>OY728159.1:235083552-240305552 GCA_963277665.1 Viscum album
TCCTTCGGTCTTAAATATGATATTTTTAAGCCACTTTTTCTAGAATATGACAGTAATTATATTTTATTTAGAGAAGAGTTAAAAGTGTCATATTCAAATTTTATTCACTAATTTTTTTTATATAGTGTTATAAATAAGATAAATTGGACTCTAAATATTCATTACAAATATAATAAAATTATCTATGTCATGATAATTTATTTATAAGATTTATAAATGATATAAAAAAAATTATTGTGACACAATGGTGACGTAGTAATAGATTACTAAAGGGTGAATCAATTAAATGAAATTAATATTATTAAAAAAAATATTATATGATATATTTGATGAAATACATGTTATTTTAGGATGACTATGAAATTTTAAGTATAGATTAATATTCCTTTTTCTATGTTATCATGTTTTTAGGAATTTATGAAAAATTAAAGTAATAAATAGTGTCCAAATTTGACCTAAATGTTATTTTAAAATAAATAATATTTTATTAAATGAATAAAAATTCATAAAAATCTATATTTCAGACAAATAACATGTATAGTATCAAATATGTCATAAATAATCCAATTGGTCATCTTTTGGAATTTTAATGTAACTATATTAACCCTATAGTGTAAAAAGACAAGTAGTCATGGTAAGAGTTATATTGTTTAACTAAGGGTTAAAGAAAAAATAGAAGGTTCATTTTGTGAACTAAACATATCTAAAATTTGTTCGTTCAAAGGGTCTTGACCCATCACAATATTATCTTATAAATATATAAATTTATATATTTTTAATATAGAAAATAATTTTATAATAAAATTATATTTTTGGAGTATCCTAAAGTGTCCCTCGTCCCACTTATAAAAGGGCACATATCCTTCTCCTTTTGTCACACCTCTAATGCATTTTGTTTCAGAAGTAAAATGACCATTTCTTCATCCCAAAATTCATCTCTTACTACTATAATATTCTCTTTGGTCGAAGGAATATCAAGGAAGCCTTTTTCCACAAATGATAAGGACTTACCCGATTAAGAGGTAACGTCTTCTCTCATGCTCCTTCTTTTATTTTACTTCTCTACCCCTACTCTATATTTATTACTTTATTTTATCAAAACACTATTATCATCAAAATTTTAGTGTGTTTTTATGCTAAAGGTAATACCTACCCTTATAGACACCTCCATCTAATGAATATCGACCATATTATTTCTTTTTTATGGTGAACTAGTGCCTCACGAAATGATGATTGTTCATTTTTACTTTACCACCATTAGTGGTGGCCATTACGATGGAAACTATATGTATATATTATAAATAATATTTATTATGTCTTTAAGATTATTTTTTCTTTTTTAAAAGGCATACCTTTTTACATTCCATTTGGTGTTAATACGATAATCTCGTTAGAGGAAGTGTGGACTACCACACCATCAATGCGATGTGATTCATTCACACACCACATTAAATGTGATAAGGGTGGGTTTAATGAACATATATGATATATATTATATAATAATTACACTGTAAAAATGATATATATTTATATGGAATTTACATACTTTCTTTCAATATGACAATTAAAATTGAACCATCTTTCAAGAGTACGTACAACTTACTGTCTCCATCAATGGTTTATTCCATTTCATACTTATTTATTGTATAGAATATTAAAATATAATTATACAAGATAAAACTGATATTTATATCATTATTTACATTATGGAATCATTATATAAGAATAAGGTCCAACGAAACAACAAATTAAGACACATGCAAAAAATAGTGTGAATATTACCTGAAGTCAAACCTTAAAAAAAGATCCTTAACAATAGAATAATATAAGGTCACAATAAAACTAAATGTGGAATTAAATAAAAGAATATGTTTCTGTAAATGATTTATAATGAACTAATATTTATTTAGAGTAAAATAGTTCATGTATGAAGAGATTCAAGACATAATGTACGTGGATTTTTGTCTCGCCGTTATTTCTATGAGACACATACCTCATACACTACATATTTCTTCTACGTGGTGTATATAATACCCATGAATTCCTTCTATGATCCTTATCATGAGAAATGTGATATTTCTATATTCTTATAATTTTCTTGTTTTATATGGGGTATATTATTCTATTGATTATTATGTGATGAGTGTTGATTTCACAATCTCTTCTATATTTGGCGTTGTTTCATTGTATGTATTTATTCGGTAATATTTATCATTCATGTCCTGGTTTTATATAACAATTTTCATAAAATATTTTATTATTCTATTATGGATGTTTAAAGTCATTTGAAACATTTTTTTGACATTTTTCAACGCAGTTTGAATGCAATATTCCATTAATTTATCAAATGATGTACTTTTTGACATTTCCAGGTAAAGTAGAAGAAGAATTTTTTTATTTTATACAGAATGAATGTATTTTTAAAATTTTATAATTTCTTATTAACATTAATCTTACCCTAAAACAATAAAAGAATATTTTGAACTAAAATACCATTGTTTAAAATAGAATAGAATTTTATGAAACGAAAACTATTTCATTAGAGAGTGTATATTTTACTCAAAAACTATTTTAAATGATATTCATAATACCTTTATATTTTTCAAAGTTTTTTAAATGAAAATGGTTATGAAAATGTTTTATTAATTTAAAATTTTTTTTAGGGAAAGTTCATATTTTATGTGATCTTTCAAAATACTTCCCCACCTATGATGGCATAATTTGTTATAGGTCAAGAATACCATTCATATTCCTTCTCTGAATGGATCATATTTTTATGGAATGGTGCATAAGAAAACCAATTCCTTCCACAAGTTATGATTTTGAGGAAATAATTATGAAACTTATATCTCTTTCAGTAGGTTCCGATATATTTACAAGTTCATGAAACCAATTTCATTTCATGGATCATGTTATTATTTTTAATGATCTTACGGAACGCGTATGTATGATTTCATTATGAAATGGATGGGACCATTGTCTCCCTCAAATACATTGGGTAAATATGGAAAACTCATGAGGTATATATGTTATACATGGACCTGATTTCATGTTCAAAAATATATATGTGGTCCTGGCTTTCTTGTCCCTTAATCTATACATGGAACTGGTTTTTTATGTCTATAATTTAATGTGTGGACCTATATTTCATGTCCATAATTTTTTGCATGTGTTCCTTGATTTCCTTGTGATTCAAGATTACCCTTGATATAAAGGGAATGAAATTTTAATGTTATGATCACGTTACCATTCCCTTATTCTCATTTTATGTTTATGCAACATTTTTTTTACCCTTACTGAGAATATTTTCTCACCCATTTTTATGTTTTCTTTCTTCAGGTTATAAGTAATAGTTGTAAGTATAAGTACAAAAGGAGAAGACATTTATAGGAGATATTGACGTTTTTTCACCATATTAGAAAAATGTGTTTCAAATTTCTAGAGGAAGTAAACTAATATGGTATTTGACAATTTTGTTTTGTGTAATGTATTAAGTATTCTTAAAAATTAATGTAATTTCAATATACATCAAGCTTTGGTCTTTACATGAATAGTGAAAATGTTGAATTTTAATTAAATGCTACATTCTCATTAAAATTGTTTATAATTTTAATTATAGTTTTAATCAGTTTTAAAGTAAAATTAGTTCTATTATAAATATTTTAATATAATTTAGTACATTGGAATCAATTTAATTTCTAAAAATGATATAAAAAAATTGTAAACTTATGAACATTTTCTCTTTAACAACCCAATTTTTTCTCTTATCAATGGGATTAATTCTAAATTAAAATTTTACACTTATGTGAATGGAATTTTCAAAACTTTATTCCATATTTAGAATCATAATAATTTATTTCCTATAAATTCAATTAGTTTTTTGAATAAAATGAATTTTGAAAAAAATATTTGATAATTAACATGGTAAAGAGAAAATTAGATTTATCGGGGGTTGAAGAAAAAAATATAATGGTTAAAATAACCTAAAAAATATAATATAAATTGGAAATAAATAATTTTACCCTATATTGTATATGTATTTAAAATACTCCATTTGGGTCACTTTTCACATTTGAAAAACACAGACACAACATTTTACATTAAAAAAATACTAGTGTGCCACTCGCCTAACTTCTAAAAGGATAGCCACTATCCTATATTATTCAAACCTTAAATCCATATTTTATTGGATAATACCTTTAAAAATAACTTCCCAAACTTCCTAAAATCATCATATAATCCTTACATAGGTGTTAATTCCAACATAGGTAGGATTTTGGTCCATACATTAAGAGGTCACCAGAGAACTATTTTTTGTATTTTCAAATAGAATCACAATATGGTTAAGTGAGAACCATAAAAGGAAAAGCTATAGATGAGGTGGTGATACCCATATAGATCTATAATTTTATGTATTTCTAGTCCTTGGGACCACTTCTCAACCTATCCCCATCACACCACAAAATACACCTCACCTCAGGACACACAGTAGTACAACACCTCTAACAGACTATAAGAGGCGGTACCTGTGTGTCACATTTCAACATCGCACCACCAATGATGGTCCAAACTCAACGAAAAACCCTAATAATAGATATTCAACATTATAACCAAAAAAATACCAAATATTTATATAAACCATCAAACCTGCCCAGTATAGGTCCATGCATGGAGGAATAGTGCAACAATAGAATATGAGGACAAATGACTGTGGGAATCAGGCTTGGAAAAAATACATGGAATACAAACTCTTGGGTATAAAAACGTAAAAATATTTTATTTAGTATATTTTTATTCTATTTTCATAATTTGAAAACATTTACACTTATATCAAATGGTTAATAGAATTAGTATTCATGTGTAGGACTGACTTCCTCCTCACTATTCAATGTCATTCCTTTTTCCATTAAGAAGTATCATGGTTAGTTATTAGGTTGGATATAATGTATATATATGATATATTTAATATAATTATTCCTTTGGATTCATTATATCATATATTCATCTTTTCACATTCCATTCCATAGTTGATAAGATAATGTTGACTGTGTGTATGGTGAACTACAACCTCACTATGTGATATGATTCTCCATTCACATATACTTTACATGGAATGTAATAAGGATATATTTAATTAATATATTTGATATAAATGAAATAATTATTATATTATGTTCATTTTCATCATTATTAAATGATAATATATCATTTTTTAACACTAAAAATGATAACATCTTTCATGTATATGTGGACTTATGCATTCACAAAGTGATGTCACTCTATTTTCATCAACACAACATATGGATTATAAAAATATTTATATGTTAAAAAATAATATTTTTTTTTTATCATTATGTAATGTTAAAATATTACTTAACTCCACTACATAATTATCGTAGAGAAATTGAAATGTT
Organism: Viscum album; assembly: GCA_963277665.1. Classification (NCBI taxonomy): domain Eukaryota; kingdom Viridiplantae; phylum Streptophyta; class Magnoliopsida; order Santalales; family Viscaceae; genus Viscum; species Viscum album. The sequence continues at coordinate 235,088,967 of OY728159.1, forward strand.
ACCTGTGTGCACATATGACCAACATAATCGATAATCATAATATACAACATTTATGAAAACCATATTTCATGATTTTTCAAATAATTATAATTGATGAAAAAATATTATAATTATATAATTATTATTATTATGAAGTTTATTGTACTACATAATATGGCCATAAATCATATCATTCATGAAAAAAATTTAATGAGAAAACAAGGTAATTGACAACAAAAATAATGAAAAAAATGGATTATTATTAACCAAAGTGTCATAAGATGTTATAAAATTGTCATTATGATATAATAAAAATTAATATGGTTATTGAAGTGCCCAGATCAGTGTGAATCACTGAGAGGGGGAGGGGGTGAATCAGTGATCCTTTAAAACTTTTTACTAATTGATTCTTAATCAATTAAACCTTTATGGCTTGTTAAGGCCTCGATCCACTCTTCTTATGTCTCTCAACCTTTCCCGGATAATGCAGTAATGAAAAGGCACAGGACACAAGGATTTACAAGGTTCGGCACGAAAGGCCTACATCCTTGCCATGCTCTCCCAGCATGGATTCTCCCATTATAACTTGTTATAATTACAATGGTCGATACAGATTCCCACCGTATCTCTCCTGAGTCCCACAGGAGGGTCTTTATACTGCGTCACACAGTGTTACCAGAGTCCCACTGGCCTGCTCCAGAATCCCACTGAAGACTTCTTCTCCCTGAGTCCCACAGGGTCTTCTCCTGGCTCCTCGAGTCGCACGAGTAGCTCTTCTTCACTTTAAGCTTCTTCAAGTATCTTCAGCAGTCTGGGATAAAGACTGCTGGCCTTACTCTGTACCTCTGATCACTTGTGATGATCAGGCTCTTCTCAATCTACTGCAAACTCAGACAAACAATGTCTTTCACTTCAGTCTGACTCAGTCTCACTTCAAATCATCTTCATGCACTGAATGCATGGAAACTCTGATTCTTCAAGATCTTCTGGTCTTGGACAACTCAGATGCACACAACCAGATTTCTCTTTGTTCACGTGTGCACGTGCATGCATGCATGCATGCACTCTCCTTCTCCTCTTCTTGGTGCAGTAGACCCACAAAGGGTATAATCCTTTAAGCAGACACCTTCTCTCTTCCTTCACACACTTTTTTCTTATTGGTTACACACTTAAATGTGTGTTCTACTTTAGTGTGAGGTATCCTTCTTCTTCTCCTTCTTAGTGTGTACACACCACTTAGGCACACACTAAGGTTCGGCCTCTTTTCTCTTTGCACACACAAATGCCAATGGCCTTCTTCCCTTCTTATACTCTTCCACTTTGCACACACATGAGTTGGCCTCCTCCTCTTCTTGTTGCACACACACACTTTAGTGTTCTTTTAGTTTGTTCTTCAAAGTGTGCACACACAAGGTATGGCCTTGTCTTGCTCACACCCACTGCCCGTAGGGTACTTAGCACACACAAAGTGTGTTCTTCAATTTGGCACACACACAAGGTGTGGTCTCGGCCTCTACTTGCACACACCCGAACACCACCCAACTGAAGGCATGCAAGGTGCGGCCTCTTCTCCTCTTCTTCAAAGCGCGCAAGGTACACTTGGGTTCCACTGGCCGCGCAAGAGCACAAGGCCTCTAGGCTGCACAAGCCTCGGGTGCAAGGCACCGTGGGCGCGCAAGTGCTACCACACAGGGGGCACGGTGCACAGAGGGGGTGCGCAAGGTTCTACCGCGCAGCCCAACCTCTTCTTCTTGTCACGCAAATGAGTTGCGCGCAAGGGACTCCTTCGGGCCAAAGATGGAACCGAGGACTTCAGCCACGCAAATAGAATGCACGGGGCTTCTTTCTTCACGAGGCACAAAGGCACTCACGGGTCTTCCAAGTTTTTCAGCGCATCAGCAAGCAATACCGAGAGCACGGGCTCTCCTTTTATAGGCAGAGAATCCTCAAAACTTCCGCGTGGGATAAATCTCAAATCCCCGAAATATTCGGATCTTCAAGATTTTTTCAATTCTTGAACTTTCTCCTCGGTTCTCCGCGGGTTCTTCTCTTTTTATTTTCCTTCACATTTATGCATTTTTGAACGCGTGCATGCCTCTGTTAATACCTGTCCATGCAGATTAACAACACCGAATGGCCTCGCACCTTCGGTTGCTTCGGCCGAACTTCAAATTCTCCTCTCATTGCATGCAAGCCAATTTTTAGGCATGGATCTTTTTAGTAGGTCCAGACGAGCTCAATGGAGCCTTCGGCTTGATCGGAGGTGGCCGGAATCTCAAAATCCATGCTCGGGTTGCTTCTGGTTCAGCGGAGCTCGCGGGTGGCTTCGGGGTGGCTCGACGAAGGAGATGAGCCGGGAGCCGTCGGATCAAGCGTTTGAGATACATCGGACGGCCGGATTAAATCGCGGCGCGCTGCAGATGAGATGAGCGGCTGCGATCCAGCGCGCGATGAGACGGACGGCTCAGATCTGTCCCGGGTGAATTTTCCGCGTCCCACATCAAATCGGCGCGCTGTTTTTCCACGCTTTATCACCCTGGCGCTGCCTCAACCCTTCGATTGAACTTCCAACCTCCACGGTGTCGCCCCGCACCGTGTTCTCCCTGCGGGCGCGCTCTGCGCCCCCTCTGCTCCCTGCAGGCGCGCCACTGGCGCCCACTATGCGTGCCCTCAGGCGCGCGCGCTGCGCGGGCTTCATCACCGCGTAGCTCGGGGCTTATACACGGCCCCGCCCTTGCCTCAGGGAGCGCCTTGGCCTTGAGGGTTCCCCATGGGCGTGGCGCCTTAGGCCCATCTGTGCCTTGGGTGATCCCTCGGCTGGCCTCCTTGGTGGCCATATTTTTGGCTAAGTGTTGAATTAAAACACTATTAAAAGCAAAGTTCTCCATATGAAACATGCCAAACCAAGTGCCCTTCTTTCTTCCTCCCATTTCTTCATTTCTTCTTCATAAGTATTCTTCCAATCTTCTCAACATATATTCATTACTTAGGAGGGAAATTCTTGAAGGTTCTTCATCAACCGAGCTCCTGAATCAACATGAATTCTCCAATGTGCTTCATTGATCTAATCAGAGATCAAGTTGGATCACTTCCAATTCACATGCACTAAGAGTTAGTACATGGACTTCTTTAATCCACTTCATCCATTTAGAATTTGTGGATGGATCATCTTCATCTCCTCATGCATTGTCTTAACAATGCATGGTCTTCTAACATTGTTGTGACATTGTATCATCAGGATACAAGTTCTTGGAACTTAAAGAGAAGCTCAACAATCGTCTGATTTCCATAGAGAATGTTTCAACCACATCTCCTATGACACTTAGTGAATCTCCTAAGTGACATGCATCTTAGTACCAGGGCCATTCTCCTTCACCACCTACACCATCACAACCTTTTTCATTCACATCTTGACATTCCTTGACATCCATTCATTCTAAGACAACAACATGCCTCATTGACAACAAATGCAACACATTGCACTTCAATCTCCCCCTTTGTATTTGTTGTCAATACACAACTTCATCACATATGAATGGGTCAATATGTGTGCCAATATTTTCTCCCCCTTATTGGCAATCAAATGCAAAGGTGTGGTGTGGTTCTCTTCCACAATATCTCTTCCTCCCTTCGAATAGCATCTTCTTGAAAAACACTAAGAGAGGGATGATCCCACATGTTCTTCTTTAGCAAAGAACCTTTAGTAAATCAACTCTAAGTCTACTTGGGCTAACCCGGTGTAGAAAACAAGAGTGATGTAACCAAGATAATCAATGCTGTCCACGATTCTCTACATATGTGAGATCATGCTTAGGGGTTGAATTTTTTCAGATATTCAATGAATTGCTGAATCCTGCACATACTTCACAAAACACATTAGAATGTTCAGGTGCAAAGATAAAGCTCCCCCTTTCATCTACTTTCTCAAGATGATATTAATTTCAGAACATCATCTTCTCCAGATTGGCTCCCCCTCAAGGGGTGCACTCCATTCTGTCCAAACCACCCTCCAGTTGAGAATGATCATCATCTTCAATTCCCTGCTATGTTAGCACATGTATATACCAAGAGTATAAGGGAATAAGATGGAACCTCCTTGGTTCATCAATGTGAACAACAAGGTTGAGAAGATTCTCTCAACCGAGATGTCCCATTTTCACCAGTCTTCACACTTGCACATTTGATCTTCATTGATGATTGTGCTGGTGTGGTTCTCAAAACATCTTCATGTGAAACCTTATTTTTCCCTTTTGCTTTAGCAATTGCCAGAGCTTCATCTTCAGCTTTTTGCAGTTCTCTGGCAAGTTGCAACTGATTAGTCCATATGACTAACAAGTCATTTGGAAGTGAGGCCTCAGTTCTGGAAGTTCCACATGGTTCGTTTGATGCTTTCAAGCTACCTTTCTTAGGAAACTTGTTTTCAATCAATCCCTTCTGCTTCTTCTGGATTGATTGTCTTTTTGAGTCCAGTCTGCCTCTATTGAATTTCATGGCTTCTTTACAAAGATCCATGATATGTCCTTTCTTTCTACAGTATAAGCATTTCTTCTTGGTGGTCCTTCTGGATGCATCACCCTTCTTGGATTTAGACTCCAAGGTCTTCTTTTCCTCTTTCAAAACCTTCTTGGGAGCATCTTCAACTTTCTTCTTGCTTCCCAAGGATTCCATTTTAGCCAGGTTCAGTGATCTTCTCTTCATTCCAGCTTTGGATACAGTTGGAGATTGACATGTATCATTCTTTTGATCACTTTTGCAGCCATCCCAGATGTTGTCAAGCAATCCAAATCTGTTAGCAGTAAAGAGATGTCTCTGGACCTGTGGATGTTGCTTCCTTCCTTCTGGCTTTCTCCCCCTTGGCATGGGATTCCTCTGTGCTTTGGCATTCAGTGGATTGTACCAACAATCCTTTGCACAATGCCCATACTTGTTACAACACCAGCATTGTCCCACGAATCTTGACCTCTTCAGTCCTTCTGATTGTAGGGTACTTTTCTTGACCTGTTGTGCTGTTTCAGGAGAGCTCTGCTTCTTTACTGTCTTCATCCATATTTGTTTGGAATTATTCTTCCATCATGCACTTTTTGTGGAAACACAATTAGAAGCATCAATACAAGATGGTATGGATGGTACCTTCTTTCTAGAAGATGTTGCACTTTTATTAGAGGATGTATTTCTCTTAGAATCATCCTGCTCAAAGCATACTTGAGTAGCAACATGTCTTCTTCCAGCTGACTGGGAGGATTCAGCTTTAGGTGATTGCAGATGTTTCAATATCACCACCAGTTCTAAGTATTTCATGTTGAGGTAGTTCTTCTCATCCTCAACAATTCTTATCTTTCCTTCCCAATTCTCCACCAGTTGTTTCATCTGGTCTTCATGCACCTTCTTCAATTCTTGCAATGAATTTTCTAGCTCCTTCACCAATTTGACTTTTTCTTCAAGTTGAGCATCTCTGACATTCATTGAAACTTTATGCCTCTTCTCCAGTGCATGGTAAACATCTTTGATTATTACATTAAAGAATTCTTTCTCAAAAAGGCTTCTTTGCAATTCTTCAGTAGTGTCTTCATATCTTTCATTGCAAAGCGATACTGTTTCATCTTTAGCCTTCACCAGCTTTCTGAGAGTGTTGGTTATGCCAACCCTTTTTGCCAATTGAACTTCCATTGCATTGGCTTCTTCTTCTAACTGTGATTTTTCTTCATGAAGATCATGGATGCCTGTAGCTATACACTTTGCCACTTCCATGGGAACTATCTTCTGAAGATATTTGAGTGCACTCTGAAGATCATTCATTGTTTCAACTTCATCACAGCTAGGACAGGCTTTCTTCATCTTCTTGGCCTGTTTCTTCTTTTTATTTTTCTGAGTCTTGGAAGATATCTCCATTTGAGGCTGGTCACTCATTTCCTCAAATCTGCACTTCATAAAGACTCCCTTGGATATTTTAGAGGTAACCTGCCTCTGATACCAATTGAAGTGCCCAGATCAGTGTCAATCACTGAGAGGGGGAGGGGGTGAATCAGTGATCCTTTAAAACTTTTTACTAATTGATTCTTAATCAATTAAACCTCTATGGCTTGTTAAGGCCTCGATCCACTCTTCTTATGTCTCTCAACCTTTCCCGGATAATGCAGTAATGAAAAGGCACAGGACACAAGGATTTACAGGGTTCGGCACCAAAGGCCTACATCCTTGCCATGCTCTCCCAGCATGGATTCTCCCATTATAACTTGTTAGAATTACAATGGTCGATACAGCTTCCCACCGTATCTCTCCTGAGTCCCACAGGAGGGTCTTTATACTGCGTCACACAGTGTTACTAGAGTCCCACTGGCCTGCTCCAGAATCCCACTGAAGACTTCTTCTCCCTGAGTCCCACAGGGTCTTCTCCTGGCTCCTCGAGTCGCACGAGTAGCTCTTCTTCACTTTAAGCTTCTTCAAGTATCTTCAGCAGTCTCGGATAAAGACTGCTGGCCTTGATCTGTACCTCTGATCACTTGTGATGATCAGGCTCTTCTCAATCTACTGCAAACTCAGACAAACAATATCTTTCACTTCAGTCTGGCTCAGTCTCACTTCAAATCATCTTCATGCACTGAATACATGGAAACTCTGATTCTTCAAGATCTTCTGGTCTTGGACAACTCAGATGCACACAACCAGATTTCTCTTTGTTCACGTGTGCACGTGCATGCATGCATGCATGCACTCTCCTTCTCCTCTTCTTGGTGCAGTAGACCCACAAAGGGTATAATCCTTTAAGCACACACCTTCTCTCTTCCTTCACACACTTTGTTCTTATTGGTTACACACTTAAATGTGTGTTCTACTTTAGTGTCAGGTATCCTTATTCTTCTCCTTCTTAGTGTGTACACACCACTTAGGCACACACTAAGGTTCAGCCTCTTTGCTCTTTGCACACACAAATGCCTATGGCCTTCTTCCCTTCTTGTACTCTTCCACTTTGCACACACATGAGTTGGCCTCCTCCTCTTCTTGTTGCACACACACACTCTAGTGTTCTTTTAGTTTGTTCTTCAAAGTGTGCACACACAAGGTATGGCCTTGTCTTGCTCACACCCACTGCCCGTAGGGTACTTAGCACACACAAAGTGTGTTCTTCAATTTGTCACACTCACAAGGTGTGGTCTCGGCCTCTACTTGCACACACCCGAACACCAACCAACTGAAGGCATGCAAGGTGCGGCCTCTTCTCCTCTTCTTCAAAGCGCGCAAGGTACACTTGGGTGCCACTGGCCGTGCAAGAGCACAAGGCCTCTAGGCCGCACAAGCCTCGGGTGCAAGGCACCGTGGGCGCGCAAGTGCTACCGCACAGGGGACACGGTGCACAGAGGGGGTGCGCAAGGTTCTACCGCGCAGCCCAACCTCTTCTTCTTGTCACGCAAATGAGTTGCGCACAAGGGACTCCTTCGGGCCAAAGATGGAACCGAGGACTTCAGCCGTGCAAATAGAATGCACGGGGCTTCTTTCTTCGCGAGGCACAAAGGCACTCACGGGTCTTCCAAGTTTTTCAGCGCATCAACAAGCAATACCGAGAGCATGGGCTCTCCTTTTATAGGCAGAGAATCCTCAAAACTTTCGCGTGGGATAAATCTCAAATCCCCGAAATATTCGGATCTTCAAGATTTTTTCAAATCTTGAACTTTCTCCTCGGTTCTCCGCGGGTTCTTCTCTTTTTATTTTACTTCACATTTATGCGTTTTTGAACGCGTGCATGCCTCTGTTAATACCTGTCCATGCAGATTAACAACACCGAATGGCCTCGCACCTTCGGTTGCTTCGGCCGAACTTCGAATTCTCCTATCATTGCATGCAAGCCTATTTTTAGGCATGGATCTATTCAGTAGGTCCAGACAAGCTCAATGGAGCCTTCGGCTTGATCGGAGGTGGCCGGAATCTCAAAATCCATGCTCGGGTTGCTTCTGGTTCAGCGGAGCTCGCGGGTGGCTTCGAGGTGGCTCGACGAAGGAGACGAGCTGGGAGCCGTCGGATCAAGCGTTTGAGATACATCGGACGGCCGGATTAAATCGCGGCGCGTGGCAGATGAGATGAGCGGCTGCGATCCAGCGCGCGATGAGACGGACGGCTCAGATCTTCCCCGGGTGAATTTTCCGCGTCCCACATCGAATCGGCGCGCTGTTTTTCCGCGCTTTATCACCCTGGCGCTGCATCAACCCTTCGATTGAACTTCCAACCTCAACGGTGCCGCCCCGCACCGTGTTCTCCCTGCGGGCGCGCTCTGCGCCCACTCTGATCCCTGCGGGCGCGCCACTGGCGCCCACTATGCGTGCCCTCGGGCGCGCGCGCTGCGCGGGCTTCATCACCGCGTAGCTCGGGGCTTATACACGGCCCCGCCCTTGACTCAGGGAGCGCCTTGTCCTTGAGGGTTCCCCATGGGCGTGGCGCCTTAGGCCCATATGTGCCTTGGGTGATCCCTCGGCTGGCCTCCTTGGTGGCCATATTTTTGGCTAAGTGTTGAATTAAAACACTATTAAAAACAAAGTTCTCCATATGAAACATGCCAAACCAAGTGCCCTTCTTTCTTCCTCCCATTTCTTCATTTCTTCTTCATAATAATTCTTCCAATCTCCTCAACATATATTCATTACTTAGGAGGGAAATTCTTGAAGGTTCTTCATCAACCGAGCTCCTGAATCAACATGAATTCTCCAATGTGCTTCATTGATCTAATCAGAGATCAAGTTGGATCACTTCCAATTCACATGCACTAAGAGTTAGTACATGGACTTCTTTAATCCACTTCATCCATTTAGAAGTTGTGGATGGATCATCTTCATCTCCTCATGCATTGTCTTAACAATGCATGGTCTTCTAACATTGTTGTGACATTGTATCATCAGGATACAAGTTCTTGGAACTTAAAGAGCATCTCAACAATTGTCTGATTTCCATAGAGAATGTTTCAACCACATCTCCTATGCCACTTAGTGAATCTCCTAAGTGACATGCATCTTAGTACCATGGCCATTCTCCTTCACCACCTACACCATCACAACCTTTGTCATTCACATCTTGACATTCCTTGACATCCATTCATTCTAAGACAACAACATGCCTCATTGACAACAAATGCAACACATTGCACTTCAGTTATATTAAAATATACTTACATGTTTAAAACCATTTTAATAGATATTAAATCATGTTTACCATAATTTAATATTTTAGTTACGTACTTCATCTCAATTTCACTTCATTGAGGAAAATTATAATGTTATGCACACAATTTCTTTTATGTGGTGCATATAATAAACCTTTGGAATGTAATATAATTATTAATTTATAAATTATTGAATCTTATGTTTCAATATGAATTCTTTCATCCAAGGTTATTTTAATTAAGAGTTACCATGGGGTAAAAAATTAATAACTCAATTTAATTTCATTGAGTTATATTAATTCTTCATTATCTTTGACATTATAAGATTATGTGTGTTGTGAATCATAATTATTTTATTTTATTTACAAATTTTTATGTTGGTTTACATATTATAGTATAATTGGATTCATTGAATAATTATAATATTAATTTTATGATCAATTTTAGGGTTTCTTTCAAAATCGCATTCACAGCGACATTTTTATTATTATATTTGTGTTGAAAAAAGATATTTTATCATTGTATAATAAAACCCAATTACTTTCTCCAAATATCGTTATTCGAGATATTTTTATGTAATAGTACCATTTTCAAACTCATCTGTACTTAAATAAATGATTAAATGATTGTAATAAGAACCAACTTCATTTCTCTCTTCAATATAAAATATGATTTCTTCCTAACGTTTGTTTTTAAGAAATGATTTCAAAACTATTTTTAACCTTTTCCCAATGATTCATTAAATATCATTTTATACTTTTTAATTTTTTTTATATTTTTTAATACATTCTTCATGTAGTTTTCCAATCAATTCCTATATTGATTTTTTAGAAAATGTGAAACAATTATTTGTTTTAACCTATATGACATTAATGGAATTTCATGATGTCATGAACACTAGAATGTTTTAAAGAATCATTTAAATGATTAAAATTTAATTTTCGAAGATATTTATTTTCAAATTTATTGTGAACATTTAGTTATATTAATTTATTTTCAAAATGAAAACTATTTTTTCCCAATGAATGTTTTTAATGATCATTTTCTGTTTTTTCTATTAATCAATTAAACAACCCTTTATTATTACTCTAATGGGTATATTTTGAATTGATATAATCCTTATTCTTTCTCTAGATGGTTTATGATAATTTTAACCCAGTAATGTATTGTAATTCACTTCCTTGATCGATTTTTTTAGTCATCAATCTTCCATCGAATCGTTCACTTTCCCATGGGCATTGAATTTTTTTTTGTAAATACACTAATTATTTATCACGAATATGTTTTTTTCAAAAAGATATATTACTTTTACATATAGGTTTTTACATTAAATGTTATTTTTTTATCTTTAGAAATATTGAAAAGTCAATATTGTTTACTCAATGCAGATATTGGATAATAAGACATATAGTTCATGAAAAAAAATTAATGACTCAATATATTATCAACGATTTGGTCATGAAGACATGGATATGGAATAATTATAGATAGATCCAAATTACTTTACTAGTCTCGAGAGTCAAATAAAAAATTTATCATAAAATTATTTTTCCAATGAAGATGAGTATATACCTTGCAGTTTTAAATAATATTTTAAAAGGTCTTGATTGTAGAGGTATTAAGTGTTAGAGACATGGTGTACAATAATTAAGAATTTACATCATTAAGAATTCAGTTATTATTATAAATATATTTTAATAATTATATTATCTCTGAATTCATTTTACTATTCATTATTTATTACATTTATTTTATTTTTTATTACATACCATTCCATATTGGTTTTTTACTTATCTAGTGACGACAGTCATGTTATAGATTAAATGTAATCTGTTTTTAGCTATTTCCCTTTCCATGTTTATTTTTAACTATGATATTTTAAAATTTACATTATCTTTGGATGCACATCCTTTATAAATTTTTTATTACATGGAATGTGTGTTCAATTATTTATCTTTCCATTTTGATTATTAATTTATATTAAATATAGAATGCACAGTACTTGAACCTAACTGAATATTTGATATCACACTTATCTTTATCCATTCCCAAGAATCTAGGAAGTGAACTATGAATTATATAAATGAATTTTCAAGAGGAAATAATGGTATTCCCATTAAATATTGATTTATTTTTCAAATGTAATTTAAGGGTAAAGTATGTATCTAGTTTTTAACATCCCAAGTAAGTAAAGATGTATGGATTTTCATATCTATGTCTATTTATGAATTATATAGTGTTTTAGAGGCTTAAAATGAGAATAAATCCAATCTTAAGCATATAATTGTCTAACATTTTTAAAAGATTGTTTTACCGCCTTTTGATGGAGAACCATTTTTTAAATCTTTCTTTTGAAAATTTTATAATCTATATTTGTTAAAATAAACGTATTATTTGGAATCAGGGCATTTAAATTTACTTTGGATAAATTTTTGGTATTTTTCTGACAATGTTTATTTTTTAATGAATAGTAAAAATACTGCATTTTACTTCAAAACTGATTTTTCATATAATTTAATTATATCGATAGATTGTCATTTTAATTGGATTTAAAGTTAAATTAGAATATATTTTTACCATTTAATCCAATTTTGTTCATTTTAAATAATTTCACTTTGGAATTGTACATAAACAAGTGTCAAACCTTTGATAGATATTGTTTCTAAAAAACCCTCTATTTGTTTTGACAACAGAGATTATTTTTAAATTAATTAATACAATTTTGGTGTTTAGAATTTGGTAAAATGGATCCCATATTGGGAATCATAGGTTCCAAATTATGTAATAAGAATATTTTGTTTCTGGACATTATGAATAGTAACGATGGTAATTATCTTTAATTATAGTGATTAATTAGTAATCGGGTAGTTAAGGGTAATAAAATAATATCATAATAATATAAAATGAATCCAAAATATGTATTAATGCTTCTGGTTCTATCATGACCAACCATGGGATGCCTTGTTCCAACTTTGGGACCCCATGAAATCACTTTTGTGTGATAGTGACTTTTATCTTTTTATTTTTAAAGAAAGTTAAATATAACAAAAGTATGTAAAACCTAAGTAAAAAAATTTTAATTTTGTGTAAATAAATTATCTTTTTGAATATAAATATTAATTTTAAATCTAATAATATTTCCTATATCATGGTATTTTTTTTATAATTATTAGACATTAAATAAATAAGTTTATTTATGACACCATAATGATGTAGTGATTACCTCATTAATGAACGAATTAAATAAAATGAAAAGATAATGTAAAATATAAGACTTAAACTTGTAAAAACCCTATTGTATGGGTGTATATCGAATCCTTATAAACTTATCCTTTAAATATATCATCGTGGGACATTTAAAATCCAAAACACGTTTTATAATAAAGTAATATTTCCTGACTTTCCAAGAGTGCCCCTCCTCCCTATTATAAAAGGCCCCCAACTCTACCCCTTACCCACACCTCTAAAGCCATTGGCTCGGCCAAAATATGATCATTTTATCTCTCCACATCCATATATTCATTATAGATGCCTTATCATAGGCATAAATCTCTTCAAGAAACCATTTTGGTTCAAACCAAGGGGATTTACCCGATTTAAGGTGATGTCTTCTCTTATGTTCTTTTGTTTTGTTTGCCTCCCAAACCCACTAAAATATTTTTATTCAATTATTTTGTAATGACAAAAGTATATTAAATATAATAGTATTTTTTTATGAGAAATATTTGATTTACAATTACACACACCTCTGTATAATGGTTTAAGAACATACTGTTTCTGTGAGTGTAGAATTACTGCCTCATGAAACGATGATTGTTCAATCTTCTTTTAACACCTTTCATGGTGGCCATTAATATTACACTCTATTTATATATGATATATTTTATGTTTATGTTTTCAATATGTTTTTTTATTTTTCATTTGTGGTATACCTTTATGGTTTCCATTATGGGTAAACGTGATAATTTCATTTTAGGAAGTGCGGACTACCGCCCCCTCAAAGTGATTTGAATCGTTAATGCCATATGTGGGATTTATAAATGATAGAGTTAATGATATTATATATGATATTATACTGGAATTATAATATACCTTTATATAATTATTATTTCACTCCATTAAATACGATATAGAAATGAAAGTAGCGTTCATGCGTACGTACGGCTTACCGTCTCCATGAACGGTGCATTTCATTTCTTACCTATAAATGTTATTTAATATTATAAATTCATATATATACTGGATATATATGATATATATTATATCTACATCATGAATATAATTCTGGATGTAATGGATATTTTACCACATGAATAACTTGTAATTATAAGAAGTTTAATTTTGACTCAAGTACCAAAGATCAACAAAAAACCGTTATTAACGTAAATAATTACATAATGTTCATAACATGGTTATAAGTGATATAAATGGAATAATGAACTTGAAAAAGGTTATTAAGAAAGATGAAATTTACTCAAGTTTATTATTCAGGAGATTAAAGAATGATCGAGTCAAGTCGGACATGAGGTAAGGGACTTCATCTCAATCTTCTTTCATTGAAGAATATTTTGTTTTATACACAACTTTATTTTATATGGTGTATAAAACCCTTTGACGTTTACTTTTATTCAGAAGGAATATTTTTATACGAAGCGTTTTACTAAATGAAAAAAGTGAATGTTTTTGTCTTACGTATGCGGCGACAACGACTTCTCTGCCGCCGTGACCATTTTTTGAGTTTCGGCTTCCTCTACAAGCCATAACTTTTTTTAAATGAAAAATAAATACCATGTTTTAATTTTCTTTTATTTTGGTATTGAAAATTGTTTTGATATTGTTTTGATTATATGAATGTGTTTTTGATATCTTGTGATTGAAATGTGGAAATTTTATGTTTCCTTTATACATGTGTTGACGCTCCTTTCGTCACAGAATATAAAGATCCAAAAAGGGAATATCTCAGTTGAAAGTGATTCATCCTTTGAAGAAAACATCAAAAATCGACAAAGGCATGAACAAAGGATCAACAGCGAATCCACCGCGCAAGTGATACCACTGCCGCGCAAGTATACTTGCGCGGCTACCTTGGTCGCGCAGGTGACTTGCGCGACCTAATTGGTAACCGCCCGGTAACCGCCCTGGGTCTTCTTTTGCCTATAAATAGACCCTGTGGTCACCCCATTCGAGAGGATCTTTTTCCAGAAACTCGGATTGAAGCTGCCGACGCCCAAGTCTCTTCTCAAAGCTTCCAGAACACTTCTAAGGTAATTTCTTACCTAGAATGGAAGATCTAAAGAGAAGAAGGAAGGCCTAAGTGTTGAAACTTATCAAACACTTGCGCGCCGACTTAATTCCTTCAATATAACTTGCGCGTCCCCTTTTTGGAAGAACCTCAAGAGGATGATAAAGGGTTTAATAAAGAGTCGCTCAAGCATTTCAATGCTGGTTGAAAATCGCGCAAGTACCCCTCATGTCGCGCAAGTATACTTGCACGACCAATACTTGCGCGCCGCCGCAGGACTTGCGCGCCTTTCAAGACTTGCGCGCCCCTATCTTTTTGGATGCCCATCTTGCCCATTTTTACCCCTCTTCAGCCATTTCACCCTTCCTTTTTAAAGATTCAGTCTTCAAGACACTCTTCAAAGCCATTTATGGCATGAATTCTTGATTTGACTTTCTTATCTGAAAGGAATTCTGTGAAATCTCTCTCAAAGTCTAAGTGATTTAAATATCCTTATGTCACTAAAATACGGGGAGTTCATTTATTCAACCTCATCCTTTACGATGAGAAAATATTAACCTGGGTCTCCTTTTCAGGAATAATCCCCAATTATAAAACCTTTGATCTGGGCATCTTCCTCAGGAATAAGCCCCAATCAAGTCCTCTAATATTGGGCATCTTTCTTAAGAATAATCCCCAACCTCAAATATGGGCATCCTCCTCAAGAGTAAGCCCCAAACCTTAATCCCTAACCTGGGTCTCCTTTTCAGGAATTAGACTCAGTCATAATCTTGGGCTTCCTTTTCAGGAGTAAACCCCGAGTCCCTTAACCTGAGTCTCCTTTTCAGGAATAAGACTCAGTCATAACCTTGCGCTTCCTTTTCAGGAATAAGCCCCAAGTCCCCTTAAACTTCTCTTAACCAGTCATAAATTACCTTTGATTTGGGTTTCCTTTTCAGGAATAAAACCCAATCATAAGTCCCCTCCTAACTTGGGCATTCTCCTTAGGAATAAGCCCCAAGATTAGAGTATTCAAATCTCCATAATGCACATATAACTTTGTGGACCCTGTTCATGGATTTTCTCCCTAAAAATAAATCCTAAACCTTCATCTATCTGGGCAGTCATCCATACATAAGCCCCAAACAATTTCTTATGATTGCATCTTTCATGGCACAATTGTCTAAATTTTACCAATGCCTCTTGTTTCTCACACCGAGCATGACTCACGTGAGCTTAGAGTGTAAAAGTAATTATGACATTCTTCTTTGAGCCATCAATCATAAACATCATACTCCATAACTCGAACTACGTGGGTTCTGATTCCTTTTCCAAAACAAAGGATACGTAGGTAGCCCATTTATGGGTTCGATCCCAACTTTGAAATAATCTCCGTCCTTCTGAATGAAGATAAACTTCAAGTGCCCCACTGAGTGGCTTTAAAACCATCCTGGTCATCATAATGACCAAGAGACTTTTTATATAAATATTTTGAAAGATACCATTGATCAAGAATCTCTAAACAGATATAGATGATTCTCTATTGATGAATAACCTTGAATACATATAAAAGATTCTCTAAATTTCTTTCATATTTAATCATTGATTGTTAAAACTAAAGGAAAGCTCATTTTATACTTGGTAATGTAATAAGGATTCACGAACATAACTTAAATCTATAAAGAGAGTCCCGGAGTAGACAATAATTCCCCTCAAAAAGGTGTGATGAGTCCGACCTCCCATCCTCTCGACCAATGCAAATTCCTAAGCCTCATTAGCCCACAAGCTAATGAGCGCCTACCTTTGGAAAGTAAGTCTAAGAGGATGTGGAATCATTGGATGTTTCCGGTTCTACGAACAAACCCGTTAGAAACCGATCGGAACGTTTGAATCTCCCGTCCAGGAGGTCATCCCCGGATTCCGTGCGAAACAAAAAATGGTGAACCCGACGTGAAATCCTTAACCAAGTTAAAGTGATGTTCTTCTTATTTGTTAGGCCTCTTGGGCCAACAAGGAAATCATTGACATATGCTCATCCAAAAGATGCAGTGGCCGGATTCATCTTGATTATGTCCGTTACATGGAACAGGCACTCTTTTTTCAAGATCTTCTGCAAAAATGGCTTTCCTTAAATTCACCCCTGTGAATACTGCTGCTGTGAACACCTCTACTGTGAGGTCTGCTGCTGTGAAAACCAATGCTGCTACTCCTGCTGGAACGTCATCCGCTCTGAGGATGACATCACCAACTCAGCGTCTTCAACGCTGTGTTTCTAATGCACTGGTTAAGGAGTACCGTCGCAATGGTACTATCCCAACTCTGGAGGCCGCTCGTCAAGCCCTCCAAGTTAACAACTCTACCTGGTCGTCCGGACAACGGCGGCCAGCAATCAAGAAGCAGGCGGTGCTGACTACCGTCTCCAACCGTTTTGGGTCGTTATCCCCGGAACGCAATTTCCATTCACTCCCTTACTCCGAGGAAGTGAATGAGCAGGTCCCTCGAGGCCTTAACTCAAAAAGACAGGAGTCCTTCCCGAGGGCTCCCATCAACAATCGCCGCCAGACTCGTGCGGTAGTGCGCCCTCAACATGATGAGGGTACCGACTCCAGGCATTCAGCTCAGGTTCCTCGAACCCGAGCAAGCAAGATGAACCGCCAGAGACGGAATCCGGTTAACAATAGGCAGGTTGTCATCCCTGCCATCTCCGGAGAAGTCCACCAACCTAACTTGGTGGCAAACAACGAGCAGGCATACACACCTGTCCGTTTTAATTCAGCTGTCCAGCAGACTCGTCTGACAGCATCAAGCCGATCCCGCCAGGCAATTCCGGCGGAGTACCATAGGCAGGAACATACACCTGCTTATACATCACTAGTTAGTCAGCAGTCTCGTCTGACTACATATGGTGGATATCGTCAACCGCGTTTGGCAAAGTGTAATCAGCAGGTACATACACCTGCTAATACTAATCAAGCCTACCAACAGTCTCGCTTGGTAGTGCACGGAGAAGTCAGTCGGAAAGCCCCGACGACAAACAGGAGGCAGACTAAACTCTCTGCCTCCACACTTGAGTACTGTCAGGATTCACTGACAGGAAAAGGAGGACAGGAGCAGGCACATACACCTACTTCAAGCCCGGAATGGACGTATATCCCTGTTCCGGCGGCTGAAGTCACCAAACATATTTTGTCAATGGTGAAAGAGCAGAAGCAAATTCCTGCTCATATTCCGGATGCTTGCCAGGATATCATAACAGCTTCAGCATCATCTCAGGGACAGACACATAAATCTATCCCTAGCAGTGGAGTGACACATCAACAATTCACTCCGGAACAGACACACACATCTGTTCCAGTCCAAGAGGGTTGTGGGGCCTACTCCCCCATATCATATGGACAACCAAGTCAGGCACATACACCTGATTTGAGCGATGATCGTCAGCCTAACCTGACCATCTTTCCTGATCAGGCACATACACCTGCTCAGAGCAATCACTTTCGTTATCAAGTGGTTTCTAAAGCGAGTAAGAAGGCATCTAAGAAAAAGATCCGCCCAGCACAGTCAGGAGATCAAAGGCCAATCTGCAACAAGGCCTTGCTCGATGCTGGAGTTCTTGAAGCCCTCAGACATTTATCTGTCGGAATTCAAGATTCTACTCCCTCAGTTCCCAATAACGGGAACAGTAATCCTGAAGGTCTTCAACAGACACTTCCTCATGAAGACTTGCTTCATGAAAATTCGGTCAATCTTGAAGTTTCTTCTTCAGATGAGTGCCACAGGAACCCTCTGTGTGGTCAGAAGACCAAGGAGCAAGAGATTTCATCTTTTGTTGTAACCCATCATGATGGTCCTCCTCATGGTGATGAACTTCTCTGTGAAAGTCCTCTCCGCAGTAGTAATTCACGTTGTCTCGAAAATTCTTCAGAAGGCAATGTAGTGACGAGAAAGCCCTCCTATCTCGAGGCACTTGCAAACGTAAAACCAGTCATGTCTGATGCTTTACTATCGGCAGGTGAAACTCTTTCTCCATCAGAAGATAGCCTGGGGTTCAGGTTATTCTCCGAACCTTCCCTGGGTCATTCATCTTCCAGCATGAATAGTGATTTCTCTACCAATCTTGTTGAATCCGATGAAGCAACAAGGAAACACCAACTCTGGTCCAAACAGGTAGAAGAATCTTCATTTAATTATAAAGAGGAAATGCTGAACATGAGGAAAAAACTGGCAAAAGGTGAAGTACCAGTCATGTTTTGGCCTTTGGCTGATTCCCAGTACGACATTCCAAAGATGTTGACGGATGATGGAATCCATGATATTCGTCTCAACATATGGAAAACTCTTTGTCAATTAAAGAAGAAGGTATTATCTTACGATGAATATGAAAATCATCTTAAGATAATAGAAGGGTTACAACGCCAGATTGATTTGGCATCTCTATCAGTCTCTCGGTATCCGAAGGCTGAAAAGCAACAGAGAACCCTTCAACGTTCATGCCTTGGCGCACTAAGAAGATTGCGTCAGTTAATTTCCAATGCTCCATCTAATGTTCATATCAGAGGATGGGGTGTTCACGGAGCACTACATTTTACAGTGCTTTCCGGTCAGCAAAGCCCGCCGAAAATGGTCTCATGCAATGTTATTGCCCATGGCCGGCCACAGTCAATGGGCTTTGTTCATAATCAAAAGCTTGCTCGAGAACAAGCTTCAACTAGTTCCTCTCAAAATCAAGTATATAGAGAACAGGTTGTTGAATTGCTTCTACATCAAGCAGGCGAGAATATTGCACAAGCCTCTCGTCTGGAGCAAACACGTCATCAAATGACAGAAGTTTCGGAAATCATCCAACGGTCTGTTGAACCAGGTGATAAAAGTGGATACAGGTTAATGCATCCAGCTAATTTCCAAACTAAGATTCGCAAGATCAAGAGAGATTTCAAGAAGATCTCAGACATAGCATGTCAAGAGACACCCCAGCTTGCCAGACTGGGGACTTCTCTAACCCAACCCTCAGAGTCAATGAATGGGATTCGAGGAGTTGAGCGGAAGCAGCAGGAACACCCCCAGTCCACCGGACTGTTGACTTTTTCAAATCTTCAATCCCTCCCTCAGAGAAAGTCAGTATTCTCTCGATTAGGGAATAAGCCTCAAGAGGAACGAAGAGCCAAGCTGTCAGGAGATTCTCTCCAAGTGACGGTTCTCCAAGAAATTCCTGAGGGATCAAGTCAACGGAATGCCATGTCTCATCATGGACATAGAAGGAGACAATATCACAGTAATGCTGATAGAAAGGATTCAATGCAATATGCATCCATTAATGTCATCAATGCTGTTGCTGCTGATTCACCAGATGAGGCTCAATCAGAGGGATCAGACGAAGAGGTTCCTGCTCAAGAAGTTGCGCACACAGACCTAAATGAAGAAGGTGTGCGCACACGTAATCAAAGGCTTACCCAAAATCTGGGTATTCCTTCAAGTAACCCACTTCCCCCTCTCCGAAAAGGATCCAATAAGGGGAAAGGAAAGAATCAGGTTACTTCTCACCCTTCCTCTGAAGGAGGTCAATCGCTCTCATTAGAGCAAAGATTTGCACAACAGGAGGAAGAAATGAAAGAATTAAGAAGGTTGAATGCAGAACTACTTCAGAGTAGTCTTCTTCTTAAGAATGCTGAAGTCCGACAGCCGAAGGAATTTGTTGTAACTACTGAGATGGATCAAGAATATCCTCCTTTGTCAGTACACCCACAGAGGTCTAATCTTACGGGTCAAACGCAACAACGGTTGGCAGCACTACCATCAGTTGCAGCACCAACCACCACGTATGTCCAAGCTCCATTCATTGCACCTACCCAAAACCAAGTTCAACCTGACGTTTCTCAAAAGTTAATAACTACTATTGAGTCATTAACAGCTCGGTTAGAAACTATGGAAGGGAAACGGGCGCAAGTTCAACCTGAAAAGAAAGTTTACCCTGAATGGGTAGATTCAATTTCTCCTCCATCCAGTTTTGGAAACCCTATTTTCCCTACTTTCAATGGATCAGGCGACCCTGAACAACATTTAACGCATTACGTATCTTGTTGTGATCCTATGATGGGAACTCCAGAGCAGCAAGAAGCAGTGAAACTCAGATGCTTCGTGCGAACCTTGCAAAGACCAGCTTTTGTCTGGTATACAAGCTTGAAATCCCGGTCAGTCATCGGATGGGAGGATCTTCGTCAAAAATTCCTTCTTCAGTTTAGCTCAACTTTTCCAAAAACGACAGTTTTCGATCTTACAAACTGCAAGCAAAGGGAGAATGAAAGAGTCTCTGATTTCATTGCTCGTTGGAAGGGATTAACGTATTCCTTGAGTTTATCACTCCCTCAGGAGGAATTGTTGCCAATCTGTGTGGAAAATTTGCGTGACGAATTACGCACGCCATTGATCCCTGTGAAATACACAGGAGGGTTTCGAGACCTTACTTCAATCGCTCAACAGATTGAAGATTCCCTTATACAGGCTAAGGTTAAATCTCGTGTAATTCCATCAGCTCCAGGGAGAAGAATGGGTAAAGCAGAAACAGCTACAGTTATGCTTAAACAGGCACCTGTACCTATTTCTACTTCAAAACCTTCATCTTCTCGAAGGGCTCCACCTCCTGAACGCCAACAACAAAGTCTATTTCGTCCAAATGATCAAAAAGATCAACGACGAAAACAATTTGAGGATATGAAGAGTAAAACATACTCTTTCCGAAGTGAGCAAGTTCCTGGTTACTTCATTTCAGCTCTGGAAAATAATTTGGTTCAATTACCAGTGCCCAGGAGGCCAAACAAGGAAGGAGATGAAGACCGTCCCAATTATTGTCCCTTTCATCAAATGTTGGGGCATCCCATCCAGGAGTGTTTTGTCTTTAAAGACCTCCTGCAAAAGATGGTCGACTTGGGACAAGTCAAATTGAAGGGTTCTTCAGCTCATGTAGTATGTATTACTGCTATAGATCCAGAAGAAGGAGGCGAGTGGCAGGAAGTCAAAAGCAAAACTGCGAAAAAATATGATGATTGGATGGTCAGAAAGACAATCAATCGGACCCATTCCATTTTGCGAACACAATTGAAGAAGCCAATTGTGTCTCCTACAAAAGCTGCAGTAAAGCCTCCATCAAAAGACAAATCCTCAAAAGGGCAGCATAATTCAAAGAAGAAAGAGGAATCAGGAGAAGATGAGTATGCATCAAAGCCTAAATTGTCTTTGACTCTGGCAGATTTCATGCCATCTACTTCAAAGCAACGGGCACCGTCCCACCAAACGGCACAACCTAAACAGGCTAACCAGGCAGAGTCTTTATCAGACGAAGAGTTAATCTTTGGTTCTGTTAATATGATTCAATTAACAGATTCATATCCCAATCTTGATGAGCCTGAATTCCCTGTATCAAATAAGGGAACCCGAGGAAGTTCTAGAGGTTCAGGATATAGGGGAAGACGTGGATCTTTCCGAAGCCACTACTCTAATTCTACCCCTGCTAGCACTGTATATGCAGCAGAAACTCGTGGTAGAGCCCTTCAGCGAGCTCAAAAAGAACAAGCAAGTTCTTCTGCAAATGGCCAACTCAGCTTCGGCACAGTTATTTTGGAAGATCGATTAAAGGTTCCATCTTCTTTATCTCAGCAAGTAAATGGATCTAATCAGTCTAATTTTCCAAAACCAAAGATGTTTCCAACTTCAATACAAGATGCATCAGCTTCCAAAGAATCTGCTTCCAAGGTACCTGCTAAACCGCATATTCCTATTGGGAAACGCAGGCCTCTAGATCAAAAGTATGATATATTGAAACACTTGGCCCAAGTACTAGCCAAATTATCAATTTTGGATGCTTTGAATCTATCAAGAGATCTTCGGGAAACACTCATCGAAGCTTTGTCAAGTCCTCAGGAGTTTGAAGCTGAAATTGCTGCAGCTGAAATTTATCACATAGAGAATAATACTGCAGAATGTCATGCAGTGATATCTTTTACTGATAAAGATGAAGATGATGTTGTGCATGGGCACATAAAACCTTTGTACTTATCTGGCAAAGTCAATGGTATAGATGTTCGAAGAGCTTTTATTGACAATGGTTCAGGAGTCAACCTCATGCCCATTCGTACACTTCGTCGATTGGGCCTCACGGAATCTGATTTATCTCCTTCTACCATGATGTTGCAAGGATATGATAAAAATGAACAAGAACCAATGGGAGAAGTTACACTCAGAACTCAGTTTGGAGATCTTGTTTCCAATTCGGATTTCATGATTGTTGATCAAGACTCAGCTTTCAATATCTTGCTTGGAAGACCCTGGCTACATCAGCATGCAGCTATTCCGTCTTCATACCATCAATGTCTCAAATACTGTTTCGATGGTCAAGTTGGAACATTGTATGGTGATAAGGCCCCGTTCAAGACATGTGAGTCTCAATACATTGAGGCGGAATTTTATCACATGAAGGGAAGAGAAAAATCTACAATGAAGGAAATTACCAAAGTTAATGCTCCATATGGTTTGGAAAAAATTCCAATAAATCCAATTTTACATGTGAGTACCGATTATGTGTTACCTATCAGTCAAATTGACAAAATAGGCCCAAATAAAAATACTCTTATGGAAAGATCCATAATGTCAATTACGGCAATTGAGCCAGACAACATGGGAGAAATTGGTAACTTACCAAGCAGTGATGAAAGCATAAGTGGTGACGTTTTCATTTCGTCTGCTGAAATCCAACAAGTCTATACTTCGCTAATCAGGCCAGAAGAAGTTATAGCAACACCAGAGGTAAATATTGATGTCGATTCTCAATCCATCATCTCCTCTTTGATTCCCAAAGAAGACCCTTTATCATCAATAGGGTCGGAAATGGAAGCTTCTTCTTCAAAATGTGAAAATTTTGACATCTCTTATGCTCATGAGAATTTCATTTTTTCATCTACTTTGCAAGTAGAAATGGAAGAAATAACACATGATGAAGAGGAAGAGGAAGATCTTAGAGATGCTCCTCCAGCATTTGAAGAGGGTATCTCTACCACTGTGGATGAACTCAGAGAAGTAAATCTGGGTACAGAGAAAGATCCACGCCCCACTTTAACTAGTGCGGCCATGACCCTTGAAGAACAAGAGATGTATATTTCTTTTCTAAAGCAAAATAAAGATATTTTTGGTTGGAATTATACAGAGATGCCTGGCCTTGATCCTGATGATGCCACCCATCATTTGGGTTTGCCAAAAGAACATCGAGGATTCAAGCAAGCTGCGAGAATAACACACCCAACCTATGCTTCCAAAATCGAGGCTGAAGTGGATAAGCTTATCAAAGCTAACTTCTCCAGAGAAGTTCAATATCCCAAGTGGTTGGCTAATATTGTCCCTGTAAAGAAGAAGAACGGACAAATTAGGGTTTGCATCGATTTCAGAGATCTTAATCGGTATTGTCCCAAAGATGATTTTCCAGTTCCGATTACAGAACTCTTAATTGATGCGACGGCTGGCTATGAAGTACTTTCTTTCATGGATGGGTATTCTGGATATAATTAGATCCGAATGGCCCCAGAAGATGAGGAATATACAGCCTTCAGAGCTCCTCAAGGTGTGTTTTGTTACCGGGTGATGCCCTTTGGTTTAAAGAATGAAGGTGCAACATATCAACGCGCCATGCATCGTATCTTCAAACCTTTTCTAGGGAAATTTGTTGAATGCTATGTAGATGATCTGGTGGTTAAATCCAAACAACGTTTTGATCACTTGTCTGATTTGAAATTCATATTCCACAAGCTTCGACAACATAATTTGAAGATGAACCCCTTAAAATGTGCTTTTGGGGTAACCTCAGGAAAATTCCTCGGCTTTGTTGTACGCCATCGTGGTATTGAAGTCGATCCTGAGAAGACCAAATCAATCCTTGGTATATCACCTCCTCAGAATTTGAAAGAATTAAGAGGACTTCAAGGACACTTAGCCTATATTCGGCGTTTCATCGCCAATTTGGCAGGCAAAAGTTTACCCTTTACCAAATTATTGAAGAAAGGAGTCACTTACCAGTGGACTAAAGAATGTCAAGAAGCATTTGATGTTCTCAAGAAATACCTCTTGAGTCCACCAGTACTCATGCCACCTGTTGAGGGTAGGCCTCTTATCCTCTATGTGACAGCTTTAGAGCGATCATTGGGTGCCTTTCTCGCTCAAAAGAATGATGCTGGGAATGAAAATAGTCTCTACTATCTCAGTAGAACTATGCTTGAAGCAGAAACCCGGTATTGGAGTATTGAAAAGTGCTGCCTAGCATTAATCTTTGCAGTTCAGAAACTGAGACACTACCTGCAACATCACGAGGTCCAATTGGTATCTCGTAATAATCCACTCAAATTCATCCTTAGTCGTCCAATGCTTACAGGACGTTTGGCAAGGTGGGCGGTTATTCTACAGCAGTTCGACATCCAGTATGTGTCTCAAAAGGCAATTAAGGGCCAAGCTCTGGCTGATTTCCTGGCTGAACATCCTTCAGTGGAAGACACATATTCAGATATTGAACTCCCTGATGAGGAAGTGTTTTCTATTCAAGAGAGTCCTCAAACATGGGAAATGTATTTTGATGGTGCTTCTAGAAGTCCAACAGGGAAGAAAATGGAAAATCCTAAATTTAACAAAGTTGGTTTAGGAATTGTGCTCATTTCTCCAGATAAGGCAGTGTTACCTTATTCCTTTTTGTTGTGGGAAGGTGGTACCAATAATGAAGCTGAATACCAAGCTCTCATTGCAGGCTTGGAGTTAGCACTTCAAGCACAAGTGAATCACTTAAAGGTGAAAGGTGATTCAGACCTGGTAATCAAACAAGTCAATGGGGATTATGCCATCAGAAAAGAAGAATTAATCCCTTTATATGATTACATCAGAGAGTTAATGTCAGAATTCCCTTCAGAACCGACATTTTCTTATGTCCCAAGATCACAAAATGCTCAAGCTGATGCACTGGATAATATAGCCACAGCTTTAGCAGATCCAAATCGGGACGAGACAACCATCGGTATTGCCCACCGTCGTGCAATTTCACCTTATGTTCAAGTCAGAACAGAGGAAATTAATGAAATTAGTCCCATTCCTGAACCGTATGGTCATACTATAGGATGGATGTCACCTATCAAGGAATACCTTCAAAATGGAACACTTCCACCTGATAGAGCCAAGAAAGAACAAATTCGGCGACGTGTAGTCAATTTTACTCTTTATGATGGTCCAAACCACCTCGAGAAAATTCTCTACAAACGTAGTTTTGATGGAGTTCTCTTCAGATGTATTGATGGTGAAGAGACAATGGCTGTCATAAAAGAAGTGCATGCAGGAGTCTGTGGTGCCCACCAGTCTGGACATAGATTGTCTGATCAAATTCGAAGGCTTGGATACTTCTGGCCTTTAATGATACAAGATTGTGTTAATTTCACAAAGAAGTGTCATTCATGCCAAGTATATGCCAAATTCATTCATCAACCTCCAGAGTTGCTTCATACAGCTAAATACTCATGGCCATTTTCCACATGGGGAATGGATGTGGTGGGACCTTACCCTTCAGCTACGGCCAAGCAGTTTAAGTACATTCTTACTGCTACTGATTTCTTTTCCAAATGGGCAGAGGCAGTACCTCTCAAAGAAGTCAGTTGTAAATGCATTGTTAGCTTCATCAAGTCTAACATCATTACTAGATTTGGTGTCCCTCATACCATATTGACGGACAACGGCACCAACTTCTGTTCTTCTGAGGTAAAGAAATTGTATCAAGAATACAACATTAAGTCCAACCATTCATCTCGATATCATGCAGTGGCTAATGGCCAGATAGAGGCCTTCAACAAGACTCTTTAAAATATACTGCAAAAGATGGTAGATAAAGATAAGAGGTCATGGCCTGATAAACTCTATCATGCTTTATGGGCTTATCGGACTACCACTCGCAATGCAACACGGTCTACTCCATATTCATTGGTATATGGAACAGAAGCAGTCTTGCCAATTGAAGTTCAATTGCCCTCACTCAGAATAGCCATTTGTGATCAGTTATCAACATATGAGAAATCCCAAAAACGGTTGAATGAATTGGAACAGTTAGATGAGAAAATATTGTGCACTTTTCACCACTTGGAAATCTATCAGAATCGAATAGCACGAGATTTTAACAAAAAAGTTCATCTTCGTTCATTCATTCAGGGAGAATTGGTATTGGTTCTCAGAACACCAATGATACCAGGAAAGAAGCCTCCCAAGCTTGAACCAAAATGGGAAGGACCTTATTCAATACATAAGGTCTACTCCAATGGAGCGTATTCTCTGATCTCAATGGATGGAGAACACATCACGACTCCAACTAATGCCAGATTTCTGAAGAAGTATTTTGTATAAACACAAAATATTGTTCCCAGAACCAAGACTCTTACATTTGGTTCATACAGTAATGGTCCAGTATGACCTTAAACTGCAACTTCGTCCAACATGACGTTAAACTGTGTCACCTTCAATGTCCTACATGACATTAAACTGTATAATGTCCTATCTACATGACATTAAAATGTACAGAAGTTCCTTATTTGTCTGAGATGACATTAAACTATTATTGTGTCCTAGCAACATGACATTAAACTGTGTGGCACTTCCAACGTCCAGCATGACGTTAAACTGTAAAAAGTCCCCAGAACTGATATCCTCATATTTGTTCACCTTAGTCCTAGCTACATGACTTTAAACTGTACAGTAATGGTCCAGTATGACCTTAAACTGCAACTTCGTCCCACATGACATTAAACTATGAAAAAGTTCCCTAAACCGTCTAGCATGACCTTAAACTACATCATCCCTGGTCCATGTATATGACCATAAACTATTTGCAAATCCCTTATGTCCAGCAAGACATTAAACTGTGACGTCCTAACTACATGACGTTAAACTGTATAAAAGTCCCTCACGTCCGGAAAGACGTTAAAACTATATAATCATCAAAGGTCCAACATGACATTAAACTGCACCATCCACGGTCCATGCATATGACCTTAAACTATTCGCACTTTCGTCCGACATGATGTTAAAATGATACACTCTTTTGTCCTTACTGCATGACATTAAACTGCACAGTCCCTCTTTTCGTCCAATATGACGTTAAACTATATTTTCCCCATCCTCCTAACTACATGATGCTAAACTGTACAAAAAGTCCTTGATATGTCCTACATGACATTAAACTGTTATTTTGTCCCTGCTACATGACACTAAACTGTGCAGCACCAATAGTCATAACTGTAAGACTTTAAACTGCATAGTCCCTTTTTTATGTCCAACATGACATTAAACTGTTATTTTGTCCCTGCTACATGACACTAAACTGTGCAGCACCAATAGTCATAACTGCAAGACTTTAAACTGCATAGTCCCTTTTTTATGTCCTACATGACATTAAACTGTGCATTGTTAAGGTTGTTATTACCTCTTGTTTCTCACATCGAGTATGACTCACGTGAGCTTAGAGAGAACATCAATCATAACACTCCTTTTGGGCCACTAACCATGTGTAAGTCCCAACAACATTTTTTTTAGATCATTGTCCCCAAGAATAACTTGATCATTGATTCATTCTTTAATTGAACTACACGGACTTTGATCCTTGCCCTCCAGGCTGGGTATGTAGGCAACCTCCCAAGGTTCAAGCCCAAAAACAATCTCTTCACATCAGTTCACCACCATCTCATATGATGATGATTTGTGAAACCACCCCTGGAATCAATATCGTTACATTGATTCACTTTCGTCCTTGTTATATGACGTTAAACTATACGACACTTTTGTCCGGTACGACAATAAACTACAATATTCTTTGATTTCCTCATTTGAGAAGGAACCATTATTAACATTGATTCTTTTTCAATCATGGTTTTCATTTTCAAAAGACTACGTGCATACATGGTAATGCCTAAACTTTTTATCTTAGGTTAAAACCATCATTGCACTAAAGTCCCCTTTCACCCTTCACATGTACGAACCAAATTTGTACAAAGGGTAATTCTAGAACTACGTGGACTTGATTCCAATCCTTATGGGATACGTAGGAACATTCGAGTGTCCCTTGAATCCAGTCCCAAGTCTTTTGGGCCTAACCCCAAATTTCACTTTCAGTCCCTTGGCTGAAAAGTCTTCATGAAAACACACACTGTGTATTCATTATTATGGTCCGAATTCTATGACCTTAAACTAAGATCACTCATACTTTCGTCCTGCACGACGTTAAACTACATTTCAAGAACTACGTATGGCTTGATTCTCATTCTTATGAGATACGTAGTGAAGTCCAAAATTTCAATTTAGGACCCAGCCACAACATGATTATGGTTTTTCATTGACCTATGTATCTCTATATACATTGGAAAATACCCATCTTTATGTATTATAATCCTAACCTTAAATATTTTCAGATCTTCATAACCCTTTTCATGACTTCTAGTCACAAAAATGTCAAACTTCTGAGAATTCTTTTGCCTGACTATGCAGCATGTTCCCATAGGTGGCCTTGCATAAACAGTCCACATAACAGACTTGTCAGCCAAAAGATGCTATTTCATTTGACTATGCAGCCAATGCCCATAGGTGGCCCTGCATATTTCAACCCCCTAACGGGTTTTGTTAAATAATAGTAACTTCATTCTTGGGAAGAATGCCTCTTTTGTCCTTATTTGTCTTAAACGACAGTATGTAGGGATCCGCAAAAATAGCCATCCTTAACGTATTTGTCCCATATCCTTTTTCATGATCTGAAAGTATTCAAGTCTATGGTTTATTCTTCTTCCCTACGTTTGGGTCAGACCTTCGTAGGAGTGATATTCATCCAGTTCTTCGATATTCTTGTTTGGAAATATCTTCTCCATATTCAAGTACCTCTTTCCATACAACAAACTCTATGCTTTAGAAAATTTGAATCTCCATAAACTTTCACTGGCTTTTAGCACTAGGAAAGTAAATTTCTGGGAATTCTTTTGCCTGACTATGCAGCATGTGCCCATAGGTGGCCTTGCATAAAC
Source organism: Viscum album (assembly GCA_963277665.1). Classification (NCBI taxonomy): domain Eukaryota; kingdom Viridiplantae; phylum Streptophyta; class Magnoliopsida; order Santalales; family Viscaceae; genus Viscum; species Viscum album. The sequence continues at coordinate 235,118,377 of OY728159.1, forward strand.
AGTCCACATAACAGACTTGTCAGCCAAAAGATGCTATTTTATTTGACTATGCAGCCAATGCCCATAGGTGGCCCTGCATATTTCAACCCCCTAACGGGTTTTGTTAAATAATAGTAACTTCATTCTTGGAAACTACTTCTTCTAATGCCTTTTAGCTCTTATTTTTCATATCATTCCTCAGATTCAAATATTCTTAAGCCATAGTTTACATTTTTTTCCCTCATACTTGAGTATGGTAAATATGTTTTCAGATAAATTTTCAAGGAATTGAATCCATTTTCGGTCAAAGCTATTTCGACCTTAAACATTATCCCCTTTATGTCTGGCGTGCATGACTTTAAACTGCCCACAAAAGACAAAGGAACTCTGAATAAAAGTCAAGTTCCAGCTCACTAAATATACATTCTTTGTATGATTTAGGTAATATTGAGCAATTAAAAGATTCAAAGTTTGTAGGGTTATTTGTAATAATCCTAGTAAAAATCAAACTATGATTACTAAGCCCATTGGCTTAAGTAAATTTGAAGCAGGTAATGGAAGAATGCAAGTACAAATGATTGAAGACAAAAGTGTTTTTCATTGATACACAAGAGTTAGAAGGACATCCACAGACTGGAGTCTCTTTTCTTTTTCGAAAATTACAAGAGGCTTTCAACATAACACTTCATTTGATTTACGGCATCCCAAGATTCATTAGCAACCACCTGGAATTCATTCAACTGGATACAATAAGAGATGCAGTGATACCAGCTCTTCTTGGAACAATTGTAAAAGGATGTTCTTGAGTGCGGTTTGAGAAAATTTTCTGCTGATCAAACAGTGACTCTGTTTCTGTCCAAGAGACTTGGAAGATGGATACATGGATTTGAGAATGGAGAATTGGAAGTAAAGAGACACTTGGAGAGAGTACTCTTTTCAGATATTGCTCTAATACCATGTTTGTATTCACTCCACCAACCATTAGTGGAAAACATTTCAGCCCATGGGTTTTCTATTTTCATATCTGCAAGGAAATAACATGGAGGAAGAATTTGAAAGTTCACACCATTTTTGTTACTCTTAATGCAAAACATAACCGAAATAGAGAAGTAGTAGTGCAGCTGCATCTCAGGTGTATAATTGTCTGCATTTGGAACATTGACTCCTTGTAGATGACCATGAACACACAGAGACAGGTAGATGCTCTGTGGGAAATTAAGATGATATTTCTTCAAATACTTATCCAAATCTGGGAGAGTGCTGTCGCAGATATCATAGTAATCATGGCCAATAATGTTCATCATGTCATCAATCCACTTGCTAGCCAGTTCATCAGCCATTCCAATTCCCTTAGGATCCATTGAATCTGCACAAAAGTTGAACAAATTTAACTCTTAAATGGGTTTATTTTTTAAAAATTTGTGAAAGAATTTGGAAAAAATGGCCAAGGCATTAAGTCGCGCAAGTCTAAACAAGGACGCGCAAGTATTTCATGTGCCGCACTAGTTTTTGACGCGCAAGTATAAACCGCGCAAATACGAATACCTTTACAGGAGCGCGACATCGAGGGAACAGTGGAAAAGAGACTTGCGCGGCTTAGGTGACCTGCGCGGCGAGAGCTCGAGAAGAAATGATGTCCGGAAATCCGGATACTTGTACGGAGGTGAGGCCGTGTATTTATAGGCCAGGAAGCCTACCTGCGCGCCACACCCAGAGCGCTTAAGGCCTGCGCGACGCAGACTTGCGCGCCACCCTCTGCGCACTGAAAGACTTGCGCGCCCTCCCTTTTCCTTTGGAAGGATTCGATTTCCTCAGAGTCAAATCCTCATTTCTCTCCGGATCCAACTCTGAGGGGGGACTTTTGTTGATGCTCCTTTTATCACAGAATCTAAAGATCGGAAAAGGGAATATCTCAGTTGAAAGTGATTCATCCTTTGAAGAAAACATCAAAAATCGACAAAGGCATGAACAAAGGATCAACAGCGAATCCACCGCGCAAGTGATACCACTACCGTGCAAGTATACTTGCGCGGCTACCTTGGTCGCGCAGGTGACTTGCGCGACCTAATTGGTAACCGCCCGGTAACCGCCCTGGGTCTTCTTTTGCCTATAAATAGACCCTGTGGGCCCCCCATTCGAGAGGATCTTTTTCCAGAAACTCGGATTGAAGCTCCCGACGCCCAAGTCTCTTCTCAAAGCTTCCAGAACACTTCTAAGGTAATTTCTTACCTAGAATGGAAGATCTAAAGAGAATAAGGAAGGCCTAAGTGTTGAAACTTATCAAACACTTGTGCGCCGACTTAATTCCTTCAATATAACTTGCGTGTCCCCTTTTTGGAAGAACCTCAAGAGGATGATAAAGGGTTTAATAAAGAGTCGCTCAAGCATTTCAATGCTGGTTGAAAATCGCGCAAGTACCCCTCATGTCGCGCAAGTATACTTGCGCGACCAATACTTGCGCGCCGCCGCAGGACTTGCGCGCCTTTCAAGACTTGCGTGCCCCTATCATTTTGGGTTCCCATCTTGCCCATTTTTACCCCTCTTCAGCCATTTCACCCTTCCTTTTTAAAGATTCAGTCTTCAAGACACTCTTCAAAGCCATTTATGGCATGAATTCTTGATTTGACTTTCTTATCTGAAAGGAATTCTGTGAAATCTCTCTCAAAGTCTAAGTGATTTAAATATCCTTATGTCACTAAAATACGGGGAGTTCATTCATTCAGCCTCATCCTTTAAGATGAGAAAATCTTAACCTGGGTCTCCTTTTCAGGAATAATCCCCAGTTATAAAACCTTTTATCTGGGCATCTTCCTCAAGAATAAGCCCCAATCAAGTCCTCTAATCTTGGGAATCTTTCTTAAGAATAAGCCCCAACCTCAAATATGGGCATCCTCCTCAGGAGTAAGCCCCAAACCTTAATCCCTAACCTGGGTCTCCTTTTCAGGAATAAGACTCAGTCATAATCTTGGGCTTCCTTTTCAGGAGTAAACCCCGAGTCCCTTAACCTGAGTCTCCTTTTCAGGAATAAGACTCAGTCATAACCTTGGGCTTCCTTTTCAGAAATAAGCCCCAAGTCCCCTTAAACTTCTCTTAACCAGTCATAAATTACCTTTGATTTGGGTTTCCTTTTCAGGAATAAAACCCAATCATAAGTCCCCTCCTAACTTGGGCATTCTCCTTAGGAATAAGCCCCAAGATTAGAGTATTCAAATCTCCATAAAGCACATATAACTTTGTGGACCCTGTTCATGGATTTTATCCCTAAAAATAAATCCTAAACCTTCATCTATCTGGGCAGTCATCCATACATAAGCCCCAAACAATTTCTTATGATTGCATCTTTCATGGCACAATTGTCTAAATTTTACCAATGCCTCTTGTTTCTCACACCGAGCATGACTCACGTGAGCTTAGAGTGTAAAAGTAATTATGACATTCTTCTTTGAGCCATCAATCATAAACATCATACTCCATAACTCGAACTACGTGGGTTCTGATTCCTTTTCCAAAACAAAGGATACGTAGGTAGCCCATTTATGGGTTCGATCCCAACTTTGAAATAATCTCCGTCCTTCTGAATGACGATAAACTTCAAGTGCCCCACTGAGTGGCTTTAAAACCAGCCTGGTCATCATAATGACCAAGAGACTTTTTATATAAATATTTTGAAGGATACCATTGATCAAGAATCTCTAAACAGATATAGATGATTCTCTATTGATGAAGAACCTCGAATACATATAAAAGATTCTCTAAATTTCTTTCATATTTAATCATTGATTGTTAAAACTAAAGGAAACCTCATTTTATACTTGGTAATGTAATAAGGATTCACGAACATAACTTAAATCTATAAAGAGAGTCCCGGAGTAGACAATAATTCCCCTCAAAAAGGTGTGATGAGTCCGACCTCCCATCCTCTCGACCATTGCAAATTCCTAAGCCTCATTAGCCCACAAGCTAATGAGCGCCTACCTTTGGAAAGTAGGTCCAAGCGGATGTGGAATCATTGGATGTTTCCGGTTCTACGAACAAACCCGTTAGAAACCGATCGGAACGTTTGAATCTCCCGTCCAGGAGGTCATCCCCGGATTCCGTGCGAAACAACATGTTTTATGTGATATGATTATGTTATGGTTCTTGGGTATTGTTTATGAAGACAGGTGGTTCTATGATAAACTAAGGGTGGGTTATCCTGTGATAGATCTCTAATGCATTGGGTAACGTGAAGGAGTTTAACGCAAATGTTTCTATGAAGAGATTTAGGGAATATACTGTGGTGGGTATTCCAAACATAACCATGAGGGTTACTCAATATATAATAATGTTATGAATGCCTCATGTTACCTTTATGTCCTATGTTTTCTATGATTTATTAATAAACCTTATTATTTCATGAGGTATGTTAATGTGCTTTTATTTATGAGTAAATTTTGTTTTCAATGATTCTTATGTATAAATGGACTAAGGTTTTCTTTCCGTATTTTTATATCCCTTACTGAGCTTTTTTTGATCATCCCATGTTTTTGAAATGTTTTTCACAGGTCAAGGGAAAGGTACATGATGTGATGATAATGTCAAGTAAGTGTCAAGGAAGAATCCATGTTTTATTTTAAATGTGTTTCCTTTTATGGGAAAAGTGAATAATGTCTTTTATGTAACCACCTTGTTTAAATGTGGGATTTAATGAATGATTTATGATCTAATTATCTATTACTATAAACCTGAATAGATCCTCAATGTGCAATCTTGTAAAAACTCAAGATTAAGTAATGTTTAAGGATGGGGTCTTATATCGTTTACCAATACTACACCACAATTCAGTCATTCAGGATGTGATTAAATGTATCCTCTGCCAATGTAAGAGATATGAAATTGAATTTGGGTTACTATAAAAAGGATTGATACATTGGATCCTTGTGGAATGAGTAAAATATTTGTATAATTTTATCTTTTAAAAAATTCAATGTGTGTCCACTCCCCAAATTGTAAAAGAAAAACCCATATCCTCACCTCCTCACATGTCCAATGCCTTTTTCGATGGGAAATACCAAACCAAATACATTACCTATATCCATAATATCTTTTAAAAGTTATTTTTTGATAAAAAAATAATTATAGGAAGGGTTTTGTTTTAATCCTATAGTGGATGTTCAAATAAGATGTATCGTTCTTAGTCATTCATTATCATTCATTTTTATCTTCGACCAGATGCAAATCATTCTCTATAATAATGATATAATAAATTATGTATATCAAATTTAAATATATGTTTTTATGTTAATTTAATAACCTAAATCCATATCCCCTTACATAAAATATTAATTTAAACCATTATTAATGTGTACAGAGGACAACCATCTTGGGAACCGATGTATTTCCTTTTATATCATCACCTATCAAAACTATTCATGAATATGTATTTAATATTTATATATGATATTCATGGTATATTTTTCATTTGTATAATATAATATATAATATATATTTTTACCATTATGTTCATTGAAAGATGATAATGTCCTTCGTGCGTACGTGTAGACTGCCGCCTCTATAATGTAATGTAATTCATTTTTCAGCAACACATCATATTAATGAAATATATATATGTATTTTAAGAAACATTATGATATTTATGATATTATTATCATCAAATAATGATAAAATAATACATAACATAATTTTCAAAAAAGTTTTAAAAATTGAAATGTTAATCCTGTGTACGTATGCCCCATCGTATCCATGATCGTAACATAGTAAATTTACAGAAACCATGTCTCGTGATTTCTTTTAGAAGTAAAATTTATGAATAAAAATGATTATTATTTCAGGATTGTTATTATGGATATGGGTGAACAATAAACCCTTTTTATATGGTCAACATTCAAATTATGTTTTGAAAAAATTTAACGAATGTTCTCAAAACACCCACTGTAAAATTAATAGATTAAATATTTTAAAATTTCATTAAAATAAATAAAATAAAATTTTTAACTGTAACACCAAAATATATTAGAATATATTTATTTTATAATAAATTAAATTATTCTAAATTAGTGACTGATCATAATGGAATATATATTATATATTCGGTAAAATGATTTTACATTAAACCAATATATTTGATAAGCATAAAATCAAAAAAATACAATTTTATGTATAAAAATATATATATTTTTACATGCACATATTTATCCTTTTAATTAAAAAAAATTAAAAAATAAATTACTGCACTTTTTAAAATTTCATATGAAATTTTACACTTCAATGTTTAATGTGTAATTCCAATATTAGCTTATGGTTAATATTTTGGTATTATTTGAGATATTTCCTTTTATTTGATTAATATTGAAAAATATTGAATTTTAATTGAAAATTTAATTTTCATCGAAATAAATTTTCATTTTAGTTAGAAAAAATTATAAGGTATAAGAACGTTAAATTTATTTTTTAGAAAAATTTTTAGTGAGAATAGTAAGATAAAAATGTGTTTTCCAAGGGACTAATACTTAGACATAAGGACCAAAATAACATTGACACATTTCCAACACCCATTAGATACAAATATTCCTACCTTACCCATTCATGGAAAATAGTTTCTGAATTATTGGAGCATTTATGTAGTTATAAATGTCGGTTCACGTATTAATCTGTTCACAATACTATGTTTTCCCTCACAAACACTTATAAAAGGACACCCCCACTCCGCCATTATTAATTCACTCAAACCACAATGGTTTGGCCTCAAAATGAAAAAACTATTCCCCAAAAAACTTATTCTCATAATAGAAGACTTAATTTTGGCATGAATCAAACCAGTTATGGATTTATTGTAAACCTAACGAGGATACCCGAAGAAGGGGTAATGTTTTCCAAAAAATGGATTTTTATTTTATTTCATTCTCCACATCATTTAACTATTATTATCTCTTTATTTTGTAATATAATAAGTATATTAAATTAATTTATATTTATTTTTTGGTATCATCTAAAGCCACACACACTTCCATCAAATGGGATATGAAATCAATATTCGTGTGTACGGTGAACTGCCACCTGACAAACTGATGCCATTCGTTCTTCCATTAACACATATCATGGATGGGTATAATAATGTATTAATAGAATATATATATATATATATATATATATATATCATATTTCTGATATTTAAGATGTATATATGTTTCTGAAATTATTATATAACAAACACTGTTATATATTCCATTTTTTGGAAAACAATAACATTGTTCGATTGTACGACAAATTACCGCCTCACAAAGCGATGTGATTCATTAACACATTACATGAAGTGTATTAATAATGATTTTTATTAAAATATGTTATATATATGACATAAATATGAAGATAAAATGATAATACAAATATGAATATATATCATTTAAATTTCAATCATTAAATCGAAAATAAAATGGATGAAACATTTATGCACATTTACGATATACCATCTCCATGAATAGTGAATTACATGTCCTATCACTAACATTTATGAATTACACTAAATAAATATATAATGAATATATATGATATTTAAATTATGATTTAAATTCCATATATGATAAAATCCTGATCAAAATTAGGGGAACCCAAAAAAAATTCAAAACAAACTCAAAATACAAGTCAATTAACAATTGAAAAAATGATAATAATGAAAAATTAGTAAAAAAAGGTACATAATATTTTATAAATGGATCATTTATGATATTATGAATATTAATATAACAATTTTTTAAGTTAATAACCTTTTTAAAACTATTATAGAGGAGTTTAAAGAGAATTCAACCTAATAGAAGTGTAAGGTAACAAATTTTATTTCATTCTATATTCCATTGATATTTGTTTGTTATTATGAACCAATTAAATTTAATTTTGTGTATATAATTATCCATTAAAATTTAATTTCATGAATAATTTATTCATATTTTAATTTTATGTTTCAATTTGAATTATGTCATGTAAGGTAATTTTACTGAAAATTTACCAAATCCTAAATGTTATGGCACAATATAACTTTCTTTTGTGATTGTTAACTTTATATTGATGGAATCACTTCATTGTAACCCATTTTATTGAAAAAAAATATCTTAAATATATATTATTATGAAAAGAATATTATTATTTATTAAACTATATACCATTCTTATAAACATGGTTTCTTTTTTAGGTTCATTGTTTAAATAGGGAAATATTAATATATATGTATCCTTTATTCTATACATATAGTTGATAAGGCAAGTTTCTAGGAATAATATTTATTATTAGATATATATGAACTATTTTATAATGGTATTAAATGGGTTTCGGGTAATTTAAATTAATCCACTTGATGTATCTGTGGTCCTATAAGGTGAATCATTTGGCATAATCAGATGTTTTTTTACCATATAATTTTAAAATATATTTAGAATATATTTTAATGGTAAATATATCATATGAAAATGAAACATGAATTCCAATATTTATGAATTCCTTGATGTCATAATTAAGTTATTATTTTTTATGATATTTTTATTATGAAAAAATATATGACTGCATTTTATTCTCAGCATATTTTTTAAATGGAATGTGTGTACTATTTATTACCTTTCATTATTGAAAATTCCTTATCAAGTTATTTATGTGGCACATGTGTCCAGTTATTTACTTTAACATATTAATTATTAATTATATATTCATGATAGATTCTATTTTACAAAACCCTAACAAAGCATTTGATCTCACTATTATTTTGTTTCATTCCCCAATGATCGGAATATAATTTCTTAGAATGAGTTTCAAGGATTTTCATATTTTTTCTTTTCTTATTGTTAATTTTATTTTTCCAAAAAATATATTTGTATCACATTTATAATCTTGTTATCCAAAAATACTAAACTGTTTTATATATTGGGATTTTAATAATTTTTCTATGAAAATGAAATAATTTAAGAAACCATATACAGTCTACTAAGGTTGGGGTAATTATAGTTGGTATCAAAACATTCCAATTAGAAACCATGGAAACATTATTAAAGAAAAAATAAATTGGGGAACATAACCCAATGATATAATTTGAGGGTATGTATTGAATACTATCCTATAATTTTGGTAATGTAGATATTATGTGGCTCTTCATAGAAATAAATTATTGTCTAGATACTAAATACAGATGCATTTTTGGCACAGATTTACCTAGGGGTAATAAATCTAAAATGGGGCCATCAGACTTGACTCGAGCATAACCTGATACAAAAAAAACTATCCTCAATGTGTACCTTGTTTGACATGCCTAGGGGAATGCATATGATAATTAAAATTTTAATTAAAACCCATTATAGTTAATTTTAATGTAAATATAACAAAAAAGAATCATTTTTTAGGATTTTAAGAATAATAATGCATAAATTTTTAATTTATGTTACATATTATATCACATTTAGAAGTGTAAATTATTATTTAAGAACCATAATTTAATAATATATTTAGGTATAATCTATTTTTTATAAATGTTACCAAGATGTAATAATGTTATCAATACCTGTGTAAAATATAGATGTTGCGCTATTGAAGAAACTGATACAGTTGGTATTTGAATAGAACAAATTATAGAAATATTAGAGAAGATTAATCATGTTATGAAAAAATAACCTTTCCCATATGGTTAAACCTAATCCATGGAGAGAATATACTATGATAGATAACATTATGTGATATAATCCCACATTTATTATTAGGACTTTTAATCCTATTATATATAAAAAATTTATTAAATCTATAGAATATTTATTCAGGGACTCAGGTGTGGTGAAATAGAAAAAATTTACACTTTTAGTTTTTTTCCTAAAATTAAATGCTGATTATTGGTGGTAATTGATTGAAAATACTATGGAGGAAGAGGATATAATTTTTATATAATGGAATTATTTTAAAGATGCATTCTTCGATAAGTATTTCCCCCGTGAGCAACAAATTTAGTTGAAGAGAATGTCCATTATCATAACAAAAATAGATAAAGAATGTGATGAAAATTATTATGGTAAATTATCATTTTTTTCTAGGGATGATATGGATTATATATAAAATAGGAGTACAAGTATTAACATTATATTGGAGTGATTAATACATGTTTCCAAAGCGCACGGATCTCCCATAATTTTTATCATACGATGAAATTGTTTTATGCTACATAAAAATGGATACTAAATTGTCCTAAACCTGTATATTTAAAGGTATTTAGGTGAATAATAGGTTATTAGAACAGTAATACAAATTTAATGCTTCGATGGAGAAGATGAGAAAATTTCCTTCCAGTGAGGCAATTAATATAATTACCCTGTGGAATGATTGAAAGGAATGTTAGGTTTTTATATATATAAAAATGAGGGACTCCATTATGACCAATAAAAGGGGATGAAATAAATCAATGACATACATTGATTCATCTATAAGGATATAGGGAATTACTCACACCAAATCACCAAGCATCAAGGTAATATACCATAGAATTATGCCAATGGTAGATGGCCAAGCTAATGAAATTACTATAACATAGGTAAAACTATCTAATGTAGGGGAATCAGGTACATTAATTCTATCCTAAAATTTATCTAATGATTTAGTTTATTCTAGGTATTCTAACTCTTTTATATCCATCATGTTTTTTAACAAAATTAGATATTTCCATTTTGATTTAATAAGAGTGATGTTAGTAAAAACTACTAAGGAAAGTCTCATTGTAACATATATTTGTCAATTCGTCCCAATTATGACACTTAAACATGATTTATTTGATAAGATTATTATCATAACATGGTTGAATTTGATATAACATTCCTCACGGAATGAATTTATAAAATTATTAAAAAAATCATTGCTAGAGGAAGGAGGTCATTATTTGCGTAGAAGGTGTAGAATTCACTTTATTTAGAGAAGAGACTTCATCATCTTGGTCATATCTAGATACCACCTCAGTAGATCTATTGAATAAGATACCCAATTAATAAAACAAAAAATATAACTAGGGATGTGGAAGGTAATATTAAAATGGATTATTTACCTATTATATAACAATACATTGATTTATTTCAAGTGGAATTACATGGACCCCCCAGAGTGTGTAGTTGCGTTTCCTTTTATTTAATCCTTGATACTAAACCAACATTAATGACTCCATATACAGTTACCATTGTTTAATATGTTGATTTGAAGAAAAAATTAGATGATTTTTTGGTTAAGCATTTATTCACCATAGTGTTTCCCCATGGGGAGCCACTGTTGTCTTTATTGAGAAGAATGATGGATCAATGAAGCTATGTGTTGTTATAGGTAAATAAATCTTTATTGATAAATAACAAGTACCTTCTTCTTCACATTGACAATTTATTTGATCAAATTCATGGTTACCAATATTTTTCAATTATTGATCTTTGTTCACGATATAAATAATTGCGATTAATAAAGAATACATTTCAAAGATGTATTTTCGATTGATATATCGACATTATGATTTTACAGTAATTCCATTTTGGACTGACCAATGTGGCTACTATTTTTATGGACCAAATGATTATATTATTCATGTAATATCTCAATATTTTTTGGTTGTATTAATTGATTACATTTAGGTAAATTATAATATCTATAAGGATAATGAGAATGACTTTAAGGTCATTCTTGAGACATTTTAAAAAAGAGTTATATGGGAAATTTAGTTAGGGTGATTTTTGACTTCAGGATGTTTCTTTTATATTTCATATTATATCCAAATACAAAATCTTTATTGATCCGAAAAAGGCCATGGCAGTAAAAACATTTCCAACTACAATGATCATAACATGGATACATAGTTTTATTAGTTTCATAGGTTACTATCAACAAATCATTTATAATTTTTCATGACCAAAAACCTCTTTAAATAATATTACATGAAATGTGGTAATGTTTTTTTAGAAAACAGAATATGAAATGTGTTTTGATGAGATAAAAAAGATATTATTCAATTCTAAAATGTTGACTATACTATCTTGAAGTGATGGGTTTTTGATATATAGTGATGAATCAAAAAAGGGAAACAGTTGTGTCTTAATGAAAAATGATAATGGTTATTTTATATGCATCAAGGAAATTTAAGATTCATGAAATGGAAAACCCAACCCATGATCTTAATTTAGTATTTATAATATTTTCCTGAAGATAAAGAGACATTATCTCAATGTTGAAAGTTGTTTGATATATATAGAACACAATATCCTCAAATATTTCTTTTCACATATATAGGTCAAAATGAGACAAAGATGATGGCTCTTACTACTAAAATAGTTTGATTTATCAATAAATTTAGACAAAGTGAAATAAAATAAGTTAGTTTATTTATAGAGTAGTAATGATAATGTAATTTTAACTCAAATGATGATTGAGATGGATATTATGTTCATGGTTCTAATAAACATGGAAATGGGAGTTACTAATGAGTGATAGGGATCAATAATTTTTTAGAAGATTGAAAATACATGTTTTTCAGAGATTATAAATAAATATCACTATGATTATGAGTACATTACAAAGATAATTAAAGCAATTATTGATGGAAAATTAGCAGACTACATTTGGGATGATGGTGTTTTGAAATTTTTGAATAGCTTATATAAACCATTTATACTATATCAAAAAACTAAAATGTTGGAAGATGCTTGTATATAAAATTTATCTATACACCATGTCAGAATAATAAAACAAGGGTATTATTTGGAACATTTTTCTTGGGATAAAAATAATTTAGAAATAAATAATTATGTTTCCATTTTTTGGTTTGTCAACAAGTTAATACTATGAGGCAGCATCCTAGAGGAGACGTGTAACCACTTCTTATTAGTGTGTGGAAGTGGGATGATGTTACTGAGTAATTTATAATAATACTACCAAGGACTCCTATAATTAATGATGAATTTTAGGTAATAATTGATCACCTAAAGAAATATACACATTTATTTTCTATTAGAGAAGATTAACCACTTGAGCACTACAAAATAATATAGATTAATGAAGCTATAAGACTTCATGTTTCACTTATATCATTCTTCACTTATTGATATCCCATGTTTATATTGATATTATTTAAGAGTAATCATAAGGATCTTGATACTAATATTCAATTGAGAACTACCTACTATCCTCAAACTGATGGATGGTCCAAAAAAATAAAACAATAGAAGAAAAATTGAGGCCATGCTCACTCGACATTCAAGGAATTCGAGATTAGTATTTACCTTAGGTTGTGGTTTCCAATAAAATTATTTTCCATTAATGTATTAAAATGGAACTATATGATATATTATATTGAAAGTGATGTTTTACATAATCTTGATTGGATGAAGTTTGTGAAAGGAAAATCATAGTCTTAGAACTTAATGAAGATACAATAACAAAGGTAAAGGCTATTCAGACGCACATTAAAGAAGCCTATAGTAGTTAAAATATTTGTGATGATAATCTAAAAAATGATTTGAAACACTAATGGGATATTATGATTTCATGAATGTATCTCCATGGAAGGGTATTATAAGCCTTGGTAATAATGGAAATCTAAACCCTATGTACATCAAACCCTTTGAAATTTTAGAGTGAATTGGAGTAATTGATTTTCATTTGGATATGACACAACATCTATAATTAGTAAGTTATGTGTTTTATATATATTTTTTAAGAAATTACATGCTATACCCAATGCATTTAATAACATATGAGGAAATATAATTTGAACCTATTTTTTCTTACTGAGAATAACCCATTTAGTTTCACAAAACTAGAGAGAATGTATCGAGGTATTAGATGAATTATCGGGTAAAGGTACTGAAGAAAAGAAAAAAATTGGAGGATGAAATTTAGGAACTACATGGTATATTTAATAAGAAAAATGTACATATTTTTAGAAAGTAATATCGATGCAAATCCAATGAAATTTTTTTTTAAAGGGAATAATGTAACTCAAGAATAATTTACAATATATTTCTTTCATAATAAATTAAATTAGTTACTATTATTGAATGATCTTAAATAGATTTTTTATTATATGTTAAATCAAATATTTTCTATATTCATACAATATATTTATAAAGGAATCATATAAGAAACAAATTCCAATTTGTACGCATAAGAAGATATATTTTTCTAACGTCACTTTTACCACATTTTAGTAGATCACTTTTTTTAAAACTAAATTTTGATGCTTTTATAAACATTTTATGAGAAAACATGTTTTATTTTTAATATATAAATTTCAATATTATCTTAGGATGAATATTTGTTATTATTCTAAGAAGTTTAATTTTTTAATTAATAAAAAACAATACAGTTTTAATTAAAAAATAAAATTTAATCTAAATAATTTATAATGTTAAATTATATGTTGATTTTATTTTTAAGTAAAAAAAGTTCAATTATATATAGGATAACAAAATTTGGGTTATTAGATTCATTTATATATATAATTTTGATATAAAAACATATTAAACTTTTGAGCATTTTCACATTAAAAAACATTCTTTTTTGTTTTTTCTGTGGGTTGAATTTTAAATAAATTTATTTCATATATGAGATTTAAATTTCATAAAATGGAATATATATTTCAAATAAGTATAATTTATAATGTAAAATAACATTAATTTATTTTTTTACCAAAATATTTATTGAAAATAAATAAAATAAGTTATAATTATTAATTAAAAATGAGTATACCAAGTGACTAATATTTAAAATAAAGGGCCAAAATGAAGTAGATAGTTTTGGAAAAAATTATTACCTTATTTCGAACATACCCCTTCAGGAGTCAAATTTTAAGAATTAGTGAATCATTTATTGGTAAAAACATGCGTTCATTTAACTTTATTTTCAAAATACCATGTGTGTCTTATCGGCCCCATAAAAAGGCCAACCACTCTTTCCCATTATTTACACTCTCATGAAATTTTTTCAGTAAATAATTTCCAAAATAACTCTATAAATTCAATTTACTCATCCTAGAAGCCTTAGTTCAGGCAAGAAGATTAACACCGAATCTGTAGTTAAAACCTAATGAGGATACCCAAAATAGAGAATTTTTTTTCTAAGGGTGTTTTTATTTTATTTCCTTCTACACATCGTTATATTCTTATTATATAATGATTATATAATAACTTTAATATATTCAATATAATGAGATGTTTTTATATTTTTGTTGTGACCAAAACCATGTAATCTTCCATCACATGGGATACACCATCATCATAAATGTGTTTGGTGGACTACTACCTTATGAACCGATGTTTTCTGTTCTAACGTTACGAGAATACATGGTTGGGAATGATGATGAATCTATATTTTATATATTATATATATGATATTTATTATTTAATAAATCTTATTTGATAATTATATAACACATATCGTCATACTTCCCATTTAATGGGAAGACAATAACATTGTTAATATGTACAGTGGACTACCCCCTCATAAAGCGATGTAAATTCCTCATACAATACATGAAATGTATTAAGGATGGTTTTGATCAAAATATGTGAAATTTATATAATATAGAGATAAAACTTTAATGATAATATACATATATATCATTTAGATTTATTTTTTTAATACGATAAAGAAATGGATCCAGCGTTCAAGCGTACATACAACCTTCAATCTCCATAAAAACGGTGCATTTCATTTCCAATCACAAAATTTTATAAATTATAAAAATATAGATATGAATAATATATATCATATTTACAAAATAATATAAATTTTGGATAAGATAAAAGCATGATAAATGTAGGAAAAAATAATAATATCGAAACATACATAAAAACGTGGAAATTAGTATCTGTAACAGTGAAAATAATGACTTCTTGTTAACAAAAAGGTCAAAATATTTTATAAAATTATAACCAATTATATTAAAAATAATAATAAGGTTCCATTTGAACTTTATAAATTTCTAAAACTAATACACATGATTTTGAAGTGTGTTTAAAAAAATTAAGAAAATGATAAAGAATTTCATCTCAATTTACACTCCATTGACACTTATTTGTTTTTAGGAATCAATTAACAATTATGTTGTGTATATAATGCCCCTTTTAAATTTAATTTCATTAATAATTCATTATACATGGAATTTTATGGTTAAATTTTTTTATCTCACCACGATTTGGATGAAATTTTGAAAATGTTATATGTAATTTTCCAATCTAACATTCTTTTCTGATTGTTAAGTTTATCCTATAAAATCAATTTATTTCAATAATTTTCGTTTGGAAATAAAATCTATTTTAAATATCCATATTCTGATGTAATGTACAAGATTAATTCCTAAAAATATACCATTTTTACATATGGTTTTTACTTTGAATGTTATTTGGTTAATTGGGGAAATATAGATACTTTTTTATCATTTTATAAATACTGATATTTTATAAGGCACATTGTTCATAAATTAAATCGATTACTTGATATATAAAGAATGATTCATACTTATAAGACATGGGTTAGAGAATTTTTAATGTAACACCCTTGATGATTTAGTATTATCATGAAAAAAATCAGTTGGCCAAATTAGATAGGTTTTTACACATTATTTTAAATTGTGTTGAGAATATACCTTAGTGATAAAGGTATCATGTTCTTCGGAAACATGACATCAAATTTTGAGCATTTTCAGCATTCATAATTTAGTAATTATTATCCTTGATATTTTCACTATGAAAAAATATAAGGATGCAATCAATTCTCTTCTTATTGAATAAATGAAATTTTTGTTCATTTATTTACTTTTCCATATTGATTATTCCTTATCTAGTTATTTAAATGGAATGTGTGTTCAGTTATTTAACTTTCCATGTTCAATATTCATTATTATTTCATTATGGATTCCTTTTTACATATCCGTTATTTATAATTTGATCTCACACTTACGTTGATACATTTGATCAAGATTTGATGATCAGTTCTTGGAATGAGTTTTAAGGATACAAATATTTTACTTTTCTTCTGATTTTTTTCTTTTCCCAATATAATATGAGTATCATGTATGCAATTTGTTTTTCTATAGTGCATAATTGTTTGGTCGATTGGGATTTTAATATTTTATGAATGCAAAAACAATAAAGTATTTCACTAGCTCCTTGAAATTTGGGTGAGGGTATTTACATTATATAGATGATTTTAAGCCTATGTATGGTTCATAATAAATAAAATAATCTATATAAGCTTATTATATTGGAGTTATTTGGAATACATTGAATGTCTAGACTCGAGGTAAGATATTTTCTCCTTAATTAATTTTTGTTGTGATATATTTAATATTCATGACATATTTTTATTGTGTGTTATATATAATACTAATGAATGATGGAAATTATTATTCCCATGAACATTAATGGGACTATAAAATAAATATGAGGTTATCTCTTAAATGATGTTTGGATCTATAGATTACTAAATATTTAAGGGATCTTGTTCTTATTTTCCTTCATTCAGGCATATCTTTTTGTTATGCACCAAATTTATTTTATGTGGTGTATATATAATACAAAATATGTATGTTATATCATTAATACAATATATTTCATGGTATTTTAAGTTTAAATTATTTTTATTTAATGAAAGGGGATTTGAATTTAAGGAAAGATAATGGTATAGAATTTTATAACTCAATTTTTTTGCATTAGGTTATATAAACTTTCATTTAATTTGAAATTCTAATATAATGTGTGTAATTAATTTTTATTAATTCATAATTTATTTCCAATAGTTTTATTTTTAATTACATTTTTCATAAATAGTCACTTACTTTATTAATTATCTCATAAACATATGTTGATCATAGTAAGGTTTGAATTTATAATATCATATTAATTCATATTGTTTTATGTTTGAATTTATATTTAAAGAAATTAGTTTATAATTGTCTAATAAACATATTTAATTTACCTCATCCATGGTTATTTATTATTTATTAAAGTAATAATACCATTTTCACCTCTTTGGTACTTAAAATTATTTACAAATAACTTTTAATGAAAATATGACTTTACTTTTTTCCTTTGGTTGAAAACCTTTTTTATTTCATATCATCATTTTTTATAAAATATTTTGAAAAATGTATTTAACATTCTCTAAATTATTTATTATATTTATTTTTTCCCAAGTTATACTATTTTACAAATATTTACAAAGGAATCCCTATATTTCTTTCCAAAAAAATTATATCTTTAACCTTTTACAAAATTTTTATAATAATGTATCATTGTACTTGGAATGAACCTGAACTTTCCTTCATCATGACCACTAAATTAAACAAAGATTCATTTCTATGTTTAAAAGGTTTTTTTCAATTAAAATTATTTTCATAATATTTTTGTGATTTTTTATTTTTGAAATCTTATTTTCTGGATCTAACGTTCATTTTCGTAATGAATATTTATAAGGATATTTTAATGGAATTTCAATTCATTAATTCCTACAACCCTTGATATTATTTTAACTCAAATAGTGATATGTGGAAATGATAAATACATTATTCTTCTACCGTATAGATTAATATATTAAGATGGAACTAATTTCCATTTCACTGGGAAATCAATTAATGGAAGGACAATGGCTATGGTTATTTCAAAACATGAAATATTATAAATTGTTTTTTATCAACTGTACTTGGACATTACTTTTGATCATGGGTTTTAAAAGATGCAATAAGTTGATCAATAAATATATTATATGATGGTAGAGCCAACATATCATTTGATGATCGTGATATAGCTTATACAATTGGAATTCCTAGATAGTGCTCGAATGTGCTAGGTAATGCTTAAGTTCTATAGAAAATTTTATTAGATGCCATTGGTATGGTTATTTTTACATTGCATGGGTTATTTAAGGGTTCTATTAATATAATTTTCCAATATACCAACAAATTTTCTCCATTATTTATGTATGATTTTTAATAATATGTTTTATCGTGATTGACATCACAAAGATCATTATTATTTATTCATATGAATGACTTATTTGATAATGATTTATGAAATGTTCCATAATTTTGGATCTCAGGTTTTATGATCATGAATATGCTTACGTCTTTCTCAAGGAATTTTTTATATCCTTATACGCATAGAAACTTATCATATTCACTGATGACATTAAACTTCTAGTTCTAATTCCCTGACCCCAGAAGCCTAGAGTCAGTGATTATTTTAATACATTTTCATGATTATAAGGAATCAAGTCCCGAAGGACTGATCAGTTTATCAGTCTTGGAATATAGATTACATATATGAATGTTACATTACAATTTCAAACATAAGAAACATCATATATAGTTCTTTGATAATGCCATTATTCCTTTTATCTTAACCCTGCATATTAATCATAATACACATCTTGGAATCCTGGGAAAATAAAACACAAGAAAGGGGTGACCTCAGATGCTCAGTAAGGGTAGATAATTTAGCGGTAGCTATAATCCTTTAAAGTAATATCTGTAACAAAAGTAACTACATTTTTAAACATAATCTTGAATAGAATATGAAAAAGTAAATCAAACATCACCATATACACACGCACATTGATATTCTACTAGTGGAATAATCTCATGTAATAACTAATTTCATAATGAGGGAATGCCTAATATATGACATCATTACCATATAGTCAAGCCATTGTGCCAAGACTACAAATAAATTTTTTGCCAAGGCCTTGTTCCAAGACACTAGTTATTCTCATTATACCCACTGATGCATCGAGGATCTATAGTGGGCTCCACCTGTCACATACTGTGTCTACTCCATTCCTCATATGATAAATTTGAAAAATAGCATAATCATTAATCTTAAAAATAGCATATAAAATGTCATTATATTAACCATAAACTATGAATGGGTTAAAAATAGATCATTCATAGTCAGACATATCATAACTCATTCAATACAATATGGAATATTGTATTAAAAAAATAAACCTCAATCAAGAATAATATCCAGTAAAGGTTGTTGACATAGTTGAAAATGACCAGTAAATTTTTTTGAGAGAAATATCCTTTTAGTGAATTAATTTAAAAGTTACACATTTATAAATGATGTTATTTAAAAATATATTTTGAAAAAAAGTTCCCATACCACTTTAAAACTTTTGGAAAGAATTATCGTTTCAAAACATTCATGTTGTAAAACCCCAGAATGATAAAGGGTTAAATGAATAGGGGATATGACTCATGTCAACATGGTGCACCTTTATTTTTAGGAGCTTACCTGATTAGAACTCCATAGTTAAGCATGCTTGTCCTGGAGCAGTAATTAGGATTGGTGACCTTCTGGGAAGTTTCCCAGGGTGTGTGTGAGTGAGGACAAAACACACTGAAAGAACATGTGCTGGACTGTGGGGACAATCAATAGTCAGATGACTCGTTCGGGCATGTGGGTGGACCTTGATATGGGCCCCACGTGTCTGTAGGGAAACTGATGGTACCCGGTGGGCCAGGACCCGATGACCATGTTAAGGTGGGGTGTCTGTGCTGTCAATGGGTCCTAGTTGTCACATTTGGTATCAGAGGAGGTACCCAGCCTTAAGTGCAGTGCACTGCCTGAGTTGAGATGTAGGTCCCACAATGAGGACGTTGTTCTCTAAGGGGGGGGGGGGTGATTGTAACACCCAAGAATGATAAAGGGTTAAATGACTAAGTGATATGACTCATGTCAACAAGGTGCACCTTTCTTTTCAGGGACCTACCTGATTAGAACTCAACAGTTAAGCATGCTTATCCTGGAGCAGTAATCATGATGGTTGACCATCTAGGAAGCTTCCTAGGGTGTGTGTGAGTAAGGAAAAAACACACTGAAAGAACATGTGTTAGCCTGTGGGGATAATCATTAGTCAGATGTCTCGTTTGGGCATGTGGGTGGACCCTGGGGTGGGCCCCACGTGTCTGTAGACCAATTGGTTGTACCAGGTGGGATAGTACCTGAAGACCATGTTAAGGCGGGGTGTCTGTGCTGTCACTGGGACACAACTCACAACGACCAAAGTTCAACAGCTAGATCCACCTCCAATAGATCCCTTCCCTTTGCTCGAACCTGGAAGAAGAAAGTCTACAGACACCCAAAGGAAAAAATTTGGATGTGAGCCTAAGCCCGGTAGGATACCACCAAAGATTCTGTAATAGATTCCAGATATATAATATCCAAAGAAAAACATTCAATTTTCAAATAAACAGGTTTGGAAATTCATAATCATATTTAAACAAACACATGCTATACATTTTTAAATGATAGAAATAATTATTGTAAGTAACAATTTTACAAATGGTGGAATATTTCTAAAACAATGGCTTATGTAAAAAATTTATATAAAACAGTTTATATAAATTCAGCCGGTGAGTAAATCAGTTCAAAATCATTGACATACATTTATATCTCAAATATAAATAAACAAGCAAGCAACATGTTCATCTACCAAAATTTATGATTGTATTAATCAGTTATATGATTCTGCACTCTCTATGTGAACTCAGAAAAATGTGTATACACGCGTCCATATGAGGACATTGTTCTATAAAGGGGGGGGGGGTGATTGTAACACCCAAGAATGATAAAGGGTTAAATGACTAAGTGATATGACTCATGTCAACAAGGTGCACCTTTCTTTTCGGAGACCTACCTGATTAGAACTCCACAGTTAAGCATGCTTATCCTGGATCAGTAATCAGGTTGGGTGACCTTCTGGGAAGTTTTTGAGGGTGGGTGTGAGTGAGGAAAAAACACAATAAAAGATCATGTGTTGGCCTGTGGGGACAATCATTAGTCAGATGACTCGTTTGGGCATGTGGGTGGACCCTGGGGTGGGCCCCACATGTCTGCAGGGCAATTGGTGGTACCTGGTGGGCCAGGACCTAACGACCATGTTAAGGCAGGGTGTCTGTGATGTCACTGGGACACAAATCACCAAGACCAAAGTTAAACAGCTATATCCACCTCCACGAGACCCCTTCCCTTTGCTCGAACTTGGAAGAAGAAATTCTACAAACACCCGATGAAAAAGTTGGGTGTGGGCCTAATCCCAGTAGGATACCACCAAAGATTCTATAACAGATTCCAAATATAGATTATCCAAAGAAAAACATTCAATTTTCAAATAAACAGGTTTTTCAATTCAAAATTATATTTGAACAAAACATGCTATACATTTTTAAATGATAGAAATAAATATTTTAAGTAAAGATTTTACAAATGATGGAATATTTCTAAAACAATTGCTTATGTAGAACATTTATATAAAATAGTTTATTTAAATTCAGAAGGCATGTAAATCAGTTCAGAAATCATTAACATACATTTATATCTCAAATATAAAAAAACAAGCGAGCAACATGGTCATCTTTCAAAAGGTACAATAGTATTAATAAGTTATAGGATTCTGGACACTCTATGTGAACTCAGCAAAATGTGTATACACACGTCCCTATGACACTGGCCAAAGGATACTCATCACCAACCCATCGAAGATGTGACCCGCAACAAGTATGTTTTAGAACATTTTCATAGCGTAGAGAGTATCCAAATAACTCACTAACTACCTAAGGCTTGCATGTGCTCTTACATGATGGGCGAACTATTTGAAGACTCCTTAAAATACGATCAATCCCATTCTTCCATTAAAAAAATGTCAATTAATTTCCATTAAAAACCCAAACAGGTTTTATTCAAAAACATGCCTTTCCAAAATATAAAACCATTTGTTTTCTATCAAATCATTTTAAGCCATTTTCATGAGTTTTAAATCCATTCAAAAAAAATTACTTCATTACAAAAATTTATTTCCACAATTAAATTCTATAATTTAATTTAAACCATTTCCATCAAATCCACAATTTAAATTAAACAATTTAAATCACCCAATTTCCATAAACACACCCAATTCAATATAATTGGGGGGTTTTTCCAAATTTTCATTCCAAAACCATTTCAAATATCTCAATTCACTAGAATTGAGTTTTTATCAATTTAATTGAATGAAAATTTGAGAAATTGAATTTAAATCAACAATTGAAATAAATCAAGAAGTACAAGGACACTCAATTTGGAAAGACGGAATGGAACCACCTACATCAAGGTCTTCGAAGTTAGTGGTGAAGATAAACCACCCTATGTGGTTTAATAAACCTCCTCACGGACTTATTGTCATAAGAGTCGATTTTTTTCAAGAGTTCCTTCACTAGACACCACCATTATTCAAAAGCTCCACTAATCCCCAACATGATAAGGAATGGTTTGGTGGGATATAACTTCTTTTTGAGTTCTTGTAGACATCGAACGAGATAAAGTTGAAGTGTGCCACCTTTTGTGTTGGAGGGACCAGGAAAAATATGGTGGTACATGATAGTGACGAAAATTAAACATGAGTGCTTAGATTAGAAGGAAGTCAAGGTTCTTTTCCCCAAATAATTCTATCTAGAGCCAATGGGGTTAGTCAAAGCTGTGGATTTTTTCAATCTTGTGTAGGATAAAAGAACTGTGGCTCTAACATATGTTTGGGGGACATGTCGAAGTTAAGCCACATCATTACCACACCACGCAGTGGCACAAGATCATCAAAAATTGCAGGGCAATCAAATACTTCACGTATAAAAGGGTTCTAGCCACAGACATCCAGAAAAAAGCTTCTTCATGCAGTGAAAGAGCCTCCAGAGGAAGCTAATACATGTCCAATGACCATAATAGGTATCATTATTATAGCTTCTTCTTTAGTGACTACACTTTTGATACTGGTGCTTCTTAATTGTTTATTAAAACCTATATACTTAATCTCCTTAATCCTCTAATGGAGCTTTTATCTTGTGTAATGGATATTACTACACCCCTTGGTATGAAGAGAGAGCATGGTATCTATAGTCTTGCTTGTGTCTTCTCTCTATTAGATGTCATGTTTTCTTGGATTTTTCTACTACTTTACATGGAACCTCATGACGTCACATTCAGGATGGATTTGATTATTGCCAATAAATCCCGAATTGATTGTTATCTTCTACGGTTCAACCTTACTACACCCAGTGGTGTGCATCTTGTCTTTTAAGGAGAATGAGATCTATGTTCGAGCAGAGTTAAAACTTATCTGGAGTTGGGGAATGTGATATCAGTGTTTACTTTTGATATCGAGCAAGATTCTTTGGGTGGTGATCTTCCTCCAGTTGTCGTCGAGTTTTCCATCATGTTTCCTTTTTTATGGTTTACCACTAGTATAAGAGGTTGAGTTTTATATTGACTTGATTATGGTACTCAACCAATTTCTCTTCCCTCTTACAAAATGGCTCCAGAGGAACTGAATGAATTTTTGTTCTAGTTGGATGATATATTTGAGAAAGCTTTTATTCACCCAAGTGTGTCAGCTTGGGTTGTGGCAGTTATCTCCACTATTAAAGCTAATGGTTCTCTTACATATTCTCTTATCAAGATTATTCTTTAGCAATAGAGGGTTATTGATGATTTTCATAAGCATTAGTGATTGTCTTTATGGTGGGGAGTCTGATTCCTATTGGTTGTTCTATAAAAATAGTTTCATGTGTTATCATAACCGTTATGTTTGACCGTTAGTGACAAGGAAGGCTATAATGGGGGATTTCTATAATTTACCAATGGTTCATGCACCCAAAAATCACTAAGAAGTTCTACTACTTGAAGCAGTAGTTTTGGTGGCTTTGTAATCATGAAGGTTTCACCCTGGTTGGGTAATCGACAGCTTGGGAGGCAAGGGAATCTTGCTCGTTGTTTTGTGGGATATTTTGAGGTTGTTGATTAGGTGGGAAATACTATTTACCATTTAGAACTACCCCTACAACTGACTTCGATACATAATGTGTTTCATGTATGTTAGCTTCGAAAGCTTTTATCTAACTTTTCTCATGTTCTAAGTTGGCGTGATCTTGAAGTGGAACCTGTTTTATCTGTGATTGAATGACCAGCTGTGGTTGTTGATTCTAAGACCAATGTACTTAATGGGAGGAAGATACCTCTAGTATGTGTAACATGGAAGTATGATTCTAATTCTCATAAGATGTCAGAGATAGAGGCACTATTGAGAGGACAGTGGCCTTGACTTTTTGAGGTGAAGGTTTTTTCATAGGCATGTGGGGATAGTCATTAGTCTAATAATAGACCCTAGTGAGTAATATCCAATGGTGTGATGGCAATCCAACCAAGGTATTACAGGAGACCCACGGGGTCATATGACAAGGTTTAGGGCCTGGGGAGGCGGGTCGTGACAAATGGTATCAGAGCCAATACCAAGCTGGAAGTGTTTAGGCACTGCCTGGGTTTGAGGCATGGGGTCTACAACGAGGGCGTTGTGCTATAAAGGGGTGGATACTGTAACAACCCTGGAAAAGTGAGACTTAAAAAGGATAAATTTTACTACCACATGTGTTATTGTTTTAATCTAAAGATATTATAATATAAAATGTGGGATATTATTATTTTAAGGAAATTATTGTGAACATATCTGTTGACATAAAATGATAATTTGGAATTTTATCAGTGATATTGGAAGTATTATCGCATGTGATAATAAAAATCATAATTCAAGAATTATCTAGGGGAGAAAAAATATAATCGCAAGTAATTTTTTTATTTTATTTTCTTGTGAAATAAAATAGAGAGACATAATTATCGAATGAGGTTTATAATTATTTTTTTGGATCTTTCTTGTAATTTCATGCGTTAACATAAAATGATAATATATAGAATATTCAAGAGATATAATCTATTATCACATGTGATATTTTATTTCCTTTTGAAATAAAATATCAGGATCTGGTTTTAGGAACCATTCATGAGCGTTGAGCATTTGTGTGTCGACGCATATGATAATAATTTCGTGAGGAGATGTATTGAACCACAATGGGTGGATTATTGTTGTTGCTGACATCAACGACCTTGAGGTAGGTGGTTCCATCCCAAAAGTCCAAATCGATTATCCTTGTATTGGTTTATTTATTTCAATTGTTGATTTAATTTCAATTGCTCAAATTTTCATTCAATTAAATTGATAAAAACCCGATTCTATTAAATCGAGATATTTGAAATGGTTTTGGCATGAGAATTTGGAAAACCCTCAATTCTATTAAATTGAATGTGTTTATGGAAATTGGGTGATTTAAATTTTTTAATTTAAATTGTGGATTTGATGAAAATGATTTCAATGAAAATTTTGAATTTAATTGCGGAAATAAATTGTTTAATGAAGGAAATAGTTTTGATTGGATTTTAAACTGGTGAACATGGATTAAAATTATTTGATAGAAACCTAATGGTTTTATCTTGTGGAATGGCATGTTTTTGAATAAAACGTGTTTTGGTTTTAAATGGAAAGGAATTGAAATTTTTGAAATGGAAGAATGGGATTGATCGTATTTTAAGCAGTCTTAAAAATAGTTCTCCAATCGTGTAAGAGCACATGCAAGCCTTAATAAGTTAGTGAGTTATTTGGATACACTCTATGATGCGACAACATTTTAAAATATACTTGCGGCATGTCACATCCCGGACGGGTTGGTGACGAGTATCCTTTAGCCAGTGTCATAGGGACGTGTGTATACACATTTTATTGAGTTCACATAGAGAGTGCGGAATCCTATAGCTAGTTAATACTATTGTACCTTTTGGCAGACGGCCATGTTTCTCTCTTGTTTATTTATATTTGAGATATAAATGTATTCCAATGATTTTGAGCTGCATACATGCCTACTGAATTTATATAAACAATTTCATATAAATGTTTTATTGAAGCCATTGTTTTAGAAATATTCCATTATTTGTAAAATCATTTCTTAAAATATTCATTTACATCATTTGAAAATATATACCATGTTTTCTTAATTATGCTTTTGAATTGTCATACCTGTTTAGTTGAAAATTGAAATCTTTTCTTTGGATAATATATATTTGGAATCTGTTATAGAATCTTTGATGGTATCATACCGAGCTTTGTCTCACACCTTACTTTTTTCTTTGAGTGTTTGTAGACTTTCTTCTTCCAGGTTCGAGAAAAGAGAAGGGATCTCTTGGAGATGGATCCAGCTGTTGAGTTTTAGTCTTGGTGAGTTGTTTCCTTGGCACCTTGGGGTTATTTTCCCATTTTAGTACTTGGGTTGTATTACTTTGGGTTTTCATGCCATGTTGTACATGGCATGAAAACCCATTGTAATACAACCAAAGAAAAGATTTCAATTTTCAACTAAGCAGTTTTGACAATTCAAAAGCATATTTAAAAAAAACATGCTATACATTTTCAAATGATGGAAATGAATATTTAAAGACATGAATTTACAAATGATGGAATATTTCTAAAAAAATGGCTTAAATAAAACATATATATATAACATTTTATATAAATTCAGTAGGCATATAAGAAGCTCAAAAGCATTATCAAACATTTATATCTAAAATATAAATAAACAAGAAAGAAACAAGGTCATCTTCTAAAAGGTATGATAGTGTTAACCAGCTATAGGATTCCGCACTCTCTATGTGAACTCAGAAAAATGTGTATACACATATCCCTATAACACTGGACAAAGGAGACTCATCACCAACCCGTCTGGGATGTGACCTGCTGCAAGTATGTTTTAGAATGTTGTCGTAGTGTAGAGTGTATCCAAATAAATCACTAACTACCTAAGGCTTGCATGTGCTCTTATATTATGGGTGAACAATTTCAAGACTTCATAAAAATACGATCAATCCCATTCTTCCATTTCAGAATTTCCAATTTCATTCTATTTAAAACCAAATCCGGTTTTATTCAAAACATGCCTTTTCACAAGATAAAACCAATGGGTCTCTATCGAATCATTTTAATCCATTTTCAGCAGTTTGAAATCCAATAAAAACTAATTCCATCATTACACAATTTATTTCCACAATTAAAATCAAGAATTTAATTTAAATCATTTCCATCAAATCCAAAATTTAAATTAAACAATTTAAATCACCCAATTTCCATAAACACGCCCAATTCAATAGAATTGAGTTTTTTCCAAATTCTCATGCCAAAACCATTTCAAATATATCGATTCACTAGAATTGTGTTTTTATCGATTTAATTGAAAGAAAATTTCAGCAATTGATTTTAAATCAACAGTTGAAATAAATCAAGCAATACAAGGATAATCAATTTGGAAAGTCGGGACAGAACCACCTACCTCAAGGTCGCTGATGTCAGCAGCAATGATAATCCACCCATTGTGGTTCAATACATCTCCTTACAACATTATTATCATAAGTTTAGACACAAAAATTCTCAACACTCGTCAAGGGTTCCTAGAACCAGAACCAGATATTTTTTTCAAAAGGAAAGATAATATCACATGCGATAATAGATTCTCACTCTTGAATAATCTATGGATTATCATTTTATGTTAATGCATACAATCGCAAGAAATATCCACAAAAATAATTATAAAGATCATTTGATAATTATGTATCTCTATTTTATTTAACAAGAAAATAAAATAAAAAAAATTACATGGGATTACATTTTCTCTTTCCTCGATAATACTTGAATTATGATATTTATTATCACATGCAATAATACTTCCAATATCATTGATAAAATTCCAAATAATCATTTTATGTCAACACATATGTTCACAATATTTTCCTTAGAATAATTATAACCCACATTTGATATTATAATATCTTTAGATTAAAATGATAACACAAGTGGTATTCCTTAATAATTATTTATTGATAAATTAAATAATTATCCTTCGATAAATTCTTTAAAAAAAATATCAAACGGAAAACCCACGATTACATCATGATTATTCATTGTAATTATCCTTTGATAATTATTTATAATTAACATTTCAAAAAAAATGGGAATTATCATTTGGTGATTCTTTATAATTATTATTCAACAATTAGACAAAATTATCCTTTGATATTTTGTTTATAAAATACCCTCTATAATTAATGTAATTATCATTTGATAAAACATTACAATTATCCTTGAAAATTTCCACAATATAATTCTTTATAAAACCCCAAAATTATATTTAATAATACATCACAATTATTATTAATTTTTTTTATTTTCCTTCTATTGTTTTTAGAATAGAAGGAGCAACATAAATAAAAAGAAATAAAAAAATAAAACTCATTGTATTTCTCTCATGCAGAGCATGTAAATGGATGGATAAGTTTGATTGAGGAACCACATCAACACCATAGGGTTCACCAATCGTGCACAATGAAGTCTCGGGGTCATCGAGACAAGGAGAAATCGACCAACAATCAAAGCCAATAGTTTCGACTATTTAATAAACCCCAAAAAAAGGATAAAATGAAAGCACCATTTTAAACACCAATTTTAATCACCTGTTTCAATTTAATATTGATGAATGATGGTTTTCATTCATGCTATTAGACCATTGGTGTTTGAAATGGTTTAAAACAGATGGAAATGAAGGTTTTGAAAACTTTCGGCCTTTAGAAAGGAGTTGCAGCGTGTTCCAACATAGATTTAGGGATGATTGAATAGTGGTTCATTTTTTTGTAATTAATAATATTAGTTATTTAGTATAAAATTAAATTACCCCAAACATTCGTTGATAATTAAAGTAATACCCCATCTAGGGAAAACACCATGTTCTGGATGCAATGATGGTCCCAGATTTCTCAAACGATGAGTGGTTTGAGAGATATTAATGATATTTTTAATTAAAACCAAGAATAATTAATTAATTAATATTAAAATTGGTATTCTTGTGAGTGAGGTATCCAAACACATGATGTGAAAAAATTTCATACCTTGTCTAGGGTAAACCCCTCATTCTGGACCCATATGTCGTCTTAGATTTTCTATACGACTCACTGTTTGGAAGATATTTAATTTTCTATAAATAATATATTAAATATTATTTATAAAAATTTATTTGACGAACGAGACATCCAAAATCCTGATTCCTTCGAATGTTATACCCCTCCTAGGGTAAACACTATATTTGGGACATAACTGTATGCTCATATTTCTCATACGATAGATCATTTTGGAGTTATTCAATTATATGGAATAAATTGCCTGTGCATAAATTAATATAATTAATATTTTTATTTCATCCTCCGTAAGACATTGTAGACGTTGAGAACTTATACTTACCCAATTTTTAACACTAAAAATAATCAATTGAATATTATGGGTTGTTATTTGGGCGTTTTTACCATTCCGCGACATGTTTATCAAAAACACAACTTTTCATTGACAAATTATTTTTCCCATTTAACGTAATAATAAATTAACCTAAGAAAGATTAGGAATACCTGAAATAGTAACGGGATGTTACAACCTCCCCACCATAGGAACTTTCTGTCCCCAGAAATCCTATGAAGAAACCTTCATCTCAAAAAGTCAAGGCCAATATTCTATCATTAGGGCCTCACTCTCTCACATCTTATGATAATTAGAACCATACTTCCATGTTACACAGACTAGAGGTATCATCCTCCCATGAAGTACATTGGTCTCAGAATCAACAACCATGATTGGTCGTTCAATCACAGATAAAACAGGTTCCACTTCAAGATCACACCAACTCAGAACAAGAGATAAGTTAGATAAAAGCATTCGAAGCTAACATATGTGAAACACATTATGTAACGACGTCAGTTGTGGTGGTAGTTTTAAATGGTATATAAATTTTCCCTCCTAATCAACAACCTCAAAAGATCCCACAAAACAAGGAGCAAGCTTCCCTTTCCTCCCAAGCTATTTATTACCCAATCGGGGAATAACATTCATGAATACATGGTCACTAAAACTACTTCTTCAAGTCTTAGAACTTCTTAGTGATTCCTGGGTGCACAGCCCATTGGTAAATTATAGAAATCCCACATTTTAGCCTTCTTTTTCACTAACGGTTAAACACAACGGTTATGATAACACATGACACTATCTTTATAGAATAACCAATGGCCATTAGTCTCCCTGTCACAAAGAGAGTCACTAATGCTTATGAAATGTTTCAAAAACCTTCTATTCTTGAAGAATCATCTTGATAAGAGAAGCTGTTAGAGAACCTGTAGCTTTAATGGCGGAGAGAACTGCCACCACCCAAGGTGACACACTTGGGTGAACAAATGCCTTCTCAAGAATATCATCCAACTAGAACATTAATTCATTCAGTTCAGTTGGAGCCATTTTGTAAGAGGGAAGAGAAATTGGGTGATAACCAACATCAAGTCAATTGAAAACTAAACCTCTTTTACTGGTGGTAAACCATAAAAAAATTGAAGGAAACATGATGGGAAACTCGATAACAACTGGAGGAAGATCACCACCCAAAGAATCTCACTCGATATCATAAGTAAACACTGATATCACATTCCCCAACTCTAGATAAGTTATAACTCTACTCTAACTTAGATCTCATTCTTTATAAAAGACCAGAGGCGCACCAATCAGTGTAGTAATGTAGAACCGTCAAAGATAACAATAAATCCGGGATTTATTGGAAATAATCCAATCCATCATGAATGTGACTTCAAGAGGATCCATGTCGAGTAGGAGAAAATTCCAAGAAAACTCGACATCTAATAGGGAGAAGACACAATCAAGACTATAGAGACCATGTTGTCTCTTCATACCATGGGGTGTATTAATATCCATTGCACAGGATAAAAGCTCCATAGGAAGATTACGAACATTAAAGATACAGGTTGAAACAAACAAGTAAGATGCACCGGTATCAAAAGTGAAGTCACTAAAGGCAAAGCTATAAAAATGATACCTATTGTGGTCCCTAGAAATGTATTAGCTTCCTCTAGAGACTCTTTCACTACATGAAGAAGCTTCGTTGTGGATTCCTGTGGTTGGAACACTTTTGTACGTGATGCATTTGATTGCCTAGCAATTTTTGATGATCTTGTTCCACTGCGTGGAGTGGGAAAGATTTGGCTTAACTTCTACAAGTCCCCGAAACATCTGTAGGAGCCACAGTCTTTTATCCTGCACATGCTTGAAAAACACCACGGGTTCGGCCAACACCATTAGCTCTGGATATAACTATTTGCTGAAAATAACCTTGACGTCCTTTTAATCTATGCCCTCCTGTTTCTTTATCATCACTATCGTGTACCACCATCTTCTTCCTGGTCCCTCCCACACAAAAGGTGGCACACTTCACCTTGATCTTGTTTGATGTCTACAAGAACTCAAACAGAAGTAATATCCCACCAAACCATTATTTATCATGTTGTGGATCAGTGGATCCATTGAAAGCTTGTGGATTCTGGTGAAAGAACTCTTGAGAAAATTTTTGAAGAGCACCCCCAGGTTCCACAGCTAGAGTGTGAAAGGGGATTTAGAGGTGGTTCCTATCCCAGAGCTTGGACAGTGTGCACAATCACCTCAACTAGGCTCGGGTCCACTGGAGGAATCACTCATAGATATTCAGAAGTATCCCCTTCATGGAACCGATTTGCATGTATTCTCAGTGGTATGATGTTACAAAACATCAGAAGACAATAATTAAGACATTATATAATGATCATATATAGCAACGAGGGAAATATGATATTGAGCGGTAGATCAGACATGATTTGGATTCCACTCTATCAAAATAAAAATATGAAAAAGACTAGAACTAATCCACTAGTCATCTTTCCTTAACCACCCCTAGTGACTTAAGGTTCATTGCGGTGAGAGATGTCCAGGCACTCAATTGAAACTACCTCCTAAGTCCCGACAAGAATACTCAAATGAATACTGTCATCAAGGAATGATGATTAACCTACCTCTGATACCATTTTTTCACGAACCAGCCTGGGTACCCTAGTAACCTAATTAACAAGCTTCCTCTGACATAGCCCGAAGGGCATTCTTGATCCCCATGGGTCGATGACTAGCACCTAGAATCATGCAACATACATGTCGGAACGATTTTTTCCACTAGAATGTGGAAGAAAAATAAAAAAATCAGTATGAAAAATAAAAGAAACTCCACTGGGATTGATGTACCAGAATACATCATGGCATGAAAACCCAACGTAATACAACCCAATTACTAAAATGGGAAAACAACACCAAGGTCCCAAGGATACAACTCACCAAGACCAAAACTGAAAAGCTGGATCCACCTCCAAGAGATCTCTTCCCTTTTCTCGAACCTGGAAGAAGAAATTCTACAAACACCCAAAGGACAAAATAGGGTGTGAGCCTAAGCCCAGTAAGATACCACCAAAGATTCCATAACAGATGAAAAATATAGTTTATCCAAAAAAATTCTTTTAATTTTCCACTAAATAGGTTTGATAATTCAAAATCATATTTAAACAAAACATTCTATTCATTTTCAAATGATGTAAATGAATAGTTTAAGAAATGATTTTACAAATGATGGAATATTTCTAAAACAATGGCTTAAATAAAAAATTTATATAAAACATTTTATATAAATTTAGTAGGCATGTAATCAGCTCAAAATCATTGGCATACATTTATATATCAAATATAAATAAACAAGGGAGCAACATAGTTATCTGACAAAAGGTACGATAGTATTAACCAACTATAGGATTCCACACTCTCTATGTGAACTCAGAAAAATGTGTATACACATATCCCTATGACACTGGCCAAAGGAGACTCATCACCAACCTGTCAGAGATATGACCCGCTTTAAGTATGTTTTAGAACGTTGTCGTAGCGTAGAGTGTATCAAAATAAATCAGTATGTACCTAAAGCTTGCATACGGTCTTACATGATGGGTGATCTATTTTAATACTGCTTAAAAATACGATCAATCCAATTATTCCATTTCAAAAGTTCCAATTTCTTTCCATTTAAAACCAAAACATGATTTATTTAAAACATGCCTTTTCACAAGATAAATCCAATGGGTTTTTATCGAATCATTTTAAGCCATTTTCACAAGTTTGAAATCCAGTCAAAACTAATTCCTTTATTACAAAATTTATTTCCACAATTAAATTCAACAATTTAATTGAAATAATTTCCATCAATTCCATAATTTAAATTAAACAATTTAAATCACCCAATTTCCATAAACACACCCAATTCATTAGAATTGAGTTTTTTCCAAATTCTCACGAAAAACCATTTCAATATCTCGATTCACTAGAATCGCGTTTTTATCAATTTAATTGTTAGAAAATATGAGCAATTGAATTTAAATCAACAATTGAAAAAAATCAAGCAATACAAGGATAATCAATTTGGCATGTCGGCATGGAACCACCTACCTCAAGGTCGCTGATGTCAACGACAACGATAATCCAGCCATTATGGTTTAATACATCTACTCATGACATTATTATCATAACCATCAACACACAAATGCTCGATGCTCATCAAGGGTTCCTTGAACCAGAACAAGATTTTATATTTCAAATGGAAATAAAATATCACACGTGATAATAGATTCTCTCTCCTGAATAATCTATGGATTATCATTTTATGTTATGAATGCAATGGAAAGATATATCCACAAAAATAATTATAAACCACATTTGATAATTATGTCTCTCTATTTTATTTCCCATGAAAATAAAATAAAAAAAATTACATGCGATTACATTTTCTCTTTCCTCAATATTTCTTGAATTATGATTTTTATTATCACATGTGATAATACTTCCAATATCATTGATAAAATTCAAAATTATCAATTTATGTCAACAAAAATGTTCACAATATATTCCATAGAATAATTATAACCCACATTTGATATTATAATATCTTTAAATTAAAACAATAACACATGTGGTTGTCCTCTATAATTTCTCATTGATAATTTAAATAATTATCCTTTAATAAATTCTTTTTTAAAAATATCATACTGAAAACTCATGATTACCTCATGATTATTCATTGTAATTATCTTTTCATATTTATTTATAATTACCATTTCATAAAAAAGTGGGACATATCATTTGGTGATTATTTATAATTATTATTCGACAATAAGACAAAATTATCCTTTGATAATTTGTTTATAAAATACCCTCTATAATTAATGCAATTATTATTTGATAAAACATTTCAATTATCCATGAAAATTTCCTTAGTATAATTCTGTATAAAACCCCAAAATTATCTTTAATAATACCTCACAATTATAATTAAATAAAATAATAATATTATTATTTTTCTTCCATTATTTTTACAATAAAAGTAGAAACCTAAATAAAAAGAAATAAAAAATAAAACTCACCGTCTTTCTCTCATGTAATCTTAATTCCTCATGTAGTTAATTATTAATACTTGAAGTTTGAAAAAAATGTTTTATCAGCAAAATTTTTTATGAATGTGTTAAAGAACATAAATTTCCATTAATGTCTTAAAATGTTCAATTAAATATTCTTCTTGTTCGACACTGAGTTAGTGTGATATTTCGAGGCCCGCAAAGCCTCGACAATGACAGAATAAAAAATGTTGATTTTTATTATTTTAATCATGCACAATTTTTTTCAAAAATATTTAAATATCTCATAAACGTTACATTGTATTGAAAATTTGAGACCACCGTTGGGTCGGGAATGGGGTGTTTTATCTAGACAAGGTATAATTTTTATGCGCAACGAACATTTGATATTATTTAATATTTATATTAAATTATTAATTTACATTAATAATTAAATCCTTTTTTTTTGAATACTAAATAATTAATATCTCATAAACTATATGCCGTATTAAAAATCTGAGACCACCTTTGGGTCTGGAATGAGGTGTTTTACCTAGATAAGGTATAATCTTCATGCACAAAGATCGTTTGTTATTATTTAATCTTTATATTTAATAATTAATTTACATTAATAATTATATCCGTTTTTTGAATATTAAATACTTAATATCTCATAAATGGTACGTTGTATTTGAAATCTGAGACCACTATTGGGTCCGGAATGGGGTGTTTTACCTAGACAATGTATAATTTTTATGCACAATGAACGTTTGATGATTATTTAAGTTTTATATTAAAAAATTAATTTTATTATTTTTTAAACATTAAATAGTGCCGTTTTTACTGTTCACCATCTTCCCCCTTAGGTGTTTCCTCAATTTTTAGTTGCAGGGGTTTTCTAAGAACATGATTTTGAAGCGATTTTGATCGGAATGTTTTATAAACTCATTAAATGTCTAAAATTAATGACTCCTCAATTAAGATTCATGTAAAACGGTGGATTAATTGGGAGTTTTAGTTTTTCCAAATGATTACATGTTTTGGGGTTTTAAATCGTCCAAACTAATCAGTATTTATTGGTATATTTTGTCGTGGAGTTTAAGTGACTCTGCCATTCATTTTTTATGCCTTGGTGGGATCGATTCAAGGTATTTTTAGATCTTGGAGTGGCACGGTTCTTCGAATCTTCTCTGTGCAGAGTGCCTATTTTGATTATTTTACATGGTTTATCTTTTATTTTTATTTTTTTCCCTTTTTAATTTATTCTTTCATCCCTTCTTATTTTTTTCAAATGAATAAAATAAATGGTTGTTTAAAAAAAATAAATGGATAAACCAAATCTATCTAGGAATAATTGGTAATTCATTATATATATATGTATATATATACATGTGTATTATCACAAATAATTGTATGGAATTATCGAGTGATGGTCACATAATTTTATCAATTGATAATTTATACATATTGTCATAAGATATTTTTCAATAGATAATTTGTTTGAAATTACAACGCTGCAAATATTGAAATGGATAATTGTTTAAAATTGTCAAATGATAATTATTTGACCTTTCAAAAGGATTATCAAATGTTATATATATATATATTTATTTATATATGGGTGTGTGTGTGTTCTTATATATATTTATATTAAATCACATTGGAGATACTTTATTTTAATTATAAAATAGCAATTGCATAAAATTATGGAATGTGTAATTATGAAAAATTGTAAAATTTTAATTATGAAGAATTATCGAATTATAATTTTATCAAATTATAGGCAGTAAATTATTAAATGGATAATTGTTTAAAAATTATCAAAATGATAATTATTTAGATCACCAAAAGACAAACATTATCGCATGTGATAATTATCATTGCATGTGATAATTTAAATGATAAGTTGAAAATTTATCAATGAAAGATAAATATAATCACATCTAATAATTATCTTTTCATGTGATAATTTAAAATGACAATCGAGAGATTATTCAGGAGAGTAAAATTGTAATCACGTATAATGTTTTACTTCAATATGAAATATAATAGATGTTTTGGTTCTAGGAACCCTTGTCAAGCGTCGATCATTGGTGTGTTGATGCTTGAGATAAAAACATCATGAGGAGGTGTATTGAGCCACATTGTGTGGATTATCGTTTCCACTGATATCATCGACCTTGAGGTAGGTGGTTCCATTCCTATTAGCGAAATTGATTATCCTTGTATTTCTTGATTTATTTCAATTGTTGATTTATATTCAATTGCAAAAATTTGCTTTCAATTAAATTGTCAAAAACTTGATTCCATTGAATTGGGTGAGTTTATAGAAATTAGCTGATTTAAATTGTTTAATTTAAATTGTGAATTTGATGGAAATGATTTCAATTAAATTGTTCAATTTAATTGTTGAAATAAATTGTTGAATGATGGAATTGGTTTTGAATGGATTTCAAACTTGATAAAATGGATTAAAAATGTTTTGATAGAAACCATGTGGTTTTATCTTATGAAAAAGTCATGTTTTTGAATAAAACATGTTTGGTTTTAAATGGAAAGAAATTGGAACTTTTCAATTGGAATAATGGGATTGATCATATTTTTATGAAGTCTTAAAATAGATCACCCTTCATGTAAGAGAAATGCAAGCCTTAGGTAGTTAGTAAGTTATTTTGATACACTCTATGCTACGACAATGTTCTAAAACATATTTGCGGCGGGTCACATCCCCAACGGGTTGGGGATGAGTGTCCTTTGGCCAGTGTCACAGGGATGTGTGTATACACATTTTTTTGAGTTCACATAGAGAGTGAAAAATCCTATAGCTAGTTAATATTATCGTACCTTTTGGCAGATGACCATGTTTCTCTCTTGTTTATTTATGTTTGAGATATAAATTTATGCCAATGTTATGAAACTATTTTACATGCCTGTTGAATTTACAAAAACTTTTTTATGTAACTATTTTTATTTAAGACAATATTTTAGAAATATTCCACAATTTTTAACGCCTTTGCTTAATGTATTTTTCTTTCCATCATTTGAACTGCCTAGCATGATTTGTTTAATAATGATTTAAAATGCCAAACTTGTTACTCTTTTAAAATTGAAAGCATTCCTTTGGTTAATCAATTATTGGAATCTATTATGGAATCTGTGGTGAGACCCTACTGGGATTTTTATCT
The DNA here is from genome assembly GCA_963277665.1 of Viscum album. NCBI lineage: Eukaryota > Viridiplantae > Streptophyta > Magnoliopsida > Santalales > Viscaceae > Viscum > Viscum album. Next base: position 235,156,757 of record OY728159.1, read on the forward strand.
CACACCCTACTTTTTCCTTCAGGTGTTTGTAGAATTCCTTCTTCCAGGTTCGGGCAAGGGGAATGGATTAATTGGAGGTGGATCCAGCTGTTGAGCATTCAAAGTGACGAGTTGCGTCCTTAGGGCCTTTGGGGTTGTTTTCCTATTTTAAGTACTTGGGTTTCAGTACATTGTCTTTTATTCCAGTTTGTATTCTTGTACTTTACTCCTAGTGGTGTTTTCCATTGACATGCATACTATATTTTATCTTTTATTTATGCATTCTTGTGGAATAAATCGTTCGCACTTGTATGTTGTATGATTCCAGGTGCTAGTCGCTGACCCTTGGGGATCGGGAACTCCCTTCGGGTTAGGTCAGGATCAGCTCGGTTATCAGGTTACCAGGGTACCCGAGCTGGTTCATGACAATGTGGTATTAGAGGGAGGTTCTTCAATCCGTTATCTTAAATTAGTATGCAATTGTGAAATCTTGTTGGTACTTAGGAGGGATTTGCGATTGAGTGTCTAGCTATCTCTCACCACAATGAACCTTAAGTCACTAGGGGTGGTTAAGGAAATACATCTTGCGAATTAGTTTTAGTCTTTTCCCAATTTTGATTTGGATTGAGTGGAGTCCAAATCTTGTTTATACCTTCTGTTAGGAATATTTTTCCTTATTACTTAGTTTGTGTGTTAATCTTATTTCTCCATTTTGTTTGCTGATTTTTTGTTGCATCATGACTCCAAGAAGGCGTGCGAATTAGATCTAGAAAGAGGTTGCTGCTAAATCATAGAAAGCGAGTCCTGTTGTGGATCCGAGTCCGGTTGAGCTGATTGTTCGCACTATCCAAGCTCTAGGACATGCGGCACCTCTAGTTCCTCTTCAGACTCTAGCTATAGATCTTCATAGTGATATTCTCCGAAGTTGTTCTCAAGAGTTCCTATACAAGAAGCCACCCGTTTTCAAAGCCTCCACTTACCCTCAACATTCTTAGGAATGGTTTAGTAAGATTGAATGTATGTTTGGGTTCTTGGAGACACTTGATGTGATCAAGGTGAAGTGTGCCACCTTCATGTTGGACGGACCAAGTAAGAGATAGTGGGACACAATGGTGACAGCTGGGAAACATGAGGGTTTGGAGTGGAAAGACATAGGGTTCTTCTCACTAACCAGTTCTATCCAGAATCAATGGTGTTGGCCCAGGATGTGGAGTTTTTCAAGCTTGAGCAGGCCAACAAAACCATGACGGAGAACTCAAATTGGTTTTCTGAGTTGGTATAGTTTTCTCCTGATATTTTATCTAATGAGATGATAAAGGCTCAATGATTAGAGTTGGTACGTCGATATGATATTCATTCTTAGGTTTTTTTACTGATGTTACCCACTTATGCTGATGTGATGGATAGAGCCATGATGGTTGAGATGGACTTGGCATGAAAGTTAGGGTTGAAGGGGGTTCTTTTTCCTCAAAGTGGTAGTGTTGGTTCCTTTTAAGGAATACAAAATCGTGACGTTTCTCATTGTAGTTCTTGAAAACAGAGTCATTCCAAACCTCCAATAGCAATGGGAGGGGCTTATTTGACTTTCTATCTTTATGGAAGGCCAGGACATTCTAAGAGGGTTTGCACTAAGTCACCCAGGAACTGTAGCTTCTGCGGACGTTTAAGGTACTTACCGAGATTCTCCCATCACTTCTCAAATCCACGAGGTGGAACAGGATCGTCAACACCTCCAAAAAATACGGGTAAATAAAATGCTTCACGTATGAAAGGGTTCCATTCATAGGCATCCGTAATGAAGCTTATTCACGTAGTGGAAGAGTCACTAGAGGTAGCTGATATATGTCTTGCAACTGTTAGAGGTACCTTTACAATAGCTTCATCTTTAGTGACATCACTTTTTGATACTGGTTCATCTCACTCTTTTATTTCAACCCATATTTTTAATTTTCTTAATCTACCTATGGGGCTTTTATATTGTGCGATGGATATTACTACACCCCTTGGTACAATGAGAGAAAAGGGTCTCCGTAGTCCTGCTTGTGTATTCTCTCTATCAGATGCTGATCATTCTTGGAGTTTTCTAGTTCTCTACATGAGATCTTTTGACGTCATATTTGTTATGGATTGGATCATTTCCAATAAATCCCGGATCGATTGTTATCTTTGACGGGTCTACCTTACTACACCCAGTGGTGTGCCTCTTGTTTTTCAAGAATAATGGGACCCAAGGTAAACCAGAGGTAGACCCTCTTATCTAGAGATGGGGAAAGTTATATCTGTGTTTGTTTTTGATATAGATAGAGATTCAATGTGTGGTGATCTTCCTTTAGTCATCGTTGAGTTTCCCAACGTGATTCCATCTGACTTCTCTGGTTTTCCACTTGTAAGGGAGGTTGATTTTTCTATTGAATTAATTCATGGAACTCAACCGGTTTCTATTCCCTCTTACCAAATGTATCCAGCTGAACTAAAAGAACTGATGTCTCAGTTAGACGATCTTCTTGAGAAAGGATTTATACACCCTAGTGTGTCACCTTGGGAAGCTCTATTTCTCTTCACCAAGAAGGCTGGTGGTTCTCTTCTCTTATGTGTTGATTATTGAAATCTCAATCGAGTTACGATAAAGAACAAATATTTGTTTCCACGAATTGATGATTTGTTTGATCAATTTAAAGGGGTGAAGTGGTTTTCAAAAATTGATCTTTGATCTGGTTACCATCAGTTAAGGATAAAAGAATCTGACATTCATAAGACCACTTTTCAGAGTAGGTATGTCCATTTTTAGTAACTTGTTATGCCCTTCGGCCTAACAAATGCTCTTGCAGTTTTCCTGGATTTGATGAACAAGGTTTTCCATGAGTATCTCGATACTTTTGTGGTAATTTTTGTGGATGACATTATTTTCTACTCCAAGTCTGACGAGGATCATGTGTATCATCTAAGAACAGTTTTGACTCTTCTAAGGAATCACTGACTTTATGCCAAGCATTCAAAGTGCGATTTCTGGATTTGGGAAGTGAGATTCTTGGGACATGTCATGTTAGAAAAAGGAATATCAGTTGATCCTGAGAAGGTGAAGGGTTTTATGACTTGTGAACAACCACAAAATTTTTTCGAGATTCATAGCTTCTTGGGAATAGCAGGATATTATCACTGGTTTGTGAAGGACTTTTCAAAATTATCTTCTCTAGTGACTTCTCTGACTCGAACGGAAGTGATGTTTTCCTGGAATGATAATTTTCATAGTTCTTCTGTTGAGTTGAGGCATCTTTTGACTATGGTGCTAGTGTTAACTCTTACTGAGGTTGGGAAGGGCTATGTTGTCTTCTGTGATGCGTTGGGTTCAGGTTTGGGATGTGTCCTTATTAAAGGTAATCATGTTGTTGCCTATGGATACCACCATCTTAAGCCTCACGAGAAGAAATATCCTACCCATGACCTTGAACATTAAGCTTTATTGCACGCACTAAAGTGTTGGGGACATTTCCTTTATAGAGAAAGGTTTACTGTGTATTCAGACCACAAAAGCTTGAGTAATATATTCTCTCAAAAATATTTGAATATCCACCAATGGCGTTGGGTGGAGTACATGAAATATTTTGACATTGACATTTCCTATAACCCGGGGAAAGGAATTGTACTTGCAGATGTGTTATGCCGGAAACATCCATCATAGGATATGAAATAATCTTCATTAGAGTGGAGTTTGATGGATCTTTTTGATCCGTTGCATATTGGGGTTGAATGGAAGGGGAATGAAGTTTCTTTAGTCACTGTTCAGTTGAATTCTTCTCTCCTCGAGTTAATTCATCATGAAAAACAACTGGATGATGAATTCCATAGCATTAGGGACTCTCTTTATGTGTGGGGAGACCGGCACCAATTGGTTGTTATCCAAAGATGGTGTTCTATGTTATCGAAACCATTATGTTGTGCCATTAGCCGAAAGGAAGGATGTGATGGGGTATTGCCATAACTCTCAGTGGGCTGTGCACCCAGGAACCATGAATATGTTATATGGACTGCAACGATAGTTCTGGTTTCCAGTTATGAGGTGAGACATTGTTGAGTTTGTATCCCGTTGCTATACATTCCAGTAGATGAATGACGATCACTAGAAACCTTCGGGTTTACTTCAACAACTTCCAGTACCTACATGGAAGTGGGATGAAATATCTATGGACATTGTGGTTGGGTTGCCTTGAACCCAAAGGAAGAAGAACACAATATGAATTGTGATCGACATGCTGACCATGTCGGCCCACTTTAAACCCATTCGAGATACAACCAAAGTTGAGGAACTCAGAAATATCTATGTGAAAGAAATTGTTCATTTGCACGATGTTCCATCTGCTATTGTCTTTGATAGTGATTCTCGGTTTAATTCTCACTTTTGGATAGGCCTCCAGGAGGCACAGGGATCTTAGGTCCATTTGAGCACGGCCTACCATCCATAGTCAGATGGTCAGACAGAGAGAGAAATACAAATCCTTGAGGATATGCTCTACGCTTGGGTTCTCAACTTTGCTGGGGCTTGGGATGATCATTTGGGGTTGGTTGAGTTTTCTTATAACAAGAGTTATCAGTCCGCGATCAAAATGGCTTCTTTTGAGTCGTTGTATGGCCTTCCTTGTAAATCTCCTTTGTGTTGGCTAGAGATTGGGGAATGATCCATGGTTGGACCGAGTTTGGTTTAAGAGATGACATCTAAGATCCAGTTGATTCATCAGAGAATGTGGACAGCACAGATCTGTTACAAGTCTTATGCAAATCGTCGTCGTAGTCCTTTGGAGTTTTCATTTGGTGACCAAGTGTTCTTGAAATTTTCACCTCGATTAGGTCATCGACGGCTTGGGAGGCAAGGTAAGCTTGCTCCTCATTTTGTGGGACCTTTTGAGGTTTTTAATCAGGTAGAAAAAGTTTCTTACCATTTAGCACTACCAACGCAGCTAATGACGATACATAATTTGTTACATGTATCGAAGTTGTGAGAGTATCTATCAAATCCATCTCATGTTTTGAGCTGGAGTGATCTTGAGATTAAACTAGATTTATCTGTGAGTGAAAGACTAGTTAGGGTAGTAGATTCAGAGACCATGGTATTTCATTGGAGGACGATGCCTTTGGTCCGTGTACTATGGCAGCATGGTTCTGATTCTCATGAGACATAGGAAAGAGAGGCACTTATGATAGAGAAATGAACACATCTTTTTGATGTAGTGTATTCATCATAGGCTTTCTAGGGACAAAACATTCCTATGGTGGGGAGGTTGTAACTTCAAGTTACTGTTTCGGTATTCCTAATTCCTCTTGTTGTTAATTATTAATATTTTAACTTCGAAAAAAAATGTTTTATCCGAAAAAAACTTGATGAATGTTTTAAAGAACTTAAATGTCCATTTACGTCATAAAATTTTCAATTAAATATTCTTACAGATCAACACTGAGTTAGTGTGAGATTTTGAGGCCCACAAAGCCTTGACGATGAATGAATAAAAAATGTTGATTTTATTTATTTTAAGCATGCACATTTTTTTCAAAAATATTTAAATATCTCCGAAACAGTACGTCATATTTAAAATACGAGACCACCATTGGGTCCAGAATAGGCTGTTTTACCTAGAAAAGGGATAATTATTTTGCGCAACGAATGTTTGATATTATTTAATATTTATATTAAATAATTAATTTACTTTAATAATTAAATCTGTTTTTTTGAATATTAAATAATTAATATCTCATTTATGGTACGTCATATTGAAAATCTGAGACCATCTTTGGGTCCGGAATGAGGTGTTTTACCTAGACAAGGTAAAAATTTTATGTGCAACGAATGTTTGATATTATTTAAACATTATATTAAATAATTAATTTACTTTAATAATTAAATTCGTTTTTTGAATATTAAATAATTAATATATCATAAACGGTACGTCATATTGAAAATTCCATACCACTGTTTGGTCCGGAATGATGTGTTTTACCTAGAGAAGGTATTGTTTTTATGCGCAAAGAATGTTTGATGATTATTTAATTTTTAAATTAAATAATTAATTATATTATTTTTAAAACAATAAATATTCCCGTTTTTACTGTTCACCATCTTCCCCCTTAGGCGTTTCCTCCATTTTTGGACGCGGGGGTTTTCTAAGAACATGATTTTGAAGCGGTTCGGACCGGAAAGTTTTATAAACTCATTAAACGTCTGAAATTACTGACTCCTCAATCAAGATTCAAATAAAACGGTGGATTAATTGGGAGATTTGGGTTTTCCAAATGATTACATGTTTTGGGGATTTAAATCATACAAACTAATCGGTACTTCTTGGTATATTTTTTCGTCGAGTTTAAGAGACCTTTCCATTCATTTTTCACGCGTTGGTGGGATCGATTCAAGCCATTTGCAGATCCTAGCATGGCACAGTTCTTCCCATCTTCTCGGTGCACAGTGCTTATTCTGATTATTTTACCTGGTTTGTCATTTATTTTTATTTTTTTCCCTTTTTAATTTATTCCTTCATCCCTTCTTATTTTTTTCAAATGAATAAAATAAATGGTTTTCTTAAAAAAATAAATTGAAAAACCAAAGCTATCTAGGAATAATTGGTAATTCAATATATATATATATATTTGTATATATATACATGTATATTATCACAAATAATTGTATGAAATCATCGAGCGATGGTCACATCATTTTATCAATGGATAATTTATACATATTTTCCTAAGATATTTTTCAATAGATAATTTGTTTGAAATTACAACGATGAAAATATTGAAATGGATAATTGTTTAAAATTATCAAATGATAATTATTTGAATATTCAAAAGGATTATTAAAAGAGATATATATATATATATATATATATATGGGTGGGTGGGTGGGTGGGTGTGTCTATATGTATAGTTATATAAAAGAACATTGGAGATATTTTATTAAAATTATCAAATTTCAATTGCTTAAAATTATTGAAAGTGTAATTATGTGAAATTTTCATATTTTAATTATGATGAATTATCAAATGATAATTTCATCAAATTATTGGAAGGAAATTATTGAATGGATAATTGCTTAAAAATTATCAAAACGATAATTATTTAGATCACCAAAAGATAAATATTATCGCATGTGATAATTATCATTGCATGTGATAATTTAAATGATATGTTGAAAATTTATCAATGAAAGATAAATACCATCACATGTAATAATTATCTTTGCATGTGATAATTTAAAACAATAATCCAGAGATTATTCAGGAGAGATAAAATGTAATCACGGGTAATATTTTACTTCCTTATGAAATATAATAGATGTTCTGGTTCTAAAAACCCTTGTCGAGCGTCGATCATTGGTGTGTCGATGCTTGCGATAAAAACTTCGTGAGGAGGTGTATTGAGAAAAAATGTGTGGATTGTCATTGTCGCTGATATCAGCGACCTTGAGGTAGGTGTTTCCATTCTGATTAGCCAAATTGATTATCCATATATTTCTTGAATTATTTCAATTGATGATTTATATTCAATTGCTCAAAATTTCTTTCAATTAAATTGACTAAAAGTTGATTCCATTGAATTGGGTGTGTTTATGGAAATTAGATGATTTAAATTGTTTAATTTAAATTGTGGATTTGATGGAAATGATTTCAGTTAAATTGTTGAATTTAATTGTGGAAATAAATTGTGTAATGACAGAATTGGTTTTGAATGGATTTGAAACTTGTTAAAATGGCTTTAAAATGTTTTGATAGAAACAATGTGGTTTTATCCTGTGAAAAAAGGAATGTTTTCGAATAAAACCTGTTTGGTTTAAAATGGAATGAAATTGGCACTTTTGAAATGGAAGAATGGGATTGATAGTATTTTTATACAGTATTAAAATAGTTCACCCATCATGTAAGATAACATGCAAGCCTTAGGTAGTTAGTAAGTTATTTGGATACACTCTTTTCTACGAAAATGTTCTAAAACATACTTAAAGCGTGTCACATCCCCGACGGGTTGGTGATGAGTATCCTTTGGCAAGTGTCATAGGGACGTGTGTATACAAATTTTTCTGAGTTCACATAGAGAGTACAGAATCCTATAGCTAGTTAATACTATCGTAACTTTTGGCATATGACCATGTTCTTCGCTTGTTTATTTATATTTGAGATATAAATGTATGCCAATGTTATGAAACTATTTTACATGCATGTTGAATTTACATAAATTGTTTTATGTAACTATTTTTATTTAATACATTATTTTAGAAATATTCCATCATTTTTAAATCCTTTTTTAATTTATTTTTCCTTCCATCATTTGAACTGCATAGCATTATTTGTTTAATTATGATTTAAAATGAATAACCTGTTACTCTTTTAAAATTGAAAGCATTGCTTTGGTTAATAAATTGTTGGCATCTATTATGGAATCCATGGTGAGACCTTACTGGTTTTTTATCTCAAACCCTACTTTTTCCTTCGGGTGTTTGCAGACTTCCTTCTTCCAGGTTCGTGCAAAGGGAATGGATCACTTGGAGGTGTATCGTGTTATTGAGCTTTCAACATGGCGAGTTGTGTCCTTAGGGAATTTGGGATCATTTTCCTGTTTTATGTACTACGGTTTCAGTAATTTGTCTTTTATTCCTGTTTTTATTCTGGTACTTTACTCCTAGTGGTGTTTTCCTTTGATATTCATACTATCTTTTCTCTTTTGGTTCTGCATTCTTGTGGTATAAATTGTTCCCACTTGTATGTTGTATGATGCCAGGTTCTAGTCTTCGACCCGTGGGGACCGGGAATTCCCTTCGAGTTATTTTAGGACTGGCTCGGTTATTGGGTTACCAGGGTACCCAGGATGGTTTGTGACACATGTATATGTAAATAAATCCTTAAAATCATTTTTGAAAACATGGACATTAATTAAAAGGATAAAAAAAGAAAAATCATTAAAACATTTAAAATGATGATCTAATTAAGTAAACTCTCCCATAAAACCATAAAAGATTCCTTTTTAAAAGAGTTTTATGAAATATGGGTATCAATGATAAATATGTCCCAGTCAATACTTACACATAAAAAATCTCGAATAATAATGAGATTATGGAAATAACCCTTACCTTTCACTTTCCTTTGGTTGATGGTACATTTATCCTCATGTATATTGACCATAGTATGTCATTAAATTATTCTAGAACCATATACATATTTATTATATCATACATAATTCATTTATGACTTTATACAACCCATTTAATAATTATTTCCAAGTTAAATTATCATTTTGGGTAATAATCACTTTCTTTATCATACGTGTTTTAACTTGTTATTCATGATCGTATTGTTTAGACCATGATTTAAATACTTAGAGTATAAACAATGATTTATATATCATATATATTTAGAATATAAATATTTATAATAGATAGATATTGAAATTTAAGTAACCGTTTATGGAGACGGTAGGTCATACGTACACACAAACGATGTTTCAATTTTCATATCATATTGAACAGAAGTAAGTGAATAATATATATGTAAGTACAAAAACACACACATATATATCTAGTAGAATTATTATGTCATATATTACATACTTATTAATAATATATATTTTTATAATCATCGTGGAATGGTGAACCTGGGAAGGAATCTCATCATGTCCTGGAGACGGTAATCTGTACGTACTTACGAGCGACAATATCTTTATATTGATGGTGAAATAAAATGTAATTGGATGTTATATAATATATAAATAATAATTAACATGTTATATTTATTATTTAAATTATTTATACTCATTATTATACCCATCCAACTAACGAACTGTTTGAATAACAAACTACACCGCGACATGGAGACGGTAAACCGTACGTATGCACGTATAGTGACATTGTCATTTATAGGATGGATAAAATAATGAATATGGTTGAAAAATATTTATAGTTACATCACACAATATATTAGATACTAGATTTATTATTTTTTTAGGAAAAGAACAGTGAAAGTGGATCTAGAAGAAGAAAAGAACCTGAAAGAGGGTGGTGAAATTATTTCATCTTCTTCGGGTGTTTCCTTTTGGGTTGATCAAAAAAGCTCTTTATGTTGGATTTATGATCAATGTAAGGACTCTAGATTGATGTGATGTAAGTTGGAAGGATATTTGGTTAGGTTTTTTCTATGAAACATGGATTTGGAGGAGTTATTTTGAGTGAAGAGGAAGTTCCATTTTATAAGAGAGGTGAGGGGCACCTTCGGAAAAGATTAAATTATTATATTGTAATAAAATAATTTTCAGTTTATAATTACTTAAAAATGGTTTATTTTTAGGCTAAGGTTGTTATGGTTCTAAAAACTCTCAACTAATAGGTTTTTGATAGGTTTGGGTCACCATATTAACCATATCATTTAGATTTAACTCTTAATTAAATAGTGTAGCTTTTACCATGTATTCGTGTATTATTATAATAATTGGTTAATAAAATTACTATAAAATTCCAAAATAACCACAAGTGGTTTATTAATGATATAGATATTATTATATATGTTCTTTGGCATAAACATATATTTTTATGACTACTTTATAATTTAATAATATAATATTTGTTCTAAAATCTCATATATGTCAATTTTGACACTATTTATTATTTGGTTTTTGTGAAAATCATCAATACTTGATTAATTATAAAAAAATATATTACATCGATCCTATCATGTCACATTCACCTATAAAATTCGTTGAGGTCATAAAAACATTGAAATTATATTTATTTTAATATTTATAATACCATTTATTTGATTTTTTCATTAATAAGGAAAATACTGCATCATAATGTTGTCAAATATAAATATATTTATTTTATGTATAAAATTTATAAATAAACTGTAATGATATATGAAATCTTTTTAAATTTATAATGAATACTTATAGTTGAATATATCAATTATATAACCTTATATAAAAAATGTTTTACTAAATGATATATTCTTTTGTTATTTTTGTCTTTACTTTAGATTAATTAAAATAAAATGTCATCACCACTCTCAAGGGGCACCATGGGGTTCCAAAATTGACACAAGGATGTCCATGGTCGTACATGTATCATCTAATAGAAATACGACACATGTTAGGGTAATTTAATATGATTATAATAATATTTGTTTACCCTTATTTACTAGATTTACCACTTTACCATGGTAAATAAAATATTTACTGAAGTAAATATTCATAATGAATCAAACTAAAAGTTACCTATTTACAATATTTGGACCTCCAGATTAAAAATATGGAATCCATTTTCCCAAATTCAAAACATAGAAGTCACAAATATTAATTTAAAATAAAATACCATTATGAAAGAAAAAAGCGTGTTTTTAAGAAATAATAACTATTAAAAGATTGACACATGGGTATGTCTATTTTAAATGAGAAATTACAACCTATGCCCTAAATTATATTAAATGATAAAAATATAATCTAATGATACTTAAAAAAAACTCAAATGAATAGTTTAACACTATAAATTATTTCGATTAAAAAAGTTTTTTTAATTAAAATATAGTATTTCTCACTATTTATCAAAATAAAAAAGTTATTAGAAAAGTACCAAACATTAATCTAAACTAAATTTTTATGTCCTTATTATATATAATAATTTAATTTAATTAAATTGAATATATAAAAGTGTCAAATATTGGTTTTAATAATTGTTCACCATTAAAAGGTGGTAAAATTGTATTTTTTAAAAATACTTCTTTTATCTGAAAAATATGAATTTGTACTTATATTATGTCTAAGAAACACATAATATGGATATATAATTATATGGAGTAAAAAAAATTATAAATTCAGATAATATTATACATAACCATTTTTTGAATATATAAGTTAGTAAGTTTTGGTGTGCTCGAACTCGATGTTGCGTGTAATGTAAGTTATTGAATTACTTTGAAGAGATAACGTATTATGAAATATTGGGGTGATAAATTCTACCAACCTTCAATAAATTTAATCCACACAATTTGAAATTATTCTACAAAAATAAAATGTTAAAAATAGAAAAATACCTTTGTAGAAAACCCACATCAGAAATTGGGTTAATAAAATTTAGTGCTAATAAGTTGGAAAGAGGAATGAAAAATTCACCACCAAATTATGATCTATATTAGGAGAAAATTGGTGGAAATAAGAGGTGAATAATTGGAGGGAAAAAGTAATTATTTATAGAGAGTGATTGAGTTCATCAATCACAAACAAGTATACAATTGAGAGACTCAAATCCATCAGTCTATGATGATTTAAAATATCATTGGTTCAAAAAAACATAAGGTATTATGATAACACATTTTTGGTTTTATGATCTCTTCCTTATAGTTTAAGAATTAATTATTCATATAATAAGAAAAAAATATATTTAAATACTTGAAAAGTAGATTTTCATCCTTAAATTAATTCCTACCACAAACTCATCTATCACACGAAAATTTCATAGAATTCAAAAAAAATAAAATTAATCCAAATCATATAGGGTTCCAAAAATAATGAATTTATAATTCATCTGTCAGACTATTTATAAAAAATCTACATTATAAAAACCAAGACAACACGTATGCCAGTTGTAGGTGATCCACCCTTATCACCTTTCGGTTGTGGCTTCAAGTCTCGTTACCGTGCCGGATGCGACGAGTTGTCACTCGACCTCTGGGTTGTACTTTTTATGATAAACCAAAAATAATCTCATGAAATGATTTAACCATATGAATAGTATCCAATGTCTATATTAATCGATTCCCACCTTTAGAATTATCCAAAATACATCTATCAAAACCCACCGTCCAAAATTTATAAGGATGGTAAACACAATGAAGATCCTTTTTTCCACGTAATAACATTTGAATACCTTCATCAGGTATTCTTTTAAAACACTATAACACCCTAAATTACCATAAAACTTAATTGATTAGATTAATTCCCTCTTATTCCTAATAGAATACAAGATATACTCCTTCTATCCAAAAATGTTGTAAACTCCAACAATGATGGAATATACAAATCATCAATTAGTTAATATTTAGTAAGAATATCAAAAATAATTAATCCAAATAAAACATATATTATTACAAAATCAATACCTCTGTATCATAACTGTATTATGGTTTATATTTCATTCAATGATATATTTTCCAAAAAAATAAAATTATATTGAGTCAATTTTCTTGGTTTCAGAAAATCTCAAGTCCTTAATGAAGTAGTAATGCAGTACAATCTTTATATACACTATAATTCTTATAATATATACATCATTAATACAATACTCAAATGGCAGAATACTTATATAACAATGTTAGAACTCTAATCATTCCTCTTCATTTTCGGTAGTATCATAACTTGATTATTATCCAATAGCAGAATTTAGGGTATACTTTAATGATTTGGACATTGATTCACGTAGTGTCCCAGCTCCTTATAGATAAAGAATTGTACATTTGAAAAAATTTTATTACCCTTGAAATTGTGTACATGGTGTTTTTCTTCTCCGCACTTTTAATAAACTCACATTCCATTCAAGAAATTACCATGGTGATTCTTTCCATAGTTTTCACATATGTGAAAATCCTTCTTTCCCCTCTTCCAGTTATCCATCTTTCTCTCTCCCATTCTTTTCATCTCTTGTTTCTCTTCAAAGCCATAGGACTCACAGAATTTTTTACATATCTTATTAACACATGATACTATTTCTTCATATGATGAGAATACATGAGAGACTATTTACCTTCTAAATTTTGTCTTAATAGCATGAAAGATATGATCCTTCTTAATCTTTCGATCATGTGTATTTCTGGAATTCTCATTCGTTGTACTAGACACCATTTCTAAAAATGGCATACACTATGTTAGTTTATGAATCCCAATGCATAATTCCAAACTTGTAAAATACCTAATATAAATTAAAATGATTATTCATATAATATATAAGCATAAAATGTTATCTTTGAGGATGTATTTACTCCTAAATCCATTTTAATGGCTTGTAATGAAAATGTGAATTATCCTAAACATATCCCCTGAGAGTCTCATAACCAAGAGTGTATCAAGACTCGTTGTCGTGTACCTAGATATATCAGGTGTGACAACCAGGTCCCGGTTACAGCATAGCCACCCCGCCTTACTATGGTCTTCGGGTCCTGGCCTACCAGGTACCACTAGTTGCCCCGCAGACACGTGGGGCCCACCCCAAGGTCCACACATGTGCCCGAACGGGTCATCTATCTAATGATTGTCCCCAAATGCCAACACACGTCCTTTCCAGTGTTCTTTTGTCCTCGCTCACACACACCCTGAGAAACTTCCTAGAAGGTCACCCATCCTGATCACTACTCCAAGCCAAGCACACGTAACTATGATGTTCTAATCAAACCGGCTCTTGAAAAAGAAGGGGCGCTTTGTTGACATGAGTCATATCATTTATTCATTTAACCCTTTATCATTTTGGGGGGTTACAATAACCCCCCCCCCCCTTTAGAGCACATCGTCCTCGTTGTGGGCCCTACATCTCAACCCAAGCAGTGCACCGCACATAAGTTTAGGTACCACCTCTGATACCAAATGTGACAACCGGGTCCCGATGACAGCATAGCCACCCCGCCATAATATGCCCGTCGGGTCCTGGCCTACCAGGTACCACCAGTTTCCCCAAAGACATGTGGGGCCCACCCTAGGGTCCACCCACATTCCCTAATGGGTCATCTGACCCCCACATGCCCACACATGTCCTTTCGAGTGTTCTTTTTCCCTCACTCACACATACCCTAGGAATCTTCCCAGAAGGTTACCCATCCTGATCACTACTCCAAGCCAAGAACGCTTAACTGTGGAGTTCTAATCAGACATGCTCTCAAAAATTACGGTGCACCTTGTTGGCATGAGTCATATCATTTAGTCCTTTAACCCTTTATCATTTGTGGGTGTTACATCGGGTCAAACCCAAAACTCTTTTTCAGAGTTTTCACTCATATGTACATCTGTTTCAAAGTAGCCTATACTTCTCATATCTAGACATGGATGTATTTCTTGGAAACTACACAAAATCTCTACATTACCAAAATTCAAGAAAGTTCTTATATACTAATCCTCAAATCCAATCTTAGGGCAATGTTATCTAAAAAGATTTTATCTAATTCTATATCCATTGTTGTTGCTAAACATCCTCTGACACCAATTGTAACGCCCTTAACCCATAAATCCAGAGTCGGTGCATTATTTTAATACATTGGCATGATAACAATGAATCATGTCCCAAAGGACCGACCAGTTTAGCAGTCTTGGAAAATAGATTACAGACATGAACGTTACATTTCAATTTCAAACATAAAAAATGTCATTGATAGATTTTTGAGAACGCCATTATTTATTTTAGCTTACCCCTACATATCAATCATTATAAACGTATTGGAATCCTGGTAAAATAAAACATACGAAAGGGGTGAGCTCAGATGCTCTGTAAGGGTAAATAATTTAGCAGAAGCTATAAACTTTTAAGGTAATATGTGTAATAAAAATAACAACATTTATAAACATAATCATACACATAATATGGAAAAATTAAATCAAACATCACCATATAAACATGCACATGGATATTCTACTAGTCAAGTAATCACATGTAATAACAAATTTCAAAATGAGGGAATGCCTAATACATGACATCATTAGCACATAGTCAAGGCTTTATGCCTATAATATAAATAATTTTTTCGTCATAGACTATTCCAAGACACTAGTTTGTCTCATGAGACCAAACGATGCATCGAGGAGCTATAACAGGCTCCACCTTTCACTTACTAATTCCACTGTATTCCTCATATGAAAAAGATGAAATATAACATAAACATTCATATTAAAACAAGCATACAAAATGTAAAAACATTAAACAGAAACCATGAATAGTATAAAAATTGTCCATTCATAGTCACACGTATCATAACTCATTCAATACAATATGAGACATTGTATTATAATAAATCAACCTCAATCAAGAATAATATCCAGTAAAGGATGCTAATATAGTTGAAAATGATCAGTAAAAAGTTTTGAGAGAAATATTGATTTTTGTGAAATACTTTAAAAGTCACACATTTATAAAGGAAGTAATTTAATAGATATTTTTTGTGTCAAATTGTCTCATACCACTTTTAAACATTTTAAAAGAATTATCCTTCCAAAAAAGTCATTTCCATATAAATAAATTTTTTAAATCATTTTGAAAACATGGGCATTAATTAAAAGGATTTAGAAAGATAAATCTTTAAAACATTTAAAATGATGATCTAGTTAAATAGAACATCCCATAAAACCTTAAAATATTCATTTTTATTTTTTTAAATATGGGTATTGATGATTAATATTTCCCAGTAAATACTTACACATAATCAATCTCATATAATAATGAGATTTGGGAAATAACCCTTACCTTACACTTTACGATTGTCGAGGGTAGGTTTAACCTCCTGTATAATGACCATAGTATGTTATTAAATTATAACATAACCATATTCATGTTTTTTATATCATAAATGATTCATTTTTGACATTATACTACCCATTTAATAATTATTTTCATGTTAAATTAACATTTTGGGTAATAATCACTTTCTTTATCGAACATGTTTTAACTTTTTATTCTTGATCGTATCATTTAGATCATGATTTAAATACATCCATAATATAATCCTTGATTTATATATCATAAATATTTAGAATATAATTATTTATAATAGATAGATATTTAAATGGAAGACACCATTTATGGAGACGGTATGCCGTATATACACATAATCATTGTTTCCTTTTTCATATCGTATTGAACAAAAGTAAGTGAATAGGATATATGTAAGTACAAAAATAGAGATATATATATCCAATAGCATTATTATTTCATATATTTCATACTTATTATTAATATATATTTTGATAATCATCGTTGGATGGTGAACGTGGAAATGAATCTCATCGCGTCGTGGAGACGGTAATCTGTACGTATGCAAGAGAAATAATATCATTATATTTATAGTGAAATAGTATGTAATTGTATGGTATATCATATATACATAATAATTATCATGTTATATTTATTATTTACATAACTTATACTCATTATTATACTCATCCCAATAATGAAGTGTTTGAATCACAAACTACACCATAAGTGGAGACGGTAAGTCGTACGTACGCACTTATTGTGACTTTTTCAGTTATAGGACGGATAAAATAATAAATATTGTAGTAACATATTTATAGTAACATAAAAGTATGTAGGAGGTACTGGATTTATTATTTTGGTATGGAAATAACAAAGAAAAAGCAACTGGAAGATGAAAAGAACCCGAAAGAGGGTGGTGAAATTACTACACATTCTTCAAGTGTTTCCTTTTTATTTGATCAAAAGGGATCCATAGGTTGGATTTATGAAAAAATTAAGGACTATAGGTTTATGTTTGGGAATTTTAGAGGATATTTTGGTAGGTTTTGCACTAGCTAATTGGATTTGGAGGTGTGATTTTGACAGAAGGGGTAGTGCCATTTTATAAGAGAGGTGAGGGGCACCTTAGGAAAAGATTGAAATATTTTATTATAATAAAATAATTATCAGTTTTTAATGGATCCAAAATGATTTATTTAGAGGATATGATGAGGATGGGTCTAAAAACTCTCAACCATTTGGTTTTAGATAGGTTTGGGTCACCATATTAACCTTATCATTTAGATTTAACTCTTAGTTAAATAGTTTAACTTTTACCATGTATTCTTGTATTATTATAATAATTGGTTAATAAACATACTATAAAATTCCATGAGAAAATAAAGTGGTTAATTAATGATATAAATTTCATTATATATTTTATTTCGCAGAACCTTATATTTTTAGGACTATTATATAATTTAATAATATAATATTTGTTTTAAAAACTCATTTATGTTAATTTTGATGCTATTTAGTATTTGGTTTTTTTAAAAGTCATAAAAACATTATTAATTCAAAAAACATATGTTTAATCAACCCTAACATTTCATATTCACCTATAAAATTCGTGTATGTCATAAAATAAATGAAATTATATTTAATTAATATTTATAATACCATTTATTTCATTTTTTCATTAATAAGGAAAATAGTACATCACAACTGTGTCCAATATAAATTTATTTATTTTTTTTATAAAAATTATAAATAAAATATCATGATATAGGATATCTTTTTAGATTTATAATTAATATTTATAGTCGAATATATCAATTATATAACCTCATATAAAAATTGTTTTACTAAAAGATATATGTTTTTGTTATTTTTGTCTTTACATTAGATTATTTAATATAAAATGTCATTATCACTCTAAAGTGGATCAATGGGGTCCTTAAATCAACCCAATGATGTCCATGGTCAGACCTGTATTATACAATAGGAATAAGACTCTTTTTATGGTATTTTAATATCATTATAATAATATTTTTTTACCCTTATTTACCAAGTTTACACTTTAACCATGGTAAATAAAATATTTACTGAAATAAATATTCATAATGTCTAAAAATAAAAGATCCCTATTTACAAAGATTGGACCTATTGATTCCAAATATAGAATCCAATTTTCCAAATTGAAAACACATAAGTGGTAGAAATTATATTAAAATTAATCCTCGTTGTCAAAACAAAAAGTGTGTTTTTAAGAAATAATTACTATCAAAAGATTGACACTTGTGTATGTCTTGTTTAAATATGAAATTACATCCAATGACCTAAATTATATTAAATGATAACAATATAATCTATTGATACTTTAAAAAACTCAAATTTTTAATTTGACGCTATAAATTATTTTTATTAAAAAATTTGTTTTTAATTAAAATTTATTATTTCTCACTATTCATCAAAATATCAATGTTATCAGAAATGTACAAAAAAATTATCAAAAATAAATTTTTATATCCCAATTCTAAAAAATAATTTAATATCATTAAATTAAAGATATAAAAGTGTCAAATATTGGTTTTAATAAATGTTCTCCATTAAAAGGTGGTAAAATTTCATTTTTTTTAAAATAATTTTTTTATCAGAAAAAATTAATTTGTTCTTATATTATGTCTAAGAAAGAAATAATATTGATTCTAAAATTATATGAAGTATATAAAATACAAAATATATTTAATATTATTCATAATCTCTTTTTGAATGGTTAGTTTGATAAGTTTACGTGTGCTCGAACTCGGTGTTGCATGAAATGAAAGTTATTAAATTACTTTAAAGAGATAACGTACTATGAAATCTTGTGGTGTGACACTAGTTCTTGTGTTTACCATTACCAAGAATTTGATCTTACACTTCTTATATATATTTTTCTATAGGTCATCAAGAATGATGCTAAATGAATTATTTCATGAAGGTTTTAATATTGATGATGAATATAACATAATGTGAAATAAAAAATGCTGATTATAGTGGAAATAATACTCACATGACATCATGGATACTGTTTATGTAATATTTTTTCATAGTAATCAGAAAATAGGAAACCTACAAGTTTACTGGGTAGGTAAATGATACCATATTTTCTTCTATTTTTATATTATTTTGATGAATCAATTGGTCAATAATTATTGGAATCAATAAATAAATGTAATGATCATTTTTTTGCACCAGAAATGAGATTTTTGGTCTGGGGATATTATAGTTGGTATCAGAGTAGGATTTAGAAATCATTGAAGATTAATTTTTTTAATGTATGGTGATGTTAAGAACTATGGATACCATCATGGGTTTATAATTTTTAGTTTCATAATAAGATAATATTCATAGACACCCATTTTGAGGATTTACGTGATATAAGTTTTAGGTTATCAATGATATTTTGGGAGACTTTTTTTGGTTTCAGATATATTTAACCCTTAGGTGTATCATGTAATATAACATAAAATATAATTTTATGAGTATGTTGTTACACATTTATGGATGTATTATGAAAGGTATGAGAACCCCATTGATATTAAAACACTCATTAATATTGAGGTTATTATAGCTATTTTTTATATAGGGTAAATTTTAATGGAATGATTTAGTTTGAACATTGGGTATTACTATTGAATTTGAGAGATTAAGGATAATATTTCTTCTATATGATGGTTTATTCATTTTGGGAATTATATTAACAATTTCAATGAAATTTATCTTATATAAATAATGTAATTGTAGCTTATTATGCATTTTATGGTTATGTGATCCATTAATGTTTGTTGTAGTGTTTTAGGAATTAAAATTCATCTTTAATACACATTATGTTGAATGAAAGTTGTGGTTGTAGTTGAAATTTATTGATAGATGGAATTACAATCATTATGTAAGTATATATATTTTTATTTTATATGGTAAATCAATTACTCAACTATAGAAAATATATCCCTAAATAAAAATAAATTCCTATTAGAATAAGATATGATGAAATTAATAGTCTTTTTACACAAATTTGGTTTATGGTTTTGTGGCTGTGGAATTATGATTATCATTTCCATTATTGTGATCAATAATCTCTATCAGTATCTAAAATGAAATGTGAAATACACATTCCTCTCATAACTATACCTTCACATTCACCCAAATTTATCTAATTTGGAAACATAGTAATGTGTTAATATAGATGTCTTTCATTATGTATTCCCCCTATATTAAGAAGGATTTTTTATTAACCCAATTTTATGATATGGGATTCTAAGAATGATATTCTTAAATTTATAACCATTAATAATCAATATCAATTTCCAATTATGAGGATCAAATTTACTAGGGGGGGGGGGAATATAAACCCCCAAGAGATAAAAAACAATTTGTTCGAAAGATTATACAACACACAACACCGAGATTAAATGACCTATGAAACATATGACCATTATAATCTAGATGTTAAATTGTGGAGATTGAATAAGATTAAATACTATAACATATATAAAAAGAGAGAGATATTTCCTCCTCAATATAATGTTTTTTATATAATCTCCACAAATAATCACTCGATATTACGTAATGTTAATTTCTTAATAAAAATTGTGTATTCATGAAAAATGTTTTTATTTATTATTGTGACAAAATAATATAACTTCTTTCTAGATATTTTGTAAAATTTAAATGATACTAACTATATTATTTAGCATATAAATATTAACATTAGGTAAAATTTTAGTATTTTTCGAAAAATATTGATTTTTTTGGTGAATTAATAAAAATACCAATTTTTGTAAAATATTTTTTTATTTTCAATATATTAAAAAAAATTAAAAATTTAATTTTTTTTATATTTAGTGAAATTTGTGTTGGTCGGAGTGGATACTCAAGAGGGGGGTGAATTGAGTCCCAATTAAAATTTATTTTTAAAATATTTCTCTATAAAATCCCCCAATTTAAAAACAACTTAAACTGTAGTGAATTCATATAGATTAAAAAGGTTCAATTAGTTTCTCAAAGATTGATTAGGTCTCAGTTAATTTAATCTGAAGATTAAATTAACTTTTGAAACTAACTAACTGGTTCACAATAAGTTTAAACACTTGCTAATTTAACTATCAATGTAACTTTAAAACAAATTGTATTTCGAAGTAATTAGCAGCGGAAGAGAAAAAATGTAGTATACTTTAAACTTAATCAATGATGCACAACAGATGTAACCAAGAGGTTCAGTATGAAGCCGAGACATAGTCCTCTCAAACAATTTATATAAATTTGATCCACACCCTGGATAGGGGTAAACAACAGTGCAAATAATGTCAAGGTACTAAGACCTCTACCACAGTTCTACGTGGGAACAAAAACAATAGCACACAGGCAATCCAGGTCACACTTGACATCTACCACAATTCACAGCGGGATATAGTAATGTGTAATATGTTTTGAGTGAGGATTTATTATCCTCCAGTTCAGTCCAGGAGTCAGTGTGTAAATACACTGCTCAAAAATTAAATGAATAAAACACAATATTTCTAAATAGATAGAGATGAGTTTAGAGTGCTCTATTTGTTGTGAGTGATTCTCTGGACTCCTTGGATTGATGAAAATGATTCTCTGTGTTATTCTCTGATATTTGACTAAAAAACAGATGGTAGTTTTCTTCGAGTTTAGTTTGATCATCTTGAGTGCATGAAGAGATTTCGTCGTAGTACTTCACTCCTTGACTAAGGTGTAGCTTGTGTTCTCCTTCGGGAAGAATGGAATCATGTATGTTCAGTGATATTCGAGTATGGAAGTAGCCTTTCTGTATGCACCACATTTCAGCATTCTTTTTCCCG
This sequence comes from Viscum album, assembly GCA_963277665.1. NCBI lineage: Eukaryota > Viridiplantae > Streptophyta > Magnoliopsida > Santalales > Viscaceae > Viscum > Viscum album. The sequence continues at coordinate 235,179,053 of OY728159.1, forward strand.
TTGTATGTACTCTTTGTGAAACTACTTTTCTATACTCTTTTCACCTCGCTTTTTGTGCCCAGTCTTTGTGCTTCCTTTTATAGCTTTCAGCTCCGACAATGGGAATGATTTCCTTTTCAAGGATACATGGTACGATTCCCTGACATGCCAAAAACTATCATTAAATAACATTAATTTCATTAAAAACATCAAATATTACCATTTCTTAATAAATAAATAATATTGAGAGTATAGAGTTTGACTGGCCAGTCATTAATTAGTAGACTTATGTCAGTATAAGTGTATCGGTGGACTTTGTATAGTAGTGAGTTCCTATCGGTAGATCTTTTATCTTGTACCAGTAGATCCTTGTATTGGTTTCTGTTACTCTGTGTATCAGTAGCTCTATATACTAGTTACTCCTTCTATCGGTAGCTCTTGTCCTATCGGTAGCTCGCTTGTCTATCAGTACTTTGCTTTTCTCAGTGAATCTGTATCAGAAACCACATTTATCAGTATACATTATGTCGGTATCCTTGTTCTATTGGTAGACTTATGCATACCGGTAGACTTGTTCAATCTGTAGCTCAGCTTCTATCGGTAGTTGTTTGTATCAGTGACATATCATTGTCTATGCTCACCAGTGGAATTATAAATAACGGTAGCTCTGCGTATCGGTGACCTTTGCTTATCGGTGAGTATGTCTATCAGTAGACTAAGTACCAGTAGATCTGTATCAGTAGCTACAAGAATATCAATGACTAACACTTATTTTTTTATGAAAAACATATCCGATTGAGTTAGAATTATTTCAAAAGTCATATAAACATAGATAACAATTGTTTAACATATTTCAATGATTATTTTAATATAATTATCAACTTGATCATAGATTTAAAGAATTAATATATAGATACACATTATTTGGGATTATCAAAGTATGTAAAATCATAATTGGGATTATCAAAATAGGTGAGGTCAAAAATCTACCCCTTTTTGATAATCACAACTTGATATTATAATCTCAAAATAATCTATAATGTATCATTGGATAGTGCATTAAAGTATCAGAGAATACAATGTACTATAAAACCCATATATCAAAGATAAAATTGGATACAAATGTATCAGAGAGAACTGAATTAAACACATAAATTTCTCCCCCTTTCTGATAAAAGTAATTATGCCCAGATATTTTTCCCTTATACAATATTTCTCCACCTTTGTGATAATCAAAAAGTGGGTCAAGAAGGAAAAACACACGAAAAGAGAAGTAACAGATGGTAAAAGAACGGAAGATCACATATATTCCTTGGAGAAAACAGATTACAAAGATAAATAGAAATGAAACAAAAAAGAAATCTAGGTGATTCCTATAATAAAATTCTAGTCATTGATCAATCCACGTCGTCAGCATGAGATTTCACCTTGGGATCATAAGAAGATTCGGGTGAGGTGGATGCTGGTGTAGGCTTAGGAATTCTAGAAATGATCACAGGAGGCTGAGCTACTAAAACTGTTCCTGGCCTATACTGAGTAGCCCTCTGAGTGATCATAGGAGTAAGGCTTTTGATAGCTTAGACTGGAGTCACATGAACAGGAGAAGTAGTAGAGTAAGAGGTATGTAAAGATGTAGGTATAATCACATTCCAAGAATCAACATTCAAGAAAGGCAACATAAGATTTTTGAAATCCATAATGATTCCTCCTCCTCTCTCCACAACAGATATGAAATCATCCTTGTTTTCCATAAATTTGTCTAGTGCAGGGGTCAACACTCTGAGCTTGCTGACTTTTTCTCTGAAGGATTGATTGATAAGAGAGAGATTCATGTTATCTAACATAAGCTTGAAATGATTATTGAGATGATTCTTGGTATAAACCCCTTGGAAATAATAGTCTTACTTGTCTTTCACCTCTTTCTGAGAGGCAGAAGCTTCTCTCATATAGTCTTGAACTATCTTCATTATTTCTCCAGCTGAATCTCTAGTAGAAGTCACCACTTTGGTCAGATCAAATGAGTCCACAGAGCCACTGGTTGATGCTAAACCAAGAAAATCCTTCATTACAGCTCTAATCTGATCCAAATCCATTGAAGGTCTAGAGGAAAGAGAACCTATAGAAAAGGTTACTGTTTACATGAAGTTTATGGTCAACCCACTGAAAAGATTTTTCACATGGGAATCCTGGGTGCTGACATGATCATTCATGGAGGTTATAAATCCTTCAAAGACTAAAACCATCTGGCTCACAACACTTTTGACATAAGCTAAATCTTTTTCTGCTTGAGGTCTAGAACCCATATAAGATTCTAAAGAGATAACTGATTTCTATATAATTTCAACTTCTTCTGCTATAATAGATACATAATTATAGAAGGATGTAACATTATTTTCTATATCTTCCACAATGTTTGAGACATTACATCCATGAAAGAGTTCAAAAGACTTTTCCAAATTGCGCATCTCTTCAAAAAAGCAGTGCTTCAATTCAGCAACAGAAGCACTAAAAGAACCTTTCAAATCATTTTTTAAGGATTCAAGATCAGCTCTGGGGATCATATTTTCAGGAAGAACACCAGGTGCAACCATAACATGTGATCTCTTAGATACTATACTGGCTACTGAGTCCTTCATAATCAATTGAATGGATGAAACTAGTGAAGCTTCCATTTTCCTTATTTCTTCCAAAAAACTGATTTTGAGATCAGACTTTAGCTTTTCCAGATCATGAATTCTGGACACATCTTCAGGTAACAACTCATCTTGAATATCATAATTGGTTTTTGGTCTATTCAGGGATGTATCATTATCAGAATCTGGATAATCCAATCCACAAACCACAAAACCTGGGTCTTCTGTCCAATTCTCAATTTCAACTGCCACGGAAACACTGCCAAAACTGATTGGATTCTCCCCCTCAACTAGTGCATTCTCTTGTACAACAACATCACTCTCAATAGGTCTTTCTTATTCAGAATAATCTTCTAAAATCAACTCCATCTCTGCAATAGGAGGAGGTTCCTATGGATTAGGCACAGGCCCTTCCATCTCACCCACTACATCCTTAACAGGCACAACTAAGCTTACAATCAATGGACTCAGACTTAAGCAGATAGAATTAGGGGCTTCAGATTCATTCATTCTTTCTTCTTCATTCTCAGGGGATGCCTGGTCTTCCTCATCAATAGGTGTTTCTTCTTCTAACAAAGATTCCGTTCTTGAAGATATAATTTCAGAAACAAGACATGGGGGAAAGTCTGGATCCCTTCCATCAGCCATAGAAGTCTCCTCTTCATCTGACTCATCACTGTACTCGTGTTCTTCTTCATCAAATCCTAGACCTAGATCGCTCACATCCTTAGGCCTTGAAGGGTGATCCACATGATTTAACATATCATATATCTTTTTTCAACATTAACCCACTATATTCTCCATGGATTCTAGTTTATTTTAATGTATTTGAAAAAAATTCTTGTGATACAAAAATTATTCTTTACTACCACTATCTCATCCTGATACTCAGCTACCCCTTTCACTTTAATCATCACTAAGATCATCATGGAAAAGAATACGGAATTAGTTTTTGACTTTGGACTAATCATCTCCTACATTTGAATCATCAGCAGCCTCCACAAATTCAATTTCACACCATGTCTCAAAAGATGTAACAAATAGATATCATGATATCTTAAATTCACAAAGTCCCCACTTCTTGGAATTAAAACATGCTGAACAAACTTGAACAAAAATATGTTCTCTCCATCCATTTCAGCAGCCACCATCTGTCCCTGCTTTCCACTACCAGTGAGCTCCTCTAAAGAAATCTCATAAACAAATATGTCACTCGTAGGTGGTACTGTTCTTGAGAAATATCTTGGAACACCTTTGTGTGGAACCTTCTGGCATTCAGCCCACTCAACAGATAAAAAAGATATCTCATTTCCATTCACAATGGAAATCATTCAGTTCTCATATTCTGATTTCTCAAAGCATACAAACTCATAAAACTATTTCACCAGCTTCAGATTGTAGGTGCCATTGTTGTTCGAAAAGAAATCTAACCACTTCTGATCTTCTAGCACCTCGATAACTAACTATATACTAGTCACCAGCCATTGCACACACAACTCTTTTTCGATCACAATAACTCTATTATGTAAATGCGGGTTCACTAGTCTCCTTCCTGACCATGTTCCACCAATACTGCCTCTTTCTTCTGTCTCGGTCTTCTGTTTCATTGCATTCGGCTCATCAATGTCATCTCTAACAGTAGGGAGTTTGGTTTTTTCCATCTTTGGTTCGAGGAACATAGGGTTTTCGAGAAATTCGGGAGCTAATGTTTGAGGGTAAAGTAAAGGTTTGGTGGATTGAGAAGTAACTAGGACTTAGTTTTATCATTTAGGAATCATAAAATAAATAATTAAAATATCATAAGTATAAAAAATTCAGATTTTGGCGACATAATGAAGTTTAAAATAGCGCACATCGGTAGGGTATATTGGTGAGAATTCCTAACAGTGAGGTTTATCTATCAGTGAGGTCCATCGGTGAGGTATCACATCGGTGAGGTTTATCGGTGGGGTATTACATCAGTGAGGTTTATCGGTGAGGTATTACATCAGTGAGGTTTATCGGTGAGGTATTACATCAGTGATGTTTATCATTCAAAACTCATGTCTAATGTAACTTAATCGATCTAAACTTAAAGGTTTGGTGAAAATGTCACCTAAATGATGTTCAACACCTATAAATTCAAGAGTAATATCACCTTTTTGGTAGTGATCTCTCAAGAAATGTTGCCTTAAGTCAATGTGTTTGGTCCTAGAGTGAGACATTGGATTCTTTGAAATGTTAATTACACTAGTGTTATCATAGTTAATTGAAACATGCTTAAAATCATATCCATTGTCCAAAAGAGTGTGTTTCATCCACAGAATTTGTGCACAGCAACTACCAGCAGCTATATACTCTACTTCGGCAATAGATAGAGCTAAAAAATTATGATTCTTACACCACCATGATACTAAGGACTTACCTAGAAAATGACAAGTTCCAGATGTTCTTTTCCTATCTAACTTGCAACCAGAAAATTCAGCTTCTGAATAACACATTAATTGAAAAGATAGTCCTTTTGGATAAAACAAACCTAAACTTATAGTGTGTTTAAGATATTTAAAAATTATTTTCACTGTAAGTAAAATGTGATTCTTTAGGATTATCTTGAAATATTGCACACATACACACACTAAACATAATATCTGGTCGACTAATAGTAAGATAAAGTAAGCTTCCAATTATACCTCTATAGTTGGTCTGATCCACTGGTTTCCCAGTTTCATCTGCATCCAATTTACAAATAGTGCTCATAGGAGTATCACTTTCCTTAATACTATCCATTCCAAAACGTTTTAAAATATCCTTGGTATATTTATCTTGATTCAAAAAAAATACCATTTTCAATTAGAGAAACATGAAATCCAAGAAAATATTTGAGTTCTCCCATTAAACTCATTTCAAATTCATTTTTCATGCTCTTTGAAAAATCAGTACATAAATAATTTTTCGAAGATCCAAAAATATAATCATCAACATAGATTTGTACTATCAAAACATCTTTAGAAATTCTTTTAATAAAAAGGGTTGGATCAGTAATCCCTTTAGTAAATCCTTTTTAAATAAGAAAATTACTAAGTCTATCATACCAGGCTATTGGAGCTTGTTTCAAACCATATAAAGCTTTGGATAGCTTGAAAAATATATTTTGAATATGAGGATTAGTAAATCCAGGTGGTTGTTCAACAAAAACATCTTCAATTATAAAACCATTTAGAAATGCAGTTTTAACATCCATTTAATATAACTTGAAATTCAGATGAGCAATATAGTCAAGTAAGATCCTAATAGCTTCTAATATAGCTATAGGGGAAAATGTTTCCTCATAGTCTATAACTTCTTCTTGAATATATCCTTATGAAACTATCCTAGCTTTGTTTCTAACTATATTTCTAGATTCATCAACTTTGTTTCTAAAACCACATTTAGTGACTATTGTCAAAGTGTCCTTAGGTCTGTCAACTAATTCCTAGACTCTATTTCTTTCAAATTGATTATGTTTTTCTTGCATATCCATTACCCAAAATTCATCATTGATTACATCATTGACATTTTTAGGTTCTAGATGTGAAATAAAGTCTTGATGTTCAACCTATTTTTTTAGAGAACCTCTACTCTATGTCCCTCTATCAAGATTACTAACAACGTCATCTAAATGATGATTATTTAGAATCCTAGTTGATCTAGTAAAGGTAGGACTAGAAATTTCAGGATCTTCTCTAAGTTCAGGTTCCATAGAAGTAGATTCTGGAATATTTCTTGAACTGGATGTCTTTACAATAAGTTCTTTAGTTTTATCATTAAGGTCCAGAACAATCAAATATTCTTCAAGATTTTCAATAGAAGACTTAAGTTCATGTGGATCAGTTTCGTCAAACTTGATGTGAAAAGATTCTTCCACACATTTGGTTGTTTTATTAAAGACTCTGTAGGATTTTCTAGTTATATAATATCCTGAAAAGGTTCCTTCATCACTTTTAGAGGAAAATGTGTCAAGATTATCCTTTGTATTCAGAATAAAAACCTTGTAGAAAAGAACTCCAAAGTAATTAACCTTAGGTTTCCTATTATTCCACAACTCATAAGGGGTCCTCTTAAGAACAATTTTAATTAAGTCTCTATTGATAATATAAAAATTTGTATTTACAGCTTCAGCCAAAAAATTAATTGGCAAGTCATACTCATTAAGCATATTTCTTGAAATTTCTTGAATGGTTCTATTTCTTCTTTCTACAACACCATTGTGTTGAGGTGTCCTATGGGTAGAAAATTTTTGACTATAGCCATTATGTGAGCAATAATATTCGAACTCATGATTTTCAAACTCACGACCATGATCACTTCTCAGTGTCTTAATTTTAGTCCACTACAGTTCTCTACAGACCTGGAGTATTTAATAAAGTAAGATCAAGCTTCACTTTTGTGAGCTACTAAGTATACCCAAGTATTTATAGAAAATTTATCGACTAAGACATAGACATAGTGCTTCCCATTTAAACCAGAAACTCTAGAAGGTCCAAAAAAGTCCATGTGAACCATCTTGATAGGTTGAGAAGTTGAATATTCTTTCATTGATTTAAAATAAACTTTATGTTTCTTTCCTTTTTGATAGGGATTACAAATTTGTATGATGGGAATTCAAGTTTGGGTTGGTCTCTAACTAAGTTCTTCCTTGTCAATTTTATAAGTGAATGAATGTTGCTATGTACTAATCTTCTGTGCCACATCCATGATTCTTTATGAAAAGAATTTAAACAAGTAGCATTTTGTTTAGCTAAAGAATTCAAATCAACAACGTAATCATTTTCATTTCTCAATGCAGAAAATACTAAAACATTTTTGGAATTAAAAACATTACATGGACCATTTTAAAATTTGACATTGAATCCATCATCACATAACTGAGAAATACTTAAAATATTATATTTAAGTCCATCAACAAATAAAACATTGGAAATTAAAACTAAATCAGTGTTACCAATCTGGCCTAGGCCGATGATCTTTCCTTTAGAGTTATCACCAAAGGTGACTTGGCCTCCAACAACTTTGATTAAACTCTTGAAGCATGAGTAATATCCAGTCATATTCCATGAAAATCCACTGTCCATGTACCATAACTTCTTATGAGAACTATTTAAGAAGGTTTCCGAAAAAAAGGTTTAGATGGAAAATGATTTTCATACCCAGATCTTCTTGGGTCTAGAAAGGTTACAAAACAAAGATTTAGGTACCCAAATTTTCTATATGGGTTTCATATAATTTACAGAATCAATATATTTTGAAAGATAAACTTTACTTAGTCTATAACCATATGAGTAACTTGTTGAAGTAGACAAATTTCTAGAATTATAACTAGCAGCATTCTGTCTAGATTTGGAACTGAATCTAGTTTTAGTAAATTGTCTCTGTCTAGGCTGATAGCCTATTCCAGTAGTATACTTTGGTGCCACTTTTCTTCCTAGAAATTGAGTTTGAGTAACTTTTCCATTTGTGAATTTTTCTAACTCCTTCCTTAATTTCTGAATAGACAATTTTAGTTCAGTATTTTTCTTTACAAATTGAGCCTTATTTTCCTTTTCTACATCATGTGTAGATTTTACAGAACTGGTTAGAGCAAGCTGTTTCTTCAATGTCATATACTTGTCCTTTAATTCATTACATGTCTCTTCTATCATATAATAGTATTAAAACAATTCTTCACAAGACTTATTTTCATATTCATAATCAGAATCTGAATCAACTCCAGAATAGTACGAATTTAAAATAGGAGGGTCCAGTGTTACCTTATATGTGTTTGTCATAAAAGACATGTTAGCACAATTCTTTTCAGATTTAAAAAATTCAGATTCACTTGTACTGTCATCTGAAGCACTCCAGGTATCTTTTATATATTTCTTGTAGTTATTGTCCTTGTAGTCATGTTTCTTCTTGAATTTCAATTTTGGAAGGTCTGCTTTTACATGTACTTCCCCCTTGCATTCATAGCAGATAATCTCATCACCTTTATCAGACTTCTTCCAGTCCTTCTTCCAATGACCTTTTTTATCATATTTTCCTTTGTAATATGATTTTATAAAGAATTTATTCTTCCTATAGAATTTCGTAAATCATATGGCTATTTGAGCCATCTCAGCATCACTTTCAGATTCTGAACTTTTACTTGTTGAGCTTTCAGTTTGTATGTGTACTTTCTCCTTGTCCTTGCTTCTTGAGGCAGTAGACTTAAAAGCCACTGAATTCCTTTTAGGTTCATCATTATCTTCTTTATTATCCTTGAGTTCTTCCTCAAACATCATATTCTTACCAATTAATTCTTTAACAGGCAGTGTGCTGATGTCGCACGATTATCTAATGGAAACAGATGTGCCTCTCCATCTTTCTGGCAGACATCTTAATATTCTCACGATCTGTTCTTTTGTAGGAACAGCTTTACCAAGTGAGCTCATGGTGTTGAAAATCTCATTGACCCTTAGATACATATCAGAAATGGGTTCATCATGATTCATTTTAAAGTTATCATATTTAATAGTATAAGTATTCAACATTATTTCTTTAACATTGGTTGTTTCCTCATGGGAAATATCCAAAGTGTCCCAAATTTCATAAGTAGTTTTACAAGAAGATATTCTATTAAATTCATCATCTCTTAGAGCACAATACAAGGCATTCATAGCTTTACAGTTATTATTGTAAGCTTCCTTAGTAGGTTCATTCCAAGTAGTACTAACAGTCTCTTGAATCTTATATTGAGTTTTTATGGTGGTCCATATATCAAATCCCATACTTTCTAAATGAATTTTCATTTTAAGCTTCCTTTGGGCATAATTTGTGCCATTAAAGAAAGGTGTTTTGTTGGTAGCAGAACCTTATAATCTATTATCCATAAATAGAGTTTATCCAAAAAAATATTTAAAGATATAAAATTTAGAACTGACAGAAATTTAAGATCTTTAAGATATAACTAAAATCAAAGTTGAAAACAGTGTGTTTTGAAAAAACCTTGACAAACAAAACAGCCTCTGATACCAAATTTTGGTCGGAGTGGATACTCAAGAGGGGGTGAATTGAGTTCTAATTAAAATTTATGTTAAAAATATTTCTCTAAAAAATCCCCCAATTTAAAAACAAGTTAAACTATAGTAAATTTATACAGATTGTAAAGGTTCAATTAGTTTCTCAATGATTGATTAGGTCTCAGTTAATTTAATCACCAGATTAAATTAACTTTTGAAACTAACTTACTGGTTCACAATACGTATAATAACTTTCTAGTTTAACTATCAAATTAACTTTAAAACAAATTGTATTTCATAGTAATTAGCAATGGAATATATAAAATACAGTATACTTTAAACTTAATCAAAGATGAACATCAGATGTAACCAAGAGGTTTATTCTCAATCCGATACATAGTCCTCTCAAACAATTTATATAAATTTGATCAACACCCTAGACTGGGGTAAACAATAGTGCAAAGACTATCCAGGTAGTAAGACCTCTACCACAGTTCTATGTGGGAACAAAAACAATATCACACAGGCTTTCCAGGTCACACTTGACCTCTTCCACAATTCACAATGGGATATAGTATTGTGTAAACACTGTTTTATTTCCATATTTAGAAATTATGACTTTTATGGTTCATTAATGATCTATTTTGAACCCTTGAGGCATGTATAAAATATGGGTGAATGTTTTTCTACTTAAAAATTCAAACTATCTCCTTTGCCACACTTATAAAAGGATGCACTCTATCCTCTCATCTTCATACTTCCATAACCATTATGATTAGCCAAACAATGACAAACTAAATTCCATAATTACATACCAATTCTCTAGAGGTATTTTTATAACATAAAATAAATCCAGAAAGGCTTTAGGTATAATCATAACGTGGTGGTATAAAAAAGATGCACCATTTTTAAACAAAAAGTATGTTTTCCTTATTCATCAATATACTTGATAAATTATTGATCATAGATTATACAAAAACATAATAATATTTTATAGATTAATATATTATTATGTTATTGTAATATCCTAAATGCATGTCCACTTTAATCAAATTGGAAATGAAACAATCGTTATTGTGCATGGAAGATAACTAACTCATGATCCAATGTAATTCATTTTATATCATCATCGTAAAAAGAATTTAATTTTTTTTATGTATGTTTATATTTGATGTTTATGAAATATTTATCATTATTAAAATATAATAAATTTATTATTTTCTTACCATTATTGAAAGGCTATAACTTCGTTCGTATGTACGTGTGTACTACAACCACCATAAAGTGATATCATTATTTTCATAATCACCACATCATGTGGATGATATATTTAAATTTATTTGAATAAATAATATGATATTTATGATATTATTATCATTAGGTAATGATTTAATTATTCATTCCTTCCTCAAATATCTATCATTTAAAATGGAAATGTTACTCATGTGTACATACAACCTACCATCTTCATGATCATAATGTCATTCATTTTTCATATCCATTTATCATGACAAGATTTAAAAGTATAATTGATATATAAAAACAATTTTTTTCATAATTATTATTTTTGAGATAATGGAATAATTACCTCTTTGACCACAGTCAACATATAATCACAATTTGAAAATATGGACCGAATGTCCCCAAAACACCCGACCCGGACCTAGAAAATAAAATATTTTAAAATTTCATTAAGAATAATAAAATAAATTATTTAACTATAATTTATTAAACATGTAAAATATCTTTATAAAATCTAATAATTTATATAATCTTATTATACAAGATTTATACGACATTCATGGAATGTATGGAATTAAGGTAAGCGTTTCTCATTATTATTTTCCTTTATATACGAATATTTTATTATTATTCACCAAAATTCTTATGTGAGGTTTATATATTCTTCCCATATTGTATGTTATATCATGAATCATTCATAATTCATGATATATTATGTTTCAACTGAAATTATGTCACCTAAGGGGATTTGACTTGATTGGTGAAAATGGTATGTAATTCCACAACAAAATTTATTTTCAATGGTATCAGTTTCTACTTCAATTCATTTGATATTCTATGATTATTTTGTCAAGAAATTATGATTATTTCATATTGGATTTCCACTTATTTTATTTCTATTTACATTTTTCATAAATAATCACATCATCGATTTATTCTCACTTCCTCATATTATGATCTTTATAAGAGTTCATTTTACAACCTCAAATTAATCCAAACTGTTTATTATCAAATTTAACTTAAATGAAATTAATTTTCTATTTTTTAATAAACCAATCAATTATATTGTTTTATGATTATAAATTAATCTATCAACTAGTAGTACCATTTCCCTATGTTTTCTTAAACAGTTGTGAAAATATTTTTAATGAAAATAGGACTTAATTTCTCACTTCAATCGAAAATAATTTTTTATACATTTCCATGTTTTCTAAAAATATTTTCAGGAATGTTTCTAAAAAATTTCTAAATAACTTATTAAATAAAATTTAACCCACTTTCTACATTTAAAAAATGGATTGAAACAAATCTTCTTTTTTCGAATGATTCCATTTTAACCATTTTACAATAGTGTGAAAAGAATGTTAAACTAATGAACTTAAAATGAACAAAAAAATTAAAATTTATCTATAATCCATGTTTTAAATCATATTTTTATGCTAAAGAAGTTTATTTCAATGAAAATGGGTTTGATTTTTTATTTATTTTTATATTATAAATGTTATTTTTAAAAGGAAAAGTTTCTTTTATATCAATATTTTTTAAAATATATTGTTATAAAATTTACCTACATCAAAATAACAAACGCTTAAAATTAAATAAAGTAAAGTAGGGATATTTCATAATCATGCCATCCATAATCATTATTTGTATAGATTATGATATTAACATAGGACCCATTTCTTTTTCACGAGTGAATCAATCAATGAGAGGAACATTATTATTCTTATGTCAAAAATAAATGATTCCAAATGATTTATTCATGAATATTACACTGATATAATTGATGATAATGGGTTCACATAGATAGTACTGGATTATCCAATTATGACTTCTATTAAGGGTTCACATAATTAGCTTTGGGGCCCCCTGATATTAGCTTATACGATGGGTGCACGAAAACTGTACTGCAACATACAATGTAACGATAATGATATTTGAATATATATATTTGACAGTAGATATATTTTTAGATTACATTTAGGGGTTCTTTTAGGTTCATGAATTTGATCTTCAATGATACTTGCACATTTTCTTCATTCTTGATATAGGTTTTCTGATATTTTCTTTGATAAATATTGACATCACATGGCTCATGATTATTGATTTTTATTACTCGTATTGTTGATAAATATTTATCTATTGTTTCATGATATAACAAGTAGTTATTTATGGCTATGAAGATTGTTATTCTATGCTCATTAATTTTCATTAATTAATTACACCCTTATTTTGTTCTTATCCTCATTGAGGGCAACAAATTTTTAATGCCTATGTTTACCCTTACTGATAATTTGAGCTCACACTTCTAATATATATATTTTTCTTGGTTATGAAGAATTATGTTAAATTAATCATGTCTATAAGTGTTCTATATGTATTATGATGATGACAAAATGTGAAATACGAAGAGGTGGTATAGTGAAAAAAATAATACCTTGTATGATTAGGTACTGTTTTTGTAAGAGTTTTCCTAATTTTCTAAAATTATAAACCTAAATGGTCTTTAGTTATGTAGGTCATAAAATAATTAATTAATTTTTATATGTAATGTATGAAATTAAATGGGTCACATTGATCATTATCAAGTCATATAATTGATGATTATGTTTTTTCTAATACATCTGGGAGTAGTGGTTTGTGTATGATATACCTCAAATGTGACCAGCCAAATTGCATGTCATAAGTAATATATTTCATTTTAATTATTTCCCAAAAGTTTTTTGGATAATATTTTTATATAATTTAAAATAAAAATTTATCTAAAGAAATAATGTTATGTGTAGTTAATTTTCATTTTTTACTATATAAACAAATTTTTAGTCTTTAATATATCCGAAAAGTTTTTTTTTTCATAACACACCCTTCAAGAAGCACCATATATAACGTAGGGAAAATTTACATTATAAAGAGGAGTGTATAGGTTCTCAATAAAGGTAAATATATTTACTAAAATTGATTATCATAAGTGAACATAAGATAAGATTATACATATAATCATGAAAATTTATAAAGTTATACCCATCAATGAATTCGTAATAAATTGGGAAATAATGAAATATCCAGGAATGAAAAGGGCATTGAAACATTGGAATTTTAATATGAGCCTTTAAATCATAACATTACGCAATAATAGAAATGTGTAAAAGACATTAATATTGGGAACATTACATTCATAATCCACCCCATGAGTTAATAAGTTTATGAGAAACTAAAAAGAACTCACTATTACTTATCTCATGAGAAGTAAACCTTAAACCAATTAATTTTAGGTTGATATCTGATCAGAACCCTCATTATCCAAACATATGAGTGAAATAATAATAATTAATAATCAAATAATAAAGATTCAATGGAATGAAAACAAGTTTTCTATCCCTTCCATATGGATTCATAAACAGAAAACTCTATTAATTTCACTAGTAATCATAACATGATATATAATTGGACAATAAGTGTCTATCCAATCATATTTAGTATCATTATTGGTACATATAATTCATTAAAGATAATTTATCATGTAGTATTTTAACTATATTGACAGTGGGCATATATTTAGGTTAATAATTTTCCCAATCACTCAATTCATGTCATCTAGGTGAACACCGTTCAATCAAAGGAATCAAAAATAGGGTATTCACTGAGGAATGGAATTGCAATAAGAATTTTGTTTATAAAGGTAATGTGATTTGGAATGAAAAAAGTATTTATTGATCATTTGTACAAAATTATTGGAAGATACATAATACATCTAGAGAATGAATATGGATAGATGAATTTGAAATACCTATTCTATCAAGTATATGGGTTTTCATTGGACAATTACGTAGAGGAAAAATAATTTTGAGGCGTTTTTAAGAAATTATATTAAAAATATGAAATATGATTGGTCTTTTTATTTATTTTTAATAGAGATATTTTATTAATACTATTTAAAAATAATTTGTATTTCTGAAACCATGAAATGTATAAGGAAATATTCAAATAAAATTCTAAAGGTACTGAAAAGATATGTTACCATAGAAAATGATAAAATAGATCACTTTAAATATATATGTAAAAAGAAAATGTTAAGGGCAACATTAAAAATTTATGAAAAACAATATTAATTTAAATCCTTGAAAAAAATGTACATTTGAATAACAATCATTAATAAATGATTCCTCGATAAATTATAGTAATTAACAATAGAAATTTTGTTTGGAAAGAATTTTTGAAAGCATATGTTTGGAAAACTACATCAAAAAAAAGAAATTTGATTTTTTTTAAAAGTGGTGAAGAAAATGAATGGAATCATAAAAAATATTCCATAATATATTTCCTAGAAACGTTTGAATAATATAGGTGTGATATAAAACATGGGCATGAAGAAAAGATCTAATTAATATGTGGAGGTTTGATTTTGCTAGTGTTATTGTTTTAGGTGAGAGAAAATTATAGTAGGAATATTAAAATCAAAATATACACTATCCCTAGAATGATAAATATAAAATTAAAAAATATAATGGATTCAGGTAAAAAATTAAAAATGTGTCTATATTTTCAACATTTAAAATAAATCATGGTGTATAACATCAATATGTCAGAAGGAATTAAAATTTGAGGCAAATAAACCCTTATAAATTATGTATCATATTAATCAAATACTCGTGAAAGAGAGTGAATAAAATGAAACATAAATTATCATGAATAGAAGTTAATTCACATTATATTTTATTCAGAAGGTTAGAATATCAACCATATAAATTGAATTTGATACATAACCAAAAAATGTCTGAAAGAGTGGAAATTTGAATGAAAATAACCATTACATTGTACTCCTTCTCAGATGAAGATGTTCATACATACAGTTTAATGAACATAAACATATTACTCACTTATCTCATATCATTAATATAAATATAAAACCTATTTAATAAATAATTTATAACTATATATTAAAAATTTGTTAATAGAATCTGATTTGTTCATTATCATGTATCAAAACCTTTGGTTGTTTATTTCATAAAAAATATAATATATATGAGATCAATTATCACAATGTTTTTTAAAGTTCATCACTCAAAAATAATTCAATATATAATAATAATTGTTCTTCATTTATTATTTATGTCCCATTTTCATTAGTTGGAAGACATGAATATGGCTTGTGAAAATATAAATGAAGATGAACTGGTTTTTTGTTTTTTTTGATGATTAAAAGGAGATATATTAATAAATATTTTAAATATAAACCTAAATTTTAAATAATCATTTAAAAATATTAAATATATCATTATTACGAGACATTAAAAAATATGACATTCTATAACAATGTTTGACATAATTGTGAAAACACCATTTATATAAGTAGTTGTTGACACAAATTAGAACATGTTATAATGATTTAATAAGTTAGAGTTTGCATTTACATAATGATATTATAAAAAATAAAGATGTTTAAATAGGTTATAATCATAATATATCCTCATGGGATCCATTATACTAACCATTAATGATGGATGCTTCCGAAAAATGATTATCATCTTATTTAGAGGTGTCAGTCCATGGTACACATGATTGAAGATCCGATTTCTAAATGATTTGATAAAATGATGGTATACGAAAAATAATAATTTTATAATTTTACTTGTGAAAAATTAAACCTATTTATTTAATTATATTATTCCTTGATACTATCATTTAGACGCGATGATGAAAAACGAACAACATCGCTTCTTGGAAGTGGTAGTCTATACGAACACACGATTTATGTTTTTATTTCACATAGTTGATGGAAAATTAAGAATAATTTATTTTAAATTAATAAAAAGACATTTTAGTATAAAAACAATAGTTATCACTTTATATTGTCATGGGTAAAGAATATATAGGACGGATTAGTGTAAAATGAAAGATTAATTGAAAGTTGCACACCTATTTTAATCATGAGTTTTTTCCTGGAGAGATCCATTCCATATGAAGGCCTTATAAAAAAGAAAAATGATCATTATATTATAGACATGGGAGAGGGTTATAAAAGGAGAAATAATTAATATCTCTAAAATTAATTTCAATAGAGATGTGAATCTTGACGTTGTTGAAGTGTTACCTTTTTAGGAGTGAAGTAAAGGATAATTTTTTATGTATCCCTTACATTTTATATAATTTAATGTTACTATTCAATGATCCATAGATTAAAAATATGAAAAATTGCAGTGCATGTGTTTGCAGGTCGATATTCTCCACATACAATTATATTAGAGATATCCTATAGTATGTATAGGCCTTTTCTTTTAACATTTTATCTTTTACCCTAATTTAATTTTTTTATTGTAATTAAATATTATAATTATTAGCTATTATTAATAAGAAACAATAATTTAAATTTTATACAATTAAAACATTTTAATTAAATATTTTAAAATCATTTTTCCACATAAACATTTTATAGGATTGAATTGTTAATTTTAACATAATGGTATGAAACATTTATAAATAGTTATTTTGGAAAGGATGTTTTTATGTTTAAAAATTGATGTACACTATTATATTATCATAGATACTTATTTTTATGACATCAAATTATTTTCTATAAAATAAATAATTGATAGGTGTCTATAAAATCAATAAAAATATGGGTTTCACCATCAAAAGACTTAATTAAAATAAAATATTTAAAATAATTTTTTAATTAACATTTTAAATTATATAAAAAAATATTGGACCTGGTATTTATATTTTTAATTTTTTTAAATCTCTAATTTCATTCCTTGAATTCATATTTTTCTATAATAATGTTGTTTAATCTTTTATGATAGGGGTACATAATGATAAACTCATAAAAATTATAATTCTCTCAAAAACAATATTTTTCAACTAAAAAATCTTTTTAGAAAAAAATACTATATTCATTTTGTAGTGGTGATGTAAAAAATGAATTTCATTTAGAAAAATTTAATTTAATGTATTATTGAATTTTAATTTTTTAAAAAATAATTTATATAAAGATAATTGATTTTGTTTCTGAAAATACCTTTTGCAATATGAACTCATATTAATTACATATCATTTAATGGTAATATCTTTTTATATCTTCTTAGTTTTTATGATAACATTATTAATAATCTTCTATTAATGTGTTTTGGTTTATTTACATTGTGACCAGTGTGTAACTAAACTTATCGAATATAAAATTCATTTTAAATGGTCTAGACATTAATTTTGTTACATTCTCCCCAATTAATAAATTGCATTATTGGGATTTTAATTACTAAACATTGAATATATTAGGTGTGGGTATTTTTAATATATTAATCATTAAATGTATAACCTGTAATTTGATATTTGTATACTCTATTAGCCTATATCAAGTTTCTTTCCTTTAATCCAACACTATCATCCATTCCAAAATGTTTATACCCAAGTATATACATAACCAAATAAAATATTCTCCAAAAACCATTCCTCAAACTATTTGAATATCCACTAAATTAATCAACCATGATATTAAACATTAATCTAAAAATATAATATATTTTTATCCATTAAATGTGTTAATCCTTATTTTATAAAGTCAGAAACTGATATATATATATATATATATATATCAATATCTTAATAATTTTATAAAAATTTTCAAAAGAATCGTGGATCACATTTTCATGAAATCAATATTTATTTTCAACGTTATCAATACTATCTAACATGATTTATCTCAAAAATGAATCAACCCATTATTTATTTATTTAAAGCATTTATTGAACCTAAAATTTTTTCATACCTCAATCATGTGTACTCTAATAGTTACCCACAACATATAAACTTATCATATAATTAGTTTTCAAGGACATTGATATTATTTAACATACATTTCCGATCCATTAACGAAACAATATTTTAGAAAAACCGTTATATTTTTCACATAATAATCAAAAAAATTATAATAAACAAGAATATCATCAATAAATGCCATTAAACAATATAAATATCCATTTTATCAATATATTATTTCAACTTACATGCCATACTCACTACCTTAGGAACAATTATTATTCTTACCATTTAATCAAAATATGAATATAATAATATTCAAATACATTTAAGTATGTTTCCTTATTAATTTATAAATTATAGTGACTTCAAGTGACAAACCATTCGTGGATTCATTATCTTGATCTTGTTTTAAACAAATAATAAAACACAAAATGGTTATTAAATTAAATGATCATATAATTATTCAAACTCATTCCTAACATGTATTCTCTAATTAGAACCTCATTTCATTCATTGGTCCATTCTGTTCAATCTATATTATAGTAATTTAGGTATTTTTATACTTGTTAACCTAATACCATTATGCAATTATGAAATAAATACATTATAATGGCTCATAAATATATTCTGATTGATCAAATAATGTCCCTCATTAGTGAAAAAAAAGATGCACTGTTTAGCCTCATTGTCATTTATCTTGTGACAAATGATATAATACCCAATAGAAAATTGTAAAGGTTATTTCCAAAGGAACATCTATTCAGTAGCCTACATCAACATATAGTATCCAGACATGTATTTTATATCTAATAAAAAACAATTTTTAGTTTATTGAAATTTTAGGATGTTATTCTCTACATCGATTTTTCCCTAGGGTTTTCAATATTGTCATTTTATCTTATTATCCAAAATATTAACTCAAATATCTTAATGGGTTATCAATACCACTGAAATTCAAATCAAATATACATTATCAACCTCTGAGTATGTTTCTAACTATCATTTTATCCTAAACTAATATCATCATAATCTCCAAAAAATATCCAAACATTAATATGAAATCAAATGTTGTGGCCCTAAAATGTGATGATCAAGATTACAGAATATATAAAGAAAATATTTAATTTCAATACATCATCAAGACCATTTATGTTCAACCTTTTAGAAAATACAGAATAAATTATCTAAAAACTCATGTATTTTAAAACTAATTGTCATTTTTAGACAATATAAAAAACTTCTCTCTCTTTAACATCTCCCAAAAATTATCCAACGGAGATACTGTTTGAATGCATAACTGTGAATCCATTAAATTTCCATCGAAGATTCATGGAACATAAAGAATGTGGAAAATAATGGGAAAATATTAAAGAAGATATTGGGAATGACATTTATAATTGTTTGGGAAGTGTCTTAAAAAATATAATTTATCATTTATTCACATAATGAAATATGACATTCCTTTACCAAAAATTAAGGCCACCACTGACTAGCTAGGATAAGG
Organism: Viscum album; assembly: GCA_963277665.1. Lineage (NCBI taxonomy): Eukaryota > Viridiplantae > Streptophyta > Magnoliopsida > Santalales > Viscaceae > Viscum > Viscum album. The sequence continues at coordinate 235,199,161 of OY728159.1, forward strand.
ATTGATCACCAGGAACATGTGGGACCAGGTTCATCCACAACTAGTGGGAGCCAACACAAGACAACCAATGGAGTGAACAAGGCATCATAGTTCCAACAAAAAGTGGGAAGGATATTTATAGGGCCTTTGGTTCGTGAGTCCGATTGCACACAAAGTGCAATCCAGGAGATCAGTGTGCCGAATCTCAGGTGATGAAGGTAATTCATCTGTTATTGGTGTTTTACCCCTTGTTGGCTCTAATGAATTATGGGATGTATTTGCATTATATACCAATGGGAAAAAGGTTAATGATTTTTATGTGGGATTATATTTTCATGTATGTTGTTCTTGTGATCAAATCCCAACTGCTCGATCAATCAAGAAGCTGATCTATATCATCCATTTCTATTCCATGCCTCATGAGTTTAAAAGAAGTCAATCCCACACCTCTTAAATTCAAATGTAGACAATCCCATGTAGCTTCAAACCATTTCCTTCAACCTCTCAACTGGCTCCCTCCTGCACTGCTGGTTCAATAGGGAATGACACCGACTTGACATTGCCACCATATCTAGACCATCTCCCATATCTGATTGGTTCCAAGGAACCCAACACAACCCATCATAAGAATTAACCATGAGTGCTTCCACCAACGAGAAATTCCATAACATGATCATCCTAGGATCGATTGATGAAATATAAAACAAAATATTAAGGCATATTTGTATGCTTACAACAGTGATACATTCCATATTTGGTATTTTATCCATCCGAATTATTCTAGATTTTCCAGATGATGCTGCATCACAGAAGGAAACAGAGGCATCACATGATTGGATGAAATGATCATGTGATGAAGAAGATACTCTCTTGAAGTCACATGACAACAGCCTCATCAGAATCTCCACCACATTAAGTGGTGAACATGGTTTCCGCCTCATAAAAAGAGGCATCCCCTTCACCTGATCCTCACCTATAAAATCAATTATCTTATAAAAAAACAAACTCAAGGGGAGAGTAGGGACCTCAAAAAAGTAAGGATATTCTTTCCAATGCCCAAGGGGGAACCACTCAGGCAAACATGAAAACCAATAGTATGACATTTTGAATAACATGAGACCATGTGATGAACTGAGCATCATGTGATTCCTTTTTCAGTCAAGGTTATCAGGAAACTTCATGATACCACATTAGGTTCATGATCTCACCAAGAATGACCTTCTTCTAAAATTTCTATCCTAGTGTGTTCCCCTTACATTCATTCATGATACCCTGTAGGTTCCATCTTATGCGAATGAGAAAAAATCATAGTCTATCAATTTCCTATAATCAATATCATGGTGTCATATGCTTGTCCAAGTGGTGTAGGCTATATGATGTGAACATCATGACTGAAGGAGGGTCATTAATCAATGAAAATGAATCTATCTCTCTATTTTCTATACTGACGAGAATCCCAAGTGTGTATCTATAAGGTCTCCTTCATGATCCCTTATAGATCACATTTTCATATGGCGATCTTGTAATTATTCTATTCATTACTGAATATTGGGAATACAAATCATTTTCATGTGAAGTTATGAAGCTACACCCAGAGTCTCATGATGGAACCCCTACTCAGCCACATAGTGTAGGGTTTGGGATGTTCACACCTCCCTTTCTCCAGGCAGTGTCTTCTGCTTCCCAAGCAAGAAAATTGTTTGATACACATCCCCCATGCATGACTACACCACCCCTTACAATACCCTATTGTGGTCATGTCAATTTCATTAATGATTGAGTTTTGTATGACTCCTTCATGAAGAAATTCTCCAAAATGAACACGGCCTTAACCCACTAGAGTATTCATGGGAAGACACTTCCATGTTCATTCACCCCTCTACCTATGATAATATTTTTCCTTATGAAATTAGGGCATGATCCCTTAGGATGTGTGATTGTGGCACTCGAACGAATGAAATATCCTAAAAACATTTGCAATACGCCACCATATTAATAGAGTAAGGACACATGAGCACCAAACTATTCATTGGTCTCACAATGTCCTCAGATATTCTTAGAAATGTCAGTTTTACCACAAGACAATCCTTAGAAGAGTTGGGTTGATCAGGCAATATTCTATTGGCAAGCCGCTATAATTATGTAGTACTCAAAATAAAAACTAAGTTGATCTCACAAAAACCAATTGATTAGTATTCATTCTCGAATGACAAGCCCCTAAAAAGTCATATTGATCATGTGATGAACCATGGAGTTGTCTTCGTTGGTCATGCGATGAAATCCTTGACCACACACTTTGATCATGTGATGGAGTTATAGATATGCCAGTAAAATCCTTCCATTTTTTATAGACATGTCCACAATGACATGTGACTGCATAAAGATATGTTAGGTTGATCATGTGAGAAAAGTATGATCATGACTTCATTGATTATGTAAAATACCCTGGGCATGTCTTCTTTGATTATGTTATTCAACTTTAACATGAATTTTTCACACATGAGAAAGAATCCAAGACAAGTCTATTGATCATTAAAACACCCTTAGACATGTATTGCATGTTATATTGATCCCCCAACATAATGAGTAGAGAGTGATGACCTTTCTAGAAAATAATCAAAACATTTCTGGAAGGTACACTAGCATATGCCAACTTTATATAGATGACCCACATGGACTCTTCCCATGTGGACAAAAACCAATAACGTTCGGCCACATTCAAATTTTTAAGGGAAGTATCATTGATTATCTTGGAAAAGTCACTCATATGATCCTACCAATTTCATGTTATTGGTCGACCCTTTTATAGTCAACACCACGTCTACTTATCTATTAGAAGATCGAGAATGAGGGTATTCAGGGAAGTCTCTGTATATATGTCTCACAACAAAATTAATGAGATTGGTTTTTTATCATACCTTATTTCCTACACAGATCATAGCTCATGTAGACTTAGATAATAATAATAAATACATCATTATGATTGGAATCTTAAGAGAAGTGTCCCAAATCAATGGGAAACCTCATAGGGTGAGACCTGATCGTTGATATAATATAATATTCCCCATTTCAAAGCGAAGCCTCAGCATGTATGCCCCAATCAAGTGGGAAACCTTAGAGATTAAGCCCTAATTACCGAAATAATATGATATGCCCCATCACTAGGGTGTCCCCTTTTTTCAATCCCCAGTCTATAGGGTATCGATCATGGTATAAGCCAATAAGCATTCATAACTATGGGGATAACAATAACGTATTTGAATGTGATCATCCACTTCGGCACATTACTAGTTTAATAGACATGGGAATTACGACGACTTGTATACCTTCCATAACTAGGATACACAGGACACCACCTCAAGGTTCAAGCTCCAGGTTAATTATCTAGTGTGATCCATGAATATAATTCCTGAATTTAGGATAAATGATATAGATTACCTATTATCCCTTGTTTTTCACAATGATCATAGATCATGTGGGATTAGGGGTGTAATAATAACATAAATTTCATCACAAGTCTCTACTTGCTAAAGAAACATAACTATGCATTCCCCAATGCTTTGCATCATATAATCACCATAACAAAAGATCATATACCATGAGGTTTGTCACAAAAGAAAGACAGAACTATGAAAACTATGATTCTCTCTATAGCCGATATGTGTAGGAAGTCATTCCAAGGCGCATGTCTAAACACATGTTTCACAAAGAACCCATATAATTCATTTATTCATGTTGTTAAACTACACTGGTAAAATGAACAATGAAGGTATTTATTGCAATAACAACAAGGATATTTTGGATGTCTCATAATGTCTCAATCCCCTCATCAGATCATTAACCGCCTACTCATGTGGAAGTAAATTCCAATGATCTTGGTTATATGGCTTCAACACATGAGAAATCACCTATTATTGGATAATGATAAATAACCTCAGATACATATATTTGGATTCACTGATGTTACCCTGATCATATTAATTTTAATAACAATTAACACATCAGTGAATTTTTTTTTGCGTAACCAGTCGTATATTGAGATTAGAAAGTGGCTCCTGAACATATCATAAATGTATTTTAGTGTCCCAGAGTAGGAAACATTTTACCCCAAAAATATTATGTTGAGTACAAACCCCCATCCTATTGGCCAATGTGAGACCCCATGATTCATTGGGCCTAAAAATCCAGATGACCACTAACCATTGTAAAGAAGTTCTGTACCTAGTTAAACATGGGGGAACTGTTGGGAGTTTCTCTGGAAGATTGAATGAATTTAAAACCTTGTGAATGTGGTTGTAGAAGAATATGATAATCTATAATCACTAAAACTTATAGGAACAATCCAATTCCATGACGTCCCCAAAAACAACGATGGAACAAAAAATGGTGAAGCTGACATGAATCTCTATTATAAAAAACAATTCTTTTGGTATTTTTCAGGCCATTTTGTTTTCCTACCATACAAAAAATTGAATAGAAATCCTAACTTGAATATCAAAAATGAAAAAATGATCATGAGATATGCCAATTTTTTTTTCATACCCTATACAAAATTAGTATGACCGAATTGATCTCATGGATTATCCTCTATAACAAGGGTTCACATGAAATTAGTCCATCCTCGGCATGATAAGTCCAAGTAGGTAGAATATAATAATTAGAAATATCAAGGGAAAAAAGATAACCAATTATATCTAATTGAGAAAATTATACCTAAGATTTTTTACTAATTAGTTCACTTATTTTTTTGTCTACATGAATGCAGATATTGACGAAATCCCAATCTGAAACCATGTCAACATCATCCCTAATTCTCTTTGGTAAATTATCTATGGTTTCCACCCCTGTGGGTCACAAAGATATCTCACCATCTTGACAACTCCAACATCAAGTTGAAAACATGATGATCCCTGAGTACCACTGGTGTGGTACAATCCTGGCCATGTAAACTACCTGTGTGGAGCTCCATGAATGGATATCATCAAGTCTGTATCTTCTAGAATATAAAGTGACTAAACCAGTAGTCGTTGTTGCTACAAACCACCATTTTGGGGGAATATACCCAAAGTGAAACAACTAACAACTTATGTCTTCGATGATGGTGGACCAAGACGCCAATTATAGATCCATTTCAGTTCAGGTGATCCTAAGGATGGAACCTGTCAATAAACATCGCCAACACCATCCCACCGATAACCACTGGTGGAAGTCTAAGGGTACCACCTGACCGGTTGGAACCTCTATTTCCCATGCACATGAAATATGGAAGGATCATCATAGGATGAAAGTGTTTGTTATCTTAGAGAGGTATAATATTCATTCTCCAACTAACGATATATTCAAGCATATTATTTACGGAACAAGTGAGTAGGATCATATTCGTTCTCACTCGGTAGTTGTCTATGGGAATTTTCTTGCAACATACATCAAGGATGCCCATATCCTTACCCTAATGTGTTATTTCCATCATCATATTCTTATGGAACAAGTATAAATGATGTGGTCACATATCCCCTCTTTAATTGAAGTAAACATACTATGTATAATGGAGACAAAAAATGTCAAGGCGTATATCCGTGCACATACATCGCTAAAATGACAATATATTTTAGGACCAATTAGGGAACATTGTCAGCATATTCTTTCAATATTATAGATAAAGGGACAAGAGTGTACTTCTATCCCTATATCAAGGTAAAATCATCCATGTGATCATCATGAAGATGTTGTTGAAGTGATGAAATGATCCATTATTTCTCCCATATAGGTGGATTATCAGCATATCCTTATTAAGGATAAGGAATCATACTGGGATCATACTCCTATTTCAACTAGGGGTCACCAGGTGAGAGTGTCACAATAATCAGGATGGGGTCACATTACTGTCTAAAAATTCTAGCAATATACTCCAAAGGCCCAGGATCAGGCTCATACTCATGTCCTAGCCAGGGATCGCCATGTGAGAGGGAAAAATCCTTTAGAAAAGCTCATATTACAGCTGAAAAAGTCATGTGGAATACTCCATAATCCCGTGATTGAGAATATATACATATTCATGTTGGGGATTACCATGTATTATTGGAAAAAACCTCGGTCTTTTATAAGAGGATAATCATATCCCTTATCACAGAATCTGCCTGGTATATTCTAGCAGATCACAGAATCCATGAACATATTCTTACCTCCACTAATGAATCGCCACACCATAATCTATCCATGTAAATATAAGAGGATAATCATATCCCTTATCACATTATATATTTCCACATTCATATTCTCATGGGGAATTCATTTTCAAACCAGGATCATATTCCAGTTCCAATCGGGGCTCACTAAGTGAGAGCGACACATTCCATGAGGCAGGCTAATAGTTCTTCTATGAATGTAAAGTGGTATATACAAAAGGATAAGTATTGGGCCCATATTACTATCCTGACTAAGTCTCAACAATTTTGAATGTCACTTTCATCAAGATATGATAATATTCCTATCAATAATAAGACAACTTATTAGTATATTCTAACAGTTTCTCATCAACAAATTCATATCCCCATAGCCTTGGTCGTTTATAATAATTATTTGACCCCAATCATATAGATGGCTCAAATCCCTTCTCAATTCCAAAAGGACATTATAAATATTCCAAAAATGAAGTAAGATATGTCCCATATTCCTAAAGTTCACAATAAAAGTGTTCATGAGGACATTCGAGACACATTCTAAACACCATGAAATTCTGTTGACTCTTATATCAAACTGATAGAAGAAGACATTCATTAATGTAACAGTACTATTTGTGGTAGTGTGGAGAGGGATCATAGTGAGTCAACTCTTGAAATCCACCATGTTCAGCCTCTCCATAGGGATATCTCCCACAGAAAATTAAATCATCCGATTTCCTAGAAACCTTGGTATATAGTGGTGTTTAGAACACCAAATCATTATATATACATGTTCATTAATATTTAGTGTCAGATTAATTTGGTTTCCCAATAACTCCCATAAATACACCACTCAAGTTAGTAGGTGACCATCAAAGCCCTCTTCTATGGTCGGACTAGATGAATTCATGTATATATGATGAGGTGGAGGACAACATCTACATATGAAGTTTTTTTCCTAGAAACAACATCCCTGTCATTTTTTGTCCCCTCCCAACATCTGACTTTGATATCCCAAATGAGATATAAAATGAGTACATGCCTAATATGAATGAAAATATATCGGCTCCTCATCAACGATAAAAGGTTCACCACCAAACGTTTCATGGAAATTGGGGTCACATTCATTCCATAATGATAATATATTTTCAACTAGATCTGGTTGATACCTCGATGTCACAGGATCCAAAACTAGAAGAGCCCAATGCAAATCTGTATCATGCATGCTGCCATTACATCTTGACACTTTATAAAATGATCTTCAAAGCCAAGTCATGTATCCATATTCAAGGTTTGGGATAGTATGGATCATTAAACTTTTTTAAACCCCTGGAACAGTATATCCACTCAGATTTGACCTCCTATGATGTTATAGCCTTTGGTGAAATCAGGGGATCAAGTATTTCTTAGGTAAATTGGTCACTATAATAGAATTCCTCTGCCTCAATGATGACATGAAATCATGAATGGTGGATAGTATTGCAAGCATAACATTAAACTAGATCCCATGAAGTAGTGATAGTTAATTTGGGACATGGAAATTGATCTAATGATTATATAAACAACATCCTGTAAAGAATGGTTATCATCAGGGGCTTCCATCATAACCATCTCTTATGTAAGAATAGCTATGCCGCATCCTACAAGACATAGTGGGAGATGCAATAGTAGCTATCCAAGAGTAAAACTTCTCCCTAGGAAAAGAAAATATCAACCATCAACTCCACCACTTGGATATTCAATTCTTGAGAGTATTTATACATATCCTTAGAAGGTGTGAGCAAGACCCATCCCACTAGGCTAGGATAATTTATTTCTAAATCACCATCACTAGGTTAATTTCCCACCTAGAGGTCCACAGATACATCAATGAGGATAGAAAATATACTTCATACTATTTTTTTGGGAAAATTATATCATAATGTAAATACTGGTAGTCATCGAATCTCCAACTAGAGCCATTGGATCCAAAAAATAAGGCCAATCAATTCTAATTCAACCCTCGATTGACCCCCACCACAAGGGGCTGGGGGAATTTTAATCGTCATTATCACCATAGAGAGAATTAGTCTTCTGCATGTTGAGAGGAAACAATCAACAGTTAGGATACCACCTATCCTTAACACCATTAGAAAACCCTCTATTAGTTGGGTCATGTTCAGTAATAACGACAAAAAACTCCATCATGGTCACTATTCATATACTGAGATGGGAGAAGCATACAATAATGGTGATCAGACCCCACCCATGTCATAAACCAAAACTACCCAATATGGATAAAGGTTAAAGTGATGGCTCAAATTAAAGAATTACCAAATAATCCTATTACATTGAAATTAATTGAACAAATACAATTTCATGATGTGCCTCTAAGAATTTCTTCAATATAAAAATGATAAACATTGATCAATATGTAATTTAAGAAGGCTGCAACACAAAAAATATACCTCAATAGGAGGGTGATGTGGATGCACCAATCGAGCCTACACACAACAGGGTTTATAAAACACTATAAAATTTGGCAGTACTAAATATGTAGCAGCCAAATCTCAGGTAGAACACTTCCAACAAAAAAAAGGAATGGTGTAGCCACATCCCAATCACCAATTAGGAGTGTTGATATTCTTTCCCCAAAGGAATTTTTGTCGCAATACGATAAAAAATACAAACACTTTGACAACCTAATGAGGATCTACTCAGGTGAAATATTCCCATTATGTATCGCCTTTACGTATAGATGAATATTCTCTCTCCCATAGCCTCTTTTCCAACATGAGTGGTATCTGAGCATCAGATTGTCTCCAGATCTATATATCCAGTTTACAAGAATGTGGAAGTCAAAAAAGATCTTGAATTCTCCATTGCAGTGAAATACTCTCCCTCATCACGCTAATCATTATGTCATATGATAAATCTAGAATCCACCAGAAATAAAAGTAGTATTAAAGGAAATGATTCTGTAGAAGTGCATCATTGGGTGGGGTCCACCATTAACTTTTATTGTAATATATGACCAATCCAGGATCAATAGGATGATAAATGCCAGTCTCCATGGTTTAATATCAATGAAGTAGATAAAAGGAAAGGTTCCATATCCAAGAAAAAAACGTATATTGAACATCTTGTTTACAATTAATTTGATTAATTTCATAATGAAAAGGATAATTGGTTCTTCAGTACTTTCTTCCTGGATAATGTTGATCATTCAGAATGGCCCTTCTAGATTATCTCATTCTCCTTGGGAGGATCCAAACCAGAATCCCTCTTGTGGTGATCCACACAAGCTTCGATGGTCTTCGATTAACACCACTCGTTCTCCAGGTTCAAGCACGGAAAAGTGAGTGTATTTCATTGGTCATTCTTGATCACTTGATCTTCAGTATCAAATAATTTCTCTCATTCATGATAGGGAGAAGAAGAGGATTCAAGAGATAAATTTTTTGGCTAAAAATTTCTCAATTAACAAAGCGTGTAGTGTGGTCTATCTAGCACAATAGATATAATTGTATATTTATATTTATTGAACACTAGTTACAATATTTAATTACATAACAATAATTAAATACATTCACGGACACAGAGAAAACCCATTCTCATAATAATAATACCGCGTCATTATTTATTGTGGTCTAACTTGCACAAAACTGAATTAAAAATATAATTCATTATTATTTTGACTTTTGTCAAGTAGTTAAATAATTATTTACCATCTTGAAAATAATTACTTTACTACCAGACTCTACTTGGTTCGCTCAAACATCACATCCATTTATTGAACACCTGAATAAATATATAAATAAAATTTTTATTCTCCTGAATAAATATTTTAATGAAAAACTAGTAAAAAAATATTTATTAAATGTTCAATAAAATAAATAAATATATTTAATTTAAGTTATACAATCATTTTAACTTGAATATAATTATTCCATGGTCTGGAGATTAATATGTATTTCATTAATTATATTTAAATAGAATTTAACTTAGACCACCCAAAACGCTTACTATGTGACCCTCTAAGATTCTCTGTTGTTAGAATTAGGCAAGATTGCATATATTTTAAGAGTACTATCTAAAAATGAGTCAAGGTACCCAAGAGAAAGAACATAAATTTTCAAAAATGGCATCCACATTCAAAAACTCTTTGTGTAATATAATCCCTTTGTCTCAATATCTCATCAAGCATGTTTCATGATAGTGTCATCAACCTTTATGCTTGATACTTCGGTCATTGACTATCCAAAATAAACTCCTCAGTACACCATGGACATGGAATTTCATGTAAGTATTCAATTTCATTCAAAGGGATAAGATATAAACATCCATAAATGGAGGGGACTACTCCTTCCTTGACATGTCCATTAATAACATGTCACACATGACGCACCAAAAGTACCCTACTTCCCGCCATCATATGGTGTGACAATTATCATCAGTAAATATATGTTGGTATGTCATGACACATATTAATGATAATATTAATTTACAAGGACCATTACACAAACTCTCATTTAGAAATATCCAATGACACTAAAATATGTGGAATTCTAATTGGCATGTATATTCTCATAATCTCCCATTTTGGTGATAACCAAGTGTGAATGTCATGAGAGGATGTCTCATCTTCTTTTGAGTACTCTCACATGAAATGTTTTATACAATGTGTCCCATAATAGTATGCAATCCAACCGCAGAACTATATTTCGGAATATTTGAATAGCATTTCAATGTTCTCATCATAGTAGGGAAATGTTGTGACATTATCAATGCAAAAAATAATCTAGGAAAATATTACACCATAGTAATTCATAGCAATGGACAATATGTAATACGATTTTTAATATTTTTGTACATTAAATATCTATGTAATCAAATTGAAAATAGTAGGCTCTAAGAAACCAACTCTTACAAACATCCACTTAGACTATAGCCAACTGCCTATGACATTTAGTTCTCTAGACCTCACATTATAATCATGTTTCTAATGAGTCAAGGATTTAGTAAAGGGGTATGTGACGTTGTATTCCATGGAAATTATGGTCAGTGCAACTTCAACTTCCTCATAAAATTCTCTCTAGAGACGAAACTTACAAAGTATGTGCATTTTCCACTAATATGACCTTGTATCTTTTACGAGATACACTGCTATTGTATTATCACAATAGTGTGTGATGGGATATTTATAGGTAGGTACCACATTCACCTGTTGGATGATACTTCACATCCAAACTTCTTCTTTAGCCACATCAGTAGCTGCGATATACTCAGACTCCGCCGTAGAATCTGCGACCACACTCTGCATTGAGCTCTTCCTGCTCACATCACCTCCATTCAATGTGAAGATGTATCATATCTATGAATTCATGTCATTTTTATCAGTATGAAAACATGCATATTTCTAGGTTACTGTAGAAGCACTGTAGCAGTCACTGTAGCAGGCACTGTTCGGTACTGTAGTAGCCAGAACTATTCATCCATCCGGGCCTTCGGGCCACCGGTTTGGTCCTCGGGTCCGGCAAGGATTTTGGGCCACCCAAGGCCTTCAGGACAGTTGATTCTCAAGGCCTTTAGGCCACCTTAAGGCCTACGGGCCACCCCAAGGTCTTCAGACCACATGAATGAAGGCCGCAGACACACTACAAAAAAGGAGCAGCCCTAGATGAGGATTCAGAGTAGGTGCACTCACCAGAGCAGAGCCAAATGGATTGTTAGAATGAGAGGGTATGGCTATGCCATTGGTAACAGCCTGTGATTACACAGGAAGCCTGGCCAGATGGTCATGCAAAGGTAGAGAGATACTATAAAGATGAAAATGCTGGGGAGGGGAAGTTCTTTGTAGATATTTTGGTTGAATTCCCTAAGACCTTCGGGTTATGTAATCTCCTATGCCTACGGGCCATGTAATCTCTGAGCCTAGGAGACTTTTAAGGGTTCCCCCTCATCCCTTGAAAGGGGTGTTATCAAAAATCAATAAAAAATGAAGGCCTTCGGGCCATTCAGGAATGCATCTCCTCTATAAACTAGGAACATATCCTTAGTACCCCTCAGATACTTTAGGATAGTCTTGACTACCATCCAATGGAAGTCACCTAGGTTAGCATGATATATGCCTACCACACTCCATGCACATGAAACATCAATCATAGTACATATCATGGAATACATGACTAACCTAATCACTGAATCATATTGAGTCCTTTCCATTCTATCTCTTTATTTATGTATCTGGGGACACATTTTCATGGAAAGATGAACATCGTGTGACGTTGGAAATAATACATTATTGGAATGTTCCATACCGAATGTCATTAGTATCCTTTTAATGTATGTAATTTTACTTAGTCCCATCAATATTTCGGATCCATCACGATGGATCTTGATCCCTATAATATATGTTTCCTTGCCCATGTCCTTCATGGAGAAGCATTGATTCAACCATGCATTAACAGTTTGTAAGACCGGTATATTATTTCTAATAAGTAATATTCCATAGACATATACTATTAATAAAATGATTGCACTCCCACTAAAATGTTTGATGAAAAATGGCCCATATTCATTCCAGATAAAACCAAATTACTTTATGGCTTCATCAAAACTAATGTTCCATGACAAAGATTCTTGCTTAAATCTATAGATGAATTTCTACAACATTAATACCATAGTAAAACGCTTTTGGAGTTAGAAACACTTGAGTTTGTGCGATGTAGATATATTCATGAATGTTCCCATTAAAGAAGGATGTTTTAAAAACCATTTTCCAAATATCATCGTCATGGTAAGCAGCAATGGACAATAAAATTATGATGGATTTCATCATCACTACTGGTGAAAAGGTTTCATCGTAGTCAATTCCTTGGCAGTGTTTAAACCCTTTTTCTACCATTTAAACCTTATAGGTACCAAATTTTCCTTATATTTCCATTTTAGTATTGAATATTTATTTGCAACCAACAATATTTACATAAGCTAAATGATCCTCTATAACCCAAATATGGTTCTGGCATAAGGAATCCATCTCAGAATTCTTGGATTCTTTCCACATAGCAATGTAAGTTCCACTAAGAGCATCCTTTTAGGTTAGAGGATCATTATGGTCAACTAATAATGACTCATCGTCTTTGGTAACTAGAAAGATGCACCATTCTAGTTCTCTAACCTCCCTTGTACTCCTATGCAGTACTTGTGTCTCTAGAATATATTCTTCTTCCATTGGGTGTTTTGGAATCTGCTCTACCATCTCTTGTGTACCTGGAGCCTCAACTTCATCGAAGTATATCTCGTTCCAACTATCTATTTTGGAGATTTTCTCCCTATTAATGAAAATAGATTCTATTGCCATTATAACCTTATTTATGAGGGGTTGTATAGGTAATATCCTATTTTTCCTTGGGATAACTTATAAGGGTACACCTTGTGCCTCAGGGTGCAAGTTTGTTACCTAAAGAGGCATTAACAAATGCTTCGAAACCCCACACAAGCAAGATCGATAACATGGATTTTCTCTTACTCCAATGATCGTATGTAATACCATTTATTTATTTAGTTGTTAGTATCAATTCCATTATTTGTAAAAAATACCCCCAAAAGGATAATAGAAGACTTTTATGACTCTTCATTTATCTCACCATGTCCAACAAGTTGTGGTTCCTCCTTTCTCTTAAACTATTCCATTGAGGCGTGTAAGGAGGAGTGAGTTTGGATATGATCCCAATCATTATTAATTAATCCATGAGCAACTAATTAAGATATTCCACACCTCGGTCTGAAAGGAGTTTCTTAATTTTCTTACCATGCTGGTTCTCAGCTTCATTATTGTATTCCTTGAACATATCACATGAATCTAACTTATACCTCATTATGTTGATATATCCATATATACTAAAATAATTTGTAAAATTTATGAAGTAAGAATACCCAACCCTTGCTTCAACTAGAAATGGTCCACACACATTAGTATAAACCAATTCAAGAATCTATTTAGCCCTTTAACCTTTCCCACTAATTGGGGATTTAGTGATTTTTCCATGTAAACACACATGACATACGCCAAGTGGTTTTAGTTTAATGGAATCTAAGTATCCTTATTAATGTAACTTTTCCTTGAGTTTCTCATTTACATGACCTAGCCGGTGATTACAAAGTTGGGTGTGGTGTGAATCATGCGAATTATCTTTGTTATAAATATCTATTATTTGGTTTGTGTTATGAAACATGTAAAGACCATTTTACAAATGTTCCATGCCAAAAAAACGATATCATTGTAAAAGAAGAAACATTAATTTCCAAACATGAAAACAAATCCATTTCTATCCTGTTTGGATAAAGAAATAATGTTTTCGATTACTGAAGGAACATAAAAACAACCCGTTAACACCAATATCATTCCAGTTGGAAACGTGAGGTGGTAGTCCATGACAGAAAAAAAACAAGTTTGTCTCCATTGGATACTCGTAGATATACCACCTTGATCAATATTCTAGAATATACTTGGTTTCTATATTTGGGTATATATGCGAGCCACAAAAGATATATCTAATAACTACTTTTTATAAATAGATAGATTGAATTTGATAAAAAATTCACCTAATGCTTCCTCTTTCTTCTTATACTGGGGAGGTTCTTCTTTCGGTGGACATTCATTCCACATGCGAAACAAAGATCCTCAAGTTCCCTTACCTCCTCTTTTTTATTATTTTTCTTGGAAGGCTATAAAAAATCATTGGGATTAATGTTATTCACCTTCCTCTTTCTTTTTTTCACTAGAAGTATAGATGGCTTGGTGCGCTTCATATCGTTGTACAGTAGGAAAATGAGGATAAAAAGATCAGATATAGGCTTCTCAATGTTTTTCATATTTAAATTAACAAAATAGCTGGGAAATCTCTAAGGGAGTGATTCAAAAATGAAATTAATACCCAATTCTTTAGGGAGTTTAATTCCTAGAACCTTGAGGTGATCAATTTAGATAATGAGGTTGACTACATGAGTCCCAGCTGGGGAACCCTCTCCATTCTTACTCTGAATGAGTTCCTTGGAGGCATCAAACCTTTCCAGTCTTTCTCTCTCCTAGTAAAGACTATTATGGTTCTCAAGCAGTCTTTAGGAATCCATATTTTCCTGAGACTTCATGAGATCACTAGACATATATGATAGCACTAAATGTTGAACGTCAACAACATCATTCATATGTTGATCATAGACATGGAAGTCTGGATAACTCACCTATTTTGCAGGTAAATCAGTCAATGTTGACTCTATCACATAAAACTTCCAATCATGATGTAGAATAACCCAATGGAATCTAAAACATTCCTAGAAGTTACTTTAGGTGAGGATGTTGTATTTATCTAGAATCGATCGCATGGATAGTGTGGTTGATGAGATTTTCATTTTATTATATAATTAAAAATTGAGACCATTATTACATTTTTTATTACATTTTATGTGAAATAGTAAGTTAATTTTAAGTCTCCAACTATTTTATGAAGTCCCAATGGCACTCACCATTGAAATCAGAAGGTATAATTTCCATGAAATTATAGTGGAATTTATCTATATTTTCTTTTCACATAACCACAAAAAGGGATATTCAAGCTAATTGAAGGTATTTAGGTATGAAGGTCTTTTCCAACTGTGGGCTTTCAACTCCTTGATCTGTTGAGTGGACTCCCAAATCTTGAAATCCTAACTTGGATTTCCTCAACTCTTGCCTATAGTATTACATGATTTCTATAAAGGGATACTTCTCTTGATGTAATATGGTTATGTCAACCCAAAACCATTAATAATGGCTACTTGTATAAAAGTAATTGTCCCAAAAATGGTTGGCCAAACACACATTTTTATTGAGTCTTTCTCTTAGTCAAGTAACATATATCTTAGTCTGACTTAATATTTTAATTGAGGGATTTTTATCTCTTATGCGTAAATTTCTTATTATCATTATCACATGCTTGTTAATATTAATTAGAACTTACATAAGTGATTAAAAATGTCTTGATAATATTTATACAGAAGCCTATTATATTTTAGCTTCATGTTTCATGCTTGCTTAATTCATTAATTATGTGATCGTGACAAGTCATACATAATGATAAACCATGAAACTAATAGAAATAAAATAAATAAAAGGGAAAGATCATGAGATTTTATAATTTTTAGTTTTTATATCCATTGATAAACTAATGATGACCTTGGTGAGAAACACCTTGAACATTTTGGGTTCGTGTTTACAACATTCCACCTATCCACTTTTTTATCTCATGGGATTGGTCTCACCTTGTCTCAAGCTTGAACCGCCTCCACTAGCTTGGGAGCTCCATCCATTTCGTATGATTTTAAATCACATGCCGGTGAGGGGTAAAATGGGGATTACATAAAGGAAACCATGGGAATGAATGCCCTATATGTTAATGAGGAGATATGGAGCACATGCCAACAATTAATTTAACAAATGAATTAAAAGGGAAACCAATCACAAACAATGTCTGGTGTAGCTTAGGATCATCCACATACATACAAAGAGTTACAAATTTAATAAAACTAGAATTTAATTATTTAATTGTTCTTATTAAGATAAATCATGTTCGAATCAATTAATTGTTATCTTTAATTAATAAACACTTTTATCTTAATCCTTTTCAGAATTCCCATTAGATTCTCATCCATGTACGTAAATTCACATTATAGGTAACCTGATGAATACCCATTCAAATATACCCAAAATGTATTATATTCACATACTATTTTACTATTTTTACTCATGGAATACAAGATGATTCACTTCATAGAGTAACAACATGTTTAATGATTTATACATGATATGATGATTGAACATAACACAAAAATTAATGTATTAATTCTGCATAATTTGGTATAGTACACGACATGTAGTTTTGACTATGCGGCGTGTACTACCTTACACATCTTTCCTGAAGTACATTCTTTGGGACATGGCATGTGAGGCAAAACTATGAAACTTCAGAGTACACTATGTTTATAGTGTTCTACTCTCAATGTTGTCTCTGCATTACATGTTTATAGGTTGACTCAATCTGTATAGGGGATACACGACTTTTCCCCTGACCCAAAGGGACTTCACGTCATGTCCAGTGGGCCACATGGTGTGTAATCCAGTAAGCAAGTTCCAATCTGTCCCGGTAAACACATGGTGTAAAATTTAGTTACACCACATGTAAAAAATTCACACAGCTTGAGTAATTTCTATATTCCTCATGATATATTATACATGGATACGCGACATGTAGTTTGAATAAGACAGTTTCTATGGAAGAGTACATGACGTGTAAGTCCAAACACACATTGTGTACATTAGTGTTACCTAGAAAGAATTTCCAGGGGGCCCTGATGTGTTCCACATTTTAATTTTAATCTATAAATTATTCATTTTAGTGAAATTTTTTAGAAACAATAAAAATAAAGAATATACCTCAAAATCCTAGATTATAAGAATGATTAAATATTGAATTGACTAACTAAATTATTTAAATGTAAATCATAAACGATAATAAAATAATTATAAATGATGATGAACCTCACTCTAATACCACTTGAAGGAACCAGACACAACAAAATCAAATCAGTGTGTGGGGACCATCATTACTTTTTACTACAATCGATGACCAATCTGGGATCAATACAATGATAAATGACAGTCTCCAAAAATTAAGATAAAAGAAGTAGACAAAAGGAAAGGCCCTAAATCCAAGAGAGAAAGGGATCATTCACATCATGTTTATAACTAATTTAATTAATTTCACAATGAAAAGATATCTGGTTAATCAGTACATTCTTTGTTGATGATGTTGATCATTCAGAATGACCCATCCAGATTTTCTTGTTACAATTGAGAGGATCCAAACTAGAATCCCTCTAGCGGTGATCCACATGTGCTTCGATGGCCTCTGATCTAAACCACTCATTCTAGGTTTCTATCAAGGAGAAGCGAGTGTCTTGTGTCATTCATTATTGATTTCTTGTTCTTCATTCCTGAAGAATGTCCCTCATTCTTGAGAGGGGAAAGAACATGATTCTATAGGGAAATTGTTTGTCTCAACAACTCTCAATTCACCAAGAATTACATATTGACAATATGGACCAATAGACGTTCTTGTCTATTTATAGTCATGATTATTCAGTTACAATATTTAATTTCATAACATCAATTAAATAAATTCATTAACTTAGATAAAACCAATGCTCGTAATAATAATACCGCATCATTATTTATGGTGTTCTAAATTTCGCATAACAAAATTATAAATAAAATTCCACATCCCAAAATAACATCAGTGTAATTATTATATTAACTTGTTCTAACTAGTTATTTTTTTTACTATTTCACAAATAATTATTTTACTACCAGATCGGTTGTGGTCCGCTCGAACTCCACTTCCATTTATTGAACACCAGAATAATTAAATAAATAATTAATCATATTAAATAAATATTTTATTTAAATCTAGTAAATAAATACTTATTAAATGATCAATAAAACAAATAAATATATTTTCTTTAATTTATGAGATCATTTTAACTTGAAAAAAATTATTCCACAGGATTATGAATAATATTTATTTCATTAATTTAATTCAAATAGAATTTTACCAAGACCACCAAAAGCACTTATTTTGTGACCCTCTAGTATTCTTTCTCATTGTCATTAGGCGAGCTTGCCTAAATTCTAATAGTTCCATCTAGTTTCTGGTCAATGTACCCAAGAGAAATAACGTATTGTTGCAACAATGATATCCACACATAAATGTTCAATGTGTAATATAATCCCTTTTTTCAATATCTCATCAAGTGGGTTTCATGATAGTGTCGTCCACCTTTATGCTTGATACGTCGTTCATTTACTATTTGAAATAAACTTATCATTACACCCTTTTAATGGAATTTTGTGCGACAGTTCTATTTCAATCAAAGGGTTGATAAATCAAATTTAAAAAATTTAAAGGACAAATCCTTCCTCGACTTATCCATTAATAACATGTCACTCATGACACACCTAACATACCCTACTTCCCTACATCATATGGTGTGATGGTTTTCATCATTAAATAAAATATGCGAGTCATGACATGTATTAATGATAATCATAAGGTTTAAGGACCATTACACATGCTCTCATATAGTAATATCTCATGATACCAAAACATGCAGAATTCTTATTACCGAGTCTATTCTGATAATATACCTACATGAACATTACATAGTGTGCACTTCTTGAGAGTAAGTCTAATCTGCTTATGAGTTCTTGCAGGTGACGGTCTATATACTACCTCTCCAATTAGAGTATGTCATCCAACTGCAGAACAATGTTTAAGAATATTGTTATAGAATTTAAAGGTTCTAATCATAGTCGGGAACCTCCACGATCATATCAATGCAATAAATACTCTAAGACATCATTACATCATAGTCATGATGAACAATGTATAATATGTAATAGGACTATTAATTTATAATAACATTAAATAAACATGTATTCAAAGTACAAATTATTAGTTCTAGGACACCAACTCTTATAGGTACCACCTCATTGGACCCTCCCTCTCCCTATGGATTAGATACAACTCAGAAGGAAAATCCCCTAGAGTTAGTTGACGTCATTGAGTCCTTGGAAACTTGAATGGAATCCATGGAAGGGAAACAAGAACCTTTTCAACCAAAAAGGAAGACATATCCTATGTGGGTGGATTATACTACAACTCCACCCAAATTCAAAAACCCTAACACATCTACCATTGATAGTGAAGGTGAGCACATATAATATCTCACACAATTCATATCCCAATTGGGCTGATGATGGGCCCTTGTGATCAATAGGATATGACAAAGATGAGGTATTTTATACTGACTCAGATAAGCCCAACTTTTTTTTGGTATTGTTGCATGTCATCGTGATCTATTACAGGATGGGAAAAACATCTTCATCAGTTCTTTTGTAAATTTAGTTATACACTGATGGAAATTAGAATTATTGGCCTAACAGAATACAAGAAAGGTGAGAACTATAGGTTGTCTGATTTGATAGATAGGTGGAAATGAATAACCTATTATTGCACTATCCCTATTTCTCAATAGAATATTCTAGAACTCTATATTTAAAATATCATGGAAGAGTTGTAAAAACCTATGATTCCTATGAAGTATATAGGTGGATTCATTGTGTTCACTGAAACAACAAAACAAATTGAGGATGCTATTGATGGAACCCATTCCAAAACTGGACTCATGACCACATCACATGGGAAAAGTTTATGCAATGAAAAATATGCCCCTATCAATCTCAAGCCAGTAGTAGTGCCCGTTCAGAAACTAGGCAGGTTCCAAATCCCCATGACCATATATTGAGCGGTGACAAACATTGAATTTCCCTCTACCCGAACCCCAGATAAATCATGGTTGCCCATGCTTTGAGGAACCTATGAAAAATGTATAATCCTAAAGAAATGAAAACTTCCTTGGTCATTTCAGATCATCCATGTATAATAACCTACATAGTATCCCACATCATAGGATGCCTAAACATGTCAGCCTCATCAACCATACTGACTACTTCCATTACTATAAAAGTCTAGGTCATAATATATAGGACTGATTCATCTTCAATGATTTCCATCAACAAACGGTTGAATATAGACAGTTGGTGTTAGGTAACTCCCCAGAGAATTTGGGACTCATAATCATAGTCTATCCAATATTAGATGAAAGATGGAATAAATTTCTGGCTAGACATTCACAAAAGATTGACATCTCGATGACATGAAAAAAGTTGACTAAGCTCATGGAACCATGAAATAATACTTGTAGAGACCCAAAATACCTCATCCGCCCAAGGATGAAACACCATATATACCTCCCAAAGGTGGAAGTGACCACTAGAAGTAGGAAAAAATAGAGGAGGAAGAGTCATATTCCAACCAAACACATGCTCTGAAACTTGTATATTATATCCCTTAAACACCCACAACATGGGAACCAACCCACAAAATGGAATCCTCGTTGGATTAAAAACTCATATTTAGTTTTTTCATCATGATAAAATTGATATAATCCTTCTTTATTGATGAATATTTCCCCGTATACAAATTTACTACACATAATTAGCAAATAGAAGCTCGCATGCACCTGAACTAAGGATACTGGGGATAACACGGACATGGTCTGACCCAATATTTTTTCGACATACCTATAGAGAACATATACACAATCGAGTATCCTATAAAATAAATAAAATTTGAATAAAAGATATATTATGGTTCCAAATATCACTCATATACTTGTCTAAATCCAATTTTCTTGCATCACTGCATAGCGGAGGATTAATCATCCGTTCAATCCACGAAATAGGGAAGGCCAGAATGTCATATACCATGGGAATCTGACAATACCAAGACCTTGGTATAGGCCCTATTACAATCAATATCAAAATAAAAAATTGTTAAAAATCATTCATTTAAAAAATGTTATTTCAATAAGCACTACCCCATGACAAAAAAGTTTTACCTTTTTAGAGAGCTAGTTATATTACAAGTTAAGATCTCAATAATTGATATGATCTGACTTTTAAATCAACTCAGGTAGATAGTTGGTGAATCTCTATGGAGATCACATGAGTTTTGGATAGATTTATCTATAACCATGTTCTATCAAATGGAGAAATATTCTCCGAATTCCATATTCTTATCTCATTCAATAGTCGGGATCCAGAAGAAGTCTTTCAAGGGAATATTGTGTAACTATATGTTTTAGGTAGACTAAACAATTTCAATGTTTTTTGGTATTTGACTGTAAATGGTTCTAAGATCAATCTCACCCTATATTGAATCCTAAAACATTTGATATTTGGAGAAGTGGTATGACTCTCACAATGATGACCATTCAAGGGCATGATAAAGGTGAGGAATAAACTGTTGGATATATCAAATTCAAATACCAGTTTTGGCAACTCACATCTGATATTGAATTTATTTTAATCTAGAAAGGAATTGTATATAATTTCGTTCTTGGAAGTCCATGGCTCTATAGCCACTTGGAAGTACCTTCAACATTCCATCAGTGTATGAAGTACCTAGTCAATGTAAAAGTCATCATACTTCATAGTGTCAATGAAAATTTAGAGACATACAATGAAAAATATGTTGAATAATATATCTATAATAATGGAGGAAAGTAACCCATGAAAGATGATGATATACTGGTTGCAACCCATAATGGATTCAGGACAACCCATGTATGTCCATGGAGTATGCTCGATAAATACTATGTACTACCCATAAATTTCATCACACTAATACTTCCAATCATAGAGGACCAATCCCATCCTATCCTCAGTAACAATATAAAAAAACCAGGTTTAGTATCTCCATACGAGGATTCAAAAAAATGATGATATTGTCTCTTCTCATGGACTCATTCACCCAACAGTTACATTGAAGCCCCCATATTTCAATCTTCACCTAAAAATATCTCCACATACATAGAAATGGATGTGGATGATGATGAAATCTAAGATGACCCTCCCAAATTTGAGGAAGGTTTATCTATAAACATCGATGATCTTAGAAAAATAAATTTGGGAACATAATAAGGCCTGTGACCCACACTGATTAGTTGTACTATATCACTCTATCAGAAAGAGATATACACCACATTTTTGAAGAAACACCATTATGTTTTCACTTGGAACTAAACATAAATTCCTAGATTGAATCCAAATATGGATACACACCAACTTGGTCAGACCAATTAGCATCAAGGATAAAAGTAGACAGTCAGAAGGATGCACCACTCTCATGACCCTAATATGGAGGAGGAAGTTGATAAGTTGATAAAATCCTACATCATTCCAGAAGTTAAATAACCATGATTCAGTTCGAACATCATCCATATCAATAAAAATAATGTATAAATTCTAGTCTGTTGTGACTTCAGAGACCTTTATTGGGATTTACCAAAAGATTATTTCTAATTTCCAATCATAAAACTCTCGATCGATGTAACAACTAACATTAAATCCCTTGTATTTATGGATAGGTATTCAAGGTACAATTATAACAAGATGGACCATAATGATGAAGAATCCATTTTCATTAGATCGACTGAAGGGATCTTCGACTATCTGTTATTTCCATTTGGAATAAATAATTTTTGTGTGAAATATCAACATTGTACACATCAAATATTCATGTCATTATTATGAAGGAAACCATGTGGTATGTCAAAAGACAATTTATTAAAACCCTACATCTATGTGGCCACTTCACAATTCTCCAAAAAATATTTTTCATGCTGTGAAAAAAAAAATTAAATATGATTCTATTGAAATATGACATCCTAGTAAAATCTGTAATGTTTCATGGCTTTGTGATAAATCATCATGGAATTGAGAATGAACCAAAAATACTAGTTCTATTTAAGAAATCTAAACCCCCATAAATCTCAAATAATTATGGTTCCTTCAAGGGAACATCATTTTCTTTTGGAAATTCATAGAAAACTTTTCCAATAAAGATCTCCCCTTAAACAGGATAATTAAGAAGGCCATCTCCTATTAATGGGATGATAACTAAAAAAATTCTTTAGAAATACTCATGGAGTACTTACTATAGCCACCGATCCTAATTCATATTGTTTAATGGAGTCCACTAATCATATATGAGTTTTCTTTGTAACACTCAATGGGTGACCTCGTCACATAGAAAAATGATATAGGGAGTAAGAGAATACATTACGAACTCATCTGTATGATGATAGACACTGAGACTAGATATTATGATGTTGATAAGATCTTTCATTCACTGATATTCATAGTAAAGAATATGATGCATTACTTGTATAACCATGACTTCTATCTGGCTTATCATATTAATCCTTTTAAGTAAAAACATGGCTTCCCAATGTTAATTAGTGGTCTGGCCTGATAGGTAGTCATTCTCTAGAAATATGACATTCAGTTCATGTTAGAGAAGTCAGTAATAGGGAAATACTTTACTGATTTTATCACAACACAACCATTCTATGAAAATACACAAGAAGACACATAGCTTCCAGAATAGGAGGTCTTCTATGCCCATAATATCCCATAAATGGGATATATACAATTATTGTGCCTCTTGGAGTCTTGTCAGCATGATAATGGAAAACCCAAAGCCCAATATGGTTGGATTAGGGATTGTATTTATCACTCTAGGAAAATCAGTTTTTTTGTACTCATTCTCAATATCTAAAATCTGCATGAACAACAAGCCAAAAAACAAGGCCCTTATTGCCAGGATATATATATCCCTACAGCTGAACATAGCCTAAATGAATATCAATGGGGACTTGGAATTGAGGATAAATAATATGAATGGAGAATACACCATAAAAAAGGAAGAGCTCCCCCCCTCACCAGATATGTCAGGGGAATGATGGAAGTGTTCTCCACCTAAGATCATGTTCCCCGATCATAGAATGCTTACACCAATGCACTGGATAATATAATTACTGTCCATGATGACCCTGATCAGGAGGAGGAAATTATTTCATATTAATATTTGAAGAATGATGTCATCAATATTTTTATGTGATTTTGAATAAATAAATTATGTAAGCATCACACTTGAGCATGATAAACCAATGAACACGCCTGGATAGACGGATCCCATAATTAGTTATCTATAATATGGGCTTCTTCCAACAGATTGTGATGGAAGGGAACAGATTCCGAATCGTGTTGCAAACTGCACTCTATAAGATACCCCAAAGAAGAAGAAATACCTTTATAAGAAAAGGTTTAATAAAATACTCCTCACAGGAATAATATATGGACATATTGTAACCATCAATTATGAATTCGACGTAGGCTCTTACAACACCCATCAATATGGGACTAGTATCTCCCACTAAATCAGGAGGTTGGGATATTACTGGAAGACCATGGTACACGACTACGCGTAATTAACCTAGAGATTTGATTTTCACATTATCTATGAAAAATATCATCCATCATCCCCTGATATTCTTATAGACACCTAAATATCTATGGCTATTTTTCCTTTTTGGAATGGATTTTGTGGTTACATATCTGGAAAACAAAGCTATATAGTTCAAGTACATCCTTGCTACTACTAATTTCTTTTCCAAATGGACTAACTCTATATATATCAAGGATGCTGAGATGGAGGATATCATAATCATCATAAACTCTATTGGAGTCATCTTGTTTTAATCATGTTTTAATGATAATAAATCCTATACATCCTAAAAATCATGTATAATATATTTCTAGTCATGTGTAATGATTGTTGGTTTCTTTATGATTTATAGAAATTTTCTCACGATCTTGATTCCTATAAATCATGAAATATTATTGTAAACTATATTTAATTTTTTTATAACGAATTTATTTTATGAATTATTAAGTGTAATTAATTCTGGGAATATTACTACATATGTATATATATATATATTTGGCTAAGTCTGAGAAACCATGAGTATGACACCAGTTCTGGTTTTCTAGCAAAGGACCCAGACACCATGACCAGACATCATGACAAGACACCGTGACCAAACACCATGACCCAGGCACCGTGACCCAGACAATATAGCCTAGGCACTGTGACCAGACACAGTGACCTAACATCGTCGCCCGAACACCATTACTGATTTCAGATACGTTGAACTCTATAACATCAGCTCCTTACTAAGACACCATTCGAAGTTTGGGAAAGGACCAGACACTGTGATCCTAATACCACCTCTATGCTACCGTTAACTGATATCTATACAACTATTCCCTGATAATTGTCTCATGGATGAAAGGAAGATAAGTTAACACCATTTCATGGTGACACCATTTCCAAGTGACACTGTTTCCAAACATATTGTGACACATTTCATTAATCTATTTTTTCATTTTCAATTTTATTTCTAAATGTCATATTTGAGTCTTTTATATGTAATTCCAAAATTAATATTTCTTTTTAGAAATGCCACTAGATAGTACGAGGTATGAGGTGCAGAATACATGCATCCATTCAGCTCCAACACATAAAGTCAATGAATTAAAAAAAGCATGGCCATAAAACAAAAGGCGATACACCTACAGAAGTGTGAGAATTATTGAGAAACGAACTGATACATGAAACAAGATACATCTTAAGAACACATGAAGTAGTCCTGAATCTAATATCTATGATACCATAGATCAGAGTCAAGAACATCTTTGCAACACAAAGTCCATGAAGAACATGCGCCAGATATAACTAGAAACCAGAGAACCAAACTTGAGATACTCTGTTTCTCACAATAGGACTCGTTAATCTCATCTTCTTCATTCTTGAGGTCCAAAGATTCATAGAATAACACTTTGAGCATATCTAACATTTTCTCATCATATTTTCCCTATTGTGTATTATCTATAGCTTTGGAGAAGTGTGTGTGTTTTTATTAAAACTCAAACTATATCATGCACTAAATTGGAGGATACAAGATGTAACAAACCAAGCTTACGTGGTACGTTTCTCTTTGAATAATATTGTAGCGTGCGTTGTACGCAACTTCGAGTTCTAACACACACCACAACCAATCAAACTAGCCGTTATAAATAGTAATACCCACTTTTGAAAATTATATACATCATATCATTCAAAATGGACTTCATTTTTGGATTCAGAATATCGAAATTAGCTTTGGTGAATTTTTGGTACTTTTCTGATAACTTTCATATTTTGATGAATAGTGAAGATTACTAAATTTTAATTAAAAACAACTTTTTTAATTAAAATAATTAATAGTAATAAATTATGAATTTGAGTGGTTTAAAATTATATTTAGAATATATTTTTACAATTTAATCCAATGTTTTCTATTATACATAATTTCACATTTAAACCAGACATAAACAAGTGTCAATCTTTTGATAGTTATTGTTTCTTAAAAACACGCTTTTTGTTTTGACAGCGGAAATTATTTTTAAATTAATAAATGAAACTTCAATGTCTTGAATTTAGTAAAATTTACTTCATTATTGAATTCGGAATATCAAAATTGGCTTAGGGTAAATTTTTGGTATTTTTCTGAAAACTTTTAATTTTTGATGAATAGTGAAAAACATTGAGTTATAGTTTAAAACCGAATTTTTATTTAAATAATTATTTATTTTATTTAAATTTTTTAATGTAAAAATATATACATAATACCTATATAAGTTCAATATAATTTATTGGAGTCGGTTTATAATAATTTTACATATATAAAAAATTTATTGAACTTTTCACCGTCTTTTACCCACCTCCTATGAGCTTTTGTAAATTCACATAAAACATAATTTTACCGCTTCTGTGAGTTTAATTTAGAAAATCTAAGAGACACGGTCAATATCATGGAGTAAAATGTTGTTCAATAAGATAAAAATATTTTTTGGTGAAAAGTTACTTTTTAATTTTATTTACCACGGTTAAAAGTAAATAGGGTAATTAAGGATAAAAATGATATTAATATTAACCTAACACATGTCATAATTATATTGGATATATGTATCTCAACCAAAAACAACCTTAGGAAAAAAATATTATCATTTAGGTCCACTTGGATTAGATTAGGACATTTATTATTATTTAATTCCAAGAAGAGTTAAAAGAGTTAAAATCAAAGTTTAATTACTAAATCATTTTTAATATAGGTTAATATATAATATAAATTATATTGTAAATATTAATTATAATGATAAAAATATTTCCTAAATAATGGTATTTTATTTATTATTTTTAGACATTAAATAGTTTAATTTATTTATGACACAATGATGATGAAGTAATTACCTTATTAGTGAAATATTAAAATAATTGATATTATAAATATCCAAATAAATATAATTTGAGACTTTTAATGAATTAAACGATTTTTATAGGTCACTATGACATGTTAGTATTGATTTAATTATGTTTTTTCTAAGTAATAATTATGTTATGTTTTTCACAAAAATCAAATACCAAATAGTGTCAAAATTGACATAAAAGAGTTTTTAAAAAATATATTATCTTATTAATTGATATTCAATTCCTAAAAATCTACATTTCAGTAAAAGGACTTGTATCATGATAGTTAAATCATTAATGGACCACTTGGGGTATCTTAGATGTATATAGTATGTTTATTAACTATATAATATAAAAATACAAAGTGACATGGTAAATGTCAATCTAATTAACTAACAGTTAAAACTAAAAGATAGGGTTAATATATTGACCCAAACCTTTCTAAAATCTATTGGTTGAAATAATTTCTACCCAAACCCATTTTATAATTTGAGTAATCCACTTTTAAACCATTATAAACCTAATATTAATTTATTATAAATTAATACTTTAAATTTTTCCTAAAGAGCCCATCCTCCCCCTTATAAAAGGACCCGACTTCTAACAAATTCCTCACACCTTCAATGCCATTTGGTTCAGACAAACCCTGCCCATATACTCTCTCAAGTTCCATCAATTCAACCTAGAGGCCTTAGTTTGATCATAAATACATCCTAAGGAGCCCTTTTGATCAAATCAAAAGGAAGAACCCGAAGAAGAGGTAATGTTTTCACCACCCTCTTTCAAGTTCCTTTCTTCTTCAACTTCTTCTTTGTTAATTTTTTCCATTATAAAATAATAAATCCAGTATATCCTATATACTGTGATGTTATTATAATACAAAAAAATTCATTATTCTAACCACCCTTTGAATGACATGTCCCCATACGTGCGTATGTACGGCTTACCATCTCCACGTTGTGGTGTAATTGTTATTCGATACATTATTATTTGGATGGGTATAATAATGATGTGTATTTTATGTCAATAATAAAGATAACATGATAAGGATTCTGTATATATTATATACCATCAAATTATATATTATATTAATATCAAAATATTGATATTTTCGCTCATGCGTACGTACAGATTACCATCTCCACGACGCGATGAGATTCATTTCCAAGTTCACCCTTCATCGACGATTATAAAAATATATATTACTAATAAGTATGTAATATATGACATAATAATGCTACTAGAGATATATATATTTATATATATAAGTATTTATTTACTTACATATATCTTATTCACTTACTTCTGTTCAATACTATTTGAAAATGGAAACATCGTTTATTCGTACGTACGGACTACCGTCTCCATAAACAGTGTATTCCATTTAATATATACATCTATTATAAATTTTTATATTCTAAATATATATGATAAATAAATCATGTTTTATATTCTGGAAGTATTTAAATCATGATCTAAGTGATACAATCAAGAGTAACAAGTTAGAACACGTACGATAAAGAAAGCAATTATTACCCGAAATATTAATATAACATGGAAATTATTATTAAATGGGTAGTATAAAGTCATAAAGGAATAATTTATGATATCATAAATATTAATATGTTTCTGGTATAATTCAATAACATACTATAGTCTTCATACAGGAGGCTAAACATACCCTCGACTAAAGGAAAGTGCAAGGTAAGGGGTTTTTATCTCAATCCTTATTCTCATGAGATTCATCCCATATTGCCACAATTACCTTTTGTGTGGTGTTTGTACTACCCATAATTGTATTATTTAAGTAATACACATTAATTTATTTGTATTTACATATTCATTGTATGATACCTCTTTCATGGGGTGTATGTTTTGTAATTTTCCAAATTGGTAAAGGTTAATTTCACAATCTCTTTATTATCCGAGGATATTTTTACGTAAGTATCTACTGGGAAATATTTATTATCCATGTCCATGTTTTTTAAAGGAGTTTTTAAAGTAATTTCTTTAAGGTAATTTTTACTAAAACCTCATTTCAAATGTTTTAAATATTTATTCTTCTAAATATTTCTCATTAATGTCCACGTCTTCAAAATGGTTTTTAAGGATCTATTTATATGGACATGAATGTTATTAAAATGTTAATTCCGTTCAAAAGTTTCAAAGTGGTATGGAAAATTTTGATTCAAAAATGTTATTAAATGACTTCTTTTCCAAATTGTGTGACTTTTAATGTTTTCATGAAAAAAGATATATTTTTCTCAAATAGTTTTGATTTCACCTATGTCAATATCATTTTATGAATTTTACACTTGTTTGAAGTTAATATATTACGATACAAATATTCCATATTGTATTTAAGCTTTTGTGATATGTTTTACTATGGATGAGTCATTTGTATGCCATTAATGGCTTATGATTAATGTTTTGGAATTTTGTATGCTAGTTTTAATACGAATGTTTATGTTATATTTCATCATCTTCTTAATATGAATGTGTTGGACTAGTATGTTCTGGGTTGGGGTCTGGTAATAACAGACCCTCCGGGTTGGTGTCCGATTATTAGAAGCACTCTGGGTTGGTGTCTGGTTATTAGTGGCACTCTAGTTTGGTGTCCGGTTATTAGAGGAACTCTAGGTTGGTGTTCGGTTATTAGAGGCACTCCGGGTTGGGTTCCGGTTACAGTTAGCCCCTAGGTCCTGGCACGAGGCCTTGACAAAGAAATTAAAGTTCAGCATTATGAATTCCTCATTATGAAATTAGTTATTTCATGTGATTATTCGACTAGTATAATATCCATGTGCATGTTTAAATGGTAATGTTTCATTTATTTTTACCATATTATGTTCAAGTTTATGTTTACAAGGCTATTGTTTTTATTACACATATTGCCTTAAAAAGTTAATAGATTCCGCTAAATTATTTAACCTTACTGAGCATTTGATCTCACCCCTTTCTTATGTTTTATTTTCCTAGGATTACAAGAAGTGTATTATGATTGATATTCAGGGTTATGATACAGGGAAAAATGTAATTCTCAAAGAACTATCTATGCAGTGTTTTATGTTTCAAATTGTAATGTAAAGTTAATGTATCTAATCTATTTTCCAAGACTACTAAACTGATCAGTCCTTCGTGACTTGATTCCTTGTAATCAGGCCAATGTATTAAAATAATGCACCAACTCTAGGTGACTTTGGTCAGGGCGTTACCATTGGTATCAGAGGAAGATTAGAAATAACCATGGAAACTAGATTTAGATAAACTCTGATTAGAGCACATTACCCTAAGATAGACATTGAGGATTATTATAGAAGAACCTCCTAGAATTTTGGTATTGTAGGGATTTTGTGAATTTTCCAAGCAATACATCCCTGTCTGGATATGAGCAGGTAGAGGCGGCTCTGGCACAGATGCACCTAGGGGTAAAACCCGAAAACACCGCTTTGAGCTAGACTTGAACGGGAACTGCTGCACGAAAACGGGCCTTGCTGCACTCTTGGTTACAACACTCCCGGGGGATATGCTTAGTATAATTCTCATTTTCATTACAAACCCTTATGAAGGGTTTATGAGTATATACTTCCTCAAAGAAGACATTTTTATGATTATGGATTATATCCATAAACTGTTCAATTTATGTTAGGTATTTTACATGTTTGGAATTATGAATTGTGATTCATAAACTGACTTAGTGTATACCATTGTTTAGAAATGACACCCAGTAGACGAAATAAGAACTCCCGCAATACGTATGATCCATAGCGTAAGAAGCGTCATATCATTCATGGTATTAAGACAAAATTTATAAAGGAAATAGTCTCCCATGTATTATCATCATATGAATAAATAGTATCAAAAGATCAGTAAAGAACTCTCTGAATTATATGGCTTTGAAGGGAAGCCATAGATGAAAAGGATGGGAGAAAGAAATATGGATAAAGGGAATAAGGGAAAGAAGGATTTTTTCCAATATGTGATAAATGTGGAATGAATGAACGTGGTAAATGATTTAAGGGAATGTGAGTTTGTTATAAGTGTGGAGAAAAAGGACACCAAGTACGTGATTGCAAGGGTAAGAAAAAGGTTTCAAATGTACAATTCTTCATCTTCAAGGAGGTGGGACACTATGTATAAAAATCTCCAAATCATCAGAGTACGCACCAAATGATGCTATTGGATAATAATCAAGTTATGATACTATCTCAGAAGAAGAGGAATGGCTAGTGTTATTATGTTATTATTATAGAATTATTTTTTTTGAGTGTTGTATCAACAATATACTGGTTACATGAATTATGGAGATAAATATGGATTGTATTGCAGTACTATTTTATTGACAATTTGAGATTATATGGTTCTAGGAAAAGTGACTTAATAGTAAGCTACACTTTTTGTGTGGAAAATAAGTGGTTGAAGGAAAGGTAATCCTTAATATGGTCATAATAAAGTGGTAGTGATTTTGGAATAAGAGATGTTTGATTTTGGTAATTCAGGATGTTGCAGTGTTGTAAAAGAATATACGAGGAAGGCGTTCACATGTTATTACCTTGAAAAAAGGATCCTCATTATGTTTAAATTACTTGTAAATTTTGGACTGTGAGTTTCGATAGTAGTATTATGGATAAGTTTAAAGGTTAGAATGGATTATGTTTGAAAGGTTATTTTTGGATTTTTATAAATGGACAACACGCAGACTGTGTGACATCCTATTACGTCGGACAAAGCTGCGGGAATCGAACCCACAACCATAGTGCGATTGAGATTTATCACCTACCACTAGAAAACGTGAAGTCCCTGGATTGTATAATTTATTTTCTTTTTTTAAAAGGGTCTGATATGTGAATTAAAAATTCATTATATTTGGAACCCTATACGATTATGATAAATAGAGTATTTTTGAGTTGTTTTTTGTTTTAGAGTGAAATATTAGTTTGTGGTAGAAATTTAGTAATGGATAAAACTCTAATTATAAATTAAGTATATCTCCTTATGATTTTAGAAAATCTCATAAATAAATTGCTAAACATTAATAAAAGGATCTTAGAACAAAATTGTTTTCCTAGATAGTACCTTAGATCCTCAAAAATTTATGGCTTTGTGATTGTTGGCCTTTTCATAGCCATGTCCTCTACCACCCTCCATCAGATATTGATGGTTATATTTCTCTTTGATATCCATGTTTCCTACATGGAACCCTAGTATGTGTTATTTTCGGTAACCTTCATACTTAACACTCATTATTTTAAATAGAGGCCTCATTAATCCATTTTTCGATGTGGGATTTCAACTAAGATATATTGAAATGTCAACCCTAAGTTTCCAATACCGAGCATAAATTGCGAGGATGCAATTTATTAAAGGAGGGTAGAATGTTACACCCTAATCTTCCATGGTATGTTTCTCTTCGAATAATATAGTAGCGTGTGTTGTACGCAACTTCGAGTTCTAACACACACCACAACCAATCAAACTAGCTGTTATGAATAGTAATACCCACTTTTTGAAATTTTATACATCTTATATTTCAAAATGGACTTAATTTCTGGATTTGGAATATTGAAATTATTTTAGGGTGAATTTTTGGTACTTTTCTAATAACATTCATATTTTGATGAATAGTAAAGGTTACTAAATTTTAATTAAAAACAACTTTTTTTATCAAAATAATTAATAGTGAAAAATTATGAATTTGAGTGGTTTTAAATTATATTTAGAATATATTTTTACAATTTAATCCAATGTTGGCCATTGGAAAAAATTTCACATTTAAACCAGACCTAAATAAGTGTCAATCTTTTGATAGTTATTGTTTCTTAAAAACATGTTTTTTGTTTTGACAGCAGGAATTAATTTTTAATTAATAAATGCAACCTCTATGTTTTGAATTTGGTAAAATAGAATTCATTATTTAATTTGGAATATGAAAATTATCTTAGGGTAAATTATTGGTATTTTTCTAAAAACTTTTAATTTTTGATGAATAGTGAAAAACACTAAGTTATAGTTTAAAACCGAAATTTTATTTCAATAATTATTTATTTTATTTAAATTAAATAATGTAAAAATAGACACATAATACCTATATAAGTTCAATATAATTCATTGGATTCGGTTTATAATAATTTTAGATATATAAAAATTTTATTGAATTTTTCACCGTTTTTTACCCACCTCTTAGGAGCTTTGGAAAATTCACATAAAACATAATTTTACCGCTTCTGTGAGATGAATTTCGAAAATCTGAGAGACACAATTAATATCAAGGAGTAAAATTTGGTTCAATGAGATAAAAATAATTTTTTGGTGAATAATAATTTTTTACTTTTACTTAACATAATTAAAAGTAAATAGGGTAATTAAGGGTAAACATGATATTAAGATTAACCTAACACATTTCCTAATTTATTGGACATGTGTATCTCGACCAAAAAAAACCTTAAGAATAAAAAATTATCATTTATGTCCACTTGGATTAGATTAGGAAATTTATTATTATTTAATTCCTAGAAGAGTTAAAAGAGTTAAAATCAATGTTTAATTACTAAAACATTTTTAATATAGAGTTATACATAAGATAAATTCGATTGTAAATAT
Organism: Viscum album; assembly: GCA_963277665.1. Lineage (NCBI taxonomy): Eukaryota > Viridiplantae > Streptophyta > Magnoliopsida > Santalales > Viscaceae > Viscum > Viscum album. The sequence goes on from OY728159.1 coordinate 235,233,734, forward strand.
TCATTAAGAATATAAAACGATTTCCTAAATAATTTTATTTTATTTATAATTTTTAGACATTAAATATTTTAATTTATTTATGACACAATGATGATGTAGTAATTACCTTATTAGTGAAGTATTAAAATAATTGATATTATAAATATCTAAATAAATATAATTTGAGACTTTTAATGAATTCCAAAAATTTTATAGGTTACTATGACATGTTTCAATTGATTTAATTATGTTTGTTTGAGTAATAATTATGTTATTATTTTCACAAAAATCAAATACCAAATAGTGTCAAAATTGACATAAAAGAGTTTTTTAAACATATATTATATTATTAATTGATATTCAATTCCTAAAAATATAAGTTTCGTCCAAAGGACTTGTATCCTGATAGGTGTATTATTAATGGACCACTAGGGGTCTCTTGGTTGTTTATAGTAAGTTTATTAACTATATAAAATAAAAATAAAAAGTGACATGGTAAATGTCAATCTAATTAACTAAGAGTTAAAACTAAAAGTTAGGGTTAATATAATGACCCAAACCTATCTAAAATCTATTGTTTGAAATTATTTTGACCCAAACACACCTTTGACTATGAATAATCCACTTTGGAGCCATTATAAACCGAATATTAATTTATTATAAAGTAATACTTTACATATTTCATAAAGATCACCTCCTCCCCCTTATAAAAGGACCCAACTTCTAAAAAATTCTTCACACATTCAAAGCCATTTGGTTCGGCCAAACCCTGCAAAACTACTCTCTCAACGTCCCTCAATTCAACCTAGAGGCCTTAGATTTATAAAAAATCCAACCTATGGAGCCCTTTTGATCAAATCAAAAGTAAGAACCCGAAAAGAGGTAATGTTTTCACCACCCTCTTCCAAGTCCCTTTCTTCTTCAACTTCTTCTTTAATTATTATTTCTATTCAAAAATAATAAATCCAGTATATCTTATACACTAGGATGTTATTATAATACAACAAAATTCATTATTCTATCCACCCTTTGAATAACATGTCACCATACGTGCGTACGTACGGCTTACCGTCTCCACGTTGTGGTGTAATTGTTATTCAATACATTATTATTTGGTTGGGTATAATAAAGATGAGTATTTTATGTAAATAATAAATATGACATGATAAATATTCTGTATATATTATATACCATCCAATTTTATATTATATTAATATCAAAATAATGATATATTCGCTCGTGCGTACGTACAGATTACCGTCTCCACGACGCGATGAGATTCATTTCAAAGTTCACCCTTCATCGACGATTATAAAAATATATATTACTAATAAGTATGTAATATATGACATAATAATTCTACTAGAGATATATATTTCTATATATAAGTATTTATTAACATACATATATCTTATTCACTTACTTCCATTCAATACTATATGAAAACGGAAACAACATTTATGCGTACGTACGGACTACCGTCTCCATAAATGGTGTTTTCCATTTCATATATACTTCTATTATAAATCTTTATATTCTAAATATATTTGATAAATAAATAATTTTTTATATTCTGTAAGTATTTAAATCATTATCTAAGTGATACAATCATGAGTAACAAGTTAAAACACGTACAATAAAGAAAACAATTATTACCCGAAATATTAATATAACATGGAAATTATTATTAAATGGGTAGTATAAAGTCATAAAGGAATAATTTATGATATCATAAATATTAATATGGTTCTGGTATAATTCGATAACATACTATAGTCTTCATACAGGAGGATAAACGTACCTTCGACTAAAGGAAAGTGCAAAGTAAGGTGTTTTCATCTCACTCCTTATTCCCGTGAGATTCATACCATATTGCCACTATTAACTTTTGTGTGGTGTATGTACTACCCATAATTGTATTATTTATGTAATACACTTTAATTTATGTGTATTTACATATTCATTATATGATACCTCTTTCATATGGTGTATATTTCATAAGTTACCAAATTTGTAAGGGTTAATTTCAAAATCTCTTTATTATCCGAGGTTATTTTTACGTAAGTATCTACTGGGACATATTTATTATCCACGTCCATATTTTATGAAAGAGTTTAAAAAGGGATTTATTTAAGGGAATTTTTACTAAAACATCATTTCAAATGTTTTAAATGTTTATTCTTCTAATTTTTTCTCATTAATGTCCATGTCTTCAAAATGGGTTTTAAGGATTTATTTATATGGACTTGAATGTTTTTAAAATGTTAATTACTTTCAAAAGTTTCAAACTTTTATGGGACACTTTGATTCAAAAATGTCTTTAAATGACTTCTTTTCCAAATTTTGCGACTTTTACTGTTTTCATGAAAAAAGAGATTTTTCTCTCAAATAATTTTGATTTCATCTATGTCAAAATCCTTTGATAAATTTTACAATTGTTTGAAGTTAATTTATTATGATACAAATCTTCCATATTGTATTTATGCTTTTGTGATACGTTTTACTATGCATGAGTCATTTTTATGCCATTAATTGCTTATGATTAATGTTTTGGCATTTCATATGATAGTTTTAATACAAATGTTTATGTTATATTTCATCCTCTTATTAAGATGAATGTGTTGGACTAGTATGTTCTGTGTTGGGGTCCAGTTACAATAGACCCTCTGGGTTAGTGTCCAGTTATTAGAGGCACTCCCGGTGGGTGTCCGGTTATTAGAGGCACTCCGAGTTGGTGTCCGGTTATTAGAGGCACTCCGGGTTGGTGTCCAGTTATTAGAGGCACTCCGGTTTGGTGTCCGGTTATTAGAGGCACTCCGAGTTAGTGTCCAGTTATTAGAGGCACTCAGGGATGGTGTCCAGTTATTATAGGCACTCCGAGTTGGGTTCCGATTATAGTTAGCCCCTATGTCTTGGTACGAGGCCGTAACAAAGAAATTAAAGTTCAGCATTATGCATTCCTTATTATGAAATTAGTTATTACATGTGATTATTCAACTAGTATAATATCCATGTTCATGTTTAAATGGTAATGTTTTATTTATTTTTACCATATAATGTTCAAGTTTATGTTTAAAAGCTTGTTGTTTTTATTACACATCGTGCCTTAAAAAGTTTATAGCTTCCGCTAAATTATTTACCCTTAATGAGAATCTGAGCTCACCCCTTTCTTATGTTTTATTTTCCCAAGATTCTAAGAAGTGTATTACGATGGATATGAATGGTTACGCTATAGGAAAAAAATGTAATTCTCAAATAACTATCTATGATGTGTTTTAACTTTCAAATTGTAATGTAAAGTTAATGTATCTAATCTATTTTCCAAGACTGCTAAACTGATCGGTCATTCGGGAATTCATTCCTTGTAATCACGCCAATGTATTAAAATAATGCACCGAATCTGGGTAACTTGGGTCGGGGAGTTACACAAGAAATCATTCCTCTCATTTCTTTTTAATCATGTTTACTCTGACAGATAAGTGTGGAAGAGGTCCCTGTGTGGCATGGTATTTTATACACACGAAGAACTGTGGAAGTGATTGTGTGACATGGACAGTCTTATAAACTATTGTTTACCTTGATTCAGTGTGTAGATAAAGTTTATTAATAAAACATTCTAGGTGACCGGTGATCACCAAGTAGAGTGGATTAGGTCTCAGCTTGAGAATAAACCACTTGTTTTATATCTGTTGTGTTGTTTAATTTAGTTTTCTCTATTTTACTATATAATTTAGAAATAACTATATTTACATTGATAGTGAATCTTGGACAGAATTTATAATTTTTTTACCTTATTACGATAGCTACAAAAGTAATATCAATAATTGATATTAAGACTACTGATAACTAATGAATCTTCTGAGTAGTTATTCGAACAGTCAAAATTTCTTAACCGTATTATCTTGATTAACTAAGATATATTTATTTTTATTGGTGGACGTTTTAAGAAAAAATTCCAAAAATAAATATTTATTGATACTCAATTTACCCCCTCTTGAGTACTCTACTCTGACCAACATTTGGTATCAAATGAGTTTATTATTCTTGTTAAGGCTCTGTTTTTTTAACTATTGAACTATGATTTTAGTTGTACTTTAAAGATCTACAATTTTCTATTAATTATAAATTTATAGATCTTTCAAAGTATATATTTATTATGGATTATATAATGGAAAGTGCTATAACAAACAGACCATCATTATTTAATGGAACCAATCATCCCTAATAAAAAATTTAAATTAACAGGGATTTAGAAAGTATGGGTTTTGATATTTGTTCTTCAATTATAGAGAGGTATAAGATTTATTCTATTGGTAGAATCACTTGGGATAAACCAACCAAGACTACCTAAAATAATAATTTCAAAACCTTGAATACATCATATTTATCAATTAAGAGATGACGAATTTAACAGAATTTCATTATGTAAAACCGGCTATGAAATTTGGGATACATTATTTGTTTCACATGATGTAACATATAATGTGAATGAAATGAGACATAATACTTATACTATTAAATATTATACCATTTAAATGAAACCTGATGAGCCTATTTTTGACATTTATCTTAGGTTCAATGAAATTTACAACACAATGATTTCTCTTCGATGAGAAGTTACTTCCAAAGAACAAATAATGTGGATTCTCATGTGCCTACCTAAAAGATGGAGAGGAACCTATTTCTCTATAAGAGAGTCTTGTGACATCATAAAATTACATGTCAAAGAAATCATTGTGAAACCAAGGATGTATGAACAGGAGATGAAATTCAACAAGGAATCGGAGGATGAACCCAAAAGAAAATTTGTTTCATTTAAAACCACCACCTCTAAACAGAATGAAAAAGTGAAATTGGAAGTCTCTTTAGAATGTTCCAGTAGTGCACAATCATCATCTGAACGTGATGAGGAGATGGATAAATTAGCCATATGGTTTAAGAGATTTTACAAGAAGGAGAAATTTTCTAGAAAGCCTTACTTATATGGAAGATATAATCAAAAGGGAATCTGAATGAAATATTGGAAAAGAAGTGATAGGTCTGATGAAGAAATATGCTATGAATTTAAGAAAAAGGGACATGAAAAGGCTAAATTTCCCAGGATCAATAATAAAAAGAAATATGAGGACAAAGATAGAATGTATATAAAGGCAATGAGTGAAATGTGGAGTGCTAATTAGGATAGTTCAAGTTACTCAGAATCTTCACATGATGAACATGATAACAAATCCAATATGTGTTTTATGAAAAACACATCTAAGATAACACTAGAATATTCTGTACATAATTCCTATTATTATGGAGATGAAAGTGATTATGAAAATATGTGTACAGAAGAAATGTTTGAGTACTGTAATATGATTGAAGAGACAAGTAATGAACTAAAATATAAATACGTGTCTTTAAAGAAACAATATGCTCTTATATGAACTATTAAATCTGAACTAACTGTTGAAAGGGAGAAAACCTTCCAATTACAAAAAGTAAAAAATGAAATAAATCTATCCAATTAGAAATAGAAAAGGACCTTGAATGGTTTTATAATGTTTAAGTTACATTGATAAAAATTCTAGGTAAATATATTGATCCTAAATATACTACTGGTATTGGCTATCAACCAGGTAAAATAAATTATGGAAAAACCAATTTTGTTTCTTTTTCTAGGACATACATCTTTACACTTAGCTCTGGAAAATATTCATCTAGTTAAAATTATGATACACTCTATACTATTTCAAGATTTTATGGATGAATAGAGGTTATTTTTCTATCACATTACATAATTATTATAGGAAACCTATGAGGCATATTTGGGATCCTAAAGCACTAGTCACTAATATTACTGGACCCAAACCAATATGGGACCCAAATTCTGTTTCTATTTGACTAATTTGTAGGAAAATTTCTAAAAGAGCTACTATAAATGCTTATCGTACATGGACATTGGGAGTTCAAGACACATTATAGGAGACTATTCATGCTTCAAGAACTTAACAAAAAATGATAGTGGACATGTCACCATTGGTGACAATGCCAAAAGAGATATCAATGGCCTTGGCCAAATATGTAACTCTAACTTAGTTTTAACTTCCAAAGTAATTTTTCTTGATGGATTAAAATATAATATTCATAATATTTTACAACTATATGATGATGGATTTCATGTTAAATTTGAAAATTATGCTTGCAATTTTTTCAATGCAAATGATGAATTAGTTCTTTCTTCATTGGGAAATGAAAATATATACTCAGTTAACATGGAGTCTTTAGTTTCTCAAAATGATTAATTTTTATGTTTTTTTCCCAAATCATCTTGGATATGGAATAAGATATAAGGACAGTGTAATATTCACACCCGTAGAAATGTAACAAGAAAAAGTGTTGTTAAAGACCTATCCAAACCTGAGTTTCCAAATGATAAATTGTGAAATCCTTATCAAAAGTTAAATAAGAACAATATTACCTTCATGAAAAAGAAGATGTTTCGACTTATCAACCTCTCAAACTAGTTCACATGTATTTGTTTGGACTATATAGAGTTTTTAGTTTATATGGGAAGCACTATGTTTATATTCATGGATATTCCTTTTCTAGATATACATAGACTTTCTTTTTGGCTCAAAAAATTGAAGCTTGATCTCATTTCACAAAATATGATAAAACTATTGAAAATCATAGTGGAATTAGAATTAAATCATAATGAAATGATAAAGATTTTGAGTTTGAAAATCAAGAGATTGCACCCTTTTTCCCACAAAATGGCTATAGTTATAATTTATCGGTGCATAGATCACCTCAAAAAAATAGAGTTATAGAAAGAAGAAATAGAACCATGCATGATATTGCAATAACCATGATTAGTGAATATGATTTAAGTATTTATTTTTGGACTGGAGTTTTAAATAAAACATACTATATTATTAATAGAGTGTTGATTAGACACATTTTTTATAGAACTCTATTTTCATTATGGAACAATAGAAAACCCAAAGTAAGCTACTTAAATGTTTTTGGTAGCAAAGTCTATATCCATAATACTACGGAAAATCATTGAAAATTTTCATAAAATAGCAATAAAGGAATATTTTGAGGATACTAAATCTCTAGTAAACCCTATAGAATGTTTTAAAAAATAACTAAATGTGTGGAAGAGTATGTCCATGTCATGTTTGATGAGACAAATCCACATGAGCCAATGACAACTCTAGAGAACCTGGAGGATGATGTGTCAAATATGGACATCAAATTCAAAATCCTCTAACCATTATATAAAGAAATTTGTGGAAACATCCAATTCTAGAAATTCTTCGGATTGAAGTCATATTGAACCTGAACCTGTTGAAGAACACGAAATCACTAGTCCTTATTTTTCATGATCTATTAGAACCCTTGAGAACCATCATTTAGAAGTTGTTGTAGGATATTTAGATAAAGTAACTCAAACAAGATCTTATTTTAGAAATCTTGTTGAACAACATGTCTTCATGTCACAACATGAACGTAAAAACATTAATTAGTCCATTAATGATGAGTTTTGGCTGATGGATATGCAAGAAGAACTTAATCAGTTTGAAATTGACATACTTAAAAACACATTTAACATAGGAACTAAGAGTGTATTTATAAATAAGGTAGACGAAGCAGGTAATTAGTTATAAACAAGGCTATATTTTGTTTCACAAGGCTATAGTCATGAAGAGGGAATTGACGATGAAGAAACCTTTTCACTAGTAGCTAGACATGAAGCCATTAGAGTCCTGCTTCCATATGCTGCATATCTGAGTTTCAAACTATATCAAATGGATGGTAATAGTGCATTCCTAAATTGGTATATAGTTGAGGATGTCTTTGATGAGAAAAACCCTGGTTTTACAAATCCTCACTTTCAAAATTAAGTTTTTAAATTATCAAAAGCATCATTTGGTTTAAAAAACTCTCCATGATCTTGTTATGATAGATTAAGTAATATTCTTATTTCCAATGGTTTTTCAAAAGATATAGGTGATCCTAACCTTTTAATAAAATTAATTTCCAATGATTTATTATTAGTTAAAATTTATGTAGATCATATTATCTTAGATCTTCAAAAAATTATTTCTGTATTGAATTTTTTAAAATGGGGAAAAATGAACTTGAAATGAGTATAATGGGTGAACTAAAATTATTTCATGGATTTCAAATCATTAAAAATAATGATGGTTTTTTTATAAAACAAAAAAAATATACTAGAGATATTCTAACATGTTTTTTCTTGGATAACACTAAAATTAGGGACACTCCAATGAGTACTTCATGTAAGCTGTGTAACACCCCAAGATTTTATGAAAAATATTCTTTTTAATTTTATTGATGTCTTGTGTTGTACGCTACACCAAAATGAGCTTGCACTACATGAATCCTTTACATGGCTTGAATTACATACATTCGTGACCTTCCTCGATAGCTTGTGTCATACGCAATACCGAGTTTCACTAAACAACGATATGCTATTAAAATATTATTAAAACTAGTCGTTATGAATAGTAATACCCACTTTTTGATTTTTTGTAAATTTTATCATTCAAAATGGACTTCATTTTTGGATTAGGAATATCAAAATTAGCCTAGGGGGAATTTTTTGTATTTTTCTGAAAACATTATATTTTTGATGAATAGTGAAAACACTTGGTTACTATTTAAAAACTGACTTTTTATTTAAATAATTATTTATTTTAATTAAATTTAATTCAGGTAAAAATTGATACATAATACCTATATAAGTTAAATTTAATTCATTGGAGTCATTTTATAATAATTTTAGATATATAAAAATTTTATTGAAGTTTTCACCGTCTTTTACGCACCTCTTAGGAGAATTTGGAAATTCACATAAAATTTACTTTTACCACTTCTATGCGTGAAATTTTGAAAATCAGAGAGACACGGTTAATATCAAGGACTAAAATGTGGTTCAATGAGATGAAAATATTTTTTGGTAAATAGTAACTTTTTAATTGTATTTACCACGGTTAAAAGTAAATAGGGTAATTAAGGGTAAAAATGATATTATTATTACCCTAAAACATGTTCAAATTCTATTGGATAAGTGTAATTCGATGAAAAACAACCTTATGAATATCATATGACCATTTAGGTCAATTTGGATTAGAATAAGACATTTATTATTAATTTATTTAAAGAAGGGTTAATATAGTTAAAATCAATGTTTAATAACTAATTCATTTTTAATATAAGGTTATGCATAAGATAAATTCGACTATAAATATTCATTAGAAAGATAAAAAGATTTCATACCTAGTTTTATTTTTTATATAATTCTTATACATTAAATAATTCATGTTATTTATGACACAATGGTGATGCAGTAATTAATGAAATAATGAAATATTAAAATAATTGATATTATAAATACCAAAATCAATGTAATTTGAGTCTTTTTATGAATTAAACTAATTTTATAGGTTAATATGAAATGTTAGTATTTATTTAATTAACTTTTTTTGAACTAATCATGCTGTTATGATTTTCACAAAAATCTATTACCAACTAGTGTCAAAATTGACATAAAATAGTTTTTAAAACAAATATTATATTATTAATTGTTAGTTTATTCCTAAAAATATAAGGTTCGGCCAAATTAAATAGATAAAGATATATATATTAATAATAAACCACTTGGGGTTCTTTGGGCTTGTTATAGTGAGTTTATTAATCATATAGTGTAAGAAACCAAGAAGACACGGTAAAAGTTAAATTATTTAACTTAGAGTTAAATCTAAATGATAAGGTTAAAATTGTAACATAAACTTGTATAAAATATATTGGTTTAGAATATTTATACCCATCCCCACTTTATATTCTAAATAAATCAATTTGGAGCTATTATAAACAGAATATGACTTTATTATAAAATAATATTTTATGTTTTTCCTATGGTGCCCCTCTTCTCCATTATAAAAAGGGAACCCCTTCCATCTTCTCTTCACACCATTCTGAGCATTGAAGCTTAGACAAAACCTACCCATTTAACTTCTACACATTAATAGAGAAATTATGTAGGTTCTTGTCTTCTCAAAAGACCAACTCTACTTCCTTAAGTGTAATCTTAAAGGAGGTGCGTCGAAGAAGATGTAATCTCTTCTTCCGATTATTTCAAGTTTCTTTCTTCTTATACTTCTTCTTATTTAGTTGTCTCATTATAAAGTAATAGCATTAGTATTACTTATATATTTATATGTTATTATAAATATGAAACAAACCTATTTCACCTTCTATCCATCCTACAGAAAACAAAATCACCGCGCGTGTGTACGTACGGAATACCGTCTCCACGCCGTGGTGTAATATGTTTTAGACCACCACCTTACCTAGATGGGTATAATGGTGTAAATAAATAACCATATATGATTATTTTAAAGTGATATTGATTCTGAAATATTATACATACACTTCAATACAATTCCACGATCATGGGAATCATATCATCGCTCGTGCGTACGTAAGGACTACCGTCTCCACGACGTGATGAGATTCATTCTCCATGTTAACTATTCAAAATGATTATAAAGTATATATAATGAATAATAATGAAATATATGAAATAATTAAGCTACTTTATTTATTTAAATATATATATATATATATTTCATCTACTTACTTTCATTCAAGTCAATAAAGAAAGGAAAACAATGTTCATGTGTACGTACGGCCTACCGTCTCCATGAACGGTATGTTTCTTATAATTTATCTATATATTATATATATATACTGAATATATATGATATATAAATCATTTTTTACATTATGGAAGTAAGTAAATCATGATATAAGTAATAATAATATCAAGAACAACAATTCCAACACGTACGATAAATGAAACAATTTAAACCAAAACGCTACATTAACATGGAATTGACAAACGAACGGGTAATATAAATACCTAAGTGAACCATATATGATATAATAAAAATTAATATGATTCTATAATAAGTAAATTACATTATTTAAATCATTATACAGGAGGTTCAGATACATACGAAGCATATCGTACATAAGGTAAGGGAAAATCACACAATCTCTATTTTTATCTGAGATTGTTTGTACTTCAAAATTTACTGGGGAATATTTATCATCCAAATCCATGTTTCTGTAATATGTAATTTTATTTATATCCTCATTCAATTGTTTAAATCCAATTTTACCCTTCAGTGTGTTTTTAGTAAAAGATATTAAAGGAATATTTTGTCATTTTTCGTACGAGGTACTTTTTGACTTTTCCGGCCAAAGTACGAGAAGAATGTTTTTTTAACTTATACAGCATGAACATATTTTTAGAAAATTATTTCCATAAAGATTCATTTACAAGTTTTCAAATTTATTTTTAATCAACTTCTTTTAGTTTAAAATTATATGACATGTTAAGAAAGGAAAATGTTTTTGAAGTAGAAAGGATATTTTATTCAAGATTTCATTTCAAGTGTTTTATCAAAAATATTTTTCATCTGAAATGACATTATGTTTATGTTTCAAGAATAATGTCTCCAATATTTACATGGTTTGATTCTTATTATGATGAAATTATATCCATTTTTTTATGATTATGTTATGATGGCATGATGTTTAAGAATCCCATTCTATTACATGGGTTATGCTATGATGTATGATTTTTGATTTTGTGGAACATAAAAGAATGATTTCATTATGAGATGGGTGAGACCTATATCTCCCTCCAATGAATTGGGTAAATATTTAAATCTCATGAGATAGAAATGGCTGGAACGGTAAGTTAATCCAGTTCAGTGTTATAGGACTGGAATGAGGAGTGAACTCGATTCAGAATGAGACTTTGTCCACTAAGATGGGCTTGGCAACAATGCCTTGGATACTATGGAAATCATAACATGTGCATAATGGATTCCACAATTACATGTTTTATTACCATGCTATTTTATCATGAATAAGTTTCCTTTATGATCTATGCCTTGTGTACTTCCAAGATTTATGTCGTTGCTCATGATTTTGATGTTTAGATATTATGTTCAAGTTTTTGCATTCAAATTTTTATGGATTGCTTTAAGTTCTCTATGATTACCCTTACTGAGCATTTGAGATCACCCTTTATATGTTTTCTTTTCCCCAGGATTTAAATAAGGGTTTTAGGTAAGAAAAAAAAGGGGATGATCTTTATGGGAGATGTTGAAGATCTTTCACCACGATTAGAAGATTATTTTCCGAGTTTCCAATGATAGTAAAATATTACGGTCCTTGTGTGTCTATTTTGTTTATGTATTAAGTATTCCGAAAAAGTAATGTAATGTCCATGTACTTCATGCTTCGAGTCTCTAATGTTGGTATCAGAGGAAATGTTTAGTTAACCTTTGGAAACTAGGATGTAAAAACTTTAGTGAGATCTCTAGAGATATTTCTAAGGTATGTCTAGGGATGTCCCTATGGTTAAGTATAAGTATAGGTTATAGTCCTAGAATTATGGTAACGATATTATAATTAAACCTAAGATATTAGATATTAAAGGTACTCCCCTTTTATTATGTTGTTTTCCTAGCATGATTTTTTCCTCTCACACTGTTCTTTTTGGGTTTTAGACAATGGCTGGAACCTGACGGAACCGTGTTGATCAATGTAATGGACAATGAAATGATTGTACTCCAGAGCAACCAAATGTGATGGGATATGGAGTTAAAAATCTTATTGATATACATACACAATCTATGAATCTTTCTGGATTTCAAAATGATCAGATAAGGGAACAATATTCTATTGAGTCTTTCATGAGGCAACACCCACCTCTTTCAATGGGTCTTCTGATCCACTTGTTGATGAACAATGGATCAGTACCATTGAAAAGATATTTTCCATACTTCGCTGTTCAGAACATGAAAAAGTCATTTTATCTGTTTACCGTTTAGAAGGTGAAGAAGACCAGTGGTAGACTCTAATTAAGAATACAAGGCCCTAATATGAAATTGAATCCATGGAATGGGACAAGTTCAAGAACATTTTTTTTCTGTAAGTACTTCCCTCGTATTCTTCGAACAAAGATGGAAAATGAGTTTCTTGAGCTTAAGCAGAAGGATGATGAATCTGTTGGTATATACGAAGCGAATTTTACAAGACTTTCAAGGTATGCATCAGACTTTATCATCCAACCTGAAAGTAAAGTTGATCAATTTTTCAGTGGCTTAAATCCAAGTCTTCGAAGGTCATTATCTATAAGAGACTTTAGTAGCTATGAAGAAATTGTGCGTTGTGCTATCAAGGTAGAATTGGATGTTGGTGTAACATATCCTTCTCATGGGTTAGACAAGAAACGAAAGATGGAGTTCAAGGAGAAATCTCAGAATAATGGTGGAAAAAAAGAGGAATGTTTCTTTATGCTCAAATCATGGAAAGATGTATGGTAGAGATTGTCTTAAATGGACTAGAAAATGTTTTATGTGTGGAAAAGAATGTCATCGAGCATTTGAGTGTCGAAGTACTGGAAAAAGGGTTTGTAATGATGTGACTAATGAAAAGACTGCAGAGAACGCACCACTAACACTTCAATGCTTCAAGTGAAAGGAAATGGGGACATTATGCTAATCAATGCCCTAATCCAAGGGTTAATGATGATCAACCTGAGCAACCTCTTAAGGAAAATGATAAAGGGAAGTCACATGCGATCACTATTTGTGATGTTGAGTATGACAATGATGTTGTGTAATGATTAAGTGTTTATGTAATGGGATTTCAAAATAGTATCATGGAATATCATTTATAGTATCATGGAATTTTGAAATATCTGTGTATTGGTCCATTGTGGTTTTCTATAAGAATATGGTACCGGTAACCATGAAAAATGATTCAAATATTTCGCAAAGCAGATGATATGCGCATAATGATGGGATAAGGAGAAAATGAAATGTTTTATAGTATTCATGATCTAGTGATTTATATAAGGACTAAGTGATATCATGGTTTGAGTATATAGAATTTTGAGTATTTTGGTATGTGGAAAGTGTTAACTTTTAACTACATTCATGTTTTCACTAAGGATCAATGAGTATTCATTTTTCAATAGAATACATGATTAAGGCCTTCGAATTTTTGGAATGTGATCAACAAGGTATATCGTATGATATATAGGGGATAAATGATGGTATTCATGTACTTGTTATGTGACCTCTCAAGTAATCATTTTATTTACACTATGAGATTGGACAAGAGTGTATTTTCGATAAGCTTAAAGGTTTGAATGGATTAAGTTGGACATTAGATTGAATTGTTTAAGGGGATAATTTTTTTTGATATTATTTATGTAATTTTATAATAATATGGTTTTAGAAAATGTACAACTTGCAGGAAGGGCGACAACCCATCATGTCGGACAAGGCTGTGGGAATCGAACCCACAACTGAAGTGCGGCAGGCCTTTATCGCCTACCACTGGCCTACAAGATGTACCTGTTTAGTAGAAACCAATTTTATTATATGAATCAGCAGGATATATGAATTATAAGTCCATTTTAGGAACCATATATGATTAATCTCACTTTAGATGGATTTATGTATTTTTGATAACTTTTTATAACCTTTTTTTAAGACAGATGGAATGACCCATCATTCTATCACATGATCTACTAACACTTCACGAATGAAAAATTCAACTTCATTTATTTAAGAGATGAAGTGTAAATTTTCCAATGAACGAACAATGGTGAGACTGTACAAAAATCAAGAATGTATTTCTTCTAATTCCAATTTCTTCAACTTTAGGGAAATGATCCTGAAAACCAAAAATGTTGTCCTAGTGCCCTTATATCCGATGAATTAGATGGTACCTTTGATCATCACAAATCTATGGCTTTGTGATTGTTTTCTTTTTTCGTAGCCATGTTCTCTACCACTCTCCATCAGAACATGATGGTTACATTTCTCTTCCATATCCATATTTTCACCTATGTTCTCCTATGTGGAAACCCAGTGATTAGTTAATTTGGGTAACCATTACGTTTCATACTTTTGTTTTTAATGATTTGTTTTGGTATTCTTTTCTACGATGTGGGTTTATATTAAAGAAACTCATCAGTAGTAAACCATTTATAACCCCGACGAATTTCGAGGGTGAAATTCATTTTAAGGGGGGTAGAATATAACATCACGAGATTTTATGAAAATATCCTTTTTAATTTTATTGATGTCTTCTATTGTACGCTACACCAAAAGGAGATTTCACTACACGCATCCAAGACTTGTCTTGCATTACATGTAATCATGACCTTCCTCGATAGCTTGCATCGTACGCAATATCGAGTTTCACTAAACAACGATATGCTTTTAAAATATTATTAAAACTAGCCGTTATGAATAGTAATACCCACTTTTTGAAATTTTGTAAATTTTATCATTCAAAATGGACTTCATTTTTGGATTTGGAATATCAAAATTATCCTATGGTGAATTTTTGGTATTTTTCTGGAAGCTTTCAATTTTTGATGAATAGTGAAAACACTAAGTTACTTTTTCAAAACCGACTTTTTATTTAAATAATTATTTATTTTATTTAAATTTATTTTAGGTCAAAATTGATTCATAATACCTATATAAGTTCAATGTAATTAACTGGAGTCATTTTATAATAATTTTAGATATATAAAATTTTTATTGAACTTTTCACCGTCTTTTACCCACCTCCTTAGAGAATTTGGAAATTCACATAAAACTTAATTTTACCTCTTCTCTGAGTGGAATTTCGAAAATCCGAGAGACAAGGTTAATATCAAGGACTAAAATCTGGTTCAATGAGATGAAAATAATTTTTTTTGGTGAATAGTAACCTTTTACTTTTATTTACCACAGTTAAAAGTAAATAGGGTAATTAAAGGTAAAAATGCTATTATTATTACCCTGAACCATGTACTAATTCAATTTGATAAGTTTAATTCAACCAAAAATAACCTTAGGAATAAAATATGACTATTTTGGTCCACTTGGATTAGATTAGGACATTTATTATTTATTTATTTAAAGAAGGGTTAAAATAGTTAAAATCAAAGTTTATTAACTAATTCATTTTTAATATAGAGTTATGCATAAGATAAATTCGCCTATAAATATTCATTAGAAGGATAAAAATATTTAATACCTAATTGTATTTTATTTATAATTTTTAGACATTAAATAATTCATGTTATTTATGACACAATAGTGATGCGGTATTTACCTAAATAATGAAATATTAAAATAATTGATATTATAAATACCCAAATAAATGTAATTTGAGACTTTTTATGAATTAAACTAATTTTATAGGTTAATATGACATTTTAGTATTGATTTACTTAACTTTTTTCGAACTAATCATGCTATTATTATTTTCTCAAAAATCAATTACCAAATAGTGTCAAATTGACATAAAATAGTTTTTAAAACAAATATTATATTATTAATTGTTATTTTAATCCTAAAAATCAATGGTTTGGCCAAATGACTTAGATAATGATATATATATTAATAATAAACCACTTGGGGTTCGTTTGTCTTGTTATAGTATGTTTATTAACCATATAGTGTAAGAAAACAAGAAGACACGGTAAAAGTTAAATTATTAAACTTAGAGTTAAATCTAAATGAAAAGGATAAAATTGTAAACTAAACTTGTCTAAAATATATTGGTTGTGAGGATTTCGACCCATACACACTTTAGCTTCTAAATAAATCAATTTGGATCTATTATAAACTAAATATGACTTTATTATAAAATATTATTTAAAGTTTTTTCAAAGGTGCCCCTCTCCTCCCTTATAAAAATGGAAGCACTTCCCTCTTTGCTTCACACCCTTTTGAGCCTTGAATCTCGGCCACACCCTGCCCATTTCCCTTATAAACATCCCTAGAAACATTTTTTAGGTTTTAGTCTTCTCAAAAGACCAACGCTACTTCCTTAAGTGGAAGCTTAAAGGAGGTGGGTCGAAGAAGAGGTAATCTCTTCTTCCGATTCATTCAAGTTTCATTCTTATTCTACTTATTCATCATTAGTTGTATCATTATAAATTAATAACATCAGTATTAATTATATACTTATTTATTATTATAAATATGAAACAACCCTATTTCACCTTCTATCCATCCTACGGAAAACAAAATCACCACGCGTGCGTACGTACGGAATACCGTCTCCACGCCGTGGTGTAATCTGTTTTCGACCACCACCTTACTTAAATGGGTATAATGGTGTAAATAAATAACCATATATGATTATTTTAAATTGATATTGATTATGAAATATTATACATACACTTCAATAAAATTCCACGATCATGGGAATGATATCATCACTCATGCGTACGTACGGACTATCGTCTCCACGACGCGATGAGATTCATTCTCTATGTTAACCATTCAAGAATGATTATTAAGTATATATAATGAATAATAATGAAATAAATGACATAATTAAGCAACTGGATATATATATATATATATATGTCATCTACTTACATCCATTCAAGTCTATAAAGAAAGGAAAACAATGTTCATGTGTGCGTACGACCTACCGTCTCCATGAACTGTGTGTTTAATTTCATTTATCTATCTATTATATATATATATACTGAATATATATGATATATAAATCATTTTTTACATTCTTTAAGTACGTAAATCATGATATATGTAATAATAATATCAATAACAATAAGTCCAAACACGTACGATAAATGAATCAATTTTAACCAAAACGCTACTTTAACATGGAATTGACAAATGAACGGGTAATATAAATACCTAAGTGAACTATATATGATATAATAACAATGAATATGATTCTGTAAGAATTCAATGACATTATTTAAATCATTATACAGGAGGTTCGGATACCTACGAAGCATATCGTTCATAATGTAAGGGAAAATCTCGCAATCTCAATTTTTATCTGAGATTGTTTATACTTCAGAATTTCATGAGGGATCTTTACCATCCACATCCATGTTTCCTCCATATATAATTTTATTTATATCCTCCTACAATTGTTTAAATCCAATTTCACCCTTCGGTGAGTTTTTAGTAATAGATATGGAAGGAATCTATTGTCATTTTTCGTACGAGGTACTTTTTGACTTTTATGGCCAAAGTATGAGAAGAATGTTTTTTAACTTATACGGTATGAATGGTTTTTTAGAACATTATTTACATGAAGATTAATTTACAAGTTCTCATGTTTATTTTTAATCAACTTCTTTTAGTTTAAAATTATATTAAATGTTAAAAAAGGAAAATGTTTTTGAAGTAGAAAGGATATTTTCCTTAAGATTTCATTTCAAGTGTTTTATCAAAAATATTTTCCATCTAAAATGACATTATGTTTATGTTTAAATTATAATGTCTCCAATTTTTAAATGGTTTTATTCTTATTATGATTAAATTATATCCATTTTTTATGATTATGTTATGATGGCATGATGTTTAAGAATCCCATTCTATTACATGGGTTATGCTATGATGTATGATTTATGATTTTCTGGCACATGAAAGAATGATTTCATTATGAGATTGGTGGGACCTATATCTCATTACAATGAATTGGGTAAAGATTTATATCTCATGAGATAGTCATGGCTGGAATTTTAGGTTAATCCGGTTCAGTGATACATGATTGGAACGAGGAGTGAACTCGATTTAGAATGGGACTTTGTCCACTAAGATGGTCTTAGCAGCAATGCCTTGGGTATTATGTAAATCATAACATGTGCTTAATGGATTCCAAAATTAAATGTTTTATTACCATGCTAGATTATCATGACCAATGTTCCTTTATGATATATGCCTTGTTTACTTCCAAGATTTATGTCGTTTCTCATGATTTTGATGTTTAGATTTTATGTTCAAGTTTTTGCATTCAAATGTTAATGGATTGTTTTATGTTCTTTATACATAACATTACTGAGAATTTGAGCTCACCCTTTCTATGTTTTCTTTTCCCTAGGATTTAAATAATGGTTTTTGGTAAGAAAAAAAGGGTATGATCTTTATGGGAGATGTTGAAGAACTTTCACCACGATTAGAAGATTATTTTTTGAGTTTCCAAAGACACAAAACTATTACAGTTCTTGTTTGTATGTTTTCATTATGTATTAAGTATTCCAAAAAAGTAATGTAATGTCCATGTACATCAAGCTTTGGTTATCTACAAGCTGGGTCTTCATAAATATGAAGAATCGGTTGATCAAACCACTTATAGAAGAATGAATAGAAGCATACTCTACTTTACTATCAGTCAACCTGAAATTATGTTTAATATATGTATGTGTGCTCATTTTCAAGAAAACACTATGTAATCTCCTTTAAATGCAGTTAAGAGAGTTTTCAAATACCTTAAATATACCCCCAATCTAGGATTGTTCTATCCCAAAAGTTAATTATTTGAGTTAGTTAGTTATTTTGATGCTGATTTCAGCAGTTGTAAGTTATTCATAAAAATAACCTATAGAATATTTCACTTTTTAGGCATGTCACAAGTATCATGGTGTAGTAAGAAACCAAACATCATTGCATTATCTACTACAAAAGCTCATTACATAGCTATAGGTAGTTTTTGTGCAAAAAATTTGTGGATGAAACTCGCATTACTAGATTATAGAAATCAATTTAGGCATGTACCTATAAATTGTGACATTAAAAGTGCTATTAAAATATCAAAAAATCATGTTTCACAGTCTAGGACAAAACATATTGATATAAGAAATCACATTTTGAGAAATCAGAAATTATCATGACTAAATTTCTTTTAAGATATCATCATCTCTACCTCAGGTAATATTGGATTACACCTCATGTATTTCATAATTTTAATTTACTATTTTTCTTATCTATTAATGTATAATACCATATTTTGTTAAAATACATAATGTTTTCTATATAAATACTTTTCTTATCTTCAATTTCATAATCTGATTTCATCCAAGTACTAATATCCCAAATGTTTATCCATGTAAATCATCACATGAATTTGAAAATTAAATAGTAAACACCATTCTAAAATTAGACCATCATTTAGTATTTTGATCCATTAAATTCATTCTATTTTTCTTTAATTTTGGTTTTTTTCCAACTCTTAACCTACCCCCTTAATGTAATTTGGAAATAAATCATTTACCTTGGTTTATGAAGATACTTTTATTGGTTAATGACTATAACCCTAGGGGTGTAAGACCAGTTATTATGTTAGTTTTAATTTTTTTTCACAAGGTGATTATTGAGATAATACCAAAATTCCATTTATAAGGTTAATACTACTTGATACATCTATGTCAAAGCTCGCATCTACTTTTACTATCAACACGTGGATGTATTTTTCAATGAAAAACATTTAATATCTGCTTTAGTAAAATTTCAATATGTTATATTATAATTATACTAAAGCAAGGTGATTTTAAAAGTGTTCTATTATCCTATTCCACAAAAAATTTAACTCAAAAGACATAAAGTGTTTTCTCTAATATTGAAATTATAATCAACAATAAATTATAATCCTCTAATGTAATTTTTACTCCCAATATATCCCAAACTGATATCATCATAATACTGCATTGCATCAAAACCGAAATCTAATAACAATTATATACACCCTCATACATGATTCAAACAATGATGTGAAACAATGAAAATATTTCATTTAAATACATTCCCATGTCTTTTTAGGAATAATGTTTTCGGGAGTTAAGAAAAAATAAACTAATAATAATCTAATCATTTACAACTAATGAACATGCTTCCTAAAATATAAAAAATTATTAGGCTCTATATTTTCCCATAAATTTATTAATAAATATAACCATTATGAAAAAATCATAAATATCTTGGGGAAAAGGAAACATAACAAATTGGTGAGAGTAGTTGCACTATATGGGTAAACTTATGTGATAAAATTAAATTATCATAAGTGTTTATAAGATGATAATATGATTATAATCTGGTGACATAAGAATGTTATACCCTACTAAACATAAGTAATATATAATTACATATAGACAAGACAAAAATCAATCAAGTTTTTAGACATTATGCAATATATAAGAACCATTATTGTGTAATATAAGGTTTGGTTAAAAATATTATACAAACATTAGAATATGAAACATTAATTTCATGAGAATTTTTTTTTTCTGCCCATGTGTATAAGAAATTAAAATACACTCGTGAATAACTATATATGGAGATATAAATAATGAAGTAATGAAATAGAGGGTAATATAGGACCCCATGAGCCACTAACCATGTATATGTGCGTGAAAATAAAAAGTCGCTATCATATAATAAAAAACAATTGAAAAGAAATTAAACATCAATATAAAAATGAATAATATAATAAAAACATTTACAATTTAATAAATGATCAAAAAAGTTTATTATTGAGTGTTTAATTGTCATTATCTTCTTTGTTTGATTTAGATAATTACATCAACACGCCATTCTTTGTTTGAGAATAAAATTGTTTATTTTGTTTCATATTTATTATGTAACAATATTTATTTTATATCTGAGTTAACATTGTTAATATTATCATATATTGGTGTTGTATTTTAAGTGCAAAAATATTATCTTTATTTCATTTTTTTATGTCAAAATCCAATCCAGTTTTTTTATTGTACATAAAATATTTGAAGCTATTACAAGTTGTTCATTGATGGAGAAGTTTTTTGGCATTATGTTTCCTTTTTTATTTTTGCTGTATGTCAAGAAATAATCATATGATTTACAAGAAACATGTGTTGTTGGAAAGATAAGAGATTAAACTAAAGATCACTAGTTTATGAGGAATTATAAAAACGTTTTATTGGTACTCTAAAATTAACCAAATTTGATTCAATAATTTGACAACTCTATAATGTTTTTATTTTAAATTATTGAATATTTCATTTAATAAAACAGTTAAATATGTAAAATTAATCATAACATAGTGATATATAAATCATGTATAGTTAGGTTTATTTAGTTAGTTTACATTAGTGGATGAAAATTTTATTTTTATGGAAGATAATTTATTCATTGTTATTCAATGTCGATTCCAAGGTGCAATTTTTTTAGAGTGTTATTTCTTCTATTTTTTGAAGTAATAGGGTTCTATAGAAGTCCTATTGATCCAATAAAATTTTAAATATTTCGATATTTCTTAAATATATTCATTCTAGTATCATATTTAATTTCAATGTTAAGATTCTCTATAAAATTATTGAAGACTATAATATGGATGTTATTCATCTTTCAATGACCATACAATTGAATACATGTTTCAATGAATCCCACACCACTTTAAAAAATCCAAATTATTGGAAAAATATATATTTAAATAATCTTATTTTTTTCTGAAAAAGTATGTTATATGAAACATTCATTGAGAATTATCCATTCACCACCTTTCAAAATCATTACTATATTCTATATGAAAATGAACACACGTTTTCCTGTCACATCGAATTTCATAACAACATTTATATTTCTTCCATATAAATATATAAAAATCCAGAAATATTAGAAAATGTATTGATTACATGTGTAGTATTTTTTAGGATAAAAAAATGTAATTTCTTCTAAATATCTTCACAAAAATAGAATCCATGTTGAACTATAAGTCAAAATAAAATTGGCTCGAACTCAAAACTGAATATTGATCATGATTATCAGAACATTAGATTTGTAAATTTCTAAACAATATTTTCTACACAAATATATCCACTATAATGACTTAAGATATTAAACTACAATGTGTGATATATTTTTATAATTAAATTGAAGGATTTTTGTATTCTTAAACTTGAATAACATATTATCATCTATGAGTTTTGTAAGTTTGTATATAGGAGATTATCCCCTGAATTTTAGATTCCCTTCATCACACAAATAATTTCTGAATGAAATATCTAGAACAATAGGTTTCTTTATATTAATATATAAATAAAGGATTCTAAACATTATTTTTCTATGTGTATGACATGAGAATTCAAATATTAGTAGCAGTTAACCATGATTGAGGCAGTAATTGATGATAGTTAATTCCACTATATACTCACTACAAGTGGTATCACATACCAAAAATATTATGAACCTTAGCAGGGATTTGGAGATTCTTATTCTTATAATTCATAGATCTCATATAAACATGTAGTAAATAGTTATCTTATAAGAACTATACATACACACAACATGATAATTAGAGATTTTTATGTCATTCCTCACATAGATACATGAAAAAACTAGTAGAATAAACTTTTCTCTATGTGGAAATATCAATTTCTAAAAGCACACTATATGTAGTTTTAGAGGAAGTATCACGATCTATTGGATACATGTCACATGAGATATCATTGGATACATGTTATAAAACAAGGTCATATGAATATATTAGTTTTTATAGAAAATCAATATATATATATAGAATATCTGAATATTGGTTTCTAAAATATTTTGAAAATATGGAAGAAGAAAAATATGATACACTATTGTTGGTATTTTTTTCTCATACAATTTTACATAGATTATTCTCCTTGGTTTATTAGTTGGATAAATTATTATTAAAAATATGGATTGTGAAAAAAATACCTATGAATATTTTGATGTAGTATTTTAGAGAAATAAATTTATTTTTGATTATAACATCATTTTTCTATTGATGTCTGAGGGTACTATGTTATTAAAAATTAATTTTTTAAACTTTTTCCATGAATTGTGCTGCTAGATTTCAGAAACAAATGACAACGTTTAATGAAATTTTAGTGTATTAAAATATTTGTTTTGAAATATTCAATGTTGGTACTATTTTGGAATGTTTATCAGATGAAATATTCTATTCTTTTTAAATATTATCCTCTGAATATTATTTTATAAATTCAATATTTCTACAATTCTGTGCTGCTATTGGTTATTTATAACTAAAATTACCTCAATTTATTTTGAGTATCAGAAGAAGTGGCAGTACAACTGGTGCATATTTATTCATTATATATATAGAATGTTAATGAATCCCAATAGAATATACTAAATGTGAAAACGCTTCTGTATAAAGTGTTTTAAAATATTTAAATTTTTCTACTTGTCATATTGAAGGGAGAATTGAAATAGTTGGTATATCTTTTGGCCTCTCACTATGAGAAGAACTATCAAAATAAGGTGTCCTATTATATAGAAGAATATTTTTATTTCCTTCTACATAAAGAAAGAGAATATTTATGTGAGACATTGATGATTATTTTGATGTTCTTCTTCTTTATCAAATATAATATACATCTATCATTTGATATGGCAATGGTGAGATGAAATAGTATTCAAAAAATAATCTCATCTATTTTATGCTGATGTATCAACTGGTCACACTCAGTCTTGGTCTATTTTCAACTTCCTTTAATAATATTTAGATATTTCTATTCCCTTAAAATTAGTTAGACATCCTTATAAAATCCATGTAAGGTTTCAAATTATTGTACTCAATGGTGGAGGTCTCTAGATAAAAGGACATACTAGTGAAAATAACCATTCTCATGGAGTAGAAAGATGGACTAGTGAACTTGGGGATTTTTTTCCTTGAACAATTATACTTAATTATGTTCATTTCTTTATTTATTTAAACTACTCAATCAACTTTAATAGATAAGAAATTTATCGATTCATTTCATGGGGGATGATTTATTTTATTTGATATTTTTAAATGGTCACAATTCACCCCACTTGTGTGTCTACTTCATAGTAATTTCAAAAAACAAAGAAGTATAATTGGTTACTCTCCTTTTGGAATATATAATATTTCTTTTTCTTCCAAAAAGAATGAGTAAAAGATTTTAACAAAAAAAATTCAAATGGACGATCATTGAGATGTTATATATGTGATTCAGCATCATACTTTTATTGGTATTAATTATGGATGCTTGAAAGATCACATGGTTATTTATTTAAAGATTCTTGGTTTCAATGATTCAATAATGATTTTCAATCCTTATTAAATCTATGTAGAACCATAATTTTTCTACGATATGAAGGAATTTGAGTTTGATGTTCATATAAAATTCATGAATACAATTATATATGGTCTAAGTCGTATGAATTTAATTATATTTCTCAACGAGATACATCCTATGAAATTTAGTAGACTATTATATTTTTATAATAAGGAATATATAATGTTTGAAAAATATGGTAGAATACTATTATTCTTAAATTTTAAATATTCATGATGAAAGAAGATAAAAGAATCACTTAGATAAATTGCATATAGATAGAATCTGTCAATGAGGTTACTACCTTCGGAAGCCTAATTTTAAAACTAGAGCAGACATTAACAGTACTAATATTCTTACCATGAGTAGAGTGGAATATCAGTTGCTATTAAAAATTCTACAGCAGTTAAATAATTAAATATTTTTTAATTTATTGGATCATTAATTATTCATGTAGATAATATACAAAACAACTAAATATCATTTTTATATCAAAATGGAACCAACAACCCTTAATATTTTGATGGATGAATTTTCAAATTTGGATTCTATTCATTCATGTTAATGTGATGAGCTATCAGATATTTATAAAAACCCAAAATCCTATATTATATGATTAAAAAATATTCAAGATAAATAATCATAAGAATGAGAGATTCTATTAAAGTAGAACGAAAGGTTATTTGAGACATTTGTTTTATTTTCTTAAATATAGAAGTAATTTTTATTATAAAATAAATGGATAGAAATACATGACAGATTCTTTGTATGAACATGATGATTCAAGTGATGAATTTACTTCACACTCTAAAGATGATCATGAAAATAAAAAGGTGAATCTCTGTATCAGGGATTACATTGATGAGGTATAATCATCATTCATTCAATGATATAATTTGGAATATCTTTATTTTAATGAAGATAATAAATATTGTTTTTTTATTTTAGATAAATTTTAATACATAAATAAAGATCATATAAAACTTATAATTTCTTATTATTATATTATATTTTATAAATAGAGTTTGTCAAATTAGATTACAGATTTAAGATTAAATTTTTACAAAATTATGTATCATCTGAATGAAATTAAAATCAATGAATTATTGGATGGATTAAATTATTTAAATATGTCATCTAGAATCCTTATAAATGAAAACATTCTTTGATTGAAATTGTTTTTAAAAATAAAATTACCAACAGAAAACATGGCATTGATTATAATTGAGAGAATGCAAAATTATATAATAATTAATTTGTACCTAGTTCTAAAAGAAAATTCATGATTACGACTAATTTTTTTATTATGGTGTTAAGGTAAATTATACAAATAAAAACTATTTTAGATAATCTCATTGTTTTATTTTCATTTATATTCTTTAATCAAAAATACTTATCCAAATTTATGTATGAAACATATGATAAAAATTATAAAATTTTTTAGAGATGTCATTATTTTCTATCACTTCCAAAAGAAATATCATATAGGTACCAAAAGGAACATGTATTTTATATTTTTCATGTTGACACCACCTAAATTAATTGTTTTATTTTCAAATGTTTTTTTAATAAATTAAATAGATAAGCAATTTAGTTCATTTATAATGGATGAACATCTATGATGCCATTTTTTATTTTATTAATTTCAAATATGTGGAACTATTAAAATCTATGATGTTTTTACTTAATTCTAAAATTTCAATTATAGAAACTAATAATATTATATATTTGGGACAAACTATTTAATATTTTAAGATTTATTTCATTACATTTAATTAATCATTTTCTTAAACTATTAAATAATTTATTCACTCTTTTATTTTATGAATTAACAACATTAATTATTTTATTTACTAATGAACCTCAAGAATATTCTTATAATTAAATATAAATTATTATATTTTTTATAATAATGTGACTTAAATTCTTACTTTTTACATTAATTTCATGTGATAAATTTATTTATTGTAGATGGTGATAAATTATCTTTTTATTAAAAAAACTATTTTTATAAATTATGATATGAACAAATGTTATTTAACATTTTTTTATAATAAATGATTTCGAACTTTTAAAAAAAAAATATTTTAAATTCTATGAATATACTTAGTCTTAAAATTAAATGATTTTTTTTCAAATTACATTAAAAAAATTTATTCAATTATTTTATTCCCTTTTTATAATTATTCAATGTGTTTGAGGGAATTTTTTTAAATATTTAGTAAATGATTAAATATTGACTCAATATTGAATAAATTATATGTTTTCATAAATAATTTTAATTCACTTCAAACCATTATTACTCATTAAATAATATTTTAAATGTTTTCATGGCTCTTTGATTATGTATTTTTTCTTTTCTAAAGGAAGTAAGAATTTAGGTGGTTTATATCATATAGAATTTGTTCAGAATATATTTTTCATATAATTCCCAATAACTCGACTTTTTTATTTTGTAAAGAGGGGAAGAATATTTTTGATTTTAAAATTTTAAATATCATTGATACTTCTCCTTAACTTTCTAATTATTATTCTTTATAAATGGACTAAATATTCTATGTTACTTAACAATCTTAATAACTCATATTTTTAATCCTTAGAAAGGTGGTGGGAGATTGTTTAGATAGATTTTGGGTTTTGAAATTACCATAAAGTGGGAGAATATTTAGTGGATCATTATCATTTTAATGTTTTTTTTTGATAATTACATCAAAACATCGTTCATTATTTTCTAATAAATTTGATTATGTGGTTTTAGATTTAGTATGTCAATATATTTACTATAAATTTGAATCCATAGTGATAGGATTCTTAGGATATTTGTTCAGCTGGAAATATATTATTATATTTTTATTTCATTTATTTATGATGAAATCCAACCCATTTGTTTCAAACTAGAAATAAATAATTCAATATATTATAAATTCATCAGTGAAATTATTGTTTAACCTCATAAAGTGACCCATGTATGTTGTTTATATATAATGATACAAGGTTATTATTATCATGAAAGATTTGTTTCTAGATATCTAAGAGATTTTTGTAGACATAATTAGTTTATGAAAAAGTGTAACAACGGTGTTTTTGTGCTCTAAAAATTCTTCATATTTGTTGTAAAAATGTAAAAACTCTATAGTGTAAATATTTGAAAATCTATTATATTTATTTTACTTAATGAGATACATATATATTAATCAATTGAAAACTATTTTGATAGAAATTCAAGAGCCTTATCTAGAAATAGTTAGTTTATATTAGACTTTGACTGTTCATTTTGAAGGAAAATAAGTGATCTTTAATTATGAAATTCCACATTTGACCATCAGTTTTTTCAGTGTTTAATTGCATTAATTGTTTTAATGATATCATGATTTATATAGGGTAAAATACATATATTATTATTCCATTAAAAGTCTATTTATATTTTATACAAATATATATTTTTGTAGAAAGGCTCAATATGATTTTAAGAAACTATAAAAAATCATTGAAATCCCAGAAAGGGATGTTGTTCAGTTTTCATCCACACTACATTAGAACCTATTATTCAATGAACCATATACTGTATTCATTGACCCATTAATTTTGCAAAATTTATGGTTAATGAACCATAAATTTTGGAAAAATTGTTATATGTAAACTATATATTATGAATGATCATACGATACATTGCAAAATGATCCCTAAACTTTGTGAGAAAATGATATGTAAATTTTCTTAGCGGATTGATGTTCTTAATAGTGATTTTATTACTACCATTTTAATCGGAAACATGTCCAAAATAATGGAAATAATCTTCAATGTGAGTTTAGTTGTGTGTATGATAAAATTTTTATATGTCCTTCCCAATATAATCACTACAATGGA
This sequence comes from Viscum album, assembly GCA_963277665.1. NCBI lineage: Eukaryota > Viridiplantae > Streptophyta > Magnoliopsida > Santalales > Viscaceae > Viscum > Viscum album. The sequence goes on from OY728159.1 coordinate 235,262,559, forward strand.
ATCCATGTGGAGCAGTAACTCAGAAATGATGTAGTTTAAACTAATAATAGAAGGTCGAAAATGATGAATAGAACCTCACACAAGAAAATTGATATATATATAGTTTTTTCATAAACCTAGGTCCTGTAATCTGATGGGATATTGAAATCTCTCATGTAAAATATTTTTACAATTAAACTAAAGGATTTTTTCATTATTACACATAAATAAAGAGTATCATATATGTGATTTTTAAACTTATATAACATATATTATCACATGCATTTCAGATTCCTTATATCACATAAATAATGAATGAATGATATATACATCAAAAAATTGGATATTATATCAATCCTATAAGAATAAAAATAGTAGTAGAACATCACCATTTCATTTTTAATAATAGAGTATATTGTGATCCATTATATACTTGCAACATGTTGTATCACACATGTACAATAGTCCACCCCTCAAAATGGATCTGTATCTTGAAATTCGTTGAGATCATAGCTTTCCAATACCCATGTTCTTAATATTCATCTTGAATTAACTACAACTATATAAAACATGATTACATGATATTCATATGTCATTCCTCATAGAGATAAATGAATAAAAAATGATAATATCTCTTTCTTCAGGGATATAAATCACTATTTTGAGGTTTCTATATATATTATAAGAGGATGATTCATAATCATTTGTATAATTTTCTATGTAATATCTCCATGAAAAATCATCAAAATAAGGTTGTATAAAGATATATATTATATGAAAAAATTAGAATATTTATAATAACAAAATATAGATTTATTGTAATTTAAAAAATTCCAGAAGAAGAAAAATACAATTCATTGATTTTCAAATATTAAGTTGGAACAATTTTGAAATGATTATTCATCTTAGTTTGTTTGTAGTATGAGTTCTTATTTAATATAGATATTGTAAAAAAACAATATATGAATATATTTGTGCATTATTTTAGAGATAATAATTATTTTTTTTACTGACATCAATTTTCTAGTGAATTTTGAGGACATAAGGTCATGGAAATTCGAATTTTTTAATTTTCATGTGGATGGTGCACATAGTATTCATGAATAGATTTTTCTTTGTATTAATATGTTTGAAGGGATTGAAATGGATATTTAAAATTTATCAATATTTTAGTGGTTATAGATAGTTTATTATATCAAAAATTGAAATATTTCTCAATATTTTAATTTAATAATTATTTTCTACAATAACGAGTGAAACAATGTATTGATATTCTTAGGATATTTAGAAATGTTAATGATTAGTTTTTTTTTTTGATTATCTAAATGAGGGGATATAAAGCTAGTAAATATTTATTATAAATATATGGGTTGGTTGTAGAATATATGAAGAATGTCAGAGTTGTGAAAATGATTATGAGTATTTTACTGTAGAAATATTTTCATTCAAGTGCTTATCATTTTGAAGAGAGAATTGAGATTATTTTTATATATATTATTAGATAATTAAATGAAGAATAATAATAAGAAGAAGATATACTATTCCCAAGTAGATAAATATTACTTGATGCTTCTTAAAAAATAAGAAGAAGTGTGTGTGAAAATGTATATTATTATTTTTCCACTCTGATTTATTAAATCTCATATGCATATGTAAGTTGCTACACCAACTTTTAGTTGAACAAGTATTAAAAAACATAAACTCATCCATTTTATTCTGAAGTGTTGAATACTAATACTATTTCATGGTGATGTATCAACTTCTTATAGTAAGCTATGAATATTTTGGTTCCTTGTAAAAGAACAAGAAGGCACTATAAAATCATTTTAGGGTGTTAACTGCCTATAATTAGATATATTGTTCACTAGATAAGAGTTCTTGCTAGTGAAAATCACCAATATCATATAGTATAGAACCAGTGGAGTGGATTATGGGATTTTAGTTCCCTGAACATCTATACTCAGTTGTGTCATTATCATTACTCATATTTATTTAAAAGAGAAGGAAAGGATAAATTAATTTCAAAATGGATTGTTTAATTTTGCCAATAATTTTAGGGGGACACCATTCTTCTCCAATTTCCTCTTCATCAAATTAATTTTGAAAAATTAAACATTTGAGTGGAAAATAAGTTGATATAAAAGGATATTTAGTTACATTATAAGAAAATATCATTCAATCAATATAATAGATTATGTAATATTAACACTATATCGATAAAGGGTAAAAAATTAAGTTAATAATTTCCGCAAACTATAGATATATGTAATATAGGTGAAAATAATTAAATTAAATGAATTAATGATATTCTATGGACAATGGAATTGTATTAGAAAAAGAAATATGGTTATTCAATGATTATAATTAAGTAAGAAAATGTAGTGATATATCATATATCTAACATGATATCATATTACATAAGTTATGAAAATAATAAAGGTGGATAGAGAACTTTAAAAATAATTCTTAATCAAATATATAATAATTTATTTGATAATGACTTGGATAAAAAATAATTTTATGTAGTTTTAGATGAATTTCATTTAAATAATAAATACATGTTTTTTAAATCATTTTATAGTGAAATTTTGTAAATAAATGAGAAAATTAATTTATCTTTACATAAACATAATGATTTTTTGATAAACATTAAAATAAAATTCCCATGTTAGCCGAATGATTTAATCCCCAAGAAAATGATAATATAAATAATTTTCAAAATATATGTAAATAACTATGTTATAATTAATATTCAAAATTTATTTTAAAAAAAGTGATGTGAAATAACTGGAAAAAGTTTTTAATGAAAAAAGAAACACAAATTAATGATTTAACAAAAAACAGAAAAATTAATATATAGTGCTCAAAATATTTTGAAAATCCAATGTTTATAAACACACATCATAAGTATAGTATTATATTTTCCTTTTATAAAATTGGTAAATAAAATATTAAATATCATAAAATCTATTCCATATTAGATTTCAAAAAAATAGAGAATAAATTTTTTTGGATGGAAAGTATATACATGAAATAATGATCCAATTATGAGATGGAAATTTTTTCTTCAAGACATTATATTTTTAAGTGAAATAAATGTAAAGTAGGAATATATTATTAAAAACTGATATTCTTCTTAAAATAATAATTGTGAACATCAATAAATATAAGGGAATCATTACAAAAATTGATAATGGTGATAAATTTTCACTATGGAAATTAAAATATGCTGAATAATAGAAATATTTATCAAGGAATTAACATTTGATCCCAAGATCCCTCACAACATGAAAAGAATTTTATATAAATCCTCACAAAAAGGATAGATTAAAATTTACCCTTAAACACCTTTAATAAAATTTATTTAGTAACATAATATATCAAATAATATATAAATACAACACATAAATGTAATAAGCTACATAATACAAAACATGTTATAAGGTGTGTATTGTGATATTAAAGTAACACCTACCTTATATTCCATCACAATCAACTATTCTCTAACTGCAGCGATGATGAACCCAGTAGTCTGGAGCCAATGACTACATTATTACATTCTCATAAGATAAATGCAATAATATATCTAATACATAATAGTTTATTTGAAATTATAAAATGGATACATACATGATTCCCATAATAAATGTGAAAAAACAAATTTAAACTTAATTTTTTTAGAGAAACTTTTTTCCATCTAGAATATCCCAGCATGAAAATCCAAGTACACATTATGGAATCTTAGGTATAGTAACAAAAAAAGTGTGAGATAAAATTATTAGTAACTATTAATTATAATTAATTTAGTCATTAATATAATAGATTAATCAATATGTAAATGTAGATAACTAAACACACATTCTATATAATGAACAAACTAGGATGGAAGTGCATCCAAGGATAATATACATGTGAAAATATCATAGATTATAAAAAATATATCAAATTCAATAATATTAAATATATTAAATTTATTAAATAACATGAATATAATAATATGATAAGAAATAATAAATATTTCAAGGTATTTAAATGAATATAATTTCCATGTAGTGAAAAATTGAGAATGAATTACATCTAGAGATAAGATTATTGTTAAAATGTCAAGGATAAAAATAATTAAATTCAGAATGAAGATAATGCTTAATTTATTGACATTTTGTCTTATTCTACTGATACCTATACTTTCAATATTTACTCCCAATATATATTTATACCATTGGTTATATACTAATTTGGTTGGTCCAACAAATTTTAGGTTATTTTACAAATTCACTACATTAGACTACAATTGCGTCGTGGGGCTGTATATAATTTATCCAAACCATATATTTATATAAAATGAATTATATATATATTGAATAATAAATTTTACTCATAAAAAATATTAATTACCATTAAATAATTAATCCATACGTCTTGGTTATGAAAATAGATTCACATCTCTTCATGAACTTGGTAGTCCACATTTTCAAAAACAATGTTATCATCTTTTAGTGAGGGATATTATAAAATTATAAAATTATATATTATATATTGAGAGTGTAAAATATTTCATTAATAATATAATTATTTTATTTATATCACATATATTCATTAAAATTACGCATACCACCTTCTACGTAAATCGTTAGTGAAAAATGAATCAAATCACATCACGAGGTGATAGTCCACCGTACACTAGATCGACATTATTGTACCCCAACATAATGAAATAATGAATAATATAAATAAATATATTATATATATATTATATATTATATATAATATATAATATATAATATATATATATTATATACAAATAAATATAATATAATATAAATTATATATTATAAATTTACTAAAGTGGTATATATATGTTATAATATAATATAAATAAATTATATCTATCATCATAACAAACTGTGATATGTGGTAATGAAAAAATGAATAACACAGGTTCACAACTCCATAGTCCACCATTCAAACAAATGTTGATTTCATTACACATTTGATGGAAGTAGATATTGTTATATGTAATTTAAATATATTAAAATCATATTATTATATTTATATACTATGGATTTTATATATACATTGTTTACTATGAATTTTCTAGGAGAAGGAAGAAAAAAATAAAACAGCTCATTGTAGAATGCCGCCTCTCCTTTGGGAAAACTACTTATGTTGACACCAAAACACCCCCAAAGTTGGATTATTTTATTAAAATAAGGCCTCTAGGAAGAATTTATGGATGCTGAGAAGTAATTTAAGAAGGGATTTGATGGGTCCAACAGGCATACAGATTTTAGTAAGAGAGGAGAGGGAGTGACCTTTTATAAATGAGGTTAATAGCACACTAGTAATGATTTAAAAGATACAAAATGTCTGCCCACATTTTTCACATGAAAAAATGGTCCAAAATAAAGCTTTATAGACACTTATAAATAATAGTTTTTTAATATTACTATATAATATAATTTATATAGGTTTTATGGCTATTTTAACTCTTGTCTTTTTAGTTTAACCCATAGGTAAATACTTTTTTACTTTAAACGCGTTAGTTAATTTTTTATTTTTTAATAATTTATTTTTGTCGAAAGTAACAGTGATATTATTAGAATATATATATTATTTTGATTCGAAATAAGGAATCCATTTTAATAAAATTCTATTCAAATAATGGTTACACTATAATTCAAACAATAATCCAACAGAGGTGATGAGAAAGTATATTCTAATGACAAAATGTACAAAATATTAAAATGTTTTTACATCCAAATTCAACATGAAAATTATACCAATGAACTAAATTGGATTAATTTTATATAAATGAACTATTAATAAATTTATAAAAATTTAAATATAATTTATATTTATAATTAATTAAACAAAAAAGCATGGTTTTAAATAATAATCAGTATTTCACACTATTTAAAAAACATGTAACCTTTCAGAAAATTAAAAAAAACACCCTAATCTAATTTTGATATTATGATTTCATATAAAAATATTTTTTTATAAATAAATTTTCTAAACTTCATAATTCATCATTTTTATTTATGTTTAAAAAGAGAGACTTAACCATATTTAAGGAAAATACATTTAAAAGAAATATTTTGCTATTAAATCAATCTTATTTCATTTGTAATCAATATATAACACTAATTATAATAATTTATCTATTACTTCTCATTCATTCAAAGTCAATGACTATCATATAATGTCATAATATATTAAAATTCACATCAACTAGGGGTTGTGTGTTCCATAATCTATTGAAGATATTACATTTAACAAAATATATTCAATGCATTATTTAAGCACGGTGTTGCGTGTTGAATGATCTATTAAATAAAATGTTATTATTTCATAATTTTAAGGTTTTAAACTAACCAAATTTATAATGAAAATAAATACACTGGTAAATTATCTATTAACCTAAAAATAAACATAATATCATTTTAATTATTATTTTATGACTATATATTACATATAATATATCTTGGTAGAGTTATTTTCATCATCAGGTTTTAGGAAAGAATCATGAAGAAGTGATCAAATCTGAATATGTGGTTTCAATTTTATTATTAAAAGATAATTAACTACATGATAATTTTTTTTTCAATTATTACAGTAGCCACATTTTTATAAGGTTAAATAGATGAATACAACTTTTTGAAATGGAAATCACGGTGAACAAGTTTTTAATGTATTGAAAGATCACAATGTGATATATTAATAAATAGTTTAAATATTAAAAATACCATTCTTGAATGACCAAAATTTATGAAATATATCTCTTACCCACTGTATTATCAATATCTAGACTCCTATAATAATTTACGATTGAATCATTGAAACATACTTTACATAGGTGGACAAATCAATAATAATGGTAACATTTTATAATAATTTAATGAGTAAAGAGGTTTATTTAGACAATAATGTGTGAAATATATGGAATTATAAATATAAAATAAAAAAAATATATCCCCATTAATCTAATTCTATGATCCATCAATTTTTAGGGTGAGAGAAAATTAAAGTCATCTTTTTTGGATGATATAGTTTACTATAAGCATGATTAATGATCTCGTTTTCAAATAAAAATACAGAATGATGGTATATAAAAAAATTCATTTATAAATTTTAGTTGTAAAACATAAAAGAAATTATTCATTAAATATATCCATTATTCTAGACATGATTGGAAATGATGAAACACAATTGGCATTTCTTTATAGAGGTAGTAGTATTCATGAATAGACAACCTACATTTTGGTATATCTTAGTGGTTTCAATGTAATTAATAACAGATTTTCAACTAATATAAGTACAATAATTTATTATAATAATGTGAATTTAATTTTATTAATGAGTAAAGAGATGATTTGTAATGTATTGGAGTAAAATAATAGAGTATGTGAATGTTATACTAATGTTTAGAGATTGATTTTACTCTTAGAAAACTCCTTGGAAATAAAGGCCTTAAGAAAGATAATGGTGATCCCAATAATTTTGTAAAGGGATGTAGTTCTTGGAGAAATGAAATTTATGATTTTAAATAATAAATTTTAATGCTAGGATAATATTTAGGTGATGAGATCATTACCTTTTTATAACTGAATTTAAGGGATGTTTTAGGAGGGTGATTACATTTTCATTAATGTAACCACCCAATCACTTAGGAATAAAATTCCCATTATTTTAATGTCTTAGGGATATAAAAAACACATGAAGTCTATAATTATTACTATTAGGTTTAAATTACCATTAATTATCATTACCATTGATAATATAGTCACTTAATAATGATCACACAACTAATATAAATACAACATTTTAACAAATCATTTCAACACAAACAAAGGAGATAATGTCCTCATCCAATAGACTCGGGTTGTACAAAGCACATTTTTAAGGCTAAAAAAGGAGGTAGCATCACTTGCCTTTGCTCATGACCAAACCCAATCTGATCTTCAATAATTTATGTTTGAACAGAACTGCTTACAAGAGAAGTTCATGTTAATAGAGATTGCCACCCGAGCGTTGATATTTGAGCCACCCCAAGAGTCTATCACCATCGCACACCTTACCCTTAGGTATTATGTGGGTGTTATAAGGGGTTATGTAACAAGGTAAAGGTTACTTATTGTGTAATCCCTTTCTAAAAATAAAATACCTATTCATTCAATTCATTTATAGGAGTAGTCTTCCTTTAAAAAATTATGAATCTGATAAATTGACTTTTGGGGTAAAAAATGTAGTTTTTATAAATATATGACTTTTAATATTAAAATACTTTTTTAATAATAATATTTTAAAAAAATAGTATAATTTATGATTATATGAGATCTAGATCACTAAATTAATCATTAATTATTTTGATAAGAGTTACATTTTTATAATATAAAACAGAAAGTTTATTTTTAGAAATTTATTTTAAGGAATTACTAAATTTTTGAACTAATTATTATTTTAAAAAAACATAAAATTACATTTATTAATTATAAATTAGTATATAAATTTTATCAAGTTAAATGTAATTTTTTATTATGGTTTAAAAAATGTTCTTTTCTAAACTATCCAATTTTCAAGAAATGTTGGTTCTCATTTTAAAAGTGAAAATTAAAATATTTTGAAAATTATTTAGATAAAATGAATTTTATTTTTGAAAATTGGATGTAGGAATTATCCAAAATTTATTTTTTCATAATTTTCGTAGACAGCTTAATTTTTGGGTAAAAATAAAATAGTATATAAGTATATACTGTATTTTGTGACATAATAATGACCCAATAGTGTGTAAAAATTACAATAAAATGGATATTAGACCAAATATATGTTTTAAATTTAAAATAATGTTATAATAGATGTATTTTAATTATTTTATAATATTTAGTGAATCCACCAAAATGGATAACATATTTTATGATTTTGAATTCATTTCTTTAATGACGTGACTCAACTACACGTAATCAAGGGTAATATTATAACATCTTCAGACCACATCCTTATAAAATAATTTTTTCCACTCCCCTTTGTAAAAAACCATGTGAATGAACCAAGGGAATGATTTTAGTTTTGAATATTTAATTATATAGATTCCAATACCTAAGTTTGTTAAATATTGAAGAATTCCCCTCTCATTTCACATATTAACCCACCCAAGATCCCACATCTATACACTAAAAATCCATGTATCACATCCCTAATCTTTCCTTACATCCCTGGAATCCTCTAAATGTGATCCTAGATCACATAAATTCCCACTTCAAGCTATGGAAGTCACACACTCAAGTAAGGGTTTCATTCCTTTCTCATTTTTATATAATTTTTCACATATTTTTGAAGCCTTTTATTTTCAATAAAACAATATGGGGTATGTTTTCAAACCCCCCATACTACCCTTATTATGTTTGAATAATGAGAGAACTGTTTCTCTCTCATTAATCCCTCCCATGTAAACCTGTTACCTTGCCAAAATTTCGTAAGATTTCTTTCATTTTTTCTCCCCATTCAAGATTCCTTATTATGTTATGCTTTCTATTTAAAAGTTCATCATGTTGGAACAAGTATTGATATAATCCCCTTACTTAAAATTTCACATATAAATGATTAGATACCCATTTCTCTTTCATCAACATGTTTCATGAATCCCCGTGTGATGTTATTTTGCTGGTGAAATTGCACCAAGATTTCCATGCCAAAATCATAGTGTAGTGAATTCCATGCCAATTTCTATATAAAAAGTATTTAACTTTTTGGACATATAAATATTGAGTATATACTTTCATATATTTAATCCACATTCATTTATCATGGATTAAATGATTATGTTTATTGAATCCATGTTATTTGATTTATGTGGAACACTTATGCATTATATTAAAATGTTTATGAAGGGTGTGACCTACAAGAACATCAATGAATTGGGTAAAGTTTAGTCTCATGATACATCATGTTAGGATTTGGGTTTACCTGATTCCTTTATAAGAATTGTGTGCATCATGTTGGGATAAGGATTTACCAAATTCTTTTATGTTAATGAAGCATTGTTTTATGTTGTTTCCACATTTTCATGTTATGATAATCATATTGTATCATACCTTTACGTTCATGTTTCTATTATGCTACATTGATGTGCCTATTTCATAACATGTACTTTATTCTTCATGTTACTCCATATTTAGTTCATTATGGAGATTTATAGCTCACCCCTTTCATGGGTACTTGCTTCGGTTTTCCCATATAGTGTTATGTACAATGGAATGTTGTGGTCTGGTAAAAGAATCTTTGAATAAAGATGTTGTATTTAATTTTTTAAGTTGCTATGTAATATGTATAATCCCAAAGACACTATACCTCTTGATCATCTAATTTGAATTAAGTGCATGTTTATGTAATAAATCATGTTTAAATATGAAAAATGGGTAGGGTTCTCATAGTTTGTATTAGAGGATATGTTTAGTTATTTGTTGTATTAGGATTAGAAAACCCTAGTTAAAGCCTTAGGGATAAGTCTAAGTATAATAAAAAACACACCTAATTTTTTTAATTATATAGTATGTGGTTTATCTAGAAAATACATCTTTATCTGGATATGAACAAGAAGAGGTGGATCCGGGACGTATGTATCTAGGGGTAAAACCCGAAAACATTTATTTGAGATGGAATCGAACAGGAAATGGTGCATAAAAGTGGGACTTTATATAATCATGGTTCGAAACACTTGGGGGATATGATTTGGTAAATCCATAACTTTATTATGAACCATTATTAAGGGATCAATAAAAAAATCCCAAAAGAAATATGTTTAGAAAAAGATAAAATAGTTTAAATCCTATAAATTCATAGTTAAGTAAATAAATGTAATTTATAAGTTATCATTTTTTTCATTGGACACCCCTTTTTGTGATTAATACCCTAAAATAATGAAACCTAATTTTCCTTCTATTCAATCCAATGGCCTTTAATAAGAGGCCTTGGGCTAACAACTAATGCAATGATCAATGTTATTATTGTTCTAATGATATTCCCAATATGATAGGAGATAGAATCACAAAACTTTTCCTGACACTTTCTTTGTTAAGCCAATGATTTAATACAATCATCGTTAACGATTAAGGTCAAACCCTCCCCCTACTAAGGAACATGTTGTAATCGACAACTTCATTAGACAAAGGCCTCCTATATTCAATGGATCATTTGATCCCTCAATCACCGTATAATGGATCAACTCCATTGAGAATATCTTCTCCAACCATCAATATTTAAAACAAGAGAAGGTGTTTCTGTCTTCTTATCATATGGATGGTTAATATAATCAATGGTGGAAATTCATTAAAAATATGAAGCCTATAAAAGATATCTAAGAAATGAGATGAAAGGATTTCTGAAAAAAAATTGATAAATATTTTCCCCGCAACCTCCATCTTAAGATGGAAAGAGATTTCCTTAAACTAAACCAAAAGGATGATGAATCTTTTGGGCGTATAAAGAAAAAATCACCACACTTGCACAACATGCCTTTGGTTTTTTCATTACCCTCAAATGCAAGTCAGACCGCTTCTTGGGTGTGCTTAAACCCTGCATATGAAAAGACCCAATGGTATTCTAATTTTATAGCTATGGGAGTTTGTCCAATGTTACCTCAAAGTCAAGATATAGATCAGTGAATCTCAGGGCTATCATTTGGATAAGAAGCCAGAAGTGTAATTTAATTATGTATGTATGATGGATAAATCCAGCAGTGCTAAGAAATTAAAACATCCCACTTTCCAAAGGTGTATAAAGAGGAACCCTTGAAATTTCCTATAAGGGATGTGGAAACATTTTAGTAGTGAGAAAGAAGGACACCAAGCTAGAGATTTCGAGTAAGATAACCCCAATACTACGATAGTGTAAATGATTGTTATATTAGATCCTTAATTCATTGTTAATTTCTAAAACTTAAAAGAACCAAGGAACTTTGTGAACCTGTTCCCTATGCTAAGGGTTTCTTGTGGAAACAACAACCTCTAGAACTGCAAGGCCTGTTATTTTTTATCACTACCACCGAAGTGAATCCTGATAACAAAGTGGTGACTTGTACACTAGATATTCATTCAAGAATAGCAAATATAATTTTTTATTCTAGTTCTACAAATTATTTTATATCCCAAAAGTTTAGAATAATAATCCAAACATCACCACAAAAATGGAAGTAGAGATGTCGTTGAAAACAAAAAATGGAAAAATAATTCTATCCCAATAACATAACTCCTCCACAATCACCTTTTATGGATTGAACTTCCTGGAGAACCTCATCATACTTCTCTTGGAGTAATTTGATGTAATTTTTGTAATGTATTTGAATTAACTATATAGAGCCAACATAAATTTTCATGAGAGGGAAATCACTCTTCATAATTTGAATCAACCCCCTGATTCTATATAAGTGAAAGGAAGGGGATGAATCTTTTTTAGCACCATCATATCAAGCATGGATATTAATTCCCTATGAGCATGCATTTCTTTTCAGAAGATTGAGTATGATAAAGGGGCCAACCTTGAAGACATTCCAATTATTATGGAATTCATTTATGTGTCTCCTAATGAATTTTATGTTCTACCACTTAGAAGAGATGTTTAATTATAGATTGATCTTATACATTTGGAATTGAAAATTTCCAAGACTCTGTATAGAATGGATTTTGTGGGGATTGTGGAGATAAAGAAACAACTAATGGAGAATCTAGATAATGGGTTTATATTCCTAAGTGCTTCAACATGGGGTGTACCAGTTCTCTTCATCATGAAGAAGGATGGGTCAATACACAATTTCATTGATTATCGTGTTCTCAACAAAATCATGATAATGAAAAAGTATCATTTTCCAAAAAATGCTGATTTTTTTGATCATCTTTGTGGATCATAATACTTATCTGAGGTGGATCTATAGCCTCGATTATACCATGTAAGTGTAAAGAAGAAGGATATCCACAATACTGCTTTTTTACGTGGTACGAGCACTATGAATTCACAATAATTCCATCCAGACTCACTAATTCTCTAGTAACATTCATGGAATTGAGGTATATAGCCTTTAGAGATTTACTCGACGAAGATTTGGTAGAATTTATATATAATATTCTAATATACTCCAAAACCATGGAGGAGAATGAGGAGCATCTAATCACTATACTAGAGACATTGAAAAATGAGAGGCTCTATGAAAAGTATAGCAATTGTGAGTTATTGTAGAAGGAGGTCCCAATCTTGGTGAATATCATCGTAAGAAATAAAACATATGTGGATTATTCCAAAAAAAATCAATTGAGGGACGATTGAGGCCAAAATATTTGAAGGATCTCCATATCATCCTCTTCATAGTTAGATATTATCGCCAATTTCTGAGAATGTTTTCCCAATTTTTGAACCTTCTTACAAAGAAATCATGGATGGGAGTCACGTTTTCATGTAATAATTAATGTGAAGAATGATTTAGGGAGTTGAAGAATAGACTTATAATTACCCCAGTGATCACACAAACCACATGTGAGGAGATTTTTGTAATCCTTATCAACGATTCAATGAAAGGACTATGCTAGGTGATGATAAATAATGAAAAATTCATCACCTATGACTCATGTCAGGTGACAATTTATGTGAAAAAGAATCCCACAAATGATATAAAGTTGAAAGCTATTATCTTTTCATTGAAAATATGGTGGAATTTTCGTTTTAGGGAAAAGTGGGAAATATATATTGATCATAAATTGTCTCTAACATATATACAAAAAGAATGATAAGAATATGCCCCAACAAAGATCGTTAGAGCTCATCAGGGATTACGAATTCTCAATCCATTGCCACCCTGGGGAAGTGAACAATGTGGAAAATTATCAAAGTAGATATAACCTAATGATTTTATCATAGATAATATTTTAAAAGGATACAATCTTCTTAGATAAGATGAATATGGTAATGGGAATCATAAAAATAGAATATCATCAATCCTTTCACAAATGATTACTCAGTAGTTTCTTTTGGAAAGGATATAGGATTCTAAAAAAGATGATGTAAAAACTCAAAACAAAGAAGAAGATATTAAAAAATAGAAATCCTGATAATAAAATATTAACAATGAATTAATTGTGATATTTATGTCAATATTATGTGTTCCATCAAATCTAGAGTTAAAAGAATATCTTTCGGATAATTAACATTGTTTGAATTTCTCCATTCACCCCAGAAACCAAAATATGTATCGGGATCTCTGAGGGATTCATTGGTGGGATAAAATAAATAAGGAGATCTCTGAATATATATAAATGTTCTTAGTATGTCATCAAGTGAAGGTTGAGAGGTAGAATTCTGAGGGGATGATGAAACCATTGCTAATACCAATATGAAAATGGGAGAACATCACTATGGGATTGGTCACCAGACATCAAAAGACATCTTAAAGAAAAAAATATATCTGGGTTGGGGTAGATCACATTACAAAGACTACATAAATCATTGATATTAGAGATAATTTCTCATTTGATCAACTAGCAAGGATATACATTAGTGTAGTGGTAAGGCTGCATGGTGTACCACTGTCTATTGAATCTGATCGAGATCCAAGATTCACTTCTATTTTCAGGAAGTATCTAACAGGCTCTTATTACTGAGATGAACATCATTATGGATTATCATCCTCAAACTAATGGTAAATGGGAACATACAGTCGAAACACTATAGGACACATTTAAATAATTTTCAATGGGTGTCAAAGGAAGATGGTATCAACATATTTCTCTTGTTGAGTTCTATTACAATAACAGTTTCCACTCAAGTATCCAAATGGCTCCTTATGAATCCAATTATGGGGAGAGTTGTAGAGCACTAACATGTTCAAATGATACTGGGTAGTGAAAACATATAGTTATAGAATTGTTCAATGAAATGGTGTAGAAGGATAAGACCATCCAACAACACATTAATGTTTCTATGAGTCGACAACACAGCTATGAGGACAACCATCAATGATACCAAGATTTTGATGTTAGAGATATGGTTTTTCTCCACCTATTACCATAGTTGAGTGTTATGAGATTTGGGAAGAAGGTAAATCTTATTACAAGGTACATTTTACATTTTGATATCTTTGATCACATCGGAGCAGTAGACTATCGATGAGCACTCCCACTGAACCTATATAGAGTACATTATGTGTTACATGTATCACTCTTAAGTAAGTACATTCCAAAACCATCACATGTACTAATTATAGAGGTGGAACCATTAGATAATGACCTCTCCTATGAAAAAAATGGTGAAGATCTTAGATCATAGGGAAAATTTATACAATAAAAGACAATTCCCCTCGTCAAACTGTTGTGGAGAAACCACAAGATCGAAGATGAATCATGGGAACTAGAGGATGTGATGAGGCATAGTTACCCTCATCTGTTTTGTTATGGGATAACAATATTTTGAGGGAGAAATTTCTTATGGGGGAATGTTGTAACGACCCAATCATTTATGAATAAAATTCCATTTTTTATGTCTTGTGGATATAGGAAACAATTACATTCATTATTATTATTATTGGGTTTAAATTACCATTAAGTATAATTACCATTGATAATATAGTGATTTAACATTGATTACACAACTAATACAAATATTAGGTTTTAACAAATCCTCTCAACACATGCAATGATGGCCTCATCCAGTAGACTCGGGTCGTACGAAGCTTATTTGGTGGTGCTCATAAAGGAGGTTTCATAATTGGGATTCTCTTTTGACTATTCCCATGAAAAGATTCAACGCATTATGCTTAAATGGAATCGCCTATAAGAGAAGTGAAATTCAGTAGAGATTACCACCTGGGCGATGTTATCTGAGTTGCCTGATGATTTTTTCACTATCAAACACCTTACCCTTAGGTCATATGTTCATGTTATAAGGGTTAATATAACAACTAATTAGTTATTTATTGTGTAATACCTTTCTATAAATAGAAGTATTATTCTATTAATTCAATTATGTGAATAGTCTTTCAAAAAAAATATTGAATTTGATTAATTTAAATTTTGGGAAAAATGTATCCTTTGATAAATATTGGCATTATTATATTAAACTATTTTTTTATTAATAATATTATAAAAAATTTAACATAAAAGATGATTATATCAGTTTCTTATATATAAATGATCATGTAATTAGTTTGATAAGATTTATATTTTTATATGATACAATAGAAAGTCTATTTTATAAGAATTTATTTTATGGGAATATTGAAATTTTGAAATAATTAATATTTTAAAAAATAAAAAATTAATTTTAATAATAATAAATTATTATATAATCTTTATTATATCAAATCTAATTTTTTATTAAGGTTAAAAAACTGTTTTTGTCAGAACGCGTCCATTTTTAATAAATTTCAGTTCACATTTAACAAGTTAAAATTAATATATTAAGAAAATTATTTAGATATAATGCATGTTATTTTAGGAATCGGGATGTTGAAATTATCTAGTGGTTATTGTTTCATTATTTTATGAGACAATCAAATTTTAGGGAAAAAATTAAATAACATATAAGTATATTGTGTGTTTTATGACATCACAATAACACAATAATTATGTAATAAATACCATAAAAGGAATATTAGATCAAATATATGTTTTAAATTTTGAATATTGTGATTTTATATTTATTTGACATATTTTATAATGACTTAGTGGATCTTCCGAATTGTATAACATATTTTATGATTTTAAGTTCATTTATATAATAATGTGTCTCACCTACACAAAATAAAGGACAACATTTTAATATATTAGAACCATGTCCTTAAAAAATATTTTTTTCCAATACTCATTGGAAAAAACTATTGGAATGACCCATGGGAATGTTTTTGGTTTTTAATATGTTATTATATAAATAACCAAACCAATATTTGTGAATTATTAAAGAATTCCCCTCTCAATTTCTATATAAACCCACCCAAGATACCACTTATCATCACTCAAAATCATTGGAGCACATACCTACTCCGACTTACCCACCTTAGTATCCTCCCAAGGCACCCCAATCTCTCATGAAGCCCCTCTTTGAGCTTTTGAAGTTACACACTCAAATATGGGTTTCCATCCATTCTCATTTTCATCCAATATTCCTTATATAGATACACCATTTTATTTTCAATTAAAAATTATAGGTTATGTTTTCGTACATCCTTCATACAAAATGTATTATTTTTTAATGATTCGAGACACATTTATCTCCTTCATTAATCTGTCCCATGTGCACCAGTTACCATACCAAAATTTTAGAAGAGTTATTTCATTCTTCCTCCTTCTTTAAGTTTCTTTATTATGCTTTGACTTTTATTTACAAATTCTTCATTTTGGAAAATGTATTTATATGATCCCATTACTTCCCATTTCATGTATAAATGATTATAGAACCCTTTCTCTCTCATCAACCAATTTTATGAATCCCCATGTGATGTTGTTATGCTACCGAAATTGCACCGTGATTTCCCTTACCAATATCATCCGGTAGTGAATACCTTTCCAATTTCTCTATCGATGGTATTCACCTTTATGATCATATAATTATGTATTATAGAATTTTATATATTTATTCCATATTACATTATCGTGGAATAATTAATGATGTTAAATGAATCTATGTTATGCGATCATTGTGGCACACATAAGCATGTGGTTAAAATGTTCATGAATGGTGTACCTTAAAAGAAATCAAATGCATTATGTGACATTCAGTATCATGATAAATCATGTTGGGATAGGGTTTTACCTAATTCTTTTATATTACTTTTTTCCATCATGTCGGTACATGGTTTTACCTGATCCATTTATGTTAATGATTCAATTTTTTATATTGTTTCCACATTTCCATGTTATGATAATCATGATATATCATGATTTTATTTTCATTATTCTCTTACGATCCATTGATATTCCTATTTCTTAAAATGTATTGTTTTATTCATGTTATTCATTGTTTACTCTCTTACTAGGATTTATATCTCTCCCTATTCTTGTGTACATTCTCATGTTATCCAATGCATTGTTAAGTATTAAGGAATGTTATGGTCATGTAAAAGTTGCATTCAATAAAGATGTTGTATTTTATGTTTTTTGCAGTTATGTAATATTCCTAATGCCCAAATACACCAGACCTCTTGATCTTCTATGTTGTATTATGAGCATGTTAGTGTAATAAATCAAGATTACATATGATATAAAGAGCATGGTTGTTATAATTAATTTAATGCTACAATTTAACTATTAATGGTTCCAAAATGGATTAAATTGAATAAAAATTGTTTTTGGGTTAATATTATACTTCCACATAATTGTTTTTAGAAAAACAAGAGTCTGTTTCAGATTTTTATTTTAACATTTTTAATATTACTCTTAATATCATTTAACTTGGTGATTAATTTTTATCCTTCATATTTATTACTAAGGAATAAAATTAAGATTAGTACATTTAACAAAATCTAAAAATAATATTTAAATATTTTCAATTATCTAATAAAAATTGCAAAGTCTTTGAAATGAAAATTTCAAAATAAATGTACATAACAGATTAAAATAATTTTTAATGTAAGATTTTATTTTTAAAATTTTATTTACATGATAATATTTTTATAGATGAAAATTATTATGAAAAGTGGTTTATTATAAATTAAATAATATTTTATATTCTTCAAAACAAATAAAATCAATAATTTCATCATAAAGAAAAATAATCTGAAGAAAATACGGAAAATTGTTTTTCTTAATGTAAAATTACAATATAGATCTAAAATTATCAGAAAAAATATTTATAAGGCCAACCACTATTTTTAAATTCAAATTTTTATTCATTAAAAAAATATTTTATCAAAATAAATGTAATTAATATCCTAGGAAATTTATTCATATTGACAAAATCCATAAAATTAACTTTGTTTTAAAAATTATTTTTGTGACATTAGAAAAAAAAAATTTATAGAAAATTAAATAAATGATTTCTATGAAAATTTATATGCTTTGAATTTAAAAATATATTATAATGGGAACCCTGGATGGTGGAACCCTGGATGGCGTAGCGAATGAGCTCGCTGCGGGAGGTCCCCTCTGAGCATCGGCCAGACGGGGGCAATGTCTCTCCTCGTCCTCTGAGATTTGATCCCTCTTCCTGCCCTGATTTCCTGGAGATTGAGGTATTCCCTAAGGTTCCGAATCGAGTGAATGGTGAACTCTCTGTCCCGATTTCCTCTCTGGAGTTTGCGAAGGCGGTGTCGCGGCTAGATCTCGTCCTCGTCACAAGATTTGGGAAGAATCGACCCTCAGTTGAAATCTTTCACAGGTTCGTCTCCTCTTCCTGGAAGCTTAAAAATAAAGCATTTGTAGGGTATTTAGATTCGAAGCATTTTCAGATCCGTTTCTCTTGTGAAGATGATTTAGTTTTTGCATGGTCTTCTGCGACAAGAGTGTTTGATGGGTTCAAGTTTTCTCTTTTTCGCTGGTCCTTTGAGTTTCATCTGCATCGTGATCCTCTAACCACGATGTTATGGGTTGAGATTCCTGGCCTTGCTTTACCTTTCCAAAATCCAGAAATTCTACATGTTATTGGCAATATGATTGGTTGTTTCCTGTGTATAGACCTGCGGACCCGTGTTGCTTTCCATCCAGCTACCCCGCAAATCTGCATTGAAGTCGACGTCTCGAAACCACCAGTTGAATCTGTGTGCGTTGAGGTTGAGGGTGAGCTCCGATGGCACCAACGTGTGTGCACTGAGTCGTGGATACCCTTCTGTGTGAACTGCTGCTGACTTGGTCACTCGGTTACCCTCTTTCGCCGCATTCCTCACCAAAGTGACCACGACACATTACAACCTCCTGTTGCTCCTATGTTTCACACCACATCAGATGCATGTGGATCGAATGATGCTAATATTGATGCACCTAGTGGATAGGCAAGCTTGGAGGCACCGGGCGATGCTGCTCCTGCTCTGAGGAAGGAGTCCATTGGTGGTGTCAATACATCGGTTAGAGAGGTTTTTGAAAGATTTAAGCATGATCTCAATTATAGTGATGCTGCTGAGTTAGGACGGCTGAAGGAGATCTCAGAACCTGAATGTGGAAATAGGGTGTTGGGTAAGAGGAACGAGGATGCTGGTCTTAAGGAAGACAACGTCATATCTCTAAGTAATCGATTTGCAGAGTTGTCTGATCTGTAGTTCAATACCCGTGAGGCACAACACCCACTTCAGGATATGATCGCAACTGAAGATGATAAGTTTGGTTGTGGTGACAATAAGGGAATTGGGTAGCCTGCTGGGGACCCGGTGGTCCTGATACAATAGGACCCAAATGAGGGATATGTTGGGCCACAGAAGCGTGCACCTATGAATCTGATGAAATAGGTTCCTGAAACAGAAGCTGGCAAAATTTCTGAGGAAGTGCTGGATGAGAATGCTAATTTGGAGTAGCATGATGTTGAGGAGATATTCATGGAGGGGCATGAGTGCCTAGAGACAAGAAGAATGAATCAGTTCAATAAGGAGCACCCTCTGTGCTTGACACATGTAGATGGTAACAAGGAACCATCCCGGGGTACAGCCTCCTTGGTGCATGAGAACTCTCAAATGGTGTATGAGGGGAAGGAGAACCAAGGATGTTGTCCAAAGGATCACATGAAGGAATCATATAGTGAGATTCTCAGGAATGGGGTGAAAAGGAACGAAAGTAATGGAGCTTCCACCGCTCCGCCAAAGAGGAAACCCAGGAAGGATTACTCCAACATGCCGAGGACCATTTGCACCAGGTGTTCTATAAAAAATGGAAAAGTGAAAGACATGGGTCACATGAGGGGACGAAGTAGGTCCACTGAACCCATGTCCCCAGTATAGTTACGTCGAAGGGAGCAATACTTACAAATGTTAAGTCAATACGCTTCACACTCTGAATGGGAGTCGGCAGATCCGGATGAGTTCTCAGAAGGTGGTGGTGGTGACATCTTTGATGTGTTCTGATATATGAGGTTGTGAGGTATGTTGTTCTGATGTATTTTTATTTTCTGCACTATGTACTTTCTATCGTTTTTTTTAATAAATTTCTAGGGGACTAGGAACTCGGCCTCGTCCTGTGCCTTCCTTGTCTATTATAATTTATCAAATTTAAATTCTATAATTTTTAAATTTGGTTTTAAAAATTTACATAATATAAAAAACATTTTTTAATTAAAATATCCTCTTTTAATAAAAAATCATATAAAAGATTTATCTATAAATTGTAATATATTTTAATGGTTTATCATATTATTGTTATTTGTTACCTTACAAAAACATTTCTTTTATTTTTTGTGGTTCATTTACATTTGGTTTATAATGTAAAACATGTTATCAAACCAAACACCATATTTTCATGTTTTATAATTTTGGGTTGTTATAACTTCTGTCCACTACTATTAGCAAGTTGTAAAAACCAATAATTTTTTTATAATATATTTTTCCAATTAAATATATCATGAGAGTTGTTCCCTTTTGGTTTAACCATAAATGGAATTTTAACAATCACATTATTAAATAATATGTCCAGTTTTATGAATATTTTTCAAAAATATATTTATAGAGTATACTCTTAAAAAAATTAGTATTTTTAGAGGTGAATTCTTGACTTGAAAGAAATTAAAAATATTTTTCCCCTGATGGAGAGAGCCTTGAATTTTATTTAAATTACACTAAATCTCATTGAACATAACATGATAATTTATAAACACCATAATAGTTTACAGTAGCATTGATATATTTGGTTTCTATTTTAATTTTAATAGTAAATAATCATCTTCATTGACTATTTGATCATTTTTTAAAAATTATTGATTTTATTTATTTTTACCCTTACTGATGTTTTTAGTGAACTCATAATATCCACCTTGAAGTTTATCTATATAAAATTTAATAACTTTAAAATTTAATGGCTTAAAGAACATGTACATGTTTTCAAATTTAACTCATCACATACCTTAATTCGGTTCATGAGAAATTTGGCTCTATCATTACTTGATTTGGTTTAGGATACAAAGGCATTACTAGAACATTATGTTTAATATTTTAAGAATTTATAAGTTTTCCTATTATATTTTATCATATTTTGTTATGTGGTGAACTCAGATTTGATGTACCCCTATTTCATTCATTCAAAACTTGTTACCTTTAGTTCCCTAGGTTCTTTCTCATTTACACAAAAGGAAATTATTTCTCTTTTCCTCATTATTTTTTTCATCTTTTTGAGATAGTGATAAATTTTGGCCTCACTATAAGAAGTGTTATAATTGATTTCTATAGAAAGAAATACTATTTTTTTCTTTACCCTCATTGAATTTCAGCACATACTTTACATATTTTCACTTTATGTTGACCTCTTGTTTCATTATTGATATAATAAATTCATCTACAAATATAATATTAGTAATGTCTTCTTATTGATTTGATTTTACCTTGGGTGGACAAGAAGACAAAAATACACAAAATATCTTTTTAAAGATCATTTTGGTGGTAATATAATCAAAATGATATTCATATCATTAAAAATTTTATGAAAAAATTATGTAATTCTATAATAAATTAATATGAAGGTATGATAAAACAATCCAATTCTTGATGATATAAAATAAGTCTATTTTCTTTAACATTGTTAGTTCCCTCTTCTATGACATCATAATGTTTAACTATTTCTTACTCATTTTTTCATATGATATTATGACTAAATTCACTTCATTATAACCCATAATTATGGTAATTATTATATTTTCCATAATGTTCAAGGTCTTAAATGTTATTAGGAATCTGTTTTTTGTCCGAATCATTATTTTGTGTCTAGATATGCATGAACATATTTTAAATTGGACTCTAATGGCTTCCAAATAATTTAGTCCTATTAGTGTTAAATAAGTACAATATAATACATAAATGAATGGATATTGACCAACTGAGTTTAATTTGGGATCAATATAAGATATATATGTAGTGGTTATTCATTATAGTTTTTCCTTGAAGATGCTGAAGGTTTAGAAATCTATTAGTTCTATGATAATAATTTTTTTTCTGAGTAGGATAGAAAGAGGAGTGGATGAATTTTCTTTTAAAAATAAAAATACATTCAATTATTTATGTAATGTGATTGTAATAACATAGAAGATAAATTGAAAAACTAAATGTTCTAATGATAATTATATATGAATAATATGTAATCAGAATGGAATAGGGATTAAAACACATTGGTAAATAGAAATTAAAATTACAAGGAGAGATGATAAAAAATTTGTTCAATACACAAAATGAGTGCCTTAGTCTCCACTAACCAAGAGGCATTATTTTTTTTCATTAATATCTTTTATTTATTAGTATCCATGAAACTTAAAAAAAGAAATAAGATGTATGATTTTAAATAATACAAGTAGGAATGAAAAAATAACACTTGAATTTAAGTAGATAATGATAGAAATAAATATCTAACCTTAGTGGTGGTGAGAACACAAGAATTAGAAGGAGATGTTTTCTATACACAAACCATTTTCAAAATTCTATATATTATCTCAGTATAATACAGATGGAAAATGATAAATAAAGATAAAAATGATAGAGAGGGAAATGGATTTACAACAAATATGCACAAAGAGATATTAAATGTGGGAAACTAGAATCAATATTGTTACCTATTGTCACTTGTTGATTAAAATACATTAATGGAGTGTATTTGGATATTATTAAGGACCCTTTACGGGTTTCGAGGCATTCTGGGTATAAAATATCCATTGGGGGTCAAATAGGATAGTAGGGTCCATATGTAAAAGCTAGTTTTTTGTCTAGAAAAGATAAACTAGCTAGCCGGTAGGATCCACCAATTATTTTAAGGGATCTCCATATTTTAATGTCTAGACAATGTGTATAATTATTGGGATAGTTGATTGAGATGCAACAAGGTACTCATTCACATGCTTATCCATTGAGTACTTGTTGAGCCTAATAGATTCTACTATGATAACTAGTTCAATGATGATTTTCTTTTAGTTGGATAGTGTTGATGCCTAAGGAGGTCCTTTAAAATGGATCTCTAAGCCTTTATTGAGCCATTATCTCATCCATGAATCTTCATAACATCTTATTGAATCATAATAGTGGAAATATACAAAAATTAAATAGTTATAATGATAGAAGGTGTTTGAGATAATCAAAAAATAAGAGAGTGAGATGTGGGACATATCACACTGACATATCACCATTTTAGGTTCATTGTATATATAACAGCGCAGGTGAACCATTTAAAATATTTTTTTCTTTTTTGTTCCTTCATTTCGATAATTTTGTTTGATAATCCATTGAGATCAATTATAAGAGAATAATATATTAAGGATTTTCCTTTCAATTAAGAGAATTATTTGAGGAAGGGTGAAATAAATAGTTCAAATTCACCCTTACCTAGATCCACCTAGCAAAGGATGCATAAAGATATTAATTATAATCCACTAGTCAAAATAGATATATATTTTTAAGAGCTATATCTCTAGCTATTCACAATTTAAAATTAGTATAACTAATTCCTAAGATTGATATTAATTATTAATTTCATTAAATTTGTAAAAAAATTATTAAAAAAATATATAAAATTTTCTGTTTTAATTTTTCAAAAACATTATCTAAATAATTTGGAAGTATTTCCACGTGAAATTTTTTTTGATTCATTAAATGTGGTAAAATTCAGGGGGTTGTTTGTTATACAATAGAGAATATTTATAGTTTTAAAATATAATGTTTGATGAGGAAATATTTATACGATGTTTAATTTTAAAAATTATATTGACAATATGAATTTTAATTTTATGTTATTAACCGTAAAAAAATTTAATTTTATGATACAATCATTAACTCAATAAAAATATTATCTTCACAATGTATGAGATTAATTCAGGGTTAATTGGAATCCAATGAGTAGTTACCCAATTAAAGAGTCAAGATATAATGTGATCCATTTTCTTATATACTATAGTATATAAAAAAATATTAACTTAGTTAACTCACTTTGAAATTATTTAAGGACGTTAATATCTCTATTATTTAATTTAAATTAAATTAGCAATCCCCATATTTTGTATATTATACCATTAGATACCTCCCGTTGAATATTTTTAATGATTTTAATATCTCCATTATTCAATTTGAAATTAATTTTTTATTCACAAATCATGTGTTTTATAAAGATGATTTATTTTATGTTTTTACATGGATACTACTAAAACTACATCCATAATCAAAAATTTGTTTATAGATATAATCGGTGTTAAACACAGTTCATTTTGATTTAATTATTAAGGGGTTCTGGTATTTTTTGGTAGGACCAAGGATTGTTATTACAATGATATTTTGATATATTTTCTCATTAAATTTTTTGATTATAATCTAAAATATCTCAGTATTGCTCGATCGGAGTTCATTATTAACTCTATAATTATGTACATGATTTTTTATAACTTTAGGTTATAAAAATATCATTTTTATGGATTAAAAAGGTATATTCATATATTAGAAATATTATTTAGAAAGGGAAAATCATAGATAAGAAAAGTATCATTGTATATTGTTAAATCTTCAGTATGACTATTGCTTGAAGTTCTTTAATGATCAATATATATAAACACTTTAACAATACAATTACTTCAAATCTTTTATAGAAACAACTTCATAAAAATTTCATAGGTTTAAAATAATTCCACAAGGATGTGTTCATTAAAATATTGCGTATAAGTAATTTTTGATATCTTAATTCTTTATTCAATTATAATTAAACATAATCGTTCTATAATATTTTTATGAATTATAAATTATTGGTTTCCTGAACATTCCCATTTCATTTTCGAAATATTGTCCAGATTGGTGTAACTTCAATCAATTATTTTTAAGATTTTTAATATCTAGTTGATATGAATATTTAGATTAAATATTATCTTATTAATTCATTCAAAGATAATCCAGGACTGATCTAGAAATTCATTTATGAATATAATTTTTTGATATAAGATGATATTCTCATTTTGGAACCAATTAATAATGGAATTATAAACAACAAAATATTTTATTGCTTATATAATGTTAATTGATTGAATTATAAGTTACATATACCTTTTAATAATCACAATATCATTACTCCTACCTATCATGTTATTTTTGAAATATTGTATATTATATTTAATATTTAAATCTATTTATAAACGTTTTGATTCACTTTTTTCTCAATATATATGTTTTAACTAGTGAAAAATAATTATTTATTCATATTTTTTATGGAATATTTCTTTAAAAATACAAATATCTGTTGTTTTAGATTCTATTTGAGAACATTAAAAACACATGCAACTTATTCATTCAAAGATTATATCATATTTTTAATTATAGAACCATGGGTCATCTGAATAACATTATTATAGTATAACATTTAATTATTTTTATATCATTTTATAGAACAAAAATATTATTTAATATGAGGGAAACAAATTCATAATAGGTTTTCTATATATTTTACTATTTATTTTTTTATAATGAAAATTTTTTAAGATACAGATAAGTATATAATAGTTTCTATGATTTAATAATACTTAATGAATAAGAAATAAATATTAATATAAAAGAATATAGTGATTCTATTCATGATTGAAAGATAAATCCTATTGTTGGCTATACTAAATACGAGAATAATAGATTTACTGTGGACTCTATTATTTCAATGGGATATAATGGAATTTATGAAACTAAAATGGTGAAATAGTTTTTTTAATTCTTTAATAATATGTGACTTTTACATCGTTTGATATCAATCTAAAAGGTATAATTGTGGATTAATATTATTTAAATAAGAAATCATGGAGAAGTCAATTGTATGAGTTGGAATTATTTTCAGTGTTTCATTAAATCATGATAAGATAAATAGATTTCGTTTAGAGACATCATATTCAATGTTTATAAGATTCGAACGTTCTTAATTTGATTAATTGTTTTTAACATACTCTTATATATTAATTAATATGTTAGTGGATTATATTGTAAATAATGAGGATAATGATATTTTTATGGTAAGGTTGGATTTTATACCATATTAATTGGTTCAAACTTATGTAAACATTCATTATTAAACTCCATCCACTTCATTTATTTTATTAATTTTTAGGGATTTAAGAGGATAAATCCTATAAATTAACATTCTCATCAATTAATTTATTATAATGATAAATATTTATTATTTTAAATATATACACAGTGTATAGCATATTGAATATTTTAATGTATAATCCATTCAAATATATTTCAGGAGTCATCAAGGTATTTTTTTCAAAAAATTTATATTTACATGTTACCTAATTTTTATTCCATCAACAAAAAAGGGATTAATTTTGTAAAAATAGATATCAAAATATGACAAATATTATTATAAAATAAAATGTAAAATTATTATTTTTTTGTTTTAGAAATAATATATTTTATTACTAATATGGGATTATTTTTTTATTTTAATCAATGTAAATTATTTTATTTATACTTATTTATGTTTAAGACCAAAATAAAATAAAATATTTATCATCAAATCATAATAAATTAAATTTTGAAATAAAATATAAAATTTATAAAAATATATAATTATAATGGGATTATTTTTTAATTACATAAATTAATTATTATTATATTAATCATAACATATGAATAAAAATAAATCATATAGTTACATTACTTTGGAGACATCTTCACAGTCTTTAAGGATTTAATAGTCATGGTTTGTTTTTGAAGGTTTTGATTCAATATACCTGGATCCCACTGTGGTCTCCATTGACCTAATCTTCTCCAACATGAAATTATATTTACCAAAAATGTTAAGGTTTATCATGGGATTAGTCCTAGGAATTTTTTTCATTATTATATATACCTCCCATGATAATTATAATATCCCTTATATGTCATTTCTTCCTTTCCTGATGCCATAGAACATTTCACATATTTAAATCTCATTATGTGAATACCCATACATTATCTCACTATAAATAAAACATCATAATATAGTGTCAAAACACGATATTATCATTTTAATGACCATATTATAATTGTAAATAGTAATAGTGTATTCATTCAGTACCAAACTATTTACTAAAATTATTCAATCAATAAATTAATTATTACTTCATCAGATACAAAATTTCCACATTATCCCATCTATATAAATATTCATTTTGTCCTCTAACAACATCATATCCCAATTAAATGTTAAAATTAATATATTATTACCCCCATAGATAATTAACTCAATGTAAATATTTACAATATTTTAATAAAATCATAAAAAACATATATTACAATGTAACACCCTTATTTTTAAAGAATTTCTCCATGTTATTTATATATATTCAGAATACCAAAATTATATCTGATTTTACTAATATTTATTATTATTTTTACCATGTCTCATACTCATTCAAGACATACAATATCATAATTTAAATTTATTTAAAATGATATTAAATATTCTATTTTTCTTTACTTTGTATATTTCACTTCATTTTGATTACTATGTTTACATCATATATCTTTATAACCTGATATTTACCTATTTCTAATTTTAATAAAAGAAATATTTCGTTAGAAAAAATAATAATTTAATAATAATGAAAAAAGTTTTCATTATAGGAATGGTTTATATCTATATAATTTATTTTGGTTTTTGTTATATAATAAGTGTTCATGTAATTCCCAGAAATACAAAATTTCTTTTTTATTTCTTTTTTATAAATGAATTGATCATTATTCATTATTGAAGATAAAATATATTTTATTTTCATGAGTATATTTTTTATGGAATAAATAATATGGTTTATGGTTTATATATTCTATGTTTGGATAGTATGGTATGTACAATTCAAGATAATAAGGTGAATATTAATAATTCAAACATTAATTAATTTTTTGAATTATCTCCTATTATGTATAAAAGGTAAAAACGTGCAACATTTTCTAGAAAAAATATAATTGGAATCATTTGATCCAAAATTATTTTAAAATTATAAATGGTACCTACTATTAACAATTATTAAAACACTTTTTATTGATAAGTTATAAAGATCTAATGATATTTTAGTGTCAGTACAAAATAATGTAGATATTCATATGTGCTCAAAAACCAATAATTATTAAAATCACACTATAAATTTTACAAATAATTTAATAATATATCACCATTTGTTTATATGAAAATCATGTATAAATCTATTTAAATATATACAAAACTCAATACAATGTATATATCAATTTTAGAGAATGTATATATATACATAAGTTAGATAAATGTGGGTTATACATAAGACTAATTTTTTACAGTCACATAATATATGTTCAATATTTTTTTTAAAACTCACTCTAGATATCGAGATACACCACGAAATGGTTAATGAGTAAATAAATAATTATTTTCCCAAAGTTGAATAAATTTCACATGAGTAAATAATTGGAAAATAAAATAAAAAACTACTAATTTTTTATGAAGTATGAATTATATCAAGGAATATCACTCAAAACAGTGTGATAATAGTACCTTTGATATTTTATAGAAATTTTTTTCTTGTAGTATAAACTATTTAACAAAATTATATTTGAAAAGTTCGGGATAATTTGGTCGGTTTTTGATTTAGATTTATTTTCCTGTATATTTATAATAAAAATAAATTTGTTTCTTATTTATAGATTATATAATAAATCATTTTCATTCATTCTTAAGGATAATGGTTATTCTACATGCATGAGTTATATTTTTTGTGCAATTGATAATATGGTTTATGGATAATATATTCTATGATTTTATAATTTCATGTAAAATTTTAAAAATAAGAAGGAGATTATTTATTATTCAAACATAAAATAGATCATCAATTCTCTATGAAGATAGGTAAATGAGACACACATGAATATTTTTCAATAAATTTTTTATTAGAATCATTTTATAATGAATAATTCATTATATGTGAATATAAATTACTAATAAAAATGGGAAAACTCGTTTTACTAAAATGAGATAATGATATAACCAAATGTTATGATTAAAAAAGAATATGTTATCTATTAAAATGGGATTAAAACTATCGTAGGTTTTAATTACAATGGGATTATTCAAAATAATTTCATTTGATATAGTCATTTTTATATGAAACACATGTATAAAACCATTGAAGTATTCATGATATTGAAAAAAAATTATATATCCATGTTTGTAAAAGTATTAATGTACATCAATAAGATTGATGTTCTTAAGCCCCATGTTTGTTGATATTTTGAAATATTTATGTTTTTTGAACTCATATAACCATTCTACACACTGTCTGGAATGTTTTAGGATTAATTATTAATTCCAGAGAAATATAACTTAAATAAAATGAGTGATTTTAATAGAATAAAATCTTGAATAAATGTGATGTCATATAATATGTGAATGACCATGATCTCAACAAACCTATGTATGTATTGGTTTAAATTAAATATAATTATTATTTTTTGGGTTCATGTTATATTTATTAGTTAATTAAATCGTTTTAACATTGATTCATTCCATCAACTTCATTATGATTTTCATATATATCAACAATTAATTTTATATAATCCAAAACCTATGTAACCCTTACCCACATATGATTAAATTCCCTTTAAATAATGGAAGTAATGGGAAATAAGATACTATTTTAGATTCTACTAAGGTGAATCCAACCCATGATATATATTGGATAGATGTCAAATGATTCAACTCAATCGATCTTTTACTTAATTATTTAATCTCATATGGTGAAGGATTTGTTTAATGCTCACAAAGACTTTTTTTTATTAATTATCATGATCATTCCATATATTATATTCTATCTAATTCATGGATATTTAATAAAATATTGTATTATTTTTATTAAATATTATTCAAAACAATGTAACGTA
The DNA here is from genome assembly GCA_963277665.1 of Viscum album. Classification (NCBI taxonomy): domain Eukaryota; kingdom Viridiplantae; phylum Streptophyta; class Magnoliopsida; order Santalales; family Viscaceae; genus Viscum; species Viscum album. The sequence continues at coordinate 235,293,532 of OY728159.1, forward strand.
AATTAAATAATAGGAATATCGAGTAGAAAAAATTGTAATATATATTATTTTGTCAAGACATGTTAAATTATTTATCTATAATATGAATGATATTAATAGTTCATGGGATTGATAATGTAATGTAATTTATTAACATATAGAGAAAATCCATAAAGAAAATATTTTTTAGAAACCCATTCAACTACAAGATTTATAGTGGAATCATTGATAAATGTGTTGTCCCGAACCTTTCCTAAAACTTTTAATTATTAGGTAATTATAATGATAGTATTTGTTTAACATAGAAAATTTAAAATTATTACGTGTATAATTTTCATGAAATAGTGTTACTTGGAGGATAATATTGAAGAAATCCATAAAATATTTTTTTGGATTAGGAAGTCCCCTCAATAGATCAAGTCGACGTTGGATAGTATTAAGAATGATTGCCTATATAAATAACATCAAGTAATTGATTAGACCGTTTTTAGGATATGATAAGTGGAATACAGATCTTTAGTACTATAATTTCTATGAAATAGTATATATTAAGTACAATGGTGACTTTTTAAATTTACATGAGACTAAAAAAATTAAACATTAATATGTTTGAGTTTCTAGCCATCGAAATTATATAAAATATTCATTTATTTTTTATATAAAATGGAATTTTCATTATCTTTAACATATATTGGATCTATTATTGAGAATATGAACAAAACACATATGTGAAGTACTATTATGGGTGTAGGTGGTTTCTCAAGATACAATGGCAGAGAATCAGTTTTATGTTTTGGTGTCCCCTATTATAGATAAGTATACTAAATAGGATAGTAAGAGAAAACATAATCTCCCCTCAAAGAACATGAATGATGATTTAAAATCACATTCTTGATGTTACCACCCAAGTGAAGTGAGATCAAACGTTTTGAATAATATATGAATATAAAAAGAATATTATCCCATATCTATTTTATTTATTAGGAGAGATCAAGACATGAGAGTCGTAAAATCTCTTACGCACTACGTTGTGCAAGATTGTTGAGTGTACCCCAATAGGGTATCATATAGTCAAGATTATTTTCTACACCAGTAATATATACTTCATGGGTTTCATGATAAAAATTTATTTTTGAATGTATATAGTACATTCCACATTACCTTAGAGATTATATGTCTTTATTAGAAACTTTTATGTGAATAATATATATAAGTCTCTTTTTGATCTCATTAATATGATTCCCTTTGAAAATAAGGATATATAGTATAAAAAAAACTTATTCCATTTCGGTTAATAAGAGGAAAGTTAAGTTGATAAGCTCAAATCAAGATACTATATTTACATATTATTTTCATTTACTATCCATGAATTTGATGATCAAGATCAATGAAAGGGATAATGATGTTGTCAAAATTTTATGTTGAGAAAATTACAAAATAAATAAGAACAATAATATATTAAACAAGAAAAATAACAATTCAAGTGTATTTTTTATCAAGTGAAATATATCTGTATCATCAAATACTTATATGTTTTTGTCATATCATATTATCGAAATATAGTAACACAATGGTTTTTGAAATATTTAAAAATTTTGAGGTGGATCTAGAAATTTTCATTGGTGTAATACTAGCTACATTGGTATTCGAAGACAACCTCCCAAAATTATAAATTGGATTAGATCAATATTTAGAGGATTTTTTATATTTTAAAAGTGTAACCAGTAAAAGTTTACCCCTGTATTAATAATATTTATTCAGTTTAAAAAAAATATAATATATCAATTTAATAATGATATTATATGTCACGAAGAGACATATTTGAATAGTGGTGTTTAGATTATAGAAGTCTAAAATTTATTGTTTCAAATTAATAATTAATATAGCTTTCATAACTCATATCACACCAAAGTGTGGAGTCTCTATATAGGAAATGTAAAAAATCATTTGATAAATTAATGTCAAGATATGACTTTTGTCTTTTTAAATAAATATACATATTATATGTCATTTTTATATACAAGGTAATAAAGATAAATATCCATACTATAGAAATGAAAATGGTGTCCCAATTTATTCTATTTCTTCATAAAAATGTGAGGGTACAATTTATTATTAATAAAAGGGGTGGATACTCATACTTTGTATCTATTATCGATGACTTGAGTAGATATATATATATATATATGTATAGTCAATGAATTATATGTCATATTATATTGATAAATTTTTGAAATATAATAATGAATTTTGGAATCATTGTTGAATGATGATGAAGAAAATCATCATTGAACATGATGGATTGTACCTTATCTAAAATATCATTAGTTATGTATTATATTTTTAGACATTATCCCAACTCACTCCATATACAATGTAATGGAATAGTGTGATTGAAATGAGGAACCACACCTTTTTATACATGTTTATATTGAAAATGAATAATGACATTATTCCACTATACATTTGGGGATATGTATTATAGACTAAAACACACATACTAAACCATGATCTATGTATGGTTGAAAATGAAATCCCATATAAGTTAATGTGTGGGATGTTATCCATGGTGATGCGAAGAATTTAATAAGGTTAAATCTCTGAAAAAATGACATATGGAGGAACAATGATTATGTTTATAGACCATCCCAAATATACAAAGGGATTTTACCTTGATTAACTCGAATATAAATTGTTAATAATGAAAAAAGTCAACAGTCTATGAGAGGGAGAACATCCCCGTTTGTTATTGTGGGTGGAATAAAGAAAAAAATGAGGTTATGTTTAAATATGCATAGAAGTTATAATTGGAATAAAATCCTCAACAGACCGTATAAGTTATTATTATAGAGATAAAAGTACTATGAAGGAGAACTAGAGTGTTTACCACACCATGGGGGTGTGGTTTTCTGGTCAATCAAAATGGAGACACATTATGAATTGAAAATAATTAACCAATTTAATAAAATAAATATGTATGTAGATTAGAGGACACCATATTAAATGTATATATTTATTATAAAATGGATTCCATGTATGATTTTTTTTGGGATTTTCAAGATTCCTCAGTTGATTTAACCTCCATTGGGTCCCAAAGGGAATTCTCAATGAAATTGAATATTCGTCGAACATTCAGTAACTATAATGCATTACTTGTTTATAAAAGGTGTTAACATTTTCAAGTAATTGAAATTGATGAAGCTTTTTCTTTTATTTATATTATAAAATATATTGAAATTATATGATATATGGTAGCTTTCCATGACTCTAATATTTGAGAGATTGATGTCGAAATGACCGTCTATAATTGGAACCTTCTATAAAATTTGAACATGACATAGCAATAAGGGTACGTGAATTTAATGTATTTTAATAATCTATCAATGTTATTGAGATTCATTTATGTGTTTATGAAAGAATGATGATCACTGTGCAGTCACTTCGATGAATCCATATGGTAATATGGTGTCACAGTGAATGAATGTGGGCCCTGTGACTCTAATAGGAATAGAAAGGGGCAAGGTTTTTACAAGTATTGTATGTATATGATGTATTACATATTTTAAATGATATACCAATATTAGAGTGTCTTAATACATGGTTGAATAAATTTTTCCCAATAAAGTATTTTGGTGAATAAGATTATATTTTAGGGATTATCATCTATCATTATTGATATGTAGAGATTCTTGGACTAAATTAGGGTTACTATATTAACAATGTTTTAAATAATATCAATATTGAATATTCCAATACAGGATTGTTTTTGAAATCATATATAATACATCTCTCCATTAAAATAAGTACTCATACATAAGTGAAGATAATAAGGATTAATCAAATATTTTAAACATATGAGATAGTATATGTCATGTGTGCAATAATATATACCAGGATAGATTTTTCCAATTTGATGAGCATGTTAGGATGATATCAAGAAATCCAAGGAGACCACTATTTCAATTCAATAATTGAAAACACTATCCTAACTTTATTATACACTACTAGGTATATCATACTATCTTTTGATTGTTATGAGTAACTACTCATGAAGGGATATACATATTATATGTTCAAAATGGAATAGAATGATATAAAATCACAATGAAGATTTGAATTATCCATCAAGAAGGGGATTTGAGTGAGATTATTTCTATTCAGAACTTGGTCACTCATTATGTGGTTGATTTCAATAATATTGTGTCTTTTAATATAGATATAGAATATGTTCATAAATAAAAAAATGTATAAAATTTAATGGTATTCCTCAATGTAATGATGCTATCACAATATATTGTGATAATAAAATAGTGGTTGTTCTTTGCAATGAATTATGTTCATATTAATAGATGAATCATATACCTCATGAGTATCACATATTGAGGTACATTTCATTGAGAGTTGAGGTTTTACTAATCACATTAAATCAGAAAGTGTGTCGAATACCAATTATGTAACATATTTTTAACTGTTCTTAGGGGAGTTGAACTATTTGTTTGAGTATCAAATGATTTTATATAATTATTTGTTTATTCCAATGTTTTTTCAGACCATTTTTAAAAGCATTATGGTCTTCGACATGGTGGGTGCATAGTCTAAAAATCCATGTTTCCAGACTGTGAAATAATTCTACTAACCTAGGTAGGTGTGCATGATTTGAAAATGTTAAGTAAAACCACACATCCAATGGATGAAAGGGTGATGTAATGGAATATAGGGAAAGATTATGGTTTAAATAACCACATATACTAACTATGAATATCTTCTAGTATATTATTATGGGAAACATGGTTTTTGGGCATGTATAGTACTAACCATGAGACCAAACCCATGAAACCATGTGAACAATAATCAATGCCCTGAAATTTGTAATTAAAACCCCAAACCCACCTAATTAACCGTAAAATCCTCATACTTAATGAAAATAACATCCATTGGTTTTTGGAAACCATATAGTTTCATTTTAGCACTCCCAACCTTATTTCTGGGTGGAACCAAGTTTCAATCGATGTAGTGGTCCTATTCTAGTGAGCTCATTTCTAATTAGTGTTTAGTACCTATTATTTTTGGATTAAATATTCTTATAGGTTATGATGGCCTTTTATTTCATTGGATATTGAATTTTTTATGTTGAATTGTGAACTGAGGATCTATTCTATCTTTTCTTAAGATCACATTCTTAGAATTTTTTATTTCCATCAGCGGTGACACATTTCAAACACATTACATTTGGATTATGATTATTCCAAGTCGGTGTTTCTATTATTTTACTTCAACATTTAATTTATTTCATCTTGAGAATTCATACATATGTGTTTTTTAACATAAAACACACGATATTAAAATATTTCCATTGTTTTCTTTATAAAATAATCATTTAACATTTTCACTTGGATTTGAACATGACATGAACTAAATGGATAAAATCATGATTTATCATGCCTTATAGTAGATTTTTTATTTCCTTTTTGGTTTAAAATATTTCTTCAAGAAACTTTTAATCGATGATTTAGTGAATTTGATGGCCTTGGCCTAGGATTTTTTCTCTAAAATGAAATGCCATGATAAGAGTAAATAAAGTAATACTATTTGATGCTATATAAATAGTTACCAATGATAGAAGTTGTGAAATGAACAGGTACTCAATTTGATATATTTTACCCATGTTTTTAAATGGGTGTTATTGGGGTGTTTTAAATATGTGACATATTTACATGAAAATAGGGTGTAAACCCTTCTTCATAAAGATATTCAGTTCTTTTTAAATTATAATAATATTTTCGAATAATATGCGGTTGATTTTAATGAAATAATTATTTTAAATATTTTGTCGGTATTATTATGATGATTTGTTAATGGAATGGTATATTACTACCCTTTTGAATGTTGAATTGTATAAAAGGGTTTGAATCGAAGTTGATGATTCTTGAAACAAGGTTAACACTTTATGATAATTATCTCATGTAATAATCCCATATTTTATCTTATTTTATTCTTACAGTTACCATTTATTGGGGTTGAAAAAGGGATTTTTTACTTTTAGGTATTTTAGGACTAAGAGTGAGATGTAACGTACGGGTCATGTTTCCATGATTGAAAAGATGAGGGCATGAGCCCATGATTGATATTGATAAGGATCCCCATGTGATATGTGTAACTTGATTATCTCCCATAATAAATTTTTTATTTCTTTGGAACTAGGATTTATAAATGATATTATTTATATATAATATTTATTAGGGGACTCACACCACATATAGTGGATCCGTGAAGGACTTGAAATGTTTAGCCTATGCATATGCAGCCCAGAAATCAGGTGTGTGTGGAACTAGTTTTATCAAGACACATGAGATTATTCAATGTCCTAAGTATTATTCATGACGATTTTTAATTGGATATTATATATTGGACATATTATCATATATAGGATTCCCCCGAGACACTGTAATACATGATACACAATACAAGATAGCATTTGTTGTCCTTACATGGCACCCGATTTTCTTTTCATTATTAATATAATTATTGATATGATGGAATTTTAATCAATTGTATTTTTTATTTTATATCTCTTGATAACATGTGTATTCTCTTAAATTTTTTATTTGATATGAAATAATATTTTGAAATGTTTTTCACGTAATTACAGAAAAATTATTAGCTATAAATGTTGTAGTGGAATGTTTTAGTAGTTTGGGTTGATAAAAGATTTTTAAAATATTAAAAATATATTTTTAATATAATCCTAACACTTTATTTATGTTACTCATCTACTAGAATTTTTTTCTTCTATCATTAAGTAATTTCATATAACTTTTTATGTAATCCTACTAGCCTCTATTTCTCACACCTCGATTGTACAGATTGGTGTTTGCAACCCTATTCTGATTCATTCATATTCGTTTGTGGGTTTGAGATTGGGTAACCAATGTTGGGTGAATTTAAACATGGTGGGTGTTCATAGACCACCATGAAATGAATTTTTGGTCCCATTTTTTTGTTTAATGATTTATATCCTCTAATTGTGTATGATATGATTATAAGGATGTTTGTATATAATTATGTTAATTTTGTGTAATTTATTTATTATAATATTTTTTAGATAAATAATTCCCAATTATTATTTCTTATTTCCCATGTTTATGTCTACATAATGTGGATTTCAGGAATGCTCTTCAATTTATTAGAGAACAAGATTGGATACTAGTTCTGATGGTATTTTATGATAGTCCCTTATAAATAGTATCAGGGGTAGTTTTTTCATGGATGAAATCACTTCTTCTTCAATGACATTATTTTTTTGGGGATAATCATGGTAGAAAGGATATTAAGGATGTGTTAGAAATGAATAAGTAGTTTATTAATGGATGCCTGATCACCACCTCTTCGTGACGAGACATGAGTTACTGGGGATATAAGAATTTAAGTTTTTTTTAGTTATTGGATTCTTTTTGATAATTTAGATTTCGATTCTTGATGATATTATCTTTGATATTGGTAATCCCTTATTAGAATTGGGTTGGAAAAAAATATATAACAAAAATCAATCTATGCCTTCATGGTATGGTAACCTATGAGAAATATGGGTATGTAATCCGGATGTCAATCAAGGAACTATAGTGGGTTGGTGAGTGGTTTATAAGCCCATGATACATAACCATGAATAGATATACTCTAACTGGAATGTGGTGCCCTATCAATTATTTTTAGGATGAATTCACATCTGTGGGGTTAGTAGGAATGATTATGGATGTGTTTTGTTTTATTTTCTTGTTTGGTCATTATTGCTTTAATCCCAAGTTAATGATTTGAAATCCCATTGAAAACCCATATTGTGGCCTAAAAAAAGTAATGAAATAGTTCATTGAGAAACATTTTCAATTACCATGGAGTTATTTTTATGATGTATTTTCTTCTGAAACATATTTTTATAAGACACATCTATTCTGTGTTAACGAAATATATAAAAATAATTTTGGGTGGTAGTGTCTTTGAAATATAAATTGTTTCAAAAATTGGAAACTCGGATTAACATTTTTAAAACCATAAAATAATTTCAATGAGAAGGTAAATGTGTTTTGAAATTTTTGAGGGATTTATAACAAGATTTATCATTTTAAGGTAAACTTTAATGTTATATAAATAGAAAAAAAAATTTGTGTTGAAATTAATAGAGCTTTTTTAATTGGTTTATGGCTTGGTTAATTTTTTATTATTTCATTGATTTTCATGATTTTGTATCATTGATTTGATTATTATGTGTTTTATAATGAGAAAAAATGTACCTAAAGATTTTTCACATGAAAGATAGTCTATTCTTTCATCAGTTCATATTTCTAAGAAGTCCTTTCAGTTTTTAGAAGCGAATTATCTTATTGACGGCTCTATCCACACTACACATATAATAGTGGATCCAATGAACATCTAGCCTTTGAACCACATCCTTGACAACTTGGACTATCATCCAGATTGTTATAAATTCATATAAGGTTTTGTTGAGGCAGTAAAGTGTCTTGAGTAATTTGATGTGACCTTGGATTCTCCCAAGAATCATGAAGCACTAAATATTAAGTCTATAAAATCATTATTTGAAGAACCTGGGCAAAAGTAGTTGGATAATTGGGTTCCCTATTGCATTAATGAAGTAACATATAGGTAATTATTCATGTTAGTATTCATTTAGTGTAAGTATCTAGATATAATGAGGATGGAAAAGTTTATAAAATATTGTGTTTTGGTCAATATGGGTTGTTACATGTGAATTATTCCATGAGATTATCACAGTTGGTATGTTTCATATCTATGATTGATGTTGATGACATAAGAGAGGCTATATTAAGAAAATATCCTCACTAATACCTTTTAATTTCCATGTTGGTGGAATAGATTATTTTTTATTTGCATATTTTCTATATTACATTTTTACCAAATGCAAATCTTGTAAAATTACATGAATAGAAGAATCCATCTTTCTTGGTTGAGCTAGGATGGTATTTTAACAGAATGTAGAGGAATCCTATGTATTTTCAATGTATAAAACATAGTTAATTTATGAGTTTCTGTATGGAATCATTAATAGTTTGTGTATGGTATGAATGTTTACATAACCATAAGTTGTTATAGAATTTGGGAGCCAGAAAGGGATCTTTCAATTTGGGATCATCAAATTTGGACTGTGGGGAACAGGATGTCTCATGGTAATAGGGAACCTCCAACAATACTTAAAGTGAATATTTTAAATAGATTTATGCTTCTTGTTTTCAGTTGTAAGTTTCTTAATGTGGGTGATGCTGATCTAGATTGTTTTCTCTAATGTAATAGTGGAAACTTCAAGAGTTTTCTATTATTTTGGGTATTTTCTAGGAAAATTTTGTTGGTTAATCTTTAAAAATGATACTTTTCGACATTTCTTTCTATCACATGTGGATTGATTATCTTATAATGGTTTTTGTTTCATGGGATCATGGTTCTGTATTATGTATGGGAATACTGAAATACCTTACCATTATTTTTGGAATTACTTTTTTACTTTATCTTTATCGTGTTCTTGGTGGTAGAGTGTAATTTGGGGTTTAGAAACCATTAGACACATGGATTTATTGTTTCCATATCATTATATTATTTTTTTCATTGATGGTTAGAACTCTATTTTTATGTGATGTATGATCTCCATTTTGAGGATGCAATGCCCTATTTTTCATACACCTGAATTTTATACCTCTTTCCAGTTGGGATTGGAAATCATTAGGATCATACTCAAGTATGTATGATGATGTGATTTCATCATGGACTAGGAACCTAGAGTTTCTAGAATTTGATTTGATATCCTTATCATGCGGTGAGGATCAATGTTGAAAATCCTAGGTTAGTTTCAAATACTAAACCAGTGTAGATATCATTTTCATTATATTTTCCATGCGCATGGATGTCAAATCTTTGAGATTTCACTATGGTTAGTGGATGGAGTCACTTCCTTGGAACATATTCACATTATCTTTTTTTATTACACTATTATTATTAATATTTAAATGGCATGAAGACTTACACTGGATATTCAGTAATTATATGGTTTGGATATGTGTTATGTTCATGATGTGTTGATATTGGGGTGTATGTGTTCTAAGCCATGGGGTGAGTCTCTTTTCATGACATCAGACCATACACCTCACAAGATGAATGAGGGAGTTCATCATGTGTCATGTTTTTCTATAATTCTTACCATAATATTTCCGAGGACAAATAGTCATATGGTGGGTAGGTTATAACAACATATTAAATATATTAATAATTTTGACCCATTTATTTGTGTATCTAATGATTGGATATCATTAAGGGGTTTTTTCTTTTTTTTCCGACATTTTTTTTGGAATATTTATGTGATTGTGCATGGTAAGTACACTATTTGAAAAAACAAGTATCCAAATTGTGCAATATTTTCAGTACCCTAGGTATGGATTCACAGTTTTCATATGTTTAGATGAACAATGAAAAAATAACATTTATCTTGGAGAGAACAGTTCACATAGCATGTGAATAGTTAAATTAACTGTGCAGATTAACCATGTATGACTTTTAGTAGCTCTATTTGGGGTGCACAATTAGGTTCACAATTAGTACTAACCGTGTGACCAAGACCATGAAACCAATAGAACATTAATTAAATTCATGTATATAGTAATTAAAATCATGGAAACCCCATATTAAATTCTTAACTACTCGCAGTCAAACAAAAAAAATGATCCCTTGGATTTTATGATCCATCTTGTAGTGTTTTGACTCTCCCAACCTCGTTTTATAGATGATTGATGATATAATCAAAATAGTGATCATCTTCCATAGAGTACCTTTCTCCATGGTCTTTTATCACTCATCTTTTTATCATTCCTTCTTCTAAGAGTTTATAACGGATTTATGAATCTTTATATCTCAAATGATTGATGTGGAATTATGGATCTATGGTTGTTTATATCTTCTCTCAAGATCCCTCTTCCTAGATTTTGTGATCAGTATCGGAGGTGACACATTTAATCATCATTGTGGTTGGATTCTGAATATTCCATGTAGGTGTTTCTATTATCTGTTGTCATTTTTTAATTAATTGTATCTTGAGAATTCGTTGATACATGTATCTCAATTTCATATAGTTGTTCTATGTGATTTTCCCTTGAAATTTCTCAAAAAAGCATTATTGATACTTTTCTATTTGAATAGATCATTGCATTTATTTAATGGATGTGATATTTATTTCACTAACCTAGTTGGGAATATTTTTTCCTTATTTTTATGGCACATATACTTGATTTATTGGTGATTGTGCGGTATCTGGCTTGGGGTTTTAGTACTAACATTAAATTCCTTGATTTTCATTGAAATAAGTTAAACAAATTTATTTTTTAAAAATAGTTTCACTTTCCTAAATTTTTGTAATTTCCAATTAACCTCTCTAAATAATTTTACCCATGTTTTAATATGTCTTTTCTTAAGATATTTGAAATTAGTGACATTCACATGAAAAGATGATGTAAAAGCATGTTTTGAAATTTATTCAATCCTTTTCAAATTTTAATACTTCTTTTGAATGATTTATGGTTTCAATATGATGATTTTAGGAAAAAAATATGTATGATTACCCATTTAAATATTGAATTGTATAAAAGGTATGGAATAGAATATGTTGATTTTTGATGGCCCTGTTTTCACTATATGATAATTTTTTCATGAAACTTGTTTGATTTTTATTCTTCCCAATATTGGGGGTTAAAAAGTGATAATTTACTTTAAGGGAGTTTGCGGGTTAGTGTTTGATATGACATGGGGTCATGTTCTTCTAATTACAATGTTTATGGTATTATATAATTATTGATATTGATAAAAATACCCATATAATTATTATAACATTATTATCACAGACACCTCCTTTTATAAGTCTTGGTAAACTAGATATTTAGATGGTATAACCTAGATATTAGATTCATTAGTGTACTCACACCTCATATTCTAGATCAATATAGAACATGAATGATTTAATACATGGATGTGATTCTAGGAATTAATGTGTGCATGTAACTAGTCTTTTCCATAACCACCTAACTGTATATAATCCTGGTGATAATTCAGGATGATTTTTGTTATCTATTCTTTGGTAGAATCACTATAATACCTAGGTTATACCCATGAACCCAACATACTTGATACCCAATACACTAGAATACTCATTATGACTACATGGTACCCGAGATGCCTTGATTAATTGATTTGATTATTGATATGAAACACATTGTATGTATTTTATTGACTCTTATGTAGCTCTTGACTTCTAGTTCATGTTCTTACATTTCTTATTTGATATTACACTTTCTTGTGAAATATATTTCAATGATTTTCAAGAAAAAAATTATATGTAAATAGTCAAAGGGAATGTTTTATAAGTTTTTTTATAACTTTTTTTAAATTAATAAAACACTATTCTTAAACTAAGCCTCATACTCTTTTTATTATAACAGTTTTTTAGTATATTTGACTTCCAAACAGAAGTAACTGCAAAGAATCATTTTTGAAATCAAACTAGGCTCTATATCTGACAACATAGTTGTACCATTTGGTGTTTTTATCCCTTTATGATCTTAAATAAGGTTATCATTCATATGTATTCCTTTATGGGTTCAAGTTTAGGTGACCAAGGGTGGGTGAATAGGGACTTGGGGTGGTCTTGACCCACCAAGAGATATGGTTATGAAATATTTGTTTTATTTCATATTTTGTATCGTCTTCCTACATACGATATTAATATATTGATGTATGTATCTCAAGATGTTTTTGTTTCCTACTCTGTTTATTATAATATTTTTTTGGTAAAATTTTTCAAAACTGTTATTTCCAAGTTTCCATGTGCTTGTTGCTAGCTAGAGGAGATCATGAACACTCATTGGGTTAGTGGTGAATTGGATCAAATACCAGTCTAGAGGGATTTCTTGGAAGGTTTTTCACACATTAAATAATTATTTATATTAGAGAATGTATTAATATCATGTGATTTGTATCTAACTAATTTCATTTTATATTGGTTGATGTGATAATGGGATTCCATTAAATTGGAAGGTACTTAATATTTATAAGTTGAGATGACTTCATCTCATGATATTTATACTTGGTAATCTCTATTAAAAGATGTTATAAGGATACACCAACCTATGGAAATTATGGATTATACTTTTAAATAAATTTTAATAATCAAAAACTTGTGTTATAATACTTAAACAAGAGATAATTATCCATTTATATCACTATTCATGTACATTAATGTATTAATGAAAATTGTGATGGAATATACTTGTGGTAAGGTAGAGTACAATAGGTGTTTCATGAGAGATATAGTGCTAATGAATAATGTAATATAGTAATTTTCCCTTCAGGTTTATGGAAGATGATATCTCATACCCTTTGATGGAAAAAGAAACTATAGGGAAAAATGATTGTCCATAGTTGTTGATGTGTACATTTCAAATAATTTTTGATAGAAAAATCAACAATATAGGTTGATAAGATAAGTATTCATATTCATTTAATATATATTTATATATATAAATAAAAATGTATTACATTACATAGTGATCACCCATATGTGTTTTTTTTTCTTCAAATGAAATTCTTTCTAGATTGGTATCATAAACTATTTATTGAAACAAATGCTGGAATTTAGTAAAACCAACATAATTACACTAAGAAAGAGGAATAGTGGGTCATAAACAAAATTTATCCATATTCCCAATTAAATTCTATGATAAATTGGTAGTTTTAGATTTTATCAAAATGAAGGAATAAAAATTAAGTAGGACATTTTGATTGAAAATACTCTATCACTCGTAATATTCAAGATATATTTTATATGCGAGTTTAATATTAAAAAAAATATTTATTCATAAGATGATTTTATAAAATAATATTTACTTCTTATTAGTTATTCACAAGATAATAAATAAATATTTATATATATATTTTGTTATGTAGAAAAATAGATATTCAATACATCACAGATATAATATATATTCATTTATTGAATGACTAATTTTTATTTTGATAAATTTTTATTCTTGGTTTGAGAAATATCTATGAGGATGGATGAACTGAGTTATGGTTACAATGATAAAAATACATTTACAATATTTATATTCATTGATAATTATTATTATTATGATTATGATTTTTCCTGTTGAATAAATTGGATAAAATAATAACTAAGTGTTTTTGTTTAGTTATGCATATGAAACCCAACCTCAATACATTCCCTATTAGATTATTTTTATTTTTGGGTGTAGTGGGTTTTCCAATCTACTTATTCCTATACATTCTCTCTATAAAGAATATCAAAATATTCTCTTACGAATGATAAAAAATTATATTTTCTTCCTCCATCTCAAGACCTATAGAACATGATGCATTATATTTAAAATTAACGAATACCATATTAGAGTAATTGTGATTAAATAAAGATGGCATAGACCAATATTGTAGAACCTAAATATTCATCAATAATTTTATGATATTATAGGGCATCTCTGTATTTTTTCTAAATATATCTAATTTGGATACCCTTGGTGAAAAAACTGTATAACTCAAACGAGGTTCAAATTATTGATATATTCATTAAAGAAAGAATATAGTGATTTAGGTTTTTCATGTTGAAAATTTCATCTAGATTTATGATTATATTACAATTGATATTTATATTGAATTTGATTAGTTTCCTACCATATATAATATAAGTAACATTATTGGGAACTCTTTGGAAAATTTTTATAGAAGCACGACTTTTGATAACCATAATAAACGTTTCAATTTATTATAAAAATGAAAATTCAAGAATGATATTAATTTTGGGACATATAAAATTGTAAACATAAGGGATGATAGGTATAAGTATTTTCTATAGGTATTAGTGGATACGTACTTTAATCAGTATTTCAGTGTAGTTTGTAAGGGTGGATTATCAATAGTGGTTGCATCAATTTCTTTTATTACATCTAGGAATATGCCAACATTATAAGGGTTAAGGGAAGATGGTGATGCTATTGATACTCATTCGAATATGAATGATCAAAAAAACCATTATGAAAGTGAAAATGGTGGTTTTGAGAAGGTAAAAATATGAATACGATGTATCTCACTTCACGTTGCCTCCAAGATCATCATTCATTTAAGAGTGCACCTTTTGATACTGAGAGGGCCACATAAAAGGACATATACTCATCTAACTATAAGGGTATGATAGAAATCAATAATGTGGTAGTATAAATATTGACCCATTAGGGGTATCCTAAGATCATCTAGAATTTATAATTACCAGGGTAAGGAGGGTCCTAAACTCTCTTCAAAAGGGACTATAGAATATCCACATATTCATATCAGTTCAATGCCTGAACAAGTTCCATGGAAAATAATTGTTTCTAAATTGGTAAATTCAAAGGTAAAAATTGGTCCTAATAAAATTTTGGATAGAATTAACACATTAGAGGGTAGTTTTAATAGATTATATTGAAATTTTGATGAAGTCCTTGTCACTTTAGAACATTATTATACAAACAATGGCCATATTCAAGTGGTTGATGTTCAGAGGAAAATAAATTCCCCTTTAAAATCATTATTTGTTAATATCAACATGAAATTGGATTCCTCTAATAGTGGATGATTTTAAATATAGGTGATCTCAGAAAATAAGATGTAATGGATTTTTTTTGGAATTTGTTTTTGGTCTTACTGATGTTGTCTTGGGTAATGGAGGCCAGTTTGGTAAAGATGGTGTGAGGAAATTGGAAGATCAATGTAAATAAATTTATTAAACTAATATCATAATTTATTCCATCATCCTTGATTATTCAGTCAAAAATATAATGTTTATGGATGTTGTTTATTTTCTTCATGGCCCTATTTTTGTGGTTCCTCTGATATCTTTATATCATGATGATTTTAATGGATTTATATTGGAATCTTTATAGGCTTCCTGAAAAATACTTATTCAGACTTTCATGACATTAGATGACACAAAACCATCTAAATATAATTTTTGGATGATTTAGAAGTGTACTTATAAGAAAAGGGAGGATGTTCGGATTGGGGAATTTCTTCTACTTCATTTGAATAGGTGAATTTGATACTATAATAAATAGAGAAAGAGGTTGTGACTTGTTATTCATGTTCAAATTTATAAATTGCAATGATAATTGATAAAAAAAATCTTGATGAAGATGATATGTCTTATGAAATGTTATGCATTATCTATTTAATTACTAGATGTAACAATAATTTCAATCAATGAATGGTTTATATAAGAAAATAATGTTTATGATATTTCAACAAAAAGGTTTTAATTATTATCTGTTGTTATAGGGTTGAAACAAGTCCTTCATCATAGGGAAATAAGGATGATGAACCAATAACATAGCATGGTCAATAATTGTTTCCTCATAAATAATATGAGTAGAATGAAATGGTTGAAGAGTTTGGGATGGTTGGAATCTCATTATCCAAGATTGGTACCACAAAAATATGAATAAGGATTAATTTAAGGATATAGTGAAAGGTCTAGATTCAATTGATTCTTAATAGAATTTGGTTGCGGATCGTCCTTGTAACCCTGCTCATGTTGATAGTGATGTTGGACTAGGGATTTCCATTGATGTCGAACATGACCATGAAAAATCACAGAAGGAACCAAGATAACAGAAGATATTCCAACTTCCACCTAGAAGCGGTAGACCATGATATATGAGGATAAAATTTTTATGTTTAATTTCATAGCATTATTTCTAACACTCTTGGTATTTTTTTTTTGATGTTTTGTTTTTGTGGGGTTGTTTTTACATTCTTTGACATTAAGAACCTTGTTTCTGATGTGTATTTTTAATTACTAAATTTGTTCTAGGACATGAATTTGGATCTTAAAATTGATGTTTTTGTGGTTTATGGTTAATTATTACAAGTTATAATTATCTATTCCTTATTTAAAAGAGATATTATACATCCTTCGACCTTTAAGTGAAATTAAAAATATACATTAAACGATCCAATGCCAATCCTTGTGATCGGAATGAATGAACTAATTATTAAAAAATCACATGTTATATTAGGATTAGTAAAGAACATGAAATACATTACTAAACATACTATTAATTTATAATGAATATCATTAATCTGTATACTTTATATTAAATTATAAGGGGATTGAACATTCCTTTGAATTACAATATATAACTCCAGTATAATCCTTTTATTTTATTTTTTCATGATAAACACATTAGTACATTTCCAAGATATTTTTTCTTACTAAGAATAATAAAATATTAATTCCTTCTCTACTAATATTTATAAATATAATACAAGTCACTTCTTCTATATAATTGAGTAAGAAGTATTTTTTTAACAATGATTTTTTAGGCTATAAAAAATTTATATAATTTTGGATATGAGTTTGTCAAATATATATCACTCCTTAAATAAAATTTTTAGCCTAGTCTCCCACTTATATATACTAAAATAATTTGTATTTATAGTGAATTTAAATTCATCGATAGAATTTTTAAAATACTTATTCCAAATCCCATAATTTTTCATCAATCCAAAAGCAATGATTTCTACATTTATACATTTATAACAACATTTGGATCCCCAAAATCATTTGGATTCATTATATACACCTCATCGATGATATTATCATTAATTATACCAATTTTTTAATATATATTTATTTTATAATCTTTTTAATACACATTAATTTATTAAAATTCAAATGGAATTTATCAAATCTATTGGTCAAAAGTTTTCTTCTTAATGAACGTCATGAATTTATTTATGAAATTCCATCAGTAAGTAAGACTTATATTTTGACACTATAATTTACATGTAAATACTAATTTTATAAACCCCTAAATTTTTTTTCGTACAAACACTTTTATGTGGATTGATTATTTTTCAAACATGATTTTGATACGTGAATTAAATTTTATTCTTAATTAACACTAATCATATTTTTTTAATTAAATTTATTATTTAATTTATTATAATATGTTAGTTTGTTTTGTGTAAATTCATAATTATCTATAAGAATTAAATATCTATTTATATATAATGAAATTAAAAATACCCCTGAGTTTCTTGTGATATATACTTTAATTATACTTCAACAACTTCTTATGAAATAATATTGCATTATATCTGAAAAAAAATTATTTTTATTGGAATTGAAATTATCATGTTTAATTTTTTTCTCTCATTAGTTCTTTGATAAATTTATTTTTAATAAAAAAAGTCATAAATATCTACAAACACTTTATAATATAAGGAATTAGTATAGTAACAATTAATCATTTATTTGGTATATCCATTAGTTTTAACATATCATATTTATCTTATGGTTCACAAACTCCTTGAGAATTATAACAATAAGGTTCAAGATCCAGGAAATGACCTTTCTTAAAAAATTAAATTTAAATAAAGTAAAATTAGAATTAAAAAGATATTTTAATAAATGATAATGAGATACACCTCACATGTCATATTCAACCCAAGTAGAATAAAAATCAGGTGTGATGAAGGACCAAGTTGATCTAGTTTCAAAAATTTTCTTTTGGATAGAGCATCCAACACTTGGTGGGATTCCATATATACATGGGTGACTTCTAGATCAATTTCCTAAGCTAGAAGCAGACATTAAATCCAAAATGGGAGCACATTCCATGGGACTCCTTGGGATCGAGTCTTTTAGAAAATCACAGTTGTTGTTTAATCATATTCCACCCAAATAGGTCTTTTGTTGTGTCGAACTACTTATTTTATAGACCTGATAATTGCTCATAATTCATCCTAAATAGCAGAAATAATGCCAATACGATGAAATATATAGCCTTTCAAAAATCCTTGATGCATATGTAAGAATCTAACACAGCTCATTGGACCCAGTGAACCCATTATCACTCCGTCTACATTAACTTTTAACCAATTTTAAATTAGAGTAATCCATCTAATAGACATAAGAACCAAATGTTTCTTGATCCTATTAACAACACCAAAAGTTTTTAGAATAACAATGTGTCAGAGGGAATTGTTTATGGCCCTTGTTTGGACATTTGAGGAAGCAAGAACCTACATGTCTATAGCTATGATTCTGACATGCAGTGGAATAATTTGATTATAAAAAACAATGGAATTTCATGATCTACATATAAATGAAATGAGGGTAGCGTCGACTGTATACAACATGTCATGAATTTATTTTCTACATTCAAGATCACACAAATCAATAATTATGTCTTTGAGGCTTCCAGTCCTCATATTAACATAAAAAACTACCTGAATGTCCATCCAGAGTTGGAGTGAGAGTGGGAAGGAATTGAAGACATTGTAAAAAAATTTATTCAATGAAAAGAAAAGGAAGAAAACAGGTGCATGGTGAAATCTAGATTAGTGTAGTTTCCCTTGCAGTGGCAGCCTACATATCCAAATTCTTTATAGGAGAAGCATGTTGGGTAGTATAATGAAGAATTACCTAATAATTTCTATCTATAAAGGGAAAATAGTGCCTTCATTACAATTTCTCATGTAGAATCCCCTAGTAGAGAAGAATCCAACATGGTTGGGAGTCTACCTTAACATGTAAAAATCAAAAATGACATACCTATACAATTACATCATGATAGAAATAGGTAATGAGGCCTACGCATTTTAATCTAGTAAAGCCTTCAGAATAGAGAAATGCATTATGTGACCTGGTGTAGTGACGAAATCCCTAATCGACTTACTAAACCATGGTGTGTTCTACAAATTCAAGGAAGATATCCTATAAACAAATCATTTTGGGAAATTCATGGGATCTTTATTAGACGATTTAATGGATGGACATATTGAAGATGAAATATGTGATGTGTAATCACTCTGAAGTTTTGAAATGAATTTTTTTGAGAGGAATTAAAAGGATTTGTGATTTGATGTTATCAAATTCTATGTAGACTTACTGATAAATGCCTCATTGAAAAGACTCTTATCCTTGATACCCAAGCATCCCATATCAACCTTCTTTGTAAAATCCATCCATGCCATATTTATAAGCTTCCATTCATGGATTGATCTAGTCCAATGTTGTTTTTGATGAATGGATAAACTTCCTTAAGGATGGATTTAGGCTATTTTTAAAGAGAGAAGGTAGAAACAAACATTGAGGTTATAAACAAGTTAGCAAAGAAAATTATTCCAGCATGCGACATGGTCTTCCTCTTACTGGTTTCCATTTGAATAATAATTCTTGATTTAATGTTTTCTAGGTAAAAACATTTGACCCTTTCTCCAAAAAAGGCACTCCAAGATATGTGAAGGGGTGAGTTACCATTTTCACTCCAAGAATTTGTGCCACCCTGTTCATTTTGTAGAAAATTATTCGATCACAAAAAAACATAAAATACTTTGTCTATCTAAATACTTGTCTATAGAGATCTTCATAATGACCAATGATAATGTGGATGCAGAAGATTATTTTACTAGTAACCTATTCAAATAAGAGAATATCATCTACATAGAAGATATGTGACGGGGTGAAGAGATCCCTCACAACCCCAAATGTTCTATTAATACCATTTTCACCAGATCATTAATGCAGATACTTATGTAATCCCTTTCCAAAGCAAAGATGAGTCTTAAAAATAGATAACCTAGACATTCCCCTCAATGAAAACTAGAGGTATCCTCTGGGGGAGCCATTAATCATTATAGATAGCCTCTCACATTTGTAGATGGTGCTGACTAATTTGATAGTCACCAGAAAAACCATGCCTTCTGAGCATTTCCAAAAGGAAGATTCATTTAATTGTATATAAATACTTTGAGATATAAATATATAAAACAATTTTCCCATACATAGAATTTTTCTTCATAATGTTAATGAACTCAAGAAAGTGAAGAGGTAGTTATGAATATTCCTTTGAGGGATGAACCCAAACTAGTTTGATGAGATAATAAATCCAACAAAGGATCCTAACCTCATGGAAATAATATTTTTAATGGTTTTTGGGAAGGTTTTCCCAATTAATATAGGCATGAAATCCTTTTCATACATATTATTATCCTTTTTTGGAATGAGATCAATAAAATTGGCATTGATTCCACAACAAAATTAATCATGCAAAATTAACTCCATCGCAGCATAAAAAACTCTAAAAATGTCCAAGTAGAACATAAAGAATTTATTTTTGAACCCATCAGGGCCAGCCACACTATCAATATTGAGAGAGAAAATGGAAGTATTTACCTCCTTCTCATTCGGATCATCCCTTAAAAATGTATTCTGGTGACTATCAATAACACATTGGATGTTATTCATAATTTTTAGGTTCCATATGCCCCAAGTTCTGAGTATAATCCTTCGATGTATTCAACCACAACATTATAGATTCCTTTTTATGAACTGTATAATGAACAATCAATGGAGAGGGTATTTATCCCCCATACAATCCTCATTTCCTTATATAGTCAGTGGAAAAATCTATTATTTCTATCACTTTCTTGCAGCCACCTTATGCTATATTTGTTTCAGACCAACCTTTTTTTTGCTTAACATATCATCTATCCTAGACAGGGCCTTAATCTCATCATCTTCTGGATCATTCTAGATTAGATTATTAATATGTAAATGTAGTATAAAATCTTCATCCTCCTTGATTTAATTATCAAGAGTTGAGAAAGAGGCCCTTTCTGTAAAAACAAATCTATTGTTTTACATTTATGAGCTTTGTTTACATGGCTTTGATTGGACATTTAACAGATTCTGAATCCCAATATTATTTAACAACCAACCTATAACCAAGAATAACTATCGATTAATTATTGAAATTAAATGGTAGTGGATATTCCATTAATTTATTTGTTCAAATATCCACAACAATGGGATTGCGGTTCAAGTGGAATTTTGGGAGCATCAAACCCGATACATCAATGAAATCATTCCCATCATCAATCTAAACAAAGAATCTGTAAAGTTTGCTTCCTTGAATAATTTTGAGGGTGTATCTATGCCATGTATAATCTCCACCCACAATTGGGACTTCAACCATATTAAACATGTCAATAAAAGAAGAAAATTCCGCAGCGACTGCATTATTAAAATGAGGTCCTATTTTTCCCTAGGCCATAAAAAATGTTAAAATCACCCATCATAACCAAAGAATGTGTTTTATTAATCAAAAATCCTTCCAATAATGTCCCACATCTCCTTTATTTTTATATAATAGTTGGATTCATAGACAAAGGTTAAAGAAATTGTCATCCCCTGAGTTCCTATATCAACTGAAATGTCTTGCTGACATCTTTTATAAGAGTTAATGATGATAGTATCATGTTTTATTACCTAGATACACTCAAAATTATTCTCAATTGTATTTTATGAGACAAAGGAATAACCAAGAGAGTACCATTTAATGTATCTCCATTTTTCAAAATTCATATTCAGTTTAGCAAGACCAAAAAACCACATTTTATTGGCCCAAATAATGTGTCTCAGGGCCGTGACCATGGGATCATTCCCAAGCCCTTGATAGTTGAAAAAAGGATCTTCATTGGTTGGAAGATTTTTTGTCTCCTGTTTGTGGCCCTTCATCCCTTGATGGTTGGTAATTTTTCTTCTTACCTCCCCTTTTGTCAAACCCTTGTCACTCTTTTCACCCATCAAACCTTCAACATTCATAATGGTCACAAGTGGAATATCAAGGGTACTTCCCTGACCATCCTCATCTCTCGCTCCCTCATTGAAAATGTTAAACTGATAGGGATAATGACCAATGTCCAAGGTTATTTCTCTTATAACCTTACTTCATGTTGATTTTGAAGACTTTATATGGGTAAATAAATCCCATTTTCCAATGGGGACCTTCTCATATATATATCCAACAACAGGTATTGCAGACATATGCTATGAAACCTAGCCATCCAACTGAGAATCTGGGATTGAGGATGACATAATCTGTGGATTCGAATCATCCTCAAATGAGCCACAATGGACCAGGTACTCATTATGTTTACCACAGGGCTTGTATAGTACATGAGAACATACTTCAGGACCATACTGGTCTCCCAAGATTACTGCAAATTATTGTTGATAGGTACAGAACTATCCCTCATAGTATGAGAAGGATTATGATGATCATCAGGTAGATTCAGGTGATCATTAACCTATTCAATAAAAAAAATTGTGGGGTCTACATAAGTTCACAGTCTGCTCAGATAGCCTTGGTGTCACCCTCCTATATCGAGTCATCATCACTTAACCTTTGATCATTATTTTCAGGATCATTTCATAAGTTCTGCATGTCAACCAGCTTAATAGGATTAAAAGAATGCCGATTAAGAACATCATTATTATCCATCTCAAACTCAACAACATCAATAAATGTAGCCAAATAATGGCTAAGTCTTATAGTCTCCTCACTATAGTCTCTTGTGGATTACAGACCTTGAAGGGGTAACTTACAAGTTGAGCATCAGTTAGAAGGATTATAAGTTTTCCTTTCCCACTGTACACAACCCTTCAACGTGAAGATTTTTCATGAAATTTTTATTTTTATTTTCCACATATTGTACACTTGTTACATTTAGATGACAGATGTGAAAATAACATACAATCACCACAGAATTTTCGATTTGTTTCATTAAAAATATTGAGGTTAAATCTATCATCTCTTGTGGTAAGAACCACCTTCTCCACTAGAGTATTGGCCATGTCAACTTCTACAATAAACCTTGAAAAGTGGTTATATCTTTGGATTTCCATTTTCATAACAAATACTATTAGATTTACAACCGAGGATGAAATATCCCATAGAATCCTATGGTTCAAGTACAAAAATTGTGTTTGAATATGTGGATACACACCTGAGTATGAGTGTTCATAACACTAAAAGGATCAAAATTGTGATCCCATTCTTATATTCTTAAGATTCTAGGCTTCAAAGATATAGAACAAAATATCTATACCCTTATCTAATTCTAATCAGAGGGAATAAAAATATGGAAATATCCCTTCCCCATTGTAGTTATTCTCTAGTCACTAAAACCCTAAACCATGAAAATTCAATCGATATGATCATTAAATCACTAAATATTCCCTCCCATTAGGGTCAAGACACGTGTAGTGGGTGAATCATTATTTACCGATTTTTCTTTACCTTTAAATCCCTATACACAATTTAATATATTTGGAATAACATAAACTATATCATCTATCAGGATGAATTATCACAATTTATTTTTATGCAGTCATCCTCTTTATCATTGAATATAATTAAAACCCAATTATTATTATGATGTTTAATTCTATTATTTTAACTATGTCTTAATTCCGTTTGATGTAATATTTCAAAAAGTTCATCTTCACAGTTCAAATATAAAATTGAAGGAAAATTTTTCATTGATGAACACTTATTTGGAATCGAAAAAAATCATCCCACTTTTTTAAAAGATCAATTTTAATATCATTATATTACATAGTAAACAATTATTGAAGAATGCTATAAAATATAAACAAGAACTTCTATGAACAAGCATTATTAAGAACCTTTTTGTATTTAATTTTCTGATATAGTTTATCACTAGAATAAATGATATTATGCTCCTCTTCCCATAAGTATAATTAAAAGTATAAGTTGAAATATGATAATGTGGAGTCCATAAAAACCACAATTTGTTTTTTTTATTAATTTTATTCATATTCATCTTCTAATATTATTGATTCATTTTTTGACATTTATTGTATTTAAATTCATGTAATTGATGTGAAACCAAACTCATTATATCTTTGATAATTTATTTTGAACTTATACGTATTTATTCCTCCCATTATTAAACCCTGTAGTTTTATATTATTTTCATCCCATAAAATTATGAAACATTAATTAAAAAAATAACACATTTGAAAAGGATTTATAGTTTATTTATGTAACACCTCCAGACTATTAGGAGTAAATGGATCTAGATTAGTGGTGAAACATGGCCTCTAGTGTGCCGCCTAATATGAAAAAATTATACTTACCAGAATAAAGGGTATATAAGTTCTATTTGGGACACTATGCCCTAATATTAGATTGTTGATGAGCATCATGATTTCATATGATTTATAAGACAAATTTAAATAATAGAATATATTAAAAGAATGATAACTTCTTATCTAGTTTAATCTCCAATAAAAAATTCTAATGTAACATACTATTGTACAAAATTCATGGAAATGGGTTTCCAAAATTGTGTCAACCATATACTCTAATTTGAAAAATTTACTCAATAAAACAAGATAACATAACCAAAAAAGTTCTCTACGAATCTATCAATAAATGATTAACTATACAACTAAACATTAACAACATATCCACCCCATAAGGATAGGCCACAAGGACATTTCCATTGAATAAGTATTGAGTGATGAATTGTTCATGTTCTCTAACGAGACTATGTGGAAGTTTAGTACAACATTGTATTATATGATCGATAATGAACATAAAAAAAACAATGTAAATTAAAATCCAATGAAATTTTGAAATAAATAAAACCACTCACTTAATTTAGTTATTTATATCCAAACAAATTATTACTCTCTAGGATTCAGCTGAAGTTATAATTGGATGATACACCTATATTCTGAACATAATCACACTTAATTACAGTCATGGTCATCCATATATTCTTAAATAACACAAAACAATAATCACCTCAATTTTTATTCTACCAATCAGGCCTACCAGTCATCTTTTCATCTGAATTGATACCCTTCGATTCGTCATAATGAAAATTAATGATTCAAATACCATTTATCATCATCACAAAATAATATCATGGCCACATATATAAGGAATATCTCTATGTCCAAGAATATTAACATTATTATCCTCAATAACTGCATCAAAAAATAGGCTCCCCATCCAACAAATGATCACCATCATTCCATATCTAAACCATCTAACACTTGTACTCCCCTCCAGCGTTACTGAAGTCCTCTGAGAAAATAAATTTTAAATTTCAAAATTTACCTTATTCGCATCATATTTCACATAGAAATTTTATGCATCAACATTATCGATTACTCAGAAGATTGAAAACCACCCTCAATTTAGAATTATGGAGGATATTAATACTGAAACCCTTATGTAATATATTCCAAATGTTTCTATCATACTTGGCTTCCCAATCAATAATTTGATGAATTTAATGATAAATTAGTTGAATATGACAATAATATGGTTACCTCAACTAAATGTTAATCTTATATACCATGGAACCACCACATGGGACACATGCTTATCTCCAACCTCAGGGTACCCATCATGTCCAAACATTAGTGAAAACAAATCTCTTCTCTTTGGGATCCCAATAGCTATATTCTTCAACATCATCACACTGAGAACCGAATGCCATGGTTAATTTATATTTCATATAATATAATTCACAAAGGGAAAATATATTTCATGAAACACATCCCCCAAACACAATGAAAATATTATCCACAATGAAATCATATACTATCTTTCCTTAGAAAAATAAATTCCCATTATATTTCCATATACTAAACATCCATGTTGTATACACAAGTCTAATGAGATCAGAATTCATGAACCATGTATAGATATCTATAATGGTACTAAAAATCTTGATAGGAAATAAATATGTTCTTTTTACGGAATCTATTAACAACCAATCCCATTTTCAAAAATCAGACAATCAAATAGCAACATGTACACACATTCCATATGAATCTTATATCCACAAAAAAATTAAGTAACACACATTTAGACATGAATATTAAAATAATATTAAATAAAAACACAAATTAATATCAAATAAATTAAATCGTTCGAAATACATAATAATAAATATGAAAATTACAATTAAACATCATGATCTATGGAAACATAGTCATCCAAAATAAAATATTATCAACTCATTTATATAGGGATTTAATTCATTTCCCATCACTAATTATCTAAAATCTATAATAAAAAATAAAAAAAATAAAAACTTACACTAGTATCAATTTTTAATGTCTATGTCCTGGTTGGTATTAAAAACTATAAGCTATTTGTGTGTATGTTCAAGTGGCACTATTTAATTAATTCAAATTTGTATAAATACCATTAAATTTGATAAAAATTTATAAAAACATTTTTATTTATTTTTATCAAAAATAATCTTGGTTAAATTAATTCATAAAATCTATAAAGTACTAATTAAATTTGTTCCATGTTGAAAAGTATATGTCCAATAAAATCAATAGAAATATAATATTAAAATTCATCTATATCTATAAAAGAAATGATAATAAT
Source organism: Viscum album (assembly GCA_963277665.1). Taxonomy (NCBI): domain Eukaryota; kingdom Viridiplantae; phylum Streptophyta; class Magnoliopsida; order Santalales; family Viscaceae; genus Viscum; species Viscum album. Next base: position 235,320,852 of record OY728159.1, read on the forward strand.
GAGTTTATATTTAAAAACATAATTTTGACACAAATAATCTTTTAATTTAATTTAAAATAACATAAAATATAACAATTAAAATATCATCAAAATCTTATTTTGTTTACATGTGGAACATTTAATGCAAAAAATGTTATATGAAAGGAGTAGTTAAATTTCCAAATTCAAAATATAAATTAACTCGTACAAATTTAACATAACTTATGGGAAAATTTAAAAATAATATATTTTAATTTATTTCATTATCTGACTGGGTTACAGTTACGATTTTTAATATATTTTGTTTTACTCTCAAATATCTTTTAAAAATTATTCAGGACTTTTTTCTATTAAATTTAAATTGTACACATTTATTTACCCAAGAGAACTATTTATATAATTTAATATATTATTTAATATCATATAGAATATACCACAAAGCACCAAACTAAAATTGGATACCGAAATCAGCTTAATAAAAGTATTTTTTGTATATTAATTTAAAATAATGTATTTCGTCATATCCTCTAAAGTAGATACCTTATCTATAAAAAATTTATTACTATTCGATTTAATCATTCTATATATTAATATATAATTATGTTCTAGTATTATAAAATTAATAATTTATCATGAAATTAAAATGATTTATTATATTGTTTATTCTAAGAAAACAATTATATACACATAAAAAAAATTTCTTCCGTCAACATTAATTTAACTATGATTAATATATGATAGTATTGAAAAAAATATAATTTATGAACCATAATATAATTTAAAACATTTTATAATCATTGAATATTATACTACGTACTTCAAATGAAAATGTTTTATAATTTTTTAAAACAAATGTTTAGACTCATTACCTAGTCGTTTATTTGAGAAACCTCAAAATTTATAAAAAGATTACATATTTAATAAAATTAAATATAAGAATGAATTTAAAATAAATATTATATATTGATTTATAAATTGTAATATGATCATATATATATGTGTGTGTGAGTGTCTTTTTGTGTGTGTTTTTCATCATTTAGTTTTAACTTTTATCTTCATTTAACATATAAAACATAAAATAACTGATATATTAGAGACCTATAAAAACCAATTAAAATTTTATCAATAAGGAATATGTTATATGATCTTGATCCATTTGTTTTATATAACTTGAATGTATAATACAACATTATTTAATAATAAATTATTTACAAATTGTTATGTACATATCATAAATCACTTATTAACCATTTTCATACAAAATCCTAGTAAAAAAGAGTCCATACAGGTAAATGTATAATTTGCATCCAAATAATTTCTATATTCCATAATTTGTTATATTATTTTCTTAGAGATATTATTTCACACCCTTTTGTGTTATCATTGTCCACACACTTCATAATGTATCCAAAAAATATATTTTTTTAATTTTCATTGTTAGATAATCATGCATGAAAAATGTTATATCATACAAAAACTCATTCAATTATTGTTCATAAATGGAAATTATCGATGATTAATGAAGAAAATGATTTGAAATATATTTTTACATGTTATATTTTTTTAAATATAGTGTCATTAAGAATTTATGTGTCATCATTATTAGTATACTTCATACTCTATCCAAAATTGATGGATTTTTTATTTTCATAGAAAATAATGTTCATTAATTTACTATTTCATAAAATTATTATTACATGATTTCCTAGATATACATTCAATTATAATTCATTTTATAATTTTATATAAGTTTAATATTTTAATTTTATTTTAATTTTTTTATATGTCGTGTGATGGCTAAATTCAAAGTGCATTCTATTCTAGGTCAGACTAAAATTGGTCCACCATTTAGTAACATACATGGACTAAGTTAGAGGGGATATGAATTGTAATATTATAGCATAAATAGTTTGTATTTTCACATGACAGGACATGTTACAAGTATTTTTTATACTTTCTGTCATGTACTATGTAATTACACAACATGTATACCTACAAGGAATACTGTAATTTTACATGGTGTGTAAGTGCCATGAATATAGATTATGATTACTAAAACAATATCTAAATAAGTACATGGTGTGTAAAAACATTATACCAAGGTTGTATTTAAAAATAATAATAAATAAATTATTTATATTTTCACCTTACATTGTGAAATATACTCAAAGTGTATCTGGGGTGAGTAAATACCAGTCACACAACACGTACATCTAACTATATATGGTGTAGTTTTTATTTTTTATATTATTATATTCATCCAATAACATAACAATATGTAATTGATAGGTCATTTTATAAGATATTTAGGGTTATATGGTGTGTACACTAGAGACATAGATTAAAATGCATTAATGGGGTTTTGGACTACAAGCCTTGGTAGTCGTTGTGTATTCTGTGTAGAACATTTTGTTTTACATAGTTTGTATAACTAACTACATATTTTGTAATCAAATATTGATATTATTTAAAAAATTATAGAAAATTCTAGGTATATATTTAGGTTCATACTTATTTACATTCCATACACTTTTTACACATAGTTTCTATATGGAATGAAATACAGTGTTAGAAAATGTTTATTCAAGCTACAGCCCATGTGTACTATGTCAAACCACGTGCCAACTGTTGGAAAATACAATGTGTTCTAATGATTCTATGTAGATTTCCTAAAATGGTGTTCTAATATTAATATTCACATCTTTGTACTGTTTATCGGGACCATACGAGTTTAAATTGTTGTTAAATGTTATGCAATTGCATTGACCAGGTTGAATATCTAATACTTCTAGATAGAATGTTCATGTGTTTCTCACATATTATTATTCCATTTTTTGTTTTAAAAATATAAATGATCATATTATAATATTATAATAGATTATGAACGTATAAATTTAAATTAAAAAAATAGACAATTGTGATAACGATCAAAAAGTGTAAATAACTAGATATTTTAATATGATCACTTTGATGTAAAATAATGATTCCAAATGTAGAAGAACCCAATTAAGACTACGTTCAACGATGGTTTTTTGTTAGATACTACAAATAGTCCAAAACAACATGAAAAATATTTATCAAATCTAATTAATATTCCAAATGAAACATGAAAAAAAGAACAATGAAACATTAGATTGGATAATTAAAATAAAATATATAAATAATTTAATAAAAATAATTACCAATGTATTGAGATTCCTTAATTGATGAAGATATAGATTTTTTAAGCGCAATCCATGTAATATCGTAATTACATCAACAAGATCCATATTATAATCTCTATAGCCTAAATCCACATAAGCCCAATTGTATCAGAACATCACCAATGATTCTATGAGTGATAACATAATGTTATCAATTTTCTTGCATCCTTCGAAGTGATCAGAACAATTAATTTTTTGTTAATGAAAATTTTCTCACTTTTTCTCTTAACGTTTGGAGGTAGGATGATGATGATCACTTCAATCATTATTGAGGGAACTCAAGAGATATTATTCATAACACAACACTATTTTATATTATATATCTTCATAAATAAACTCAATTTAATTGATATTATACATTGAATAACACACCATGCATAAACAAATCGTTATATACCATTAAATATTTAAATGATCATTCGAATAGTAATGTGTCCATTCGAAATAGTACTATGTCATTTTTGATGATGACCTTTCCTATTGAAGTAAAAATAATATTTAAGAATATCTTAAAAGAAAATATGATATACTTCTATCATCGAATAACTAAATGTATTTTTATAATAATGATAAGTTGAATGTTGGTATTTTTGTGGAACATTTTATTTTATTTATAATTTATTAGCTAATAAAATAGTTTATGTGAATATTTATTTTCTTAAAATAGATTCTAAATTTAATATTTTTTTAATTATATTTATAATATAATTTTATGTGACCATAATTAATATTTCAATATTTCAAAGAATCTATTAACATATTAGAATTGGTATTTTATAAATATCAAATAATTTAAATTAAAAATTAAACTTCTAATATATATATATATATATATTCATTTTCTTAAAATGGTGTTTATTTTTAAAATCTACAAATTGATAAATGTTTAGGGTAATTTTTTGGGATATTTCTAAAAAAGTTGAATTTTTTGTGAATAATGAAATATAATAATTTACTATAAGAGATAAATACATGTGTCATTGAGTAATAGATGATGTATGGATTCATTAAGAAGTATTAGTTTGAATATAAATGAACTATATTTTTTAATTAGTTAGAAAAAAAACATTATAGATAGTCTTCTACAAAAATAAAAAACTAATGAATAAAATAATCAAAAAACACTCCTCTCATCTCCAAATAAATATCACACCCACCACAACTTCTCCTCACAGCATATAAGAGATTAATATTATATAAATTTTGACTTCTTTACTTACTAATGCTATTATACACTTTAATGAACTTATGGTCTAACCCAAAACCATATTAAAGTGTCTTAATGAGGTTCTCAAGGCGAACATATTCAAGAGGTAACATCCTCCTTCTTTTTCATTTAATTTAACGTCTTTTATGTTATTATTATCTCCACACCGACCCTATAAAAAGAATCATGGTAACTCTAGTATCATATATATACTATAATTATATTTTTATAATTGAATATTTATCATCAAATCTCTTCACATTTCCTTTTATTTTGGAAATGAAAACATCATATGTGATGTGCCGATTCATCACCTTCATGGATGATAAGTTTTCATTTTCATAACCACCTTCAATAAAGGCCATAAAAAATTTTATGGTTAAATAAGATTTTAATATATATATTATTACGTATATCATATTATGTAACTAGTATAAAAACATTATATTAAATACAATGACACAAGTTAATGATGGTCGTAATATTCAATGAAATATATTCGTACATTTTAATCAAAATTTTATCCAACGAAATATCCTCATAACTTATATCAAAATTATATATGAGACTATTTAATCTTTTGGACGATCATTAATACAAATTTCACTTTAGTATTTTTTCTTATCTTGTAAATGAACTATTATAATTATAAACAAGAGAACAGACTATAAAACCATGAAACAAACCCTCCCAAAATATCAAAATTATAAATTATAACTCATCCTAATGGCAGGAAATTAAATTTAAAATTTATACTAAATCAATATATGTTTAATAGGATATGAATTAAGTAATTAATTAATATTATTTGGTTATCACAGATATTATGTACATGTACAGAATGATTTCGTATACAAGGTAAGGGGTTTCCAATCTCAATTATATTTATATGATATATCCCTTATTGAAAACTTATTCTTTCTGTGTGGTATATTTGTACATCCCTTTTATATATCATATCATGAATCACTTTATCTTAATGGTTCTTAATTTTTTATTTGATAATTATTACATATATGGGGCATATGGTTCAACTAATTTAAAAGTGGTATGGGGTTTCTCATCTCACTTTATTTCTATTGGATACAAATTGTTCACAACATATTCCTTGTGCATTGTTTATGATTAATTAATAATGATAAATCATATCAAGAATTTATTTATATTCATGGTGTTCAATGATTCATTTGATTAATATTAATTTTATGGAACATATGATATGATTGATTATAAGTGGTAAGGTGTTTTAATCTCACTTTAATTTGTGTGTTCATAATCCATATTCATATCTTATATTCATTGTGCACTTACCCTTTTTTATGATCACCAATAATTGAACATTTCATTAAATATCCATATTTTATGTGTCATGGATTTTATTTTTTTCATCTATCATTATACATTTTAACATATGTTATATACTATCAATTATGTGTTAACATGGGATGTAATGTTAAATATGTATATTTTACACAATAAAAATACTTGTTGATATGAAATTTTTATTCCTAAATTAAATCGATCATTATTATATTTTTGGAATGCTTTCAACATGAATAAATGGGTGCATCCCAGTTATAAATATCCCCTTGATGCGTTGACTTGACTCATTAGACAAAAATGTTGGCTTCATGTTAATTTCCAATAAAAATCAATTTGGTTTCTTCCCATAGTTGTAATCCATATTGTGAATGGTCATGAAAGTAGTGGAATCTACTGATAGATACATGACACCAAATAGTTAATAATTTCTTTCATTCAACATTCAGTTTTTATTATCCATGAGGTTTTCACTATGATAGAATTTCATGATGAAAATTCACTCTTAGAACATTGATTAATGGCATGTGTTTTTTAGTTATTACCATCACATATTAATTACTATTTATTGATTATGTTTTCTTATTATTGAATCATGATTCTTCTATATGTATTCCTTAATTGATTATTTGATCTCAGCATTTTATTTTTTCCTTCCCCAGGTTTTGAGCATGAATTATTTAAAAAAGTGTTATGGAATATGTTTATTTTCCATTGTAATGTTCTATGTTAAATTAGAATTTTAATAAGGGAACCTTGTATGTATCTTGGTATTCAATTATACTAAACTAATAAATCCTTGGTTATGTGATATCCTATTTCTATTCCATTATAATGAAATAACCACCATCTATGTGATACTGGGGTAATTGTTGTCATAGTTGGTATAAGAGTAGGTTTAATAAAAACCCTGGGAACTTGATATTAAATAAATTCGAGAGTTAAAATAATTTATTTTAATTATTTTTTCATTAATTAGAATGATGATTAAGAGCTAACATAGTGTGTTTCATTATTTAGTGATGGTGACTAATTGAATAAAGGGAATCAATACCTACTGAAAATGTAGGGATTTTCAAAATGACAAAGTCAACACTATCATTGTTGGAGCTAAGAAGAACATGGCCACATGAGGATAGCTTTCATAGGTTATTATAAATAAACATATTACAATAATGTTGGATCATCATATTCTATTATATCTACCCATTCTCCAATAAATTTTAAGACTTTCCTTTAGATTTAAAAATATATTTTTTTGTCAAAACACTTATGGGGTGTCTCATTGTAACAAAAACATGTCAGGAAGTCCCCATCATGACACATAAAAGTGATTTTTTTCTGAAATTATCATCATTCCAATGTTTCAATTTGATATAATATTGGGTATGGACTTGATTTCAAAATTGGATGTCCTATTTTATTTTAAGAAGGATAAATTTTCAATTTTTTAAAATGATATAGAATTCCTTATCTCTATAGAAGAAGAATAATGATGTTACTATTACCTATATCCACCAATAGAATATCTAATTTGTAAAATTATTTGAGAGAACGATAAAAAACATATATGTATAAGGAATAAAATATTAAAATTAAGGATTTAACTATTTTTTATAATATATATATATATATCATGAGTAATTACATAGACACCCCTAAGACTGTGAAGTTTGTATTGAAATTTTTTTAATTCTTGATGCAATAATAATATGAAATAAACCTTATATAATGACCACAATGGAATTAGTTGATCTAAAGAAATAGCTTGACAAGTTGAGTAATAAAGGATTTATCACTATATAGTATCTCCTTGGGGATCCCAAATTCACCTTGTTAAGAAGGAAGATAAATCCACGAGGCTATGTAATAACTATAGAGAAATAAATTCTATTATAATAAATAACTAGTATTATTTTCCTCATTTTTATGATTTAATAGATCATCCTCATAAGGATCAATTTTTTTAGAATATTGAACTCTGTATCAGGAATCATCAATTGTGAGTAAATAAGGAAGATATTTCTAAGACTGCTTTTCAGAGAGGGTATGGACATTATGAGTTTTCATATATTTCTTTTTTATTTACCAATAAAAATGTGGTTTTCATGGATCGAATGAAATTATTGTTCAGGGAATATCTTGAAAATTTTGATGTACTATTCATTGGGGATTTTATAGTGTATTCTAAAAGCTATTAAAACCCTAAGAATCACTTGTGGATAATTATTAAGACTCTTACAAGTAAAGAGTTAAATGGTATATTTACCAAGTGTGAATTTTGGATTTAGGAGATTTCTTTTCATGGTCATATTATCTATAACAAATGAATCTTAGTTGATCCTATAAATAAAACGGTAATCAGAGAAATGCATAACCAACTAACTAACTGAGGAACATTGTTTTATTGGTTTAGTAGGTTACTATATGTGTTTTATCCATATTTTTTGGATTGGCTAAACTATTAACCAATCTCACACATAATGGGGTTATGTTTTTATAGAAAAATAATATAAAAATCTTTTTAATAATTTATTAAAATATTGGTTAATTATCCAATTTTGACATGACCATATGGAAGTAATGTGTTTATGATACATAGTGATGCATCAAAGAAATTACTAGGTTGTTTCATTATACAAAATTAGAAAGATATTACATATGAATCAGGGAAAATGAAGATTAATGGAAAAATTATCCAACTTAGGATCTTGAGTTAGTAATCATAATATTCCTTATAAATATTAGATATGCTATCTCTATGTACAAATATTTGTGATATATATAGATAATGAGATAAATATTTACATAGAAATAACTAAACATAATGAAAATATGATGGCTTCAGTTATTAAAATATTATGATTTCTCAATACAATATGACCATGAAAAATTAAATATGTTAGTAGATACATTATATAAAAAATATCAAGGATTTATAACCCAAATGTTGATTATGAAAGATCCAATGATAATTGATTTATTAAAAATTATATGGGAATTGTTAGGGAAGAGGAAACATCACTCCGCTTTCAAATGATTGAGAACCTATCATTATCAAAAATGATAAAATTCTCTCAATTTGGTGGTGATAATATTGAAATGAAACTTAAATATGTTATGGATGAAAGATTAACAGACAGCGTGTATGAAGAAATAATTATGAAACTTTAAAAGAGGATATATGTTCCATCAATAATTGAGTTGAAAATGGATTTATTAGATGATTCTTATTGCTAAAATTTCTCAATACCCACTGGTAGTACCATGATATATATAAATATTAAGGAACATTTTTTGTGTGATGATATGAATCACCAATTTTCTTATTATGTGTTAGGAAGTCTGGAGTGTCAAAAATTTAATACTGATAGATATAATCATAGAGGAGTCATGAAACCTCTACCTATTCTTATATGGAAGTGGTATGGAATTAATATAGAATAAATCACTATATTACTAAAGAAACCTATAATAAATGATATGATATGGGTTATTATTGAACACCTTAAATAAACTACACATTTAATATCTATAAGAGAAGACTTTCATCTTTAGGTCCTCTAAAGACTGTATTTTAGTGATGTTTTAAGACTTAATTGTGAACTTATATTGATTTTTCAGATCATGATCATTGTTTTACATCAATATTCTCTATGATCCATTAGAAGGCTTTTGATACTGAGCATCATTTGAGTACTACTTATCTCCCTCAAACTGAAAGATAGTTTGAAATGACAATACAAACATTGGAAGTCATGTTGTGATCATGATAAATTGATATTAAATGTATTTGGGGCCATTATTTACCTTTTCTAATATCATCCTATAGTAATTGTTTTATTTTTAATTTTCGAATTTCATGATATGAGTCATTAAATGGAAATAAATGTCACAATCCAACTTGTTGGGATTAAGTCTGTGTGTGGAAACTCGTAGTCCGAGAACATATTTAAGAGTCAACAATAAAGTTAAAAATTATTCAGGCTCATATTAAAAAATTTCATTGTAGGGAAAAGAGTTATATAGATAAGAAAAGAATGGATTTGTAGTTCATGTAGGAGATCATGTCTCTCTAAAAGTATCTCCACCATAGGGAGACATAAATATTAATAAAAAATGTATATTGAGCACCATGTACAACAAAACTTTTGATATTTTGGATATCATAGGAGTGTTAGATTACCCTTTATCAATTTCTCTATGTCTCTCCATAGTTCATCATGTGTTCCACATATCAATGTTAACAAAGTATGTGGCATTCCTAACACATGAATATTACTATGAATAAGTATAATTCAATCTTGATTTCTCTTACTACGAAGAGCCTATTGATATTTTTGACATTGGTAAACAATTACTAAGAAATATGACAACTACACTGGTAAAATTTATTTAAAGAATCCCTGAAATGGATAAATCAACGTGGGAACCTATGTGTATTATGATGAAGAACAAGCCCCGTCTGTTTAAAAGGAACGATTAACAAAAAATTTCAAGGCAGAAATTTCAGACGGATGGAATAATATAACACCCCATAATTTTATGAGATGTATCTTCTAAAATAAATTCAATTTATTAGATATAATAACTTTTACACAACCATTATCATAAATGAACCAAGATATACCATTAAATATTAATAGTACCAGTGGAATTGTAATATGACCATTAGGAATAGTAATGTTGCCATTAGAATTATAACCTCACTTATGAATGTATATACAAAATCTAGGTATCTGATAAATGAAAGTATGATATATTTATATCATCAAACTAGTAAAAAAATGTTTTACAAATGATAAATTAATTATTGGTATTTTTTGAAATATAAAAGTTTATTTTAATTTTATTAATTGATATAATTATTAAAAAAAATCCTTTTCATAAAATATATACATAAATTAATATTTCGTTATATTGTATTCATATTATTTTTTTATGTGATTCTAATTAAATTTTCAAAGTGTGGTAAAGTTAGTTATAATATTTAAATCGGTATTTTTTGAATATATAATGATTTTAATATAAATTTTAATTAGTACTATTTTGAATGTTTTTTTATTGGTGCCCATTTTTGAAATATAAACATCAAGAAATTTTAGGGTAAATATTTTGATATTTTTCAATAATAGTAATAAAATTTGAATTTTAAAATACAGTAATTTGCGGTATTAGATAAATAGATAAATTAATGAGTCATGCATGTTGTATGGATTATTTATGCACTATTGGTTCCATCTAAAAATCCCTACATATTTTATATCATCACATGAATTTTTATTTTTGATTTTATTGAACCAAAATAATAAAATAATAAATAATATTGTCAAAAAATACCTACCACTTTCTCTATAAATACCACCCTTGACCACCACTTCTCATAAAACATTCTAAGAAAATAATATTTTATAAATTATACATAATTTCTTTCCCAAGCCTCCATAACATGAGAAATAGTTTATGGTCTTACTAAATGAAAAATACAAGAATTAAAAGGATGTCCTCAAGGAGACAATATTCATGATATAAAATCCTCATTTGTTTACTTTTAATTTATTTTCTTTTATTTTCTTATTCCCTCCTCAAATACCCTATCCAATGTGGAATGGTAACCCCGTATTCATATATATACTATAATTCTATTTCATAATTGAATACCCCTCATCAAATCTCTTCACTTCTCCTTTTATTTTGAAAAAAATATCATTTTTGACGTGTTGATTCACCGTCTTCATGGTCAATGAGTTTTCATTTTCAATTACAACCTTGAATGTTGTTAATAAAAACATATGTATGGGTAAATAATATTTTAATATACATAATATTTGTTATAACATATTCTAGAATGAATATATACAAACAATATTAAACATAATTTCAAAAGTTTGTGATGGTCATTAAAACTATAAAAATAAATTACAACATTTTCATCATCATTTTATCTAATGAATAATATACATTAAACATAACCAAGTGATATATTATACCATATAAACATATATTATTTCACTAGTTCTAAATAATTTTACCTTTCGAGTTTTAATTCCATTTAAATGAAATCCCATAATTGTATATAATGGAACCAACCATAAAACCATGAAATAGACCCTCATTGACCAAAAAAATTAAATATTATAACTCATCATAACAGCCATAAATTAAAATAATTAAATTTTAATAAATCGAATATTTTTTTATGAGGTTTCTAATTAAGTAATTATGTATTCTATTTATATTAATCAGTATATTTAATACAGGTGAAGAATATTTTTAGACACAAGGTAAGGGGTGTCTCATCACACATTTATTTCTATGAGATATGCCTGGTTCAATACATATTATTTATGTGTGGTGAAATTATAATTCCCTATGAAATATTTTATCATTAATATTATTATCATCATGGTAATAAATGTTTCATTTGATGATTATTAATTTTATTGGGCATATGGTTTGATAAATTACAAAGTGGTAAGTGGTTTCTTATCTCAAATTAATTTCTATCAGATCGGCCATGTTCACCTCTTATTCCTTGTGTGTTAAGTAATTATACAAACCTTTTATATAAATTATCATTAAATCATTTATCTTCATGGTATTTAATTTTTTCTTTGATGATTATTTATTTTATGGTTCATACTGTTTGATGGATTACAAGTTGTAAGTGTTTTTCATCTCACTATAATTTTTGTATGACATAAGACATATTCATCACTTAATTCATTTTGGTAATTCCACATTTATTTATGATCACATATCATTGAATATTTCATTATGTATCCATATTTATTGAATCATGGATATGATTATTTTCTAAGGCCTATATTATTTTTTAGATACGGTGTTTACTATGAATGTGGTTTTAACTAGGAAAGTAATGTTGAATCTCTGTCTTTTACTCAGTATGGATATTTTTTCACATAGAGTTTTGATTCATGAATTAAGTAGGTAATTTTTATTATTTATTAATTCCATGGACACGAATACATGGGTGGGGACAGGTTATAGATTCCTAATGATGCATCGATAGATTTCATAAGACAAAATAGTTGGCAACAAACTGTTCGCATTGGTTTCTAAGAAAAATCAGACAAGTTTCTACCCATAGACTTAAACCATCTTATGAAAGGTCATGATGGTAGTGGTATAATGTTCCAGATACATTATTTCCAATAATTAATAATTTCTCATTCAAAAATCAGTTATTTATATCCATGATATTTTCAATAACAAAAAATTAATAGATTCATTTTCATTCTTAGTTCTTTGATTAAATGGCATAGGTCATTTCGTTATTACATTTCCATATAAATAAGTCCTTATTTATTTTTATACACTTTTTATTTAATCATAATTATTCTATATATAACCACTACGTAGAATTTGATCTCACGCTTTTATTTGTTTTCCTTCCCAATGTTATGAACTTGAATTAATAGATTAATTTTCATGGAGGGACTTTACTTTCCTTTGTTATGTTCCATGTTTAATTACCAATGTAATAAGGGGACCATGTATATATATAGTTCTACATGACTAATAAACTGATTGATCCCCTGGTGATGTTATCTCTTATATCTAATCCATAATAATAAAATAACCATTGAATCTAGGCTACAGGGGTAGGGGTTGTAAAATACTTCATAAATAGAATCCCTATGAAGGTGATGTTTTAAAAAAACTAGTTCACATATATTTAAAAATTACCTAATAGGGAATATATAGATCATACATTTAATCATGATAACTTAATATATTCTCTTAATCAAATAATAAATCCAATACATTCCCCATACCCAAAAATAATAATAATAATAATAATAAATTTAATTTAATGTACGAACCCATTCAATAAAAATAACATTTTTTCACCAGAACCATGACTCGGTTCATCCATCATCACTATAACTTATCCACAATTGAATAAATATTTCTATAAAACAATATTATTAATTTAATAAAAAAGTAAATTTTATATTCCATGTCATGTGAGTAAATATTTATTTTATATATTCCTTTAAGTTAATAAATAAAACTGTTTACATATTTCCCTCGGAATAAAAATAAAAATAAATGTTTATTAATATTTAACAAAAACATATATTATATCTTGATTATAAATACTTATACAGTATTTGTGATCAGATAATCTTATTGAACTAAAATTTATCAATATTAAGAATATTATTTATTCCAAATTTTAATATCATATAAAATTTAACTAATATCCTTGATGCACTTTTTTATGACCCTGAAGACCTATTTCATAGTGAAATTAGGCTAGAAATTGAAACCTTCAAGATAACCATCTAACAACACATCAAGGCACCCACATATTAATAAGTTAATTTCATAATGAAAATGAATTCATATTAATTATAACTACATAATAAAATATCTTCATTTTCATATCAATAATCCAAAAGATTTTATATATTTTTAGTCATACTATATGATAAATTTTATTGGTTGACTAATTGAAATGATCTTTTCAAAAATCCTCACAATGGATTTTTATACAATAGTTCTATTCAAATAAAAAATAATGAGATATAAAATTACCAAAACTATACTAAAAAATCCAATATTGACTTTTTCATTAATGATATATCACTTGTGATGAACCAAACACATAATACCGATAGTGAGAATATTTTAGAACGTTTTTTATCAATAAATAGTTGTACATGACTAATATTATTAATTTATAACAATATTTAATCAACTGATCATTACACACATTCATGTAATGAAATATCCAATTAAATATTATGTTTTGAATTCCTAAACATGGGTTTATCTTTAAAAATCCAATCACAGAGATTACTAGGTTAAAAACTCATGATATGATATCACATCTATTAACAAGTATAAAAAACATAGATTCAATCATACTACATATCCCATTATAGATCACATTCCAAATTGTAAGATTAGTATTTAGGAATCTGTCATATCACTTCAAGGATCTTATGATAGTTTGTAATTGTTATTTCCTTTGGATCCAAAAAAATACCTGAAGCACATTTTCATGTTAATTTGATGCAAATGAATAATCACTATGTGATTATAAATTCATTAATAATGTAAATGGGAGTATACAGTAGATTTTTTGACACACCAAAACTCCTATAAGGGACATACATTTCACTATATGTCAACAAAAATTCTTTATAAGAACCATATTATTTTTTAAATAAATGATATGCGTGATATGAATATTTATTTGAGTGGTTACAATGAATAATATTGATAATCCTTAAATAAAATATTTATATAAAAAAATATAATGAATGTGTAAGGAACATGGATACTATAAATGTTAGGGAATGGATCTAATATAAATTTTTAGTCTAAATCCTAAATATAGTTAATAATATATGTATTTTGGCGATGAATAATGTATCGAGGATTTAATATCAAAGGAAATTTATAAATCGAAATTTTTCAATTTGTATTGTATTTATTACATGGGGGTTTAACAATACATAACATATTATGAGATGTCACTAGGTTCTCACTCATAAATATTTTTAGGGAATTCCATTGGTAATGATATAATATTTATATTAAAAAAATTAGTATATTTTATGAAGATACTGCACTCACTCATGTGATTTGGGAATTACTTGTTGTCTTGGATATACCACTAATATATATCATGATAAACAAAATATATTATTTATTTGAACTAAATAAGTTTGTATGATTTATATTAATCTTCATTATATCAAAAAAATAGTTTTTACTACACATAAACATTTAGTAACTAATATATTATGAATTTTGAACATATGAGAAGCTATTCATGGTTAATTATGTACTTTATTGACCATCCAATGTATTTTTGATTAATGGATATGTGAAATATTCTCATATAAATTGGTAATAACATATGGGAACATAGATAAATTATATTTAATGTATTCAAGGCAATGCTTATTTGAGTGACTTATCATCTTCTAATTTACTTGGGTACAAGACATGTGGTGTATTAATAAAAAATCAAATTATTTCAAGGAATATAGAATAAATGAGTACTCATATATGATTTTTACTTATTCAATTTATCGTGGAGTTATATAATTTCTTTGATAATGGAATTATAAATTAACTCATACAAGTTATATTTTAAATACATGTTTATATGAAGACACATGTGATTATGGGATGTCAAAACTATACCTTTGTGTATCATGAGTAGTGATGATATCTTTCAAGGATTATATTTAATTATCATTCAAAATTAAGAAATAATATTATTTATTGATTCTATAATAGTATATTGAGTCGCATAAAGGTTATGTAATATGTATTTATTGTAGTAGATTATATTTTTCTAAAATAAGAGAGTAAAACATAGTTTTTCTAAAATATTTGTCATAATATTTCTTCTGTTTTCATAAAATTAAACAAGTATATGAGTTAATAGTTATTGAATAATATTGTATGTTATTTGGAACTGAATAACTTGTTATATCTATAACACCCCTAGTTTTTTTAATTTTTTAAATAAATTTAATTATTTTGATATCTTGTGTTACACACAACATCGAATTTTAATGATCAATGGTATATTATTATTATTATTATGAAAAAATGATTGTTATAACCTCAACATTAAACATAGTGATGTGAATAAGAATAAAAAATATTTTAAAAGTATTTAAATTTTCTTTATACAAAAAACCATATCGATTAAAAAGTACATAATTTTTAGTAAAATTTATATATGTTTTGAAAATTTATATTTTCTAAAATAACCGGTTTTTGTTGATTTTTTTAAAAAATTAATAAAATAAATTTTTAGAAAATTTTGAAAATTTATTTTCACAAGAAAAATCCATTTTCTAATTGAAAATTAAAAAATTATCATAGAGATGTTTTTTGATAATTTACAAAAAAGGAAGCTTTTCAGTGATGTTTTGACAAATATTAAGATTTATTGAAAATTGTGTTTATGTTTAATGCATTAACAATTATATAAATTGGTTAAAATTTTTAATAGAATTTATTTATTAAATTTTATTTTTATATAATTTTTTTTATTTCTATAAAATTCATACTGAGATTTAAAATTAAAATATATTATTATTATGAAAGTTTTATCTTTGGATAATATCTTTTTAAATGAGTCTACTAGATTAATTTGAAATTTAAATTTACAAATTCAATAAATTGTATTTATAAAAATTTATTAAATATTCAAAATATTTTTAATTAATATTATATTATATGGTCAACCAAATTTTTGATCCAAATTATTTGAAAAAACAATAAAAATTGACAATTGAGGATATGGTTAAAATGGGTTTACATAGGGTTAAACAAAAATAATTAGTGGTAAAATCCCCAATAAATTTATAAAAATTCCATTTTATGGGAATATTTTGACCTTAACTCTTTTTATGTTCAATAGTGATCCACATTTTATCCTTTTACCAATTTAAATAAAATAGGTACAATTCAATCTTTCAAAAAAAATTCATGTGTTTCCTAACCCACACTTATAATAGGTCGCCATCTCTCTAATACTCTTCAAATTTACAAAATAATTAAGATCATAAAATCCATTCCAAAAACCCTTCATTAATTCCCTCACTAAATAACAAATTCTCTATTTTGATTAGGAAATAGTCCTATGAAGTCATTATGTATAATCCTAATGATATTATCCAAAGAACAGGTAAAATTATTAAACATATTCTTTTGTTTTATTTATTACTTTAACTTTTTACAATCAAAATGAACTATAAGTATATAATAACATAAATATATAACTTATAATTATATGTTATTATGTTTATGTAATGGCCTACATTTTTTTCCTCTTCCCCTATATGTGAAATGAAACTGTAGATCGTGTGTATGATGAACTTATGCCTCGCGAGCCAATGTAATTTCGTTTCCATCACAAACTCTAATGGATGGATTTAATAACATATTTAGGATTTTTTTATAATATTTATGAATTAATTAAAAAATTAACGATTATTTCACATATATATTGCTACTTCACATTTAATGGGAAGTCGATAACATCGCTCATGTGTATATCAAATGACTTCCTCATGAAGCTATTGGATTTTTTCTTGTCAAAAACATTCAGTTGAAGTTAATAAGGGAAGGTTTAATAAAAATATGTTATATATATATATGAAATAAATATTATTCTCTAAACGTAATATATTATAAAAAATTATTTTATTTTATCTGTAATAAAATTAAAATAGTATTCATGCGTACATATGACCAAACGTGTCTATGAATGGTGTAGTTTATTTTCTATATCAAACATTATGGGGTTAATATAATTACTTATATGATGAATATATATTATTTTTATATCCTGTATAATATTCATGGGATTATGTTGCAATGATAATTTTGAAAGGAAAAAAAATATTAAACCAAAACATACCTAAAAAACAAATAATTTATTCTCAAAGTGTGATCTTAATAAAGAAGTTTTAATAAATGGTAATTAAATGTCTATAATTAAATAATATATCAAAGGATACAATTTTTTTTGTTATTTAATTTATTTATAAAAAATATTTATTATATATTAGTTTCAAATATGAATTAAGGATGTCGAGACTTAAGGTAATGTGTTTTCATCTCACTTTTATATCCATCAAGCACATTCTTTATAAAGCACTTGTTTATTTTTTGTGGTGTATATACTCCTGATAAATTTATTTTATGATTCTTATAATTATAAAAATGGCATATAAATAAAAATATAATTTTATTTATTTCATATGGATTATTTGTCAAAATTTATCAATGTGGCAATGGTTTAATATAACAATCTCTTTATTTAATGGGATTATTTATCATACACTTAAAATAATGAGATATTATTATGCACCAAATAAGAATCTCTTTTATTTTATTATAATATATTTATTTATATCAAATAACATTTATCATTTCATTTACCTCTCTTAACATAATTAATTTACCTAAATAATCATTTTACAAAACAATAATTTTTATTTCCCTCTTTGGTAGAAAAAGATTTTTCATCCATATTGATGTTTTCTAAAAATATTTCAATGAATATTTTTATAAAAAAATATTGTTTTAAAATAAAATTATACCCATGAATTACATTTTGAAAAATGGTTTAAAAGGAATCTTCATTTCGTTTTCCATAAAATTCATTTTTTTAATTTATCAAAACTCAAAAATATATTTTTTTTATGTGTATGTCATGAAAAATATTTTATTTCATCATGATTGATCAATGATTTAAATTATCACTTATAACCTTCCATATGTAATTTCTATTAAAATGAATTTAAAATTTTATTTAAAAAAAGATATTTTCAATGGGGAAATTATTTTTTCTTTTTGAAATGTTCTAAGTGATATTTTGAATTCATTTTCAATGGTAGATGAAATAATTTGATGTTAAATATGATTTAATATGAATATGATCTAATTTTACCATTCTTTCTTTATATTAGTGGTGTATTATTTTTAGAAATAGTTTTTTTAGGAAACACATTATTTTTTCATGGGTTATGTTATGATGAATTGATGAGATGATTACAAAACCCATTTACTATCTATGGGTAATTCTATGATGATATGTTTGTAAGATACATTATTCATGGGTTATGTAATGATCAATCTTTCATGATATTGTGAAACACTCTCACATGTGTCTATAATTGGGTGTGGATAAAACAATTATTTCATAAGTAAAAAATGCAGTGATGTGGTTACCAAAGGTTATCTATATAGATAAATGTGCATCAATCATGTTTGTCACTTGACAAAAGAGAAATAAGTAGATTATTTTTATTATATTATTTGATTTTTAAAAAAACTAATGAAACAAAAAAAATATAAAATCTAATATTAAATATATTAAAAAAAATGTAAAAAATGTGAATTAAAATAGATATATGAATCGATTGATCATGTTGGGTTTGATTTTCCAATTGTAATGCTACCATATTTCTAATTTAACTCATACTCTTCTATGAAGATGATTAATTTGACATTCCAAAACTTCCTCCTCTAACTCCCTTATTAAAATAGTGATGGTGAGAGTAACTGTTACCACGATCTGAGCTCAATCTACTCTCATTCCAATGTGCAAGGGAGTTTCACGAAATATTGTCAATTGACTGAGGTAACACTCGATCTGGTCATTCTCATCCCAAACAATCAAGAATATCTACTACCCATTCCACGTGTACTAATGATCATTAATTACTTCAACACTAATCTGTAGTCTATTACATCGTATATAAACCAGAACATAGAAGAAAGGAAAAATGACCATTGAGAAAAGAAATTTCAAAAATATTATCTAAAACCAAATACGATAATACTTGATAATAAAAACTGGTATTAAGAATTTGAAAAAACTATGTGAAAAAGATATAAGATATAATACAATTATGTTCACGTGCCCAATCATTAAAAAAGAGACAAAACTACCCTTCTGTTTTCATATATAATATTAACACTCTATGTTTAGTGTGTATATGAATAATGGGGATGGAGAAGCTACTAAAAAATTAAGAAAGAATATATAAGGGAAAATGAATTAAAAAAATTCTCTTCCAAAATCTATCCTCTAGAAGATTTCTTTATTCTTTCCACAAGGATACTTCAAATCAAAATGGTAAATTCCAAAAATTATTTCCAATTTTTTTCCATCTTCAATTATTCTCTTAATGCAATTCAACACATTTAAAAAACTTTTGCATGAATTACTATTGAAAACCGTTTTCCACATTTATATCCTTCACCATCCCTCACTTTTTCTCATTAAATTAATTCCTTAATGAGAGAAATTATCAGAAAATTTATTTTGGGCATTAATGTTTGTTCCCCATTTCCAATAGAGCTAAAATCACTTGATTTTGGAGGTCTGTAGTTAATGATATACATCATTTAATGAGGTTTTGTAGATTTTATCATCTATATTTTATTAAAAAAAGTGATTGATTTTTATAGTCCTATGGGTTTCAAATTAGATTTAGGTATCTAGGTATAGGGTTCATCCCCTGAAAAAATGAACCCTAAAAATGAATCACTTAAATTGGATCAATATTGAAAATGTTTTTATTGGAATAAATAAGAGATATAAAAGAGTGAAATTTCCTAAATTAAAGAATTTTTTGATTTTATCCCAAAACACACCAAGAAAGGTAAACTGAAAAAATGAACACAAATTTATTAAATAAAATAGTTTAATTCTTTTAAACATACATTAACAATAAAGGAAATAATATCTCTACTAATTCCCTTATAAATATAACATAGACTCTTGTATAAGTAAGAATCAAAATCAAATCAATGAAAATTCAAAAAACATACCCATGAGTTCTAACAATTTGAAAAAAATGGATATCATGACATTTCAAAAAAAATTATTTCTAGTTCTCAATTCATATTTTTCAATATATTTACTCTTAATTTCTCCTCAAATGTATGCAAGACACCTACCTCACATGATTTTTCTCTCATATCAAAACTATCGATTTTTAAAAAAGAATTTTTCATCCCAACCCATTTCATAGTCACTATAGTCTTAATAATTTAAAAATTATACACCAGATGTGAATCAAGGAAATCATGCAGAATTATTAGTGTTTCCTAGTGGATTTTGGAATATAGGATTTAGATTTCAAAAAAATCAGAAAGTGAATATGGACGGTTTGGATCTATTTGAAGAGAAATGGGATGATTTTAATTTTAACCCATGTCAGGTATTTGACTCACTCCCCATATAAAAAATAACCTCCTAAAATAATTGAAAATATCATAGACATCCCACACCATCATAATTTTAATAGGGAAAACAATATTTCCAGTTTTTTGTATTTTTAACGATATTGATGGGCACATATTTTATTGTCCATTATATTATCTTAAAAGGCTCAAATTATTTTCCTTGAAAGCCATATAATGACACATATTGGAACAGAATTAATTTTATTATCAGAACAAATAACTATTAAACATTTCACTTTCTCAAAAATAATATCCAAATAAGGTTGAACATGGGAATAATGCATCCCCCCACACTTAAATTATATTATTGTAGTTTATGGTATAATATGATTCTGTCAAGGACTGGGGATATTTTAAATAATATGAGAAAAATGGGTTAAACCCTCATAATAAATTTATTTCAACGATAATGACAATGATATGTGTAATCAGATTAAAAAATAAGAGGAATTTCCATGATATTATCAATGATTTAAACATGAAAAGAAGATATATTCAGAATTCATTTAATCTCAGTTCAATGTAATATATTATTCACTAATTAAAATGGGATTAAAAATTAAAAACATAATCATTTCATCTCTAAATCATCATAAACACAAAAAAATTGAAAAATAAAGCCACTTCATTTAAAAAACATGTTATTTTTTAAAAATTGAAATAAGATGAAACTCTAAAATAAAAAAAAGTTTCTATCTAACAAAATTTAATGATATTATTCCCTCAATTAATTCATGTTTATTTAAAATTAATGAATATTTATAATTTAATAATTGAAATAAATCAACGGCTAAGGATAGGTACAACCATACTTACTGGTAGTGGAATATTGGGTGACGTTCTTAAGTGATTCACACTGAAAACCAGAAACCAATATAATAAAATAAAATAATAATTAATTAATTTTAGGAAATGAAAATAGAAATAGAATTATATTATAAGTATAGATCTTGGTATAATCCCACAAGTGGGCCATGGGTTTTGACTAACTCTACATGGGAAGTTCTATTTTTTATCCCCAATATAATGGTGGGTGGACTTTCTTAGAGATGTAATGCCATCAATTCTTCTTTCTATAATTCAATAATTAATTTTTTTATAATTACATTGATATATTATTGAAGATCCACCCCCATAAAAATGAAATACTACATCAGTAGTGGTTGTGGTATAACGAATGAGTCATGTTTCTTGGATTCCATTTACATAACTTCTTCATTATATAGTTATTTCATTTGGTATGTTGTAGCAATGGAAAAATATATGTAAATGTTAGAGAATAAATGTAATTGAAAAAAATTAGAGCATGAAGAATAAATATAATATTATTACCCTTCAACATATCAATATTTTTCTCATTTTCCTCAAGAAAATCCAATTTGATTTTCTCATGTATTCCCTTCAATAAATTTTCATCATGTTCAGGGAGATTCAGATATTTTTCTTTAGATGCTTCATTTTTTATTATACCATGTCATTTAATGAAATAAAAATGTTGGATGAATCTAAAAAAATTAAAAAAAGTTAAGTGATATTAAATTTATTTTCAATAAAATTATAAGATAATTGGTTTATCAAAAGATTATCCCACTAAGTCTATTCAGTATAAATTTCCTATTCACTAGGAGATTCCTCTTGTAGTTTAATTTTTCTATATAGAGGTATGTAGTGAGGATACTTTTTATTATCTTCCAATTTTAAAACATTGGTTTTCTCTTCCTTCAATAGTAATGGATATTAAAAGTTTTAAAGAAATGGTAAATCAAGTAGTTTTTCACACTCATTCTAGATTTCCTCCAGATTCTTTTCTCTCTCTTACACATATCTAAGCATGCAATTCTTCCCCCCTTGTCCTCCTCAGGTTATTCCTCAGGTTCTGGATTCTCTATAAATGCACAAACATATTCAATTTCAAGTTATATTTTTCACTCCTATAATTATATTTATTTTTAAAGTTCATACAAATAAACACTACTACCACCAGTCTCTTCTTCATGTTACAACCTGATCATTTCATGATAAAATTTTATGATATACTCCAAGAGTTAAATAAACTATTGTTCCAATCCCTCCATCACTAGATATTTAAGGATTTATTTATGTTCTTTAATTAAATCACTAAATTTATATTCCTTGATTATTTGGATTCAACATCCCCTAACCTATTTATTAATAAATGAAACATTATCCTCCATCGACCATGTTGAGATAAAAAATTAATTATTTATTTAGAATATTTAAAAGAGTAAAATATTTAAAATTACATTGTTCAAACTTCCTCCCTAGAAATGGATCCACGTTTTTACATGTTCCTTTCCTGGTATATGGAAAGAATATATTTCCCATTATTAAAATTAATTTAATTGTTTAGCCAAGTTTTTCTCCTTAGTGGAGTGCACAACAACCACATTTGCCACTAGAAATAACTACAATTAGTGAAATTGGATTTTAAAATTCAGGGATCTGTAAAAAACTAATGTATGAAAATAAATAAATCAATTACAAAAAATATTGGAAAACAATTGGAAAAAGAATGAAATTCAACATACTGTTTACAATTGGGTGATTAGGATAAGGTTGGTTTTCTTACCAAAATGATATCATAATTCATTTTTATCCAATACTCATCTAATGATCTGATTAAAGTCTGATTCAATGATTTCTTCTTCTCAATATGTTAGTCAAGTGGTGATAGTTAGAGTAAACCATGCCAATTTATTAGCTCATTATAATCTCTATACTATATGTGATAGAGTTTCCTGAAATACCATCAATTGACTTTGGAAATACTTGATCAGGTCTTGTTCCCATTTATATAAAAGATCACCAAGTACTTACTGACTAAAACCTAGTATATTCAATTGAATATAAACCAGAACCTAAAATAGGTAGTAAATCATCACTCACAAAAGAAAAACAAAATCTAAAAACAAAAATGACCGTACTTGATAAAAAACATCAATTAGAAATTATCACTTGAATTTTAGAATAACAAAAGGATTTTATACAATCCAGTGCGTGAAATAAGGTTTTTGGATTGGGAAAACATCCCCATTACAAATCGCTAATAATATTATCCCTCCATTTTACGTGTATACATGACGAAGTGTGATGAATAATGAATTATAAAATAAAAAAAATATTGAAAAAGAAGAACGTAAAATATTCTCCTTACAAATATATCTTCCATAAGTTCTCATTGGCTCTACCCACCAGACTATATAAATTTATTATGGTATCATATTAATAGTTGTTCAAAATTTAGTTCCCTATCTACTAAAAAAATTTCAATTCCATTGGAAATGTTTACAAAATATTATTCCTAATCATATCAATAACACTTTTTCTGGATAATGAGAATCCTCATATTTTGCTAATTTTTCTTGTTCAATAGATACTTTAATGAGGGAAATTAACCAAAAAATTAATAATGATAATGATGATTTGATACCTATTTACTATACAACCTAAATACCAAATTTTGATGTCTATAGGCCAATATATTTTTCATTTAATGAGGTTGGTCTATTATTTTGATAAAAAATGATTTGAAATAGATAGATTTTTCTAGTTTGGTGGGTATAGAATTATCTTTGGGTCCAACATAAAAATTTTCTCCCCACGAAAAAAGGAAACCTAAAAAAATAATCACTCAACATGAATCAAAATGCATAATTTTATGATAAAAATAATATAGTGATGGGAAAAACTAAATTTACAGAATTAATAAATTTTCAAATTTTATTCCAAAACCCACCCAAAATAATAATATGATGAAAATAAGTTCAAATTGATTAATTGGTAGTGATTAAATAAATTAGAAACTCATTAAAAATAATTAAAATAATAGATATTTAACACTTATTTTTGGTTTTAATTTGGTGGTAGTGGTTATATTATTACCCAGAATGGGGTTTAAATTATAATAGAGGGAGGTGGTAATGTTTTATCCAAGGATTTTTCAAACATATATATATCCCTCTAGTGATGTGAGTAGATCCATATATATCAAGAGATAAAAATTGGGAATTAGTTGATGAACTTGATCTAAAATGAGATATACGCCGATGGTCATAATCTATATTGTGAAATAGGTCTATAAGCTCAATCTATAATGGTCAACAAAGGATGAGGTATAATCCACTATGTTTGATGATATTGGTAGTATTACTTATTATATGGAATGTTTTGTATATTTATTTTGGTTCCACACATTTATGATATGATATAATGGTTAATCAATTATGATGAAGGTTTAGTTAATAGTGTGATAATAAGATAAGAAAACTTTTTTGACAACCCTTAAGAAAACCCTATGTAAAAACAATGTCTTAAGTTATATTAATGAAATGATTGATATTTTTCATTAAATACATCCCATTCTAGATAAAACATGTACATTTGGTTCTAGAATATACTTCCATCAGAGTAATAACTCCAAAAAGACTTGTTGGGATTGACTCACGAATTAAAAGGTACATGACAATCGGCTACAATTCACACCTAGTTTAAGACTCTTGGAGTATATGATATGATTAATTCACATTCTATGTATAAAAAATATGAATGTTTCCAAAATATGATTACCTTGAATGACCTATGACAATCATAATATTTGATATATTAATTTCTACATGTCATGATTTAAATATCCTATAAGAGATATTTCTGATTGTGTACTTCCCCTCTATGATTATTGTTTCATAAAAAATGATTTTTTACTTTTATTCAATGGATGGAACTATGAGAAATCTTGTAAACTCTAAAAGTGATGGTAAATTGTTTGATTATAAACAATTGAATTGGATGACGACTACATAGAAATATATTATTATAATTCCTAACCAACTATCATGATATATGATAATAAACTAAAACCTCGATGAGATTACTACTTTTTCAAATAAGTGGAATATGGAATTATTTGAATTTTAATATATTAATGATCAAAGGGGGAATAAAATTAAACTTCCTACATTTTAATAAGGTGTGAAGAAGAACCTAGAGAATTATCTACAAATGAAAGGAGGATTCATTCAATGTGATAATTTAGGTCATAATGAAATAATTTTCTAGTAAATTTGATGTCATATATATATAGAAGATTAGAATTATCAGATTCAATGCCCTAAACTATGGGTTATACCCTAGACCAGGGAAAAATCTATTCCACTAAAACCATTATAGTGAATATATTTAATTATGTTCTTATTGTGATATAAGAATTATTTGTTAGAAGTATTCATACCAATGCGATTTTCGATATAAAAATCTTGAAACATATATAGATTATGTTAATTTTGGAAACATATATGTGTCACGACCTGTCCCCTGGGGATCGTGTCGTGACTTCCCCAAGCACGCCATCCATTGGCCAGGGGTTGGCAACAAGAACCGGGAAGGCGTATCTTTAAAATGAGAAGAAATTACCTTTAAACCTATACTAACCAACAATCCAAGAACACAAAAAGATGCAACTATAATGTAGAACTGTAGTAGTAATGGTGTGTTCCCAAAGTAAAAGGAGCCGGAATACAAGACCAAATGAAAGGTACAACTTAAACTGAAAAATAGAAAATTGAACCTGGAATAATCCACCATGAATAATACATGAATGTTGTGTACAACTCATCTCCACTGCTCTCCTCGTTAGCCAATCTCCTCCGTGTACCACCTAGTCTTGGCTCCCTCAAGTCTTAGCCAATATGCTCGTCGTCAGCATAAGACACAACAAGGTGCGGGCAAAGATCGTGTAGAGGTGATTATAACGATACCCAATAGGGTCCCTGATACCCCTGAAGGTCTCTCATAATTCCACCAAGGAAAACCCCAAAGCATGAACTTGATCACAAAGCACAAAATAATAGACACTGCTCAAATCGGGTATAAGTAAAGCATAGAAGTACTAATGATTAGTCAAGAAGCTAGATCATCTTATTCCATCAAGAGGAACTACTGCTGACCATACATAGTTTGAACCACATAAGACCCATATGTATTATACCCTACTCATCAACACAGTATCTAACCTGCCCTAGATCGATTGGTAATAGCCCCCACTGACCTATATAGAATCTGACCCACAAAGGATCGATATGCACTGACCCACAAAAAATCATTGAGCACTGACCCACATAGGATCTGACCCACACAAGATCTATTTGTAATAACACACACAAGATAGTTGAGAACATAACCACATGGGACCTGACCCACATAGGATTGATAGGTGTTGACCCACACCTGATCATTCAGTACTAACCACTGTTTGATCTGTCTCCACCCTCCGCCTCACTGCCATCCAATGGATTCTAGCTCACAAAATGCTTGATTCTAGGTGAACCTCTCCTTAAGAAATCAGTCATATTTCAACTGGCACAAAGTCCCCTGAAGAAGTTACTTGATGATCTGTCACGTCATAAGGGTTCCAATGCAACAGACCGCACATCAACCGGATGCTTGGTCTACAAGTTATAGGCATTTTAGGACTGAGGGCCCGATTGGATTCTTGAATTATCCAAGCCTGCCATACTCCAAAATTCTCCAAAACCGAAGTGGATTATTTCAAAAGGATATTATCACCCCAAGGAACCCAACGCCATATAAGATTTGTCAAACGGACATCCAATTCACAAGGTATGGTCATTTAAGCTTAACTGGGCCCGAATGGGGTTTTAAAAGTTTTTGATTATAAATATTTATTTGAAAGATAAAAATATTTCCTATATCTCGGTATTTTTTTAATAATTTGTAGACATCAAATAAATAAAATTATTTATGATACAATAATTATGTAGTGCTTACCTCATTAAGGAATGATTTAAATAAATGAGATTATAAAAATTAAAACAATATCGAAAACATGTCCAATTCTTATAGAATGATTCAATTTAGAACCTGACACATTTTATCTTCTAATTTAATGAGTTTTGGACCTTTAGAAACCCAAAATAGTTATATAATAAAATAATATTTTCAAACATTCTTAAAGAACCCCTCCCCTCCCTAATAAAAATCCATCAACTCTAACCCATTACTCATAGATCTCAAGCCCCTTGACTCATCAAACCTCTACACAATTAAACTCCCTACTTCACACTCTCCCACATAGAGGCCTTACCTTGGGTAGAAGGCGCATCAAGGAAGCCTTTTGGTTCAAACCAAATAAATTTACTTGATTTAAAGGCAACATATCCTCTTATGTTCATTTTTATTATTTTACTTATCCAACCCCATAAACTCTCTTTATTCATTTATTTTATAACAAACACAATATCATAAATATACTAAGTTGATTGTATGAGGATTATTTACACTAATATTACACACACCTCTATCTAATGGGTATAGAACATAATGATTCTATAGACAACGAACTACTGCCTCACAAAACAATGACTATTCAATATTCTACCTCCATCTCTTATGGTGGCCATTATGATAGAACTATAATTATATATGATATTTATGATATTTATTTTATCTATAATCATTTTAATTATCTTTTATATCATAAATTTATTTTTTTCATGTGGTATATATACGATAATATCATTTGAGGAAGTGTGGACTACCACCCCCTCAAAGTGATGTGAATCGTTAATACAATAAATGGAACATATAAAGGATGGTGTTAATTAACATATGTAACATATATAAAATATTATATTATATTGGAATAATAATATACCTATTTATCATTTTGTTTTCATTCGTTTTAATTTTAAAAAATGACATTGAAGTAGTGTTCGGGCGTATGTACTGATTACAGTCTCAACGAATGTGTTGAGATTCATTCCCCATAGTAAAAATTCATGAATAATATTAATTTTATTTTTAAAAATAATATCTTTGAACATAATATAAGTCTGGATATGAATCAAATACATCCTATCCATAACAAACTAGACTTACATAATAAATCATATAAAGTAAAACCAATCACTTAACACCCGAAACAATGAGGCTACTAAAATATTATTAACAAAGATATATTTGAAGATCATATATGGTACCATATTTATTTATTTAGTTCTTTTATAATTTAATAACAATGATTTAAATATTTTACATGAGGTTAACGTACCCTCGACCAAGGAAAAGTACAAGGTAAGGGTTAATTTCCAATTCTCTTTATGATATGAGGTTGTTTTTACGTAAGTATATACATGGTCATCATTACCATCCACATCAGTGTTTTTTAAAAATGTATTTAAAAACATTTTTACTATTTACAATACTATGGGTTAATTTCATTTATACCTTTTTTTTGAATTTTTATAAAATGGTTTGAAATGATTCTTTTCACTGTTTTCCAAACAAGGTACTTTATGATCTTTTGGAAAAATTATGCTAGTAATGTTTTTTAACTTATATAAAGGGTGAAATTATTATCTTCCAATATAAAACCTTTAAAGATTCCCATAATATCATATAAGAATATTCTCAAAATAAATGTTTTCTTTTATAATTACATGACTTTTAAATGATTTCAAAATAGAAAGAGGTATTCTTATAAAGTAATTTTGATTTCGTCTATGACAACATAATTTAATGGATTTTATACTTGATTGATGTTGATTTATTATGATACAAATCTTCCATATTGTATTGAAGGTTTGGTGATATTTTTTATTGTTGATGTGTTATTTTTATACCAATCATGGTTTATGGTTAACACATTAACATTTCTTATGATAGATTTAATACAAATGTTTACGTTATTTTTCAACCTTTTCATATAAATATTGAATTGGACTTAGTATGTGACTGGTGGAGCCTGCTATAGCTCCATGATGAATCGGTAGGTCTCATCAGACAAACTAGTGTCTTTGCAAATGTCCTTGAAAAAAACATATTTGTAGTCTTGGAACGAGGCCTTGACTATGTGGTTATGATGTCTTTCATTATGCGTTCCATCATTATAAAATTTTCTATTGATATGAAATGTGATTTTTCCACTAGTAGAACATCAATGTGAATAAGTAAATGGAATTATTTGATTGATCATTTCCATATTATGCTGAAGTTTAATTTTAAAAGGATATTTTCAGTCTTATACATTATCATAAATGATTGTGCTTATTTATGATGTTTCTACAATATTGTTATTATTATTTAGAATCTGATCTCTCCTCGTTATATGTTTTATTTTTTCTAGGATATGAAGAAGTATATTATGGTTGACCTATAGGGATAGGCTACAGGATATAAGTGTTTTTAAAGGGGACAAAATGTTTTTGTTTTTATCTCACGATGTAATGTAAAACTTATGTGTGTATCAAGTACTTACATTGAGTTTAAACTAGTCGGTCTTTTGGGACATGATTCATTATTTCATGCCAATTCATTTTAATAATGCACTGACTCCGGGTAACTAGGGTCAGGGCGTTATACATGTGATATCCTGGTGGACCTCGTGCTGCCAACAAACTCACACAAGAGGAATTAACTTCCCACGAAAGACCTGATCCTGCCGATCCTCCATCTCCACTAGGAACTCTTCAAATGTCACCCCATCAACAATTTCCTCCTCTCCCCATTTGATAACGTGTGATGGATCATTCACATATCTCCTCAACTATGACACATGGAAAGAATTTTGCAACCAGTGTATCTATGGGGGAAGAGATAGATGGTACGCCACCTCACCTACTTTGTTGAGGATCTAGAAAGGTCTGATGAACCTCAGAGATATCTTTCCTCCTCAGCTAATCCTCCATAATACTCATCCACGTAAGACTTGTATGAAGACATGGTCTCCCTCCTCAAAATATAAGTGTCTCTGTCTCCAGTCGGTATAATACTTCTTCTGGATCTGTGCAATATTCATCCACTCCTGGATAATCTGCACCTTCTCTATTGTATCCAGTATCAACTCTGGACCCATAAGTGTTTACTCACCTACATCTGTCTAGAAAAGAGGTGATCTGAAGCGTTTCCCATAAAAATCCTCAAATTGTTCCTTGCAGACGGTGGAGTGAGAATAGTTGTTGTATAGAATCTCCTCCAGGGGAAGTTGGTCCTTCCAACTACAACCAAAATCGAGGAAATAAGAAAGAAGCATGTCCTTGAGGGATAGTATGGTCTTATCCATCTGACCTTCTATATGAGGATGGACGGCGTATCTCAAGTGCAGATGAGTCCCGAACACCTCCTAAAATCCCTTTCACAAATGGGATTTAAGACAAGCATTGCGATCTAAGATGATTGTCGATGGCACCAAGTGAAGTCACATAATCTCATGCATGTAGAGGCATCCCAATCCCTCTACTGATCCCTATTCTCATATGGGGAGTAAGAGGGAAACATGGTGCGTTGGTCATCAATCACCCAGATGGAATCATGGCCCTTGGAAGTATGTGGTATCCCCATCATGATATTTGTGGATATACTATCCCACTTCCACTTTTGTGCCTCAAGTGGCTGAGCTAAGACTGATGTTACCTGGTGCTCAGCCTTCAACTGCTAACTAGTGAGGCATCATGATTAAACCTCTACCTCTAATTTCTTTATACATGGCCACCAGTATTGAATTTAGAGGTATTGGTATATCTTTTCCGCACAAGGATGTACCGCTAAAGGGATTGTGTGGAACTCCCTCAACACATCCTATTGAAGCATCACTAGTACCATAGTGCATCCTTTGAAAAGGATGATGTGTTCCCCACCTTAAAAAAATCCTTTATGAGACTGTCATGAGGATATCAGAACAAGTTGAGTCTTGCAATCAATGTCCCCAAGTTGTGTCTTCTGAACTCGCTGTTCAAGTGGTGGAGTGATAGTCATATATTATATGTAATATTCTCCATCATTATCCATGAATGATATCTTCAACGTGTCCAGTTGTTATGTTCCCTCACTCTAAAACTGTAGACTAGAACTTCTGTTGAGTGTGTCTTCTACTAAATTCCCCTTCCTATGAGTGTAGACTATCTCAAAGTCATAGTCTTGTAGGAACTCTTACCATCACTATTATCTTAGGTTTCGGTCTTTATGTGAGAAGCTAAAACTGAGACTCTTGTGATCTGAGTAAGTAGTAAATTTTTCACCCATCAAGTAATGTCGCAACATCTTCAAGTCAAAGACCACAGCTGCTAACTCCAGATCATGGGTAGAGTAGTTCTTCTCGTTATTTCTCAACTTCTGTGATCCATAGGTGATCACCACTCGCTCTTGAATCAGAACACAACCTTGTCTGGTCCCCGATGTGTCGCAATAGACTACATACCACACACCCTCTTCTGGTAGCCCTAATATGAGGTAATTCGTCAATATCTTCCACAACTCCTAAAAACCCTACTAACACTTCTCTATCAATAAATAAGGATGCCCCTTCTTCTTCAAAGCTAACAAGTGTGTCTCTACCCTGTAGAAGTCACTCACAAAAATCTAGTAGTTCCTAGCAAATTATAGGAAACTTTTCATCTAGGACGCATTCTTACATGGCTCCCAAGAATGAACTGCCTCCATCTTCACAGGATACATAAAAACACTAGTATTCGAGATAACGTGCCCCTGGAAGTGGACTTACAATATCCAGAACTGACACTTTTAGAGCTTTCCCTAAAGTGGGTTCTCTGGGAGTGTATGTAGGTCTACCTGTTTGTGGGTGGCGTGCTCCTCCTCTAAAGCCGAATATATCAAGATGTCATCAATGAAGACAAACACAAAGCAATCGAGGTATGGCGGAATATCCTATACATGATCCCCATGAACACTGATGCAGCGCTGGTCAAGAAGCAAGACATCACTAAGAACTTTTAATGACCTTAGAGACATCTGAAGGCTGCATTTAGTATGTCCTCATCCCGTACTCTGAGCTGATGATAGACTGATCTGAGGTCAATCTTCAAAAACCAACAAGCTCCATTTAGCTGGACAGAGATATCATCTAACCTTGGGAGTGGATACTTGGCTTCACCGTCACCTGGTTAAGGCACTGTTAGTCTACACAATGCCTCAAGATCCCATCAACATTTTGGGAAAAAGAA
The DNA here is from genome assembly GCA_963277665.1 of Viscum album. Classification (NCBI taxonomy): domain Eukaryota; kingdom Viridiplantae; phylum Streptophyta; class Magnoliopsida; order Santalales; family Viscaceae; genus Viscum; species Viscum album. Next base: position 235,354,319 of record OY728159.1, read on the forward strand.
GATCAAGGGTTCCAATAGATAAACAGTAGTCCTTATTAACCCCTTTCCTTGCAAGTCCTCAAGTTGTACCGAAAACTTACGAAGCACCATGGGATCCATTCGATATGCTGTTGTAGATATTTGTGATGTCTTAGGGTACATGTCGATGTAAATGTGTACCTCTCTGCATGGAGGTAGTCTCAGAACATCATCATGAAAAACATCAGCATACTGATCTACCTGTACAGGATAACTCGGACAGCTCACATCAACTGCACTGAGGGTGAGGCTGGCCAACTAATATGTAATTGTCTGCACCCACCTCCGAGATAGTCAATCCTATGATACAAAGTTTCCATCACACCAATAGTATTTTGGTTATAAAAATTATGATATATATAATGATTTGTTTAATTTTGGAAACAAATATGTGTCACGACCCATCCCCTGGGGCCCATGTCGTGACAACCCTAAACCCACCTTCCATAGGCCAGGGGTTGGCGACTAGTATTTGAAAGGCATATCATTAAAACGAGAAGGCATTTCTTTTAAATCTGTTCAAACAAACATTCCCAGAACACAAAAAGATGCAACCATGAAGTAAAATTGCAGTAGAAAAGGTGTGTAATAAATGTAAAAGGAGATGGAATACAGGCCCAACTGAAAGACACGACTTTAACTGAAAAATAGAACTCTGCTCCTGGAACCATCCATAGAGGATCCTATGTGAAGGGTAGGTATAATTAGTCTCCACTAATCTCTACATTATTCAATCACCTTCATGTACCACTTCATCCTAGACCCCTCAATCCTTATCCAAGATTCTCTTCATCCGCAAAATAGACAATAAGGTTTGGGAAAATCCTGTGTAGGGGTGAGTATAACAATACCCAGGAGAGACCTTGAGACCCCATAAGATCTTCCAAAATTACACAAAAGAAAACCACAAAGCATGATCTCAATCATAAAGCACAAAGAAATAGACACTACTCAATCTAGGTATAAGTAAAGAACATAAGTCCATATGATTAGTCGAGAAGCTATATAATCATATTCTATCGAGGGGCACTACTGATGACCATACTGAGTCTGACACACACTGGATTGATTTTTTCTTACCCATACTAACTCACATAGGATCCTACCCTCTCTAGATCGATAGGTAATAACCCCTACTGACCCACAGTGGATCTGAACCACATAGGATCGGTATATGCTAACCCACATAAGATCACTAAGCACTAACAAACATAGAATCTGACCCACATAGGATCAGTATGCACTGTCCCACACAAAATCACTGAGCGTTGACCCATAGAATATCTATCCCACATAGGATAGATATGTGCTGACCCACACAAGATCACTCAGTACTAACCTCCATATGATCTATCTCGAACGTCCGCCTCACAGCGAGACACTGGATTCCCGCTCATAAAATGCTTGATTTTGGGAGAAACTCTCCTCAATCCATTAGTCATAATTCAACTAGCATGGAGTACCATGAATATGTAATGTGATGATTCTCCATGCACAAAGGATTCTAATGCAATAGACAGTGCGTCAACTAGACGAATGGTCTGTAAATTATGGGCATTTTAGTGTCGAGGGCCCGATTGGATTTATGTACGATCCAACCGGGCCATAATTTGAATTTCTCCAAAACACATGTAATGTATGTCAAAAGGATTGCATCACTCCAAGGATCCAGCACTGTAGACGGTTCGACAAATGGACATTTGGTTCGCAAGATACGGTCACTTAAGCATAAGTGGGTCTGAATGGGTATGTGTCTGCTCCCACCATATCAAACTAACCTGGACCGACCCAAACCTGTTCAGGTTGACCCGAACTGGTCCAGGTCTATCCTTAACTGGCTCGAACCGGTCTAAGTTGGTATGCGGTGGGTTGGCCCACTGGGCTGCGGACCCGTCCAGCCTACCCTTGCTGGGCTCAACCGCGGCAGGCCTGGCCGCTGGGCTGCAAACCGGCCTGGTCCACTGGGCGACGTAGCCCGACCTACTAGCATGCCTTGCACAGTCCGTTTTCCGAACAACCCAAAGGATTTTTTCATACCACATTAATCATCGGCACCACGTGGTGCCACCACATGGTCCGCGAGACCTGCGGGATGTGGGTACCCTTGCCTTCATCGTGGCTTCGAGCCTCGACTTCATTCAACACGGCTCGTGCCAGTGCGTCGCCTCCACCTCCGTGAGTGACTGAGGGTTGGCCTCCTTCTACAAAGGTCACAACAAGATGTCATGGATCCCCTCCACGGTGTGAGGCAGTGCGCCGCCTACCATCATGAAAACCGAATGATGTGGGCCGTTTTCGACGCTCGCCAACACCAGCGGATCTTCTGTGGGGATCTCGTGATGCTCTAAATCACCATTTACTCTCTTGTCTGCACCTATGGGCCTCTTAAACTGTCACCGTCACATCGTGACCCTCTTTCTCACATTTTCATCAAATTTGGAAAATCATCCATGAAAAATGCAATGAAAAACTGGCTATAGAGGGTGTATAACTTGTTCGTTTGTCCAGCGCCCTCTTTGTTAGCATATTAACAAGTTGGGGTATGTTATACATCCCATTAAAAATAATGATAAATTCCATTCAAATATCCGACATCGACCACCAAAAAATTCAAGAATCAAGAGATGAAACATTAAATAAAATGATAACCTACCTCAAGATTCGTTGGAGGTGTCATTGTTGATATAGGAGGATCATCCATGTTGGATAGAGTCTTCAGCGTTCGTCGATCGCGGATCGCTGCCACTTGAGCTTCTATCCTTTGTTGGTGGATGTTATTGTATGACAACTCCAGAGTTTCATCCCTAGAAGAAGTCGTGCAAAAACCCCATCTTGAGCTCCATTTAAATAGAAGGGTGAATAGTGAGTAACACATTCATAAATTAATGAGGATAATTTAATTAATTAAAGAGACTCTTTCATTTCACAATGGTGGAGTTATACAGTTGATGAGTCATACCATTTATTGTCTTGACAAGTCATTGATCCTCACCACAACTGCTCATTCTTTAGAGAAAAAGAAATTAAATAACTCGTTAATTTATTTTATTATTTTTCTGTAAGGTCCCAAATTTAACTCTTTCTCTGAACCTACTATAGTTGAAGTGGAGATTCTCTTAAATGAATCTCGGCACTACAGATTCAATGGTTCCCGCAAATTTTTAATCTGAGAACCTATTAAAATGATAGAAAATTCCTCCCACTTTTTTACTAAACATTCCTTTAAAAATATCAAGAAAAATTCATTTTGGGCACACCAAACCTAGGAATCTTGTGCTGTAAATTTTCACAGACTCGTATAAATCCCAGATAACTTAAAATAAGTTTAAAAGGAATTTTCCAGGTCATTACAATATATCATCATGTAATATTAAATTATGTTTTATATATTCTATAATGGGAATATGATTTCAATTTTGTTCATAATATAAATTCATAAACACCACCTTTAAGGATTTATGTGATGTGATTAATAAAATTCGGGAAGAAGTAGTATAGTGACCCCAAACCCTATAGCATAGTGATGGGGCCTGCATTAATAATTTGATGTAAGATATAAGGAAAAATACCCCAAAGCACAAAATAGATATTTATTATTTTAAAACAAGATACACACATGATTCTAATATTACATTTGAATAAAAAAATTACATCATAATTTTTTTTATATAATAATTCCCTCTATCAGATAAACATATATTCTTTATAGTACATATGATGTTTTCTTGGGAAAGGATGTAAATTTAGGGTGAGAAAAAACTCTAAATAAGGGTGAATTAAAATAGAATCTATCATGAACCAATAATAATAAACATTATAGAAATATAAATAACTAAAAACACAGTACATTTAATTAATAAATTATAATGAACTTCATCATGAGATACTATCATTGTGAAAATATCATGGATAATAAGGTAAGGAAAAATCAATATGGGTATGTAAATAACAAAACACACTTTCAATTTATTCAATAGTTGAGAATGAAATTCATCTTGAGCGTAAATCATTAAAAAATTATCATGGTTAATAATTATATAATTCTTAATGAAATAAAATAATAATTATTAAATGTCATGTTTCCCAAGACAAAGATAGCTCAACCATCAATATCTATCCTCAAGCTAGTATAAAATTGATGGGTGGAAACCCATTTAACTAAGTATATAAAATTTATTCTTCCCACTATACTACCAATGAATCAAGAGGCTATCTATAGAAAGGAACCACCTACATTTTTCATGTCTAAACCATTCTTCCTATATTGTGTAATCAATTTGATTATTAAACAACGATATTTATCTTCAAACATCTCTATTAAATAAAGAATATCGATTTATCAATATCTCCCTAGATATAAAATGGATTTAAATGTAGAATAAGATATGTATAAAATATATATGGTTTATTAAAAAAACATATCCATTATAAATAAAATTGATTTTTTGTGTAAATTTAATCTATAATGATCACATAAAAGTATATAAGTTAATGGGAATTTAATGATAATAAAAATAAAAATGGAATTTAATTTAAATAATATCATTGATCAAAATAAATTTAAATAAACCATACGAATAATAATGATTGTATCAATAAAACATATCATTATTGAAGTATATATATATATTATAAATGGTTTTTCATTTATAAATTGAAATATCAAAATAAGGTCATGAAACAAATGTCGGGGAAAATATAAATTCCATTTTCCAAATAACATTTTAAAGCTAAGAGACCAAAATAATAATTAAAAATTATTTTATTTACAAATTACCCTTTAAAAATATAAGGGAAATGTTAAAACAATGATTTTCCATGGAGATAAGATATTCCCTACGTGACAAGTATGATAAAAAAAGATTCCTTTCACATTTCTGAAAAAAGACAAACATGCATTTTTTGGGAAATGACATGGGGATTCCTTTAAAAAAATTCTTAAAAATGTAAAAATTGATGAAAATGTCTTCAATAAATAATTCCTAAAATGTTTAACCAATGTTTTAAAAACATTTTTACGTAATAATGTTTTGGAAGAAAATAGATTACCACCTGAATAGAGAAATGAGGTTGGTTTTTGTTTAAAAAGCATTCTATATTATTTTATGTAAAAAGTGGAATAATTATATTATTACTTGATTTTTTTTGGGAAACTTGAGATTAATACTATTTAATGGTATTTTCAACCGAGTACACATAATTTTTTTCAACTAATAATCAAGATTAAACATCATTATTAGAATTATATTGGAAAATAAACCCTTACAATGATCATAATGTTGAGAAATAATCAATGAATAGTTTTTTTGTATCATATTTAAGTCCAAATGAAGATAATTAATATTAAATAGAATAAAATAACAATTAATTATACACATAATCATTGAATATCCATGACAGTGATGAAGTAATATAATCCAATGAAAAGAAATTGAGTTAAGAAATTTTTTAGCATTTGAAAAATTTTATTTCAAGTGCCCTCAGATGAAATAATTCAAATTAAAAATTATTGTAACACGAATAATAAATTATTCATGACACTACGTAACATTTGGTATTTATATGTACCATATAAAAGAAATTTGGTATATAACATTGAAATATTTCCCCATAAATTTGAATTGAGATGGCATATCTTACCTAACACATTGTTTTGGTATAAAATGATTCAACCTCATTTAAAGAATTTTAAAAATGTAAATAAATTATTATATAATGGTATTAATATTAGTAATATCATAAATTATCCTTTTATAACATATTATCACCCATTCGTGAATAATAATTCAATATTTTTATTGTATTGAGTGTTAATGTCCTCATTTTCTCATGAATCTTTTGTTATGAATGGCCATGATTGTTCACATATTATACAGTTGTAGAATCTAAAGAATAATAATCAATACATAAATATCATATTTTTATATCATTTAGAAATTTTTTACCAAAAATGTATCATTGTTTTGAGTAATGATGTATGTTGTGAACATAGAGATGGTAGTTCGTACATACACATGATTAACATTTAAATATTTCAACGATCATTATTAAAAAAAGGTAATAAAATTTTAACAATAAAAAATTATCATCATATCATAAATATTTCATAACTTATTTAAATATAAATATAAATATATATATATATAATCAATGTGATGTGCCGATGAAAAGAGGGTCACATTGCTTCATGAAGGCGGTTGTTCGCACATACACAAATGTTGGTATTATCATTCAATGAGGATAATGGTAAGAAATAAAATGATATATAATCCTTTTAAAATGATAAATATGTCATTAATATCATAATTATGTCAATTATATCATAAATATTTATTAAATTTATCATTATTACCTTCCATGTAAAATTTTATTGAAAACAAATCACATCGCTTCCAGAGCTGATAGTTTTCCATATACAGGAGTGATGATTTCGTATCCCCTCTAGAATGGAATGTAAAATGGTATATATGACATAATGTATATAAAGGTATAATTAAATTATAAATATCATTTATATTTATATATATATAATTTATATCCATTATCATACCCAATCATGAGAGGTTGTAATTGAAAAATAACTAACATTGGTTCATGAGGTGGTAGTCCGCTGTACACACCAAAAGATGATTTCATAACCCATTTGTCTGAAGTGGTTTAGAATTCAAGTCTTTAACATATTATAAAAACATCCCAGTATATTATATACATGGTTTATATTATATCATCATTGTTTAATTTTAATTGACTGAGGTGGAGAAATAAATTAAATAAAAATGCTTATTCAAGAATGTTACATATTCTTCAGGCACCCTCCTTAAGCATGCACTAAAAGCCTACATATGTGGTCCATCTACAAAAAATATGAACAATAAGATGTGGTAAGGGAATTTGTGAAGTTATTTTTATATGTATTGAATGAACTAAATAAGTTTCCATATATATTTAAAATGTAACAAGGATACAATAATAGTCCACTATAGATTAATGAAGTGATAATTTAGAAAATTTTCATGAAAATATATTTTATAAATGTGTTTATGTAATTTTATGCCATTATTATTTAGTCTAAAACCTTCATAAATCCATTTTCACCATAATTGTGGAAAATAATGTTTATGGATTTTTCTATTAATTTATTTATAAAATTATTTTGACCTTTTTTAAAATTATGAATTATTTGTTATTCGTAATATTTAACTGATTTTTTCATATTCAACACATAGTAGTGGGAAATTTTCATTTAAATTTAATCCCATAGATGCAGCGACACAAAAAGTTTTAAAATATAATGTTTTCAAATGTTTACAATGATTTAATATTATAATTCAGAAAGAATAGTTTTAAAATTTTTATTAGTACTATTCATACCCCTTAATTAATCATCTAGGTTATAATATTATACTATTTTACATTTTATTTAATCATGGGGATGTGTGCTCTTTAGTAAGTTGAAAATAATGTTCTTATTTAAGATTTTCATGGTGTTATATTCTCTACCCCATAAATAAATTATTTCTTAGAAATTTAAACATTATATTGGTAATAAATTGTTTGATATTTCAACTTTTTCTGAAAGAATAAATCAAATTTTTTTAATATAATCGCATCAACAAAACAAAAAATGGTAAGAATAATGGCCATATAGACTAACACATAACTAGTTTTCACTATAGGATAAGATTGTGGGAATGTAAAGATATGGACATATATGAAATGTGTTAAAAATAATAGATATGTCAAGTTCATTGATCACTTTAAATTGAATGATAATTTTAATGTTTTGGCGACAAAACCATAAATCAATAATGATTTAAAAGACCCTATGATTCATCATATATTAATGTAATAGGATTACATTTGTTTCATGACCATTTTCATAATGTTAGGGAATTATTTTACTATTTATGGATATATAGAATTATAAATACATTATACATTTACAATACTAATTTCAACCTTTATTAGTGCGTTGATAAATTTCAAATTTATCCCTTTCTCTAACAAATGTATTAATAAAAGTGAATTTTTTATTCTTGAAGCACTAAAAATAAATTTTAGTTGATCATAAGATCTATCAAATGGGGAAAATTATTTTTTTCTCATTATAACTATTTTCTAAATCCAATATGGTTTCCCAATTTATCCAATATAATAAATTAATCTCAATACCTCCAATTTAACACCACTGGTTCACAAATATTTTTTTGAAATCATTAATCCAATGAAAGTGACATATTAACTTGGACATCAAATATGATAGTGGTAGATAATAAACCCTTATCATCCTTTCCTCATGGGTTTAGACCCCATTGATATGCTGGATGTGATTATTTTTCAACCAGAATGTGATTTTTCCTTTTAGTAACATTACCAAAAATAAATTGACATACATGAAATAATATTGATCATTAAATAACCAGTTTACTATGGTATTCAATACGAATATCTTTTAAAAACATTCAAATTATATTATTTTTTATTATTAAAATTTCATTAATTAAAATAAATAGTAATAAATACTTTTAGAATTAAGTCCATATAATGTAACAACATTATTCCTCAAATAACATTTCCATAAAAACGCTTTCTTATGGTAAATTTCCCCAAAAATATCCTTAGTCTTGGTAGAGTCCCATCACGTAATACCCAAAAATAGTGTTTCTGAAGTTGAACATAGTATAAATAATAAAATCATAAACCCATTATGGAATCCATAAATCATATGTTAATCAAGATATATATGAATCTAAAATTTAACAAAATCCTTATATAATTCAAAATTATTATAACAAAAATACAATTAGATAAAAAAGTCACTTCTATAATTTAATCCTTAGAACCAAAAACATAAATACTTAATCCTTTTTATTTCCATATAGGTCCTTACTTATATAGGGTTTAGCCTTCTAATAGGGGAATTAATATAGATAATTTCTAGGTTTTCTATATTTATGAAAATGATCTAAAAATGGACCCCTTGGATGATATTTATTTCCTTCAATCATACACTTCATTTTTTCAAAGAATTCCATTGAGTTATAACCTTCATTTTCATACATTAATCATTTTCCCATTCATTTGAGACACATTAATTTAATTCTAAGACACCTTAGGTTTAGAATAGGTCATTAATTTTCATCATCTATTCCAATACATCATAAATGTAAGAAATGAAAACGTGATTTATCACTAGAATTTTCCTTGGGGTTTTCAAACCAGGTGTTTAATAAACCACATTTTCATGAACCAAATAAAGATTAGGTCAACCCCAATACTACATTATTTTAGTTATTACCCCTAGTAACATATGTACCAAAATAAATCTGGTTTTAGTTTCCATAAATAGATGTATTGAAATAAAAAACCACATAATCTTTACCTTAGAGAAACATTAGGATGTTGTAATACAACCAAAAATTCTATCATCTGTTCATGTTTTGTCATGACACGACCCAATCTAGGGTCAGATCTACAACTACACCAAACCCACCTTTATAGACTAGAGGTTGGAGACATGATCTAAAGGGAAAAATTTCATGGTTTCCTATTTCTAAGAACCTACACACACAGAGAGAGAGCCAACTCAATGAGAAAGTACAGAGGAAAAGTAGAAAAAATATAAAACACAGTTATAAATAATCTAATCATGCATGAACTATTAAATAGTAAGTTATAGTAATATAAACTGAAATGAGAAAAGTTAAAAAATAAATGACAAACAGTAAAAGTACACAACTAGGAAAAAAATGAAAAAGTTAAATAGGTGAGAGAAAATCCCATACAGGGGTGAGTTTAAAAATATTTCGTTGGACACCCCAAAAAGGAGAAAGAGGTTCTGTAAGAGATACACATAAAAGGAAATCAATAGATAGGAAAAGATACATTAAAAACAAAAGAGTGAAGTATTATTATCTAATCATAATGAGATCAAAATGATAATGAGGTGAACCCATTGTCAAGTATTTTCAAATAAAATTCGGAGTGTATACCTATCCAACCATAAGAACCTATACATGAAAAGCATGTTCCATACCCAGCGCGAATTCACCTCTCTTGAAAAAGATTAACCAAAACCCAAGGAGGGGGTACTGTAGTGGGATATATATATATATATATATATATTTATATATATATGCTCAGTCAATGAACCAAAAATGATAGATTAAGGTGATCTTCATGTCACAACTCATCTTAAGAATAGGATTAGCCAACAGTTCTAATGTACATTCATCTTCAATGCCCAGAACCTCAAGATTATGCCCAAGAATCTCAAGTCAATGGGGCTCAAAAAACTACACCTTGTTAATAGATTCTTTTGACACCATTAACTCTCCAACACAAATTTACATCACATCACATGAATGAAACTCGGGGGGGGGTCCCATATTTCTCATGAGTCCTTTGGAAAGTTGTATCATGCCTATCCATTAGGCCACAAAATTTTATGATCTTATTTGGAAGGTCGTTCGGGGAAACGCTTCCCAACCCAACTAAAGGGTCATCCTGAATAGTTTTCAAGGACTACACAGCCCTGTGCATTTGGAGGTTCATTCTAGAAGTTTTTTTGGTACTAAACAACCTATCCTAGCTAGAGGGTCATATTGAAAGGTCATCAAGAACTACACTACCCAACCCAACTAGAGGGTCATCCAAAAAGGTTGTTCTGGTAAGCCCGTATGATCAATTACATCATCAGGTACTATATCTACATGTTCCAAACCCGAAACATTCACATTATATCTCAAAATTCATTTCTAAGGGAACCATTATGTACTACATGAAAAACACTGAAGATAGGCTTATGAAGGGATGAAATCTGAGTTCAAACAAAGGATATATTAAGGATTGATGATTGTACAAGGGAGCACAAATAATACCTATCCTGTGAGGGCGCTCACAAGGTGTGTTGACCCTCTTCCCTGTCTGGCTCTGTCTCTAGATGGACAAGGGTCCCATCCCATGTAGATGTGCATTCCATATATGTAATGTGCAGACCCTATTTACTCAGAGTTGGTCCATTATAATATAACATTGGAATTATCACAATAGATTGATTCTTAAAAGACTAATTATTTTAGTTTCCTTAGTAGTACTAGATACATACATTAGTATTACATTACATTATGAAATTGAAAAATTACTTCATTGTGTATCCTTTGAACACACTCATATCCCTTGCCTTATTCATATAAGTCAATCATAATATCATTAATCAAATCCTAGGGAAAATTAAAAATAATAAAGGGATGAGCTCAGATGCTCAGTAAGGATAACAATATTGGAGAAACTATCATAAATACCAATAAAAATTTAAGGCAATGTATAAGACTAAAACAAAAGACTTTTAAACATAAACATCAACATAATATGGAAAAGATAAATCAAATAACGACATTTACTTATTCACATAGATATTCTACTAGTCAAATAATCACATGTAATATCCATAGCTAATTTCATAATGATTGAATGCATAAATTCAGACATAATAAAAAAATAGTCAAGGCTTCGTGCCAAGATTACATAAAACAATTGTGTCAAGACCTTGTTCTATGACACTAATTTGTCTCATGAGACCTACTGATTCATCAAGAGGATATAGCGGGCCCCTCCCTCAACTTACTATGTCCAATGCATTCCTCATATCAAAAGGGTGAAACATAACATAAACATTCTTATTCAAACTAGCATAATATATGTTAATACATTAACCATAAACCATGAATGGTATAAAAATACAACATCCACAATAAGACATATCAAAAACCCTTCAATACAATATGGAATATTTTATCATAATAAATAAACTTCAAACAAGCATAAAATCTAAGAACATATTTTTACATAGACGAAATCAATCCAAAAACTATTTAAGTGAAATATCTATTTCTTTTTTGAAAATAATTTAAAAGTAATGAAATGATTATTTTTTTAAATATTATTATAATCTTGTAAGGTAAGCTTCTAAGGTGTAATAATGGTGTAAAATAGCCTCACCCTCTGTATATGTTAGAAAAACATTCTTTCCTTAATTTGTCGAAAGGTCATAAATTACCACGTTTTGAAAGAGACAGAAAGAATCCTTCCAAACCATTTTATAAAAAGTCAAAAAAAATTATAAATGACTTTAAACCCTAGTCTAGTAAATAGTTAAAATGTTTTTAAATACATTTTTAAGAAGCACATATGTGGATGATAAAGAGTTCCTAGTAGATACTCACGTATTAACAATCTTACATAATAAAGAGATTGTAAAATTAACACTTACCATGTAAATTTCATTAGTTGATGGTAATTTATCCTCATTTATAATGGTTAAATTATTGTTATTAAATTATAAAAAAACACATACATTAATATGATATCATATATGATCCTATAATATTGATTAGATAACAATATTTCAGTAGTATCCTTGTTTCGGGTGTTAACCGATTCATTTGCCTTTATATATTAGGTTAAATAAGGTTTTTTTATTGATATGATGTATTTAATTTATATAAAAAATTATATTAAGTTCATAAACATTATTTTTAATCATAGAATAAAAATTATTCTTTAATGGATATGATGGGGAATGAAATCTCTTCGTGTCATAGACACGTTAATCCATACATACGCTTGAGCGACAATATCATTATATTGATGGTGAAATCGTATGTAATTGGATGTAATATTATATATACAGAATCATTAACATGTTATATTTATTATTTTCATCAAATATATATCAATATTATACCTATCCAGAATATGAAATGTTGAAAAACAAACTACACCATGACGTGGAGAAGGTAAGCCGTACGTATGCATGTATGGTAAATTTTTCATTCATATGATAGATAGAAAAGTTAATATAGTTAAACCATATTTATAATAACATATAATAATTTAGAAGTTAATAGGGTTATTATTTTAGTATAGAAACAACGAAGGAAGATGAAGAGGAAGAAGAAAAGAACTTTAAAAGGGGAGATGAAATAATTACCTCTTCTTCTCGTGCTTCCTTTTTATTTTAACAAAAGGGTTCCTATGGTTGGATTTATGATCAAAGTAAGGAATCTAGGTTTCATTTTGGGTTGTTGGGAGGATATTTGAGTAGGTTTTGGCCGAGGAAAATGGCTTGGGATATTTGACGTTAAGAGAAGGAGAAGTACCCTTTTATAAGAGAGGTGACAGACACTTTAGGAAAAGTTTGAAATATTATTTTATTATATAATCATTTTTAGTTTCTAAAAGCACCAAATGGATTTATTTAGAGGATATGGTAGGAATGGTTCAGAAACCTCTCATCCAATAGGTTTTACATAAATTTATGTCCCCATATGAACCTTATCTATTATATTTAACTCTTAGTTTAAATAGTTTATCTTTTACCCCATCTTCTTATATTCGAAGACTATATGGTTAATAAACATACTATAATCAGACAAGCGAACCAAAAGTGGGTCATTAATGACATATATAACAATATTTATTTCCTTTTTCCAAATCGTATATTTTTAGGTATATATATCATCTAATAAAATATTATTATTTTTAAAAACTCCTTTATGTCAATTTTTGATACTATTTATTTTTGGTTTTTGTGAAAGTCATAACAATCTGATTTATTCCAAAAAATAGATTTAATTAATTGTAAAATGTCATATTCACCTAAAAAATTTGTGGATGGAATAAAATGTTTGAATTTAAATTTATTTTAATATTTATAATATCAATTATATTAATCATTCAATAATAAGGTAATTATTTCATCATCATTGCATCGTAAATAAATTTAATTATTTATTGTCTAAAAATTATAAATAGAATACTATGATGTATGAAATATTTGTAGATTTAGAAGGAATATTTATAGTCGAATTTATCTTATGTATAACCCAATATTATTAATGGGGTTTTTTATTCAAATTTGAATTTGACACTTATAACTCTTCTTCAAATAAAATAAAATAAATGTCCTAATCTAATCCAAGCTCATAAAAAAGGATCATATTTTATTTCCAAAGGATTCTTTTTCTCGAAATAAAGTCATCCAACAGAATTAGAACATGTGTTATGATAATTAAAATATCAGTTTTACCTTTAATTACCCTATTTACTTTTAACTATGGTAAATAAGATTCAAAAGATAATATTCACCAAAATTTATTTTCATCTTATTGAACCGCATTTTACTTTTTGATGTCAACCGTGTCTTTTATATTTTTTAAATTCAATTCATAGGAGCTGTAAAATTTAATTTTATGCAAATTTGAAAATGGTCCTTGAAGGTGGGTAAAAGAATATAAAAATTTTAATAATATTTTATATATAATCTTATTATTAAATGAATTCAATGAATTTCACTGGACTATTATAAGTATTATGTATATATTTTGGATTTACAATAAATTAAAATTAAAAATAATTATTTAAATAAAATGTCGGTATTAAAAAATAACACAATGGTTTTGAAAATTTATCAAAAATTGAATGTTTTTTGAAAAATATAAAAAATTCACCCTAAGCCAATTTTGATATTCTGAACCCAAAAATGAAGTCCATTTAGGAAATTAAAATTTATAAAATTTCAAACAGTGAGTATTACTATTTATAACTACTTTTTAAACAGTATGTTTGATTGGTTGTGGTGTGCTAGTACTTGATGTTGCATACAACCCAAGCTATTACATTATACAAAAAGAAGCGTAACGTGGAAGCATGGGGTGTTACATTATTCCCTCCATAAAATTATTTCATCATCAAAATTTCTAGAATAAAACTGCAGGAAAAGATTCATGTGGTTATTCATCATATGATCCTCATGATCCCACATTGCCTCTTCCATTTTGTGGTTTCTCCAAAAAACATTTACCAAACAAGTCGTTCTGTTTGTCAACAATTGTTGTCTAGTATCAAGAATCTTGATAGGATTTTTATAATAAAACTGATCTAGTTCTAGTTCTATTTCTTCATAGGTGAGTACATGCGTTGGGTCATGCATTTATTTTCTGAATAGCGATATGTAGAATATATGATGAACATTGAAGAGACTTGGTGGAATATCCCAATGGTAAGCTACAACTCTAATTCGTTCTAGATTATAAAAAGGTATTATGTCCCTAGGACTTAATTTACCCTTCTTACCGAATCATATAACACCCTTCTATAGAGATACCTTCATTAAAACATGTTCTCCTACATGAAATTCCAAATCCTTCATTCAGTTATCGGCATAATTATTTTTCCTACATTGAGATGTTATGATGTGGGTTTGTATAATATTCACCTTTTATATTTTTCAATCAACAAGTTCTGGGCCTACAAATATTCTATCACCAACAACATGCAAAATGATCTTGTGTGACATCTCTTTCTAAATAACACTTCATATAATGCCATCAAAATACTTTAATAGAAGCTATTATTATAGGAAAATTCTACCATAGGTAAATACCAATATAACCTACCTTGATAGTCAAGTGAGCAAGATATAAAAATATATTTTATAGTTTGAATAGTCTATTATAATGATCCATCATTTTGAGGGTGATAAGTAATGCATAATTGTAGTTCAGTATCTAGGGTTTTCTAAAGACCTTTCCAGAATCTTGATGTAAAACGGGGATTACAATCAGAAACAATCGATAGGGGTACACTATAAAGTCTTAAAACTTCAATAGTATATAGTATCACTAAACGTTCAAGTGGTAAAACTTCTCTTATAGTATTAAAATATGATGAGTTGTTAAGACGATCAACAATGAACCATATTGCATCATTCCTTCTTGGAGTCATTGGCAGCCCCTTGGAAAAGTCCATCATAATATCATCCCATTTCCTCTTAGGTATGGGAAGAGGTTTCATGACTCTTATAGTATGTTTTCTTCTATCCTTAACCTATTGACAAACCATACATCTTGACACACAATTAAAAATATCCCTCTTCATGTTGTCCCACCAAGAATATTCCTTAAAAAATATATACATATTAGTGCTACAAGGGTATATAGGGAAATTGGAGCTATGATAATCATCCAACAATTCCCTTTTTGTATTAGGTATATCGGGAACACAAAGTCTCTTCCCAGATTTCAAAATTCTATCTTCATATACAAATATGGTCAATTTCCAATCATTCATAGCATTAATTTTATTTTTAAACTCCTCGTCATCATCCTGAGATCGTTTTATCATTTCTAGTAAAGAGGGATTGTCAAACATTTGAAAAATTGTTGATGTTTCTCCTTCAATGATTATTCCCATATCCATATTTACTAGATCAATAAACATGGGATCTCTTTAAACTCTCATCTTGTTTTGAACTCCATGATCTTTTCTGATCAAAGAATCTACCATCTTATTTTCCTTCCTCGGTTGGTAGTGTATAATGCAATCATAACTCTTGAGTAGTTGAAGCCATCAAGATTGCCTCATATTGAGTTCTTTCTATGAGAAAATATACATTATAATCTTGTGATCGGTATGTATATCAAATTATTCTCCATAGAGATAGTGTCTCCATATCTTCAAATTAATGATTACAACTGCTAACTCAATATCATGAGTGGGGTCGTTTTGTTTGAAAACTTTTAGCTACCGTGATGCATAGACAACAAATCTATCATTCTGCATAAGGAAACAACCGAGTCCTTTATTTGAAGTATCACTATAAATAAAAAACCCATCATTCCCCAATGGTAGAGTCAAGATTGGATAATTGACAAATATTTTCATCAATTCATCAAAAAATTATTCGCACTCTTTTTTTCAAACAAATTTAACCCCTTTACAAGTGAGCTTGGTTAATGGGTTAGCCATTCATTCAAAATTCTAGATGAAATGATGATAATAACCTGCTAAACCAATAAAACTGTGTACCTTAGCTATATTCATCGGTGTTTTCCATTCATGGAATGACCTTGTATTTGAAGGATCCATAGTGATTCCATCGTTAGAGACAATATGGACAACAAAAGAAACATATTGATTCCAAAATTCACACTTGATAAACATCCTATATATTTCATTTCTTCTAAGAGTTTTCATAATAGTTCAAAAGTGATTTTCATGTTCTTCGTAGATTTAGGAGTATACCAATATATTATAAATAAATACCACTATAATGTCGTCAATATATTTATTGAAAAATCTATTCATTAGATCCATGAAAACACAAGGTGCATCAGTCAGTCCAAAAGGCCTTACTGTAATCTCATAATGCACATTCCTAGTTCGAAATGTTGTCTTTGGAATCTCTTTCTTCTTCACAAAAAATTAATGATATCCAGATCCAAGGTAAATCATTTAAAAATTTTGAGCACCATGAATTTGATCAAATAAATCATCAATGTGAGGAAGGGAATTCTTGTTCTTTATTTTCATAGCATTGATATCCCTACTGTTAATAAGCAACCTCATATATCCATATTTCTTCTAAAGAAAGAACTTGGGCTCCGCATGGAGAAACACTAGGGAGAATAAATACTTTATTAATCATTTCCATTATTTTTTTTCTTTAGTTCCACTAATTCAACAGTCTCCATTCTATAAGGGGTCTATGATATGGGCCTTGAACACGGAATTAAGTCAATGTAAAACTCAATTTCTTGTTCTAGAGGATTTTTAGTTAAATCATCTAGAAACACATCAACATATTCTTGAACAATAGGTACATCCTATATTTGAATATTAATTCCTTTACCCATAGTTATTTTACTCTCTTGCTTCCCATTAATTGAATGTAATAAAGCTACTGGGGGTGGATCTAGATGAGAATTAGATGGTGAAGTTTCTTCTCTAAAGATAAGGGATTCCTTATCATCAACAAAAATTGTAACCTCCTTATTATTACAATAATTTTTCACATCATGGTCAAAAACCCAATACATATTAAGGATTATATCAAATTCAATAATGGTTATGACTATGAGATCGGAAGATAAGGCATGTTTATAAGATATAATGGTAATTGATTCAAAAAACATTGTTTCAATGATTCATTATATAGGTGATTTTACTGATAACCCCCTTGTTAAATCAAATTGTAAATATCTAATTTTGTAAGAAAAATTGGAAGATATGAATGAATGTGATGATCGAGAATAAAATAAAGCACTGGCTAAATTTTATGAAACAATTGATGTACCTTCAACCACATTGTTCAAAACATCAACCTCTGTCATTTTGATTGCATAAGCTTGGAATTTCTCCCTTGTCCGTTTATGAGGTAGGTATAGATGGTGCTTAGGAAATTCCTTTGAATAATTTCCTATTTCATTACAATAGTCACATTAAACATTGACGACCTCTTTCTTCCCCATGTAATCACGTGCTTAGTGGCCTTTTTCTCCACATTTGTAATGGACTGTCATTCTCTTCAGCCAAGTACCATGGTGTTTCGTCCCACACTTACTATAGAGTGGAAATTCAACTTTTCCTTTCTTCCCCTAATTTCAACTTCTAAAGTGTTTTGTAAATATCTTCTTCTCTTTTTTTTCTTTAATTTCGTAAGACAAAGAGAATTCCTTTTCTGTCTTGATTGAATGAGAGACAATATCGTCACATGATGAAAGGGAATGTGACACTAATGCTCGACATAAAAATGGTTTTAACCCATTAAGTAATCAATAAATTTTACTCCTTAGGTTATATATATAATTTGAAACATTCCTTGCTAACCATGTAATTTTATCCTCATACATTTAGGTATGTTCATCCTCTATTTGCCTCATACAAAAACCACCTTTCCATATCTGCTCAATGTTCACCAGAAAAGTTTTTTTATAATAAATTATCTTTAAACTCACTCTATTCTATGTTTTATACCTTTTTATCCTTTTTTTTATTTGAATTAATGAACATAATTGATCTACATCTCTTGTTAGGTGATAAACATGTATGAAAACTTTTTCCATTTCGTTACTCCCCAAAGCATGGAATATTATCTCTATGGAAATTATTCATTAATCTAAAACAAATGGATTTTTAGTCCAATTGAATTTTGGTGGTTATTTCCTTATGAAGTGGTATAATGTTGATCCTCCGTGTTGTGGATCATGGTGCTCTATAAAGTTAAGGTTATTATTAATAACATGTGTGAGTTTTCTCAGTATGGTTATAACCTGTTCAGCTTTAGTTCTATCTCTAGTCCCACTATAATTATATTATGTATGAGGGAAACCTATACATAGATTACATGTTTGATATGGTTTCTATTCCTTCTACTAGGTTCCATTTTTAAACAATTTCATACACTTGATGAGTTAATAAATCCCTATACATAATTCCAAAATAGAAAAATATCTAACATAAATTGAACAGTTTATGAATATAATCCATAATCATAAATATGTTTTATTTGAAAAAGTATTTACTCATAAAGCCTTCATATTAGTTTTTAAATAAAATCCGAGTTATCCAAAGAATATCCCCCATGAGATTCAAAGTAGTTGCATAGTAAGGCCCGTTTTCGTGTATTAAAATACCCCCATGTTAAGCTTGAAACTCCTTGTAAGAGTTTTCCCCCTACTTACATCTACACCAGAACCATGTCTATTTGTAGTATCCAGATAGTGATATATTTCTTTTAAAACCCACATAATATCTACACTACCAAAACATTTAGAGGTTCTTCTATTCTAATCCTCAAAAACTATCTTTGGGTAATGT
Organism: Viscum album; assembly: GCA_963277665.1. NCBI lineage: Eukaryota > Viridiplantae > Streptophyta > Magnoliopsida > Santalales > Viscaceae > Viscum > Viscum album. Next base: position 235,373,996 of record OY728159.1, read on the forward strand.
TCTAAAATCAGTGTTTTTCTAAATCATGTTTCCAAGGATTGTACTAAACTTCCTGTGATACCAACTATGGATCTCCAACCCTATTTAACTAGAGTCTGTGCATTATAATATAATGTTGGCCTGATAAAAAGAGATCAAGTCTCAAAATACATATTACTTTATTAGCCTTGAAACTTTTAGATACATACATACGTTTTTCATTACATTATGAAATGGAAAAACTGCACAATTGTGTCTCCTTTTAACACACTAATATCTCTTATCTAATCTATGAAGTTCAATCATAATAATCTTTTTTTAATCATAGAAAATATAACACCTATGATATGGGTGAGCTCAGATGGTCAAAAAATATAACTATATAGTAGAAAATATCTTAAATATAGGTAAACATTTATAGAAATGTATATGAAAAAACAAAATCTTTTTAAACATAATATTCAACATAATATGGAAAAGATAAATCACATAATTAGATTTACATATGGACATGGATATTTTACTAGTTTAATAATCACTTGTAATATCAATAGATAATTTCATAATGATGGAATGCATAATGTCGAGCATCATAACCACATAGTCAAGGCCTCAAGCCAAAACTACAAATAATAATTTTTCCATGGCCTTATCCTAAGACACTAGTTTGTCTCATGAGACCTACTAATGCATCAAGGGTCTATAGAGGCCCCCTTTGGTCACTTACTATATGCAATGCATTCCTCATGAAAATCGTGAAACACAACATAAACATTCGTATTTAAACAATCTTACGAAATGTTAATACATTAACCATAAAACATGAATTGTATAAAAATATAACATCCACATTCAAACATATCACAAAACAATCAATATGATATGGAATATTGTATCATAATAAATCAACTTCAAACATGCATAAAATCCATCAAAGTATGTTTACATAGATGAAATCAGTCAAAACATTTGAGTAAAATATCTCTTTTTAATTTGAAAATCATTTAAAATTAGAGAAATCATTTATTTTTAAAATATTATTAAAGCTTATAAGGGAGGAATCTAAGGTGTTCTAATGGAGTAAAATATCCACTCCCACCATTTAATTTTAAAAAATATTCCTTCCTTAATTTTTTGAAAAGGCCATAATGTAATTTTTTTGGAAGGTGATGGAAAGATTCCTTTCAAACAATTTTATAAAAAGTAAAATAAAGGTATAAATGACTTTAACTGATATTATATTCTATGTTATATATTTTTGGAAATACATTTTAATGAAACACAGATGTGGATGATAAAGATGTCCTAGTAGATACTCAAATATAAACAAAATTGGATAATAAAGAGATTGTAAAATTTACCCTTAAATTGTAAATTTCCTTATTAACGGGAATGTCAACATCCTGTATAATGGTTAAATAATTTTTATTAAATTATACAAGAACCATATACATAAAAATGATATCATATATGATCCTATAAAATTTCATTTTTAATAATATTTCAGTAGTATCATTGTTTTAGGTGTTAACTGATTCATTTTACTTTATATGTTTTGTTAAGTAGATCTAATATTTTATGTATAATATCTATTTGATTCATATAAATAATGATATTAAGTTCTTAAAAATTATTTTTAATCATGAAATGAAAATTATCCATGAATGGTTGCGATGAAGAAATGAAATCTCTTCACACCGTAGATATGGTAAGTCATATGTACACATGAGAGATAATATCATTCTATAGATGGTGAAATACTATGTAATTATATGATATATTATATATAAATATTAATTAACATGTTATATTTACTATTTACATCAATTAGACATCATTATTATACTCATCCAAACAACGAAGTGTTGAATAACAAACTCCCCCACGATGTGAAGATGGTAAGTCGTACGTACACATGTATGGTGACATTGTCATTCATAAGATGGATAGAATAATAAATATGGTTATATCATATTTATAATAACATGTATGTATGTAGAGGGTATTGTATTTTTTATTTTATTATGGAAATAACAATGAAAAGGGAATTGGAAGAAGAAAAGAACATTAATAGAGTTTATGAAATAATTACCTCCTCTTCAGGTGCATCATTTGGATTTGAACAAAAGGGCTCTATAAGATGGATTTATGATCAATGTAAGGCCACTAGGTTGAATTAAGGGTATTTGAGAGGATATTCGAGAATTTTTTGGCAGATACAAATGGATTTGGAGGTGTGAAGATAAGAAAAGGTTAAGTACCCTTTTATAAGAGAGGTGAGGGGCACTTTAGGAAAATCTTGAAATATTATTTTATTAGAAAATATTTTTCCCTTTCTAATAAATCCAAATGGATTTATTTATATGATAATGTTGGTATGGGGTTAAAAAATGTCTACCAATAGGTTTTATACAAGTTTAGGTCACCATAGTAACATTATCTTTTAGATTTAACTCTTAGTAAAATTGTTAAACTTTTTCCATGTCGTCTTCTATTATTACACTGTATAGTTAATAAACATACTATAAACTACCAAGATAACCTCAAGTTGTCAATTAATAAAATTTATAACATTATTTAAGTCTTTTGGAAGAACATTATATTTTTTAGAATATTACATCATTTAATAAAATAGTATTTGATTTAAAAAATAATTTATGTCAATTTTGACAGTATTTAGTATTTGGTGTTTTTGAAAGTCATTACAGTATGATTTCTTTGAACATAATACATAAAATTAATAATAAGATGTTATATGCACCTATAAAATTAGTTTATGGTTTTAAAAGTTTCAATTTATATTTATTTTAATATTTATAATATCAAGTATTTTAATATTTCATTATTTAGGTAATTACTGCATCATCATTGTGTGATAAATAATTTTAATTATTTAATGTATAAAAATTATATATATAATAATATGACGTATAATATATTTTCATTTTTCCAATTAAATTTTATATTTTAATTTATCTTATAAATAACCTAATATTAAAAATGGTTTAGTTATTAAAATTTGAATTTTACACTTTTAACTCTTCTTTAAATAAAATATAATTAATGTCCTAATCTAATACAAGTGGATAAAAAAGGATCATTTTGTTCCTATGGTTGACTTAGGTTGATATAAAATTATTCAATAGAATTAGGACATGTGTTAGGGTAATTATAATATCATGTTTCCTTTAATTACCATATTTACTTTTAATCGTGGTAAATAATATTTCAAAGTTACTATTCACCAAAAAAAATTATATTCATACTATTGAACCAAATTTTACATAATTATGTCAATCTCATCTCTTGTATTTTTTAAATTCAATTCGCATGAGCAGTAAAATTAGTTTTTATGTGAATTTGCAAATATGCCAAGAAGGTTGGTAAAAGATAGAAAAAAGATAAATAAAATATTCTATATCAAATCTTATTATAAAATTACTTCAATTAATTACATTGGATTAATATAAGTATTATGTGTCTATTTCAACCTTAAAATAAATTTAAATTAAAAATGTTATTTAAATAAAAATTCGGTTTTAAATAACACAATGATTTTCACTATTCATCAAAAAATGAATGTTTTCAAAAAAATTACCAAAAAATTCACCCTAAGATATTTTTTATATTCCAAATCAAAAAATGAATTCCATTTTGAAAAATAAATCTGATAAAATTTCAAATAGTTGTTATTACTATTCATACCTGCATTTTAAATGGCTCATTTGATAGCTTGTGGTATACTAGAACTCAAATTTACGTACAGTGAAAGCTATTGCATTATTTGTAACATACTGACCCTAGTTACCCAGAGTCGGTGCATTATTATATAACATTGGAATGATCACAAGAGATAAATTCTCAAAAGACTGGTTATTTTTGTAGCCTCAGAAGTACTAGATGTATACATAAGTTTACATTACATTACGAAATAAAAAACCATATTTTGTCTCCTATGAAAGCACTCATATCTCATATTCTATCCCTACAAGTCTATCATATTATACTTCTTCAGATACTGGTAAAAATAAAACATAATAAAGGGGTGAGCTCAGTATGGATAAAAATACTGTAGAAAAATTCATAAATAAACATAAACATGGAAAGCACTGAATAAGACTAAAACAAAAGCCTTTTAAAATTAATGTTTAGAATAATTTGGAAAATATAAAACAAATAATTCCATATAATTATTCAAATGGATATTCTACTTGTCAAATAATCACATATAATATCAATAACTAATTTCATAATGATGGAATGCATAATGTCGTACATCATAACAACATAGTTAATGCCTCGTGCTAGGACTACAAATAGTAATTTTGTCATGTCCTTGTGCCAAGACACTAGTTTGTCTAATGAGACCTCTTGATGCATCAAGGAGCTATAGCAGGCTCCACCCATTACTTACTATGTCCAATGCAATTCTCATATAAAATGGTTGAAACATAACATAATCATTCGTACTAAGACTATAATACAAAATTTAAATACTTTAACAATAAACCATGAATGGTATGAAAATCACACACCCACAGTCAAACATATCAAAAAACCTTTAATACGATATGGATGATTGTATCATAATAAATCAACTTCAAACAAGTGTAAAATACCTCAAAGGATGTTGACATAGATGAAATCAAAACTATTTTAGTGAAATATCTCTTTCTATTTATAAATCATTAAAAAGTCACATAATTAAAGAAGAAATCATTTATTTTGAAATTATTATTATTATCTTATAAGGGAATATTTGAACATGTTTTTATGGTAGAAAATATCTACCCCCGTCATATATGTTAAAAATATATTTTTACCATATTTTGTCGAAAATCTTATAATGTACCTTGTTTGGAAAACGACGAAAATTTTCACTTCAAAAAAAATTAAAAAAAGTAAAACAAGGTTATAAATGAATTTAAACCATATTGTAAGAAATATAAAACAAAATTTGAGATACATTTTTAAGAAATGCGGATGAGGATGATAAATAATTCCCAATAGATTCTTACGTATAATCAACCTCAGATAATAAAGAGATTGTAAAATTAACCCTTACATTGTACATTTCCTTGGTCAAAGGCATGATAACATCTTTTATAATAGTTAAATCGTTGTTAATATATTATACAAGAACCATATAAATAAATATGATATAATATATTATCATCTAACATTTCATTGTTAATACTATTTAAGTAGTATCATTGTTTCAGGTGATAACTGATTCATTTTCCTTTATATGTGTTGTAACGTAAGTCATGTTTGTTATTGATAGGATGTATTTGATTCATATCCAAAATGATATTATGTTATCAAACATTTTTTTAATCATAAAATGAAAATTATTCTTGAATGGTTACGATGTGTAATGAATTTCATGACGTTCATGGAGACAGTAATCTGTACGTATGCACGAGCGATAATACCATTATATTGATGGTGAAATCATATGTAATTTAATTGTATATCATATATATATAGTATCATTAAAATTTTATTATTATTATTTATATTAATTATACACATTATTATACCCATCCAAATAATCAAGTGTTGAATAAAAAACTACACCACGACGTGGAGACGGTAAGCCGAACGTACACATGTATGGTGACTTTTTCATTCATAGGATAGATAGAATAATGAATATGGTTGTACCATATTTATACTAAAATCAAAGTACGTAGAAGGCATTTGAGTTATTATTTTTTTATGGAAATAACAAATAAAGAAGAAGTGGAAAAAGAAAAGAACTTTGAAAGTGGTTATGAAATTATTACCTCTTCTTTAGGCGCTTCAAATTTATTTGATCAAAAGGGCTCCATAGGTTACATTTATGATCAAAATAAGGCCTCTCGGTTGAATTGAGGGTATTTGGGAAGATATTTGGGCAGGTTTTGGACTAGCCAAATGGCTTTGGAGGTGTGATTTTGAGTGAAGGTGAAGTACCCTTTTATTAGAGAGGTGTGGGTCCCTTTAGAAAAACATGAAATATTAATTTATTATTCTATCATATTCGTTATATAATGGGTTCAAAAGGATTTTTTTGAGGCTAAGGTGGTTCTGGGTCGAAAACATCCCAATAAATAGGTTTTCGACCAGTTTAGGTCACTATATTAACCATATCTTTTTTATTTAACATTATGTTAAATAGTTTAACTTTTACCATGTATTCTTGTATTATTATAATAAATGTATAATACAGTTAATATAAAAATCCAAGAGAACCCCAAGTGTTTCATTTTTTAAAAATATAACCTTATCTATGTCCTTTTAAAAACAGTATATTTTTAGGAATATTATATCAATTAATAATATTGTATTTCTTTTAAAAACTCATTTTGGTCAATTTTGACACTATTTAGTATTTGGTTTTTTTGAAAGTATAAAAAACATTATTACTTAGAAAAAAATATATTAAATCATTCCTAACATGTCATATTAAACTAGAAAATTCTTGGAATGCATCATAAGTCTCAATTTACAATAAATTTTATATTTATAATATCAATTATTTTAATCTTTCATTAAAAAGGTAATTACTTCATCATCATTGTGTCATAAATTAATTTAGTTATTTAAGGTCTAAAAATTATAAATAAAATACCATTATATATAAAATATTTTTATATTTCTAATTAATATTTACAGTTGAATTTATCTTATGTATAAACTAATATTAAATGTATTAGTTAGAAAAATTTGACATTAACACATTTATCTCTTCTTTAAATAAAATAGTAATATATGCCATAATCTACTTAAAGTGTTTAAATGAGGATCATAGTTTATTCCTAAGGTGGATTTTGGTCGAAAAAACATTATCTAATAGAATAAGGACATGTGTTAGGGTAGTTATAATATAATTTTTACCTTTAATTACCCTATTTACATTTAACTTTGGTGAAAACAATTCAAAAGTTACTATTCCCCAAAAATTATTTTCATCCAATTGAACCAAATTTTACATACTAATGTCAACCATGCCTCTCAGATATTTGAAATTCAATTCACAAAAGAGGTAAAATTACCTTTTTTTTCAAATTTTCAAATATGCCTAGAAGGTGGGTAAAAGACGTTAAAATGTTCAATAAAATTTTATATATCTAATTTTATTATAAAATAACTCCAATTATTATACCGAACTTATATATTTATTATGTATCTATTTTGCCCTAAAATTAAATAAAATAAAATAAAAATTATTTAAATAAAAAGTATATTTTAAACAGTAATGCATTCTTTTTCATTAATCATAAAAAGTTGAATGTTCTCTCATAAATACCAAAAATTCACCCTAAGATAATTTTGATATTCTGAATCCAAAAATTAAGTCAATTTTGAATAGTAAAATTTAAAAAATTTCCAAAAAATGTGTATTACTATTCATAATGGTTTGTTTTCTTAGTCGTGGTGTGCTAGAACTCGAAGTTGCATACAACAAAAGATTGTATATTATTCAAAAGACAACATACCATGGATGCTTGTGGTGTAAAATTATTTCATCCTTGGAATAATTTCATCCTCAAAATTTCTGAAATACTACTGTATGAAAATATTCGGGTGGTTCTTCATCAAAAGTTCCTCGGGTTCCCATGTTGCCACTTATATATTATGGTTTCTCCATAGAAATTTTACCAGAAAAGTCGTCTGGTTTCTCAGCACTTGTTTTCTGGTACCAGGAATCAGGACATGATTTTCACAATAAGTCATATTGGATTGTAGTTCTATATCTTCATAGTTGAGTAAATGTGTTGGGTTAGACATTTATTTTATCAATAATGATACATGGAACACATCTTGAACTTTAGAGAGACTTGGAGGCATTTTCAAATGGTAAGCTACAAATCCAATTTGTTATAGATTTTAGTAAGGTCTAGTGTACATGGGACTTTGATTACCTTTTTTTTGGAAATGTATAACACCCTTCCATGGGGATACATTTAAGAAAACATGATATCCTACTTGAAATTACAAATACTTCATTCGGTTACCGACATAGCTCTTTTTCCTACATTGAGCTTCTTTGATGTGGGTTTGGATAATCTTCACCATTTCCATTGTTACCTCAACAATTTTTCTTTCAACAACACAATCCCAACAAGTAGGTGTGAGACATATCTTTCCATATAGCATTCATATGGTGTCATCTGAATACTTGAATGGAAGCTATTTTAATTGTAAAATTCTACCATAGGTAAATATTGATCCCACATACCTTTAATGTAACGTGATTAAGATATCAATATGTATTATAAAGAATGAATATTCTATTCTGATTGTCCATCAATTTGAGGATGGTAGGTAGTGCTCAAATGAAGATAAGTATCCAGGGCCTTTTGAATACTTTTCCAAAATCCTGATGTAAAATGGGGATCACAATCAGAAAAAATCGACATGGGTACTCCATGTTCTATTACAACATCATTAATATATATTCTTGCTAATTTTTAAAGTATTAAATCTTCTAATATAGAAATAAAATGTGCTTACTTGGCAAGATAGTCAATAATGAACCATATTGCATCATTCCTTCTAGGAGCCTTTGGTTTCCCCATGTCAAATTCCATCATAATATCATCCCATTTGTAGTCAGGTATGGGAATAGGTTGCATGACTCCTCAAGGATGTTATCTTCTATCCTTTACCTGTTGAAACCCCTCACTTCATGACACATAATCAGCAATCACCTTCTTCATGTTGCCCCACCGAAAATCTTCCTTCAAATCTCTATACATCTTAATGCTACCATGGTGTATAAAGTAATTGGAGCTATGAGCATTATCCAACAATTCCCATTTTCAATCATGTATGTGAGGAACAAAAATTCTCTTAAAATTTCATCTTCATAAACGAATTCAATCAATCACCCATCATTTATAGCTTTAATTTTCTTTTAAAACTCCCAATGGTTAGTTTGAGAACTTTTTATCCTTTATAGTACAGATGGATTAGCAACCATTTTAAAAAGTGTTGATGTTTCACCTTCCAAGATTATTTTAATATCCATATTTACTAGATCCATGAAAATATAATGTCTTTCAACTATCATCATGTTCAAAACTCCATGATCTTTTCTACTCAAATCGTTTTCCACCTTATTTTCTTTCCCTGGGTGGTAGTGTACAGTTCAATCATAATCCTTGAGGATTTAAATCCATCTTTTCTACCTCATGTTGAGGTCTTTCTATGAGAAAATTTAATTCAGACTCTTTTGATCGGTATATATCTCACATTTTCACCATAGTGATTGTGTCTCGATATATTTAGAGAAAATATTATAGCTGCTAACTCAAGATCATGAGAGGGATAGTATTATTCATACATTTTTAGCTATCTTGATGCTTAGGCATTAACTCTATCATTCTGTATAATTTCACAACCAAGTCTCTTCATTGAAGAATCACTATAAATAACCAACCCGTAATTCCCCAATGGTTGTGAAAATATATGAGCATTCACTAATCTTCTCTTGAGTTCTTCAAAACATCCTTCACAATCTTTGGTCCATACAAATTTAACCTCATTATGTGTCATCTTTGTTGGTGGGTTATCCACTCGGGAATTTTTTTGGATGGAATGATGATAATAACCTTCTTAAACCAATAAAACTACGTACCTCAGTTATACTCGTTAGTGTTTTCCATTCCTGTATTGCTCTTTTCATAGAAGGATCAATGTATATTCTATCCTTGGAGATAATATGTCCATTAAAATAAATCTCTTAATGCCATAATTTAAACTTTCTAAACTTCCCATATAATTCGTTTCTTCTAAGAGTCTTTAGAACAGTGTGCAAGTGATTTTAAAGATCTTCATATATTTTGAAGTAATCCAAGATACCATCAATTAATACCACTAAAAATACATCAAGATATTCCTTGAAAACTATATTAATTAGATCCATGAAGACATAGGGTGGATTAGTCAGTCCAAAAGGAATTATTGTAAACTAATAATGCCCATACCTGGTATGAAGTGTTGTCTTCGAAATGTATTCTTTATTAACACACAAATAAAGATATCTAGATCAATGGTCAATCATTAGATAATATTTATATCTATGAGGATTTATGAATAAATCATAAATGTGAGGTAGGGGATACTTGTTCTTTATTTTTATAGCATTGATCTACCACTAGTCAATGCACAACCTCATAGATCCATATTTCTTATTAACAAAAAGAACATTGTCTCCCCATGGTGAAATACTAGAGTGAATAAATCCTTTATTACTCAATTCCTCTAGTTTTTTATTTAGTTACACTAAGTTTATAGTGTCCATTCTATAAGGGTTCTTCGATATGGGCCTTGAACTAGTAATTAAAACAATGGAAAAGTAAATTTCTTATTCAAAAGTATGTCTAGGTAAATCCTATGGAAACACATCAAAATATTCCTGAACAATAGGTATTTCCTCTATTAGAGTATTTCTTTTATCACCCATAGTTATTTCACTTTCTTCCTCCCCAATAATTGAATTTTGTAGAGTTACAGGAGGTGGATCTAGATGAGAATCAGATGGTGAAATTTCTGCTATAAAGATAATGTATTCATTATCATCATCGAAAATTATAACCTCTTTCTTCTTACAATAAATTTTTACATCATGGTCCAAGGACCATCCATACTGAGGATTATATCGAATTCAATTATTTGTATAACGACGAGATCTGTAGATAAAGCCCTTTTATATTCTCTAATGAGAACTAATTCCCAAAACTATGTTGCAATGAAACATTCCTTAAGTGTTTTGACTGACAAATCCTTTGTTAAATCACATTGAAAATATCTAATTTTCATAGAAAACAAGGAATATATAAAACAATGTGATGATCCAGAGTCAAATAATTCATTGGCTAAATTTTAGGAAACCATTAAGTTACCTTCAACCATGTCATTTAGAGCTTCAACCTCAGGAGTAATGATCACATAATCTTAGCCTTGATTCCTTTTCCTTTTCTGAGGTAAGTTTCCCTTAAGCTTAGGACATTTATTGTACTAATTCTCCATTTCTCTACAATAGTTTCAATAAACATTGACAACCACTTTTTTTCCCTTGCAATCATGGGATTGGTGGCCTTTCTCACCACACTTATAACAGACCCACAATTCCTTCAAGAAAGTACTCGGGTATTTCTTCCCACATTTACTACAGGATAGAAATTAAACCTATCCCTTATTCCCCATATTTTAATTTCCATATTCTTTACTAGATCTATTCTTCTCTTTATTTTCTTTTAATTTTTATGACATATAGAATTTCTTTTCATTCTTGATAGCTCATGAGACAATATCTTCATATGATTAGAAGGATTGTGATACTAATTCTGAATGAAGAAATGGTTTTAACCCATTAAATAATAGATCAATTTACTACTTGGGTTACATATATAATATTCTTCCTGCCATGATATCCTTGTAAAAATAGCCTCATACATTGCGACATTATCTTCCTCATTTTTCCGTAGACTCAGAAATTGTATTTCCCTATCCGCTCAATGGTCACGAGGAAATTTTTTTCTAAGAAAAGATCTTTAAACACCCTCTATTCCATATTTGATAAATATTCATCCTCCTTTGTGTTTTGAATTAATGACCACCATTTATCTCCATCTCTCGTGAGGCGATAAAAATTCATGTCAAATTTTTCCCTTTCACTACTCCCGAAACCATGAAATATTTTTTCTACGGAACTTATCCATTGTTCAACTACAAATCGATTTTTAGTCCCATTGAATGTTGGTGTTCGTTGCTTCATGAAGTGTTCTAACATTGAACCACATCATTTTTGATCAGAGATCTCCATATGGTTAAGGTTATTATTCATAAACGTAATGAGTTGTCCAAGTATGGTTATAAGTTGTTCAGAACTGGTTTCATCACTAGATCCACTATAGTTATCTTGAGTAGGAGGGAATTCCCTACATGGATTATGTACGTTGATACAGTTTCCAATCCTTCCACTAGGTTCCACTTCTAAACAATGGAATACACTGGAGTAGTTAATGATCAAAATACATAATTTCTAACTAATGAAATACCTAACATAAATTGCACGATTTATGCATATAATCCATAATAAAAATAATGTTTTTTTAATGAATCATTTACTCATAAATCCTTCATTATTTTTTATAAATAAAATGTAAATTTTCCTAAATATATTCCCCTGGAGTGTCATAACCAAGACTGCAGCAAGGCCTGTTGTCATGTACCATGATACCCCGGGTCAATCCCGAAACACCTTGTAAATGTTTTCACTCCAAGATAAATCTATACCAGAACCATCTCCACATGCTTGTATCAAGACATGGATGTACTTCTTGAAAAATACACAAAATATCTACATTACCAAAATTCAAGGATGTTCTTCTATACTAACCCTCCAAGCCTATCTTACAGTAATTTTCTCAAATAAATTTTTTTCTCAATCCAGATTACTAGGATTCTACTAAAAAATCTTGGATACTGACTGTAACACCCAGATCCTAGTTACGTAGATTTTTTGTGTTATTAAATAACATTTGAATTATCACAAGATATCATGTCTCTTACGAATGATTAGTTTGGTAGACTTAGAAGTACTAGATATAAACAAAAGTTATACATTACATTATGAAATAAAAAAAATTTTGTGTCTCCTTTGAACACACTCATATCCCATAGCCTATCCTTGTAGGTCAATCATAATATACACATTCACATCCTATAAAAAATAAATCATAAGAATGGTGTGAGCTTAGATGCTCAGTAAGGATAATAACATAGTGTAAACTTTCATAAATAAGAATAAACATTGAAGGAAATGTACACGACTAAAACCCGTGATTTTGAAAATTAAGTTTCAGTATAATATGGAAAATATAATTCAAAAAATTCCATTTACTTTTTCACATTGATATTATATTAGTTGAATAATCACATTTAATATCAATAGATTATTTCATAATGATGGAATTCAAAATTCCAGACATCATAACCACATAGTCAAGGCCTCATGCCAAGACTAAAAATAGTAAATTTTTAATGGCCTTATGCCAAGACACTTGTTTGTCTCATGAGACCTACTGATGCATCGAGGAGCTATAGCGGGCTCCACCCGTCACTTGCTATGTCCAATGCATACCTCATATGAAAAGGATAAAACATAACATAATCATTCATATTAAAAAAAGTATACAAAATATTAATTCATTAACCATAAATCATGAAAGATATAAAAATAAAACATCCACAGTAAATCATATCACAAAACCATAAATACAAATTGGAAGATTTTATCATAATAAATCAACATCTAACATCTATAAAACCTATCAAACTATGTTGTCATAGATGCAATCAAAAATAATTAATATTAGTTTCTCTTTCTATTTTGAAATTCGTTAAAAGTAACAAATTTATAAAGGAAAACAATTATTTTGAAAATTTTCCTATAAAATTTTAAGGTAAGCTGTGAAGGTGTTATAATGGAATAAAATAGCCTCACCCACTATATAAGTTAAAAAAAACATTCTTACCATAAATTTTCAAAACGGTCATAAAGTACAATATTTGGAAAAATATGGAAATATTCCTTTCAAAAAAATTACAAAAAGTAAAAAAAATGGTATAAATGATATTCCCACATATTCCATGAAATAGTAAAAATGTTTTGAAATTCATTTTTAAGAAACATAGACGAGTATGATAAAGAATCCCCAGTATATGATTACATACAAAGAACCTCAGATAATAAAGTGATTGTAAAATTAAGCATTAACTTGTACTTTTCTTTGTTCGAGGGTATATTAACCTCTTGTATATTCATTAAATAAATGTTATTATATTATAAAATAACCATATACATAAATATGATATCATATATGATCTTCTAATTTTAATTTTTTAATAATATTTCAGAAGTATCATTGCTTTGGGTGTTAACTGATTCATTCTCCTTTTAATTTTTTGTTACGCAAGTCGTGTTGGTTATAGATAAGATGTATTTTATTCATATCCAGAATGATACTAAGTTCCCAAAAATTATTTTCTCTCCTAAAATCAAAATTATTCTTGAATGGTTATGGTGGGTAATGAATCTCATCACGTTCATGGAGACGGTAATATGTACGTATGGATGAGTGACATTACCATTCTCATAATGGAGAAATTGTATGTAATTTGATGTTATATCATATATAAAGAATTATTAAAATGTTATATTTATTATTTTCATCAATTATACTTATTATTATACCCATCCAAATAATGATACTTTGAATAACAAACTACACCACGACGTGGAGATGGTAAACCATATGCATGCACGTATAGTGACTTAGTCATTCATAGGATAGATTTAATAATGAATATGGTTGTACCATATTTATAATGACATAATATTATGTATATGGTAATATAGTTATTATTTTGGTATGGAAACATCAAAGAAAGAGGATGTTGAAGATGAAATTTACTTGGAAAGCGGTGATGAAATTATTACTTCTTCTTCGGGTGATTTCATTTGATTTGATCAAAATTGCTCCTTAGGTAGACTTTATAATAAAATTAAGGCCTCTAGGTTGAAGTGAGGGTAATTGGGAGGATATTTTATTAGGGTTTGGCAGAGACAAAATTCATTGGAGGTGTGATTTTAAGAGAAGGGGAAGTTCCCTTTTATAAGAGAGGTGATGGTCACTTTAGGAAAAGCTAGAAATATTAATTTTATATATAATATTATTTGGTTTATTATGTCTTAAAAATTATTTATTTCTTGTCTATGGTGGATATGGGTCAAAAATATCTCAAAAAATATGTTTTAGATAGGTTTAGGTCACCATATTAACCTTTTTTTTATTTAACTCTTAGTTAAATAGTTTATCTTTTACCATGTATTTTTATTATTATTATAATAAATGGTTAATAAACATAATATAAAAAGGCAAGAGAACCACAAGTGGTTCATTTTTGAAATATTTATCCTTATATAAGTCTTTTTTTACCTTATATTATTAGGAATATTATATCAATTAATAATATAGTATTTGTTTTAAAAACTCATTTATGTCAATTTTGAAACTATTTAGTATTTTGTTTTTGTGAAAGTCAAAAAAATATGAATAAAAAGAAAAAAAATGAATTAAATAAATCCTAACATGTCATATTAACCTATAAAATTGGTTTAATTTATCAAAAGTCTGAATTTAATTTTATTGTTATACTTATAATATAAATTATTTTAATCTTTAATTAATATGGTAATTACTGCATCATCATTGTGTCATAAATAAATTTTAATATTCAATGCCTAAAAATTATAAACAAAAAACCAATATTTATTAAATATTATTATCATTCTAATTAATATTTATAGTCGAATTTATCTTAAGTATAACCCTATATTAAAAATGTTTCTGTTATAAAAATTTAAATTTAACACTTTTAACTCTTTGTAAATATTATAATAATAAAAGTCCAAATTTAATCCATGTGGAACAAAGAGGATCATATTTTATTCCTATTGTTTATTTCGGTCGAAAAAAACTTATCTAATAGAATTAGTACATGTGTTAGAGTTATTATATTATCATTTTTACCTTTAATTACCCTATTTACTTTTAGCGGTTGTAAATAAAAATCAAAAGAAATTATTCACCAAAAATTATTTTCATTATATTGAGAAACATTTTTCATACTGATGTCATCTTCATCCCTCTTATTTTTTAAATTATATTCATAAAAGTGGTAAAATTATTTTTTATGCCAAATTTTAAATATGCCAAGAAGGTGGGTAAAAGATGTTAAAATGTTAAATAAAATTTCATACATCTAATTTTATAATATAATGAATTAAATTGAACATATATAGGTATAATTTATCTATTGAGACTAAAAAAATCAAATTAAATAATTAATTATTTAAATAAAAAGTAGGTTTTAAACAATAACGCAGCGATTCTCAAAATTCATCAAAAATTGAATGTTTTTAGAAAAATACAACAAATTCACCCAATGATAATTTTGATATTATGATTAAAAAAATGAAGTCCATTTTAAAAAATAAAATTTATAAAATTTGAAAAAGTGGGTATTACTATTCAAAAAAGTTAGTTTGATTGGTCATGGTGTGCTAGAACTCGAAGTTTTGTAGAACGCAATATATTTTATTATTCAAAGCACAACATTACATGGAAGCTTAGGGTAAAAAATTATTCAAATAGAAGAATATTGAATAATTTTGGAGTGTTACAATATAGTTGTAATACACTACGCATCTGTTTATCCAAGGACTGGGTCTATGAATTTTTGTTGTGTTCGTGTACTAAGACTCGGTGTGTGTTTGTGCACATAGACTCCATATATGTGTTCTTCGGTACACGACATGTTGATCACCAATAGATGTTTCATGTGTGGGCGACCCATTTATGTGTGTTCGTCACATGGAATTTTCCAAGATATGTGCTCCTTTACATGGATCTCCTCACATGGAATGGTAGTACACAACGTGTTAAGGGGAGTACATGCCATTTCAGCTTTATTTTTTCTCCAGACCTAGAACCACTATGGAGGGAGGATACATGTTGTTTGTTTATCACATAACATGGCATGTTGTTTGGATTTCAACAGAATGTCCATATTTCTCCCAAATAATCATTCACAATTCAACTCTATTCTATATGAGGTTAGAGTTACCTAAATCATCACTAAAAGCTTCATATTTGGTCGAAGAATATAGGATTGCTTAGTCTTTTGTCATGAATCATCCTCATTCAAAAATACGGGTTTGGATGGAGATTTTTAATGCTATTGTGGCTTTGTTCCTTGTTATATTTTCATGAAACCTTTAGAATTTCCATCCCTGTATCATACCTTTTCAATTTTGTTCCTCACCCGAAAATCTATTTTTTTTCCTTGATTTGGCCTCGTTTCTTGGTGTCCGATCGAGTTAGGGTCACCCAGTAATCTGCAAATTGAGATTCAATGGAATTCTAGCGGTGAGTAAAATGAAAAATTGATGGGGAGAAAGGCACCAAAACAAGGGTTTGGATAATTTTCCAAAAATTCATTTCCAATAAATCGTAATTGTCAAATTTGGGTTTGAAAAAATGAAAATAATTTGAAAATCGCTACTTGGGCTCCTCCATGGTTTGAATTCAATGGTATAGGTTTATGAATTTAGTTTCAACATTCTCAAACATTCAATCCAAGGCATATGAATGATAAATATGGGTCCTACCTAGATTAAATCGATAACTTTTGACATAGAACACATTCTTTGATGAAGTAGGAGGATCTGTTGTGCCTTAATCTGTCTAGATCAAAGGTTTTCATGCCATTCGATCATCCCTAACTATTTATCAATGAGTATGATAGGAAAGGAGAGGATATAGTTGTATTAAAAGAACCAAAGATTGTGTGAGATATTGCCTTTAACTAAGTACTTAAATTCAATAATATGGTTAAATGTATTTTAATTACTTAAATAAATGATGTAGTTTAATTACATAAACGTACCACCAATGAGAAAGGGTTTTGAAACCCATGTAATGACTTATTTTATGTCACCCCGAGGAGAAAGACCACATTTCAAACTCAAATTTGGTCTCTGATTTCAGATCTGATCCACTATTTATGATTTATCTCACATTCTTTTATTAAATGCCTATGGGTAATATATAAAAATATAAAATAATTTTATAAAATTAATTCTGAATACATTGGGCCTCAGAATAACACGTCCTCCTAGCACCAAATTCTGGAATAATATATACAAATATTTCAATGTGTTATTTGGAAAAAACTAAGTCTCTACATAATTCCATCCTTTAAACTATTCGTCCATGAAAAGAAATACTAAAAAATCATGATTCAAAACCCACATCGAGATATCCTTTTCCCTGGAACTCTCTTACACATTCCCATGCTTCCACAACACTTATACCAAAATGATGAATCGTCCTCACAATGCCCACTTCTATTGGTCCTCGATCACCACTGGGTGCTCTATAACGGTGGCTCCATCCTCAATGTCTAACTCTCTCCATTTGATGACGTGTGTAGTTTCATGCACATATCTCTTTAGATATTACACGTGGACAATGTCATTCACCCGATTTAGTGTGGGGGTAAGACACGGAGATAAGAAACCCCACAAACCCTTTGTGAGATCCTGAAAGGACCGATGAACTTTGGTGATAGCTCGCTTCCCGGGTCGCACCTCTACATCAACTTCATGGGGAGACTATCTAGAAAATGTGGCCTCCCTTCTCTTACTCCAAATTCCTATGATAATGATCCACATAAAACATATCTCTACCTTAGGCCATCTTCATCTACTCATGGATGACTTGTACCTTCTCTATCTTTGCCTCCCCTGACTTTGGACCCATAAGATAATACTCATCAATATCCATCTAGGAAAAGGGTGACTTGTTGGGTCTCCTGTATAGGTCCTCAAAAGGTACCCTGTCAATGGTAGACTGTTAACTATTATTGTATGAAAACACTACCAAAGTGAGCTCATCCTCCCAGATCAGGCCAAAATCCATTACACATGCTCTCAGCATATCCCCTAGCTCCTAGATAGTGTGCTAGGTCTTCCCACCAGTTTGGGGGTGAACGGACGTACTCATCTGTAACTGGGTCCCAAACACCTGTTATAGGCCTCTCTTAAATTGTGACATAAATTATGAATTGTGATTAGAGACAATAGTCTAGGAAACCCTATAAAGGAGGAAGATCTCTCATATGTATAACTACCCCAAACTCTCCATTGAACTATTCTCCCCGATATCAAGGACATGATCCTACTTCATGAGTTGGTCCACTATCACCCATATGGTGTCGTGGATCTTCATTGTGCACAGAAGCCCTGTGATGATGTCCATGGATAATCTATCCCATTTACACTCTAGTGCATCATTCCACATCAACAAACTAGCTAGAACCTTATCCACATCCTCCACCTACTGATAGGTAAGGCATCGTGAGATAAACTCATCTACACTTTGTCTCATTCCAGTCCACCAAAAAAACTGCTAAAGACTCATGTACATTATCCCCACACCACGATTTATAATTAAGGGAGATTTTTTGCACTCCCACATTTCTTTCTTGCACATCATGACTGGAACCATTTTCCCTCATTTAACAAGATCACATGATTCCCTCCTTTAAAATATCAATCAGTTTTGTCACATGTGGATATCTAATCACGCAGAACCTTATAGTAAATTTCATGCATCTGGGGCTCCTTCAAACACTCATGAATCATAGGAATCAACACTAGTGACAGTTGAAATACTATACTCTCCTGATCCATTAGGGTCAGCTGTAGAGAAGCTAACTACTCTGAAGCTTGCCGAACTAGGGGAGCCTTATACTTCTTGCTAAGTGCATCTGCTATAACAATTCCCTTCATTGAAATATAGACTATTTCAAATTCATAGTCTTATAGGTACTGTAACTAGAATAATTTCCCCATGTTTATCCCTCTCTATGTCAAGTCGTAACTGATGTAACACCCCAAGATTTCATAGTGTGTTATTTCTTCAAAATAATTGAATAACTTTCACTACATGCAACACCGAGTTCAATCGCACCATGACTTACCAAAAAAGCCATTCAAAAGAGGTTATGAATAGTATTAACTAAATTTTCAACTAATATATCCTTATAATTTTAGAATCCATATTATGAGTTTCATAGACATAATGCAAGAACAAATTCATTTTCAGTATTGCACTTTTATCAACTTTTAATATTGAACCCTTTTTAAATACAATATTTTAAACTTTTTGACTAAATGGGGACATAAAATATTTAAAATGAAACATCCCAAGCTTCCACGGTACACTTTCCTTTGAATAATACAGTAGCGTGTGTTGTACGCAACTTCGAGTTTTAACGCACACCACAACCGATCAAACTAGCCATCATGAATAGTAATACCTACTTTTTGAAATTTTATCTCTCAAAATGGACTTCAGTTTTGGATTCATAATATCGAATTTATCCTAAGGTGAAATTTTGGTACTTTTTGGATAACTTTAATATTTTGATGAATAGTGAAAATTACTAAATTTTAATTAAAAACATCTTTTTTAATCAAAATAATGAATAGTGATAAATTATGAATTTGAGTGGTTTTAAAGTATATTTAGAATATATTTTTACAATTTAATATAATGTTGGTCATTGGACATAATTTTACAATTAAACCGGACATAAACAAGTGTCAGTCTTTTGATAGTTATTATCTCTTAAAAACACGCTTTTTGTTTTAACAACGAGAATTAATTTTAAATTAATTACTGCCACTTCTGTGTCTTGAATTTGGAAAAATGGATTCCATATTTAGAATCAGGATGTTAAAATTGTGTAAATAGGTAACTTCTATTTTTAGACATTTTGAATAATTACTTTGGTAAATATTTTATTTACCATGGTTAAGGGTAAATCCGATAAATAAGGGTTAAAATAATAATATTATAATAATACTAAATTACCCTAAAATGTGTCCTAGCCATATTGGTTGATACATATTCGACCATAGGCATCTTTGGGCCGATTTTGGGACCCCATGGAGCCACTTGTAGGTGATAGGGACACATAATTTTAATTAAGTTAAAATAAGTACAAAAATGATATAATCATATATCTTTTAGAAAAACAATTTTTACAGAAGGTTATATATGTTGTATTTTCAACTATAAATATTAATTAGAAAAAAAAACGATTTCCTAAATAAATATATTTTATTTATAATTTTTAGACTTTAAATAATTAAATTTATTTATGACACAATGATGATGCAGTAATTTCCATAATAGTGAAAAATTAAAATAATTTATATTATAAATACACAAATAAATATAATTTGAGACTTTTAATGAATTACACTAATTTTATAAGTTAATAGGACATTTTAGGAATGATTTTATTAAATTTTTTCGAAGTAATAATTCGGTTATGAGTTTCT
Organism: Viscum album; assembly: GCA_963277665.1. NCBI lineage: Eukaryota > Viridiplantae > Streptophyta > Magnoliopsida > Santalales > Viscaceae > Viscum > Viscum album. The sequence continues at coordinate 235,394,949 of OY728159.1, forward strand.
AAAAAATCAACTATTGAATAGTGTCAAAATTGACATAAAAGAGTTTTTAAATCAAATATTATATTATTAATTGATATTAAATCCCTAAAAATCTAAGCCTAGGCCAAGAGACTTATATCATGATAGGTGTATCATTAATGGACCACTTGGGGGTCCATTGGATGTATATAGTAAGTTTATTAACCATATAATATAAAAATACAAAGAGACATTGTAAAAGTGAAACTAATTAACTTAGAGTTAATACATAAAGATAATGTTAATATAATGACCCAAACCTGTCTAAATTCTATTGGTTGAGTTGTTTTCGACCCATCCCCACCTTAAAATTTAAATAATCAACTATGAAGCCATTATAAACCGAATATGAATTTATTATAAACTAATATTTCTAGCTTTTCCAAAGGTGCCCCTCACCCCTCTTATAAAAGGGAACTCCCCCTTCTCAATACCTCACACCTTCAAAGCATTTTGGTTCAGCAAAAATCTTCCCAAATACTCCCCCAACTTCCATCTCTACAACCTAGAGGCCTTAGTTTGACTAGAAAGCCAACCTAAGGATCCCTTTTGATCAAATCAAAAGGAAGAACCCGAGGAAGAGGTAATGATTTCACCACCCTTTTCAAAGTTCCTTTCTTCTTCCACTTCTTCTTCCATTGTTATTACCATTCTAAAATAATAACTCCAGTATCATATATATACTGTGATTTTATTATAAATATGGTACAACCATATTCAGTATTCTATCCACCCTTTGAATAACATGTCACCATACGTGCGTACGTACGGCTTACCGTCTCCACGTCGTGGTGTAATAGTTATTCAATATATTATTATTTGGATGGGTATAATAATGATGTGTAACTCATGTAAATAATAAATATAACAAGTTAATTATTCTGTATATATGATATAACATCCATTTATATATTATTTTAATATCAAAAGAATGATATTGTCGCTCATGCGTACGTACGGACTACCGTCTCCACGAACGCGATAAGATTCATTCTCCATCATATCCATTCAATTATAATTATCATTTGATGATTTAAAAATGATGTTTAAGGCCTTGATATCAGTCTGGATATGAATAAGATACAACCTATCCATAAAAAACACGTATTATGTAACAAAACATATAAAATAAAACGAGTAAGTTAACACCCGAAACGGCGATAATACTGAGATATTATTAACAAATCAATGTTAAAAGATCATATATGATATCATATTAATGTATATGATTATTGTATAATTTAATAACAATTATTTCACCATTATACAGGAGGTTAACCTACCCTAACCAAGGAAAAGTACAAGGTAAGGGTTTATTTTTCAATCTCTTCATTATCCGAGGTTATTTATATGTAATTATATACTGGGATTTCTTTATCATCCACATCCATGTTTCTTCGAAATGTATTTCAAAACATTTTTTCTATTTAAAAATAATATGGGTTAAAGTCATTTATACCCTTATATTTTTTTTAAAGGAATCTTTCCGTCATTTTCCAAACAAGTCACTTTTTACCTTTCGACAAATTTAAGGTAAGAATTTTTTTTAACTTATACGGCGGGTGCGGCTATTTACCGCCGTTATAAAATCGTCAAAGCTTCATTTACAAGCTTATAAGAATATTTTCAAAGTAAATGTTTTATTTTATAATTATGTGACTTTTAAATGATTTCAAAATGACTATTTTAATAATTTTTGAAAGGTACTCTTTACCAAGATCATAATTTTAAATGTTTTAAAGATTTATCTTTCTAAATATTTTTAATTAATGTCCATGTTTTCAAAATGATTTTAAGGATTTATTTATATGGACATGAAGGTTTTGAAATGATATTTCTTTTCAAAAGTTTCAAAGTGGTATGGGACACTTTGATTCAAAAATCTCTTTTAAATTACTTCCTTTATAAATGTGTGACTTTTCAATGACTTCGAGAAAAGAGATATTTCTCTCAAATAGTTTTGATTTCATCTATGTCAACATTCTTTGATGAATTTTAAGATTATTTGAAGTTGATTTATTAGGATACAAAACTTCTATATTGTATTGAAGGTTTTGTAATATGTTTGGCTGTGGATGTGCTATTTTTATATCATTCATGGTTTATGGTGAAATATTGACATTTCGTATGCTAGTTTTAATAAGAATGTTTATGTTATGTTTAAACCTTTTCATATGGGAATGCATTGGACTTAATATGTGACGGGTGGATCTCGCTATAGCTCTTCGATGCATCGGTATGTCTCATGAGAAAAACTAGTGTCTTGGTACAAGGCCTTGGAAAAATCTTATTTGTAGTCTTGGCACGAGGCCTTGGCTATGTGGTTATGATAGTCTGGCATTATGCATTCCATCATTATGAAAGTGGTTATTGATATTGCATTTGATTATTCTATTAGTAGAATATCCATGTGAATAAGTAAATGGCATTATTTCATTTTACTTTTTCCATACTATATTGAAGTTCAAGTTTAAAAGGATTTTGTTTTAGTTATACATTGCCTTAAATGTGTATGCTTATTTTGGAAAGTTTCCGCTATATTGTTATCCTTACTGGGAATTTGAGCTCACCCCCTTTCTATGTTTTATTTTTCCGAGGATGTGAAGAAGTAAGTTATGAATGAACTGCAGTGATATTATGAGGGGATAATAGTGTGGACTATGGAGATATTATGTTGTTGTAGTAGTTTTTCACTTTATGATGTAATGTAAAACTTTATGAATATATCTAGTGTTTCCAAGGCTACTAAACCAATCGGTCTTTCGAGATTTGATCTTTCTTGTGATCATTCCAATGTTATGTAATAATACACTGACTCTGGGTAACTGGGGTCGGGGCGTTACAGTTGGTATCAGAGTAAGGTTAGTACAAACCTTGGAAGCTAGATTTGGATAACCTCTGATTAGAGCACGTAGACCTAAGATGAACTTTGAGTATTAGTATAGAAGAACTTCCTAGAATTTTGGTATTGTAGAGATTTTGTGAGTTTTCTGAGAAATTCATCCCTGTCTGGATACGAGCAGGTAGAGGCAGCTCTGGCACAGATGTACCAAGGGGTAAAACCTGAAAACACCGCTTTGAGATAGACACAAACGAGAACTGGTGTACGACAACGGGCAATGCTGCACTCTTGGTTACGACACTCCTAGGGGATATGCTTAGGATAATTCTCATTTTCTTTACAAACCATTATGAACGGTTTATGATTATATACTTCCTTAAAGGAGACATTATTATGATTATGGATTATATCCATAAAATATTTAATTTATGTTTTGTGTTTTACAAGTTTGGGATTAGGTATTGTTATTCATAAACTAATCTAGTGTATGCCATTGTTTAGAAATGGCGCCCAGTAGAAGGAATGAGAACTCCATCAATGCACATGATCCAAAGAGAAGGAAGGATCATATCTTTCATGGTCTTAAGCTAGAATTTATAAGAGAAATAGTCTCCCATGTATTATCATCTTATGAAGAAATAATATCATGTGTTGATAAGATAAGTAAAGAGTTTATTGAGTCCTATGGATTTGAAGGGAAGCAAGAGAAGAAAAGGATGGAAGAGGGAAATATGGATACGGGAAAGTGGAAAAATAAGAATTTTCCCATATGTGATAACTGTGGGAAGAAACACCCAGGAACTTGCCAGAAAGGAATGGGAGTTTGTTATAAGTGTGGAGGAAAAAGGCACAAAGTACGTGACTGTAAGGGTAAGAAAATGGTTTTAAATGTACAATGCTTCATTTACAAGGAGTTTGGACACTACGCGAACCTATGTCTCAGTCATCAGACTATGTCGCAAATGATGCTATTGGATAATAATCAAGTTATGATAATACCATAGATGAAGAGGAATGATTAGAGTTCTTATGTTGATTATTTAATTTGAGTGTTGTATCAACAATGTACATGTTATAATAATTATGGAGTATATAAGGATTGTACCACAGTACTATTTCATTATGGACTTGAGATTGTGTGGAACAAAGAAAAGCGACTCAATAGCAGGTTAATTTTTTGGAAAATATATGGTTGAGAGATAGATAAACCATAATATGGTTCTGATACAGAGGTAGTGATTTTGGAATAATACATGATTGTTTTGGATAAATTATATTGGATATTCTTGACTACCTTGAAACTGATTAATGATTTGTATATTGCATCATTGTTGGGGTTTAAAACATTTTTGGATTGAAGGAGTATATCTATTATTCTATAAGGAATAAGGGATCATGAATGTAATCAATAAGGTTTCATGATAATTCAGGATGTTGCAGTGTTTTAAAAGAATACATGATGAAGGTTATCACATGTTATTATGCCGAAAAAAAGGATCTTCATTTTGTTTACCTTCCTTACAAATTTTGGACTGAAGTATTTTGGATAGTTCTAGTTTGGATTATTTTGGATTGCCATAAAAGGACAACCCAGAGGTCGGGCAGCAACCCGTCACGTCCGTCAAGGCCGCGAGACTTGAACCCACAACCGAAGGGTGACAAGGGTGTATCACCTACCACTGAACCACGTGATGTCCGAGATTAAATAATGTAGTTTTTTTTAAAAGATCTGGTAGATGAATTATAAATTCGTTTTTTTGAACCCTATACAAATAGGATAAATAGAATATATTTTTTACGTCTATTATCTTTTAGAGTGAAAGATGAGTTTGTGGTAGAAATTAGTCAAAGGATGGAACTCTACTTGTCAAGAATATATTTTTCTTCTTCTCTTATTCTATGAAGAAATTAATTCTTATACTTTATATAAGGAATCCTAAAACCAAAAATTTGTTATCCTAATACCCTATGTTTTGTTGAACTGGTTGTATTTAAAATCATCATAGATTGATGAATTTAAGGACCTCAATTTTACAATTGTTTGTGATTTATGACCTCAATCACTACTTATAAATATTTACGTCTGCCCTCTAATTATATGTCTCTAATTTCCACCAAGGTTCTCCTAATCGAGATCATAATTTGGTGGTGACCCTTTCATCTCTCTTTTCCTCATATTAAGACTAAATTTTAGTAACCTAATTTTTGATGTGGGTTTTCCCACAAAGATATTTTCTATTTTCAACCTTTTATTTTCTAAGAACAATTTCAAATTGCGAGGACACAATTTATTGAAGGAGGGGAGAATGTAACACCCCAAGATTTCATAGTGTGTTATTTCATCAAATTAATTGAATAACTTGTACTACATGCAACACCGAGTTCCATCACACCATGACGTACCAAACAAGCCATTCAAAATAGGTTATGAATAGTATTAACTAAATTTTCAACTAATATATCCTTATAATTTTAGAATCCATATTATGAGTTTCTTAGACATAATGCAAGAACAAATTCATTTTCAGTATTGCACTTTTATCAAATTTTAATAGTGAAACCTTTTTAAATACAATATTTTAAACTTTTTGACTAAATGGGGACATCAAAAATTTAAAATGAAACATCTCAAGCTTCCACAGTACGCTTTCCTTTGAATAATACAGTAGCGTGTGTTGTACGCAACTTCGAGTTTTAACTCACACCACAACCGATCAAACTAGCCGTTATGAATAGTAATACCAAATTTTTGAAATGTTATCTCTCAAAATGGACTTCATTTTTGGATTCAGAATATCGAATTTAGCCTAAGGTGAAATTTTGGTACTTTTCGGATAACTTTAATATTTTGATGAATAGTGAAAATTACTAAATTTTAATTAAAAACATCTTTTTTAATCAAAATAATTAATAGTGATAAATTATGAATTTTAGTGGTTTTAAAGTATATTTAGAATATATGTTTACCATTTAATATAATTTTGGTCATTGTACATAATTTTACAATTAAGCCGGACATAAACAAGTGTCAATCTTTTGATAGTTATTATCTCTTAAAAACATGCTTTTTCTTTTAACAACGGGAATTAATTTTAAATTAATTTCTGCCACTTATGTGTTTTTTATTTGAAGAAAATGGATTCCTTATTTGGAATCAGGATGTTCAAATTTTGTAAATAGGTAACCTTTATTTTTAGACATTTTGAATAATTACTTCGGTAAATATTTTATTTACCATGGTTAAGGGTAAATCTGGTAAATAAGGGTTAAAACAAATAATATTATAATAATACTAAATTACCCTAAAACGTCTCCTAGACTTATTGGTTGATACATATTCGACCATAGGCATCTTTGGGTATATTTGGGGACCCCATGGAGCCACTTGTAGGTGATAGAGACACTTAATTTTAATTAAGTTAAAATAAGTACAAAAATGAAATAAGCATATATCTTTTAGAGAGAAAAAAATTTACATAGGGTTGTGTATCTTGGATTTTCGACTATAAATATTCAATAGAAAGATAAAACGATTTCCTGCATAATGATATTTTATTTATAATTTTTAGACATTAAATAAGTAAATTTATTTATGACACAATGATAATGCAGTAATTTCCATAATAGTGAAAAATTAAAATAATTGAAATTATAAATACACAAATAAATATAATTTGAGACTTTTTATTAATTAAACTAATTTTATATGTTAATAGGACATGTTAGGAATTATTGAATTAAATTTTTTCGATGTAATCATTCTGTTATGAGTTTCTCAAAAATCAACTATTGAATAGTGTCAAAATTGATTTAAAAGAGTTTTTAAAACAAATATTATATTATTAATTGATATTAAATTCCTAAAAATCTAAGGTTCGTCCAAGAGAATTATATCATGATAGGTGTATCATTAATGGACCACTTGGGGGTCGATTGGATGTATATAGTAAGTTTATTAACCATATAATATAAAAATACAAAGAGACATTGTAAAAGTGAAACAAATTAACTTAGAGTTAATACTTCAAGATAAAGTTAATAAAAAGCCCCAAACCTGTATAAATTATATTGGTTGAGTTTTTTTGCGACCCATCCCCAGCTTAAAAGTTAAATAATCAACTTTTGAGCCATTAGAAACCGAATATGAATTTATTATAAACTAATATTTCTAGCTTTTCCAAAGGTGCCCCTCACCCCTCTTATAAAAGGGCACTCCCCCTTCTCAATAACTCACACCTTCAAAGCCTTTTGGTTCGGCCAAACTCTGCCCAAATACTCTCCCAACTTCCAAAACTACAACCTAGAGGCCTTAGTTTGATCATAAATCCAACCTAACGAGCCATTTTGATCAAATCAAAAAGAAGAACCCGAGGAAGAGGTAATGATTTCACCACCCTTTTCCAAGTTCCTTTCTTCTTCCACTTATTCTTCCTTTGTTATTACCATTCTAAAATAATAACTCCAGTATCATATATATACTGTGATTTTATTATAAATATGTTACAACCATATTCGTTATTCTATCCACCCTTTTAATAACATGTCACCATACGTGCGTACGTACGACTTACCGTCTCCACGTCGTGGTGTAACTGTTATTCAATATATTATTATTTGGATGGGTATAATAATGATGTGTAACTCATGTAAATAATAAATATAACATGTTAATGATTCATTATATATGATATAACATCCATTTATATATTATTTTAATATCAAAAGAATGATATTGTCGCTCGTGCGTATATACGGACTACCGTCTCCACGAACGCGATGAGATTCATTCTCCATCGTATCCATTCAAGTATAATTATCATTTGATGATTTAAAAATTATGTTTAAGGACTTGATATCATTATGGATATGAATAAGATACAACTTATCCATAAAAACATGGATTATGTAACAAAACACATAAAAGAAAACGAGTAAGTTAACACCCGAAATGACGATAATACTAAGATATTATTAACAAATCAATGTTAAAAGATCATATATGATATCATATTAATGTATATGATTCTTGTATAATTTAATAACAATTATTTCACCATTATACAGGAGGTTAACCGACCCCAACCAAGGAAAAGTACATGGTAAGGGTTTATTTCGCAATCTCTTCATTATCCGAGGTTGTTTATATGTAATAATCTACTGCGATTTCTTTATCATCCACATCCATGTTTCATCGAAATGTATTTCAAAACATTTTTACTATTTGAAAATAATATGGGTTAAAGTCATTTATACCCTTATGTGTTTTTAAAAGAATATTTCTGTCATTTTCCAAACAAGGCACTTTTTACCTTCTGATAAATTTATGGTAAGAATGTTTTTTTTAACTTATACGGCGGGTGCGGCTTTTTACCACCGTTATAAAATTTTCAAATCTTCCCTTACAAGCTTATAAGAATTTTTTCAAAGTAAATGTTTTATTTTATAATTATTTGACTATTAAATGATTTTAAAATTACTATTTAAAATTTTTTGAAAGGTATTCTTTATCAAGATCAGAATTTTAAATGTTTTAAAGGTTTATCTTTATAAATATTTTTAATTAATGTCCATGTTTTCAAAATAATTTTAAGGATTTATTTATATGGACATGAAGGTTTTGAAATGATATTTCTTTTCAAAAGTTTCAATGTGGTATGGGACACTTTGATTCAAAAGTCACTTTTAAATTACTTCCTTTATAAATGTGTGACTTTTCAATGATTTCGAGAAAAGAGATATTTCTCTCAAATAGTTTTGATTTCATCTATGTCAACATCATTCGATGGATTTTAAGCTTATTTGAAGTTGATTTATTATGATACAAAACTTTTATATTGTATTGAAGGTTTTGTAATATGTTTGATTGTGGATGTGCTATTTTTATACCATTCATGGTTTATGGTGAAAATATTGACATTTCGTATGCTAGTTTTAATACGAATGTTTATGTTATGTTTAAACCTTCTCATATGGGAATGCATTGGACTTAATATGTGACGGGTGGAGCCCACTATAGCTCCTCGATGCATCGGTAGGTATCATGAGACAAACTAGTGTCTTGGCACAAGGCCTTGGCAAAATCTTATTTGTAGTCTTGGAACGAGGCCGTGGCTATGTAGTTATGATAGTCTGGAATTATGCATTCCATCATTATGAATGTGGTTATTGATATTGCATGTGATTATTCGATTAGTAGAATATCCATGTGAATATGTAAATGGAATTATTTCATTTTACTTTTTCCATACTATGTTGAAGTTCAAGTTTAAATGGATTTTGTTTTAGTTATACATTGCCTTAAATGTTTATGCTTATTTTGGAATGTTTCCACTATATTGTTATCCTTACTGGGCATTTGAGCTCACCCCTTTTTCTATGTTTTATTTTTCCCAGGATGTGAAGAAGTAAGTTATGAATGAACTTCAGTGATATTATGAGGGGATAATAGTGTGGACTATGGAGACATTATGTTGTTGTAGTAGTTTTTCACTTTATGATGTAATGTAAAACTTTGTGAATATATCTAGTGTTTCCAAGGCTACTAAACCAATCAGTTTTTCGAGATTTGATCTTTCTTGTGATCATGCCAATTTTATATAATAATGCACCGACTCTGGGTAACTGGGGTCAGGGCGTTACAACTGAGACTCCGGTGACCTGAGTAAACCAAAATGTTCTCTCCTATAAGGTTGTGCCTCCACATACTAAAATCAATTACTATCATTTCTAACTCAAGAGTGTGATTCTCATAGTTCTTCTCACAGGGTCTCAACTACCTCAACCCATATGTGATGAAATCGTGTCATTGTGTCATCACAAAACTGAGTCCACCTACTGATGCATCACAAAATAAAACTAACTAAACTCATTCCTCTGGTAGAATAAAAAATGGAACACTCATCATCCTATTCCTTAACTCCTCAAAGGCCTTATTTCACGATTTATAATAGGTAAAAAACTATCCCATCCACTTTAGAGATGTCAAATGGGTTGTGATCCTAGTGAATTTTACCACAAATCTTCATAAGTAACTCAACATGCCATGAAAGCTCCAAACCTTAGACACATTCTTGGGTGGCTCCCAAGAAAGGATTGAATTGACCATTTCTATATACATGGTTAGGCCGTACATGAAAATGAAAATCCATACAATGTGAACATGTTGTATCCAAAACTATAATTTGGGTTGATTTCCATAACGATGGTGCTCTCGAAGTAGTTCCTGGTTCCTCCTCAAGTGCTCTGTATGCTCTTACTATGTTGCAGAGTAGACAAGTATGTTGTTGATAAAGATAAAGAAACAATGTTTCATGTATTCTTGGAAGATTTAGTTCGTCGAATCCATAAAAAGGAGGGGGAATTTTTTGCACCAAATTTAATCACTAGGAAATCATAGTGTCCATAGTGACATTGAAAGTCCATATTCAGAATATCAGCCTCACAAACCCACACCTAGTGGAAGTTGGACCTGAGATAATTCTTGGAGAACCATATTGCTCCTCAGAATTGATCAAATAGCTTGTCAATACATGGAATGTTGTACGTTTTCATTATTGTGGACTAGTTCTGTTGACAATAATCTATGTAATTCTATATTTTCCAATATTCCTTCATCAGAAACATGAAAAGATCCAACCAGGGGGACACACTACAACTCATAAGACCTTTTCACAAAGTTCCTCTGGATACTACCTCAACTCCCTATTCTCTGTGTGTTTCATTCGATATGCTGTAGAAGATATCAGGATAGTCTCTAGCTATAAGTCAATGAAAACCCCCAAATCCTTCCATAAAGGTAGTCTTTGAATGTCATCGAGAAAGTCATCCCTATAATTCTCCACAATTGAGGGGATCTAGATACTTAAAGTGTCTAATGCACCAAGGTCCATACTCTTTAGATAATGGGTAATGGGATGAACCCTCTTTCTCATAGCACCCATTAATCCTATTGTAAGGTCTCTCTCACTGAAAAAGGATAATCGCATCCCTTTATCACATAGGAATTTGACTAATCTATGATGAAAGTCAATATAGACTTAGACGATGGATATCTAATCTAGGCCCAAGATAACATCATAGGTTTATATCACGATGAATAGTAGGTCCCATGCGAACCTATATCCTCTAAGTGATAACTCGCACGGCTGATAAATGAATGAAATGGATGAAGCGTTCCTTGTAGGAACGTCAAGGCATAACTATTGTGCTAGTGTTTCTATTGGGAGCTACATATCCAATATAAAGAGTCGAGATATTAAATAATGTGTAGAACTTATGTCTACTAATACTGAGGCAATTATAGAGTAAACATAGACCATACCTCAAATAATATCACGTGTTGCTAGGTCATACACTTTCATAGCCTGCAACAATCTATAATCCTGGAAGTTATCTACCTAAGAATGATGTGGGACACCTGGTGGTTGTGCGAGAATCTCATACCACTATCCCCCTATTACTATATCTAGATATATGGAATCCCTCTTCCAGGAATCTCCCTGTCACAAGTGCCCGGTCTATCACCCTAACATAGGTGGGGATGTACAAGGGAACTACGATTTCCTAGATCTCTCAACTAAGTCCCTACTTAAACTTCAATGACTAGAAGTAACCATCTATGATCATGTCAAGAGAGTAGCACATAAGGTCAGTAGACCACGTTGGGCACCCTCCCACCAACACCCATTCCTACTAAAGCACTATAGGATCCTAAATTCAAATGGACCACAAGAAAGATGGGCATTACACCTCACAAAATTGTTGCTGGAAATTCTCCCATGAGAGCGTTGACTCATTGCACATATGGGTAACTAAGCTCCCCCAATGTCCAAAATCTTCGTGGAATTGACTGGCTTCTAATGGCACCATCTGATCCATCAGGTTTTGAACCAGTTTAAACACTTGGACCACCTTGTCCAGCCAATCCTCTTCCTCCAAGGTACTTATCTCACAACAGAACCTTAGCTATCAGTAACGCTGGAACTCACAAACTGCGCTCAGCCTATGAAAACCCATAGCCGATGCTACTGAGACTATATACTACTTAATAGGTGGTTTCACTGCTACTGGTCCACCAACATTAATGGGATCACATGATGGATTATGAACTGAGGCCTCATCACTCATAGAGTCATCATCGCGAACTAGAGCTGGTATCCTTACTAGCTGGTATCGCAAAGGCATCATGAAAATTATCAATGAGTAACATGGTCTTATGAGAATATATATATACATATATATATATATATATCCAAAAAATAATCGGAGTGTTTACTATATAAGGGTATTCTAAAAATCAATCTTATTTGATTCATGTATCATTGTTCCCTTCAACAAAAATATCAGGGTGCCAAGTCGACAAGTAGGTAATCAAGGTCCTAGTGAATGGATACATCGATCACTCGTACGATCACTGGATTCCCTAGCATGAGAGCCCCACTCGAGGAACATTGACATGGTATCCATAAATACCAAGCAATTCATTTTTTTGGAACATACTAAAAGTATACTATGTAACGAACCACCTCTAATACCACTCTGTCATGACCGGTCCAGGCTGGGGCTCGAGCTGCAAATACCCTAACCCACCATGATAGGCTAGGGGAAGGAGACAAGAACTGAAGGAAAAATAAAACTAGGGAGGAATATTCATATCAACCTGTACAAAAATATTGAATCCAAATCAATGGAAAATTTCAAAGGAAGAGTAGAAAAAAATATAACACTTCTATTTAAAAACTAATCATGCATGAACCACTAAACAATACTGGTATAGTAAAGTAAACTGAAAGGGGAAATGAGGTAAAATACGCACCCAACCAGAAAAGTAAAATGACCTGGAAGTAATTGCAGAGGTGAAATGGTTGAAAGATCCCATCTCCTGAATCCCAGGCCATGTTGACCATATGTGTTCCAATCACCAGTATCAGTAAGCTCCTCTGAATTCACGATCAATCTGCTCATCATCTGCATAAGGCACAACACATGTGGGAAAATCCCAAGAAGGGGTGATTGAAAAAATACATAGTAGGACACCCCAAGAAGGTGAAGGGGATCCATAAAAGATACATAGAAGATTAGAGCCGAATATAGGATAAAGTAAACAAAATGATTATAGCTGAACCCAACTAGAGTGTGATATAAGATCATCCAACCCCAAGGAGCCCGAAATGGTGAATAGGTGAACACCAATTTGATTCTTCACTACATGAAGTTGTAGAGTAGACCCATCCAACCATGTGAATCTTGAAACAGAATGCACATGGCCAACCCTGTGCGTATTCATCTGTCATGGAAGGAGAGTAACCAAGACCCAAGGGGGTGGGGCACATTAGTGGGATATATATATACTCATTTAATGAATCAAAAATGAGTTACTAAGGGGATATTTATCACACATCTCAGCCAAAAAATATGAGTAGACAACACTTACAATGTAGGGTCATCTATATAACCATCACATAAAGCGTCTTCCTAGGATTTGCAAGTCAAAGAGTATTCAAATAACCATGCCCTGATACTATCATCTTAGGGTTACAATGACCCACCCACAATGTTTTAGACCAAATCACAAGATAATACCTTAGTGGGGAAAGTGATCCTCTTTCTCAGGAGTCCTTAGGTAAGTCATATCAAGCCTTTCCATTATACTACATAGTTGAAGGTCTTATCTAGACGTTTTATAGGGAATATACTTCCTAGCTCAGCTGGAGGGTGATCCTGATAGGTCGTTGAGGACTACACTACCCATCCCACCTGGAGGGTCATCCTTGAATGTCTTTGAGGACTACACTACCCTACCCTGCTGGAGGGTTATACTAGAAAGTCTTTGTGGACTGCACTGTACAGTCCAGCCAGAGGTTGATCCTAGAAGGTCATCCGGGACTATACTACCCATCCTTGTTGGAGGTTCAACCCGGAAGGTTTTTCTGATAATCATATTTGATCGCTGCCATCATTAGGTGTCTTCTCTAAACATTTAAACCCCAGAACATCCATATTGAATATAAGAATCGACTTTTGAGGTAACAATATATTTCTACGTGGAAAACCACTCAGAATATGCATCTTGTGAGCTGAAATAAAAGTTCAAACAATTAAGATACTAAGTATTGAAGATTGTTCATGGGAGATCATATAGTAAATGGCGTGTGAGGGGGGACAGATGGTGTATGGAAACTCTTCACTTTCTGTCCACATCTATGGGTAGGCATGGGTCTCATCCCATGTACTACTGCATTACGTGTTGTTGGACTACACTGTGGGTTCCATTAATCTGAGGATATAATCTATGACTTCAAGATGTGTTCGTGTACTCAGACATCCTATCCATTTACTCAGACTTCATGTCTGTGTACTATGGTAAATGGAAAATTGATCATCAAAAGATTCTACCTATGTGGAAAACTCATTTCTGTGTGCTTGTCACATGGCATGTCCCAATATGGGTGTTCCTTCACATGGATCACCTCACACTGAATCGTAGTACATGGCATGTCTAGGGGAGTACAGGTTGTGTCCACCTCATCTTTTCCCAAACCCTAGTGCCACTACAGAGGGGGGGATAACCGCTGTGTGTTCATCTCTAAACACATTGTGTAGTATGTATTTCTCCAAAAATCCATATTTCTCTCAAATCTTGTTCTGCAGATAGAATCTTTTCCATATTTGGTAAATGTCACCCAAATCTGCTTCAAAAACATTGGACATGACCAAAGAATGTGGATTGCTTCTCCGTTCATTGTGAATCAACCTCTTTTGAAAATGAAGGCTTGAATAGATCTTCCAAATGACATTTTGGATTCATTAGTTGTCAAAATTTCATAAAACCATCGTATTATTTATCCACACATAATGATGTCTCAAAATATGTGCATCACCCAAAAATATTTTACTGTTCCAAGATTATGACTTATTTTAGGGTGCCTGAATAAGATTGGGTCACCCGAAAATCATTGAACTAGGATTTAAAGAAATTCCATAGTGAAGGACATAGAAAAATAAAGGGGGAAAAGGAACTGAAATAAGGTTTCTATCAAAAGACATTTTATCTTGAAAAATTGATTATAATTGTGAAATTCACGTCTAAACAACCAGAAAATAATTGATAATGGATACCCTAGTTAAGGAATTGTTCAAATTAAAAGGCACATGTTGAAGAATTTAGTTTCGACATGCTCAGAAATTCGATCCATGGTGTAAAAACTATAATTAAAATTCCTACCTAGATCATATTGATCGTTATTGATAAAGATTTTGTTCTTCGAAGACAGAGGGAGATCTGTTGCGTCTTGATCCATCTAGATCCATGGATTTCTCATTGTTTGATCTTATTTCATCATTTCATCATTGAAGAGGAGAGGAGAGTAGAGTTCATCATTAGAATAAAAAACCTGATTTGTGTGTCCAAATTGCCTTTAAATACATATTTATTTCTAATTGTTATGTTAATGATTTTCTATAAGTAATTAAATAAATTAATTAATTTAAATACATAAATGTACCGCCAACATGTGAGGGGTTTAAACATCCCTTGATGACTTATTTTATGTTGATGTTTGGGAAAACACCCTATTCTAGGACCAAAATTGATCTCAAATTTTCAATCTAATCAACCATTTAAGAGTTATAAAAATTTCCTTAATTAATTGCACATTCGTAATATAAAAAATATTTAATATTTTTATAAAATTAATTTTGGGAACAATAGGTTTTAGAATCACACGCTGCCTCATTTCCTAACTTTGGAATAATATTTAGAAATATTTCAAATTATAATTAGGTAAAAGCAGGGTCTCTATATGTTTCGGAATCTATTTTACAATAATCTTGTTCACACTATCAGTACTGAACATCCTTTTATCCAACTATAGTTACCCCGACCCTAGTAAATCATAGCTGGTTCATGCTTTAATACATTGACAAAAGGGACAAGGAACCACAACTCAATGTATTGAATAATTTTATAGCCTTAGAAAACAAGATACATAAATTATTCCCATATTAAATTTGAAAAAAAAAACTAAAAAATATTTTGGTCAAGAATATATTTTTCCCCCTTTGACATTCTTTCATATCCTTCATTTTACACTTCATTGATTTTTGTAAGAGGAAGAAAAATAAGGGTGACCCCAAATGTTCTAAATTGTTATATACATTGGAAGCTATCATGAATCAATATGTTCAATCAAAATGAAAAGACGAATAAATAAATAAAAAATTTCATTTAATCAATAAACTTATAATAAAATTCATAATGAGATAATATTATTGCAAAAAAAAATCTTATATAATAAGATAATGCAAAATAGTTATGGAAAGGTAAATAATAGAAAACACACACCATTTCATCAATAAATAAGAATAAAACGAATATAGAGATAATATCATTGTTAATGTATGATAGACAATAATAAATAAATTATAAATTATGGAAGAGGTTAATTTTTCAATGTCATGTCTTTCAGGTACAAGATAATTCTATCGTTATGATCTGTCCTTAAGATAGTTTGAAATCTATTGGTAGAAAACTATTTAACTAAGGCAATAAAATAGATTTAACCCATTAGAGTACTGATACATTATGGGGATATCATTAGTCAGGCATCATCCTGGACTTGTGTATCCCAATAATTCCTCACATATCAAATAATCTAGTTGATTCATAAACAATGTGCCTTATTATCAAATATTCTCATTGGGCAAGGAATATTGATTTATAAATATTTCACCATATAAAA
Organism: Viscum album; assembly: GCA_963277665.1. NCBI lineage: Eukaryota > Viridiplantae > Streptophyta > Magnoliopsida > Santalales > Viscaceae > Viscum > Viscum album. The sequence continues at coordinate 235,411,548 of OY728159.1, forward strand.
AATAGGAATTAAATTTAAAACACTATATAAAGAAATTTTATATTATTTAAGAAATAAGCATTCTTGGGGTGAATAATATTGATATTAATGGGAAATTTAATATCCAATGATCACATGAAAACGAATAATTCAATGTGAAGTTAATGACAATAATAATGAAAAAAAGATGTTAATATCAATACTATACCTAGATAAAATAATCGTAAATTTTAAAAATGATAAATAATGATGGTATCAATATACTATATCTCAATTGGATTTTATTTCAAATAATGGTTTGTTTTCATTGATGAAAATAAATTCCATAAACGGTTCCTTAAAAACCTTCTCAAGGGAATTTTTATTTTCATTTTGAAAATAACTATTTCAAAATAAAATTTCAAAAAAAAATTGTAATAAAAAAATAATTGAAGTTCATATTTTATACATATAATCGAATATTTAAAACATTGAGTGTCCATGATGATTATAAATAATATATATAAGGAGTCTGATAGAGCAAATTTTCCATCTAAATTTTTTATATAAAAAAATGGAATTGTTTAGAAATCAACATGAAGATTTCACTCAATTTTTTTGGTTAATAGTAAATAGGTGTAATAATGTATTCAATAAATCATTTTTAAATGGTTTAAAAAAATATTTGAAAACATTTTTAGGAAACATAGTTTCGGAAAAAAAAATATTTCTAACTGAAGAGTGAAATGAAGTAAGTTTTTATTAAAGAAATCTCAATTATTTATGTAAAAAAGTGTTAAATAATTTTTTTTATTACGTGAGAACATTAATTATTAAACATAGTATATTAAAAATAAAGTTTTTATTAAAAAAATTAAATAATTTTCATAATATTAAATTTAATAAAAATAATAATTAAAATAATGAGATTGTGAAATAAACCCTTTGAATTATCTTAGTGAAAATTAATCAATGAATAAATTATATTTATCCAATGTAAGTCCAAAAAATGTTTAAATACAACAATTTAAAATCAAAATTAATTTTACCAAAAATAATATAATATTAAATACAACGAAGGAGTAATGTAACCAAGTTAAATGAAGTTTAGTTATGAAATACTTTACAACATGGAATATTTTAATTCAATTATACTAAGAATAAATAATTCAAATAAAAAATTAAAATACAATGGATATTTATTATTTCTTGTTATTCAATATCATATTTAATTTATATAAAACAATAAAAGAAACTACATGCATAAAATTACAATATTCATCAATGAAATGTTGTCGAGATAAATTCCCTTCCATAATGTTTACGTTAGGTTGAACAATATTTAACTACTTGTATAGTGGTTCTAAAAAATTTATTTACTTATTCCATGAAAATATTTGTATTTATAATATAATATATGATCCTTTTATCACATTTTATCACCCATTGGTCAAAAATCATTCATTATTTTCATTGTTTATCTTGTTAATTGCCTTGGGTTTTCTTGGATGTTTTGTCATAAAAGATATTTTTCATATGCATATAGTGTAGTTAAATAATATATTTAATATTTATCAAGAAAGATGTATAATATTTATATGAATATTATAATTTTTATACCAAACATGAATTATTATTTTGAGAAATGAAGTAAAATGTGATCATAGATATGGTTGGCCATATGTACACATCAGTAACATCTTCGTTTTCCATTGATCATTATAGAAAGGATGTGTGTAATATTTTATCATTACATAATTATCACCATATAAAAAATAAAATATTATTACTTAAATTATTATTATATATTTCATCTATGTGATGAGGTGATGAAAATAGAGTCACATCACATCGTGAAGGCGATAATACACAAATACAAAAATGATGTTATCATATTTCTGTAAGGGAATGGTATGAAAGAAAATGATATATTATATTCTCAAATGATATATATTCAATGATTATAATAATTATTTATTATAGTGAACATATTTTATTAACTTTATTTTAATCTCATTCCATGTAAAATGTTAGTGAAAAATGAAGCACATTGCTTTGGGAGGCGGTAGTCCGCCGCATACATGAGAACCATTATCGAACCCAAAAAAAAATAAAAAGTATAAGTATATATGATATAATTACCCCATTGGTATAATTATGTAATAAATATAATATTTATATTTTATATCCATCATATACCTCATCTTAAGAGATTTTAATAGAAAAAATGAATAACATATTTTTACAAGGCGATAGTCCACCGTACAAAAGTATAATGATTTTGTAACACATTTATTTGAATTAGAGATGTTTTTAGGTAATAAAATTATTATAAAAGAATTAAAATAAATTGATTATACTTATATTATTATATAATCATGCTTTAAAAAGAATTTATGGATGTGGAGAAACAAATAAAAAATCAAGTTGAAGAACACAACTTCTTTGTTGGGTATCCTCTATAGATTTTCACCAAAATACATACTAGGTTAGAGTTATTCCAAAAATAAGGATCCTTAGATGTGTGGAGATATCTTGGTGTGTTATTTATCTAGATATTATCAGAGGTAAATAGGATTCAAGGATTTTATAAGATATAAAAGTGGGTATCCTTTTATATGTGAGGTGTGGTTTACACTTGTAAATTTTGAAAATAATGAATTCCAATGACATTTTGTTAATTTAAAAGGATATAATAATTAAAAATTATTGATCCATTACGTTTTTCTATAATAATATGTCAATAAAATATATTTTTGAGAAGTTATTAGGTTACGTTAACCCTTATCATTTTTAGTTTAACCCCTATAAACTTACTTTTCCCAAAACACCGCAAATTTATTTCTAATTCTTTAATTATTAATTTTGGTAAAAAATAAATTTTACAAAAATATTATTCTTTTATTAATATAATTTAAAAAAATTAATCTATTTTTTCTATATTAATTTAAAATATGTGGAATATTATTATTTTAAATTAATTCTGTAAGCGTGATGAGAAAGAAGGTTTTAATGGGAAAAGTATAAAAGTTTACAATGTTTTTATTCAAAATTAAAAATTAAAAATGATTAAAATAGAATAAATTTTTTATTTTATATATAATTGACCTAGGTTTACCATTACACCCGTATAAACTATAATTTTACTTTATTAATAATTTAAATGAAATGCCATTTTTCAAAAAAATTAATATTTTTTACTATTTTTTGAAAATGAAATATTTAAAAAAAATCCAAAATACACCCTAAGATAATATTAATATGATAATTTCAAAAATGCATTTAATTTAATCCAATATATTTTCTAATAGAGGTAAAATTAATTCTATATTATGTGTGGAAAGAGTGACTAAGTTATCTTTTAGAAAAGTATAGTTTTTTGGAAAACATTTATTTTTTTAATAGTTTTTTATTTAATTTCATATCAATATATCACAGTTTTTTTCGTATATTATTTAGTAATATTAAAACCCTCTAGTTTGTAGGAAATTTTATAATGGTATACTATATTACATTTCATTTATACTTGGTGTTGGGTATCCCTCATGTAGTAAAATATAATGATCATATTTAAGAATTTTAGAGTCTACAATTATTATTAGTGTACCATATATGTGGACATTTTATGAACATGATGTTCTAATTGAGAAAATGATATTTTCATAATATTAATGGTATTTATAACCATATATGTTTATGTAATCATTCAATATTAATGTTATTTTTAATATAATCATCATATTTCCAACGATATTATAAGAATTATATTAATATTATTTTATAAAAAGGAAAAACTAACATATACAGAAAGGTAACAAGGAACTAACCCACAACTGAAGGGAGATAAGGGTGAAACTTATACCACTAGACTATGATATGTCATGGTTAGAATGAAAAATATGAATGATAAATATTTCATTTATTTTGGAATAATATGTTTTATCATAGGGATAACCGTGATATTTAAAAAATATATGGTAATAGTGACTGCCTTATGAAGATTGGTGTTTCCTAAAAACAATTACCCAAAACAGGATTTAGAGTTATATGTTATCATTTTTTCATCAATTATATGGAGGTATATTCATTAGAGTAAATTGTGATATATATAATTATCATAAAATAACAATGTGTATATTCACATTTGACTTGAAAATGAACCATAGAATATAGTTAGAGATTATTAATGACTATAACTACTCAAGAAATTAAAACCCACAGATTTAAAATAAGGGGGAAAATTATTTTATTCGAAAGGACCACACTAGATAATCTATGATGAGGATCAGAAATGATCCAATGTTTTTAGATTATATTAGGATGGATCTTCAAATATTTAATGAACTAAAGAACTCTTATCATTATCTAGTAATTTTCCAACCATATATCACTGTGAGGACAAAATAACAGATAAGTATTATATATATATCGAACAAAAGGTCACAAATGTTTCTTAGTGTAACTGGGACCATAAAAGATTAATAAGGTTTAGGAACTATTAAGATGTTTTTCCCATACCATAATTGAAAAAGAGATATTAGAGGAAGCTCATAGTTGTCCATTCCCTATTCATTCTAGAAGTAATAAGATGTATAGATATCGAAAATAGTATTTATAGTGGGATGAAATGAAGATAGATACTGAAGAGTTTATGTCTTTCTACTTCGTGTGTTATAAAGTTAAAAATTCGAGAAAAAATTCTAAGGGGATGTCACAACCACTACCCACACTATAATAGAAATGGTAAAATATCAATATAAATATTATAGTTAGACCCCCCAAATCATTTAAATGTAATAATGATATATATGGTGGTGTATACTACAATAAAAACTCAGTAAACTTCATTTATATAATATTTTTTTTATCAATATGATCTATACATGATACACATTAATGAATTAGTATGGTTTCATGGAATACCAAATTCTATTATATCTAGTTGTGAACATATGTTTACCTTGATGTTATTGAAATGACTTTAGAAATATCTAGATATAGAGTTTATTTTAATCACTGTGTATCATCCTTATAAAAATAGTTATTCAAAGTGTAAAATTAAAATCCCCTAGGATATGTTGAGATATTGTATTATATAGTTCAACTTTTTTTGGGATCAACAACATCCCCCATATGACGTTTCATAAAACAATACCATTCACTCAAACATTAATATTGATCCATATAAATACCTCTATGTAAAATAGTATAAAACAGAATTTTTTTTGGATGAAGTTTGAGAAATAATGAAATTGGTACCATAGTTGGTGAATGAAATGTAAGAGAAGGATAGATCAATTCAAAAAAAATATGTGAGGAGAAAAGATGACAAAAATGTTATCCTTAAAATTGTTGAATTGAAATGGAATTTTATGATTGTGACAATGTGTTTACAAGAATTTATCTATAGAGTATGGTATTGATATTTGTATATAATGGAAAATCTTAGAATTTTTTTATCTCAACCCCTTTTAATTTCATAGTCATATTAGGACAATATCTTATAGATTATAACTTCTACTGAACCTCTTTTTGGTTCATTATTTGTTACATTTATCTCTACTGAGTAAGTACATAACTAATACATCTCATGTACCTAGTACAGAGTTCATACAACTATATTATGATATTTATTATGACTAATGGATGATGGATATTCTGAATCATACATAAAATGTTATAATAAATAAGATCACTCACATTATAAATGTTTTGTGGTAAAACCACCATCTTTATGAAGCTAAGTGGGATTCAAGGGATGCAATTACATAGAAGTATCCTTTGTTTTTCTATCACATTATTGGTATTTTGGGGGAGGAATTAATTTTTTTAGGTGTATAATTTAGCACTTCAATATATTATGAAATACTAATCAAATAAATTTTATTTATTCGATCCAATGTGTAACACACAACATTGAGTTTTAATGTAATGTGATATACTATTACTGTTATTATATAAACAAGACCACTGTGAACAAAATTTTAAGCATGGTAGTATGAACAGGAAAACCCACATTCTAAGAATTAAGTATAATTTTTTTATAAAAATAATACAAATTGATATAAAGTGATTTGTTGTTACTAATTTACTAATATAATGCAAAAAATTTATTTTATCAAAACAATATTTGTTGAATTTTTTGAAAAAAAATTATTATAAATTTTTTTACATTTTAAAAACTTAATTTAAAAAAAATTAATTTATCATTTTGAATAATCATATAAAAATTATCCTAGGTAGAATATTTCATAATTTTCTGAAATGATTAATTTTTTAGTGAACTATAAAATATACTTAATTTAATTAAATTTTTTAAATTATAGAATTTTTTATGTTCCATCATGTTGAAAAATGAATTAAAAGAAAAAAATAGTTCAATTATGTAATCTTTAAAATAATTGGTTATTTCAAATCTATTAAATGTTAAATTTTTATGTTAACATGTTCAGTATTTAAGAAATTTTTTTCTTTGAGAACCCAATTTTCATTGCATCTGTAGGTTTATTTTTAAATTAATTTTTGAACAATTTTTGAATATATTTTTGAATAATTGATTACATTTTTGGAATATGGAGAATTAATTTATATAATAATTTCTACTATATTTTTAGTAAAATTGAAAATAGTCCCACTTCAAAAATTATAAAAAATGTTAAAATGAAAATTTTCTCTTTCATTATACCTTTAATTGTGTATATATTTATAAGGAATACATAGTGACATCCACATGCACCTCTAATGTATGATCACACTTATTTTTTCCCTTTAATTCCCTCAACATCTCCATCCAACACTATAATATCCCTCTATGATATATCTCACCATACAACCATCCGTGGATAATGGGTTATACATTCTTTTAGGTGGACCATTTCTACACTACTCGCCCTCGGTGGATATCCAACCAATCATCAGATCCATCATACCTATCTAACTCCACAATATATTTTAATCCAATACATCTCAATAAATCAAAGTCTTTGGTATTGGCACGAATCTGAGTCCCAGTAGATCCCCCAGTCACAAGACTGACATTCATTATGTTGACTATGATAGTTGTGTCCTCACCCCACTTATAAAACTCTACCCCTGTCACCTAATATTCTGACCTAAAGAACTATTTGTTTCAGAAAATAAATACCTAAATATGTTTAATTCCTCCCTATTAACATCTTATAAACCATTTTTTATAATGAAACCATCATAAGACGTCCTTAATTATAAACTTAAAGAGGTTCTCTGAAGAAGAGGAAAAGTTGGTAAAATTTTGTTTTTTTATTTGTTCTATTAACTCCTTAAAAACATTATTCAACAATGATGGTATAAGAAAATAATAATCTCATGTTGACTGAGAATTTATTTCTATAATCACATGTCTACATATATTTCTTCTTCCAATATGTGGAAAATGAAACATTAAATCTTGTGTGTGGAGGACAACCGCCTCACGAACCAATGTAATGTTTTTTCCATCACCACCCCTCATGGTAGGATTTAATTATGTACTTATTATATTTAAATGATATTTATGACCATATCATACTTATTCAATTATAATTTCACAAATACCTTCTTAATTTCAATTCGGTGGGAATATGATAACATCACTTGTGTGAATAGCTGAGTGCTGCCTTGCGAATCAATGTGATTTGTTATTCAATTATACTTTTCGTGGAAGGTAATAAGGTTATTTTATGGAGATTTTGTGATATATATATTTTAAATTAAAAATATTTTATAAATTTAATATAATATTTAGATTTAATTCTTTGAATCCATCGATATAATAGAGTAAACATTTATACGAATGAATGGCCTACCATCTCCATGAACAATGTAATTCATCTTCAATATCTAACTATAAAGGATTACTCTAAGTAAATATTTATTTAAAATATATGAAATTTATATAATTTTTAAAATTCGTATGATTATGGAATAATGATCAATCTTAGAGGACCAAATATACCAAACCGAATCTTATATGAAAAACAAAGTAGTCTTTTCTAGAAACATCATTTTAGCAAGGAATTGATAATAAATAGTTGACAAAAGGTTATATGTTAATAAGATATGGAATGATACATATATGTATGGTTATTTAATATATTTATAAAATAAATATTTTTTATATTTTTTATTCTAATGTGTAGGAAAGTTATCAAGAAAAAAGGTGATGAATTTTTATCTCACTTTTATTTATGTGGGACAGAGGCCTTATACACCACTTGTTTCTTTTTTGTATGGTTAACATAATTCCATTGAATTTATTTTAGGATACTTATAATTATAAATATTGTATATAAATATCCATAAAATGTTCATCCTTTTATGGGGATTTCTATTCAAATAGTTCAAAAGTTGTAAAGGTTTAATGTTATAATCTCTTTGTTCAACAAGATTCTTCATGACATGCTTCAATTGATGAGATATTTTGATATACCACTCAATAAACACATGTATTTTATTATCCTTTATTTATTTTAAAAAATATTTGTTTTAATTTCAATTTTCGATTTTAAAGGATTAACTAAAAATAAATAAATTTTCTAGGAAAATCATCTTTATTTATATATTTGATCGAAAATCCTATTTCTTCAATATCCACAATTTATGATGAATTTTCAAGATTGTTTTACTATTAGATAATTATTATTTAATGTATTAGTTACCCATGTTTTATTTTTTGAGAAATTTATTAAAAGAAATCATTATTTTTCATTACAAAGAAGTCTTTTTTACTTTTAATTAAATGTGAATGGAATCATTGTGTTAACATATACATCATGAAATAATTTTCCACATTATTGAACATAAAATGATTTAAATATTACATGATATATTTAAAATTTTAATTAAAGGGATAATTATTTTGAAAATGTTTTGTGAAATTTTAGTTTTAGAAAGATATTTTCATATTTGAATTTTTATTTTCGTCAAGATATATTCCATGTGATCTTTTAAAAGCATTTTCCATCTATGATAACATCCTTGTATGTTACATATGATTTAATAGTCATATAATCCATCATTTATATTCTTATTATTTATCTAGATAATTTTTTATTATTATGAAGTGATTTTTATAAAACCCTTTCCTTCTCCACAATTTCTTCTATGATGAATTAATAAGGTGATTATATGACCATTTCATTATTATGGGTTATTATGTGATTTAATGTTTATGAGAACATTTATTCATGGATTATGATATTTTGATTATTTTTTGTTCATAGTGAACATTTTTTTATGGACTCTACTATGTAATGTATATTACATTATAACCAAGGATAGTGGTGATATTATGACCAACGACGATGGTCATATTATAACCAAGGACAAGTTAGATCTATATCTCTCTCCCATTCATTGGGTAAAGAATTATATGTCATGATACAATAATGTGAAATAAGTCAACTGGCTAAGTCCAAAATGAGAAATAAGACTATTTTCTTGATCCATAATCAGAAAAATGAAGATTGTCATGATCCAAAATGGGAACCATGTCATGTGGCCATATCCACACTGTTTGACAAACATAGAACTTAAAACTAAAAAATGAAATGGTTTCCATACCTTTTTTGGAGACAAAAATTTATGACATGGGATAATGTTTTATGAATTATTAAAATTTCACACATTAATGAATAATTTATTTAGGAATTGTAATTCATTGTGGCATGACTAATGTTTATGATCTATCATATGTTGGGTATGAACATTATATGTCATGTTCCCGATCTCAAAAAATTACGATTATATTATTCTTTGATATGATCATATAATTATTTCTCCCACGATCACCCATATTAATCATATGATCTCATCCTTTCTTATGTTTCCTTCCCTAAGTAATGTGTTATTTTTATGTAATGTATGTCTGGGAAGATTAAAAATGGGGAAGATGATTCTGGGGGATATTGAGGATCATTCATTAAATAATAATAATGGGTTCATAGTCTCAAAATAAATACTTTACGGTCATCATTTTTTATTTTGAAAATTTACTAAATATTCATATAAAAATATGTGATATATATGTTTGAAAATAACATGTCATCATCATATCTAGTGATATGAGTTATAAAAATGTATGTGATATAAATCTCATAAAGAGATGAATTTATTATCTTTGGATATCACATGTGTGTTACTCCACTTTTATTGTACATAAGATTCATTTCATTTTTTATATAGATAACTATTTGATGTATTTATTTAACATTATCAAATTTTTATATTATCTATGAGTTCAATGATCACTGGAGTTATATAAGTAATATTTCATAATTTATATTATTTAAATCTAATTGTCTATGATGCATTTTTGCAACAAATTATGCATATAAGGATCCATTAATAATGATACATGTATATAAAATTAAATCTATGGAATCATTAAATGAAACATGAAATATTGTATTTATAATTATACATTGGTTGATATTTCTCACCCATTATTTTTTTCATAATCATGAGGAGAAAAATGAATCCAAAGTCACAATAGAAAGATGTTTACTATTAAATAAGTGATTTCACATTTGATAGATTACCATTAGAAGTGTGAAATTGTTATTGGATTCTATTCAGTCATCATCAATCATATTGTTTTAATATATATTAAACAATATTTTTGTTTTCATATATTTATTTAATATTTTCATAATTATTTCACTCAAATAATTTTAGTTTGAGTTTTATTACTTTTCAACAATTCGAAAATTTTGATAAACTTTAATCCCATAAGTCATTATGAAATTTTTATTAGAATTATAAAAAAACCATCTTTATAATTGATTATGGACTAGATATTAATAATATTCTATCTCCATGGATTTTAATGAATTTGGAATCATCCTAGAAGTAACCTCATTCTTCAAATAAAAATATTTTTCACTTTTTGATATGAAATATGGATAATGATCATTGGTGGGATATAATATTCTAAAAAATAAATCCTTGGATATGAAAATAATCTAGATTAAAATATTTTCTATTAGGAAAATAATCACACCCTACTCACACTTCTAATAACCTCTAATAGAATGTGTAATATTCTTATGGGATAGATTTTATTAAAATCTAAATTCATTATAATGAAGTATCATGAGGGTATTGGGGAAAGAATTATTGAAATGTATTAATAAATAATTATTACTGAACCAACGATTATTTTGATATTATTAATTTAATATTTTAAAAACAATTGAGATTTTTATCTACCTATATTTAAAATTATTTATAATTACTATATAAAAAGAATGAATATAAATTTTTTATAGTTGAGTTTAGCGTGGACTATCTGCAAACATAATAATTATAATAAATACTCAACATATGAAATTATTTTTATATAGATTTAGATACACTCTAAATAAAGAAATATGTATTTGTCACATGATTTATCAACACAAAAATAAAATTATTATTAATAAAATATGTGGTTTAGTAAATGAAATTTAAAAAAAAATCCTAAATTTAAACATTTTTTTTAAACTAAGTTCATCTAATGGATATATTATTTAATTTATCTGAGAATATATTTTTCAAATTTAGATGGTTCATTTAAATTAAATTTTATAATTAATTAATAAAATTTTAATGATTTTATAAATCTTTCATAAATCTATATAATTCAACATGATTAAATTTTATTAAAACTTGAGATTCACATTAAAATTTGAAACCCCGTCATAGAGAATTATTTAGATACACATGTTGGACTTAAATATTGTATTAAGAAAAATTACAATAAATAAAAATAGATGAATAAAAAAACTAAAGTAAAATCTCGATCATTATTTATGAAATACAAGATCAAATTTAATGCAACTTGTTAAAGGTTACTTAAAAGGTATTGTATCTTTAAAATATGTCTTCCTCCATTTAATGTTTCCCCTTATACATAATTATCCATCAAATATATTTTACTAGAGGTAAAAAGTCTTCAAAAATGATTAAGGTTGGATTTCATCTTCCAATAATTGTAATAAATAACACACACCATCCTCTCTAATGGAATACCCAGTTTCTACATGTGGGCTATTTAATTTTCTAACGCAACTTTTCTTATACCATGAAAAATTATGTGTGTCTCATGCATTCCACCACATGTTTTTGGGTTACTGACTACTGGTCCTGGTTTAATATATATAATTTCAAGATAATACCTTTAATATTTATATAATACAATAACTTTAGTGACATAAAAATCATAAAGCACCATCACGAGGCTAGAATATAGGATTATAGTGGAAGTCCAACCTTAAAAAATAAAATTTCTATTCCATAAAAAATAGGATTCCAATATAAAACATTCGATTATAATACATATGTTCCATTTCCCTTTGGGATTCAATTTTATAGATATGAGGAAATTACACTAATAAATAGGTACAAATTCTTTCTATATAACATGTAACATTTATTACAAGCCTCCCTAATTCCAATATCTATCACCATGATTTTTCTAGGAACTATGGATCACTCATGAATTTTTTACATTTACTTGGGTTATGTGTTGGGTGTGAGAACGAAACATTGTAAAACACCACTAATGAGCAAAAAAGTATAAAAATTATAAATATATATAATTACATTAAAATTCATAAAAAAAACCATAACACTCAGCAAGAAATGCAAAAACTGAGTAATAATTTCCAAAATAAATGACCATTATTCTCAACCATACCTTTTTTAGACTAGTGTCATTGAATTATATCCTATAATACCTAAAATATACATTAGTGGTTCTTTATCCTCTAAGATAATAAAAATTAAGTTATATTAAGAATAATTTTCATTATAGATCCATAATGTATCTGACCCCTTAGGAATACACTATACAACATAAACCTAGGGACTCACACCAACCCAATATTAAGAGATGTTATTTAGTTACATAAAACTTGCTCAAAATTTAGGTTTCATACAGTATACAATGGAATAACCCAGGTTCATATCTATTGGGGTTCCCAATAAAATGTTGTTAGTTTTTTAGTATTTTATAAATTTAAGATATTAAATACGGATTTCCATTAAAACATCATTATAATTTTCTCATGAATGATATTTATAATTATAGAAAATTTAATATAATTAGTGATTACATAATTTTAGATAAAAAAATGTTTTCCTCAATATAAACCACTACAATATTTTGGTCACTATATTCTCTCAACACATGGCTTATGATCATGAGATATGCCCCATACCAGATAAAAATATTTCAAATAATCTACTGTAGTCTTTTTGTTACACCTAAATTTATTGAGATAAACCCCATGAATCACTCTATCATAAATGTTTAGAGGAAAAATATGGTATTTTTTATAATATAAACAATTTTTTATGATCTAAGAAGTTTACATTTTAATAAATATATTTTTTATCACTCATTCAACATGAATTATCAAGCTACACCTAATCCCCATAATAAATCCATCGCTTATGAATCGGTTAAAATATAAAAAATAATGAAATTGAATAACACTGTAACAAAACATAAGTCACTATAAAATTTATGAAACATTTCATACAGTATAATATAAGGGACTAAAATGATATCATTATTAGATATAAATCACCATAGATTTAATAATGTCTGACCACCTAGGTAATTAATATCAAATAATTGATGTAAAAAGATAATATAACCCATAAATGATTAAAATAACATATAAAAACAATATTAAAGTTATAATTGAGATATAAGTGTGAGTGAAAAAACACTATACTATAATACAAAATCGAAATTCTAAAAATTATAGTCCACCTCTATTGGTTTAACTAATTTTTTTAAAAAACTATTATAGAATATAATTTAACAAAAATATTTAAAAAATAAGGACCATTCCCTATATTGTTTCATATTTTTTTTGAGTTTTATCTCTCAATCCATTGTCATTATATTCACCCAAAAATATAACTCTCCTACGCTTCTAGTCATTCATGTATCTAGAAAAATTCTTGGTAATTATTAACTCACAATGTAGTCAAATCAATTTCATTGATATAGGATATCTAAAAACGTAGTATACACTTCACATTTATCTCCAACTAAATTATTTTTATGTACCTATTTAGTTAAACCAATGTTAATTGTTTAAATTTCCAAACCAAAAACACTAGTTCTATATAATAAAATATTGTCAATACCTTAACAAAAATATTCAAAAATCCGTGTTGAAAAATATCATGATCCTTGGTTAAAAACTAATAGTATTAGAATATGATTAATTGTTTGAGGAAATATCTAATATCAAGGATGAATAATCTATATATTAGTCTCTAACTCAAGCATTGATCTTCTTGAATGACCTATAATGGTAATATCTTCAAACATGTTTTGGATACTAGGGAACACATAAAACATCTATTAAACATCATGAACAACAAATCTCAATCTAAAATAGAAATAATCACCCATGGTAGAATTATATAACATGAAATTATTTGGTGGTAGTAACCCACAGAGTAAACTAAATCCTCATGTTTCACATAGTAAGAAAAAAACTTTCAAAATATATATTAAATTTATATGAAGTCCAAAAGGAAAAAAATATCCTCAATCTATAGATCATTTAAATACTGTAACTAACATAAATTGGTGTTTCTCAATACATATGTCTTTGATCCAAAAAATATTAATCAAATAAACATGAGTAACTAGAAACCATGGTACACAAAAATATATTAAAAAATTGGACAAATTAAATCAGGTAAAATATTCTCTATTGAACTAATAGATGAGTTAAGTATTCTTAAAATAAATATGTAGATATATTGAATTATTATAAAATTAATGATGAATAATTAACCTTTAATTACCATAAAATTAACTATATCCTTAACTAGATAAGTCATCAAACAAAAAACATGGTTTTATTAGGAATGAATTATTGAAAAATACCTAGTTTAGGATTTGATTAAAATAAATAATTTTACAAAACACAAACTCAAATTAAAACATTTTATATAATCCAAGATCTATATCTAAAATGTATACTAAAAAACAAAAAATTTATAAACATGTTTGGATTGTGTTTCTCATGAAATCAAACCCCTTATGCTTGAGTAAGTGTCAAAAAAAAATTGAAATTATAATTTTAGTTACCATAATATTACTAATTATAATTACACCTAATTAATTTTATTCTATTTAGTATTATTGTTGATAATATTCTTAACAATTTGACAAAATTTATAAATAACATGTATTTTTTAAGAAATATTTATCGATTCATTATAAAGTATTGGATGATCATAGGATGTTGAAACGTTATTTAATGAATTTTAAAGATATTAATCATTAAAAAAGATGGTTATGAGGTTAAACCAACCAATATGAATCTCACATGTATATCTATCATTGGATATTAAATTTAGTGGATTTGGTCGTTGGTCAATACAATTTAAAATATTATTAGTGTGTGTCATGAATCATGTATTAAAATGTTTATATTTATCGTCTGATAGTTTACATTGGGTACATAAAAATGATAATTAGTTACAAGAATATGAAAATAAAGGAATTTTACCTTTTTAGTTAATGAAAAAAGATATTTCATTCCCATTGGTTTAACCAAAACTATCTTATTAATTTCATGTACATAGAAGTTAATCAATGAGTTAATTTGGGTAAGTCAATGGATGATAAATCAATATTGAATGGTTATGATACGATCATGCATCCTTCTTGATGAGATATCAAGATAAGGAGATTAAATTATTATGTTATATTTCTAGGTAGGTTGTTATTATTATTATACTACTGTCATTAATTATGGGTTCCTTTAAATTTTTTCAAATGATAATATTTTAATATCAATTAGTTTTCTAAGAGCAAGGGTCACAAAAAATGTATATCAAGAAGATTATTAAATTATAATTGAACACAATATTAAGGATACATATTATTTTATTTATTAGAATAATTATTTTTTGAGTTATTTTGATTGAATAAATTAAATCACCAAATATATTTTAATTAAGAATATGATATTTCAATTTTATATATTTTTTATAAATCACAAAGTCGTAAATAAATTATAAATCATACATAGGTTTAGTTGATAAATTAGTATAAATATTCAGTTAATTATTTAGATATTAAATAAAATATCTATTCACATGTTTAGTAAATATATTAAATATCTAAATAAACAATTATATTTGAGGTTTAGTGAAATGTAGATTTATTTTTTAAAGGAATGATATCATTATATTTAAATTAATATTTTATTAATAATTTTTTCAAAAATGTCTATGAGGATTGATCATCAGAATTAATTATTAAATGAAATGATATATTTATCAATGAAATTATAACATTGTATATAATATTACAAAAAAAATTTACAGGGGGAATGTGTTGAATAAACTATATGGAAGAGTGAAAATTTTTAATTATTAATTATTTATACCTAAGTATAGTATATTGATTATATAATTTTAGAGTAATGATCATTATTGGGAAAAATATAGAGATGTTAGACTTCCCCTAATTCCTAAAATGAAAATCTTATTCCCTCTCAAGAACAATAGAGTACAACATAAAGAAAAATGTTCCCTTTTCCAAGTACCCAAAGTACATAGTGCCCTTTTTAGGGACCCATTGATAACTTGTGGATACAATGAGAGAAGTACATGTTTGGATTCTGTATCACAACAATGCCACAAAAATATAGGTGAGTAGATTGATGAATAACAAGAATAAGTACGACATTATAGGTAAAAAAAATTTAAATTAAATACAATTAAAATGGGAATGATACTCCTTATAAGATTATGGGATGTCCATATTCATACTATTAAGATATTATTTATCAATACTCATGGAAATACATCATTTATAACCAATATAACCCATTTAGTTAGTCCTTTTAATCATAATGTCATATAGAAGTCATCACATTATAATTTATAATTAATTATTATTTTTGAACTACTTTTTCATATTTAATATTTTCCAATTTATATTCTATTAAAATACACATGATAAATTATCATATTTTGTTCAATTAATATGACTATGTAGGTTATATAAAAATTTGACGAAATCTCATTCAGAGGTAATGTTGGGACCCATAATTGTGCACCAATAACATTGCTGTTGATGATTTGAGAAGTGTAAAGAATATAAAAAAATACTAATAAATTTTTAATAATGGAATTGTTGGTAACATCCCTGAAGAATAAGGTGTTGTGATTCTTCTTATAATGAAATATATTTTGGCTGATATTTTATCCTTTATTCATAGATTATTTTTCTATGTATCTATGGATTAACATAGTAAAAAAACATGTCTTTCCAACGTAATCAGCCAATGAGATCTACTAAGTAAATATGTGGTAGTCTCATCAAAAATGTCTGGGTGGCCATCTAGTCATCCTCCCATTGGATTGTTTTTATAAGAGAGTACATCCCTGACAGCGGTTGAGCACATGACCCGTACAGGTGTTCAAAAGTGGGTTTCCCAATAAGAGGGTGTGGTCAGTGAGGGAATGGGTGAATGTGTTTTGGGTTCTGAAACTGCTTCCAAATCAATTTATTTATATCATATATAAATTATTAAGTGACTCCCATACATATAAAAAATCAATGTGGGATGGTAGATTTTTTCATAGTACTGTTCATCTATAAAAATATATAGACAAAATTTCATCATCAAAATAATGTCGATTCCAAACATCAGATTACCTCAGATGATTTTCATTATCCTCCCACTCTCCCTCTAACTATTCTTTACACTGGATCAACAATTTAAACCGTATCCAGATCATGTTCAACTAGGATTCTAAAATACCACCCTTATACCCTTCATTGATTATCAAAATGAGACAAAAAATACATTTTATAAATGTCAGATTTAGGCATGTGACTTTTTTTGAATGTTGGACTTATTTCGAAGAAACATGATCCATCCCACGATAACAATCATGTGAGATGTTTCAATAAACTAATATGTTTCTATATATCACCTGATGAAATGGTGATGATCATACGTTGAAATAAAAATGTCACCAAGGCATCACATAAAAAATATTGTGTCTCTTCATCATAATAGAATCAAATCATTTCAATCTTCAAAAATATCATGTGAATGTGGATGAAGAAAATCCATATGAATACTTAAATACATCCAATGATAGTAGGATGATCATGTGAATCCTTCATAGCCATCACATGAAGCACTTTTTATTGTCTTTAAAACCATAACATGAATATGTAGTGATCATATGATGCCTTTTAAACAATCATTTAAGGACTCTATAGCTATCAATCATGAAATCATTATAAATATTCATCATATTGTGTGATGTTGATCATGTGTATCACCCAGAAACTCATGATGGGGATCCTGGAATGAACCCCTTGAAAATCATCACCACCCTTGGTCGCCTCTACTTACATAAACCCCTACTTCCATTAAAACCCAAACAATTCCACACACACACACACGTGATGGGATGATGGTGTAACAATCTAGGTTTTTTTAAATGATATTTGTATCTTGAATAAATATCTCTCATATATTACATTATATTATACATTTAATTCTTTATAGGAACAAACAAATACCTCATTAATAAAGATCGATACATTAGTCAGCTATTAAACCAATTAAAATGACAAACATTACAAATATAAAAAATATGAATTTGAATACCTAAAATGGTCTACCTGAATAATCACCCCCAAATCAACAAATATTGAAATGAAAATAAATATTACCAAACCAATCAAATTATTATAAAATGGAAATATAAAATTATAAATAATTTTAGTGAATATTGAGTAAACGAATTAAGTTGAGTTTATATTGTATAATGGGAAATGTTATAATTATAATTCAATGGTTATAGGTCCATTTGTAAAATATGAATGTTGATCAATATTATAGTTGTCTAGTTTGACCAATGGAACGAATACATATGGTGGAAAAAATTTTTTGTAATAATAACATTTGTTATGTTTTAATGAAAATGTATTTTTTATACAGAAAGTACAAATGATAGTAGAAACCAGTAGAGTTATTTCTTTTAAAGATGAATTTTTTGAACTTGGGAAGGAGCTATCGACGTTGGGGTTTCCCTTAACTAAGCCAAATTTGAGCATCGACAAGTGATGATTGAATGGAATCACCAATTGTAGATGTTAGTGTTAGTGGAGATTACCACTCAATCAAGGTCATCAAAGACACCCCATTGAACTACCACAATTATACACCTTATCCTTGTGGAATACATAGGGGTTATAAGGGGTTACATGTTAATATCTTAGTTACTTAATGTTTAATTTATTTACATAAATAAATTATTTGTCAAATTGAAATATTTTGAAAAGTTAAGCATTTTTATAATAAAATATGGCATTTGTAATATTTTTTTTGTTAATTAAATTTTATTGTAAAAAAATATTATTTAAATATAAATTTTAAAATAATATGTTATTTTGATATGATTTTTTATGTTTAAATTATTTTACTATTCTTCAAAAACTATAAATTTTCCATAAAAAATTTATTTATATTTAAAATATAAAATTATCAAATTTAAAGAATTATTATAATTATATAAACACTATTTGAAATCAAACTATCATAATTAGGTATGGGTGTATTTATGAAAATTTTATAAAATACAATAAATTTCCATGAATTGTAAAATTATTATTTTTGATTTCTAGAATGTTTTATGACTTCATATTTATGTAAAATTTATTTAATTATTAATTAACCACAACCCATGTCCAAAAATATTCTTTTATATTAAAAATTTTATTTTAATATATTTTAACCAATTTCCAAACCTACAAGTGATTTTGTAAACTCGAAATTGAAATTTTTTGTTTTTTAAAAATCACATTGTGGGAAATTTACTTTTCCATTAACAAAAAAGTATAAAAAGATGGTGTAGTGTTCTATTGGATTTAAATATCTTAAAATTCAACTCAAATTTCCTAAACCATGACACGAAACCATGGGTTATCCAACGGTTTTTTATTTTCCACAAACATGTTTTCCAAGACCTATATTTCATAATTATTAAAAAAAATTCCTCCACTTTTGCTACAAATACCCTCCCATTTTACCATAATCATTCCCTCCTAATCCATACACCTTTATTTTATAGGGATATTTCTTCCCATGTAGTTCCCCATAGTGTTTATAAGCAACCAAGTTTCCAGACATCATGAATTAGGAGTAACACTTCATAGTAATAGAATTATCATCGTCTTCTTTTCCAATCAATAAATTATTTTTTTCTACAACATCTAAAGGATTTGTAATTTTAATTTATTATTATGTTTATCAAACCCTTACTTATAGAATAAAAATTTATCAATTGGATACCATATTATTCTCTCAGTTGACAGATTTCCAAAACCACATTTAATTACTGTCATGCTGCGGAATTTACTTCTCCAATTTCTCTATTTAAATGGGAAGTTGTTATTTTTAATACAATAAAATAATTAATTTTCCATGGGTATTCAACCTGATATAAAAATTATTTAATTATTCTTTTATTTTCATATAGTAAACACATATTTTATTTTAGTAGTTTTTTGGTACTTTGTTTTCAAAAAATGAAGAAACGATGTTAAAGAAAAATATGTTAATAAATCTAAAGAAGGGAAGTGAAAAAATACAAGGATCATAAGATTAACCAAATTCCCTTTACACATGTCCCATGTAAAAACTTCATCATGCAGGGTACTTGCTCATGAACATGTGTGACAGACCTTCACATCAGGATATATTATTGACATGTGCCTGAGATTGGTAGATAGACCTGCACATCAACTTACATTCAAGTAATGGAAAAGACAACACATTCAACATGGGTCCCATATTTTCCTATAAATAGGAACTTGTAGATATGAATTTTCAAGGTTGAAACTTACTTATTATATCCTCATGATATAATATCCCTAGTCCTTCTCCCAGGTCCTTAGAATCATCCAGATAACCATCAAAACCCCGATGAAGATGTTATTAGGTGTGGGGGGGGAGAGGAACCAAATTAATCCTATGTATAAAAAAACAACATCAAGAGGATCCTTATATTCAATTTTTGAATAATACTATTGTGAGGTCTCATTTGCTAACAAGGGACTTACATGAGATACATCTGGGAACACCTGCGGAGATCCTGAAAGACATGAGAAAAAACACCCCACGTGTTGTTTCCAAAGTGGTCTGTAACACAATGTACCTAATTCTAATGAAATCTGACCAATGTAAATAACTAACATGATTTAAAATCATACACAAAAATATATACTCTTGGTCCACCCAGCCTCCAACTTATCCAATCCACTACTCAGGCCCTCTTCTATTCCACCAATGGTAGGGCCTCAATTCGATTGGCTCCCTTGTTTGAGAAAAACCATATTTAATCCGTTAGAGATGCATAAAGATATGAAAACCCATGTTAATAGTAACATTAGTGTGTCTCCCATTTTGGTATTCATTCCTTATGTTAGAGGTATCCCGTACATTTTGTACATGATAGGTTGGTTTCACGATGATCATGTGATTATGTAGTCCCTCAGTCAGGAGGAACCCGACCCTACAAATAGTGTTAGGGATCTCGTATTCTTGGGTATAAAGAAATGGACCATGTTATCCCCTAATAATCTCTAAGACTAGAGTTCTCTGGTTCCAGGTGGTCAGGGTGAGGACCAATCATTCCTTTCATGTCGATGGGCAATAAGATCCTCCGCTCTACCCCTAAAAACAATTTTAAGGAATACCTATTTGAGTTAGAACTTTTCCTTTCTTGTTGAAACTCCATTCATCATTCATTCTACCTTCTCCATGACAAGTTACATCAATGGGAGGGTTATGGGATATCACATAATTTAATTCATCTCTCATCGACCTCCCTCTTCGACTAGAGGGATAAGGATGGTGCGGCTTGTTGGATATTTTACTTCCTCTTGTTTTTTAAATTCATGTGAGAATCATTTAGATGTAAAGGATGGTTGTAGTCATGAAATACACAAAATCACAACCCTCAGAGAATCATACTCAGGAATAAGCCCATAAATCTAACCACTGGGAATCCCTCGTTGAGTATTCCCCTTAATCATTTTATTTTAGTAGGAACTCTTTCACCTCTTCCCCTTTTCATGATGTATCTAGATAGATCATTAGATTTGAATATCTATGTTACCAAAATAAAATAGGAAATAGTCACATGTAATGAACTTTCTCATTTTTTTTAGCATCCATCATTTATTGATAAATGGACAATGTAGATATTGTAGTATTCCAAATTCATTGATTCATCATGTTTCACACAATGAACATGACTCACAAGGACATAGAGGTTGGTAGTAATAACACTATCTAGAACATCCCAACAACATGGCTTCCTCCTCATGAATAATCCCTGAAATCTAACCATGGTTCTTCCAACCTTGAGTAATCCTCTTAAACCTTTTTATGGAGGAGGCACTTTGTCTAATATTCACCTTCTGAGGTTATAGATAAATAGATCACCATATGTGACTATCATAGTTACCAAAATAAATGAGGATATGATCACATTGAAATCAATTTATATCTCCCTTTAGTATCTATAATTATTCCATCAACAGATAAATAATATCATGTTGTCTTCTAGATTCATCACTTACTCTTATTTCCTACAACGAGCATTAGATGTGTGTTCTTAGAGGTTGGTAGTAATCATGATATCTATATAATCCTAGGAATAGTGCATCCTCAATTAAAATAATCCAAAACTCTATCCTATCAAAGGTACATACTCCCCTATGAGGTAACCATATGGTCCTCCATAGTTGTAGGACTTCATAAACGAAACTACATCGAAACTAACTCTTTTCCAAATGGGATACAAAGGAAGACTCCTTGAGTGTAACGCCCCAACCCTAGTAACCCAAAGATAGTGCATTATTAAATAACATTGGAATGATCACAAGAAAATCAGGCCTCGAAGGACTGATCATTTTAGTATTATTGTAAAAAAGATTCACACATAAGTTAAACTTTACAACTTGAAAAACAATACAACACAAATTTATTCCATTAGAAACATCCAATCCTCCTAAATTATGCCTGCAAGTCACTCAAAACTAACTTCATAATATCATTGGAAAATGAACCATAATAAAGGGGTGATCTGAAACGCTCAGTAAGGGTATGCAATACAGTGTAAGATAACATAAATATTAAGCATGGTGAATAATTGAAACCGCATGCCTTTAAAAATAAGAAACATGAATACTTTTATGGCAGGAATATGATATGAGTAAATAATGCGATAATAAAACATAATCATGGGTATTATACTAGTCGAATGACCACATGAACTATATATATTATTTTCATAATGAGGGAATGTATAATGCCAGACATTCTGGAACATTTTTTCAAGGCATCGGCCAAGACGTCTAAGAATGATTAAGGCATCGGCCAAAACCATATATCAAATTGGGAAAGGCCTTGGACAATTTCATGTCTAGTTGTCTCATGAGACCTACCGAGTCATAGAGAAGCTATATAGGGCTCCACCTATCACTTACCATGTCCAATACATTCCTCATATGAAAAGGATGAAATACACCATAAACATTCGTATTAAAACTAGCATACGAAATGTCAATACTTTAACCATAAACCATGAATGGTATAAAAATAGAACATCCATAGTAAAACAAACCACAAAACCTTCATTAAAATATGGATGTTTTGAATCATAATAAATCCACTTTAAATAAACTTAAAATCCATCAAAGGATGTTGACAAATATGAAATCAAAACCTTTTTTAGAGAAATATCTCTTTCTAGTTTAAAATCATTTAAGACTCACATAATTATAAAGAAAAAATTTATTTTAAAAATATTATTATAATCATGTATGGGAAGCTTTGACGATGTTATAATTGAAAAAATAGCCGCTCCCACGTTATATGTTAAAAAAGCATTCTTACCTAAATTTTTTCGAAAAGGTCAAAATGTACCTTGTTTGGAAAATGACAGAAAGATTCCTTTATAAAAATCTTATAAAAGTCAATAAAGGGTATAAATGACTTTATTCTATAGTTTATAAAATATTAAGAATTTTTTGAAATATATTTTTATGAAACATGGATGTGGATGATGAAGAGGTCCCTATAGATAATTACGTATATACATCCTCAGTTAATGAAAAGATTGTAGAATTAACAGTTACCTTGTACTTTTCCTAGGTCAAGAGTAGATTAAACTATTTTATAATGGATAAAGAATTGTTATTAAATTATAAAAGAATCATATACAATAATATGATATCATATATGATCTTTTAACATTGCTTTGTTAATAATATCTTAGTATTATTGTCGTTTCAGGTGTTAACTGATTAATTTCCCTTTATATGCTTTGTTACATAAGTATTTATTATTATGGATAGGATGTATCCTATTAATATTCAGAATTATATCATGTCTGTAAACATTATTTTTAATCATCTAATTAAAATTAGTCTTGAATGGATAGGATGGGGAATGAATGTCATCACGTTCATGGAGACGGTAATCCGTACGTATCCATGATTGATAATAACATTAATTTGGTATTAAAATAACACATAATTGGATGGTATATCATATATACAGATTCATTATCATGTTATATTTGTTATTTAGATCAATTAAATATCATTATTATACCAATAAAAAATAATTTATTGAATAACAGTTGCACCATGACGGGGAGACGGTAAGCCGTACGTACGCACGTATGGTGAAATGTTATTAAAAGGATGGATAGAATAATAAATATGTTTGTTCCATATTTATAATAGCATCACAGTATATAGAAGTTACTGGATTTATTATTTTATATTAAAAACAACAAATAAAGAAGAAGTGGAAGAAGAAAGGAACTTGAAAGAGGTGATAAAATATTTTACCTCTTCTTTGGGTTCTTTCTTTTGATTTGATCAAAAGGGATCCATAGGATATATTTATGAATAACTTAAGGCCTCTAAGATGAATTGAGGACAGTTTGGAGGGTATTTGGGAAGGGTTTGGATGAGCCAAATGTCTTTGAAGGTGTGAATTTGAGAGAATGGGGAGTGCCCTTTTATAAGAGGGGTAAGTGGAACCTTAGGAAAAGCTAGAAACATTATTTTATAATATAAAATTTTTATTTATATAATGGCTTCAAAATAAATTATTTAAAGAATACGGTGGGTATGGCTATAAAACCACTCATCAAATTGGTTTTAGATAGGTTTGGGTCGCTATATTAACATTATCTTTTAGATTTAACTCTTAGTTAAATTGTTTGGCATTTACCATGTATCTTTGTATTTTTATATTATATGGTTAATAAACTTACTATATACCTCCAAGATAACCCTAAGTGGTTCATTAATGATACACATATAATTATTAGAGTTTTTTGGTTGAAACATATTATTTTATGAATATAATATCAATTAATAAAATAATATTTGTTTTGAAAACACTTTTATGTCAATTTTGACACAATTTGGTATTTTGGTTTTTCTAAAATACTTACAGCATTATTACTTCGAAAAAAACTTATCTAATCAATCATAACATGTCACATTATCCTATAATATCCGTTGACGGCATCAAAACATTCAAATTATATTTATTTTAACAGATATAATACCATTTATTTGATTCTTTCATTAATAAGTAAAATATTGCATCATCATTGTTTCATAAATAAATATATTTATTTTATGTCTAAAAATTATTAATAAAATATTTTGAGGTATGAAATCTTTATATCTTTCTAATTACTATTTATAGTTTAATATATCAATTATATAACCTCATATAAAAATTGTATTACTAAAAGATATTTTCTTTTGTTTTTTTGTCTCTACTTTAAATTATTTGATATGTAATGTCATTATCACTTCCATGTGGATCCATTATAACGCCCCGACCCAAGTTACCCATAGTTGGTGCATTATTTTAATACATTGGAATGATTACAAGGAATCATGTCCCGAAGGACAAATCAGTTTAGCAGTATTCAAAAATATATTAGATTCATTAACTTTACATTACAAATTTGAAACATAAAACACAACATAAATAGTTCTTTGAGAATTTCATTTTTCCCTATACCTTAACCCTGAATATCAATTATAATACACTTCTTGGAATCCTGGGAAAATAAAACATAATAAAGGGGTGAGATCAGATGCTCAGCAAGGGTAAATAATTTAGCGGAAGCTATAAAATTTTTAAATCAAGATGTGTAATAAAAACAACAAACTTTTAAACATAAACATAAACATAATATGGTAAAAATAAATGATACATTTCCATTTAAACATTCACATGGATATTATACTATTCGAACAATCACATGTAATATCAACTTTCATAATGAGGAATGCATAATGTTGAACTTTAATTTCTTTGTCAAGGCCTCTTGCCAAGACCTAGGGGCTAACTGTAACCGGAACCCAACCCGGAGTGCCTCTAATAACCGGACACCAACCCGAAGTGCCTCTAATAACTGTACACCAACCCGGAGTGCCACTAATAACCAGACACTAACCCGGTGTTCCTCTAACAACAGGACAACAACCCGGAGTGCCTCTAATAACCGGACACCAACCCGGAGTGCCTCTAATAACTGGACACCAACCCGGAGGACCTCTAATAACCGAACACCAACCAGGAGGGTCTTCTGTAACCAGACCCCAAACCGGAACATACTAGTCCAACACATTCATCTTAAGAAGTAGAGCAAATAAAACATAAAAATTTGTATTAATACTAGCATACGAAATTCCAAAATATTAATCATAAGCCATTAATGGAATAAAAATGAGTCATCCATAGTAAAACATATCACAAAAGCTTAAATACAATATGGAAAATTTGTATCATAATAAATTAACTTCAAAAAAGTGTAAAATTTATCAAAGGATGTTGTCATAGATGAAATCAAAACTATTTGAGAGAAATATCTCTTTTTTCATGAAAACATTAAAAGTCACACAATTTGGAAAAGAATTCATTTAAATACATTTCTGAATAAAAGTGTCCCATACCACTTTGAAATTTTTTAAAGGAATTAACATCTTAAAAACATTCAGGTCCATATAAATAAATCCTTAAAAACCATTTTGAAGACATGGACATTAATGAGAAAGATTTAAAAGAATAAATATTTAAAAAATTTGAAATGATGTTTTAGTAAAAATTCCCTTGAAGAAATCCATTTTAAAACTCTTTCATAAAACATGGATTAGATAATAAATATGTCCCAGTAGATACTTACGTAAAAATAACCTCGGATAATAAAGAGATTGTGAAATTGACCCTTACCAATTTGGTAACTTACGAAACATACACCCCATGAAAAATGAATCATACACTGAATATGTCAATACACATAAATTAAAGTGTATTACATAAAGAATATAATAATGGGCATTACATACACCATACAAAAGGTAATAGTGGTAATATGGCATGAATCTCACGGGAATAAAGAGTGAGATGAAAACCCCTTACCTTGCACTTTCCTTTAGTTGAGGGAACGTTTACTCTTGTATATGAAGACTATAGTATGTTATTGAATTATACCAAAACCATATTAATATTTATGATATCATAAATTATTTCTTTATGGCATTATACTACCCATTTAATAATAATTACCATGTTAAATTAATATTTCGGGTAATAATTTCTTTCTTTATCGTACGTGTTTTAACTTTTTACTCTTGATTGTATCACTTAGATAATGAATTAAATAATTTCAGAATATAAAACATGATTTATTTATCATATATATATTTAGAATATATAAATTTATAATAGACGTATATATGATATGGAAAACACCGTTTATGGAGATGGTAGTCCGTACGTACGCATAAACGATGTTTCTGTTTTCATATAGTATTGAATGGAAGTAAGTGAATAAGATATATGTAGGTAAATAAATAATTATATATATAAATATATATATATCCAGTAGCATTATTATGTCATATATGACATACTTATTAGTAATATATATTTCTATAATCGGCGATGAAGGGTGAACTTGGAAATGAATCTCATCGCGGCGTGGAGACGGTAATCCGTACGTATGCACGAGCGAGAATATCATTATTTTGATATTAATATAATATATAAATAGATTTTATATAATATATACAGAATCCTTATCTTGATATATTTATTATTTACAAAAAATACACGTCATTATTATACCCATCCAAATAATAATGTATTGAATAATAATTACAGCACAACGTGGAGACGGTAAGACGTACGTACGCACGTATGGTGACATTTCATTCAATGGGTGCATAGAATAATGAATTTGGTTTTATTATAATAACATCACATTATATAGGATATACTGAAGTTATAATTTTAGAATGTAAATAATAAAGAAAGAAGAATTTGAAGAAGAAATGAACTTGAAAGAGGGTGGTGAAAACATTACCTCTTCTTCGGGTTCATCCTTTTGATTTGATCAAAAGGGCTCCATATGTTGGATTTATGATCAAAATAAGGCCTCTAGGATGAAGTTAGGGAATTTTATAGTGTTTTTGGGTAGTGGTTTTCCAATCCAAATGGCTTTGAAGGTGTGAAGAATTTGTTAGAAGTTGGGTCCTTTTATAAGGGGGAGGACGGGCTCTTTAGAAAACATTTAAAGTATTAATTTATAATAAATTCATATTCAATTTCTAATGGCTCCAAAGTAAATTATTAAATGTATAAGGTGGGGATGGGCCGAAATAATTTCAACCAATATATTTTAGATAGGATTTGGTCACTATTTTAACCCTATCTTTTAGTTTTAACTCTTTGTTAATTAGATTGACATTTACCATATCACTTTGTATTTTTATATTATATAGTTAATAAACGTACTATATACATACAAGAGACCCCAAGTGGTCCATTAATATCATGATAAAAGTCCTTTGGCCAAACCTTCGATTTTTAGGAATTTAATGTAAATTAATTATATAATAATTGTTTTAAAAACTCTTTTATGTCAATTTTGACACTATTTGGTATTTGATTTTTTTGAAAATCATAACATAATTATTACATCGAACAAAGATAATTAAATCAATACTGAAATGTCATAGTAACCTATAAAATTCGTTCAATTCATTAAATGTCTCAAATTATATTTATTTGGATATTTATAATATCAATTATTTTAATATTTCACTAATAATGTAATTATTACATCATCATTGTGTCATAATTAAATTAATATATTTAAAGTATAAAAATTATAAATAAAATACCATTATTTTTGAAATAGTTTTAGTTTTATAATTAATACTTACAATCGAATTGATCTAATGAATAACCCTATATTAAAAATGTTTTAGTAATTAAACTTTGAATTTAACTCTTTTAACTCTTCTTGGAATTAAATAATAATAAATTTATTAATCTAATCCAAGTGGACCTAAATGATAATATTTTATTCCTAAGAATGTTTTTGGTCAAGATACACATGTCCAATAGAATTAGGAAATGTGTTAGTTTAATATTAATATCATTTTTACCCTTAATTACCCTATTTACTTTTAACTGTGGTAAATAAAAGTAAAAAGATACTATTCACCAAAAAATATTTTTATCCCATTGAACCAAATTTTACTCCTTGATATTAACCGTGTGTCTAGGATTTTCAAAATTCAGCTCACAGAAGCAGTATAATTATGTTTTCTGTGAATTTTCAAAAGCTCCAAGGAGGTGGGTAAAAGACGGTGAAAAGTTCAAAATAATTTTTATATATCTAAAATTTTTATAAACCGACTCCAATGAATTATATTGAACTTATATAGGTATTATGTATCCATTTTAACATTAAATAATTTATATAAAATAAATAATTATTTAAATAAAAAATTGGATTTAAACTATAACTCAGTGTTTTCACTATTCATCAAAAATTAAAAGTTTTCATAAAAATACAAAATATTTACCCTAAGATAATTATGATAATCCGAATTAAATAATGAAGTATATTTTACCAAATTAAAAACATAGAAGTTGCATTTATTAATTTAAAATTAGTTCCTATTGTCAAAACAAAAAATGTGTTTTTAAGAAACAATAACTATCAAAAGATTGACACTTGTTTATGTCTGGTTTAAATGAAAAATTATGTACAATGGACAACATTGGACTAAGTTGTAAAAATATATTCTAAATATAATTTAAAACCAGTCAAATTAATAATTTAGCACTATTAATTATTTCGATTAAAAAAATTGTTTTTAATTAAAATTTAGTAATCTTCACTATTCATCAAAATATGAATGTTATCAGAAAAGTACCAAAAATACACCCTAAGATAATTTCTACATTCCGAATCCAAAAATGATTTCCTTTTTGAAAGATAAGATGTATAAAGTTTCAAAAAGTGGGTATTACTATTCATAACAGCTACTTTGATTGGTTATGGTGTGTGTTAGAACTCAAAGTTGCGTACAACGCACGCTACTGTATTATTCAAAGAGAAACGTACCATGGAAGCTTGGGGTGTTACATTCTCCCCTACTTCAATAAATTCCGTCCTCACAATTTATGCTCGGTATAGGAAACTTGGGGTTGAAATTTAAAAATATCTTAGTTGAAATCCCACATCGAAAAATGGATTAATGAGGCCTCTATTTAAAATAAAGAGTGGTAAGTATAAAGGTTACAAAAAATAAAACATACTAGGGTTCCATATAGGAAAACATGGATATTAACGAGAAATCTAACCATCAATATCTGATGGAGAGTGGTAGAGGACATGGCTATGAAGAGGCCAACAATCACAAAGCTATAAATTTGTGACGATCTAAGGTACTATCTAGGACAATGTTTTTGTTCTAAGTTCCTTTTCTTAATGTTGAGAAATTTATTTATGAGATTGGCTAAAATCATAAGGAGATATACTTACTTTATGATTAGAGTTTTCTCCATTACTAAATTTCTACCACAAACTCATCTTTCACTCCAAAACATAATAGAACTCAAAAATACTCTATTTATCATAATCATATAGGGTTACAAATATAATGAATTTATAATTCACATATCATACCCTTTTAGAAAAAGAAACTACATTATACAATCCAGGGACTTCACGTAGTCCCGTGGTAGGCGATAAATCCCAATCACACTATGGATGTGGGTTTGATTCCCGTATCTTTGTCTGATGCGACGGGTTGTCACACGGTCTGTGTGTTTTCCTATTATAAAAATCCAAAAATAACCTTTCAAACTTAATCCATTCCAACCTCTAGACTTATACAAAATACTACTATCCAAACTCAGAGTCCAAAATTTACATGGAAGTTAAACATAATGAGGATCCTTTTCGCCAGGTAATAACATATGAACACCTTCCTCATATATTCTTTTACAACACCGCAACATCCTGAATTACCAAAATCAACCATCTCTTATTCTATAATCACTACCTCATTATCAACACCATATTAAGGATTACCTTACTTTCAACCATTTATTTTCCAAAAAAAATTGAAGCTTACTATTAATTCACTTTTCATAGAACCATATAATCTCAAATCCTAAATAAAATAGTACTGCAGTACAATCCTTATTTATCTCTATAATTCATGTAACTAGTATACTGTTGATACAACACTCAAATAAAATAATTCTATAATAATAACATAAGAACACTAGTCATTCCTCTTCTTCTGAGTTAGTATCATAACTTAATTATTATCCAATAGCATCATTTTGTGCGTACTCTGATGATTTGGACATTGGTTTGCATAGTGTCCCAACTCCGTGCAGATGAAGCATTGTACATTTGAAAACTTTATCTTACCCTTGCAATCACATTCTTGGTGTCCTTTTTCTCCACACATATAACAAACTCCCATTCCCTTCAAGCATTTATCAAGGTGATTCATTCCACATTTATCACATATTGGAAAATCCTTCTTTCCCTTATTCCCTTTATCCATATTTCTTTCTACCATCCTTTTCTTCTCTAGATTCCATTCAAAGCCAAAGAGTTCAGTGATTTCTTTACTGATCTTTTGATACTATTTATTCATATGATGATAATACATGGGAGACTATTTACTATATAAATTTTTACTTAATACCATCAATGATATGACCCTTCTTACTCTTTGGATCATACGTATTGTGGGAGTTCTCATTCCTTCTACTGGGCACCATTTCTAAACAATGGCATAGACTAAGTCAATTTATGAATCACAATTCATAATTCCAAACATGTAAAATACCTAACATAAATTGAACAGTTTATGGATATAATCCATAATCATAAAAATTTATTCTTGGAGGAAGTATATACTCATAAACCCTTCATAATGGTTTGTAAAAAAATGAGAATTATCCTCAGAATATCCCCAGGGAGTGTCGTAACCAAGAGTGCAGCAAGGCCCATTGTCTTCCACTAGTTCTCGTTCGAGTCTAGCTCAAGGCGGTGTTTTTGAGTTTTACCCTTAGGTACATCTGTCCCACAACCGCCTCTACCTTCTCATATCCAGACAGTGATGTATTGCTCGGAAAATTCACAAAATCTCTACAATACCAAAATTATAATAATTTATTATATAATAATCCTCAATGTCTATCTTAGGGTAATGTGCTCTAATCAGAGTTTATCCAAATCTAGTTTCCAAGGTTATTGCTAAACTTCCTCTGATACCAACTGTAACGCCCCGACCCAAGTTACCCAAAGTCGGTGCATTTTTATAATACGTTGGCATGATTACAAGGAATCAAGTCCCAAAGGACCGATCAGTTTAGCAGTCTTGGAAAATAGATTAGATACATTATCTTCACATTACAATTTGAAACATAAAACACAGCATAGATAGTTCTTTAAGAATTCCACTTTCCCCTGTAGCTTAACCCTACATATCAATCATAATAC
The DNA here is from genome assembly GCA_963277665.1 of Viscum album. Classification (NCBI taxonomy): domain Eukaryota; kingdom Viridiplantae; phylum Streptophyta; class Magnoliopsida; order Santalales; family Viscaceae; genus Viscum; species Viscum album. The sequence continues at coordinate 235,444,446 of OY728159.1, forward strand.
ACTCCTTGGTATCCTGGGAAAATAAAACATAAGAAAGGGGTGAGCTCAGATGCTCAGTAAGTGTAAATAATTTAGAGGAAGCTATAAACTTTTTAAGGAATGATTTGTAATAAAAAACAGCCTTTTAAACATAAACATTGATATAATATGGTAAAAATAAATGAAACATTACCATTTAAGCATGAACATGGATATTCTACTAGTCGGATAATCACATGTAATAACTAATTTCATAATGAGGAATGAATAATGCTGAACTTTAATTTCTTTTTCCTGGCCTCGTGCCAAGAACTAGGGGCGAACTGTAACTGAAACCCAACTCGGAGTGCCTCTAAAAACCAAACACCATCCCAAAGTTCCTCTAATAACCGGACACCAACCCGGAGTGCCACTAATAACCATACACCAACACAGAGTGCCTCTAATAACTGAACACCAACCCGGATTTCCTCTAATAAACAGACACCAACCCTGAGTGCCTCTAATAACCAGACACCAACCCGTAGTGCCTCTAATAACCGGACACCAACCCGGATGGTCTGCTGTAACTAGATCCCATCATGGAACATACTAGTCCAACACATTAATCTTAAGAATATGATGAAATATAACATAAACATTCGTATTAAAACTAGCATAAAAAATGCCAAAACATTAATCATAGGCCATTAATGGCATAAGAATGACTTATCCATAGTAAAACATATCAAAAAATCTTAAATACAATATGGAAGATTTGTATCATATTAAATTAACTTCAAACAAGTGTAAAATTTATCAAAGGATGTTGACATAGATGAAATCAAAACTATTTGAGAGAAATATATCATTTTTTCTGGAAAACATTAAAATTCACACAATTTGGAAATAAATTCATTTAAAGATATTTTTGAATCAATGAGTCCTATAACACTTTGAAACTTTGGAAAGGAATTAACATTTTAAAAACATTCATGTCCATATAAATAAATCCTTAAAAACCATTTTGAAGACATGGATAATAATGAGAAAGATTTAGAAGAATAAATATTTAAAACATTTGAAATGATGTTTTAGTAAAAATTACCTTAAGGAAATCCCTTTGAAAACTCTTTCATAAAACATGTACATATATAATAAATATTTCCCAGTAGATACTTACATAAAAATATCCTCGGATAATAAAGAGATTGTGAAATTAACCCTTACCAATTTGGTAACTTACGAAACATACACCCCATGAAAGAGGTATCATACAATGAATTTGTAAATACACATAAATTAAAGTGTATTTCATAAAGAATACAATTATGGGGAGTACATACACCACACAAAATTTAATAGTAGCAATATGGCATGAATCTCACGGGAATAAGAAGTGAGATGAAAACCACTTACCTTGCACTTTCCTTTATACCAGAACTATATTAATATTTATGATATCATAAATTATTCCTTTATGACACTATACTGCCCATTTAATAATAATTTCCATGATATATTAATATTTCAGGTAATAATTGCTTTCTTTATCGTACATGTTTTAACTTGTTACTCTTGATTGTATCACATAGATCCTGATTTAAATACTTCCAGAATATAAAACATGATTTATTTATCATCTATATTTATAATATAAAAATTTATAATAGATGTATATATATAAAATAGAAAACACCGCTTATGGAGACGGTAGTCCGTCCGTGCGCATAAACGATGTTTCCGTTTTCATATAGTATTGAACGGAATAAGGGAATAAGATATATGTAAGTAAATAAATACTTATATATATAAATATATATATATCTCCAGTATCATTATTATGTCATACATTATATACTTATTAGTAATATATATTTTTATAATCATCGATGAAGGGTGAACATGGAAATGAATCCCATCGCGTCGTGGAGACGGTAATCCATACGTATGCACGAGAACAAATATCATTCTTTTGATATTAATATAATATATAATTGGATGTTATATAATATATACATAATCCTTATCATGTTATATTTATTATTTAAATAAAATACACATCATTATTAAACCCATCTAAATAATAATGTATTGAATAACAATTACACCACAACGTGGAGACGGTGAGCCGTATGTACGCCCGTATGGTGACATTCCATTCAAAGGGTTGATATAATAATGAATTTGGTTGTATTATAATAACATAACAGTATATAGTATACACTGGAGTTATTATTTTAGAATATAAATAATAAATAAAGAAGAAGTTGAAAAAGAAAGGAACTTGAAAGTGGGTGGTGAAAACATTACCTCTTCTTTGGGTTCTTCTTTTTGATTTGATAAAAAGGGATCCTTAGGTAGGATATATGATCAAAATAATGCCTCTAGGTTGAATTGAGGTAATTTTAGAGAGTATATGGGTAGGGTTTGGATGAACCAAATGGGTTCTAAGGTATGAATAATTTGTTATAAGTTGAGTCCTTTTATAAGGGGGGTGAGGGGCTCTTTAGGAAAAATTTAAAGTATTAATTTATAATAAATTCATATTCGGTTTTTAATGGTTCTAAAGTGGATTATTCCAAGTATAAGGAGGATTTGAGTCAAAATATTTTCAACCAATATATTTTAGAGATGTTTGGGACATTATATTAACCATATCTTTTAGTTTTAACTCTTAGTTAATTAGATTGACAATTACCATGTCACTTTGTATTTTTATATTATATAGTAAATAAATGTACTATATACATCCAAACGACCACAAGTGTTATATTAATGATAAACCTATCATGATAAAAGTCTTTTGGCCGATCCTTCGATTTTTAGAAATTGAATATCAATTAAAAATATAATTTTTCCTTTAAAAACTCTTTTTTGTCAATTTTGACACTATTTGGTATTTGATTTTTGTGAAAATCATAACATAATTATTATTTCGAAAAAAATAATTAAATCAATAATAACATGTCATAGTGACCTATAAAATTCTTTTAATCCATTAAAGTCTCAAATTATATTTATTTAGATACTTATAATATCAATTATTTTAATATTTCACTAATAAGGTAATTACCGCATCATAATTGTGTCATAAATAATTTAAAATATTTAATATCTAAAAATTATAAATAAAATACCATTATATAGGAAATATTTTTATCTTTATAATTAATATTTACAATAAAATTTAACATATGTATAACCCTATATTAAAAATGTTTTAGTAATTAAACATTGATTTTAACTCTTTTAACTCTTCTTGGAATTAAATAATAATAAATGTCCTAATCTATTCCATGTGGACCTAAATGATAATATTTTATTTCTAAGGTGGTTTTTGGTCGAGATACACCTATCCAATAGAATTAGCACATGTGTTAGGTTAATATTAATATCATTTTTACCCTTAATTATCCTATTTACTTTTAACCGTGGTAAATAAAAGTAAAAAGATATTATTCGCCAAAAAATATTTTTATCTCATTGAAGCACATTTTACTTCTTGATATTAACCGTGCCTCTTGTATTTTCTAAATTCAGCTCACAAAAGTGGTAAAATTATGTTTTATGTGAATTTGCAAAAGCTCCTAGGAGGTGGGTAAAAGACTGTGAAAAGTTCAATAAATTCTTTATATCTAAAATTATTATAAACCGACTCCAATGAATTATATTGAACATATATAGGTATTATGTATCTATTTTTTTCATAAAATAATTTAAATAAAATAAATAACTATTTAAATAAAACTTCGGTTTTAAACTATAACTCAGTGTTTTCACTATTCATCAATAATTAAAAGTTTTCAGAAAAATAACAAAAATTTACCCTAAGCTAATTTTGATCTTCCAAATTCAATAATGAAGTCTATTTTACCAAATTCAAAACATAGAAGTTGAATTTATTAATTTAAAATTAGTTCCCGATGTCAAACCAAAATGTGGGTTTTTAAGAAACAATAACTATAAAAAGATTGACACTTGTTTATGTCTAGTTTAAATGTGAAATTATGTCCAATGGCCAAAATTGGACTAAATTGTAAAAATATATTCTAAATATAATTTAAAACCACTAAAATTCATAATTTATCACTATTAATTATTTCTATTAAAAAAAAATTTAATTAAAATTCAGTAATCTTCACTATTCATCGAAATATGAATGTTATCAGAAAAGTACCAAAAATTCAACCTAAGATAATTTCGATAATCCAAATCCAAAAATGAAGTCCATTTTGAAAGATAATATGTATAGAATTTAAAAAAGTGGGTATTACTATTCATAACAGCTAGTTTGATTGGTTGTGGTGTGTGTTAGAACTTGGAGTTGCGTACAACGCACACTACTGTATTATTCAAAGAGAAACATATCATGGAAGCTTGGGGTGTTACATCCATGGGCTCACGAAATAGACCCAAGGATTCCAATGGTCAGACATGTATCAACCAATAGGTTTAGGACACATGTTAGGATAATTTAATATTATTATGACATTATTTTTTAACCGTATTTACTGGATTTAGACCTTTAACCACGGTAAATAAAATATTTATTGAAGTAAATATTCCTAATGTATAAAAATATAAGTTACCTATTTACAAAATTTTGACCTCCTGATTTAAAATATGGAATCCATTTTTCTAAATTCAAAATACAGAAGTGGGATAAATTAACTTAAAAATAATTCCCGTTGTCAAAACAAAAAGCGTGTTTTTAAGAAATAATAACTATCAAAAAATTAACATTTTCTTATGTCCAGTTTAAATGTGAAATTACATACAATTACCAAAATTACATTAAGTGGTAAAAATATAATCTAATTATACTTCCAAACCATTAGAAGTTATAATTCAATAGTATAAACTATTTTGATTAAAAAAGTTGTTTTCAGTTAAAATATAGTATTTTTCACTCTTCAACCAAATCTGAAAGTTATCAGAAAAACAACAAAAATTTATTGAAACTATATTCTTATGTATTTATTCTAAAGAAGATGTTTATTTTTTCAAATTAAAAATATAAAAGTTTCAAATATCGGATTTAAAAAGGTTTCACCATTAAAAGGAGGTAAAATTGCCTTTTTTTAAAAATACTTCTTTTATCTGAAAAAATGAATATGTTCTGAAATTATGACTAATAAACTCATAATATGGATTCTAAAATTATAAATATTATATAAAGTTAAAAATTCAGTTAATACTATTCATAACTACTTTTGAATGTCTAGTTTGGTATGTCGTGGTGCGCTTGAACTTAGTGTTGCGTATAATGGAAGTTAATGAATTACTTTGAAGAGATAACGTACAATGAAATCATGGGGTGTTACATTAATCCCTACTTCAATAAATTTCATCCTTACAATTTTATGTCGTTCTTCGAAAATAAAATGTTGAAAATAAAAAATACTATTATGGGAAAACCCACATCAGAAATAGGGTTTATAAAATTTAGTATTAATAAGAGGAAAAGGGGAATGAAGAAGTCACCATAAAATTATGATCTCAATTAAGAGAACATTGGTGGAAATTAAATACACATGATTAGAGTAAAAACATAAATATTTATAGGGAGTGATAGAGGTCATCAGTCACAAGCAATTGTAGAATTGAGGGCCTCAAAGACATTAATCTATAATGATTTAAAATATCATCGGATCAACAAAACATAAGATATTAGGGTAACAAATTTTTAGTTTTAATATCCCTTACCTAAAGTTTGATAATTAATTTCTTCATGGAATAAGGGAAGAAAAAAAATATTCTTTACAAGTATAGTTCCATCCATTAACTAATTTATACCACAAACTCATCTTTCACTTTAAAATATAATAGAACTTAATAAAATATTCTATTATTTCTAATCGTATAGGGTTCCAAAAAAATAAATTTATAATTAACCTATAAAACCCTTTAAAAACTACATTATATAGTCTAGGGACTTCATGTAGTCCAGTGGTTGGCGATAAATCCCAATCGAACTATGGTTGTGGGTTCGATTCCCGCAGTTTTGTCCGACGTCACGGGTTGTCACACAGTCTGCGTGTTGTCCTTTTTATAAATATAAAAAATTAACCTTAACAATAGTTTCTAATATCAAACATAATCCATTCCAACCTTTAGACTTATCCAAAATACATATATCCAAACTCACAGTCCAAAATTTATAAGGAAGTCAAACACAATAATGATTTTTTTCCACATAATAACATGTGAACACCTTCATCATGTATTATTTTAAAACATGGTAACACCCTGAATTAAAATAAAACCTTATTGATTACATTCATACTATCTTATCCTTTATATAATACTAGATATATTCCTTCTATCAAAAAATATTGAGTATTCCAACAATGATGAAATAAACAAACTATTAATAAGTTCCAAGGAAGTCAATAATATCCAATATAATTTATCCAAATCAACCATCTTTTATTCCAAAATCGCTACCTCATTAATAGGACCATATTTAAGATTAAATTTCATTCAACCATGCACTTTCCAAAAATTTAACATGATATTGAGGCACTTTTCTTGGTTCGACACACTCTCAAGCCCTTAATGAAATAGTACTGCAGTACCATCTTTATATACTCAATAATTCTTATAACATGTACATCATTAATATGATACTCAAACGACACAATAAATTAATAAAAACGTAAGAAATTTAATCATTCCTCTCCATCATCGATAGTATCATAACTTTATTATTATCCAATAGCAGCATTTGGGGTATACTCTGATGATTTGGACATTGATTCACATAGTGTCGCAACTCTTTGCAGATGAATCATTGTACATTTGAATCTTTTTTCTTACCCTTGAAAATATTTACTTGGTGTCTTTTTTCTCCACACATATAACAAACTCCCATTACCTTTAAGAATTTACCAAAGTGATTCCGTCCATAGTTATCAAATATGGGAAAATCCTTCTTTTACCTCTTCCCTTTATCAATCTTTCTATCTTCCATCATTTTCTTCACTTACATATCTTCAAAGCCATAAGACTCATAGAATTCTTTACTTATCTTATTAACACATGAAACTATCTCTTCATATATTAGGAATACATGGGAGACTATTTCACCTCTAACTGTTTTCTTAATATCATTAATGATATGATCCTTATTACTCTTTGGATCATAAATATTTCTGGAGTTGGAATTCATTCTACTGGGATCCATTTCTATACAATGGCATACACTAGGTCAGTTTATGAATTGCAATGAATAATTACAAACATGTAAAATAACTAACGAAAATTGAATAGTTTATGGATATAATCCATAATAATAAAAATATATTCTTTGGAGAGGTATATACTCGTAAATCCATCATAATTATTTGTAGATAAAACGATAATTATCTTAGTCATATCCCCTAGGATTGTCATAACGAAGAGTGAAACAAGGTCCGTTGTCGTGCACCAGTTCCCATTCGAGTCTAGCTCAAAGCAGTGTTTTTGTATTTTACCCGTAGGTAAATCTATGCCAGAGCTGCCTCTACCTTATCGTATCCTGACAGGGATTTATTTTCTTGGTAAATTCACAAAATCCCTACAGTACAAAAATTATAGTATGTTCTTCTATACTAATCCTCAACGTCTATCTCATGGTAATGTGCTCTAATCAGAGTTTCTGTGAATGTAGTTTCCAAGTATTGTACTAAAGTTCTTCTTATACCAACGGTAACACCCCGACCCAAGTTACCCAGAGTTTATGAATTATTACCTAGAATTGTCATGATCACAAGGAAATCATATCTCAAAAGACAGATCCATTTAGTATTATTGGAAACAATATTCATATATAAGTTCAACTTTAAAACTTGAAAAGAAAAAAGCATGAATTTATTCCATTAGAAACACCCATGAATCCTAGATTTTTCCTGCAAGTCACTCATAACTAACTTCTTCATATCCTTGAAAAATGAAACATAAGAAATGGTTGAGATCAAATGCTTAAAAAGGGTAAGCAATACATCAAAAGAACATATAAATAGTAATCATAGTGAATAATTGAGACCATATTCCATGATAAATAATAATCATGAATACTTTTTTGGAAAGAATATGATCTGAGTAAATAATTCCATAATAAAACATAATCATGGGTGTTATACTAGTCGAATGACCACATGAACCGTATATATTATTTTCATAAAGAGGGAATGTATAATGTCGGACATTCTGAAACCTTTTGTCAAGGACTCATCCAAGACGTCTAAGAATGATTAAGGCCTCAACCAAAACCATATATCAAATTGGGAAATGCCTTGTCCAATTCCACATCAAGTTGTCTCATTATACCTACTGATGCATCGAGGAGCTATAGTTGTCTCCACCCGTCACTAACTAAGTCCAATACATTCCTCATATGAAAAGGATGAAATATAATATAAACATTCGTATTAAAACTACCATACGAAATGTTAATACCTTAACCATAAACCATGAATGGTATAAAAATAGCACATCCACAGTCAAACATATCACAAAAAGATTAATACAATATGGATTTTTTGTATCATAATAAATCAACTTCAAATAAACTTAAAATCCATCAAAGGATGTTGACATAGATGAAATCAAAACCTTTTTTAAAGAAATATATCTTTCTATTTTGAAATCATATAAGAGTCACATATTTATAAATAAAACATTTATTTGAAAGTATTCTTATAATCTTTTAAGGGATTCTTCTAAGATGTTATAATGGCATAAAATTGCCGCAGCCGCCACATATGTTAAAAGACATTCTTACCTTAAATTTGTCGAAAATGTCAAAAATTAGCTTGTTTGGATAACGACAGAATGATTCCTTTATAAACATATTATAAAATTAAAACAAGTTTATAAATGACTTTAACCCATTGTCTATAAAATAACAAGAATTTTTTTAAATATATTTTTAAGAAACATGGATGTGGATGATAAAGAGGTCCCAATAGATAATTATGTATACACAATCTCAGATAATGAAGAGATTGTAGAATTAACCCTTACCTTGTACTTTTCCTTGGACGAGGGTAGGTTAACCTCCTTCATAACGGTGGAATAAATTTTATTAAATTATAAAAGAATCATATAAATTAATATGACATCATATATGATCTTTTAACATTGTTTGTTAGTAATATATTAGTATTATTGTCGTTTCGAGTGTTAACTGGTTCGTTTTCCTTTACATGTTTTGTTATGTATGTAATGTTTTTATTAATAGGATGTATCTTATTCATATTCAGAATGATATATAGTATTTAAAAATTATTTTTAATCATATAATAAAAATTATTCTTGAATGGATATGGTGGGGAATGAATCTCATCACGTTCGTGGAGACGGTATTCTGTATGTACGCACGAGCGAATATATCATTAATTTGATATTAAAATAATATATAATGGGATGTTTTATCATATATACAGAATAATTATCATGTTATCCTTATTATTTACATCAGTTACACATCATTATTATACCCATCCAAAAAATAATGTATTGAATAACAATTACACCACGACCTGGAGACGGTAAGCCGAGCGTACGCACGTATGGTGACATTTCATTCAAAGGATGGATAGAATAATGAATATGGTTGTACCATAATTATATTAATTTCACATTATATATAAGATACTATATTTATTATTTTTTAATGGAAACAACAAAGAAAGAGGAAGTGGAAGAAGAAAGGAACTTGAAAGAGGTGATGAAATATTTTGCCTCTTCTTCAGGTTCTTAATTTTGATTTGATCAGAAGGGAACTATAGGTTGTCTTTATGACTAAAGTAAGGATTCTAGGATGAATTTAAGACAATTGAGAGGGTATTTGGGTAGGTTTTGGCCTATTTAAATGGAATTTAAGGTGTGAGTTAGAGAGAAGGGGGAGCAACCTTTTATAAGCGGGGAGAGTGGCACCTTTGGAAAAGCATGAAATATTATTTTATAATAAACTTATATTCGGTTTCTAATGGCTCAAAAATAAATTATTTAAAGGATATGGCATGGATGGGGAAAAACTCAAAAAAAAGGTTTTAGACAGGTTTTTGTCACTCTACTAACTTTATCATTTAGATTTAACTTTTAGTTAAATAGTGTGACATTTACCATGTCTCTTTGTTTTTTTATATTATATGGTTAATAAACATACTATATACTTCCTATATAACCCCAAGTGATTCATTAATTATACAACTATAATTTTATATGTCTTTTTTCCAAACCATATATTTTTACGAATAGAATATCAATTAATAATATAATATTTATTTTAGAAACTCTTTTATGTCAATTTTGACAGTATTTTGTATTTTTTTTCTAAATTCATAAGTGCATTATTACTTCAAAAAAAATTCATATAATCAGTCCTAACATTTAAAATTAACCTATAATATTCATTTATGGCATCAAAGCATTAAAATTATATTTAGTTTAACATCTATAATACCATTTATTTGATTCATTCATTAATAAGGAAAATATTGCATCATCATTGTGTCATTAATAAATATATTTATTTTATGTCTAAAAATTATAAATAAAATATCCCGATGTTGGATATATTTTATGATTATAATTATAATCTATAGTCGAATAGATCAATTTTATAACATCATATAAAAGTTTTTTTACAAAAAGATATTTTCTTTTTTTATTATTTGTCTCTACCTTAAATTATTTAATATATAATGTCATTATCACTTCCATGTGGCTCTATGGGGTCCCAAAATCGACCCAAGGATTTAAAAGGTCAACAGGTATCATACAATAGGGTTTGTACTTGTTTTAGGGTATTTTAATATTATCCTAAAATTATTTTTTATCCTTATTTACTGGATTTACCCCTTTAACTCCAATAAATAAAATATTTACTAAAGTAAATATTTCTAATGTCTAAAAATAAAAGTTACATATTTACAGAATTTGGACCTCCTGATTGAAAATATGGAATCCATTTTTCTAAATTCAAAATAAAGAAGTCGTAAAAATTAATTTAAAAATAATTCTCGTTGTCAAAACAAAAAGCTTGTTTTTAAGAAATAATAACTATCAAAAGATTAACACTCGCTTTTGTCCAGTTTAAATGTCAACTGATGTCCAATGAAAAAAATTTGATTGAATGGTAAAAACATAATATAATTATAATTCAAAACCATTAAAATGTATAATTCCACACAAGAAATTATTTTGATTAAAAAAGTTGTTTTAAGTTAAAATATAGTACATTTTACTATTCACCCAAATATGAAAGTTATCAGAAAAACACCAAAAATTTAGAGAAAATAAATTATTATGTCTCAATTATAAAGAAAATTTTTATTTTGTGAAATTGATTATATAAAAGATTCAAATGTTGTATTTAAAAAGGGTTCTCCATTAAAAGGGGTTAAAATTTTATTTTTTGAAAAATACTTCTTTTATCTAAAAAAATTAATATGTTCTTACATTATGTCTAAGAAACTCATAATATGGATTCTAAAATTATAAGGATTATAAAAAGTTAAAAATTTACTTAATACTATTCATAACCGCTTTTGAACGGCTAGTTTGGTAAGTCATGTTGCACTTGAACTCAGTGTTGTGTGTAGTTCAAGTTATTGGATTACTTTGATGGGATAACGTACTATGAAATATTGGGGTGTTACGTTGATGTCCAAAATGAATGCATTAATCCAACCCTAATTTCATATAGGAAACATTCCTAGTAGGGTTATATCTGAAATATGAGCCCATATATCTTCCTCGTTCCCTTGGCCACTTTAGTATAAGTCCTTTATAGAACAAAGATTTGGAACCTTTCAGTAATGAATCCTTATTGTGTGAGGTTAAACTGCATGGTTGGGTCCATATCACATGAAATTAAAATGTATGATGGGTCCCATTAATTGGAACGGAACTATATGTGTTATTAAACCATTAATGGGGATATTTAGGAAGCTCATTCATTGGTCTCATCATGAGAACAAATCATCTAATGTTTACCTAGATGCCGAGAATTTTCAAAGAACCCATCTGTGTGGTCGAAACTAAAATCCTTGTAATAATGAACAAAAAAATATAATATTTTAATAATAGGGTACCATTGATGTAGAACCTCTGATAATAATATATGTATCCATTTATGAAGAAAATAAGACACATAAAAGTGATTCAAAATTCGATACATGCTAATAACTGATTTTTAATTCAAGGATGACCCACATCAGACTCAATATTTAATAATGGATTTGAGAACAAATATTAAATTTATAAGAGAGTCCCATAGATAAAAAGTCTTCCTCCTAAAAGTGTGTGATGATTCTGACCTCCCATACTCTTGACCACTATGAGTTCTTATGTGTCTTTGTCCAAGAATCCCAATGAGTTCCTTCTTTTAGAAACAAGGTCTCTAAGATAGTATAAATATATAAATGTTGGGTATTTCTAGTTCCACAATGAAAACCAATTAAAAAACATTCACAAATAGTGATACTAATATGAATGTTTGTATATTATTTGACCCCCTACAATAATTCATTGGAAGACTAACATTAGAAGATGAAAAAATGGTGAACCTTAAATGAATCCATAACCAAGATGATGGTATCACCCATATATCAGGACCATTTCCCTCTCAAATGAAAGAGGTAAAAATGACAATAAGTCATGAGTTTGTTAGAATAATGAGATGATGCATTTATGGGGTTTTCATGTTAGGATTTCCCACCTATATTCTAGGAACATCCAATAGGATCTCCCTTCAATCCATATAGAATCTCCCCAACTATCACTAACTTATCCCCTGAATATCATTCATGGTGGTTTCCCTTCCTGGTAAAGGATTCCGTCAACAACCCAGTGCCATAAACACCGGGTCTCAGATTCATTGTTCAGGTAATATTTTCAAAATAGTACCATAATATCATTCGAGGTCATGTGATAGGTCCTGTAGGTTGCGAAGCCCCACTGATCATTCAACCAGCAAAGGCCGGTACAAAAGTTGATAGAACCAACAACCATATTCAACCATTTTAAGATATTATCAATAGAATGAAAAAACCATTATCTCCATTATCATAAGAAGGTTGGTAAATATGTCATTGAATTCCACATCCATAATACACAAGGATCCTTCCAAGTAAATACTAATAAAATTTTTGACCCCAAATTCTATGTGACAGTGAACCCTTATCATAATTATGGTGCTTTCGTCAGTATTCTAACCCCTATAATCCGGACCCGGGAAATAATGACATCCCAATCAGGGAAACACTGGCCAATAGGTTACATGGGTATATCTATATCTCTTAGAGTAAATCTCACTTGTAATATGTGGTGGAAAATTGTGATCAATAACATATACCCTCTTTCACTAATTTTGCTGAACAGTTGACTCATCTAGTAGTATACCAACAATCCCACCATTCAAATATATAGTCACACAATGAGATGGTACCTAATTCATATTGACAATATATTCTTCGGGTCCTTTCAAACAAATTACCCACAATTTTTCTTTGTAGTAACAAGCCTATGTTTAATTCAAATAAAATATCCAACACAAAAGGGTGTTTAAATCTGTAGTAAGTTCATCTGCATGAGATACCGCCTCTACTAGCAAAATCCCTTTTTACCATAAAACACATCATATTCAATGATACCCAAATTATTTTTTAAAATATTTTCTTACTCAAACCTGAAAGTGACGTCACATTCTTATACATATTATCCAGAAATGGGAGACTTAATAACGTTTAGGTAAAAGCTCATGACATTAAATTAAATCCCCCCAATTTTCTTAATCTATGAAATTGGACATTGTAGAATAATTTCCTAACGGTGCAATATTAAAATGAATATCATAAAATCCTAGTCACAATATGTTATACATTACAAAAATGGCCCCTCTATAAGACATTAAAATTCATGGTTAATATCTCGGTCACATGACATTAAACTACATGATGTTTCAACCCTTTTTATAAATGGGTCTTTACATTATCATTGGTTGTCAAACAAAGAATAAAATCATCCATACAATCCAGATTTGTGTAGGAGTAGTTTCTCATTCAGAGAAAATCCAAAAAAAGATGCTCTATTCATTCTTAGACAACATCCCTTGGAAAAACCACCCATAGGTGTCTTGATAAATCAGAATCTACATAAAATAAAAAATTTCATTAGTAATATAATATCATAATTCTTAATAACTCTATTTTATTTCCATATAATAACATGACCCCATTGGATTTTCATGTGGCTCCCACAAAAGTCCATGTCAGATGAGGATTAATTAAATGTTCTTATTTACATTTGTATGGGTCCCCCTGATGGAATCATAAATTCTCACTGAATTCAACTTGGTTACAATGTTATGAACAATCTAGTGCACTCGTTATACCCCCATCTACTCAGGCATAACATCCCCTCATGGATAGAGATACAATATTCCATCAAAACCTTCAACTGGTTGGTCTTAGAATCATGGAACATGAATGGGTAAAATTTCATAATTAATTCAGGTGTTTATAGCTTCAAATCCAAAGAACATTGGTTTTGATGTATGAAACAGGTAATGGATAATGTCCAAGAATTAATGTATAGTCTTATAACTAAATAACTATAATTAAGGATATTCTTGTATTATTGAAACCATTAAAGAGTGTAATTATCATACTTTGATAATGAAAAATCCTTTATATGATCATGGAAAAAATGTGGAGGATAGTTACACTAATTCTACTTGTGATGATACTTCATCAGATTCCCTTCTAGATATAGTATATTAGTATCAAATAAATCATATTCAACTATACCTATAGATTTAATCATCTTTTCAATTGGATCTCCTACTTGTTAATCATAAATAGTAGTCCTTCAAGCATCTAATGAACCTACCAAAAATCATAGATATTTTCATTAGAAACTATTCTTCTTTTCAAAAAAAATTACACGAGTGTGGAAATTTGGTAATGGAATGGGCTCATGAAGTGTGCCTACTCAGGTGACCTCACGTAGGTCCCTCTCCAAGGTTCATTGTGCATGTCACTTTCCCAGATGTATGAATCTCATAGGTAGGTGCATACA
The DNA here is from genome assembly GCA_963277665.1 of Viscum album. Lineage (NCBI taxonomy): Eukaryota > Viridiplantae > Streptophyta > Magnoliopsida > Santalales > Viscaceae > Viscum > Viscum album. The sequence continues at coordinate 235,459,476 of OY728159.1, forward strand.
GTGTCTATTAAAACAGTGGTTTAAAAATTAAGTTATGTCAATTTTTTGTGTGACACTAGAATGTTGATACTAGAGTGACAGAAGCATGATGACCACTCTCTACAACTAGAGACAATATTTATAGACCCGTGATCCCATATTTGTGGTTCACGCATCCACCCAGTCTATACAGACAACCCATGAGTACATCTGTCATGGGAAACATGTGTGGATAACATCCCTGATCAATTTTCCCTTTTCAATCAGTTTTCCTAACTATTGGAGGCTCATCTTGTAATGAGATCCCATCCAGAGGGGGGGGATTTTGTTGACACTCTATTTTGTCACACAGATGAGAAGGAATTAAATAATTCTACCTTAATGATATTAATAGAAGATATGTGACGAAATAAATGGATCACACACTTTTCCAAATGCGCACATGCCCCACCAAATAGGGTTGATGTATATGGTTCCTGTGTGTGACCCTTTGCAATGAACCTACACATTATCTTGCATAAAAAACCTATCCATGAGCCTACGTGACCAACCAAAAAATAACCCTACATGATAGAACTGCTTGATATAGAACCTTATCTCAACATACCATATATTTCTATAAATAGGACCCTAGGTCTATTCATTTGAAAATAAAAAAAATCTCAATGAACTCTAGACACTCTTCTCTCCCAATTTTTGTTAATTTCCTATTAAAAACGAACCATGTAGCATACAAATCATAAATGAGTAGGAATTGGGGGGTGGAGTGGAACCAACATCCTTATAGGGTATATAATACATAAAACCATTGTGAGGATTCCTTTCTAACATGGTTAAGGACACAAAAGTGTGATGTCCATTTACCTAAAAAGGGACCCACATTAGACACTTCTGAGAACACGTATGGAGGCCATGGAATCCATGAAAAAATACACTTCCAGGTGTTTCTTTCATGGTATTATATTTCCCAAAGTAACATTATCTCTCCTAAGAAGGCTGATGAAAATAACTCCCAGTCTGTGCAGGGATACCATGTGTGAGACCCCATTAGATATTCCAGCCTCTACCCTACATGAGCCACATCTAAGTCCCTCTTTTAAGCCACCAATGGCAAGGAATATTCTCATTTTTCACTGTTGTCTGAGTGGGAAAAAATTTAAACCTACAAAAAATCATACAGATATGAAAAACCATGGAATGATGCGGACTAGCACGTTTCCCACTTGGGAATGAACTCCTTCAGTTAAAGGTATCCTTCACTTGTCATATATATTGGGTATGGTCCTTGGGGAGCAAGTAAGTATTCATTACCTCAGTCATGAGGACCTGAACCCCAGGTATATAGCCAGGGATATTTTGACCATATATAAAATTTCAAGAATAATGTTCTTCCCCTATCATATCTATTACTAGGGACCATTGGTTCTTATCAGGGAGGTTGAGGATCATGCTTGCCTTTTCCCAAGACAAGGAATGAGATCCTCTTCTCTTCCCGTAGAACTAATTTTAGGTCATCCCTCCATGAGTATGTTCCTAGTATTTCTTTTAGACCTCTCGTAAATAATTCCCTCTTCATTATCCATTATAGTGTACAATGACTATAGGAAAGGGTCATATCATATCTCTTTCATCCTCTCCCATCAATCCACTCACTTCTAATAGTGGGAGAAGGATGGTGTAACATACAAGATATTTTATCTCTTTTTCATTTCACACATTAAAGTGTGACTCACATGGACAATAATTTTAGTGATTATCTAAAAATACTCAAAATAAAAAACCATAAGAGAATATATCCTTGGAATATTCCTAAAAATAAAACCATTATGAATCTCACTTGGAGTAGTCCTATGAATAATTATATGAGAGATGGAACCCTTTCTCCTCTTCATCTTTAAAGGTTGTATCTATATAGATCCTAAAATGTGACTATCCTAATTTCATATATAAATGAGTATTTTGGAACTTTCAAATACCTCTCTCATTCCCTTTGGGCACTAATATTCATCCACAAATAGACAATGCAGGTCATGTGGTCTTCTGGAATCATCGCTTCAAATTGATTCTCAGCCAAATCATGAATTATGTAGTATTATTGGTAGGTATTAATCATGATATTCATAAAACTCTAGCATCAGTGATTTCTACTCAGGAATAAGTCCCAAAATCCAACCTTTGGGAATCTTTCTAGGAGTAAGCCCCTAATCTTTATGTGTGAGGATACACTCTTGATCATCTTTAGATGTCTGGGTTTTAGTAGGATAAATCATCAAATGATAATTTCTCTATTATAAAATAAAATAGGAGCCAAACAAATTCAACTAGGTTTCCATTTACCTTTGGTCTCCATCATTAAACCAATAATAGAAAAAAAAATTATGTGGTCTTCCAGATTAACCACCCACTCTTGCTTCTCACGTTGAGCATTAATCATGTGGTCTTAGAGGTTGGTAGTAATAATGGAATCTACATGCTCCATGAACTAGGTAATCATCCATATGAATATTTTACAACTCAATCCTATCAAAAGAATATACTCCCCCATGAGATAAACCTGAGGTCTAGTATAGCTGTGGGTCCTCACAAATGCACTACGTGGGATTTGATTCCCATGTAAATGGCATACATTGGAAGCCTCCATAAGGACCAAATCCAATTAACTAAATCAACCCTAATTTTCCCAAGAATATATTCCAAATAGAGTCTTATCCAAAATTTGAGCCCACATCCCTTCTTGGTTCCCTAGGAGGCCTGATCACAAGTCCCTCAGCGAACCATTTTTAGGAAGAATTTTCCTAGGCATCCATACTGAATGAAATTAAATTGTAATATTTAGTACATATCACATTAACCTAAAAATTATGATGTTAACCATTAATTGTAACTAATATATGTGGATAATAATTCATTTTACTATGATACATAAGAATCCAATTTAAGGTTATATTCTTTACATCTAAAAAAACATATGTTTCAATGGATGACGATGCACTCTAGAGTAACCCACTCTGGGGTAGAAGACCTAAATCAACACAATAATGACCAAATAATATCTAATCAGAACATAAGTTTGAACCATATATAGATAACATATAATATTTATAAAGTTTCTAATCTTGAATAAAATAAAACACATACATATGATTCAAAATGCTATACATTATAATAATTGATTTCTAATTAAATGGTGGCTCATTTGATAAATGGTATTTTATAAATAATTCACGAACATATAATAAATATATAAGATAGCCCAATAGTAGGAAAAAATACCCCCACAATGGTGTGATTAGACTAGACTCTAATCTATTTGACCAATGTTATTTCGTAAGTATCATTGGAAAAACCACCTAATCAGCATCATCCTTCAGAACGTTGGTCCCTAAGTCAAAAAGGATATTGAACTACTGAGGGTTTATGATTCCATGATCAAAACCCATTATAAAAAAAATTGAAAATTGAAATACCTATATGAATTATTGTATTTAATTAAACACCCTGCACTCAATCATCTAGTTACAGAATATCAAGGATGAAACAATGGTTAATAATGATGAAATAATAATTTTTTGATCAATTTTGGGTGTCATGATTTTTATGAGAACCCTATTTTTTAGATTCCCTAAGTTATTAGACAAAATATTATTCATAATCTATAATTTTAACATTAATTATGAAATATTGAAGGTGCATCTTGACATCGCTCCAATCTATTAGGTAAAAAAATATCTCTCAAGATGGCATGTTTTACGATACATGGGTGAATAACGATGAAAATTTTGATTTATGATAACTTAGGGTTAAAAAAGTAATATATTATTATAAATGTTACTTTTAAATATTGTATAAATATTTCATTATTAGGATTAATTTTCATTTTATTATGATATACACCATGTTCTCTTGTTCATTTCATATTATTATAACCCATGTTCTCCTTTTTATTCATTGTGATTACATGATATATGTCTCCCTTGATTATTCCCTTACTCGTATTTATCCTCATACCTTTAAATTTATTTATTTCCCCGAGATATGGGATACAGTAAATGTATCATAGGGAGAACCAATGAATACATCATTCAAATTGATTTAGAAGAATTCTTTCTGTGGTTTTGTATTTTGTTTAAAATTTCAAAGAAACAATACTATAAGAGATCTGATTCTTATTTATTGTAATTAATGGATTATGTAATAAATGGTATGATTCCATAGTTTGTATCTTAGAATAATTTATTTATCTATGGAAATTAGGGTTTGAAAATTTTATTATGAACCCTAGAGAAAAGTATAAATATAAGAAAATATCATGTTAGTTTGGTTAGAAATACATAAGTGGTTTCTATGAAAATACATCCTTGAGTTGATACGTCATGATAATGTGGATATAGAATATATGTACTCAGGGATAACATATGGAAACATTGTATTGATCTATACTCGATCAGGAATAGGTGCGTGACAATGATCCTTATGAAAAACTTAGTTTGGCACTCCTGGGGGATATTTTTGGTTAATAAAAAGATTGTTAAAAATATTACAAAGGACAAATGGAATATATAATTCCTATTAGATGATATTAATAACATATTTAATTTTAATTTTTTTAGAAATAAACTTGCTTTATAATTATAATAGTAATAAGAATAACAAATTTCTAACTACAACATTCTTCTCTTTGAAAAAATAGTTGGATATAAGAGGAACCACAATAGAGATGGGTGTAATAGCTAGTGCACGGGAGACCTTCTGTTGGAATCTATATCAGAAAAATTCAAGAATGTGATGAATCAAATAACCCATGTTATTAATAATAACACGAGTCATGATGAAATTCCATATACACCTCTAATGGAACAAATTTTCATTGACACTTTCATGTTTCAACAACCAAAATCTTTTAGTGGATCGTTCAACCCACTGATTTTTGAATAATGATTTACCTATATAGAAATAGTCTTTTATGTATTCTATTATATAGAGTTGGATAAAATTACAATGGTATTATACCTCTTAAAAGGAGAAGATGTTCAATGGTGGACGATGATTAAAAATGCAAAACAATATGGGAGAATTATTATAGAGAGTGTGAAGAGTTAGTGGGATTATTTTTTAATATATAATTTACATATTTTATTGGAAGAAAATTGGATAAGGAATTAATAGAGATGAAGTATAAGGAAAATTAATCAGACAGATATTATGAGATGAACATTGAAACACATTTTCAATACACCTCTATCTTTATAGCATATCATTTGTGAATGTCTAATTAATTCATCAGTAGAATAAGACCCTTGCTGTACAGAAATTTAGTAAATGGAATCTATGAATTCTATGATGAGATAGTATAGAGTTCTATGAAGTTTTTATTGATTTTTAGATAGATGTAGTGGTCAAATAAGTCAAATGGACATAATAGAGAAATGTAACAAAACTTATGGAATATCATTGATCATAGAAGTGGATGAAAAATATGAAACATCCCACATGTAACATATGTGAGAAGAATAATTTAGGGAAATACATTCATAGGAGTGGAAATTTTTTCAAATGTAAAAGAGATGTCCAAATATATCATAACTATCATAATGAGGGGATGTCCAAAATTTGAAACACTAATGAAAAAGGGAATATGGTGCATGACTAACCTGAATTCCAATGACCCAATTGTGGTTATCATGATATATTTTCCAATTAATGTCCAAATTTGAAGATAATGGAAGGAAATCACCATCAACCTCGGTATAGTCCAAGAGATAGTGTTTGGGAATTTCCTATCACAACCACTAAATTATATGATCTATATGATGTAGAGTAAGGTACATTATTTGTACTCTAAAATATATAAATTTTATAGTTTGATTATGGTTCTATAGATTCCTTTATTTCAACATTGTTTTAACATAATATAGATCCAATATATGAGATTCTAGAACTAGAACTATTAGTCAATACTTCTAGAGGTATTATCCTTCCAAAAAAAGTGTATCAAAAGTATAGTATTAATTTTGGAGAGTATAATATTTTTTGAAAATATAGAAATCATTAATAAGAAGTAATTTGACACTATACTAAGGATTGACTAGATCTCAATGTATAACACTAGTATAAACTAAAAAATAATTAAAATTTAAGTAGTATTGAATGGAAAACCTATTGTTATTTTCAATTGAGATATATGTTTTCTTAAACATTATATCAAAGAACCTCCCATAGAATTATTTCTAGACACAATTTGTGAAGAGGGTGAAGTAAATGAAATAATAATGATAGAAAATGGTGCCATTATTCTGATACAAGCTAATTTATTTCTTGTAGAGTTACCCATAAATCCCCCATAAATGTATGTAGTGTTATTAATTGAACTCATACCTAGTCCTAAGATGATTTCAAAGACCAAAAATAGAAGGTAAAATGTTGAGTTAGGTGAATTAAATACAAAACCTAAATATCTTTTGTAGAATGGATTTATCCTACAATTTGTGTATCCTTGGGAAGAACCTATTCTCATTTTGAATAAAAAGGTTGGATCAATGTAGATATGTATTAATTATAAATAACATAATGGGATCACATTAAAGAAAAATAACTCTCTCCTAGGGATTGATTATTTATTTGACCAGCTTCAACGAGTCTCATTATTATCCAATATTGACATCAAACCTGGGTATTATCAATTGAGTGTGAATAAAGAGGATATTACAAAGACATCCTTCCTAATATTATATGGGAATTATTAGTATCTTTTTATTCACTTATTCTCTACTAATTCTACTAATATATTTATAGATTTTATGAATATAATATTTATGGAAAACCATGATAGATTTCTAGTTGTTTTTATTGATGAAATTTTGATATTCTATTAATGTGTCACATTTCATGAGTAATATCTAAGGTTTATATTGTAAACAATGAGGAAGAATAATCTACTTGTAAAAATTCAGCTTATGTGAATTCTGGTTACAACAAGTTTAATACTTGGGGCACATTGTAACTAGAGAAGGAACTTCAGTTAACACATCCCTGAAAAAGGATGTAGCAGAGTGACCTTATCCTACAATAGAAACTTTGATTTATATTTTCCATATTTTAGTAGGATAATATTAGTGGTTTGTAATTTTTTTCAATTTATAATCCACTAACCAAGTTAAATCTAAAAGTATCTATGTTCACCAAGACAATGGAGTGTGAAAAATGCTTCCCAAAACTAAATACATAATTTTTTAATACACCTATGTTAATTGTACCCACTATTAAGGAAGGATTTTCTATTTATAGTAATTAATTTCTAAATTGGATTGGGTGTATCTTCATTAAAAATTACAAGGTGATATCTTATGTATCACAGTGATTAAAACCTCATGAGAATAATTATCCAACTCATGACTTGCAATTATCTGTAGTCATTTTTTATCTGATGATATGGAGGTACTATCATTATTGTTATATATGTGATTTATACAAATACATGCAAGGATGTATGTATATATTCACATAAAAGTAATTTAATAGGAGATAGAGGATTTTTGTGGAGATTCTTAATAACTATGAATGTTCAATTCATCAATACCCTGGATGAGAAAACAATATTTCTAATGTATTATATATGAATGTACCTATTATGCTAGAAATTATGAGGGGTCAAGGATATCCATTTATCGATGACATAGTGATGTTGGAAATGGGAATTATAATTTAAGTGAATTCATAAACCCTATAAAAATTGATTTCACAACCATCATTATAAGATAATATCAAGAGATATACAATAGAAGATAATTTGACACAAAAGATGATAGAAGCTGTGAAAAAATGGGATGTTTCCTGAGTTCAATATTACCTTAGAAGGTGTACAAAAATTTCCTACAAATCTATGTGTCCCATATATTCTTCCTATAAATAATGAGATAATGGATGAATCTCATATCTCCACATTATCTATACATCCTAGAAGCACTAAAATGTATGGAGACCATTGTGATAATTATTGGTGGGATAATATGACAAGGGAAATTTATATCTACGTTTCATGGTTCTTGGAGTGTTATCAAGTGATGAAAGAGATAGAAAATTTTAAAGGGGTATTAGAACCAATACCCCTAGAAACATGTATATGGGACACATTCACTATAGAAATTTTACCTAGTCTCCCATGAATATCCAAAAGAATCAATGTGATATAGGTTATAGTGGAACTTCACAAAACAGTCCATTTCATCACTTTTGCGATGATTTATCTCCCAAACAACTTTCCATTATATGCACAAAAGAAATGGTGAGGCTATTTGGGGTTTCAATTTTAATTGTTTTTTATCATGATCCAAGGTACCCATATAACTTCTATATAAGTTTTCAATATTCTATGCATACTAAAATGAAATTTAGTACACCCACATCTCCAAACTAATAGAAAATCTGAAATTACTGTTGAAATACTCATAGATATGTTGAGAAGATGTTCAGTGGAATTTAGTTATGTTTGTTAACAAAACCCCCCATTAATTATGTTCATATTAAACAATTTATTCTGCATGAGTAATAAAATAGAACCCGATGAAGATATATATGGGAAACGATGTAGATAACTTACTTTCTGGGTTGAAGTTGGCGAGATAAATCTATTTGGGCATGATCTTGTACAAGATATGACTAAATAGGATCATTCCATCCGACAACATATAAATTATTCTGAGAGTCGGCTAGAGATTAATGATGAGAAATGTTAAAAAGACTTGATGTATAACATTGGATAAAAATGATTTCTTTAGATATCACCATGTAAGAGATTCATTTGTTTTAGAAATAAAGGGACGATTATGCCATGGGTAATTATGCCCCTTTTAAACCCATCACGCATAAGAGAAATGTCATACTGGCCAGAACATCCACAAAATATTTCTCTTGTTCATGATTTATTAGATGTTTCTCACTTAAGTATGTACATGACTGATCAATCACACATACTAAATATATAGCTGGTACAACTTAATCATGACCTCTATTACAAGTAGGAACCTGTGAAGATCTTCTACTATAGAGAAATAGATCTAGAGGAAAATAAAACTCAACCTGTCAATGTTTTGTAGAGGAACCAGAAATTTGATGAAGTGTTGTGGGAACAAGAGAAGATACATAGACATAAGTACCCTCCTCTATTCTCAACTAAAAGTTATGGTTGAAATTTCATGGATGAAATCTCTTAACATGGAATAATGCATCAACCCAATATTTTTTAAAAATTATATTTATTTCATAAATAAATATGTGTAATATTTTATATATTATTATACACATACAAAAAATAGGGAATAAAACATAATTATATCTCATTAATAAACATCTTTAAATTATTCATCTATGAATGCAAGGAAATTGTCCAACATTACAACTAGTAAAAAAATATAAAATAGAATAACTAGAATTGTAAAATATAGATCACCTTCATCTACTAGAATCATCACACCTATATCCAAAATGATAAAAATGAATCAAAATATTATATAACCAATCATCATCTTAAGAAATGAAAATATTACCCTATGAGGAATTATATTGAATATTGTGTTAAAATAATGACTTGGTATTTATAAGTTATATAAAGAAATATTTTAATTTGGATTCAACCATTATATGACTATTGGTCAACATAACAATTTTTCAATTTGACTGTTGGAAGTGATACCCATGGGTGATAACATTACCATTATAATCAGGGTTTATATGTAGTAATTACATAGGAAAATTGATGCCGAAAGGAAAAATGATGGCCTCAACCAGTAGAGTCATGCTCTTTAAAGCCCCCCGAATGGCCCGAAGGCCTACATTTTTTATTTTATTATGGATAATATACCTTTTAAGGGTAGAAGGGGAACCCGTACATGACCAATATGCCCAAGGCACTAGGCCTGACATGACCTGCAAGACATGACCAGAAGGCCCAAAGGCTTATAATTCCCAATACATGACCCATAGGTTTAACCCACTAGATCTACCTCTCCCAAGCTTCTACGTCATTGATCGAATAGCTCCCCAAATGACATTGTTGATGGGAAAGCATTTCCCCATTCAATGTTTCACGGTTCCTGGTCCCAATGGTGTTTGCCATACCCTCTCGTTCATCTTAATTGGTTAGCTCTGCTTCTGGTGACTATTACTCTTGTTGCTCTGATTCCCTTTTAGGAACTACTTTGTGTGAACTGGGATACTCCATTGTCTCTACGGCCTGAAGGCCCTATGTCCCGAAGGCCATTGATGGACCAAAGTCCTTTGAGACCCATTGGCCCAAACCAGTGGCCTGAAAGCTCAAATCTGGTTAATAGTTCTGTCTGCTAAAGTACCAAACATTACCCGCTACAATAACTACGACATTAGTACTGCAATAACCCATAAATTTGCCTCCACCCAATTTAGAACCTGGGTATCTTGGAAAAATCCTCTATGTGAAGCTTGAAAAAAATCATCTATAGGATATGTTCAAGTTAATTTATATTATCACTTGATCTGTGTTAGTTTAGCCACCCCATGAAACTACAACTATTGCACACAATACCTTCATGTCGTAAATGGGTGTTATAAGAAGATTGGTGTCATATGAAATAGTTTCATAATTTTAATTTCATCTATATAAATGAAATTATTATTCCACCAATTCTATTTAAATAATAATTTTCCCTAATAAAATATATGTTTAATTAACTAACAATTGATAAATTGGTATCCGAACACTAATAAAACATAATATTATTTTTTTAGAAAATATATAAATTCTCATAATAATATAAGGTATTATGGATTATATTTCTTAAGTAAGGTCTCTTTTAAAAAAGTCTTCGAGAAATAGAAATTGTCAAAAAAATTAATATTGTCCATTGGAATTTTTATAAGTGCTATAAAATTGGTTTTTCCTTAAAAACTACGATTTTTCAAAAAAGGGATTTTTATATAAAAAATAAACTTAATGTTTATATATAATTATTATAATAAAATAAACAATATATTTGGAATCATCAAATAATAATTAGGTTATTTTGAATTAAATTAAATTTTCTAAAATACGTTATTTTTATAGGAGTAGTAAAAATCTATTTGGGGTTTTCGGTATGTTTTATGACAAAATATTTATTTCATAATGATTAAATAAATAATTAAATACAAAAAATTACATAAATTGTTTTATTTTATTAATATTACATATTTTAATATATTATAATCAATTTTTAAACCTATATGTGACTTCCCGATGTCTCAAAATGGAAAATTTGATCTAAAAAACATTACTTTATAGAAAGGATACTTTTCCATGCCCAAAAAAGTATTAAAATAATTTTTTTGGTTATAGTGGATTTAAATATCCTAAAACTTTTTCTAATTTACAAAAACAAGAGAGATAATAATGTTATTCCAATGGGTTTTCATTCCCCACTCCCAATATTTCCATGAACTGTATTTGGAAATCATTAAACAATTCCTCAACATTTTCTAAAAAATAACCACCCATTTCACCATTACCCAACACTAAAAACCCATCCCCCATATTTTTCTAGTGTGTTTTCCTCCTATAGAGTCACCGAATGTGTCCTTAAGCCCCTAAGATTCCAACACCGAATAATTATGTGAAACTCTTCATGTAAATCGAATTATTGTTCTCTTCTTTTCCACTTGAGAAATCCTTTTTGTGTACATGTTCTAAATGGTACGTTGGATTACTTTATTATGATTTATATAATACCCTTATGACTAAAATAATTATTTATCTATGGTATATCTTCATCCTATCTTCTTTTATTATTTTCTACAACAATATTTTTGACCTGATTTGATTTAAAATTTACATCTAATATTTTTCCACTTTTTTGAAATATTATCATTTAGTTTATTTTTGTGAATACCAAAACCAATTCACATTCCTTGGGTATTAATGAAAATTAAAAATTTATAATTAATTTGTGTATTTACATATATAAATCCCATACTTCTTTTTAGGTGTTAATAATGATATGGCGATCATGTATTTAAGAACTTCTGTACACCATGATTTTGATGGGAAACCTATTATTTAGTCACCTTCAGTTATTAATGATATGATTATTTTTGATCTCTGTGGAAAATTTAAATCATTTCATAAGAATGGTGAACCCTAATATCACTCTAATGAATTAGGTAAATAATATGATCTCTATTTATGAAATGTTTTACAAAACCATTCAGAATAAACATTATAATTATGATTAATCTCATCCTGGTGATGAAATGTGGATATATTTGTATTAATTTCTTGTTAAAATATTTTATCCACATTTCTATTTTATGATTCACATTATTATTATTATGATATTATTCATCATCTCTTGTTCATTGTAAATGAGTATGCATCATGTCCACATTGGATTGCATCATGATCACTTGTGACATGTCTACATTTCTTATTCCTTTACTAGACTTCATGATCACCCACTTACATTGATGTATTTCTATAGGATATGAGTTATTGCAAAATTTACCTACAGTGATCCCATAAATACATATTTCAAGTGTATTTCAAATAATGTTTTATGTGTTTATGTGTTGTGTTTTGATATTCCATGAAATTAAAATATAAAAGTTCCTATGTTTTTTATCATGTAATGAAATTTTTCTATTATAAAATGTTGAGATTTAGTAGATTGAAATGATCAGAATTAGAAAATTGGGAAGAGTGATAATAGTGGGAAATTTTTCAACTTATTTCAGAAGTGCTTCCAAAGTGAACGATAAGACCTAGTCACTAGACTCATATAAGGACATGTGATAACTAGAATGCATTATGTGATTAGATGATTATTCAAATAATATAATGGGAGTCATATATTATTAAATTCCTCTATTTATCCATGAAAATCTATGGACATGTATCCCTATCATGTGATTACCCCACCACTAACATGTCACTTTTATAGGCATGAAAACTACTTTCCATGAAGTTAATCTATGAAAACCATATTGTGTGTAGATTAACATAAACATTTGGAAATGCACCCCACATTCCATTAAAACTATTATCCATGCATTAAACATCAATATAAAACCCACTTATCCTCTCTTCAAAACACCTCTCAAGACCCCATAGAGGGCATTCAAACACATGATTATTTAATCATAATTTGATTCCATCCGGGGGTCCCCCATGACATGTATATGACCCTAGATGTGTTTACAATGTCACGTAATTTTTCTACAGACTCTCATTTGCAAAATGTGTATACCGATAGAAATGAACCCTTATCATATGATCACAAATTGGCCAGAAGCCTTAACCTGATGGTGAAGATTTTGAAATTCTAACATCTCACCATGAAATCCCATAGATATGAACTCTTTTTCTTATTGGAAAAATAAAATTGTTTATGATACCTTATCCTATGAATCACTTGAGGAAACATTTTCACATGAGCAATTGGTATCATGAAATCCTTATAGAACATTCTATGTATTAGATTAACTGTGAGGAAGTCCTTGGAATGGGTGTTTTATCAATGTGAAGACATATGAAACAAGATACCTTGATCATATAAAGACATCCCAGGAAATCTATAATTATTATGAAAAATAATCCTGGAAAATCTAGTTTGATCATATGAAGACACCCTAGAAAAGTCAACTATAAACATGTGAAATAACCTCTATATTTCTTCTTTGATCATGTGAAGACATCCCAGACATGTCAGTTGTAATCATGAGAAGCACCCGAGACATAATTGAAAGTCACCCTTGGATGTTTCTTCCATGTCAGAAAGACACCCATGGCATGTGAGGAAAGAAATCCGGTCATGTAAGGTAGACAAGAAGTACATGTTAGGTAGACACCCCAGACATGTTCCAAAGTCACATAGTACATTTTAAGAAGACACCCAGGACATGTCTAGTGGACACCCTAGGACATATCAACGATGTCTAGTAGACACAATTGGATGTACACCATGTAAACTATATTTCATGAACCTTATACCAAGTACCCCCTTTATAAGGGATGTTTTCTTTGGATCATGGGTTATGAACTCATGGGGAACTATTTGTTCCATTCACGTGGATGATCGTGATGTTTCATACCAAACATATTCAACAGACCATCAATGGTCATAATATCTCTTAGTTTCTCATAAGATAGTGAATGAATATATAACATGGAATTCCATTCTAGTACAATTCCATAACATTCCTATGACTTGAGGATGACAACAATTTCATCACATGTTATCACTAACCCCAACCCATCGATGGGTTAGGTGAAATTGAACTTTTATAACTCTATTTTTCTATCCAAATGAGATATATAGGATGCCTTCTTGAGGATTGATATCTAATCGAAATCAACCATCATGTAAGTCCCTTTATATTCAAATTTCATTTGCTCATACAACCCATAGACTCCAGTGAGCCTTTCATTATTCCTCATCCATTAATGGATGAGATGTGGGTTATAAGTGGTAATCCTATTTAGTGTAATCTCCAACCATCCCCTTGATCACTTTTAACCCATCCTCATATAGGGGACTAATTTAACTATGAGGTCTTTGGTTTATTTTATAAATAGGATATGTACGATTCCTTCATAAGTCTTGATATTGATATAAAATCATCTGTAAGACTGTTAATCATACCTATATACAAGAAACAACAATTTTTAATATGTCAAAATATTTACCTTTAGTGTTGTGTCATGTATTCAGTTATATATTGATTTTCACACTAATCATGAAAAAACCGGGCTTGGAGACTACAGTTTATTGTTTAGCTATCATGATTAGGGTATCCATAGTGTGGGATAATAATTTGGAATTAATCCTAATTTCATCTCGTATTCAGTCAAATTGTCATACTCTTGGTGAGGCTATCCATGATAGAATTTTTTGCATTTATTTCTTCCCATAGACTCTTTGGTCAAATATTTTATGATGCAGATGCCCATAATAGAAACTATGTAGACTCTGATTCCTTTTTCAGTAATGTATGTTGAAGGGGTACTCATGGATTGATCCCTGTATTAACTTCTTGTCATTGTGATGTTAAACTCCATAGTAAATTCCTATCACATCACCTTAAACTATGTCAAAATAACAACATGCATTTTGAATCTAATTCTCACTATATTAGTAGGATCCCTCATAAAGGTTCAATACTATCCCCATGACACCAAACACCTC
Organism: Viscum album; assembly: GCA_963277665.1. Classification (NCBI taxonomy): domain Eukaryota; kingdom Viridiplantae; phylum Streptophyta; class Magnoliopsida; order Santalales; family Viscaceae; genus Viscum; species Viscum album. The sequence goes on from OY728159.1 coordinate 235,474,640, forward strand.
CATGGACATTGATGAACACTGTAAATCAAGAATAAAACATAAAACTATGTCATCATAAAATAATAGCAGAATTATGTACAACCTATGGAACACATAGTTTTTTCCATCTACATAAGGTATTCATAATGTAATTTACACAGGGGTAACTAGTCTTATATTGGGTTAGGGGATGGATTTCAAAATCACATTATAAATCTATAAAATAGTGCCATAATAGGATTAAATACACACTAAGGTTTATAATGATACCAAACTCTCATTCTCTCGAACAATGCGAGATCATAAGCACTATTGTGTCATAAATCGCAAATAAAGACCTAACATTTATAACCATGTCTATACCTGGTTATAGATGACAGATACATTGTGAGTTTATATAAGAGATGAAAATTGTAAACCTAATGTGGAGGATTTTGAAACTTTAAATAAACCCCCACCCACAATCATTTTTCAGAGATAATATATATTCAAAGGATTCCCGAATGGAGAACGTAGTGTGAATGCATGTAATGAAAGAATACTTCATTCAATATAGGCATTGGGCGTCATATATTCTAAACCACAAGGATTCCATCCATTACCATTCGATGGAAAAACTGTTTTACCCAAATTGAAATCATATAATGATAGAATAACTAAATCATTATTGTAATTGTTCATCATGTATCGTAATCTCCACTGAAACCATCCATAATATTTTTAAATAAAAGAAATGGTGAAGCCGATGTGAAATAAATTAATGATAGAATAAATGAATCATTATTGGCATTGGTAATCACTTCTCATAATCCCCATGGATATGACCGATTATATTTCAAAGGGAATTAAATGGTGAACTTGTAAATAAACTATTTTACTATTTCATTCCATTAATGGGATAAAAAGGATAGCATTATTCCTTCAAACCGGTCCATTTTGTTACTCATTTTGTGAGACACAAAATATTAAACCCGATGTGAAATCTTTTAACAATATATAATCACTAAATAATGGGGGACAACATCTTCATATATTAAAATTCAATATAATTTATTAACCGAGTACTCTAAAATGTGATTCTTCACTGATAAGGTGTCTCATTTCTTGTTCAAGACATCTCAGATTCCTTGCAATCCAAATGGAATTGTTGAATGTTCTAACAGATTCGGAGACCTCGAGAAAAGATATAAATTCTTATAGAACACCATAAGATATTGTGGAAGACTAGATGATACGTTGATCATGTGAATCATTCACCATATAAACCATAGACCCGAGTCCCCGACGTACACAATCCCACAAAAAATCTCTAGTTCTGGTTTGTGAATTCTTTTTCCAAATTGAAAGAAATCAATATATCTATTCAAAATTTAGAATTTTATTAGGAAATGTGATAAATCCACACTGGTCATACTACCCAAGAGGGTAGAGAAGGGGAACCAGCCATTGATTTCACATTCAATGACTATGGGTACTTATATAGAGAGGATGTTCATATAACATCACTACCTAAGGGAGGTGAATGAGGAAACTCATCATGTAAACTAAACCACCCATGCTCTTCCTATGAGGAATCCTATCCATCATAGTTATCATTATCAACATATGACCCTAATTCCACAAGGATATTTAGAGGCAATTCTGTCCATCCCAACAATCAAAATTGGGGCATCCTACATGAGATCCCACAAGTGGTCTCCAAATAAAGAATATATAGAGAAGGCTTATATCAATTCCACTAAAAATATTTCTCAGGCCAATATTTATATCATAATAGTGGAATACAATTTGTCTAATATGATTACTATCTATGAGCCATTGACCTCATCATAGCGAGCCATGTTTACTGTGGAATTGATGGGAGAACCCCTTCCCATTGTATTGGGTAATATTCGATCATATTTTACCTTGGGATCATCAGGAATATGGGAATTGTTAGACCAAATTGTATAGTACATTCTGAATAAAAAATGAAACAATTGGAACCCACACATCATATGATAATGTAGACATTGTCCCATCAAATGGAATATGGGGAATATTCCCTTAAAAGAGGATACTCTACAGAAGATTTCAACCAACCGTCTTATGTACCATTGATATTATGTCAACTGAATATGAGAATTCTCACTCTTCGTCTGAGTATAGTACTCAATAGGGGGGGTGAATTGCGTATCTATTCAAAATTTCTATTTAAAAAGTATTTTTAAAAGGGTTCCCTATTAAATTTAAATTTAGCCAATTTAATCAATTTTATACAGATATGAATGTTTGAATATTTGAATAACTTCTTAGAAGATTGATTAAATCTTAGTAATCTTAATATTACTTATTAACGTTAATTTTGAAGCTATTCTAATAAAAAAATAATTATAACTTATTTCAAAGATTAACTATAATGTAAATTTAGTGGTTTCTGAATTAAACAGTAAAAAATATAACACTAAAAATAAGAAATGAAATAGATATAAAATAAGTGGTTCAGTTTCAATCCAAGACCTAATCCACTCCACATGGTGATCACCTGGCACCAAAAAGTTTATATAAATAAACTAGATGCATTGCCTGTATCGAGCTTTTCGACAGTACATAAGACTGTCCAGGTCTCACGACCTCGTCCACTATTCTTCGTGGGTATGAACAAACATGATACATAGAACCTCTTCCACACTTATCCATTTAAATACACAAGTGTAGAAATATTTAAGAGAAATGATATCTTGTATCCTTCAGTTTGTTACAGGTGACAGTGCGTGTTTAATACAGACATACACACACTGCTCAAAAGATAAAAATATTACACAATAGAGTAGTAATTATTAGATAAGGATAGAAGCCATCTGAGTGTTAGTCTATATAGCTCACGATTTCTAAGATAAAGATGATGCAGAAATTGAGTCCTCTCATAGAAAATAGGGTATCGTAAGTCATTAGATCTGATTCGTGTTCTTAATAGTATTATCAATGCAAATATGTACTCGATGATTCTAATATATGGTTCCTAGATTGTTGATTCAATGATTCATCGTGTATTATTTAGTAGTGTTGAGTTTCATGTGTCAGTTCTCATTTTTAGAAAATCTAGTGTGTACATTATTATTATGCTCTCTCTTCTGTTTTGGGGTTTCACTTCCTTTTTATTCTTAGAGTGCATGTGTCAGAGCTGACATGATGCATGTATTCTACACCTCATACCTCATACTATAAGGTGATATGTCTACAAATAATCATTAATTATGTCAGTGGATTTGAAAGAATCAAATATGACTATTAGAAATTAATTTAAAAAATGTCAAAACAGATTAAGAAACGGGTTCATAGTTTGTCAGTAAACAGTGTCTCCATGGAACAGTGCCTCCATGAAACAATGTCTCCTTGAAACGGTGTCTGGATAGTCATGGTGTCACGATGTTCATGATGTCTGGATGGTCATGGTGTCTGGATGGTTACGATGTCTAGATGGTCACAATGTCTGGGTGGTTACAGTGTCTGGATGGTTACGGTGTCTGTATGGTCACAGTGTTTAGATTATCAGGGTGTCTGGATGGTCAAGGTGTCTACATGGTCACGGTGTCTGTATGGTTATGGTGTCTAGATGGTTACATTGTCTGGATGGTCACGGTGTCTGGATCCTTTTCCAAAAAAGCACAACTGGTGGCACAGTCATGGTTTCTCAAACATAGACAAAAATCTCTTTATATAGACTTAAACAGTGATCTTCATAAAATGGTTTAGACAAAGTCATTCATAAAAGAAATCATTATGAGGTGAATTAAATTTAGTGTACAATAATTACACTTAATGTATAGAAATTAATATCTTGGATAGGTTTATTTAAATTATAATGAAATTAATCAACTTTACACATTATTTGAGATAGATTACACAGGATTAATAGAGTTCACAGATAGTAAAGGATCTGTGACCATTAAAATATGAGTAACATAGGAGAAACCCAACAATGTCCCCCTTTTTGATGATTACAAATCATGTGAGAGGGAGATTTATTCTTAGGTAATGCGTGTCTTTGTTAATGTTCATTTAGTTCATATAGAATACAGATTTCTCCCCCTTTTGGGATTATAAAAAACAGTAAATAAGAATTTGACAAGAAACAAGCATAATGCATTAGATGGATAAAAAGTGTCAGTATAATCAGTAAAGAAACAAGAATATATAAAAAATCCCTATCAAAAGATAGTAAACACTGTTCTTAATCACAGGATTGTGATTTATTTTACCTTGGTAGTAGAATAAGAAGATGAAGCCATAGAAGTATAGGTAGAAGTAGAGGAAGTGAGTGAACCAGTGGACAGAGGATGTGATGGTAGGAAAACCAGATCTCAAGGGTGAATCTATAGGAGAGAAAATGGCAGTACTCTAAACATGAAGATAAGGTCTCAAAAGTTTGATGAAGTCGGTAATGATTTCCCCACCATACTATATATATTTCAAAAATTCATCCTTTTCCCACTAAACATATCCAAAATAAGTAAAATCATTGAGCTTTTGGGATATTGTTTTGAAAGCATGAGTTACAGTAGGGATCCTCACATTCTCTATAAGGTACATGTAGTGTTTTCTAATGTCATTCTTAGAGAATATATGATTGAAGAAGAACTCCACTTTTTTAGCAATTTCTTGATGAGCATAATTATCTATCTTGGAATGGATGTGCACCAAATCAAGAACTCTATCATTATTCATGATAACTTCAGATATAGCATCATTATCAAATCCACTAAGCATATCTAGATGTTCTTAATTAACAACTTTCTTAAGGAGATCACTTACTAAAGAATGTTGAGATGATTTTCAAGAAGTACGAGAAGTAGTGACAACCGAGGTAAGAGATTGGAGTAGATGTAAAAAATTATGATGATAACCTTTATACTCATTAGTTAACTTATTAATTCCAATAACAAGCTCACACATATCTTTAACAATATTATTGATTCATTAAGATAATTTTTCAGATAAATAGATTATATGATGTTGAATCATTGTGGCTACATCTTGTGGGGTCTAACTAAATATAACATATTATGGTCTTGAGCCTATCACACTCTGTATATCTTCATCACTGAGTAGTTTATTCTGAACTCTGACTTCTTGAATCACATTAATATTCTTGGGATAAATCTTCCATATAACGTTTTCCAAAAATAGTGAAGCATCTCTTTTACTCAAATTGGTTACAGGAGCTGGTTGGGTATTCATGAGTTTCTCAACTCCAGACAATAGAGTATCTCCAAAAGCTTTCATATCATCCAGATTCATCGTGTTTGAAGATTCTTGTGATGTCTTGGAAATAAGAGCTGAGACAGGATCAGTTTCCATTATAGGGACTACATTAGAAACTAATTTCAACAGAAACATAGTAGACAGATCAAGACCTTTTACTGAGACATCATATGAATCAATCACATCGAAATAACGAGGAAATGTTTACCATGTATCTATTGATCCTGGATTACCTAGATTAGGATCCTCAACAGGTACAATATTAGGGGGATTCTCCCCCTAAATAGGTTCATCTATCTCCCAGGAAAGAGAGATTTGGAACCTTGATCTTTGTCCATGATTTCATTCATAATTTCCTCATCCATTTACATTTGAGCGAACTAAATGGCTTAATCTATTATCTCTTCAACATAAGGAATATATTTAGGAACAGCTTGTTCCTCTGGGAGTTCCTCAAGGGAAGATTCTTGCACAATAGTAATATATTCTTCTATATGATCTTCTACAACACTCTTTCCAATTACCTTATCAATAGATCCTACTTTTGAAGAAAGTTGTTCTTCTAGATCAACAACATTTTCAGGAACATGCACTTCATCTTCAAATAATACTTGAGGATAAGATTTATTATATTCCCCAACTAGAATAATTTCTTCTGAAGGTACAACAACCTCTTCCTATTTTTCCACATTATAATACTTAACAATCACATCTAGATCTAAAACAGTATCCGAGATATCCTTAGGTCTTGACGGGTGTTCCACCAGGATAATATTTTCATAAAATCTATCATTATCTTCCACCCATGATTTCCTCTATGTATTCCAATTGACATTCATTATATTTACAATAACTTTTTAAATACATAACTCATAATCTTTTATGACTTCTTTATTTGGTCTAACCAATCCCTTTGCATGAAGCATAGCTGATATAAGCAATGAATAAAATAGGTAGGTTGACATAGAGGTTGTTTTGATCAACTCATACATTTTGTGTATTATATACGTAAAATGGTTGATCATATGTACATTTTTCTTAATATGTATCAAAAAAACATCCTTATACTTCAGTACAACAAAATCACCATTTATGAGGTAGCCAAATTCCAAACAAACATAAAAACGAGTCTAGATTCACCATATAGTTTGGCAGTTTTGGCTCTCCCCTTTGATTCATTTGTAGTTAGACTTCTCAATGATTCTACAAGATCAAAGAACTCACATTGAGGTGGAGTAACCCTCTGGTAGTCATCAAAAATACCCCCACGAGGTATCCTAAGGCATTCATCCCTTATTCTTGAAGAAATGGTACAAATCTGACCATTAATACAAATACACAGAACATACCCATCTTCTGAATCAAACAAAAATTAAACATATTGGTAAAACTGGGCAACCAAGTTTGGGTAGATAGGCCTAGCCTCCTTAGTAAACCAATCTATCTATCCTTTCTATGTTAGTACATTCAGCACCAATGACATACTTGATAGAAGCCACTTAAAAGATGTCTACTTTTTTGGTACTACTATTCTATTCACTAGATTCGGATTCAGAGGGCCCTGGGGTGCTAACATCGACATGATTTTGAACTTCTTTTTTGAATTGAACTTCTTAGGTGTAGATGACAAAGGGTGTTTAATCCTAGGCATTCAATGAAGGGTCATGAAAGAGAAGGGTTAAAAGAAGGGTTATAGTATCAAAAAAGAGAAAAGTGCTCGAGTGGTGAACAAGTTAAACTTCTTTTATTTTATCATTTAGGGATATCAAGCATCATAGGGTAAATAGCACTAGAAAGTAAAAAAGAATAAAATAATGAATTATCGCGATACATGTTATAATGTATAAATAAAACAATAAAGAATCTTTATAGTGAGACCATATCAAGCATTCTCGGTGAGACCATAACAGTGTGATTTCTAAACTGTGCGACCATATTTTTTTATATTGAATGTGCCAGAAAGTAGCCATGAAATATTAACCATGAGACCTTAAACATGAAATAGTAACTCTTAAGACAGAAAAATTATATAACTGTAAGTTTTAAATAGTAATCTCGAGATAGTGACATGTGATACCATAAACTATGAAATAGTATACAAACTACTAATGATTTATCATTCCCAATCCTTGTATGATGTAATATATTCTTTTAGAATGCAGTGGTTTGGTGAATATATCAGCAAGCTGATATTCAGATCCAATGAATTCCAAAATGATGTAACCTTTCTGATAATGATGTCTCAAAAATTGATGTCTTACATTTTGTCCTATAATTGAAACATGATTTTTGAGATGTTAAGAGAACTTTTATTGTCACAATTTATAGGTAAATGCCTGAATTGATATACATAATCTATTGATTTGTGTTTCATCCACAAAATTTGTGCACAAAAACTTCTAGCACCTATGTATTCTGATTATGCAGTAGGAAATGAAATAGGGTTTGGTTTCTTACTAAACCGTGATACTAGTGAATTTCATAAAAAGTGACATGTTCCATAGGTGTTCTTTCAATCTAACTTACAACCACCGAAGTCAGCATCTGAATAACTCACTAACTTAAATGATTGTCCTATGAGAAAGAACAGTCCTATATTGGGTGTATGATTGAGGTATTTGAACATTCTATTAATATCATTTAAATATGATTCCTTAAGAGTGTCTTGAAAAAGATCACACATACACACGCTAAACATAACGTGAGGTCGACTAGCAGTTATGTAGAGTAATTTTCCAATCATTCCTCTTTAAGTGGTTTGATCAACATATTTTCCATCTTCACGAAGATCTAACTTATATGTAGTACTCATTGGAGTCTCAATACATTTATTTCTCTATAATCCAAAACATTTTAGAATATCTTTATTATATTTCCTTTGATTTAAAATAATATCATCTTTATTTTTGAATGATTTTGAATCTAGGAAAGAATTTGAGTTCACCCATTAAACACATTTCAAATTCGCCATGCATCATTTTTGAAATTTCAATACACAAAATAATTTTTTAAATATCCAACGATAATGACATATACATAAATTATAACTACTAAAAATTCATTATAAATAGGATTTATAAAAAAATTAGTATTTTCTATTCCTTTTGAAAAACCATTGGAAATATGAAATGTACGTAATCTTTCAAACCATGCTCTTGGAGCTTGTTTTAAACCGTATAAATATTTTGATAATTTAATGATATGATTTGGAAGATGAGGGTTTTTAAAACCAGGGGGTTTTTCAACAAATATATCCTCAACTACATACCCATTAAGAAATTCACTTTTGACATTCATATGATATTGTTAGAAATTCAGATGTGTTGTATAGGCAATAAGAATTCTGATGGCTTCAAGTCTAGCTAATGGTGCAAAGGTCTCTTTATAGTCAATTCTTTATTCATGACTGTAGCCATGTGAAGCCAATGAAACCTAGTTTCTAACTATATCACCAACTTCATCTACATTATTTATAAACACCCATCTAGTGCCTATGGTGAATGTGTCTTTGGGTCTTTCAACAAGATTCCATCAATTGTTCCTTTCAAACTAATTATGTTCTTTTAGAATAGCCATCACCCAAAATTTATCATTGATATCATTTTTAATGATTTTAGGTTCAATTTGTGACCAGAAGGCATGATGTTCCACCATATTTCGAAGATAATCTCTAGTTCGAGTTCCATTATCTATGTATCCAACAATAGAATCTAAAGTATGATTTTTAAGAGTTATAAGAGCTTTAGAAAAAGGACTAGTTATTTCATGTTTTTCAACAGGATCTGGTTCATCATGACCGGAATCTAAAGAATTTCCAAAACTGGAAGTTTTCATAGATTATTTTACAATATTATTATGTTATTTTAAATTAATGTGTGGATTTTATACATCATCCTCTCATTCTTTAGAGTGGTATTAGTCTCATGTGTATCTTTTTCTTCAAATTTGACATGGATGGTTTCTTTTACACATTTAGATCATTTATTAAACACTCTATAGGATTTACTAGAAATTGAATATCATAAGAAGATTCCTTCATCACTCTTGGAAGCAAATTTGTCATGATTTTCTTCTGTATTAAGGATATATAATTTTCAACCAAATACATTGAAGTAACTAATTTTGGGTTTTCTATTGTTCCATAACTCATATGGAGTTCTTTTAAGGAAAGGTTAAATCAATACACTATTGATTATGTACCAATATTTATTTATAACTTCAAAGTAAATAGGAAATTCATATTCACTGAGCATGGTTCTAGAAATCCCTTTCAGGGTTTTATTTATTCTTTCTATAAGTCCATTATATTGAGGTGTACTAGGGGAAGAGAAATTATGACTATAGCCATTTTTTGATCCAAAGGATTCAAACTCTTGATTTTTATACTCATAGACATGATCACTTCTTAAAGACTTAATTTTATGTAAATAATTATTTTCCAGAGCTTTGGCTTATTTCATAAAATAAGAGTATGATTCACTTTTGGGGGCCAAAAAGAATGTCCAAGTATATCTAGAAATTTAATCTACAAGAACATAAAAATATTTCTTCCCATTTATGATAGAAACCCTAGATGCTCAAAACAAATCCATGTGAACCAATTTGAGGGATTTAGAAGTTTACACTTCGTTTTTTGGTTTGATGGAAATTTTGTGTTGATTTTTTTAACAAGGATTGTACATTTTATTATTTGAAAACTCATGTTTGTGTAGTCCTTTAACTATGATTTTTTTAGATAACTTTATAAGAGGGTGATTGTTAAAGTTTTCTTGTCTTCTATGTTGAATCCAACACTCTTTGTGAAACTCACATAAACATGTTGAATTTTTAGAATCTAGATAATGTATGTTAAGAGAATATACAATTTCATTTCCTAATGTAGAAAACACTAATTCATTTTTAGAATAAAAAAATTGCATGGATAATTTTCAAATTTAACATGAAATCCATCGTCACATAGTTTCCAGATACTAACCTTATTATATTCCAATCCTTTAAAAAATATTACATTGGAAATCTTAATTGGGTTAGAGTTACTGATTTGGTCGAGGAAAATAGTATTTTCTTGGGCATTGTCACCAAAGGTGACATGTCCTCTATAACTTTTTATTAAATTCTTATATCATGAGTTTTCCCATGTCATGTGTATTGAACACCCACTGTCCAAGTACCATATGATTTTACATGTACTATTTAAGAATATTTCCTTCAAAATAGTCATCTAAAAATAGATTTTGGTACCCACACTTGTTTTGGTCCAGTAATATTAGGGACTAATGTCTTAGGAACCCATATCTGCATCATAGGTTTCCTATAAGAGTTATGTAAATTATTTTAAAAATAAACTCTAATTGGTCTAAAGAAGCTTGAAACAGTAGAGAATGTTTCATAACATGAGCTATATGAATGTTTTCATGAACTAGGAGTAAATTTGTATGTCCTAGATTTAGAAAAAAAATTAGTTCTTCCAAGTTTTATTTTACCAGGTTGATAGCCAATGATAGTAGTATATTTAGGAGAAATCTGTTTACCGAGAATTTGTACCAAGATATCTTTGCCATTAGTAAACCATCCAAGATCCTTTTTTAATTTCTCATTATATAGTAATAGTTTATTGTTCTCTTTGAGTACTTGAGCATTTTTCTACCTTTTTACAGTGAGTTCAGTTTTAACAGTTGATGTAAGAGAATATTGTCTCTTTAAATACTTGTATTTATCTTTTATTTCATTGCACGTATTTTCAAGCATATTAAAAACAGTCAAACATTTCTCCATTTGACATATTTTCAGAGTCACTCTCATCTCTATAATAATAAGAAATATTTATAGGATATTTTAGTGTTACCTCGGATGTGTTTGTCATAAAACGCATATTGGTTTTGTAATTCTGTTCATCTTGTGATGATTCTAAGTCACTTAAACTATCCTCAACATTATTATATGTTGATTTTATTTCCTTTTTATACTTTCTATAATTGTTATGGAGACCCATAGATTTATGTACATGAACTTTAAAATAATTTTGCGGAATACTTAATACATAAAAAAAATGACACCCATGGACCGTAATAGTGTAGTGTCTTTGGAAACTCGGATTATAAACTTCTAATCCTGGTGAAAGATCTTCAAAATCTCCCATAAAGATCTTACACTTATTTTCTTACCTAAAACATTTCTTTATATCCTGGGGAAAAGAAAAAATATAAAGGGTGAGCTCAAATTCTCAGTAAAGGTAAGCATGGAGAAAATAAAACAAACCATATACATTTGAACATAAAAACATGAACATAATGTTTAAACATAAAGATATTGAGTTGTGAAATAAATCATAGAGTACATAAGACATAGATCATAATGGAACATTAATCATGATAAAATAGCATGGGAATAAAACATGTAATTGTGGGAACCATTAGGCACATGATTTGATTTCCATAGTAGCCAAGGCATTACTGCCAAGACTATCATAGTGGACAAAGTCCCTTACTAAATCAAGTTCACTCCTCATTCTAGTCCTATATCACTGAACCTGATTAACTTACTGTTCCATCCATGTCTATCTCATGAGATATATATCTTTACCAAATACATTGGAGGGAGATATAGGTCCCACCCATCTCATATTGAAATCATTCTTACACGTTCCACAAAACAATCATAAATCATTCATCACAACCAAAAGAATAAAATGGGTTTCAAAAAAATAAAACCATCATAACATAATCCATATAAAATAAATAGATATCATTTCCTCATAAGAAAATTCAAATAATGTAAATAATAGATACATTATACTTGAAACATAAACATACTAAATATTGTCATCTTAGATGGATAGTTTTGATAAAACACTTGAAATGAATTCTTAAGGAAAATATCCTTTCTTCTTTAAAATCATTTTCATTTCACAAAATGTCATGAAATTTTAAAAGAAATGGTTTTTTTCTAAAATAGTCATGAAATATTTTAGAGGAAGCTTCATGAAAATAAGGCGTTATGAAACCGTAAAAATTTGTTCATGCCGTATAAGTTAAAAAACATTCTCCTCGTACTTTTTCCAAAAAATTCAAAAAGACCCTCGTTTTACATACCATTTAATAAAAGTAAAAAATGGGTAAAAATTTTTTTTAAAATACATGAAAACATTTTTATAAAACATGGACATAGGGGATAAATATAACCCCAGTAAATACTTACGTATAAGCAATCTTGGATAAAAATGAGATTTCAAAAATTATCCCTTACCTTTTGTCCAATTTCATCCGTATGTGTCTAAGACTCTTGTATAGTGGGTTTAAACATATTATTAACTTGTAACATAACCAAAATAATATTTATGATATCATATATGATTCTCTTATGACTTTATATTACTCGTTCTTTTATAAATTCCATGTTAAAGCAGCGTTATGGGTAAAATCGTTTTATATATCGTACGTGTTTCGACTTGTTGATCTTGAAATAATTACTTATATACCGATTTAATTAATTATAGAATGTAATACATGATTTATATATAACATATTTTCAGCATATAAATATATATGATAGATCGATAAATGGAATGAAATACACCATTCAAGGAGACGGTAGGTCGTACGTACGCATGAACACTATTTTCGTTTCCTTATTGAATTGAATGGAATTAAGTAAATGAAACATATATGTACATAAATACAGTATCATTATTATGTAATATATTTCATGATTATTTATTATATATACTTTATAATCATACATGAATGGTTAGTTATGGAAATATAATCTCATCGCGTTCATGGAGACAGTAGTCCTTACGTACGCACGAGCGACAATATCATTCTTTTGATATTAAAATCATATATAATTGAATGTTATATCATATATAAAGAATCATAATAATTTTATATTTATTATTTATATCATTTATACTCATTATTATACCCATCCTAATTATGAAATGATTGAATAACCAACTACACCAAGACGTGGAGACGGTAAACCGTATGTACGCATGTGTGGAAACTTTTTCATTCATAGGATAGATAAAATAACAAATATTGTTGTAAAATTATTATAATAACATTATATTATATATAAGATTATAGATTTATTATTTTATAATGGAAACAACATAGAAGGAGGAAGTATAAGAACAAAGGAACTTGAAATAGGCGGTGAGATATTTACCTCTTCTTTGGGTTCTTCCTTTTGATTTGATCAAAAGGGCTCCTTAGGCTGGAATTATGACTAAAGGTAGGCCTCTTGGATGAAGGGAGTACAGTTGATAGGATATTTGGGCAGGTTTTGGCTGAGCCAAATGGCTTTGGAGGTGTGAATTTGAGAGAAGGGTGAGTGTTCTTTTATAAGAGGGGTGAGGGGCACCTTAGAAAAAACATAAAATATTATTTTATAATAAATTCATATTCCATTTATAATGGCTCAAAAGTGACTTATTTTGAGTATTGGGTGGGAATGAATCTCAATACTCTCAACCAATTGGTTTTATACATGTTTAGGTTACCATTTTAAACTTATAATTTGGATTTAACTCTAAGTTAAATAATTTAACTTTTACCGTGTCTTCTTGTACTCTTACACTAGATGGTTACTAAACATACTATAAACTGCCAATTGAACCCCAATTGGTTCATTAATATAATATATATTATTATATATGTCTTTTGTCCGAACATTGGATTTTTAGGACCATTATATAAATTAATAATATAATATTTCTTTTAAAACTCTTTTATGACAATTTTGACACTATTTTGTATTTTGTTTTTTTAAATTAATAACAGCTTTATTAATTTGAAAAAAAGTTCATCTAACCAACCATAATTAGTTTTATTAACCTATAAAATTATTTTAATTCATAGAAAGACTCAAATTAAATTTATTTGGGTATTTATAATATCAATTATGTTAATATTTCATTGATAAGGTAATTACTGCATCATCATTGTGTCATAAATAAATTAAATTATTTAATTTCTAAACAATATAAATAAAATACCATTATATAGGAAATATGTTTATCTTTCTAATTAATATTAATAGTCTAATTTATATTATGTATAACTATATATTAAAAATATTTTAGTTATTAAACATCGATTTTAACTATTTTAACTATTCTTTAAATAAAATAATAATTAATGTCCTAATCTAATCCAAGTGGAGATAAATGGTAATATTTTATTCCTAAAGCTGTTGTTGGTCTAATTACACTTATAAAATAGAATTAGGAAATGTGTTAGGGTAAAAATAATATCATTTTTACCCTTAATTACCCTATTTACTTTTAACGGTGGCAAATAAATGTTAAAAGTTACTATTCATCTAAAATTATTTGCATCTCATTGAACCATATTTTACTTACTGATATCAACCGTGTCTTTTGGATTTTTGAAAATCAACTGATAGAAGTTGTAAAATTACATTTTATGTAAATTTTCAAATTCTCTTAGGAGGTGGGTAAAAGATAGTAAAAAGTTTAATAAAATTTTTATATATCTAAAATTATTATAAAATGACTCCAATGAATTACATTGAACTTATATAGGTATTATTTATCTCTTTAGACCTAAAATAAATTTAAATAAAATAAATTATTATTTAAATAAAAAGTCAGTTTTAACCAATAACTCAGTGTTTCCACTTCATCAAAAATTGAACATTTTCAGAAAAATAACAAAAATACACCTGAGGATTATTTCGATATTCCGAATCCAAAAAGGAAGTCCATTTTGATAGTTAAAATTTATAAAATTTCAAAAAGTGGGAAGTACTATTCATAACGGCTAGTTCATAATAATATTATAATAATATCTCGTTTAGTGAAACTCAGTATTCGTACAACACATGCTATCGAGGAAGGTTCCTCTGGTGTGAAACACAAGCCTAGAATAGTGTTTGAATTTACTGTAAGTTAATATGGTGTTGCTTATAGCGCATGCTAATCTTGGTGTAGCGTACAACACAAGACAATAATGAAATTAAAAAAAATATTCCTCATAAAATCTCGGGGTGTTACATTCTACCCCCCTTAAAATGAATTTCTCCCTCAAAATACGTTGGGGTTATAAATGGATTACTAATTGAAAGTTTCATTCATAGAAACACTCATCGTAAAAAGGAATCCTAAAATTTAATTTTAAAAAACCAATGTAAGAAATGTAATGGTTACCCAAATTAACTCATCACTCGGTTTCCACATAGAAGAACATAGATGAAAATATGGATATGGAAGAGTAATCTAACTGTCATGTTCTGATGGGGAGTAGTAGAGGACATGTCTATAAAAAACCAACAATCACAAAGTCATAAATTTGTGATGATCTAAGGTACCATCTGATTAATCTGATATAAGGGCACTATGACAACATTTTTGGTTTTCAATATCATTTCCCTAATGTTGAAGAATTAAAAAAAATACTTACTTGATTTTGGTACAATATCACAGTTTTTTGTGCCTTGAACAATTTCCACTTCATATATTAACGAAATGAAGTTTAATTTGTCTTCCGTGAAGTGTTAGATGATCATGTGATAGAATGATATTTCATTCCATCTATCTCAAGCATAAGGTTAGAAAAAGTTATATACATAAGTCCATCTTATGGTGAGATTAACCATATATGATTCCAAAAATGGACTTATACTTCAACTATCATACTTCTTAATAAAATAAAACTAATTTCTACTAACCAGGGACCTTCTGTAGGCCAGTGGTAGGTGATAAAGGCATGTCTAACTTCGGTTGTGGGTTCGATTTTTGCAGCCTTGTCCGACGCGACGGGTTGTCACCCGTCCTGTAGGTTGTCCTTTTTCTGAAACAATATTATTATAACATTTCAGAAATAAAATCAAAAAGTAATAGCCTTAAGAAATACTATCTGATGTCTAAATTATTCCATTCCAAACTTTAGTCTTATTGAAAATACTTTTTTACGATTATTAAAAATGTCATTTACCGAGCATGTGAATACCTTCATTTATCCACCATATATCATTAAATATATCTTGTTGTTGGTCACATTCCAAAAATGTGAATACCTTAATCATGTGTTCTATTGAAAAATAAATACCCATTGAACCTTAGTGAAAACATGAATGCTCTCAAAAGTTAACTCTTTACACAATACAAAATCCCAAAATTTCTATATACTCAAACCATGATATCATTTTGTCCTTATATCATTCATGAGATCATTAATACTATCAAACATATTATTTCTTCCTTTTCCCTTCATTATGTGTATATCATCTTCTTTCCAAAAATATTTCAATCACTTTTCATGGTTACCAGTACCATATAATTATTGAAAACCATAAGAAACCTATACATAGATATTCCAATATTCCACGATACTAAAAATGAGATTCCACAACACAATTTTGGAATCCCGTTACATAAAAACTTAATTATTCCACCACTTTGTTTCCATATTAAAAATATCCAATATTGATCTAATGTGACTTCACTTTGCCCTTTTTCTTGAGAAGATGTTGATGTCGATGATCATTAACCCGTGGATTAGGGCATTGGTTAGCATAATGCCCCATTTCCTTGCACTTGAAGCATTGAAGTGTTGGTGGTGCATTCTATTTATTCTTTCCTCTATTCTCATCATTTGATACATTTTTTCCATTACATCAACACTCAACTACTTGATGACCTTCTTTTCCACACAAAAAGCATTTTCTAGTCCTTTTAATATAATATCCACCATGCTTTTTTCCACACTTTGAGCATAAGGAAACATTCAACTTCTTTTCACCATTGTTTAGAGATTTTTACTTGAAATATATCTTTTGTTTCTTGTCAAAACCATGAGATGAATATGTTACACCAACTTCCAGTTCAACCTTGATAGCACAACGCACAATTTCTTCATAGCTACTGAAGTATCTTATAGCTAAAGCCCTTATAAGACATGGTTTTAAGCCACTGAAGAATCGATAAACTTTACTTTGAGGTTGGATGATAAAGCTAGATGCATACCTTGAATGCCTTGAAAAATTCACCTCATATATACCAGCAGATTCGTCATCCTTTTTCTTAATCACAAGGAACTGCTTTTCCATCTTTGTTCGAAGAATACGAGGGAAGTACTTATTGAAAAACAAGTTCTTGAACTCATCCCATTCCATGGATTCAATTTCATCTTGGGGCCTTGTATTCTATATTAGAGTCAACCACTAGTCTACTTCACCTTCTGAATGGTAAACAGCTAAAATAACTTTTTAATACTTTAAATAGTGAAGTATGGAAAATATATTATCAATAGTACTGATCCATTTTTCAGAAACAAGTGCATCAGAAGACCTACTGAAAAAGGGGGATGTTGCCTCATGAAGGACTTAATAGAATATTGTTCTTTTATTTACTCATTTGAAAGACTAGAATGATTCCTAGATTGTGTACTTATACCAATAATATTTTTCACTCCATCTCCCATAACATTGGTTTGTTCAGGAGGACAATCAGTGCATCGTCAAATACATTGATCAAAACGCTTCCTTCGGGTTCCATCCAACGTCTAAAACCCAAAAAGAGTAGTGTGAGAGGAAAAAAATCATAAGAGGAAAACAACATAAAAAAATGGAATACATTCAATCTCTAACATCTTAGGTTTAATTCTACGATAATTACCGTAATTCTAGGACTATAGCCTATACTTATACATAAACTTAGAGACATCCCTAGACATACCTTAAAAATATATCTATGGATTTCACTAATTTTTTCACATTCTAGTTTCCAAAGGTTGACTAATCCTTTACTCTGATACCAACTATAGAAAACCATAGCTTCACATACATGGACATTACTTGACTTTTGCGGAATAATTAATACATAACAAAAGTTGACACCCATGGACCGGAATAGTTTACTTTCTTAGGAAAATTGGAACATAATATTCTAATCATGGTAAAAGATTTTCAACATCTCCCATAAAGATCATCCACTTTTTTTCATACCTAAAACCTTTCATTATATCCAAGGGAAAGAAAACATATAAAGGGTCAGCTAAAATGCTTAGTAAGGGTAATAATGTAGAAAATTAAACAAACCATGTACATTTTAACATAAAAACATTAAGATAAAGTTTAAACTTCCTGATCTTGAGTTTTGATATAAATCTTGGAGTACGTAAGGCATAGATCATAAAGGAACATTAATCATGAAAAAATAGAATGGGAAAATAACATGTAATTGTGGAAACCATTAAGAAAATGATATAATTTCCATAGTAGCCATGGCATTTCTGCCAAGACCATCACACTGGACAAAGTCCCATTCTGAATCGAGTTTACTCCTCGTTCCAATCCTATATCACTGAACCAGATTAACTTGTCATTCCACCCATGTCAATATCATGAGATATGAATCTTTAACCAATGCATTGGATGTAGATATAGGTCCCACCCATCTCATATTAAAATCATTCTTATGTGTTCCACAAAACAATCATAAATCATTCATCATAACCCAATGAATAAAATGAGTTTCATAAACATCATCCCATCATAACATAATCAATATAAATCAAATGTATATGATTTCATCATAATAAAAATCAAACCATGTAAATAATAGTGACCTTATACTTGAAACATAAACATACTATATAATGTCATCTTAGAAGGAAAATAGTTTTGATAAAACACTTGAAATGAATTCTTGAGGAAAATATCCTTTCTTCTTAAAAATAATATTGTTTTCACAAAATGTCATGCAATTTTAAAAGAAAACTATTTTTCGGAAAATTGTCATGAAATATTGTAGAGGATTATTCATGAAAATATGGTTTTATGAAGCCATAAAAATCCATTCATTCCGTATAAGTTAAAAAAACATTCTCCTCGTACTTTTTCAGAAAAAGTCAAAAAGTGCCTCGTATGGTAAAAAAAGAATGATTCCTTACATACCATGTAGTAAAAGTAAAAAATGGTTAAAGAGGACATTAAACA
This sequence comes from Viscum album, assembly GCA_963277665.1. Classification (NCBI taxonomy): domain Eukaryota; kingdom Viridiplantae; phylum Streptophyta; class Magnoliopsida; order Santalales; family Viscaceae; genus Viscum; species Viscum album. The sequence continues at coordinate 235,493,825 of OY728159.1, forward strand.
TACATGAAAACATTTTTATAAAACATGGGCATGGATGATAAATATAACCCCAGTAAATACATCCATATAATAAATCTCAGATAAAAATGAGATTTGCAAAATTATCCCTTACCTTATGTCTAATTTATTCTGTATGTGTCTCAGACACATGTATAGTGGGTTTAAACATATTATTAACTTGTAAAATAACTATAATAATATTTATTATATCATATATGATTCACTTATGACTTTATATTACTTGTTCTTTTCTAAATTCCATGTTAAAGCAGCGTTTTGGGTAAAATTGTTTCATTTATCATACGTGTTTCGACTTGTTGTTCATGAAATTATTACTTATATCCGGATTGAATTAATTACAGAATTTAAAACATGATTTATATATAATATATTTCAGCATATAAATATATATGATAGATCGATAAATGTAATGAAATACATCGTTCATGGAGATGGTAGGCCATATGTACGCATGAATGTTGTATTTGTTTCCTTATTGAATTGAGTGGAAATAAGTAATTTAAAAATATATGTACATAAATACAGTATCATTAATATGTAATATATTTCATGATTATTTAATATATATACTTTATAATCATACTTTAATGGTTAATTATGGAAAATGAATCTCATCACATTCCTGGAGACGGTAGTCCGTACGTACGCACGAGCGACAATTTCATTCTGTTGATATTAAAATCATATATAATTGAATGTTATATAATATATACAGAATAATAATAATGTTTTATTTATTATTTATATCATTTATACTCATTGTTATACCCATCCAAATAATTAAATGTTTGAATAATAAACTACACCACGACGTGGAGACTGTAAGCTGTACGTACGCACATGTGGTGACTTTTTCATTCATAGGATGGATAAAATAACTAATATGTTGTAAAATTTTTATATTAACATAAAAGTATATAGAAGATACTGGATTTCTTATTTTTTAATGGAAACAACATAGAAGGAGGAAGTGGAAGAAGAAAGGATCCTTAAATAGGTGGTGAGATATTTACCTCTTCTTCAGGTTCTTCCTTTTGAATTGATCAAAATGGCTCCATAGGTTGGCATTATGACTAAAGTAAGGCATATAATATGGATTTAGGACATTAGAGAGGGTATTTGGTCTGGGTTTGTCTGTGCCTAAATGCTTTGGAGGTGCGAATTAGAGAGAAGGGTGACTGACCTTTTATAAGATGGGTGAGGGGCACCTTAGGAAAAACTTAAAATATTATTTTATAAAAAATTCATATTCGGTTTATAATATCTCCAAAGTGACTTATTTCTAGTATAGGGTGGGTATGGGTCGAAATCCTCTAAAAAAATAAGTTTTGGACAATTTTAGGTTACCATTTTATCCTTATCATTTAGATTTAACTCAAAGTTTAATAATTTAGCTTTTACTGTGTCTTCTAGTATTCTTAAACTCTATGGTTAATAAACTTACTATAAACTGCCATTCAAACCCCAATTGGTTCATTAATGTAATATATATTATTATATAAGTCTTTTAGCATAACCTTATATTTTTATAACCCTTGTATCAATTAATAATATAATATTTGTGTTAAAAACTCTTTTATTTCAATTTTGAAACTATTTGGTATTTTGTTTTTTCTAAAATATTAAAAACATTATTACTTATAAAAAAATTCATCTGGACAACCCTAATATGTTATATTAACCTAGAAAATTATTTTAATTCTTAAAAAGTTTCAAATTACATTTTTTGGGTATTTAAAATATCAATTATGTTAATATTTCATTAATAAGGTAATTACCGCATCATCAGTGTGTCATAAATAAATTAAATTATTTAATATCTAAACTATATATATAAATTTTCATTATGTAGGAAATGTTTTTAAATTTCTAATGAATATTTATAGTCGAATCTATCTAATATATAACCCTATATTTAAAATGTTTTAGTTATTAAGCTTTGATTTTAACTATTTTAACTCTTCTTTAAATAAAATAATAATAAATGTCCTAATCTAATACAAGTGGAACTAAAGGGTAATATTTTATTCCTAATGTTGATTTTGGTAGAATTACGCTTATCCAATATAATTAGTACATGTTTTAGGGTAATAATAATATCATTTTTACCCTTAATTACCCTATTTACTTTTAACTATTGTAAATAAAAGTTAAAAGTTACAATTCACCAAAAATTATTTTCATCTCATTGAACCACATTTTACTTTATAATATCAACCATGTCACTCTGATTTTTTAAATTCAACTCACAGAATTAGTAAAATTATGTTTTATGTTAATTTGCAAATTCTCCTAGGAGGTTGGTAAAAGAAGGTAAAAAGTTCAATAAACTTTTTATATATCTAAAATTATTAAAAAATGGATCCAATGAATTAAATTGAACTTATATAGGTATTATTTATCTATTTTGACCTAAAATATATTTAAATAAAACAAATGATTATTTAAATAAAAAGTCGGTTTTAACCAATAACTCAGTGTTTTCATTATTCATCAAAAATTAAATATTTTCAAAAAATTTCCAAAAATACACCCTAGGATAATTTCGATATTCCGAATCCAGAAATGAAGTCCATTTTGAATTATAAAATTTATAAAATTTAAAAAAGTGGTTATTACTATTCATAACGGCTACTTCATAATAATATTATAATAATATCTCATTTAGTAAAACTAGGTATTGTGTACAACACACACCAGCAAGGAAGGTTTCTCTAGTGTGCAACAAAATCCTTGAATAGTGTTTGCGTATTCTGAAAGCTAATATGGTGCTGCATATAGCGCAATATAATATTGGTGTAGCGTACAACACAAGACATCAATGAAATTAAAAAAATATATTTCTCATAAAATATCGGGGTGTTACAATTATACTCATATTGATTTTTGTAATTGAGCTTGGGACAATCAGCCTTGATATATCCTTTTAGTTTACATTCATAGTAGATAGACTCATCAATCTTGCCACTTCTATTCCAATATTTCTTCCAACTTCCTTTTTTATTATATCTTCCCATGAAGTCAGGATTTCTGAAAAAAAATTTCTTTTTGTAAAATATCTTAAATCATCTTTATAATTGACCCATATCCACATCACATTCGGGTTATGATTGTTCACTACTGTAACATTCTAAAGAAACAACCAATTTCCTTTTTTCTTTGTGTTTAAAGGTGGTGGGTTTCAAGGCAACTGATTTTCTTTTGGGTTCATCCTTCTATTCCTTGTTGATTTTCACCTCCACTTCATACATGATTGGTTTTCAAATTATTCATTTTATGGGTATCATGCCGATGTCACATGACTCTCTAATAGCAACATAGGTTCCTCTCCATCTATCAAGTGATCATCTGAGAATCCTCATGATATGTTCTTTTGTAGTGACTTCTCTTCCAATAGAAATCATAGTGTTGACAATTTTATTTAATCTATAATACATTTCATAAATAGGCTCATCAGGTTTCATTTTAATTTCATCATATTTAATAGTATATGTATTAAGTCTCATTTCATTCACACAAGATCTTACTTCATGTGAAATAGACAAAGTGTCCCAAATTTCATGGGTAGTTTTACATGCACAGATTTTATTAAATTCATTATCTCTGAAAGAGAACTATAAAACACTCACAGCTTTACAATTGTCATTATAGGTAGTTTTGGTAGGTTTATCCCAAGTGATTATATCAGTATCAAGAATTTTTTATTCATATATAATTGAATACCAAATTTCGAAGTTCATACATTCTAAATGAATTTTCATTTTAATTTTCCATTGAGAATAATTGGTTCTATTAATGAATGGTGGTCTGTTTGTTGCAACACCTTCCAATCTATTACCATAATACAAAAATACTTTAAAAGAGCTAGAAATTTTTAATTAACAGAAATATAAAGATCTATAAAGTACAACTACAATCATTGTTGAAGAGGTTCACAAACATAGTCTATAGAAACAACCCTCGGATACCAAATGTTGGTTGGAGTAGAGTACTCAGGGGGAGAATTGAGTATCTCTTAAATGTTTCTATTTCATAGGTATTCTTAAAAGGGTTCCCTAATAAATTTAAATATATCCATTTCAATTAAGGTTATACAGTTATTAATGTTTTACTATTTGAATAACTTCAAAGAAGATTGATTAATTCATAGTAATCTTAATATCAGTTTTTAACATTACCTTTGAATCTTTCTTAATAAGGAAATACAATTATAACTTCTTTCCAAGATTAACTATCAAATTAAATTTAGTGATTTCTGAATTAAATATTAAAAAAGATAACACTAAAAACAAACAACACTGCGAATATAAAACAAGTGGTTCAGTCTCAAGTTGAGATGTAATCCACTCCACTTTGTGATCATCTCCCACCAAGAAGTTTATGTAAATAAACTGGATAAGTAGACTCTATTGGGATTTACAATATTACACAGTATTGTCCTGGTCTCATGACCTCTTACAAAGTTCTTCATGGGTATCAACTAAAAGGATTCACATAACCTCTTCCACACTTATCTGTGGGAATACACAAGTTTAGAAAGAAGTTAGACAAAGGATATCTTGTATATTTAAATTTGATGCAGGAGACAATACATGTTTAATATAGACATACACACCCTAATCGAAAGGTAAAATTAATACACATCATAACATTAATTATGAGATATGGTTAGAAGTGGTTTTAGTGTTAATCTATGCAGCTTTGGATTTATGGGATGAAGAAAATGAAGAAATCAACTCATCTCGCAAAAAACAGTGTATCGTAAGTAAGTTAGATCGTGCTCATGTTCTTCATGGTATTATCAATCCAAAGATTCCCTCAATGATTCTAATCTATGGCGTCCATGTTTTTTATTCAATAATTCTATGTGAGTTCTTAAAATATGTTGTGTTGCATGTGTTTGTTCTCGTTTTCAGGAAAGCTCATGTGGATGTTTTTATTACACTCTCTCTTTTGTTTCTATTCCACACATCTCTTTAATTATTGGAGTGCATGTGTTGGATCAGATAGGATGCATGTATTCTACACCTCGTACCTCATACTGTCAGATGTCAAGTCTAAAAAGAATCATTAATTATGACAGTTTATTTAAAAGCTTCAAATATGACCATTAAAAATTAAATCAAGAAACAACAAAACAAATTATGAAATGGTGTAACAGTTTGTTTGTAAAAGGTGTCTCCCTGGAATGGTGCCTCCTTGAAATGGTGTTTCCATGAAACAGTGTCTAGATGGTCATGGTGTCTGGATAGTTATGGTGTCTGGATGGTCATGGTGCCTAGATGGTCACATTGTCTGGAGAGTGACAGTGTCTGGATGGTCATGGTGTCTTGATGGTTACGGTGTTTGGATGGTCACAGTGTCTCGATGGTCATGTTGTCTACATGGTTATAGTGTCTGGATGGTTATGGGGTATCGATGGTCAGGTGTTTAGATCCTTTTCCAAAATATTACAATGGGTGGCAAACTTAGAGTTTCTCAGATGTATCCAAAAATATCTGTATATAGATTTAAATAGTGATATTCATAAAATGGTTTAGACGTAGTCACTCAAAAAATAAATAATAATAAAGTGAATTAAATATTTTGTACCATAATTACACAAACTATATACCAATACATATCTTGGATAGGTTTATTTAAAGCATAAAGATACAAATCATTTGTACTTATGATTTGAGACTGATTACATAGGATTAACTAGTTTCATAGAAATTAAAGTATTTGTGATCATTAAAACATTAGTAACATAGGAGAAGTCCAACACTCACCAGATCTAGATGAGAACACTCTGAAAGAGTACTATTATTCCATTCTACAGTCATCTTGGTTAAAACAGGACAGCTCACTTCTGCATCCAGAACAGGAAACGAATTTCTTAATGGTATCATTAATGCCTATACAAGAGTTTTTATTTACCATCTAGTAATTTCAAATTAAAATGTTGATAGAGGATATGGCTAGTGGAAAAAAAATTATTATCAAGGGTCTATATTGATCCTCCCATCATCATACAATCACTCTTCCATTGATAGAGGAAAGGGTGTTGTCAGGAGTCGTACTAGTCAGTTCCTTAGAGATGAAATAGATATTTTTATGGAAGAGTAGATAACACAACTACAACAAGAGAACAATGTTCTATAGGAAACAATTATGAAAAAAATCATAGGTTCTCTACCCTAAAATGATATACTAACACGATCCTATATAATTCCACCTTACAGTTATGTTCCCTAACCCAAAGGTATGGATGAATTTTTATATTTTCATCCAATCAACTTGTGAAATACATACATTGTTCCACCTCACCCAATCCCCCATGTCTGGGGGGAATTTTATTAAGTCTGAACCCCTTATCATGGTTGTACGAAAACCATCCAACCTCATATATCACCACAAGTCCCCTAGGAGAGTTCGGTTCCATTAATTAGTTATATGATTCTGCATTATCCAAGGCCACTAATGCTTCATAACTATCCCTTGAAAATATAAAAAAATAGATCTCTACACTATGGAATGAAATCTCATCCATGTTCTCTTTCCAGGAGTGGTATTGGTTGAAATTGGGTTAAGTAGTTTGGTTACACATTTTTTGATGATAGACAATGAAAATTACATTCCTTCCAAACAAAACAATTCCCCATGTACATTGACTATTCCTTGGAGAATTTTTTGATATAAATCCCAATAACAAGGAATTCAACTTATTTGGGGATGATAAGAAATGATAATAATTAGGCCTTCCACTGATATATCTGTAATACATTAGGAATTTGATTTCATTTTAAATATTGGCTAATGTAGTAGGTGGATGATGGTTTAAAAAATAATAGGATCCCAAAACTCCAAATGTATGTATAAGAGTCATTCATGATTCATAAAAAAATTCTCCCCACCTTGACAGGTTATGAAATGATACACCCTAGTAACATGATGTTAAATTGGACCACAACATTAAAGTGAAATGACATTAAACTACATGACAATGTTGTAGTCGCATGATGTTATAAAACCTAATGTATTTTAGCTTCATGATGTTAAACTACATGATATATAGTAGTTGCATGACCTTAAATTTCATGAAACATCATACCTATAAGAAACTCAATAAAACACTATGGCATAGCCTCAAGATTCTAAATTTTACAATACATAATGTTTTCGTGATATTAAATTACAAAACACTTTGTGTTAGTATCATGTTAAAATGAATGATATGTCATAACATCATGGAATTAAAATACCTAACAATGTACTTATCTCATGATGTGAAACATAATAGAACAAATATTGTTCATATGAATGCATAATTTTCTTCATATTAATATATGGGATATATCATCACTATCATGTGAAAACTCTAGTCTCCATATGTGTAAGGACCTGACCTTAAAACATTATATATTACTATTATTTTAAATGAGAATTATATTTCTTTAGTTCTAAAAGATTATTTAGGATCAATTGTTTATAGAATTATGAAAAAACTATATATAGTAAACCCATACATTAAAATGGACACATATATGTAATATCCATTTTTTCACTAAACAAAAAACATTAAAAAAAAATAATGTCATAACTACCCAAATTTGATCATGACCACATCCTTATCCATAAACATCGATTAAAAACTATAACAAATATTTTAAAAACATCGAATGAAAAAAAAGATAAGTAAGTGGTATAAAATTATGAAGAACGTTAGTCCACTGAAAAATATTAATCCCATGAAAACCATCAATTAAAACATTCCATTAAAAATAAACAATTTTCTGGGAAACTCATTTGAAAAAAAATGTTATTTAGGTATATTGGGATGAGTTTTTACCACTACATCATTCAAATAGAGTAACCAATATATCCATCCTCTACCTCGAGAGTACATAATGCGTTGGGGAGATATAATGGGGATCACCCTTCATATAATCTAGATAAGGTGAACCCATTTTTCAAGTGATATAATGGAGTTCAACCCTTTATATATTCTATACGAGTGTCTCTCATGAGATATAATTTAGATATAACCTTCGTATATGATGTATCATACCCACCCATGAGCTATAATCAGTCTCAAACCTTCGTATATATTGTATTGGGACCCACCCATTTCATATATAATTCTTAACTGAAAAATAAGGAATAAAACAATTTTTTCTATTATTTTTCATTGTAAAAACATTTAATAACTATTTCAAGAAACATATAAAAAAATTGGATATCAAAATAATATTTTATTTTTGAAACCATTTTTTATACATAAATACCTAGAACAAGGGAATAAGGGTTTTCATTGTAAAAAATATCATTAAATTTTCTTTTACTAATGTAACATTTTCTATTTTTAAATCCAATATTTTTAAGAAAATATTAGATCTTATAAATTAAAAATATTTCATTGAAAATAGACATGTAATAATGTAAAATAATAATAAAAAATTATGCTATCATGTAAGAAAAAATTTACAGTAATGAATTATATGTAAAAATAAACTTCCCCTTGACTTTTTTAAATATAGTTTAAAGAGGAATATTGAAAGAGAATTTTCAAAAGAATTTCCATTACCACGAGCCTAATTTGTCATGTATGTTCTTTATATTCTTGAATAAGAAACTTATGTAAATATTTTTTTTTATTCACAACATTTTTTATGTTTATTATTAATTTTGTCTCACTTATTACCTTGTTTTAATAATTACATAATTACTTAAGCTCACATCATATGTTTTAACAATATCCGATACGTGAGTCCAAAATGAGTTTTTTATGATGTATATAGTAAATTTTGTAATTATTCAACAATATACATAACAATACACATGAAGAAATTATAATTTTATATATCAATTATTCATTTAAATGAAACCATTATATATGGATATGAATAATTAACTACATTAAAATAATTTAGATTAAAGGTCATACGTACGCAATATTATCATTTCAATTATTCAATAATACTTATAGAAATAGGGAATGTATAGTTATAACAATATATATTAATAATAATATCATAAATATAATATTAATTCTTTAAATATTCTTCTATGTACCATACATATTATGTGGCGATGAACAACGAATCGCATAACTTCATGGAGGGGGAAATTCTCAAATATGCGTGAATGATGTTTTAGTTTATCTTTCCATAGAATGGTAAAAATGTAGATGATAAATTAAATTTTCATAATTATTATATATTTAATAAATTTAATTTATTATCATTTATTCAATTATTATAACCATTCTTGAGAGTCAGTGATGAAAAATGAATTATATCGGTTGTGCCGGTTGTCCACCGTACACACTAATGATGAATTATTTTAAAATAAGATTGAATTGGGGATGGATAGATTTTATGAGACAAACATAATCAAATATAATTTTATGTAACAAAATTTCTATATTATTTTATCTTTGTTTAATATGGTGGAGGGATGTGAAAGATTTAACCAAACTGAAATTGTTTATTAAAAAATTTGTCTCTTCTACAGACTACCTCCATTGCTAAAAAACATAAGTCCAATAAGGATGATGTTATGCCCAAAATATGGAATATATAATTATTTTATGGATTATAGGAACATATTTTTTGAGTTATTTTCTAAAAAATGTGTTTTTAGTGTGATGAAATAAGAACAAGATGGTTCATTTATAGAAATGGGAGGGCCACTCTTGGAAGTTCTCAAAATATTAAAATAATATAAATAAATTTTCTATTCCAACTAAATAAGAGTTATTTATTTAGAATATATGATTAGTATGAGTTGAAATTATCTTATCCAATAATTTTTTTACAAGTTTATTTCACATTATTACCCTTCTCATTTGGTTTTAACCTATATTTATCAACATTAACCCTTACCGCGAAAAATTGATTTTACATCTAAAGGGTTTATATTGTAACTAAAAAATGTAAAAAGAACCCAAAATGTATCATAGATGAAATTTTCAATGTTATCCCAATCATTTTTAGAAATTACATATTTTTAGGGTTTTTATTTAAATTAATAAAATATTGGTTATTTTAAAATATCCCAAATGTCAATATTCAAACTATTCATTACCTGCACTTTTATAAATATATATATAACAATATTTATTTGAAAAAACTCTTCTAATTAATCCATAACATGTCATATGAATATATAGAATTTTTGGAAGAAATTAATTGTCTCAAATTTTTTTATATTAATATTTGAATTATGATTTATTTAATATTTCAATTTATAACATAATTAAAACATCACAACAGCACAAGCATATAATATAATTATTTATCTACTAATAATTAAAAATAAGTTACCACGTTCAGTAAAAATATATTATAATTAAAAATAATATTTATAGTCTAACATAGCCTTCATATTACCCCATAACAAAAATATTTTAGTTATTTATAATATGATTTTGATATCTTTGTCTTTTCATTAAATAAAATATTATAAGGTTATTAATCACTTATAAATGATTTAAAAGGAAATATATTAGATATTTGAGTGATTATATATTAAATTTACTTATAAAATAAATCTTTTCCAAGTTTATGTTTTATTTTATTGATATTATCGTAATATTCATTCCATGAATTATTCGATTTCTACATGATTTACCCTATATCATTGTAACAAAAATTACAAAATATACTATTTATATTATCCAAAAATAAAATTGAAATATTTACTAAAATTTTTACATTATAATTGTAAATATGGAAACCAATTTTCAAAATTTAATTCAATTATATTTTAGAAATTAATTTAATGTTATTCTTAATGAAGCGTTGAAACAACATGTTTATTTACTAAAAATGTTTCTATTATTTGAAATATTTTTATATAAAATTTCATTGTCACATTTATTCCAAATAACTACATTGGATTTAATGAATTTTTTTAGGAGAAAATTAATTTAAAAATTTGTTGAAAATAAAATTTACTTATATAAATAAATTAAATAAAAAATAAATTTTCAATTAATTTTCAGTTTTTTTTCACTATTCATTAAAAAAATGAAACTTGTCAGAAAAATACGATGAATTAACCAAATGAAAATGTAGATATTAATATTTCATAAAAAATAATTATATTTTTCAAAATAATAATTAATAACTTCCCAAGGATTAGTTTTCCAAAAAGTTCTCTATTAAAAAGCGTTAATACTACTTTTTAAAAGTTACTGTTTTTTAGTGAAAAACAAGATTTATTTTTAGTTTATACTTATAAAATCTAAATATGAATGTAACTAATTGTTATAAAATAATTTATATATAATATAGTTAGATTTATTCCGACCCACTAATAAAACAGCAAGGTGATAATGATCACGTAAAAAAATGATATTTAGTTTTTCGTTTAAGCTCAATGCAGTGTATATTGTAGGATATCAAGAATAGTATTTCCTTTTAAAATATAGGGATGTTTCATCATACCAAAATCTAATATATTAAATCCACTCAATTTTTACTAATGATTAATAACATGGTGCTTTAATTTTCAAAATTCATTTTTTAGAAATCCCACATTGTAAAAAAGATCAATAAAACATCTTCTCAAAACGGGGGAATGGAAAATGAAAATTTCAACAACAAACAAGGTTTATAATTATTGGAATGTAAAATTATAAACATATTGTATAATTAATACAATCATATTATCATGGAGAGTGATATAGATCATTGTCAATAGAAGGTCAACCATCACAAAACAATAAATCTGTGATTGGTTAAAAAAGCCATTCATTAACTAATAGTAGGAGTGAATGAATATTTTTTTCAACATAATTTTCACATATTTGAGTAATTACATTACTTTAGTATATAATAACATGACTAAATATACTTACATTATATTTAAATTTTTTCCCTCTAATTAATTTCCACTAAAATCCCGTCATTTTTTTCAAAGGATACGTATTTATGTTGAATTTTCCATTCATGAAGAATAAAAATCCACTAATATTGATAAATAAATCCTAAAATTTATTACAATATATTCCTTATATATATATAAAATTTAAATTTTTTAAGATAATATATGATAATTTTTCAAAAAAATGTAATCATTTTAACAAATAAAAACTACATTAATATCCCAAATTAAATAGTAATACCAAAAGTTTAGTTCATATCATTAAAAAATGTCCTTAAAATTCAGGATTAATATTTTAATCTATGATTGAAACCAAAAAATATAACAGATTTGATTGCATAATCTTCGAAGGTAATTTTTTTAACTTATCTCTAAATAAAATCATGGAGTCTAAAAGTCTCACTCCATAATTTATATTCCCAAATAGTATAATATCAATTACATTATATTCTATAAATAACATAAATCACCATAAATACACAAAAACCCCTATTTTCCTAAATAATACAACCGATCCTTTATTCATCAAAAAAAATCCCATTATATTATATTAAACTTAATTATCTGATATTCCTAAAACAGTTTACATATTTTGAAACAAAATTAGTCACATAGTAAAAAAATCATTTATCAATCCAATGAAAATCCATTCCATAAATCATATGTTAATAAAATAAAGTCATTCTTCATCTCGAAAATCTTTTTTGACTAAAATGAAAAAATCATAATAACCTGGACTTCCATAGCTAGTGGTAGCTGATCAGCCCTTTTTGACCATTGGTTGTGGTTTCAAACCTCATATTCTTTTTGGACATGATTATTTGAAAACAATTATTCAAGATCTCCTGTTATAAAAATATAGAATTATTATAAAAAAATTATATAAATAAATTCATCATTTTATTGAAACTATTAAACTAAATGGTTTTCTCATAACCCTAATTTTATATCCCAAAATTTAATAATTGATAATTACCTCTAAAATAAATATCTCTACAAATACTGTTAGTATCCTTAAAATTTCATAACTTATTGTCTAAGAAAATATTTAAAATACACTAAACTTATGATTATTCTTAAAATTTTAAAACAACATAGATGTTCATAATTAACAAGGATCCCACAAAATAAAACTTCCAAATCACTATATTTGTCTAAACCTTCCTCTATAACTAATTTTTACGACCTAACCTTAAAGCATTTAATATTATAGTGATTGTAAACTATATTAATATTTATTAATTCCTATAGATCTTTTAATTTTAGATTTTTGGAGAACTATAAAATACTGTTACGTAATAAAGCTATACATTTCAAGTGGACAGGTATATTTTTTATTCATTTTATCTCAAATGTAAACACTTTTAATATAAATAATGTCATCATTTCATGAGAGATCTTCACAAATATGATAAAAACCTAAATCTTGTCCCTACTCTTCCATAAAAACAATGAAAAAAATTTAAAAATGATATAGAAAAAAATATAATTAAGGGACATAATATGACGAAATATATTACTTCTTTAAAAAAATAAAAACCAAGGAAAACCATTTCATAATTAACATATTTTAAAAAATATACAATTTTAATGAAAAGTAAATAGAAATAATATAAATGTTATTTAGGTATCTTAGTAAATCATACTTCCAAATAACTAATAAAAATTGAGTAACAAATATAACCATCCTCTAACAATAGAGTACCCAATGCATCATAGTGTTATAATGGGGCTCACCCATCATATAAGCTATATATTTCTCAAAAACAATTTCTGAGCTATAATGGAGCTCAACCATTCATATAAGCAATATTGGGCAGACTAGTGATCTAGAATGGGATCTACCCTTCGTATAAGATTTATAGGGATCACTTGGGAGATATAATGGGGATTAAACATTTATAAAAGCTATATTTGGCACACTTGTTTCACATATACTACTCAAGTACAAAATAAGTAATATAATATTTGGTGTTTTCATTTTTCATCAAAAATCATTTAAAAAACTAATGAAAACAAATATAAAAACCACTTTTGGATATCAATATAAAATTTTATTCTCTAAACCATTTTCAATACCAAAATACCAAGAACAATGGGAAAATGGGATTTATTTGAAGAAAATATCATTAAAAATATTTTTTTGGAAAATAACATTTTCCATTTCTAAAATACTTAATTTTTATAATGAAATGATTCAAACTTATAACTAAGAACATATTATTTCAAAATAACCCTATAATATTTTAATAAAACATTAAAAATATTAAGGATTTATAAAATTGGGCATATCTATTCATGTCTTATAAGATAAAAAAATTTCTTTTGGCTTGTAAAAATAGTCTCAATTTGAATTCTAAATGAGATTTTTTAAAAGTATGTCGCTTACCTCAAGTATGGTTTTCCATATATGTACTTTATCATCATGAAATATAAATCTAAGTAAATTTTTATGTACTTTTTTACTTTTTTCTATATTATTATTAATTTTATATCACCTATTACTATGTTATAATATTTAAATAATTATTTTAGCTCATGTTGGTTGTTGGGACAATACTCAGAACATGAGTCCAAAATGACTTTGGTATGAGGTATATATTCAAAGTGGTCAATAAGAAATCATCTAATGAAAAATAATCATGAAATAATTATAATTTTTGAATCTCAATTCTACATTTATGTCCATCCATTACATAATGATATGAAAAATGTTCTATGTTGCAATAATGGAGGCAGTAGGTCGTATGTACGGGTGAGTAACATTACCATTATTCAATGATATTTATTAAAATAAGATAAGTATACTTTTCTTATTTAGAATAAAAATAATAACATTGATATCATATTAATTCTATATATATACATATATATATATCATTAATAGGATGTGGTGATGAAAAAAATGAATCACATCACTTTATGGAGGTGATAGATTTCATGTATACATGAATGACATTATCAATTTTTTCGTAGAAAGGTATGAATGTTAATGATATATTATATTTCAAGAATAATATGTTTATGTTATAAATATCATATATAAAACTTAGTTTTATCATGATAACTATAATTGAGATACAATGATGAAAAACAAATAATATTATTTTGTGGCGAATTTGTGCACTGTACACACAAATGATGAACTATTTTCCAATTTTATAGAATTTTAGACAGATATAGTTCATTTTAAAAAAAATAATTCAATATAAGTATATAAGGATATAATATTTTTTAATATATCACTATTGAATATGGTTTAGGGATTTTTAATAACAGATAAAAAATAAATTCTCGATCAACAAACAACACATCTTCTTTAGATTACATCCTTTTCATAACACTATAAGACCACTAAAGATGGTGATATGCCTAATGTATGGACTCCATAATGATGGTATGGATGATATTAAGGGATTGAGTCCAATATGTTCCCAAAGAAAATGTGTTTTTAATTTTTTATAAATGAGAAGAATATTAGTCCTTTAATAGGATATGGGAGGGACAATCTTGGAATTTCTCAAAATATTAAATTAATATAAATTTATATTTAATTAATAATAATTCCATAGTGATTTATTTATAATATAAGATGATTTTTGGTATATGAAACCTCATATAATTATTTTTAGTTTATTATTGGTCACATTATTACCGTTATCATTTAGTTTGATCCCTTATTTAATACCTTTAAATATTAGCGTAAAAAAATTTATTTTTCTCTATAAGGGTCAATATTATTACTATAAAATGACAGATGAAAAATAAATAGAAAATGGATGGTAGTTTCAACCTTATAAGAAACATTTTTCTGAAACTAATGTATTTATTAATTTTATATCACATAATAAAATATTTCTTATTTTAAAAAATCATTAATGCAAATTTTTATAATATTTTTTACATTGAGTTTTAAAAAAATCAATAAAACATGATATTTTCAAATCAAATTATTTAATAAATTCATAACATTTAAAGGGAATCATGAAAATTCATGTATTAAATTAACTATTTGAATGTTTTATTTTAAAACTGATAATATCATTTATTTGATAATTCCTTAAATAAAATAATTACTCCATAACTTCTGTGAATGCATTTATTGAAAATTTTTATCCACTATAAAAATTACCATGTTGAAGATAAATATATTATCTGTCAAAATAACATTTATGGTCTAAGATATCTTCTATATAATGAAATTTAAAAACTAATTTTGTTATTAAGAATAAGGTTGTGACACGTTTGTATTCTCATTTAATAAAATATTATAACTGTCATAATCACATATAAATGGTGTAAAAGGACATATATTTGATACATGAGTGAATATGGATGAATTTAAACCATAAAATAAAATTTTATAAATATTAAGTGTTATTTTACAATCCTTACCACATTATTTGAATCCATATTGACTCATTTTCTTCCTTATTTTCAATTTATCATGGTAACAAAGATTACCAATGATTCTGACATATTTTCTTAAAAAATATAAAATTGTAATTACATTTATATTTTATGAATCAAAATATGGGTTACATATTTAAATATTAAATTCACTATAGTTTTAAAAATTAATAAAAAATTAATCCCTCCTACATGACAAAACATCATTGTTTTTAAAGAATTTTTTTCCCAAATATTGAAATGGTATATATCCAATTTCAATGTAAAAAATATAAAAATTAACTAAACTATAATTATTGTTTTATAATTTAAATAATTATAATTTATGGAAAAAATATAATTTAACTATATCATTAAATTAGACAAAAAAGATGTTTTCAATTAAAACTCATTGTTTTTCTCTATTCATTTAAAATTGAAAATTCTCAAAAAAATTCTAAAAAAGTACCCAAGGTAAATTTTGATGTCAATAATTAAAAAAATGTGATCTTTTATTTCATATAAAATTTATAAAATTATAATATTTTAGTTCCAAAATCACTGTTCCATTAAAAGTCAGTGAAACTTCTTTTTAAAAAAATACAATTTTAAATAATAAAACTGGATTTATTATTGTATTATTCCTGTATAATATCATTTATTAATGTAAAAAAATTATAAATAAGTGTAGAAATAATATAGTTCTTCCTATTCACACCCTATAATGTAATTTATATATGACAATGATCACAAATAGATAATAATTTTTAGTTAATCATTTAAGCTCTACGTGATGTATCTTGTAGGCTATCAAACATAGTCTTTCTTTTTAAAATATCAAGATGTTACAATAAGTACCACTAAAATAGGGAAAAATTGATCCAAAAATTATCCAAAAATTATCAATACCCCATAGTCACTAGTTTATGGTGTTACACAATAGGTCACCTCTTAAGATACTAAAATCTAGGAATTATGGAAACCTTATAGAATGTAGAAATATGCAACCCATATAGGGTGGGATCATATCAAAACCTCTACTAAAAATGAACTCCATCATGTTTCATTATCAACCATTGAGAGGTCTCAACCCCTTCTCAGTCATGAAATGTTCACTATAATATATGAGTAGTAAGCATGGGGTAGGAACACATCTATGCCCCATACTTAAATCCCAATAGAATATTATGATAACATAAGGAGGATAAAAGTGGGAATACATACCCACATCAATCATAGACATTCACCAACATATCCTTGAAATTTAGAGCATGCATGCATAAATTACTGTAAATACCCTACTGAGGCGCCATTACATTCTCACAGGGATAGATGTTCTTCAACCCAGTATTTTAGTCAAAAATATAGGGACATGCACACATTACTTTCCCAATATCGAGGGAAACACACCAAAACAATAACTCCTCTTCTCATTCATTAAAAGGAAATTGGTTTTGGTTCTTATAAAAACAATGACACTTATAAGGAAACCATTGGATGGTTCTCCAACAATCCCAAACAAAACATGGATTATTTTTAAAGACCTCTGTCATTCATGAAATCATAATCATATTACTGGAATGACTAACATGGGTTCAATTTTATATCCATTATAAACAACATGGTAGGATAATTTAGCCCAAACCTCTATCATTAGATTCTCCATTGACATATACTTAGGAACTGGACCCATCCACCTCAAACACCTCAAATAAGTATGCCATAAAATTAGGAGTATCCCCACCATGAGAATTAATGACAGCTATCATGAAAATAATACATTATGAAATTTTTTGTGGTTATCCCAGCCAAATATCATTTATCATTGCTCTATTCCATTCAAAATTACTCATAGAGGAACTCATCGAGGAACTACAGATCCCACCGATGTTTGAGATTGAATCACTTGTTGGTGTAGTTTAATGAGTGTAGAATATTACATCAGAATGACTTTCCTCAATCATCTTCATAGAATTGGTTCATAAAGAAGTTATCAAGGGAAATTTCCAAACCCACTATGTTTCATTAAAACAGGACAATTATGACATCCAAAAGGATGCTGTTGAAAATTGTTCCCTAATATTCTCATCATGATTTAGATCTTCTAATGTTTTATATTTAATGAGGGGGATAATTTTTTTAAAAACCATTAAAGGACATGATAAGAGAAAGAAAATTTCTCTATGGTTGATCAAACTCAAGACACATTATTTAGATATCATATCTAACATGGAGTTAGTGGTAATCTAGAAATACACAACACATAATTTATTATGTGGATGACATTGGATTCATATCCATGTCGTGGAATCTTCATCATTTCATCAATATTTTCCATACCCCATTGATGATAAGGTCAGCATACTATTTGGTGATCAAAACCCCTTTGATTAATATGATTATATATATAATGAGGAATTTTTCTAAATGAAGGATGAAAAAAACAACACACGGTTTCTTTTGTTATATTGGTTTTAGACCCCAATAGATTTCGGTCATCCAATGTGAGACACTGAAGCATGATTCATAGTAATTATGTTCTACCGATAGAACGAATAGAGATTGTATATGTAATCTAATAACTCATCATCCTCTTACCCCAAGTGGTGTCATAAAATAAAAAAAAACAATCCTTAGAGTATCTATTTGAAATCTCTTGAAAATCAAGATAATATTGTATGCTTCCATGGAATTACATACCATGACATTGATAGAGATAACCTTGTACAACCTACAATGTTTGAAAATGCCTTAAAAGACTCATAGTTGGAATAAGAAGAGGAAGACACACAAACACCCCTCCCTTAGGTAAGGAATAAATATCAACCTTTATCTATGATCTCAAACTAGTGAATCTATTTATAGAAGTGCACCCACAACATACTTCAATTACTACCACCATGAATCTTGAAGAGAAAGAGATATATATTATATTTCTAATGTATCATCGATAATTTTTTTCCTATAATTATATATTAATTCCCATTATGATCCCTGATATGGATATTCATCACCTAAGATCTCCTAATGAACATCGAGGATTCAAAAATATTGAAAGGATAATGCACCCATATCATGATCCTATTTCCCAGAAAAATTTCTTTAAACGACACAACAACATTCATCCTTACCGCATGATACTAAAATTCACAGAAGAAGCCATATTAGCAAGACTCTGAATTGAATAAAATCTTACATCTTGATAGAAAGACATTAAACTACACAATTTCTTTCATCTCTACCATATGATGTTATAAATTATATAATTCATCCATACCACCATGTTTTGAACTATCCAAAAGTCTTACTCACCACATGATGTTAAACTGGAAGGAATACAACCTTACTATGTGATTCTAAAATGAACAACAGAAGTTACATCATGGATTTATCATAACAGATGAGCTAGATCTAAGTGAAAGAAAAATAATGTACTCCCATCCCACTATGTGAGTTTAATACATATATGGAATCGACCCATTGATAAACAATTTTTGGATTTATTCCTTCTATCACAAGATATGTAGTGGCACTTGAATCCCCAATCATGGGTCCAGTTGCAATACCAATGGGAAATGTTCTCCCATCTATATCTAGGTCAGACCTATATGGAGAGTCTTATTTTTATAGACAATGTGTGTCTTGATTAATTCCATCACATGATACATCATGATGCCCAGATCCAAAATCCTTGGGCAAATCAAATTATTAATGAATTAAATTCCCCCTTTATGTCGGTCAGACATAAGTGTAGTGTTTTCTTTTCTACAACTATATGTTTCTAGATTTATAGAGTCAAATTAAAATGTAGTGACATATATATTTAAAATCTAAGGTCTATTTTTAATATCAATGGAATAAATTCCCCCTCTACATATAGATTAGACCTTCATATAGAGTATTCCATTGAATAACTACATGTGACTTGATTCTATCCAACACATAAATTATAGGGATGCCCAAATCCCAAATCATGGGTCCATACATAATATCAACAAAAAATGTATCCAATTTTTTGTATGGTTTAGAAATATAAGTATAGTTTTTTATTGATGAACAATGACTGGATTGATTCATACCATCTCAAGATACATAGTGACATCCATATTTCTAATCATTGGTCTTATTGAAATATCAAATGAAAACATTCATCGTTCTTCATATGGGTCAAATATATGTGGAGATTATTCATTTAATTTACTATGTATGGATTGATTCCTACCATCACCGGATATGTAGTGACACCTATATCTCCAATCTTGGGTAAAACTGTAATAATTAATCTGAACCCCATTTGTGTATCGGTGTGACTATTATGGGGAGTTTTCTATTCAATAACTACATATGAATTTATTTATATTATGAAATGATATGAAGTGATAGATAGAAACCAAATAATTGGTCTATAAACAACTATAAATGGAATAAATTCCCCATCTACATATGGGTAAGACCAGCATGGAGTTTTTTTGTTTAAGAACTACATGTGGCATGATTACTATTATCATGTGACACGTAGTGATTCCCAAATTTCTAGTCTAAGTTCCAGATGAAATATAATCAAAATTCACCCATTATATTATGGTACAGACAATCATGGAGTGTTTTACATTCACGAAATATGTGGCTTGATTCCAACCACCATTAGGCATGTAGTGAGTCCCAGATCTAAAATCCTGGGTTTGACTGCGATATCAATCAAAAAAATTCCCCTATATTTTTTTAATAATTTTTTTTTGGTGAAATAAACATTTTATATTTCATTTTTCTTTTACCATGTATACATTACATGGAATGTTTTTCCAAAATATAATCTAAGGCATCAAACAACTAGTTTTTGAACAACCAAGCTTGAAACACTACCAGAAATAATATCTCGATAATGGGGAGAATCTTTCATGAATGTTTTTATGACTGGTTCAAAAGATATTGTTTTGGGAAAAAATGATTTGTTCTCTATAGATGATGATTTATTATTTGGAGTCCTCTAATTCTAAACTTTTTCCCAATTCCCATTTTCCCAATATATAGGTACAACCCCCAAGAATGATGCATTGCACACAACCACAGAATGAACCCACCCAATTTTGATCCCGATGATATTTAAAATCATAATATTTCCACAAAAAATCCATAGTGGAAATGAAAAGTGTTAAACACATATCAGTTACTCACCCAAGAAGTTTCTTTGGCGAAAACCCTCAAGGAAGCATTGAATCATTTTTGGGTTGATTGTGTTTGTTGACAAAACAGATTTTTTTGTTGAAAAAGATTGTTTTTATGGTGATTTGTCAAGTTCTATAGATTTTTCTAACACCCTATGATGACAAAGAACCATGAAAAAGGAATGGGTTATTTGAAAGAAGTACAAAAATAATATATACACATTGGCCCCATTTTCCAGTGTTTGCCAAATTTTTGGGCCTCAAAATCAGGAATATGAAGATATGTGTTTCTGGAAAAGGATGTTGCATTCCAAATTGATGATTGTATGGGAACTTGTGCACAAGGCATGTTTCAGGATCAAAATTTCAAAATATTTATGATTCATAAACAACATGAAATATTTTGAAATGTGTGAGAAATATGAGGTTGCACGAAAGAAACTTGTGCGCCTAATGCGATATCAAAAGGGGTTTTTCATGCTCAAGGAGGATCTTACACAACATGTTGAATCTTTTGGGAAGGGGTTTACGATTCCTATAAATAATAGGTGCCCCCCTTATTCATATTATCTCAACACTTAGAGGGAATTAGAGCTCCAGACCACGTAATATTTTTAAGAAAAGGGAATTGCACGATATTTTTGAGTTCTATGCAATCTAAGACTGATGCGCGTAATATTTTATTTTTTCGTAAGATTGATGTTGTGCTAAAGCGTTTTTTCAGAAAAAAAGTTGAATCATGTGTGAAAGGCATTAATGTTGCGCACAAGACATATAAAGTGTTGGAATATGATTTGAGGTTTCCCAGTAATAATGTGGTACAGATTTATCCATCAATAGATAGATATGGGATATTTGTGAATGAATGTGGGGTTGTTCTAGAGCTTGGATGTCATTACTTGCATCCACCATTGCTGGCCTTTTCTCGGTCGATTCCATCTTCTATTGATAGGGATCCCTTGGTGGTATGGTGATAGTTCACATTTGGGTTCAAGATTCTACGACCTGTGGGATGCCACCCTAACTTAGGTGGTTGGGTAGGGCAGAATGTCCGGGTCTCTAAGAGAATCCCAGTTTGCAGCAATGGGTCTTGGTTACGTCAGGACTTCTTCTAGGTGTGCGGGTGATGATCTATTTCCTTTTCTTCTCATTAATTTTTTAATTTTGATAATATTTGGTGGGTTTTGCATTCACGATGGCATCGGCATGGCTCTTCTGGTTAAATTTGAGATGACATTGAGTTGACCCATTTGGGATATTCTGGCTCCTCTGTGAAATCAGTGCATTGTTTTTTGTTGTTTCATTTGCTGAATCTGTGATCTACGAAGCACGTGTGTTTTTTAGTTCCTTCTTGATTTGGAACTATTGATTTCTATGATTTAATATGGATGGAGGATTATGGCGGTGGTTTGAAGCCTCATTGTGATGTTTTTCTATTTGTTTTTAACAATGAAAATGAGTCCTTCCCGAGGGATTTTGATTTATGGGATGTGATGGCGATGTGGGGTGGACTTCAAATCTAGGAATGTGACTTGAGGAGAATAATTTGAAATCTGAATTTGTGTTTTAATGTTTTGGGGTAGATTTTGGATTTTTGTGATGTTGGAAAATTTGGTCTTTTGGGGTTTGTAATTAGGCTCTTTTATTGTGAGGTTCCCATTCACCCTTAAAGTGGTTTATTCAGAATATGGAAAAAAAGGGATTTGAGAAAAATAGAGCATCTACATATAGTAGAGGATGACATCATTATAGATAATGAAGGGACCTAGATGTTTATAAACTATGAGTGGATATTCTGAAGAATTAGTGGGAATACGTCAGTTGAGATAGAAATGAAATTTTAAATTGAGACTAGCTGTAAACTAATACAGATAGTGAATCCACCTTGAACTTGTAAAAATCATTCCACTTATAGTGTATTTTTAACATTATAAAATAACTACTGTATGCTCCTTAGATGTAGCTCAGTGAGGTTCAACCAATTATATTTTTTAGTGATAGTTCATTCTTTATGATTTTTCACATACTCCACAACAAGATAAAGGGAGAAGAGAGTACTTTCGAATAATGAAACAATATATAATGTGGTATTTTTTTAATCATTCCATACCATGATCCCCCCTTTCTCACAAGGAATCTAAACAAGAGGAATTAATAATGATTCATGGCAATAAATGAATTATTTATCATCATATATAATCTCACCCTAACCACCAAATTATTATATCTAGAAGATGAAGAAACACTATTCTAAGAAAAACTTCCACCCCTCCATGAAAAGCACAATAAAAGTGATCATGGGTTCTCAATGGTAGAGAATATGTGTGATAGAAATATTTTGTGACCAGATAATACTTTTATTGTGGTTAATTTATCCTCATGATACAAATCATAAGGTTTCTTAGGGTCACGCAGTGGGAATCTAGGTTCACACAACTCCAGTCAATGCACAAGTACATTTTTTTGAACAACATTTACAATTGAAACCATAATATTCACTTGATCTAGGGCCCCATTATCATGAAAAGTTAACATTAAATCTTACCAATTTTTGAGGAATAACATCCTAGCCCCGAACCTAGTGTTTTCTATGACTCTAGTGGGACCAATACCTTATCTATTACTTTTATACAAAGGTACCCAAATTATCATTACTGATATAAATAGGGACCCTAAGGGTGGGGATCGTGATTTCAAATTCATAATGATAGTTCTAATTCAATGTCTCTCCTAGAGTAATATGATATTTGGCCACATAATAAATATAGGTGGATTATTTGAGGGAAATTGTGGACTTATCTTGGTGGGGATTCCTTAAAAATAATTTTACTCCAACCATGACATGGTCACCCTTGGGGAGTGACTCCACCATGTATGAGATGGATAATATAACACCTCATAGCTCCACAAAATAGTCATACAAAATTAAATTTCATGATAAATTACACATCATATGATGTAATATTTTACCCTTTCAATATGTGATGAAAAAAGGATACCCAATGTGTGTCTAAAATGGGATCACATGTCCTCCCCCATTATGAGATTAACCTCCTCATTAGGCTACATCCACGCATTAACCACACACTGTCCTCCCACAAGATACCCTCTTATGATGGTAAGATTTAACATGTAATCCAAACACAATCTCAAATAAATGATACTTTCATGATATGAGTGTTTATACCTCATGATGTTAAAATGTATGGATTGGTCGAATCATGAGACATTAAATTAATGCATCAAAATATATAGATTATTATCCCTATCACTTAATCAAGGTACATATGAATCCTCCTAATGATTCCATCCTAACAATTGCTAAACCCATATGTGACATCATCCCTCCAAGTGGTGCACCTCCTAGATCCATCTCAATGGGTATTTTTATTCCACAAACCAAGGAGTGGCATCTTCCTTCATAGAGACACCTCTCGAGGATCTCTCCAATTGGGAATTCTAATCCAACAAACTAGGTGTTACATATTTCTTCATGGGGAATCTCCACTTAGATTTTCAAAAATAGGGAATTAAAATCCATTGGCAAACCCATGTGTAACATCTTCCATACTTGAGAAGAACCTCCCATATTTGTCTCAATAGGGCATTCAGATCTATTGGTAATATAATGATTGAAATTCTCACTCCTAGGGATGCATGCCAATGATCTCTCTCAATAGGGCATTCTGATCCATTGGTGAACAAAACGATGAAATATTCCCTCATATTGATTCGACTTTTGGATACACCTTAATAAGGAATTTTGGTTCTTCAACATATGTTCAATATCTTCCCCACTAGGGACCCACCTCTTATATCAGCCTCAATTGGTTATTCTGATAAAAAAACCTCAGTGTGGCATATTCTCTCCTATGGGTGCACCTCTAGAATCCACCTGAATTGGATGTTCTTATCTACTATCATATCCCTACGTAGAATTAATACTTTGACCATCTCCACAAGGAATTAATATATTATCCCAATACATCTCAATATGAATTATATATTTTTATCCAAAAGATAGTGAACAAGTGGACTAACCCATAATACCAACCCCATGTAATAAATATGGGATTCATAATATAACATGACTTGGATGACTTATGACCCTTGCATCTATTACCTCATGATCAACATGGGACTCCTTGGATTCCATGACAAAGATGCCTTTTATAATATTCTCGCTAAAGAGGGAGATTCATAAGTGACCAATGATCCAAATGTTCCGACATATCCTGAGATTAACATTATCAATAATTTCTAAAATTAAGGTTATAACCCTTTTAAGATAGATGTAGTGTAATTTAATGGAATCCACATAGAGATGGAACTAAGAATGAGTCTAATGAACATGACATAATTTATGAGGGATACTCAGACATGTAAAAATTTCTCCCTAGATGAATTATTGTAAAGAGGAACAAACATTCCATAATCATATTTCGATCAGAGAGAAAACATTTATGATGAATGCGATGAATTTATCAAACCTTTGGAAAGTGGAAATGTTTTGAAAAACAATTGACACACATGATACACTGGCACCCCAATGAAAGTGTCAAACATAGAAATCGAGAACCTGGTGTAAAACTCTTCTCCTTAATAATAGAACTTATAGAGTTGTTGAATAAAAATATTTTCATGACTCTAGATTCATACATTCTCTTCAATCTCCCCCCCCCCCTCCATGAATATAACAGATGCATTATGAAACTCACATGTACATTGGGGTAGTAAATGGTGGGAAACCTCAGTATGAAATATCATCAGCATGTATCCCTCTATGTATTATAATAGTTGATGATTTTGGGGAATTAGTATGTATTTTCCTATACATGTACGCATGTCAAAATATACATGACTTTATAGACTCTTGATTTTGAGAAATTATTAACCTTACTCTAACAATCACTGGGGTATAATGAAATACAATCTGGTAATCCAACTAATATATGCATATAACATGTATTCTATAGTGACTTTGGATGTCAGGTTCCCTCCACCATCTCACATAATTAAATATTCTAGAGAAGGGTGATGAACACCCTCGTATGTTGGTTTGAGTTGGAAGGGTAATTTCCACAATGTATATGGCCCACCAGGACATGAAATGACTGGTTCCTCATTGAAAACACCACCCATTAGGGTTGCAATGCCCCCCACATCCAATGAAGAACTACTTTAGGATTTTCTCCCCAAATCACTATGACGAATATGTCCCATAGAATATGGAGGTAGGATATATTCATGTTGCATCAATAGTGAATACTACCCAAGATCCACCTAGGAAGGCTCCCATAATGCCTCATTAATGATAGAAAAACTAACCCCATAGATCAAAGAGTTGGTGTACTTATCCCCTACTTCACCGGTCGTGGTCTAGAGCACCAATCACAAATTTCAGGGGTTGAACCTGAATAATTCATAAAAAGTGAAATATTCTATAGTTATTTTGTCCCCTGCAACCATCATTTCATCCCTCCGGAAATCTATGGCATGTTAATATGGATTTCTCACTTCCCAATTCGAATCGAAAGCCCAAATACCTCACATGAACATCAGATCGACTCTCACTACTACAAAACTGACCTTTAAGAAGACTAGAAACGCCCATTATCAATTCTAGAAAACCATTGAATACATGAGAGAGGTTAAAATTCATGAAATTTTATCATTTCTATAAAATAACTGATAAAGGGGTCCTTTATCAATGCTAAAAACGTAGAGAAATTGAACTTTTATCAGAGCTTTCAGAGGTGGTGATAAAGCTACCATTAATCAGAACTTGATTTAGTACCACTAAAGAAAAAAAATTCAGAACCTATAAAAGTGATCATAATGGTATTTTGTTAGTGCTTCAATGGTTTTAGATAAAATAGACCTTTATCAGCACTTCTTAATGTGCTGATAAATTTGGCCTTTATCGGCACTTTTAAAAGTGATTATAAAGTGTCATTATATAGTGTACTGTAACAACACACCACTGTAGAAAAAACACATCTAATATCAATAAAAATAGTTCCCAATAAAGGGATAAAATAAAAATAAATTTAGAACACAAACACAAGAAAAAAACAATTAGAGACATTTCAAACATTGTTGTATACAATTAGATAAATACAAATTATCACATACATTCAAAAACATCAATGGTTTATTATCTTTTAATCTAGTCCCAATGCGTTATATTTCCTAAAAATCCACCCCATATTGTGAAGAGAACAAACTTTTATAAGAATGAAATCCTTATGTTAGAAATAGTATAAAGAAAAAATTAAGAGAAAGTGTTAATT
The DNA here is from genome assembly GCA_963277665.1 of Viscum album. NCBI lineage: Eukaryota > Viridiplantae > Streptophyta > Magnoliopsida > Santalales > Viscaceae > Viscum > Viscum album. Next base: position 235,521,564 of record OY728159.1, read on the forward strand.
TTACATAAATTGATATCAATATTAAATAAAATGACACATTTGGAGTCATACCAGTCACACTATAAATCATATTGAGGTGAGGATGATTCTAACATTTCAAAAATGATATGTGGATCATTTTACTCATGTATCAAAACAATCTGAATGTGTTTTCTCGGTATTGAGTATATTAATTGTCTTGTTTACTAAAATATCATTTTAAACAAGAAACAAAAACTTTTGACTAATTATGATCACATCACGTATCAGTTTGATGTTAAAAGGGTAAATTAACGTCAAAATTGAAATATTAATAATTATCCTAAATTATCACGAAAATCCATGCAATTTTGATCGATTTTCAGTGAGTGACACTTTTTGAACTAAAATTTTGATTTTTATTTAATAATGGATACTTTGACTTATACCAGGAACATCATGTATCATATTGAGGTTAGGATGATACAAATACATCACAAATAACCTATAGAACATTTTTTTAAATTATCAAAACAATCAGAATGACTTTTCTCGATTTTGTTAAAGAAAATTTACCATTTTACTAAAATTGAAGTCAATTTTAAATAAAAAGATGCACTATGAGTCATACTAGCCACACTGTTAGTTAGATTTAGGCACTTTTTTTTCCTAAACATCCAAAATTCCATATGGATCATTATCATAAGGTATAAAAAAATATAAATATGTTATCTTGGTTTAGATAGTGTTACTTTTATTTTTTTACTAAAATGTAACTTTAAATTTGAAATAAGATCTTTGACTCTTAACGATCATATCATGTACCGGATTGAGGTGAAGATGTGTCCTACACATCACAAATGACCGATGGATTTTTTTAATAAATTATTTAGGCAATGTGAAATCATTTTCTTAGTTTTGAGTAGGTCAGTTGGCTTTGTTACTAAAATTGTTGTCAATTTGAAATAAAAACACGCACTCGGAGTCATATCGGTCACACCATGCGTCAGATAGAGGTGAGGCTGGTTCAGGAATGTCTCAAATCACATATGGATATTTTTTGTTAATGTATAAAAACAATTGGAATTTGTTTGTTATATTTTTAGATCATATTTTGTTTTTTACTAAAATTGATGTTAATTTTTAATAAAGACGCACTTAAAGACATATTGGTCACACCGTACGTTTAGCGTTTGAAGTGCAGCTGATTCCTAGATGTTCCAAATCATTGGTGTACTTTTGTCTTAAATTATCAAATAAATAGGAAATTGTTTTCTTAGTTTTGAGTATGTAACATTCCTTTTTCAATAAAATGCCTTTTTATACATGAACAACACACTATGACACATACAGATCATGTCGCATATCGGTTTGATGTGAAACTGATTCATACACATCAAAAATGATTTATGTGTTGATTACCAAAATTATCATGAAATTATTAGTTTTATTCTCATTTTTTAGTGAGTACAACATTCTAATGTTGAATGTTAAATTTAAAAAAATAATGGACACATTGAGTCAATTGTCTTTTCTACTAAAATTTATCTCAATTCAAAATAAAAATAAGTAATTGGAGTCATACCATTATTATCATGTGTTGTATTGAGATGTGGCTAATTTCTACACATCACAATGTCTCAAAAAAATACTAACCATCAATGTGACAATGATTTCATTTGACTTTATTTTTAGAATTTTCAACAATGCATGAGATAATTTAAACAAACCACATTAATTCAAAAAAAAATCTACATGTATAAGAAAAATATTATTATTTGAGTAATACTAAAATGAAATAAAATAATCATAAATATTAAAAAAAAATACACTAATTCTATGGTTAATGATTTTACTATGGAGTACATCATGATTACCTCTGTGATTGTGTAGAGACAGCGTCGTTGCTCTTCCTGCAAAGGCAGTGGGGAAAACATGAAACAAATGGAAAATTGCAATACTATAGGGGTGAAAAGGTCAAGATGTAGAAGAAGCAAATAAATTTGATTGAGCACCCCAAATAAAAAAATAACAATTATAGGAAAATAATTACTATTTTAGAAACACCAAAAAATAAATAAATTTAATGAAATCCTGAAGAAACACATTAATTATATTGACAACAATTTTTTTATAAAAAAATCAAGATTACCTCTATGACCGATTAGAGGAATCATAATTTCTCTTCTTAAAATGGTAGTGTTGACAACATGAACGAAATTGATAAATGAATCACTATAGGGGTGAAAATATTTTGAGGGAGAAGAAGCATGAATATTTGGCAGAGGACCCAAATTCAATCAAAAGAATCCACATGTATAAGAAAACAATTATCATGTGAGTAATACTAAAAAAATAAATAAACAATAAATATGAAAAAATACATTAATTTTATAGGAAATGATTTTATTATGAAAATATCAAGATTACCTATTTTATTGAGTGGATGTAACATCTTTTCTCTTCCTACAATGGAAGTGAGGAGAACATAAATGAATACAATAAATGAAACACTATAGGGGTGAAAAGATTTGAGGGAGAATAAGCATGAAAGCTGGATAGATAACAACATGAACAAAATAATTCACATGTAAAGAAAAAAAATTATTATGTTAGTAATACTAAAAAGTTCAAATTAAAAAAATGAAACAATAAATTAATTATATGGACATCTATTATACTATGAAAAACATCAAGATTAACTCTGTGATTGAGAAGAGACATCATCATTTCCCTTCCTACAAATTCATGACAAATGGAAAAAAATATTGTAAAATAATAAAACTCTTCAAGGAATAATGAAAATTAAATAAATGTATCAATATATAACTCTTTGGTAAAATAGAGAAATTATGTCTTAGCATTAACTCTATATCATTCCAAATGGTTTCTTTGGTACAAATATAAGATAATAAAAAAATAAGGATTATCTGTGCACTTCATTTTGGTTTAGAAGACTATATGTTTATCAGAAAACTGTGTGAAAATTAATAATATTGATGTATATTTGGCTAAATTGATCAATAAATCCAAAAGAATTATTGTTTTTTTATCGATCACAAAGTTAATAACAAAACAAAGGATTATCATTGCACTTCACTAATGTTAGTTAACTACGGATTAGCATAGAATCTGACTTGAAATTCCTACCTGGTGTCCCCATGATTCTCTCATCCCACACATGCTCACCACCATCTCTTTGTTAATGAATATAATTAGTCCATTTATATCAGTGTGGGATCAGAGAATCATGAGGATGTCGGGCAGTATGTTCAGGTTAGATGATAGGCTAAGAGATTATTAACCAATCATAGTGATATGCAATGAGAATCCTTATTTTTTTATTATTTTTCTGAGTGATTAATATCCCATCATTTTTTAGGATCAATTTATGAATGGATACAAATATACATAAATATTCTTCCAACTCTTTCAAACTAATTTGTCTTCAATAACAACAATGTAAACATGGATAGAGAGTTCTAGAAAGTTCGTCTACATTGTCTCTTTAAAAATTGATGAACTCTTTAACTCCACCTTCATATTCATTTTTCAATCAAATACAAAGAATCAATTATTGGTTCATAACCTTCCAATTTGGTTCAAAAAAATATTAATTTTGTAAAATATGTATATAAATTCAAACAAGATATTCATGTTCAAAATCGAATGTTATAGGAAATTATAATAATGGAAACTCATCATTAGATTGTTTTTATTAACTTTAGTATGTTGAAGAGAATGGGTAATTGAATTTTGGAAAATAATTTCTACACATAAAATCTATCTCAAATCCCTTAAACAAATTGAAATATAATATAGGTAATTATAGAATAATTAGAATGTCAAATATGATAACTAAGAATAATAAACTCTAATTAAATAAAAAAAATATAAAAATGTTTTTGAACAACTGATGTAGAAACATAGAGAATAATAACATTTAAAATTAATGGTATATCAATATTTGGAAACATCTCATGACTATTGGGTTTTTATATAACCTCATAGACCCATCCCAAAGAAATTTAGGTACTCCAACTGGATATAAAATTAGCATTTAATAATGGATTACATAAATTAGGATTACATCAATCAAATTTATAGTTTTCTCATTAATTTATATGATAATAATGTTTCTAAATTGAGAAAGGTGACGCATGAATAGAAACAAGAACTACGAGCTTGGGGTTGAATGTTAGATGAATTATTAAGGAATCATAAATTTAATAAATGATTAATTGATCATAATCATTAGATAATAAATAAATTAATAGATAGATTGAATGAGTTTATTAGTGTGGATGAAATAATATTTAGATGTTAAAGATATCAATGATCATAATAATTTTCAAAATTAACAATGACCAATGTTCTAATGTTGATGATTAGTGAGATGGCATTTTCCTTAGTTTATAGACCACTCATGGAATTCATGGAAGATTAATTTCCCAATCCATGTATGCAAGGGAAGCGTTTTAGAGGGTAATATTGGACTTCAAGGAATTCATATAATATTTATAAATTTGGGTGGTAAATTTGTGAAATGTATGGGAAATAAAAAAACTAAATAAACTCCATTATACTTCATGTGTCACTATCGAGTCCGGAAACAACAAAATCTCCATGAGTGATCAAGAGTTGAATCAAAATTCGAAACTCAGAAAATCTAAAGACCTATCTCACAAGTATACAACAACCATAGGAATAATAAGGACATCATTGAAGAATACCTGAAATAAACCAAAAATATTCAATGATAATCAGAAGGAATACCATGATAGGTTAAAGAAAATAAGAGACCCTCTTCAAAAAACCTAAATGCGGTCGAAAAATGGATATTGGATGAGATGTTTGAGCTACAAGAGGTAGTTGAGTGGTGTGATTGGGGCTTCAATTCACCGAGGAGGAGTGGTGACAGTGGGAGGCTTCTGCGTAAATATTTTGATATCACCATAGGTTCACAAATAGTTACAGTTTTTACTTTGATTGGGACACTTTATCAAAGATTATAATAAAAGTGATGATAAAGATTTCATTTATCAGAACTTTTTTACTTATGAATTGATATGGGTAGGTATTTATCCGTGGTTTTTGTAGTTCTGATAAAGACCTAATCTCCTCAGTGCTAAAAAAGGAGGATAAAGACTATGTTTATCATCGTTTTTTCCTCTAGTGATGTTAATGGATTTATATTTATAATTATAAAACAAAACATTGTAAATATCTATATATATATATATAGTCAATAAATATAAATATACTAAATATATTAATTTTAGTTTTATAATTATAAATTTATAATTATTGAATTTTTTTTAATATTATATATATTTATATAATTATATATATATATATATATTTAATTAATATATATATAAATATAAATATAGTAAATATATTTATTATTTACGTAATTTTTTTTATAAATTTTATAATTAATTCAATATATATAATTATTCATTTATTATTTTACAAATTCATTTAATAAAATAATTATTTATTTATAATTTTACAGATTTAGTTGTATAAATATTGTAAATATACATTTTTAAAAATATTTATTTATACATATTTTTTGATAAATATTTTTTTTAACATCATTAATGAATATATAATTTTATGTGCATGCATATTTTCTAAGAATGAGTAATATTGAATAAATTAAGAATATGTACACTTTAACAACATTGAAAAAATGGATAAGTTTTATGTCTGTGCATTGTATATAAAAATGAATTTATTAAGTATATTTGAAATCAATATAACATAGATTTAATCTATGTTAAAAAATTTAAATGACATTCAATTATATGTAGAGTTCTGTGATATTAGTCCTTATTATGAATTCATAAAAAAAATTAACTATAAATACTCTTATTCAACAAATATATTGATATTTAATGTTAAGCGCATAAATATTTTTTATCATATAAATCATATTTATATACATTAATATATATCTATATATTTATATACAATTTAATAACATTAATTACAATAATTATGTAATCATAAAATATATAATATTTAATAATGTATAATATATTTATTTATTTTTATCAATAACTATTTAATTAATATATTTTTTAATATTTCTTTAATAAACTCATTTTTTATTTTTATATTCTTTAATTATTTTATTTTATATATTCCGACCTTTATCAGTGCTAAGAACAAAACGATGATAGAGGGTACCATTTATTAGTGTAAAATATTAATTGCTGATAAAAGTGAAACTTTATCAGTGATAAAAATAAATCACTAGTAAAGGATAAACTATATCTGTGCTAAAATAGCACTGATAAATGTTTCATTTAGCAGCATTAAAAAAAGCACTGATAAATTGTTAAATTTATTAGTGCCTTCTATAGCGCTAATAAATATTCCATTTATCAACATATTTTATTGGGTTGATAAATACCAGTGTAGTTAAAAGACAGATTTGTTGTAGTGTCTATCAATGACTGGAACCATTGATATTAGTCATGGTCTATTCTGTAATGAGGACAATTGGAGTGAAGTTCCTCCCCACAAAACAGCTAGATATTACATATATCTATCCCATGATCCCTCAATCCGACAAGGAGGTACACCCTATTTTCAAACTAGCTAGTATGGAGTTCCTCTGATTACTAAAATTATACAGCATGTCAGTCCTCACCATGGAACCAACAACCCTATAGATCCCCACAGCTCTATCAAATGTCAGTTCAAAAGTCCTCCCCATGATCTTACCAACCAAATTAGGGTTCATCCCAACTATATCAATATTGAGTATAGAGGTCCACCCAATTCTCCCACAAACCAATGTTGGGTCCTCCCCTTATTAAGGGTTATCATAATAGAGTTCCCCCGCCATTCTGAAGATATTCCCTACCCATAAAAACCAAATATGTAAGAAGTTCTATCAGTCACAGCCATAGGAAAACACCCAGAAGGTGGCACATCATCATTTACCTCTTTATCCTCTCAGATTTTTTAGTGAAAGATGACTCAATATAGGAGACTTCAGCATATATTTATGATTTTGGGGTAGGATCCAGAAACTATTATTTGAAATATTGAAATTCATGGTCCACAAGATCCCTAGATCCCTCTATATGCATTATCATGTATATATTGTTCTATCTTGCTTCTAGAAATCACAAAACAACCACCTCTATAAATATCGTTTCTCCCCTCTAAACCTCCACTTGAGAAGTTGGAGATATTTCAGTTTTTGGGATGAAACGTTCATAAGGTATTCAATCTTCCACGAAAAATATGGAAGCTATAACATTCATACGTGAGGAAATGGTGACTAACCTATCCTATAAAGATATGGTCATGAGGGTCAAACCCCTCCACTGAGATGTTACAAAATGAAATAAATGGTTGAATATGGTAGGGAATCCTCTCCCTGTAAACCAGCATGAAAATATGTATACAGCAGTGCTACAATTTATATCTAATACAACACTTATCGGGATCAATATTAACAAAGAGAGGGACCCTTACTCTGAGTAAGAGGCCTTGTTGGAGGATCTATCCACTGACCATATGTCTTTGGTTTTTGGTCCACTTAAATCTTTATACATTTAAATCCTAGGGTCCTTCAAAGATGTTCAGGTACTACGTTTCCACTAGATTATACACGCAACATTTTGAAATTTTCTGTGTTGAAAAGTTGGCCTACTGGAGAATATAAGAGCACCTTAAGGGTATCGACCTGTATCACTTAGTGATTCATATCAGAACTCTACCATTGAATCAGTTCCCTAAGATATATAGATACTTCTAGAACCTTTGACAATGATTTTCCAACAACTTCACAATTCACTACTGTATTATGTATGAAGTGTCGCTTCATGTAATATTCATGGGTTGGGGATAATATTATTCTCTCCATTTATTCCATATCCTATGATAGTCGAACATATCAATTGTAGATTAGACCTTCCCTTTGAGTTCTCCAACGGTTAATATGATTTTCAATGATTTTCTTGAGGATTTTAGGAATATGAGATAAACATAGGGAAATATTGGGAAATCTATCCTCAATGGGTGACAATGTATGGGGAGGGATCCCTATACGCATCCTCACTCATCAGCAATGATAGACACTTAGCATTATAGATTCCTCTAATGTGGCATTGTTGCCTACCCATTGGCATCATGGCAAGTTCAAGGGTCATGTCAATCCTCTGATCCATTTTATGTTGTATCAAAAGTAGTGATAGATCCCATGGTATCTACATAACTTTAGTAGGTTGTATTGTACAAATATTTGATTTTAAAACTCATCACTGTGGGTCACAAATATTATAAAAATTCCCTTAGGGACCCAATATCTCCCCCAGTGGAGCATCCGGTCCTATTTGGGCAGGCTCCACTACTCGAGCATGGTCACCTTGTGCATATAGTGAGATCATAATCTTGGATATATAGAAATCAATCATAATACTAGTTTCTATATCCTCCCAAGTAACATGATTATCCCCTTCTAGATCTAGGCCGTGTTGTTCTCTCAGTAACTGAGCCTACTCGCCAAGTTAATGAGACTATTAACATAATTTTTCCAGATATATTTGAAAATATTTCTTGATAACCACTGTAAATTCTCTCCATGAGGCCAAATAGACCTGAAAATTGTCCTTAATTCATAACATATATCCATACCCAATAGGGGTGGATAGTATCTAGGAACCCCAATGTTTGGAAACCTTGGATTTTACTTGTTAAATAGGATATGTGACCCACTACATCACTAGGAACACCTTAATTCATGGTGTGGAACTTTCTTCGGATCCCTGGAATAATATGAGGCTTCAAAACTCTGAGTCCTTGTTCAGACACAACAAGGACTTATGGTTTTTTGGAACAAAAAGTTTCCCATAGGGTCCACTTCTAGTTTTCTGGAACTTCATTGGAAATTACTCTACTTGTTCAACTCCACAACGCACAAGAAATGTATTTCAGACTTCTTCATGTTCATGGATAGGCTTTTTGAGTGATTCATATACTTTTTCTCTTGGTTTAATGGCCATAATTATTCACTCGATACCCCACTATCCCAAGAACAAACAATTACGATGAGTATGGGGAATTCTAAGGGTGAGTTGGTTCCTACCCCATCACTCAAGACTACATAGGTGGTTTCGAAGAGTTATCTAAAATTGAAGAATGCTCAGAGGAATACTTAGAGTAGTGTAGACCATAACCGCACTTGTCCAATCTTCCAAATCCATCAAAAATACCTTTAAATGTAGAGACTTCCCCCACTACCTAGGATGAGGTTCCCAAGCTTGTACACTTGTTGGATCCTTTTCCAATGTATCCTTTCTGTGGGAATCCCAATCAGAAATTGTGTCACCATATGAAACCCTATCAGGAACCAACATTCCATGAGAAATCACCTAGATGAGAAAATGTTTCTCCAACCCCTCATGAAGGAAAGACTCCAAGAGTTCCCTTCCTGGATTTTAGGATCTTCATATTTTCTATTATGGATAAGTAGTTCTTGGGATACGTAATATTTTCCCTAGAGAAGGGTATTATGATGTATCAAGAGTAATGGGGGTCCCAAGAGGTCAGGATCCCCCACCACCCTGATCATTAACCATACCACATGATCCTTGTACACACCATCATGGACTGAGATATATTAGATGGTTGAGTACATGACCAAGTGGATTTCAGTTTGGTCATATTAAGTGATATTCTGGTGCTAGTGGGACATGTTTCTTCTATCCTTGATAGTGACAGTAAAGGCTATGATGAATTGCAGTAGGATTCTAGTCCTAGGATGTGGAAATAATATATATGGTTGGATTTTACGATGGTTACCCATGCTCATGTTGTTGTCTATTCTTATCTGGTTAGGATGAAACCACCTTTGGTTTTCTCACCACCTTATTTCACTACTTCTACATCTATGTTGAAACTGTCTATGTCTATGAAAAATTGGCATTGATGGAAAATGAAAAATTACAGTCACCAAAAAATTTGGAATTTGTCTCACACAATCTGTGATTTCTTTCCTATAGAGTTAGGAGAAACACCTAGAGCATGTATCTCCCTAGACTACCCCACAATTTATTTGAATTAGCTTGCATCTGTGAATGTCATTGAGCTAGTAGATCACTTTACAATGCCTGATGACATGGAATTCCATGAAAACCCCTCTAGTAACTTAAGCCACTGTCCTTAAGGGAATGATATAGGACATGACTACGACCATAATTCTCTGGATAAAACCTAAAATCAGTCAATACATGTTGAAAAAGCTATAAAACATGTTTTTCATAGACCTTTGAATGAATAATCCTCCCAGTCTGCTCCATCACATACACCTCCATAACTGAACACGTCAGTTGACAGAGTAGATCTTCCATGACTATACTGTGATCAACTACGTCTAGCCATATCAAGACATCAGCCAATAGAAATTCGGCCATAAGTTATTCATTGGAGGTTATCTTGTTACCAAAAAATATTTATTGCACTAGTTAGACCACAGTTATTCAACCAGAAGAGTCTATTATATCTCCTTCCATGTGGATACCCTAAATGGGAAAATATATTCCATTATCATGGATGTAATATTTGTTAAGATACCTCATCAGTATTCCCATGAGGCATTTGATCCTCATGGCCTTTGTCTTCTCAAAAGATATGCCTGACACCCATAGAAAATCATAGAAAATCATTCTCAATATTGAAGATGATGTAACCACATCAAAGGCCAACTATGTAGAGGAGGCTACATTAGAGGAAAATTAATCCATCATATTGTATTCTATGAAAGAAAATGATATCCCATGTAAGGTAACTTGGTCCTTCTATATATCATAAACCAGGTCAATGGTATGGGAGTCCAGTATTATCAAGTGGATACTAGCTCTGGGATAATCCTCATCACGACATGGATGCTCCATAAAATGGGATTGACCAAACTAGATATGACTCACTCGAGGCCAACAATTCAATATTTTGAAAAGTGAAAGACGAAATAACATGGAATGGTTTTGTTTAAGACCCAATTGGATAGCTTTATATCATTTACTAAATATAAAGTAGTCTTAGAAGTTACATTTAAACACTCACAACTCTGTAGGTTCATGATTTATCATCTGGCATTAGTCCCCTACTCATATCACCTGCGTATTAAATTTTCCCTCAATGTTCATGCCGTGGAACACTATAATGATGGATCACATTTATACTCTAATGAATAATGTTATATATATTTAAGATATTACATGAGGGGAGGAAAGATGGTTTAGATGTACGAGGTTTATTGTATCATTTATCCTAATGATCTGATAGCCATTACGACCAATCTATGGGTATACGTGGATAGAGGTTCTATTATACTAATTCATCTTTTATAGGACATAATGGAAGACCATGGAGTGTGTTTCATTATCTCTATGTAAAGGGTTTCAACATTCCTATGATGACGGAGCACCAAAAGATTACCTCATACTCCTACTATGAACATGCCTTGGTGACACCTGAATCTACTACTCCTATAATGTATTGAGTGGTTCTCCCTATTTCTAGTAGTTCACGATATTCCCACCTATTTTTCAGAATAAAATCAAAGTTGTTACTATTTATTTGACAACCCAAATAGACACCATATACAAATACATGATAGAATTGGATAACATCTTATGTCTCAATATTTTTAGAAGACTAGGAACCCATCAATGAGGATACCCTGTCCACCCATAAAGGTAGTGGTGTTATCTCCATGTCGGATAGCTAAGAATATCCACCTCCTCTCTTTGGTAATAATTCTTTATACGATGATAATGATTTGAGATACATTCATCATACATTTGAAGAGGGTGTATCCACCACAATTTATGAGCTAACCTATTTAAATATTGGAATTAAAGAAAATTCAACTACGATTATGATCATTAAATCCATTCACCAAGAAGAGTAGAATAATTATATACATTTCTTAAAATATCACCATGATGTATTCACCTGGAGAATGATGATATTACTGGGTTGGACCCTCAGCTCTCAGTTCACCAGCTTGACCTCCCGATAAGCCATCGAGGGTTCACAAATTCACCTAAAATGTTACACCCCTCTCGTGGCATTATGATCAAGATTGAAGTTGAAAGGATTATCCAAGACAACATTGTTAGAAAGGTATAATACACCAAATTTCTAGCCAAAATCATCTTGGTTAAGAAGAATATTGGGAATATTAGAGTTTCTGTCAACTTCCAAGTCCAAAAAAGTCACTATGTGAAGGTTTTTTATCTTTATAATGAGATATTAAAATGTTAAATAGTAGGATTTAGACCCTATCAATTATGGAAAGATACATCATGTATAAATAGATCTAGATAGCCCCTGAGGATGAGTATTCCATCCTTTTTGGGTTTCAAATGGGACCTTCTTCTATCATGTGATTCCATTTGTATTTAATAATGCAGAAGCCACTTATTAGAAGGACATTCCCCACGTCATTAAACCATTTTTCAGGACACTAGTGGAATGCTACATGGAGGACATGGTGGTCAAATTCTACCATTTTTTGGCTAATATCAAGGACTTTTAGAATGTATTCGGATTCCTTTATTCCCGGAATTAGATAGAGAACCCCTTGATGTGTAATTTAAGGGTTACCTAAATGAATCATATATGCTTCTTCTTCAAATGTATATGCATGAGATTGATCTAGAGATGATTAAGGCCATAATGTAAAATCCTTGACTCAGCATCATTTAGGATTTATAATGCCTCCAAGGCCACTTATCTAAAAAAACAATTTATCATGAATTTGGAGAAAAAGTTTATTCACTTCCAAAGGATCATTATGAAAGGAACCATCTACAACATCTGTAGATATCATGTAACACCTATTGCAATATCCGGTTTTGATGCCACCTATTTTGAGAAATCATCTAGTCCCCTGTATGACCACACTAGATTATTTTCTTTAATAACCTTATCACCTAGAAAAAAAGAAGGATGAAAATATTGTTTAAAATATCACATTCTTATGCTCCTAGACAAGGAGAACAGTAAAACCCCTATCAAGTAGAGCCACCTCATGCTGGTTTGTTCAGTGCAGAAGATTCAAAATTATCATGTGAATTATGAGGTAGATAATGAGTCCCATGTAGACCCACAAAAGTATATTATCAATTTATCCATACTAATGGGATGTTTGGTATCCTAGGCAGTGATCCTCTAATAGTTCAATATCATATTTTTTTTAGAAGTTCGTTAATGTGTAGACACTAGAAGATTGGATAAGTACCCATCCTGCTCTAGAATAATTTCCCCCATATGATGATTTCCCATCTAAGACTATCAACTAAATGGATTAAGCTATTTAATTTTTGATGATGTATTTTGATAGTGAATATTGAAGCCTGGTCGATAGGTGGCACAATTGTCCCAAGCTAAATTTTTTATGCATAATGTTCATTACTATAACCCCAACGAGAGATATCTTTCCATACTCATTCATGTTATCATAAGGTTGATCCAACATTGAGGAAGAGTATCAATCCCTTACCACTAGTCTTTAGTATTCCCGTGATATTTATGTACCTACTTTCGTGTAAGGGTAGACTCTGAGTTTGTCACCAAACAGATTATGGGTTTGAAAATCATTAGAAAAAAGAGAGCATTCCACAGTTGAAGTATAATCATCTATTAATGGCCCAGTTCCCCTATCAAATATAAATGACTCATGTAACTCAGTTATAGAATGGTCATGTAGACACGTTGGAATGCCTGGCCACTTCCCATTAAGAACCCATCTTAGATGGCCCACTCATTCATATGTCACATCAGAGGACCATCAATATCACCACCGTAGATGATTATGGAATACAATAGGTATAGAAAAAGAATGGTGATGATTCAATTTCAATAGCTCCTACTTCCTCAACAATAGATGAGATTCTCCATTTAACATCCCTTTTCACTGAGACTCTCTATCACGGAGTTCTCCTTCCAGTACCCATTGAGCGTGAGAAAATTCATTAGTGTTTGACACGGTTCACCACTATTGTAGGTATAAAATTAATAAGACTCTATATAGACTTAGGTTTGATGGAAATATCCACAATTGTAACCAAGTATCAGTGATCCAATATGTTATATTGGATGTCTACGGTGGGTCATGTGGTTACTATTAGGGGGGATTGATACTCTCCCACCATATTCAAAGGCTGGGCTACTTATGGATGACAAGGTTCCATGATTTTAATGAGTTTAGTAAGAGGTTTCATTCATTTAAAATACATTATAACATTTCAATTGAACACTAGAGATTTTCCATACCAATAATTATACTTTTCCCATTTTGATATGGGGGCTCAACAATGTGGGACCACACCAACTAGCAATAACTCTTTAGTGTAGTTTCATTCTTACTAAAAATTACTTCTTCTCGAATTCGGTGGTAGAGACTCTCCATAAGGAATACAAAGTCTAGTGGATCTTCTTCATGAGGTCATAACTCATCCACCAAATTAGAGATCCTTAGGCTACTCTAACAAAGGATGACACCAAATTCTTTTCAGTTGAGATGATGAAATTTTACTACAAGCACAAATTCCAGTCCAACCATACTTCATTATAATATGATTATGTGAATAGATAAGTGATTTCATTAAATAAGACAACCTCTTACATCATTTACTAAATAGTGGGCCAAAATATGAAATGTTGGATAGACAATCTCCACAACTCCCTTTGGGACTATCAGATGGTGACTTTCAATTCTACCCAAGAGAAAATATATAGCATAATTTTTTGAAAATAGGAATTATTGACCAATAAGGAGAATTATTCATAACTCTAGATGTAATTCTTAGGATCGAATATTTCAGAAATAATAAGGTAAGTAAATATATATCATTTGTATTCTATAGAAAAGAACATGCACGAGGAAATGTGTAATATAGAGAGGAACCATAACAGGATAGCGAGAGAATTAAACATCATGGTTAAAATACTCACCTTAATATAGGGTGATATTTAATTGTTCCCATAACATTGATGATACCTAAAAAATCAGAGTCATATATGTAAGGACCATACATCATTCATAAATTTTATTCCGATAGGGAAAAATCATTAATAACGATGAATGGAGAACATATAAGACAAACAACCAACATGATTTTTTTCTAGAATGACTTCACATGAGAAACCCAACGGTCTAATAATTATTACCTTAAACTAAATTCAAGAGATTTCAAAACATGACCATAAACTGTTTTTAAGGATCTAGGTAGTAAAAACTCAATCTTTTTTCAGTTTTTCCATGATTTATGGCCATAAAATAAAATCTATTTTCCATGAATCTTTTCCTTATAGTATTTTCAAGGTTTTATGAATTATGACCAGAAAATATTTCTAAACCATATAGTCTGAGTTGTATGACTAAAACCTACAATTATATATATCATTTGTGCATGACTGTTAACTGTGATTTTACACCATGTAATGTAAGGATGCTTATTAATGAGAGTTTATGTCATTGTGTATAAACCAGGATGCCTCATATGATATATATATTAGATTATTAATGAAGTCCCACCATGTATGTAATCAGCATTCCTCGTATTATGATTGTGAATAAGTCAAAAACATCACCCCATTTGAAATCAGGTCTCCTCATATGATGTGAGACAAATAAAAAATATAATTCCCTAGGAAAATATGTTAATTTATAGTTGTACCTCTTTTAATAAGCCCGAGATTCCACATGGTAATTGTGGGACAGCTAAATTCCCTTTCTAGAGAGGATTTCCCCAACAAATGTTGGTCTCCTACAAGGTTGTGTTATAGAATTGAGTAGGTCTTGATTCTTCTCATTGGATATATAAGGATGCATAAACATCCCATCCCTAGACCCATCTACAAATTTATAAGTCCTTCCACCACTCAGCCCCATTTATGGTCAGCATAACCTTAATATATGTGTAGTTTATCTCAAGGAGAGCATGTGGTACACATTCCTCCCATGATCCTTTCATGCTAGGTTTTACAAAATTAATTACATATTGATACCATAGATATAAACATCTCCCCATTCCAGGAATCATGACTTTAAATAGTTTTCCATGAAACCACTTATACAATAATTCTTACCATAATCTTTATTCCAATTTTTTGAAGTACATGTGTGTTATAAATTCCAAATTTCACTCCATTCACACCAGGTTCTACCTCATTCGGGCCATGAAAATACCATCAATAATATCACTTACTAAGTCCATTAATACTATATTGAAAAAATTTCTATGGTTTATAACATACTACCTTAATCCATGTTCAAATAGATTCAATATCTCTTCATGTGGTGAAGATACCCTTTAGATCATTTCATGTTTTGATTTATCTCTTTCACAACCAGAACATCCTCACATCATCTCCATATTATCTATCTATTGTGTACATTATCTATTTTCAATTTTCCAAGATCAATAACCTCAAACTAGGATACCTCCAATAATAATTACAACCATAAACTTTTGAATTCACCCTACATTTTCACAATTTACTTCTTCCATTGTGTTTCATAGACCTTATGTCTTCGTTCCCAGACATCGATTCACCATGAAACCAGTTATTACATTAGATGATATCACCAAACAATTCCATTTTATTCCTCCTTTCAAGTATAATTCCAATTAATTTACCTTGACACATAAGAAAGATGGTATTCCCTCATAACCTGATATGATTAAGAAATATCATGAGGCATAATGTATAAGTCTACTACACCACATTCTCAATGAATGAAATTACAATATGATATTAGCCTTTTTGAATTCATGATGCCTCTTTATGTGAGATGAAATATCCCATATCAAACTAGTATTTCCCATAGACTAATAATGTTATAAAAAACACCATAAACCTCATTAAAAATGTTAAATGGAATCTTTTCCAGCATAAATTTATGATGCCCCATATCGATGTATGATAAGATTAAATATCTATTTTGAATATATTATCCCTCTTTCGGT
Organism: Viscum album; assembly: GCA_963277665.1. NCBI lineage: Eukaryota > Viridiplantae > Streptophyta > Magnoliopsida > Santalales > Viscaceae > Viscum > Viscum album. Next base: position 235,538,528 of record OY728159.1, read on the forward strand.
GTGGGTATCCAACCATGTCATGTTTTAGAAGAAGTTTTTACTTAATTCCCATCCTTATGGGATATGTAGTGATACTTAGATATTTTATCCTAGTCTCTGCCCCTTCATCGACTTGTCACGGGGTCCACTCTACCCCAACAACAGAATGAAAATGAAGTGTGTGGTTTGTCGATCTTTGTTTGGAAGAGGGGCCTCTTTTTCTTCCATTCAAGTCTGGTTATTACAAATTCGTAAAATGGACGCCTCCATAGAAGAACTAGTTCCCCAAATATAGTCCATGAATTATATATTTAAATTACAACCTATCATAGTACATGTTTTATGAATTAGTAATGCCTAGACTAAAATCCTCAGAGTAACGAGTTAAAATTTTATCTTACAGCATATAAAACCATAATGCCTTTTAATGATAGAAAATTTTACACTATAAAATTAGAAATTCTTCATATGATAAGTAAGAAATGAAACAAAGATTACCACATATAAAAAATGGATCCATCCAAATGTGATTTGACATGATACCCTCATCAGAGAGGATGCGATTATAACAGTTCTAGTCTCCTACATGGCCACATATTTGAACTACAAATACCATGATTTCTATTATCATTGGATATGTAGTGGTTCATGAATATTTACCCTTGGGACCAGAATATCCATAGAATCATTTCTTGGACACCACCACTCCCACTTATATGCTTTGTGCTTTCTCTAATTTGTATAACCATCATCCTCCTGATTTGAAAAAGCTCCAAAATGAAATAATTCATAGAAAAAATATGTTCATGAAACATCATGGGGCAAACACTCTAATAGATTCAGAAAATAAATACGAGATATAATGTTTTAAACTCACTTTAATTTTTGAACCCACAAATTTTCACCCCACCCTTAACATACATGGGTTCAAAACCCATGTTTCAAATATTGAAAAAAGTTATTCTCCATACTTCTGTTACTTCCCACTCTCACTATATGGGTCATGAAAGATGAAATCACCCTTTCATGATTTGTCAACGACTTATTTCACTCATTTTGATCTTCTCTATTAAGGATTGTAACTCTTTACAGGTCCATGTTTCGTTCATAAATAATTGATCACACAAGGTTAGGATTTGGGAGGAGGTTATCATCATTAAAGGCTGAGAAATGTGATTCCAATGGTATAAAATCTTTGAAAAACATGTTGGCTTTCAAGACCATTCACTATTACTTTCAATAGTGAGTGAGTATTCCTAGGAATATAGTGTCTATCATTGGGTCCCATAGCACTCAATTCATTTCATGTTTTTACTCTCGTGATACCTATATCCATTTGGAATTCTCACTATTTGGTCTAACCATCATGAATTTAATTTGTGTGAATTTTTTCCTAGATATTTTATATGTGTAATCATGTAATGGCCTAATGTTTTTCAATATAAGTTCCATTATTATAAATATGTCATAAAATCACATTGATACACAGTATAATAAACTACTAATTTCTAAGTGACCTTTAAAAATAAGTTTTTCACTGCCGTGTTTAGAATTTCGAAAATCCAACAAACACGGTTGTGTTCAAGATGATATTGGGAGTCTAATAAAAGCAACATATTTTTTGGTGAATAGTAACATACCCTAATGAATAGTAACCTTCCCTTATGAAGTTTAATATGGATCTAATTAATAGTAAATCGCCAAAAATAATAGTAACCTTACCATTGAATAATTTAATAAAATTAAGGTATCTTATAAGTGACAATTTGAACATAGTAAAACTATTGGTATTATGTTAAGTCATAAATAATTAATTATTATTAATTAATTAATTTAAAAGAAAATTTATTTAATTAAAACGTGTTCATAAAATAAATTAATATATGTCTTCTAGATGTAATATAATTTTATTAGACCTTAAGTAATTTTTGAAAGCATTAAAAAGTTAGTTATATTTTTTTTAAATTGTTTTTTTCATGTAAATTTTCATTTTAATTAAATATTAAATTAACCATATTTAGAAATTTATTTTTGAAAAATGGAGTTATTTTTTGAATTATACATTTAAAAAAATTGTTGGGGTGAAATTTTTGTATTTTTTTGAAATACATGAATTTTTATGAATAGTGAAATACCATAATTTAAAAAATAAGCTAAATAAGCTAATAATAGAGTCAGGTATGATTTTCTACTTATGTAATCCCACTTGGATTAGAATAAAATTATAAAAATTACTATTATTGAACATGGAAGACTCACCATTCGATGTCTTGTGGGGAAAAAATAAATTAATGAATTTTAGATTGAGAAATCCCCTCTCTCCTCCACTACAAATACCACCCTTCACACCCTCATTTCCTCACACCTCTCAAGCTTCAGTCCTGGTCTAAACTCTGCCCATGAATCTTTCCAATCCCATCCCCCACGTCCCATATCCATTGGTATCATCAAAATACAAAGCCAAGGCCCATTATGGGGCATCTCAAAAGGATGGTTCAAGAGGTAATTTCTCTCCCTCTTCTCCTTTAATTCCCTTTTCAATTTCATGTTTTTTCTTATTCTCTCCCCACCTATCTTCTTCCAAATGGTATGGTAAGATAATTATCATACATATATTGTATTGATATGATAATAATAGGATATTATACCATTTAAATCCCTTCTCATATTCTTTTTTATTTTAAAAAAGAAGACGTTGTTTTTGAGGTGTTAATCTATCACCTTCAAGAACGACAAGTTTTCTTTTTTTAATTTCTACCATCAGATCTGATCCAGACACCTTTTTTATGATTTAACCAGAATATTTCATATGTATTAAGTCCTATTTAACGTTCCTTAACTAACTTATGTACATATTACTAAATTATTAATCAAAACAAGTTTGTTGTGGTCGAAAAACCGGCCAAATTAACTAAAAAACTCATAATTTAATTCTTATATAATGAATCATCCACATGGAATACAATGTAATTCATTATAAGATAAATATAACTTCTATAATATCATTAATAACATGGAATACATGTTATAGATGTTTATACATGTTCTACACATACTTCAATTCATGAATACATGTGAAATGCTCAAAAAATCATAAAAACATTCTCGAACAATGTTTATAAACTCTATAACTCAACAAAAGGCCCATAAAAACATAATGATACCAAAATTACACCTATTAATGTATAAAAGGTTCTATAAATTCTAATTAAATAATATAATATCATTATATAGGACATAATAGTGGAAGAAGCATTCAGTTATATGGTAAGGGGAAATTCTTGAACCCAACTTTCATCCTTTGGGTTCCCCCTCTTTCACTTATTTTTGATAAGGTTAGTCCTTAAAAAAACATTTGTTCAATATTTTATTTCCTTATCTAGGATATACATGTTTGTCACCGGTATTTATGTCAAACCAAATTTTTTCCAAAAGAACTGTTCTTTTAAGAACACACCTTTTACATCCCATTCCAGATAGACGATTCTTGTAACATGTATGTTATTCCATCTTTCTTTTGGGGACCCAATGTTTGTGAATGTGTTCTTATGAGATTAATACCATTAAATTTCATTGGTTAGTTATGTTCATTTTTGTTATATATTCATTTTGGAATGCGTGATAAAGTATAATTTTATGACGTGATTGGTGCGCCCGGAATTATAGAGCGCAATATGAATGTTTCAAAGTGACAGGTGCACCCGGAATTATATAATGATCCAATACATTATTTAAGGTAATTAATCTCATGATTAAATGTGAAATAATGTGGTAAAAATTTGCTATATTTTTTCACATGTATTTGTGGTAGGTAACAAATAAGATATGATGTTTCATTTTTTATCCATTGCCACATTTCATGTCTTTTATTAATGATTCCCTCATGTTCATGATTCTTTGCGTATTTTATGATTATGCTCACCCCATGCTATATAGTTCTTTTCTATCCCCTTACTGGGATTCTAGATCACCCCTTTTGATTTATATCCTCAGGTGGCTACATGTATTAGGGAGTGGTCAAGTGCCAGTAAGAAGCTGGAGAAGAAGAAATTGGATAAATGTCTTTGCTAGTTTTTGTAATTGTTATGTATTGTCCTAGTTTTTTTAAGACACTAAATCTTTAGATCCTATAAGTGTAATACTATTATTTAATTTATCTTTAAAATGAGTTAATAGTAATGGAATAAATGACTAAGTCACTATAGTTGGTATCAGAGGCATGGTTTAGATGATTAGCGAATTAGGATTACTGAACCCTATAGAAAACCTCTAGTATTAGACTAAGTACAAATATTCACATAAGAATAATTTCATAGGTATCCCATATGTTTTGATTTTAGTATAAATTATTTAAATTAATATGTTATTCATGACTTGTTAGATTATATTTTGTTCCAAACATTTCTATTTTAGAAAATGGTGGGAACCAGAAGAAACCAGTCTAGAAACTTGTGCGAGGGCCAATGCAACAATTTCCCGAACGACATACCCAATGATATGTGAGATGGATTTCAAAATTTCATGGATATAATTAACTAATTATCTCATTTTATGAACAAATACCATAATAATGGGAAATTCACTCCTTCACCAAAGAGGGATCCACTGTCTAACGAATGTCTTATGCGGCAACGACCACTGACGTTTAGTGGGTCTTCGGATCCACTAGTTGTGGAATAGTGGGTCAACTCCATGGAGAAGATATTTTCTTTTCTTCACTGTTTTGAGATAGATAAGGTGACACTAGTCATTTATCATCTAGATAGAGAGTCTGATCAATGGTGGACTTTGATAAAGAACACCACGACACAGGAGGAAATTGAAGATATGGAATGGGAAGACGTTTAGATAATGCTTCTTTAAAAGTATTTCCTAAGAAATATTTTCATGAAGATAGAGGGATAATTCATAGAGATCAATAAAAAAGAAGGAGAAGACGTCGCAACCTATGAAGCGAATTTCAAAAGGCTTGCAAGGTTCGTTCAGGTTTTCTTGTCAACGATGATAGAAAAATTGGTAGATTCTTTAGTTGATTAAAATCACCACTTAGAAAGTCTCCTGAAATTTGGGACTTTGGGAGTTATGAAGAAGTAGTTCGATGAGCTATCAAAGAAGAGATGGATTTTTTAAAATGGTCCCATGGCTATGGTAATAAGAAACGAAATATGGAGTTTCAAGACGGTGGATGTAATGAAAATGTTTGGAAAAAAACTCAGAGACCAACATGATAATAATTTGGGAAGTTGCACCATGGGAACTGCCTCAAAGGGATGAAGAAATTCTTAAAGTACAGAAAATAATGAAACCAAACTAAAGAGTGTTGAAATGAAATAAAAATGAAGGAGAATGTGGTGGAAGAAAAGAGAGAACCACCCATTGTTCAATGCTACAACTGTAGGGATCTAGGTAACTAAGCTCGCTAGTGCACTAAACCTCGAGTTCTCGAGGGTAATCAGCGTCAGCAGCCACCAAATCCAAAGGGAGAAGGAAAGTCTTATGCCATCACTATTGCAAATGTGGAGAAAGATAATGATGGCATTCTAAGTACACTTCCTATTCACTCAATAACGGAAAAATTATTAATTGATTCTAGTTCTACGCATTCATTTATATATTGTAAGTTTTCTAATACTATACAATTGAAGCCCCGAAACCCTGAAGTACGAATATCTGTAAAAACAACAACTGTTTCAATCATTGAGACCCAGGTGTTGGACTCTTCTCCAATTGGAATTTGTGGGAAGATTCTTCCAGTGAATCTTCTAATACTTCCCCTAGTGGAATTGGATGCTATAATGGGAATGGATTGGATCTTGTTATATAGAGCACATATCAACTATCATGAAAAGGAAATATCTTTTAATATTCCTAACCATCCCATTATCCTATAAAAATTCAAGTAAGATCATGAATCTCCTTTGAAAAACCCTTCATCTATGTGGCTATTTATTCCCCATGAAGAAGCATACCTCTCCCAAATGGTTGGGTTGAAGGATAGTTCCAACCTTGAAAAAATTACCATCATGAGGGAATACGGTGATGAATTTCCCAAAGTGTTACCCAGAATACCCCCAGATTTAGAGGTAGAGTTCTCAATTGAACTCATACCCAGATCTACTCCTATCTCAAAGTGTCCCTATAGGATGGATCATGTTGAATTGGAGGAGTTTATGAAGTAGCTATAATAGCATTTGGACAAAGGGTTCATACACCCATGTGCATCACATTGGGGTGCGCTAGTCCTCTTTTTGATGAAGAAGGATGTAAAAATGCGACTGTGTATCAACTATCAGAAACTCAACAAGATCACCATGAAGAACTAGTATCCTCTTCTAAGGATTGATGACTTGTTTGATCAGTTTAGAGAAGCTCAATACTTCTCAAAGGTGGATCTTCGTTTTGGATATCATCAGCTAAAGGTCAATAATGAAGATATTAAAAATACTACCTTCTATACAAGGTATGGGCAATATGAGTTTTTGGTGATTCCATTTGGACTTACTAATTCCCCTGCAATATTCATGGATTTGATGAATAGAGTCTTTATACATTACCTTGACAAATTTGTGGTAGTGTTTATTGATGATATTCTCATTTACTCTAAGAGAAAGGAGGAACATGAAGAAAATATAATACTTATATTTGTGATGTTGAGAAAGGGGAATTTTTATGCCATTTTCATCAATTCATACTTTTGGATGAAGCAAGTCACGTTCTGGGGATATGTGATCACAAGTTAGGGAATTTCTGTGCATCCTTCAAAAACATAGGTGATTGAGGAATGGCCCAGGCCCTCTAGTGTCATAGTAATCTGTAGTTTTCTTGGATTAGCTGGGTACTACCAACATTTTTTGAGAAATTTATGACAATTTTCAAGCATGATAACAAAGTTAACATGGAATGGGGTACAGTATGTCTGGACGGAAGATTGTAAGGGATGCTTCAAGGAGCTAAAGAGATGGATGATCACTGCACCTGTACACACACTACCAAAAAGTGGAGAATGTTTTGTGATATACTGTGATGAATTAATGAATGTATTGGGTTGTGTACTCAAACATTATGATAATTTGATAGCCTATTCCTCACGAATGTTGGAGATCCATGAGCAGAACAACCCAACACATGATCTAGAGCTGGAATCCATGATTTTTTCCTGGAAAATCTAGTGGAACTACCTTTATGGTGAGAAGTGTGACATATACACTAATCAGAAGAGCCTAAAGTATATATTTACACAAATGGATCTCAACATGTGTTAAAGGAGATGGGTAGATCTAATAAAGGAATATGATTTCTCTATTCAATGTCATCCCGGAAAAGCGAACAAAGTAGCTGATGCTCTAAGAAGAAAAGAACCTGCTACTCTATCCATGTTACGGATTGAGAAAGACCCTATATTCTTGGATATGCAAAGGATGAATTTAGAAATCATAAAGGTAGGGGATACATATTACCATTCCCAAATGATTGTGCATCCATCCATCTAAGAGAATATTTAGGAAGAAAAAAGGGATGATGGGGAGATACAAAATAGGGTGAATGCAATAAAGTAAGGGAATATTCCAGACATCCATATCGATGATGATGTCGTGATTAGGTTTGTAATGTGGCTTTTTGTGCCTTTATCACCCGATGTAATAAAGTAGTTATTGGACGATGCACATAGATAAACGTTCTCTATTCATCCTGGTAGCACCAAGATGTACCGTGATCTCTGAGAATACTTCTTGTGGGATAACATTGAGAAAGAGATTGCAAAATATATAACAAGGTGTTTCGTATGTCTACATGTTAAAGTAGTGAAAAAAAATTCCAAAGGGTTGATGAAACCATTGAATATAACCATATGGTAAATGGATAATGTTTCTATGTTCATTGTCACGGGTCTCCCGTAGATTTCGAAGGAAAATAATGTGATATGTGTTGTGGTATATCGACTCACCAATACATCCCATTTTATCACTATTTGGGAAGACCTCTCTCTTGAACAACTTTCTATGTTATATTTCCATGATGTGGAGAGATTTCATGGTGTTCCACTCTCAATTGTCTTAGACCGTGATCACAATTCACATCTATATTTTTGTGGAGCCTCCAACATGCTTTGAGTACTGAATTAAATTTAACCACGACATATCACCCCAAAATCGATGGCCAATCTAAAAAGACTATTCAGATGCTTAGAATATTTTCTAAGATCATGCTCTCTAGAATTCAAAGGTAGATGGGATCAACATCTACCATTAGTCGAGTTTTAATATAACAATATCTTTCACTCGAGTATTCAGATGGCTCCATATGAAGCACTTTATAGAAAGTGATGTAGAACTCCATCCTATTGGGATGATGTTGGAGAAAGAAAGAAAATTGGACTTCATCATGTGTAAGAGATGATATAAAATGTTCACGTCATCCAAAAACACATCAAAGCGGCTTAGATTCTGCAAAAGAGCTATGCTGACAACCGCCGAAGGGACTTGGACTTCGACGTTGGAGATAAAGTATTCTTTCGAATATCACCATGGAAGAGATTCATGTGATTCAGAAATAAAGGGAAGATAATCCCATGGTATATTGACCACTTTGAAATCATTGACCGCATAAGAGTTATGGCCTATCGGCTTGCACTTCTATAGAATATGGATAATTTTCATGATGTGTTTAATGTATCACTTCTATGGAAGTACAGAATTGATCCCTCACATGTACTGAACATAGAGGTGGTATAGCTATAAGATGATCTCTCATATGAGGAGCAACCGGTAGAGATTATAGACCATAGAGATAAGGTTATACGCAATAGGACAACCCACATTGTCAATTTTTTCTAGAAGAAATATACATTTTAAAAAGCTACATAGGAACTGGAGGAGGTGATGAAAGACATGTACCCTCACTTGTTTGTGTAAAACAAAATTTCAAGGGTGAAATTCCATAAGGGGGAAGAATGTGACGACCCGAATTTTTTCAATAGAAATTCCATTCTTATAAATATGTCATAAAATCCCATTAAAACTAACATAATGAACTAATAAGTTCTAAGTGACATTTAAACATAAGTTTGTCACTTCTGTGTTTGGAATTTCAAAAATCCGACATACACGGTTGTGTTCATAATGATTTTTGGAGTCTAATGAAACCTACATAATTTTTGGTGAATAGTAACATAACCGTATGAATAGTAACCTACCCATATAAATAATAATATGACTGTTATGAGTAGTAAATCTCCCAAAATTATAGTAACATTACCCTTGAATAATTAACTAAAATTAAGGTATCTTATACGTGGCAATTTAAACATAGTAAAAGTATTGGTATTTTTGTAAGTTATAAATAAATAATTATAATTTAATAATTAATTTAAAAGGATATTTATTTTCATTAAAAAATTTCATAAATTTAATCAAATATATGTCTTCTAGATTTAAGATAATTTTATAAGAGCTTAAGTAATTTTTGAAATCATTTTAATGTCAGTTTTAATTTTTAAAAACTTTTCTCAAGTAAATTATGATTTTAATTAAATATTAAATTAATAATATTTAGAAGTTTATTTTTGGAAAATGGGCTTCAATTTTTAATTTTACACCTCAAAAAATGTTTGGGGTGAATTTTTGATATTTTTCAGAAATACTTGATTTTTTTATGAATAGTGAAATACCATAATTTACAAAATAAGATAAATAAGATAATTATAGAGTCAGGTATGATTTTCTAATGATGTAAACCCACTTGGTTCAGGATCATATTATAAAATTACTATTCTTGGTCATGGAAGACTGACTATTACTTTAGTAGTGGGGAAATAATAAATTAATGAATTTTATATTGATAAATCCACTATCCACTCCATTATAAATACCACCCTTCACACCCTCATTTCCTCACACATCTCAAGCATCAATCCTAGTCTAAAATCTACCCAAGAATCTTCACTAGCCCCTCCCCCACATCCTAGATCCTCTGATCTCATCAAAAGATCAAGCCTAGATCCCTTAAAGAGGATCTCAAGAGGAGGATTCAAGAGGCAATTTCTCTTCCTCTTGTACTTTAATTCCTTTTCAATTTCAAGTTCTTTTCTTATTCTATCCCCATCTATCATTTTTAAAATGGTATGGTAACACTATTATCATACATATACTGGAATTTTATGATACTATTGGTATATTATACCATCCAACACCCTTCTCGTATTCCTTTTATATTATAAAAGAAAATGTTTTTTGTGAGGTGTTAATATATCACCTTCAAGAAAAACATGTTTTGTTTTTTTCATTTATACCATCAGATCTGGTCGTGAATACATTTTTACGATTGAAATAGAATATTTTATATGTATTTTTTCCTATTTAATGTTATGGATCGAACTTATGTATATATTACTAAATGATTAATCAAAACAAGTTCATTGTGGTTGGAAAACCACCCAAATTAACTCAAACAATAATAATATAATTCATTTATAATGATTCATCCACATGGAATACAATGTAATTCATTATAAGATCATTTTAAATTCGGGAATATCATTACTAACATGGAATATATGTTCTATAAGTTTATCAATGTTCTACCAAAACTTCAATTCATTAATACTTGTGAAACACTCAAGAAAACCATAAAAACGAACATTCCCGAACAATGTTTTTATACTCTATAACTCATAAAAGGACCATAAAATAACATAATTAAACCAAAATGACCTATATTCATGTATACAATGTTATGAAATTTCTAATTAATAAATATGATATCATTATACAGGACATTAATGTGACGGAAGCATTCAAATATTAGGTGAAGGGAAATTCTCAAACCCAACATTCATCTTTTGGGTTCCCCCACATTCACTCTTTTTTAATATGGTTACTCCATAAAAATATTTTTTTCATAATTTCCTTTAATTTTATGTTATATACATGTTTTATTGTAATTTATGTCAAACCAAATATTTTCCAAAAGGACTCTTCTTTTAAGAACACACATTTTACATCTCATTCAAGAATGACAGTTCTTGGAACATATATGTTATTCCCTCTTTATTTTGGGAACCAAATGTTTATGAACGTGTTCTAATGAGATGAAACCCATTCCTTTTCATGGTTTAGTTATCTTTATTTTGTTATATATTCATTTTGTCTTACATGATAAATGATACTGTTAGGATGTGATAGGTGCGACTAGAATTATATAGCGCAATATGAATTTTTCAATGTGACGGGTGCACCCAGAATTATATAGTGCTTCAATTAATTTGGTAATGTGGTAAATCTTGTGAGTAAATGTAAAATTTTGTGTGAACAATATTCCAAATTTGTTCATAAATATGTTTGTTAGTTAACCAAGAGGACATTATGTTTCATTTTTTATATTCATTTCCACATTTCAAGTATTTTATTAATGATTCCCTCATGCTCAAGCTTTTTTTGCCAATGTAATGATTATGATAACCCCATATTGTATTGTTCTTATTTTCCCCCTTACTAGGTTTATAGATCACTCCTTTTGATGCATATCCTCTAGTGGCTACATCTACTAAGGAGCGGTCAAGTGCCAGTAAGAATCTAGAAATGATGAAATTGAATAAATGTTTATGCTTGAAGTTATAATTGTTATGTATGGTCCTAGTTTGAACAAGAAACTAAACCTTTGTATCCTTTATGTGTAATATTATTATTTTATTTATCTGTAAAATGTTGTAATAGTAATTGAAGAAATGGACAAGTCGCTATAATCCGGTGTCCTCCTTATCCCCTAAATATTTATGTGGGTTACATTCCTTCTATTTCATTCATGTTACGTTGAGACACACAATCTTGTATTCCAAGATTATTTTACCATAATATAATTTCCATCATCTAGGAATAATTAACATAAAACTTTTGTAATATTTTCTCAGTATATTTTTTATATGAAATTAGGTGTCCTTATAGGCCCCTCAATTCACATTAGGAAACCTTTTAAATTTCAATATCATTTCTTAAATTCAAAAAGACCCATGGTCCAATCATTATGAACTTAAATTAGTTTCCATTGGTCGGATATCTATAACCTTAAACTAAGATACCTTGGTTCATACATTGTGAACTTAAATTTCATGAAGGATTCCCCTTATGATTTACATGGCATGGTTATCCCATGGCCCTCCTTTTGTGTTGGGTTACTAATCCATACATCTTCATGGAGCACTTTAGAGTGCCCATGGTTCATGGTATATGACTATAACTAGGATATAATGTCCATGTATTATGACTTTAAACTATGTGTCTATCCTATGGGGAATGTAATGTGTGGTGTTGAATCCCTTGGACCCATTTTCATATTGATTTCCTACTCTGCCACACTACACATATCCTTTTAGGATACTCACCCAATGATCCATGTATAATGACACTAAACTACTTTCTAATCATGAAAAATTATCTCTCTTGTAATATGGTATTCTAATATATATTTTTTCCTTATAGTTCCCTCTCCAGAGTACCCCTGCTGACCACCCCTCTACACCACCCTCTAATTCATCTAGGAATGTATTTTTCATGTTCATTGGCCAATGTACTGACCACATGATTATAAAATGTATGATTCCATTTTCCACATTGAATGATATTAATATACATGTAAAACATCCCAACCACATGATGTTAAATCAAGTGATTCCACAACATCACTTTATGAAATTAATATGTATTTGCAGTATCCAAATTACATGATGTTAAATTGTTTGATTCCACATCCTCACCATATGAAGTTAAAATGTGGTCCCACCATATTGATTAAAAACCGTAAAAATGTGTGATTCCACATCCTCAAGAAAATATTCTAAACTAAATTTCCGAAATCACAATTACATGGAATTAATCTATATGATTCCACATCATCATTGTATGACAATAAACTATTGGTCAGACATCCTAATCACATGATTCTAAACTATGTGATTTCAAATCCATGCTTTATGAAGTAAAATAGTGTGTTTAACATCCCAATCATACATCCTAATTTAATAATGTAAGACGTCACAATGTCTTAGGTCCTCCCCAGATAATCTCTTTCCATCATTGAATAATTCTAATTGGGTTGAACTCCTTTTGAACATTCCATCACATAATTTATTTGCTTCCCATTTCCATTTTACTGGATCCTTATCATCTTCTACATCTGAATTCCCCCAACCCTAAAGGAATGATCTCATGCCACATTATCTCCATTAATATTTTGGGAACACATCCTAGAGGTATTTAGAATTGTTTTTGGGATATGTCCCATGTTTGAAACATGGATATTGGTTGACCATGAATTTTTTTCAGCCAACCATGAAAAAATGGTATCATATACTATTTTTCGAAAATGGTTAGTATTTATCATCCATCATCATGCCACAAAAACATGTTTGAGATATTGGGAATAATGATTCACACCCTTCATTCTCCTTTTTTTTAGTAAAATTCAACTCCCATGAAGTTACCACATTCAAACAGTAGCACACATTAGAAAAGAACATTAGATGTTCAGTGAGACTCTTTCTCCAATAATATCCCATCTTTTCCCAAACACACCTAGTGGTAAATCCAAAAATTCCAACCCATGTGGTCAATTATTTTAAGATACTCCCATGTAAATGGGTAATCACATGTTCATACCTTGTCTCTAAAACCGAGAATGACTCATGTGATATTATGGATTATTCATTAGTTTTATCAAATGTATTGTTGATGTGAGATAATAAAAGTTGATATCAAAAATATTTCCATTAATGTTGAATTCTTTGAATAAACAAACTATGGATATTTGTGAGGGTTATCCTCACACTAGAGAGTTTCTTATTCCCTGAAAAAAATCCCATATGGCCTTACCCAAGTGAAAGAACTCTCTAGTCCTACAAACCTATGGTACATTGATTTATTTGAATATTACTATATCTAAAGATCAAATTTCTCCACCTTATCCGATGGAAAATCTCCTCATAATTTTTATGCAACAGGTCCTACTCAGACTGGAACTCAACTATCTATGTTATTTCCTATTTGACTTTATCCTAGACAACCTTTATCTGATCCGTAAACTAGATGACAACCTATGAATAATCATTTAGGAAGGCAACATAGTCATTCACCTATGCCTCCAGACATTGAATACCCTAGTTGGCTTGTTGGAGCTTACAAGTGCAATCAAAATTGTCTTTATTCCATGTGATATCTAAATTATAGATCTATAAGTACACCCACTCAATATGGTGGTAATTGATCATGGCATGGAGAATCTAAGATTCAACCCCTCTAATAATTTGGTAGCATAGCCTATGGTGAAGAGACCCCATCCATATAACCAGGAATGGATATAGGGTTTGGGGGAAAATTGCATGATACTCAGTGATATGCATTGGAAAATGTGGTTCTCCACATCAATATAAGAGTTGATGTCTTCTAGTTCCGTGGGTGGTCTGAGCTCATATTCAAGGTAACTTGCAACGACAGATATAGGAAGATCCTCCACCATTATCCTCTATGTTGAGTCGAGTTCCATGTAATGTGGTTATTCATCTTTATCTGACCCTTCTATAGAGATATTTCCCCCTCCATCCTCAAGCACTACCCCACATGTGGGTTTTCCCATTATCAAAGAAAACAACCATGTAGTTACTAATTCTAGTTCAACTTGAATGAATGTGACATCATGAGCTAGAATATCCATCGGAGAATGTGTCCCATACACCTTGAATATATCCACTTACCATCTAGAAACCCTCTTGAGAACTAAATTAAAATATAAATTCAATAAATTTTATCGATTACGATTGTTAGGGAAGACAGTACTCATTTGAGAGTGAAAGACATATATAGTTTGACAATATAAAGACTTGGCCCGTAAATCGTGGTATTGATTTCATCCATAGATGACTCCTCATAGCTAGTAACAACTTCAACGGATAGCACTAGACCTGAAATAATTCTTTTTTAAGGAGATACATGTAAACATACAAACAAATTAATGAAATTTCTCAATCAATGTTTAGAAAGGGCCTACTAGATTGAGATTCATCCTTACCATGAGGAAAGGGGGTCTTGATAATGAGCCTTTCCAAGAATCCTTCATCACAGGAGATAGATTCCAAAATTTGGATACTAGGGAATAGTCCCACATAGATTTCATGGAGGACTAGAGTTTCTTAGGTCACCCCTTCGGCATCTCCGCATGGTCCACCAGTCACAAATACCTCATTTATGGTCTATAGATCATGATTTCCATCACCTAATAAAGCACCCTCCTCCCAACCAACATGGAACCCTTTTCCATTTTAAACTTTTCCATGGTAAAAAAATACCCATTATAGCTTATAAAGAAAATTAGGTACTGTCTGGAAGAGACATGTAAGTTACTGAGATTACATCGAGGAAGGTAACCATGTTGAAATCATCAGAAGGATCATTTTACTTCTCTTCCAGGGACTCATCAACTTAGTTGATAATCCCTAGTATTATCTATCATAAGATCTCTATGATTCATCCTTGGTTTGTTCCCACTCTACTGACTTCTCAATAGGGGGTGTCTACTAACATTCATGCTTGACATCGTAAACCACCCGCATCGGGATAGGGGATGGTCAGCTATCCTGCACTGGTGGGAAAACATTTTTGTGGCCTCTAGTTACTCAAATACTCTGTGAATTTTATGTTTTCTAGGAATTTGGTCATAAACCACTTTGGAAGATGAATTCCATCATTGGTCAGCATCCTCTACTGCTACCATACCATAATGATCATCGTTTTCATTCCCCAGGTAACCTAGAGTGAAGGGAACATATCATCAGTGGTTTGTTACATGATGTTCTGAAAATTCTTACCCATGGCCTCTTGATATCTACCACTTATAACATGAGATCCCCCTACATTCCCAAAAGTCCACTTTTGGGGATTACCCTCTCCTATGGGAGGAAACATACTGATAGTGCATTGTAATGCCATCACTGGAGCTCTAGCTTGATATTCCCCCATTGCTTTGTTCACCCCTTAGAGATCATCCATCCCACCTATATGTTGCTATGAAGCATCACTCATCATAATGATCACACTTATCTATTGAAGTAGGATAATTCTATGGTACTACAGAAACATGTTTCTAGAAAAATCTTGGTACACGACTACATTAATTTTGGCTAGTGATGAAATAATGGTCTCCCAAAATCTGTCACCTATTTGAATCGACCACAATTGATGAATGATACAATGATATCTCTCTTCACTGACCATGTGTAGACTCTCCTCTTGGATACATGATGCATACAATGTTTTGGGTGAATGGAGACGTATAGTATTGATCAAAGTATGTGTTTCCATCAATTATTTCCACTAGAACTCTACACCCAAATTACTATAGGTACTCCCTCTATTCTATTGTCCCACAGATGTTGTACACTGTCATGCTAACTAGGGACGAGAATGGGTGAATGTTGAAATTCCCATATATTCTAGTCAAAATTGTGACCTGAGTCTTACTAAGAACAATTGGATATACACCATTGATATATATCGGTGATGGATATAGTCCAATATTTAGTAGGTTGATCGCACTCATAAACTCAAAGCCTGTGAAGCATACTACAATCCAACCATGCAAAAACCAGAATGAGTATCGTATCCTCCTTGTCACGTATCTCATGACCACATGGAATAACTATATGTAGATCTTGGAAATCATTGGTAACCCCTTGTTCACCCGGTTCCCTATAGCCATGATCATTTCCATCACATGTGTCTATGGGCCTAGGCCCTTGTGTGCATCTCTAACTGAGAAAATCCCATCCATGAGGAATGTGGTATTGAACGTAGTGTATAGAAATAACAATTTCCATTCCTCACCATGTTGCACCTAACTAGTCATACTTCCCCACCTACTATATAATCAATTGTGTTCCCATCCATGTCCATTACGGTGTTGCTGGACACTTCTACCACCACCCCAGAATTTTCAATGATAGATACTTCATTAAAAACAAGTCTATCTACATCTAAATCACAATGTCCTTCTAGAAGTGAAAACATGAAATATATTCACCTTCAACCCCTATTGAAGGTTCTGCAATGGTTGAGATCTCTTCTAACTACACACCCAAATGTTTATCACTTGAAGATGCTCATCATATTAGAATCCATTCATTGGGATGCCACCAAAATAGTTCACATTACTCAAGATGATTCCCACCTCCCCATGAAACTGGTGAAAAGTGTTTCTTTATAGAGGCCAATGACTAGGGATCATTGATATCATCTCTTATTGATGGTACATATTGAATTGTGACATCCACATTACCTCATACAAAATGATATGGTGTGGATCATCCCTTTACATAAAAGAGATCTAGCGTTCCCAGTATGCTAAAGCACATTAATCAGTGAATTATCCTCCAATGGAGAGATCCTAGTCTTTATTCCAACCATTGTAGTTTTATTAAATGTTTCACATGAAAATTCTGGAATAGTGGCATGAGAACTCTTTATCATCTTGTTTCTCCCTGGTCAATATTCTCATCTGTCTAATAATCATGTGGATGGAATTGTCCCTTTTCTCATGAGTGGGTGAGCTTGAACATTCATGTTCTTGTATTTTATCTAATCTAGACATGTGAACCAAAGTGCGGCATGTGGAATTAAATGAGGTTGATATACTCCTCATCCAGAATCCAGAAATTATAAAATGGAATGATGTCCCTTAATGGACAATTTCTCTAGGATTTAGTCAGTATCCCCAAAAGTGACATATTGTTACTGTAACATCCTGGTTTAGGAATCCACCCAGGTGCGCCCCGTACCCGGTTGGTCACATGGACTCAAGCGCATTTCCCCAAATGTTAGAGGCTACCGACTAGCAGCGAGGGCCTTGGGTATGATAGTAGGGAAACTATTACCTCATTTGTAGAGTACACAGTGTAAGTAAACAAATATATACAATAGCGGAAGTAGTAAATATCTAACAACATTAAACAGTAGAAGACTGGAATAATAAACAACTGGAGCACAAATAAATGTTAAATAATGCATGACACATATGTTTAGGGAAATCATCCAAACAAGTCCGAATGTTCGAAATACAAACATTAGTAAGAAAAAGTATAAACAAAAAAAGATAAAAAACTCTTTAGCATCATAAGACTATGCTTGGTACCATTCTCTCTTGCTCCACGTAAAGTCACATACCTAAAGTACAAGGGAGATTTCCCTTGTCTATACCTACCACAATATAATCTGTTTGGGACCAAAAGCATGACCCAAACAGGGTATGATACTAAATACTAGTAGACAACCACCCAAAGATCTATGCCTAACAATTAGTGAATATATGGTAGGTAAAGTACAGAAAGTAGTATGCAGGAATGTACTCAACAGTAAACAATCCACAGTTTCAACATCAAGCAACAACTAATCAAACAGCTAAGCACAAACAGGTAACCCTCTGGGAATTACTCCCAGCCATCCCCTCTAGCTCTACCTAACAAGTACAAGACACCCTCTAGGTAGTAAACTCGGCCTAACCCCTGAGGTGTAGCAATAATGACTCTTTGAGGAAGAACTCACAGTCAATTCCCCTTATAGTCTAAGGCAGTCAGGAGATCTCTGCGGAAGCACTCACAATCAATTCCCCTTATATCTCCAAGGTCCAGAACTCTCTGAGGAAGCTCACTCGGTCAATTCCCCTTATAGCCCAGGTCATTCCTAGACTCTCTAAGGAGGCACTCACTGTCAATTTCCATTATAGTTTAAATAGTTCAGGAATAAAATCAAAGACTCTCTGAGAAAGATCACTTGGTCAATTCCCCTTATAGTCTAAAGTAGACAGGGAATCTCTGAGGAGGCCTGCTTGGTCAATTCCCCTTATATCCCCATCTGGTCCTAGGCTCTCTAATGATTTTCACTCGGTCAATCCCTTTTATAGCCTAAAGTTCTCAAAGACTCTCTAAGGAATCTCACTCGGTCAATTCCCCTTATATTCTACTAGAACAGGTTCTCACAGCCCTGGGTTGTTCAACGAGAATAGCAGTGTAATATGGAAAAAATAAACCTACCGAACTACTTGGCTAATCAGTCAACATCATATCAAGATATTTAGAAAACAAATATCCATCCTACAATACCAGGCTTGGAAAACAGGCAGAGCATCCAAAAGCTAAACAGGACAAACAGTTGTAAACAGAACATGCATGGGAACAAAACACCCAAAGCATAGAAATTATCAATTTTCATATCCAAATGATATCAACACAATCATCCATGCATGTTAGACAATAAACATGGGTAAAACGGTAAACAGAAAATACTCCATTCAAGGGTATTGGTAGAATTTGAACATAATACTCAATGACTTTGAACAGAAAGGCACAAACCACCTACCTTGGTGTTGGGAGATCGATATACGTGATCCTCAAAGCTTGAATGTCTTCATAATATAGAAGTTCTACAAAACATTTTAAAACGTTCAACCCATGATATCTCATGAGAGATGGTAAATAAAGCGATGGTGCACTAGGAGAATAGAAAACTCACCGATGTGTTTCCAATGCAACCGTCAATGTTTTATTTGGTGTATGGATGCTCGGTCGGGGGCTCATCAAAGATCTATGTGTTCTCGGCGCTCTCGAATGAAATTGGTTGGGAAAGAGACAGTTATGTCCATCATACATGACCCCCATGAATTTAATGAAAAAAAACAAAATACACAGCATGTACTCGCTGTTTCCGTACTCCACTTTAGGCAGCCTCTAGGTCATCCCACATCGCCATGTGAATGTCCGCTGCATGGCCAGCACATGGTTACCCACTGTAACTGATTACACAGTGTGTACTCATAAAGTACAGGATGTGTACTTCAAAAATTTCTAGAAACTCCTCTTTTCTAAAAAACTCAAGAAAAAAGAAAAACATACCTGAAAAGAGGATCTAGGTTCTTATAAACAACCACCATTAAATAAATTCCCCCTGAATTTCCCTAGCAAGGTGGTGTAGAAGAAAAAACATCAAACATCTCCAGCCATTGCGATTACACATTTGCCTACCTCTCCCATGTCTTGTCCTATACTCGCCCGTGCTGCCATAACACCTGTACCAGTGGAACAGACCGACCATGGATAAAGATCGTGCTTCGATCAATAATCCGGATAGGGTGCTTTTCGAAAGATGTGTCCACTTCCAACTCAACCTTCTCTGGTTGGAAAACATGAGATGAGTCTAAAAAGTAACATCGAAGCTATGAAACATGGAAAACGTCGTGCATATCCGAGTACCTCTGAGGTAACTGGAACCGATAGCCCACCGGCCCAACTCTCTCCAACACCTCAAACAGCCCGACGTACCTTGAAGAAATCATAACCTATCTCCAAATCCTCTTGTGTCCCAACCTTAGTGTGACACGTAGGAAAACCCGATCCCCGAACTCAAATTCCCGAGGTCATCTCTTCTGATTAGCCTAAGACTTATATCGAGACTACGCAGTAGACATCCTCTTCCTAATAAACTCTACCTACTATTTGTTCTCCTGAACAAAATGGGGTCCCAGCAAAGCTGCCTCTCATGCCTACAACCAACATAAGGGTGATCAGTATTTCATACCGTACAAAGCCTCTTAAGGTGTCATATAAAAAGTTGATTGAAAACTTTTTCAATATGAAAACTCCACAAGAGGTATATGCTTCTCCCAAGAACCTCCAAAATACAGAATGCATGCTCGGTGAATATCCTCCATCACCTTAATCGTATGCTCGGATTGGCCATCAGTCTGGGGTTGGTAAGCTGTACTCCAAAGCACTTATATACCCAAAGCCTTCTGAAGCCCCTACCAGACCCGATATGTAAAACGTGCATCCCTATCTAACATAATGGAGTGTGGAACTCCATGAAAATTTAAAATCTCTTGGATATACAACCATCCCATCTAATCAACACAGAAGGTATCTTTGATTACCAAGTAGTGAACGACCTTCTTGAGTCTGTCAGTGACAACCCAAACTATGTCATTCCCTCGAGGAAACCTTGGAAAACCGGTCACTAAATCCATCGAAACCTCCTTCCATTTCCACTCTGGAATGGGTAACTGCTGTATAAGCCCTACTAGTTGCTGATGCTCTGCCTTCACCTGCTGAAAAGTGGAGCATCTCATGATGAAACCATCAACGTACCTCTTCATACCTGTCCACCAATACTAAGGTTGTAGATCATGATACGTCTTAGTGACACCAAGATGAACTGCCCAAACTGAGGAATCAAAATCCCGCATCAGCTCCTCGCATATGTCTGTTGGCACCCATATGTGCCTCTAGAAATGAAAGATCTCATCCTAAACTATGGTCCATCTAGGAATAGGTTCCTCTCCTAACACACTCTCCCTTAGGACTAGGCCTACAGAATCTGATAGATTCCTCGTTCGAACTCGAGAAAGAAGAGTAGAGATATCAGCTAAATAAGATAGAAAAGTATACCCCTATCTGACGTGCACCTCCAAATGCATCTTATAGAAAAGATCCATAAGATTCCAATCACTATTGGACAGCTGAACTACCTATACCTGGGTCCTCCTGCTCAGTTCATCATCCACTGCATTGCCTTTACCAAGAGTATAGGCAAGCTCAGAATCGTAGGACTGAAGGCACTCAACCCACCTTCGATATCTCAACATCATATCACACTAAGTGAATATGTACTTTAGACTCTTTTGGTCAATGAAAACAAAACAAATCCTCTCCCAGTATATAATGTCTCTAACAACGTAAGGAATGAACAACGACAACCAACTCCAGATCGCGCATTGGGAAATTCCTCCCATGTGACCTGAACTACTGAGACCCATACACAACGGCTCCATCTCCCTACATAAGCACTGCTCCGAGACCGATACCTGACACCTCACAATAAATACTATAGCTCTTTCCGGGCTCTATCAAGAATAATATCAGTGCTGAAGAAAACCTCCCTTTCATCTCCTGAAAGGCTGACTCAAAATAATATGACCATGAGAACTTCACACCCTTCTAAGTTAGACCAGTCAATGGTGTTGCTAAGAGTGAAAAGTCCTATATGATGAATATGTATTATCCAGCTAGCCCTAGAAAACTTTGTTACTAAAAGACATTCTTTGACTACTCCAAGGAAACTACTGCTATCACATTCTCTAGGTCGATTGATACTCGTATCTCTGAGATCACATGGCCGAAGAAGTGAATCTGATCCATCCAAAAGTGGCATTTGTAGAGATTAAAATATAACTACGGATCTCTCAGTGTACTCAAGATGATATCAAGATGTGTATCGTGGTCGTCTCGAGTGTGACAGTACACCAAGATATCATCCACAAAGACAACCACGAAGGAATCCAATTATGGATGGAGAACTCAGTTTATCAGTGCCATGAAAACAGCAGGCACATTCGTGAGACCGAATAACAACTGATGATAAAAGGACCTCAAGTCAATCTTTGAGAACACTTGGTCTCCTCAAAGCTGGTCAAAGAGATCATAAATACTTAGAAAGGGATATCATTTCTTTACTGTGAACTATTTCATCTTTCGATAGTATACAAAAAGCATGAGTGTGTCGTCTTCCTTCTTCGCAAATAGGACAAGAGAACTTCTGGGTCGGATGAAACCCTTTTCCTGCAACTCCTCCAACTACTTCTTGAGCTCATGCAACTCTGGTTTCGGCATCCTATAAAGAGGAATGGACACCGATGCCGCTCCTGGAACAAGCTCAATAGGAAAGTCCACCCCACGCTCTGGAGGCAACCCTGAAATGTCCTCTGGAAACACATCTATGAAATGATCCACCACTGGAGGAAAATCTATTTGAGAATTCCCCTGATCATCCAGATAAAAACTAGAAATCTGGGTTGTAACTCCTCTTAACCCATGATTCTCTGAACCTTCACTGCTCGCCTAGACATACCACTCGCCCTTATGAATAAACGATACGCCCTCTAGTTATGTGAAACTCACCATGCAGAGATAACAGTCGAAGACTATCTAGAATGGAACTAACCATTCCATCTTGGGAATAACCACATAGCTTTTCATCTCTAGGACATAGAGGTCCCATATAATGTGACATCCACCAACCTTTAGTGGGGACTCCTTGCACTGACAAACACTAGCCATACTAGTCCCCAACGGAGTGTCTATCATCATGATATCAGCAGAAGAAAGGATGCAGAGCCCAATGCTCTCAAAAAAAGAAACTGATATAAAGATATGGGAAGCCATTGTGTCGAAAATGGCATAAGCGAAAACTAAGGCAAGTAGGATCATACCTCGAACTGTAGAAGGTTTAGGATCCTGCTCCTTCTGGGGCTGCTCCACTACAAAGGTATGGCTTGCTCCACGGCCCTGTGACCCTTCCTGACCACTCTGAACTGATCCACTCTGCTTTCGTTGAATGACTAGAAAATGACTACCATGGCCACGGCCTCTAACTCATCTTGAATAGCTGGAATAACTCTAGTTCCCAGACTGGTGAGAAACTGGGGGCCCTGCTCCTGAATGTGGGGTCATAGAAGAACCCTCATCACCAGCTACTGGTGAAAAGAACTGAAAAAGGTGTTGATGATTGTCTATCATGCCACAAGATCGGAACTCCACTAGGTCTCTCGGGCAATGTGGCCTTGTATGCCTACTTCTCACACACTATTATCACAACACCTGGCTACCGGAAGATGCATCTTGCCTCCTCTAATCTCTTCATGTAGCCCCCCTGCGGTGCTTCCTGCTATCAGCTAGCAGAGCACTAACTTTGGATGTTGAACTGCCCTGGCTCACAGCTCCAGAATCCCTCAGATTACACTCTTTGATCAGGGCCTAGTTTATGATAGAAGATATCAAGATCAACCAGAAGATGTTCACCTGCAATCGGATTTCGTTCCTTAGACCATCCTCAAACATCCATGCAGGTAAGAACTGATCACCTCCTGGAATAGGCGTGAAACAATGCAATTCTATGAATCAAGAGTAATTCTCGATAACAATATGAGTACTCTTCTCCAGACTCATGAACTCTCAGGCTCAATCAGCCCACAAGGTCTTAGGATAGAAGTAATCATAAAAGATGCATTGAAACTCATCCCAATCCATATTCTGTTTGCGTCCCGCCTGTGAGATCACATACCACCACCTCTTGGAAGAAATATTGAAGCATGTAGGTATAGAGATTCACCATCTTCTCTAGAGATATCTTTAGGTTCTCAAAAAATTAGCAGCGTGTCTTCTAGGAATGACTGTCCAACCTGAGGTCCTCAATCCCCTAAGAAATTATGAGGATGCGGCTATTGGAAGACCCGTATCAAATCAGCCATAAACGGGGCAGGAGGCGGCGCTCCCTAAATCTTCTGCATCATCCTCATAAATCCCTCCATGAACTATGCATCCACACCTATGTCAAGTACAACAGATGGTTCCAAGGATGACATAATTGTAGGATCAGCAGGTTGTCCCAGGTCTTCCATGTCTGATGTCTGATCGACGTCTGGAAACTGGCGCAAAACCGATGGGTGTCTCGGTGGCATGACTTTACAAGGTCAAGAATACACCTTAGATAAAGATTATCAAGGACTGAAAAAAGGAGTGTAAGAATGGAACAGGTTAAATAAAGCATTCAAGTTTTACAAAACATGAATACACGACGTGTACATTTCTTAAACAGCATGTTCCCTTAAGTCATTTACATCGGTGTTTACTCCTGCCTAAACTAGTCTTGTAACACCCCAAACAAATGGTGTGTTCTCTTAACACACAATGTATAATTGAATCCTTTTCCCCTACTCGATTCCTTCTACATGGTTAATCTACATGGCTCTCATAAGACAAGACTACACGGCGTGTTCAAGATAGACAAAACATGTACTAGACAAGCTTCGCCAGACCCATGTTATTTGTGACATGGCCTTACACATGGCTCAAAATACACTGTGTGTTCAAGTTGGACAAGGCATGTATGTGAACGGATAACACTGATATGTATTTTTGGTTACACGGCTAGCTACACGGTGTGTTCTAGATGGACACGACATGTGTGAGAAGGGATAACACCAACCCGTGTTGTTTGTGACACGGTCAAGTACCAAGGTTAGACTACACGGCTTGTTCAATATTAAGATGACGTGTATAGCTTAATGTTTAATCCATCTATGTAGTTAGTTACACAGGCGGAAACATTGTCAACACTACATGGTTTGTTCTACTAGTACACGACATGTTCCCACCGGACATTCCCTCATCCTGTGTCTCTATACAAATGGATTATGACATGGTTAGAGACTACACGGTGTGTACATATTATACACGACGTATACATAATAAAAATCATTTCTTCTCGAACAGAAGATCACATATCGTGTAGTAAAAACTACATGGTGTGTATTCTGGGGTTTTTCAAATAGTAAACCCCAGAAACTTCTATGGAACCTAGAAAAAAACTGAAGCAAACATTGGAAGTGCCAAATTCAGAACTGTGAGGGCCCATACTCCCCACGAATAAAGGCATGGAATCTTAAACATGTTATAACAAGGTAAAAAAGTCAATGATTCCCCAAATTCCATTCCATGAGGGCCCATAACATCTCACGAACCAATTTTTGGCATTCATTCAGACAAACTTTACACAAACAATACCCTATCAGACAACATGTATTTTTTTCAAGGCATCTATCACAACAGCATGCATATTCTAGAAAATAGCTACCACAACATCATGCAATCACTAATGCATCCTAAATTTTATGGAAATAATGCTTGACTTGTGATTTATAACAAGTCCCTATATGATGCATGAGATGTCATACACTCACCTCTTAAGGTTATGAAAGAAATAGAACCTCAATAACATCAACAATAAAAACACAAATCATGTGGATAACTCAAGGTGAAATAAAATCAACTATAAACTTGCAAAACCAAAAAATTGAAATAACTGAGGTATGTTGGATTTTCCCTATACACGGGTTAGCTACTCCTAGGAACAACTTATTACCAAGTACATATTCCTTCCTATCCCTGGATAAAGGCTCTAAATAGTAAATCAAAAGAAAATAATTCCTCTGATACCACTTTATAACATCTCGATTCTGGAAGCTGACCAGGGGCACCCCGTACACGGTTGGTCACATGGCCTCAAGCACATTTCCTCGAACGCCAGAGGCTACCGACTAGTAGGGAGGTCCTTGGGTGTGATAGTGGAGAAACTATGCCCTCATTGTCAGAGTACACTGTAGATGTAAACAAATATATACAATAGCAAAAGTAGTAAATATAAAACAACACTAAATAGCAGAATACTAGAATAATAAACAACTGAAGATCATATATATGTAAAATAATGCATGATACATATGTTTAGTGAAAGCAGCCAAACAAGTCTCATTGCTGGAAATAAAAACTGTACTAAGAAAAATAACAATGAAAAAAGATAAATAGATCCTCCTCATTGCAATCCTAAACTTGGTCCCATGGTCTCTAGCTCCATGGAAAGTCAACTACCTAAAGTAGAAGGGTGATTTATTTATCTATACCTGCAACAATATAATCAGTTTGGGCCCAATAGCAAGACTCAAATAGGGTGTGAGACTAAATAACAGTAGGAAACTAACCAAAGACTTGTTCCAAACAGTTAGTGAATATATGGCAGGTAATGTACAGAATGTAGTAATCAGGAAAGTACTCAGTAGTAAACAGTCCTCAGTTTCAACATCAAGCAATAGCTAATAAAAATCCTAAGCACAAAGAGGTAACCCTCTAGTAAGTACTCTCATCCCTCCCCTATGGTCCTACATAACAATTACAAGCCACCATTTGTGAAGTACACTCAAACTAACCTCTGAGGTTCAGTATATGAAGACACTCTGAGGATGCACTCATAGTCAATTCCCCTAATAGTCTAAGGTAGTCAGGACCTCTCTAAGGAAGCACTCATAGTCAATTACCCTTATAGCCCCAAGGTCAAGGACTCTTTGAGGATGCTCACTCAGTAAATTCCCCTTATATCCCAGGTTGCTCATAGACTCTTTGAGGAATCAGTAACCGTCAACTCCCCTTATAGTCTAAATAGTTTTGGAATAAAATCAAAGACTCTCTGAGAAAGCTCACTCGGTCAATTACCCTTAATGTCTAATGTAGGAAACGACTCTCTGAGGAAGCATGCTCATTCAATTCTCCTTATATCCCCAAGTGGTCCTAGGATCTCTGATGATGCTCATTATGTCAATGCCATTTATAGCCTAAAGTGATCAAAGACTCTCGGAGGAAGCTCACTCGGTCAATTCCCCTTATAGTCTACTACACTAGGTTCTCATGGCCCTGGGTAGTTCAATGAGCATAGCAGTGTAATATGGCCAATGTAAAACTATAGAACTACATGTCTAATCAGTCTACGACATATCAAGCATGTCCAAAAACAACTCTCCATCCTACAACATCAGGAATGGAAAACTAGCCAAGCTGCCAAAAGCTAAATAGGTCCAAACGGTCATAAACAGAACATGCATGGGAAAAAAACTTCCAAAGAATAGCAATTATCCCTGTTCATATCCAAATTACCTCTACAAAAGAATACAAGCTTGGAAAAATATCAACATGGGTAAAACAGTATACACGTAATACCCCATTCTAGGTTATTGGTGGAATTTGTACATAATACTCAAAGAAAATTAACAGAAAGTCACAAACAACCTACCTTGGAATTGGGAGATCGATATACGTGAATCTCGAAGCTTGAATCTCCTTAGAAAATCTATGATCTACAAAAATCATCTAAAATTTTCAACCCACGATATCTCACGAGAGAGGAGAAATCAAGGGATGGTGCTCTATGAGAAGAGAGAACTCGCCAATGTGTTTCTAATGCAACCATCAGTGTTTGATTCAGAGTACATTTGCTCAGCCGGGGACTCGTCAAAGATTTTTGGTTGCTCGGCGCTCTCAGATGAACTAGGTTGAGAGAGAGACAGTTCAGTCTGTCAGACACGGCCTCGGTGCATTTAATGAAAAACAAAACAAAATACACGGTGTGTACTTTTGATGTACATGGAGTGTACTCGATATCTTTGTACTCCAATTCAGGCGGCCTCCAGTTCATCCCACATGGTTGTGTGTAATTCTGCTACACGTCCAGCACACGACTACCCACAGTAACCAAGTACACAACGTGTACTTCCAAAATTTCAAGAAACTCCTCTTTTCTCATAAACTCTAGAAAAAAACATACCTAAAAAGAAAATCCAGGTTCTTTCAGTTAGAAATGATTATACATGGTTAAGGGATCTAAAGGTTTCGTACCTTTTTATCCCTTCAGATAGTTCTAATAGCATCAATTTCATCATAGTTTGGTTGGATGTCCATTTTTTGAATATTTGGGTGTCCTAAAAAATATGATTGCAAATGTAGATTCTATATGAGATATTCTCAGAGTGTCATGAAAAATTGGTAGAGTAAATGAAAATTTATCTTTGGACACATAAGTAGCTACATGAAAATATGTATTTGGTCATAAAAAAAATCCATGACTCATTTTTTTTAGAAAATTTAAGTCTGGTGCTGGTGAAAAAGGTTTTGGTTCATGAGTAGTCAAGTATTATATGAGGGGAATCCCATATTTTTTATTGGCCTAAGTCAATGGGTTTAATGTAGAACACATCAAATTTGTGTGAAGAGAGGGGAATGTATCATGAAATGATGAAACTGATACACTCTCTTTGATGTTTCCCTTTGAACTTGAGCTTATGATCCCCTGTCATATCAGATTCCTAGGGGGATTTTTTGGAACAAAAATACTTTTTTCAGACCTCAAATGGAATGTTTTGGAAGAACCAAGCTTGTGGCCCTCCTTGAATAAATATTATAGGGTTGAGTAGCATCGTTCGAATAAGTTTCAGTGACTGCATGAAAAGACATGGTGCTTTGTGAAAATTATTCATGTACCAAAGATGATGTGAAGTTCTACGGAGGTCACATAATACAAACACATTCCCAAGACCAATGAACACATGATAGAGGTATGATATAAAATAACTGAGTATTTAATTCCAGTAAGGTGCACAACCATCCATTTGTGTGCCATATGAAATGTCAAACTAGAATCATTCTGTAGACAATCTCCTCTAGAAAAGAATATAGATTCACACTACTCAGTTCTACACCAAATAAGGTGCATGCCTATAGAGGATGATTTCAACAATAAATTGAAGCTCAAACCACCAAATGAAGATGATCTTTGAATGAAAAAAATATGATCTAGTGCACACCAGTCCATCTCTTCTATGAAGACACACAACACTAGTTATCATGGACCCTCAATGGTAGAGAATTATCATGATGGACCTCCTATGAGAAAATACCTGGCTTTGACTTTGGTGGAGTGATTCTCACAAAACTAATACTAAGTGTGTTCTTCAACATGCCAAGGGAACATACTTTAGAGAAACCCTAATCTACATGCAACTCCAAATTTGGCATGAAACTATTCCACTTGAATCCATTAGTTTTCTTAGTTCTAGATCCCCCAAATCTCATAAATTTTTATCACATCCCAACTATGTTATGCACAAAAAAATCATGGACATCGACAAAAATTTTCATGTTCCTCTAGTGAATCCAATACTTTACCATAAACTCCTATGTTTTTGTATCATATTACCCAATATACCTAATAATAGGGACCATAATGTTAGGATTCTAGATTTCCTCTCATTTTCAATAGTGCCAATTCCATGATCTACAAAGAGAAACATGAGTAGTTGACACCTATGACCCATATGTGGAATATTTTATGAAAAATAAGCACCTATAAAAGTGAGGATTATTAATAAGCATCTTTCTGCCACCTTGAAATAGACCTCCTTGTGTACTTACCCCACCACATCTAATAAACATGACATAAAACTACCAAGTTTCACATCATTTCCATATGAAATTAAATTTCTTGAAAGCCTCATTAGTACATGATATGAAAATATATCCACACCATGTATGATAGAAAATGGTACATCATGTATGAATCTTATGTAATGAAATCTCCTCCACTATCATGGGATGGAC
Source organism: Viscum album (assembly GCA_963277665.1). Taxonomy (NCBI): domain Eukaryota; kingdom Viridiplantae; phylum Streptophyta; class Magnoliopsida; order Santalales; family Viscaceae; genus Viscum; species Viscum album. Next base: position 235,568,568 of record OY728159.1, read on the forward strand.
CCCTGCCTCAGACATCTTCTAATTGTAATAAAAACAGTATAACACCAAGACTAATCATTTTGAAAATGGATTTGTTAATATGTGATCCCCACATATTAACTCACAGGTTCTCTATTCATGAATAAATAATCCTTAACTCATGAAATTAATCTATATGGATGATTCCCATTATATGAACATAAATTTTGGTGTCAAACTACATGGGTTCTGATCCCTGTCTCATAAACATGTTCGTTTAGACACCAACCTAAGATCCCATTCAAACAATAGAAAACCTAGGTCTGACATCTACCCCCCTAGGGACACACCTCGTAGAACTACCACAAATAGGAATTATAATCCAACAACCTAGTTTTGAAATCCTATCACCTAGGTATGCATATCCAAGATCCAAATTAACAGAGAATTCCAATATAATGGTAAACATAGGTGAAAATATTTACATCCTAATGAAAAACCTTCCAAATCTACCTCAATATGGAATTTTGTTCAATTAGAAAAAAAAGGAGTTGAATATTTCATTCTAAGGAAGAACCTCCCAGATATGACCCAATTTTTTGATCTAATACAATGTTGAAGCTTGGTTTCACATCTTCTTTCAATGGGATACAACTAATGGATCTTCTTTAAAAGGTCATTCTGATCCAACAACCTAGGTGGGAAAAATATTATTAATGGGAAAAACATCCAGGATCTGATGCAATTGGGTGGTCTAATCCAATAACCCAAGTGTTAGATCTTCTCTCTTAGGGATGTATCTCCATGATCCAAATCAATAGGGGATTATGATCTACTATATTATCCCCAAAAGACATTAACCTTATTCTCATACCCAAAAATAAGAAACTCATGTTTTGATTTTTCTCAATGGGATGTTTAGATCCATTTCAACAAGATCTAAAGTATGTGTCCTGACCCAGAATACCTACCCCTATAATAATCATGGATTGAATAAGGTAAAAATCTATAGAATAAAAATAACCCTATTTTCAATTACCTCTTGACCGATAATGGATGACTTGGGTTATGCCCCTAATATTTTTTTATGAGTTCCCATCGAAGTAGAAGATTCATAGGTGATTTATTTACCCAATGTTCGGACATTCCCAATGACGCTAAATGTTACTACTCTCATAATCGAAGGTAACATCATTACTGAGACAAATTAATTTCAATTTGTCAGAATTCAAATAGATATTTCATAATGAATGAGTTCCATGAACATGAACTAATCTATAAGAGAGACCCATACTAGACAATTAGATTTGAGGATGAATTAATTTAAGCAGTAACAAACATCCAATCATCTTGTTTCGGTCAAGGAGAATTCATTGATAAGTAATGTGATAAAATCTAACCAAAGTCAGAATGTGATAATAAAGGGAAACACTATCCACCCAAATGATGCGATGGATCTTTGATGAATCCATTAAGATAGTTTCTTGATGTAATTTTTGGTATGGTCTTCCCCTCATTGTTGAGACATTCAAGTCCCCAATAGTGTTAGCATGGTCCTAGATGAAGGACCATACAAGTAAAAAAAACACATATATTATATGATGTTAAACAACATGGTTAACCTCATTTTAATGAAATAAAACGATTCATTTCTATGAACATCACCTTATAGGCCTTATTATTTTAGTGTCAGTCTCCCACCTCACCTATATCAAAATGCTATGAGTGTATTTGTTCTTAATATCACAATATGTGTTGTGATTACAAGATCTCAAAAATTTGGTCCATCTACAAAAAATAGAATAATAAAAATTCACCCTCACAGCAAATGGGATAGACCTATGTTGGGTACTATATGAGAACTACGTATAGATTGATTCCATCCATCACATGATATATAGTGACACATAAATTATCTATTTCTAACTCAGTCACAGGTTTACATCCCCCACATTCATGTTCCACCATGAGAGTAAGATCCATGTAGAGGTAATAGTCCATAATTTATTGTACACACCCATTTTGACCCCCATTTAACCTCTTATAGCTTAACCGACAACCGAGTTATCCAAATATTCTCATGCCGAGCATGGCTCATGTGAGCTTAAAAAATTTGGAATGTTTCCATAGCCATTGAAACTGATACATGTCTTTAAAGGGGAACCATGTCCAAGTTTCATAATGGTAAATATGTGACCATGTTATAGTTTCATATCATTAAATATCATGACCACATGCTCATTTCATGACACCAAACTGCATGAGATATGGTCCATCTACCAAGAACTAAAATTTATTAGAGCTGGCCATCTTATCCATGAATATAGGAAAGGTGTGATTTTTTCACCTCTATACTAGAATGATGTATGTATATTATTTATCCCTATAAAAGTTCCCAATCTATGTAGATGATATCTTAAATAACCTTGAGGATATCACACACTATGTGAAGACGATGAAATGCCTATATCCCTTCTATATGAGCAAGATCTTCATAGAGTGATCTCACCAAAGGAGCTGATTCTGAAATGATTCCTTCCCAAAATATATGAATTGGGAAACAAATGGAATCTTGGCAATAAAATTATCATATACCTATGTTTAAATATGGAACTTTCATATAGATTCGTTCCACCACTTTAAGAGTCCTATATACATACGTATTTCTTGCGCATGAGATTAATCTTCGCAAGAAGGGCTCCATAAAATGGCTACCCACCAAAAATCATCTTCATGGACAAAAGGTTCTTCTTGTATATAAATTCTCCTAACTGGTGAAATTTTTCCCCAATTATATTTTTCAAAATTTCATGTTAGTTCATGCATCTTCATCACATGACCTTAATCTACAAGGAATGCATCTTTATTGCATGATTTCAAAAAAGGGAGATAGATACATCCCAAATATATGACATTAAAGTGTTAAAAACATCACTCATCGTTAATCTTTATCAATGGACCATAAGATTATTATTATGTTAAACTATAGTATGGGGTTATGTCAACATCTTTTATACACCTCTATCCATAAATCACACATCATGTCCTAAACACCTCTGGTTTTAGAAAACAATTTTTGAACCCTATAAAGAGTAAAATATATATATGTTTTACCAAGATAGAGGTGGGTATGCGTAAAATATTTATACCCACTAAATAGATTCTTTTGGTCCCTATAGAAAGGGATATATGATCCTTATAATCCCAGATGTCATTGCAATGGAGCTTGTCACCTTAAAGTGATTTATGATCATTTTTGGCATGAATATTATATAAAATTACTCATTAACCATGAAAAATAATCCATGATTTATAATATTTTAATATCCTCTCCAAAAGGATGTTGGAGTGACCATGATCATCTATATCATAATGATGGATGTTTTTATCCTTCCCCATGTACAATTTCCACAGGCACCATGAAAGAAAACTACATGGACCTTGGTCAAAGATGTATAAACATTAACATTATACTTTAGTGGTCCAAATTAGAAGACCCCAACACTATTTCTAAATAGACAAAAAAATTATCAACATAAATCCCATAAATGGGAGCCTAAAAATATTTCTTGTCTTCCATTGCTAAACTCTTTCTCTCTATAATATAGAAAAATTTTATAAAAAATAAACAAGTCACAATGTTCATAGAGTGAACTTTATGTCTTAGTAAAATAAGATCTACCCTCACATGAACTCCTTTATTATGAAAGTGATATGTTTTTAATTTTTGAAATATCCTCTCCATACTAATATTTTCATTTGGTGATGAAACAACTTTCAGGCTCCTTAAACAATTATTGAATATTGATATTTCCAGAAACCACCTTAAGGTCTTTGAAATCTGAGGTAACACAACCAATTCCTTGAGTTAGTATCCTTTTATTAGAACTGAATAAAACCTCAATACCACTTGGTCTATTATTAGACATGTATAAATAATGTAACAACTATTTTTGAATCTAATAGGAATCTACAATAATTTTTTAGAGAATGGTACCCTACGAAAGAGCTTCTTCTTAGGGGATTTTTGGTCCCAAATAGGACCCCATAATTCACATAGTTATATTCATGAACATGAGGAATATGGGATGCCTCTCTGAACAATGGTTGACCTATAACCACTAGTATTTATCTCCATTAAACTAATGTATTTCTCGATGATGACTTATAATCTACATAAATAGAAAATTAATGTGGATTCCATATCCTTAAAAATACATCACCGTGTGATGAACCCTTTATCAAATCCAGAATATTAATTTCCATTCCAGAACATTTAGATGGACCACACCATATAACATGAAAACACATGGCATAAGGTCTGACCCTCCCAACCTAAAACTATACAACACTATCGTCCCAGAACCCATATTTGATAATTGTTTCCTCAAAAATACAATTTTATTGTCCAAATGTATGAATCTTCACAAACCTCTCATTGACCTTGAAAGAGAGTAGAGATCCCCTTTGATTAACACTTCATGTATTCCATATGAGACATTATATAAGTTCCTCAAACCAACTAACTATAGGATTAACCTCCTCATAGAAAATGAATTTTAATCCTCATGATCCCTCACAACATCATGACTGAAAAAACCACCATAGGGTGTTTTATGGTCATCCCAAAAATGTATACCCCAACATCACTTCCCTATTCCTTATTTATAGATTCAAACTCCTAGACACATGATTTACTCGACAAATATTCCATGTATTCATGTTTACTCATCTTTTGTAATAGTTTACCATCCCTAAATATATTTTAGGGCAAGGATACAAGGCATGTAATCCAATACTGGACATTCCTCATTTGTGTTTTTTATAAAAATGTTGGGTGTGAGAACATTTCAGGACCATTCATTCTCAATAATCCCATCAAGTATTTCAAGTTATTGAACACTTCATGAGTACCCATCCTTCACTATTAACAGTGGAATTTCTGATATAGAAGAATCTAAACTATCTTATTTTATGTTATATGCTATAAGTCCTTTAAATACAGTAATAGATGGTATGAGGTGGAAGGAGATAAACTAAAACACAAAAATGGACTAATTTTCAAGACCTTATACAACTAATTTAAACAGATACATTTCTCAAAATTTTGAAAAACTAAAAATGTGACCATAGAAAAAATTCGAGCATATTCTTATGGGACAAGAACATTGTGTGATTCAAGATAAATTTAACAATTACGAAATGGAAGGGTCACAAAATGTACAAGGTTAAAAATTAACAATGAAAATCTTTGGAAACATCCATGTATACACATACTAATATTTCTGCATATATTGTTTAGGAAAAATTTATGGATGGAATGGTAATTATAGAAATCATGTTGGAAAAATTATCTATAATTAAAATAAATCAATATACACCCACTATGTCCACTAATTTAAGAAACAATTAGAGATCAATAATATTTATAAGGACCTCCCAAAGGGTACCCTATCATGTATTAAATTAATCTGCATGATACTTGGTCCATCCTATAGAAAATTAAACTAATTTGGGTAGAAAACATTGTGTGGCTTGAAATGTGGCACATGAGAAAGATATATGCAACATATCCACCAAAAATGGGTATATACCAAATATTTCATCACAAAATGATTTCAATCCCCTGCCTACTTACAATATAGATCTACAAAATAGTTTTCAACTTATAGTTCATCATTTATGAACCCTTGTACCCTATACATGAACATGATCTGCACAAGATATTATATCATAACTATGTACAAGAAGATTCGAATTCTTTATAGATATTTTTTGATTCCAAAAATCGTTATTTTGGATCCATCCACATATTCCTTAACACCCAATACATTCTCTATTCTTTATTTTATAAACATTCAAATTCCCAGATGTCCATACCCCAAATTCTCTCATAGGGCTCAATATCAAAGCCCATCAAATTTTTAGATATAAGGAGAAGTGTTATATTTTTAACATAGAATAAGAGAATTTTCATCCAAAAGGAATATAAATTCAAAGAGAGGAATTTTTTTGTCACCCATAATTTTAAACAAAACACATTACCATATAATATTTAAAAAGATTTAAGACTATGAAAACTTACTGATATATTTTTTATGCAGCACTCTTGTGTAGAATCCTTAAAGAATATAGTCGTGGGATTCATATTACAAGGGAATATAATTTATCTTTTATTTTATCCATTTACTTAGATTATTTTAATAAGTATTTATGGATTCACTTATCCAATAAAAATATTTTTCCAACCAAGTTAACTAGACAACCATCACTGTAACAACACCCATGTAGCCATCCACTGAGACATCCAAGTTTCAATGTGTCAGGGAGAGTATAGTTTCCCCAGTGGGAATATAGATGGCATGTTTAGGTGTTCCCATGTAGGCCATGAAATGGGAGGGGCTTCTAGTGAGGTCATGGGTGCAAGTTTTGTTGCTGTTGAACCCACTTCCATCTCGATGGGTTGATTCAATAGAATCATTTATTAAACACAACCTATTTTTCTGTTAATATAATATGTTATGGGAGGTTTTGTGTGAGACATTTCCTACATAAAAATATATTGAAATAATTGTAGCTTCTGGATCTAGATATCCCCATCTAACCAATATCCTCAAATGATCATCTTCAATATCCAATTTTCTGCAGCACACCTAAGAGAACTAGTTCAACAATATGAGTCACACCCAGAACCGGCTCAACCCCGATGGTCATGGAATGCTAGAAAAACCTTCTCTAATTGTCAAAACCCGAAAAAGGAGACATTCTTGACAATTCAAAGGCATTCATGAGATATTGTATCACACAAATTTCTTCTTTTGATGATGCAAGATCTATCAATTCAGACCAATTACGTAATCCACGTAATCCATAAAGAATGTTTCATAAGATTTCATGATGAAATGGTGATGATCAGGTGAAGAAATGTGGACTATATAGAGTCTTCTATGAAAAAAGTCTATATCACCATGTCACATGATGGTCATTTCATTTCCTTCTTCATGAAGGATCATTCAAAACTCGATGAAGAACGATTATGCAATCCCATAATCATGTTTCATGAAGATATTCTTGTAATACAAATAATCCTATGCCATAATGTGAATCCCTTATTAGTGGTTCAGGGATCCATCACCTGAAGAAATAGTGAATATGTGATTCCTTGGAGCCGATCATGTGAAACCTCAGGAGATGTCATGCATTACAACACACAGATCCTTCTTAAAATCATGTGATGTTAATCATGTGAATTCTCTCAGTAACTAACGCTAGGGAATACATCATGAACACCACGAAAAGTTGAAACACCCATGATTTCATCATCCTATATAAACCCATATTTCCATTAAAAACATAAGGGTTAGATGGATGAGAGTAGATATAGAGTAAATGGAAGAGGGTAAATAATGGGGTAGTAGGATACTACTTGCAACGTATTTTAGAATGTGAACCAAGAGTTCCAGTCATGAGACTCATTTATTCTCACATGATCAAAATAATGGTTCACACGATCACATAATGATCTAAATAGAATCATATGAATCTTCTATAAAGTGTCACCCCGATTCATCCCTGAACATCCATGGAATGGTGTCACCATATAGTTAGTACCCCAGCCCTAACATATGGAATAGATGTTCTTATGAACCAATGGGAATGAGATTCCTCCATGATAACCATAGTGTTTACACCTTGAAATGAACATTTGACCATGAAATCCGCAAATGAGAGTACATTAAATAATGACCTATATATACTTTATAATATATTAATTAATCATTCTATTCTACTAAAATGTAATCATTGTATTGTATCATGATGAATTGTAGATAATTTTTGTGAGCATATCCTTATAATTTTTGAAATACTAGTTAGAAATTAGTACCATCTTTTAGTTTTTTTAAAAAAAATTAAGCTTTGTCTGATCATAATATTATAAATAAGTATTAGAAGATTAATTCTCCAGATTATTTTCTAAAAATCATCATGAATTTCATTTAAGAATACATGTTCATTATATATGATGATATTGAAATTTTTTAAATAAGTAATATTAGATTTACATATAATTTTTTTCTATATCTTCAATAATGTTAATCACATGGATTATAATTTTTATATTATTTCTAATAAAATCTATATTTTACATTAAACATCTATAGTTATTTTAAAAATATGTAATAATAGTTCATATTTTTTAATCTATTTGAATTAGTTTTGATTTAGTTTTTTCTCAATATGCATGTTTTAATAACTATTAATGATTCATTTAATCAACTTTCTTATGAAATATATGTATGAAAAATCCATATATGGTCTATTTCATGGTCTATTTTATATCTTTATATACACTGATAACTCATTCCTTCATAAATAATATCATATTTCCAATTCTATAACCTCATATCCTCTTAATTACCGGATTATTGTATAAATTTTTTTACCATTTTTTATTATTTTATAGAAAAACCCGTCATATAATGTGATTGAATCACAATTTAATATAGGTTTTTTTACATTTTAAAATTCATTTTATTAGGAATGAAAATATTTAATGATGTATATAAGTATATAATAGTTTCAATGATTTATTATTGATTAATAAATTTGAAATAAATATCAATTTCAAAAAATATAATTAAACTATTTATATTTTTATGTTATCTCTATTTTTAGGATATATTAAATTCAATAATGATGGAGCTAATAAGGGGTCACTTGGTTCAACTGGATATGAAGAAATTTCCACAACTCAAATGGTGATATATTTTGATTATTCTTTAATAAATTTTGGATTTTAAATTACTTTGATGAAAATCTAAAAGGGATTATTGTTGATATAATTTTTTTAAAGTAAAAATCACACAGAATTCTCTTTTTACTGTTGGTCTCAACATCGATGTTTCATCAAATAATATTATGGTCAACATAGTTTTCCCAGAAACATCTTCTTTAATGAGTGGATTTTTTTAACAATCATGATTAAAGTAAAATTATTTTTACTTAAACATATACAATGAGTAATATTTTAGTCGAATCTATGGAAAATGACGGGGTTAATTTAATTCGTATGGTATATTTTTATTTTTTACCATGTGAATTGGTTAATATTTATAAAAACATTATATGTAGAAAACATTCTTTTCAATTATTTTAGTAATATTTTTTAACAACAAAACTCTCACACAATAACATTATCATCAATTTAATAATTATAAAGATAAAAATATATTTTCTAAATCTACACGTCCTATATATCATATATGAAATATTAATGTATAATTCATTCACTAATATATTCCAGGATTAACTTATAGTTTTAATTTATTATTACTAAAAATTTATATTTAAATGTTACCTCATTTTAATTTTATGAATACAAGAATATAATCCATTTTGTTACAATTGATATCCAAATTAGATAATTTTAACTTGAGATACTTCTGCATAATCTTTATGGATTTATTTATCAAAATTTCTATTTGATGGTTTGGTTTCAAAATACATGGATCCCACACTGATCTCCACTGTCAAAACATTTTTTCCTAGGAAATTATATTCCTACTATAAATTTTAGGTTTAAACATTTCATTAATCAAGTAATATAACTTATTATTATATATTCATCCCATTATTTTAATATTTTCCCCATATGTAATATTTTTACCAACTTATTTCATTGAATGTTTCTCTTATTTAAATCACATTATGCGATTTCCCTGATTTATTCTCTATATATATACTTCTTATAAATATTTTTCACAAAGACTATATTATACTTTAATGATTACATTATAATATTGATAAAAAATAGTCACTTATATCAATACCCAATTCATAAATAAATTTATTAAATCAATACTTTAATTGTCAATTAATCAACTATATAATCAACACTTTATCTCAAAAAATTTAAATATTCAATTCATCATTTTAACACATTATATCTACATGAAAAATAAATATTAATATATTATTACCCCCATAGACATATACTATATTATATTTCATTATTACACTATTATAAATAATTTATAGTGTCAGAAATCATGATCACACAATTATTTTTATAAATTATCTTAAAATTTATTATATTCATTAAAAATTCCTATACTAGTTTAGATGGTTCAAAATTTAAATAAAATGAATTTACCATGTCTTATATTCCTTCATAGACGTACAGTATCATAATAAATATTTCTATTAGGTACATTAATTATTTTCTTTTTGATATTTTTACACATCACTTCATTGTGTATACATATCTTGTAGATAACATAATATTAATTTTAGTTAAAGAAATATATTATTAAAAATAGTTTTTATTTTAATATTAATGAAAACAATGATTCATTATATGTATAATTTATATATAATCAGTCATATTGATTTATAATTTTAATAGAATTTCACTGACATGATCAGAAAAAAAGTAGTTTTTTCTTATTTATACACTAACAGATTTTCATTTATTAATAAGATAAAATATTTTTTATATGAATTACTATTTTTTATAGAATTTATAATATGGTTGACAGATTATATATTCTAGGAATGGATAATATATTATATATTATTCTAAATAAAAAAGTTTAGTATATATCATTCAAAAATGAATTATTTTTTTAATTATCTCCTCACACATATAAATGAGAAAAATATTAATATTTTTTCATAAAAAAATATTATAGAAATAATTTTGATCATGAATCATTAAATAAATTTGAATCTTTAATTTTAATATAAATAAGAAAAACAACTTTTATTTATAAAGGATTAAGAGATAATGATATATATGTTTTAATGTAGACTATTGAATATAATCAAATGGGATTCCAAAAGAATACTAGTTATAATTACCCTAAAACCTCTCCAAAATATTACACACAATATATACTTTTGATTATACAAAACATAAGTTTAAATCCATTCAAATATTCCACATACTCAATAAAATGTAGATATCATTGTTGTAAAATGTATTAAAGGAATTTTTTTTGATCAATGTGGGGAATACATAAGTACGTAGTTTATTGATAATTTAATATATTTAAGATATAGTTTTAAAAAAGACACCACCCTACCACACTCCTTATAACGCAGTTTATGAGTTTAGAAAATATTTTTTACCATAGTAGATAACATTTTATATTACTAAACAATTTTCTATAAAAATAAAATTATTATAATATTTGATATATTATGAATAATCATGATTCAGTTCACTGACAAAATTGTGATAACACTATATTTGAACAATTCAAATAAAATTTTCTGAGGATGTACATAACATGTATCAAAATTATAATTAAACATTTCCTAACATATATGGTTTTTTTTTTATTAGAAAATTGTTATAATATTTTGATCATATGTTTTGTTATATATTAATGTATTTTCATTTATTGCTAAGGGTAAACGTTTTTCTATATTCATGAGTTAAAATTTTGGTTGTAATATATAATATTCGTGATGATTATATATTTTTACAATGTATTATCTGGTATATAGAATTCAAAATACGAATGTGAATATAAATGAATCAAGCATCAATTATTCTTGAATTATCTCCCAAGATGGATAAATGTGAAAAATATGAAACATTTTAATGAAATAATTATTTATGGAATCATTATATCATGAATAATTCAATAAACGTCAATCTTCATTTCTAATAAAAATTTTAAAAACCCCTTTAATGAAAATGGATAATGATATATTGATAATTTAGGATAAATATACAATAATTTATATAATTAAATTGTTCTATGAAGTAGTTTCATTTATAATTACAATGTCACTTTTAAAAAAATCATTCAATATACACATTTCTTATCTGAAACACAAGTTTAAGGATTTAGAAATTGTCCTGATACTCAAAATAATGCATATATCAATGCTAGAAAATGTATAAATATACATCAATCATATCAATATTCTTAAGTCCAAAATTTATTGACCATTATATATATATATATATATGAATTTTTTACAACTCACACAACTGTTCTACACACTCTCTATCATGGATTATGATTAACTGTTAATTCCTGATAAATTTATCATAAATACAATGAGTGATTTTAATAGAATAAATACTAGTAGAAATGTTTATTCATATAATTAAATTATGATCATGAGCTAGACCAACATATATATGTGTTGGTTTCAATTTAAATTAATTACTATTATATGGGTTTATAATATATTTTTTATTAAATTTAATATTTTTTACTATGAAAAATTCCCTCCACCTCATTATGATTGTCCTACATATCAAATATTTTTTTCATATAATCCAGACCCTATGTTTCCCTCACCAATATGTGAGTAAATACCATTTAAATAATGGACCTCCTTAGAAATAAGAGTATGTTCTAGACAATGCTCAGCAACAAGGGAGACATATATGATAGTTATGGAATGTTTCATATATATACATGTCTAACATAATGAGTAAGTATTTTATAGAGGATAATTTTTTTTGTCCAATCACAAAACAAAATAGTAGTTTATACTCATGATCATTTTATATATTCTATTCTATATAATTAATTACTGTTTATTTATGTGTGGTTTTATTATTATTATATATAACTGAAACAAAATAAAATAAATTATATAAAAATAATTCTCTAATAGAAACAAATTTTCAATATATATATATATATATATATCGTTTTATCAAGACATGAATAATTATTTATATAAAATACACATGATATTAAAAAATAATAATAAAAATAAAAAACAAAATTTATGAATATGTAAGTAAAAATATCAAAATAAAGTATTATTTTAGGAAATAATCTTATAATATGGTTTATAGTAGAACCGTAGATCAAAGTATCTTTCTAACTCCTATACTGATACTTCTATTTATAAGATAAATCTAATAATTTTTTTGGGTCAACATAAAAAATAAAAAATGAGTTATAGTATACTTTTTAAAAAGTAATGTCACATAGATGGTAGGTTTTTTTAAATAGATGTAATAGTTTTTGTATTAGGGAGTCCCATAAATATATCAAGGATATATGTATAGTAGTTTGAAGGATTTCATACAAAAATAACTTTAGGTAGTCAACATGGACATTTTTTTGTGATTCTAAAGGAATATTGATCCTTATAACTAGAATTTCAATGAAATAATATATTTAAAGTACATTGGTGAATTTATTAATTTAAGGGAGAAGAATAAAATTAATTAATAAAATTTTAGAGTTGAAAATATTATATAGTAGATAAAATTTTCTTTTATTAATTTTTGAAAATAGAATTCTCATCAACCATGTAATCCTTCATATATAATTTAGAGATGATGATCACCTCATCTGTGTGAACTTTACTATGTGATGTAGGTGGTTTCTCACAATAAAATGATATTAGAATTGATTTTATGTGTTGAAGTCCCATATACTAGATAAGTCTACTAAGGAGTCTAATATGAACAAGCATAATCTCTCTTGGAAGAACATAAATGTTTATATAAATTCAAAATTCTTAATGTTATGACTCATTTATAGTGATCTACAGATGTTTGACAAAGACATAAATGTAAAAGACATATTATACCTTCTTTATGATCTTTATCAAGTGAGATATAGATGTAATAGATATAAAATCTCTAAGTTATTGTGTATGTGAAATAATTGAATGTGTTCCCCAATAGGACCTCTTTTAGTCAATAAGATTTTCGACATTGATTATATATACATTATGGGTTTCATTATACACACATATTTTTTATAAGATCTATTACATTCTACACTCCCTCATAGATTCTACTTCAGTATTATAAATTTTATTGTAACAAAATTAGGTCATCTCCTATCAGATATCCTTATTATTATTCACTAATGAAATAAGGATACCAAGTGTGAAATTACTTATTTATTTTTAGTTATTAATAGGAATGGAAATGTAATGACATTTAATCACTAACAAATATATATAGATTATTTTATTAACCCTTCAATGAAATGTGTTATCATGTTTCATGAAAGGAAGCAAGATTGTGTTATTATTTCATCTAACAAAAACAAAAACATCATTAAGAACAATACTATGGTCATCAAAAAGGATAAGCTTCAAGTAAATGTGTTTTCAAGGGAAATCAATCTGTATCTAAAAATGACTATACGTTTTATTCACAAAATTTTATAAAAATAAATAATCCATATAGATTATGAAAGGATTTACCTAGTGATTTAGATATATAAATATTCTTTGAAGTAATAATTTATGTATTAATAGTCTAAGACTACCCTCAAACATCGTTGATGGGGTTAATTAAAATTTTAAAATATTTATATTATGATCTATGTGTAACAAAAAACAATATATCATTGTATTAATTTTATATATAATTTTTAAACACAAATATAAATAAAATATATTAATTATATAATCATAGTATATGTTATGTAATTACACATTTATTTTATGGACATTATATTTATTAGAAGAAAATAATGTATCATAATTCAATAGTTAATATACTTTTTCATGACTCATATCATACTGAAATGTGAAATCATGACATAGGATGTTGAAATAAAAATCCTTCGAAAAATATCTATCTGAACTATTATTTAGATTCTTTTAAAATAAATCCACACCTCGTATATCATTTTTGATTACATGATAAAATAAGTAAATATCTACTCAATAGAACTGATAAAATTGAGTTTTTTTATATTTTATTTGAATAAATGTATGGGGAAATTTCATTTAAAATAATGGTGCGGATAGTCATACTTCATATATTTTATCAATGAATTGAGTAAATATGTATATGTATACTTAATGAGTTGTGAGTTATATTTTTTGATAAATTTAAGGAATATAATTATGAATTTAGTGAATCATCATGGATAGAATATAAAAGAAAAACTACATAGAATGTGATAGAGATTATCATAACTATTATATCATAATTTATATATTATTATCGTGGATGTTATTACAACTCACTTCTTATTGTACACCATAGTGGAATGGTGTGAGTGAAATGAGTAAACAAAAATTATTAGATATGTTGAGATTGAAAACGAATCATAATGTTCTTCCAATATAATTTTGGGGTTATTTCAGCTCCCATATTAAATTATGTTCTATGTAAGATGGAAAATTTAATCCCATATAAGGAATGTAGTATTAGGATATACATATTCTGAAATTTACATTTGTGTTGATTTGAATGATTTGATAAGGATCACTCTAGAGAAAAAAAATTTAATAACGGAGGAACAATTAATATATTTCAATGTCATAAAAAATAAAAAAATTGAAATTAACTTGATGACCCCTCAAATAATTGGTTATTGTGAAAAAAATTTATCTTTCCTTGGATTAATAACATCTCCATAAGTTATATTGTGAGTATAATAAACATCAATGTAGTTAAGGGAAAATATATGGAGATGTTATAATTATAAAAAATTCCACAATGAACTATATAATTGATGGTTATAGGTATACATGCAATATTAAAGAGCAGTAGAGAATTTAGATCACCATGGATTTAGAGTCAAATAGGAAGGTGAAGCATTATTATTGGAATATTTTTAACCACTATACTATAAGTATTTTTAATAACTCATAAAATGGAATACATACAATATATATGTATTTTGAATGTATTCCATGTATGAAAACCAAATATGGTATTTGGGATATCCTCTAATTGATTTAAACCACTTAGGGTCCAAATGGGTATTCATGAATACATCATATATTTGTCGATAAGTTAGAACTTATAAGGAATGAATATGCCCTATATTTTTTGAACACTATCATAGAATTAAAATTGATGTATCAGATTCCTTATTTCTATTATGAAATCCATTAAAAATATACTTTCAATTTTACAATATTGTGATTATGATATTTGGGAGATCAATGTTGAAATATTGTTCAATAATGAGAACCTTATATAAAATTATAACATGGAAGAACAATAATGGGTTTTGACTCTAACGGATTAAAATATAGAATGAAAGTTATGAAGATCCATTTATGTGTTTATTTATGAAACATTTACTTTGATTAATCCATCATAGAATATTGAATCACGGAGAATGAATTAGATCCTTGTGTCTCTAGTAGGAACAGTAGATAGGTATTTTTTTACTAGTAGAACATGTTTATGATGTATTAAATATTTGAAATGACATACCCATATATGACTGTTATATGACCCGCATAAATAAATCATTCTCTTTAAAAGAATTAGTGGAATAACCCTATATTTTATGGATAAAGTATATCAATATAGATGTTTAGAGGTGTTTAGAATAAATTGTGGTTCATACATTAAAATGATCTAAGTAGGATATGTATATAACATTTAAAGAATGGATTAAAACCAATAACAAATATAATACATATCTCCAAAAACATATCCTCATACATAATAAGTAAAGAGACAAATGATGAATAGAATCTTATAAAAATATGTGAAATAATATATCATGTATGCCATTCATTATACCACAATATATTTTTCCTATTCACTGAGCATTAAATAATGATATCAAGAAAACTGAGGAGATGAAAATTTCTAATAGATGGTTGTAAAGACTATCCTAATATGACATAATTTTATTATGTATAAATTCCTAGTGTTATGCTGAATTGAGAAACTATTTTTCAAGGTAAATACAAATTATAGTTTTTAAATATACTAGAATTATCTAATATGATAACCAGGATATAGATGTTCCCACATTAAAGAGGATGTGAGATAGATGCTTTTGATTAATACGTTGGGTTCTAATTATATTATAATGTTCAAAAATATTTGGTATATTATTATAAAAACATGAAACAATTTATAAATGGTACATTGTATTTAATCTTGATGTTGTAACAAATAGTAAGGATTATATAACAGTGTATTATTATGATAATATAATAGAGGATGTTATTTAAAAGGATCCAACGTCACAATAATGGATGAATAATATACTTCTTGGATATCACCTCTTGAGGTACTATTACATGATATTTGGGTTCTTGGTAACCATATTTGAAATTTATAAGGGTTTGGTAGACCCATTAAATAAAGTTTAATTAATAAAAAATAAAAAATTTCATGCGACATATAACTAACTGATGATAATTTTCAATTGGCTCAGTTTTTAGTGGGATCCCATTTAACTAGAAGGTACTTGGTATTCATTAGGATATAATACATCATTTCATGATCTATTTTTGGATGTCTCTATGACTTGATGTTATTGTAACACACTAACCTCTTGAAATTATTCATGTCACATGTAATTGAATATTCATATCTATGAACATGTGTAATATTCCTTAAACATGAGATAGTTATTCATGAATATAATTATTAAGGTACTTTAATGTATTAATTAAAAGTGTGATGACATATAATTGTAGTAAGTTAAGATGAAATGGGAGTATCATGAGGGATACTGCATTAATTAAAAATTTAATATAGGATTTTCCCTTCTAGTTTAAGGAATATGATAAATCAAACCATTTTATTGAAATGGAACTATTGGATGATATACATGGATATAGTGATGGATGAGTAAATTTCAAGTATTGAATGAAATATAAATATATCATATAGATTGATAACATAATTATACAACTTTCATGAATATATATTTTAAAATAAATAGTTTTTATTATATAGTGATACCACATATATGGTTTTATTGTTATTAAATAAACTTATTTCTCCCCCAGTTTCATGATGAGTCAATAGAAAAAAAATAAACTTTATGAAAAACCTATCTAAATCCATTTATAATGAGTCGTATAGGGTCAAAAACTAATTGTTTCCACAACCGTTGTTAAATTATATTTGAATTTAATTATTATAAACACTCTCCAAAACAATGAATAATATTTATCTAGTATTTATAGATCAAAAAATTCTGATCAGTAGTTATATTCAAAATGTATTATATATTTTTGTTTAATATTAAATTACTATTTATTCATAAGACAAGAAAATAAAAAATTATTTACATCTTCTTAGTTATTGAAAAGGTAATAAAATAATATTTATAAATATTTAGTAATTTTAATCTAAAAAATAATATTTATTCACAACATCATATATATAATATATATTAATTTATTAAAGGAATATTATTTATATTTATAAATACTTAATAGAGTTTTGATAAATTCAGAGGATAATGGAAAAACCATGTTATGGTTCCAATGATAAAATGATATTTATAATGTCCATATTCCATGAAAATCATCATCATCATCATCATCATCATTATTATTATTATTATATCACTAGGGGAATATATTAGATAAAATATTAATTTAGGACCTTTGAACAATTATGAAAATGAAACCCCACCTCAATATATTCCATGTTATGTCATTTTTATTTATGGGTGAATTGGTCTTGCCTAAATACTCTTTATTAAAGATTCTCTCCAAAAATAATATCTCTATATTCTCATAAGAACGAGAGAAATGAAAACCATCCTCCTAATATTGTTGTTATAGTGAAAAACTACATGATATTCAAGGATGAATAATAAATTATTACAATAATTTGTAATAATGAAATATTATTCATACCACTATGCTATCACCTACAGTTTCATCAGTAATTTTCAATGATTATGGATCATGTGTGAATTTTTTAAAAATAGTTCTAATTTGGATCCTCTTGATGAGAAAATATATAACATCAATGAGGTTAAAATGATTGACAACTTCAAAAAAGAAAAAATATTACGATTGAGAAAATCAAACATGAAAAAATTATCTTTATTTTTGATGATCAAAGAATAAATCTTTATATTGTATTGGATAATTTTCCTACCATTTGTACAAAATGTAAAAGTACAGGGTACTCATGGTGAGATTGTTATAGAAACTTGAATTTTGAAACCTACATAAATTTAGTACATTTCATAGAAAAAGATAAATTCACGAATGCTATTAATGTGGGGACATCAGAAAATATAACCTAAAGGGTTGAGAGGTATGGGGTTTTCCTACAGGTATCCATGTATACTGACCTCAATAAGTCTGGAGTTATAGCTTATGAGTGATACCCAACAATGGAAGGTGCATCTATTGTTTCTGTTAGGGATTTGAATCTCCCTAAGAGACAAGGGACTCATGAATATGGGTATGCAATTGATACTTCATCTTGTATAAATGATCATAACCAACTTCATCAAATTTAATGTGGTGGTTTTAAGTAGGTCAACAAATAACTATGATTTACATCACTACACAAGATTTCCATGAAAATTTTTCATTTATAATTTCCCTTTTAGGAAATGGGAGGACCACATAGAAGAAGATATGGTTATATAAATATATGGATATGATATACACAACTAACCAATATGAATAAACCATTAAAAACTATTATAGTGGTATAAGTATGGACCCACTAGGTTTATCCTTGGTTGAGCATGATTTTTTAAATTCTAGGGGTAATGAGGATTCCTACCACTCTTTGAAATGGACAACATAGTATCCTCTATTATAGATGGGATTAATGCTAATCCACATCCCACAAAAAGGAAATAAATTTAAATTGAATCATTAAAAAAAATGAAATCCTAAAATAATATTAGATTTTATTAACATATTATAAGTTTGTTTCACTAGAATTTTTAGAATTTGTGATGAATTACTAGTTACTTCAAGACATTATAGTAGGAAGGATTAACATTTTTAGTGGTCAATTCTAATGGGATCATGGAGGCTCTTTTAAAGGCATTAAATTTTAATATTTGTAGGAAAATGGATATCTCTATTGGAGCCATGATTTTAAATATAGGTGACATAAAATAGTTTTATATTGTGGGTAAATTGTTGAATATTTGGGTTTTTGGTCTTACTGAAGATGTATTTTGTCAAATATTCTAGTTTGATAAGGCCAATGTAAGGTAAAAGGAAGGCCAGTGTAATGAAATTGATTTTAATAATTTAATATTTAACAGTAGAATCTTAGAAAAATCTTTCTAAACATGGAATTATAATGATGATACCATGCATCTACATTGTTCTATTTTAGTTATTTATAGAGTATTTTTACATCTTGATGCATCCAAATGATTAACAAGGGATTATGTGTAGTCCTATAGTAAAACCCATAATTAGATTGTATCGATGTTAGATGACACACACACATCTAAAATGTATCCTGGGATGATTGGAAAGGTCACTTATTAACAAATAGGGGATATCTGGATTGGGGAATGTCAATACCGGTTTATGAAGATGGTTAAACTGAGTCTCTTAGAAATAAAAATGGAGTTGGTAACTTATTTTCTATTTTGGACACTTTGAATTCATATGAAAATTGTGAAACAAATCTCTAGGATGTAGATAAGTCTCAACTATTATTATGTGTTAGTTATGTAATATATATCTCTACGTCTTATTGTAATTATTCAATGGTTTAATGTAATAATGGGATTTTCTTGATATTTTTATCATGAAGTACATTACTATTATATCTAATCATAGGGTTGACATATCTATTTCCACACATAAAAATAATGACGATGAGCCTATAATGGGCCAAGATAATGAATTTTTCTATTTAATGTGAAAGAAAATTATACAATGGTTCATGAGTTTTGGAGGGTTCAAATCTCATTATCTACAAAATATACTATGAAAATATGGATAAGGAGACATATAAGGATATAGGGATGGGGTTTTCTTAGATTGGTTTAAAATAGAATTTAGTCGTGGGTCATCCTTCAAACCATTCTTTTGTTTTAGTGACTATGTTACATGGATTGACATTGAAGTAGAACAGGACCCTAGAAACTCCTAGAAGGAATGTAGATAATGGATTATTTTCCATATTCCACTTAGAAGTGGTCAACTATGATATATAAGGACATGAATTTGATGTTCAATTTCATTGGAGGCTTTCTACAACTCTTCTTATTTTATAATGTTCTATCTTTAGGGTGTCATTACTACTTTTGTTGACTTGCAACCCCCTTTTCCAGTGTTTATTTTAATTTAGTATTTATTGGGGGGACATGAATTTTGATCAACAAATTTATGGTATGTGTATGTTTAATTTTAAAACTTTATAGTGATCTATTCATTATATAAAACGATATCCTATAGATCCCGTGTCCTTATAATCATTTGAAGGTTATCGTATAAATATTCTAAAATCACATGTTACATTAGGTTTTGTATAATACCTGAAACCCATTACTGAACATATTTTTAATGTATAGGAAATATCATTAATATACATACATTATATTAAATTTTAAGGGGATTGTGACATCCTTTTAATTTCAATATATAACACTAGTGTAACCCATTTCCTGTATTTTTTCATACCAGATCACTTTTAAGATTTCAAATACATATGTTCTAACATATAGTAAAAAATATATTTAATTTATCTCTAAATATATTTATACCTACAATAAAAAAACCTCATTCACATCTTACATTAGTAATTATTTTTTCAACAATGATTTTCTAAATAGAAAATCTTTTATAAAATTTATGTTGACTACTACGCCATCCATATATTACTCTATAAATATGCATGTTCTCTTAATAACACACTAATTTATATAATAATCATTTATATTTTTATTTAAAATTATTTTATTGATATCATTTCAAAAATATATATTCCAAATTGAATATTTTTTCATCAAACCTTAAACAGTTTATTGCTACTATTATAAATTAATATCACCATTTGGATACCTAAAATATTTTGGATTCATTATATACATAAAAGTAAATATATTTTCATTAATGAGACCAATTTTAACATATATATGGAATTTAAAATATATTTAGTACACATCTATTTAATGATAAATCCTAATATAATTATATATATATATATATATTAAAATTTTCTTCATAGTGAATTATATGAATTTATTTATAAAAGGTCCTCACCATATATGCCTTATAAGTTGACACTATAATATACTTGTAATTAATATTATGTAAAACCAACATACACCCTTTGTGAGATACACTTTTAGGTGGATTAAATAACTTTCAAACTTTGATGTGAAATATTTAATCAATTTAATATTTCATTTACATTAAATATTAATTTTTATCAAATTTGTTATTTGATTAATTTATTAATGTTTTTTTAATTTTTTATAAACTCCAAATTGCCTATAATATATAAATATATATTTTTCTATTATCAAATTTATATGAAAAATGGGTATTATGTGATATTAAATTTAGTTATACTTCAACAACATCTTATGAAAATATATCATTTTATATATCAATAACTATTTCAATTTATTTCAATTAAAATTGTCATGTTTATTTTGTTCTATAATTAGATCCTTGAGAAATTTATTTTTCATTATAAATAATTAATAATAATCCATAAGAACTTCATAATATAATGAAATTTAAATGTATTAATTAATCATTTATTTGATAAATCTATGAAAAGTAACATATGAAATTTAGCCCATGTTTTTATAATTTTTGAAGATTTATATAATATTTTAAATCACAATATTTTTAGAAATTCAATGAAGGGTTTTTTAATACTCTATAATATTTTTCATATATCAAGGATAGTGAACATTTGGAGTGTAGTGGGTGAATCATTGTTCACTAGTTTTCAATTATATTTATATCCCTTCACACCATGTTATAAAGTTTTAATAAAAAATGACATCATCTATTATGATGGATTTCATTAATTTATTTTTATCCAATACTCGTCTTTATCATTGAATATAAAAAAAACATAATGATCATTAATATGTTTACTGTTATTATTTTTACTATGAGCACATTTTGTATGATGTAATCTTTAAAAATGTACATTAGTAGTCTGAAAAATGTAAATTAAAAAGAAAATTTCTCATTGATGAACAATTACTAGGGATCACATAAAAATTATGATAATCCCACTTGTTTATAAGATCCATTATAATATCATTACATTATAATATTCGTATATTTTGAGGAAATCTGGGGGATATAAACTAGAACATATACCAACAAGTTTTATTATAGATCTTTAGTTTTTAATTTTATTATTTAGTATATCACAAAAAATATTAAATTATTCTCTTATTCTTGTATGATTTTTCCTAATATATGTAATTCTGATAATAACTGATCAAAAATATCCTTGTAAGAATATTTTGAATTATTTTCATGCATATTATTCATCAAATAATTTTTCAAAATGTTTCTCACAATTATCCCACTTCAATTGATGATATTATTGTGAAACCACTTTCTTGAATTCATTGGAAAATTATTTTTATCTTATATGAATACATTTCATCGATTATAAAATCCATATTTCTTAATATTATTTCAATTTCATGAAATTATGAATAAATAATTCTTAAAATAGTAACTGAAAAAAAATTTATAGTTGATTAAAGTAATATATCAATTATAGTTGGCCTGAATGGCTCTTCATAGGTAGTGCCACATGGCCTCCAGTGTGAATCCATATATAATGAATGATACTGAAAAGAATTAAGGTTTTTTGAGTGATTTTTTGGACAGTATACCCAAATATTATAGTGGTGATAGCTATAATGATTCATAATGTTTTATATGATAGAATAATATAAAAATAATTGACAAATGTGATTAAAAATTTTCATTAAATAAAATCTAGGATATACAAAATTAAATGCAACATAATATTATAAAAAATTAATGGTACTAGGTTTTCAAATATGGGTCAACAATATACTCTATGTTGATAAATTTACTCAATGAGAAAAAAATATCCTAACCCAATTATCATCCATGAATAAAAACCCATCAATAACACACCTAAATGTAAATGATACTTCCATAACCTATGCACTGACCAAAGGAACTTTCCATTGAATAATTCATGAGTGATAAAGTGTTTGTCTTCTCTAATGAGACTATATATTATGTGATTATTTCTTAGTGTTTTACAAAAAATAATGAACCTAAACAAATATAGTATATAAAAAATAAAAGAAAATTAATAATAATGTTAACCGCTCACATCATGGAGTTATTTATATCAAAAAAATTTATTACCCTATAGACATTATCTAGTGTTATAATGGGATGATTCAACTATAATCAAAACATAATCATATATAAATACTACCATGGTTATCGAGAAGATATTAAAAAACTCAGAGGAATTGATTACATCAGTTAGTATACTACCATTCTATCCCAGCAAGTATCTTTTCCTATGAATACAATGTTTCTTTTAGAATACATATAAACCAATAATTATTCCCCAACCAGTGATCATGGTCACCCCATAATATTGTGTCTACATATATAATTAATGTCAATATTTCGGTGATGATCAATATCATCAACCTCAGTTAGTGAATCTATAAACATTCCTTCTATTAAAGCAATGGTCAACACCACCCCTCTTATGTACCATCTCACACAAGTATTTACCACAATATTTTAAATTTATTTGAACATTTGAATTTTCAATTTCATATTATTCATATATAGAATCATAATTTAGTTTAAAATTGTTTTCAATGACTCTTTATATTACCCAATAGCTTGTAATATAACATCTATATTGAATAATGATGGATTTTGACACCAAAAACTTTTAGTAATATATTGCATGGGTAACTAAACACATTAGTTCCCTAATAAATAATTTGATTAATTCAAATTGAACATAATTTAAATTATCCATAAAACGTTAGTAACAACTCAATTGGGTACCAAGATACCCATGAACCAGCACTTGAGATGTATGATAATATATAGCCTTAGGGTACCAAACTAGTTCATTCATCTGTGACAAAACATGTCCTGCTGTCTGGAGCACAGTTGGTATATGCCTCAACATCATCAAACTGATAAAAAATTCCCAATATAAGTTTATATTTTATATATTAGCATTCATAACGAGGAAAATCTATAATATGAAACACATCACACTAACTTAAACACAATCAAATCCACACTTAAATATCATACTATCTTGACTTAGGACCCAACTTACCCATTATAGGTTTATGGACTATATACACATGTAAGATCTAAATTCCCAATGAGACTAGAACAAAAACACCTAGAATAGTTATTTAAAATTATACCAAGAATCTAGTTAGGAAATAATTTTTTTTTATTAATATATAAAAATCAGTTCATGTTTTCAAAAACAAAAAATCATACTCAAACATGTACACACATTCCATGTGAATAAACTATCTCTAAAATGATAAAGAAAAACAAATTATCTCTTTACTCTATAAGATAAATGTCAATGAAAAACAAAATTACCATAAAATACATATAGTATTTAAAGCAAATGTAAAACAAAACATTAAAAATCTAAATCATTATCATTATCATTAAAAAATAGGAATTCACTACTCTAGATTATCTAATCACCTATATAGGGGGTTTCTTTATGTCCAATCCATATTTATCCTCAATTTGAAATCAATAAATAAATAGAAACTCACTATATAATCTTTTTTATTGTCGATATCTATTTTCACATAAAGTACTATGAGCTAGTGGTGCCTATGATCATATAGGGTAATAAAATAAAATATATTTTGGTTAACTATACCATGATATTACAAATGAAATATTTATAGTATTTTATTCACTGTTTTTCTCATCTAGAATCTTGAGTAATTTAATTCTTCATATCAATAAATTTCTCATAGAATTTAATCCACTTAAAAGAATATACCTCCACAAAAATCACAAAATTTATTATATTTAAAATATCTAATATCATTAAAATTACTAAAAATATTAAATTCATATTTAAACACATAAATTTGGTTCAATAATCATGAAATTAAATTTATATAATTATGAATGATCATAATTAAAATTTTCTAAATCTCTTTCATTGATTGGATTTGAAAATTTCTATGAAACAAATGTTTTGAAATAGGTTTAGTTCAATTGTTTAATTCTTATTTACTATTAATTGGGATAATATTAATACATAATTTTGTGTAACATTTTAAAATCATATATTTTATATTATTATTTTCTCTATGTGAGTTGGGGTGATTGATTTTTTTCATTTAATAGATATCAATAAATAATCAAATAAATTATTGAAATTATTTTATTTTTTGGTCTATTTAAATATATATATCATATATTTAATTAAAAATTGGAGGTCACTAAATATATTTATAATATTATTATATTTCATTTAAAATGTACAGAATAACACCCAACTCAAATACAATCCTAATATTAGATAAATTAATTTTTTTAACATATTGTATTAAAATAATGTATTTTAACATCCCCTAATATAGTTGTCTTATCAATATAAAAATTATTCATATTCATTTTAAAAATTATACCAATCCATATGTTATTCCATCAATATAATATCTTTAATATTTTATTTAGAAATTCAAATGTTTCATCAAAGTGTATATTCTAAATGATATGTTATAAAAACTACATATGTAATCATCATTCATATTTTATTTAGTTATGCCTAAAATCTGTCGCATTCAACATAGATATATAATTTTGAAAACACGTGTTTAATTAAAATTTTAAATAATTAATGTAAATTATGCTACTTATTTCGAATGAAAATGTTTTATAACCATCTATAACAAATTCACCAACTCTACATTTGTTTATTTATTAGAGAATCCTAAAATTTCATCAAATCATATATATTTATTAAAATTAAATCTCATCACTAATGTGAAAAAGATTTTATCTATTTTTTAGAGAATTTAATATATTCATATTTATATTTATATGTTTTTTTGTATTGTATATCCTTCATTTTTTTTAATTTCACCATTTTTAAAATCTAAAACATATAAATACGTAAATATTATAGTCTTATAAAAGACAATTTAAATTTGGATCAGTGAGGAATGGTTCTATGATTGTTATCACAACGTTTTATGTAACATGAACATATATTTGAAACTTCATTTTCAAATGAATTATTTACAAAATATTATATAGAAATCACAGAAAAAATTATTAATTAAATACATAAACCCAGACAGAATATGTTTTATATAAAGAAAATGTCTAATGATTATCTAGATAAATGTTATGTACTAATATTTTTTACATTATTTATTAGAGATATTTTGTCCATAACATTTTCATTGATCATTATCAATATATGTAATACATTTTCCATTTTTTAAAAATTTTAATAGGTAGATATTTAGCCATGAAAATTAATACAGCATACAAAAACTATTTTAAAAATTTATTATATATTGAAATATTAAGTGATATGTTAAATCAATGTTATGTAATATATCAACATTTTTATACTATTTTTTAATGACATTTTTATTTGGAAATTTTTGGTGATCTCTAAATTTATTTTTATTACACTATGATAAATGGATATATTTTATTTTCATAGACAATTATGTTTATTAATTAATTTTTTCTTATAATTATTATTCCATACAGTACTCTAGGAAAATATGATTCTCACTTTTTTAATAAATTTAAATAAATTTAATAAATTTATTATATTTAAATATTCTTATGTACATATCATGTGATGAATGATTATATATTTTGTACTCTTTCATGTCAGATTAAATTCTTTCTGGAATTAAATTACTTACATGATATGTACTGTATGTGACATGAATTGTAACATTATATAATAAGTAATGTTTATATTTACATGACACGACATATAAAATATATAGTTTATAATATTGGTCATGTACAGTTTACAAAAAAGGAATGTCTCCCAATGGGGAATAATTTAATATTATAAGGTGTATTACAACAATGAATATATATGGTATGTACTAAAAAAAATTGTTAAATATATACATAAATGATTAAAACCAATGTACAAAGGCTATATATATATAATTATTTTCAATAATTAAATCATATATATTTTCACCCAACACAAGGAGATATACATGACATGAACCTTTGGTGAGTAAATACAATTCACACAATGTGTACATCCACCTATGTAATTTATAGTTTTCATTTAGTACATTGTTATTTTCATCAACTAACACAACAATATGGAATTTAAAAATCCATTCATGTTAAATTAGGGGTTACACTGTGTGTACACCCACAACATAGGGTAAAATTTATTAATGGACTTCTAGAATACATGCCTCAATATTCAGTGCATATTCTATATAGATAATTATATGTTTCACGATGTGTACAAACAACTGCATATTGTGTAATTAATTCAAGATAATGTTTCTACAATCATAGTAAATTAAAGGTAATCATTAATGTGTAAAATATATTACATTCCACATTCAGTTTCCATATATATTATAAATGTAATTCCATATGGGTTTACCCAACATGAAATCAAGAAACAATCCATGTGCACTCTGTGAATCTAGGTTATAACTACAGTAAAAGATGTGGTGTTTTAATGATACTATATAAATATCCACATATGATGTTCTACGATTAACCCTAGACCATTTATGTACATTTTACTTGGACTATAACGTTGTAATTCTGGTTAAATGTTATGTAGATGCATTAACAAGGTAAATTCACTAATACCCATAGATATAATTTTCATGTGTTTATCCCCTATTCATGGAATTTTCATGGTTATATAGAAATTAATGAATATGTTATCATAAAATAATAGGTTATGAATGAATGAATTTAAATAAAATAAATAAAAATAAAAAAATATAATGATAAAAAATAAAAAACAATAATAAATTTAAATGTGATCATTTTTACGTGACTTATCATTTCAAAACATAGTAGAAGATGATCATTCCCAGGTACTATGATGATATTTTTTAAAATATAAATAATATACCTTATGAATATGTAAATATTAATTATGTCTAAACTAAAAAATAGAAGAAACATGTCAAATGGAATCATGGAATACCGGATAAAATCATTTCACATCACATTTATTATTAATTTAGAAATAATAAATACATATGTATTGAGATTACTTCTTTAATGAAGATGTGGATTATTCAAAATTATTTAGAGTAATACAATCATTAAATCAATAGAATCCAAATTATAATCCTTATAATAGATATCCACACATTCTCCACAATATTAAAACATAACCAATTAATATTTGATTACTAACATGATGGTATAAATTATCTTATATCATTCTCAGTGACAATAGTAAGGAGTTTTTGTTATTGAAGATTATCTCAGTTTGTTTATCAGCCTTTGTAGTTAGTAAGATAATGATAACATCTATCATTATTGAGATAACCCTATAAATAGACATCATAAAGGGACTCTCTAGGAAGGTGATTTTTTTCCAAAACCACTTCACCTACATATAAAATATACATGCCATTAAATATTTGGACTAATGATATGATTTTTATAATTTCATTAATCCATTAATATAATTTCATACCAAATATAATAACCATTCTTAATAATAATGATAATATTATTATTTTTTTGTAGAATTTTCTAAACCGTGCATTAAAATTTACATTTTATAATTGGACCCATAACACAATTCATTAACCTCCTCCCCCCCCCCCCCCTCATTTATCAGAAATCAAATAAATATTCAAGTAAATTAATATTGTTAATTCAATAAATAAAATTATATTATATTTTAAATAATGTGAATAAATATTTATTTTAAATATTCATATAAGTAAGTAAATAAAATTATTTATCTATTTCACTCTGATTAACATAAAAGTGATAAATAATATAGTATTTGATGGTCTTAAAAATTAATATTTTATTTAATATTTTAATCATATATAAATTATATCACGATTACAACTCGTGGTATAATATTTATGATCATATGATATTACAGAAATATTATTCATCAATCATGATAATATTATGTATTCATATTGTTAAACACAAATATAATTGTACTAATATAAATGATGCACAATGTTTGCGACCCTCAAGACCTCTTTCATAGTTACATTAGGCATTCTATCCAAATTTCCATGATTATCAAATAATAATATATCAAATAACCCATAGAGAAATAAGTAATTTTTATAATAAAAATTAATACATATTGATTCTCATTTTATAATAAAATTATTTCATTTTCATAACAGTAGAAAAATAGGTTTTATACATTTTCAATTTTATTATGTGATCAATTTCTCTTTCACTAACTACTAGAAATGAACTCATTATGCACCAATAAAAAAGATTTTATATAAATTTTACAATTTTATAAATATTCCTGAGATATAAAATTCCTTGAAAAATACTGGGAAATTCTTATATCTACATATTCATTAATTCTATATCACATGTAATGAACCAAACACACTAAACCTATAACAAGCAGATGTCGAATATTTTTTATCAATACATCGAAGTAAATGACTAATGTTATGAATTAATAATAATATCATATAAATTGATCATTACACCACATAAAAAATGTAATATCCAATGAAATTTAATGTGTGTAATTCATAAACATGTTTTTATCATAAAAACATCCAATATAAGATATTACCATGTTAAAAATTTCATGAGATGAAGTGTCATCAGATAACAATTTTAATAACCTGTAAGTCAAATGTACTATATATCTGATCATAGAGTGGTTTACTAACTATATGAATAATATGTTGGAATATGTAAAATCTCATAAAGGATCTTATCATAGTGAAAAACACTTTTCTACAAATGATCAAAGAAACACCATACGAAAATATTTACGATAATTTTTTTCAAATGAATAATCTTCATGTGATTAGAAATTCATTAATACAGTGACTGAAAGTATAAAGCAGCTGGTTTTAATACATTGAAACTATATTAAGGGACACATATTTCACTAAATATCAAAAAAAAATCATTACAATTAAAATATTTTTAGATAAATAAATGTGGGGGTTGATGTGATATTTTTTAGTGGTTATAATAAATAATGTTGAGCATCAATTTACAAGGCCATTAGATAGAAAATATAATTACTATATAAGGAACATGGATAATATATGTGTCAGGGAATACAAATAATGTAATTTTTCCCAAAATAATAAATATAGTTATTTATATCTCTATTTTTTCAACAAATAATGTATCAGGGATTTACTAATAAAGTATATATATAATCAGTCTTTTTTAATGTGAAAAGTATTTCTTAAAATAGGGTATAATAATAAATAAAATCATATAAGATATTTATATGATAAAACTCAATGATATTTGTTAAATAATTCCCTAGAAAATTATATTATTGTAAGATTAAAAAATGCATGCCATTTTGTGATGACGTATAACTCACTTAGGATATACATGAAATAATTTTTGTCTTGGTTGGACCACTAAAGTGTATCATAATTAATAAAATATATTATTTATTTTAAATAATCATATGTTTATGATTTATATTAATCCACATTAAATTTAGAAAATAATTTTTACTACACATGCATGCTTTTAATTTATATATTACATATTTTTACATTCTTTTTGAGCTAATTATGGGAGATTACATATATTTTTGGTCATATAGTGTATTTTTATTAACCAATAAGAGATACATTTTCATTTATATTGAAAACTATTTACGTGTCCATATATCAATTAAATTTAATATATTCATGACCTTGCAAATTTTATGAACATATGATGTTTATATTTAAATGGATGTTTAGAATGTGTTGTATTCATACACATCTTTCATAACATTTATAGGAATCTAGAATATATGAATTATTATATATGGTATTTCTTTATTCCATTCCTAATGTAATTATATAATATCTGGGATAAAGGAATTTTATTATAACAAATATGACTTATATTTGGATTACATATTTTTATTGAGATACGTGTGTTGATGGACATAAATCTACATCCTTCTATTCCATTAGTAATAATGATTTTTTAGAAGATTATATTTAATTATCATTAAGAATTATTAAATAAAAATGTATTTTGATTATATAAATGTGTAAAGATTCATATAATTGTTTCGTAATAAGGATTTACTTTAGTAGAAAATACTTTTATAAAAAAAGAGAGTTAATGTTAGTTTGTATAAAATATTTTCCATACAAATTATTTTGTCTTTACAAAAATAAAAATAAAATTGAGGATTAAGCGAAAAAATAATATTATAATTATATTATAACTAAAACCTATATTTTATCAATAACATTCTAAAATTATATGAATTGTTTCAAATATATTTAATTTCTTCTTTAGCTTGTGTTATCTGTTATATAAGGCCCCAGCCTTAAACCTTACTTAATCTTGAGTTATTACAAGATTACACATTGAGGATATTTTCGGGTTTAGAGTTTTAGAGAATTAGATCATAAAACTTGCATTACATTCCACATATAAACAAAGTGGTTACATAAAGATAGTATTCTTCATTCCCATCAATGGAAACACATTTAAAATAAAACATGGATTATTTCTTGACACATCCTTGACTCTATCATCTTATCATGTACCTTTCCCATGACCTGTGAAAAACATTTCAAAAACTTGGGATGAGCATAAAAACTCAGTATGGGTTATAAAAAAAACATGGAAAGGAAACATGAGTTCATATATACATAAGAATGAAATCATACTTTACCCATAAAACATAGTCACTTTAACATACCTCATAAAATCATGAATAAATCATAGAAATCATAATACGTAAAGGTAACTTGAGGCATTCATAACATTCTTACGTAGGGAATAACCCTCTTGGTTACATTTGGAATACCCATCACAGTATATTCCCTAAAATCTCTTTGGAGAAACCATAACGTTTCACTCCTTCACGTTACCCAATGCATTGAAGAGCTATATCGGGCTCACCCGCCCTTAGTTTATCACGGAACCACCCGTCTTCATAATAATGCCCAAGAACCATAACATAATCGTATCACATAAAACATGCATAAAGGAAACATAACATTTCCACATTTCAATCACAAGATATCAATACAACACAAAAACATTGTGAAAACCATTTTCAATACCAAAATAACAGAAAAGTAAAACATGGTATTTATTTTTCTTTTAAAAAGAAGGTATGACTTGTAGAGGAAGCCGAAACTCAAATAACGGTCACGACGGCGGAGAAGTCGTTGTCGCCGCATACGTACGACAAAAACATTCCCTTTTGTCGTTTAGTAAACGCTTCGTATAAAAAAGATTCCTTTTGAATAAACGTAAAAGTTAAAGGGGTTTATACACCGTATAAAAGAAAGTTGTGTATAAAATAAAATATGCCTCAACGAAAGGAGATTGAGACGAAGTCCCATACCTCGTATCCGACTTGACCCGACCATTCTTTAATCTCCTGAATAATAAACTTGAGTTAATATATACTTGCTTATGAATCTTTTTCAAGTTCATTATTCCTTTTATACCATGTTATGAACATCATTTAATCAGTTAAGTTAATAATGTTCATTTTGTCGGTATTTGGTTCTTAAGTCAAAAATAGACTTCTTACACTTACATGTTGTTAATTTGGTCATAGGTTCGTTATATCCAGAATGGTATTCATGATGTAGATATCATATATGTCATATATATATATCCAGTACATACATGCATTTATAATATTACATAATCATTTAGAGGTAAGAAATGAAATGCACCGTTCATGGAGACGGTAAGCCGTACGTACGCATGAACGCTACTTTCATTTCTATTTCGTATTTTATAGAATGGAATCATAATGATATAAAGGTATATTATAATTCCATTATAATATCATATATAATATCATAGTTCCATCCTTTATATGTCCCACATATGGTATTAACGAATCAAATCACTTTTAGGGGGCGGTAGTCCGCACTTCCTAAAATGAAGATATCGTGTTTACCCATAATGGAAACCATAAAGGTATGCCAAAAATAAAAAAAAAACAGAAGTTTAAGGAAAACATAAACATATTATATATAATATATAAAAATAGTGACATCATAATGGCCACCTTTGAAGGTGTTAAATGAGTGTTGAACAATCATCGTTTCGGGAGGCAGAATTTCGCCATCCACGGAAACCGTATGTTCTTTAACCATTTGATGTAGTTGTGTGAGAGTGTAGCTCAAATATATCTTCTAACAACATCCTAGTATATTGAATATACTGTTGTTGTTACAAAAGAAGTAAATAAAAAGAGTTTAGGGGGTTGGAGAAGCAAAATAAAACAAATGAATATGAGAGAATGAATTACCTTAAAAAGTGTAACTCCTTTTGATTTGAGCCTAAAGGATTTTTTTGAAAGGATTCTGCCCAAAGGGAATCCTCTAGGATGAGGAGAGGGATGTGGAGAGAGTAAATGGGCGGGGTTTGGCCGAGCCAAAGGCTTGAGAAGTGTGTGAAATGGGGTAGAGGTGGGGGCCTTTTATAAGAGGAGAGGAGGGGCACTTTTGGAAAGTAAAGAAATATTACTTTATTTGAAAATGTGTTTCGGTTTCAAAAGGTCCCACATTGATATAATTCGTGGATAAGGTGATAAGGGTTCGAAATCCACTCATCCAATTGGTTTTGGACATGTGTAGTTCATAGATGTTATATTATCTTTCCATTTTATTTAAATCGTCAAATAATGATGTCATCGCTGCATCATTATTATGTCATAAATAATTTAATTTATTAAATGTCTAAAAATCATAAAAAAAATACTATGATGTAGGAAATCTTTTTATATTTCCAATGACTATTTATAATCAAAAATCTGATCATTATAACCCCATGTAAAAAAAAATTTCGTAAAACATCTCTTGTTTGTGTCATTTTTACTTTAACATTTAATAAAAAGTTATTTATGTCATTTCCAAACCAAAGTGTCTCCATGGGGTCCCAAAGTTGACCCATGGCTTGTATTGGTCGGACATGACACAACCAATAAGGTTGGGACATGTGTCTAGGTCATTTCCTATTATTAAAGCATTATTTATACCTTAAACTACCCTAATTACCACTAATCGCGATTAAGAACTTAATAAGTTACTATTCACCAAAAAATTATTTTAATCTCATTGAACCACATTTTACTTATTAATGACAAATATGTATGTCGGATTTTCAAAATTCAATACACATTAGTGGTAAACTTTCATTTAACTGAAAAATCAGTTTGCTTGATTACCACTTAGTGGTTTCACTATTCATCAAAAATTGAAGTTTTTCAGAAAATTACCAAAAATTCACCCTAAGCTATATTTGATTTTCCGAATTCAAAAATGAAGTCTATTTTACAAAATTAAAATCATATAAGTCACATTAATTAATTTAATAATTAATTCCCACTGCCAGAGCAAATAGCGTGTTTTTACAAAACAATAAGTATCAAAAGATTGACATCAGTTTAAGTCTAATTTAAAGTGAAATTGATTCCAATGACCACCATTGGATATAATGGTAAAAATATATTCTAATTTCACTTCAAAACCAACTCAAAACATAATCTAATCATATAAATAAATTATATTAAAAAGCAGTTTGGATGTAAAATGCAGTATTTTTCACTATTCATTAAAAAATGAACATTGTCAGAAAAATACCAAAAATTCACACAAAGTAAATTTTGATGTCCCAATCATAAAGGATAAGTTTATTTTGACAAACATAGTTTATAAAATTGTCAAAATATAGATTCAAAAATGGTTTGCCATCAAAAGGCACTAAAACAATCTTTTCAGAATATTAGTGTATTCCATGCATAAGATTGTATTTATTTTCATTTTAAGCCTCTATAACACTATCTTAATCATTAATAGACATAGATAAAAATATCTATTATTCATTAATTACTTGGGATGTTACATCCTTCCCCCCTTTAGAAAATTGTGTCCCCGCAATTTATTTACTTATCGAATAAATGGGGGTACTTATCCCTCATTTCATTTTCAGATTCCCATGTTGCCTCTTCAATCATGTGGTTTTCCTCAAAATCTTTACCTGCTTAATCACCTTATTCCGTAACACTTGCTCCCTATGGTCAAGAATCTGGACCGGTTGTTCCTCATAAGATAGGTTCTCTTCCAGCTGAACTACCTCTTGACTCAAAACATGAGATGGATCTGGCATATACTTTCTCAACATCGAAATGTGAAAAACATTGTGTACCTGAGATAAACTCGGAGGTAAAGCCACTCGGTATGCAACTGATCCAACTCTCTCAAGAATTTCGTATGGTCCAATGAACCTTGGACTCAACTTTCCTTTCTTACCAAATCTCATCACGCTTTTCCAAGGAGAAACCTTGAGAAAAACATGATCACCTACCTCGAAAGATAGATCCTTCCTCCGGTTATCCGCATAACTCTTTTACCTTCTCTGAGCTGTTCTCATGTGTTTCTGAATCAGCTGAACTTTTTCTGCCATCTCTTCTACCAATTCTAGTCCCATCAACTTTCTTTCACCCACTTCATCCCAGAAAGCTGGAGTTCGACACCGCTTCCCATATAATGCCTGAAATGGTGCCATCTGTATACTGGAATGAAAACTGTTATTATATGAAAACTCAACCAAAGAAAGATGTTGGTCCCAACTTCCCTGATAATCCATAGAACAAGCTCGTAGCATATCCTCCAATGTCTGAATTGTTCGTTCTGACTGCCCATCTGATTGAGGATGAAAAGCTGTACTAAAATTTAATTCAGTACCCAACGACTTCTGAAGGCCTTTCCAAAAGTTAGAAGTAAACCTGGGATCACGATCCGATACAATGGAGATAGGAACTCCATGTAACCTGACTATCTCTTTAAGATACAAACGGGAAAGTTGATCAAGAGAGAAAGTATCTCGTGTAGCAAGGAAATGAGCAGATTTGTGTTGAGCAATGTATTGTTTTCAAACAATTCAAAATAATGTTTTTAAAGGGGGAGATTATTTTAAATAATACTCTGTCTCTTTATGATGATTTTGATGCTCACAAATACCCTTAATTATTTACTAATTATTTCGTTGAGTATTTTCCAGGAATTTATTTCATTTATTTATTGCATATAACGAGATTTCATACTTCATTTATTCCGAGATCAAGTTTAGCGCGTTCTGGAATCACTGTAGCGCGAGATCAATTTTAGCGCGTACTGGAATCACTGTTCATACCCTACGTTAATGAACGTAACGTATGGATGAAAAGTTTACTTTTTATGTTAAAAGAAACGTATGGTTAAGGAACCTTACGTTATTTTGAAACGTATGGTTAATGAACCTTACGTTGTTGAAAAGTATTGAAGAAGAACATTACGTTTGGAAGGAACCTTACGTTTTCGTTGTTGGACAAGTATGGAAGAGAAACCGTACGTTAGTTTTCAGTGTTGAGTTTGTTTCTCAAAAGTATGGATCATCAATCTTACTTTTATAATCAACCGTACGTTCTTTGAAGAGTTGAAGCGAGACAAAGTATGGATGATCAACCCTACGTTTGAATGCTAAAGAGAAAGTATGTATGTTCAACCTTACGTTTGTGAACCCTACGTTTGGAGCCACGTCATCAACCCTACGTTTGGCGTCAGGATATTTTTGACAGACGATATTACCGTTTGCATTGGTCAAACAAGCGGATTATTAGGCTGATTTCGAGCCGATTCTTAAGTACGACTTTGACTGAATCAAAGACGATTTTCAACGGATTACTGATTGATTTAAACGGAGCTTTTTATGCCGATTCCTCAGGGGAGTTACAACGGCTCTGTTATTTCATTTAATATCGCGAATCTAAAGGAGATTTTTATGGATCTATTTATGCGGAAGAATCTCTCAGATTTGAATATATGTTCTATCTTGGAAACTTCGGAGATATATATATACACAGGAAAGTGTGTGAGACAAAGTGATTTTGATCTTTTAACGAGCAAGAAACAGAGACTGTGAAAAGGCGTTCTTTTCAGGTGATCGAGAAGAAGTGTAAAATCCTTTTTACCGAAAGAAGATCTTGATAACAGAATCACGTGTTCTACATCGACTATCTGTTGTGAATCTACTGCTGCTGAAGTTGTGAAGTTTCTGGTAATATCTATTGCAACTGGATCGACTCAGAACTGTTTTGATTACAGATCTTTATTTTCTGAAGACAACGATCTATCTACTGTCAATTGCATTCTGTTGCAATTGTGAAGAACAACTGGAGAAGTGTTTTCTTTATCGAAACTCTTTTTATTTTTGAGTGATCAGCTTCTCGTTCTAAGCTGTGTGGGTTCGTGTTTGAACCAGGAAGGCTGTGTGTGCCTGAATCTTGTAAAGGTGTCAACTGCCTGTACTCAGTTGTGGACAGGTCTATAGAAACGAGGACCAGATAGTGAAAATCGCCAAGCTCGTGGATTTGAGCGTTGGTGGAGTGGACTAGGGGCCTTCTGTTCCCCGAACCACTATACATCCGTGTGTTCATGCTTTTACTTTTTCCACTGCATATTTAATCGAGCAAAAGCATCGTGGACAGAATTTGTCTAAATTTAAGAGATTGTAATAATTTTGAAAAGACACAATTCACCCCCCCTCTTGTGTGTAATCCGTAGATTCAGATCCAACAATTGGTATCAGAGGAGGAGCTTCTTATTTTTAAAGTCTTATCAAGCTAGAAGTATTTAAAGATTATACATAGTGTATCATGGCTGATATGAGAGAGGGAATGTCAATGGTCAGAGCACCTTACTTTAATGGAGATAATTATGGCTGCTGGAAATCACGTATGATTATTTATCTGAAAAATCTTGGTTACAGAGTCTATTCAAAGATTCTGACTCCCTATGAAATTCCTGAAAATCCCGATACATGGAGTGCTGCTACAGAGGCTGAGTATGACATAAATTCAAAAGCTATGAATGCAATCATCTGTGGTCTAGGACCAGATGAATTTAACAGAGTATCTCAATGCCCGACTGCATATGAAATGTGGCAAATAATAGCTGTTGCTTATGAAGGAACAGATAATGTAAGACAGATGAGATATGCAACTGCTAAGTTAAAATTCGATACTTTCAGAATGATTGAAGGAGAGAGCATCACTCAGATTAATGGAAGATTGACAGAAATTGTCAATAATATAACAGCTCTAGGAGAACCAATCAAGCAGGCTGATCAAGCGTTGAAGGTACTAAGAGTACTTCCTACTCGATGGAATGGAATCTCTGCAGCAATCAGACAATCAACTTCTGTTAAAGATCTAACTATGAGAGAACTGATTGGTACATTGATGATGTACGAGGCTGAAATGCAAGATGAGGTAAATGAGCATAAAGTATATATAAAAAGGGAAAATACTGCGTTGAAAGCGACTTCTCAACAAAAGGATAGAAAGATGAAGAACATAGAAGTAAATGCTAAATCAGAAAGCTCTGATGCTTCAAATTCAGACGAAGAACTGGCTCAGCTAGCCAGAAAATTCAGAAAGTTCTACAGTAAGAAGAAAGACTTCAAGAAATCCTTCAAAAAGGATAACAAGGAAGTGAGATGTTATGAATGCAAAAATATGGGACATATCAGACCGGATTGCCCTAAATTGAAAGATGCAAAGAAGAAGAAATTATTCAAAAGAGATGATTATGAGCAGAAAGACAAGAAAGCTATGAAAGCTACTTGGAGTGTTTCTGAAGACTCAAGTAATTCTTCTGAATCAAGCTCAGAGAAGGAGGAAGCCAATTTAAAAGCAAATATGTGTTTCATGGCTGAAACTGATGAGGTACACTCATACTACTCCTCTGACTCAAATAATGAATCAAACTCTGAAACAAG
Organism: Viscum album; assembly: GCA_963277665.1. NCBI lineage: Eukaryota > Viridiplantae > Streptophyta > Magnoliopsida > Santalales > Viscaceae > Viscum > Viscum album. The sequence goes on from OY728159.1 coordinate 235,608,201, forward strand.
CTTCTCAAATAAAAAACTTGCAGCTTACTGCAATATGCTTGAAGAAAGGTATGACTCATTATTTAAAAAATATAAATCTATAAAGAACTTGCATAAAGATATTTCAGATGAAAGAAATACTTTGCTAAAACAACATAAGGAATTAATTGACAATTACAACTCTGCTGACTCAAATAAAATTAATTTTGAATCAAAAATAAAAACTCTACAGGATGAAGTAGAATCTTATAAAGAGGCTGCATTAGTTTTTACAAAAGGAGAAAACACCTTAAATGAGATACTTGGAAAAACTGTAATTAAAAGGGAAAGGTTTGGAATTGGAAGTAAAGGAGAAAAACCTAAGTTATATAAAAATTATTTTGTTCCTAGCACTAAACAGGTTATTTGTAACTTCTGTGGAACAAAAGGTCATATAGCTAAAAACTGTTTTCTAAGACAACCTCAAATATGTGGAATTAAGAAAGCTTATATTTCCAATGATCTATATGATTCAATAAATTTTAAGAAAACAAAGCAAATCTGGATACCCAGATCACTGCTTGCTAACACTCCTGGACCCAACAAAATATGGGTACCAAAGCAATTTGTTTAAATGTCTTTGCAGGTAGCAGGGCACCAAAGAAAGAAAGAAATATGGTATATGGACAGTGGCTGCTCAAGACACATGAGTGGAACTTTAGCTAATTTCTCTTCTCTTATTCGAAAGGAAGGAGGACTTGTCACCTTTGGTGACAATGCCAAAGGAAAGATTATTGGTATTGGAACAGTTGGAGATCCAGAGACAGTCTCAATCAACAAAGTACTTTATGTACAAGGGTTAAAACACAATCTGATAAGTATCTCTCAACTCTGTGATGATGGATACACTGTTGATTTTACTAACAATAGTTGTACTGTTTCTAAAGATAAACTGTTTAAGTTTAGAGCACCCAGAACTGATAATGTTTATACTTTGGATTTGTATTCCTTGTGTAAACAACAAGTAAACTGCTTAACTGCTAATATAAGTGAATCCTGGATCTGGCATAGAAGACTTGGTCATTGCAATATATATGCTTTACATAAATTATCTAAGAAACATCTAGTTTCTGATTTGCCTAGTCTCAAATTTGAAAATGACAGATTCTGTGATGCATGTCAGCTTGGCAAGCAACACAAATCATCATTCAAATCTGTTAATAAAGTTTCTACAACTAAACCTCTAGAACTTATCCATATGGATTTGTTTGGACCTTCAAGAGTAGCAAGTTTAGCTGGTAAATTATATGTTTATGTATTAGTTGATGATTATTCTAGATTTACTTGGATTTTCTTTTTGAAATTTAAAAGTGAAGCTTTTAGTTTATTTAAAGGTTTTTGTAAATCTATTCAAAATGAAAAAGGTTTTAATATAATCTCATTGAGAAGTGATCATGGTGGAGAATTTGAGAACCAGGAATTTAATTCCTTTTGCTCAAACATGGGTATTAAACACACCTTCTCTGCTCCAAGAACACCTCAACAGAATGGGATTGTAGAAAGAAGAAATAGAACTATTCAAGAAATGGCTAGAACTATGTTAAATGAATATAGCCTACCTATATATTTCTGGGCAGAAGCTGTTAATACAGCTTGTTATATAATGAATAGAATTTTAATAAGACCTATTTTGAAAAATACACCCTATGAACTATGGAATAACAGAAAACCTAAAGTAAATTACTTTAAAGTTTTTGGATGCAAGGTTTACATCTTGAATACCAAAGATAATCTTGGTAAATTTGATCCAAAATCTGATAAAGGTATTTTCTTAGGATATTCTGCAACCTCTAAAGCTTATAGAGTCTATAATAAAAAGTCAAGGATTGTTGAAGAATCAGTTCATGTGAAATTTGATGAATCTGATCCTTTTGAGAAAAGGATAGAACAAATAGATGAACCTGATTCTAATGAAAAATTGAGACTTGAGAATTTAAAGAATGATTTTGAAAATGATATAAAAGAAATTCAGTCCAGTTCAGAAGAACATGATACTGAAGAACCTTTGAATGTAATGCCTAGACAGTCTAGAACCTTAAAGAATCACCCTTTAGAATCTGTGATAGGTGACTTAGAGACTGGTATTCAAACTAGAAGAAACCTTGGAAACATAGTTGAATTCTCTGCTTTCCTATCCCAACAAGAACCTAAGACCATAGAAGAAGCCTTAGATGATGAGAGCTGGGTAATAGCAATGCAGGATGAATTGAACCAGTTCAAGAGAAATAAGGTTTGGGAATTAGTTGAAAGACCACATGATTATCCAGTAATAGGAACTAAATGGGTCTTTAGGAATAAACAGGATGATCAAGGGATAATAACTAGAAATAAAGCAAGATTAGTAGCTAAAGGATATAATCAAGAAGAAGGAATAGATTATGATGAGACCTTTGCACCTGTAGCCAGGTTAGAAGCCATTAGAATCCTTTTAGCCTATTCATCTTATATGAATTTTAAATTATTTCATATGGATGTTAAATCTGCCTTTTTAAATGGATATTTAATGGAGGAAGTTTATGTTGAGCAACCTCCTGGTTTTGAAAATTCTCAAAAACCAGATTCTGTTTTCAAACTTACTAAAGCTCTTTATGGCCTTAAACAAGCACCTAGAGCTTGGTATGAAAGACTAAGTTCTTTTCTTTTGAAAAATGATTTTACTGTTGGACTAGCAGATCCAACACTATTTAAGAAAACTGTGAAAAATAATGTTTTGTTGGTTCAAATTTATGTTGATGATGTAATTTTTGGATCGACCAATAAAATTCTTTGTCATGAATTTTCAGAATTAATGCAAAAAGAATTTGAAATGAGTATGATGGGAGAATTAAATTTCTTTTTAGGTCTTCAAATATTTCAAAATGATTTTGGAAATGTTTTGAATCAATGCAAATACATTACTGATTTACTTAAGAAATTTGGACTTGAAAACAGCAAGACATTTACAACTCCTATGTGTACTAATATAAAACTTGATTTGGATGAAACTGGAAAATCAGTGGACAACAAGTTATATAGAGGTATGATTGGTAGTTTGTTATATCTTACTGCTAGTAGACCAGATATAATGTATTCAGTATGTCTTTGTGCTCGATTTCAATCAAATCCCAAAGAATCCCACTTAACTGCTGTTAAAAGAATTTTTAGATATTTAAAAGGTACTATTTATCAATCTCTGCTTTATCCAAAAACCTCTGATTTTAATTTAATTTCATATTCAGATGCTGACTTTGGAAGCTGTAGATTAGATAGGAAGAGTACTTCAGGAACTTGTCATTTTTTAGGAAAGTCTTTAGTATCATGGTCTAGTAAGAAACAACACTCAGTTGCCCTGTCAACAGCCGAGGCAGAATATGTGTCTGCAGGTAGTTTCTGTGCACAGGTGTTGTGGATGAAAAACACTCTTATGGACTTTGGATTAAATTTCAATAATACGCCTATTTTATGTGATAATACTAGTGCAATTAATATTTCAAAAAATCCTATTAGTCATTCTAGAACTAAGCACATTGATATAAGACATCACTTTTTAAGAGATCATGTGTTTAAAAAGGATATATTTTTAGAATTTGTAAATACAGAAAATCAATTAGCAGATATTTTTACTAAACCACTTCCCACGGCAAGGTTTGAATTTATTAAGGGGGAGTTAGGTTTATTTAATTTTAAATAATTTATTTTTAAATCTTATTCTGTTTTCGAATTCTGTTTAATTTTTTGTTTCCCGCTATAAGTAATTTTATTTTGTTTTAAATAAAAGTAATGATTAGTGATTACACGGGAATCAAGGCTGTCAGAACCGTTTCACCTTCTAAACTGTTTCACCTTTTTCGGAAACCCTTTCGAAAAACCTAAACTCGCACATCTGCTCCAAAACCTTTTTCTGAATCTTCAAACCCTAAACTTACGAACCTTCAGAAATCGTTGTTGGAATGGCAAAAACTAAGCGTCCCGATGAAGCCGAGAGCAGTGCTGCAAAGAAATCTAAAGTAGTTGGTCGGAAAATACTGCAAGGTAAAGTCATCGATTTAGAGTGGCTGTTTGAAACTAATTTACTGTTGAAGCAAGCGTTATCGTTTCAAAGCCTTGAGCAAGCTTTTAATAGTGAAAATTCTGAGTTTCTTTATGAGGCAGAAATGAGACATTTCTTTAGAACTGTTCAGTTTAGCCTTGGAGATACGGAGGACAGTTTGTTGGCTCAAATAGAGGATAAGGACTTTTCCATATCATCTGTAGAGATAAGTCAAATTCTTAACTGCCCTCATGAAGGAGTTTTTCATTTCGATTTACGGAATATTGGAGATTCTTTACATAAGTCTGAAGACATTATGTCTTTTCTGTTTGGAACCAGAGTGATAAAGAAAATGCTTATTAAAGATTTGGAGCCCGATCAGAAAATCTTGGTAAAGTTTGTTCAGACTGGTTTAGCACCAAGGATGGCTGAGATGGAGAAAATTCTATACCCTGACATGTACATAATGTATCTTCTGATGTGTGATATTAAGTTTAATTTTCCTCGGTTTATGATAAGATATCTGAGATACTGCTGTCAAAGTGAAGCAAGAATGACCTTTTTCCCTTATGGAAGGTTCATTTCTTTGTTTTTGTTTAAAAGAGGAATGATCAGATTGGTCGATGCTGGGGTGAAATGTCACCACATTAATGTTTTTAATGCTGGGACTTTGAGGAAAGTCAGATACTTCTGGAGCACTATTAAAGGAAAACTATTACCTGTTGGAGCTGAGGAAGACTCGGAGAGTGCTCAGGCTCAACCTGCTAAGTCCAAGGAGGGACAAGCAGAATCAAGGGTTAGTACAGTGGCAAGGAGAATTCGCTTTGAAATGGAGGAAGTTGAGGAAGAGAGAAGTCAGGAAGGACTTCAATCTCGAAGGAAGAGGTCAATTGATGAAGAAATTATCTCTCCTGCCTTGAAATCCTCTGAACCGGTAATTTCTTATTCCTTTGTGAGAGAAGCTGTTGTGGAGCAGACTGCACTGATAGAGGAACCAGCAGCTCAACCGGAAATCCAAAAAGAACCTCAATCTGCTGCTGTGGCTGTTGAAAATGTAATACAACAAGAACAACCTATGGAGGCAGTGCCTGGTGAAGAAGTGGCCCGACCTCAAGATTTACATGAAGATATTGTTCTTAATCATTCAGTAGAAGTCAGAGAGACTACTGTTCGTGATGAACATACTTCTGAAGCTAATACAGAAGTACTTCAGGAAGATTTTTCAGTGGAAGAATTTCAGGCTTCAAAAGCTAGTTCAGTGGATCAACCTTGTCAGGCCAAGGACAAAGAACAATCAGATGCAGATTCTTTACCACTTGCCTTGCCTCATCAACCTATTTCTGGACATGAGAATAGAGCACAGGGTGCCCCTGATTTGAGAAAAGAAGAAGTTGTTGAGTTGTACAAGCGTATCTCTCAGTTGGAATCTGAGAATGATAGTCTCAGAAATTCTCTGAACTTAGAGCAGTTGAAGTTTCAGAAGCTGAAAGAATGTATTGTTTCAAGACAGGAAGTAGATTTGTTTAAGACTGATATGTTGCATGTTGTTGATCAGTTAAAATCAGAGATGGTAAAGAAAGATGATTTGGCTGAGATGAAGATTTACATGGAGAATAAATTTGAGTCTGTTGCAAACAATGCTGTGAGTGGATCAGGTTCTTCACCTGATTTGATTCGAAGATTTCAAGCAATTACAGGAGCACTAAGCAATATGAGTGACAGATTACATGATCTTCAGTGTAATAGTGCCCCTTTGTCAGTTTTGCTGGATAATCAGAAATTTTTAGTGGATCAGTTGACATCTGGAGAGCAACCGATTAGGATTCTTTTGAATCAGTTATCAGAGAAGCTGACTCTTTTTGTTGAAAAAGAAGAAAGAATGCATGAGTTTTTCAGAGTTAATTTGATTGAAGATATTCATATGACTCAAGAGAACAGAGATCTTATCATCAAGTTAGGAGATGGGATGATGAAGAGGCTCAGAGAACAGTTTACAGAGATCAAGACCGTGATTCAAAGGAGATAGACACCTTTTTCCCTGTCTTATCAATGAACCTTGATTCCTCTGTATGTCACAATCATTTATATATATAACAGCTTGTGAATGAAAATTCTTTTCTGATTTCTTTTTTGTTTTGTTGTTTATTGATTTATGATTAAGTTAGCCAGTATAACAAATTCACTTATTCATACACAGTTAATTATAGCATTTACTTATAGTTCAGTGCAATATTGAATGTGTTCAAATCCGTAATTTTTCATTCTTTTTGATATCACAAAAAGGGGGAGAATTTGGATAAACACAACATTTAAATTCATTTGTTTCCTATGAATCCTATGAAGAAATTTGGATATATGGGAGAAGACATTTATCTTTTATTTATTTTTTAGCTGAAAATTTATTTTTATGGGGGAGAAATTTTATTATAGTTAAATATTGTTTTAATCCTTTCAGAATTCTAAAATTTTATAAAACTAATTTTTCAATAAAGATTGCAATTAAATTAGTTCTATTATTTTATGGGTTTTGTGATCATCAAAAAGGGGGAGACTGTTGAGCAATGTATTGTTTTCAAACAATTCAAAATAATGTTTTTAAAGGGGGAGATTATTTTAAATAATACTCTGTCTCTTTATGATGATTTTGATGCTCACAAATACCCTTAATTATTTACTAATTATTTCGTTGAGTATTTTGCAGGAATTTATTTCATTTATTTATTGCATATAACGAGATTTCATACTTCATTTATTCCGAGATCAAGTTTAGCGCGTTCTGGAATCACTGTAGCGCGAGATCAATTTTAGCGCGTACTGGAATCACTGTTCATACCCTACGTTAATGAACGTAACGTATGGATGAAAAGTTTACTTTTTATGTTAAAAGAAACGTATGGTTAAGGAACCTTACGTTATTTTGAAACGTATGGTTAATGAACCTTACGTTGTTGAAAAGTATTGAAGAAGAACATTACGTTTGGAAGGAACCTTACGTTTTCGTTGTTGGACAAGTATGGAAGAGAAACCGTACGTTAGTTTTCAGTGTTGAGTTTGTTTCTCAAAAGTATGGATCATCAATCTTACTTTTATAATCAACCGTACGTTCTTTGAAGAGTTGAAGCGAGACAAAGTATGGATGATCAACCCTACGTTTGAATGCTAAAGAGAAAGTATGTATGTTCAACCTTACGTTTGTGAACCCTACGTTTGGAGCCACGTCATCAACCCTACGTTTGGCGTCAGGATATTTTTGACAGACGATATTACCATTTGCATTGGTCAAACAAGCGGATTATTAGGCTGATTTCGAACCGATTCTTAAGTACGACTTTGACTGAATCAAAGACGATTTTCAACGGATTACTGATTGATTTAAACGGAGCTTTTTATGCCGATTCCTCAGGGGAGTTACAACGGCTCTGTTATTTCATTTAATATCGCGAATCTAAAGGAGATTTTTATGGATCTATTTATGCGGAAGAATCTCTCAGATTTGAATATATGTTCTATCTTGGAAACTTCGGAGATATATATATACACAGGAAAGTGTGTGAGACAAAGTGATTTTGATCTTTTAACGAGCAAGAAACAGAGACTGTGAAAAGGCGTTCTTTTCAGGTGATCGAGAAGAAGTGTAAAATCCTTTTTACCGAAAGAAGATCTTGATAACAGAATCATGTGTTCTACATCGACTATCTGTTGTGAATCTACTGCTGCTGAAGTTGTGAAGTTTCTGGTAATATCTATTGCAACTGGATCGACTCAGAACTGTTTTGATTACAGATCTTTATTTTCTGAAGACAACGATCTATCTACTGTCAATTGCATTCTGTTGCAATTGTGAAGAACAATTGGAGAAGTGTTTTCTTTATCGAAACTCTTTTTATTTTTGAGTGATCAGCTTCTCGTTCTAAGCTGTGTGGGTTCGTGTTTGAACCAGGAAGGCTGTGTGTGCCTGAATCTTGTAAAGGTGTCAACTGCCTGTACTCAGTTGTGGACAGGTCTGTGGAAACGAGGACCAGATAGTGAAAATCGCCAAGCTCGTGGATTTGAGCGTTGGTGGAGTGGACTAGGGGCCTTCTGTTCCCCGAACCACTATACATCCGTGTGTTCATGCTTTTACTTTTTCCGCTGCATATTTAATCGAGAAAAAGCATCGTGGACAGAATTTGTCTAAATTGAAGAGATTGTAATAATTTTGAAAAGACACAATTCACCCCCCCTCTTGTGTGTAATCCGTAGATTCAGATCCAACAATTTGGTCAAGCGATCAATAATAACCCAGATTGCATTATTACCTCGAGATGTCTTCGGTAATCCAACAACAAAGTCCATGGATATATTCTCCCATTTCCACTCTGGCACTGGTAAAGGTTGAAGCATCCCTTTCGGTAACTGCTGCTCTACTTTAACCTGTTGACAAGTCAAACACTTCACAGTAAAATCAGCAATGTCTCTTTTCATTCCATCCCACCAGTAATACTCCCGCAGATCTCTATACATCTTAGTACTGCCCTGATGAACTGAAAACGGGGAACTATGAGCTTCACATAACAAATCTCTCTTCAACTGTGAATCACAAGGCACACACAATCTCTTCCCAAATCTCAAAACACAATCACTATCAATGTTGAATTCAGACAACTTACCTTTCTGAACCAGCTCTACCTTTTTCTGCAACTCACTGTCTTGCTTCTGTGCTTGCTTGATTCTATCTGATAGAGATGATCTCACTGATACCTGAAACAAAAAAGAAGGACTTCCTGCACCAACAACTTCTATGCCAAAGTTCATCAAATCCTTAACCAAAGGATCACGTTCCAAACGCAACATTGTTAATGAAGCCTTACTTTTTCGACTCAAAGCATCAGCCACTTTATTTGCTTTTCCCGGATGGTAATGAATTGTACAATCATAATCCTTGATTAATTCAAGCCATATCCTTTGTCTCATGTTTAACTCTTTCTGAGTGAATATATACTTTAAACTTTTGTGATCGGTATATATTTCACACTTTACTCCATACAAATGATGCCTCCAAATTTTTAAAGCCAAAACAACAACAGCTAATTCCAAATCATGTGTAGGGAAATTTACCTCATGAGTTTTCAACTGTCGTGAAGCATAAGCAATTACCTGATCATTCTGCATTAGGACGCAACCAAGTCCTTTCAATGAAGCATCACTGTATATAACAAACTCACCATTCCTGGAAGGTAGTTCCAAAACTGGAGCATTCACCAATCTTCTTTTCAATTCCTGAAAACAATCATCACATTCTTTTGTCCAGATAAACTTAACACCCTTTCGAGTTAGCTTAGTCATTGGACTAGATAACCGTGAAAAATTTCTAACAAACCTTCGGTAATAGCCCGCCAAACCAAGGAAGCTACGAATCTCGGTTACATTTGTGGGTCTTGGCCATTCTTCCACAACTTTTGTTTTTGCAGGATCAACAGTTATTCCATCTTTAGAAATAATGTGACCAAGGAAAGAAATTTGTTGCAACCAAAACTCACACTTGCTGAGTTTCCCATACAGTTTCTTTTCTTTTAAGGTTTGCAAGATAACCCTTAAATGTCTTTCATGCTCCTCTTTACTTTTAGAAAACACCAAAATATCATCAATGAAAACCACCACAAACTTATCCAAGAACTCATGGAAAATTCTATTCATTAAGTCCATGAATACAGTAGGTGCATTGGTTATCCCAAAAGGCATTACGACAAATTCATAATGGCCATATCTCGTACGGAACGCGGTCTTCGGAATATCTGCCTCCTTTACCTTCATCTGATGGTACCCCGATCTCAAGTCAATCTTTGAAAAAAACTGATCTCCCTGGAGCTGATCAAACAAATCATCGATATGAGGAAAAGGATATTTGTTCTTAACAGTGATATTATTCAAGGCTCTATAATCAATGCAAAGTCTCATAGAACCATCTTTCTTTTTAACAAATAAAACAGGAGCACCCCATGGTGATGTGCTAGGTCTAATGAAACCTTTCTCTAATAAATCTTGCAATTGCTCCTTCAACTCTAAAAGTTCAATTTTTTCCATTCGATAAGGGGGGTTTTGAAATTGGCTTAGCATCAGGAACTAAGTCAACAGTAAACTCAACTTCCCGATCTGGTATTATTCCAGGCAACTCATCAGGAAAAACATCAGGATACTCATTTACCACTGACACATCATTAATCTGAACAGTTCCTTTATTTTCAACGACGTGTGCATGGTAACATTCATTTCCATATTTTACAAGTTTCTCGGCCTCTTGATATGTTATCAAAAGTAAGGGTTCATTCTTGTAAACAAACTGAATGTCTTTCTGAAAAGAAACTTCTTTAGCTCTACAGTCAATCTTAGCATGGTAAATAGAGAGCCAATCCATACCCAGGATAACATCAAACTCTACTAGAGGTAGAACAATAAGGTTTTCTAGTAGGTTCTTTCCACAGATAAGGATAGGAAGATTCTTATAAATTCTTTTTGCCTCGACACTTCCCCCAGGTGTTTTTACCAAAAGTTCAGGAGTCATTTCTTGAGATGGTATTCCCATTTTACTAGAAAAGGTTTCAGAGATGAAAGAATGTGTAGAACCCAAATCAAACAACACACTGGCATAATCTGAAAAAACAAACAAAGTACCTGATACAACTTCATTTGATGGCCCGACATCTGCTGAAGTAGTTGCAAAGGATTTCACCACCCCTTTCTGCTTATAGTCTAACTGCTTCCCATCACTCAAGCTCCTTGTCGGACACTCGTTTGAATAGTGACCCATCTCATTGCACTTATAACATTTCACTAACTGTAAATCAAATTTGTTCTTACCTTCACCTTCATCCTTTTCAGTGCAATCACGAGCCTTATGTCCCATTTTACCACATCGGTAGCACTTCCCAGAATTCAGAATACATTCCCCAGCATGCCTTTTGCCACATTTATCACAAACTGGAAACTTAGTTCTCTTACCATCAGACTTTTTTGAAGAATTCTTACCTTTCTCCTGCCACCTCGGTCTCTTCTTCTGCTGGTTGTTATAGAACACTTGGTCATCGGCAAACTCCATTTCCACCTTCTCAGCACATCGAACAAGCTTTTCATAACTTTTAAACTCACGAGAAGCTAATGCCCTTCGATATTTTGGCTTTAATCCTGAGTAAAAACGATTGATTTTACTATCAAGGTCCCGGATAAAATTTGGAGCATACCTTGCCAATCGAGTGAACCTTTCTTCATAGGCAGCCACTGAGTCTTCCACTTGCCTCAATTCCAAGAATTGCTTTTCCATCCTAAGTCGAACAGCCTTAGGAAAATTCTTTTCAAGAAACATACCTTTGAATTCATCCCAGTCAAGAGCATCAATCTCATCGGCATCCCTGATATTTTTAACCATAGACCACCACTGATCTGCTTCACCCTCCAAATGGTAAATAGCAAGACTAACCTTTTGATTGTCTGAACACCCCATGACATCAAAAATCTTCTCCAGTGCTTTAATCAACCCTTCAGCTAGCACAGGGTCAGATGATCCTCTGAATGATGGTGGATGTTGCGTCATGAAATGTTCCACCACTGACATGTTCCTCTGCGGTTGATCTGGCTGATCTCGTGCATGGATACCACCGCCATTTATCGCTTGAGTCAACTGTGCCATCACTGCAACAAACTATTCAGTTCTAATTCCGACCATTTCTGGATACTGATTCGGAAGGTTATTTCCTTCTGTATGCCTTCCTAGCACTGCTTCCTTGTTTCCTCTGCGGAAAACCATTCTGAACAAACATGTCTTAGATGAAGCAACATGGTAATCTTTAAATGCTATGTCATTTCGAAAAAAAAATATTTTTGGATAATCATTTAATAGAATTCTAACTCCTAAAGTTATCTGAACCGACCTCTAATACCAACTATAAGGCCCCAGCCTTAAACCTTACTTAATCTTGAGTTATTACAAGATTACACATTGAGGATCTTTTCAGGTTTAGAGTTTTAGAGAATTAGATCATAAAACTTGCATTACATTCCACATATAAACAAAGTGGTTACATAAAGATAGTATTCTTCATTCCCATCAATGTAAATACATTTAAAATAAAACATGGATTATTTCTTGACACATCCTTAACTCTATCATCTTATCATGTACCTTTCCCTTGACCTGTGAAAAACATTTCAAAAACTTGGGATGAGCATAAAAACTCAGTATGGGTTATAAAAAAAACATGGAAAGGAAACATGAGTTCATATATACATAATAATGAAATCATACTTTACCCATAAAACATAGGCACTTTAACATACCTCATAAAATCATGAATAAATCATAGAAATCATAATACGTAAAGGTAACTTGAGGCATTCATAACATTCTTACGTAGGGAGTAACCCTCTTGGTTACGTTTGGAATACCCATCACAGTATATTCCCTAAAATCTCTTCGGAGAAACCATAACGTTTCACTCCTTCGCGTTACCCAATGCATTGGAGAGCTATATCGGGCTCACCCGCCCTTAGTTTATCACGGAACCACCCATCTTCATAATAATGCCCAAGAACCATAACATAATCGTATCACATAAAACATGCATAAAGGAAACATAACATTTCCACATTTCAATCACAAGATATCAATACAACACAAAAACATTTTGAAAACCATTTTCAATACCAAAATAAAATAAAAGTAAAACATGGTATTTATTTTTCTTTTAAAAAGAATGTATGACTTGTAGAGGAAGCCGAAACTCAAATAACGGTCACGACGGCGGAGAAGTCGTTGTCGCCGCATACGTACGACAAAAACATTCCCTTTTGTCATTTAGTAAATGCTTCGTATAAAAAATATTCCTTTTGAATAAATGTAAAATTCAAAGGGGTTTATACACCGTATAAAAGAAAGTTGTGTATAAAATAAAATATGCCTTAACGAAAGGAGATTGAGACGAAGTCCCATACCTCGTATCTGACTTGACCCGACCATTCTTTAATCTCCTGAATAATAAACATTAGTTAATCTCTACTTTCTTATGAATCTTTTTCAAGTTCATTATTCCTTTTATACCATGTTATGAACATCATGTAATCAGTTAAGTTAATAATGTTCATTTTGTCGGTATTTGGTTCTTAAGTCAAAAATAGACTTCTTACACTTACATGTTGTTAATTTGGTCATAGGTTCGTTATATCCATAATGGTATTCATGATTTAGATATCATATATTTCATATATATATATCCAGTACAAACATGCATTTATAATATTACATAATCATTTAGAGGTAAGAAATGAAATGCACCGTTCATGGAGACGGTAAGCCGTACGTACGCATGAACGCTACTTTCATTTCTATTTCGTATTTTATAGAATGGAATCATAATGATATAAAGGTATATTATAATTCCAGTATAATATAATATATAATATCATAGTTACATCCTTTATATGTCCCACATATGGTATTAACGAATCAAATCACTTTTAGGGGGCGGTAGTCCGCACTTCCTAAAATGAAGATATCGTGTTTACCCATAATGGAAACCATAAAGGTATGCCAAAAATGAAAAAAATAGAAGCTTAAGGAAAACATAAACATATTATATATCATATATAATAATAGTGACATCATAATTTCCACCATTGAAGGTGTTAAATGAGTGTTGAACAATCATCGTTTCGGCAGGCAGAATTTCGCCATCCACGGAAACCGTATGTTCTTTAACCATTTGGTGTAGTTGTGTGAGAGTGTAGATAAAATATATCTTATAACCACATCCTAGTATATTGAAGATACTGGTGTTGTTACAAAAGAAGTAAATAAAAAGAGTTTAGGGGGTTGGAGAAGCAAAATAAAACAAATGAACATGAGAGAATGAATTACCTTAAAAAGTGTAACTCCTTTTGATTTGAGCCTAAAGGCTTCCTTTGAAAGGATTCTGCCCAAAGGGAATCCTCTAGGATGAGGAGAGGGATGTGGAGAGAGTAAATGGGCAGGGTTTTGCCGAGCCAAAGGCTTGAGAAGTGTGTGAAATGGGGTATAGGTGGGGGCCTTTTATAAGAGGAGAGGAGGGGCACTTTTGGAAAGTAAAGAAATATTACTTTATTTGAAAATGTGTTTCGGTTTCAAAAGGTCCCACATTGATATAATTCGTGGATAAGGTGATAAGGGTTCGAAATCCACTCATCCAATTGGTTTTGGACGTGTTTAGTTCATAGATTTTATATTATCTTTCCATTCTATTTAAATCGTCAAATAATGATGTCATCGCTGCATCATTATTATGTCATAAATAATTTAATTTATTTAATGTCTAAAAATCATAAAAAAAATACTATTATGTAGGAAATCTTTTTATATTTCCAATGACTATTTATAATCAAAAATATGATCATTATAACCCCATGTAAAAATTGTTTTCGTAAAACATCTCTTGTTTGTGTCATTTTTACTTTAACATTTAATAAAAAGTTATTTATGTCATTTCCAAACCAAAGTGTCTCCATGGGGTCCCAAAGTTGACCCATGGCTTGTCTTGGTCAGCCATGACACAACCAATAAGGTTGGGACATGTTTCTAGGTCATTTCCTATTATTAAAGCATTATTTATACCTTAAACTACCCTAATTACCACTAATCGCGATTAAGAACTTATTAAGTTACTATTCACCAAAAAATTATTTTAATCTCATTGAACCACATTTTACTTCTTAATGACAACCATGTATGTCGGATTTTCAAAATTCAATACACATTAGTGGTAAACTTTCATTTAACTGAAAAATCAGTTTGCTTGATTACCACTTAGTGGTTTCATTATTCATCAAAAATTGAAGTTTTTCAGAAAATTACCAAAAATTCACCCTAAGCTATATTTGATATTCCGAATTCAAAAATGAAGTCTATTTTACAAAATTCAAATCATATAAGTCACATTAATTAATTTAATAATTAATTCCCACTGCCAGAGCAAATAGCGTGTTTTTACAAAACAATAAGTATCAAAAGATTGACACCAGTTTAAGTCTAATTTAAAGTGAAATTGATTCCAATGACCACCATTGGATAAAATGGTAAAAATATATTCTAATTTCACTTAAAAACCAATTAAAAACATAATCTAATCATATAAATAAATTATATTAAAAAGCAGTTTGGATGTAAAATGCAGCATTTTTCACTATTCATTAAAAAATGAACATTGTCAGAAAAATATCAACAATTCACACAAAGTAAATTTTGATGTCCCAATCATAAATTATAAGTTTATTTTGACAAAAATAGTTTATAAAATTGTCAAAATATAGATTCAAAAATGGTTTGCCATCAAAAGGCACTAAAACAATCTTTTGAGAATATTAGTGTATTCCATGCATAAGATTGTATTTATTTTCATTTTAAGCCTCTATAACACTATCTTAATCATTAATAGACATAGATAAAAATATCTATTATTCATTACTTACTTGGGATGTTACATGTTACACCACGTTTAAACGAGCCACGATATACTATTAATGCTATTATTTAAACATGGTTGTAATGACCTATAATTTATACATGGTATTATGAATTAGAATAAACTAAAATTAAATACTAAAATAGTTATTTTAGATAATGTAATCATATTTATAAAAAATTATATAATAATTTTTAACATCTTTATATTATTCAAAAATATTATTTTCTCAAAAAAATATTTTTTATAATTTTGGGAAAAAAATATATTAGATTTTGAAACATCTAGAATATATATTTTAACAAATATCATCAATTTTTGATTCCACTTATCATAATCATCTTAGTGTTATTTTGATTAATTTTTTTGAAATTTTATTTTATATTGAATAGTGAAAAGGCATGATTTTTATTTAAAAGTACCTTTTTTAAAGAAATTTTAAAGTTGAATCATATTTATAATTTCATAAATGGAATATTATTTAAATAATGTTATTTTTAAACCATCCTAGTTCATTTTAATCAAATTCATAATGAAATTTCATTTTTTAGCTTTCTATAATTATTAATGTTTGATCTTTGGGAAACCATTATTTCATCATGTCTATGCGTTCAGTTTTAAATTAAAATATTCCAAATTTTTGAATGATATTTTTAAAAATTTATTGAATATTTTAAATAATAATAATTAATATTAAATAATTTCTTTAACATATTTTTTCCAAATTTATTTGTAAACAAAGTTAAAATCATTTACCCTGGACAACGTTAAAATGGGTTTACCAGGGGTTAATCTAACATGATAAGTTGTAAAATAGATAAGAATCATGTCCAAATACCATATTATAGTAATATTTCTATTGTATATCTTAAGATGTACGACATTGATCCATTTTAGATCCTTGTATCATGTGAAAAACTTAGGTACTCTTTACGCTTTTCAAAAATTCTATATATGTCCTCTCCCCACTTAAAAAGCCCACCCATCTTCTATCCTATTAAAATTGAAAAACACATTGGATCATTCCATAAATTACAATGAAAAATTTCTTTAATTCCATACCCAGATAACATATAACTTATTCTGATTAAGAAACATTCATATTAATTCTTCAGGTATAAACCAAAATAGTTTCTTCAAGGAAGAGGTTAAATTATAAAATTCATGTTTATATTTTATTTCTTCCTACAACTCATTAAAATATTATTCAAACACAATGATATAATAACCCAAATATATTAAATATAATTATATGTTACTGTGTTTATGTAATGACCTACATATATCTCCTCTTCCATTAAGTGATAAACCAAACAATCAATTGTCTGTACAATGAACCACCACCCCACAAATCGATGTAATTCAATTTCCATCACCACATTTAATAGAAGGATGTAATGATGTATTTTGACCTATTTTTATGCTATTTAAGAAATATTTAAACCTCTTTAATTTTAATATCACATATACCTTCTTAATTCACACTTCAAATGAATACGATAATGTCGCTCGTGTGTACATCGAACTATTACCTCATGAAGCGATGTGATTCATTTTTCTATTACACTTTTAATAAAATATGATAAACAAATATTAAATTAAAATATTTGATATATATATATAAATATGAAATCAAAATTATTATATAAATTTAATATAATTTTTAGCTTTCTTTTTTTATCTACTGAGATAATGGAAACAAAATTATTGCATATATAAGGCCAATCATCTCCATAAACAAGGTGATTCATTTTTTATCTCTAAAATTATTTGATTAATATAAATAAATATATATAAAATATATATATGACTTTTATATCATTTATAATATTATTTTTATGATTTAACAATGGTCGTTGTAAAAGTAAAAAAATAACAAACCAAAACAAACATGAAAAAATTAGTTATAACCTGTAATGTGATTTTAATAAAAAAAATTAATAAATCTCTCAAAAATTTATATAAGTAAACAATATATTCAATTATTCCTTTGTTTATGTTTCTATAATATATGTATAAAAATATATTATTTATTTTATATGAGATAATAACATGTACGTATTATTTTGAGATTTAAGGTAATGATTTTCTTCTCACCTTTTTTTATCTAGGACAGATGCCTTATAAACAACATGTTTCATTTAAATATTTAACATTATACCCTTATATTTATTTTATGTTACATATAATTATAATTATGGGTTATTCATATCCATATATTTTTATTTATTTCATTTTCATTACGATTCAAAACATAACAATGTGGTAATAATTTAATGTTACAATCTCATTGTTTAACGGGATTGTTTATGATATGATTACAATTGTAATATATTATTATCTAACACTTAAGAAACTAATTTATATTATTCTAATATATTTATTTTTTAAAAATAATGTTTCAATTTAATTTTCCTCTATTAATGTGTTGAGGACTCCAATTTAATGTTCGTTTTTGAAAAATTTCTTTATTTATTTCTTTGATTATATAAAAATTTCATAAATAAATATGTTTTCTAAAAAATATTAAGGAATTTTTTTTTCTAAACCAATTAGTTTTGAAATAAATTTATACCCATATCTAAATTTTTTTATTTTTTTAAAAATAGAACCTTTTTTTTATATTCCTAACAATTCCCTTTATTTATTTTACAGTACTATGAAAAGAGTCTTTGTGTTAATGTGTATTGAATGAATACAATTTACAACCATAATAAATGATAATTAATTTATATATTCCATTATATGATTCCCATGTTATTTCCTATTTTATGTAATTTTTAATTTTTTTTCAAATTCCAATTTTAAAATGTGATTTTCATAGAGAAAGGGACAATTTTCTAATTAATTATTTAAAGTGAGATTTTAAAATCATTTTCAATATAATATGACATACATTGAGGTTTATTGTTATATGTTATGAAAATTATCCAATTGCACCATCCTTATTATATATCTAGATGTTGAATTAATATTATTAATAGATTTCTATGAATCCCATTTTTTCCATGGGTAATGTTGTAATATCTTTATGGGATAAATGAGGGACCCATTTTCTTTATATGTGTAAGGCTATGATAGAATTATTATACTTCCATTTTTCAATGGGGAGTGAAATGATGAATGATTTATCATATCTTGGAATAATTATTTATATTTATATTTATATGATGGTGGTTATTTTATAACCATTAATGGTGTTTTCATTGTAACCATGGATGGTGGTCAAGTTGCAACAAATGATGTGTGGGAACTATATATCCCTCTAGTGAATTATGTAATTCCTCATATCAGATTATCTAATAGTGGGAAAAAAGTATACGAACATCATACATAATGGTAAAGAGGCATATAGCCGTGTTTATAAATAGAAAACTATATGTTTAAATTTGTCTACAATGGGAAACATGGTATGGGCCCTGATCCACCGTGTTTCAGGGTCTTCATATTTTACCTTGAAAATTTAAATGTTTTTCTTCCAATGTTTATTCAACACCATTATTAAAAGTGGTAATGGTTCTTTAATTATGTTTATTTAACTAACTTATTAATATTATCTTTTATAATAATAATTCTGTATTTCTTGACTCCTGTTTATTATCAACGATTGGTTGGGTTTGAACATTGTATGTAATGTTCATGATATCTTTCCCATATTACTAAGGATTTCCTATGATAATAGATTAATATCTACAATTTTTAAACTTATTTTGCATCTTATCTCCCAATTTTTTATATTTATTTTCCCTAGGATATAAATATAGTTTTCATTTATGGTTTTTTTATGAAGACAGAAAATTTGGATGATCATTATAGGAATTATTGATGATAATTCATTATATAAGAACATTTCTTACCTATTATCCAAAGTCACTAATCCTTTATGGTTCATGAGCATATATTTATTAAATGTATTGAGAATTCATTTAAAATGATGTAATAATTATTAATGGGAAACATTGGTTACTATAGTTGGTCTTATAGAAAGGATTATTAAACCATTGGAAACTAGGATTAGAAAATGTTATTTAGAAATCATAGGACAACCCTATATAAAGAAGAATGTATTATGTTATGTAAATTAATGGAGTGTGGTTTTACTATCAATACATATTTTTCTTGATACAATAAGTGGATTTGGATTTGTCATATATTTCCATAGGAGTAATAACTCTAAAAACCACATCCTAAGATTGAATCGAGTATTAGCTAGTACACATAAATGGTCCATGCTACACACAAGTATTGAAACTACTATGAGCCATGATACTGTAAATTAACATTTTATTTGTTAATTTTCATGAATTATATTAATTTATAATGACCTCGGATTATCTAGTAGAAGCATATGGTGTCATAAATTTAGTAGAAGGTGTCGTTATTTAGATAACCTATATGTTCTTTTTCATGATTATATGGTTCCCTAATATGATTATTGTTTCTTATCATATTTCTTTTAGGATTATTAAATTGTTGAATCTATGAAAAATATTTTTAAAACTAAATTTTATGTACACTAAAATTATAATGAGAAACCAAATTAGATGATGAATTAAGGGGAAGAAATTATAATTATTCATATTCATCTATCATGATATGTGATAAAAAATATGAACTTTAGTGTGATTCAAAACACATAAAATAAGAGGAAGATGGGATATTATGAATCATCATGTGGTAATGATAACAGAGGGAAAAATATTCATCTTGCTACATTCAAAAAAGCTGAAAATAAAAAACTTATATGAATATTTAAAATGGTGTAAATATGTTTTATATATGAAAAAAAGGTCATGTAGAAATTAGTTTCCAAGAAATTTTATTTCTTATATTTGAGAAACATCGAAATTATCTGATTCATTTTCCTAAAAAATTGTTTATCCCTAGACCAAAAATGATCTTATGATATACAAACCACTAAATTGAATATATTTATGTTGTATTTGTAACACCCCAGGTAAATAAAGAATATGAAATTTCTATATTTATCCCTATTTGTGAATAAAATGTTAATATTAATTTAAAGGGAACGCTATTCTTGATGGCTTACCAAATACGCAACAACGAGTTCCTTTGAAATCTTACGTTGCACTATAATAATAAAATAATATTATTTTAAATAGTAGTTAACGCCTAGCCGTTGTAATGGAGGGAATGAAAAAAACTAACTACAAAATGATTATATATGTTTGTCAAATATTTTTACTTTTTATAATAAATGTTAGAGGATTAAAAATGTGAATGAATTCAATTTTAAACATAAACATTCTAATATTATTTAGAAGGTCGATTAACCACCTTTTGATGGAGAAACGCTTTTAAATCCACTTTTTGACAATTTTTTGTGTTATATTTGACAAAATAAAATTCTTCTTTAGAATCGAGACATCAAAATTTACTTTGTGTAAATTATTGGTATCTTTCCGATAAAGTTCATTTTTAATGAATAGTGAAAATGTTGTATTTTAATTCAAAACCCCTTTTTAATCTAATTTATTTATATGATTAGACTATATTTTTAATTTTTTTTAAAGAAGAATTAGAATATATTTTTACTATTTAATCCAATAGTGGTCATTGGAATTAATTTCACTTTGAAATTGGACTTAAACTACTGTCAATATTTTAATAGATATTGTTTCCTAAAAACACGCTATTTGTTTTGACAGTGGAAATTAATTATTAAATTAATTAATGAAACTTATATGTTTTGAATTTTTTAAAATAGAAATCATTTTTTAGTTCGAAATATCAAATATATCTTAGGGTGAATTTTTGGTATTTTTCTGAAAAACATTAATTTTTGATGAATAGTGAAACCACTAAGTGGTAGTTAAAGAAACTGATTTTTCGGTTAAATGAAACTTTGCCACCTTTATGTTTTGAATTTAAAAATTCTGACTTACATGGTTTTCATTAGGATGTAAAATGTCATTCAATGGGATTAAAATAATTTTTTGGTGAATAGTAACTTTTATGTTCTTAATCGCGATTAGAGGTAATTAATGTGGTTTAAGTTAAAAATAATGTTTTAATAATATGAAATAACCTAGACACATGTAATACCCTTATTGGATGTGTCATTTATGAGCAATAAAATACATGGGTAATCTTGGGGACCCCAAGGAGCCACTTTGGTAGGAAAATGACATTAATAACTTTTTATTTAATGTTAAAATAAAAATGTAACAAACATGAGATGTTTTACTAAAAAAGATTTTAAACGGGGTTATACATGTAATAATTTTGACTATAAATATTCATTAGAAATCTAAAAATATTTCCTACATCATGATATTTTTTTATAATTTTTAGACATTAAATAAATTAAATTATTTATGACACCATGTTGATGCAACGATTACCTCATTATTTAACGATTTAAATAAAATGAAAAGATAATGTAAAATCTAAAACCTTCATTTTTCAAAAACCTATTGGATGGATTTCTAACCTTTATCACATTATCCACTAAAAATAAAATTGTGGGACCCTTTTTATCGGAAAATCATTTTATAATTAAGTATCTTTTTTTAACTTTCAAAGAGTGCACCTCCTCTCCTCTTATAAAAGGCCCCCACCTCTACCACCTTACCCACACCTCTCAAGACTTTGGCTCGGACAACCCCTACCCATTTTGTCTCTCCAAATCTCTATATTACTCCTAGAATCCTCACTTTGGGCAGAAGTCTTCCCAAGGAAGCCTTTGTGCTCAAATCAAAAAGAGTTACCCGACTTTAAGGTAATGTCTTCACTTGTGTTCTTTTGTTTTATTTTGCTTCTACAACCCCCTAAACTCTTTTTATTCATTTCTTTTGTTACAACTCTAGTATCATAAATATACTATGATTTTTTTATAAGAAGCATTCGAGCTACACTTACATGCACCTACATCTAATTGTTAAAAAACATATTATTTCTATGGATGGCGAATTTCTGCCTCATGAAACGATGATTATTCAACACTCCTATAACACCTTCAAAGGTGGCCATTAATATGTCACTATATTTATATATGGTATATAATATGTTTATGTTTTACTTGAGCTTCTGTATTTTTCCTTTTTGGAATACCTTTATGGTTTCCATTGTGGGTAAACACGATAATTTCATTTTAGGATGTGCGGACTACCTCCCCCTCAAAGTGATTTGATTCGTTAATTCCATATGTGGGATGTATAAAGGATGGATTTAAAGTTATTATATATGATGTATGTTACATATAAATTATGAATATAATTATTGAATTAAAATATAAATACCTCTCATTTAGTATTAATTCCATTAATATGACATGGAAATGAAAGTAGCGTTCATGCGTACGTATGGCTTACCGTCTCCATGAACGGTGCATTTCATTTATTACCTCTAAATGATTATGTAATATTATAAATACATGTATAGTATATATATATATGATATATATTATATCCAAATCATGAATATCATTCTGGATATAATGAACCATTGACCACACGAACAACATGTAATTGTAAGAAGTTCACTTTCGACTTACGAACCAAATATCGACAAAAAAAACATTATTAACTTAAATAATTACATAATGATTATTACATGGAAATAAGTGATATAAAAGGAAAAATGAACTTGAAAAAGGTTCTTAATCAAGTAGAAATTAACTCAAGTTCATTATTCAGTGAGTTAAATAACGATCGAGTCAAGTCGGACCCGAGGTAAGGGATCCAACCTCTCTCTTTCATTATAAGTACTCTCTTTTATGTAATTTCTTTTAAGCTCATATTTCTTATTTTTGGGGAGGTTATTTTATATTCCACATACTATACATTTTATGTTCATATTATGAGAGAACCTATTTGATCTCATAAATCCATTTTTGGAAGTTTTAAGTGGCGTCGTTAGGCTGTCGAGTTTTCGTAAGGGACTTCGTCTCAATCTCCTTTGATTGAGGAATATTTCGTTTTATACACAAATTTATTTTATACGGTGTATAAAACCCTTTGAATATTACTTTTATACAAAAGTAATATTTTTCTACGAAGATTTTTACTAGACGACAAAAAGGAATGTTTCTTTTAATGTACGCGGTGACAACGACCTTTTCTGCCGCCGTGAGTATTATTTGGTATTTGGCTTCCTCAACAAGCCGTAATGTTTTTTAAAAAACAAATAAATAAATACCATATACTATTTTATTTATTTTGGTATTGAAAATGGTTTTTTATAATGGATTTTTTATGTCAATATATTTAAGTGATATATTGTGATCAATGTGTGGAAATGTTTTCTTTCCATTATATTTGTTTTATGTCTTATGATTTTATAATGGTACATGGACATTTGATGGGTGGTTACATGATAAATCATATGATGGGTGGTGACGTGAATACTAGTAAGGGTGGTTACGTTATAACCTCCAATGCATTGGGTATGGAAGTCAGCCGTATGGCTATTCCATTAAGTGATATGTGTGGAAGTCGACTGTATGGTTATTCCATTTAAGTATGTTTATGTCCCAAGTTACCTTTATATGTTATGTGTTCTTTATATGGGTTTTATGGTAATATTTTTGTTACAAAAGGGGTAAGTAATGATATTTTTTTTAGTGAATAGTTTTTACTACTTCCTAAAGGTGAAAGGTATTACTTTGATAAAGTATACATGGTTTACTTGTGGTTTTGAAAAACTAATAGTTTTTATTCTTTGTGTATCCCTTGCTGAGCTATTTATGATCACCCCAAGTTTTTTTGAAATGTTTTTCACATGACATAATGTGGAATAGGGTCATGGATGGAATCAAAGGAAAGTTATGTTATCTAATACATGGAACTATACATGTTTCTTTTTAAGAGTTTTTATTTTATGGAAGTTTAGTAGAAGTGACTACTTTGTAATCTTTTGAGATGTAATAGTTATGTCCTAATTCTCTAAAACTCTAAACCTGAAAATATACTCAATGTTAATTATTCATTTAATTCAATATTTAGTAAGGTTTAAGGCCGGGGCCTTATAGTTGGTATCAGAGGTCGGTTTAGATAACTTTAGAGGCTAGGGTATTCTCTAAGCATAAGTGACATTACCATAATGGTTAGGATTTTAGAAAGAGTCCTAGTTTTAGATAAAGTGAATGAGTAAGTATATCTTAGTGTTTATCTTCCTCTTTAGTACATGGTGGTTTTGTTGATATGCTCACACTGACCTTGTCGGTTTTAGTAAATGGTTGGATCTAGCAGGCACCAAAGTAACGATGGATGTGAAGGAAACTGTGACAGTTTTCTGAGCGAAAAACTGAATGGTATGGGTGCTGCAATGAGATCTCTTGTGTTTATCCTCAACAAACTATCTGGAGTCATGATTGACCACCTAAACCTTGGTGATTTCTATAAGGCATCATATATGTGAGAAACACATTCCTACGGAACTACATGTATTAATCATAAAGGTAAGTGTGTTCCAAAACCTATATGTCAAAGATGTGGAAAGAAACACCTAGGAAAATGTTTCAAAGGGACATAAATATGCTATATATGTGGAAATGGAGGTCATAAAGCAAGAACCTGCCATGGAAAAAGGAAGCATCCAGTTGACTCGTGGAAGGGAAAAGAAGTTCTTTCTGAGGGATCAATTGAATGTTTTAAATGTGTTTTGCATGGTCATTATGAAAACACGTGTACTATGAAGAAGTTTTGGGAATGGGATCACCAAGATCGTACAAATATTCGTTTACCAATACCTAATGCCATTCTGATTGAGGATAAAGAAACTGACAATGACCAGTCAAAGGTATGGATTATTTCTTAACTTTTGTTTTCCTATTTTGGAATCTTAGGATATGATTCATGATTTTGTTTGTAGGAAAGAATTATTTCAGAATATGTTGGAAAGGAATGGTTAATGGATCATGAATAATGTTGAATGAGTAAGAAGTCAACGTATACTGGATTCAAGAGTTATGGTGAAATTCTTAAGAGTATTAAGTCTCTTTTGTTGATGGGGTTACATTAGAAGAATTTTTATAGTATGTGTAACCCTGATGTTTGATATATGAAAATTTTATTCAAGGAATAGTTATCTGTTCTTTTGTGGACATAGTTATAAAGAACAATTTGGGTTTATATGATCCTTAATTTTGAGGTAAATATGGGTTGCTATATGTTATGATGGAAAGTGAACGACATGAGATAAAATTGAGGTTAAATTATGTTATGGTTATTTTTGAAGATTTTAACTCTTTGTTGGGGAATGTTTTAAGAATTATATAGTTTTGTAAAAAGGACAACACGTAGACCGTGTGACAACCCGTCACGTCTGACAAAGCTGCGGGAATCGAACCCACAACCAAAGTGCAACTGGTATTTATCGCCAACCATTGGAATACGTGAAGTCCCTGGTTAGTTTAACTAATTCTTTTTAGTTAGATGATTTTATGAATTAAGAGTAAGTTGATTTTGGGTTATCTATTGAAATTTATTTACCTATCATGGAGGATATGTTATTAGGTTAATTACTTTTCAATACGAGACTTTAAGAGCAACTGATGTTGTTTGGAGATAAATGTTACAATTTAACTTGGAAGACTATGTGACTAAATCTTTCAAATATTTGGGTTTCAATATTTGTTTGGTTTACTTTGAAGAATTTTATGGACAAATTGTTTATCGAATGGTCCTCGTTGAACTTTGGGTTATGTTGGACAAATTTTGGAGATTAATAATAGATTTTCTTTTTATAAAGGGTTATCCTTTTCTGGGGTATCTGATCTTGTACTAAC
This sequence comes from Viscum album, assembly GCA_963277665.1. NCBI lineage: Eukaryota > Viridiplantae > Streptophyta > Magnoliopsida > Santalales > Viscaceae > Viscum > Viscum album. Next base: position 235,634,440 of record OY728159.1, read on the forward strand.
CTTTTTGGTTTAGGTTTTGGTTAAGTCTAAAGAAATGGGATGTATATAGTTCTCTTTTGTGGATTAGGTGATTCTCTATAAGTTGATCATAGTACTCTTAATGTGAACAAGTCTTCCTAAATACTCATCTTTTGGAGAAAATATGAGTTTGTGTAAGAAATGTAATAAAAGCTGAAAGTCAACATGATAAGTAATTATGTTTCCTTATGAATAAATTCCTCAATATAAAGTAACTTAAAACAAAAATGTTGTCTATTTACTTTTCCAACTCGGGAATCGAATACCGTTTAACCCATCACAAGTATGTGATTTTCTTATGGTTAACTTTTACCTAAACATGTTTTCTATCACTCTCAATCAGAACATGACACTATGTTTTCTCCTCCATGTCTATGTTTTCCTACATGGAATCCTAGTATCGGTTAACTCGGGTGACCTCTGTACTTATCTTTCTTTATTTTAAAGTGATTGTTTTACCGACTCTTGTTCTGATGTGGGACTTTCAAGGATGTTTCCGATACCAATTTTAAAATTATGAGGACGCAATTCCCAAAAGGGGGGAAGGATGTAACACCCCTGGTAAATAAAGAATATGACATTTTTATATTTATCCCTATTTGTGAATAAAATGTTAATATTAATTTAAAGGGAATGCTATTCTTGATGTCTTAACCAATACTCAATAACAAGTTCCTTTGAAATCTTACGTTGCACTATAATAATAAAATAATATTATTTTAAATGGTAGTTAATGCCTATACGTTTTAATGGAGGGAATGAACAGAACTAACTACAAAATGATTATATATTTTTGTCAAATATTTTTACTTTTTAAAATAAATGTTAGAGGATTAAAAATGTGAATGAATTCAATTTTAAACGTAAACATTCTAATATTCTTTAGAAGGTCGATTAACCGCCTTTTGATGGCGAACCTCTTTTAAATCCACTTTTTCAAAATTATATGTGTTATATTTGACAAAATAAAATTTTTCTTTATAATATAGACATAAAAATTTACTTTGTGTAAATTTTTGGTATCTTTCCGATAAAGTTCATTTTTTAATGAATAGTGAAAAATGATGTATTTTAATTCAAAACCCCATTTTAAACTAATTTATTTATATGATTATATTATCTTTTGAATTTTTTTTAAAGTAAAATTAGAATATATTTTTTCCATTTAATCCAATAGTGGTCATTGGAATTAATTTCACTTTGAAATTGGACTTGAACTAGTGTCTATCTTTTAATAGATATTGTTTCTTAAAAACACGCTATTGGTTTTGACAGTGGGAATTAATTATTAAATTAATTAATGAAACTTATATGTTTTGAATTTTTTAAAATAGACATCGTTTTTGAGTTCGGAATATCAAATATAGATTCGGTTGAATTTTTGGTATTTTTTTTAAAAACATCAATTTTTGATGAATAGTGAAACTACTAAGTGGTAGTTAAAGAAACTGATTTTTCGTTTAAATGAAACTTTGCCACCTATATGTTTTGAATTTCAAAAATTCGACATACATGGTTTTCATTTGGAAGTAAAATGTGGTTCAATGGGATTAAAATAATTTTTTTGGTGAATAGTATCTTTTATGTTCTTAATCGCGATTAGACGTAATTAATGTGGGTTAAGGTAAAAATAATGTTTTAATAATATGAAATGACCTAGACACATGTCCTACCCTTATTGGATGTGTCATGGCCGACCAAGACAATCCATGGGTCAACTTGGGGACCCCATGGAGCCACTTTGGTAGGAAAATGACATTAATAACTTTTTATTTAATGTAAAAATAAAAATGTCACAAACATGAGATGTTTTACTAAAACAATATTTAAATGGGGTTATACAAGTCATAATGTTGACTATAAATATTCATTAGGAAGTTAAAACGATTTCCTGAATCATGATATTTTTTATATTATTTTTAGACATTAAATACATTAAATTATTTATGACACCATGATGATGCAACGATTACCTCATTATTTAACGATTTAAATAAAATGAAAAGATAATGTAAAACCTAAAACCTACACTTGTCAAAAACCTATTGGATTTGTGGATTTTGAACCCTTATCACATTATACTCTAAATATATAATTGTGGGGACCTTTTTATCCGAAAATCATTTTATAATAAAGTATCTTTTCTTAACTTTCCATGAGTGCCCCTCCTCTCCTATTATAAAAGGCCCCCACCTCTAACACATTACCCACACCTCCCAAGCCTTTTCCTCGGCCAACCACTGCCCATTTTGTCTCTCTACATCCCTATATTACTTCTAGAGTCCAAATATTGGGCATAAGTCTTCCCAAGTAAGCCTTTTATCTCAAATAAAAAATAGTTACCCGATTTTAAGGTAATGTCTTCACTTGTGTTCTTTTGTTTTATTTTGTTTCTCCAACACCCTAAACTATTTTTATTCATTTATTTTGTAACAACTACAGCATCTTCAATTTACTAGGATGTTTTTATAAGAATAATTCGAGCTAAAATTACACAAACCTACATCTAATGGTTAAAGAACATATTGTTTCTGTGGATGACGAATTTCAACCTCATGAAACGATGATTGTTCAACACTCATATAACACCTTCAAAGGTGTCCATTAAGATGTCACTATATTTATATATGATATATACTATGTTTATGTTTTACTTAATCTTATGTATTTTTCTTTTGTGGCATACATTTATGGTTTCCATTGTGGGTAAACACGATAATTTCATTTTAGGAAGTGTGGACTACCGCCCCTCAAAGTGATTTGATTCGTTAATGCCATATGTGGGATGTATAAAGGATGTATTTAAAGTTATTATATATGATGTATGTTACATATAAATGATGAATATAATTCTGGAATTAAAATATACATACCTCTCATTTAGTTTTAATTCTATTAATATGACATAGAAATGAAAGTAGCGTTCATGCGTACGTACGGCTTACCGTCTCCATGAACGGTGCATTTGATTTCATACCTCTAAATGATTATGTAATATTATAAATACATGTATATTATGGATATATATGATATATATGATATCCATATAATGAATATCATTCTGGATATAATGAACCTTTGACCACACAAACAACATGTAATTGTAAGAAGTCCACTTTCGACTTAAGAACCAAATGTTGACAAAACAAACATTATTAACATAAATGATTACATAATGTTTATAACATGGAAATAAGTGATATAAAAGGAATAATTAACTTTAAAAAGGTTCTTAAGAAAGTAGAAATTATCTCAAGTTTATTATTCAGGACGTTAAAGAACGATCGAGTCAAGTCGGACCCGAGGTAAGGGAACCAACCTCTCTCTTTCTTTTTAAGTACTCTCTTTTATGTCATTTCTTTTAAGCTCATATTTCTTATCTTTGGGGAGATTATTTTATATTCCTCATACTTTAATTTTTATTTTCATATTATGAGAGAGCCTATTTGATCTCATAAATCCATTTTTGGATGTTTTAAGTGGCGTCGTTAGGCGATCAAGTTTTCATAAGGGAATTCGTCTCAATCTCCTTTCATTGAGGCATATTTCGTTTTATACACAACTTTATTTTATACGGTGTATAAACCCCTTTTACTTTTACTTTTATACATAATAAATCTTTTTCTACGAAGCGTTTTACTAAACCAAAAAAAGGAATGTTTCTTTTAACGTACGCGGTGACAACAACCTTTTCCGTCGCCGCGAGTATTATTTAGTCTTTGGCTTCCTCAACAAGCAGTAATGTGTTTTTTTTAAATAAATAAATACCATATACTGTTTTATGTATTTTGGTATTGAAAAGGTTTTTTTATAATCGATTTGTTATGTCAATATATTTATGTGATATATTGTGATCAAAGTGTGGAAATGTTTTCTTTCCATTATATTTGTTTTATGTCTTATGATTTTATAATGGTACTTGGACATTTGATGGGTGGTTACATGGTAAACCATATGACGAGTGGTTCCGTGAATACCAGGATGGGTGGTTACGTTATAACCTCCAATGCATTGGGTATGGAAGTCGGATGTATGGCTATTCCATTAAGTGATATGTGTGGAAGTCGATCGTATGGTTATTCCATTTAAGAATGTTTATGTCCCAAGTTACCTTTATATGTTATGTGTTCTTTATATGGGTTTTATGGTAATCTTTTGGTTAAAAAAGGGGTAAGTAATGATATTTTATTCAGTGAAGAGTTTTTACTACTTCCTAAAGATGAAAGGAAGTACTTTGATAAAGTATACATGGTTTACATGTTGTTTTTAAAAACTAACAGTTTTCATTCTTTGTGTACCCCTTGCTGAGCTTTTTATGCTCACCCCAAGTTTTTTTGAAATGTTTTTCACAGGACTTAACGTGGAATAGGGTCAATGATGGGATCAAGGGAAATTTATGCTATCTAATACATGGAACTAGACATGTTTCCTTTTAAGAGTTTTTATTTTATGGAAATTTAGTAGAAGTGACTACTTTGTAATCTTTGGAGATGTAATAGTTATGTCCTAATTCTCTAAAACCCTTAACCTAAAAAGATCCTCAATGTGAATTATTCATTTAATTCAATATTAAGTAAGGTTTAAGGCTAGAGCCTTATAGAATTGTATTAGTATTTAATAAATATATTTTATAATTATTTTTTTAAATTCTATTTTGGTTATAAGAACCATGAGACATCTAAGGACTGAGTTAATCATAGAAGCGCATATGTCTTAATGTAAGATTATCTGGATTGTTATAGATTTCATCACATGTTTATGCGCTCAAGGGTGATTTTATAATGAAATTAATAATCCTCACTTTTAGGTTTTTATGTGATTGGTGGAATGAAATGTTATGATAATTATTATATTGACCCCAATCTTAGTAGCATGGATCTAGTGCCTATATTAATACATTGGAATAAGATACATGGAACCATATCCCGAAGGAAAAAATAGTTTATACACATTGGTAAGATAGATATATACATGATTCCCATTTTACATTCCAAAATTTCATCATATTTTAGAATATCATTATTCCATCTATCATATTCTAAAAAAACATTATGGTGCACTTAGTGAATTCTTGAGAAATCAAACAATCCTAAGTGCACTCATATGATAAGTCATCGTTATGTATAATGGAACCTATCATGAATCAATAAGAATAATAAATTTACGAATTTTAATAACTAAAATCACATTCCATTTAATAAAAACATAGAATGAAATGCATCCTGAGATCACATCATAGAGAAAATATCATTGAAAATTATATAAGGCATAATTAGTTTGATAAGGTAAATAATTTAAAACACATTCCATTTAATTGATAAAATAAGATGAAATGCATCTATAAATAATATCATTATGAAAATATCATGGATAACTAAAATTAAATTCTTAATGAAGGAAAAGTTAATTGTTGGTCATCATATTTCCAAGGAATATTATACCTATACAGTTAAGATATATACTCAATATAGTTTAAAAATGATGTGTTGAACCCCTTTTAACTAATCCAAGCAACATGATTCTTCGGATGATATTATCGATATGTCAAGGGAATTTCTATAACCAAGACCTAACCATGTCATTAAAGTACATGTCATTCCTCATATATATTTTAATCAATTTAATTCACAAGAAATTCATCCTATCAGGAAATATCTTTATTGAACAACTAAAATGGATTTTTCAATATTCCTCCCAATAATGAAATGACTTTCAATATAGAACACAATATGATTGAATGATATTGGGATAATAAATAAAAATTCCCATGATACAAATATGTGTATTTTAGGTAAATTTAATGTAATATTATCATAGGAAAGTGAATACTTCGAGTGGAAGTTAATGACTATAAAAAAATTAATGATGTGAATTTCTATACTATCCTTGGAAAAAAATGATTATAAAACATAGAGGAATAATATGTATATTATCAATAAAACATGTCCTTAGAAGAGTATATGTAGAATAATAGGTTCTTTTCACTGATTAATATACATACCATAAAATGATCCATGAATTAATTCTTGAGGAAAATATCTTTTCCATTTTGAAAATATCATTTTAATACTAAAATTTCACAAAACATTTTGTAGAAAAATTTATATGAAAATAAACATTGAATCAAATAATAAAATATTCAATGCATTATGTGGCCATTATGGTAGTAAAATCCGTACAAAAATAGTATGATAGAACAAATATTCCTTTCACATTTTTGATAAAGGTAAAACATGCATTTTATTTAAATAAAATGAAAATTACTTTAATTTTTTTTTGTAATAAGTAATAATGTATAAAATTTTACTAAAAAAGATTAAAAGGTAAAATAAATTGAAAACATTTTTAGGAAACATTGTTTTGGAATATAACAAATTTTGAAACGAAGGGAAAAATGAAGTTATTTATTATTAAAAACACATTCTCAATGAATTTTATTACAAAAAAGTGGAATAATGGTTATATTACCAAAAAATGTTCATTAATAACAATAGGATAATATTATATAAGGGTTTATTAATCCGTGATTAAATAATTTACTTCAACTAGTATTAAAGAATAAACAATCTCGATTAGTACCAAATTGTGAAATAATCCTTTAAAATGATACCAGAAACGCTCAGCCAGAGGCAAACCTCTGACCATTTATTAATAAAAGAAAAAGAAAAGCAGAAGAGATACAGAAAGTTCAGAACAACTACATACCATATAGATCATACTCATAATCACCCCCTTTTGAAACTACATCCTCTACGTTATCTGTTTCCCACTTCGAAATTTCATATTGTTTAAGAACTTTGGCATATTTCCTTCTGAGATTTATCTTTTCCAAGGATAGAAATTCCCTTGAGGATTGCATCGCCCAGCTTTCCCTCCCCATAGAAGATCAAGTGGAAATTGGCTTTGGAAGATAAGAATAATCTTTCTTTGCTCTACGCCGTGGTGGGGCAGTTTGAGCACCTTCCTCCCCTTGATGCTTCAACCGTGCACCCTGAGCAACATCACTGTAAGAATGGCGTACCACACCACTATGTTTTTCCTTGTCACTATCCGAGATATCACCCCACTTTCCCAATAATTTCAGATCTTGATAAACATCCTCCGCCAGAGATTCAGTCACCAACTCTGATTGCAATGAATTGCAGTCCAGCTCCTGTAATTTGGCCTCATGGCCAGTATGCCCCACATCCTCCATCATAGACTGCCCAGAATTCACCATAGCATTAGCAACCCGACTCACCCCTGCAAATGAGCTGGATCTTGCTGCTCCCCCACTAATTCAATTCCATTAGCAGCCTCCTACTGGGCATGACTGTCATCATCTGCTAAGGCAAGACATTGTGGTTGGTCCACAAGTTCCTCAACCTCCTCCTCATCTTCTGCAAGCTGTATGAGTCTCCCTTCCTCCCTTGCAGCATCCTCGTTGTCAAATAGCTCTTCCGAATTTTCTAGTTCCAGAAATCTATTTCCAGTAGAGACCATAAATCTCCTTCCTCCAGCATCCACTTCCTGCCCATTCACAGTATCTGCATTTGCAAGGCCAAGATCACGCTTCAAATGATCAAAGTCCTTCTTAACTGTCGGGTCCCGGGGCCTATTCTCTACCGTCTTCATGAAATTACCCTTCACTTTATTCTCAACACCAGACTTGAAAACCCCAACTGCATCATAAGCATGTTTCCCCTCTTGGATGCCCAAAATTTCTTTAGAAGAGCAAACATAAGTCACCTCAGCACCATTTCGGGTCATCCCCTGCCCTAGCACTCTTGACGTTGGCTCATCTCCCACTGCATTCCCAGCCATAGGCTCACAAACCAACCTCTTCATGAGAGATGATGCCACTATCTCCTCCATTTCTACACTGCCATTTGTAGGCTCGCCCATCCCAGCAGCCTGCTCAACAGCAACTTCACACCTGACACACCCCACGCCCTCCTCAGCAGTCAGCCTATCTCCCGCCTCACCCCTTCGTGTTGTCAAACCATCCCCAAAATGACCCACTCTCAGGTTCTTCACCATAATAGTAGCAGCACACCCTCCTCTGCGATTCATCCCCATAACTTTTGAGTAGCCATTCACCCTCCCGCTGTGACAGTTCATCGCCAAATGACCACACCAGTTGCATGATACACAATAATGCATCCACAACTCAAAAATAACCTCTTGCTTCCAGCGAAACTCCTGCTCATCTATGATCCAAACGCATCGGACCGGCAGCCGCATAACATAAACTTCAACACAAATTCTCGGGCAGATAGGATGACAAATAAACTTAGTATTCCAATCAGAGAAAAGATACCTACCAATCATGTTCCCAATTGCACACAAGATAGAAGGATTCTGAAACGAGAGAGGCAACCCTGGAAGACTTACCCAAACCGCGAACGTCAAAGGGTCACACCACATGTGAAAGTCAAAACTCCAGCGGAATAGGTAGAAAGAAGATCCATTGCATCTTCGCGGGGCCTAGGACTAGGTGTAGATCAAATCCTCCTCCGATCCAAAGCGGATCATGAAGTTCTTTCAGTCAAGCAAACAGATGACCGCACGCCCCTGCAGCTTCCAAGACTCAGAGACAAATCGATCAAAGGATTCGATCGAAGGCTGCTGGAGACAGAAGAGGGCCACCATTGTAAGCTTGAATAGATCAGAAGCACCATTAATCTCTACTGGAAGAAAAGACAACTGGGGAGCCTCTTGGAATAGAGAGGGGACCTTCAGCGAAATGGAGATTCTCGGGAAGGGCGGTATGGAGCCAATATCCAACAGATTCTCCTTCAGCGGACAAAATCGTAAGTCTCCCTCCTCTGATCGGGAGGGGGGAGCCGAAACCTGCGGCATTAGACCTAGGGCATCGGTCGAGAGGGAGAAGAAGGCGAGACAATATTACACCCTTGAATATTATATGTTGTGATCCTTTAAAATGATCATAAAGATGAAGTGGAAGTTAATCGGTGAATAAATTTTTCTTCAAAATTTAATTCCATTGAAAAAAGTGAAAATAAAAATAAAATAATAAAATTTAATTTTACACATAATCTTATATGTTGTAACCCAATGAATTACAATTGAGTTAATAAATTATTTACAACATCGTAAGTCTTAATTCATACCCCTGTAGAAGATATAATTCCAAATAAAACCTTAAATAACATGAATAATCATTTATTTATGATATTACATGTAAAATTTATTTATATACACCATATAAGGGAAATTATGTGCAAAACATTACAATATTCCAAAATGAAATAAAATTAGGATGTAATCCATTATGTTACACTCCCTTTTATTTTAAAATTATTTAAAATAATGTATTGTGGTTTTAAACATGTTATTAAATTTTTATATAAAAATATTAATATTTATAATATCATATATTATCTTTTTATAACATCTTATCACCCATGGGTTAATGATCATTCATTATTTTCATTGCATTTGGTGTCAATCGCCTTGTTTTCTCATGTGTGTTTTTCATAAATGATATGGATCTTGTGCATATTATATATATGAATAATATATAGAATACTATTCAGGTTATAATTATCATATTTAATCATTATTTATACTTTTATGAAAAATTTTGACAGATTGTTTTGAGAAATGAAGTATGTTGTGCTCGTGGAGACGGTAGCTCTTTTGTACGCATGAGTACTGTTTCTATTTTTCAATGATCATTATTTAATATGGGTGAGTAATATTTTAAAATTACGTAATTATCAATATATTAAAATTAGGATATTATTTATTTAAATATAATTATATATATTATCCATGTGATGTGGGGATGGAAAGAGAGTCGCATCACTTGGTGAAGGTGGCCATCCACACGTACAGAGACAATGTTATCATCTTCTAGTGAATGAAAATATAAGAAATAAAAAGATATAATATCTTTTAAAATGAAAAATGTAGCATTAGTATCATATTTAAATCATTTATATTTAAAATATGTATTAATAAAATCCTTTTTCCCTTCCATGTAAAATGTTTTTGAAAAAATAATCGCATCCATTCGTGAGGTTGTAGTTCTCCGTACACACGAGTACCATTTTCGTATTACCAAATAAATGGAAAATAAAAAATACATAGAAGATATAATGACTTAATATTCATAATTATTTTATATACTTCCAATATATACTTTATATATATTATTATACTCAATTGTGATAGGTGGTAATGAAAAAATGACTAACATATGTTTGCGAGGTGGTAGTTTTACATACACATAAATTATGATTTCCTAACCAATTTTATGGAAAGTAAGATGGTATTAGGTTATGATATTATTATAATAACACACAATTATATATAATATACTCATAATATTATATAATCTGGGTTTAATAATACATAAAGGTGGTTGGGAAGGATATAAAATAAAAATTACAGTTGAAGGACATTAACTCTTCATCATGTATCCTCATGTTTTAACCAAAAGGCATACTATATTAGATTTCATCCCAATATAAGGTTTATAAGATGAGAATATAGAATGGGGGACATTATTTAGGTACGTATTAATTAAAAAATAGTTTTTATTGTTTGAATAATAGAGGAGAGAGGTGAACTTTAATAAGTGTGGTGAGTGCCATACTTGTAATATTTGAAAAGCTTTAATTCCAATGAAATATTTTTATTGTCCCATATCTTCTATAATAGGATATTATCAATAAATAAATGAAAAGGTATGATTATTTCTATAAAATATAGTTTAAACATGTTATTATGTTATTTTATACCATACCATTTGGTTTAACCCCCAACAAATCAATTTTTTCTTAACCTTGGAAATTAATTTTTACCCTTTCACTATTCAATTTGAATAAAAATTAATTTAATTTTTCATAAATTACAAATTATTTTTATTGAATACAATTTAATCCATTTATTCATTTACAATTCATATAATTAGGAAAATAAAATTTCATATTAATCTAGTAGGCACGATAAGAAAGCAAGGCTTAAAACAAATGTTAAAAATTTCACAATGATTTTAATTTAAAATTAAATATTAAATAGATTACATTGAAATAAATTTTATTAATTTATTTATAATTGAACTATATATAATTTGAAACCAATTCAATATATATATTTACATTATTACTAATTTAAATGAAAAATTAGTTTACATTTGAAATTCAATATTTGCAATATACATTGAAAAATGAAATACATTGGAAAAATTATAAAAAATAAACATAACATAGTCTTTAAATAAATATTTCATAAATTAAGATAATTTTATAAAATAAATTTTTAAAAGTGGTAAAAATATATTTTAAATTATGTGTGAAAAGAATGACTAATATGTCTTATAAAAAATGCATTTTTTCATAAAACACATTTTTCTTTTAAATTATTATTATTTTATTTATAAATTATATATATGTATAATTTTAATATTTTAATAAATACTTTAATACCCTGATTTTTTAAAAAAGAGGTATTTTGTTTAATATCAGTCATGATACGCTATATAAAGATTAAACAAACACCTAAATATTATTTTTTAATTATTGCCAATACAACGTAGTAGTTAGAATGCAAGGAATGAATAATATTAATTAAATTTTAAAAATTGGGTTTAAAATTTGTTATATAATGATTCCTTTGTTAGCAAATTAATTGGAAATGAAAATAAAAACAAATTCAATATATGGGATGCATTTTTATTTAAATGTCAATAATTTTGTTAATAAATTTATAGTTATTGAATTATATTAATCAAATATAAATTTAATATAACATTTAAAATTCATCTTATTTGTTTTTGTGACATGATATAAGGACAAATTCAATTTTTGGAATAAAAGGATTTTTTTCAAAAAAGAAGCATTTTTATTACCTTTTGATGGAGAACCCATTTTAAATCTATTTTTGAAACTTTTATATGTTCTATTTTGAAGAATCAACTTCTTCTTCGTATGTAGGACATAAAATTTTACTTTGGATAATTTTTCGTTATTTGTTTAAATAATATTCGTTTTTAATGAATAGTAAAAAATATTTAATTTTATTTCAAAACATATTTCTCATCGTATTTATTTATATAGTCATAATGTACATTTATTTGTTTGTATTGTTTAATTATATTATGGTTTGTAATTCAATTCAATGTAGGTCATTGGAAACAACTCCAAATTGAAATTCTAAATAAAATCTTGGTGAACATTCAATGTTTCACTGAAAAACCAGCTTTCCTTTTTTTTTCTGTGGATTTATTTTTTAATACAATTGACAAAATTGGGTGATTTTAATTTGGTAAAATAGAATAAATATTTAAAACCATATGTTCTAAATTACTATGAATGATAAATTTATTTATTTTTGTATAAACAATTTACCATGGTAAAAAAATTATTTACCGCAATATAGGTAAAAAATGAATCTTGTTTAAGTTAAAACATTAAAGGATTAAAATACATAAAAAATAAAACACTAAAAGGTTTGTTTTGGTTTTTATTAAACCAAATCATCATAATGAACATTATTTGAATGTATAATTGATTAAAATTAATTCCACCTCAACGAGGATAGCTTTAAAAAGAAATTATTCAATAATTCAATCACTTGATCCCACCTCTATTCAAATATATATTCTACACCATATCCTCCCCATTTTGACCCACAAATACTTATAGATAATAAAATAAACTCCCAAATCATTCTTATTTACTCTCGCACATACATGTTCTTAGGGTCTCACTAAAAGACCAAATACATGGTCCTCAAGGGTCTTTTGAGGAGGGGATATTCAAGAGGAAATTTTCCCAATATACCTCTCTTAAGTTAGTTTCTTTTTATATTTTTCCCTCAACTCCTTCATCCATAAATGATTTATAACTATATAGTAATGTATATTTTCTAGTTATATGTTTCATGTGTAAAATCTCATATCAATTACATTTCTAAACTCCACTTATTCAAATAAACGAAATTGTTGTGTAAGTTATGCAAGTTAATCGCCTCTGTGAATAATGGTATTTATTTCTCCATTACCTCCTTCATAGTTAGTCTAAAAAATATTTTTATTTTAAAATATTATTTTAAAATGTATATTATATCATATTTAATATTCTGTAAATGTTATATTAAATATACTTTCATTCATTCCATATTGAGGTTATACGATAACATCGCTTGAGGATGTGTGGACTACTGCCTCCTCAAAATGATGTGATTCATTCACACATAACATTTAATGTATTAAATATTGATTTACTAAAAAAATGATATTAATGAAATATTAATTTTTATGTAATGATATATATATACACACACACACACACACAATGTTACATACATCTCATTTAAATTCATTTTCAATACGATAGGAAAAACAAAAATTATATTGATGTGTACGTACGTCCTACTTTCTCTAAGAACAATGTTTGTAGTTTGTATTTAAGGGATAATATAAATAATGAATATATAAGATATTTATATCATGTATTATATTATATATATTATGGGATTATGACCACATGAAAAATTGGCAACTTAAAAAGTTCATTTTCAACTCAAGTACCGAATAATGACAAAGCATACAACATGAACTTGAATAATTAAGTTAATTTTATAACCAGGTAATAACTGATATAAAAAATATAATAAACTGGAAATTTTTCCTTATTAAATTATTAATTAACCTAACATTATTATTTAATAATATAATGATTTTATGTCAAGAGTCAGACTCAAGGTAAGGGAATTTCATAACCCAGTTTTTATTCATTAGGATAAACTTTTACTTCTTGACTATGTTGTTCAACTCTTTCTGTGTGTAATGATTTACAAGTAACATATATTTTATTTATACTAGTTTTATGTGAATTTATAGTGAATATATATAAAAAATAATATTTCTAACAAAATGATCTTTGTATAGGGCATCATCTCAATCTCCTTACATTGAGGCCTATTTTTTATGTTACAAGCACCTTCCATTATAAGGTAAATAATCAACCCCCTTGAAAATTATTTTAATAAATTTTTTTAAAAGGATTATATCAATATGAAGCTTTTTAATTTCATTACAAATTATCAAAGTAATGTTTTTTAACACGTATAGTAAATTTTTCTACCCTATTGTTGTAACCATTATTGATATTTGGATTCATCTATAAGCCTTAAGGCTTATATAAGGGAAAAAATACCTTATTTTTTTTGGAGAATTTTGGTTTTATAAATGGTTTTTACAATGGATTTACTGTTTTAATATCTTTAAATTATTTCTTGTGATATCAAATGGAATTTTATTAGTTAAATGTTGAAAATTACAATATTTTATGTATGTGTTATGATTATATAATATTGAATGTACATTTCTGAGGCGATTATATATTAAACCAAATATGGGTGGTGCCATAATAGGCCAAATATTAGTGGTGTCATGATAAACCAAGGAATGTTGGTTACAATTATAATTTTTTAATTCATTGGTTCTGGGAGTCGGTTTAATGGCTATTCAATTTGTAAGAGTGACATGTGTTCAAGTCGATCATATGGTTATTCAATTTAAGTGTGATTGTGTCACATTTTACCTTTATTTGTTTTATATGATTTATATGGGTTTTATTGTATTATTTTTGTTAAAAAATGGTATGAAATGAGCTAATATTTAGTGAAGAGTATTTATTAAATTTTAATGGTGATACAATTATATTATGATAAAGTATTCTTGGTTTGCCTATTTTCACAAGTCGAACTATTTTACTTATTTTTGTATCCCTTTCTGATACTTTTATTCTCACCCCGTGTTTTTTAATTTTTATCATGGGATTTAGAAAAGAATATAGTCAAAGAAGTGATCAATTAAAGGTTATGATACTTAAACATGAAACAAAACCATGTTTCTTTTTAAAAGTTTTTTGTTTTATGAAAAAAATGAATAGTGATTAGAAGTGTCTAATTTTTTATATTTGAGTATTTATATATTATTTATGGAATAATTCTAAAAAACTCTTACCATTAAGAGATCATCAACTAGAAATGAAGTCAAATTATTGACTTAACTCAAGATTATGTAATGTTTAAGGTCGGGGCCATATAGTTGGCATTATAGAAAATGTTTAGACAACATTAGGGATTAAGTGTTTTTGTTAAAAATATGGAAAATTTAAATGTCTATTTGTTTAGTTAAATCCTTGTTATGTATGTTATTCTAATAAAATAATATCAGAAACAAAGGGAAGGAGGAGGATTTAAAACAATATTCTTATCTCATTCTAATGACATTCTTGCAATAATTATTTCAAGTTCGGGTTCAGATGATTGTAAAATATTTTATAACATAAGAATCTCTTGAAAAAAGTGGTATGATATATCAAACACCACCTCTATTCCTCGATACCATAGTGGATCATCAGTTGTTTTTAATCCATTCCTATTTTCTCAATATTTTATAGTATCAAAAAATGTAAATATTATCAAGAATGTTTAAAATATTTTACATTAATATGAAGAATATTAGGATTCTTAAAATTTTATTGATGAAGGTTACCCTTCAATAGCCTATTGATATTTCATTTTAACTTACAACCATTCTGCACATACTGATGGTATTTTAAAATTACCCTAGAATTAAATTTTCAAAAAAAAATTAGTATGAATGTTTTATAAAAATCATGTATTATCTAATGATTTGATATTGTATGTGAAACAAGATTATTTTTCAATACCATTTCTCTATAAACATATATACAAACCAAGTTGTATGTGGTGTATTTTTAGAAATGAAGCATGCTCTTTGGAAGAATCTCAAAACATTTGTTGCAATGCCTGGATCTTTATCTATGTGAATTAAATTATTATGCAACCTAGTAGACACCATGATCAAGGTAAGATGCTACTTAATTTGTGAAAAGTTTTATTAAATCATATCTAGGTAAAAAAATGACAATATATATATATGACTTGATGAATTAAGATGTTGAGTTTATTATGATTTGGGATGAAAATGATAGGTATAAGACCACCTTTTAGGTCAAAAAATGTTATGGTTATTTTTATGTCTTATAATAAAGGAAAACCTTCTTGATGGGTGATGACCCATCATATACTGAAAGGCCACATGGATTGAACCCACAACCGAAGGGCGATAATTGTTCATCCCCTATAACTATCATACGTGAAGTCCCTTGATAGAATGGGTTTTTATATTTAGTTAAATAAATTTATAGAATAAGAATATGTATATTTTGGGACTTGTATATGACTAAGGGAAATTGAATACTCTGGGATATTATTTTAGGAGTAATGGTTGAATTTTATTTTTGAAGAATCAATGTCTTTTTTTGGACTTATGGAGAATTGGGATATTTATGGAAACAATTACACTAAATTGGAGAATATGTGATTTGGGAAATTATTTTTTATTATGATAATGGAATAGTGCATTATGTTATTTGGATAAAAATAATGAAATTTATTTTTTAAGACTATGTCAGTAAATCCACCTCATTATGGGGTTTTAACATTACGGTCAACTATTTATCAAATGGTATATTTTAATCTTATAGCATTACAATTGAATATTTTATATTAAAATTAGTTTTTAATATACGGTTTATTATTTTTTGGGAATTGTGTTATATTATCCTAAAAATTTGGGTTTTGTTTAATGTTTCAATAAAGGAGAAATATATATTTATTTTTTGTGAGTTAAATGAGTATTTAGATGTTGATTCATGTTAAATACTCATCATTTGGAGAAAAAGATGAGTTTGTAGTGAAATTTAATTAATTGGTGAATATTTACTTTTCAATTAAGTATAAATACTTATGTTCTTAGTCAATGATGAAATGAATTGTACAAATCTTGGGAAAAGATCCTGAAGCCAAAAATGATACCATAATAACATATTTTCCAATGAATCAAATGGTCACTTAGATCATCACAGATTTATAGCTTTGTGATTATTAACTTTTATCCTGACCATGTAAACCTGGTATGTGTTTTCTCATATGATTTTCACATTTCGCATTCTATATTTTAAAGTGGTATTTTTATAAAGACGTTTTTTGATATGGGATTTCTATAAACATAATTTTGAAATATAGACATTATTTTCCAACCAAATATTCAAATTCCAAGGACTCAATTTCCTAATTGGTGGATAATGATACACCTTGTGTTTTTAAAAAAGAGACAACATTTTCAATATCATACATGATACACAACATCTAGATTCAACTAAAAAATAATATTATTATTTAAATTTTAACATTAAACTTAGATGTTACAATGAAGGTACTGAAAATAATTTATTAATTTATGAAAATAGGGTTTACACCTGTTTATATAATGATTCATTAGTAAGTAAATCAATTAGAAATGAAAAAAATACAAATTTAATATAATGGATGTGTTATTATTTATATGTGAATTATTTTGTTTATAAAATTACTCTTAATCGATTTTACTAATGAAATATAAATTCAATATAATGTTTCAAATTCATCTGATGTGTTTTCTAGACATTAGATAATTCCAAATATAAATTTACGATTAAAAGGAGAGTTTTTCAAAAAAAGAATTTTTACCACCTTTTGATAGAGATCGAAATTTAAATTTAGATTTTAACACATATAGAAGTAATATGTGGAAAAAAGAATCTAATTTTTAATAAGGACATAACTTTTTATTTGGATTATTTTTTTGGTATTTTTGGGATAATATACATTTTTTAATGAATAGTAAAAATACTGCAATTTAATTCAAAACCTCTTTTTCATCAAATTTATTTTTATTGTTACATTATCCCTATATTTTATTTTAGAGTTTTTTTAGACTTTGTTTCTCATTTAATTCATTTATTCTATTGGAACTAAATTAATATTGAAATTTTCTATAATATCTATGTGAACTTTTGAATGTTTCAATTTTTTAACCTGCTATTCCATTTTGTATGTGGCATTAATTTTAAATATAAATAATCAGATTAATTGAATTGAATTGGGTAAAATGGATTCTATATTAAGTTTCTAGTTGACTATAAAAAGCATAAAAAACTTTAATTGAAGTTATAATTCATTAAAATAAATTTCACCTCAATGTGGTGATCTTTAATTATAATATAATTATTATTTTAATCAATTGAAACTTCTTATCCCCATGTATATATACCACCCCTAACCTCTCCATTTAAACCAAGAAATCCTTTTAGTTATTGAAATATATTCCAAAATTATTCCACTAAGATTCCCATGTCCAATTTAATCTTTTCTCACCAAAATACAAAATCCAATGTGCTCAAAGTTCTTTCATGGTGGGGATATTCAAAGGTAATTTTCTCGAAGTAACTCTCTTAATTTCAATTCTTTATCTACTGTCTCCGCACCTCCTTCATCCATTAATTCATGAAAAATATAAAATCATGTATATATTATTTTATTATTTTTATAAATGGATATCTCATATAAATTTCATTTCTCACATCCTCTTATTCAAATAAAATAAATTGTTGTCAATGTTATGCTTCTTAATCGCCTCTGTGAATAATGTTTTTATTATTTTTCCAATAACGACATCATGGTTGGTCCTAAAACTGTTTTTATAATAAAATAAAAATTTAATATTTATATTATAACCAATTTTATATTCTTGAAATGTTATATTAAACATACCAACACTCTTTCCATGTTACGTTCATAAGATAACTCTATTTGGGGACTTGCTGACTACCGCCTCATCAAAACAATGTGATCCATTCACACAACATATTGAATTTATTAAGGATGGTTTTATTAAAAATATATGATATAAATTAAATATAAATTATACTATATTTATGTTATAAATATAAATATATATATATTTACATACATTCCATTTAAATTCATTTTTCCAAACGTCAAGAAAACAGAAATAATGACCATGCGTACGTATGACCTAACATCTCCATGAATGGTGCTTTTATTTTTTTCATTAATGATTATTATAAATAATAATATAATTAATTACTAATATATTTATATCTTGTATTATATTCTGGAGATGATGTAGTTATGACCACATGAACTATTGATATCTTATCACGTTCATTTTCAACTCATGTATCGAATAATGAAAAAGCATCTGACATGAACTTAAATAATTATTTAATTTTTATAACATTGTAATAATAGATATAAAATGAATAATATATATAAAAAATATTTTCATGAATATAGATACTTATGTATTTTTATTATTCATGAATATAAATATTATTCGTGAAGGGGTTGACTCAAGGTAAGGTAATTTCTTAACCCAATTTTCATTATTTAGGTTAAACATTTACTTCTTTATTTTTTCGTTCAAATATTAGTTCTGCATAAAATTTTGAATATTTTAACTTTTATTTATACTTTTTTATATGGATTTATATTTCAAAGACATAATCAAACTATTTTATTAACAAAATGAGCTTTTAAGGGACTCCATCTTAATCTCCATTCACTGAGGCATATTGTTTATGTTGTACACCAAATTATTTTATAATGTTTATTATCAAAACATTATACATGTAATATAATTAAATGGTTTTGAATGATAATATCTCATAATGAAGCATTTTACATTCTTTTTAAAACAAAATATATAATTTTTAACTAATAAGGCGATAAAAACTTCCCTACCGCTATAACTATTATTTTTATTTGGAATCCTATATATGCCTTACTATTTTGAAAAGGGAAAAGAAATGCCTTATTACATTTTTCACAAAGAAAATTGAATATATATTCTAAAATTGATACAATATTTAAACATCTTGAAATGATTTCTTGTGACAACCAATGGATTTTTATGAGTGAAATGTTGATAATTACAATATTTTATATATATGTTATGATTATACAGTGGTACATGAAAATATGACAGGTTGTTATGTGATAAAACAAATATTTTAGGTTCCATAATAAACCAAAGATGAGTGGTTAAATGAAAAACCAAGTATGGGTGGTTACATTATTAAATCCAATGCATTGTGTTTGGAAGTCGGTCAGATGGATAATCCATTTGTAAGAGTGAATTGTGTGGAAGTCGACCATATGGTTAATACATTTATGTATGAGTATATCCCAAGTCATATTTATATGTTATGTGTTCTTTATGTGGGATTAATGGTAATTGTTGGATTACAAAATAGTAATCAATGAGAATATATTCAGTAAAGTGTATTTAAAACTTCTTAATGGTGAAAATATTACATTATGATAAAATATTTATGGTTAACATGTTTTCACAAGACTAAAAATTTTCCTTATTTTTGTATTCATTATAGATCTTTTTATTCTTATAACAAGTGTTGAAATGTTTTCCAAAAGTTTTAATGGAGAATAGAGCCAATGAATAGATCATGGATGAGTAATGATGATTAAACAAGAAACAAAACCTTATTTCTTTTTAAAAATTTGTTTAATGAAAAATTGATAGGGAGTAGAATTTTATACTTTTAACTATTTGAGTTTTTATATATGATTTATGGGATAATTCTACAATGATGAAAACATTAAAGGATCCTCAATGGGAAATAATGTAAAAATATTTTATTTAGTCATGATTATGAAATGTTTAAGGCTGGGGACTTATAAGTAAATTGCATGATATCTAATTTAATGGATAATTTAACATAGTATACTATATAATTGTTCATTTAGACTCGAGTTTTCTTTTTCTGCATGCTATAAAATATAATTTTCTTATTTTAGAATTTTGGGGTGAAGATTCTTCCAATATTAATTATATTATTTCATCACAATTATAGTTTGAACTATTTAATCAAGGGTTTGATTTTTAAAAATTATTTTTTGTCAACCCAAATAATAAAAAGTGTTATAAAATATCATATTATTATGAGATAAAGGAAACTACTAAGGTCACATATAATTACACCTAACTAGGTTTCTATGTAGGAAAACATTACTGGCATGTAAATATATGGAAATAGAATAAAAGTGTATATAATTATAGAGAGTGATTCAGGTCATTGATCTCAAGCATGTGAATGATAAATTTAATGTTAAGGGCCTTAAAACCATAAATATTTTACGATTTTAAATAACATATGATTCATTACATATGAATATTATAATATATCATTTTTGTTTCAGGATTATTTTCTTGAAGATGAATAATTATTTTTCTGTTTATGAATATAAGGAAATATAATTACTTGATACATTTCCATGCACGATTTGATCATTTTATTATTCTTCAATTAAAATTCGAATTCATTCCATACTCAAATAAATAAATATCCAAAATTCTATTTTCTAGGTGAGAAGAGGTAAAAATCACCTTTAAGATATCATAAGATCCATGAATGAGTGAATAGTCGTTCCTTATGTCTCAAACTACATTCCAAAACCAATATGTTTAGAAAAAGTTATGAAATATAATAAATGAATATATAAACATAAAAAGTAACAATATTGGGTCATCATTAATATACAATTTTATCAAATCGTTTAAATAAATGCAATTAAATAATAACTATTACATCTTGTAGGCCTGTGGTAGGTGATAATCGCTTTTTTCCCTTTATTCATTGGTTCAATCCTTATTACATTGACGTATTATTTGTGATATCACCCAATATTTGGGTTCCTTTTTGATTAAATACCCAATTAAATATGATGGGCATCCATGAAATACAATTAATCATTTGTTATCCATTTTAATGAGGTTTTCAATAAAACATGTTTTTTAAAAGATTACAAATTTATTATATGACTATTAGTATAGTTTCCTTAATTAACCATGATGGATATCAATACTTTTAAATAAATATATATATATAATGATATGAATGTATTCCTCAAATAAACATTCTATAAAAACATTTTTTTATCATAAATATCTATGAAAATATCCTTAGTTTTGGGAGAATCACATACATAATACACATGAAAAGTGTTTTTAAGACTTTTAACATAAGATCAATAAGAAAATAAAAAACCCATGATTGTATTAATAAACATTATGTTAATTAAGAAACATTTTTTTATAAAATTTATCACAATCCTCAGATGTTTCATAATTTATTTCACCAAAATAGCAGGAGTTAAAAAAATTACTTCTTAAATTTCATTCATGAACAAAAATACATAATCAATTAATCTAATATATTCCCTTTTAGGGTTTTTTTAGTCTAGTATTTATCCTTTAGAAGAGTAAAATAATTATGATAATACTCACCTTATCCACCTTTAAGACACTGGTCCAAAAATGGATCCCTATGATGAAATTTATTTCTATCTATCCTACTATCCATTTTTTCGTAGAAATTCATTGCTTTCTACCCTTCTTTTTTACACATATAACATTTTTCTAATTTAATTGAGATGCTATATTTTCAATCCAGGACATATTATATTTCATATAGTTTATTAATTTTCATTATTTATTCAAATCCTTATAATGGTTTGGAAATGAAAATTTGAATTATACTAAGAATACACATTGGGCGTGTAAAATTATGTTCATTGTAAGGCCCATTGTGATGCATTATGTGTTGATTTCATAAATCCATGTACTCCCTTTTCAGATTTATTATGCCTAGGTATATTTTTTTATCTACGTCCACTCAGTTTATCCAAAATGAGATCTATTTCAAGGAAAACCATGTAATTTCTACCTTAATAAACATCATGATGTTTTTCTACACCTATCCTTAAAGTATATAATTGGATTTTCTTCCTTATTCAATGTTTTACTTAATATAGTTTCTGATGTTTGAACTAAAAGTCCTCTGATATAAACTACATAAACCCTAACCCCAATTTCCTTTATTTGGTATATTCTTTAATAGATTATCATGAGATTTATGGAACCACATACTGAATGACATAATAGTTTTATAGTCTTATTAAAATAGATACCTACATGATTCCCATGTTGTAATTGAATAAACAATTCAAAACATAATACATTTGTTCAAAAATATCATTATTACTTAAGAATATTTTTTCATATCTATTATAGTATGAATAAAGGATTAAAAATAAAGGAAAACAAATTTAGTTTGAGCTCAAATTCCTAGTATATTAAATGTACGATGTAAGAAATCATGAAAAGATAATAATAAATATGATTACATAGATATTATTTTGAATCATTTTCCATTTACCCAATAAACATGGGATGAAATGAATCTCTTGAAAATATCATTGAAAAAATCTCATGGATAATAAGATAATAAATAATCAATATAGAAAGGTAAATAATTGAAAACACATTCCATTTAATCAATAACTAATAATGAAATTCATCAATAGATAATCTCATTTCAAAAATCTCATGGATAGAAAAAACATATTTATTAATGAAGGAAAATAATAATTATTGGATTTCATGTTTGCCATGTGCATGATACCTCTACCATTAAGATATATCCTCAAGATAGTTTAAAAATGATGGGTAGAAACCCATTACACTAAGTCTATTCAATTGATTCATCCTATGAGATTTATGATTCATCAATGGGATATCTATAATCAATACCATATTTTTATTTCATATCCCAAGCATTCCTCATATATCGAATAATAATTTTAATTCATAAAAATGTACCTTATCATCAATTATTCATATTGATTAAAGAATATGAGTTTATCAATATTTCCTCAAATAAACCCATGATTTTAAATGTAGAACACTATATATATAAATGATATAAAATTTAAGAAATAAAGATATCCAAGATAAATTATATGGATATTTTGGGGAAATGTTATATCCAATGATCATAAGATTATGAATATATAAAGGCTCGGAATTTCCATGTAGTTTTTTTAATAAATGGGAATTTTATTAGTCTATGAAAATTGATGGCACGTAATTCAAATGCCCGGAGTGACCGGAATTAATTTCTGAACATTTGTTCAGGTACATTCAGTAAACATGCGAGCGGGTATTTCTAGATTTAGAAACGGCGCTCGGAATTGAAATATGATCGCATCATTGAACTCGTTGTGCTAGTATTCTCATAGAGAGACATTCACCTCGATGGCAGATGGTTAGGGGTCGAAGTTAGTTTTTGGGTTTTTTTGTGAATGAATAAAATAAAAATAAAGTTTTGTAGATTTTATTTTTATTTTATTTGTTAACACCTCCTTGTGGAAGTTGAGAATTGGGGACCACTAGACCTTAACCTCCCATGAGAGTTTATGGTGGTGGGGGCCACCCAAACCTAATCTCCCATGATAGGTTAGGGTGGGTGGGACCAGCCAAGGACTAAACCTCTCATCTCCATCATTAAATGTTGGATAGCCTCTTCAACTCCTCTAATATTAACATTTCCAACACTCCTCCACAATAATTAAGGCAACAGACCACTTTAATTGGTCCAACCTATGAGATTAATTAACCAAATTTGAATTATATGCCAACAAACATAATATCACATAATCCATTATTTTGGGGCTACCATTTCATTTTGGTGGAATTGGGAGAGGAGGAGCTTTGGGAGAAAATCTCTTTGATGAAGAATGCCAATGAAGAATGCCACTCCTTCGATGATTTCATCTCCAAACTCTGTCAATGGGTCTCCATTGATGCATGAACTCACAATCGAGGAAAACACCGATGACCCCGACATCCATATTTTCCCAATGATTTGTCTTCTTCTTTGCGACCTCATCGACATCATCAAGTGAACGATGTATGGTTTTTATTCTATTTATTTATAACTTCCCATGTACACCCCTTCTAGATCTTTTGCGGGAGGATAGGATTTGACATTCATGTTCATGTTCTTCATGAGCCATCTGCTGCCACCCTAACGCGGAGGTTACGGGGCAAACCAACATGGACCGACCCATCTGTAAATCATGTAGTGTTCTTTGTGATGGAGGAGGATGACAACCGTCCATGGTTGGGGCACGGGAACGACGGTCGGCACCACCTCCGGTCGTGATCAAGGTGACAACGCAATGGTGCCGCCCTACAGCCTCCACACATACCACGGCCCCCGCCGCCATCTGCAGCTCCACACCGCCCCGCGGCTAGAACACCACCACATGGCCGGACCGCCTCCCAGGGTGGCCAGACCACCTCCCAACGGCCTGACCGCCGCGCCCCGTGCCCGGACCGCCACCCCACGGCCAAACTGCAGTCCCCAGACGAGCCGCCTCGCGGCCTCACACCCTTGAAACACCATCAGCGGCCACTGCCGCTGCCCCGCAGCCAAAGTTCCACCCCATGACTAGACCGCTACCCCACGATCGGACTGCCACCCCACGGCCAGATCACCCCCACTGTCGTACCACCTCCCAGGGGTGGGACTGCCACCCCGCGTCCACCGATGCCACCCTGAGGCCCCTGTGTCCATTTCCCGCTTTGCACTGCCCCGAGGCCGAGGTGCCGACCGACGGCTGGACCGTTGCCCCCCCCATGTGGTCAGACAACCGCCCCGCTGCCAAACCATCGTACCCAGCCGAGATGCTCCACGACCTCGCGCCCTCGTGGCACCCTACGCGGCCTCACTGCCACCCACAGCCCACCAAGGCCCCTTGCGGCCTACCGATCCCTACCCAATAGGATGGACCGCCCAGAGGGCCATGCTGAACCAAATGGGTCGGCCCATGTCTGTCTGACCGGTTCGGACTGGAATCAGGCACACTACATCACAATTACATTGTGTTGGACAAAAAATTAGCATCGGACGTCCGTTTGACGAACCATCAGCGACACTGGAAATCATGGAGAAAGTTGGTCCCTTTGAGTATACCCCACTATAGTTTTGGATTGAGATGGGGAATGGTCAGGTTGGATCGAGCCCAAATCCAATTGAGCCCCCATGACTAAAAGACTAATAACATAGAGACCGGGTGTTTGATTGACACACCATCTATTACATTGAGACCCCTATGATGTGGCAGACCTTTGATATACATTTTCTTGGGACTTGGTGGAAGTTGGAGTATCGACCAGTAGCTTGTAGAGTGGATCCTCTCGGAGACAAGTGGGCATAGTGCGGGAACCCAATGGCTGGCTGAGACTTGATGACTGCTGACTATTTTGACATGGAGTGACTTGAAAAGCCTAGTGGGGAGTGCCTTAGTGATGTGGAAGACCCATAGTGGGGAGTGACTTGGTGATGCAGCATACCCACAATACTCTATAAGAAGAGTACCTCAGCAGGCCACGAGGGGGGGTGCCTTGGTGACTCGGCAGACCCACGATGGGGAGCACCTTGGTGATTCAGAATAACCACAGTACTTGACAGGAGGAGTACCTCAGTAGTCCAAGGTTAGTGGGAAGAGCCTCTATGTGACCCAGCAAGCCCACTATACTCGATAGAGGAGGAGTTATCTAGCAGTCGAGGTGTTCATAATGTTACTTGATACTAACCCAAGAATAAATCATGGTGTGAGCTGAGTCAATACCTCTGTGTTTTCCTCGAGATTGAGATGGATTACATGATAACTTAGGTATATGTATGGGCATATAACTAAGTAATGTTATCTGTTGATTTCATACTTTTTGTTTTATCCTTGATGGATTTTATGAGACCTAGAGGGTCATGGGGTCCCTACTAAGTAACGTTATACTCACCCATGCATGGGCTATACCCACACCTTGTTGTATTGGATGCAGACGATGGAGAGCGCTGACTGAGGCTGATAGTACTAGGACTTGATAGGTATCTATAGGTGGACCATACGACATGTTGGTACTCAGAGGAGATGGGTGGACATGGAGTGTTGAGGAGGCAATCTGTACCTTTCCTTCATGTAGGAACCCGGAGGACTACCCAGTAGTTGCCTTTCCCTTTTTTCAGTTGTATTTTATCACAGTTGTACTTGTACTTTCCAGTTGGACATGTATTCTAGCCCCTCTTACTTGCTGATCTAACTATATTTACAGTTTAGTTTACTTGTTTTCCTATCTTGATGTGTTCTTGGTTACGTGTGTTTATAGGTTTTAATGGAATTGCCTTCCTAGTTTTAGGGAATAGACCTTAGGTGCCAGTCGCTAGCCCCTGGGCTATGGTAGGTGGGCTTGGGGTAGTCACAACACTGGCCCTAGGGAATGAGTCATGAAAAATTGGTATTAGAGGAGTCAGTTCTACCAAAGAACTAGGGCTCTGATTTTTCTATGAAGTAATAGGGTTAAAGGTAATGAGTGCGGTTTTTATTTCTGGGAGTCCATTATTGGTGCGACGACCAACATATCCATACACCAGGACCCTGACTTCTAATTTCTGACTCAGTGCACAAAAACACCAATTGTGTGCGTGTTTTCAAAAGTTTTCTTTGTGATCTTTTGAGTCAGCTCACCAGGTATAACTTTCACCTCACCAGGTATAAATTATTAACTATGGTGCGCCTGTTTCTTTTTAGGATGCCTCCATGCAGATAGCCAGGTAGGGTTCTGAGAGTTGTACACCCTGATAGCCCACCGAGCGACGATTCCTCAGTTTTGGCCCCTTTTCTAGTAGAAGCACCAGTAGAGGCACCAGCGGTACCACTCCACATTGGGCCACTGATTTCACCATCCCCAGTATTAGACGGTGCATGCCACTTGAGCGCATTGCATGAGATCTAGCACTAGAGGCCACCTAGGTTCAAGGGAGAGACAGACCCGCAGGTGACTGAGGATTGGCTGGAGACTGTAGTGATAGCCTTCCAACTCGTAGAGACACCAGGCAATCTCATGGTGATCCTTGCCACCAGCCTTCTACTGGTAGCAACAGGCAGATGGTGGAGCTTGACGCTCCAGTTTCACGATGAGGTGATGCCTCTCTCGGAATACTTCATGAACCTAATTCTGGAAGAGTTTGTCCTAGCTACTCTTCGCGCAGTTCCTATACAAGAGCGTCTTCTTATGCAGAAGGGTAGCATAATTGTGGCTTAATACTTAGCGAGGTTCACTGACCTCTCACGCTACTCAAAAAATATGGTGAGAGACCCTTTCTTTGGGGCATCGACCTTCGAGAATGGGCTCAGGCGAGAGATTTAGGCTTCGATGATCTCACTCAGCATCTCGAGGCAGGAAAGAATATTAGAGAGAGCCCTGCTAGTGCAGAGTTTCTTTGCTGAGCAGTCACCAGTAGCGAGAACCACTACCATTCTTCACATAGCGGAGTCTTCTGTAGCTGGTAGCAGAAAGATGTCACAGAGGTCCAAGAGGACTAGACCTACATTTGGATGATTGCATGACTCAGGATCGGTTGTGCGGGGAACCCGAGGTGGAGCCAGTTATACATGGAGTAGGTAGTGTTTTATATGCGGCAGGCAGGGTCACATGGATCGTGACTGTCTGAACTGTTGTACGAATGATCAGAAGACTGTCAAAGTACCACCCAGGCATAGACAAAGGTTCCACTAAGGAGGTATGCAGGGAGAAGGCATATGTTGCAGGGGAGTTGTTCGTGTAGCTGGTGGTGGGCGACAATTTGAGATATTACCACCACAACCACCATTAGGTCCACCACGACCGTAGGGAGCAGGTGAATAGGGGAGAGATTAGCCTCAGGAAGCTAAGGCCTATGATCATGGTGGTCTATAGATGATATGAGGTACGATCTGTGTCTACTCCACCATAGCAGTAGTACTTATAGACACAGGTTCCAGTCATTCTTTCATATCCACTTCTCTCGTTCGGAGCTCAGAGATTCTGAGAGAGCTGTTGGCTCGATCCTTATGGCTAGAGAATCATACAAGATCATATTCGATGATTATGCACTGGTGCTAGTAGTGTGAGATTACTCTAGGAGGAGAGAGCTTCGGCTGGGATCTTCTAGTAGTGGGGTCGAGGCCTTACGACTTCATCTTCAGTATGGACTGCTTATCTACATTCCATGATTAGACTGACTGTATTAGGAACAAGGGTTTGTGTTTCCACACGGATTGGACCAGTTTTACCTTCATCAACGAGAAGGGAGCCTTTTTAGTTTAGGATGGACTTACCCATAGGAGAGTGCAGCCGTTCACTAATCAGTTGTCTAGCCTTACCCTCATAGTTATTGATGTGGAGAGTTCAAGCTATCCTGTAGTGGTGGACCAATACGTGGATGTTTTACCTGATGATGTACCAGGTCAACCTTCTTGAAGATGGGTGGACATTTACATTGACATGTACCCCAGGACAACATCAATATCTACACCAGCATATCGGATGGCTCCTTTGAAGCTTCATGAGCTGCAGGTACAGTTAGAGGACTTATAGGGGAATAGATTCATTCAGCCTAATGTTTCTCCTTGGTCAGCCTCGATTCTGTTTGCTAAAAAGGCAGATGGGAGCTTGATGCTTGGTGTTGACTATAGGATCCTAAACCAGGTGACCGTGAAGAAAAAGTACCCACTCCTGAGGATTGATGACCTATTTGATAAGCTGAAGGGAGCATAGTGGCTCTAGACGATAGACCTCATATCAGGGTATCACCAGCTCAGAGTACGATATAAGGATGTGTATAAGATGTTCTTTAGGTGTCAGTACGGCCATGATGAGTTCTTGGTTATGCAATTCAGCGTGACCAATGCCTCCGCAATGTTCATGGGACTAATGAAAAGGATCTTTCAGCCATACCTTAATCTCTTTGTAGTGGTCTTCATCGACATCATTCAAATATACTCAACTACTTAGGAGGAGCATGCCTATCATTTTCATGTAGTACTAGACACACTCCGAGAGCATCATATATATGGAATGATCTCGAAGTGACAGTTCTGGATCCGAGATGTTCACTTCCTAGGACATGTCATATTAGAGGCAAGAGTTGCAGTAGATTCAGCGAAGACTGAAGCGGTACTTTCTTGGGAGCCACCAGGAGTGTGACAGAGGTACATAGTTCCATAGGTTTGGCTGGATATTACCATAGGTTTGTGCTAGATTTTCCCAGAATTGCAGCACCACTATCAGCCTTTACGAAGAAGGGGCAACCCTTTGTTTGGTCGGATAGATGACAGCAGGGTTTTCAAGATCCGAGGCAGCGGATGACTAGTGCCCCCATCTTGAGGCTACCAAATGAGGGTGTAGGGTACATAATCTACTGCGACGCATAAGGTATCAGACTCGGATGTGTTCTGATGTAGGATCAAGAACTGATCGCATATGGTTCTCAAAAAATAAGATAGCACATGTCGAACTACGCTACCCATGACCTATAGTTAGTAGCAGTGGTCTTCACCTTGAAGATGTGGAGACACTATCTGATGGGAGAGCGTTTATAGTGTACTTTGATCATAAGATCCCCAGGTATATATTCCCTCAAAAGGACCTGAACCTGAGAGAGCGACATTGGATTGAGTTCCTCCAGGACTATGACATTGAGATAGTCTATACTCCTGGGAAGGGGAACATTGTAGAAGATGCACTCAGCCTGAGGTATAGTATAAAGCTGCTAGGTGAGAGAACTGAGCAATTTGTATCATTGAATATATCCTTTGAGGATAGATATGGAGCAGCTTTTCTAAAGTCTCTTACAGTCACGCCCCCACTTCTTCAGCGAGTCAGGGAGGAACAACATGGGGACGCTAACTACGAGGCATGAGGTGCTCAGATAACCACAGGACAACACCTGATGGATTTTTTGAAGGTGGAGAGCATGTCATCCTCTTTAGAGGATGTAAAATGGTACCAGTGTCACTTCAGGGGGAGTGTTGGTGGAGTTCCACAATTCCCCTCTAGCGGTACATCTAGGAGTGGCTATGATGTACCAGGATCTCCAAAGACAGCACTGGTGACCAGGAATGAAGAAAGTAGTAGTAGAGTTTGTCTCTCGGTGCCTCACTTGTCAGCAAGTGAAGGCAGCACATCAGGTACCAGAAGTCTTGGTTCATCCTTTAGAGGTCCCAGAGTGGAAGTGGTATGGGATATCCATGGAATTCGTGACAGGAATTCCATGTATATCCTAGGTACAAGACTCGATTTTGGTGATCATCGACCAACTCACTAAGTCAGCCCACTTCTTACCGATCAGAGAGAAGGGTTCAGTAGAGATAATGGGATGCCTCTATGTGTAGAAGATTGTAGGGTGACAAGGATTACCCTCGACAATTGTCTCTGATCATGATGGATGTTTTACTTCCCGACTATGGAAGGGGCTGCAAGAGGCTATCGGGATGTAGCTTCGTTTGAGCACCACATTCCATTCTCAGACGGATGGTCAGACTGAGTAGACCATTCAAACCCTCGAGGACATGATACGTGCATGCATCCTCAACTTCGATCGTAGCTGGTAGGAGCACTTGACATTGGTGGAGTTTGAATACAACACAATATATCACTCCAACTTTGGGTTGGTACCATTAGAGGTGTTGTACAGGTGACCTTACAGATCACCCTTGTGCTAGAATAACATTGGGGAGTGAGAACTAGTGGGACCAGAGATGGTACGGGCTACCACAGAGAAGGGGCTGATCATCCATGATCGGATAAAGACTACACAGAGTAGGAATAATTCATATTCTGATAGGAGACGAAAACCTCTGGAGTTCAAGGATGGAGACCACATCATTCTATGGGTCTCACCATGATGAGGTATATGGAGATTTGGCTGAGGCGGCAATTTATATCTGAGTTTCATCCATCCTTTTTAGGTTTTCAACAGAGTTGGTGAGGTGGAAAAACACTTATCTATTCCACATCAGTTACACTGGGTTCATGACGTCTTCCACGTGTCCCAAATATAGAGATACGTTCATGACCTTTCTCACATCATAGACCATGGCGAGATGGACGTCGATGATGGGGCGACTTTTACAAATATTCTAGTAGAGATTGAGGATCGATAGGAGCAATTCTTTCATGGATAGTCGATACCACTAGTGTGCGTTCATTGGCAGCACATGAACCTCCAAGAGAGAACATGGGATTTGCAGCCTTAGATGTGTGCTCAGTACCCCCACATGTTTACCTAGATTGAGTTATGGCTTATGGGGATGTATAGCCCTAAGGTGGGGAGAATGTAATGACCCAAATTTTCCATGTAATTTTTTTAAATTGAATGGAAATTTTATGAGTCTATGAATATTGACGGCACGTAATTCAGAGGTCTGGATGGCCTGAAATGATTTTTTGAACTTTTGTTCGGGTATATTCAGTAAATGTGTGACCAAGTTTATCTAGATTTTGAACCAGTGCTCGCAATTGAAATATGAGGGCTCCGATGAACTCTTAGTGCCGATATTCTATTAAAGAGACATTCAACTCAACAACAGTTGGTCGAGTGTGGATGTTAGTTTTTGGGTTTTTTGTGAATGAATAAAATAAAAAAAAAGTTGTGTAGCACTTAGTTTTATTTTGTTTTTTAAAACCTTCATGTGGATGTTGAGAAGTGGGAACCACTAGACATTAACCTCCCATGAGATGTTATGGTGGTGGGGACCACCCGAGCCTAACCTCCCATGAGAGGTTATGGTGGTGGGGACCACTCAAGGCCTAAACCTCTCAACTCCCTCATTAATTATGGGAGAGAATCTTCAACTCCTCCAATAATAATTGTGCCAACCCTCCTCCACAATAATTAATCCAACTCTCCACTTTAAGTGTGCCAACCTATGAGAATAATTAACCTAATTTTAATTGTATACCAAAAAACATAATAGATCACATAATCTATTATTTTGGGGCTACTATCTCATTTTGGTGGAATTAGGAGAGGAGGAGATTTGGGAGAAAAGATCTCCAATGATGAACACCATTGAAGAACGCATATACTTCAACGATTTCTTCTCCAAACTCTGTCGAAGGATCTCCATCGACGTACAAACCAATAATAGAGGAAAACACCGATGACACCAATGTCTATCTTTTCCCAACGATTCGTCTTCTTCCTCGTGACCTCGCCGATGTCATCAAGCGAATGAGGTAGGGGTTTGTTTCTATTTTTTATCACTTCCCTTGTATACCACTTCTATTTCTTCTTCAGGATGGGAACAATAATTGCGGGATGATATGATTTGATGTTCATGTTCATGTTTTTAATGAGCCACATGCTACCACCCTAATGCGGAGTGTACGAGCCAGACCAACATGGCCCGACCCTTCTGCAAATCTTGTGGCATTCTTCATGATAGAGGAGGATGACAAACATCCATGGTAGGGGCACAAGAATGGCAGCCAAAACCTCCGCCAGCAGCGACGAATGAGAAGGCGCAACTACGTCCACCCACGGCCGCCATCGTCGCCCCGTGGCCATCGCCGCCGTCCTATGGCCTCCGCGCCGACTATGGCCATAGTCGCCATTCGTAGCTCTGCACTACCCACGACCAAACCTCCACCCCATGGCCGGACCACCTCCCTGTGTCCGGACCGCGTCGTGGCGGCCAGACCGCCGCCCCGCAGTCGAACCGCCTCCCTGAGGCAGGACCGCCGCCCCACGGATGTACCACCGACCTGCGGGCAAAACGCCGCCCTGCGGGTGGAAGTCTTCCCCATAGCCGGACCGCTATCCTGTAGTTGGACGTCTGCCCAGTGCCCGGACTGCTGCCTTGCAGCCGGACCACCACCCCACAGCCAGCCCGCCATCCCCGACCGAGCCGCCTTGCAGCCTCGTGCCTTCATGGCACCCTCTGCAGCCTCGTGGCTGCCCGCAACCCACTTCGGCCCCTTGTGGCATGATGGGCCGCCCAGCGGGCCGAGATGAACCCAAAAGGCCAGGCCGGACCCAGCAGGTAAGGCCGGGTTAACCCGAACAGGGTTGACCCATGCCGGGTCGGACCGGACTCGAGCCCACTATGACCCAATTACATTCTTTTGGCTATAACATTGGCATCAGACGTTCGTTTGACGAACCATCAGTGACGCTAGAAATCGTGGAGTGGGTCGGTTCCTTTGAGTATATCCCAGTATAGGTTTGGATTAATATGAGGAATGGTCAGGTTGGATCAAGCATGAATCTAACTGGGCCCCCGGGACTAAAAGCTTAATAACTCACAGACTGAGCGTCCAATTGGCACACCGTCTGTTACGTTGAGACCCTTATGACATGGCTGACCATTGGGATAATTCATCATCGGAATTCATGGGAGTTGGAGTATCTAACAGTAGCTTGTGGAGAAGATCCTACCAAAGATGAGTGGGCATAGTGTGGCAACCCAGTGGCTGGGTGAGACTTGACGAGTGTTGACCATTTCGACTCGGAGGGACATGACATGCCCAATGGGGAGCGCCATGGTGACGTGGTAGACCCACGGTGGGGAGAGCCTTAGTGATGCGGCAGACCCATGATACTCAACAAGAGGAGTACCTCAGCAGGCCATGAGGTGGAGTGCTTTGGTGATGAGGCAAACCCACAGTGGGGAGGGCCTTGGTGACGTGGCAGACCCATGGTACATGACAGGAGGAGTACCTCAGCGGTCCAAGGTTACTGGGAAGCACTTCTATGTGACGCTGCAGTCCCACTGTACACGATAGAGGAAGAGTTATCCTACAGCCAAGGTGTTCAGAATGTTACTTGATACTACCCCTATAATAAATCTTGGTGTGAGATGAGTAAGTACCTCTGTGTTTTCCTGATGATTGGATGGATTAAATGATAACTTAGGTATTTGTATGGGCATATACCTATGTAAGGTTATCTATTGATTTCATACATTTTAAATTGTCTTTGAGGGATTTTGTGAATCCTAGAGGGTCTCGGGGTCTCTACGGAGTATTTTTATACTTAGCCATTCACGAGCTATGCCCGCAACGTGTTGTGTTGGATGCAGACGACGGACAACGCCGACTGAGGCTGAGAGTACCAAGACTGGATAGGTAAATGGAGGTGGACCGTACAACGTGTTGGTATGTAGAGGAGATGGGTGGACGTGGTGTTCTGAGGAGTCAATATGTACCTACCCATCAGGTAGGAAGTTGGAGGAAAACCCAGTAGCTAACTTTACCTTTTTTTCATTTGTATTGTATCACAGTTGTACTTGTAATTTCCAGTTGGGAATGTATTCTAGACCCTCTTACATACTGCACTCACTCTATTTACAGTTCAATTTACTTGTGTTCCTATCTTGTTTTGTGCTTAGTTACACGTGCTTACAGGTTTTAAAGGCAATGCCTTCCTAGTTTTAGGGAATACGCCTTCGGTGGTTGTTGCCAGCCCCTTGCCTATGGAAGGCGGGATTGGTGTAGTCATAGACGGGCCCTGGGGGACGGGTCATGACAGAATAGTTCAAGGAAAAGTTAATGACTATAAAAATGAAGCAAGGAATGGAATATCAATACTATCCATAATCAAAATAATCATAAATCATCAATTGTAATAATGACTATATTTTACATTCAAATATATCCCATGTTGATTATATTTAAAATAATGATTTTTTGTCATTGATGAATAGATATTACATATAAAGATATTTAAAAACATTATTGAAGAAAATATATTATTCATTTATAAAATTAAATTGTAAAAAAATAGAAATAATTTTGAAAATAATTTTCATTGAAAATAAAAATTGAAAAGTTATAAATTAATATTTAAATTATTGATTTGTAATGACTATATGAAATTTTTTACATTGTGAGTATGATTATACAAATATTACTTTATCATTTTTGATAAATAACAGAACATTATTATTTTGAAAATGAAATGAACATTCCTTTCAACTAAAATTTTAAAAATAAAAATCTGGTAAAAATTTCATCAATAAATAATTTTTTATTGTTTTATAATGATTTGAAATCAATTAATGAATCACAGTTTTAGAAGAAAACTGATTTCTGACTAAAGAAAGAAATGATGTGGGTTATTATTAAAAACATTTTCTCAATCATTTTATATACCAAATAGGGGAATATTTGCACTATTATATAAAATAATTCATCAATATAAAAAGGGTAAACATTTGTATAGGTTTTTTAATCAACGATAAAAATAATTTCCCTAAAATTATATTCATGAATAAACAATATTGATTAGAATGAGGATTTGAAATAAACCCTTTCAATGATCATAACATTAAATTGGAATTTAATCAATGAATGAATTATATAAATAAACACTAAGAACACATAAATAATTCACAATACATAATAATAAAATAAAATTTAACTGTATATATAATCTCAGAATATCCAAGGCAATGAAGGAGTGTTAAAACCTAATGAAAAGAAGTTGAGTTTTGTAATCTTTTGCCACTCAGAAACATTTTTTTCATGAAACCATATAAAAAATAATTCAAATCAAATACTTTAAATACATTTAATAAGGATGTAATAATTATATTACATGTCATAGAGGTAGTATATACACCCTATAAAATATATTATATACATAACATTACAATATGCTTCAACGAATGAAATTGATATGAATTTTCTTACCGTACGATTCCTTTTTCATGAACATGATTTAAACTTTTGTATAGGTTTTTTTACAAAATTTACTCATTTATTCTAGAAAATTATTAATATTAATATTATCATATATGATCAATTTATAACATAATATTATCCATTTATTAACAATAATTTGTTATTTTTGTTGTTTCATGGGTTAATTATATTTCTTCCCCATGAATGTCTTCATGAATGATCCAGTTCATATGCATATTATATAATTAAATAATATATATAATAATAGTAATCATGAAGTGAATATAATATTTTTAACTCAATAGTTTTTTATAATTATCATGAATGTTTCATTTTTTAAATCATTTATTTTTTTATCTTGGTGAATGTAGGCCACATTTACTTTTGAGTAACTCTTCTATTTTTCGTCGATCATTATTGAAAAAATGTGAGCAATATTTACTCATTGTATAATGATCATAATATCATAAATATAATATTATTTATTTAAATTTAATTATACATATCATCCATGTGAGTGGGTCATGAAAATAGAGTCACATAGCTTCATGATGGAGAGATTCCACATGAACATGAATGCTGTGACAATCATTCTGTGAGGGAAATGGTAAAAAGTAAAATTATGTATTGTATTTTAAGAATGTTAAATATTTTATTAATATAAATATTATTTCATTTATATCACATATATTTATTAAATTTTCCCATATTAACTTCCATGTAAAATGTTAGTGAAAATGAATCTCTTCAATTAAATAGGTGGTAGTATATTTTACACACGAGTGACGTTACCATATCCCCAAATGAATGTAAATTAAATGTAATATCTGATATAATGACCTCAATTGTAAAATTACGTTAAAAATGAAATCTTTATTCATTATATCCGCCGTTATACTCTAGCATGATAGGTGGTAATAAAAAAAGAATGACATCATTTCGGGAGATGGTATTCCAAAATACACATTAATAATGATTTCATAAAAATTTTGATGGATGTGGAGATGGGTCATGGTTAATAAATTATTATGAAAACATTAATTTATATATAATATACTTATTTTATTATATCAAGATGGATTAATAATAATTTAAGGAGGTGGAAAAAAATCTATAAATACTTGTTTAAGAATGTTATCTCTTCTTCGAGTATCCTCCTTCAGTATACACAAAAATACTTACTAGTATAGATTTTTAAAAAATATAACGCCTCTATGATTATGGAAGATAATTTTGAAAGTCATTGGATGAAACAAATAGGGTTGAAGGTGTGATGGATAGAGTGGAGGGGTGGGCATTTATATGTGAGGTGAGGGGAAGACAAATTGTTTTTTAATAATGCCATCCAAATACATTTTTCTCATGACATATAGCTAAAATAATGGATAATTATAAAACCTAAAATGGATAAAATCAATATATTTTAGTAAAATGTATTTTAAAAATATTTTTAAATCATTTTAACCATTACCACATTAGTTTAAACCGAGGAACATCCATTTTTACCTTATCCACGGTAATTTATTTTTACTGTTATCACTATTATTTTAGTTAAAAAGGAAGATGATTTTATTATAAATAATAAATTATTATTTTTAACAATAATTAATATTTTATTCAAAATTCAATTTAAATATATTAATATTTTTATTTTAATATTAATCCCACAGACGTGATATGAAATTTGGTTTATAAAGAGAATATGTTTACATGATGAAAAAGTATTTATATAAAAAATTATTATAAATAATATTATGAAAAGAGATACATTAATTTATATACATTTGAACTAATATTACTTTAAAAAAATATTTAAAATATAAATCAACTTTATAATAAATTAAAAAGATGGTTGTTTTCAATTAAAATTAAAAATTACTATTCATTGAAAATTGAAATGTATTTGAAAAAATACAAAATTTTACCCTATGATAGTATTTATACAATGATTTCAAAAATGAATTTCATTTTATCAAATTAATATTATATTTTTGTAAAATATAATTTTAAATAATGTGTGCAAAGTGCTACTAATATGTCTTTTAGAAAAATACAGTTGTTTAGAATTCATTTCATTTTTATTTTAAATTATTCATATTTCATTTTGAATTATTATATAAAAATAACATTCATATTCTAGTTATTATTATTGAAAATAAAAAATTTAAATGATAGTTTATAATGGTATATTATATATTTGTTCATTTAAACCCGATGTTGGATGTTTGGAATGTTATCAAATAAAATACTATTAATTTAAAATTTTAGGGTGATACATGTGTCATTAGGATATGGTATATGTAACTCATCAGATGATCAAGAATAAATAATTGAGAATTATAATATTTTCAAAATATTAATGGTATTGATAGTCTTACGTATTCTTCTGACGATTCAGGATTAATGTTATTATTATGGATGTTCAACATATTTGTGGGCACGTTACAAAGAAATATATTAGTATTGTTCAGTAAAAAGGAAAAAATATCACATCAATCAGGTACATGTTTCTTGAATACATAACTAATGGGTGATGAGGGTTAAATGTATACAACTACACTATGTGATGTTATGGTTAGTATAAATGACATGAGAATTGAATAAAAAATAATTTTTTGAATCATATGTTTTATCATAGAGAAAACACTTATTTCTAAAAATGATGTGGTTATAGATTTTATCTCATGATGATTGTAGATTCTTGAGAAAAATAATGTAATTTCTGATTTTGAGTTATCATTGATAATTTTATCATAGAATATATAGAGGTATTATCTTTGTAGAGAAAAGTGTTACATATATACAGAAAAATAATCTAATTTATATATTCACATAGAAGGATTTGAATATGTGCTAGATATAATATTATTATTTGATTAAGGATTGAAAATGCTCAATACATTACCACCCTATGAAAGATAATATGGTTGAAAAAAATTCGAGTAGAAAAGACTATAATTGAGTATGTATAATGGGGATCCCAAATAATCAAATATCGATATATTTTTAAAGAATATATCTTGTAATAATGATGGAAATGGAAAATATTATCATTGTCAAATAACTATTCACCTATCTATCTAGTTGAGGAATAAAGGTGTAAAATGATTCTATAGAGATGAAAAAGAAGGTGAAATTTTTTTCAATGTATAACCATGATCATAATGGAATGAAATGTTTTATGAACTATACATGTGTTTTATCCATTCTAGTATTGAAGAAAAATATGTTCAAGGAATATCATAAATTTTTATTCCCTATTGATTAGGGATGGAATAAAAAGTATAAAAATATGAAATAGTATTTTAGGTGTGATGTCATGAAGGGAGATACTATAGTGTTTGTATCTCATTTCATGGTATGATATCATGTTAAGGTTGAGAGACAAAAGGATAAGGTGAAAATATGACCACAACCTATACAAGAATTTAAATGGTAAAGCAACACTCTTGATTTTATTATTGGCCTCCCCAAATCATTTAAAGGGAATAATTATATATTGGTTGTAGTAAAACCCCTTAAAAATCTTTTACACTTCATTTCTCTCAAATAAAACTTCACTCCAAATCAATGTTATATAATATATATTAGTTTAGTTGTATAGTTTCTTGGAGTATCACATTCAATTATATCTGGTTTGGATCTATGTTTTACATCAATATTTTGGAAAATTATTCAGGACACTCTAGATATAGAGTTGTGTTTCAGTATTGTGTATCATCCATCAATAAATGATTTGTCTGAGTGTAAATTTTATACCCTATGTGATATGTTTAAATATTGTTTCATATATTTCAAAGGTAGTTAGGATCAACACCTTACTCATGTGGTATTTTCCTATAATAATAAATTTAACTAGAGAATTTAGATGTCTCCTTATGAATCCCTATAATGAAAAATTATACACCTCTAAAAAGTATGGATGAATTTTGAGAAAAAATTATATTTATACTAGATATAATGAATGAAATTGAATATATTTTTAGATCCATTATACAATGCATGATTTCATAATAGAGTTGATATAAATTTTATATTGAAAAGAATCAACATTATTTTGAATTTGAATTGGGAGACAACGTGTTAATAAGATTTTAACTATAGAATATGGTAATGATATTTTTATATAATGGAAAACTAATTCCTATGAATATCGCCCCCCTATAAATTCATGATTATATCAAGATAGTAACATATTCCATGAAGCTTATACCTGACCTCTCTCAGGTTTAGGATATATTCCATGTATCTCTCTAATTGAAGTACATACCTAATATATAACATGTAATTAACTCAATGGTCATGTCACTCGAGCATGATATTATATATGAGGAATGACAGGTTGAGATTCTGAATCAAACATATAATGTGCTACACAATATGTTCACGTACCTAGTAAATGTTTTGTGGTGAAACCACAAACTTTATGAAGCTATATGGTAATATGAAGATGGAATGAGCAAAAAGTTTCTTTAGTTATTTTTACAATAATTATAGAATTTTAATGTAGGAATCCGTTTTAATAGGGGTATATATTGACACCCCTATATTTTATTAAATTTTTATCAAATAAATTTAATTTCATCAATAGCTTTTGTAAAATGGAACACTATGTTTTAGTGAACCATGATATACTACAAATATTATTATTTAAACATTACCATTATAACCTACATATTAGTCTCATCAATATGGTAAGTAAGATCAAAATTTTAATTTTTAAATATAATGGATATTAATAAATAATTTTTTTGATAAAAAGGTCCTAATTTTTAGTAAATGTATTATATATTTCATAAATGATATTTTCTCAAAAATAATATTTTCACTTATTTTATTCAAAAATTAATAAAAATAATTTTTGATAATCTCACAAATTTAATACGATAAAATTAATTTCATTTTTTGGTTAAACATTTCAAAATTAGTTTGGATTAATATTTTGGGATTTTTCGGAAAGAAAAATATTTTTTAATAGTGAAATATAATAATATTTATTAAAAACTACATTTTCCATTAAAGAAATTACAATGTTAAAACTTGTTTAAAAATGTATTAAAAGTAATATTATTTCAGTATGTGAATATTAATCAAATTTATTTCATTTAAATTAAAATAAAATTTAATTTTTCTTCTAAAATATTTTATAACTATGAAACTTTTCTTATTCAAAGCCCATTTTTTATCACATATATGTGATTGGTTTTGAATTTAAAATTTGCATCTTCGTTAATTGAATTTAAAAAAATATATCCCATATATGGAATCACCATAAAGAATATTAGGTAATAATATCAATATAAATTTTTTTGCTAAAATAAATAGTAAAAAAGTAAAATTGGATTTCTCAGGGTAAGTCTAAAATGGGTTTGTTTTTAATCTAAGAAGTTAATGGCTGAAAAGACTATAAACCTATCCAAATTTATTTAAAAGATATTTTGAATCTTTTTATCATCTAATATTTTATAATGGAAAAAATATAATTGTTTTGTCATGTGAAAAATGTGGGTACACTTCATTATTTTCGAAAATTATATTTGTATCTTCACTCCAACTTATAAAAGGCCACACCCTCTATACTCCTCTCCACACATCCAATAAAATTTTTGTTAGAAAATAATTTCACATATATATTCTATAAATACTTAATAATATCATATATCCCTTGTTATTATTCTTATTAATCCTTTAAAATAAGTCGTTTGGTATAATCCTAAAGAGGTTCCCCGAAAAAAGATGTAAAATTCTTATACTTATGTTTCATTGTTTATTCCAATATTTAATTAAAATAAACTTGAAACATGATGATATAGTAAAATAATAATATAATATTTATGGATATGTTGTTTTATAATTACAATACCTACATCTATCTCCCCTCCCATCAAATGGGAAACAAAATTATCCGTCATCTGTACAGAGGACTACCTCTTCACGAACTGGTGTAATTATTTATCCATACCCACCTCTCAAGGTATGTCTTATTGATGTACAAAAAATATATATAGCTTATTTATGACATAATTATATTTATAAAATTAAAATATAATATATACCTTCTTACCTTACTACTTTAGTAATATGGTAACATCACTCATGTGTAGTGAGGACTATGTCCTCGTGAAGTGATGTGATTAGTTCTTCAATTGCACTTTACATGGAATGTAATAAGGATGGGTTTAAAGAAATTTTTAGAGAGAGAGATATATATATATATATTACCTAAAATGATTCAATAAAGGTTATATATTATTTTCATTTCTTTCATTTCATCTATCGTGAAAATGGAAACAACATTCATGGGTATGTACGGTCGTCCATTTCCAAGAATGGTGTAACTCAGTTTATATGTCTAATTGTAGTGTATTAAAAAAATAAAAATATAATTAATATAATTAATATTTATATCCTGGTTCAAATTATTTTTATTAATTAATTTTGATCAATGTAAAAGATCCAAAAATACCCAATCAAATCATTCAAGAAAAATAGATCAGTTATTACCCAAAATAAGATTTCAACATTGAATTGTTAATAAAAGGGTAATAAAATGTAATATGTAAATAATATAAGGAAGGTTATATATTTTTTGGTTATTTAATATATGAATAATAAATTGATTTTTTCTATATATAAGATTATAATCTTTAGAAAGGATATGAAGACATTGGGTATGTGATTTTGGTCTCACTTTCATTTATGTGGGACACGTTCCTTATACACCACTTATTTCATGATCATTGGTTATATTTTATAAATTAATTTTTATTATGATCCTAATAATTATAATTATAGGATATATATATATCCACATAATATTCTTCCACGCATGTGGCATATGATTCAAATGATATCAGTGTGTTAAAGATTTAATGGTACAATCTCATTATTTAATGAGTTTATTCCTAATATGCTTACAACGATGAGATCATGAGATCTACCTCTAAAGAGACTCATTTATTTTCTTTCCCACTTTTTCTGTTTGGAAAATAATTTTTTTCTATCATTATATCATATTATTGTATTTACTAGAATAAAATAAAATTTATATGAAAAATAATCTTTATTTATATCTTTCATCGAAAACCCATTTTATTATATATCCATGTATTCTAATGATATATTAAATATATTCATTATTATTATATTTTAATCTTTAATTTTTTTTCTCATGATTTAATTTTTTTAAAATTGATTGAAGGGAATCATTATGTCAGTTTCTAAATAAGTATTTTTATGTATTTTGTTGAAATGTGAAAGGAATATTTCATTTAATGTGTATGACATGAATGAAAGTTTATGAATTCATGACCAATAAATTATTTAATGAGTAATTTTAATGATTCTATGGTTATTTTCAAAGATAGTTATTTTGAGAAAGTATTTTGAAATTTTATATTTAACAAGTTATTTTTAAAGTGGAAAGGCTATTTTACTCAAGAAATATTCCAAGTGATCTATCAAAAACAATTTCCATATAATATAACATCATCTCAGATTACATATTATCTAATGGGGATATTTTCAAGATTTTACATTCTTAATATTCTACATATAGATTATTAATATGGTGAATATATTTTTATGAAACCCTTTCCTTCTTCATTGGTTATGCTTTGATGAATTGATAAGATGATTATGTGACCAATTTCTATTCAATGTTTTAACATTGATGGACTGCTTATGAGGCCCTTTTGATATGGGTTATAATATAGTTTTTTTACCTTGTGGCATACATATGTATTTTTTTATTATATGATGTTTTTTTGTTTTAACAGATAAATGTGGTGATGTTATAACCATGGATAGTGGTTATGTTATAACTAAGTATAGGTGGGACCGATATATCCATCCATTAAATTAGTAAAATAATTATATATCATTGTTTAAAAATTGTATATAAGTCAATAGGTTGGATCCACAATGGGAAATAGTATGTTGGGATTGATTCAAAATGTGAAATTGGATGATGGTCATGATCTACAATAGGAAACAAGTGATGTGTCGAGATCCATAATGTCTGATATTATTAGCTGTTAACATCTGAAATTGAAATGGTTTCTATAATTTTATTGTTTCAAAAATTTTATTATTTTATTTTATGTTTTATTAATTACCAATAATTCAAACTCTTATGGATCATGTATTTTGGAATGATATTAATTTATTCCATGACTCATGTTTTTATATCAATGATAGGTTTAGAATTAAATCATATGTTATATTCATGGAATAATGAACTTATT
The DNA here is from genome assembly GCA_963277665.1 of Viscum album. Taxonomy (NCBI): domain Eukaryota; kingdom Viridiplantae; phylum Streptophyta; class Magnoliopsida; order Santalales; family Viscaceae; genus Viscum; species Viscum album. Next base: position 235,678,963 of record OY728159.1, read on the forward strand.
ATTATCTTATTAATTAAAATTATCATAGAATGATATCTACCATGTTCACACTTACTATGAAATTAAACTCATCCTTTCTTATGAATCATATCCCCCCATGTTATGAAGAAATTTTTTATGTATGGATGTTTATGAAGAGTATAAAATGGGAATATCCTTATGGGATATATTGAGGATATTTCATTAAATAAGATTATTGTGTAACTATTCTCAAAAGATGTTATACCTTTATATTAAATTTTTTGTATTTGAAAAATTATTGAAGATTCATAAAATAAATTTGATATGTACATGTGAAAATTATAGGTTGTTAAAATATCTAGTTCTATGAGTTATACAAATATATCTGATATAAATAGCATTGAGAGATTAATTTATGATATAAGGATTTCACACATGTGTTTCTCAACTTTTTTTATATAAGATTAATTTTTTAATGTATATACCTAATTTATTAATGTGTTTATTTGAAATTAATTTTATTATAACAATATTAAATAGTTTAATGATCACTTGAGTTCTCTATGGAAAATTCCATAATATTTAATATGTACCATTATGTGGCTACAATGAATTTTTGAGAGACCCAAATCTCACAAACATAATTTATAAATTTTTGAGTTATATAAAATATATTTTATGGAATAATATATAGACACCTAAAATAATATATTTTGGATTATACTTTGTTGAAGATTTCTTACAATTTGTTTCATTAATTTTGATGAGATATGGAATTTTATCTGATAACAGGATGATATTTGTTGTGTATTACGAGATTTTGCATCTAATAGTATACCATTACAAGTTGACACTTTTTATTTGATTCTAGGATATCATTAAAAATCTAATTTTTTTATGATATGTTATGAAATGGTTATGTTTTTATCTATTTCATTCATATTTTCTTATTTATCTCAATCAAATATTTTTAGATTATGTTTTATTATTTTTCTACCTTGGGAAATATTTAAAGACATTAAAATCCATCACTTCTTATATCATTTGTTATATGATTAACTGAAATAAAAGAAATAGTATTTATAATATATTATTGAATAAATATTCAAAATATATTGGTTTTAATTAAAAAAGAATCATCCTAGAAGTAACATAATTCTTATAATATAAATTATTTTTTATTTGGTGATATAAAATATAGATAAATATCATTGAAAGAATATATTTTTCCAAAATATAAAATCTATCGATGATAAAATATATCAAAAAAATATATTTTTCATTAGGTAAATAATCACACTCACCCCCTTCCTGATGACCTCCAAGTCAATGTGTAATATTCTTATGGACTAAATTATTATAACATATAAATTATTCAAAATTATGCATCGAGGGGATTTTGGGGTCACACATATGGAAAATAGTATAATAGTTAATCATGATTCTCTCAATAGTTATATGGATCTTAGAAATTGTGTATTTTAGACTCGAATGATGGTTTAAAATAAATATAATTAAAACTATTTCATAGTTACTGGATAAAAATAATGAGAATAAATGTGTTATAGTTGAATGTAGTATCTAGAGTTTCAAAAAAATGTTTTAATAAATACTCATCATTATGAATTAAATTAATTCATAGGTATAGTCTCTCTAAATACTCAAATATGTTTTAGTCCCTTGATTTAGTGACACAAAACATAAATAAAAATTAATAAAATATATGGTCTAGTAAATGAAATTTTAAAATTTTATTTGAATTTAATTTTTTTAAATATAAACATATTTTGGAAAATTAATAAATTTTTCTAAATTTCTATGATAATAACAATATAATATTGAAATTCTGTATTTCAATTTAAATAATTTATTAAGTATGAATGTAGATAAATTTTGTAAAACACTCATGAATGAATTGATTGAATTTTGATTCAATATAATTATAATAAGAGATTCACAATTTAATTTGAATCCCCATCATAGATATCAATTTAGTCACACATGATGGACTGAATGATTATATTAGAAAAAATAATAATAACAAAAAATTGGTGAGTAATAAAAAAAATAAAAAACATCTTCAAAATTTATTTAATACAAGATCCAAGTTTATCCTACAACCATATGTTATCCTAGTATGTATTTTATATCTATAATGTTTCTCCCACATATTAGATTAATCCTTATACTTTATTGTCTATCAAATACATCTTCTTAGAGAAAAATAATTTTTTAGAACTATTTTAAGTCCTCATTTCATGTCCAATTAATTTTAATACCAAGAAGACACAGTCCAAATTAATGGAATATGTAGCTTCCAAATGTGATATATTAATGGATCTTACCAAAAATTACCAAACCCATCAAAAAATTTCATGTACCTCTATAATTCAACCCCGTGTAATAGAGGGTACCAAGTATTGGTGAGGGATTAATATATATAATTTGAGATAATACCCTTGATGCTATAATCATTCCACAATAGTAGTTATATAAAAAATCATAAATATCCAACATCATGATAGGATTCGGAAAAAGAGTGGATATTTAACCATATTAAATAAAATTCACATTCATAAAAAGTGGAACTGAATAAAAAAATTCTTGATAAACATATAAATTTTTTCTTTCTTAGTCACTCATATTCATATGAGGGAACATCATTAGTAACTAAGTACCGAGTCTCATTGTATTACAAGTTCCACGAGTTCAAAGTTTCTCCAACACGAATAACCCTCATCAGGTTGTTTCTATGAACACTGGATCAATCATGTGGTTTATACATCAAATGTGGTTTATGTATAGAGAATGGGAATTAAATTTAGTAAAACATTATGAATGTGAACAAAAAAATAAAAAAATATTTATATATATGATTTTACATTAATTTTTTTTTACGAAAACATAACAGTTAAAATGAGAGACAAAAATTGAGTCACCTTATACTAAAAAAATAACAATTATTTTCTTGCATACCTTTTTCAAATAGTATCATTGAAGCATAGCTTATCATACATATATCATATAACAATGGTTACAAGTATTCCAATATAATATAACCAACAATATTTTTTATTATAATAAATATTAATTATATATTCATATCATATCCAAACCCTAGGTATATATTTTCCACTTGTACCTTAGGACTTACCCATGACCTAATGTGAATTAAGGTTATTTAGTTACTTAAAACATATTAAAAACATATATGTTATGTGGTATAAATTGAAATATGATATGTTTATATATAGTGTGGTTACCAATATGTAATTTTCATGTTATTTGGTTGTAATAAATTTTAGAGATTAAATATGGGTTTTCATTAGAAATTTGTTAAAATATAAGCACACGGGAAAATTATATTTAATGATAATTTTAAATAAGTTTCTATTAAATAATTTAATTGAAGCAAAATTATCACCACTGTAAAATCATATATTGTTCATCAATTATAGTATAAAATATTTCTGTCAATATATTCCTTAAATTCATAACTTATGATCATGAGATATTCACCATTCCCAATTAAAATATTGATAAATATCCATTGAAATATATGTGTTTCACCTATATTTTTTAAGATAATCACACATAATCTATATATCATAAAATTTAGCCGAAATAATGAGTATATTTTGGTCTCTAAACATTTAATCCGAAATAATGAAATATATCTAGTAATGAATTTATATTTTAACATTCCATCAAAATGAATTAACAAGATCAACTTAATAATTGAAATTACTCCATAAAATATAATTTAAATTGAAAATGGAAATTGATTAAACTGAATAACACTTATATACAACATTAATTTATATATAATTTAAGAATCATTTCATATTTAATAATATAAGGGAGGGAAATGGTAATATGTTATGATTTAAATAACAAAATATTAAACTAGGATTCACAACATAGTGAATTAACATAAAACAACCAGGGTATAATAATAATATATCCCAAAATTGATCAAAATAAAATAAAAAATAGACATAAGAATTAAGATATATATTTAATCTAGATCACATTATACCGAAGTATAAAAAAATATTAAAAAAATAAAAGTCATTCTCCAAATTAATAACCAATTTTGTTTAAAAATAATAACACATATACCTTTACAGAACATAGACTAACATAATGATCAGGTCCCATACGATGTCATATACTTCTCACATTAACATTTGACTATATTATCTTTATCATCACCCTATTATATATGTCACTGATGATTCCAATTAGTTATATATCTTGAAAAGTTTATTCTTAGCATTCACTCATAATGTAGTAAAATAAAAAAATAATCCCAAATATCTTGTATCACAATATACTCTTAAAATGATTCACTAATTTAAGGTTTTAAAAACAATTTTTTATTTAAAACGACGTAAATTATTCATATTTATATACCAAAAACTCCAGTTGAGTATAATCATACTTTTTAAATACATAAAAAAATTATCAACACCATATTCCAAACTATAATGATCATAGGTTCAAAATGTGATAATAATAGAATATGATATATTCACCAAGTAAAGAATATGTCTATAGAATCAATAATACTTACATTATTATCTAAAAAAAGACTTGATCAATATAAATTACTGATAGTGGTAATTTCAACAAATCAGTATTGGATAGTATTAAACACACAAAACATCTATTTAACATTGTCAACATTAGATCTCATTATATAATATAAATCACAAACAATGCTAGTATTTATAGAACATTAAATACATTGGTTTTTTAACCCACATTTTAAACAAAATCACTATGTATTATATAACGGGAAAAAATATACTTAAACAAATGTTGAATTTATATGAACATTTAGAGCTAAAAATACTATATCCATAGTTTTTTTAAATAGTATTACAAATATAATTGTATGTTTCTCCAGAATTGTGTTTTTTAACTCCCTATACTCAAAAAAACATACATACCTTATGTCAATTATATGAATCAATATAATAATTTTTTTTACAAATTAGACAAGGTTATATCTTCTCTATAGAACTAGATAATGAGGGTCATTTTATTAAAATAAATCCCTAAATATATTTATGGATTATAAATTGAATCATTAAGACATTACCTAGATAGACCATGAAATGAACTACAAAATTAACCAGATAAAACATCATACTAATGAACATGGTTTTCTCAGTAATAAATCATTGACAAAGATATATTTAATGATTCTAGATACATAACTAATTTTTTCCAAAGGAAAAATATATTTAAAACTTAGTAACGACTCTAGGAACAATATTTAAAAAATTCGAAAAAAACAATAAAATGTTATAAAATATTCAAATGGTGTTTCTCAAGAAATAAACCCCCCTCTGTTAGAGTAATTTTAAAATAACCAACTGAAATTATACTACCAATTACCAAAATATAACTGAATAACATAACACATGATTATGTTTCTTTTATGTAATATTAACGTATACAATATTGATATACATTTCAAAATTTTAATGATAATTTTTTTAATACATATCTAATGTTTCATTGTCATATATTGGTTTCTTTTATGAAATTTAATCTTCATTTACTAATATTAACATGTCATAACCCCTAAAAAAGAGGTTATGAGGATAGAACATCAAATTTTAATTCCCCATGTATATGTGTCATTGGATATTCCTATCAGTGAATTGGTGACATGGTCCAAAGAATTTAGATTATTATTAGTGTGTATCCTGAATCATGTATTTAAACATTGTCATGAATAATATTACTACATGTGCCCATGATGTAGTATAATACATTTGGTTCTTCATTAATAATTTTAAATTTAAAGAATATGTCAAGATAAGATTTATATGTTTTGAATTAAAGAAAATATATACATCATTCTCCTTTATTAAAATGAAACTATCTTTTTGGATCAATTCATGTGGTAGTTAATCAATGAGTTAATTTCAGTAAGTCAACAATAGAAAAATTAATAAAGAATGGTGATGATAAGAGTATGTATCATGCTATTTGAGATATGAAAACATAGATATTATATTATAATTTTCTATTTATTGGAATGATATTATTATTATGACATTAATTAATTTCTTTATGAGTTCCATGGTGTGTTGTTAGAGGGTGATGTTGTAATTTTTGGTATGTTTACAGAGAATTCGGGTCCAAAATTAAGTGCTTCATGAATACTATTAAATTATAATTTAACATAATATTAATAATAATTATTATTTTATTTTTTTTCTGAATAATTTTAATTGGAGTTAATTTGATTGCATAAATTCAGTCATTTGGCATATATGATTTAATATTATGATAGATGAATTTTTTATATTTTTCAATATTTAGAATATAATAAATATATTTATATTTATTCACTAGTTTAATGGATAAATTAGTGTAAATATTTTGTTATTGTCTTGATATTAAAGAAAATATTTATTCACATGTTTAGTTAATATATTAATTATTTTAAAAAATTATTATTCCAAATATTAGTAAATTGTAGATTTATTTACTAAATTAATAGTATTAATCTATTTAAATTAATATTTAATTAATAAATGCTTCATTAATATCATAGATGAATGGTGGAGTGAGTTAGGGGCCCAAATAAATTGATATATTTATCAATTAATATGGGATAAATTATAAAATACAATAAAAAATATATTTTTATTATTTGATAGGGGGAATGAGTTGAAGAAATAGTTACGGAAATGACACTAATTTAATTTATAATTTTTTCTCTAAGAATAAAAAATTTTTATACCATGTTAGAGTAACTAGAATCATTAAAATTACATAGAGTGACTATTTAATGACATTGATGTCTAGAGTGAGTATATTACTCCTTCCCTCCAGGGAGAAAATAAGTATAACACAATGCACTAGGTTCTTTTATCATAGTATCAAAAACTGGTAGAGTATTATTAAAGGATTCATTGAGAACCTATAGATACGAAAAGTGTATTCCATGTTTTAAAATTAGCATTATAACAACGGTAAAATAATATAGATGACTTAATTGATAATAAACAATAAGGATTATCATATAAGAGGTGATTTTTTGTTTTAAATTATTTAAAATTAAAACGTGAATGATCATTTTTTATGATTCTACGGTAGCCATATTTTATTTATTTGGATAATATTTTTTTAAATTGAAGAAAAATATCCTTGGTCACTAACTAGGTATTTTAGTTAGGCCTTTGAATCATCATGTTGCTTCAAAATGATCAAATTATGATTTATAAATATTTATTATTGTTTTTGATATATATTTTATTATTTAATATTTAATAATTTTTATTTTAATCTTAATCTAAATAATATTATAAAATATTTGATTAAATTAATACGAATAATAAGGGTATAAGAAAATATGGAGAAACTCAATGTAGGGGCACTGCAGGCACCCATAATTTTGCAGAAGGCACATTGGTATCGATGATTTGAGAAGTGTAAAGTCTAAGAAAAATAAAAAATATTTTTTCCATGAAGTACATGGAAGTAGAACATTAAATAAAAAATTATTGGTATTTTTCTCAGGTTAGAATACATTGTTTTCCTTATTATATCATTTTTACATAGATTATTTTTTCATGAATTTAAGGATTCCCAGAAGAAAAAAGGAGTTCTCTAGCCAATACTACTAGCTGACAAGCTCAACCAAGCCCACATGTGGGAGTCACCTCATCTACACCCATTGACCCATCAAACTATCCATACATTGAGGAATGTGTATAGGTGAGTATTTAAATAGTGGTGGGTGTACACATGACTCATTAATGTGTTCCGAGGTGGCCACAAAATGGGGTGCACAATCGGAGAGGGTGTGGGTTTATATGTAGTTAGTGCTACCCTCACTGTTAGATAAAACAAATTACACTGTGAAGTAATTTATTAAACCCATCTAATGAATATAGGAAATTGATTCCATATGGTTGGTTTTGGGTGAAACTATTACTACATAAAAAAATAGTGACAAAATTTCTGATGCCTGATCAAGCCGAACCCAACAGTCTGATCACATCACACGATTGGTTTCATCCTCCCACACATCCGTCATACTACTCACACAACTAGTTAGAAAAAAATACACACAACCAATTTATTTTCAACCCTAGTTCTTGATGACCAGCCTGATAACCTTATCATATGATCAAACCAAGATAAAGGATACATGATCTATATACCAAGGCCACACAATTGACTTTATTTTTATGAATGCCTTCATTCAAAGAAACCAAAACCATCACATGAGACCAATCTTGACAGATGTCTGAATCTATTGAGATAGTTCCCAAATATCATTATAATAAATAACTACCATAATTGAGGAAATACGGACATCACCGATGATTTTCAAAAAATAGATCATCTCTCTTCAACACAAAATTCACCAATGATTACCGTAATTCACAATATCATATTAATCAAGGAAAAAATAATCATGTGATCATGTATCTCTAACTATTTAAGGTATGTTATTCATGAGAATCCATCAAATCCATCATGTGAAGAATTCATCAGTTTTCTAGAGATTCATCCCTGAAACAAATAGTGATCATTTGATGCCTTTGAGATAATCATGCAAATCCATTGGAGCATTAAAACATTTATTCCTATTATATTTCTTAGGATTTCATGGTTTTGATCATTTGAAACCACCCAAAACCCCAATATATGGAATGTGTCATTCCTTCCATGAAAATCGACACCTCCCTATACCACCTCTACTTACATAAAACCCACATTCCCTTAAAAACACACACATGAGGTGGGTGGGAGAGGAGAATAAAATTGAAAAATGGAAGTGGGAAATCTTTGTGGAAGATAGAAACTTACTTTAGTTGAATTTCCTAGTTGAACTGTAATACTTTTTCATGAGACTCATTTAGGGAATCACAATAAAAAGAACACTTTATGCGATCAAATGATTTTTTAAATAAAATTAAGTGAACCATCTATGAAGAGATTCCTTTGTTCATCCTTGTACTCCCAAAGATATGTATCACTATCACTCAATGACCTCCCAACATGCGACATTGACGTGCATGAAAAATAGTTGACATGAAATTATTCTATATAAAATATAGATTGTGTGGAAAAACATGAACATTTGGAATTTTCCAACACATTCCATGAATACCATCATTAATTCATGTATATCATTTATACACCCCATACACATGTTTTCATAACCCTCGAAACACCCCATGGATTTCATTAGATCACCTGAGTAGTTAAACATCATGTGGTACTAGAATACAAGCATCCGTCGACACCTATGTGAACCTATACATTTCTACCATGTAATTCAATATCCTTAAAGACCCTTAGTCATATTGTATAGAAACCAACACACATGAATAATTGTCATACTAACACTCCTTAGTATGCATCCTTAACATGTATTTCAAAATTTGAAAAATCCCTCCTACCACCATGAAATCCATCCTACATTCACTCTTTTTCATGCATGAAATGATAGACATGTTTGAGAGACCCCATAGTGTAACTCTCTTATGGTTATGAAGTTACATGAGTCACTACTCCTTTTATTCCCTCATGTAACCTTATATTTGTTACCATATTCGCGATAATGCCCTTAGATAACCAATCTTGATATTGTGAAGACATCACAGAAAATTCAAATTTATCATGTGATGAAGTCCTAGAAAATCTTTTATAATCATTTTATAAAATCATAAATAAGTCGTCCATGCTCACATGAATGTCCTTGGACAAGACTAACTTGATCATACAAATACATCCTAGAAATGTTATCTTTTATCGTTTGAATCACCTAGGACTTTTCCAATAGAAACTCTTAGACATTTTTAACATGTTATATAGACATTCATTATAGGTTAGGGAGATAATAAAGATATGTGAGGTATAAAATATAGAAAAGTTAAGTAGACACTCTGGATGTGTTTTGAAGACACATTTTATGTGTCCAGAAGACACCCTAGACATGTCTTCCTGAGACACATGGACATGTCAACATTTTCTATAGACACACTTGGACATATTCACTATAAAAACTCATCCATTAACCACTGGATGAGTCCTCCCTTTATAATAGGAGTTCCACTAATGATTTTTGGTCACACACTCACATTACCAAATTTATTTCATTCCCTCATACGGGCCCACAATTCCATACCAAATATTTTAAACAGACATATCAGGGTTATCATATCTCATTATTTATCAGAGGATAAAGAATAAATATATAAAATATGATTCTATTCTTCTATTAATTCCAAACACTCTTAGGACTTAGGGATAAAAATAATTCCATCAGGTGTAATCACATATCCAAACCCTTCAGTGGGTTATCGGTAAATGAAATATAAGAACACTAATTCATGTCAAAACTGAATATATTAGATTTATTTATATGGCCCAAGTTCCATTGTGAATCTAAAATGGTGTAACTCCCTCCATATTCCAATTATTACATCTCATTTTACTCAAATCCTATTACGATTCTATTATACTTCCTCACCGACTAGTTGATGGGAGTTGAGTTTATAACTGTGCATCACCTTGAGTGTCATCCCAAATCAAACCCTCAAGTACCCTAAACCCATCAGGGTATTAAGGACTAATTGAACCATGATGACTCAAATTCATGTTATAAATAGGATATATATAATGCTTTCCTAATAATCAATATTGATTTGACAACATCCATGAGACAAGTAATCATACCTCCCTATGTGAAAATTCAATGTGTAAGCCCCATACAAATTTTCTCTCATGTGATGTGTCCAATATTTCTATATATCATACATTTCACACATATCATTTCATGTATCACCCCAAGACTTTATAATATTTTCCTTCAATAAAATAATTAATTTTGTTGATAACGTGAAATGTATGCAATACCGGGTTTGAACAAATCACTATTTCATCATGTTTTATAAAATTTATTAAATTGAAACTCATTTAAATAAATTTAATGGTAAATTTAGTTATTTTATATCCAATAGAATATTTTTTGATTCATCAAATATATTTTTTAGGCATAAGATAATAACTAACCAATTTTACATATTAATATATACATATTAAATGTAATTTTCGTACATTTTAATGGAATCAATATTTAAAAAATTGAATCAATTTTATAAATTTTATTTGTCAAAATAAAAATCATTTCTAAAATTAATGTTTTAAAATTAGTTTGGGTGAATGTTTTTAAATTTTTTGAGACGTTTCATTTTTTTATTAATAATTTTAAAGACTATATTTTAATTGAAAACTACTTTTTTATTTAATTTATTTATAATGATAAATTGTTATTTAAAGTGGTTTTAAATATAAATTAGTTTAATTATACATTAATTAATATAATGTTTTTTCATTTGCATCAATTTCACATAGAAATTTGATATAAAAACATATCATACTTTGGAACATATTTTCTTTAAAAAACTCACTTTATCATCTCGTCTGTATGAATAATTTTAAATTATTTTCAACCACATAATTTATTAATATTTGTAAATATGGATTATATATTGGGAAATAATAATAATTTCAAATTTCAAATATGTTAAATAATGTTTTTTTACCAAAAATGATAGTGAATATAACTAAAAATATTTAGAGCGATTGAGAGAAAAACATTCATAACAAGGAACTAAACCATAATCTTATGGGCCAAAATGAGCTTGACACGTGTTCAAAACCCATTGGGTGGAAATTTTTTTACATTTTCATCATATTTATCTAATTTTTTTCATTATTATAACAATAATATGTATGTTATACCTCTAATTGTTTTACCTTTTTATATTTTTTAGAATACAACTATTCCATTACAAAAAGGCACTCAACCCTCCAACTTATTCACACCTACCAAGAAATTTTCTACATAAAAACCCTACCTGAATAGCTCCCCATAATTAATCCACAAATTATAATATTCCCACATGTTTTAAAAAAATAAAACCAAGGATTTAATTTAGTATAAACCAAATTGATTTACCCGAATACGAGGTAAAATTATTCAACAATCACTTTTGTTTCATTTCTTTATCCACACCTTAAATTAATCATATATAATTAATATATAATAAAATACGTATAAAAGATATAATTTAATTTTTTTTACATTAGTAGAACTTAATCTAACGCACGTATCTATTAAATTGGATACACAATCACCAATCGTTTGTATGTCGGGCTACCACCTTACAAAACGATGTCAATCGTTACTTCATTAGCACCTTTAAAAGTTGGAAATAATAATGGATTTATATTTTTCATATATTATATACGGTATTTATAATTTAATTGTTATTTTGGAATTATTATATAAAACTTACCTTCATGCTTTCAATTTTCTAGGAATACAATAATTTTGTTTGTGGATGTGTGGACTACAACATCCTCAAAGTATTGAGATTCATTCACAGTATGCATGAAATGTATTAAGGAATGGTTTTAACAAAAAAATGATAAATATATGATATAAATTTTATAATATAATTATAATAAATATATATATATTATTTACCTTTTAAATATGGCAATGAAATGTATGTAGAATTTATGAATATGTATGACCTACAGTCTCCGTTAATAGTGCATATGATTTACTCTCTCCAAATATTTTCAATTAAAATAATCACAAATATATTGAATATATATGATAATTAAATAATGTTTTATATTCAGGAGATAATAAAATAATTATGTATATAATACTAACAACAATTTTCATGTCAAAACATACTTGAAAAATTGTGTAATTAACACACGAAATAATGAAAATAATGACGGATTACTAACAAATATATAATTAGATTTCATAATAAGTTAATATATTATATTATAAATATGATTATGGTTACGTTATAAGCTTTTCAGAAGTTTAAAACACTTATACATGAGTTTTATGTACATTCACCCAACATGAAACAAAAGGTAAGGGATTTCTTCCCAATTTCTATTCTATTGAGAATTATTTGTTATTATACACTAATGATCTTTATTGTGGTGTGTAGACTACCAAATTATCATTTAATATCATTTTCACTCTCATGTCTTGGTTTTTTAAATTTCACATTGAACTATATCTTCCTTGGGGGTTTTATTTGAAAATTTCAAAGTATAAAAAGTTGTAATTGCAATTTCACATTATTTTGTGATTGTTATCTTCCCCTTGAAAAAATAAAATCAGTATGGTCATTTTTATTATTAATTAAATTTATAATAAATAAACATATTATCATTCATTTAATTTTATTATTTTATAAACCATGTACTATTTTTATATACGGTGTTCACATTGAATGTTTTTTGATGGATTGGGGAATTACAGATAAATCTATATCTGTTATTAAATAGGATAATTTGATAAGGAAAACTATTTATGATAAAAATTTATTAATAAAATGTCTCAGGAATTCTTAATACACTCTCAATTCTAGCTACGACCTGGTAAGTGTAAACCCCTCGATGAATCTATAGTCTCTTGAGATGATCATTTTTTCCAAATTAGAATATTTTAATGTTTGTTGATAATAAATATTTATTGTACGGGTGTCATGTTTATGGGGAACATGAATTCCAATAATTATTTATTTACATTATTGAGAATTAAGTTGTTTTTATTATTTATGAGATTGTTTCATTGATATTATATATGGATGAATTTAATTATCAATTTATTAATCATTAACGGATGCAATTCATTTCTTTTTAGGATTCATCATGTTTTATTTTCCATTTACCTGTGTAATATGGTTATCATGTATTTAATAATGTTTATCAAAACTACTAAACTATAGTTCTTTCATTATTTGATTACTTTAAATCATTCATTTATAATAAATGAAGGCCCCGACACCATTTTTTTAGGGTTGGGGGTGTTACAGTTGGTGTTAATATAAGTTTAGATTAAAACATGGAAACTAGATTTAGAGAAAATATATTAAGGAACATAATCCTATGATAGACTATGAGGATAAGTGTATAATGGCATCATATAACATTTTTAAGGTAGATATTATTAGGTTATTACTAGTAATACATCCTTTTATGGATACTAAAAGTGGAACTGGTTCTGGAAAAGATGTACTATGGCTAACAAATCCTAAAAGGTGTGTGAGGATTGACTTGGGGATTACATACTATAACACATCATTCCATAATGTGCACCTAGTTTTTCATGCTCAGACAGTACAATTAGGATAATTTTGATTTCTTACAAACCATTATTAAGGATTCAAAAGTAAATAAGTCCCTAAGGAACCCAATGTTTATGATTCTAAGATTTATGATGCCTAAATTCTTAATTTATGTTATGTGCTTTACCATAAATGGAATTATATATTATCATTCAAAATTCATGATTTTATGTGAAAATATATTATATTCCATTATCTAGAAATAGTGAATGGAAATACAAATGGTATCAATACAAATATAAAAGGTAGAAATTTCCCTACTGAGTAAACCAATATAGCTTGAATTAATAAGGATAAAATTATGTCTATAATATGGAAGCTTAATGAGGTTCTGAAAATTTACCTTGTTCAAATTGAGAAACATGTTCTCTAGTGAGATATACTATGTTGGATCATTTTATGGGAAAAAATCCCCCATTGTTTAGTAATACTACTAGTGATATTGTATATGCGAGATGAATTATCTCTATAGAAAAGATACTTAGGAAAATTAGATGCAATCAAATTTAAATGGTTATAATTGGACTGTAATTTCTAAAAGGAGATTTTGATAAATATTAGTCCATGATCTAGAATAGTAGGGAGGAATAAGAAATAAAAATCATGGAATGGATAACTTTTAATGAAAAATTATTTATTAAATACTTCCCTCCTGATCCAAAAATTGAGTGGAAGATAAAGTTCATTAGCTTAATGGAAAATAATAAAGGGAGTGTTGAATATTATGAATCTACCTTTACAAAGAAATCCCTATACACTAATTATTACCTACACAACATGGAATTCATGATTTACCACATCCTTTAAGGTATTAATCCAAAACATTGTAGGCTGCTGGTTTCTAATAATTTTTCCTGATGTTAAGAAACTGTTTAATGTTCCAAAAAAATTGATAAATAATTATCAAGACCTTACATATTCAAAGGATCCCAAGAGAATAATAGGTCTTATAAACACCATAAAAAATGGAATTTATCAAATATGAATAATGGAATGATGTAATTTTACCTTATTAAAACCGTTAAAAAATCACTATGGGAATTGCATGATGGGATTGGGAGTTTTCTATATGTGTGGATATTTGATTAAAAATAGCAAATAATTGTAGGTGATGAATTGAAAAAAAATTCATTTATTGTTCCACATGTTGGGATATGGGGAAGTATGAAAATAAATTCACCATGCATCAAAGGAATCTACCACAAAAGAAGCCAATGGTAGATGGTCAAATTTATACAATCATTATAGTGGAGATTGAATTAGATTATGGTGTGGTGGATGGTTCTTTAATAATTTATTAAAATTTATCCAATTTCATATTTTACCATCATTCATCACACTCTCCTATGTATACCCAGTTTTTCAAGAAAATTATTCATTTAGATGTGGATTTAATAACATATTTTTTAGCCAATACTCTAAAGAAAAGTCTCATTGCCACAATGATTTGACAGGAAGTCTTCATTGTGACACAGAAATTTGTGGTATTTGATGACCATGTTATCATACCTATGGTTGACATAGATATAATCATTGGTATGATCTATATCTCAAAATCGGTGGAAAATATTGATTCCATGTGGAAGGAAAATATGGATTGTGAGGAAGATGTACAATTCTTTATTTTTAAAGAATAATATTAATCACCCGATTCTTATCTAGATCTATCCCCCAGTATCTCTATATAATGATATTCTTGTAGAAAAGGGGAAACAACCTATAGTGATGAAAAAGGAAGTCTTCAAAATTGAGTATTTATATATTCGGTAGGACTACACCAATGTATTTATTGAATAATTACACGTAAATACCCAATAACATGAAGTTGAAGTTTACATGATTTAATCATCTATGTTAGCTTAATACCAAAGAATACCTATAGAATAGAAATTATAGAGTTAGTGGAGTTGATGAAAACACTATAGGATTTGCGTTATAAGGGAATTAGTTTCCCTAGAGTTTTAGCATGGTGAACCCCTATCATCTCTGTTAAGAAGAAAGATGGATCCATGTGGTTGTGTATAGATTATGGGAAATTATTTTTATTAAAATAAAGAAAAGGTATCATCTACCTCACATTGATGACTTGTTTTATCAACAACATAGAGCCTAATATTTTTTTAATCATTGATTTTCATTATTGTTATCACCAATTGTGAGTAATGAAGGATGAAATTCCGAAAAAAACATTTCAGATTAGGTCTGGATGTTATGAGTTTATAGTAATTCAATTTGGATTGACAAATGATACCATTATTTTTGTGAACATAATTAATAGAGTATTCAAGGAATATGTTGTTATTTTTTGTGGTATTCAATTATTATATTCTAATGTATTTTAAAATCTATGAAGAACATGAGAATCACTTATCAATTGTTATTAAGGCACATAGAAGGGTAGAGTAATATGAGATATTTAGTTAGTGAGACTTATGGATTCAATAAGTTTCTTTTCTCAGATATATTTTCTACGAGGATGAAATATTAGTTGATCCTCGAAATAAAAAGGTATTCCAAGAATGTCCAACACCAAAAAACAAAATTATAGTT
Organism: Viscum album; assembly: GCA_963277665.1. Taxonomy (NCBI): domain Eukaryota; kingdom Viridiplantae; phylum Streptophyta; class Magnoliopsida; order Santalales; family Viscaceae; genus Viscum; species Viscum album. The sequence goes on from OY728159.1 coordinate 235,695,684, forward strand.
TATTGTTTCATTATTTTGGAATGTTACTATCAGTGATTTTTTCAGAATAAGTAATTATTGGATAACTCATTAACCAAGCTTAAATGTAAAGGGGTTAAGTTTTTTTAAAAGTGAATGTGTATAATGTTATAATGAAAGAAAAGGAATCTAGTGAATGATATTATTTTTACCTTAAAATCTATAAGTGAATGGTTTCTTATATATAGTAATGCATCATCAATGAGACGGGGTTGTGTCATAATGAAAAATGGTAAATCTATTTCTTATACATCATGGTAATAGAATATTAAAAAAAATATCTATCCAAACTATGATATTGAGTTAGTGGTTTAAATATTCTCTTTGAAAATATGGTGACATTATCTCAATGCTATAACAAATGATATATGCACGGATCCTATAATCCAAAAATGCATCTTATCACATAAGGAGCTCAACATGAGACAAATGCAATGTCTCAATATACTCATGGTTTATGACTGCTCAGAACACTAACACCCAGTGAATGAAAATAAAGTAGAATATGCATTGATTTGGAAGTATCATGGAGATCTAAACAAAATAATTATTTATAAGGTTCCAATATTTTTAGATCTAGTCATGATGGTTATGAGAATTTATAAGGAAGAGTATACATTGATAGATTTTCAAATGATTGAAAAAATGTAAATATTTGAGAAGTAAAATAAGTATATATATTATTATGAGAACATTTGGAAGAAAATTACAGGTGTAAAGAAGGAACATTTATAGAATTTGTTTGTGAAGATAGTGTTCTAAAATATGGGAAGAGGCCTTTTATTCCATCTATCTTTATGATAATATAGTAATTGATGGATGATGACAATATCTCAATTTTATTTATACACCATGGTAGTGAAAATATGTATATGGACATGAAGGGAAAATTTTTATGGGATAACATAAAGCAGTAAATCGATTATTATTTGTCCATATGATTTGTTTCTAAAAAAGTGATAGATATGAGGAAGCATCCAAAATGTGTCCTGCAACATCTTCCTATTCCTCTATTGAAATGGGAAGAGATTAATTTTTTAATTTTCATTGAACTATCGAAAACTCCTTCAATTCTTGATTTAGTTTGGGTTATCGGTGATCACAACACCAGATACACACATTTCTCTTATATAAGAGAGTACATTCCAATTGAGTTCCTCATAAGGCTAAATATTAATGATTTTTTAAGAATTCATGGTGCACCACTATCATCTATTTATGACCAATATCCCCACATTACCTCAAAATTCTATAAGAGTTTCAAAAGGATCTTGATACAAAACTTAATTTTGGATCTACCTAATATAGTAATACCTATGGAAAATCTAGAATAACAATTCAAGAAATAGAAGAACTTTCAAGGTCATTCTCACATAGATTTCAAGTTACTCGGGATCAGTAATACCCTTTGGTATAACTTTTTTATAATAATTGTTTCCATTTTTGTATTCAAATTGCGATGTATGAAGCATTATATGCGAAAAAAATTACTACTAAAACTTCATGGGATGGAGTTGGTGAAAGAAAAGTCATATCCCCGAAATATATTGAAGAAAAAAAAGGTGAAGGATATTCGGGCTCATATTAAATCATATCAATGTATAAATAATATTTATGACATTAATAAGAGGAAATATTTTGTGGTACAAATAAAAGATAATATTTTCATTAATTTATATCCATATAATGGTGTTATCAGGTTTTGTAGGAAAGGGAAACTTAGACCAATGTACATCGAAACATTCGAGATTCATGAAATAGTTAGAGTTCTTGCTTATCATTTTCAAATGCAGCAAATTGGTCAAAGGTATATGATGTGTTCAATATATCTATGATAAGGATGTGAAATACTTACCCAACAAATGTTCACACCAATAAATAAATAGTTATGGAACCTGATATTAAATACAATAAAGAACACATCACGATTATTGATAACAGAGAGAAAGTATTTAGGAATTGTATGACACAACTGCAATAGGTACACTAGGTATATCAAACAATTGAAGAAGAAACATGGGAATCAGAGAATTATTTTATTGATAAGAACCCACATCATTTTAGAAGGTAAAATCCCTCGAAATTCAAGGGTGAAAATTTTGTAGGAGGGAAAAATTTAACACCAAAAAACTTATCTATATTCTTTTAGAATAAATTGAATAATTTTGATAGCTTGCAATGCACGTAATACCGAGTTTAAACAAAACATTATTTAGTCATTTTTTTCATAGTTAACTAAATTATAACTTTTTTAGAAAATTTATTTGTTTAATTTATATGTAATAAATAATATATAATATTTCAAGATTCATACAATATATTTTATAGGCATATGAAAAATAACTAACATAATATATGGAATAAAATCCTATATTTTTCAGAAGGAAATTTTTACACCGTTTAATAGTGAAGTAGTTTGAAAATAGCATTTTGTAAATTTTATAAATTTTATTTGTAAAAATAAACATCAATTTTTAAAATATAAAATTTCACTATTAGGTTAGTGTTAATTTTAGGAATTTTTTGAGATGATTCATTTTTTTATGAATAATGAAAATACTAAATTTTAATTAAGAACTGAGTTTTATTCTAAGATATTAATAAGTTTAACTATCATTTAAATTGATTTTAGAGACAAATTGGAAAAAATTTATATAAATATCTCCAATTTAGTTAAATTTATTTACTTTCATATGGAAATTAGATATAAAAACATCTCAAACATTTGAGAATAATTCATTATAAACCCGCTTTCTCATCCCATATAAAGGATTAATTTGAAATTAATTATTTCAAATAAAATGAATTGAATTTGGAAAAAATAATTCATTAATATATTTAATAAAAAATTATAATGTATATTAAGATCAACCTATCTTTTTTCAAAATATACCTTTGAATATATTTAAATTTAATCACAACCATTAAGGGAAATCATGGGACTAAAATTTAAACAAGGGGGCCAAAATGACCAATAAATGGGTCAAAAATAAACTATATAGATATATTTTGACCATATACACACTTGAATATTATTTGGTTTATTATTGGAAGCACATAATTTATGTGAGACCTCTCTATAGTGTTTTCCTTTTTTATTTATAAGAATGCCCCTCCTATAGTATAAAATAGCACTCACCCCTCCAACTTATTCACACCTCTAAAGTAATCATACTGTTCCAAAACATTACTAAATTTCTATGAGATATCCTTAAAAATTTCTTATAATCCTCACTTTTGGAATGAACACAACCATATAATTATATTTTTATAATCCCAATGTAGTTAACTAAATATGAGGTATCATTTTTCAATGATCACTTTTTTTCAGTTCTTTATACATCTATTAAATTATACTTATATCATTCGCATATAATGAAATAATTATTCCCTATATTATTTACTGTTTTTATCTCAATTTTATGTCCTACACTCACCCACACTTCCATTATATATGAATCAAAATGATTATTTGTGTGTATGGTGGACTACCGCCTCACCAATCAATGTTGTTCATTTATTCATTACCACATTTAAAGGTTGTATGTAATGGTTTTTTATAGATTAAATATGTTATATATTATATTTATAATTTATTTATGATTATTTAGTTATTATATAACAAATTCCTTCATAAATTTTCATTTTTTGGGAATTTGATAACTTCATTTGTGGACCACCGCCTTCTAAAATCGATGTGATTCGTTAATGATATACATGGAATCTGTTAAGGGATGGTTATAACAAAAAATGTGATAAATATTATATAAAAATGAAAATTTAATGATAATATACATATATTTATGTGACAATATTTTTAAATGTGAAAAATAAATGAGAGTAACATTCATGCGAATGTACAACCTACCATCTCCCTAAAAGGTTCATTTAATTTAACATCTCCAAATGTTATTTATTATTATATATTCATATATAATGAAATAATATCTTAATAATATCTTGTTTTAATTTATTAAGATGAAGAAATTAGGATCTAATTAATTGGAATAATCAATAAAAAGTCAAAACAAACTCATAAAACTATTCAATTAACAACTGAAATTGTAAATCAAATGGAAGACTACTAACAAATGGTTAATAAGATATCATTAGATGATTTGATATTTTATTATAAATATGTTTATTTTTATTATATAAGTTATTAAAAAATTTAAAACCATAAAATAGAAGTTTAATGGATTCTCACCTAAAAGAAAATCAAAGGTAAGGGATCTCACATTAATTTACATTCCCCTGATAGTTATTTTTTATTATACACCAATTCACTTTAATGTGGTGTATATAGTGCCACATTTTTATTAATATCTTGATTTACTAATAAATCATGGTATTTTAAGTTTCACTTTAAACTATATCGTACAAGTGATTTTTACATGATAATTACATGTGGTAAAAGTTATCTTTACAGTATCACTTTCTTTGTCAATAGTTAAATTTATCATGGAAAAATGAACTCCTTATGACCATTATTATTTTCCATTAAATTTATCTAAAATATTAATATTATCATAAATAGATATTATTATTTTCTAAACCATATACCATTTTTATTTATGGTGTTCCTTTTGACAGTTATTTTATTAATTAGGGAACAATTTATAAATATGTTTCCGTTATTCAATATAGATATTCTAAAAGAAACATTATTTATGATTTAAATTAATTATTTCCATATATGTAAAAAATTACATGAACAATATGGTTAAGGACTAGTTAATTCAATCCCCTTGATGCATTGATTATCTCAAAAGACACTTCAATTTTCCTTGCCATATTAGATTAAATTGTCTTGAGAATCGATCTTGATGGTAAATGAATCATGTTATTGGGAACGAAGTTGCTCTATAATTATGAATTTACATTTTTAATAATACAATAATTATTATTACCCATGAGATTTTTCTTTTTCAAAATCTGTGGAATTACTTCATTCTCAATTTATTTATTATATGGAAAATTTTATTCGTCTCTACCATGCCATATTGATTGTTTCTTATCTAGATATTTATGTTTAATTTGAGCTATGTTACTTTCCATTCCATGATGATTATGATAATAATTTAATTATTTAATATATATTAATTTCCCTTACTAATCATTTGAGATCACCCTTATTTTGTTTCATTTTCCCATGATATGAAGAATAAATATATTAATGAGCTTTTAATGATGAAGTGAATTTAATTTTATTATTTATAATGTTTTATTTTTTTATGAATATTATTTTGGTATCATACTTGTAATATTTTTTCCAAAACTGATAAACTGATCGGTCCTTCAAGATTTGATTCTTTGTAATCAGTCCAATGTAACATGTTAAAGAACTAAATTTAGGATTCAAGTGTCAATGTGTTAAAATATACATGTTGTCTTAGAGAATAGTAATGGTAGTACCCATATAATGATGGTGATGCCCCAAAATTTGGAACATTATTGTTATGCAAGAATGATTACAAATTATATTCACTAAAATTGATATACTCTCAATGAGGAAATTCCTGGTACCCATCCGTGCATATTTCATACTCAATCCCTTTGTGATCAAATATTTTTTTGATGAAGATTATTGTAATATGATCAATGATCACTAGGATTAATGTCTTAATAGTTTATGTTGGATTCATCCTCATGGACAAAGAACTATATTAACATCAATTCCTCATAAAGATAAACTACATGGAACAATCCTATCATAAAAAACATAAACAATGTCAAATAAAATATGTAGTCTTTTATTCTCACTCAAACAAAAATGTAGGATAAACCATAGAGGTAAATTTCTATCTCTAGGACACCACATACCTCCCTATATGGTGGTGTACTCTAGATATATCAAAAATGGATATAAAATAATTCCTCATAAAATAATAATACAATGATGGAAAACCTAGCAGACACAGAGTTGTTCTTATCAACACCTGGTGTTGATCAGGTAACTAGAAAATGGGTAGAAATCTCATATTGATGATTGGGATGTATTTAAAACATATATTTAATCTAAAATAGAATCCAATAATAGAAAATAATTCCCCCTTAATGGGTTTGATGGGCCCAACCCACGATCATCTCAACCAATGCGAGTTACTAAGAACCACTGGGTATTAAAACCCATATGACATCCTACCAGGGAAAATAAGGTTTTTTACATTGTTATGGATGTTGAAGACATTGGTAGTTTCTATAGAAAATTTAAATGATAAACCTAATGTAGATGATTTTGAAACTATAATTAAACCACTGTAATATATTATCATAGCTCATATCTCTCAAAATAAAACAAGAATGGTGACCCCAGTGTAAAATCATGTAATGAAAGAATAAATGAATCTTTATAGGCATTTGTAATCATTATCCTATACTATAGGTGTACCATCCATCATATTTCATAGGAAATAAATTGATAACCTATTGTGATATCATGTAATGACAGAATTTCTAAATCATTATTCACATTATGAATTGTGTATCCACAGAATTGGGGATACCATCATTCATTTTTGAATGAAACCAAAAGTGTTAACCCAATGAGAAATAATGTGATAACATAAAAAATGAATAATTATTTTAATTTGTGATAATTTCTCCCAATCCATGGTTATACCATCCCTCATATTTCAAAGGAAATAAAATAGGGAACTTGATGTGAAATTCATTAACTCTTTCGACTATTACAGAGGTTTAAATGGATATACAACCAATTTCCCATTAGGATGTTATGTTCCACATTAGTTAGGAAAAAAAATGTTGATTATGATGTGAAATATATTAATTGGGTTGAACCATTCATAAAGGAAGGTAACACTTATTCATCCATTAACATGTAAATTAATTGACTTCCCAGTTCCTATCAAGCAATATTATTGTAAATTTTTCTTGAATAAAAATGGAAAACCCAACATGAAATCATTATACTATTATATATATTTTCTAAAATTAGGGACCACAAAATAATTATTTAAATGTGTTAAAGACGATATAATACCTATTTCTATTTGGGTCATTTTTTGTTATTTTTTACATAAATAAATTGTGAACCTGATGTAAAATTATTCGACTATGATAAATATTTAATAAAATAATGTATCACCTATTCATCATTTAACTATGAAAGTATTTTTTCAACCATGTACTCATATATATAATGTATCCCCGAATAGGAAATTTTTTTCTTGTTTAGGGATTCTCAGAATACTCAAAATTTAAACGTAATCATTGATTATTACAGTGGATTCTGATAAAAATAGAAAATCTAGTAATTCTAATAGAATTCCTAAATCTACTGTGAAAAAACTAAATGGAAAAATAATCATATGAATCATTGAAAATTTAATCCTTGACCCCAAGGCTCTATGGTACACTTTTACTAATGAAACCCCTCCAGTTCTCTTCAATGAACTTCATGGTTTGGGAGTACCAAATCAATGGATCCAACTAGACATTGTAAGAATATCATGTCATACTATATAGGAAAAATCCCCATTAGCTTCCTTTAATATGATAGGATGTATAATTGAATGTATCACTTATTTCAATATTCAACCACTTTGGTTGCTTCTCTCTAGAGAGAAGCAACACATTATTTCCATACCTAATAGAGGTTTACGATGAAATTCACCTTGTCTATACAACGAATAAGCTTCTTTCTAAGAGGTTTTCCATCCATCATTGTTATTTTATTAACATATTTCCATAATTTCACAAGGATATATAGATTAATTTGTGTCCACCATTACCATCAAAATTTGTACATCTAATAGAAGCGACCTTAAGGGGTATCCAAATAATGTAAAACTAGTGTTGGATTATATCCTGGTTAATACCATTATATATAGGGACCTCCCATGTATCATTAGAGTGGCTAGAATTACACCCACATCATCCATAGCTTGGAGACTCTAACTTCATCTTATCTAGCTTTGATGACTGTTGAATCCCTGGAGCAACCCTTCCCAATGTCCTAGTTAAATTTCGATCATATTTTATCTTAAGATCATCTTGAATATTGGTGATAACCCAAAAAATATTATAATGGGAATTTTCCCCCCAAATAATATAGTGGACTCAAACTAATCAAACACTAAAGTAGATAATGTCCCATGAAACAAAATTTCGAGCACTGACTCATCAGATGAGATATTAAATTGAATAGAATCATCAGACCACTTATGTCTCCGTTAATATGATATCAATAGAATATAAGGTCATATTACCATATATAGAGGAGCACACTCTTGGAGAATATAGTCAAGCGCTTCTTCCATCATCTGAGTCATAAAAGGATGGACCATCTTTTCCCTCTGGCATAAGAAATGAAGAGCACAATGGCATCATTAATGAATCTATAAAAGTTATTATTAACAATGCTGGTGTTTTAGATTGAAATATAGATGGAGGATATGGATACTTCCAAAATTATTTTTTTCTCAGGGTTACACTTTGAGAGTCTTGTTATCATCCACTCACTTTACCATTGATAGTGGGAATAGTGTTGTCATGACTCCTCTCAGTCATCCTATTGAGGAATAAAAGGATATTAAACTAGAATACTATATCACTCAACTCAACTGAGGAAAAATTATATCCATATTATAATTTTTGGAATACCCCTAGATTATCTTTATAATAATGACGTACAAGCATCATATGATAGAATCCCTCCTTTTACTGAAGTGCCTCAACACACAGTTCTGGGTGAATTTTTATATTTTTTATCCCCTCATCCTGTGAAATCTAAAAATTATTACACCTCACCCCATACCACATGGAATGTTACATTTCCATACTTTATGACCCCCCTCCCTTCTCGAGGTACATTGTAGACCATATAACTTCAACCATTACCGTAGTGTCCTTAAGAGAGTTGGTTTCCTTAAATTTGTGGGAAACATATGCATTATCCAAGGAACCCAATGATTCCATAATATCCAATAAATAACTAAAGACATGTTCTTCACAACCAAGAGTGAAAACTTAGCCATGTTCCCATTCTAATATAGGTATAGGTATCATGATGTATATGAATCATTTTCAGACATCTATTGGTGACATAGATTAAAAAAATGCATTCCTCACAAAAAACAGATCACCAAGTACTTTGAATATTCCATAGAGAATAGATTTATTAAAATCGAAATAATTAAGTATGAAAGTGAGTTGGGGATGATAGAAAATTATAATCACAACCGAAATCATCTGTTTCTTGACTGTATAATAGAAATGTGATTTATATTTAAAGAAGACTAGAGAAGTTGGAATATAATTGTTTCATAGTGTTAGAGGATCCCAAAACACATTAAATATGAATAAGATCCATTGAATATCCATTGGAATTGTAACCCCCAGGTGATAATGTCATATACGACCTAGAAAAATGAAAATAAATGGGATGAAAATATCCTAGTCACATGAATTTAAACTTCACAATAACATCCTTGTTTCATTACATTAATCTAAATGGTGTGTCTTAGTCTCATGAAATTATACATCATGATAAGACCTATTCACATGAAATTAAACTATGTGATACATCATAGCAACATGAAATTAAATATCATGATAAATCCAAGTCTCATGATGTTAAACTAAGTGATATATACTGACCATATGAGGCTAAATTTCAAAATTCATCCTAATCTTATGATGTTATACATCTTTATATATTTTAGTTCCATGGCGTTAAACTAAAAAAATGACCTTAAAACAGAATTTGAAACTGAATGGAATATGTCTTACACATAAGACAGAAATCTATTTGACATCTCAATATCCTGGATATATCATTAGCATCTAGTGTAAATTGTAGTTTCCAGATGTACCGTTGATAAAATATATTATTGATCCCTGTAATATCAAAAAATAATTAATACCACTCACTCACCTACTAAACTTATTAACCAATAGGTCAACTCCTTAGGCACATATATTTGGGCATCATGAAGGAATTGTAGAATTCATAATTCTTCAAACTACCTCTAGAGGGGACATATCCCCACATCTACTGACAAATCCCACTGGCATAGTTTAGTAGTAACCAGTGAAAGGGATCAAATACCTCCTCACTGAAGTAAAGTTCATTATCATATCCAGGAAGAAATAATGGAGAAGGTATATATCCATCCCCCCTATGTAAATATCATCATCATATTCTAATGGGTCATGGAGGGAATAAGTAGGAATACATCCCCACTCAATCTAAGACGTCAACCAACATATCCTAGAAACTGAGAGCATGCAATCATAAATTCATATACATAACCTTTTAGATCACCAATACATTATGTTAGTAATAGTGGAGCTTCTCCAGTATATTTTAGTGATGATAGCGGGATGAGAACACACTCTATTCTCAATATATAGGGAAACCCACCAAAAAAAGTTCACCACCACTCATTACTTCTACAAGAATTCATATTTTTCATCAGAACTCTAATGATAATATGAAAGAAACCATGGGAGAGAACTCAAAAAATCCCAAAAACATAAAAAAGATTCCAAAAATCCATCTAGAATTAATACATGCCAAATCACCATACCTAAATGACTGGTAGGGGTGTAATTTTCTGATCAACCCAGACAAAGTGGAAAACTGATGTGACCCACACCACTAACATACGATTCTCCCTAACCTATTTTCAAGAACCAAACTCATCAACCTAAAAAAACATAATCTTACTATCCACATAATAAGGATCATAATTTCATTGGGAAGCATATATTTCTGAAACAAAAATATGACATTATGAAACAATTTTTGGTTGTCCCAACCAAACTGTCAATCATGGATTCTATCCATCATTCAAATTAACTCAGAGTTTCACTCTTTGAGGATATCTATATCCAATTTATGTTTGATACAAAATTTTATGTCATGTTGGTTTATCTAGTGAATATATACCATTATAATGTATCGTCACAATCTTATTCATAGAAAATTATTATAAATAAGTTATCATGGGACCAATAAGACCCTTGTATGCTTCAGTCAAACTTAAAAATGATGACACTTTATGGTCTATGGTTGATAATGGTTCAAGGATAATCCCCATCCCAATTTATACCCTAAAAAAATTGGGATATAATGAGGGGGATTATATCTTAATAAACTAACCATTGATGTGTATGATAATAGTGAGAAAATGACTCACAGGAAGATCAATCTCAAAGATTGGTTTTAGGATTCCACATATACCACTCAGTCCTTGGTTATCAATATTTATAGAATATATAATTTCATAATTGGAAGAACATAGATCCCAAGCCAATTAGTGGTACATTAATCATTTCATCAATGTTTAAAATACCGAATCGATGGGAAGGGAAACATACACAATAGTGATAGTGCCCCCTTCGTGTATTGTGAATCCATATGTGCTGTTGTTGGTTTCTACAGGAAGAAATGAAAAAATAAATGGTGGATGATGATAAGCTAGTTATAGTTATAAATATCATGTGTACCACTCCTTCTAATTATTCGATAATTATCCACAAAGATTATGTTCTACCCATAACCCAAATTGTGGTAGAATAAATAATTCCCGATGTCCAAGAACATGTTACCCCTAGTGGACACATAAAAGAAAATAATCATCATAAAAATCTATCTATGAAGAATTTAAAAATATAGGATGAAAATGTTTCCTCCCATTCCCTCACCCCCCTCAAAAGTGAAAAGGATTCCATTAGATTACCTACCACATATAAAATATCTTAAAAAAATACAAGTATGGAAACCAAATATGATAACCTAAGGAACACCCCTACCACATCTGATAATGGAATCTACACCACCATCGATGAGTTCAAACATGTTAATTTAGGAACAGAAGAAGGCCTTAGGCCTGTATTGATTAGTTATTCCAAGCCTCTCACTGAGTAAAAAATTTATATTTCATTTCTCTGTTACCATTAATCTTTTATCACTTTTAATTATACCAAAATTCTCATGCTGAACCTCAAGGTGTAAATAAATCACATAGGATTACCTGATTATCATTTTAGATTCATGATGATATAAAGGATAAGGTACCCCCTCATGATCCTAAGTCATGGGATTAAGACTTAAAAGTAAACATCATATTTTCCCTAACCACATGATGTTCAAATGAACATAATATGTAATCTGAGAAATATTATAAACTACACATCTTCACTTTTTCTGCTAATAAGACTATAACTTGGCATACCATGTTTTTCCCTTATCGTATGATGTCAGACTATATGGATGTCATCTATACCGTATAATGTTAAACAGAATAGAAGTCATCCAAATCATATGATGTTAAACTACATGAAATATGTCATTACCATATGGTTCAAATTTGCACAACACATGTTTCTTCATGGATATCTCACAAAAAAATGAGATAGTTCTGTACAAAAGAAAAATGAGGCAATCTGACCATGTGTGTGAGTATGATATACATAGGAAATATCCTTATTCAAGAATTAAAATTGGATTCATTCCTTTTATCACATAATACATAGTGACACATGAACCGCTAATCATATGTCCATCCACAATATGAATGGTAAAAATTCCCCCATATATGTTAGGGTCAGACCTTTATAGATAGTTTTACTTTAAAGGACTCTGGGTGGCTTGATTCCTTATATCACAAGAAACTTAATGATGTTGAGATCCAAAATCATAGGTCCCTTTATAATATCAATTAGTCTGCCTCCCTTCGGCACATGGGTAAGATATAAGTAGACTATTTTACATTTATAAACTATAATTTACTCGATTCCTGCAATTATAGGATATATAGTCACACTTAAATTTCAAATCCTAGACCCATCCCCAATTTCAATTCAAAATACCCCACATTACATATAGAATAGATCTTCAGGGAGAGTTGTTTGCTCATGATAGATGTGTGGCTTTATTCCTTCCACATGAGAATACAATGTGACATCTGAATCCTATATCATGTTTCTAGCCACAATATCAATGGAAAACATGCCCCACTATGTGTATGGGTCGATCCTGTATGGATATTTTTCCACTAAAGAACTTTTTTTGGTTCAATTCCTTCAATATAAAGATATATAGTGATAACTAGATTAAAAATCTTCTATATGACAAAAATTTCATTAGAAAAGGCCCCAATACGTGGGTTAGAAATGTGTGTTGAGTTTTTCATTACAAAAAACATGGGTATTGGTTCTTACCATCACATGATATGTAGTGATATTTTAACATCCAAACTTGGGTTAGACCATATTAATTAATGAGAAACTACCCCAACTCTATGTATGGATTATTATTATATGGAGATTTTTCTATTCAAGAACACAATCTATATTGATTCCTATTATCATATGATATGTAATGATTAATATATCCTAAATCCAATGTCCATCCATAATAATAAATGGAAAAAAATCACCCCCTCAGTGTATGGGTCAGAACATTTTTTATAATTATCCATTCAAGAACTACGTGTTGATTTATTACTATTATCATAGGATATAGAGTGACTCCTAAATCAAAAATCATATGTAAATCTATTATATCAAGGAAAATATTCCCCAACTATATAGGTGTAAGACTAGTGTGAAGGGAATTCTATCCATGAACTATGTATGGATTGATTACTTCCACCGCATGATACATAGTGATGTCTAGGTCTCAAATCCTAGGTCTATTTAGGAATTCAATGAAAAAGTCCCATGTCCTTTTTTATTAATCAGAAATGTGTGGTGAAATAAACCTTTTCCCATCCATTTTTCTTACAATTATTATATCATACCGGACAATGGAATTTCTGTTATTGTTTTCCCCATATCGTCAAGACATATAAGGTCAACTCAAGGTTAGAATGGTACTAAATGAAAGAACAATACTAGAATAACTTATTTCTTTACAAAATGATGTTAATATAAATGGTTAATATCCCCTACATGATGTAAAACTGTGAATTTAAACATAATTTTTCTCAGAGGACTAGTACCATTGATGATGGTACCCCTTTATAATTCTTTCCAAGAAAGACATGTGGCATGATTCTTGTTATCAACATATGTGTAGTGATTCCCAGATCTCCAATATTGGGTCTAACATCAAAATATAGATTAATAAAAATTAACCATCCCTAATAATGTGTTTGAACTATGAATGTAAATATCTGTAAAATCTGTGTGGCTTCATTCCTACCCTCACAAGATATTTAGTGATGCATGGGTTCCCCTTTTTAGGACCAATCACGAGTTTTCATCACCCCCAATTATGTTCATTCACAAGATTTTGATTCATAAATAGTTTAAATTACATAATAAATTGTGGACCCCCAGGTATTCCCCATCATGTAACCTCTCATATCATAACTAAATACCCAACTATCCTTTATTTATCACACTGATCATGGATAATGAGATCATGCGAATCTAGAAATCCACTCTGGCCAGCATAACCAATATGTGTCTTGGATAGGGAACCTTGTCCTCATTGTATGATGTTAAACTACATGAAAATTCTCAAGTACAATTATTTTAAACATCATGATGATTCCCTTGTTTCATGAAATTATATTTCATGACATACGGTGTATCCAAAAAGGCCAAAAATTACGTAGAGCATGCCATCCAATTCATCAATATGTGCTATATGTGAATTGTTGACCTCCATAACAGAATAAATTTTGGAAATTAATTATATAGACCCATAGCTTGACGAACATATACATTACATGATTTTTTTTGGAATACTTTATACATAATAGAAAATGATACCCAAGGACCGTAATAGTTTAGTGTCTTTGGAAACTTAGAACATAATTTTCTAATCATGGTGACAGATCTTCAACATCTCTCATAAAGAACATCCACTTTTGTTTTCTTACCTAAAACATTTCTTTATAACCTAGGGAAAAGAAAACATATAAAGGGTGAGCTCAAATGCTCAGTAAGGGTAAGCATGGAGAAAATAAAACAAACCATATATATTTGAACATAAAAACATGAACATAAAGTTTAATAATAAAGATCTTGAGTTTTGAAATAAATCCTGGAGTATGTAAGGCATAGATCATAAAAGAACATTAATCAATATAAAATAGCATGGGAAAAAACATGTAATTGTGGAAAACATTAAGCACTTGATATGATTTCCATAGTAGCCAAAGCATTGTTTCCAAGACCATCATAGTGGACAAAGTCCCTTACTGAATCGAATTCACTCCTCGTTCTAGTCCTATATCACTGATCCAGATTGACATACCATTCAAGCCATGTCTATCTCATGAGATATAAATCTTTACCCAATGCATTGGAGGGAGATATAGGTCCCTCCCTTCTCATATTGAAATCTTTGTTACATGTTCCACAAAACAATCGTAAATCATTCATCATAACCCAAAGAATAAAATGAGGTTCATAAATATCATCCCATCATAACATAATCCATATAAAACAAATGGATATCATTTCATCATAAGAAAAATAAAACCATGTAAATAATAGAGAAATCATACTTGAAACATAAAAATACTAAATAATGTCATCATAGATGGAAAATAGTTTTGATAAAACACTTGAAATGAATTATTGAAGAAAATATCCTTTCTTTTTTAAAATCAATGTCTTTTCAAAAAATTCCATGAAATTTTAAAAGGAAATGATTTTGTTGAAAATAGTCAGGAATTCTTGTAGAGTAATATTCATTAAAATAAGGAATTATGAAACCGTAAAAATCCGTTCATGCCGTATAAGTTAAAAAACATTCTCCTTGTACTTTATCGAAAAAGCCAAAAAATACCCCAGATGGTAAACAAAAGAATGATTCCTTCCATACAATGTAGTAAAAGATAAAAAATGTGTTAAAAGGACTATAAAAATATATGAATTTTTTTATAAAACATGGACATGGAGGATAAATATAACCTCAGTAAATAATTACGTATAAGCATTCTCAGATAAAAATGAGATTTGCAAAATTATCCCTTCACTTATGTCCAATTTCTTCAATATGTGTCCGAGACTCATGTATAGTTGGTTTAAACAAATTATTAACTTGTAACATAACCATAATAATATTTATGATATCAAATATGATTCACTTGTGACTTTATATTACTCCTTCTTTTTTAAATTCCATGTTAAAGCAGAGTTTTGGGTAAAATCGTTTCATTTATCATACATGTTTCGACCTTTTTTTCTTGAAATTATTACATATATCCTGATTTATATAATTTCATAATTTAAAACATGATTTATATATATTATATTTTCATCATATAAATACATATGATAGATCGATAAATGGAATGAAATACACCGTTCATGGAGACGGTAGGCCGTACGTACGCAAGAACGTTGATTTTGTTTCCTGATTGAATTGAATGGAATTAAGTAATAGAAATATATATGTACCTAAATCTAGTATCATTATTATGTACTATATTTCATTATTATTTATTATATATACTTTATAATCATACTTGAATGGTTATTTATAGAAAATTATTCTCATCACGTTCGTGGAGAAGGTAGTCCGTAAGTACGCATGAGCGACAATATCATTCTTTTGATATTAAAATATTATATAATTGGATGGTATATCCTATATACAGAATCATAATAATGTTATATTTATTATTTATTTCATTGATACTCATTATTATACCCATCCAAATGATGAAATGTTTGAATAAAAAACTACACCACGACGTGGAGACGGTAAGTCGTACGTACGCACATGTGGTGACTTTTTCATTCATAGGATGGATAAAATAACTAATATGGTTTTAAAATTTATATAATAACATAAAATTATATAGAAGATACCGGAGTTATTATTTTATAATGGAAAAAACATATAAGGAGGAAGTGGAAGAAGAAAGAAACTTGAAATAGGTGGTGAGATATTTACCTCTTCTTCGGGTTCTTCCTTTTGATTTGATAAACATGGATCCTTAGGTTGGAATTCGGACTAAATTAAGGACTCTTTCATGAAGGGAGGACAGTTTAAAGTGTATTTCGGTAGGGTTTGGCCGTGACAAAATGCCTTGGAGGTGTGAATTAGAGAGAAGGGTGAGTGTCCTTTTATAAGAGGGGTGGGGGGCGCCTTAGAAAACACTTAAAATATTATTTTATAATAAATTTATATTCAGTTTATAATTGCTCCAATGTGACTTATTTTAAGACTAAGGTGGGTATGGGTCTAAATCCTCTAAACCAATAGGTTTTAGGAAAGTTTATGTTACCATTTTAACCTTATCATTTAGATTTAACTCTAAGTTAAATTATTTAACTTTTACCATGTATTCTTGTATTCTTAAACTATATGGTTAATAAAAATACTATAAACTTCCAATAGAACCTCAATTGGTTTCTTAATGTCATATATATTTTTATATAAGTCTTTATTCCGAACATTAGTTTTTTAAGTCCATTATATCAATTAATAATATAATATTTGTTTTAAAAAATCTTTTATGTCAATTTTGACACTATTTGATATTTTGTTTTTCCTAAATCAATAATAGCGTTATTACATTGAAAATAATTCTTTTAACCAATCATAATATGTTATATTAACCTAAAAAATTATTTTAATTCAAAAAAAATCTCAAATTACGTTTATTTGGGTATATATCATATCAATTATGTTAATATTTCATTTATAAGGTAATTACTACATCATCATTGTGTTATAAATAAATTAACTTATTTAATGTTGAAAAAATATAATTAAAATACCATTATATAGGAAATCTTTTTATCTTTCTAATTGAAATTTATAGTCAAATTTATCTCATGTATAACCCTATATTAATAATGTTTTAGTTATTAAACTTTGATTTTAACTATTTTAACTCTTCTTTAAATAAAAAAATAATTAATGTCCTAATCTAATCCATTTGAACCTAAAGGGTAATATTTTATTCCTAATGTTTTTCTTGGTTGAATTAAACTTATCCAATAGAATTAGTTCATGTGTTAGGGAAATAATAATATCATTTTTACCCTCGATTACCCTATTTACTTTTAACCGTGGTAAATAAAAGTTAAAAGTTATTATTCACCCAAGAAAAATCATCTCATAGAACCAAATTTTACTTACTAATATCAACAGTGTCTCTCGGATTTTTGAAATTAAACTCACAGAAGTGGTAAAATTATGTTTTTTTTTCAATTTGCAAATTCTCCTAGGAGGTAGGTAAAATACGGTAAAAAGTTCGATAAAATTTTTATATATCTAAAATAATTATAAAATGACTCCAATGAATTACATTAAAATTATATAGTTATTATGTATCTATTTTTACCTAAAATAAATTTAAATAAAATAAATTATTATTTAAATAAAAATTCGGTTTTAACCATTAACTCAGTGTTTTCACTATTCATCAAAACTTGAAAGATTTCAAAAAAATACCAAAAATTCACCCTAGGCTAATTTCGATATTCTGAATCCCAAAATGAAGTCCATTTTGGAAGATAAAATTTATAAAATTTAAAAAAGTGGGTTTTACTATTCATAACGGCTAGTTCATAACAATATTATAATAATATCTCATTTGATGAATCTCTGTATTGCGTACAACACATGCTATCGAGGAAGGTTGGTCTGGCATGCAACACAAGCCTAGAATAGTGTTTGAGTATAATGTAAGCTAATATGGTGTGGCATATAGTGCAAGATAATCTTGTTGTATCGTACAACACAAGACATCAATGAAATTAAGAAAAATATTTCCCATAAAATCGCTGGGTGTTACATTCTACCCCCCTTAAAATGAATTTCTCCCTCAAAATTCATCGGGGTTATAAATGGTTTACTACTAGGAAGTCTCATTAATTGAAACCCACATCGTAAAAAGGAATACAAAAACTTTATTTTAAAAATCTATTTTATGAAACGTAACGGTTACCCAAATTAACTCATCACTGGGTTTCCACATAGAAGAACATAGTTGAAAATATAGATATGGAAGAGAAATATAACCATCAAGTTCTAATGGAGAGTGGTAGAGGATAAGGCTATGAAAAATCCAATAATCACAAAGCCATAAATTTGTGATGATCTAAGGTACCATCTGATTCATCAGATATGAGGGCACTAGGACAACATTTTTGGTTTTCAAGATCATTTCTATAATGTTGAATAATTAAAAGAAATACTTACTTGATTTTGGTACAATATCAATGTTTTTTGTGCCTTAAAAAATTTCCACTTCATCTCTTAAATAAATGAAGTTGAATTTGTCTTCCGTAAAGTGTTATCAGATCATGCAATTGATGATAGGTCATTCCATCTATCTCAAACATACGGTTAGAAAAAGTTATATACATAAGTCGGTATTATGGTGAGATTAACTGTATATGATTCCAAAAATGGACTTATAAATCAACTATCAAACTGGTTAATAAAATAAAACTAATTTCTAATAATCAGGGACTTCATGTAGGCCAGTGGTAGGTGATAAAGGCCTATCGCACTTCGGTTGTGGGTTCGATTCCCGCAACCTTGTCTGATGCGACGGGTTGTTGCCCGTCCTGTGGGTTGTTCTTTTTATAAAACTATATTATTATAACATTTTAGAAATAAAATCAAAAAGTTATAGCCTTAATAAATACTATCTGATGTCTAAATTAATCTATTCCAACCCTTAGGCTTATCGAAAATACTTCTGTCCGATTACTAGAAATGCCATCTACCGAGCATGTGAATACCTTCATTTATCCACCATATATCATAAGATGTATCTTATTGTTGGTCACATTCCAAACATGTGAATACATTAATCATTTATTTCTCTTTAAAAATGAATACCTGTTGAACCATAGTGAAAACATGAATGCTGTCAAAAGTTAACTCTTTCCACATAGAAAAATCCCAAAATTTATATATACTCAAACCATGATATCACTCTGTCCTTATATCAGTCATGAGATCATTAATACTATCAAAAATATTTTTTCCTCCTTATCCCTTCATTATGCGTATATCATGTTCTTTCCAAAAAAAATTCAATCAGTTTTCATGGTTTATGGTACCATATAAATTTTGAAAACCACAACAAACCAATACATTGATATTCCAATATTCCACGATACTAAAAATGAGATTCCACAACACTATTTTGGAATCCCATTACATAAACACTTAATCATTCCACCACTTCATTGCCATATTCAACATCGCCAATAGTGATCGCATGTGACTTCACATTGTCCTTTTCCTTGAGAGGTTGTTGATGTCGATCATCATTAATCCGTGGATTATGGAATTGGTCAGTATAATGCCTCATTTCCCTGAACATGAAGCATTGAAGTGTTGTTAGTGGATTCTCTGTAGTCTTTTCTCTATTGTAATCATTAGCTAACTTTTTCCCATTAGATTGACACTCAGTTGCTCGATGACCTTCTTTTCCACACTTAAAACATTTTATAGTCCCTTCAAGACAATCTCCACCATGCTTCTTTCCACAATTTGAGCATAACAAAACATTCATCTTCTATTCACCATTTTTTAGATATTTTCCCTTGAACACCATATTTCATTTCACGTCAAAACCATGAGATGGATATGTTACACTAACTTCCAGTTCTACCTTGATAGAACAACGCACAATTTCTTCATAGCTACTAAATTCTTCTATAGCTAATGCCCTTCAAAGACATGGTTTTAAGCTACTGAAGAATTGATCAACTTTGCTTTCAGGTTGGATGATAAAGCCAGATGCATACCTTGTAAGCCTTGTATAATTTGCCTCGTATATACCACCAGATACATTATCCTTTTTCTTAAGCTCAAGGAACTCCTTTTCTATATTTTTTAGAAGAATATGAGGGACATACTTATTGAAAAACAAGTTCTTGAACTAATCCCATTCCATGGATTCAATTTCATCTTGGGGTCTTGTATTCTTAATTAGAGTCCACTAACGGTCTGCTTCACCTTTTAGACGGCAAACAGCTAAAATGAATTTTTCATGCTCTGAACATCAAAGTATTGAAAATATATTTTCAATGGTACTGATCCATTGTTCAGCAATAAGTAGATCAGAAGACCCACTGAAAGAAGGGGGCATTGCCTCATGAAGGACTTCATAGAATATTTTTCACTTCTCTGTTCATTTGGAAGTCCAGAATGATTCATAGATTGTGTAAGTATAGAAATAATATTTTTCACACCATCTCCAATAACATTGGTTTGTTCAAGAGGACAATCACTGCATCTTCCATTACATTTATTAACACAGTTCCTTCGGGTTCTAGCCATCGTCTAAAACCCAAAAAGAATAGTGTGAGAGGCAAAATAATCATATTGGGAAGAGAAAATAATCAAGGGGACTACTTTCAATCTACAACATCTTAGGTTTAATTATAATATCATTACCATAATTATAGGACTATAACCTATACTTATACATAACCTTGGAGACATCCCTAGACATACATTAGAAATATCTCTAGAGATTTAACTAACGTTTTCGCATCCTAGTTTCCAAAGGTTAACTAAACCTTTCCTCTGATACCAACTGTAGAGACCCATAGCTTGACGTACATAGACATTACATGACTTTTTCAAAATAATTAATACAATAAAAAATTGACACCCAAGGACCGTAATAGTTTAGTGTCTTTGGAAACTCTGAACATAATCTTCTAATCATGGTGAAAGATCGTCAACATCTCCCATAAAGATCTTACAATTTTTTTTTATTACCTAAAACCTTTCTTTATATCCTGGGGAAAAGAAAACATATAAAGGGGGAGATCAAATGCTCAGTAAAGGTAAGCATGGAGAAAAAAAAACCATATACATTTGAACATAAAAACATGAACATAAAGTTTAAACATCAAGATCTAGAGTTGTGAAATAAATCATGGAGTATATAAGGCATAGATTATAAAGGAACATTAATCATGATAAAATATCATGGGAATAAAACATGTAATTTTGGAAACCATTAACCCCATGATATGATCTCCATAGTATCCAAGGCATTGCTTCCAAGACCATTATAGTGGACAAATTCCCTTTCTAAATCGAGTTCACTCCTCGTTCGTATCCTATATCACTGAACATGATTAACTTGTCATTCAAGCCATGTCTATCTCATGAGATATAAATCTTTTCCCAATACATTATAGGTAGATATTGGTCCCACCAATCTCATATTGAAATCATTCTTACGTGTGCCACAAAAAATTCACAAACAATTCACCATAAACCAAAGAATAAAATGGGTCTCATAAACATCACCCCATAAAAACATAATCCATACAAAACAAATGGATATCATTTCATCATAATAAAAATAAAACCATGTAAATAATAGTTACATTATACTTGAAACATTACCATACTAAATAATGTCATCTTGGATGGAAAATAGTTTTGATAAAACACTTGAAATGAATTCTTGAGGAAAATATCCTTTCTTACTAAAAATCATTTTCTTTTCACAAAATGTCATGAAATTTTAAATGAAAATGATTTTGTTGAAAATAGACATGAAATATTGTAGAAGAAGATTCAAGAAAATAAGGAGTTATGAAATTGTAAAAATCTGTTCGTGCCGTATAAGATAGAAAAACATTATCCTCGTACTTTTATCAAAAAAGTCAAAAAGTCCTTCTTATGGTAAACAAAATAAAGATTCCTTACAAACCATGTAGTAAAAGTAAAAAATTGGTAAAAAGGACATTAAACATACATGAAAACATTTTTATAAAAAATGGACATTGAGGATAAATATAACCCCAGTAAATACTTACGTATAAGCAATCTCAGATGAGAATGAGATTTGCAAAATTATTCCTTACCTTATGTCCAATTTCTTCTATATGTTTCTGAGACTCCTGTATAGTGGGTTTAAAGATATTATTAACTTGTAACATAACCATAATAATATTTATAATATCATATATGATTCTCTTATGACTTTATATTAGTCGTTCTTTTGTAAATTCCCTGTTAAAGTAGCATTTTGGGTAAAATCGTTTCATTTATCGTATGTGTTTCAACTTGTTGTTCTTGAAATTATTACTTATATCCTAATTTACATAATACCAGAATGTAAAACATGATTTATATATAATATATACACAGCGTATTAATATATATGATTGATCAATAAATGGAATGAAATACACCGTTCATGGAGACGGTAGGTCATACTTAAGCACGAACTCTGATTTCATTTCCTTATTGAATTGAATTGAATTAAGTAAATGAAACATATATTTACATAAATCTATTGTAATTATTATTTAATATCATTCATGATTATTTATTATATATACTTTATAATCATACTTGAATGGTTAATTATGGAAAATGAATCTCATCGCATTCGTGGAGATGGTAGTCCGTACATACGCACGAGGAACAATATCATTATTTTGATATTAAAATAGTATATAATTGGATGGTATTTCATATATAAACAATCATAATAATGTTATATTTATTATTTATTTCATTTATACTCATTATTATACCCATCCATATGATAAAATGTTTGAATAACAAACTACACCATGACGTTGATATGGTAAGCCGTGCGTACGCACGTGTATAGAAGATACTGGAGACATTATTTTATAATGGAAACAACATAGAAGGAGTAAGTGGAAGAAGAAATGAACTTGAAATAGGTGGTGAGATATTTACCTCTTCTTCAGGTTCTTCCATTTGATTTGATCAAAAGGGCTCTTTAGGTTGGCATTATGACAAAAGGAAGGCCTCTATGATTAAGGGAGGACAGTTGAGAGGGTATTTGGGTAGGGGTAGGCCGAGCCAAATGGCTTTGGAGGTGTGAATTAGAGAAAAGTGTGAGTGTACTTTTATAAGAGGGGTGAGGGGCACCTTAGAAAAAACTTAAAATATTATTTTATAATAAATTCATATTCGTTTTATAATGGCTCCAAAGTGACTTATTTCGAGGATAGAGTGGGGATGGGTCGAAATCATCCCAACCAATAGGTTTTAGACAATTTTAGGTTACCATTTTAACCTTATTATTTAGATTTAACTCTAAGTTAAATAATTTAACTTTTACCGTGTCTTTTTTTATTCTTACAATATTTGGATAATAAACTTACTATAAACTACCAATAGAACCCCAATTTGTTTATTAATGTTATATATGTTTTTATATAAGTCTTCTGGCCAAACCATTGATTTTTAGGACCATTATATCAATTAATAATATAATATTTGTTTTAAAAACTCTTTTATGTAAATTTGACACTATTTAGTATTTTGTTTTTTCTAAATTAATAACAACATTATTACTTAGAAAGAAATTCATCTTCAAACCCTAATATGTTATATTAATCTATAATATTATTGAAATACATAAAAAGTCTAAAATTTCATTTATATGGGTATTTATAATATCAATTATGTTAATATTTCATTAATAAGGTAATTATTGCATCATCATTGTTTCATAAATAAATTAACTTATTTAATGTATAAAAAATATAAATAAAATACCACTATGTAAGAAATGGATATATCTTTCTAATTAATATTTATAGTGGAATTTATCTTATGTATAACCCGATATTAAAAATGTTTTATTTATAAAACATTGATTTTAACTATTTTAACTCTTCTTTACATAAAATAATAATAAATGTCCTAATCTAATCCAAGTGGACCTAAAGGTAATATTTTATTACTAAGGTTTTTTTGGTCAAATTACACTTATCCAATAGAATTAGGACATGTTTTATGGTAATAATAATATCATTTTTACCCTTAATTACCCTATTTACTTTTAACCGTGGTAAATAAAAGTTAAAAGTTACTATTTAACAAAAATTATTTTCATCTCATTGAACCACATTTTACTTACGGTTATCAACTGTGCCTCTCGGATTTTTGAAATTCAACTCACAGAAGCGGTAAAATTATGTTTTAGGTAAATTTTCAAATTCTCCTAGGAGGTGGGTAAAAGATGGTAAAAAGTTCAATAAAACTATTATATATCTAAAATTATTATAAATTGACTCCAATGAATTAAAATGAACTTATATTGGTATTATATATGTATTTTTAACTAAAATAAATTTAATTAAAATTAATTAATATTTAAAAAAATATAGTTTTAACCAATAACTCAGTGCTTTCACTATTCATCAAAAATTGAAAGTTTTCTTAAATATACCAAAAATTCACCCTAGGCTAATTTCAATATTCCGAATCCAAAAATGAAGTCAATTTTGACATATAAAATTTATAAAATTTCAAAAAGTGACTAGTACTATTCATAATGGCTAGTTCATAATAATATTATAATAATATATCGTTTTGTGAAACTCGGTATTGCGTACAACACACGCTATCGAGGAAGGTTGCTCTGGCATGCAACAGAAGCCTAGAATAGTGTTTGCATATACTGCAAGCTAATATGGTGTTGCATATAGAGCGAGCTAATATTTGGGTAGCGTACAACACAAGACATCAATGAAATTAAAAAAATATATTTCTCATAAAATCTCAGGGTGTTACATTAATTATACCTACATATGAATCCAATCTATATAGAGGACCCCATATCAAACCATTAGGTTATGATTAATTGAGGGAAGTTGTTTAAATTCCCCTTTCTCCTATATACAAGTCAAATATACATAGAGGGGTCTCCTTAATAGAGCTGATTATATCATAATTCCAACCCTTTTAATATACATTGGGATCCCTATGGAATCACCAAAATAAAACTTGTATAAAAATATATTTAAATATGAAAAAATTATAAAGAATTGTTACACCTACGTACAAGTCAGATATATGTATAGGATTCTTGCATATGAGATTAATCATCATAAGAAGGGATCCAATATATGGATACCCATAAATAATAATATGTGTGGATAATAGGTTCATCATTATTCTAAATTCCCACAACCTGTGAAAAGTGTCCCCAATGATATCATTCACATTTTCATGTTAACTCCAAAGTCTATATCAGATGACGTTAAAGTACAATGAAAAATTCCTTATCACATGAATTACAAATTTTAAGATAGATACATACTCAATATATGATATTAGTGTTTGAAAACCATCATCTATAATCATTATTGATCATAGGAATAGAAGAGCCTTGCCTTGTAAAACCATAGTACAAGGTTCTTTTATCATCTTTTACACACCTTGATTTATAAATCATACATCTTTTCTTGAGCACCATGGGACTTTGATAAGCATTAAAAGCCCTTTTAAGGGATAAAATATCCATCTTATTGACAAATATAGTGGTTAATATGAATAAGGGAATTAGACCCACCAACTAGAGGCATAATGGACCTATAATAATGGATTTATAATCATTTTTGGAATTGAAATCATTATAGTGGAGTTTTTCACCATAGAGTGACTCTAGAACAGTTTCTACATGTTTGGCTCATATCAGTAATCATCACATGTGAACCATGACCCATTATTTACAACATATTTTTCTCCTTTTAAAAAGGATATTGGGTTACACTAGATATCAGGTATCCTAATTTGGCTATTGCGTAACATTGCCCTCTTATGAGTTCAACTATCATCATGACCATAAACTACGTGCACATTAGTCAAAGATGTATAGATTTGTCCTTTTTCATTTTATGTTCCAAATTAGATTACCCTACAACTACTAGTGCATGATACACATAGATTTCATGTATCAAAACCCAGCAATGGGTGGATTGAAAAACATTCAGGTATCTTCTTCCTAAACTCATAATCTATAGGGTTTAGGAAAACATTAGAGAAAAACTAAACAAGGAATAAATCTCATAGGGTCCACTTTATGGGAAATGCTAAAGATGATCAATGATAATTGGGGCCCCTAGTCCAAAAGAAGTTATATTGCAGATTATTCACATCTTCTCATTGCAATTACATGTTCACTAAGTGGTTAAACAACTTATACGGTTCCCAAAATATTATTTAATATTACATTTTTATAACCCATATTTATTTAATGGATGTCTAGGTTGATGAAAACAATTCATATATATTCTATCCTACTCTAGTAACACCTTGTACCTCAAGATCAGTAACACCCCAAGTTTTTATGATTGATTTTTCTGAATAAATTAAAAAAATTCTGAATTTAATTGCACACTTCACTATTTTATTCTTTCATTTTACATAACATTGAGTTAATATTAGGAAAAATGAAAAATATAGAAGAAATTTCAATACATAAATAATTATCTCTAACTTTTATTAAAGATAATGGTGATATCTTTAGATATCATTCATTACATATAATATTTATTTCTACCAAACTACAATATACTATTAACAATATTGTTAAAATATTTATATTTTTATCACCTATACATTGAAATGAATGTTATGAGTGAGATTAATACAATATTTAAAATATGGTTTACAAATGAAGATAAAATGAAAAATTTGGTTTTAAATTATTTATAAATTAATGTAAAACCTATTTGAAAATAAAAAACATAATTTTTAAAGAAAAATGTTTTTCAATGTATGATCATTTTTTATTTTAATAAATAAAAACAAATTGGTGAATATTTTTACTAAAAATAATATATTATATATTTAATAATTTTTTTAACACCCATAAAAATACTTAACTGGCATAATATAAGAATAAATCTAATTTTACGAATAAAAAGATAGTGTTTTTAAATGTTGGTTTGATACCTTTTAATTGTTTAATTTCATTCTTATGGGAAAAAATTACCTAAAAACTTCTCCAAAACCAATTGGATGTCCATATACAGACCATATACTAAATTGGATATAATTTTTTATTATTATTAGATTCTTGTGATTTAAGGAATACTTCCCAATATTGTTTTCCATGTTATATTTACAAGAATGCCACTCCTCCTCCACTATAAAAGTTCACTCATCCCCCAAACTATGTTCACACATATCAATAACTTTTTCTCCACCAAAAACTTCTCAAATAAGCTACCCATATCCCAAACCACATATTAGAATCATAAATTTGAGTTGAATTCAATCCATAGAATGATTTCGGTATAAACCAATTTGTGTTACCCAAATAAATGGAACTGATATTCAAAGAGTAGTATTGTTTTAGTTCTCTTGTCACCATATTAATTGTTCTCATATAATTATTTTATAATGAAATAAGTATATTAAATATATGAATATTCTGTTATGAAAAGGTTAATACCTATAAAAAAAATTCCCATAAATGGGATACACATTCATTATATGTGTGTACAACGGACCACTACCTTGAAAAATAATTTCCTATATTCTTCGATTAACACCTCTCAATGTTGGGAGTATTGATGAAATTACTCATTTTAAATTTTAGATACAAAATTTATTATTTATTTATTCTTATATAGTTATTTTATATAACACATACCATCATAAAATAATTTTTTTGTAACACAATAATGTCATTTGTGGAAGTGTGGACTACCATGACCTTAAAGTGATATTATTCGTTCAAACATTACATGGGACACATTAATGATGGGGTTAATAAAAATAAAAGACATATATGAAATAATAATTCCATTGGAAGGATAATATATATATTTATATATGTATCATTTTCTTTGGATTCATTTAATACAACAATAAAATTAGAACAACGTTCACGAGTACGTATGACCTACCGTCTCAACGAATGGCGTATTCTATTTCTAATTTCTATTCTATATAGATTATTAAATATATATATATATATATATTATATGATAACTATATATTTTTCAAAGTATTTAAATATTTAAATCATGATCTGTGTAAAAAGACTAAGAATAACCTGTCAAAACCCATACGAAAAAACTAAGCAGCTATTTCCAAAAATGTAACTTACATGAAATAATTAATAAAAATGCAATATATAGTAATAAAAAAAATATGGTATAATATATGACCATATTTTTTATGGTTTTTAAATATAATAATGTTTTATTATACAACATTTTTAACATGTACGAAAAAAAAGTCAAGACTAATGTTAGAGAAATTTCATCTATCTTTCTTATATAGATGAGACACATGGAATATTGACTACCGATTTCAATTATGTAGTGAATATAATAGATTATTACATGTTATAAAACAAATTAAATTAATTTTATGATATTAATTGTTAAAATTTATGTTATTATTTAATGGGGATCACAATTCAAAAGTTAAACAAGTAGTAAAGGGATTTGTAGTCCAACTTTTATTTCAGCGATACTTATGTAATATTCATCACTCTTTTGTTTTTTGTGGTTTATATAATTACCATGACTATATCCTATTTTTATTATCACTATTTTATGTGTATTTAAATTTTTTATGACCTCTCTTTCATGGGCCGTATTTTTCAGATGTTACCTAATTGGTATGTTTATTTTGTCTCAATTTCCCTTCTTTTATACACATGTAATGTCATGCACCTGTATTCTTATACAAGTTTAATATAATTCTAATTTGTCTTGTTATATCAATAATATACTTATTATAATGTTTTTTTAATATCTTTTTATTTTTATTATCTCATGTGGGTTATGATTCAGAGTTACTATGTAGCAAGAGTTTATTGTTACAATCTCTTCATTATTGGGATTGTTTATGCTTATGAATAAATTAATGAAATATTATTATCCATATATCAATAATTATCATGAATATTAGTTTAATATATTTATTCATCATATATTTAGAACATGGTACCATTTTATACACTTTTGTGCTTAGAAAAATTAGTGTTTTTTTAAGAAAAAACAACATTATTTCTCTATTTATTTGAAAAATAAATTTCATCCAAAAAATATTTTGTCTAAATATGATTTAAAATTATCTTTTTAGAAAAAATTACCATTATTTAAATTTTTAATAAATGAAATGTTTTGAAAAAAATCTTATTGTTTTTTTATCAGGGTACTTTTCAAAATATTTTATGACGTAAAATTAATGTTCGACATGTACTGAATTACTCACTATCAAGACTATCATTTCACTAAAAAATCCATTGAATGATAATATAGTTATTTTTAAAAAATATTCCTAATATTATGTACATTATATTTTTTAATTGGTTTTAAAAGAAAAATGATTTGCTTTTATTATGTTATAAAAAGTGTTTAAAATGTTTTTCAAATATATATTTATTTATTTTAACATATATTTTCAAAAGAAAAGGATTTAAAAATATGTTAAAATATTTTTATTAATGAAATTATATTATTTCATAAAAATTCTAAAAAGGTTATTTCAATTAAAATTGTTTCCATGATTTAAAATATTTATGTATAAGTTTTCAATGTTATTTTAAAAGAAAATGGATTTCAAAATGTTTTACAATTTGAAAATAATTTTTTATTAAAGAAAGTATATTTTATCAAAAATGGATTTAAGTGAAATTTAAAATATTTATTTAAATGAAATGAATATTTGAAAATTTACTATGAAATTCATTTTCAATGAAATTTTATTTACCATAAAAAAATGTCTAATTGATCTTTCAAAATCATTATCCATATAAGATGAAAACCAATATTATATTTTATGATTTATGAGGTATGAGATCCATTGAAAACATTATTAATGTTTCTTGGAGTGGTTTATGTTTAATATTGAATTGGATTTATGAAACCCATTTCTCATCCAAGGGTAATACCATGATATAAATATTATGAAACCCACTACCTTTTAGGAGTTATTCTATGATGAAATGATTAGGAAACAAATCTATTTTCAACATGTTATGATTTAATAACATGTTTATGATACCCAATTCATTTATGGGTTATGATGTGATGAATGTTTATGTTCTTATGGAATAAAAAGATGTCACTTAATTATTAGATGGGTGGGAAATTTATCTCCCTATAATTAATTTGGGTAAAAATTTATATCTCATGACATAGGCATGGCCTGAAAAGGGAGTGAAATTAGATAAATAATAAACTATATCTACTATGATGGCCTTGGGAGTGAACTAAACATACTAATACATTTAGGGTTATTATCTAATTATACTTATATGGCCTTTTAAATAATCCTTTACTACAATGTAAATAAATTTTTATATGATTTTGTTTCTTACACAATTCCATTTCTTATTCCTATGTTATGCTTTCATGTATTATCCTCTTGATTATATTATGATTCAGGGCTTAAGAACATCCAATATTTATTCCATGATTCATGCTTATGATATTTTATATGTATGATATGATATTATAATGTTATGATGACTTTCGCATACCCTTATTCCAATGATAATTCCTACATATCTCCCTTTATTAACCTTAATATGAATCTGAGTTAATCATTTCATATGATTCCATCCCTTCAGGTTATGAAGGATGTTTTTATATAGGATAAGTAAATGTGATTATCATTGTGGGAAAAATTTATTATCACTCACCAATTAAAGATATTGTGATCTATGATTCCAAATACACTATTTTATTATGGTCATCATAAATTCACTTTTATAAGGAAATGTATATTCATTAAAAATTATGTAATATAGATGTATGATAATCCCGACTCACTATAGTTGGTATAAAATGAATTGATTAATAAAAATTTGTAACAAATAATGATAAGACCTTGGTGATTTCCCTAGGTATTTTTATAAGGGTATTTCTATGAATTTTAATAAATATAAGTCCAAGGATGAGTTAAAGAATAAGAAAATGTCCTAGTATTTTTCTAAAGGATAGAACGAGTGGTTTCATGGAAATAAATCCTTGTCTAGAAACAAAAAGTTGATTTGGATTTAGAACAAATGTGTATAGGGTTAAAAACCCTAAAAAACCATATTGAGCCACACTCACAAGGGATGTGGTGCAATATAAAAGGTCATACAACACACATGGTTTGAAACTCTTAAAGGATTTTGTCATGAAATTCACAAACACTTTAGGAACAATATTTATTGATTTAAATAGTTTAAGATCATGAATAATATATTATAATTATATATTTTCAGATAGTTAGAATAATGTGTCAGGGTCTAGACATCCTATAAATTATTTTCATCATTATAAGGTTTTCTACAATGATATGTGTTACTCAAACTATTAATTTTAGTTTTTGTAAATGGAAAGAGACATAAGGAATTAGGCCAATGTTTAATGTGATGAAAAAATTGTTGATGAGAATTCAAATTGAATAATAACTGGAGTGAAGAATGTGTGATAATGCATAATAAGTTTTCACGTAACTTTATTTACAATGTGAACATTAATCAAATCTCATACTTACAAAATAAGTGAAAGAAATATTTTATAGAGAATTCTGTTAATGGAAGGAATGGAGGAGAGATGATTATGTTTTGTTTATGTCCATAATGTGGAAATAAACACCTAGATGGATGTATTATAGGGACACAAATATATTTTTAAGGTGGAAAATAAGAACACAATTCATGTAACTATAATTGGAAAATGAGAAATTCAGATAATGAAACAAACAAGAATAATGGCCTCTTTATGGTATAATCGACTATGGAATTAGTTAAAATCAAATTTATGGGAAATATGAAAATTGATGTGCTATGTGGAAGTCTCTTGAAGACAATCAGAAAGGAATTTTGATTAATGGTCCTATTGATGGTGATAAAGAGTCTACGAATTTCTTAGGAGAGAAAAGCTTTAATAATGAATAAGATGGAGAAGCCTAGTTAATGTAATAAGGATTTGGAAGAATGATTTAGTGGTTATATATTTGGAAGGAAGAATTCTTATATATGAATTGGGATATATACAAGGATTTTTCATGTCAGGTTTTTCTATAAGTAATTGGAAGAATATGTCGATAGGTTCTGATATACTAGAATTGTGATTTAATAGAAAGGTGATATCCATGGGAAAGACATGATGAAAGGAAGGAATATCTTTATTAGGTTTCTAATGTTAAGATAATGATGTATGGATAAATTTAATTTGATGGTATTGATTACTGAGTAACTAATTAATATTTTATAGATGAATTATTTTAGGATATGATGGTATATTTTACATCATTTTTTATTTAAGAAATATATCTAATAATCTATATAAATAATGACGAAACATTCATATTTTCAATAAGGATTTTTGGTAATTATGATGTTTCAAGATAATATTTGGTGATGGTATTCACATTTTTGATATGTAAAAACCAATATCTACATTATGATATATGGGGGATCAATGTTTAGATTTTTTCATAAATTTAGTGACTTTCTTTATAATGTGTTTGATTTTCATATTTTGGAAGGGTTGGAAGGTTAACCATTTACGTAATGGTTTAGAATAATACATTGATATTGTTAAAGAGATTAAAGTATTGTCTTAAAATATGAGGATTTATTTATGTTGGATATCTGGTGCTAGCCATTTTGTTGTGATGTTAACTATATAGAGACGGAATGACTTATAATTTTATTTATGGATCGCATAAAATGTTTTTCTATCAGGGATGAAAAATTCACTATCACTTAATGGTGTTACATATGAAGTATAAATTGATAATGGAAAAACTAAATGCCTCATATTGTTCATATTAAATGGAATGGAATTATGTAAGTATATCATCATTTTAAAAATTATTTAACACTGGTAAAAACAGTCATGGAATAAAATTTTGTCCTCTTATCATCATTTTTTTACTCTTATCTTTCAATCATGTTTGGTTTATGGTTATGTGACCATTATACTTCTATTGATAACACACATTATTGTGATTTACATTATATATCACTCTCCATCAGAACATGATAGTTATATTTCTCTTTTATGTTAGTGTTTTAACATTCCACCTTTGTTATCCTATGTAGAAACTTAGTAATGAGTTATATTGGGTAACCATTATGTTCCAAACATTATTCTACAAGGATGTTTTAGTGTTCATTTGTATGATGTTGATTATATGAATATAACATTGAAATATTAATCCTTTGTTGATTGATATGACTTTTGAGGGTGATATTCATTTTAAGGGGGTATAATGTTACATCTTTATTTTTATGATTTATTTTTTTAAAATAAATTAAATTGATTTAGTGACATGAATTCCACACTATAGCATATTATTATTTCTTTATATACAACACCAAGTTAAATATTTGATATTTTCCAAAAACAAACATGCGGTATATGGAGCACTATTTTTTGGATTGTGTTACATACAGTGGATAGTTCTTTAGACCCCTTCCATTACATGAAAGACTGAATTTTACTAAAATACATTATAATATTAATAATATATTTAAAATATTATTATAGTTATCACCTAGCCCTTGGAAGGGATGTTACAAATAAAATTAACTAAATTTAAAAAATATGGATTATATAAGAATATAAATTTAATTTTTTTTGGAAAGTTGTTGGAAATGAAAGTGTGATCTATTTAAAAATAAAGATATTTCTTATCTACTAAAACTATATTTCAATGTACAAACACGTTTAATCACAGTAAATTAGAAAACATCACTTTAATATTTTTTAATAATAAATATATATTATATATTTAATAAAAATTATTTACACTCATCAAATATATATTAGGTGCATAAGATAAGAAGAAATCATATTTTATGAAAAAATATTTATCCTTATAAGGGTAACAATTTTCAATGCCCCGCCAATCTCAAAAATAATTATTTAAAATTTTTTAATTTTTATTTTGAAAAATAAATATAAATTTTTAATAGTAATATCAATATTCTCTTAGGGTAAATATTTGGTATTTTTTGATAAGTTTTTTTTTGGATTAATAGTGAAAAATAGTCATTTTTAATTGAAAAATGATTTTTTAGTTAATTATTTTGTATAAAAAAATTATTTTCTAATTTTTTATATATAGTTACATAAATTATAAATATATTAATCTGATTTAAATCATTTGAATCAATTTCACATTGAAATAAGAGGTTAAAACATTTCAACATTTTTAACATTTTTACTTATAAAACTCATGGTTTTTTCTTGTATATGGGATTATGTTAAAATTAATCAATTCAAATAATTATATTGGAATAAAAAAATGGATTCCATATTTTAAATACTAATAATTTTCTATTTATAGTTATTATAACTTATTTTTTTTACCAAAAATAATTGTGGAAGTAGTTATCACTTATTATAGTTATTATTCTAAAAATGAGATTACTTAATGGTTAAGATTTAATATTAAGTTTCCAAATAACCTATAAAGTTACAAAAACCAAATATTGTGGAAATATTGGATCATATCCTCTATCGGATATAATATTTTTTACTGTTGGATTAAAATTATGAAAGGAATAGAAACCAATAGTGTTTACATTTTTATATCTACAAGAATGCAACTCCTCCTCCACTATAAAATAAAACGCACCCCATAACATTATCGAAAATATAAATCCCATTTTATCATCCAAAACATTCCCAAATATTTTACCAAATCCCTAACCTCATACTATATGCCCCACATTGGGAAGAAATAAAACCAATGATGGCATTTGGTATAAATGAAAATGAATTACCCTAATAAGATGTAACATTCTTCAACCAGCATATGGTTTTATTTATTTCACCACCCATAAAATTATTCATATATAAATATTATATAATGAACAAAATGTATTTAATATAGTGACACTTTTTTATTTTTAGGGTACTAACAATACTTACACACACATCCATCAAATGGGATAAACAATCATCATTCCTTTGTATGCCAGTATACAACCTTTTGAAACCATTTTTGAGTATATAGGGGGTGTTTTCCTTAGGAAATCCCTAAAATTAGCCGATGCGGGTTGGATGTGAAAGATATATTTTGAATGTAAACTTCCTTAAAATTATTCTATAAAAATTATTGTGTTGATGCAGTGGATACAATCATTAAAATTATTTCTATGGTGATTTCATATGGTTATCCACATAACCCTAGAAACATTATTGAGCCAATGAAGAAAACATTTGGAGAACTCTCTTAAAAAATAGCTACAGATCCTGGATCAATTATCAGCGACACCCATTTAATTTGAAGGTTTTCTCCAACAACAATGACACAACAATCAATCTTCATTAGTGAGAGATCTGAATCCTAGTAGGGTATAAATCTCTTTGGCATGTCCTAATTATTTTTTACTTCTAATGATGAACACAGTCCAACCAATGAATATGTTGATTCGGGTTTGGTAATTTGTATAGGATGGAAATATTTTGCGATTAAAGGGAATATAACTTGGTGATTATTTTAATTTTGTTTCTTTATGATCCTGGGAACATGAATGGATCGAGGCCAACATGAACAAAGACAAAATCCATTATATGGGTGTTCGTGTTCTTATTTTTTCCTCATAATCTATTGTGTTCTTCTTGTATTCTTCACCTTCAAAACCCTATGAAAACGATCGATCGTTACACCCACTATCTATGGTGTGATGATCCAAGGCTGAGGGTTTTGATCCGCTAATGGTATTATTGGTGTGTGATGGGAATGCAGTAGGATGGAAGTGTCTGGTGCAGGTGGTTTTTCCCATTTTAAGTGGAGCATGGACGGAGGAGGCCCCCGGCCGGGTGACTAACGGTGGAGGAAGCACCATCCCTGTAGAGAGGTTGGGCAAGGAGGGCATAGTAGAATGACTACCGACTGGGTGGCCATGAATAGTGATGGATTTTGGACATGTGGGACTGAAATGGAAGAGGGATCACAATGGAATATTCCACATTATTGACTGATATGTTGATATTTCTACAAACTCTATAGTGGGAGCCATGGGATAAGTTTCATGGGGGAGCCAAGGGAGCATGCCATCCACAAAATTTGGTGGATGCCTTGACTGGGCAGTGCACGAGGCTAGGCCTCTTTTGGGAGAAGGGTTGCGATTCTCAAATAGGTTGGGCTAGAAAATATGAACCACTCTGATGGCCCAGTAGGGTGGACTGCATTTCCTAATGGCCCCATGGGCTAGGCCCATCAAGACGAGCCAGTTCAGCCACAATGGGTTGGGTCGGTCGTACTGGACTGGGACAGGTAGGTCAGACCCGACCATCCACCTTTTTCTATTTTGCATATATCATTCAAATGGGAGGTCCATTTGACCATCCATCAGTGGTGATGGGACCCTTGCAATTATGGAGTTCTTTTAAGATACTCTAATGGAGTTTTGTGATAGTTGGTATTCGAACAAATGACTTGAGAAGTTTTTTCTCCTAGAGCAATACACTACAGACAAAATCACGCGGTTGGATAAGACGAGATGACTACGTGGCTTGGTGACTATGTGAATGGGGGGCTACAAGACCCATCAATGTTGTGAGTGCTGAAACATATTTTTTGTGCACCATTGAAATTGTTTGGGCCATTGACATTGTGTGCACTAACATTTAAGTTGTGTGTACCATCGATTTTGTGTTTGCCGAAAATGACGCTGTGTATGCCATAGATGTTGTTTGTTCCCACACTGACACTATGTGTACCATCGATGCTCTATGAATTACCATGATAAAATCAGTACTCTTATTTCCTTCCAGAGATAGGGTCTTCTAGTCATTTTTTGGAACACCCCTATTGAAATCAGGGTGCAGGTCCACACTTATGGTGTTGTACACGACCATCTATGAGTAGAAGTTGGGAGTGGGTCCTCTATTTTAGATGGAGCTCCCTTTGCTGTTAGAGATATGTATAAGGTTTTGGCCCATCTGTGAGATGAGAACAATACTTGGATAAGAATTAATGCCCCCCAACGAATTGAGGTTTGAGCCAATCCTTCCAAAAGATATAGAGTTTTCACATGTTAGATAGGATCCATACTACCTCAACTATGGAGAAATGGTGATGTGTGGGTCCCTCAGTTCTATCAGGTTAGAGAGTATGCACACGGTGGATAGTCTAGAGTAGTTCTCTATAAAATGTGTGTAGTGGTGATGTGTGGGCATCCTCACATGGGTTTCATAACCCACACTAGGCGTAAGGTAGTGATGATTGGACCTCTTGTTGTGGGAAATGGAGATGGACCTAGAGACATCTTCCAAATTGAGGGAATAATTTGGATGGGTTCCATCTCAGATAGATGAGCTCAGGGAGTGTGTACTCCTTGTTTTCATTCTACGATTTTGGTCTAAAATGAGAATCATATTGTTGAATATAATGTTAGAACCTTATGATATAGTATCTGAGATGATTATATCAGGATGTTCATGATAAGTGTGCTAGAGACAAATATATGTGTGGAGATGATAATACATTGTGGGTTTCCTTTCACATTGTACTTGGTGTACATTCCATTGTTGTATACTTGTTGTATTTATCTAATGGTTTTCTTTTGTGGTTTGGGGTGTCCTACTAAGTATTGTTTTACTCACTGCTTCATGGGATTGTCCCACATGTGTTTTTCTTGGGAAGATGATCATGTCATGACCCGTCCTCGGGACCTGTGCCGTGACTACCCCAAGCCCGCCTTCCATAGGCCCGGGGCTGGCGACTAGCACCAAGGAATAAATCCCAACAAAAGGGGAAGGCATTGCCTTTATAAGGTAAACAAACACCACAAAGTAATCAAGCAGAAGTAAACATGAAGTAAACTGAGTACAACAGTAAGGGAGGAAAAGTAAGTGGGCCAGAATACAAACCCAAACAGAAAGTAAAGTACAAGTGAAAAGAAAGTACAACAACTGAAAGTAAGTAGAAACACTGAGCCACCTACTAGAAATCCCACCTGAAGGGCGAGTACAGATTGCCTCCACCTCAACTCCTTAGGTCCAACCGTCTGCTCCGTGTACGTCCCGCCCAGTGGTCCACCTCCAGGTACCGACTCGCTCCGCAAGCCTCAACCATGATCAAAATTATCCATCGTATGCATCCAACACAACATAGTGCGGGAATATACCGTGTAGGGGTGAGTATACGCCACTCCGTAGGGCCCCCGAGACCCCCGAAGGTATCCCAAAATCCACAAAGGATAATCCACAAGGAAAAGATAAAATCACGAAGTAACAACCAACTCTACTTAGGTATATGTCCATACATATACCTAAGTCATCAAATCCAGTTCGGCTCCAAAATCCGAGCCCAAGTTCGATCTCATCTACACAGGATAGTACAACCCAAATCCACAAGAAAAACACAACCCAATCCACACAGGAAAGCACAACCCAATCCACATAGGAAAGCAATTCAATCCTATAGAATATATTGATTTAAAGTCAAGACTCAGCTCACACATGTATACTTCTTCATAAGGTGATAGAGATGATCAAATGTAGGCACTGATTCATCTAAGCTGGGACCCACGTTGGATACTAGACCAGCTAGGCTGTTGGACCCATGTAAGATACTAGACCAGCTACTCTGTCGGACCCGCGTAGGTTTCCAGTATATAGTCAAATACTTCCAGACCCCCGTAGGATACAAGAAAAGTAGTTACGTACTGCCGTACCAACATAGGATACAAGAATAGTATTCATCACCATCGAACCCATGGAGGATTTTAGTACAGTCGTCATCGCTGCCGAACCGACGGAGGATTTCAGTGCGGTTGTCGTCGCTGGCAAACCCACGGAGTATTTCAGTGCAGTCGTCATCGTCGTCACTGTCGCAGCCAGCTCTAGGGTTCCCGCACACAGCATGCTCGTTTCCGGGAAGGTCCGCTCCATGAGCCAAGGGGTCGATACATCAACTGACAAGTAGTCTGGAGTTGATGTATCTCAAAGTTCCGCCCCGTCGATAGGAACTCAACGTGACAGACGTCGCGTCAATCGAATGCCCGGTCTGAGAGTTAATGGCCTTTTCGTTCCAGGGGCACGGTTGGTATTTAAGTCAAAACCAACCCGACCGTTATCCAACTACGTCCAAACCTCGATCAGAGTAAGCCAAAAGGTCCGTCTCACTAAGAAGAATTCAACAAAGTTGACGGCACATCAATGAAACGTCCAGAGCTCATGTTATAAGCGTTTCCACTCCGAGGGCCCGGTTGGTTTCATGTTCGAACCAACCTGGACATACCCAATCTTCTACAAAACCTTAAGTGTAATATATCAAAACGAACATCTCAATACAAAGATCGCATCACAACTGACGGTGCGTCGATCGGAGGTCTGTAGCCCATGTTACGGGCATTTAAACGAACCTGCCTGGTTTTAGGGGGATTCGGGCCTAGACCGACCCGGCCCGAGACCCCCTGGGTCGGCCCAAACCGGGTCGACCTGACCCAGGTCTGGGTCCGGCCCATCAGGTCGCGG
This sequence comes from Viscum album, assembly GCA_963277665.1. NCBI lineage: Eukaryota > Viridiplantae > Streptophyta > Magnoliopsida > Santalales > Viscaceae > Viscum > Viscum album. Next base: position 235,735,869 of record OY728159.1, read on the forward strand.
CCTGGTGCGGTTGACACGGCTCGGCCCAGCCAGCGCCGCCCAACCCGGCGTGGGCGGACAGGCCTGGTGTGGCTAGTCCGGCCTGACGTGAGCGCGGCCCGTATGGCCAGCGGCTCGGCCGTTTGGCCGAGTGGGATGCGGAGGGGGGGCGATGCCCCCCTTGAATGAAGAAACGACCCCCATGAGGGGGGTCCGCCTCTTGCCCCACCAGGGGTTACGACCCCCGGTCCATCCGTAACGGTCGGCCTTGCTGGACGGTCGGTGCTGCCGCCGCAGGACCCCGCGGTCCCACCCCTCTGAAACGCCGGTGGCCGGCAGTTCTGGCCGCCCCTCCTTTCATCACGGCAGCTTCAAGCTGCGACCTTGTCTGACCAACGCGGCGCGATGGGACCACGCCCCTCTGTTGCGGCCCCACTCCGGTCGTGGACTCTTCGGCCTCAATGACACAATGCGACGACACCACGCTTATTCTCCGCGTTCTTCTTTGTTTCCGCACGGTGTCATTGCACCGTGCTGCCTTTGTTCATGCCGCATCAAGTACAACATCAATGGGGGAGGAGGGTCGGGTGTGTTCGTTCAGTCTGACTTCCTCTCGTTATAACGATAACCGGAAGCCCAAAATAAATAAACTTCGACAAGGCAAACACAAATTTAATCCATTAAATTTGAACTCAAACCCCTACTTTGATGAAGTCGTCGAACGAGGTTCGTCATGGGAAAAGGACGTCGCGGAAGAAGGCGTTGTGGAAGACGGCGTCGTATACGTCGTCGGTGTTCGCCCGAAGAAGGATGCGACGCATCGTCGTTCTCTGAAGAAGGTGTCTTTTACCGGCTACGGAGAGGAGAGGAGACAGAATGGTGATTCCCTTGTGGAGATGGAGTTCTTCATCGTAGACTCAGCGTTCTTCGCGTTCCTCGACGAGGAAGAAGATCTTATTCAGAGCGCAAGAGTCCTCTCCCTGTTTCCGCACAATGAATCAACCCCCAATAAAATAAGACATTATCATATTTTATTAACACACACGCATGCCAACATTAGATTTGAAATTTAAAAATATCCCATTCAATTAATTAAATTTATTGAATATCCTTTAACAGTCCATTCAATTGGGAGAGTTGACCTATAATTAAAAGGGGGTGCGGGTGTGTTACACAAATAAATGTACGAGGGTGGTTTTAAGGGTTTTGAAGGGGTGGGGATCTTCTGGGACCCACTTCACTAATATCCTAAATAGTGGAGTTAGGATGGAGTGGGTACCACTCCAACCTCCATGCATAGGTTATAAACTACTTAGAATAGAAAATAAAAATTGTGGCACAAATTTGTATTTCAATCATTATTTAACCCATTTATTTAATAACCTCACCCAAGCAAATGCAACTACAGAAAAGGTGTTCCTAATAAATTACCGGCACTACTATTCCATCGGTGCCCTCAGATTTCGATTCCAAGCACTGGTTCAAAAGTTAGGAAAACCTGCTCGTTCGTTCACTAAACGTACCCAAGTTAAAATTCAGAAATTGATCCCGGGAACACCAGGCCTCGGAATGAGGTCTCATCAGAAACTTCATACTCGTAAAATCCAAAAGAAAATTAAGAAAAAAAATCCCTTGAAATTTACGGGTCTTTACAGGCCATCACATTTATAGAGTAATTGGTAGACTAGGGCTAGGTGGTTACTAAAGGAAATAATGACAGACGAGTTCTGCTTCATCAACAATAGTCATCTATTTATGTACATACCTTTCAGGTTGGGTGTTCTATTTATGGATTTCAAGATCTTGTACCTTTCCTTTTTATTGGTATTGTATCTTGTCCCTGTTTACTTTTTAGTTTTGTACCGTTACATTTTTTTAGTATCTTAGTGGTAGGCATGAATTTTTACTTAGTGTTTTAGTTTATAATGTATTCTCAGAGACATGTGCATGTGCATTGATATGTAGAAAAATTCCTCCCATTATTTACATATTCCTACTCAGTGCTAGTCACCAGCCCCACACCTAGTGGAGGTGGGGTTGGTGTAGTAACAACATGGGACGTGGGGGAACATGTCATGAAAAAGTGGTATCAGAGGGGGTCAGTTCTACCTTCAGTCCCGAAGTCTATGAGATTAGTTTGGGGAATTTGTGTTATGTATTTTGAGTTCAAATTTCAGACTAGGGATTCCATTATTGGTGTAGTGGCTGACGTATCCATACACCATGACTATGTACACCTACTTTTCGACTAATTATATTAAAAAACTAGTTTTAGGGAAAACAATGACACATTCAATATATAAGAAAGGTTGTGTCTTCCTTGAAATTATCAATTCATCTCTCTGAATATATTCTATTGACTATGAAACATCTTGTTTTACATCAAGTTTCTTCCATGTATATCATTGTATAGTATTACACTGCATGATCACGAGGATGACCCACTAGGTTAAAAGACATCTGTACAAGGATTTTTACCCTAAACAACACGTGTAGGTGGGGTACCGGCAATACCTGCACTTTTTGAGAAGCACATGGTACGAGCAGTACTAGTTGATGTGATGTGCTTGATAAGCACGCTTCAAGAGTTTTAGTAGTAGGGTCCCCTCCAGTGTTAAGGTGATCCTGACACACATGCGACTAAGTTATGGCTTGAGGAATTGACATGAGTTTTCTATTTATTCAATACACAACCAGATCAGATGGTGGTCCAAGTAGTGAGACTTCTACATGGCTCACTAGGGCGATAATGGGGTTTGGATACCAGATTATATGATGAGGTGACTCTTCCATGTAAAGATTTTGAGAACCTTTTTAGAGTGTATTTATCACCATATTTGATAATGTATACACTTGAATAGAAACTTATGTAGCTCTAGTTGGGTGGCATATTGTTAATGGGGCATTCATCATGTCATACCAACAATTCTTGGCACTCAATGGATATGATACACAACTGGTCATTCAGGGATCAGGACATCAAGGAAGGTGTGATTAGGGGAATCCAAGCTAGCATTACCCCTCTATTAGTTCCTAACTACTATGGGGTTTGAGAGAAAACCTTTATGGTTGGGAATACCTTGGATGAGAATTTTATTCAGTAATTGTCAGCAATGGTCAAGCTGTAGTAGATAGATCTGTAGGGTGGTAGATGTGGTAGTGGAGATAGGAGATCAACAGGAGGTGGAAGATATTTTGACATGTTACCACCACCACCAAATGGTGGTCTATACTAGGCTTTGAGAGATGGATAATAGGAGATGGGACAACTGCATGCGGTCGATGGTTATGACCCAAGGGCTCCAGGAATGATTTAATATATGGTATATGTCTATTATACCTTATCTACCATATTGATAGAAAATGGTTCTTGTCATTCTCCTCATTCCACGATTCATTTTCTAGGATCATAGTTCTCAGTTGAACAGTTAACTCAACCCTCACATTAGGAGACTCCTACTGGAGGACACCTAGTGACCATGCACTAGTACTGATAGTATGTCCCAACTCTTACAGGTGAGAGTTTCGGTTGGGATATTGTGGAAAAGATGTAGAGGCCTTACGATGTCATTCTTGGTATTGAATTGTTATCCAAATTTGATGCTCATATTGACTATTTTAGGTGAAGAGTTTGGCGTGTCCATAATGGTGGAATGCATTTTCCATATTACTAAAAAGGAAACCTAAGATGTTCATGATGATGTTACACATGGGAGGGTGAAACTAATTAATCATCAATTGGATAGCCCAAGCCTCTGAGCAATGATGTTATTAGTCCTCAATTCCCTGAAATGGTGGTGTATTATTAGTGGATCCAGTGGAGGTTGACACAAAGGTGTTGGCTAGGGTTCCTTGAGGACTATGAATTTTAATTTGTCTATACTCTTAGGAAGGGGGAACATGATAACAGATTTTCTCAATACGAGATATTATTAATAGTTACTAAAAAAGGAATCAGAGCGGATTTCCACATTACAATTATCCTTTCTAGATATATTCAGGGTGTCTTACCTCCAGGTAATGGTTGACACCCCTCAACCATTATAGAGTGTAAGGGAGGAACAAAATGGTGATTCCGACTACAAGACACAACATGCTTATATATCTATAGGGAATACCCATGAGGGACATTCGAAAGGTGGGGTTCACATTTCACTTCTCAGTGGATGCATCATAGTAATACTGATGTTAAGGGAGGATATTCTGATGATGTTATATAATTTCTCTTGGTATCCCTGATAACTCTTTGTGTGGGAAGGATGAATTCCTTGCTTTAGGGTCGAGAGACCGATTTCAATGATAGTTTCCTACTATTTGTGATGTGAAGTGAGCCTACGAAATCTGAGCCTTCTTGTATGTTGTAATATGTGGGGTAGAGAGGCACGATTTTTGTGGTAGAAATGGATTCCTAGAGTGGTGAGATGCATTTGGAAATACATGCTGGTTTCAGAGAAGACACTAGGAATTTCCAAATGGTTTAAATCTAGGTTTATATATTTATATGAAATCAAGATGCTTTTCTATATCAAATTATGGTTTTATCATCTCATGGAATCAAGCCCTTGTGTTTTGAAAGGGTTTTTTTCATTCTTGTGGTTCAAAGAAGATGCGGGAATGTATCTTGATGAAATCAGTGATAGGATTACCATGGTTGTCCAAGAGACATTATATTAGCTGGGTGATCATTTACTGACTCACTAAGGCAGCCAACCTTCATGTTTGGATTAAGAAGAGTTTAGTAGAAGGCTTGTGATGCCTCTATGTGAATGAGTTAGATTGAATCCATGTAATTCCATTGACAATAGTTTCATATCATGATGCTCTCTATTCATCCCAATCGTATAATCCAATGATTGAATTGATTGAGATCCTTCATGTACAATCAATTCCTTTAGTGTGTTTCAAGTGATAGCACAAAAATATCATCGAGAGAACTTCTGAGCAAGAGGCTCGGGTTCATGCTCAGTACCCACATCATTGGTGTCACCCTTATTTGTATTTTTTGGAAGTATATATTTATGGTGTGGAGAATTTAATTAATTGGATTTTCATGAATTTAGTTTCAAACAATAATTGGAAATTTTCAACTGCCAAGCATTGAGATGACATGCGATTTTGAAGACGGGTGTGCCTGCAACAAGTTGGTGAACAATGTTACATTATAATAATACACGTGAAGGGTTTTCTATAAAAAGTTGAATAACATCTAAATGGGTGCTCATATCAAAAATCTGTAGGCACTATTGAATTTAGGGCAGTAAGTTTTACAGTGAGGAATGACTCTGAAAAGTAGTTTTTCAGACATAACAAGAATTAAAAAAATTAAATAAAATTATATTATTTTAAAATCCTAAAAAATCATTAAAAGAAAATTAGACTAGAAATATGAGACCACCATTGAGTTTGTAGGGGGTTTTTATTAGGTGAGGCCTAAAATTTGTTGGCACATGCCAACTATGAAACATAGATTTAGGACATAAACGTCATTAAAATAATTCAACAAAAATATTTTGTCGATGCAATGACTAAAATATTAAAAATTATTTTTATGAATAATTCCTAGGGTTAGCCACATAACCTAAGAAAAATTGGAGAGCCATTGTAGAGAACCTTTGGAGAACTATCCCAAACAAATGGTGATAGATTGTGGATTGATGACAATATACAGACCTTGGATTAAAAAGAGCATTCAAGCAAAAATGACATGATGATAGATCTTTGTCAGCATGTAATCAAAATATAAGAAGATTATAGATCAATTTGTGATTTATTCTTTCCTTCTTATATCCAACAATGAACATGGGCCAAAAACTGAACAGGTTGATCTGAGAGCAGTAATTCATGAATGATGATTAAATTGTGGGATTAAAAGGAATATATCTTGGTGATTTTTTTTCTATTGTTTCACATAAAACTACTTACGTGAATGGATCAAGGATGCCACCAACAAGTCGATGATGTATTATATGGGTGTCCATGTGCTTATTTTAACCCCCAAATCAATTACGTTCATCATGATTTTTTCGTCTTTGAAAAACTACATGAATGATCGATCATTGAACCCCTGATCCAAGGTCTGATGATCGGAGGTTGAGGGTTGTCATCCACAATGGCATTACAGAGGTGCAATGGGAGCACATCGAGTAGTTGGTAGCAAGAGGTGGTGTCTCCGGCCATTTTAGGTTGAGAAAGGCAGATTGACCAGTGGTAGAGGTTTCACCAGGTCAGTAGGGAGGCTAGTCAAGGTGGGTGTGGTAGGAAAATCCCATGTAGGGTAACCCATAATAGAGACATAGTTCAATACAGCAGGACTGTGTTAGAGGGATGGTCGCGGTGGTAAATGACACGGGTGGGGATCATGACGTATCAAGAGGTCACACATGCGGTAACCAGCTGCATGGACTATGTGGAAACAGAGGCCACTATGCAGGTGACCCAAGGGGATAAAGAAGTTTATGTCATACATGGAATGCAGTGACCTCATTGACAGTGCAATGCACACGGCTAGGCCTCCTGCATGAGAAGGGTTGGAAAACTAATGCGTGTCCGGCTGGGAAAACTAGATTTCCCGGCAGCCCAATAGGTTGTACTGTGTTGCTCAGCGGCCCAATGGGAATGTACCATTGGTCTGGGCTTATTTGGTCCACCTCAGACAGACCAGGTTGGGTCTGGTATGCTGAACCGGGGCGGGTCAGGTCAGGTCGGAGATAACCTTTTCATATTTTTCCATGTCATTCAATTGGGAGGTTAGTTTGATGAGCCATCAACAGTAATGGGACCCCTATGAGGATGCATTTCTTTTGGTATAATAAATGTGAGTTTTCTTGGACATTATAATATGCCCTAATGTCTTGATTAGTGGGTTCTCCTGAAAAAAGCATGCTACAAATGGAAACTTGTGGCTGGCTGAAACTTGGTGAAAACATGGATTGGTAAATATGTGGATTGGGGGCTGCATGACCCGTTGAAGATGTGTATGCTGACACTAACATAGTGTGTTCCATCGACGTTGTGTGTGCCATCAAAATTGTGCATTCCAGCACTAATTCTGGGTGTGCCATCGACGTTGTGTGTTCCATCAATGATGTCTGTGCCATCGAAACTCTATCTGTTATCATAACTAAGTTTGTACTTCCCTATCCCACAAATGAGTGGGTCCTCTATTCACGGAGTGTAACTCTACTATTTCAATCATCACATATGTCCACACTTATGGAGTTTTACTCCCCCATATCTAAGTAGAGGTAGGGAGAGGGTCTTCCATTTGAGATGGAGCTCCCTCTACATTCGAACATAATTATGGGGAATGGTCCCATCCACATGACGACAACGATACCTAAATATTATTTAATTCTCTTTCCATGGAATGAGGTGTGTTCCACTCCTTACATGAGCAATAGATTTTTATTGGATTAGTTAGGGGCCATACTCCTTCAACAGCGGTGTAGTGGAAAGGTGTGTAACACCTTGATATTTTATGAGATAGATTCTTTAAATTTTTCTGATGTCTTGAGATGTATGCTACACCATTATTATCTTGCACTATACGCAACACCGTATTAGCTTGCAGTATACACAACAATATTTTTTCCTTGTGTTGTAATCAATTTCCAGATTCTTTTGATAGAATTAATTTAAAAAAACACTCAGTATAGTTTTTTTAATTCATAAATGAACTATGATTGGATTATTTTATACACAAAACCAATGAAAGTTTGTACTACATTTAACAATATCTTGTCTGGCATTGAAGGCATGAGTGACCTTCCTCGATAGCTTTCATTGTACGTGATACTGAGTTTCTCTAAATAACGATATATTATTAAAATATTATTATTTAATGGGATATAAATTAGTCATTATGAATAGTATGAATCACATTTAAAATTTTATATAACATTATAATTCACCTTATACATTCTTTAGAATGTGATATGAGAACCAAATCAATTTTTTGGACAATAGAAATATTTTTCAAAAAAAATGCACTTTTACCACCTTTTATAGAGAACCCATTTAAATGTAGTTTTTTACACTTTTATAAGTTAAATTTGAAAAAATAAATTTCTTCTTTGGATGTGGGATATAAAAATTAACTTTTTATGAATTTTTTTTATTTTTTCTGATAAAATTTATATTTTAATGAACAGTGATAAATACTACATTTTAATTTAAAACACCATATTCATCTAATTTATTTATATAGTTAGATTAACATTTAAATTAGTTTTAATGATTAATTGGATTATAGTTTTATCATTTAATCCAAATTTGGTCATTTAATGTAATTTTACTCTTAAATTGGACATAAACACATGTCAATCTTTTGAAAGTTATTACATCTTAAAAACCCCATTTTTTGGTTTTAACAATGGGAATTTAATTTAAATTAATTACTATAAATTATGTGTTTTGAATTTGGAAAAATTGGTTAAATATTTTGAATCAAAATTTTTATATTTTGTAAATAGTTATATTTTATTTATGTATATTATGAATAGTTACTTCAAAAGTTATTTTTATTTAACATCAATAAAGGGTAAATTTGGTAAATAAATGTAAAAAAACAATATCTTAATTGCATAAAACTACACTAAAATGTGTATTATTCCTATTTGACGAGATATTTCTGACCATAGGAATCGTTGAGATGATTTTCGGAGACCATGGATTCACCTGGATGTGAAAATGAAATTTTATAAGAATTAATTTAAATTTAAGATAATTATAACATAAACATATATCTTTCACCAAATCGATTAAAATATAGAGTTATATAACTTATATCTATATCTATAAATAGTCATTAGGAAGAAAATAAGATTTCCTACATCATGGTATTTTATTTATAATTTTTAAAAATTAGATAAATATATATAATTATGACACAATTATGATATAGTGATTAACTCATTAATGTAAGATCAAAATAAATCAATTTATAAATATTAATATCAATTTAATGTGAAACTTTTGATTTAATATACTAATCCTTAATATGTAATTGAATTATTATTGAGGAGTTAATTAATTTGGTTCGAAGGAATCAGGTTTTTATGATTTAAAAAAAATACAATTATGAATATTGTTCAAAATTAACATAATTCATAACTTAAAACATATAATTGTTTCTTAAATGATATTAAATTTATAAAAATTTATGATTCATTCAAATTGTTAATATTATTCCAAATATGTCATAACTAACATTTTTTTGGTTTTTTGACATCATATGGTATTTAAATTAACCCACAATGTGTAAATAACATAATATCTCGGTAAGATTAAAAACAATAATAAAAAGGTTAAATCCAAAAGATAAGGAATACAATAGTCCGAAATTGTCTAAAAATTATTGGGCGATGTTTATTAGAACCTAAATCATATTATATTTGAGTTAAATATGTTTTGGATGATTTTAAGTTTAAATTTAAATTATAATAAATTAATTTTTTGAGAGTTCCCAAAGGTTCCCTCTTCTCTCTTATAAAGGGAAACTCCTCCGTCTACTTTTAACAACATTTTGAGTCTTCATTCTCAAAAAAAAAACATTTCCATATATCTTATCATCTTCCATAGTTACATTATAGTGGTTCTGGTCTTCTCAAAACACAATCTCTAGTGCAGTAAGAGGAAATTTAAAGGAGGCACGTTGAGGAAGAGGTAATCTCTTCTATCAAATCTTCCAAATTTATTTAATTTTCTACATCCTATTCATTATATTTTTAATTATAAATCAATATAATAAGTGTCCCTCATATAATGATATGTTTTAATATATATTAAACAACCCTATTTCACAGTATATTTATCCTACAAAATATTAAATCACCACGCATGTGTACATACATCTTATCATCTCCACCTCATTCTGTAAAATGATTTTCACCACCACCTTACATGGATAGGTATAATTATATAAATAATAAATAATTATTATTTTAATAACATTATAAAAATTATTATATATTATACACCATCCAATTAAATATCATTCAAAAATTATGGTAAATATATCGTCGCTCGTGCATATGTACGACTAAATGTATTCCGGATACAATGAGATTCCTTCTCTATGTTAACCATTAAAGACTAATTATAATTTATATATAATAAATAACCATGAAATATATTAAATCATATTTATACTAGATTTATTTTTATATAACTTTCATTTACATACATTCATTCAATTCAATAAGGAATTTAAAACAACTTTCAAGCTTATGTACGTCCTACCATCTCCAAGAATGATGTATTCTATTTCATTTATCTATATATTATATATATAATTATATACCTAATATATATGATATATAAATCATTTTTTACATTATATAAGTAATTAAATCATGATCTATGTAATAATTTCATGAATAACAAGTCCAGAAACATACAATAAATAAAACAATTATTACCCAAAACATTGATTTGACATGGATTTGAAAAATAAATGGGGAATATAATGTCACAAGTACAAAAAATATGATATCATAAATATTATTTTAATTTTTTTACTATTTATTAATATGTTCAAACCCACTATATAAGAGTTTCAGACACATACATAAGAAATCAAAACTATAGTAAGGGGTAACTTTGCAAATCTCATTTTTATCAGAGAGTGTTTATAATTTTGTATCTACTGGGGTATATTTATCATCCATTTCCATGTTTTATTAGAATATTTTCATAATATTTATAATATAATGTTATGTATGTTTAAATTTATTTTTACCCATTTTTAATTTTTCTACATGGTTTGGACGGAATCTTTATTTCGTTTACCATACGCTGTATTTTTTTTCTTTTCTAGAAAAAGTGTGAGGAGAATGGTTTTTTAACTTATAAAGAATTAATGGATCATTACAGTTCCATGAAGACTTATTTCCATTAATATTCTTCAAAAATATTTCATTTTTTCAACTAAATTAATTTCTTTTAAAATTGTGCATCATTTTGAGAAGAGAAAACATTTTAGAAGAAGAAATGATATTTTCTTCAAGAGTTATGTTCTAGTGTTTTATCAAAACTATTTTCCAATATAAGATGACAGTCTTTAAAAAAGGTTATGTTTCTATCCCTATTTTTACTTTTATATGATTTTTTTAATAATGGAATGATATTTTAAATGGATTATGTTATGATGTTATGATATTTATGTGACCCTTTTTTCTAGGGTTATGCTATAATGAATGATTTATATTTTGTGGAAAATGTATAAATGATTTCATTATGATATGGGTGGGACCTATATCTCTCTATAATGAATTGGGTAATGATTTTTATCTCATGAGATAGAATTAATGAAATGAAATGTAAATATTATTTGGTAATACATGGCCAGAATGACAAGTAAACCTGGTTCAGTAATGGACTTTGTCCACTATGATGGTCTTAGAAGAAATGTCTTGGCTACTATGGAAATAATATTATGTTCTTATTAGTTTTCCACTATTAAATGTTTTATTCCAATTTTATTCTATCATGGTTAATGTTCCATTATGATCCATGCCTTATCTACTTCCAATATTTATTTCATGACTGAAGATCTTGACATTTAAATTTTATGTTCATGTTTTTATGTTCAAATTTTTAGGCTTTGTTTTATGTTCTCCATGTTTACCATTCCTGAGAACTTGTGCTCACCCCTTTTTTGTTTTTTCCCCATGATTTTAATAATTGTTTTAGGTAGGAAAACAAAATGGAATGATCATTATGGAAGATTTTGGAGATATTTCACCAAGTTAGAGGATTATGTTATGATATTCCAAAGAGACTAAAATAATATAGTATTTGGGAATATATTTGTCAATGTATTATGTATTATTCAAATAAAATGAAATGTACATTTACATCAAGATTAGATCAGTATAAGGTGTGGGTTCCTCTGATCTCTCTTGTTAGAGAGGTTCCACAAGGTGTATTTTCTGGAGCAGTGTTCCCTCAACTGTGTGCAATGGTGAGGGGAGGGAATCTTCACTTGGGTTTCTTAGCCTACAATGGGTGCAATTCAGTGATGACTGTACCCTTAGTGTTGGAATCTTGAGTTTTACCAAGTGAATTTTTCCAGATAGAGTGCATCATTTATAAAGTTTCTATCTAAGATGTCTATGCTCATGGAGTGTGTCCACCTAGTTTTCATGCAACAAATCGAGCCTATAATGATAATAATATTACTGGATATAATGGTCGAACCTTTTTATACTTAGTGGTTGAGATGCATATATCTGTATGTTCTTGATATATGTGCTATAGACATACATCTATGTGGATCTATCTATTGTCGGTTTGTTTTTCCTTCATGTGGTACTCGGTGTACTTTCCATTATGGTTTATATGGTGAATTTCTTTAGTGGTTTCATTTGTGTTTTTGAGTGTCCTACGAAGTGTTGTTTTACACACCACTGTAAGATATTTTTTGACACATGTCGTGTCTTGTAATGAATATTGACGCTTTGACAGAGTCCTTGCTAGACAATGTCCAGGTGGTGCTTATATGGAAGCCTAAGAGATGAGGTGGTCTTCATCTGTAACGTCTCGAGTCCGAAGCCCCTCCACTGGTGCCCTGTACCCGGTTCGCCACATGACCTCAAGCGCGTTTCCCTAAACGCCAGAGGCTGCCGACTAGCAGCGAGGGCCTTGGTGAGTCGGTGGGGAAACTATGCCCTCATTTGGTAAGGTATACAAGGTAAGAAAACAACAATAAATAGTGGAAGCAGTAAACAACATGCATAACAAAATAAACGAAACTGCGAAAGAAATGTAGATATAGAGCAATGATGACAATAATACAACAGGTACAAGTATCTATGGAAAGAAGAAAACACAACAACGTGCTGGAATACAACTAAAACCAAGTGCAAAATAAAACAAAGAAAGCTCCTCACCGTCGCGAGCCATGGCTCGGTCCCATGATCCCCAACTCCCGGTGCAATCAATATCCTGAAGTAGAAGGCCACTTACCCTTATCTATACCTACATCAACATAGTCTACTTGGACCCAAAAGCATGGCCCAAACAGGGTGTGAGATACAATCCCAGTAGGCAACCACCTAAAGATCTGTGCCTAACAGTCAATGAATACATGGCAGTACTAAAATAAGAAGCAGTAAGCAGAAAAGCATAACAGTTACATTCCACAGTTCTAACAAGCATAGCACACAAGTAATCAACCGGCAAAAAAAGTAAACAGGTAACCCTTTGGGTAGCTCTCACAGTCTAAACCCTATGGTTCAACCTCTAAGTACTAGCAACCCTCTGGGAGGCACACACAGTCTCACCCCTCTGGTTCTACTACGTAATTAAGCATACTATCTGGGGAAACACTCACCGTCAATTCCCCCTATAGTCTCGTATCGTTCTAACGGCTCTCTGGGGAAGCACTCAATGTCAATTCCCCCTATAGCCTGCATTGTAATTAAAAAACTCTCTAGAGAAGCCCATCCATCAATTCTCCACTTTGTATCACATCGTGATTTAAAAGACACTCTGGAGAAGCCCTTCCATCAATTCTACCATTGGTATGCTACTCTAGGTTCTCACAATCCTGAGTAACTAAACATGCTCAGCGTGTGTGTATCATCCAAGTAGACCTCAAGAACTACTTGGCTATCAACTAAGGATCCACAGTAAAATAAATCAACAGTTCCACTATCCTATGACTAGGCATGGAAACTGGAAAACTCCAAACAGGCAGAACAAGCATGGAAAAGAAAACTGAGCACAAACAAAATAATCTAATCACAAGCAATAACCTCTAATTAAGCAATCATGAAAAGAAGGCAAGAAACAAGGGAAAAAACAGGAAACACGCAATACCCTGTTCAAGGGAATTGGTGGAATTTGCACAAAATACTCAATGACATTCTATATAAAGGCACAAACCACCTACCTCGATCCTAGGAGATCGATATACATGAACCTCGGTGATAGATTCTCCTTAGAATGATGTAGATCTGAGAAAATTCACAAAACATTCATCCCACGATAACTACGAAAATGAAGAGGAATCAAGAAACAAGGATAAAGCAGAAGGAAGAACTCACCGCTGCGCTTCCAATGCAACTGACCCTGCTCGAATCGGAGAACGGACGGTGAGGCGGTTTTCCGTCGAAGATCCGGCCATACGGGTCGCTTCGGATGGCCAAAAACTGGAGAAGAAGGTGAATATGAGGGTTAGACGCGACCCCGGTCTGTTTCATGAAAAAAAGAAAGTACACGGCGTGTACTTTTAGAGTACACAGCGTGTACTTCTAATTTTTCCATACTCCGAAATAATCGGCCTTCACCTCAGCCTTACACCCCGTGTGTGTGGCCCGGACATGGCCAACACATGGGTTCGAGCCAGAACAGAGTACACAGCGTGTACTCAGAAAGTACACGGCGTGTACTTCTGAAATTTCCAGAAAATTCATTTTTTTTCTCAAAAACTCTAGAAAAAGGAAAAAATACCTGAAAAGATATCGGAGTTCTTACAAACTTCCCCCCTTAAAGATATTCATCCCCGAATTTCCTTAACGAGGTGGAGAAGGAGAAACCCCAAATAGCACTGGCCACTACGATCGAACATCAGCCTCCCTCTCCCAAGTCTCATCCTGTACTCGTCTGTGCTGCTATAGCACCCCGACCAGAGGAACAGACCACCCGTGGAGAACCTTCCTACTACGATCGACAATACGGATAGGATGCTCCTCGAATGATGCATCCACTTCAAGCTCAACTTCCTTGGGATGAAAGATGTGAGACGAGTCTGAAAAGTAGCGTCGGAGCTGAGAGACGTGGAAGACGTTGTGCATGGACCAATACATCTGAGGTTGTTGCAACCGATATGCGATCGACCCCACTCTCTCCAAGACCTCAAACGGACCGACGTACTGCGGTGAGAGATTACCCTGTCTCCGAATCCTTTTGTGTCCCAACCTCGGTGCAACACGTAGGAAAACATGATCACAGACCTTGAACTCCAGAGGTCGTCTCCGCTGATAAGCATAAGACTTCTGCTGAGACTTCGTTGTAGCCATCCTCTTCCGAATCAGCTCTATCTGCTCTGAAGTCTCTTAAACAAGACGAGGTCCCAGCAAAGCTGCCTCTCCTGCCTCCGGCAAGTATAAGGGTGATTGGCATGGACTACCGTACAAAGCCTCGTATGGCACCATCTGAATGGTCTCCTAGAAACTGTTGTTGTAAGAAAACTCCACTAGAGGAATATGCTTCTCCCAAGAACCACCAAAATCAAGGATGCAAGCTCGGAGCATATCCTCAAGCACCAAGATCGTGTGCTCAGACTGGCCATCAGTATGGGGATGGTATGTTGTACTCAAAAGTACCTGTGTACCCAAGGCCTTCTGAAATCCATACTAGAACCGAGAGGTGAAGCGCGTGTCTCTGTCTGAAACAATAGAGCGCAGAACTCCATGAAGACGCACAATATCTCTGAAGTACAGTCTTCCCAGATCATCGACACTGAAGGTCTCCTTGATCAGAAAGAAGTGAGCAACCTTCGTAAGTTTGTCGAAAACAACCCAAATAGAATTGTTTCCCCGAGGTGACCTCAGCAACCCGATCATGAAGTCCATCGCAACATCGTTCCACTTCCACTCCAGAATGGGTAACTGCTGTAAAAGGACTACTGGTCGTTGATGCTCTGCTTTCAACTGCTGACAAGTAGAACACCTCAAGACAAAACCAGCAACATCCTCCTTCATTCCTAGACACCGGTACTGGCGATGAAGATCCCGATACATCTTGGTCACGCCAGGATGAACTGTCCAAACTGAGGAATGGAAATCCCGCATCATCTCCTCGCGTATGTCTGTTGGCACCCATACGCGTCCTTGGAAATGAAATATCTCATCCTCGCCCACTGTCCATCCAGGACAAGGGTACTCTACAGACACACTCTCTCGCAGTAGTAAGCCTTCAGAGTCTGATAGCTGCCTCATTCGTACCCGATCAAGTAGCGTGGAGGTAACAGCTACAGAAGATAGAAGAGTTTTTCCCCGTCTATCGTGCACCTCCAGATGCATCTCAGAGAACAGATCCATCAACTGCCACTCACTACTGGCCTCCTGAACTGCCTGAATTTGAGTTCTCCTTCTCATTGCATCAGCCACGGCATTTCCCATTCCCGGCATATAGGCAAGCTCGAAATCAAAATACTGAAGGTACTCGACCCACCTGTGCTGCCTCAGATTCAGATCATGCTGAGTGAAGATATACTTAAGACTCTTGTGGTCAGTGAAGACCACAAAGTTCTCTCCCAGAAGATAGTGCCTCCAACCGTGAAAGGCATGAACAATAGCTGCCAACTCTAGATCGTGCGTAGGGTAGTTCCTCTCTTGTGGCCTCAACTACCGAGACCCGTACTCAATGACCCCATCTCCCTACATAAGCACAGCTCCCAGCCCGATACCCGAAGCATCACAGTAAACAGTGTAGCTCTTGCCTGGCTCTATTAAGACTAGTATTAGTGCTGACGTCAACCTTCATTTTAGCTCCTGAAAGGCTGAATCACAAGAATTTGACCATAAGAACATCGCCCCCTTCTTGGTCAGACCTGTCAAAGGTGCTTATAGATGAGAAAATTCTTGAATGAAGCGTCTGTAGTATCCAGCCAGCCCTAGGAAACTCCTTACCTCAAAGACGTTCTTCAGTTGCTCCCAGGAAACTACAGCTCTCACTTCTTGTAGGTCCACTGATACTCCTTCCTCTTAGATGATGTGACCCAAGAAGTGAATCTGGTCCATCCAAAAGTGGCACTTCGAGAGTTTAGCATAAAGCCGATTCTCTCTTAGTGTACTCAGAACGATCTCAAGATGTGTGGAATGGTCGTGTCGAGTGTGAGCGTACAACAAGATATCGTCCAAGAAAACCACGAAGAATGAGTCCAATTAAGGATGGAACACTCGTTTCATCAGCGCCATGAAAACAGCAGGTGCGTTCGTGAGACCGAACGACATGACTGTATACTCATATAGACCATACCTGCTCTTAAAGGCTGTCAGAGTTATATCTGATGGTCTAAAACACAACTGATGATAACCGGACCTCGAGTCGATCTTCGAGAACACCCAGGCTCCACAAAGCTGATCGAAAAGGTCATCAATCCGCGACAAGGGATATCGGTTCTTGACTGTCAACTGGTTCAGCTTCTGATAATCCACACAAAGCCGAAGGGTACCGTCTGCCTTCTTCGCAAACAGAACAGGCGAACCCCAAGGAGAAGTACTGGGTCGAATGAAACCCTTAGCCTGTAGCTCCTCCAACTGCTTCTTGAGATCCTGCAACTCAGGTGTGGCCATCCTATAGGGAGGAATGGACACCGGTGCCGCTCCTGGCACGAGCTCAATAGAAAAGTCCACCTCACGCTCCGGAGGAAAACCTGAAAAGTCCTCTGGAAATACATCCCTGAAGCGATCAAACACTGGAGGAATGTCCAACTATGGAGTCCCCTGGCCATCTAGATAAATACTAGCAATATGGGATGTCACCCCTCCTAGCCCAAGATGCTCGAGTCCTGCCCGACTCACCCTAACGTCCCATTTGCCTCTATGAAGGAAAGATTCACCTTCTGGTGAGATGAAACTGACTCTACGAAGATAGCAGTCGACGACTGCCTGAAAGGGAATCCACCAATCCATCCTAAGGATGACATCATAGCCTCTCATCTCTAGGACATAGAGATCCCATAAGAAGTGATACCCTGCAACCTCGAGAGGGAACTCTCTACACTGATGTACACTAGATGTCCTCATTCCCAAAGGTGTGTCTAGTGTCAACGAGTCGGCAGAAGAAAAGATGCAGAGTCCAAGGCTCTCCATAATGGAAACCTAGATAAAACTATGCGTCGAACCAGTATCGAAAAGGGATGAAGATAAAATTGAGGCTACTAAAATCGTACCACCAACAGTGGAAGGGCCGGGATCCTGCTCATGATAAGTCTGCTCCACAGCGAAGGAATGGCCTTTACTATGGCCCTGCGCCCCTGGCTGACCACTCTGAGCTGAACCTCCCTGCTGGTGCTGAGAGACTGGTGGCTGACCGCCATGGCCTCGACCTCCACCTTGGCCCGAACGGCCGGAAGAACTCCAGTTCCCTGACTGGTGAGAGACTGGCGGGGCTTCTTCTAAATGAGGAGTCATGGAAGAACCCCGTTCACCTGTTGCTTGTGAGAATACCTGGCAAAAACGCTGAAGGTGACCCAACATGCCGCAAGATCGGCACTCGACGGGGTCTCTCTGGCACTACGGCCTCATGTGCCCTGTCCGGCCACACTGGTAGCATGTAACCTGGCTGCCTGATGTTGTGTCTCGCTTCCTCTAATCACCGCGCGTAGGCTCCCTACTACGCTTCTTGATGTCATATGAAGGAAATCTAGCTCTGGAAGCAGAATCGACCTGACTCGCAGCTCCAGAGTCTCTCATATTGTGCTCTACAATCAGTGCCTGGTTGACAATAGAAGTAATGGAAGTCAGCTGGAAGATGTTTACCTGTGAGCGAATCTCCCTCCTGAGTCCATCCTCGAACTTCCTCGCCAAGAACACCCCACTCCCATCCCGAAGGGGTGTAAAACACTGAAGCTCAGTGAAACGAGAGGAATACTCCATGACATATAGAGTAACCTGCTCTAAGCTCATGAAATCCTGGGCTTGATTGGCTCTCAGGGTCTCCGGGTAGAAGTCGTCATAGAACACGCGCTGGAACTCCTCCCAAGTCATAGCCTGCGGCTGACCCGCCTGTGAGATCACGTCCCACCACCTCTTGGTGGAGTCTCGGAGCATGTAGGTGGAGAGCTTGACCCGCCTCTCTAGAGGCATCTTTAGATGCTCGAATATAGTCAGCATGGCTTCCAGCCATGACTCTACAGCCTGAGGTCCTCCATCCCCCGAGAACGTGGGAGGATGCTACTGCTGGAAAACCCGTGTCAAGTCTTCCATAGACGAGGTAGGAGGCGGTGCTCCTTGGAAGTCATGCATCATCCTCATGAAACATTCCCTGAACTGCGCATCAGCGCCTTCAACTGGTACGACAACCGGTTCCATGGATGGCTCGGCTGGGGGATCGACAGAAAGTCCTTGATCAGCCCTATCTGGCGTCTGATCACTGCCTGACGACAGACGTATGACCGGATGATGTCTCGATGGCATAGCTCTGAAAGATCAAAAGTACGCCTTAGATCAAGAAAACAAGGACAGATAACACAAGAGTACAAAATGGGAACATGGGAAGAAAAACACACAAGATTTCAAAACACGACTACACGGCATGTATAAAACTACACGACGTGTGTTTTGAAACCACTGACATGGGAGTGTACCCCTTCCCTACATGTCGTGTACACTACAAACTACACGGCGTGTTGTCCCCCACACATGACATGTACTTGAAAACAATTCCCCTGCCCGAGTATCCTTACACGGCTAACCCACACGGTCCGACTCAACCCGAGACTACACGGCGTGTTCGAAAAAAACATGGCGTGCACTAGACAAGGCTTCGGAGGTCCGTGTTATTGATTAAACGACCGTCTACATGGCTGGACCTTACACGGCGTACTCCGAACATGCACGGCGTGCATAGGCGAAGGCGACACCATCCAGTGTTGTTCGTGACATGGCCATGTACTTGGGCAAGACCACACTGCGTGTTCCGAACAAACACGGCGTGTGGAAAAAAGGTCACGCCGGCCCGTGTTGGTCATGACACAGCCGGGTACCTGGACAGGACTACATGGCGTGTTCCCTATGGACGCACCGTGTTCTACCCGAGCTTCCCCAACCCGTTTTGTTAGTGACATAGCTGGGTACACAGCTCCAAACTCACACGGCGTGTACCATTGGTACACGGCGTGTTCCCGAAGTTACTCCCACGACACCGTGTTCTACTCACACAGTCAGTGACACGGCCTGAAAACTACACGGCATGTGCCCAGGAAGTACACGCTGTGTATTCTGGGTTTTTCTGGGCAGTAGCTCAGAAACTGATCATAATTCCAGAAACACTAAAAAAAGAGGGAAAAGATGCCCAATTTCGATCCGTGAGGGCCCATAACACCTCAAGAACAAAAAATTGGAATTCATTTTAAGTATGAAACAGAACAATAGTTTTCTAACATAGTATCATAGAATCAATCAAGCAACTATCAAAATAGCATGCATAATCTACACAAAGTCTATCAAAATAGCATGCAATCTCTAATTCACCCTAGATGGCATGGAAATAATGCATGACATGATTTCTACAAGTGCCTATATGATGCATGAGATGGCATACCTTCATCTCATCAGGTTGCGATATAAATAGAACCGAAATATCAAAACAATAACCGCACAAGTCATGTGAATCACTCTAGGTGAAATCATATCAACCATAAAACTCAAAACTAGAAAACTGCAATTTAACGAGGTAGTATGGCCTTTCCCTGTATATGGGATAGCTACTCCTAAGCACAGCTTAATACCAAGTACCGAATCTTTCCTATCCCTGGCTAAAGTCTCCAAATAGTAAAGAAAGAGAAAAGAACTGCTCTGATACCACTTTGTAACGTCCCGAGTCCGGAGCCCCTCCACTGGTGCCCCGTACCCGGTTCGCCACATGACCTCAAGCACATTTCCCCAAACGCCAGAGGCTGCCGACTAGCAGTGAGGGCCTTGGTGAGTCGGTGGGGAAACTAGGCCCTCATTTGGTAAGGTATACAAGGTAAGAAAACAACAATAAATAGCGGAAGCTGTAAACAACATTCATAACAAAAGAAGCCAAACTGCGGAAGCAATGTAGATATATAGCAATGATGAAAATAATTCAACAGGTACAAGTATCTATGGAAAGCATCAAACACAACAACGTACTGAAATACAACTGAAACGAAGTGCAAAAGAAAACAAAGTAAGCTCCTCAGCATCACGAGCCACGGCTCGGTCCCATGCTCCCCAGCTCCTGGTGCAATCAAGATCCTGAAGTAGAAGGGAGGTTGACCTTATCTATACCTGCAGCAACATAGTCTTCTTGGGCCCAAAATAATGGCCCAAACAGGGTGTGAGATACAATCCCAGTAGGAAACCACCCAAATATTTGTGCCTAACTATCAATGAATACATGGCTGTACTAAAACAAGAAGCAGTAAGCAGAAAAGCACAACAGCTACATTCCACAGTTCAAATAAGCATAACACACATGTATGAAACCAGCAACAAAAGTAAACAGGTAACCCTATCGGTAGCTCTCACAGTCTAACCCATATGGTTCAACCTCTTAGTACTAGCAACCCTCTAGGAGGCACACACTGTCTCACCCATCTGGTTCAGCTACGTAATTAAGCAGACTCTCTGGCGAAGAATTCACCGTCAATTCCCCCTATAGTCTTGTATCGTGCTAAAGGATCTCTAGGGAATCACTCAACGACAATTCCCCCTATATCATGCGTCGTAATTAAAAGACTCTCTGGAGAAGCCCTTCCGTCAATACTCCAATTGGTCTCGCATCGTGATTTAAAAGACAATCTGGAGAAGCCCTTCCGTCAATTCTCCCTTTGGTCTACTACTCTAGGTTCTCACAGTCCTGAGTAGCTAAACATGCTCAGTGCGTGTGTATCATCCAAGTAAACCTCAAGAATTACTTGGCTATCAACTAAGGCTTCACAGTAAAATAAATCAACAGTTCCACTATCCTACGACTAGGCATGGCAACTAGAAAACACCAAACAGGCAGAACAAGCATGGAAAAGAAAACTGAGCACAAACAAAATACTCTAATGACAATCAATAACCTCTACTAAAGCAATCAAGCAAACCAGAAAAGAAACAAGTGAAAAACTGGAAACACGCAATACCCCGTTCAAGGGAATTGGTGGAATTTGAACAAAATACTCAAAGAATTTCTATAGAAAGGGACAAACCACCTACCTCGATCCTAGGAGATTGATATACATGAACCTCGGTGACAGATTCCCCTTAGAACAACCTAGATCTGAGAAAAAGCACAAAATGTTCATCCCACGATAACATGGAAAACGAGGAGGAATCAAGAAACAAGGCTAAAGAATAAGGAAGAACCCACTGTTCCGCTTCCAACGCAACTGACCGTGCTCGAATCGGAGAACGGACGGAGAGGCGGTCGTATGTCGAAGATCCGGCCGTACGGGTCGCTTCAGACGACCAAAAACTGGAGAAGAAGGTGAATATGAGGGTTAGATGCGACCCCGGTCCGTTTCATGAAAAAAAAGTACAAGGCGTGTACTTTTAGAGTACATGGCGTGTACTTCTATTTTTTCTGTACTCCGAAATAATCGTCCTCCACCTCAGCCTTACACACTGTGTGTGTGGCCCGGACACGGCCAGCACACGGCTTCAAGCCGGAACAGAGTACACGGCGTGTACTCAGATAGTACACGGCGTATACTTCTGAAATTTCCAGAAAATTCATTTTTTTATCAAAAACTCCAAAAAACGGAAAACATACCTGAAAAGAGATCCTGGTTCTTACATCATCGACTTTAGAGAGCTGTATTTGTACGTAACCTTCATATTGGGTTTTCTAAAGATGAATTTCAAAATATTGGACTTTTCCCTCTTATTGGATTTTTTTTCTAGAATCCTCTACTTTTAATTTATTATAGTAGTACTCTATTTGTGTATATGAGTGGTATGAACACATGATTACTTATTGTTTTCAGTTCAGAATGTTTTCTTAGACACGTGTACATTCATACAGGGACATAGTATAATTCCTACCATTTGTGGGATGTGCCTACTGGGAACTAGTCAGTATCCCCTAGCTTATTGGAGGTGGGATCAGGGTAGTCATGGAACATGCCATAGAGTGAAAGTCATGAAACATAAGGATATTCTCAAGGAGATAAATTCAAGAGGTAAAAATACCTTTTGTTCTTTTAAATTTCATTCAAATTCATTTATTTTCCAATCCTTTCATAAATTATTATATAATAACATGCACAATTACTCAATTTTCATATATATAAATTAAATTTATTTTGGTAATGGGATTTCCACCATCAATTCTCTTCTCTTACCCTTTTGTTTTAAAAATTAATACATCATCTGTGAGGTATGGATTCACCACCTTCATGGATGAAGATTTTTCATTTTCAAATACATCCTTCAAGGATGGTAAAAAATCAATTAAAATGTATAAATGATATATATATATATATTATTCATATTATGTGTTATATAATAGGTATATATACACAATAATATATTATATAACATAACTAAATTGTAATGATAAAAATTATCCAAAGTAATCAAAACGATTATCACTACGAAGTTATCTAAGGAATTATTATCATATAACAAATAAAAGTGAAATATGACATGATGTAAACATATTGATGTTCATTAATAAAATATAATATTAATTATGGAGAATTGTTATCTTTTAACATGAACTTCCATGATTGTAAACAAGTGAACAAATCATGAAATATAAGGAAACAAACACTCTCAAAAAATGAAATTGAATCTCACAACCCATGAAAAAGGAAACATATTAACTTAATAAAATTAAAATAAATCAAATAAATTTTTAAGAGTTTATTAATGAAATTATTAATTAATATAATTCCATTATTGAGGACATTAATTATAGGTGAAGAACAATTTCAGACATAATATAAGGATTTTGTCATCTCACATTCATTTCTACGAGATATTTATTATTCACCACTATTTACTATGACTTGTGTTTGTATACATCCCTATGATGTAAAATATCATGAGTCTATTTTTATTAATCATAGAAAAATTTTAAATTTAGGACAATTAATTTTATATGGAATACACTTCAAATATCTTTAAATTGGAATGTTTTTCTCCCATATCCTATATTTTTTATTCTAGTTATTCTTACATTATATTTAACCCAATTTAATTCTTAATTATTAAATTTTACTCCTCCTATATTATATTTTTATTCTCAAAACAGATTAAAAAAGTCAAATTATTCTCTCATTAATGGAGAAATACATGTTTTATAATGTTCCCTTCTCAATTTCTCTCAATAATAATGTCTAATTAATGGGAACATCTTAATTTCATACCCATTTTCAAGTACAATTCATAAACTATTATAAATCACCAATTTTTCCTAAAATAACTAAATTAATCATGAAAAAATATATTTTTAATTTTCTGTTTTATACAAATAATTATGTCATTTTTCCTCTTTTAAAAACCATTTATATTTTCTCTTAAACCACATTGAAGTGGTCCATTTCTAATGTTTTTCAAAAACAATATTACATGATTTTACTTCAATCGAAAATCATTAATTGATCAAAAATAATTTTGTTGGAAATAAGATTTATATTATTGGACATACTTTTTTACATTATGATTTTATGAAAAATTTAAATTATTTTACAAAATAATTCTTGTTTAAGAAGTAAAAGATGGGTTTTCTATCAACACTTTTTTAATTATTTTATTAGATTATTTCTTTTTATTTTAACACCCTATGTTCAAATATTTTGATTAACTAGGATTGATCATTTTTTATATAATATTCGATATTTTATAAAATGGTTTAGGATAATTTTCTCAGTGGATATGATATCTTGATATCATTCACCATATTAGATAGAATGGTCTGTTATAATGTTTACTGATTGGGAAAAGTGATTTAAATTTTATATATATGTATTTTTATGTTTAACCCCATTAATGTAACAAATTCATTGGACTTATTAGGTGATGCTAAGGGTCCTCTTTATCCCCTCATTGAATCTGTAGTTCTCATGAGACAAAATAGATATGAACATGGCTAAGGCCTTTCCATTAAAATTCATGTTTGGATTTGGTCGAGGCCTTAAACATTTATATTCATATTTCTTGGATGGGGCCTCAATAAAATGTTTAAAATGGAAATAATTATTTATTAAATCATTGTGATATTATTAATTGAAAATCGATGTGATTATTCAAATTGTAATATTTAAATGTCTACGTTTCATTCCAATGTGATTATTTATAAGGAATTATTTAATCTTATTTTATAATTTCAATAATATTCTAAAGATTATATTTAAATGGAATATATTTTTAGTTATTCAAAAAAAATGTTTATGATAGATTCCACTATATTTCATACCCTTACTAATATCTAAGCTCTCCATTTTATTATGTATTATTTATCCCCATGAAAAAATATGTGTATTATAAAAGACCTATAATGATAATATAGAAGTTTATGGGTGTTTCTGTTGGATTTTATTTGTTTTTATAACTTTAAATTTGTAATGTAACAATTATTTTTGTATCTATTTTCCCAAAATCAATAAAAATATTCAGTAATTTGGGATTTATATCCTGTATCTAGGAAAATTAATTAAGAAAAGAACATGATCTTGTATACTTTGGTCAAGGTCTATACATTTTGTTTTAGATAACTTATTTTAGAACCATGGAAACTATATTTAGAAATAATATATTAGGGAACATAACCATAAGATAAGATTTAATGATAATCAAAGAATAACATAATTTTTTTTGATAAAGTTGAGATAATGTGGGTCTTCCTAGAAACACATACATATTTAGATACTATAAGTGTAATAGGTTCTATAATGGATTTAGTTAGGATTAATAACTTTGAAAAGTTTCATCGGGCCTCACTCAGAAAAACACGGTACATGAAAATGGGCCTTTCTGCGCACCTCGTTTGACACACCTAGGGGATATTTTGAGTATAATTCACATTTTTATTACAAACCATTATAAGTGATTTTATAGTTTACATGTCTCAAAAGAAACCATGTTGAGGACTGTGATATTAAATATGAATAAATTTCGAATTCATGTTAAGTGTTTTTCATATTCAATATTATGCCTTATTATTCATAACATAATTTAGTATATTCCATTATTTATAAATAGAGCCTATTAGAATGAATGAAAATAGTCTCAATTAACATATTCAGTGTAGGGATTTCCCTCATATGTATGAAAATGGTGTTGGAGAAGGAGTTATAACTGAAGATGATAAACATATACTTATACTTCGATAGATGGCTCAGGTTATGAACAATGACCAAAATCATATGGAGCATCCTTAACATTATTACAGTGTTACAATTTTAATCCTATTTGTGAGACAATACCCTCGATCATTCAATGGGACTAGAAAACCATTTTTAGTTGAGCAATGGATATGTTTCATAGAGAAGATATATCTTTTTTTGATGTAATGAAAGGGAGAATGTTATCATTGTTTTTTATCATCTATTAAGTGATACTAATCAATGGTTTTCATTGATTCAAAACACAATCTATGAGGAAGAAAACAAAAATATGGAATGGATGGATTTTAAGGAACATTTGTTCAGAAATGTTTTCCATCACAAATAGTGAGTGGATATAGAGAAACAATTATAGAGTCTAATAAAAAGGTTATAAAAACATTTTCATGTCTGAATCCAACATTACAAGGATAGAATCGAATGTTTTGGATTATATACGTATTCTAGAGGAAATATTGAACAATTAATTAATGTATTCAATCTATTCCTATGAAGGGAGATAGTCTCCCAAAAATTTCCATCATGTGAAGATATAGCCACATGTGCTAAAAATGTAGAGAAATAATTCTCCATGCCCAATGACTTTAAGTGAAAACTGGAGAAGAATTAGGTCACCAAGAAATAAATGGTTAAAGGGAAGATGAAAATGGAGTTTTCCATCATGTAATACTCCTGGAAGGAATCACCATAGAGGATTAATGAAAGGAAAATGAGTTTTTTACATGTGTCATGATAAATTCCATCTTGATCATGATTGCAATAGAAGGAATAAATATACTAATGATCAATGTTAAAATAGTAGATATATGAGGAAACATGAAAATTATTTTCTAGATTATTAGATAATAATTCCTTATTATAGGGAATGAGATCAATTAAAAGCTTATGCAATCACAAAAACTGAGGTTTAAGTTCCTAATAATGTGATGGGGGGGGGGTTACTTTATAATCTTTTCAAATTTTTCTTAAGCATCATTTGAATATATATCATCACATTCCATTATATATTCCATGTTTTTATTAAAAATTAGATATTTCAAATTCAGATTAACAAGGGAATATTCCATAAATCCCTCTATTTGAATCATCTCTACAACAAATATGTGTTGATAGGTCCCTTTTATTTCATATAAAGGTCCTCTAATTGATTATTTTATCATCTAATGTATGGTATATTTTTATATAACCAATGGAATGGATTTTAATTCATAATAAAATAAAAATTTTTATTACAATGACAATTAAATTATTTATTCTGAAGAAAGTATGAAATTTATCATTTTTAGAGGGGAGACTTCATCTTATAAGTTGTATCTGTATCCAACTTTAGTAGATCTTCTAAATGTAATTCAGGGGGAAGAATAGAAAACATTATCTATGGATGTGGTAATAAATTATAAAATTGATTATGTAACTATTATACAAGATTCAATTGATTAATTTTAATAGGATTTACCAAGACACCCCTAGAGCGATAAGCCATGTTAACTATTGACTTAATACATGATAGAAAAAAATATCAAAGACTCTTTATAGAATGGAAACATTGAAATTAGTGGAGCTGAATAAATGAAAATAGAAGATGAGTAATAATGGATTTATTCTCCCTAGTTTTTCTCAATGGGGAGATCTTGTTTTATTTATTATGTATAAAGATGGATCTATAAGGTTGTTCATTACTTTAGACACTATATTACAATAAATAACTACTATCATCTACCTCACATTGTTGATTTATTTGTTCAACATCATGGAGATAAATATTTTTTGAAGATTGAAAATTGTTATGGATATCATCAATTGCATCTAAAGATGTGATATACTTAAAAGTGGAATTTTTTGAACTGGGAATGGAAATTCTAGGTTTATAGTAATATCATTTGGACTAACTAATAAACCCTCTATTTTTATGGATCTTATAGAGAGAGGATGAAAAGAATATCTTGATGATTTTGTTATGACATTTATTGATGATATCTTGATATGCTACAAAATATATGAGGACCATATGAACCACATGTGTATTTTTTAGAATACTATTAAAAAATATTTATATTATAATTTTTGAATGTTTGAATTCCGGTTTAAAGTATTTTCTTTTATTAGAAATATTTCCCCTAAAGATGGAATCTGATTTGATCCTGGAATGAAAAAAGAATTTTTAGAATGGAATACACCCATAAAAATAGTTGAGGTACATAGCTTCATTGGTTTACATGACTACTATCAAAATTTAAATCATATTTTTTCCTACTTACATAACCCAATAACCATGATTACCTAGAAAGGGTTTATGTTTATTTGGACAAAGGATTGTGAAAAATTCATTGATGAATTAAAGGGGATATTAGTGAATGATCATATTTTAAATCTACCATTGGGAAATGTTGGATTAATGATTCACAGTGTTTCATCAATGAAAGGACATGTTTGTGTTCATATGTTGAATTATAGATTTGATTGATATACATAAATGTAAATAAAAACAAATGAACAGAACTATCCACCCCACGATCTTGAGTTAGGAACTGTAATATTTTATCTAAACATATGTAGATACTATCTATATCATTAAATATTTGAGATATATATAGAGAATAATAATTTAAAATATATCTTTTAACATAATAAAATTAATATGAGGCAATGGATATGACTTGAGATTCTCAATGATTATGAATATTCAATACATTACTACTCATGGATGGAAAATAAGGTAGAATATTCCTTGATCAAGAAGTGTCATAGAGTTATAAAAAAATTATGATTGAAAGGGATTCTATGTTCATGTATATTTTAAAGATAGAGAAGATAATTATCCAAAAAGGTAAAGTGTCACTGCTTTTTCAATAGGTTTCCCGATAATCATTATTTGAAAGGATTAAAAGTTCTAAGTCTGAAGATGAGAATTTTCAAAAAATTAAAGTGCTGAATGATGGGATGTTGACAGATTTATTATATTAAGATGGAATCTTAAAATTTGGGAAGATGATTTGTGTTCCCTTTATACCCATGTTAAAAATGAAATTATTGGCTGATTACCATAGATTGAATTTTTCTATACACCAATGCATCACTAATAT
This sequence comes from Viscum album, assembly GCA_963277665.1. NCBI lineage: Eukaryota > Viridiplantae > Streptophyta > Magnoliopsida > Santalales > Viscaceae > Viscum > Viscum album. The sequence goes on from OY728159.1 coordinate 235,764,966, forward strand.
AATTATAGATTTAAAGGGAAATGTTTTGTGGGATAATATGATACAGGAAATTATTGATCAGGTATCAAAATGTTTTTTATTAATACATGGAAGCTAGAATTCAACATCCAAGATGATTCATGAAACCAATGACTATTCCTACCTAGAAATAGAATGACATTACATTTAATTTTTTAGTTGGATTACCAAAGTATCAAAGAATGAATGATTAAAAATGGGTAATTATTGATCGACTTGACAAATATGCACATTTAATCACTATAAGAGTATATTTACAAATGGAGTGCATTACATGACACTATATTAATTAGTTTTTAAGACTACATGATACACTTATTTGAATTGTGTCTAATCATGGTCCATGATATACATCGAAATTTGGAAAAAAAGTCTTCTAAATGCTCTCGATACTAAGCACCACTAGTGAAATAATTATCACACTAAATCTAATGTAATGTCTTAATGAACAATCCAAACATTATATTACATGTTAGGTCATGCTCTCTTGGCTCTAAAGGTATGCGTGATCAGTATTTACCTTCAGCACAGTTTTCCAATAATAACAGGTTACATTTAAGTATTCAAATGGCACCATATAAAGAATTATATGGAAAGAGATATTGTACTCAAACTGTATGGATAAATTTGGTGAGAGGAATCTTGTAGGCCCAAATCTCCTGTAGGAAACAATAGAAAATGTAAATACAATTCAAACCCATATCAATGTACCTCATACAAGGAAAAGGTGTTATACTAAAAATTGAAGGATATAATTTGAATTTCAAGTGGGAGATCATGTATTCTTGAACGTATCTCCCGGGAAGGGTGTTATATGACTTGAAATTAATTTAAAACATAGTCTATGGTACATTGGACCTTTTTAATTTCTAGAGATAATTGGAGTTCCTTATTATCGGTTGGTAATGACACTCAATGTTTCTAAAGTACACAATGTGTTCCATATATCTTTGCCAAAGAAGTACAGGCAAGACCCAACACATGTTATCAATTATAATTGAATAGAATTGAAACCTAATTAATCTTACTTTGTAGAATCTATACAGATTATAGACATTAATGAATATTTTTTGAAGAATCAAAATACACTATTGGTAATGGTAATTTGGAAAAGTCATAAAATTGAAGAGGTAATATGGGAACTAGAGTAAATAATGGTTTAAAACTACCCAAATATTTTTTTTGATGTGACATTCTAGAAATTTTGATGGTGAATGTTTTTAAACGAGGGGATAATGTAACACACCATGGTGTTATAGTATGTCTCTCTTAAAATTTAACATCTTTGATACTTTAAGCTTCTCAAAACATCGAGTTTAAAACCACTATTATATATGACCATTGGAATAGTAGTGAGACTATTAGAAATTGAAATATGACCAATAAAATTTTAACATAATCTGTGAAAGAATAATTTTTTTTTGGATTTTTATAAATTAAAATACGGTATATTTATATCATGGAATAAGTAAATAAATTCATTAAAAACTCTAAATTAATTATTGGTACATTTGTGGAACATAAATGTTTATTTAAATTTTTATAATTATTAAATTATTTAAAATAACACATATTTTCATAAACTAGATTCATAAATTAATATTTTATTTAATTAATATTATAAAATAATTTTTTCGAGCACATAAATAATTGTTAAAAGTGTATAAATTGGTAATAAATTTAAAATAGGAATTTTATTGAATAAATAAAAAATTTAATTTAATAATTTGATTTATAAAATTTAGAAAATTATGTTCATAAAATAGAGTCCATTTTTTATTCTAAACATTTTGAAAATGGTTACGGTTAATTTTTGTAATTTTTCTAAAATAATAGTATTTTTGGCGAATCGTGAAATACAATAATTTATGGAATATATACATTAAGTGTTAAATACACTATATTATGAGCCATTAATTATTTGAGATGAATAATCTTGAACTAATCTTCTATAATAAGGGTTTTCTCATCTCAAATTTATTTTTATGAGATATGGCTTATTCACCATTTTTTTGTGATTGGTGTATGTATAGTTCCATATTTTTAAAATATCATTACTATATTCTTATTTATGGTATTAAATATTTCATTTGATGATAATTAATTTGAGGGGGAATACAATTTTACTATTTTGAAAGTGGAAAGTGTTTCTTCACAAACCTCCATTTTTCATTCATGTTACACTTAATTTCTCTTTACCCTATTTTATTTATCAGATATTATTATATTATCCTCTAAAATTAATTGTTTATGTTCTAAACATATTAACGTATCCTAATTCATCTCTATTTTATGGGGAATCACATGTTTTATGTGGTCCCCATCACATTTCCTCCCGATACGCTTGTTCGATTAAAGGTAAATACCCAATTTCATACCAATTTTTATGTACCATATGCAATATATTTTAAGAGTAAATTATTTTTCTGAAATCACTAATTTTATCAAGAAAACTATAATTTTTCATTTATTGTTTCATATAATGTATTTTTATTTTTCACCTTTAAAATACTCTCTAATATTTTCTCTTAAACTGCATTGAAGTGGTGTGTTTATATAGTTTTTGTTAAAAAATAATATACATGTTTTCACATTTGTGGAGTATCATTTAATCCAAAAAATAATTACCATTTCATTCCATTTTTTGGGATGTACATGTTTACAATCTAATTTTATGAAAAATACAAATGTTTTTTTCAGAAGAACTCACATTTACAAAGTTAAAAATAGTATTTCTTTAAAACATTTTTTGATGATTTTATTAGAATACTTACATGTTTTTCAACAACATTAATTTAAATCTTGATATTAATTGGGATTTTCCTTTTATGATATCATATATAATATTTTTTAAAATGGTTAATGTTTTGTTTGACTGTGGATGTGCTATCATGATACCATTCACCATATTACATTGAATGGTTACTAATAATGTTTACTGGTTGGGGAATGTTATTTAAATTTCATAAGTTTTTTAATGTTAAAACCAATTAATAAGTTGAATTCATAAGAATTAGTAAGTCAAAAGTGTGGACCACCACAACCCCTTGATGCATCGGTAGGTCTAATGAGACAAAACACATATGGACATGGCTGAGGCATTATCCATTTATGTTCAGACATGGATTTAGTCGTGACTTTAACCATTTATTTTTATATTTCATGATTGAGGCCTTGATGGTATATTTTAGATTTCTAGCATTATGCATTTCATCATTTGATGTTGGTAATTTAAAATCCATTTGATTATTAGACTAGTAAAATATCCATGGTAATGTATTATTTTCATGTGATTATTTATATAGAATTATTTAATAGTATTTTATTCATGTAATATTATTCTCTTTTTTTGTTTAAATGTATGGTTTTTTAGTTCATCATCGTATTGTTAATGTTTACAGTATCTTCAACTGTATTTCATACTCTTAACATGAATCTAAACTCACCCATTTTCTTATGTTTTATTTTTTTCCTAGATGAAATGATATATATTATGAATGACTTCAAGGGATAATCTAGATATTTATGGGTGTTTCAAATGTAGTTTCTTTGTTGTATTACTTTTCAGGTTTTTATGTAACAAATAAGTTCAAATATTGATTTCTAAACTATACTAATATATTTGGTTCTTTGAGATTCAAATTTTGTATCTACTATAATGTATAAATTTAAGGAACTATCTCTGGGCTACTAGGTTCGAGGTCTTTATAGTTTAACGGTTCAAATGTTACCAAAATATTAAGGTAATTTTGTCAAAATTTTAATTCTTTAAGACACATGTAATTTCATGAACCTATATTATCATATGAGGTGCATATACTTCCCATTTTTCATGTTACATCTATAATATTCTTCTTTTCATGGTATTTTCTTCTTTATGTAATGTTATTATCTTAGGGGAATTATGATTCAAGTTTTCTAATGTGGTTAGAGTTTAGTGTGACAATGTCATTGTTTTCATGATTATTTATGATTATGCTTCAATTGATGAAATATTATGATCAATATCTTAATATTTCTCATTAATTTTATTCTACTTTAGTTATTCATCATATCTTCAAGTAACTATATCATTTTCAACACATTGGTATTTATGATAATTAAGAAAGTGTTTTTAAGAAAATCTGACCATATTTATCTCTTCAGTCAAAAATTCTTTTCCTCCCAAATTAATTTTTTTAAAAAAATTTCAAAAATGTTTTAATATAAGTTATAAAATATATTTTTACCCATTATATGCCTTTTTAATAATAAATGATTTTAAAAGGATTATTTTTTCCATTTTACTGATCAAGACACTTCACTGATAATTTTATTATTTAATAAAAAAATTTAGTATGTATAGATTTACCCACTCCCATAACCATCATTTCCTTAACTCATCCTTGGAATGTTTAAAAGGATTTTGTAAAGGAAATTCATTTTCAAAATATTTTTTAAATTCCTTTTTTTAAAATTATTTTTAAAGAAAAACTTTTTTAAAAAGCTTGTATGTTTTAAAAAGTGTTGAAAATAGTTTTCCAATATTATTTTTTACATTTGAGGAGTATATTCAATAAAAAATAATCTCAATGATGTTTTATGTTTCAAAGGATATTTTAAATTATTTCCAAAGATTTCATAATATGTTTTCTATTTTTATTTTCAATGAAAATGATTTCCATGATTTAAAAAAAATATAGCTTTTAAAAGCTATTTTCAATGAAAATGAAATTCAAAATATTTCATGGTTTAAAAATATTTTTTCATATTTAGATACCCCTCAAGTTTTGAGGTGAGCCTGACACAGAGGTGGCTGAGGACTGGCTTCAGGAGGTGGCTGAGAGTTCTCTAGAACTTCTACAGCTTTGGCAGGGTGACATGTCGGTAGTTGAGTATTCAACGAGGTGTACCAACCATTCCTGGTACTCGATGAATATTATACGATCAGGGTTTCAGGGATTAGACTTCCACGAGAAGTGTGTTTCAGGATGTCTGATCCAACACTATTCCTCTATGAACTCCTACCTATGTTAGGGTTCTAGAGAGAACTATTAAGGTTAAATGTTATTTGGCTAAGCAGATACAGCCAGTGAATGTAAGCTATGGGAAAGATGGAAAATGGTGCTAGTCTAAGAGACTTGGGCATGTAAAGAATATTTCAGGATGAATAAGTGTTAGGGACAGATGAATATATTGGGATGTAGACGTGGAATTAGAGCTAAGAGAGAAGTGTGAGGGGGTGTACATTTCGACATGCTACTACCACCCCCTTTGTGGTCCCCACCAAGCACAAGGAACTAGAGGACATGGGAAGGAAGTAACTAAATATGTTCAACGAGTGTGACCTCATAGCTCTAGTAATGATTCGATGAATGGTATGTGTCTATTACTCGCTATCGTATCAATAGAGTTAGGTAACAATCATTCCTTCCTTCCATGAATATTTTCCAAGACCAGGAGTTTTTGTTTAAGAAATGGACTTCACCCTCACGTCTAGAGATACCATTAGGATTAGATTTGGTAATCAAACCTATATCGATAGTGTGATTTGACCCTTGAGGTGAGAGTTTTGGTTGGAACCTCTTGGCGGAAGCATCGAAACCTTACGAATTTAGTTTGGGTATGGAATGGACATCCACAATTCATACATAGATTTAATGTATTAGGAAAAAAGATTGTGGATTACATACAACATTGGAATGGGATGTTCATTGGTCGGTGACAAAGGAAACTTAGGCAGTACATGATAGACTCATGCAAAGGAGTGTGCAGTAGATCACTCTTGAGTCATCAATCCCTACCCTCGTGGCAGCGGGAGTTTTCAGTATTAATTTCCTAACAGAAGCAGAAATGTGTGTGGTGTATCCTTTCAAAAATAGGATTCTAATTTTACCTCCATAAAGGGGGAGGGACTTCTACTTTGGATGGGTACTACATGAGTTTTGGACTAGCCTACTCCAGGTCAACGCCACACATTTCAGTTTTGAAGAAAAAGGAAGAGCCTTTATTATGGATAGAGAAGTGTCAGTGGAGCGTTCAGGAGTTGAGGAAGAGACTGATGAGTATAACTATGCAAACCTTGACCTGGAGTTTGCAGTAGTGGACTTTGCGCTAAAGATGTGACAGCACTACATGATGGGCCAACGTTTTACCATAGACTTTGTTCAAAAGAGTCGCATGTATACCATCTCTTAGAAAGACCTAAACCTGAGATAACGGCGATGGATATAGTTCTTCTAGGACTATGACTTTGAGGTAGTCTATACTTATGGGAAGGGAAATGTTGTAGCAGATGCACTCAGTAGGAGGTCTGGTCTGTAGTTGCTGAGTGAGGCAAAAGAGTAGCTAGTTGTGTTGCAGATATCCATTGTGGATAGATATGGAGTATCATACCTCCAGTCTATGATAGTCACTCCTCCACATCATTAGCAAGTTCTGGAGGCATGACTTGGGACACTGACTGCGCGGCTTGACGTGCTCAGATATGCACAGGACTAGCACATGATGGATTTCTTGAATGTGGGGAGCACATAATCTTCTTCAGAGGACGTACTAGGGTACCAGTGGTGCTATAGGATGAAGTGTTGATAGAGTTCTAAGAATCCCCTATAATGGTATATCTAGGAGTGGAGAAGATGTACCATGACCCTTGACATCAGTACTGGTGGCCAGGAATGAAGAAACCAGTGGTAGAGTATGTATCCCAATGTCTCACTTGTCTGCAAGTGAGGACTGCACAGATCTGGAAGAAGTCTTATACCGTCAAGAGATGGAGACATTTGGAGTTCCAAGAGGGGGGGACCAAATTTAATAGAGAGTCCACCCTTGATAGGGACTCTGGAGATTTGGACGAGGAATAAAGTTATTACTGAGTTTTATCGAACCATTTCTGATACTTCATGAGATTAACGAGGTGGAATACCACTTGGAACTACCACTACTGTTGGAGTGGATGCATGACGTCTTCCACGTATCACAACTGAGAAGATACATTCATGAACATTTTCAATTCATCGAACATGGTGAGCTGGACATAGACAATGGGGAGACATTTATGGAGGTTGTAGTAGAGATTGAGGATCGACATGAGCGGGTCCTTTATGGGTGGTCGATACCACTGGTGCGAATTTTCTGACGGCACGAGAACCTCCTAGAGGGCACATGGTAGCAGGAGGCTCAGATCTGTGCTCAGTACCCCCATTTGTTTTCTTAGTCTATGTTGTGGATTTAAAGGATGTAAATCCCTATGGTGGTGAGAATTTAATGTCTTGAAAATTTCGTATAATTTTTTTAGTCATATAGTTTTATTTTGAGACTGTGAAATCTAACGGCGCACAATTTCGAGGCCTAGAGTTCTCGGAATGATTTGCCAATGTTTTGTTAAGCTTTAATTAGTTTGTGTAAGTAGTTTTCAAGAAATAGTTTAATAAATATTAAACAGTTAATCAGATTAGAAATCTGAGGGCACTGTTGCACTCATGATGGCGGGTTTACGCTAGGAATGACTACCGTTTCGTCGGCACATGCCTCTTGTGAGAAAACCCTAAAATGGCATAACCATAAATAAAATAATTATATAAAGTTGATTTATTTTTCAAATTCTTATAACTAATGAATGGTAACTCAAATTTAATATATGAGACCACCGTTGAACTCATGAGGGTATGATTTTTTTAGGCATATACTAACATTGGTCGGCGCAAGACACAAGTGAAAGGTAGTTTTTAGCTGTAAATGAAATACATAAGCAATAAATTTTTTATTGTAAAATTCATAACATATAAATAGTAACATGGATGGAAAATACGAGATTACCGTTGGGTCCGTTGGGGTGTGTTTCACTTAGGAAGAGTCAATCCTTGACCACCGCAGGTCAAGGGTGACTGCTAATAATTTTCAGATCTTTTTTTGGGTATGTTCAGTGAATGTGTGAACAACATTTTCTAACTTTTGAACCCTTGCTCAGATTAAAAATCTGAGGGCACAATTGAATCCTTAACACCGGGATTTTATTAAGGGGGGCATAACATCGACCTAATTAGGTTGGGTGAAAAGGTTATTTTTGTGGACTTTTGAATGATTAATAATATAACATGTTTTATTAGTTTATTTTATTTATTTCATCTAATGGATGAACGACGCTAGCGGTACTGGAGACGTGTCAAGACAATAAATGCCTTGACTCATATCTTCATGTAACCACACCGTTGGGAATTCAGGAGGTTCATTAATTAAATGATCCTCATTAATTTCTTGAGCATTTCACACTCCTTCTACTCTCTTCTTTATATAGAGATCGGTGAGGGGTGTTGTCACAGCTTCACCAAGCGACAAAGCCCTGGAAAAGTACAATGATGCCAACCACATGGAGGTTGAGACTGGTTCCAACGAGCGGTGATGAGCGCCACTGAGTCACAAGCCGATGAAAACGATGAAGGAGTTTTCATTGACAATCATCAGTGTATGCCTCTTCCAGGTAGGGGGTTTAATTCATATAGGAATTAAAATGTTTCTCCTCTTCTCTGTTTGTGAATAACTCAATGAATGATGGTCAACCGACTAACGGGTTGACCCACTATTCAATCATCTTTGTGGGAGGTTATTTTGGGGAATCTTGTTGGGTTAATCTTGTTTTCAATACAACTTTTTATTGAACTCCATTAATATCCTCCATATTGAAAGATAACCAGTAGGGTGCAGGATTAACAAACCCGGCCCGAACCCTCTGCTATCTTTCTTTCATTTTGCCACCCTAGAAGACCGCAAGAACGTCGACGCACGCCATAAGAGTAGGGCCACAGCTCGTCAGCTGTGGCGAATGGAGGAGGTGGCCGACAAGATGGTCGGTCGTTGGAAGGAAGGTGTTGTGACTGTAGCACCGCCGATGAACGGAAGCGACAACCAATGTTTCAACGGAGGCCAAACCCACCTCTCGTGGGTTCCGCAGCGACTGGGTGACCCCAATGCGGCATTGCCACCTCGCCAACCGAACGGACTCTGGGAAGTTCAAAAAACCGGGTGAACAGAGTGGTGGGGGTGGGATTACACCCCCCACCCCCGTCAGACCAAACATGGCTGACTTCTTTGATCTAGGTCACCGCCCTCGATTTGGGCCACCGCTCTCAAGCCGGGCAGAAGTGCTCGAGTCGGGCTGCTGCCCTCGGTTCGTGCTGCCACCCTGGGATAGGGATGTTTCCCTCGCACCAGGTCACCACCATTGGACCGGGTCACTGCTCCTATGGGTTACAACCCCATCAGGGCTTCTCCCCGGAACAGGCTGCCACCCTGAACCAGGCCGCCACCCTACGCTTGCCGCCATATTCTGGTCGTGCTACCGTTGCGTGCTTCCCCCTTGTAGGTCTCCCCCCTTGAAGGATGACTTATTATGGCCGGTCGGCCCTTAATGGTCACCCATTTTGTGGTCTAGACCAGGAATCAACCCAAAGGGCTGAGTCCACCCAGGCCTTTGCAGAGTAAGTGGGGCGATGTCAGTCCAACCGGGTCACACCGGACTCGGGCCCCACCAGACCTTGAAACACATAATGGGGAATATCATGAGAACCATATGTCTGTTTGACGAACTGTTAGTAGCGTTGGGATACATGGATCGAGAAAATACTTTTGGTATGTTGTAAATGAGTTTTGGAGAATGTTAAAGTATAACCAGGTTGGATCGGAACCGAATCAAACCAGGCCCTCAGAGCTAAAATGCTTATAACTCACAGATCTGGCATCTGATTGATGCAGCATCTGACACGTTGGAACCCTTACAACATGAGGTCCTTTAAGTTACTCCTTTTTAGAGCATAGTTGCAGTCAAGGTACAACTGATATCTTGAGGTGCATATTTTAAGGAACTCGAGCGCACCGGGTGCGAGGAAACATTTGGCATGCTGCAACATGAAGAAAAATCATTGATCCTATGTGGTTCAGCATATATCGAGCATGTGTGGGGATGATCCTGTGTTTTTCAGCACTCAGCAATCCAATGTGGGTCTTATCATACCGATCCTATGTGGGCCAGATCATGTGTGGGTCATTCGGGGTTAGTTACCTATTGAACCTGTGTGGGTCAGCGGGGGTCAGTTACCTATCGATCCTGTGTGGGTCAGAAGTAGTGCTTCTTAATAGAATAAGATGATTTATTTTTTGAATAATCATATGTACTTATGTACTTATTTTATTCTTTATTTTTAGCTGAGTCTTTTACATGTGTGGAAATTCAATCTTTGTGGTGTTACATGTGTGGTAATTTGATCATCACAGTGTTACCTGTGTGGTACTTCAATATTCTTGGTGTTACCTATGTGGTACTTATATCTTTGTGGTGTTACCTATGTTGTACTTCTACCTTTGTGGTATCATTTTTTTGGTGTTACCTTTGTGGTACTTCTATCTTCATGGTGTAACCTGTGTGGTACATCTAGCTACGTGGTGTTACCTTTGTGGTATTTCTAGTTTTGTTGTATCATCTTCGTGGTGTTACTTGTGTGGTACATCTATCCTCATGATGTTACCTTTGTGGTACATCTATCTCTGTGATTTTACCCATGTAGTACATCTTCCCATGTGGTATTGTCTTCGTGTTGTTACATGTGTGGTACTTCTATCTTTGTGGTGTTACCTGTGTGGTAGTTCTATCTTTGTTGAGTACCTTCGCGGTGTTATCCTCATGGTGTTACATCTGTGGTGCTTCTACATTTGTAGTGTTACGTATGTGGTATCCTTCCCTCATGTATGAGATGAGTATATCTTGATAACTTAGGTATATGTATGGGCATATGCCTAAGTAGATTTGATGTCTTGATTTGTGGGTTTTCCTTTGTGGAACACTAGGAGACCTATGGAGGTCTTGGGTTCCCTACTGGGTATTTATATACTCACCCCTGTATGGGCTTTTCCTGCACCTTGTTTTGTGTGGTGAATATGACATAAATCATTGATCGAGGCTGAGGGAGCTAGGACTGGACGGTGCCCAAAGGTGGACCATTAGGCGTGACATGACGCAGAGGAGACTGAAAAACGTGGAGTGCTGAGGAGGCGATCTATACCTACCATTTAGGTAGGAACCTTGTAGGACAACCCAATAGTTTTTTCCTTTTTCGTTTAGTTGTATTGTAATTCTATTCATACTTTTACTTTTACAGTTGGTCTTGTATTCCGGCCCCTTTTTACTTTCATCACTATTTTACTACAACAGTTACCTTGTGGCTGTATCTTATTGCATTATAGTCTGTGTGGTTTCTTCTGGTTTAGTTCATAGACTATGCGTGTATACAAGTTAAAAAGTCAATGCCTTCCCATTTAATGGATATGCCTTTTTGGTGCTAGTCGTCTACCCCTAGACTATAGAAGGTGGGATTGGGGTTGTCACGACACGAGCCCCAAGGAACGGGTCATGACATTATTTTCTGAAATAAGTTATTAATTATCTTCCATAATCTTATTATATAAATAATTATTTCTGAAATTATATATTCTTAATCATTAATTTTTTTATCTAATTAAGAAATCATTGGGTTTTCAGAATTATTTTCATGTTTAGAACATCCAAAAAAACCAGAATTACTAACATTATCTTGTGACTCCATGAAGAAAAAATTATTAGTTTCATTTTAATTTCTAGTTGGTTTAGGGGAATTTTAATTTGGAGTACAACTCTAACTTGTAGTCAATTCCATTATATCATTCCTTTTTTATTTTTCACTTTTCTTTAATTTAGGGAAATCTGGTTTGACATGACCTTTCATCATGAACTCATAACAAGTTACATCTGATGCATTGAAAATTGTACCACATTTATAATCTCCATTATATTTTTTTGAGGGTTTCTTGTAAACCATATCTTGAATACTTTTTTTTTAATTATTTTTTAATCAATCATTACAATATAATCCAAATCATCTTCGTCACTCTCATGTAGATCAGAAGTAGAATAGTAATTAGAAACAACATTAACAGATTTAAAATAAACACCTTTTTTGTTGCATCATCAATAGTTGTGTTATTGAGTTCTTGTTCATACTAAAGTAGTGATCCAATCAATTCATATTGGATGCACTTTTAAAAGTTCATTAATTAATTATTGGAAACATTTTTTTCATTCCATTTTATTATTAATTCTGGTTGGAGACATTCAACAAGTACTTGGTATCCCAAAGCATCTCAAAGTGAATTAATTCCATTAACAATTCTTGTGGATTAGTGAAAAAATTGGTATTTTCTCATCACCCATCTTTATTTATTATTACACCGCACCAAGAATTTAGTGTTCTTTTTGGATCAAATTTTCATATCAAAGGTGATTGACTCCTAGAATATTCCAAATTTCATGAGCTATCTTAAAAGGAGACACATAAATAAAAATACTTCTTTTAGTATCACAACTAGTCATATTAACTACATTAAAAATAAAATCATATGTTATAGAATCATTTTTATTAAGTGTATTTCGGTAAGCATCAAGTAGTTTATATGATTTATCCATGATAGATTAGTGCTCACTGCTCAACTGTTTGAGGATTGCCTCATTCGGGATCTACAATAGGCATAATTATTTCCATCATTTTTTTGTGTATTCTAAGGAATCCAATGATCATTTTAGTTCAATCCTTTCATATTAAATATCTTTTCCCATATATTGTGAGGTCTAATAATATGTTAGAACAAATAATAGAAATGAGAAAAAAATTATATGGTATTTCTTATTCAAAATGCAACATTGAATCAAATTGAAAGTTACAAGAAAGAGAATAATAGATGTAATAAATTATAAAAAGGATTAGTTTATAACTCCCACTGTTTGGTGCCAATAGGGACATGACCATTCGTCTAGGGCGTTAATATAACACATTAACAATTTTAATGAAAAAAATAAATTAACAAAATTTATTATCCATGTTTATTGTTAATGTTTATTAATAGTAAAAATTTAAATAACATAAGAAAGGTTTTTAGAGATGTTCAATCCAAATTATGAAATATATACTCTTATACCTCTCTACGGAGTGAGATATCCATGTGCAATAATCTTATTTTTATGGTGTAATTATAAACCAATTATAAAATTACTTTCTATTATAGGGATAACAATGATAGTGAATTTTTTATGGTTAGTCACAACGCTTACAACCAGACATTAGATAGTGTGATTCACAACCCGAACAGTCCTAACATTAGATACATGTAGTCACATCCCTTAGATTATAACATTAGAATTTAAGAGTAACAGCATGAGGATAATATGAATAAAATAATGCGTGTTTTTGTATAAGAATATTCTAAAAAATAGAGTTTATGTGAGTGATGAATAATAGTTAAACAGACTCACAAAACCAAATAAACGAGAAGATAAATAATTAAATCACACATACTAGTTCTTGATGATTATATTAGCATGTCTCACAAATTCATTATATGTAAAAGAAGTAAGAATTCCTCCCTTGATAGATAGTATAGGTGATGAAACAATGCATCACAAGAAATTGAAAATGTAAAATACATTCAAAGGTCACAACACATTCTCTTTAAAAAATAGAGTATCGAAGAAGTCAAAAAAATGTGTCCATTGAAGTTTCTTGACACCTATAAATACCATATGTAAATTAGAACAAATGAAAAAAAATCTCCAACAATTTTAATGTTAATTCAAAAGGGGTAGAATTATTAAAGATAGAGATAGATAATTATTGTACAGAATAATCGCCACAATTAAATGTTTTAATTAAAATAAAAAAAAATATTCAATAAAATTTTAAATACTAGGTAAATAATAATAAAAAATGAAAGGTTATCCCACAAAACTAATCATAAAATTTTAAAAAAATTATAAAATACAATTCAAGTTAAAGAAGATTTTAATTTTTTTTATAAATCATTCTACCTCATTAAAGGATTTTTTAGTAAATTCAATATCATTAAATAATAAATTAGAATAAAATTAATAAATTAAATTATGTTCAAATCATAAATCATAAACATTACTAACATATGTGGTAACTGTTACCTAACAGTAGTGAATAAATTTAATAACATTTTAAAAATAATTAAAATATTAAAAAAAACTTTTCAGTGATCATATATAATATATATTTACATTATAAATTGATAAAAAACATAAAATAATTATAATAAAGAAGAATTTCATCGAACTATAAAAAGCAAGAAAAAAATAGTGATTAATGAAATCATTAATGGTGATGAAAAAAACAATCCACCATTAAATATTAATTTTAGTCACCGTTTTATTTAAAAAATGAGTCATCATTGGGTATATAAAAATCATCATCATTTCACATTAAAAATAACACACTATTTCATTTAGAAAATAAATCACCATTGATTATATAAATTTGTCACCATTGTGTTTAGAAAATGTTTCATTGATGATGATTAAAAATTATTCTCCTTTATATATGAAAAATGTCTCACCTTATAGTATATTATGTTATGAATCTCCATTGATAATTGAAGTAACGACACACTGTGGGATTTTGAAAAAATGGAAAAGGAAGATAAGAAAACATCTCATTGTTTCTTTTCAAGGAAGAAAAATGAAAAAAATTGAAATGACTGATCATTTCTTATTGAGGAAGAAGAAAAAATATAAGAAATGGAAATAAATGTATCACTATTACTTTTTGAGGAAAAAGAAAAAATGGAAAATGAGAAGAAGCATCTCACCAATGATTTCTGGAAAAATAGAAAATTCTTATAATATTTACCATTAAATTTCATATAATGTCTCATTGTCGACAAGGAGATGAGATGACGTAGGAACATACAATTGATGTTCTAAAAATGAGTTGTTGTTCAAATGTGTATTCCTCGTGAAATGATAAGGAGGCCTATTGTATTAAGATGTTGATTGAGTGGATAAGAAAGTGGTCATAAAAATGGAGGAGATTATGAAGGGTATCATGTTTCTTCCATGCCTGAAGAAGAATCTTGTATGATCATCCATGGAGGAGAGTGTGAAGAGGGTGAAGATGATAAATAGTGTTTTATAATTTGATGTTCAAATAGACCATATACAAAACGATTAATTTTTATGAAATATAATAATTTAACATGATGATTTCCTAGAATAATTAATTTTAGATAATTTCATGAACTTTCAACAAATAAAGATTCACCTAATTCTAATATAAATTGAATGAGATATGGTCAATAAAATCTTAATAACATTATCGGAACACTGTAGAATTTATTACAATAATTCTTCCCATTTTAGGGTATGTTGATGACATTTTTAGAGTTCAAAGTACATTTTAGAAATGCATAAAATGTGTTACCATAATAATTAAACAAATTCTAAGTAGTTTTTATTAGAAACAAAATATATAACAATTACAAAATAATTCAAATTCCTAAAATCCATATTTTTTGAATTGTAGTAAGATGTTCAAATAAATGGATTATCTATTAAATTATAAAATAATCCTTCTATTTAATCAAATGAAATGAATATAAATGAGTTTAATTTCAAATGGGATATGTTTCAATATAATATTATTACTAAATCAGAGGTCATAAAATAAATTCAAAATACAACTATATGGAACATTAGAGATAGTGTTTATCTATAATACAAAGACATGATACGTGTTCAGGATTAAATGAGAATATATATGTGAATGATTTAGACTTCATCGTAGTTGAATAAGATTAAATAAATTTATTATATTTTAAGCTAATAATTACTATAAAATTATGATCAACAAAAATCAAATTATAACTGAAATACATATATGTTTTAAATAAATATTTCCACAAAAAAATATAAAAAGTGTCTTATGTATTAAAAATGTAATGTAGCATGTAATCAAACAAAACAGAAATATATACATGAACATTAAAAAAAACATGAATCTCTTAGGGTCTCTTGGTTTCACGAATCACATGTCTTTTAATGCCTTCATGTGGCCTTGGAAGTGTTAGATTGATAAGGAGAACTTCCTTGGAAAATCCATCTTGATTATGAAATGACATCCTAGACAAACCGGCTTGATTATGAGAAGAGATGTTGGACAATCCATTGAGATCATGCATAAATATCCTCTAAAATATTGTTTGATCATATGAGGAAATATAAAAAAACAAGCCTTGATAAATTGAATGATCCTCGATATATCTTCTTTGATCATGTGAATACATCCTATAAATGTCGAATCTAATCACATAAAGCTCTAAGGACATGTCAGAGAGGAAACCTTAATCATATTTGTTATATTATATAGTAATACCTTACATATCTATCATAAAATCAAGACATGTCGAGCATAAAATATGGACTTGTTGGGAAGTCCATCTGGATGTGTTGGGAAGAAACTCAAGACATGTAAATAAGACACCCTAGATATATCAAGAAGACTCCCAAGGATGTGTCAAACTTGTCTAGATGGCATGCTTAGAAATACAGTATGTAAACACAGAATCGATAACTCTTTGGCTAAGTGCCCACTTTATAAAGGGATTGACACCAGTGGTCTATAATTATTCACTCACGCAACCCTATTTGTGTCAACCTCTAAGATGGTCCCACTATGTCGTACCGACCTATTCGACATGCATTTCATAGCCATCATCTCTCATTATGCATCACATGATAGTGAATAGTTATGTATCACTGTATTTAATTTTAGTAAATGTACCTGAAATTCCTAATATTCTGTGATGACAACAATTCCATTTATTTAAATCACCTATAGAAACCCTTCAACTATTTTGGGGTCAACTGAACTATGAGAACTCTAACTATTATCCAAAAAGGATACATAAGTTTTCTTCCCATATCCCAAGTTCTAATGGGAATCCACCCTTGGGTAATTCCCTTTGTATTGAAATTACCATGGATAATAAAAACCAAATCAACCTCTAAGTTTATTTTAATTCTTCATCCATCAATGGATGCGAGGTGACTTTATATGTGGTAAGCCTCTATAATATAATCCTTGACCATTTCCTCATTTAAATTAATCTATAAAGTGGATTATGGAAGAATATAAAGTCAATGACTCTGATTCTGTTATAAACCTAATACATAGTATGAATTCATATGGCCCAATATCTATAAAAGATGTGTTATGAGGATGTTATGCATACATCCTTAAGGGAAACATAAACATATATGACCCATATAAATTTCCACTCATGTGATGTGTCCAATATTTCACTATCTCTTATTTATCACACCAATCTGGACTCACCATGGGCTTAGAGACTGGTGATGACTATACCAACATAATGATGATGATTCCCCAAGGTATTTCTATTTAGTGGGATGTATCACTGATTCCATATCATATTTACTCAAAGGTTCATACTCATAAGGAGTAAATTCATGGAAACATTATGTTCATCAGTCCCACTCAATGCCTCTATTTTCAAATCTTTTATAACACATATGGCTGTAAAATGTGAATGGTAGAATCATATTCATATATTAACAAGATCCGTAGGAATCTTTCTCATGTTTAAAACCCTATATTAATTTCCTGATCCCATCATCCTATATTTCAAGGATCAATCCTATAATATGAACTCAAACTATGACCAATGAACTATATGGTTTTTTCTTCATGTTTGTATAGGATATGTTGGACACCACAAAGAGGTTCAGTAACATCGACAAAAACCCAACCACCACTCTCGATGATGGTGAACTCCAGTGAGTGCAAATATAGATATAAAATGAAGCATCATTAATGAATATGATAATGGTGGAGAACCTATGGCATACACCGTTTTGCCTATAAACTGATGGTCTGGATAGGGTCAATGGAATAAAGGAAAGCATTCTCATGTGTGTACCTATGACCTATTGGGTTTGAATCCCTAAATTACCTCCTAGATTTGGAAATTAGGTTTGTATCCTTTAATCGATGTGAGAGCCATTGGGAGGATATATTAAAGATGAAAATTGTAAAATTGATGTGAATGATTTTACTACCATTATTAAACCCCCCACAATTAATAATCAGAGAACATATATCTTCAAGGGAAAAAAATGGTGAGCCTTGAAAAAAATACAATTATAGAATAATAAAATCATTATAAACATTGGGAATCATGTCTAATAAACCCTCGAGACACCATCCATCTTCTTTTGAAGGGATCATGAACCAAGATTTTTGTTTATGGTACATATATACATATTATGTAATGATAAATTACATGTCTTATACCCTTGTTCAACCATAAAAGGTGTGGGATATATCAATCTTTTCTTCTCATGTTGATTAGTATGTAGTGTCATTACACAAGAAATTTTTGTTTCCATCAGGAAATGTGACATGACAGATAGTATGTGATGTGTAGTTACCATACACACCGTGTAACCAAAAATTTTCTCCTCATATAAATCATTTAATTCCATGATGTAAATTTAAAAAACATCATTACATTCCATGTATTGAATTATAGGAAAACAATAAGGCAATACATGAATTTCATTGCATGTAAGTACCTATACACACTTTGAAACAAATGTTATCCTACTAAAGATAGCAACCAATAGTTTAAACCTATTGTACGGTTATAAAAAAATGGATCAATGTGAATGTAGTAGACTGTATATGCAATGTTACATGTTCTATCTCATACAAGACACACAAAGATATTTGTATTTCCTGTGAGTCGGTATGAAGATAAATCCAGAGTGACCTAAATATATTGAATGTATCTAGTTATTTATACAATGTAACATGTTTTATGACATGATAGAGAGAAGTTCTGTAATTTTCAATTTGTCATGTAGATGTAAATTGTAGATAAATATTTTATTTAGAATTAAATAAGTTCATGATTTGTAGGAATAACATAATTATTTTAAAACATCACATGAATTTCTAGTGACACACTCCACGTACATTCATAAATGTCGTGTCGTTATAAATGTTTTCCAAACTATATATATCAACATAAAAAATATCTTGTTGTGTATATATCATCTTGTTTTATGGGAATAGATGTCATTTAAGTGTTCATTACATGAAAATCCCCATTCACAATGCAATTCATGCATTTTGTTGAGCTATATAGATCATCATAAAATATATAATCCTCAAAAATTGACATAATCCTATATTATTGGGTACACATTGTGCCACCTCCAGTACATGTAGAGTATATAAATAATTCTATTAGTGAATTTAAACAACATATGAGGGTACACACTATGTAACTTCATTAGTATACACTGTGTTTTTCATAACATTTAAGTAAAACACATTTATTTAAAATTTTAATGTATAAATAGATAGTGTATGTGAAAGACAATTTGGAAATATCATTATGATAATAAGATAGTTAATTTTTTTAATAAATCAATTAAATACATTGAGTATATATATATTTATATAATTAGAATGAATTAAAATGAATACTACCAAATAATAATATGTATTCACTGCATGTTATGATTGTCCATGAGCTTATCCAACTTGTGATTGTTTTAGTTTTATTATTTTCCTTTATATTACATTTAATTTATATGGAAATATTATTATTAAATTAAATATGATGATCTATGCACAATTCCATTCTCTGTTATTATGTATTTTTTACATTTCTACAATTTATTTTATAGAACCCTAAAACCCTCATACCCCTTACATGTGAGTATGTAAGAATTTATAGAGTATGGAAATCAATGTAATATGATATAATTTAGGACTCTAACATAAAGGAAACTAACCATAGATACAAATATTAATGGGTTATTTTTTTGACTGGATTCAGGAATGGGCACAATGAGTATTTCCCCAAGAATTACATTTGGTTTAACTCTCCTTATAATCCATCATACAGATAAAAGTACATAGTCATATCACATTTTTTTAACTTCTTGGTTATTAAATTATTTGTACGATGAATGGTTTAAATGGAATATTAAACACCATCACTTAATGTAAATTAATTACCATACTTGATTAGATAAAATAGAAATATGTTATCAGATGTATATTATTTTTTGAAAATTGTTAATTAATTATGTCAAATCCACCTAATATAAGAAATCATGTGAGTTATAATGTAACATCCCAAACTCAGTTTCACTAAATGGTGCCCTGATCTCATTGATAAAATGATCCCAAGCACGCCACCCCATATCCTATAGGGTGTAGACTAGAAGTGAGGGTAAACTAAGTCAATCATGGAGAGACTATAACCTTTTTTCCAGAATAAAAAACCAATGAATGAAAACTACAATAGACCAATGTAGAAGAATATAAATAACCATAAAAATACCAAGTCACGTGATAGTAAAAAAATAAAATCAAATAAGAAACTAAAAAGAGAAAGCATGATGTTGTAATTTATGTGTCGTGTGTCTACAATGCAAGAAAATGTAATGAAAAAACAACACCAAAGTGGATCATGAACCATGTCTGGTTCCCTCACCCATTTAATATTCTCAAATATAAATCTATCCCATGGCCATTACCTTATCCTATCATGCAATAACATTTTATTCTTGGGGGCCAATTAGGTGTCCTATGTAGGTTGTGAGTAAGAAGCAGTAAGCCACCACGAACAGTGTTTAAAACAAGTCTTGTCAAAAGAAAGTATATTAAATTATATGAAGTAATAAACAAAGTGAATACTTAAATTGGTATCACATTGTCATTTATTCTTTAATCATAATATTATACCTATTTTAAATTCATGCATCAAATTTAAAATCATAATTCATTATTTTCATTCATTTTGTGTAGAACTCCATGTTAAGAACCCCAAATTTCATTCCGGGATGAATGCCATATCAAGAACCCCAAACATCATTTGCTTTTGAAATCCATGTCATGAACCCCAAATATCAATCATTTTATATCACCATATCCAACACACAAAATCTCATTTGGTGTATATTTCCATGTCTAACACCCCAAAACACAGTCGCTTGGATAAATTTTGGGGAGGAACGCCTTGTCCATGCCCCAATATATCAATGGCCTAAGCCACCATGTCTAAAAATTACAATCTCAATAATTTAAATCATTTAATAATTCACAAGAATAAACTACATAATTCCATTACTAATCAAATAATTAGTTAGACATATTAAACTCTATCAGTTTAGCCAATAGTTAACTAAGTACACATCCAATTAATGAATTCATAAATTAATTAATCAATCAAAAAGATCTTATTCCATAATTAATTCTACAAGAATTAATTATACATGTCAAATAACAACTTATCACAATTAATCTCACAATAAATTTTCTTTAATCAAACACCAAGACACATAATTAATTGACCATTAATTATCTCACATATCTAAAAATTATCTCATAATCAATCCCCCTAATTAATTATCTCTAGACCAACCTCATTCTATATATCAAATACAATATTTCCAATAATAGGGAAAAATTCCCCAAAACAATTATCTATTTGGGAAGCCCCCTTATCTCTGTGACAAAATGATTAATTAACTATCTAGGAAAAGACAACTCTATTCCACAAACTAACTTACTCCAGTTTAGGAAACCAAATCTCAAGGGAATCCAAAAATTCAATAATCTCACATAAACATATCAAATCCAATACTATGTGAGTTCAATTTAGACCACCTACATTGGTTTGTGGATATATGTTAGCCCAGAAGAAATCGCCAAAATCTGATCCATACAATTACATCAATCATTATCTGAATCTAAATAACTAAATCTATAATTACAGTCCAAAGCATCAAGAGCATGAAAATCTACATCTAGATCCACATTCATAGATCTGGATCCCAACTCATAGGTTTAGATCCATGGAAACAGTGGAGATCTTCCATGAAAAGGTCAACGAAATATTGAGGAATTAACAAAAGAATAAAATAGATGAAAACCACATACTAGGTAGAGAGAAAATCGTTAATACAAGCATTAGAACATGGATAACAGTGATCAAATAACGTTCAAATACCTCTAGAAGGCTCTAGGGTATCCTAGAATTCCTCAAGCTCTATCCCAGGTCAAAATAAGTTATTTTCAAGGGTTTTTTTGATTTAAAAACTAATTTTCTGATAAATAAAACAAGCCCTCACTATTTTCTTGGTAGGGGTGCATGGTTAGGCTAAACCATATGCCAACCATGAGTACCTCTCTGTCCAGGTTCGCATGGTTACCAAGGTTTGGGCGCATAGTTTCTTAAATAGTGTGCAACCCATGTGCAACCCTCTGTCTATTAATATTTCATCAAACATCTCCCAAACGCAAATCAAGCCTAAAATCCAAATAACATTTACCTAAAACCCCCAAATGTCCCTATAAAATGTTCCCAAGATGACTTCATAAAAGATTTAGATCTTAAAACCTCTTCACTTTATAAATACTCATCCTCGAGATGAACTCCCGATCTTCACTATGATTTTGAGCAAAAAATATTGATCTATTGAGACCTCATGTCTTCTTCATGTTCCAATGTTTCCTCTTGAATAAGTCCATGTTACGATAACACACAATTTATCAGTATGGTCTTTCCCCACAACACTTTCTCATTGTGATATAGCACACATTTTGGATGCTCCTCAAAGAAAGAATTTATCTCGACATCAACCTCATCCGCATCAATCCCATGAGAATAGGTTGAGTTATTCTCCCATAGTTGTGACACAAGGAAAAATCGTGAATAGAATTGTGTTGCTATGGAATATTTAATTGGTACACCACTAGCCCAATTCTCACCACTACCTAAAATGTTCGAACAAACCTGGGTTCTAACATGTCGTGCCTCTATATGCTATGGTGACCCAACCTAGGTGAAACCTGAAGGAATACTCGATCACCCTCTATAAAATATAGGGGGTGTCTCTATCTATCAGCATATGACTTCTATCTACTCTAGTCCGTAGTTATATGTTTTCAAATCAACTACACAATCTCTGATGTCTCCTGCATGAGACTTGGTCCCAACATCCCTGACTCACCCGCCTCTACCCAGAATTGTGATGATATATAGGGTCTACCATAAAGTGCCTCATATGGTGCCATCTGTATAGTTTCTAGTTAACTATTTTTATAGGAGAACTCCACTAAATCCAAGTGCTTCACTAAATAACCACCAAAGTCAAGCACACATGACTGCAGTATATACTATAGCACCAGTATGGTATGTTCTAACTACCCATCTATCGGTGGGAGGAAAGCCGTACTAAACAAAACTAGTGTGCCAAGAGACTTTTGAAAAATTTGTCAAAATCATCAAGTAAATCATGAGTCATGATCTGAAACTATAGTTTGTGGAACCCCAGGAAAAGAGACTATCTTTCGAACATACAGCTCACCCAACTATTCTACAGTGATGATTAACCTGATTGGAAATAAATGGGGTACCTTCATCAGGAGATCCACAATAACCCAAATAGACTCATTATTCCAAATAATATTAGGAAGAACTAAAACAAAATCCATAGTTACTTCATCCCAATTCCAATCCAGAATAGAAAATGGCTTCAATAGACATACAGGTTGTTGATGCTCTGTCTTCACCTATAGATAGTTGAAACACCTTGTTGCGAACCATGCAATACTATCATTCATTCACGTCCACAAAAACAATCATCATAGGCCACGATACATATTTTTTTCACCCTAGGATGCACCACCCACTTAGAGGGATGTCATTCTATCATGATTTCCTCTTGTATTCTCGTAGGCATGAAAACATGATTTTTTCCCATACATGTTATCATCCTCATCTAACAACCAGTCTGAAGGTGTTTCCCCACCTTCCTGGATTTACCTTAAGGATAAAAACTTTGGATCCTCATATAGATTGTCCTTGAACTGTCTCAATCATGTAGAAAACACTTCTACTAAAACCAGATTCCTCTGCTCCTGGCCCTCCTGAACCACCAAATGCATTTCTGATAGTTAAGTCATCATCTTCCACTCAGCACTCGATTGATGTACCAACTGATTCTGAGATTTCCTAATCAAATAATCAGCCACACTAGTCCCCTTTCCATGTATATATGATAGTTCAAAATCAAATATTACATATACTCTACCAATATCCACTGTCGAAGTTTCATTTAAAGTTGTGAACATATAAACATAATGATTTTGTGATCTAAAAAACGGTAAACTTTTCATGGAAAATATAATGTCACCAACACATAACAACATAGACCACCACTACCAAATCGAATTCATGTGTGGGGTAATTCTATTCATTTTTCCTCAACTACAGTGACACATAAATTAAAATTTTATACCTATTCATCAACACTTCTCAGATTTTCATCCTTGAATGATCACAATACACAGTGTACTCCTCACATGTCTCAAACATGATCAAAATTTTTGTTGATGTGAAGCGGTTCTCCAAATCTTGTAAATAATTCCACATGTTTCTGTCCATTCAAAATCTACACCATCTTGTTTACAAAACTAAAGAGGTTCCTCCAATCAGTAAATGTCCTGGGTGAACCTCCATTAATATCCAGCTAATCCCAAAAATCTACAGATATCAAAACAATCATGGGCTACTCCCAAAAAACAACTGCCTGAACATTCTCTGGGTCCACTACTACACCATCATCCATGTTGATGTGCCACAAGAAGTGTATCATGTCAATCCAAAACTGTCCCTTGGATAGCATGGTGTATAAACAATGCTCTCTCAATGTACTCTGAATGATTTTAATATGTTGTACATGATCGTCATGAGTCTTAGAGTACACTAGGATATCATCTATAAACATCACATCAAATTTATCTAGTTATGTATGAAATATCACATTCCTAAATTCCATAAGCACAACTATTGCCTTTTTTAACCCAAATGTAATTACTATAAACTCACAAAGGTCGTACCGTCTTTTAATTGCAATTCTTGGTATATCAGAAGTCTGAACACTCACCTAATGGTACCCTAATATAAAAATGGTCATTGAGAACACAATGTAACACCCCAATCTTCCATGATACACTTCTCTTTCAATAATTCAATAGCTTGCATTGTACGCAAGTTTGAGATTCTAACACACCGTGACCAATCAAAGCAGCAGTTATGAATAGTAATACACACTTTTTGAAATTATATAAATTTTATATTTCAAAATTGACTCCATTTTTGTATTCGGAATATCAAAATTATCCTAAGTTAAATTTTTTGTAATTTTTTGAGAACTTCCAATTTTCTATGAATAGAGAAAATACTTAAAAAGAACATTTTTAATCAAAATAATTTATAGTGATAAATTATAATATTGAGTGGTTTTAAGGTATAATTAGAATATATTTTTACCATTTTATCCAATGGTGTTCATTATAAATAATTTCACTTTGAAATTGGACATAAACAATTGTCAATCTTTTGATATATATTGTTTCTTAAAAACACGCTATTTGTTGTGACAGCGGAAATTAATGATTAAATAAATTAATTCAAATTATATGTTTTTTATTTTGTAAAATAGAAATAATTTATGAATTAGGAATATCAAATATATATTTGGGTTAATTTTTGGTATTTTTCTGAAAAACATCAATTTTTGATGAATAGTGAAACCACTAACTGGTAGTTAAAAAACTAATTTTTATTTTAAATGAAACCTTACCACTTATGTGAATTGAATTTAAAAAATCCAACATACATGGTTGTAATTAGTAAGTAAAATGTGGTTCAATGGGATGGAAATAATTTATGGTGAATAGTAACTTTTATGTTTTATTAATCGCGATTAAAGGTAATTAGGGTAATTTAATGTAAATATAATGTTATAATAAAATGAAATTACCTTTACACTTTTTGTACCCTTATTGTATGAGTCATGTCAGACCAATACAATCCATGGGTCAACTTGGGGACCCCATGGAGCCACTTGGGTAAGAAAACGACATTAATAACTTTTTATTTAAAAGTAAAAATAAAATTGTCACAAACATATGTTGTTTTACTAGAATAATTATTACAAGGGGTTATATAAGTTTAATTTTCAACTATAAATATTCACTTTAAAGATAAAAATATTTCATACATCATGGTAATATTTTTATAATTTTGATGCATTAAATAAATAAATTTATTTATGACACCATGATGTTGTAGCGATTACCTCATTAATGAACAATTTAAATAAAATTTAAAGATAAGGTAAAATCTAAGACATAAAATTTTATAAAACCAATTTTATGGGTATATTTCAAACCCTCACCCCCTTATCCTTGAAATATATCATTTTGGGACATTTAAAAACCAAAAATCATTTCGAAATAAAGTAACATTTCATGACTTTCCAAAAGAGCTCCTCCTCTCCTCTTATAAAAGGCCCCCACCTAAAACACCTTATTCACACCTTCAAAGACTTTTGGATCGGCCAACCTCTGCCCAAATACCCTTTCAACATTCCTTACTTAATCATAGAAGCCTTACCTTAGGTATAAATCTCTTTAAGAAACCATTTTGGTTCAAACCGAGGGGAGTTACTCAATTTAAAGGTAATGTCTTCTCTTATGTTGTTTTGTATTATTTTGTTTCTCCACCCCCCTAAACTCTTTTTATTATTTTATTTTTTAAAAAACAACACTATACTCAATATACTCGGATGTTTTTATGAGAAGTATTTTATTTACACTTGCACACACCTTCGTCTAATGGTTAAAGAACATACTGTTTCTGTGGGTGGGGAATTACTGCCTCACGAAACGATGATTGTTCAATATTCTTTTAACACCTCTAATGGTGGCCATTAAGATTTAAATATATTTATATATGATATATATTATGTTTATGTTTTACTTATGCTTCTGTATTTTTCATTTATAGCATACCTTTATGATTTCCATTATGGGTAATCGTGATAATTTCATTTTAGGAAGTGCGGACTACCGCCCCCTCAAAGTGATTTGAATCGTAAATGCCATATGTGGGACATATAAAGGTTGGAGTAAATAATATTATATATGAAATCATAATTTAATTATAATATACCTTTATTTCATTATGGTTTCATTCGATTAAATATGAAATAGAAATGAAAGTAGCGTTCATGCGTACGTACGACTTACCGTCTCCATGAACGGTGCATTTCATTTCTTACATCTAAATGTTATATAATATTATAAATTCATGAATATATTGGATATATATGTTATATATGATATCTATATCATGAATATAATTCTAAAGACAATGGATATTTTACCGCGTGAAAACCTTGTAATTATAAGAATTTTATTGTTGACTCAAGTACCAAAGATCGACAAAACGGCCGTTATGAACTTAAATGACAACATAATGTTCATAACATGGTAATAAGTGATATAAAAGGAATAATGAACTTGAAAAAGGTTATTAAGAATGTATAATTTACTCTAGTTAATTATTTAGGAGATTAAAGAATGATCGAGTCAAGTCGGACACGAGGTAAGGGACTTCCTCTCAATCTCATTTCATTGAGGCATATTTTGTTTTATACACAACCTTCCCTTATACTGTGTATAAATCCATTTTAATTTCACTTTTATTCAAAAGGATTCATTTTATACGAAGTGTTTTTACTAAACGAAAAAATGAATGTTTTGTCTTATGTATGTGGCGAGAAAGACTTCTCCACCACCATGACCATTATTTGAGTTTCAGCTTCCTCTACAAGCCATAACATTTTTTAAATGAAAAATAAACACCATGTTTTACTTTTTTTATCTTGGTATTAAAAATGGTTTTGATAATGTTTTTATTTTCTCAATGTGTTTTATTGATATCTTGTGATTGAAATGTGGAGATGTTATGTTTCCTTTATGCATGTTTTATGTGATACGATTATGTTATGGTTTATGATATGTTTAAAACATTTTATATAAGAAATGCATTGGACTTAATAAGTGATGGGTGGATCCCGCTATAGATCATAAATTCATCGGTAGGTCTCATGAGAAAAACTAGTGTTTTGGCACGAGGCCTTGACAAAATCTTATTTGTAGTCTTGGCACAAGGCCTTGACTATGTGGTTATGATAGTTTTGAATTATGCATTCCGTCATCGTGAAAGTGTTTATTGATATTGCATATGATTATTAGACTAGTATAATATCCATGTGAATAAGTAAATTCAATTATTTCATTTTATTTCTTCCATATTATGCTGAAGATCAAGTTTAAAAGGATTTTGTTTTAGTTATTCATTGCCTTAAATGTTTATGTTTATTTTTGAAAGTTTCCATGGTATTGTTATCTTTACTGAGCATATGAGCTCGCCCCTTTCTATGTTTTATTTTTCTAGGATGTGAATAAATATTTTATAACTGACCTACATGGAAAGTTTCAAAGGGATAAGAGTGTTGACTATAGAGACTATCGTATTGTGATTTTTCAATTTATGATGTAATGTAAGACTTATGAATGTATCTAGTGTTTCCAAGGCTACTAAAATAATCGGTCTTTTGAGACTTGATCTATAGTGATCATGCTAATATTATGTAATAATGCACCGACTCTGGGTAACTCGGGTCGGGGCGTTACAACACAAGCCACCTTTAGATTCTCAAACAGATCATCAATATGCAGAATATGATATCGGTTCTTCACGGTCATTTTATTCAACACCAGGTAATCGACAAACAAGTATAAACCCCCACCAACATTCTTTGAATATAAGATAGGTGATCTGCAAGATGGCGTACTTGGACGGATAAACCCTTTATCTTCCATCTCCTCCAACTAGTTATTGAGCCCTTGAAGCTTAGTAAGTTCAATTTTGTAAGGTGGAATAAATACTACATCAGCCCTTTGCATGAGCTCAATAGTGAATTCCACATCTCTCTTAGGTGGAAACCCATAGAATTCTTTATAAAATTCTTCTGGAAATAGTTCCACCACTGGTAGAAGGACATATTGCCTAACACACACATCATTCAATAATAGACTCGAAACTTGGGTTGTGAGCTCTCCCAATTGCTATGTAGTTGGTCCTTCTCATCCTTCCTGGATATTCCACTCTCCACGATGAATATAGTAGTCAACATTAAGAGACACAAAGGTCACTATCCTATAGTAACAATTTATATTATCCTGGTATAAGAAAAACTAGTCCATACAAATAATTATGTTGAAGCTTTTCATATCAAAGAAATTGAGATCCCAATGAATACTATATTTTTTTAACTCTTGTAAACATCTGTTTCATTGACAGATATCCCTAGACCGTATTCCCAACATTGTATTGATATTCACCAACCCTCTTACAAACTACACCTCTGGGTTCAGTCCATTAACAAGGTTTGAATATATTAAGGAATGATAGGAACTGGAAGAAATAAATAACTAGCTAAAGTATAATCTACTAGAATTGTACCTCTCACTATTGACAACCCAGCCTCACTTTACAAATGTCTGGGCTATGCTACATATAACTATCTTTCCCCTCTTCCTTATTTCATTGTCTCACTCCCTTATGTAGCTTCACTCAACTGATACAGGCACTCATACCCTGATGCACCACATCTATTGACTCTATAACCTCTTCCCAGTAGAACTCCAGCTACCAGACCTATATGGTGTAGAAGACCCCCTTCCAACACTCTAACTCTACACAACTACTCCCTCAGCACCAGCACGTCACTACTTTAAGAATATCTTTTGTAGTTTCCCTATTGTGCCCTAACATTGTAACTTATTTGGTGGTCGGGGATAATGTGTGTGATCATTTTCGGGCCTACAACATTGGTGACAAGGCACAAGTGTAATATCTGGTGCAACTATTCCTTTTGAATATTCACAAATCTTTCTACTATTTTAACTAAGGTTCTCATAATGGCACTTCCTGCTCTCAGATTCCAAACTCCATAGAAATTTAGTGAACGTTATGTATCCATTACTAAAATCAACCTTCAGGTTTCCCTCCAAAATGAGAGTCTAATTCACTACTTCTGATAACATTTTTACTAAAGATATTCTCTTTAGACATAATATCACACTTATGTCCATCTTGAAAAATAAATTTCGTAGAAGCCTCATCTGCCGCAAACACATGAGAAAAATGTTGTAAATCATTCAAATTTTCACCATAATCTATTAGGGACATGCTTCCCTTGGTCAGATGAAAAAAATTTGAATCCATATATTGTCTCAGTGTCATTGGATAGAAGTGTTCCAAGAATATCTCTATAGTGTATTTCCATAAAAATCATTATTCAGTCTATATCATACCTAAATGTCCCACCGGTGCTTCACTAACCCACATAGCATATAAATAGAAAAAAAGAACATCATTTTATCCCGATTCTCTCACTTATCATGTATCGTCTCTATGGATTCAATCCAGAATAAAACTCCCTCAGGTACACCCTTTCTAGTAAAAATAAGATGGTGATGCAGCTAAAATGCCATTTTCAACTCAGACATGCCTTTCAGAACCCGCACTAGAACTCTCTCCATGAAATTCATGAAGAAATAAATTTTACTTTGGAATAACTCCCATACATTCTCTTCATTCACCAATAATGCCTCTTGTTCCATATTTGGATGTTCATTCTATGGCATACCCCTCAGTATCCCTCTTTATATGAATTGTGGTAGCATATCTCTACAACACCAAACACACATATTAAGTCTCATAACCAAGCCTAATAACATTTTTATAAGACTATAAAGGAACACAAAAAGTTTCAACATATCCTTTCCCACTTTTCTCACCACACGGACAACACTGAGGCACTATCACTACCTTTAACCATCCTGCTTCTAGGTCATTGTTAACAAAGGTACTAAAAGTGTCATTAATTAATTTCGATTAATTGATCACATTATCTAAAATTCATTAATTCAACAATCAATTAATTAATCATATTCATTTAATAAATCAATATTCTCATTAGACATCCATTTATTCTAATTTTACATAATAATTTCTAACTCACACCTAGAAAAAATAGTTCAAGTTCAACAACATACCCATAACCCGTTTTCCCATGAGTTCCTCAAATGATACATGTCACAATAAACCTGAGTTACCAGAATGATGCAAGCATACTCAACTCCCGGTCTTCTATAGGCCAAAAATCAAAGTTCAATAATTTTCAAAACAAACACCACATCATACGACATGTGCATCACCCAAGGTGTAATAACATCAAACTGCAACAACAAAACAATAATCACACCTATACCACCCTGAGTAAATAGATTTCACCCCATAAATGGGTTTTCAACTCCCATACATGAGCTCATTAACAATCCCTGAATATTTTTAATCTCTTGTCTACCAATCCCAAAATATCAAGGCAAATGAATAAGAAATAAAGAAAACACATTTGACACCACTTTGTATCTTCCTGACCCGAGTGCCAATAAACGGTGCCCCAATGCAGTTGGCCACATACCGCCAAGTGTGCCTCCCCATATGCTAGAAGGTGACTACTAGCAGTGAGGGTCTAGTAAGTTATTCATGGGGATAATATACACTGTTTTATCAGAATAAAACACCAATGAAAGAAAACCACAATAAACAATTGAAGAAGCATATAACCAACTGAAACAATACCAAGTCACATGATATTCGAAACAGGAAATCCAATAATCAAGTAAAAATGGATTGCTTGCTATGAAAATACAAGTTTCATGTGTGTACAATGCAACTTAAAGTAATGGAACAATGAATCGAAAGCATATTCCAAACCATGTATGGTTCCCTCACCCATGCTACATTCCAAAAAAATCAATTTATCCCAAGTCCTAGCCCTAATCCCATCCTGCAATAAAAACATCTTCTCGGGTGCTGATTAGGTAGCCGAAGTTGTGTTTTATTATGACTTATTATTCCACCACCAACAGTGTATAAAATTAGTACTATCAATAGAAAGTATATTCAATTCATTTAAGTAATAAATACAATAAATAATTAAATAGTTATCACATTTTCATTTATTCTTTAATTATCAAATTAGACCCATTTTCAATTCATGAATCAAATTTTAATCATAAATACATATTTTCATTCATTTGGTATTAAACTCCATTTCAAGAACCCCAAATCTCTATTTGTGTTGAATTCCATGTCAAGCTCCCCAAATATCATTCATTATTGAATGCTTTGTCAAACACCCCAAATCATATTTGGTGTTGATCACCATGTCCAACCCCCCAAATCGCAACCAATGTAGATCACTATGTCTAATATCCCACAAAAAAACTTCATGGTTATCTATTGGGGATGAACACCATGTCCAATTCCAAAATTCTCAATGGTCTAGAACATCATGTCTAGAACCCATATTCTCAATCAATTAAATAATTCATTAATTAATAAGAATTAACCACATGATTCTGTTAATAATCCAATGATTAGTTAGACATATCAAAATCCATTAGTTAACCCAACAATAAACTAAGTACACAACCCATTAAATAATTAATCAAATATTTAATCAATCAAAAAAAATATTATACCATAATTAATTCTAAACAATTAATTATCCTAGTAAAATCTAAACTTATGATAGGTAATATCACAATTATTTTTCTTTAATCAAACATCATGACACTTAATTCACAATTTATTATCTCACATAATCAAACAACATCTCATAATTAATCCCTGTTGACTAATTATCTCAATCCCAAACACATTCTATATCTCAAATAAAACATCTCAAATCATAGAAAAAAATTTCACAAATCCATTATCTATATTTGTACCCCCTAATCAAAATGATTAAATCGTCAATTAACCATTTGGGAAACAACATGTCAATTCCCCATTGCTAATTACTCCAATTTAGGAAACCAGTCTTCAATGGAAGGTGTAAATTCAATATTATCACATAATCCTACCAAATCCATAACTATGGGAGTTTTGTTTAGACCACCTACCTTGGATTATTTACCGATGTTATCCAAGAAGAAATCCAAAAAATCTGAGTGGCATAATGATGTCAATCAAGATCCAAATCTGAACCCCTAAAACAAAAAATAAGATCAAATGAATCAAGATCATGAAAATATCGATTTAGATCCAAAATCCTAGGTATAGATAAAAACACAAAGGATAATATCCATGGAAACAGGGAAGATCTTCCATGAAAAGATCAAAGAAATATTGAGGAATTGATAGAAGATGGAGTGAGATATAAAACACATACTATAAAGAGAGTGTAGCTTTAATATTATCTTTAGATTTCGAATAATGTAGTTTAAATCCTCTAGAAGGCTTTGGGATCCGATATAATTAATTAAGACTAAGAATAGGTTGATAAAAGGGAGTTTCAAGTGTTTATGTGATTTAAAAATTTATTTCACATAAATAAAACCTACACGCACAATTTCTTGGACAGTGGCACATGGTTACGGTAAACCATGTGCCAACACCGCGAACCTCTATGTCCATGTTCAAATGGTTCACAAGGTTTTTTGGTTTTAGGCACACTATTTTTCAAACCATACACAAACCATGCACATCCCCCTATCAATTAATTTTTCTTTAATCTTCACCCAAATTCACCGAGGACCACAATTCCAAAGAAAAGGTAATTAAAACCTTAAAAGTACCAGCAACACATGTCTGAGAAAACTTCATAAATGGTTAGTATCTTACATATAATGTAATATATATATATATATATAAATTGTCTATATGGAAACACCTTAACGAAAATATCATGTTAATTATAGGTATTTTAATGATGATAATAGATTTAATTAGATAAATTTGTACTAAGGATAAAATTTATCACCTAATTATTGAAATATGGATCCATTCATTAATGAAATATGAGGTAAAATTTTTAGGATTTGATAGTCCACTCAAATGTTCAAGTCAATTCATGGTACTGATATTAATAAAAATACCACGTAAATACCTTCAAATAATTTTTGTGGTTAGTTTCTAGTCAATGAGAGGGGGAATATAATTCCTTCATACTCAAATATCAAGTGATATGAGTTTCTAGATCCAATGGTTAGGGATTATAGTATTTGATAAAATAGAGAGAGACTGATAGAAAATAATTTTTTTAATAAAAAATCATAATAAATATATCGAATAAAAATATTATTTAATAATTTCTAAAAAAATTGAAATCAGAACTATATAATGATGTTGATCATTATTTCTTGAAGAATATTATCTTTTTATAATGAGTTTCCATGAGTTGTATAATAACATAATAAAATAATTTTATTGGAACATTTTTATTTTCTATTTGAGTATCATTTTATTGATCAATCACCTTGAAAAATGATATAATGTATAGAATATACATATAACATATACATAATGGATTCCTTAAATGTTTTTTAAAATATTTAATCATTTTTTCATGAGATAAAACTGTGAAAAAAATAAAACAAATGCATAAAATAGGATAAAGTTTCTCATATAATGTTAAAAGTAGAAAGGGTAGTGAATGAAAAATAATATTTCCACTAAAATTAATAATTAATATATCATACA
The DNA here is from genome assembly GCA_963277665.1 of Viscum album. Taxonomy (NCBI): domain Eukaryota; kingdom Viridiplantae; phylum Streptophyta; class Magnoliopsida; order Santalales; family Viscaceae; genus Viscum; species Viscum album. Next base: position 235,799,355 of record OY728159.1, read on the forward strand.
TGCATGTATTTATATAGAAATAATTGAATCAATATTTTGGAGTAAATTACTTTTATAGAAAATACGAACATCAATATTTATATAAAACTATCCATTAATATCATATTATCATCCTTACCACCAAGAATATCCATTTTCATTAATATTATATAGTGAACCATTTTGGGAAGATGACTAAGAATCCATTAAATACACTTCTAAAATTTTATATGGTTTTGGTTTCATATGGTCACCACCCATTTTGGTTAATAAAATGATAGTAAAACATTCTAAAGCTTCTAAAAATAATTGATTCAAATGTGTTTTCATAATGTCTATCTAAGAGAGAAAAGTTAAAATGAATGGAAACTAGCAAGGTGATATCTACTTCCAATTTGGCATCAAACGTCACTGGATGTTTGACAAAAATGAATTTACGAAACATAATGAATAATATTTTTAATTATGTATATTAATTAATGGTTTTAATATTTATATTATAATAATTTTTTTAAATTCAATATATAACTTATATATATATATCATAATGATAGAATAAAGTAAGTATATAAATATCTTATGAAGTATGGGGAACTATCTGCATAAATGATGGGTGGTGATTCCAATGATAGCTAAGATAAAATCCTAACTTCATTGTTCCAAGTGGGTAGATTTTCCTTTAACTATTATAAATTATATTGTTACTAAAAAATTAATATTTCGATCAATTTTATGACACATGGAGATATTATTTCTTATTTGAAATGAATTTCATTAGGGTATATCAACAAAATTATTGACAAATAATACATGAGGCTGATATACCCAATATTAATAATCAATGATAACAATATCATATATGACTAAAATTAAGCATATTTGTCGACTAATAGTAAATTTATAGGAAAAAAATAATTTACATTTAAAGGATATGTCAAATATTGTGTTTAGTATATTTGGAGATATATTTCTTATATTTTTCAATGTATGTAATAATTAATGTTTAAAAAATTAAAATTAAAATATTAAAGGAATTATAACTAAAAATATTCAAGAATTAGTATAGTAATATATATTCAAACTATTCTATTGAGTTGATATAGATAAATTTATATATTTTATTACATTACATCGAGATACATTATGAATATAAAATAAAAGTAATGAATTTTATTGAAGAAAGATTAAAGTTCATTTGGATATGCTAGTCAGTTAATATACCATCCATGTTTTCTATAATCATTAAAAATTTACATGGAAATATTTATAAATAGTCATTAAATTATTCACATCATTATAATGATGGTTATATAATTCTTATGAAGGATGAATCTTATATATTTTTTCATTCTTCTATGACTCCTTTCATAAATATTTTCACAAGTTGCAAATTAACTCCTAATCAGATTACTAGTTTATTAAAATCTTGATAAAATATAATTTTAAATTTGATATGAAATCCGTTGTGTGAAGATTTAATCTTTTAATGATATTTTTTTGTTAATGTGACTTTTAGTGATAATTATACATAAATAAACCGATTAGTGAATATGAGTTTATATTATATAAAGTAAATAGGATATAAACATCTTTTTGTATGAAAAGTAATATTTAATGTTTTGATTATTTTCTATGATGTGGAATCACTTATATTTTGAGATAGTAGGAGGAATGAAAACCTAATTTCATTCAATGATATACATGTACATGAGTTGGTATGGGAACACATAGTTCACCAGGAATCATCAAAGTAATATATTGATGAAATAAACTACATCGAAATGTCAAAACAAATTATTTTTTTATGTTCACAAAGTAGTGTGAAATATTAATAAAAATAATTATTATTCATATATGGAATATTTAAATTTCTACAATATATAATTGATATGTTTATTTAAATTTTGTAATATATCTCATTTACCAATATCTAATTCTATATTTTGGTAGTTTCGTAGGATGGTTTAAATCCTTTGGTGGGTATTTAGGAAAAATATATAGGTGGATATTGATAATTATAACTATAAAAAAATTAGATTCTAATGGTTTCTTGTGGCGTCCAAACACTTTATACTTGTATACCTTTTAAGTTAACATAATACTAAATCCTTAATAATTCAACTTTTAATACTAACACTTGATAATCATGTTAATTGATTAATTACTCTCCTAACCACTTTCCTAGATGGAACCCATATATATGTTTTATATAGGAGACAACTAGATGGGTTTATAACACAAATGACATATAATATGTTAGACAAGTTATAATGATCCATTTATGTTCTGATGAATTCATCATGATCATGGAATATTCAGTTAAATAAATCCAAAAGATAGTTTGAAATTATTATTAATGAATGTTATCTATCTTTATATATTAGTTATTTGGGAGAACAAAATTTTCCCAAGATAAATATGCCATTAACATTTAGAAAAAAATTGTTCTGTTTTATCGTTAGTTCACACTATGATAAATGGATTTCAAAAATAGTAACATAATCTTATTATCCATTTTCTAGGGAACAACATCTTATTTATCAATAGGATTTTTCTAATGTAGTCAAATCAGATGCATTGACAAGGTATAGAAAAATAAATGATATATAAATTCAATAGTGATGTTTAATTTATGTCACATGGTCATAAATTTCCCCAAAATTATTTCTTTTTGAAAGGTTTCATACTATTATGATTGATATAATTCCACACATAAACAAATGATTTTTATATCAAATTTATTTATATATATTTAAATTTGACATTAATTTTCTTTTTAGTACATGGAATGTAATTTATCAAAGTGATATAGTAATAATATCATATAGATTAATGTGATATTATGTATCATTGAGAGATTATATTAAAAAACAATAAATGGTCAATAAATCTAATTTGATCGATATATATTGACCAATAAGATTTTACCGTTTCATAGAGCATATGTAATTTCTTATAAACTACTTGTTCAAGATTTTAGAGTTTCACAGTGGGAGAAATGTATTATAAGATCGTGATAAAAGAATTTATATGGTATAATTTAGGATATTTGTATTATTGAAATAAAATAAATGTAAATGTTTAGTGACATAACATACTATGTGATTTCCTTAAATAGGTTAATTAATAGCAATAATAATTTATATTAGATAACATTTTGGTTTAGAAACTGTACACAGACTAGATAATAAGAATTTTGACCATCTGAGGGAAAACAATTTTCAGTTAAATGTTCTCCCTTGTATATGGATGAATCTATTAGAGTTCTTTCCTAGGAACCAATTGAAATTATACATTAGATTACTAGAAAATTATTCAATATCTTATCATATATTGATAATTTTCCTTATTGATTAAATATGATAATGTCCTTAGATAATTTCTAAAATATGAATATAACAATTATTCCAAGTTTTTATGAGAAACATTACGTTCTAGTAATTTTGCAAACATATGTCCTATGGTTATAATAGTGTGTGTATAATGAGAAATAAATTTGGTAACAATAGCTTTTTTTTGGTCTAAAATACAATGGTCCCTTTCCTCATAATGGTCTAACATTGTAATATCTCTAAAAGGAGGTTATGAGGGAAGACCATGGAAAATGAATTCCTCTTATATATGACTCAAATTAGATTCTTATCATTAAACATGTGAAATAATCCATAGATACGATTTTATTGTAAATGGTTATCATGTATCGTGTACATTCATGTATTGATGAAATATGTGATGGAATATACTAATGGATGTGTAGTATGTTGTGGGTGTACCACAAGTGAAAATTGTGCCATTGAATAATCTATAAAAGGATTTATCCATAGTGAGTTGATGGAAGTAGGCATAACTAACAATTGTATTAAATTGAAACCATCTATCTAATCTAATGTAAATTGTAGTATGTTAATTTGTTAATTAGTGGATGTTAATGAATGATAAATCTATATTTAAGGGTGATGACATGAATATAAAACCATCCTAATGTGATAATGGGATAAATGGACTATATTAAATAGTACCATTTTTAGAGTAGCTTGATTTATGGTGACCTTAATATCATCTTTCATGGGACCCTTGTGATGTCTTTAAATATTGATCTATTACATTAAAAACATTTTCAAAATTCCAATAATAATAATTGATAAAGGGTCATATTATATTTGTATCCAAAATGACATTAACTTAATTTTTTAATTTAATATAATTATAAATTATTATTATTGACTTCTAGTATAATAATTATTATAATTAAATTTATCACATAAATATATTTATATAATATATTTGAGTTTATAATACATGAGTTGATTTTTTTTCTCAAATTCAATCACTTGATATATTAGAGATTAGAATATGTTAGATGAATTTATTCCCTTTATTATTATTCATAAAGTACTAAATAAATATTTCTTTTTTCACCAGCTTAATTGAAAAATAATTATAACTATTTTTTACATGTTAATTTTAAAATAGATATTTATTAATGAGATTAGTGAATATATTATTTATTTGAATAAATATTTGTTTATTATTTTAGTGAATATAATATTTATTTATTAAGAGGATGTTATTAATTTATATTAATACATATTTTCTTCTTTAGGTTTTTATAATAATTATGTCGGATTATAGGGTTGAGTTAGTGGATTGAGAAAAAAAGGTATTTGTCTATTATTTTAGTGTATGTCATGGAATATGGTAATAAAAAAATTAGTGTTAAAAAGGGGGGATACTTAGTATAAATAATTAAATGAAGGGTCTTTGGGTAATTATTTATTTTTTAAACATAATTTTAATATCATGATTTTATAATTTTAATGAAATGATGGTTACTTTTCACTATTAAGAGACTCAAAAATTATCTCAAACTCTATAGATAAAATCCACCGCCCTTAAATTAGAAAACAATATGAAAAAATTGATAATCATAGTCAAGATTAACAATAAACAATATAAATAAATTTCTCCCTTTATTCCACAAAATATAATACTAAGAAAGTTTTTTAGATATATTTGGAGCATGTGTGGATATAACTAAAGGAATATTCATTTAAATTTTCAATTTAAATGATATAATGGAAAGAATTATCATTCAGTAGATAAAAGATAAGAGGAATTGTACTTTTAGAAATAAATATTGTTTTATATAAATTAACAATTAGTTTTGATTGTTTCTCTATAGATGATTTTAGGGAACATTCACTATGTTATTCTGAAAATATTATTTAAAATCGATGAAAATCCATTATTGGCCATCATCCTGACCACTTATTGTATTTCTTAGAACCTTCACCCTCATCCACCCTTCTATTTTTTCCATTAATCAATAGCCTTGATTCTTAAGGAGCAGTTGATCGAAAAGCCTCATTAAGATGGATTTATAGCTTATATTCTGATTTTCATAACCCAAATCTTACCACTATAGTGGAAAAATTTTGTACTTTCATCTCCCGGGTAACTTTTCATTTTGATGGGTTTGGATCCCCCTTTAATAAAACTTTATGTAACAAGCCAAAAATTTCTTATATCAATCTACATTTTATCCTACATTTAATAATATTTAAACACACACACACACATATATATATATATATATTAAATACCTAATAAAATAAAAAGATGATATATATTATATTTACTTATTGAAAATACTTCATATATTAAAAAACTACATATAAAAATTTTTTATTGTAAAAAAAACTAAGAATAGAGTAAAATATTATCCATTTTTGGAATACTGAAAACAATTTAAAACTATAACGAAATAAACTATTCAATAAAACACCCAAAAATATACATTAATTGAAGCTGAACATTCCAACACACTTATAATGAATAGTTTATATTTAAATTCACGTCAATGAATATGTGTAAAATATTAAAAACTGATATGTAGTATTTAATACTAAAATATAACATAAAATAAAATTTATTTATTTTACACTAAATTAAGATTCGTGAAACAATGAATAATCCAAAGAAATAATATCTAATCTAGGGATAAAATCATACAATTTTAATAAATGGTTATAATTCAACTTTGTATATTTCTGGTTTAAATACAAAAACACTTTAATAAATAGTTAAAATTTTATTGGTTACTCAATGTATATTTCCCGTTTAAATACAAAAAACATTAATAAATAGGTATTTCACATTTAAAAGAAACCATTTTGGTTACAATTCAACTTTGTTTTTAATTAGATGATCAAAATTTAAATGTTAAAATTTGACAAAAAATTATCATTATTACTCTAAACAAGTGCATAAAACTTTATTTCATTCTTTATTCACCAATGATACAAATGGATATTGATAAAAAATTATAATTAAACACATTGAAAAGCTAACTAAATAAAATTATTGAATGTAAAATAAATTTTTTTCTATTAATATATAATATTAAATCATTATTAAAACTACTTTATCCAAGACATTTTTCATAGTATAACTCATTCAGTGATTAGAAGGGTAATTACAAGATTATGAAAAATAAAAATTTAAAATATTAATCGAAATTATATAACCAAATTGAATTTAAATATTTTGAAATGAATAATTACTTCTTATTATGTAAAATAAATTCAAAATAGAAATATTAAATATCGAAAATTTAAGGATATATTTGAGGATATATAATAATTTTTTTTAAAATCTATATAAATATATTTTATTTAAGTATGAAGCATTTCCATCAAATGTGGTTGAACTCAAAAAAAATTATTCTTCATTGTTAATTCCTGAATTAATCAATTGTTATTGAATAATTATTTCTAATATTAGTTTTTGATAATACACAAGACTATTAACTAGTCGTTCAATCTACAATATAAAATTTATCAAATATTAAATATAAATCTGCTATGATTTTCAGGACACACCTGACTTTTGTTTGAGATCATAAATTTCTATAAAATTCAAATATATTTTATATTTAAATCACCCATTTTAGTATAAAAAAGGGTCCAAAAATAAATTTATTAATGAATGTAAATATATAAATAAATTATATCAACATGAAAATAATTTTTATTTAAAAAATAATCTCAAATATTTAGGAGATACCGTGAACCATATCTAAAGTGTCTACCTATGAGAATAAAACATGTTTATAGGGAGGAAAATCAGGTGGAAGATGCCCTATCAAGTAGATATTTCATGGAAATGACCTCTATGAGGTCCTTTAGGACTCCAATGCCTTGTGTGCCTTTAATGGAGAATGAAAAGAAGGGAGTGTCTCATTATCGACTTTGTAAATTGCATTGCTTTATGTAACCTAGTACTGTTATTTCTTGTTAATAATTTTAGGGTATGGCCTAACTGGACCTATACATTTATTAGTATAATAATCAATGATGATTACAAAGAAATTTTCATTAATTAGTAGTGGGTATCTAAAAAATTTTAAAACCATCATTTGATATTATATTTAAAAGAAACCATTTAACATGAAATTTTATTTAGTAACATGATTAATTTTCTCCAAACCATCAGTAAATATATTTTAAAAAATATATTTCTTATATAATTAAGGATTATATTTATAAATTATCTTTTAATATATAAAAATTAATAGTTATTAACTAGTAATAATTATTATAATAATTGATATTAATAATATATAATGAGTAATTTTTTTAATAATAGTTCATTTTAATTAATTATTCTTTAAAAATATAAATTGTAATTTTTAATGATGGTGAGAAAATAGTTTTCCTTGGGGCTCATGAAGTGTAGATGTTTTTCTCAAAGTGGTACAACCTTCTTTATATTAGGACGACTTGAAGATGATCTGGATACAACTTCTTATAAAATGAAAGGAATTTCTATTTTATTTTTATATTACAATACTTTAGTGTAACAAGAAAACTGTAACCCCCTGACCCCAGTTACCCAGAGTCGGTGCATTATTACATAACATTAACATGATTACAAGGAATCATGTCCTGAAAGACCGATCAGTTTAGCAGTCTTGGAAAATAGATTACATACAAGAATGTAACATTACACATTATAACATACAACAAAGAAATAATCTTTCGAGAACTCGATTTTTCCCTTATCATAACCCAACATCTCAAACATAAAACACTTCTTGGGATCCTGGGAAAATAAAACATAAGAAAGTGGTGAGATTAGATGCTCAGTAAGTGTAAATTACTTAGCAGAAGCTATAATCATTTAAAGAATGATGTTTAAAAAAACAACAGCCTTTTAAATATAAACTTGAACATAAAATGGAAAAAATAAATAAAAAATTACCATATTAACATAAACATGGATACTCTAATAGTCGAATAATCACATGTAATAACTAATTTCATAATGATAGAATGCATAATACCAGAAATTAATTTCTATGTCATGGCCTCGTACCAGGACCTGTGGGCTAACTATAACTAGAACCAAACCCGGAAATCCCCAGTAACCGAACTCCATCCCAGAGATCCTCTCTAACCGGACTCCAACCTAGAGAGCTTCTGTAACTGGACTCCAACCCGGAGAGCCTCTATAACCAGAATCCAACCCGGAGAGCCTCTGTAACCAAACTCCAACCCAAAGGGTCTGCTATAACTAGACCCCAACCCGTAGGGCTTACTTTTACCGGTCCCCTACCCGGAATGTACTATTCCAACACATTCATCATAAGGACTGGTTTAAATATAACGAAAACATTCATATTAAAACTAGCACACGAAATATAAATACGTTATCCATAAAATGTGAATAGTATAAAAATAACACATACACAGTCAAATATATCACAAAACATTCAATACTATATGAAAATATTTTATCATAATAAATCAACATCAAACAAGTTTAAAATTCCTTAAAGGATGTTGACATAGATGAAAATAATCAGTAAAATACTTTGAGAGAAATACCCCTTTTTCATTAAATCATTTAAAATTATCACAATTTATAAAGGTAGTCTTTTAAATGGAATTTTTGAATCAAGGTGTCTCATACCACATTGAATCCTTTTAAAATAATTATCATTTCAAAACATTCATGTACATATAAATAAATCCTTAAAATAATTTTTAAAACATGGACATTAATTAAAAGAGTTTTGAAATATAAATCTTTAAAACATTTAAAATGATGATCTAGTTAAATATACCCTCCCATAAAACCTTAAAAGATTACATTTGAAATAATTTTCATAAAATATCAGTATCTATGATTAGTATATCCTAGAAAATACATACACATGAACAATCCCAGATAATAATGAGAGTGAGGAAATAACCCTTACCTCATTGTAATGAATCAAGTCATATGAACAATAGTCAATAATCACCAAATAAATCACAAAATATTATGAATATAAATGGAATAATGATAATATATATCAAATGGAAGTACACAATACACGACATGCAATAAATAAGTGGTGAACAATGGAAATCTCATGGAATTAAAAGTCAGATAAGAAACCCCTTACCTTGCACTTTCCTTTAGTAAATGGTACGTTTAACCTCCTATATAAATTTTTTACTATGATATTAAATTATAATAGAACCATATTAATATTTATGATATAATAAATGATTCATTTATGACTCCATACTACCAATTTAATAATAATTTCCATGTTAAATTAATATTTTAGGTAATAATCGCTTTCTTTATCCTACATGTTTTAGCTTGTTACTCTTGATTGTATCATTTAGATCATGATTTAAATACATCCAGAATATAAAACATGATTTATATATCATATATATTTACAATATATATATGTTTAATAGAAATATATATGAAATGAAAAACACCGTTTATGGAGACGGTAGTCCGTACGTACGCATAAACGTTGTTTCTATTTTCATTTCGTATTGAACGGATCTAGGTGAATAAGTTATATGTAAGTACATAAATACCTATATATATATATCTCCAGAATCTTTATTATTTCATATATTACATACTTGTTAGTAATATATATTTTTATAATCGTCTACGAAGGGTGAACGTGGAAATGAATCTTTTCATGTCGTGGAGACAATAATCCGTACGTACGCCTGAGAAACAATATCATTATTTTGATATTGAAATAATATATAATTGGATGGTATATCATATATACACAATAATTATTATTTTATATTTATTATTTATATCAATTACACATCATTATCATACCCATCCAAATAATAATGTATTGAATAACAATTACACCACGACGTGGAGACGTTAAGCCGTATGTATGCAAGTATGGTGACATGCCATTCAAAGGATGGATAGAATATTGAATAGGGTTGTTCCATATTTATAATAACATAAAAATATATCTATGATACTGGATTTATCATTTTATAATGGAAGCAACAATGAATGATGAAGTGGAAGAAGGAAGGAACTTGGAAGAGGTGATGAAATATTTATCTCTTCTTTAAGTTCTTCCTTTTGATTTGATCAAAAGGGCTCCATAGGGTGCCTTTATGACAAAATTAAGGCCTCTAGGATGAAGGTAGGAATGTTTATATGGTATTTAGGTAGGGTTTTGCTGAGCCAAATGGCTTTGAATGTGTGAATTAGAGAGAAGGAGAAGTTCCCTTTTATAAGAGGGGTGAGGGGCACCTTAAGAAAAAAATACAATATTATTTTATAATAAATTAATTTTGAGTTTATAATAGGTAAAACATAAATCATTTAAATAATAAGGTGGGGATGGGTCTAAAACCACTCAATAAATTGGTTTTAGACATGTTTAGGTCACCATATTAACCTTAACATATATATTTTGCTATTTGTTAAATAGTTTGACATTTACCATGTATCTTTGTATTTTTATATTATATGGTTAATAAACATACTATAAAATGGTAATCTAACCCCAATTTGTTCATTAATGTCATATATATTATTATATAATTATTTTTTCGGATATTTATATTTTTAGAAATATATTTCCAATTAATAATATAACATTTGTTTTAAAAACTATTTAATGTCAATTTTGACACTATTTGGTATTTTGTTTTTTCTAAATTCATATCATCATTATTACTTCAAAAAAAATTCATTTAATAAACCATAATATGTAATATTAACCTAGAAAATTAGTTGAATTAATAAAAAGACTCAAATTACATTTATTTGGATATTTATAATATCAATTATTTTAATCATTCATTAATATTGTAATTACTGCATCATAATTGCGTCATCAATAAATTTAATTATTTAATTTATAAAAGTAATAAATAAAATACCATTAGGTAGGAAATATATTTATCTTTCTAATGAATATTTATAGTCAAATTTTTCTTATATATAACCCTATATTAAAAATGGTTTAGTTATTAAACATTGAAATTAACACTTTTAACTCTTATTTGAAATAAATAATAATAAATGTTTTAATCAAATCCAAGTGAACCAAAGAGGTTCATATTTTATTCCTAAGTTTTTTTGGTCGAATTAAACTTATCTAATAGAATTATGAAATGTTTTAGGGTAATAATAATATCATTTTTACCCTTAATTTCCATATTTACTTTTAACTGTGGTAAATAAATGTAAAAAGTTACTATTCCCCAAAAATTATTTTCATCTTATTGAACCACAATTTAATTAATGATATCAACCATGTCTTTCATATTTTCAAAATTAAACTCACATAAGTGATAAAATTATGTTTTATTCAAATTTACAAATACCCAAGGTTGTGGGAAAAAGACAGTAAACCGTTCGGTAAAATTTTATATGTCTAATTTTATTATAAAATGATTCCAATGAATTACATTGAACTTATATAGGTATTATGTATCTATTTTGACATAAAAAATATTTAAATAAATTATTTAATTATTTAATTAAAAATTTTGTTTTAACCAATAACTTAGTTTTTTTCACAATTTATCAAAAATTGAATGTTTTATGAAAAATAACAAAATTTTACCCTAAGATAATTTTGATATTCTGAATTCAAAAATTAAGTCTATTTTACCAAATTCAAATCATAGAAGTTTTATTTATTAATTTACAATTAACTCTTGTTTTTAAAACGAAAAGGCGTGTTTTTAAGAAATAATATCTAACAAAAGATTGATATTATCTATGTTCAATTTCAAAGTGAAATTATTTCTAATGATTAACATTGGATTTAAATTATAAAGAATATTTAAAGGTAAAAATTTAGTTAATACTATTCTTAACTACTTTTGAACATCTAGTATGGGAAGTCGTGGTGCGCTACAACTCGGTGTTATGTGTAGTGCATGTTATTGGATCACATTGAAAAAATAGCATACTATAAAATCTTGGGGTGTTACATTCTCCCCTCCTTCAGTAAATTTCGTCCTCGCAATTTGAAATTGTTCTTCGAAAGTAAAATGTTAAAAATTGAAAAATACCTTTCTAGAGAACCCACATTAGAAATTGGGTTAATAAAATTTAGTCTAAATAAGAGGGAAATGGAAATGAAAAAGTCCCCACAAAATTATTATTTAAATTAGAAGAACATTGGTGGAAATTAGAGACACATAATTGTAGGAAAAACATAAATATTTATAGGGAGTGATTGATGTCATCAGTCACAAACAATTATATAATTGAGGGCCTCAAATCCATCAATCTATAATGATTTAAAATATCATTGGTTTAACAAAAAATTAGGTTTTAGGATAACATATTTTCATATTTAAGATTACTTAACTAATGTTTATGAATTAATTTCTTCATATAATATGAGAAGAATGAAAAAAAATATACTTGAAAAGTAGAGTTCCATCCTCTAACTAATTTCTACAAAAAAACTCATCATTCACTCTAAAAGATAATAGAACTTAAAAAAATATTATATTTATCCTACTCATATATGGTTAAAAAATGAATTTATAATTCATCTACTATACCTTTTAAAAAACCTACAATATTCAATCTAGGACATCACATTGGATAGTGGTAGGTGATACGCCTTGTTGCCCTTCGGTTGCAGGTTCAAATCTCGTAGCCTTGTCGGACGCAACAGGTTGCCGCCTGACCTCCAGGTTGTCCTTTTTATGAAAATCTAAAAATAATCTCAAACTAGACTTATCCAAAATACTTCTATCCAAACTCACAGTCCAAAATTTATAAAGAAGGTAAACCCAATGAAGATCCATTTTTCCACGTAATTACATTTGAACACCTTCATCATGTATTCTTTTAAAACACTGGAAAATCCTGAGTTACCATAAAAAAATATTGATTACATTCATGCTACCATATCCTTTATATAATACTGGATATATTCCTTATATCAAATTTTTTTGAATATTCCAACAATGATGAATTAAAAAACTATTAATCAGTTCTATGGAAGTTCAGAATATCTAATATATTTTATCCAAATAAAATACCTCTTATTCCAAGATCACTACCTAATTATTAGGACCATATTAAGGATTACATTTCCTTAAACCATGTATTTTATAAAAAGTGTATCTTACTATTAAGTCACAATTTTTAGAACCATATAATCTCAAATTATCAATAAAATAGTAATGTAGTACAATCTTTATTTATCTCCATAAACCTTCATGTTCTTGATAAAACACTCAAATGAAATAATTCTATAATAAAAATATAAGAACACAAGTCATTCCTCTTATTCTAAGGTAGTATCTTAACTTGATTATTATCCAATAGCATCATTTGTGGTATACTCTATTGATTGAGACATTGATTCGCGTAGTGTAACAACACCTTTTAGATGATGCATTTTACATTTGAAACCTTTTTCTTACCCTTGAAATCTCATACATGGTATCCATTTTCTCCACACATATAACAAACTCCCATTCCCTTTAAGAATTTACCAAGGTGATTCTTTCCACAGTTATCCAATATGGGATAATCTTTCTTTTCCCTTACCCCTTTATCCATCTTTCTCTCTTCCACCCTTTTCTTCTCTTACTTCCCTTCAAAGAAATAGGACTCAGAAAATTATTTACATATCTTATTAACACATGATATTATTTCTAAATATGTTGATAATACATGGAAGGCTATTTACCTTCTAAATTTTGGCTTAATACTGTGAAAGATACGATCCTTCTTACACTTTGGTTCATACATATTGCTGGAGTTCATATTCTTTCAATTGGGAGTCATTTCTAAACAATGGCATACACTAGGTCAGTTTATGAATCACAATGAATAATTATAAACTTGTAAAATACCTAACATAAATTTAACAGATTATTGATGTAATCCATAATAATAAGAAAAAATTATTTGATAAAGTGTTTAATCTTAAATCCTTCATAATGGATTCTAATGAAAATGTGAAATTTCTATACCATATCCCCCGGGGGTGTCATAAAAAAGAGTGCAGCAAAGCCCGTTGTCGTGCCCTAGTTTCCGTTCAAGTCCAGCTCAAAGTGGTGTTTTCGGGTTCTACCCCTAGGTGCATCTATACCAGATCCGCCTCTACCGGCATGTATCCAGACAATGATGTATTGCTTGGAAAACTCACAAAATCTCTATAGTACCATAATTCAAAGAAGATATTCTATACTAATCTTCAAATATTATCTTAGGGTAATGTTCTCTAATCAGATATTATCTAAATCTATTTCCAAGGATGTTACTAAACTTCCTCTAATACCAACTGTAATGCCCCGACCCTAGTAATCCAGAGTCGGTGCATTATTACATAACATTGGCATGATTAAATGAATCATGTCCTGAAAAAATAGATCATTTTAGTAGTCATGGAAAATATATTACATACATGAACGTTACATTACACTTTCTAGCATACAACAAAAAAATTATCTTTTGAGAACTCCATTATTCCCTTAGCTTAACCCTGCCTCTCAAACATAAAACACTTCTTGGGATCCTAGGAAATTAAAACATAAGAATGGGGTGAGATCAGATGCTCAGTAAGGGTAAATAATTTAGTGGAAGCTATAATCATTTAAGGAAATATGTGTAATAAAAACAACAGCCTTTTAAATATTAACATGAACATAATATGGAAAAAGTAAATAAAAAATTAACATATTAACATAAACATAGATACTCTACTAGTTGAATAATCACATGTAATAACTAATTTCATAATTGGGGAATGCATAATTCCAAACATTAATTTCTATGTCATGGCCTCGTTCTAGGACCTGTGGGCTAACTGTAACCGAACCCAAACCCAGAGATCCTCTGTAACCGGACTCCATCCCGGAGAGCCTTTGTAATGGGACTCCAACCCGGAGAGACTCTGTAACCGAACTCCAACCCGAAGAGCCTCTGTAACTGGACTCCATCCTAGGGGGTCTCTATAACCAGACTCCAACCTGGAGGGTCTACTGTAACAAGACCTCAACCCGGAGGGCTTAATTTTACTGGTCCCCAACCTGGAACATACTTTTCTAATACATTCATCATAAAAAAGGTTAAAATATAACATAAACATTTGTATTAAAACTAGCATACGAAATGTCAATACTTTATCCGTAAACCGTGAATGGTATAAAAATAACACATACACAGTCAAACATTTCATAAAAAATTCAATAAAATATGGAAGATTTTTATCATAATAAATTAACACCAAGCAAGTTTTAAATCCATTAAAGGATGTCGACACATATGAAATTGATCAGTAAAATGCTTTGAGAGAAATACTAGTTTTTCATGAAATCGTTTAAAATTCTAACAATTTATAAAGGTAGTCATTTAAAAGGTATTATTTAATAAAAGTGTCCCATTCCACTTTCAAACATTTTAAAAGAATTATCATTTCAAAATATTCATGTTTATATAAATAAATCCTTAAAATCAATTTGAAAACATGGACATTAGTTAAAAGAGTTTAGAAAGATAAATCTTTAAAAAATTTAAATTGATGATCTAATAAAATAGACCCTCCCATAAAACCTTAAAATATTCTTTTTGAAATTATTTTTATAAAATATCAATATCTGTGATATGTATTTTCCATAAAATACATACACATGAACAATCTCAGATAATAATAAGATTGAGGAAATAACCCTTACCTCGTTGTAATCAATCGAGTCATATGAACAATAGTCAATAACCAACAAATGAATCATATAATATCATGAATATAAATAGAATAATGATAATATATATCAAATGGAAGTAAACAATACACCACATGCATTAAATAAGTGGTGAATAATGGAAATCTCACAGAATTAAATGTGAGATAAGAAACCCCTTACATTGCACCTTCCATTAGTCAAGGTTACATTTAACCTCCTGTATAATGACAATACTATGTTATTAAATTATAACAGAACCATATTAATATTTATGATATAATACATGATTCATTTATAACTTTATACTACCCATTTAATAAGAATTTCTATGTTAAATTAACATTTCAGGTAATATTATCTTTCTTTATCGTATGTGTTTTATCTTGTTACTCTTGATTGTATCACATAGATCATGATTTAAATACATCCAGAATATAAAACATGATTTATATATCATATATATTTAGAATATAAATATGAAAAATAGACATATATATGAAATGGAAAACATCATCTATGGAGATTGTAGTTCGTATGTACGCATAAACGTTGTTTCCATTTTCATATTGTATTGAACGGATATAGGTGAATAAGATATATGTAAGTACATAAATAAAAATATATATATCTATACAAAAGAATTATTATGTAATATATTAAATTCTTATTAGTAATATATATTTTTATAATCGTCGATGGATGGTGAACGTGGAAATGAATCTCATCGTATCGTGAAGACGGTAATCTGTACGTATGCACGAGTGACTATATCATTCTTTTGATATTAAAATAATATATAATTGGATGTTATATCATATATAAAGAATCATTATCATGTTATATTTATTATTTATATCAATTATACATCATCATTATACCCATCCAAATAATAATGTATTGAATAACAATTACACCACCACATGGAGACAGTAAGTCATACGTATGCTCCTGTGGTGAAATGTCATTCAAAGTATGGATAGAATAATGAATATGGTTGTACAATATTTATAATAACATCACAGTACATAAAATATACTGGAGTTATCATTTTAGATTGGAAACAACAAATAAAGAGGAAGTGGAAGAAGGAAGGAACTTGAAAAATGTGATGAAATATTTACTTCTTCTTCGGGTTCTTCCTTTTGATTTGATCCAAAGTTCTCATTAGGTTGGCATTCTGACTAAATAAATGCCTCTAAGATTAAGGTAGGAAAGTTGATAGGGTATTTGGTTAGGGTTTGGCTGAGCCAAATTGCGTTGAATGTGTGAATTAGAGAGAAGGGGAAGTGCCCTTTTATAAGAGGGGTGAGGTGCACCTTAAGAAAAACATAAAATATTATTTTAAAATAAATTTATTTTCGGTTTCTAATGGCTATAAAATGATTTATTTAAATGATAAGTGGGGTATGGGTCTAAAACCTCTCATTCAATAGGTTTTAGATATGTTTAGGTCACCATATTAACCTTATCGTTTTTATTTAACTCATAGTTAAATAGTTTGACACTTACCAAGTCTCTTTGTATTTTTATATTAAATAGTTAATAAACTTACTATAAAATGTTAATCAAACATAAATTTGTTAATTAATTTCATATTTATTATTATATAAGTATTTTACCCTAACATTATATTTTTAGGAATAGAATACCAATTAATAATATAATATTTGTTTTAAAAACACTTTTCTATCAATTTTGATACTATTTGGTATTTTGTTTTTTCTAAATTTATAACAGCATTATTACTTTGACAAAAATTCATTTTATCAACCCAAATATGTCATATTAACCTATAAAATTAGTGTAATTCATAAAAAGTCTAAAATTAATTTTATTTGGATATTTATAATATCAATTATTTTAATCATTCATTAATATGGTAATTACTGCATCATCATTGTCTACAAAATAAAATTAATTGTTTAATGTCTAAAAAATATAAATAAAATACCATTATGTAGGAAATTTGTTTATATATCTAATGAATATGTATATTCTAATTTATCTTATATATATCCCTATATTAAAAATGGATTACTTATTAAACATTTAATTTAACACTTTTAACTTTTTTTTGAATTAAATAAAAAAATGTCCTAAAATAATCCATGTGGACAAAAGAGGTTCATATTTTATTCATGAGGTTGTTTTTTGGTCGAAATACACTTATTTAATATAATTAGGGCATGTTTTAGGGTAATAATAATATCATTTTTTTGCCTTAATTACCCTATTTATTTTTAACCGTGGTAAATAAAACCAAACACTTACAATTCACCAAAAATTAATTTCATCTTATTGAAAAACATTTTACTTACTGATATCAACCGTATCTCTCAGATTTTTGAAATTCAACTCACATAAGTGGTAAAATTATGTTTTATGAAAATTTGAAAATTCCCTTGGGATGTGGGAAAAAGACAGTAAAACGTTTGATAAAATTTTATACATCTAATTTTATTATAAAATGGCTCCAATGAATTACATTAAACATATATAGATATTATGTATTTATTTTGACAGAAGATAAGTTTCAATAAAATAAATAATTATTTAATTAAAAAGTCAGTTTAAACCAATAACTTAGTGTTTTTTATTATTCATCAAAAATTGAATGTTTTTAGAAAAATAGAAAAATTTCACCGTAAGATAATTTTGATATTATAAATTAGAAAATTAAGTCTATATTACCAAATTAAAATCATAGAAGTTTCATTTATTAATTTAAAATTAGTTCTCATTATCAAAACCAAAAAGGGTGTTTTTACGAAATAATAGTTAACAAAAGATTGATACTTATTTAAGTTCAATTTCAAAGTAAATTTTTTTCCAATGAATAACATTGGATTAAATGGTAAAAACATAATCTATTTATACTTACAAAACATTAAAATATATAATTTAACATAAAAAATATTTTGGATTAAAAAAGTTGTTTTCGTTAAAATATAGTATTTTTCATTATTCACCAAAATATGAAAGTTATTAGGAAAACACCAAAAATTTATTGAAACAAAATTATGTCCTGATTATAAATAAAAATTTTATTTTGTAAAATTGAATATATAAAAGTTTCAAATATTGGATTTAAAAAGGGTTCTCCATTAAAAGGCGGTAAAATTGATTTTTTTTAAAAATACTTCTTTTATCTGAAAAAAATGAATTTGTTTTCTCATTATGTCTAAGAAACTCCTAATATAGATTCTAAAACTATAAGGATTATATAAAGTTAAAATTTTAGTGAATAATATTCATAATCGCTTTTGAACGAATAGTTTGGTAAGTCGTGGTGCCCTAGACGTCAGTGTTACGTGTAGTGAAAGTTATTGGATTTCATTGAAAAAATAACATACTATAAAATCATAGGGTGTTACAAAAACATGATATGTAGGGAGAAATGAAAACCCTATAATTGGGTGTTATATTGGAAAGTCATTCAGATTGACATTGTGCTGTTTGTGTCTGGTGGTTCACTTTATTAGCATGGGGTATATATTTTTCTCTAGCATTGTCTTGTAGTGCTAACTACATATCATTAAACATCTTATGATTATCCAGTTCACTCACAAAATAGATTTTATTTATCTACTTCATACTGGGATGAGTTTTCAATCAATTTTTACCCTAATCTATGTAATAATGGTAGTTGAATCCTTTCTTTTTTATTTTATTTGTTTCTGTACAGTGTTTTGTGGCCTTGTAACATTGTACTTGTTTGTCTTCATTTTTAATAAAAAAATTTAGGATCATGGGGTCGGTTTTCCAAATCCATGGTCTTCATTATACAGTATAGTTACAAATAAATACTAATTAATTTAAAATCTATAAATATTCACTAGTACTTAATAATTAATAATGCCTATTTATAGATGTATTTTTTTTAAATTTTTGTAGATTTATATATTATTATAAATATATATTTTCAAATGTTATATAAATTTTAATATAATAAAATAAATTATATAAATATAAATATATGTATCTCTATATATTTATATAAATATTATCTTCGTTATTTCTTCAAAACTATCATTGTATTCAAGATCAGATACTATAAGTAACTAGTTGAATTTAGATAAATTCTTACCATTCCAATTTAAATAATATATTTGTGATTTATTCTATGAAGAAATTTTGGGATACTCATCTTTATCATCACTTTTTGAATTCATTTTTATGGGAAACATTATAAATTCTATGAAATCTAAGAATCTATGTAATAAGGGAACCATTTTTTGTAGCCCTAAAGTTATTTTTTCAAGGATTTTATTTAACACCCTTAGACTTAGGAATATATTTTCCTTCAACTAATCATGGTATTGATAGATTATTTCACACATAGCCCAAAACAATTTTGGAGGCCAATTAAAGGAACATTAAAATGAAAATTTATAAATAATTAATTATATTGAAATTAAATTATCGTAATCAATTTGGAATTATTTAAAAATAATATTAAAAACAATTAAAGTTTTAAATAATAATTTTTAAATAAATTTATTTCCTTTTTATATTTTATTTTAATTTAAATGATTTTCTAAAAAAAATTTAGTTTTAATTTTCTAAAATTAAATTTCATTTTTATTTATCAATTTAAGATTTTAATTATATGAATTTTTTGAATACTTCTAAATTAATATATTTTAATGTGAATTGTATAAAATGGTATATTTACTAATACTATAATATTTATATCGTTATCAGGAATTAAGTATTAGTTGAAAATATATAAAAATATTACTGAAGAAAAATTAAATATATATATTAAAATGATTCATCAGAAAGTGCTATGTTTACATTTAATAAATATATGTTTACCATTTTTGAAACATAAGTTACATTTTTCAATAAAAATGTTTTTTGTGACTTTTATTAAAATTTAGTTTTCACTACCCAAATATATTAAATATAATATTTTATTTGTATTTTAGATCTAAATTTTCACAATATATATATTTTCAATTTAATTTATAGACATAATTTTATGATTTCTAATATTAATGTTTATAACCATGATAACATTAAATAAGTTATTTTAAAATAAATTTTTATTAACATTTTATAATTTATTTCTAATAAAATAAATAAATATATTTAAAAAAAAATATAATATAAATTTAAAATCTATTTATTGAGTTATTAACAGATAGTTACTTAGTACAAAGTATGAAATAAGATTAAGAAAATGAAAGTGAAAACTACATTTTTTTACAAAAAATATTTTATTATATATTAAATGTTTTAAATTAATGGATAATATGATATAATTTAGAAATTTTATAAAAAACATTAATTTTAAATTTAGTTTTAGAACATCAATATTTTTATAGAATAATAAATTTTTATTTTCATTAATGTATAAATATAGAAGGTAAAGCCTAGTAACCAAGGTCAAATATAAAATGTTAATATGTAAATATCTATGGCTAAATGACAGAAAAATTGATTAAAACAAGTTTAAAAATTATTGATATAGGATTTCTTGATCATAGATCACTAAAAATCCAATATTATCATCTTTTTGTGACATAAACCCATGAAAAGTGTCTATATATTTTGATAAACTAATTCTTATTTAAAAAAGTGCCATTAAATTTTCTTTAAAAAAGAGACCACTTTGACAAAATATTATTACACATTACAAAGAATTACCCCTTTCAAAAATATTATCATGTATCTCCTCAACTCTATCCTAATGTACTATAATCCCTTTTCCTTCCAATAGAACAATCAATGGTTTCTTAAGGTGTTTTTAAAGGGGGATCATCCAAAGGGCGAGGTAATGTTCTCAACCAATCTCTCTTAATTCATTTCATCTTTAACCCCATAGTTATCTCTAGTTAATGAAATAATGATAAAACCATTATTTAATATGTAATGGTATATAATTATAATATTGTCATATTGTATTGACAGAAACTATTATAAATAAAATTCAATTCATGGTTGAATTGAATTTCACATTATGTGTTGTGGTTTTAGAAGACATGTTCACTGAATTGTTTTTATTATATCCTATCATATATAAAATACTATTAAACATCATTATTGTTGATAATATATACCCTTAATTGTGATAAAATAATTTGTATAACTATATGGTTTTGATAAATCCATTTTATAGAGACATAGGAAGTGATCTCCTCTACTAAGAGGATCATACCCTTTGAAGGACATCAATGAGAGCTTTTGAGGGAGATAGGACCACTGGGATTTCACCTATACCAACCCATGATGATATCCAACAACTTAAGAATGAGTGAAATAATATGTGGGAAAATATCAAGCTCGTCTATATCTTGGACCAAACCCTGTTTCCTGAAACACTCCATGGAAATATCATACTTGCACCCCTTACACTTAAAGAATTTTATAGTGTATTAGAGGAATATGTGTGAAGACCATAATTATATAAATATTTATTTTGTATTCACAATTGAATAATTGTTATACTTACATCATATAGTTAATTTATAAATAATTTTTATTTTCATAAAAAAACTATTTTTAATGTATTTTAAATTTCATTTAAGAACATTATATTGATGAATTAAAGTATATTGGAAATAAATTATATTTTATTAAAATATTGTTAATAATTATTTTTATTAATTATAAATTATGATATAGTTTTAATGATGTGAAATGTTATTTTTTGTCGGGAATCAAATACTGTTATTGTAAAAAATAACATCATTTCCCAACTAATGTTGATTATTATTTTGAAATTAAAAAAATATACTATTTATAAAATTATTGGGTTAAAATAAAAATTATTTTTTGAATTATTATTTTGAAATTATCCAATGGGTATTTTTACAAAAAATTCTGATATATTCAAATTTTCGAGTAAAAATTTAATATAAAAAAATTTTGTGTATATTATAAGATCACAATGAACCATAATTGATTTAATAAATAGTATAATGGGTATCAATAAATAAATATATGTTTCTCCTTTAGAAAAATGCAATTTTAATTTTATTTAATTAATTTTATAATGCCTTTATGAATCATCCAAAACCATTAATATATATTATGGGGTTAAAATCATTTCTTTATAAATATGACACACTTCCACCTCAGCATGAGTATTATATTAATATGTTTATATAATTTCCTTATAAAACAATTAAACCCACCCCTCTTTGTTAGAATCCTATCTCAAAAACCATTGGAAGGTTTGTGGTTCTAGTTATTTTATTATATATATTCCAAAACAAAGGTTTGAGGATTAATAAATAATTACCACATATTTTCTTATATAAAACCTATCATTATACCGTTTATCATCACCCAAAAATATTATATAACATCCTTAATCTCCCCACATGAGTCCTGCCATGGTTATCTTATGCTATCAATTATCTCCTCCCAAGCATTTGGAATTGTACTCTCAAGGTAATGTATCATCTCTTTCTTTTATTTATCAAATATTATTCTTTATCGTATATCATTTATCTCCAATTACTAATTTATAGTTGTATTCTTCCATATCCCCATTAGTTTCCATTTTTTTAAAATTATGAAATAATCATTTCACTCTCATTAAACTAGTCTATGAGAATTTACGCATCACTGTTATTCTGCAAAAATGTTATAGTGATTTTTTATGGAAAATAACATTGTGGTGAATACCATACTCATTTTTTATAATGGTTGTTCACTATTAAACAAATTTAATTATTTTATTCGGTTCATAGATGAATTTAATGCACAATAATTTTTTGAAATAAATTTAATTATAAATGGTTCCCTGTTTTATGATCTATGTGGCACACTTAAGCATGAGAATGAATTGAAAGGGATGTGTTTTCCAAAATGTATATAGTTCTCTAACGCAATGGGTATTAATTTTGCCTCATGAGACATCATGAAATGGATTATGGAGTGAACATAATCCATCATAAGACTCGTTCAGTCATGATGTCTTGGAAGTTACCCATAACATCTATTTATGATGAACTTTTTTATTTTGTTTCAAATTTCCCATGTTGCCTTCAAATTATCATCCTCCATCATGCGCCATTGTTAATGTTTATAATTGTCACCCCATTAATTCCCCATTTATATTTTTATTGTGTAACATGTATTAATTTCTTCATTTTCTCCATTTTTACTCCCTCAATTTCCCTAATAGAGCCCCCCATTATTATATATGTCTCTAGATTATCCAATACTATTTTATTTATGATGTAATATTTTAGAATGTCAAATAGTTTTCAAATAATAGTGATGTATTTGCTAATTTATATTTTTATGTAATGCACTTGATTTTCAACAACACTAGAAATCCTGAACATCTAGGTCATATTAAGTGATAAATTATTTAATAATTCATTAATTAATGTGTAATAAATATCAATATAGTCATATATGGTATCAAATCATAGTTTATATATTATTGGGATTAAGAATACAAAAATCTAGTGAAAGCCTTAGTGATAAAACAATGTATAATAGAACATCCATAAAATAATGTAAATTATAGTGTAAGTTGTCTATTAAGAAAATAAATCACATAATGGATACTACATATTGATGTGTCCCTAGGAGAGAGTTAAATAGGGGTAAAACCCAAAAACACCACATTGACCTTGAATTAACTAGGAACTTGTTCATGTCAACCGACCTTGTTGTACACCAAATTTTCCACCCATAGGGGATATGATTGGGTAAATCCATATGCTCATTACGAAAAAATTATAATGGGAAAAATTCCATTTATAGTATATGTTAGTAAAGATATCATTTATAACAAATTTGAACCCCATTTCATAAATTACGAAATACATGTCATTTATAAGTTATCGCATTAATGTCATTAAATTCCTATTTAAGAGTTTAGTAGTTTAAAAATAAACATTCATATTTTAACCTTTGTTTTAGTCAATTTTCATAAATTAGAGGAATCAAGAAAACAACCAATGTGAAAGTAAATGTGATGAATGCCCAAACGATATACCATATCTGATAGTAGATGGTTTACATAACTTTATGATGATACACTCTTAGATAACATAGGTTATAAATTGAAACTTGGAGTAGGTGGAGTACCAAAATCCAATTAATAAATAACAAGATACTATTTATACATTTTTATGATAGTTTCCTCACACTTTCAATGGATCGTGTGGTCTCTTCATCTGGGAATAATATATCAACTCCATTAAAACCATCTCCTCTATCCTTCAATTCTATGAGAAAGAGAAGGATCTATTGGATGTTTATCATATAAAGGTAGATTTTGATCATTGGTGGACATTGATCTTGAATATGACGCATGAGGAAGATATTTATGTAATGGGGTGTAAGGAATTATTAATTTTTTTTAATAAATATTTTCCTCACACTCTCTGACATAAAATGGAAATGGATTTTCATCCCCTAAAGAAAAAAAGACAAAAAATATATCAAGGAATAAAATAACATAATCAAACAAATTTAATGATATGCCTCTAGTTTTTTCATGACCTGAATTCAAGGATGACCATTTCTTTGGTGGGATAATACCTAGTCTATGAAAATCCCTGATGATTCGAGACATTGAGACTTGTGACCACATTTTACAAACCTCTATCAGAGTCGCAATGGGGATCGTTGAATCTCAAGGGTTTCAATGGGATATGAATCTTAAATTGGATTTTTTTTTCATGCAGTCAGATTCAGATATCTTACAGTGCTATGTAATTTCAACATCCCACTTGAAAAATGTGGGGATAGATGCACCTTAAAAATTTCCTAAGGTGGTGAGATAATTTTTTAGGTGTTGGTAGGAGCGACACAAATCTTGTGATTTTTTATAGGATAAACCCACTAATGTGATGAAGGAAAATAATACCCTTGTGAACCCTTAGTGCACTATTAATTATTTTAATTTCAATGAATAAGGGAAATTTTCTAACTAATGCAATAACATATGGTTTTCAAAAGACAACCAAAAACATCCAAGGTAACAATAATGATCTTTTTCCATTATAACCATTAAGGTGGATCCGAAAAATGAAGTGGTGATAGGTACAATAGTTGTTTATTAAATAATGGGAAATGTTCATTTTTATTCTTTTTCAATGCATTCCTTCCAATCTAGAATGTTTTGTGTAACTATTAAAACACCACCACAAAGAATAGAAGTAGGTATATGGGTGAAAGTGAAAAAGGGGGAAATTATTGCATCCCAAATATAAAACTCCACCCTGGACCACATTTGTGGGTCTAACGTCCCATAAAACCTTATGATAATATATTTAGTGTAATTTTATTCAATTCTAGGTATGTATTTTCTTTGTCTATATATAGCCAACATAAATTTCCTCGGGATATAAATTAATCTCCCTATCACAAATCATCCCCTGATTCTCTATAGGTTGAAGGTGGAGGATGAATATTCTTTATCATTAATATATTATGTATTATTATTATTTCTATATGATCATGAATATCGAGTTAAAATGACTGATTCTAAAGAAATTATGATCCTTTTTGATTTTTACATTTTTTTATAATATAATGAAGTGTTTTCAAAAATATTTTCTAGTCTTCCCCCAAGTTGGGAGGAAATTTTTTTAATCGAGATTAATCCTAGGGAGTTTGAATTATACAATTATATATATATAATGGATTTTTTGGAACTTTTGGAGATGATGAAAAAAATATAGCATAATCTGGATAAAGTGTCTTTATGCCCAAGTGCATCACCTTTGGGTGAAAAAATCCTCTTATTCAAGAAGAAGGATGGGTCAAAGTTCCTTTTCATTAATTATATTGAGTTCAAAAACAACATGATACAAATAATGTATCTCATTATATGGATTAATGACTGGTAAGTTCCACTACGTGGAGAAAAATACTTCACCAAGGTGGATCTTCAGTTGGGATATTATCAAATAAGGGTGAAGAATGATGATATCCCTAATAATGATTTCTAAAAAATTCTTATGCACCATAATAATTCCATTTGGACTCACTAATGCTCTAGATATCATCATGGGCATAATAAATAGAGTATTTATATATTTCCTCAATAAAGTTGTGGCTGTATTTATAGGTGATATTATAATACACTCTAAATTACAGAGAATCTTGAACAACATATAAGAACTATTCTAAAACCTTTTTGAAAGGAGTAGCTTTATAAAAATTACAACAAATTTGGGGTCCATTTCAAGGATGTATCTTTATTGGGGCATATTATCTCACAAAAATGGGATATATATAGACCTTTTAAAGGCCATCATAATTTAATGATGTTAAAGGACATTATCTATGACTGATATACATATCTTCCATAGATTAGCTGGCTACTATGATCTATTTGATACAAATTTAGGATTTTTTTTCAAATCTTTGACCCAGATAACTCATAACGGAGTCAATTATTTTTTGAATAATGAATGTGAAGCGGGAATCAAGGATCTGAAAAATAGTCTTATCACTACCCTGGTACTCACACTACCCACAAATGGAGAACATTTCATGTATTAAATTATTGTTAAATAAGGGATTGAGATGTCTGTTAATATTGAATGACATTGTGATTACATATGCTTCAATGAAATAATCATTTTATGAATATAACTACCCAATGCATGATCTTGAGTTAGCTGTGGTGACATTTTTGTAGAAAATTTGTCAGTATTATTTCATTGGATTGAACTGATGAATATATTAGTATAAAAATCATCAAATATATCTTTAGAGAGAAAAGGATGAATATTCACCAATGATTGTGGTTAGAGGAGATCTTGGACTATGAATTCCTTATCCAGTAACACCATAGGAAGAAAAATAAATTTATAGATGATTTATATAAAAAATATACAATAATATTTTCATTGATTATTATTTTGAAGGATCTGATATTCATATACATGAAATGGATGGACATGGGGATCATAAATGATGAAACATAATCAATAATTTCATAAATTATTGCTTAAACATCTCTTCTGGAGAAGATACATTATTTAAAAATAAATGATTTTGGGATTTGGAAGAAATTAAAAGCTATAAGAAAATGGAAATCTTTTGAGTTCAATATTAACGATGAAGGAGTTTTATGATTTTTTTCAAGCCAATTTGTACCATAGAAATCTGAGTTAATAAAGGTGTTGTTGTATGATTCACATATCTTATCATTCTATCTCGATATAGGAAGAAAAAATATGTATCGAGATCTATTAGAGTACTATTGGAGGGAAAGTATTAAGAATAATATAATGGTTTAAAAATCAAGATGTCTTGTTTGTATATAATTTAATGCAAAAATGAAAATAAACAAGTGGATGTTACAACCCTTAACAATACCTTAATGAAAATGGGAAAAAAATAACAATGGAATATCTCACTACTCTTCTAAATACATTAGTGGGAAATAATGATATAGAGTTTCTGGTTGAATGTATTACAAATACTTCTCACTTAATTGAAATATGAGATGACTTCCCACTAAATAATCATTTAATGATATATATTTGAAAAATGGTGAGGCTATATAGAACACCCCAATCGATTGTATATCATCGATATAAATGATTTACCTCCATGTTTTAGGGGATTCATAAAAATTATCAAAATACCAATTTGAAAATCAGCATGAATTATCACCCTAAAACTAAAATCCAATATTTTAGTATTGTCTAGACATTTGACGATGTCTTGAGGTAACACTCAATTAACTTTAAATTAGAATGAGATAAAAATATTCCTCTAGTAGTGTTATAAAACAATGATAGTTTCAACTCAACCATCTAAATAGATCCTAGAGAATACCTTTATGGGATGAGGTGCATAACGCATTCATGCAGGGATAAAGATGTGTCACTCAATTTTATAGGTCCTCAAATTGATGGGTAAATTGTGGAAAAATTCAAAAACATTCGGTAGTACACCCAAGATGATCAGAGTCGATATAAAAGCTATACTGACCATCATTGTGGAGACCTAGAGTTTGAGGCTAGATACATGGTATTCACCCATTTATATCCATGGAAAAAGTCATGATATTTTGAAATAATATAATGCTTATTACAATATACACCAGCCTCTTTGAGATCATTTATCTCATTTGAGCGGTGGCCTATCGACTAGCACACCCATCAAAATTATCTATGGTGAATGATGTATTATATGTATCCATTTTATGGAAGTACATAACAAACAAATAGTATATAATAAATTCTGATGTTCTACAATTGGATAATTATCATTTCTATGAGGATATTCTAGTGTAGATAATATATCTTAGAGGTAGTGTTCAATAGAATATTACAATGCACGTGGTCAAATTGTTTTGGAGTTACCACATGTTTAAATAAGTGATGTGGTAAACTTAGCAGGAGATGATGCATAATTACACTCATCGATTTTAGTGAGGGAAATAAAAATTTTGATGGGTAAATTTTTTAGGGGGTGAATATTGTGATTAACATAAATGTTATTGAAAACCACCGTGATAATTTAGTTTAACAATGATTCGGTATTAGGTGAAAACTAACATTTTTTGTTAAATAATTTCATTATTATATAGGAGTCAAACCAAGTCCATCGTAATGTGATTTGTAATATATTTTATGGTTTCTAAAAGTTTAACCCAAATAAAAAGGGGGAGAATTATATTTGATGAAATATGTTTTTTCGGTCTCATTAGATTAGTCCCAGAAGCACCAGACTCAGAGTATCAGACTGAGTAGGACACGATATAGAAGAAGATAGAATGATTAAGTTGATTATTGTATTCATGATTGGTTTTAGTTACATTATTATGAAGTTAAAAATCCATCATAATTGTGTTTATTTAGAAATATAGAAGTTTCTGAGGGAAGAAGGTGCATTTTTTATGAATGTTTTGAAAGAAAATTGTGATATTCAGAGTTAGAAAGTTTTTATACACTTAAAAATAAATCTAAATATGATTTTATGACCACGGAGTTCTAAAAAATAATGAAATTATCATGATAAAATCATTTGATGAAATGGAGGAATCATAATGATGGCATCAATTCCAGAGATCCAGATACAGGTTGGATATAGATATACTAGACTATGATATTTTTTGAAGTTATAATGTATAAATATGATGAAGTTTTATGTTAATGAGTGAATAATTCCATTATAGTGAGAATTCAATCATAATGAGATGATAAAAAATAGATGATCATAATGAAATTCAAAAGAAAGGATGATCCTAATGAGTCGTGGATGGATGGAAAATCATAATGAGCTGAGAAAGAATTGACGATCGCAATAAACTAAGAATGAAATGTTGATCGTAATGAGATTATAATGAAAGGAAGATCATTATTAAGTAAGAAATAATGGAAGATCATAATCATAAGAGTAATAAATTAAAATAGTAATTAGATGAATAATTTTCATCATAATTATGCTGAGGAAGTTCAAATAGACATATTCTAAGATAACAATGAAAATAAGCATCATGAAAGAAGACATAATCAGATTCGCCTAATCGGGATGCAGATACATTAGTATGTCTTATAAGTATAATTATGAAGAAGACCCATTGAGATTCCAAAATATTAATGAAGAGATGAAGTGGTCAAACATGAAATTCAATTTTCCAAAAATATCCAGGAAATATTAGAATGTTTAAATAATTCAAATAAGATGTTTAAATGCAAGTGATTTTTAACATTTTGAAATTTTCAGAAGTGGGAAAAGATTTTATTTTTCACAACATTGTTATTTGGGATTTCTAATAAATATAATTAGATATAAATTTTAATTTTTTAACTTTCATGTAAGAGAAAATTGTGGAGTGATGATGGAATCATGTGAATGATATTTTTTGGTAGAGATCTCGGTAGGATGATTAAACCACTCAAATATTATTTACTGCACAATTCAATAGTGTATTGAGAAAATAAGATCGATTCAATAAAATTCAGTAAGATAAGACTGAGTGTCTGAGTAGATTTTGAAACGTGTATACTATGTAAGGGAGAATCATATTATGACTATCATATTGAGAAACTGGACTCATCCAAATTGGAAAGAGGATTCATACTAATCTTTTGTGGATCAAATTGAATAGAGTAGTTATTTTTTGGTTTTGGATAAATTATTTTTCAAGAGATATTAAAAACTGATGGGAGTCAATGTAATCATTCCTATCAAGAGATATCATGTTTTTAATGAGAGTTAACATATGGTTAAATATTTATTTATAATTGTAAACTTACATAAACCCATGGGATTGGAAATGGAATAGATGTAAGTTCTCAAACTAAGGCCAAAACATATTAATATCATGTTCTTTATGTCATTTATAAATTGTTCATGGTTGGTTATTTACTAAATGGTGATAATGATTAAAAATCTAATAGGGTTAATGGCTTAAATTTTAAAATTATTGAAGCTTATAAAAAACATTCTTCGGATATTACCCCCACCCCGCATCTTGATTGGTATTAAATCATTTGGAAACATAATTAGTTTGATAGAAAGTGGTTCCCTTGTTGAATATTTATTGTGGATAATATCTATTCTATTAATAGTAAAGGAATTCCTACATTACATGGGAAAAAATTTATGGATCAAAATGTAGGATGATTATATATCTTCTATCTCTTAGACTAGAATTTTTTGATGCTTCTGTAATTAGATTTCTATATATTGAAAATCATTCTTTAATAAAGATTACTGATGAATGAAATATATATATTGATGGAAAGGGAATAAATTTAACCATTATGTACATATTATTAAATTTTCATATAAAGGTTATGTGTTTAAAAAATTCAAATAGTATGTGGCACGAGTTGGAATGTATTTTTGAATAGAATACTAAAGTGATGGAATCAAGTCTACATGTATAAAAACATACGTAAGAGAGATTAAGAAAGTATTATTTAATACATCACCCTGGTAAATTAATTTTTTCATCATTAGAGGATTTAGAGATTTCCTAGATTATTCTAAAATTGTGAAGAAACATATTAGAATCATTTCATACAGGTTTGATTCTAAAACTAATTTTATAGAAAATATATATATATTATCTATTTATGAATTACATAACATTATTTTAACTTATGAAATGGGAAAATACCCAATGTTTACAACGAATATTAATGAAGAAATAGATTTTGAATCAATGAAAAAGTTTTCAATACAAGATTTTGAAGATGTTTATACTTGTGTGACTGATGATAAAGTGGATGATGGGTTAAATGATAATACCATGTCTCTAATCTCTAGAAACTATCCGATTAGAATATTAATGCTTATGAGAAAACATCATCAGAAATGTTTTGATTGTGGTGGAAGTAGACACATTACAATGAATTTATCAAATAAGAAATAGAATATCAAGATGATTTTGATGAAGATCCTTGATTGAAAAATTTGAAAAAAATGTTCTATAGTGTAAACTTATTCCAAAAAATATGAGAAGATGTTCACTGGAGAAAAAATATTATGTTGATTAAGAATGTTGATTCAAGATCAGATGAAAAGATTATTAAGAAGGCGATATTTTATAAAATATAATAACTTTCATCGAAAAATAATAGAAATATGTAGACTATAAATAGTTAATAAGAAGTAGGTGAAGCATCTAATATGAAGTATCATCATTGAATATAAAATCATGCATGTATTGAGAAAAACAATTTTTATAGAATTAAATAAAAAATAAAAAACAATATTATGATGGATTTTATAAGTGAAGAAAATATGTCACAAGGCTGCATGAATAATACATTCAAGAGATCATAAATTAAAATTTTGGAATTACTGAATATGGAAATATGGTTGACGATATCAAGAAAATTTGATTTTTAAAGATCAATAAGTTAACAAGTTTTAGTAAAAACTTCTTGAGTTAGAAAATACCCTGATGAAGATGAATTAATTTTTTGATAAATACATGGAATTAAAAGATGAGGCCTTAATAGTAGCTAAGGAATAATAATTTAAGAATTAATTGAAATCAACAACATCCAAAAATAATCTTTCATCTAATTTTTATGAGATTTTTTTCAAGAGAATTATTGAGAAATCATAGTTGGACAAAGGGTGTGAGAAACATATATCGTCTAAAAACATTTAAAACTCAATTAGGAAGAATGATTTTCAATGACCATAAATTTTTATAATTTAATTAACATATCAACCCCAATAATTTTTTTTATCGAGAAAAAATCATTGGTCTATAGAAAATAAATATTTGATGCATATTGTTGGAATTTTTGAATCTATGGGAAAGGGGAATATATTTTTTAGTAAAACATATCTCTACCTAAAATAATTTTTTGAGTCGATAGGAATAAACAATCAATGTATTGGTCACATTCCTAACATTAAAATTTTTTTAAAAACAAATTATCAAGATGTGAGAAGATTTACAACCAAAATTATATTTTAATGTCTTAAAAAATCTTGTAGAAGATGTGATCAAGATGGTCATCATGCTGAAATATGTATCACAAAACTTACTAAGAAATTTTCTAACTACATAATATAAAATCAAGAAGGAAATAATAATTTTAAAGGAAATATAATTTGTTGTTGAGTAAACATTGTAATAACGTAAATGGAACAAACCATGGATACTTGATAGTGATTGTACATCACATATGGCAGGTGAAATAAAATTCATGAAACATGTTAACAGTCATGATGTGGGAGTAGTTACCTTTGGTAATGATAGTTCAATGAAAATAAAATCTATAATAAAGGATATTATTGAAGATAAAATGTTGAATTCTGAGGATGTTATTTTTGTTGATGGGATAAAACACAACTTAGTGTAAGTCAACATTGTGTTAATGGAAAAGAATTTATTTTTAGAAATGTTTCATGTATTATTGAAAGTGTGAATAATTGAAAGGTTATTTAAAAAGGGTAAATAACCAGTAAGAATCATTTCTATATATGAGTATTTTATATCTAATGTTACATGACTGCTGAAGATGAAAATCGTTTGTGGCAATAGAGATGTGGGAAACTTGAGTATAAAAACATTAATAAACATTCCAATATTGGCGTTTTCTGATATTTTCCATATTTAAAAATACGAGATAAATATGATTGTATTACTTTCAGAAAAGGAATGATGAATAAATAATTCATAACTGAGTTTAAATTCAATATACCTGACTTCTTGAACATATTATGTCCCATTTACAAGGGCTAATGAAAAATCAATAAAAAAAATAGATTTATACTTTATAAATTTAATTGATGATCTCACTCAAATGACAAACATCATGTTTATGAAACACAATCCAGAGGATGTAGAAATGTTCATGTTTTTTAGATAATAATTTTATAATGAAGTGTGGGTTTATATAATGAATTTGAGAATAGAAAATAATGTAAAATTCACCTGAAATTATTTTTGAGGCTTATCCGAGGAAAAATGGATTCAAAAATCATTATATTTCACCCTATAATTCATAAAAATAGAGTTTCAAAATTTTATAATATATATTTAGTGGACTTGGGAAGATGTATGTCAGGTTAATACAAGCATTCAATGTTCTACTAGAGAGAATAAATTAGTACTATTTTACATCATAAAAATTTATGCTTCTTGAAACTAGAAACCAATATGACATCATAATAAATGTTTTATAACAAATAACCTTCATTTAAATACATTAATGTTTTGTTAATTCATTGTTTTCAAAAAAATCCAGGTTTGGGAATGTTTAATGGGAAAGATGAAGAAGGATCTTGTTTGGTTTATTCACCAAATTCAATAAGTTACAAATATTTCAAAAAAAATACAAAACACTCTGGACTCATATGATGTGAATGTTTTTGAAATTGAAATTCAATAAAACCATTGTTGAGAATGTTGTGTAGGAAAAAATGGATATTTCCAACAATAGTGAATGTATGTCAAATCATCCTTATTAAGAATCATAATATTCTTTTGGATGACTATTTATATGGGACAAAAGATTGAAATTTCCTACTTTACAAACACATGTTGTGTCCAGAAATATTTTTGGAATTAGAAGTCTATAACTCAAGCTAAAAGAAAATTGAGATTATAAAATTAGATATCACATATCTCAAAAGTTGAACCAGAATCAGTTTCATAGGATTTTAGTTAAAATTAATGGGTATATACATTGAATGAATTGTTATATTAGATTGATAAAACGAATCATGGGATCTCGTTACACAGAAAAAAAATTAAAAATGTTATTGGAACAATTTGGGTATAAAAAAATTGAATGGCCTTTTAAATGAATCAAGAAACAAAAAAAATACATGTTTGTAAAGGCTCTACATATGTGGAAACTGTGTATTTTTATGAAACATTTCCCCCCATAGAATGGCTAGAAATTTTTGAAAGTTTATTGTAGTGAATGGTCATTAGAATTACAAGGTTTTATCAAATGTATATAAATTTATATTTCTTAACTTATGAAATATATCATGAAGATAATATTGAATATTCTTCTGAGATATTTCTTAATTTGGATGAAAATAATGTTTTTAAATTGAATAAATATTTTTATAGACTGAAAAAATATCTACATGCATGGTATTATAAACATGAATGTTGTTCGATAATGTTGAAATTTTCTAAATGAATATTTGATATAAAATTATATTTTAATGCTTTTATCTATTGAAATATAATTTATGTTTTTTATGTGGACGATATAATGTGAAATGACTATGATTTTTGAAATATCAATGTTGGTAAAATTAACTTTATTTCTTTTATTACAAGTTAAAAAAAGAAAAAAAATACATTTTTCTATATCATGAAAATAATGATAAGAAATCGATACAAAATTTTGGCATAAAAGATTCTAATTTAGTTTTTACTCATATATTAGTGATGTATGAATATGAATAATGATGATCCCATAAAAATTGTGAATTTGAAATACTTTCAGAAGCTGATACAAAACATAAATTACCTCACAATCCCAGGGCGGGAAATTGATTATATTCTGACTTTGTGTGCTATGTATCAACATTATATGAACGAGTAAAATATGATGGTAGTGAATAGGATTCATAGGTATTTAATAGGAACTACAACCCACAGTTTTTAATTCAAAATAAATTACAAGATGATGTTTCAGGGTTATACTTATGCCGATTGAGATAGTGATTTTAAAGACAGAAAATCATTATCTAGAGGAACATTTTTATTGGGTGAATGCATAGTGAGTTGGGATACTATAAAATAATGGCCAGTAAAATCTAGAACAATAGAATGTTAATATGTTATAGCTACTCAATATTATATTCAAATATAGTGGATAAAATTTTAGCTAGAATATGTGGATGAAAAAGTTTCTAGAAGGCTGGATATTCATTGGGATAATCAGAGTGAAAATGATCTGTCTAAAATCCTATTCATAACTCATGATAAACACAAATTGATATAAACATCCAATTTATAAAATAGAATGTTGTTGGTGGAGATATTTTGTCGGAATATATCTCAAAAGGTATCAGATTTATGATATCATTACAAAATAGATGATAAAAGAAATATTTTCGGAATTGGGGGGTGGAACTTCATGTACAACCTCCTTCAATAACATCCTAAATCTCATAAAGAAGAACCCCCACTGCACATTGGATTATGTTAAAAAACTGTGAGATAAAGTAACATCGTTGTACATTGTAATAGTTTTTTAATTATCATTATTTAATGGATAAAAAGTTATGGTTATCCTAGAAATGTGGAGATATAAATAAATGTGATAGGAGAGGATAAAAGTGAAGGTGAATTTAACTTTACATGGCCGCAAATTTTTCTTTAAATCAAGGGGTGGAATTATATTATAAAATTATTTTATCAAGTAATGTTGTGTTATTAAACTCTCTTATGAGAATGGTTATGTTTTGGTAAATGTTAAAAAAATTGGGTTCTGACAAAATCTATGTGTTTTAACAAATAATAGTGCGTTATAAAAAGTTATTAATGGGGATTTTCCAGAAATCATAAGGGGAGATTGAAGAACAACTGAGATAATTAGGTTTCACAAATATATTTTGTATCTTTAAACAACTATCGATTTCTGTAAATTACTGATTTTTTCGTCATTAATTTGAACCATTCCATCGTAATGTGATTTTTTAGAATGTTAAAGGTTGAAGAATGTTTAAACCAAAACAAAAAAGATGGGTAAATGTTTTGTTTTAATGAATGTTGTTTTTTTAATTGGGAGGATTGTTATGAGAAGCACAAGACTCAAAGTATTTGATTGATTATAATGAGATAAAGAAGCATTATAAAGATGAATTTGATTACCAAATACACCATCGGTCTCACTTCCATTGATATGAATTTCAAGAACCAATAAATTCAACATTTGTTAAAAATATAGAGTTGTCTATGTGAAGAAGTTTTATTGTTGCTAAAGAGTTTTGAAATGAAGATTGTTGTGTTAGGAGTTTGAATGTATTCTTAAATTCTAAACTCTATTATATGATTCTTTATTGACCATGGAGTTCTAGAAAATCATGAAAACTATCATGATAAAGGCTTCTGATGAAATGAACGATTTATAATGACTATATCGGTTCGTAAAATCTGGACACCAATCTGATCTATAAGTACAAGAATCAAATGTTTTTCAAAAGTCAGAAAGTATAGTGATTATGATGTTATATGTTTTAGGGTGGAGAATTCCATCATAATGAGAATTATGTCATAATAAGCTGATGAAGAAAGACACATCGTAAAGATCTCATAAATAATGGAAGATCATAATGAGCGAAAAATAAATGTATATCATAATGGGATAAAAAATAAAGGTATATACTAATGAGACGTGAATGAAATGGGGATCCTTCTATGCTGAGAAAGAATGGAAGATAATAATCAATAGAGAACAAATGATAGATAGTGGTGAGCTAAAGAAGTTTCTTTGTAATGAGACTGAGGAAGTTGCGATGGAAAAAATCTAATGTAGGACGGAAGATTAGAGTCATGAATTAAGATATAATCGAATTCACCTTATCAGAATAAAGAAATATTAGGATTTCAGATAAGGATAATTATGAAGAATACTCATTAATATTCTGTAATATTTATAAAGAGTTTAAGAGGTCAATCTTGAAAATAAATTGTGTATAGGTCATAGAGAGATATTATAATGTTTTAAGACATTAAAAGTGATCTTTAAATTTTTGTGAAATTTGGAGTTTTAAATTTTTAAGAAGCATCTAAAGTTTTTATGTTACTAAACTCTTTTGTTTTGAGGATCTTGTAAATAGAATATGGGTTCATTTAGAATTTTGTAACTTTTATATAATAAAAAATAAGAGTTCTAAGTTAATCAAGTGAATGTATTTTATAAAAGTGTTATGATGATGAAGATCAGTTATATAAATGTTTGTTTACGAGACCATTCATCATCGTATTGAGAAGATCTTATTGAGTCACTTTGATTTTAGAATATTACATTGTGTTTCTGACTAGTTCTTGAGACATGCAGATTGGTTAAGGGGGAATCATATTTAGGTCATCATATAGATAAAATTTTACTCTGATAAATCATAATAAGGAATCAAACATATGTTTTATAGATCAAATTGAACAAAGACATTATTCTTTTGTTTTGTCTCAATTGTTTTGTAGGAAAATATTTAAATTGATGGAAATCAATATAATCAATCCTATCAAAATATCCATGGGTTCTAATGGGATTTGTCATATGTTTAATTAATTCTTCATATTAGTGAATTTCTATAAACCCATGGGAGTGGATATGACAAGTATTTATGTTCTTATAGTGAGGTCAAACCGTGTAAATCTCGAATGGTTTACTTTAATTATTACGTTTTCATTCAGGAGTATATATTGGAAGGTAATAAGGATAAAAAAACAAATAGTGTATAGGGGTTACCTTTTAAAAGTATTAAAACATATATAATGTTATCAAGGGATTAACCCCTCCTTTAGTTGATATTAGTTCCTTTGGATCTTCATTTATTAATAAAATCCCAACTAGGGTTGAATATAATTTCTTATTAAGTGTTAATATTGTAGAAGAAACATGAACATATTTTGTTTTCATATATCATATCGAATATAAAATACCTTTAAGCATCATTATCATTGATAATATAGATGTTTAACAACTACCCAATGATTAGAATAAATATAGGGGTTTGATATATCAATTTGACATAGATAAAGTAAGTGATGTCTTCAATTAGTTGGATCATTCCCTATCAAGATGAAATATTAGAGTTTCTAAGGGAGATAGAACCAATAGAAAATTTCATTTACCAATCCTAATTTGATATCATATAATATATTCATAACTAAAATCGTTTATTGCAGAAGTTAAATCTCATCAAGATCACCACCCAAAATGTGTATGACAGACAACCCCATGAAAATATAACCCTCACGAACCATACACTTATAGAGTTTTCAGATTTATTAATGTAACACATATCATGTCTATAAGAATATGATTTTTAATATTATATTTTCAATAGAGTAATGGTTATATTTACATCATATTAAACATTATAAATGATTTTTATTTTTGTAAAAGAAAACAAACTATTTTAAATCCATTTTAAACTTCTATTTAGAGGTTTATTTCGATTAACTAAATGATTTATAAAATAAATAATATGTTATAAAAAAATATTTTTATATTATTTTTATTAAATATAAATTATTATAAAATTTACTATGATGTCCAACGTAATTATCTAAGGCTTCTAAAACTATTATTGTCCAAAAAACCAACATCTCAGAACAATTGACCACTATTATTTAAGAAGTAAAATTTAAAATAATTAGAACTTTTTTAGTCTTAAATAAATATTATTTCATAAATAAAAATTTTAAAATTAATAAATGGTGATGTTTTCATAATTTTCATATACAATTGATTTTTCTGTTTAAAATTAAATATTGAATAAATATATGATGTGAAGTATGACATTATATTGATTGTAATATGATGTTATGAAAACTATAACAGTAATAAAGGAAAAAAATTATGTTTTCCCTTTAAAATAATTTAATATGAAGTTTATTTTATTCATTTTAGAAAGCCTTCATGAACCCTCCAATACCTAAAATATATTTTACGCTTACAAAATCATTTATTTATAAACAAGATTCACTTCCGCACCATCATTGATATTGTTTTAACAAGATCTTCCTTTTTAAAAATAATAAAATTAATATCTTCCCACATTGGAAGAAAGTATTGGATGGTTTTTGGTTTCTATTATTTTTTATATAGAATCCAAAAACTAGGTTTGAGAAATATTAAAGAATACCAAAATATTTCCATATATAAACTCACCAAAGATCCAATTTATATTCATGTGTATCATATCATTAATCTACCCTACCATCTCTTGATTTTTTCAATGGTTAACCCAATATATTCATATGTTCTTCCCAATCGTTTGGATTCTCACTATAATGATAATGGATCGTCTCTTTCTTCTCTTTATCCATGT
Organism: Viscum album; assembly: GCA_963277665.1. Taxonomy (NCBI): domain Eukaryota; kingdom Viridiplantae; phylum Streptophyta; class Magnoliopsida; order Santalales; family Viscaceae; genus Viscum; species Viscum album. Next base: position 235,839,785 of record OY728159.1, read on the forward strand.
TCGTTCTGTATCTTATATCTTTTATCACCAATTCCTAATAATGGAATACGTTCTTCCATATCACCATTGTTGTCCATTACATGTCTAAATTATGGTACAACCCTTTAACTCTCTTTAAGAACCTCTTTGAATATTTATATTATCCCATCATGCTTCTAAAATTTCACCATGATTTTCATGCCAACATAATTTTTTAGTGATTACTATATCCATTTTCTATCAAGTGTTTTCAACTTGACAACATTATATATCTTTGGTTGGGGAATTATATGTATATATTCCAAACACATTTACTAAGGAATAAAATTTACTAGAAAATGATTCAACATTTTATAATCTATTTGGAAAATTTATGCATGGGAATAAAATTAATGCAACAAGTGTGCCTGTGATTATATCAGCCTCCAATGCATTGGGTAATGATGTTTCTCCATGAGACATCATTCATGAGATTAGGGATTTAAAATAATTTATCAGGAGACTTTAGATATATCAATTTATTGGAATTTATCCTTGACATATTTTTAGGATGTGTTATTTTATACTGTTGACACATTTCTTATATTTCATTTTTTGTTATCATTCTATATAATTCTCCTTTGATCATTTTTATTATTCTCACTCATTTTATGCCCCATTTATATGCTTATTGTATAATATGTATTAAATTTTCATGTAATTAATATTTTATTTACATAATATTGATTATTGATCTCCCATTTATTTTTTATATCCCTAGGTTACCCCAGGTTGTTTTTTGTAAGAAGGAATAATATAAAAATGAAAAGTAATTTTTACAATAATGATGATGTATTCCCTGTTTTCTATTGTTATATAATAAACATAGTCCCCAAGGACACTAGACTTCTCAATATTTTGGATTGTGTAATGTGAAATCTTATGTAATAAATCCCCAATCAATGTATAATAGGATCATAGTTTTCATATATATCAATTTTCTACTGTCCACCAATACTATCCCAAAAAAGAAGACTTCATTATGAGTACGTGCAGAATATTACATCCCTCAATAATGTGTTCTATTTTACCATTTCCTCCAGACATTGATCACATTCAAAATATTTTTTATGTATAAAAATAGTATTTATGAGATTATTAATATTTTGAAATGATAATAATGGAAAATTTATATGTTATATTTATAGTAGATAGTCATATTACATTTTACTAACTTAATGAATATAATGAGGCACTTATCAAGATTTGAATTCTATTTTGGGAAAACTATGAAACCCTGAACTTTTTTTCTAATGGAATAATAGAATGAATAATACTAGGATATTATGGATATTTTATGTTATTTTAGGATAAATTTGACCATAATCAATATATACTAGATGTTTTAGAGAATTCAACTAAACCACATCCAATAAATGCCAAAAGTTATACCATTTAAAAAATAAATAATTATGATTATAATTAAACCATAAAAAATATAGTATTTATTGAAAATAATCTCAAGAATTTATTTAATATACATAATTTGATTAATCTAAATGTTATTTTCGTACAAAGTATTAACCAGGACCTGAGGTAAGTGTTATTTGTATCTATTTTATATTCCATGAGAAAAGTTTAATTTTTTCACGCAATTATTTCCCTTATATGGGTTATTAAATAGACTATTGTCTTATATTAAAAATAATATCTATCTTTTTTTATATTATAAGCTCTATTTCATGAAAACTGTATAATTTTATTTTGATTCATACATTACAATTACAACTAGGGTTTTGGAATATCAATTTTTTTATTGAGATATGATGTTATTCCCCCCTTTTTCCATATATATGGTGTATATATATACTGGATGGAGGTATTTCATCATTAATGTTTTACACAATACTTTTATTTAACAAAGACATGTCAATTTAAACCTTTCATGGTTTTCCAATTTAATGGATAATGTGGTTGTATTATTTTTTTCAAACACTTTTAACAATTCTAGAGTTATGTTTCATCTACTAGAACTTATTTTACATTTATTTTGTCACATTATAAATGTTGATTTATTATGATGTATTCTGTTTTTTTATAAGAATTTACATTTCTTTATCCTAAAATCCCATTATAAATTTCCCATGATTTGTGAATTATGATATCCGTATGGGAATTGGTTAACTGAAGTTTCCTTTAATTCTATTGTATTATTATTCCTTGAGAATCATTATTATATGTTAGATATATTATTTTATTTCCTATTTTATAAGGTATATAACATTTTAAGTTTTTGGATATTGTTGATTTTAGACATTATTCCATGACACATTTCTTATTAAACTGAAATGTTTTTGAGAAAAAATATCATCTCCTTTAAAAATGGGGTTTCCTCTCTTTACAAAGTTATTATTCCCATAATTTTTTTCTGTAAATATATTTAAATAATTTTTTTACTCATGTGTCCTTAGTATTGTCAATTTCTACTTTTAAGAATGATATTTTTCTACATATTTTAATGATTTGGGTTTTCAAAAAAGGTATTATTAAAAATTTAAATGGCTTATCAACCCTTCAAAATGAAACGTTTTATCATCCAATCCAAATTATCATGATAAATATTTTTTCCCATTTTCAAAAGTATATTATTGATGATTATTTAAAAATTATAATTCTTTAAAAAATTATCGTCGTATTTTTTTAAAGATTATGTCATATTCAAATATCCACTATTTAATATTTAATTTAATATGTAAATGTTTTCAAGAATTTTTTACTCAATATTTTTTAAATATTCATAAAATTCTCTACAATCTACAGTTTAATTTTTATTTTTATTTTAAATTATTTAAAATTTTGGTTTCTATTTATTTCAAATATAATTATTCATGGTGACTATAATTTCATATTATATCCAAAAGATAAATGTGTTTTCAAAAACCTCATTTTTGATTTAAATTTAATGATTTTTTTATCTCCAATGATTGTATTTACTTGGAAATAAATTTTCACGAATCACCATCTAAAATTTCATAAAAAATAATATTTTGGGTTGATTTAATTTTTGGATTTAAATTATTATACTCTATAGTGTTATTTTTTTATATCTTCTAGAAATGTTATAAAATAGCTTGTTTGTTCCTATAGTTCATTAAGATTTTATGAATTTTTTTTTACAATTAGAACAAATATGTATTGATGACTGGTTGGTGAGGAACTATATTCCCCACCAACTCAATAGTTAATATTTATTTTCATAAGAGATTATGATTTTTTTATCATTATATAGGAAGCTTTGTTCACAAGTTTGTTGTGTGAACATGATACAAGATTATTTTTTCACATGTTATATGTGTGAACATGTTTCATGAATATTAGTTCAAAAAAATTATTTAGAAATGATTCAAGAGTATTTAATAATATTAGATTAGTGATAATTTTATTCATGAATATTTTTTCACATTTTATTGGGTAATAATAATAAAATGTATGAATTAGATACATGTTTAAAACTAAAACATTACATTCTAAAAATTTAATGGTAAATGGATAAAAAAATTAATAAACTATGTGTTAAAATAGATGTTAGTGGAAATCACGACCTTATGTATTCCCAAACATAATTATTTACCTTTTTTAGATCCATTGACCACATGATATTGTCAATACTTCATTGATAATGTAATCAGTATTTAAAAAAGTTCCATTTTATTCAACTATAATAGGAGATATCATCCACCCCATTTCACTACACATTATATGTTACTATAACTTTCAAAATCCTACCATAGCCTATCCTAAAATATATCCCCTTGAAATAAAATCTTTTTTTATAGAAAAATTCCAAATAATGGGACTATAATGTTTTTCTTAAGGAAGAATATATATAGGGGGATGTAATAATCTATATCAATCTATATTAATTATTTTCTTCATTTAGTCTTTACATAATTTATATTTATAATGTATGAATAAATGATTATTTATATAGCATAATGTTATCATAGTAATGTAATATTTCATTACAACCTTCCTCCAAAACCATTAGGAGAAGTTATAGGTTGTCATTTTTACTTTTAGACTACCACCTCTATAATCAATTTTTAATATTTTTCTAATATCACGTAAGATTGATTACATTGAAAATGTATTTATTTTAAAATGATATTAATAGAAGTATTAATATTTTTTAATGATAATATTAATGCAGAAATAAGAGTTGATGGCCTCATATTGTATATAATTTCCATATTAATCCCAATTGTCGGAAATATTTTGGGAGGTAGAATCTTTGGTCTTTTATCTTAACCAAGACCTAGATGAGCATCCACAAATGAGGCTTGAATGAAATCTCATATAAGAGAAGTTCATGTTGGTGGAGATTACCCCCCTTTGGTGATGTTAGTTGAGTCACCCCTGATTCTACCACCATCGTACACCACACTAATAGGAAATATTCATTTGTTATTTGAGGTTATGTGTCAAGGCCATATTCACTTATGTGTAATACTATTTTATAAATTAAATTTTTATTCCATCAATTCCATTTTATGAATATTTTTTTAAAAAAAATATAATAAATTTTTTAAAATGATTTTTTAAAAAGAAATTGTACTCTTCAAAAATTATATATTCATTATAATAAATAATGTTATTATGATTAATGTATATTTTAATAATATAGCATGATTATAATGCTATTATATAAATTTAAATGAAACAATAATTTTATTTTATTCAAGTGTTATAAAATTTACAATGCATTTAACTATTCATTTTCTTTCCGATGTTATTTTTCATAAATAAGAATTTTTATACTTAAAAGATAAAATTTTAATACTTATAAATGATAAAATGAAAATCATTTTTGAAATCATCCTATCAAAATAATGTTATGGGTAATTGATGAAAATTTTCTCAAATAATTTATTTTTTCAGGAATATTAAAAATATATTTTGGTTTATTTGGTTTGTTTAATGACACCATAATGATGTAATAAGTAATATAAAATGAAGTTTGACAATTTGGTATTAATTTAACACTATAGGTTTGCAAGTTTCAATTATAATGGGAAAATACAATAGAGATTCCCATGGGTTTTCAAATTCCACTATGGAGGTGTCCATAGAAATCAATAAAAAATTACCTTGCTTTTTCTATAATTAACCTCCCATTTCTCCATTATATCCAATTTCCAATTTATAAAAAATTATTTTAAGAAACTTTTACCTCCCAAGGATTACTTCCATGGTTTCTATAAGGCAAAAATTTCATGATCATCATGGTTTTGGAATACTCTTAGAGGTAATAGAAATCCAAACATATCTTTTTCTTTCTTGTTCTCCTTTTAAGTTGTATGACTTTAAAATTTCAATAATATGTTATTCTATACATTTGATTCAATCCCATTACTATATTTTATTTTATTATTATTAATGGGATACCCAATTTCCCTCTCTTTGGTTTTAAAAACCATGTTTCATACCCATTTTGTTGACGAATTTTATACTCTAACTTACTCTTTTTATTAAAACATTTCATTTATTTTATTTCATGAATACCCAAATGTAATTTTGTTCTAGGTTTATTCACTTATATTCCAAAATGATATTTTTTTTCTAGGATTAATATAAATCAAACTTTTATTCCTTTTTCATTGGTTTATAATGAAATAAAGATCTTGTCTTTAAGTATTTTCTTTAAAACACTGTATTTTTGATATGAAACCCATTTCCTTTATTTTACATAGTTTATTTATAAAATTTTTTATTATGATATATCTGGGACTAATTAATTAAGACATATTATGTGTGTACCCTAATAGATCTCCAATTAATTAGATAAATAATTTAATCTATAGAGATGACATGTTTTATGACACCTTGGTGAATGACGTTGGTAATTTTTATGACACCTCAGTGATAAACCCTGGAGATATTATTATGAATGAATAAATTAAATTTTATAACCACATTTACATGTTATTAATCATATTATTTTATTTATGAGATTCCAATTTTTCCATTTCTCATTCCATTATGATATCGTTCAATTTCTAATAGATATTTTTCATAGTCACATGTCAATTATTTTCCAGGCTTTCCCTTACTGTTCCTTAAGCTCACCCTTTCTTTTGATGTATGTCCCCAAGTTATGATATATAGTAAATGAACTTAGGATAAACCTATATTGTATCCTTTCTAGTGGAATTGAATAATTTTATAAAATTTATATGTATTATATACCTTCTCTCCATGAAACTAAACATTAAACGATCCTCTATTTTTTAATATGTATTTAATGTTAACATAAGAAATCAAAGGGATTACATAGTTTGTATAAAATTATTATTAAGTTATTTGTGTAAATTAGAATTTGAAAAAAATAAATAGGAATAATCCTACTGAAACATTTAAATATAGAAAAATATTCTGATATTATTTAAAAATATAAAGTAAGTGGAGCCTGAGAAAAGAAATCACAGTCTGTATATGAACATTTGCATGTGTCTCTAGCACATATGTACATAGGGGTAACAACACTGACCATGTATTTTGGGGTTGACTTGGTGTGACTTGGTATATGAAAATATACCTTGTTTCACCCCTAGTTTGACACTTCTATGGATATGATTTGTTAATAAAATTATTTTTATAAACAATTATCAAGTATTTATAAATAATTGATTTTTTTTAAATAATAACAGATTTACGAATGATTTTTGAAGATTAGAAACTCCTTCAAATTTATAATATAATTAAATTAATAATTCTTCTCACAAATGTTTTCTTATTTTATAAAATAGATGTAAATAGAGGATATCACATAAATAGTTAGTGCAACATACCAAGAAATGATGACATTATAACTTAATTTGGAAAAGAAAACACCATAATAATGATTAATTAACTAACTTGAGTAATGAACAACAAATTGAATCAAGTAGAGAGACCAAATTCACCATAAATGGAACTACATTATTATCAATCCTTTATGCATCAATGACCACTTTCATTGAGTGGATATATCGACCCATTGTTTAACGACCATTGGATAAGATATACTAAAAATGTTTTTCTATACACAGTTGCTTAGAATAAGAGAAATTAACCCTGGCTACTTACTGCTTAGAGGGAGAATATCGTCATTAGTGGGATTTGATCTAAAATACCAAACCAAGAGAGGATATATAAGTTATAGATTGTGATGATTTTATGGGAATTTCTTTTAAAAAAAATATATTCCTCATTTTATATTAACAAAAATAGAGAAGGAATTCATAGAGATAAATAATAATGATAATGAATCTGTATAAAGATATTTGATGGACTTCACAAGTCATTCACATTACACTTATAGGGTTTTAATGGATTATAATATAAATGTTGATAGAGTATATGGTGGTCTATGACCCCATCTATAGAAGAATCATACTAATAATTACTATGTTTGATACGATGATATATTATGAAGTGGAATGAATATTGAAATGGTGTTCTGTGTGACATAGTGGTCTCACTAATAGAATGAAAAAATATATCTTTTTATTGAATATTATGGAGGATATATAATCAAGGAAAAGGAGTAAAAAAAGTGAAACCTTCCACATCAAATATGCGTGGGTAGAATAATTCAAGGAACATATTTCTCAAGAGTAGAAAATGTTAAAAATGTGGTATATAGATCCATATTTCTTGAAACCATAATAGTGTGTTGAAGCCTAAACATCTCAACACTAATGAAAAATGGAAGGCGGTGTATGCCCTACATGAAGTGCAATGTGTCTAGTGTGGAATGCTTGGACAATTTTATAACCACTATCCAAATCCAAATATTTTGGAAGAGAATCATAATCAACCCCAACATTGGCCAAGGTAAGAAGGTTTTTCATTTTCTATCACGATGGCTGAAGTTAATGATGCAAATGATCTGGTGGCGGGTACTCTCATTGTTCTATAGAAGCTAGTAATTACTTTATTTTATTATAGTTCTATGCATTACTTTATTTCCTCCATGTTTTCAAAGATTATATAATCAATATTTAAATTGTTAGAATTTTAAAATATCTCTCAAGACATATGAAGTGGTTATCCAAGCATCATCATTTTATAGGAACTCTAGTATTCACTTCTACGAGTATAATCTCATAAAAAATATAGTATTCAATCCTCTAATGGATATCAAAATTGTACTTGGGATGGACTACCTATCAAGGCATAATTCCAAAATAAACTATAGAATCAAGGAAATCATAGCATTCGGGAATGGAAAACATACAATTTTCCTCAATGAATTGATATCTCAACCAATGCTTTTTCTAGAAGTACCTCCCATTGCATTATTTATAGAAATGATTAGTGATGTTGAATAAGGAAATTAATGTTTATGAATTGAAAATTTCCCCATCGGTCTGGAAAATATTCATTTATTTCCTAAAGATTTACCTAGACCTACCCTCAAAAGAGAGGTATAGTTCTATGTTGAGTTTATTCCTAGTTCCAAGATGATTTCAATGACCCCGTATAGAATGGAAAATGTGGAGCTAGAGGAATTAATGATGCATCTCCAAGATCTTTTCAAGAAGTGGTTTATCTGACCAATTGTGTCCATTTAGGGATAACAATTTCCATTCTTGAGGAAAGAGGATGGAGAAATTAAGATTTATATTGGTTATAGAAAACAAAATAGGATCACATTGATGAAAAAATATCGTATTCAAAATATTGATGACTTATTTGACTAGCTTCATGGGGCACAATGCCTCTCAAACTTTTTTCTTCAATATGGTTATTATCAATTGAGGGTTAATAGAGAATATATTTCAAGGAGCACCTTCCGATCAAGATAAGATCATTATGAGTGTGTGTTCATACCCTTTAGAATAAAAAATATACCTTTCATTTTTATGGATATTAATTAATAGAGTGTTTAAGGACTACTTTGGAAATTTTTTGTTACTTTTTATTAACGAGACACTCATATATTAAATTTTTTTTGAGGAGAATGAGGATCATATATGAGTTATGTTGAAACTCTAAGGAAAGAGAGGCTATTTGGAATGTTCAGAAAATGGTCATGTATGTTGCAAAAAGTTTCTTCCTTAGGGATTATTTTAAATAACGAAGGAATAATAGTGGAACTGGAAAAGACAAAAGTTATAGAGGAGAGTCTCCATCCAACAAAAGTAAATAATATTTTTAGTTTCCTTGGATTCAGAGGATATTATAGGATGTTTTTGAAAAAACCTTCATGACATTCTAAGCTACTAACCATGTTAAATAAAAAAGGGGTTACATTCATCTAGATAAAGGAGTGTGAGCATTATTTCCATGATATAAATAAGACATAGGTTTCTACACTCATGTTAACATTTCCCTCTATCAGCGATGGAATCATTATTTTTAGAACTGAATCTCTGAAAGTTCTTGGAAGAGACCTCAGGAAATATAGCAAAGAGAATTTTTATAAAACTCAATAGTTAATTCCTTATGAGAAAAATTAAACTATGCATGACCAGTAGTTAGAAACAGTGGTTTTTTCTCTTAAGATATTGTGGAATTATCATTATGGAGATCAATGAGACATATAAATATATAGATCATCAATGTTTGAGGTATATCCTCATGGAAATAGAATTTATCACGAGAAAGAGGAGATGGTTGGATATTTTTAATGACTATGATTGTTCACATCATTATCATCCCGAAATAGAAAACAAATTCATTGATGCATTAAGTTGTATAGAACATATTTTGTTTAAAATGGTGAGTATTTAAGGAGATCCTTTTACTGAAGACCAAGTAAAACTAGGCAATGAAATTGTATGTGAAGGTGCATCATCAAACCTATTTGATTAGATTTCTCAAACATTATTACTAAAGATGGTCATGAAATATAATAGAGGATATCTGCTATTACATATGAAGATAGAGTCTATAAAGAATATTATATTTCCTAAGATAAATAATGATCATGAAGGTGTATTGAAATTTAATAGAAAACTATGTGTTCGATATATTCTTGAAATGAAGATGGTGCTGATGGAGGAAGCTCATATCTCTACATTCCCTATACACCCAGTAAGAAAAAAATTATAGAGACCTTCATGGTCATTACTGATGGGATAAAACGGATAGGGAGATTACCGACTACACTATAATTTTATTTTTGTTTAAAAAATTCACGGTAGAGCCACAACATCTTAAAGGGGTTATAGAACCTATACTTATACCTGTATTTAGGTGGGACAATATCACTATTGACATTGTAACTCATCTCTTGAAAATAGGCCAAAGAAAAATTGTGATATGGGTTATAGTGGACCATCTCATCAATAATTCTCATTTTATCTTTATTAGATAAGATTTATCTGTTGACAAACTATCCAAGATATACGTAAAATAAGCCGCGAGGTCTCATGGAATGACACATTATATCACTACATATCATGATCCACATATTAAATCATATTTTTGATATGTCTTCAAAATGATTTGAATACTTAATTGAATGTTATTTTAGCCTATCACTCAAACACATGTAGACAATATGATTATATTATTCAGACAATAGAGAACATACTGACAACATTCTCATTGGAATTTAAAGGTGGATGAGATCAACATATACCATTAGTAATGTTTTTTTGTAATTCCTCGGTAAAGGAACGAAGCACCATTTATTAGTTAAAGAAGAAAAAGTTTACATGAGTCGAAATGATGGGATCTTATTACAATCTCTTTCAAAGAGGTGAAATAAATCAGCTGGAAGCGCATCCAGCCAAGTCATGCACTGGTGAACACCTTTGTTGGAAAGGGAATCAGCAACAACATTCGCTTCACAGAAGACATGTGTGGCAATGTAGTCAATTTCCTGTAGTGAATTCAGGAAATTCATCTAAAGAGTAGTGAGTGGCTAGGTGAGAAGAATAACTACATTCCAAATGGCTTGAACAATGGTGGTATAATCACTTTCAATCCAAAGTTTTCGCCATCCTCTTTGCAGTGCAAAATCAATAGCATGGATGACTCCTGGCATATCCACTTCAAGGGATGAGGCCCATTAGTTATGTTCTCATACAATAATAACTTCCATTAAATAATAAAAATGGAAAACAATGAAGCATTATAAGGGAAGAAATATAGAACTCTTAAATGTTAGCACTATGCTGGTGAGAGAAATATTGTTGGGAACGATCACGGTAATGAGATGAAATAAAATAATCATTCTATCAAAACACACATAATGGAAAATCATAGTCGGCAGAAGTTCTATGAGTACAACCATCAAAGGGACATTGAGTTAGATGTTGGTCAAAAAGTATTCCTTATAATTTTACGTTGTATGAAAGTTATACAGTTTGAGAAGAAAGGGACGCTCAACCCTAGGTACATTGGCTCAAATGAAATCATTGATCATAGAAGAGTAGTGGCCTATTGGTGTTCAATTCATCCAAATCTATATAATTTCCTTATATATTAATATAGTTATCTTGAAGATGTATATACCTAATCCTTCATATGTAGTGAATCATGAGTTGGTACCACTAAAATCTAACCTATCATATGAGGAGTAGTTGGTGGATCTCTTGGACCGTAGGGATAGGATTATATGCAATAAGATTACCCACCTCATTAATGTGTTGTGGAGGAACTATAAATATGAAAAATACGTCTTGGAACTAGTGGAAACAACTGGGTAGATGTAACCACACTTTTTCTAAACTAAGGGAACAAGATTAAATCTTAGGGATTAAATTTCTTAAAGTGGGGTGAATGTAATAACCCAAAATTTTTTATTGATAATTGTTTCCTAAAAATTTGTGTTATATTATTTTATACAAAAAAACTATATCTCTCTGAAAATTAAGTGAGTATATTTTGAAATGTGAAAATTTCATTTTAACCATTTTTCATCCATTGGTAAATATGACTTTTAGAAACAATACTCTTAATGACAATTTTAGCGTTATAATTATTATTTATTAATGAAAGTGAATGAGAAAAATTAATTTATAATGAAGAGTTGATGGCCTCATCCCATAAAGTCATTCCATATGAAGGCCATTTTTGGGAACACATGAGGGATATAGTATATTTGGGCTTCGATCATGACCAATACCAACAAGATCTTCAACAAATGAGGTTGTAAGAAAATCTCATATGTGAGAAGTTCAAGTTAGTAGAGATTACCAATTGGGAGATGTTAGCCCAGCCACCCCATGATTCTATCATCATCGCACATCTCACCCATATATCTAATGTGGGTGTTATAATGGGTTATGTGTCGAGGCCTTAGTTTCTAAGTTATAATTCTTTTTTATAAATAAAATAATATTCCTTCCATTAAATTTTGAGAATAGTATTTCTTAAAAATGTGATGAATTTGGTAAATTGATTCTTCATATGAAAATTTTACTTTCTAGAAATGGTATAATTATTATAATAAATTTAGGTATTATGAATAATGTTTAATATAGTGAAATATCATTATTTAAACTATTTTTTTAAATTTAAATAATAAAATAATTTTATCTTTTCATGTGTGAGAAATTTTACTATACATTTTACTATGCATTTTTGATCCGCTATTATTTTTAATAATTATGTATTTTTTATTTTTAAAAACTTAAATTTCTCATACATAGAAAATTATTATGATTAAATAATCCTTATTTTTGAAATCATCTCATCGAAATTAGGTTAGGGTGAATTTATGATATTTTATATTATACTTATTTTTTCATAAATAGTAAAACATATAGATTTCATTTTTTAATATGATTAATTACATCATAATGATGTAATAAGTAATATAAAATCTATATGAAAGATTTTTTATTAAATTAACATGATATGTGTCCCAAGTGACCAATACCAATGGAAAATTCCATGTGCAAGCACGTGATTTTGCAAATACCTCTACCAAGGTGTCCAAGGAAGTCAATAAAACAAATCCTCACTTCTCTAAAAATACACACCATTTTATCCATGATCATTCATTCACCATTAATATTAAACTAAGTTTTGATCTTTTTACATCCCATGGTGTCCTAGGATAGTTTCCTCAATCCCCTAATGTCATGATCCTCATGTTTTAAGAACACTTTTTGAGGTAATGGAAATATCATATTCTCTTTTCTATTTATGTTTCCATTTTATAGGGTTTGAATTTCAAATTTCCATTCAATGTTGTTATGTACATTTTATTCTATCCCATTACTATATTAAGAGTCTTTGATAAATGGGATACTCTTTTCCATGTGGTTTTTACTATTTTCTAAAAAATTGTTTTAAACCCATTATATTGCTAATTTGTTTTCCCAATAATTTCTAATTTGTCTAAAGAAATTATCTTATTTTATTTTATAAATACCCAAAATTATTTATTTTCCTTGGTTATTGAATTATATTTCAAAATGATCTATTTTATTCATTGATTACCTTTCATGAAACCCATCTTCCTGTTTTTTGGTTTAATAATGACATATTGATCTTGTCACTATGGTTTTTTTAAACCTCGTGCATTTGTTATGAAACCCATTTAAAATATTATCCATGGGTTATTTATGAAATGATTTATTGTCATATATATAAATAAAATTAATTAATAAATATTAATGTTTCTCCGTGATAGCTCTCCAATGCATTGGGTAAAGAAAAAAATCTATATAATTATTTTTTAGGATACCTTAGCGAATAACCTTGGTAATTTTTAGGAAACCTCAGTGATAAACCGTATTTATTTGATTTTTAATGAATGAAATTAATTTTTTAGCAACATTTATATGTTATAAATCAATTTATATTATTTATTTTATTCCTATTTTTAATTTTCCATTCCTTTTGATATACCACAATTTATTATCGATATTTCTCATGATCATATGTAAACTTTTTTTCTACGTTTTCCCTAACTGGACCGTAAGTTAACCCTTTCTATTGATGTATATCCCTAGGATATGAGATGATGTAAATTTTCTTATGATGAACCTATTATGAATCCTTTGAATAGGAATATAATAATGTTTTATTTTTTTCATGTAATATATACATTATTTATAGAAACTAAACATTAACATATCCTTTGTTTTGTACAATGTAATAGATGTATCTATAAAAATGGAAGGATGATATTGGGAAAACATAAGGAATTGTAATTTTTTTGATAATTTTTTTTAAAATTACGCATGAATATTTAATTAATAAGATTATGAATCTATTTGGAAAATATCCACATGGATAGTGTAATGAGGAACTTTTATAAACATTGTCCAAACCTCCTTAAGTAACTACAATAAGTGAATAACCAAAAAAATAAATAACATAAGATAATAAATAGACTGTATAAAATGAAATATTTATTTTAAATGTAATTATTAATGTTTTTAATAATGTTATTAGTTTTACTCAGGACACTGAGCATATGTGAAGTATAAAATAAGACATGAGGTAAGGGTTATTGATAACTATAATCAATTTTATGATACATGGATGATATTATATACCATATCTGATTTTATATAGAGTATCAAGTCACCAATATAATATATGTATCATGAATATATTTATTTTAACAAAATTTTAATTCCCATTTAATTTTAACCCTCTAATTGTGCATTGATTCGTTTGTTACTACTACCATAAGGGTTTCTGAATCTCAATTTTTCTTCACTGAGCTATGATTTGTATTCAACACATGTTTAATTTTTTTTGGTGTATATAATGGACATGAATTTATTCTATCATACATTTCACTAAATATGATTGATTAATAAATCAATATCATGTTTCACCTTTAATTTATTTTTAAATCAATGGATATTAATGATGTAAGGGTTTTGGAAACTCAATTATCATTCAATAAGTGATAATATTACTTCTTAAACATATTTCATGTATTTTGGGAAAATTATGATTTTTTATTTTTTATTTTGTCTCCAATATTAAGAGAGGTATTTTAATTTCTATTATGTGAAACACCTTATCTAAATTTCACTTGCTTCATGAATTATGATATCTGTAGGGAATTTGGTAAACTATAATTTGATTTCATTGAGTTAAATTATAGTAAATTTACTATAATTATTTTCAGTTTTAAAAATTCATTTCTTTTATATTTATTAGAACATTTCCTATTTTATATATGTATAATGTTATAATTTGACATCAAATATTCATTCTCATTTAGTTTCATTCCTATAACAGTGTAATGTTTTTAAGAAAAAATATCATCTCCTATCTGAATGTCTTTTCCTCCATTTATGTTTTCAATATTCCAATTTTTTTAACAATAATATTATAAAATCAAAATATTTTTTTACACAAGTAACATTAAAATTTACGATTATAACATTTAATATTAATTTTTACTATTTTTACTATGTTCCATTCAAAAAAAAAGGTACCATAAATTATTTACAAAAATTATATACCTTCCATATAATTTTTTTATCATCAACTCTAAATTATCTAGAGAAATATTCAATTTAAATCCAAAAATATTTTAATGACAAATATTTCAAAAACTAAATGTTTTCATGTGTTTTCCATTTGAAATTTGAAAAACTATATGTCCTTTTTAACGATCAATTATTGAAAATTCCTTTTAAAATATATTTTTTAAAATATTATAACATAACATTTTTGAAATAATAATGTATATTTTAGGGATCCACTATTAATGTTTATTTTTAAATATTAATTATTTAAAAATAAATTTTATTCACCTTTAAAAGAAATTCCAACTAACCATAACACTGTATCTTATGCCAAATTAAATTTTTTTTACTAAAAACTATTTTACTGTTTTACACCCATTTTTCTATTTTTCAATTCTAAAATTATTTAAATTCAAATTATTTTTAATGATCCTCAATATAATTTCTCATATAAAATAATAAAATTTAGCAATTCAATTATTGGTGTCAACTATATGCATAATTGTGGAAAATTTTTGTGATACCATCAATAAATGTGATGAATCCTATTTTTAATTCCATGGGTTATTTATGATGAGATTAATGTTTATTTTCAATTGGAACAAATACATAATGAATTTTTTTGGTGGGTTATTATACCTCACACTGTCGCGTTGGTTAATATGATATATTATTTTAGATTATAAAATATATCATTAACATGATTGTGGAAGATTTGATCCCATGGTTATTATGTTGATATCATTCATGAAGATTTTGACATAATTTTTTGTCTGTGAAAATGATTTCGGAATATTTTTTCAAATGTTCAAATTGTGCACATGATATGTGAATCATTTCTAACATTTTATTTGGGTGAACATGACGTAGGAAGAATTATTCACATGTTTTTTTCTAAACATTATGTAATTTTCTTTCTTCAAATTTTTATTGTCTAAATGTGATATGGGAATATTTATTCATAAGTTATACATTTGAATATTATTATAGGATATTTTTTCTATTTTTTTATGTGAATGTGACACGGGAATATTTTACCACTAGTTTTGTGAACATGATTGATGTATCTTTGAAAAAAATAATTTCTATTCATATGTTTTTTATTATTCTTTATTATTCTATGTTTCAATTTCATTCTATATTTTTTGTATACATATTATTATATCTTGTGGTTCATTATTATTATATAAAAAGATATTACCATACTATATGTCATATTAATTTGATTTTACATGTTCTTCATTCATGACTTATGAAAAATACTATTGAGACTTTTTATTTTTTAGATTCTTTTTCTCCAATTATCAATTCTTCTAATATGGTTATAATTTTACCCTTGTTTTCATATTGATTATTTTCCCATTAATTATAATTTCAAATAACCTATTTTTTATATTTTTATTTTTCAGGACGAGAAGATTGGTATGACCTATGAGGAGTCAAAAAGGGAGTCTAGTGTGGTTCGATTATGGAGAACGATACCCAATTATTGTAAAATAAGTCTCTTATATAGTTGATCCTAAAAGACACAAAGCTTTATATTCATGATATTATGTGTATGTTATGATATTTAATTGTAAATAATTTAAATAATGTAAAATAATAATAGTTTCATTTCATTTTTTATCAGATAAATGGATTAAATAAATATTTTTTTGTATCAAATCTAGGAGTGTAGGATTAATGTGGCTCAACTTCATCATAGTTCACCTGTGCACAGCCACCAAAGTCCCCACATCAATCACCACTGTTCACTACTATGATTTCATGATCATGACCAAATCCTTTTTATAGGATCACCCATATAAACATCTATATAGAATAATCTCTATGTGCTTCGGTATTTGGATTTTTCATATAAATATTCAACCTGGGTTATCATTCTAGAAAATTTGGGGAAGACAAAGATAAGCATAATGATACCTTCACCTAGGTATTAATTCCCTATTTAAATTAACTTTCTTGGATAAAAAAACTATGGAAATTAACAAAAAACTAATTGTAATTTTGTTATCCTAGGGTTAAAACGTAAGAAATAACACTTCACCCCTAGTATTTTCACACTAGGAAAAAGGAACAATCATGTCCAACACTTGATCTAAGAGTTTCAGACATTATTTTAATCATGATAATAAGGAAACTTTTTCTCAAACTCATTTAGGGAAACCTATTTTAAGTGAAACCTCTTCACCCATTATCAATAAAAAATCCACTCTATCTTGGTTCTACATGAAAAAATATGTGAATATCTCTACATTGGGGAGAAGAAACACCAATCAATAATCCCTCCAATGAGTGGTGGAATAATCCATTACCCAAAAATCACTAGAACAGATGATACTAATTTTAACCTATATCTATTTGAACCAGGCCAATGCCCTTCAATTTTTCAAAGGTTATCACCCAGTTCCTATATTAGGGTACCATGTCCAAATTAATTTCAATTGTAGTGTCCCCTTTACCTCGATCCCCTTCTTGGGTTTAAAATCAATAATCCCCCCCACCCCCGATGTCCCCCTCTATTATATGATATGGTTAGAAAACATTTAAAAGTAACACTATTTGTGATTTATTACATAGATAATGAGATTATTATTGGTTTTTGTAATTATATAAGTTTATCATATATAGATATTACATATTTTTTGATGAAGTTTTATTAAATTAAACCAAAAAACACCTAAGGATCATAAAGGAACAGTCCATTCTGTAACATGGAACATAGTAATTTTATTTCTTGAAGGATATTAAACATAGAACATAAATATATTCACATATAGTACTCCAATTAAAAATACCCTACATAAAACAAATATTTATTACTCGATGCTTGGAAACATAAGAATGGGTCATATTAGATTCATAGTAATTGTAAACATGGTTGATATCTACATATCATGAGGATAAAAGTATAATAATATTAGGATAAATTATGAAAAATGTACCATGAATTAAATATATCCTAAGAATGACTCATGTAAAAAATCATGGATGTTTATAAGACATGAATCATAGTGGAATCAAAGAAAATGATACATGAGAACTAAAAAATTTCATAAGAAGGAGACATGAAAGATACACATTACCATAGAATCTCTTTTTTTAAAATTTTAAGGATCACATATAGAACTATCATAGTTTAATAGTTTCACTCCCTAAACCATTATAGTATTCGAGGTTCTATCCCAAGACGATCATAGTGGAAAAATTACAGAACTAAATTTGGAACACTCCATATTCTAATCCTTTTTATCTCATGAGATATCAATATTCACCAATGTATTCGAGGTTTATATCAGTCCCATACGTCTTTTTTATAACATAAACAACATGAGTGGTTATAACATAAACATCATACATGGTTATAAAATAACCATTGTCATAGAATGAAAATCATACTAATGTTTTTAAAAAGATCATAAAACATTCATCATTTTAAAAAAATGAAAAACATTATAAAACATTAATAAAAACATTTCATGTCATAATGGGACATCATTTATATTCATTTAATTATTTCATGAAAGAAAAAAATCATTTAATAAGAAGCGTTTTCCAAAAGAATTTTATCGTGGTATAACCCATGGAGGAGAAACATGTTTCATAAACATATTATCATCATGAACAAAAAACCATCCAGAGAGAGAATAAAAATTATATCCTTGGATCAATTCATTATTAAATGTTAATAAAAATCAAATGATGTCATAATATGTGGAAAATTATTGTGAATGATTAATTGAATAATTTCATAAGGAAAATACCCCATCCACTTTGACAAATAATTTTTAAAATAGAAAACATTTTAAAAATAATTTTCTTTATAATATGATTGAAAATATTTAACGGTGTATTTTATAGTAATTTAAACCATTTATTGAGGAAGATATCATTTCTTTGAAAATAATATTTATTAAAATATAAATTCATTAATAAATTCGGAAATATTTTATGCAATAATATAATTAAAAATTCAAAATGGTGACTTTTAAAATCATATCAAACATTTCATGACGAAAGTATATTTTCCAAACTGAAAAATCTTTATATATCATAAAAAATTTTAAAAATAATTTTCGTTGAAAAAAACATTTGATAATTATAACTTATGATTTAAAGGAATTAGTGTCCTTTATGGATGGAAATTTCACACACATAAAAAGAATTATTCCATTCCAAATTTTAGTAAATCCCAAAGAAGACATGTTTTGGAATAAAATCAATATTCCTTTTAGAAAACATTTTTAGAAGTATAATATAGCTAAAATTATTTTATTAATCTATTTGGGTATTTTAAAACATTTGTAACACATGTTTTTGAATATATAGTCATGGGGGAAAGGGGGGTTTTTAGACAAAGAGAGAAATAAATACAATTGAAATTAAAAATACTTTTTAGGAATATTTACAGCATAAATAGATGAAAATGGAAGGAAAAAATATTATTACAATAAAAAATTCTGATAATAATAAAATTTATAATTTTCCTTAGAGAGATATCAAAATATTTTATAATTGGAAGAATAACTATAAACCATCTTGATAAATGATTTTATTGTATCATAATTTCATTAAAACATTAGTATCATTGAATTATAAGCCCTATGAAATAATAAAATTAAATAAAACCTAGAATATCATGAGAATAAAAAATCTGTGATATTAAATGTAATATGGGTTGTATATATAACTTATAAAAGGATATTTTTGTACAAATTAATGTATATCCCAACAAAAAAAATTGTGGAAAAACTCCCTAACCGTATTGGAAATCTCTTAAATCATTATGCTAATTAACAAATAATATTAACTTAAAATTTATATATCATTAAAAAAAGTATATTGATTAAATTAAATGTAAAAGGTGAAGTCCATACAAAACACAAAATAAACATGTGTTGATTATGAAATAACCCTCTTTGAAATAAAAGAACGACTAAAAATCGCTTACCTTAAGTCTCTGCTTCCTTTGTATATGTTCAAAAAAATTGTATATTAAATATATTTTTATAATAAATATATAAAAAAACTATAAATATATTTATAAATATATAATTCCAAATATAATTTACTTATAAACATTTGTTAATTGTTTATTAACAATTCCTTTTTAGTGTCACATATCTTGCGATAACATCATTGTATATCATGTTTGTTTATATTTTTTATTTTTTATAAAACTCATACATTAATCATTGTTCCATGATCTAAAAAAATTGCAATGATACATATATATGATATATATTAAGAATATTTTTCTAGAGTAATCAATAAAATTTAGATGTCAAAAATGAAATACACAGTTCATGGAGATGGTATGTAGTAAGTATATATGAATGTTGTTTCTATTTTCTCGGAGGATTGAAAAAATTAAAGGTAAAAAATAAATTACCATTATATAATAATTTCGATATAATATTAATAAAATATCCATATTTATCCATTATTTTTACCTCCCATATAATTCGTGAATAAATCCAAATGCATCAAGAGGTGGGAGTTCTTCGTATACAAGAGTGATGCTGTCGTATTCCTGCCGAATGGAATTTTATGAGGTATATAGGATATAATAATTTAAAAATTATAATAATATCATAAATATCATATATAAAAAATTAATATATAATTGATTCCACCTGTGAGAGTTGGGGGGATGAAAATAAATAACATCGAGTCACGAGGTGGTAATCTATTGTACAAACAATTGTTATTTTGTATCCCATTTGATAGAAGTGGTGATGATTATAGGTCATGAACATGACATAAAAACATCTAAATATGTGTATGGTGTCGATTTTATAATATCATCACAATTTAATTATATTTGAAGGATGTGGAGGGGAAAATAAGACAAAAATTATTATTGGATGACTTTACATATTCTTCAGTTAACCTCAATAGGATTTCTCCAAAAGCTGTCCAGGGTTTAAATTATGGCTGAATTAATTGTTAAATGTATATAGTAGATAATTAAGTAAGTCATTTTTTTATTTATTTCCCCATAATTTTTTTAATGTGTGTAGAGGAGAGAATAAGGGTGGCTATATATAAATGAGGCATGTGGCATACTTGTAATTTTTGGAATGAAAAAGGTATACCACATTTTTAAGAAGAAAAAACGATCAAAATAAAACAATAACAAACCTTAAGAATTATATAGTTTCAATATGTCCATAACATTTGATTTGGAAAAATTTTGGATAATTTTAAACACATTTTTTTAGTTTACCCCTAGTAATTCAATTTTTACCTGAACCATTGGAAATAAATTTTAAAATTTTTAATATTTATTAAGACAAAACAATTAAGTTTATTTTTTTTGGAAAATATAATTTATTATGATACCATATTTATAATCCATTTTTTATGTAAAATTATCCTAATTAGAAAAAGTTAATATTATATTAAACCCAAAGATGCGATGAGAAAGTGTTTTTCTAAAGTAAAAAAAGTTTCAATCATTTAAATGTTTTTTCAATCAAAATTCAAAATAAAAATATTTCCAATTATATGAACTATATTAATTGAATTATATTTTATATATAATATTATTTAATTATCATTTTGACTATATATTTAGGCTTATAAATTATTTTAAATAAAAAATAGTGTTTAAAAAAATAATATTCTTCCATATTCATATAAAACTTTTTTTCCCAACAAATTCATAATTTCACCCAAACATATTTATGACATGATAATTTTGAATGTAATTTATATTCTACAAAATTAAAAATATAAATGTTTAAAAATTATTTTTACAATTATAAATAAAAAAAGAAGGAAAACCCATTTTTTTAAACTATATATTTGAATCATATAATGTCGTTAACAAAAATTAATTTTTTTCTTATCAACATATTATATTTATATAATAAAATTATTCATAATATTTAAAATGTCGTTTTCCAACTCATTTTTTAATGTTTAAGGGATATGTTCTAACATTAATTTATAAATAAATATATTAATATATTTTTATGTATTTCTAAAACTTAGTGTTGTGTGTAACACATGTTAAATTTGATATTATCTCTAATTGAAGATATAAATGAAATTAAAATTATTGAAAGTTTTTTTTTCAACAATTATAAGTGTGTTACATTCTACCCATAATAAATAAATTATTTTCACACAATTTGAACATATATTAAATACTCAAGGGTTTAATATATGAATATCCCTTGTTTGAAAATCCCATTGATCAAATTCCACAAAATATATTAATTTATGAAATAAAGAAATTTTTTATTCTTAAATAAAAATTGTACCATATCATTCAAAAAATAATAATAATTTATTCTTTTTTTTTCTCAAGTTATTTTCAAAAATATAGACTTGTAAGAATATGTTATCAAATAACAAAAAAATTTTAATGTAATCAACTTGGTGGATAGTCATCCTCAAGGATCCTCCATTCCTGGCCAAAATCGAAATCCTAAAATTTAGAAATAAGGTAACTAAATTTCCAAAATAATCTTTTCATTAATACCCCCAAAGAGGTGAAGTACCTCTCAATGTAACATATTGAATATTTGAGTAAATTAGTCATATATTTTCCTGAAACATGTTAATTTCCTAAATTATAATTATATCATACTTAATTACCCATTTCATGAATAAAAACCGAATATATTTATTATATTCAATAAATAAAATAATTTTATAAAATATATCAATGATTAAATAAATGATTTTCCACAAATCTATAATCAGTTCCAGGTTCATCAAAACTGTCACGACCCGTCCCCCTGGGCTCGTGTCGTGACTTCCCCAAACCCACCTTCCATTGGCTAGGGGCTGGGGACTAGCACCAAAGGCGTAATTACCAAAATTTGGGAAGGTGTTACCTTTATAACTGTAAACACACACAATAGTGTACAAGCTGGAAGCAAAATACTAAGTAAAACTGTATAAAAAAGAGTGACGAAATGTAAAGTGGGGCCAGAAATACAATCCCAACTGTAATGTACAAGTACAACTGAATAGGTAAAAACAACAGAAAGGTGAAGACTAGCTCCTGGATTGTCCACCATTGATCTTACCTGAAGGGTAGGTATAGATATCCTCCTCAGCACTCCATGTCCTTCAATCTCCCCTGGGGACTGACTCATCGTGAGGTCCACCTACGAGAACCGTCTAGTCCTCGTAATCTCATCCTCGATCGGCGTTGTTTGTCGTCTTTATTCAACACAACGAGGTGCATGCATAGACCGTGTAGGGGTGAGTAAAACGATACTCAGTAAGGACCTCGAGACCCTCAAGGTCTCTCAAAATCCAACAAGTATAAACCACAAAGTATGAAATCAACAGATAACACCACATAGGTATATGCCCATACATATACCTAAGTTATCAAGTAATCCATCTCAATCGTGAGGAAAACACAAAGTTAAAAACTCATCTCACACTTGTATTTTATTCTTGGGGTAGTATCATGTAACATTTCTAGTCACACTGTCGACACCTCAGCTACTATAGTACTCCTCCTCTATCGAGTACAGTGGGCCTGCCGTGTCTCACAGAGGTGGTTCCCACTATCATTGGACTGCTGAGGTACTCCTCCTTTGGAGTACCGTAGGTCTCCCGCATCACACAGAGGTTCTCCCCACCTTGGGTCTTCCACATTACACAGAGGTGATCCCCATCGTAGCCTACAGAGGTACTCCACGTGTCGAGTACCATGGGTTTGCCATGTCACATAGAGGTTCTCCCCACCATGGGTCTTCCAAGTTACCTAGGTGCTCCCTACTGGGAAATTTGAGTCACTTCGAGTCGAATCCGCCAGCATTCGTCAGGTCTCAGCCAGCTACTTGGTCTCTACACTATGCTCGCTCGTCTTTGGGAGGATCCACTCCACGATCTGCAGGTCGATACTCTAACTATCTCGAAGTCCCTCATAGAACTATCTCAATGGTCCTCCTAATCATATGGGTCTCTATGTAATAGACGACGCATCAATCAGATGCCCGACCTGTGAGTTAATATCTTTTTAGTCCTGAGGGCCCTGTTGGATTTGTGTATGATCCAACATGACGATATCTCAAATATGCCTTGAACACTCGTGGGGTATTCTCAAATGGACCTTTGTGTTCCAATAATTCCAGCATCTCTGACGGTTCATCAAATGGATGTTCTGTTCCAAATATATGGACAAAGAATGTAAAGGGTCGGTAGTGGGCCCGGGTCCAGTCTGACCCGGCCGGACTGACTCGGCCCAACCCAGTCTGGGTTAACCCAATCAGACCCACTGGGTCTTACCCGACCTGTTGGGCTGGTCCACCCGCTAGGTTTGGCCTAGTCCGCTGGGCCCGGTCTAGTGGTCTGCGGGTGCTGTTCGGCCCAGAGGTCGCCGCGTAGGCAGCTCGGCCCGAAGGCCGGGGCCGATTCAGCCAGCACCACGAGGGACATCGTGGCCCTGCTCTGAAGGCTATCGTGGCTCGTCCAGGAGTCAGGGTGCAGCTCGGGAGGACCGTCAGGGCGGCCGGGTAGGCTGGATGGTAGCCTGGGCAGGCCATCAGGCGGCCAGGAGGGCACCGGGGAGGTCACGGGCATGCCAGCAAGGCGCGGGCCGGCCACTGGAAGGTCGGAAGGGCATAGGCTGTCGGGGTGGCAGCATGGAGGTGGCCAGGTTGGCCAGTTCGGTGCGGCTCGGGCCGGTGCGGGCCGGTGATGTTCGGCCGAGAGTACTGGGGCACCGCGGGGGCGACGCAGTTCGCGAAGGCCGCAGGTAGCACGTCCTTTGTCATCACCGCCTTCATCATTCCGTCGCCATATTGCCATGCTGAGTATCATCACAAATAATAAATGTGGAGGGATCGGGCCATGTTTGTTTGGCCCGCACCCTCCACTATTAGGGTGATATCAAGAGGCTCGCAAGTATGAAGCACAACAACCCTCGTTCCTCGTTTTGAGAGAAAGGAAGAACAAGGGAATGTATGATACTTAGATAAAATTAAACCCCTACCTTTGACTATTGGGAATCGTTCGTTGATGGAGTCATGGAATGTAGATGAATAGAATCACCATTCATCGCGTCGGTCGTATACTTCAAATCCCAAGCTGCGTCGGCTTTGTATGACACTCCACCTCGGTAGGTGTCCAGGGAAGAAGTCAAAGAAGGTTTTTTATCGGCATTCTTCGTTGGAAGAATGTGTTCTTTGTTCTCCGTTGGGAGAATTATAATCCTCCCAAGTTCCCATCTTTCCAAACTTCCACCCAAATTCCAAGTGAAATTATATTAGATTGAGTTCTCTAATATTTATTTGGCATAGAAATTGAAAAGAAAATTAAAATTAAAATCGCGCCCTAATTAATACACGAGAGTTGGGACTAGTAAATTAGAGGATATTGGCACAAATTAAATGAAGGAGATTTGAAGAGGCTCCCCCTAATAAATTGGAGCTTGAAGGTTTCTCAACATTAATGAGGAGTTTCAAGGGGTTAAAATCCATTGTGTTCCCTACCACATTAATCCTCTAATGGGAGGTTGAGTTCGGATGGGCCCCACCACCATAACCTCTCATGGGAGGTTAAGGTGTAGTGTTCCCACCTCCAACATCTATGAGGAGGTCTTAACCACCACACAACAAATGGCGGCTCAAATAAAATAAAGTGTAACTCACTTTATTTTACTATTTT
The DNA here is from genome assembly GCA_963277665.1 of Viscum album. NCBI lineage: Eukaryota > Viridiplantae > Streptophyta > Magnoliopsida > Santalales > Viscaceae > Viscum > Viscum album. The sequence goes on from OY728159.1 coordinate 235,865,824, forward strand.
CCATGAAAATCCATAATTTAACTTCTATTCTCAACTAACTACCATCGAGGTGAAAGTCTCCTTAAGTGAATACAGGCGCTGCGAGTTCAACGGTAGCCTCGGATATCAATTCTGAGCACTGGAACAAATGTTATAAAATCTCACTCGTATGTTTACTGAAAGTACCCAAACAAAACTTCTGAAATCGTTTCCGGGCGCACCAATCCTCAGAATCACGCGCCGTTAGTTTTTGCGGACTCATAAAATTCCCATGTATTTATTAAAAAAATACCATGGGAATTCTGAGTCATTAGATTCTCCCCACCTAATGGATTTAAGTCCGAGTAATCTACAACTTGAACTAAAGAAACAAATGGGGGTACTAAGCACGCATCTGAGCATCCTGCTCCCTTGTTCTCTCCTAAAAGTTTCTGTGCTACAAACAAATGTGCACTAGAGGTATAGACCATCCACATAGGACCTTCTCCTGTTAATCCTCAATCTCCATTGGAACCTTCATAAAATTCTCCCCATCATCGATGTCCACCTCTCCATGGTCGATGATGTGGGAAGGGTCCTGCATATATCTCCTCAGCTGAGATACGTGGAAGACGCTGTGCACCCAGTGCAACTGAGGTGTGGGAGCTAAGAGGTATGCCACCTCAGCAGCTCTGCTGAGGACCTGAAAAGGTCCGATGAATCTTGGAGATAACTTGACACCTCAGCCAAATCTCTGTAGACCTCGTCATGGTGAGACTCGTAGGAAGCCGTGGTCGCCATCCTCAAACTCCAGAAGCCTATGTCTCTTGTCAGCATATGACTTCTGTCTGCTCAGTGCAGTCTACATTCACTAATAGATGATCTACACATTCCCTATGGTAGCTCATACAATCTCTTGTCCCACCAGTGCTGACTCCCCAGGGTTAGTCCAGCATAAGGGTGATCGACAAGGTCGCTCCTACAACTCCTCGAAAGGTTCCATCAGAATGGTGGAATGGTAGCTGTTGTTTTACGAAAACTCCACCAAAGGTAAGTGATCCTCCCAACTGCGACCAAAGTCGAGGACAGAAGCACGCAACATGTCCTTGAGGGTCTGAATGGTCTAATCAGTCTGGGCATCCGTCTGAGGATGGAAGGTGGTACTCAGACGAAGTTGTGTCTCGAAAGCCTCCTGCAAACCCATCATAGCTGGGAAATAAAATGTGCATCAAGATCAGAGACAATAGATGAAATTACTCTATGTAGCCACGCAATCTTCTGCACATAGAGGCGTCCCATGCTCTCTACTAATGTCTGCTCTCTAATTGGTAGGAAGTGGGCCGACATGGTCAGTCGGTCGACTATCACCCAAATTGAGTTGTGGCCCCTGAATGTGCATGGAAGACCCATCCCAAATACCATGGATATCCAATCCAACTTCCACTATGGGACACCAAATGCTAGACCAATCCATCTAGTACCTGGTGCTCCACCTTTACTTGCTGACAAGTGAGGAATCGATAGACAAACTCTGCTACCACCTTATTCATTCCTGGCCACCAGTGCTGTCACCAAAGGTCCGAGTATATCATCACCTCTAATTGATGTACCACTAGAGGGGATGTGTCTAACTCCCTCAACACTTCCCTCTGAAGTGATACTGGCACCATAGTACATCCTATAAAGTGGATGACGTGCTCCCCACCATTAGAAAACTCATCAGATTCCTACCCTATAGATATCTGTGCACATCCTGTCTTGAGGTCAGCATCCCCATTTTGTGCCTCCCTGACTCACTGAAGAAGTGGAGGAGTGACTGTAAGAGACTGAAGCAAATCTGCTCCATCTCGGTCCACATAAGAAATCTATAAAGCAGCCAGCAACTCTATCGCCTCTCCTAGAAGCGTTACACCAGATCTCCTACTGAGCGCATCCGCAATAATGTTACCCTTCTCAGTAGTATAGACTATCTCAAATTAATAGTCATGGGGGAACTCAAGCAAAAGTCAATGTCTCAGGTTTAGGCCCTTATGATAAAAGATATACATGAGACTCTAATGATCAGTGTATACGGTAACACATTCACCCATAAGATAGTGCCACCACATCTTTATGGCGAAGACCACTGCAGCTAACTCTAGGTCATGGTTAGCGTAATTTTATTCATGATGTCTCAGCTTCTGAGAACCATAAGCGATCACTACTCTGTCCTGCATCAGGACACACCCGAGTCAAGTCTTTGATTCCTCGCAGTAGACTACGTACCCTACGCCCTACTCTATAAGCCTCAAGATGGGGGCACTAGTCAGCCTCTACCTCATCTCCAGAAATCACTGTTGGCATCTCTCCGACCATACAATGGGTTTTCCCTTCTTCATTAAGGCTAATAGTGGTGCTATAAATCTGTAGAAGTTTGGTATGAACCTCCAGTAGTAACCAGCCAAACCCAGGAATCTCAATACCTCAGACACACTCCTGGGTGGCTCCCAAGCAAGTACCGCCTTGATCGTCGCTGGATACACTGAAACTCCATCCTTTGAGATGACAAGTCCAAAAAATTGAACCTCTCGTATCCAAAACTGGCACTTCGAGAGATTTCTATAATGCTGGTGCTCTCAGAGGGTGTCCAGTACTACCTGCAAAAGGCAGGCATGCTCCTCCTCAGTAGTCGAGTAGATCAGTATGTCATCGATGAAGAATACAACAAAGCGATCGAGGTATTACTAGAAGATCATGTCCATGAGTCCCATGAATTCTGCTGGAGCGTTGTTCATGCCAAAGGGCATATCTAAGAACTCATAGTGGCCATATTGACACCTGAAGGCCATCTTCTACACATACTCATCTCGAACTCCGGGTTGCTGATAGCATGATCTGAGGTCTATCTTCAAGAAACACCAAGATCACGTTAGCAGATCAAAGAGGTCGTCATTACTCGATAGTGGGAACTTTTCTTTCACGGTCACCTGCTTCAGGTGACGGAAGTCGACACAAAGCCTCAGGCTCCCATATGCCATCTTCTAGAATAGAATTGGGGATGCCTAGGTAGAAACACTAGGCCGGATGAATCCATTCCCCTGTAAGTCCTCTAGTTGTACCCGCATCTTGCGTAGCTCTTTGGGTGCCATCCGATATGCTGATGTAGTTATCGGCGTTGTCCCAGGGTACATGTCAATGTAGAAGTCCACCTCTCTACGAGGAGGGACTGGGGACATCATCATGGAAGACAACCACATACTGGTCTACCACTACAGGGTAAGCCGGTCTCTCCACATCCACAGCTCTATGGGTAAGGCCTGCCAACTGATGAATGATTGGCGACACCCTCCCTTGAGTAAGTTCATCCTGTGATGCAAAAGATCCCTTCTTGCTGGTGAAGTTAAACCTGATCCCATCTGTGCAGACACACCACACTTTGCACCTAATACAGTCGATATGAGCATGGATTGTTGATAACCAGTCCATACCCAAGATGACGTCATAAGGCCTCGATGCCGCTATGAGGAGATCCCAGCCGAAGCACTCACCTCTTATAGTAAGCTCACATTGCTGACAGCAGTTCGTAATCGTTGAGTCTGCACCCATAAGAGCCTCTAGCCGTAAGGAGGGAGCCGACGGCTCTGTCAGAATCTCTAATCTCCAAACGAGGGAAGTGGCAATGAAAGAGTGATGGGCACATGTGTCTATAAGAACTGCAGCTAAGGTGGAGTAGACACAGATCATACCTAAAATCATCTCTGGAGCGCCATGATCATAAGCCTCACCTGCCTAGAGCTGAGCTCTCACATATCCACCTGCTCCATATAGTCTAGGTGGACCTCCTAGTGGGGGTGGTGGTAACACCTCGAAAGGTCGCCCACCACCATCCACCCGACCATCTCCTCTACAACTTCTGCCTAGTCCCTACGGACTACCTCGATCGAACCTCTGCCTCTATCTGGGAGGTCCCTCAATTGTCTAATAATCATCCGAACAGTGGGTCGGATAGTTATGAGCCATGTGACACAACCCAGAGCATGAGTAACACTATCTTTTCCTGGCATATATGTCAGTGCCCCGGGTTCCACACACAACTAATCCTGAGTCATGTGGTCATCCACCCATGGGTCTAGTCTTCTTGGACCTCTACGTCATCTATCTACTGCCAACTGCAGAAGACTCCACTTCATGTCAACTAGTGGTGGTTCTCACTGCTGGAGATTGCTGAGAAAGGAAACTCTCCACCAGAAAGGCTCTCTCTAGCACCTCCGCCTATGTCGGGATGCTGAGTGAGATCATCGAAGCCCTAATCTATCTTCAGATCCCATGATCGATGGTCTGAGATCTGAAGAATAGGTCTCATCCAAAATATATGGATTAGCGTGAGAGGTCAGTGAAGCTCGCTGAGTACTGAGCTACCATCATGCTACCCTATTTTATATGCAGTAGCTCTTGTATATGCCCCAAACATAGGGTGGATGAGACAAACTCTGCCCGAAATAGGCTCTCGAAGTCTGTCCATAGTAGTGTCATCTCGTCTTGCACCTGGAGCATTAGGCTACACCATCCTCCTACAACTTCCTGAAGAAGACTTGTGGCAAGGATCACCATACGGTCTGATAGTGTCCCTACCAGTCTAAATACTCTCACTAGAGCCTCCAGCCAATCCTCAGCCGCCTGTGGGTCCTTCTCTCTGCTGAACTATGGTGACCCCTAGCACTGGAACGTGTGAAACGCACTCAACCGGTGTGCATCATCTTCTACTGGGGCTTGTGGAATTAGTGGCCCAATGAGTCGTGGTACTACTGGTCCCTTCGCTCGAAGAGGGCCCTACACCGAGTCCTCGCTACTCGGTGGGATATCGGTGCGTACGAATCTCGAGGCTCTAATTGGTCATCCAAATGGAGGCATCCTGAAAGAAATAGATGCGACACAGTCAAAATACTATACCTGGTGAGCTAACCTGGTTGAAATTCCATAAAGAATACTTTTTAAAACACACATGCAACCAGTGGTTTCGTGCGCTGAGTTGGAAACCAGAAGTCAGGGTCCTGGTGTCTGGATAAGTCGGTCGCCACACCAACATTGGACTTCCGAAATTAAAAACCACACTCACTACAATTAACACTATTTCTTCACAAAAAATAAATATCAGAGTCCTAAGATTTGCGGTAGAACCGACACCTCTGATACCAATTTTTCACGACCCGTCCACAGGGGCCTGTTCCACGACTACCCTAAGCCCGCCTTCTACAGGCCAGGGGCTGGCGACTGGAACCAAAGGCATATTTCCCATAATTTGGGAATCCATTTCATTTATAACTGTAAACACAGACAATAGAGTACAAGCTAGAAACAAAACACTAAATAAAAATGTATAACAAAATTGTACTGAAAAGTAAAGGGGGCAGAAATACAAGCCCAACTATTAAGTATAAGTACAACTAAAAAGGGATAAACAGATGAAATATTAAGATCAGCTCTTGTATCATCCACTATAGATCATACTTATAGGGAAGGTATAGATGGTCTCCTCAACACTCCACGTCCATCAGTATCCTCTGGGTACCAACTCGTCCTGAGGTCCACCTTCAGGTACCATCCAGTCCTCATACACTCAACATCATTCAGTGCTATCCATCGTCTGCATCCAACAAAACGAGGTGCGGGCATAGCCCGTGAAGGGGTGAGTTTAACGATACTCATTAGGGACCCCGAGACCGACAAGGTCTCCTAAAATAAAAAAAGCATAATCCACAAAGTATGAAGTCAACAGATAACACCACTTAAATATATGTCCATACATATACCTATGTTATCATGTAATCCATCTCAATCGTGAGGAAAACACAATGTTACCGACTCAACTCAAACCAGGATTTTATTATAGGGGCAGTATCAAGTAACATCCCCAGTCACAATATCGAAACCTCGGATGCTATAGTACTCCTCCTATATCAAGTACATTGGGCTTTCCATGTCACACAGAGTCACTTTCCACTATCCTTGGACTGATGAGGTAATCCTCCTATCGAGTTTCATGGGTCTATCGCGTCACAGAGAGGCGCTCCCCACCGTGGGTCTACTGCGTCACACAGAGGTTCTCGACCTCGTAGCCTGCTGAGGTACTCCACGTGTCGACTACTATGGGTCTTCCCCATCACATAGAGGCGTTCCCCACCATGGGTATGCCGCCTCACCAAGGTTCTCCCCACTGGGCTGGTCGAGTCACTCTGAGTTGAATCAGTCAGCAATCGTCAGGTCTCAGCCAGCTACAATGTCTCTGCACTATGTTCGCTCGTCTCGGGGAGGATCCGCTCCATGATATGTAGGTCGATACTCTAACTATCCCAAATTCCCACTTAGAAGTATATCAAAGGTCCGGCTCGTCATAGGGGTCTCAACGCAACATATGGCGCGTCAATCGGATGCCTGGTCTATGAGTTAATAACTTTCTAGTCCCAGCAGCCCGGTTGGATTTGTGTATGATCCAACCTGTCCATATCTTAAATATACCCCGAACTCTAGTGGGGTATTCTCAAAGAGACCATCGCATTCAAGAATACCAGTTCCACTGATGGTTCGTCAAATGGACGTCTGATGCAAAAGATATGGCCAATGAAATTAACGGGTTGGTAGTGGGCCTGGGACGGGTCTGACTTGGTCGGACCGACTCGGCCCAACCTAGTCTGGGCCGACCCGGTCAGACCCGCTACGTCTGAAACGACTCATTAGGTGGGTCATCCCGCTAGGTTAATATTGTTTTGTTGGACCCAACCCAGCGGATGATAGGGGTGGTTCATCCCGGAGGCCAGGGCCGGTTCGGCCAGCACCGCGAGGGGCGCAGCTCGGACGAATTGTCTAGGAAGGCTAAGCGGGTTCAGCCAGCGACGCCACGAGGGATGCCGTGGGAAAGATCAGAAGGCCGGCATGGCTCGGCCGAGAGCGGGGGTGTAGATCGAGTAGGCTGGCAGGGCAGCCGGGCAGGCCGGGAGGCTGCCAGGGCAGGCCACATGACGTCAGTGGGGCTCAAGGCCAATTCAGCGGGGCACGCGGGAGGTTCGAGCAGGCCGTTGGGGTGTGGGCATGTCGGACGGAGGCCGAGATGCGGCCGAGCGAGCCTGTTTGGCGCGGCTCAGGCCAGCGCGGGCCGTTAGTGTTCGGTCGGGAGCACCAGTGTGCCATGGGGGCGGCACGGTTCGCGGAGGCTATGGGTAGCACGACCTTTGTCGTCGCCGCCTTCGCCGTTCCGTCACCATATCTTCATGCTTAGGATCATCTCAAACAACAATGGTGGATGGGTCGGGCCATGTTGGTTTGGACCGCACCCTCCCCGGTTAGGGTGATATCTAGAGGCTTGCATATATGAAGAACAACAACCCTCGTTCTTTGTTTTTAGATAAAGGGAGAACATGGAAGAACATTATACTAAGATAAAATTAAACCCATAACCATGATTGATAGGCGTCGTTCGTTGACTGAGTTGCGGAATGTAGAAGAAGAGAATCGTCATTCATCGCGTTCGCCGTACGCTTCCAATCCTGAGTTGCGTCGGCTGTTCAAGACGCTCCACGTCAGTAGGTGTCCAGGTAAGCAGTCAAAGAAGGTTTGTCTCCGTCATTCTCTATTGGAAGAACACTTTCTTTGTTCTTCGTTGGTAATATTCTAATCCTCCCAAGTTGTCCTCTTTCCCAACTTCCACCCAAATTCCATGCGAAATAATATTAGATTGAGTTGTCTAATATTTTTTTGGCATAGAAATTAAAAAGAATAATTATATTAAAGGCTACCCCTAATTAATTCACGAGAGTTGGCATGAATTAAATAGGGGAGATTGTCACAAATTAAATAATGAGGATTTGAAGTGGCTCCCACTAATTAATTGGTGCGTGAGGGTTTCTCAACATAAATGGGGAGTTTCAAGGGGTTAAAAGCCTGGGTGGTCCACACAACATTAATCCTCTAATGGGAGGTTGATTTAGGGTGGGCCCCACGACCATAACCTCTCATGGGAGGTTAAGGTGAGGTGCTCCCACCTCCAACCTGCATGAGGAGGTTTTAACCACCACACACCAAATGGCATCTTAAATAATATAATGTCTTGCTCACTTTATTTTATTATTTTTCCATGAAAACCCAAAATCTAACTTTTATTCTTGACCAACTACCATCGAGATGAATGTCTCATTAAGCGAATATTAGTGATGTGAGTTCAACAGTTCCATCATATTTCAATTCTGAGCACCGGTTCAGAAGTTATTAAATCTCACTCGTACGTTTGTTGAACGTACCCGAAAAAAACATCAGAAATGGATTCTGGGCACACCGGGCTTCGGGATCACGTGCCGTCAGTTTTCGCGTACTCGTAAAATTATCATGTATTTAAGAAAAATAATATCCACGAGAATTTCAGGTTTTTACAATAACACAAAAATTTAATTAATTGATATCCATCATCTATTTATCGCAACTCAATTTTCATAAGAACGATAACCTAATAATGGAAATCATTCTTTAATAATGTTATTTCAATTAAATATCACCTTTCCATTAAATCCCTATTCTAATATATCAACATCATTCCATATATTCTCGAAAATTATTAACAAAATACATATAATGAAAAATTGTTATATATTTCATAATTCATGAATTCTAATACATAAACACTGCATTCGTTATAGTTTATTCTAAACAAATTAACAAAGATTGATATTGTCATTACTTAATGAACATTTCCTATAATATGAAAAATGAAAATTGTCTTACAATTAATAAAACTCAATTTTTTTATTCCTGTCATATTTAAAACAAAAAAACTATTGTATCAACCCAAACAATTCTTATGACATTTTTGGTCTCTTCATCATTAGTAGTATAACCAATAGTCATACCAAATGGCTGGTTATCTTCATGATCTCCCCCCCTAAGAAATTGATTAAATAATACACATACCCTCCATTTTTAAAAAATTCAATCATCAATGATAACATATAGAGACCATTATTCTCATCAATTTTATTGAACAAAAGTTTCTATATTCCACTACAATTACATGAATTGTATTTTTAATTTCCATAGAAGAATCAGGTTCCCTTTCTTTAATGAATTTAACATTAGTTCTTTTTTCATCATCCTCTACATATAAGAAACTTAATATTATTTACTATATGGGTTTACCAACCAATATATCATTAAAATATATCTTTTTGATATTTTTTGTGTCTGAGAGATTGTTTTGTTTCATGTTTTTAATCATTTATCAGGATATAAATATAGAAATAATCAAAATATCATTCACTTTAGTCATTATTCAAAATATTTTATCATCAAAAAATTGTCTATAACATTCATTGATATCATTGTTTCTTCTCGTCAACCCCATTTAATAAAATAAAAAAAACATAGTATTAAAAACAATAATCACATTGGAGAACAACATAATCATAAAAATTCACATATAAGATATATTAATCAGGAAACATTTTTTTAATATGTTTGAATTTAGGCCTTATCTAAGTCATTCAAATTCTATATTCAAATTCTTCAAAATAGTTCATAATGATTTTTTCAATTTCTAAAACATATCCAAATAGGAGTGTTAAACTATGTGTGCATCAAGAACCTTTTTCTTGATCTTGGTAATGATTGAGTGCAACTCAACTCACTTGTTAATCATTAATTACACATTTTTACTTCCATTTTAGAGCTACATCCACTTGTAGTATCCAATATGTGAAGTAATTTTATTGAAAAAAATTAATATATCCTTTAGAAAAATTAAAAGGAACATTAATATACTCTAAATAATCCTTAAATTTTTCTATAGACATATCCCAACACATATCCTTAAAATAATCCCAATGTATCTCACTAATATTTTCTCCATCCAATTTCTAAAGGTTGATTAAACCAATTCTATGATACCAAACTTAATGACCCAAACATCTCATTTATAGATAATATATATTTTTAGACGAATATTCATTACATTATATAGACGAAGACATGAGGATCGTAAAGGTATAATGACTTTGGAAGAATGAAACCCAATACTATTATTTTAGGAATGATCTTCATCATCTCCCATAATGAACATCCAACATAAAACATTTGTTATATATTACCTATTTAAAACCATTATTCATAACATGGAGAAATGATTCATGAGAAAGAGTGATCTTAGATTCTTAGTAATGTTAAACTTTGGATATATCAATATATCTTGATCATAAGGGTATACAAAGATGAAATTAACTTTTGAAATCTATACCATGTTTAAAATAGATCATAGATATCATTCATTTCATAAATCATGGTAGTTAATAAGACATGTATCATAGTAGAAATTAAAAACATGAACCATGATGAAAACATAAGAATAATAAAAATATATGTGTCGTACATATAAGAATATAATATCATTACTGTATTTTTCAAGGTTCACTAGAAAAGCAATAATATTTGAATGGGTTCACTCCCCAAACCATCTTAGTAGTCAAGGTTCACTCCCAAGACTATCGTAGATGATAAATTCATATATTGAACTAGGTTCACTCCATATTCAAATAAGTTTATATCATGGGATATAAATCCTTAACCAATGTAATAGATAGAGATATAGGTTCCAACAATCATGGTTATAATAAAAAAACTATCCTTGGTTATTATGGAACCACTGTCATTTGATATAACATTTATACAATTTAAAATCATAAATATGTGATCTATAAGGTCATAAAACATTCATCATATCAATTCCCATGAAAAAATGAGTTTCATAAACATTTCATCATAACATAAAATGTTTAAAATTAACAGGTTTCATAATTATTTCATCATTCCATCAAATCATAACCTGTTAAAAATTATTCTTCTTTGATATACATTTCAGCATGGTATAAACCATGGAAGAGAAATAGGATTAATAAACATATTTTCGTCATAAACATTAACCATCTAGATAAAAAATAATAATGACATCCTTGGATCATATTACTAATAAATCATAAGTTAAGTCAAATGATTTCTTCTTAGATGGAATATAATTTTGAAATATCACTATGAAGTTTTTTTGAGGTAAACATCCATTCAACTATAAGAAAAACCTTTTAAAAAATTAACAATTTTCAAAATAATTTTCATTAAAATAAATATGGAAACATATAATGGAATTTCAAGAAATAAATTAAATAAATTATTAATGAAAATTAATATTCTATTAAAATAATATTTCTAAATCTATAAATTCATAAAATATTTTGGAAATTATATTTCATTAAAAATAACCATGAAAACATATATTTTTAATACATATAAATTATTTACAACATATCATGGGAAAAATATCATTTCAAATTTGATGATACACTACCTAAAATGAAAAATATTCCGAAAATAATTATAATTAAAAATAACCATTAAAACATATAATAAAAAGTTTTAGCAATGAGTAGTCAGAATGGTGGGAAATGATATACACATTAAGAAAATGATACCATTTACATTTTTTGTAAAATCATAGTATGATTTTTTTTTGAAAACTACAGAAAGATTCATTTTAATATTTAAAAAACTACAATGTGTAAAAATTATTTAAAAAATATTTTGGGTAATTTTAAAATTTATTTGAAATATTTTTTAGAAAACCCATACATAAAAGAAAAATCATTTCTCAAAAGAAGAGAAAAATAAATTTAAATTCGTTTAAAATATTTTATTTGAATATTGAGTATTAAAAGAGATAAAAATTCATTATCCTTACATTAACAGAGTATAGGAAACTTCATGAGTTTCTTGAGATATTAATCATAATTTTTATCATTGGAAGAACAACCACAAATAATTGCGATAAATAATGAAATTGAATCATAAAGCAATTACCAAATTTTAAAAAATGAATTATAAGACACATGAAAGATTAAAATTAAAAAAAATATCCTTAAAATAAATAGATTCATGACATTAAATTCCACTGATGTGGTTTATAAATCACATTAATTTAGATGTTTAAATAATATAACATTTGTCTTATAGAAGAAAAACTGAGGCAACAATCCCTTAATACATCACTAAAATGTTAATTAAAAAAAATGCTTAAAAACATCAAATGAAACCTTAAATATTATTAAAATAACATTATCCATGATATAAAATTTTATATATGTAGTATATAAAGCATACAAAATAAACATGTGACGAATATGGAATAAGTCTCCATAAAATTTATGGTAGACTAGAAATCCAAAACCATAATTCTCACCTTCCTGTATACATGTTTAAACATAATGTTTAATAAATATTATTATATTATACAACTATTAAATAAAAATAAAAATATTTATCATACAATATAATATTTACATATAACTTTAATTACACGTTTATTAACAATTCCATGTTAAGTGAATATTTTGGTCAACAACAACATTATTTTTCTTGTATGTTTGAATTTTTTATTTTTTCCTTATACAATGAAATTTTTTCCATTATATATATAATTTTAATCATGATAAAAATATATATTAAAAATTTATTTATTTAGATTAATCTATAAATGTTAGTGGAAGAAAATGAAATACACTATTCATGGAGACGGTAGGTCGTATGTACCAATGAATATTGTTTCCATTTTATCAATGCTTATAAAGAAAGAAAGATAAATATTATATTCCCATTATGGAATTATTTTTATTTCATATATATATCATATATGATTATTGAACTCATATAAATTACCTTCATTGTAATGTGTGAATGAATTGCATCGCTTTGTAAGGTGGTAGTCTGCTGTACATATGAGTGACGCTATCACATTCCAATAGAGTGGAATGTATGGAGGTTTATGAAATATAAGAATTAAATATGAAAAATAATATCATAAATATCAAATAAAATAATTTAATCAATACTTATATCCATTTATGAGAGGTGTTTAAGGAGAAAGAATGATATCAGATCGTGATGCAGTAGTTCAACATATACAAGAGACATGAATTCCTATAAAAATAATGGAAATGGAAATGGAAGTATGTAATAAAGTAAAATAAAACAAATATTAGTTTATATTTATAATTAGGTTTTTAAATAATTAGGTTTTAATAATAATTTAACCATATGGAAGAATTAATAATATAAAAACATTTGTTGTACAATGATACATGATATTTGAGAAACCTTCTTATATTAGAACCAAAATCAAGTATAGGATTGATTTTTAACCTAAATAAGGCTTCTAGGATTATAGTAGGGAATAAAGTAATAACTTTATCTATTTATTTAATTAAGAAAATGTTAATGTAACTGTGAGTAGGAGATGATAATGGGTGGCCTTTTGTTAGTGAGGTGAGTGGCTCACTTGCATGTTCTGGAATGAAAAATGTGTAACTGAAATTTTAATATTTCAAAAGGCACTAGAATAGAAAATTATTAATCCTTAGACAAAAATGGTAAAACTATGTCTATTAAATGGGGTTTGGAAAATAATTGGGTCATTTTTAACCCATAACTTTTTATTGTGACCCTAGTAAACAGATTTTTCCCGTATCTGTGAGAATTAGTATTTACTGTGTTAATTATTCATTATTGTAAAAAAAATATTTTACCTTATTATATAATATATATTTTTCTTCATTGAAATATGGATTTCATTTTTTCAAATTCCATTAATTGAAATGGAAATATTAAATTAAAAATAATCTAGTATATATAACAAGAAATTGGTTTTTCAAAGAGGTATTGTTCAAATGATTAAATAGTTTTTATATACAAATTTATTATAAAATTTTTACAATGACCCAAATTGTAATTATTAATAAATAATTAAACTAATTTTACATTAATAATCTTTAAAAAAAAATAATATATGTTTTTTAACTAAATCGATGTTTTAATAAAAATAAGTATTATCAACTATTATTAAAAACATTAACTTTTCTAAAAAATAAAAAAAAGTCACCATAGGTTAATTTTGAAAATATTATTTGAAAGGTGATTTTTATTTTTTAAAATTATTTATTTTTTTTTTAAAATTTAGTTTTATTATTGTTCATAATAAGAAATAAAAGAACATTTTTTAAGAGAATAATATTTTTGAATCATATAATGACTTTAATGAATATTAAGTGTAATTTTTTTAAATGTTTTTTATATAAAACTATTATAATTAATATTTTAAATGGAGATATTCATATTCATTTGTCCTTTTTATGGTCAAGGAAAAAATAGTTCTTTTTATTAAGTAATATTAATATATTTTTCATGTTTAAATGAAACATTGGGCTACCCATGACCCCCAGTATACATGATATTGTGTGTAAACCAAGATATCAATGAAATTAACATTATTTGAAAAATAAATTCATGAAATTATTGTAGGATTTATTTTTCCACATATACTGATCAAACATTGATGGAGATTATTACTATGTATTCTTTGGATAATAAGGGTTCTTGTATGAGGAATTCCAGTGGGATAACACTAACCTCAGGCTATCCATCATGGTTGTCTAATTGTTGAGATGAACAAACTTTTGTAAACCCAATTACAAGAGTACCCATGGGAATCCATATTGGTATAAGTATCAATGAAATTATCAATAATGATCTCATCCGAGGTCAAATTAGGGATCTATTCATAGTAATTATCATCGATTTTGATTTAGTCTCCCACCTACGCACATTTGGGCTATATTCCCTATGTATTCAATTAACCTACTCAATCCTGAAGTGTAATCCAATTTTAGTTATATATTTGAATCATATGTATAATACCCATAAATATTTCGTAGAAAAATATTATGCCTCCAATTTTTAGATTTAATGTCTAACCTTTATGCTTTCAAAATTAAAAAAAATACATTATGACCATATCTTTTCTTTATAACATTAATGTATAAGGTCCAGATCCCATTGTAGAAATGTAAATTTTGATAAAAATTATATAAGGCACGATTATTATTCCAACATGATATATAAGATTACTCAATGAAATTTGATCCAAATTCCCCTTCATCTATATTATCCTTATTGGAATACGTTAAAAATAGGATCTGAGCTAAATCATTACATTGGACTATATCACTGACGAGGAAATACCCCAATTGGAGGGATATATTCTTTCTAGGTATCATATACATCTAATATGGGATCATATTTCCTACATGGATTAATTCAAACCTTATTAAAATTTAACTCATTCGAGGTTAACCATAAGGGGACTCTCATGATTATGTCAATATCTTAAAATTATTAGGAACATTTTTCATAGAAACATATTACACATGATAATAAAATTATTATAAATAATCTTCGATTGAATGAACCTAACCCCCAATAACCCGTATCTAGTATGTTATTTTTTACATTGAAATAAAATTTCATGACAATATTATTTAATAAGTAAGGATTGGAAGTCCTCAAGAGACAAGATACATAAACATTTCATTACAAAATGAAATTTTACAAAATTGTACAACAAATAAGAATTCTATACATCCTTAAATTGGATAATTTATTCAATTACACTTCATAATCTAGGGAAATAAAAAACAAATGTATATTTTGAACTTAAGGGATCAGGAAGGTAAGTAATACAGTGGAATCTATCATGACATGAGTTTGATATAGGAAACATTATGAAATTAGTTGATGCCGTAAAATGAATAATTCATGAAAATATGTTCCATGGATAAAAAACAATTTGTTAATAACATAGGTTTCATAATAATGGGAGTAAAGAAATTTAATAACATAAAATGTCATAAACATATCACCGAGTCCTTGTTTCAATATAACATACATAATAGGTAAGGATGTTCCCATTACTTTTCTTATTAGTATCATGAGACCTACCATATTCATTTATTGGATATGTAATTTAATACCCCACATGACAGATAAATTTAAAATACATTTCATCATATACTAAATGATAATTTGTTAAACCTAGTATAATTTTCATGGATGGAAAACATATAAATACTTCACATTATTTCCAAATAGTGATTATCATTCAAGGTTTTCTAATTAATAATAAAGATTATATGGATAATCAATAAATCCCATAATAAATTAATTTATAAGGATTTATAGTTGAATTATATTTACATATATAAGGAATAATTATGGGTTTAAAAAGGTCAAATAAGTACTCATTTTGGGTGATTAGTATGAATTATTGTTAATGTGTACTAATCATGATTAACATTATTGATGATTTTAATGCGTAAAATATATGTATTTTAATTGGTAAAAGGATAAATAAGTATATACAAACATTTTAAAATTTAATTCAATATATATAAACATAAAAATCATAATCTACGGTACATAAGGATCATGATAATGATCCAATGAATATAACATGGATGTTTAAAACAAGGTTTCTAGTAAGGGCCCACATGTATTTCATTGAGGGAAGATAGAGTTCATAACATACCATAATTTTTAGGGCTATTAAATCATTGGTAGAACAAGTATAAAAATCCATCCACTTATTATATCCAGATATAAATTTCATTTCCCAGAAATTTATACACTCATTACATTAGAAAAAGTATATGATTTTTAATAGATACGTGGATATTTAATAATGGTAACATGTTATTAATTAAGAATAATTTGAGTTAAATGAGTACTCATGGGGATGTGATGTACTAATTACAGTAATAATAATGACATAATTACAATATTTGATTTATTTCTTATAATTTAGTAGGGAAAAAATAATGGAAATTTTAATAGGAATAGAAAGGAGTGAGAAAAAAACCATTTCACATGATAACAACAGATGATAATAGTATTAATTAATGGTTTTGGGTAATAGGGAATTGATAATAGTGAAATGTAAAGATAATAACATGGGAATATAATCACAAAAGTGTATGAATTGATTTTTAAAAAAGACTATAAATAGTGAAATTGAAATTGGAAATGATGTGGGAGATATAGGAACTCTTACCTATCTTGAGCTTCGTCTCTTATAACTAAAACATATATCCAACCAAACTCTTTATCATTCAATATAGGGATATGAGAGATGATACTAGAGTCAAAAATGATTATTGATATTCTAATTTAGTGAAGAATAATGAGAAAATGAGTTGGGTAATTATTATTTTGGTGATTGGATTGTTTATCAATAAATAATTAATATTTTTATTTCTCCATTTTCATTAGAAAAGCACTACACCTATAGTGACACATTAATAACATTAGTGATACACTATATTGTTTAGTGTAATAATTTTCAAATAGATCAACATAGTTCCAATTTAGTCATTCATAAATAATCTTGATTCCATATTTACCATGTTTCCCTGTATTTTGTCACACATAACCATTTTATCGTATTTTAATATGTTTACAAAAAGGAAATAAAATAATTATGCCTTTGTTTATTTTGAAATCACGATTCTAAATATATAATCTATATTTTATAAAGAATTTTTTGAATTATCTACATGGTACCTTTTCTGTGATGTTTACACATTAATTGAAAATAAAGTATTCGGGAAATACTATTTCATTTCTAAAAAAAATTAAACATTAATACTACTAAATGACTAAATACATAACCCATTATAAATATATAATAATTATTTAGGGTATGTTGTGTCATTTTATTGATTTGTTTTGGTGTTTTGTCCAGCATTATTTATTTTGTGATTTCCGCAAACTACATCTAATCTATTAGACGACTCATCTATAACCTCATTTTTTTGATCTCTTCTTTGAATTTTCTATGGAAAAAAATACATATATATTATCTCATTCCCATGATTTGAAAAACTAAAATCCTATGGAATGTTTATTCTATTTTAATTCATGATCCCCATTTTTTCTAATTTTGTCTTATTATTTCTCTTCATATATTCTTATAAAAATAGTCATTTTTTCATTTTTGTATTACCAATGGTTATAATGCCCAACCACTATGTTGTGAAACATAAATAATTCTAAATTGTGTTATATAATTTTACATCATATATATTCATAGATATTGATCTAATAAATAATATATATGATTATTATTTATATCAAAAAATTACAATTCTATTATTGTACTATTTCTCTTTTTCACTGCTCATATAATGACCATATTTTTTATAGGTAATATGGGTAGAGAGATATCTACATTTTTTTAATATTAATTTTTAAATATTTTTAATTATTAATTACTGTGGTTATTCAGATAATATCTATTTGTATGGTTTTTTAAAATATATTAGTTGATTGTGTTTTTGAAAAATCTATTTGAGATTTCTATAGTTATTTTGTTTCCAAAATAGATGGTTTTATGTTGGAGGTTTTAGTAGTGCTTTTCAAATAAATTTTCATATAATTTCAATGTTATTTTTATGAAAAGGGATATATTCTTGTACATTGTTCTTTGTAACACATAAAAACTATAAAAAACCTTAATGGAGGTTTGATGATAATCAAAACAGAAATAGAAAATTATTCCATAACAAAATGGAGTTTGAGACCAAATTTTATGTTCCGTAGAAAAGAAAATTGGGAAATGAATTTACCATATATAGAATTTTTTTGAACTTTAATGAAATATTTCATAGTGGTATTTTATTTTATAGGGGATATGTTTTCATTTGGATTCCACCAAAAATTGTGATAATCTTGTAACGTCTCGTGATCTGTCACTATCTCTTATAGACAAATCACATTGGTTGTGGGACCTCAAGCATGCCTCCCTATCTATTAGTGTCTAATAAATTTAACTGGGGGTGTAAATAGAATAGTGGGAGGACTATACCACATGTAATATAGTTTTAATATATTAAAAGTACAAAAATATCAGAGTAAATGTTTTTTGAAAAAATTAAAACATATAACTAGATGGTGGTGGATGAACAAAGTAAAAAATATAAAAAAGAACTTTTTAATGATAATATGGAATGTATATACATTTCAAACAAAAAATAATACCTATAAATGATAAATATGTCCAAATTAACTTCAAAGACCCTATTCCCAAACCTCACATTAGCCTCATCAAAAAGCTCCATACCATCTAGAAAGAAAAAATTAAAAAAGGAAATTTTCACTTCTCTAAATCATTTCCATGAAATCTTCTTAGGCACTAAATGGATGTCTGAATATGGTGTGAGTAAAACCAAAAATTTCAACACTGCAATATTAAAATAAAACTAGTTTGAGTAATATGTGCTTGAAATTAAGTGATTAATAGGTGTATTAATTTATAAAAAATAATAATAAAACAATCATCTTTTATCACAACTATTTTGAAATATCTATATGCATATAGAAATACCATGCCCACTATAACCAAAAACCAATTTCATAATCACATAACCAAGAAAATTACATTTTATAATAATTTCGACATAACCATGCTAGTCAATTAACATGATAATTTGAACATTACCAGGATAATCCCTATAATCATTATAGTATAACCGAGATAATCCATTTATATTTTTGTTTCATAATAATAATTCAATGTCGTATCTATAATCATTTCAACTTAATAGATAAAATCACTATAAAAATCACATCATAACCTAGCCAAGACCTTTATATTATAATTTCATCATGAATAAAAACAAATGATATAGTAGTAATAATAATATAATAATGTGTCATTTCATAATCCACAATGGTGAATTCATATAGTTACCATTTCACTTTAAATTATCCATTCATTAAAAAAACTATATACTATTTCATTTCCATTATACTTTTCACACGTATTTATATAAAATTATCATCATACCATTGAACTATAATTTATGTTTTTTATAAGGTGAATCTATTAAAATTAATCACTTGTGGTCTCATGTCATGCTAATGAAAAAATTAATCCATTAGTAAAATAATTATTCTTCAATGGTAGACTCGCCTAACGTGTAGTTGCATGATAGGCCTAAACAACATTTGATCCAAATGGTTCCACAGAGTAAACCAATATATTATTTATCATAACAATTATTCAATTAATTAAGGTTAACATTTTGTTAGAATAACTGTATATTATTTGACACAGTTAAAAAATAATGAAAATATCATATAATTTGGATACGGACTACCTACCTTTATTTGGAGATCAAAACAATATTTCCAATAGGAAACACCAATAAGAAAACTGGAATATAAGATAACAAGAATAATCCTAAATAAAAAAATATACATGTAAAACACCAAAGAGACCATGATTAAATTATTCCTCTATTAAAATAGATTACAATATGAAGAGGGGAAAATAAGGAAAAACAAATCACCATGGATAGGATGCTTGATCGATTAAACTAGAAGGGAAGAAAAAAAATCCAATGTCATCTAGAGTTCTAATGGTCTTCATTATATAAGGATTAACATTAGATGAAGAATAAATAAAATTCATATTTTGGAATTAATAATTATGGGCTCAAAAAATCATGGTTTGTGACCCTTTCCCATAATATATTTCTCATTTCTTGAGTTACACTAAAAAACACATTACGTCAGGTAAAAATAACCTTGATAAACCATTAAAAATCATGAACCAGTTTCATAGATTCTTCCCATTTCATGCACTGAACCATTTCATGACATCTCAATAGTAGTATGTAAACATAATGAAACTTGTTCACAATGTTTAATTGTCGCACATGAATCTCTCATCCATGATTCTGTTGAAAAAGTCCAACCAACTTGTAAGCCTTCCAAAAATATGTAGGTTCCTCATAGGACCTTTATTATCTTACAAAGTGATTATATTTATTAATAAAACAAAAATTCATGATCATTAGATAATTTAACCCCAAAAAATAATGTTTTTTCAATAATTGTACTCGACCACCAAGGATCAAAGATGATGGAAAAATAGAAAAATAGGTTGGTTGAAAAACATAAAGACATATGTTCTTGAAAAACTAATGGAACAGAAACCCATAAAACTAGATAATATATCATCCTTGAGTCTCTTATAGAAACATTTTGGGGTATTATTGAACATTTTCTTCCATTATTCTCACATATTAAACTCCATATCCTTGGTCTCTTCATATACATTCCCATGCTACCACTAGACTCAAACTCATGGTATAATCCTCTATAAGAGAAACTTTTTCGATATACTCTACATTCCATATAGGATTCTCCAGAAATATTGAATATAAACCAAGATTGAAATCATCTGTATTCCACCAAAGAAGGATGAAAAGGTATCTTTAAAGCTACAACATGTGAAAAAATCATGCATGGAACTAAAAACTATGGAAGGAATAATTGGTATATCAATTGACTAATCCTTTTAGCAATCTAGAATACCTCAACAAAACTGTGAACTGGAATTCCATATTTTTTGATTTGTCACTACCCAACCATGGTTACCCCTAAATGAAAATACAATGACCAACCTCAAACTCTATAGTTCATATCTGATGGTCAGTGTAAGATTTTTTCTTATTATATGTGGTTATATATCACATCCTAATAAACTAGACATTCTAAGGCTTCTCCAAAATGGTATTTGGACCAATAATCACTAACCCATCTATCTACTATCAATAAATAGGCAAACAACACATCTAGCCATAGAAATACTTAAATGGATCTATCTATATCGATTCATGAAGTCTATTATTATAATATAATTCCACAAGTTCAAAATTATACTCCCCTCATCCTGTGAAATCCAAAACACATAACTATAAAAAACCATATGTATCAATGTATTTAGTTCATATTTTCTATTAGTTTATGAATGATAAAAAATGATTATAAGAACATACATTTATATAGTATTTTGAAAACCTTGATAGAACAAACATGTGAAATGAGGATCATTACCAGAAATAATAATTACTAAAACACTTTACAACCAAACCAGAACCAGCACGTAATAGATACCCAAACAATTAACAGTGAAGGTATCCATGATAGGAAATAAGTGGGATACCATCATCAATAAATATACATTCTCCCACCCTACATATATTTTAAGAATTGTTGAAGGAAATCCTATTAGAAAATCTATATTGACATTATCCCATTTCCACTCTTGGAAGGGTAGAGGACACAAAATCCTGATTGGAATTTGATGCTCTTATTTAACCTAATTATAAGTATAACATATAACAAAAAATAATATTGTCTATGTCCTTATTCTGGGAATATAGTACTGTCTATGGAGATTATGATAATTATTTGTAAAACTAGCATGTACCAAACATCTAGAAGCAAGAAGCTTTATCATCAACTCCTTGTAAAAACCTATTGGAACCCAAACTTAGAAAAAAATAGAATAACACAACTTCCCAAAAGATACCCTCATGTTGGTGGCTCCCCATCATATATAAATCCTTTTAGAGAAAATCCCTCAAGATAAGATAAATTATTTGTTTTTTTCAGAACATGACGTACATTTAAAATAGATTTCATTGTCAGAGACACTCATTTCTATGACTCCTAAATATCATTATTCATGTATTCAAATTGTTTTGTCATCCACCACCCAACAAAAGACTCCTAATCTACCTCTTTCTGCATCATCTAGCTCAATGAATCAATAATGATGATTCCCTTTCCAATGATTATTATCCAACATAAAGTCAAATTATTATAGATACTTTAAACACCTCATCTACTGATGGTTCATGTCTTGGTGAAAAATGATGTACATGAGTTTTTTGGTGTTATATGTACACCACAAACCTATATCCAATATGATAATGTCTAAAACATATATGTTTATGGACCCACACAATTAACTCATGATCCTGAGTAGAATAATTCCTATCATGCGGTGTATGATTCCTAGATCAGTAAGCTAACACATGATCCTCCCGTATTATAATTTCATAGAGTGAAGCTCCTGATACTTCACAAGACACAGTATATTCCTTACCCAACACATGTAAATCAGGGAACGATAATGATTCCAACCATCCCTCCATGTCATGAAAATATTTTTACAAGAATCAAACAGGAAATATTCACTCATTTCTATGTCATCCTAGGTATCAATGATTCGATAAAGGATAATTCCTGGTTTAAATTACACTAAAAAACTACTAAAACCGAATAAATTCTGAATCACGATGATATATTTGGGACAATCCCAATATACTATGGTTGTATCTTTTTGGGGTCCAATGACACTCTATATAATGTGATGAAATTTCCGATGATGTGCACTTTATCAATACAAGAAATTCATTTGTTTATCTTGTCATAAATGTCAACATCTCTCAATTTACTCAAGATGATATCATTTTTGGGAATGATATTCCACACTCTTAGAGTATAACACAAAATAAATGATAAAAACCACCTCAAACTGATACTAAAAAAGATGATAAATCTAAATCATCATGTCCATGAATACCTCCAGCGCATTCGTCAAACTAAAATGCATCACTATAGATTCACAAAAAGCACACATTCTCCTAAAATTAGTCATAGGTATACCATATTGTTTCTCTCTAAAATGGTGGTATCTTGATCATAAATTTATCTTATAGAAGATTTTATAACTTCCAAATTGATTGAAGAGATCATCAATGCATGGATAGGGATACCGGTTCATGATTATCATCTTGTTCAATTTCTGATAGTCCAATCATAATATCAAGGTCCCATTAGCCTTCTTCTATAAATGAAGAGGATATCCCCATATTAGTTTAATTGGCCATATTAAACCTTTACCATACATATCATCCCACTAAACCTTCACCTCTTGTATATATACTAGTAGAATCCTATAAGGTGGAATAGAAATTCATATCTGCACCTGAAACTGACATGGTCATGAACTCATAATCTAGAAAAAATTGAAAGGCTCAAAGTATTTATAGAAGTATAATAAAAATCATTCTAAAATCATGGAAACATATCCTTATAAATTCCACCATTATCAGGAACAAGACTTTATATCTGATCAATGACAAAACAAAATATGCACATAATTGATCGTGAATGACTATCATAGAGACCACACTCACCATAGTGAAAATAAATACCTTGTTATAAGACCCTTCCCCAATGTGTACCCATCATGGTCCAGTAATGAGGAATAGAAAATGTGACTTCTCAGGTCCAGGCTCCAGTATTCCCCGAGTTGGTGACTAGAACTTAGGGTATAATAAGAAATCACATTGGAGGAAATACCCTCTTAGAGAAAATGTAGATGAGAGAGATAAGACAAACACACCAATCAATCCCTTGTCATATATATATATATATATCCTATGTGAAAACATGAAATTACAAATAGTACAATAACAAATGAAAGGAAAACTACAAGTACTAAAAGGAAAACATTGAAGTTACCACAAAACCCAAATAGCTTCTACAAACCATGAGATTTTAATGTCCATCCTAATATCAAACCTACCCTACATAACCTGAAGAATATATAATTTATACATAGAGTCATCATAATAATATACATAATAGTATCATCCTTATATCCCCTCATGAGAAAGCTAAATAAATCATTCTACAACATAGTAAACCATAGTGAAACTAACTCTTCACCTAAATACTTATACTTATTCTCACAGCCTCACCATGTGAAACTCCTACCAAGAAGTTTATAAAATGGATCATATAATATAGAGAGGAATGATAATGGGTAACTTGGTCCCTATTTACCTATAGTTTAATGTTATTCCCTAACAACACATGTCCTGATACATCTCTCTCTAATACAATCCAGTCCAGAGATACCTAGAAACTAAATCATGACATGCGGCTCATGTATCACAATAACACATCACCTCATGTGAAATCCCCACATATAGTAACCAATTAGTTTTCTAGAGCCATCACATACGGTATAACATGTATCATAGATTGGGTATTATACCTCAAGACATAATATCCTATAAATTGAGTAAGTACCTTAATCCATTCAGACTACACACGTCATATAAAAAATAATCCTATGAATACTATATCTATGGAAACAAGTTTGAGAATAATGTAACTCCATCACAACCCTCTTTACAAATATATGTGTAAAATAACCACCATGCATACCAAAACATGTAACGAACAAGAGAGGGGAGTGAGTCCAAATAAGGAAATCATCAACCCATACATCCATTGGGATAATGCGGAAAACACTCCCCCATAGTCCAATAGGTGTTACTCTACCTAACCAAAATGGTTGCGGCAACATATGGAATCAAATAATATACATGGTATAATACATTTAAAAACCACATTATGTTCATAACCTCATCTTATAATCCACATCAGCAAATGTCACTTGGATCCTCAGATGACACTATTAAGAGTATATATCTTATAAGTACAGTAGAATTTAAAGAGATACATTAAATTAATTTTTTTAATTAAATAAATTTCATTATGTTACGTAATTCATTATCCATTATTTACCCAACATCATTATTCCATATTAAATTCTATTAATCATCTGAGTAGAGTGCATTACCTCCTGATATACTCTTAACAATGTCTGGGGTTTATCCAGAGTAACCTATTTTTAGAATTTTTAATCCATAATTACCAACCCCATGGGTTAATAATCATTTATTCATTATTTTAATAATTTCATGAAGTATGTATTCTCGAAAAACTATCCTATGAAACTACCTAGAGGAAAAATGCATTCATGTAAATCAAGATACCTCATGTATTAGGGAATATAATACAGTTAAAATAATCAACATGTCCCTCATCCATTAAATAGATTCATACATGAGCATCACATTTATCAAAATCACATATGTAACACCCCAATAATTCATATTACATTATCTCCTTAAAGTAATTAAATTGATTCTTCTACACACAACAACAAGTTCAAGTGCATCACGACCTATCAAACTAGCTGTTTAAAAAGTGGTTATGAATAATATTAACCTTATTTTGAATTTTATATATATCATATATAATTTTTACATTCATAATTTTTTCTTAGACATAATATAAGGACAAATTATATTTTTTAGATAAAAGAAGTATTTTTAAAAAATACGGTTTTTCCACATTTTAATGAAAACCCATTATTTAATACAATATTTGAAACTTTTATATATTCAATTAAATGAAAATAAATTCTTCTTTAGATGCAGGGAAACAAATTTAGTTTGGATAATTTTTTTTTTACTTTTGGGATAACTTTCATATTTTGATCAATAGTTAAAATACTAAATTTTAATTGAAAACAACTATTTTTTTGAAATAATTTTTTGTGTTAAATTTTTCATTTGTGTATCTTTAAAGTTTTATTAGATTATATTATTACAATTTTATATAATTTAAGTCATTTTACATAATGTAACATTTAAATTGGACAAAAACACATGTCCATCATTTGATAGTTTTTTCTTCTTAAAAACCTGATTTCTAGTTTTGACAACATGGATTAATTTTAAATTAATTAATGAAACTTATATGTTTTAAATTTTAAAAAATAGACATCATTTTTGAATTTGTAATATAAAAATTAGCACAGGGTGATGTAATGGTATTTTTTTCTGAAAACATTCAATTTTTGAAGAATACTGAAAAACACTCTCTTACTGTTTAAAACTGAATTTTTATTTAAATAATTGGTATTTTTATTTAAATTTATTTTAAAGGTAAAATGGATTTATAATATATATATTAGTACAATTTAATTCAATGGAGTGATTTTAGAATAATATTTGATATATAATATTTTATTGAACTATTTAACGTCATTTACCCACCTTATAGAAACGTATGAAAATTTGAATAAAACGTAATGTTACCACTTCTGTGAATTGAATATAAAAAATATGAGAGACACGGTTGATATCAATATGAAAAATTTGGTTCAATAAGATGAAAATAATTTTTCCTGATTAGTGTCTTATGAATTTTATTTACCATAGCTTAATGCAAATAGAGAAATTTAAGGTAAAATGATATTATAATTAACCTAACACATGCCATAATTCTATTAGATAATTTTATTTTGAACAAAATAAACATTAGGACAAAACAATGATCTTTTTTGATATACTTGTATTAGATTATGGCATTTATTATATTTTATTTAATGAAATGATTGAAGTGTAAAATTTTAATTTTAATAAATAATGCATTATTAATATAGGTTCATACATAAAATAAATTTGACTATAAATATAAATTAGAAATTTAAATATATTTCTAAAATTATTTTTATTTATTTATAGATTTTAGACGTTAAATAATTAAATTTATTTATGACACAATGATGATGTTTTAATTACCTTATTAATGAAAGACTAAAATAATTGATGTTATAAATATTAAAATAATTGTAAATTGAGACTTTTGATGCATTCCACGAATTTTATAGGTTAATATAAAATTTTAGGGTTGATTCAATGAATATTTTTATATTTAATAATGTTTTTACGACTTTCACAAAAAAATACTAAATATTGTCAAAGTAGACATAAATGAGTTTTTAAAACAAATACTATTTTATTAAATTCTATAAGTCCTAATAAAATAAAGATAAGCCAAAGGACTTATATAATGATTGATATTTCATTAATTAACCTGTTTAGGTTTGTTTTTCATTTTATTTTATGTTTATTTACCATGTATTATAACAATACAAGAAAACATGGTAAAAGTTAAACTATTTAACTAAGGGTAAAATATAAAAGATAAGGTTAATATGGTGACCTAAAAATTTCTAAAAACTGTTGGATAAGATTATTTTGACCCATATCTACTTTGGCGTTGAAATAAATTCATTCTGAGATATTAAACACCAAAAATCATTTTATAATAAATTAATATTTCTATCTTTTTCCAAAGTGACCGTCACCTCTCTTATAAAAAGAAACCTCCCCTTCTCTTAATGTAACAAATCCAAAGTCATTGAGATCAGCCAAAACCTTCTCAAATATCCTACCAAAAACTCTCAAATAAACCTAGAGGCATTAATTTGATCAGAAATCCAACTTATTGGTCCTATTTTTCAAATCAAAAGGAAGAACCCAAACAACTTGTAATTACTTTGTTACCTCTTTCAATGTTATTTTCTTCTTCCACTGCCTCTTTCTTTGTCATTTCCATACCAAATTAATAACCATAATACATAATAAATATTTATATGATATTTTAAATATGTTACAACCATATTCATTATTATATCCATCTTATGAATGACAAAGTCACCATAATTGCGTATGTACGGGTTACCGTCTCCACATCATTGTGTAGTTTATTAATCAACACTTAATTTTTATGGATGGGTATAATAATGAGTATAATTGATTTAAATAATTATTATAACATGTTAATTATGATTTATATATAATATACCATAAAATTATATACAATTTCACCATAAATAGATTGAAATTGCTGCTCATACGTACGTATGACTTACCGTCTCCATGACGCGATGATATTCATTTCCACGTTTACCATTCAACGATGATTATAAAAATATATATTATTAATAAGTATGTAATATAGGAAATAATAATTCTATTAGAAATATATATATATATATATTATTCGCTTACTTCTCTTCAATACGATATGAAAACAGAAACAACAGTTATGTATACATACAACCTACCATCTCCATAAACGTTGATTTATATTTCATATATATATCTATTATACATATTTATATTCTAAATATATTTGATCCATAACTAATTTTATAATTTATAGAGGCAATTAAATCATTATATAAGTGATATGATCAACAATAACAAGTTAATTCATGTACGATAAAAAATGATTATTACCCAAAATGTTTTTTTAACATGGAAATTATTTTTAAATTGATAGTATAATTTCATTAATGAATCATGTATGATATCATAAATATGAATATGGTTCTATTATAATTTAATAATATACTATGGCCATTATACAAGAGTTTAAATGTACCCTCGAACAAAGGAATGTACAAATTTAAGGTTAATTCATCAATTTCATTATTATCCAAGATTTTTTATGTGTATGTTTTTAAAAGGGAAATATTTATTATCCATTCCAATGTTTCCTAAAAGTGTTTTCAAAAAACATTAATGAACTCTTTAACTAAGCCATCATTTTAAATTGTTTAAATATTTATTTTTCTAAATAATTATCATTAATGACCATGTTTTAAAATGGTTTTAAATATCTATTTATATAAACATGAATGTTTTAAAATGTTAATTCCATTGAAGAGTTTCAAAGTGGTATGAGACACATTGACTAAAAAATGACTTTTATATATTTTAATTTCAAAATTGTGTGATTTTTTAATGATTTCATGGAAATGGGTATTTCTCTAAAAGAGTTTTACTGATTATTTTCAACTATGTCAACAACGTTTAATGGATGTTATTCATGATTGAGGTTTATTTATTATAATAAAATGTTCTATATTATATTGAATGAGTTATGATTTGTTTGACTATGGATGTGATGTATTATTCCTTTCATGGTTTAGGGTTAATGTATTTACGTTTTGAATACAAGTTTTAATATGAATGTTGATGTTATGTTTCACCCATTTCATTTGAGTAATGAATTGCACATAGTATGTGATGGGTGAGGCCTACAATAGACCATCAATACATTGGCAGGTCTCATGAGGAAAATTAGTGTCTTGGCACAGGGCCATGACAAAAAATTTATTTGTAGGATTTCCACAAGGCCATGACTATGTGGTTATGATGTATGGAATTATGCAATCCCTCGTTATTAAATAACATTTTACATGTCAATATTTAACTAGTAAAATATCCATGTTCATGTTTATATGGTAATTTTTTATTTATTTTTTTTCAAATTATGATCAAGTTTATTTTCAAAAGGCTTTTATTTTTATTACACATTTTGCCTTAAAATTTTATTGCTTCTGCTAAATTATTTACCTCTACTGAGCATCTGAGATCACCCATTTCTTTTGTTTTGTTTTCCTAGGATTTCAAAAAATGTATTAAGATTGATATGAATGGCTAAGATATGGGAATAATGGTGTTTTCAAAGGGTTATTTTTTCTGTCATTTATGTTGGAATGTGTAATTTAAAGTTAATGTTTGTAATCTATTTTCCAAGACTGATAAATTGATCAGTCATTCGGGAATCAATTCCTTTTTATCACGATAATGTATTAAAATAATGCACCGACTCTAGGATTCTTGGGTTATGGAATTACAATTGGTATTAGAGGAAATGTTGAAATAACATTAGAAATTTGTTTTAGATAAACTATGATTATGAAACATTACCCTAAAATATATCTTGTGGATTAGTATAGAAGAGAATCCAAATTTTTTGGTAATGTAGATATTATGTGGGATTTCTAATAAATACATCCATGTTTGGATACTACATGTGGACATTGTTCTAGAATAGATGTACCTTGGAGTAAAAACTCTAACAAATAGTTTCGGGATTGACCCAGGGTATCCTGTTACACAACAATGGGCCTTACTGTGCACCTTGTTTGAATCTCCTAGGGGATAGGCTTAGGATAATTCATATTTTTATTTACATACAGTTATGAAGGATTTACGAGTAAATATGTCAGCAAAGAAACCAATTTTAAGATTATTATACATGATGTGTGTAAATCTTCAATTAATACTGAGATTTTTTATTGTTTTTAGATCATATATTATGATATGATCTGACGTACTATATATCATCATTTTGAAATGGTACCCAGTGGAAGGACATCGAACTCTAGCAATACAGATGATTCATATAGTAATAAGGATCGTATCCTTCATGGTCTCAAGAAAACATATAGAAGGGAAATAGTCTCCCATATATTTGCATCATATGAATAAATAGTATCATGTGTTAAGAAGATAAGTAAATAATTATATGAGTCCTACAACATTAATGGGAAGAAAGAAAAAAGAGGATGAAAAAAAAGATTGATAATGGGAAGAAGGGAAATAATTATTGTCTCACATGTGATAACTATGGAAATAATCACCTTGGTAAAAGCTTATAGGGAATTGGAGTATGTTATAAGTGATGGGGAAAAGGATACCACATTTGTGATTACCTGAGTTAGAAAAAGGTTTCAAATGTACAATGGTTCATTTTCAAGGAGTAGGGAAAGTATGGGAATCAATTTCCAAATCATCATAATATGCCTCAAATAATGTTATTGGTTAATAATTTTGTTAGGATACTACCACAGATGAAGAGGAATGAATAGTGTTTGTTGGATGTAATTAAATAATTGTGTCATTTGAGTGTTGTATCAACGATGTAATGGTTATATTAATTATGAAAATAAATAAGAATTGTACTTCAATAATATTTCATTGAGGATTTCAGATTTTATGGTTATAAGAAATGTGAATCAATAGAAATTCAAACCTTTTGGAAAATATTTCATTGAAGGAAATATAAACAATAATATGGTTCTGATAATATGTTAGTGATTTTGGAATAAGATATGATTGATTTGGATAAATTATATTGGATATTCTTGACTAACATGAAACAAATTAATGGTTTCTTTATTCCATAATTGTTATATATTAAAACATTTTTTGTATTTAAAAAGTATATCATGTATTCTATGTTTTACAAAAGGAATAAGGAAGTACATACCTTTTCAAAAAAAAGTTTTTTTGGTAATTCAGGTTGTTAACACATCATAATAGAATAGATGATGAAGGTATTCACATGTTTTTATGTGATAAAATAGATATTCATTCTGTTATGTTGAATATCCTTATAATATTTTTGGACTTTGAGTTTGGACACATGTATTTTGGATAAGTCTAAAGGTTGTAGCTGGGTAATTTGAACACTTGATATTTTTTTGAGGTTAAATTAGGATTTATTGAATACATTAATCTATCCTTTTGGTTTCTAGTAAACATTTAGAGGATTAAGGGAATACTTGTGGACCTTATTTTTTAATAAATGTACTTCAGGAATAAAAAATAATTTTTGAACATTCATTTCCTAATGTATGGGATGATGTGAAAATAGATCGATGCACCACCAAATGATGATAATATGCTTATGAGAGGAAATGAAATCATGTATGTTTTTTTAGTTCTTATTTTGATTTAAAATTAATCCCTCACCTTCACAAAAAAATAATTTATCTAAAAAAATGTTTCATCTTAATACCATCTGTTTTGTTGAACCGATTATACTTTAAATAACCATATATTGATAGCTTTGAGGCCCTCAATTTTACATTTATTGTTCAAATATTTGTGCTTGATGACCTCAATCACTCCCTATAAATATTTATGTATTCCCTCCAATTATGTGTCTTTAATTTTCACCAATGTTATTCTATTTGAAATCTTAATTTGGGCGTGACTTTTTCATTTCACTTTCTCTCTTATTAAAATGAAATTTTATTAACCCTATTTTCGATGTGGGTTTCCCACAAATGTATTTTTTATTTTCAACCTTTTATTTTTGAAGAACAATTTCATATTGTGAGGATGTAATTTATTGAAGGAGGGGATAATGTAATGCCCCAATATTTCATAGTACGTTATATCTTTAAAGTAATTAAGTAGCTTATGCTACACGCAACACCGAGTTCAAGCACATCACGACCTATGAAACTAGTAGTTTAAAAAGAGGGTATTAATATTATTAACCACATTTTGATTTTTAAATATATCGTATAAAATTTTAACATTCATCTTCTGTATATTATAGACATTATATAAAGACTGGCTGAAAATTATTTTTTATTAATAAAAACACTTTGAGGTAAAAGTGAGAAACCATAAATTCCATCAAACAACAAACATAGTCCAACAGAAAAAACCAGAACCAACCTATTCCAAGTAAAAGCAGCTACCACTATCTCCACAGAAGGACCACTCGGTGATCCCATGAATGAACGGTCCCTCCCGATGGCAAGCCATCCCTCTGATCAACCACATCCCAAATGACCTTCAGTGGAAGGAGCAGCGTGCTTTAACCTGCCGGAGCTGATCTGGCCCTCCACCATTTCCACCCACAGCAAGGATATTAACTCAACAAAATATTAGTTAGGGAAGACATAAACAGAATTATTGGAAACAAATTGAGTTCTACCATAATTCCTATCCCTAAATAGTTTCTAGGATATAATAGAAACCTTTAGAAACGGATCCCCCCTTATCAGATCTTCAAAAGAAGAGGTCAGTTGATTCCACAACTCCAAGTACTCCTCCATTCTGATCAACCCCTTGTTGAAGCCTCTAACCAGAATCGTATCCTGTTTGTCAACCCACAAATATTGTTCCTCATTAAGGTCCACTTCAAGGTTCTGGCCCATCATTTTGGCTCCCTCCTCCTTTGATGCATTAATAAATAGCACTTGTTCTATCTCTACATCATCTGAGCTTAGAACCATATCCGAGGAAGTTCCAGGCTGTTCACATGATTTTATTGGGCACATGACCTTCTTGTCCATTTCCCCAACTGTCAGCTTCCTTGCTGACCGAGTCCTAAAAAGGGGGGCAATGAGGAATAATCCTTTCTAGACCTCCTTCTCCTCTTACTCTTGTTGTTTCTTGAACCAGGATCCTCATCAGAAAACCTCCTACTAACCTCATCAAAATCTGTCTCCCCTCCACCGAGAGCACACTCTGGGTGAACATGCCCCTTTTTTTACCTCCCAGAGTGAGGCCATCAATACTCTCCCTGTAGTCTTTACCTTCCTCAGTTGAGGCAGATGGTTCCACACTCGAATCCACTTCTTTCAATCCTTCAAACCTGTTGCTCAAGATGATAGGGAGCTGGTTAGAAGAAATCACCCCCGGCAGCATTTCAGAACCCGAACCCCCTAGAGGATGGCCGCCTAAGGAGGCAGCAGACTTCCCATCCTTTTCCCCTACATTACATTCTTTATTCTTTTCCCTTTTAGAGAAAGGGACCGGTTCAAGGAGCATGGATCAGCACTGACCAATTCAGTGCTGCTCAGAATGGGCTGCTCCGCATCATCTGGGTTTGTTGGAAGGTCGAGACCACGTCCCATGAATTGATTTCCACCACTGTTAGCATTATCTTGAGTCTGCAAGGAGGGCTCCACCTCCCTACCAACATTAGACAGAAAGACATTATCCCTGAGATCCTCCTTGAGCCTGTTAAACACACTAGACACTAAGGGGTTGTCACCCTGTTTTGAAGCAGGAGCAGTGTGTTCAGCGACACTGAACCCATTTCCTATTGGTTTGTTATCCCCTTTCTAAATACCTCCAGACTTCACAGCATCAACTTTCTGTTGAATTTTTGGTATTTTTCTGATAACTTTCATATAAGGATCAATAGTAAAAAATACTACGTTTTAATTGAAAACAATTTTTTTGATAAAAATAACTTATAGTGTTAAATTATCCATTAAAGTGGTTTTAAGGTATAATTATATTAAATTTTTATAATTTAATATAAAAAATGTCATTTTATGTAATTTTACATTTAAATTGGACACAAACACATGTTAATATTTTGATAATTTTTACTTCTTCAAAACCTACTTTTTGGTTTTGACAATGAGAATTAATATTAAATTAATTAATTCAAATTCTATGTTTTCAATTTCAGAAATATACATCATTTTTAAATTTAGAATAACAAAAGTAGCTTAAGGTGAAGTTTTGGAATTTTTCTGAAAAATTTGAGTTTTTGAAGAATTGTGAAAAACACTATGTTATTGTTTAAAACCAACATTTTATTTAAATAATAAATATTTTTATTTGAATTTTTTTTAATCTAAAAATAGACACATAATACATATATTAGTACAATTTAATTCATTAGTTTCATTTTATAATAATATTAGTTATATAAAATTTTATTGAAAAATTTAATGTATTTTACCCACCTTCTAGGAAAATATGCAAATTTGTATAAAATGTAATTTTACTGGTTTTGTGAATTGAATTTCAGAAATATGAAAGGCACAGTTGACATCCGTAAGTAACATTTGGTTCAATAAGAAGAAAATAATATTGTGTGAATAGTAACTTTTGAATTTTATTTACCACGATTAATTGTAGATATGGTAATTAAAGGTAAAAATGATATTATAATTACCCTAACACATGTTATAATTATATTGGATAAGTGTATTTCAACCAAAATCAACATTAGGAAAAAAAATATGATCCTTTTTTATCCACTTTTATTATATTAGGACATTTATTATATTTTATTTAAAGAAGAGTTAAAAACTGTTAAATTATATTTTTAATAACTAAATCATTTTTATATAGTCATATAAATAAGATAAATTCGACTATAAATATGAATTAGAAAGATAAAATTATTTCCTACATCATTTCATTTTATTTATAATTTTTAGGCCTTATATAATTAAATTTATTTATGACACAATTATGATGCAGTAATTATATTATTAATGAATGAATAAAATAATTGATGGTACAAATAATAAAATAATGTAGATTGAGACTTTTGATACATTATAAGAATTTTCAAGGTTAATATGAAATTTTTGGGTCAATTCGATGAATTATTTTTGAAGTAATCAAGTTGTTATGACTTTCACAAAAATCAAATACTAAATACTATCAAAATTGACATAAATGAGTTTATAAAACAAATACTATTTTATTAAATTATATAATAGTCCTAAATATCTGAATTTTAAAAGAAGAAATATATAATGATCGATATGCCATTAATGATCACTTGTGGTTTTATTTTCGTTTTATAGTTTGTTTATTAACCATGTATTATAATATTACAAGAAGATTTGGTAAAAGTTAAACAATTTTAACCAGGGTTAAATATCAAAGATAAGGTTAAATTTGTGACATAAAATGTCTAAAACCTATTATTTGTGATTTTGGCGACCCATACACACCATATCATTGAAATAAATCCATTTGGAGCTATTAGAAACGGATAAGTATTTTATAATAAATTAATATTTCATTCTTTTCCATAAGTGACCCTTACCTCTCTTATAAAGGGCACCCCCTTCTCTTAAATTCACACCTCTAAAGCCTTTTGGATCGGCCAGACACTTCTCAAATATATTCCCAACTACCCTCACTTCAACTTAAAGTCCATAAATTGATTATAAGTCCAACCTAAGGATCCCTTTAGATCAAATAAAAAAGAATAACCTGAAGAAGATATAATTACTTCATTACCTGTTTCAATGCACTTTTCTTCATCCGCATTCTCTTTCTTTGGCGTTTCCATACAAAAATAATAACTCCAATACCTTATACACAATGATATGTTATTATAAATATGGTATAATAATATTCATAAGTATACCCATCCTATAAATGGAAAAGTCACCATACATGTGTAGGTACGGCTTATCGTATCCACATCGTGGGGTAGTTTATTATTCTACACTTCATTTTTTGGATTGGTATAATAATGAGTATAATTGGTGTAAATAATAAATATATCATGTTAATGATTCTTT
This sequence comes from Viscum album, assembly GCA_963277665.1. Classification (NCBI taxonomy): domain Eukaryota; kingdom Viridiplantae; phylum Streptophyta; class Magnoliopsida; order Santalales; family Viscaceae; genus Viscum; species Viscum album. The sequence goes on from OY728159.1 coordinate 235,902,122, forward strand.
ATATATAATATACCATCCAATTACATACAATTTCACCATGAATAGAATGATATTGTCACTCGTGCGTACGTACGTCTTATCATCCCCATGACGCGATGATATTCATTTCCACGTTCACCATTCAACAGTGATTATAAAAATATATATTATTAGTAAGTATGTTATATATGACATAATAACTCCAATGGATATATATATATATGTGTGTGTGTGTTTTTCTGTAATTACATATATCTCATTCGCTTACTTCCATTCAATACGACATGAAAATAGAAACAACGTTTATCCGTATGTACAACCTACTGTCTCCATAAACGGTGTAATACATTTCAAATATCTATCTATTATTCATATTTATATTCTGAATATATATGATACATAAATATTTTTTTATAATCTGGAAGAAATTAAATCAAAATATAGGTGCTATGATCAAGAATAACAAGTTAAAACACATATGATAAAGAAAACAATTATTACATGAAATGTTATTTTAACATTAAAATTACTATTAAATGGGAAGTATAAAGTAATAAATGAACCATATATGATATCATAAATATGAATATGGTTCTGGTTCTGGTATAATTTAATAACATACTATGGTCGTTATACATGAGGTTAAACGTACTGTCGACCAATACAATGTACAAGGTAAGGGTTAATTCCTTAATCACATTATTATCCGAGATTAACTATGTGTAATTTTTTATTCGGACATATTTATTATCCATGTCCATGCTTCAAAAAAGAGTTTTCAAAAGGATTTTTTAAGGGACTCATTAACTAAAACATCATTTTAAATGGTTTAAATATTTATTCTTCTAAATAAATCACACTGATGTTCATGTTTTCCAAATGGTTTTAAGGATATATTTATATGGACATGAATATTTTAAAATGTTAATTCCATTCAGATGTTTCATTGTTGTATGGGTCACTTTGATTCAAAAATGTTTTTTAAATATCTTACTTTATAAATTTTGTGACTTTTAATTGATTTCATGAAAAAGGGATATTTCCCTCAAAGAGTTTTACTGATCATTTTCTACTATGTCAACATCCTTTATTGGATATTGTTCATGATTGAGGTTTATTTATTAAAATAAAATTTTCTATTTTTTATTGAATGAGTTATGATTTGTTTGACTATGGATGTACTGTTTTTATACCATTCATGGGTTACGGTTAAAGTATTGTCATTTCGTATTCTAGATTTAATAAGAATGTTTATACTATGTTTCACCATTTCATATGAGTAATGCATTAGACATAGTGAGTGACGGGCGGAGCCCGATAAGGCCCCTTGATGAATCGGTAGGTCTTGTGAAACCAACTAGTGTCTCGAGACATGGTAATGACGAAATTTTTATTTGTAGTTTGGAATGAGGCATCGACTATATGGTTATGATGTCTAGAATTATGCATTCCCTCGTTATGAAATTAATTATTACATGTGATTATAAGACTAGTAGAATATCAATGTGCATGTTTATATGGTAATGTTTGATTTATTTTTTCGAAATTATGTTCTACTTTATTTTTAAAAGGCTATTTTTTTATTACACATCTTGCATTAAATTTTTATAGCTTTTACTAAATTTCTTACCATTACTAATCATCTGAGCTCAACCCTTTCTTATGTTTTGTTTTCTTGGGATTCTGAGAAGTGTATTATGATTGATATGAATGGTTATGATAGGGTAATAATGGCGTTCTCGAAGGATTATTTATGATCTGTTTTATGTGTGATGTGTAATGTAAAGATCATGTATGTAATCTATTTTCCATGACTGCTAAACTGATCAGTACTTCAGGACTAGATTCATTATAATCATGCCAATGTATAAAAATAATGCACTAAATCTGAGCTTATGGGGTCCAGGTGTTAAAACATCAATGGGAAATCCCATCTTCTATATGTTACATCATCTTCAGTTCAATTGTAGGCACCCACATTCACTTCCCAATACATCTCCATATCACCGGAATCAATTTTCAACACATCATATCAGACTCCCTACCAAGATCACATCAGCCATCCCAAGCATGGCCATAAAAAATCATATTTAATTTGAGCCTCCCTTTGACATGTAAGATATCATAGTGAAGATAATATATAGATTACGACATAAAATAAGTTGAAAAAAAATAAACTACATTAGGGGAATCTAGTCAATAAAACAAGTCAACTAGCCTTCACAAACAAACATGCTCTTTTGAATCCAAACTCGAGGCACTAGACCTTCCAAAGTAGATTCGAAACACAGAACATATAAAATATATTTATAAAAAACAGGTTTTTATTATTTATTGAATTAACTAATTTTTTATTCAAATATTCAAACTATGGGAAACCTATTGTATAATGTTATATAAGGAATCTAAATTAATTAAACAACTAATTTAAAAATTAACTAATGCATACATTATATTTACAAAAAACATTGTGGAATTATAATTTCTTAACAAGACATCAATTATTTTTTAAAAAAATAATCAACATGCATCTTATTATTTATTAAATTCCATCAACACATGGATTAACACATTCAAATCAATATGAAATCAAGATGAATTGATTCATTATCAAATTACAACCAACATTAGATTCATACATGCCTCCTCTATAATTATTAATCTGATTGATCATTTAATTTTTGAATTATATTATTTTTATATTTCTATAAATAAAAAATGCTAATACATATCATAATAAGACATGATAAAAAACATAACATAAAGTGTTCAATATCTATAAAATCAAGTGGAAAACCATTATCATAGTAAAATTTAACAATATAAAATCACTACAATCACTTTCTTATCAATCTAGTTCAATAAATATTATTTTAATTCTATTTCCATCCAAAGGGATAAAATATTTTATATTTTCATGTTTGGGAAAAAATATAGTTGTACCAGAGAATTTTGTTATATGGAAGAAATAATCTCCACAAGACTCACTACACCAAAAAACATGGGGTGCATGCTAATTTTGATTGTTGATAGATAACATGAGCCACAAATTTAGGGTTTCAAAAAATCAAAGGGATGAGTTATGGAATTGATGGCCTTGAGAGAATACAATATGGAATGAATGATTGGAAGGACCATTATTTTTTAGTCGATAGATATATTATTATTGGATTTTATAAATCACAAAATATTTATTTCTAGCATTAATTTATCTCATTAAACTATTTACAAAAGGATGTGTCTATGGCCTTGACCAACTGATAAAATCAAGGATATAAATAACCATGATGAATCAGCCTTTGAAATACCTTTACTCATAATACCAAATAGTCTACCTAGACATATTGAAAAAATTGGATGAAATATCCAATTGGACGATTTCACATAGCCAAAGGAAACATGTAGAAAAAACCCTACATAGGCATTTGTTCATATGAATGAATTCCAAACATATCCATAATACCTAAAAAATGAAGTCATTGTGTAGTCTATTTCCCAATATAGTCAAATCCCCCATTTATCACAATATCTTTATCCCCATTAAGTTTAATTATTGAAATAACTAATCCATGTAGTTGTTTTTTCACATAGTCGATTCATTATCATATGTGATCCATCCACATAGTGTATTCATACACATATATGATACATCAACAAAACGAATCCAGTCATGTTTCTGATTCATATAGTAGATTCAACCACATACCTAATTCGCTCGTGTATTTGATGGATCCATGAAGTCGACACATCTAGTAGTGAGTCAGGTTCTCTCCATGGTCATGAATCACACCTTCACTACATGGAACACTTCCCACATCTGTTTTTTAGTTGATAAACACATTGAGACCCTCTTTAAGACTTATTTTAGAACCACTGGATTTGAAAACATGTAATGGGTTGGAATAGACGGATATGGGCACTTAAATTTGATACCTCTTAGAAAATATTCTCATCTTCAGGAATGCATAACAAACCTAGAGAGGAAATGAAATGGGGTTATTTTAATAGCCACGTAATGTGAAATTTTTAAAGGATCTCTCTAATATAAGAGCTTGACCACATCATCAATGGAATGATGCCTAATACCACACAATCAAAAACCATCCCTTTAATACTCTATTTGGGGACATACCTCTCATACTAGATAAAGGTTAATAATTAGAAACAATGTGGTACAATCTCATTAACCATAAAGGTCATCATCCACACAAAAAACAATTTTACAAGGAAAGAGATAAACATTAAAAAACATGAGGTACTGAGTTCACATCTATAACTTGTCTTCATAGATACTTCCATATACACCACTATGATGGCACACGATTGGATTCAAGGGAATGACATACTAAAATAACAACATCTTTAGGTGTCCCTAGATCTCCACATGACACTCCTCAAAGGTAATATCATCATCACTATCTATATCAAACATATTAATGAAATGATAGAAAACATGTAGATAATGACAAAGTTGAAAAACATGAAAAATACCATTTATTCTACTCATATGAAAGGAGTGTTCTATCTGATACACTATATGTCCAACATGATCCAATACCTCAAAAGTCCTAAATACCCCACGGAGAAATCTTATTATACTTACCAAAACATCACTTACAGTGAAAAGGATTCAACTTTTATAACATTATATCTCAAAATAAATACTCTAGTGGTCTCCTCATATGGTCATACATGCAAAATTAGATGATCGTGTTCAACATTAATCCCTTCATGAATTACATGTACTATCTCTTTCATATAATTTTATAGTTCTGGTCCAAGAATTCCACTATCTCAAAACCTAGTCCAGCATAGTATAAAATAGAATTTATATCTTTATAAACCATAAAACGGTTCCATAAAAATGGTGTATTGGAATCTATTAATATAATAAAACTCAAACATGGGTAGGTTCCTCATCCATAAACATCCAATATTAACTACATAAGGTAAAAACATGTATTCAAGTGCCTAGATGGGCTGGTCTTTCTAAACATTATTATATGGATGAAATGTAATTAAAAATAATAACATAGAGACAAAATAACAATTTGGGGACATCTCTACACAATTTAGGTAAAGCAAGGAACTTGGTCTGTGATGAAATTTCTCTAGACTCTGTGGAGTCTCACCACCTCCTCAACATACGTCCTTGAAAAAAACTCCAGTCATCTTGACTCTTTAAAATCTATAATGTGGGATGATTTTGTCATATGATCTCCTATAAACCATATAAAATCATAGAATACCTAATCTTCAGTTAAAACGGAAATTAAATCCATTGAGGTTCCCTCCCACATCAACTATGAACAATTTAATGGAAATAGAAAACCATAGGGATCCCATTACATGTCATTCACCTTTTGGAATACTAGGTTGGTAATAACAAGATTCATCCCAGGACCCCTAAAATGATGTATAAAGGCATGATGAATCATTTTTTTGTTGGGATATACCACTAATGGTTAATCATGGGACTCATGGAAAAAACATCACACATTTCAAGAGAAATGAAAAGTCTCCCCTAGAAAAGCACCCGGTGATGTCCATCCTCAAAACAACCATCAAGGGAAACACAATAAAAATAACTCAATATCTCAATAAATCATACTCAAAAACCCCTCGATGTTTCTCCTCTACCTGCTGCACCATAGATTACTACCCTATAATATACATTAGACAACCTCTACCACCAACTTCTCCTATATATAGGTGCATCATTGAGAGTTACTCCATCACTATACAATAATCTATAGATTCATACATTTCATCACTACATAACTTTTTTCACATTGATTCATCTAACAAATAACCCTTGCCTCACATATATGAAATCTCAATGTTGAAATAATATATTCATTCTATCAACCAACAATTATTCATGTTCGGGTTATGTTCAAAAAATTCATTCCTTAGAAACTTATAATCAGTATAAACTACAAAATAATCACTATTGAGGTAATTTCTCCAAAAAATAAATTAAAACAAAACATCCACCAAATAATTCTCATGGGTGGGCTAGTTTATATTAGTTTGATGTAACTACTGATACCTATAAGAAAAAAATAATATTTTCTCCATTAGAACATAGCTCAATCCAAGAAACAAGGCATTATAGAATACCTCAAACTGATATCCTTCAACTAGAAGACACAATAATAAATAATTGAAAAATATCTCCTTCATGTCCTACATTTTTTTTGACATTGGTCAGTCCACAGGAAACTTGGATCCTTTATGTACATGTCTCTCCGAAGAGTTACAACCTAAGAAAATTCTACTAAAAACCTCCTATAATAACTTGATATAACAGGAAACTCTACACCATTTATTTTAAAATAGGGAATTCCCATTAATGAACCACCACTATATTTGAATAATATAAAACTACTCCCTATTGGGACATGAAATTCAGAAGAAACATACCTCAATATCCAAGAACTCACAATTAAATTACTTCCCTAATAGATAATCACTATAAAGAACTTCGTAAGTGGAATAAGGATTCATTGAATGAACCTCCTCAGAAGTGTATTACATATGGGTTTCATCGATGAAAAACAAAAAATATTAACTAATAACTAAATAAAATGTGTGATCATCAACCATAAAAACATTGCTTGATAATTCCTCACACATAATAACATCATAAGAAACTAAAAATGACCACGAAGATAATGGAATGTAGACATTGAGATATGATCATCAATCACATGAATCTGATTATATCATTACCACAAATAGATCATCAAGAAATATCCTTCTCTTTTTTAATGATTATAAAAATTATCAATATGTAGAAAATAATATCAATTATTTACTGAAAATTGGATCAAGTGATGATGATCAATATTTATCTAAAATCCTCAACCATTAGTATTAATGAAAAATACAGGTGCACCTCAAGGGTCTATATCTCCAAAAAACACTAAATACTATAATTATAATGAAATCAACATCATCTCATTCATCATGGTAGACAACGGAAGAACATTCTTATGACCCATTCAAGGGTCTCTATCTCCAAAAAACACTTTTGAATATCCATCATCATCACAAAACACAACCTACCACCTAAAGAAATCCATAATATCCTACATAGAATACAAAAAATTCATGCCACAGATTATTTCATATGAATGTATCCATAATCCAACAAAATCAAATGATGAGTATTAATTTTCTAACATGAGCTCAAAATTTATACATATGTCATACATGTTTCCTCAACCACCAAATTTCTAATTCAATTCCAAGGGAATGAGAAGCCTCTCCACCTCATGTCCCAAATCATGGAAAAGGGATGGAGATATATATTAGTGTATCTCTCTTAAATAAAAAATCACACACCCAAGTTGAAAACAACAAAATTTTACCTCGAATAATGCCTACGTCACATAGCATTGGAAGCACTAAAGCATGAAGCAGACAATGTGATTCTCCAAATCCTCTTTGGACCTACAGATGACCATGTCTTTGGACAAAATCCACTCTTTATGAATGATGATGGTCTTGTGTCCATACTCATTCAACCTCATCTCATATCTCATGATATCTAACATGAGTACCCTACTGATGCTTCCTTGGCCGAAACTAACTTAATGGAACACCTGATGCAAATTGGAATCATATAATCATTGAGAACTATTTCCACTAATTACGTTGAAAATCATAATAATATCATGTGTCTGATCCCACAGATTAGGTATGAGAGAAATAAAACCAATTTTAATGGGATTATGAGGTATTGGAAATAACATAAGATGATTGTAAACTCTTCTTTATAGGAAATATAGAACTCCCAACATAACTATAATTCATGGGTAATCTTAAAAACTCCACTCTTATATTGATATGGATCATTCTAGAAAAATAACAATATAATTTGGTCTCTCTCATCACTTAAAATATATCTTCATCACAATGTGGATGACCTAGTTTTCGATCTCTGGATGGAAGTCGATCTCTAAATGCCTCATCCTATACTCTTTATCTAGGAATGGTTCTAAATAATATCATATAGGGGTCCTGAAATAGATTATGAACTCTCAAATGATGAAACTCCCTAGTTAATGGGTTAACAGCTCTTATGTATTGGCTGCCTTTTCAGTTGAAGAAAGGAACACTCCAATGAAATGGTCTCAAAACTTCTCCCATAGGAATAGAAAATCCTTGAGATCCAAAAGGAAAAAAGAACCACCAATGCCTCCCTGCTCCATGCAAAATCATCACAACCAACGAAACCCAGTGCTCCCTATAATAAAATTTAAAAATAAATTCTTTATCAACCACCTCCAACAATTATTCTAAGAATGAGTATAAAAAATACCTCATAATTCTTTCTACTCTATCATTGAAACATTCAAAGCATAATCTTCCATGTTTTATCATAATTGAACTCTACCTGGTGGTGATCAGATAGTAAGTCCTACTAAACATATTCGATATAAACCTAAAAAGGAAATTGAATTGGATCAATACTCATAAAAATAAAAAAGTTTTAGAGATTATGATCATGTATTGTGGAATATTTAAAATTAATTAATTAATTTTTAGTTACATTTTTTATATTTTAACCTATCCCAAGGTCTATCTTTTTCAAAAAATAGATGAAAATAAAAATGTATCCAGATCCTTTATGGTGGATCTAAAAAATACAGGTGTTGCTAGATTTAGTACCCATAGATTATAGGGATCCATAAATACTCATTTAATTATTGGTCTCCCATGTTTCATCTCTTACCAAACTCAGCAGACATTGTTTCCCTACCAACCCATGGAACCTCACATGTGCCTAACTTCAACATTCATCCTATACCTCAAAATGAACCTCTAATACCACTATTAAATGAACCCTCCACAAAATCTAAACCCTCATAGGTTTAAAATCAATAAAAGGGGGGGTGACTACCCAATCCCTATATCTAGTAGTTCATAAGTTGGTGACAAGAACCGAGGGTGTAATAAACATGCATATGGGAGGCATTACCCTACAAGAGAACATGTGTAAGATAGAGAGAAGAAAAATTCTCTTATAAACACATAATAAATCATATATATATAAAATTAAATCCCATTTACAAACATGGAATTATATATAGTACTATTACAACTAAAAAATCTATAAGTTCCTAATGTTAATGATGGTCATGACTATGATGCTCAAATATCTCCTGAAAAAACATGAGATAGAATTAACGAGTCTATCTCTACCCTACTATGACTGACCAAAAAAATGGTTAAAATATACATATGGTTATCATAATTGTATACATTGTTGGATCCCCCCTATAGCCTCTTGTGCGAATGAAAAAGAAACAATTCAAAATGGGATGTGGACAATAGTGAAATAAATTCATCACATAGAAAGGTATACTATGTTACCAAGACTCACCATGGATAACACTGACCATGTGACATATACATTATATAATATCAAATAGTCATGAAGCATCAGGGGTAGGCTACTCCGGTTTCCCCACTGGATTTCATCTATTCCTTAACAACACACATCATGATCCATCACTCTATAAAATAAGCTATCATAAAGACATCTGGTCAAGGCATCACCACCTGAACCTCATTAATCACATCATCACATAATCCCATATCACGTCACTATATATGGTAATGAAGAATTTTCTAGGTTCCACCACTTCCTTTATGATGTGCATCATAAGTCGTGTATTATACATCATGACTACATAGACCATACACCAAGTAAGAACCACAAGATATCACTACTTATACATGTCATACCTATAATAATCCTCTGAATACTATATCTGTGGTTACATGAGCGTAAGTAAACAAAATCGAGCACATACATCTACACACATATATGGGGAAACCTAACACTGAGTATACCAGTAAAAGTAACCACCAATTGAAGAGTGTGGGGCTACTGGGGGTAGTCTTTTATCCATCCTCCCACCTGGATGTTATGGAAAAAACCCTCCTAGATTCCACTAGGTCTCAGTCATCCTAACTGACATGGGTGCGGTAGCATATAAAACTATTAAATATAAATGATATAATATATCTCAAAACCATGCTATGGTCATAAACTAGTCTTCTCCTTAAATATATCTAATGTCACTTGTACTCTCAACCACCACTATTAAGATTGTACATCATATAAGTACACAATAATTTAAATATCTCTATTAAATAACATATCTTCATTAAAAATCACTTTAATTTAATTACTAAATTTTACCATTCATTAACCTACATCTTAATTACACATTTCATTACATTAATCATCATATTTAATTCCATTCCTTCCATGCATAATCCAAATCAAGTCCACCATTTCTTAAGAGTAACATTTTCCTAATATTGGGATTCTATCATTACCAAACTCATGGGATAATATTTATTTATTTATTATTATCCACATTCCATAATCCATGTAATCTAAAAAAACAACCTAATATACCAATGATAGGAAACAAGCGAATAAAAATACCCACCTTCCCCATGTAGTGGAGAAAGGAATGAAGATAAAGAAAGACACATGGCCATCACCCCTTAAATAGATTAATAAGATAGAATATCATTTATAAACATCACACTAATTGGTAATCCCATCTTTAATCTATTCAATCATATTATGTTTAATCCCCGACTCCCATATGTGTATTCCAATGCATCTACTCATCATATGTGTCAACTGCTACAACATCATTTCAGTCTTATAGTCCACATCACATCATCCATCCCAGGATCATACCACATCTCAGTCTCTCCATCCCATGTCACAACACATAACAAAGATCACAAACGTAGAACATCAAAAGACAATCAAGAAATAAACTAGCATATCCAATAAGGTGATCATTTCCCAAAAAGAAGGCATCCTTTCTTCAAAGGCAAATAAGATCTCATAACTTTAAAATCATGGTACGTTGAATTTTCAAGTAGATGGGAAGCTCAGAAACTAGAAATTATATTTATGAAATAGTATATTTTAAATACTTCTTGAATTAATTGATTTATTAATAAAAGTGAAAACTATGTGGAAACTATGTTACAAATTTATCATATGCTATTATATTAATAAAATAATTAATTCAATCATTCTCCCAAGCATATATTATAGTATAAACAAACTCTATGGAGTTAAAATTGTGTAACCTTAATTTAAATAATTTCTTCCACAAGATTCAGCATGTTTAATATTATTTATCAAATTATTCCAACACATGGAAGAAAATTTTCAATTAAAAATCAAATATTAATTAATTTTATCATTATCGAATTACAACCAATAACATAATCATACGCGACACCTTCTTAATTATTAATCCCACTAATCAATTATTTATAGACATAATTTCATTATAAAATTCCATAGTGAAATACATGTTAATCCACTATATAATAAAACAAGATAAAAATAATAATACATACAACATATTATACAAAAAATAAAGATGAAAATTGTTATCACAGTAGAAAGAATCAACATGAGATAAGTATAATCAAATATTTTTTTAATTCATTTTTATATTTATATGGTTAATTTTATTACCTTATAAAAGGATACCCCAATGTAACCCTACAATTATATTTTACTCTATAGGTTATGTAAAGAATCAGTAACCTAGAAGAAATAATATGCACATGACTCACTACAACAAAATCTAGGGGCACACACTAGAAGGGATCACTATTGGAGAACTAGATCCACCCGTAGAAGGGTTCCTTGACTCTAAGGGAAAGGTTCTATAATTACAAGACATAGTAGAGTGAAATCATGATAGAATTATGTTAAAGGAATTCATTTTTATGTAAAAATATATGGGATGACCATATTCTCTATATAAAAAAATATTTAATTTCATATTTTGTAGATCTTGTTAAACACCACATACAATGATGTGTCTATAACCTCAGAAATCATAGAAGAAAAAATTATATAATTACCCTTAGTGAATCAGATTCTGAAGTCCCATGATCCAATTTGTTGAAAGGTTTCATGGTTGTTTTCACAAAACTGATGAAAATGTCCACTTAAGAAACTTCACAGAGCCAGAATCACCATATAGCCTAAATCTCCACATAGTCATTTTTCATTATTACTGAATTCCCCATATAGACTAAAGTCATGCATAGTTGAATTTAATTTATATCCTAATTCCATATAAAGTCAAATTCCAAATGTGTCTATTTTCCCCACATTTCCATTTTCTCCCATAGTTGAATTCCCCACATTACCGATCCACAAAGCCATTGTTCTCATGTTGCTAATTCATCCATATACTCAATCTAGCCATGTAGCAGAATTATCCACATAGTCGATCCTTCCACACATCCATCCCAGCCACATAGACAATTTACATAGCTAGTCCTACAATGTAATTGATTTGGTCACATTGTTAATGGTTCTACATAGTCAGTTCGACTAGGCATGAGTCAGGCTCTCACTATAGCTGTGAACCACACCTTCAAAATGTAAAATTATTCCAATATCTATATTTTAGAAACTAAAACCCCATAGACCCATTATAAGATACCTATAAGATCCATGGGATTCCGAAACATGAAAATGGGAAGACTAGATTGTTTTAGTCTATTACCTACCTCCTTCTGGATATAAGTGGGTAACTCTCCCCTTGTAATAGTTTATATGATCCTGGTATTGAACAAGAAAATCCATACAAAGGATCAAATAAAAACTAATCATTTATTTTATAAACGGTTCCCGAAAGAAATGGTAACCACAAATTTCTAGAGAACAAACATTGAAATGTTATTATATTCTATAACCATATGTCGGTCAATGTTTCAATGGTAATGACACCATGAATTATTTCCTTTACTAATCAAAATTAATTTTAAAAAAGTGTAGATATAAAAGAAATATAATTAGTCTAAATCAAAAAAAAGGAAAGATAATGTGGATGATTCATGAATCATACCTTTTATGGTAGAAGTTCATGTATCCACACTATCCATAGTAGATTGCCAAACATGCTATTGACTAGGCCCTCTACCAAGGCATCCTGTTTTAATAACCTATGTTCTTCCCTTAGTATGGTACTTCCACTCCTACAATAGGTTTTCACATCCCCTACATCAACCTGAACATATAGTGAAACTATATATACTAGAATTCTAGAGATTATCTTTTGCCTTCTTAGACTCTAGAACATATCATGATCCCCTTTAACATCTCTCCAACTACATGCTCTTATAAAACCTCTTCAGGTGGCCTTTCCTATCATAAGGAAAAGACTCCCAAATGGGTAGAGAAATTCAGGACACATGTACTCAGGCATTACACAGTGATAGAACTAAAAACACATGGTTCACATATGGATATCTACAACCTCATCTCCCCTTCCGATTGTTTCCTTGGTGATAACTTTTATAGAGGTGCCTCATTCTTCCAGAAGAAGAGATCCAAGTTCACCCAATTGAATTAGTTTTGATAATTATATAGGCCAATATCATATTTCATGATTTTATATGATCCTAATTCATTTTGTTTGAAAAGATAAATTATTTTAAATCATTCACCTTTAATTGGATTTCATACGAAATTCCATCCTAGAAATGACTCACACGGAGATATAATTACCTAATTATTATTGTTAATATCACTCCATGTTAGTGAAATGTAAAACCCAAAAATTTAAGGTGTTAAAAATACTAAATGATATGACTCATGTTAACAAGGTGAAAATTTATTATCAAGAGACTAAATGATTACAACTACATCGTTAAGTGTGATTATCTTGGAGTATGAATAATGATTAGTGATATATAAGGATGTTTCAATGGTGTGAGTGAGTGAGGATAAAATTATTGCAAAGAACTTGTGTTGTCCTATGGAGAAATTCATTAGTCTGATGACCAATGAAGGCATGTGGGTGGGAAACAAGTAGGGACCATGTGTCTATGTGGTAACTAGTGGTTCCTGGTATCATAATATTCAAATACATTATTAAGATGGGGTGTCTTTGCTATCAAAATGGATTAGTTGTTACATTGGTATCAGAGTAGGATCCCCGCCTTATGTGTGGTTGGGAATACATAGTTGAGATGTACTGTCAACAATAAGGATGTGGTCCTCTAGGGGGCGAGGAGAATGTGACACCCAAAAATGAAAAGGGGTAAAACACTAAATTATAAAACTCATGTCAAGTAGTAGAATCATTTTTTTGGAGCCATACTGATTATAAATCCTTAGTTAATAGTGTTTTTTATTAGAGTAGGAATCATGATGTGTGACATTTTGGGAAGATTCGAAGGGTATGTGTCACTTTGGATAAAATTACACTTGAATTAAAATGTGTTTCCCTTTGGGGGTATTTATTAGTTTGATGGAATGTTTAGGAATGTGGGTGTTCCCCATGTAGAGGAGAACGTTTCTATGGGGAAACTGGTGGTTTCTGGCTAGATAATACCCAACATCCATGTTAAGATGGGGTGTCTATTCTATCAGTAGGGACCATTTTTTACATTATATCAGATGAGGAACATTGCCTTAAGTGTGGTGGCACCACCTAGGTTGATATGTAGGGTCGAAAGTCAAGATGTTTTGTTCTAGGGGTGTTGTAAATAGAACACCCCAAAATGTAAAGCCTTAAAATAGAAAATAATATAACTCATGTCAATAATTTAAAAATATCTTATTGGGATCCTACATGATTTTAACTCTGCAGTTATGGATACTTGTCTTGGGGTTGTGATCATGATGGATGATGAATGGGATGTTTCTTAGGATGTATGAGAGTGAGGAAAAAGTTCACTAATTTTGTTGGCTAACAACCTATTATGCTTCACAGGGGTTGTGTGAGTGTGGAAAAGGAATAGCGGATGGAAATTTTTTTGTATTGTGGGGAATTTCAATATAGTAATGATAAATTTTCACACGTGGGTCAACCATAGGTAGTAAACCATTTGACAGTGAAAAAACAATCTGTTCCTAGAATTCTAGGTCCTAATTACCATATTAAGGTGGTGAATTTTTTCTATCAATGGGGCCCAGTTGTTACATGAAATGTCCATCACAGTCTATCACTAACACTCCCTCCTATGTCAAATGCCTGAACTTGTGATCCTTCTCATCCCTCAATTACCAGGGATAAAAGTGACTTAGAATTTTTTTCCCCAAAGACCATATAGGATTACACCTCTTTCTTCCCAGCATTATCTTTAATGTCACCAAAATTCATTCCAGGTCAGTGAAGAATGCATGTAACAAGATTCACCCTCCTAACTATGGCTGTCTCAAGGTACTTGAAAATAATATAGACTAACTCAATCTATAATGTGGCTAGTGGGGTTCATTTTTTCCCCAAGAACATTGGAATACTCTATAGCTAAAAATCTCTCATTATATAAATCATATAAGTCATTGTGAAAACATTACCCCTTTACATTGATTACATGAGCTTGAGAAAGTGGTGGTGAAGAACATCAATGTGATATATAAGAGTTATAGGATTACTTTGTACAGTTGTATCAGGATAGTGCTTATTTCCACTATCTTAACACTCAACTCATAGACTATGGGGATGTATTTTCATTAAATTAAAAACAAACTAATTAAAACACTAGATAACAAAATGGTCAACATCAATAGGTGAGAAAATTAAATAACCAATGGATCATGGTATATTTATACATGGAATAATAATTTAATTATCAGGATGTAACAATTATTTAATTTTAATCTATAATATCTAATAGATTGATCATTTCAAAATTCATACTGGAAAAAATATCACATGTCAAAAATATGCCCCTATAATGAATAATGTATCTCAATATATTTCCATACTTGCCTGAAATGATGCGTTGATAACCAAATCACGCCATAAAAAACAATGAGTATAAATATAATGGAAGAATATCATCACACAACATGGGAATCACCCATGTTTAAGAAACATTATCTTTAAAAACAAACTACATGAATAACAATCACATCCCGAGGTACTTAGATTTTACCCATTCATGGGTTAGCTAATCCATTGCTTAAATTTATTTCAAATTCAAAACAAAGCCTAATATCCTATTTACATTTCAATAATAGTAGAAAATTTAGTAACAAAAAAACCATCCCTTTGAAATCAAATTTTAATGTCCCCTAATCTGGCACTCTCTCATGTGGCCAATTCATATAGGCAATGAGACCTCAAGATTTCCTCTCTATATGAAAATGTTTTCTAACTAAAAGTGGGAGTGTAAAGAGTATAGTGGGAAGACTAAACCCACTGTTAAATTGTTGAAATTCATAGGAAGTATAAAATATAAGAGTAACATAAATATTGGAAATAGTACAACATAAAATTGAAGGTAAAAGATGCACCAAGTAAACCATGAAATTGAGAAAATTATAATGACATGGTAGAATGTATCTAATTGTAAAACTAAAATTAATTAAAATAAAAGAATAGTCAAACATAATAAACTCCAAATACCTTAATTGTGAACTCCACATTGATCCAATTTCCAAGATCCTACAAATCCAAATATTCACTATGAGCAAGAAGACCCTTTTCCCTTATCCCAAACTGAACTCATGTAATATTCATGGGAAATAAATTGACGAAAGAGTATGTTGTGATGGAAAAATAGTAGGTCAAAGACACAATATCTAAAAAATAGTATGATAAGTAATTGTTTACAATAAAGGGAAACATATGTATATTAAATAATCAATATAATACGATATAAAAAATCTACCCACTTCAGTATAATACCAAAATTTCATTGTGAATTTTTTACAATAATGCTAACCATATCCACAAAAACATGGAATAATCACAAGACTAGTAAAATCCATCTATATAATCATTTTAGTATAACTAGGCCTAGGCCATTATTTTTTAATTTTATCATATCTAGGAAAATCCCTATGAATAATAATTTCAGCATAATTATGCCAAATTTTATATGCATTATTGCATTACCAGGAGAATACATTTACATAAAAACATTAGCATGAATAAAAAATCATGGTATAATATAAATAATACCATGAAATAATTTCACATCAGAAGTAACAATGGTAATTTCCATCAATTTTAATTTCTCTTTCAATTACCAATTCATTCGTTAAATTATATATTATGTTGGTACCATACCAGTTTGAACACCCATTTATATCAAATCATCATTAATAATTTAAAATATATTATAATTTATTTTCCATGGTGAATCTATCACATGAAATCAACTAAAACCTCATTTCATTATAAAAAATTATTAATCCATTATCTAAATCATTATTATTCAACGGTATTCTAACTATATGGGTATCCATAAGAAAGGTATCAACACCATTAGATATAAAGTGATGGAAGGAGTAATTAAACATATAATTTATCATCATCAATATTCTATTTATTGAAATGTAAATTATGCTGGTGTAATATCAATATATTTTACATACATAAACAATTAGAAAAAGTCAACAGGGTTCAGTTTTAAATCTCAAACCATTGTTTGACAATAAAAAATATACTTCCAATAAGTAATGAAATTATGAATGGAGGGGAAGAATATTAAAATAAGATACATAGATCACAGAAGACCTATTTCAAATCCCAAAATATTCATGGTCAAGATATTTCACTGCTACAAAGGTGACTATGTGCAAGAGAGGAAAAATAAATGAAGAAAAACTCTCTAGGAATTGGATTCATGGATGGAATGTTCAGAATAGAAGAAGTCACTCTAAAAATGTGTAGAGTTTTTTAAGGGTTTGAGAAAGAGATATAGGGCTACATGATGTATGAAAAATGAATCAAATGAATAGTGTTTCATTAAAACCATTGGTACTATGAAATTCATCATTTCAAATCCTTTCACATCGTGTACTTCTAAATTTGAAGTTAAGAAAAAAATTACCTTCTGTTAAAATATCGTCGATCGACCATTTAATTTTGTCATCCTATTTAATAGTGTGTAACCATTTCATGTCTTAAACTAGTTCATGACGTCTTCATGGAAACACAAAAACATTGTCTGACATGTTGATGGAATTAAAGTGTCTATAAGATAACTTTTAACCATGATTCTATAGAAAAACTAGAACAAAAAATGAATCCTTTAAAACATTTCGAGAACATTCATAATCCTTTTTCATACTTACACTTGGATTTCATTAATTCAAACATAAATCCCAAAATAGAAGCTAATTTCCCCAAAAAAGTCTATCTATTACAAATAATTAACTCATCCACCAAGGTAAAAAAATGAAGGAAACCCCAAATAAAAGAGGTTCAACAATAAACATACTAATTATCATACCTAGAAATTGTAGGATCTTACACACTATTTGTGAAATACTTTTATTCAGAGGCCACCATAAGAGAATTTATAGAATTTTTGATTCACGTAGAGGGTTTAGTATATGGTTAATGATGATTTCCAAAAATATATTAGGTTTTATTATGATTATCATGATTTTTTTGTTGCAATAACTATATAAAGAAACCATAATCACATTATTTACTGGGATAAATTTTCATTAGAGGGCATCATCATTAAATAATTTATAAAAATTAATATTGTTAAAAAACTTTTTTCAGCTTATGAAATGATATGAGTTCGTGTTGGAAGTTTCATTTGTGAGTGAGGGATAGTTTGCACAGAATACATGTCGCCAAGATTAAAGAGTAATAATCATTAAATTATTTAATTACTTTAATCTATATAAGATAGTGAGACTAAATTGATCATTTTAATAGTAGTTTACTATAGTGTATTTTTTACATATGTACATTACAATTTTATTCTCATTATATGTATCTATATGAGTATAAACCAAATAAAATTGTTTTTATTTTTGATTTATCAATATCTATTTATTCAATTATATTGGAAATAGAGATGAGGTATTTTTTTATAAATTAAATAAGATCCATGATGGGGAGTATTTTTTTTACTCTACCATAATCTATTTACTCAGCACATGTTATTTAACTAGGTCGAGCAAACAATAGGTTTTATAGGGAATCAATAAAATTAGTTTTAATCCTTAAGTAGAAGAAATGTAATTTTTTTAAGAACTAATTCAAATCGTAGAATAGAAAAATAATCAATTATAGAAGTGTTAGAACCAATACTAAATGAAATCATCGGGATTTGATGATTTTATAGCTATGATGCATGATATTTTGTCTTGTATGGATATTAGAGATTAATTAGAATATGAATGAATATAATTATATATTGACACTTGAAAAATCAATACATTATAGGGATATTAATATGATAAAATCTAGTTAATGATGATTTAATATATGTTATATCATTTCATTTGAGAAAATATGTAAAGTATCTATGAATTTGGATTAGAATTTTCAAAATCTAAATGTTAGGTTCTATGGAACATGTTGAGGACATGAGGATACACTCTAATAAGAATCTAGATTATTTCATTGATATGGGGAATATTTTTTTGAATCACAGGAGAAGTATCATAATAATCCTCAATGATTTATTGATCATCATGTATAACATGATAATATTACGACCAGGGTTCAATATGAAATTATTTTTATTATAGGAAAATGATCCAAAGTATGTAGCATTGGAGAGATTATATAATACTTTTTCACATGGGATATGAGAAATGGAAATAATTATGTTATAGAAAATGGGATGTTTAAAGTGGTGGTATTTGAGGCCTTGGATAAAATCACCATTGATATTGACCGTGAAGAATAAGAATGGGATGCGGTGATAACATTCTATTCATAAAATATCCAATTGGTAATGGGATTGTTTAAAGGGAAACTACCAATAATATTATATTTAGGTTTAATGGTTGAAAATATTTTAATATATTTTCATAATAAGAATCATTATGATGATGAGGATGGTGATTAAATTCCCTTGATAAAATCTTTAACCAATGTAGAATCCTGGAAATAAACTAAGTGAATCTTATACAAAAATGAAAAACTAATTTTATAAAAAAATTAATTATAGTAGAAATTTAGGTAGGTCAAATGTAATACTATAATGTCCATAGGGAAAACTATATAGAGTGAGATATATGAAATTCCCAAGAAAGGGAACAGATTGAAAATAAATATATAGAATTGGAATGTACAATTGATCTCGAGGTTGATTTAGAATCTTCTCTTTATGAGATATATTTTTGGCAATCCAAAACATAGAAATATACCAGAGTGGTTCACCATACCAAATTTTATTATCACGAAAAAAATAAGATAAGTATGAGATAAATTCAAAAATAGAAACACTCAAATTTTGCTGTCGAGAGAAATTAGTGATGGTTATTGAGTACCAGATCAATGTTGAAAAATATACCATTATTATCATCAGTATGACTAACATAATGGATGACTTGGTAACATTTATTGAGGAACATTTGTAGGAATGATTCTCATGATCATTATCACGTATAAAATTCATTCCAAAAAGAAAACATCACTCAAAATACAAATAAGGATAAATTAAAATGGCAAATAAGAGTAATTGAATAGGTTTAGGTTAATGTTTATATATATCTATCACCAAGTGTTATTGATGGGAAGTGGAAATATTATTTTTAAATTTATGAATATAATAGGATGATATGTATATAATTTATCACCATGAATCATGGGATGTTTATTTTTGCGATGAAATTTAGTGTGATGTTGAAAAGTTGAGTCAGAACAAAAATAAAATTTTTACCACAGGAAGTGGGATGGATTTTAAAAATAGCCATGTTGAGGAAAATCTTCAGAAACATCAGATAATGAACTTATTCCCAAATGTTATAAATGAACAAAAAAATTGGATGGTTGAGAGAATAAAATGGATCATCAATTATATGTGCAGAAAAATTCTTATTATGAAAGACGTGACATAGAATTTTGGGAAACAAGATCTTTTAAAATTGTTCTAAAATTTCAATATATATTTCTAGTCTCTATGGAAATAGAAGACTCTATATAGTCATTTATATGTGGAGAAGTGAATTTTTATAATCTATTGAGTCATTAGAAATAGTTTTTTTCAATATAATGAGAAACAATTGATGTTTGAATATCATTGAGATATTGGGAAATTCAAGGGATACTCAAAAAATTTAAAATAATATAAATGTTTTTGTAAGTATCTAGAAATTAAAAAAGTGTGAAATGATAATGATGGGGTGGAATATGAGTCGAATCATCAATATTTCAATAAAAATATTATGATGATAATGATGAATTCATGAAAATCTTAGAGAGCTTCTAATTACCTATCGATGATTTAGAAAGAGATTATGATGATGAGTAGGATAATGTTACCCATGTATTTTCAAAAAATATAAATATCCTATAGAAAATTGATAGAAATTAATACATTAGTGATTCTATAACTTCTTTGAAAACATAGATAATGAATTGTTTACCAAAAATTCATTCCTATAATAGGTAGATACAAAATGTATTATAGTTGTTCAAATATATGTGAAATTGGTTTTGGTGATGAATGACAAGCTTTCCCATATCATAAATATTAAAACCCATGAGACTGTATCAAGGGAAATAATAAATAGTTTCATTGGGAAAAGATGAGTGTTCTATAATAAGTTGAATAAAGACAACATGATTATTAAAATGAAAGTAATAAATCTTGTTTACTTAATAATTTCAAATATAGTTTATTGATTTTGATGAAACAAAATTAAAAGTTTGAAGGATGGAAACAAGACTAATTTTTCTATAGTAGTAGAAAAGAAATTCAATTTTTTCGACACGGATTTAAAGTCATTATATCTATATGTGGTTTGGGAAGAATAATTATAAATTGAATGATTAGATGTCTTATCTACATTAATATGTAGAAAATTTTGTATCATTTGGGGAATGAATTGAATGGATTAATATAGTAACCAAACCTATGTTATACATGAAATGATTCGTATTTTATGAATCTCTATTTCTAGTATTCTAGAGTTGATTTTAATATATATGTCAAAAATGTGTGTAATAAATGGAATATGGTATTAGTGTGTTTCAATGACATAATATATTGGAGATAAAATAAATAACATTAAAAATAGATTATAGAATTCATGATATGTGTGTTTGTAATGTAAAATATTAGTGGGTTTAAAATTTTACCTTCTTCATAGGTATCTTAAGGAAGGAATGTCAAATTTATATCTAAACCAAAATATAACATGGAAGGACTAAGTTGATTTGGAATGGAGAATTTAAAAGATATGATAACTATAGATCCTACCCTAATTAAAATATAAAGGGATTGAAAAACAAATCAGTCAATGATTTTGAATATAGGTTAATCATATGAAGTTTATTATATTTAATAGGGACATAACCCGACATTGTGATTTCTATACACTAATAAGTGTTTTATCTTTGTAATAATAAGTAAATACACATATGTATAGTGAAAATAATACATTGGTATGTCAAAAGAATTTTGATTTTAGGTTATTTTATGGTGAAAATTTACAACAAGATTTAGTGGGTAATACAATTTCATATTGAGTTGATTCAGCAGATAAAAAACAAAATGTGGTGAATATTAACATGGAGGACTATGGATTTCATCTCTAATAAAGAAATTTGAATTAATTCCTTTTTGAACCATAGAATATGAATATAGTATGTCCTCTAATGTTTTTTTGGATATTTTGGATGAATAAAAAGCATGAAGATATGGTAATTAAAGTCAAATCTCTAATCAACATCTATTATGACTATTCAAAATCGATAAATATTAGAAAAAATCAATTCCACCACTCCAGTAAATTAAAATTATAAAAATGTCACTTTTATTAAGAAAAATTGTAACATGGGATTATAGAGCTGGAGTATGTGTTAACATAAATATACTTTTCAAACACTCTGAAAAAATTAATTACCTAAAGAATCATTTTAATGGAATATACATGATCTTGGATCCTAGTCTACATACAACGCATTAAAAAGGTGGATGTGGGACCCTACTTCTTAAGGTATGTTGTATTTCCCATATGTTCTAATATATGTCAGTCTCAATATTATAGACCGAAAAAGAGTTTCATTTGTGTTCATAGAAAAATGGTGAGAAGTATTTATCTAGGAAAGGGGAGAAGCTCAAAATGGGAGAGAAAAAATAGGGGCATTGAGTATTTTAAATTATTGAATGATGAATAAATTAGTTTAATTAATATTAATTATAGAAATATTTAATTATAGATGTATTTTGTTATTTTTTTATTGAAATTAGTTTTCTTATTTTTAAATATTGGGTAATAGTTGGATTGATTTCCTATAAAATTCTACAATTGGTATTGGAGTTCAGAAATAGTCAACCTTGAGAAAGAATCTCTAATTTTGTTAAGAAATAAAGGGTTCATTTATGAACAATTTATTATACTATTATTTATCATGTAAGGATTGCATCATGTGGTATTAGAGTATTTGTTGAGTAAATAATTGATTTCTTTATGGATTTTGGTAGTGCGAATTGTTGATGAAGCAGATGATATGTTTATTATTCGTATTAGTAGATTCTAAAATGTTTTCAATTTTTTTCAAAATAACATAAATGGGGTGGCCAAAAAGAGATTCCACGAACCTATTAAAAGTTCGATGGAATGGAAATTTACAAAATTTATTGAGTTTGAGCATAATTTTTGTGAACCACAAATCATGTTCATGTTTTTCACTTGTCATTTTTAAGAGAAAGTCATTTATTTTAACATTTTCAGAAAGTGTTCACTACAAAATAAAAAATATGGTGATCCAAAGTCCACAATATGGTAATTTTTTGCGTAGTGAATACCACTTAATAGGGGTAGTATGTGATGATGTGTGATTCACAAAAGATAGTACATGTAATTATGATTATCATGTTTTGGGGTTTTACTTCCAATATTAATAACCCCTAATAAAAATATTTTTGGGGAATTAAGTTCACTAGAGTGAATCACTACTGGATAAATTTACCATAACCCAATAATAGATCATAATGAATTTTATATTACAAAGGGAGTAATGATCAAGATGGATGTTGAGTTTTTTATAGGGAGTAAGTTTTGAGTGCATTGTAGTTCAAAAAGGAGAAGTTTTCCATGAGGAATCATCTGTCCATGAACATAATTTAGTCTAGGCTACACTCACTCTATATGATTAAATGTTCAGTTCACATTGGTATTATATAAGTTCATGAATGATTCAGGAAAAGTTTTTTTATAAATAAAACAATACATAGTAAATTAGGATTCATATCATGGGTGAAAATAGAGTTTCATGGAACTCCCACATGGGTTTGAAACATTTATAAAGTGATTTAGGTCAACCAGATAATATTTTTGGGGAATATTATGTTTACTCCAGTAGAGAGAGTAGTGGTATTTCAATGTGTCAATAGTTATAAACTTGGGGGAAAGTGAGTCTACTTCAAAAAATTTAACATAATTTCACAATAGTGGATTTGATATATTATAAAATTCCCTTTTTATGCCCCTTTGTTAAATCCCAATGATGGTTAATGATGTAAAATTGTTGTGTCTTTTATATTTTTATATTTCTTTATTATTTAAAAATATTGTAATAAAAGAAAAGACATTTTTTTAATAGTGAAACAAGATTCATAGAGTATATGATTTTTTATTATGTCTTACCATGATTCACCCACACCATTTTTTTTGATTTTTTAATTCATTTAATTATAATAAATCATGATTATTTGTTACTATAATATTATTAGTTTTTCTAACCCACATTTAATAATTTCATTGAAAAAATATACAGAAATTAATAAACAAAATAGGATAAATCTTCATTATTTATTCATCAGGATACCAAATTGCCTCTTATATTATATTGTTCCTCTAAAAAAACCCCCATCAATAGAGTTGTCAAAATTTATTCTACCTTCTATATAATATCATGAATCCAGATTCATTCATTGTTATTTGAAAAAAAATAGTTCCAAATGAACATGATTATCCATTTATGCATGGAAGGGGTCTGGAATATAATTCCATAGAAGTGATATATTGAAACAATACTGGAAGGACCAGTAAAGATCAATATTGTTAATGATATAGGTGAATCATTTGTCTATATTTTATTATTTTATTCTTTATAATAGCTTTTTCCTATTGTATGAAAGAAATAATATATTTGAATACTAACATAAATTCACATCTATAGATCAGAAGAATTTATATGGTTTAATAAAAAATATGATTAGCTTGTCCTTTTCATGAATTGTTCATTTAAATACCAGAACCTAGTTTCATGGAGCCAATTCCTAGTTTTATTAAATTGGAATATAAAAAGGAATATGCATCTTTATGGATGGAGTAGAGAAGTATCTTTGTAGAAATGATGCATACATAAGTTTAACATTACAAAATGAAATCCAATACAACATATAAGTTTCATTGGGAATATTCAAAACTCTAAGCTTATTCTTACTACTCACTCATAATATAACTATTCATGTCCAAGGAAAAATGAAACATTAGAATGGGTGAGCTCACATGCTCAGTAAGTGTAAACATTGTAGCGATAAGATAACATAAACTTTAATCACAATGAATTATTGAAAACACGTGACTTTAGAAATAAATCCAAACACAATATGGAAGGAATATAAGCAGAGTAAATATTTACATAATAAAACATAATCATGGATATTCTAATAGTCGAATAACCTCATGAACTACTAATTTCTTTCTTTATAATGAGGAAAATGCATATATAAGACATTCTGAAACTTACAGTCAAGTCCTTAGACATGATATATAATAATGATTAAGGCCTCTACGATAACCATATCTAAAAATGGGAATGGCCTCAGCCAAGTCCACATCTATTAGTCTCATGAGACCTACCGATTCATAGAGGGTCTATAGAGGGCCCCACACATCACATAATAAATCCAATAAATTTTTCATATGATGGTGGATAAACATAAACAACACATACATTCTTATTTAAACTATCATATGAAATGTAAATAACTTTCCCAAAACATTAAGAATAAAAACTTCCCATTCAGAGTAAATTGATGAATGTTTCTAAGATAGAAAATCCATGTTAAAACTAATAATAAACTACTAAATTGAAGATATTAGATAAATTTATAATGATTAATAAAAAATACAAAACAATCAATAGGGTTGTTGAAACTTATAAATATAATCAGAGAAAATCATCGAGTAATTCTTGAGAAAAACTCTTTTTTACATTGAAAAAAAGTTTTAATGTGGAAAATTATCTATATTGTAACAACCCGAGATTTTATGAGAATTATTATTTTTAATTTCATTTATTTCTTCTGTTGTATGCTACACCAAAAATATCTTGCACTACACGCATACCTGACTTGGCTTGCATGACACGCAATCAAAATCTTCCTCGATAGCGTGTGTAGATAGCAATACCGGGTTTCACTAAACAACAATATATTGTAATAATATTATTATGGACTAGCCGTTATGGATAGTATTAACTAAATTTTGAATTTTATAAAATTATTATTCATCTTACACATTTTCTAGAACAAGGTATGAGAACAAAATAATTTTTTTGGGTAAAATAACTATTTTTCAAAAAATGCAGTTTTGTCACCTTTTGATGGTGCACCAACATTAAATCTAGTTTTTGACATGTTTAAAAGTTCAATTTGACAAAATAAAATTCTTCTTTGAAATCATGATATAAAAATTTACTTTTGATAAATTTTTCATATTATTCTGATAACTTTTACATTTTAATGAATAGTAAAAACACGCTATATTTTAATTAAAAACAACATTTTCATCGCAAAACATTATATGGTTAAATTATAATATTGAATGGTTTTAAAGTATAAATAGAATATAATTTTACCATTTAATATAATGTATTTCATTACCATTAATTTTACACTGAATCCATAGGTAAAAACATTTCAATCTTTGACAATGTTTTATCTTTTAAAACTCGTTTTCTTAACAACGAGATTAATTTTAAATTAATTACTACAAATTTTTTGTTTTGAATTTTTAAAAATGGATTCCATATTTTAATTAAGTGGGTCGAAATTATGTTAATAGGTTACTTTGATTTTATTTTTGATTTTATGAATATTAACTATGGTAATTCTTATTTTCTGCAGTTAAAGGTAAATCGGGTAATTAATGGTATAAATAAGATTATAAAATTACTCCAAAAACCAGCCAAAATTATATTGGATGACCAAAAGTAGACTGATAATACCTAACGGTCGGAATAGATTAATTTTATGGACATTTTACCGTGAAAATAATTTAATTATTTTTAAAACCAAAGAAAGTGACTACATGTCACTCTCATAAATCTTATAAGTATAATAATTTTAATTTACAGATAAACTTCATGAAACATAGAACATCAATAGTCTCTAGAAATATAATAAAATTATATACATTATGAAAATTTATTTATAATTTTTAGGTATAAAATAATTATCATTAATGGGGGGAAAATAGTGATGTATAAATTATATGATTGATTGAAATATCAAATAAATGGTTTTAAAAATATTAAAAAAATATTATATGAACTAATTAATCTGAACCATTAATTTTGTAGATAAATATGAAATTTGATGAATCTATTAAATATTTTTTTGAACATATCTTATGTATTGATTTTATTTAAATTCAAATAAATTAATTGTGTCAAAATTGACACTATTGATATTTTATATGATTAAATTGTTTAAAAATCACAAATATATTTTAAAATTTAAAAATTAAAATTTATATGATATAAAATTTCATAAAGTATCAAATTATGTATAATTGAGAACACATAAGTACGCAGTTATAACCATATAAAAGTTATAACATTATTACCACAAATAAAAATAAATAGATTAAATAAGGATAATTCAAAATGATAAGGTTTAAAATAAATTCAAAACATGTTTAAATTAAATTTTTTGATGAGATTAAAACCCTATATTATATTATATCCGAATTTGAGTCACTTTGGATATTTTTATGTGGGGTTAGGGTTTATTATAAATTAATATTTAAGAGGTTTCTAAAAGTGTCCCTCTCCTCCCATATAAAAGGGCACCTCTTACCTCTTCTCTTTACACAATTTTGAGCCTTAAATCTCGGCCAAACCCTGACCATTTCCCTTCTCAACTTCTCTATAAACATTATAGAGGTTTTGTACTCGTCAAAAGACAAACTCTAGTGCCTTAATAGGAAGCTTAAAATTTGTGCGTCGAAAAAGAGGTAATCTCTTCTACCGATTCTTTCAAGTTTCCTTCTTCTTCTACTTCCTCTTATTTATTTGTTTCATTCTAAAGTAATATCATACATATCAATAATAAACTGATATGTTATTATAAATATGAAATAATCCTATTTCACCTTCTATCTATATTACGGAAAATTAAATCACCAAACGTGCGTACGTACGGA
The DNA here is from genome assembly GCA_963277665.1 of Viscum album. Taxonomy (NCBI): domain Eukaryota; kingdom Viridiplantae; phylum Streptophyta; class Magnoliopsida; order Santalales; family Viscaceae; genus Viscum; species Viscum album. The sequence continues at coordinate 235,930,497 of OY728159.1, forward strand.
ATACCGTCTCCACACCGTGGTGTAATCTGTTTTTCCAACACCACCTTACTTGGATGGGTATAATGGTGTAAAGAATAACTTTATATGGTTATTATAACATCATAATGATTATGATATATTATATCATCCACTCGAATTACATTCAATAAGAATGGGAATGATATCATCGCTCATGTGTACGTACGGATTACCGTCTCCACGATGTGATGAGATTCATTCTCCATGTTAACCATTCAGGAATGATTATAAAGTTTATATAGTGAATAATAATGATATATATTACATAATAATGCTACTTAATTTATTTATACATGTATATGTCATATACTTACTTCCATTCAAGTCAATAAGGAAATGAAAACACCGTTCATGCATACGTATGGTCTACCGTCTCCATGAACAGTGTGTTTCATTTCACATATATATATATATATATAAAGAATATAAATTATATATAAATCATGTTTTACATTATGGAAGTAACTAAATCATGATATAATTAATAATAACATCAATAACAACATGTCCATACACGTACGATAAACGAAACGATTTTACCCAAAACGCTGCTTTAACATGAAATTGGGAAAAGAACGGGTAATATAAAGTCATAAGTGAATCATATATGATATCATAAATATTATTATAGTTCTGTTACAAGTTAATAATATGTTTAAACTCACTATAAAGGATTTTTGGAAATGTACGGAAGAAATTGGACATAAGGTAAGGGATAGTTATTCCAATCTCGTTCTTATCCGAGATTGTTTATTCGTAAGTATTTACTAGGGTTATATTTTTCATCCATGTCAATAAAAATGATTTTGTAAATTGTTTAATATTCTTCCATGTATATTTAAAGTCATTTTCACCCCTCTTGACTTTTATTTTGAGTTATGGAAGGAATATTGCTTTTTTTTACCATAGGTGGCACTTTTTGACTTTTCTGTTGAAAGTACGGTGAGAGTGTTTTTTAACTTATACGAAATGAATGTATTTTTACAGTTTTATAACGCATTTTTTTCATAAATCATACTGTACAAGATTTCATGATTATTTTAAAAAAATCCCTTTCTTTAAAAATTTCAAGTCATTTTTTGAAAAGAAAATGATTTTGAAAAATAAAGCATATTTTCCTAAAAAATTCATTTCAAGTGTTTTATCAAAACCATTTTCCATACAAGATGACATTATTTAATATGTCTATGTTTCAAATATAATTTCTCTCTGATTTACATGGTTTCACTTTTCTTATGATGAAATGATAAACATTTGATTTATATGGATTATCTTATGATGGGATGATGTTTATGAAACCCATTTTATTCATTTGGTTATGATGAATGATTTATGTTTATTTTGTGGCACAAGTAAGAATTATTTCATTATGAGATAGGTGGGACCTATATCTCCCTCCAATTCATTGGGTAAATATTTATATCTCATTAAATAAACATGGTTGGAATGGTAAGTTAATCTGGTTCAGTGATACAAGACTAGAACGAGGAGTGAACTCAATTCAGAAAGGGATTGTGTCCACTAAGATGGTCTTGGCAGCAATGCCTTAGCTTCTATGGAAATCATATCATGTGTTTAATGGTTTTCCACAATTATATGTTTTCTTTCAATGCTATTTTATAATGATTTATGTTCCATTCTGATATATGCCTTACGTACTTCCAAGATTTATGTCTTTTCTCAAGATTTTGATGTTTAGATTTTATGTTAATGTTTTTGCATTCAAATGTTTAGGGATTGTTTTATGTTCTCTATGTTTACCCTTACTGAGTATTTGGGCTCAACCGTTTTATGTTTTCTTTTCCCTGGGATATAAATAAAGTTTTTAGGTAAGAACACAAAAGGGGAAGATCTTTATGGGAGATTTTGAAGATATTTCACCATGATTAGAAAATTATCTTCCACGTTTCCAAAGACACTAAACTATTACGGTCCTTTGGTGTCTGTTTTTGTTATGTATTAATTATTCTTAAAAAGTAATGTAATGTCTATGTATGTCAAGTATGGGTCTCTATATTTATAAATCAAAAAATTAGTTAATATAGTAATTTCGTATAAAATTAAATTATTTTTGAAAGAAAATGTTTTATAAAAATAGATTATAGAGTGCCCTTGAATCTTGGTATGAATTTGATAAATTCCCTAGAGTGAGGCTTTCTTTTCTTGAATAATTTTTGAATGATCCTTTTAAAACATATAACTACACATAAATAAAGGTATGATTTGTACACATATATAGAGAATTCAGACATAAATTATCGGGAGTACATATGAATGAATAAGAATTTAGTTGAGGTAAGTAGTCAATTAAAGTAACTTGATTGAAAATTGTTGGTTTTGGTGTAAAACCCTAACCTTAAGTATTTGTGGTATTCATCACTTGATCCTAACAACATGAATAATCAAATTTAGGTTCATATATTAATTATTAAAGAACTTATACTACATTAAATTGATTTATTATAACCTTACTAGGTTCATTCATGGCCTTTTGATGGGTTAAGAGATTTAATTTCATTGTTTGGGGGCAATCTCTTCCTTGGTTTTCATGATTGGGTTACTTATATTCATGTAGTGATAAACATATAGAATAGGAATGGTATTCCATAATATAAGTTTTCTATTATTAGTGAACAACCAGAAGATTAAATGGTTCTAAAATTTATTTGGTTAATTGATGTGAAGATGTATCATTGTATAAATCATTAATGACAAATGTTTAGGTTAATTGGTTGGTTTTTTTATAAAAACAATCTCATTTTGATTTATAAATTAATATCATCTATAAAAAAGGATCCATTAAACAGAAATAGGTAACAATACATATATTATAGTCTGTTTAAATAATAAAAATTGTTTTATGACCTAAATTAAGGATTGTAATTGAATTTGAAAACCAGTTGTCCGTTAATGTTATAAATTAAAACATCTCAGAGGTGATTTAATTTATATTACAAAATAAAATTAAATGAGTGTTGATGAGGACTTATTTCGTTATCATAAAAACATTCCTGCACATGTATGTTACTATATTAATCAACAAATTTGGAATAAATTATGAGAGGAAAGATAACGGAATGAAAGGAACACGAAATAAATAAAATTAAAAGAAGAATTTAAATCTTGAAGGAATCACCCTTGAGAGCCTCTTTTGGGGGAGAGAATTTTTTCTTTTTATGATAACAAAGGATGATGGATGTGGGGGAGGATCTTGGGAGGATATTTTGAGCATAATTTTGGAATGGCACAACGCTTGAGAGGAGCGGATAGAATATAGAGTGAGGGCTGGTTATAGTGTAGGTGATTAGGGTATTCCCATTATTTTAAATATTATTTTATAATTATTTCAAAAAAAAATTATTGATTCATTTGAACAAGAATATAAATAATTGCATTTGACTCAGAACCAATTGTTCTTACATCATCTATGAGTCTTGGAAGTTTGATTTTAACTGATAATATATATATACCGTAAATAACCATATTTTACTATTTATAACAATTTCAAGTATTTTAGAAAAAACCCAAAAATTCATGCTATAAATTTTTTGACATTTAGAATTCAAAAATGAACATCAATTTTTGAAAATAATTTCCAATATATTATTAATTTAATTTTTATATAAAATATAAATTTACTTGACAAATATTAATTTTAAAACTATAATTAATTTTTTACCACCATGGAAAATTAATCCAGATCACATTATCTTATTACATTAAGAAGATAAATTAATAAAACGATTTACTATTAATAATGGTAATATTACTATTCATTATGGTATCTTACTATTCACAAAAAATTAATATTGTCTAATAAAACTCTAAATATCTTAATGAACACAACTGTGTATGTATGTTTTTCAAATTTTAAATCTTAGAGGTAGAAAAATTATGTTCACTAGATAGGTTATAATAATGTGGTGCGTGAAATATACTAATTTTTTCATACATTCATTAAAAAATTTATTTTCAAAATATTGGGGGTGTTGCATTTTCCCCTCCTTAAAAAAATCATCCTCCAAATTACAATAATGTTACCTTAGAACATGATTTGGGTAGTTCTTGATCATAACATCCTCAGGATCCCATGTTTCCTCTTTGATTTTTTTGATTTTCCAAACTATATTTACCAGTCGACTCATCTGATTCCTCAACACTTGTTCTTCAGTCCTGAATCCGGATAGGCTCTTCACATTAAGATATGCCAGGATCCAATTATATACCTTCATATATGAGGACTTTCATTGTTCCTAGCACATACTTTCTCAGAAATGAGATATCGAACACATTGTAAATAGAAGACAGGCGAGGTGGCATAGCCAAACGATATGCAATATCTCTAATTTTCTCTAAAATTTTAAAATTTCCTATATACCTAGGGCTTTGTTTCTTTTCTTCCAAAATCCTACAACACCCTCCCATGGAGATACTTTCAATAAAACCTGATCTCCCACTTGAAACTCAAAATCCTTCCTTCGATTATCAATATAGGTTTTTTGTCTACTTAGATCTTCTTTGATATGGCCTTGAATAGTATTTACCTTTTCTATTGTTTCATTTATAAGATCATGGCCCAAAAGCTTCCTTTCTAAAACTTCATCTCAATATGTTGATTAATGATATCTCTTTCCATACAATGCTTTATATAGTGCCATTTGAATACATGAATGGAAACTGTTATTTTAGGAAAACTCCACTAAAGGTGAATATTGATCCCACGTACCTTGAAATTCTTGTGAACATGGTCTCAACATCTCCTCTAATGTTTGGATCATCCATAATTAATTTCCCATCAGTTTGTGGGGTATCATAAGTACTCAATTGAAGCTCAGTATCCAAAGACTTTTGAAGACTTTTCATGAATTTTAGTGTCAACCATGGATCATAATCTGAAAAAAAATTGAGAGAGTTTATCCATGTTGTCTCACAACATCATTAATATAGATACATTCATGGTGATCTAGTAGAATATCCTACCATATAGGGAGGAAATGTATAAATTTCTTATGTCGGTCCACAATTACTCATAATACATCATTCATTGTTGGAGTTTTGAGAAATCCAATGGCAAAATCGATGGTGATGTCATCCCATTTCCACGTAATAATACATATAAGATTCTTCAATCCTCTATAATGTTGTCGTTCAGCCTACACATGTTGATAGACTAAACATCTTGATACATAATTATTAATTTCCATCTTCATGTTATCCCACCATAAATGTTCTTCCAAATATCTATACATTTTAGTCATTCCAGAGTGTATAGAGAAATTTGAGCTATAAGCGTCATCCAATATCTTTATTTTCAGATCAAATAGAGTGGGAAAACATAGCCACTTATTGAATTTCATAATTACATATTCACACATGAAGTCATACAACTACCCATCTTTAACAACATTAATTTTTGTTGAATATTCGCATCATTGGACTGAGAATGTTTAATAATTTCTAATAAATACTTTTGTTAAACCATTTCACAAAGTAGAGTTTTTTCACCTTCTTTCATAATTCCCATATCTTTCTTTAATAGATCCATGTACAGTGGATCTTTGTCAATACTCATTTTTTTGGGAACTCCACGATCCATCCTTATCAATGCATCATCCACCTTGTTTTCCTTTCCTAGGTGATATAGTATGGAACAATCATTATCGTTGATTACTATGATCCATCACATTTACCTCATGTTGAGTTCATTCAGTGAGAATTTATATTTTAGAATCTTATAAACTATATATATCTCACATTTTTCTCCATAGATATAACTTCTCTATATCTTCATAGAAAATATTACCGCTGCTAACTCAACATCATGACTAGGATTGTTTTTTCATTAATTATTTACTACCTTGATTCATAAGAAATAACTCCATCATTATGCATTAGGAAACAATCAATTTTGTTATTTATGAATCACTATACATCACAAACCCATAATTCCCTATTAGTAGAGTTGTAATCAGGTCATTCACTAATCTTCCATTTAATTCTTCGAAACGTTTGTCACATTAGTTTTTTCAGACCATCTTAACCCCTTTATGTGTAATTATAGTCATTGGATTGGATAAAAAAGTGATGTTATGAACGAAACGTTGATAATAACCTGATAAAACAATATTACTAGGAGCATTAGTTATGTGCTTTAGAGTAGGCCATTCATACATATACTTTGTCTTTGCAGGATCAATAGACATTCAATCCTTAAAGATAATGTGTCCAAGAAAGGATGTTGATTGAATTAAAAATTCACACTTGCTAAACATCCCATATAATTAATTTCTTTTAAGTGTATTTAGAATAGCGGGCAAGTGATTTTCATGGTCTTCGTAGCAATTGGACAATACGAAGATATATTCAATAAATACCACCAATAAGTCATCATGATATTCCTGGAAATCCCTATTCATTAGAACCATGAAAAAAGAGTGTTCATTAGTCAGTCCAAGAAAAATTACTGTAATCTATTAATTCCCATACCTGGTTTGAAAATGGTTTCATTGAAATATATTCATTCCTCCCACGCAACTAATTATTTAAATATTGAAGATCAATCTTCAAAAATACAGGGCATGAGGATGTTGATAAATTAAATCATCAATTTGAGGTGGGGGATACCAGTTTTTTTAATGTTATAGCATTGATCTCCATATAGTCAATGAAAAACCTCATAGATCCATCTTTCTTCTTATAAAAAACAATAGAGGATTCCTATATAGAAATAATGTGGAGAATAAATCATTTTTCACTCGATTCCTATATTTTTTCTTCAGTTTCACTAATTCCTCGGTTTCCATTCTATTAGGGGACTTTTTTATGGGCCTTGAATCAAGAATTAAGTCAATAGAAAACACAATTTCCCTCTATGGAGGATATCCAGCTAAATTCTCTAGAAACACATTAACATATTCTTACACAATAGGTACCTTTTTTAATATTACATTCCTCACCCATAGTTATTTCATTCCATTCCTACCTAATAATTTAATTTAGTAGAGCTACTTGGGGTGGATCTTGATGAGAATCACATTATGATGCTTCTGCTCAATAGATAAAAGATTCCACATTGTCCCCATAAATTGTAACCTCCTTCTTCTGGGAATATTTTTCTATTCATAGTTCAAAATATAATCTATTCCTCCGATTATATAATTTTAAATCAAATTTATGCTAATAAAATTTGTAGATAAAGCGTTTTTATGTCCCATAATGGGGACTTCCTAAAACCACATTTTTGAAATGATGCATCCCATAGATTTTTTGACTCATAACTCCCTTACTAAATCAAATTGGAAATATAAAATTTTGTTGAAAAGTGGGAATATATGAATGAAAAAGATGATATAGAATCAAATAAATCATTTCTATGTTTGATAAAACGATTGAAGTACCTTCCACCCCATCATTAAGAAAATCAGTATCAGAATTTGTTGTCGTATAATTGATTCCATGCTCCCTTGGACTTTTCTGAGACATGTTTCTTTTGGTTCATTGGAAAATCATTAGAATAGTGTTTCATATACCATAAATTATAGTATTTAACATTAAAATCTACATTATTACCCTTAAAAACATCATCATGATGTCCTCTCTATCCATATGTGTAACACATCCCTTTTCCTTTTATGCAGGCACATTGATTTTTTCTTCCACAATTATCACACTATGGAATGTCAACTCTTCTATTCTTCCCCATTCCCTTAATTAATTTTCTAGAGTTTTTATAAAAATATCCTTCTCCTTATTTCATTTAAACTCACAAGACATACATAACTCCTTTTCTATCTTAATAGCACATGAGAGTATATCTTCATATGATGGGAATGTTTGGAAAACCAGTCCCTATAAGAGGAATGGAATTAGTCCATCAATGAATTGATCAATATAGCTCCTTGGATTATGTATATAGTCAACTACATTACTTGATAACCTTGTGAAGTTAGATTCAATATGTTCAAAATTCTTATCTTCATTTTTCCTCAACCTTAGAAATTGTCTTTCCATATCCGCACATTGTTTACGAGGAAAATATTTCTCTAAGAAAAGTTATTTAAATTCACTCTGTTTCATGTTTTATATCTCTTCCTCCTCAATGTTGTTTTGAATTAGTTACCACCATAGATCAACATATCTCAAAAGATGATAAAACACCACAAAAACTATCTCCATTTCATTACATCCCAAGGATAGAAATAACTTCTCAATGTAAATTATAAACAACCCCATTAAGAATGGGTTTGTAGTTTTATTAAATGATAGAGTCAATTTTGCATAATGTGATCTAACATAGGTCCTCCATTTTTTGGATCTGAATACTCTTTATGGGTAAGATTATTATTCATAAACAAAGTGTGTTTTCCTAGTATAGTAATAAGTTTCTCCGGACTTGTCGTTGATCTAGACCCAACATCATTATCTCTCACAGGAAGGAAATCCCTACATGGGATACATGCATTCATGTGGTTTCCATTCCTTCCACTATGATCCATTTTTAAATAATGGAATACATTATATTATGTTTTTATTCATAATATACAATATCATCTTAGAAAAAGTAAGTAACATATATTGTAATCCTATTCGTGGATAATCCCATAATAATAGACAAGGTTTATTTGAGGAATAATTTACAATTATATCCTTCATAATGGGTTGTAATGAAAAAAGTAAATTAACCTATGCATGTCACTATGATTGTCATACCTAGTGCTTAGTAAGGCCTATTTTTGTACCGAGATACCCTGAGTCAAGTCTGAATCCCCTTGTATGTGTTTTTACTCTTAGGTACATCTATACCAGAACCATGTTCACTTGTAGTATCAAAACATGGAATTTTTTTAATGAAATATCAACATAATATATTCCTTAACAAAATACCCATATGTTCTTATGTGTTTATCCTTAAAGACTATCATAGGGGTTTATTCCCAAATCTATGTTTTCTAAATATACTTTCCATGTTTTCTTCTAAACATCCTCTAATACAAACTGTAAATTCTTAACCATAGTTTCCCAGAGCCGATGCCGTATTTTATTACATTGGAATATAAACATGGAATATGCATCCCAAAGTATAGAGCAGTTTAGTAGAGTTAGAATCAATATACATATATAAGTTCAACATTTCAACTTGAAATGAAATACATCATATATGTTTTATTCGGAACATCCACAAATCTAAGATTATCCATGCGGGTCATTCATAATATACCCCTTCATGGCCTCGGAAAAATGAAACATTAGAAGGTGAGATCATAGATGCTCAGTAACGGTAAAAAATAAATCAGAAGATAACATAAACATAATGTATGGTGAATAATTTAATACATATTCCCTTAAAAATAATCATTAACATAATAGACTAGAAATATAAGCTGAGTAAATATTTCCATAATAAAACACGATTATGGGTATTCTATAGGTCGAATAACCTCATGAACTATGAATTTATAGCTTTATAATTAGGGAAATTCATATGAAAGAAATTTTGAAACATACTATAAAGGCCTCAACCAAGAAATATATAAATGATTATGGCCTCATCCAAATCCAAATATAAAAATGTCCAAAGCGTCAGCCAAGTCCATATCTATTTGTCTCATAATACCTACCGATGCATTGGAGGGATATATTAGGACCCATCCATAAAATAATAAATCCAATGAATTATTCATATTAATGGTGATAAAAATAAACAAAATATAAATTCATATTTAGAATAACATATAAAACATATATAACTTTCCTTGAACATTAAGCATAAACACAAACCATTCAGAGTAAATTAGTGAATGGTTTTAAGATAGAACATCCACAATCAAACTAATAATAAACTACTCAATTAAATATTTTAGATGATATCGTAATTATTAATCCAAATAATACATTATAATTAACTGGATTTTTTAAATAGATGAAGATACTTTGATAAAATCATCAAGTAATTCTTTAGTTAAATTCTCGTTTACTTTCAAAAGAAGAGTTCTTTGGAAAAATTGTTCGTATAAAACCATAAATGAGGTAAGACAGTATTTTCATAATAAAATTATTTATTATATAAAGATAATGGTTTTTGAAAATAGAATATAGTGTTCCCTTGAAAATAAGTAACACATTTAGAAATTCCATTTAGTCGGGCTTGTATTTATGGGAGAATTTTTAAATGATTATTTTAATAAATATAACTCCCAATAAATGTATCTATGATTATGGCTGGTAAAAATATATAGAACATTCAAAAAAATTATGGGGAGTACATGTTAATTAATAAAACATTAATTAAGGGAAATATATAATAAAATTATCCCAAATGAAAATGGAGGTTTAGGTGGAAAACCCCTACCTTAAGTCCAAAGGTGTTCCTCACTTGATCATAATGATATGAATAATAAAATTTAGGTTCATAAATTAATGATTAAAAAATAATTTACATGTAATTGATTTATTATAACCTTATTAGGTTCATTCATGTCTTTTTTATCAGTTAAGAGATTCAATTTTATAGTTTGGGAACGTTTTCTTCCTTGTTTTTCACAATCAGTTTACATATATTCATGTATGGATAAACATGTAGAATGAGAATTTTTTTCGTAATAGATGTTTTATGTTATTATTTACCAACCAGAAGAATAAATTTTTATAATATTCATTTTATTAGTGTGATTGAATATTGATAATTATATAAAACATTAATTACAATTGTTTGGGTTAATTGGCTATTTTTTTATCACAATGAACTAGATTCAATTTATAAATTTATATCATGTGTAAAAAAGGATTGCAGAACATTAAATAAGTTATAATAAATATATTATATTCTGTTTCAACCATCATAATGGTTTCCTCCGCAAAATTAAAGACATTAATAGAAATTGAAAACATGTGTTCATAGAATGTGATAAATTAACACATATCGGATGGTGTTTTCATTTCTAGTATGAAATATAGGGGAATAATAGATGATGAAGAATAATTCCTTTATCATAAAAACATTATAGTACATGTTTGGTAATGGATTCATCACAATATTTAGAATAAATGAGGTTTTTAATGAAAAAATAAAATAAAGGAATTTAAAATAAAAGAAATGAAAAGTGGAATTTACCACTTTAAGTAATCTTCTTTTAGAGCCTTATTAGGGGAGAGGTTTTGGTATTTTTATGAGACCAATAGATGATGGATGTGGGGGAGGAGGTTTGGGGGATAGTTGAGTATAATTTAGTCAGGACACTTGGCTTGAGAGGAGTGAAGAGAAGAGGGATTGATGGTCGGTTATAGTGGAGGAGAAAAGGTTTTTTCCCATTATTTTACACATTAATTTATCAATTTCCAATATAAAACTAATTGTATTGATACTTGTGACCAATAATTAGATTATATGAATGTTACATAGAATAATTTTTTCTTACAACAACCATGATTATAGAAATAGTTATTTAAATTGATAATGTATATATATAGTAAATTATCATATTTTACCATTCATAGAAAAATTCTTGTATTTCAAAAAAATATGAAAAAATCACCCTAAAATATTTTTGACATGTACATTTAAAAAATTAACTAAATTATTGATATTTTTTTACAAAAATTAGTAGTTAAATTTTTAAATAAAATCATAATTTATTTGAAAAATAACAATTTTAAAACTACAATCCATGTTATTTAACCATGAAAAATTACTCAAGATTACATTATCTTATATCCTTAAGAAAATAAATTAATAACATGATTTACTACTCATATGGGTGAAAATAATATTCATAAGGGTATGTTACTATTCAAAAAAAAACATATGTTGTTATTATAAAAATCTAAATATCTTATTAAATGCAATTGTGTGTGTCAGTTTTTTGAAAATCAAATCACAGTGATAAAAATTTTATGATTACTAGCTTGGTTATAAACTTTTGGTGTATTTTATAGAATATGTGATTAATTTATTCAATGTTAAATTCATTTCCAAAATCATAGAATGATACATTATCCCCACCTAATAAAAATTTATTCCTCAAAATTACCATAATGTTACCTGACAAAATGATTTGGGGAGTTCTTTATCATAAGCTCCTTAGGTGCCCATGTTTCCTTCTCTATTTTATGATTTTTACAAAGTATCTTTACAAATTGAGTAATCTGATTCCTCACAAAATTATCTTTAGTGTCCTTAATCTGAATAGGCTCTTTATAGTATGATATGTCAGGTTCCAATTCTAAACTTTCATATGTGAGGACATGTGTTGGGTCTGGAATATACTTTCTTAGTAATGAGACATGGAGCACATTGTGTACATTAGACTGGCTAGGGGGAATAGCCAAATGATATGAAATAGATCCAATTATCTCCAATATTTCAAAAAGTTCTATCTACCTAGGTCTTAGTTTTCCTTTCAACACGAATCTTATAACATGCTTATGTGAAGATACTTTTAATAAAACCTAATCTCCCATATGAAACTCTAAATACTTCCTTCAAATATCAGTATGCCTTTTTAGTCTACTTTGAGTTGGTTTGATATGGCCTTGAATAGTCATTACCTTTGTTGTTGTTTCATCTCCATGCCCTGGGCCAACATGCTTTTTTCCTCCCACATCATCCCAACAAGTTGGTGTATGACATCTCTTTCCACACAATACTTCATAAGGTTTTGTTTGAATAGTTTAATGGAATAACTATTGTAGGAAAACACTATAAAAGGTAAATATTTATCCCACATACCTTGAATGTCATGTAAACATGAGCTCAACATTTCCTCTAAGGTTTGGATCATCCTCTCAGATTTCCCGTCAGTTTTTGGGTGATAAAAAGTACTCAATAGAAGCATAATATCCAATTCTCTCTGAAGAATATTTCTAAATTTTTATATAAATAATGGATCATGGTCCGAAAAAATTGATAGAGGTGGTCCATGAAGTCTTAAAAATTCATTGATACAGTGCTTTTCTAGGCTCTCCAGGGGAAAATCAACTTCTCTAGCAAGGAAATGTGTATATTCTCTATGTTAATCAAAAATCAACCATATTACATCATTCTTTGTTAGAGTGTTGGGTAATAATGTGACATAATACAAGGTGATGTAATCCCATTTCCATGTATTAATAGTTATAGGTTTCATTAATCCTCTAGGATGTTTTCATTCAGCCTTCACTTGTTGATAGACTATACATCTTCATACCGAATCAGAATATCCCTCTTCATGTTATCCCTCCAAAAATGTTATTTCCAGTATCAATACATTTTAGTTCTACCATTGTGTATAAATAAATTTGAGTTTTGAGAATCATCAAATATCTCCCTTTTCAAATCGGGTAGAGAGCGAACACATATCCTCTTCCCAAATTTCATAATTCCATCTTTTCCACATAAAGTCATCCAACTTCCCATCTTTCAAAAAATTAATTTTCTTTTGATGATTATCTTCATTAGAATGAGAATCATTAATTATTTCTAATAAATATAGTTGGGTAACCATTTGATAAATTATTGATTCTTCAGAATCATTGAAAATTACCATATCCATCATCACTAGATATATGTACATTTGATCATTTTCAATCATTATTTTGTTGAGAACGCCACGATCCTGCTAGCTCAATTCATCAAATTCCTTTATTACCATTCCGAGGTAGTAGTGTATAGAACAATCATAATCCGTGAGTATCTCAAGACATCCCCTTTGACTTGTGTTGAGTTCTTTCTATGAGAAGATATATTTTAGACTCTTATGATCTTTATATATCTCACCTTTTTCACCATAGAGATAATGTATTCATATCTTCAGATAAAATTGTACTGCTACCAACTCCAGATCATGAGGAGGATAGTTTTGTTCATTAATTTTTATTTGTCTTGATGCTTAGGCAATAACTATATAATTCTTAATAAGGAAATAACCAAGTACTTTCATTAATACATCTCTATATATCACAACCCCATCATTACATGATAGTAGAGTGAGGATACTATCATTCAATAATCTCTTCTTTAATTCATCAAAACAGTCCTCACGTTATTTTGTCCATATGAAATTAACCCATTTAGGTGTATTTTTTCTCATTGGGTTGGCTAAATGGGTGAAGTTCGGATAGAAATAGCGATAATAACCTTCTAAACCAATATAACTATGTACCTCAGTTATTTTCATTGGTTTATTCCATTTTTCACTTTGTTTTTCATCACGGGATCAATACATATTCCATCCTTAGCACTCGTACAATCATGACCTTTAGTGGCCACCAAAAGCCATTGCTAAAGGTCTATAGTGGCCAGCTAGAGTCTACCAAACAGCAGCCAGTTTTGTCCCGTCACTATTGCTATTAGCAACCACCATTTGGTGGCCACTGCAGGCGGCAATGGAATCACCTGTAGCAGCCGCCTAATGGCAGCCGCTGTAGGCTTTCCCTATAGCGCCCGCCAAATGGTGGCCGCTATATGTTTTTAATTTTTTTTAAAATATCAATAATACAATTAAATATACCAACATAAAAATCATCATTCATATTCCATGCTCCACCTCCATCATCAAATATAACTGCATAACAAAATAAGAACTGAATAAAACCTATAAACAAATAATTAAAACAAATTAACAGATTTGAATTCAAAATTAATGTAACAGATCGAATGTATTTGATTTTCAAAATATATTTATAATTTTTATTACAGTTTTAAAAACTTAAAATCGGTAATTCTATAGTTATAATTAGATTGTTGCTTTGTGATTTCAGGTCAATCTGATGTCGTCTGCTATGAATTGGACCGTTAGATGCCCGTTTTGGCATTTATGACTCCAAAAGTTCATTCTCAGTCACCGTGGAGACAAGACACCTCTGATTGATGTTCTGTATTCCATAACACTTTATAATTTACTCAACCATTGTTGTCGTCTGATTTCAGGCCATTCTGACTACGTTCGGCCGGTTTAGACCCCCCCCACAAGCATTTATGAAGAATGTCCAACACTTAAAAAACACATATTGAGTCATACCGCGCAAACCACACGTCCGATTGACATTTTTTATCCTCATACATGTCAAGAATAATAATTAGACTGTTTCCCTATGGTTTCATGTCAATGAGATTTCATTCGCTATGAATTTGACAGTTAAACGCCCATTTTGGCCGTTTATGACACCAGAACTGCGTTCTCGGTCACCACGCGCACACGACACCTCCGATTGATGTTCCTTTTGCACGACCACTTCACAATTCACTGAACCATTGTCTTCTTTTGATTTCAGGTCTTTATGACTTTGTTCGACTGGTTTGGACACCCCCCCCCAAGCGCGTTTATGAAGTGCGCCCAACACTTAAAAACCGCATATTGAGCCGTACCATGCAAATTGCACATCCTATTGGAGTTTCGTCTCCTCATACATGTCAAGAATAATAATTACATTTTTTCTCTATGATTTCTGGTCAATCTGATGTCATCCGCTATTAATTTTCCCATTAAACGCATGTTTTGGCCGTTTATGACACCAGAACTGCGTTCTCGGTCACTACGGGCACAAAACACCTCCGATTGATGTGATGTCTTCCCAAACACTTCAAAATTTAATCACAAATTGTTGTCTTCTGATTTCAGGCCATTACGACTTCGTTCGACTGGTTTTGACCCCCCCCCCCCCACGGGCGTTTATGAAGTGCGCCCAACACTTAAAAATGCATATTGAGTTGTACCACACAAACTACAAGTTCGATTGACGTGACGTCTCCTCGTACACACCATGAATAATAATTATATTATTTCCCAATGATTTCAGGTCAATCTGATGTCGTCCACTATGAATTTGACCGTTAAACGCCCATTTTGGCTGTTTGTGACACCAGAACTGTGTTCTCGGTCACCATGGGCACATGACACCTTTTATTGACATGCCATCTACGTGAACACAAAAAAATTCACTCACCTATCATATTTGTTATATTTCAGTCCATTCCGATGTCGTTCGTCTGGTTTAATCCCCCCATGCACGTTTATGATGCGCGCCCAACACTTAAAAATCACATATTGAGCCATACCGCATAAACCGCAAGTCTGATTGCCATGTCGTCTCCTCGTACAAGTCACGAATAATAATTAGATTGTTACCTTATTATTTTAGGTTAATCTGATGTCGTCCGCTATGAATTTGATCGTTAAACACCCCTCTTGGACATTTGTGACACCAGAACTGTGCTTTCGGTCTCCGCGGTAACACGACACCTCCGATTGACGTGTCGTCTCACAAACCATTTTTCAATTCACCCACCCATTATTTTCGTCTGATTTTAGGCCATTCCGATTTAGATCGGTCGGTTTGGACCCCCCCCCCCCCACGAGCATTTATGAAGCGCATCCAACACTTAAAAATGCATATTGATTCGTATCGTGCAAACCGCTAGTCCAATTGTCTTGATATCTCCTCATACATGTCCTGAATAATAATTATATTGATTTCCTATGATTTTAGGTCAATCTGATTTCGTCCGCTATGAATTCGACCATTAAACACCCGTTTTGGCTATTTATGACACCAGAAGTGCATTCTCGTTCACTGAGGGCACACGGCAACTCCGATTGACATGTCGTCTACCTTACCCCTTCAAAATTCACTTACCCATTTTTATCATCTGATTCGAGGAATTTATGACTTCATTCAGATGGTTTGGACCCCCCCAAGAGCGTTTATGAAGCATGCCTAACACTTAAAAAACACATATTTAGCCGTACTGCACAAACCATATGTTCGATTAATGGTTTGTCTCCTCGTACAAGTCCTGAATAATAATTAGATTGTTGGCCCATGATTTCAGGTCAATCTGATGTCGTCTGCTATGAATTTTACCGTTAAAATCCTGTTTTGGCCATTTAGGACACTAGAACTGCGTTCTTGGTCACCGCGGGAACACGACACCTCCGATTGACGTTTCATCTATGCGACCCCTTCACAATTCACTCACCAATTGTTGTCATCTGATTTCAGGAAATTCTTACTTCTTTTGTCCAATTTGGACCCCCCACCCCGCACGGATTTATGAAGCTCGCCCAACACTTAAAAAATACATATTGAGCCGTACCACGCAAACCGCACATCTGATTGGTATTCCATCTCCTCGTACATGTCATGAATTATATTTATATTGTTTCCTTGTGATTTCAGGTCAATTTGATGTCATACGCTATGAATTTTACCGTTAAACACCCGTTTTGGCCGTTTGTGACACTATAACTACGTTCTCAGTCACCGCAGGAACATGACACCTCTGATTGATGTGTCGTCTTCCCGAACACTTCAAAATTTACTAAAAAATGGTTTTATTATAATTTAAGGTAATTCTGATTTCGTTTGTTTGGTTTTGACCCCCCCCCCCCCCACACGCATTTATGAAGCATGTCCAACACTTAGAAAATGCATATTGAGTCATACTGCGCAAACCACACATATGATTGTGGTGTTGTCTCCTCATACACGTCACAAATAATAATTATATTGTTTCCATATGATTTCATGTCAATCTGAATTCATCTTCTATTAATTTGACAGTTAAACACCCGTTTTGCCCGTTTATGACACCAGATGTTTGTTCTCGGTCACCGCGGGCACACGACACCGCCGATTGATGTGTTTTCTTCCCGACCACTTAAATATTAACTCTCCTATTGTTTTTGTCTGATTTCATGCCATTCCGACTTCATTCTATTGGTTTGGACCCCCCCCCCCCCCCACGCGCGTTTATGAAGCGAGCCAAACACTTAAAAACACATATTGAGTCGTACCGCGCAAACTGCATATCCGATTGATGTGTCGTCTCCTCGTACATGTCAAGAATAATAATTAGATTGTTGCCTATGATTTCAGGTCAATCTGATGTCTTCCTCTATGAATTTAACCGTTAAACGCCCGTTTTGGCCGTTTTTTGACACCAGAACTGCGTTCTCGGTCACCGTGGCCACATGGCACCTCCGATTGACATGCCATCTGTGTGACCACTTCAAAATTCACTCACCCATTGTTGTCATCTGATTTTAAAAATTTCTGAATTCTTTGTGGCCATTTTGGACCCCCAACACGCGTTTATGAAGCGTGCCGAACACTTAAAATACGCATATTGAGTCGTACCATGCAAACCACACGTCTGGTTGGTTTTTTGTCACCTCATACATGTCACGAATTCTAGTTACATTGTTTCCATGTGATTTCAGGAAATCCAATGTCGTCCACTATGAATTTGACTGTTAATCACCAGTTTGGTCCATTTGTGACACCAGAACTACATTCTCGATCACCGCAGGCACATGGCGTCTCTGATTGACATGCCATCTGCCCGACCACTTCAAAATTCACTCACCCATTGTTTTCGTCTGATTTTAGGCCATTTCAACTTCATTCAACCAGTTCGTACCCCCCCCACGCGTGTTTTTGAAGCGCACCCAATAATTAAAAACTACATATTGAGTTTTACTGCACAAACCGCACATGCGATTGGTGTTGAATCTCCTCTTACATGTCACAAATAATAATTAGATTATTTCGCTATGATTTCAGGTCAATATGTTGTTGTTCGCTATGAAGTTGACCATTAAACGCCCGTTTTGGCCATTTATGACACTAGAAGTGCATTCTCAGTCACCACGGGCACACGGGACCTCCGATTTATGTGTCGTATGCCCAACCACTTTAAAATTCACTCACCCATTGTTGTCATCTGATTCCAGGCCATTACGACTTCATTCGGCTGGTTTGGACCTCCCACGCGCGTTTATGAAGCGTGCCCAACACTTAAAAAATGCATATTGAGCCGTACCATGCAAACTGAACATTAGATTGACATATCGTCTCCTAATATAGATCACAAATAATAATTAGATTTTTTCCCTTTGATTTCAGGTCAATCCGATGTTGTCTGCTATGAATTTGACCGTTTAACGCCCGTTTTGGATGTTTATGACATCAGAACTCTGTTCTCGGTCATCACGGGCACACGACACCTCCGATTGACATGTCATCTACATGACCACCTAAAAATTTCACCCACCCATTTTTCTCATCTGATTTCAAGCCATTCCGACTTCGTTTGGCCGGTTTGGACCCTCCACGCGCGTTTATGAAGCTCGCCCAACACTTAAAAATTGCATACTGAGCCTTTCTGTGCAAAACACATGTTCGATTGGCATTCCGTCTCCTCGTACATGTCAAGAATAATAATTATATTGTTTCCCTATGATTTCATGTCAATACAATGTTGTTCGCTATGAATTTGACCGTTAAACGCCCGTTTGAGCCGTTTATGGCACTAAAACTGCGTTCTCGATCACCACGGGCACACGAAACCTCCGATTGACGTGACGTCTTCTTAACCACTTCAAAATTCACTCAACTGTTGTTTCTATCTTATTTCAGGCCATTTAAACTTCGTTCAGCCGGTTTGGACCCCCGCACGCGCGTTTATGTAGCGCACCCAACACTTAAAAAAAATATTGATCTGTAATGTGAAAACCGCACGTCCGATTGACGTTCCATCTCCTAATACACGTCACTAATAATAAATAGATTGTTTCCATGTGATTTATGGTCAATCTGATGTCTTCCGCTATGAATTTGACCGTTAAACACCCGTTTTGGCCGTTTATGAAACCAGAACTGCGTTCTCAGTCACCGCGATCACAAGACACCTCTGATTGATGTGCCTTCTATGTGAGAACTTAAAAATTCACTCACCCATTGTTGTTTTCTGATTTCTGACCATTGTGACATTGTTCGGCCAGTTTGGACCCCCCACGCGTGTTTATGTAGCGTGCCCAGCACTTAAAAAACGCATATTGAGCTGTACCACGCAAACCACACGTCCGATTGTCGTGTCGTGTCCTCGTACATGTCACAAATGATAATTATATTTTTACCCTATCATTTCAGTTCAATCTGTTGTCTTCTGCTATGAATTTGACGGTTAAACTCCCGTTTTGGTCGTTTATGACACCAGAACTGCGTTTTCTATCACCACGGGAACACAACACCTCCGATTGATGTGTCGTCTGCATGACAACTTCACAATTAACTCACCCATTTTTTTTTCTTTTTTCAGGCCATTCCTATTTTTTCGGCCAGTTTGGACCCCCCACATGCGTTTATGAGCTGCGCCCAACACTTAAAAATGCATATTGAGCTGTACTGTGCAAACCATACATCTGATTTATGTTTCATCTCCTCTTACACGTCACGAATAATAATTAGATTATTTTCGTATGATTTAAGGCCAATCTGATGTCTTCCACTATGAATTTGACCATTAAACTACCATTTTGGCCGTTTATGACACCAAAACTGTGTTCTCGGTCACCGCGAGCACACGACACCTCCGATTGATGTGTCGTCTGCGCGACCACTTCACAATTCACTCACCATAGAAAGCTACAGATATTGAAAGAGTTGTTGGGATTCTAATCAGAAACAAATCCCGGAAGTTTCTCTCCATCCACTGACACACCTTCCTATGAGATTATTTGACCCCATAACTATACATAATCAATAAAAAAGTGACATATATATAGCTTGGCCTATAGTCGATGCTCTATAAGTGTAATCTAGATGTTGTCAAGATATTGGGTATGATCATCATTAGTCTTGCAGTGCACAAAGTTGTCATCCACAAATAATAAAACAAACTAATCTATGAAAAATGGTTGATTCTATTTATCAAGGACATAAAAACTTCTTTATAATTCACCAACACAAATTAAATTACCTCATACATGGGGTTCATCTTCATCTCGATCACCAATATCACTATGATGTCCACCAGCTCTATTCGGAGCCTAAAATATATATCAGTATTATGTATCTTAAACTTATTAATAAAATTCAAACTGAGTATGGTTCATTTTATTGTTTACCTGTGGAGCCACTTGTTGCGTCATCATTTCATCGATACGTGATGACATCTGTGACAACCTCTCCTCATACTCTGCACATAACTTTTGAAACTGTGCATCAAAATTGTGCTACATATCCTAGATGGAAGTATCTATCTCAGTCTATGTGTCCATCCCTGAATCTCATCATGCACCCATCGCATCTTCTCTAACAATTTCACGTTGTGGAACACCACCGCCATAAGTCAAAGAATAACCATGATCGTCACACCCACGACATGGTGAAATAGTTCATCTCTACACACAGTACAATGACGTTCCTCCTCTAGCAACTCTGCTAATAGTGCGTCAAACTGAGCCTGTATCATATAATGAATCAATGAACAAATATTAATAATTTATATAAAATAAAAATACATTTATTAGTAAATAATTTGCTTACTATAACATTGGAAACATAGGGATCACCCGCCATACGAGTCCTCACCCATATGAACATTCGATCGATCGGCTCGCCATGTTGGTGTAACTATAATAAAGGGGTTCACCATGTTATACTACAATATTCTTAAAATTTGACTGAATAGTGAATTCTAAACTTACATCATGTCTGATTTGTGACACATGTCGAGTGCCAAGTCAAGAGGGCGTGTCCCACATCGCCCGATTATGTGAATGACGAGCAGACTCAATCTACATTCAACGTATTTACATAATACACATCTGAAAAATTAGTCATTTATAGATTAAAAGTAATAAATCTTACCATAGCCACCTCACTTGATCAAAACACAACTAAATCCTGCCACTATGTAAGAAGAATGACTGGAAGGACTCACTGTAGAATGTCTGGCACCCCTTCAAATGGTGTCCAGTGATATCTCTTCACCCTTGACTTGTAATCCTTCCATAATTTTCATCATTTGGACATACATACAGCCTAAAACTTATTTGTACAGGATTTCAAACTATCCTTTTAAAAAAATTGTTAGTATATGGGACAAAAATAATAACAATATCATGAAAAATTAAACATTGAATTTACCTGAACCTACCTCCATAATCTTTCCATCATATTCTGGCGGAAAGAACCCAATTCCCAAGTCTTTAGAGGTCATTTTTGTTAGTCTCATATCATATGCCCAAACTGATGACTGAATACATTACCACCTTTTTCGACTGGATGAAATGTGTCATCAAATAACACATCCAATCGGGCTCTAGAGTTCCAGGATCGCACCCCTCTACCAAGACCCCTACGTCTGTTGGTAGACGCACTAGATCCTGATAAACATAAATTCATAATTCAATTACAATATAAATTAAGGATTAAGAACATTTAGGGAAATATACACAGAAAATTACAATCAATTAATTTAGAAAAATTAAAACATACATACTAAAAACATCAGCTGAACCACTATGACCAACCTGCGAGATACCTACATTAAAAGAAATAATATTAAAATCTAGAAATTTTTATACATATATAACTCATATATATTTTTACAATCAATAACTAAGGATATAATTACAATTTACTCTAATCATGCAAGTCTATCATATCTCCTTCAACTGTCTCTTGGTCCCATTGTATATCTTCATCTCGTACAGCTACTGTTGTTTGGTCAACTGTATGATCAAGAAATGCGACAACTTCAAGTTCCCCTTGGTTAATCAGAAAAACCCCCCTTATATACATTTTCACCAAAACTTTCTAATCAGAATCAATGCCGATATAGTAAACTTGTTCTGCTTGAGATGTCAGTATAAAGGGCTCATTTCTTACTCAGTCATCTTTATATAGCATATTGTTAATGTTTACTAATGTTTATTGAAAGTTATCAACTTTCATTCCAAGAACTGAATTGACCCAATCACACCTTAACAATATGTGTTTTAATCCACAACCATAAATAACATTAATAATATCTCTCATATATCCATAATAATAACCCACAACAACAAAAGAATAACCAACACCACTATTTTGTGTGGCTTGGTTCATGTCAACATCGCTAATACGAAATAGGAATCCATTAACATCTAAATACTTGTAGAAACGAGCTGTAATAAATGGAACATTAGCTAGTTGGTTTAATTCTCCTCTCACATGATGGGATAAATCACGTAACTTTTGAATCTGAAAATTTCACGTATATATTTTAATTGATAAAGGATTGTGAAAATACAACTAAGTTTCACTATAAAAATATTAAATCAATTATATGTACATGAGTCTTAAACCAATCATGATATGTGTTGAAATGATTTTTTTGGATTTTATATTATGTTTCACGGGGCCTTTCACGTTTCAACTTAGCGATATGCATCCTAAATCACAACACAATATAAGGTAAAAAACTAAATATAGAAACAAAATACACATAAACTATGAAACTTACTAAATTAGTGGAATAACTGATGGAGTTTTGAACAACACATATCGATGAGCCTGAACCCACTCATTGTTCTTCATATCAAACGTTATTCCTTCTCAAATTGGACCCTCTTCATTCTAGGAGGGTTTATCTATATTTGTTTCAACCTCATCAATATATGAAGCACATAAATTAGTACACTCATCCTTTAAATATACCTTGGAAATTGAGGCTTTCGTATGAGCTATGTTCTGCACATACCGTTTCAATGTATTTAAGTATCGCTCTATTGGATATATCCACCTGAATTGCACAGGACCACCGGTAATTACTTCACTAGTTAAATGCATGGTCAAGTTAAGCATGACCTAAAAAAAGATGGTGGAAATAGTTTTTCTTGGTGACATAGTGAAAGTACAATCTTATCCTGCAGCATTTTCAAATCACTCATGCGATGATTCTTAGAACAAAGATGTCTAAGAAAATTAGAAACTCCAATCAACATCTTAACAACCTAGGCATGTAAGCAATCAAGAATTGCTATAGGAATTAATTGTTGAAGGAGAATATGATTTTCATGACTTTTCAAACCCTTTAATGTCATGCTCATCATATTCACATTCTTAGAAATATTAGTGCAATAACCATCTGGAAACTTAACTGTCTTCAAAATTGATAGAAATATATTTTTCCCTTTTTTACTCATTGTGTACTATGAAGTAGGCATGTATGCCAGATTACCTTCACCCAGCTGTAAATGTAAAGGTTTTCTCAATCCCATTTCTTGAAAATCACATCGAGCATTAGCATTGTCTTTTGATTTCCCCTTGATGCCTAAAATGGTGCATAGTATATTATCACATAAATTTTTTCAATGTGCATCAAATCCAAATTATGTCTTAAAATATAATATTTCCAACAAGGCAATTAAAAAAAACTATGTTTCTTCCAATTATGACTTCACTGTCTATTTGCAGTAGGAAGATAAGGCAATGTAGGATCCAATAAATCATGAAAATCATACATTGTACGGATGTTTTCTTGATCAAGTTGTCCACTAATTTCTACCCCAAACAGTATTTTTAGTGATGGGTCATACTCTCTATTCCCATAAAATGATACACGGTCTTTTCTGAACTTTTTCAATGGGTGAAGAAAGTTTATATGACCAAGATATTCCCACTTTCTATAGTTCTTAATCCATATATATTTCTTAAACTTATTACAATAAGGGAAAGAAAATTCTCCTTTTGTACTCCAACATGATAAGTTAGCATATGCTGGGAAATCATTAATTTTCCATAACAATGCGGCCCAAAGTCTAAACATTTCATTAGCTACCGAGTCAAAATTCATTTGACCATCGTCCAAAAATTCTTGTAGCTCATCAATCAAAGGTTGAATATAAACATAGATTTTATTGACAAGTCCTCTCGATCCATCAATTAGATTGAAAGTAACAAAAAAAGGTTGCTTCATACATACCCATGGGGGAATGTTGTATGGAAGCAACACCATTGTCCACGTAATATTTGTCGCACCAACCATGGAACAAAAACGGTTAAAACCATCTGCTGCCAAACCCAGTCGAATATTACAATCATCTCGGGAAAAGTCTGGGTGTCTTTGATCAAACTCTTTCCATTCCAAAGAATCTTCCAGGTGAGTAAATTTATCAAGATCTTTCTTTCTCTCTGAATTTCATGTCATCAATTTATCAATTGTATTGGACAAGAAGAATCTCTTCAGTTTCGGTTTTAGTGGGAAATAACTCATATAGAAACTTGTTTCCCATGATTCAAGACTCTCCCAAGAAGAATATGACTACCTTGATTAATCTCATTGGTCTTCCACATGGATTTATAGAAAACGGTACAAATATTTAATTGTGCATTCTCTTTTCTGAATAACATGCAATTATTGTGACACACATCAATTGTACTATATGTAAAACTAGGATCATCGGTCATCTTGTGAGCTTGATAGAATGACTCCGGAATATTTGATCCAACAGGGAGTAACTTCATCAACAATACCAACAACATGTCGAATGAGGTGTTTGACCACTGGTTAAAGGCCTACAGGTGTAACATTTCAGTGATGAAAGACAGTTTACTAAATTTAGTGCATCCAGAATATAATTCAGTATGCACATAGTTAATAATTTCAAAGACTTTCATTGCTTCTCCATCTGCATAAGAACAGGGATTACTTGATCCAACATTGTCATTTACGATGTTGCTCTCTTCATGTTGAAACTGACGCATCATATCATTGATCATTATGTTCATCAGATCAACTGTTCTCGAATCAACATTCATATGAATATATTCTGAGTGATCATATGAAACAGAATCTTCTCCATTATGTGTCCATGTCATATAGTTTTCCAAAAAGACATTCAAAAACAAATTTTCTCTAACCCTATCTCATTTCAATAGATATCTATTTTCACATTTTATGCATGGACAACTAATTATATCGCTTGGAAATCTGTTGGTGAAATCCATAAATTGCTTAATCCTCTTATAATATTCAGTTGAAAACCTATATTTCATATTAATATAGCTCACATACATATATGTGTTAAATTGAAATCAAAAGTGAAATAACTTATTTAAATTATAAAAACACATATCATTAAAATTTAAAAATCAAATTGAAGGATAAAAAAAATTACATGCAGTGGAATCGACCGCGGGTATCGGGGTGTGACTCGATTGTAGATCCAAGAAGGAACATCGACTTGATGACAGGGGTTTAATGGCCAGACTCGAAAGGGGTGGAACCATTGTACGAAGCGTGGGAGGGTTCTACACGACGAGGCATGACAGACTGGGAGGGTCCAATGGAGGCCGGATGTGAGGACTTGCTGGAGGGATACAGTAGGACTGGGAGGTCACGACGGTGGTGGGCCTGTCTGAATGTGCAGTGCAGAGGTAGGGGGTGGGGGTTGCTGGGTCGCGGGGTCACAGGGTCATGGGGGTGTCGGGGTCTCAGGGGGCGCAACGCGGAGGTAAGGCGGTGGGGATCGCAGAAGTTGTGGGTGGCACAGCGCGGAGGCAAGGGTGTGGGGGTCATCGGGGGTAAGGATCGTTAGGGGTCGGGGTCGTCGGGGATTGGGGTCACCAGGGGTCGGGGTCAATGGGGGTCAGGGTCATGGTGGCGGGGTCACTGGGGGTCGGGGTTGCGGGGTCAGGGATGGGTCGGTCATGAGGTCGGGGAGGGGAAAATGGGGTCGCGGGGTGAGGGAGGGGAAAATTATGGTTTTTGGTGTATTAAAATGCAGCGGTCGCCATTTGGAGGGCGCTATTGATATTATTATCGGCCGCCAAATGGAGTCCGCTCAGAAGATAAAGATTCTAGTTGTGTTAGAGACAATGTGCGTAAGAAAAGAAAACTAATGGAAGATAATATTCACCTTTTCTAAACATTCCATTTAATTATTTTTTTCAGAGAGTCTTTAGAATAGTGAGCATGTTATTTTAAGGATATTCATAAATTTTGGAGTATACCATGATATTATCAATAACAATTACCATTAAATCTTCAAGATATTTCTTAAAAACTCTTTTCATTAGATACTTTAAAACATAGGGTGCATTAGTCGGTTCAAAAGGAATTACTGTAAACTCTAAATTAAATAATAGGAAGAATAAATCCTTTATCACTCAATTCCTATAGTTGTTTTTCAATTCCACTAATTCAATAGTTTCTATTAAATATGTGTTCTTCTATATGGGCCTTGAATCAGAAATTAAGTCAATATAAAAAACATTTTCATGCTTTGGAATAAGTCCATTAAAATCCTTTAGAAACAAATCTAAATATTATTTTACAATAGGTACATCCTATATTTTAACATTCCTTCACTCATCAAATGTTATTTAATTCCTTTACTCCCCTTTAATTGAATTAATTAGAGATACTGTGGGTGGATATATAAGATAATCAAATGGTGATGATTCTCCTTCAAAGATAAGGGATTCAATATAGTCCTAAACAATTACTACATCCTTCTTCTTGTAATAAATATTTGAATCATGGTTTGAAATCCAATCATATTCTAGATTATATCAATGTTAATGATTGTTATGATAATAAAATCATCAGATAAAGAATGTTTATATGCCATAATGGGGACTTCCAGACCCAACATTGTTGCAATGATACTTCACTTGAGAGTTCTGACTGAAAAATCACTTACTAAATCAAATTGGAAATATCTACTTATCTTTGAAAATTGGGAAGATATTAAAGAATGAGATGATCTAGAATCAAATAACTCAATGGATATGTTTGAGGAAATGATTAATGTACCTGCCACCATAACATTAAGAACTTTGATATCAGTAGTTGTGATCACATAATATTGTCCCTACTCCCTGGGACTTTTCTGAAGAACCTTTTCTTGACACTTTAGAAAATCATTATGAGAGTGTCCCATATCCATTCAATTATAGTGTGGAACATTAATACCTTCTTTATCTCCCTTGAAAACACATTCATTATGGCCTTCTATCAACACTTATAGCACACACCTTTTCCTTTTATGAAGGCACTAGGGCATTTCCTTCCACAATTATCCAAGGATGGAAATCTAACACTTCTATTATTCCCCATTTCCTTATTTAATTTTATATATTTTTTAGTAATGATTTTATTCTCACATTTATTTAAATTTATAATACATAGTGAACTCTATATCCATCTTAATAGCACAAGATACTATATCTTCATATGATGAGAAATTTTGGCAGACCAATTCTCGCCAGAGGAATGAATTTAAGCCATAAAATAATCGATCAATGATTCTCTTTATATTAAGTATATTTTCTGCGACATTCCATTCTAACCTTATGATGTTCTCTTTATACTTTGCAATATTATCATCTTCCTTTTCCCTCAAATTCAGAAATTGACTTTCTATATCCTTCTGTTGTTCATGAGTAATGTATTTCTATAAGAAAATATATTTTAAATCACTATATTCCATGATTTATGTCTCTTGATACTTATTTGTGTTTTTATTTAGTTACCACCATTGATCAGCATCTCCTTATAGATGATAAGCCTCCATGACAACCTTCTCCCTTTTGTCACCTCCCAAGGTGAGAAATATCTTCTATGTGGAACTTATCCACTACTCTACTATGAATGGGTTTGTAGTCCCATTAAATGATAGAGGCTGTTGTTTCATAAACTGATCTAACATAGCTCCTCCATATTGTGGATCCATATGATTTATATGGGTAATGATATTTTTCATAACTTGAGTATGTTGTCCCAGTATTTTTATAAGTTGTTCCACACATGTCACAGATCCAGAGCCAGTATTATTATCATTGGAAGGGAAATCCTTAGAGGGGATACAATTGTTCATGAAGTTTTCATTCCTTCTGCTAGGAACCATTTATAAATAATGGAATACACTAGATTAGGATATAAATCATAATGATTTATCTCAACATAGAAAAAATACTTAACATAAATTGAAATCTTATGCATGGAAAATATCAAAATCATAAACATGGTTTCTTTGAGAGAAATTATAAATTTTAATCCTTTTTAATGGATTGTAAAGAAAATTTGAATTAACCTAGACATATCCCATGAGAGTGTCAAACCAGCTACGCAGTAAGGCATATTCTCATGTACTAGGATAGACATTTTAAATCCCAAAACTCATTTTTAGAGTTTTAACCTCTATGTACATTTCTTCTCGAACCACGTCCACTTGTAGTATCTAAATAGGGATGTATTTGGTCGAAAGATACACATAATCTATTCCTTAACAAAATAATAGCATGTTCTTGTATTTTTATCCCCAAATAATATATTAGGGGGGTTTTACATAATCTATGTTTTCTAAATCTAGTTTCTATGTTTTCTACAAAACTACCTCCTATACCAACTTTAATGACCCAACCGCCGTTTCCTAGAGATAGTTCTTTATTTTATTAAATTGTAATATTAAAAAGGAATATAAATCCTTAAGGACTGAGTAGTTTTGTATATTTTTTAACAAGATAGATACAGAAGTTCCATATTACAACATAAAATGAAATAAAATATAAATGTTTTATTGGGAACATCCACAACTCTACACTTATCCCTACAATTCACTCAAAAAATACCTCTTCATCTATTTCAAAAAAAGAAACATAATAAGTGGTGAGAGAAGATTTTTCGTAAGGGTAAAATTTATAGTGGAATATAACATAAAAATTAGGCATGATGAATAATTTAAAACATGTTCCTTTATAAATAAACTTGAAGAGAATATGGTAGGAATATTGGTTGAGTAAATATTTCTATAAAAAAGATTTATGGTTATTATAACACTCATATAACCTCATGAACTATGCATTTGGAGCTTCATAATAAGGGAAATTCATACTCTATACATTATGAAACATACTATAAAGGCTTCATCCAAGACATCTAAAAATGATTAAGGCCTCAACGAAAACTATATCTAAAAATGGGCAAGGGCTCAGGCAAGTCCATATTAATTTGTCTCATGGGACCTACCGATTCATCAATGGAATATGACGGGACCCACCCATCACATTATAATTCCAATGAATTATTCATATGAATGGGATATATATAAAATATATATAAATTCATATTGAAACTAATAGATAAAACATAAATAACATTCCTCGAACATTAATCATAAATAGTAACTATTAAGAGTACATTGGTCAATGGTATTAAGGTACCACATCCACATTTAAAATAATTATAAACCATTAAATTAAATATTGTTTATGATATCATAAATATTAATCCCAATAACACATAATAATCAACATGAGTGTATAAACACGTGAAGATACACTTATAAAATCATCGAGTAATTCTTGATATCAATACTCTTTTACTTTAAAAAGAAAAGTTATTTTGGAATAGTGTTTTTAAAACACCAGAAATGACATAAGGTAGTATTTTTATAATAAAATGAGTGATTTTTAGAAAGATAGTGGTATCTTATAATATATTATATAGTGCCCTTTAAAATAGCTAACAATTTCGGGAATTCCCTTGAGTTGGGCTTGTATTTCAGGAAGATTTTTTGAAAGATCATTTTGAATCATACAACTCAATATAAATAAAGGTATGATTGTGTTTGGTAACCAAATATAGAACATTCAAATAGATGTTATGAGGAGTACATATGAATGAATAATAATTTAATTTAGGAAAGTAGATAATAAAAGTAACTTGAATGAAAACTATGGTTCGGGTGGAAAACCCCATCCTTATATCTAAAGGTGTTCCTCACTTGATCTTAACAATATGAATAATAAAATTGAGGTTCAAAATTAATTATTAAATTACCTTCACTATATGTAATTTATTTATAATGACCTTGTTAGGTTTATTTATTTTCCTTTTGATGGGTTAAGAGATTCAATTTTAATATTTTGGAGTGTTTTCATCCTTGGTTTTCATGATATTTTCACTTATAATAAATTATGGATAAACATATTGAATGATAATGGTTTTCCAGAATAGATGTTTTATATAATTAGTGAAAAAATGAAAGATTACAAGGTTATAAATTTTTTTTGGTTAATATTAGTGAAGATGTATCATTATATAAAACAATAATGACAATTGTATGAATTTATATGAAGTTTTTTATTACAACAATATCATTTTGATTTATAAAGTAATATCAACTATAAAAAGGATTATAGAAACTTAAATATTTTATAATACATATATTATAGTCAGGTTCAATCATCTGAATGGTTTGATGACAATAA
Organism: Viscum album; assembly: GCA_963277665.1. Lineage (NCBI taxonomy): Eukaryota > Viridiplantae > Streptophyta > Magnoliopsida > Santalales > Viscaceae > Viscum > Viscum album. The sequence continues at coordinate 235,961,535 of OY728159.1, forward strand.
TTGAAGATGGTGATATAAATTGAAAACCTGTCATCTGTAAATGTGATAAATTAAAACATCTCGGATGGTGTTTTCATTTCTAGTAAGAAATAAAGGGAAAGGAGAGACAGTGAAGTATTATTCCTTTAACAAAAAAACATTCCATTACATTTATGTTACTTGATTTATCACAATATTTGGATTAATGGAGGTGAGGAATGAAAATGGATTGAACGGAACATGAAATAAAATAAATGAACAGTGGAATTTACCTCCTAAAGGACTCTTCCTTGAGATCCTCTTCATGGGAGATGATTTTGTCTTCTTATGTGACAAAAGGATTATGGACATGTGGGAGGAGCTTGGTAGAATATTTGAGAATCATTCTGTCAAGTCACAAGGATTGAGAAGCGTGAAGAGAATATGAAGTGGGGGGGGGGGGGTTCTGGTGGAGAGGAGGGTTTCCCATTACTTTACACATTATTTTATTATATTTACAAAGACAACCAATAGTATTGACTCTTATAAAGAATAATGGTAATATGTTCATGTGATTTAGAACCAAGTGTGCTTACATCAGCCATGATGCTAGGAATAGTGATTTTAACTGATAATGTATATATACGGTAAATTAATATACTTTTACTATTCTTCCAAAATTCATGTATTTGAGAAAAATACCAAATTTCAAACTATCTATTTTTAGATTTCTAGAATTCAAAACTGAACATGATTTTATGAAAACAATTTTCAAAATATTGTTGTTTTACTTCGTAAATAAAATTGTATTTTATTCAATAAATAACTATTTTAAAACAATAATTCAGTTTCTATAACCTTGAAAAATTAATCAAGATCTCATTATCTATAAACATAAGAAAATAAAACAGTAATATTATTTACAATTCAGAAGGGTAATATTACTCTACATTTTACTATTCATATGGGTGTGCTGCTATTCATAAAAAAATTAATTTTCTCTTATCAGATATTTAATATCTTACTGAATGTTACCGTGTATATCAGTTTTTTGAAACTCAAATCACAGAGGAAGAAAAAATATATTTACTAGAAAGGTTATAAAAAATTTGTGTTTATATAGGCTCGGTGTTTCATGCATTCAATATTAAATTTATTTTTAAAATCATGTCGTGTTACAAGAAATATTTCAAGACCAAACATCCACTAAAAACAATCATGAGTGGTTTCTAAAAATGAGGGAATTTATGTTACTTGTATAGAAATATATTACAATGATCATGAATGTTCCCTTCACCCATATAATATGATATAATTATTTTTTCCACAAGAAATTGTACCTTTACTAATGGGATTTTACATATTTTTATAGTGTTTCATAGAAATTTTTCACTTTCCTTTTTATAATTTATTATTATTTCTCCTTTGTTTCATGCACAACATGTGGAAAGAGTTTCTTTATAATCATCCTTGTTTAAAACCATATGTCCAATTGTTTCTCCATCTGTTATCAATCAATTTGGAACCCTATGTTTTATACAATCAGTCTAGTTTGATGATCACCCAATAGCATCTATATCTAATACCCTTTTTCTATTTTCTCTATTTCATTATCCTTTTTCTGAGATTAGTCTATACAATACCCAATGTATGGTTCTTTTGTTATTTTGATCCCTCTCTCTATAGTACATCAACCAGAACAAAATCACATTCTATATTTATGGGTAACTTCTCACCTCTTCATCAAAAATTACTAATGGAACAACCCCTCCTAAGAACACCTAATCCCATTAATATGTGCATTTTTTCTTAAAAATATTGGGTGAAATTATTCATTCAAATATTATTTTCCAACTCCAAATTTGAGAGTTTTTCATGAATCAAACTTTATTTGACCCCCATTAAACATATGAATAGATTAGAGTCAACAATATTTATAGGAACTTTTCATATATATGAGAATCGATAATCTCATTAAAATATTTTGAAATAACAGATAGAATCCAAACAATTATTTCATAATTATTAAATAATTGGAATTATAGATTAGAATCATCATTATAAATTTATTTTTTAAAAAATTGATAAATATCCACAAAAATCTATTTTGTTCATCATTATAAAAACTTTTCTATCTGGTATTTCTCTTTCCAGTTACATTGTAAGGTTACTTTTGTATAATATTCCACTATCAAGTAGACTTAGTATATGTATATCTAATAAGCCTTACATGTTTCCATAAAATGGATCCCTTCATATTACTATTTTCAATGATATTTTCATATTAATTCACTTGGATACATTTTTATTATAATATTATCATAAACATCTTCATGGTGACCTCAATCAACTCCTATATAATTAATAGACATGTTTTCATCATCCCATTATGATTATATTCCTCATTTCAATAAAAATTAACACTCAACATCCAAGAATGTTTTATTTATCCAATTTTTTTTTTCAAAAAACCATTTTTAGATGAATTAATATGTTTGTCTATCTGATAAAATTTTGTTCAAGACCTCCATGTTTCTTTAACTATGAAATCAACCATTTGTCCATTTTAACCCCACAATATGTATCTACTTTCTATTCTTAAACAATTCTTCCTTAAAAGAACATAATATATAATCATGGATATATATATATTTTAAACATTGTTTGGTACATTGAAAAACAAAAAGTATCACCAAATTTAATTTTTTTGAACATCAATGCTCAACAAAACAATGTGTACAATAAAAAATATATTTATTTTTTACCCTCAATATGGATAACACAATCCATTAGAATAATACTTCTCAATTAAGAATATTTAATGTACACACTTTATCACGAATACCTAACATTTATAACTGATTTTTCAAATAAAATATAAATAAACACCTGATCAAACATTTTTTATTTTCAACCAACATATTCTTAAAATCACAACACCTTAAAACATTACAATCTACAGAATATCCCATTTGGATTTCTTTTAACAAAAAAATGATGCCTTGAAACCCTTGTAAATGATTATAATAAAACATTTTTATGGCTATGTGAGTGAATATGGTAATGGAAATAATAATAATTGAAAAATAATTCCATGTTGTTCATAATGTCGTGACTTTCAAACTTCTTCCTAAACTCAATTATTAGTCATCACAAAAAAAACATACATTGAAAAAATCTTTCATCCACTTCAATAAATTATTTAAATATTTCATACATGTTAGCATTATATATTACAACTTTTAGATACTCCCCCATAATATATTATCTAGGTGGATAGATAACGAATTAATAATTTTATTGATATAAGTTAAAATATTTTCCAACATAGTGATCAACATGATAATACATGATTAAGGATATGATAGATGTCACTGACCAAATCCTTTAAGATTGTGTGTATAAATTCCCATAATCACATTCACCTTTTGAAAAGTTTCGTTCCTCACTTTTTTATTGAATATTTCATTAACCTTCTATTATATACATAAAGACACTAGATTTTTTTAATTTATTTCAATAAATTATTTGATAAAGTGATATTTGATATCAATATTATTATATTACGAATATTTTACTAGATTATTATAGAGATTGATAATACATTGATTGTAAAAAATCCCAATAATGGGGAAGATTCACATCAATTAACGAATCTTCTAACTATGTCCTTATACATATTAACTATGCTGCTACATGACAGGTAGCTACATTATCATCTTATATAGTGTTCAGAGAATGAAAACATTATTTATGTTTATTCCATATTAAAATTTTATTTTCCAAAAAATAGTTTCACTACCAGATATGGGATTTCTATTATCAACATATTATTACCAATAGGAATCTATTTTACTAAATAGATTAATCGTTCTCAAATTTTCATATATCCCTTTAAAATTAATTGTTCCATTAATATATTTCTTTATAATTATTATCTCCAAAACATCGGAATCTTTTGGTTTAATATGACACCTGACAGAATGTAAAGACTTGTAAAATTCAAAGGAATTTTTTTCTTAATTTTCTTTGGGATTTTACAAGAACGCAGTTGTCGACGACACCTGATTCTGAGACCCGGTGTGCCCAGAATCAATTTCTGATGTTTGACTCAGGTATGTTCAGTGAACAAACGAGCGGGTTTTTCTATCTTTTTAACCGATGCTCAGAATTAAAATCCGAGGGCACATATGAACTCGCAGCGCCGGTATTTCCTTAAGAGGAATTTTACCATAGGTGCGTTTGCATGGGAGAAGAAGTTAAATTTTGGGGTTTAAGGAAGAAATAAATAAAATTGTGAACAATTTTATTTTTGTTATTCAAGGAAGTTAAAATCTACCATGGGAAGTCGTTGGTGGGGTCCACAACCACCCAACTTCCCATGTGTGAATATGTGGGAAGTGGGGCCCACACCCACCTAACCACCCATGGGAGAGTTTAGTGTGGTGGGGCCCATACGAGACCATAACCCCCTTGAACTTCATATAACTCCCTTAAACTCCCTTGCACTTAATGTGCCAACTCCTCTTTAATCTCATCCTCCTTTAAGTTTGTATAACTCTTCACCTTTCCTTCCACCATTAATTCATCCCAACATGGCTTAATTAATGAGATGGGCCTCTTCATTTAATTAATTATGTGGTTTGGTTTGAATTATGAAAATTCTTGAGGTGTGAATAAAAATAATATCATGGGATATTATTTTGGAGCTTTTGGTGTGTGAGAAAACCTTATCAATGTTCTGGAGTTTTTGGGAGAACTTTGATGTGAAGAAGAAGCGAACTTCCCTCCGACGAATAATGATGCATCTTCAACGAATAACGGTTCTTCTTCGACAAAGAGCACTTTCCCTTCAACATAGAACGTTCTCGACGAAGAATGCCTCCGACGAAGAACGTCGCCATTGACGATGGCTCTTCCTCCAAAGACAACGGAATCAACACAGATCTTCCGTGGCGACCGAACACCGCGACGCTTGCCTCTTTCCGCGGCTCGACGACATGCGACGTCTTTTCAAGGTAGGGGTTTATTTATTTATTTTGTTCATGAATACTACCTTGTCGTTCTTCGTGAAAATACGACCAATTTCTATCGATTAACGAGAGGGGGCCGGACCGCACAAACATGGTCGACCCTCCTCCATTATCCATGTTTTTGTTTCTAATGTGGTTGGAACGGGAATGATGTGGTGTCGTCGCACTGCGCGGGATCGTTCGGCAAGTAATGTGCGGCGCCGTCGCGTTGTGCCGTGAAATTGAACCAAGTCGCGGCGCCGTCGCGCCGTGCCGGAGAACCGAAAAAGCACCATGGTCGGAGTAGGACCGCGGCGGAGGGGTGCGGCGTCGTCGCGCCGCACTGGATGAATGAAGGCCGCAGCCGATACCGGGCAGCAGCGGAGCATTGGAAACCGGCGGCCGGAAGCAGGCCGCTGGTGTCGGAGCAGAGAGGGGACCGGCCGTCGCCGGTCCCATGGTGGCAGAAACCGGCCGACTGGGGCGGGCCGACCGGGAAAGGGAATGTCGGGGTTTCAAACCCCTGGCCGGCCAGCTGAGCGGCCCCCATTAAGGGGGGCCGCGGTTACAAACCAGGGGGGCAGGCACCCCCCTCCTCAACGGCTTGGCCGTTTGGCCGAGTGCCATGCCAACGCGCCCAGCGCGCCGCCCCCAAGCGGGCCAGACCCGGACTCGGTTCGGGTCGACCCGGATTGGGACGACCCTTGGGGTATCGGGCCGGGTCGGACCGGGCCCGATCCCCTTAATACCGAATCTCTTCTGGTCGGATGCCCATAACTTGTGCTACAGGCCTCCGATCGTTGCACCGTCAGTTGCGATGCCATCCTTGGATCGAGACGGTCATTTCGGTATATCGCATTAAAGGTTTCATAATACTTTGGGTTCGGCCGAGTTGGTTCGTACACGAAACCAACCAGGCCCTCGGAGCCGAAACGCTCATAACTTGAGCTCCGGACGTCCAATTGACGTGCCGTCGACTTTGTTAGATTCCTCTTGATGAGACGGACTTTTGGCTTACTCTGCTCGAGGTTTGGATTCCGTCGGAGTGCGGTCGGGTTGGTTTGCTCACAAAATCCAACCGGACCCTTGGAACGGAAAAGCCAATAACTCACAGACCAGGCGTCCGATTGACGTGCCTTCAACTTTGTTGGATTCCTCTTGATGAGACGGAACTTTTGGCTTACTCCTCTCGAGGTTTGGATTCCTTCGGAGTGCGGTCGGGTTGGTTCGCTCACGAAATCCAACTGCGCCCCTAGAACGGAGAATCCAATAACTCACAGACCGGGCATGCGATTGACGCGCCGTCTGTCTCGTTGATTTCCTCTTGATGAGATGTAACTTTTGGCATACTTAGTTTGAGTTTTGGATGCATTTGGATAGTGTCCGGGTTGGATTCCACCCAAAATCCAACCGGGCCCCTGGAACGGAAAAGCTGATAACTTTCAGACTGGATGTCTGTTTGACGAACCGTCAGTGGTGTTGGTGATCACGTGGAGAAACGGTTCCTTTGTGTACACCCTATGAGAGTTAGGGGTATAGTTGAGATACGGCCGTGTTGGTTCGCACATGAAACCAACCGGGCCCTGGGGACGAAAAAGCTAGTAACTCACAGACCGGGCGTCCGATTGACACGCCATCTGTCGTGTTGAGACCCCTATGACGAGGTGGTTCTTTGAGGTACATATTCGTGGGACATTAAGATACATGGAGTATCTACTAGTAGCTCGTGGAGCGGACCCTCCCGAAGATGAGCGTACGGAGTACGGAGACCGTGTAACTGGTTGTGACCTGATGAGTGCTTGTCCGATTCGATTCGGAGTGACGAGCATAGCCCAGTGGGGAGCACTACGTTGTGAGGTGGCAGATCCATGGTGGAGGAGCACTACTATGTGAGGTGGCAGACCCGCGGTACTCGACAGGAGGAGTACCTCTGTAGGCTATGATGGGGAGCACTACTGTGTGAGGTGGAAGACCCATGGCGGAGGGGCACTACTGTGCGAGGTGGCAGACCCACGGTACTCGACAGTAGGAGTACCTCAGTAGTCATAGGTTGGTGAGCAGTACCTCGAAGACGTGACAGGATCACTGTACTCCCAGAGACGGAGCTCTTCAGCAGTTACAGTTTCGATAATGAAAATCCTGGTTTGAGCTGAGTCTTTGACCTTTTTGTTTACCTCATGATTGAGATGGGTCACTTGATAACTTAGGTATATGTATGGGCATATTCTTGTGTAGTGGTTATCTGTTGATTTCATAATCTTTGAGTTTCCTCATGATTGAGATGGGTTACTTGATATATTGGGTATATGTATGGGCATATAGCTAGGTAGAGGTTATCTGTTGAGATCTTATTTGTGGTTATCATTGTTGTATTTAGTGAGACCTTGAGGGTCTCGGGGTCCCTAATGAGTATCGTTATACTCACCCCTTCATGGGCTATGCCCGCACCTTGTTGTGTTGGTTGAAAACGACGGGCAACGCAGACAGAGGCTGAGTGTTTGAGGACTGGACGGTACCTGGAGGTGGACTTCATGACGAGAAGACACTCGGAGGAGGTTGATGGGTGAGAGCATTGTGGAGGCAATATGTACCTACCCTTCAGGTAGGATCCGTGGTGGACGAACCAGGAGCTGTGCTATTTGTACCTACCCTTCATGTAGGATCCTTGGTGGACGATCCAGGAGCTGCTTGTCACCTTCCGGCTGTTTTATCTTTTTCCTTATACTTTCCAGTTGGGCTTGTATTTCCGGCCCCTTTACTTTCAGCACAGCTTGTTTCAGTTTTACTTAGTGTTTTACTTCTTCTTGTACTCTGTGGTGTTTTGTTTACTTTTATAAAGGCAATGACTTCCCAGTTATCGGGATTTACTCCTTTGGTGCTAGTCTCCAGCCCCTGGCCTATGGAAGGCGGGCTTGGGGTAGTCACGGCACGGGCCCCAAGGACGGGTCGTGAAAAATTGGTATCAGAGGAGTTTGGTTCTACCTTCGAGCTTATAACTTTGATATTTTCTTTCTGTGAATCAATAGTGTTAAGGGTACCGAGTGTGGTCTTCAGTTCAGGGAGTCCGGTGTTGGTGCGGCGGCCGACGTATCCATACACCAGGACCCTCACTACTAATTTCTGACTTTGTGCATGAAAAAAACTGATTTAGTGTGTGTTTACAAGAGTTTTAAAGTCATACCAAACCAGGTTAGCTCACCAGGTATAAATCGCTGACTGTATCGCATCTATTCAGGATGTCTCCACGCAGACAGCCAGTTGGAGTTTCTGAGATAGTACTCGATGACGACTCACCGAGCGACAAGGCTCTAGTGCGGGCCCTTTTTACTATGTTGGCACCATCGGGTGGTGTACCATAAGCACCACCACCTGTTGGAAAACAGATGTCACCAGCCATACTAGCGAACTGTGCACACTGGAAGAGAGCGATGCACGAGTTCCAACAGTAGAGGCCTCTGAGGTTACGAGGCGAGGTAGATTCCCAGACAGCAGAGGGATGGCTGGAGGTGATTGCTAGAGTTTTCCGCCTAGCTGAGACACCAGTGGAATGGACGGTAGACTTGGCTTCTAGTGTTTTTCAGTGAGTGACCTTGAGGATGTTCCGCATAGTGATGAGGCTTCAGTTTGTGGACCAATGCCAAAGATAGTGTCTTCGGGTTGTGTGTCAGCAATACATCACTACCTGTTGGTCAGCAGTTACAACTGGCGGTACTGGTGACACATGTAGGCTTACTGCCTTATACGTGTTCCAACATCAGATACCCTCATGTTCTGAGGCGAGCCAGATGCACAGACAACTGAGAACGGGCTTGAGGAGGTGACTGAGAGTTTTTCTAGAGCTTATACATCTTCGACAGGATGATGTTTCAGTAGCTGAGTAATCATCAAGGCATACCGATCGTTTTTTGTACTTTATGACTACGATATGATCAGTGCTTAGAGCTCGAACCTCAGAGCGAGGTGTGTTTAAGGGATATCCGAGTAAGAACTCTTTTCTCTATGCATTCCTACATATGTTAGGGTGCTGGAATGAACCCTTGTGGTTGAATGTTCTTTGGCTGATCAGTTTTAGCCAGTGAATGTTATCAGTGGGAAGATGCAAACTGGCGTCAGTCTTAGAAACTTGGAAGTGTAAAATGTTTCAAGAAGAAGAAGTGTCAAGGAAAGATGAATCTGCAGAGTAGTAGGTGTGGTAGCAGATCTAGGAGAGCAGCATGTGCTGGTGTACTTTTCAACATGTTACAACCACCCGCCTTTGTTGTCCCCTCCAGGCTCAGGGAGATGGAGGGCAGGGGAAGAGAGTAGCTGCATGCGGTCAATGAGTGTGACCGAAAGGGCTCTATGGATGATTCGAAGTGCGGACTTTGTCTTCTACTACCTGCCGTAGCCATAGACATCGATACGAATCATCCCTTCCTTCCATGAATCTAGTCCCTGACCTAGAGTTTCCGGTTAAGTCGTTGACTTGACCCTCACATCTTGAGATACCTTTGGGAGGAGACTCGATAGTCACACTTACACCGACGGTGTGATCTGACCCTTGAGGCGAGAGTCTCGGTTGGGACCTCTTAGTAACAGCGTCGAGGCCTTACAATGTTAGTTTCAGTATGGATTGGGAGATCACTGTTCATAATCAAATTGATGATATTAGGCAAACGTCAGATGGGTTTTCCTTTGTTGGCGAAAAGGAAACCCTAGGCAGCACAGGATAAACTGGTGCATTAGAGGGTGTAGCCGATCATTCTTAAGTCAGCCAACCTTACCCTTGTGGTAGCAGGAGTGTGAGTTTCAGTTCTAATCAGGAAAAGGATACCTCTAGAGTTCGAGGATGACGACCACGTTCTTATACGGGTCTCACCTCGACGAGGTTTGTAGAGATGTAGCTGAGGCGGCGAGATATCTTCGAGGTTCAACAGACCTTTCTAGGTTCCAAGTAGGGTAGGAGAGGTGGTTTACCACTTCACATTTCCACCTCAGTTGCACTGAGTGCATGAAATCTTCCACGTACCTCAGCTGAGGAGATACATGCTTGATCCTTCACACATCATCGACCTCAGGGAGTTGGACGTCGATGACAGGGCGACATGCACGGAGGTTCCAGATGAGATTGAGGATCGGCAGGAGCAGGTCCTATGAGGATGGTCGATTCCACTTGTGCGTTTTTTGTAGGCAGCACGGGAACCTCCAGGTGAGCACATGGGAGCGGAAGGCTCAAATGTGTGCTCAGTACTGCTTTTGTATCCCTAGTTTTTGTTTAAGCTTTACAGGGATGTAAATCCCTGAGGTGGGAGTAATTTAAAGAACCGTAAAATTCAAAGGAATATTTTTATTAATTTTTTTTGGGATTTTACAAGAACGCAGTTTCTGACGGCACTTGATTCCGAGGCCCGGTGTGCCCGGAATCAATTTCCGAAGTTTTCCTCATGTATGTTCAATGAACAAATGAGCGGGTTTTTCTATCTTTTTAACTGGTACTCGAAATTAAAATCCAAGGTCCCTGATGAACTCGCAGCGCCGGTATTTCCTTAAGAGGAATTTTACCATAGGTGCATTTGCATGGGAGAAGAAGTTAAATTTTGGGGTTTATGGAAGAAATAAATAAAATTGTGAACAATTTTATTTTTGTTATTCAAGGAAGTTCAAATCTACCATTGGATGTTGTTTCTGGGGTCCACAACCACCCAACATCCCATGTGTGAATATGTGGGAAGTGGGGCCCACACCCACCTAACCTCCCATGGGAGAGTTTAGTGTGGTGGGGCCCACATGAGACCATAACCCCCTTGAACTTCTTATAACTCCCTTAAACTCCCTTGCACTTAATGTGCCAACTCCTCTTTAATCTCATCCTCCTTTAAGTTTGTATAAATCTTCACCTTTCCTTCCACCTTTAATTCATCCCAACATGCCTTAATTAATGAGATGAGCCTCTTCATTTAATTAATTATGTGGTTTGGTTTGAATTTTGAACATTCTTGAGGTGTGAATAAAAATAATATCATGGGATATTATTTTGGAGCTTTTGGTGTGTGAGAAAACCTTATCAACGTTCTGGAGTTTTTGGGAGAACTTTGGTGTGAAGCAAAAGAGAACTTCCCTCCGATGAAGAATGACACATATTCAATGAATAACGGTTCTTCTTCGACAAAGAGCACTTTCCCTTCAACATAGAACATTCTCGACGAAGAACGCCTCCGATTGAGAATGTCACCATCGACGACGGATCTTCCTCCAACGACAACGGAATCGACACCGATTTTCTGCGGCGACCGAACATCGCGACACTTGCCTCTTTCCGCGGCTCGACGACATGCGACGTCTTTTCGAGGTAGGGGTTTATTTATTTATTTTGTTCGTGAATACTAACTTGTCGTTCTTCGTGAAAATACGACCAATTACTATCAATTAAAGAGAGGGGGTCGGACCTTACAAACTCGGCTGACCCTCCTCCCTTATCCATGTTTTTGTTTCTAATGTGGTTGGAACGGGAATGACGTGGTGTCGTCGCACGGCGCGGGATCGTGCGACAAGTAATGCGTGGCGCCGTCACGTCGTGCCGTGAAATTGAACCAAGTTGTGGCGCTGTCGCGCCGCGCCGGAGAACCACAAAAGCACCGCGGCTGGAGCGGGGCCGCGGCGGAGGGGTGCGGCGCCGTCGTGCCACACCAGATAAATGAAGGTCGCGGCTAATACCGGGCCGCGACAGAGCATGGGAAACCGGCGGCCGGAATGGGCCGCCGGTGTCGGAGCAGGGAGGGGACCAGCCGTCACCGGTCCCGTGGTGGCAGAAACCAGCCGTCCGGGGCGGGCCAGCTGGGCAAGGGAAAGCCGGGGGTTCAAACCCTAGGCCGGCCATCTGAGCGGTCCCTATTAAGGGGGGTCGCGGTTACAAACCAGGGGACAGGCGCCCCCCTCCTCAACGACTCGGCCGTTTGGCCGAGCACCTAGCCAGCGCGCCCAGGCCAGGCCAGCCGGGCAGGGCCATGCCCAAGAGAGCCGGACCCGGACCCGGTTCGGGTCGACCCGGATCGGGCCGACCCTGGGGGTATCGGGCCGGGTCAGACCGGGCCCGAACCCCTTAATACCGAATCACTTCTGGTCAGACACCCAAACTTGTGCTACGTGCCTCTGATCGACGCACTGTCACTTGCGATGCAATCCTTGGATCGAGACGGTCGTTTCGGTATATCGCACTCAAGGATTCGGAATACTTTGGCTTCGACCGAGTTGGTTCGTACTCGAAACCAACCGGGCCCTCAGAGTGGAAACACTCATAACTTGAGCTCCAGACGTCCGATTGACGTTCCGTTGACTTTGTTGTATTCCTCTTGATGAGACAGAACTTTTGGCTTACTCCACTCGAGGTTTAGATTCCGTTGGAGTGTGGTCGTGTTGGTTCGCTCACGAAATACAACCGGGCCCCTGGAACGGAAAATCCAATAACTCACAGACCAGGCATCTGATTGACGTGTCGTCGACTTTGTTGGATTTCTCTTGATGAGGTGAAACTTTTGGCTTACTCCACTCGAGGTTTCGATTCAGTCGAAGTGCGGTCGGGTTGGTTCGCTCACGAAATCCAACCGGGCCCCTGGAACGGAAAAGCCAATAACTCACAGATCGGGCGTCCGATTGACGCGTCGTCTGTCTCGTTGATTTCCTCTTGATGAGACGGAACTTTTGGCATACTTCACTTGAGTTTTGGATGCAGTTGGATAGTGTCCGGGTTGGATTGTACCCGAAATCCAACCGGGCCCCTGGAACGGAAAAGCTGATAACTTTCAGACTGGACGTCTGTTTGACGAACCGTCAGCGGTGGTGGTTATCACGTGGAGAAACGGTTCCTTTGTGTATACCCTATGAGATTTCAGGGTATAGTTGAGATACGGCTATGTTGGTTCGCACACAAAACCAACCGGGGCCCCGAGACGAAAAATCTAGTAACTCACAGACCGGGCGTCCAATTGACACGCCGTCTATCGCGTTGAGACCCCTATGACGAGGCGGTTCATTGAGATACTTATTAGTGGGAATTTGAGATACTTGGAGTATCTACTAGTAGCTCATGGAGAGGACCCTCCCAGAGATGAGTGTACGGAGTACGGAGACCGTTGTAGCTGGATGTGACCTGATGACTGCTTCTCCGATTCGATTCAGAGTGACTAGCATAGCCCAGTGGGGAGCACTACTTTGTGAGGTGGCAGACCCATGGCGGAGGAGCACTACTGTGTGAGGTGGCAGACCCGCGGTACTCGACAGTAGGAGTACCTCTGTAGGCTATGAGGGGGAGCACTACTGTGTGAGGTGGCAGACCCATGGCGGAGGAGCACTACTGTGTGAGGTGGAAGACCCGCGGTACTCGATAGGAGGAGTACCTCAACAGTCATAGGTTGGTGAGAAGTACCTCGGAGACGTGATAGGATCACTGTACTCCCAGAGACGGTGCTCTTCAGCAGTTACAGTTTCGATAATGAAAATCCTGGTTTGAGCTGAGTCTTTGACCTTTGTGTTTACCTCCTGATTGAGATGGGTCACTTGATAACTTAGGTATATGTATGGGCATATTCCTGGGTAGTGGTTATCCATTGATTTCAAAATCTTTGAGTTTATTCATGATTGAGATGGGTTACTTGATAAATTGGGTATATTTTTGGGCATATACCTAGGTAGAGGTTATCTGTTGAGATCTTCTTTTTAGTTATCCTTGTTGTATTTAGTGAGACCTTGAGGGTATCGGGGCCCCTACTGAGTATCGTTATACAAACCCCTGCACGGGCTATGCCCGCACCTCGTTGTGTTGGTTGCAGACGACGGGCAGTGCAAACAGAGGCTGAGTGTTCAAGGACTAGACGGTACCTGGAGGTGGACTTCACGACGAGACGACACTCGGAGGAGGTTGATGGGTGAGTGAATTGTGGAGGCTATATGTACCTACCCTTCAGGTAGGATCCGTGGTGGACGACCCAGGAGCTGCGCTATCTGTACCTACCTTTCAGGTAGGATCCGTGGTGGACAACCCAGGAGCTGCGCTATCTATACCTACCGTTCAGGTAGGATCCTTGGTGGACGATCCAGGAGCTGCTTTTCACTTTCTAGCTGTTTTATCTTTTTTCCTTTTACATTACAGTTGGGCTTGTATTTCCGGCCCCTTTACTTTCAGCACAACTTGTTTCAGTTTTACTTAGTGTTTTACTTCTGCTTTTACTCTGTGGTGTTTTGTTTACTTTTATAAAGGCAGTGCCTTCCCAGTTATTGGGATTTACGCCTTTGGGGCAAGTCTCCAGCCCCTGGCCTATGGAAGGCGGGCTTGGGGTAGTCACGGCACGGGCCCCGACAAATTTTAACACCCCTGAAAAAGTGAGACTTAAAAGGATAAATGTTACTACCCATGTCTACAAGGTGAAACTTCCTTTTCAGGAGCCTGTCTGATTAGACCTCCACAGTTAAGCATGCTTGGCTTGGAGTAGTGATCAGGATGGGTGACCTTCTGGGAAGTTTCCAGGATGTGTGTGAGTGAGGACAAAACACACTGTAAAGGACATGTGTTGGCCTGTGGGGATAGTCATTAGTCTGATAAGCGACCCTAGTGAGTAATATCCTATGGTGTGCTAAGAAGGAAACCAAGGTATTAAAAGAGACCCATGGGGTCAGATGATAAGGTTCATGGCCCGAGAGGCGAGTCATAACAAATGGTATCAGAGCCAATACCCAGCCAGAAGTGCTTAGGCACTTCCTGGGTTTGAGGCTTGGGGTCCACAACGAGGGCGTTGTGCTTTAAAGGGGTGGATATTGTAACACCCATGAAAAAGTGAGACATAAAAGGCTAAATGTTACTACCCATGTCAACAAGGTGCAACTTCCTTTTCGGGAGCCTGTCTGATTAGAACTCCACAGTTAAGCGTGCTTGGCCTGGAGTAGTGATTAGGATGGGTGACCTTCTGGGAAGTTTCCAGGATGTGCCTGAGTGAGGACAAAACACATTGGAAAGGACATGTGTTGGCCTATGGGGACAATCATTAGTCTGATAAGTGACCCTAGTGAGTAATAGCCTATGGTGTGCTAAGAAAGCAACCAAGGTATTACAAGAGACCCATGGGGTCAGATGATAAGGTTCATGGCCCGGGAGGCAGGTCATGACACATGAAGTGTAAAAAGATAAAATAAATATATTCTAAACTAATTTAGATATAATAGGCTTTCAATCAATTTCCTAAAACTATTTTGATCAACATTTTTTCTTTGATCATATTTTGAAAAAATATTCCACACTAAAAAGTGTATTGAAAGCGAATTTTAATTGTTTATGCCAAGGTTCTTCAATAACTCCTTTCAAAATATCAACTAAGAAAGAAAAATGTACATTTTATATTTTAAGAATTTTTATAGAATACAATATTTAATTATATATGAATAGATATTTCAAACATTTCCTTCATTAATTCATAAAAATTCACCTAGTCTACCTCATTATTCACTATAAAAATAATATCATAAATATAATAAATTACTATGAGAGAAACCACATGATTTTTTTAATATAGAGTTCTTTGTTTACTCTTTAGTTTCTAAAATTTAACTTCATAAAGTATTCATAAAACTTTAATACTATCCTCACAGATCTTGTTTTAACCCGTGAAAAATAAAACTTAACTTGATGGAATATTTTTTTTGATAAAGATTGAATCCACATGGTTTCTCAATAAAAGATTCTTCTTCTAGGTCTCAATTTTGAAAATCTAATAGGACATAAATATGAAAGAACTTATGTTTTCATGGTCTAGGGATGGAAATAAATATTTTGTTGGTTTCATTTCTTTATACTGGGTAATCAGTCTCATCAAAACTAACACCATTAATATATGTGTATACATTCAAAAACAATAGTTCATTTTTTCTTATAACATCACCTCTTTTATTTAACATGTTATAGAATTCCCATGTTGTTCCACTCAAATTTTTATCTTTAGGTTTTTGTATAATTTTTCAATTATCATTTTTATCATTGTGATTCATTAATTCATTCATGGGATCAATCCAATCCTGATGATCAAATTTTCAGAAACATTTATCGGACCAACCTATGAGAACAATGATTTATATAAAATTTTCTTTGAAATTCTTCAAGTTTCATATTGACATACTTGACACCTAATGGCATTTGGACATCCATTTGTATCCGCATCCTAAAATGAGAAGATAAAAATTTCTTTTAATCACGCAAAATACCTTTGTAAAAATTATCATCTTGTAAAACATATGAATCATCACATCTGATATAAAAAATTTCATGTTTTTTATATTAAAATTTTTTATCTTTACATCCACTAATTTATGTAACTAATTATGAGAAATTAAAATAATAATGAACTAGAATAATCTCATCTTCTGAATAAATAATCCTTCATGTTTCTTTATTATATAACTAATATCCTCTTTCATTATGATGATATCCGTCTAAGATAACATCAAATCCTCTACGATAAAAAATATAATGTTTTTGAATTTTATTTTCTAATGAAATCGAAACAAAATGCACTTAAATATTTTAAAAATGTGTTATTTTTGTAATACAAATCGTATAGATTCATATTATATTTTTTCCAATAGAAAAAGTTATTCAAAATGTGAATTGAAACTAATATATTGTTTCTCAAAAAATATAGATAAGTATCATGATCAACCAGCTTGTTTTGATCCATATACAACAAAATTTTATTTTTTATTGCAGTGATAACATTCCTCTATGGTTTGTATGGTTCACTAAGTTGATGAAAAATTCAATGACTTGAATGATATTATTTTAACATCTCAATTCTAAATTAAACATCATTACCAGTTAGAATTTTACATATAGTGTTTCCAAATACATATTCATAAATTCTATTGAATCTTATAAAAATATTTAGAGACATTAATTTAGGTTTTGAAAACCTAATTCATGTAATATTTGTGAAATAATCAATAAATAAAAAAATCTCTATTTTTATTATATTATCATGGGACATGGCGTTCCATACTTAATGTGATCTGAAGGATGAGTTGTTTATATCTCAACACTATTGTGTATTTAATTTTAATTTGTACCTTTAGAGAATATCAAATAACACTGATCTCTTCTTATTTTCTCCATACGAATATTGAAAGTACTTCTTATCTTTGGAAGTATTTTAATATTACAATAAAAAATATATCCTTTCCATATTTTCCATTACTAATTCTCTTCCACAATGCTCAAGATAGTATGATACCTATGCATATCCCACCAGAAAAGACATCCCCAAGTCCCTTGTCCTCTATCTACAACATTTTGATATTCACAAATTTGAACAATGAACCCATATACTCTGAAGAAAATAAATTATATTTATCATAATGATGTTAAACAATCAACTAGTTTTGATTCATTCAAACAATAATTATTGTTCTTAGGGAGTTAATTTTTCTGTTCCAATGATAACATATCCAAACCCTTTGATTCTATGAGACATATCATTTCCATATGTTACTATCTATTTTTTATATTCACGCATTTTTTAGAAGTTCTTAAAATATGCAGTCATAAGTGAAAACACCAACAAATATATATTAAATGTTCTTCTTATTTTTTGGATAAGATATATGTTTCAAAGAAATGTTTTCTTTTCATTACATCTTATAGATTATGATTCTTAGATTTCTATAATACAAATTGTTGAGTTGGTATAATTATAAGATACATCTATCAAGATTAATGAGATGATAAAGTAATTCAAAAATATTTTCTAGTGGTTGACTTATATTTTCAATTTTGAATTTATATTCATTTGGATGTCTTCTTTACTTATGTTAAATCCCCCTAAAACACTAACTCATGTACCTCATGGATTCACTGTTGCGTTGATGATTGGACAATTTTTTTATTATATTCCAAAATCCTCCATAGTTCAAAAAATGTCCATAGATTAATTATTTTCCTCTATAATATTCCTAGAATCCAAAATAAATTACCTATTTTCCATCATTTTTAATAGAATCCTATGTTCTTTATAGTCAAAAAAAATTGGTATCTTCTTGAAATATTTTTCTAATCCTTGATAGAGAATTTAGTTTATTTTTAAATATCAATCATTTATTCCTCAGAATATTTTAAAATTTCAACTCAACTAGTTTTGGATACATATATGGTCTTCTTTTGTTTCTTATTCTTCTAGTTTGATTACCTTGCTGTTAACTTATAATTATGATCTTTGATGATCATTATGAGGTTTACACTCATGGTAACATTCATGAATATCATAACATGAGTTTCTTATATTTGGGATTCCATGATCTAATTCATCATTTTTCTGTTAAACTAGTTCAGATTCTTTCACTTTTTTCTTTTGTTTTTCCTCAATATTGATGTTGATTTTTTTCTCTTCATTTAGTTATTAATTCCGATTATTGATATTATTTTGAACTATTATTTTTATTTTCTTATCGATTCAAATTTATTTCTTATAGATATTATTTCTTTCACATTATAATTTTATTTTCATGTTCTTTATTATTTTAATGATTATTTAGAATATATTTTATTCATAAAAATTATATGATATTCTTCATAGATGACATCATATGTTGTAATTTCATCAATGGTAAAATTTTCATCATTTAATTTTACAACGAGATCTTATTTATATCATCATCACTAAAAATTTCAGCATATTCTTCACAATCCTTATTTTTCTCACATAAGGATGTACATTTTCACTTATAACATGTGGATAAAATATTATTATATCTATTTTAAAAAGTATTAATTTTTTATTCCTCTATTATTGTTATTTTTCAAATTCTATATTCTTCCTCAGTATATTCATATCCTCTTATCTTTGGAAAATTTACTATGAAGTGTCTAATGGATCAAAAACTAAAGTACATCAATGGTAACATTCCATTATATATTTAGGTTCCCAATTTTATATTTCTATAAAAATAATTCATGAATTCTTAACATTCTTTACTTACATCATCATTAGTATTAGAGCCCTTAAAAATAATCATTAGGAATCCATGTGATCAAATCTATTGGTCATAATTATCAATATCAATTCAATAATGGATGAAACATCTAACTTATAACTCAAACATCTTAGGGTGCATAAAATGTCATTGAATTTTGAAAGGACTAACCAATAGGTTAAACATCAATAATTTTTTGATATAAATATTTCAATCTATATATCCTTAATATTAATTTATTCTATATCGTATTTAATTTATAAATATTCTTCAACTTGTACCAGATGGCATTTGACATTATTATTCAATAAAAACTCATATATTAAAATTACAAGAGGGGGGAAAGTATAAAATATCTTGATAACCCATCATTAATCAAATTATTCTTAAGAAAAAACTATCAAATAAGCACTCTTATAAGGAGGAATGAAACTTTCTATAGAAACCATATGAATATAGCTAATGGATAATAGATGGGTATCATTTTTTAATTATAGATATGGTAGTTAAATCTATTATTGGATGGTATCAACTATATATTAATTATGTTATGAAATTACATTGAAATGTTTTTTATTCAATATAAAAATAGAAAAGGTCAAATGAAAGAACCTCACCCTAATACAAATTGAAATGAATAGATATGATCATTGTGATAATAATGAGTGGGTGAGGAGAAGGTGAATAAGTCATATATTTTTTTTATGTTCTCTACATTATAATAACTATTAAGTTCTACCAAATAAAAAATAATCCAATAAATACCGACAGATAAGAACATACAGATGGACATAATAATTTACATGGTTCAATACTCAATAAATGTAACTAGTGCTCATCATTCTTTTAAAATATTCCATGACAAAAAAACACTATAGATGAAGACTTTGTGGTTAGTATTTGGTAGGGTATATCCATAACTAATGATATAGTATAGTACATTAGGTGTGTATGACCTCCTTGAATAAATAATATAATAGAAATTTTTTGAAATAATAATTGATCCTTTTCCAACAATCTGAATTATGTTTTCACCAAACATCATTATCTTTCTTCATAATTTTTTTTCATGTTCTTCATATTGAAAAATCACTTATTTCATACCATTATGTAAGAATATCATTATTTACTACTCTATATGATACTATAGATTTGAATAATTCTGTCTCTGATAGGTTTCTATATCGTACCTTTTGTCTAGTATACTTAGTCTAGTAATCTTAGTCGGCTTCCATATACATCTGATAAATTCTACATCTGTTACAAATTGTTTCCTATCAGTATGTATAATACCCTTTGTTTGGTATCCCCAATTACAATTCCCTTTATCCGATAATATTATTCATCTAATTTAGATTTTTCTAATACATCAACTAGAAATAATATATTTTCAAACTTCACGGATAAAAACTCTCCTCTTTAACAAATATCACATTAGAAAAAACCACTCCCCAATTGATATTATCATCATTATATAGGTGTAGTTTCTATCAAAAAATTTGTATAATTACAATGTTAAAATATTAATTGCCCACTCCATATAATAATTTCCTACATGAATCATTTTATGGTTTACCACCTTTAATCTTTGAAATATATATGATTCATCAATATTTATAAGGAAATTACATAAATCATGGAGGAAAAAATCTCATGAAAACTACATAAAATCTCATAAAGAATTTTTTTTCTAATTCATGGTCATTGAAGCATGAAAAATACAACTTAGTATCATAAAAATGTCATTTTTTAAAAAATATTGTAATGCTCAACAATACTATATTCAAGTTTCCTCATAAAAACTCATTTTTTGGTAATACATTTATTTGGTAACCTTTAATGGTTCATATTTGTCAGATATTTCTATATATAGTACAATTTTTATCAATTAATATTGTAAGGATTATATGATTACTTTTATTCAATCCATTTAAGTTACTATTTATTATGACTATGTTTGATGAAATCACCAGGTAACATCAATCCAATAATTTTACTGGAAAAAATATGTCGGTTGGCCTTGTTAATCCCCTATTTGATGAATTCAAAAGTTTCCATCATCTAGTGAATTTCATTTTCTTCTATTAGATAAAAAATCAAATGAAAAATTAGAAAAAACATTCCTTTATTTTAAAAACCAGCATAAAGAAATTTTTCCCAAAAACGTATTACAAATTATTTCATATGTCTCTCCATTTGATATAACATCACTAATTACCTCCTCAATTATCTAACTAGTACATCATCATGACTTCTTCTATCTAGAACATCCACAACACATTTTTATTCACATTTTTTAAGAAAATTATTCCTTGAAACAAATTAATCTGGGATTCTGAATATCCTTGTAAAAACATTATGATTGTTACATTGAACATTGGAAAATCATCACCTGATTAATCATTGTTTTAACATCTCTTCCTGATGGAACTATGGAAATAGTGAATTTTTTTTCAATACTCCATCTAATCACCTTAGTCTACTGGAATAATAAATCATTTAATTCATAATATTTATAAGGAATAATTATCATTTTCAAATGATTTATGATATAAAACACTAAAGAAATCACTATTTCTCAATACCATACTTATTATTAAGAAAAAAATATATCAAAAAATCTTTTTCAAAACACATTCTTCACTTGATATTCGTTTAGTTTCATGGAAAATATGTATCACATAACTCCTATCAACTCTAATATCCCAGATGGACCAATTTACCTTCGTCCTAGTTTCTCAATTTTAAACATATCATCATCCTTTATACGAATATATCTCTATATAGAATTGGTCTCAAAATTTAAATTCAGAATCCTTCAATGATAGTAATAATAACATTTATATCAACTATGGGATACCATTTTATAATTCTAGATTGATCTCACATTCTCTAAGGTCACATCAATAGGTTATTGAACAAATATTTCCTTTATCTAACCTCATCCTATAATTTTATAGTTCAATAGATCATTTCATGATATCCATTATATGGTTCAATATTTAAAAATGAGTGGTATTATTCCCATGAAAATTTTACAAGATTAAATATTACATCAATATTTAATAATAGTTAATAGGTTATGACCTCACTGTATCTTTCAATGTCAAGATTTTCTATTCAGCCTTACCTCTTATTTAGGGTGAATGGGTTTGATAAGATTATGATTTGTGTTTAATGATGACTATATGGTCATATAATATTTTAATGTGAACCTTGGGTCATGATTGGAGACTATCGATAGGGGTTTCCTAGGATCAATTAAAATGTCATTTATGTATAACCTTCTAAGAAAGAATATAGAAAAATATTTTTGAACTTCAAGGAAATGTGATAAATTTTTGTGATGATAAAAAATGAAGCATATTTCATTATCTACCTTAAATTTAATAAGTTTACTAGGGATTCATTCCATATTAAAATAATCTCACTTCTACTTTGTTATATGTAAATTCCACATACCTTATTTGGGAACTTTTGTTTCATCTTTAACCAAATGGATTACTTAAAATATTAGAGTATAATCATTAATTTAGAACTTCATACTTTTACAATATATCTTCTTTATGATATCCTTATATATCTAAATAATAATAGTATATATGTAGACATTTTATCTATGGGAATCATCCAAGAAATCATTCTTCAATTTGGGTATCGATGTGACATATAACCTATTTACAAAATAATACAAATAATCACCACTAATGTTAAAATTTTCTTATTTCTCATTTTTTATATATTTCATCATCATTTATGGAGCCTTATAATCATTTTTATAATTCTTAATTTTCTCTATTGATAAATGTTTTGTAATTAACTGGAATAATAGTGGTGCTCCCTATTCCATTACAGTTCCCATATTCATCCATACTTGATCCTTAATAATTGAATCATTCTCCAAACTCATCATAGATAACATTCTATGTATTTTTTGACAAAATTATTTTTTTCAATTTTTTTCTTCCCAAGATAATAATGGATAACACAATAATAATACTTCATAATTTTTAACCACATTCCCTTCCCCATATTAAAATCATTGTGAGGAATAAATTATTTCAAACTCATGTGGTTTATATATATATATCACATATCTTCTTATAGAGAAAATTTCTCTCTATCAATATTTAAATTATTATTATATCAAATTATAATTCATGATTTGGATAATTTATCTCATGAGGATTCAACTATGGATATATATAATTCCACATTCAATCACTTTTTATAATAATTTATCCAATACTATTTTTTGATGCATCAATATAAATACAAAATTATAATTTAACGAATAGAAGAATATGTATAGTTTAATTCACTAATAAATTTTATATTTTGTGAAATTTATCTTTTCATTATCATGTACAAGTGAAATTGATCCCCTAAAATGTTAACTTACTAATCAGCATAGGTAATAGAGAAATGTTTTTAAAAAATCACTAATAGTTTCTCATTAAACCATGAAAACATTATATTTATGTTATGTTAGGGGATATTTTAAATTAGTTTAAAAACATAATTTCAAAAGGGTTAGGATATATAATTACAATTTATAATAATTTTCAATTGAATGAAAATATTTATAATCCAAAATTAACATTTACTAAATTTTACATGTAAATCATTTTACATCAATACCAGAAGAACACAACATTAGAGTATATAATAATCTCATCAATAAATACGAAGAAACATGGTTTGTTAATCCATAAATAATATATTAATAAAATACATAAACATAGATGGAAATTTTTTAAATCCAAATGAAATTAATGTGAACTCGTAATGGTGAAACATCATATGAAGGATTTATTTGGAAGAAACTTATTATTAGAAATTGAATAATTGTATGTAAAATAAGATAAATCTTAGATAAGTATGGTCCCTTTTATTTGGATCAATTTATTCATCAATATGAGTAAATGGATACATGTTCTTTATTGTAATACCACTTATTTCCCTATAATCAATGCATAACCTCAATAATGAACACTTCATCATTAGAAATAAAAAAGTGGACCTCATGGTGGAAAAATTGGATGAACAAAACCATTATCGCATAAGTCTGCTCACTAATTCATAAACTCACTAACACTACCATGTTGGTCCTATAATGTGGCTTGTTTGTCTTTTTATCTTCAAGGATAATATTAAAAAATAATTAAACTTATTATTTTGCAGAAAATATAGGAATGTACTTCAGAAATGCATCTGTTTATTTTTAAAAATTTGAAACATATTTTAATCTAAAAACCGAAATACCTATCATATATTTAATTCTATTCATATACTCCCCATGAAGTTCGTTAATATAAGCTACTGATGGTGGTTAAATACACGATTTAGGTGATGAAATATCCCATAAAATAGTAATTACCTAAATTTCTCCTTAATTATAACATCCTTATCCCAATAATAAAATTTTAGAATTATAATTCAACATCCAATTCATACAAAAATTTATAGAGAAATCCACCATTGGTAAATTGATTACATTTTCAACTGTTACACTCCAATGGAACCGAATTTAAATTACATGGTATATTATTGTTTCAATCAATGGTGTACTCCATGTTATAAGTAAAAATATATTAAATGGTGTAGATGTTGTGGATTTAATATTCTTAGAAAACATTTTGGATAAAAAGAAATTTATAGGTCTGCAATAAAATAAGGTATTTTTTATTTTTTATTTTTTATCAATGCAATCCCTAGTGAATTATTTAGAGATTCAAATTTAGTAATTATTATAGAAAAATCATGAACTTGATATTTTGAATTTGCCTAATGATGATTCCCTCAGACCTTAGAGAATTCATTACAGTAATGCTATATATCCTTATAGTGGAATCCTTGTATGCTGGTATATTTTCTCTTGCATTTACAGTCATGATCATAGTTATCACTCAATTTATATTAAACATATACTCCAAATTTCTTAATAAATGTTCAATGATGTTTTATCCCACATTTATTACAAGTAGAGAAATTTTTTATTATTTTTATGCCTTCTTAGCTAGTCTTTTTACATATTGGTCACCCATTATATTCTTCATAGTTTTCAATTTTTAATCAAATGATTTGGAAAAATCCAATTTTTGCATTATATAAGATCTTACTATCTCTTCTTAGGTTGATAAATTTTGAGAGACTCTGAATATTTGAATACAATGGTTTAAATATTTGAATAAGTTATCAATGGTAATTTTTGGATTACATAGATAATCTATAGTACCACTCTATAATCATGGAAATTTATCCTAGTAATTATCCACAATTTCCTATAACATTTTCTTAGATTTAAGAATCTTATCTCCATATTGAAATGTATCTCATGAGGAAAATATTTTTCAAGAAACACAACCATAAAAAATGTTGTTCTGTATTTTCTATCTCATTTAATTCACTATTATTTGGAATAAATGACCACCATTTGTTAGTATCACCCTTTAATGAATACATAGACGTGATATCAATTTCCCCCTTAGTATATCCCAATTTTATGAAGATAATATTTGAAGAAATAATATAATGAACAACCACCAATAGATATGTTATTTAAATCATGATGGATGCCTTTTATTTATAAAATTATCCATAGTGGTTGATCCTTGTGGAGTGGAAACTGGTTCTATATGTGAGAAAGGTTATTTATCCTAACTGGACTCAATTTTATTAGAGTAGTCAAAAAAATTCATCACCAATATTAACCGCGGTATCAAAATTATTCTTAAAATCATCAAATTATCCATGGTTAGCATCCTAGTTTCCAATTATCATATCGTGTTCCACTATCTAGAAAATGGAAGAGTTTAGTTAATAAAACACTAAAATTACTTATTATTTCATAAAATCATATACTATCAAATAAATTCTATAATTATTTAATTAATTTTCTTGATTTTAAATATATTTTTACAAACTATTTTCTTATAAATATAGTACATACGGTTTCTATTAAACTCCATTATAATATATATTGTAATGTCCATGACCACGTTCAACAAAAGTAGGTAGTCCATTAGTTACTTGGAAATACGATTCAAAGAGAATATATTTCAAGGATTATGGTTAAATATTCCTCACGAATGTAAAAAAAAATTAAAATTACTATTGGATCTAAAATCATTAGCATGAGAGACCAGAAGAATTTTATTCACTTTTCATGGTATGGATAACAATCAATCAATCTATTTCATTAATATTATCATTGTAATGTACCATATTCTAAGAATGATCCATGAAGGAAACATGATGGAGATTCAAAAGTACTATAAATAAACCACCACCTTCTATATATCATGATCATTATTCAACTTTTTGTTCTTCAAAGTTCCTATACAATGCAACTCTCACAGAAAATCTATTAATATGAATACGCTTGATTTTTATCCCCTTGCAAAGGGATTTCAGTTTTCAAGTTGAGGTATCTTCACCCCCCCCATAATTAGTAATCACATTCATGCTAACTAATACTATTCATCCCACCCCCCAAATGAAATTGATTTTTGAGATGAGGTGTCTTTTACAATCCACTCACAAATGAGTTTTTCATTACAGGGTGATAAGAACACCTTAAAAAAACTCCCATTGGAAATGGTTGAGTGGTAACATCCATACATAGAAAAAAAACCTCATGTATGGACTGGCTAGGGTTGATATTTTTTTCACATGCATGATACAATTTTTGAGATATAAATAGTGTTATAAAGAGAGAGATTAATTGAAAGGGATTTAAGTGGGTAATCATTTAACACATAACATAAAGAAAATGAGGGAATCCGAATTAATTCAAAAATAAATATAATATTCCCTACAGTAATGTTTTCTTTGTAGACCAGCCATCCATATAATAGAGTTATTTTCATTCCAACATTCTATAAAGGACATGTGGATGAAGTTATGGTGTATCACCATCCTACATAGAATACATTATGTGGGATGTGTTCCTTCAATATTAGTAGCCTTCCATGTAGTGTTCATCCTTACCTTAGACCATCTGCCAACTATTCAAACAAACAAATATGTTAACCTCTTCCATGAACCATTATGTCTTAAATGGGCCATTTATGAGCTATTATGCTAACACCACTTCCAAAGAAACTATATCATGTGATCAGAGTCTAGGGAACACCATCATTTCAACAGATGCAAACATTACCATCATAAATGAATAAATATTCTTCAACTACCAAATAAAGTTAACCCTAAGAATGTTCTCAATAATACTTTCTTATGATAATGTGAATTTCAACATTAGTTATGGTGGTCGGTGGATCATTGGGATAGGAAACTACATCTATAATGAATTTTCATTTTCCCTCCCTATATCACCTCTATCAAAAGAGGATGAAGGGGGAGCTTCTCTAAGGGAATCCAACCTAGAGTAATCTACTAGCCTTTCTTATAGGGTAATTTCCACTAGGTTGTATAAGAATATATCTGGGATATGAAAACCAGAGAGGGATCATGTACCATAACCCTTTCCCTCTCCTGTAACATCTAGTTACAAAAATAAAAGAGATGAGGTGTACACCAAGGACAATTATCTATCATTTGACCTTGGCCCCATCCACCAGAAGTTGATGGAGATTGTGGGGATTTTCGATATTATACTAAATATTTTTTCTCATATAAAGCATTACTCTTGTGGAATTAGATGTTAATTATGATCCCTATCTACACATGATCAAATAACTTTCATGGGATTATATTTCAATTACGAATCTGATTATCTCCTTAAATTGGAATCCTATTTGGTATAAGAACCAACTATGTTTTCACCACCTTAGAAGGAAATATATCTAAAGAGGCAAATGGTCCTCCTTATTTGTGTAAGCCCAAACTAACCTAACTACATGGTATTTTATTCCTTTCTAAATGGGGTATGTAAGAAACCTCCTTTTGGTCCAAACCCAACACCCCAAATTCACTGTGATGTTCTATGGGCCATATCCATACTAGGTTAATATAAATCATGGAGGGTTATTATCCTTTTAGGTCTCTATCAACTCCATTATTATTAGACTATATTCATAGTATGATCATGCACCCTCTTCAAATACCACATCCATTTTAGCCCCTCTGGTCTTCTTTGGTGTTAAGTCACACATGAACCTTAACTTGGTAGATTTTACAAATACGTCCTTGAATAATGTATATAAATATAATTTTTTGCTCCTAATCACAATAATGTAAAATATATGTTGTTTCTAATTAAGTGGGAATAAACTATGTGGGATATTATCCCTCACATAAGGATACTTTGTGAACCCATCTCATGGGTCCAATTCACCATCAAAATGTAACGACCCAAAGTTTCATTAATGGAAAATGCCTCTTGATCCAATTAAATGTGTCTTTATGAAAAATGTTTTTATAAGATGTCAACCTCTTTGGTTTTATGATAAGATTTTTTACCGTTGTTAATATAGTCTTTGAACAGTGATCACATGATTAGTATAAATGTAAGGCTTTAACGAACCCAATTATTACTCAAAGAAAGGAAGCGATGGCCTCATCCAGTAGAATTTCCCCTTACGAAGCCCATTTGTCGGAGCTCGGAAAAGAGGTGGCGTCTTTGGGCTTTGCCCTTGAACAAGCCCAAGCTGAGCTTCATTATGTCAAGCTCGAACGTGACCGTCTACGGGAAAAGTGGAAGTTGATTGAAATTACCACTCGAGCGATGTTATCTGAGCCGCCCCAAGAGTCTGTCACCATTGCACACCTTACCCTTAGGTATTATGAGGCCGTTTTAAGGGGTTATGTAAAAAATAAGTAGTACTATGTTCATTTACATTATTTTTTTGTATATAATAATGAATATAATTTCTTTTCATTTTTGATACATTGTAAATAGTTTTTTTAAAGTAAAAATGGTGTTTTTAGTTATTATTTAATTATGAATTAAATTTTATTAAATTAAGTGATTTTTGAATTAAATAATATTTTAATAAAATATTATTATTAATATTAAATTAATTTTTTTTAAATATAAATTATCTTATAAATTTATGAATGCAAATAAATTTTTTATTAAGGTTTGAAATCCACTTCTGTCAAAACCCGTGAATTTTTTATAAATGTTGGTTTTTATTTTAAAAGTGAAAATTAACATATTTAGAATTTTTTTTAGATAAAATAAATTTCATTTCTGAAATCAGGACGTTGAAATTATCCAATGGTGAATTTTTCATAATAATCTGAGATAGTCAAATTTTTGGGTAAAAATTAAATACCATTTAATTATATAATGTGTTTTATGACATCATAATGACCCAATGGTGATGTAATAAAATACCATAATCCTTATTTTCGGCCAATATATGTTTTATCATTAAAATAATGTGATTTTGGGTTTGTTTGACTTACTTTTCTAAGCATTAATGAACCCTTCAAGAATTATTCAACACTTTGCCCTTTTAAATTAATTTACATGGGAGTGTGACTCACCTCCACATAAGCAAACCTAATTTTGTAATACGTTCGGACCTTGGCCTTGTAAAATATTGTTTTCCTCTTTCCTTTTCTAGAAACCATGGGCAAATACCATGGGATGGTTTGTGGTTTGGATTATTTTAATATAAGGGGTCCCAAGCCTAAATAATAAAGAATTATCTCACCTTTTCTATATAAACCCACTCAAGCTCCCACTTACTCCTCACTAAAATCCCTTGGAGTTCGTCCAACCTCTTCCCTACTTTCTCTATAATCCTCCCAAGGTTCCCCAATCTCCCAAGAAGCCTCTCACAAGCCTCTCTCTAGCCTTTGGTAGCACACTTCCAAGTAAGGGTTTTTTAATCCTTTCTCATTTTTGTCAATTTTCATTAAGTTGTACTGCCCTTTTAATTTCAATTATTAGTGTTGGGGTATGGTTTCAAACCTCCCCCATACTGACCTCTTATTGTTTGAAATATGGGAGACCCCTTTCTCTCTCATTAAATTCCTCCCATGTACATCTGTTACTATGTCGAAATTCCGAAAGGAACTTCTCTCTCCTATTTAACATTCAAGAAATACTTTTGTATCATGAATCTATATTCCTTTTCAATTGATGGGGCATGTATCTATATGACCTCCTTACTTTCCATTACATGTAAATATGATGAGGAACCCCTTTCTCTCTCATTAACAATTTTTATGAATTCTTATGTCACGTCGTTACGCTGCCGAAATCGCACCGATTTTCTAAGCCAATGTCATTGTGTAGTGAATACCATGCCCATTTCTCCATCAAGGGTATTCACCTTTATTCACATTTACTTATTGATTATAAAGTTTCATGTATGAATTTTACATTACTTTATTATGGAATACATTATTATGTTTTATGAATCCATGTTTTATGATCCATGTGGCACACTTATGCATGAAATGAAATGTTTTAAGAAAGGTGCTCCCTTATAGAGCTCCAATGCATTGGGTAAAGTATAGTATCATGATACGTCAAGTGAAATGAGTGTTTACTCATTCTAATTCAAGTGAAATGAGGGTTTACTCATGCTTCGTGCTCAATGAGAGTTTACTCATGCTCCACGTGTGATGAGCCTTGGCTCATGCTAATTCAATGTTAAGTGTTGTTGCCACATTTCCATGATATGGTTTTCATTCTTTATCATGCCTTTTATGTTCATGTTTCTTTTATGCTCTATTGATATTCCTATTGTCTAACATGTGTTTTACTCCTCATGTTAGTCCATGTGTACTCCCTAATTGGGCTTTATAGCTCACCCTTTTCTTATGCATACCTCAGGTTATCCCATGTAATGCTAAGTACGAGGGAATGTAGTGGTCATGTAAAAGAAGTTTTCAATAAAGACGTTGTATTTCATGGTTTAAGTTTTTATGTAATTATCCTAAGCCCCAAAGACACTAAACCTCTCGATCTTGTTTATTGTATCAAGTGATGTTTTATGTAATGAATCATGTTTAAGTTGTAATAAAAAGTAGGGTTCTCATAGTTGGTATCAGAGGATAGGTTTAGTAATTTTTGGGATTAGGAAACCCTAGTAATGCCTTATATATAAGACTAAGTATAATAATTACATACCTAAGTTTTGGTAAATACTAATTGAGTGGTTTATCAAACAAACACATCCCTGTCTGGATACGAGCAGGTAGAGGCGGCTCTGGCACAGATGTATCCTAGGGGTAAAACCCGAAAACACCGCTTTGAGCTAGACTCGAATGGGAACTAGTGCACAACAACGGGCCTTGCTGTACTCTTGGTTACGACACTCTAGGGGGATATGTTTTGATAAATTCACAATCTTGGTATGAACCCTTATTAAGGGAAAAATGCCCCTAAGAATATATGTTAGAAAGTAGATCATGAAAAGCCTATATTGAATCCTATAGACTCATGAATTAATGAAATTAAAGTTTATTTATAATTCATCAACTTTTTTCTATGGATTACCCTTTATGTGTTACCCCTAACTTTCCTTTTATTCTAGCCAATGACCGGTAATAGGAGGACTCGGTCTAACAACCGTTGTGAAGATTAGTGTGATGACTATACTAATGAGATGCCCAATCCAATGGGAGCGGGAATCACAAACTTTTTCACGCTTCTCTCTCAGCTAACTCAAGTTTTGAATAGAAACACGGGTCAAGAGGAACATTCAACCCCCCCTAAGAAAGGACAAGTTGCTATCGAGAGCTTCATGAGACAAAGGCCTCCTACTTTTAGTGGATCATCTGATTCCACGATCGCTGAACAATGGATCAACTCCATTGAAAAGATCTTCTCCATCCTTCAATGTTCTGAACAAGAGAAGGTTCTCCTGGCTGCTTATCGTATGGAGAGTGAAGCTGATCAATGGTGGACATTGATAAAAAATATGAAGCTTGAGGAGGAGATCGAGGATTTGGAATGGAAGGAATTCCGGAAGATGTTTTTCGATAAATATTTTCCACACACCCTCCGTCTTAAGATGGAAAGGGACTTCCTTTCCCTCAAGCAAAAAGATGAAGAATCTATGGGAGCGTATGAGGCAAAATTCACGAGGCTTGCAAGATACGATTTCGTCTTTGTCGTTACCCCTGAATGCAAGGTTGACTACCTCTTTGGTGGGCTGAAGCCTAGCTTGCAGAAAGCATTAGTGATCCGTGACTTCGACAGCTATGAGGAAATTGTCTGATGTGCCCTTAAGGTCGAAATGGAGATCGGAGAATCACAGGGGTATCATGGGGACAAGAAGCGTAAGGTGGAAATCAATGCTGGTGGTCTGATGGATAAATACAATGGCGCTAAGAAGTTCCAGCACCCCAATTGCCAAAAGTGCGGAAAGAAGCACCCTGGAAATTGCCTTAAGGGGATGAGAAAATGCTTCAGGTGTGGAAGAGAAGGGCACCTAGCTATTAACTGTCGGCAAGAAGGACCCGCGGCTGCGACAGAGGAGGGGAACGCTCCATTCGAACCTCAATGCGTTGTTCAATGCTATAAATGCAAAGAACCGGGTCATTTTTCAAATCAGTGCCCTAATCCAAGGGTTATCAGAGGCAAACAACAATCTCCAAGACAACAAGGAATTGATTTTTCCATCACTTCTATCGAAGTGAACCCCGACAATGAAGTGGTGACAGGTACGCTAGTTATTCATTCAATAATAGATATCATACTTTTTGATTCAGGTTCTACACATTCTTTTATATCTCGAAGGTTTAGTAGAACAATCCCAGCACCACCACAAATCATGGAAGTAAAGATGTCGGTGATTACGGAAAATGGGGAAATCATTGCATCCCATGAATATAAGACCTCCACTGTTATAATCTGTGGATTGAATTTCCTGGCAAACCTCGTCATACTCCCTATGGTGGAATTTGATGCAATTATTGGCATGGATTGGCTTTCCTTATATAGATCCAACATAAATTGTCGGGAGAGGGAAATCACACTCTATATGGAGAATCAACCCCCAATTCTTTACAAGTGTCAGGAGGAAGATGAATCTCCTTTAGCTCCATCATCTAAATTATGGATATTACTACCCTATGAGCACGCGTATCTAGCTCATATGATTTAGTCCAAGGAATAAACCATCCTTGAAGAAATGCCTATTGTGAGGGAATTCGCTGAAGTGTTTCCCGAGGAACTGCCTGGTCTTCCTCTAAGAAGAGATGTTGAGTTCTCAATTGAACTTATACCTGGGGCGCTACCAATATCCAAGACTCAATATAGAATGGTTGTTATTGATCTTGAAGAGCTAAAGAAACAACTACAGGAGAATCTGGATAAAGGGTTTATACGCCCAAGTGCTTCACCATGGGGTGCACCAGTCCTCTTCGTCAAGAAGAAGGATGGGTCAATGCGGCTCTGCATCGATTATCGTGAAATTAAAAAATCACGATAAAGAACAAGTATCCACTCCTAAGAATTGATAACTTGTTCGATCAGTTGCGTGGAGCACAATACTTCTCCAAGGTGGACTTGCGGTCGGGATATTATCATGTAAGGGTGAAGAAGGATGATATTCCCAAGACTGCTTTTCGTACAAGATACGGGCACTATGAATTTATAGTAATGCCTTTCGGACTCACCAATGCTCCAACAATATTCATTTACTTGATGAATAGAGTCTTTGGAGATTACCTGGACAAATTTATGGTAGTCTTTATAGATGACATTCTAATATACTCCAAAACCAAGGAGGACCATGAGGTGAATTTAAGAACTATACTAGAGACTTTGCGCAAGGAGAAGCTCAATGCAAAGTAAAACAAGTGTGAGTTCTGGTTGAAGGAGGTCTCATTCTTGGGCCATATCATCACAAGCAATGGAATATCTGTGGACCCCTCCAAAATAGATGCAATTGAGGGATGGCCGAGGCCAACATCGGTAACGGATATCTGTATCTTCTTGGGGTTAGCTGGATATTATCGACGATTTGTGAGAAATTTCTCACGATTGTCCAACCCTCTTACCAAGATAACTCGAAAGGGAGTAATGTTTTCATGGAGTGATGAATGCGAAGAAAGATTCAAGGAGTTGAAAAGGTGGCTTATCACTGCACCCATGCTCACTTTACCCACAAGCGGGGAGATTTTTGTGGTATTCTGTGATGCTTCGAAAAAGGGCTTAGGATGTGTTCAGATGTAGAATGATAAATTGATATTCTATGCCTCAAGGAATTTGAAAATCCATGAGCGAAACTATCCAACGCATGATCTAGAGTTGGCGGTTGTGATTTTTGCCCTGAAAATCTGGCAGATTTATCTCTATGGAGAGAAATGTGAGATATATATAGACCACAAGAGTCTTAAATATATATTCACACAGAAAGAGCTTAATATGAACTAGAGAAGATGGATAGAGCTTATAAAGTATTATGACGGTTCAACACATTTCCACCATGGGAAAGCGAACAAGGTGGTGGATGCCCTAAGTAGAAAGGATCCAGCGACTCTATCAATGATGAGAATTGAGAAGGATCCAATCTTCTTAGACTTGATGAAGATGGATGTGGGAATCATAAAGAAGGTAACATCATCAATACTTTCACAAATGATTGCTCAACCATCTCATTTAGAAAGGTTAAAGGATGCTCAAAAGGATGATGTGGGAATTCAAGAAAAAGTGGAAACTATCAAAAAGGGAAAATCCTCGGAGTTTAATGTTAATGAAGAAGGAATTGTGCGGTTTGGGAAAAGGCTATGTGTTCCATCAAGCCCAATGTTGAAGAAAGAATTTTGGATGATGCACATCGTTCAAATTTCTCTATATACCCAGGGAGCACAAAGATGTATCAAGATCTCTGAGAAAACTTTTGGTGGGATAATATGAAGAAGGAGATCGCTGAATATACATCAAAGTGCCTGGTGTGTCAGCATGTGAAGGCCGAGAGGCAGAAGTCTAAGGGGATGATGCAACTATTGCCCATACCAGAATGAAAATGGGAGAACATCACCATGGACTTTGTCACTGGACTTCCTAGGACATACAAAGGAAACAATGAAATCTAGGTTGTTATGGATCGTCTTACAAACACTGCACACTTCATTGCTATTCGGGAGGATTTCTCATTGGATCAACTGGCCCGGATATATATCAGGGAAGTGGTAAGGTTGCATGGAGTACCACTATCTATTGTGTCCAACCAAGATCCAAGATTCACCTCTACATTTTGGAAGAGTCTTCAACATGCTCTGAATACTGAACTGAACATCAGTACGGCCTATCATCCTCAAAATGATGGCCAATCCGAGTGGACTATCCAAACACTTGAGGATATGTTGAGAGCATTCTCAATGGACATTAAAGGAGGATGGGATCAACAACTCCTTCTGGTTGAGTTCTATTATAATAAAAGTTTCCACTCGAGCATCTGAATGGAACCATATTATGCCCTGTATGGGAAAAGGTGCAGAACACTAGCATGTTGGGATGAGGTCGGTGAACGTAAGCTGCTTGGACCAGAAATGGTCGAAGAAATGGTGGAGAAGGTGAAAACCATTCAGCAGCATATCAAGGCAGCCCAGAGTCGATAGAAGAGTTATGCAAATAATTGTTGATGAGACATTGAGTTTAAAGTTGGAGACATGGGGTTTTTACGCATATCTCCATGGAATAAGGTCATGAGGTTTGGAAAGAAAGGGAAGTTAAGTCAAAGGTACATCGGCCCCTTCGAGATTCTTGATCATGTTGGGGTTGTGGCCTATCGACTAGCACTTCCACCTACTATGGACAAGGTGCATGATTTCTTTCATGTATCCCTCTTAAGGAAGTACATACCGGACCCTTCACATGTACTCTCTTCCGAGGTGGTACAATTGGAAGACGATATTTCTTATGAGGAGAAACCAGTGAAGATCTTAGATCGTAGAGATAAAGTTCTACGAAATAAGACAATGCCCCTCATAAAGGTGTTATGGAGAAACCACAAGTTTGAAGAAGCAACGTGGGAGTCAGAGGATATGATGAGGCTGAGTTACCCACATTTGTTTTAGTGTGGGAAAAGGAAAATTTCGAGGGTGAAATTTCTTAAGGGGGGAATATTGTAATAACCCAATGTTTCATTAATGGAAAATGCCTCTTGATCCAATTAAATGTCTGTTTATGAGAAATGTTTTTATAAGATGTAAACCTCTTTGGTTTTATGATAAGAGTTTTGACCATTGTTAATATAGCCGTTGAATAGTGATCACATGATTATTATAAATGTAAGGATTTAAAGAACCCAATTTTTACTCAGACAAAGGAAGTGATGGACTCATCCAGTAGAATTGCCCCTTACGAATCCCATTTGTCAGAGCTCGGGAAAGAGGTGGCATCTTTGGGCTTCACCCTTGACCAATCCCAAGATGAGCTTCATTATGCCAAGCTCGAACGTGACCGTCTACAGGAAAAGTGGAAGTTGATTGAAATTACCACTCGAGCGATGTTATCCGAGCCGCCCCCAGAGTCTGTCACCATTGCACACCTTACCCTTAGGTCTTATGCGGCTGTTTTAAGGGGTTATGTAACAAATAAGTATTACTATGTTAATGTACATTATTTTTTTTATATAATAATGAATATAATTTCTAGTCATTTATGATACATTGTAAATAGTTTTTTAAAGTAAAAAATGGTGTTTTTAGTTATTATTTAATTAAGAATTCAATTTTATTAAATTAAGGGATTTTTGAATTAAATAATATTTTAATAAAATATTATTATTAATATTAAATTAAATATTATTAAATATAAATGATCTTATAAATTTATGAATGCAATTAAAATTATTATTACGGTTTGAAAGCCATTTCTGTCAAAACCCGTGAATTTTCGATAAATGTTGGTTTTTATTTTAAAAGTCAAAATTAACATATTTAGAAATTTTTTTAGATAAAATAAATTTCATTTCTAGAATCAGGATGTATAAATTATCCAACGGTGAATTTTTCATAATTTTCTAAGACAGTCAAATTTTTGGGTAAAAATTAAATACCATTTAATTATATAATGTGTTTTATGACATCATAATGACCCAATGGTGATGTAATAAAATAAAATAATCCTTATTTTCGGCCAATATATGTTTTATCATTAAAATAATGTGATTTTGGGTTTGTTTGACTTACTTTTCAAAGCATTAATGAACACCTCAAGACTTATTCAACACTTTGCCTTTTTAAATTAATTTCCATGGGAGTGTGACTCACCTCCACATAAGCAACCCTAATTTTTAAATAAGTTCGGACCTTGGCCTTGTAAAATATTGTTTTCCTATTTCCTTTTCGAGAAACCATGGGCAAATACCATGGGATGGTTTTTGGTTTGGATTATTTTAATATAAGGGGTCCCAAACCTAAATAATAAAGAATTCTCTCACCTTTCCAATATAAACCCACTCAAGCTCCCACTTCCTCCTCACTAAAATACCTTGGAGTTCGTCCAACCTCTTACCTACTCTCTCTATAATCCTCCCAAGGTTCCCAAACTCCCAAGATTCCTCTCACAAGCCTCTCTCTAGCCATTGGAAGCACACTTCCAAGTAAGGGTTTTTTCTTCCTTTCTCATTTTTGTCAATTTTCGTTAAGTTGTACTACCCTTTTAATTTCAATTATGAGTGTTGGGGTATGGTTTCTCACCTCCCCCATACTTCCCTCTTATTGTTTGAATGATGGGAGACCCCTTTATTTCTCATTAAATGCCTCCCATGTACACCCGTTACTATGCTGAAATTCCGAAAGGAACTTCTCTCTCTTCTTTTACATTCAAGAAATACTTTTGTATCATGAATCTAAATACCTTTTCAATTGTTGGGGCATGTATCTATATTACCTCCTTACTTTCCATTAAATGTAAATATGATGAGGAACCCATTTCTCTCTCATCAACCATTTTTATGAGTTCTTATGTCACGCCGTTACACTACCGAAATCGCACCGATTTTCTAAGCCAATGTCATTGTGCAGTGAATACCATGCCCATTTATCCATCAAGGGTATTCACCTTTATTAACATTTACTTATTGATTATAAAGTTTCATTTATTAATTCCACATTACTTTATCATTGAATAAATGATTATGTTTTATGAATCCATGTTTTATGATCCATGTGGCACACTTATGCATGAAATGAAATGTTTTAAGAAGGGTGCGCCCTTATAGCGCTCCAATGCATTGGGTAAAGTATAATATAATGATACGTCAAGTGCAATGAGTGTTGACTCATGCTAATTCAAGTTCAACGAGGGTTTACTCATGCTTCAAGTGCAATTAGGGTTTACTCATGCTCCATGTGCAATGAGCCTTGGCTCATGCTAATTCAATGTTTGGTGTTGTTGCCACATTTCCATGATATGATTGTCATGCTTTATCATGCCTTTTATGTTCATGTTTATTTTATGCTCTATTGATATTCTTATTGTATAACATGTATTTTACTCTTCATGTTATTCCATGTGTACTCCCTTACCGGGCTTTATAGCTCACCCTTTTCTTAGCATGTCCTCATGTTATCCCATGCAATTCTAAGTATGAGGGAATGTAGTGGTCATGTGAAGGATGTTTTCAATAATGATGTTGTATTTCATGGTTTATGTTTTTATGTAATGATCCTAAGCCCAAAAGACACTAAACCTATCGATCTTCTTTGTTGTATCAAGTGATGTTTTATGTAATGAATCATGTTTAAGTTGTAATAAAAAGCAGGGTTGTCATACAAAACCATTCACATCATCTTTGATGATGAAATGTTCAAGATATCCTCAATAGGAGAATGAGAAATATAATATTGATAATAAATGATATTATAAATTCCAATAATTTTTCAGAAGGATACCATCTATGTAGAACCATTGATACATATATATTTCTCCATCAATGAGAAATTCTACATACATACCAATGATTCTGAATCCAAGACTTGATTGATAATTTTTTTCAACAGAGACTGGTATAATATTTTGATCCTAATAAATTATATATGAATACATCTTAAATATTTAAGACATTCCTCGAGTAAATAATAGTTCCCCCTAAAGGGTTCAAATATCCAGATATTCCATAGTCTCGAACAACATGTTTTGTAAATGAATCATTAGAGAGACCCAAGTGGAAACATACATTTGTAAAATATGTCCACATAAACATGAAATAAACAATGGAACAGAGTGCATAGAAACAAAAAATGGTGTAATTGACCCGATTCATTTACCAAAAGATGATTTTTTTTCTGAAATGGAAGGCCCCTTCCAAAAATTGAATGATGTCCCAAATCATGGATCGAAATCCATTAAACATTTATGTTTATTGAGATGCTAATGAGACAATGTATTATTGGTTTTTTTATTATATATATCAAGGAATTTTTTTCAATAACTCCATTAAATCAAATCCAATGGTTTCCTTTAAATAATCTATAAATTAGCATTTATTTTCAGGTAAACATCATATTGGAGGACACCATCATCAACCCACATCTTCAAAACTGGCATTCAAATGAAATATTTTAGGGGCGAAACCAAAATAGTAATTTCTTAAATCTATAGTTAGCTCGAATACCCCTCTATATTATGAATCCCCATCCGACATCGGCTCATGGATTGATGAACATATTGTAGCAGATGGAACCAATTACCATATCGAATCATTTTTGAGCCTATCATAGGAATGGTGTATAAAATTAATTCTTTATCATATGAAGGATGATCAATAGGTCACTAATGGACTTATTTAGATAGTATATGGGTCCCAAAAAAGTTTCCCAGCCAACATTCTCTACCAAAAATTCCATGCTGCAACAAATCATCTCAATGATAGGGTTACCACTCTTGGGAGTCCATTCCAGGTAATATAGACCTGCGAACATAGGATACATAGATGATGGAATCATTCATAGCATATGAAGTAGGGAAAATTATTTTTTCCTCAAAATAATATCACCAACAAAATTCAACAGAAAACAACAAGAAGGTACAAAATCCTTCCCTCACCCAACAAGATATCCGAAATAGTTTAAAAGAACTAAAAGAATGAATCCAATCAAATATGGTGGAATCTAAGAGTTTTAAATCACATCGTACTATATACAGATGCCCTCTGGAATATTGTGGTTAAAATCGAAGACAAAAGTAAGTAGTTTTTTTCTAAAAAGGAGGAAGATCCATATAAGTTCCTCTACACCTAATTATTATCAGCATGTCCCTATAATTAATAGAGGATTATTTTATGAACATATCAATGTTTTAACTACATAATGTTCTTATATTATCATTAATGTTGTCTAATTTAGTCCTTATATCGTATAAATGATGGAGGGATATGCACCTATTCCTTATAAAATTCTATAAGTTTTTCCTGACATAATGACCGGTGATGTCTATGAGCTGGGCACAAAAATCCATATCTATATTTGATGTGACACATTATAACAATTTCATATAATCCAACAATAAAAACCATGTTCCTACTTTCTTCTAGGAGGGTCTTGGACATATCATGAAAAAATGGTCATCTAAACCAAGCCATATACTTATTCCTAATACAGGACATTGGTCTATCCTATAGGCCACTCTAGGGTAGGATGAAATACCTTCCAAATTTCTAGAGAAATATTGGGAAATTCCAGTAGATACATGATAATTAAGTAAATTGGTTATATTATATCTTAAATCTCACCTAGAACATGTGCCTTCAATCATATGGAGGTATACGTCTAAAAATAAGCCTCACCAATAATTATTAAGAAATAAAGAGCCAGTCCATGGACCTTCTATACATAATGAATGTGTTCATGAATACTCATAAGTATATCAAGGGAATACCAAGATCCTACTACTCTATTAAGAAATAATGGAAATGGGAGAGGTAGTAAAAAAGGTCCTGCAACATATTTGGCTTGCAGCACTTCCTGATGTCTTCATCTGACATATAACTTGTAATTATTACATCATGTACATAATATGATTGATCTTAAGAGACCATCTATTTATATTTTTCACTATATATCTCCCCCTAATCAAAATATCAATCAATAATAAGGTCTTTTCTTTATCCAGTCAACTTTTATGGTCCTCACTACGGTATACGATGCAACTTATCACATTACATTCGGAAGTTAATTCATTATGGTATTATTCCACATAATAGAATTCACAACAATGGTCCTCCCTAAAATAAAAATTAAATTAATTAAGAAATTCATCCCCATGATAGATTGAAAAAGAGAATAACATCCTACTAAGATGGGTATGGGAAAATGTTGTCATTCTGGCATTATACATTGTTATTGGCCTACAATATTCTTTATCAACTACAATAAATACCAATTTAATTGTTTTTTATGAACCCTCCATGGATGTACTTCCTTCAATTTCAATATGATAAATCCATACAGGCCCCATTCTTTATAATAATGCAATGGGAAGATATATAATTTAGTCAGATTTGACTAAGGAACCTCTCATAAAAGTAAATGGAGACGTGTCTTTTATGAGAAGACAATTATGATAGGATAACATTATATAAATGCTTTGGACATTATCCACTCCTCAATTAAATTCATCCCCTAATGCATTTTCTTCTTTAGGGATGTGAAAAAAATATGAACATTCCCTTTAGGTTACCCTCCACCATATGGCTTTATAGGGTCCCATGAAAAAAATGTATGATCTCCCTTGATGGTTGAAAAAGTGTCCAATTAAGATCATAAACACTTCCAAGTTTAATAAATTTTTTTGTAGACATTCCTTGACAAACTAGTGCTCCCACTATTAGGTACTAATGAAATATTCACAATGTAGTTCTCATTAGTGAACATTATCACCATTGATTCTTAAAATACTACAGAATATAAAGAAAATGTGGGAGAAAAAGAGAAGAATATATCTATTTAAAGTATTATCCACAATAATATATAATTATTGTGTGTGTACTAGAAATCATAGGATTTCCCCAAATTTTGTAATATCCTTTGAATGATTTTTTACCTCCTCTGTGGGAATTAGTCAAAGAAAAGGGTAATTCATTAACTAAACCACACTTATTTATGGAGGGTGTCAAAAAACTCATATATCTTGAAAGATTGGTTCAATATTTGAAGTAAATGAAATAATTGAGAAGTCTTAATACAGAACTACTTAGTTGTTATATACCCACTAGATGTATTCTTCCAACAAAACCAAAATTCTCGTGTCCAGTTGATGACCCTTGATAAGAAGAGATAGTTGTATCGAAAAAATTATTTTAAATGATTTCTCAATGTAGATGAATGTAAACATGTCTTTTTGGAACTAGTTAAGTCAAAATATAAATGTTTTACTATATTTTTCAAACAACTAGACAATGCCAACCATGATACAACTGGACAACTCCCGATTAAGTGTAGATAAGGTCACCACATCTGGTTGATCCCATTTTACCCATAGTTTCCATTCCCATATAACTTGTTGAAACAATTGAGTTGATAAAATCCCACAATAATCTGTGGAATTGAATCAAGCACCAATGAAACTGGAATTAAATCCTTTCCATGAATGTGTATATCTGACTCTTCCTATAACAAATAATGGATGTCCTACATTTCCAAAATGTTATGGTTTGACACATATGATACAATATACAACAAATTATGTATCAATTTTTGGCCCCATTATGGGATCATTACTTCATAAAAAGTCATCAAAAATCCAATTTTATAACAACACCTGTATGGACCACAATTTGTTTAGTACACTAGTTTACCGATCAAAGGATCAGAAGAACTCCAACAATAATTTCATTATAATTTCAGATCAACACTAGGAAATGAAATACTCATGGACTTATTGAACTGCAATTATTGGGAAAAGGAGATAGTTTTATAATTAATTTCTAGGTAAAAGTGTGTAACATAATCTTTAAAAATATAGTTTTTTATGATGATGTGTT
Organism: Viscum album; assembly: GCA_963277665.1. Classification (NCBI taxonomy): domain Eukaryota; kingdom Viridiplantae; phylum Streptophyta; class Magnoliopsida; order Santalales; family Viscaceae; genus Viscum; species Viscum album. The sequence continues at coordinate 236,004,349 of OY728159.1, forward strand.
GGGTCTCCAAATAGAAAACATTCACATTGAGTTGCATACACCACTCATTCAAGTCATGAAAATTTGTCAGATCTTGGACCTTGATATAGTTTTGAAATGATTGAAAGAATCCATCTTACGAAGCTGATCCAAATCTAGACAAGTACTGACATCCCAAGGAATGGGTGTTGGGAAAAAGGATATTTTAATTGTCACCTTCAAACCGTCCTCGGTACTGGTTCTAGCTCCAAAGTCGTAACCTTATCATATGTAAACCATCAAAGTGACAAAATTAGTAATTAAGACATCATCATTGTGAAAGTATAGAACTGAAATACACCCTTTTTGAAGAATATAAGAAAAAATTATACTTCTTCCCAGATGATCAGGACACTTAGTACTTCAGTACATATTTGGAGAACAACCTGATAACCTAGTTAAAACTAAGAAAACCATACCAAGTTTGTCTTCAAGGTCACCAAAGTTATTTCCTCATTCCTTGAAAATTGTTTCACACCATCTTGGACTATTTTATGAATAATCTTCTTTAAATTATGGTAGATTCTTGTAAGGAGACACAGGGAAAACCACCATCAATAGTAGCATGTTATTGAGCCACTATTATAAAAGAAGAGTGGGGATAGAAGAATTCACCAAAATAGGTGAACATAATTTGAGTGATTAGATGACTCAAAAAACTACCTACTGGACTCATGATATCATCTAAGAACAATTTAAACAACCAAATATTCCCCCAGCCACTTCCATAGATAAACAACTGACTTCTTCAGAACCAGAACCCTATAATAAAAAATATTCTATGAATTTTCATGGCTGTAAGGTACATTAAAAATAAAAATATAAACATTCACCAAGGACATAATTATACATGAATCTTTTGGATTTCACCACATCGGAACCAAGAAATGGGAGTTTCCCAATCAAATGATACAATGATAAATTATACATCAAACAGATTCGTAATTGAATGAATAATTGAAAATAAGATCCATTAAGGTCATTCATTTATTGAATCCTATATAAATTGATGAGTACTATTATGAACCGAGTATTTCAATGTGAAAATAGGCAGACACGAATCAAGGAAACATTATACCAGGAAATAGAGTGAGGCTCAATCGCCACTGAAAAAACATACCAAATGCATCCATTCTAGAGATATATATTACAAATAAACTCATTGTAAAACCATTCTAAAATCTCAGTAAGAGCATTAATATTCACACACATATGTGGAAAATAACATGAAACATATTATTTTTGATTCTCAGTTGATGATAAGGTGATACCTTGACCATCCCAGGAATGTGGTCCCGCCATGTTAGACTAATTAAATAAAAATAAAACTCCATTAATATCTCCTAAACAAGCTGAAGAATCTATAAAAGTTACTTAAAATATAAAAATACATTCAAGGTAATAGTTGCATTAATATAAACATAAAGGTTTGTCTTATAAGTATAAAACCCTAAAGGAATTAGAAATATTTTCGACAGGGCTTTCAAATTTGGATGATCTCAATATTTCAAAACATTCTAGTGAAAAACATTGTACTAATGGTTTAGAAACATTGGCATAGGTCTTCAAACCATTGGTATATACTATAACAATGGTTTTGAGGGTCACTGGTTGCTGTGGAATTGGTATTCACCTTTACCAATGGTTATTGGAAAACTAGTTACATACAAAAATTCAAATGGTTTTGTAAAAATATTGGTACATGTCAAATGAAAAAACAATACCAATGGTTTTCTAAAACTATTGGTATTGGTATTGTAAAAAAAAATCCAACTCGGTTTTTTCCCCGCACCACACATTTATAATTCAATGACGTAAAAAGTCACCTAAGATAACTTTTTTGAACATAATTCGATAAATATATATATTTATATTGATATATATTTTAAATTTTGTGGTATTTAATGATATTTGGAAGTATAATCTATAAAAAATATGGGAACCTACACCTAAAATTTTGAGAATAGTTTGTATAGCTTCCTTAATTTTTAAATTATACAACTAGTTTTTTCACAATTTTGGGTATATGATGGATCTATAATAATGGTTTTCAGAAAAACTATTGGAAGAGAAACATATAAGTGTCGTGTGCCAAGATTCATGGACAAAACCATCGGTATATGTTCTCTAAAAGATACCTATACAAGAGGTGAATCGAAAACCATTGTTATAGTGTGTCTACAAGTGAACCATACAAAAAGTATTTCTAAAAACATTGCGATATGGTTTCTTTAATGTACATATACCAATATTTTTTCCAAACTATTTCTGTAGGAAAATTTTTATACCTCCATTTTGTTGTAAATGATTTATTGGATGAAATTGTAGAAGCTATTTTATTCCCCTAATATTCTGAATATGATGTTTTTCTATCTAGTTATATCATGGAAAAGAAAATCTAGAATATTTTGATGTATATATATCTTCCGTTGAAGAAGACATAGATGACCTCAAACTATGACACATCAGGCCCCCGTTTATATCTAGCATATCAGATGAAATTATCATCTCTGATGCATTCACTTATAATGAATTAGTATTCAACCTCATTCATCAAAAATGAATCCCTGAGGAGGACATCTAGAAGAATAATTCTCCCCTTCTTCATTAACAACTCAATGATATGATAAATTAAACCAATAACCCCTCGACCGCATCTAGAAGAGAACATGTTTTAGGAACGTAGTGTCTAAAAAATCCATAAATGGCATTCATGGAAGGTCTTGGTTGCATCAATAATAATTGATCCCTTCACCGTTCCATCAATTCCTCAAATAATATAGCGATGGGAAGATCGAGATGTTACAAGATTAAATACCTTTTCCTTGAGTATATTTCTTTTATGAATCTTCCTCTAACCTTCAATGGGCCTTATATTAATTATAATTCCTAGACATGTTTTCACCATTGATTTTATTAATATGTTCATGACTTATTGAATACTTCCTTCACTTATTTTATATAAAATGTGCATAATTTATGTGAAATATTAATGTTTTAATACTAAGTATAATTTTTGAGCATTTTTAGAAGTAGTCCAATTGAGTCAGTTTACTGTTTTAATAATAACTAGCACTATAATGATCCAAATTTTTTGGTTCTTGTTTTGTAGGATTATAAATTAAATATACAACATTTCATTGGAAGGTACCATGAACCAATTCTGTCATTTGAAGGGCCGTATGGTGCTCACAAACAAGACCAAAGAATCCGTGAAGAAACTGGACTATTTATGAAGATTGATTAATTGGGCCAAATATAGAAGTTTAGATTCCATTACTCTCCACCATAGCTCGGAGAATCATTTAAGGATTCCAGGATAAAAATTTCAATGCCCAAATCCAAAGAAAAGGGGTGCAATAGATTCATTTAATCTCATACCACATATTTGGATGGCAATTAAAATCAGTACAGTTTTGATGACATGGATCCTGATATAGAAATCAATTGGAACAAATATTTTTCCGTGTGAAAGAAGATATATAGGTGGCCGACACTGATGTAGAAATAATTCGGATCTGAAGTCATATTCCTATTTTAAAATCCATTCACATTTTCTCCATCGAAAAAGCATGAATAGAAATGCACAATTTACCTTTGTTTAATAAAACCTCTATAACATTGGCTCCATATGTCCAAATGCATCCAAATTTTGATAGAGGTCGGAAAACTGTATTATATACAACTCTGAAGAAGGATATTTCTTGATATTCGACTGTCTGAATAGCCAACTTGGTGATACAAGTGGAGGGACAGATTGGGAATGAAAACAGTCCACTTCTTTGGGCTATAAATGAATCCCCCTCCACTCCTTAAAAGGGTTGGCATTTCAGAATAGAGGAGATCATATTGGCACGAAAAAAGACTTTCCAAAGGATTGTGAGGATCTTCCATACTCATGTTTTCACTTGAGAGACCTTTCCTCCACTCATTGTTTTCATTTACTTTTATGTTCTTCATTGTTGTAATTTTGTAAGTCCTTTCCTTTGTAATTCTGTTTTAATGAAAGATTCTTCTTCAATATATCATATTCTCATCCACCTTATGTATTCTAATATTAATGTTATTAAAATAGTTTAAATACAGTTTAATCTCCTTCCCTTCATTTGATTTCCAATTCAATATAAAGTTCGTTTTTAATTCTCATTATCGTTCGTGTGTGTGTGTTCGGCGCACAAATATTTTCGTACCCCTTTCTTTATCTTATATTCTTAATTTATCATCATATTCATTATAACCAGATTATTAATAAGTTTAATGGATGATTAAATCTGTAATTGGGGTGAGTTATAATTTAGTTATGTTAAGTGATTGAGAGCTTTTTCTCAACGAATATTCTTTAAATTAACATTGTGTATGTTGGACTTAACATGTCATGGATTAATGACTTGTTTTAATTAACATATGGATTACATGGATTATTGTAACCATAAATACACTACCACAATAAATTATTTATTGAGATTAGAATTCTAGTTATGTTAAGGCTTCTATTAAAGCCTTAACACTTAGGAATTCCAATCAACGTCAACTTGTGACGTGGGTGTTAATTCAATGCAATATGAAGCAATGCTCAAGGATATCACAAGATTAACTACCTAATGATGAACTCATTCCAATATTTATCAAACTATTAAATCAATCTTAATCAATAAATCATTTCAATTATGCTCTGCAAACAAACCCCTCAATCAAAATACAATCAACTAAAGACAAATGACTATTACAATGTATCATCGCTGAGGAGTAAACCCGAGTGCTGCTATACACATTAGCAGGGCACCATAACATTGACCGATCGATAGGAGACAATTGGTCGTGCGTATCAGATGGTTCCGTTTACGAAGATGGTTTTGTAAGTATTCATTAGTTTCCAGTTATTGTAATAAAAAACAAATTTCCAAATAAAATAAAAAAACAAAAAGAAAAACCAGTCTTCTCATAAAAATCATAAACTGAAAAAAAAGTAATAAAAACCAGTCTTCCTCTTTCTTCCAACATCTCTCTGAATTCCCCATATCCTCTCTAACAACCCCTCATATTTTTTTACCCTGAAATTGAGCGAACACTTCACTATCTTAAGAGGAACATAAGATATAATCAACTCATTCAAGAACCAGTCCTCATCCAACCAGTTGAATTTGAAATGGCCAATCCTAGGGAACAAAACCGTAAAGAAATCAATGCACCTGATATGAATTACCAACCTCTTGGTATTAAATATCCAAACACAGAATCTGAATTTGAACTCAAATCTGTTTTGATTCATCTTCTACCTCATTTCCACAAGCTTACCGATTAGGACTCCACCTTAAAGAGTTTCAAGTAGTGTGCTCTACCATGAAGCCTTAAGGGATTTCTGAGGAATAAATCAAACTCCAAGAATTCCCTTTATCCCTAGCTGACACTACTAAGTCATGGCTCTAATACCTTCCTTCCTGGTTTCATAACCACATGGAATGACATGAAGCGACTCTTCTTAGAGAAATTCATTCCTACTTCTTGTACTGCTTCTATCCAAAAGGAAATAAGTGGTATACGTCAGTTCCCAAGTGAATCACTCCATGAGTATTGGGAGAGGTTTAAAAATCTTGTTCCAACCTACCCACACCACCAAATCCCTGAAAAACTCTTTATTCAATACTTCTATGAGGGGTTGTTGGCTATGGAGAGAACTCTCATTGATGCCACAAGTGGCAGTGCTATTGTTGATAAAACTCCTGCAGCTACAAGAGGTATCATAAGTAACATGGCTGCAAACACACTACAATTCCATAATCAAGCACATGATCATGTCAAAAAATCCCAAGATAATCAATCAATTGAGCCAAAAAAGATGACTGAGTGGATGAGTGAACTTTTAGGTCTTGTGCGACAACTAGTTGTGGCTACCAAATCCCCAACCTCGTCTTCTCCGCAATAAATATTTCCTGGACCTGTCAAAAACTATGGAATCTGCAACTCTTCATCTCATCCAACAGACACATGTCCACAACTTCAACAGGATCAATCTGATTCATCTGGACCAATGGAGATCAATTCACCATTTTCTCTGTGGAACAAAAACCCTCAACTATCAGGTCAGTTGGTTAGAATATTCATCCAACCCCACTCTGATCCCTTCTCTTCTCCCTATAACCCTAACTTGAGATATGGGAATCCCATTTCTCATCCCCCTCAATTCCCTCCTCAAAACAAAAACATGTTTCCATACAGTCAAGGTGTAGGAAACTTCCAACAACCTTATCCTTTTATTCCTCAACCTCAAAGGAACAATCCTCCTTCTGGATTCCACTATCACAGTGAGCCTTCCAATTTCCCAAACCAATACAATCTATTTCCCAAGAACCAAAATCAAGGTAATCCCAATTCGGGACAAGCCTCTTCTTCCATGAAACCATGGGGAAGTGTAGTGGAATATCCCGCCTACTTCACTTGTTCAAGCCTCAATAACATTGAGACCTAAATTGGTCAACTTGCATCCCACTTCAGTCATCATGACCTATCCAATTCTTCCCAATTACCAGGTCAACCATTACCCAAACCCAAGGGTAATGTAAGTTCCATTTCACTTAGATTGGGAAAGAAAATTGATATGCTTCAAGATAAGTCCTCCAAACCTCCTTTGAATGCTGACCTAGAAAATGAAAAGAAAAAGAAACTTGAAAAAGAATCTGAAAATATTCCCTCACATCTTTCAATTCCACTAAGGAACCCAATTCCTTTTCCTCAAGCCGTTTCTTAGAAAAAGAAGTCCTTTGAACCCGATCCTGAAATTCTCGACATGTTTAGACGTGTTGAAATCAACATTCCCCTCTTAGATGCCATAAAAAAAATTCCTATGTTTTCCAAGTTTCTCAAGGAATTGTGTACCCATAAGAGGAAAGTTAGGACCTTCTAAAATGTTTCCACCAAGCAGTCTATTCCCATAAAGTGAAAAGATCTAGGGACCCTTATGGTTCCATCCCAAATTAGAAGTTCAAAATTTGATGATGCACTCATAGACCTAGGAACCTCAATTAATGTCATTCCCATATACATCTTATCCAACCGTGGTCTAGGTCCCTTACATCAAATGGGTGTTGTCATTCGGTTAGCCAATCGAAGCAGAGCTAGTAATGAGGGAATACTTGAGGATGTCCTTGTGCGAGTCAATGATCTTATCTTCCATGCTGATTTCTATGTCCTTAACATGGAAGGTGAGATGAACTCTTCTCGATCTATCCTAGTTCTAGGAATACCATTCCTCATTACTACGAGAACCAATATTGATGTCCATTCAGGAATATTATCCATGGAATTCGGTGACCAACTGGTCAAGTTCAACATTTTCCAAGCCATGAGATACCCATCTAAGGATCACTCTGCATTCTCAATCCATGGTTTTGAGGACACTTCTAAGAGTCCATCGAACCCCAATCCACCATGTTCTTTATGATATAATAAGAAAGGATCTTGTGAAATCTGAACCATGATTAATCAAGTCATAAATGGTGAAGTTGATGTGGACCTATCATTCATAGACTTCATCAATATAGAGGAACTTGAAAACTCTCTTGAATCCCACATCAACTCTGATCTCTACTGCACCACCTTGGAAAGTATTAAGGAGAATGGATTTGAAGCAACTGAATTCCATTCCTCTATTCTGGAGTTGTCTAACCCACAAATGAAAGATGAGACTGATCTAAAACCTCTTCCTAAACACCTGAAATATGCATTCCTTTTCCATGATCACTCATATCCTATCATTATCTCATTTTTAGTTACCAAAACTGAGGAGTCCAAATTTGTTCAGGTGTTAGAAAAAAACAAAAAGGCCTTCATTTAGACCCTAGATGATATACCAGGAATCAACCCCGCTTTTTGCATGCATCAAATCCATATTGAGGAATCATCCAAACCAATTAGACAACCACAAAGAATAATCAATCCACTCATCCTTGAGTTAGTTGGGGAAGTGATCACCAAGCTTCTTTAAGCTGGTATTGTCTACCCAATTTTTGATAGTGAATGGGTTAGTCCAATTCAAGTTGTAACTAAGAAGGGTGGGATAACTATTGTCACAAATGAACATGGGGAGGTAGTCACAACTCGAGTGAAAAACAAATGGAGTGTGTGCATTGACTATTGGAAATTGAATGTTGAAACAAGAAAATATCACTCCCCTCTTCCATTCCTTGATCAAATTCCAGAAATATTAGCCGGAAAGTCACACTACTTCTTTGTTGATGGATACATCAGCTATTTCCGAATCCCAATCGCACCTTAGGACCAATAAAAGTCTACTTTCACATACCCATTTAGAACATATGCATGTAAGAGAATGCATTTTGGCCTTTTCAATGCTCCTGCAACATTCCAGAGGTGTATGATGAGTATCTTTTCTGAATTCATTGAACACTGCATGGAACTATTCATGGATAACTTTACAATTTATGGTGAGTCATTTGAATCATTCTTGAATTCTCTCTCTCCGGTCCTTCAAAAGTGTGTCAAGTGTAGCCTTGTGTTAAATTTTGAAAAATGTCACTTCATGGTTGCAAATGGGATTGTTCTAGGGTATATAGTTTCAAAAGATGGTATTGAAGTTGATCCTGCCAAAATTGATGTGATCCAATCACTTCCTGAACCCACTTATATTCGAGACATCTGTTCATTCCTTGGTCATTCTGGTTTCTATCAGAGACTCACCCATAACTTCAGTAGGATTTCCCTCCCACTCACTCGGTTACTCAAAAATGATGTCAATTTCTATTTCGAAGGGTTTGTCAAGAGATACTTCATTAAACTCAAAACTGCCCTAACATCTTCCCTGATAATCCATCACCCAGATTGTTCCATACCCTTTGAATTGATGTGTGATGCTTCTAATAAAGCTGTTGGGGCTATTCTTGGTCAAAGAAGATAAAAGATTTCTCATTTCATCTATTATGCCTCAAAAACATTGGATGAAACTCAATCTCACTACACAGTCAATGAAAATGAACTTTTAGCCGTGGTTTTTTCCATAGATAAATTCCGGACCTATCTCATAGGTTCCAAAATCATCATCTTCACAGACCATTCTTCTATAAAGTTCATACTCAAGAAAAGTGATTACAAACAGAGGCTAATAAGATGGATCATAATGCTCCAAGAGTTTGACCTTGAAATCAAAGATGGACCAGGAAAAGAAAACCTTGTGGCTGATCACTTGAGTAGAATTTCTAATTCTTCTCATTCTGAAATCATCGATCTTGAATTCCCCACTGAGCACCTTTTATCTCTCACTCCAATAATAACATGGTATGCACCAATTGTAAATTACTTGGTTTCTGGTGTTTTTCGTGAATTGTTTTCAAAATAACAGAAAATGAAGTTGAAAAGTGATTCAAACCACTATTTTTGGGAATAATAAAAACTTTGGAAAATTGGGGAAGACATGGTAATAAAGAGATGTGTCGATGAAAATGAACATTCTTCCATATTAGAATTATGTCACTCACTTCCCAGAGGTGGCCACTTTGGACCACAAAGGACCTCCCGAAAGATCCTAGACTCTGGATTCTTCTAGCCTTCACTCTTTAAGGACTCACATGAGTTCTGTAAATCATGTCCCACTTTCCAAAAGTTTGGCATAATTTCAAAGAGAAATTAAATTCCCCAAAAGCCTTTAATTTTCTGTGAGATCTTTGATGATTGGGGTATCAATTTTTTGGGACCATTTCCCCCTTCTAATGAATTATCACACATCATTCTAGTGGTTGATTATGTTTATAGGTGGGTTGAGGCTAATCCCACTAGAATGGATTATTCATATATTGTTAGTGAGTTCCTAAAGACTCACATTTTCCACTGATTTGGCACAACACATGCCTTGATAAGTGACTTAGGAACACATTTTTGTAATAGAACCATGGAATCTATTTTGAAAAAGAATTGGGCTGCGCATAAAACATCAACAGAATATCACCCCAAAACAAATGGAATGGCTGAACTTTCTAATAGAGAAGTGAAAAGAGTGCTTGGGATAATTGTAAATCCCACTAGAAATTATTGGCCTGAAAGACTTGGTGAAGCACTTTGGTCTTGTCGAACTACCTATAAAACACCCATTGGGATGTCTCCTTTTAGGCTTGTTTTTGGTAAAGCATGTCAATTACCTATTGATATCCAACAACAGTCATTTTGGGCTGTGAAAACATGTATTTTTGATTGTGAAAAATATGGTGAAGATAGATTTTTTCAGTTGAATGAACTGGAGGAGCTTCGACTTGATTCCTCTGAGAATTTCATTCTCTAAAAAGCAAAGGCTAAGGTACTCCATGACAAACACATCCTGAGAAAGGTATTCCATGAATGTGAAAAGGTATTTCTTTTCAACTCTAGATTTATTCTTCACCTAGGTAAGATTAATTCCCTTTGGGAAGGTCCTTTTGTTATTATTAATGTTTACCCATTTGGTGGAGTGCAAGTCCAAGACCCCCTTCCAAAAAGACATTCACGGTTAATGGACATCGGTTAAAGCATCACCATGAGAGGACGCAAAATTATGGATCAACATCGACTTCAATTGGATCCCCAACTTCTATAGTCGACCCACAACTAGATGGAGATGGAGACCCGCCAAATCCAAACCAGTGGGCACCTCTTTCACTTTAACTCTATATCTATCTATCTTCCAGCCTCTACCTCATTCTTCTTCCTCCTCTGTCTTTCATTTTTTTATGACTTTCTTTTACAAAACATTTATTTTTCTCTTTCTCTTTTGTGTGAGTGTGTCATTATTAAAAAATAAAAAAACAAACAAGAACTAATCATAACAAAAAAATAAAAAAAATCAAGAGTCATGCTTCCTCACCATTGAGTATTGAAAATTTTTCCTACCTTTTTGGGGAGTAAAGAGGAATGTTTTCATCTCAAAAAGTTTTCATTTTCATTGTGACTTTGGATAAAGAATAGTGTGTCAAAACCAACAAATTTTGAATGATCAATTTTTTATTTGGGAAATGATTTTCCCCAACTATGAGAACCAACATTTGCTTTCATTCCAAGGCAACCTATGGCCATAATTTCAAAATGTGTGTTTTCACCCCCATTTGTGAGTCTAGAGTTTGTGGGCCTTCGAGCTGAATTTCCTACATTATTGTGCATTAATATGATAAAGGCATTTTTCTGAACCATAGGAGAATTATAATACCCAAATAGCCTCCCATTAACCATACATTAATCCTCCTTTTGAAAGCCCCTTCGAGCCTATGAAAACATTTTCTTTGATAGAGGAATTACATGCCCAATACCTTTTCCCACCATTATCAACATGGATTTTCATTGCATAATTTTTTTAAATTTATGTGGGGGGGGAATGGATTTCATTGTTTGGGTACCCTATTATTTATTTTAAACAAGTTATCATCTTCTTGAGGGAAAGTATCCATTTCAGTGTGGGGGAGAGGTTGTCATTCAATGTGTTTTGGGGATTGTAATGTTCTTACATTTATGTAATTTTGTAAATTTTATTGACAAGTGTTCAAAAAAAATAAAAAATGATGAAAAAAATCAAAAAAAAAATTGAAAAAATGGGTTGTGTCTTGGGTAGGTAAAAAATAACTCTTCATAAACCATTGATCTTGTTATAACTGTTACAATTAGTGTTGTGAGGAGATCAAAAATGGGTTGGGATATGAGTGTGAGATCTTTTTCAAGGTCAACTTTGGAATAAAAAAAAGAAAAAAAAGAAAAAAAGAACACGTTCATTATATTCTTATTGGGAGAAGTTTTGTGTTTTGTAAATGTTACATCTTCTCATTACCTTCATATTTTCTTCCAATATTCTATCTTTCTTCACACAATCATTCCCTTGTAAATATGTGTTTTTATTTCCTTCCATATTTTATTTCAAAAAATGTGCATTTCTTTTTCTATGTTAGTGTTTTAACCCTATTCTTCTCTCTCTTGGACATTATATTCCTACCATCTAATAGCCGCAGAAAAACCACTTTAAAAGAAATTTTGATTATTGTGCACTTCAGATAGGTATTGGAAGCTGAGATCTCTTTCATACTATAAGATTTACACTTTTTGTTGGTGAAAGAGTGAACCTCCACAATTGAATTTTATCATCTTGAGAGGTGTGAGTTTTGAGTGTCCACATTTTCAATTTCTAAATTTGAGCATGAAAAAATGACTTAGTTTTGGAACATTGTTTCTGTAACAACATGTGGTGGAATTCAAAATGGATGAGTGAAATAGCCTAAACCTCCCCTGATTGATGAAAACAAAATTTTAATATTTTTTGGTGACTGAAAATGATTTTCTTATGTTTTTATATTTGTTGAACATGAGGAAATGCACAAGACTAAGTACTGGGGATTCGATGTTGTTAATATTTTCATTACTTATTAAATACTTACTTCACTGATTTTATATAAAATGTCCATAATTTATGTGAAATATTAATGTTTTAATACTAAGTATAATTTTCGAGCATTTTTAGAAGTAGTCCAATTGAGTCATTTTACTATTTTAATAATAACTATTACTATACTGAACCAAATTGTGTGGTTATTGATTTTTAGGATTCTTCTTTAAATATAAAACATTTCATTTGAAGTTACCATGAGCCAATTCTTCCATTTGAAGGGTCATATTGTGCTCACAAACAAGACCAAAGAATCTGTGAAGAAACTGTACTATTCATGAAGATTGATTTACTTGTCTAATTACATAAGTCAAAATTCCATTATTCTCCACCATAGTTCTGTGGACAATTGAAGGAGTCCAGGATAGGAATTTCAAGGCCCAAATCGAAATACAAGGGGCCCAACTGATTCATTTAAACTCAGCCCACATATTTGGCCAGCAAATAAAATTAGTACATTGTTGATGACATGGATCCTCATATAGACATCATTTTGAGTTGAGATTTTTCTGTGTGAAATAGGAGATATAGGCGTCCATATTTTTTTGAATAAATCATTCGGATTTGAAGGAATCTTCCTGTTCCAAAATCCATTCACATTTTGGCAATCAAAAAAGCATGGATAGAAATGGAAAGTTTAACTTTGTTTTATGAAACTACCATATCTTTGGCTCCATATTTCCAAATTTCTCAAAATGATCAGAGAGGTTGGAAGAATTTATTATCTACAACTTTGAAGAAAGATATTTCTTGAGATTCGGTTGTCTGGATAGCCAACTTGGCGATGCAAGTGGACGGACAAATTGGGAATGAAAATAGTCCAGTTCTCTGGGCTATAAATGCATCCCCCTCCTCTCCTTAAAAGGGTTGTCATTTTAGAAGATAATAGATTATATTGACACGACCAAACCCTTGAAAAAGGCCTGGGAGGATCTTCCATACTCATGTTTTCACTTGAGAGACATTTCCTCCTCTCTTTTTTTCATTTACTTTTATGTTCTTCATTGTGGTAATTTTGTAAGTCCTTTCCGTGTTCATTCTGTTTTAATGCAGGTTTCTTCTTCAATATATCTTATTCTAATCCACCTTTTGTAGTCTAATATTAATGTCTTAAAATAGTTTAAATATATTTTAATCCCCTTACATTTTTTTATTTCTAATTCAATCTAAAGTTCGTTTTTAATTCTCATCATCGTTCATGTGTGTGTGTTCGGCGCCCGAATCTTTTCTTATCCATTTGTTTATTTTATCTTCTTAATTTATCACCATAATCATTATAACCAGATTATTAATCATTTTAATGGCTGAGTAAATTTTTAATTGGGTTGAGTTATAATTTAGGTATGTTAAGTGATTGAGAGATTTTGCTCGATGAATATTCTTTAAATTTACACTGTGTATGTTGGACTTAACATGTCATTGATTAATGACTTATTTTGTTTAATATATGGATTCCATGGATTATTGGAACCATAAATACACTATCACAATAAAGTACTGATTGAGATTAGAATCCTAGTTAAGTTAAGGCTTGGATTAATTCCTTTACACTTAGGAATTCCAATCAATGTCAACTTGTGACATGGGTGTTAATTCAATGCAATATAAAGCAAAGCTCAAGGATATCAGAAGCTTTACTACCTAATTATGAACTCATACCAATATTTATCAAATTATTAAATCAATATTAAAAAATAATTCATTTAAAATAAGCTCTACAAACAAACCCCCAATCAAAATACAATCAACTAAAAACAAATGACTGTTACAAAGTATCATCGCCGAGGATTTGACCCGAGTGCTGCTATACACATTAGCAGAGAACCGGAACTTTGATTGGTCTATAGGAGACAATCGACCATGCGTTTCAACCACATCAGAAGTCCTTAAGGTAAATTGGATTACCACTAAGTGTAATCTAAAATATTCCCATTGGTTTTTCCATTGATTCTTGTAAAAATGGGATACATAGTTATACTCCTTGAGCTCTAATCCCCACACCTCAAATTCACTATAATAATTTTGGGGCCATATCCCTTGTAGGATCATATCCAACATGGAGGTCTATATTCCTACCAAGTGTCTTTCATAACCATTATTACTTGACTATATCCCTTGTAAGACCATTCAAAACCCAAAAAAACTCATCCCTTTCATATCCATGGGATTATTTTATTTATGTCCCAGAACAACATTGACTTAGAATATTTCTCATATCCATCCTTGCCACATGTTTCTAAACTATGAGGTTTGGTTATTATCACACATCCTAAAAGGTATGATGTGTAATTTTAAATAGCATCAAACTATATGGGTTCTGATTACTTTCACAAGTATATTTTAGAAGCCCATATCAAAGGCCAAATCCTTCCATAAAAACAACTATTGTATTCCCATATGATGATAAACTCAAGGGCTATACACTAATATTAATTAAATGCACGTCTCATTAATAAAAAAATATATGAATATATAATCGATTTTTAAAAGGGTACCATAAATGGAGGACATTAGATAAAAATATATTTGAACATCAATGAAGAACCTCATAAACATACAAATTATTCTAAAACCAACAATTGATAAAAAATTGATTTTTTTAAGGAATACATGTCTGAAATTTGGGATTTAATTTTTGATTCATGAATCCATCTTAAATCTATAAGAGTGTCCCAATGTAGTTAATTATACCCCCTATAATGGTTCAAATAGACCAACCTACCAACCTCTGACCCTCACAACCAACTCAATTTCTAATAGTCTCATTTGAGAGATCCATGTGATCTCCACACTTTTGTAAGCATGTCCACATAGAGTCAAAACTAGCACATGCTCAGAGCATGTAAAAAAATAAAATTACCAAATGAAATTTGATGAAATTTTATGGTAAATCATTTTTCATTAGTGATATCTATTGATTTGATCACTCATAAAATTCATCTTCTATTCTATGTGAAATGGAATAAAAAGTAAAGTGTGATTTTAAATTATCAGTAAGGGAATATGTATAATGTATGATAAAACGACCTATGTATAACATAGGAAACATTATTTTAATAATTGAATCCATAAAAATGAATACATGTGAAAAATATAATCCATTAATAATAAATAAATATATCATATCATAGATCACATAACATTTGGAATGATTAAAACTCATAATGTCATACACCATAAATATATCATCAAATAATTATGCTAAGACATAGAGAATTGGGTAAAGACACTCCCATTACCCTCTATTAGTTGTATTATGTGTTCTATCAGTGCATATAGGGGATATATTATTCTTGGCCTGGATAAAAACATAAATTTAAAATCATATACATCACATAATAAATGTTCACATGCTACATAATGAATATTATTCCTGGATGAATAAATTAAAAAGGCTTAGCCAAATTGTCCAATAAATCTTTTCAGAAATGGATTAATTGTATAGAATAATTGATTATATAGATCATCAAAATATTATCCTATCATATAATTAATAAGAATATATTAGTTAATTACATTAACACATACAAGGAATAATTTCAGATTCAAAATGGTAAAATAAGTACCCATTTTATGTGATTTGTATAGAAATATAGTTTACATGTACTTTTCAAGATTATGGTTATCAATGAGTTGTGGGAAATAAATATATTTATTTTCAATGGAAGAAGAATAAAAAATTCATACTGTTGAAAATTAAAATGATTCAAATAAACTGTATAATATATTCAATATATTTCATAAGAAGCATGATAATTATTTAAAGATTATCCCTCAGGATTGTAACACTAGGTGTACAATAAAGGCCCACTTTTCATGAATCGAGTAATGAATGAGTTGATACTCAAGCATCAATTTACAATGTTATTAATACTAGGTAAATATATTTCAAAAAAAAATTATAGTATATATATTGATATTTCATTTATAATCAATCCAAAATCATTTTGTTTTGTAAAAAATGATAATATTTATGGTTATGTGGATGTTTAAGCATGGTAACAACTTATGAATTTGGTAGAATATAATTGAAAGAAGCAGTCACATGGTTATGATATCATATTTAATGCAACATAAATTTAAAAATTAAAATATTATATTTATATCATAGATATTTTAAAGGAAAAAATAGAAGTAAATTTAAATAAAAATTGATCTGATAGTGAAAATAACCCTTACATTGACATAATAACTACTTATAATATCTTTATAAATAGGGAATTTTTGTAATATAACATTGATAAAAGGTTAACGATACCATATAAATTCATATATATAAGTGTTACAACATTTTAAATTGATGTTTATTAGGTTTTAGAAATAAATAAATTCAAATAGGAAATGAAGAGGGAGAAATAGGAACCCTTAACCATCTTCAACATCATAACGTGAAATCAAACCATAGATCTAATAATACTCATCTATATTGAAGATATTGATATGGCATAGAATCTATGAGATATTTAAAAATAATTAAAATTGAATTCAATGTGGTAGAATGGGAATATGAGTGTGTCTTTTGGGTAGTGGGAAGAAATCATGTTATAAATTATTAATAATTTTAATTGTGAACTTTCTTTACTGATCTATTGCACGCATAGCTACCCACTAGAAATAATAAAAATAAAAAATAAATTTCAGTGAATAGAATAGTCAAATTGATATAATTTTTTTTTATTTTATTCATTCCTACATTAACATGATATCATATTTACCTAATTTCCCTATATTTTATAGGTTATAAGTATTTTAACAAAATTTTACTATTTTTATCCATATTTTCCAAATATCACTAATTAGATAATTTCAAAATCAATATTCCAAATAAAGGATCCATTTTTCTAATTAATTTTATAATTATCCATATTATTAACATTATTTTAGGATTATATATTGAATAAATATATAGTATTGGAGTAAAAAACGTTTAATTTCATAAAGAATAAATATTATGTGATACTAAACCCCTAGATACATAACCCATTATCAATATATCACAATGAATAAGGGTAATGTGTGACACGATTTTACTCTAACATGTTATATCTTCCAAAATGGTCATGTGGTGATCAACACAAATTGGAACATTTCCTGTAGATGGTTCTAATCCAACAAAAATTGTGGAATATTTGTTTTCGCTTGGTCATGGGAAAACCCTAATTATTCTACATAAATCCTAATATTACACAAATAAAAATTATATAGGTTTTTTTATAATAAAAATACATGAGTCCAATATTCAATGAAAATGTTCCCTTATAATTAATCATAATATATACTAATACAAACTGTTATATTTTAATGGTTATACTACAAACAATTATAGTTCACAATAATAATATAATATAATGATCATAATGATGAACGTACATATTGAAAAATTATTATAATTCCTAGAAAACATATATAGTATTACATATTATATATTCATCCAATCCAATATACTAAATAATACCTCTATTGTTTTAGTTATTTGAATATTTGTATTATATGGATTAGAATTTTTTTAATACTTCCTTAATTAAATAAATTGTTTTATATTATGGAATATGGTCTAAGATATATATAAATTGAACATTATTTTTTTTTGGTTGTCTATTATTTTTTATATTGGTTATGGTAAATTTTTATCTTTGATTATTAATACATTGAATAACATTGAAACACTTTTATTCATTACTATAATTTTCATTGGTAGAAAAATGGATTCATGAACCTAAATTTAACTTCTCCTAATCATTAAAGTGATTCCATAATGTAACTAAATAGTTCTATAATGCCCGAAATAAAAATGTGTGATATATTTCGTTATGTTGAACCAACCCACGTGAGATCTAACTCCGTTCATTACGATACATAATAAAACCCAATTTTTTGGATCATCCTAATTCCATGTGGGGATAATGGAAACATCTATGGAACATACATCAAAATTTTAAAGGTTATTTATCATAAAATCAACGAAACACACCCAATGTTCACTTTAGACAATGGGGTGAGTATAGAGGGCTACATTCACCATGATCACCGATAAAAAACATCCTAAAAATAAAATATGAAACAACATCATTGATGGAGGATATGTTTTTACAATATTATAAATATTCTAGTTGGTCAATCAAATTGAATTTTCATCCCTCTACTACTAAAAAGTGGTATTATAGTTAGGATAAATCCACTGATAGACTCCTATACCAATCCCATAATAAGGTGTTATGATATTTTAAACTAAGGAGGTAAAAATTCCTCATCCATAAAATGATCCTAAGAAAAAAATATATACATATTATAAACAGGACCAACACTTGTACCATAAAAAAATTAATGCACAAAAAATAAAAATGGTTCCACTTGTAGTTTTTCTGGACACATTTTTGGTGTATCCCCACACTGTAGGGTTTGTGGGATTTTAAACACCACCTCTACCATTATGATCATCAAATTACTATTAATATTGTTAAAGTGATAATATAATAATCATTTTATCATTTTCACTTATATATGGGGAATTTGTATCCCCTATGTGTCTAAGAATGTTCAGGTTTTCCATGTTAGGAGGTGATTCGTGACAATTTGTTCCTTTATTATTTCAGATAATGATTAACACACACCAATCATTAGGTATAGGTTTGGTTAATGTAATTAGAATGTCTATTATAAAAAATATTCATAATATAATATTCTAGGAAAAATAAAATGAAAATAATAAAACCCTTAATTGTATCAAGATAACGAGTCCCACTAAGAAGAAGAATACATATGAGTATATTTATTTTAACCTTGTATTGTAATAATGGGTTAAGTATCTACTAATTTGGTTGGGGATAAATATATAATTTTTATCTCCTGATTTTAATTGGTGAATAAACATCAACCCAAGAAATGATTAAGTCTAGAAAAAAGGTAAATAAATTCCTTGAAAATATATGGCTTCTTAGAACATGGTCCACACTAAATATTATGACTATGTTGTGTGTACCCACTGCTAGAGGAAAGGTTAAGATTTTGCAGTCTTGAGAATGTATCACCCACCAACAAAATATGCCTTTGATAAATATTAAATAAATTGTGTGGTTATATCCAATTTTTTACATGATAATGTAATGGAAATCCTCACTAAAAGGCTTTTTCATAGGTTGAGACCTATATTGGGGGATTTTGGTGTATCATTACTGGATTACAAAGAAGAAATATTTAGCCTATCTAAAATTCTTGGGGAGAAGTTTTCATGTACCCTCCCACAGATTCCTTTCATTGTCATAGAGATTACCCACTGGTTTTAGTAGGTATGTTTAACATGATGTATCCATATCCAAAAAAACCATTTTGCCTAACATTGGTAGCCACTGACCACCTAATCTTTCTATTTATATGAAATTATTTTCCCTCAATCCAATATATGTACCATAGTCTATCTTAACTAGAGCATCAACAATGTGAATATTAAATTATCAACATCAAGATCTAATTACCAATCCAATTTCTATATCATCTCATAAAACAGTACGAAATATGCTTATAAAGTCTTTCAATTCCATATTCCCATGGATAAGAGTGATTAAAGGGTTAAGTACAATAGTGAAACCTAAATAAAAGTTATCTATTTTAGTGTTTGATTCAATTACTCATCCAAAAAATATTAGAAACCCCTTTCTAACATTTAAGTCTATTAGTTATCAGTAATAAACTTTATACACATTTCATATCATGATATGGTTCAATGAATGGAATACTTGTTCAATATTTGGAAAAATGAATTATGTTTTTCAGATGACACTCAAAGGACTAGAATTTATCTGGCATGGTGATCCACTTTAAGGATTAGTTACAACATGGGATGAATTATTTCAATAATTACTCCATAAATTTAGCTCTAAAATGAGGATAAAAATGATCATTATCTCTCAAACTATAGGAAATGTGAGAATGATAGTGTATCATAATATATTTTATGATGAAAGGGTATCAAAAAATACCTCAGCATGTAATATAATAATGAAAAAATGATGGATTTTTTCATCAAGAACATATAATATATGTTAAAATTATGGGCATTTAATTTAATTATCATAGTTTATTTGGATAAATCGTAGAAATTATTAAATTATTGTTATTATATTCAATTAACCAAAGAGAAGTCATAGCGTACCCTCATAATTCATTGGAATGGTTTATATTAAGTAAATTTTGCATATTAAAAAAATATGTATTAATTCCAACCCAAGATCCTTTTTCGGGATAGTACCATGTGCTATATTGTCTTAAAAACTTTAATAACTACATCCTCCACATATTTGGAAAAAAGATCTAGTTCCTAAAAAGTATCAAGATCAATAGAATCAGACTTATTATTTATACAAGGAGAGAGTTTTATGACAATTCAACATAGAAATTTAAAATAACCTTCTAAGGTTAGGGTAGTATAGGAAGTCTGATGAAGCTAACCTAAATGATTTCTCTAACTACATCCTTTACAATATGATTTTATAGTACAACATACAAGAATGTGTCATAATCAGAGAAGTCATTTTTAGTATTTTTAATTCATTAATTTTAAAATTGTGTCGACCATAAATAGAGGTAGCTTATGGATCTGTTGTCCATACAAAAGAAGATTATGAATTGAACGATGTTCTTATATAGTATTTATATAATTTAAATCATCAATTAACTCAAATTATAGTCCACATAGAACATTTTATACACAAGGTGCAACAAAACTATATAGTTGGACCCTAGATTCCACTGAAATACCCTAGTAAGACACTTCACAATCCCAGTATACTATGAGTTTACATAATAAGTGGAAAAATAAAACAAAAATGTTTGAATACTCCCATCCATCTACCATTATTTCCAAAAAATACCCATTATTTCAGTCCCCATAATTTTTAGGATGAGAAATACATAGAAAAATAAAACCTTCTTTAGATCAAGAATTATAATACAACCCTATTTATTTAATAAACTTTGCTATACAATTTCATTTTTGAGACGACTTTCATGACCCTTATTACCCAACTCATCATAGGGGAGGTTTTAGAGTTTTGGATTGTTTTAAAAGAATAAATCATAAGGGATATGACTATTTATCCCTCATATATTGGGAATCCATCAATACAGATGAAACATAAATGAATTCAAATTACTGAGAACAATAAGATCACCAACATACACTAGAATATTTCTTTATTCAATACAGATAGATTATCCTAGAAAATAGTTTGGCACATATAAAACTATATGATGCAAATATTTATCCAAATATTCTTGAACAACCTGATTCAAAACCTAAAAATTATCAATGGGGTTCTAATCCCCAAAAAAACATCATGTTCATAGATAGTTTTAGTTTCATATCCTTAAGGAATGGAGGAACCCCTACTTGTGAATGAACATCCCTATTATAGAATTATAACATACTGAATTTATTATCCATATTATAATAAAATATTTTAATCTCTAATGTTTTTCATGATTTGAATGATTTTAGATATGTCCTTATAGAATATCTACATAACCATCATGAATTTGAGGAAGAGGTTATACCATTAGAGGTATATCATGCATAAAACAATCTTGTGAAATTAAATGAAACCATATTATTCACTATGATAGATTCAGATACTTCAATATTGGGAAAAATCAGAAACTTTTAGATTTTTCAATAGTTAACAATGATTATATCCACACTGAATTGTTTTAAAATGGTTTTGGGAGAAATCGCATCCTATTTGAGAAATATAGGAATCTTAGTTACTATAATGTCAAGATATATCAAACAAGGATAACTATTAAATTTTTTGTTACAATTAAGTATAATATTCCTGAATGTATCAAATGTAGAGCCCAATTTTGAGATCATATATTAGACTAAAAAATAATTATGTTTTACTAACAAATGACACTAAACTACTTTCTGGGAAGACTATGGCTTCTCATACAAGTGGGTATACCCTTAGTTTCTCTCAAATGCTATAAATATCCCCTAAATAGTTCAGTTGAGATAAATTATATCAAAAGTATTACTTCGTAGAATTATGTCCCCTAATATTAAATCCAAGAGTGATTCAACAATAGATATGGAAAGAAAAAGATGATTGATGATGTTATCAAAATCATTACTCATAGTGTCTTTAGAACTACTCCATCCAACCCATAGTGCGTTCTTAGTGAATTATCGATTTTAAAGATAATTAATGAAATGATTCTATATATGAAATTTTATAGGATTCAAGGCCCTATTATATAGGAATTTAAAACATCCAATTTTATTTCCTCATGTCAAGGTCAAGTGAATGTTCCCATGGAACCTATATTATAAAATATGAAGAGGGTCCCATGCCACATATGAAAATCACCATTACAAATGAAAATAATTATCAATTATTTGCCTTAATTGAAATATAAAAAACAAGAATAAGGTAATTTTATTAGATGAACCCCAACCCTTGATAGAGAAGTTGAGAATGATACATAGGAACATTTTCACCAAATATCAGGATATCATCTACATACTTAAAACCTACACAAATAGTTGACCGATTTGGGGAATTACAAATTATTTCATATAATATAATCTCCCGATTAACTATGATCCAACATTGTCATTAGAATATTGGGTAGTTAGTTTTCTACATGATGTTGAAGAGTTTGATTCGGACTAAACATCCACACATGAAAATGATTCTTATAATGATCACATTTCATTATCCTCACTTTATCATTTAGGTTTTAGTATATATTATGAATTTGAAAAAATTAATATACTTGATGTTTGGAATCCATTTGAGTCATTGATTCCTCGATAATTGAAACAATCAATTTACATGGCAATAAAAATACATAAGAAATTATCCTCAAACATTTGAGGACTGTTCCTTGACCAAAAAAAACCTTGAATGTAATATATTTTAATGGAAGAAGATCTCTAATATACATTGATGATCTCTTTCAGAGAACAAACCCATTATAATTTTTTAATCTCTTTCATAAAATTGATTCCATATGTGCCTTCTAAAAACTACATGGATAATCCTAGATTATATTATAGCATGAAAATTTATCACTACCATCTATATGAAAAAAACTCTTTTTATAATTATGAACAAAGTAGAATAAATCCAACTATTGTTAGAAAGGTGGAAGTTTCTTTCAATAAATTGATCATCTAAATGTTCATTCAATAGGTGTAATACCTTTAATGTATTTCCATCATTTCCCCTTTTAATTTAATGAATTGTATAATTTTATTTTAGTTGGACATCAACAACCTTATTTTTTATTTCCTATATAATAACCTTCAAGATACAAGTATATAATTATTTATTTACACGATAACTGTTTTATAATAGCTATATTATGTATATTTTTAGTTACTTTAAAAAATATTCCTAATTCTCCATAATTATATGTATTCTACTAATTTTAGATCTTTTAATGAGGTATATTAATATCAATTAATTACCTTTTTTTGATGAATTTTAGTTCTATATACCAGTGCATTGTACATTACATATTATTGTCTATTCAATGAAAAATATGTAATGATTAATGCATGATATGTTATTATAAATATATAAATATTTTTTATCACCTTTCCAATCCTGATTAATTTTCAACATGCTACTAAAACTAATCATTAAAACTAATCCATTGATGTGCACCATGGGGGTGAACATGGGATAATTCCTTAACATTAAACAGAACTACTATTGAAATAAATTTGTTTATAAAAATATTGAAAAAATTATCATCATTCATACACCTCAAAAGAGTATGAAACTAAAATAAATCTATAGTTTTCTCACAGAAATCTAGTTTCATATCTGTTATATCATTAGAACGTTCATAACCATTAAAATACTGATTAAGAATGGAGTTTCCAATGCATTAAATGAATAATGTTGAAGAAAGTTTACTAAAAAAATAATTACATATTGTGTGCACAATTCATGATTCTTCCAATTGAAAGAAATCCACAGAAAATAATTGTGCAACCCTAGTATGTTCACATAGAGAAATAGTGAGTTTGAAAAACAAATACCTATAAAAAATCTCATATTACTATAGATGAATGATGGTGAACATAGAGACTTGATACATCATCATATAGAAGAATTTTTTATCAAAAATGTTTATATTAAATATTCTAATTCACTATATATAGCTCCATTAAATTTATCCACTATCATATGTTAATCCATATAAGTACACCAAAATTCATACCATAATAACTTAATGTCTTGTTGTTGTGTAAAAAGGTTCCCTTATGAAATTTCTATTCCATTATGTTTCTAAAATCACCAACACATTTTCTTAAGGAAAATTATATTTATATAAGAAATAATTTCTTATGGAAAATATACTTTCTCTAAAAACATTTTTGATATTACCTATTGTTTTCATTTTCTTATCTAGTGTTTTCCAACACCAAGACTAACCATATTTTTCATACATCAAAAAATTGGATCCTTATATAACATAAAACCTTAAAGTCCCCATAAATCCAATTTCCCTAAAATTTTGATAAAAATTAGACACTGATTTATTTTGAAATCAAGCATAGATTTCTTCTGAAATCATACTCCAATTTCTTCTAAAATCAAACTACAATTTCTCTTAAAATCAGACACTGATTTCTCATTAAATCATACTCTAATTTATTCTAAAATCATACATCAATTTACCCTCAAATATGTCTCTAATTACTTCGGTAATCAGACTCTAATTTCTCATGAAATTAGACTCTGATTTCTTCTAAAAGAAGCATCTTATTTCTCCTCAAATGTGACTCTTATTTCTGCTAAAATCTGACTCATATTTCTTCAAAAATAATAATCTAATTTTCCCTAAAATCCCACACTAATTTATCCTCAAATAATACTCTTATGTATTCTAAAATTAGAATCATATTCATTTTAAATCAAACATGGATTTCCTGTCAAATCAGACTATGATTTCATCAAAAATAAGATTCTAAATTCAGCATAATTTAGACTATGATTCTCTATTATTTTGGAATCTTAATGTAAATATTTGTAGACTTTGATTCTCACATTCTTGTGAATCCAAATAAATGTGTTTCTAAATTTTTTCATTATTTCTTTAAAGTAATGTTTCTTTTTATCAGATCCTGAACATGTTATGTTTTCTTAAGTATCAAAATTATTTCCGTATATATTAATGTTTTTAATTATGATAATGATTCCCATGTTTTCTTACATAGAACAATGTCGTAAAATCTAGTTTTAACTAGCCGTTGGCTCAGTGAATGATGTATATGTACCTCCAAAATGTAAGGAAAAGTATGGAAATTAGAGGAGGAGCCTAAAATTGGAAACTTTTCCTATAAAACCCCGAGTAATTTGAATAGTTTGAAACATGAAAACACAACACACATCTATAGATTACATTTTGTGATGTTGTGAAGTGACTTCTAGAAAGATAGACCCTTATGAATTGTGTAATCTATGAACATCTTGTTCTGTCATGAATAACAATTTTAGCCTAGTGCAACTCCAATTGTTTTTGTGAACAATTAAGGGCTTTCTAGAATTGGAAAACAGAGGTTCTAACTACCTTAAAGTTAAATAACATCTAGGGATAAGAAGATAGAGGTTCTAAAAACCTTAAAGTTTGAGGTATTGTGGGGATAGAATGAAAAACAGTGACACTCTTATCGACGGCTTAAATTGGTGTCAGTAAGACAAGATTTCATGAATGTAAAAACAAATAGACCTAAATACTAGGTTGTTGAATACACCTTTTTGGGATAAATGATTTCTTATAATTATTTTCTTATTTTTGTTATATGTTTTATTTATGATGCATTTTTTTATAGAAAGAAAGAATAACTTTCTTATACATTTTTATAATTTTACACTATAACAAACAATATTTTATACTCTTTATGTTATAATCATTCCCTATGAAAACATTTATTATGTTTCCATTTTGGATGCATATATTTTTATACTAAGCATTGTTGATTATTAGTTATGAACTAAAGAAGGTTTGTGAATCTATATTGTTTAACCTTGTTAAACATGGATTGTCTTAATGATAAAATTTAATGTTTTTAAAAATACACTTCACCCCTCCCTCTTTTAGTGGAACATATACATCAAAATTTAGATCTTATAATTGTTATAAGAGGAGGTATATAAAATAAATATTCTTACATATACGTTTTCTTTCTCAATATTTTCTTGCAAAACATTACATGTTCATATTTTTCATAGCAAATTTCATTGTATAGAAACATTTATTACTAACTTGTTTTGTGGAAAATGTATTTTGTATTTTCTTATATAATATATGTAATGAAAATAGGTCCTATAGAATATTGAAATCCTACCTGACCACTAATTTTTTATGGTAATTATTTTGAGTACTAGAGATATAAGATGAAGAAATTTTTACAATCACCAGAGTGGGTAGTTTTTCCATGATCACTAGTGAATAGTAGATTCTTTTCAAGGACGTCTAATGTTCCAAAAATTAAAAAAAATAAGAATAAAAACTAAACTACAAGGTATGAAAAACACTTTTCTGTTCTAGGACTAGAAATATCTACATCCAAATATCCCCTTGGGATGTAGCCAGAAACATCTGAATGAAACCTGAAGTTAAACACTTTGGAATAGGAAATGTGATTGAAGAAAGAAGAGCAACGTTAAGAGTTGTAATATCATGGATTTTTATTTCCTTATAGGGAACCTATTTTCAAAGTGAAACAATGATTTATGGATATAACAGTCTACAATGTATGGGATAAATAGGACATGATGATGAAATATTATGGAAAATATAGTTGATATCATTCCCAATGAATGAGAATCTAAAAGGAGAACTATTGATGAAAATATGAATGTATCTCACATTACACTAGACGAGTTATTTGGAACTATTATGAAGAAAGAAACAATAATAAAGATAGATTTGAACATTAATAAGAATAATAATGGTAATATAAGTGTTTCTTCACTACTACCTCTAAATCCAAGACTCTGGAAAGGGAAACTAGATCTAAAGCTAAGAAATCTATTGTAATATCTGAATAAAGTGACAGTTATCAGTCTGAGAATAAACTAGAAAATCATGCTCGATAGATGAAAATGATTGTGGGAAAGATAAATTTTCAGTATAGATATAAGAAGAGATACAGAAAGGAAAATAATGATTCATAAGAGACTTGTTATAAATGAAAAAGGTCTAGACATATTAGACCAGATTATCCTATGCTCACGAGAAAAGACAGAAAGGATAAAAAAAATTAATGGGAAAGAAAAATTATTACAAACTTATGTTTAATAATGTCATTAAGGCTAATTACACCTAGAGTTCTAGTGGTGGTGACTCTTCAAATAAATCTTTATAATATATATCTTCTAATCAGATGAATATTTGTTTTATAGCCAGATTACATATTGAAAATCACTATATTATGGCTATGGTACAAAATGTTGAATCTTTAACTAATATTTCATCAAATGATAAATTTTATAATGAAGAATATTATGGATATTCAGACGAGGAATCTTCTTTTTCCTAATATAATACTTTACCTTGATTTTAATATCTTTCTAGATTCTCAAAATTACATGAGAATGAAAATTGTAAGATAAAAAATAAGTTAGAGAATATAAATTCTAGAATTTAGGTTTTAAGAAAATAAGTATTAGATCTTTCTATAGATCTTGATAAAAAAACATGATATTGAAAATATTTACAAAAATCATAAGTATGTTAATTATGAGAAGGATAAACATTATAAGGATCTTTAAAATGTCACTTCTAAGAAACATTTTTTAGAAAATAACTCAAAATCTATGATTAATGAGTATAAGGATAAGAATTTATTCATCTTTCTTAAATTTTAATTTTTTCCCTTAAATAAAATTTTATCAAATTTCACTTTGGGGAGGAATTAATTTTATAAAATGTGTTCACAACATCATCCTATTAAGAATACTTTTGGATTTGGTTATACTCATTCAAAACCTATTTTTAGTTATAAATATTTTTCTCCCCAAAATGATCCTATTTTCACTAAGTGTCAATGTGGTGGAAATTGGGAGAAAATTTTTTCTTTAAAGAAAACACCATCCTTTGTTTTTTATAAAGCTTAATTCTCTATGAAAATGATGATACCTATAATTTAACGTTTTATAAATTCTGGATCCATGAACGTCTGGATTTTGAAAATTTAACTATTTTATTTTCATGAAAACCTATGAAATGCCAAAAAAATAATACATGGTGTAACACCCCAGGTAAATAAAGAATATGACATTTTCGTATTTATCCATATTTGTGAATAAAATATTAATATGACTTTAAAGGGGATGCTATGCTCGATGGCGTACCCAACACGCGACAACGAGTTTCTTGGGAATCTTACGTTGCACTCTAATAATAAAATAATATTATTTTAAATGGTAGTTAACATGTAGCCGTTGTATTGGCGGGAATGGATAGAAATAACTAAAATAGGATTATATATGTTTTTAAATTCTTTTACATTTATCAAATAAAATATAAAGTCTTAAAATATGGAAAGAATTCAATTTTAGGCATATATGCCCTAGTTTTCACTAAAGGTTCACTTATCACCTTTTGATGGCGAACCGTCATTAAATATAGTTTTGTTCACTCTTATACATTCTATTGGACCGAAATAAAACTCTTCTTAATAATTGGGACATCAAAATTTACTTTGTGTAAATTTTTTGTATCTTTCCGATAAAGTTCATTTTTTTAATGAATAGTGTAAAATGTTGTATTTTAATTCAAAACCTATTTTTAATATAATTTATTTATATGATTAGATTATCTTTTGAATTTGTTTTAAAGTGAAATTGGAATATATTTTTACCATTAAATCCAATAGTGGTCTTTGGAATTAATTTCACTTTGAAATCAGACTTAAACTAGTGTCAATCTTTTGATACTTATTGTTTCATAAAAACACGCTATTTGCTCTGACAGCGGGAATTAATTATTAAATTAATTAATGTGAATTATATGTTTTGAATTTTTTAAAATATACTTCATTTTTGAATTCGTAATATCAAATTTACCTTAGGGTGAATTTTTGGGATTTTTCTGAAAAACTTCAATTTTTGATGAATAGTGAAACCACTAAGTGGTACTTATAAAAACTGATTTTTCGTTTAAATGAAATTTTACCACTTCTGTGTTTTGATTTTCAAAAATATTACATAAATGGTTGTCATTAAGAAGTAAAATGTGGTTCAATTAGATGAAAATATTTTTTTGGTGAATAGTAATTGTTTTCATTAATCGCGATTAGAGGTAATTAGTGTAATTTAAGGTAGAAATGATATTATAAAAATGTGAAAACACCATGACACTTGTCCTACCCCTATTGGATGAGTCATGGCCGACAAAGACAACCCATGGGTCGATTTAGGGGACCCTATGGAGCCTCTTGGGTGAGATAATGACTTTAATGCCTTTTTTTAAAAAATAAAGGTGAAAATGACACTAACATAAATTGTTTTACTAAAAAAATGTTTAGAAGGGGTTATACTAATCATAATTTTGTCTATAAATACTATTTTTAAAGACAAAAAGATTTAATACATCAGGATATTTGTTTTATAATTTTTAGACATTAAATAAATTAATTTAATTATGACATCATGATGATGCAAGGATGACCTCATTAATGAACAATTTAAATAAAATGAAACGATAATATAAAATCTAAGACCTAAACTTGTCCAAAAACTATTGTATGAGAATATTTCAAAGTCTTATCATCTTATCTTCTAAATATATCAATGTGGGACCTTATAAATTCGAAACACTTTTTAAAATAAAATAAAAGTTTCCTGATTTCCAAAAGTGCCCCTCCTCTCCTCTTATAAAAGGCCCCCACCTCTACCTCATTTAACACACTCCTCAAGCCTTTGTCTCGGCCATCACCTGCCCATTTACTCTCTCCACATCCCTGTACTCATCCTAGAGGATTCCCTTTGGGCAGAATCCTTTCAAAGGAAGCCTTTAGGCTCAAATCAAAAGGAGTTACACTTTTAAAGGTAATTCATTCTCTCATGTTCATTTGTTTTATTTTGCTTCTCCAACCCCCTAAACTATTTTTATTTACTTATTTTGTAACAACAACAGTATCTTCAATATACTAGGATGTTGTTATAAGATTTATTCGAGCTACAATCTCACACAACTACATCAAATGGTTAATGAACATACGGTTTCCGTGGATGGCGAAATTCTGCCTCCCGAAACGATGATTGTTCAATACTCATTTGAGACCTTCAAAGGTGGCCATTATAATGTCACTATTTTTATATATGATATATAATATGTTTATTCTTTCCTTAAGCTTCTGTATTTTTCATTTATGGCATACCATTATTGTTTCCATTATGGTTAAACACGATATCTTCATTTTAGGAAGTGCGGACTACCGCCCCCTGAAAGTGATTTGATTCGTTAATGCCATATGTGGGATGTATAAAGGATGTATTTAAAGTTATTATATATGATGTTATAATGGAATTATAATATAACTCTATATCATTATTATTTCTTTCCATTAATGTATGAGATAGAAATGAAAGTAGCGTTCATGTGTACGTACGGCTTACCGTCTCCATGAACGGTGCATTTCATTTCTTATCCCCAAATGTAATGTACTATTATAAGTACATATTTATAATGGATATATATAGAGTATGTTATATATAAATTATTAATATAATTCTGGAATTAAAATATACATACCTCTCATTTAGTTTTAAATCCATTAATATGACAAAGAAATGAAAGTTGCGTTCATACGTACGTACGGCTTACCGTCTCCATGAACGGTGCATTTCATTTCTTACCTCTAAATGATTATGTAATATTATAAATACATGTGTATGCTGGATATATATGATATATATGATATCAAAATCATGAATATCATTCTGGATATAATGAACCATTGACCATACGAACAACATGTAATTGTAAGAAGTCCACTTTTCACTTAAGAACCAAATATCGACAAAACAAACATTATTAACTTAAATGATTACATAATGTTTATAACATGTCAATAATTGATATAAAAGGAATAATGAACTTGAAAAAGGTTCTTAATCAAGTATAAATTAACTCAAGTTTATTATTCAGGACGTTAAAGAACGATCGAGTCAAGTTGGACCCGAGGTAAGGGATCCTACTCCTCTCTTTCTTTTTAAGTACACTCTTTTATGTCATTCCTTCTAAGCTCATATTTCTTGTGATTGGGATGTTATTTTATGTTAATATTACTGTAATTTTTATGTTCATATAATGAGAGACCCTATTCTCTCTCATCAATCCATTTTGGACGTTTTGAGTGGCGCCGTTAGGCTGCCGAATTTTTGTAAGAGATCTAACCTCTCTCTTTCTTTTTATGTACTCTCCTTTATGTCACTTCTTTTAAGCTCCTCTTTGTTAGGTTGGGGGATGTTATTTTATATTAATCTTTCTATAAACTTTAATTTAATATTATGAGATACCCTATTTGATCTCATCAATCCATTTTTGTAAGTTTTATGTGGCGCAGTTAGGCTGCCGAGTTTTCGTAAGGGATTTTTCATCTCACTTTTATTCCCATGAGATTTATGCTACATTTTCCACAATTTCCATTGAGTGGTGTATGTACTGCCCATTATTCTACTCTTTGTGTAATATACTTTCGTTTACGAGTATTTACATCAATCATTTATTGTTCTTCTTTCATGGGGTGTATGTTTCGAAAGATACCCATGTCGGTAAGGGAACCTTTCACCCTCCTCTTTTTAAAAAGACTTATTTTGTTATGTCTTTTAATTCACATAATATTATTTTGGGATATGTTATTCTATGTCCTTATTGATGCAAATTTTATTTCCATGTGATGAGATACCCTTTTTATCTCTCATCAACTCTTTTTCTGAATTTTGAAGTGACGCCGTTAGGCTGTCTAATTATTGCAAGGGAACTTCTTAACCCAATTTTGATTCTTTGGGATAATCTTGTACTCCTTGAATATGTCATTCTATGAATATTTGTGAATAACCTCTGATTGTTTTACACTTAATATCCACTTATATTTAGTGTATTATTTTTTCACACATAATTATGTAATTGATTTATCCTTAATCCAAGGATAACATCTTTGTATTGGAATTCATCTCAATCTCCTTTCATTGAGGCATATTTTGTTTTATACACAACCTTCTTTTATACGGTGTATAAACCCCTTTGACTTTTACATTTATCTGAAAGGAATATTTTTTTATACAAAGCGTTTTACTAAATGACCAAAAGGAATGTTTTGTCATACGTATGCGGCGACAATGACTTCTCCGCCGCCGTGACCATTATTTGAGTCTCGGCTTCCTCTACAAGACATACCTTCTTTTTAAAAGAAAAATAAATATCATGTTTTACTTTTCTTTTATTTTGGTATTGAAAATGGTTTTCATAATGTTTTTATATCAATATGTTATATTGATATCTTGTGATTGAAAGGTGGAAATTTTATGTTTCCATTATGCATGTTTTATGTGATACGATTATGTTGAGGTTCTTGGGCATTATTATGAAGACGGGTGGTTTTGTGATAAACTAATGGCGGGTGAGCCCGATATAGCTCTCCAATGCATTGGGTAACGCGAAGGAGTGAAACGTTAAGGTTTCTCCGAATAGATTTAGGGAATATACTGTGATGGGTATTCCAAACGTAACCAAGAGGGTTACTCCCTACGTAAGAATGTTATGAATGCCTCAAGTTACCTTTATGTCATATGATTTTTATGATTTTATGAGGTATGTTAAAGTGCTTATGTTTTATGGGTAAAGTATGATTTCATTCTTATGTATACATGTACTCATGATTCCTTTCCATATTTTTATATCCCTTACTGAGATTTTTATGCTCATCCCAAGTTTTTGAAATGTTTTTCACAGGTCAAGGGAAGGGTACATGATGTGATGATAGTGTCAAGGATGTGTCAAGAAAGAATCCATGTTTTATTTTAAATATGTTTCCATTGATGGGAAGAATGAATACTGTCTTTTATGTAACCACTTTGTTTAAATGTGGAATGTAATGCAAGTTTCATGATCTAATTCTCTAAAACTCTAAACCTGAAAAGATCATCAATGTGTTATCTTGTAATAACTCAAGATTAAGTAAGGTTTAAGGCTGGGGCCTTATACATGGTACATGGATAGTGGTTGTTCCTAACATGCGACTGGTAAAAAAAATCATTTAAAATATTATCAAGATAAAAGGAGGAAAAGTAACTTTCAGAGATAATTATAAGGGAGAAATTGTTGGTATAAGTAACGTTGTTATTCTTGTAAAAGCATAAATTTAAAATGTTTTTTTATTAATGCTCTTTAGAAAAACCTTATAATAATAGACCAATTATGTTATGAAGTTTACCTTGTGAATTTTAGGAATTATAAATATCCAGTACAAAATTCCACGGAAGAGTTTATTTTCTCTACCCTTTAGCATGATAATTTTTATACACTAAACATAGAAGACATTTGGATCCATGATCAACCATGTCTGATTTCGATAGAAGATCAATCTTGGTTATGGAATATAATACATGGAAACTGCAACCATAAGAACCTGTGAAAGCTCTCATAGAAAATATTTTTTAAGTATCTACGAGAGAATCGATTTGATTTTTCAAAAGTTTGTGATCCTTGTAAATATGGAAATAAACATAAGTCAATATTTAAAAAAATTAATGAGGTCTTAAATTATGATTCATTACTGATTGTGAACATGGATCTTTTAAGTCCAAAAAAAGATGGAAGTGTTAAAGGAAACTAAGATGTATTTTTTTAGTTTATTTTTACACTAGAATTACATGGATCTATTTTCTAGAAAATAAATATGATGCCTTTTCTTATCTTAAATATTTTTCATAAAAATTTAAAAATGAGAAAAACCTTCCATTGATATAACTAGAACCAATTTGAGAGAATATTTTATTGCAAAACAATTTTGGGATGAATCTATACGTACTTCTTATTATATTATAAATATATTTTTAATTATACCTTTCCTTAATAAGCCACCTAGTAAATTGTGGATCGGTGGAAAATATAACATTTTTTATATCAATTTATTTTGATGCAACATATTCATCTTGAATTCTAAAGAGAAATTACAGAAATTATCATCCAAATATGATGAAATAATTTTCTTAAGATATTACACTACTTTTAAGGCTTATAGAGTTTCTAAAAAAATAATGCACTGTTGAAGAAACAGTACATGTTAAATTTGATCAAACTAATCCTTTTGTTTTTAAACAACACCGACCTTCATCTACAGATGTGTTTTCAAAAAAATATTATTATCCTTTTTTGTAAGATTCTTATAAAATTAAAACAGTTATGAAATTATTATGAATTATTTACCTCAGAATATTTTACACCTTATAATGATGAACATGTTATAAAAAACCCAAATATGTTGTTTCTTAAGAATCATCCCAGTGATAGTATCATTGATGATGTAAATTAACTCATAAGGAAAATAAGTTCATTGAAAATTTATGTACAACATCTATCATTTCATTCACAATTAGAACCTAAAATCACTGATGGAGGTTTAGTTGATGATGATTGGATTAAAACTATGTAAGATGAACTAAATGAATTTGAAAGGAACAATGTCTATACCTTTGATGATATACCTGAAGATTTTTTTGTAATTTTAGTAAAATGGGTCTTACAAAACAAATGCTATGACAATGGATTCAGTGTAATAAATAAAGAAATATTTGTTGCTAACAACTATAATCAACAAGAAGGAATAGACTATGAATAAGAATACGCTCCAGTGGCTATAATTCAATCTATTTGTATTCTACTAGCCTTTGCAGCATTCATTAATTTAAAATTTTTTCCAATGGATATGATGTGGGCTTTCCTTAATGTATATGTTAAAGAGGAGGTCTATGTCGAACAACAACAGGTTTTTGAAGACACAATACATTCAGAACATGTTTACAATCTTACAAAATATTTATATGGAATTAAACAATCCCCTAGAGCCGGGTATGACGGACATAAGGATTTTTTGTTACCATGAAACTAGGTTAATAAAATGATGTTCCAACACATATTATAAATAAAGATAAGTAAAAATATTTTTAATGTTCAAATTTATGTTGATGAAATTATATTTGGATCAACCCATAAGTCCTTAACTGATTCAATTTTGAATCTCATGAAATCTGAGTTTGAAATAAGTATGATGGGTGGGTTAACATTTTTTTATGGTACTCAATATTCTCAAAATGTAGAAGGAACATATATATATATCAAAATAAGTATATAAATATCTTCTTAATAAGTATGGATATGACAGTAAGAAATGTTTAATTACTCAAATAGACACCTCAAACTCTCTTGATCTAGATATAGCTAGGAAAACAGTAGATAAAACTAATTTTAGATGTATGATATGAAGTTTATTATAGTTAATAGCTAGTCATCCAGAATTAATGTTTTTAGTTTGCTTAGGTGAAAGATATAAATCTAATCAGAAGAAATATCATTTAAATTAATTGAAAAGAATTTTATACTATTTTAATAGAACCAATGATTTTGGAGTTTTCAGCTCCTCAAGAAATAGCTTCATTTTAAAAAGTTTTTTTGATTCTTATTTGGGTGGATATAGAATGAATATGTAAAGAACCTTTGGAATGTGTCATTATATATGAGATTAAT
This sequence comes from Viscum album, assembly GCA_963277665.1. Taxonomy (NCBI): domain Eukaryota; kingdom Viridiplantae; phylum Streptophyta; class Magnoliopsida; order Santalales; family Viscaceae; genus Viscum; species Viscum album. Next base: position 236,040,539 of record OY728159.1, read on the forward strand.
TGGTTTCTTGGTCATGAAAAAAGAAACAAACAATATCACTTTCCACTACTGAACATAAATATATAGTAGTAAGAAGTTATTGTGCTCAAATGTTGTAGATGCAACACACACACAAAGACTATGGAATTAGTTTTATCAAAAAATAGATAATGTGTGATAAATATAGTTCCATTTCTGTAAGAAAAACCCCTAAAAATCACTCTCATGCAAAGCATATAGATATTAGGCATCATGTTTTTTGGGACCACACACTTAATAAAGATATCATTCATTAATTTATCATAACGTGAGACCAACATGATGACATTTTAAAAAAATCCTTAAACTCTGATAGAATTAAATACATTAAATAAAAGGTAGGAATGATAATTTAATGGTAATCATCCATAATAAATTTTTGTTGAAACCAATCTCCATACATTAAGATACTCTTTTTCATAATGGGGTATATATGTTTACTATTTTCCTTTCCAAAAATTGTTAGAATCTAATATATTTACCATTCCCTGATAAAACATTCTAGAACCTATGATTTATAGGAAGAGCCTTATCAACATTGAAAATAATTTTTGAGCAATCTGATAGGTATGTTTCCTTAAATCTTCATAATTTTATTTTTTACTTGTTGGTATTTCTATCTTGTTTTAAGAAAACATTTTTAGATTAACTTTACCTAAATTGTATTTTTCCTTAATACCTCAAATGATGATATCCTTCAAAATCCTTCTTCAATGGTGATATAATCTATAAGATTAGATCAAGCTAATCTGAACTGTTGTATTGAATTGTGAATAAGAACTGTCTCTATGAAGCCTACATAAAACACCCCCTATTCTTATCCCAAAACAGTAGTCTCAGGGTTTTTTCATCGAATATCTGCTTCCATTCAAATCTGTCATTCAATATTCTCTATTTAATTATGCTTCCAATGTCTCTTGAAGTTTAATCAAAATGTCTAGTGTCCCCCAACTAGAAAATCAAGGATTAGTTAATTTACAGAGATTACTTGGTGGCCCCAAATTTCTTTCTCATGTATGATTCTTGAATTTCAAAACTCCTTAAGAAGAGTGGATGTGAAATCCATTTCATTTCCAGGAAAAATAATCAGGATCCATTTTATCAAGATACTCTAATATAATTCTATGATACTATTAGTTTTCATGAAAAATGAGGAAGATAAATTTTTTCTTTCAAGAGTAATGGAAGGACTTAGTATTTCTCTTTCAATAAAGCTTCAAGCATTATGAACATTAATTTTTAAAGAGAGCCTATATTTTTCTCAGACAAGTTTCCAGACAAGGAAGGTACATTTTATAAGGTTAAAGAAATTGAATAACTTGGGATTAAAGAGTTAAGTCACCAAATATCAATCATCTTTCAACCAACTATAGATTTGTAGCTCTGTGGATGTATGTTTCCCTCATTTCGAGAAAGGTAGACTAGGATTCACTTAACAAATGTGTTATATTCGTGATGGACTTATTCATGAATATAAGGAAGATAAATAACATCAAGTACATTCCATTGACCATCAGTAATATCAATAATGGAACCCTCATGTATCATATCACAAGGTATCAAGTTATCATATCAATGATTATTGTTCATTTCCTAGAATCATTCAAAATTCCTTGCATCTCAAAACCAAAACATTTCACGAAAATGTTTCTGAGTGATGATACTCTAATAAGAATGAATATAAGATTCATTATTAATACATGAAAGTAATTTGGTCTACCTGATATTTAATTTTAATATCCCATCAACAACGGTGATGTAAGAGAAACTGTTATGAAACTGGAAATAAAAGAAAATAACCAGAATCAAAAGAGAAAGTACCCAATCCTAAATTAATATCTACTCCACCGAAGATGAAAAAGAAAAATAAATTTTCTGGAGAATTGGTTCCAAATAGAGAGATCAGAATAAGAAAAATAAATAAGGAGATGGGGTTTTCATATTTGACCCTACTGATGATATGTCCATAAATATTACTGTATCCAATGATCATTAGAATAAATATAAAGAGAAAAAGTTAAATAAAAATATGTTAAAATATGATATTGTTCAATTATTTCATAAAGATACAGAGAGAGAATCAGGGCAAGTTCAAGTACTAAAATCCTTCATGGAAGAGTCATTTCTAATTGAACTTCTGGTGCAGATAAGAGAAAGAAAGATTCAAATCAATAACCCATTGTTGAAGAATAAAAAGTTTAATAAGAAAAACAAGAAGAACAATAGTACAATGATGATTTGATAAGTATGGTTGAATAATATTAAAAGAATTAATGCACTTCTGATAAGTTATCCATCATAACTTCTCAATCTGAATCAACCAAGATCATTTTAGAAACTAAATCTATTCTTAAAAATTGTGATGATCAGGATGAGGATGAAAAAACTTCAGATGATGAGATTAGTAATCATGATTGTTTTCATCCTTATAATGACAAGGAAAATGGAGAAAGATGTGATTATAAAGAACAGGTTTATGATGATATAATAATTTATGTTTCTGATAGTGATCCTGAGACATGGAAAGTTGAATAGGTAACCTCGAAAGTTGATAAAGGTAAGAAATTGGTTGTTAATTTTCCAAAGAAAGATAATGTTTCAAAATCAAAAAAGGATGTTGATTGAACATACAAGATGAAATTAGAAGAGAATGTTAATGATTACTCACTAGGAAAAGAGTCGACTACATAATCATTATCTTCCATGGGATAATATTTTCTTGTTCATCCCTCAAAGAAGATAGTGAATACCATTCACTTATTTCTATTTATTAACTCCATATTTCAGTTTCCTCAAAAAATAATCAATCATAAGTTAGAGTTAACAAGCATTATCATGGAAATGATTCTCAAACTTAAAGCTGATTTTAAAAATTTTAAATTTTTTTATGATGCTCATTGGAGATCATTGAAAGATTTAACCACATTTCCTGAGTTAGTGATTGATGATATTAAAATCATGGGTTATTTGAATGATTTAGTAAAGGAATCCTTTAATAATTTAGATGAAACAATCAAGAAACTTACAACAAGTATTTTAGAAAATATGAATTAATAGAAAGCTTCCCATATTCAAGAAGATGAAGAACTGAATGTATAGAGTAATTCATTTTCATTAAATCTAAAAAGGGAATGGGAACTTAAGGACGATATGGTAAAAAGTATATTCAATGATCAAGAAGAGGTCATAAGGTTTGAAGGCATAATTCTTAAGTTTGAAGAAGAAATAATTGAAGTTCATGAAATGAAAAATCATTATTAGGATTAGTTGACCAAAATATTTGATGATGATCATAAGGAATTGGGAAATTTTAAGGCTACACTAAGAAAGTTGATAGTGAAGGAAAATAAGGATGAATGATTTAATAACTTCTAATCTTATGTTTTATTTTTCTTATAACAATTGTTTCCTTCAATATGATTTTTTTAATAATTCTATTGTATTGTTTTGTATATTCCTAACCTTCCAGGTACACTTTTTTTACTTTCCCACCCTTCCATTTTAAAAATCACAAAGGGGGAGAAAATAATGATAAAAATGATATTAAGGAAAATATTTCTTAAGAAAGGGAGAGATTACTAAAATAATAAATTCTCAAGTAAGAAAGATTAATTTTTTTAAGAAAGAAAGTAATATGATCCATAATGATTTGAAAACCTTGGGGGGTTAGTCATATTCATAATGGATCATAAATAAAGGGATATTAGTTGTAACGACCCAATTCGGAGCCACTCAACTGGTGCCCCGTACCTGGTTCGGCACATGACCTCAAGCGCATTTCCCCAAACGATAGAGGCTGCCGACTAGAAGCGAGGGCCTTGTTGAGTCATTGGGGAAACTATGCCCTCATTGGGTTAAGGTATACAAGGGAAAGGAAATAACAGTCAATATTAGAAGTAGAAAACAACATACAATAACTGGAACTAAACAGCGGAAGCAATGAATATATAGTAGTGATGATAATGATGTGATAGGTACAAGTATCAAAGGAAAGAAACAAACACAACAATGTGCTAAAATACAACTGAGACACAAGGTACGAAAAGTAATCAGTAACTCCAGCAGCATCGCAAGCCTATCCTTAGTCCTATGCTCTCCAGTTCCAACCAGCAATCATGTACCTGAATTAGAAGGGCCACAGTCCCTATCCACACCTGCAACCATATAACCTGTTTGGGAAGAAAATCAAGACCCAAATGGGTGTGAGACTAATCCCAGTAGGCAACCACCACAATATCTATGTCCTACTATCAGTGAGTTATATAGCATAAGTAATAAAAGTAAATGTAGTAATGAACTAGGAGTACACAAGTAAACAATCCTACCAATTACCATTCACATTCATTTAAAATTTAATTTTTTCATTTAATCAAAAAACTCGGGAATCTAGCAAGGCTCTCTAATCTAATGTAAAAGAAGGTAACAATGTAAGCAAAAAAGACTACCTAACAAACAAGCATGACAAAAGCTCCAAGCTTGTGCTTTGGCTTGGTAGACTCATCTAAAACAACCAAAAAATCCACAATCACACTAACTCCTTGGGTGGCTCAAACTAGCAGACCCCTATAGTCAAGTAACATACAAAGGCACAGACACGATGGGAAGCAGTTATGTTGATTCCACTGTGGTATTGCAATGATAGCTATAGACTCTATGAGGAAGTTATTATGTCTAATTCATCATACGATCTCGAAACATAAGAAAACTTAGTACACTCTTAGGAAGCAAAAAATCCAATTCCTATAGGTCATGCGTACAAAACTAATTCCAACATACCCCCTAGGAAAGCACATATCATTTATTACCTCTTTGGTCTCTCGCACCAGCTTCTCACAGCCCTGAGTAGTCCAGTCGTTCATAATCGACTGTCAGCAGCCCTAAGTAAGTTTAGAAAATACTTCTACAAAAGCTAAAATGCATCAAAAGCATTAAAACAACAGGCAACACATGCAATCTATTATAACAAGAAAACTAGCAATTTTATTGTGGTTTTCCTTGGAGGCAAATTGTGCCAAACGGTGATAAACAACCAAACAGGGATAACACCCATGGGGTGATCCTCAAACATGAAAATAAGTATATATTATTATCAATTAAGCTTAACTTAACAAGAAATACAAGGCAATTAAACAAACGGACCAAAATCCCTAACTCGGGATACCCGAAACATGGGAATCTGGTACTTTTGCAAAAAAACTCAAATAAATTCATCGTAAGGAAAAAAACACCTACCTCAATCTTAGGAGATCGATATACTTGATCCTCGGCCCGTGAATCGGCCTAGAACAGAGTAGATCTGCAAAAATGTCTAAAACGTTCAACCTACTATAACTCTCATTAGAGAAATAATTAGGAATCATGGCCAATGAAGAACCAAGAACTCACCGTTATGATTCTATTGTAACTGCCGATGTTTGATTTGAAAAAATGATGACAGATCGGCGGCTCAGAGAAGATTTGGCCTCCTCGAATGCTCTATACAGAGTTAGGAGAAGAAGAAGACAAAAATAAGGATTATACGCGACCCCGGTCCATTTAACGAAAAAAATGAAAGTACACCACATGTAATTATGGAGTACATAGCATGTAATTACCTTTTTCATACTCTTATTTAGGATGCCTCCAAGTCACCCTTACACAACTGTGTGTGTGTCCATGAAACAACCAAAACACGGCTTCCAGTGGCATCGAGGTACACCACATGTACTCATAAAGTACACAGTGTGTACTCTGAAAATTTTCAGATTTCCCTATTTTATTAAAAACTACAAAAAAAGGAAAAACATACCTGAAAAGAAGATCTAGGTTCTTACAAACATTCCACCTTAAAGAAATTCATCCTCGAATTTCCCTAACAAGGTGTCGAATAAGAATCATCAAAAAACTCTGGACACTATGATCGCATATCAGCCTCCCTCTACCAAGTCTCGTCCTGTACACGGTCGTGCTGCCATAGCACTCATACTAGAGGAACAGACCATCCACGGATCACCTTTGCACTACGATCAACATTCCTAATAGGATTCTCCTCGAATGATGCATCCTAATCTAGCTCAACCTCCTCAGGTTGAAAAACATGAGATGAGTCTGAGAAATAGCGTCGAAGCTAAGAAACATGGAAGACGTCGTGCAGAGCCTAATACATTTGAGGTAACTGCAACTTATAAGCAACCAACCCGACTCTCTCCAGAACCTCAAATGGCCTGACATATCTCGGTGAACCTGTCTGCTAATCCTCTTATGTCCCAACCTCGGGGTAACACGTAGGAAAACCTGATCTCCAACCTTGAACTCCAAAGGTCATCTCCACTTATAAGCATAATATTTATACTAAGAATCAGCAGTAGCCATCCTTTTCCAAATCAACTACACCTGTTCTGTTATCTCTTGAACAAGACGAGGTCCCAGCATAGCTGCCTCTCCTACCTCCATCCAACACAAGGGTGATTGGCATGACCTACCATACAAAGCCTCGTATGGTGACATCAGAATAGTTGCTTGAAAAATATTATTGTTGGAAAACTCCACTATAGGTATATGTCTCTCCCAAGAACCTAAAAAATCATGGACGCTTGCTCATAGCATGTCCTCTAGAACCTGAATCGTGCAATCTGACTGGACATCTGTCTGGGGATGATAAGTTATACTTAGAAGTACCTATGTACCAAAATCCCTTTGTATCCCTTGATAGAAATGTGACCTAAAGAGGGAGTCCCTATCTGAAATGATAGTACTCGGAACACCATGCAAGCATAAAATCTCACGGATGTACAACCATCTAAGCTCATCAATACTGAAGGTCTCTTTAATCAGCAAGAAGTGAGAAACCTTCAAGATCCTGTCAATGAAAACCCATTCCACATCATTCCCTCGAGGAGATCTCGGTAAACCTGTCACGAATTCCATCTTGGCATCATTCCACTTTCACTCGGGAAAGGTTAGCGACATTAAAATCCCTGCTGGTCTCTGGTGCTCCTTATTCACCTACTGACAGATGGAACACCTCATGACAAAACAAGAAACATATCTCTTCATATCTGGTCACCAATACTGCTGGTGCAGATCACGATACATCTTGGTGACGCCAGGATGGACCGCCCAAACTAAGGAATGAAAGTCTCGCATCAACTCCTTGCATATATCTGATGGCACCCATACGCGTCCCTAGAAACGCATGATCTCACCCTTTCCTACGATCAATCCTGGAATATGGTCTTCTCGTAACATGATTTCCCATAGGACCACGCCTTCATAATCTGATAGCTGCCTCATTCAAACTTGATCAAGAAGGGTAGAGGTAACAGCTACAAAAGAAAGAAAAGTCTGACCCTGCCTCTTGTGCACTTCCAAATGCTTTTCAGAGAATATATCCATAAGATTCCACTTGTTGCAGGACTCCTGAACTGCCAGTATCTATGTCCTCCTACTTAGTGCATCTTCCACAGCGTTCCCTTTCCCAGGCATATAAGCATGCTCAAAATCGAAAGACTATAGGTACTCAACCCACCTCTGCTGTCTCAGATTCATTTCATGCTATGCGAAGATATACTTGAGGGTATTTTGGTCATTATATACCACAAAATTCACTCCTAGAAGATAATGTCTCCAACAACGCAAAGCAAGAACAAATGCAGTCAACCCCAGGTCATGTGTATGATAGTTCCTTTTATGTTGCCTCAATTTCCGAGATCCATATGCAACAACACAATCCTCCTGCATAAGCATTGCTCCAAGCCCGATGCCAGATGCATCACAGAAAACTGTATAACTCATGCCCGGCTCCAGAAAAACTAGAATTGGTGGTGAAGTCAAACTCCACTTCAGCTCATGAATGGTTGAACCACAGGCTTCTAACCAAATATACCTTACCCCTTCTTAGTCAAGCCCATCAATGACACTGCTAAGTGTGAGATGTCCTATATAAACTGCCTCTAGTAACCATCCAGCCCTAAGAAACTTTATACCTCGAAGACATTCTTCAGCTACTCCTTGGTAACTAATGCTCTCACCTTCTCTCGGTCTACTAATACTCTTATATCTAAGATGACATGACCCTGGAAGTGAATCTCATCCATCCAAAAGTGGGACATTGAATGATTATCATATAACTGATTCTCCCACAGTGTACTCAAAATGATCTCAAGATCGGTAGCATGGTCATGTCGAGTGTGACAGTACACCAAGATATCGTCCATGAAAACCACCACAAAATAATCTAAGTAAGGATGGAAAACTCAATTCATCAACTCCATTAAAACAGCTGGTGTGTTTTTGAAACCGAACGACATAACTAAATAATCATACAGACCATACCTACTTTAGAAGGCTATAAAAGGTATATCAGATGGTCTGACATGCAACTAATGATAGCCAGATCTCAAGTCGATCATCAAGAACACTATGGCTCCTTGAAGTTGATCAAAGAGATCATCTATCCATGTTAATGGATATCGGTTCTTGACCTTCAACTGGTTTAGCTTCTGATAATCCACACAAAGTCATAAAGTACCATCTGCCTTTTTTGCAAATAGAACGGGTGAAGCCCAAGGAGAAGTACTGTGTCGGATAAAACCCTTTGCCTGCGGCTCCTCCAAATGCTTTTTGAGCTCTTGTAACTCAGGTGTAGCCATCCTATAAGGAGGTATGGATACCAGTGCTGCTCCTGGAACATGCTCGATAGAGAAGTATACCTCTCAATCTAGAGGAAAACCGGAAATATCTTCTAGAAAAATATCAAGAAAGAAACCAACCACTGGAGGAAAATCTATCTAAGAAGTCCCCTGGTCATCCATATATAAGCTATAAATCTGGACCGTAACACCACCCATCCCATGATGCTCTGGTCCAGCTCTTCTCTCTTGGACATCTCATTCACTCTTGTGAAGAAAAGAGCTGCCCTCCAATGATGTGAAACTCACCCAACGATGATAGGAATCAACAAAGGCCTGGAAGGGAAATAACCAGTCCATTCCGAGAGTGACATAATAACTTGTCATCTCCAAAACGTAGAGATTCCATGAAAAACGACTCCCACCAACCTCAAGGGGGCAGTCTAAGAACTAACACATGCTAGGAGTTCTAATTCCCAAGGGATTTTCTAGCGTCATCATATCCTCGGAAGTATAAACAATAAGTCTAAGTCTTTCCACAATATGCACATAAATAAAGATATGATAAGCTCATGTATCAAAAAGTGAAGAGGATAAAACAGAGGCTACTAAAATCGTACCTCAAACTGTAGAACATCCAAGATCCTTCTCCTGATGAATCTATTCTACTACGAAAGTCTGGCCTGCACTGCGGCCCTGTGTAGTGGCATGAGATCCCTGAGTTGACCCTCCCTGAGCCTGACCACTATGTCCATAGCCTCTACCCTGGCCTGAACGTCCCGATGAAATCCAGCCCACAGTATGTTATGGAACTGGTAATCCTACTCCTGTAAGCAGAGTCAAAATTGATCCTCCTTCACTAGATGCAAGAAGGAAAACCTTGCAGAAACGCTGCAGATGACCCATCTTGCTGCAAGATCGACACTCCACTGGGTCTCTCATGAACTGAAGATTATTATTCCCACTTTCCCCCCCACTAATTTCACACCACTTAGTTTACATACATAAGATCTCATCTACTATAAGGAATTCCGTGCTTCCTTGAGTCACCTTGTGTAGACTCTCAGTGGCGCTTCCTGCTGTCCATCTGAAATGAAACAACCCTAGATGCTGAACCGCCCTGGTCCATAACTCTAGTCACCCTCAGATTTCTCTCCACGATAAGCACATGGTTGACTATCAGAGTTATAGAAGTCAACTAAAATATGTTCACCTACGATCTGATGTCTGGTCTGAGGCCTTCCTCAAACTTCCTCACTAAAAATAGTTTGTCATTTCCCAGAACGAGAGTGAAACAATATAACTCTGTGAAGCAAGAGGAATAATCCATAACTGTGAGAGTACCCTACTGCAGGTTCATGAACACTCTGGCTTGGTCAGCCCTTAGCATCACCGAGTAGAAGTAGTCGTATAACATAAGCTGAAACTCATCCCAAGCCATAGCCAGTCGGCACCCTGCCCGCGAAACCACATCCCACCTTCTTTTGGCGGAATCTAATAGAATATAAGTCGTGAGGTTCACCCTCCTCTCTAGAGGAACCTCGAGGTGCTCAAAGAAGGATACCATGGATTCTAGCCATGACTTCATAGTCTGAGTTCCTCCATCCCCTGTGAACTTGGGAGGATGCTGCTACTGAAAAAGCCGCGGCAGCTCTGCCATAGACTGGGAAGGATGCTGAGCTCCCTAAAAGGTCTACATGAATCTCAAGAAACCCTATCTAAATTGATCATCGGAAACATTGTATAGATTCACTATAGGTGCCATGTCTGGAACAATAGGTAGAACTACTGGTAGTCCATGATCTTCCGTATCAGGCGTACGACCACTGCCTGGTTTCTGACGTGCAGCAGGAGGACGTCTCGGTGCCATGATTCTGCCAGGTCAAAAGCACACTTTAAATCACATTACCAGGAACTGAAAACTATGAGAGTAATAAGGGAACAGGGGAAAGAAGCATTCAAAATTTAAAAATCATGACTACACAACATGTATAAGGACTAAACAGCGTGTTCCCTTAAGTCATTTACATGGGTGTGTACTTTTTCTAAAACTGGTTGTGTAACACCCCAAACACACGGCGTGTTATCCCTACACACGACATGTACCTGAATCCTCTTTCCCTACCCGAGTCCTTCGATACAGTTATTCCACACGGATCTCCTAAGAAAAAACTACACAACATATTCATGGTAAACACGACGTGTACTCAATAAGCTTCACCTGGCCCGTGTTGTCAGTGACACGGCCTTTGTACCCAGGTCACACTACACGGTGTGTTCCAGAAGGAAACTGTGTGTACTAAGAAGTCATAATAGACTATGTGGTCAGCAACACGGATGGCTACGTGGCTTATACTACATGACGTGTTTTAGGAGGACACGACGTGTAAGAGAAAGGATAACAAAGACCGATGTTGTTCGTCACATGGTCCGGTACCTATATCAAACTACACGACATGTAAATTTCAGACACAACATGAATGTGAAAAAGATAACATGACCCGTTTTATTGTGACAAAGTTGGGGTACCTATTTCATACTACACAGCATGCTAAACTAGTACATGGCGTGTTCCTATAAGATTTTTCATAACCCCATGTTCTTTCTTGCATTGTCAGTGACATGGCTATAGACTACAACATGTGTATTCATAAAGTACACGCCGTGTATTCTGGGTTTTTTCGGAATGTAACCTTAGAACGGAACCAGCGCCCAGAAAACATAGAAAACAAGCATTATGGTGCCAAATTATGATCCATGAAGGCCCACACTCCCTGCGAATCAAAGTTTGGCATCTTTAACAAGTCACAAAAAGGTAAATAGTACAACAAACTCATGATCCACCAAATTTTGATCCTCGAGGACCAATAACACCTCTAAGACCAATGTTTGGCGCCCTTGACAAAGAAGCTCTAAACAAACAATACCCTATCAACATAGCATGTATTCTATCACAGCAGATATCACTAAAACATGTATAGTCTATCACAAATTCAATCACAACAACATGAAACATATAATTCAACTTAGATGGCATGACAAAATGCATGAAATGTGACTTTCTAACAAGTTCATATATGATACATGAGATGGCATACCCTCATCTCATAAGATTGCAGCATAATAGAACCACAATCATACAAATAGTAACAACACAACACAAGTGTACCACCCAACAGTGAAGTCAATTAAACTGTAACATTTGAAAAACTTGAAAACTGAAATATTCTAGGTAACCTGGCATTTTCCCTCTACATAGGTTTTAGAACTCCCAAGCACAACTATTTACCATTTACCTATTCCGACTTATCCTTGTCTAACGTCTCTAAATAGTATGTCAACAAAAAATAAAATCAACCTCCTCTGATACCACTTTGTAATGACCCAAATCCAGAGCCACTAAACTGGTGCCCCATACCAGGTTCTCCACATGACCTCAAGCACATTCCCCTAAACTCTAGAGGTCATCGACTAGTAGCGAGGCCCTTGGTGAGTCATAGGGGAAACTATTCCCTCATTTGGTAAGGTATACAATTGAAAGGAAATAATAATAAATAACAGAAGCAGTAAACAACATAAAATAACTAAAACTAAACAGTGGAAGAAATGAATATATAGTAATGATGATAATGATACAACATGTACAAGTATCTATGTAAAGAAAAAAACACAACAACGTGCTGAAATACAAATGAGAAAAAAGGTACCAAAAGTAACCAGTTACTCCAGCAGAATCAGAAGCCTAATCTTGGTCTTATACTCTCCAGCGCTAACCAGAAATCATGTACCAGATGTAAAAGGGCCAAAGTCCCTATACACACCTGCAACCATATAACCTGTTTGGGCCAAAAAGCAAGACCCAAACTGGGTGTGAGACTAATCCCAGTAGGCCACCACCACAAGATCTGTGCCCTACTATCAGTGAGTAATATAACAGAAGTAATGAAAGTAAATGTAGTGGTGAACTAGGAGTACACAAGTGAACAATCCTAAAAATTACCATTCATATTAATTTAACAATTAATTAATTCATTTAATAAAACAAACAAGGAATATAGAAAGGATTATTCCAAGGTAAAATAAGGTAACACACCAGGAATCAAAACACTACATAACAAAATATTAGGCCAAAAGCTCCAAGCTTGGGATTTGGATTGGGAGACTCATCTAAACAACCAAACAATCCAAAATCACACTGACTCTTTGGGTGGCTCAAACTAGCAGACCCCTATATTCAAGTAACATACAAAGGCACAACCACTCTGGGAAACACTCACATCGATTCCCCTATGGTCTTACAATGATAGCTACATACTCTCTGAGGAAGATCTTACGTCTAATTCCTATTGTGGTATCAATAAATGTGTAAACTAAAAACACTCTTTGGAAGCACAAAGTCCAATTTCTGTAGGTCCTTCATACGAAAATAATTCCAACAGACCCCATAGGGAAGCACTTATCATCTTTTCCCTCTTTCGACTCCCACACCAGGTTCTCACAGCCCTGAGCAGTCCAGTTGTGCGTAATCAACTATCAGCATACCTAAGTAAGTTTAGAAACTACTTGGATAAAAGATATAACGGATCAAAAGAATTAAAACATCAAGAAACACATACAATCAGTTATAAGAAGCAAACTAGCAATTGTAATAGGGGTTTCCTTGCTGAAAAACTGTTCCAAACGGCGATAAACAACTAAATAGGGATAACACCCATGGGGTGAACCTCAAACATGAAAACAAGCATATATTATTATCAATTAACCTTAATATAATAATAAAACTAGGGAAATTAAACAAAAGGACCAAAATCCATAACCCGGGATACCTGAAACATGGGAATCCGGTACTTTTGCACAAAAACTCAAAGACATTCAATGTAAGGAAACAAACCACCTACATCAAACCTAGGAGATCGATATACATGAACCTCATCCCGTGAATCGGCCTAGAATGAAGTAGATCTATAAAAAAGTATAAAACGTTCCACCTACTATAACTCTTAGAAGATAAAAAATCAGGAAAATTGCCAAAGAAGAACCAATAACTCACCGTTGCGATTCTATTACAACCAACAGTGTTTGATTCGGATAACCGGTGATGGATCGGCCTCTCAGAGAAGATTCAGCCTCCTCTTATGCTTTGGATAGAATTAAGCAAAGAAGAATCCCAAAATAACGATTAGACACAACCATGATCCGTTTAATGAAAGAAAAAGAAAGTACACGACGTGTACTTCTAGAATACAGGACGTGTACTTGCCTTTTCCATACTCCGCTTTAGGTGGCCTCCAAGTTACCCTTACACAGCCATGTCTATGGCCATGACACAGCCAACACACCACTTCCAATGGCATCAAAGTACACACTGTGTATTCATAAAGTACATGGTGTGTACTCTGAAAATTTCGAGATTTCCCTCTTTTCTCAAAAACAACCAGAAAAGGAAAAACATACCTGAAAAGAAGACCCGAGTTTATACATATGTTTTTTTCATAAAAATGAAAAAATAAATCCTTTATATTCTTTTATGAAAAGTGGTTTGTTCTTTCAAAAAGAGGGAGATTGTAGAGTCAATAAGTTCCATTAGGATTATTCCATTACTTTATGTTTTGAAAATCACAAACACATTTTCTTATTGAAAATTATATTTCTCTAAGAAATATTTTCTTAAATAAAATTTACTATATATAAATCGTTTTTGACTTTACCTATTTCTTTCATTGTCATATATAGTGTTTTTATAAATAAATACTATCCATATTTTTCATAAGTAAAAAATCATATTCTTATCTATGCAAGATCCTTAGAGTCCCTTAGAATCTGATTTCCCCATGTTTGTGACTCCAATTTTTCCTGAAATCAGTCTCCAATTTTGTCTATAATCAAACTCTAATTTCTCAAAAATCAGACAAAAACTTTACCTTGAATTAGAATCTGATTTATTCTAAAATAAAACTGCATTTTATATTGAAACAAATCTCTAATTTATCTTGAAATTATAATCTTATTTCTTCTATAATAAGACTCTAATTTGTCCTAGAATGAGACTCTTTTTTATCCATAAATTGGACTCTTATTTCTTCTGAAACATAACTCAAATTTCTTCAGATATCAGACTGTGATTTCTCCTAAAATAAGACTTTGATTTCCCCAAAAACTAGACTCCATTTTCCTCTCAAACCAGACTCTGTTTTCTTCAAAAATAATATTTTTAAATCATCATAATTCAAACTCTGACACTCTATTATTTTGGAATCTGATAGTAAATATTTATAGACTCTTATTCTCATACTCTTATGAATCCAATTAAATTATTTTCTTATAGTTACCTAATTTCTTTAATGTAACATTTTATTTTAAAAAATCCTAAACTTGATAATATTTCTTATGAATAAAATGTTTCCTTACATATTAATGTTTCTTTAGAAATGATAATTTTCAAATGTTTACTTACATGAAAGGATGTCATACAATCTATTTTTATTTAATCGATGGATTTTTTACACATGTATAGTTCCCTCTAAAATTTTAGGTAAAATATGACCTATGGAGGGGGATCCAACAATTAGAACCTCTTATTATAAATACACTATTCATTTAAAGAGTTTGAAACTTTAAAATAGAACACACATCTATATATTACATGTTGTGATGATGTGAAGTGTTTTCAAGAGATAGAGACTCTCATTCTTTGTTCAATATATGAACATCTGTTTAATTTATGAAAAACATTATTAGCCTAGTGAGAATCTTATTGTTGATGTGTACAGTTGAGGTCTTTGGGGATAGGATGATTGAGGTGACAACTACATTAATGTTTGAGGACTTCTGGGGATTGGAAGAAAGAGGTGCCGACTACCGTAAAGTTTGAGGACATATGGAGATAACAAGGAATACTCTGATAATCTTATTGAGGGATTACCCTAGTGTGGCTAAGACATAATTTCATTAATGTATGAATCAAGGGAACTTTATCCAAGGTTTTTGAATACCCTTTATTTGGGGTTAAAAAATTTCTTATACTTGTTTACCTGTTGTTGTTAGATGTTTTATATCTGATGAGTTTTTTTATAGAAAAAAATTATAACTTTCTAATATGTTTTATACTTTTGTACTCTAATAAATAAGACTCTATACCCTTTAAGGTATAACACTTCCCTATGTAAACTTTCTTATGTTTCTTTTGTGGATCTGTATTATTATATCCAATAAAAAGTTCTTTCATAGTTAATAATTAAAGAGGATTTTTGAATCCATCTTGTTTAACATCATTAATCATAGATTCTCTTAAAGATAAAAACAAAGGTTTTTAATCATAAACTCAACCATATTTTTATTGATCATCTACATATTCATTTCGATCATACATTGGTGTGATGGGAAATAATCATGCAACAATTTAGAATCTAGAACATTAACTAAAATAAAATCATGGTACACAAATTAATTAATTTATTCTAAAACTTTTTATCCCAAAAGTACACAAGTTGACATTTTACTATTTTATAAATTTTTGTTTTCTACCATAAAACATCTCAATCATGGGAGATGTATTTTTTGGTGGTTATTTTAAGACAAAAAAGAATGAGAATTTTATCCATGAAGAATAAATGTGTTGATTTAGGTATTGTTATCATATCTCCAAACATGGATTTTTTACCCTATTATGTTGTATTGTTCAAAGTGTTTAATAATAATGAATTATAGTATTAAAAACATATTATAGGCCTTGAACTAGCACTGATAGTGTTAATAGGACACTTAAACAATAAATGTTCCTTTATCGATCCTTGAAAATATAATTATTGGGGAGTATACCACAAAAATAGGGGATCTAATTCCTCTGCTTGACCATGTTCAAGAACTAATGGATTGATTCTATTTATATTCTACTCTGACTAACTTCTCTTATTAGTAAAACAGCTATGGGGATGTATTGGGTAACCCAGCCACTTCCCTAGAATTTCAAGATAAGGAAAAAATAATTATCTACATCATCCATGAAGAAATATTCAGTTTTTATAACATATTTTGTATTTTTGTCCACATATATTTTTGTGAGTTTATTTGTTAAATGTGTGGACAAGAGTTACTATATTCATTAATAATTGTATCTCATATGATTAGTTGGATTAAATGAAATAATTTTTTACTTAACCATGTTTGGGAGTATTCCTAATTTAATATGAGGTTATTATGATCCTCAAATTCAATAAATCATGAATAAACATCTGATCCAATATGAAGATGAACACTTTAATGTTAACGGAGAAGAGTAAAATAGTTATACAAGATGAAACATGATAAATCTCACCTAATTAACTCAGGATAATTTTACAGTAGGAAAGAAAAAAAAATTCCATGTTAATAAATTTTTTAATGTAAAAGGTAGAAAGGGGAATGATGTATAATGATTTGAAAAGGTTAATTTTTATAAGAAAATAAAAAAGTTGAATTCAAAATACATGACATTTTAGGAATGTTGTATCCAAAAAAGGGGGAGTGATTAATTTTTGACATTACAAAAACTTATTTAGAAATATTTTCTCAAATAAGTACCTATATGTTTTAATAATTTTATCACATTTTATACTGATCAAGTTCCCCATATAAAGATAGCTAGGGTCTCTGAAAAGATGGGGAGTATAAATTTTATGTTTCGATATTAATGAAACATATAGATTACATTAAATGAAGAATAATTATATAGAGATGCATTAGAAAAAATAAAAATTTCATTAGAATGATGATTATATGAAGCTAAATTAGACTATGTTTTCTCACATTATTACGTTTTAGTTGAGGTGGGAAGATCTGTTGGATTCATGATGATTCCAAATAAAAAAACATATCTTACAGACATATCCATTGTCCACAAGTAAGATAACTATTTAAAATATTAATAGTTTAAGAGAATATTATTTCCTTAGATAGAGTCTGTCAGTTGATGAAAAGATACTAATGAATTAATTGTAAAAATTGCTTTTGGATTGAATTTTGAGAAGCTTTACCTAAATATAGAAAAGGACCTTAGCATTTTTGATGATATGTTATTCACAGAACAATTACTCATCTACGATGGATAATAAATATTGAATGATTTTACTTATGGATTAGGTAAGGGAAGATCAAATAAGGATATGATCAGTGATGTTTCATAAAACCTATAGAATATTCTAGAAGAGTTGGGAATAATTAGATGATATAGATATGAAAAAGGGATTTGAAATTTGAGTTTTTTTGAATAGAAAATTGAATTTTATGTCCATAATTGTGTCATATATGAGAACTTATAATAAGGGTATGAAATTATAGGTCAATTTTCTATAATAGAAACACTATTAACATATATAAATGAGATGATACACAAATATTTTGATCATTGTGCATTTGAAAATGAATTGTTTAAAGAGGAGTGGATATTGTAAAGAGTCATAAAATGGAGGCACTAACTAGAATAAAATATAAAATTCATTGGACATTGTATTTAGTATAATACACCATAAGGATTTATTGATTAGGGACACTAGACAAAGGATTCAGGCAATGACACTTTAAATATATTGTATCTGACAGAGTATTAAAATTGTATTTTGGTAAAGGAATTTTCGTTATGGGAATAATAATATAATATATGTATAGTTTTGTGAGGTGAACCAAATTGGGAATATCATATGATGTTAGAAGGTGCTTTTTATGAAGATACCAAATGGAGAAATACTTTTGATATTTTTCTATATGAACATTCATTAAGTTGTATCAAAAGTATCCATAAATTTTTTGTTTTTATTTTAAGAGAATCCATTTTCAATAAATGGTTTCACCATAATATTTTTATCAAGATATAGATACAGACTAATATAAGTTTGATAGGGTTTTATTCACATCATATAAAGGTATTTTTCTATGAATTAATATGAATTGACATAATGAAGATATAGGTTCTCAAACTGAGGTTAAACCTTGAATATATTGTGTGCCTTAATTTATATTCTTATAATTGAATACTTGTTATATTTTTATTAAAAGTTAATATTGATATAACTATATCATGTTTCAGGATTTAATCTGAAAATAATTTATATTGTAAAGGAAAACAACTGATTGAACCCCCCCTCTCAATGGTTCTCATGATCCACATGATATTCAATCGGTATTAGATAAATGTTCTCATACCATATCCATATCTAGTAAAATATTAACATAGTGACCAATATATTTATTCCAAATTTAAATGTAAAATATTATCATGTATAAAAAAAGTGCATGATAAACTATCATCCACATGTTGTTCTAAAGGTAACGGATGCAGATACAATTGTTTTTTCACCATTGGAGAAATATTATCATCTAAAATTTGAGGAAATATTAAATATCGAGGTAAATAGAAATGACAGATATTATATTCTAATATATATTTCACAAAATATTTTACGAACGTGATTGGTCCTAAAATAGATAAGGAAACATGGGTCAGATTCAAAATTATCATCAATAAAAAAATAATTGTTATGCTATAATGGCTAGAAAACTAGTGATGCAAGTTAAATTATTTTAGAAATAAAAATTATGATAATATTAAGGATTACTTAAATAGATTTAATATTATTATGAGAAACACCAAAGACTCTTTAACTGAGGGGATGCTAGAAAATATATGGGTGTTTATATGATAAAAATGATTATGTGACCCATAGGGAAAATTTAATATAGAATTCATGGTGACTTTTTTGAGAAACGTTTCTTATTATAGAAGATAAAAGCATTTTGTAAAAAATAAAATTGAGGAATTATATTTTTTTTAGAATTCTCTAAAATATTGTAAAATTATAAAACCATGGATACATTGAAGTGGTTGTTTCTTATATATTATAGGTTATATAAAAATCATGAAAATATTAAATAATATGAATGATATGTAGTTACTTTAGAAAAAATAGTTCCTTTAAAATTAAAGTAATATTGATGACTTAAAAATAAGTCCAAAAAATTAAAATTGAGGATGTTTTCTTGGTTGATGGACTTAACCACAATTCACTGAGTTTCTTTAAAAAATTTAACGATATATGAAAGTTATAATTAAAAATTATTATTGAATCATAAAACATTTTAAAAATGGATAATTTGTCACCAAGGGAGAATGAACCAACCACAATCATTTCCAGACTGAAAATATTTGTAACTCATGTAACATATTTCCTGAGGATGAAAATAATTTTATTCATTAAAGACATGGGAATCTTGGAATGGAAAATTAAAAAAAAAATGGATATGTTTTAGGAAATATATCACAACTTATAATGAATGAGTATGTAAATTTTGAACATGTTAGAAATGGAAGATTGTCAGTAAATGTCATAATAAATTTGAAATCCAATCCACAACACCACTTGAACTCATCACTCTAATCATTGTTTCTTAATGGCATGTCAATGAAAATTTTATTTATTATTACTTCCAATATATATTTTACTTGGATGACCAATTTTAGTTTTAAGAATTATAAATCTATGGTTATATATTTGTTATATATTTCAGAGGGGATGCTAGAAGATATATGGGTGTTTATATGATAAAAATGATGATTGAAAATTGAATAGAGTTGAAAAGAAAAGATTTTGAACAGTATCCGAAGAAAAAAAATCAAACACTAATACAATGATACAAACACTTC
Organism: Viscum album; assembly: GCA_963277665.1. NCBI lineage: Eukaryota > Viridiplantae > Streptophyta > Magnoliopsida > Santalales > Viscaceae > Viscum > Viscum album. Next base: position 236,060,840 of record OY728159.1, read on the forward strand.
TCAACCAAATGGAGTTACAAAATATAAAATGGATGTTTAGTTTACACGAGAAGAATAATTTTCACTAAAATATTTCTAAAATTTTCTAGAGGGAAGCATTATATTCCACACTTTATGGGAAAATAGATTTTCAATATAAGAAATATATAATGAATTCCTACAAGATGTGGTGTAATAATGAACTTGTAGTAAAATACAATAGGTATTTTGGATTCATTGTCTAATAATAATAAAAAATCCTGATCATATAATGTATGATTAAAAGGAAGAGGAAATAATTTACATGTGATATTTATCTAACGGAAGAAGTTAAAAATGACAAATTAAATTCCTTCTATATTAAATGATTATTTTTTTAGAGTTAATGAAAATAAATGTTATTTAATAAATTTTATAGATTTTGATAAGGATTAAATTATAAAATATATAAATTCGACATCTGAAGAAGATAATAGGGTAGATGACTGAAGGAAAATAAATATAAATAATTATTCAAATAAATTAGGTAATAATGATTGTGAGGCATTAAAAATAACCTCTATCTAATTTTTTGGAAAATATAATAAATCTAACAACATCACTGGAAATTAGAATACTCTAGTATAAATGAGAAGAAAATTATTAGTAGAAAACAATATATACCTTATTTCACAAGTGTTACTATAATCAATTTCATAGGAAGTTGAACATAAATAGTACATACAATCAATGAATTATGATTCATATTATACTATGTAACACTGACCATTGATACATGTTACATGGATTATAGGAATGAATTTAACAAGAACAATGTCGGTGTAAAAAAATGTTAAATGAACATGGAGAAAATTCGATAGATAATGATTGAAATATTTAAATGGTTACTATAGTGTAAGGTATTGATTTTAAAGAATATTTCCCCCCTCTATGAGTCATGAATCTATAATATTGTTCTAGGGAGCTATTGTACACAATTTTTAGAATTTCTATTAGAGTATTTAATTTTAATTTTGGATTAATAGAAGATATTAAGAGTGGTATTATAAGTGGGGTATAAGGAACACATTTAGTATATAAAAAGAAATAGTAGTACCAATGTTCTTCAAATAAAATTTGGGTCAAAAATGGATTATAATCAATCCTTATAAATAATAAGCATTAAATATGGATTTTAAAAATAATTTAGTATAGTTTTTTATTAATTTTAACTCTCAACAAATTTAGTTTTACCCCCAGTAAACCAATTTATACCTTAACTGCTGTAATGATGTTTTACTATTTTTAATATTTGTTTGGTAAAAAAATGAATTTCAACTTAATAGAATGTATAAATTACAATGATTAAAAAACATTTAATAAATTATTATTAATTTCATTAACATATGTGAAAAAAATTATGTTAAAATTAATCACACTGAAGTGACGAGAATGTCAGTTTTCAAAGGGAAAATGGTTATAATTTTATTATGTTTTTTATAAAAAAAATAAATTTGATAATGATTATAATAACAAAAATAGGATTAATATATATATAATTAAAAAAATTAATTTAAAACCAATTGATAATATAATTCAACTTTATAAATAATTTAAACTAAATGGACGTTTTTAATTTAAAATAACGTTTTTTTACTATTCACATAAAATGAATTATTTTGAAAACAAATATCAATAATCGCCCAAAGTCAATTTTAAAATTCCATTTTAAAATAAGAATTTAATATTATAAAATAAATTCTCTGAATGTTTAGAAATGTAATTTTAACATAAGGGCCCAAGAATTGATGAAAATATTTTCATTGAAAAATATCATCTTTTCAAAAAAAAAACATTTCTTTAGAAATCAAATGATTCTTGTTTTTATTTATAATTAATAAATAACCATTTACTTTTTTTATACGTGTCTAAACCATATAAATTTTCTAATTTATTTATAAATATTCAGACTCGCCTTCTTAGTAGTTATATTATAATGTATATATTTAGTTAGTAATATATTCACATTTTATTGGGTTTCATTCAAACTTGTTGTCGCATGAAATTAATTATTTATAAGATATTTATTTTATTTACAAAAATATATTTTAAAGTAATAGGGTGTAATAGTCACTTATAATCATGGTGTTTTTTGTAATACAAGCTATCCAAAATGAATTTTAGATTTTTAAAATCTCACCATGTAACATTCTACCCCTTTAAGAAATTACGTTTTCACATTTTATTTGGATCCTAGAAATCAAAGGATTATTATATGAAAATACCATTATAGAAATACCACATCATGATAAGGGTTAATAAAACATCCTCTTGATAATAGATTAGGGAAATAAGAATTTCATAAGGAATAATAGTTAACAATGTATCCAAGTAGGAGGAATTTGGTGAGATGTGATGATATGAGAATTGAAGAAAAGGGTGAATAATTAGAGGTATTTATTGAGATCATTGATCAAACAAATGTGGATGATATAGGTAAGGAAAAATAAAAAAACAATAATTTTATTAAAATTTAAAATTCAATCAGTTCGATATAAATTATTTTATTATTGTATATTTTTTTAAAATTTATTTTTCCTATACTTGTGGTCTTATTTTACCATATAGGCTGAAAATATATAAAAATATACATGATATATTCCTATTTCATAGGTACAATTTCATCTTTTTTGTTTTTCTACGATAAAAATTAACTTCATTTCATACTACAATAAATGAATTTCCTAGATGAATTTGTTTATTTCTGGGGAACTAATAAAAACTTTTAACAGATCACGAGATCTATAAAAGAGTGAATCATATTTCCATTAGTTTATAAAAAAAATTCCAAAGTAAAATTGAGAATCAAAGGTTATCTAATATAATAAACTTATCACAAAACCATTTTAGAAACACCCCTATTTCAACATTAATATTTATCTATAAAATCATTTAACAATAAAATGACATATTATATAGGACATCAATTACTTTAGTTATAGGTGATAATCCCTTATCATCCTTCAGTTGTTGTTTTATGCTCTACAACCATATCAGATGTGACTGTTTTGAACTTGTGATGTGGATTGTCTTTTTTATAACCATATTAATATAACTCCAACAATGTTACCATATTTTATTATCCTATAATTACTTCAATATAAAATATTACATATACTGTAAAGGTTACCATTACCTTTATAAAAAATTATTTATCATTATTATCTCAACATAGGGAACATATTATGTCTTGTCATCCATTGATCATGTGTTTTGAAATAAGATTAAATTTCTACTAAAACACTATTCTTGGAACAATTCAACATAAGATTTAAAATCCTTAAGGAAATCCAGCTACAATATTTTCTTAATAAATTTATTATTAATTATAAATATATTTTAATTTATTCAAATACATCTAATATATAACTAATTAGTGCAAACACATTAAAATTAATAATTGCAATAAATCTCTATTAACATCATAATATTTTCCTTGATATCATTAATTATTTTGAGCTCTATTTCTTTGATTCATGGTGTATTCAGTTGAATAGTTCTATATCTCATTATAGATAAAGCATTGAAAAATGTATGATTATATAATTGACTTGAAATTAGGGGCATGGGTTTATTTTTATCGATATGTTAACAATGATAATTTTTTTAATCATGTTCCACAATGATTCATTACTCCCTTTATACAATTTTTTTGCTTGCATCCTCTTCCTATATTACATCCCAATGAAGCCATGTGAGATATAAAATTCTTTATTTGTCTTGAGAGAACCTGATACTATGTCCTCATATGATGAGGATGTTTTGCGGACTAGTTCCATTACAAATATTTCCCTAAAACCAACAAAAAATGTTTAATCATGTTTTTTTGATTATTTATATAGTCCCCAACATTCAATGATAACCTTGTAATGTTAGACTCATATATAGAAACATTTTCCTTTTCATTAAATCTTAGACATAAAAACTTTCTGTCTATGTGTACTCATTTTTCATGAGGAAAATATTTTTCTAAGAAAATTACTTTTAAATACATTCCCTCCATTATTGTAATTTCTACCTAATACATAGTGTTTTTAATTAATTATGACTATTTATTTGTATCTCTTGAGAGATGATAATATTCCATCACAACATTCTACCTTTAATAAGTTACTAGAGTGATAAATATATTATCATTGAAAATTAACAATTTCTCAGCTAAAGATCGATTTTTTATGCCAGGTAATGATGAAGGTTGTTGATTCATTAAGTAGACAAAAATAATTACACCACATGGTTAAACAGTAGGAGGCTAGACATCTGACTGGTTATTACTTATCACTTGAGACAGCTTCCCCAATATGGTTGTAATTTTATTAGTTCTAGTTCCAACTATAGCTATACTTCATTAGCGTGTCTAAGTGGGAAACCCCAACATGGAGTATGTACATTGATATAGATTACATTGCTTCTATTTTGATCCATTTCTAAATAACAGAATTAATGATATTATATCATAACATTATGAAACATAACGTTTAATCCCAACAATAGTGAAAAAATAACATAAATTGAAAAACGTTACGCATAGCTAATCTCATAATCATTGTAATCATAAATTTTATAATGTTTTCAAATCATATTTTTTAAATAAATCTAAAGGGTTTTTAGATATATTGTGAGTTAACCCATGATAATCCCTGAGACTTCCAAACTCGATACACAGTAAGTCTCATTCTAATTCACAAGGTGATGACCAGAATAATAAAAATGCTCCATTTTCATAGGAATTACCCCTTAGAACATCTATGCAAAACCCATGTCTACTTTTGGTATCTATGATATCATTTATTTTCTATGAAAAATCACATAATATTTTCCTTTAAAAACATTAGTATTTTCATCTACACTTATCTAAAAAGTCTAAATCATTCTATGTTCCCTAAAATTTGATTTCCAAAATCTAATTCCCATGATTTGAACAAATAAAAACATTGATACAAACTATAGAGATCCATAACCCAATTTCCCATAGTTTGAAAATTCATTATTATATTCATATAATATATAAGGAATCCCATCACAAAATACCAAATAGTTTTGTAGTTTTTTAAAACTAGGCACATAATTAAAATTCACATTAAATTTTAAAACATAAAATGAAGAATGATTTTTCATTGAGAGTACCATTATTCTGCTAAGTTTATTGTTCAATATCAATCACAAAACACATCTACATATGATGGGTCAAATAAAACATAAGAAATTTGTGAATTGAGATTCCCAATATGGGTAAGAGTATAACCAAACTAAAGATTAAAAAAGGAATAATAAATATCATAAGGTAAATAACTAAAACACATGAAATTTTATAAATAATGTGAGCATAATATGTAAGGAATAAATCATGATCCAATAATTCCATATAAATAATCACAATCGCTTGGAACATGACCATGGATATTATAACTAATTGAATAATCAAATGGAATATTAATAACATAATTCATAGTAATATGAGGCATAATTAAGGACATCCAAAACATACCATCATGTTTTTTCATAATATATCTAATATTGTGGAGCAATTTTACTAAGAAATATTTCTAAATGGAAAGTCCACAACCAATACCCAAACTCGTTTTTCTAAGGATACCTACTAATTTATCGAGGGGATATATCGGGCCTCTCCTATCATTTAATTTTCCCAATTCATTGTTTATATAAATGGCTTGATGTTAATTCATATAAAAAATTCATATTTAAACTGTCATTTGAAATTTAAATACTTTTCCAAATTAATAAACATATTCATCATATATAGAGAGTAATGTAAATTCTATCAAAATAGTACATCCCAATCCTTATGATCATAACACATTAAAATATAGAATAAGGGTTGAATAAATGTAACATATATATAGTGTATTATAGGAATAATGAAGGGTTTATGTCGTGATGAATAGAAATACCCAAAAGGGTCCTTAATTTTTTTGAAAACAATAGACCATTCATTTTAAAATATTTATTTTTAAAACAAAAAGTTTATAAAAAAATTTCTAAATAATATTAATTGAAAAAAATATTGTAGAATAATTTTTAAAACATTGACTAGCTATGATGAAAAATATTTCATTAATGACGTACAAGTCAAAACAACAATTCCTTTCATATTTTTAGTAAAAGTCAAATGTGAATTGGTTTGAAAATGATAAGATGAATAATTTCAATAAAAATATAAAATTAAAAAAATTTAAGAATTAATTTATTAATTCCTCTTTAAATTGATAAAAACATTTTTGATTTTTTAGAAAATAAGGGTTTTGATGAAATAGACTTTCTGACTGAAGTAAGAAATGAAGTCATATTTTGTTAAAAAAATTTATCAATCATTTTAATTACCAAAGAGTATAAAAATGATACTACTACTTAAAAAAGATCCTGAATAACCATGCTATAGTATAATATATGTATTATTACAAAGTAGTATCAAATAATTCCCCCAAGGGATAATTTTATTAAAAAAATGTTTAGTAATGATGTGATTGAGAAATAAACCATACTACATTTGTATCTTTTGAGTCAAAATCCCTATGAAAGAAATAAAATCAAGTGAAACATTAAAACATCATGAGCATAATTATATTAGTGATATTACATAAAAAGGTACAACATATATACCACATAATTTAATAAGTGGTGAATACGGTGTGTTTCACGTGGAAGTAAAAGTGTGAGTAGAATCCCTTACCTTGGGTCTGACTCGTCACGTGGATTATTTATATTTCTGAATAAAAATAATGTGCTAAATATTTATTTTAAAAATTAAATTTTCATTTTTTCATTTTTTCATTTAATTTATCTTGTACAATGTTATAAATGATTACTTAATATAGTATGTTTACTTTGGATGTTTCGGTTGTATTTTTCTAGTGTGTAAAAATTTACATTTGTAGGATGAACATGATAAATTTAGTCTTTATTTAAAAATATATATAGAAATTATAATGAAATATTCTTCATATTTATACATTATTTATACATTTAAAACTAGTCATGATTAATGGTTATTAAAATTGATCTATGTTACAATCATGGATATGATATGTTGTATATACACATTAGTAAAGTATTCATTTTTCCATGATCATAATGAAAATAATTTAAGTATTTTTTCATATTTATAGAATAGTAATAATATAATATACACTATATTATTTCCTTATATATATCATCTATGTAGTTTGGTTATGAAAATACAGTCACCTAACTTCTGGAAGTTTTTAGAAAACACATACCCGAACGATGTTATCATATTTAAGTGATTGAAAATGTTAGAACTAAAATGATATTTTATCTTTTAATAATGTTAAAAACATTTTAAAAATCATAATTATGTCATATTTATATCACATATAATCAATAACTTTATCCTTATTTCCTTCCATGGAAGTTTCCAGTGAAAAATAATCACATCACTTCACAAAGCGATAATCTGCCATACACACGAGCGATGTTATTTTATCTCTCATATAAAGGAAAGTAAAAAATGTAAATATATTATATAAGAGACAACTAGTTATAATGATGTTTAAAATAACATATATATATATATATATATATATATATATATTTCTTAGAACCATTATCCTACACAACCATGTGAAGGAGGTAATGAGAAAATGAATGACAATGGTTCATGAGGCAATAACCCACCATAAACACAAATTGTGATTTCATACCAAATTTGAAGGAATTTGATATTTATTTAGATCAATGAATAGTCATAAACAATATCATTATATGGAATATACTTAATTTATTATACTACAATGGTAAAATATGAGTCCAAGGAGGTTGGGGAAGAAATAAAAAACAAATTCTCCTTGAAGAATGTGGCCTCTTCTTTGGGTATCATCTTAGGATTACACCAAAAGTCTTCATAGGTTATATTTTGAACAGTAAAATAATTATAGTACTATATGATAGAAATAAATAAGTGATTTTTAAGGTTTTCCAGAGAAAAAAGGGTTGGAAGATGAGAATAAGGGAGGGGGTGTCCTTTTATAATTTCAGTTAGTGTCACACTTGTAATTTTTGAAAAAAAAAGACATAACAACAATTTTCAATTGAATAATTGTAAAATTTAAAAATAATAGAGTATTATTCATTACAATGTCTAAATATTTCAATAAAATGGATTTTATATAATTCTAAATGTCATTAAACCATAATCATTTTAGCTTGAGCCCCCCCAGTAAAACTATTTTACCTTAGCCGAGATAATTATTATTAACATGTTTCAATATTTATTATGCTAAAATTTTAATTTTAATTTATTAGATAATATAAATTATTTTTATTCCAAATATGAAATCCAATTTTAGAAATTCGATTCAATGAATTTGAAAAATATAATTTAATATTTATCTTACAAACATGATGAGAAATACGATTTTCAAAAAGAAAAATTTCACAAAATTATAATATTTTTATTCAACAATTCAATTTAAGAATAATTCCAATGACCTAAATAACGTTACTAGTTATAAAATTTATTTAATTTTACATTAAAACTAATTTAAATAATAATTTAACTATATAAATAAATTAAACAAAAGTTGGTTTTCAACTATGAATCATTATTTTTCACACTTCATCAAAAAAATGAATCTTTTCATAAAAGTAACAATAATTCCCCTAATGTAATTTCTATATTCTTATTTCAAAAATAAATTCATTTTTATCAAATTAATTTTATAAATGTATCAAAAATTAATTATAACATATGTTCACATGAAGAGATGATACTATTTTCTTAAAAATATATCTTTTTAGAAAACATTTCATTAAATTTTAAATGATTATTATTATCACATATAATAAATAGTTATCCAATGAATTTATATTATAGAAGTGTAAACCTTATAATTTTTTTAATTTAGTTATTACAATTTATAACTTCCACCTTAATGTTTAGGTTTTAAAATTCATGTTTAAATAATAGTATTTGTATATAGTATCTTGTTTCAATGTCTCTTAAATTCTATTATAATATTTTTGTTTCATGTCAGAAACTCTATTGAATATGATGTTCATATTTTAAAATAATTTCATGTTAGATCCAAGGATGTTAACCTACAGTGTATCACACCGGCACACCTATGATAAAAAACTAGAGTGCCCACCACCTTCATCATCATTTCACTATTTAAAGCCATGTAAAATCATACATCATTTTCTTAGTGTCTCATATGTTACCATCTAGAAAAACTCAGCTCCATGTTCCTAGATCATTATGTTTTCTAATAAATCAACACTTAAGGATCCCATTTAAGATCATTTTTAAATAAATAAGAGACACTTGTATTTCCCTTCAGCTTGGTCTTTTATTCACATTTTAGAGAGATTCATTTAATTAAAAAAAAATTAAATATCCATTAAAGAAGTTATTTATGTTATATGATGCTTAATACTTTCTCATATGATCACATCACCCATATTCTTAGTACGCTATTAAAAGAGACCCGATCATCAAAAACACTAGAATGAAACTCTCCCAAATCCATAGAGAATAATCATCTTATGGAGAATTTATTCCCATCGTATTTCTAGAACTCTAATATAAGGTATAAAAGATTTTCAAGATATAATTAAGTAAAACTATATTACCATTCCTCAACAAGAAACATTATTTTATTATCCCTTTTCTGTGATGAAGAAACACCCTTAACATAACCCTACAATTAAGAGAAGCATAAGATATTTACCAAAAAATCACAATTCTTAAACCCTCTTGTTTATTACTATAACTACATGAAGCCTCCATAGGACCTTCCCTTAGGGGAACACATTCAACATCCTCCCACATAAGGGTACCATGTGTAGGCTTGGGGTAAAGTGGAGCATGCAATGGATCTCTCCAAAAAAAATTGTCTTGATCGATGATCAATCTGTGATTTACATGATGATGTACACCATAATCAATGAAATTTGATCTATGAAAACCGAAAAATGGAAGGCACTCCATAACCAAGATCATGATCATAAGATAATATTTATAATTAATTTAACTGATTAAATAATTTAAATGCATGAATTATTTCTTCATTAATGGATATGGAAACAAGTATATGTTGTATACTCATTGGGTAGTAGGAATCATGAGATGATTCCATCTAGCTATGATCCACATGTGTTTTTGAAATCTTTACATTTTAATATAGTAATCTGTAGTTTCCAAAACAATAGATCATATCACTTTCCTCGGTCACCTTCGATCATCATGTGAATCGCTTTAAAGCATTATCCTTGACCTCTAGGGACTCGATAGTGGGAGGTGGAGAATGATCATTCTACATTATATAGTGTTTTATTAGAGTTGGACCTCTCTAGTGTTAGAGAGGATTCTCTCTATAAATATTTTTTCACAATAACAATTATATTGGAAATCTTAAAAAATTACATAATTGGGTTTATATACCTCTAGGGTTTACAAATATATATTTTCACATGTTTTCTTTAATTTTTATTAATCCCTACAAAACCCCATATTAATAATATTATTTATTAACATGATCTAAACTCCTAAAATAAAATTAAATATTATATAAAATAATATTATATATATATATATTATTTATCACTGGACCATTAATTTTTTTCTAATATTCCTCCAAAATATTTACTAAGCCTTAAATAATGTGTATTTGTATAAAAAATAAATATTTCTACATTATTTTCTAATTAGAAAATAAATATTATAGTCACTAAATAAAAAATAAATATTTATTTAATTTTTCACTCACATTACATTCTCTCAAATAAATGGTGATGGAATATATGTTATCAAGAAAACATGATTAATTATTAAATTAAATGCATTAATAATATTTATAGAATAAATTAAAAAAAAGTAATATATATTATATTGGTGAGATTATAAATAAACTTACTGTGTGACCCTTTACACCTCTTTCTTAATGGAATTACGAAAATCAGCCTAATTTCCATGGATATCATCAGGAAACATGCCAAGTCACACGTAGAAAAATAAATTAATGCTGAGTTAAAATAATACCTCATACTTATTTTCATTGTGTAATATAATCCATTTACCAAAATATATCTAATCAAGATGGTTTCCCACTGGTTCCATCAACTTATCTTCTAGATGTCTATTTCCTTAAATTACCATAAATCAATCATTCTTATAAAAAATTAATGGCTATGGATTTATTGTGGCCATATAATTTCCATCAAAGGGCCTGAGATATCATATTTCATTAAAGAATAGAAGGGACAAATCTTTTCTCTCATTATTCATTAATTCAATACAACTCATGATGTACAAAACATATCCTATATCACAAGGAACATATGACATTATGGGTTTCATCAATATATCAATGTACATGAGATAAAAAATATATTAATAATAATATTAAATTGTAAGGATAAATACAAACATATGTAGATATGAACATCCAATGAAGGTTATAAGTGTGGATTTCATTCTTGTTGGTATCATTTTCATAATATTTCGCACTGGATATTACCAAGTTTGTACTCCATGTGAAGGTGCCTCAATGTACTATGAGTCTCCACTCGGGATAGTATGTTTCATTTTTTTCCCTAAAATGATAAAATCTAAAAAAAATATTATTTATGAATAATGTCTTAGACCTTGGTTCTCATCATTGTGGGGAACTACAAAGACCTTTTAGTGCACAAACTACACTTAGGAAATCATCACAAACTATGTTACATAGGAGTACAATCATGATGTGATAAGTATTTTAGTAACATTCTATAACAATAAATTAATAATATCAAAAAGTAAAATTTTAATTTTATAGGGAACTAAGTCCAATAGACTCCAACATTCAGTATATCCAACTGCTAACAACCACCATCCTAGCATCTTCCACATGATACTCATGATTATGGTGAGATAAAAATTTATTCAAGGGGTATGAAATGTTCACTTATGTGAATAATCAGATTACTACAACTTCACCCATCTGATAAAAATAACCCAAGAGGAGATACTTACATATTATATGATTTTTTGTGGCCTTGGATCTTCTTCACAATCCATCACTATAGTATTATCTGAATACAATGTGATAGGGTCTTTACTACTAGGTATAACATCAATATCATGGATAATATTCTATATCCTAATAGAATCCTTTCGTACATTAGAAATTTATATGTACTCAGAATCCACTATAATATCTATGTAATGGCCTGGGTTTTTCAAGGTCCATTACTTAGTGAAAATTTGATGTTGGGTGTTCAAGGTAGTCTGGGAATGTTCTCGAGGCATCTCGGTGATGTTTGACCCCTAATGGTAGGCCTCCAGGTAGCCTTAGCCTATTGGTAATAGGCCTACCAGTATATCAGTCTACCGGTGGCCGCAGCCTTCCGGTATCTCAGTCTACCGGTGACCGCAGCCTACCGGTAGCATAGCCTACCGGTAGGTTGGTATACCGGTAGCTGCAGCCTACCGGTAGCTCAGTTACTGGTTGCTGCTATCATCCACTGGTAGCTCTCGACTACCGGTAGTTGCGGCCTAGCGGTAGCTCGGCTACCGGTGGCTATTACCTACCCCCACAGGTTTTCCAGTAGCGCCTCCTTGTTGCACAAACTCGATTTTAAACCCTATTTTGACCCCTTTAAGCTTGTTTTAAAGACCAGTAATGACCATAAATGGCGTTTAATTAAATATTTAATGAGGCACCCTGGTGTGTACGTCGGTTTAAACCACCCCCAAAGGCAAGGACCCCTTTAATGATGTGTGAGGTCACATGGTCAACCCACAACCCCGCTCCTTACGCGGTTTCACGTTCTTATCTCAGTCGTCCCCAGACCTTATAAACTAAGGGTTCTCCCTTGGTTTCTTTTTCTCCATCACCGTCCCATCAATTCATCTGCTCGTCCTTGAGTTCTTGAGTCCCCACCCCTGCAAATTGCAGATCGTCTGTTCCTGGCACGTAAATATAAACTTCGATCGTCGATCAATCAAGTAGGAGTTTCACCTTCATCTCTCCTTTATGTGTATCTTGCGGGGTGGGCACACTTTTTTTCTGTAGAATTGGATGAACCAAACCTTAATGAAGATAATAAACGGATCCTAAAGAATGAAGGGGGGAGGGGTGTGATCGATGATGCTGTTTTATTTTATGATCTTCCGTGATTAAATATTTTTGAATTGACCTGGCTTACGCCTACTGAAAATCACAGTCATTGGTGGTCTTTCTCTATGCACTAATGAACCCTTACCTCTGGTGATGTTTAAATTAATTGTATTGTGGTTGTGAACCCATTCTGTCTAAATGAATTTGGTTAATTATGTATATCGGGCTAAATAAATTGAAAGCACCAGGATCCATCCTTTCTGTGATAACCCTGGTTAAAGAACAAAGAAGTGGAAATCATGGAGTGTGTTAGATCTTTTACATCTAAAAATACTAGAATGGGCCTGTTTTGTGTTGTGGTGGTGGTTGGGTTGTTTTTCCTTCACATGCCATTTGCTGGGTGATATGGGTGGGGATGGGATCCCCTGTTGTTTTGCTTCCAGTGGTTTTGAACTTAAGGTCGGGTGGTTACCTTGATTATTTCACAAATTGGGGTGGAATCCTCTATTGTTGAGGAACCGTTGGCTCCTGGATTTTGGGAACATGGGGTAGTATCTTGGGTTTTCCCTTGGTTCCAGTACTTTGAGGGATCTCTCTTATCCCTCTTTGTTGTTGTGGCTTTACAAGAGAAATGAGTGTGAATGTTTAAATTGTTGTTGGGTGTTCTCTTTCCTTAGCTTGTGCTTATAGTTCCCAAAGTAGGTGTAGAAACATATTTAAACATTATTACTGATCTTGAAAACAAGGATGGGACAAATGAGCTTTGTTTTGGTGTGAGTTGTGACTTGGTCATGGGTGATGTTTGTGTTCTTTAGGCTGGCTGAAGAAAAACCTAGATTTGGGTGAGTGCTTGTTACCTATACATATACTTGTAGTTTATTTGTGTTTCTTATTCACGCCCCACCCAAGTTGAGCACTATGTGCCGAACACCCCCACTTCACGTGGGAGGGTGTTTTTCCCAACACTTCTATTAGTGGCTGGTTATTAGCTCCTTTCTGCTCCCTTTCCCAAATAGCCCAAGTATCTTCGAGGAGGCTGTGATGGCCTGAAGTTCATTTTTAGCCCAAGAATATTTGGGCAGGGAGGTGTGGTGGTTGGCCCAGGTGTGTGCGGGAAGGTGGTTTCCCAAGTGTCTTCGGGATGAGGCTCATGTGTCTTCGGGCGTGTCAGTGGATCTTCTAGCCCAGGTGTCTTCGGGCAAGGCGGTGGTTGTTCTGGACTAGGTGTTTGTAGGCGTGGTTATGTGACACAATTGTGGCTCAGGTGTTTGCGGGTAGGGTTTGGAAGTGGGACTATGTGAGGATATGTCCCAGGTGTGTGCGGGCGGGGTGTGGCAGTGGGATTGCGGTGAGAATGGCGGGATTGGTTCGATGCATAGGATGTCTTCAATAACCAGTGGTAAAGTGGTGTTGGTACCCATACATTGATGTACGTTATTTATACATTACTTTCTTGAATTATTTGGTGAGTGTGGCCATTGAGTAGGATGGATGAACTCCTTGATAGTGTTGGTTGTCTGCTTCTCAGGGGACTTTAGTACATCTCCCCACTTGTGCACGAGAGTCTTTGTCTTTCCCTACTGAGTATACTTGTATGCTCACCCTACGTGTATAAAACTGCTTTGAGGTTTCCAGGAGGACTTCGGGGATTGTGCTGGACCGTACAAGCGTAGGACCTTTGGGACAGTTGTTTTTACTTCTTTTCATTTCTTGGTATTCTTTTAACCTATGGGGCTTTGCGACTTGTATCTTTTACCTTTGAACATGCATATGGGAATGGTTTATCTTTAGTTGTTTATGAACTTTAAGTTTGGTTTTGTGGGATTTACTATCTTATCTCCCGATCCTATTAAAAGAAAAAGGGTAATGCCTTCCACTTAGTGTGTGATCTTATACCTTTGGTGTTTGTCACCACTATGCGACCTATTGAAGGCAGATTTTAGGGGTCATTATCTCTCCTTCAACATATTGAAGGAAGGGCATGGAAATCTGCTGACCTTTCCCTCCTTTTGGTGAAGGAGGGTCGTGATAGAATGGTATCAGAGTGGAGGTTTGAGAGATAGGATGGAGTCTAGAGTTAGGCACAGTAGGGATTGCATGGGATGGTAGGGAAAAAATTTTGGGTGACCGTGGTGCATGAATTAGGCCAGGGAAGACCGGCTAGGACAGGGTATTTTAGGGCCCCCAGTGATCCGATGCAAGGACTCTGGACCTATAGAACGATCAAGTGAGGCCATGCTGATTACAGGGTAGAAACCCTAGTAAAGGTACATACATCATAATTAAATCTGTTCTCATGTTTCATGGTTGTTTTGGAAATTGAACTAAATAAATAAGTTTAAGAAATTTTAAGAACAATATTCTATACTACTTAGGCTTAGTAATTCCTTGTTTACCTTGCAGATATGGCACCTGGTAGGAGACCACATGTGGTGCGGGAGATCAAAGCCTAGGAGGCTACCTTGGATGATCGGCAGAGAGCTGATCGAGAGGAGGAGGATGACCAGTTGCAGAAGAAACTTCGGGCCTTCCAGCAATAGAAACCTCGAGAAATATGAGGGAAACACCTCTTACATGAAGACAGATAGTTGGTTAGAGGAGCTAGTGATAGCCTTCGGCTTGATACGGGCCCTGAACGAGTAATGGGTCCCTCTGGCCGTCATCCAGATGTGGGGAGCAGCGTGTCGGTGGTGGACGCTTTAACTGGGGGAGAGGAGAGAGGCTGAGGTGGAATGGACTGATTTCGAGAAGGACTTCCGGTCGGAATTCCTCTCTTCTACGATGAAGGCGGAGAAGAGGCATGAGCTACTCTCCCTCCCGCCGGGGAGTATGTCAGTAAGAGAGTTGGGAATCAAGTTCAAGGAACTCCTATGTTTCACTCTGGACCTCTTTCCAGATGAGGAGTCTCAGGAAAGACGTTTAGAGGAGGCGTTCTAACCCTCCCTCCAATACACTGTTACCCCCATCACCCTGCCAACATACTTAAAGGTCCAGAAGATGGACGAAGTGGTGGAGAGGATGCACATGCTTGGAGGTGTATCAGGAGAGGGGATCCAGCTAGGATCATCGAAGGGGATGGTTGTCAGAACCATACCACCAGCAACAGGACCCTATCGGTTCCGACCAGTAGGGAGTAGGCCACATCATTTCCAGTTTCGGTCCCCCGATCCTCGCCCTTTCCTTTCTAACCCAGGACCGAGGTGCTTAATCTGTAGGAGACACGAACATCTCTGGAATCAATTCCCAGATTGAGTACAGTACGCCGGTGGCGGAAAGTCCCAACACCCGCCCCAGCAGCAGCTTCCAGCTAGGCCCTTCCAGCAGCAACAACAGGGGAAGTGAGCTCCCGATCCTCCGCGAGCAGACGTTGCAGGAGGATACCGACCTAAGGGAGCTCCTTAGGGACCTTGACCAGGGCATGGTTGGGGAGGTGTCCTACAGCTGAGAGGCAGAGGAGCTGGGCGTGGGTAGTTTCACCCCGTGGATGCAACAGTCCCAGCAGGACCCAAGGTCGTTCGAGGTACGATCAGTTTTTTTTAGCACCTTTGCTTATGCCTTGTTCAATACCAGAGCTTTGCACTCCTTCATTGCACCCAATCTATCCCGTGCTTTGGATCTAGATGTCGAGAGACTTCCAGTGCCCCTTATGCTGAGCACACCAGTCAGAGGTTAGAAAAACTTGTTTTATGTTTGTCAAGGATGCCTATTGATGATAGGGCCACATCAGTCAGCCAAGGAACTACTACTACAACAGATACATCCATATGATGTCATCCTAGGCATCAACTGGCTATTCTCTGTGTGTTCCATCATCGAATTCTTCTAAGGAAGGGTTGTGTACTCAGACTTGTGTGGCTGATGCGTTACTTTCACTGGCGAGAGGAGCAGTCAGAAAGATAGCAGTTGAGAAGAACCCCTCCTCTCCTTGTTAGCTGAGCTGTCAATAGAGTCAGTGGATGCTGAGATGGTGGAGGTGCCAGGAATCGTCATTGAGTTTATGGATGTCTTCCCTGAGGATGTGAAGACTCTACCCGCTCGACGTATTATTGAGTTTGGGATAGATTTTCAACCTGGTGCTCGTCCAATTTTGATGGCTCCTTACCGGATGGCACCATCGGAGTTACAGGAATTGCGAATTCAGATTGATGATCTGATGAAGAGGGGTTATGATTGACCAGGTGTGTCATCGTGGGGTTCTCCATTCTTATTCACAAAGAAGGTAGATGGTGGTCTCAGGTTTTGCATAGACTACAGGAGGCTGAATCAGGTGACGATCAAGAATCGCTACCCTCTTCAGAGGATAGACGATCTTTTCGACAAGCTAAAAGGGGAAGGATGGTTCTCGATGATCGACCTGTGGTCTGGGTATCACCAGTTGAGGGTGAAAGAGGGTGACATCTCGAAGACAGCCTTCAGGTGTAGATATAGGCAATTCGAGATTGTGGTCATGCCCTTCGGTGTTTCGAACGCCCCGACTATGTTCACGGGGCTTATGAACTCCATCTTCTGGGATTACCTAGATCGGTTCATAGTTGGGTTCATTGACAATATCCTGGTCTATTCAAGATCAGAGGAGGACCATGCGAAGTACCAGAGAACGGTTTTTGATGTCCTCCGACAGCACTAGCTCTATGGGAAGTTGACAAAATTCAAGTTCTGGACGCGAGAAGTGAACTTCCTTGGGCCCGTAGTGTCCGAGCAGGGGGTAGTTATGGACCCATCAAAGGTCGAGGCAGTTGTTTCTTGGGAAGCACCCACGAATGTGTCATAGGTTCACATTTTCCTCGATATAGCAGGTTACTATCAGAGGTTTGTACCCAACTTCTCTTGATTTGCAGCACCTTTGACAGCCTTGACCAAGAAGGACCAGGATTTCGTGTGGAGTGGACAGTGCGAGGCAGCCTTCATTTATCTGAAGGAGAAGCTGGTTAGTGCCCCAGGATTATACTAACAGAAGAAGGGGCGGCATATGAGGTGTTCTGTGATTCTTCAGGGCAATTCCTCAGATGTGTGTTGATGAAGTGACAAGGGGTGATATCTTATTGGTGTAGGCAGCTACGCCCTCATGAGTGTAATTATGTCACCCACGACCTGGAGCTTACAGTGGTCATTTTTGTGCTAAATTTATGGCGTCATTACCTCATCATAGAATGATTTGTGGTCTTCACGGATCACAAAATCTTGAGGTATATCTTCTCCCAGCGGGACCTAAACTTATGGCAGCGAAGGTGGATGAAGTTCTCCAGGATTAAGACTTCAAGATTTCCTACACTTCAGGGAAGGGGAATTTAGTGTCCAATGCCTTGAGTAGGAGATCATAGAAGGATGAAGTCTGAGAGTCAGCAGATGCCCGGAAGGCGATGGATAAGTTGGCTTCCATGCACCTGGATGTGAGGATGGATGGCGGTAGAGGTTTCCAGTATCATATGAAAGTGCAGTCTTCTCTGTTACAGCAAGTGCAGGAGTCTCAGTGGGGAATCCCAGGGTGCAAAGTGATGAGTGACCGAGCTGTCCAAAGAAATGCTCCGGAAGGGTAGACAGAGGATGGTCAGAACCGGATGTTTTTTCGAGGAATGTTGTTTTTTCCATAGGCGATGTGTGGAAATGTTCTTAGTGAGTTCCACAACTCACCCCTAGATATGCACCCCTGAGTTTCCAAGATGTACTAGGGTCTGAAGAGACAATTCTGGTGGCCCAGAGTAAAGAAATAAGTGGTAGAGTTTTTGGCCAAGTTCCTAGTGTGTCAGCAGGTTAAGGCTGAAAACCGAGTTCTAGGTGGCCTGTGGCAGTCTGTAGATGTCCCCGAGTGGAAGTTGGAGGGCATCTCAATGGATTTCATCACGAGACTACCCAAAGTTCAAGGAGGATACAATGCCATCTGGGTAGTAGTGGACTGGTTGACGAAATTATATCACTTTTTGGTGATTAAGGAGTCGAGTGCAGTGGATTCTTTTGCACGAAGATACATGGATGAGGTGGTGTGGTTGCATGGAGTTTCGAGGTTCATAGTCTCAGATTGGGATGAACGGTTTACCTCACGAGTATGGAGAGGATTGTACAATGATTTTGGTACCCAGCTCTGTCTTAGCACTGCTTTCCATCCCCAGACAGATGGACATATTGAGCGCACCATCCAGACCTTGGAGGATATGTTGCGGGCATGTGTTCTGGACTCAGGAGGATCGTGGGTGCGATACTTACCTTTGATAGAGTTCTCCTACAATAACAGATATCACTCTACCATTGGTTTGGCCCCGTTTGAATCCTTGTACGGGAGGCCATGCCGCCGACATATGCGTTGGACTGAGGTTGGAGAGGTGGGCATCCTTGGCCCGGAGGTGGTGCAGAGCACGACAGGGAAGGTTCAGCTTATATGGGAAAGGATGAAGGAGGCCCAGGACCGAAAAAAGTCGTATGCTGACACCAAGAGAATGCCCTTGGAGTTTGAGGTTGGAGACCACATGTTCTTGAAGGTCTCCCCTTGGCGTGGAAAATAGAGGTTTTGCTAGGGGAGTAAGCTTTCTCCCAGGTTCATCAGACCCTTTGAAGTGTTGCGGCGGGTCAACAAGGTGTGTTATCAGCTAGCATTACCACTGCTGCTATTGAGGATACATGATGTCTTCCATGTGTCCATCTTTGTCGGTATCTACATGACGATTCACATGTCCTTGACTGGGGAGATCTAGACATTAAGGATGACTTGACCTTTGTGGAAAGGCCACTAATGATCGAGGATCGTAAGGATAAGGTGCTTCGTGGGCAAACCATTCCCTTGGTTTGTGTGTTATGGAGACATGGTTGGCTTGAGGAGAGTACGTGGGAGAGGGAAACCCAAATGTGTGCCCAGTACCCAGAGTTGTTTTGTGTTTGGTTTTGTTCTACTTATACTTATAATAGTGGAATATTTTTACCTTGTTGGGTATGAAATATGTGGTTTTTCTTTCCTCTCTGAATGTGTGTGAAAATTCCTGGCTATGGGGAGGGGTGGACCTGACCCTTAATCAAGACGCATTACAGTGGATGCTATTAAACCCATGTGGGTGAGTCAGTGTCGCCCAAAGAGGATAGTATCTTGACATGGGGGGAAGAGACTCCCTAACACACATGACTGGGTAGTTGTCATGGTGTGTTGCTTGGTTCTTGAGAGGGAGATGTTTTTGTCAACAACGAGGTTCACTCCTAAGGGGTATCTTTCGAGGTGGTTGTTCGGACCCTCTCTTTCTTTATAGGTTGTTTTGATTCTCGAGGGTGAAAATAGTTTGAGAGGTATCTGATGTAATGGAATGGGTTGTTTGAGGTCCATTACATAGTTAATATCTGATGTTGGGTGTTCTGGGTAGTCTGGGAAAGTTATCGAGGCTTCTCAATGATGTTTGACCCCCTAACGGTAGGCCTACCGGTAGCCTTATCCTACCGGTATCAGGCCTACTGGTATCTCGGTCTACTGGTGGTTACAGCCAACGGGTAGCTCGGTCTACCGGTTCCAGCAGCCTACTGGTAGCTCGGTCTACTTGTAGCTGCAGCCTACTGGTAGCTGCTTTCATCCATTGGTAGCTCTCGACTGCCGGTGGCTGTAGCCTATCAGTAGCTCTTGGCTACTGGTGGATCTTACCTACCCCACGGGTTTTCCAATAGCGCCTTTTTTTGCGCAAACTGGGTTTTAAACCCTATTTTGATCACTTTAATCTTGTTTTAAAGCCCAGTAATGCCCATAAATGGCGTTTAATTAAATATTTAACGAGGCACCCTAGTGTGTGCGTCGGTTTAAACCGCCCCCAAAGGAGAGGACCCCTTTAATGATGTGTGAGGTCGTGTGGTCAACCCACGACTCCTCTCCTTACGCAGTTTCGCATTCTTATCTCAACCGTCCCTGACACTTATAAACTAAAGGGTTCTCCCTGGGTTTCTTTTTCTCGATCACCCTCCCATCAATTCGTCTCCTCGTCCTGGAGTTCCCAAAGCCCCACCCCTGCAAATCTTGCATTGTCTATTCCTGGCGCGTGAAGATAAACTTCGATCGTCGATCAATCAAGTAGGGGTTTCACCTTCGTCTCTCCTTTATGTGTATCTTGCGGGGTGGGAATGATTTTGTTTATATAGAATTGGATTAACCAAACCATAATAAAGATAATAAACGGATCCTAAAGAATGAAGGTGGGAGGGGTGTGATCGATGATGTTGCATTATTTTATGATCTTCCATGATTAATGATTTCTGAATTGTGTTGTCTTATGCCTACAAGAAATCATGGTCATTGGTGGTCTTTCCCTGTACACTAACGAACCCTTACCTCTGGTGATGTTTAAATTAATTGTATTGTGGTTGTGAACCCTTGTTGTGTAAAGGAATTTGGTTAATTACGTATATCCGGCTAAATAAATTGAAATCACTAGGACCGGTTAAAGCCCAATGAAGTGGAAATCATGGAGTGTGTTAAATCTTTTAAATCTGAAAATATCGTCATAGGCCTGCTTTGTGTTGTGGTGGTGGTTGGGTTGTTTTTTCTGCACGGTCTATTTGCTGGGAGATATGGGTGGGGATGGGATCCAATGTTGTTATGCTTCTAGTGGGAGTGAACTTAAGGCTGGGTGGTTACCTTGATTATATCACGAATTGGGGTGGAATCTTCTATTGTTGAGGAACCATTGGCTCCTGGATTTTGGGAACATGGGTAGTATCTTGGTTTTTCCCTTGGTACCAGTACTTTAAGGTATCTCTCTTATCCCTCTTTGTTGTTGTGGCTTTACAAGAGAAATGGGCGTGAATGTTTAAATTTTTGTTGGACATGCTCTTTCCTTAGCTTATGCTTCTAGTTTCCCATGTAGGTGCATAAACTTATTTAAACATTATTACCGAACTTGAAAACAAGGATGGGACAAATGGGCTTTGGTTTGGTGTGATTTGTGACTTGGTCATGGGTGTTGTTCATGTTCTTTAGGCTGGCTGAATAAAAACATAGATTTAGGTGAGTGCTTGTTACCTATACATATACTTGTAGTTTTTTTTTTGTGTTTCTTATTTGTGCCCCACCCAAGTTGATCACATAGTTCCAAACACCCCCATTTCATGGAGGTGGGTGTTTTTTCCAACACTTCTATTACCGGCTTGTTATTAGCTCCTTTATGCTCCCTTTACCAGATATCCCAAGTATCTTTGGGTAGGATATGATCGCCTGACGTCCATTTTTAGCCCATGAATCTTTAGGCAGGGTGGTGTGGTGGTTGGCCCAGGTGTGTGCGGGTAGGTGGTTTCCCAAGTTTCATCGGGATGAGGCCCAGGTGTCTTCAGGCGTGGTAGTGGATATTCTAGCCCAGGTGACTTTGGGTGTGGTGGTGGTTTTTCTGGCCTAGGTGTTTGAAAGCGTGGTTACATGAGACAGTTGTGGCCCAGGTGTTTGTGGGCGGGGTTTGGCAGTGGGACTGCGTGAGGATATGGACCAGGTGTGTGCGGGCAGGGTGTGGAAGTGTGATTGTGGTGAGAATGGTGGGATTGGTTCGATGCATAGGATGTCTTCAATATCCAGTAGGAAAGTTGAACGGGATACCCAAACATAGATGTGCTTTATTTATACATTACTTGCTTGTGTTATTTGGTGAGTGTGGTCGGTGAGTGGGATAGATGAACTCTGTGATAGTGTTGTTTGTCTGCTTCTCATGGGACTTTAGTACATCTCCCGACTTGTGCATGAGAGTCTTTGGATTTCCCTACTGAGTATACTTTCATGCTCATCCTACCTATATAAAACTGCTTTGAGGTTTCCAGGAGGACTTAGGGGATTGTGCTAGATCGTACTAGCACAGGACCTTTGGGATAGTTGTTGTTGTTTCTTTTCTTTTATTGGTATTGTTTTTACCTTTGAGGCTTTGTGACTTGTATATTTTACCTTTGAACATGCATATGGTAATGGTTTATCATTATTCGTTATTTCACTTTCAGTTTGGTGTTGTGGGATTTACTATCTTATATCCTAATCCAATTAAAAGAAAAAGGGTAATTCCTTCCATTTAGTGTGTGATCTTATACCCTTGGTGTTGGTCGCCACTCCGGGACATATTGAAGGCGGTTTTCGGGGGTCATTATCTCTCTTTCAATGTATAGAGGGAAGGGCATGGCAATCTACTGACCTTTCCCTCATTTTGGTGAAGGTGGGTCATGACAACCTATGACTAATGGGCCCTTTGAACTCTTCCATATCATAGCTCCATTGGGAAGACAAAATACATATCCTGACTGTTACTTCAAATAATTTTCATCTATTGGAAAAAATTTACCAGAATGACCCATGATGACTAAATCCTCAACTTCTCCACACACAAGGAACAAATACATGGTTCTTGTTAGATACATCATGATAGATTTAATATAAAACCAATGACATATTTCTTGATCTTCTTGGTATCTTCCACCATGAACAATATATTGAAATCATAAATTATAGTGCATAACATGGAATTCATGACTGATCATACCACTAAAGCATTTGGGATCTTACTCATTCTCTCTTTCTTTTATTTTCTCTAAGGACACACCTTCTTATAATGATATATACGACGTTACACGAGAACCAATCACCTCTCGGATTGTTCCATACATAATATCTTAGTATATATGAAATATATGTACATTGGAATGGTCTAAAAATCCTTTGGGACCTTTCATGAATGATATTGATCAGTGTAATATAGGCTGCTTCACCTCAGTCGTTCATGGAAAAATCGCCATTCAACAAGTCCTTAATAGACTATAATACTGGTATTTCATTTCCGATATTTAATATGAAATCAACTTATAATAATTTTGTAATGAATTAATTTCCTCTAAACAACTTATAAACCCATTTCTCCTATTTTATCATAATGAAACCAACTTATTTTATAGATTCATCAAATCGAATGATCTATGAACAAAATGGTTTCTTCATTATAGAAATGGATCTTTGCAACCTGAAAATATTTTTAGCATCACCTGAAATCATAATCCCTTTCAGTCATGTCATACATATATCTTATTGATGGTTCCCATTAAGGAAATTAGTTTTGAAATTCATCATGAAAATATCATAGTCAATGTAAGCTTCTTTAGCATGTAGAATTATAAAGGATTAAAAAAAGAAAACCGCTAAAAGGGTCTTGTCATAGTTAATTTATTGAATCTTTTTAAACCCTTTAAAAACTATACCTACATTATAGGTACTTTATTTAACTTCCATGTCTTTTATTATCTTCAATACCAATATTCACCCTATAAGATTTACATCAACTAACACATCAATCAGTACCCAAACAAGGTTCTAAAACATAGACTATTTTTCATAATTCTTGGATTCCATCCATATTTCATCTTCTATTCGCTCTTTTTTTGGAGGGAGTTTCATTATTTCTAAAAAATAAAAAGTCACCATCTTTAGTTATATGAAAACAATATAACTCTAGTTATCTTACCTTTCTTGGGATTAATGTAGAAGTTGTGTTTTCGTAACTACTACTCCTATGGGTACCTACGCAATAAATTCATGTACCAACTCTTGTGTATCATCTCAATAAACTTCATTAAAGTAAATATTTCTCCAATTATCATTTTTGATTATGTTATCCATCTAAATAATGAAAAAAATTCTATCGAAAATCACTTTATTGGCTAAGGTGTTGTATAGGTAGTGTCCCTTTATTTCCTTGGGATACCCTACAATGATATACATTGTTCCCCATGGTGTTAGTTTGTAACTTGATATAGCCTTATAAAATGCCTCATAATTCCATATATATGTATGTGACCAAACATGTTTCATTCACTTCATAACATGAATGGAATTCCATTTTCCACATTATTTGTAACTTGGGTAAATGTATATGTTGTAGTTTTTTAATGCATTTCTTCAAAAGGATAATGGATGATCTGCATGACTCATCATCGACCTTACCATTAAAAAGTGTCATGATTACTCTTTCCAATAACACTATTACATTATGGTGTGTATGGTGGAGTGAGATGAGATAGAAACCCAAACTCTTGTAGAATGTCATAAAAATATAGGTGAAGATATTCAATATGCTGATCGGCTCAAAACATGGTTATCTTTTTTTTGAGTTGATTCCCTACATCATTTTTTATTTCATGGAATTTCTAAAAGGACTCAAACTTATTCCTAATCATGTAGATGTAACCATATCTAATCATGTAAACATTTTAAGTTATGATGTAAGAATATTCACTACTAGTTTCCACTTAAATAGTCCATAGATATATATGTGTAAAAATCCTTCAATATCGTTGGCCCTTTCACCCTGTCCATCAAATCGTGGATTTTTAAATTTTCCTTGTAAACATTAATTAAATCATTCAAGTTATTTTATCATATATGACTCTAAATAACCTTCCTGAAAGGTAATTTTCAAACTCCTCTTGTCTACAAGATGAAGATATTGATTCTATAGTTGGGTGTTTTATGATTTCTGTGAACATAAATTCTAATCAATTTCGAATAATTGGTATTAATAATTTAATACATAAAGGATATATTTAAAATGTACCATAATATAATATATTTTTTCTTTATAAAATAAAAAATATATATCCAAACATAAAATGAAAACCATCTATATCTTGAAAAGAATCAAAAATTTAGTTCTCGATAACCGCGAGTATGTAATAATAATATTTAAAAACAAAAATCATTATCATTGGAAATGAAAGGTTATTGTAACTGATGGTTATAGTAGAAAACATTATAGTATTAACAGCACTCAAATCCACCACTTCTTTATAATTATTTCAAAATCTACTTCATTTTTTCATTTGGATATAGATGTGATCACAAAATAATATATCCAATACACAATGGGAATGCAATTAAACATTACATTCAATAAAGAATGAACCTTTTATCTTCCCCTTGATTTTTAGTGCAGCTCTTATTCATGTTGTAACACCCCGACCCTAGAATCCCAGAGTTGGTGCATTATTTTAATACATTGGCATGACTATGAGGAATCATGTGCTGATAGATCGATCAGTTTAGCAATCTTGGAAAATATATTACATACACTAACGTTACATTACACATTAGAAAATAAAACACAACATAAATAATCCTTTTTGAACTCCATTAGTCCCTTATATTTACCCTTCTTATCAATCATAATACACTTCTCGGAATCTTGGTAAAATAAAACATAAAAAGGGGTGAGCTCAGATACTCAGTAAGAATAAAAATATAGGAGAAACATTCATAAATAAGAATAAACATTTAAGGCAATGTATAAAACTAAAAGAAAATATTTTTAAACATAAACATCAGCATAATATAGAAATGATAAATAAAATAATTTCAACTAATTATTCACATGGATATTCTACACGTTGAATAATCACATGAAATATCCATAGCCAATTTAATAATGATGGAATGCATGTTTCCAAACATTATAACCACATATTCAAGGATTTGTGCCAAGAATAAAAATAATATTTTTTCAAGGCCTTATTCCAAAGCTCTAGTTTGTCTCATGAGACATACAAATGCATAGAGGAGCTATAACGGGATCCACCCGTCACTTACTAAGTCTAATGCATTCCTTATATGAAAAGGATTAAACATAACATAAACATTTGTATTAAAACTAGAATATAAAATGTAAATACATTATCCATAAACCATTAATGGTATAAAAATAACACATCCATATTCAAACATATCTTAAAAACATCAATACAATATGGAAGATTTGTATCATAATAAATCAACCTTGATCTAGAATAATATCCCATAAAGTATGTTGACATAGTTGAAAATTATTAGTAAAAATCATTGAGAGAAATATCCATTTTTTCATGAAATCATTTAAAGTATCATAATTTATAAATAAATTCATTTAAAAGATAGTTTTGAATCAATGTTTCCCAAACCACTTTGAAACTTTTTAATTTAATAAACATTTTAAAACATTCATGTCGATAACATGGACATTAATGAGAAAGTTTTAAAACAATAAATATTTAAAAGATTTAAAATTATTTTTTTGTAAAAATGACCCTTAAATATAATCCATTTGAAAATTCTTTTATGAAACATGGACATGGATAATAAATATTTCCCAGTAGATACTTAGGTAAAAATAACCTCAGATAATAAAGAGATTGTGAAATTAACTCTTACCTTGCGCATTCCTTTGGTCGAGGGTACGTTTAACCTTATGTATAATGACCATAGTATATTGTTAAATTATACCAGAACCATATAATTATTTATTATATCATACATGATTCATTTATGACTTTATACTACCCATTTATTAATTATTTCCATGTTAATTTAACATTTTGGTTAATAATCGCTTTCTTTATCGTACGAGTTTTAACGTTATATTCTTGATCGTATCATTCAGATCATGATATACATACTTCCAGAATATAAAACATGATTTATATATCATATATTTTTAGAATATAAATATTTATAATAGATAGGTATATGAAACGTAAGGCACCATTTTTGGAGACAGTAGGTCGTACATACGCATAAACGTTGTTTCTTTTTTCATATCATATTTAGTGGATGTAAGTGAATAAGATATATGTATGTTCATAAATATATACATATATATATCTCTAGTAAAATTATTATTTCATACATTACATACTTATTAATAATATATATTTTTATAATCATCTTTGAATGGTGAACGTGGGAATGAATCTCATCGCGTCATGGAGACGATAATCTGTACGTATACAAGAGTGATAATATCATTATATTGATGGTGAAATAGAATGTAATTGGATGTTATATCATTTTTACAGAATCATTAACATGTTATATTTATTATTTAAGTTAGTTATACTCATTATTATACCCATACAAATAATGAAGTGTTTGAATTACATACTACACCACAACGTGCAGATGGAACGCCTTACGTACACACATATGGTGACTTTTTCATTTATAGGATGGATAGAATAATGAATACGGTTATAAAATATTTATAGAAACATAAAAATATGTATTAGGTATTTGAGTTATTATTTTGGTATGGAAACAACAATGAAAGAGGAATTGGAAGAAGAAAAGGACTTCAAAGATGGTGGTGAAATTATTACCTATTCTTCAGGTGTTTACTTTTGAGTTGATCAAAAGGGCTACTTAGTTTGTCTTTTTGATCAAATTAAGGAATATATATTAATTTGAGGATTTTTGGAGGATATTTGGGATGGGTTTGTCCTAACCAAATGGCTTTGGAGGTGTGAGATTGAGAAAAGGGGAAGTTCCCTTTTATAAGAGGGGTGAGGGTCACTTTAGGAAAAGATTAAAATATTAATTTATTATACAATAAAATTCACTATATAATGGCTGTAAATGATTTTGTGTCTAGGATTAGGTGGTCATGGCACTACATCCTCTTAACCAATATGTTTTATACATGTTTAGGTTATCATTTTAACCTTATCTTTTAGCTTTAACTCTTAGTTAAATAGTACCACTTTTACCGTGCCTTCTTGTATTCTTTAACTATATGGTTAATAAACATATTATAAACGTCAAAGAGAACCTCAAGTTGTTAATTAATTACATATATAATATTATTTAAGCTCTATAGAAGATCCATAGATTTTTAGGAATATTATATCAACCAATAATATAGTACTTGTTTTAAAAATTAATTTATGTCAATTTAGACACTATTTGGCATTTGTTTTTTTTTGAAAGTCAAAAAAAAACTTTATTACATTGAAAAATACAATAAATAAATTCTAAAATGTCATATTATCCTATAAAGTTCATTTATGGCATCAAAACATGCAAAATATATTTATTTTAATATTGAAAATACCATTTATTTGATTCTTTCATTAATAAGGCAATTAATGCGTCATCATTGTGTCTTAAATAAATTTAATTATATAATGTATAAAAATTATAAATAAGTTATAATTATGTATGAAATATTATAATCTTTATAATTAGTATTTATAGTCAAAAAGATAACTTATGTAAACCCATTTCAAAATTGTTTTACTAAATGATAAATGTTTTTGTCATTTTTTTGTTTACATTGAATAAATTAATTTAAAGTCTCATTATCACTCTAAAGTGGCTCTATGGGGTCCCAAAATAGACCCAAGGATGTCCATTGTTATAAAATTTTCAACTAATATGAATAGGACACATTTTAAGGTATTTTAATATTATAATAATATTATTTTTTACCCTAATTTATGAGATTTACCCTTTAACCATAGTAAATAAAATATTTACTAAAGTAAATATTCATAATATCTAAATTTAAATGTTACCTATTTAAAAATTTTGGACCTCATGATTCCAAATATGTAATATATTTTTTCTAATTATAAACACATTAGTGGAATAAATTAATTTAGAATTAATTCTCGTAGTTAAAATAGAAAGCGTATTTTTAAGAAATAATAACTATCAAAATATTGACACTTGTTTATATCCGGTTTAAATGTGAAATTATATAAAATGACTTAAATTATAATAAATTATAAAAATGTATTCAAATTATACTTCAAAACCACTGAAATTTATAATTTAGAACAATAAATTATTTCGATTAAAAAAACTCTTTTTTATTAAAATTTAGTATTTTTTCACTATTCATCAAAATATGAAAGTTATCAGAAAAGTGCCAAAAATTTATACAAACAAAATTTTTATGTCCCTAATCTGAAGAATAATTTAATTTCACTAAATTTAATATTTAAAAGTGTCAAATAATGGATTTAAAAAGGGTTCACCATTAAAAAGCGGAATAACTACATTTTTTGAAAAAAACCACTTTTATCTTAAAAAATGATTTTTAATTATTTTTTGACTATGAGACACAAAATATGAATGTTAAAATAATATATGATATATAAAATTTAATATGTGGTTAAAAATACTAAAAAATTCTTTTTTGAACGGCTAGTTTGGTAAGATGTGGTGTGCTCGAACTTGGTGTTGTGTGTAGCGTAAGCTATTGAATTACATTAATGAAATAACGTACTATAAAATATTAGGGTGTTACATTCTCCCCTCTTTTAATAAATAATGTCCTCATAATTTGAAATTGATCTTGAATAATAAAATGATAAAAATAGAAAAACACCTTTTTGGAAAATCCACATCAGAAATTGGGTAAATAAAATTTAGTCTTAATAAGAGGGAATGGGAATGAAAAAGTTACCAACAAATTATGGTCACCGTTAACAGAAATATGGTGGAAATTAGAGACACATAATTTGAGGGAAAATGTGAATATTTATTTGGAGTGATCAAGGTCATCAATCACAAACAAGTGAAAAATTTAGGGCCTCAAATCCATCAATCTAAGATGATGTAAAATATCATTGATTCAACAAAACATTAGGAATTAGGATAACACTTTTTTATCTTAAGATACCTTCCCTAAATCTTAATAATTAATTTCTTCATATAATAAGATGAAAAAATAATTTTTGACAAGTAGAGTTCCATTAATTCACTAATTTCTACCACATAGTCATTTTTCACTCAGAAAGATTATCCAACTCAAAAATATTCTATTTATCCTAATCATATACGGTTACAAAAAATGAATTTACAATTAATCTATCATACATTTTTTAAAAACAATTAAATTATACAATCCAGGATATCACATAGGCCAGTGGTATGTGATCCACCCTTGTCACCATTTGGTTGCGAGTTCAAGTCTCGTGGCCTTGACAAACATGACGGGTTGTCGCCTGACCTCCAGGTTATCCATTTTATGATAATAAAAAAATAATATGAAGAAATGATTTAAGATTTACTATAGTATCCAATGTCAATTTTAATATATTCCAACCATTTTAATTATCCAAAATACTTTTATCCAATCTCAAAATGCAAAATTTATAAATAAGTTAAACACAATTAAGATCATTTTTTCCATGTAATAACATGTGAATACCTTCACCATGTATTCTTTTAAAACACTGTAACACCCTGAATTGACATAAAACCTTATTGACTACATTCAAGATCCCTTATTCCTTATAGAATGTTTGATATACTTATTCTATCCAAATTTTTTTTTGGCCCCAACAATGATGGAATATACAAATCATTAATCAGTTTCTTGGTAGTCAAGAATATATAATATAATTTATCCAAATCAACTTTATATTATTCCAAAATCACTACCTCTATATCAGAACCATATTATAGTTTATATTTCTATCAACCATATATTTTTTATGAAATATAACCTATTATTGAGTCACTTTTCTTGGTTCCACACAATCTCAAGTCTTTAATGAAATAGTAATATAGTACAATCCTTATATACTCTATAAATATTATAACATGTACATTATTAATACAATAATCAAATGACACAATACATTAACAACATAATAACTCTAATAATTCTTTTTCATCTTTAGTAGTATCATAACTTGATTATTACCCAATAGTAGCATTTGAGGTATACTCTGATGATTTAGACATTGATTCACATAGTGTACCAACTCCTTACAGATAAATCATTATACAATTCAAAACTTTTTCTTAACCTTGAAATCACATATTTTGTGTCCTTTTTCTCTACACTTATAACAAACTCACATTCCATTCAAGCATTTACCAAGGTGACTCTTTCCGTAATTATCACATATTTAAAAATCATTCTTTCCCCCCCTCCCTTTACCAATATTTCTCTCTTCCATCCTTTTCTTCTCTTGCTTCCCTTCAAAGCCATAAGACATAGAGAATTATTCACTTATCTTATTAACACCTGATACTATTTCTTCATATTATTAGAATACACAGGAGGCTATTTTCCTTTTAAATGATGGTTTAAGACTATGAAATATGTGATCCTTCACAGAATTTGGATCATGCATATTGCTGGATTTCTTATTCCCTCTATTGGGAGCCATTTCTAAATGATGACACACAGTAGGTTAGATCATATCATACTGTATAAACCAAAAAAAGTATAATCATTAATTGAATATTTTCACACATCTAGTTTCATAATCATAAAAATGGTTTCATTGCTAGAATATTTACTCAAATATCCTTCATAATAGTTTCTAAATAAATTGTGAATTATCCTAAGTATATCCCTAGGGAGTGTTGTAACCAAGAGTGAAGAAAGGCCCATTGCCATGTACCAGGATACCCCGAGTCAAGCACGAAACTCCTTGTCGGCGTTTTTACTTCTATGTATATTTGTGTAGGAGCCGCCTGTACCTGCTCGTATCCAGACAGAGATGTATTACTTGTAAATGCACAAAATCTTCACCTTACCAATATTTTAATAAGTACTTCTATACTAATCCTCAAGGTCTATCTTAGTGTAATGTTCTCTAATAAGATTTTATTTAAATCTATTTCCTAGGTTGTTTCTGAACTTCCCCTAATTCCAACTGTAGTGCCCTAACCCCAAAATCCTACAGTCAGTTTATTATTTTAATACATTGGAATGATTATAAGGAATGAAGTCTTGTAATACCAATCAGTTTAGCAGTCTTTTAAAGTATATTACATACATAAATGTAACATTACACATTAGAAAATAAAACAAAAAACAAATAATCCTTTTAGAATGCCATTAATCCCCTATCTTAACCCATCTTATCAATCATAACACACTTCTTGGAATCCTGGGAAAATATAACATAATAAAGGGGTGATCTCAGATTCACAGTAAGGATAACAATATAGAGGAAACATTCATAAATAAGCATAAAAATTTATGGAATTTAATAAAACTAAAACAAAATACATTTAAACTTAAATAACAGCATAATATGGAAAAGATAAATCAAATAATTCCATCTACTTATTCACATCGATATTCTACTAGTCAAATAATCACATTCAATATCCATAACAAATTTTATAAAGATGGAATGCATAGTTCCAGACTTCATAACCACATAATCAAGGCCTTGTTCAAAGAATACAAATACGATTTTGTCAAGGCCTTATTCCAAGACACTAGTTTGTCTCTTGAGACATACCGATTCATCGAGGAGCTATAGCAGGATCCACCCGTCACTTACAAAGTCTAATTCATTACTCATATTCAAAGGATTAAATATAACATAAACATTCATATTAACACTAGCATACAAAATATCTATACATAATCTATAAACTATGAATGGTATAAAAATAAAACATCCATTATCAAAATTATCACAAAACCATCAATACAATATTGAAGATTTGTATCATAATAAATCAACATCGATCAAGAATAATATCCCGTAAAGGATGTTGACATTGTGGAAATTGATCAGACCCTTTGTATATATGGAAGATGATCTATCCGTATATTGATACCCTGAGACCTCTATCACGCTGGCTGGTGGGAAAAGGTGATATAAATTTCTGGGACTGTAACTGGGGGTGGTCGGCTATGGTTTCAAGGCTGCCCTAGTCCTCTCATTTCCTTCAGAGAGGCTTATGATCATCCTGGTCTTATTCATTCCATCCTTGATGAGGACCAACAGATCTGTTTCAATAATATCGTTCTTAGAGATGATCTGGATAGACTCATTTTTCCGGGTTCCATGTCGGAAGAGTTCTCAATCAATGATTTCATTCATGTCAGGATAGTTCTAATTAATTCCGACCCTTGGGGGGAGCTACTGTGGTGCCAAGATGTGTCGTCCAAAATTAATTTTCTTTTGTGGAGAGTGAGATATAATGCTTTACCCACCCATGATAGAATTAAATGCATGGGGGTTTATCTGGATTTTAGGTTCTACTGCTACAGGGAGCCAAAAAATGAAACAGTGGGACACCTCTTTGTGGATAGCGACTGGGCAATCTGGGTGTGGCAGGTGCACGGATCCTTCACTAGTTGGAAAAATCAAGGTGGAACGTTGGATGATTTCTTCGGTTTGTGGTTCCAGGGGGTGGGTGAGCGGGGTCCTAAGAGGAAAGGTTGGGCCGTTATCCTCATGGTGGGTTGCTGGGACATATGGAAGGCTCGGAACGATGCTCATCACAACAAAACAACATGTTCTCATACCAGAATCACCTTCAAAAAGAGGAATATGCTACTGGACTTGGCCAGTTTGTGCACCGATTGCCAGGCTGCGCCGTTAGTAAGGCCTACCCTTCGGAATCATGTTATATCTAACCAGGAAAACAGGCAGGGTCAGGGGAATTGGGTCCATTGGCGCCGACCCAGCTGGGGTTTCAAACTAAATTTAGACGGTTCTCTTCTCAACGGGGAGATGCTTGGTGGAGGCGTCATAAGGGATAGGGAGGGGTCGGTCATTTTTTCTTTCTCAGCTCGGTATGGGAGGGGTGATGTGGTGTAGGCGGAGGCAATGGCCATGGTCACCGGGATGGAGTTATGCAAACAAAGTCACATCAATCTCAAGGAAGTGGAGACAGACTCAATGATCCTCTATAGTTCATTATCCAGCATGAATAAGTACCCCCAAGAACATTGCTTAGTGTATCAGGAAATGTAAACAGCTCATGGGTGACCACACATAAATCACTCATACTTGGAGGGAAGGAAACACGACCACTGATTTTTTGGCCTTCGTAGCTCTGAAAATCCAAATTATATCCTACATCCTTCACGTGGGCTCCTTTCCCACTAAGGGAATCATTTTTATAATTAATGATGCATTGAGCCTTCACTACTTTAGACCCCATTGACTCATTGTTTGTGGCTTGCTTTCGACAAATCAATAAAAATGGTAGTATTCAGTCAGTCAATATCCCTTTTTTATGAAATCATTTAAAAGTCACATAATTTATAAAGGAAGTATTTTAAAATATAGTTTTGAATCAATGAATCTCATACCACTTTAAAACTTTTGAAAAGAATTGACATTTTAAAACATTCATGTCCATATAAATAAATTCTTAAAACCATTTTGAGAACATGGAAATTAATGTGAAAGGTTTAGAAGAATAAATGATTAAAACATTTAGAATTATGTTTTACTAAAAAATTAACTTAAAAATAATCCATTTGAAAAATATTTTATGAAACATGGACATAGATAATAAATATGTCCCAATAAATACTTATGTAAAAACACCCTCAAATAATAAAGAGATTGTGAAATTAACTCTTACCTTGCACTTTCCTTTGGTTGAGGGTACATTTAACCTCCAATATAATGACTATAGTATGTTGTTAAATTATACCAGAACCATATTCATATTTATTATATCATACATGATTCATTTATTACTTTAAACTTCCTATTAATAATGATTTCCATGTTAAATTAGCATTTTGGGTAATAATCACTTTTTTAGTACGTGTTTTAACTTGTTATTATTGATCATGTCATTTAGATCATGATTTATATAATTACAGAATATAAAACATTATTTATATATCATATATATTTATGATATAAATATTTATAATAGATATATATATGAAATGGAAGGCATCGTTTATGGAGACAGTAGGTCGTACATATGCATAAACGTTGTTTCCTTTTTCATATCGTATTGAATGGAAGTAAGTGAATAAGATACATGTAATACATAAATATATAAATATATATCTATAGTATAATTATTATTTCATACATTACATAATTATTAATAATATATATTTATATAATCATTGTTGAATAGTGAATGTGGGAATGAATATCATCGCGTCGTGGAGACGGTAATCCGTACGTACGTACAAACAAAAATATCATTATATTTATGGTGAAATACTATGTAATTGGATGGTATAAAATATATAAATAATAATCAACATGTTATATTTATTATTCACATTAGTTATACTCATTATTATGCCTATCCAAATAATGAAGTGTTCGAATAACAAACTACACCACGACGTGGAGATGATAAGTTGTACGTACACACGTATGGTGACTTTGTCATTTATAAGTTGGATATATTAAATAATATGGTTGTACCATATTTATATTATCATCACAGTATGTAGGAGGTACTGGAGTTATTATTTTCATATGGATGTAACAAAGAAAGAGGAACTTTAAGAAGAAAAGAACTTGAAAGATGGTGGGGAAATTATTAACTCTTCTTCGGGTGTTTTCAATTTGAGATGATCAAAAGGGATCCTTAGGTTGTCTTTAGGATACCTTTAAGGACTCTGGGTTTATTTTAGGTAATTTTTATGTATATTTGTGTAGGGTTTGGATGATAAAAATGGCTTTGGCGGTGTGATTTTGAGAGAATTGGTAGTGCCATTTTATAAGAGGGGTGAGGGTCACTTTAGGAAAAGATTAAAATATTAATTTATTATACAATCATATTCAGTTAATAATGGCTACAAATGAATTAATTTCTAGGACTAGGTTATTATGGGTCGAAATACTCTCCACCAATTGGATTTAGACAAGTTTAGGTTACCATTTTAACCCTATCTTTTAGATTTAACTCTTAGTCAAATAGTTTAACTTTTACCGTGTCTTCTTGTATTCTTACACTATATGGTTAATAAACCTAAAATAACTTCCAAGAGAACCTCAAGTGGTTCATTAATGAAATATATAATATTATTTAATCCCTTTTTCCAACCCTTAAAATTGTAAATATATTATATCAACCAAAAATATAGTATTTGTTTTAAAAATTAATTTATGTCAATTTTGACAATATTTGGTATTTGGTTTTTTTGAATGTCAAAAAATATCATTATATTTAAAAAAATACATTAAATCAATTTTAAAATGTCATATTCACCGATAAAATTAATTTATGTAATCAAAACATTCATATAATATTTATTTTAATACTTACAATACCATTTATTTGATTTTTTCATTAATAAGGTAATTACTGCATCATCATTGTGTCATAAATAAATTTAATTATTTAATGTCTAAAAATTATAAATAAAATATAATTATGTTTTAAAGATGTTTAAATTTGTTTTCATTATTTATAGTAGAAAAGATAACTTATATAACCCCATGTAAAAATGTTTTTCTAAAAGATATATGTTTTTTTCATTTTTGTCTTTACTTAAAATTAATTAATATAATGTGTCATTATCACTCACAAGTTGAACCATGGGTTCCGAAAATCTACCCAAGGATTCCCACGGTCAGACATGTATCAACCAATAGGAATAGTAAACATTTTATGGTAATTTAATTTTATTATAATATATTTTTTACCCTAATTTACCGTATATACCCTTTAACCATGGTAAATAAAATATTGAATGATGTAAATATTCATAATGTCTAAAAATAAAAGTTACCCATTTACACAATTTTAACCATATGATTCCAAAAATGGATTTCATTTTTCCAAATTCTAACCACACTGGTAGAAGAAATTAATTTAAAATTAATTCTCGTTGCTTAAATAGAAAGTGTGTTTTTTAGAAATAATAACTATCAAAAGATTGCCACTTGTTTATATCTAGTTTAAATGTGAAATTAAACCAAATGACCTAAATAATAATAAAAGATAAAAATATAGTCTATTTATAGTTTAAAACCAATCAAATGTTTAATTTAACACTCTAAATTATTTCGATTAAAAAAGTTGTTTTTCATTAAACGGTTGTATTTTTTTCACTATTCATCAAAAAAATGAATGTTATTTGAAAAGTACCAAAAATTTATTCAAAATAAATTTCATTTTCCATTTTATAAATATGAATTTAATTTCACTAAATTGAATATATAATATATTCAAATATTTGATTTAAAAAGGGTTCTCCATTAAAAGGTGGAGAAACTATATTTTTTGAAAAATACCTCTTTTATCTTAAAAAATTATTTTTTCTTATATTATGTATAATAAACACAAAATATGAATGTTAACATTATGTAGTATACATAAAATTTAAAATCTGGTTAATACTATTCATAAAATATTTTTTGAACGACTAGCTTGGTAAGTTGTGGTGCACTCGAACTTGGTGTTGTGTGTAGAACAAGCTATTGAATTACTTAAATGAGATAATGAACTATGAAATCATGGGGTGTTACACATGTGTCCTGGCATACCACATAAAAAATAATTCCTCCTTTTCCATGCCCTGCCTTGGATGCTTCTTCTTCTTCGAAGGATGGTGCTTGGGAGCTTTATACTTCTTTGGATTCATGGGACTCATTTACTTGTTCTTCATTTTCTTAATCGCTATATATACAATGGGTTTATCATGAACCATGTACTAGACCTCATATATAATTAACATAATAATTTATGAAATAATCTTCTCAATCCATAACATCATTAAAGTAATAAAACTACAGAAGTTCTTGCGCATTGATAAACGTAGGAGTTCTATTCACAACACATCTTGGAATTTAATTATTATGATGGCTAAACATTAAATGTTTTCAATAAGCTCAAATATATGAGGCCTATCTAGTTCATACTCACCAAGAATAGTGTCAAAAAAAATTAATTGGATATCTAGTATATCTCTTTTCATTCCTTCTCCTGATAGAGATCCCAAAGGTGATACATAATGATGTATTCATATGTGTCCTCGTGTTGCTTCAAAAGTTCATTGTTCATGGATGATTCCATCAAAAACTGAACATTTGTAGAATCAGTCAAATTTTCCTCATAGAGATCCTATTATGCATCACTAGCCATATTTTTAGGAGCATCCAGAATAGGTTCTTCTAGAAAATATTATTTCTTTTCATGGAAATGGAAAACGTGAAGCAACATTTTTAACAGTTAAAAATTTATGTCTATGAGAAGGTAATCCTTTGAATTTATATATTTCAGTGATATGTTTGAAGTCATTATTTTTTTTATACAAATAACTTGAGCAGTATTATAGTACTTTATCTGATAAAATTTATGCAAAGAAATTAATATAATTTTTATTAATCTAACACCATTTTATTGAAACCCATATCCCTAACCATTAGATAAATAATATCTTGTAGATTGAAAATTCTAGGGGAAAGGATGCATATTCCCTATATCATTACCCTATCTTTTTTTGGTTATGAAGCCTGATTGGTTTTATATAGGGAGTCAGAATTCCAATGACATTAAATCACAGTTCCATTATCTTACAAATGAACTCCCTAATCCGAAAATACATAAATTTGATTTCCATCCCTCATTCCTCTCATATACATTGATTCCTTCTTTGGAATTCAACCCTTGATGTGAAGAATGTTATGTCTACCAAACTCATAATGTTAGAATACACCAATAATTTTAAGTACCCCAAATTTGGATGGTTAAGCACCATTAACTATGATACAATTTTACCTCATGTAGTGAAAGGCTATACCAATTAAATATATCTCATTGAGGTATTTCTTCCTTTAAATAATAAATTTCTAATTTTTATGTTAATTACATAAATTTTTATTTAATGTTGATTTACATAAGTGATTGACCATGTCATAAATATTTTTTATGCATAATCTAATCTATATTAGTTTTATGTTTTATGCTTGTTCATTCATTAATTCACGTGATCATGAAAAAACATCCATAATGAAAAAACATGCAACATGATTGAATGAAAATAATAAATCTAATTTATCATGAGATTTATCAAGTGTTTATTTTATATAGTGACAGAAATACTAACTATTGACTTATGGGTAAAACACCATGAACTAATTATGGTTATTCTTTTAACATTCAACCAATCCACCTATCTACCTATGTATATCTCTTGGATTCATTTCTCATTGGCTCAAAACATAAATCGGATCTAATAACATTTAATCTTTATTCATTACATATACATTTACATATATGCAGGAGAGGTAAATAGTTTTATATAAATAAAAACTTGGTCACACAATCCCATACATAATAGAAGGTTAGATGGCACACATTCCTACAATTTAAGTTAATAATAAATTAATTGGAACTAATAACAAACATTGGTATATTCTAGGATCATGATAATCCATATACATGTAACCAATTAAGCAACTAATAGAACTATAATTCAATTCATAATAATTATTATTTAAGATAAATCACAATAAAATTAATTAACCATATTATTTAATTAATAATTGTTTTCTTTAATTATCATCTAATGTTACTTGATACTTTAATAAATAAGAAATTATAAAAAAATTAATA
This sequence comes from Viscum album, assembly GCA_963277665.1. NCBI lineage: Eukaryota > Viridiplantae > Streptophyta > Magnoliopsida > Santalales > Viscaceae > Viscum > Viscum album. The sequence continues at coordinate 236,100,980 of OY728159.1, forward strand.
CATTTATTTTAAATTAACAATATTCATAAATGTTCCCTAGAGGAAAAATAGTGAATACCCATCTGAATCTAACAGAAATTTATTATACTCATATATTCTTTACTCTTCTAACATATGGAATACACAACTTATCAAATTGTTTCAAGACATGTGCAATAAAATTAATGATTACATGAATTAAATGATTTTCTGATCATGTCTAATTATTCAAGGCATGTAGATTAATAAAAATTTTATGAATAAAATATGATATGAAGATCTAAAGATTATAAAAAACTTATTTTAACAAAAATATATAAATATGTTAAAGACTATAATGTGGAATGTATTATCAACATAATGACCACATGAAATAAAAAGACAATGATGTTCACACAAAATAATAAATTAATTCCCATTCATCATAATTTGGTATAAGTGAAGGACGTGTATAAATAACACACACAACATTTATGCTTCTCACCACCTATCCAAGGATGATTACTAGGTAACTAGTATGTAAATTGTTCCTCATAAAATTTCATGTAAAAACGCATACAAGGGCTACACGGTGTGTTGTCTCTGAGTTACAAGGTCACAAGTCAGGTAGGACATGTAAACCAATACATGGAGAATCTGTGGCCTTAGGACTACACGTTTTGTACATGGGGTACATTGAATGTACTTTGGATGATAATGAAATAGTATGTCTTGGTAAAAAATAGGTAAACAATTAAATGAACCATATGGATTCAATGCACACAGTTTAAATTAATTACAAATTAATTTCGGGTGTATTAAACACTAGTATATAGTTTGTAACTCTGGTTACACAGTGTGTAATCATTTGTTATTCGCCTATAAGATTTGACACCATTAGATGAGATATTTGATTTTCTTTCATTTATGAAATCAATATTTTTTATTATATAAATGAAAAATGTACGAGGAAGAAGAAGATATCACAATCTAGATTAAAAGAAAGAATAAATTAGAATTAAACACAAAATGAAAAATGATTACATCAATCCATGATCATTAAATAATTATAAATAATGATGTGACCTCTTTGATACCACTTGTAGGTTCTTGGATAAGTGGAAGCATGGAATGGATATTACCCAAATATTATTTTTTTCATGGTCGATGTGTAATGTGATATTTACATGATGATTAATGATGTAATCAATGGAATTGGATCGAAGAAAAGAAAAAAGGAATAAAATAATTGAAGCATGAGTATGATCATAACATATTATTTTTAGATAATTTAATCAATTAATGAAGTACCTTGTAATAATTATTTATTCATTGATGTATTTGACATCAGATCTACATATTACAATAATTTCATTGCAAGAATCATTAACTAATTATCATTATCAATGATCCACACATATTTCAAAAATCTTTGAACGTTTTGATTAGAATATTATGTGCTAGCAAAAAAGATCATATCACTTCTGTTGTTATCCTTTTATCCCAATGAGAAACACTTTTAAATAATTATCCGTATTATATCTAGACTAGGGAGTGGTAGGAGTATGATGATCACTCCCAATTCGTATAATAATTCTTGGAGATGGATCTATCTAGGGCTTGATAATATTCTCTCTCATTGTCATTTTTCACAAAAAAATTGAGTGTTATCTCTTAAATAATAACATAATGAGTTTTATATACTTTTCGGGTTTAGATATAAATATTTTCACAATTTTCCTTAAATATTTACTTCATCCCTAAGTAACACCATGTAATTATTAGTATTTCTCAAGACACAATAAACAAAAAAATAAAATTAATGATAATTTATAATAATATAAAAAATATATATTATTTATCATTAGACCATTAATCTTCATTCTCCGTTCCCCAAAATATTTATCCGAATTCTTATTTATTTATTAAATAAATAAAACTTTATTATATTTCAACATATAAATAAATATGATATTTATTAAATAGTTAAGAAATATATATTAAATAATCCTCTCACATTATATTATCTCATATAACAGGTAATAAAATATATGTGATTAATCAAATCAGAATAATTTTAAAACCAGGTATAGGATTAATATTTATTTAAAAATTTAAAAATAAATAACAAGATATATTATTTAACTGAGATTCAAGATACACTTCTTATGTGACCCTCTAGGCCTCTTTCTCATTGGAATTTGGAAAATCTGAATAAAGTCGAATGTTAGAATTAAAAAACTCACCTTGGAACCAACAGAGAAATTTTTTGATGAAATATTGGCATAAAACCTATTATTGAGTCCTACTGTGTTATATAATCCCATTATCCTAATATATATAATCATGAAGGTTACGGGCTAGTTCCATAAATACATTTTCTCAATGTCCCCTTCATTGATTTTATAAAAATTAAACTTTCTTATAAAACACTATTTCCATGGATTTACTTAGGCTAACTCATTTCATTGAAAGTGCATTATATATCATCTTCTATAAAAGAAAATAAAGGAAAAATCATTAATCACTATATCCATCAATGAAATAATACTCATGACACAACCAAAATATCCTCTCATACAATGAACATATGTTTTAATGGTTTTTTGATAATACATAAAATTAGGCAATGAAATATATTCATTAAAAATAAACATAATGTATAAAGATCAACATGCACGTCTATATATATGAACATCAAATGACCGAAATAAATATGTATTTCGTAATGGAGAGTCTTGTTCTCACAATTTGATAATCTATATATCACCAATAAAACACAATATGAGAAGGTTAATCAAATTATTATATGTATCCACCCCAGATAACATGTGTCATTTTTCTCCTCAAATGATACCATCTTACAATAGAATATATATTTATGTATTTACTTGTAGAACTTATGGGTTCTCATCATAGTGGGGATCTCCTATGAACTTTTATAGAGAAAGCTATTATTAAGACATTATCTGAAACTATGTTACATAAACGAACAATCATGATTAATAAGATGTTTATTAATATTCAGAAACTATGAATAGATTTTATCATAAATTACAAAGTAAATGGTTATAGGGTAGCAAATCCAAAAACATGTTCATCATAATTTTAAGGGTAGATAATCCTAACCTAGTGGTTTTTTATATAATTAAATATTCATTTAAAAAAAATTTACATAGTATATTCCAAATTAATGTTATTTCATCTCATGTTTCATATATAAGAGTTATTTCTAGTGATTTGTTAAAATGGATTAAAACTATTTTATAAATATTTATTTTTTATTTTTTATTATTAGAATAAATCCAATAATAAATTTCGAATGTCTTGATGAATCCTTCAGGTATCTAGAATTTATTATAAATAATTAGAGTAGTTCTGTTCAAAAATAGAGAAGTAATGAATTTTGGTATAACCATATACATGATTCATCCATTTAAGATATTTATATGTATGTTAACAAAACCATGTGTTTCAATTATCCACATAAGAAAAATTCTACGAATAAGAATCAATCCAAGTGATGGAATTCGACAAAAAAAATTCCATCCTTGTAAATAAATACCAACCATGTATGAAAATTCAGTTACCTATATATCAATGATTGAGGATTAAAAAATAATACAAGAAACACATCTGCAAAATTCCAGAAATGTATGGTTGATTATATCATGTGAATTTAATCGTTGGTGTTAAACATTGATATATATGAAAACTATAAAATACATCGTTATAGAAAACAGAAAATATTAGAAAAAATACATTATTTATAATTAAATCAAATAAATAATATCCAAAACATCAAATATTGAGGTCATATATTTTTTGAAGAGTTAAAATCAATGATAATTGGTAACAAAAATCAAAGGCTCAAATAAGAAAGGATGTAGATGGATGTTTTCAATCGACTATTAATGATAGAAGAGGTCATGCAATAAGGATGAGTTATTCAACACCTATAAGTGGAGTTTTATCAGACTTATTTTATACCTTTCTGTTTTCATTTACAATAATTTATTTAATTTCATCATTTTTAAAATTAATTTATACTACCCTTCGAATATAAGGGTAACCATTGATTTTTTAAGGAGGGAAAGATTCCATTTTGTGATTATGAATTCCATACACTCCATGAAATAAAAAAATGACTTCCTTTTGTTAACTGGTTTTAATATTGAATTTTATCTTTTACAACTAGATTGATTGTATTTATTGTTGATTCAGTTTAATATTTTATTAAGTATTTCAATGATTCATAATGTCCCCCAAAATGGTTCTATAATATAGGTGATGGAATATGTAAAATATGAGTGGTGAAGTTCATAATCATTTCCAACATGTGTGGAAGATTTATTGGAAACTCTCCTACTTACATTGAAACAAAAAATATGATTTTTGCCTAAATTAATCTAATGGTGATTCGTTGTAACATATTTTACACATAGTAAGGTGGGTATAAAAAATGTGATTTATGTCAGGAATATTCATAACAAATCCATTCAACCTCATTTGGGAAGCTAATAGATTGTGAATAGTTTCATTTGTTAATCAATAAGAAGAAGGGTTTTAAAATATTGAGACTAAAATATCAATGAAAAGTGTATCCAACTATAACATAATAATTATTCATGTCACATTTATTTTCAACCGATTTATTTCTTCCATTATATCTAAAAATAAACTAATTAAAACACCCTTTTTTACTTAAATCAAAAAAAATTGTGCACTACACTCTCTGAAATAACAAAATAATAAATTGAGCCTATGAATAATTTACCTTTACAACACATAGTAATGAGGTTGTTTCCCAAGATTGTTTCATTACTGGGGATAAAATTTATAAGTAAAAAAAATAATAACTTTTTAAAATTTCATGACCAGGTCATCGAATATTAATTTTGATCTTCTATATCCTTATATTAATGAACCTATATTAAACCATCCTGGGAACAATAATTTAACCTCTATATTTGAATAATGTAACTTAATAGACATAAGTGAAATTTCTAGTGTTAATAGTAAGACAAACACTATAGTTATAAATAACCAACATTCTATATGAGACTTTTGTTCCCCATTTTTCAATAATCAAATAAACGATCTTTCCATTGATATGTTATAAAATATCATTGAATTGAAAAAATATATTATTAAAAAAATAATAAATTTCATGTCATCCCAATGGAATATCAAAAAAAATCCACACAACTTTTCATATGAATATTAGAATTGAATCCTCTAGGAGTGGATGAGGAATAATTAAATTCTAGGGAATTCTATATTTAACTGGAAGGAATAGTTTAATTTTATGTAATAAGGTGAAATTCATGATTGGGATGAAATGTAGAGATTTTATCTTCAAAGATTATATCCCATTTTTAGGATTACACCCATTATAATAGAAATTTTACCCTATCAAGAATGATTCTGAAAAAACATCCATTGAGTTCTGAGAGTGCTTAAAGAATCTATTCTCTAGTTTTCCACATATAGAAAATGTTCAGCCAAACATTATGTTTTTCTACTAAAGCTTGAAAGAAAACTATAAGTACATATTGGGTTAATAATTGGGGTATATATTTTAGGAATGTAACCTATAGAATCTAAATTACTCATTGATAAGGTTGAACAAAATTAACAATAGTAAAAAAAATATTACAATAATAGTGGTCTCTATGAGGTAAGAACTTATGTATCATAACATTCTATTTTATTTAAACCTGAATAATTGATAATAATTTTTATAAAAATTACTATTAAGAAAATAAGGGAACTTTATATAATAGCCATTTTTTATTTTTTATGTTCATCAATTAATAATTTTTCTAACTACTAGATTGAGGTACAAAGCATAGAGAAATCTTGACCAACATATCAATAATGTCAATTCAAGTAGAAAAACTGAGGATGGAGGTATCATAACCAAGTAAAATATAGATATTATAATTAGAAACTCTAGACTATACCACCATTAAAAATTTATTACCAACATCAACCACCATACCAGCACCAAAAGACACTATTTTAGAACCCACTACCCTTCCAACAACTATAAATGTGGCCGTATAACCTACCAACCAAACATATACTTCCTTAAAATCAAAATAAACCTTGTTAACATTACATAACACGTGAAAAATACATAATACAACAACAAAAAGAATTTTATATCAAAGAGGTATGGAATATGATTTATAATTATACAAACCATTTTGAATGAATGTTTGAAATATTGTCTAAAACATTAGAGAAAACTACCATCCATTTATGTCAAAATATAAAAGTTAATGTGAGTATGAATACTATAAAGAGGGGAGTATCAATTCAGTCATTAAACCCACCAGGACCTGTGAAAACTGTACCACATCATAAGAAAAATGATGCTGAAAATTATGGATATAAACAGTGAAAAAATATATTAAAGATGTTGAAAAAAGGAAAAATGTTATAGACTTGATGGATGAAACCATGAAATCAATATAAGTAAAAAAATTAGAATAAGGACCCTCAAAATTCGATTTCTATTATTTTTGATTCAATAAACAAATTCAATAGATATATCTTAAAAAGGAAATTCTAGAAGCACTCAAAAAATAGAGATCAATATTCACCACAATAATCTATTATTTTTTTCTAATACAATAAAAGTATAAATAAACAATACACCAATAAGTTCAGGCTTTGAGGTAATGAAATATTAAACCCATGGAAGACTAGATCTGCACATATCGTGTAACAATTTCTCACCAAATGTCAAGATCCTGGGATATTTTATATCCCTTTCAATATTATCAACATTACATTTTTCTGATTATTTTTACATTTAGGATAAATTCATAAATTTTATGAATCACATTGAATATACTTATTTTTAGATGAGAGAGATAAATCATACTATATTGGTGGATTAAATTTTGAACAGATCCACCTTTATTCTAATAAAAATCTTGTAAGATGTGAAATGTAAATTGAAAAATCCAATCTTCCCACACGAATTTTATGCAGTAAATATGGGAGGATATAGAAAAAGAACACACTAATGAATTATCCTGGTAATACCATTCTTGAAGAAATACATTTCCATCATAAATATATGTGAAGGAACACTTGTTATTTATTTTAATGATAAAACATTAAGCTTCTTCATATTTGACTCCATGAGAAGTTTTTCAAAGGATCATTCACTCCTTAAAATCTATCACATTTAAGATGATAAAACCAATGATTTTCTATGTATATTATTTTAAAATTTATCCATTGTAAAATGGATATGGGTTAAAAATAACATGGAAATTAAAATATCTATAATTCTAGAAATACTATTTCTAGGTAGATATAAAGGTTTCTTTTGATTTATTTAATATTATTGATTTTTCATATAATGAAGAAAAGGTTATCCTAGCATTTTCTATATAGTAATTCTAAAATTTAGAAGTAAATAACCATACCATATTTATATTTTATGAAAATACTATAATTCAAGAATTAAAACAATTAACAACTTATTAAAGGTATGTGTATTTAAAATAAGGTGATAAATTATCTCTGTTCATTACTAATAACCAATCCTCATCCCTATAAAATTATATGATTTTACATTTAATTGAGATAAAGGACATAATATAGTGCAATTATGTTACATTACATGTATTGATCCCAAACATTTCATGTAAATTATTCTTCTTAAATAGAAAAATCAGAATTATTAGAAATATCCAATCGATTATAAAGCCCAACATGATATATGTAGTAAAAATATATTATATTATGGATTAAGAAAACATCTAACCCATCATTGACTCAAAATGGTTCATACCCATGCATATAGTTTCTAAACAAAATTCCTTACCATTATGATAAAACAAACAAACGACGTAATCCGTATGAGAACTCAGAATAATTGGATTCTATTCATAGAATATTCAATGATGAATCCATTCAATAGTAATAACTACTACACCATACCATTAACTGAATGATTGTTAGATATATTGGCAGGTTTCTCTCACTACAACATAATAGATAGTTTATAGAGATATTTTTAGGTACATGTTGCTCCGTATGACAAAGAGAAGACATTATTAACATGTTCCATCACCACATTCTCCTATAAAATGATGAATTTTGGGTTTATCAATGGTCTATGTAAATTTTAAACATATATGATATATTCATTTTTGTAATGTAGAGAATATTATATGGAGGCCTGTTTGGATGGAGTTGTAATGTATATAAAATTATTCGATATCTTTTTCAATAATCGGGATAATGTTTTGAAAACATACATTAAAAGTACCATTAATATTAATTTTTAAATATATAATTTTAAAAAAATAAAAGAAAAATCCATTATAAAAGGGATTTAAAAAAGATTTATTGAAATTGATAAGTCTAAAAATGATGTGAAAAAAATAATCCCTTACTGATCCTATGTCAAACATGATAAACTATTTTTAAGAAATGTATAATTTTAAAATAGATTAATAAATAACATGGTATGATTTATATCCGCCTATTAATAAATCTTTTAAAATGTGATTTTTTTAATTAAAGACCCCCGATATTTTATAGAAAATTAAACTTTATTTGAGAGTTTTTATGATACATAATACATTTCTTAGTCAAACAAATAAATATATTAATTTAAAAATGAACTATATAACCTATCTGGTGAATCATTGGGTATAAATTGAAATAAAGAACATAATCATACTATAATGACCTAGACCCGAACAACCACCCGAACAGTGCTAAATGGGTTGGGTGTTTCTACCTTTGGTGCACCTCCCCGAATGCCAAAGGCTGCTGACTAGAAGTGAGGGTCTTATAGCTATAGTGGGGAGGCTATACCCTCTCAGAGGATAATAATTGTACTGGTCTGAGTATTAAAATAAATATGTAGTAGAATAAACTACTCAGCAGACTTGACCCAGACCCACAAATCAAAAGCACATTCAATATCAATAAATAGTGGAGGCAATAAATATAAACAACAGTAGTAGAAAGTAAACATAGCAGAATGATGACCACTTGTAACTACTACTGAACAACATACATACATCCAAATACGGTCATATATATCCATATTTAATGGCTTAAATGGCTTACAAATTGTAGCTACAAAACAAGTAAGCATGCGGACACAGGAAATAAATCCAAAAAATGTAAACTCTATCCAGGAAAGACCTCATTGGTATAGCATCACCATGAAATAGCTAATGTAGTCTAGCTCCTGAATCTAACCTATTTCCTATATGTAATTCCATTAAGTCTTCACCCATCCTGAAGGGCCCGTCCAGGGTGTGAGATGAATCTCAGTAGGATACCACCCAATGGTGCATACCTAATATAAGTGTTTAAGAAGGCATGCATTAATAAGGAAAATATTATACAGTATGATGCACAAAAACAAACACAAACCCCAATGGTGATCAATAGCCACCATAGAGTGTAACATGCTTTGGCCAATGCGAGAATCTCTGTCATGTAACTCGGCACCATGTTCCCCCTAACACTGTGTGTCTCAAGTATAGAGGTCTCTAAGGCACGCCCATGAAATAGTCACTCGGAAGAACATCGATGCATGTCCTCAAATAAATAACTGGAGGGACACCAATTTCTGACCTCAAATAATGTAACTATATAGGCAGTGATGTATTCCCACAAGTAGAGTAACTGGAGGAACAATGATGTCAGCCCTCATATAATATTGAGCCTCTTCTCCCACCCCAATAGAGTCAAATCTATCCCCTGAAGGATCCTCACCTTCCATGTGGATTCCTATAGAAATTCTTCCCAAACCAATAGTACCTAAACCACAACTAATAGGGGCCTCTAACCACATGAGTGGTAAAGACCACCTCATCACGGAGTCTCTCTGTGTACACACTACTCAATGTTACGAGTGAGTAATAATCACCAAAATAGTACCCAACCCACAACAACTCTGACACCTCATGTACTTGAGACCATGCCACTCAAGTCCAACATCCTCTCTATCCATGTAACTATGGCCATGCCCAACCTAATTGTCACCCTGCCTCAAGCTGACGTCCATGATGCCCAATATCGTGGTCTAAACCACCCAATGTTACCCGGTCCAAGTCTAACCTATGATCAGCATCACTCAAGAAATATCTAGCCCATGCCCAAAAAAACCCAAAGGGTTCTATTATATGAAATTCAATAATTACATATATAACAATTTTAAACATGTCACATAAACAGGAAAGACAATATAAAATATTTAATTTCCCTAACCTAATAGTAATCACACTGCAGTACTAAGGTCAAGAACGCCTCTAAACAATATAATCATGCTTTAACAGATTATAAATACCAGTTTTAATCAAGGAAGACAAATTCTAACCATTTTGGAACCCCAGGACAAAATTTCCCAATGAGTTACAGCCTCTCACCTGACCTTGCTCAAGAAATATAAGCAATCGGGCATGCCCAATGGCATCCCTTGGGTCTAAAAATTAATTCAATATGTAATAGAAGATAAAATGGGTCCCACTCTAAAATACCCAAGAATATGCCAAAGGTCGCGCCACCCAAATGTCCACGAAAACAAAAAAACAAATGTATGAAACACCTACCTCATACTAGTACGATGATACCCCTTTGATAGTAACCTCCAATTAGGTCTAAAACATAGTAGATCTAAAAAATAATCAAAACCTCTCAAACCCCTATAACTCGTCTTAGAACAGGAATAAATAAGAACAACTCAAGAGGAATGAAGGCCTTACCGAGGGGGTTCTAACACATTTGAAGGTGGTCGAATCGAATTTGGACGGTTGATCAAGAGAAAAAATTAACTCTGGTCATCCCTCCCAGCTCAAACCCCTCGAGGGTTTGAGTTTCTACCTCCAAAGGAGGCTGCTGCCTGTTTTGGTGCAAAATATACTTGGCGTGTACATAGGAATACATTCCATGTATCATTTTATTGTTCATATGATAGATGATATTTCACCGAGGACTTTCTGACTAACTACACAACGTGTACCTGTAGTACAAGGCATGTAGTTCTATACCTGGATGACATCCCCAACACGTCGTCTTTATCCCAATACACGACCCCTTGACACCCTGTGTACAAATAGTACACAACATTTACTTGCTAAAAACATTCTACCCAACACACATACATATATGTCATCTATGGCCTCCACACAGTAATGGGTACATGGCTTGTCGAGCAACACTACACTCCGCGTAGTCATAAATTCCTACACGGTCACCACATGACATGTACTCAGTGAGCACAACAAGGTATATGCATAACCCATTCAAGGCCTATTCTTTAGAGTACATGGAATTCAGTTTGTAAATTTCCAGAACCTACTAAATTTTTCAGTTTTCTCAAAAAGAAGTAAAAAATTCATATAGGGTTGGGATTTGGACCCGTTCTAAAAAAATAGTTTCTTACAATATCCCCACCATAACATATCTCGTCCCCGAGATATCAAACAAAACCTGGAGATGGCCCCAAACATACCACCCCTATCAAAGTATCAAGGAAGACCCCATTCATAATGTTTCTGGCCAAATCCTTCAAGGGATCCCCACCTTAGGATTTTCCTACCTCGACCTCAACCCAAAAAAACTAAAATCAAGCTAATGTTCAATGACCTGTTTCCGGACTCATGGTTATTTCGTGACACATTGTCCCCGCTGCGCCTTATTGGTGCTCTCGTGTCACTTCGGACACCCCAAATATATCCTACACTGCATCGGTGTCCTCCTCCATGAGGTCTTGCATCCCATGGATGATTAAAATAAAACTTGATTCTATTCCCCTCATGTAACCCGCATCCTCGATGCCCCAATTCCCAAGGATCCTCAAGTAACTCGCTTCCTTGATGCCCTGATGCCCAAGGCACCCCTAGTAACCCGCATCCTTAATGCTCCTTGTGCTACACATCTTATATATATATAAATATATCATTCACCTGATAAAGTGAAAATCCCACTGACAAGTATATATTCATTCCACATGAATCTTGTGCACCTCTTGTACTCAAAACAGACATGACACAGTAGTTCATGCCAAAAGAAAACAAGAATATAATGGCCACACTCGTGGTGAACCTATAACCATAGTCTGCTCACCAGCCTTCTCAGACCCTGGCTGCTCAACAACTTTCACCTGGCCTAAAGTACGGCTGCTTGATGCATGACCTCCTTGTGTTGCTGCTCCAGTCACCAGCCACTAACCCCTCAGTTGGGTCTCGTTGTCTCTGTCACGTACTCCACATGCAACTGAAACTCGACTATCCTCTCCTAATACCAAACCTGAACCAACTCAGGATGCCACAGTCTGTCTTGGTCCCTGCCTGCTAGCTATCTGAGAAGGCTTCCTGCTGAACCTCTCTATATGTCTGACGTATCCACATGCTCGATACACTTTTGGAGGCCTATCACACAATGTCCGAAGATGTCCTGATTTCCCACGTTGAAAGAAAACCACAGAATAACTGCTATGAGGTGGTCAAGATTAGTTGTTGGCCTCACTAACCTACTGGAACTCATCCTGTACATTCTTCCTGTTATCCTAACCATCAACAGAATCCGTCGCTCGACCAACTTTAGGCATATCCCTTTGGTTACCTTCCACTATGAGCACCTGATTCACTGCCTCTAAGAATAACCCTTTACAGATGATATGCACCTGGATCTGAATGGTGTGTCATAATCCATCCTAAAAGCATCTCACCCTTGCCGTATCATCGCTTTCTATACCATATGAAATGAAATATAGCTTAGTGAATGCAGTTGCATCGTCCATGAAAAACATGTCTCCCTACTGAAGGCTCAAGAACCTCCTAGCTCTCTCTGCCTTCAGTGTCTTTGGGTTAAAGTTTTCGAAGAAGCAATATTTGAAATCATTCTATGATATCTCGTCGTGTCTATGAGCCTGAACCTGCATATCCCACCAACGCTTTTCCAGTCCACCCAAAATGTATGTCGTCATCTTGACCCTCAACCCAAGAGGCTTCTCGAGTTTCACCATGATCATCTGCATACTCTCTATCTAGTTCTAGGCCACCTTTGGAAAACCGTCACAATCAAAAGGTGGAGGGTTTTATGATTGGAACTCTCGCTTTAAATATTACATAGATGGATCTATACCCTATGCACCTCTGTCGATCCCCTACAGGACATGTACCCAGCTAGCTCAAAGTAGCTTATCGAGCCATGGTCTGAATGATGCCAAACCTGGTTCTTGTCCATCTTGCACTAAATCCTGAACCTGATCATGTATGTGAGCATGTACATATGGATCATGCTTTTCCTGCACTAAATCCTAAACCTATTCATCAACCTGGGACATTGTATCACCATCCCCTTGATTATCCATCGAGAAGTATAAGAGGATCACACTGAATACCATAAATGGTCAGATAGCTCATATATATATATATATATATATATATTCAAGCAGAAAAGAAAATCAGTAAAAGGTAGATCATAACTACTACCCTTACTCTCCCCCACTGCAACCCATGCCCACGAAATCCCATCTTCATGGTCTCCTAACCCGTCCCTCAAGAGAGCCATGTATCAAAAGTACCTTGGGTCATTCCCATCCTAACAACCAATGATGCCTCAAACCGATGACTGAGTTTCCCAATCCTGATGATCAAAATCAACTCAACCATAGAACATGCCTGCTCGTATGAGAGCTAGTCCCAAATATATTTCCACATGAAATTTGAAAAATATATAAATCATGGTATAACACATTGCAATAATCAAGAAATTTTATCAGTAATTTCACATATTCACATTTTGAAAGAATATATGTCATAGAAATTGATATTATCCACATGGAAATATCACCTCAAAAATTATACGTCCAGTAATGGAATTAAAATGCCCTAAAAATGTGACTATAAAAAGACAAACAATCACGCCATGCCATATCAGGGCAAGGTCTGATTCTCCCTTACCACATTGGGTCAAAGGTCAAATAGGACAATCAATAATATCAAACATCGAGAGAGACACTGAGGTGGAAATCATAAAAACTGTAATCTAAGAAAAAGAAAATCAACAATTACAAACCAAGGAAACTTGGTCAATCACTCATACCTGGGGCTGTAGGAACCCCAGAACAAGTATGAAGCCCAGTTCCAGTAACAACCTATCCCCACTCTACCATATCCCAAATAGTAAAAGAAGTAGAAATAAAAAGAGAAGTCACAATATGATTAGTATCCAACAAGGAAACGCTACTAGATCACTATCAAGAACACCTCTTATACCACTTTGTAATGACCCGGTCCCAAACAACCACCCAAACAGTGCTAAACGGGTCGGGTGTTACTACCTTAGGTGAAACTCCCTAAACACGAAAGGCTACCAACTAGAATAGAGGGTATTATAGTTATAGTGGGGAGGTTATACCCTCTTGGAGGATAATAATGTTACTAGTCCAAGTATAAAAATAAAGTTTCATTGTAATAAACGACTCAGTAGACTCGAAGCAGACCCACAAAGCAGAATCACCTTCAATATCAATAAATAGGGAAAGTAATAAATATAAACAATAGCAGCAGAAATTAAACACAAAAACATGTTGATCACTTGTATCTACTATAAATAAACAAACATACATCCAAAGCAGGTTATACATATCCATATTCAAAGTTACCAATGGCTAACCAAATGTAGCTACAAAAAAATTAAGCATGTTGACACATGAAATAATGAAAAACAATGTAAACCTCAGCTAGGAAAGACCTCAATGTCCATACCATCTCCATGCAATAGCGAATGCAATCTAGCTCCTAAAGCAGACCTCTTTCCTGTATGTAAATCCATAAAGTCTGCACACATCGTAAAGGGCATGAGTAAGGTGTGAGATGAATCTCAGTAGGATACCACCCAACGGTACGTACATAATGTAAGTGTTTAAAAATACATACATTAATAAGGAAAATAGTAAAAAGTACGACACACACAATCAAACAGAAACTCTACTGGTGCACATCCGCCACCAAGGAGTGTCACCTACATTATCCAATACCAAAATTTCTGTCATGTAACCAAGCACCATGCCCCCCTTACACTGTGTGTCTCAAGTACCGACGTCCCGAATGCATACCAAGGAAATTGTAACTTGGAGGAACAATGATTCCTTTCCTCAAATAAATAAACCAAGGGGAAACAATGTCTCAACTCAAATAATGTAACCGGAGGGACATCAATGTTTTCCCTCAAGTAAAGTAACCTGAGGAACAAAAATATCTGCCCTCAAATATTGGTGAGCATATACCCTCAACCTGATAGCCTCATTGATATCCCATGAAGTCTCCTACCCTTATATGTGGCTTTTTATGAAAAGCACTCCCAAACCAATAGTATCTAAAATGCAACTAAAGGGGGACTCTACACACATGAGTGGTCAAAACAACCTCATCACGGAGTCTCTCCGTGTGCACACTACTCAAAGTTCCGAGTGAGCAGTAATCACCAAAATAGTACCCAAGACACAACACCTCTGACAAATAGTGTCCCTAAGACTATGTCGCTCATGTCTGATAGCCATTCCATCCATGAAACCCAGGCCTTGCCCAAACTGACAGTCACACTGCCTCTAGCCGGCTTCACTAACTCCCAATGTCGTGGTTAGAACCACCCAATGTAACCTAGGGTAATCCCAACCTATGATCAGAGTCAGTCAAGAAATATCTAGGCCATGACCATAAAAACCCAAAGGCTTATAGCATATGAAATTCAGAAATTACGTATTTAACACTTTTAAACAAGTCACATAAACTGGTAAAACAGTCTAAACAGTTGAATTGCACTAACCCAATGGTTATAACACAACAACAATGAGGTCTCGAATTTATCTAAACAACTTAATCATGATTTACCAGATTAAACATGCCAGTTTTAAACAAATAAAACCAATTATAACCACTTTGTCACCCTAGGCCAAAATGACCGAATGAGCGTCGACCTCTCGCCCGACCTCGCTCAAACAATATAGTCAATAGGGAATGCCCAAAGAAAACCCATTGGACTAGCAATTAATTCCATATGTAATAGATTATAAAATGGGTCCCACACTAAAATACCTGAGAACGTGCCAAAGTCCATGCCACCAAAACATCCTAGAAAACACAAAACAAGGTACGCACCACCAACCCCGTACTAGTACAATGATACTCCTCCGATAATAGCCTTAAATTATGTCTAAAATGTGATAGATCTATAAAAGAATCTTAACATCTCAAACCATTATAACTCATCATAGATCAAAAATCAAGAAGAATATCTCAATAGGAATCAAGGCCTTACCGAGGGGTATCTAACTCATCTGACGGTGATTGAATCGGAGTTCGGACGGGCAATCAGAGAAAAAATGGGCTCCGACCAACTGTACCTACTAAAACCCATCAAGGGTTTGAGTTTCTGCATCAAAACAAGGAAACTGACCATTTTAGAAAAAGAAGAAAATATATGGCATGTAGTTAGGACTAACATCATGTATCATTTTACTATTCATATGGAGGCTGATATTTCATCGAGGACATGCCGACAAACAAAAAAATGAACCTAAAATATGACGCTAACAATTTTCTTAATTTTTATATATTATTGTATTTCACCTATAATCATCTGAATGTATAATACATGAAATTATTCAATTTGGAAATGATTTTGATCTTTATAATATATTACTAGATATAAAGAAAAAATAAGCCTCTATTTCTTTTAAAAATATAATGTTAATACAATAATTCTAAATAACAAACATATTTATTTTAAGAATTAATTTTAATTTAAAATTAATTTATTATCATGGTAATTTATTAATTATTTTTACTAATGATATAAATCCCTTAAAAGATTATGAAACATTGATGTAGTAATAATTTAATTAATAGAAAAAATAAATTATTTTGAAAATGTTTAATATTATATGATTTCAATGAAACTATTATATTCATAATTTTTTAAGATAAAAATGTAATATTATATAGGTTTGGATTTTTGGAATTCAAATTAATTTTTTTCTTTATTTTATTTTTGGAAATGAAAATTAATTGATATAAAATTGAAATTAAATTTTATTTTATAATAAATAATTTATTATTAAAAAACCTAATATCCATGAAAATATTTGATTCAATAAAATGTATTTTATATGGTTTATTAATTCACCCATGGTCCATTTAATGGTATTTTTTCATTTTATAGTAACATTATTAACCCATAAAGGTTATAAAATAGTAATATTTTGGTAATTGTCAGTAGGGTTCATGAAGGTTTAAAATTAAAAGAACATGATAAAAATGTAATCAAAACATGTTAAAATGTTATTAGATGAAAGGATTTTAACTCATAAGAACATTATATTCTAATGGTATCATTTTGGATGCATTGTAAATAAAAATTAATTTATGATAATTTAATATTTTAAGAGATCCAAAGAGTTCCCATCCCCTATCATATAAAAGGGATTTACTTCTGATTACTTCTTCACACATAAAAAGCCATTTCATTTGGAAAATATCTACAAATAATAACTTCCTAGAATTAGTATCCTCATTCTAGAAGACTTGGTTTATGTAGAAATCAAAACCAGGATGTCTTACTAAATGAGGAAAAGGATACATTTGAGGGAAGATGATGATAAAGATTGTATATGAAAATTATAACACGAGGAATGGAAAATTATTTTCAAAATTATCTTTTAAAGTATCTATTCAATATGTTTTCATTCCATGTAAAATATTTAAATTATTTATGGATGAATTTTTATAAAGATAAATGAATTATAATGAACATTATATATTCCTTTTTATATTATTACAATGTGCATAAATTTAATATTTTGATGGAATTTTGTTGATTTTATTAACAAAATACAAAATCAATGTTTTATTTTTATGTATACTCAGAAGAATACATTTCTTCATCCCATAATCATTATTTTAATTTATTCCCTCTTCATGGATTCATGTTTTCTTAAAATTAAAACCCTCTTGTATTTTATGGTTATTTTTAAAATAAATTAGTAAATTGGAATGGATATTTAAATATATAGAAATTTTTTATTATAAAAAATTAATATATTGAAGACTTTAATCTTTTATGTTTCATGATTATATTATGGTTCTTTGGAATTATTTATGATAAAATTTTGTTAAATTTTATCTATGGGATGATGATCCCATTTTATATATCTAATGTTTGTATGAATGGATATATTTAAAAAAATTAGGTGTTTATTATTAGATTATGGGAATATACTATGATGGTTATTCAAATTGTAATATTGATAGTTATTTTATATGTTGTCATAAAGGATATTTTAGGTGCAATAATGCATTTTATTTTTTTGTATCGTTGATGTCTATTTAATGTCTAATCGTAATGTTTATCCCATTAATAAAAGTTATATGAAAATTATTCCTTTTGTTACCTATATAACTTTTCTATTTTTCAATGGGGTTTTGTAGAAATCATATAATTTTTAAAGGGAAAAAGAAATTATATCCTAACTTGTAGGGACGAAGATTATAACTTTTTGAAAAATATATTGTCATTATTTATGATTTCAGGTAATCATTTATGGGTTTTATTTAACATTTAATAGTACTTATGAAATGTTTAATGGAAATATTTTGGTAGAGAATTTTATTTCCTTGGTAATAAAATGATAATTTTCGGCCCAACATTTATTCTGAAACAAATATATTTTTTATAAGTATCCTTGGAGTAATGATTTATTTATTATTTTTGTATGTACATAACTGCGATATTTGGTCTTAAACCGTGTTTAAAAAACCCATTGACTGGATGAGGACATAGACGAGGTCAATATAAAAACATGTTAAATGTTTCAATATGAAATAACATGATTCATTTTAAATGTTTTTATGTAAAAAATAGATACTAAACAGATGTGTACACATTGTAATATATGATTTTGTTATGTAATATTTGTGACCAAAATCACTAAAATTGTAATACTAAATGATCTTTGGGAATTTATTATTTTTTAAATTCACTAAAATATGTAATTTATAAGGGATGTTTCGTATAGTTGGTATCATTTTAGGGTTAATATAACATTGAATATTAGTAATTTTTATGTTTGATTTAATAAATGGTTATAGATAACATCAATTTTTAATAACTATAAGGATGACCATGAAATCAAAGGCATGTAAACGTTTTGGAGGTTTTTTTATCGAATTTTAGGATAGGTAGTAAAAAATTGGTTGATTATTTATTGAGTTTAATTATTGGAAAACCATACGTTAAACATGATGAATTATTTTAGAAATGTATTGTAACATTTTAGGGGATGTAAGAAAAATGTTATAATGTAACATTAACGTTTCTGAAATTCATTAATGGTGATGTTATTATGCATAATTTCGGGGAATTTATAAAAAATGTATTATAGAATTTATATTGGTATTATATCTACAAAAATAATTTAATTTGTACATTCAATAATTCATTCCATGTTTTAATGGTTCTATTCTCTAAAGATTAAATATCATTTATCAAGACGAAAGTAGAAAAACGATCTCATTGGACCTTTGTATTCTTTGTTGAATATTTAATTATCACCATCATTGAGAAATCATTCTCAAATGATTTTGAAGGATTATTTAACACCCAATCACCTAAAATTATATTTATCTAGAAAATATCATTTTAATTCAATAAAATTTCAATGGATCATTGAAGAAATTATATTTTATTTCAATATAAAATATCATACATCTCATTCATAAAGGAAAATACCACAATGAACATGACTATTTATTTATGGATATATTGAATTAAAACTGAATGTTAATAAGATATCAATAACATTAAGGAAGGAACTAGTGTCAATATTTAAGATACAAATTATTTTGTTACGGTCTATGAATTAATCAAAATTTAGTTGATATTGATGGATAATAAAGATTTATCATTGAATTAGATCATAATGAAATGCTAATGGTTTTATAAATAAGGTTAGTGGAAGATGTATTTATAAAGTATATTCTAATATATTCTAACTATTACGAGACATATCAAATATTATATAGTAAATTTTATTTTCAAAATATGGAAGCATATGTTATATGAAATCGGTACCCTTGAAAATTGGAATAGATAAATGATGATAATTTTTTAGATACTCATTTTTTTTGACACATGTGGAAGGGATGAATTAACCATTGAGTAATTATATTTTTAATGATTGTAAATTATGATAATAAAATATTAGTGAAAAATGAGGTATATTGAGAACTTTGTTATCTTGAAAAATTATTTTATGATTAATGTTATTTCTGAAGATGTTCATCATACTTTAGAAAATGTGAGATGAATTATTATACTGTAGATGTAGTAGAAAAATAACCTATTTGGGGAGAGACAACCCAAATAATTTTGAAAGGTTATGGGTATTAAACCCACAATTTAATGGTAAAAATGTTGAACCACAAACTACTCACCTATATAATGTAAAAGTTGGTATAACATTAAAAATTACAATTTATTTGATAATTGTAACAAATTATTTATCATATACAAAACCATGGCTCAGAAAAATTATTTTTTTATAAAATGAATTTTCAAAAGAATATAATTTTATTTTTGGGAAAATTACATGATTATTGTAAATAAAATATTATGAGATTTTATTTGGAAATAATGGTTATAATTTATTTTTTAATAAAATATAATTTTAAGGTGGTTTTACTATTTGAAAACAACGTTTGATATTTTTTAATGGTTGCCTGACACTGGTTTCATGGTCTTCGGTTCGGGTTTCTATAATTGGAATGAGATAATGTTTATTAAAATCCTTTAGAATTATATTTTGGAAAACATTTTTTATAGAATATAACCCTAATATAGACATTGAGGATAAGTATAGTTGAACATCCAAGACTTTTGGTAAGGTTAAAAATATGGTAGTTTCCTAGAAATGAATCTGTGTATTGATACTAATAGAAGTAATGGTTCTACAATAGATTTAACTTTGTGAAACAACTCTGAAATGGTATATTAGGATAGACTGGATGTAAATTAGTGCAAAAAAATTGGATTTACTATTCACCTGGTTTGAGAATCCTATGAGACATGCTTAGGATAATTCACAATATTATTATAAACCATTTTGAAGGATTTGAATAGACAATAAAAATTTATGTTTTAGGTTAAACCTAATGTGTTTTAGATATAGAATAAGGTGTCATGATTTATATATCCTATAAATGATAATACATTTTTCCCACATTTTTTATTGCTACTCACCCTATGAATTTTGGATTTTGTTAGGTGATGGATCCTGATAGAGTCATGTTGACTTTTAAATTATGGAGAAGCTAGTGTCAATGAGGATCCAAGAGAGTTGTTAATATTCATAAAAATATCAGCTCTATACATAATAATTTTTCCTAAAATATGATTTAACCAAATAACTAATCCAAATCCCAAACTCACCTAAGATGAGAAGAAATGTGTTTTCAATGAGCCTCAGTGGTGTAGATAATGTAAGATCAAATAGTATAATGCGATTCTAAAATTCAAGAGGGGGTGAGTTGTATACTTTTGAAAATTATTTTGGAACCATTACTCTTAATAAAAAAAATTTAAGGAAGGTTTCTTAACCATAATGGAATTAATTTCATAAATTTATATTTCAAATTTAAGAAAAATTATTTTAAAAAAGTTAGAAATGATCACAAACTCTTATGAAGAAACCTTTTATTAATCATTAAAACCTTATGATAAAAACAAAAGGAAGACTTTATTTAAGGAAAGTTTCTACATTAATGTGTATAGAATCTTTAATATAATTAGATTAATGGAAATAGAAATTATAAGAAATTTATACTTTCTAACTTTAACAATGTTAAAATTGCAGCAGAATAAAAAACAAATTTTAATAGAGATCAAGTAATAATAAGAATTTTTAACCCAAGGAGATGGATATCTAACAACCTTGGATAATGGTTTCTAGATTTATACATTCATGAAAGTTTGTGTTTCCCAATCCCAGGTAAGCCTCAATCCAAATATTGGTATCTATCTCTCTATCCTTGCAAACCCTCGATTTAGAATGAAATCAGAACCTCTGTCTTCCAAACCTAAAATCCCATGATCATCATGATCAGAGTCTTCACAAAGCAAGTCTGAACAAGTTGTTCATGACTGATAATTTTGTTCATAACATCTACATGAAGAACTAAGTGTTGTAAGATCCTCTCTCTCTATAAATCACTTCACAGCATTAGATCAATTCACATTATTTCATCACATCACAAAATAATAAACTATTTTACTCATTTAAATAAACTCTTATTTATATTAATAACTTCTCAAAGGTATATTCCACTCCAACAGTGATATTTTCCTTAAATTTTGGAGGGACCTAGACACGTGTCAAACAGACAACAGTTAGTATATAACAGATTATATGATATAGTTTCATGTTTAAGAAACGACGTTATGTTTGAGATGAATGTTAAGTATAAGAAAACATAGAATCTAATAATATTGGAATGAGATAATAAACAAATCTAACATTATCAATAAAATATATTATTAAAAAAATTAAAATCATATTGATAATAACGATATCTATTTTTTGGGTACTGGTGTCATAAAATCGGTATGACACTTTTAACGGTATCAATATCATGAAAAAAAAGTATCATATATGCTTAAGTAAAACAATATGTCATAATCTTAAGTATACCTTAATGATAAAGATGTAAGAAAAACAAAATGAAAAATTTGGATGTAAAACATGATGAAATATCTGTATGTAAAACAGAATTAAAAATCTATTAGTTAAATGGAATAAAAAATCAATAAGTAAAATGGAATGAAAAATCTATAAGTAATATGAAATGAAAAACTTGTAGGTAAAACAGAATGAAAAATATGTAAGTAAAATAGAACAAAAAATTTGTACGTAAAATGGAATGAAAAATATGTTTGTAAAATATAACAACAAAACTGTAGGTTAAACAGAATAAAAAATATGTAATTAAAATGGAATGGAAAATCTGTCAGTAAACCAGAATTAAAAATCTATAGGTAAAACAGAACATAAGAAAATGTTTTTGAGATTTTCAAAATATAAAACCATAAGGAATATATATGTCATTAGAGAAATTATTTACTCACCAATCATCCCCTTTTTGGAAATAACAAACTACATTTATAATGAGGAATATATTTACTTTGAAAAATAAGTAAGGAATATTTATCTCTCTCATTGAATAATATTTAAGGTGAATTATACTAACTCCCCCTTTGGTTATGTTTCCCAAGGATCGTATTTGTGAACTTTAGCATCCAGTTTTATTTCTAAAATAATATATACCCATTAAAGAAATATGTTTTCTTAAAATAAACTACCCCTTTCTTTAGGCACTATTACTTCTTATCATACTCCCCCTTAATGTATTTTCCCCCATTGAATTCTTCATTAAATTCTTTCTTCAAATAAATTCTCCGCCTTTTTGTTTTTCAAAAAGCAATCGAGAAGTATAGGATGTACATGTAAGGATAAGGAAACATACATGAAAAAACAAAAGAATGATATGAAAGAAAATTCTTATGGAAATTTTGGAAATGAAGGTTAGATTAAAACAACACATAAAAATTTAAGAAAAAATAATCCATCCTGCATCAGCTCGAACAAAATTTTTTTATCAATGGTTTATGTTTCTACACTTCCTTATGAACTTCTTGAATATTATTTAACAAAATATCATGATCCAAGTTCATATTTTCTAAGGAAAAGATCTATTATTCATGAGATTTGATTCGGTCATCTTGATTATTAATGAATTCTTCTTGATCAGTCACCTTTTTCACAAATTCGGCTCTGAATTCCTTTTCACTACTTACAGTCCGGAAAATAGAATTGAGTTGGTTTACTTTCTCAGAAATGAAATCTCTGAATTTATTAAACTCAGATTAAAATGTATTGAAAGATATATTTTTGAATCAATGATGTAACTGAAATGTATAATCTCTTTGTTGATGGTTTTGTTGTGGAAAAATACATTCTTGTATGTCACCTTCTGAGCTTTATAATCAATTAAAAGATTGTTGAATTATGCTTCATTCTTAACCACCATGTCCATCAACATATTTGTATATTCCATATATTTTTAGAGTTTATTGATTCATTTCACTATGGGAATTCATATTTTCCATAACATGAATAGTTCAGAACAAATTTCACAGTGACAGCTTGACAAAGTCATGCTAAATAAAGGATGGGGACTCAGATTCTGAATCAATATTTCCTTTCTCAATTGCTCTTGGAGTAAAGGAATTCAGTTTCTCTATCATTTTTAAAGACTTATAAGGCGTTTATTTATTGTATTAGGCAACCAAACCACTCTTATCTTTGTCAGAATTTCCAACTGGGGTTTCTTCATCAGAAACTTGGATATCATTAAGATCTCCTCGTTCATATTCTTTATATTCATGCTCATCTTCTTGAGTTCATTTTTTCATTATTCTTCCTAGATCTCTTCCCCTACATCGTCATGTTGTTTCAACTTCTTCATCCTATTATTCTTCTAAATCAACATCAACTTCTTCTTCAACATCAACATCAACTTCTTAATAAATTTTGTGTTCATATGAAATGGATTTAGAAACAGAATTCTGAGGAGTTCCATTATAATCTTCCAATTCCCTTATAATATCAATACTGTCTTTTAGAAGGATCTGATCTTTAAATTATTGAACATGTTCTGATATTGTCAAGACATTCTTAGCTTTTTGTATTTATGGAGTAACAACCTATTTCATATTAATAACATAGGATTACAATACTTCTTGAGATTTTTACTCTATGATCTTCAGTAGAGATTGACATACATGCAATTTTGATGATTTTTTCATCAACATCTTATCCTTTTTTTATTTCTCTAGATTTTCAGGTTTCTAATTATTTAAGGCCTTATATTGTGCAGAATTTAAGCCAAAAGAAGGATCACCTTCCTTGTTGGTAGCTTCAAATTCTCTTCACTTTACAACTGTTGCACTGGAATAGGCTTTTAGCTTCTTTTTAGGAGATGATACCGAATCAGCAGGAACCGTTGCTAGTAAGATTGGTTCATCATGATTCTTTTTTCATAGGTACTGATTTTGAAGATTTTGTAACATCATCTATGTTCTGGACAACCATTTCTTCAATAAATATGGATTCTGGTAAAAAATATACCTTTATTATCCAAAGAGTATCATCACTGAGAAATAAAATCTTGAACAGATTAGAAATTGATCGACAAGGGACATTCACCTCTTGAAGACACAATACAATTATCCTAGAGTGTTTTTCAGATACATAACTATCTAAGATAATATGGTACTACCTTTTACTACATGGATGGTGAGAAAGATGTTCTTAATCAAGTTGATCCTCTTTAAATTTACATGAAATTATAAAAGAATTATATCACGTATATTTTGAGAGTCCATATTTCCCTTCCATAGAAAAAGAAATCCTTGCATCCAGAGAGCTACTATCTTGTGATTTTTTATAAGATTAGTAATATTAGGATGCTTAATAACTTGGAGACCAAGGAAATCTTTAGAATTGTCTTTTTCAAAAGAACCATCCTTTGAGGGAAGTCTACGAGAGCATAGAATATCCTATCCTTTATACGGTATCTTAAGAACATTTTTTCACCTTCTTATAAGGAATTGTATAAGTCTTATCATAACATTTTAACTAAAACATGTCCTTTCCATCCTTTTTGTATGAAAATAAAGGATTTATAGAATTTAATGACTATTTCAAGGTAAAATGGATCCTGAATTTTCACCTTATCCACACATACACATTCCAATCCATTAGTTCTTATGACATTTTAGATGAGGGAGTCATACATTGCAAAGAAATTAGGGCATACTAGTCTTTCCCGGATGATTGACCAATCCTTTATTTCCTTGCTAATCAATATCTGATCTATTGAGGATTTAAGAGACATTCAAAGTGTAAGAAACTGAGGAGCCAGAATTTATAGATTGATGGAAACAAAACTTCATCACAGAGAGTAGAGAAGATAGTGTGGCGCTCATAAATGAGGCACCCATTATATAGATATAACAATGACCTTTCAACTTCCATAAGATAATCAAACAACTAAAAATGACTTGATCTACTTTGATGGTTGAGGATGAATGTAGAAAATATGAAATCCGATCTTTTGAGGTAAGGTAAACAATGGATTGAAAATATTCAAATACCAACAACTGAATTATAAAATTATAAAATGAAGAGTAAGAAATGTTACCTTTTAGGGTACTCTAAATAATTTATCAGTATTATAAGAATTTTCTTAGAGGTTTTAGATTTTTTTAATTTCTATTCCACGAATTTCCATTATGTGATATTCCATTCTGGGAATTTTTATTATCTGAATTTCAATTACATTTATTTCAATTCCTTGAATTTAAAATCTATGAATTCCCATTCTGTGAATTTTCATTCCATGAATTTTCATTCCTTGCATTTCCATTCCATGAATTTCTATTCTATGAATTTTCATTCTATGAATTTCCATTCCTATAATTTTCTATCCTATAATTTTTTATAAAACAAATTTCATAGATAATGTTATATTTTAATAATGAAAAATAATTTTTCTAATAGAAAGGGAATGAAATAACAAAAAACAAGAATATGTACACCCCTTGAATTGAGGTGTATCTTAATGTTAAAATATTATTTAAACAATAATTAAATATGAATGATTACCTTATGATGATCATTCATAACCTCGGTTTAATTTATTCAAATCTATTAGAGGGTAATGGTTTTGTAGAAATATCAGTAATTTATTCTTGCATTCTGATGAATTGAATAACAATATCTCTTTTAAGTGTGTGATCCCTAAGAAAGTGTTGTCTAATATCTATGTGCATTGCATGAGAGTGATGTGCATGGTTTTTACGTAGGGAAATGGAACTTGTGTTTTCACACATTATTTGAGTTTTAGTAAAACTCATACCATATTTTGTGACTGTGTGTTGCAACCACAACACATGAGCTCAAAAACCTCTAGCTACTAAATATTCAGCTTCAATAGTGGAAAGTTCTATAGAATGTTGTTTCTTACAAGACCAATAAAATATAGAATATGTTAAGAAATGACAAGTTCCAGATGTAATTTTCTATCCCATTTCGCAACAACCAAAGTCAACATCTAGAAAAATTTTATGTTCAAAATCATTTCCAGAGGAATAAAATAACCCCAAATCTAATGTTACTTTTATAAAATTATAAATTATTTTCACAGACTTTAAATGAAATTATTTAGGATTTTCTGGGTCTCTGGAACATAAACATACTTGAAAAATTATGTCAACCAAACTAGCTATTATGTAAAGTAAACTTCCTACCATTCCTCTATAAGATGTCTGATCCACAGGTTTCTCAGCTTTATCAATATCAAGAGCATTATAGTTTTCGACATGAGTACTTATACTCTTAGTGTTGTCATACACAAACATATTAAGAAGATATTTTAAATACTTATGTTGGGATATGTATGTTCCTTTTGGTTTTTGAAGAATTTGAAAACCTAGGAAAAATTATAAATCACCTAGCATACTCATCTCAAACTCATATTTCATAAGATTCCCAAATGAATCAGTTTAGGATTGTTATGTTGATCCGAAGATGATGACACCAATATAAATTTTTACTATCAAAACATATTTATTAACTTTCCTAATAAAAATGGTTAGATCAGTAGTTCCCATTACATAGTTATTTTGATGAAAAATCATGTAATTATATCATACCATGCTCTAGGGGATTGTTTAAATCTATATAAATAATTGGTATGTTTGTAATCATGATTAGGATATTTTCTGTTTTCAAAACACAAAGGTTAGTATACATAAACTTCCTCCTGTACCTAACCATTTAGTAAAGCACACTTCTTATCAATTTGATAATTTCTAAAATTAATGAATGCTGTAAAGGTTAGAAGAATATAGATAGACTAAAGTCTAAAAATATGAGCATATATTTCTTCAAAATCTATACCTTCTTGTTGGTTATAGCCTTTATCAATAAATATTTCCTTATTTATAACAATAATTTCATTTTAATCACATTTAATTCTAAAACTCCATTTTACTCTAACAATTGATGTTTTCTTAGGTCTTTCAACCAACGTCCAAACATGATTCTTTAAAAATTCATTGATTTCATCTTTCATTGCCTTTATCCAATCATTATCACCCAAGACATCATCAGGAGCCTTTGTTTCTAATTGGGAAAGAAAAGAAAAATGTTCAACATTATTCTTTAATGAACATCATGTTATTACTAGATGATTATCATTTCTAATGATATTATCGTTGGGATGATTCCTAAGTAACAACTGACTTGGGTTTTGTAAAACTTGTTAAACAACATAGGGTAAAAAATATTCTGAGGTAAATGTCGCATAAATATTTTATTGAATTTTTTTTTATTTTAAGGATCTTTTAAGGAAGGTTGTTTATCATTATTAAAAAATATATCAAAAATAATTTCAGGTTGTATGAAAACAATAGGATCAATTTCATCGAATTTTTCATGTAATGTTTCTTCTACAGTACAAGTGTTTTTATTAAAAACACTATATGCCTTATAGTTAGTATGATAAAATAAGAAAATTCCTTCATCGGATTTGGGTGAAAATTTATGAAAGTTATCTTTAGTATTTTGGACGAATACTTCACAACCGAAAATGTTGAAGTAAGAATCTTTTTGTTTTCATCCTGTTTAAAACTCATATGGTTTCTTTCAAAAAAAAGATCATATTGAATATCAATCTACACTATCACGTATAGAATGTAGAGCTTTTGCCCAAAAATTTTTATCTATAGAATATTCACTCAACGTGGTCCTAGCCATCTCTTAAAAAATACGACTTCTTCTTTCGACAATACCATTTTATTGAGGAGTTCTTGGAGCTAAATAGTTGTGAGTAATACCTTTCTTGCTATAAAAAGTTGTAAAGTTAGAATGTTAAAATTCTCTACCATGAGAACTATGAATAGTTATCAAATGTAGATTTTTATCATTTTTAACATGAGCTTAAAAGTTTTAGAAGTAAGAAAAGGCTTTAGATTTCTTTTCATGAAAATAGACCCATGTAAATATAGTATACTCATCAACTAAGAAAACACATAGTATTTTCCACCAATACATCCAGATTGTGTTGGACCAAATAATTCCAATACACAAACTATAAGGCATTAGAAGTTGAAAATTCAATTGTAGATTTAAAGCTATATTTTTGTTGCTTTCTATATTGATAAGGATCATAGATGTTTTAAGTATCAAACCTATGATCTGGTAGGTACATAAAAAGTCCTTTATTGTAATATTTACTAATATTCCTTAAGTTACAGTGTGTTGGTCTTATAAGCCAAACCCATTATTGATCATCAATGGAACTAAATAAAGGTAGATCATGATTTATAAGGTATTTAGTTTTAAGGAGTACACATTCTCATGCCAAAGTCTAGAAAGAATAAAATCATCCTTGGAATTGTGAACTATACATTTATCATTCCTAAATTCCCAAGGTAACCTTCATCATATAATTGTCTTATGCTAATGAGTTTGTGCTTAAGGCCTTTTTGAAAAAGAACATTTGAAATAATAGCTTTACCAAGAAGAATAATGTTACCAACACTGACATTTTCTCCTTGAAAGTTATTTCTAAAGGTTAATTTTCCACCTTCAGTCTTTAAAATATTTTTGAAATAGTAATTCTTGCCAGTCATGTTTTGGGAACATCCACTATCCATGTTTCATATTTTATTGATACTTCCTTTATTATCCTGAAATACAAAGAGTTAGGTTTTAGAAATCCAAATGTTTTTTATTAGAAATTGTTAGATAATAAAATATTGGAGATCCACATTTATTTATAAATGTATACATTTTGAAACCCAAGGGATTGAACTTTATTTAAAGAATATTTCTTCTTAAAATTCCCACCACTTTGGCATTTATTGAAAAAGGGAGGTCTTGAAAGAACAATATAATTGTTTCTCAGAATTTTTTCATGAGAATAACCTAATCCAAGATTATTACCATGTGGTCAGATCTGAGAATACATCTTGTCTAAAATTTCTTTACTATATATAAAATTTTCGAGATGTTTCTTAAAGGAAAATATTTTTTATTTTATCCTCAAGACTAAATTTTTATCCTCTAGGATAATTGATTAAGTGTAATGTTTATCCTTTGAAGATACTTTTTGTAAAATCATATTTTTAAGATCATTAGAATGTTTATCCTTCTCAAAATTTACATCCTCGTGTTTCATTAAAATATTTTATAAATAATCATTTTTCTTATCAGGATATTTAGTAAGATCCAAAATTTATTTGGTTAAAATAAATTCTCATGAATTTTCTTTTCCATGTATCGTAGAGTCTTTACACTTTTTCATTTCAAGAATCATATCATATCTTAAAACATTCTCATAGGAAGGTAAATCATTATTATTGTATGATGAAGAGGGTTTTTTGTCTAAAAAACCTTTAATCCGGAAAATTTTTAAATAAATACATACTATTTAATGATTCAGCATTTCATACGTTATCCATAAGACTAATTTTGAAATGTATCTCTAGCTAATAGACCAATATTCTTTTACTCAGAAGATTCATAATCATAAGATTCATCAGAAGAGTCTCTTCCACTAGCACTCCAAGTGTCATTGGAATTCAAGAATTTCTTATGCTTTGTTCATTAGAAATTACCATTGTTCCTTTTAGAATTTCTGACTTTCTTGTCTCTTTTCATAAGTAATGGACAATCAGGTCTAACATGACCAGTTCTTCTACATTCATAACATGTCACTTTTCCATCATTATTTTCTTTTCTATCATTCTTCTTGTATCTATTTCTAATGTTCATCTACCTGAAAATAATGTTCATTATTCAAGAAATATTGGCTAACTCCTTTTTTGAAGCATCACATTCATTGGATTCAGAATGGATAACAACTTTCTTAGATTTAGAACATGTAATTATCTTAGGTGTTTTGGAATTTATTTCATTTGAAGTAGTTTTAAAAGAAACCCCTCCATTTCCATTATTCCTTCTAATATTATCAACATCTCTATTCATTCTGGTTTCATGTTTAAGAAGAGTTCCAAACAACCCATCAAGAGAAATCTGAGTAACTTTTTTATTCTAATATATAACTCTCCTCTTGGATTCCCATTCATTAGGCATGATCTATAATCCTCTCAATAAGAATATCATCATCTAAACCTTTCTCACCCATTGATTGTAAGCTGTTGACGGTAGTCAGGAATCTTTGTTGTACCTTACATATGGGTTCTCCATAAAGAAAATAGAAACAATGATACTTAGCTCTGAGCATAGCTCTTCTGGTTTCAATTACTTTAGAATTTCAAATGTGAGTTACTTTGATATTCTTCCAAATTATATTTGCAGCTTCACAAGATGAAATTTGGCTATATATATTTATAGTTATAGAACAATGAAAAGTAGATCATACATTACTGTTAAAATGGTATTCTACCTTTTCTGGATTAGTGAAGGTTCTATGTTCCTTATCAGGAATCTTATAATCTCCAGTTAACATAATATATTTGTTTACACCTATGTTCATCACAAAGGTATTCTATCTCTCCAGTACTCATAGACATTTTCATCGATGATCAGAGTTCTAGTAGGATATATATTTTCTAGAGATCAAACATGAATGCCTTCTATACTAAAGAAATATTTCATTCCACCAAACCTGTTAGTAGTATAAGTTTAAAACCAAAGATTGAAATTAAAATAAAAAATTAATTACAATAAAATCTTGAGAAATAAAAATTATATGTGAATATAACTGTTTTAAAGACATGCTCTGATACCAATTGTAGGATTGAATACTATAATGAGATGCTCAAATACAAGAGGGGGAGAATTGTATAATTTTAAAAAATCTTCTGGAACCATTAAAGTTAGTAAAAACATTCTTAAGGAAAGTTTCATATCCTTAAATGAATCTATTTCTTAAAGTTAGCTTTCAACATTAAGAAAACGTATTTGATAAAATTTAAACAAAATTCTCAAACCCTCTTAAGGAACCCTTGTTTAATCTTTACAAACTTATGATAAATAACTTAAGGACTATTTTCATAAAAGAAACACTCTACCGTAATGCTTATAAAATCCTTAATATAATCAGAGTAATGGAATTAGAAAGTGTACGAAATTTATACATTCAAATTTTTACAAAATAAAAATTATAGCGGAATAAAAAACAACTTGTAATAGAGCACAAGTAACAATAATATTATTTTATCCTAAATATAAGGATCTCTAATGACCATGGACACAGTTTTCCTAATTTATTCTTTCATGAAATTATGTCTTATCCATACCTAGGTAATCCCTAAATCTGAAGATCAGTATCTTTCTTGCTATCCCTGCAAGCCCACAATTTAAAATGAAATTGGAACCTATGTGTTCCAAACCTGGAAGCCCACGATCACTATGATCAGATTCTAACTTAAGCCATTATGAACTTGTTGTTAACATTTTAACTGGTTGTTCACGATATCTTCATGAAGCACTAAGGGTTGTAAGAGCCTCTCTCTCTCTAGAAATCACTTTACATCGTTAGATAACTTCACATGTTTTGATCACATCTCAAAATACTCAATTATTATTCTCATTCAAATGAACTCTTATTTATAGGAAAAACTTTTCAAATATTGGTTCAACTCCAACAGTCATATTTTCTATAAAATTCGGAGGGACCTAGACCCGTGTCAAACAGACAATGGTTAGTATGTAACAGAATGTACGACGTCATTTCAAGTATAAGTAAAGTTGTTAAGTTTGAGATGAATGTTATGTATAAGAAAAATTATAATATGATAATATTGGAATGATACATTAAACAAAAAAACATTATTAAGAAAACAAAATCATAAGAAAATAAAAAATCAAATTGATAAGAACGGTATCACTTTTTTTGGGTACCAGTGTCATCAAATTGGTATGACACTTTTACCGGTATCAGTATCATGAAAAAATGGTATCATATAGGATTACATAAAAAATACGTCGGAATCTTAAGTATATATTAATGTTAAATATGTAAGTAAAACGTAATGACAAATTTTTACGTTAAATATAATGAAAAATCTGTATGTAAAATTGAATGGAAATTAGTAAATAAAATGTAATAACAAATATGTATGTGAAACAGAATGAAAAATCTGTAAGTAAAATGGAATGAAAAATCTGTAAGTAAAACAAAATGAATTTTTTTAGGTAAATCTGAATGATAATTCTATAAGTAATATAGAATAAAAAATCTGTAAGTAAAACAAAATAACAAATCTGTTAGTAAAACAGAATGAAAAATCTATAAGTAAAATGAAATAAAAAATTTGTATGTAAAATGGTAATTAAGAAAGTGTGTTTGTGTATTTCAAAATATAATACCCTAAGGAATAGAGGATTTGATAGAGAACCTTATTAACTCAACGAATAAAAAAGATAAAAAAGGCTTGATTTCCATAATTCGAGAAATGTGTAAAGGGGAATGTAGGAAAGTGCCTTGATAAAATTGGGAAATGATATATGTGTTGGAAAGAAGGACATAAATCAAATAATTGATTATTAAAAATGAAGAGTATGATGGAAGGAAATGGAACACATCCTAAACAATCTTTTATTGTTTGCCTCATTAAATGTGGGGAATCTAGGCATTATCCAAGTCAGTTCACTGTTCTGATGTATAAAATCAATACCATGGAAGAACCTATGTTAGATTAAATGGATGATATATTTATGTATTGTGGTTATACTAAAACCCATTATTAAAAGTAAATTTACTGAATAACCTTATTTTATGTATTTCTATCATTTTTTATTTTTGAGTTAATATTTATATAGTTTTATAAAATAAAGAACAATATGTTGTGTGACAACCAATAAACACTATCAAGGCCATGGGACATAAATACCTGACAGAAGGACAATAAGGGCTAAACTCCTACCATTGTCCTATAAAATGTCCTGGTTAATATGTCTCAATATTTAGTTAATCAATTTATCGAATAAATATTAATGATTAAGTAGTAGTGTTTCTTTTTATGATTAACATTAATTTATTATCCAATTCAATTTTTCAAATTATATAGACATAAATTTAGGGATTTTTATGGGTATAAAGATCAATTAAATGAAAATTTTTGTTCTAATAAAAGGGAAAATTATAGGATTCCCATTTCATGGGGTAAGGGATGAATTAAAATTTTATCTAAGAACTACAAAAACTAAGAATTTATATTCATAATTTGAAACAAATCATGTATGTATATTTCATTACATTCATTGGTAGTAAAATAATTAGTAAACATTAAGAAAATTATCATAAATATATTGTTTTAATACCTTAGTTTTTTTGTATCGATTTATGACATTGAGACCCAAAAATTTCCATAGTTATTTTACATTTTTGTGATTGATTACCTTAGTCACTATATATATATATATATTTACTCTTTTCCTCTATTTATGTTTCACTATATGCCACTAGTGTTCTTCTACATAGAGACCTAAATATATATTAGTGCATGGGATCTTTGTGCTTCCATTTATCTATTTTTAGTGGTTATTTTATAAATCCCTCTCATGATACAATATTTTCATATCGAATACTGTATAGATTTTAAATTGTGAGAATAAATTAATATATGGTGGGGATAATGTAACACCAAGAAATTCTAAATTAAGAACATTATATTTGATATCATGTTTGGAACATAATACCGAACACATAATGGAATATAATTTCCCAAGAAGATAAAATATATTTAATATTTAAAAATTTATTTAATATAATATATATTTTGTAATGTACACAAAACTTTTTGAGCTTGTGTCACACGTAACAATGAGTTTCCTATTTGGCTAGTGTTACACGCATGACTGAGTTTTCCCGAACAACAATATATTAATTATTTGTTAATGTAATAGGACATAACCTTAATGTTAAATTAGTGGTTATGAATATTATTATTTAACATTTTAATATATTCATTTTACACAAATATAAGATGAATTCACGGGTTTCCAATTAATTAAAAATTAAAATAAAAACTAGTTGAATATAAAGGATGAATTTTTATTTTTATACTTACAAGGTTGTTTTATCCTAAAAAATTAATGTAACTGAAATTAGTAAGTTATATTAATATATATTATATATTATATATTCAATAAATTTATTTTTTATATTTATTTAATAGATTTTATAAGTATAATATATGAAGAAACCGCATATTACACTTAAAATCAATAATTTTAAAAGATGAGTTTTTCCATTTTAAAATGGAAAACTAATTTTAAATATGAATTTGGAATGATTTTTAAATTTAATAAGAAAAAATAACAACAACATTTTTAATATAAACATAATAAATATTTTAATGTGTTTTTTGTATTTTTCCATGAAGATTCATTTTTTGATGAATACTATAAGATATTGAATTTTAATTCAAAACAAATTTTTGAAATAATTTATTTATAGATGTAAAATTTTATTTTTAATTAGGCTTAAAAAATAATTGGATCTATTATAAAAATATGATTCAAATTTAGGTCATTATAATTAATTTCACTTTGATATTGGATATAAAACATAGGAAACTATTGAAAAAATTTTAATTTAAAACCTCACATTTTCCCCCTCAACGATATTAAATTTAAATAAATTGCTACCACATATATGATTTGAAATTATAAAAATGTATTATATATTTTAAATTAAGAAAATTTATAATTTCTATTAATGTGAAGTTAGTTTTTGACAAGAAGTATTAGGGAATTTGATTAAAATTAATTACAGTGATTGAGAAAAATTATCTTTATAAAGGACTATACATTAAACATAATACCCAAAATGACTAGACAGTTGTCCAAATGAAGCATCTGTTCCATATTTGTACATTATACTCCTTTTTATATAATTGGGACCATTATTAGAGACATATTTTATGGAAATAACATGGTTGAAATCCATTTTCCAAAAAAATTATAACAGTGTCATCCTCTCCCCACAATAAAAATGCTTTATCTCCTTATACTCCATAAAATATATAAAGCCACTTTTTAAATAAAAATAACTTCATAAATATATTAAAAACATCCCTACCGTAAACCATGATGCCTAAATTTTTTTATAAAACAATTCAAGTTATCCCTTTGGTTCAAACAAATAGGAGTTTCATGAATATCTTGTAACATTCGTCCTTAAACTCTTTAGTTTAATTTTAATTATCCATCCCAAAACTATATAAATCTATTATTATAGAAAAATAATAATTTCCTAGATATTCAGAGATGTTTCTATATATATGTTTCTACCTAAAACTACATACACATCAATAAAAGGGTAATGATAATACCATTTATGTGTAAAATGAACAACCACCCCATTGAATGATGTTGTTTGTTTTTATGTTACCAACTCCAATGGTTGGGTATTATGAAGTAAAAACGATTTATATATGAAATTTATGATATATATCATACCATTATCATTATTTAATTCTTTTATAACACATACCTTTTTAATTTCTATTTTTTGAAAATATGATTACATCATGTGTTGAAGTGTGGACTACAACCTCATAAAGGGGTTGTGATTCATTCATGCTATACATGGAACATATTATGGTTGGTTTTAGTAAACATATGAGACATATATGAAATTAATATTAAAATTTATTTATAATTTATATATATATTTATCGTTTAATTTTCATTCACCTAATTTGATAAAGAAATGATAGTATCTTTGATGTGTGCATACACCCTACCATCTCATTGAACGATGCATTTCATTTTTTATCTCAAAATATTATAGATTATTATAAATTCATATATACTAAATATATATGATAATTAAATCATGTATTACATTATATATTATATTAATAAATGATATATCTAATAGGAACAACAAATCACATGTCAAAACTTACTCAAGAAACTAGAAAATTAACTCCCTAAATAGTGAACATAATGAAAGATTGTTAATGAATGGGTAAAAAAATATTTTAATAAGATAATATATGATATTATAAAAATTAGTATAATTATTTTAGATGATATTGACAAGTTTATACCCATTATATAAGAGGATAAATGATGTTCAGTTGAAATAAAATGTAATGTAATGGATTCTTGTCTCACATTTCATTCCTTGAAGAATACTAAATTATAGTGCCCAAAATTTCATATATATGGTGTACATAATATCATTTTTCCATGTAATATAATGAATAATTATATCATCATGGCATTATTAATTTCAATTTTAATTCTTTTTTCAATTGGGAATTGAGTTAAATGTTTCCATGTGGAACATAAATTTCATTACCCAATTCCTTTTCATTTGGTTATATTAGTTCATTATTTTCATTATTTTCATTAATATATGAAGATTATACATGTGGTTAATTTTTAATACATATATTTTTATTTAATATTCTTTTAATTGGATTTATATTTGACATATGTATTATATTCCTTGACTTATTCTAATGTAAATTTTAGGCCATTTTCAATGGTTAACCTCACAATCTCCTTCAGTTAAAGTTTTTTTACACATTAATTTCCATAATTGAAAATTATTTGATCATTTTCTACTGAACCATATAATTTTATAACAATATTTTTATTTTTAATGGTTTTAATACAATAGTACCATTTTTATACTCATTGGTACTTAAAATGTTTTGGATTTTTTTTGGAAAACATGCATTCATTTCCTTCTTTAGTAATAGAACCAGTTTTATTCTAAAAACACAGTTTTCTAAAAATCACCAAAAATGTATTTAACCTTTCCAAAATGATTTATTAAACTAATATTTACCCTTTTTTCATTTATATATGTTTTCAAATAAATATTTTGGTCTCCTTCCAAACAAGTCACTTTTCTAACCATTTTACCATGCAAAAGGAATTTTCTATTTACCTTGTATGATATGTACAGAAAGGTTACTTGGATGTTTTACAATTTTTATTTTTGAAGAAATTTGTTTTTAAAATTTATTTTTAAAGAAAATATCTTATTTTTTTCATAATGAAAATTATATTTTCATCAATAATAGTTTTTCATAAATATTTATATAATATTTTTTTTCAAGGTCAAAATCACTTTTCCTTTAATCCAATTAGGATATTTTATATTGATACCATCTTTATTATTTATCAAGAGAATTTATGATTTCCATGGAAAAATATAGCATTCAATTCCACTTCTTCATTCCATTATTAGTCCAAATGAAATATTAAATTTCATATAACCATATAACAATGAATTTATATTAACTATCCTTATCATATATCATTGATATTAATATTTCCTTAACCATATATCAATTTACATAGGGGGTCTACATTGATAGTTATTTTATTATTGGTGGATTAATTCATAAATACATATATTCAATTAAATCTGGATACTTTTTGATAATGCAAATTATTTATTTGATAAATGAGGAATGCTTTGGAAACTTAATATATTGGTTGGGGACCATTTACTACAAGACCTGTGATTTGGGGACTGGTTAATTCAAGCCCATCAATCCATCAAAAGTCTTATTTGATGAAATTAGTTACTAAAAACCCTAATAGTTTTTTTTCATGTGGAATAGATGTGTTTCATCCCATATATTTAAATATTATTAATAAATGTCTTGATGGTAGATGTTTATCTTCCAGAAAAATGACATCCAAGAATTTATCATTACCTTTAATGATTATAATTCATATTTTGTGTTGACATATCTATGGATTCATTTTATTAAAATTTTATTGATTAAATGGAATTTGTTTTAGTTTTATATCATCCCATATTGATATTTCAATATCTAGTTATTTCAATGGAATGTGTTTCTATTTATTTACCTTTCCATATTTTATCTTCACATCCTTCTAAGATAATTTTATATATTTAATGTGTCTTCAGTTATTAACATTACATAATTCTCATTGATTAATTATTGCATCCACTATACTTTACCCTTAAAGAGAATTTGAGATCCTGTTTATTTTATTTTATTTTCCCACGAACCTATGATGTGTAATAAGTAATATATGAAATTATATTCTATATGGAATAATTTTATCATTATCAATGTTATTTTAATAAAATTATGTTGTTTTTAGTGTATTCATTTATAAATCATGATTCATATATGTATATAGTTTACTAATAATATTAATCTATTCAGTCTATATGGATATGATTTACTTGTAAATTATTCTACTGTTATTGTAGAATGAAATTGGCTATAGGAATATAGGATCAAGTTGCTACATAATCTATGAGAAATATTAGGCTATATGAGGTGTTTTTTATAAAAACATTCCCCTAGAAAGTATGTCTGGATCCACTCTCAACGAGGGTTTGTAGGATTATACCAATAATTATAGTGGATTACTTTTTGAAACTTATAAAATTATCATTTTTCTTGTGGATATGACATAAAATATTTATGTAGTAAGTGTGCACTAGTTAAATATGAACTAAGGCAATCAATTTTTTGTGGTGGAATGTATATTTCTTATTATATGGTTCTATCATTGTATGATACATGTTCTACAAATTCATTTATGTCATCAATTTTAGTTCATATGTTTGGCTTGTATC
The DNA here is from genome assembly GCA_963277665.1 of Viscum album. NCBI lineage: Eukaryota > Viridiplantae > Streptophyta > Magnoliopsida > Santalales > Viscaceae > Viscum > Viscum album. The sequence goes on from OY728159.1 coordinate 236,140,675, forward strand.
AAAAAATATGTTGTTCTTATATGATCATTCCAAACATATTAGAATGTGGTCGAAACAAGTTTTCAAGTGTGCCATGTGATAGGTGCTAGTAGAAAAAATCGTGGTGGTGTGGGAATTTTTAGTTCTTAATATTAACATATTTTAGATGAAACTTTTTAAATATTTTATGATAATTATTTTTCCCATAGAGAATATTATGATTTTCATATTTATATTTTATCTTCTGATGGGGTCACTAATGTTTTTCTAGGTGAGTGGGAACATAAATCAGGAGGGCTGGGACTATTGATCCTTATACAAGAGAAATCCCATTCCATCTATCAGAGATATTTATTGATGGTTTTCCTTTTTTAGTTTATACAGTAACGTCATTTTTGTGTGCCTTACCAAGTGCTTTTACGATGCTTTTTCTTGTTTACTTTCAAAGATAGTTGTCCTTTTTAATATTTACATACTCCCCGATATGGTAATAATTTCTACTTTATCTTATCAATTGGAACCTACAGTGTTGGTGGAACTCAATGTATAGATTGAGGACCTAGAGGATAAGAGATTTATTCTTCCTATCATTTCACCATGGGCATTTCTTTTCTACTTTTCTAATAATTAAGACATGATTCACATGCATTGTGTGGATTATCAAATAACGAATCAGGTGACTGTTAAGAAAATATATTTTTCCTAATAATGATTATATCTTTGAACATATTAAAGGGCCAAATTTATTTTAAAATATTGAAAATTGTTTGGGTTAACACTATTAGAGAGTTTAAGAAGACTTTATATTTGAGAAAGTGTTTAAGAGGTGGTATAGGAAAGTCTAGTTTCTATTCATGACATTAGATCTCATTAATACTCATATGATATTTATGTCTTTGATGAAAGAAATCATTCATTCATTAATGGACAATTTTTTGTTGTGTTCATGAATGATATTTTAGAATACACCATGTTAGTTGAGTATCATTTATTTTATTTGGATATCATTCAACAACCCATGAATGAATTTCATTTATATGGTAACTGTTCCAAATGTGATTTTTTGTTCCAAAAATGTAAAATTTATAATGAATTTCATATATAATAGGGATTTATTGGTGGATCATGAGAATGTACATGATAAATTGTCATAAGAACATTCTAGAAATGTGTTTGAGACTTATAGATTATTCAGTTTAGATGGTTACTAATGGAGGGATTGTTTTTGGATTTATCCACAACAAGATCATCGAAGGAATCTTTAACCCACAAGGTAGTAAACTTTGAAAATATTTAAAAATTTCAAATATATTTTTAGGTTCTAAATGACAGGTTTATTTCAGAAAAATTTTCTATTCATCTAGAACCCAGATTAGGTAATGATGTTTCCCATGACGTTTCTAGTATAAAATATGTATTTGTATGGCTACATTGAAAATAAGTGTTGTCCCATGGAACTATCCAATTATTCCCTCATTATAATAACTACTATAAAAATGATATTTAGTTGGAATAATTTATTCAAGAACTCAAAAAATAGATTTAATGACTCTTTGGGATGGGATTTGTAATTTATTATCATCACAAGAGTTGGAAATGAATTTTTACTAGAAAGAATTAGAAAAACTGAATGAGATGCCGGTTGTGTTAACATCACACTTTTTATTTTTATATTTAATACAATTATTAGAACTGTAATGCTATTATTTATGTGTTCAAAAGAAAATTATTGCCACAATCCATGAAGGAAGAGTTAGAGGAGTTATATCTGGTGATATTTTTTAATGAAATGAGCATTGGAGATGAAGATGTTAGTGGACAGGTTATCTTGGTATTGATAAAATCCTAATCCTATTTTTATGATATATTTCATATTTAGTAGGTGATATAATAAATCATATAATTTATTGGTTTAATTTTTTATATTGGGGAGATTTTTGGAGATTGTTATATGTATCATAGTGGAGATTTATGCTTATGTAGTAGGTTGGTTGTTTTGATTCCTCTATGGTGGGTGTTTATAGATAATGGAAGCTGACCATGTTGGCCCATATTTCCTTGGGCTACAAAGATGTATCATGAATGAAAAAGGGGTTTTCTGTCTAAGGATGAGGTGTTTTATTGTTAATTTTGTATCGTAGAGTCTCATTTGTATAAAAATTAAGGAAAAACAGTACATGCATGCTGGTTTTTTAATCCTTTTCCAATTCTTGTATGGATGTGGTATAACTTTCAATAGGCATAATTAATGTTATCTCATTAAATATTATAAAATGATGCTTTTTGTGATGATTTACTTAATTAAAAAATCATCTCATTTCAAACAAATCAAGGAGATGATAAAAAAATATTTTCTTGGATATTTACACAACTAATATATTTTGAAACACAAATTTGTTCCCTCTACAATTTTTTCTAATAAGGATTTCAGGTTCACATCATGGATATTTAATGGGTTGTATGATGTCATGAGTTCCCAATTGAAATCAACCACGGATTGTCATCCACAAATGGATGAATAGGAAGAGAAATCTTTTCAATTTCCAGATCAAATACTTTGAAAAATCAATCATGATTTTGGTTTATATTTATAAATTTTTTTTTCATAAAGTCAAATTTCTTATCATAATTGTTCTTTGGATTTGAAAAAGAAGTAACCCTTTGAAGCATTGTATGGGAGTCTATGTTGATCTCCCTTTTCAGGGAAGAGTTGTGAGAGTGGACATTATTTGGATAGAGTGTCATTTAGAATGTGATAGAAAAGGTTCTATTGACGTGGAAGTTATTGGTCACAACAAAAAAACCGTCATATATTTTAAATAGATCACCATCATTGGCTACAATATATTGAGGTTTTTTATTCTGTTCTTCCCGTAGTTTTACAAATATTAGGATTTCTTCAGTTGGATAACAAATGTATGTTGGAACCATGGTTTAAAGTCCCATTTCAGATAATGAAGTAACATAGAAAAGTGGAATAATGGTTGAATATACCATCAATTTTAAAATAGATATACAAAGGGATCCATGTTATTCTGTTAAGATATATCAACCAGAACATTCCCATGTAATTAAATGTTGATATGTTGATCATGAGCATGATACCACCACATTTGAAATACTAGTTCCGAATATGGATTTACAAGATTATGTAATACATGGTAAAATGGTTCCCTTGGTTTAGGTATTATATAAGTCTAAATGGTAAAACCGTGAGACATGTGAATAAAAATCGTAGATGATGTAGTAGTGGACTTCTCAATTTATTAGTGTGAAACATTGATCACTTTATGGGAAAATAAATTATTTATGGTGGGGATATTGTAATGTTCCATTCAATTATTACACGTATGTATTATCACAGGTTTTGAAATTATTTGGTTGGGAATTTATTTTGGGGGATTTAATGAGTTTGGGAAATGTATTTGGATCCCTTGGGGTTATTCATATTTAGTTTATAGTTTGGGAAAACCATGTGTTTTGGCACATGAAACCATTTTTGTGAATAATTGTCTACTTGAAGCGGGAGCATGGTTTTCCCACATAGTGTGTGGGCCCCTCCAAACAATTATCAAGTAGGAAGAGGGTTATTCATGGTTGTTGCACAGTTAATGTCATTACACTATTATACCATTAACAATAATAAGATGCTCCATATAGGGAATAAAATTAAGGTGTATGGTGACTCTAAATCATGAGGCCTCTCATGAAAACCATGTGTGTATACTTTTAATTCTACATTTTTTTAATTTAAAATTCATGAACCATATCTTAACATATAATGGTCCCCTAATCTCATATTTTATTAACATAACCATTTGAAAAAAATCTCAACATTCATCATCTTTTATATTGTAGGTAGATAGCCATTGTTACCAGCCGATCTACTCAAGTTATGTGGTATTTTAATCTAGTTTTCATTTTTTAGATCTTCACTGCAAATATTATTCTCTTTTCATTTTTAACTCAAAAAGATTATGTATTCCATATCGAAGGGTCATAATAGATTATTTTTTGTTTCTTATTGACCTAGGGTCTTGATGACCCAATATACTATTCTATTGTCACCATTTTTTAGGTGATTAATTTTACCATCATTCTTAAGGAACATGACTCAATAAAAATTAATAATTCTATAAATTTATTTTGTTTAATTTTAAATTACGTTGTTTTAATAATTTAATTTAATTTATTTTTTATTAAAATGGTCTTTTTGTATAAAAATCATGATTATAGTAGGTTTTTTCTTTAGAAACTATTATTGATTACCAAGTGTTTGATTAAATTCATGAATTGATGTTTCCATTTACATATTTATATTCATGAACTGAATCATATTGGAAATTATTTGAGAGTTTTTTATAAACTTTTTTTAGATTTTTAAATGGTTTCAAAAAAAATTATTACATTGGGTCACCTTTGGTTTTTCGAGAATTGAAATGTCACTAATACTGAGGGTAATTCCACATGAGGTATTATTTCACATTAGTAGGTCTAATACCACTTGAATATATACTATTTGGTTCCATCATCATCTTGGATTAGAGATTTATTTTTATGAAAATTATATATACTCATAGGTCAGATCCCAAACTATGTTCATTTTCATTTATGATTGGGTTATTTCATGATGGAATTGTCATGGATATTTGATAACATGATTTCACATGATGTATAGTCCATTGTTATTTACTCACACGATTTCACAAAGTGGATTGTTCATGGTTATTTCCTCATTATTTTTCACATAAGGGATTTCACATGGTTATATTCACACATTACTTCACATGATAGGTTGGGAATGGTAATTTGTATACATTTTTACCTTGTAGAGTATTTGTTGGTTCTATTGGCCATATATTCATGCTTTATAAATATTTATATTCCTACCACTTATAATATTAATTGAATTTATCAAAAACCAAGGGATAATTTAGAAAGTTTTTTGATCTTTAAAAATGTATTAAAAAAATATTTATTTTAAAATAAGAACATTATCATTCTTGATATTCATCCTTTTATAAATTACTCAGAATGGCTTGATGCATGAGCTGAACCCATTCCCCCCAAAATTAATTAGTAAAATGTAAAAGTAATGTCATTACATTAGGTACAATGAATTTTTACCCACAAGATAAAAAATGAAAAGTGGAACAAAATTGACATGGAATACCTAAAAACCATCTTTTTAAGGCCAGGGGACAATACCAAATGCACTGAACATCATTGAAGATAATTAGTCTCACACTAATCAAACATTGAAAAAAATACTTACAGAACTATAAATATTTGTAATTCCATTTTGATCGCTGATGGCATGAAGATAATAACCTATTCCTAAACCACATCTCATTCCCGAGCTTTGATGTAAATTATATCATAAAATATCACCCATATATCTTGATTCAAAACCTCAGAACCATGAAAAATTATTATCAAAATAAATTCAGTTGTCATCACCAAAAAAGAGATGAAGCTGATGACCACATACTCAAAAAGCACCAATGAAACCTCTGTAAGTAGGGTACCACACCTTCTAGAGCTTCAGAACCTTCAAATAGTCCTAGTAGAAAATTAGTGCATCACTCCTCAACCAAACTCTGCAATTCATGTTCAAACATCCCCCAATGCCAAGATATACTCTATAAGTTCAGCATAATCACAACATCATAGGAGAAGAAACAAGATCCAATGATGTACAGAGTCCACTATCAGATGAAATTTTCTTCTTGGTCATAGAAAAGGATTTCCAAAGACACGGTTTCCCACAAAATATCATCAAAGGACAATAAGAAATCAGTCATCTTAAGTATACACTTTCATGTCACAAATACATAATAAATATGTAAGAACTATAAATTATCAAAATTTCATTATCTTGAATCCAAAATATGGGGACAACATCAAAAGTGAAAACAATGTAGAGAAAAAATCCATTCTGACAAAATTGCTACTCCAACTGATGTTGAAGATAATCAATATCAGGGATTTGATCAATATCAAAATCCACTCAATCAAAAATACAGTCTACGATAGTGATATAATAATCAACAGATATGTCCTTGTTATTATATCTTCCAAAATAAAACATTTCTTGTTCCTCAATCCTAGGGTATAAGTCCTACTTCGATCCTTCCTTAATCACACAAGTGAATTTTTGAAGCTTAATCATATCATCTAGTTCTTCAATCCAAAGGTGGGAGTCCACTTCATCTAATAAGGAGGATCCCTCTTCTTCTAAATGATGTTGATACAGAAGGATTTTTACTAAGCACCCATTTTGGAGGGATGCTAATTTTATTCATTCGAATCCCTGAGGATCTAGTGATAATAGTTCTCTCTAAATTAGTGTAATCAATTCATATTGTAGTATTATTTGCATCCATAATGGTAAAACCATTAGAATCAGTAATTTTTTTATTACCTTTTTTGGTACTCAAGTACAGATATTCATCCTCAACCTAACGTTCACGCTCTTTATCATCAGTATTATAATCACCAAAATTGGAGTGAGCCTCTTGTTCTATCTCGTGATTTGTTGTGAAAACTCTTAAGTTATCTATAATAGAATCAACATTGTTGAAAATATAAACAAATCCATAGAAGAAATCATCTTGAGTAGGGTATGTTGGGTAGGAATTTGGGGATGATAAAGACATTATTGGGGACTTATAATTAGAGGGTTCAGCTTTTTCATTAAGTGTTCTTATATCATTCTCAATCAAAACTAATTTCCCATTACTTTTTGGAGTTTTAACAATATTATTATATCCTATAGTTTCCTTCCTAGAGCCACAACATCCATGGGAGTGTTCAGGATTTAAAAAATTAGAGCAGTATCATGGTGTTTTTTCAGAAAAAAACATCTTGAAAAAAACAAGTATTACCATTTTGGATCCAAATAACTGAAGAAAGATGTAGTGTAAGGACAACCTCAAAACACACTCATGAACCTAATTTAATTGTCAGGTTTATAGTGGAATAATCCAACTTAATGTGATTCCATATAGTTTATAAGTAGAGAAGAGGTAAAATTGATTAAGGAAATGAAATAGTAGTCCTGGTAAACCTAACCAAATAGAGACAATCGAGGATTCAATGCTAAAATAAAACACAAGGAACCATTTTAAGTCTTTCATAACACAACCCTAAAATATCCAAGAACCCTTAGACAAAAGGTGAAAGTAGTCATTATCTATGGAGAATGAAATTTCAATATTTATCAAACTGGTAAGGTCGATTTAAAACATTAATAAATCCAATCGATTCATATGATTTCTGTAAAAAAAATTAGTGAGGGCGACGATTATTAAATATACCGACAAGAAAAAATTAGAGATCATAAGAGACATTGTATAGACTATTTTATGGAATCCTAATTGTATTTTTTCTCACATCCTACTTTTTCCTTCAGGTTGTTAAAGACATTTGTTTTTTAGGATTTCATTATTTGGAAGGGAATTGTTTTCCATGATGGATTCTCTTTTTAAAGTTTATTTCATAGTTGGATTGTTTGGAGGTGATAGTTGGTCACATGGACACTTGCTTGAATTTTCTTATCATACATTCTTTTTATTTGATATGTTATAGATTTTATAGACCTTTGTTATATAACATTCCAACTCTTTGTACTCTAGTATTCTGTCTTATTTTTTTAAATATGAGACTTGTTTTTGTTATCATGTTGCACATAAAAGTCATGATATACCATCTTAGGTTTCTTTTATAGTTTAATTGGAATGATTAATTACAATACAAATAAATTTATAATTTATTCATAAATAAGTACTATTTTTTGAAAAATCTAATTTATGATTCAATAATATATTTTCTTAAAAAAATTATTTTTTTTGTGAAAAAATACTATAATTTATATCTAGAAAATTTTTGAAATGTATTTCAGAAAATTTACATCATTTTAAAAATAAAAATATCTAAATTATCTTATGTTGAAATTTTGATAATTTTTAGAAAATTATGAATTTTTCTTTGAAAATTGAAAAATACATGTTTTTATTAATAATTGTATTTTTTATTTAAAATTTGGTGTTAATTTGAAAATTTAAATATTTTACCATTATTAAAATTAGTCAAATTATGGTCATTTAAATTAATTTTATACATGATTTTGGTATAAAATAAATTCTCTACAAAAAATGAATTTTCGTGAAAAATCATTCTTCATCGAGTTATTAAAGTTTAATTTTAAATTAAATTATTTAATTTTATTATTTTTAATTTTAATGAATCGATTCCATATTTAAAATATGAAGGTAAAAATTTGGTAAAAATTTCCTAGTTAGATTTTCTCATTTTAAATATTATCTTTAGAAATTTTAATTATTATGGTTTTGGTTGAATATGGTGATTAATGTAGAAAATAAAATGATAATAACTATAAAATAAACCTAATACTAATATTAATTTTTTTTAATGAATATATATAATTCATAGTCATCCAAAATTAGAATATATGATGTTTTTAGATTTTTTACATTATTTTGACCTTAAAAATATTTAAGTAAAAATAAAGCCACAAATATCAGACTTTTGTTTTCAAAAACAATAATATTGTTTACGTTTGAATATATAGAGGGAATATTATACTTTTTTTATTCAAAAGAAATTAAATTTTTTTTTATCATTTTAATTTTTTTTATTTTTTCCTGAATTAATAATTACAATAAATTCTTATGCAATAAGAATACAATAAATATTCAACCACTAGGAAAATAAAATAAATTATTTTCATAATGTTTATAAAAATTTCATTTGAGTTAATATTAAAATTAAACAAATTTTTTAGATAAACATTACATACTATAGAGGTGTGGAAATATTTTAATTAGACTTCCTTTATTTTCATGATGTTATTATTGTCAAAGTAAAATAATTATTCTAAAATCCAAATTAAGGATATTTTCTATTAAATTATATATTATTAAATGTTTCAAAATTTAAAAAATTCATTTATAATCCAAATGAATTTATTTTTTAAAAAATTATATAATCCATGGTGCATTTATTGGTCTTTTAAAATTTAATAGTAACATTATTTACCTATAATTGGTGAAAACCATAATATTACTATAATTTTAAAAAGGGTTAATAAAGAGATAAATTAATAATAAAAGGGTAAAAATTTGATCCAAAGAGTAAAAAATAATTATTTTATTTGGTTAATTTTAATAATTCTAATTACACATATGAATCATATAAATTTGGAACCAATTGGAAATTAAAATCAATTGATATTAATTTAATATTTTAAGAAATTTGAAGACTACCCTCCCCTCTCTTATAAAATAGAAATTCTTATAAAAATTCCACCAAACTTCAAAATTTTATTGTTTATCAAAGACCTGCCCAGATCCATTCTTTGAAAGAATCCCATCATTATAGGGCCTTATTTTTGGAATAATTTTACCCTTATAGGGATTAAATTATTATCCAAAGGAGACTTTCCAAAGAAGATGAATATAACAACCATATGTGGTGATTCATACTAATTATAAGAGATTTTTTTAATAATCTTCAATTAATTTATCCTAGTAAACACATATTATTCCCATTACATATTTTTAAAATTGATTATGGATTCAATTTCTTTTATATGAATGAATTATAATGGTTGTTATTTATTAATTTTGACTTTATTTCAAAGGTTTTCACCATTATACATAATATATTTGAATTTATTTAGAAATGATAGTATACATGTTAAAAATCAATATATACAGTGACAATTACTATTCCCACATATATATCAATTTTTTTTATTTTTATTTTATTACAGTATCTCATGTTTTCATAAAAACACCATACTTCAGAATGTTTTGTTTATATTTCATAACTATCCAAAATTGTATTTGATATTTCAATATCAATAAATGGTTTTTTTTGGTTCTATATATTTTTTAAAATCTATAATCTTTTATCTGTTATGATTATGTCAAGGTTCTAGGGAATTATTTATTATCAATGATGGTTATCTGATAATAATTTTGGTTGATCCAGTTATATATTCCCTATACATTGGGTAAAGGGATGGAACAAAGAAATATGGGTTCTCGTAAGAGATTATGGGAATTTACTATGATGGTTATTCCAATTTAAATAGTGATGGATATCTTATGTGAAACCAATTATGTTATTCTTTATTTACTTATGTGGGATATATTTTTTGTAACAGTGATGGTTATTCTTTTTTTAACTATAATGGCTAACCAAATTGTAGGGGTAATATTAAAATTAACCCCAATGTTACCAATATTATTTATCTATGCTTTCTATGGTTTTTTTAAAAATCATATGATTTCCATGGAAAATGAAAATATATTCTACTTCATAATGTTGAAAATTATAAATTTTTAAAGAATTTATTATTAGTTTTTCATGATTTCAGTTAAACCATTATGTGTTTTACATTTTCCTTTAAGATTTATTACAAATTTTTTGAAATGATATTCGTGGAAATTTATATTTCCCATATTAGAAAATTCATTCATTGAGCCCCTTGATTATTTTCAAAATGGAAAATTTTAAAAATTATTCAAGTAATAATAGTTTCTTTCTTTATTTTTAAATCCCTCAATGATATTTTTTCAAATTAGGGATTTTAAAATTATTTTTATAGGATGAGTAGAGACCTAAAAGTGGTGAAGGTCAAAATTGTGATGATGTGTCATTACAAGAAAACATGATTATTTTTAAATGTTTAGTCTTTTTGGAAATTATGGACACTGAATAGAAGTTTCCAATTTTTAATATACAGTTTTTTTTGCGAATATTTTATGATCTTACTCTCTATAGATATAAAACTGAATGATCTTTTGCAATTTAATGATGTTATTCTACTTTAAGTTAACAGAAATATTTATTTTATAAGGTTGGATATTTACATTAATTATGAATTGTATAGTGTTTTAAAGGGAATTAAAAGTATATTGTTCACACCACCAATGATGTTACTATCAAATTGGGAACACACATCCGAATTACATTGTGATAAATTTTTTGGGTGAAGTATTTTCACAAAGAGTTAATCAATGATATAAATACAATGTATACACCGTGAGAACCATATATTTTTTCAAATTCATTACATAGCCTATTAAAAATATTTTTTAATTTCATTATAAATTTTTACATTCTATTTATTGGGGACTAATGTCCCAATATTGTTTTGTAATACTTACCTTAGTTATGTGGTTATAAAGAGAGAGATAAATCAATATATGGTTAAATAGATATTCATAAATAAATATTTTGAGTAACAAATCATTTATATTATTGGGGATGAGAAACAAGTGGTTAATCACCTTCTTAGGATAACCAACAAAGCCAAATTGAATCTTATAGACAAATAACCACTAAATAATTACATTATGGGTGAAATGTTTTTCAAGATTAATGTATATGTACCTCGGTATATTGATATAATTAATTATCGAATATCTTCTAATTTTTATACTAATTTAAATCCCCAAAAAAAGTAAAGGATTTAAAATAAAACAAGATATCAAATTTTTTGATACCCCATATATACGGTATAAATGTAATAACCAAGTGATATGATGATGTTTTCTTAAAAGTGTAATAATTTTTGTACATTAATATTTCCAAAATTTTACTATGGAAGAAACATTAGAATTCATTGGATAGTTTGGAATTTATTATAATCATGGATTTAATAGGATACAATTTTAAATGATGTTCAAATATTTTGAAAAAAGTTAAAAAAAATGTCATTTTATTTGATATATTTAAAAAATATATGGAGTGTCTCATGAGACCATTATATTTTTTGATTTTTTATTGTATATGCAATAGATTTTATAGAACTCATTCTCATATTTTTTAGTAAATAAAACATATTGTATCATTTTATTATATTTCAAAATGGGTTGATTTTGAATCCACCAAAATGGTTGATTTTATCGCTCAATGTTCATTTTTCTATGCTAATATTTTTTCATTTGGAGATCTATATCCAAAATTAATGATCAAGGGACTGAATTAGACAACAAGAGAAACATAATTATAAAGTGTGGAGTTTATTATAATGCATTGGAACCCTACCAACAACAAACAAATGGGCATGTTGATGTCTCTAATAGGAAGAGAAAAATAAATTTTCAAAAACACTATTAATCCAAATTAGAATAAATGGACACAAAGGTTGGATGACATTTTATAGAATTATAGGATATCTAAAAAATATATAAAAATTTTCCTACACTAGATATTTTATAAATATATTTTCAATCTCTCTATTGAATTGAAAGAAAAAGAATATTGGGTTGTGAGAGAATTTGATCTAAACCTGGAAAGTGTGTAAAAATTAATAAAACTCTTGTTCTAAGACTTGGATGAAAATATAAGAGAAAATTCCAGAAACTCTCATATTTAAAAATAAACATCTATAGTGGCCCATGAAACGTTAATTCAACATATGGAATTCCATCAAAGAGAAATAAATTTATATATCATAATATTTAATATAATTCCTTGAAAAAATTCCTTATATATTGTAAGAGACATTAATAAGAAATCATTTATATTCTTTTAATTCTTTATATATTATAATGAAAGAAAACAAGGAATTATTCACTATAAATGGTTACTTATTTATGAAGTTTAATGGAAATCTTTTCCAATAACAATTTGAGGATATGTACATCAATTTACTTATTTATCAATGAAATCATATAGTTTGTACTATTGTTTAACACTTGAATGATTTCTACAATTCCATTTAAAATATAAATATCATTAATTACATAGAGAACCCAATGTAATTTATGTTTTCTGGAGAAATCCATTAAAGGTTATTATTTTGGAATATTTTTTCTTTTTATACCTTTCTATGTATCTTTTTAAATATTTGTATGTATTGAAAACCCATTAATCTAGATTTGAATCTGAATTCAAATTATCAAACTATACCAATTATAATATAATGATTTTATCCATTTAAACTCTTTTGACAGATTCTAAAATAATTTGTTTACAAATTTTATGTAATTATAATTTATATAAGGTCAACTATAGTTTTTATATCATTAGATGAAATATCATTATCTATCATTATCTCTTTCATGATACAATTTCTAAACTAAATGTGTATATTCATTCAATTCATTATTCCATTAGAGAATAATTACTTGTTTGAATATATAGAATTTATATAAGAATCTTATCCAAACCTAGATGAATTGATGAGTTTTCATTATACCTTATTGATGTAATTATTTCATTTTGAATCAATATCTATAATGAACATAATATCTTACACACCATAAAATTTATTAATTATAATCCCTAGTATCCATGAATATCATTTTTAATTATCCAAATTAGAATCCAAAATCTATATCCACTTTTATATAGAAGTAAATACATTATCTAGTTTGGATTTATGTGTGGGAGAAGGGATAAAGATAATAGTAAATAAATATTTTGAAATATTTGTTTAAATTGAAGAAGAGATAAAACTTTTTTTCACATTTTTTGAGAGAAAATCATAATTGGAAGAATAAAAAAATGACCTTGATATCATCTTTTGCATGGCCTAGTATTTTATAACTATTTTTAAGATAATAGTAACCCCTTTTTTCCTAAAAGAATCAATTCATCAAAAATATTTAAGATAATAATTCTAAATAAATGAATTACATAAATTTTTATATGGGTAATAAAAATAATTTTTTAATATTATTTCATGTGTACTATGTAAGAAATATAAAAATATTGTCTGGTTTTATGGAGTTGACTTAGTGTAAAAAAGATACTATAGAGTTATATGACTGGAAAAGAATTTCTAAATACACATAGAGGAAGGGCATAAAAATATATAAAATAATTAAAAAAATAGCTACCTAACCATCAGAATGATTGATCTCACTCCTACGGAAGGGAATTAAAAGTCTGTACCTACAATCAAATATGGATAACTTGTTAAATCAAAACCCACTAAGGAAAATAAAGAATATAAATGATTCCCATTACAAAAAATAGAAATTCAGAATTCATGGTTTAATAAAATATATGGGATGATTCATTTTAAATAAAATAATAATATAATGATAAGGTCATTGTTTAAGGAAACAAAATAACTTTCATTAATCCTTTATATGAAGAAATATTTCTGAATCCACCTCAATTTTTCTCATTATAAACTGCTATCCTATACAAAAAAAACCGATAAAGAGATAATGATATAAAAAAAATACATGACTCATTAGGTGGAGATATGGATATTCATAAAACCTATGGTAAAACATGATAAAACATTTAATTATAAGATATTTTTATAAAAAACAAAATATATTATTTTGGGTAATAAAAAATAAAATTATGTATGAGTTTAATTGATAGGATAAATGAAGTGTAAATTAATTTAATTTAAATAACATAGAATAACTATTCAATCACATTTAGGATTTAATATATGCTTGAGTAGAATGACATTTAGTAATTGAAATCACCTTGGATATGAATCTGAATAATTATCAGGTAATCATTTTAAAGATTATTTTTTCATTATAACAAGAATTAAATACAATGGAATTGGGAAAGAGAATATTTTTTATATAATTTACCTTTCAATTTAATGGTTTCAATCCCACTAACCTCTAATTTTATGTGTAATTATCACATATTTATAATATTAGAGTATTTCAATTTAAACTATAAAAATTATTAAAACATAATTTTAAATTAATTATTTTATATTTGGAATTATTAGAATAGTGGGTAGATTTAATTTTATATTCACTGATCAATATTATTGGTGTGTATTATTTAATCTAATGAATGAAAATAGTTCGATGCTAAAATCAAGAAGATTTGAATTACTATTGAAAAACTTATGAGAGTCATCTACATAGTAGAATTATACATTCATCAATCAATATTTGTATAAAAATAATCCATGTAGGAAAATAATAAGTTTAATAATCCATCCCTGTAGGGAAATTCTATGTACATGAATCTATCCATATAAGATAACTCCATCCACATACAAGAATTCATCTATGTGGAAATCCATAAAGAGGGATTAAAAAGACTATGCAATCACTACATATAAGATATTCTAGTGATGTAAGGATGAACATGACACTTCAATTGATGCTCCATGGTTCCATATTAACATCCATGAACATTTTTTATTCATCATTGGGGAATACATCAATTTTGGGAAAATAAATTCCATGCTTGATATTTTCACCCATGAAAGGAAATAAAAAATATTAAATATAGAATTTTTGGATTATAAGAGATTCGAAATCAATGATAATCAAGGATAAAATTAATGTATTCAAAATATGAAGAATATTGTAGATTCTTTTTGATATGAATATTGGGGTTGAAAGTTAATAATAAATATAATGGAGTGAGTCGACATCAAAAAAGTGAGTTACATTCGACTCCTTTTATCCAATTCATTTTTTATTTCTCATAGTTCTGTAATATATTAATTTGACATCGTAATTTTTTATACGCATAATATATCTGGGTAACCATTAATTAAAATGGTAAGTGGATGATTATCCTTTTTAATTAGTCAGTCGGTGCACTTTAGGGAATAAAAATCACCCTTGTTTTTAATAACTGGTTTCGATATTTGGTATTTGATTTTAAAATAATATGTGATTCTGTTTTGAATTTTTTTGGTAAATGTTATTATTATTATTTAATTAAATGATTCATAATTTCCCTCCACCTTGTTCTGTATAATAAATTGTGTATAAGATAGAGTATAGTGTTGATGTTCTCATTTATTTATCACATGTTTAGAATGGGTAGTGAAGAATCATTGATTGCCTTGAAAAAACAAGATCTGATTGGGAATTTACAAAAATCATATAAGGGTGATTCACTATAAAATCATTCACACCTAAGAAAGATTTTAGTGAAAGATTTGAATAATGTTAGGAATATTCTAACCAAATCCATCATAGTTATGGTGATAAGGGATGTTATTGGGAGTTATTTCATTATCTAATCAATAATCTGAGGTGTTAAATGATAACAAGACTCTTATAAAATAGAAAAGGGACTTCAATGTTTTCCCCGATCACTATCCTCAGTGTATATATACAATAAACATCATATTAGTATAATCATATTATATTTTCTCATTAAAAATAAGAATAAAATTCATATTGTTATAATATTCGATAATTTTCATTAAAATTTATAATAACTAAGCAATTGAATTTTTTTGGAAATATATTTCCTCAAAACATTCATTATTTATTTTCAGAAACCTATTGAAATCAATGAAATGAGTTTATCAAATATCATTTCCATATTTTCTACATCAAAAAAATCTCAACAATCTCAATCAATATATTTCCACCTATTTTTCTTCTTAAAATAATTAATTAAATTAATATATCATCCATGTTCGTCATTATAAAAGAGATTCCCCTTATAATTTAATGATAAAATTAATCTAAAGAAAGAAAATTTGTATAAATTTTCAATGTTCCAAGTCGTTTTCATATCACATATCAATTAAAATATGATGTATCTTCATGGAAAACATTTAATTATTGAAAATCCATAAAAACCTATCATATTTATCAGAACATCATTATCTATAATATTAAATTCATCAAATTATTAATCACCAATCATATTGAGATCTTTATATTTCAATATCTTGATTTATATAATTTATTTAATTACCTTAAACTTACCTTTATAGATATTTCACAGTTTTTCCTAAATGTTCTTTACTATTTTCATACATTTATCTTTCAGAAACAAATTCCCATAAATATATGATTAAACGAAATGTTAAGCATTCTCATAAGTCTCTAAATTATATATTTATAATTCCTTTTAAATTACACCTTAAATACTAGGAATTAAACTATTTATTTCAACATCCAATACATTTAAATTGACTAATATAATATCTTGAATCATATAATATTTATATATAGTTTTCTCCTTAAATTTAATGTATGAACCCATTTGTTTATCATAGAATTAATTTTTTCAATGTTTACAATAGAAATATTGATCTTTAATTTCCAAAAAAAAGAGGAATTTTTTTTCTTTAAACTCAAAGTACTTGATCATATTGGAACGAATCCTGGATTATCTAATACTAGATTGATGGGACCTTATTAATAGATGAAATTATATATGTAGTGAATTACCCAATTCACATATATTTATATTCCTTATTCAAAAAAATAGTTAAACCATTTTAATTTCAATGACAATATCACTACAAACAATATACACACACTCTAAAGTATAAATAACAAACATATATTTTAAATGAGCTTTTATTATCCTTCTACATATGCTACAAAATAAGTCAACAATCTTGTATAATGTTCTATTATATAAAATATATCATCAATTTTAGTTTTATTAATAATATATCCATTAAATGATATATATGTTCATCAAGTTTTCATTGTGGTTTTTCTTCTTCCCCTTTTACTTCTTACTCTTCCCCTTATAATTTCATGGTAGAAATTTCATTTTTCTACTCCAAATTTTCTCTATCTATATTTTTTCACTCTCTCCATGTTTTTATTATAAAAAAGTTACTATATCATTGAATTTTTTATTTAATTATTAATATTTATTGATAAATTTTTCTTCAACTAATCTTTATCCTCACTCACTTCTTTTATATTTATATTGATCCAATTATTCTATTTTTCCTTGGTATAATTAAAAGACTTAATGATTTGAGTTTATGAATCCAATTAAGATAAAAATAAAATATATCATCAATAATATTGAATTACATTGTCTAGCATAAATCACAATATAAATTCATAATTTGTTCCATGTTTAACTATTTTTCTTCAAACAAATTCACAAAATTCTTCTCTATATGTGGTCTGATATACTTCTACATATTCTATGGATTATAGATTTTTCAACTAATGAATTATCATTTGATATTATAAATTTCAATGAAATTCATCATTCCACCTCAATAAAGTATAAAGAACAAATAAAATAGCTAATCATTATGAAGAAATTTCATTATGAAGTCCACACTTCTTCATATACTATAGAATAAGAAATATTTTTTTTAATGATTACTAAAAAACCCTAAAAAAATGAAAAAATGAAAAAAGATAGTCGAAAATCATGCTATGGAATCTGGGATAAGATAGACTATATCATGAAAATAATGGATTTATCTCATAAATACTTTTTTTATCCTTTCTATTGTTGTTTAATTTATTATTTAGCAAAAATATTTACTCCTTATAAAATATTTAAATATGTATAAAATAGTATTTTATAAAATCCATTTATTCTTTATTAGAAGATTCATAGAATGAGATAAAAATCATCTTCTCCTTATGTAGAATCTATTATAGCATTATTACCACTAAAAATATTTAATTTTCATCATTATTTATAATTCTTACATATCATCCTGAAATGAATACAGAGGTTGTAGAATGTTTTTGTTAAATTCTATATAACCTCATTCAGAAATCAAAAATTAGATTCCAAAATAATTAAATCTATCTCCAAGAACCCATATATACTTCACATCGTAAAATAGAGAATTTTCTATGGGATTGAAAATGATTTATGAATTGAAAAATGGTAACAGAAATACCAAACCCACTAAATATATTTTATAATCCGTCTTCCCCTTTATATTCGTTATAGTGCTAGGGAATTTAACATAATATAATTGTGTCCCAAATGCGATCCCAAAGTATTGGACACTACAACTCTCCATATTTTCTTGTATTCTTAGTCTTAATACCCAATAACTCCATATTGTTTTTATGATCTTCAGTTTCTATACTAGATCGAAATCATTATGTTTTTTAGGATTGATATCTTATGATATGTGGTTATAATCATATAATTTTTATTGTATTCCTCCTTGTTGCTTCATTCTTGATGAGGAATAATAGTTATTGTATTCAATTATAGTGGTGTTAGGTTAAAAAAATATATAATTTATGGGGTGTTATAGATTATTGAGGGCTACTGTGAGAACATTATCATTCGATCTTGGGTTTAGTATTATTTTCGTGTCATTTTTTTTGATTCATTATTCGAGGTATGTAATTTAGATTACCATTATTTTTTAATATTTTTTCACATATTAATAATTATTTAGTATTCACGGGATAGTGGGATTATATTAAACTAATGGAGATAATAATCTACATGAATTAATTTGATTAGAGTCAAAATAAATTTTTTCCTCCTTTTTTTATTTGAATGGTATTATTGATTGGTTCTATGTTTTCAAGATATCGCGATTCTATTTTTTACTAGTGTGATAAAATAAATTTATGTACCTTGATTGTTTAAAGATAGTAATGGAACTAACATGGTAAATATAGAATTATTTTTAGTAGATTTATGAAAATCATGAATTGATAAAAAATAATAAATCATTAGTAAGTAAATTATTTTAATTTAATTTTATTATCATTGTGTTGTTTATCTATTGTGACAATGTTAAGGCACTAAATATAGTTGTTTTGTTATGTTGTGGGAAATTAATGTTTTTTCTATATATTTTTATTAAATAAAGGATTTTATGGGTTGTTTGTATGGTTTTTTTTGTGTGATAATACGGGAATATGGTTGAGATTGGTGTGTCATAATTACTTTTGGAAATTTTTGTTTTTATAATAATAAAAATTAATTGATTAATGTGAAATGGTAATTAAATTTTATAAACAAAATTATTTTTAAATATTGATAGTTGAATAGGAAAAAATTAAAATATCAGGTTTTAAATGTAAATGATGTTGAAATATTTATGTGGAACTATAATGGTTTGAGTTAATGTATATAATAAATGAATGTGGTCAATGATAACTAGTGAGAAATTTTTTACTAATGATGTAATAGGAAGAAAAAAATATCAAGGTTTTAATATTTGTCTGGTTTAATTTGTTTCATATGTTGTATCTAGTGGTAGAAACTGTTTATGAATAGTGATGCGTTGTGGTTATAAAGGTGATGTTATATAGAGTTGGAAGAAAGATTAGGTTTTTTGTTTTTGTATATATTTTCAATTTTTTGTTATATGCCCCACTTCATTTTCTTTATGAATTTTATATAATGTTTTGGGTCTATGGTGTACCCAAAATATAAATGATGATAGGGATATAGTTGTATAATCACTCTCTCCCCTATCTCTCATTGATAAATAACATGGATATATGGTGATAGAATATTGTATAAATGAGGTTATAATGTAGTTATGGGTATATATAGTAGTGATATGGTTTAAGTATGTGATACGAAGTATATATTTTCAGTTGTGTGATTATGGAAATGATATATTATGAGGAATAAAGATATGTAGATATAAATGGGATGGGAGTATCAAGACATATATCATTGGTGACATGAGGGTGACTATATGATTAGAAAGATGGATACAATGTAACATTTTATATACATATTTCCATGAGATATTACTATAATTTTGTACAGATTTATTATGTGATAATTAATGAGTTTGTGGAATTAAATCCTTAGGATAATTAATGATTTAGTTTCATTATTTAATCATGGTAGCTTTACAATTTGATTTTCATATTTCAATGGGTGTTTGTATAGAGTACCCTACTGGTTAAACTTGAATTTTTCCATGTAAAATTTATTTCTTTTTATAAATAATTGTTTGTTGGTCTTGGTGATTGAGATAATTAGTAGTTCCAAAAAATGTTGTGAACAATTAGAGTTAAAGTTCTTTTAGTATGATATATTTTATATTTTTATTATTTATTAATATAAGAAGATATATTATATATTATGTTATGTTGTTGGTTTCATTATATATATTTTATTTGGGGTGTATTAGATCTTTATTATTTCATTTATAGAAATATAAATTGTTATTCCTCTCACTGTGTCTTTTTTATAACCTCATTACAAGTTACCAACCCATAGCCAATTAAAGGTAGGTTTTAGGGGTTACTTCCTTCTTCACTACTTAAATATGAGGGGATTTAGTTGAAAATACCATAAAATAATTTTATTATATCATTTATTTAGTTTTCTAGATAGTTTTTAGTGTTATGAAATATTGATTTTAACAATGTTTTGATAGGAAAATAGAATTATTTGGGCATAGTGTGTAATATTGGAAAGTAAGATCTATACGGACCTTGTTATTACCCTATTAATATGGAATAAAGATCTTATTTATATTTAACAAAATAAATTTATATTATAATAAATACAAGATAAATATATCATTTTTTACTTGCATCGGGATTGTTTACACGTGTTTTTGAATAAGGGACATTCGAATAAAATTTAAAATAAATTTAACTAATTTTTGTAATATAAATATTCTATCCAAGGATAGGAATATGTTGAATTTTTTTATTGACACAGATAGTGAAAGGTATTATCATGCAGTTTAGGTTTCATTGTTCTGGAAAGATATTCTAGTAAATCAAGTGTGGGATTAATTTGATGATAATTATTATCAGAGGAATGATTTTTCTGTGTTTAAATGGTAATTTTCTCTAAAAATGTTGTTTTTATCCATGAACATGATATCAAGAGTTGGATGTATGATTTTGTTTTGATTTGATCCCTTTGTTAGAAGTGTATACTATTTCATAACAATTAGTTTAATGATGGTAATAGCTCAGTAGTGATGCGTAAAATTTCGTAGATATTGAGATGAATTGAAGATGTTTTAGGAGATGTTTTGTATTTCGGTTTGAGTGAATTTTATATCATCAATAAAAAATGAAATATATTAATTTTTATTTAATACCCCTCCTATAAATGAGATTCAATGTGGGGATACTGGTGTTAGTTCTATGAATATCCCCCACATTAATCTAAATATTTTCAGACTAATGAAGAATAGTTGTGTAGTTTTGAGTAGGGATTGAATATAAATATTTAGTATCATGACACCCCTTCCAAGATGTCAAATCATATTGATGTTTTTTTAAATACAGTGGTTATAGAGAATTAATTGATGATCATGAGGTATTCCTATGTGGTAATTAATCATAACATCTGAAGGAGTAGAGTTATTGATAATTGTTCTTATCATAATGGGTAATCGTGGTTTTGTCTAGGGGAGAGTTAATCTAATTTATCCACTTATCACTTATCTAGATCCGATTTTACACAATATTACCAAAGAATATTTTGTATAGTTATTTTTATTTATAATGGTTGATTCCATCACAAATTCCAACGTTTATCACTTTTGTGTAGTAATCCTGGTATAACGCATTACTAGAAATTTGGGATATACTAATTGTTTGAAACCAATGTAATATGTAGAAAAAACATGTATGTACCTTATGAATATGTGGTTATAAAACAGTTTAAGAAAACATCAATTTAGTGATATAAATTTTTTTCTAAACTGTTGGCACAGGTATACTATCGAGATAAAGAAATATATACGGTCTACATATCTCTTATCTAACTCCACCTAAAATGATAGAAAAACTAATTGGATATAAATATAATAAATCACTCTATTTTTTAATAGCATTTAAAATAGATTCATATAAATTTTTTACTTCAATTTTTAATAAAATAAAATGAATTGGTAATAAATATTATGAATTTGTGTCATAATATTATAGCATCCATAATCAACATGTTATAGAAATAAACTCCAAAGTGAATTATATAAATATATTTCTCTAACAAATTTTTATTATAATCAATATTTCCATATTATTAATCACTACCAAAATCCTTATCACATATTTAATTACTTGCAGTATCATCATCAACTACTTCATTACCATCAAAAAAAAGATGATCATCTTCCCGTCCACAATGAGGACCACTTTCATTATCCTTTGAATCATTAAACAAGGTTATTATTATCGATATATATGTCTCAAAATCAGTAAAAACATTTGGTGGATGTGATGGACGCAGGGTCATTATAAATTATCTAAGATATTGGTGATGTTTTAGCCTATTTAGAAACCCTATATCCTTTCTTTGTATTCTTCTAAATAAAACTATATCAATATTGCTCTAGAAAAAAATTAATTGTTTTTAGAGGTCTAGTAAATGGTGGAAAAATTAGTCTTATCAGGTCGACAACGAACTCTAACTATGTACTCATCAATTAATACATATTAAAATTGATATTTTAGAATAATGTTGTTATCATACATCTCATCAATATCCTCTAGAGAATAATTTTTTGAAATAAAAATAATATATTTTTTATAAAATATATTTTATAATTTAAAAGGATTTGAATAATTCATAAAATATTTTCTTACCTCACAACAATAATAACACTCATGTTATTCTTAAATATATTTAACAAAAACAATTCTTGAATGTAAATCCCCTTAATTTTCAACTCTTTCCACTATAAATTAAAATAAATACAAAAAACAATAAATAATTCTATATTAATAACAAAAATATTTTTAAACTAATCTATATTTGTAACCTAATTTTCATTATCCTTTAAAAATTAACACATATGATACCTAATTAAACTCAATTGAAAAAAATAGCTAGATCCCCTTAATTTATTATATAGTTATCTATCCCAATGTGTGTATATACTTAATAACACCCTTTTATAATTTGAGAAGGATCCTAATACAATCAATAAAAATAACTAATGTTTTAAAAAAACATAATCATTATCAAATCAAAACCCATTGGATTTTTATAATAAATTAAAATTTTCATTCTTTTAAATGGTAGTATTCTCTTATTTCTAGGTAAATATTGAATATTTTTAGATTTTAATACACTATAACTCCATGTTATTCCTATTTGTGAGTCCAAAATTCAACTGATACATATAATATATCTATAGTTCTCCAAATTCAATAATATGTTCTTCTGTTTCGTAATCACAAATTTTAATACGATATTAAAGTTAAAATAAACAGATTATGATATACTATTATATATATAATAAATTTTATTTTCCATATATCAAAGCAGACATTATTATGTATTTTTTCAACTGTTTGTCTCTTAGATAATAGTTTCTTTTGATCCATATCCCCATACATTTTTAGAGACTACCTAAAACATATACATTCATTACC
The DNA here is from genome assembly GCA_963277665.1 of Viscum album. NCBI lineage: Eukaryota > Viridiplantae > Streptophyta > Magnoliopsida > Santalales > Viscaceae > Viscum > Viscum album. The sequence goes on from OY728159.1 coordinate 236,164,713, forward strand.
ACATTTATCGATAATTTTTTTTCATTATTTACTCTAGGATTACATTTATATATAGTTTCTATACATTATGTGCTTGAGTAAACACACACCAGCTAGTAAAATATCCTAATGAGAAAAATATTTATTTTCTAAAACACATTAAAACTAAAAATGTTGTGAAATATAATTTAATGAACTTATAAATAGATAACTCATATACTATGATTAGTAGGCTCTTATGGATCCATATGCTTTAAAGGATTTATTGTCAATAAATGATCTATTAGCTCAAATGCATTCTTCATAAGATCAGTATTCTATACATGATCAGAATTGGTTGGATTGAAATTCATAAAATCATTATCATAAAACCCTTAATATATAGAATACATGTAAAATAAAGGTATAATAAAATTTGGTGGAAATTTATAAAAGGAGTTAGGATAAATAATGGTATGTACAAATGGTATATGAAAATAACGTGTTGTCTAAAATGATTGTTATCACATATATGGGTTTGGAATCCTTGATACCTTGTGTGGAATGATGATATGATATAGTGGGGTATATGGGATATATGGTGGCATGTTAGGGTGTGAATAATTTTTGGGGGTGATCTATAAACCTCTAGTACCCAAAACACTTGATCTACTATGATTCCCAATAGTATCTACAGCTAGACTAGAGAATAGTTTTCTCCTAGATTGTCAATATTATGTGAAATTTAAAAATAAATAATAAAATTAAATTTTTTGTTGTTTAAATGACATATAGATATATATATTTAAATTTATATATGCACTAGTGGATCCATTGGATGTGGTCCCATCTCTTGAATTAATAAATTTTTATTCCATAGTCTATTCATATATAATTCATTAATATTTTCAAAATTATATAAAAAACAAAATTCCAATTTTATTGATGGAAAAATATTGATGGGAGATACATACTAGACATAAGACCATACATTAATTTATTATGATATATTATAAGGAATGGAAAAACAATATATATATGATACTATAACATAATCAAGTTATATAAATTTACATAGAAAACAAGACATTATATATGTCATATTGTACTCAAAGCTTGAAAAATGTCATGTAAAAAAGGCATATGATGTGGAATAACCTATTCAAGGTATAAAATTTTCAATTACTCTTTAACATAGTTAAAGTTCATTTAAAAACCCATCTTCATTCAAAAAATTATATAATATCATAGATATTTTTTTAATAAGTCTAAATGTTTATATTGAAAAGATTTGATTTATAACTGCAGAAATGGATAGAAATGTAATGGTGTCTTGAGACCATATACTTTTACTTCTACAAATTTCACCTCACAAGATTAAGTTCATGATAAACTATAATAATTTATATATTTGATTCATAATTTGAATAATTTTTTTTACATCATTAGAGGTAGCCACGGTGTTAGTTTCTTTGATTCTAATATTAAAAATATTTCTTTGTATGATTTCATTTAGGGAACCATGTTTAGGTTTTAAGGTATCTTTGATATAAATTTTTTTCACCATTTATGAGAAAATATATTAGGCATCAGTACGACATAAGAAAATCATGTAAATTACAATAAATAAGTAATTATAAATAAATGATCCATGTCATTTCATTGAATCAAAACACTACTATTTTATTATAGTGAGTCAACATTGAGTGTAATAATAAAATAATAGTATGTTAAGAATATATCTATAATAATACTCATTTTTATATAAATATCTTCTATTAGATGATCAATCAGAAAAATATATCATTATAGTAAATATAAAATTAATATATTTTATTCTCATGTTCACTACTCAAATAGTTTTAAAAAATTAATATCCATTAATCACCAATTTTTTACATTCATGAATAATATAATTAGCAACAAAATCTAATTCTTTTATTTCAAGAGAGATGGAATCAGTTGGTAAACACCACACCAGATGTATATAATATAAATAGAATATTAATTACTATTTCAAATATATTTTCTAAAGTCATGATCGTACCTTTGAGTTTAACCATGTAGTAAACACTTAGCTACGCAAAGTCTCTTTTCATCCCAAAGGTAATAAATGATAACTTCTATTTATAATTTTTTATTTCCCCTATATAATAATATAATAGAATTTTAATATATATATATATATATACTATGATATTACATATACATAGCCAAATTAGTTACTTGATGTTTTCATAAAATAGATAGTATTTTAAACAATTGTGTGATTAACCATTTCCCTATCTCTAAAGCTCAAAATACTAACATTTATAATCAATAAATTCCCCTTATTTGGCGAATTTATGGAAAATATGGATACATTTTCTAATGTTTCTAATATAATTTTTTCAACGGCTAGTAATATATTTTTCACTAGTTGGCTAAACAAATTGAATATAAATTAATACATTCTTAAGCGGAATTGCATTTCATAGTGAAACATTTGAGAAAACTCATATTCCCAACATATGTTTTTATTTTTGACATATTTTAAAAAATTTAAACATATAATGCATATAAACATTGAATAAAAGAATAATATTATCTAGATTGTGTGAAGCTATATGTATCATGCATATAAAAAATTTTAAATAAAAAATATTATAACTCACACAAATTTACCTACTTCTATTCCCATATTGTTTTTAAAAAGAACATGTTTATAATTTGAGAATTAATATATTTATTATATTATTAAAATAATGTAATCTTCATGAATACAATATTTGGTAGAAAATTATGAATTTTTTTAATCAAGTCATGAAAAAATATGTGATTGTCACAAGTTTTCAACAATTTTAATTCAATGCAATTCTATTCCTTTGATATGATATGTTTCTTAAAGAAATATCTTGAACTATAATAGTTTATATTCTTTAAATAAATTTTGTCATGATAAAAAATATTATCACATAATAATCCCTAGGAATATTCATGTTTTTATAGAAGATAAATTAGTTATATAGTTAAATTATAATACACAATTCCAAAAAGTCTAACTGAGATAAAAAGCATCTTTACTCTCATCCAGAAAATTTATAAGGTCTAAATTAAATAGTTTAAATTTATTTTTCTAAAAGTTAATTATATATTAATAATTTATTAACAAATTGGTTGAATATATTTTAAATGGATAAAATACTTTTCTTCCTATAAATATAATTGGATTCAATAAAACCATTCATCTTTGCTAAAGATTTAATTTTAACATTCCTAAATTAAAATAAAAATATTTTAGTTAATGAAATTAAATGGGGTTTAACACATAATGAGGCAGCTTCTCAATACCAATTGTGATTTCAAATATTCACATATTATTATTATGTTTATGAATCATTAGATATAGTAATTAATTAAAAATGATGTGAAAACTACAATGATTTTTCTTCCAGTTATATTTTGTGTTATTCATTGATATTAGATTATATTTTTATCTCTTCATAATTCAACCATGACTAATTTCAATGGTATAAAAATAATTTGTCATATCAATAATCTCAACACACATCCAATTTTTTTTCTATGAATCATAATATATTTCCATTCCAAGATTTCATATCTATATTAACTCTTTTATTAAAGGATAAAAGTATATATATATATATACATAACATTTAGAGTATATGAGGTGTCCATATATTTGAATATTCAGGAATATAGATTTTTTTCTCAAGCACAACTGTCGATTAATATTATAAATACAAATGAAAACTAGCCATGTTATATTTTATGTAAAAATATAAGAAAATGGATTAAATCTACAACATGTTATACCCATCTTTAGAATACATATGTAATCAATAAATCTAAATTTTCTTTCATAAAGTACATTCCATTAAAATCCATTAATAGGATAAAAAAAATTTATTATCCTTAATCCACTCTATCCCATTACATGGAACAGTTGGTGGAATTTTTACATATATGGAATGATTTTGTAGAATAGGTATTAGGGGAAAGTTCCCCTAAAAATATTATAGAACCCAAGGTATTATTAAATCATTATTTGTATTATATAAAGTTATACCTCATTATTTTTATTTATTTAGGATGATGGTATCCTCGCAAAATAAACTGAAATCTTTTTGGAAGACACTTAATTTATTAGTTTAAAAAAATCTAGCCAATTGAAATTTATTCCCAAAAATGATGCTCCAACATATCTAAATAATAAAAATATAAGTCCTCATAGAAGATAATAGGATAACTAATTCTAGTTTTAGAAATCCCAATCATGGTTTCCCTATCATACAATCATAATAAAAGTAACTAATTTTCTATTTTACAACATTCTAAATATATATAAATATTTATATCATCCATCAATTTTTTTCGCACTCTCAACCATATCACTTTCATTTCAATAAAACAATTTCTATCTATTATCTTCATGAATTAGGGTATATTTTTTCACATGATGAAGAAATATTAATTTGATAAATACTTTTTTAATTAAACCCATTTTATTTATAACACAGTCATTTCAAGCACATCATTTCAATCCATTGTGATACCAAATATATTAGTTAGTTTGAAAACAATCTTTTTTGTATACAATTCTTCCTAAAAAGTCATAAAAATATTAATTAATAATAAAATAATATCTATAATTGTTAAATAAATAATATAAAAAATCCAACTTGTTCTAAAAAATAATTCAAATATGATTAGTATCATATGTCTAACTACTATTCATTGTAAAAAAATTAATTTACTCTTAAAATCAATATAATATACTATAATAAGAAAATTCAGGATAATAATGACCATTACGAATGTACATTAGATTAAAAAAATTAATAGAAAAATTAATATATATTTTATTCTGAACAATAGTTTTTTTAGGTGACTTTATGCATTAGATAAAAATAAGTCCTGATATTAAAATATTTAAAAAAAATTCTTCATTTATAACACTATTCAAATTATATTACAACCATATAACAATTTTACAATTAACATTTTATAGAAAAAACATTATTTTTCAATTTAAAATGTTAATATTAAATTAGAATTATTTTCATATTTTTTTATAAATAGTTTTATTTTAGATTAACAGTGAATAGTATTTTTTATATGAATAACATAACTTTTATGGAATTATCATTATAAAATTATTGATTAAAAGTTTTAAAAAATATAAATGGTATGAAATTTATGAGAATTTTATTATGAAGTAAAACATTTGTATCAAATTACGAGAACCTCCGACAAACATTATGAAACATAAATTCTATTATATCACAATAATTTTTTTTATGTAAGTTTTCACATGTTTGAATTCCGATTTGGATTACTTTAAAATCTAAATAACACTTATTAGTTTTATAATAAAACAATTACATTTGTGGAAATAAAAATCCTTGATCATTTTATAGTAATCATAACTTTTACATTAAAAATAAAATTCTAAAAACGTATATTTTTTGACGTCATGTGGGATAATACTAAAATTATTTTTTATCACACAAAAAATATATTTTAAAAAAGTTTATTTAAATATTTAATTATTATGTACTAGTTATGGAATAAGATAAATTTAAATTTTTTACATTGAAATTAATTACCATGGGTAATAATTAATTAACAATGTAAATGTCAATTAGTGTAACAAAAGTAAATTTAAAGGAAAAAAAATAAAAAAACATAAATCATTTCATGAAATGAGTGTTTTAGAAAAATTTTGACCATACATTTCCCAAAAATATATTAGTTTACATTTTGGACCACATTATGTAGAAACTAAAACTTCCATTAAAAATTTATTAAATCTTATAAGTCAAATATTCAATACATAACATAAGGATCCATTCTAGAATTGTTTAGGTATGCTGCCTTCAGAAAATTTCAAACATGAAAATATTTTCCATAAGTGAGATATCTCTTATCTAACTATTTTCAACAAAAAACTATTCTTAAACAAATCCTATATAATATATTTCACCATAACATAGTGAGAATAAATATGATAATGGGTGATCTCATATTATTAGTAACTTTAAATAAGGTGGATATCAATATATCAAGTGCATATGGGTTTTAGAACATGAGAATAAAATTCTAAAAACAAACCATACATATAACAGATTATAAAATCGAGTAATAGAAAAATCTTTTGTAGTTCATATGACATTAATCGTAATGGAATAACTGAACATGATCCATGAGATCATATAATTGACATAATAATAGGAATTATTGAATACATAGAATAATAAAAAATAATTTCTAAAGATTTCCATGATAATTTCTGATCCTACCAAGTTTAATGGTTTCACTTCCTAATCATCTTAGTAGAAATAGTTCACTCAAAAGACTATTACAATGGAATGATTCTTGTAGTAAGTATGGAAAAATAAAATTCCAACCCAATTTATATTATGAGATATTAATCATTACCCAATAATTTTTATAGAGTTATAGGTCCCAACCATCATGGTAATAACATAACCACCACACATAGTTACAAAATAAACACTCTCCATGGTTTTAATGTAACCAACTCCATAGAATGAAAATAATACATATTTGTTTCCTATAATATGACTAATCATTTATGATGTAAAACCCCATAAAAAGTAATGGGTTTCATAAACATATCATTATTGAATTATCAATGTAAAATAAATAGTTTCCTAATGATTTAATCATTTTATCATTTCCTATCCAATGGAAAAATTGGTTCGTTTCAATATAATTTTATCATGTTATACCCTATCGATGGGAAATGGGATTTATAAACATATGTTCATCATAAACATGAACCATTAGGATAAATAATAAAAATGGTATTCTTTAATCATATCACCGGAAAAGAAAATTTAACATCACATGATGTTATTTAAGATGGAAATTTATTTTTAATGATTACTTGTAACATTTCTAGGGAAATAGACATTAAACATTGGAAAACACGTTTTAAAGTTTAAAATATTTTTTAAATCCTTTCCTTTGACAATATCCCTTGATACTTATAAAGGATGATATAAAAATTATTTAAATAATTTTTTGACAAAACAAAAAATTCCTCTTTAAAAATATAAGCATTAAAACATAAATCATTTAGATAATATTTTTCGATAAATTTATTTATTTAAAATTATAAAAGAATTATTAGAAAATATAAAAATTAGTTCATAAAGAAAATTTCAATTCAAATTTGAGAAATATTTTTTAAATCATAATATTTTTTAAATACATTTTATAAAAAATATCATTGGAAATATACAGAAGAAAATTTTAAGCATTATTTGGTTTGAATGGAATAATAAACTATTCATTATGTACAAGTTAAATAAATAATTCCTTCTACATTTTTAGTGAATGTTAAACGTGACATGTTCTTGAAAACAACAAGATGAGTCCTATTATAGCATTTTCTAAAATACCAAGGACAAGTATTTTTTTAAATAAACCATTAGGAAAATGTTGAATCATTTTTTGATACACTTTTAGAAAACATAGATATTTATGAGAAATGGTTTTTCAACCAATAATAAAAATAATTTCAGTTTATTTTAAAAATAAATATTTTTGAAACATGTGTACATAAAGGGAGTAAAATGTTCTCAAAACATGTTTACTAATGAATAAGGCATATTATATTAAAATAACCAATTTTGTTGAGATATGTATCATAATATTTCATCCTTGTGATCATAGTTATAAAATATTCTAATAAGTAAAGAGACTGTAATATAAAACTTTGATAACATAGGTAACTTAGAATCATATACCCCAGGAAAGAATAAAATTAAATGAAACTTATAATATCATTATAAAAAATAAATTCATGATATTATATTTAAAAGGGAATGAATATACACCTCATAAAAATTTGATAGATGTATTACATAATGTATGTCTTAAAGGAGGCAAATTGAGATAAATATCTTATACTGTTATAGTAATATATTAAATTATAATCCCTACTAAAGAATAAAATCAACTAAAAATTTACATATAGTTAAAATAATTATCTTCATGGTAAAACATGTCAATGGGATAGTATATGAACCTAAAAAATGATAATATTGGTAAATTGTCATAGGTATCTAAGAAATAAAACCGGGTCTAGAAATCCCTTACAGTAAATCTCAACATATTTTTTACATGTTCGAACATACTATATAATAAATTTATGTTTATTATAAAAAATTTTACAAACTATAAAAATATATATCATATAATATAAGATTTAATTTTTTTACTTTTTTTTAATAATTCCATGATGAAGTCACATTTTGGATAATACGTAAAAAAAATTCATAGAGTTGTTGATTTTTAATTTTCTATCTTCATTCATTGATCATTATTACCTAATCAATAAAATCATTACCATGACATAAATATCATATATATTGAGTAATTTTGAATTTATATTAATCCATAAAATTTTGTGATATGAAATGAAATACCTTGTTTATAGAGATAGTATGTTGTACATACACATTAATATTGTTTTAATTTTATCAAACTATTGAAAGAACTAATGACAAACAATATATCACCATTTATTAATCATGTTAATGTCATATATTTGTCACGACCTCTCCCCCGGGGGCCGTATCGGGACTACCCCAAGCCCGCCTTCCATAGGCCAGGGGCTGGCGAATAGCACCTAACGCGTAAATACCTAATCTAGGAAGGAATTTCCTTTATAACTATAAACAAACACACCAGAGTATACAACTGGAAGAAAATAACTAAGTAAAACTATATACAAAAGATGTACTGGAAAGTAAAAAGGGGCCAGAAATATAGACCCAATAGGAAAGTACAAGTACAATTGAAAATAAAGTACAATTGAAGTAAAGTAAGCCAGTTACTATGTCGTCCTCCGGGGTTCCTACCTAAAGGGTAGGTACAGATAGCCTCCACAGCACTCCAAGTTCGTCCTTCTGATTCATGTATCGTCACGCCGAGTGGTTTACCTCCGGGTACCGTCTAGTCCTCCTACTCTCTGCCTCAGTCAGCGCTGTCTGTCATCATCAACCAACACAACTAGGTGCGGGAATAGCCTGTGCAGGGGTGAGTATAACGATACTCAGTAGGGACCCCAAGACCCTCAAGGACTCACAAAACCCAACAAGGATAAACCACAATGTATGAAATAAACGGATAACCGTTACTTAGGTATATGCGCATACATATACCTAAGTAATCTAGTAACCCATCTCTATCATGAGGAAAAACACAAAATTCATTGACTCATCTCAAACTAGGATTTTCATTATCGAAACCATGGCTGTTGGAGAACTCCTCCTATATCGAGTACAGTAGGCATGTCGCGACATCGTGGTGCTTCTCACTAACGTTGAACTGCTGAGGTACTCCTCCTGTCGAGTACCATAGGTCTGTTGCCAACTACCAGGTGCTCTTCCGCTGTGGGTCTATCGCCAACTACTTGGTGGTCCTCCACCGTGGCTCTGCAGCCAACTACCAGGTGCTCCCCACTGGGCTTGTCAAATCACTCAAGTCGAATCGGTCAAGCAGTCGTTAGGTCGGCCAGCTACTAAGTCCATGTACTCTACCTTTTCTTCATTGGAAGGATCTTCTCCATGAGATACTAGGAAATACTCCAGCTATCGCGAAGTGCTAAGAAGAATTATCTCAAAGGTCAGCCACATGATAAGGGTCTCTAAGCAACAGACAGCGCGCCAATCGGATGCTCAGTCTGTTAGTTGTTAGACTTTTAGTCCCGGGGGCCAGGTTGGATTCGTCTACGATCGAACCTGGCTATATCTCAACTATACCTCGAACTCTGGTAGGGTATTATCAAAGGGACTGCTTCTCTCTAATAATAAATGTGCCATTGACGGTTTGTCTAACGGATGTCCGGTGACAATGATATGGCCCAAGAAGGTAAAGGGGACGGTAATGGGCATGGGCCAAATCCGACCCGGTCGGACCATCTCGGCCCAACCCAGACTGGGCTGACCCAGTCTGGGTTGACCCATTCAGTCTCGCTGGGTCTGGCCTAGACCGTTGGGTGGCTCATCCTGCTATGTTTTGGCCTGGTCCACTGGGCCCGGGCTCGGGGCTAGTTCGGCCTGGAGTGTTGCGAGGTCGTGGCCCGGCACGGCTCGAACCGGAGGGCGCATCCAGCCGGTTCGTCCAGGGCACCATGAGGGGTCTAGGACACCGCCTCGGTCGGGTGGCTGCGAGGGAGCCGGGATGCCGCGGGGGTGCCAGGCGGGGTACCGGGGGTGCCGGGAAGGGTGCAATAGGGCGACGGGTCTCCGGGAAGGGAGCGGGATAGCGCGTGGTGAAGCGGGCAGTGTGCGGGGGAGCAAGTACTGTGTGATAGCGCATGCAGCGCGCTGGGGCACTGGGCAGAGCACAACCGGGTGCTGGGGGCGCCGCACAGCGCGCAGGGAGGCAGTAGTGGGTGGGAGTGTCGGGCAGCGGGTGGGGGCGCTGGGTAGGTTGCCGGTGGGGATGGGTAGGTCGCGGTTTTGGCTGAGGCATGCATCGGGTAGAGATTCAGGAGGCTGCGGGTAGGCGGGTCGGACGTCGCTCGGCTGGCGCTGCTCGGTCGGGAGCAAAGGTGTGTCGCGGGGGTGACACGATTCGCGGAGGCCTCGGGTAGCGTGACCTTCGTCTTGCCACATATGTTGCCTCTTGCTTCATCTAAAAGCTAAAGTACAATCAAAACAAGATCATCCAGGAGGTAGGGCCATGTTGGTTTGGCCCGCACCCTCAGTGTTTAGGGTGGTAACAGTTGGTTCTCAATAACGGAGCACAATATTCCACCCGTAAAATATGAACATCATCGTTCTTCATTTTTAAAGGAAGAAATAACTTGACACATAAAAGAAACTAAACCCCTACCTTTGATTCACCGCTCGACATTCGTTGATGGAGTTGCGGGAAGAAGATGATTTTATCGTTCATCGCATCCGTTGCACACTTCCACTTCCGATTTGTGTCGGTTGTGGAATACACTCCACATTGGTTGTATCCGTGGGAGGAAGTTGAAGGAGGAAATCATCGCCGACATTCTTCACATTCTTCGTTTGGAGAACTTCTTTTCTCCCTAGCTTCCCTCCTCCAAAGCTCCACCAAATGCCCAACTAAAATAACAGAGGAATGGTTCGTCTATTATTTTGTTACATCAATAAAACAAAAAGAGAAATTAATTAACCTGACTCCACCAAATTAATTGCTCAAGAGGTGTCACATTAAATTTGGAGGATGTGAAGAGGCTCCCTATAATTAATTAACATGCATTGGCGCAGTTAATTAGGGGAGATGGCACAAAAAAATCAAAAAGGGGGATTTGGAAATTAATTGGGGTGGTAGTGGCACCATTAATTGTCAGGGTAGTGGGCTTCATTAAGGTGAAGGGTGGTCAAGGAGTTTCTATGCCTTAAATGGGGAGTTCCAAGGGGTTACAAGCCCGGGTGATCCCCACCAAAATCATCCTCCCAAGGGACGTTATGTTCGGGTAGGCCCCACCACCATAACCTCTTATAAGAGGTTAAGGTGTGGTGGCCCCCACCTCCAACCTCTAATTAGAGAATTTAACCACCCAACCGTCACATGGAGGATAAAATAAAATATTGTGTTAACTCACTTTATTTTATTAATTTGCTTATAAAAAGGCAAAAACTAACTTTTATTCTCGACCAACTACCATTGGGGTGAAAGTCTTCTTAAGCGAATACTAGCGTTGTGAGTTCAACTGTGCCCTCATATTTCAATTCCGAGCACCGGTTCAAAAGTTATAAATATCTTCTCGTACCATTACTGAATGTACTAGAACAAAACATCAGAAATTGATTCTGGGAACACCGAGCCTCAGAATCAAGCGTCGTAAAAATTCATGGACTCATAAAAATCCCATGTGTTTTAGAAAAAAAATTCCACAGAATTTCTGGGTCTTTACATTCTCCCCACCTCGGGGATTTACATCCCCGTAAGATACAACTCGAACAATGGGAACAAATGGGAGTATTGAGCACGCATCTGAGCCTCCTGCTCCCCTGTGCTCTCCTAGAGGTTCACGTGCTTCCAAAGAACACGCACCAGAGGTATCGACCATTCATGTAGGACCCACACCTTTTGATCCTCAATCTCCCTTGGAACCTCCGTAATAGTCTCCCCATCGTCGACGTCCATCTCTCCATGGTCGATGATGTGAGAAGGGTCATTCACGTATCTCTTCAGCTGAGATACGTGGAACACGTCGTGCACCCGATGCAACTGAGTTGGAAGAGTTAAGCAATAATCCACCTCTCCTACTTTGCTGAGGACCTGGAAAGATCCAATGAATCATGGGGGTAAATTTCCACCTCGGCCAAATCTCTATAGACCTCATCGAGGTGATACCAATAGAAAGACGTGGTTTCCATCCACGAACTCTATAGGCCTCATTATCCTATCATCATATGAATTATACCTGCTCTGTGCAGTCTTCATTCACTTCTGGATGATCTGCACCTTCTCGATGGTAGCTCGTACCATCTCTGGTCCCACTACTACTGACTCCCCAAGGTGTGTCAAGCACAAGAGTGATCTGCAAGGTTGCTCGTACAATGCCTTGAAAGTTTTCATACCGATGGTGGAGTGATATGTATTCTTATAGGAAAAATCCACCAAGGGAAAGTGATCCTCCCAGCTACGATCGAATTCAAGGACAAAAGCACGAAGCATGTCCTCGAGGGTCTGAATGGTCTGCCCAGTCTGACCATCTTTCTGAGGATGGAATGCGGTGCTTAAGCGAAGCTGTGTCTTGAAAGCCTCCTGCAACTCCTTCCATATCCATCAAGTAAACAATGTGTCAAGGTTGGAGACAATAGAATAAGGTACTCCATGTAAACCCACAATCTCCTACACATAGAGGCATCCCAAGCTCTCTACTAAACCCTACTCTCTGATCGATAAGATGTGGGCCGACATATTGAGTCGATCTACGATAATCCAAATCGATTTGTGACCTATGGATGTACGTGGAAGACCCATCACGAAGTCCATGGATATCCCATCCCACTTCTACTCTGGGACCTCTAAGGGATGAACCAAGCCTGCTGGTAGCTGGTGCTCTTCCTTCACTTGCTCACAAGTGAGGCACCGTGAGACAAACTCAACTATTGACTTTTTCATACATGGCCACCAGTGCTGTCATGGAAGGTCCTGGTACATCTTCACCACTCATGGATGTACCACTATAGGGGATGTGTGGAACTCCCTCAACACCTCCTCCTGAAGTGCAGCTGGTACCAAGGTACGTCCTCTGTAGAGGATGATGTGCTCCCCACATTCAGAAAACCATCAGGTGCTTGCCCTGTGGATATCTGAGCATGTCATGTCTCAATGTCAGTGTCCCCATGTTTTGCATCTCTAACTCACTGAAGAAGTGGGGGGATGATTATAAGAGACTGTAGAAAAGATTCCCCATCTCTATCCACAAAGGATATTTGTAAAGCAGCCAGCTCCTCTATCGCCTCTCCTAGCAGCTGTATACCAATCCTCCTATTGAGCACATCTGCAACAACGTTGCCTTTCCCAGGATTATATACTATCTCAAAATCATAGTCCTAAAGGAACTCAAGCCAACTTCGCGGTCTCAGGTTCATGTCCTTCTGAGAGAAGATATACCTGAGACTCTTGTTATCATAATACTTGGTAAAACGTTCTTGCATCAGATAGTGCCACCACATATTCAACGCGAAGACCACTGCTACTAACTCCAAGTCATGGGTAGTGTAGTTCTTCTAATGTTGTATCAGCTTCCAAGAAACATATGTGATCACTACTCACTCCTGAATCAAGACACACATGAGTCTAGTCCCTGATTCATCGTAGTAGACTACATACCTTACGCGCTCCTCTCGAAGCCTCAAGATGGGGGCACTAGTTACCCTCGGTCTCAGCATCTGAAAACACTGCTGGCATCTCTCCGATGAAATGAAGGGTTTCCTTTTTATTGTCAATTCTTATAGTGGTTCTGCAAATCTGGAGAACTCTGGAACAAACCTCCGATAGTATCCAGCCAAACCCAAGAAACTCCAAACCTCCATCACACTCTTGGGTGGCTTCCAAGGAAGTACCACCTCAATCTTCACTGGATCCACTACAACTCCACCCTTTGAGATGATGTGTCCCAAGAAGTGAACCTCATGAATCCAAAAATAGCACTTCAGGAGATTACCATAAAGCTGGTGCTCTCGGAGTGTTTCCATCATTACCTGCAAATGGTAAGAATGCCCCTCCTCAGTATTTGAGTAGATTAGAATTTCATCATTGAAGACTATAACAAAGTGACTGAGGTAAGGCTAGAAGATCGTGTTCATGAGACTCATGAACACTGCTGGAGCATTTGTTACACTGAATTGAATAACCAAGAACTCGTAGTGGCCATAAAGACACCTGAAGGTTGTCTTCTACACATCCTCATCTCGAACTCTGATCTGTTGATAGCCTAATTTGATGTCTTTCTTCGAGAACCACCATTCTCCCTTCAACTGGTCAAATAGGTCTCCAATCCCTGGGAGTGGGTACTTGTTCTTTACGGTCACCTGGTTCAAGTGATGGTAGTTGACATAGAGCCTCAAGCACTTATTACCTTCTTGGCAAATAGAATCGGGGCTTCCTAGGGAGAAACACTAGGTGGGATGAATCCCTTCCCCTGCAAGTCCTCTAGCTGTACCATCATCCCACGAAGCTCAGAGGGAGCTATCTGATATTCTATAGTAGATATCGGTGTCGTCCCGAGGTACATGTCAATATAAAAGTCCACCTCTCTACGAGGATGTAGTTCTGGAACATCGTCAGGGAAAACATCCATGTACTGGTCCACCACTAGAGGATTAGTCGGACACTCCACATTAACTTCTCTGAGGGTAAGGCAAGAAAACTAGTGAGTGATTGGCTACACCATCCTCTGAGTAAGTCTGTCCTACACTGCAAGGGTTCCCTTCTCGCCAGTGAAGGTAAACCTGGCCCCATCCATGCGGAAACATCACACTTTTCGCCTAATACAATCGATCTAAGAATGGACTGTAGATAACAAGTCCATACCCAAGATGACGTCGTAAGGCCTCGACGCTGCTACTAGGAGATAACAACCATAGGTCTCTCCTCCTAGAGTAAGGTCGATCTTCTGTAACAAGTGCATAATCCTTGAATCAGCTCCCGTAGGAGTCTCTAGCTCTAAGGATCGAACTAACGGCCCCTTCAGAATCTCTGAGCTCCGAACGAGGGATGTGGCAATGAAAGAGTGACTGGAACCTATATCTATAAGAACTACATCTAAGCTGGAGTAGACACAGATGGTACATCGAATCATCTCTGGAACACCGTTATCGTAGGCCTCAGCTGCATGGAGGTGAGCTCCCCCCTGTCCACCTGCTTTTTATGGTTGGGGTGGACCTCCTGGTGGTGGTGGTGGTAACACCTCGTAACTCCATCCACCGCCAACTACATGTCCCACTCCTCTCCCATGTTTACCTCCTCCCAAATGAAAACCTTGTTCGGACCTCTCCCTCTTCCTGGGAGGTCCCTCAAATATCTGTTGATCCTCAAAACGGCAGGTCGGACAATCACGAGCCATGTGAGCATGTCTGCCTCATGAGTAACACAATCTTCTCCTAGAATTTCTTTCTGTATCTTCACTCTGGGTGCCTCGCACGACCGATTATGAGCCATGCGGTCGACCACCAGTAGGTCTGGTTATCTTGGACCTCTGCGACATCTGTCTACTACGAGCTGAAAAAGACTACGCTGCGTGTTAGCTAGTGGTGGGTCTCACTACTGGAGACTGCTCAGAAAGGATATTATCCTTAGGAGGGCTCTCTATAGCACCCTCATCTACGTCGGGATGCTAGGTGAGATCATCGGAGCTCTGATTTCTCACCTGAGTCCCTTCTCAATGGTCTGGGCCCTGAAGAATGGTTCTCGTACTATATTCGTTGAGTATGATGACAGGTCGGTGAACCTCGCTGAGTATTGTGCTACTATCATGATACCATGTTGTAGATGCAGTATCTCCTGTATCCACACCGCTCGAAGGGTGGTTGGGACAAACTCCGCCCAGAACAGGCTCTCAAAATCTTCCGAGAGTAGTGTCGCCTCATCATGCACCTCAAGCATCAAGCTCTACCATATTCCTGATGCTGCCTAAATGAGGCTAGAAGCAAGGATCACCATGAAGTTGGCTGGTGTCCCTACCTGTCTGAAGAACCTCACCACAGCCTCCATCCAATCCTCAGCCGCCTGTGGGTCGATCGATTCCCTGAACCTAGGTGGCCTCTGGTGCTGGAACTCATGCAACGCACTCAAGCGATGTGCATCCTCTACTACTGGGGCTGGTGGCATCAGTGGCCCAACAGGAAGTAGTACCACTGGTGCCTCCGCTGGTAAGGACCACGCACTGAGGCCTCATCGCTTGGTGGGCTGTCAGTACGTACAACTCTCAGGAATCTAACTGGTCGTCTGTGAGGAGGCATCCTGAAAGAAAAAGATGCAACACGGTCAAAAGATTATACCTAGCGAGCTGACCTGGTTGAGCTAACATAAAGAAAACATCTGGAAACACACACAAAATCAGTGTTTTCATGAACTAAGTCAGAAATCAGAAGTCAGTATCCTGTTGTATGGATACGTCGGCCACCCGCACCAACACTGGACTCCATGAACTGAAAACCACACTTAGTACCCTTAACACTATTACTGCACAGAAAATAAAGATTAAATTTCTATTTTCTGCGGTAGAACTGACTCCTTTGATACCAGTATATCATGACCCGTCCCCCAAGGCCCATACCGTGACTACCCCAAGCCCATCATCCATAGGCCAGGGGCTGGTGACTATCACCTAAGGCATAAATCCCTAAACTGGGAAGGCATTGCCTTTATAACTGCAAACAAACACCTAAGTGTACACAACTAGAAGAAAATCAATAAGTAAAAAAATATACAAAAGTAGTGCTAGAAAGTAAAAAGGGGCCATAAATACAAGACGGATAGGAAAGTACATGTACAACTGAGAAGCAAGTACAACTTAAGTATGTTAAGGTAGCTATTGGGTCATCCTCAGGGGTTCCTACCAAAAGGGTAGGTACAGATGGCCTCCACATCACTCCACATATGTCTATCTACTACATGTATTGTCGCACCAAGTGGTTCACCTCCGGGTACCGTCGAGTCTTTCTACTCTCTACCTCAGTCAGTGTTGTCCATTTTCTACAACCAATACAACTAGGTGCGGTCATAGCCCATGTAGGGGTGAGTATAACGATACACTGTAGGGACCCCAAGACCCTCAAGGTCTCACAAACCCCAAAAAAGGATAAACCAAAAAATATGAAATCAACGGATAACCATTACTTAGGTATATGCCCAAACATATACCTAAGTTATCAATTAACCCATCTCAATCATGAGGAAAACACAAAAGTCGTTGAATCAGCTCAAACTAGGATTTTCATTATCGAAACCATGACTGTTGGAGAACTCATCCATTGTCGAGTATAGTGGGTATGTCGCAACACCAAGTTGCTTCTAACTATCCTTGGAGTATTGAGGTACTCCTCCTGTTGAGTACTGCGGGTCTGCTGCCAACTACCAGGCGCTCCTCTGCTGTGGGTCTGTAGCCATATACCAGGTGCTCCCCCTAATAGCCTGCAAAGGTACTCCTCATTTCGAGCACCGCGGGTCTGCCGCCAACTACCATACGCTCATCCCCCATGGGTATGCCGCCAAATTCCAGGCACTACCCACGGGACTAGTCAGATCAATCCGAGTCGAATCAGTCAATCATTCGTCAGGTCTTTCAGCTATTAGGTCTCTAGACTCTACATGCTCTTCACTAGAAGGATCCACTCCAATAGTTTTTGGGAAATACTCAAACTATCAAAAAGTTCCACAAAGAAGTATCTCAAAGGTCTGCCACGTCACAGGGGTCTCAACATAATAAACGACGTGTCAATCGGACGCCCGGTCTGATAGTTATTAGCCTTTTAGTCTTGGGGGCCTGGTTGGATTCATTTACAATCCAACCTAACTGTATTTAAAATATACCCCAAACTCTAGTAGCGTATTCTCAAATGGACGGCTTCGCTACAAGAATACTAGTCCCACTGACGGTTCGTCAAACGGACGTCTGGTGCCAAATATATGGCCCAAGAAGGTAAATGATTCGGTAATGGGCATGGGCTCGGTCCGACCCGGTCGGACCGTCCCGGCCCAACCCAAACTGGGCCGACCCGGCCTAGGTCGAACCTTTCAGTCTCGCTGGGTCTGACACCAACCTTTGGGTGGGTCAGACTGCTTTGTTTTGGCCTAGTCCCCTAGGCCCGACCCAGCGGACCGCGAGGGCGGTCTGGCCCGAGCTTGGGGCCAGTTCAACCTGGAGCGTTGTGAGGGCGCAGCTCAGCATGGCTCAGCCCAGAGTTAGTGGTTGGTCGTTTCAGCCAGGGAACCACGAGGGGGCCTGGACACCAGCTCGGTCGGGTGGCTGTGAGGGAGAAGGGACGTCATAGGGGGGGCGGACAGTGTACCGGGGGCACCGGGCCTGGCTTAGTAGGGTGCCAGGCATGGCGCGGTAGGGCGTCGGGGGTGCTGGGTAGCACGCGGGGGCGTGGGCAGCGCGCGGGGGCATCGGGCAACGCGCGGGGGCGGTGGGTAGGGCGTCGGGGGACCTGGTAGGCCGCGAGACAGGCCACGAGTTTGGTCGGGGCACGTGCCGAGCAGGGCATCGGGAGGCCGTGGGTTGGCGGGTCGGGCTCCGCTCGTTTGACGGTGCTTGTCCGGGAGCACTTGTGCGCCGCGGGGCCGGTGCGATTCTTGGAGGTCGCGCGTACCGCAGCCTTTGTCATTGCCACTTGTGTTGCCTGCTTCTTCATCTCCAAGACGATGTTCAATTAAAACAAGATCGGCAGAGGGGTCGGGCCATGTTAGTTTGGCCTGCACCCTCTGTGTTTAGAGTGGTAACAATTGGTTCTCAATAACGGTGCACAATATTCCACCCATAAAAGATTAACATCATCGTTCTTCATTTTTAAAAGAAGGAAGAACATGATGCTTAAACGAAACTAAACCCCTACCTTTGATTCGATACTCGACGTTCGTTGACAGAGTTGCGAGAAGACGACGAAGTCGTATTTCAACATGTCTACAGCACACTTCCACTTCCGAGCTGCGTCGACCATGGAAGACACTCTTCGTTTGTAGGATCCGAGGGAGGAAGCTGAAGGAGGAAATCATCACTCGTGTTCTTCATGTTCTTTTTTTGGAGAACTTCTTTTCTCCCTAAGTTTCCTCCTCCCAAGCTCTACCAATTGCCCAACGAAAATAATAGAGGAATGGTTTGTCTATTATTTTGTAGTAAAAACAAAACAAAAAGAGAAATTAATTAACCCGGCTCCAACAAATTAATTGCACGAGAGGTGTCAAATTTTATTTGGAGGGTGTCAAGAGGCTCCCTATAATTATTTCACACGCGTTGGCGCTATTAATTAGGAGAGATGGCAGATAAAATTCAAAAAGGATGATTTAGCAATTAGTTGGGGTGGTGGTGGAACCATTAATTGCTAGAGGAGGGGGCTTCATTATGGAAAAGGGTGGTCAAGTAGTTTCTCTATCTTAAATAGGGAGTTATAAGGTGTTACAAGCCTGGGTGGTCCCCACAAAAATTATCCTCCCAAGGGAGGATATGTTCGGGTGGCCCCCACCACCATAACCTCTCATAGGAGGTTAAGGTGTGGTGGCCCCCACCTCCAACCTCCACTTGGATAATTTAACCACCCAACCTCCACATGGAGGATAAAATAAAATAAAGTGTCTGTGCACTTTAATTTATTAATTTTTTTATAAAAACCCAAAAAATAACTTTTATTCTCAACCAATTGTCATTGGGGTGAATGTTTTCTTAGGAGAATACAGGTGATGCGAGTTCAACGGTGCCCTCAGATTTCAATTACGAGCACCAGTTTAAAAGTTATAAAAACTTTCTCGTACGTTTACTAAACGTACCCTAACGACATATCAAAAATTGATTCTCGGCACACCGGGCCTCGGAATCAAGCGCCGTAAAAATTCACGGACTCGAAAAAATCCCATGGATTTAAGAAAAAAAATTCCACAGAATTTCAAAGTCTTTACAATATTTATTACATACTATTATTTAAATTAATCCTTTTTTCCTTCTATATAAAGTGTACATGGAGAATGAATCACATCACTCAGTGATATTCTAGTTGATTGTACACACGAGGGAAAATATATTATTCCAATGTAATATAATGTAAGAATGATATACATAATATCATAATTAAATAACTATAAATTTGATTAAAAGATAATTTTCTAATATTTTCTTATTACAATACATGTAAAAAAGAAATGTAAAACTAATCACACCAGTTCATGGGATGGTTGTCTTCTATACACACAAGTGATGCTATTAATTTCCAAACAATAGTGGGTAATAAGTTATATGTTTATTATAATAAAATATTTATAATAATATCAAAAATATCATTTATAAACATAAAATACATCATTATTTACATCTATAAGAGGGTTGATGGAAAATGAATACCGTCAATTGGATAGGTTTTAACTCATCGTACACACTAATGATGATTTCATATCCCATTTAATTGAAGAGGATATGGATACAGGTTATTACATAAACATAATAACAAATCAGTATATCGGATATAAATTTGTTATTATGTAATAATATATTGAAAATATTAAATGAATAGTAATAAAAAATAAATCAAAAAATGATTATTTAAGAGTTTTACTTATTATATGGAGATCCAATTTAGGGTTATATATATTTAAATTCATACCTTGAATGATTAATAACAAAAATAAGAACACTATGATGAGGTGAAGGAATTTTGAAAAATATTTGGGAAGTTACTGGATAAACCAAAAGGGTTTTGGAGGTTTGAGGAATAGTGGAGAGGGGGTATTTTTTATAAGTGAGGAGAGAGGGATACATTTAATTTTTTGAAAGAAAAGGGTGGTGATACTTTTTACATAAAAAGGGGGAAAATATTTTCCACTATCTATCCTTATATTTGATTATTTATAAACATTTTCATAAAATGTGTATTGGAAAACATTCATTGGTCATTTAGTGATTATATTTTTAGTTTAACCCCCCAAAAAAACCCATTTTCACCTTAACCGTGAAAATTAATTTTTACTCATTTAACTATTCATAATGGAAAAAAATAATTTGACCTTAGTAGAAAATATTAATGTTTTCAATTCCAAATATTGAATTCATTTTTTAATCATTTATTCACATATGTTAAAATATATAATTTAATATTTAGCTTGTATTTGTGGGTAAAAAGAGGATTTTTTAAGAGAAAGGTTCCACTAGTTTAAAACTTTTTATATCAAAATTCAATATGAGATTAATTACAATAGCCTAAATTTGATATATATATATATATATTAAACTATATTAAATAAAATTGGATGATTAAAAATTCATTAAAATGAATGAAATGTTTAAATAAAAATAATTATTTATCATTATACATAGAAAACATATATTTTTATAAGAGATTGAAAATTCCATCCAAGATAATTTTTAAATTATGATTTAAAAAATTATTTTTTTTATTGTTTTCCCAGATTTGGAAAAAATTAAATTTTCAATTTAGTACATAAAATAAATCAGAACATATATTTTAGAAGAAAAAATATTTTAAGAATAAAATTGGATTCAATATTATTTATTTTCAACAAAGAACATACCATTAATGTTAAATATATGATTGATGTCATAATATGCATTTGATTAAAATTATTGTCAAATATTTTTTTAAATTTTATTGACCTAAAAATTATTATTTGTATTAAAATAATGTTTCAAATAAATATTTCCTTATTTTTTAATAGTCTTACATTTCATTTTTAATTTATTTGTCTTAAAATATTTAATTTCCAAAAAAAAAAGTTCAAAACATATATTTCTATTATTTTTTTAATATTATTCACATCGTCCATTCCACAACCAAGGAAAAAACTATCACAATAAACAATAGTATCTTAGTAGTATGCCATATTTTTGTTAATATCGATGATGCATATAAAACAAGTTGGAATCAGTATGATTTATACTTCAGGATAAACTTACTATTTCGTGTAACATAAAATATCAAAGATATAAAATTAATGAGAATTTTTTTAGGAAATTATAGGGGAGTTATATGCATCCCCCATTAAAATGAATTTCACACTCAAAATTCATCACCTCGATACCAACTACTAATGATGCTTCTACCTCATTCAATCCTTAGGTTTTCATATGACTATAGAAACCAAGGTTTCTCACACATGAGTATTAGTTCATTTTATAGGAATATTTATCACATTATGAAACGATATGCATGAGAATTGTAATAGTTTAGTGTCTTCAGAAACATGGAATAAAATATTCTATCAGAGTGAATGATCACTACTGTTTACCATAAATATATTACCATTTATGATTCCTAGATAATATAATTCTTGATAACCTAAGGAAATGAAACATAAGTATGAATTAACTCATATGATTAGTAAGGTTAAATAATAGAGATACATAACTGTATAATGAACATAAGGGTAAGAGTATATGAGTATAAGATTTTAAGAAAATATCCATCATATCAAAGATCATATACTTGTGTTATAGCATAATGACTAAAATACCATATTACACGAATCATAATAATATCAAAAAACATGATTCATGATACCATAACATTTTCATAGTACATAGAATTGAGCATTACACATCAGCATAGGTCATTGTGAAAGCATGTAAATATAAATAGTTTCACTCATTAAATAAAGGACATGAAATCAGTCCCTCAAATAAAATTATAGAAATGATACTTGTCCCATGAATAAAATTTATAAAATTTAATCAGGTTCTTGCATAACATTATGATCATTTAATCTGTTTCACACATAGGTGGCTAAACCTCATAGGTGAGAAACTCCATCATCACAAGTGGAAGCCTTGTCTTATTATACAAGGTTCACTACCCATTAAATACATTTCTATATCATGATATATATAAATTTTTACCCAATTACTTATAGTGATATCTGGGTACACGAATCATGTAACTTATAACGGGCTCATCTGATGCTATAGTCCACCGGGTGATATAATCTTTAATGGTCTTAGCTAACACTATATGGTCCACCCCATTGTTTAAGATGTAATCAGATTACCAATTACTATCCAAGCCTCTACAATATAAAATCAATAACAAGATAACCTTGTTCTATAATGGAAAAAACATGTTTATAATGTAATTTCCATGAACAACAACAAGAATAAAATGTATATATCATTCCACATAAAACTCATTGAAATAATCATTATTATATTTTAACTTATTAAAACCTTGTAAAAGGAATGGGTCTCATTTCAATGTATATGAAACATGTTAAAACTGTGGAAAATAAATGGTTTTCATATAAAAATTTCTGAAACAAACATAGCCATATAGATAAAGAGTGAGGATGGAATCAATGAAAAATATCCCCAGTGGATGATAATTAACAAATAGGGTTGTTAATGTTGTTGAGTGGATGGAAAATTAAATTATCTTTAGAAAAAAAATATATTAAAAATTTATTTTCATTTTTAAAATCACATTCTAAAACATAAAATATTTTTAAACCATTCTTATATATCATGGTTTTTAAACAAATCATATTTCTAACTCAGGAATAAGATATAGATCGATTTAAAAAAACACATTCTTAATTATTTAAAGTATGAAGTTGTGTAAAAATGGTACCATTAACTTATGATATCATGAATAAATTAAGTATAAAAAACTTTATAAGAGTTTTTTAGGGATGGATCATGTTATTTCATCAATGGAATCATAATCATAAACAATCCCGTTAAACGATGAGTTTGTACCAATAAAAACACATCGCTTTCGTAACATTGAAAAAAATGAAGATTAAATAAAAAATTATATAAATATTGAAATATCATTAAAATAAGTGTATTATTTATATAACATGGTAGAATATATCCCTCATAAAATAATATTTCTTCACAACATAACTTGGGTCACCAAGATAGAAAATTAAGAAAAAATTATACTGCCACATTGGCAACCTTGAAAACATAACCCCGTGAATGAGATATCCTTAAATAGATGAGGAAATAAAATCAATTTTTAATTATAAGGATCATAAATTATATTCATTGGATGTATATACACCTCATAAAATAAATAAGTGCTGAATATATCATGTATCTCGTAATGTAAAAAGTGATACGTATATCCATTAACATATTCAATGACATAATTCGTAAATATGAAAAAATATTTTATAATAAATATATAGTTACTATAAATAAATTAAATAATCATAGTCATATATATAATACCATATATGATTTTATTATGGCCATTTATTACTGGTTTATTTGAAATACCATGTTACAACCACTTTTTGGCAAATGACCACATTATTTTTCATATAAGTTTTGATTTTTTTTATTTTAGGTCGTCATAAAATAGTCAAGATTTATTTATATGAAGAATTATAACCCTGATATATATATTATATATATTAATTTTATATTTATTTATAATAAATTTATAATGGATAGAAATAGATAATGAAAGGCATCATTCAAGGAGATGGTAGGTCGTACATAGTCTTGAAATATATTTTCATTTTATAATCAGATTAAAAAAAATAATATGATATATTATCATTATAGAATCATATTTATTTTATATTTATCATATATTTTAATGAAAATCATCCTTGATATGTCCCATGTATAGAGTGGACGAATCATATCGCTTCATGAGGCAATGGTGTGATGTACACAAAAATGATGTTAACAAATACCCAAAAAATGTAAATCATGATGTTATATGTTATATTACATTTCAAAAATATTAATAACACCCTAAAATTTATAAATATCATATATAAATATTATATACATCATTATTCTTAACCTCGAATACTGGTATAAAAAAATCAGAACATCTGTTCGCGAGGTAGTAGTTTACCATACAAATGAACGATGATTTTATAGACCATTTAACTGAATTGTGTGTAGTTTTTGGTTATAACCATAACATAATAACTACTGAAAATATTTAATATTTTTATTATGTTATATAATCATTATATAAAAATAATTTAAATTTTTTTAGGAAGAAATAATAATAAAAACATTTATTGATGAACGTTACTTATCTTCAATTGTATCTTTTTTTTATTTCATGAAAGGAATTCCTTGATTTATTTTTTCCAAATATAAGGCTTGTATTATTATATCATGGATTTCATGAAACCATTTTTTTGGGTTTGGTCGATCCAAAGGGTATGAGATGTGTGAAGAAGTGGTATGAATATATGCTAATTTATAATGGAGAAGTAGCATTTTTGTAAGTGCCCAAAATTCAATACTATTAGGAGGGATCTATAATATAATGTGCCTCCAATAAATAACCATTTTAGATATAATAGTTTTTATAGTCACTTATGGACATCAAACTATTTTTTTATATCTGTTGGGTAATTTCAATATCTTATCATTAAAGAAAAAACACTATGTATGCTCATTTTTACATGAATCCTTGTAATTATTTACAAAAAATTTCACAAAATAAATTTGGAAAAAAATTATATTGAACTTATTAGATAAAAAAATTATTATTATTATTATTATGGAATCCATTATCCTTATTGAATTCACAAAACATTCATAATTTAATCTAAATTTAATTTTGTGGATGTAATGAAATTCCCAATTTATATAATAAAAATGAAAACAATTTTACTTTATATATATATATATAATATAAAAATTATTCCAATGAAATGAATTGGATTAAAATCTATATAAATGTTATAATGTAACTTTAAAATAATTATAAAATATAACATAACATTATAAATTATTTAAAAATATTCAGCTTTCAATTTAATTCATTATTATTCATTATTCATCAAAATAAGTAACTTCTCCCAAAGATACAAAAAAATCATGCAATGTTAATTTGTAAATTACTATTCCAAAAAATGAAAATATTTTTTCTAGAAAAATGTATAAATGTGTAAAATTTTTGATCTAAAACAACTTGAAATTTAAAGGTGTTAAAAAACCTTTTAGATAAACACCTAACATTATTAATAAAATTGGTTATATTGTTGTCTCCTATCTAGAAAGATCATAAAATTACTTCTTAATAGTTTACTGAATATATAATTTCAAAATTTCATTAATATCTTCATTCAGAATTTGTTAATTTAATTTAATGAAATAAAATACATTTCTTCATAGAAAAAAATAATTTTTTAGAAATGGAATTTCTTTAATTTTAAATAGCTCTTAATATTATTTATAAATAAATTTTTTCCAATAATCTAATTTTATAAATATTTATAAACCATATATTCATATTTTAGTTAATCTTTTTAATTCAAATAATTACAATGGATAGGTGATAACAATTATTATATTTTAATAATATTTTAAAATTCATTTATACTCAATGTAGCATGAAACACACATTAAATTCATTGAATAATGTAATTATCAACATAACTAGAGTTGTGTGTAACTAAAGATAAACTCTGCACTATTTGTAACTTAAGAAAAAATATGTGTTCTGTGTAATGCAAGGTAAACTCTATATTACTTTTAAGGCATGCCAATATCTGTTATGAATGAAAAACTAAATTTCAAAAATATTCAATTCTTTGGCAAAATGTATTTCACAAAATCTCAGCGTATTACAGAACTTCCTCAAACTGGTGGGTTTTCAAAAAAACATTGATCAGGTTAGAGGCCTTGTTTTGTTTAACATTACTTGTATGAAATATTATATTGACTAATTATTCCCTATAAGATAAGTCAATATCTAGTAGTATGACCTTTTAGTTTCCTACAACTGGTTGATAAGATATATACATCCTCAAGATTGACATTTTGAGCACATCATGAACATCATATAGTTTCATTGGAAATTTAAAATTAAAATATACTATTCCTATATGATCAATTATTTCAAAGGTAATTAATCACCTATGGTGTAGTTTTTTCTTCTCTCTATAGTGGATAAATTCATTGGATCTCATTCTTACCAATATCAAATTTATGATAGCATCAATGATTTTGAACATATTGAAACAACCCAAACTTTAATCAATGCAATTTATCCATTCTTTTAGTAATGTCATAATCGTATAAAATAACATCAAGAAACACAATGCCACATAATTCTTAAATGAACTACTATATAAACTTTAAATATAAATTTTAAACTTTAATATTTTAAATTTTGAAAATCTAACATACATGGTTGTGATCAGTAAGATGTTTGGAGTCCGATAGAAAAAAAATTATTTTTTGGGAATATAATATTACCCTTATGAATAGTAATCTACCCTTATAAATAGTAATAAAACCCTTATTAATGGCTTTATATCCAAAATAATTGTAACCTCGCCCATGAATGTATAAATAAACTTCAGGCATCTTATTAGTGACAATATGACCATTGTAAAAGTATTGGTATTTTTTAATGTAATAAATAATTAATTATAATTAAATAATTAATTAAAAAAATTATTTTCATAAGTTATTTTCATAAATAAACAATTTTATGTCGTGTGGTTTTAAGATAATTTTATAAGACCCTATGTAATTTTTTAATGAATTATAAAATGGGTTTTAATTTTAAAATTTTTATTTTTCAAGAAAATTATGATTTTAATTAAAAATAAAATTAATCATATTTATAAAATTATTTTCATAAAATGGTGCTATTTTTGGATTCTACACATTCAAAAATTATAAGGGATAGTTTTTTGAGATTTTTCTGGAATAATTGAATTTTTTATGAATAGTGAAATACAATAATTTATAAAATAAACTAAATACATTTATAATAGAGTCATGGATGATGTTCTACTGATATAAGCCCAATTGGTTGGAACACACATGGTCAAGTTACTATATTTATCCATGTAATCATCACAATTTCTTGTCTTGTGGAGAAATAGTTAATTCATTTATATAATATTTTGAAAACCCCTCTCCCCTCCACTATAAAAACCACCCCTCACACACTCATTTTTTCACACCTCTCAAGTTTTATTCCATGTAAAACTTCTTTGCAATGTAATTTAATATCCCCTCCCCCACTTCCATCATCCCTTTTTTTGAAAAAAAATTCAAAAACACTTCCCAAAAGAGGCTCTCAAAGAAGATATATTCAAGAGGTAATTTCTCCCTCTTTTCATTCAATTTCCTTTCAAATTTCATTTTTTTATTCTTATATCCATAAGTTCTCATATTCAAATGACATGATAAAACCAGTATGATTGATATATTGGTATTATATCCTGTTAATGGAATATTATTCATTATACTTATCATCTTCTCTCTTTGTTTATAAAAATGAATTCATTACATGTGATGTGATAACTTACCCACATTATAGGCGATGCACTTCCATTTTCCTTCAACTTGTTGAAGGTTTTTAGTTAAACCATGAAATTTTAGAGGAAATATTTTATTCTTAATTTTATAACCCATTTTATGTTCTGGAAAAAAATTATTCAAAATACTAATTGATAAAACAAAACATGTTCACTATGATCCAAAAACTGCCCAAATTAACCTAAAATGATCATCATTAAATTTAAACTAATTATTCATCCACATGGTATATAACATAATTCATTACACGATCATTTAAAATCCTAAAATATAATTAACAATATTTAATATAATTTATGTATGTTTATTCATGTTCAACACGAACATCCATTCATGTGTAAAAGTGAACCGTTCTTGAAAACAAACAAAAAAGAACAATAAAAAATGGATTTTAACAGTATAACTCATCCATTGGCCCATAAAATAACATAATGAAACCATAATGAACCATATTCATGTATAAATGGTTCATTAATTTCTAATTAATGAATATAATTTCATTATATAGGATATTAAAGTGAATACATTATTTAGATTAAGGTAAATAGAAATTCTCGAACCCAACATTCTTTCTTCAGGTCTCCCACATTCACTCAATGTTTGATATAATTAGTATATAAAAATAATTTTCCAATCCTTATATTACCTTTTCTAGGATATAAATTTTTTCCACTAAAATTTATGTTCGACATAATTTTTCCAAAAAACTCTTCTTTCAAAAACACACCTTTTAGTTCTCACTCAGGGTTGATGTTTCTTGTATCAAGTATATTATTCCCTATTTATGTTGGGATCCAATAGTTTATGAATTTTTTTTAGAAGAAAAATATTCCTTTCTATGGGTTATTTATTTTCATGGTTTATCTTTGTCCTGTGTGGAATGTGTGATCATGAAAATCTTATGATGTGACGAGGGCACCCGGAATTATATAGCATAATATAAATAAATGAATGTGATGGGTGCGCATGTAATTATAAAGCACTCTGATCAAATGGATAATTAGATAAATCTCATGAGTTAAATGGATATTATATGTGAACATGATTCAATCTTTTCTCACAACTATTTGTGGTATTTTACCACTAAGACATGATGTTTCATTTTTATGATTTTCCACAATTCATGCCTTTACCTGATGATCCCTCTCAAAATTTTCATGATTATGATGTTATTCTCACACCATTTTATATTGTTTTATGTTTTTATATATTCTCATATTGGGATTTTATCTCATCCCATTTTTTATTTATATCCTCAGTTTACTACTTGTACTATAGATAATTCGAGATCCAATAAGAAGGTAGAGAAGAAGAAAATAAGTAAATGTTTATTCTTTATATTTTAAATGTTATGTATGGTCCAATATTTCCCAAGAAACTAAACCTTGGGTTCTTATTTGGGCGATTTGTTATCATTAAAATGATGTAAAACTAATTTATTAAAGTAGGATCTCTATAATTGGTAACATATGGAAGGATTAGTTAAATTGGGAATTTGGATTAGTTAACCCTAGATAAAACCTCTAGTATGCAACTCTGTACAAATATTCGCACAAGGGGATTTGATAAATATATATATTTCCTAAGATGTTATTTTAATGTGAATTCCACAAACTGAAAAATAATTTATTAATGACTTGTTGACTTATGTTTTGTTCTAACCATTTCTATTTTTGAAAATGGTGGGATTTTGGAGATACTAGTCCAAAACATGTGTGAGGTCCAATTCAATAATTACTTGAATGATTTTCATAATTAGTTGTGAGGAAGAGTTGAGAACTTCATGGTGATGCTTACCCAACTATCTCTGGTTATGAATAATAACCTGAATAATGTGGAACGTCCTCCATCACCTAAGACTGATCCACTAGGTATCTAGTGTTTTATGATCCAATGACCACCGATGTTTAGTGAATCTTCAAATCCACTAGTTATGGAATTGTTGGTCAAATCGATTGAAAATATCCTTCCTATAATCACTGTTCTGATATGGAGAAGTTGATTCTAGCTATTTATCATCTTGATGGAAAGGCTGATAAATTGTGGTATTTGATTAAGAACACTAAGGTGGTTGGAGAAATTGAATAGATAGAATGGTAATACATTACGATCATGTTTCCAAACAAGTATTTCCCACAAAAACTTCATACAATGACGGAGGGAAAATTCATATAAATCAAGAAAAAGGATGGAGAATCATTTATGTTCTATGAAGCAAATTTCACAGGTCTTGTAAGGTGTGATTTTTTTTGTTAAATTTTTTTAAGAAAATTGATAGATTCTTTAGTGGGTTAAAACCAAACCCTTGAAAGGCTCTTGTCATTTATGAAATTGATAGTTGTGATGAATTTTTACCATGTTCTCTTAATGTAGATATAGGGTTTAGAGAATGGTCCCATCGATATAGTGATAAGAAATGAAATTTGGAGTTTCAGTCTAGAGGAACTAATGACAAAGGAGGTAAGAAAACTCAACCACATACATGCCAAAAATGTGGGAAAAAGAGTCATGGAAATTTCCTCAATGGGATGGGGAGATGTTTCAAGTGGTGCATAGAAGGTCACCAAACTCTGGAATGTTGAAAAGACGTGAGAAGGAAAGATAATGTAGAGTAGGAATGGAATGCACTACCCATGGTCCAATTCTACAACTGTAGGGAGCTAGGGCACTATTCAAGCCAGTGCACTAAACCTTAAACCCTTTAGTGTAATCAGCGTCAGCAGCAACCAAATTCCTTGGAATAAGAGAATTCTTATACACTCACTATTACTGATGTTGAGAAAGAAAATAAAGTTGTACAAGGTACACTACATGTTCAATAAAGAATGAGAAAACACTTATTTAATTTTATTTGTAAAAATTCCATTATGTATTTAATGTTTTTTAGATGTATCGAATTGAAGACATGAAACATCTATGTAGAGATATATATAAAATCACTAGGTGGAGTAATCATTGCAACCAAAGTGTTAGAATCTTCTCCTATTGGCATATGGGGGAAGATTATTCCAGAAAAAACTCTTAATACTTACCTTGGTGGAATTTGATGCTATAATGGGAATGGGACTACTCTCGATATATTGAGCACATATCAATTGCCGATAAAAGAAAATATAATTTCATATTCTAAACCAACCCATGCTTCTCTACAAATTTAATGAATATTGTGAATCTCTTTTAAAAAATCATTCAACGGTGTGGGTGTCGATTCCCTATGAAGAAGCATAACTTGATCAAATGGTTGAGTAAATTAAATGTGTCTACCAAGTAGAAATTCCCATCATAATAGAATATATTGATTTATTTCCAGAATAGTTATCTAGATATCCCTATGGTAGTGTGGTATATTTCTCAATAGTACTCTTACCTAGAGCTACTCATTTCTATTAGTGTCCATATAGGATAGATCCAATCGAACTGGGGGAGTTAATGAAGTAGTGGCAAGAATATTTGACAAAGGGTTCATAAGCCCTATTGCATCTCAATGGGGGTGTGATAGTGCTCTTGGTGATGAAGAAGGATGGATAAATTTGGTTGGGTATTGATTATCAGGAACTCAACAAGATCACCATAAGGAACACGTATCCTCTTCCAAGGATAGATGACATGTTCCATTAGCTACGTGGAGGTTATTTCTTATCAAATGTGGATCATTGTTCTGGATATCATTAGATAAAGGGGAAGAATGAACATATTCTGAATACTGCCTTCCATATGTGGTATGGGTACTATGAGCTTTTGGTGATTACCTTTGGATGAACTAATTCCATTGAAATATTTATAGAGGTGATGAATATAGTCTATAGACATTACCTCAACAAATTTTTAGTAGTTTATATCAATGATATTATGATCTACTAATTGTGGAATGAGGTACAATAAGAACATCTAATACTTGTGCCGATGATATTGAGAAAGGATAAGTTGTATGTCATGTTCAGCAAGGGTTATTTTTGGATGAAGCATTTCGTGTACGTGGGGCATGTTATAACAAGTGAGGGAATTTTTTGGACCCCTCTAAAACAAAGGTGATTAAGGAATACACCAGACCCTCTAGTGTCATTGAAATCCATAGTTTTCATGGATTATCTAGGTACTACATACAGTTTCTGAAAAATTTCTCACGATATTCAAGTCCAAAAACTATGTTAAAAGGTAAAATTGTACTATATTTCTCAACGAAAGAATGTGAGTAATGATTCATAGAGATAAAGAGAAGGATAATAACTACACCTATAATCACATTACCAAAAATTGAATAATGTTTTGCGATATAAAGTGATTTTTTAAAGGAAATTGTGGGTTGTGTACTCATATAAAATGATAATGTGATAGCCTACACCTCATGAAAGTGGAATATCCATGAGCATAACTACCCAAATGATGATCTTGAAAATGTAGCTTTGATTTTTTCATTGAAAATATGGTGGAACTACCTCTATGGTGATATCTTTGACATATATACCAATCACAAGAGTCTAAATTATATGTTCACACAAAACGAGATCAACATGAATGAATGGAGATGGTTAGAGATAATTAAAAGCTATAATTGAACAATTCACATTCATCCCAATAGTGAGAACAAAGTAGATGATGCTCTATAAAGAAATGAACATGCTACTTTATCCATGATGTAGATTCATAAAGACCATATCGACCTAGATATTAAATGGATGAATTTGGAAGTCATAATGGGAGAGAATACATCCTACCTCACCAAAAATATTTCCAAACCATCTATCTGAGTAATGATTAAGGAGGCACATAGGGGTGATCTTGAGTTACTAAAGAAGGTGAATGAATTAAAGGACGAGAAGCTGTAATAGTTCCATATTGATGATGATGGTGTGATATGGTTTGGAATGATTCATTGTTTTTCTTTCATCAACCAAGATAAATAAGGAGATATTGGAGAATGCACAAATCCCAATATCTTATCCATGTAGCTAGCACCTTTTTTTCCAAGATCTATGAGGACACTTATGGTGTGATAACAAGAAGAATGAGATTGTGGAATATATCCCCAAGTCCTTGGTATGTCATCAAGTTATATCATAAATAAATAAATCTAAAGGGATAATGAAAACATTTCCCATGCCCATGTAGAAATGGGAGAATGTCACTATGCACATTTTCAAAGGTCACCTAAAGGATTCCAAAGGAAATAATGCGATATGGGTTATGGTTTTCCGACTCACCAAGACTTCACACTTTATCTCTAATCAGGAAGATAACTCACTTTAATAATTTTTAAATATATATTTGAAGGAAGTGGTGATACATCATGGTATTCCACTATATATTTTCTCTAATCATTATCCATGTTTCACATCTAAAATCTGGAGGAGTCTCCAACATGCTTTGACTAATGAATTAAATTTCTATATGACCTATCACCCCCAAACTGATGGCCAATCTAAACAGAAAATTCAGAAGCTTAATGATATGCTAAGATTCTGGTAGATAAAATTAAAAGGTGAATGGGATCAGAATCTCTCATTGGATGAGTTCTCATATAAAAATAGCTTCCACTTGAGTATTCAGATGGCTCCATATGATGCTTTATATGGAAAGTGTGCTAGAAGTCCAACCTTTTGGGATGAAGTTAGAGAAAGAAAGATAGTTGGACCTGATCTTATAAAAGAGATTATAGAGAAGGTTCATGTAATATAGAAACATATCAACGGTGATCAATGTCAGAAAAATACCTATGTGGCAACCATATAAGGGACTTGGAGTTCGATGTTAGAGATAACATCTTCCTTTGAATATCACCCTGGAAAAGAGTCATGCAGTTTGGAATGAAAGGAAAGCTAATCCCAAGGTACATTGTCCCTATTTAGATCCTTGAAAACATAAGATTCAATGCCTATCATATTTCACTTACAAAAAATATGGCTCATGTTCATGATGTATTTCACATATCACTCCTGATGAAGTACATTCCAGATCCCTCACATGCATAGAACGCATAGGTGGTACATCTGGAAGATGATATCTCTTATGAGGAGAATCCAGTAATGATTTTGGAATGGATAGATAAGGTTCTATTTAACAAGAAAATCCATATTTTCAAAGATACTAGGATGATACATATGTTTGAAGAAGCAACTTATGAACTAAAGGATGTGATGAAGGATAAGTATTAACACCAATTTATGTTAAATGAAATTTCGAGGGAGAAAATTCAAAAATGAGGGGAAAATGTAATGAACCCAAAATTTATCAATGTAATTGACCCTTCAGGTAGTAATGTCATAATAATATAAAATCACATTATGAAATATAATTCCACGTCATTCTTAAAGAAACCACTATGTGAACTTTATAAATAAATTTTCCACTTCTGTGTTTTGAAATATGAAATTCTAACACACCGTTGCAATCATTATGATGTTTGGAGTCTGATAGGAAAAACATGATTTTTGGTGAATAGTAAACCACCATTATGAATACTAACCTACTCTTATGAATAAAAATATTACCCTTATGAATGGTAAATCTTCTAAAAGAATATTGACCTCACCCATGAATGTATAAATAAAGTTTAGGAATCTTATCAGTGACAATATGACCATAATAAAAGTATTGGTATTTTTTTTATGTCATAAATAATTATTTATAATTAAGTAATTAATTTAAATGAAAATATAGTTTCTTAAAAAATTTCATAAATTAAAAATATTGTGTCTTTTGGTATGAAGAAAATTTTATAAGACATTATGTAATTTTTAAAAAAAATTATAAAAGAGGTTTTAATTTTAATGTTTTTATTTTTCAAGTAAATTGTGATTTTAATTAAAAACTTAATTAATCATATTTAGAAACTTTTTGTCATAAAATTGACTTAATTTATTGATTCTACATGTCAAAAACAATTTAGGGTGAATTTTGATATATTTATGTAATACATAAATTTTTTATGAACACTGGAATTCTATTATTTACAAAATAAGATAAATACATTAATTATAGAGTCAAGGATGATGTTATTATAATGTATGCACAATTGGTTTTAACACACATTATCATGTTACTATATTTAGTCATGTAATCATCACTATTTCTTGTCTTGTGTAGAAATAAAATATTAATGAATATAGTAATGTGAAAACCCCTCTCCCCCCAACTATAAAACCCACCTCTCACATCCTCATTTCTTCAAACCTCTCAAGCTACAATACTTCACCTAGATATTTTAAAGGATATTCCATAGCCCCTATCCTACTTCCAAAAGAATTTGTTCTGATAAAAAGACCAAAACATATTCCCAAAAGAGACTCTCAAAGAAGTAATATTAAAGAGGCAATTTCTCTCTTTTTCAATTCAATTTCCTTTAAAATTTAGTTTCTTTTCTTCTCTTATCCTAAAATTTTCTGATTCAAATTTCATGATAAATCCAATCTGATGGATATAGCGGTATACTATTATGTTAGTGGAATATTATTCATTATACTTCTCCGTCTCTCTATTTTATAATAAAAATGATATCATTAGATGTGATGTGTTCATTTACCCACATCATGGGTTATGCACTTCCATTTTACTTTAACTAATTCATGGCGCACAATGAAATAATTAAATGGATGAAAAAATATTTTAAAATTTATTTTTTAACCCCTTATATGGTCTATAAACTAATTTTCTTTATAATACTAATTGATAAGACAAAACAAGTTTGTTGTGATCTCAAAACCTCCAAAATTAACCTTAAATGATCATCATTGAATTTTAACTAATGATTCATCAACATGGTTTATAAAATAATTCATTAAAATATAATTTAAACTACTAAAAAATAATTAATAACATGTTATATCTATTTTGGATTTTTATCCATGTTCTTGATGAAATTCCATCCATGTGTACAGGTGAACTATTCATGAAAACGAAGAAAAAGAAGACTCCCGAATAATGGATTTAAACTCTTCAGCTCATCCAATGTCCCATAAAAGATCATAATGAAATATATTCTTGTGTAAAAGGTTCTGTAATTTATAATTAATTAATATAATTTCATTATACATAACATTAAAGGGAATAAAGCATTTATATAAAAGGTAAGTAGAAATTCTTGAACCATATTTTCTTTCATAAGGTTTTCCCTCTTTCACTCCATTTTCGGAATGGTTACTCCTTAAAAGTCGTTTTTTTGTACATAGCCTACTTTTTAAGGGATATAAATGTTTTACATTAATTTTAATTTCAAACATAATATTTTTCCAAAGAAATCTTCTTTCAGAAACACACCTTTTACTTCTCACTAATGGTTGATGGTTTTGTATCTGTATGTTATTCCTTCTTGATTTTGGGAACCCAAAGTTCATGGATGTGTTATTATTATATGAAACACATTCCCTTACATTGGTTACTTAATTTCATGAATGATTTATTTTTTATTTGGAATTCATGATAATTAATATGTTATGATGTGACGGGTGAGCCCGGAATTATGTAGCACAATATGAATGTTTGAATGTGATGGGTGCACCCAGAATTATACAGTAATGCAATGCATTGGGTAAAGTGATGAATCTAATTAGTTAAATGTGAGATGATGTGTGAACATGATGCTAACTTTGTTCACAACTATTTGTTCTAGTTTACCACTAAGACATGATGTTTTATTTTTTATGCATTTCCACAATCCATGCCTTTACCATATTATCTCTCTAATGAATTTTATGATGATAATTTAACTCTCACCCCATGTTATATTTCTTCGTGTTCATAGCTATCCTCTTACTGGGCTTTTATTTCACCCCCTTTTTTATGAATATCCTCAGGTGACTACATCTACTAAGGATAAGTCATGATCTAATCAGAAACTGTAGAAGAAGGATTTAAATAAATTTTTATGCTTTATGTTGTAAATGTTATTTATTTTCCTTGTTCTCTTTATAATATAAACCCTTGGATCATCTTATTATAAATTTTTTATGATTGTTATCATTAATATGATGTAAAACTAATGTATGAAATGAAGTTCCACTACACATATCATTTCTATTGAATTTATGATACCCTTGCATGTTACTGAATATCATTATTGTTATCTTCTATTTCAATATCTAGGTCAGTCACTAATAGATTTATTTATATAGCTTCATTCCAAAAAAATGGAGTTATATACTTGTTTACAATCATGGATTCATAAGGATCCATTTTAATGCTCATGTGGAAGATATTTATCATTCAAAATTAAAATAGAGGAAGGGGTTGATCCAAACCACATTTGGAATACATAGATATTGATTGTAGAATATCCCTAATAGTTTTCATTATTCTCTCAAAATGAACATTTTTATAGGGCTGATACATAGTGCTGATACATATATCTATATTAATGTCTTAGTTAAGTCTTATCTAGAACGTTGAGATAATCCCCATATCCTAATCAGATAGTACAAAATATAGTACATTATTGGATCTTTATCACTTACTTAATGTATATTCATAAGGTATTATCCAAAGATAAATATTATCTAAAATGGAAAATTAAAGCTGACTTTATAAGGGGATCGACTAAAACCCATGTTACATTATTCCCATTAATTATTTTGGGGAGTTTGATGACATAACCCAAAGAGATTTTATCCCATTTCCTTTCAAGTATGGATACTGGTCATAGATACCATTTAGACCATTGACTATATTCATTGACTTGAAAACATAAGAAGCATCAAGATAAATACATAGTGATATATCTCTTTATGTTTGTCACCCATAAATAATCATTCACATAGGTATGTGGTAAGAATTATACCCTTAATCACCCTTCCTTCATGGGTTCAAGTCATGTGGCCTTTAAAGGGTCAATAGGTTTCCTCCTGTATTACAGGTTAGGCTTTTTCCAAAACAGTATAGATAAAAATGTTATAAAATTTTAATAAACCATAATTACCTTAACATAACATATTATAGAAACCCTAAATAGTACTAATACTTGTAATTATATGTAAATAAATATCAATTATTTCTTAAAAGAAAAGGATTTTACTTCCATTAATGCCTCTAAAAATATCCTTGATCATGAAAAAATCACATCACATAAATCCCTAATAGGGGTGTCTAAGACTTTTAACATATTATCAACCTTACACTTATAAAAACATGATCAAATATATAACTCTAATATAAATCAAACATGAAAACATATATTCTTCTAAAATTAACACAATACAAATATGTTTTTGCATATTTATAATTGAAATACCATAGATGAATCACTTCCAAAATATAATTAATGAATCTAAATACATACTCACATCAATCCTTTAACATCATTTGTTCAAATAATATATGTATTTCTATATTTTATGGATAACCCTTAGTTTAGGGCATTGACTCAAATAATTCCCAAGTTACCCTCATTTACGAAATTTAATTATTTGGTTTCTATTTACTATTTAATAATCATTTCCATATAGACATCATCTTCTCCACTATTTGATATATTTCTTTAGGTTATTCTTCCTATATTATTGACATGTACAATGAAGAATGTTTATTTTTTTGTACGATACCACGTCAACATTCATAAAATTCCATTTCCCATTATTTTATGCATTAGAAATGACAAAAAATTTCATGTTGTTAATCATATATCATGATAGATGATTTTGAATAATTAAAATTTCATTCTCTCCAATTATTATCCAATTTAGTCTCCCATAATCACAAAATTACTAATCATATATAGTCTTAATATGATTTTTCCTGCTTCCATCCATTTACTAAAACCAAAAAATCATCTTATGAGAAAAAGTAATGATAGTTTAAAACCACATATTCATGAGATAATTATATGATGTCAAAATAATGACACAATATTTTTAATCTATGACACCATGGGAATAACCTAGATCACTCATAGTCATTATTCAAATCAATAAAAATAATTTATGAAGGGTTTTTAAATTTCAAAAGAATGTCCCATTGGAGTGTCAAACTTGCAATGCAGCAAAGTCTATTTTCATACCCCATGGGACTATAAATTTGTGATAAAAAAACCCTTTTAGATTTAGAAACCCTATGTTCCTCTATTCTAGAGTCACATCTCTTTTTTATCCATACTGGGATATAATTTCTCATATATAAACACTCATTTCATTTCTATAACATATGATGTTTTCCTGTAGATAGGAGTATCCTAAGTGTTCTTACTAATGTTTTCTAATCCTTCTTTCAATGGTTTAAATAAACCTGGATTTGACAAAAAAAACTAGAGACCCAATCATCTCATATATAAATATTCCATCTTAAATATTTAATATTAATTACATAATATAATGATCCAATCTCAAATCGTTTTATTAAACTGAATTTGGAATCATGGAATCATTAAAAACTATTCTCTATGTGAGCTACATCATCTCTCACTAAGAACAACATATCTCAAACCCATAATATATATATATATATATATCATATACAATACATTTCATTATATCCTATGTAATTAAAAAATAATAAATGGTTATCTTAGAAGCTCAATAATGTTATACAATGGAGATATCATCATATCATGTTCAATTGAATTTTAGAACAAGATAATGGCTATTGAAAACCATACACTACATATCTTAAATCATAAACATGAGTCATGGAATAAATATTAACATTTTATAAGGCATGAATCATAAATTATTCAAATAACATAATCCAAGAGATCCTAACATTAGAATAAGACATTGAATTGTGGCATATACATATGTATAGAAAATTATTTTCATAGTAATCATGGCTCATTGGAACATCTATCATAGTGTAATTAGTTTACCCCCACGACTGTAGAATACATGGTTCATTCCCAATGTAGTGATCCAAACCCCAGTAGCCCAAATTTGGTGTTTTCTTTATAAATTAGAAAAAGATATGAATAATCATATATTAATGGAAAAAATAGTTTAATAATCTTGGAAAACTAGATACATACATGAAATTATTTTTACAATTGAAACAATAAACCTTTAAAAGTATTTTCCTTGCAAATTAAATTGTTACACCTAAGGGTATCTCTACTTATCAATCAAAAAACTATTCATGATGTCTAATAAAAAATAAAACAAAATAATGGGGGTGAGCTCAAATGCTCAGTAAGGTTATTCATAAAGTGGAAGCTATGAATAAGTAATGCATAATCCATATGGAAAGGTAAATAACTAAACGAAATCATATTTAATCGGTATGTTGAGAATAATTTGGGATGAATAAATGATGATAAAAAATTACATATGGAAAATAATATCAGTATAAAATGAAACCACATATATTTTAACTAATTTATTGATCACATGGGATATCAATAATTGAATTCACAATGATGGAATGCATAATGTGGGCATCTAGAATATAGAATCAAGGAATATTTCAAGTACATATAATACAATATAATCATTATGAAAAGTTATTTATATAAATGGGTAAAGCCATTCAAATATCCCAATATATTTTTTCTCATGAGACCTATTAATTCGTTGAGGGGATATATCGGATTGCACTCGTCACATTTTAAGTCAAATTCATTACCCATATGAAAGGGGTGAAACATAATATACATAGACATTTTTATTTAAAATATAATATGAAATGTATAAACATCCCTCAACCAGTAAACATAATCATAAAGCATCCGTATAAAATTTACGGTCATTGATATAATACATATTCATTCAAATGAATTATAACCCATTTTGATAAACAGTTAGTACAGAATCACTAGATTATATTGACATTAAAAATAAGTAAAATAAAATGGTGCATTCTTTTATGGAAAATGATTTTGAAGTATCAATTGGAAAATTCTTTGAGGAAAACTAAAATTCATTAAAAATGAAAATTTTGATTTTAACACTATGAAATTCATAAATATTGGAAAAATAATTTACCATAAATGTCACATTGAATATCATGAACTGTCCTAGTAGGGCCCATGTTGTGACTCTAAAATACCAAATCCAATATAGAATGGTATAGTGACTAGAACCAATTAGGCATGTCACTAGCATGAGAGGCATTTCCTGTGTACCTATACACATACACACATATCCATGCCCACAAAATGCTGTGATGTAAAATACACTAAGAAGAAAATTTAGGAATACATCTATATCTCACAAATATAGTATGATAATATGTAAAGTAATTAAAATAGGTAAAAATATAATACCACCTCCAAGAGCTTGTAAAAAAATGTCAAACCTGTAACTAATGGTATTAGGATTGATGTTTAGAAGCCATAAAAACACACCTCGATCTGTCCGATATCACAAAGCATCATCTAGTCATTGTCTTCCAAAGGCTTATCAAAAGGTTGATCATCTCCACAAGACACAACACATGTGGGAAAATCCCTTGTAGTGGTGAGTGTAATGATACTCATTAGGACACCCAAATACCATAATGATATTCCACAAGGGAATGTACAGTAATATCTACATAGTTATATGTGTATAGTACATATATGAAGAATACCTAGATATACTCAATCCTAGTCACATAGTATAAAGGTATGTAATAAAAAACTTATTCTAGCCTTAGGGTGCATCTTTGATGATTCCATAGATCAAAAATTAGGGAGAGAACACTCCTGAGTCTGACAATAATGATGACATATTTCTGAAAGGTTATTCTCATCGGGTCCTACCATGAGAAACATACAATGATAGTCTGAAGAGAATATGATACATGGATGAGGATCAAAACTAGGGAAATGGTGTGAAACTAGTGACTCAATCTGGATTTTACCAGCTATTTATAGGATAGATTCCCCTATAGTGTTGGTAATTTCAATGCCAAGCAATCTACCTAGGGAATGAAGATGAATAGGGGTTCCCACTCTGGACATATTCGAGGGATTCCAACAACTCTATCTAGGTAAACCTGCTGAAGGGATCATATTCATAAGAGTATGAAATTATTCCCACCAACCATTATGGAAATTATAAAGGGAATTAACCCTTGTGAAACAAATCTATGATATAGAGGACAAGATATCCAAGCAATTTATAAAGGGGTACATGTTGTGTAGTAGTGGAACATGATGTGTCCCTTGAACTTGGGTACTAACCATGTATAATGATTCATTTTAATCATCCCATGTTGTATAGAATATTACACAATGTGTTAATGGGTTACATGTAATTCCTTTACATCTGGGGTCCACCCTTGAAGTCCAGCAGTGTGCCAGTAGAAGGCGTCAGCCCGTGTACTCGTGACCTTATACCTGTACATGGGTATCCCATGTACATGGTCCATCAAATTCCATGTGGGGGAGTAAAGGACATGTGTAAAACCCATATAATCCACCATTTTTTATCTGTATTGACCAAATTACATGTCGTGTTCATCCAATGGGACAACACACAGTGTAGTAGAGGACTACAAGTAGTATGTATCATGTTTTCCAAAAACCCATTTTCTTCCTCTAGCTCATGTCGACCAATCCTTTAGTCTTCATTCTAGGGGATGGTTCACCTTCAAAATCTGTGTACCTAGTATTTGAGTAATTCTTCCACTGAATATTTGAGTTTGGACATTCAATTGGCCTACAGAATGAGATCAAACACATTCCTCATTATGCGAGGAAGAACATGAAATCAAAATCAACTGTCATTTGATCCACTAACACAACCACCATCACACCTCCACCATCTCATAAAAAGGTTGAATCTATGATTTTTGGATCATTTAATTATTAAATTTATGTTCAACGATTGATTGTCCAAATGAAAGTTGAACTATGTGGAAGATTGAAAATGTGACAAAGAACAGTGAATCGGGGGGGGGGGGGGGAGAACCAAAACAAAATAGTAAAAAACAACTTTTGATATTAATTTCTATTTCATTATATATCCATTAGAAAAAATCTAATAATTAAATAGTAAAAAACCTTAATCTCTTATCAAAACCTCGTAAACATAACACATCCCTCAAATATGATCAACCCATGGATCAATCTATTCATTCATTAGTTTACGTTCATTATTGAATTCAAGAAATTGGAATAGAGAATCAAAATCTCATGAAATACCTCAATTCATATTGATATCTGGTGTTTAATGAATTTGTATAGTCTTCATTGGAGACATTATTCATAATATGTGTGTGTCGATCATCAGTCTGTGATTCCATCATAAGTCATTGGGAAGGATTCTCTAGAGGTATCTCCCCTGATTCTCCAAAAGATCTATGGTTATGAGGCTATCCCTTTATTTTTGTCAAAATGATGTATTGAAATAATATTTAATTGTTTCATAAATTTAATAGATTGAATAATTTTATTAAAATATTTATTTTGATGTTATGCTTGAGACAAATTTTTAAAAAATGGCCCACACCGACAATGTTAGGTAATGATAAGGGTTAGATCATCATTCTAAATTTAATGGTTCCATCATATTTCTAATCTAATCCCCCATCTAGATTATATCCTTCTTTTTTAGGAAAATTTTGAAAGTGTGATATTTAATATTTTAATGTTTTTAACCATTTATTCTGGGTACACGGAGCCTCAGAATCCCACTTCGTATTAGTTCATTGTCTTAAAAATAATCCACATAAAATTAAAAAAAACACACAAAAAAATCCATGTTATTAAATTCTCCACACCTTTGGACTTTACATCCCCAAGAAACTAAAACAGGGGGTACTCAAAAAGATGTGGGTATATAGCATGAATTTGAGAATCCCACTCCCATGTATACCCGATATATTCATGTGTTTCGACT
The DNA here is from genome assembly GCA_963277665.1 of Viscum album. Classification (NCBI taxonomy): domain Eukaryota; kingdom Viridiplantae; phylum Streptophyta; class Magnoliopsida; order Santalales; family Viscaceae; genus Viscum; species Viscum album. The sequence goes on from OY728159.1 coordinate 236,208,912, forward strand.
AGACATAAACTAATGGAATTTATCTCCCACAAAGGATCATATCCTACTGATCTACAATCTCCACTTCGAACTAATAAAACATCCCTCCACCATTGATTCACATACCTCCCTAGTCGATAATGTGTGATGGGTCATGCAAATACCACCATGTAGCGATACACATAAGAGGTTGTGTACACGATATAACTCTAGGGGTAGAGCTAAGTGGTACGCCACCATTCCATATGTATATAGTATCTGGAATGTGATGAGAAACCTATAAGATACATTTCTACCCTTTCTAAAATCTATGTCATCCCTATCAAGGTAAAACAATTAATAACATGTGGTCTCTATCATTAAACTCCAAAGGGATTATCATCCTATCAACATAAGACTTCTGATTTCTCTATGCAGTCATCATCTTCTCTTGGATGATCTACAATTTCTCTTTAGTAGATTTCACAAACTCTGATCCCATGAGTTCCAACTCTCCTAGGTCAGTCCCGAAAAGTGGTGACCAAGTGGGTTTCCCATAAAAATCCTCTAATTATTCCATACTAAAGGTGGAATTATTGTTATTATTGAGTGAAATCTCTACTAGTGGTAGGTGGTCCTCCCAAAAATGACCAAAGTCTAAAATGTAAGATCACATCATTCCCTCCAAAACCAAAATGGTTCACTCTTTTGGCCATCAGTTTGTGGGTAAAACATAGTTCTCATGTGTAAATAGGTACTAAATGACTACTATAATCCCTTCCAAAACCAAGATATACAATGAGCATCAAGATCATATAAAATCGTCATGGGAACACCTTGGAGTTGAAATATCTCTTGAACATATAGAAGCCCCAATCCCCCAACTGAATAGTATTATCTAATAGCTAGGAAGTGTGCCGACATGGTTAGTCATTAAATGATCACCCACTTGGAATTGTGTCCCATGGACGTATGTGGTAATCCTATCATTAAGCTCATAGATATCTCATCTAACATCTATTATGGCTCCTCAAGGGGCTGAACAAAATATATTGCAACATGGTTCTCTACCATCACATTCTAATAAGTAAGGCATAGAGAGACCAACTATACAACTAATTTATTTATCCCTAACCTCCAAACTAACATTGGAGGTCGTGGTACATCGTTCCCACACCTAGATATACTGTGAAAGGGGACATATGAAACTCTCCCAAAACCTCCAACTGCAATGCCAGTAGTACCATCATGATTATTAAAAAAATAAGGAAATTTTTCAAAACTCTTGAAAATCCACCACGATAATGATCTGTGGATATCTAATCATGTAGGGTATTTCAATTGGTATCCCTAATCTATTCCAATATTTCTACCAGAAACATTGGATGGGTGGAAACCCCCGACTAATGGTATACTGCTTCATCTCCTTCCACAAAGCATAAACGTAATGATATGAACTCCTATGATTACTCTTTCATCAACTATGGACAATATCTCCTTTTGAAAGCATCTACTACCATGTTCCCCTTTTTAGGAGTATATAAATATTTGATATTAAATTATGGGAGGAGCTATTTCCATCTCCTATTTATCATCTTAAGTTCCTTTTATGAGATGATATACCTGAGACTCCTCTAATTGGAGTAGATAGTAAATTTCTTTCCCATTAGGTAGTGGAATCATGACTTCAAAGAGAATATTATTTCTTATAAATCATTATCATAGGGTGCATAGTTTTTCCCTTCTAGTCTCAACCGGTGTGGAAAATAGGAAATTTCCACTTCCCTATTCATCAGAGCATAGCCAATCCCGGTTCCTAATGCATCATAGAACACTACATAATCGACACCATCTTCTAACAATCTCAAGATTCTAGTGCTCATCATACTATTCCATCATTAATGACCAATTTCAGTTTGGATTATGCTGCAGATCGCCAAGTTCATCTCTAAAGGGACATGGTTTGTTGACTAGAACAGAATAATCATATCACTATCATGGGAGGTAGTGCATATGTACCGATAAACACTCACACAAATCCAATCTCACAAAATACTCAAATGTAATAAGCAATATGAAACTAACCCATGGATGCATCTATATCCCACGACAATAGTATGAATGGAAGTAATGTACATTAAATAGGGCAAAATACAATCCCATCATAAATATTCTTGAACCACAAGTCCAACATTTATGTTAAGGTACGGGGACTGTTGTCTGAACTCCATAGGAACACACCTCAGTCTGTCCGATCTCACAATGTATTAGCTTGTCCTAGTCCACCTAAGACTCTATCAAAAGGATGATCATCTGCATAAGACACGACACAAGTGGGAAATTCTCATGTATGAAGAATTATAATAATAAAAAATATGAGACAAAATAGCCACAAATCAATATAATAATGTAATGTATAGTCATCTCAACACTGGTATATGTCCAAGACACATATAAAAAATATCTAGATATAATCAATCCAAGACAAACATTCATTAGGTAAGCCATAACCATATTATACCAGCATTAGGGATTTAGTTTGTATATTCCCTAAAGCACCCATTTGGTAGAACACACTCTTGTGTTAGATAGCATTGATGATGTCCATCCAAGAGGTTATTCTCATTGGCACTCACCCTAAAAAAGATACATTGATAATATGAAGAGAATATGATACACATATAAGGATCACATCTTGGGGAATGGTGTGATACCAACAACTCAATCTAGATTTAAGCCTCTACATAGAGGATCAACACTTGCGTATTGTTGGTATCTTCAATACCAAGAACTCCACCTAGGGCATGAAGATGAATAGATGATCCCATTCCAGAACTCTTGGGGGGATTCCAAAAACTCAATATTTTAAATCCTACTAAAGGTATTATACTCATAGGGGTAGGAAAAATGCTCCTCAACCTTTCAAGAATCTATTAAGGGAATGAAATATAATGAAACAAGACTATGATAAAAAGGACTAGTGATCCAAGCCCGTTAGAAATTGGGACACAATGTATTGTAGTAGAATACATTATGTCCCTTAATCATGTGTAATGCATATGTAAAATGGAAAGTGTTATTCATCCCATGTCATATAAGAGAGTACACAACATCTGGATGGGTTACATGTCCTAACCCTAAATGTAGGTTCTGCCCGTTTACTCTTACCGATTTCCAGTACACTGAATTAGATCGTGAATTCATTCCCACATAACATTACATTTGGTAGCCCATGAATATAGTCTAGGACATCCCATATGGGGGAGTATGTAATGGCCCGGACCTATCTGGTTCATCCCTTTGCTGAAATCTAGTGTTTGATGTGTTCTGGGAGGTCAAGGTGACTCATCCCCAGCACTATGCCAAATTTCCAATTTTTTGAATAGTGTTTCCAGTTTTATGACCAGTGTCACGGTGAGTCAGAAATGGTGAGACAGAAACGGTGAGTTAGAAACGATGAGATAGAAATGGTGAGACAGAAACGGTGAGTCAGAAATGGTGAGTTAGAAACGGTGTCACAAAAAATGGTTAGATAGAAATTGTGAGATAGTAACAGTGAGACAGAAACTGTGAGTGAGAAACAGTGATATAGAAATGGTGAGACAAAAAACGGTGAGACAGAAATGGTGATTCAGACATGGTGTTGCAGCTCATAAACAATGTTTCCAGAACTGTTTCATATATCCTTTTCCAAATTTCTTGATTTTTCCAGTTTCTCCAATTTAACGTTTTCTTTGACGTAAAATGGATTTATGGATATATTTTAAAGGATATATGGCCGAATAAAATCCCATGACTCCTATGTTAATTTTCCTAAGGCTTAGGATGAATTTACTTGGTCAAAACGTGTGGTTTAATGCGATATAATTTTAATGTAAAATCAATCGTATCTTAAACCGTGGCTCCATTAAATATTCTAAAGGGACAAGATATCTTCTTACTTTGTTCTTTCATTTTTTAATCTAGTGAAAGATGCTCGAACCTTTTCTTTCTTCCTATATCAATCATGAGAATAAACGTTTTCTCTTTGGATTGGTTTCCCTCAACGTTCTTCTTTCCGAAAGTACACACCCTATTTTGGTGAAACCTAGTAGTATCCATCAATCTTGGATATATGGTATGATTTATCATCATTTTTTTGGTTTCACCTTATCCGGTTTCTCCTTGATAAATTATTTCATGTGAACTCCATGCTTCTAATAGAGTTTCATGGGTTTCGGTTGGTGCGGTCGGGCCGCGACATCCTCGGGTGGATGCAGTTTTCACGGGAGGAGGCAATCGTGATCTGTTGTGTGGATAATTCTCGTATAAATATCCTTAAGAACCTTGTTCGGGTAGGGGATTCATTGATTCTCTTTTATTTGTATGTGAAACTATAGAGTTAGCCATTTTTAGCCACTCGATCGCAATATAATTGACATAATAAATATTTAAACCAGATAAATAAATTGATATCAATCGTTTTGTATTGCCTCGTGTTTTTGCTAGATAGTCTGATATCTATGCATTAATTCTTTAGATATTTATCTTTGATGGAAATTGTTCATGAATGTAAACCAAAATTAATCGATAATTATTTGGCTAAAGATAAAGAGGCGTTTAAATGAATCTGGTTCTTATTGTTGTATTATTTTATATTAGTAAAATTGGTGTAGTAAGCCTGTTTAATTTATTTGTGATAGATTACTGTTTAGGTTTCCCGAATATAGAACCGATGAATAATAAATAATTTAATTCAATATGGATTAAATAACTTATTGGGTGATAATTCCTTAAAGGATTCTGAGTTACCCTCATGCTAGTTCAAGGGCCAAGATCTCAATCGATTTGATTGTTGTTTTCCTACTTCTTGTGTTGTGATGTGAGCCTAGATGGCTATTTTGATATGTCGGGTCATGGAGGAATACTGGTTGTTGTGTCATTTGACATCTAGATTGGTGAGATGCATTGCTTTAGGCAGTTGGGTGTTAGAGGGGACATTAGGGATGATGAAATGGGTTGGATATGAATGTTTGGTTTTCTGCAGATTCTTCTTGGTTGTTTATCTTCTTTACGCTCCCCACTACTCAAGGTAGTTGGTCTTACTTACATTTATTCCGAAAGGGGTGAAGACGCATGAGGTATGCAACGTTCCTTCTGTGTTTAGATACTGAAGGGAGAATGGGTCTATGCTCTGGCTATATTCGGCAAAGACTTGACGAGTAATTCATTTACTCACAGTGTTGAGCCGCTTGTGTATAGAAGAATATATTGTTTTTCTAGAATTACTAGGAATATGGGAAAGTAATGGTGTAAATAAATTATTGAATAAATGATGTTAACCCATGGGGTTTAGAGCTTGCAGGGGCACAATGCTGAGGTTGTGATTTGAAGGAAGAATGTACTATGGGTGGGATGCTAATGAAATTTATTGTGGAATTGTTATTGGTTAATTAATATAAAAATAATTAATTAACATAAAGTGAAACTGATAAAAAGGGAATGAATTAATGTATTAAATCTCTTTAAATTGTTGTGTGATTATAGGATACCTAGTCTTAGAAGTAGCAGCTCGAAGTCCGAGAGACGTTAGCTACAGTTGAGTATAAGACAAGGTTATGCCCATGTTGTGGTTTTGAGATATAGTATATTCTGTAATTTTTTGTTTTTCTATATGCTACTCCACCCTGTTAGTAACGTAAAATGACACACCGGGGATTCAAAGCCCTAGGGGGTGTTTTCCCCAACATTATGGTGGGAGGATGGATGGCTAACTACCCCCTTTGGCCCAGCTCTCTTCTCTTGGTAGTTACATGTGCTGGCATGCACATTGGTTATTTTTCCCCATATATGTGTGTAGAGGGTTGTAATGGCTTGTGGTTATTCACATACATATAATCTAGATATAGTTTTATATGGACTATTATAGGTGTAATGTTTGTAGGTTGTAATGGCATGAGGATCCTTACTTGGTGTATAGGCTATAATGGCTTGAGGTATAATACCTGATGTATGATGCACGTTATGTGAGCTGTGGTGGCTCCTAGAAACTACCTGGTTATTTTTCTTATGTGGAAGTGGTGGGTTTGTTGCAAAAGGTGCATGTTGTGGTGCTTCTCCTAGTTGCCTGCAAGCAAGCCTTTTTGGAAAGAGATTCTTAGGATGTGCGACTTTGGGGAAAAGTGGCAAACCATTGGGAATGTAGTAGCAGGGTACCCTTAATATTCATTATAATATTAAATAATCTTGTATGTGTTACTTGGTGAGATTATCCATGGTGAGGCTAGGAACATCGTATACATGTTAAGGTGATGAGTTAGTTTCACTTGTTGTTCACTGTGCTTTAGCATGCTTTCATTACATTTACATGAGAGGCATCAGGGAGGATCCTACTGAGTATACTATTTTACTCACCCAATGTATATATAACCAGCTTTTCAGGTCACTTGAAGCAAGTTGGAGATCATGTTGTTTACTACTATATTGCGATTACAAGAGTTATTTGGGATTGTTTTTGTTATTGTTTTACTTTATTTTGGGTACTTCTAGTTTTTTCCCTTTTAGTTGTAGTAGTTTTTCATGAAATTTCATATGTGTACTTGGGATTTCTTTTATATTACTGGTTGAGTTGGATTTTTTGGGTTTCTATCTTATCTGTCTTTTCCACTTCTGTTATCTTAGGGGTTAATGCCTCCCATTTGTGTGTTCTCTATACCCTCGGTGCTAGTCGCCAACCCAGGGCCTATTGGAGGTGGGACTCTAGGGGGTCATTATCTCCCTTCTCACATTGTCGGCCCAGGAGGGGTACCCTTTGTGGGGAGGGGGTCGTGACAGAGTGGTGTCAGAGGCTCAGGTTGAGAGATAAGATGGATTTTGGAGTTAAGAATAGGTGAGGTTGCATGGGTTGGTAGGGAAATGGTGTCATTCATGTTTAGAAAGTGATGTAAACACTGGAGACCGGCTAAGACATAAGCGTTTAGGGACCCCTATGATCTGGTGTATGGACCATTAAGTTTACAATGGTTAACAAACAAGGTGATACTTGATGTAGGGTAGACACCTAGGAAAGGATCATGCATCATTATTCTTTCTTCCTGTGCTTGAATGGGCAGACCTTGGGGTAGGATAACCAAAAATGAATAAAAGAAAAAAATTGAATAATTACTTAATGATGATTATCACATATTAGATGTTTTGGAGCTCTAACTGTTAGTTATTTAATAGGTATTTCTCTAGGTCGACATCCTCATCAGGATCGTATAGAATATGTCCAGCAGGCTGTGCCAGCAGATCGCCACCTGGTAGAGGTCAACAGTGATAATACATGGATGAGGACACTCCGAGAGCTTCAGCGCCATATTCGGTAGAAGTATGAGGGCTCCATTTCTGATGCAATCACAGAAGACAGGTTGGAGGAGGTTGAGATAGGTTTTAGTTCGATCTTTTCCTGGAAAGAGCACTGGATGTCCTTGGTTGTTACAATGCTATGTGGAGTAGCGAGGCAGTGGTGGTTCTTGTTCCTCAGGGATCATGAGGAGTCAGCGATCTCAAGGGGGGAGTTCCGAGAAAAGTTTAGAGTTGATTTTCTTTCTTCGACTGTGAAGGTGTCCAGTCGCCAGGAGATTCTTACCCTTCTAAAAGGGAGCTCCAATGTGTGAGAGTTTGGAGAATGTTTTAGGAAACTTTTTTGATATGTGTCAGACCCATTTCTAGATGAGGAGTCCACGGTGAGGCATTTTGAGCCGGCTTTGCATCCAGAGATCCAGCGCCAGGTCACCCCATTTATGCTGAAGACATATCATGAGGTGCTGGCAAGGATAGAGGTCGTTGAGAGGTCTTTGGCCTGAATCGGATCATCATGAGAGGGGAGTCATCTTGATTACTCATGAAAGAGAGAAATGGTTTGGGGTTCCAAGTTTTCAGGGCAGAAGAGTTTCTGTCAGTCGGGGGTAGGTCCCACCCCTCAGCATCTCGTTGCTCTGGGGGAGCATCTCTCATGCCTGAGCCAAGGGATCAAGCTCTTGTTTTTCTTGTGGCGGTTGAGGTCACTAACAGTGAGAGTGCCCGAACTTTTAGAGCAGTCATCGTGCACCAGTTTTTCTGTTCTAGGTTCCTCCACAGAGGCAGTTCCAGCTGAGGTAGCAGCAACTGGTTTCACCAGCTTTAGATTAGCAGAGGGTAGATAGGGAAGGCATAAGACAACCTTGTGATGCTCCTCATCCATAGAGAACTGAGCGAGTCCTTAGTGGTGGTCATCATAATGGTTAGAGAGGTGGTGGAGGAGGTCGTGGTAAGCTTCATGCTTTAGCGTTGCCATCACCAAGTGAGCCAAATGTCATTCGAGGTACCCTTTGCTTGTTTTCTACCATGGTGTATGCCATGTTTGATTCCGGAGTGACACACTCCTTCATATAGCCTACCCTTGTCCATGCTTTGGGAATTGAGGTAGAAGGATTCCAATTCCCATGGCATTGACTACGCCAGTTAGAGGTCGAGCTGACTTGCTTGATGTATGTAGAAACTGTGAGCTAGTATTGGGGCAGCACCGCTCTTGGGGAGATTTCCTATGTTTATTAATACAACCATATGATGTCAGCCTCATTATGGATTGGTTGTATTCTTTTCAGGCTATCGTGGATTTCTTTAGGAGGAAGGTTGTGTTCTATAATGTGGATGGAGAGTCGGTGGTGTTTGCTAGCGAGTGAGACCCTCATATGGGTCATTGGGTTGTTCCATCCTTATCATCCACGATGGCTGAGTTGATTATAAGTTCGTCAGAGGTTCAACAGTTTGCGTTTCCTACGGTCAAACAAGAGTACCCTGATGTATTTCATGAAGAGGTTGTAGCATTACCCCTTTGATGAGAGATTGAGTTTGGGATTGAGCTACAACCAGTAGTTTCTCTTTTCTATTTGTCCCCATATAGGATGGCCACTTCTGAGTTGTGAGAGTTATTTATGAAGCTTGATGTTCTGTTACAGTGTGGTTTTGTTCATCCGAGTGTGTCACCATGGGGTTCACCCATTTTGTTCATGAAGAAGGCTGACGGCAGCTTGTGGTTGTGTGTCGATTATCATCGCTTAAAAAAAGTGACAGTAATGAATAACTACACTCCTCATCGGATTGATGATTTATTTGATAAACTGAAGGGAGAAAGATGGTTCTCAAAGATCGATTTGCAGTCAAGATATCATCAAATGCATGTGAAGTATGAGAATATCCCAAAGACTACTTTTCGTTGTCATCATGGGCATTATGTGTTTGTCGTAATGTCGTTCAGCGAGACAAATTCTCCAAAATTGATCATGGGATTGATGAACGTTTTGTTCCTTATGTTCCAAGAAAAGTTTGTGGTGGTTTTCATCGATGAAATACTTATGTACTCCACATATGAGGAGGAGCATGCAGAGAATCTACTCACCATTTTGGGAGTTCTTCGTCAACAACAGCTGTTTGGGAAGCTGTTGAAGTGCGAGTTTTGGGCTCGAGAAGTCCGTTTCATAGTGCATGTTGTGTCGCAGTGGGGGGTAGATGTAGATACATCAAATATAGAACTAGTTTTTTCTTAGGCATCCCCCAAGATAGTGTCTGAGGTGTGAAGTTTATTTGGTATCGCAAGCTACTCCATGAGGTTCGTAGAAAATTTCTCTCGAGTTATGACTCTTCTGAAAGCTTTGACGAGGATGGATCAGGTGTTCATATGGTCAGATCAGTGTCAGGCAACATTCATGTGTCTAAAAGAGAAGTTAGTAAGTTCCCCCATTTTTATCTCCCATTGGGGGGAATTTAGTTTGATGTTTTCTACGATGCTTTGCATCTGGGGTTAGGATGTGTTATGATGCAACAAAGATTCGTTTTTTATGGGTCTTGGTAGTTGTGTCCTCATGAACATAACTATGCCACCCATGATCTTGAGTTTGTATCAGTGGTGTTTTCTCTAATGTTGTGGAGACATTACGTCATTGGTGAGCGATTTGTGGTTTTCACTGATCATAAGAGCCTGGGGTATTTTTTCTCCCAATGTGACTTGAACTTGCTATAGCGTTGGTGGATGGAGTTATTACATGAATACAACTTCGAAATATCATATACACCTAGAAAGGGGAATTTTGTAGCTGAGGCGCTGAGTAGAAAGTCACATAGTGATACAGTGCGTGAATCCGGTGATTCATGGAGTGTAATGGAATAACTGTCAGCATTATATCTTGATATGGGAGAAGTTGGGGGGTCAAGGTTTCCGTTTCAAGATGACAGTGAAGTCATATTTTTTGCATCAGGTGGAAGAGTCCCAATTGGGGGATCTTGAGGTGGCGGTCTGGAGAAACTGAGTTGTTTGTAGAGAGGCCCCTGATGGTTAAACTAAGGATGAACAACACCGAGTGTTGTATCATGAAAGGATTTTTTTTCCTTTAATGATGCGTGAGATGGTTATCAGAGAGTTCCATATTTTTCCTATACCGGTGCATCCTATCATGAAAATGATGTACCGAGCCTTGAGGAGTATGTTTTTGTGGCCTGGGCTGAAGCGTGCAGTTTTATAGTTTGTGTCTCGATGTTTAGTCTGCAAGAAGGTCAAGGATGAGCACCACATCCCTAGTGGTTTGATCCAGCATTTAGATATTCCTCAGTGGAAGTAGGATGACATATTAATGGACATTATTACTAGTTTACCTCGAGATCTATGAGGAATTGATGATATTTGGGTGGTAGTGCATCGTTGAACAAAATCATCCCACTTCATTGCAATCAAGGAGTCCAGCTCAATGGAAGTTTTTTCAAGGTAGTATCTGGATGAGGTGGTGAGACTTCATGGAGTCCCAAATATGATTATTTCTAATCGATATCCTCGCTTTACATCTATGGTGTGGAGGGGTATCCAACATGATTTCGGTTCTCAGATATTCCTTAGTACGGATTTTCATCCCCAAATGGATGGTCAGATAGAGAAAACCATCCAAACTCTTAAAGACATGTTGCACTCTTATGTTCTGAATTTTAGAATTTCATGGATGAGGTACTTACCCTTGGTGTAGTTCGCTTACAATAATAGTTTTCACTCCACCATCGGTATGTTTCCATTTTAAGCCATGTATGTTCGGCCTTACCGTTCTCCATTTTGATGGACTGGGGTCAGAGAGTTAGAAATTCTCAGACCAAGACTAGTGCAGAATACAACAGAGATGGTTCAGGTTATTTGTGAGAGGATAAAGACCGCGCAGGATTGTCATAAATCATATGTTGATCAAAGGAGGATACCCTTAGAGTTTTATGTTGGGGATCATGTGTTTTTTAAGGTGACTCCACATCGTGGACATCGAAGGTTTGGTCATGATAGTAAACTTTCTCCCCAGTTTGTTGGTCCTTTCTAGGTGTTAGGTCATGTTGGAGTTCTGGCGTATCGAGTAGCACTTCCCTCACAGATGATCTAGATACATGATTTTTTTCATGTGTCATATCTCCATCATTATCATTATGATGACTCTCACATCATTGATTGGGGAGAGATGAATTTTGATGATGATGCAGCCTTCAAGGAGTGACCTTGTGGAGATCCAAGACCTCAAACAGAAGGTGTTGTTCGGGTATTCTATTCATTTGGTTCATGTCTTGTGGTGACATGGTGGCATGGAAGAGTGTACCTGGGAATGTGAGTCACATATACATGTTCTATGACAACCATTCATTTATTACATACCTAAACATGATTTATTACATAAACTATTCACTTGATACAACAAGTAAAAATGAGAGGTCTTGTGCCTTTGGGTCTTAGGATCATTTCATAAAAACTTAAAACAAGAAATACTACATCCTTATTGGAAGCTTCTTTTACATGACCACTACATTCCCTCATACTTAGCATTGCATGGGATAACCTGAGAACATGCATAAGAAAAAGGGTTAGATATAAAGCCCAGTAAGGGAATAAACATGGAATACAGGATGAGTACAATACATGTTAGACAATAGGCATATAAATAGATCACAGGAGAAACATGGACTTAAAGGCATGATAAATCATGATAATCATAACATGGAAATGTGGCAACAACACTTAACATGGAATTAGCATGAGCCAAGGCCCATTGCACATGAAGCACAAGTAAACTCTTGTTCCACTTGAATTAGCATGATTCAACACTCATTTCACATTATGTATCATGATACTATACTTTACCCAATGCATTGGAGCGCTATAAGGGTGCAACCTTCTTAAACATTTCATTTCATGCATAAGTGTGCCACGTGAATCATAAAACATGGATTCATAAAACATAATCATTTATTCCATGACCAAGGAATGTGGAATGAAACTTTATAATTAATAAGTAAATTTTCATGATGGTGAATACCATTTATGGAGAAATGGGAATGGTATTCACTACACAATGGCATTGACTTAGAAAATTGGTGCAATTTCGGCAACGTAACGACCTGATATAAGAATACAAAAAAAATGGTTGATGGGAGAGAAAGGGGTGTATCATAATATCTATATGAAATGGACAGTAAGGGGGTCATATAGATACATTTTCCAACAATTGTAATGGTATTTAGATTCATGATTCAAAAGTATTGCTTGAATGTAAATGAGGAGAGAGATGTTCCTCTCAGAATTTCGGCATAGTAACGGGTGTACATGGGAGGTATTTAATGAGAGATAAAGGGGCCTCCCATCATTAAAACAATAAAACGGTAGTATGGTGGAGGTTTGAAACCATAACCCAGTATTTATAATTAATATTAAAAGGGAATAACAATGTTAATAAAATTGGAAAAAAATTGAAAGGAAGAAAACCCCTTACTTGGAAGTGTGATTCCAAAGGCTTGAGAGAGGCTTGAGAGAGGCTTCTTGGGAGCTTGGGGCACCTTGGGAGGATCCCAGTGAGAGTAGGGAAGAGGTTTGATGAACTCAAAAGGCATTTAGTGGGGAGGAAGTGGGAGCTTGGGTGGGTTTATATAGGAAAGGTGGGTGAATTCTTTATTATTTAGATTTGGTACCCCTTACATTAAATTAATCCAAACCACAAATCAGCTCATGGTTTTTGACCATGGTATTTGGAAAAGGGAAGAGGAAAAAAATATTTTATAAGGACAAAGTCTGAACTTCTTAAAATAATGGGGTTGCTTATGTGGAGGTGAGTCACACTCCCATGGAAAAAAATTTAAAAAGACAAGATGTTTAATAAGTCTTGAGGGTGCATTAATGCTTTGTAAAATAATTCAAACAAACCTAAAATCATATTATATTAATGGTAAAATATATATTGGCCGAACATAAAGCTTAGATTATTTTATTACATCACTATTGGTTCATTATGATGTCATAAAACACATTATATATTTAAACGGTATTTAATTTTTACCCAAAAATTTGACTATCACGGAAAATTATGAAAAATTAACCGTTGGATAATTTTGACATATTGATTCAAGAAATAAAATTTATCTTATCTAAATAATTTTATATATATATTAATTTTCACTTTTAAAATAAAAACAGACATTTATCGAAAATTCACGGGTTTTGACAAAAATGGCTTTCAAACCTTAATAAAAATTACAATTGCATTCATAAAATGATAAGATCCTTTATATCTAGTAATAATTAATTGAATAATAATAATACTATTTTATTAAAATATTATTTATTTCAAAAATACATTAATTCATCAAAATAGATTTCTTATCTGAATATTAACTACAAAATATACTATTTGTGCTTTAAAAAACTATTTACAAAGTGTCAATATTGAAAAGAAGGCATATTAATTATTATATAAAAAAATTATATACATGAACATAGTACTAGCGATTTGTTACATAACCCCTTAAAACTACCGCATAAGACCTAAGTGGAAGGTTTGCAGTGGTGACAGACTCTTGGGGTGGCTCGGATAACATCGCTCGAGTGGTAATCTCTATAAACTTCCACTTTTCCTGTAGAAGGTCCCATTAGAGCTTGACCTGATGAAGCTCATCTTGGGCTTGGTCAATACTGAATCCCAAGGACTCCACAACTTTTCTGAGCACTGATAAATGGGTTTGTATGGAGCAATTGTACTGGATGAGATCATCTCTTCTTTTGTCTGAGTAAATTGGATTTGTTAAAGCCCTATATTTATACTGATCATGTTATCAATGTTCAATGACTATATTAGCAACAGTCAAAATTATTAACATAAAACCAAAGTAGTTTACATTTTATATAAACATTTTACATAAAGAGACATTTAATTAGATCAAGTGGGATTTCCATTAATGAAACTTTGGGTCGTCACAATATTCCCCCCTTAAGAAATTTCGCCCTCGAAATTTCCTTTTCCCACACTAAAACAGATGTGGGTAACTCAAATCTGTCATTTCCTCTGATTCCAAAGTCGTTTATTCAACCTTTTGATTTCTCCCCAACACCTTGATGAGGAGCATTGTCTTATTTCATAGAACTTTTTCTCTACGATCTAATATCCTCCCTGGTTGATCATCATAAGAAAGATCATCCTCCAACTGTACCACATCAGAAAAGAGTACATGTGAAGGGTATGGTATGTACTTCCTTAATAGGGATACATGAAAGACATAATGTACTTTGGTCGTGGTCGGTGGAAGTGCTAGTCGATAGGCCACAGACCCGACACGACCAAGAATCTCGAAGGGGCCGATGTACCTTGGACTTAACCTCCCTTTCTTTCCAAACCTCGTGACCTTCTTCTACGGAGATATGTGTAGTAAAACCATTTCTCAAACTTTAAACTCAAGGTCTCGTCGAAGATTATCTATATAACTCTTATGTTGACTCTGGGCTGCCTTGATATGCTGTTGAATGGTTTTCACCTTCTCCACCATTTCCTCGACCATTTACGGCCCAAGTAGCTTACGTTCACCGTCCTCATCCCAACACGCCGATGTTCTTCACCTTTTCCCATAAAGGGCTTCATATGGTGCCATTTGGATGCTCGAGTGGAAACTATTATTATAAGAGAACTAAACTAGAGGAATGTGTTGATACCATCCTCCTTTAAAGTCCATTGAGAACACTCTCAACATGTCCTCATGTTTTTGGATAGTTCGCTCGGATTGGACATCAGTTTTAGGATGATAGGTTGTACTGAAGTTCATTTCAGTGTCGAGAGCATGTTGAAGTCTCTTCCAAAACATAGAGGTGAATCTTGGATCTCAATCAAACAAAATAGATAGTGGTACTCCATGTATCCTTACCACTTCCCTTATATATATTTGTGTCAGTTGATCCAATGAGAAATCTTCCCAAATATCAATAAAGTGTGTAGTTTTTATAAGACGATCCACCACAACCCAGATTGCATTGTTGCCTTTGGATGTCTTCGGAAGTCTAGTGACAAAGTCCATGGTGATGTTCTCCCATTTCCATTTTGGTATGGGCAATGGTTTCATAGTCCCCTTAGACTTCTACCTCTCTGCCTTCAATTTCTGGCACACTAGGCACTTTGATGTATATACAGCATTCTCCTTCTTTATATTATCCCACCGAATGTTTTCTTGTAGATCTTGATACATCATTGTTCTCCCTAGGTGAATAGAGAGATTTTAACTTTTTTGCATCATCCAAAAGTTCCTTCTTCATCTCCAAACATGATAGAACACATAGTCTTTTCCCAAATTGAACAATTCTTTCTTCATTAACATTAAACTCTGAGGATTTCCCTTTTTCGATAGCTTCCACTTTTTCTTGAATTCCCACATCATCCTTTTGAGCATCCTTTAACCTTTCCAAAAAAGACGGTTGAGCAATCATTTTTGAAAGGATTGATGATTTTCCGTTCTTTATGATTCCCACGTCCATCTTTATCAAGTCTAAGAATATTGGATCCTCCTCAATTCTCATCATTGATAGAATCGTTGGGTTCTTTCTACTTAGAGCATCTGCCACCTTGTTCGCTTTCCCCGGGTAGTAAAGTATTGAATAGTCATAATCCTTAATGATATCTATCCATCTTCTCTAGAGAATATTAAGCACTTTCTATGTGAATATATATTTAAGACTCTTTTGGTAAGTATATATCTCACATTTCTCCCCCTAGAGATAATGCCGCCAGATTTTCAAGGCAAAGACCACCGCCTCCAAATCCAGATCATGTGTTGGATTGTTTCTCTCATGGATTTCCAACTGCCTTAAGGCATAGAATATCACATTATCATTTTGCATTAGCACACATCCTAAGACCTTCTTTGAAGCATCACTGAATACCACAAAAGTTTCCCCACTTGTAGGTAAAGTGAGCACGGGCGCAGTGATAAACCTCCTTTTCAACTCCTTTAAGATTTCTTGGAATTCTTCACTCTAAGAAAAATTTACTCCCATTCGAGTTAGCTTGGTAAGAGTGTTGGACATTCATGATAAATTTCTCACAAATCGTCAATAATATCCATTTAACCCTAAGAATCTATAGATTTATGTTACGGATGTTGGCATCGGTCATCCCTAAATTGCATCTATTTTGGAGGGATCCACAGATATCCCATTACTTGTGATGATACGGCCTAAGAATGAGACCTCATTCAACCAGAACTCACACCTGCTATACTATTCATAGAGCTTATCGTTGTGAAAAGTCCCCAGTACAGTTCTTAAATGCTCCTCATGATCCTCCTTGGTTTTGGAGTATATTAGAATATCATCTATAAAGACTACCACAAATTTGTCAAGATAATCCTTGAAGACTCTATTCACCATGTCAATGAAGATTTATGGAAAATTAGTGCATCTGAAATGAATTACTATGAATTCATAGTGCTCCTATCTTGTGTGAAAAGTAGTCTTGAGGATATCTTCCTTCTTCACCCTTACTTGATAATATCCCGACCGCAAGTCCACCTTGGAGAAGTATTGTGCTCCATGAAGCTAATCAAAAAAGTCATAATTTTTTTGGATAGGATACTTTTTCTTTATAATGATCTTTTTGAGATCACGATAATTGATGCAAAGGCGCATTGACTCATCCTTTTTCTTGAAGAAGAGGACTTGTGCACCCATTGGTGAAGCACTTGGGTATATAAGCCCTTTATCCAGATTCTCCTGTAGTTGTTTCTTTAGCTCCTCAAGCTCCACGACAGTCATTCTATATGGAGTCTTGGATATTTTTAGAGCCCTTGGAATAAGTTCAATTGAGAATTAAACATCTCTTCTAGGAGGAAGACCAGGCAGTTCCTTGGGAAACACTTCACCAAATTCCCTCATAATAAGAATTTCATCAAGGATAGTTTCTTCCTTGGACTCAATCATCTGAGCTAAATACGCGTGCTCATAGGGCAGTAATATCCATGCTTTATATGATGGAGATGAAGTAGATTCATCTTCCTCCTTACACTTGTAAAGAATCAGGGGTCGATTCTCCATATGGAGTGTGATTTCCCTCTCCCGACAATTTATGTTGGCTCTATATAAGGAAATCCAATCCATGCCATGAATTGCATAAAATTCCACAAGAGGGAGTATGACGAGGTTCACTGGGAAATTCAATCCACATATTATAACAGGGGAGGACTTATATTCATGGGATGCAATGATTTCCCCATTTTTGTACTCACTGACATCTTTACTTCCATGATTTGTGGTGGTGCTAGGATTGTTCTACTAAACTTTTGAGATATATAAGAATGCGTAGAACTTGAATAAAAAAGAATGTTCGCTATTCATGAATGAATAACTAGTGTAACTGTCACCACTTTATTGTCGGGGTTCACTTTGGCAGTAGTGATCGCAAAATCTCTTCCTTGCTACCTTGAAGGTTTTTGGTTGCCTCTAAAAACCCTTGGATTAGGGAACTGATTTGCAAAATGCCCTGGTTCTTTGCAGTTGATGAAATGAACAACACGTTGAGGATCGAATGGAGCATTCCTCTCCTCTGTCGCATCTGTGGGTCTTTCTTGATGACAGTTAACAGCTAGGTTCCCTTTTCTTCCACACCTAAAGCATTTCCTCATCCCCTTGAGACAATTTCCAGGGTGCTTCTTTCTGCACTTTTGGAAAGTGGGGTGCTGGATCTTCTTAACACCGATGGATTTATCCATCGGACTGCCAGCATTGAATTCCACCTTATGCTGCTTGTCCCCATAATACCCCTGTGATTCCCCGATCTATATTTTGACCTTTAGGACACATCGGACAATTTCCTCATAGCTGTCGAAGTCATGGATCGCTAATGCTTTCCGTAGGCTAGGCTTCAGCCCTCCAAAGAAGTTGTCAACATTGCATTCGGGGGTAACGAAAAAGTTAGAAGCATATCATGCAAGCCTTGTGAAGTTTTCCTCGTATGCTCCAACAGATTCTTCGTCTTTTTTCTTGAGGGAAAGGAAGTCCCTTTCCATATTAATCCAGAGGGTGCGTAGAAAATATTTATCGAAAAACATCTTCCGGAAATCCTTCCATTCCAATGTCTCAATCTCTTACTTAGGTGTCATATTTTTTATCAACGTCCACCATTAATCAGCTTCTCCCTCCATATGATAAGCCGCCAGGAGAACCTTCTATTTTTCATAACATTGAAGGATAGAGAAGATCATTTCAATGGAGTTGATCCATTGTTCAGTAATCATGGGATTAGATGATCCACTAAATGTTGGAGGCCTTGGTCTCATGAAGCTCTCGATAGCGACATTTTATTTCTTAGAGGGGGTTGAATATTCCTCTTGACCCGTTTTTCTATTCAAATCTTGAGTTAGCTGAGAGAGAACCATGACAAAGTTCACGACTCCCGCTCCCATTTGATTGGGCATCTCATTAGTACAGTCATCACACTGGTCTTCACATCGTTTTTTAGCCCGAGTCCTCCTATTATCGTCCATTGGCTGGAATAAAAGGAATGTTAGGGGTAACACATATAGGGTAATCCAAAGACAAAAGTTTATGGCTTATAAATTAAATTTTATTTCCTTAACATATGAATCTATAGGCGTCAATCTAGTATTTTCGTGATCTACTATCTAACATATATTCTTAGGCGTTTTTTATTCCCTTAATAAGGGTTCATACTAAGCATGTGAATTTACCAAATAATATTCCCCAGGAGTGTCGTAACCAAGAGTGCAGCAAGGCCCATTTTTGTGCACCAGTTCCCTTTCGAGTCTAGCTCAAAGCGGTGTTTTCGAGTTTTACCCCTAGGATACATCTGTTCGAGAGCCACCTCTACCTGCTTGTATCCAGACAAGGATATATTTCCTTGATAACCCACTTACTCAATACTCACCAAAACATAGGGACGTTTTTCTTATACATAGTCTTGTATATAAGGATTTACTAGGGTTTTCTAATCCTAATCCCAAAAATAACTAATCCTCCCTTTGATACCAACTATGACAACCCTGCTTTTATTACAAAATTAAACATGATTTATTACATAAACTATTCACTTGGTACAACATAGAAGTTCGAGAGGTCTAGTGTCTTTGTGGATTAGTATCATTACATAACAACTTGAAACATGAAATACAACATCTTTATTGAAAACATCCTTTACATGGCCACTACATTCCCTCGTACTTAGCATTGCATGGGATAAACTGATGACATGCATAAGAAAAGGGATGAGCTATAAATCTCAGTAAGGGAATAAACATGGAATACATGAGGAGTAAAATACATGTTATAAAATAGGCATATAAATAGAGCACAAGAGAAACATGGACATAAAGGCATGATGAAACATGCTAATCATAACATGGAAATTTGGCAACAACACTTAACATAGAATTAGCATAAGCTAAGGCCCATTGCACATGGAGCATGAGTAAATTCTCATTGCACATGAATCACGATTAAACCCTCATTTCACTTGAATCAGCATGAGTCAACACTCATTACACATGACGTATCATGATACTATACTTTACCCAATGCAGTGGAGCGCTATAGGGGCACACCCTTCATAAAAATTTCAATTCATGCATAAGTGTGCCACATGGATCATAAAACATGCATTCATAAAACAAAATCATTTATTCCACAAAAAAGGAATGTGTAATGAAACTTTATAATTAATAGGTAAATGTGCATTAAGGTGAATACCCTTGATGGAGAAATAAGCATAGTATTCACTACACAATGGCATTGTCTTAGAAAATTGGTGCAATTTCAGCAGCGTAATGGCGTGATATAATAATTCATAAAAAATAGTTGATGAGAGAGAAAGGGGTGTATCAACATATCAATATGAAATGGACGATAATGGGTTCATATAGATACATGTCCCTAAAATTGTAATGGAATTTAGTTTTATGATTCAAAAGTATTGCTTGAATGTAAATGAGGATAGAGAAGTTCCCTTTGGAATTTTGGCATAGTAACGGGTGTACATGGGAGGCATTTAATGAGAGAGAAAGGGTTATACCATCATTAAAACAATAATAGGAAAGTATGGGAGAGGTGATAAACCATACCCCAGAATTTATAATTGAAATTAAAAGGGAATAACAATATTATGAAAATTGGACAAAAAGTGAAAGGAAGAAAAACCATTACTTGGAAGTGTGATTCCAAAGGCTTGAGAGTGGCTTGAAAGAGGCTTATTGGGAGATTGGGCCACCTTGAGAGGATTCTAGAGATAGTAGGGATGAGGTTTTATGAACTCCAAAGGATTTGAGTGAAGAGGAAGTGGGAGCTTGGGTGGGTTTATATAGGAAAGGTGAGTGAATTCTTTATTATTTAGGTTTGGGACCCCTTATATTAAACTAATCCAAAGCACAAATCATCTCATGGTTTTTGCCCATAGTTTTTGGAAAAGGGAATAGGAAAACAATATTTTATAAGGCTAAAGTCCGAACTTCTTAAAATAATGGGGTTGATTATGTGGAGGTGAGTCACACTCCCATGGAAAATAATTTAAAAAGACAAGATGATTAATAAGTCTTGAGGGGTCCATTAATGCTTTGTAAAATAAGTCAAACATACGTAAAATCACATTATTTTAATTTTAAAACATATATTTTCCGAACATAATGCTTATAGTATTTTATTAAATCACTGTTGGGTCATTATGATGTCATAAAACACATTATATATTTAAACGGTATTTAATTTTTACCCAAAAATTTGATTGTTTGAGAAAATTATGAAAAATTCACCGTTGGATAATTTCAACATCCTGATTCCATAAATAACATTTATTTTGTCTAAATAATTTTCTAAATATGTTAATTTTTACTTTTAAAATAAAAAATGACATTTATAAAAAATTCACGGGTTTTGACAAAAATGGCTTTCAAACCTTAATAAAAATTACAATTGCATTCAGAAAATTATAAGATCATTTATATTTAATAAAAATTAAATTACTACTAATAATAATATTTTATTAAAATATTATTTAATTCAAAAATCCATTATTTCATCAAAATAGATTACATAACTGAATATTAACTAAAAAATACTTTTTGTGCTTTTAAAAAAGTATTTACAAAGTGTTAATAATGACAAGAAGGAATATTCATTATTATATACAGAAAAAATAATATACATGAACATAGTACTAGTGATTTCTTACATAACCCTTTAAAACTACCGCATAAGACCTAAGAGTAAGGTGTGTGATGGTGACAGACTCTTGGGGAGGCTCGGATAACATCGTTCGGGTGGTAATCTCTATCAACATCCACTTTTCCCGTAGATGGTCCAATTCAAGCTTGACATGATGAAGCTTAGAATGGGCTTGGTCAAGAGAGAAACGCAAGGACACCACCTCTTTTCCGAGCTCTAATAAATGGGCTTCGTATGGAGAAATTCTACTGGATGAGGCCATCTCTTCTTTTGTCTGAGTAAATTGGATTTGTTAAGCCCTATATTTATTCTAATCATGTGATCACTGTTCAACGACTATATTAGAAACGGTCAAAATTCTTAACATAAAACCAACTAATTTGACATTTTATATAAAAATTTTACATAATGAGACATTTAATTAGATCAAGTGGGATTTCCATTAATGAATCCTTGGGTCGTTGCGCGTTTAGTACCCTGAATTGTTTAATGTTTAAACTATTTTCATATAAAGTCTTCCCCTTTATGGTTATAACCCTTTCATTTTTATAATATGAATTTTTTTGTTGCTTCTTATGGCTTACTCTTTTTTGAGAGGTACCTTGAGGAGTGGTTGTTCGGATCCCTTTCAGTTTCCTTTTGGGTTGGTTTTCGATTCTAAATGACGAGAATGTTTTGAGAGGTATCTGATGTAATTTCATGGACCCCAATAATCCATCAATTTGATGAAATATGGTGTTTGAGGTGGTCTGGGAGGTCAAGGTGACTCATCCCCATGAATTTTCCAAATGTATAGTTTTATGAACAGTGTTTCCAGTTTTATAAATAGTTTCACGGTGAGTCAGAAATGGTGAGACCAAAACCGTGTCAAAAAATGGTGAGTCAGAAACGGGGAGACAGAAATGGTGAGACAGAAATGGAGAGATAGAAATAGTGAGTCAGAAACGGTGAGACAGAAACGATGAGATAGATACAGTGAGACAAAAATTGTGAGTTAGAAATGGTGAGACAGAAACAGTGAGACAGAAATGGTGAGATAGAAACTGTGACACAGAAATGGTGAGTTAGAAAAGGTGTCCGAGATTAGGAATAGTGCTTCCAGAACTGTTACATATTTCCATTGCGAAATTTCCCAATTTTTATAGTTTCACCAATTTAACGTTTTTTTTATGTAAAACCCATTTGTGGCCTTTTATTAAAGGATTTAAGGCCGAATCAAATCCCATAAATCCTATATTAATTTTCTTATGGCTGGGGACATTTTTACATCGTCAAACCATGTGGTTTAATGTGATCTAAATATATTTGAAAATCCATTGTATCTTAAACTGATGATCCGTTAAATATTTTAAATGGACAAGATATCATCTTCACTTATTCTTTATCTGTTTTCTTTGGTGAGAGATGCTCGAACCATTCCCTCCTTCCGGTAGGAATCGTGAGATTGAAATTTTCTCGGTGGTTTGGTTTTCCTTAACATTCTTCTTGCTACAAATGCACCCCCAATTTTGGAGCAACCAAGCGGTATCCATAAATCTTCGATATAAGGTGTGATTAATCATAGTTATTTTGGTTTTACATTCTCTTGTTTCTCCTTTCCAAATTAGGGCATGCGATCTCCATGCTTCTAATAGAGTTTCTTGGGTTTCAGTTGTTGCGGTCATGTCGCGACATCCTCGGGTGGATGCAGTTGTCACAGGAGGAGGTGATTGTGATCCTTTGTGTAGATCGTTCTCGTATAAATATTCTTAAGAACCTTTTTACGGTAGTGGATTCATTTCTTCTTTTTTATTTTTACGCAAAACTGTAGAGTTATCAGGTTTTAAAAAGTGGATCACAATGGAATTGACATAATAAATATTTGAACCGGATAAATAAATTGATATCAATCCTATGGTATTGCATCTTGTTTTTTCTATAATGTGATATCTATTCTTACTTTGTTTATCTATTCATTATTGATGGAAATTGGTAAAGGATGTAAACCGGAATTAATTAATAATTTTTTCGCTAAAGATAAAGAGGCATGTAAATGAATCTAGTTATTATTGTTTCATTTTATTTATGTCAGTAAAATTGGTGCAGTAAGCATGTTTAATTTATTTGTGATAGCATACTGTTTAGTTTTCTCAAATGTAGAACCTATGAATACTAAATCAGTTAATTCATGATGGATTAAAGAACTGATTGTTTGATAATTACTTGAAGGGTTCTGAGTTACCCTCTTTCTTGTTCAAGGGATAAGATCCCAAACAATATGATTGTAGTTTTCCTGCTACTTGTGTTGTGATGTGAACTTGGATGGATGTTGTGATATGTGGGGGCATGAAGGCCTACTAGTTGTTATGGTAGTTGACGCCTAGAGTGGCGAGGTGCATGTTTTTATTCATGTAGGTGTCAGGGGGACACCGGGGATGATGAAATGGGTAGGATGTGAATGTTTGGTTTTTTGTTGATTCTTCTGGGTTGTCTTTCTGCTTTACTTTCCCCACTGTTCAAGGAATCTGTTCTTGCTTACCCTTTTTCTAAAACGTGCAAAGACCTACGAGGTATGCCACATGATTTCCATGTTTAGCTTCTCAAGGGGGTATGGGTTTACACTCTAACTATAAGAGGCAATGACTCGACGGGTAGTTCATCTACTCACAGTGTTGATCCCCTTGTGTTTATAAGCATATATTTTTTTCTCAATAATGCATGGGAATATGGGAAATTCATTCTTTAGATAAATAATTTAATAAATGATGTCAACCCATGGTGTTTGGTGCTTGCTGGGGCGCAATTCTGAGGTTTTGATTTGAAGGAACTGTGTACTTTGGGTGTGATGCTAATGAAATTTAATGTGGAATTGTTATTGGTTAATTAATGTTAAATGAATTAGTTAATGTAAAGTTCAAATGATAAAAATTGAATGAAGTAATGTATTAAATCTCTTTAAATGGTTGTGTGCTTATTGGATACCAAGTCTTAAAAGTAGCATCCCGGAGTCTGAGATACATTAGTTGCAGTTGAGTCTAAGACTAGGTTATGCCCATAGGGTGGTTGTGAGCTACAGTGTATTCTGTACTTTTTTTGTTTCTATACACTACTCCACCCTTTCATTAAGGGAAACTATCACCCTGGGGATTCTGAGCCTTGGGGGTGTTTCCCCAACATTCTGGTGGGAGGAGGGATGGTTGACTACCCCATTTGGCCCTACCCTCTTCTTGTGGTAGTTACTTGTGCTTGTAGGCACATTGGTTAGTTTTTACCATATATGTGTGTAGAGGGCTGTAATGAATTTTGGTTATTCAAACACATATATTATAAATATCGCTTTATATGGACTACTATAGGTGTAACGTGTATAGGCGGTGATGGATTGAGGATCCTTACTCGGTGTATGAGGTGTAATGGCTTGAGGTATAATACTCGATGTATGATACACATTATGCGAGCTATGGTGGATCCTAGAAACATCCTCGTTACTTTTCATACATGGACGTGGTGGTTTTTTTGCACGAGGTGCATGTTGTGGTTCTTCACCTAGGTGTCTCCCGGTAAGCCTTTTTGGAGAGATATGCTTAGGACGTGCGACGTTGGGGCAAAGCGGCAAACTAGTGGGGAACTAGTAGCAGGGTACCCTTGATGTTATTTAATATATTATATAGTTATGTATCCATTACATGGTGAGAGTATCCATGGTGAGGATGTGAACATAGTATACATGTTTAGGTGGCTAGTTAGATTCACTTGTTGTTCATTGTTTTTTAGCATGATTTCTTTACATTTACACGAGAGGATTCGGGGAGGATCCTTCTTTGTATAATTTTGTACTCACCCTATGTATATATAACCTTCCATTCAGTTCACTTGGAGTAGTTTGGAGATCAGGATGGTTACTACTAGCTAGTAGTTGTAGGAGTTGTTCAGGTTTGTGGTTGCTTCCGTTTTACTTTCTTTTGGGCACATGCAGTTTTTCCGCTTTTAGTTGTATTAGTTTTGCTTGAAATTTCCTATGGTTACATGGGATTTCATTAATGTTTCTATTTGAGTTGGAGTTAGTTGGGGTCTATTTTATCACTATCTTCCTCTTGTGTTCTCTTAGAGGGTAATTCCTCCCATTTGTGTGTTCACTACACAATCGGTGCTGGTCACCAACCCATAGCCTACTAGAGGCGGGACTCGGGGTCATTATCTCCCTTCTCACTTTACCGGCCCAGAAGGGGTACACTTTGTGGGGAGGGGGTCTTGATAGAGTACATTCTATGTAGGAAACCGGTGTACTCCACCCCATGCCTATGTATTGTCCTTTTTACACACTGGGTTCATCCATGGGAACTACACTATATGTAGTCATTGATTACACACCGTGTGTATCAAATATTTTCAGAACCCTTCTTCTTCCTCCCACCCATGCCGTTTAATCCACCAGTCTCTGTTCTGGTTGTATTTTCTTCTCAAAACTCTATATCAAAGGTCTAATAGTCATACCATCATTTAATCAATGAGATTAGGGCCTTCAAGGATCATGGAAAAAGGGTTCATCGCCGTTCATTTTTACGCGCCAAAAAATAAAAAATCAGCACCAAGTTTCATTTGATCCACCGCCACAACCCCATCCTGCCTCCATCAAGTCATACTAATGACATATCTAAATTTTTTAATTGTTTCTCCAAAAAATTTGATGTGTATTGATTTTTTGTTCTATGAAATGTCTTACCATATGGAAGAATGAAGAATACGATGAATAATATTGATTCAAGAGATAAAATTACAAATCCAAAGAGAGGAACAACCCTCGATTGATGTTCTTTTTTATCCAAATCCATCATTGTTATAATGGGAATAAAATAAAAATTAATCACAATGATAAATCTCCCATAAAAACTCTGAACAAACCCCATCCCTTAAATATGATCAAATCACAGATCGATCTATCAATTTATTGTTCACTGTTCATTGTAGAATTCAAAAATACTTAAATGTAACTCAGAATCACATGTCCTATCATGATATGGATTTATTGATGGTGAAAAAATAAGAAATGTAAAATTTGTTTGAGTGATCCTTCAAAATTGGTGTGCATCTATCATCGATCCATGATTTGGTCACCATTCATTGGGAAGGATTCTATAGAGATCTCTATCATGATATTCTAGAAGTTTCAGAGTAATGCAGCTAACCCTAGAATTCTGACATTAAGACACATTTAAATAAAATTAAACTGTTACATCAATGCAACCGATTAAAATAGTTATATTAATTTTTTTTATTCAGTTTACGCCCTCTACAATGTTTTGACAAATGAACCACATCGACTAATGTTAGGTTGCACCTATAGAAAGATTGTCATTTTTAAATCAATGGTGCCCTCAAATTTATTATCTAGGAACTTGTCTAGAAGATATTACACTTTTAATGAATAATAGAATATAAATGATATTTTAAATTATAATATTTTTCAACCATTTATTCCACACACACTAGGTCTCTAAGTTTCATGTCATCTCAACTCTTTTTCTCGAAATTATTCTATATAATGTTAAAATTAATACATGAAAAAATTCAAGCCACTTCTTTTAAAAACTAGGAATATATAAAATATTATGATGGATATTTTATATAAAAATGAAAATTATGAAAATTCAAATGAAGATTCAATGAAATTATGGTGAAGAAAAATGGTAATTCCATTTTAGTCATATTAGTTAAAAAGACATTACTTTTTCACTATAAGATACATAGAAATGTCCATTTTTGAAAAAAAAAACGTGAATATTCCTTTCAAACTGGTCTATAATAATTCATAAATGTGTAATTTTTTAGTAAATTATTTATTAAATGTTAAAAAAATTAAATATATTTAAAAATATGGGTTTTGGATGAAAAATGATCATTAATCAAAGAGATAAATATTGTCAAATTTTCTTAAAAATATGTTCTAAATCATTTTATGTTTTATTGAGTGGGAAAATGATAATATAAAATTTTAATGTTAATGAATAACCATATTATAATAAAATATATTTATTTTATGATATTAATAACAAATAAACATTCTGAGGGAGACTTAAACAAAATCAATCCCAAATAATGATGAGACTGTGTAATAAACCCTTTCCACTTTGGTAACAACTGTATAAAAATTCCCAAGAAAGAAAAAACATTAAATAAATAATTAAATACCATGAATATAAACTAATTCATGATAGATAATACAAAAAGGCAAGTATGTTCACTATAAAAAAGAAATAATTTTAGAATATGGTGTATATCTCACAATATTAAAAGTGATATGGGAAACCCTTATCTTGAGGCCAAACAATTGCATACTTTCATTAACATTGATTAATGTAACCTATGTTAGTTATTTACTTTATTAATTAAGTTTTCCATATTTATTATTCCCTTTTTAATTATTTTCATTTATATTTTAATACTTATTAAATTAATTTCACATCACATGATTCAATGATATTCAGATTATGTTTCAAATATGACTATGGTAGGAAGAAAATATTCAAATAGGTCATTATTTGAAAATATAAATAATAATAATTATGAAATAATTTTCATATTTATATGTAAATTATAATTTTGAATCCTATCATGAAATATTGGTATGAAAAATTAAACATATTACAATCTTGGTGATGGTAAGCCAAACATACAAAAGGGTAACATTTCCAATTTTTGATGATTATTATGGAAAAAAGATAAGTAATTTTTTACATTTATCAAATAATAATAAAATAATATATGAGAATTTATATATTTAAATAAACTTATATATATAATCTATGTGGTGTGGTGATGAAAAGTTATGTACATTGCATCATAAATGTGGTTGTCCACACATAGACAAACAACATTATAAATTTTAAATGTATGAAATGAAATGATATATTATCATTAAAAACATTTCATTAAGATCATGTTTTTTATTTATAAAACATATATTAATTTACATTTTTCTTATTACCTTCCATGTTAAAAGTTAGTTAATAATAAATCACATCACTTTACAAGGTGTTTGTCTGTCATACACATGAGAGACGTTCTTGTATACAACATGGAATATAATGTAAATATTATTTATTATATAAATAATCTAGAGGTACAATTTTGTTATAAATAACATATATAATGTTTATAATCATCATCATACTAAACTGTGAGTGGTGGTAAATGAAAAACTAATAACATCAGCTCATAAAGTGGTAGTTCATTATACACATGAAGGAGTATATCATAACCTGTTTCATGATAGTGGATATATGTGTATGTATTTAACAAAAAATAAAATATTCTAGGTATATTTAATATATGTAAGATATTATATCATCATGTTTTAATAATAATTTAATTATACGGAGGAAGTCATAAAATAAAAAATGAACTTTTAAGGAAATTTCATCTCATTCAGGTAACCTCATTCGGTTAGCACCAAAAACCTTCTGATGTTGTATTTATGATAACAATAATTATTATAGGATATTATAGGTATTTTGGGATGTTACATTTTTTGTTCATGTATTAAATAAATGTGTGTGATGTTGTGAAGAATAAACAATTGTGGGTCAACATTTATAGGTGAGACGACTGACACACATGTTATATTTGGAATGAAAAATATGTAACCACGTCTTTGACAATATATAATGTTCAAAAATGAAGTAATGTATAGGATTAAAAATTATAATGTCTAAATTATTCGCATAAAATAGATTTTTTTCATGTTTTCTATGTAATTTTAAGCGTTATAGTTTCATTTTTACCCCCTGATAAACCTGTTTTTACCTTAACCACAATAATTAATTTTTTTGTTATGTAATAATAAATATTTTTGAAGATTAAGATTAATGAATTAGAAGATATAAATTATTTTAATCAAAATTATTCACTCCATTTTTCAAAATAATTCAACATAAGTTGAATATTTTAATTTAAAATTAATACCATATGCATGGTGAGAATGTGGGCTTTTAGATAGAAAATAGATTTATACAATATGTTTATCTCTAAATTCTATATTAAATTAATTCAAATGACCTAAATTGGTTTACATGATATATTCTTTAATTAATATAACTTTAGAATAAATTAAAACTATAATTTAACATTATAAATCATATTAACAAAAAGGTAGTATTTAATATAAATCTATTGTTTTCACTATTCATCAAAAAATGGAACATTTTGAAAAAAGTAAAAAAAATCACCGTAATATATTTTTTATTATTATTTAAAAAATGAAATTTATTTTTATAAAAAATTATTTATTTAAAAATATTAATTTCAAATTATTTTTACATTGAAATTCTATTTATCCATTAAGAAAAATGGAGTCCTCTAGAAAAAATTTCATTTTCTTTCAAAATGAGTCAAATTTATCTCTAATAAGTACTTATCTATTTTATTTGTTTTTTACACATATAGACCATATATTTTTTATTATTTACTTATTAATATTCCTAAATACCAATTTTATGGATAGGATATAATGGAAATGTATAAATAATAATATTTTGATAGAGTAACATGTTACCTTAAAACATTTGTTGTTAACATTGCAAGATATCAAAGAGATTAAATTTATAAAATATATATATATATATATATATATATATTAATTTATTATGATGTTATATTGTTTTCTAATATAATGGTTGTGTGTCATATATTCTATTTAACATGATCTTCTTTTTCTTATAATCTTGGTGTGTTACACCCCCCTGACTACATAAATAAATTGAATCCTCACAATTTAATCTTACTCTTGTGTAATAACGAGTATAAAATTAGGGAATAAATTTCTTAACACATATATCATGAGATGGGTTTATTTAAAAATATCTTGATAAGAGATAAGGATATGTATGTAGTCATATAAAACAAATAATAACTAGGTCTCTATGTTTGAGAACATTGGTGGAAAGTGATGATATGTATGTGGATCAATAGAACAAATATTTATATAAAGTGATTGATTTCAATGATAAAAAGAACATGAATAATCAATTTAAAGTTAAGAAAATCCAAAAAATAAATATTTCATATTTTATAACACCATTGGTTCATCATAAATTAATGTAGTATGAAAACATTTTTTTTAATATTCTTTCCCTCGAGTTGAGGAATTCATTTACATTCTTAAATCAGAATGAAGATAAACTTACTAGAAATAATTCTATTTTATAGGAAAAATTTTATCTTCATGTTATTCTTGGATATTTTTACACATTATTTATCACTATAGGAAATGAATATCACAAAAAAATTTCTTTATTAATGAAGTAATAGAATTAACTTTTAATGGGTAATATTATCCATAAAAGTGTAAAAAAAGTTTCGATATATTTATAAATATATTTCTAAAGAAATATGGTTAACAATGTTAATCCAATATCATAAATTTTATATAGATTTCAACATTAAAACAAATTGTTCTTTATTAATATTTATCAGTCTAATATTTTTTATCAAAATAATATCATATTTACCAAGACATCACATAGGTTAGCATTATGTGGTAAACCATTATCATCCTTTGGTTGTGGGTTCATGTCATGTATCCACACCTGATGTGATGGGTTATCACCAGTTATGCATGATTCCCTTTTTCCTAAAAAATGTTTTGTATATTTCAAATAATGTTACAGAAGTTTAATTGTCCATTATTACCTCAACATGAAAATTTATATAATCCTTAATGGTTAGCAATACTATCATAAAAAAGATATTTATCATTATTTACTCAATATCTGGAACATATAATGTGTTATCCTACCCCAATAATGTGTTTTACCAGAAGATCAGTGGTCTATTGAATCAGTTTTCTTGGCACCATTCATCGCATGATTTCAAATCCATAATGAAATTCTTCTACATTACAATACTTATACATTTCACAATTTATACAACCATAATAACATTAGTTAACATAATCTTATAATATAACTATTGAATCAAAATATAATAAAATATATATTTCAAATTCATATTAAGTAATATAATAATCATAAACATGGTCCCTTAACTTATTTTGAGGTATATTTCCTTGACTATTGGGGAATTTATTTTCATAGAGCCTCATATCCTTATTGTGGAAGAATTAATCATTGGGAGATTCATTCTATCCTTTTAGATACTAAGAATTATGTTTTTTTCTCCAAACTGGACCAAAACTCCTTTTTATTTTTTGTATCTACCAATGGTTTCCCTTAAAAAAGTAAAACATGATGGAATATAATCATTTACCTTCTTTAATTTATCCATTTTTCACTCTTATCATCTTATTGTCATTATTTTTTTTTAAAATCCATAAGACTTGGATAATTATTTCTATATCATTATATCAAATTATAATATATTATCATATGATCATAATTCTTGGTAAACTATTACCCTTTGTAGGATTATCTAAATCACATCTAATTAGTGGTAAATATTTCTCTTTGGATTACATAAATATTCTGCTGAATGAATTAGAAACCATGTAATATTGGATTCATATTTAGTAAAACTTCCCTCTCAAAACTGTGTTAGACTCAATAAATAATATTCCATATCCACTCATTTATCATGAGTAATATACTAGTCCTAATAGTTTACCTTGAAATACATAAATTACATGTTTTCTATTTATTATTCTTCCATAATGTTTTTGTCAATTACCACCACAGATATGTATCCCATGAATGATATAATAATCGAATGAAATCATTCTCAATATCACTACTTCGTTGAGTAAGAAATATCTTATCAAAGTAAATATTCCATTCCTAAAATTAAAATGGATTTATATTCCCATTGAATGATGGAGTTTTTTGATACATGATATGTCAACCCTGCATTTTCTTAGACAATTAAACATAATTTGTTACATAAACATAACTTGACATAAAATAGAAGATTGAAAGGTCTAGTGTCTTTAGGGCATAGGATCAATACATAACAACATAAAATAATAAATACAACATCTTTATTTAAAACTTCCTTTATATTACCACTACATTCCCTCGTACATAGCATTGTATGGGATAACCTGAGGACAGGCATAAGAAAAGGGTGAGCTATAAAGACAAGTAAGGGAATAATCATAGAACAACATGAGGAGTAAAATAAATTTTAGACAATATGCATACAAATAGATTACAAGATAAGCATAAACATAACGAAATGATAAATAATGATAATAATAACATGGAAATGTGGCAACAACACTTATCATGGAATTAGCATGAGCCAGGCCTCATTTCACATGGAGCATGAGTAAACCCTCATTGCATATTAAGCATGGATAATACCTCATTGCACTTGAATTATCATGAGTAAACACCCATTTCACATGATATATCATGATACTATACTTTAACCAATACATCGGAGTGCTATAGGGTGCACCCTTCTTAAACATTTCATTTCATGCATAAGTGTGCCACATAGATCATAAAACATTGAGTCATTCAACATAATATTTTATTCCACGATAAACTAATGTGTAACACATACATGGAACTATTTAAACAATATGTAAATGTGAATATAGATGAATACCTTTGATAGAGAAATGGGAATGGTATTAAATACACAATGACTTTGGCTTGGAAAAACGCGGTGCAATTTCGGCAGCATAACATTGTCACATAAAAACTCATAGAAATGGTTGATGAGAGAGAAATGGGTGTCTCATAATATTTAAATGAAATTTAAAATAATGTTGTAATTTATATAAATTTCCAAACAAATTTAATAGAATTTAGATTCATGATACAAAAGAATTGCTTGAATATAAATGAGGAGAGAGAAATTCCTTTCGAAATTTTGGCATAGTAACGGGTGTACATGAGAGGAATTTAATGACCGAAAAATGGGTCTCCCATCATTCGAACATAAAAATGAAACTATGGGGGAGGTTTGAAACTAAATCCCGACATTTATAAATGAAATTAAAATGGCATTACCATTTAAATAATATTGGGAAAAAATGAGATATGAAGAAAAGTCATTATTTGTAAGAGTGCTACCAAAGGCTTGAGAGAGGATTCTTGGGAGATTGGCGCACCTTGGGAGGATTATAGAGAAAAGAGGGCCGAGTTTGGATGAACTCCAAATACTTTGAGTGATGATAAGTGGAATCTTTGATGGGTTTATATAGGAAAAGTGAGGGAATTCTTTATTACATAGGTTTTGGACACCTCACATTAAACTAATCCAAACCACAAACCATCCAATGGTTTTTGGTCAAGGTTATTGGAAAAGGGAAGTGGAAAACAACCTTTTATATGTCCAAAGTCCAAAATTCTTAAAATAATGGGGTTGCTTATGTGGAGGTGAGTCACACTCCAAAGGAAAACAATTTAAAAAGACAAAACGTTTAATATGTCTTGAAGGGTCCACTAAAGCTTTTTAAAATAAATCAAACAAACCCAAAATCACATTATTTTATTGGTAAAACATATATTGTCCAATAATAATGTTTATAGTATTTTATTACAACATGATTGGGTCATTATGATGTCATAAAACACATTATATATTTACACGATATTTAATTTTTAGACAAAAATTTGACTGTCTCGGAAAATTATGAAAAATTCAACATTAGATAATTTAGATGTCCTGATTCTAGAAATAATATTCAGTTTACCTAAATAATTTTTTAAATATTTTAATTTTCACTTTTAAAATAAAAACCTTCATTTATCAAAAATTCATTGGTTTTGACAAAAAATGGCTTTGAAACCATAATAAAAATCACAATTGCATTCATAAAATTATACGATTCATTATATTTAATAGAAAATAATTTAATAATAATAATAATATTTTATTAAAATATTATTTGATTCAAAAATCCATTAATTCATCAAAATATATTTCTTAGTTGTCCATTTACTAAAAATACTATTTGTGCTTTAAAAACTATTTACAAGGTAACAATAAAATTAACGTATATTCATTATTATATACAAAAATAATGTACATAACCATAGTACTAGGGTCTTGTTACATAAGCCCTTATAAAACCTGCATAAGACTGAAGAGTAAGGTGTGTGAGGGTGATAGACTCTTGGGGTGGCTTAGATAACATTGCTCGGATGTTAATCTCTATCAACTTCCACTTCTTTAGTAGGCGGTCCCGCTTGAGCTTATCATATTAAAGCTTGTCATGGGTTTGTCCATGAGTTAAGCCCAAAGATGCAACCTCTTTTTGGAGCTCTGACAAATGGGCTTCGTATGGGACACATCTAGTGGATGAGTCCATCGCTTCCTTTGTCTGAGTAAATTGGATTTGTTCAAGACCTATATTTATACTAATATTGTGATCCTTGTTCAACCGCCATATTATAAATACTCACAATTCATAACATTATTTTAAAATACGAAGACATAAAACCAGAGAAGTAGACATTTTATATAAACATTTTACATAAAGAGACATTTAATTAGATCAAGAGGGATTTCCATTAATGAATGTTCGGGTCATTACAATCATCCCCCCTTAAGAAATGTCACCTTAAAAAATTCCTTTTCCCAAAAAAAAAACAGATGTGGGTAACTCTGATTCATCATTTCCTTTGATTCCCATGTCGCTTCTTCAAACCTGTGGCTTCTCCACAACACCTTGACAAGGGGAATTGTCTTATTTCGTAGAACATTCTCTCTACGATCTAAGATCTTTACTGGTTTCACCTCATAAGAAAGACCATACTCTAACTTTAACACCTATGAAGAGAGTGCATGTGAAGGTTCTGGTATGTACTTCCTTAATAGGGACACATGAAAGACATCATGTACTTTGGCCATGATTGGTGGAAGTGCTAGTCGATAGGCCACAACCCCAACACTGTCAAGAATCATGAAGGGTTTGATGTACCTTGGACTTAACTTCTCTTTCTTTCCAAGCCTCACAACCTTTTTCAAGGAGATATGCGTAGAAATACCATGTCTCCATATTTAAACTCAAGGTCTCGTACACAGTTATCTTCATAACACTTCTATTGACTCTGGGCTACCTTGATATGATGTTGAATGTTTTTCACCTTCTCTACTATTTCTTTGACTGTTTCTGGTCAAAGCAGCTTATGCTCACCAACCTCATCCCAACATGTTGGTGTTCTTCCCCTTTTCCCATAAAGGGCTTCATATGGTGCCATTTGGATTCTCAAGTGGAAACTATTATTATTATATAACTCAACCAGAGTAAGATGATGATCCCATCCTCCTCTAAATTCCATTGAGCATGTTTTCAGCATGTCCTCAAGTGTTTGGATAGTCCACTCAGATTGGCCTTTAGTTTGAGGATGATAGGTTGTACTGAAGTTCAGTTCAGTATACAGATCATATTTAAGATTCCTCCAAAACTTAGACGTGAATCTTGGATCTCGATCGGACAAAATAGACATCGGTACTCCTTGAAGCCTTACCACTTCCCTGATATATATTTGTGCGAGTTGATCCAATGAAAAATATTCTAGAATAGCAATGAAGTGTGTAGCCTTTGTAAGACGATCCAAAACTACATAGATTGCATTGCTTCCTTTGGATGTCTTCGTAAGTCCAGTGAAAAAGTCCATAGTGATGTTCTCCCATTTCCATTATGGTATAGGAAATGGTTGCATCATCCTCTTATACTCTTGCCTCCCTGCCTTCAATTGATGACACACCAGGAATAATGACTTATATTCAGCGATCTCCTTCTTCATATTATGGCACCAATAATTCTCTCAGAGATCTCAATACATCTTTGTGTTTCCTGGGTGAATAAAGAAATTTGAACTATGTGCATCATCCAAAACATCCATCTTCAGCTTCAGACTTGATGGAACACATATTCTTTTCCCAAATCTCACAATTCCTTCTTTAGTAACATTAAACTCCGAATATTTCTCTTTTCCAATAACTTCGAGTTTTTCCTGAATTCCCACATCATCCTTTTTAGCATCCTTTAACCTTTCCAAAAGTTATGGTTGAGTGATCATTTATGAAATAATTTATGATGTTCCCTTCTTTATGATTCCCATTTCCATCTTTATAAAATCTAAGAAGATTGG
The DNA here is from genome assembly GCA_963277665.1 of Viscum album. NCBI lineage: Eukaryota > Viridiplantae > Streptophyta > Magnoliopsida > Santalales > Viscaceae > Viscum > Viscum album. The sequence goes on from OY728159.1 coordinate 236,245,401, forward strand.
ATCATTTTCAATTCTCATCAATGATTGAATCACTGGGTCATTTCTACATAGGGAATTCGCCACCTTGTTTGCTTTCCTAGGGTGGTAATGGATTGAGAAGTCATTGTCTTTGATCAACTCTAACCATCTTCGTTGGTGCATGTTCAACTCTTTTTGTGTGAATATATACTTGAGGCTTTTGTGGTCCGTATATATTTCACACTTCTCTCCAAAGAGATAATGCCACCAACTTTAAAATCTAATATCACTACAGCCAACTCAAGGTCATGTGTTGGATAAATATATTCATGAAAATTCAATTTCCACGAAGCATAGGAAATGACTTTGTCATTTTTCATCAACACATATCCCAGAACCTTCTTTGAAGCATCAATGAAAACCACAAAAATTTCTCCACTTGTGGGTTAAGTAAGCACGAGCACAATGATATGCCTCCTTTTCAACTCCTTGATGATTTATTCACATTCATCACTCATGGAAAACACTACTCCTTTCCGAGTTATCTTGGTAAAAGGGTTGGAAAATCAGGAGAAATATCTCACAAATCGTCGATAATATCCAGCTAGCCCCAAGAAGCTTTGGATATCTATTACTAATGTTGGCCTTGGACATCCCTCAATTGCATCTTTTTTGGAGGGATCCATAGATATTGCATTGATTTTTATGATATGACCCAAGAATGAGACCTCCTTGAACATGAACTCACCCTTTCTATACTTTTCATAGAGATTCTCCTTCTGCAAGGTATCAAGTATAATTCTTAGATGCTCCTCATGATCCTCCTTGGTTTTGGATTATATTAGAATATCATCTATAAAGACTACCAAAAAAATTTCAAGGTAATATCTAAAGACTCTATTCATCAAATACATGAAGAATGCTAGAGAATTAGTGAGTCCAAAAGGTATTAATTTGAATTCATAGTTCCCATATCTTGTACGAAAAGTAGTCTTGGGGATATCATCCTTCTTCACCATTACTTGATAATATCCCTACAATATATCCATCTTGGAGAAGTATTGTGCTCCACGCAGTAATATGTGATTATAGGGCAGTAATATCCATGCTTGAGATGTTGGAGCTAAAGAAGTTTCATCTGCCTCCTTGCACTTATAAAGAATCGGGGGGTCGATTCTCCACATGGAGAGTTATTTCCCTCTCATGGAAATTTATTCTGGATCTATATAAGGAAAGCCAATCCATGCCAATAATTGAATAAAATTACACCAGATATAGTATTAAATGCTTCTCTAGGATGTTTAATCCACAGATTATGATAGGGGAGGAGTTATATTCATGGGATTCAATGATTACCCCATTTTCCATACTCACCGACATCTTCACTTCCATGATTTGTGGTGGTACAGTAATTGTTCTACTAAACTTTTGAGATATAAAAGAATGCAGAAAACCTAAATCAGAAAGTATGTTCACTATCCATGAATGAAAAACTAGCTTACCTTTCACCACTTCTTTGTCGGGGTTCACTTCGGAAGTAGTGATGGAAAAAGCTCACCCTTGCTGCCTTAGAGGTTTTTGGTTGCCTCCAAAAACCTTTGGTTTAGGGCACTGATTTGCAAGATGCTCTAGTTCATTGCAGTTGTAGCAATGAACCATGCATTGAGGTTCGAATGGATCATTCCTCTCCTCTTACATAGACGCGGGTCTTTATTTTTGACAGTTAATATCCAGGTTCCCTTCTCTTCCACTCCTAAAGCATTTCCTCGCCCCCTTCATGAAATTTCTAGGGTGCTTCTTTCTACACCGTTGGAAGTGTGGGCTGCTGTATATTCTTAGAGTTGTTGGATTTATCCATCGGAATGCCAGAATTGAAGTCCACCTTTCTCTTTTTATCCCCATGATACCCCTGAGATTCTCCAATCTCCATTTCTAACTTGAGGGAACATCAGATAATTTCCTCATAGCTGTCGAAGTGATGGATCGCCAGCACTTTCCGCAGGATATGTTTTATCCTACCAAAGAAGTGGTCAACCATGTATTTGGGGGTAACGACAAAGCCAGAGGCATGTCATGCAAGCCTTGTGAATTTTACCTTGTATGATCTGACAAATTTGTCATCTTTTTACTCAAGGGAAAGGAAGCACCTTTCTATCTTAAGATGGAGGGTGCGTAAAAAATATTTATCGAAAGAAATATTCTAGAAATCCTTCCATTCCAGTGCCTCGATCAAATACTTAGGCTTCATATTTTTGATCAATGGCCACCATTGATCAGCTGCACCCTTCATATGATAAGAATCTAGGAGAACATTCTCTTGTTCAGAACATTGAAGGATGGAGAAGATTATTTCAATGGAGTTGATCCACTTTTCAGCGATTGAGGAATCAGATGATCCATTAAAAGTAGGAGGCCTTTGTCTCATGAAGATTTCAATAGGTAAATGTTCTTTATTAGTGGGGTTGAATGTTCCTCTTGACCCATGATTCTATTCAAATCTTGAGTTAGCTAAGAGAGAAGTATGACAATGTCACAATTCCCACTCCCATTGGATTGGGTATCTCATTAGTACACTCATCGCATTGATCTTTACATCGTTTGTCAGTCCGAGTATTCCTATTACCATCCATTGGATGGAATAAAAGGAAAGTTATGGGCAACACATAAAGGGTAATCCAAGGAAAAAACTGATGACTTATAAATAACATTTATTTCTTTAACATATGAATCTATTGGCTTCATTTTATGTTAACCATGATCTACATTCTAACATATATTCTTAGGGAATTTTTTGTGCCCTAATAATGGTTCATACTATGATTGTGAATTTACCAAAGCATATCCCCCAGGAGAGTTGTAACAAAGAGTGCATCAAGGCCCGTTTTCATGCACCTATTCATGTTTGAGTTTAGCTCAAAGACGTGTTTTTGGGTTTCACCCCTAGGATACATTTGTGCTAGAGCCGCCTCTTCCAGCTCATATCCAGACAGGGATGTATTTTCTTGATAAACCACTTACTCAATACTCACAAAAAATTAGGAATGTTTTTATTATATTTATTCTTGTCTCTAAGGATTTACTAGGGTTTTCTAATCCTAATCCAAAAAATAACTAAACCTATCCTCTCATACCAACTATGACAACCATGCTTTTTAATACACAATTAAACCTAATTTATTACATAAACTTCACATGATACAACATAGAAGATAGAGAGGTATAGTGTCTTTGGGGCTTAGAACCATTACATAACAACTTAAAACATTAAATACACCATATTTATTGAAAACATCCTTTACATGACCACTACATTCCCTCGTACTACCCATTGCATGGGATAACCTGAGGACATGCATTAGAAAAGGGTGAGCTATAAATACCATTAATGGAATAATAATGGAATAACATGAGGAGTACAATACATGTTAGAAAATAGTCATATAAATAGATCACATGAGAAGCATAAAAATAATGGCATGAGAAATCATGATAATCATAACATGGAAATGTGGCAACAACACTTGACTTGGAATTAGCATGATCCAAGGCTCATTGCACATGGAGCATGAGTAAACCCTCATTTAACATGAATCACAAGTAAAACCTCGTTAAACATGAATTAGCATGAGTAAACACCCATTTCACATGGCGTATCATGATACTATAATTTACCCAATGCATTGGAGCGCTATCAGGGCACATTCTTCTTAAACATTTCATTTCATGCATAAGTGTGCCACATGGATCACTAAACATTGAATCATTCAACAAAATATTTTATTCCACAATAAAAAAACATGGAACATATACATGGAACTATTTGAACAATACTTAAATGTCTATAAAGGTGAAAACTCTTGATAGAGAAATGGGCATGGTATTCATTACATAATGACTTTGACTTTGAAAAGCGCGGTGCAATTTCAGCCGCAGAACGGCGTGACATAAGAACTCATAAAAATTGTTGATGAGAGAGAAATGGGTGTATCATAAAATTTACATGAAATGGATAGTGAGTGGTTCAAGAGATACATGTCCCAAAAAATGTAATGGAATTTAGATTCATGATAAAAAATAATTGTTTGAATGTAAATGAGGAGAGATAAATTCTTTTCGGAATTTCGGCCTTGTAATGGGTGTACATGGGAGGCATTTAATGAGAGATAAAAGGGTCTCCCATATTTCAAACATATAAAGGGACGTATGGGGATGTTTTGAAACCATACCACGACATTTATAATTGAAATTAAAAGGGCATAACAATTTATTGAATATTGGACAAAAATGAGAAAGGAAGAAAAACCCTTACTTGGATGTGTGCTTCCAAAGTCTTGGGATAGGATTCTTGGGAGATTAGGGCACCTTGGGAGGATTCTAGAGAGAGGAGGGTAGAGTTTGGACGAAATCAAAAGGATTTGAGTGAGGAGGAAGTGGGAGCTTGTGGGGGTTTATATAGGAACGATGAGGGAATTCTTTATTATTTAGGTTTGGGACACCTCACATTAAACTAATCCAAACCACAAACTAGCCCATAGTTTTTGGAAGAGGGATGTGGAAAACAATATTTCATTAGGAAAAAGTCTGAAATTCTTAAAATAATGGGGTTTCTTATCTGGAGGTGAGTCACACTCCCAAGGAAAACTATTTAAAAAAACAAAATCTTTAATAAGTCTTGAAGGCTCCACTAAAGATTTGTAAAATAAATCAAACAAACACAAAATCACATTCTTTTAATGGTAAAATATATATTAGCCGAACATAAATTTTATAGTATTTTATTATATCACTATTGGGTCATTATGATGTCATAAAACACATTATATTTTTAAACAGTATTTAATTTTTACCCAACATTTTGAATGTCTCATAAAATTATAAAAAATTCACCATTGGATAATTTCGACATCCTGGTTCCAGAAATAATATTCATTTTATCTGAATAATTTTTTAAATATTTTAATTTTCACTATTAAAATAAAAACTGACATTTATCGAAAATTCATGGGTTTCGACAAAAATGGATTTCAAAACTAAATAAAAATTACTATTTCCTTTATAAAATTATAAAAAAAAATTATAATTGATAAAAATTAATTTAATAATAGTAATAATATTTTATTAAAATAATATTTAATTAAAAAATCCATTAATTCATCAAAATAGATTTCTCAGTTGATCATTAACTAAAAATACTATTTGTGCTTTAAAAACTATTTACGAGGTAATAATAAAATTAAAGTATAGTCATTATTATATACAAAAATAATGTACATAAAAATATTACTAGGGTCTTATTACATAACCCCTTATAACACACTCATAAGACTGAATAACAAGGTGTGTGATGGCGACAGACTCTTGGGGTGGCTCGGATAACATTGCTCGGGTGGTAATCTCTATCAACTTCCACTTTTCTTATAGGCGGTCCCGCTCATGATTAACATATTCCATCTCAACATGAGCTTAGTCAAGAGAGAAGACCAAAGACGAAACCTCCTTTATGAGCTCTAAAAATGGTCTTCGTATGGGGAACGTCTATTGGATGAGGCCATCACTTCATTGGTTTGTGTAAATTGGATTTTTTAAAGCCCTATATTTATACTAATCATGTGATCACTATTCAATGACTATATTAGAAATGGTAAAATTCATAACAGTATTTTAAAATCCAAAAACATAAAACAAAAGATGTATTAATTTTATAAAAACATTTTACATAAAGAGACATTTAATTATATCAAGGGGGATTTCCATTAATGAAAGTTTGGGTCATTACACATGAAGCGGTCTAACATCATTACACCATGTGGTGGATCAGCATGCTACTCCATGTGCGAAATGTTTCCAGTCAAAACATGATTCAGTTACCCAAATATGGTTAAAAAAAATTTAGTTCTAGCATCATATCCATCTCGTGATTCATTATCTCTTCTATGAGTGAAATACCTACATAGAGTATATGAATTGATACAGTTCCCATTATTTCCATTAGAATATATTTCTAAATAAAGTCATAGATTATATTAGATCATGAAATTATTTAGAATAATTCATAATACCCATTCAAGTAAAACATTTATTATAGATTGAAAATTTATTGTGTACATTCTCTCATAATCATAAATATGGTTTATTTGGGATTGTATTCAATTCATAATAAAATTTCAATTTATTCATAACTGTTTTTAAGAATGAATTAATTAACCAAAGAATATTTACTAGGAGAGCCAAAATATTTGCATAGTAAGTCTCATTTTTGTTTCATAAGTGATGATCTATTTAATCCTACTAAAACCTTTTTAGATTTATTACCCCTATGAAATTTTTTTCTAGAACCAGTTCCTTTTATAATATCGAGACAAGGTGCATTTTTACCGAATAATAACATAGTCTCTTCTTTACCTAAACTATAGTATGTTCTCCTATAATTATCCCACATTTCTATTATATGGTAATGTTCCATAATATATGTTTTCCTAAATATAATTCCCTATGTTTCTACTAGTCTTCCTCTAAAATTAACTATTTCACCCTGACCCCAGTAGCTCTGATCTTGTCTATACTTTGTAACATTGGCATAAAATACAAGGAATTATATCATAAAGGACTTATTTTTTAGTAATTCTAGTAAAAATAGATAGAAACTATAAATTCTTATTTTAATTGAAAACCTAAAATCATATTCTCTTTGATGAAACCATTATTTTCACATTGAGTGTCCATGCATATCAATCAAAAAACACATACTGGTTTCCTGAGGAAAAATAAACAAAAGAAATGGGTGGTTTTATATTATTAGTAAGGGTAACCATATAAAAAAATCTACGAATTAGTAAATATTAATAAATATATAATTATAAATAACTGAATGATGTGACAGTTGTTCAAAAACAATAGAATAATTTGGAATGAATAAATGAAGAAAAAATAATTCTAGATAAATAATCACATAACCTTTAAACTTAAGTATGGATATTATAAATAATTAAACAATCACATGGGATATCCGTAACTGAATTTATAAAATAGAATTTATATTTATGGAAATTTAAATCATACCATTTAATCCTTGTTCCAATTCCTCTAATAAATTTGACGTCTAGTTGTAATACATCAATATAAAATGGGTATTCCATTGATAAAAACCCAATATAGTTTGTGACATGGGGCCAACTGGTGCATCAACATGCCCCAAGAGGTTGCATCGGTCAATTAATAAGTCCATTTCATTATAATATAAAGGGTTTTAAAAATGATACACATAAATTTTTTTATTTATACTATTTTATAAAATGTAAATACATTCCCCAATTAGTAAAGATAATCATAAACCATCTAGATTAAGGTGGGTGGTATAAATATATTACATCACTGGAAAAATCAATCATTAACCATATATAGAAATAGTATAGGTGGTATTATTGGAGTATATACCAATTAAATAATAAGTGGAAAAAATTACTTCATCATAGATTTAAAATGAGTTTGAAGTATCATATGGAACATTCCTTGAAGAAAATAATCTTTCATTGAAAATCACACTTTTTACTTTAAAACTAAAAATTTCATAATATATTTTCAAAATACTTTTCTTTGATTATCACATTTCAAAAACCAGAATTTCTAGAATATTTTGAAATTTTCTATTTAGAATGTTACCTTACACAGATTCAAATTCTGATTCAAATAAAATATGGAGGTAATGGATGCTAATATAGTTAATGTTGTATATATTATTCAAGAATATCCTTATTTGCAATTTATATTGGTAAGAAAAGTCCATTTTTTTAAAATTAAAATATTATTCCATTCAACCAATTTTATTAAAAGTAAAAAATTTGCAAAAATGTTTTTAATAAACCTCTTGTATAATGTTAAAACATTTTATATTTTTTCTAAACATGGCTTCCAAATAAAATGGATTTTTGATTGAAGAGAGAAATAAATTTGGAATTTCATAAAATTATTTTTTTAATAATTTAATGTACCACAGAGAAGAAAAAATTCAATTATTACTTGAAAAAGATTATTAATAACAATAGTAACAAAAAATATATTTTGTAGTTATGTATATCGATTAATATCCCTAAGGGTGACTTAAACCAAGAAAATATTGAATACTGGAGAGAATGTGAAATAAAGCCAAAACCCTTTGGTAACATTTCTATCATAGGCCTTATAAATTAAATTACAATAAATTAACCATAAAATACCATTAAGATAAAGGAATTAATGGTAAAAAATAAAAAAAATTAATTATGTTACCCATATATAAGAAATAAGTGGGCAATATGATATATGTCTCATATAAGTAAAACATATATGAGAAACCCTCGACTAGATTCCAAATTGTTATGTATATTCTTTATATTCCTAAATAATATAATTGTGAAAAGTATTTAATTTATTAATAAAAAATTTATTCTTTATTATTCATTTAATTTCAATTATTACCATGATATATATTATTATTCAGTCTATTCTTTTTTAGGTTTAATGTTTCGATGCTATTTGGATAATGTGTAAAAAATGAATTTAGTAATTTAATTGTTTTCAAAGAGTCCGTTATATAAAAATAAAAATAATAAAAACCACGAAATAATTTTCATATATATACATTAATTAAACAATTAAAACCAATCATGGAATTCAGTTATGAAAAATTAACTACCTTATAATCATGGTGTTAGAGGCTAATTCCATAAAAACAATATAATAAAAAAATAATATTAACATTACAATTTATTAGGGCTAATACTGTACTTTGTTTGGAAAATCAAATGAATATTCATTTTAAATTTTTTTAAGTAATTAATGGATAAAAATATTATTAATCTATATTTTTACAATGTTAACACATTTTTGAAATAATTTTTAGAGAACAATGTATTCAGGAAAATTGATTTTCCACTGAAGAGAGAAATAATGTTTGAATTTATTAAAAATAAATTATTGAACATTAATGTAAAATATTAAAGAAAAATTTAATTATTAAATGAAATATTTATTTAATAATATTATGATAATAATATATATATTTTTTATGATATATATATAATAATTACCCCAAGGCATACTTAGAAAAACAATCCTGAATAAAGATGATATTCTTAAATAAACCCCACACACTTTCATAACTTTTTTATCATAAGAACCATGTAATAAATTACAATAAATGGATAATTAAATACCATTAATATAAAATTATTAATTATATAATAGAAAAATTTTAAGCATATACACTATAAAATATATGTGGGGAATATGAAGGATGTCTCATAGAAGTAGAAGTTGGATAAGAAACCCTACCCTTTTGTCCAAATCACCATGTATGTTCTTTACCGTTATAAATAATATAATTATTTTAATTATTTTCTTTATTAATAAAATTAATTATATTTATTATTATATTTATTTTACTCATTACTATGATATATATTTTTACTCAATCAATTTAGTTTATGTTAGATGTTTTGATGCTATCTTCTTTATGTGTCAAAAATGACATTACTAATTAGACTATGGTCAAAGAGGTAATTAATTAAACATATATATAATAAAATTAATTTAATTATTTTCATATTTATTGATCTATTATAATTCTGAAACCAGTCATGAATAATGTTTTTGAAAAATGAACTATGTTATAATCATGGGTAATGCTTCATCTTTTCATTAATCATTTCGAAAACATTTAAGTTATGTTTTATCATTAATAAATGCAAATAATATCATATATAATTTACTATATCATTAAATATAATTATATAAATAATTCATTTTGTGTTCTGATTAAAAAATATATATTTATATAGATTTATGAAGTCGGCAACACACATATACACAATCCACATTATAATTTTTTAGTGTAGGAAATCAAATGATATATTATTTTTTTTAAATGATTAATATTTCATTAATATCATTATTATTTCATTAATGTCACATATATTCATTAATATTATCCTCATTACCTTTCATGTAATGTGTTATTAAAAAACAGATCACACCGCTTCACGAGACAGTATTCCTCCATACACTCATGTGTCGTTATCATATACTATACAGAATGGATATTATGAAGTTATATAATATATAGTGACAGAAGATATATAATTATTTTATAAGTATCATTTATATATATATATATTATTAGTCTCCTTCATCATAGCCAATTGTTATATGTGGTAACAGAAAAATAAATGACATCGGTCTGTGTGACGGTAGTCCACAATACACATGAATGATGATTTCATAACCCATTTGATGAAATTATAGATGGTTAAATATAATTAAATGAAATTAAAAGAAAACATAGTGTAGGTAATATAATTAGGTTATTATATTGTCATGGTTTAATAAAAATTTATTGAGGTGTAGGAATAAATAAAATAAAAAAAGCCTATTTAAGAACGTTACCTCTTCTTTGGGTATCTTCCTTATGTTTGAACCAGTAGACATAAAAGGAAGGAGTTTTTACAAGACCCATTCTTATGTGATGATATGAGTTAATATGGTTAGATATTGTTTCATGGATTAGATGAACCAAAATTGTATGAATATATGAGTAATATAGTAATGTTGGTGGAAATTTATAGGTGAGGTGAGTGGAACACATAAAATTTTAAAAAATAAAAATAGTACCAATATTGTTTACATGGAAAATAGTAAAAAATAGAGTATTATAGATTCTTATTCATGATAAGGTATTCATATGTATGTTTAATATATTTTAGACACGTTTTTTAGGTTTTTTAACCCTTATCATATTAATTTTACCCCTGGTAAATCTATTTTTACCCTAAAAGTTGTAAATGTTTTTTTTAACTTTTTTATGATCCATTTTGGTTTAAATTTATGTTGATGTTATTAGATAATATAAATCATGATTATTAAATTTATTTAATCGTTTTTTTATATTATATTCAATTAGTTATTAAAATTTTATTTGAAATTAATCTTGGAATCACGATGAGAAATTGGGATTTCTAAGAGAAACTACTAAAAATATTACAATGTTTTTATTTAAGATGTAAACATGAAAATGATTCTAATAAAATATTTTTTCAATGGATATATAATTGAAAAAATTCTAAATTAAAAATAAAATATATTATTTATTAGTATAAATAATGTAAAAAATTCATTATTAAATTAGAATTCAATATTTTCACTATTTATTAAAAAATATGCATATGAGAACAATCAAAAATATTCAAAGAATGAGCATTATTGTATTATTATTTCAATAATTAAAATTATTTTATCATATAAATATAATAAAAGTGTTAAAAATTAATTTTACATTATTTCCACAAAGTATTACTAACCCACCTTTTGGTAAAACAGTTTTCCAGAAATCATTTATATTTCATTAAAATAGTTCTAGTTTAATATCTAATCACTTGATATAATTTTTTTATTTTCTATAAGTGTAAACAATATATTTTTTGTAATATAGTTCTTAAAATTCATACCAACTAATTTAATTTCTTCATTATAATTAAAATTATTAAATAATATGTTTTTATAGATTATTATGTTATTCTCAAACGTTATGTTGATTTCAATGAAAGATATGAAAGAGATTTCATTTATTTAAAAATGAAAATAACAAAAATACCTTGTATTTTATATTATATTTTAATACTGGTGATTCATGTATTATATTCTATCAAACAAAATGTTCCTCTATTCAAATTCACGGTGTGTTATAACCAAGTATATCATAGTGCATAATTTCCAATAATGAACTAGGATTAATCCCCATTACATTTCTATTTATCTATTCAGATATAAATTTTTACCCATTACATTTGAGGGATATATATGTCCCAAATTTCATGATTATAAATAAACCACTATCCTTGGTTATAATGTAACCACTAGTATTTTTTATAACGTGATAATATAATCATAAAAAAAATAATAAATATTTGTACCACATGATCATGAAACATTTATCATTTCACAACCAAAAAAAAGGAATTGGTTTCATAAAAATTTAACCATATAATATAATTTTGAATATAATCTGGTTTTATAATCATTTCATAAATTCATAAAATAACACCCCATGGTAAAATTAGCAAGATACACATGAATTTTATCATTGAATAACCCATGGAAGAGAAAAATGATTCATATATATAATTTTCCCATATACATAATCCTTTCAGATAAATAATAAGAATGGAATATGTGGATAATATCTATAGTAAAGGGTACATAAATGCATTGTATTTTATGATACATGAAGAATAATTTTTAATGATCACCTAGAACATTTCATTATAGAAATTTCCTTTCCACATTGACAAACACTTTTTAAAATATAAACCAATTTAAGAATAATTTTCATTGAAAGTTAACTTTGAAACATATAATGGTGGGACTAGAAGGTTTTTAAATCATTTATAAAATAAAATATATTTTAAAAATTGAAAAATAATTTTTCAAACATTTTTTATTTAATTCCTCTCATTGGAAATAATCTTATAGAAATATAAATTAAGATCTAAAAATTATTTAAAACATTTCATGTGGAAAAAACCCTCTCCAATTTGACAAATAAATACTAAAACATAAAATATAATATAAATACATTTATATGAAAATAACCTTGAAAAAGAATAATATATTCTTATAAATGTTAATTGATCACAATGCTGGAAAGCACCATTCATGCCATTTAGGTTAAATTAATGTTTTGTTTCACATTTTTTGTGAACAAAAAAAATTATGAAAAATAATGAATATTTAATATAAACTGTTTTTAAAAATTAAATAATGGGTTAATATTGCAATAATATATTATTTGGTGAATTTGAAGGCATCTATGGAAAAAAACATGAAAATAAGGATATATATTAAAAGGGTTTTTAGATGAAAGAGGGAAACAATATATGTTTACATTAAAATTTTATTCTTAAATATTATGTATAATAAGAGAATAAAATAATGGTAAGATATGTATTCTCATAACATAATCATAGTAGAATAAAAATCATGTGTTTATTGAGAGATATATCAGATGTGTTTTTCATTAGATGCATAATCATAAACAATTATAATAGTAGAAGAGGTTATATTATAAAACTTTTACCACATATATATCATTGAATCATAAGACCCATGAATCTATAAAAATTGAAAAATATAATTACCTGATAATAAATTAATTAATTATATTACATGTATAGTGGGTTGTATATAGTCCTCATAAAATAAGGTAGGTCTATAAATAATATATGTCTCAAATAAATAAAATTGAGACTGATATCCATTATTCATTTAGTAATATTTTGAATATTTAGACCCAGTAAATAATAAAATAAAATTTAAATTTAAATGTAGTTATTGTAAGTGAATGAGGGCAGAAAATTTTGAATGCTAATTATATAAAATTAACAAAATAAACCAAATGTGAATTTTCATTTGTCTCTCGAAAATAAATGTGAGATTATAAATAACATTACATAGGTATTGACTTATTTCATACAATTCAAAACCTTCATTGCAATAATTCTAACAGTACTATATATCAATTATCAAGCCATATATATATAAATCATATCATTAATGATTTATTTATGACCATTAATTACCAATTTATGAAAAATTCATTGTTAAAATAACATTTCGGATAATAACTGCTTTCTTTATAATATAGGTTTTTATTTATTAATTTTTGTCACCTTATTTTGATAATGATTCCATCAAATAAAATACATCATCCATGATATTAATATCTTATATATTCATTATATATATATATATAGTAATCCCAAAAAGATAAAGATATTTAATGTAATAAATTTGTCACGGAGACAGTAGGTCGTACGTATGAATGAACACTGCATATATTTTTTTGAAGGATTTGAATAAAGAGAGATAAATAATATATTAAAATTCCATAATTATTTTTATTATATATATATATATAATATTTTTATTTAAACTTATGTTTATTACCTTCTATATAAATCATATTTGAATAATTAGTAACATCACTTTGTGCGGTGGTAGTCTGACGTACACAAGAGCGATATTATAGTATTCATTCAAAATGGAAAGATAGAAGGTACATATTATAAAAAAAATACATTTGTATTATAATGTTAAAAAATTAAAATATATTAATTTAATGAATCCTTATTTCCATCCACGTAAAATAGAAATTAAAAACACATCACATCAGTTTTTGTGGTGGTGGTCTGTCATACAGATGAGAGACATTATTCTTTTCCAGCGGGTTTGATGGTAATCATTTAATTTTGGTTTTATAATTATATATTTATAATAATAGAATAAATATTAATATCATATTTCAAATTTAAATATATCATTATATCCATCTGTGGGAGTGGTAATGAACAATGTACTACATTAATTTGTGTGGCGGTAGTCCGCCGTATAGATGAATGATGATTTCGAATCACATTAGATGGAATAGGATGTGGATTTAGGTTATTACATTAAAAAAATTAAATAATTGTACAAATAATATTTTTTATTTAATATTTTTTAAAATTTTAAAGGGGTTGTAAGAAGAAATTATCCAAAAACACAGGTCTGATAATTTTTTATTTTCATCGGAGAGCATATTAGGGTTTACACTAATAACCTTCAATTGAGGGATTCATAACAAAAATAATTCCTCTAACATGACGGTTGTATATTATTGAAATTATTTGGGTAGTTATTGGATGAATTTTTTTTTATGTTTGAACATGATAGGAGAAGTGGTAGACCTTTTTTAGGTGAAGTGAGAGGCACGGTTATTGTTTTGGAAAAGATAAAGTTGTACCCATTGTTATCACATTCCATATAGATTCAAAATGTCACATTATATAACCTAATATGTTATGAGTTTTAAATATATTCATAATATGGTTTTTGGGAATTTTTCTTGGTCATTTATTCCCTTATATTTTTTACTCTATCCACACAAGAAACCCATTTTAACTCTAACCGTGGTATATAATTATTAATTATTACACAATTGAAAATATTAAAAATAAAACTTTGGATTGTTGTAAAATATATATAATTATTATTAAAAAAATTTAATCCATTTCTCTAAATTTAAATCACAAATGTGCAAAATGATTATTTAAAATTAATAATACTGACGCAATGAAAAAGTGATTTTCGAAAGTTAAAATTTTCAAAACATAGAAAGGATTTTATTTAAACATCCAACATTATATTCAATAAAATTGCCTAAATTTAATAAATATAGATTTAATTGAAATAATTATAAATTTATAGTTATTTTAAGATAATTTTTACAACCTTAAATTGTTTTAAAAATTAAAATTCTTAATAAATACTAGTATTGTCAATATTGATAAAAAATTTATCATTTTTTAGATTTGAAAAATCCAATCAAATAAAATTTTTATATTATTATATTTAAAAATAATTTTATATTTTTAAATAACATTTCTAAATATTAAAAAATGTAATTTTGAAGTAAATGTGTAATAGGTGACAAGACTGCATTTTAGAAAAGAAGTATTTTTAGCAGAATATTAGATTTATTATAATATCTAGTATATACAAATTATATGATGAAAGTTCAAAGTTTTATTGAATATATAATACATTAATTATATTAAAATAATTCAGAAAAAATTATTTGATTTATTTATTTAGTTAAAAATCATTTTGGTGCATAAAAATAGTTTTTCATAACAATATTTCATATATTTTAAAAAAAAACTATTTTCATTTATAATTTTATAGCCAGCAATGAATTAATTTTATAAAAATATTTTAAATGAATTATTTTCTTAATTTAGTTAATATTATTCATACGCATAATTCCAATGGCTATGTTATGACTATAATATTAAATAATAGTATTTTAAAAGCATGTATCATTTCATTTAAACCTGTTTTTACGTATAACACTAGCTAAACAAATTTTTGTGTGTAATACCAGATAAAATCAATATTGTGTGTATAATAATATTAATAATATTAAATTTTATTTGTGAAAAAATATTTCACAAAATTATTATTGTGTTAAACATTCCCTGAATAGTTTCATGTTATTGTTATTGTGTAATAATTATTTACAAAAATTCCATTATTTTAAATTATAAAGGGATCTCTCCCCATCCCACCTCAAAAAACATTATCAATTAAAATAAATAAATTTTACATTCCCATTTAACTTCAATTATAATATAATTCATCATCTATAATCTTCTAGTCAGAATAAATTTGGATAAAACCTACATTATAGTGATGTTATCCAAGAGAAATTTCATGTTCTCAATATGTGTATTATCCGCTCAATAACCATTATTTATTTATTTTACATTTGAAAAATTATTCCAAATACATGAATATAAGGATATTAGTCTAATTAGTATAACAAAATAATATTTTATTAATGAAATAATGATTATATATTATTCATTTCCATAAATTATAAAAAACTATAGTATAATTTCTATATATATTCCGACAACCTCCTCCATGAAATGATGTAATTAATTTTCCTCCACCGGATCCCATGTAGTTTTATAAAGATAAAATAGATTAATAAAAAGAATACTTATTATAAAATTATTATTTTGAAATGGAAAATAATTATCGAATTTTATTAATATCCATTCAATTAGAAATCCAAGTGCCTTTCGTCCCTATGTACAAAATACCACCTACCTAAAAATAACATTTCATTTTTCTGTATTAATAAATGTGTATGATTATAAGATGTTGAATAATTAATAATTATGATACATATAACATTGTTAATAATCTCAAAAGTTAAAACCATAATTTATGTTCATATATATCAATGGAGAATGAAAACTCATCCAGTGTGTACCTGCAGATTACCACCTCTACAAATAACACATTTCATCCTTCATCACAAACCAACACATATGGTTTAAGGAAAAAAAATGAATGAAGATATATGATATGTCTCAAATTATTTATCATCTATAATAGTAATATTAACATTGTTTATCCATATTATCATATTTAGTTAGTCATTATGAAATGTTACTATTAGGGATGATTTTATTACACACATAAGTGATGTTGTAATGTTAATATCATGAATGATTAATTACAATGAATTAATGATAATAATATATAATAATGATTTATTTTAGATGAAATAAATATTTTATAATTTTTTTAATATTTTAAATAGTTATTACTTTATTACCTATTATTCATGTAAAACATTGAAATAAGATCATTATGAAATCCATATTCACAAAGCATATTTGTAATGAACCAACCAGGGGAAACTAGAAAAGGAACACTACATGGTCTACCAAATGGTAAAGTAGAATCAAATGGAATCAGCATATATTGTAATAATCTTGTACAAGGAAAACTACCGGGGTACAGTACAGATGAAATTGAACATATCTATGAAAGGTATATTGTAAATCCAAATTGGAAAAAACCATAAATATAAAACTTCATTAGTATAAACATGTTATAGTGTGACCATCCATAAAAAACCATCCCAATAAATATATTATTTAAACAAGAGATACCATAATGATTCATAATCCCTTTCCCATTAACTAAGACCTAAAAAGCTATATCATGAACTGTCCAGTGGAAATAGTAAGTTATGTGAACAAAACCCAGTATGATACCACCAAATAATTTATAAAATATATAATATCAATAATTTATTTCTTCATTCCATTTAACTTATATAGTTTACATTTATTTTTAGCAATTTAAAACCATTTTATAAAAAAAATCATTCCTTTGGTTTTCTTAAAGCATTCCACATTCACCAAATCCCTAAACATGTTAATAATATAGTTAAACAACCACTGATAAACTATTAGACCATATGATAAAATAACTATGAAATAAATAATCTTGTGATTAACCAGTAGTAAATAAAAAATAACACCGATTATTCTCTAACCTACAGTTATATGTGATAGTGATGGTTGAAATTACCCAATCAAGGCCTAAGGTGGATCCATCCAATATAACATCTGGTTGTATTGTGCACACTAAATTGACATGAAATCACTTATATCATTACATATATAAGGTGTGGCATGTCTATTCTTGATTTACCATCGGTTACCCAATGTGATAAAATTTTCAAAATCCATTTAAAAAAATCACCCTTTAAATCATTTAATCAAATACTTTGTGTGTGGAAAACTTCCTTAAAAGAAAACCCATTTTCAAATGTGAATAATTTCCAATAAATCCATTAAAATTTCATGTGATTCATTTACAATAAAAAAATGAAGTGAAAATCATATGAGGAAATTGATGAATGAGAATAACTTGTATATACACGACTAACTAAAGAATATAAGAATCATAATCATATTCTACATTGGATATTTAAAACATAATGATTTTCCTATAAAAGGCAAGGCATGAGGTGAAATTACAATTTATTGATAGAGACCACATGATGATTATTATACAATAGAAAAATGGCTACACACATAACTATCAACCCCATATCCTCAAGAAAAATAAGTGGAAAGGAGATCACACGTACCATATAGAAGACTACCCACGACATTATGGACAAACTTATGAAAGAATAGTAAACTTTATGATATAAAAATACCCAAAAAATCAATGGAAAAAATTGGCTAGAGGAAGATGGATGCACCATGATAATAGGATGGAGATATTTGGGCAGTGAATAATACCCACAATGAATGAGGGATTTACTGCCTAAATATCATCATTATTCCAATGATTTACCATAAATAACATATATCAAAAAACACATCGACTGAAATTAAATTACCCCATTTGAAGAATTTATATCATAATAATGGTTTTATCTGTTTAAAACTTGTTTATGTCCCAAAATATTTTAGGCTCTAAAGTGTTTCATATCAAGTTCCTAGAACTGAACAAATTTTAAAATCTAGTATTTTATAAAATAGATTTTTTCAACATATTTTATGAAATATAGTAATCTGTATGAAACTCCTTGAAATTTCATGATGCCCTTTTAATTATTTAAAAAATTTATAGACACACTCCATGAATTCCTGAAAAAAACATCTTCTAACATTAGGTTATTTTCACAAAAAAAAATAAACCATCATCATAGATCCCCAAATTAACCTAAGAAAATAAAGGATCAAAGACTATAGTGAATATGTTATTAATATAATTTAAAGAAATTTTACAATCTACCACCCATAAAAAAATATATCAACACAATTTACTGAAGATATGGGACATGAAATATGTTAAGGCCACTACTAGCTCATAAACAATTCTCACACCCACATATCATGGGTATAAAATACACATATCCATAGTATAAAGACTAATGCAATAATTTTACCATGAAATACCTTCTCTATACGATCTATAATCTGAAATAGTTGCAAGGTCAAAGTGATTTCAAGGCCATTATGAACATCCTCCCACTCAATCACATGGGAATGATCTGGTTGATACACCCTTATTTGGGAAACATGAAACACATCAAGCATATAAGACAAAAGATATATTAATTCTAATAGATAATCCACAATTCTGTGATTCCATAAAATCTCATAGGGGACAATAATCTTTTGTGACAACATACACTGACTTCTCAATTGATGGTGTCACAAGTGATGTGAAAATCTGATAAAATACTATTCACCCACATCAAACTCCAGTGACAAAGGAAGATGGTCCGCATAAAATTTATGATGACTATGTTTTGTGTCTACTCTATTATGGATCAAAAAGAAAATTTGTAGTTTTTTAAAAAACACAGGGCCCAACAATAGACCCTTCAACCAAATCTTCTCACAAAAATAGATACCTATATGCCCCCCCCATGAAATTCAACAAAGGGTTCTATATTAATTGGGTCCTGATAAGTATTGTTATAGGAAAACTTAACCAGAATAAAATAATTTTCCAATGAAAAATTGAGATCAAGAATAGATTATCAGAGTATATTCCCTAATGACATGGTTATTCCTCTCTATGTGTCCATCCCTTGGTGGATGATAATCCATTCTCAATTTCAACTAGTAATCCATCAACTCGTGATAAACATTATAAAACCTAGATGTGAACCAAGGTACATTGTCAAAGAAAATTATAGAGTTAACCCTATAGCTCTACGCAATATCTCAGACATAAAATTCCATAATATGTTTCACTTTTTTTGTCTATTTTATAGAGAAGATATGATCCAATTTTTTGGGTTGATCAATGAGAAAAAAATTGTGTCCTTCCCTCTATGATTCCATAGTAAAAAATTATGAAGTTAATGGAAGTATCATCACATTTTGGTACTAGAATTGATATGCGTTGTATAAAACTAGAAAATCATTGGTTCTTCCTATTAATTCTATGACACGTATGATTCCATGATAAAAAATCATCGATTGACCTCTTCATCCGTAATCAACAATACCAATGCCTCTTGTCATGATTCTTCTTGGTAGTCCTATAGTGTAAAAACCAATAATATTGGTTTCTAATTTTCAATAACTACTCCTCAGATAATAATGAACACTATTTCTACTGCAAAAACCAAAAGCACATATGGGAGACCAAGACCACTCACTCGAGGTCTCCCCAACATTTAGGATTTCACTACTGTGTTGAAACATGGTGTTAGATACATGATCGAGCTGAACCCACTCATCAAATTATGTATAACCCTTTTTCTAATCCATGAATACATTCACACCAACTTCTTCTACATACAAGCTCATGTAAACAAAAAAACTCACCAGAGGCCACTATTCTACTGAATCCTTTAATAAATGGATCAAAAATTTCCTACTCTGTTCATATAAAACAAAATTAACTTTCCTAGGATTATAAGAAATATTATAATGATAATTTTTATGATACACTACCCAATCTTTCGGTCACATGTTTAGATATCACTAAATGAAATACACTTTAGGATTTTGGGATCAGAAAATAATCTAAACCCCTCACCAAATTGGTAATCACATAATGTTTTTGAGATCTTTCATAACATACTATAACTCAAGATCATTTTTAGGGTAGTTTTTATAATTTGGTAATATATGGTGATATCTATAGGCTTACACATCTTTATCTTATGTCAAGACACAAAGCAAATCTAATACAAAAGAATTGTAGAAAACATCATAACCAAATGTTGTTTCTAGTGGAATCAAAACATCATTCTTTATCAACCTCACAAATAGTTCCTCAAAAAAAAACTTTTACATTTACATTCCACTAAAAATTTAATCCCTAATGGGTTAAATCTATCATTAGTGATGAAATCGTTGAGAGGTCTTGAAAAAAACCACTAATAAAAACTAGCCAACTGAAATAGTATTTGGATCCTGTGCACATTTTATGCCACCTCGAATGAAAAAACTAACTATACCTTTTCAATATCCACTGAAATTACCCTCCCAGTTATAACATTAAAAAAAATACTTCATGAATCCAAAAACATACATTTGGAAAGAATACCATACATGATATGTTTTCTCATGTTTATGAGAAAAAAATCCAAATTGTCCTTGTCATCTTCCTATAAATTTGATTAAACCAAAATATTATCCATGAAAAACAATTCCATGAAACGATGAAATATTTTGTCCATAAATAACATAAATACCAAAAGAGAATTAGAGAGACTAAATTGAATAATCGGTTAATCAAAATACTGACATATTCTCTTATATGTTGTATTCGGTATATCATAATATCAAATCTCAACTGGTGGACCTCTGATGTAATTTCAGTCAAGACAAACCAATGGGCCCTACTAAGCTAAAAATAGGTCATAGATCATGTTAATGTAATTTTTTCCTTGATATAACCTCAATTAACATTTGATAATAAATAAAATTATGAGGATCCCATATATCTTTTTTAGTAAAGAGGAATGTCGAAGCCCATGATGACATGAGGGATGAATAAATCACTGACCCTCATGTTCTGGAAGATAGACCTTTTATTAAAACAACTATATAGGCTCTATATGATAACATGATAAAGAAAAAGACATTGTACCATGTAATGGGTAAAAAGTATGTTTGAACACTGTTTATGTTATTAAAAACTAAAAAACATCTAAATAGACCATGGGTTATGGTTGTACCCACACAGAAAAAAGAATTCTCAAATGAGGATAAATTACATAAAGAAACAACCCTAAAAATATTTCATATAAACCCATCATATGGAACCATAGTCCCCATTATCCTAGACATAGAATCACACTCTCCCAAAAATATGTGAGTGATATCATCTATGATAAAAATAGAACATCATGATGATAAAAATTATTATGGGCCTTGACCCTGACCATCGAATCAATTCCAATAACCATGTTGATGATATAATGATCAGGCGCCAAGAAGACCAACACAACCTCAATGTCAACTATTGTCACTCGACATGTGGAACATTTGAATCCTTTCTCAAACCTATTTCCCAAAGGACTGTAATGATCCAAAAATAATAGTATAATATGTAATTGAAAGACTGAAAAATCAAGTAACGTTGAACATATAAAAAAATGACTACTAATTATATCAAACAAATTTACCCCCAAAACAAACCAAAAATTAATTGTGCCTCTAACATTATTTGGATTGACTTCATATTACTCTCATGTATACTCCACTATAAAAAGAAGTACAATCTATGATCATACATGAACTTTCTAATTCACATGAACATCCCCCTTATCTTAAGGGTAAAACCCACCACTCTTATAATCATTGGTACATACTTATGAACCCATGGTGAGAGTGGATCTATAATTAATACATTAGTAAATACATTATGAAATATATAAATAATGGATAGTATTTCAAAAATGGAAAAAATCATGGGAGTGTATAAAATCTCTTTTTTACTACCATATCTGTGAAAATAATATAAAAATCTTTCAATATTCGTGATGAAGACCCTAAAACTTATATTGATGAAAAATAGCTTCATTTTGGATTTCTGTTTTTTCCAAATTATTCACCATGGAAAATGATGGAACCTAATGTAGTTCAACCCAAACATGTTTTTATTACTATTCCATCCTCTACCAAAGATTCTAACTAAATTTCTCTATAAAGTATAGAAAGAACATAATAATCATCATTGTATAAATATCATGCATAAACCCTAACTCAAACCATTTATCATTTAGTTAATAATTATTGAATATATCCAATACAAAATGATCCAAATTAGAAAAAAAGTGTGGATAAACCTTGAACATTTTATATCCCTAATATAATGATAGAATCTTCACGGTATTTTCCCCATGTAACATATCATGATATAACTAATGGTTTCATATTTCCATGGAAGAAACCTAGGTGACATCCCCATGCGATATAGGTTTCACACTATATTCCCACCATCTCCTTTTGGTCCTCAAATTATACATGTGGAAACCCCAACTAAAATTCATCCTGAGTGTTTATAATATTGAGGGAAATCATAATTGGCTCAATCAATTCATTAGTTTCTTGGGGGCCTTTTCTACGATAGATTATAGGTGGGCACTACTTAATAAATTATGAGATATGATTGACTATTCATCATAGGTTCCCAACACATTCTTAACTCAGAGTCTATGTAGTATAGATTATAGCTTGATCTTAAGAAGTTTAAACTAAATAATATTCCTATTAAACTTATCTCATAGATTCTTCACTAATATTTAGATGATATAATATAGGTTTAATTGCATAGAAATGCAAATAAAGTAACAAATCAGATTTGAGAAGATTAAAATATCATAAGACCAACTTCATCAATCCATATTTAAGAAAAATGGAAAAAAATTAAATAGTTCATGGATTTTATGAAAAATTAAATGCATGAATTTATATATGAATGTACCCCAAATATGTTCATTAAAATAACATCCATCCACTAAGCAAGGATGGTTTCTTAGATTTAGTCACAGAAGTGATCTAGATAGGCTCATTTCCCTTACATACTATCAAAATTTAAATGGTCTTATCTATGGTCTAGAAAGACACTAAACCAAACATCGACAGTATAAAAAAACGCTCCTATTGTTAATGGGACATTTATTATTCTGTAATGAACATAACATGGGAAACTAGATATGTCAACCAAGATGGGTTTTCATATGTTAAGGTAAAAGAAATAAAAAATAAATATGTCCCATAATAAACCAAAATAATGAAAAATAACATGGTAGAATTAAAAATATATCGAATATATCCATGGGACATACAATGTCATGAAAAATAAGAAAAACACAAATATAAAACATGATGAGTCTAAATAATTCCTTGTGTGATATTTTGTCACCACCAAACTATCCCTCTATAAATACAGGGATAAAATAAGAAAATAGAATGATATATATTTTCCATCATTTTATTTATGTCCTGAAAAAAAATACAATTGCCTAATGGAAAAATTATGTTTTGAGCCTAATTAATAGTAGGATACTAACAAATAATATATAAAAGTTATAATATAACAATATTCCTAGTTAACAATTAAAACAAATATAATTTATATATAATTTTCATAATGAAAAATAGTTTTATAATAAAATATTCCCTTTGTTTTCATAATATGTACAATATTCATCAAATATACAAATATAGGATGAATGTAGGTAAACCACTGTGGATATAACATGTGTGAATACAAAAAAAATTAACATGAAATGGTCCATCATGTGGTAAACCAATCATAAATGAAAATTCACCCCACTTGGAATTTAACCAATGGTATACATGGTAGACAAGAAAAAAATCCCAATCCGGGACTAAGTTGGCCCTATCCAGTATAACCACTAGTGTAATTACACATGATATTGTAAAATAAATCCTCTTATTTCCTTATAGAACAAAGTGTGACATGTATATTCCCAATGCATCAATGGTTTCCCAATGTTATATGTCTATTAATATAAATTTCAAGACCAAAACCACCATTTAAATCTTATAATAAAATTATCATTGTGCGAAAAAACATTTTTTATTGAAAATCCCATTTAAACTTGTACCTTTTCCAATAAATCCATTATAATTTCAATTCAATAAAATCTAATGGGAAACCTAATAGAAGTGATAACAGAAAAGGAAAATTCATGATATATAACCACTTGTATAGGTATTCCAACCTCAAGAACAAAGGAATCATAATTACCTTCAATATCAAAGATTGGAAATGAAAGAAACAACCACTAAAATAAAACGGATTATAGAAAACATTAAAGGGATTGTAGATATTTTATCATGGTTGTTAGAGATTAGAAAATCAAAATCTCACACACCACATCTCAATAGATATCAAAAAGAAAAACAATGGGAATGAATATCACACATACTTGAATGAAGTCAACACACAACCTTAATCATGGACTACTATAAGAAATTCCACCAAGATGAGGGACGAAGACCCGAAAATACTAGAAGATACTAGGTAATTTTTCTGATTGATACACCATGAAAAAAGAAATTATTTAGGTGAGCGGTGAATAAAAATTACTAGGAATGAAGAATTTACCATGTTAAAACCTGTCTTATGTATTAAATTTCCCATAAATAATGTATTCCAATAATCACATCACCTTAGATTAAATATATTCGAGTTATGAATTTACTTCATAATAATTTGGATTATAGATTCCAAATATTTTATGGAATAAAAGGTTTGACATCCTGAATTATTTTAACATCTTGTACCCATAACAGAACTTACACCACAATGTAGACATTTAGAATGTAAATATCTTCTGAAGATAGTTCCAAGTACAGAACCCTGAATGAAACTCCAAAATATATGAAGAAAAATTATATATCTTCATACACATTTATACCCAAACTCTATTAATTTTAACAAACATACATCCTTGATCAATATGTCATTTTATTAAAAAATATCTTTATCCCCATAGTGAATGAAACAGACCCAAAAAATGAGTAAATACTTTAGTCAATAAGGACATGAAAGAATGTAACTGAAGGTTATAATATTCATTTCAACCGTCAAATGAAAAAAGAATTTCATGAATTGTTAAAATAATGTTTTTTAATCTTGATTAATCAGGTAATGCTGATATTTTTATCAATATTCATGAACAGATATCATCACCACAAAACTTATACGAAATAAACAGTCAAAACTCAAAATTATTTTGAAAACACTATAAATGAATAATTTATTTCAAATAATTTATTATAAAAGAATAATATATTGTTTAATATATATAATTTGGTTAATATAATAGTTAATTTATATAGTTATGTTTATTATATAAAATTTTATTTCAATTTTTATTAAAACATGAATATAAGGTATGTGAGTCATAGGAATTTCACTTTGTTGAGAACTGATTAGTACGTATGAATCTATATTAATTTATAAAGAATTTATAAAAACTATTTTAGATATTAAATCATTAATTCATTTTTATTATTGTTGTGTCAAGATATATTAATTTTTTTTCTATCCTAGTATATAATTATTCAATTTCTACTATATTGGAAAGGGTTTCAATCCCTCCAACCTCTTTTAATTGAAATTATTTTTTAATAGTATCAATTAAAATATTTTCATTGTTTTAATAATGTGGACTTAAATTATATTTGATTTTTTTATGACATACTATATATTACTTCTTATTTTATCATTTTACTAATAAATTAAATTTCCCAAACCATTATATAGCCATAAATCAGTCAAAAACAATAGAAAAATATAATATCTATAGTTGATCATAGGAATGAAATAATCATAAAAATGATAAAATACTATTTTTGATGTAGAATAGATCAACATTTGGGGTTACAACCTTGAAATGGGAATGTTTTGTATTAAATTAATCATTACTCTTGTGCAAAACAAAAAAAGGTAGTAAAATTGTCATTGATACTACAAGTTTATATGATTTATATATTTTTTAGTCTCTTTTCAATCCATAGTTAGTGATTAGAATATATATATTGGGATTAATATTCAATTGATATACCAACACCATGGATATACTATAAAATACTCTTTGTTTAAATTACATTGACAATGTTTTCTTCTAATGTTTTGTGAATATTCATTAATTATGAATATTATTATTGGATATTCCCCAAGATAGACTCATTAATCAGTGAAATATGGATTCCTTCTCACTAATATTATATCAAGTCGCTATGTTTTATATCACTCTTCATTACTCAGTGGAAATATTTTTCATCTGGCATGTTCATAATCATTGGGATTTTCTATACATTTATCTCTCAAATAGTTTTTAGGTTTCTTATTCATCATTCCAATATTATATCAAGTGATCATGTTCTATATCACTCTTTATTATTAATTGGAAATAGTTTTTTATATTGAATGTATATTTTCATTCCTTCTCTATATATATGGTTTGTTAATGTAAGCATGCTTTAGTAGATATTTGATTGAATTAGAAAAAATGTTGATATTCAATAGCATTGATTCAATTCAGATATTTATTCATGGATAACACATATTGATTATGAATTGTGTGGAATTAATGGTGATTTCACTAGAAATTTATGTTAATGGTGGGGACCATATAATGATATACCTCTAACATATCAATATGTCTCAAGAGGAAATATATTTATCATTTCATATTAATTTGGTATTGGTTGTGTACCAACCAAATTAAAAACATTTCATGGAAAAATTATGGATGGAATGATAAATATTTTCTAGGTTAAGGAATTGATAGTAAGGTCATGTATTTTTTGAATTATGAATTAGAACATTTATTATTTTGTTATTATTTCCATGTTATTTTTTTATTCATCATAAATATACATTGAATTCAATTTTTTATTAAATTTCAATAGCTTTTTATTTTTCACTCTTCCATATTGTTTATTAAACATGCACTCATGAGATATTAATCTATATGATTCCCTTACAGAGTGTCTAACATCACCCATTATTTTTTTACTCTCCCCATATATGAATAATAATTATCTAAATTAATTCTCAAGTATTATCTAAGAGAAATAATATATTTTCAGGATATTTTCTCAATATCCAATATATTGAGGAAGTAATTTATATATATAGACTTATAATACAACAAAACTGTAATATTATAAGTGATTTTTTAACTTATATCTAGTACTGATGTAATAAATTAAACACCTATTCTTCTTTGCAATAATTGAGGATATTACATTGGGAGGAAAACAATGTTTATTAGAATCCTTTGGAACTGGATTTTAGAAACACAAATCTAGAAAGGGAATTATGATAACCACAAGGAATATTTGAGAACCTTTACCATTATATGATTTTTAATACATTGTTAAATATTTACAATGATTATAGATAAATAATTGTATTAAACTATTTATATATGGAACCTTCATAAATGAAGGGAAATCATATCAACACCAATAGTGTATTGATGATTGACCTTTTTGGTAAGAAAATAAGGTGAGTGTTGAAGTTTATTAGATAATAACCATATCAAGGAAACTGATTCTAGTTATGACCAATAAAATTTATCATATAGAATAATTTTTTATTCCATTTAATAATAATGTTATGTTCGAAATATTTTTATGACAATTTCTAATACTAAAATAAGAAAAAATTAATTACCATGGTTATGGTGAAAACCTCATTTCTGTGGGATTAATCTAAAAATAATTGGGGTAAAATAGCCTTGAATTTTTTTTGGAACCCATTTTACTGAAATATATAGACCTTATATAACCTATGGATTAATAATTTCCTATTATGAAGCCCTCTAGATTTTAAAAACATCATGTACACAGTTTTCTTTTAAAAAATAGAAATCTTTTCACTCATATGGCTTATAAAAAACCCACTATCCAAACCTATTCACAAATCCAAAAACATTTATTTCATCCAATATATACAGAAATCCTTTCCTAAATTCTTTCACCTCAACCAAGTGTCCTTTTTTATTAAACCCTCCAATAAAGTCTATAGTTTTAACCCTGAAATAGAATCTCTAAAGAAGATGTAAATTCCTTAATCATTTTTTATTTATTTATTTCTTCTTCTATATCATTTATTATTTTCCAATTATTATGAAATAATAACACAATCAAATCCCTTAAAATGGGATTTTATTATTTTAATATAATAACCTGATTATATATCCTCTTCTATAAAATTGGATATAAAATCACCATTCATGTGTTTGGTGGACTACCGGCTCATAAACCGATGTTATTCAGTTTCCACCACTACCTCTAACATATGATTATAATGATGGATTTAATGATTATATATGATATTTAATAACCTAGTATAGCTCTATAATTTTAATATTAAATATACCTTCTTACCTCCAAACCCATTGGAAAATAATAATGTCACTCGTGTGTATAGAGGACTACTGCCTTGCGAACCGATGTGGTGAATTTCTCATTTATATTTTATATAGATTGTAAAAATGATAGATAAAATGAATATATATGAAATATTTAATATAATTATACTTTTGGAATTATGATATCACATATAACCTCTAACAATTCATTCCATTTCAATACAATATCATCGCTAGTGTGTGTGGAAGACTACTGAATTATGAAGTAATGTGATTCGTTATTCACATACACCTTACGTGGAAGGTAATATGGATAGGTTTAAAAAATGTGCTACATATATATCAAATAATAATAATTATGTAATTCTAACGTATTATTTTCTTACCACTCTTTCAATCATTGTAGAAAATAAAAACAACATTCACGCATACGTACAAGCTACAATATCCATGATCATTATATTTCTTATTATATATCTACATTTTATGGATTATATTAAATACATATATACTGAATGTATATGATATTAATATCACTGTTGAAATCATGGAGACAATGGAACTATGATCAATATATGTGGACAAAAAAACTAAAAAAATTAAATAAAAATGTTATTATGAATGGAAACTTTATTTAACTAGGAATTGTTAATTAATGGGTTAAAAAAGTTGATAAGTTAATACTATATAATATGATATATATATATATATTCATTATATATAAAATTTTATTTGATTTTTAGATTTTTTTGGTTTTATAAATCAAAATATTACTAAAGTGTTAAGAGATATTTGTCTCAATTTTCCTTATTTGAGACATATATTATGTTATGCATATATATTAATTTATTTCACCTATATACATTCCATTATAATTGTAATACCATGAAACAATTTATTATAATTATATAAAATATTTTATTTTTTCTTATTCATTAAAGAGGATTATTATTCAATGATAACATAGTGGTATGTTTTTTTTGTTAAAATCCGTTCACATATCAGAATTTCATTTGATTATTCTAATAATGGTGAAATATTACAACATTATTCTCCTGAAAATTATAAATTTTTCTCCCATGTGGTATGTTAGTAGATTACATATTTCATATTCATTTACTCTATTTATGTACCAATTTTTCAAAAATAATATTTTTAATGAAAAGAGAGTTTATTTCTCTCTTTGGTTGATGATTCCATCTTCTTCTGTATCCATGTATTCAATAATTGTTATAAACATTGTTTTAACACTCTCTAAATTATTTATTAAATAGAATTTTAACAATGTTTTATATTTAGAAAATTAATTAGAAGGGATCTTCATGTTGTTTTAAAAAATATAGCATATTTTACTTTTAAAAAAATTGAAATGAAATATTATTTTAACCCATAAAACATGAATGGATTTTTCTTAAGAAATAACATAGACATACAACTAACAATGATGATATTTTTCCATTTAATGCAAATATAATTTAAAATTTAGTCTAAGACTCAATATAAAATTGAAAAAGTTGAATTAGTTGATATAGTCAATAAAATACAAGAATTTTGTGATAAGGTATTTATATGACGTAGTGTTTCACATTGGGGAGAAAATTTATTTTCTGGGTAAAGAATTTTATATGAGATTATACATCGATTAAATGGAAATAAATTTCCTTAGTATAAATAAAACGGGCCTCTTTCATTTCATTTATGGAATATTAAACCAACTTTAAGTATATCATTATTTTTTAAAGATTTATATTCATTTAACTTATCTTATATTTTTAATAAATAATGTTATTATTATAATGATATAATTTTATGTGAGGTATAGATATTTTGGTAATACAATAATTACCTTTGTATTGACTAAGGCAAATTTTTTTATGGATCTGATAAATTGGGTATTCAATGTTTACCATGGTTATTTTATATAAGTATTTATAGATGATATATTGGAATAGTTGAAACGATGTGAAAAACACAAGAACAATATTAGAAATGTTTTTTAGAATATTAGAGGGTATATATAACTAGTAAATTTAGAATCAGTGTATTTTTGTTCTATGAAATGAAATTTCATGATTATAATTTCATTATATATGGGACCTTATAGACCCTATTAAGACATAGAAAAAAAATTAATGGTCAACACAATTGAAAATAATTTAGGTACATAGTGTCCATTGATTATAAATATACTATTAATGATTTTCATAAGTGTTTCCAAATTGGATATGCTATTACCGATGTTAACATGTAAAGGGGTTATGATTATACTATCGAATGGAATTTTATTATGGTTTTGAGGAATTAAATACGATACTTATTAATGACCCAATACTGTCATTAATATATAAAAGAGATGGATATGTGGTATATAAATATGCATCAAATAAAGGTATTTCATTTATTATTATGTAGAATGATAATGTTTTTCCATAAGCATCAAGGAAATTAAATATCCATTAACTAAATTAACCAACCCATGATATTGAAATGATAATAATAATATTTCCCTTGAAGATATGGAGGTATTATATCTATTGTGAAAATTTTGAGATATATATATATATATATATAATTGATGTACATATTTTTTGAGAAATAGTTGAACATGAAGGAAACAAGATGGATAGAGATACTCATTTTTTATGATTACTGAAAACATTACTATCATGAAAAAGGAAAAAAAATGAGCATATTCATTGAGTTTAAAATATGATTATATTATTTTTAAAATGATTATAGACTATGATAGATTATTCAAGGGATTATTAATGTTAGATATGTGAATAATTATTGAAAGGGAAACATAATTCAATTTCCAAATGGTTTCAAAAACAGTATTACTTGATAAAAACGATTCTAGGATGATGATAAAAGTTTAAAAATTACAACCAAATCCTTAAATTATGTAATATTGGATAAATTGGTTTTTGAGAGTTGTGTCTTGAAATTTTGGAAGAGGACATAGGTTCCATACATACAAAAGCATTAAATATAATTTTTATATGAACAAAATATCCCAAATATATATATATATACACCCTATTAGAAAAAAGATGTATATAGATTTTATGGTGTAACTTTCAAGGGATAATATAAACCTGGAAGTTATTGAGTATATATCAAGATGATTACATTGTCAAAAATTAAATATTGATAGAAAAAAACCTAACTGTGTCATGAAAATTCAATATATTCATATTTTGATGTGGGATAATATTATGTTTGATATTGTCCCATGGTTTCTAAAACCCCTATGAGGAATCATTAAATTTGTGTTATTATTGGTCTTCTTAATATTTTTTTACATTTTCATAAAATTATATAGGATTTACCCTTTTATTTTCACCCATAAATCATTATTAACGATGTTATAAGACTTAAAAATGTATATATTTTATTTATATATGATCATAAATAGTAATTTTCATCAATATTCTGAAAGAATTTATAGAATTCTTTAGATACTAAACTACATTATAACAATTTTTATCCCTCTCTAACTTATAGAATGATTAAAATACTATTATAATATTAAAATAAATTTGGATATTTGCTCCCTTCATTTTTAAGGTTTTTTCTTTCATTTTTTTCATTTGGTTGAATTTTAGTACAAATATATCTTTCATTAATGAATTAAACTCCATCATATAAAGTTTTATAAATAAAGAAATGTTATACTCCATTGTGTTGTGATTTATATTTTGACTGGAATTTCATACGAAAAGAAAATTTTGATGACACTATAGTGACAACGAGGATCATTCAGAAAAATATTATGTTATTTTAATGTGGAATGAATATATATGGAGATGATAAAAGAAAGGAAATTGAATTTAGAGTGGAAGATCACAGTTTTTAAAATATATATCTTTGGAATTGTGATATAACTTTTGTAAATAATGGTATATTAATTCATAGGTACATCTAGACTTTTAAAATTTTGATAATAATTTTATTTATTGTATAATGATTCTAAATGCCACATAACCTCTCTAAATTAAATAATAAACTCCATATGTCATTGTTTAGGAAGTATATTCTAGAACTTATGAATTTAATCCCTTCAAATGAAATAAATATGGATCATGATTTATCATATTGTGAAGATCTTATCCAGATGCATAGAAATTGAGTGCATGTGTTATTGAATCAAAGATACAAGACATGTAAAGTTATATTAGATAAATCAAAAAATACATGATGTTATGATGAAGAAGTACCCAAATTTTTTATTAATTAATTTTCTAAAAATTTCAATGGGGAAATTTTTGGATGAAAGAATTAAAAAACTCGGTTTAAAATATGCTGTGAAAACACGTCATTTATATCATAAGGCACAATATATCCCAATATCAATAAAACGTTAGAATTTAAAAATTTATAAAATAAAAAAAATTGGGATTCCGTATGAAAATATTAGGTTAGGATATGTTTTTTATATTTTTATGAAATGGTTTATTTCTAGTTGAATAGTAAGAAATAAAATATTTACCAATACCATAATATAATTTTCATTATCATTATGTTAAAAAATATATAACTTATAATACATTTTAACTTATCAAATATTTATTTAAGGATTAATATTATATATTTATTAATATTATATTGATTTTATAGTTTATATTATTTACATTATAGGACTGAAATAATATTATAACTCAACAAAAATTGGTTTTGATATAT
The DNA here is from genome assembly GCA_963277665.1 of Viscum album. NCBI lineage: Eukaryota > Viridiplantae > Streptophyta > Magnoliopsida > Santalales > Viscaceae > Viscum > Viscum album. The sequence continues at coordinate 236,279,323 of OY728159.1, forward strand.
TCATTCAATTATGTATTCACATGATTGAACTAAATTTTATCTTTCATTGAAAGAAACAATAACTCTAATTTATTTTATAATAAAATAGTTAATTCTATTAAAATAATCAACATGGATTATTTAATCATTCACACATTTTTATGCATAAATATACACTTCTTTTAAATAACGGGTTTTCACATTTTATACGATAATTATGAAATTAATTTTTATTACCAATGTAATATTAATTATATAATCTATTTAAAATTTATTATCATAAAATTCATATTATTTAATAGGATCACTTTCATTTTAGTCATTAAAATTAATTACTGAGGTTAAAAATGAGTTACCATAGTAAAGATTGATTTTGTTGAAAAGTAAATAGTTAAAAGAAGAGCCAAGAACCAGCCAAACATTGTCTATGAAGTAGTTTTTGAGGGTATTATAAACCAAAAAGTGTACCACACTCTATTATTTGAAACTTTTTAGCTACATTAACATCATTTTTTAATTCTATTTTGAAATATTAATGAGTATTTAAAAAAATTATGATTTTTTCAATTATAAAAGGGACCCATTTCCACCCAACTAAACCAAACTATACCATAAAATTATTCTTAAATATTTCTCAAAATTTATTTATATTATAATCTTATTCTATAATCATAATATTTTTTTCAATATAATTTTTCATAAACCCTCCATTTTAAGGGTTTTCAAAGATAAATTGCTAGTTCAAATGTTAGTATTATCCACTTGTTATCCTTTTCTTCATTATTTTATTTTCCAAAACATATTAAAAAAATAATTACATAACTAAAAACATAATATTTAAATTGTATTATATTTATTAAACAAAAATTATCTAATATTGTATTCCATATACAGAGTGAAATAATGAAGCTATTAATTTGTATTCTTAGATAGCCTCAACTACGAGACATTGTACTTCAATTACACCCCTGCCAGAAATGTATTGACATAAATATGGATTTTAAGAATAATTGTTATATATATAATATAATCATTATTTTCAGTATAAAGTCATTATATACCTTCTTTAATACTTATCCACTGAAAATAAAAACATTGTTCCAGCATACATGTGAACTACCACTTCTACAAAGTGACATATTTAATTTTTTACTAAACAATTTTACGGATATTTATATGATTCTATATATTAAATAAATATGAAACATATAATATGATTAATATTATAACAATATATAATTATCATCTATATTATTTGAAATCCATGGTAATTTAAAATGATCTTTGTGCATATTGTATAGACTACTACCTCTAAGAACTAAAAAATAATTTTTCATCACCATCATTCATTTAAGGTTTGAAGAATGAATTTAATAAACATATATTAAATTTATGACATTATTATGTTTTTGTAAATGATATAAAAACATTATATAATAACATTTTCTTAGTTATTCCACCATTATAATAATTTCTTGTCTCGGTTTGTCTTACCACTGATATAAGAGATGTTACAATGTTATTATCCATAATGACTAAGGAATGTTATATAATAGTAGTAATATAAAATAATTATTTCCTTAATATGTTATTATTTTAATGGAATTTATTTTAATAATTAATGTATTTATTACTATATAACTCATTATTTAACAAAAATCATCAAAATAAGTTCTTTATGGAATCAACATTTGAAAAAATTACATGAAATTCTACAAATGAAAATGAGATTTAATTATTTTATAAATAATGATGGTAATATATTGGAATTATGAACGTTGAATTAGTAATCAATAAATTAAATCATTGCTAAAAAATTGTATGAAACAAATAGTCAAAACTATTAAAACTTGAGAGGAAGACAATCAATGACTATTGTATTTGTAATAAATTATTATAAATGATTAATATATACGGTAATATATATAAGGAATTTTATAGAATGAATTATTTATAAATTTTTGTTTTTATATAGTATTTTTGAGTTCTTTCAACTAAAACATAATACTAGGTAAGGAATTTTCTATCAATTACCATTTATTGAGACGTGTTTCTCAATATATGCATCTATTTTTATTTAAATGTTGTGTACACATCCAATTTATGATATCATATAATTAATCTCTATTTTTTCCTACAATTTAAATGAAAAGTGATTTTTTTCACACTAAATAGTGTTTGATTCCCATGTTTCCAAATTGGTAAATGTTATCAATCCTCTAATCATCATTTAAATTGAAATTATGTTTTTACAGTACAATATTTTTTCATATTTCATTGACATTAATTATAGGGTATTCTCTCATATTTTATATTTTTTAATTTTACTCTACTTTTTTACTCTAATTATATCATTTCTATAAGTTGTTATATTTTTAAAATATTTTGGTAACTTTTAAAATATCATAATACTTGGGAAATAAGTTGTCTTTATTTTTTATAAAAAAATAAATACATGTATGGTTACTATAAATGGATATACGCTAAACAAAAAAAAAGAACCTTCTGTTAAACAACATGAAAAGGGATATTGAGCTATTGACACAATATTCACAATGGTTTAAGGAAAATAGTCCAAATGAAACACATATTTTCATACTCTTAGGTGATATGATTCAGATAATTTATATACTCTTTACGAGCATAAAGGAATAATTAAAAATATGACATAATATTAACTTTCCACAGATTTCACTACACCATGAATTTTATAATAAATTATCTAATGATTTCATTCCATTGAAAAGGGTGTATTCTATTTCGTTATGAGTATCCATTAATTTATAATTTAAATTATTTAATATCCACTGAAATAGCCACATTAATCTATTTAAAGTGGATTATTTTATCCTCATCATTTATCCAGTGATTATGTTCTTTATCAAAATCCATCATTCATTATTAAATATTGATTTCCACCATTTCTATATTCATTTGGATTATGGATTCATTTATCATTCCACTTTTGTCTTAACCATATAAACTTTTATATAAATGGTATCTCTTGATAAAAGCATACTATATGTATTGTTTAATTGGATGGGAAAATATTTATATTTTTTAATATTGATTAAATATTGATATTTATTTTTTGATGATAAATATTGATTAATTATTATATTGAATTTATTATGAATTCATTGGACGTGAATTTGAGGGATGGTGCTTGGTTATATTTAACCCCTAGATGGATCTATAACTCTCAAAATAAAATACAGTTTTCGAGCCATATTAATTAATTATTTTGTGTATAAATACCCAATAAATGGTAATATTTTGGTATAGGTCGTGATTAAAAGATACATCATTTATATACTAACTCCTTTATGGTAATGTCATGGATGTATGAAATTATACATTATGTCGTTACTTTTTCAGTTATTATTATTCATGTGATTATATTTCTGATATTCTTTATGGAAAAACTTTGAGCTCAAGAAATTGATAAACATTGTATGAGATTATTATTATTCAATCTACCATATATATTATCTCATCTTTAATCATGATATATTATTCGATATCTAACTCTTACTATGTGTATGGCCTTACAATTAATTTGGTTTCCTCTACCAAGGATATGAAGAAGGGATCATTAAATTATTTTTCAAGGATTTGCTAAGGGAAATAATAAAATTCATTATTTTATCTCTTATGTTTCTAATATAATAAGTATTTATTTTATGTAACTAGTAACCCAATACTACATAACAATATTATTCATAGTGATGTAATACAATGTATATAGTATCAATATAATAACATAAACACCAACATTGAGTTACAGGATTATAGGATGTTATGAGAGACACTAATGTGATAAAAGAACATAAGGAAACAAAATATATAAATATTTTATCAAATATAATGAAGGAAGGAAATAAAAAAGGAAAATAGGCTAAATTGAGGTCATGTGTGGTGGTTATGTTGAATGGAATCGTGTATATAATTTTATAAATTACGAAAAAAAACATGATGCATGCTTATCATAGGTCATGGATATAGAAATTCTCTATGTTTTTCTTAGTGAATAATAGTATATTAGAAGAGTCATCTCAATTAAATGGAATCTCAGTTTATCCACATACATATCTAATTTAAAAAAACTAATACTTTTTTTTAAATTTTATAAAAGAAGTGATAATTGTTTGGGTTTTGATTTCATTATAAAATAATGGAAATATATGATGAATGAAAATGTAATCTAAACTAAAATGAAATGATAAATATAATGTCATTTGAAATGAAAGTATGATATACTAATATAATTCTATTAGTACCATTTTTATCAAATGATTTTATGTATACTTTGAAAACACAATCCATTTTATGTTTGCGCACCTTTATCTACCCTAATTATGAATGAAATGTGCACACAAATACCATGATTCTCCAATAGAACCTCCTCAAACAAGGAATAATGGTTTTAGAATAATAAGATAATATTTAGATAACCTTTTTTAGGATTATAGACACCATAAATCATCCATAGATTTACCCAAAGTAGAATTATGACATGTCCCTAGGTTGAGATATAAAAATACTCTCCTTGGATATTCCTCAATTTAGTAACACATTAAAATGCTTATAAGATCATATCATGTAAGAATTCACGGCATCAAATGGAATCAAGCCATGAATTGAAGAAAAAATGAAAAAAATTCAGAAGAAAACAAAGAAATAATATTTAAGAAAAGATTAGGGCATAATGAAAAGATAATGATAAAGAAGAAGAACAAATTCTAATAGGGAAATTATTTATTTATATAATTCAAGAATATAATTATGAAAAACTGTATAAAAATTACATAAATAGTGAAAATAAATAGAATAAAATAAAAGAAATAAAAATATATGCTTCAAATATCCAATACTTTTACATAAGGCTATATTTTTTTGGTCTCAATCCCACTATCTTAGTAGCAGGTTGATTATATTATAAAAAAGAAGTTATTCATCATCTTCCTCATACAAAGATAAAAATCAATATTTGGATCATAGTATTTAATTAATAATTTTTAATAAAGATAATGGGTGCTTCCCTATTTTTGATGAAAACTATGGACCAGTGGTATGTAATGGAACAAAAATTGATGTGGCTTCCATTAGCATACATGGTTTCATGGTGGAACATTTTTAGGGTGACATGGGATGTGGTAGTAACAGGGATATAAGAAGTGATCTTTATCGAGCCCTCGTAGTTATCTTCTCTTCTATGTGGATAGATGATGCTTTCATGGATTTTATATGGGGGTCCATGAGTAACCATAGGTGATTTTGTGATTTAATAGTGGAATACATCTCATGTACTGTCCCCTTGGATCTTGAATATGGTGATCTCCAATGCATGGGATTGGTGGCCAGTGTCATGGAAAATAGTGGAGAGTGGTTGAGGATAGTGACTTGGGTGTGTCCTATAAGGGGTTGTGTATGTCACGACCCGTACCTCGGGGCAAATGCTGTGACTACCCCAAGCCCGCCTTCCATAGGCCAGGGGCTAGCGACTAGCACCAATGGCGCAATTCCCTAAAATTGGGAAGGAATTTCCTTTATAACTATAAACAAACACAACAGAGCACACAACTGGATACAAATCACTAAGTAAAACTGTATAACAAGAGAGTTATGACAAGTAAAGGGGTGGAAATACAAGCCTAACTATAAAGTACAAGTGCAACTGAAAAGGGAAAAATAGCTGAAAGGTGAAAAGAAGCTCCTAGATCGTCCACCACAGATCATACATGAAGGCTAGGTACAGATAACCTCCATAACACTCCACGCCCGCCAGTCGCCTCATTGTACCAACTCGTCGTAAGGTCCACCTCTAGGTACCGTCTAGTCATGCTAGTCTTAGCCTCAGTCAGCGCAGTCCATCGTCTGCATCCAACACAACAAGATGTGGGAATATGCCCATACATATACCAAAGTTATCAAGCAATTCATCTCAATCATGAGGTAAACACAAAATTTACTGACTTAGCTCAACCAGGATTTTTATTCAAATTATAAAAATCATGGATGCTGGAGAACTCCTCCTTTTTTGAGTACAGTGGGCCTACTGCGACCCTAAGGCTCTTCCCAATATCCTTGGACTGTTGAGGTACTCGTCATGTCGAGTACTATGGGACTGCTGTGTCACCAAGGTGCTCCCCACCGTGGGTATGCCGCGTCACCAAGGCGCTCCCCCTCATAGCATACTGAGGTACACCTCCTTTCAAGTATCATGGGCCTACCGCAACACCAAGGGGCTCCCCACTGTGGGCCTGTCACGACACCAAGGTGCTTCCCACTATGCTAGTCGAATCACTCCGAGTCGAATTGGTCAGCAGTCATCAGCTCTCAGCCAGCTACTAGTTCTCTACACTATGCTCGCTCGTCTATGGGAGGATCCCCTCCACAAGCTACAAGTCGATACTCCTACTATCACGAAGTCCCACATAGAAGTATCTCAAAGGTCCTCCATGTCATAGGGGTCTCAAAACAACAGACAACGCGTCAATCGGACGCCCGGTCTGTGAGTTACTAGCCTTTTAGTCTCGGGGGCCCGGTTCGATTTGTGCATGATCCAACATGAAAGTATCTCTAATTTAACCCTAACTCTAGTGGGGAATACTCAAAGGGACCATCACGCTTGAATATAACCAGCGTCACTGACTGTTTGTCAAACGGTCGTCTGGTGCCAAAGATATGGCCAAAAAAGTAAAGGGTCGGTAGTGGGACCAGGTCCAGTCTGACCCGGTCTGACCCTGTATGGGTCGACCCAGTGAGACCCATTGGGTCTGGCCCAGCCCATTGGGTGGGTCAACCTATTAGATTCGGCCTGACTCGCTGCGCCCATCCCAGCGGGCCGCGTGGGCAGTTCGGCCCGGGCTCGGGACCAGTTCGGCGTCTCGGCCTGGATGGTCGAGACTGGTTCGTCTAGCACATTGATTGGCATAGCTCAAGAGGCACGGGGCATGCTGGGTGCGTGGGGCATGTGGGCCGGTGTAGTTTGGTCGGGTGCACAAAAGGCGGGCAGGTAGGCCGGCGGGCATGCCGGCAGGGTGTGGCCAGGCCGGCGGGGCGCGGCCAGACCTGCATGCAGCTCGGCAGACTGACAGGCGGGCCGGTGGGGAGCCGGGTAGGGCACAGCCAGGCTAGACGGCGGGTAGGCAGGGCGTCGGGCGGGCCAGCGGGCGGCCAATTGGGGCACCCAGCGGGCTGGGGGCTGCCGGGAAGGGCGCTTGGCCAGCGGTCGGGCATTCCGAAAGGCGGTCGGGCAGGCCGACATGCAGCCAGGCAGGGCGCCAGGGGGGTTTGGTAAACTTCCGGGCGGGCGTGTAGGCGGCCATAAGGCGGGGCAGGGCCACGGGCGATAGGTCGTTGGCAGATGGCCAAGAGGTGGTCGATGGGGCACGGGCCAGCTTGGGGCAGCGGCTCGGCTCTGCGAGCAGCACGGCTGGTGGGGGCTCGGTCGGGGCTGGTTCAGCCCGTGGAGGTGCGGAACTCAACGGGGGAGGCATAGATCATGACTGTCGTGGGTAGCTCGGTCTTTGACTTTGTCGGCTTTGTCGCCTCTTTTCTTCATCATCATACCGAATATCATTATAAACAAGAACGACTGAGGGAGTCGGGCTATGTTTGTTTGGCCCGCACCCTCCACGATTAAGGTGATATCAATCGGTTCATCAAGGTAGGAGAACGATGAACAACAACTCACCTGTCAAAGGAAACATATCCTCATTCTTCATTTTGAAATAAAAGAAGAACATGGCACATAAAAGAAAACAACCCATGCATTTGTTCATTGGTCGTTGATAGAGTCGCGGGGTAGAAGAGGTAGGAGATCGTCATTCATCGTGTCTGTCGCACACTTTCAATCACGAGCTGTGTCGGCTCGTTGACTATGATGCGGAGGTTTGGTCAATTGAAGACGTCCCCACGTCAGTAGAAGCTCTGAGGAAGAAGTCAAAGAAGGTCGGCGTTCTGCGTTGGGAGATTTCTCCCAATAATCCTCCTCTTAAAGTTTCCACCTAAATGAACAATGCCAACCAAAATAATAAAATATTGTGGTTATCTATTATTTAATTTGTTGGCACAAAATTCAAAATGGTGAATTAATTAACCCCGATCCCCCTTAATTAATGTAGATGATTTCGCACTATTAAATTAGGGGAGTTGGCACCAATAAAGGATGGGGTGTGGAGAGACTCTCCCTCATTAATGAGGGGATTTGAGAGGTTTTCCTCTCCCATCATTAATAGGGGGTTTAGTCCCGTTTGGTATCCATGTCGTAACCTCTTGAGGGAGGTTAAGTTCGGGTGGGCCCTACCACCACAACCTCTCATGGAAGGTTAAGGTGTGGTGGTCCGACCATCAACTTCCATGAGGGGTTTTTAACCGGCAAATAAAAATTAAGCCACACACTTTATTTTTATATAATTCATTCTCTAAAAACCCAAAAACTGTCTTTTAATCTCGACCCTCTTTTGTCAAGGTGATAGTCTTCTTAAGAAAATTCTAGCACTGTGAGTTCAACGGTGTCCTCAGATTTCAATTCCAAGATCCGGTTCAAAAGATATAAAAACCCACTCGTACATTTACTGAACGTACCTGAAATAACTTCAGAAATTGATTCTAGGCACATCGGGCCTCGAAATCATGCGCCATAAAATTTTGTGAACTTGTAAAATTACCATGTAATTAAGAAAAAAAATTCATGTAATTTATGGGTCTTTACATTCTCCCCACCTCAGGTATTTATGTCCCTATAAGCTATAACTCGAACTAAGGGAACAAGTGGGGGTACTGAGCATTCATCTGACCCTCCCGCTCCCATGTTCTCTCTTGGAGGTTCCCGTGCAGCCATCAAACATGCACCAGAGGTATTGACCGTCCACGTAGCACCCGAACCTATCAATTCTCAATCTATACTGAAACCTCTGTAAAAGTCACCCCATCATCAACGTCTATCTCTCCATGGCCGATGATGTGAGAAGGGTCGTGCACGTATCTCCTCAACTCAGATATGTGCAAGACGTCATGCACCCAGTGAAACTAAGGTGGATGAGTCAGGCGGTAAGCCACCTCACCTACTCTACTGAGGACTTGGAAAGGTCCGATGAATCTCAGAGATAACGTACCGCCTTGACCAAATCTCGGTAAACCTCATCGAGGTAAGACCCGTAGAAATATGTGGTCCCCATCCTCGAACTCCATCATCTACGATCGTGATGCACGGTTTACTTTCCGGCTATGGAAGGCATTATTAGAGGCTTTCAGGACACAGCTTCATCTGAGCACTGCCTTCCATCCTCAGACGGATGACCAGACTAAGAGGACCATTCAGACCTCGAGGACATGCTGCGTGATTGTGTCTTTCACTTCATTCATAGCTGGGATGATAACTTACCTTTGGTAGAGTTTGCATACAACAACAGCTATCACTCCACCATAGAGCACGTTCCCCAGGGGATGGGTCATGACAAATTGGTATCAGCAGATGGTCCAACCCACCAGATACAAAAATACTATGTAAGACTATAAACACACACAAATAGCACACAACTGGATACAAAACAGTATGTAAAACTATATAACAAGAGAGTTCTGAAAAGTAAAGGGGCTGGAAATACAAACATAACTATAAAGTAAAATGACAACTGAAAAGGACAAAATAGCTGAAAGTTGAAAAGCAGCTCCTGGATCATCCACCACGTATCCTACCTGAAGGGTGAGTACAGATAGCCTCCACAACACTCCACATCTACCATTCTTCTCTATGTACTGACTTATTGTAAGGTCCACCTCCGGGTACCATCTAGTCCTGCTAGTCTCAGCCTAAGTCAATGATGTATGTTGTCTACATCCAACACAACGTGGTGCGGGCATATCCCATGCAGGGGTGAGTATAATGATACTCAGTTGGGACCCCGAGACCCTCAAGGTCTCTCAAAATCAAATAAGGATAAACCAAAAAGATTGAAATCAACTGATAACCCTACTTAGGTATATGCCGATACATATATCTAAGTTATCATGTAATCCATCTCAATCACAAGGTAAACACCAAAGTTACGGACTCAGCTCAACCAGGATTTTTATTCACATTATTAAAACCACAGCTGCTGGAGAACTCCTCCTCTATAGAGTATAGTGGGCTTGTTGAGACACCAAGGAGATTCCCACTAACCTTGGATTACTGAGGTACTCAACCCGTCGAGTACCATGGGTCTGCTTCGTCACCAAGGTGCTCCCCACCATGGGTCTGCCGTGTCACCAAGGTGATCCCCCTTATAGCCTACTGAGGTACTCCTCCCGTCGAGTGTCGTGGGTCTTCCACGACAACAACGCGCTCCCCACTGTGGGCCTACTGCGACAACAAGGAACTTTCCATTGGGCTAGTAGAATCACTCCGAGTCAAATTGGTCAGCAGTCATCAGGTCTCAGCCAGCTACTCGGTCTCCGCCCTATGCTCGCTCGTCTCGAGGAGATCCGCTCCATGAGCTACAGGTCAATACTCCAACAGTCACAAAGTCCAACGTTAATGTATCTCAATGGTCCGTCATGTCATAGGGGTCTCAACACAGAAGACGGTGCGTCAATCGGACACCCGGTCTGTGAGTTATTAGCCCTTTAGTCTCGGTGGCCCAGTTGGATTCGTGCACAACCCAATCTGACCGTATCTCAACTTTATCCTGAACTCCAGTGGGGTATATTCAAAGGGAGCATTACGATCGAAAAAAAAACCAGCATCGATGATGGTTCGTCAAATGGCCATTCGGAGCCAAAGATATGGCCAAAAAAAGTAAAGGGTCGGTAGAGGGCCCGGGTCCGGTCTGACCTGGTCGGAACGACCCGGTCTGACCCCGTCTGGGCCGACCCGGTCAGACCTGTTGGGTTTGTCCCGGCCCATTTGTTGGGTTAGCCTATTAGGTCCAGCTCGGCCCGCTGGGCCCAACCCAGTGGGCCGCCTAGGCGGTTCGGCCAGGGCTCGGGGCCGGTTCGGCATCTGAGCCTGGATGGCCGAGACTGGTTCGGCAAACACTGCGAGGGGCGCGGCTCGGGCCGCACGAGGCACGCAGGGCGTGTGGGGTGCGCAGTCTAGAATGGTTCATCCAGGTGCATGGGAGGCGGTCGGGCAGGCTGGCGGGCCTGCCGGTAGGGTACAGCCCGGCGGCCAGAAAGCCAGGCAGACCGGCAGCCGAGCAGGGCGCGGCCAGGCCGGCAGGCCGCTGGGCAGGGTTCCAGGCAAGCCCGCGGGCGGCCGGGAAGGGCACCGGGTGGGACAGTGGGTGGCCGGGCAGGGGGCTGGGTAGGCCGGCGGGCGTCCGGGGGGTCGGCAGGGGTCCGGGCGGGTGGCCGGGCAGGGCGCCCAACGGTCCAGCGGGCGGCCAGCCACGCCGGAAGGTGGTCGGGCAGGCCGGCGCGGCACGGGCTGGTGAGGCCGGTGGGGGCGCGGCTGGGGCCGGTTCGGCCGGGGGCAGTGCGGAATGCCACAGGAGGGCAGATCCCTGAGGCCGCGGGTAGCGCGACCTTTGTCTTCGCCGCCTTCATCGCCTCGTTGCTCTGTCACCATACCGAATATCATCATACACAAGAACGACAGAGGGAGTCAGGCCATGTTAGTTTGTCTTGCACTCTCCGTGATTAGGTTGATATCAATCAGTTAATCAAGGTAGGAGAATGATGAAAAACTACTGACCTATCAATGGAAACAAATCCTCATTCATCATTTTGAAACAAAAGAATAACATGTCACATGGAAGAAAACAACCCCTATATTTGTTCGTTGGTCGTCGATGGAGTCGTGGGGGAGAAGACAGAGGAGATCGTCATTCGTCACGTCTGCCACACACTTTCAATATCAAGGTGCAGCATCTCATTGATGACGATGTGGAGGGTAGGTCAGTTGAAGATGTCCCCACGTTGGTAGAAGCTCCATGAAAGAAGTCGAAGAAGGTCGGCATTCTTCATAGTCGAAGGCATTCTTCGTTGGGAGCTTTCTCCCAATAATCCTCCTCTCAAAGCTTCCAACAAAATGAACAATGGCAACCAAAATAATAAATATTTTGTTTATCTATTATTTAATTTGTTGGCACAAAATTCAAAATGGTGAATTAATTGACTTGGCTCCCCCTTAATTAATGTGGAGGATTTGGCTCCATTAAATTAAAGTAGTTGGCACCAATAATGGAGGGGGTGTGGAGAGACTCTCCCTCATTAATGATGGGAGTTGAGAGGTTTTCCACTTCCATCATTAATAGGGGGTTTAGTCCCTTGTGGTCCCCACGTTGTAACCTCTTGCGGGAGGTTAGGTTCAGGTGAGCCCCACCACCATAACCTCTCATGGGAGGTTAAGGTGTGGTGGTCCCACCTCTAACTTCCATGAGGAGGTTTTAACCAACAAATAAAAATTAATCCACACACTGTATCTTTATGTAATTTAATCTCTAAAAACCCAAAAAATATTTTTTAATCTCGACCCTCAGTCGTCGAGGCGATAGTTTTATAAAGAAAATATCAGCACTGCGAGTTCAACAGTGTCCTCATATTTCAATTCCGATTACCAGCTCAAAAGTTATAAAAACATGCTCGAACGTTTACTGAACATACCTGAACAAAACATCAGAAATTGATTTCGGTCACACCGGGCCTCAGAATCATGCGCCGTAAAATTTTGCGGACTCTTAAATTTCTAAGGAAATTAAGAAAATATAATTTCCACATATTTTTCGGGTCTTTACAGTGTAGTTATGATGAAGAAGCGAAATTTATGTTAAATTGAACGGTAAATAATACAATTTGTTCCATATAGTAATTGAATATGTAGGTTTTGAGTGAATAAAGGATATCAATCCAAAATCTCAGATGATATTCCTACTCAAGGGACGGGCTCCCAGTAAATAGCCACGCACATAAGCTACCAAATCCCGCACTAAACCTTACCACAATTATACTACATCTAGTCTCTCACTACAGGCCCCATCCCCCATGGGATTGATTCCCAATATAGATCATATCCAATCAAACTTAGGTAGCTTTCCCTATGATGGCTTTCCCTACCATCCCACCATACGTGATGGTTATATGGAAGGATATCTTTTTTTATGGATAATATGTGAATGTACAAATTTTTTACCTGTAATAATATTAATACCCATAATAAAATCACTAAAAATAATTTTTAATATGTTTTGTTATTAAAAAATCTTATTTTAGTCCATTTTAATTATTTCCATCAAATTTCTAATTTTCCTTTAAAACATAGCATTTCATTGGAATTTCAATTGAAAATTAATTTAAAATCATGTAGTTTTTTGAAGTATGCCTAAAAATATGAGTGTGTCAAATACCCTAATATAATTTTTTTTTCAAGAATAAAATATTAAAATGGAATTTCATAAGCCACAAGTTATACAATTATTCAAATTTCAATGCAATGCATAAAATATAAATTCTGGATTATATTTCACAAAAGAAAATAACAATTCAAGACTTTTATTTTATCCCTTTTTAAAGTTATGTAAATTCTTATTTCATCTATTCAATCTCATTAATTCATTATTACATAACATGCTAAATGAGGATTTACCTCACTTTTTAAACATCTGTTTCCTCACTCATGAAAAAAATAAAAGAAGTGTTCTGTGAATATCATGAGAACATGATCAGGATCCATATTCTTACAAAGGAGCTAAATTATAAATTTTGTAAAGACAAAAGACATATAAAATTAAGAAAACGTGCATTAATGTTTCAAATGAATCTGAGTATTAAGGTTGGTTGAAATTGTTATTTTTTTTAATTTATACTCAAATAACATTCTTATATTTTTAATGAATAGTGAATTATATTTAAATAATAACTATAATATAAATTTCTTTTTCATAGTCACAATGCCCACTTTCTCTAAACTCATATAAATAGTTATGAACAAAGGTATCATATTGAAATATTTATCCACCATAATAAATTTTTCATATTTTTCTAATTTTATTTTCTATTTCAACAATATTTTTTTAATAAAAAAAATATAATGTAATTGTTTAAATAAACTTCACATCCACCACATGACCATGTATAATAAATGTCATTTTTCTTGTAGTGGTGATTTTTTATTCTTCTAAATCACAACTCTTTTATATTTTTTTTTAATTTTTTATTGAAGATAAGAAAAAAATAGTATTATTTATGAATAAATATGATTTTTCATTTCAAAACATATTATGGACACACACTTCCATACAAGGAACATCTTCCATTTTCCCATGACATCTCTAAACCCAACCCATTAACATTAATGTATCCGAAAAAAATAAATTGTCGATGATAGGAATGGATAAAAATTTATGTAAATATTTCTCATCTATAAAAGTCCATTCCTAGTCTCCCAGGGATAAATAGGGATTTGCGCAAATGTATTCTATGGGATATGTGATTATCAAAAGATAACACAATAATTTTTTATGTATTTTTACGTAGTCATTAGATTTGTCAAGTTTCAATACATGTTCTAGAAGGTGGAAGGTCTCAAGATCACTCAAGAAATATTATAAAGATAATATAAGAAAAATCTTTTGTAGAGATACTCTCGGTAATGAGACATATTAAATGGAAAATTAGTAATAGAATTAATAATAATTACTTATAAGTCAAAATTAATTTCATAAATATATATTAGGAAAAAAATTATAGTAAAGTTTCATTTACATGAATCGGCTAGTCCTCTCAAATCATGAGTCCCTATTTCAATATTCATGCTTCAATCTAGTTATTATATGTTCTATTTTACTCATTTAATTTCATAATAATTCAAATCTAAAATATAGAACAACATGTTTCTTATGAAAATAATATCTCTAATATAATTCATGTAAATAAAATATTTGATTATGGTCATGTGATTGTATTTAAAATCCCTAAAACAGTTGAGAGTAACAATTAAATAAATAATTAAAAACTCATACACCCATTGAAATTATTTTTTGGTTTAGATTTTGAATTTCTTTATTCAGTTCATGACGTGAATCCATTTTACGAAGTGAATTATCATTTTAAATACAGGTTTTTAGTAATTTCATTATGTGTATTACATTCATGATTTGAATTAAATTAATGATGTGTGTACTTTCAAATTTTTCCAATTTTTTTCTACTGCCTTTTGTTTCCATTTGTAAGGACCAATAAAATAAAAAAATCATATATGTAAAATAGACATTCTGTTCAAATAATTTTTAGAAAGGGAGTGGGATGAATCCTAAACTAATATGAAGACTAATAATTATATTTAAAAAATATATATGTCGGTGGAAATGTAAATCCTAGTTTACTCCCTCACTCGGACCTTGTATTTATATTTTCTCTAGAAGGTTAGTATCTTATGATATCCATAATATATTTGTGTATAGATATTATTTCACTTGGACCACAACATATTGACTTTCACATATTTCAAAAAAATAATGGTTGGGGACTAATTTGTGGAGACAACACACTAGATCTGACACCTTCAAAATTATGTACAGCTTACATAGTGGGGGTAGGATGAATTATGGTTTCTCCAAATTCTTGGTTACTACTTGTGCAACAACATCCTTCTTCTCTAGTGATGGCTCATTTTGGGATTCATGAATTGAATATATAAAGTGAATTTCAACATATAATTTTATATGAAAAATATTTCAATTACAATAAAAAATAATACATTCAATGTGAGAAACAAATATTTTATTTTCCTCAAGATCATATAAATTGATTTTTTTGGATTCCCCAAA
This sequence comes from Viscum album, assembly GCA_963277665.1. NCBI lineage: Eukaryota > Viridiplantae > Streptophyta > Magnoliopsida > Santalales > Viscaceae > Viscum > Viscum album. Next base: position 236,295,057 of record OY728159.1, read on the forward strand.
AGAATAATCATAAAAATTAAGTAACTTTATATGTTCTTTAATAAGGGATTTTTATTTTATATCATCATCCAATAAAACTATAAATATATTTTCTAAATCGAAAAAGTAAAAAATATTTCTTGTTAAAACTCAAGTCATATTGAATAGAATAAACAATGAAAGAATTTAAATTATGATCAACAACAAGTCTTGGTTCAAGAAAAATATCTTTCTTTGTGGTAAGGGCCAATGGAATGTGATTGTCACTGGAATGAATTTTGTAATCAGGCTCCTCCTAATTTTTATAAAATTCTACCACTTTGATGGTTTCCTCCTATTCCTTCTCTAGAGAGATATGAAAGTGTGTTGGATCATTTACATTATAAATTGGATATTCTTGTTTTATTTTATATTATACTAAGTTAATCGAAAATTGATCTGAATATTTTACCATATTACTATCAGAACTAGATACTTTATCATCAATATCTATCTATCCAAGTTATTTTTTAATCAGATTTAGAAAATTATTGGCCTATTGATGGCCCTTGACTAGGACCATAAACTATTTGATTTCTTTAGTAAAATTGGGAATCTCCCATGATAGTTCTTCTGCTTACAACATTCATTGGAAATCAACATTGAATTGGTTGAGAATGATCACTAGTTCTTGAATTGAAAATAACAGATGGTATATAATTTATAGATTGTGTCCCTATCAACTTTGATAGTTTTGGTGCATACCTGTCATAGGGTGTCGAAAAAGAAAATTTCATTGTTTTCCATAATGTCACACAACAGCTAACCTGAGTCTTCTCACTTGAGGATCTTATTAGTTTATCTATGTAATTATTAAAATTCAACTAAAATACTTTTTTTGTATTTTAAAATTCTATGAACTAAATGATAAATTTATAGGTTTTGATTTCTTTTAGAAATAATGAAACGAATTGTCTAATGAAAATATAAATTAAAATATGTTGTAATGATAAATATAGTGTTATTATAAAAGACAGTATTTTCTCCCAATAATTATTTCTAAGGATCACCTTCATCGACATGTTTCATGTTTTCTTAGTGATGACACTCTACCATATGTGTGAACACCTTTACCTACACCAGCATTCAATGATAAGTTTACTTAACGGCCACCAATCAATCTCCTCATACTTATTTCAACAATGGGAAATGATTTTATAATAAGAAGATAAGCCTTATATATCCTCATTTAGGATATAACACACTGTAAATACTCTATAGATTTAACAAAATATGAATTATGAAATGGCCTTGCGTTCAACGACTAGATTACTTCCCTATAATATTCCATTGGATATGTACACATTATCATTAATATAAGAGACCACAGTGGAAGAATTAACAATGTGTAATGGATTAATTTCATAAATTAGTGAAATATAAGAATAAAATAAATTAAAAAATTAAAAAATTAAAAATAATTGAATGAAAATTTTGAAAAGAACAAGTATAATTTTGGATGGTGGAGATACTTATTAAAAAATAATTTAATATATTAAAATTTACTAAATAAAAATTACATAATTGACTTAATAGAATAAAATAAAATGGTGAATGTTAGATGTAATATTGGACAAGACACATTTATGGGGCTTCCTTGATTATGTTTTCTACCCCTTAGCTAGAGAGTGGTCTCCTCAATTTATAGACAAGGAGGGCCTCACCGTCTTCTTTAGTCATGGATAACCCTTCATATTTGGATATGATTTTTGAATTCAAATTCATTCTCAATGATAAATGTGGTATCCCTATTTTTATAGTAGACCGAATACCATTTTGATCGAATGGAACAACCTTTAGTGTGTCTTCCCATCACTTCATGGTGGAATTGTTTTATGAATGTGATAGTTTATGAGATTTGATACCGCTGAGGATGGTATCAGTGTTCTTTATTGAGACCCCTAATTCATATAGACTTTTATGTGGGAGTATAAATACTCAATTTAGGTTGTATGTAGATTTTTTTAGGATCATTGGTGCTCATGGGCTTCGTTAGTGGACGATAGATCATGATTATGGTCCTTTGGGGCCATACAAGGTGACCTCCCATGAGTAACTACAGCAGCTAGTCTCGCGGATGAAGGCGAATGCGGATGAGGATGGTGGAATAGGTGTGCATGAGTAAGGGGTTAGGTGGCCAAGATGAAGTACTGAAATTTTAGTTAAATTCAAAAATAAATGCACCAATTTTCCCTACATCAGAATTGATGGTTGATGTTGTAAGTCCTTTAATTAAACTGGTCCTCTTACCTATCTCAGATGCATGCTCTAAGGATGAGATCTTTGTACACACACACACACATGAGAAGTCACATACCTTGTGGGTGAACTAAATTATTCTACCCCCAGGATGTCTATGTTTTTTTCATGCTTTATGGGCCTAATAACCCAAGTGGTTTGCATCCCTGTTAGTTCATGGTGGCATTATTGGTGATGGATTGGATAGATGACTAACATAGTGGGATGAATTTAGCTTTATATTGGCCCGATGTTTTACACGAATAAAATTTTAAAACACATAAAAAATTCACCCAAAATATTCTATAATAATCTAAATTATTAAAACCCCCATTTTAATAAATTATAAAAAATTTCTTATACCTTTACCTATTCTAATAGAAATTTAATTTCATTGGAATTTTGACTGAAAATCCTTATAAAATCATTGAAATTGTTAACAAAAATGAATAAAAATATGTCTGTTTCAATGCACCCTAATGGTTTGATACTGGCTATCATGGTTTATCCTTAGTGATATCATCATTGATATTGCATTATTATATAAATCGTTTTTTAATGTATATTATTGTTACGACAATACATGGAATGAATCATCTTTGAAATTTGGATCATATTAATATTTATAAATCACATAATTGGATTTTCTAAAAAAACTATTAACTCTTTATGTATGATTCAAAAGGTATAAAAAATAATGGGTTCACAACATTGATTTTAGTCAATGTAATACACTATATTTCGAAAATAATAATTAAAAAAATGTAACCAATTGTTTATTACACCTCTGAAATCATTTTTGTAAACAATACCCATTTATTTATAAAAATTATATTTAACCAAGAACATTGTATTCATTAGTATTTTTAAAATTAATATATTTTATTTTTAATAAAACACCAAAATTTATGACATTAAAACAAAATTAAAATAAATATATTTGTATTAATAATTCATCATCAGTAAGAAAAAAAATTAATCTTTACGAAAAACTAAATTAACTCAATGAAAGGAGTCAATTTTATGGAAACTAATGAAGGAGTTTACATACACCTACATGAAGAGAAGAATCCAATTATGTCCAATTATATTCAACCATGATAAATATTTAATGGTGTAAAGATGATATTTAAACCTGCTAAAAAAATTTAAACCCATAAAATTAATTATGCCTGAAATCTAGGCCACTATTGTAATATTGGGTATGAAAACACCGGAGAAGTGAATAATATAAGATAAAAGGTGATGAAAAACAACCTAAGTTGAATATTACACCAAAACCATATTTAAAAAATTGTTAAAAAATGAATTCATATTTAGGGGAATAAAAATTGTGTGATAAAATAGTAGGCTGTGTTTGAAAATAAATCCAAGAAATATAGGGTTATCAGGTGGTTATTTTTATTGGATCACATTCCACTAGATTATTCAAAACATTAATATGGGTACCCTATAATAAATATATTAAATAATTGTTATTAATGGTAAGATAATATAATGGGTTTGTTAAAATCATTTTTATAGGCATTATATGCAAACGATTTTTCAAAACATTGTCAATGTTTCTTTAGTGTGAAATAAATATCTAATAATAAGGATAGATTCAAATACAACCATAGTAGTGGATTCCTTTCAACACCTGAGCCTAAATTTTTTAATGACAACACATTATTTTAATAAAACAATAATAAAAATACGTTTAATTTTTCATTTCCTATAAAATATTATTTGAAATCATGAATATTTATTTTATACATTCATTGTCAAAATAATCCTATAATTGATTTTTAACACCCCCCTGTAAAGACCTGTAAATTTCAAGAAAAAAATGTTCTTCAATTCTTTGGGATTTTACGAGTACGTAGTTTCTGACGGAACCTGATTCCGAGGCCCTGTGTGCCCAGAATAGTTTTCCAAAGTTTAGCTCGGGTACGTTCAGTTAACATGCGAGAGGGTTTTTCTATCTTTTTATCTGGTGCTCGGAAATAAAATCTGAGGGCACCGATGGAACCACAGTGGTGGTAATTGCTTATGTAGACCTTTACTAAAGATGTGTTAGCTTTGGAGGAGTTGTTAAAAATTGTGAATTAAATAAAAAAAGTAAATAAAATTTTGTACAATTTTATTTATTTTTCTAATGTGGTTTTATCCTACATGGGTAAGTTAGGGTGGGACCCACTAACATCCAAACTACCCATGTTAGCATATTTGTGAGGTGGGGCCCGCACGAGCCCCACCCCCTCACATTCCCTAACTCCTCTAAACCCCCCTCTTAAGTTGTGTAACTCATCTTAACTTGGTTAAACTTCCCCATTAATTAGGTGACTTCTCCTCTCCTCACCTTCCCCTCTCTCCTCTTTAATCTTTCCAACATAACACCTAATTAATTAGACAACTCAAGTTTAATTAATTAAGTGATTTGGTTTTGAATTTTGTAATTTGAAAATCATGTCATGCTTTAATAAAATAAGAGGATTTTATTTTATTTGTGTGGTTTTGGTTATGTTGAGAATTGGGGGAGGGAAAACTCTTTTTGCTCTTGAAGAGCTTCATCTCCTACGTTGAAGAACGCCAAGACTCTGAGGAAAAGCATCAACTTGGCGACCCAGGTTTCCCCTTCCTTTTACCTCCTCTGCGGCAAGGAAGGAAACAACGACGTGTGAATTATCCAATGATGTCACGCCATATAATCTTCTCTCCGCGACAAAAAAAGGAAGACGTCGCTTCCTCCTTGGATGCTCTTCGACGACGTTTACGGAACCTCACCCCGTGACAGCGTTTTCTACAACGCACATCGTTCGACAACATGTTTTGAGGTAGGGGTTAATTCTTCATTAAAGTATAATTCACAATCATCATTGATAAATTATTGGCCTCTTTTTATCGATATAACAGGAGGGGATCAGACCGCACAAACACAGTTGATCCTCCATCCCTTTTATTGTTGATCTTCATTATGGCTTGAAACAGAGGCGACGCGGTGTTGTTGCACCACGCGAGGACGAAGAGGACCACGGCCGGAGCGGGCCACATTGAAGGAGCATGGTGTCGTTGTGCCACGTCGGTGACACCAAAGGAAGCTGCGGCCAGGGGCGGGCCGCGCCGAAGGGGCGGGGTACCGTCGCGCCACGCCGGAGCACCAAGGGGTCGCGGTTGGGGCGGGGCGCGGTGGCGGAGCGTGGCACCGTCGCGCTGCGCCGGTCTGATAGAAGCCACAGACATAGGCCGAAACGGTTTTCTAAAGGGTAGGTTGGCTAAGCCGGCCGCCAGAGCCACCTGGAGGTGAGATCCAAAGGGTCCTACAGTTACAATGGTCGGTCGTTTTGGAAAATAAGGGGGCGACGCCCCCCCCCCCATCGCACCCCGATCAGCCGTGAGCCAAGCCGCGGTCAGCCTCCAAGCCGGTCCGCATGCCGTCGGGCTGGGCCGTGCCCAAATGGACTGGGCCGGGACCCATAACCGGGTCGGGTCGACCTGGTTCAGGCCGCCCAGGGGGTATTAGGCCGTGTCGGACCGAGCCCGAACCCCCTATTTTCGGACACATTCGTTCAAACACCCATATAATGGGGTACAGACCTCCGATCAACGCACCGTCAGTTGTGTTCGGATCCGTGGATTGAGACGGTTGTTTCGGTATATTAAACTCAAGATTTTGGTAATGTTTGGTTATGTCCAGGTTTGTTCGAACCCGAAACCAACCGGGCCCTTGGAGCGGAAACGCCTATAACTTAACGACTGGATGTCCTAATGACATACCGTCGATCACGTTGAATTCATATTAACATCACGTTAAATTAATATTAATGAGAAGGTTCTTTTGGATTACATCGCTCGAGGTTTGGACGTAGCTGGAGTACGGTCGGGTTTGTTTTAACTTAAAAACCAACCAGGCCCCAGGAACGGAAAATCCAATATCTCTCAGACTGGGCATCTGATGGATGTGCCGTCTGTTCCGTTGAGTTTATATTGATGAGACAGAACATTGTGATACATCAACTCTGGACTTCATGACAGTTGATGTATTGACCCCGTGGCTCGTGGAGAGGACCCTCCGGGAATCGAGCATGTTGTGTGCGGGAACCCTAGAGCAGGTTGTGACTGCGACGACGATGACGACTGTACTTGGATCCGACATGGGTTCGGCAGCGAGGACGACTGTACATAGATTCTACGTGGGTTTGGCAGCGAGGAATACTGTACTTGGATACTACGTGGGTTCAGCAACTATGGTTACTATAATAGGATCCTACGTGGGTTCGGCAGTGATGACTTCTGTACTTGGATCCTACGTGGGTTCGGCATGGGAGATGATTCAGAGACTACATCTATCATCTCCACCCCTCTTTGTGAGTAGTATACCTGTATGAGCTGATTCTTGATTCTCAATCATTATCTTAGATATGATTGACTTGCTTTCCTAGGTGGACTGGGTTGTTCTTTCTTGTGTGGACTTGGTTGTACATGGGCTCGTGAGTTGGAGCCGAACTGAATTGTTAACTTTGGTATATGTATGGGCATATACCTAAGTAGAGTTGGTTGATACTTTTTGTTTGTATTTGACCTTGTGATTTATCCTTTGTGGATTCTAGGAGACCTTTGGGGGTCTCGGGGTCCCTAATGGGTATCGTATACTCACCCCTGCACGGGCTATGCCCGAACTACATTGTGTTGGTTGCAGACGACGGACAACACTGATCGTGGTTTAGGTTTGTGGAGCGGGATGGTACCCGGAGGTGGAATAATAGTTGTTGCGTACATGAAGCGGATGACTGGACCTGAGGAGCCGAGGAGACCATCTGTACCCACCTTTCAGGTAGGATAGCCGGAGGACGACTCAATGGTTGCTGATTTAATTTACTGTTTCTATACTTCCTTTCAGTTGTACTGTACATTCAGTTGGGTTTCTATTATGGCCCATTTACTTTCAGCACATACTTTTGTACTCAGTTTATTTAGTGTTTACTTCAGCTTGTGTACTCTGTGGTGTTTGTTTTCTTATATAAATGCAATGCATTCCCTTTTATCAGGATTTACGCCTTTGATACCAATTTGTCATGACCCGTCCTCGGGGCCTGTGCTGTGACTACCCCAATACCGCCTCCACACTTCATCAAACCATTCCAGGTTCTCAGAAGGATAGGCATGGTGGCTTATCGCATAGCTCTTCCCCCTCAGTTGCATCGGGTGCATGACGTCTTCCCCGTAACTCAGTTGAGGAGATACGTGCATGACCCGACGCATATCATTGATCACAGGGAGCTGGACATCAATGAGGGGGTGACTTTTGAGGAGGTTCCAGTGGATATCGAGGATCGATAGGAGCGGGCCCTAAATGGATGGTTGATTCCTCTAGTGTGCATCAGGTGGCAGCATGGGAACCTCCAAGTGAGCACATGGGAGTGGGAGGCTCAGATGCTTGCAGAGTACCCTCATTTGTTCCCCTAGTTTGTGATGTATCTTTATGGGGACCTAAAGCCCTTAGGTGGGAGTAGTGTAAATACACTTCAATTTCAAGGAAATTTTTTTCTTAAATTCTTTGGGATTTTACGAGTACGTAGTTTATGATGGCACCAGATTCCGAGGCCCGGTGTGCCCGGAATAATTTTCCGAAGTTTAGATCGGGTAAGTTCAGTGAACGAATGAGCTGGTTTTTCTAAATTTTGATCCGGTGCACAAAAATGAAATTTGAGGGAACCGATGGAACCGTAGTGCCGATAATTTCTTAAGTATTCCTTTACCGAAGATGTGTTTGATTTGGAGGAGTTGTTTAAAATTTTGAATTAAATGAAAAAAGAAAATAAAATTGTGTACAATTTTATTTATTTTTATTGGGTAGTTTTATCCTACATGGGTAAGTTAGGGTGGGACCCACTAGAATCCTAAATACCCATGTTAGGATATTTGTGAGGTGGGGCCCACACGATCCCCACCCCCTCACATTACCTAACTCTTCTAAACCCCACTCTTAAGTGGTTTAACTCTTCATAACTTGGTTAAACTTCCCCATTAATTGGGTGACTTCTCCTCTCCTCACCTTCCCCTCTCTCCTCTTTAATCTTCCCAACATAACACCCAATCAATTAGACAACTCATGTTTAATTAATTAAGTGATTTGGTTTTGAATTTTTTAATTTGAAAATCATGCCATGCTTTAATAAAATAAGAGGATCTTATTTTATTTGTGGAGTTTTGGTTGTGTTGAGAATTGCGGGAGGGACAGCTCATGTTTCTCTTGAAGAACTTCATCTCCTATGTTGAAGAACACCAATCTCCAAGGAAAAGCATCGACTCGGCGACCCAGGTTTCCTCTTCGTTTTTCCTCCTCCGCGGAAAGGAAGGAAACAATGATGCGAGAATTCACCAACAACGCAACACCATATAATCTTCTCTCTCCGACAAAGGAAGGGATACACCACTTCCTCCACGGACACTCTCTGTCGACATTTACGGAACCTCACCCCGTGACGTCATTTTCCGCGACGCACATCATTCAACAACTTGTGTTGAGATAGGGGTTAATTTTTCGTTCAAGTATTATTCAACGATCATCGTTGTTAAATGATTGGATGCTTGTTATCGATATAACGGGAGGGGATCGGACCGTAAAAAAACGGCCGACACTCATCCCCTTTATTGTTGATCTTCATTGTGGCTTGAAACAGAGGTGATGCGGTGTCGTTGCACCGCGTGAGGACGAAGAGGACCAAAACCGGAGCGGGCCACGGTGGAGGAGCACAGCGCCGATGATACCAAAGGTGGCTGCGGCCATGGGCGGGCTATGGTGAAGGGGCGCGGTGTCGTTGCGCAGCGCAGGAGCACCAAGGGGCCACAGCCGGGGCGAGCCGCGGGGGAGGGGCGTGGTGTCCTCGCGCCGCGTCGGTCGGACAGAAGCCACGGCCTAAAGCTGCAGTGGTTTTCCAAATGGGCGGCTGGCTAAGCCGGCCGCCGGTGCCCCCTGGAGGCAGGACCCGAAGGGCCCCACGGTTACAAAGGCCGACCATTTCGGAAAACAGGGGGCGACGCCCCCACTTCGCACCCCGCTCGGCCGCGAGCCGAGCCGCTGTCGGCCTCTAAGCTGGGCCGCAGACCGCGCCCAGCCGCGGGCCGGGCCGCGCCACGCCCAAATGGGCCAGACCCAGACCCGGGTCAGGTCGACCCGGTTCGTGCCGACCCAGGGTGTATCGGGCCAGGTCGGACCAGGCCCGAATCCCCTATTTTCGGACAGATTATTTCAAATGCCCATATCTTGGGCTACGGACCTTTGATCGATGCACCGTCAGTTGCATTAGGATCCGTAGATCGAGACGGTCATTACAGTATATTACAATCAAGCTTTCGGTAATTTTTGGATATGGACGGGTTGGTTCGAACCCAAAATCAACAGGGAACTTGGAGCGGAAACACCTATAACTTAACGACCGGACGTCCGAATGACGTAATGGTGATCACGTTGAATTCCTATTTGTGAGATGGTTATTTTGGATTACTCCACTTGAGGTTTGGACACATATGGAGTATGGTTGGGTTGGTTTTAACGTAAAATCCAATTGGGCCCCTGGAAAGGAAAAACCAATATCTCTCAGACTGGTCGTCTGATTGACACGTCGTCTGTTGCGTTGACTTCCTATTGACGAGACTGAAATTTGGAATACACCAACCCTTGACTTCGTGATAGTTGATGTATCAACCCCTTGGCTCGTGGAGCAGACCCTCCTAGAATCGAGTGTGTTGTGTGCAGGAAACCTAGAGCTGTTTGCGACTACGACGACGATGACGACTGTAATTGGATCCTACGTGGGTTCTACAGCGAGGACGAATGTACTTGGATCCTACGTGGGTTTGGAAGTGAGGACGACTGTACTTGGATCCTACGTGGGTTCAACAGTGATGGTTACTGTACTATGATACTATGTGGGTTCGGCTACGATGACTTCTGTACTTGGATTCTAAGTGGGTTCGGTAGGGGAGAAGATTCAGAGACTACATCTATCATCTCCACCCCCTCTTCGTGAGTAGTATACATGTGTGAGCTGAGTCTTGATTTTCAATCATTATCTTTGATATGATTGACTTTATTTCCTATGTGGACTGGGTTGTGCTTTCCTATGTGGACTGGGTTGTACTTGGGCTCGTGAGTTGGATCCGATCTAGAATTGTTAACTTAGGTATATGTATGGGCATATACCTATGTAGAGTTGGTTGATACTTTGTGTTTGTATCTTTCCTTGTGATTTATCCTTTGTGGATTCTGGGAGAACATCGGGGGTCTCGGTGTCTCTAATGAGTATCATATACTCACCCCTGCAGGGGCTATGCACGAAATACGTTATGTTGGTTGTAGATGACAGACAACACTGATCGTGGTTTAGGTTTGTGGAGCGGGATGGTACCCGGAGGTGGACTAACAGGCAGGACGTACACGGAGCAGATGACCAGACCCGAGGAGATGAGGAGACCATCTGTACCCACCCTTCAAGTGGGATAGCTGGAGGACGACTCAGTGGTTGCTGATTTAATTTACTGCTACTGTAATTTCTTTTAGATTTACTGTACTTTCTGTTGGGTTTGTATTCTGGCCCATTTACTTTCAGCACTTACTTTTGTACTCAGTTTACAGAGTGTTTACTTCATCTTGTGTACTCTGTGGTGTTTGTTCTCTTATATAAAGGAAATTCCTTCCATTTTATTAGGATTTATGCCTTTGGTGCTAGTCGCCAGCCCCTGGCCTATGGGAGGTGGGCTTCGGGTAGTCACGACACATGCCATGAGGATGGGTCGTGACACCCCCTAGAAATAATATTTTATGAATAAAAAGAATTTTATTGTATATCCATTACACCATAATTTATAATAATCTAAGAATATTATCTATAATTTTAAAAAAATTAAATATATATATATTTTTTAAACAAAAATATTATCATTAGGCGGTAAAATGCATATGTTTTAGAAGTAATGTTATTTTTACAAAAAATAATTTTTTTCTAAAAACATATAATGCCTATCCATTAAAACTAATTAACTTAAAATAAATCATGTTTACTTAAAATTGAATTTATAGACTATTTATTTTACTATATAATTTTTAATCCATATTATGATGATTAATAGTCATTTATATTACATAATATCACCATTTTAATGAAAATTACATTTCTTGAAAAAATATATTTTTACATGATTTATTGCTTTTTAAACTACATTCAACCCTATTTGTGATTTAAATATGATAAAATTTATTAAATATTTTTAATTATTGTAAATAAGAATATTTATTAATGTCAACATAATTATTTTTCATAATGAATAATAAAAATAATTTATATTAATTACAATGGTTAAGGATAAAATGAGATTTGTCACGTTTCAGGTTCTCAGGATAAAATTATTTTTCCACACATATAGAGTTATACTTTCAAAAATTGGATTTAAAATTTTTAATATGTGGGTCCAAATTAAATAAAAAAACATCATTTTTACTCATAATGGATATATTTCCTAGGTTAAAAATGTAGTTAAAATAGTAATAACTAAAATGGTAAAAGTGAGTAAACTTGGAAGTAAATAAAATAACATGTTTAAAACATTTTATGATTTATCATTATTGGTTTGGATTGGAATAATAATATTTTATCCCCATTATTTTTTAATTATGAGGTAATTGGGTCGATATTAGATCCCAATGTTAGACAGTTTTGGGTATTTAAAAAAATATCACTCCTCCTCAAATATAAAATGTGACTCCCCACTCTCATCTCATCACACCTTTCAATACATTTAGATCAACCAAAAAATTCCTAAATAACTCCCTATAATCCTCATCTACATTTTAGATATATCTTTATTCATAAAATATCAACCATAGGGTCCAAAATAAGGATCTACAAGAGGTTATTCTAAGCGAAGGTAATTGTATTCACTAAAACCATTCTTTTTTATTCTTCTTATTTTATAACAATCAATTATGTCATTATAATTAAAATATAAATTCACCCAAATGTAAAATATAATAATAAGTTATTTTTAATGGGATAATATTTATCCATCTCCATCTCCATCAATTTGGAAACAAATCCTTCAATCAGGTGTACAAAATACTGCCACCTTGAAAACCGGTGTAAAAGGTTTTCCATCACAAATTTCCTTGGATACACATAATGATGGAAATAATAAATTTCTTTGATACATATGAAATTATATTAATTATATAAAATTAATATATAATCTATTTCCAAACCCTTTAACCATTAAGGGAATGACATTTACACTCGTGCATATGTACGACCTACAGTCTCTTTGGAGAAAGGTGGTTCTTTTTTTATGTACAACATTCAATAATTGTAATAAAAATATTTTAAGTGAAAAATTTTATCTTTAAAAAAACATATCTTCATGTAGATTATGGATCTATATCCTATGTAGAAGAACCATAACTTCAATGACCTAACATATATGAGAAAATAAAGTAGCTAACACCCAAAACAATGGAAATAAAGATATATTATTATGGAACATTGGGTAAGATTTTATAATAGGTTAATATATTTTATTATAAATATGAATATGGATATTTTGTAAATTAATTGAAATATGAAAACCATTATACCATATTTTAAATAATTTTCAACTAAAGATAAGCATTGGGTGATGGATTTAGTCCCTATTTACACTCTATTGAGACATATTTGATTTTATACATCTATTCATATTTATATGGTGTATATAATTTCAAACTAATATATTTAATATGAATTAATATTTATTCATGATTCTCAATGTTTTGGTTAAAGTATATTCATTCGTAGGGATAAAATTTAGAAGTTACCAAAAATTTAAGAATCGATTTTATTATCATACATTATTTTGGGGTTGATTTTATCTTCATTCCATGAATATTACTATTTCCCATTTATAATATACTATCATTTTCTAATATACTACATATTTAGGTATTTTTCATATTTTCATCTAACGTCACCTATCTTTGGTACTTAAATCATTTAATTAAATGTTAAAAATACTGACTGATTTTATTACCCTTTAAATTGGATATATTTTTCCTCCATATTTATCTTTTCAAAATTTGTTTTAAAAAAGTAAATTTATTAAATAAAATAATTTTTGAAGTAAATTATAATTTATCATTTAATTGTGGATGTTTTTTAATTGAATATTTCTACTATTTTTAAAAAGGGGTGTTTTCAACATTGTTTACAAAAAGTTAAGAATTATTTTTTAATTAATATGATGATAACATAGATATCCTCCACTATAACCATTTTACAAAATTTAGCATCTAATCAAGATTTCTATGGTTTTTGAAATGAAATATAATTTATGAACTATTATTTTAATATTTCATATCCATTCAATTTATTTATCCAAATGAAATGATTATATTGAAAAAATATTTATTTCCAATAAACTAATAGTCGCCTCTCACCTCTTGATTATTGTTGGGAATCTTGAATTTCTCTTAAGACTATAACTTTATTGTGATCATTTTTCTATGTACATTATATTTCTATTCAATTTCCATATTCATTTTAGCATGGATGTGATTATTTATTAAACAATATACTATTTTAACATATGGTTTTTAATTTTAAATTTATTTGATTGACTGGCAAAATATTTATAAATCCATATTATTCACACAACACAGATATGTGTTAATAATGAATATTTTCCATGATTTAAATCAATAAATCAATATATCTGGATATATTTTTATGTGTAATGGATGGTGTAGAAAAACATTATATAGCTCCTCAATCCATTGACATGTCTGAAGAGAAAATTAATTTGTCCGATTGGGTTTTACCCATAGTTTTAAACAATGTTAGCGAAAGGACATAACATTATATATACCACTATTTCTATGATCATGATGTCCAATATTTTTAATTTCCATCATTGAGTATTATGATACTATTTTTATGTGATTATTTCATTGATATTATCCATAGATTCAGGTTATAATTTCAATATTGATTAAATGGAATTTGTGTTAAGTTATATACTTGTCGATAATGACTATGCACTATATAATCATGATTTTAATGTTATTGAATAAATTTAATGTGTATTTAGTCATGTACCTACATTAATTGATAAAGAAATATTTATTCATGATTGTTTCCATAATATGTAACCCTTATTGAGAATATTAGATCATATTTATTTTTTATTATCCTTTTATATGATGTTGAATTCTTCGAATGAATTCATGGGTACAAATTTTTACATTAAATTTTTTTATATGTTATTTCCAATGTAAAATGGGATTCATATATGTATCTGGATCTCCAAAACTACTAATATGATATTTCCATTTGGAACTCACTCTTGTGTCAATTCTAATTTTAAAAAGTACACATCAACTCTTGGTTACAAGTGTTTTTTACATATAGTTGGTATCATAGAATGTTTATTGTAATACATGAGATATTTGTTTAAGAAAACTTTTAATATGAATGTAACCCTATGATAAAATTTCACTATATGTAAAACTGTGGAAAAATATCATAATTTTTTGGTATGGTAGATATTATGATATTTTTCATAGAAATATATCCCTATATTGATATTATGAGTGTACACAGTTTTGGAATAGTTATAACTAAGGTTAATAACTCAAAAGGGTGCATTGTGATTTAAATTTATCATCACTATGTGAATGAAAATGAGCCTTACTTTTCACTTGGTTGGAAACTATCTGGGGATATGATTAAAATAATTCACATTTTTTTCAAAAAAATATGAAGAATTTGAATATAAGAAAATATCCAAAGAACACAATTTTAAGATTTTGATATTAAAAATTCATAAATTTATAATTTATGTCAGGTGTTAAACTATATTTATAATTATACACTACTGTTTAAAATTCATAATTTGATGAGATAATAAAATATCATGAATTTTTTATCAACAGAACCTTGAAAAAAGTATGTTATCAATAATTATGGTTAATGTAGAAATATATTTGTTGAGAAAGATAATATAGATAGCATTGGGTACAAGAGGTTCATGGATATATTGGGGTACCCTAATCAGGTTATAGTGAATAACCAATCCAGAATTGAAAAAATGGTGTTCATTAATGAGACACTTCTTTTTTAGATCCCTTCTGGTTATAGAAACCCCAATAATTTAGTGGTACAACTAAACATTTTATTTCTATGCAATAGAATATTTTTTTAATAAGATATCTCAAGACTAGTGATGAAATTGAAAGGAAAAATTTTTAAAAGTAATATATAGTCTTACAAGTTTTGTAGATCAATAATGTTCATTGATATAGAATAACAAGAAGACAATTAAAATATAGAACATATAATAGGTAAATTGCTAAGAAACATTCTTCGACATATTTTTCCCTCATGAGAAATGAACTAAAATGAAGAGAATGTTCCATAACATAAAAAAAGGAATAATTAAGTGTGTCAACGTATGAGGCTACCTTTTAAAGATTATCTTGGTATGTTATAGATTACATGGGGAATAAGGTATGAAATATTGACCATTTCTTTTACGGTCCCAATACATATCCTTGAGGGTTACCTTTCTCAATATAATTTTTAGCATATGAATAAATAGTTATATGTGACATCAAAAATATAGAATTAATTTTCAAGAGCCTATATATTTATGTGAAATTAATAGAATAATTTGTTTCTAGGAAACCAATAAAAATGGAACCCATGAATGAAGAAGTAGAAAATGGATCAATTTCAATCATGGGAAATTGTACTGAAAAAACATCTTATAAAGTGATTGAAGGGCATGAGATTTTATTACAATTGCAGTGATAAGGATCATCTGACTAAAGAATATAATGTGAAGAAACAAGTTAATGACTTAGATAGAATAAAATGAGTTAAATATTCAAACTAATTCCCTAATCATCAAATGAACATAATAAAAAAGAGGTCAAGTGGGGAGGATCATATTATGTTATCATGAAAACATTGATGTATTTACCAGATGATATTGTGGAACATAGATTAGTAATTTCCTAAAATTTAGACAACTATTTAATTGATTTAAGATCATCTAACTCTTTTATATATTCCATATTTTTTTATCATGACTTGCGGGGATGAGCCTATAGGTGTTGACTTCTAAGGGTTTCCCCTGTCACCATCCTCTTTTCTTCCACTCAGTTTTGTTTTGACTCATCTCTTTGCGATCCTTCTCGGCATTCTCATGGTTATTATTCACAGGGGTGGTGTCGAGGGTTAGATCAACCCTCTTGGCACTTCCCACTATTTTATAGCATATTCTCACTCCTCCCTTATACTATAGGTATGGTTTATTTTTGTGGTGTAGTCAAGCCAGTGGTCGACGATCCAGACCGGTCGGAGGGTTGGTGCCAGGGTCTGTCAGTTCGGAGTGTGTGGGGTGGGTCACATTGGTCTCTGATAATGATAGTTGTCGTGGTAAAGGGATCTAGTTCTATCTTGGGACATCATTTTCCCTGATGTGGTTTTTGAGCAGTCATCATCATGGTGTTGGTTTTCTTTTGACATTGATTTTTTGATCTGGTGTTTTGGTTTTGGGTTTGGTAGATTTGGTTTGTTAGGTGGTCCACGGTGTGGTTGTGTTTTGATCCAATCTTATGGTGTCATCGGATATGGCGGTGGCATAGACGTGATACAATGAGAACCCCGTGACCTAAGTGAAAGTTTTTCTGTGTTTTTTTGGTGAATTATATGGTGAGGTGAACAAATGTGATCTGTGTTTTTGGTTTTGGATACGCTATCTGTGATGGATTCTTGGATGTAGGTGTGAATTGGTTTAGGTTGTTTTAATAATCTTGTATCGTGGAATATTTGAGTTTAATGTTGGTTAATTTGGATATTTTTTCTATAAGATTTGGTTGTATTAGGTTGAATATGAAATTAGAGGGGTTTTGAGGATTAATTTTGGTTCTTGAGTGCATTTTTTTTGTTTTCAACCAACACAATATATGGATTTTTATTAGATTAAGTTCAAATTAGAAATCATTCTTCAATACATGTCATTCAGATTTGGATGTTCAAGAGGGTATGTATCTTCCATCAGTACTGGGCCCATGCACCCTGCATGGTATAGCTCGCTAAGCGGTCATGCGATGGTTAAGGATTTTCATCCCGATGCACTCCCAGAGGAGGGGAATATTCTGTAGTCTTGATCTGGGTTATCCTCTTTCATGGTTTTTTAATTCTTTTATCTTGATGTTTCATAATTTTTCCTAAAATGTTTTTTGATAATAAAAAATTTAGTTTTCAGTCCAATTAAATTACATGTTTCCCTATAACATTATTATGGGTGTTTTAAGTCAAAAGACCAAGTGGATGTATCATTTTGATAGTTATGTATTAGATAGTTCCCATTACAAGATTGAAATGTGGAATATTTTTGGAATTTATTATCATAAATATGGTAGTCTTTGATATAATCCATGGTATGGATTGGATTTCAAAATACTATCTAAACAACTTATTAAAATAGAAAGTAAATTAGGATTCGTGAGAAGGATATAGAATCACATATATTTGGAGAGGATATATCATCATCTAAGTCAGGTCTAGTCCCCCTAAGTAGCTCTTCCTAATGATATTCTTTGGGAAGAATTATAAACATAATCAATTGATGCAAAATTTAATCTTTAAATTAATTATGTACCTAATATATAAGAATATGTTGTTGTATTTCATAATGAATTTCAAAGATATACACCACAGTGTAATGATCAATTTTTCGTTGATTAAATCCCATATGAATGCCCTATAAAAATTACTCCCTATATAATTTCAACTATATATTTAGTGGAATTGAATAAAAATCTTGAGTTGTTGTGTGATAAGGGATTCATAAATTTTATAGTTCCACCATGGGGTGACTATGTTCACTTAGTTAAGAAGAAATATGGATCCCTTAGGTCATGCATTTATTATATGGAATTCAATTCCTTTATGATAATGGACAAGTATCCTATAACATTAATTTTTTTACTTTCTCAGTTAACATCAAAGATATTAATATTTTATAATGATTAAAAATTATTCAATGTATTATCAATTTTTCATATTGAAGGTATAACTTTTGATGACATTATTTTTAATGAGGTAATAACTATATTAATTTATAATAATTCCATTTTTAATAACTAATGCACTCTATGTTTTTATGGATATAATGAATAGATTATTGCATGAATATCTTTATAATTTTTTGTAGTATTCAATGAAAATATCTTTGTGGGTTCTATGTTCTTTGAGAAACATGAAAATTAATTTCAAATTATAACTGAGACTAGTAGATGAAAAGAGTTTAATGGGATATTTAGAAATTCTTTATTCTAGATTCAGAATCATTCTTTTTCTTATCCATGTTGTTTCTAAAGATGAAATCTTATCTATTTTAAAGAAAGAATAATTCTGCCACAGAATGACCTACACAAATTAAAATAATTGATGTACCTAGTTTCATTGATTTTTTAGGTTATTATTTCTTATTCATCTAAACATTTTCTTGATTGGGTTACCCATTAAAAATTATTACACATTAAGGGGTATTTTCATATAGAAAAAGGAATATGAGGAATGTTATGATAAATTAAAGGGGGGCTTGGGAAATTCACTAATTTTGACACAACTGTCAGGAAAAGATGGTTTTGCGACATATTGTGATTAATTGAAGAAGGTAAATGGTTATGTACTCAAGAGAAATTATAATGTTATTTCATATACATCAAGGCATATAATACTACTGTATTGAACTATCGAACCCCTGTTCATGAGTAGGTTCCTATAATATTTTTTTTGATTAAATATATTGATTATCTTTATTGTAAAATATGTTGTATATAGAAACACTATAAAAAATTTAAATAAATATTTTCCTTTAAATATCCCTACATGAACTAGTGATGATCGATCGAGCTACTCAAGGATTATGATATATTAGTACAATACCACTAAGGGAACAAAAATAAGGTATCATTTGCATTGAGAAAGAATGGTTATGTAGTTCTTAACCATTTTAGGATTAGAAAGGATCATGTGTTTAGGGTTCTGGAAAATATGGATATATGAATTATTATGGAAGGGCATACACCAATAATTTATCAAGGGAATGTGAAACAACATGCAATGGAAAAGAAAAAATTCAATAATCTGATGATGATAATTTTTAAAAGATAATTTAACTCACAGATTAGTGAAAATTTTAGAGAATTCATCTATGATGATAGAATTATTAAATATTGAAAGAGACAGTATGTTGAATCTATACCAACAATGAAAGAAGAATGATTGGATGATTCTTATAGCTCTTATTTTACTATAATTTTTGGTCATACAAATATGTAATTAGATTTATGAGATAATTTTTCATATTATAACAAGATGTAATAAATTACTGATTCTCTATAAATATTATTGGTTTTTCAATAGTTGAAGTTGGAGAGAAATAACTTTTTATGATTCAACAGACACTTTTTTATGCCTATATGCAAATGAGATGACATAAATATTGACATTATCCTAGGACTTACAATGAATCATAGAATAACGGATGACATATCAATTATTGTTGATAACTTAAAAACATTTAAACATTTCTACACTATACAATAATATTTACCTCTTGAGAACCACAAAAGAGTTTCTATTAAGGACATTTTAAGGATTAATCAAACTCTACATTCAATTTTGTTTACCAAGATCCCTATTTAACATCAAACTTTGTGATGGTTATTCATACGGATCATGATAATGAGCTTCATTTGAGAACCAACTACCATTCTAAAACAATGGATAGTTTGAAAGGATAAATAAATCATTTGAACACATAAATATTTTATAAAAACATGAATTATGAGGTATGTTTGATCTATATTTATGTTTCATATAGTTTCACTTTAAAAATAGTTTATATTCAAGTATTCAAATGGTGTCGTTGGAAATAATTTAAGAAAAAAATGTCATAATCTAACTTGTTAGGATAATATTGGTAAAGAGAAACTTCCAGTATTGAAACACCATTAGAAGATATTTATATAGGTACTTTATATTTTTTATTATATTAGAGTATTACAAAAAAGTAAAAAGATTCATGCTAATAACCATTGGAATGATCTAGAGTTTCAAGTGGGAGATGATGTTTTCATGAAGCTACCTCCAGCAAAGCATGTTATAAGAATTATAAAGAAGGGATAATTATTTTCTATGTACATAAGTACATTTAAATATTTTTAATTATTGTATTCGTGAATTTTCTATTAGATATTTTACCAGGACACTCTAATGTTTGGGATGTTTTCCATATACCACTATTAACTATGTAAATTATAGACATAATGTTTGTTCTAACCTCTAAAGAAATAGAATTGGAACCTGATATATCTTAAATTAAAGAGCCCATATATATTCTTGACACCCGAGGGAATTTATTTATAAATTGGATGAATCTACTTGTAATGGTATATTGGGGAAATCATAAAATAGATGAAAAAACATGGGAACTATAAAAAGTAATGATGAATAACCACACTCATTATTTTAGAAGGTAATATAAAAAAATTGAGGATGCAATTTTTGTTTGAGAGAAAATATAACACCTAGTACACAATTATATTAGGTGAAAATTCTATTTTAATAAATATATAACACAAATAACATTTTAAAATTTCATCGAAAAATTATAACAACCCCAACATGAGTAGCCCAAAGTTGGAGGTTAATTATAATAGTATCCAGTGATTGAATCACAATGGATTGAATTGTTTAGTAGTTTTTAAAAATAGGATGGACACTAAAATATTACATTTCAATTGAAATAATAGATTACAACATAAAAACTTCATTGGAAACACTATTACTATAGAGACCTGAGCCCGAGGTATCGGTCTCAGACCATATAAATGTCGTGTATTTTTAAATAACTAGAAAATAATAAATACATTACTTTTGAATTAAATATTATGATCTATTACTGGTGTAGGTTTTAGAGTATTTAAACCCATTAAAACAGTCTAACATAAATTTAAAAAATATATAATTTAATAAACAATTATTTCTTCAACGCACTACTTCCATAATAGAAATTTGTCACATCGTGACTCCTAAACCTATAAAAGTGATTACAATACATAGGATGAACATTAATTATGCATAGTAATGGGTTTAAAAACAACAAATATATTATTTTAAAACATTTATTCTAAATAGATATACATACATAAAAATATATTTTCACAACCCTTGAATATATTTAGAAAACCAGCCTTTCACAAAATAAATATAATTGAAGAATCGTTGGTAATTACCCTTCCAAAATAACAATTTTTTTTAGGCCATCCATGATACGTGACAAAATGTATTAAAATCCATAACATGAGGATACTATTCATAATTTATAATTATGGGCTCACTTCCCATAACGTCACATAACCCACCACTAGTGCCAATTTATTAAAATATTTTTTCACAGACCTTCCTTTCTCATTTCATAGCCAAAATATTTCTAAAGTACTTAGATAATATTATTCTCATAAAAAGAAAATAATTTTTATGATTTCATCAACATTTTCTGAAAATATTATAATCTCATTTTAGGGAGAATCCCTTACTTTAAATAACTATTACTCTTTGAAAATAATAACTGGATGAAAATTGAAACAAGTGCATGCATGATCTCATAATGCATGGAATATTACATATGAGATAGATGATTCCCATACCTATTAATGTATGACATGTTTGGGGGTGAATATGAATGTTTTCATAAAAAATATTATCTTTACTAGTAATTTCATTTCTATTGATAAGAGATTTCAAGGAACACATGTAATTTTCAAACTAAGTGAATATAGGAGAAATATTTAAGCATTAATTTTATAGTAGTAATACCATTTATAACTTCAAAAAAAATAAGGTTAGTTAATTCTTAAATATGTTTATATATTTTCATATATATGTATATTTATACATATATATACATATACACATATTTATGTGTATATTTGGTTTGAAAATATTTAAAACATGAATCACCTTAAACCACAGGGTTAAAGAATTGTGTTTTTAAAAACAAAACACTAATCCAATATATTATTAAAATTAGTGGTTATATATGTTTATATATAACTATTTAAACACATATATAAATATACATGAATATACATCTATATAACAAAATTAATTTCATAATATAAGATAAACCCTTTTAAAAAATCAGTTTAAGAAATAAAGATTAAAACAAGATCACTTTATATATATGTAAACTGAAATGGGTTGATTTATATATTTTTATATATGAAAATATATATACAAAAACACACACACACACACATATATATATATATATAAACATATCACCCTTGTAAAATAGTAATTGTTTTTGGATAAACTAAAATGACACCCCACATACATATGTTTTAGAAACCAAGATTATGTCAAAACCCCTTATCTCATATATATATATATATATAATAAGTTATATTGTGGTATATAGACATATATATACATATATATATATATGAAAAAACCCTAATTTGATAAGCTAAAACACACCCTTTCAAACCACATCATTTAAAAATAATCATTTTAATCAAAACCCTAATCCTTCTGAAAATTTTAGGTTATATAGATTGATATAATTTCATATATACATATATATATGTATATCTTTTATGAGAGCATATTTTGAAATACAAATATTAAAACCTTACTTTATTATGATCAAAATAGGGGTTGAGGGTTTCTGGAAACTAGGAGAGGCTTTTGTAGAGTGAGGTTCAGACACACCATATCCAATCAGGAGGGATGCATATGACAGTGCAAGTTAAGCATGGTGTGTAGAAATATATTTAAAAACACACACACACACATAGATATATATATATATATATATATATATATTACAAGGTATTCCATGGGTTTGGTTTATTATTTTTGTATTAATATAACACTAATAATGACCCACATCATGAGTCATACTTTTCATTATGCATCTTCAATCAATATATATATAATGATATATTGTTTTACCCTTTTTTTATAATCCTATCGATCAATATTCTTATTTAATATATCATATTATAATAATATATTATCATTTTTCCTCTGTTACTCGAGTCTTCCTCAAAGTTATTCCATTATAAGATAGACCACTCTATTTTTTACCATTTTCTCTTACCTTCCCTCAAATCCCACATTTTTCAATCTATTCATTATTAATATTATTATTTTTGTATATAATCATTATAATTACACTATAGTTTATTGTCTTATTTAAATTATTTTTTTTATCATAAGTTTCATCATGTTTTTAACATAGCATTTTTTTAAACATTTTAGTGTTTTTTGTAAAACATATATATAATTTGTTTTTTAAATAATTCCCATTAATCTTTTTTATTAAACACACACACATATATATATAAATATATATATTGTGCGTTTTTTTAATATAGTAATTATATACATTTATACTTTATTAATTTTTTAAAACAAAAAAATATTATCTCATGTATTTATAAAATATCTTATAATGATAATAATGAACAAATAGATAATAAAATGATAAAAATATTAATAATATACATATTAATTAAATAAAACATATATATATATATAAAAGAAAATAATATTTATTTTTAGACATATACTTCTAATCACATATAATTTATATAATAAAATGTAAAACAAAAAAATATATAAATTCTTATATTGGTAAAATATATTAACATAAAATTTATAATCTTCTTTAAAATAAGTTTTCCATTAATTATTCTTATTATTACATTTATTTTAAAAAAATATTATATAATAAATTATAAAAAATATAAAATTGTTCATAGAATTTCATGGGGTGTTACATTTTTTCACCTTAATTGAATCATGCCCTAGTAAATTGTTCATACACACAGGGAAATGAATGTTACACAAGCGATGAATATAATTTTTGTTATTTCTTCTAATTTTACAAAATTATCTAGACCGTTTTAATGATACCACCTGTAGATACCTGAGCCTGAGCTATCGGCCTCAGCATATATAAATTCTATGTATGTAACATCCCAGGTAAATTAAGAATAAGAGATTTTCATATTTATTAATATTTTTGAATTAAATATTAATTTTACTTTAATAGTGTTTCTATGTTCGATAGCGTATCTGATACGCGACAATGGGTTTCTTTGAAATCATACATTGCACACTAATAATATAATATTATTATTTTAAATGGTAGTTAACTCCTAGCCGTTTTATTGATGGGAATGAAAAAACATAATACAATATGATTATACATGTTTGTTTAATGTATTTACTTTTATCCAATAAAAGTTCGAGGCTTAAAATGTGAATGAATCTAATTTTAATCATAATTTACATTAAAAGGTCGATTTCCAACCTTTTAATGGAGAACCCCCATTAAATATAGTTTTGGTCACTTTAATAAATTCTATTTTACCAAATAAAATCCTTCTTTAGAATTTGGACATCAAAATTTACTTTGTGTAAATTTTGGGGACTTTTCCAATAAATTTCATTTTTAATGAATAGTGAAAAATACTGTATTTTAATTCAAAAATGCGTTTTAATAAAATTTATTTATATTGATAGATTATCTTTTTAATTGGTTTTAAAGTTTAATTGGAATATAATTTTACCATTTATTCCAATATTTGTCATTGGAATTGATTTCACTTTTAATTTGGATAAAAATAAGTGTCAATCTTTTGATAGATATTGTTTCTTAAAAACACACTATTTGATTTAACAACAGGAATTAATTTAAAATTAATTAATGCAACATCTATGTTTAGAATTTGGTAAAATATACATAAATTTTTATTTTGAAATATCAAATATATCTTAGGCTGAATTTTTGGTATTTTTCTAAAAAACATCATTTTTATGAATAGTGAAACCACTGAGTAGTAGTTAAAAAAACTGACTTTTTCATTTAAATGAAATTTTACAACTTCTGTGAATTGAATTTCAAAAATCCGACATACTTGGTTGTTATTATTAAGTAAAACTTGGTTTAATAAGATAAAAATAATTTTTGGTGAATAGTAACTTTTGACTTTTATTTACCGTGGTTACAGGTAAATAGGGTAATTCATGGTAATTTTTTTTAACAATTCAAAACTACATTAACACTTGTTCTGACCTTATTGGATGAGTAATGGCCGATGATGATCATCCTTGGGTAGATGTTGGGAACCCATGGAGCCACTTTTTAATGATAATGACACTTTAGAAAAATTAATTTAATGTAAAGACAAAACTTACATAAACAAATATCTCATTGTAAATTAATTTTTACATGGTGTTATATAAGTTATATTTTAAAATATAAATATTAATTTGAAATTTTAAAATATTTCCTACATCATGGTATTTTTTTATAATTTTTAGACATCGAATAAATTAAATTATTTATGACACAATAATGATGCGGTGTTTACCTCATTAATAAATCATTTAAATAAATTAGACTATAAATATTATAATAACATCCAAACCCTATCCAATTTTTATTATATGATTTTATTTAGACCATGAGTCATATTATCTTCAACTCTAATGATTTTTGGTCCTTTATAAACTGAATATCATTATTTAATAAAATAATATTTTCACACTTTCCTAAAGAGCCCCTCCTCCCCATTATAAAAGGAGACCATTTTTAACCAATTCCACACACCTCTGAAGCCTTTTGGATCATCCAACCCTTTCCCAATTAAACTCCCTACATCCCTATATTCCACCTAGAAGCATTAACTTATACAGAAGGCACATCAATAAGCCATTTTGGTTCAAACCAAAGGGAGATACCCAAATTAAAAGATATTAAAGAACGATCAAGTAAAGTCTGACACGAGGTAAGGG
Source organism: Viscum album (assembly GCA_963277665.1). Lineage (NCBI taxonomy): Eukaryota > Viridiplantae > Streptophyta > Magnoliopsida > Santalales > Viscaceae > Viscum > Viscum album. The sequence continues at coordinate 236,321,207 of OY728159.1, forward strand.
AATTCATCTCAATATTCATTCATTGAGGCATATTTTGTTTTAATAGATAAATTTCTTTTATACTCTATATAAAAACCCTTTAATTTTCAATGGGAATCTTTTTCTAGGAAGAATTTTACTAAAAGAAAAAAAGGAATGTTTCTTTTAACATAAGCGGTGACAACATCCTTTCCACTGCCACGAGTATTATTTATTCTTTAGCTTCCTTAACAAGATGTATTGCTTTTTTTCAAGGAAAATAAATACCATAAACTCTTTTATGTGATTTTATATTCAAAATGGTTTTTATAAGGGATTTTTTATTTCAATATATTTAACTAATATATTGTTCTTGAAATGTGGAAATGTTTTCTTTCCTTTATATTTGTTTTATGTGTTATGATTTTGTAAAGGTACTTGGACATTTGACTGTTGGTTACATGATAAACCAAATTATGGGTGGTGTCATGATAAACCAGGATGGGTGGTTACATTATAACCTCCAATGCATTGGGTATAGAATTATTTTGTATGGCTATTCTATTTAGTGATATGTGTGGAAGTCGACCGTATGGTTATTCCATTTAAGTATGTTTATGTCCCAAGTTACCTTTATATGTTATGTGTTCTTTATATAATTTTTATGGTAATATTTTGGTTACAAAAGGGTAAGTAGTGATCCTTTATTCAGTGAAGAGTATTTACTACTTCATAAAGGTGAAATGTATTACATATGTTAAAGTATTCATGGTATACTTGTTGTTTTGAAAAAATAATAGTTTTCCTTCTTTGTGTATCCCATACTGAGCTTTTTATGCTCATTCCAAGTTTTTGATATGTTTTTCATAGGACATTATGTGGAATAGGTTCATGGATGGGATCAAAGAAAATTAATGTTGTCTTAAACATGGAACTATACATGACTCTTTTTTTCAAGGGTACTTGTTTTGTGAAAAATATGGAAACTGAGTAGAAGTTTCTACTTTGTATTTTCTTTTCTGAAATTAAATGTATTAGTTATGGACTAATTCTCTAATACACTAAACGTGAAAATATCCTTAATGTTTATAATTCATTTAATTCACTATTATGTAATGTTTTAAGGCCGAGACCTTATAGTTGGTATTAGAGGTCGGATTAGACAACTTTAGGAGTTAGTGTACTGTTAAATAAATGTCCATAAATTAGTTTATGGTAATATTGAAATGATATAACACTTATAGATTACCATTTCTCTTTACTTAAGATGTTTTTGTGTTCATAATGGTTTTACGCACAAAAAACAAGGAAGCTATGTTGGAACTACATCAAAAGGAAGACAACCTTCCAAATCAGCAACCTGAGATGGTCAGAATCAAAACTGAACTGTTTGTTGCAGTGATGGAATAGTCGAATCATGATATAAATGGTGGTGGTATCCATGCATGAGATCATCTAGATCAACCGTAGATAAACGTGTCACTAATGGAGAATTTCATGAGGCAACATCCCCCATCCTTCAGAGGACCATCTGGCCATGTGCTAGTTGAAGGGTGAATTAAAGCACTGGTGAAGATTTTTGATGTCATGGGGTGATCAGAACATCAAAAGGTTAGTCTTTCTATTTACCATTTTGAAGGTTAAGCTGATCAGTGGTGGTCGATGGGGAAAAATATCAGGGATAGTGAGGAGATTGATGTTCTTGATTTGGATGAATTCAATGGTATGATTCATAAGAAATATTTTCCTAAGGTGGTTCGTCTTAGGATGGAAAAACAATTCATGGAATTGAGGTAAGAGGATGAATCTGTGGGTGCTTATAAAGCAAAGTTCACTCGAATGGAAAGGTATGCGCCAAATTTCATCTCATATCTTGATAGTAAGATAAATCAATTTTACTCGAGACTCATCCCACGATATTGAAGAGAATTAGCCTCTCGTGAGTTCAAAAGTTATGAAAAACTTGTTCGATGTGCGGAGAAGGTGGAAATAGAGTTTACTGATGATCAGGTGTTCATTTAAAATCAACTGAATAAGATTTTATGTTGGAAGTAAAAGGGAAAAAATTCATCAAATAAGACTAGAGGAAAGAAAAATAAATATCCAACTTCTGAGAAGTGTGGTAAAAAGCATCCTGGAGAATGTTTATCAAAGTCTGGCAAGTGCTTCCAGTGTAGTAAGTCTGGTCATATTACTCTTAACACTATGGAAGATAAACAAGCAGTAAATGAAAATCCATCAGTAAGATGTTTTAAGTGTAATGAAATGGGTCATTATGGAAATGAGTGTCTAGCGAAGAACTCAATAGAGGGAAATCAGCCAGACTACAAGCAGAGAGGGGTGGTGAAATCAATTGCAACTACTTCAGCAGATGTTGGGCCATCAAACTAAGTAGTATCAGGTATACATTTTGTTTGTCTAGATTATGACAATGTGTTGTTTGATTCAGGGTCTACACACTCTTTCATTTCTGACGAGTTTTATAAATAATTGGTAATTATATCTTAATATATGAATATGTAACTTATGGTAAAAACACCTGGAAGAAATTTTGAGACAAAAAGAAAACATACGAACCTTCATCTCCTTGTGTGTGGGAAGAATCAACCTGCAAACCTTATTTTTTTTCCTCTAGTAGAGTTTGATGTTATTTTTGGTATAGATTGGTTGTATGTTTACCATGATTAGATTGAATGTAGAGCTAAAGAGGTTTCATTTCAAAACGTTTTACAGTTTGTGTACAAGATTGAACCCTTGTTTTTTATAACAGATTAGGAAGCTCAGAAACTAGTAAAAGATGGAAATGAATGTTAACTTGCACATATTGTTGAAAATAAAGGAACTATTCATATTAATGATGTGCCAGTGGTAAATGAGTATCTTGATGATTTTCTTGATGAGTTCCCTGGTATTATACATGATCAGGAAGTTGAATTTACTATTGACTTAGTTCCTAATGCTAATTTAATTTCAAAACACCCTTATCAAATGGCTCAAATTGAACTTTAAGAGTTAAATAAGAAATTTCAGGAGTTATTAGATAAAGGTTTCATTTGACCTCGCACATCACCATGGGGTGATCCTGTCTTGTTTGTTAAAAAGAAATATGGTTCAATGAGACTTTTAATTGATTATAAAGCATTGAATAACATCACTATTAAGAACAAGAATCATTTTCATCATATCAATGATTTGTTTGATTAGCTCCAGGGATCTCTATATTTTTCAAATATTGACTTGATATTGGGGTACCATCAGTTGAAAGTAAAGAAATCAAACATTCCAAATACCATGTTTTGTTCTAGATATGGCCATTATGAATTTGTAGTTATGCCTTTTTGGTTAACCAATTCACCTGCTGTATTCATGGATCTTATGAATAGAACCTTCCATGAGTTCTTGGATACATTTGTGGTAGTGTTCATTGATGATATTTTGGTTTATTATAAAAGTAAAAAGGAGCATGAACGTCATTTAAGGGTTATCTGGAAAACCTTAAAAGAAAAGAAACAATTGGGGAAATTCATCAAGTGTGAGTTTTGGTTACAAAAAATTTCTTTCCTTGGTCACATTGTTTCAAAAAATGGAATAACTGTTGATCCTTATAAAACAAAAGTTGTTGAATAATGACCAAGACCCACAAATATAATTGAGATCCGTAGTTTTATTGTTTTGGTAGGTTATTACAACAGGTTTGTTGAGAAATTTTCACGGTTATCTATTCCAATGACTAAGTTAAATCTAAAAGTATTAAGATCATTTGGATAAAAGAATGTGATGATTGTTTTCAGGAATTGAAAAGAAGATTGGTGAATGCTTCAGTTTTTACACTACCTTCCAGAAATGGTGAGTTTTTTATTTATAGTGATGCTTCATTGAAAGGACTTGGATGTGTCTTTATGTAGAATGATTAGGTAATTGCTTATGCATAACATCTGTTGAAACATCATAAGTTAAATTACCCTACACATGATTTGGAATTTGCTGCTGTTTTTTTTTTGCTTTAAAAATTTGGAGGCATCATTTGTATGTAGTAAAATGTGAAATATACACTGACCAAAAAAATTTAATGTATATATTCACTTAGAAAAAAATTGAACATGAGACAGAGGATATGGGTACAATTAATCAAGGATTATGATTGCACGATCCATTACCATTCGGTAAAAGCAAATAAAGTGGATGATTCTTTGAGTTGAAAAAGTAATCTCTCATTAACCATGATATATTTGGAATGTGATCCTTTGGTTTTTGATTTGATGAACTTTGGCATAGATGTTTTTGGTGCATGAAATTCTTCTATTTTGTTTTAGGTGTCAGTTAAATCATCTCTATCAGACAGAATAAAGAAAGCACAGAAAGAAGACAGTGAGTTGCAGAAAAAAGTATAGTTGGTTCAGAAGGGTATGTATCCTTATTTTAACGTTGATAATAAATGTTATTTGAGGTTTGGGAAGAGATTATGTTTTCCTTGTGATTCACGGTTGAAGAATTAGTTGTTATGTGAAGCTCATAGTTCTCTATTTTCAGTTCATCCTGGTAAAACTAAGATATACAGAGATATTTGAGATTATTACTAGTGGGATGGAATGAAAAGGGATATTTATAATTTTAATATGAAGTGCTTGACTTGTCAGCAGGTTAAAGCAGAGCGGTAGTTACTGAAAGGTTTTTTTCAGTATTTACCAGTGCCAGAGTGGAAATGGGATAATATATCCATTGAATTTGTTGTAGGATTACTCAAGACATCTCAAGGTAATAATGAAATTTGGGTTATAGTTGATCAATTGACTAAATCTACTCATTTCCTTCCTATTCGAGATACTTTGTCTCTAGATCAACTTTATCAGGTTTATGTTAAAGATATAGTCAGGTTTCGTAGAGTTCCCCTATCCATTGTATCTAATCGTGATCTCAGGTTTACTTCTAACTTTTGGAAAGGCTTTCAGAAGTCGTTGGGTACTGAATTAAATTTTAGTACCTCTATTCATCCATAAACATATAGGCAATCAGAATAAACAATTCAGACGGTGGACGATATGCTACGTGCTTGTTTGCTGGATTACTAGGGAAGTTTGGACCAACATATTTCTTTGGTTGATTTTTTTTTTAATAACAGTTTCCATTCCAGTATACAGATGGTTCCATTTGAGGAATTATATGGAAAGAGTTGTTGAAATCTATCTTTTTGGGATGATGTAGGTGAAAGGAAGCTGATGGGACCATAATTGGGAGAAGATATGGAACAAAAAGTTCAGTTGATTCAGAAGCACATGAGAACAACTCAGAGTAGATAGAAAAGTTAAGTAGATAACCAGATAATGGATATTATATTTGAGGTAGGTGATCATGTCTTTATCAAAGTTTCTCCATGGAAAAGTGTGATTCATTTTAGTAAGAAGGGAAAGTTGAGTCGAAGGTTTATTGTACATTATGAAATCCTGGAGAAGGTTGGATCAGTTGCATATAGAGTGGATTTACCTCCATGGTTATCCCAAGTACACAATGTTTTTCAGGTTTCAATGTTGAGAAAGTATATTCTAGATCCATTTCATGTTTTGAGTCCATAGGTAGTTCAGTTGGAAGATAATCTCTCTTATGAAGAACAAATAGTCTAGATTCTTCACCTTAGAGAGCAAGTTTTGTGGAATGAGGTAATTCATTAGGTAAAGGTTTTTTTTTGGAAAAACCCATATGGTTGAAAAGGAAACGTGGGAATCTGAAAATGCTATGAGGGATAAATACCCCCACTTATATTGATAAGTGAATAAAAATTGTGAGGAAGCAATTTCCAAAAAGGTGGAAGGATGTAACATCCTAGGTAAATGAAGAATAAGATATTTTCATATTTTTTAATATTTTTTAATTAAAAATTAATTTTAATTTAATAGGGTTTCTATGTTTGATAGCATACCGGATACGCAACAACGAGTTTCTTTGAAATCATACATTGCGCACTAATAATATAATATTATTATTTTAAATGTTAGTAAACTCCTAGTCGTTTTATTGGCAGGATTGAACAAAACTAACTAAAATATGCTTATACATGTTTGTAAAACATATTTACTATTATCCAATAAAATTTAGAGGCATAAAATTTGAATGAATCTAATTTTAAGCATAATTTAAATTAAAAGGTCGATTTACCACCTTTTAATAGAAACCCATATTTAAATCTAGTTTTTGTCACATTAATTCATTCTATTTGACCAAATAAAATCTTTATTTACTACGGGGACATCAAAATTTACTTTGTGTAAATTTTTTATATTTTTCCTGATGAAATAAACTTTTTAATGAATACTGAAAAATATTGTATATTAATTCAAAACTGTGTTTTAATATAATTTATTTATATGGTTAGAATATGACAACCCTGCTATTATTACAAACTTAAACATGATTTATTACCTAAAACATCACTTGATACAAAAAACAAGATCGAGAGGTTTAGTGTCTTTGGGGATTTGGATCATTACATAAAAACATAAAACATGAAACACAACATCTTTATTGAAAACTCCCTTTACATGACCACTGCATTCCATCATACTTATCATTGCATGGGATAACCTGAGGACATGCATAAGAAAAGGGTGAGCTATAAAGACCAGTAAATGAATACACATGGAATAACATGAGGAGTACAATACATGTTAGACATTAGTCATATCAATAGAGCACAAGAGAAACATGAACATAAAGGCATGATAAAGCATGATAATCATAACATGGAAATGTGGCAACCACACTTGACATGGAATTAGCATGAGCCAAGGCTCATTGCACATGGAGAATGAGTAACCCCTCATGGCACATGAAGAACGAGTAAACCCTCGTTTCACTTGAATTAGCATGATTCAACACTCATTTCACATGACGTATGATGATACTATACTTTACCCAATGCATTGGAGCGCTATAAGGGTGCACCTTTCTTAAACATTTCATTTCATGCATAAGTGTGCCACATGGATCATAAAACATGGATTCATAAAACATAATAATTTATTCCACTATAAAGTAATGTGGAATTCATAAATGAAACTTTATAATCAATAAGTAAATTTTCATAAAGGTGAATACCCTTGATGGAGAAATGGGCATGGTATTCACTAGACAACAGCATTGGATTAGAAAATCAGTGCGATTTTGGCAGCGTAACGGCGTGACATAAGAATTCATAAAAATGGTTAATGAGAGATAAAGGGGTTCCTCATAATATTTAATTTTAATGGATAGTAAAGAGTTCATATAGATACATTTCCCAACAATTTTAATGGAATTTAGATTCATGATACAAAAGTATTGCTTGAATGTAAATGAGTAGAGAGAAGTTCCATTCAGAATTTCAGCATAGTAACAGGTGTACATGGGAGGCATTTAATGAGAGATAAAGGGGTATCACATCATTAAAACATAAAGAGGGAAGTATGAGGGAGGTGTAAAACCATACCACAACATTCATAATTGAAATTAAAAGGGCAAAACAACTTAAAGAAAATTGGACAAAAAAAGAGAAAGGAAGAAAAAACCCTTACTTGTAAGTGTGCTTCCAAAGGAAAGAGAGAGGCTTGTGAGAGGCATCCTGGGAGATTGGGGCACCTTGGGATGATTTTATAGAGAGTAGGGTAGAAGTTGGACGAAATACAAAGGCTTTGAGTGAGGAGGAAGTGGGAGCTTGGGTGATTTTATATAGGAAAAGTGAGGGAATTATTTATTATTTAGGTTTGGGACCACTTACATTAAATTAATCAAAACCACAAACCATCCCACGGTTTTTGCCCATGGTTTTTCTCAAAGGGAATAAGAATAAAATATTTTATAAGGCCAAATTCCGAACTTAAAATAACAGGGTTTCTTATGTGGAGGTGAGTCACACTCCCATGGAAAATAATTTAAAAAGACAATATTTTTAATAAGTCATGAGGAGTCTAGTAATGGTTTCAAAAGTAGGTCAAACAAACCCAAATTACATTATTTTAATGGTAAAACATATATTGTCCGAACATAAAGATTATAGTATTTTATTACATCGCTATTGGGTCATTATGATGTCATAAAACGTATTATATATTCAAACGATATTTTATTTTTACCCAAAAATGTGACTGTCTCATAAAATTTTGAAAAATTAACCATTGGATAATTTCGACGTCATGATTCCAGAAATAAGATTTATTTTATCTAATTTTTTTTCTAAATATGTTAATTTTCGCTTTTAAAATAAAAACCGACAATTATCGAAAATTCACGGGTTTTGACAGAAATGGCTTTCAAACCTTAATAAAAATTATAATTACATTCATAAAATTATAAGATCATTTATAATTAATAATAATTAATTTAATAATAATAATATTTTATTAAAATATTATTTAATTCAAAAATACATTAATTTAATAAAATATATTTTTTAATTAAATAATAACTAAAAACATTATTTGTACTTTAAAAACTATTTACAATGTATCAATAATGAAAAGAAAGTATTTTCATTATTATATATATAAAAATAATGTACATGAATATAGAACTATCGATTTGTTACATAACACATTAAAACAGTCGCATAAGACCTAAGGGTAAGGTGTGCGATGGTGACAGACTCTTGGGTGGCATGGATAACATCGCCCGAGTGGTAATTTCTATCAACTTCCAATTCTCCCATAGATGGTCCCGTTCGAGCATGACATGATGAAGCTCAGCTTGTGCTTGGTCAAGATCAAAGCCCAAAGATGCCACCTCTTTTTCGAGCTCCGAAAAATGGGCTTCGTATGGGGAAATTCTACTTGATGAGGCCATCGCTTCCTTGGTCTAAGTAAATTTGGATTTGTTAAAGCGCTATATTTATACTAATCATGTGATCACTGTTCAAAGGATATAATAGCAACGATCAAAATTCATAACATAAAACCAATGAAGTTGACATTTTATATAAACATAAAGAGAAATTTAATAATATCAAGAGGTATTTCCATTAATGAAACTTTGGGTCGTTACAATATTCCCCATTAAGAAATTTCACCCTCGAAATTTTCCTTTTCCCACACTAGAATAGATGTGGGTAACTCAGCTTCATCATTTACTCTGATTCCCAAGTCACTTCTTCAAACTTGTGGTTTCCCCACAACACCTTTATGAGGGGCATTGTCTTATTTCATAGGACTTTTTCTCTACAATATAAGATCTTCACTGGTTTCTCCTCATAAGACAGATCATCCTCCAACTGTACCACCTCAGAAGAGAGTACATGTGAAGGGTCCGGTATGTACTTCCTTAAGAGGGATACATGAAAGACATCATGTACTTTGTACAAGGTAGGTGGAAGTGCTAGTAGATAGGAAACAACCCCAACATGATCAATAATCTCGAAGGGGCTGATGTACCATGGACTTAACTTCCCTTTCTTTCCAAACCTCATGACCATCTTCCACAGAGATATGCGTAGAAACACCATGTCTCCAAATTTAAACTCAAGGTCTCATCGACGGTTATCTGCATAACTCTTTTGTTGACTCTGGTCTGCCTTGATATGTTGCTGAATGGGTTTCACCTTCTCCACCATTTCTTCGACCATTTCAGGTCCAAAAAGCTTACGTTCACCGACCTCATCCCAACATGCCTATGTTCTGCACCTTTTCCCATACAGGGATTCATATGGTGCCATTTGGATGCTTGAGTGGAAACTGTTATTATAGGAGAACTCAACCAGAGGAAGATATTGATCCCATCCTCCTTTAAAGTCCATTGAGCATGCTCTCAACATGTCCTGAAGTGTTTGGATAGTCCGCTCGGATAGGCCATCAGTTTGAGGATGATAGGTCGTACTGGTGTTCAGTTCAGTATTCAGAGCATTTTGAAGACTCTTCCAAAACAAAGATGTGAATCTTGGATCTTAGTTAGACACAATAGATAGTGGTACTCCATGCAACCATACCACTTCCCTGATATATATTTGTGCCAGTTGATCCAAATAGAAATCCTCCCGAATATAAATAAAGTGTTCAGTCTTTGTAAGACGATCCACAATAACCCAGTTTCCATTGATGCCTTTGGATGTCCTTGGATGTCCGGTGACAAAGTCCATGGTGATGTTCTCCCATTTACATTCTGGTATGGTAAATGGTTGTATCATCCCCTTAGACTTCTGTCTTTCTGCCTTCACTTTCTGACACACTAGGCACTTTGATGAATATTCAATGATCCCCTTCTTCATATTATCCCACCAAAAGTTTTCTCAGAGATCTCGATACATCTTTGTTCTCCCTGGGTGAATATAGAAATTTGAACTTTGTGTGTCATCCAAAAGTTCCTTCTTCATCTCCGGACTTGATGGAATGCATAGTCTATTCCCAAACCGCACAATTCCTTCTTCATTAACATTAATCTCTGAGGATTTCCCTTTTTCGATAGCTTGCACTTTTTCCTGCATTCCCACATCATCCTTTTGATGATCCTTTAAACCTTAAAAAAGAGACAATTGATCAATCATTTGTGAAAGGATTGATGATGTTCCCTTATTTATGATTCCCATGTCCAAATTCATCAGGTCTAAGAATATTGGATCCTTCTCAATTCTCATTATTGATAGAATCGTTGGGTCCTTTCTACGTAGGGAATCTTCTACCTTGTTCGCTTTCCTAGGGCGGTAATGTATTGAACAGTCATAATTCCTGATGATCTCTATCCATCTTCTCTGGCACATATTAAGCTCTTTCTGTGTGAATATATATTTAAGACTCTTGTGGTCAGTATATATCTCACATTTCTCCCCATAGAGATAATGCTGCCAGATTTTCAAGGCAAAGATCACCGCTACCAACTCCAGATCATGTGTTGGATAGTTTCTCTCATGGATTTTCAACTGCCTTGTGGCATAGGATATCACTTTATCATTCTGCATCAGCACACAACCTAAGGCCTTCTTCAAAGCATCGCTGAAAAAAAAACGGTTCCCCACTTGTGGGTAAAGTGAGCACGGGTGCTGTGATAAGCCTCTTTTTCAACTACATGAAGCTTTCTTCGCATTCATCACTCCAAGAAAACTTTACTCTCTTTTGAGTTGGCTTGGTAAGAGGGTTGGACAATCATGAGAAATTCCTCACAAATCGTCGATAATATCTATCTAACCCCAAGAAGCTACAGATATTCGTTACCAATGTTGGCCTCGACCATCCCTCAATTGCATCTGTTTTGGAGGGATCCACAGATATCACATTGCTTGTGATGATATGGCCCAAGAATGATACCTCCTTCAACCAGAACTCACACTTACTGTACTTTTCATAGAGCTTCTCCTTGCAAAAAGTCTCTAGTACAGTTCTTAAATGCTCCTCATTATCCTCCTTGGTTTTGGAGTATATTAGAATATCATCTATAAAAACTACCACAAATTTTTCGAGGTAATCACTAAAGACTCTGTTAATTAAGTCCATGATGATTACTGGAGCATTAGTGAGTCTGAAAGGCATTACTATGAATTCATAGTGCCTATATCTTGTGTGAAAAGCAGTCTTGTGGATATCTTTCTTCTTCACCCTTACTTGATAATATCCTGACCACAAGTCCACCTTGGAGAAGAATTGTGCTCCATGAAACTGATCGAACAAGTCATCAATTCATGGGAGAGGATACCTGTTCTTTATCGTGATTTTTTTGAGCTCATGATAATCGATGCAAAGGTGCATTGACCCATCCTTCTTCTTGACGAAGATGACTGGTGCACCCCATGGTGAAGCACTTGGGCGTATAAACCCCTTATCCAAATTCTCTCATAGTTGTTTCTTCATCTCTTCAAGCTCTACAACATCCATTCTCTATGCAGTCTTGGATATTTCTAATGCCTTGGGTATAAGTTGAATTGATAATTCAACATCTATTCTAAGAGGAAGACCAGACAGTTCCTCGAAAAACACTTCCATGAATTCCATCACAAAAGGCATTTCATCAATGATGTTTTCTTCCTTGGACTCAATCATATGAGATAGATACGTGTGCTCATAGGGCAGTAATATCCATTCTTGAGATGATAGAGCTAAAGGAGATTTATCTTCCTCTTTACAATTGTAAATAATCAGCGGTCGATTCTCCATATGGTGTGTGATTTCCCTCTCCTGACAATTTATGTTGGCTCTATATAAGGAAGGACAATACATGCCTAGAATTACATCAAATTACACCATAGGGAGTGTGACGAGGTTTGCTGGAAAATTAAATCCATAGATTATAACAGGGGAGGACTTATATTCATGGGATGCAATGATTTCCCCATTTTTCGTACTCACCTACATCTTCACTTCCATGATTTGTGGTGGTGCTGGGATTGTTCTACTAAACTTTTGAGATATTAAAGAATGTGTAGAACCTTAAAAAAATGTACGTTCACTATTCTTGAATGAATAACTAGAGTACCTGTCACCAATTCGTTGTTGGGGTCTACTTAGGCAGAAGTGATGTCGAAATCTATTCCTTTCTTCCTTGGAGGTTTTTGGTTGCCTCCAAAAAACCTTGGATTAGGGCACTGATTTGCAAGATGCCCTGGTTCATTGCATTTGTAGAAATGAACAACGTGTTGAGGTTTAAATGGAGCGTTCCTCTCCTCTGTCGTAGCCGCAGGTCTTTCTTGCCAACAGTTAATAGCTATTTTCCCTTCTCTTCCACACCTGAAGTTATTTCCTCGCCCCTTTAAGGCAATTTACAGGGTGCTTCTTTCCGCACTTTTGGCAAGTGGGGTGCTGGATATTCTTAGCACCGTTGGATTTATCCATCAGACCACCATCAATGAATTCCACCATACACATCCTATCCTAATGATACCCCTGTGATTCTCTGATCTCTATTTCTACCTTGAGGGCACATCGGACAATTTCCTCATAGCTGTCGAAGTCACGGATTGCTCATGCTTTACGTAGGCTAGGCTTAAACCCACCAAAGGAGTAGTGAACTTTGCATTCTGGGGTAACAACAAAGCCGGAAGAGTATCGTGCAAGACTTGTGAAGTTTTCCTCATACACTCCAATGGATTCTTTGTCTTTTTTTCTTGAGGGAAAGGAAGTCCCTTTCCATCTTAAGCTGGAGGGTGCGCGGAAAATATTTATCGAAAAACATCTTCCGGAAATCCTTCCATTCCAATGCCTCGATGTCCTCATTAGGCTTAGTATTTTTGATCAATTTCCACCATTCATCAGCTTCACCCTCCATATGATAAGACGACAGGAGAACCTTCTCTTGTTTATAACATTGAAGTATTGAGATGATATTTTCAATAGAGTTGATCCATTGTTCAGCGATTGTGGGATCAGATGATCCACTAAAAGTAGGAGGCCTTTGTCTGATGAAGCTCTCGATAGTGACATGTTCTTTCTAGGGGTTTTGAACGTTCCTCTTGACCCATGTTTCTATTCAAAACATGAGTTAGATAAGAGAGAATCATGACAAAGTTCATGATTCCTGCTCCCATTGGATTGGGCATCTCATTAGTACAGTCATCACACTGATCTTTACAATTGTTGTTAGCCCGAGTCCTCCTATTACCGGCCATTGGCTGGAATAAAAGGAAAGTTAGGGGTAACACATAAAGGCTAATCCAAAGACATAAGTTGATGACTTATAAATAAACATTTATTTCCTTAACTCATGAGTCTATAGGTTTCTATCTAGGGTTTTCATGATCTACTTTCTAACATATATTCTTAGGGACATTTTTTTAATTCCCTTAATAAGTGATCATAAAAAGCTTGTGAATTTACCAAAGAATATCCCACAGGAGTGTCGTAACCAAGAGTGTAGCAATGCCAGTTTTCATGCACCAGTTCCTATTTGAGTCTAGCTCAAAGTGTTGTTTTCAGGTTTTACCCCTAGGATACATCTGTGCCAGAGCCGCCTCTACCGGCTCGTATCCAGACAGGGATGCATTTTCTTGATAAACCACTTACCTAGTACATATAAAAACTTAGGGATGTTTTTATTATACTTAGTCTTGTCTCTAAATATTTACTTGGGTTTTCTGATCCTAATCCCAAAAATAACTAAACCTATCCTCTGATACCAACTATGACAACCCTGCTATTATTAAAAATTTAAACATGATTTATTACATAAAACTTAACTTGATACAACAAAGAAGATCGATAGGTTCAGTGTCTTTGGGGATTAGGATCATTACATAAAAACTTAAAACATGAAATACAACATATTTATTGAAAATATACTTTACATGACCACTACATTCCTACGTACTTAGCATTGCATGGGACAACCTGAGGACATGCATAAGAAAAGGGTGAGCTATAAATCTTAGTAAGGGAATACACATGGAATAACATGAGGAGTACAATACGTGGTATAAATTAGTCATATCAATAGATCATAAGAGAAACATGAACATAAAGGCATGATAAAGCATGATAATCATAACATGGAAATGTGGAAATAACACCAAACATGGAATTAGCATGAGCCAAGGTGCATTACACATGGAGCATGAGTAAACCCTCATTGCACATGAAGTATGAGTAAACCCATGTTTCACTTGAATTATCATGATTCAAAACTCATTGCACATGAAATATCATGATACTATACTTTACCCAATTCATTGGAGCTCTATAATGGCTCACCCTTCTTAAACATTTCATTTCATGCATAAGTGTTCCACATGGATCATAAAACATGGATTCATAAAATATAATCATTTAGTCCACGATAAATGAATGTGGAATCCATACATGAAACTTTATAATAAATATGTAAATTTGAAAAAAATTGAATTCCCTTGATGGAGAAATGGGCATGGTATTCACTACACAATGACAATGGCTTAGAAAATCAGTGTGATTTCGACAGCGTAACGGCGTGACATAAGAATTCATAAAAATTGTGATGAGAGAGAAAGGGGTTACTCATCATATTTACATGTAATGGATATTAAGGAGGTCATATAGATACATTTCCCAACAATGGTAATGGAGTTTAGTTTCATGCTAAAAATATTGTTGCTTGAATGTAAATGAGGAGAGAGAAGTTCCTTTCAGAATTTTGGCATAGTAACAGGTATATATGGGAGGCATTTAATGAGAGAGAAAGGGGTTTAACTTCATTAAAACATAAAGATGGAAGTATGAGGGAGGTTCTAAACCATACCCCAACAATCATAATTGAAATTAAAAGGGCAAAACAACTTAAAGAAAATTGAACAAAAAAAGAGAAAGGAAGAAAAAACCCTTACTTGGAAGTGTGCTTCCAAAGGCTAGAGAGAGGCATATGAGAGGCTTCTTGGGAGATTGAGGCACCTTGGGAGGATTATAGAGAGAGTATGGCAGAGGTTGGACGAACTCCAAAGTCTTTGAGTGAGGAGGAAGTGGGAGCTTTGGTGGGTTTATATAGGAAAGGTGAGGGAATTCTTTATTATTTAGGTTTGGGACACCTTACATTAAATTAATCCAAACCTCAACCATACCAAGGTTTTTGCCCATGGTTTTGGGAAAAGGGAAGATGAAAACACTATTTTATAATGCTAAAGTCCGAACTTCTTAAAATAATAGGGTTGCTTATGTGGAGGTGAGTCACACTCCCATGCAAAATAATTTAAAAAGACAAGATGTTTAATAAGTCTTGATGGGTCCATTAATGCTTTGAAAAGTATGTAAAACAAACCCAAAATCACATTATTTTAATGGTAAAACATATATTGGCCGAACATAAAGATTATAGTATTTTATTATATCACTATTGGGTCATTATGATGTCATAAAACACATTATATATTTTAATGGTATTTAATTTGTACCCAAAAAATTGATTGTCTCAGAAAATTATAAAAAATTCACCGTTGGATAATTTCGACGTCATGATTCCAAAAATAACATTTATTTTATTTAAAAAAATTCTAAATATGTTAATTTTCACTTTTAAAATAAAAACTGACATTTATCAAAAATTCACGGGTTTTGACAGAAATGGATTTCAAACCTTAATAAAAATTATAATTGCATTCATAAAATTATAAGATCATTTATATTTAATATATATTAATTTAATAATAAAAATATTTTATTAAAATATTATTTAATTCCAAAATACATAAATTTAATAAAATATATTTTTTAATTAAATAATAACTAAAAACACTATTTGTACTTTCAAAATAATTTACAATGTATTAATAATGAAAATAAAGTATATTCATTATTATATACAAAAAATAATGTACATGAACATAGTACTATCGATTTGTTACACAAAACCTTAAAATAGATGCATAAGACCTAAGGGTAAGGTGTGCGATGGTGGCAGACTCTTGGGGTGGCTTGGATAACATCGCTCGAGTGGTAATTTCAATCAACTTCTATTTATCCGGTAGATGGTCCCGTTTGAGCTTGACATGATAAAGCTCAGCTTGGGCTTGGTCAAGAGAGAAGCCCAAGGATGCCACCTCTTTTCTGAGCTCCGACAAATGGGATTCGTATGGGGGCAATTCTACTGGATGAGGCCATCGCTTCCTTTGTGTGAGTAAATTTGGATTTGTTAAAGCCCTATATTTATACTAATCATTTGATCCCTTTTCAACAGCTATAATAGCAATGGTCAAAATTCTTAACATAAAACCAATGAAGTTGACATTTTATATATACATAAAGAGACATTTTATTAGATCAAGAGGGATTTCCATTAATTAAACTTTGGTTCGTTACATAGATTATCTTTTTAATTGGTTTTAATGTGTAATTAGAATATATTTTTTCCATTTAATCCAATGTTGGTCTTTGGAATTAATTTCACTTTGAATATGGACATTAACAAGTGTCAATGTTTTGATAATTATTGTTTTCTAAAAATATGCTATTTAATTTAACAACAGGAATTAATTTTAAATTAATTAATGTGACTTCTATGTTAAAATTTTGTTAAAATAGATATCATTCTTGAATTTGGAATATCAAACATTTCATAGGCTGAATTTTTGGTATTTTTCTGAAAAACATCAGTTTTTGATTAATAGTGAAACCACTTATTAGTAGTTAAAAACCCGACTTTTTCATTTAAATGATATTTTACCACTTATGTGAATTGAATTTCAAAAATCTAACATATGTGGTTGTTATTAGTAAGTAATATTTGGTTCAATAAGATGAAAATAATTTTTGGTGAATAGTATCTTTTGACATTTATTTACCGTTGTTAAAGGTAAATAGGATAATTCAAGGTAAAAAGAATATTATAATAATTAAAAATTACTTTAACACTTGTCCTACACTTATTGGATGAGTAATGGTCGACCATGTTCAGCAGTGGGTCAATTTTGGGACCCCATTGAACCACTTATGAAAGATAATGACACTTTAGATTAATTAATTTAATGTAAATACAAAAATGACATAAACAAATATCTCTTTGAAAATTAATTTTTACATGGTGTTATATAAGTTATCCTTTCAACTATAAATATTCATTGGAAAGTTAAGAAGATTTCCTACATCATGGTATTTTTTGATAATTTTTAGACATTTAATAATGTAAATTATTAATGACACAATAATGATGCAGTGTTTACCTCATTAATAAATCATTTAAGTAAATAAGATTATAAATATTAAAATAACATCCAAAACCTGTCAAATTATTATTTTATGCTTTTATTTAGACCATTAGTTATCTTATCTTAGACTATAATGATTTTTGGACCTTTATAATTTGAATATCATTATATAATAAAATAAAATTTTCACACTTTCCTAAAGAGCCCCTCCTCCCCTTATAAAAGGAGACAATTTCTAACCAATTCCACACACCTCTCATGCAATTTTTAATCATCCAACCTCTTCCCAATTAAGCTCAATGCATCCCTCTCTTCCACCTAGTATCCTTAACTTAATCATAAATAACTTAAACAAACCATTTTAGGTCAAACCAAAGGGAGTTACCCAAATTAAAGGATATTAAAGAATGATCGAGTCAAGTCAGACACGAGGTATGGGACTTCGTCTCAATCTTCTTTCATTGAGGAATATTTTGATTTAATACACAACTTTATTTCATATGTTTTATAAGAACCCTTGACTTTTCAGAGGAAATCTTTTTCTACAAAGAATTTTACTAAAATACAAAAAAGAATGTTTCTTTTAATGTAAGCGATTACAATGACCTTTCCAACACCACGAGTATTATTTGTTTTGTGGCTTCCATAACAAGTCATAGTGTTTTTTTCAAGGAAAATAAATGACATATACTCTTTTATGTGTTTTTTTATAGAAATTTTTTTTGATAATGTATTTTATATGTCATTATATTTAAGTGATATATTGTGATTAAAATTTGGAAATGTTTTCTTTCCTTTATATTTTTTTATGTGTTAGGATTTTACAATGGTACTTAGACATTTGATGGGTGGTTACGTGATAAACCAAATGATGGGTGGCTCCATGATAAACCCGGATGGTTGGTAACATTATAACCTCCCATTAATTGGCTATGGAAGTTGGTCATATGGCTATTCCATTTAGTTATATGTGTAGAAGTCGATCGTATGGTTATTCCATTTAAGTATGTTTAGGTCCCAAGTAACTTTATATGCTATGTGTTCTTTATATGGTTTTATGGTAATATTTTGGTTACAAAAGGGTAATTAATTATATTTTATTTAGTGAAGAGTATTTATTACTTCATAAAGGTGAAAAGTATTACTTATGTTAATGTATTCATGGTTTACTTATTGTTTTGAAAAACTAACAGTTTTCCTTCTTTGTGTATCCCTTACTTTTCTTTTTATGCTCATCACAAGTTTTTGAAATTTTTTTCATAGGACATAATGTGGAATATGTTCAAGGATGGGATCAAGGAGAAGTCATGTTGTCTTAAACCTGGAACTAGGCAAGACACTTTTTTTAAAGAGTTTGTGTTTTTTGAAAATTATGGAAACGGAGTAGAAGTGTATACTTTGTATTTTTTTAAATGAAATGTAATAGTTATGGCCTAATTATCTAAAACTATAAACCTGGAAAGATCCTTAATGCGAATTATTCATTTCATTCATGATTATGTAATGTTTTAAGGCTGGGTCCTTGTAATGTAGTTTTTTATAAATGAAAAATAAAAAATTCACAACATTCGAATTACATAACAGGATCTTTTACCTGTCTAGATTTAGGAGAATTGGAAACCAATAACACATTCCAACATAAATGTCTAAAATTTATAAATTATTAAAAAATGTTTTTTTCAGTTAACTTCTTCCACAATATAAATTTTTCACTTCATGAATGGTACACCTGTAAAAGTGATTATAATACATAGGGTGAGAATTACTTATGCCCGATAAGAGGTTTCAGAACAAAAAATAAATTGTTTTAAAACAATTATTGATATTAAACATACATACATTAAAATAGATTTCCAAAACACTTTAATATATTTAGAAAACCAATATTTCATAAAATAAATATTATTGAAAAATCATTGGGAATTCTCTTTTGAAAATAAATGTATTCTAGTGGGTCTTCCATGATACTGGGAATACCATAATAAAATCCATATCATAATGCCACTAATCATAAATAATACTTATATATTGACTCCCCATAACGTTACATAATCCAACACTAGTGCCAATTTATGAAAACATTTTTCCATGGACACGCCTTTCTAAGTTCATACCGAAAAAATTTATAAAGTAATTAAATAATATTATTTCAATCAAAAGAAACTAATTTTTCCCAAGTCCTGAAAATTTTCACAGAAAATCGTAAAATCAATTTAGGTATAATCCCATGCTTAAAACTACAATTACTATTTGAAAACCATAAATACATGAAAAATGAAACAAATGAATGCATGATATCATAATTCATGGAATGTCACATATGAGCAAGATAATGGGACTATCTATTCATACATGACATGTTAGGGGGTAAAGATCCACGTTTTCACATAAAATAATAGCTTTAATTATAATTTCACATAAACTGATAATATTTTTCAAGGAACACAAGTAATATGTAAACCATGTAAATATAGTTTAAATATTTAAACATTAATTTGATTGTTGTAATAGCATTAATAACTTATGAAAATAAATAAATAAGGTTAGCTAATACATAAACATGTTAATATATTTACATATATATTTATATGTATATATATATACATATACACATATTTATGTGTTTATTTGGATTGCAAATAATTAAAACATAAATCCCATACAGGCGTAGGATTAAGAAATTATGTTTTTAAAAACAAAACCCTAATTCCAACTATTATAAAAATTGGGTGTTATATATGTGTATTTATACATATTTATACACAAACACAAACACACACACATATATATATATATACAAGAATATATATCTATATAATTTTTTTTTCATAGGATAAGATATACCCTTTCGAAACATCAGTTTACAAAATCATGTTTGAAACAAAAACCCTTTATATAAATAAACTGAAATGGGTTGATATATATGTGTATTTATTTGTATACACACTCACACACACACATAGATATATATATACTCATATCACCCTTTTAAAACAATAATAATTTTTGATAAACTAAAATGAATCTGCCCATACTAATGTTTTAGAAACATAGTTTAGGTCAAAAACCCTTAAATCATATAAATATATACAAAATACAAAGTTATATAAGTGTATATATACATATACACACATATATATATGAAAAAACCATAATTTGATAAGCTAAAACACACCTTGCCAAACCATAATATTTAGAAATAAACATTTAAAATATAAAAACCTTATCATTCTAAAAATTCTAAGCAATATAGATTAATACAATTTCACACACACACACACACACACACACATATATATCTTGTATGATAGACTAATTTGAATCCAACTATTAAAACCTATCTTGATTTATCTAAAAAGAGGAGCTGACGGTTTCTGCAAACAATGAGAGGGCTTGTCGTAGTGAGGTTGAGACCAACCAAATCCAATCATGAGGGATACATATAACAATGTAGTTTAAGCATGGTGTGAGGAAATAGGATTATGTACACACACACACACAAACACACACGCACACACACATATTATCTTACAATTGAAACCAATGGTTTAGTTTTTTATTATTATTATTTTTATTAAAAAAACACTATATAATGACCCACATCACGTTTCTTCCTCAAAGTTATTCAATTATGAGTCATGTCACTCTTTTTTTCATGATTTCCTACCTTCCTTATAATCCAAATTTTTTCAATATATTCATTAACTATATAATTATTTTATCATATAATCCCCTCAATTATATTTTACTTTATTGTCGAATTTAAATTCTTGTTTTTAAATCAAAAGTCTTATCATTTTTTAAACATAGAATTTTTTTAAAAAACCAATTTTTTTTTTTTTCTGAAATATATATTGAATTTATTTTTTAAAATAATCAACCTCAATTTATTTTAAAAGAAAAAAATACATAAATATTGTTTTTTTGTAACAAATAAATTATATATATATATTAATAAATTATATATATTTTTTAAAAAAAATCATATAAATCATGTATTAATAATTTATATTATATTGATAATAAATAACATATAGATAATAAATTGATAAAAAATAACCGTATATATATAAATTAAATAAATAATATACATATAAAAAGACAATTATATGTATTTATAAACACAAAATTTAAATAACATATAATTTATATGAAAAATGTAAAACAAAAACATGATATAAATTATTATATTTATAAAATTTATTAAATTGAAATTTATAAATTTCTTAAAAATTTGCTTTCTGATTATAATTATTATTATTGATTTTATTTTAACCTCTTTAATTAAAAAAAATTAAAAACAAAATATAAAATTGGTAATTTAATTTCCAAGGGTGTTTCAATTAGTCTCATAACATGTCAATCATAATAAAAATCATGAAACCCTGGGGAAAATTAACATAAGAATAGTGTATGATCAGATGATTAGTAATGGTATTTTTACAATAGAAGCAATGTAATAAGTACAATGTAAATGAAAATAAATAAATCTAATTCCATTTCATAAATAACTCAGGCATAAAATGACAAGGATAAAATATAACCAAATAATGCCATATAAACAATCAGGTGAGCTAGAAAACATATCTAGGAAAATTTTAAGGACTAAATAATTGCATTAAAATAAGTAAATAATATCATAATGATGAAATGAATATTAATATACATATAAAAAATTTCATTGAGGCCTTATACAAGACATCTGAAAAATGGTGAACTTGTTAACCAAATCCATATCTAAAATTAAATGGGTAAGGCCTTAGCCAAGACCGTATATTGTGCTTCTCAACTGATGTACCGATGCATAAAGGGGGTATGTTTTTCCCTAACCATCACATAGTAATTCCAATTAATTCCTCATATTAAAAGTGCGAAACAACATAAACATATGGAATGCAGATATCATTCCCCAATCAATAAACAGAATCCCATTATTAGTAAAATGGGGAATTGTATCAAAATAGCACATCCATAGTCAAAATGATCCTAAAATATTTAATAAAAAAATTTAGACAATATTATAATATATTATCCTCAATTGAAACATAAAATTTAAAAACGATGTTCACACAGATGAAAATACCCTAATAAAATCATTGATAATTCGTAAGGGAAATACCCCTTTTTCTGTAAAAAATTACTTAAATGGATAAAAAGAATTTTTAGAAAAAAAATTCACTGAAAATAACCATTTAAACATATAGAGTATGCTTCCATACAATAAGTAATCATGGATGAATAAATATTTTCAAATGTAATAATAGATAAAGAAAACATTCACATTTGTATTTTTGTCAAAAATGTAAAAAATTATAACGTTTAAAAGTTGACATAAATATTCCTTTAAATACATTTAATAAAAAGTAAAACATTGGTAAAATTATTTAAAAATTCATAGAATAATAATAAAAAAGTATCTGAAATCACATAAATTGAAGATATATATAATTTTTAGATACCTACATATAAAAAACCTCATATAATAATGAGATTGTGAAATTAACCATTACCATAGCTAGGATTTTATCCGTATGTGTACAAAACTCCATTATAGTTGTTTTAAACATATTTTTAACTTATAAAATAAATATAATAATATTTCATTTATTATATATGACTCCCTTATAACATTTTAAAACCCATTTATAAATAATACTAAATTTATTGTAATATTTGATGTGTTGATTATCATAATTTCCCATTCTTATTTTGTCTTGAATGTTCCTATTATCTGGAATATAATATATATCCATCATCTCTAAAATAATATTAATGTGATAAATACAATATTTAATCACTAAATACATTATTCGATTCATTATTGAATGATTATCAAGGAAAATTAATCTCATTGCACCATCAAGATGATATGCCATATGTACGAACGATCAATGATATAATTCGCTTATTGGTGAGAAGGGTAAATAATTAGATGGTATATTAATAACAATGAATTAATATAATGTCATAAGTAATATTTATATACATTATTTTCCTAATTATAACCATCCACATAATATGGTGATGAAGTAAATTTTCTCCATGGCATGGAAACCGTAAGTTGTACATACGCGTGAACGATGTTTTCTTTTTCTCATAATATGGATATGTCATGAAATATGTTTATACCATAATAATAATATCACATGATAATATATATTATACTAGTGTTATTACTTCATTTATTACATAATTAATTAAAAGGAAATATAAGATGAAATGATCTTGGAAGTGTTGGTAAAAATGATTACCTCCTCTTCATCAAACTTATTTTAGATCTCTTATTAGGGATATGGAGTATGGATTTTGGGAATAACCCAAAATCATAGACATGTGTTGTGATGTTTTTAGCAATAATGGGTAGATTTTTATTGATCAATAAGGTTCAAATTTCTTTGAAAAAGTGAGGGCATAGTTTCCCTTTTATAATTGAGGTGAGGTGCATTTTTGGGAACACTCAAAATATTAGATTAACATATATTAATTTATAATTCCAAATGGAACAAGAGTGATTTATTTCAAATCTAATATGAGTATGGGTCCAAATCCTCCCAAAAAATATATTTAGGCATGTTTAGGTCATATTAGAACATTTATCATTTGGCTTTATCCATTAATTGTTTCCTTTAACTCTTATCATGACAACGTGTGTTTATATACTTTCATTGTTAGTATAGGTACAATAAAATTAAAAATGAACATAAAATGATCCCGAATTTTAATTTTCAATTTTAACACAAGTAGTATTAAATTTTTCATATTTTTTTTAATTTTTTATCCTTTAATAAAATATTAGTTATTTAAAAATATCACTAATGTTAATTTTAAAAGTCATCATTACATTACTCATTAACAATATCATGAAAGAATGATAAATTATAATCAATAATTTTTAAACATCAATAATATATAAAAGTATTGTAAACAATTCTTGTATGACATTACTCATCTCAAAATATATTTGTTTTATTATTTCGATATTATTTTTATTAGATATTTCCTTTAATTAAACAATTAATACGTCAACATTGAGAATGAATTTAATTTAATTATATCATCCCAAATATTAATAATAAATTACCATGATAAATATAAAAAAAATTATATTTGAAATTAGTATTTGTAGTCCAAAAAATTCTTTATATAACATATTATTAAATATCTTTCAATCATTAAAAAGAGAAGTATGACAAAATTTAATTTCATTTAAATATAATATTCTAAAGGTTATATTCTCTTCCAAAAAGCCATAAATTGTCACATAACATATTAATTAATTCATAAAAAAATAAATACCCTTCAAATTATATTTGGAAAATTGTTATAGTAATTATCATTTATTTATAATATTTTGTTTACCCTTAATTATATGATTTACCAGTAACCGTGGTAACAAAAAAATTACAAAATTTAATATTCATAATGTTAAATGACAAAAGGGACATATTTACTAAAATATATACATTCTGACTCAAAACATGGAATCCATTTTCTAAAATTCAAAACAAAAAATTTGCTAGAATTAATTAAAAACTATTCTTGTTGACGGATCGAGAAAACATGTTTTCAAAGTTAAAATGTTTAGTAGATTGGAATATTTTAATATCAAAATTTAATTTGAAATTGATTCCAATGACATAAATTAGATTAAATGACAAACATGGGATTTAAATATATTATAAAACCATTAAAATATATTACATTACACTATAAATTAATTTTATTGAAAATAAATTATTAATTAAAATTAAATATTTTTTCAATATTCATAAAATATAATCTTTTGGAAAAATTACCAAAAAAATAAAAAAAATGTAAATTTATATATTCCAATTTCAATGAAAAGAATAATTTTCTCAGCTATTATTTATATAAGTTTCAATAACGATATTTAAAATATTGAACTAAAAAAAGTTAGTAAAACTATCTTTATAAAGTATATACTTTTAATGCATAAAACATGATACATTCTTATCTTTTGCATACAAAATATTTTGGTCAGTGTAAAAATATTAAACATATAAATTTCATAATGCCCTTAATATTATTATTTCCCACTAGTTTTATGGTAGGATTATATAAATCACTTATTAATAGATCATCGTGCATTTTAACTCAGTTTTTCAAGAAACAAATGCTATTATATTTATATATAATTAAAATAAACCACAATATATTGAGGTGTTTCATTCTTCACCATTTAAAAAATTTCCTCCTTAGAATTTGTAGAATATCCCCCTTATTAAAATAATGATGAAGCTCACCATTATAATTTCATCATATTCCCATGTCACTTCTTTTATTTTATGGTTTCTCTAAATAACACTTTCCAATCAAGTCATCCAATTCCTAAAAACTATATCTCTTGTGTTAATAATTTCAATAGTCTCTTTTTACTAAGACAATTCAGGTTTCAGTTTGATTTATTCATATGTGAGTACATGTGTTGTGTTAGCATGTATTTCCTAAACAATGATTGATTGATCATAACATGATTATTAGAGTGACTTGGAAGCATTACCAATCTATAGGCTACGACTCTAATTATATATATAATTATGAATGGTCCGATGTACCTGGGTCTCAGTTTTCCTTAATTATAAAACCATATGCCGCCCTTCAAGGGAGATACATTCAAGAAAACCTGATATCCCATATAAAACTCTATATACATCATTCGGTTATTGGCATATATATTTTTACTAAATTGAGATGCATGGATATGGGGTTCAATAGTCTTTACCTTTTCCATTTTCTCATCCAAATGTTTTGACCCAATAAGTTTCCTCTCACAAAACATCAACCCAGAAAGTTTGTGTATGACATATATTTCTATATGAGTCTTTATAATATAACATCTAAATACTTAAATGGAAGATATTATTATAATGAAATCCTACCAAAGGAAAATATTGATCCTACATGCCTTTAAAGTAATGTTTGAAATAATTCAACATGTCTTCTAATGTTTGAATACTCCTTTTTAGTGGTCCATCTTTTTTAGGAGGGTAGTTGGTGATCAAATGAAGCTAAATATCTGAAACTGTCTGAAGACATTTCAAGATTTATGATGTAAAATGGATATCTTGAAATGCCAAAATCAAAAAATATTCACCTTTAATTATTATAAATTCATTAATATAGATTCTTTCTAAGAATTCAAGAGTAAAATAGTCTCTTATAGAAAGAAAAGGTGTTGATTTGGTCACGAAATCAATAATTACCCATATTTCATCATTTATTAGGGAGTTATTTTTTAATTTAGTGAAAACTTCCATTATAATGATAACCAATTTCAAAATAGGTCTTGGAAGAGGATGCATTAATCCTTTATGTTTTTTTCTTTTATCCTTCTCCTTTTGAGGAAAGAAATATCCTGACACATAATCAATAATTTCCATCTTCATTTTATCCACCATAAATGTTATATCAAATATATATACATCGTTTTACTTATAGGATGCATAATGAAATTTGGGCTATGAGAATCATCAAAAAATTCAATTTTAATATTTGAAATAGAGGGAAGAGAATCTCTCTTTACAAATTTAAAAATAATATATTAATATACAATGTCTCTTAATTTTTCATCATTCACGGTTTTAGTTTTTTTTCGAAATTATAATCATTAGAATAAATTTTTTTAACTCTATTAAGGATAGTTCAAAATCCTTTAGAGAAAATTAGTGATGTTTTACATTCCTTGATAATTCTCCTATCCATTTTTACTGGATAATTAATATTAGGTTCCCTAATAATACTCATTTTTTTCAAAACTACATGAACCTTTTGAGTCAATGCATATCCTTTCTTTTATTCCTTCACTATATGATAGTGTATTGAACAATCATAATCTTTCTCTATCTTGATCTATCTCCATTGATACATTTTGAGTTCTTTCTGTGAGAAAATACAACTCAAAATATTTTGATATTTATATATGTAACATATTTCACCATATATATAGTACCTCCAAATCTTCAAACAAAATATTAGAGCTGTTAAATCATAATCACGAGTTAGATAGTTTTGTTAATGAGTTTTTAATTTCTTGGATTCATATAAAATAACTCTTCAATTTTTCCTAAGGACTCAACCATGTTCCTTCCTTTATGAGTCATTATAAATCTAAAATCCACCATTTCCATATTCTAAATTCAAAATTAGATAATTTAACAATATTTTATTAAATAATTAAAAAAATTCATTATATTTTTTTCAATAGGAACATAACCCCTTTACACATGATTTTGGATAATGTGTTATCCAATCAGAAAAAATTCTAAATGAAATTCCAATAATAACCAAGTAAATAAATGGAACTACATACCATGGTTATTATCATCGGTGAAGGATAATATTATATTGATATGTATTAATAGGATCAACATAGATTAAATAAATATAGACAATTTGGATAATGAAATTCATTTCCTAAATCCCAAATTCACACTTACAAAATTTACCATATAACTCTTGCCTTCTTATTGTCTCAGAATAATCTGAAAGTGATTCTCACGGTCAATATAGATTTTAAAATATACTATAAAATAATCAATGAATACTACAAAAAAATAATCATGATACTACATTAGTACTATATTTATTAGATCTATAAAAATTGAGGGTGAATTTATTAAATCCAAATGCCATTACTATAAACTCAAAATGTCGAGACATAATCCAATAAGTTGTCTTTGGATTTTCTTTCATCATTACTCAGAGTTGATGATTTCCAGAATGAAGGTAAATATGTTAAAAAAAATTGAGCTCCATGATGTTAATCAAATAAATCATCTATATGAGTCATTATAAACTTGTTATTTATTTCAATAACATTGATTTCCCTATAATCAATACACATCTTCATGGATCCATCTTTTTTCTTAACAAAAAGACTAGAGGATCTCTATGGATAAACACTAGCGTGAATAAATTCATTGTTTCCCAAAGCCTGTAGTTTTTTATTGAACTCCACTAATTCCATTTTGGACATTCTTGAGGGAATATTTGATATTGGTCTAACATCAGGGATTAAATAAAATATCAACATCGCTATCTAGGTGATGTCAATGTTAATCCTTAGTAAATGAATCAGTGTATTCCTTTACAATTAGTTCAACATCAATTTTAATATTTACTTCATAATCCATAAATTTCATTTTCTATTCCTCTATGAAATTTTTATTTAGTAGAGAAACTTGGCGTCGATCTTTATAAGAATCAGAGGGACAGTTTTCTACTCTAAAGATAAGGAATTTTATATATTCATCACAAATAATTTTTTTAAATGTTGGGGCCGAAGCCTCAATTTATTATTTAAAGAAAATACCTCCTTAGACTAGGTAGAGGGAGACCCATTACATAGCCCGAAGGCCCATGGCCAAGTGGCCTGAAGAATAGGCTTAAAAGCCCATTTTTTGGATCAAAGAGCCCCTCAGTGAAAAGTATAATTTTCTTAGAAAATTGGGATGTTATAAAATAATGAAACGAAAAAGAAACAAATAAATCATTATAAGAATTTTAGTATAATATTATAATACATTACACATCATCATTATGAACCTCATTTTATGAAATTGTGATCACATAAGCTTAGAATTGAGCCCTTTTCATTTTTTGGTGCATTTTTCTTTGAGGATTAGGACATTAATTAGATTAGTGTCCCATACCCATCAATTATAGAATTGAACACTTTTATATTCTTTCATTCTCTTTCAATCAGGATCATGATGCCCTTTTTATCCTCACATGAAATAAACACATTTTTCTTTTAAGAATACAGCACGGTATTTCCTTCTACAGGTATTTCATGTTAAAAAAAATTTCCTTCCCTTTATCCAATATTTTCTCATTCAATATTTTCTACTATTCAATTCCCTTAAATTCATAATACTTATAAATTATTTCCCTCTTTTTATATCACATGAGACTATATCTTCATATGGTGAGCATTCTTAGGAGACCAATTCCCGTAGGAGGAATGGTTTTTACCCATCAAATAATCAATCAATATTTCTCTTTGTATTTAGTATAAAATATGTGTCATTCCTTTATATCCTTTTAATGTTGGCATAATATTTAGAAAAACTATCATCCTCTTTTTTCCTCATACTCAATAATTTTCTATCCATATTCGCTCATTTTTTGAGAGGGAAATATTTTTCCAGGAAATGATCCTAAAAATACTTCTATACCATGTTTTATATTTCTTTTTCTTCCCTTGTTTTTTGAATCAATAACCACCATATATCTACATCACTCGAGAGTTGAAAAATGGCCATGAAAACCCTCCCCTATTCATTACATTCTATAGTAAGATATAAATTCTCTATGGATGTTATCCATTTCTTAACTAAAAATTGATTTATATCCATATTAAACGATGAGGGATATTTTCTCAGGATGTATTGGAAATATTTTCCTTCACATTGCGAATATGTATTCACTATACGGGTATGGTTATTATTCATAACCTGAATCAATTTTCCATGTATATTTTTATGTTTTTAGCACTAGTTTAATCTTCAGCTCTAGAACCAAAAATATTATTTTAATTATAGGTGAAATCTCTAGATAGATATCATGCATTGATATATTTTTTCTTCCTTCCACTTCGTACCATTTATAAACAATAAAACACATTATTTTAGGTTATGAAACATAATGTATAATTTCAAACTAGTAAAACACTTAACATAAATTGAAAATTTTATGCATAGCTAATATCTTAACCATAAATAGGTTTTCTTTGGTGATATATTTACTTTTTAGTCCAATATAATGGTTTGTAAATAAAATGTGAATTATATTAATAATATCCATTGGGTGTGTCCAACCAGGTACATTATAAGGTTGTTTTTCATTAACCATGTTATTCCAAGTGAGTCCTTATGCACATTTCTAGAGTTGTTACCCCTAGGTATATCTATTATATGACCAAGAAAACTTTAAGTATCTAGATGACATGGAATTATTAGATTACCTACATAATATATACCTTACCAAACATAAAGGATTATCTAATATAATTATTCTCATAATTTAACATAGGCTTATGTTCCCTTATATATGTTTTCTAAATCTAGTTTCAATGTTCTCTAATAAACATTCTATAATACATGCTATAACAACCCCAAACCCAATAGACTATAATTTGTGGTCACATTATTATAATTTTATATCTTACAAGTGTTTGTATCCCAAAGGGTCGAATTGTTTATTAGTTTTGGAAAACTAAATACACTCATGAATTATACATTGCAACTAAATATATAAAATATAACCTACAAACTTCATGGAAAACACCATAAGTCCCTATGAATATCAGTTTTAAAATAAATGTTGACATGCTAAAGAAATTAAACATTTGAATGGGGTGAGCTCATATTCTCAAAAAGGTTATGAATAAAGAATAAAATAATAATTAACTATAATGGAAAGGTAAATAAATAGATCTCATTCTATTTAATCAATAACGTGATCATAAAATGACTATTGTAATATATGATCAAATAATGACATATAAACAATAACATGAGTAAGAAACCTCATCCCATGAATTTATTCCAATAGAATAATCAAACAGAAATAATTGAAAAATATCACAATGAAGGATTTTATAATGATGGAAAAATTAAAACAACATTTAGGCCACAACCAATACATCTAAAAATAAATGGTAAAGGCCTAAGAGAAATCTATATTTGATAGTAATTAGGTAAGGGATCAGCCATTTCCATGTATGGTTTGTCTCATGAGACATACCAAAACATTAAGGGGAATTATCAGGCCCTTATTATCACTTACTAATTTGTATTTATTCCTAATATAAATTTTCTAAAAAATATATATATATTAAATGTAAATATATTTCCCTAATAATTAAACATAATCACAAACTATTTTGAGTAATATAGTGTATATTATCTAAATAGGACATCTATTGTCAAACTGAACATTAAAATATTAATAAAATATTATAGATATTGTTATAGCTGGTCAACCTTAATAAAACAACAAATCAGACATTTTTTATTGACATATATGATGATACTCCAACAAAAGCACTAAACATTCTAGAGACAAATACCCCCTTTATTGTAAAAAATTATTTAAACGCTACAAAGATTTAAAAGAAATTTTTTTATTGAAAATAATATTAAAACATTTAATGGTGGATTCCAGAAAATAATTCATTATGATTGAAGAAGAATACCCGTATTCAATATATGTTGAAAACCCTTTCTTTCCATATTTTTGTCGAAAAGGTCATAATGTACGTCATTTTGAAAATGAAAAATAGATTCCTTTAAACCAATAAATAAAATTAAAACATGGGTGAAACGATTTTAATCATTGGTAGGATAATAATACTTTTTTTAAATCATGGACACAGATGATAAATATTCCCTAGTAGACACTTACATACAAATAGTCCCGAATAATAATGAGATTATGAAATTAACCCTTACATTTGTTATGATTTCCTTCATACAAGTATGCATGTACTACATAGTGGGTTTAAACATATTATAAACTTATAACAATATCATAATAATATTTATGAAATCATGAATTATCCACTTATAACATTTTAACACATATTTGTTAATAATATTTTATTCATTTTACTATTTATGGTGTTAATTAACATGATATACCGTGCTTATTTTACCTTGAGATTAAAGGTTCTCATCAATAATATATATGTAAATCATACAAAGAATAATATTATTTTCAAGAAAATAATTTCTAATCCTCAAATATATTCCAATAATTATTATTGAATGGTTATAATGGAAAATAAATCTCATCACGTCACGGAGATGGCTGGTCATACGCACACTTGACCAATTACATCATTTTATTATTGGTGAAAAGGGTAAAAAATAATATGGTTTATTAATTCTCAAGAATAAATAACATGTCATATTTACTTTATATATCTATTATTTCCATCATTATACCAATATAAATAATGTGGTGAAAAAAAATAAATTACACCACGACGTGGAGACTGTAATTTGTAGTACTAATGCAAGGTGATTTAATTTATCATAAGATGGATATTTATGGAATATATTTGTTCCATAATCATAATAAAATATTATTATATATATTATAAAATAATTATAACTTTATAATAGAAAAAATCATGAAAAGGATGTATAATAAGAAATTAACATGGATGAGTTGGTAAAAACGATTAAAACTTCTTAATTGGACCCCCTTTAGATCTCATATGAGGGATCTAGGTTTAGTATTTCTGAAAAAAAAGATCTCAAATACATATATAAGAATGTGGTTATGATAAATATTTAGGGTTTTTGTGATCTAGATGGCTGAATGTGGTGTGATTATGTGAGAGAGTAGGTACCCTTATAAAATTGAGGAGGAGGAACTTTTGGATACTCTTAAAAATGTTAAATTAATATAAATTATTTTATTACTCTAAAAGGATCCAAAGTGAATGATATATAATAAAATATGATTATTGGTGTATATACACTCATGAAATATTTTTTAGTCCTGTTTAGGTCACATTCTTAAACAAATCTTTTTGATTTAACCATTAATTAATTGTTTTTACTCTTACAGTGACAACATGAGTTTTTATAGATTGAAGGTTAATATAGTTACTATAAAATGAAAAAATCAAATGAATCATGGTTTAAGTTATCAATTTAATTGAAATTATTTGTCCTAATGTCATATTTTAATGTATTTTATTTATGTTAACAAAATATTGATTATGTTTAATTGTTAATACTATCAATTTTTAAACTATTCATTACTCAGCTTTTTAAAAATCTCATAATAGGAATATAAAATCTAAAAATTATGTTTGAAACAAAAAAAATAATTCAAAATAATAAAATCAATCATGTATTACTTAATTTTTTGAAAATATAATTATTTTAGTGTCCTTACTTTCATTTATTTGATATTTCCTTTAAGTACACAAAAAATGCATGATCATTATAGAAGCCATTAATTTAATTATTTCAACCAAAAATTTAAAAATAATTATAATTACAAAGATAACCATATTATATTTCAATATATTATTTATATTCAAAAATATACCTTATATTAAATCTTAGTAAAAATACTTCAATTTTTTAAAATAAAATTATGCAAAAATTGAATCTCTTTTCAATATAATATTAAAAAGGTTATATTCACTTCTGAATAACTGTAAATCATTTCATTACTGATATATTAATAAATACGGATAAAAACTAATCATATAATTAAATTATGATAAGTTTTATTTTAATTTTCTAGTATTTTTAATATTATTTCACCATTAATTACCTGATTTAAACATAACTTGGTCATAAAAAATATTATTGAAGTTATTATTCATAATGAAAAAAAATAAAAGGGCCATATTTACTAAATATGGACCTTTTGATTCAAAATATGGAATCCATTTTTATAAATTCACAACAAAAAATTTGTACATTTAATTTATAATTAATTCTATTGAAGGATATAGAAAATTCATTTTTAATGTAAAAAATATTCAAAAGATTCGAATGTTGTTAATTAAAATTTTAATATTAAATTTATTCTAATTAAATAAATGGAATTAAATGATAAGAAATTTATCTAATTATTTATTAAATCCATTAAAATAAATAACATGAAACTATAAATTAATTTTATAAAAAACATGTTTTTAATTAAAATACATTAGTATTTCCACTATTCATAAAAAAGAATCTTATCTGAAAAATACAAAAAATTTATCCAAAGTATATTTGTATATTATTATTTCATTTTAAGTTTATATTTTATCAAATTAAATGTATAAGTGATAAAAAATAGATTTAAAACAAGTGTGTCATCAAATGGAAGTAAAACTTCCTTTAAGAAATATAGCCTTTTAATTATTAAGATTGGATTCATTCTTATTTTATTCATAAAATTTATTGGGGATTAATGTCACAAAATTAAATATATAAACTTCATAATTTGGTTTTTACTATTCATTACTCCTATTTTAGTGGCAAGGTTATAAGAAGTCTCTTATTAAAAGATCACACTGTGTTTGAACCAAATGCCTGTTTGATTTTGTTTTTCCATAAATCATTATATACCATGTCATCACTTCAGGTTTCCTTTGTTCATGTAATCTTTGGTAATTATTTTTTGGGGTTCCCCTAGAACTTTTTCAAAATGGGATTCTTCTTCTTTTTTCAATAAAATGCGGCTTGACCCTCAACCCTTTAGAAAAAATTAATGATGAATTATTTAAATTAAATATATAGATTATATATCTAAATATTTGAATATATATCAATATATATATCTTGAATAGTTATATAGTTAATATAATATCTGTTTATGCTTGAAAAATGGGTTTCCTAAAAAATCATTTTCATTATGATGTGTGGGTTTGTTTTTTAACTAAATTCGACCACATTTTTAATTTGAAATTGACAAAATATATATTGTATTTTTAATCAGAGAAATTATTAATATTTAATAATTTAGGATTAATTTTTTTTCATAATTAATAATAAAATAGAATAATTTAAATACCATGATTAATGTTAAAATAGGGTTTTGTAGTGTTACAAGATCATGTCAATAAATTAATTTTTCAAATAAGTGAAATTTTTATATGATAAATTTTATTTCATATTAATAATTTTTAAGTATATATCATATAATAAGGATCCTTTAATGTTAATATTAATTTATAAATTAACTTGTTTAAAATATAAGTTACCAAATTGAAAATAAATATGGTAAAAGTGAGAAACCAAAAAGGTAAATTAAATAACCTATTAAAAACCAATTTCATTTTATATTTAGTTTCTGTTTCACAATTTTATCATCCCTCAACCCCATTATTTATCAATTTTGTTAGCACTTGGGTTGCGAGTGACTTAATATTATATAATAGATTTTGGTATTCACAAGCAATTCACTCCTCAATCATAAAATGTCAATATACCCTATCACATATTAAAATATTTTAATCAATTTGGATCAACTAAACATTAGATGAATATCTCCGAAACATCATCATACACATTCTATTACTAATATATTTCCTAGAATAGTAACCTGAGGGTCCTTAATAAGAGATCCGAAGGAGTATTTTTTAAGAGAAGATAATTGACATCAGTAAGCCCCTTCTTTTTTACTCCTTCTTTTAAAAGAATCAATTATGTATGAACAATTCCAATATAATAAAAACAATTCCTCTCATATTTTTATATTTCATTATATTTATGGAATTATATTTATCTATCTCATTATTTATCAAATGGAAAATGTATCAATCGCTCGGCTGTACAGTGGGCTACAATATTCTGAAATGATTTATTTTTTTTCTATCGCCAACAAACATTGATAGTGATAATGATAGGAATAAATCCAATAAATGATATATATGAAATGAAATTTATTAGCTAAAATAAATAAATATTATAATACCTTACCCTTTCACCCATTAAGGAAATGATATCCTCACTCACGCTTACATACATCCTACCATCCTTATAATGTTATGTGATTTATATTCCATGTAAATATTTAACAAATTATATTAAGAATGTATCCAATGAAAAAAAAATACGATTCTTGTAAAAATAATATAATTTTTTAGATGATGGATATATATCACCTTCACAAGAAAGAGATAATTTGTGAAAAAACTAGGAATGAGAAATCAAAGTTGTTAACAATAGAAACAATGGTTATATTGAAATATTATTGAATAATTATTGGTAAAATGTTTTAATAGGATAGTATATGATATTATAATTACAAATATGGTTTTTGGATAAATTAATAACAACATTAAATTTATTATATATGAATTAAAAGAAAAATCAATTAAATTGACGCATGAGGTTATGGAGTTCATCACAATTAACACTGAATTAACACATATTTAAAATTATTAAACTATTAAATTTTATGTTCTCTGTATATAGAGCCATTTATTTATTTCATATAAATACCTATTTATTAAATATGGATAACTTTTTTATTAATGAATATTTATTCATGGATTTACTATTTAAAAGTTACCAAAAAGTATGAATTTATTTTTCAATATCACATTCTTTTGAGATTGATTTTATTTTCATTGATGGAATCCTATAATTTATACTTCATATGAACCAATTATTTTATTATACAAAATATTTTTATAGAGTTTTGAAAAAATTTATACCATTTCCTCTCTTGCTTACATTAATAAATTAAAATAATTTTTAAAGGAAAATTTTATTTTATTATTCTTTATATGAGATATATTTTTCTTCATGTTATTTTTTTTCAGTAATTGTTTTAAAAATGTCTATAAATATACCAAAAATATTTATTTAGAAGAGTTAAATTTATAACTGACTTTTAAAATGGGTTTTTATGTAATTTTTATATTATTTTCTGATTTTTTTTCATCTTTCATTACAAAAGGTAAAAATTAGTATTTTTTAACATATATGAATATAACATAGTTTCCCAATACTATAACTATTTAATAAAATTTACCCTATTAAACTCATTTTCAATGGTTTTACAATGAAATCCCTTTTATGAAATTTTATATTAAAATTTCAATTTCATTACTGTTATAATTACAATAGGCATGATTCTATTTTAAAACCTATATTCCTGATAAAAGAATGGTCAACACACACCTCTTGACTAATTTGATGGTTTTTACCATTATCGTGACATAATCACTATCATGGGATGACTTTTCATTTGACATTACATTTCTCATAAATATCCAAAATATTTATATAATGTATATGAATATAATAAAAACATTATACAAGTTTTACATACATTTTTTACATTGGAAATTATTTGATTAATGAATGAAATATTGATAAATCTATATTCTTAATCAAAATTGATATTTTTTTATATGTCATATTATTCATGAATTAAATCAGTCTTTTGATATATTTGGAATTCTTTGGACATGAAGTTATGGGTGGAGATGAGAATTAAATTTCCCATAAAGTTTATGATAGGTCTAAGAGACAAATTAGAGTGCTAAATTAAGTTACTTTTTACCAATTATTTTAATCCCTCTAGGAACGATGCCTTAATAGTATAGATATCCTTATTTTTTTGAGATCCTGACATCAATCAATATTCATTTACTTCATTTATAATTCTTTTTTTATTATCCATGATATAGAGACCCTAGACTTTCATACATTGAAATCATATCTATCTAGATAAATATATAACAGATTACATAAACAAATATCTGAGGAATTTAAGAGTTTACTAGATTTGGAGACTAGGTAAAAATTATCCCAATTTGGTGAAAGATCATCAGTATCAACCATAATGATGTCCCCCTATTGGACACCTGAAAAACATACCCTACTTAAATCATTTTTTTATAACCTGGGGAATGAAATAATAAGAAATGGTGACCTCCTAAGAATAGTAATGATATAAAAGGGAGATATATAGACAATTTTTTATTATAGGTGTATGATAATATGAGCATAATATTTGAAAACCATACCCTTCATTTCATAAATTATAATAATGACTTTTGGGGTAATGTTTAGTAGTTCCTACAACACAAATCATAAGAATATGAAATAAAATGTGCCACAAGAGAAAAAAATTATAATAAGACATAATTTTTTCTTGTATAGGTAATAATAGATAACATTAAGTCAAGGATACCCATGAATGTATTCATAACAAGTTAGGATTGGGATAACCACCCATGTACCTGCTTCAGAATTGGGGTAACCCGTCATGTACCCTATTTAGGTAATGTGTTTTCCTCCTTTGTGCCCACTTTTGGGATTATGTTAAATTCCCATTTAATATCTTTCAGGGTTGAGATAACCACCCATTACCATTTGATCTCATAAAACAATAATCATTATCTAATGAATTATAGGGAGATATATGTCCCACCCATCACATAATCCATAAATTAATGTGACATACTATCATATAAAATTCAACATATTATAACTCATGGAAGAAGTATGATTCAAAAATTATTTCATCATAAAATGTCATATGGAAAATATATGGGATTCATAATCATTTCATAGTTATATCCCAACATAACCCACGTAAAATAAATGAGTTTCTAAACATTTCATCATACCATAACCTATGGAAAAGAGATATGTTTCAAAATAATTTCATCATATAAAAATTGTATAACTCATTGAAAAATAAATGGGTTTCATACTAATTTTGGCATGGTATATACCATGTAAGAGAAATAGGTTTCATTATAATCTTTTTATCAAAAACATTCATAGAAAGAGTAATAACAAAATCCTTTTTTCAAATCCATCGTAATGACTTAGTTACAAAAAAGTATTATATCCTAGATGAAAGATAATTTTAAAAGATAAATCATGTATAACATTTAATGAGGAAGATATAATTTAACTAAAAATAAATTTCTGAATCATAATACATTTCCCATATCATTTTTATTGAGAATAATATTTAAAATTTATAAAGGATACTTTAAAAAATTAAAAATTACCTGAGGAAAATATCTTTTCCAACTTGAAAATTCCACTATAAAACCTAAAAAAATTAAATAATATATTTATTTAAAATAACACTAAAAACAAATACAGTATGGATCAATGAATATAATGTTAATAAAGGAATGAAATTTTATTCATGTCATACATATTAAAGGAATGATCCCTTTAATATTTTATGTAAAATCCAAATGAGCAATGTTTGAAAATGATATAAATATTGTTCAAAAAACATTTTTAAAAAATAAAAACAAGTGGGAAATGAATTTAATAACCCATTTAATGAATTATAAAAAATTATTTTAAATTATTTTTAGATACATTTTTTTGGAAGAAAATGGGTTTCACAAAAGAGATAAATAAAGATGATCATTATTAAAATAATTATTTTAAAATATTGAGGTTTTGAAGAGATAAAAATTAAATTAAATCATGTATTCTAAAGGAATAAAAATAGGAGAACAAAATTACAAGGTTTCATGAGATATAGTTCATAATATTTCATTATTGGAAGAATAATCATAAACTATCTCAGTAAATAATGAGATTGTAGCATGGAACTATTACCACTTTAGTTTTTTTGAATAATATGCCATATGAAATAATAACATTCAACTAACTATAAAATAGAATTCAAATAAATATATTAATTATACTTAAATGTCAATTTAGATATATATAAACTTTATAAAAGTGTATATTTTCCTAACATAACACATTTTCAAGGAAGTCAAATTGAGAAAAAATATTTCTTTCCATTTAAGTAGTCCTTTAAACGATAAGCCCCAATAAATAAAAAACAACAGGAAAAACATTAAATATTATGAAAAAATTTACATTCATGATATAATATTTCAATTCTCCAGTATATATAACCTCAAAATAAATTAGCGGTGAATTTAAATATAGCTTTTTGGAGGAAAAAGCGAGAGGAGAAATCCCTTAACGATTTTATAATATTTTGAATCAAAATATCAATAAAAGTATAAAATAAAAATGAAACATTAATGTTTTTAATATAATTATATTAACTAAAAATCATGTAAAATAATTATTATATAATCCACAAAAAATATACAATTGTGAAATTTTCATAAATCTCCCTTAAATAAAAGAGATACTAAGCATCTATTATCGTATGTCACAACTTACATTGTACATGTTTGAAAATCCTATATAATAAATATATTTCTATTAAATATATATTACATAGAAAAAATTACATATATCATATAATACATAATGTATATATATCCTTTTATTACATATTTATTAATAATTTGAAGAGAAATTCATATTTTAGTTAATAACTGCATTATTGTTTTATGTTTTCATTTGTGGTTTTCTATCCTATTAATTTGATAAATGTTACCTAATTTAAGTAATAATAATCAAGAAATAATTATCACATTTATACATCAATTAAAAATTTATAACCAATCATTAAATATTGTTTTTATTAATTATGTGCGCTATGATCATGTAGATAATAGGTCACAAGTATACTGGATCAATGTTTCCACTCATGAATTATTATTATCTAATTGAGGTAAATAATGAATTATATTTCTATAATTATCATAATATCAAAAATACCATTTTATTTTTTCAAATATTATCCTATATATCATCCATGTGGTGTGGTGAGGAAAATAGAGTCACAACGCTTCATGATGGTGGTAGCCTAGATGTACAGAAATGATGTTATCATATTTCATGGGTTAAAAAGTTAAAAAAAATAAAATGTTATATTATA
Organism: Viscum album; assembly: GCA_963277665.1. NCBI lineage: Eukaryota > Viridiplantae > Streptophyta > Magnoliopsida > Santalales > Viscaceae > Viscum > Viscum album. The sequence goes on from OY728159.1 coordinate 236,361,987, forward strand.
TTTTGATAATGATAAATATGGAATAAATATCATTATTATTTAATTTATATCTCATACTGTAGTCAAGTTTATCCTTATTATTTTCCATGTAATGCATTACTGAAATCGAATCACATCACTTCGCGAGGTGGTAGTCCACCATACACATGAGTGCAATTATCGTGTCCTATATAAAATGGTAATTAAATGGTATTATATATTATATATGTACTCAGTGTGAATAATTATATAATAATTATCACATATATACTATATATATATATATAGACAACTATGAGAGGTGGTCATGAATGAAAAAATGACATCAGTTACTGATGTGGTTGTCCTCTGTACAAGTGAACGATAATTTCTTAACATATTTTGTAGAAGTAGATATTTTTTTATGTAATCACATTAGCAAAAAAAATCTTAGTATCTTTAATATACTATTGTTTTGATATCATAATGGTATAATAAGAATTTATGTAGGATATGTATAAAATAAAATAAAAATCCATTATTGAATAATGTTACGCCATCATTAGGTATCCTCTCTAGGTATATACCAGAAGGCTTATTAGATTAGATTTAATCCAAAAATAAGGATTATATTAAGGTAGAATAGAATATAAGATGTGATTTTGGTAGGTATTTTCTTGATCTAAAATGCATTGAAGGTGCGATGAAGATATGAAATGGGGTGGAATTTTATAAGTGAGGTGAGTGGCACACATGTGATATTTTGAAAATAAAATGGTGAAACCACATTTATCTAATGAAAATAGAATAAAAAATGTATTATTATAGAGTATTTCAAATTATAAACTCTAAATATTTCTGAAAAATTGATTTTATACTTCTCTTTAGGTAATTTTAGCACATTGTTTTTTAGTTTAACCCTCAGTACACCCATTTTTACCTTAACTGAGGTAATTATTTTGTAAAATTTTAACTATTAATATTAGTAAAAAAATTATTTTCACCATATTATTAAATAATTTTTATGATTAGTCTATATATTAAATCTATTTTATCTAATTCAATTAACATAATTGGAAAATGTTGCTTTAAATTTAATCCAGCAGATGTGAGAAAAAATAGTGCTTCCAAAGAGAAAATGTTCAAAAGATTAAAATGTTTTTATATCCAATTTAAATGATAAAATAGTTATAATAACATAAATCGGGTAAATTTATATATAATTGAAATAATATTACCTAAAAGTCAATTTAATAATAATTTTTATTTATAAATAATTTAATCGAAAAGGTGGTTATAAAAATTCAATATATTTCACTATTGGTTAAAAAACATCCTTTTGAAAAAAATCATAAATTCACCTTAATATAATTTTGAAAATATAATATTTAAAAATAAATAGAATTTTTCAAATAAATTTTCTAAAATCTTTAAAAATTATTTTAAATTTACTATAAAAAATGTGGAAAAACTTTTTCTTATAAAAACACAGTTTTTAATTATAAAATTTGATATATTTTTATATATAATCTAGAAAAAAAATAAGATTAATTTAAATCATATAATTTAATATATTCTATAAAAAATACATCAAAACCATTCACCATTTTTTTAAATTATTGTTGTAATATGTTTTTTTCTTAATATGTTTATGTCCAAAAACAAATTCTTTATTTTCAAATAGTTTTTATTTTCATTTTCAATTAATTAGAAACAAAAAAATTTTATATTAATTTATTTTTAAGCCATATATTTTCATAATATAGGTAATCTCATTAATACCCACTATTTGAACAACTGGATAGTAATTATCATGTTAAACAATAATATTTTAATAATGATTCACATTACATTTAAACTATGTGTTTCATGTAATGGAAGATAAATTATGTGTTTCATGTCTTAGAGGGTATAATTACTATAGAATGTAATTTAAGATAATATATGTGTAACATTTAATGAAAATATTAAAAGGAATAAATTTATTAGAATGAAATACTACACAAAATATTAGGGTGTTACAATCTTCTTCCTTAAAAAAGAATTTATCCATTAAATTTACTCTTGGTCATAAAAATGTTTAACATATGAAAATTCTATCATATAATAGGAATAATAATTTGGGTTAATAAATAATTCTCAAAAAAATGAAAAATGGATATGAAGAAGTTTTCTGAAATGAAACATATTTCGTTTTCAAATTGGGGATAACGAGGGGGAAATGAAAACATGGGTATATAAGATAACACTAATACTCAGATACTAATAGATAGTAATATAGACCATGGTGTATTGAATGGGTAAAACCACAATTCTAGAAATAAAATTTGTGTGAAAATTTTCATTGATATTTTCCGAAATTAAAATTACATGGAAAAAATTATATTTCAATATATTTTTATTTATTTTGGGGAATTATTTCTCATATATACGGAGACCATATTAAAATATACATAGTTGACATTTTTTATTTTATAGGAAAAATCTCATCACTCCGTTTTTTCTTTAATCAATTTTTACTTCCTATCTTACTCTAGGAGATACTTTTTTTCATTTCTAAATATTTAAATATAATCAATAAAAGAATGAAAATTCATCCATTTTTTCTCTAGATAAAAAATATTTAACACATGTTATCAAATATGGTAAAATATTCATATGGTGAAGAAATACATTAAACTCTAAAACCTCATCCAATTTTAAACTTACAACATTCTATAAATTATTAACTATATTACACTGAAAATTTATAATTTATGAAGTTCAATAAATCTCTAAAACTACACATTAAGCTCCAAATATCATTACCCAATTCATAATGGTCACATTACAAATATGTTTATACATTGGTAATATATTTTATTGATGCTTGGTAATAACCAAAATTGACATAAAACCTCAATGAAATCATGAATTCTTCATATTTCTTTAAATGAAACCACATATTATTGAATATATTTCATAGATCTAATAATTTGTTAAACATTATCAATAATAAAATAAACCACACTATTAAAAAGTAATTTATTATTTTTGAGGACATCAATAAAATCCAATTTAATTTGTCTATTTCAATAATCTCTTTATCTAATGTAAATACCATTTTATCAACCTTAGGATTATAATAACTGTTTTTTTCACTTAATCTTGTATCTTCTATAAAATAATATATTTCATTAAATATATTTTCTATGTAATTAATATTACTCAACCTATTCTTGTACATCCTTAAAGAAGAACTTATACTGAACAATCCTTATATATTTGATGATTCATATAACATAATTATGGAAGCCACTACACAATCCCATCAAACATTCTACTTTATTATTAAACCATTAACTATTATTTTTTATCTTATTCTTAATACATATTTCCTCTAATATGATATATGAATAATGTATTATCATTCATCAACATCAATTAAATAATGCTATATATGTTTAATAAAAAAATACCATTAGAACAGTGCATACTATCCATATGTCATTCAAGGTCTCTTCATCATCATCAATATTACCATTACCTATATAACCATTTTGAATCTCTTCACAATATTTTACCCATGGAAATAATTTTTTGTAATTCATGTACTTTCCACCTAAAAAACATTAAATTATCAATGATACCTTGGGAAACCATTATTCTTATGCATTGATTTAATATAAATTTTCATATTTTCTTTGTAGTAACTTGCTTTGTGTCATTATCTTCCACACCTAGGAGATCTAATCGTCCCTATAAGATATTCTCTTGAGTTTTTATTCCCCCATTACTATAATGATGGATACTAAATCTTCTTTACTTTATGGTTTCCACAACCCTAACACTCACCAAACTCTATCCCTCTCTTCTTTAGTGAGATTGAGACTACGTTAAGGTGTACATTGTTAATCATATTCCATGATAGTAGATTAGGCATGATCATAAATTCCATAAATCAAGTCATCATCCCATTTGTATAATAATAAATAGTTTTTTTGTCACATTCAATGTCAACCAAGTTCCTTATATTTCTTATAACTGATTAAAACAAAAAAGTATAGTGTGAGAAACACTATTCATTAGGAAAAAAATCCCATTTTATAAATAATCATTCACAACATTTATAAATCAATATAAATCATTTTAAATCTATGGAAAATTAGGATTTACCTATTTTATCCATTATATTCAACAATTTAAATTATTTTTTATGGTTCTTAAATATTTTATTAATTTAAAAAGATTATCTATTAAGAGTGACAATCCAGGTGTGTAGAAAGGCCCATTGTCATGAACCAAACGACGATAGAGTCCAGCTCAATGAAATATTTTTTTAATTTATTAATCCTAGGTTCCTATATTCCAAAACAAGATACACTTATATTATACACACATAGATGTAATTATTTAGAATCAACATTCTCTTCCTATTACGAAAATTTGAGGATATTTTCCTATACTTTTTCGTATCCTTCAAAAATATCTAAGAGACATCCCTAGACATATCCATAGAAATACTCCTAGGTATCAAACTAATATTTTCACATCCATGTTTTAAGGGTTAACTAAATAATTCCTCTAATACACACTATAATGATCCAGAATTTTCATATGGGGATATTAGATCATTTTAGAAAAATATTGAATACACTTGAAAAACACATTATTGAGGACTATAATAGTTTAGTGTTAGTGGTTACTATGTACAAAATCGTCTAATTTGGTTAATATTCATCATCTCTATTAATTATCTCCACCTGTAATATGATTCATAATCATAACCTATTTAAAACCATTCTTCATATCCAAGGGAAAAGAAACATATCAAATAGTGACCTAAAATGAACAATAATGCTATACAAAGACAAAATGTACAAATAATGTTAGAATAAGTGTATGTGAACATGATAATAACATAAAAAAAATTAAAACCTTAATATAAAATTCCATAATCTTGAATTTTGGAATTAATATTTTCTTTTGGTTGGATATAAATCATAATGAAATCAATGACCATTCCCCTAAGATCCTACAATTAGCATAAAACTAAAATTTGTTCTGTAAAAGAATTATACAAAATATTTTTTATAGGATACCTACCAAGACATTAATTACATGTTAGGATGGATCTAAAAAAAACTGTACCTAATTTAGGCTTTAGATGATCTCTTTTATATGCAATTTTGGGGATGGGATAACTTATTATGTACCCTATTTCAATATTAGGAAAACATCCCTTGTACCCTCTTTAGATCATGGTATAACCAATCACATTCCCTTTAATATCATATAACAATAATAATTACTCAATGAACTAGACAAAGATATAGGTACCACCTATCAAATAATCTATAAATTTATGTGTCACAAGATAATAGAATTTTCATCATATCATAACCCATGAAATGAAATGGGTTTAATAAAACATTTCATCAAAGATTAACATATGGAAATGACATGAGTTTCATAATAATTTCATCATTTCATCATAACATAAATCATTGAAAAGATATTTACTTCACAAACATTTCTTTATAACATATCTTTTGGAAAAGAGATGGTTTTTATTATCACTAGTACTTCACTCATTCATTCACAAAATGCTATAAAACGATTCTTATTTTAAATATTAGAAGTCTATTTTTTAAACACATTAATTCATATTAATATTGAATATAATTAAAAAGAGAATTTATTGGTAAATAATAATGGAATAGAATGTATGAAATTTTTTGGGAAATCACAAACAGAGTAGTGAATATTTAGATTAATTAATAATGAATATAAATTTATATTTGGAATTTATACTGGAAATATCAAATAAATAAATGAAAAAATGATTCAAATGGATTATAAAAATTATGATCCTTATAATATTTAAAGTCATAATTAATTTAATGTGACTAAAAATAAAGAAATATAAGGTTTGAATAAGGATGCTTGGTGAGGATGATGTAAATAGAGGTGAGGGGTCTAACATCACATTAACCATGAGTTGAGAACCAAGCATCCAATCCCAAAGGCTACAACACCGACTCTCTATTGGTATCCAATGAAGTGGAATTGACTACCTAGTAGATAAAATAAGTGGTCCAGTAGCTTGGAGGACCATATTTCTCAATAATTCTTCATGTTAGGTTTGTCATTGCACCTGAGATGGAAGACTTGGTCGTTAAGTGGATTTATTGCAACTTATTTCACACAAAGGCTTTAATAAATAAATTCTGATATAACATGGCACTAGTTATTGATAGATCCTTGTTTCAAAATAGCTTCACAACAAAAATAATGTTTTATATAAATATATATATATATATGCTAAAAATATAAGGATATATTGTGGTCACTAATTTAAAAACAAAGAAAGTGTGATTACTGATTAAAAATTAAGAAAGAACATCTAACAAAATGAACTTATATCACCCACCCTTATGAGATCCTTTCAATTAAATTTTATTTCATATCATTAAATTAAACTAAATAAATATATATGACCACATGGACATTGGTTGTTTTAAATAAAATGGGAGGGAGGGAGACATAATCTTATCTAGTGGAATGTGATGACCTCTCACCATCTCTTCCTGGTACATAACCCTTTCACATTCACTAAAATATGAAGAAACCCAAAAAAATCAAAACCCTAATGTATTCTGTAAGAAAATCTTACATGATCTAATCAAAACCATAAACAAAAAATACATTAACGTTGATTTCTAGTTATAGTACCATGTTTACTATTTAATAATTCCTCACTATCATTGGATAGATCATGTTTGATGTAAAAAATGTAATAAAATAAATAAAAAATTTAAATGGATAAAATTTAATGAATAAATGATATAATGATCTAAAATAATATAACATATCTATCGACAGAAAATAAAATCTAAAAAAAGTGAGTAAAAGTAGAGAAAAATGGAGAATCAATGGGAACAAAGGTTTAAAAAAAGTGAAGTAATATGATTGAGTTAGTTTATTCATGGTCAAGTGTTGAACTATTATATAGAATATAGAAATATTTTTTTAAGTAATATATAAATGGAATGAATATGGGTGGTTGGTCTACAAATACTGAATAGGTTTATACTTGTTTAAAAAATTGATTCATGTAACTGAATTTATAAACTATAATATTTTTATGTGGCATGTATATAAAACTGTTGAAAAGAAATATAATTAAATTGGAATGTGTGAAGTGGATATAAAGTACATATAGAAGACTTATTTTATTTAAAGAAAATATGTTAAATAAGTTAACTTCATTATCTTTTTTAAGGATTATGATAACCTATTAATTTTATATTATCCATTCCGAAATAAAGAATAAAAAAAATCAATATTTATTATGCTCAACATTTATAATAACTACTGTAATTTTATTAACTTTTACTTTTTGTTTCTCCAATTTCGAACCCCCATATGAATCAAAATGAAGTTGTATTTCCTTGAAATAATTTTCAATGATGAGTGAAATTATGGTTTTTTGGCCACATAAATCACCCTTAGGTAATAAAATTATAATGGGATTACCTTTTACCATTTATAAATATGCACATGTATACCATTAAACAAAACCAACTATTAGATTTCTTCAATAATACATTGAATCCATTATTAATAGTGAAACTATATGTTTTAAATGTGACATAAAGCTCATAAATGTATCAAATTTAAAAATAAAACCATTTTTTTCATTGGATTATTACTATATATCTATAAATAATTTCAAGGGATTATCTAGTGTATATCTCATTGAAATAACCGATAATATGTCATGATAATTCGAGATCCATTAGAATACTCATATTATTCCTTTTATATAATTTCTATGAATCTATAAAATACACCTACCAATTTCATTACAAAAGTTACACATACCTCCAAAAATTTAAAGAAATTCCACATATTTTATGAAACATTAATCATGCATTTCATCAATTCATAACCAAATGTATTCTCACCACTGTATGACCTAAAGAAGAAACGAAATTTGTCTTTCTTCCACTAATAGATACATAAATAACAATAAATATGATTATATACATTTATCATTAAACATAGGTCTTAAAAATGAGGCTCAATGAATCTCCTGAAAAATTTCCATGGCATAATTAAGGTGAAACTTTCATATTGAAATTCACATTAAATCTCCATGGGATTCCTTCCCTCTGCCTTGCTACATTCATTACAACCACTAACTATGGAAATTCATCTATCATTCTACTACGATTGGTTATTCAACTTCTCTACCTCCAACTATAATCTCATTGCCTCAACCCATATTTAGACAGTGGTTAACTGATCAATTTTTTTAACCAAATCCTTCTTCATCCATATAGAATTAGTACATAATGCTTAAAATATATTAATGAACATGAAGAAACATAGTTTTATCAACATTAAAAAACTATTTTTTCTTGATGTTTTTCTTGTGGATTGTGACTAAATACCACTATTCCATACCTCTTGTTTCTATGAATAGCAGTCATAATTACTGGGAAAAAATACTTAAACTACTAAAAAACAAATCATTTAGTTAATATAGATTCATTTTATGTATAATATAAAAATAAAATTGAGGTAAATAATAAATCAATATGAAAATATGTAATCAAGTTACATATGTTTTTTCTAAAAATAAAATTTTAGGGAAACAATGCTACTATATCAGATTTGTTAAAATAATCTTATGAATCTGTATCAATCCACAATATATAGAACAAACCCATAAGGGAACGTAGCTTCTCACTCATAATTATCCAACGGTGCCCATATAAAATACCTTATTTCACATTGAATTTTCATCAACTCAAATATAAAACCTTTTGGCCTAACAAATGAATGTATAATATATTGTAACAATAAAACGGAGACTACATGCTTCATAGATTTCACCAATCTTGGGAGTTAGTTTGGTATAACATTAAATTTTATCCCCCAAAGGTTTATCAATTGAAATTGATACAGTTCATGTTATCCATCACAACAAAGAAAAAAATAAGACACACATAAATACTGATTTATGACATATAAGTAAGAATAAAAAAATACAATTAACAATGTAAGTTAATTAGGGAATTTTTGGCTCTATGTAATTTTTAAAAACACATTAAAAATTTCTTATCCTATGTGCATGAATTGTATGAATCATTGGTGTAGGATTCCTGGACATATACTATAATAAATTTCTTGTATGAGTTATACGGATATAAAATTGGGAATCATTTCAGACTAAACTACAACCCCATAAATTATGGAGAAATAGAACCAAAACTCATTAGGTCAAAAATGAATTATAAAATCAATTCAGGGGTATATTTACATAACAATAAACAAAAATATAGTAAAAATACAATCTGATCAGAAAAATATATAAAAACTTGTTACAAAGAGTATAAAAGGAGAATAGTTTATATGTACTTCTGATTGATACTAATCAAAACAATAGGAAAAATGGTAGGAAAAAGGATATTTAAAAATCACAAACTATTGACTAAAATATGTGGGTTTTTTTTGAAATAGTATTTGAATGTAATTGAACCAAAAAAGTATAATATGATTAGTTTTAATAATCCAAGAAATTCATTAATACATTGTAACTATTTAATGAAACAATACATTAAATCTATTAAAAATTGTATGAATCTTTTTATGAAAACATTAATCTATCTTCCCACTACATTGATTCACAATGCATCAACTTCTTTACCTAATAAGTGACTTCCACTCCCAAATATTTCAACTAAGTAACAAAATATAAAGTTATTATCTCATCATTATGTAATCATATAACATACTGTCAAGAGGGGGAATGAATTTTTAAATTCATAAAATGTGTAATTAGTTTAACAGAGACATGAACACATTGATTCAACAAGGATAAAATCTCATATAAAGGCAATGAAATCAATATATTAATTAAAAAATGAATAACCAAATTTAAAAATTCAATTTTCTAATATAATAATTATTATTAAAAATATTCATATAACCCAAGACTGATATTATATTGGTGGCACACTTCACCCATTTCTATGGAATAATTTTATAATAAAGCTCCCATAGAAGAAGATGTAATGTTTTCTAGTGTGTATCAAATAAAAAATGAAATAGTAATTGGACAACAGTAATAAAATATCAAATATTGGAAAATATTATTTCATAAAAACGATCTAAATATTTTTTCTCCCAATATGTTTGGATTAGAAAACTCTCCCGTAACATGCTTTGAGCATAGCCAAACCATCTCAGTCACATAACAAAAACTGGTTCCCTGTGTTGGCCATGAATTAAAAGTACAGGTTGTGACAGGAGAGTCATAATAGTATATGTATTAAAATAATTTTTGAAATTTTAATATGAAATTGTGATTATGTAGTATTTGATATTAGGTAAAAATTCTATAAATTTAGTTGAACACACAATTTGTGCAGCACAAGATAGTTATGGATGGTGAAGACAAAATGTTGTCCAATAATGTTGGTAGAACAAATGATGTGGATCTATAATTTATAATTCATGAATCTAGATGTAATGTCTTATAGTTTTGAAATTTTGTCTGAATATACATAAATGAAAAAATTTATAGTGGAGAAAAGAGTTAGTCCACTATGTATGTAGTCCAAGACATTTAAATAAATAAAAATGAACAAAACAAGCAGTATGAATTAATGAAACTAGAATAATAATATATTGAATGATATAATTTATATATACCTAAAATACAGAATTCATTAATGCACTAGAAAACCTAAATATCAACCAGAGAAAAAAGTTACGATGATGTAAGATTAGCAGTCTAAGAGGCACATTCCCTATAGTAATATATTTTGAAAATGTAATATTAAACTGCAATTAGTAAGTCATTTAATTAAGGGAAATAGTTTCCATAAATTGATATGAACATGCCTTTTCTTAAATCTATATCTTTAGGATATCTGAAGACATGGAGTCCTACAAAAATAGTTGTGGACTGAATTTCATGGAACCATATTTCCTGATTCGTGATTGAACTTGTATCTTATTTGATTACATAAATTTGGTATGAATAGAGTGAAATGTGAAACATAAAATTGGAGGAAAATGTTACATATATTTAGGCAATAATTTTTACCATCTAAAACAATTTCAATCTTCTTTAAGTGAAAATGTCAACCTATTTGTGAGATCTAAGAAGAAAACATATGATTTATTATTTCAGTGATATTAGGAGATTATTTCAACAATATTAAGAGAACATACATGTTGTGTAGATCTGGATATGTAGGGTCTATGAAGAAGGTAATAGTGATGTTAAAGGGGTTAATGAAGACGTTGATGGGATTCCTCTACTATGATTGTTTTTGAAGAAAATAGTAACAGTTTTCCAAATAGGAACTAATGTAAAAGGTGAGGGAAGTCGTTGGATGGAAGAGTAGGGAATGGAAAGAGAGAGAGAGAGATTTGGGGTAAATGGAGTTGATTGTAATCAAACCTGATGCCGAAGGTGGATTAAGTGGAGGAGTATTCAAAGATGGAGAGGGGATTCAGGGAGGGGAGCAGGAGGGGGGCTTGGTGAGGGGTGTGGGAAGCCTAGATCTGAGAGAGGGGAATTGGGGAGGGTATTTGGGGAGGGGAGAAAGAATTTATGGTGAATCCCGATTGGGGATGGGATAGCTAAAGGTATATTTGGTTTTTGAGGGAGGGATATAAAAATTAGTTGAAATGGAAGAATATAAAGGTGAAACCTATAATAAAATATGCTAGAATTAGTATATATATAGTTTTCATCATCTCATCAATGCATAACCCAAGGAAAAAAATTATGTTTTCATAATAATTTTTTCATGGTATAACCTATCCAAGAAAATGGGTTTAATAATTATCTTTTCATCATAAAACATTCCCTGAAATAATAAGAATGGCATATTTGGTTCATATCCCTAGTGAATTATAACATATATCAAAGGATGTCATCATATATGGAAAATGATTTTGAAAGATAAATCCCATGAAATGTTTCTAATGTATTATAATTTTTCATTTTAAATAACATTTCAAAACATATAATATTTCGGATGTTATTTTGATTGAATGTAAACATGAAAACTCATAAATTATACATAAAAATTAAATTAAAACATTTCCTAAAAAAATACACTTTCTATTTTTCAAAACAAACATCAAATTATAAAACCTTTATAAAATAATTTTATGAGAAAATAACCTTGAGATTTTTTAAATAAAGGTTCAATGAAAATAATTATCATGATGGCGGCATATTGAATTCATGCTAGAAAAATTAAAATAATTATTCATTTACCATATTAAGTAAAAGTCATAATGGAATTATTTTTAAAATGAAAATAATATTTTTCTCAAAAAATTATTTAGAGTCAAACATGGTTAAAAATGACTTTAATAAATCATTTTATGAATTTAAAAAAATTGAAATAGTTTTTTGGTAACATGGCCTGGGTAGAAAAATATTTTCCTTCCAATGAGACACATAAATAAAATTTTCAATAATTCATGGGGTTTTTGAGAGATTGAACATAATATTTCATCATTGGAAGCTTAATCATAAAAAATCCAAATAAATCATGAGATTGTGACATAAAAATCATACAACTAAGGTAAAATTGAATCATAATCACCATAAAAGAATGAAATTAAATGAAATATATAATATCATGTGAATAAATAAATTCATGACATCACATTTGAAATATGAAGTATTTACACATCCTAAAATAAAACTCATGTGTAACATAACATATATCCCATTGAAGGAATATTGATACAAAACATATCTCTATCTTTGTAATATATGGAATAAAAATACTCAATAAAGAATAACATAAAATGAAACATTAAATAGCATGAAAAGGGTTATATTAATGTTATAATATGCTGAATGAGGTATACAAAAACCAAAAAAAAAACAAGTGATGAAATTTCACATTTCATCTATAAGGTTATATTAAAAATCCATTACCACTTTATAAATTTTTTAGGTTATAATGGATAATATAAGAAATAAACATAAATACATAATAAAAGAATGAGTGGCGAATTTTCTTGGGTCTCATAATTCTTGAATTCTTTAATACTCATTCAAATATCTTATATAATAAATATATGTTTACTAAAAACCAATTAAATAACCACACATACCTATATTATACCATATTTTACTTAATTATGTCCCATAATAACCCATTTATTAACAATTCCATGCTACAGTCACGTTCTGCGTAATAACCGCTTTGTTTTTTTTTAGTTTTTTTTTATTTGTTATTTTCATTTCTCTCGCTTTATCATGGTTACATAATATAAAGTAAAATAATCATGAAATAATTATCTTATTTATACATCAATTATACTTTTAATACCAATAATTATTATTGGTTTTTACAAATAATGTGTGCTACAATCATGGAGGCAGTAGGTTGTATGTACACATGAGTAATGTTTCCATTTCCAATTATCACAATGAAAAAAGTCAAGTAGTATCATATAATTACATAATAATAGTAATACAACAAAAAAAATATTATTTCATTAAATACTCATATACACTTCATCCATGTGGTGTGCTGATAAAAAGAGATTTTCATCGCTTCTTCAAAGTGGTATTCTACAAATACATGAACAATATTTTCATTTTAAATGATTGAAATGGTAAAAAATAGATATATTAGATTTTTAGAATGATAAATATTTCATGAATATCATAATTATTCCTTGTATATCACATATATTCAATGAATTTATCATTATTATCTTCCATGTATGGAATTAGTGAATACGAATTTCATCACTTCGTGAGGCGGTTGACCATTGTACACATAAGCAACATTCTCATATCCTATATGGGACAAAAGGTAAAAATATAATATAAAATATAATTACTGAATTTTAATAATTATCATTTAAATTTCATATATATATAATTTAACCCAATCATCATACCCAGCCATGATTGTTGGTATTGGAAAAATGAATGACATTCGTTTATGAGGTGGTAGTACTCTGTGCACATGAACAATGATTTTTTAACCCATTTGATGGAAGTAGAGATAGTTATTTGTCATAAACAAAACAAATAAACATCATAATATATGTAATAAATTTTTTTATTATATAAACATTTTATAATGATAATATATGGAGTTTTAGGAGAAAATAATAAAGCCTCCTTAAATAACATTATATATTCTTAGAATATCCTCCATCGGTTTTCACCAACATCAATCATTGGATATCTTTATTCACAATGTAAGACTTATATGATTATATAATGGAATTTTTAATATTATTTTTTAGGTGTTATCCAATTCAAAATGTATTTATGGTTTTAATAAGTGTGTATAGGGGTGGCCTTTTAGAAGTGATGTGAGTGGAACACTTGTAATTGTTTGAAAAGAAAAAGGTATACCCTGTTTTGTAAAATAAAATGGGCTCAAAAATGGATTATTATAAAGAATTATACATTTTAGGGTCAATATGTGTCCATAAAATAGATTTTATAAAAAAAATTAGTCTATATTATCCATAAACGTTTTTGTTTAACACCGTGTAACATCATTTTTACCATAACCATTGTAATTAATTTTTATTATTTTAACTTTTCATTTTTGTAAAAAAATAGTTTTGATTAATTAAATAATATAATATATTATTATTTAAAAAATACATTCAATTTATCTGAATTCAATTAACATAATTTTCAAAGGTTTATTTGAAATTAATCCCATATACACTATGAGAAAGTGAGTTTTAGAGAGAAAATGTTCAATATTTAACCAATATTTAATATCCAATTCAAATATTACATTTATTAAAATGAATAAAATTTATTTTTAAGATATATAAAACAACTAATTTAAATTTAAAAACAATTATAAATATAATTAAACTTTTTTAATAATTTAAACAGAAATGATGTTTTAAAATAAAATTATGTATTTCTCATTATTATAAAATAATTATTATTTTGAGAAAATTGTAAAAAATTAACACTATAATAATTTTTGAAATTAACATTTGCAAAATGTATTTTGTTTTTTTTTAAAAAATTCCTACAATTTTCAAAACCCATTTTAAAATAGGTGTGAAAATTTGGTCAAAAAAGTAATTTTTAGAAAAACATAGTATTTAAGCATAAAATCCAATTTATTCTTATCATTTGTATAGAACAAACATAAAATTAATGTTAATAGGTTGATTTAAAATATAATATAATCATTTAATTAAAACTAATAAATAAAATTGGGTTGTATAAATTATTTATGAAAAATGTTTTCTTTTGAATAAAACTATTTTTTCTTAATAAGATATCCTTTAGTTTCAAGCATTGTTGAATTTCATGTTTATTTACATTATCACCGAATACATCATTATATGTATATATTTAAACCATATATCTTCATAATTTAGTTATTCATATTCCTACCATCCATTACAACAACTAGCTTATAAATATCATATTAAATTATAATATTTTAATAATAAGTCACGTTTTTTTAAACTCATAGTTTCATATAAAAAAGTTAAACTTAGTGTTCTATGTCGTTGAAGTTAAATTTTGTGATTTTTATAATAAATACTAAACTCTTTGTTTTAGGTAATGGTAATATGAAATGTAATAAATTTGTTTTAAATATTTTCAAAAAATATTTGGAAGTTGCAATGAGATTATTTCATTGATATTATCCATAGATTCATTTTATTATATTACTATTGATTATGTTGTATGTGTGTTCATTTATTTGCCTTTACCTATTGATTATTCCATATCTAATCATTATAGTCAATTTAGGGATTAAATTAAATGTGTGTACATTTATTTACCATTACATATCGATTACGCCTTATTTATTTATTATATCTACCATTGTATGTAACCTAAATGGGGAATTTAATATCAACATTATTTTTCTTACATTAGCCAATATTTGATGTAGAATTATCTGAATGAGTTCAAGATGATGAAGGATTTAAACTACTAAATTTTATATTTTACAAACCACGTAAATTATTTATCATGTTTTTTATTTGGTTCTACAAAACTTATATACTGATTATTCCTTATAAATTAGACTCTTTATATCTATTATAATATAATAAAGTATTCAATAGATCTAGGTTATTTTATTCTAAGTTGATACATTCTTCCTAGGCCTTATCAACTTCAATAGAGTTTAAAAAAATTTAGACAGAAAATTGTTGATGAAGTAGATATAATTTAAACCTATGATATTCCCCATCCTCAAAGACCTCAAAAAGAGTGTAATCACAATGGTGTATGGAATCAGTGGAAAAGAGATAGTGGAGATCGATGTAGTTAGTTACATGTTATAGTGTTACTAATTACTAATGGTATAGATATTATATTTAGTAAACATACATTATCTTCTATCTTATTTTATAACATGTTTAATTTGGTTAACGTCACTCATTCATTGGACCTATATTATATTGTGTTTTGGGACTCTGGGTGGAGAAACATCAAGTACATTTAGTGTTGACTAAGAAAAATATTTCTCAGTATAATTTTCCTATACTGTTTCAATTATTTAAGTTGATGATACGGAAGAATGACTCATTGGGAGGGTACTTTTTCATTGAAACCCATCTTATTTCATTTTGTTTTTTTAATATAACAAAATATATATTACCATCAAAATAGAAATTATTTCTTTGATATAAAATGTAATAATTTATTATTCATTATAGATAAGGATTATTTTATAAATCATTGATATTTAAATCATTATTCAACATAACTGAAATATTTTATTTTGAGTTTAGTGGAAGTGAAATAAATGAATTTCCCATGATTTGTGGTGATTGTTCATGATCTATTTTATGAACATGGTGTACACCAAACTCCTAGATGTAGTATTGAGTTAGATTTAGAGTTAAAACCCACTATCTCGAGTAATTTTATTTGTCTTTATAGGATAGATAAATTTTAGATATTGACTTTTCATATACATATTTATGATATATTATATTTTGGTTTTATATGACCTAGTGTGATTATATAGGGTTCTTCAGTCTCGTTTTTGAAGGATGATAATATTATCTTACAACAATTCATTGATTATATTTAATTAAATCATGTGAATGTAAAGAAAAAATAATCACTTTGATGGATTGATGGTCTATTAAATTAGTAATAAAGATATAATTGATTATAAAATATTAATTTCAGCAATATATATCATCAAATGAGTATTAAGGGGGGAATGTTCTAAAGACTTATTTTATGTATTATCATAGATAATATTAGTTCATCATGATGATTTCAGGGTCATGAATCCTAGTTATTTTTTAATGAGACTGATGAAATCAGTGTTCTAGGATTTCGTAGATTTGTTTTTAATGTTTTTACATTTATGATATCATGATTTATTTTATATTTTATGTGGATCATGCAATAAATTATAGAACTATTTTAATGTTCCCTTAACATTATCAGTTGTATCAGTTTTAATATAATTATATATTCATGAAATAGAAATTTTATTTTATTTTCAATTTTATATCTTGTGAAAGAGTATCATTCATATTTTCTATCATTTATATTGTTCTTTCATGGTTATCACACAATAAAAATAAAATGATTTGAAATTACTAGATCTTATATATTATTATTACCTATTAGTCAATAATTTCCTTTGAATTATAGCTTCATTAATGGAATTGATGAAAGACATGGTTTGTATTAGTAAACAACAGTTTTACTGTGTATTTTTGTATCTAAAAGCGATGATTATTAAGGACATTATTCTCTAGTTTTTATGAGATGAGTTATATTTAATGTCCATTTTAAAATGCATCATTTATATTTTTGTATGATTTACTATATAAAATACGGATTATATCATATGTTTCTTAGAAGTCACATCCTCTTGATCACCACAGTAGAACTAATGATCGTGAGTTTGTGGTGGTAGTGTTTTCATTGAATATTTTTCTTATTTAATATATAATGAGTGTTTTATGGACTTAAAAGAAGTTGTAACACTCTCACATATCTTCTCTTATACATATTTGAATATTTTCAGTCAATGTGTATTGAGTTCATACAAATTCTGAATTCTAGAACATCAAAAATCTATAAAAATTTAATATGTTGGTTGATGTATTTATTATGTTGTATTAGGACCACATTTATTCAATTTTTGTAGATGAGTAATGATTATAGAGGGGTTAAAATCATTGTATCTTGATATATAGAATTTTTATGGTATATATTACCTATATTATATGACAGTGCATTCTTCCTCAATTCAACAAGTTGAGGAGTCTCATCAAGGGGATCCAAAGGTAAAGGTGTAGGAAAATCATGTTGTATTTTTTATTATTCTATGAGATAGTGATAAAATGTTCTCTGACACCTTGTAACATCCGAATACTCTCCCATTGTCTTGGGAATATTTAGATGTTCTACAAACCTTAATTCATGTCCCCATGACTCCAAGGACTAAAAATAAATTCCAAGGTCGTAGAAAATAATTGGGGGATTATATTCCCTAAATAAAACAGATCATGAAAAAAGGAAAAAAAATCAATAAAAAATTATGCATGATGAATGAATGAATAATCACGTAACATAATGGAGTACAAATAAATAAAATTATCTGATTAACATTGAAGCAAAAAGATCATTATAATGGTAAAACACCAAATACAAATACATTATTGAAAGTATGGAACAATATCAGATCACATAATTTACACATCCCTACTCATTCTCTAAAAACCAAACAATGACCTCTTGGATCACGACTAGGGATGTTTGAAAAATGATCATTCCCAATAGATTGATAGATGAAATATGAAAACATAGAAAAGTGACCAAGAAAGGGGAGATTATATCACTTAGTATTATTTCCCAAGAGACATACCAACACATGGCATAAGGTTCAAAAAAAATTATCACATTATATATAAAATATAAGGTGAGAATACAAAATTCATTTAACAAAACCAAATTGTTGATGAAATAATAAATTCCAATCTCCCTTTCATAATTTAATATTCATACCAATTTCCAAGTTCTATAGATACACACACAGGCATGAAAGATAACTATTTCAAGCTCTCATAAGTGGAAATCCATATTCCCCCAATTCATCACAGTGTTATATAACCTTGAGCATTTCCCATTGCCATTGATCAACCTGACATTTTTAGTAAGGATTCATTCAAATAAATATAAATACATGCCACCATATATTTCAATACCATCATCTATATAAAATATTTTCCAACACAAAACATTTCTTTTACAATCTAAATCCTTTCACAAAAATTAATAAAATAAAATTCCAAACATATTTTAAAACTAATTATTTTATGTAAACTCTAATATAAAGTCTTCTAAACAAATTAATCATGTGATTTTTAATCAAAAAACAATAACTATTTCCCAAGAATATAAATTACAGGTTCTTAAATTGTATAGTATTTGAGAAGCCACATACCTTGATTTCATTTTCAAATAGATATTAAAATATTATATATATCAAATTATTCCTTCCCTTTCTCTATCCCAACATATGAATATCTAAACCCCACAGATCTAAAGTAATAGATAAGATATTATAAACTGATCTACATTATTCAATTTGAAAATAAAAGGTAATTTAAGATGATAAATAAGGGGGATCCCCTAACAATTGATTTCAAAAAGAACTACTAATTATTTATTTCTAACAGAGTTTAGATATTGATGTTCTATATAAATTTTATATGGTATCACTGAAAATTTAGAGGTAGATTAGGGAACCCACAATATAATATTACAACTACGTGCTCGGTAAAACTGGATGGACCCAATGTTTCGTGATATTTGTTGGAAACTCAGACCATGAATTCCTTGAGAGGCCACATATTCATATTTTCATATACACTCTATTTTATTTTCTCTATTGAAAACTTCTAGTTAAATTAACCCTTGAATATGAATAATAACATAATAGAACTAAAGAGTTGATTATCTCAAATAGAAGTTTCTATATTCTCAACAACATTGGTATTCTCATCATTTGGATGTTATATATCAACATTACCCCTAAACAAAGAAAGCCATTTCTCCCACATAATTATTTCTTATTCCAGAGTTTCCTCTTAAACATGTCCATGAAACCATAGTACCGAAAATAATATTCCACCCTCGAAGTGTCTTTTCCTATATTTCTATAACCCATACTAGTTCATGACCAAAATTTCAATCCATATTAAGAGTAACATGAACCCAACTGATAAATTATTTTGTATTGGTATGATAATTAATTATTTGGAAATCATCAAAGATATTATGAAAATTGATGAATCTTATCAGTAATGCTAACCAACAAAAAAATTTCTAATACATTCTATAACCAAAAATATTCAAGTTTACCACATTAAAATCATAACTTGTTTCCGAAAAAGTCAATGATCCCAATTTAGTGCCACTTTCCAGAAGAATTGGTAACTAATATTAAAATATAAATGTTGATGATGATTATATCCATACTACATCTATCTTCTTTAGGTTGCATCTATCTAATGAAATATTATTAGTAATTTCGTCATAGTCTCATACAAAAAACTCAGAACAGTAAAATATATCTCTCATTTTTTCACTCACTATAAACAAGTAAAACTAAATTGGCCCCATAGAGCCCCGGATGATGTAATCTATAATGTATTTTTAAATATGTTGTTATATTATAATAATACCAAATTATTATAATCCACTGATAAAATGAAAGTCCATGATACACACTCTGAGAATATATTACAATTTTTAGATAATTAATTTTATCTCTCTAAATGTTATTGGGTGGTATTATATTCTCATTTTCAATTGATATATAGGATCATGATGTAACAAAATCCAAAAATGATTTGTGAAACAGGTTTTCCTATTAGATAAAATGGAATTTTGAACTCTATGTAACCTAAACACATAAAATATATAAATGTTTTCCAAGTCCTCTTCTTTGTTCGATTATCTAATAGGGATAATATGCTCTGATATAGAATGTTAATCTATTATAACCAATATAGTATTATGTTTCAAAAAAATTCTCTATATTCATATGAAATAATACATCTTAATTTTCTCACACATCTATACATGTATAGGTGTAGACTATAACATACCAAAATACCTTTGACATTCATCCTTTTACATGTTGTAATGTCTTAAATTTCATCACATAATCTACAATATTATTTATCACACATTACCCTCGGTAATGCTCTTTCACCACCTTGTAATGTTTTGGAACACATGGATAATATCCTAATTAAAATGGGGATACACTAAATAGATATATTCCTAACATGACTAAGTAATTACAATTTGATGTTGACTCAATAAAAACAATTTTCATATTCGCCCAAGTCATCAGATGTATCCCCACCATTTAGTTTTGAATGAATGGTGATACAATTTGAATATGATATCTGATAATCTTTAAGAAAATTTATAAATAATGAGAAATATTTATTTGATATAAAACCCTATTCTAAGCCTATGAAAAATAAATTAAAGGAATGTCAGTAATCACACTCATCAACTGCAATTTTTTATGATCTTCTCTTAGAAAATTATTTTTAGATTTTTGATTCAACACATTTACTACATAATTCTATTTACTGGGCATGTATACCAAGTCCAAATTGTATGTATAGAGATACTCCCTCCATATTTTTTGCCTCATGTTTATCTCCCACTGAGATATTATATATTTCCTACTATTATGGTCATTGAAAATTGTGATCCATTCTCTAAAGAGATAATTCTTCTATGTCATCAATGAATAGACATAGGAAGCTAATTCAGGATTTGTGTAGGACTATTTTTACAATTATCTCCCAACTACCTTGAATTATAGACAATTACAGGATCTCCCAAAAGGATAACATAAACAAATATAAAATTTAAATTCATACAAATGAACCACATAACTATTACATAGTTAATGAATGATTGGGATCGGTGTCTATGTGAGAAAAGGTTTAGGTTAAAAAATAAATTGATGGGATTAAACATTCCCTAGAAACGTAGTAGCATTCTTCTTAAAAGAAATCATGGGAGAAGAAAGCATTTATAAAATGAAAATAAAGAAGAAATAATGGCATGTTAATTGTATAAATAGGATTGCCTCAAAATTATTCATTGATATATTCCAAGATTATACTCCTTCGATCAACCTGCAGTTTATTGTTATTACTTCTTTGGAAAGGAAATTCCTAAGAAAACATACTTATTTGATCAATAACACACACTTAGAAAACATGGAATAAAAATTATGTTCTAGAAATATACTCATTAAAATTTAAATTTTATCCTTGTAGTTATTATTGTTCCAATGGTATACCATAACGTTTTTTTAAAAATACAATAAAATATGATTTAAGGTGCCTTTAGATAATAAAATTTATATAATCAAGGAAAATTTACAATGTGTTCACCAGAACAAAATGCGTGATGATATATTAAAAATGGTTAAATCAACTCCAACAGACATTCTTAAAAATATCCACTCTTAAAAATGTAAGATGATAATATCCTCAGCATATAAAAATATTAAAGACCCACTTTTTCCATAAATTCATCATATATATTAACTATTTTAATAATATGATATTGATTCTTAGTTGTTACATGACTCAAACTATGATTATAAAAACACATATGTATAGTAAAATCTACCTTTTTTATGAATTGAACATATGCATCCCAAGATAATGTACCATGTCTGATGAAGATTCTAAATTCCCACTCATAAAGTGGAACTTTTAATTCATTCAAATTAGTTCGAGCCATTCCTTAGTACCATTGATAAAAATGGAATGTTCATTGGAGTAGTTATAAATTAAATTTTATTTCTATTTCAAGTGGTAATTTCATTTAATTGTATGTTATGTCATATGGGAGTCATTATACATTTTTAAGAAGTGTCTCATTCACTATTTAATCACCTATTCTCAAGATAATAACTTCTAAATGGCTAGATATGGTTCCATCAACTATCGCTAATGGTTTAATTATTCTTGTATTTAAATCCCAATCCCCCATAAAAAGGTAAATGGATCCTTCAAGGGATACGAACGTCACATTAAACCTTTATCCATCGATATGGGATTTAAATCCACCCATCCAGACCATATAAATGTTGAAGTACAATGCATCCATCTCTATGAACATAAACTCCTAGATAAATTGCACTACATTAAATTTAATAGAACATACTTTGAATTTAAATCCTATAAACTCACACTATTTAATTTATGTATTTATATTCGTGACATGATTCATATTTTACAAAAGTAGTATAAATTATTTAATCTATTTAATAATAAAGTAATGAATTCCATTCATGGTATCAAATAGGACATGTATATATGTTTAGAGTGCAGAATAATGCTACCTCCCAATGTACTGGGATCTGGTCTCCCCCTCTATTTATCTCAAAATATCTTATTATTCTCTTTATAATGATCAATAAACTATAATATGATTTTTATTTATTCCTAGTTGAGGAAGAAACTAAACAACCAGAGTGTTTCTAGAGACATACATGTCCACCTATGTTTTTGGATGTGATCTAGTCTAATGGGACTATTCAGTCTGATCATGTGAATGATGGGACTAAGTTGATCCTATTCCACCAAATAAACTATAAATATTATGATCAAACATATTGATATGGATTATATTTTCCCATTGGTGGAAATTCCCTCACTGGTTTGGTACAATCCCTCTATCTATGCATCAACAAGCAACACTGAAAATAACATAATTTGGTGTCTGGTGGTACAGAAGAATTAACTGATTCTATAGTTTGAGTTTTATTTTCACTACCTCAATGAGTATATACATACCTTAATCTATTATTTCCAGTATTATATTTGAATCCATATCCATGGAAAAAACTATACTATCGCCCTTAGATTTTCTACCAATATCCATTTTTGCTACACTTTCGTGGTTAACGATCTCTGTATAATCATTAAAATAGGGGGATCTTATCTTGGATCGAATTTGTGGTCTAAATATTCACTCCAATATCATGAATAAATGTATTTACTAGAAACTAATTATAATGAAAAAATTAAAAAAATCAAAAATAAAGAATCAAGCTATATCAAAGATATGTTTCATTTCTTCAAGATAATTAAATATATTGCTGTTGATATATTTAATGTGTGGGGAAAAATTATTCATTTTAAAAACTAAAAAAAAAATTCCAAATTATTTCATGTTCAACCATATCATTGAAATCCATAACCTACCATTGTTGAACTAGATCATCTAATATATATGTTTCCTACATAATATTCAGCTCTACTAGTGTACCATGAAAATAAAATATTTTTATCATTCAGTTGACCAAAATCACTATTTTATTATATTCAGAATCCCATCAAAAGATAGTTTCTTCTAATTGAAAACTATATCAAATGAATTTACTTCCATGGTTCATAATTTTGATTTCTTATATAAATAGCTTGAAATTTTTTTACCATGCTTTGTATATGTTTTCATTTCACACATGGCTCTAGATGAACAAAATTTTCTACAACTTCATTCTATAGGTTTCATTGGTGTTTTCTATGTTTCATTTTTTATATAGATAATAATATAACATTTATAAAATTTCTATATATTAAATAATTACATAAATAAATTCCAAAACATTTTATAGAATTTTCATCACCTTGACCAGAATATAGTGAAACCATCATGTCAAAAATAACTTTAAAATTATTATAAACATCTTTTAAAAAAAAGACCCAATAATAGACGAATAGTGTAGTCTGAGTGGAATTTCACTCTACTATTTAATCTAATACAGTACTCATCTGATAAACCAAATATGATGAGTTGAAAACACCTCTATAAATGTATTAGAACACTTACTTACAAGGAAACCTTGGTGTCCTTAATTTCATCAAAAAAAGATTTGCTTTGTCTTTTTGTGGTATACATTTCATATGATTATATTCGTATCTAATAGAAACCATACAAGAAAAAGGATCGAAAAAAGTGATACCATTTTTAATAACCCTCTCCTCACTCATTGGATTGGGAAGAGGTCCATGTTATAAAGAAATTATGTGATTTTCCAATAACCCTAATGTTAGGAAATAAATGGAATGGGATTAGTAAATAATTGGAAGATGGTTTTACCTAAAAAACACATGAAACTATAAAAAGAATGAAATAAAATAAAATCCAAAATCATGATTCATGAATGAAAAATTGCATAAATAAATTATGTACCAATAAAAAATTAGAGCAATAAGAAAAAAATGAAATAATGGTTCATGGATATGAACCCAAATAGAAATACATTTACCCCAAAGTGGAACCATAACAATATATAATGAATACACTTCCATTATCATGCTTCAACAACTAATCCATGATGTCAAGGATCACTACTAGAGAAGTAAAAAAAATTACCCTTAAACATATCTCTGTAAACAAAATCTTAAAATTCTCAACATTTTCCTAGAATGGGGTGAGTAAATAATTCCATAGAATTTCCATAAAGAGTTTCCAATACATTACAAATAGACTATAATAGGTTATAAAATTATATATAATCATTATATGAAAATATAAAAATAGTATATCAAAAGAAATCACTTACAAAAAAAATATTTAACAAAAAAATTACTTATACTTTCCTTTTCACTTTACAATTCGAATAATTGTTTATTTTACTATAGTCATGCACACAAGCATGCTTAAAGGAAATCCCTATACTCACAGGTGAAAATATTCCTTTACATAATTGTTAATAAGTTATATCCCATTATTCCATTATATTCAGCACTATGCACTATGTAACTCACAAAGAGGGATCATATGATGTAATATGATCACAAGACAACAAATATGCTAAAACCATTATCAATATCAAATGAAATTCTGCAGAAAATATTTATTTTGAAAACCAAATCCTTTGAATCCATTTAATAAAAACATCTCATTATAATCATTGAAAACTAATTATTTGAAATAAAATCAATGAAAAAATTACACATAAGACACTCATGATATTTTCAATCAACAAAAAATAAAAAATACTAAATATTCAAAACAACATGATCCATTATAGTAGAGTGGAATAGATTTCATCTTCCTCAAATTTGTTTTCAAAAAGGGTACCAAAATATTCGATGGATCAACCTCATACTTTAGTTACTATCAATACAAATCCAAAGTCATAAATATAATCTTAAACATTTATATATTTCTCTATGTGATAAAATCCAAAGAGATCCATGTTGTGAAATAAGGAGGAGACCCAATCCTTTAATTTTACAAAAAAAATGATCATTGAATCATTTCTACTAGAGTCAAATTTTAAAGTTTTCAAAAAATAAACTAGGGTGGCCTATGAAAACAACAGGGAGAATATGGAACTCATATAATAAAATTAAAAAATTAGGATGTGAAAAAATAGATTCACTTGTTGAATTAATGATCTTAATGGAAAACTCACATCCTGAATTCCTCGAGAGGACACTTACAGTCATATTCAAGTCACGAAAATTTTATTTTACACGAGAAACCGATTTAATTTCTTTAATAAATTAAATTCAATAAATAATGCTAAAAATTAATTATTCCTTTGAAATAATCTCATGACATAGTTCCTAGATAAATAATGTCATTAAATCACCATTCAGGATGTGTATATGTCCTAAAACATTCTGTACATCTATATTTAGGTTGCCTATAATTTTCTCCTCCAAACACTTCTAGACAAATTTAACCATGAATCCAAATATAAAAAATTAGTTTAAATGAAGTAATTTATAAAACCATGTGTGAAACACACCATTGGTTTTTCAGAAATATTTTTTTCATAAAATCTAATTTCATCGATAGCTTGTGTTACACGCAACAATGTGTTCCGCCAAACCCTAATATACTATTAAAAATAATAATGTTTAAATATATGCATTTTAAAATAACCATTAAAATGGATAAATAAATAGTAATGAAAAACTTTTAGAGTTTAGTATGTTGGTTTTAGATAAAAAATATATATTTATAAATATAAACTAAATTATTGGAAAAACATTTTTATGCATCAAAAATAATGGTTTATCAAAAAATGGGTTTCACTGTTTCTTGTGAAACAATAAAAAATAAATATTTCCTCACATTCAAAATTAATTATTAAAAGTCAATTTTATTTTCTAAATTAACATTTTAAAATTTTTTTAGTGTTAATTTTTAATTATTTTTTGAAAAGAATAATTTCTCAATGAACAGTGAAAAAAATTAATTTGTATTGAAAATGGAATTTTTATATAAAACATTTATAATGATAAATTATTTAGTAAAATGATATTAAAAGTAAATTTAGTTATATTTTTTATGTTTGAAAACTGTTAGGTCATTACAGTCAATTCAATGTTCAATTTTGATATGAAAACCTTTCATACCTATAAAAGCATTTCTTTAGAAAACATCTTTTTCATGGCATCTATGGATTTAATTTTAATTAAACAATTACAATAACATGAATTTAAATTTGTAAATTGGATTCAATATTAAATATCATTTTAATTTATATAATTTAATAAGGAAAACATACGTTTGGTAATAATGAATAGTAAAAACAGTAATCATTAATTATCGCGGTTAATGTTAAAATGGGTTTAGAAGGGGTTAAAGTAAAAGGTAAAGGTAATTTTTTTGATTAAATATTTATAAATACCATTTCAGTCCATATATCATTATTATAATATCCCAATTCGAATCTAAATCCATTTAGATGTATTTATCATGGCAATGACTTTATTATTTTGGATTATTTTGTGAAATTTCCATGTAGATTCAAAGTGGGTTCCTTTCCCCACTTATTAAAGGAAATATCCTCTCATTTAATACTTACAATACATGGTCGTTTTGGATATGTAAATAAATGAAAAACATTCACTACATATAACCATTCCCTCGTCCTTTAGTTCTTAGTTTTATTAGAAAACCCTTTTAATAAGTTGTTAGTTATAAAACTAAAGAGGCTCTACTAAGAAGAGGTTTAATTGTTAACCATGCGTTATAATTTAATTTATTCTTCCACATCCAAAAAATATTATTTAAAAATAATTATATTATAAAATAAATATCTAACATACTATGAGATGATATTATATTGGTTTTATAACCTATATCTATATCATCTTCCATGAAATGAGAAATGAAACTATCAATCGACTTTAAGGAGGACTACCACCTCATGAACTAATGTACTTCGTTTTCCATAAATTCGTCAGAAAAATGTATATAATTATTTAATTAAATTATATATAATATATTTGTGAAATAATAGTACTTTTATAATTATTATATCTTAGCTACCTTCATACCATATAATCTGATTAAAATGATAATGTCGCTTGTGTGTACGTGTGGACACTACCTCCAAGATTGGATGTGATATTTCCTTCATTTTAGTTTGATAAGAGTTATAATAATGATATATTTTAGGAATATATATGATATATATGAGATTAAAATGATTCTAAAATAATGTATTACCTTTTTTCACATCATCCATAATGAAAATGAAAATATTGTTCATATACATGTACAACTGATAATCTCTGTGAACGGTGTAATCCACTTTCTATATATAAATTTTATATATAACTCTAAATAATTATATAATAAATACTTAAGAAATTTATATCATGATTAAAATTCTAGATATGAAAAACCATAATCAATTTTCATAGACCAAAGCTGCAAAAAAAACATACATGAAAAATGAAGTTGTTTTTAATTGAAACATGTTTTTAACAAGCAATTGTTAATAAATACGTAATAAATTTTCCAATAAAAGTTTAATATAGGATATATATAAATATATACATATATATATATGTTTATTTATTTTATTATTATCTTCAATTTATTTTGAAGGGGTATATAATTTTTGTGATTAATGTTAAGACTTGAGGTAATGGATTTTCATTTATCTTTTATATCTTTGAGACATATTCCATATTCACCACTTATTGCTATTATGTGGGGTATATAAATCCCATGAATGGGTTTTGTGATAATAATTGTGAAAATTAAGGTATTTTAACTATAAATTAAATTTTCTATATTTCATGGGTCTTATAATTTAACAGATACCAAAGTGGTAAGGGTTTTATGTTATAATCTAACTATTCATCAGGGTTGTTTATGCTTTAGATTCCAATGAAAACATATTATAATATACCTTTCATATATTTTTTTAATTTTTTTCATAATGGTACTTATTGATAATCCTTTTAAAATTTATTTTACCTTCTTTAATTACTCAAGATAACAATATAATTGTTAATGAATAATCAAAATCATTTCTCTCTTCTGTCGAACATAAAATTTTATCCACGTAAATGGTTTCTTAAAAATATTATAATGAAATATTTAAACATTATTAAAGGATTTTTTAAATATAAATTTACACAATTTGAAAAAAAATTAAAAATGTCTTAAATGTAATTTTCATTTCATTTTCAGAATGAGGGTCTTTTGACTTTTTACCAAAAATGGGAATAGAATCATCATTTTATCATGTATTACATGTATAATATTTTACACCATTAATGACACTTAGTTATTTAAATTATTCATTACAATTTTCCATAAGTATTTAAAATTAAAATTATTTCCATAATATTTTGGAAATTTTTAGACTTTAAATATGTCATTTTTAAGTGGAAATGTTATTTTCATTGTGAAAATTTACATATAATTTTTTAAAATAATTTTCTATATAAGATAGAATACATTGATGTTACTTATGTATTATTGGGTAAATAATCTCATTATATAATACTTATAATTTATATGTATGTTTTATGATTATGATGACAATATGTTTTTGGAAATCATTTATTTTCCATGTTTTAAGTTTATGAATGTTGCTTTCTCCAAAAGTTGTGCTATGATGAAATAATGAAATTTTATGAAACCAATTTCGTTAAAATAAAATATTATGTTTTTAAGTATTTATGAAACCCATTTGTTTTTCATTCATTACCAAATGATGAATTATCATATTGACCACATTTGTATGAATTTAATTTTATGATGAGTGATATTGGAATTATATAACCCATAAATGAATTTAGTAAGCCATGATATCTCATGAGATAAAAATGACTTTAATTGGAGTACATTTACATTAGTAAAACAACATATCCATAGTGATATTTCTGGGAGTGAATATTTACTACTACAATGGTTTGGGGAGTGAAACCATTTCTCTATGATAGTTTTGGAAATGAACTTATAATACTAGGAAATTACTTTCCAATCTTATATGTCAGAAAAAAATCCATGTATTATGGTATTTTTTTTCTCTCATGGACTAAGTTCTTTGATTCATTTGTGAGTCGTATCTTATGAACTACCATGCCTTATCCCAAGACTCGTGTTTATGATCTATGATATGGAGGGTACAGTTTTTCAAATTTTATTATGATGTTCTTTTACCCTTATCGTCATGTAATATTGATATCTTTTTACTTTTCCCTATCATATAATTTGAGGTGACCCTTTCTAATATTTATATTTCCAATATTATGAAAAATGGTTTTATGTATGATATGTCTAAGAAGGTTTCCTGTAATGAAGACATTAGTGGGTGATGACCAAGATCACTTCTAAACAATTTTTTTATGTTTCAATGAATCCAATGATATTAGACCTATAAGATTATGGAATGGATCATTATGCTATCTATGAAACATTCATCCACTTCAAATTAATATCCATGAATGAAAATCATGGTTCATTATAGTTCATAAAAAATAAGGATTCATTAAAAATTTAGAATCAAGGATGATAAATACTTAGTGATATTCCTAGGAATATGAATATTTATATGTTTGAAGAATAGTATAATGATAATAAAATTTATATGAAAATGAACACCAATTTTTGTGAAGGATAGATTAAGTTGTTTCCATGAAATTACATGCTTGTAAAAATTCTTCAAGTGGGTATGGATATAGAAATGTTATATCATGTGGTATATATATGAAAAGGTTGCATTGAGAATGACATCATCCTCACCTTATGCATCAAAATGGGCCATGATACACACCTAATTTGAAAGTATCTTGTGATATGTGTTAAAAATTAAAAAAAAATGACAATTAAAAAGGGTTTTAATAATCACTAAAAAAACTTGGTTGATCATTTAGTTTCATACATTTAGAAGAATGTCTTGTGATTTAAACATCCTATGAAAGATTTTTTAGGATTAACCACTCTGAAATATGTTTTATAAAGGTTATTAATGAAATCTTGGTTTTAGGAATGGAATAATGATAGAACAATGATGTTGTGGTGGTGAGAGGTATTCTAAAATATTTAATTACTTAATTTTAGATAAGTTAGGTAAATTTCATTAGTTCAGGAAATGTATCTAAGAATGTAAATTTCTATCCCCAATGATTAGAAGTTTAATTATATGCTAAAATCCCTAATGATACGATGATCACATCTCAGGTTTACGATACTTACCCTCTTAAGATTTTGGGAAATACACTTCAAAAAATATTATAATTCTCTATCTGGTTGAATTTGAAGATACATTATGAATATATTTTAATTCACCATAAATAAATCATCAATTGCCATGTAAGGGAATCCATTTGTGATATTCCAACAAGTATTTTATAATATATTAAAGTGAATCTAAATATGAACATTTAATAGAAATCACATCCATTTTATTGGTCCTGAATCATATTCAAATGGTTTGTTTATCTCAGATGGTTTGGGAGAAACTAAAAATATATTATATTCCAATTGTGTGGGAATTTTATGATTTCATTCTGTAAGTGATTACTAGTCATACACCAAAGAACGAAGTTTATTTCTCTATATAACTCATGTAAGGTGCTACACCTTTTTTAGATACACCATTAGAGGGGACCTGTTAGATTTATAAGCATTAAACATGAAACTAAAGGAGAAACTCAAAAAATGATTCATTCTCCCATGTATTTTACCATGGGGTTCTCCTTTTGTTTTTCTTAAAATGACATATAGATTGATATAAATATATATTGACCACCAATAATAGAATAGGGTCACAATCAATAAAATGTACCTTCTACCCCATATTGTGGACTTTTTTGATAAACTACATGGAGCTAAATAATTTTCCAATATCGATATTAATTCATTATATCATAAGTGTAGGGTCAATATGGATTATATACACAAGAAATCTTTACATACATGTTATGGAAACTATGTGTGTATATTTATTTTGTTTTTTCATTCTATATCCTTGAATATTGTAATTGATTTAATGAATAGAGTGGTAAGATATTACCTTGATAACTTTTTGGTAGTCTTTATATTTGATATTTTTATATATTAAATGTGAAATGAATAAAAAAAATATTGGGAATGAATTTTATTAATGATCCTAAAGAATCATAAAATATATGAACAATTTTTGAAGGCTGATTTTTTGATACATAAGGCTTCATTTTTGGGTCATATAATCTCCTGAGAGGGTATAGTGGTGGATCTATTAAGGGATCAAGTAATTGAATTTTATCTTAAACATCCTTAGTGACTAAGATCCAAATATTCATTTTTATGGTAGGTTATCATTGATGGGTTTTGGATAATTTCTCTCAACTATCTAATCCACTTCCCTTATTAACTTGGAAAGGATCCCTGCTACCTATGATTGATGAATGTGTAGAACATTTCAAGAAAATGAAGGTGATTTATTTCATATAACCTATCCTTAAATTACCTTGCATTAGAGAATTTTTTTCAATCTACAATTACACATACAATAGAGTATTGAGATGTGTTATCAGGGAAAATTCTATGTTGACAGCATATACCTCACAATTGCTGATGGTTTATAAAAAAATTCCAACTCATGATTTATTTTTGTATATGGTACTTTTTTCATTAATGATATGGAGAAATAATAATTATAGATAAATTTATAATATAAATTTTTATTATAAAATAGTAATGTATATATTCAGAAAGATGGAGTTTAATACCTACAATAGAAGACCACTAGATATATTTAAAGATAATGATTTCTCAATATATTGCCACCCTGGAAAAGAAAAAAAAGAAGGATAATATTATGTTTTTAAAGGATATTTTTAGTTTTTCTATTATTATGATCAAAAAAGATTCACTATTTCTAGATTTACAAAGGATTTTTGTGGAAATCATGAAGGGTACAAATATTGCATTTCATTAACAATTGTTCAAAAATCAATTCATGTGATGAATAAAGAGGAAGAAAAGGATGATGTACAGCTATGAAAGACTTCTATAAATGTTATTTAGTTTATCATCTATTTTTATAGAATGATATATTTCAAGATTCTTGTTTGTGTTTCATCTATACCAAATTTAATGAATGGGATGTTAAAGTAATAACATAGTTCATCACTTTCAATTCATCCTGAAAGTAAAAAAAATGTATTGATATTTCAAAGAGTATTTCTGGTGGGATGGAATGAAGAGAGATATTACAAAGTTTAATTCACTGTTCATTGTATTTCAACAATTTTTTTATGAGATATAATAATATTAAAGAATGTTACAAGTGACACCCATACAAGAATGGATATGGTAAAACAATAACATGGATTTTATATTTGGACACCCAAAAAAATTAATGATATATATTTAATATGGGTTATATTCTATCACCAAAAAAAGTCAGTACACTTCATCTCTATTATATAAAATCCCTCTTTGAATATTTTTTATAGGATATAAATTAATGATTTCATAAGCTTTCATGGAGTGCCACATTCTATTATACTTTTTGGGATTCATGTTTTACATTGATTTTCAAACATAATATTTAGAAATATTTGTATATATAGTTGGGTTTCATCACATTCTTCCATTCATAGAATTGTTTTTAGTATAATAAAATAATTAAAACCCAAGATGATATGTTTAGATATCTCTATCTGGATTTAAAATGTAATTGTAAAAAACACCTTCATCTAGATGAGTTTTCCAACCAAAATAGATTTAAATCAGCGATTTATATGGGTCTGTATAAATTCCTCTAGCATGTTAAGATGAATTTGGATAAGGAATGATACAAGTACTTGTGTTGGTTGAATAAATAGAATAAAATTTTATATCTATTAAATACATCAAGGTAACTCAGAGTCAACATAAAACATTTTGTTGGCAATCTTTGTCATGATCTTGGATTTTATGTTGGTGGGAATGTGATTATATGAATTTAAATATAGGATAATGTTTTGTGATAAATTATGAAATTAAATATGATAACTAAGTGTATTATCCATTTTTATATTATCGAATTATTTTACACGTTATCTTGTCACATGGAACTTTAATTGATGCTCTGTCAATTCTATGATGTGTTCCATGTATCTCTAATCTGAAAGTACATACATGATCCTCAAAATGTATTGAACAAGTATATAATACCAGTAGAATTTGATATATTTTATGAATAACAACCTATAGATATTATAGGTCAAATAGAGAACCAAGACTACTCTCCTGGTCAATGTTTTTTCATGAAACCACCAACATTATGAATCAATGTGGAAGCCTAAGGATATAATGAAGAAAAAATATCATTAATTTTGTGTATAAATGAGATGTAATTTATAGGGAAAATTAAATTTATGTGGGTTAGAATATAACACTACTATTTTTTATGAATCATATTTTTTTAAAAAAATATATTCTTTTATAGTTTTCCTTACACACCACACTTGGTAGGGGAAAACTGTAATCTACTATTTAAAATATTATTATTAAAAATTTAACATTAGTGAATAGGTTTTAAAATTAGTGATATAAATTGGAATAATTTTTTTAAAAATTATATAATATGGTTCTATATAAATAAAATAAATTGATAAATAAGAACAAGTTATTTTGTAAAGTCAATAAATGCTTCAAAAATGCATTTTTCTCAAAAAAATGATTTTCAGTGATTTTTGGGAAAACTTTATAATGAAATTATATTTTTACACTAATATAAAATTTATTTTACAAAATTAATATAATTTATTAAATAATACGGTAAAAAAATATTTGGTTCATTTTTTTAGAATTATTTGAAATGATTAAATTTACAATGAATAATGAAAATAACAATTTTTTTTAAATTAAATTTTCTTATAAATAATTTATGAATATATATTTTATATGATGTATTTAATAGAAATTTTAGTTTAATTATATAATTATAAATCATACTTAGGCTATAATAATCAATTTTAGGTTTGGTTATTATATAAAAACCTTTTCACATATGAAAACAATTCATTGAAAACACGTTTTTTCATCATGTTTGTTGGATTAATTTTAAATTATATTCCCCCAATTTGGTGAATTTAATTTATTAAAATAGAATCCATATTTTAATTAAACATAATAATTATTAGTTAATAAGTCCATTTTTCTATTTTTTTCATAATTAATAGTAAAAACTATAAAAATTAATTATCATGAATAAGGGTAAAATGAGATTACTAGAGGAATAAACCAAAAGAAAAGAGTATTGTTTATAATAAAACATGTCTAAATCCTATTTTATGGATATATATAAAGAATATACTATCAATAATATGATTATGTGTCCATTTTTTATAAATTTTCTTGTGAATGAATTCCTCATTTTGTATTCTTTTGGGAAATTCCCATGTAGTTTCTATACAGGTTCTTTTCTCCACTTGTAATATGAAAACTCTTCTTCTCTCCACTAAACATTCCAATATCCTTTTTATATATAAATTTTCTGAAGATAACCATTACTTAAAAACCTTATCACTTTATAGATTCCTATGTTGGATTTTGAAACCCTCCTAAAATGTCTTTATATATAAACCTAAATAGACTCTCTTAAGAAACGTTATAGCTTTTAACCATTATTTGTCATTTTATTTCTTTTTAAAATCCATTAAAATAAAAGAAAATTTTGAATATATATTATAATAATAATATTCCATATAGATACATTTTATTATATTAGTTTGATATATTAAATTTATCTTAATTTCCATCAAATGGGAAATAAAACCGTTGATTATGTGTTAAGTGGATTTCCTCTAAGAAAACCAATGTTGTTTATTTTTCATCATTGACTATTATAACATGTTATAAAACAATATTTAATTTATATTTTTATATATAATATTTATGAAATAAATATACATTTTAAATATAATTTCACTTTTATCCTCATACATTTGAATTCATTGAATAATTATAATGTCACTTATGTGTACATGTGGAATGAGACATCTATAATGTGATACAGTGCATTTTTTAATTTTGTTTCATGGAAGAATATAATGACATATTTAATGAATATATTTCATATGTAAGATGAATTTTTCTCTAATGTTGAATAATTAGTTTCTATTATTTAATTCCATCCATTGAGAACATGAAAATAATCTCAATGCTTATGTATGGAATATTGTCTCCATGAATGATATAATCCATATTCTATATCTATATTTTATGACTGAATATAAATACATATAGAATCAATATATATGATATTTATCTCGTGATTAAAATTATGGATATTATTTAACAATAATTAATGTTAAATTATCCAAACTACCATCCAAAAACAATGATGGAAAATAATGCAGTTATTTCATGAAACATGATTTAACAAGTATGTGCTAACAAAAATGAAATAAAATTTCATTCGGAAATGATATATAGATTGATATATATAACTAAAATTATGGAATATTTTTGTATTAAAACTATTCTTATTATACAGTAGGCTATAATGTTAATTAATAATGCTGAGAGTTGTGGTAATAGATTTTTCACTCACTTTTATATTTCTGAGACATATTACATACTCTCCACTTGTTTCTTTTATGTGACGGATATACTACCGCTAAATGATTATTTTCTTGAATTTTATGAAAATTTTATTTATTTATATATCAATATAAGGATAATTATTTCATGGGTCTTATAATTCTAAACATTAAAAAGTTGTAAGGGTTTTATGTTACAATCCCATTATTTATCATGTTTGATTATTAATAGGTTTTTAATGATTAAATATTAGGATCTAACATCCAAGAAACTCATCATTTTTTGATTATTTTATTTATTAATAATAAATGTTTTACATTTATTCTACGCTATTTATATACTCAAAACATTAGAATAATTTTTTTTAAACCAACTTCATATTACTCTTTAGTCAAAAATCATTTTTCTTCCATGTCCATGTTTTTAAAAATTCTTCAAAGACTGTATTTCAAATTATAAATTGATTTAATAAATAATTTTTTACAAATTTTAGAGTTTTTTTTCAAAATATCTTGATATAAATATTCTTATCATTTTATGAACCATTATGTTTTTAATTATTACAAAAAAAATTAAAGGAATCATTATTTTCATATATATGGAATGAATGGTATTTTACCCGATTAGGACTACTCAATGATTTAGGTCATCGTTCCCATATTTCCATGGAAATATTCATATAAAATAATTACATTAAATTTTTGTTATTTATATACTTTAAATAAGTAATTTTAAACTGAATTTATTATATTCCTCAGAAAATGCACTATGTGATTTTAAATAATAAAGTTCCATCTAATATGACGTCCTTTGATGGTACTTAATATCTATCGGTTATATGATCCAAAGATACCATCCTTATCCTTTATATGAATGGATAGTGATTATGAATACAATATTTTAATTGAACCCATTTTTTTCCATTAATTTGGTTTATAAAAACAATTTATTTGACTTAGGTTATGGTATAATGAAATGATGTAATGTTTATAATTCTCATCCCATTCTTATGGGTAATAATTTGTTAAAATGTTTATGAAACAAATTTTAGTGTTTATTATATGATGAAATCTCTTTTTGAACAAATTTGTATGTTTTCCATTATTTGATGGGTTATACCAGAATTGTATAAACCTCAAATGCATTGGGTAAATATTTATATCTCATGGGAAAAAGGATTGTTATTATGAGGGAACCTAGTTCAGGAAGAGACTTTTAACAATATTATAGTCATGGGAGTAAAACATGAAATATAATATGGTTTGAGGAGTGAACCCATTAAACTTTGATAGTCTTGGAAACAAGTCATTAATACTAAGGAAATGATTTTATATGCACCTGAGTTTTCTAAAAATATATTTTTCATTCCAATGTTATGCTCTCATGGATTATGTTCTATAATTTTATTTTGATTCATGTCTTATGAAATTCCATGGTTTATTACATGACTCATGTTGATGATCTATTATATATGGGGTGTAGTTTTCCAAATTTTATTCATGTTTTCTCATACCTATATGATCATGTTATATTGATATCTCACAAAATTACCCTTGATGAGCATATGAGCTTACCCATTATTATTATTAAATTACAAGGTTTATAAAGAATGGTATTATGTAAAATATGTTTATCAATAGATTTAGTTATGATGAACTTAGTGGGATATGGTATAACTTGCATATGAACCAATTGTATATTTGTTTATGTTTTGAAATATACATTACCTATACAATTCTGGTGTGGATTTTTATGTTATTTTATGAATATTTATATACTAATATGTAATATATATATGTTTTAAATGGGTATTTAATTATATAATAGGAATTTAATGATGTTAAATAAGAAGTTATTTGTTAAATTAAAATTAAATGGTGTGTTTCTACGTGACTTTCATATCTCAGATTTATAATAGTATACTTGGATATCTAAAATGTCTCATATATAAAAGAATATTTATAATTTCATGGAATAAATAGGTCTGGGTATTAGATAATGTATTATTATTTATTCTATCAAATTTTGAAATTAGAGAAATGTTATTTTTCACATTTTGTATAGAAATTGGATTTTCAATGGTGGAAATATGAGGGTATATTAATGAATTTTTTTTAATATATTTAAAATTTTGATTATGAGTGTGGTTGTTGGTTCTGAAAAAATATCATTGCAATAAATGGTGTATATTCATTGGATTTTAAGCAATATAATTATAAATTGAGATCATTGATCTATCTTGAGAGTGTGGGGGAATTTTAAACAGGATTTTGGATATTATTTATTATGTAGAAAATATTTCCATCCTATAATATATTTCAAAAAAATTGAACAACTCGGGTTCTAAATGACAAATTTCATGCATGTATTCGGAATTATAGAGGTCTATGATAGATTTTTTGGTGAGTTATCTTATAAAAAACT
Source organism: Viscum album (assembly GCA_963277665.1). Classification (NCBI taxonomy): domain Eukaryota; kingdom Viridiplantae; phylum Streptophyta; class Magnoliopsida; order Santalales; family Viscaceae; genus Viscum; species Viscum album. The sequence continues at coordinate 236,401,228 of OY728159.1, forward strand.
CCCACATCCATCATTTTTTCTCCATTCAAAATTTTATGAGTGAACTTTCTAATATTTTTACTATTGGTCCCTTTTGGATGAGTTAGGATCTTATTGATTATATGTAGTGTACATTATGAAATAGAGGATATATTCGTTTCATTATTATGTATCCTAGGCCTTCAAAATTATTGTGATGAGAAGAGGATGGGGCCTCTTGAGCTTGAAGTTAGTGATCTTGTGATTCTAATGGAATCTCATATTAATGGGGAAAAAAGATCCAATAAGGGTATTAATCCCTATCCTATGGTTGGTTATACCATTTACATTGTTTTGGGGAGTTGGTTAGATAGAATATTAAAATCTCTCCCTTCATAAATTTATTGTATTTAACAAATTTTTCACTTGATAAAACAATATATATAATTTTATGTCGACTATCATATCATTTTTAGGGTTATTTGAATAATTATAATGATGTAATAATTGTAGATAGACCTATTATAAATTTTGATCAATATAATACAATGTTTCCTTAGTGATTTATTATATTAATTCATCTCTTATAGATGCATTGTGGCTTAATGTAAAATACAAGGGCGTAATAGTTATAGGTTTTATCATAGTATCTAATGCCTTTTTTGAATTTTTTTTATAATTCTATGTTTTATTTTTATAATATTATATTCAATATTTTTTCAAATATTACATTATTTTGGTTCCTTTGTGATAGAAAGATTATTATTTGATAGGTTTCACACCAGTTTTTCCTTTTATTTATGTTTTTATTGTTTTTTCTTAAATTCTCAAAAATGATATCATGTATGAGGTATTTAATGTGGAACCTATTCTTTACTTGGTCTTTTATATTTTTATTTTTAAAATTTTAGTGGAGTTAGAGTACTGTTTTATTTTTTATGAGAGTATATATTAGTTTTGGTTAATTGGAGAAACCACATCATGGTGGCATTCATATTAGACCATAGTTAAATAAAATATAGATATATTGTGTGTATAGTAATTATGGTTGGATATGTTTTGGGGGAAATATTTTTTTTTTGTATATTATATACATTTTGGATGTATTTTTTATCATGTCCAAAAACCATGAAATAATGATTCAGATTTTTTTGGCATAGATTTGTGTAATTTTTGGTGATATTTGTGTATAAAATGATGATGGAGGAAAAAAAAAATTTAAGAGTATTACATCATATAATTATGTGCACTGAATCATGGCCATTTCATGGAGGGTTATAAAAATAGAAAATTAAACACCACAGTTGGATAATTATTTATTGGGGTTATTTTGATGACTAAAGAAAATAAAATTGTGTTATTTCATGGTTTACGTGTTTATGTTGTGGTAATATTCATATATGTATTCAATGGAGTGAAATAAATTAAGTTATTTTATATGGAAAAGTACTTTAATGGGTTTGATTGTTTTATCTCTATCAACTAAGAATCACCATGACATTTTTAGTCTTTGAAAACACCCAAGTGAGGTCATCATGACTTTTATTGTGAATTCAATCATCCCTATATTTTACATTTAGTTTTTATTTCTATTGAAGGATATATTTACCTATGGGGTTTTTGTGGATTCTTGGTGACTTTAGTATATTAAAAACCTTAGGGTTCTAAAAATAGATCACTTATTCTTTTTTTATTCTTCTCAATTATTTATCTCCCAATGATTCATGGTTGTTCCAAAGCATTCTTCGGTGGTTTCAAAGGTTTTTATTATACATGATGTGTTATAGGATGTTGAGGAATCATTGTGAGAACATTCGTATTCAAACCTGGGTGTCTATTTCTATATAATGATTGAACATAAATTCACGTTAAGTGATTCAAAATTACTATATTTTTATTTCTATGATAATATAGATTAATTAATATTTAGATTTATTTTTTAAATGAAATACGATTGTATTACTGAGGAAAATGACAAAATTAAATTAATTAAAAGAGCATCAAACATTTTTTAAATTTTTTCCGTTCTTATTTAAATTTTATTGTTGAATGATTTTGTTATATCTTTTTTTTATGAATTTTTTTATTACTCTTACATTCAATTATTTTGAATTGGGTAAGTTATTTAATGATAATAAATGAATTAAATGTAGAAATATTATATTTAGTTGTATATTTTTTGAAAATAAATTATTGAAAACAAAGTAATAAACAATAAATAATGATATTTTTTAGTCTTTGTTTTTTATAGTTTTTTTTATTTATTGTAAAAATCCTCATGTTTTTTATATTATTAGATTCATGAAGAAGAGAAATTGATATTTTTTCCTTGATATAGTTATTTAAGTGTTTTTCTTATGGTGTTTATATGGTTTTTTGTTATGGTGGAGTGATTGGAGAGTTTAGGTTAGAATTTCAATGATTTATATGAATATATAGGTTTCTATAATAATAATAATTTATTTATTAAAAGAATATTAGATTGGGTAATTCTAAAATAAATGATATTTAGACGTGTTCAATTGATGTGATGGAAATAAAATGTTGGATTTGGAATATGAATTATTTCCAACTATTATTTTGAATTTATAGGGGATATAATTAATGTGGATAATTTATGATAGTTTCAGTAATAGTTAATTACGTATTCTTAAAAACATTAATAATGGTAGGAAGAAATGTTTCTGTTTCTGTTTTATTTATTATGTGTGGTTATAGTAGTGGATTTTATTATATATAGATGTAGTTTAAATTGATGATATATGGGGATGGGTTTTGATTATAGATGTGATGTGATAATCAGTTGGCCCTTGTGAGGATATTTGGTCTTTTATATTCATCAAAGTATTATTATTTCTTATAGACCACCACATTAGTTATCTGGAGTATCCAATTCCTATAAAAGGTTTTACAATTTAACTCCCATACATACATCTAGTACGTGTGTGATGTAGATGGTATACTACTCACCCTCTCCAAATTTCTCTTCAAAACATGTTAATTAAATTTTGATTTAATTTTGTAGTGATACGATGATGTGTTGGTGATGTGGTAATATGGTATTGATTCAGTATGATGCATAATTTCATAGTATGATGATGTGGTTATGTGTTTGTGGTTTTTATGTGCCAAATGGTATGTGGATATGTTTATATTGAAGGTATAAGGGAACCATGGTGTATTTTCATTGGATGTGTGGGTGACTAAATTTGTTAATAAGTTTGTAATGGTTACCTTATATATCATATATTTCATAAAATACTATATTTAATATCTTGTTTTGGAATTTGTGAGCAATTTTTGGTGAATTTGAGTTATTTATTGCATTTGTATTGGTAAGGAGATGCTTTTTTTGTTTATTATAAGATTCATTAGTGTGATTATTCCATATAGTCATGTGTTTTTTTTTGGGAACCTATACAATATATTTCAATACTACCTTCCTTTAATATCCTTTTATTATATATTTTTAAGTTAGTGTTGGTGATCGGCCTGCACATTTCTACCTTTAACATGGTTGTCTTTTGGAGTTGGAGTTATTTCTAGAGACTTATTTTAGGTTGGGTTTTTTCTTGTCTGTCTATATGAAATTAGATGAATTATGACTGAATTATGGGTTCATTATCAATATTTAAGTTCTTATTTATCAGTGTACTATTATTTCATCCCTATGAATATAAATACTAGTGTCTCTCATTATATAAGATTTATAGAATCAGTTCTAGTCACTAACCAAAAAACTAATGGAGTTGGGATTAAATGGTCAATGTTATCTTCCCATCCATCCTACATGGGTTTCTAGTGGGGAATGGTCAGGCCATAAGTCTATAGAAAATTCATTTGAGTTTGAGGATTTATTTCCAAAATATATATTAGTAGGAGATTCAATTTTTTGTGGGGTAGTAATATTATCCATGCTTAACATATGATATATATATGGGAAACATTCTATAAAACAGAAAGGTCACCTATGATATAATACATGAACATTGATATACTGAAGTAAAGTTATACTAATTATTGGGTAAATGTCTTATTATGTTATATGGATAATGTTTTTTTCACGATTAATTAAATTGATGATATTCTAGGAAAAATTAACTAAATTTGAATTTAATGATTCTTAGAAGAATTATATATCATATAACAAAGATTTATCACATTGGAGTGTAGATATAAGTAGTAGAAAGATTTATAATAGAGTTTTGGTTAGTCATATGTGAAAATATATTAATGGAAACTCATAATGGGTTTATCCAATGTATTGTGATTTATATAATAATGCACTATGGGAGATTCAATGTAAATATTCTCAAAATTATTAAGGGACTATCATTAATAAAGAGACTGATAGGTGGATAAACATGTTTTAAATTTATTTATATCTATGTGTATAAGTGAGTAGCATTGGGATTCATTAGTGATTATTTTTTTGATTGGTGAATCTCATAAATGGTTGATTCTATTTCATTGAAATTCAAATGGATTAGAGGGGTATTGGGTGAAGATTCAAATTATTTTTAGAAATGAGTTTATATTATTTATTCTGAATATAGTGTAGTGAAATTATTTTCTCAATCTCTACTATGGGAGACTAATTTCAGTGATTTTAGATAATGATTTATAAATATACTTCATTTCTCTCTTGATATTATATAAAAAATTTGGGAAATTCGATATTATTTTATAGAATATTTTCATCTAATGGATAACTACTATGTGAACCATTTTTTAATACAGATGAATTTTGATAATTACATGATGATTATGTTACTAAGAATATGATAACATGGGAGATTTATTTTCCATTTGAAATTCATTAAAAAATTATGTTGTGAAATGATATAGATATAGGTTTTCATTTTTATAGTAAATTGATTCCTTCTCATGCATGAAGTCTTCGTCTACCATCACCTTCTTACATATATATAGTTTGAATTTCAAGGTAAACCCCTAATGTGGTATTGTAGTTTAATACATATATCAAGATCGACTCTATCAATAATTATTTTTCCTAACCCTTTTTAGTTACAAATGTGGGATTTGGTAGTAGTTTAAAATATTGTAGTAACAATAGCTTCTTCATTGGTTAAATTAAAGTGACAGGGTCCTTATGATTTTAGATCATAAAATTATGATACATGAACAAATGTGTGGCCCTAGAAGTCAATTTCCCTCAGGGGCCTAGTTTGAGGAATTTTTGTAGTGGTGGATATCATCTGAAGAAGAGATACTAAGAAGAATGGGACTATTAGATTCATTTTATTGAATTTGCAACATAAGGATGTAAAAAGACAATCTGAGAAACTATATCCAGTTATTCTACCAAATTTTAATTATTTTATTACTGTAATTATTTGAAATCCACAATTTCAACTACATTAGTCCAAACAATGGGAAATAAAGTTGATGGTATTCTAATTCCCTTATGGATATCTGCACTAGTTAATGGTATGAGTAATTATTAATAGGTATTTTAGGAATGTGAGCTATTTAGGGAGAAGTATCAACAATTGTGAGAGTTATTAGTGTTATATATATAACCATATGAGTCATCGACATCATGTATTACTTATATTCTTGTGTGATATATTATATATTGTTATCAAAGGTATTTTATTTTCATTGACATGGATGGTGTGTTTATAGTGTTAATTTGTGAGTAGGATTATTGGTTGAATCATTAATGTTTGCGTAACCTTTATTCTCACATAGTAGACATAATTTTTAGTTAAGTGGACTTTATAGAAATACTTTTTCATGAGTTTTAGTGGATTTTCTATAACTCTTTCCTAAATAATTTGTTACACTACCCTATAAATGCGATATAGAGTTTGGGATAATGCTTTAATAAAATATATCTCTATGGTTTATTTCACCTACAAGATAGAAATTTATTATCTTTTGATGTTTTAGATTCAAATAAACAATGTATTATTGAAGCGTACTATTAAATCCAGTTTTATTTAATAGGACCTATGGTTTTATTCTTAAATTAGTTGGATAATGTTTTTTGATACTGAAGTTATTGTCATATGTTAAATAATAATATTATTATAGTGTACCAATCCTTTTTCAAATATCATTACATTATTTTAAACACAACTAACCATCAATTACTAGCCAATTATTATAAAGTCTTTTGTCTTTCAATGTTTTGGTATATAATACTTAAAATATGGAAAATAAGACACATCTTTATTTGAAATTCATTATGATAACCTAACATCCTTTGATATATTACATCATAACCTGATATCCTAAGGAATAAGTGACAAAATGGGATGATCTAAAAGCCATGAAAGGGGATAAGCATAAGAATAATGCAAAAAAACATGGATTATAAGGAAAAATAATATGACATATAAATGTATAATTTTTAAAAAAAACATATATAACATGAGATAACATAATAAATAAATCATATTAATGTTTAGAAATATAAAAAAGGGAATAAGCATGATCCAAGGTTCATTACACATGGAGGACCTTGAGTCATGTTTAACCACCAAGACCCTTCAACATTGATCATGAGTCAAGCATAACCAAAAATATCATTTCACATGACATCTCATGAGGAAAAACATTTCCCAATTCATTGGAGTTTCATATGGGTGAAACCATCATAACATGTTCAATAATATTTCTACCACATTGAGAATAATTCAAAATAAATCAAACATAAACATAAGGGTTACCCATAGAATGAATTGGGTATCATAATCATATAAAAAGGCACAACAAAAGGGAATATAATAATGGTGTCCAATAAAAAATTGATTTATATAGAAAAATGATATTAATGAGGGAAAATAGGTATAGAACAAGTAATTTATGTCAAACAATAGTGAAAAAATATAAAATTTGCGTTTAGGAAACTTTTGAAACAAAACATTTTAGCATGGTTTAATTAAAATATTAAAGATTACATAAAATGAAAAAGAAAAATTTATTTATATAAAAAAAAGATATTAAAAAAAAGATATTTTTTTAATGATATATTTTTGATTTAAAAAATAATAGTGGATTAATACATATTATTAATCGTACTTGAAAATGGGTAAGAAATTTAGAAGTTCCTTTTAATTGAGATTGCATATTAAGAAGACCTGAGAATAGAACCTTATTAAAACTTGTATATCCCTAGAATGATGGATGAAATTATTTGGTTACATGATATTTTAACATAAAAATAGAATTTAAAAGAATTATTTAAAAATAAATAAGATTTACATTTGGGTAAAGAGAGAGAAATCCTAACCTGAATGAAAAGTGGGGGTTCCGAAAAAATCTTTTATCTTATGTCTAAAATGGTTCTGTACTTGTACTTAATATCACCAATAATAAAATTATATTTATTAATTAATAATTAAATAACCATAAATTTATGCATTTTAATTATAATAATTTAATTAAGTTTATTTATGGTCATTTTGAAGGATTCTAGTGTTCAATTACATCATTCGGGGGTGTTCATTTTCTTGGTTTTCATGATAGGTTCACTTGTATATGTATATGAAAGATCACATATAATGGTAATAAATAACTAGAATTTAAGTACTTTGTTATTAATTAACATAAATAAAATAAAATGGTTATATATGTAATTTAATTATATAGTATTAGGATAAATCACTATATAAATGTTTAATGATAGTTGTTTGGATTAATTTGGCATTGTTTGATCATCACAAATTTGTTTGGATATACTATTTAATATCATGTTTATATATTTGTTACATAACATTAAAACTTGTTTAATAAATGTATTATTTTCTATTTAAACAATACAAATGGTTTCATGAATATCATTGAATGTGGAATTTTTGGAGGAAAACATGCCATCCCCGAAGGTCGTAAATCGGTACCTCTAGGATGATGTTTTCATTTTTAGAAGAAAATGGAGATGATAAGAGGGTTGATGATTAATTATTACATTAACTTGACAAAATTAATATATATTTATATATGATACAATATTTTTCATTCCACTTGGATAAGGTGAGGTGTGGAGAGAATAAGAAAAGGAAATAACTTGAAATAAAATTAAAAGAATAGATATAGGATTTTCCTCATGAATCATTCTTATTGTGAACCTACTTATGAGGTTTTTTTGGTATTTAATTAAAAATAAGGCTCTTATATGAGTGGAATGGTATTTCAAAGATAAATTATTAGAATTTTTACAATGATAAAATCTTTATTTGTGTGAGCAGAAGAGGTGTTTAGAGGTGGTATTTATAGTGAAGGAGATGGGTGGTATCTCATTATATTAATTAGTAGTGCATTCTTTTTGTACATTATAGTGAATATTTTGATAATTATAACCAAATATATTAAATATAATGATGAATAGTTCTATATTTTTGCCTTTCATATTCCATACCACATCTATAACTCCATAAATCAAGTCTTTAGCTTTTATCGTGAATTATCATATTTTGGTATTCACAAAAAGTAATACTATTTTAAAAAAATTACACAAATTCACCACCAACCATTTTTCAGAATTAATAATTCAAAAATAGACTCCATTATATGATAATAGGTTTCTAAATATTATAAATTAAATTTTTGATTAAAATCATTATTTACTCATAAAATGTCAATTTTAAAATTATAACTAATTTTGTAACACATAGAAAAGTTAATTAATGTCTCCTAAAATAATCCACTACTAATATGAAAAAAACATTATTTTTTGAATAAATTTTATTAAAATAAATATAATATTAAATCATTACAATAATAATATTATATTTCAATATTTATTAATTGCAAAAATAATAGCACTTAATGTATCATTTATAAAATATATTTTTTAATTATTAAAGGATATAGATATGTCATTTTTTATTTATATGATACCCAAATTTTAATTTTACATTGATTGGTGATTTTACTATTCTATTTTTCAATTTACTACTCACATGGGTGACATTAATAGTCCCAAGGTCAAGTTATGAAACCATTGGTATAGGTTCTTTAGCTTCTTTAAATGACTCTTATTTCATTCAATCATAATTAATAATGAATATATTATGTTTTAAATGTATAATTTATAATATGTCACATAATTATAAGAAGGAAAATCTTCATTGATCGATTTAGGGTTCATTTCAATCTTCACCTTTATGAAATTTCTCCCTAGAAATTTCTTTTTATAAACTAATCAGATAAGGGAACTTCTTTTTAATAATTTCATCTAGTTCCTATGTTCCCTCTTTATGCATATGGTTCCACCAATGTAATTTGACCAGGTGAGTGATATTTTTTCATAGATTATTATCTCTACTATCCAGGATATTGACAAGATGTTCTTAATAAGAGGGATCAATATCCAATTGTATGACCTCTGAATTTCGTACATGTGAATGGTCTAGTTTGTACATATTTAATATGGATACCTGGAATAAAACATGTAATTAAGTCATGGTAGGTGGAAGTGATATTATATAGTCTATAGATCATACTAAATCAAGATAATCTAATGGTTTATGTACCTTGGACATAGATTTAATTTCTTTTCAAATCTGATGACCATATTCAGTGGAGATGTGAAGGAGAATACCATGTCTCCAACATTAAACTCAATGTCTCAACAACGATTTTCAGCATAGATCTTTCGTCGACATAGGGATGCATTTTTTTCCAATGAATGGTTTTGAAATTTTATACCATTAATTCAACCATTTATAGACCAAGTAGATTATGTTAACTGACTTCATCATAGCATGCATGTGTTCAACACCTTTTCCCATAAAGGGATTCATAAGGATCCATTGGGTTCATGAGTGGAAACTATTATTGTGGGAGAACATCAAAAGTGGTAGATATTGGTCCTATACCCCCTTAATGTCCATAAAACTTTACCTAAACATTTATTTTAGTTTTTTAATATTCTGCACAGACTGGACATCAATTTTAGGATGATAGGTTGCACAAACTTTCATCTCACTATTTAGATAATGTTGGATTCTTTTCCAGAACATGGAAGCAAATCTCAAATCTAAATAAGATACAATTAAGAGGGGTACTCCATGTAGCCTTAAAAATTATCTAATGACTATGTGTGAAATAAAATCTAGTGAGAATTCCTCTATAATTGGGATTTTGTGAGATGTCTTCATAAGATAATCCATAATGTCCAATATAACATTATTTTTTCAATATGTATTCATAAGTCTGGTGACAAAGTCCATGGTGATTTTTTCTCACTTCCTTGTTGGTATGGGAAATGGTATCATCATCCCCTTAAAATTTTAAATTTAATAATTCACTATCTCATTTACTAGTATATTTTATGTATATTTTATGATATCATTCTTCATATTGTCCCACCAATAGTTTTCTTAGAGATCTCGATATATCATAGTGATCTCTAGGTGAATGGAGAATGTTTTTCTATGTGTGTCGTTTATAAGATCATTTATTATCTCTACATCAAATAGAACAAAAAATCATGACCCAAATCTTATTAATTCTTCCTCATTGATCATGAACTTAGAGAATTTCCAATTTTTTATTGTTTCCCCCCTTTTCTGAATTTCCACGTCATTCCTTTGAGTAACCATTATTTTCCCCATATGTTATGGGTGTGAAATAATTGGAGAAAGGATTCAAAAATTTTCTTACTTAATGATTCCCATGTCTATCCTTTCCAAATAGAACAAAATAATATTATTCTTGATTCTCAACTTTGATGAAGTTGCATGATCCTTTCTACATGGAGCATATGCCACCTTATTTCCTTTACTATGATGATAGTTTATTTATCAGTAATAATCTTTGATTAGATGTATCCATATTCAATGGAGAATATGAATATCCTTTCATGTGAATATATATTTATATATATGTGTGTGTGTGTGTGTGGCTCTTATGATCATTATATATCTCACACTTCTACCAATAGAGATAATGATGCCAGATTTTCAATGCAATGATCAATTCCCCCACTCCAGATTATGCATAGGATAGTTTTTCTCATGAATTATCCACTAACATGATTCTTAGGATGAAACTTTATCATTTTTCATTAGTGAAAAAACTAAGAAATTATTGAAGAATCATTTTACACGAAAGAGTTCTCCATTTATCGGTAATGTGAGTACGGATGCAGTGATAAGATTGTTCTTCATCTCTTTGAAGCAGTCTTCAAATTCACTGGTCTAGAAAAAAATCAATCCCTTTCGAGTCAACTTGGTTATTGAGTCTGAAAATCAAGAAAATAGCACCAAAAATTGTCAGTAATACCCAAATAGACCAGGGAAACTATAGATATCTATTACAGATGTTTTCTCATCCCCCCTCCATAATTGCATTTGTCTTATAATGGACCATATATACACATTTTCTCATGATAACATGTACCAAGAATTATACTTCCCCGATTTGTAACTCACATTTACTAAACATTTCCAAAAGATCATCATTTTTCATTGACCTTAATACATTATTCAAATTCTCCTCATGATCCACATTTCTCTTAGAGTGTATCATAATATCATTAATAAGTGATACCAAATCTTTGTTAAGGTAAAATCTAAATAATTAGTTCATTAAATCAATGATAGTTTCTAGAGAATTATTGAGACTAATGGGAATCACTATGAAATCCATGTTTTTATACCTTATTTGAAAGAAAGTTGGAAAATGTCTTCCTTCATCACATTAATTGGTGATATCTTTACCAAAGTCCCACCTAAGGTTAAAAAAGGCCATTCATGGATGATCAAACGAGCCATATATCCATTTAAGAGGATACTTTTTATTTATCATGATTTTATTCAAATCATGATAATAAATGTAGATGATCATTCATCCATCCTTCTTCTTAAAAAAGATTGAGGGTGCACCCCACAATGAATCACTCTGGCGTATAAAACCCTTATTCAAATTATTCTGTATCCTCTTCTTTTGTTCTTCCATGTAAAAATTGTACATTATATAAGTATAATTTTATATAGATAGACAACCAAGAATAATTTTAATTTATACCACAACTTCTTCATCAAGAGGAATGCCAGAATATTATTTAGGGATCATAAAAACGTATTCCCACACAATGGGTATGTCTTTGATCATGATTCTCTCCTTTTTCTCGTCCATTTGAGCAAGATAATTATTCTCATAATGTAATAATGTCAACACATGAGACAATTATTCTAAAGAAGATTCATCTTCCTCATTAAAAATGTAATGAATTGGAGGATGCTTTAGGATGTAAATAGTAACATCACTTTCCCGATAGTCGATGATTTATTTCAGTAAAGATTAAAAATTCATACCCAAAATTGTACTAAAATCCACCAAAATAGTTAAGACCATATTTTTTGGGAGGTTAATCCCATAATCATTAACATGGGATTAGTTATAAACATTGGAAGAAATAATTTGACTATTTTCTAATATCATAGGTAAATCAACCTCTATATATTGAGGTGGAGATTTAAAAGTTCTACTAAACTTACCCAATATGTAATAATTCAAAGAAACAAAATCAAATAAAATTTTTTATGATTATTTAAGGAATAACCACTATTTAATGTCCCGACCCCAGAACCCTAGAGTTAGTTCGTTATTTTAATATATTGGAATTATTTCAATGAAAAAAAAACCAGAATGACCAAGTGTTTATGTAACACCCCATGATTTTGAAAATAAATTTAGTCATTAATGACTGAAACACTAAGTCCCTAAAAAACACTACTTTTTTATAACCTAGCTAGCAAACATAATTTTTCCACCTCTGAGTTTTGAATTTTGAAAAACTGACATGTTCAGTTGCATTCAGTAAGATATTTAAGGTCTGATAAGACAAACATAATTTTTTGTGTTTAGTAACATACCCTTATAACTAGTAATATGAATAGTAATCTGACCCTTATGAATAGTAAATTATATTATTATTTTATTATCTTAAGATAATTAAATAATGAGATCTCGATTATTTTTTCAATGTGATATAAAAGGAATTATAGTTTTAAATTTGTTATTTTATGCATTTTATTATGATTTTATTTTAAAAAATAAATTATTAATATTTAGAAATTTTTTTCCGAAAATGTAGTTATTTTTTGACTTCTACAAGTCAAAAAATTATAATGGAAATTTTTGGTATTTTTCTGAAATACTTGAATTTCTTGCATAGTAAAATATGGTAATTTAACATATATATTCATTATCTGTTAAATTCAATATTCCAATCATCATGGATGACGTATGAACACTTGGTTCGCACTCACATGAATAGATTACTATTCTTGGTCAAATGGATCAATACTATTGGTTTTCTTTGGGAAAAATAAAATAATGAGTAAAATAATGGGAAAACCATCCTCTCCTCCACTATAAGAACTCCCCTTAGTTCCTCTTTTATTCACTCATCTCAAGTCATGTTACATGTATAAATTCAACCCAAATCTCCTCCCAAATTCATTCACCATGTCCACAATCCCTTATTATCTTAAGAAGACTAAAACCACTTACCTTAAGAGACTCTCAAGGAAGACTACTTCAAGAGGTGAATTCCTCTTTTCATTTATTTTCTTCAAAGTTTCATTATTTTATTTTTATTTCCTCACCTCATTTCATCCAAATGTTATGATAACACCATCTGAGATATGTTAATTTTTCATATTCAATGATAACATGTTTTCAATTTCTATTAATGTCTGCAATTAAACTCATGAAATCATTTTTAATGTTGAACTAGATTATTATTTTTGTAATATATCCTATTTTAGTTTCTATAATCTTTTTGTATGAATAGAATTAATTTATAGATCAAAATGAGTTCTATATTATTAAAAAATTCCAAATAACCCAAAACATTATCATTATTGTTTTATATAATGATACATATTCACTACAAATAATAAAATGAATTTTATGACCATGTAATCATATAGTTGTTCAATAATAACAATCCAATTCTATTCTTGACATCCATTTTCAGTATACATGTTTATTCATACATGAATATATATTTTTCGATCCTGAAAACCAAGGAAGAAAAACCCCCCAATAAATGAAATTGAATCTCTTAACCCATCAAAAGTCCACGAATAAACCTAATAATATTATAATAAATAAATTAATTATATAGTAAATTATGGACTAATTAATTTATGAACCTAAATTTGATTATTCAGGTCATTAAGATCATGTGAGTAATACCATCAGACTTAAGGTAAGGGTTTTCAACATGAACCTCCATTTTCATTCAGGTTGATTGTATTCTCTACTTACCTCAATTAAATTCTTATGTATTCCTATATACTCCTCATATATTATGTTATAATGTTCTAAATCTGTGTACTAATCTGAATACTACATATATTTATGGGGATTCATATTTTTTAAAAGTATCTTTCAAAAAAAATCCCAATATACAAGCTACATTCAAGGGAATTCCCCAAATTCTAACTTATATTCATGGGAACTCTATAACCGGTTAATAGAAACAATTATCTTTCTTAAAATCATGAATTTATTATTAAAATACTATCTCAATTCACTTATAGTTTTATATAATAACTTTTCCCAAAGAACTATTCTTTTCTAATTAAAAGTGAATTTATCTCAAGAATGACTCGCTGATTTTATAAGAGTATCTTCATCTGTTTAAACACTCTTGTTGATTACTATTTATTTTCAGGATTAACTTTTTTATGATATTGTATACAATATATTATTGAATATTTTATGATTATTTTGATTGTAGAGACCCAAATCTTGACGTACATAAATATTACATTACTTTTTCAAAATACTTAATACATAATGAAAAAAGACACACAAGGACTGTAATAGTTTAGTGTCTTTGGAAACTCAAAAAATAATCTTCTAATCGTGGTGAAATATCTTAAACTTCTCCCATAAATATCTTCCCCTTTTGTTTTCTTACCTAAAACCTTTCTTTAAATCCTTGGGAAAATAAAACATATAAACGGTGAGCTCAAATGCTCAGTAAGGGTAAGCATAGAGAACATAAAACAATCCATAAACATTTTAATGGAAAAAAATTTAACATAAAATCTAAACATCAAAATCATGAGCAACAACATAAATCTTGGTAGTACACAAGGCATAGATCATAAAGGAACATTAGTCATGATAAACTAGAATGGTAATAAAACATGTAATTATGGCATTTATTAATCACATGTTATTATTTCCATAGTAGCCAAGGCATTGCCAACAAGACCATCTTAGTGGACAAAGTCCCTTTCTGAATCGAGTTTACTCCTCGTTCCAGTCCTATAACACTCAACCGGATTAACTTACCGTTCCAGCCATGTCTATATCATGAGATATAAATCTTTATCCAATGCATTGGAGGGAGATATAGGTCCCACCCATCTCATAATGAAATCATTCTTACTTGTTCCACAACATGAACATAAATCATTCATCATTACCCAAAGTATAAAATGGGTTTCATAAACATCATCCCATCATAACATAATCCATTAAAAAAATGGATATCATTTCATCATAAGAAAAGTTAAACAATGTAAATCATAGTGACATTATACTTGAAACATACACCTATGAAATAATTTCATCTTAGATGGAAAATGGTTTTGATAAAACTCTTGAAATGAATTCTTGAGGAAAATATACTTTCTTCTTCAAAATAATTTTCTTTTCAAAATATTCCATGCAAATTTTAAAAGAAAATTATTTTTTTTAATAGTCATTCAATAATGAATAATACGCTTCATGAAAATAAGGCGTTGTAAAACCATAAAAATCCATTCATTACATATAAGTTAAAGAAACATTATCCTCGTATTTTTTTTCAGAGAAGTCAAAAAGTACCTCGTTTGGTAAACAAAAGAAAGATTCCTAACATTACATGTAGTAAAAGTAAAAAATGGGTAAAAGAGACTTTAAACATACATGAAACTATTTTAAGAAAATAGGAACATGGATGATAAATAAAACCCCAGTGATGATAAATATAACCCCAGTGAATACGTATGAATAAACAATATCGGATAAAAATGAGATTGTAAAATTTGTCCATTACCTTATGTATGATATGCTTCGTATGTATCTGAACCTCCTGTATAATGATTTAAACAATTTCATTGACTTATTATAGAATCATATTCGTTGTTATTATATCATATATGGTTCACTTAGGTATTTATATTACCCGTTAATTTGTCAATTCCATGTTAAACTAGCATTTTGGGTAAAATTGTTTCATTTATCGTATGTGTTTGGACTTGTTGTTCTTGATATTATTATTACTTATATCATGATTTACTTACTTCCAGAATGTAAAAATGATTTATATATCATATATATTCAGTATATATATATATATATAATAGATAGATAAATGCAATAAAACACACCGTTCATGGAGACGGTAGGCCGTACGTACGCATGAACGTTGTTTTCTTTTCCTTATTGACTTGAATGGAAGTAAGTAGATGAAATATATATATGTAAATATATATATATATATATGTATTTATACATATATCTATTAGCTTCATTATGTAATATATTTCATTATTATTCATTATATATACTTTATAATCATTATTGAATGGTTAATCATGGAAAATGAATCTCATCGCGTTCGTGGAGACGGTAGTCCATACGTATGTATGAGCACTGATATCATTCCCATGATCATGGAATTGTATTGAATTGTATGTAAAATACTATAGAATAAATATCTCTTTAAAATAACCATATATAGTTATTTATTTACACCATTATACCCATCCATGTAAGGTGGTGGTGGAAAAACTGATTACACCACGGTGTGGAGACGGTATTCCGTACGTACGCACGCGTGAGGATATAGATTTCTGTAGGATGGATAGAAGGTGAAATAGGGTTTTTTCATATTCATAATAACATATCTGTATATTAGTGATACTGATGTTATCACTTTATATTTAAACAACTAAATAAGAAGGAGTTGAAGAAGAAAGAAACATGAGAGAATCGAAAGAAGAGATTACCTCTTCTTCGGCACACCTCCTTTAAGCCTTCTATTAAAGAAGTAGAGTAGGTCTTTTGAGAAGACCAGAACCTCAAAAATTCTGCTAGGTAAGTGGAGAAGAAAAATGGTTGGGGGTTGGACGATATACAAGACTCAAAAGGGTGTGAAGAGAAGAGGGAAGGGGAGCCCTTTGTATAAGGGAGGAGAGAGGCACCTTTTGAAAACTTAAAATATTATTATATAATAAAGTCATATTCAGTTTTTAATACCTCAAATTTGATTTATTTAGAAACTAAGGTGGGTATGGGTCTAAATAATCTCATACAATATAATTTATAAAAGTTTAGGATTCTATTTTAACCTTATCATTTAGAATTAACTTTAAGTTAAATAATTTTACTTTTACCTTGTCTTCTTGTTTTCTTACACTATAAGGTTAATAAATTTACTATAACAAGCCAAATTAACCCCAAGTTGTTTATTATTAATATACATAACCTTATCTAAGTCATGTTTCCGAACATTATATTTTTAGGAATAAAATAACAATTAATAATATAATATTTGTTTTAAAAACTTTTTTATGTCAATTTTTACACTATTTGGTAATTGATTTTTGTAAAAATCATAAAAGAATTATTATTTCTAAAAAAGTTTATTAAATAAATAATAACATGTCATGTTAACATAGAAAATTATTTTAATTCATAAAAAGTCTAAAATTCCATTTTTTGGGTATTTATAACATCAATTATGTGAATATTTCATTAATAATATAATTACTGTATCATCATTGTGTCATAAATAAATTAAATTATTTAATGTCTAAGAATTATAAATAAAACACCATTATGTAGGAAATAGTTTTATCTTTCTAATGAATATTTATAGTCTAATTTATCTTATGTATAACCCTATATTAAAAATGAATTAGTTAGTAAACTTCGATTTTAACTATTTTAACCCTTCTTTAAATAAATTAATAATAAATGTCCTAATATAATCCAAGTGGACCTAAATGGTCATATTTTATTCCTAAGGTTGTTTTTGGTCGAATTACACTTATCCAATAGAATTAGGACATGTGTTAGGGTAATAATATCATTATTTTTACCCTTAATTACCATATTTATTTTTAACTGTG
Source organism: Viscum album (assembly GCA_963277665.1). Classification (NCBI taxonomy): domain Eukaryota; kingdom Viridiplantae; phylum Streptophyta; class Magnoliopsida; order Santalales; family Viscaceae; genus Viscum; species Viscum album. The sequence goes on from OY728159.1 coordinate 236,419,305, forward strand.
GTAAATAAAAGTAAAAAGTCACTATTCACAAAAAATTATTTTCATCTCATTCAACAACATTTTAGTCCTTGATATTAACAGTTTCTCTTAGATTTTTGAAATTCCACTCACAGAAGTGGTAAATTTAACTTTTATGTGAATTTCCAAATTCTCCTAGGAGGTGGGTACAAGACGGTGAAAAGTTCAATAAAATTTTTATATATCTTAAATTATTATAAAATGACTCCAATAAATTACATTGAACTTATATAAGTATTATGTATCAATTTTGACCTAAAATGAATTTAAATAAAATAAATAATTATTTAAATAAAAAGTTGGTTTTTAAATAGTAACCTAGTGTTTTCACTATTTATCAAAATTTAAAAGTTTTCAGAAAAATACCAAAAATTCACCCTAGGATAATTTTGATATTCCAAATCCAAAAATGAAGTCCATTTTGAAAGATAAAATTTATAAAATTTCAAAAAGTGGGTATTACTATTCATAACGGCTAGTTCATAATAATATTATAATAATATCTCGTTTAGTGAAACTTTGTATTGTGTACTACACACGCTATCAAGGAAGGTGGTGATTGCGTGTAATGTAAGCCAAGTTAGGGTTGTGTGTAGTGTAAGACTCCTTTGTTGTTGTGTATAATAGAGTCAAACCATATTTCATTTATACGTTGAATATATATATATATACACTCAATGTTGTGTATAACATAATCAAAACCTATTTCATTTATGAATTAAACAAAATCTATACTTAATGCTGCGTAGAATAATTTCTACAAAACAAACATGAAATTGTGTGTAACACTTGCCAAGAATAGTGCTTCGTATACTGCAAGCTAATACAGTATTGCGTATAGTACAAACTAATATTGGTGTATAATAGAAGACATCAAAGAAATTAAAAAGAATATATCTCATAAAATCTTGGGGTGTTACATTCTACCCCCCTTAAAATGAATTTTGCCCTCAAAATTTGTCGGGGTTATAAAGGGTTTACTACTTGAAAGTTTCTTTCATAGAAACCCACATCATAAAAAGGGATACTAAAACCAATCTTTTATAAACTAAAGTATGAAATGTAATAGTTACCCAAATTAACTAATCACCGGGTTTCTACATAGGAGAACATAGGTGAAAATATGGATATGGAAGAGAAATCTAACCATCATCTTCTGATGGAGAGTGGTAGAGAACATGGCTATGAAAAATCCAATAGTCACAAAGCCATAGATTTGTGATGATCTAATGTACCATCTAATTCATCGGATATAAGGGCACAAGGACAACATTTTTGGTTTTCAAGATCATTTCCCTAAAGTTGAAGAAATTGGAATTAGAAGAAATACTTTCGTGATTTTGGTACAGTATCACTGTTGGTCGTTCTTTGGACATTTTCCACTTCATCTCATAAAGAAATGAAGTTGAATTTGTCATTCGTGAAGTGTTAGCATATCATGTGATAGAATGATGGGTCATTCCATCTTTCTCAAATAAAAGGTTTGAGAAGTTATCAAAAATACATAAGTCCATATATAGTTAGATTAATCATATATGGTACCTAAAATGGACTTATACTTCATATATCATACTGCTTAATATAATAAAACTAGTTTCTACTAAACAGGGACTTCCTTTAGGCTGGTGGTAGGCGATAAAGGCCTGCCAAACTTCAGTTATGGGTTTTGATTCCCACAGCCTTGTCCGACGTGACGGGTTGTCGCCTGTTCTACAGGTTGTCCTTTTTCTAAAACTACATTATTATAACTTTCCATCAATAATATCGAAAAAGTTCTAGCCTTAAAAATTACTAACTTATGTCCAACATTATCCATTCCAATCTTTAGGCTTATCCAAAATACTATTGTCCAATCTCATATTATATTGAAAATAATTACCGGAGAGTTCATATAACAAGCATGTTAATTCCATCATTGATCCCCATATATCATAAGATATGTCTTGTTGGTCACATTCCAAACATTCAAAGTCCTTAATCATATATTCTCTTTAAAAATGAATACCCATTGAATCTTAGTGAAAACATGAATGCTATCAAAAGTTAAATCTTTCCACATACAAAAATCCAAAAATTCTATATACTCAAACCATGATATAACTTTTTCCTTATATTAGTCATGAGCTCATGAATACTGTCAAACATTTCATTTTCTACTTATCCCTTCATTATGCGCATATCATCTGCTTTCCAAAATATTTGAATCACTTTTCATGGTTACTGATACCATATTCTTATAGAAAACCACAATGGGCTCATACACAGATATTTCAAAATTCCACGATACTATAAATGAGATTCCATGATACTATTTTGAAATCCCATTACATAAACACTTAATCATTACACAATATCATTGTCATACTCAACATTACAAATAGTGATCACATTTGACTTCCCTTTATCCTTTGCTTTAAGAGGTTGCTCACGTCGATCATCATTAACCCTTGGATTAGGGCATTGATTAGCATAATGCCTCATTTCCTTACACTTGAAGAATTGAAGTGTTGGTGCTGCATTCTCTGCAGTCTTTTCTTTATTCACATCATTAGAAACCCTTTGTCTATTACTTCGACACTCAGCTGCACGATGACCTTCTTTTCCACACTTAAAACATTTTCTAGTCCCTTTAAGACAATCTCCACCATGCTTCTTTCCACACTTTGAGCATAAAGAAACATTCATCTTCTTTCCACCATTATTATGAGATTCCTCCTTGAACTCTATCTTTTGTTTCTTGTAAAAACCATGCTATGGATATATTACACCAACTTCCAGTTCTACATTGATAGCACAACGCACAATTTCTTCATAGCTACAAAAGTTTCTTATAGCTAATGCCCTTCGAAGACTTGGTTTTAAGCCATCGAAAAATCGATCAACTTTACTTTCATGTTGGATAATAAAGCCATATGCATACCTTGCAAGTCTTGTAAAATTCACTTCGTGTATACCAATAGATTCATCATCCTTCTTCTTAAGCTCATGAAACTCCTTTTCCATATTTGTTTGAAGAATACGAGGGAAGTACTTACTGGAAAACAAGTTCTTGAAATCATCCCATTCCATGGATTCAATTTCATCTTGGGGACTTATATTCTTAATTAGAGTCCACCACGGGTCTACTTCACCTTCCAAACAGTAAATAGGTAAAATGAATTTTTCTTGTTCTGAACAGTGAAGTATGGAAAATATCTTTTCAATTGTACTGATCCATTGTTCAGCAACAAGTGGATCAAAAGACCCATTGAAAGATGGTGGACGTTGCCTCATGAAGGGCTCAATAGAATATTATTCCCTTCTATGATCATTTGGAAATCCAGAATAATTCATAGCTTGTGTAAGTATAGAAATAAGATTTTTCACTCCATCTCCCATCACATTTGGTTGCTCAAGAGGACAATCATTTCATTGTCCATTACATTGATCAACACGGTTCCTTCGGGTTCCATCCATCATCTAAAACCCAAAAAAAACAGTGTGAGAGGAAAAAATCATGCTAGGAAAACAACATAATAAAGGGGGAGTACCTTAAATATCTAACATCTTAGGATTAATTCTAATATCGTTACCATAATTCTAGGACTATAACCTATACTTATACTTAACCTTAGGGACATCCCTAGACATACCATAGAAATATCTCTAGGGATCTCACTAAAGTTTTCACATCCTTGTTTCCAAAGGATAACTAAACCATTCCTCTGATACCAACTGTAGAGAACCAAAGCTTGACGTAAATGGATATTACATTACTTTTGTGGATACTTAATACATAACTAAAATAGACACACAAGGACCGTAATAGTTTAGTGTATTTGGAAACTCGGAAAATAATCTTATAATCGTGGTGAAAGATATTCAACTTCTCCCATAATGAACTTCCCCTTTTGTTTTCTAACCTAAAACCTTTGTTTAAATCCTGGGGAAAATAAAAAATATAAAGGGTGAGATCAAATTCTCAGTAAGGGTAGGAATAGAGAAGATAAAACAATCCATAAAAATTTGAATGAAAAAAACTTGATCATAAAATCTAAACATCAAAATCATGAGCAACGACAAAAATCATGGAAGTACAGAAGGCATAGATCATAAAGGAACATTAGTAATGATAAAATAGCATGGTAATAAAACTTGTAATTTTGGAATCCATTAAGCACATGTTATGATTTCTATAGTAGCCATGGCATTGCTTCCAAGACCATCTTAGTAGACAAAGTCCCTTTCTGAATTGAGTTCACTCCTCGTTCCAGTCCTGTAACACTGAACCGGATTAACTTACTGTTCCAGACATGTCTATCTCATGAGATATAAATATTTACCCATTCATTGGAGGGAGATATAGGTCCCACACATCTCATAATGAAATCATTCTTACTTGTGCCACAACATGAACATAAATCATTCATCATTACCCAAAGTATAAAATGGGTTTCATAAACATCTTCGCATCATAACATAATCCATACATAAAAATGGATATCATTTCATCATAATAAAAGTGAAACAATATAAATCATAGAGACATTATACTTGAAACATACACATATTAAATAATGTCATCTTAGATGGAAAATGGTTTTGATAAAAAACTTGAAATGAATTCTTGAGGAAAATATCCTTTCTTCTTCAAAATCATTTTCTTTTCAGAAAATGCCATGAAAATTTTAAAAGAAAAGTATTTTTTAAAATATTAATTAAATTTTGTAGAGTAAGCTTCATGAAAATAAGGCAATGTAAAACATTAAAAATCCATTCATTTCGTATAAGTTAAAAAAACATTCTCCTCATACTTTTGTCGGAAAAGTCAAAAAGTACCTCATATGGTAAACAAAAAAAGATTCCTTACATACAATGTAGTAAAAGTAAAAAATGGGTAAAAAGGACATTAAATATACATGAAACCATTTTTAGAAAATAGGGACATGGATGATAAATATAACCCTAGTGAATACATACGAATAAACAATCTCGGATAAAAATGAGATTGGAAAAGTTATCTCTTACCTTATGTCCGATATAATTCGTATGTATCTGAACCGCCTGTATAATGATTTAAATATTTTCATTGAATTATTACAAGAATCATATTCATTGTTATTATATAATATATGGTTCACTTAGGTATTTATATTACCCGTTCATTTGTTAATCCCATGTTAAAGTAGCATTTTGGGTAAAATTGTTTCATTTATCATACATGTTTGGACTTGTTGTTCTTGATATTATTATTACTTATATAATTATTTACTTACTTAGATAATTTAAATCATGGTTTATATATCATATATATTTATTATATATATATATAATAGATAGATAAATGAAATAAAACACACCGTTCATGGAGACGGTAGGTCGTACGTACGCATGAACGTTGTTTTCTTTTCCTTATTGACTTGAATGGAAGTAAGTAGATGAAATATATATATATATATATATATATATACATAAATCCAGTAGCTTCATTATGTCATATATTTCATTATTATTCATTATATATACTTTATAATCATTCTTGAATGGTTAATCATGGAAAATGAATCTCATCTCGTACATGGAGACGGTAGTCCGTAAGTACGTACGAGCGATGATATCATTCTCATGATCATGGAATTGTATTGAAATGTATGTATAATTTTACAGAATAAATATCACTTTAAAATAACCATATATAGTTATTTATTTACCCTATTATACCCATCAATGTAAGGTGGTGGTGGAAAAACTGATTACACCATGACGTGGAGACGGTATTTCGTACGCACGCACGCATGGTGATCTTGTTTTCTGTAGGACGGATAGCTGGTGAAATAGGGTTGTTTAATATTCATAATAACATATCAGTATATGATTGATACTTATGTTATTACATTATAATGAAACAAATAAATAAGAATGAGTCGAAGAAGAAAGAAACTTCATTGAATCGAAAGAAGAGATTACCTCTTCTTCAACGCACCTCCTTTAAGCCTTCTATTACGGAAGTAGAGTTGGTCTTTTGAGAAGAAAAAAACCTCCAGAATGTTTCTAAGGAAGTTTAGAAGAGAAATTGGTAGGGTTTGGCAGAGCTTCAAGGCTAAAAAGGGTGTAAAGAGAAGAGGGAATTGGTGCCCTTTTTATATGGGAGGAGAGGGGCACATTTAGAAAACTTAAAATATTATTTTATAATAAAGTCATATTCGGTTTTTAATAGCTCTAATTTTATTTTTTTCAAAGATAAGGTGGGATGGGTAGAAATAATCTCATCCAATAAAATTTAGACAATTTTAGGACACTATTTTAACCGTATCATTTAGATTAACTTTAAGTTAAATAATTTTACTTTTACCGTGTCTTCTTTTTTTCTTACACTATAAGGTTAATAAACATAATATAAACAACTAAAAGAACCCCAAGTTGTTTATTATTAATATATATAACCTTATCTAATTAATTTGGGAGAACCTTAGATTTTTAGGAATAAAATAACAATTAATAACATAATATTTTTTTAAAAACAATTTTATGTCAATTTTGACACTATTTGGTAATTGATTTTTTTCAAAATCATAACAGAATGATTAGTTCGAATAATGTTAATTAAATCAATAACGACATGCCATTTTAACCTCGAAAATTAGTTTAATACATAAAAAGTCTCAAATTAAATTTATTTGGGTATTTATAACATCAATTATGTCAATATTTCATTAATAAGATAATTACTGCATCATTATTGTGTCTTAAATAAATTAAATTATTTAATATCTAAAAAGTTTAAATAAAATACCATTATGTACGAAATATTTTTATATTTCCAATTAATATTTATAGTCTAATTTATCTTATGTATAACCCTATATTAAAAATTAATTAGTTATTTAACTTTGATTTTAACTATTTTAACCCTTCTTTAAATAAATTAATAATAAATGTCCTAATCTAATCCAAGTGGGCCTAAATGGTCATATTTTATTCATAAGGTTGTATTTGGTCGAATTACACTTATCCAATAGAATTTGGACATGTTCTAGGGTAATAATAATATCATTTTTACCCTTAATTACCATATTTACTTTTAACCGTGGAAAATAAAAGTAAAAAGTCACTATTCACCAAAAATTATTTTCCTCTCATTGAACCAAGTTTTAGTCCTTGATATTACCCGTGTCTCTCAGATTTTTAAAATTCCACTCACAGAAGTGGTAAAATTATGTTTTATGTGAATATCCAAATTCTCCTAGGAGGTGGGTAAAAGAAGGTGAAAAGTTCAATAAAATTTTTATATATCTAAAATTATTATAAAATGACTCCAATAAATTAAACTGAACTTATATAAGTATTATGTATCAATTTTTACCTAAAATAAATTTAAATAAAATAAATAATTATTTAAATAAAAACTCGGTTTTTAAATAGTAACCTAATGTTTTCACTATTCATCAAAAATTAAAAGTTTTCACAAAAATACAAAAAATTGACCCTAGGCTAATTTTGATATTCTGAATCAAAAAATGAAGTCCATTTTGAAAGATAGAATTTATAAAATTTCAAAAATTGGGTATTACTATTCATAATGGCTAGTTCATAATAATATTATAATAATATCTTGTTTAGTGAAACTCGGTATTGCATACAACACACGCTATCGAGGAAGGTCGCGATAGCGTGTAGTGCAAGACTCCTTTGTTGTTGCTTATAACAGAATGAAAACATATTTCATTTATAGATTGAATACATATATATATACACTCAATGTTGCGTATAACATAATGAAAACTTATTTCATTTATGAATTAAAAAAACTCTATACTTAATGTTGCGTAGAATAATTTCTACAAAACAAACTTGAAATTGTGTGTAACACTTGCCAGGAATAGTGTTTCGTATACTGCAAGCTAATACGGTATTGGGTATAGTACAAACTAATCTTGGTGTACAATAGAAGACATCAAAGAAATTAAAAAGAATATATCTCATAAAATCTCGGGGTGTTACATTTATTGTGGATGTGCTGTCTTAAAACCATTCACAAACTAACTCCAAATAGTTAGGGTTTATGCTTAGTGTTCGAGGAATGTTATTGATATTTATAATGTTAGTTTCAATATGAATGTATATATTTTTTATGTCTATCCCCATTAATATGATAAAATTTATTGGAATTATTAAGTGATTTTTGAGATTATTATAGCCTCTCGAAGCATCGCTAGGTCTCATGAGACAAACTATGGTCTTGGTACAAGGCCTTGACAAAATGATTATTTATTATCTTGGATTGAGGCCTTTATGGCATTTTTATGATGTCCAACATTATAAATTCTCTCCTTTTGAAACTAGTAATTTAAATTTCATGAGTTTAATCTACTAGTATAACACACATTATTATGATTGATTATCATATTATTTATTCAGGTCTTATTCTTACCATAATGTGTTAATGTTCATTTTTAAAGGAATGTGTTTGTAGTCATTCACCAAGCCTAATGTTAATTTTTATGATATCTTCCTCTATATTTCATACCCTAATTGAGAATTTGATCTCACCCTTTCTTATGTTTCATTTTTATAGGACATGAAGAGGTATTTTATGAGTGAACTGGAGGGATAACCTGGGAGATATCGAGGTATTCAATGGAATTTGTATTTTTTATTTCATTTCAAGTTGTAATGTTGAAAATATGTATGTATCTTGTTTCAAAAGATACTAAACTACAAAGTACATTGGGATGTAAATTCCATTTCTATATACTAATGGAATAATATAAAGCACCAGCTTTGGGAAACTGGGGTCAGGTCCTTATTATTGGTATTAGAGAAAGTTTAGTAGAAAACATGTAAACTATATTTAGAAAATATGGATTTGGAAAAAAACCCCAAAAATAGTCTTAGAGGATAAAATATACAAGAACATCCTAGAATTTTTTTAATGAAGATATTATGTGGATATTTATAGAAAATAAATCCCTATCTGGATACTATAGGTGAACATGGTACTAGAAAAAAAGTACATATGAGTAACAACTCTGACAAGGAGTTTCGGGATTGACATAGGGTATCATGGAATACAACAATGGGCCTTACTACGCACCTATTTTGAAGCTTCTGTGGGATATGCTTAAAATAATTCCAATTTTCATTATAAGTCATTATGAAGGATTTAAATGTTAAATTTTCATCAAAAAACCATGTTAATGATTGTGAGATTATATATGTATAGAATTAAAATTTATGCTATGTATTTTTCTACGTTGATATTATAAATTATGATTCATAAGATAATGTAGTGTATACCATTATTTATAAATGGTTCCTAGTGGAAGGAATGGAAACTCCATTAATGTGTGAGTCCCATGTTGGGATTTCCCTCAAATGCAAGATAGTAGTGTTGGATCTGGTTTTGTTACTGGTGATGAGAAACTTGTAACTATAATAGGATATATGAAATTGGTTATTAATAATAACCCTAGCTATATAAACCATCTTGATCCACAGCATGGGGGAGTTATGTTATACTGATTAATGTAACAACAGCCTCCAACATTTAATGGGACTAAAATCCCATTTGTAGTGGAACAGTGGATATGTTCATTAGAGAATAAATTTCTCAGTTTGAGATGTAAGAAAAGAGATAGGGTTTTCATGGTAGTTTATAGACTATCGGGAGATGTGCATCAATGGTGGACTTTATTCCAAAACACAAATGAGTAATAATAAATAGAATAAATGTAATGGATGGATTTTAGGGAAATATTCTTAGAAAAATACACCCCCCCCCCCTGTGAACAGTGAGAAGATATAGAAAGAAAATTTCTGAATCAAAGGATAAAAGATGATGAGAATGTAGAAAAGTGTGATGCAAACTTCATAAGGTTGGAAAGACAAGTTATGTACTACACATGTAATCTGAGGAGAAATATTGATCGATTAATTGATGGTTTAAAACCATTTCTTAGAAGGTCTCTAGTCTCCCAATGTTTCTCATCATATGTAGATATAGTCCCAAGAGATATCAAGATGGAAAAAGAATTATATAAGTCATATGATTTTATGGTAATGAAAGAGAATAAAATGGCTTCTTAAAACTATAGAATAAGATGTAATTAAATGGGGAAGAAGAGAAGAGTTGACCATCCACCCTGTGATAATTGTGGGAATAGACACCGTGGTACTTTCTTGAAGGGTATGGTTGTTTGTTACAAGTGTGGAGAAAAAGGACACCAATCTCAAGATTGTAAGGGAATTAAATAACCTACCAAGGGTATATAATACAATTTTATAGATATGGGATATTATCCACATGATTATCTTAGGTGTCAATGAAATTTTCCCCAAAAAAGGACAAGGGAGCAAGGCCAAGATTATACGATCACAATTGCTGATATTGATGTCCCTAAGGATGTGGTGGAAGGTACTTTAATTGTTTCTTAAAAAATATCCAATTCTTTTTTTGATTAGGGATAATCACATTCTTTCATATATTTCAACGTTTCCAAAAAAAATAGATATTTTAAACTTGTTTTAATAAGCTATTTGTCTTTCAAAAATATTAAGAGAAGTATCATTACAATAATGTTTTTTTAGGAAGTGCCCATTATGGAATATAAACATATGTTATCTACTAATTTTATTATCATACCCATTATTAACATTTATATAATCCTCGGTATGTATTGTCCTTAGAACCAAGATGTGAATATTTATTGCCTGAAGAACGATGATACAATTTTTGAGGATGATATAGAATCCCTTATCGTTAGAGTAGAAACACCACCATCTAATTCTGACCTAAATCCACCCCATGTAACTCTATAGAATTTAATTTTTGGGGAGGAAGGGAATGAAATAATGTGGGTGGGGAAAGGAACGTACATATAGAGTATGTGCCTATTGTGTAAGAATATTTTGATGTGTTTCCAGATGATTTACCTGGACATCCTCTCGAGTGTTAAATTGTGTTTTCCATGGACATATTTCCTAATCCTCACCAAATCAAATAACCGTTATAGAATGAACACAATAGAGTCAGTGGAACTAAAAAACTAGAGGAATATAGTGACAAAGGATTTATTCACCCTTGTGTTTCTCCATGGGGATGCCATTTTCTCTTCGATAAGAAGAAATATGGATCTATGATATTGTGCATTTACTACAAGGATATAAATGTTATAACAATAAAGAAAAAGTATCCCCTACCTCGCATTGATGATTTATTTCATCAACTTCCTGGAACCCTATATTTTTCAATGATTTATCTTTGATCTAGATATCATCAATTGCATGTGAGGAAAGAAGATATTCCAAAGACAACATTTAGAACCAGATATGGGCATTACGAGTTCACAGTCAGGCCTTTTGGACTGACTAATGCACCCTATATTTTCATGGATCTAATGAAAAGATAATTCAAGGAATATCATGATAACAGTGTGGTGGTATTTATTTATCATATGGTGTTATACTCCAAAATCTATGAAGATCATGAAAATCACTTGTAAACTATTATAAATATTTTTAGAAGAAATTATTTATATCTGACATTTATCAAATGTGAATATTTGCATTAATCAGTTTACTTTGTTGGACACATTTTAACTAAGGATGTAATATCTGTTGATACTATGAAGACAAAGGTTGTTCACAAATGGCCAATTCCAACAAACATAACTGAGGTATGTAGTTTTATTTATATAGTAGGTTATTATCAGCGTTTTGTCCATAACATCACCCATTTACCCTACACAATGACCAAGAATACTTGTTAAGGGGTTAAGATCATATGGAAAAAAATATGAGGATGGTTTAAAAAATTTAAGAGGAGAATAATGAATTCTTTGATCCTAACTCCACCATCAGTGAATGATGGGTTTGTGATCTATAGTGATGCATAAATGAAAGTACTTGGTTGTGTCCGTATGTAGAATGATAGAGTTATTTACTATCGATCAAGGCAGTTAAAAACTTATGAACAAAACTATTGAACTCTTCATATTGAGTTATTAGTGGTAATATTTTCTCTAATGGTTTGGAAACCATATCTTTATAGATAAAATTTTAAAATATATACAGATCATATTAGTCTAAAATATATCTTCTCAAAAAAGAACTCAACATGAGACTAAGTCGATGGCACAAACTACTCATGGATTATGATTGTTTCATACACTCTTACTGAGGAAAGGAAAATAGAGAATATAATTCATTGTTCATGAAGGATCATGGAGTTCTCACAAAATGAGGATTATGAAGGATTATTTTTACATGGATCTAGTGAGGATGGATATGAGAATTATAAATAAAGGTAAAACATACGTACTTTTTCAAATGGATTCCAAATCATCATCAGTGGAAAGAATTAAAGCTTCATAGTCTGATGATGAGAATCTTCAAATGAAAATTAATTCTGTGAAATATGGGAAGTTGGAGGACATCATGTGTGAAGATGGAATTTTAAAATTTGGGAAGAGTCTATGTGTTCCCTATATACCTAAGAAGAAGAAGGATTTATTGAATTCAAATCATAGCTAAAATTTCTCCATACTCAATCGTATAACTAAAATGTATAGATAATTGATAGATAATTTCTGGTTGGATAACATGAAGAGGTAAATTGATGATTATATATCAAGAAGTTTAGTCTATAAAAAAGTGGAGGCCGAATGAAAAAATCCTAGAGGAGTCATGAGACCTATACCTATTCCTAAATGAAAATGGGATGAAATAAATAGGTTTTTTTTCACAGGAATACCCAAAACTCAGAGAAATAATGATTCAATATGTGTAATGTTTTATCAACTTATGAAATCTGCACATTTCCTTGTTATAAGGGAGGATATTCCACTGGATCTCCATGCACCACTCTATATAAATGAAGTTGTGAGACATCATGTAGAACATCTCTCAACTATTTCTAATCATGATACATGATTTACATCAAAATTCTAGAAACTTATTCAGAAACCATTGGATACTAAGCTTTGATTGGGTATTACTTATCACCCACAAATTGATGGGCAATCAGAATAGACAATCCAAACATTACAAGTCATGTTGAGATCAAGGTCACTTTATTTTCAAGGTATGTGGGATCAATATTTACCTTTTGTAGAGTTTTCCTACAATAATATTTTTTATTCGTGTATTCAAGTGGCACCATATAAAGCATTGTATAGAAGGATATTTCAAACACCAACATGTTGGGATATAGTTGGTGAAAGGAATCATGTGGGTCAATATCGTATAGAGGAAACAACAGTGATGGTAAATACTATTAAAACCCTTATCAAAGAATCTAAATGTATAATAAAGAGCTATATTGATATTTAAAGGAAGGATATAGATTCTCAAGTGGGAGATATTTTTTTTAAATGTATCTACATGGAAGGGTGAAATACAAATTGGGAAGAAACTAAAACTGAGCCCAAGGTATATAGGACATTTTGAAATTCTGAGGAGAATTTGAGTTTTGGCATATCATTTGGGTATGCCACCTAGCATATCTAAATTACGCAATGTGTTCTACGTCTCATTGTTGCGAAAGTACATGTCTAACCGAATGTATGTACTCACTTCTGATTGAATAGAATTGGAACATGACATGTCATACTGTTATGATCCTATTGGATTCTGGACAACAAAGAAAAGTGATGTGGAATTAGATGAATCGACTGGTATATATACTTTTGAAAGATCATAAAATCTATGAGGAAACATGGGTGCCTATGGAGCTTAGGATAAAGAACAACCCAAATACATTTTTGAGGTAATGTTCTGGTAATTTCGAGGATGAAATTTTTTTGAGGGGATAATGTAACATGTCAAGATTTTAAAAATAAATTTAATATTGAATGGATGAAACAATGAGAGTCTACAAAACACAACCTTGTTATAACCAATCTAGTAAACATAATTTTTCACCATTGTGTTTTTGAATTTCAAAAGACTAACATTCACATTTGCGTTCAGTAAGATATCTAGAGTGTAACAAGAAAAACATAATTTTTTCTAATAGTAACATACCCTTCTGAATAGTAATATGAACCTTATAAATAGTAAATCATATTATTATTTTCTTTTCTTTTGTTTATAAGATAATGATATCTTAATTAATTTTTCAAGGTGATATAAAATGAATTATAATATTAAAATTTTTATTTTTGAATTAATTTTTATTTTTTATATAAAATTAATTAATAATATTTATAAAATTATTTTAACAAATTGGAGTTGAAATTTTAATTCTACATGTTGAAAAACGTTTAGGGTGAATTTTTGGGATTTTTCGTAAATGCTCAAATTTTTTATGAATAGTAAAATGCGGTAATTTACTGTGTATATACATTATCAGTTAAATTATCTATTATCTGTATCATGGTAAATTTTAGCACACTTTTTTAGAACTCACATGTACATATTACAATTCTTGGTCACAAGAATCAATACTATTGGTTATCTTTGGAAAAATAATAAAATAATGAGTAAAATAATAGGAAAACCTTTCTCATCACAACTATAAAGATTTCCCTCACATTCTCTACTCTTCGCAACTTTCAAGCCATGTTCATTGTCTAAATTCATCTAAAATCTCCTCTAAAGAACCTACCCTACAACCAGTAGCCCTAAGTTTCATAAAAAGACCAAAATATCTCCCTTTAAGAGACTATCAAGGAAGATTACTTCAAGAGGTAAATTCCTCTTTTCTTTAATTTTACTTTACGTTCCTTTATTTTATTTATTGTTTCTGACCTAATTTCATCCAAATTTCATGAAAACTGCTATAACAAAAGTGTAAAATAATTTTATTATGATAATTAAATAATTCATCATCATATCTCATTTCTCGTCAACTTATATTAGAAATGAAAACCATATTCAAGATGTGTTAATTTATCACATTCAAGGATGGCGAGTCTTCAATTTCTCATAACATATTCAATTGTGGCCATGAAACAATATTTATTGATGAACCAGATTATTTTACAGGAAATATTTCTATTTATGTTTATATAATATTTTTTGTACCAATGGAATTAATTTACATATCAATATGACTTCATAATGATTAAAAATCACCAAATAACCCAATAATTATCACTAATGTTTTATAAATTTATTCACCATTAATCCAAAAAACCAAATTAATTTTATGACCATTTAATCTTATTTTTGTTCAATAATAACATATAACTTCTATTCTTGACAATATTTCTCATTATAATTGTTTATCTATACATGAAAATAAGTAAACTGATCTTGAAACCCAAAGAAAAAAACACTCCCAAACAAATAAATTTAATCTACTAACCCATCAAAAGGCTATGAATGAACCTAATAAGATTATAATAAATAAAATAAATATATAATAGGTTGTAGAATTATTAATTTATGAACCTCAATTTGATTATTCTTGTCATTAAGATCAAGTGAGGAATACCTTTAAACCTAAGGTATGGTTTTTCTACCCAAACCTCCATTTTCATTTGGGTTTCACTTATTCTCTACATTCATCAAATAAAATCATATTCATTCTTATATAATCATCATATATTCATTTATAGTTTTTTAAATGTGTATAACAACCATAATTATTCTTTTATTTATGTGGATTTATATGTTTTAAAAGGAACTTTCATAAATTCTTCCCAAAATACAAGCAAGATTCATGGGATTTTCTCAAATTTTTACCAATTGTCAAGGGCACTCTATATATATTCATAGCAACATTTATATTTCTAAAAAGAGTAATTATATTATGAAAATTATACATTACTTAACTTCTGGTTTTATACAAAGGCTTCTCCAAAATAACTCTTCTTTTCAAGTAAGAGTATTTATCTCAAGAATTACTCGATGATTTTATAAGAGTATCTTCATTTATTTTAGCACTCTAGTCCATTATTATGTATTGATTGGATTAATATTTAAGGATATCGTCTACCATATTTAATTTAATGTTTTATGATTATTTATAATTTGGATGTGCTATCTCAAAACCATTCACCAATTTACTCTGAATGGGTAGTTTGTATGCTTAATGATTGGGGAACATTATTGACATTTCATATGTTAGATTCAATATGAATGTATATATTTTTTACGTTTATCCTAGTTAATATAATGATTTAATTGGACTTAGTAACTGATGGGTGGGTCTCTTTATATCCCCTTGATGCATCGGTATGTCTTATGAGACAATCTATGGTCTTTTCACATTCCTTGACAAAATTATTATTTAAGGTCTTGGAACGAGGCACTGATGGTATTGTTATGATGGCCATAATTATGTATTCCCTCATTATAAAACTATTAATTGAAATTTCATGAGGTTATTAAACTAGTATAATACCCATGATTATTATTTATTATGTAATTATTTACTCAACTCTTATTCTTTCGATAATGTGGTCATTTTCATTTTTAAATGCAACTTTTTTTTTCGTTATTCACCATGCCTAAAGTTTATATTAATGAAATCTTCATCTTTATTTCATACCCTTACTGAGCATTTGATATCAACCATTCTTATGTGTCATTTTCTCATGACATGAAGAGTTATTTTATGAATGAACTATAGGGATAACCTTTGATACATGAATAGTTTCATAGGAATTTCTATGTACTATTTCGTTTCAAGTTGTAATGTTGAACTTATGAATGTATATTGTTTCAAAATCTACTAAAATACTCTATCCTTTGGGATGAAAATTCCTTCTTTATATTCCAGTGTAACAAAATAAGGCACCATGTTCGGTTATTTAGGGTTGAGTCTTTACAGTTCAATATTCTTGGAAATCTAGATTATATATGTGAGACCATAATCTGTTGGGAAATCAAAATAATAAATGCTACACAATAAACTGAAATAAATTGCATCCTTATAATCTTATTGAATGTTCTATTCTTCATACCTTAATAGACTGAAGGCCTTCTGTTTTATTGATTTTTTGATAACCTCCCTTTCAAGGGATGAGGGGGAACACTTACAAGGAACGTAGGCTTAGATATTACATTGCCTGTAGGCTTGAAGACAATACAGGATCCATAGGTCTTAAAGAAATAATACAGACTATGACTAATTGAAACTGCCCCTCCTCATCATCTTCATCGTGATCAGCTCTCCACCTTTATATGGCTATTCGGCTAGCTTGTCCATGTGTATAGGTGCACAGGTGTGGTACCAATGGATAATTCCATATCCTCTCATTCTTCTAAATATATTTAGGCTTTCTTCGGTGAATTAGACTTACTCTTTTCCTCCTCTAGATCGCTTCCTTGTAGAATTTGTATATGCAACTACATATCAGGTGGCCCTGAAGGCCTTAAGGTTGCCCGAATACCTTACTGACTCAAAGTCCTGGGTGGCCCGAATGGATTAAAGACACCAAGCCCAAACTAGTGTCCCAAGGTAAATAGTTTTGGTTTCTATAGTGTCGAACATTACCTAATACAGTAGTTACTATAGTACCTTCTACAGTACCTACTATAATTCCTTATCCAGTACTACTACAGTACTCCTACAGTACCCAAAATTGTACCACTTCCTGTTTTTGAACCTGGGTCTTGTGGGTGCACTTAGAGAGACCTCACCAACTGGGTTAAGGCTCATGTGTTTCTATTCTTCATATCCTAGGGAATAATCATAATAAGGGTGAGCTAAAATTGTTAATAAGGGTAAATATAATAGAATAAATAATGAATCAATATATAGAGAAAGGTAAATAACTATAAATATGTTCCATTAAAATAATTGGATAAGGAAAACTATATATGGAAATATAAGATGCCAAAACACATTCCATTTAATAAATTAACCAAAATTAAATGTATCCGTAGATATATCCACTCAAATTTCATGGATTAATAACAATGAAAACTAATATAAAGTAAATTATTAACTATCGGATTCCATGTTTCCTAGGTACATAGAACGGTACCATCAATACGTATCACCAGATGGTTTATCTATTAGGTAAAAACTCATTTATGGTTTTTAGACAACTATTTTGTGTCATGATATTATCTATGCATCAAGAGCATATAATTCACCGGTCCCCAACCCATATGGATTTCCTTAAATGTTCCTCAAACCATCTCTAACAGTCCAAAACATTCCACATATTAAATAATCATGTAAATAATAGGCCTAATCAATTATCCACATATAATAAATAATACATATATATCAATAATACCTCATAGAGGGATAAGAAACAACAAGGGTTGTTTTAATTAATGAAATAAATGAATAAATATTAATTATATTATTCAGAAAAAATCATTTTATTTTGAAAAACAATGGAAAATATTTTTCATTGAAAATCCCTTTTCAAAAAAAATTCATTAAAAACAAACCGTTTAAACTTGAAAATGAGGCTTCAAATAAATGATTTAGGATAAATCCATACATTCTGTACGAGTTAAAAGAACATGTTTTTCATTGTAAAAAAGTTCCAAAAAGTACCTTGCAGGGTAGGCAATAATAAGATTCCTTTTAAAACATAGGTAAAACATTAAAAGGGTATAAATTTATTTTACCACATAATTTTTTTAAAAAAAATTATTGAAACATGGTTTTTAGAGGAAAACAGGTTCTCCGACTAAATAGAGAAATAATGTTGGGTTTTCATAAAAATATATTTAAACATTTTGAGTACCTTATAGTGGAAAAATGATATAATACATGAAAATGGTCATGAATAACTAAAGTTTATTAAAAAAAATTATTAACAAATGATAATTTAATTTAAATAAATAGAAATACATTTTTAGGATTTTTAGTATTAATCTTCAGGAAGATAAGCATTACACTTTCCAAAGTGTTCCACACCACATTGATATATTTTATATCATAACCTAATGAATGAATAAAAATTAAATGAAAGTAATAATATCTTGTGAAAAATAAGATTCATGATATATAATTTAAAAGGGCAGTATATATACCATAAAAAATAAACTAGGTGCCTGACAACAATTAAGTCTCACTGGAATGTAAATTGAGACAATACTCTCATACCCTAACATTAATTTTATTGTGTGGTCTTTATCTTACTGTATATTAGTTTAAAATGTGTTACTAACTTATTCCAGAACCATAATAATTTTTATAATACCATATATTAACTTCTTACAATGTCTCATTACTCGTATCATAACAACCATTCATTGATTTAAGTATATCAAGTGTTAATTACCTAGTTTGTCGATAATGTTTTAACTTTTTATTTATTGTTCATAGAAAATCTATCATGGTTTCATCATATAAATAAGAGAATAACAAAATTTTAATATCATATATATCTATTATATATTTATTTAATATAATCCATATTGTTTGGAGATAAGATAATAAAATGCCCCATCAAAGAGAAGGTAGGTCATACGTACGCATGGACACTATATTCATTTCTTTTTCATATAAAAAATTGTAATGTAAATGATACATAAGTATGATAATATTCTAGTATCATATTTATGTAATGTATTTATTAAATTTTCATAAATATAATCCTTAATATCTTCCATTTATAACATGAACAACTCACATCACATTGGGGGGCTGTAGTTCACACTTCCACAAGCGATGTTATCATTTTTACTCAAAATGAAATGTATAATGGTATGTGTTATAATGGACATAAATAATCATAAAAATATTATATATCATATTTAACAATACTTTCCATCTTAATGTCCACCATGATATGTAGTAAAATAAAATTAAACAATCATCATTTAGTGAGGTGGTAGTCTGTCTTCCAAATAAACTGAATTCCCATTACAGATTAAATGGAAGTGTGTAAAAGTGTTGGTAAAATACTCAGAATAAAAACATCCTAATACATTTAGGATACTTTTTTTATTTTATATCTTAATAATATAATTTACGTAGAGGATAAAGAAAACAAATGAGTGGAGTTTGAAAGAGGGTGTTATATTTTAATCGGGTAACACCTTTTAGTTTGTACCAAACGAATTAATAGGATTGAATTCAACCCAAAGTGGGTATTCATGGAATAAGGTAGGGAATTTTTGGAGTAATGTTTTTAGAGTTTTAATGAACCTAATGGGATTAAGAGGTGTGAGGAATTGGAGTCCATGTAGTCCTTTTATAAAGGAGGAGGAGTGGAATCTCTTCTAATATTTTTAATGAATGTTATCCCACCAACATTATTTTATTTCAAGTGTAACAATATTGTTCAAAAGTATATAAAATGGATTATAAGGTATATATAAGTTCTTACAATGGATTATTGACATGTTCCTAGGTCATTTTAGGTCGTAATATTAGGGGTTTGACACTTATTAAGAGTAATTTTACCGTAATCATTTTAATTAATAATAATTACTTCCACAATTATTATTGTTCAAAAAATAATTTAACCTTTTCAAATATTATAAATTATGTTGATTAAAAATATGGAATTATTTTTGTAAAAATTAAAATAACAGAAGTGGTAGAAATTAAATTAAAATCAATCCCATATAAGGGATGACAATGTGGAGTTTTAAAGAAAAAGCTTCCTAATTTTTGTTAAGTTTTTATATAAAATTTCTAAGTGATATTGATTACAATGAACTAAATTTGATTATTTGATAAATATATTATCTTATTAAACTTTATAAAAATTAAAATTATAATTTATTCACATAAATAAATTATATGAAAAAGTTTTTTTCAACTAAATTTCAGTATTTTTAACTATTCATTAAAAAATGAAATTTTATAGAATAATACAAAAATTTCGCCCTAAGATAATTTTTATATTCCTCATTCAATGATTAATTTTATTTTTTATTATTAAATTTATTCAAGGGTTAACATTAGTATGTCAAATGTGTTCTCCATTAAAAGGTGGTAAAAGCGCCTTAATAAAAATATAGGTTTTTATGTGTTATATTTAGTATATCACTATCTTATGTCTACCCAATATATTGGATGATTATCAATAATATTGGATTGAATATATAACATACACATATATTTTTTATAATTTAAAAACTTTAATTAATTTAATTTATTATGAATGATCTCATTTGTTAGTATAAAAATTATAATATTTCTTTTTTTTCTTTTGGCTTATATTATAATTTATAATTAATTGAAACCTATTAAATCATTTTACATTTGCGTAAAACATGGATTTCCAAAAGTTATTTAATCTTTTTTATGACAAGCTATTAAACTTCTACTATATTTCTTATTATATTAAATAATAGTAATTTAATAAAGTAATATTATTCAATAAAACTCGATCATGCGTGTAACACAAGCAATCGAAGATGACAAGTCCTATATTCAACGCACACTAAATCAGTGTTTCTTGAATTTAAAAATAATTTTTTTATCAAATGTATTTAAAATAGAAAATATATTTTAATGTTTCAGGTTATTATATCCCTTTACCTACTTGGGGTCATGTGTTATCCACACTATCGAATATAATGTTCTTACATTAGAATTTCAGGGCATTACATTTTTACCATGTTAAATAAATTGCATCCCCTAAATTTAAAATTGATCTCAATGATAAATAGATTGAAAATAAACAATCATTGAATTAACTACATCATAAAAAGGGTTAATATAACTTATTATTAATAATATAGAAAGTAATGTACAGTGGTCGCCTAACTGAGTTCCCTAGTAGGAGACTATAGCTGGGAAATGGGAACATGGATTTGGAAGAAAATATTACAATCATTATCTAGTAGAGATTTCTAGAGAACATGGTTTAGTGAAAATTAAAAAGCATAAGGCTATAATTCTATTATGATCTAAGCGGCCATATCATTCATCAGAAATGAGGGTACCAGAAAACAAAATTGGGTTTCCAAATCATTTTTATTATCATTGAAGAATTATTTCACTATCTAAGAATATAAGTAAATATAATTCCTTATTATATTTCTATAAGAATTTTCTTATCCTTTGGTCATTTCTTGATCAATTTCCACTTCATCACTTATCACATGATGTGTCATATGGTGAAGAAATATATTAACCTCTAAAATATCATCCAATAATAATCTTAAACCACTTATAAATGGTTAATTTTTCAAAAATATTTCTATCCAACACTTTATAAATAAGAATACTAAATTTCCTATATGAAAATAATTTTATCCATTAATAAACATGAAGAAACTCTTCATTTCATCATTCCCAACATATGAATAACATGAATCACCATAACAACTTATAAGAAACAAGCAATCTTCCATCTTCATTAAGTGAGACACAAGTTATTATATATATTCATTAAATAAAATTGTGTTATAAACTACATCAATGAGATCATAGACCACTTGTCAGAATATTAATATGTTACTCAGAACTTATACAAATCACTCATTACATCATCATTTTATAAATATCAAGAACATATTTGGGGTTATCATTCCTTCGGTCATGTGTTTTTCAAAATGTTTAACATTCTACTAAATAAAATTTCTTGGTATCATTCATCATATAATCTCAAATATATAACAAAAAAGTTCTTTATTGCAATCCTTATATATTAACAAATTAAAATAACTAGTACAATGTTGATAAACTATTAAAATAAAATAATTATTGAATATACATTTTAATCATTCCTCAACATCAATGACATTAGCATAATTGGAACATTAACTAATAGAATTATTTAGAAAATATTACTTTGATACATGGGAAATTGATTTACATAGTGTCTCATCTCCTTCCAGTTGAAGCATTGTAGATTGGAAACCATTTTCTTACCCATGAAATCACGAATGTAGTGTTTTTTTATCCACACTTATAACAAACACACATTCAATTCAATCATTTACCAGGGTGATTCATTCCATTATTGTCACATGTGGGAAACCCTTATTTCTATTTATTCCCTTCATCCATATTTTTATCTTCCATCAACTTCTACTCTTGCTTCCCTTCAAGGCCATAGGACTCAATGAATTATTTACGTATCTTATTAACACTTGATACCGTTTCCTTATATGATGAGGATACATGGGAGAATATTTCCTGTGGAAATATTGTCTTAATATTATGGAAGATATGATCCTTCTTACTCATTGTATCACATGCATTGGTGGATTTCCCATTCTATATGCTATGATCAATTCATAAACAATTCCATAAAATATATTAGATCAAAAAATTATAAACTTTTTATAAATTTAAATAGGATATAAAACATAACATAAATCCATTAATCGTAAATACCTAAATAATAAACATTGGTTTATTTTGGGGCATATTTAGTTTCAAATCATCATAATTGTAGATAAATATAATTTGAATTCTCTTAATAATATCTTTAAAAAATTGTTAAACTAGGTGAAAATTATGGCTCTTTGTTGTATAACAGGTTACCCAGAGTCATGCCTAGAACACCTTATTGAAGTTATTAATCCTTGGAATATTTTAGCCCAAAATATGTCTACTTTTAGTATCTAGACATAAATGTATTAATAGGAAAAACCACAGAACCAATACCTTAAAAAATATGGATTTTGTTGAAACATTATCCTCAATTTTTATCATAGTGTTGTTCTCCCTAATCAATGTTTTTGAAATCTTGTTTACATAGTTGGGTATAAAATTCATCAGTGTCAGCAATAATGCACCATCCCTAGAAGCCCGAAGTAGGTGTATTATTTTAATACATTTTCATTATTACAAGGAAGAAAAGACCAAAGTATTGAGCTTTTAGTAGTCTTAGAAAGTACGATTACATACTTCATTCCATAATACATTGGAATAATAAAATCCAACATGTTACACAATAAACATAAATAAAATGAATCATTCTAAGAATATTAAATGTTGTATTCTTCATAACATGTGGAAAGAAACATAATAAGGGTGAGCTCATTTTCATAGTAATGGTAACAAAAATGGAAAAAATAATGGATCAATATATATAGAAAGGTCAATAACTAGAAATACAAGACATTCTAATAAATTGATAAGGGTAAATCTATATGGAATGATAATAAGTTTAAAGACATTCCATTTAATAGACAAGATAAAATTAAATCTATCTGTAGATATGTCGATGAAAAATCTCATGGATGAATAATAACTGAAACTTATATTATGGAAATGATTAACTATTGGATGTCTTGTTTCCTAGTTATATGGAACAATATCATCAAGACCATTTAAAAAACGGTTTAGCTATCAGTTAAACCCCAATATAAGGATGCTTTCCAACTATTTCAACTCATGAGACTATTGATTTATCGATGAGCTTCTATTCACTGGTCCCCAGCCCATAGATCATTCGTTAAAAGGTACCAAGCCCATCCTACCAGTCCAAAGAATTCATAATATTAAATAATAAAATAAACATTATTTCTCTACAAATAACCATATTTAATTAATAATATGGATTTATTAATAATATCTCATAGAGGTAAAAGTAACTACAATGTTTATTGACATTAATTAAATAAAAAATAAATTTAAAAATATTATTGAGTAAAATGTCATTTTAAATTGAAAAACAAATCATTGAAATTCCCTTTTAAATAAAGTTTCATTAAAAAATCCATTTAAACATGAAATGGAGTCATTAAATAAATGAAAACTGATAAATTCGTACATATCAAACGAGTTAAAAAACACATGCGTTTTTCATGATAAAATGGTTTGAAAAGTACATTTCCGAGTAGGAGACACGATGATTCTATGAAAACATAGTTAAAATGCATAATGGGTGGAAATTAATTTTACCAAATTATTTTTGAATTTTTTTAATAAAACATTGTTTTTAGAAGAAAATGGTTTCTTTGACTAAAGAGATAAATAAATTAGGGTTTTCTTAAAAATATTTTTAAAACATGTTTGAGTACCAAAGAGTGTGAACATGTTTCAAATACAAGAAAATTTTCGTGAATAAACATAGGAGAATACATTTATTTATTGAAAATTGGTTATTTAATTTTTTTTAAATGGAAATTCCATTTTATGATATTTAGTATTAATCTTGTTCAAAATAATCATTATAAATTATGATGTGTCCACAACCACATTAAAATATTTTAAATCACATCCCCATGAAAGAATAAAAATGGAATGAATGTTATAAAATCATTTGAATAACTATATTCATGATATATCATGTAAAGGTTAATTATATACACCATATAATATAAAATAGTTTCATTAAAACAATTAAGTCTCAATGGAATGTAAATTCATATAGAAATACCTTACCTTAACCTTCCTTTTTTTGGTTATTTATACACCTTTATAGTTGCTTAAATTGTGTTAATAACATATTCTATAACCAAAACCGTGTTTATAAAACCAAATATTAACTTTTTATATGTCTCATTTCCTGTTTGTTAACGTTTATCATTAAATTAACTTAATCACATGTTAATTTCCTAGTTTGTTGAGTTCGTTTTTATTTTTTGTTTGTTGTTATTGTAAAATATATCATGGTTTCATAATATCCAAAATTAAAATCATGATAATTATATCTTATACACCTAGAATATATTTATTTATAATTGTCCATAATGTTTTGAGACAAGAAACCAAATGAATCATCATGGAAACAGTAGGTCGTACGTACACATCCACACTACTATCATTTCTTCGTCATATTAAAAGAATTAAATATAAATTATACATATGTATATTATAATTATATTATAATATTTATGTAATTAATTTCATATTTTTTTATTAATACCGTTTTTAATATGTTTCGTATATAATGTGACCAAATCACATCACATTGAGGGGGAGGTAGTCCACACTTCCATAAGTGATGTTATCATCATTATGTGAAATTGTATGTATATTTGAATTTGATAATATGCATTTAATGAAGAATAAATATATTATATATATCATATATATAAAAAATTTCCATCATAATGTCCACCATGAGAGGCGATAAAAGAAAATTGAACAATCATCATTTGGAGAGGCGTTAATCCTCCATACACATAAACCATATTATCATTAACCATTGGATAGAATTGTGTGTAATTTATGTATAATAGTCATCATAAAAACATCCTAGTATATTGAGGATACTGGGTTTGTTATTTTATAATGAAATAAAATACTATAGGGAGTAGAGAAAAAATATAAATGGAAGGATTTTGAAGTATGGTGGTGCATCTTAATTGGGTATCTTTTTTTAGATTGCACCTAAAGACTTAATTGGGTTGAATTTATTTACATATAGAGGATTTAAGGAGTAATTTAGGGATTTTTGTGTGCTTCCCCCACCAAATATCTATTTTTATTATTAATAAGAACACTTTTATGTAGAAAGTTCATACCAACAAGTACAACCTGGCCATCAAACACTATAGCACATTACAAAATTATTAAAGACCATCTTAAATACATTATACTTAATATCCTTAAAATATTTCCATGAGAGATATGTTACCCCTTTTCTACTGTCATTTTTTAAAATCTCTTCAAAATGGGAGGCTAGCTTACCCCACACTCGCAAGAACTCCTCCTCATCTATTTTCTTGTTGTCAAACCCTCTGACTAGAATTATGTGTTGATTGTTAATCCACTTGCTTTATTCCTTGTTTTTTTAACTTGAATTGATCTTTCTTGGATCCATTCCATAGCCTCAGCAGAAGCACAGATGTCTACCACCTTCTCTATCATCCCCTCTTCTGAATGTAATATCAACTGTCATGGATATTCCCTGATCAAAACCTCCCCTTCCAGCTCCCAAGGCATCCCCTTCACTCCCACCTTGGCAGGTGATGCCGATTCACTCATATGGACCTCCACATCCTCTACACTTATCTTATAAATTGGATTGGTTCCCGCCTCACACTACAGACCCATGGAAGAAGCATCCTCCACTACTGGTATCACCTCCTCTGTATGCAATTTCCTCTCCTTATGTCAACATATTTCCTTTGATTATTTATTCTCATGTGTCATGGAGAACAAGACTTGTTGGCTATCCACTCTCTCCACTAATTGATACTCATGCTCCATGGGTTTCCCATTTTGATTCCATCAATGTCTCCATAGATCTAGGAATATAAGAGTAACTTTTCACCCCTTTGGTTTCAACTTTTTAAAAACAATTCATCACCCTAGGTCCCTATTCTATTTGTTATTTTTCTTCCGTCTTTGGTTGTGCAAGAATTTTCCAACCCATACCAATATATTAACATTAAAAATGTGTCCATCGCCCTCAGAATCAGTCTTATATGAACCCTTGGAATATCCCTCAGACTCTCCCTCATTGATCAAGATCCCTAAACTATTGAGGGAAATACAGGATAAAGATCCCCATGAGTTCAAGTCATTCATGGTATCAAGTGGCCTACATTCCCCAAGTGAAATCTTCTCCCACTCATGACATGACATTAACATATTATTGATATTAGAAACCCTTTCAAAGAACAGTCTACTTCCATCCCTCACCATCATTGCAAAAGAGCTGGAATTTTGACTTGCCTCAACCCCAAAAACTAATCCATTTTCTTTAGCAGCTCCAACAGCCTCCCCCAGGACCTGGGTGGGAGAATTGAGTGTGTCTCGAGTACCTTAAGCCACTTCACTAGCTTGAGTGTCCCCTTCCCTAGTCCTATTGTCAGGGGGAGTATCCAAGTCACCTCGTAGCCTTGTGCAGACTTCCTCCACACTAGGACCTAGAGGTAAGAACATGTCTGGTTTGGGCACCCTAGCTACACCCGAGTACTCCACCATCTCGGAATCAACCCCATGCACCTCTTCTTGCTCATCCCTACTGTAAAAAATCCCACACCTTCTAGTTCTCAATAGATTCAGCAAGTACCACATTCCCCTTAGTTGCACCGATCACCTCTTGTCAAACCCAACACCTGCTGTGACAGACAGAGATCGAGTTCACTATTTTGTGGAATCCCAGACATAAACTTGGCCACAATTCGAAGACTACCCTTTATTTCAAACGAAACTCCTATACAACTAAAATCCACAGCCAATTTAGTTGGGCCTTATAAACATCATCCACGACACATAATCGAGGAGATATTGGATGACATACTGCTGATGTCTGACTATCAGAGCACAGAAATTTGCCTACTATATTTCCTAAAATCTTGATAATTGTACGGTTCTATAAAGGAAGAGGTAAATTTGAGAAGCTTACACAAACTATGGATGAGGGTTGCATCATGATTCATGATGAGTTCATCAGACCATCAAAGAATAAAAAAGGATCATCTATTGATTGAACGAGGGGCTTGAGACCATGCTGTAATCGGATCATTCTTCGAGGAGAAGTGAATCATCATGTGATGTATATCAAAGAATAACACCACTGAGCACTGCTAAATATTCAACAAATAAAATATTAACTGATCAAAAGAGTTGATAGAGGGATGAATACTTCTAAATCGGGCTAAAAACATCAACTGGTAAAGATCTGAGGCCTCATTGAACTCTTTAGTAGAGAGCGTGAATTGGGGCTAGCCATTGTGAAGGTTAGGGACCTTAGGGAAAATCAAAATAGGTGTAATGTGGGGAAGAAAATCTAGGTTTGTGGAGGGGGAGAAGGACCAAGCCGACAAGGGTGGAGGAAGACCTTTCCCCCTCCCCCCATCGGGGAGGAGGGGTCGGAGTTGTGGACATCTCCTCTAGGGCATCACCATCGGGGGGTCGAGCCCTGCAGAAGGATCGATCCCTCGAACTCAGTGTCCATCCAGGTATTTCGGTGAGTTAATGGGGAAGATTTCGTCCGAACCTAAGGGGATTTAGGGGTTTGAGGAATTGCAAGTGAATGAGGTATTTTATAAGGTAGGAGGAGTTGAATCTCTTGTAATATTTTAAAAGAAAGAAATCCCACAAACATTTATTTTATTGGAAGATGATTAATAATTGTAAAATGTAAATACAATGGAGTATATGGTTTAAATATGTTGATAAAATAGCTTCTAAACAATTTTCTATGTTCTTTTCGGGTCTTAAGTTTTGGGTTTAGTCACTTATTAAGCTTAATTTAACCTTTAATTTAGTAATTAGTTTTGATTATTTTCACTAATATTTTGTGTCAAAAACTATTTTCACCTTATTAAAAATTATAAATTATGACAATTATAAATATGGAATCCATTTTTATAAATTCTAATTCTATAAGTAGTATAAATTAAATTAAAATTAATTCCACACATAGGATGACAATACAGGTTTTTAAGTAAAAGAATTATAAAGTTTTCTAGGATTTAATAGTCAATTTGAAATTGAAATTGATTGTAATTAACTCAATTGGATTAATTAATAGTATTATTATCCAATTAATCTTTAAAATAATTAGGAGTATAATTTAATCATATAAATAAATTATATGAAAAAATAGTTGTGATTTTTATTCAGTATTTTAAACAATTCATTAAAAATGAAATTTCACAGAATAATTCCAAAACATCTCCCTAAGATAATTTTTATGAACCTATATCAAATATTATGATTGTTTTTTCATATTAAATTTATGAAACGGTTAAATCGTTAATTTAAACTTGGTCTATCATTAAAAGGTGGTATAAGTACCTTAATAAAAAGATAGGTTTTTATGTGTAATATTGAGTGTACTCTTATCATATGTGTATTAAATCTATTGGATGGTTATAAAAAATATTTGATTGAATATATCTAATATATATTTCATTAATATAATTAACTAATTGTAACTAATTTTTTTTTGTTAAAATACATTGTCATTATAAAAATAATAATATTAATTTTATATTCAATTGGTTTATATTTTAATTTATAAATAATTAGTGACCTCTTATTTTTTTTTATATTATTTGTAAACCATAAATTTTTATAATTTCATTATTATTTTTCTATAACCACTAATTTAATTTCCAACTTATATCCAACAATATTGCATAATAATATTCTAATTAATTATTATTTTTCTGTAAAACTCTATCGTATTTGTAATGTAATCCATCAATGAAGATATCCATTGTGTGTAATGAACAATAAGTCAGTATTTCCTGAATTTCTAAATAAAATATATATCAAATATTTTTAAAATATTAAATATATTTTTTTGTTTTTATGTATTAAATCCCCTTATGTTCTTTCTATCGTGTATTATCCAAGCTATCAAATATAAGGTTCTTAAATTATAATTTTGGGGCATAACATAGTTTACCTATCACCACATAATTTTTGGGCTTTAACGTATTAGTTGTGGAAACATATTCTGTTCCTTTCTTCCATTGTTGTTGGTTTCCCCAAAAACCCTTGGATTCAAGAAATAATTTGTATGATGCCCAAGTCCTTTGTAGTTAAAACAAGTCACTATAGGATGAGTATTGATTTGAACCTTGTCTTCTTCTTCCACATTAGTGTAATTAATCATATACCTTCATTATTATTTAGCAAGATTCTAAATTCTTACACATTTGAATAATTTCATGGTTACCTTGGACCAATTTCCAAGTCAAAACATCACATAATATTTTCTCAAGGGGTATTGGGTCTTCTTTCCATCATGGGATTTATACTAATACAACCATATTAGACTCCATTTTTCACTTTTTTTATTGGTCCCATGAGACTAGTGATAGTCTCTGATCTTGATTTCATCCTTGAGGGAACAACAACCAATCTCTTCATAACTATTGAAGTCTAGAATTTCCAAAACATTTCATAAATGTTCATTAATATGCTAAATAAGAGATCCAAATTTATTTTAATGTTCATGAAAAAGAGGGAGTCATATCATG
Source organism: Viscum album (assembly GCA_963277665.1). Lineage (NCBI taxonomy): Eukaryota > Viridiplantae > Streptophyta > Magnoliopsida > Santalales > Viscaceae > Viscum > Viscum album. The sequence continues at coordinate 236,450,022 of OY728159.1, forward strand.
AATGTCTTGTGAAGTTTTCTTTATATGCCAGATAGACTCACCTTTCTTCCTCTTTAGTCCATGGAACATTGTTTCCATATTATAGTAGATGGTTTAGGGAAAATATTAATTTATTTATTTCATGAAAACCTCATATTCAATGGAATACATTTCCCCCTTTTGCATTACTGGGATTTTTAATTTCCACCAATAATCAGGTTCCCCATTAAAAAAACGTCCAGCCCAAATTTTTATTCTTCTGAGCACTGAAGGATAGAGAATATCTTCTCAAGGAAGATAATACATTGTTCTTCATAGAGGGAATCATAAGAACCACTAAACATGGGATCATTTTTTCATGAAGGGCTTAATAAAAACAAGATCTTTCATAGTATAAGGAAGTCATTACATACAATTTATGTTATTATTCATAACTTAAGCTAGTTGAGCAAGTAAATTCATGAATTTTTTAGCGCCCAATACATATAAAATTTGTATTTCAATAGTTAAATCATCACATTTCCTAGAACATTTATTCTTGTCATAGTTTCTTCAATTTAAATCCATTAACAACTAAAATGAAATTGTAATTAGGGGCTAGAATAGTTAGAAAATAAGAATGTATAAAAAAACTTTGAATATACTTGGATAAACTTTTAATAAAAAATTATATCCTAACATGTGATTCCATTGTGTCAACCTAGGTTATCTAAGATCAATTCCATAACATATAATACTATGTGAATTTATTTTATTCCCATAATAATATTTCTTAATGAGCATATTAATTTTATAAATCATACCCTCTGGAAGTGTCGAACTAGGTGGGTAGTAAGGTCCATTGTTGTCTACCAGGTTACCTTGAGTCAGACCTGAAACACCTTATCATATTTTTTATCCTTACGTAAATTTATTTCAAAACCATGTCCAGTTAAAGTTTTTAAATAGGTATGTAATTTCTTGAAAAACACCTTCTCTATACTTATGAAAATTTAGGGATGATTTCATTACATATGCTTATCCTTATGGTCTTCTCTAGAGTTTTTTAATACTAATCCAAAAAATAAATAGAATTTTTATATTATACCAACTATACTGGCATAGAATTTTTTTCATATAAATAAATTATTTTAAACACAAATATACATCAATTACAATCCAATGATCATAAATCCTAGTGTCTTTGGAAGATTAGGTACATAATACTGAAAACATGTGATAAAAAGAAGATATTTTATTTTAACTCCAAAATAATCTCTGACCTATGTTTCAGACAATACATCTATAATGGATATCTTGATAAATATATTAATAGATGGGATGATATAAAATCCTAGTAAGGGAATCATAATAAGAATAAAGCACACCACATGGGTTAGAAGGAATAACAAGATTAAATTTAAAGGAATAAATATATGAAAATATATAGAACATGGTATCACGTATTCATTGATTCATATTAATGTGGTATAAAAATAAATCATGACCTAAGCACGAGTCAAGGCCCATTTCACATGGTAATAATGATTCATAGTTGACCTACGAGACCATTTTACAAGGATCACAACTCAAGGCTGGAAACCAAGACTATTGAACATGACCTCTCATGACACTAAACATTACACAATGTGTTGGAGAAATATATGGGCACACCCATCATAAAATTTTCATGAATATGTGTTCCACATGAAAAATCCTACGTAGGGATTCAAACATAAACATATGGTTTACCATGGAATAAATTGGGTATCATAATCACATCAAAATGCATAACAAAAGGGAATATCATAATGGTGTCTTAGAAAAAATGGACATAAAACATATATGGAAATTCATGACGTAAAATAGGCATATATAATATTATGTAATGTGAATATTATGTGAAAACATGTAAAAATATTATTTAAGAAACATTAGAAGTAAAACTGTTTAGTGTTATTTAATTAAAATATTAAAGATTATTTTAAATGGAAAAAGAACATTTGTTTGTATAAATCCATAAATGAACCAAGTTAGCTTTTAATGATAAAAATAGTAATTTTTTAAAAATAATATCCACTTATTACATATTATGTATGTTACATGAAAATGGGTAAGAAATTGGGACGTTGCCTTTAATCAAGAATACTTATCTGGATGAATTGGGATGTGGGTCACATTAAAATAGGTATTTTCTGAAAAGATGGATGAAATGATCCAGTTACCTAAGATTGTAAAATATAAATTTAATATCAAACAATTTATACAAAATAAATAACAGTTATATTATTGTAAATAGAGAGAAGGCGTAACCCAAAGGAAAATCGGATGTTCCGAAAGAATCCCTTACCTTATATGAGAATAGATTATGAAATTTTAATTAATGTACGGAATAATAAAATTATATTTATTAAATATAAATTATAAAATCTTTCTACATTTATGTGATTTATTATAATCTTATAAAGTTTATTTAGGTCCTTTTTATGGGTTATAGTTTTCAATTTCAACATTCTGGAGTGTTTGTTTTTTTTTTGTTTCCATGATCAGTTTTCTTGTACATGTTTATTAAACACCATTTTGTATGGGAATAAATTCAAAAATTGAAGATATATCTTATTAATGAATGTATGAATGTTAAAAATTTTATATACATAATTTGATTATTTGGGATGATGATGAATCACTATAAAAAATTTTAATGATAATTTTTTGTATTGTTTTGTCATTTGTTCATCATCACAAACTTGTTTTGTTACAAATTTAATATCATGTATATATTCTGGTTATATAACATTAAATACGTTTTAATACATGTATTATTATCTTTTTTAATCATAAAAATGTTTTTAGGTCCATCCTTGAAGTCATAATTTGTAGATGAAAACGTGTCATCCATGATGGTGGTAAATCGGCCCCTCATGAATGATGTATTCATTTTTTGAATAAAGGGTAGAGGATAACATTAATGATGGTGAATTATTGAATTAACATGATAAAATTCATATATATATATATATATATATGTGTGTGTGATAATGTAGTTTTCATGCCCCTTGGAGAAGTTGAGGTGATGATACACTAAGAAAAATAAAGAACATAAAAATACATAAAAACAAAAGAAATAAGACTTTACCTCTTGGACATTCTTTTTGAGAACTTCATTAGGGGATTGGTTTTTGAATTTAGTAAATAAAAAAGTATCATTGATGTGGGAGAGGTTCTTGGGAAGTTATTTGATAAATATTTATCCACAACACAAATCTTGTGTGGTGTGAGTAAAAGAGGTAGTGAGGGTGGTATTTATAGTGGATGCACAGGGTGTTTTGTCATTATTTTATTCATTACATTATTATTTTGTCTCAAGGCTATGAATTTTTTAATCATGATAAAAAACATTAAAATAAGGAATCATATTTTTGGTTTTTTGTCTTACATCATTCATACATCATCTATGACTCAATAATTCGTGTATTTAGATTTTACCATACATTACTATATTTTAATATTCACTAAAAATTAAACTCATTTATAAAAATAAACAAAACTTTACCCCAACCATTTTATAACATGTAGAAAACAAAAATGGAATCCATTTTATGAAAATAATTTTCTAAATATAAGAAATTTAATTTTTAATTTCAATCAAAATTTACTTGGAAATCCACATTTTAAAATAATAGATGATTTTATAACACATTAAAAAGTTAATTAAGGTCTCATAAAATTATCCTTTAATCATAAGAAAACAAAATAATAATATCTGAAACAATTTTATTAAAATTTATTTTCTTTTAAATCATTATATTAATTTTCAAATTGTAATTAAATATTTATAAACTACAAAAATACCAACACTTAATTTATTATTTTTGAAAATTAATTTACTTATTCCAAGATACATATATATCATATTATTATTTATAAAATACCAAAAAAAAATTCTACTTTGATAGGTGTGGAAACTATGATATTAGACAATTTACTATTTATAAATGTCACATTATTATTCCAATGGTAAAGTTATTATTCCATTGGTATAGTTTTATTATCTTCTAAAATGACTGATATTTCATTCATTATTCATTAATAAATATTTTATAGTGTTTTATATGTGTTTTTATATGATATGACATAATTAAAAGAAGGTAAATTTTCATTTATATATTTCAGTTTCATTACAATGATGAAGAATCGTTATACCTTATCAAGGATTAGTGATTTATTTGACTAATTATAGAGATTGTTTTTGTTCTCCAAGACTTCTTATGATATGGGTATCATCCTATGGGATTATAAGAAGATTATGTTCAATATATTGTTTTCATGTATCTTTATATTCATTTTGAGTTCATAGTTATTCATTTATGGGCCATGAAATCTCTATTTTGTTCATGTAACTGTTTAAATCATTGTTTTTTTTAGATCCTATATTAGTATGTTGTTGTTTTCATTAATTATATTATAGTGTAAAGAAGATATTATAATTATCATATTGTGAATTTTAGTGTTGTTTTCTAGATCATTTAATATCATTAGATGTATTGGAAGATATCTGGTGGAATTTTTTAAACTTAGGATGTATATATCCTTTAAAATGTCGTGTATCAATAGGGAATATTAATAATTCTTTTGAAGATTGGGGTAGTTGTATCTTTAGTGGAACCCAGATATTTTATAGATGATACATGTTTCCACAGTCATATAAAAAATTATTAATTATTTTTGTTTGATTTTTCTTGGAATTAAAATATTTTGATGGCTTTGATTATGAATTATTATGCATTTGTATGGAAAACTAAGTGTCATTTAGTAATTGAAAACTAGAATGAAAATATGATCCATTCTATGGTTCTTCATTTATAATAAGAGGTAGTCATATAAATTTATTTTGAGAAACATTTCATTGGGCTTATTAATGTCTTAATATACAAGAGATTTTTAATATTTGATGAATCTTTTTGGTTATATCATCTTGTGAATAACGACACCACATATGCTTTTTTATTGGTAGTGGGGCTGTTTTCTTTATAACTATATTATATTTTAATTATTTTTTGAGTGTCATATAGACTTCAAATATCATATAAGTCTATGATATATCACCTATCAATGATATTTTTTTAGTGGATGGGGATAAAGTTCATTGATGATTAAAAATATGTCTTAAATTATAGAGAAACTAAAAAGGTGTTTGATGGGCTATGTAGGAAGTCCCATGGGGTTTTCTCTAAATCTAATGGATGTGTGGAAGATAAAAGTGAACCTTACATATTTGTATTTAATATGAAGTATTCAATTGTTTTAGTTCTACTATATTATTTTATAGTTAATCATTTATTTTTTTAGTCGGTGGAGAAGTCTCGGCTAGGGTATCTATAGATAGAGGTGTGTGAATAATATTTTTTTGTCGAGAATATATAGATGGATGGTTAATATACATCTACAATATGTTTTTGTTCCATGGGAAAATATTTCTTTTATATTGATGTGAGATTCAGTCCAATATGATTTTCATATCTCACCTAAGAAAGTTTTTATTTGTATATCTATTATGTATCAATAATTGTGACATCTATTCTAGTAGTCCTAGATGAAGAGGTTAATGTTTTTTCTTATGTAAATTCTTGATCCATAAAAGGTTAACAACCACAAATAGAATTTCAATTGGGATTTTATAGTCATTATATATTCTTTAATTTAAATTAGATTATATTATAACACCCTCTCTGTGTGTAAGATATGATTTGGATTTAATTTTATTCAAGCCTCATTTATTATTGGTTGATTTATAATTTTTTGTGTTATTAAGCACTAGGGGTTCATTTCAATTAATCATACCTAGGTCAAGGGTTTTCCATTTTGGTAAAATCATGACCATGTACTTTATGGTATAGTATAGGGTATTTTGTGGGGCCTCTAGGGAGAGGGATGTTATTCGAGTTTCATTGGGGGAAATAACATCATATCAATTACACATTGTTTATCTGACACATAGTAGATTCCTAGTGAGTACTAATAGGGTGTATTTTTAAATTTTTTTAGAAAAATTATTTAATTATTTATTATAATTTTACTAAAATATGAAAAATACCCAAACCAAATATTTACCACATCACATACCCCTCACCACTACCCCAACATTAATCATTCATAAGGGGTGTTTCTTAATCATTATAACATAAAATTATTGTTCTTATATCATACAATATATCCATAGGTATGTATAATACTCATGTTCAACTCCTTATCTGTTTCTATCAATTTTATATCTTGAATCAGTAGTTACAACAAAAGATGTGTATTTTTTACAAATCCCTACATATTCTAGTTTATTTTAAATATTTTTGGGATATTACGTTAGAACGACTCTGTGAAACCCAACTAGGTTGTCTATTGTTTTCTTATTTTTTTTAAGTATGGAATGTGATTTATAAATTATTGTTTTAAAAACCATGTATGTAATTACAAATGTAAGTTCTAATATTTTTTTATTTATTTTATTTGACAAGATGAGGCTCATTGGGGTTGTGATATTTCCAAGATTTTTTGTACATTGATTCATTGGTAAATGAAAATTAATGTTTTTTATTCCATTATGGAACCTTGAATATAGAGAAATTATAGATTCTTTATTCTTAATATATAATCATTAGAGTCCCATATAATGTCTTATAAAATCTGAAATTAAAAGATATAATTATAATGTGATAGGATGGGTGTGGGATAAAATATAAATGAGACCTTAAGGGGTTTAGTATCTTGAGAATGTGACTGCTAATTAATTAAATGAATGTGAATTATATGAATTAATCATAGGGGATGTTTCATTCAAATTAATGGAAAATATTATGGTACATGATCCACCATTTTATGTTTGATTGTATCCCATTATTCCAAGTCAAGAAACTAAGCCATAATTAAACATGAGTTTAACTTATTAATGGTCATTCATCCCCTGAATATTGTTAGTTATGGTGATTATCCACCCCAGGTATTTTGGTTTCTTATAATCCACTAATAATTTTAGACGTGCATGATTAAAATTGATATTATTGGATATGCACATCATCATATTAGATATTTAAATTAATGGTGCATCATTTTTCTATAGATTATTAGTGATGGTGTATTGTCAACCTAGAATCTATTTGATGATGAACATATACCACCCATGTATATGAAATTGATAGTGTATCATCAATTAATATAGTATCGATTTTGTGGTGTATTTTTCATCTAGGATGTGTATAAGTTCATATAATAAATGATGTGAGATATATCATTCAACCAAATGTGCCTTCAGAGAATAGATATACCATCAAATTCTAGAATTGGAAGAAAAATAAATAGTCATATGTGGAATGATTGATGATAATTCCCTAATGTGATGGGTAATTTATGTATATTGTTTTTTAGTATTCTAAATTGAGAGTGTTCTTCTATTTAATAGACTTTTTAAGGATTACATGGTTGATGGCATACTACATTTTACTCACACCATGCTCAAGAACCCTGCTTCCTGACTAGATTTTATGAAATTTTATGCATGGAAAGGAAAATTACGTTTAGTGGATGGTTCATTAGGGATTATGATGAAACCCACACATGTAGTGTAGATCCCATATGGTTTTTAGTTATCAAAATCTGAGGGGCTACATCAATCACCGTAGGGTGGTGACAATGTTGGCTCTACCCATCCTCAGTTCTCTTCCATGTTGGATGGTTTCATAGGTCATCTCACACATTACCTTCCCCAACCTTCTACCTGACATCCCCAAATACATCATAGTACAATGTTTTTGTTTCTTCATAATGGGGACATGACAATTTCACTCTACCACAAAGACTTTTTTGAGGCATCTTCTCTCCTTGTGTTCTCTATGGTGGTTTATTTCGATCATAGGATCTTATTGCATGAAAAAATTGATATATTCATCAATTTTGGGTGGACTATGAAGGATTTACTCATCATTTTGTTATAGAATCACCTTCATTTTCTTCTTCTCTCTTCAATTAATGAAGTCCTTGACACTGCATACTCTATGGGAAATCATTCAAGTGAAGGACTTCAATTCATCCATCTTAGATATAACTATGAATGTTATTAAAGGATTTATCAATATTCCATTTTACTCTGGGATTGTTTTCTGGTCCATTTCATCCCCTTTCAAAATCATTTGATCATTCAAATGTTGCGTAAATGTAGGATCAAAATAGTATATAGATGATCACTTACAAAACAGGGATGAATTATAAGATTAAAAAACATTAGCGTTTACCCTTAAGAAAATCTATGCTTAACAATGTTATATAGGGTAAATACAAAACCTGTTTTAGTTCTTAACTATAAGAAAAACTTGTTTAGGTTTCGAAAATATGGATCTGGAAAAGAAACTTAGGAAATGTTTTATTAACAAAAGATTTTTCCTTAAAGCATATATAATCTTATTTATTAGAGTATACAATTAAAAGATAGTGTAATAAAACAATATATTATTTGTTTACCAAAATTTTAGAGGAAATAAACCATGAAAAAATGACAAGTAACAAGTAGGTAATATTTTAACCATAAGAGTAGTGTATCCAACAACCTTGGATAATGTTCACCAAATTTATACTTTCAAAAAGGTATGTCTTACCCACATAAGGGTAAGCCCTAGATTGGAATATCAGAATTTGTCTTTCTCTCCCCATAATCCCCCAAACATTAAGGTAGTTAACACCTCTTTCTTCCTATCTCTGGAATCCCTCGATTATACTCAACAATTAATCGGAGTTGCATGAAGCAAGATGAAAAAGGTGTTCACAGATGAATAAGATGTTCATTAAACGAACAAGTCATGAGAGTATTTCTCTCTCCAGAAATTACTTCACAGCATTAAAAAATTTAATATTTGGATTGATCAATAGAAACATGGATCATAGTCACATTCAAATGTGCTTATATTTTTGTAAAAACACCAACGGTTAGCTCCCTCCTCCAATAGTCATATTTTTCCATGAATTTTGGAGGGACATGTACATTTTTCACTCAACCAATGATTAATTCAAAACTGATTGTACGAAATCATTTCATAATAAAAACATAAGTAAGGAAAATTAATTAGATTAACCAAAACTAAATATCCAGAGTCTAAGGTATTATAGAATTTAGATTCTAAACATATGAAAAATTAGATTCTATAAAACATGGATATTCATATTCGGTTTCACAATTTATTCATAATCTGAACACTCTATATTCTAGAGTCTGAATTCCAATGAATTTAGAGTCTAACATATAATGAATTCAAAGTCTAAATTTTTGGTAATTCAGAGTCTGAATCTCATATAATTTGGAGTTTTTATTTTAGAGAATTCAGATTCTTAATTTCACAAAATTCAATGTCTAAATTTTTGAGAATGCTGATTTTGAATTTTTGTGAATTCGGATTCTGGATTTCATAGAATATGATATCTAATGAACTATAATATTCCCTGTTTTTTTAAAAGGATAAAAATTCTTGAAATATTAAAAAAATTGAGTTTGGTTTTTTGAGATTATAAAATGATACAATGAAAAGCAAGATAAGGATAAAAAATTCCTTAGAGAAGGGAAATTTTTCGTAAGAAAATAATTCTTAGGGAATGATAATTTTCTTTAAGATAAATTTATTATGATTTCCAAAACATAAAATAATTGTAAATTTATAAGGAAACCTTATTGACTAAAAAATATCCCCCTTTTTTAATACACTATTAACCTTTTGAAAGAGAATATAAAAAATAATATTTTTTATGACCTTTAAAATAAGAACTTATATCCCATTACCTATTAATCATGATAAATAATCTAACTCCCCTTAGGTTTTGAAATCCTCATGGATCATATTCTTTACCTACTTAGAGATATTTTACTTTTTCTTGCATAAGAAAGTTTTCATTATATAAACTCCCCCTTACTTAAGCCATTCCCTTATATTATACTTTGTATTTATTTTAGCATTCTTATCTCTCCCTTTGTGATTTTGAAAAGGGAATATGGAAAATGAAAAAATTGTACCTGAAAGATTAAAACAATACAAAACAAAACCAATTAATGACATCAAAATCTTTATTGTGATTGGAAAAATTTATATTGGGTAATAAAATTACAAAAAAAGAGAGAAATTGAGAGTAAAAATTATTCCTACTTGTTTTCATTTGGAATGCTCTTACACAAGGTAGCCCTAAACATATTGAGTAACCTATGATCTTCCTCAAACCACAGAAGCTAATGTTCATGATCATAATCTTTTGTTTCTAGAGCCATGATTTTTTCATCATAATACATAAGAATTTCTTTGTGAGATGTCATTATCTATTCATTCTGATTGAATTTTTATTGAAACTATTCCTTGAGTTCCCTTTATCAATTCAAATTTAAGGTAACTAAATTCAACTTCCCATTTATATCTTTATCTTCTTACTTCCTAGATACTTTTTCAAATTTTATTTTCTTTCAAAAACTTGTTTTATGATTTTTTTATCCTATCATCTGACTTATCAAAAGAAACATTCACGAAATCTTGGGAGAGATCAAGAATTATAATGTCTTCAATTTTTATTTTAGACCAATTTTTAATTTCTTTACATGATCTCTTATGAGCTTCATAATTGATATAGAATGTTTCAAAATCTATATTGAGCTTGATGAATTCATCCATAAGCAGTCTTACTGAATTTGTCTTCTTATTGAAAGTGTTTTGAAGCAACTGGCACCTCAAATCAATACTAATAAACATTTCAATTTTGTTTACTATCTTCTTTAACGACAGAACAAACAAATCTTGACCCATAGAAAATGATTTGGAATCTGATTCCCTTATAGGAGAGGATTCTTTGTCTAGCTCTTCAGCTTTCCTCTTTGATGAATTACTAACATCCTTTTTAACCACCTCAACCTTTTTAGGTGTATCATCAACCACCTTTTTTCCTTTTTCTAATTTGGAAATAGTCTCCTAAACTTTCATAGATTCATGTTCACTATCGAAAATACAAACAATGTTATCATCATCACCTATTCTTTCTCAGCATTTCTCTTAGGATCGTTCATTTGGATGAAGTAATGATTTCTACTTTCATCATTAGTAGGTTTGTTAACATCTTCCTATCTAACATCCTCTTTTAATTGAGAAATAATCTTGTTTGTCTTGACCTGGGATGTCTGGATCAACATCTTGTAATAAATACTTTCCTTCTCATTACATTCTTCCACAATCTTTATAACATCATCAATGTCACCTTTTTTATATTCTTCTTCTACCTCTATTTATTATTCCTAAACTATCTCTTCTTGCACATTAGGATCTAGAATTTTAAATTTATTTCCCATTGTCCTTATTGACACTAGTTGTTGGAGAAATTTTTCTGGAACTTGAATATTTTTAGAGGATTTCTCAGTATCCATGATATGTGATTGAACTATCTAAGATTTAGAAATTTTCTTCTACAACATCTTTTGTTTTTCTTACTTTTATTCTCTCTAGTGGCTTGAATTTATAGGGCTCCTGCCTTAGTAGGATCTAGGCTAGAACATGGATCTCCTTATTTCTTATTCTTCTTATGTTTCCTCCATTTCCCTACCACTTTTTCAAGGAACGTATTTTTCTTTTTCAGCTTCTGTGGAGCTAACTTAGTTTCCAGAACTATAGGCTTCTCTTTGGATTCTGGTTCTCTTTCATTTATCTTCTTCTAGTCATTCTTGGAAGTCTCTATTACATCCACTTTCTTATATAGATCTTAAAACTCGTTATTAGAAATATCATAAAATTATATGGACTTGGTATTGAAACAAACATTCATTCTCATTAAGGTATCATCACTTAGCAGCATTATATTCAAATTTCATGGCATAGAGATGCAATGAATCATGAAAAAATTAAAGAATAACGCTATCATCTTAGACAAAATTCTAGGATACATAATGATCTTGTATTTGAGAGTTCCATTCCCGATGTTGGTGATTTTCAGAAGGATATACTTTACATGATTTATCTTCTTATGGTTAACTAGAAAATCCAAAATAAAGATATCTCTTTTCTTTAAGGAGTCCTTTTCTACTTTTCTCAGAATGAGAAATCCTTGTACCAATAATTATAGCAATCTGATGTTTGTTGAGATATGGTTAATATTTGGTGATTTTACTCCTTATATTCCTAAATCTATTTTCTTTTCCTTCTAAAAACATCCTTAATGATCTGGAATCTTGTGAGTATAGAAAAGTGCTTCACCTACATACAGAACTCCAAGAAAATTTTCAACCATGCTAAATGATATAGAATAGTTTTTTCCATAGATCCTGAATAAAAACATTTCTCTTCCACCTTCATTATAAAAACATAATGTATCATAGAATTCTATAAGCAATTCTGGGTAAACTTGATACAGACTTTTTGGCTTGTATATGAAAAAACTCTCTCATCCATTGTGGTTAATATTTTTTAAAATCACAGAATTATATTTGGATAAGAATTTTGGGTCAACCAACATTACCCTTTAGATTTTCAAATCCTTGATTTCCTTAACTAGAGATATATTTTTCTGTAGGGAGGTTTCCAGTGAAATCTAGAGTCTAAGAAAACATTGAAAAACATAACAATATTTTTAAATAGAGGTAGATTTTTGGCATAGAAATCCTTGAAAAACAATGTGGGAAAAATAATAGGGGGCCTTTATATAGGGGTCAAATTGATGGTTTGAGTTCTTGATTTCATCCAATGGTCAATGTAAGCACAATATGATATGACTGTTTGGGGTTAAATCTGGAGAATGATTTGGTAGGTTCCGATCTTTTGACATTTTATGGAGAAATCAGATTCATGAAATGTGAATATGATAATTTAACTAAAAAAATACCAAAAAAATTATTCTGAAAATTTGAATAAGAAATATTACCTTTCAAATTGATAGGGAAATTTTCAGAAATAAATAATATTCTTGTTGAAGAAAATTAGCTTCTATATGGTTTTATTAGGAAAAGTCACTTTTGGTTTTCAGAATTTTTTGTTCTGAAAAAATTTTGATTATAAAAAATAATTTGGAAACCAAAAATTTGATTATGAAGTTTTTGTTAAAAAAAATTTGGTTATGTTAAATATCATTAAGAAAAAAAATTCTTTTGAAAAATTTGATTAATGGAAAAATTTTGTAACAAAAAATTTGATTAAGGGAATGAAATTTTCTTAAGGAATATTTTTTTAAGGGAACTAAATTTAGATATAGAAAATATTTAATTAAGGAATAATTCTGTTACGAAACATTTGATTAAGGGAAAATTTTGGTTATGAAAAATTTGACAAATAGTAGGAAAACAATTTGAAAACAAGTAAATATAATCACCTATGATAAGAAGTTAAATAATGTAAGGAGATAGGCTTGAACAAAAATTTAATATGGATGATTACATTATAGTTATCATTCCTAACTATTTTTTAATGTATTAAAATATATTATAGGATAAATATTTTTAAAAAAATATCAACAAGTTGATCTTATATTCTGATAAATTCAAAAATAATACCTCCTTTAAGTGTGTGATCCCTAAGAAAGTGATTCCTAATATCTATGTGTTTTTACAAAAGATAGATGTGTTGGGTCTGTTTAGGAAAATGGCACTACTGTAATCACACAATATCTGTATTTTGGTAAAAATCATTCAATAGTCAGTGAGTGTGTGTTGCATCCACAACACTTGGGCATAACAACTTCCAACTGATACATATTCAGTTTAGTAGTGGAAATTGATATTGGGTGTTGCTTCTTAGATTACCAAGAAACAAAAAAATCTCCTAATAAATGACATGTTAAATATATACTTTTTCTATCCATTCGACATCCACCAAAATCAGTATCCAAAATATTTTTAAAACAAAATCTTTTCCTGAAGTATAGAAAATTCCTAAACCTATGGTCCCTTTAAATAGGGAAAATTATTTTCAATTATTTTAAATGGGATTTCATTGGATTATATTGATATCTTCCACATAGGAATACTGATAACATTATGCCTTCATGACTAGCTATCATGTATAGTAAACTTCCTATCATACCTCCAAATGATTTTTGATCTACAGGTCTCCCAACTTCATCAAGATCATGGAAATTTTAGGTTCATATTGGAATGATTATACTTTTAGTATGGTCATATCCATACTATTTAAGAAGATATTTAATTTACATGTGTTGTGATATATAAGTTTCTTCTGTTTTTTTGAAAATTCGATAACCAAGGAACCATGTTAACTCACCCATCACACTCATTTCAAACTCATATTTCATTCGATTCACATAAAAATCAGTTAAATATTGCTTAGTTGATATGAATATAATGTCATCCACCTATATTTGAACAATAAAAAAATTATTATCTTTATTTATAAAATTAGTTGGATCATCATTTCCCTTAACATAATTTTTTGGTAAAAAAATCATGTATGTTTATTATACCAGGATCTAGGAGCTTGTTTAAGTCCACATAATTCTTTGGTAAGTTTGAAAACATGTTTAGGATGTTTTGTATCTTCAAAACGAAGATTTTATTCAACATAAACTTCCACATAAACATATTGATTACGGAAACCACCCTTCACATCCATTTAAAAAAAATTCACATTAAATAAATGTGCAAAGGCATGTAAAATTAGAATAGATTCAAGTCTATCTATTGAAGCATAGATTTCTTCATAGTCAATTCCTTCTTATTGATTATATCCTTTAGTAACTAATCTAGATTTATTTATTATTATGATTTGATTCTTATCACACTTATTTATGAAGACCCATTTAACTTGACGTTAAGAAGTTTTTAAATAAATTTCAACCAAGGTCCAGACTTTGTTCCTTTGGATTTCATTTAGCTCATCTTACATGGCTTTAATCCAATCATCTTCACCAAAAGCCTCATCTGTGTATTTTGGTTCTAATTGGTGAAGGAATTCTACATGTTCTACTTTATTTAATAAGGATCTTCTATTCCTTACAGGTTAATTTACATCCCCAATTATACTTTCAGTAATATGATTCTTAAGAAACAACTGATTTGGGTTTTGTAAAACCTATCCATCAACATATGGTATAAAATCTTATGAGTTAAATGCTTCTAATATATTTTATTGAAAATTTTCCTTATTATAGGAATCTTCTATAAATGTTTGATTATCAGTTTTTTAAAATACATTAGAGGATGTTGTTTTGGGTTATTTTAAAACAAAAGGACCAGTTTCATCGAATTTAATATGCATTGTTTCTTCAATCGTACACTTATTTTTATTAAAAACTACATAATCCTTAGAAGTAGTGGAGTAGCTTAGGAAAATTACTTTATCAATATTGGGTGAAAATTTATATAATTTATCTTTAGTATTCAAGATTAATACTTTTCATCCAAATACATTGAATTGTGAATATCTTGGTTTTCAACCGGTCCACAATTTATAAGTTGTTTTGTTAAGAAAAGGTATAATAAAAAATCGATTTATTATATAAAAAGCAATACTAAAAGCCTCATCCCCATAGTTATTAGCAATAGAATATTCACTCAACGTGGTTCTAGATATGTCTTGAATAATTCAATTTCTTGTTTTAAGAAAACTATTATGTTAAGGAGTTCTTGAAGCTAATAAGTTATGATCAATGACTTTCTTACTACAAAAAGGTTCAAAATTTGAATTTTGAAATTCTCCTCCATCAACATTATTAATTATTATCAATAGACAATTTTTATCATTTTTAATATGGGATATTTATTTTTTAAAATAAGAAAATATTCACATTTCTTTTTAGGAAAATATACCCATGTAAATCTACTGTAATCATCAACTAAAACAAATACATAACATTTTCCTTCGATACTTTTAGTTTGTATTGAACCAAAAAATATCCATTTCACTAAAAGTAATGTATCAGAAGTTGATACTTCACTGATTTATTTAAAACATTATTTATGTTTCTTTCCATATTGACTAGGATCCCAAACTCATGAAGAATCAAATCTATGCTCCGGTGGATCCTTAACGAGTATTTTCATCGAGAGTTTACATAGGTTCCTAAGGTTACAATGTCATAACCTTTTATTCCATAACCAAGACTGATCTTCCATTTCACTATGACAATGTATAACGTGGCTCCTAAGGTCTTCTTTGTCTAGTCTGTATATATTCTCATTCCTTTGGACAGAAAGAATAAAATCATCCCTGGAATTGTGTACTAAGAATCTATCATTCCTAATATTAATAAGGTAACCTTCATCACATCGTTGACTTATTCTAATGTGGTTATTCTTAAGACCCATAGAAAATAAAAAAGTTGAAATTTATGTTTTCCCAATAAGAAATATTTTAGAGACCCAATATTGACATACATGTACATTACATTACTTTTGTGGAATACTTAATACATAACAAAAATAGACACCCAAGGACAATAATAGTTTAGTGTCTTTGGAAACTCGGAACATAATCTTCTAATCATGGGGAAAGATTTTCAAAATCTCCCATAAAGATATTTCTCTTTTGTTTTCTTACCTAAACCCTTTATTTATGTCCTGGGAAAAATAAAAAATACAAAGGTTGAGCTTAAATTCTCAGTAAGGGTAATCATGGAGAAAATAAATCAAACCATATACATTTGAACTTAATAACATGTACATAAAGTTTAAACATCAAAATCTTGTGTTGTGAAATAAATCATGGCATTACATAAGGCTTAGATCATACAGGAACATCAATAATGATAAAATATCACGGGAATAAAACATGTAATTTTGTAAAACCATTAAGAACATGATATGATTTCCATAGTAGCCAAGACATTGGTGCTAAGACCATCATTGTGGACAAATTCCATTACTAAACCGGGTTTACATTCCATTCCATCCCTGTATTACTAAATGGGATTTACTAGTCATTCCAGCCATGTTTATCTTAAGAGATATAAATCTTTACCCAATGCATTGAAGGTAGATATAGGTCACACCCATCTCATAATGAAATCATTCTTACGTGTTCCACAAAATAAACATAAATCATTCATCATAACCCAAGGAAAAAAATGGGTTTCATAAACATCATCCTATCATAAAAGAATCCATATAAAAAAATGGATATCATTTCATCATAAACAAAATCAAACCATGTAAATAATAGTAACATTATACTTGAAACATAACCATATTAAAGAATGTAATCTTATATGGAAAATAGTTTTTAATAAACACTTGAAATGAGTTCTTAAGGAAAATATCCTTTCTTATTCAAAATCATTTTCTTTTCAAAAAATGACGTGGAATTTTAAAAGAAAGAAATTTTGTTGAAAATAATCATTAAATATTGTAGAATAATATTAATGTAAATAAGGTGTTATGAAACCATTAAAATCCTTTCATGCCATATAAGCTAAGAAAAAAAATTATCCTAGTACTTTTTACCAGAAAAGTGAAAAAGTATCTCGTATGGTAAACAAAAGAAAGATTCCTTCCATACCATGGGGTAAAACTCAAAAAAGGGTAAAAATAACATTAAAAATAGATGGAATAATAATAAATATTATATGAAAATAGTTTTATAATACATGGACGTGGATGATAAATATAACCCCAGTAAATACTTATGAATAAACAATCTCAGATAGAAGCGAGATTGGAAAAGTTACCCCTTACTTTATGTCCAATTTATTCCGAATGTGTCCAAGACTCATGTATAGTGGGTTTAAAAATATTATTAACTTGTAAAAGAACCATAATAATATTTATTATATCATATATGATTCACTAAGACTTTATATTTCCAATCCATTTGTCAATTCCATGTTAAAGAAGCATTTTGGGTAAAATTGTTTCATTTATCATACGTGTTTTGACTTATAATAATTCATATGATTACTTAGATCATGATTACTTACTTCTAGAATGTAAAACATTATTTATGTATAATATATATTCATAATATAATATATATATATATATATAATTGAGCGATAAATGGAATGAAATACACCATTTATGGAAATGGTAGGCCGTACGTACGCATGAACTATGTTTTCGTTTCCTTATTAATTTGAATGGAAGTAAGTAAATAACATATACATATGTATAGTATCATTATTATTTCATATATTACATGATTATTTATTATATACTTTATAATCATTCTGGAATGGTTAACATGGTGAATTAATCTCATTGCGTCGTGGAGACGGTAATCAGTACGTGCGCACAAGCGATGATATCCTTCTCATAATTATTGAATGAAATTAGAGTGGATAATATAATATCTCAGAATCATTATTATGTTAAAATAAATATATATAAATATTATTCTTTCAATTATATACATCCATGTATGGTGGTGGTGGAAAAGAAGATTACACCACGGCATGGAGATGGTAAGTCGTGCGTACGTACGCGCGGGGATTTGTTTTTTCGTAGGATGGGTAGAAGATGAAATAGGGTTGTTTCATATTTATAATAACATATAATAATATGACTGATACCTATGTTATTACTTTATAATGAATCAACTAATTAATATGAAGTAGAAGGAGAAATAAATTTGAATGGATCGGTAGAAGATATTACCTCTTCCTCGAAATGACTCCTTTAAAATTCCTCTTAGGGAACTAGAGTTGGTCTTTTGAGAAGACCAAAACCTCTATAATGTAACTAGAGAGGTTGAGAAGAGGAAGTTTTAGGTTTTGGCCGAGCATGAAGGCTCAAAATTGAGAGAATGGGAGAGGGAAGTAGGTTCCCTTATATAGGACAAGAGAGGGTCACTTTTGGAATCCTCAAAAATATAAATTTATAATAAACTCAAACCCCACATAAAAACTTCTAAAGTGACTCAAATTAGGATATGAGATAATATAGGGTTGTAATTGAATCAACCAATCAAATTTATTCACGTTTTGAGTTTATTTTAAACCTTATCATTTTGATTTATCCTTATTTAATCTATTTAATTTTATTAGTGGTAATAATGTTATAAATTATAAATAGTTATAAATACTAACTTATGTGTTGTTAATTGTACATAATTTGATACTTTATGACATGTTAGACTATATAAATTTTAATTTGTAATTTTTATATATTTTTGTTATATTTATATAATTTAATAATATGTTATTTTCATAAAATATCAACAGTGTCAATTTTGACACAATTCATTTATTTGAATTTAAATAAAATCCACACAACATATATTTCCAAAAAAAACTATATAATAGATTAATAACAAATCATATTCATGTATAAAATTCATGGATCACATTAATTAGTTCATATAATATTTATTTTAATACTTTTAAAATCATTTATGTGATATTTCTCTAAATAAAATAATTACTACAACATTTTTTTATAATTATTTACTATACGTATTTGTTTAATAAAAATTAAAAATAAAATACTATGATGAAGTTAAATCTAATATACTTAATAAAAATACTACTAATCGAATTTATCATCCTAAAATCACAACATTTAAATCTTTATATTCATTAAATTATGAAGGTGACAACTTTGACATAATTTAAAATAAAATAATATAAATGTCCAAATATCTTTTATAAGGCTCCAAATGGTCCAAAAGTCAACACTTGGATGATTATGGTTTATATATTCTTGACAAATAAGTTTTGGTCAATTTTTTCTCCCTTTTATGGGTATTATTATTTTAATAACAACTATATTATTGATTTTTCACTATATAAATAATTTCTGCATCATTAATGTGTAAGCTATTAAGGTAATTATATATTTCGTAAAAAATAAATATAAAATACCATGATAAAGAAAAAAATTTATCTTTAAAATGAGTATTTATAATAGAATTTATATTCTGTATAACCTTATATTAAAAATAATTTAATTATTAGAGTTTGAGTGAGACATATTTCACTTTCCTTAAATAAAATAAATTTAAGGATCTTCATCACATCCAAGTGGGTTCCAAAAGATACCATTTCGACCCAATTATATTTTAGGATGAAATATTACCATCCAATTTTATTAATACAAGTGTTAGGGTAATTTTATAATATTATTGTTACCCTTAATTACCTGATTTACCATAAACTATAGTAAATAAAATTTACCGTAGTTACTATTCATAATGTCTAAAAATAAAAAAGTAACCTATTAACATAATTTGGACCTACTGATTCAAAATATGGAGTCCATTTTTAATAATTCAAAATACAAAAGTTTCAGTATTTAATTTAAAATTAATCTCGTTGTTGAGAAAATGGGTTCTAAAATTTAAAACATTGCAAAAGATTGAAATGGTTTTACCTATGAATTCAATGTTAAATTAATGCTAATTACATAAATTATATTTAAGGATAAAAATATATTCTATTTATAATTTAAAACCATTCAATATTATAATTTAACCATATAAATTATCTTGATGAAAAAAGTTTTTTTTAATTAAATTTTAGCGTAATTTTACTATTCATCAAAATATGGAAGTTAACAGAAAAATATTAAAAAAATATCCAAAGTAAATTTTTATATGATTATTGAAATTAATAAGATTATTTTGTAAAATTTAACTCATAAATGTGTCAAAAATAAGATTTATAGTGGGTGTGCCATCAAAAGGTGACAAAACTGCATTTTTTTAAAAATTCTTATTTTACTGGAAAAATTTATTTTGTTCTCATTCCATGTTATAGAATATGTTTAAGATGAATGATAATGTTATAAAATTCAAAATTTGATTAATAATATTCATAACAGCTAGTTCATATTAATATTATAATAATATATCGTTGTTTAGTGAAACTCAGTATGGCGTACAACACACGCTATTGAGGAAGGTCACTCTTGCATGCAACACAAGCCAAGAATAGTGTTGCGTATAATACAAGATAATATATTGTTTCGTATAGTGCAAGATAATCTTGGTGTATCATACAACACAATACAGAAATAAAATTAAAAAGAATCTTTCTTATAAAATTTCGGGGTGTTACATTCTACCCCCCTTAAAATGAATTTCCCCATCAAAATTCATCAGGGTTATAAATGTATAACTACTTGAAAGTTTATTTAATAGAAAACCACATCATCAAAAGGAATACTAAAACTTAATTTTAAAAACTAATGTATGAAATGGAATGGTTTCCCAAATTAACTTATCATTGGGTTTCTGCATAGGGGAACATAGGTGAAAATATGGATATGGAAGAGAAATATAACAATCATGTTCTGATGGAGAGTGGTAGAGAACATGGCTATTAAAAATCCAACAATCACAAAACCATAAATTTGAGATGATCAAAGGTACCATCTGATTCATCGGATATGACAGTATTAGGACAAGGTTTTTGGTTTTCAAGATCATTTCCCTAATGTTGATGAATTTTTTTCATAAGGATAAATACTTACTTGATTTCAGTGTAATATCATCATGGGTCATACCATGAACAATTTCCACTTATTATCTTATTTAAATAAATGAAGTTGAATTTTTCCTTCTTGAAATGTTACAAGATCATGCGATAGGTTATTCCATCTATCTCAAACAAAAAGTTAGCAAAAGTTATTAAATATTCATAAGTCCATCTATGGTGAGATTAACCATATATGATTCCAAAAATGGACTTATACTTCAACTATCATACCAATTAATAAAATAAAACTAATTTATATTAACCAAGTACTTACTGTAGGCCCGTGGTAGGCGATAAAGGTCTGTCGCACTTCGGTTGTGGGTACGATTCCTGCATCCTTGTCCAATAAGACGGGTTGTCTCCCATCTAGAGGGCTGTCCTTTTCCTAAAAATTCACCATTATAACATTCCAGAAATAATATCGGAAAAAAAGTTCTATCCTTAAAAAATAATATCTGATGTCCAACTTATTCCATTCCAACCTTTAGGCTTATCCAAAATACTTTTGTCCAAAATCACAGTATAAGGAAAGTGATTACTTGAAAGGTCATATAACAAGCATGTGAATACCATCAATTATCCCCAATATATCATAACATATATCTTGTTCGTCACATTTGAAACATGTGAATACCATAATCATGTATTCTTGAAACATTAATTACCATATAAACTTAGTGAAAACATGAATGCTGTAAAACTTTAACACATTCAACATACCAAAATCCCAAAAATTTATATATACTCCAACCATGATATCACTTTGTGATTATACCAATTATGATCTCATTAATACTATAAAACATCTCATTATCTCATTATCCCTTCATTATGTGCATATCATCTACTTTCAAAAAATATATGAATAACCTTTCATGGTTACTGGTACCATTCAATATATACTTTAAAAAACATTAGGAAAAACAATAGTGTAACATTACTTATATGTTTCTTTATTCCACAGTACCATTAAAGTACCTATACAACATAACTATTGATAAACAAACAATCATTACACTACCTTATTTATCCATTGACCGAGCTTCATCGTTTTATTCCTCAGCACTTCTTTCATCTCATATATCATTTGTAGTCTCTTCATCATCATCAACATAAATACTACCCATAAGACCATTCTGATTCTCTTCATGATATTTTCTATTAGGGCATTGGTTTTCATAATTCCCGCACATTCAACATTTAAGACATTTAACCATTGTTGATGTCTTAGTAATACCATTACCCATGTCCATGGTGTTAACTGAAACATTTCCTTTGAAATTACTGAATTTGTGTCCTTCTTTTCCACACCCAAATCATCTTTCAGTTCCTTTTAAACATTCTACTTGATGCCTCTTACCACATGATTTACATGATGGAAATTGAACTTTATTTCCTCTATGATTATCATGAAACTCCATCTTTCTATTATTAGCTGAGTCATGAAACTTACTAATGTTGAGATTGTGGATCATATTATGAGATTACTGATTAGGCATAATAACGATGTTTGGAATTCCAAATCCTATTTAATTTGGTTTCTCATGAAGAATATCATTCCATTGTTCATCATATCCTCTATTATCAGGAATCTTCCTATTTCCAACCATTTTCTAAAACCCAAAAAGAATAGTGTGAGAGGAAAAAATCAAACTAGGAAACAACATAATAAAGGGGGGTACTTTCAATCTCTAACATCTTAGGAATAATCCTCATTTATTCATGATCATTATCATAATTCCAGGAATGTGACATATACTTATACTTAAACTTAGGGACATCCCTAGATGTACCTAAGATATATCTTGAGGGATCTCACTAAACTTTTCGCATCCTAGTTTCCAAAGGTTAATTAACCTTTCCTCTAATACCAATAGTAGAGACCCAATCTTGACTTATATGGACATTAAATTACTTTTGAGGAATACTTAATACATAGAAAAAATAGACACCCAAGGATCGTAATAGTTTAGTGTCTTTGGACACTCAGAACATAATCTTCTAATCATGGTTAATGATCTTCAACATCTCCCACAAAGATATTCCCATTTTGTTTATTTACCTAAAACCTTTATTTATATCCTGGGGAAAAGAAAAAATATAAAGGGTGAGGTCAATTGCTGAATAATTGTAATCATGGAGAAAATAAAACAAACCATATACATCTGAACTTAAAAAAATGATCATAAAGATTAAACATCAAAATCTTGTGTTGTGAAATAAATCTTGGAAGTACGTAAGAAATAGATCATAAAGGAACTTCAATCGTGATAAAATAGCATGGGAATAAAACATATAATTTTAGAAAACTATTAAGAACATGATATTATTTCCATAGTAGCCAAGACATTGTTGTCAAGACCATCATAGTGGACAAAGTCCATTTCTGAACCGGGTTTACTTGTCGTTCCAGCCTAGTATTACTGAACAAGATTCACTAGCCATTCCAACCATGTTTATCACATGAGATATAAATATTTACCCAATGTATAGGAGGGATATATAGGTCCCACCCATATCATAATGAAATCATTCTTACTTGTGCCACAAAATCAAAAAAAAAATCATTCATCATAACCCAACGAATAAAATGGGTTTCATAAACATCATCTCTTCATAACATAATCCATATAAAACAATGGATATCATTTCATCATAAACAAAATCAAACCATTTAAATAATAGGAACATTATAATTAAAAAACCATATTAAAGAATGTAATGTTAGTTGAAAAATAGTTTTGAATAAACACTTGAAATGATTTTTTGAGGAAAATATCCTTTCTTCTTCAAAATCATATTCTTTTCTCAAAATGCCATGAAATTTTAAAAGAAATGAATTTTGGTAAAAATATTCATGAAATCTTGTATAATAAGATTCATGTAAATAAGGTGTTATGAAAGCATAAAAATCTATTCACGCCATATAAGTTAAAAAACATTCTTCTCATACTTTTTTCCAGAAAAGTCAAAAAGTATCTCATATGGTAAACAAAAGAAATATTTCTTCCATACGATGTGGTAAAAGTCAACAAAGTGTAAAAATAATTTTAAAAATAGATGGAATAATAGTAAATATTTTATGAAAATATTTTTATAAGGCATGGACATTGATGATAAATATAACCCCAGTAAATACTTACGAAAAAACAATCTCAAATAAAAACGAAATTGGACAAGTTACCCCTTACCTTATTCCAATTTCTTCTGTATTTCTCCAAGACTCCGGTATAGTGGGTTTAAACATATTATTAACTTGTAACAGAACCATAATAATATTTATGATATCATTTATTATTCAATAAGACTTTATATTTCCTGTTCATTTGTCAATTCAAAGTTAAAGTAGCATTTTGGGTAAAATCATTTCATTTATTGTACGTGTTTTGACTTCTAATTATTCATATGATTACTTAGATCATGATTACTTACTTACATAATGTAAAACATGATTTATATATAATATATACTTAAAATATAATATATATATATATATATATATATAATAAATTGATAAATGGAATGAAACACACCGTTCATGGAGACGGTAGGTCGTACGTACGCATGAATGTTGTTTTCGTTTCCTTATTAAATTGAATGGAAGTAAATAACATATAAATAAATATAGTATATTTATTATTTCATACATTTCATGATTATTTATTATATACTTTATAATCATTCTGGAATGGTTAACCTAGTGAATGAATCTCATCACGTCGTGGAGAGGGTAATCCGTACGTACGCACGAGCGATGTTATCATTCCCATAATTATTGAATGGAATTAGAGTGGATGTTACAATCTATCAGAATCAGTATGATGTTATAAAAATTATATATAACTATTATTCCCACAATTATATCCATCCAAGTATGGTGGTGGTGGAAAAACAGATTACACCACAGTGTGGAGACGGTAAGTCCTATGTAAGCACACGGGGTGATTTGTTTTTTCATAGGATGGATAGAAGGTGAAATAGGGTTTTTTCGTATTTATAATAACATATCAGTATATTAGTGATACTAATGTTATTAATTTATAATGAAACAAATAATTAAGTGTAAGTATAAGTAGAAATAAATTTGAAAGGATCGGTAGAAGATATTACCTCTTCCTCGAAGTACCTCCTTTAAACGTCCTCTTAGGGCACTAGAGTTGGACTTTTAAGAAGATCAGAACCTCTATAATGTAACTAGAGAGGTTGATAATTGGATTTTTCAGGGTTTTTCTGAGCTCTAAGGCTCAACATTTAGATAATAGGAGAGGTAAGGAGGTTCCCTTATATAGGAGAGGAGAGGGGCACTTTTGGAATCCTCAAAAATATTAATTTATAATAAACTCAAACCCCACATAAAAACAACCAATGTGACTCAAATTAGGATATGAGATAACATAGTGTTCTAATTTAATCAACCAATAAAATTTAGACATGTTTTTATTTTATTTTAAACCTTATCATTTTGATTTATCCTTATTTAATATATTTAATTTTATTTGCGGTAGTAATGTTATAAATTTTAAATAGTTATAAATACTTACTTCTGTGTTGATAATTGTACATAATTTGATAAATTATGACATGAAATACCATATAAATTATAATTTTTAATTTTTAAATATTTTTGTGATTTTTAAATAATTTAATAATATGTTATTTTCATAAAATAGTAATAGTGTCAATTTTGACACAATTCATTTATTGGAATTTAAATAAAATCCACATAGAATATATTTTCAAAAAAAAACTATCTAATAGATTCATATCAAGTCATATTCATCAATAAAATTCGTGACGGACATTAAGTAGTTCATATAATATTTATTTTAATACTTTCAAAATCATTTATTTGATATTTCTCTTAATAAAATAATTACTACAACATTTTTGTATAATTAATTAATATACTTATTTATTGCATAGAAATTAAAACTAAAATACTATGATGAACTTAAAAATAATATAATTCATAAAAATACTTTTAATCGAATTTAAAATCCTATAATCATAACATTTAAATCTTTATATTCATTAAATAATGAAGGTGTCAACTTTGACATCATTTAAAATAAAAAATATAAATGTTCTAATATGTTTTATAAGGCTCCCAATGGTCCACAAGTATACAAATGTATGTCTATGGTGTAGATATACTCGACCAATAAGTTTTTGTAATGTTTTTATGCCTTTTTAGGGGTATTATTATTTTAATAAAAACTATATTATTGATTTTCAACTAAATAAATAATTTATGCATCATTAATGTATAAGCTATTAAGGTAATTATATATTTCTTAAAAATTAAAAATAAATTACCATGATAAAAAAACATTTTAGCTTTAAAGTGAGTATTTATAATTGAATTTATATTCTGTATAAATATTATATTAAAAATAATTTAATTATTAGAGTTTCAGTGAGACATATTTCACATTCTTTAAATAAAATAAATTAATGGTCTTAATCACATCCAAGTGGGTTCCAAAAGATACCATTTAGACCCAATTATATTTTATGACAAAATATAATCATAAAATTATATTAATACAAGTGTTAGGGTAATTTTATAATATTATTTTTACCCTTAATTACCTGATTTACCATTAACTGTAGTAAATAAAATTTACCGTAGTTACTATTCATAATGTCTAAAAATAAAAAGGAACCACTTTACATAATTTGGACCTACTTATTCCAAATATGGAATCCATTTTTAAAAATTCAAAACACATAAGTTGCAATATTTAATTTAAAATTAATCCCGCTATTGAAAAAACGGGTTCTAAAAGATAAAACATTGCAAAAGATTGAAATGGTTTTACCTATGAATTCAATGTTAAATTAATTCTAATTACATAAATTATATTAAATGATAAAAATATATTCTATTTTTATTATAAAACCATTAAATATTATAAATTAACCATATAAATTATCTTGATGAAAAAAGTGGTTTTTAATTATATTTTAGCGTATTTTTACTATTCATCAAAATATGAAAGTTAACCAAAAATCATTAAAAATTTATACAAAGTAAATTTTTATATCATTATTGAAATTAATAAGTTTATTTTGTCAAATTTAACTCATAAACATTTCAAAAACTAGATTTATAGTGGGTGCGCCATCAAAAGGTGACAAAATTGCATTTTTGGAAAAATACTAATTTTACTTGAAAAATTTATTTTGTTCTCATACCATATTATAGAATATGTTTAAGATGAATAATAATGTTATAAAATTAAAAAGTTGGTTAATAATATTCATAATATCAAGTTCAAATTAATATGATAATAATATATCATTAATTCGTGAAACTCAGTATGGCGTACAACACACGCTATTGAGGAAGGTCGCTCTTGCAAGCAACACAAGCCAAGAATAGTGTTGCATATACTACAAGTTAATATAGTGTTTCATATAGTGAAATCTAATCTTGGTGTAGTATAAAACACAATACATCAATAAAATTAAAAATAATCTTTCTTATAGATTTCAGGGTATTACATTCTACCCCCCTTAAAATGAATTTCGCCCTCAAAATTCATCGGTGTAATAAATGGATAACTACTTGAATGATTATTTCATAGAAACCCCCGTCATAAAAAAGGAATTGAAAAACATAATTTTAAAAACCAAAGTATGAAATTTAATTGTTACCCAAATTAACTTATCACTAGGTTTCCACATTGGAGAACATAGGTGAAAATATGGATATAGAAGAGAATCTAACAATCATGTTCTGATGGAGAGTGGTAGAGAACATGGATATGAAAAATCTAACAATCACAAAGCCATAAATTTTCGATGATCAAAGGTTCCATCTGATTCAACGGATATGAGGGTACTAGGACAAAGTTCTTGGTTTTCAAGATCATTTCCCAAATGTTGATAAATTTTTTTTCATAAGGATAAATACTTACTTGATTTTAGTGTAATATCATCATGGGTTATTCCATGAACAATTTCCACTTCATCTTTTATTTATAGAAATTAAGTTGAATTTGTCCTTCTTGAAATTTTAGCAGATCATGCGATAGGTTATTCCACCTTTCTCTAACAAAAAGATTGAAAAAGTTATTAAATATACATAAGTCTATCTATGGTGAGATTAACTGTATATGATTTAAAAAATTGACTTATACTTCAACTATAATTCCACTTAATAAAATAAAACTAATTTATACTAACCAGGTACTTCCTGTACGCTAGTGGTAGGCGATAAAGGCCTGTCTTAATTCTATTGTGGGTTCGATTCCCACATCCTTGTCTGACACGATGGTTTGTCGCCCATCTTGTGGGTAGTCCTTTTTCAAAAACTAAACCATTATAACATTCCAGAAATAGTATCGGGAAAAAAAATTCTATCCTTAAACAATACTATCCGATGTCCAACTTAATCCATTCCAACCTTTAGTCTTATCCAAAATACTTCTATCCAAACTCACTGTATAAAGAAAATTATTACTTGAAAGGTCATATAACAAGCATGTTAATACCATCATTTATCCCCCATATATCTTGTTGGTCACATTAGAGACATGTGAATACCTTAACCATGTATTCTCGAAACATGAATTACCATAGAACATTAGTGAAAACACGAATGCTTTCAAAATTTAACTCTTTCCACATACTAAAATCCCCAAAAAAACTATATACTCAAACCATGATATTATTTTGTGCATATACCAGTAATGAGATCATTAATACTATAAAACATATCATTATCTCATTATCCCTTCATTATGTTCATATCATCTACTATCCAAAAATATCGGAATAACCTTTCATGGTTACCGGTACCATTCAACATATACTTTCAAATACATTAGGAAAAACAATAGTGTAAAAATCCTTATATGTTTCTTTATTCCATAGTACCATTAAATTACCTATACAACATAACTCCTGATAAAAATACAATCATTCCACTACCTTCTTAAACCATTGACCGAGCTTCATCATTTTATTCCTCAACACTTCTTTCATCTCATATTTCATTTGTAGTCTCTTCATCATCATCAACATAAATACTACCCATAAGACCATTCTAATTCTCTTCATGATATTTTACCTTAGGTAATTAGTCTGCATAATTCCCACACATTCCACTTTTAAAATATTTAACCGTTGTTTTTGTCTTAGTAATACCATTATCCTTGTCCATGGTGTTAACTAAACCTTTTCCTTTGAAATTACTAGATTTGTGTCCTTCTTTTCCACACCCAAAGAATATTCATGTTCCTTTGAAACATAATCCCTAAATCCTCTTACCACATAATTTACATGATGGAAATTGAACTTATTTTCCTCTATGATCATCATGAAACTCCATATTTCTCTTATTATCTGAGTTAGGAAACTTACCAATGTTGAGATTATTTATCATGTTATGAGATTACTGATCAGGCATAATAACGATGTTTCTAATTCAAAATCCCATTTCATTTGGTATCCCAGGAAGAATATCATTCCATTTTCCATCATATCCTCCATTATAATGAATCTTCATGTTTTGAGCCATTTTCTAAAACCCAAAAAGAATAGTGTGATAGGAAAAAGTCATACAAGGAAAACAACGTAATCAAGGGGAGTACTTTCAATCTCTAACATATTAGGTTTAATCCTAGGTTATTCATGATCATTATCATAATTCCAAGACTATAACCAATACTTATAATTAACCTTAGGGACATCCTTAGATATACCTTAGAAATATCTCTAGGGATCTCACTAAAGTTTTCACATCCTAGTTTCCAAATGTTAACTAAACCTTTCCTCTGATACCAACTGTAGAGACCCAAGCTTGATGTACATGGACATTATATTACTTTTGTGGAATACTTAATACATAACAAAAACAGACACCCAAGGACCATAAAAATTTAGTGTCTTGGGAAACTCGGAACAGAATCTTCTAATCATGGTGAATGATCTTCAACGTCTCCCATAAAGATATTTTCCTTTTGTTTCCATACCTAAAACCATTATTCATATGCTCGGGAAAATAAAAATATAAGGGGTGAGATCAAATGATCAATAAGGGTAATCATGGAGAAAATAAAACAAACCATATACATTTGACCTTAAAAACATAAAAATAAATTTTAAACATCAAAATCATGTGCTGTGAAATAAATATTGGCAGTACATAAGGCGTAGATCACAAAGGAACATCAATCATGATAAAATTGCATGGGAATAAAACATGTAATTTTGTAAAACCATTAATCACATGATATGATTTCCATAGTTTCCAAGACATTGTTTTCAAGACCATCATAGTGGACAAAGTCCATTACTGAACCGGGTTACTGGTCGTTCCATCCCTTTATTACTGAACCGGATTTACTATCCATTCCAGCAATGTTTATCTCATGAGATATAAATCATTACCCAATTCATTAGAGGGAGATATAGGTCCCACCCATATCATAATGAAATCACTCTTACGTGTTCCATAAAATAAACATAAATCATTGATCATAACCCAACAAATGAAATTAGTTTCATAAACATCATCCCATCATAACATAATCAATATAAAACAACAGATATCATTTAATCATAAAAAAAATCAAACCATGTAAATAATAGTAACATTATACTTCAAACATAACCATATTAAAGAATGTAATCTTATATGGAAAATAGTTTTTAATAAACACTTGAAATGAATTATTGAGGAAAATATCCTTTCTTCTTCAAAATCATTTTCTTTTCTCAAAATGTAGTGCAATTTTAAAACAAAAGAATTTTTTTGAAAATAATAATGAAATATTATATAATAAGCTTCATATAAATATGTTTTTATGAAATTTTGAAAATCTGTTCATGCCATATAAGTTTAAAAAACATTCTCCTTGTACTTTTTACCAGAAAAGTCAAAAAGTATCTCGTATGCTAAACAAAAGAAAGATTCCTTCCATACCATTTAGTAAAAGTCAACAAAGGGTAAAAATAACTATAAAAATAGGTGGAAGAATAGTATATATTTTATGAAAACAGTTTTAGAATACATGGACATGGATGATAAATATAACCCCAGTAAATACTTATGAATAAACAATCCCAGATTGAAACGAGATTGGAAAAGTTAACCCTTACCTTATGTCCAATTTCTTTCATATGTGTCTGATACTACTGTATAGTGGGTTTAAACATATTATTAACTTTTAATAGAACCATAATAATATTTATGATATCATATATGATTCACCAAGACTTTATATTTCTCGTTAATTTGTCAATTCCATGTTAAACCATCATTTTGGGTAAAATCGTTTCATTTATTGTACGTGTTTTGACTTTTAATTATCCATATGATTACTTAGATCATGATTAATTACTTCCAGAATTTAAAACATGATTTATATATAATATATATTCAGAATATAATATATTTATTTATTTATATATAATAGATCGATAAATGGAATGAAATACACCGTTCACGGAGACGGTAGGTCGTACGTACGCATGAACGTTGTTTTAGTTTTCTTATTAAATTGATAGGAATTAAATAACATATATATAAATATAGAATCATTATTATGTAAAATATTTCATGATTATTTATTATATACTTTACAATCATTCTGGAATGGTTAACATGGTGAATGAATCTCACCGCGTCGTGGAGACGGTAATCCGTACGTACGCACGAGCGAGGATATCGTTCCCATAATTATTGAATGTAATTAGAGTGGATGATATAATACCTTAGAATCAGTATGATGTTATAATAATTATATATAATTATTATTCCAACAATTATCTCCATCAAATTATAGTGGTGGTGGAAAAACATATTACACCAAGGCGTGGAGACGGTAAGCCTTATGTAAGCATGTGTGGTGATTTGTCTTTTCGTAGGATGGATAGAAGGTGAAATAGATTTCTTTAATATTTATAATAACATATCAGTATATGAATGATACTTATGTTATTACTTTATAATGAAACAACTAATGAAGAGAAAGTAGAAGGATAAATGAATTTGAATGAATCGATAAAAGATATTACCTCTTCCTCGAAGTGCCTCCTTTAAACTTACTCTTAGGGAACTATAGTTTGTATTTTGAGAAGACAAGAACCTCTATAATGTAACTAGAGAGGTTGATAAGAAGAATTGGCAGGTTTTGGCTGAGCTTGAAGGCTCAAAATTGAGAGAATAGGAGAGCGAATGAGGAGCCCTTACATAGGAGAGGAGAGGGGCACTTTTGGAATCCTCAAAAATTTTTAATTTATAATAAACTCAAACGCCACATAAAAACATTAAAAGTTACTGAAATTATTATATGAGATAACATAGGGTTTTAATTTCATCATACAATCAAATTTAGACATGTTTTGATTTTATTTTAAACCTTATCATTTTGATTTATCCTTATTTAATCTATTAAATTTTATTTGTGGTAATAATGTTATAAATTTTAAATGGTTATAAATACTTACATATGTGTTTTTAATTGTACATAGTTTGATACTTTATGACGTGTAAGACCATATAAATTTTAATTTGTAATTTTTAAATATTTTTGTGATTTTCAATTAATTTAATAATATGTTATTTTCATAAAATATCAATAGTGTCAATTCTGACACAATTCATTTATTTGAATTTAAATAAAATCAATAAAGAATTTATTATCCAAAAAAACTATTTAACAGACTACTAATAAGTCATATTAATATATAAAATTCGTGGACCACATTAATTAGGTAATATAATATTTATTTTAATACTTTTAAAATCATTTATTTTATATTTCTCTAAATAAAATAATTACTACAACATTTTTATATAATTATTTAATATACTTATTTTTTCATAAAAATTAAAAATAAAATAATATGATGAAGTTAAATCTAATATTTTTCATAAAAATACTTTTAATAAAATTTATCATCCTAAAATCAAAACATTTAAATTTTTATATTCATTAAATTATGAAGGTGACAACTTTGACATCATTTAAAATAAAATAATATAAATATCCAAATCTGTTATATAAGGCTCCAAATGGTCAAAAAGTCTACACTTGTATTCTTATGGTGTAGATATACTCGAAAAATAAGTTTTTGTCATGTTTTTGGGCCTTCTGTTGGGTATTATTATTTTAATAAAAACTATATTATTGATTTTTCACTAAATAAATAATTTCTACATCATTAATGTATAAGCTATTAAGGTAATTATATATTTCCTAAAAATTACAAATAAATTGTCATGATAAAGAAAAAAAATTAGATTTCATATGAGTATTTATAATCGAATTTATATTCTGTATAACCATATATTAAAAATAATTTAATTATTAGATTTTTAGTGAGACATATTTCACTTTCTTTAAATAAAATTAATTAAAGGACTTGATCACTTCCAAGTGGGTTCCAAAAGATACCATTTCGACCCAATTATATTTTATAAGAAAATATAATCTTCCAATTATATTAATACAAGTGTTTGGGTAATTTTATAACATTACATTTACCCTAAATTACCTGATTTACCTTTAACTGTAGTAAATAAAATTTATTGTAGTTACTATTCATAAGGTCTAAAAATAAAAAATAGCCTATTAACACAAATTAGACCTACTGATTCCAAATATGGAATCCATTTTTATAAATTCAAAACACAAGAGTTGTAGTATTTAAATTAAAATTAATCCAGTTGTTGAAAAAATGGGTTCTAAAAGTTAAAACATTGCAAAAGATTGAAATGTTTTTACCTATGAATTCAATGTAAAATTAATGCTAATTACATACATTATATTAAATGATAAAAATATATTCTATTTATACTTTAACACCATTAAATATTAAAATTTAACCATATGAATTATCTTTATGAAAAAAGTTGTTTTTAATTAAATTTTAGCGTATTTTTACTATTCATCAAAATATGACAGTTAACAGAAAAATATTAAAATATTATCCAAGCTACTTTTTTATATAATTATTGAAATTAATAAGTTTATTTTTTCAAATTGAACTCATAAACATGTCAAAACTAGATTTATAGTGGGTGTGCCATCAAAAGGTGACAAAACTGCATTTTTTGGAAAATACATATTTGACCCGAAAATTTTATTTTGTTCTCTTACCATATTCTAGAATATGTTTAAAATGAATGATAATGTTATAGAATTCAAAATTTGGTTAATACTATTCATAACATCTAGTTCATATTAATATTATAATAAAATATCATTGTTTAGTGAAACTCAGTATGGTGTACAACACAAACTATTAAGGAAGGTCGCTCTTGCATGCAGCATAAGCTGAGAATAGTGTTGCGTATACTACAAGATAATAAAGTGTTGCGTATAGCACAAGATAATCTTGGTGTAGCGTAAAACACAAGACATCAATAAAATTAAAAAGAATCTTTCTTATAAAATTTCAGGGTGTTACAACAATGTTTCCTATACCAACAATTTCTCCCTATGAATTATCTATGGGAGTTACTTTTCCTCCTTTCATCTTGATAATATTTTCAAAAAAATTGTTACCAGTCATATGAAGGGAACATCCATTATCCATGTACTATGTATTGTTGTTGGTAACTTCATTATTCTCCTGAAAATAAAAGTGTTAGACTTCTAGAATCAAAACTTTCCTGGATCCAGAAATTTTGGATGGTAAAATTTTAGGTACCCACATTTTCATGGAAAAATAGGCTTTATAGTAACCTAATGATTCAGTTTTATTTAAAGAACCAATTTTCTCTAAATATCCACCACATTGACTCTTAGTACGTGATGGATCACTTTTGGGAACAAAATAATTATTACTTAAAACATGTTTCAAATGAGTATAATAAAATCCAATACTATTCTTTAAAAGAGGAATTGGGGAATACATATTTTCAATGTTTTCCTGACAAGAAGTAATTTTGGACATGAATTTCATTAAATAAAATATTTCTGACATTATTTTAACAACCATGTTATTATCCTAAAAATTATTAGTTTTAGAACATGAGTTAGTCACTAAAATATTTTTCTTAGAAATAGAATCTTTAAGATCCTCCGAATGTTTATTCTTCTCAGAATTAACAGCCTTAATGTTTTCTTGAAACACATTCAAAAGAAAATTTTTTCTTATCAAAATCCTTATAAAGATCAGATAGTTTATTTTTAATTTGATACATTCTATAATTTTAGTTCTCAAGCTTTTTCTTGAGTTTAGAATTCTCAATTTATAGAATTTTGGAAAACCTAGAAACATCTTCACAAGAAGGTAAAGAGATGTCTTCATTAGAAGTTGATTCTTCATCTAAAGAATTATAATATTTTTCATCAGTATAATTTTCATTCAAAGATACATTAGTGATTGATTCGTTACTCTATACCTTGTCCATTAAATAATTATCAATGTTTAGTTTGGAATGTAGGCGAAGATTTTTCTGACTTGAAGATTCATACTCTGAGGATTCATCAGATGAGTCACCACAACTAGAACTCCCAATATCATTAACATTAAATAATTTCTTGTCTTTAGATTTTTAAAACTTCTTTCTATTCCTCTCAGAATTACTTTCTTTTCTATCTTTTATTTTGAGTGTGGGAAAATATGTCCTGATATGCCCGGCTCTTTTTCAATCATTTCAACTGACTTCTGAGTCTTTCTTGTCTTTTATTTCTTTCTTCTTAAATCTATACTAAAATTATTTCTTTCCCAATATCTTTTTCATGCTTCTATAAAGATTAAATAACTCATTTTAAGAATGTTCACTATCACTAGGATTAGATAGAACAGTGAATTTCTTAGACATAGATCTTATAATCCTTTTTGGAGTCTTGACATTAGTAGTAGTAAAGGAAACAATTCAATTTCCATTCTTCTTCTTATTCATTTCAGTATCTCTTTTCATTCTTGTCTCATGTCGAATATGAGTTCCAAAAACATCATCAAGAGTAATATTGGAAACTTTCATGCTTCCATTAATGGCTGTTATTTTGGATTCCCACTCATTGGGAATAATATCTATAATCTTGTCTACACAAATTTCATCATCTAAACCTTTTTCTCCCAAATATTAAATAATTTTTACAATAGTCAAAAATCATAGTTATACTTTTCAAACTAGTTATCCATTGGGAAAAACAAATCCATGATATTCTTCTCTTAAATATTCTCTTCTTGTCACTATCACTTTTGAAGTTAAAAAGTGAGTAACTTCACTTTTCTTTCATATACAGTTGGAAGCTTCACATGAATATATTTTACTATATAAATTCCTAGTCATTGAACATAACAAAGTATTGTGTACCTTGAATTTTAGTTTATATTCTTTTTTTCACTGTTGATGAGGATTTTGATTTCCTTGTCTTGAATTTTTTATTCACTAGTGAGAATAACAAAATTGTCTACTCCAGTTTTAATACAACAATTCTTCATTCTATCACTTCTGTATTCATAATCTTTAATTTCAAAAATTAGTGGCCTATTAGGATTAATATTTTGAATGGAACCAACATTTATACCATCCATTCTATAATAAAATACCTTCTCCACAAAACTTTTAAGTAAAAAAAATTTATAAAGAAAGATAAAATTATTTAAGTAAATAATTAATAAGAAAAGTCAAGAATGAAAATTTAGAACAAGGAAAATATGATCAAAAAATTTTATATGTGAGTTTAAGTATTTTATATACCTCTTCTGATACCAAATTCAGGATCGAAATAGTATATAGAGATTCAAAATTACAAGAGGGGTGAATTGTATGTTTAAAAACATTAGTTTTTAACATAAATGAAAACTATGTTTAACAATGTTAAACAAGGTAAATACAAAAACCCTCCTTTAACTCTTAACTATATGGAAAACTTGATTAGGGTCCAGAAATATGGATCTAAGAAAGAAACTTTGGAAAAATTTTCTTAATAAAAGATTCTACCTTAAAGCATATAGAATCATATTTATCATATTATACATGTATAAAAATGTATAAAAAAACAATAATTTCTTTATTTAACAAAATTTTAACATATATAGAACGTGAAACAATAATAAGTAACAAGAAATAAATCTTTTAAGCCAATGAATATAGTATCCAACAAATTTGGATAATGGTCCCTTGATTTATACATTCAAGAAAGTCTATCTTACCCAAAACAGGGTAAGACCTCGATAGAAATATCAGAATGTATCTTGTTATCTCCACAAGCCCTTTAACTTTAAGGTAATTAGCACCTCTATATTCTTATCCCCAAGATCCCTCAATTTTAATCAGAAATAATGAGAGTTGCAAGAAGCAAGATGAACAATGTATTCACGACTGAACAAGATGTTAATGAAATGCAAAAGTCATGAGAGTCATTCTCTCTCAATAAATCACTTCATTGCTTCAGAAAATGTAATCTCCAGATTGATCAATAGAGTCATAAATTAAGATATTTTTCAAATGAGCACCTATTTATAGGAAAACATCAAAGGTTTTCTCCTTCCTCAAATAGTAATATTTTTTATAGAACTTCTAAGGGACTTGTACACGTGTCACTCAACCAACAGTTAATTAGAAACAAAATGAATGACGTTGTTTCATAATAAAAACATGGGTAAGGAATATGAATTAGCCTAACCAAAACTTAATATCCAGAGTCTCTAAAGAAAATTTTAATTCAGATTCTAAATATTTAAACAATCAGATTCTAGAAAACAATATTATTTGGATTTTGTTATACAAAAAAATTAGAATCTAAATTCGATAGATTATAGATTCTGAATTCTAAGGAATTCGGAGGCTAAATTCTATGGAATTCATAGTATAACTTCTGAGTAATTTTGAGTCTGAATGTTGAGGAATTCATAGTCCAAATTTCATAAAATTCAGAGTCTGAATTTCATAGAATTATAATTGTGAATTTCCGTGAATTCAGATTCATAATTTCAGAGAATTCGATATCTAAGGATCTATAAGATTCTAAGGTTTTTTATAAGGATCCTAATTTTTGAATTAGTAATAAAAATATTTTGGTATTGAGATATTATAAAATGAGAAAATGGAAACCAAGATAATGATAAATATTTCCTTAAAGAAGGGAAATTTTCCTTAAGAAAAGAATCCTTAGGGAATGATATTTTTGTAAAGATAATATGTTTGTGATTTTCAAAACATAGTGTAATGTAAAATTCATAATTAATCCTTATTGACTCAAAAGTAACCACATAAAATGTTTTTTTGGGATATGATAATCATTCAAGATTCATTTTTAACCAGTTTCTCCATGAATTTAATAATAAGTATAATTATGTAGTACTCATATTAAATTTTGGATTATCAAGGTGGGTAAAGAGTCTAGATTCTATATTCCAATTATATTCAACACCTAGATGTATTTTCATTTGCAATATTTTAATTTGTCCCAGCTGCATGCACGATTGGAATCTTCATTCAAAAGGGAATAATGTTTCCCCCTCCTAGATGCCAGAAATACTAGTAAAGGTAAATCCTCTTATATATCTTCTACAAGCATCGTTGACTATTCGAGTTAATTTTGAGTAAAATATGGTAATATAAAAAAATTATAATCAAAAGAAGGTTAATTTCTCCAATATATCTGGAAATGAAAATTAGTTGAATAATTTTGATCTGTTAGGAAATGATACACCTAGATAAAGCCATTATGGTGGTCTAACTGGATTGGTAGCATGGTTAGAATCATGATCAAATAAATTGGGAAATTATTAGATCATGGATATAATTTTTAATCATTATCATGATCCTTATATTATTTTGGGTGAAGGATCTAGTGGGGTCTCTATAGCTCTTCGAACTAGACCCATTTTTGACCTCGTCAAGTGAATTTCATGGAGTCAAAAAAATATTGTAATGTTGGCCATGTTGATCAAGAATGAAATAGTATATTACTAGGGCTCTTTTCATCCTCAAATTATTTCTCCTTGAATAAATTGATATCATGAGAAAATAAAAATATTAGGATCCAGATCTAAGGATGATATAGAATGCGAAATATTTATAGTGGTCTTTTGAAAATATAAAAATCTAAAATAAATGTTTTCCCTTATAATGGAGAACAATAGTTTTTCTATGACATGATGTATGCATATTGAAGATATTTTGGGGCACCTATTTATTTCAATGTTCTTTAAATAGGAAAATAATCATGTTTTGTATCCTCTAAGTGCGAAGAGAACACACAAGCTTTACATATTCTTTGTGTAGGTAAACAAATTCAAAAAATGGGACACATAACTTCTGATACAACCCAATTAATAAATAAAAGATTAAAATATATAAATGACTACTCATTTCATCCTAAAACCAATGGGTACCAAGTTTTGGATATAATAAAAAAATCTTAAGGACCCCTGATTTTCCCCAAGTAAAAAAGAGGAGGGAGTAATTTTAAGCGTAATGAGGGAAAGTAACCCTAGACCCAAAACTCTATAATTTCATTATAAAATAGATATTAAATAAAAAAAGGCTAGTTAGGTGAAAAAAAATGAAGTCCAAGGCCATCTGTGAGAATCCTCCCTAGCTGTGGGTATTTATAACAGTAATTCCATTCATGAGTTTGATGAGGTCAACCAAAAACATGTCCATGTTTCATAGGAACCATATCTTGATTTTTTTGACGAATAAGGAATGAGAATAATAATTTGATAAAAAAATCATGGATCCCATTATTCCCTCAACAAAATATATTCTGTTGGAGGATCTCTATATCAAATCATCACAGGATGATGTAAATAGATTGTTTGAAAGAACAATTTGAGTTGATATTATTGAGGAGAAAGACATTTGGATCAAAAAATAGGTTTATATATTAATATGATACATAAACAAATGGAAAACGAATTTGGGGGTGTATCATCAGACTTGGGACAATATTATCTACCATATTATGCATATTTTCATTTGATAACCTAGAAACTAAGGTTACCTTCATTGAATAGAGTCAATATAGGTTAAAACTTTCAATACTATTAATATTTTATGGAAGGGTCTTGTGATATATTTTATTGTTTTAACTTTTTTTCATTAATTATTGGTGTTTTCAACTCTCCCACAATTTTTCTCTTTAAAATAAAATTTTTTGGTTGTTAGTTAGTCAGTTGGGATAAAGAGCTAATGTTAGGAAATTAGACTAGGCAGAAAATTAAGAAAACTTTCATAGGTCTATTTTTTTTAATTTCCTACTTGGTGGTAAATGTTCTTCCCAATGTATATAATTTTTATTATTTTATGACTCATTTGACATGTATAGTGGCTCATTTTCTTATAAAACAAGGGATATATTTACTTACGGTCAGAATATAACTCATGTGTTTTCCATTAGAGTATTATTATGTTGGAATTATTATTTTTGATATTTATTTATATGTGATTTATGATTCTATATAAAACAAATATAGCATCCATATAATATATATATACCCTTAATTCTTTTTAATAACCTCTATTATATATGGAGTTGTACCTGAGGTCCTTGGAATTTGGTTTGGTCATATCGAAGAGAACTGGAGTGAGGATACTATGTCGTATTAGATCCTTGTTTCATTTTATATTAATATTTAGGATATTGTATCTATAATATTAGATAGTATCATAGCATGGTATAAAAATGTGACAAATATTTGGTAACCCACACATGATGGAATTCCATGTAATAAGGGATGGGATTGTTTTTATTTATTTTCTAGTAATATGACTTTTTTAATCTATAATATGATTATTGATTTACATATTTTTTTATTTTTTCATGCACTTATATTATAAAAGAGTGTGTATTAAATCATTATTATAAATATATAAGGATCACATTAATTTAAAATTATTTATCCAAGTTTCATACATGGTTGTAATATAGGGATTTATTATTTAAATTTTAAGTAATAACATATATTTATTTTTATTATATTACATCTTAGAATCACTTTACATAAAAATACATTATTTTAATCATATTTCATGTAATGAATTAGATGATAAAGGTTGATGAATTTTTAGGTGAAAGTATATTCAATGGTATGAGATTATTAGAATGTAGTGAGATATCATGTACCTTCCCCCCAACAATGCATATCTCCAAACCATAATCATTTTTTGGACTACTCTCTAAAAACCCCATTAAAGGGGTCCAATCTACCTCATGCGGTCAAGCAGCAGGACCCCTTGTTATTTTAGCTGGTAGTATGTATGTAATATGTTTTATAGGTGTTTGGGTATTCTAGAAGTATCTAATTTAGGGTCTAAAAATTAGTACTGATGGATCTTGTAATAAAAGAATTATGTGCGGAGGAGGCACAATCATGGATAGGTGAGGTTCAGTGTTCCTGGATTTCTCAACACACTATGAAGAAGGAACATTAATTCTTATGAAATCAGTTCACTTATCACTAGTATCATTCAATCCAGGTTTAATAATATCACATCATAATCATTTGAATCTAACTTGTCCTTTTTTAAAAATCTATATTTTTCTTCAACACAAGTCATTGGAGGATCAATTATATAATTAGTATATTTTTATGTATAGTCACCATAGAAGTAGAGATCATCAAAACATTATTAGAGGGGAACATGGTGGGGGTCATTTAGATTCAAAATTTTACCAATCAATAGTTGACAACAAATTACTAAATTTAGTATCCATACCTATGGATTGTGTTAATATTATCCAATGGTTATCCCTTTCTCATTATAAATTTAAGTATGGTTAGGCATTTTTCCTCCAATAATTCCTAATTTTCTACATATTTGATAATTAAAAAATATATTATCAACCAAATGGGATTTATGTATATTAGTGTTGATATATTATGAATTTTTTGTAATATTATTTACTGTTAACTAACCAAAAATAGTGTAGGATTAGATAAACATGAGATAATATATATGATTCAAGGGTGTCATAGTGTGTTGGTATAAGGTATCATAGTTTATTCTAGGCATGTACCATTTAGAATACTATTTTTACTATAATTTCTGTTAATTATTTTTAAATTTTATTATTATGTTCCCATCGCTCAATTTTGTATTCTACACTCACCTAACATCTTCCAATGTTTTTCTTCCATATTATTCTGGTGATCTTCATCATTAGGGCTCAAAATCATTTTTTTTTTGGAATTTGATATTATGTTTGGTAAGGATAATTCTTCTCATTGATTCTCTTTTCGTATGAACCATTATTTCGATAATCATTGGATATTCCATAATTTGATGTTTTTTGGAAATATTTTTTTAATAAAAACTTTATGTTAAGTAATGAAATGATATTCCATAGGAATAACATCATGAGACCTATGTTTGTGATCCCCTATATACCTATTCAATTTTATAAGTGTGGATTGCATCATATAAAATTTGACATATTTCAAAAAAGTGACCAATATATAATTTAAATTCTAAAAAAACATGTTTCTTTAGATAGATTGATAGTCATTAATATTGAATGTAATCCCATATGAGATATACATTAATACCCTAGTCATCCACTACCATAGAGCTTATGGATGTTTTATGAAACCTTAGATTCACACCAAGAATAAATGAGTTATTCTTAACTCATGATATTATGATTATTTATTGGTGTCTTAAAATTTTCCTATATAATAAATTATATGATAACAAAATAGGTTTCTGGTAGTCTATCCTAAGAACTATACCATTAATAGGTTCTTTTCTTGAGATTATATACTCTTATTTTTAATTGAATGTTGATATTTTAAATTCGATATATTTGATGAATTTTTTACAATAATTTCTGGTTAGTGTTATATCATCCACCCTATGTTGGTTTGTGGAATCATTCCCATATGATATGAGTTTTTGAACAATAATTTTCCATGAGGATTGTGTATTTTTTGGTACCACATCCACCTATATTTGGTAAGTGATGGTGCTTAATCCACCATTATTTTGGTGGTGATATATTTTCAAATAATAATATGTTAGAGTTCAATCATAAATAATGATATCATTGGTGGTATTATATAATCCAGCACAAGATTAATTTCAATCTTGGATTATCTACTAATATAATATTTTTGTTTGTGAAACATTCAATTAAAAATAATTAGATGTGTTATACCATCCCCTCAAGTAGTCTATATTTATGGTGCCTCATCCACCATTGAATTATCATGTTCTAAATATGATTTTTATTAATTTTATATGTTCCACTTGATTATTGATAGTGTTTTCACATCATCCACATATAGTTTGTGATGCCTAATTCTTCGAGAGATAACTTATTTTCAAATAATATTAGGATGGGGATGCATCATTAATCATGTTAATATGTGACAGTGTTGAATTATTCACCACATTGTAAATTATGGGGTGAGATATTTCATCAAAATAATGACACCATGAGTGATATATCATTAATTCTATAGTAGTGTTTAGACCATTAGAATATTATCCCACTCCAGCCCCAACTATTATCGGTATGGTCACTAGTGGTCTGACTGATGATAATTTCTTGACTTGATGTGTTATTTATTTATTTACAATAATAGTATTCTATATTTATCATGACACTTTATTTATAGTACTTATTAATAAAAATTTTGGTCATGACCAATTAAGTTATACCGATTCCCTTCTTTGGTTACATGGTACCCTAGGAGGATTCTTGGATTATGATTTAGTTAATGTAAAATTATATCTATATGATCGTTGACTTGGTATATTGAGTTAGAGCAGGAAGACTATAAATATCCATGAAATTTGAGTAGTTTAATGGGAATATATATCATTTTTTACTTTTAGACTACAATGTCTAAGATCTTATCATTATAGATATGTATTTTACTTTTATAACTCTTAATTCAAATATAGTTTCACATTTGGTTTTAGAATAATGGATGTTATTACTTTTGGATAAAATATATTTGAGGGGATTATATATACATTGATTCTATGTTGGTATTAGTATTGTAGATATTTATTACATTTCAATTTATGGTTATATTTTAAAATAGTCTTCCTATTTACTTGCAACATAAATGTTCCATTACTACTGGTCAATGGCCTTTTAAAAGTGGGGAAGTGTGCCTAAGCTCTGTGAAAAAAAATTAAAACATGAAGAATGTATACTAGACTATGGGAAATATAAATATACTGAAATATTTAATTAATAATTTTCTACATACATAAATTATTTGTGACATTATTTGGTAGATTGAAAATTGATTTATGATTTC
The DNA here is from genome assembly GCA_963277665.1 of Viscum album. Taxonomy (NCBI): domain Eukaryota; kingdom Viridiplantae; phylum Streptophyta; class Magnoliopsida; order Santalales; family Viscaceae; genus Viscum; species Viscum album. The sequence goes on from OY728159.1 coordinate 236,494,590, forward strand.
AAATTGTTTCTTATAAATTAATATATAGAGTAAATTACATTCTCTAGAAATTATTTATCAGGATAAGGTCGTCAATTTTTAAACTATTTTGATATAGGTCATATATGACTGAGATATTTCTTTTACCTCAATATTATGGATGTATCTCCAATATCATATTGAGACTCGGCTACATCTAACCATTGATTTTCATTTAATTATATAATTCTTAATGTGTAATGGGATAAATATTCTAGAGGACGTGTTTTGTGAATTTTTTCGTCATTTTATAGGTAAAATGATGAATCAATTTCCATTGGTAATGTATTTGATTAATAATAAATATAACACATATATTGGTGTATATTTATTGAAGGAATTGTGTCAGCATTATCTCAGCCTCTTTTATAATTTTTTGAGATTCGAGAGTTAGTGATTCTTATACCAAATCTCGTATATAGTATGAAATACAAAGTGCATGTGACATGTTAGATTGAAAAGGGTGGATTAAAAATTTAAATTTCATATATTGATTGATAAATGTGGCCATTCGAGTTTAAGTTCAATAAACATGTGTTTCAGATTTTTTATTCTCTTCATTGGTAGAATAAGTTCATTATTAGTTATTTTCTTTGTTCACATTTTCTGGGATCTTTTGAGGTCTTCGAGTGAGTACAGAGGTTTCATATCGGTTAGCTCTTCCTCTATATATGGATCAGATTCATGAAATGATAAATAGGTTAAAACTTTATAAATATCATTCAGAACACTTCCATTAAAAATAGATTGGGTAACTGGATATCAAAAATGAATGAATATTCAAAAAATATCTTCTTGATATTAAGCCTAATATATAAATGGTGTTATGAAATATCATCATTTTATGTATTTTATAAGAACTTGTAATTATAGTGTAGTATATTTTAGTTAGAATTTAATATATGTGATTAGTATCTAATGTTAATTTTATTTTTGTTCTTATTATAATGTTTATTTGTCATTTTGTAATGATATTATTGAAGTTTTTTCTTTTTATTATCTTTTTTATGTACTTAGGGAAAGATATATTCAGGGTTAATTAGTATCCCAATGGTTGTTTTTATTCTTGGAGTTATATTATTATTTATATAATTATATTTTATTCTTTAGGGAAGGAATCATTCAAGAATAATCTAATATATGATAGTTAATTTCCTTGTCCCCTTGATTGTTTTTCAGGAATTGGAGTTATTTGAGTAGATTTTGGAAGTTTTTCAAGAGAAAATAAATATTTTTTCATTTTTTATTGAACATAATGCCATGATGGTGTGTCTATTTCTCTTTTTTTGTTTAATTATGTTTTTTGTTTTTCTATTTCCATTTTTGTTTATTATTTTTGGTGAAATTTATTATTGGAGTTGATTCCAGCCATTTTGGATAATATTTGTGATGTAGACTAAAATTATGGCCTTTTGTGCCCATTTTGTTGATTTTGGTCTTGTGTGAGTTTTTTTAAAATTCATTACCACCATATGGAGGGAGGAAACATATATATATATTTCTTATGGATTAATTCAAACTTAGTTTAACAATACAGTTCTATGTTTACGTTGATGGTTTGATATATTAAAATAAAATTTAATAGAGTTAGGTGGTTCTGTTGTGGTCATTTTATTGATTTATGGTACAATAAATGAATTATGTTGTAGTATATGTGGATATGTTTAGGAATTGGTCAATTGAGTTTACTAGGGAGTGAAATAGTAGGTAAGGTTTAAAAGTATAACGAATTTTAAAAGTATTTTTTAATCCCAATAACTTGATCTCCATTATAACATGGTCTATCCTTTAACAATGTATGTTGAAGTCATCATGAGTTTTATTTTAAATTTTCTCACACATGTAATTTTTACCAAATATTTATCATTCCCTTGAACCTTATACATACTTTTGGTTTTGTTTTGGTGATATTGGGTTTCTTTGAGGGATCAAGTCACATTTTATTTTTTAAAAGGATAACTTTTATTTTAAAGTTCTATTGTTATAATTTTTCTTAAAGTCATCCTTAACAGTTCTCACTAAGATATGTATGGAAGATTTATTATATGGTTTTATGTGATTAGATTGAGTGTTTTATGATAAATGATGTTTTATGGGTTATTTGAATGGTTAATGTGAGATCTTTAAAAAAATTTATCAATTAAATCTTGGTTTGTTGTATCATTGTCTAAATATTTGTTCATCGAAAGGGATTTCAAAGAACTCTATTTTTATTCATTAGTTGATTAGAACCAATACTGAATTAGTATTATTTAGATAAAAATATTATACTATCTAAATTATGATAATAACCATGTGTAATTAATGGTAATAGAGTCGAGCATTGTTTACATGGTTACGCTTGTTATATCAATTAAATTGTTTTTATTCATTTGCATGATTTTTTTTATTTTAATATTATTATTAATGTAATTAAATGTGTTTTTTGTTTATATTAATAATTATATATAAAGTAAAAAATTATAGTAAATTGAAATTGTTTACAAATAATATTGTTATGGAAAATAAATGAATGAAAGAATGGAAAAGTAATATGGAAGTTGTTTTGTTTTGTTGTGTTATCATTGCATTGTTCGTTTGTTGTGAAGGTGGTAATGGTTTGGGTGTTGTTGGTTTATTTTAGTAGAGGATTGTGAAGTGTGTTTTATTGTTATAGTTATAGAAGAGGTGATGTTATACGATGTTTTTAACTTAATAGGTAGAAATAAAATGTTTTATTTAAAACATAAATGAATTAAATATTGTTATGTGAATTTGTAGAGGATGAAATTAATGAGGAAAATGAGTAAATGCAGTTGATAAAAATTTCTAAAGAATTGGTAATGAATGAATCCATTGTAAGATGATATATTGATGTTGTATTAGTATTGTGTAATAGTAGTAGTGGTCAGTACTATATCTAGATGAAGAAGAAGATTATGATGTCTATTAATGGACATTGGGAGTATAGGTGATGTTTTAGGGAGTTGATTGTTAGGTTTAGACTATGTACCTGTATGTTGATTGTATTTCTTATTTATTATACACCAAAAGTGGAGTCAAAATACATAAACAACACCCATATGAGGTTTTTGATTATAACTATGCACATTACATAATATCCTAACATAGGAACACATATCCCAACACCCAAACTGAATAATCACATAGCCTCAAGTTCATTCCTCGACCATGGGATGATATAAATAGGATCTTAGGTATACTAAATAACAATTATAGGACAATGTTTACATATAGAATAAAACTAAATGATGTAAATTAGAATTCCTATAATTTTTCAAACCAAATATGTCTTTAATAAAATCATTTAAAAAAACATACTACCCATAAAGTATTGATTTAGTTTTCAAAAACTATGAAACATATTGAAATTATATGACTAACACAAATCCATTAACGAAAAAAACTACTTCAATTATAATCAACAACACATCGACACATCCCACAATGATCAAAGAATCAAGGCTCTATAATCAATGAGATTGTTTTCTTATACCATCCATATATCATAGAAAACTATGTCTATATGAGAACCATGATGTGATGCAAGGGGTGAGTAACACATTTCATCATAGGATATTCCCAAATCTCTTCTATATAAATCTAGTAATTATCTATTCCATACTATATAAATAATTCCATTTGGAAAAAAATTAAGACAATTCATACTTTATTAAATTATAAATATAGTAATCCAATTACAATTGATTGTAATCATGAAAAACCAAGAAACGACATTTAAATTCAAACCAATCCCTTATAGATTATTAGTTAAAGTATATTTCTATATATTAAATCTACATTAAAAATAAAAAGTACTCAAATATGATATAATGTATAACAACTTCCAAGTATAATCATAGTGTGTATATAATGAATCTTTACCCATCATTTTGTTCATATAGTGTATTTCTACACAATACATTGGTCTTTCATACAATAACACATGGTTAATTATAACCATACAATTTATGGTGCTCAGGCACATTTAAATTTTCTTTATTATATATATTATTTACCTTACAAAATTATTTTTCATTTACCCTGAATATATAAATCCAATGAATCATAAATTCAATACCAAATTATGAAAAAATTTAGAAATTTAATAATCGAACACCATGAATTCAGAATAAAATATTTTTTCCCCATTATAAAATTCTCATTTTTTTCATTTATTACAAATTTAGATAATTTATCATTTTATCAAGTAAATTTTATATAATTTTTTTGAAAAAATAGAACATTTAAATAATTATTTGAAAAAAAACATTAATCACAAACAATAGAATCATAATCAATAATGGAATTAATTGAATCCACTAACCTTATTTTTTTTCCTTACAATTATACACACTATCTTGATCTAGTGACTTGGATTAGGAAAACAACATATCCCTATCATCACAATAAAATATTAAGTATACTTATTAAACAATAAAAAATGAAAACAATTATTTAAGATGGATTTCCGTGCCTCTTACACATTTATAAAAGAAAAATGATTAAATTTAATATCCCTTATCAGACTCTCATGTTCAAATCACATGACCTACAGTGATTGTCATGGATCTAAATACATTTAACATAACACTATATAATGTATTTCGGTATAGTTGTAGAGAAATAGGTTTATGAGTACGAATTCTATTTAGTAGAATATCCCATCATTTCATTTTTCATGGACCTTTTTCAAACAGAATAAGTATAACCCAAATAAATTTTTTAGTAATAAATATTTAAATTAGAGTCTTTTTGTCTAAAGACATATTTTCTAATAATTTTATATTATAATTGGAAACATAATATCACTTCAAAGAATGCTTTGATAATCCATAAAACATGTCATCTTCAAATAGACCCAAGAAAATATTCACCAACCATTAATTGATAGATATTAATAAATATTACATAAGAGAAAATATCAACATCATACAATATATATTCATCATAATAATATATTCTTTGTTATAGTATTCCTATTTATACATCCATTTTATTAAAATATATAAAATTTATTTAATTTTACTCCATTATAACCTCTATCTCTCCCTTCTATATAACATCTTGGCCAATTCTCAGATATTTTGACCAATTTTTAAAAATAACTCCATTATATTAACATATTAATGAATGAAAATTATTTAGAATATGTAATCTCAAGTAAATAAATTTCAAAAAATCGCTTAATTATAATCCTCTAAATACACTATTAAATAAAATATATATAGTGTGATTTCACATATAAATCCTAAATTAATTATATGTGATCATCATAATTCCATGATATTTATTCTCATATAAAATTCATATCTATTAAATAAATAAAAAAATAGGATAATTTTACCACATTTAATGATCCATGAAAAGCATGCCAAATTTAAAATCCATCTTTAAATTTTCATGTAACATAAATTACATAGAATCCATTAAATACCCTATTGTATCCCAATTATTAATTTTATTATATAACAGCATAATTTAATAAAACATCATGAAAATAAAATAATCCATTAATATTAACAAATTTGATCCCATATTATTCCTCATGCTAGGATATATATTTTATAATTAAATACCTACAACCGAGTTATCTCATAATTAAATAATAGAATGATATCTTATATAATATCATTTATGATTGAAGTAACATGAATTATAGAAATCAAAATTATTTAGACAATAATTAATTTAAATATAATTTAATGTATGTTACAATTACTACCACTATAATACATTCCACCAAAACAAATCTTCAGGCTATCATTTATTTTAAATGATCTTTCCATTGTTATCATATGCAATCTTTTCATTACCATGTTTCTTCTTAAACATGTTTGTGACTCCAAAATCCTACAAATTAATAAATTCTACTATCATGATATTTTATTTTTTATAAAATATATATACTTTCATTTCAAAAAAATAACAATTTAGTTTCTAGTCTATGGTATCCCACTAAAGGATGTGACATGGGTTGGGTTGATACATCTATAATTATAAAACAAAACATGCAAAATAATACACTTCCTTGGAAATATTATCTAATATAGAACATTTCTAATATTAGAAATGATTTAAAATAGATTTAAATACTATTTTCCAATATTTCTTTATTCCAAATTTTCTGTTTTCCTAAGAATAGTTCCACTTATTAAAGAGTAAATCACAGACTAAAATCTCTAATGATATAATTGATTCTCCTAAAATACATCTTCCTTGATTTATCCATTATAAATCACTTATAAATTATACTTGTGAGAATTATTATACATCTCACTAATATATGTCTCAAGAGAGACCTTTATATGTGTTTTATCTTACAAAAAAAAGACTGACATGGAAATCAATATATACTTTCGAAGTGATTTATTAAAATTAATTAGTGATAAATATTTTAATACAAAAATTCTATCAAAGAAACATAAACACAACATAATTTCAAAAAATCCAACCGAAAAGGTTGAATAATTTACTCTAATTTCTATATCGCTCATTAAAATTGTTTATGAATATGAGGATGATTTGATTTTCATATCCCCAACTATGTAACCATATAATTTTATAATAATATATAAAAAATAAATCAATTATGTTGTTTTAAATGTATTTCCATTGATACTTTTTAATCCCCAATATTTATTTCATATATAACACAACCACTTATTCTCTTAAAAATATCAATTGAATGGAAAATAAATGAGTTAACATTTTTATTTTTTCTATAATCACTAAGATATCTCAATTATTTTATAGAATTATTTGTAAAATAACTATCAAATCCATGGAAATATTCTCACATTTTCCAATTAGGGTGGGTAATTATCAAAAATTTATTTTAGGTAACATATGTTCAACCATTTCCCATTGAGATGTCATACACTATGATATAAACCATGTAATATGCTTATTTATTCATTCAAATCATAATATTATCTAATATCATGAAACATTTTTCATCCCTTAATGAACTATCCAATTAGGGTAACGAAATTATTTCATAACATATTTTATTATCCTTGTAGAAAATAACATCTTATCATTTAATTAGAGTTTTTAATCCACTATTATATTCCATTAATAAATAGTCTTCCATAATTTAGGGATTCACGTGGCAATTTATAGTTTATATGAATAATTTTCCCCTCTATCACATAAACCAAAATTATAGAAACTAGAAAAATCAAATATAACATTATATTTACTATGTATACCTATGTTTCATTATTCTTATACGCTATAAATCTCAATATTTACCAAATCTCGTGTAATTTCATCACCAATTGAGCCTTCCTACACTAGAAATACACTTTATATTTACCATATCATGTTGTATAAGAAAACTAAAAAACAAATATTCAAATATACTCAACTCATATAATTTGACTCATGTATAAATATAATTATTAGAAAATATATTTTACACTCTTATAATTATATTACACCAAAAATACTATCTAAATAGGTAATTTCTTGAGATCTTCAAGGAATTATCAATAATCATCTATTCTATGTGACATGTTTGGATTTCTCATAATCAAACATCCTAATATAGTATTTGGTGAATTACAATGAACTGAATATCATTTTCGAATATTAAATGATATTAACACCACAATGGTATTAAAATTTTCTTTAATTCAGCAAAATATCACATGTACTTTTTATACCACTAAAACGACACATCCATATTAGTTAATTCCATCATTGGTAATGTTAGTTTTTCAAAAAATATTGAATGAACTATCTAGAATTTCCAAACAAGTGAGAAAAATCATATATCATAAGTACATTATGGAGATGATCCCAAAAAAATGTCTATTTCTCCTTATTTTGGTTAACAAAAAATCTGTTCACAAATAAAACATCCCTAAAAACATTCACATATAAAAAATAAAGTTTTAATTATACATCATTTCATGTATTATTGTCTTCTATACCAATAATAATAAATTCATCATATAACAAAAATGATATCCCATTTAACATCATTAAATCAAAGTGGCATCCACAATTAGCATTCTTAATTACTCGTGGTATTTTTGTAATATATTATTTTTAAATGATATAATCATTTTGGGAGTATTAATAACACCAAATTGTATTACTACAAATATATAATGTATGTATTCTCTCTTGAATTCTATCATAGTAATTTCATCACAATTAAACTTCAATTAGTGATACCCTAATAATAATTCTATCATTATAAACCACTATTCACCTATAAAATGATCAAAATTATCATATGTATAGTGTAAGGGATACTTATTATTAACTCTATATTCATTCATAATTAAAAGTAAAATATACAATCATATTCATCTTTATGTAATTTCAACCAACAATAACTTTTTCCTCTTAAGGTGGAATTCATATTGGAACTAATACATTCCCTTTAATATCAACTAATTGGAAAATCAAATCTCAAAGCTAAATATATAAATTAAAATATAAAGGCTCGGATATAATACTTTTCTTATAAATAAGTCAGTCATGAACTCCACAACTCTCTACAGTGGTAGTCTATAAATATAATTGGAAAATATTCTATCTAAATTTCCCGCATTCAATAAAAATAAATATTTATTATATAACAACAAAAAAGTTATATTTCCATGGTTCAAAACTATGGAAATAGGCCCTAAAACCATGGCCATAGCCTACGAAAATGGTTTTGGCCAAACGTGGCCGCTATCATTTTGGCAGTAGGGCTTGACCTATTTCCCTTATTTCAAAAACCATGGAAATAGGGCTCTAACTTTTCTATCATGGCTATAGCATCCATAAACCGTGGTAGTAGTCTAAGAAAATTATCGTCGTCGAGTTTCATTCCCTAAACCTCCCCTTTGCGAATCATCATCGCTATAAACTGCACTGTAGAATGATTCATGTCTATGTATATATATTATGATATATATATTATTATAACCCATGGTAATATCCTCAAAACCGTTGTGGTAGATCTTCCCTCCATATTTATGGTTGTAACATTTTTTCCTCTGGATGTGAGGTAACCCTATAGACATGGTTTTAAAAAACTGGTACTATATGCCTTGAAAACAATTAGCCTATAGCGACAATTTTAAAACTATGGCTATAGGTCTGTGGTTGTAGCCACTATTTCTAATTGTTCTATTTGACCCCATTTATTACTAAATAAATCTATCTAGTTAACTATTTATGTCTTTATAGTTGTTATCAATATGTTATACTAGACACCTTATAATGGCATACTATCCTTAAAAATAGAGAACACACCTATCATTTAATTTTAAGGAGACTCTATTATAATATTTGATAGGGGTTTTCAAACATATCTTTAGATCCTTTAAAAATTGGAAAATAGATGTACCCATAATTAGGGATATATTTCCATGACATTGTGTAATCTCTATTCGATTTTATAATGATGTTATTACCTCTTTTCATTTAATCCCATAAGAACAATCAATATCTTGGTTTATCTATCCTTTTATGTATTTCTATGATGAATATTTCCATTTATTAATGATATATTTTAGTTCATCACTATTAGTCTTATATTACCACATTGTTTTTTATTTTACTTTGTGTTGTTTTATGTATTCCTATTTCTTTTATTCCTATCTACTCTTCGTCATGTTCCTCAAACATTCATTCCCTTTAAATTTTCATTGTTTATATATATCTCATTGTTATCCATTATCCATATTTGGTCTCACTATTTTATATCCAGGTTTAAAGGGAATCCTTCATTGATAGTTTCCATATAATACAATTTAATTATCATCCCAATATGTCTTTTCATATATTAGGGATTTTCCTTCTATCCCGATTTGGATCTATGATGTATCCCTAGACTTAGTGACAACTAGTTTTATTAGAAATTCAATGTCTAGTAGTGTATCATGGGTAAATAAGCTTTCAAGGATAGTTTTTCCTTTAGTAAGTTCTATTACTCTCTTTTTTTCTAGATGTTAGCTCATTGATTATGGTCCTCTATTTTTTCAATTTCATTATCTTCTCTTTAGATGGTATGGTATTAAATTGTTGTTCTTGTAGTGTTTATTAACATTTCATCTACCTCACTATTCTCTGTGACATAGTTGTGGTGAATAATTCCGCGTTTTAGACTTGGTGGGGTTTCCTTGGGTTTTTAAAATTTCTGAAAACCTTGCAGGTTAGGTTGTGTGTGTGGGTCGATTTAATGAATTCATATCTATTAAAATAATTATTTTTTATTTAAAATTATTTTATAAAAAATAAAAATTAAAATTAAAAAACACTCAACACATGCCTCCTCCCTCTAACGTGAGACACAATCCTATCCCCATCCCCTTTAGAGTGTGACACACAAGCCCCCTCCAACCCTAGTCGTTTGTATGATCCCCTCTAGTCCCCCCCCCCATCCTGCATCCTCCCTCATTCATACCTACTAAAGCGCAATCCCCCTACAATCAACACCACTCAGCGATGTGACACACCCTCTTGGTTGATCCCATGGCATAGACCACTCCCTCTCATAGCCCCTCTTTCAACAGTTGAATTCTTCCAATTCATTCACATATATCTTCTTATTTGAAAAGGTAAATCCTTCCTCCAAACTCTCCTATATCTCTTTGGCTTATTTTGGCCTATCAATCACCATAACCACTTTTTAAGAACCATTGGGTTCGGTTTTGATCAGTTTTTTATGTTTCTTCTAGTTTTAGGGTATGTAAGGGATGTCCCGAGATCCATTGGTCAATGTTCCAACAACCGCCACTATATGTGAGGAGTTTTGTGTCATTTCATTCCACCGCAATCAATTTTGAGGTAACGGTTTTACTACTAATGTGTTTTCCATGATTTATTTTGGTTTTAGTAATGTTTATGGCTCTCTGTTATTTTATTAGATGTGTGTTGGTCATTCCCGCATTAATTTTGGTTTCTTATAGATGTTATAGTGGTTGTTGATCAACGATTGATGGTGTGAATGCATATACATAAGGTATGTATATAATATATATATATATATATATCCTTCATGTATGTATTCTCTCATTGTTTTGAGAATAAGTTCATTATATTGAGGATATATATATATATATATATATATATATGGAGTATGCTTGTGTGTTAGTGGGCGGCTTCTTGAGATATAAAGTGGTGGTTTGGACATCCTTTTAGGTAGGTTTCTCAAAATTTCCTTGAATCTAAAAATTTAGTAGTTTTTTATTTACTGCCTTTGATAAATTGAACTAAAATTCATGAATGAACTGCCTATTTTTTCTAAATGACTTGATAGAGTACAAAATCATTTTTTTGTTGTAAATCCCTCCATCTGAGGTGTGCTTTTTTCATGCTAAAAACTTAGTGAGTAGACTATGTATGTTTTCTTAGCTTGATGATGTGTGATTTTCCTCTACTTTATTAGTCAAACGAAGATTGATTAATTAATTGAATATATTTTGATTAGCTATGATATGTACCACCTCCTTTTCATGTTGACGCACTTGAATTAAATGGTTCTCATGAACTCGAATCAGATTCATGGGTGGGAAAACCCATGTGAAGTTTATAAGAGTGAAAAAAGGTTGGAATTCCCATGTGATATGAAGGAATAAAAACCGTAATAATGTGTTGGTATTCTCTTTGGTAGTATGGGTTGTGAATGGGGATTAATGAACTGGTAAATTCATTATAAGAGTTGGATTCATTTTGATTCAAGTGGTGGATAATGAGTGGGTATACTCATTATATCCCTTGAATGGAAATTGAGTAAACTTATGGGATGTATTTTAATATGAAAAGTCAAAATGAGGGTCTACTCATATGAAATGAAATGGTTTATATGAGTGGGATTATTCATATGTTTTGTTTTGTTAAATGGTTTAGATGAAATGGTTAAACATTAAAGGGAATGGAATAAGCTGGTACGACTATGCCTTGGATTAATGAAATAAGCACAACTTATGATAATTGAAATGAATTTTGTGAAATTGACACATCTAGGATTGTTTAGTCCAAACCTCCTCTTTATGATCAAAAATCACCATATGTTAGTTGAAATTTAATATTTAAATTGTAATTGGCTTGTGATAGGCCTGAAAGGCCATGTCTCATTCTTTGAACCGAATATGTGACCATGCTAATATAATGTGAATTTGGAATCCATAAGATATTTCTTTATGTTAAATTGTGATATTCTTAAAATGTATATATGTATGATTGATAAACAGGTTGTGAGACAGGGACTGATTCTCCAAATACACATTGGGTTATAAACATGATGTTCTACCACCAAGATATATATATATGTGTGTGTGTGTGTGTGTGTGTGTTTGTGTGTGTAATATTGATAAGAGGATTGTGAGATAGGGACTGATACTCCAAATACTCAAGAGGTGCAAGACATGAAGTTCTACACCTATTATATAAATATATATATATATATATATATATATGATTGATAAATGGGTTGTGAGATATGGACTAATTCTCCAAATACTCATAGGGTTCTAGGCATGGAATTCTAAACCCATGATATATATGTGTGGGGGGGTATGATTGATAAACAGGTTTAGAGACAGGGACTGATACTCCAAATAATCATAGGGTGCAAGACATGATGTTCTACACAAATTAATTGACATTTTACTATAGATCTAATTGGTCATATATTAATTTATTTAAATAGATAATTAAAGATTGTGTGATATAATGATTGTGAATTCAATATTAGAAATGGTCCAAACTCCGGTTCGGGCTAAGGCAGGTATCAAGATAAGGGTTTCCATGGGATTTGGGGTATATGTGGTTAAATAAAAGATAATTGAATAAATATAGAACTTTTTACTTTATTACCTTTGTTTTATTCATTTTTCAACTGCATACACTATTACTGTAAATATTAATAATATAAATAATCATTATCTTATTCTAATGATGATAGGATGCTTGTATTGTCATCATGTTTTACTTAGGAACATGAAAGGGTTGTCATTTATTTATTATATTCTATTATTACTACACTATACTAGTACACTATTTAATTGTTATTCACTGCCAAATTTGGGATAGACCCTGGTGGGTGTCGGTCTACTCATATTTTTATCAAACCTAACTCGGGTACCCTTGGTGCTTGACTATATCTTACATTTTTTAGAACTAGGTTTATGGATGTGTTTCTTGTACATAGATTTAGGAGAAAAGGACTGAGATGGAGTGCTGGATCATCTAGGATATCACCAAGGGGCATTGGGTCTTTTAATTATTTATATAATGATATATAAAGCATATTGTTTTGTTTTCCAAATTCAAATTATATATCACCTTGACATGATTTATTTTCATAAACTGGTTTTTTCCATGTTTCTATACTCAGTTGATTTTTCACTTATCTTCTATTGTTTTGGGTATTTATTTATACTACATCTGATGATATTTTTTTCTTGTTATCATTGTTTATTTTACACTATTCACTGTAAATATAATGGTATAGTCTTCCCACTGACTATCCTTATACCCTCACTGCTAGTCGACAGCCTCTAACATATGAGGAGATGCATTTGAGATCATGTGGCGATTGGTCGGGCTACCGATATAGTATAATGTCCAGCCAAAATATTACAAAGTGGTGTCAAAGGGAATAAATTTCCTTTTTCATTCTATTTTTGGTTTCTAAACATGAGACTAACACATTTCAGTGTTTGTTTAATAGATATTCTCGGGCCTAATCACCCCACATATGAGAAATGACCAAGTGGTGAGGGTTGGGATTTTATTTCACGTTTTTTTCTATTACAGTTGATATGATTTCACCTTGAGTGACCATTGTATTTTCTACAACTCAATGATTTATGGGATTGTTTTTTATTTGTATCCTTGTCCTGATATAGAAAGTATTTTTCATTTTATGTATCATCATAGACACATAGATAATTCCCATACCATGAACATTCCATGCCATGCAGTTTCATATGTAGGATTCTTGTTGATTTGGAATTTTTTTCCATGAGTGTTATGACATGATAGGTGTTTTAATAACATGCTTATATTTGTACCTAATTTTTTAATTTATAATCATGATTTTGTGTTAGTATGACATGCCTAGTTGATTAGTATGTCATTATTTTGTTTTATAGGCATTCCTGTTTAGATAGCATGCTTCGGTGATAGATTTGATGAGATTTTGTGATAATATTCCATGTTTCCTTTCATTCTTATATTCTATGAACCATTTATACAACATGCTTTTCTGTTTATTGTTTATGATGGAATCATTTACTTTTATATATATATGGGTTTTGAATTAACGAGAATAAATTTTTGGTTGTAATGTGTAAGGGCGCCTTACAATCGAGATGGGGTACCTCGTACATTCAAACCATTTTGAGAATAATATAAACACATTTTATGGTTGTTGATAAAATGTGAAGGTTTCAATATTTTAAATGAAAATGTTAATTGGATTTATCTAAAGCGAGAAAATTGAAAAAATTTAATGTGTATGGGAACTTTACTGGTTGTTAGGTGGCCAAACATATGATTGGGCATTTCATTTGAGCATGTTAAATTCTGAAATGCAATTTTATTATAAATGGGATCCATTTTTCAATCCATTAAGTATATCAGTGCTTCATTAATTGGGAATTGGAAACCCATAATAAATTTAAGGATATGATGTTCCTTGATATCTTAATAAACATGAAAACTGTTAGTTTTAACATGATATGAACTGGATAAATGTTTAAATGTTCAACTAGAACCAAGTGGGTTGGTTAAGGCATGTTACTTATTAGATGACCTCGTATGGGTGTTTGAAACCTTTATAATTTTGTGAAACTAGTATTGGGTTGCCTTTAATATATCTCATGTTGACTATGTGGGACCTTTGTAGTTAACTTGAACTTTTATTTTCCTCGTTAATAAATGAATTTGTATGTCATCATCTGATTTAATGGTTGTATGAGATTATTTGTTTTTGGATTTTGGGAACTCAGGGTAATTTTTTTTGACATACTTGGTGTCGTAGAGTGCTTATTAATGTAACGAATAGGTTGAGTTTAGTGTTATAATTGAATTTATGATGTTGTGGTCATTCTTGGGATAACTATGGGGTAGAGGGACTTGGGCGTTAATGTATGTTTGACCCATGGATCATGAGGAATTTTTGTTATTCTGGTGTTTTGACACACCGGTCAGATTAATTTTCATCTTTCATGCCTGATTACGACATGGTGAACATGGTTTTTGTGACATCATAGCTACGTTTAAGGTGTTTCTGAACCAGCACGCATGTGAGTGGCTTTTCTTTTCTAACGACAACATGGACACTACTAAACTAGGTAGTGTCACATCTGTTCTGGTATGCTTCAGTGCATACATGGAAGAATTACTTTGATGATGTTAATAGTATGTGAAACCCTTTCGAAACTCTATTAGTCTGGAAAGAGTTTCATTAGTAATCTTTAAAATTACATGATTACCTCATGTGGGATAGGCATCGGGGTTTGGTTGATGACATGTTGGAAAGTGAAGCTGGTCCGTTGTAAAGATTTGACCAGTAGTGGTTTGAATAAATTTCTTGGTGAATTGTGATTACTATTAGTGTGCTCTTCTGAAAGAGAATAGCATGTTCATTATCCTGACCTTAGCCTAGAGGCACTAATATTTCATCGTTCGTATGTCGTGACAATTTTTTAAAAGTTTTTGGGTTTGATAAGTGGATGTTTTATAGGATGTAAATGAGAGGCATGGATCATTGGTTTACAACTTTAATCATTCTAATACATAATAGTTTTAAAATATAATAGTGATGGTTTTTTTGGAAAATTCATCAGAAGACGGGTAACGACTTCATTGTACGTTCTTGAGATAGCTGATGAAGGCCTTGGGTAGAAAGGCATTGCTGTTCTATTTGGGTTTCCTTGGATATCTAATTCTGGAATCTATGGGAATAGTTATCCTAACATTTCATTGTGTGTTCCCTTATTTCTTGTGGTATATGGTGGTGATGGAATCATTTTAAAGTCACTTCTCTGGTTTAAGGGAGTGTGTGGTTTATGGATCAGTGATGTCTTTTGAGGAAAGCATGTGGGACCAACTTTTGTTGGCCGATTAAGATTCGACCTTTCTTTTTATGAGGTCACTATTATGGCCTCAGGTGTAATCTGTTTCTCTAGTTAATTAAATCATAGGGGAAGCATTTCTAGAATATTTATTACATTCCCTCTTGGTAAATTTCAATGGTGGAATAACTCTGGTTTGGATTTGGTCATTTAATGCTAATACCCATAGTGGAAAGCACCGGCGGGGGAATAGTTAAAGAGAAGATGATAGGATCTTATCACCGGTTATTAGGTCTTAGTGTAATACCACTTCAATGTTTTGATCTAAATTTTATCTTTGTTTTGGGTTTTAAAGGCTTAAGTGGATTAGGATTGTGAAATGCATAAGGGTGTGATTGTCATGGGAAATGGAACATAGTAGTTGGATGAAATTTCAAAACCATTGTGGGTTGGGTGATGTTTTCATATTCCCGTATATCTTCTCACGGTTGATAAGTTTATGTTTGGGTTGGTTTTAGAATATATTTTTTTGGACTAGGTTGTTTTTACTTGGGTTTATAAATTTTTTGGAAACTCTACAGGTTAGGCCATGCGGAAGGTTTGTTTAAGGAATTAAATTTATTTAATTTTTTTATATTAAATTGGTTTAAAATAAAATAAAAAACACTCAGCACACCCCTCCTCCCTCAATCATGAGACGCGAGAATCTCCCCATATCCTTTAGAGTGAGATGCACTAGCCCCTCCAACCCTAGGTTTGTGCATGATCCCCTCCAATTTTTGCCCTTCCGGCCACAACCACCCTCATTTGGACCGGTTAGGCATGACCCCCATACAACATAGACCCCTCTGTGGAGAAACACACTCACTTGGTCAAACCTAAAACATGTGATACTCCCTCTCATGGCCCCTTTTTCATGGACAAATTTTTCTGGTTCCTTTATCGAGATCATTCGATTCGATGACGTAAGGCCTTCTCTCTTGCTCTCCTACATCACTTTGGCCGATTTTGGCCTATCTGTCACCATACACACTTGGCCATAACCCTAGGGTGTGGGTTTGATCTAGTTTTTTTTGGTTTCATCTTGTTTTATAGTATTCAAGGGATGTGGTGCAACCCGTTGTTCCATGTTCCTATACCCACCGTCGAATGCGGGGAAGTCTGGGTCATTTTTCTCTGTTGTTGTCAATTTTGAGGTAAGGTTTTATAAAACTAATTTGTTTCACACCATATGTTTTGGGAGTAGTGATGTTTATGATTCTATGGTATTTTATTAGATGTTTTTTGGTTCTTGTTGCATTAATTTTGGGTTCCTATTGATGTTATAGTGGGGTTTGATCATTGATTGAAGGACACACGTATATACCTAAGATATCTATAATATATATATATATGAGTTTTCTATGTACGTATTCCCTCATGGAGCGGGGAATACATGCACTGGATTAAGGATATATATATATATATATATAGTACATGGATGTGAGTTGGTGGTTGCTTGAGTTAGAAATTGTTGGTTTGTCCATCCTTTGAGGTAGGGTCCTCAACCTTTCCTTTAATTTAAAAACGAAACAATTGTTTATTTAATACCTTTGATAAATTGGACTACAATTCTAGAATGAACTATTTATTTGTGCTAAATGATTTTTTATAGTAAACAATTGTGTTTTTGTAATAAAACCCCTTCATTTAAGGTGTGATGTCCATTAGATGAAGATGTATTGAGTAGATGATTTTTTTTTGCATAGTCTGATGGTGTTTTTCCCTACTATTTTCTAGTTATAAGAATCTTGATTAATTAAAGTAAAATGGTTTGATTAGCTAGGAGTCGTACCGCCTCATTTTCATGTTTACACACTTGAATTAATTATTTCTAATGAACTATATTTGGATTCTTGTGTGGGTAAACCCAAGTGAAACTAATATGTGTGAGTGGGAAAAAAGGTGAGTATTCCCATGTGATATGAATGAATATGAACCATAGCAATGAGTGGGTGAAATCTTTGGTAGCATGGTTTGTGAATGGGAATTAATGAATAAGTCAATTCATTATAAGAGTTGAATTAATATTGATTTATGTGGTGGATAATGAGTGGGTGTACTCATTATAAGACTTTAATGGAAACTCAGTAAACTCATGGGATATATTTAAATATGAAATTTCAACATGATAGGGTATAATCATATGGAATGGAATGATCAATATTATCAGGTTTATTAATATAGTTTGTTTTTTTATGGTTTAGATGAAATGGTTAAACTTAAAAGGGAGTAGATTATGATGGTATGACTATGCAATGGGTTAATGAACTAAAAAGGGCTTATGATAGTTGAAATGAATTTAGTGAAATTGACACATCTATGATGGTTTAGTCCATACCTGTACTTTATGATAAAAAAATATCCTTGTGTTAGTTGAAATGTTTAACCGAAATTGTAATTTTTATGTGATATGAATAAAAGCCCTTGAATCATGGTTTGAACCAAATATGTGACCATATCTAGGTAATGTGAATTGGTAATCCATAAGATGTTCATTTAAGTAAAATTTTGATATTTCTTGATATGTACATATGTATGATTTATAAATGGATTGTGAGACATGAACTAATGCTCCAAAAACTGACGGGGTTCTAGACATGTCATTTGACACCCATGATATATATATAAATATATATATATTTGATAAATGGGTTCTGATATAGGGACTGATGCACTAAATACTTATGAGATGAAATACAAGATGTTCAAAACCAATTAATTAACATTGTACTATGTGTCTAATTGGTTCTATATGAATTGAATTAAATGTATAATTGAATAAGATGTGATATTTTGATTGGGAATTGAATTTGGGAAATTGTTCAGACACTAGCATGCGTTGATACAGGTATCGACATACAGGTGCCCATGGGAACCTAGGGTATATGTGCTTGAATAAAGGATAATTGAATAAATATAAAACTTTTTACTTTATTGCCTATGTTTTATTCTTAATTCAACCGCATACACTATTAATATATATATACGTAATTAAAATAATAATAATCTGATTCCGACAGTGATTTGAGGAAGGTGTCATTGTCAGGTGTCCCTTAGCGACTTGGACATGATTTTGTTTATTTATTCAATTATATTATTACATTGCAATACGTGCATGCTATTTAATTGTTATTCACCGCCTTGTTTAGTATAGAAATTGGTGGGTGTCGGCCTACGAATATTTTATCTCGCACTCTATTTGGGTACCCTTGGTTCCTGAGTAGATATTATATTTGCAGGACCTTGGTTGATTGTTCTATTTCCTATACATGTAGGTTGGACCAATGGATTGAGTTGGAGATCGGGATTCCTGAAGAGATTGCCATGTGGTTTTGAATATTTTATTTATTTCTATAATGAAATGTAAAGCATGATATTTTTTTAATAATTACAATTTATTTATCACCATGAAATTCATTCTTTTTATAATCCATTTTGACCATTTTTCTATACTCTGTTGATTTTTCACTTCTCTTCTAATGTCTTGGTTATTACTTCACACTGCATCTACTGATATCATTTTCTTTCAATCATTTTCTATTTACCATTGTGCACTCTAAATATGAGGTTTTAGTCTCCCCACTGACTATTATTACACCCTCGCTACTATTCAGAATCATATGTCATATAGGGAGATACTCTTGAGGCCATGTGGTGACTATCCCGGCTACGAGTTTAGTGGAAATTCGGGTAGTGACGTTACATGTGGTGGTCGTATCTAGGGAAGTCAATGTTGGGTAATACAGTTTTTAATTATTTTTTACAAGGAATTATCTCCATAAGCTACATATTATTATATAATTTTCCACATTTGGATTTTTTTGGTAACTGTGGTGTTATAATATTCTCATGAAGGTTATTCTAGTTGACAGATTTCTCAATGATATATTGTGATGAAGTATTACTAGTGGTTTTTGAAGACGATTTTTTCATTTTTAATGGATTAAATTAAATATAAATTATGTTTCTTATCATTAATAGAGATGTTCAGTGGAAACCATCAGCATGATAGGGATTTTGTAGTGGCTCGTCAAATCATGATCTTAATTAGGTCTCGTGTTTTCCGCAATTGTATGTGAATGAAACTAAATGATATGAATTTTTTACATTAATGAACTTATTCTTTTCTTTTGGGAATGTCTTTCATTATTTTTGATCTATATCCCAGGTCCTCATATACAATGTGGATTGCAGAGTACATGTTCACAGTCATCCTTTAAATGTAGACCTTTAATTTAAAAATAAAATATTATTTTATATCTAATATTCAATATATCCTTAAAAAGTAGTATAGTTCATAATAATTTTTTGATATAACCCCCTTCTCATTACATCAGTAAAAAAACCTCATCACATTTAACATAATAACCTCACATTATCATCTTCTTTGTTCTAATATCTCCACAATAATCCTAGACATCCAAAAATATTTTCAATTTCTTAATCATGTTATATTATAAAAATCCACCCTTGGGGATATAATATTACAAACCATCTATGATATTTAATTACATAATAAAATAGAGATTAACTATTTTATTTTCATAACCTAATACCACTTTGAATTGGTTTATGTCTAAAAATAATTTAGATTTATTTTTAGATGTCATTGTGGAAACATGGTATGGCTCTATATTTTTATCTCATCACAATATGAATATTTTTTGAATAGTATACTATAATTTAATAAAAATAGTAAGGGCCCTAATTTTTTAATTTTGTTCCCCAGAATATACTTTTATGTAATTTATGATAACATTTATTCATAGTTTTGAATAAGAATAGTCACTTTATCATGTCATGATTGTTCTTCTATGTAACATGGAATGTGATAATGTCCTAATAGTAGCTATCACACTAAAAGGTCAATGAATATCACAGTTATGATGAGAACCAAGTAGTGAAATGACTATATTATAAAATAAATGTTCTATAGATAGATTATATCATTTTAGGTACACAAATTATATTATCTCTCCTTGGTGGATATTCATAAGACTTTGTGGCACTTTCTCATGTTGTCTGCTCTTTGGCAATATCTTGTGTAGGATATTATAATGATCCATAATTTTCATACA
Source organism: Viscum album (assembly GCA_963277665.1). Taxonomy (NCBI): domain Eukaryota; kingdom Viridiplantae; phylum Streptophyta; class Magnoliopsida; order Santalales; family Viscaceae; genus Viscum; species Viscum album. The sequence goes on from OY728159.1 coordinate 236,515,762, forward strand.
GCAATATTAAAACTTTTGGTAGATGAATATTAATTAAATTGTGAAAACACATGCCCGAGTACTACAACATTTTAGTTTCTTTGTAAACATGGAACCCAAAATTCTAATATGGGGAAAGATCATAAATGTTTCCTATAAAGATATTCCACTTTAGTACCCCTAATTAAAACTTTTCTTCATAATATGTGGAAATAAAAATTAAGAATATTCTATGTTCATATGATTAGTAAGGGTTAACTTGTAATATATAAATTTATTATATTATGAAATCATGATACAAGAATTATGGGTATGTGATCATGATAATAACATTAAAAGTTCATACACAGCCTATGATATATCATAAACTTGAGTTATAACATAAATCATTAACTTGAACCATAAGAACGAAACATCATCATAACTTATTATAGATCTATATGATCAAGTCATAAATGTGTATCTCATCTTCATAACTATATAAAAAAATTCATAAGTAATGGATTACTACCAACACTCCTGGATCAAGACATATCACTTATTTCCCTTAATAGATCAGGTACATTGATTGGTCTCCCATCATGGATGTAAGAACCCAGATCTTCTTTTTAGGTATGTGTTTCCTTTTTATGATGTTTTTGAGAAAAGAGGAGTTTCTTGGAAATTTTTGAAGTACATGTCATGTACATTATGAGTAAACATAGTGTACTCCCTTGTCATGCCAGGATGTGTGCTGGCCATGTCCAGGACACACACACAGAGTGTATGGGTGATGAGGAGGCCGCTTAAAGTGGAGTACAGAAAAAAATAGTACACGCTGTGTACCCCAGAAGTATACACCGTGTATTTTCTTTTTTTTCATATAACAGACTGGGGTCACGTCTTAACCCCGAAAACACCTTATTCTCCAACTTCTTCGACCAAGAACGAGGGTATGACGACAGATCTTTTTCGAGCCACCGATCTGTCACCAGTTATCTGAATCGAACATCGTCGGTTGCAATAGAATCGCAGCGGTGAGTTCTTGGTTCTTCTTTGGCCATGTTTACCGATTCCTTCTCTTATGAGAGTTATCTGAGGTTGAATTTTTTAGTCATTTTGCAGATCTACTCTATTCTAGACTGATTCACAGGCTGAGGCTCAAGTATATTGATCTCCTAGCATCGAGGTAGGTGGTTTTTTCCCTACATTGAATGTCTTTGAATTTTTTTGCAAAAAGTGTCGGATACCCATGTATCGGGTATCCCAGTTTAAGGATTTTGATTCCATTGTTTAATTTCCATATATTACATGTTTTCTTGAGGTTAATTGATAGTAATATATTCTTGGTTGTATGTTTGAGGATCACCCATGGGTGATTTCCCTTACTTTAGCTGTTTATTGTCGTTTGGCTTAGGTTGCCTATGAGGCAAACCTTGTAGCATTGTTTGTCTACCTTGTTATAGCTGATTGCATGTATTTCTTGCTATTTATATGCTTTTATGCATTTTAGATATTATACAAGTAGTTGTTGAACTTAATTAGGTCTGCTGACAGTCGATTATGTACGACTAAACTGCTCAGGGCTGTGTGAACCTGGTACGGTAGACTAAAGAGAGAATTGATGATTAAGGGCTTCCCTAGAGAGTCTGTGATAAATTAGTTTCATACGCAGGACCTACAGGAATTAGAATTTGTGCTTAACAAGAGTTTCTTTAGTTTACACATGTATCGAGACCACAGGAGAAATTAGACGTAAGTGCTTCCTTAGAGAGTCTGTAGCTAACATTGCAAGACCATAGGGGAATTGATGATGTGATATTCCCATAGTGTCTATGCCTTGTGTGATTATTTTACTAGAGGGTTATTCCAGTATGAGCCACCCATAGAGTCAGTATTATTATTTGTTTGGTTGGTTGTGACGAGTACACTAATCGAAAGAACAAGCTTGGTTTTGTATAGCTTGTTGTCTAGGTAGTCTGTTGAGATACATGTTGTGTTACTTGTTGTGCCTTGAGAATATAGAGCTATTTTCTAGAATCCTTGGTTGATAATTAAATTATTATATTAAATTAATAAATAAATTTTAATAGAGATTTGTAGGCTTGTTACTTTGGTGTACCTTTGTTTCTCTACTGCATTTATTTCTTTTACTTTTTCTATTTTGCTCACTGAAAGTAGGGCACAGATATTGTGGTGATTGCCTACTGGGATTAGTCTCACACCCTTCTTGGGTTCTGCTTTTTGGACCAAACAGGGTATATGGTTGCAGGTGTGGATAGGGATTATGTCCCTTCTACTTTAGGTACATGATTTTTGGTTGAAGCTCGAGAGCATAGGACCGAGCTTAGGCTTGGGATGCTGCTGGAGTTACAGTTACTTTTAGTACATTTTTCAGTTGTATTTAAGCACTTTGTTGGGTTTGATGATTTCCTTAGATACTTGTACATGTTGCATCATTATCATCATTACTATATATATTAATTGCTTTCGATGTTTGGTTCAGTTGTTGTGTGTCGTTTACTGCTTCCGCAATTGACTGTTATTTGTTTTACCTTGTATACCTTACCAAATGAGGGAATAGTTTCCCAAATAACTTACTAAGGCCCTCGCTGCTAGTCGGCAGACTCTGGTGTTTGGGGAAATGTGCTTGAGGTTATGTGGCGAACCGATCATGGGGCACCAGTTGAGTGGTTCTGGATTGGGGTCATTACAAAGTGGTATTAGAGGAGGTTCTTCCTTTTCTATTTGAATTGTTGTTTTACGACATTAGAAAGGGATAGGACGAAATAGTTAAATGTTAAATATTTGTGCTCGGGTGTTCTAGAACCCGTGTACAAGGAAAAATCCAGATTACCTCAAATGTAGTAATTTTCGAGTTCTGATAATGTTATTGTTTAATTGATTTCACCGTTGGGTGATGCACTTGTTTAGTGTTGTTACTATTTATATGATTGCGGTTCTATGTTGTTGAAACCTGATGAGATGAGGGTATCCCATCTCATGCATCATATAGGCACATGTTATAAAATCACAAGCCATTCATTTTTCCATGCCATCTAGGTTTCATTAGAGATTTCATGTTGTTGTGATAGAATTTGTGATAGACAATGCATGCTATTGTGATAGATCATGTGATAAAATACCTTCTATGTGAATAGGGTATCAGTTGTTTAGAGATTCTTTATCATGGATGCCAATCTTTGGTCTTATAGGTGTTATGGGCCCTCAAGGATAAGAATTTGGTGGGTCGTGAGTTTGTTATACTATTTCATGTCATATGCATTGTTATGATGTCAAGCTTTGATTCACGGGGAGAATATCCCCTATGGATCGGAAACTGGCACCTTAACATCTTTTTTCTGTGTTTCCTGGGCTCTGGTGCAGTTCAGAGGCTACGGTCTGGAGAAACCCAAAATACACTGTGTGTACTTTGTAAATACATGTTGTGTAGTTGTGTCTGTGTCATTGATCATGTGGAAAAGGACACGAGGATGAAAAAGGGTCTTTAGAAACACGTCGTGTACGGTATGTACACTTCGTGTAGTGGTAAATAGTGTAGTCATCCATGTCACTAACAACACGGGTCGGGAAAACTCTGGTAGTATACGCCGTGTTTTGTTTGAGCACGTCGTGTAGGTTCTAGGTACATGGCTGTGTCATGAAAAACACGTGTCGGTGTTATCTTCTCCTATACACACCATGTTTTTTCGGAACACACCGTGTAAGGGTCAGCCGTGTAGCCGTACGTGTAACAAACTACACATGATATGGTTTTCCTTCAGGTGCACGCTGTGTCCCTTGGGAACACGCAGTGTAGTGTCGACCATGTGTCAGGTCATGTCGCTAACAACACGGTCCAGGTAAGGCATGTCTAGTGCATGTCATGTCTTCCTCAACACATCGTGTAGTCTTCGGATAGGACAGTCCATGTGACTTAGTCATGTAAGAGTAACCGGACATGGATAAAAGGGTCATCACATGTCGTGTAGTTTGAGAACATGCCATGTAGTCGGGTTTTTTACACAGCCATGTATCGCCAAGGTACATGCACATGGTAAAAGTTCTGGAAACACGCTGTGTAGCCATACTACACGTCGTGTAGTCATATTTTTTCCAATTTTTTTTAAAGGTTCTTCCCTACTGTTCTTATTTACACTCTTATGTTGCAACTGTGTTCGTCTTTAATGAAGGTGTGTTTTGATCTTTCATATCTATGGCACCAAGACGTCCTCCTGTTGCACATCAGGAACCAGGAAGTTATCATACGCCTGGCACGGAAAACCAGGGACTACCAGTAGTTCTTCCGATCATTCCAGACAGGGCACCTACAGTGATTCCATACACTGGTGCTGATTCTTAGTTCAGAGAGGGTTTCATGATATTTATACAGACCTTCTAGGGAGTTCATCATCCTACACCGACTATGGCAGAGCTGACACAGTTTTTTTAGCAGCAGCATCCTCCCACGTTCACATGGGATGGAGGACCACAGGCTGCAGAGTCATGGCTAGAAGCCATGTTATCCTTCTTCGACCATCTAAAGACACCCCCAAACAGAAGGGTGATTCTCGCGACTTACATGCTACGAGACTCCGCTAAAAGATGGTGGGATGTAGTTTTTCAAGCATGGCGCCAACAGACTATGGCTTGGGATGAGTTCTAGCGTACGTTCTACAACTACTTCTACCCAGCGACACTGAGGGCTGACTGAGCTAGGGAGTTCATGAACCTGTAGTAGGGTACTCTTTAATTTATGGAGTATTCTTCCTATTTCACAGAGTTACATCATTTTTCTCCCGTTCTAGGGAATTACGAGTTGTTCTTGGCAAGGAAGTTTTAGGAGGGACTCAAACCAGAGATCATATCGCAGATGAATGTCTTCCAGTTGACTTAAATTACTCTGATAGTCAACCAGGTGTTGATCACGGAAAGAAATCTGAGGGAAACTGTAGATGTGGACTAGGGCGGTTCAGTATCCAGGGCTGATTCTTTTCAGACAGATAGTAGGAAGCGCCACTGAGAGTCTACCCGAGGCGACCCGAGGAAGCGAGGTACTTCTTATGGTAGATGAGATCTCCATTATGGCACCCAAGTGGTGTTTTATCAGAGTGGTAGGAGTGGGAATAAGAATCCCCAGTGCCCGAGAGACCCAGTGGAGTGCCGATCTTGAGGCAATATGGGTCATATGCAGCATTTCATCACGGTTCCCCTTCCACAGGTAGTGAAGGAGGATCAGTTTCGACCCTGCGTGCAGGAGCAGGATTACCAGTTCCATAGCAGACTAGGGGATGGAGTTCTTCAAGTCATCCAGGTCTGGGTAGAGGCCGTGGATGTAGTGTTCAGGCTTAGGGAAGAGCAGCTCAAGGTTTTCAGGCTACTACACAGGGCCGCGGTACAGGCCATACTTTTGCTGTAGAGAAGATTCGTTAGGAGAAGGATCCCGGACCCTTTACAGTTCGAGGTACGATCTTAGTTGCCTTAGTTTTATCCTCATCTATTTTTGATACTGGTGCTCTACATATCAGTATCTCTATTTTTGTCGTGGAGAGCCTTGGGCTCTGTGTCTTTTCGTCTACTGACATGTTGACTCTCGACACGCCCTTGGGAATGAGGACATCAAGCATACGACAGTGTAATGAATTACCTCTAGAAGTTCTAGGGTGTCACTTCTTATGGGACCTCTATTTCCTAGAGATGGTATGCTATGATTTCATTCTCAGATGGACTAGTTGGTTCCCTTCCAGGCAGTCGTTGATTTCTATCACCGCAGGATGATTTTCATATCCCCAGACGGTAGGTCAATTCTTCATAAAGGCGAGTGGGATGTTCAGGCAAGTAGAGCTGGACTAGAGAATCATAGGCTAAGAGGGGTTACGGCCTAGTTTTCTAGTCTTTATCTGGATGACCAGGGGACTTCACAGTTATAATTTCTTCCAGTGGTGGATCATTTCAGAGATGTCTTTCCAGAAGAATTTTTAGGTTTACCTCCAGAGCATGAGGTAGACTTCTCGATTAAGCTTGTGCTAGGAGTGGCACCTGTGTCCATTCCTCCTTATAGGATAGATACACCTGAGTTGCAGGAGATCAAGAAGCAATTGGAGGTGTTTCAGGCAAAGGGTTTCATCCGACCTAGTATTTCTCCTTGGGGTCTGCCTGTTCTTTTTGCGAAGAAGGCATACAGTACCCTTAGGCTTTGCGTGGATTATCAGATGTTGAACTAATTGACGGTCAAGAACCGATACCCCTTGTCGAGTATCGTTGATCTCTTCGATTAGTTTTGAGGATCAAGAGTTTTCTTGAAGATCGACTTGAGATCTGGCTATCATCAGTTGCGTGTCAGATCATCGGATATACCCCTTACAGCCTTCCAGAGTATGTATGGTCAGTATGAGTACTTGGTTATGTCGTTCGGTCTCACAAACGTGCTGTTAGTCTTCATGGAACTGGTGAATAGAGTGTTCCATCCATACATGGATTCCTTCATGGTGGTTTTCGTGGACGAAATCTTGGTGTACTGTCACACTCGACATGACCATGCAACCAATATTGAGATTGTTTTGACTACACTGAGGGAGCATCAGTTATATGCTAAGCTCTCAAAGTGCCACTTTTGGATGGACGAGATCAACTTCGTGGGTCCTTTCATCTCAGAGACAGGGGTATCAGTTGGCCCAGAGGAGGTGAGAGTAGTAGTTACCTGGGAGCAGCCGAAGAATGTCTACGAGGTACGGAGTTTCTTGGGGCTGGATGGTTACTATAGGCAGTTTATACTGGACTTCTCACGTATAGCAGCGCCGTTGACGGGCCTGACTAAGAAGGGGGTAAATATTGTATGTTCATAAGCCTATGATTCATCCTTTCAGGAGCTGAAGGGGAGGTTGACTTCGGCACCAATTCTAGTTTTTCCAGAGCTGGGTAGGAGTTATAGAGTTTTCTGTGATGCATCTGGCATCGGTCTAGGAGCAGTGCTTATGTAGGAAGATTGTGTGGTTGCGTATGGAGCTTGGCAGTTAAGACCACATGGGAGGAATTATCCTACGCACGACCTGGAGTTGGCTGCAGTTGTTCATGCTTTTTGTTGTTAGAGGCATTACATTCTGGGATAGAGTTTTGTGGTATATACTGACCACAAGAGTCTCAATTACATCTTCACACAACATGACCTGAATCTGAGACAATGGAGGTAGGTCGAGTATCTCCAGTCCTTCAACTTCGAGCTTGCCTATACGCCTAGGAAATGCAACGTAGTGGATGATGCACTGAGCAGGAGAACTCAGGTACATGCATTTCAGGAGGCCAGCGGTGAGTGACAGCTTATGGATCTGTTCTCCAAAATGCATTTGGAGGTGCACGACACGCAGGGGAAAACTTTCCTATCTTCTGTATCTGTTACCTCTTCACCTCTTGACTGAGTTCGAATGAGGAAGCTAGCAGATTCTAAAGGCCTATTCCTATGGGAAAGCATGTCAGGAGAGGACCCCCTTCCCAGATGGACCGTCAGAGAGGATGTGATATTTCATTTCCTAGGATGCGTATGGGTGCCAGTAGATATATGTGAGGAGCTGATGTGAGACTTTCATTCCTCCATTTGGGAAGTTCATCTTAGAATCACCAAGATGTATCATGATCTACACCGCTGGTATTGGTGGCCAGGTATGAAGAGAGATGTGGCTGGTTTTGTCATGAGATGTTCCACTTGTCCAGATGTGAAGGAAGAACACCAGTGGCTACCAGGGATTTTACAGTAGTTACCCAATCCCGAGTGGAAGTGGAATGATGTCACGATGGACTTCATGATAGGGTTACCGAGATCGTCGAGAGGGAATGACACGGTATGTGTTGTCATTGATAGGCTCACGATGGTTGCTCAATTCTTGCTGATAAAGGAATCCTTCAGTGTCGATGAGCTTGGACGGTTTTACGTCTGTGAGATTGTGCGCTTTCACGGGGTTCCGAGTACTATCATTTCTGATCGGGACCCCCACTTTACTTCGCATTTCTGGAAGGGGCTACAGAAAGATTTAGGTATACAGGTACTTCTCAGTACAGCTTACCATCCCCCGATAGATGTTCAGTCAAAGCGCACGATCCAGGTGCTTGAGGATATTCTCTGAGCTTGCATTTTTAACTTTGGCGGTTCTTGGTAAAAGGCAATTCCTCTTGTGGAGTTTTCCTATAAAAAAAGTTTTAGGTTGACTATTCAGATGGCACCTTATGTGGCTTTTTACAATAGGCCATGCTGATCACCTTTGTGCTGGCTAGAGGTAGGAGATGCAGCTTTTCTAGGACCTTGTCCTATTCAGGACACCTTAGAGTAGATAGAGTTGATTTGGAAAAGGATGTCTACTGCACAGTCTCATCAGAAATCTTATGCTGATCAGCCGAGATGACCTCTGCAGTTCGAGGTTGGAGATCAAGTTTTCCTACGTGTTAACCCGAGGTTGGGAAACAAGAGGATCAGGAGAGAGGGTATCCTTTTGTCGAGATATGTCGGGCCGTTTGGGGTTATGGAGAGAGTTGGGGCAGTTGCTTATAGGTTGCAATTACCTTAGATATATCAGGCTATGCCTGACGTCTTCCATATTTCTTAGTTTTGACATTATTTCTCAGACTCGTCTCATGTGTTTTGACCCGAGGAGGTTGATTTGGTGCAGGACGCATCGTTCACGGAGCATCCTATCAGTATTGTTGATCGTAGCACAAAGGTACTCTTGGCCGGTATGTTCGTCTAGTATGGGTGTTATGGCAGCACGACCATGTGCAGGACGAGACTTGGGAGAGGGAGGCCGATATTCAATCATAGTGGCCAGAGTTTTTCGAGGTTTCTTCTTTTCCACCTTTATAGAGAAATTCAGGGATGAATTTTTTTAAGTGGGGAAGTTTGTAAGAACCTGGATCTTCTTTTCAAGTATGTATTTTATTTTTTCTGATGTTTCTTGAGAAAAGAGGAGTTTCTTGAAATTTTTGAAGTACACGCCTTGTACTTTATGAGTACACACCGTGTACTCCCTTGCCGCTCCAGGCTGTGTGCTAGCCATGTCCGGGCCATACACATGGTGTGTAGGGGTGATAAGGAGGCCACATAAAGCGGAGAAGGAAAAACAAAGTACACGTCGTGTACCACAGATATACACGTCGTGTATTTTCTTTTTTTTCATTAAACAGACAGGGGTCACGTATTAACACCAAAACCACCTTCTTCTCTAGCTTCTTTAACCGAGAGTGAGGTTATAGCCGCGGATCTTCTCCAAGACAACGATCCCTCATCGGTTATCTGAATTGAATGGCATCAGTTTCAATAGAATCACAGCAGTGAGTTCTTGGTTCCTCTTTGGCCACGTTTCCGGATTCCTTCTCTTGTGAGAGTTATCTGAGGTTGAACGTTTTAGACATTTTTGAAGATCTACTCCATTCTAGACCGATTCACGGGTCGAGGTTCAAGTATATCGATCTCCTAGCATTGAGGTAGGTGGTTTGTTTCCCTACGATGAATTTCATTGAGTTTTTGTGCCAAAAGTGTCGGATACCCATGTATCGGGTATCCCGGGTTAGGGATTTTGATTCCATTGTTTAATTCCCTTAGATTTCATGTTTTCTTGAGGTTAATTGATAGTAATATATTCTTGGTTGCATGTTTTAGGATCACCCGTGGGTGATTTCCCTTGCTTTGGTTGTTTATCACTGTTTGGCTTAGGTTGCTTGTGTGGCAAACCTTATAGCCTTGTTTGTCTACCTTGTTATAGTTGATTGCATGTATGGAATGCTCTTTATATGCTTTTTCTGTATTGTATCTATTATCCAAGAAGTTTTTGAACTTACTTAGGGATGCTGACAGTCGATTACGCACGACTAGACTACTCAGGGCTGTGTGAACCTGGTGCGATAGAATAAAGAGAGAATTGACGATTAGGGGCTTCCCTAGAGAGTCTGTTATAAATTAGTTTCGTACGCAGGAACTATAATAATTAGACTTTGTGCTTTCAAAGATTTTCGATAGTTTACACACATATCAGTACCACAATAGGAATTAGATGTAAGTTCTTCCTCAGAGAGCCTGTAGCTAACGTTGCAAGACCATAGGGGAAGTGATGGTTAGAGCTTCACAGAGTGTCTATACCTTGTATAATTATTTGACTAGAGGGTTCTACCAGTAGGATCCACCTAGAGAGTCAATATTATTATTTTGTTTTTTCGTTTGTGAAGAGTCCACCATGAAAAAGAACAATCTTGGGTTTGTACTGCTTTTTTTCTAGGTAGTCTGTTGAGATACATGTTGTGTTACATGTTGTGCCTTTAGAATATTGGGCTGTTTGCTAGACTCCTTGGTTGATAATTAAAAGATTGTATTAAATTAATAAATAAATGTTAATGGATATTTATAGGATTGTTACTTTGTTGTACCTTTGTTTCTCTGCTGCATTTATTTCCTTTACTTTTGCTATTTTGCTCACTGACAGTAGGGCACATATCTTGTGGTGATTGCCAACTGGGATTAGTCTCACACCATGTTTGGGTCCTGCTTTTTAGCCCAAACAGGTTATATGGTTTCAGGTGTGGATAGGGATTGTGGCCCTTCTACTTCAGGTACATGATTGCTGGTTGGAGCTGCAGAGCATAGGACTGAGCTTATGCTTGCGATGCTGCTGGAGTTTCTGTTACTTTTAGTACTTTGTTTTTAGTTGTATTTCAGCACATTGTTGTTTTTTCTTCTTTCCTTAGATACTTGTACCTGCTGCATCATTATCATCATTGCTATATATATCTATTTCTTCCACTGTTTGGTCCAGTTGTTGTGAGTCGTTTATTGCTTCCGCTATTGACTGTTATTTATTTTCCCTTGTATACCTTACCAAATGAGGGCATAGTTTCCCCAATAACTTACCAAATCCATTACTACTAGTAGCCAGCCTCTGGAATTTGGGGAAATGTGATTGATTTTATGTGGTGAACCGGGAACAGGGCACTAGTTCAGTGGCTCCAGATTTGGTTCGTTATAATGGATCAAGCACATATACTTGTTTCCATTTAATATCCCATGAGATATATTTATTACCCAATAAATTGGAAAAAGATATTGGTCTCATCAATCACATAATGAAATACATATATCTTCCACAAGAACATAAATAATTCATCATATCAAAACCCATGGAAAGAAATTTGTTTTATTGACATCATTCAATCTTATCATATTCCATGGAAAAGAGATGGGTTTCATAAATATCATTATATGATAAACAATAAATAACCATAGGAATAATAGGGAAAATATCCTAGATAAATAACCTATTAAATAGTAATTAATATTCAATAATGTTATCATATATGGATATTAATTTTGATAGAACACATGAAAATATTTATTGAGGAAAAAATACATTTTATTTTGAATGCATTTACATTTATTAAAATGATACAAAATATTAAATAAAATCATTAAAAACGTGAAAACATATAATCAAATACCCAATTAACTAAGGTGTCATGAAGGTAGAATAATTTATTCAAGCCATATATGTTACAACACATTAATTTTATAATTTTTTAGTAAAATTACTAAGTTCCTTGTTTGGGAAATGAAAGAAAAAATATTTTTTTCAATACATTAATAAAAAAATTAACACATAGATAAAAATGTATTTATATTAGTTTTTTATTATTTTAACAATATACAGGGAACATTTTTAAGAAGTGTGGACATGGATGAAAAATATTCCTCAGTAGATTCTTATATATAAATGATCCCAAATAATACCTGAGATTGTGAAATTAACACTCATCCCATTAAAATAAGTAAAATATTATGTACCATGAAAGAAAAAGGATTATATGGATATGAAAATAACATAATACTTCTAATAAGACTCATAAAATTAATTCATTTTATGAATATATACCATGTAGAAGAAACCGGTAGTGTATAAGGAATTTTTCCCACCGAAATAAAAGTGAGACAAAAATCCCTTAACTCAACTCTCTCATTTTCTTATTCACATTTAATCATCTCGTATAAAAATATAGATTTACTATAAAGGTATTATGTAACCATATATAAATCATAAAATTTATTATTTTTTCATAAAAATTTATCACCCATTATCAATAAGAAAAATCAAAATTCTAGGTGATATCTGCTTTGTTTTCCAAGAATATTTTAGTTCGGGAGTCCCTGTCCTTATACTTTGATCAAGGTCACATCCTTCCTAAAATAATTAATATATTAGTTATATCATTTATATTAATAATATTATTCCTTCTAACTAACCATGTGAAATATATATTAAAAATTAATCACATCATATTGTGGAGATGGTAAGACATACGTACACATAAGATAATTTATCATTTATGAGATGATTTGGTGGTATAAATGTTGGTATGACATTCTCATTAAAAAATTATAATTTTTTCATCAGTATCATTTAAAAATATTAAAAATATCATAATTACTACTCATAAACAATATTTGATGAAAAATTAAATTTATTGCTATGTGAAGATGGTATGTTATACGTACTCATGAGTGATATGTTAACTTCTTGTTCGATGGGAATGGGATGTATAATGGAGTGTTCATAATTATAATAACATTTTAAAATATTTAAGAAGATATATTGTTTTCGTGATATATATATATATATATATATATATGTTTAAATGAGGTATATATGAGTAGAATGTGAGAATGATTCGTTACAATGATTACCCCTTTTTCTAAATGTCTCATTTAGGTATCCTTTAAAGGACTCTATAATAGGTCAGTTGGGAATACCAGAACCCCAATAATGTTACTATGAAAGTGTAAAATAGTAATTTCTAGAGATTGGTCGTGATGTTTAGCTCAATATGGTGAAATGTGATGAGGAAAGATTTTTCTTTTATAATGAAGGTTTTGGATGAAAAATTGGTTTATATTTTTCTTGGTTTATGATAAGGGAATAGATTTTAGGAGGTTTTTTAGATTCTACTTGGTTTTGTGATGTTTTTTTGTGAGGTTTACCATTTTTTTTAAACTCTCAAGGTAGGTGGCTTCACTATCAACTCCTTTTATAAAAACAGATTGGATCAGTTTTAGAATGATTTAATTGCATGAAATTGATTTTGAAATTGTGGTGAAAATCATGTTATAAATCCTCTTTATTGATGATTTATAATTTTCAGTGAAATTATGGAATTGTGGTATCTATTTTTGAGATATGCATCGATAATTGATTTAAAAATGGCCATTTTTAAATAATTTCATGATTCAGTTTATGGGAAAAAATCAATAAAAAGGTTTTTTTATTGAAATGGTTTTGGAGTTGAAATTTTTCGATATAAAATGGTTTTTAATAAAACTTTTGTTTTATTAAAATGATTTTTTTTTTGTTTTTTGGAATACAAGGTGTGTTTTTTAATATAAAATTTATGAGTCTTGGTTGAAATAAGACCTTAGGCTCAGTTTCAAATGGCTCATGGAACATGCATTAAAATTACCTTGTGATGACATTGTAGATCGATGAGAGGTCGATCATGAATAGGAAATGGTTAAAAAGATTAATCCATGGTTGATGGTGTGGATATGTAAAAAATAATGGTTATTCCAAACAGAAATTGTGATGTTTTTTTGAATCATTTTTGGTGTCTTTCATTACAAAATGGTTTTTTTGGAAAACTTGTCATTATGGAAGTTGTTAATATTTAGTTATAAATTGATTACGAATTTTTTTTAAATAAACCATTTTATATAAATTTGGTTGACATTTCTATCATAGTAGCATGTGTAGGGAATTAATTAGGGAAGTCCTACTGAGTTTAGTACTCTCCCATACTTTGGAACTTTAGTTATTTTACATATGTAATATACCAAGATATTGGAAATGGTAAAGTATGACACATCTCTATCACTACGTCGTGATACATAGGATGTTTTTGGAATTAGATCTTGGAGCATATGAAGCATTGGAGTCATAGATTTATTTAATTTTGATGGCTTTGTATTCTTCTATTGTTTACATTGAGGTCAGTTTGTCTTGAAATGTGATATAGTATGGTTGGTTCAAATATATATGAAAGGTGGATTTTGACTTTCATTTATATCATGCATCATGTAGTGTATTATTGGGTTATGGTTTGATAGATGGTAGTTTTATCTAAAACTGAAAATCATCCCCCACGTATATTGAATCACCTCAACATGTATTTCCATCATTTTGCATCATGAAAATATCTCTCAAGTTCTAGTAATTTCTCACTGACCAATCATGCAAATGAGAAGGGGTGGGATGTTATATTATATTTATCCTCATATTAAAATATTATACTTTTAAAAAGTAAGAGTGTGAAATTTGATCACTCTCTTTTATTTTAATAATATCCAAGTTATTATAATGTCCATGTGTCCTTTAAATTATAAAATTTATAACTTTATCTATAAAGGGTCAAATTAGCATCATACTATAACATTTTGGCATGATTTATGGTAATTTTATAAAATCTATAATATTATTTTTACCCTTAATTTCCATTTTCCCTCAACCATGGTAATAAAAATTATTATTGATACCATTAATATTATCAATAAATAAAAGGGACCGAGTTAGTAAATTTGGACCAATGATTAAAAATATGCAATCCATTTTTCCAAATTCAAAACACTTATTTTGCTATATTTAATTTTAAATTAATCCCAATTACAAAAATAGAAGATGTGTTTTTAAGGTAAAAATATTCAAAAGATTGAAATGATTTTAAAACCACAATCAAAGTGAAACTGATTACATTGACTTAAATTGGACTAATTATTATGATGGTGATCTAATTATACTTTAAATCCTATTAAAAATATATTTTAACGCCATAAATTATTTATACAAAAATGATGTTTTCAATTAGAATGCATTGTTTTACTATTCGTAAATACATGAAACTTATTAGAAAAATAAAAAAAATTAATCCAAGGATGATGTTGATATGCCATTTAAATTGAAGAATTACACTTAAAAAAATATATTTTATAAATTTTTAAAAACTATTTTTAAAACAAGTGTTTCATCAAAAGGAAGAAAATTTTCTTTTCAAGAAAAATAAATCATTTATGCATAAAATTGGGGTTTTTATTATATCATTTATAGAAAATACATAAGATATGTTTTAAACGTTATTATAAGAATATTATATACATATATATATCATTAAAACAGTTCAACAGGATTTATTTATTTATTAAAATAAAAGACACCTGTTCATATTTGAATAGTTTTTCAAACAAACATTCCCTCTAATTTTAAAAGAGATTTTTATTTATAATAAATTTGTTAACAAATAATTTATTATACATACATGTTTAAACCATATTATCATAACATATCTAATAATTTTAATACATACTATTCTAATAGTTATGTTATAATTTTCATGTTTTAAAATTTTAAATTATAAAATAATGTTTCATAGAAAATCAATGTTGTGGGTAACACAAGCCTTGTTGGTGTTGCGTGTAATGAAATCTTATCATGTTGTATCGTATATAAAAATACATCGATGAAAATTATTTTATTCCAAAATAAAAATTTATGGTGCTATATTCCACAACCTTAAAATATAATTCATCCTTAAAAATTGTCAATCTGATACAAAAAATGAGGATACTTATGCCTCATAATATCCTCGCGATCCCACATAGATTCCTCTAGTTGGTGGGTTTTCCACAAAACATTGAACAAATGAGAGGTCTTGTTTCATTGAACATTCTCTATACAGTCCATAATTTCTACCATATTCTCTACATGAGAATGAAGTTGCTCTAGAAGTACGAAAAATAAGTTTAGTACATGTGAAAGATCATGTATATACATCCTCAGAAGAGATACATTGCAAACATACTAAAATTTGGAGTTATTTGGTGGAAGGGACATTGTAGAAGCAACCATTTTTATATTATTGTGAGTTTTAAAGGTAAATCAAATGCTTACATTGAAAATTGGGGTTCATTGATAATTACTATGTAGGAAACCAACATGCTTGAAATTAATTCTAAAAATTCCTTTTAAAATGGGAATCTTATAAACATAATGGTTACCAAAATTAGCTCTTAAATAGGATTCCATATATGATAACATAGAAGGAATTTGAAAACACTAACATCGATGAGAAATATGACTATCGATTTCTGATGGATAATGAGAGAAAATATGGTTCTAATAATGTTAACAATCACATGACCATGATTATGTGATGACCTAAGGGACCATTTGATTAATCGTAAAAAATGTACCATGATAACATTTTTTTCGTGGTCATTTCCCTAGATTTAAATAATATTCATGATAAAAAATAATTACTTGATTTAGAAATATTTAATAATAATAATCTCATCCTTTCATTGTTCCATGATTAATTTTGACTTCATTTACTAATAAAATAAAAAAATGAATTTGTATTTACTAAATAATTAAGAGATCACGATATCCAATGAATTATATGTTATTCAATATTTCATGAAATCACAACAAAAATGATCAAAATATTTTCCAATATCTATAAATCTACATATGGAGACATAATAAGAAAATCCCTAAAACCTCATATAAAAATAAAAAAAATCATAAACAGATTCCTTTATGATCCTTCCAAAATATTAAAATATAAAACCTTTGAATAAAGGTCACTAAACATATCCTTTATCTAAAAAAATATGTAGCACTTAATTTCCACATATCAAACATGTTAATATCATTATAATTAGTTCTATTGAGACATTGTAATAAAGTAAATTAGTATAAAACCATTGTGAAAACATGAATTCTTTCAGAAATTAAATCTTCCCTAATTCCATAAAAAATCTTTAAAACCAAATAATGATAACTTAAACCACTTTTTCATACCTTTAATGATCATCAATACTAGACCATTAATTTTATCACAATATGTTATCACATCATTTCATTATTAAACAAATATCATGTGCATATTAAGGGATATATTTCCCTTTATCTTATGTTCTCAAAAAATATAACCTTACCACCACAATTACTTTCATGGTTACTTATACAAGTCAATATATGCATTCAAATATTTCAAGAATAACTATAGTTGAACAATTATTATATGTTTCATTTATCTTTAATATGATAAAATGTTATTCTATAACATCATTATTGAATAAAAACATAATCATTCTACACCTTTGATGTCGTACTCCACATAACTAATAGTAGTCACATGATAGTCCCCTTTTTTTCATATGAGGTTTTTGGTATTTATAATCATTGTTAACCCTTTTATTTGGTAAATGGTTAGAATAATACCCATTTTTTTACATATAAAGAACTGAACCATGGGTGTTGAATTTTTTGGAATTCTATTTTCCTTTACTTCATAAACCAAACTGTTCATTTCCTTTCCACAATCACGATAATTAGGTCCATCTTTTCCATATTTAAATCACATTATTAATCCATTAAAACACTTCTCTTGATGTTTTGTATCATAGTTCAAGAATTTATACGGTTTCAATGTCCTTCCACTATGTGTTTTTTCTATGTTTTCACAAGTCTTTATCTTTCATTTCTTATCAAAACCATGTGAATGGTCGATATATCCAATTTAAATTCATACTTTCACTTCTCATATAATAATGAAGTCATGGTTGTAGATTTATCTTAGGCCCAACATCTTTCTAATACTTGGTTTTAATCCAATTAAAAATTTACCAACTATACATTCTGGTTGGATGATAACACCATATGTGTACCTTGAAAGTCTGGTAAAATTCTCCATGTAATTACCAATGGATTATCTGTACTTTTTATTTAAATAATGCAACTAATTCTCAATTTTCATATGAATAATAAAAGGAAAGTACTAATTGAAATATATTTACAAGAAATTTTCACATTCCATGGATTCAATTTCATCTGGGTGCCTCAAAATCTTGATATGATTCATCCATTTATATTCTTTATCTTCTAAATTATATACAACCAAAATGAATTTATCATGTTCTGAACATTAAAGAAATGAATATATATTTTCATTGGTATTTATCCCTTGTTCATTCAATAGTTGATTATAAGACCCACCAAATGAATGTGTATGCTAGCTAATAAAGAAAACATTAGAATATTGTTTCCTCCATTTCTCATTTGGAAGTTTAGAATGACTCACATATTGAAAATGTTGTGTGGGCATAACACTATGATTTTGAAATTTTTCTCCCATAATATTCAGTTGCTTAAGAGGATAATCATTTCATGGACAATTTCATTCCCCATTAACACAGTTCCTTTGGGTTCCAGGAATTTTCTAAAACTACAAAGCATGTTTTGAGAAACACGAATCATAGTGGTAGAACCAAATAATTAAAGGAAAATACTTATAAAATTTCAATATATGGCACCATTGTTTTAATACTAGTTTATTCATGGTTCATATAGAAACTATAGGATTTTAACTTATACATATACTTATTATTAGATACATACCTAGAAATATCCTTATAAATATGTCTAGGAATCTCACTGAAGTCTTCTCATCATAGTTTGCAAAGGTGTTCTAAACATTTTTGTAATACAAATTATAATTCCCAAGGATTTTCATATATGTATATTACATATTTTCTAGAATAATATTAAATACATTAAATAAACACATGGATACAGACAATAATGGTTTAGTTCTATTAGAATCATGGAAAACAAACTTCTACTACATTTAATGATCTTAAATGATTCCCACAAATATCCCCACCATTAGTTCCCATAGATTAAACCTTTATTCCTATCATATGGAAAGGAAACAAATGAAAAGGGTGGTCTCAGTTGATCTATAAGGAAAAAAATAAAATATATCAATTTATTACATTATTAATGTTTAATAAATGAAATATTGGTATCTAATAATGAGAATAACATATAAAGTTTATATAAAAACTATCATGGAACATAAACAAGAGCTATTGAATAAAATGTTAACGTGAATTATACAAATGAAAAATCATCATAACTCATTCTTAAACCATTTGATCAAATCATAAATTTTTTTGGTATCAACATAAGTATAGAAAAATATTCATACATCAATTTTTACTACCAAGACTATGGTATTAGGCATTATAACCCATTTCACTTAACATATTGAGCACAAAGACTTTTTTCACATCATGAATCTTGCACATTGACTTGATTTTCATGGCTATATAATGAAAGATAATTAATTACCCAATTCACTGGGAAAATATATTGGTCCTACCAATCACATAATTAAAACCATTTATATTTATTCTACAACAATATAATTCATTTATCATATATTAACACATGGAATGAAATTTGTTTTATAAAAATCATTCAATCATAACATGTATAATGGAAAAGAAATTGTTTCTATAAATATCATTCCATCATAAACATGAACCAAATATAGTTACACTGGAAAAAATATTCTTTAAAAATATCCCCAATAAATCATATGTAACATTAATTAATGATATCGTTGATGGAAAATAATTATTTGATAACTAATGAAAATAATTATAGAGGAAAATATCCTTTCAATTTTGAAAAAAAAAATTTATTAAAATGTCACACAGAATTAGAAATAATTATTTAAAAATAAAATTTCAATATTATATGTAAATTCTCTTATCATTAAGATATCATGTAAGGAGAAAAATTAATTAATGTTTTATAATTTAAAAAATTTTAATTCCTTACTTTTTCCAAAAAAGCCAAAACTACCAAATTTGGAATATGACAAAAACATTACTCTAAAAACCTTATTAAATTCACACATCGGTAAATATTAATTTAAAATATTTTTTAAAAATAGTAAAAATAACCTGAAAATATTTTTAATATGAATAGGCATGGAAGAAAAACATTTCTCAACAGATACTTACATATAAGCAATCATGAATAATAAATGAGACTATGAAATTAACAGTCATCACATTATAATAAATAGAATATTATATCCCACGAAAGAAATAATATTATATAGATATTAAAATACCATAATATTCTATATATGTCTCAAAAATTACATTTATGGGTAGTACAAATACCACATAGAAGAAATAGGAACTGTATAAGGCTTGTGTCCGACAGAAATAAGAGCGAGACAAAAATCCCATACCTAAAGTCTCTCCTTTCCTTTTTCACATTAAAAAGTCCAATATAATAAAAATGGAATTATTATAGATGTATTATATAACCATATATAAATCAAACCATATATGATTTGTTTATAAGACCTTATCACATATTTTTTTATCCGTAAAATCATTATTCTTAGTGATATCATCTTCGTTTTCTAAGCATGTTTCGGTTCAGAAGTCCTGTTACTTATACATTGATCATTATACCATCATTTATAGAATAATTATTATGTTTTATTTAAAATATATATTCAAAAAAATAATCCTTATTTCCATCTATATTTAATATATATGAAAAATTAATCACATTGTATTTTGGAGATGATAAGCTATACTTACGCAAGAGCTACGTTATCATTTACCAAATGATTAGGTTGTAAAAATAATGATATGGTATTATCATTTTAGAATAAAAATTATTCTTTCAATATCATTTATAAACATTAAAACCATCATATTTACCACTCATAAAATCTGGTTAATGAAAAATGAATTGTATTGATAGTGGATATGATAAATGGTACATACGCACGAGTGATACATTCACATATTATTTGATGGGAAGTGGTGTATAGTGTTGTGTTCATAATATTAATAGCATTTTAGAATATTTAGTATGATGAAGTTATTATTGTATGATATATATAGTATATTTAAATGAGTTATAGATGAATACAAAAAATGTTAGACTCTTACTTTTAATATGTATAATAGAAAAATATATAATTTGTATATATAATAGTGTATTTTTTAGATTTTGGGTGATCTATAAGTCTCAATGAGGATATAAAAGATGAGGGAATAGGTATCCTTTTATAATTAAGGTGATGGGCACTTTTGGAAGATCTCAAAAGATATATTTAAAATAAAGTAAATCTCAATTAAAATACATCAAAATGTATATCTATTAGAATATACGATATGATAAGGTTTTTATATTGTCAACCAATATATTTGAGACATGTATTAGTGGTATTTGTAACCCTATCATTTTTTAACCCTTATTTAGCCCATTTTAATTTTAACTACGGTCAACAATTATTCTATATTAATATGATGAAATTTCTAAATATTAAGTGTAAATTGGAAAATAAATGGAAAACATATGATATGATAGATAATTAATTATCATAATTTTCATTATATAGTATTTTTTCATTTTTTAATAATGTAATAAATATTAATTTTTTAATATGTTGTTATTGTAAATTTTGACAATATACAATACATTGACATTAATAAAATCCACATAGAAAAAAAACTATACGAAATTCATTTAATAAACACATAATTTATCATATAAACCTATAAAATTCTATGATATGCTTTATTAAGTGAAAATATATTACTTTTATCCTTTATAATATCACTTAATTTATTGTTTCATTAATTGAATAATTACTGCAATGTTATTGTATAATTATTACAGATAACTATTTATTCATTAAAAAATTAAAATAAATTTAAATGATGTATAAAGTCTTATTATATTTCAGAATAATATATATATTCTTGTATATATTCTATTTATCCACATATTAAAAATATTATACATATTAAAATTAAGATTCTGACATTTTTTCACTCTCATTGAATTTAATAATATCAATATCATTATCATGGAAATGTTTCCATTAAATTATTAGATTTCAGAAATTACGTGTTAAGTGATTAATTAACTTTGTCCAATAAAATTATTCCATTTTAGGGTAATTTTATAATATTTATAACATTATTTATACACTTTATTAATCATTTTACCATTAACCATGGTAATAAAGATTATTGATGTCACTATTTATATTTTTTATAAATAATATTAAACAATTTAAAAATATTATATCTTGTTATTAAATATATGGAATCCATTTTTCACAGTTATAAACAAATAATTTTCAAAAATTAATTTAAAATTAATCTTGTTGATGGAAAAAAGAAGACTTGTTTTAAAAAAACATTTAAATTTTTTTATACCCAACCTCAAAGTGAAATTGATTCAAATTAAATAAATTAGATTAATGTTTATAAAATTAATCTAATTATAAATTAAAACCAATTTAAAATAAAGTTTAATATCATAAATTATATAGATAAAAATTCCATTTTCAATTAAAATGTAATATTTTTTTACAATTAATCAAAATGAGAAACTTATCATAAAAGATAAAAATATTAAAAATAGTATATATTGATATTCCATAATAAAATAATATTTTTATTTCTTCAAAATGATGTTATAAAAGTTTCAAAATATATATTTTAAACACTTGCTCCATGAAAAGGTGGCAACACATTTTTTTTGGAAAAATATTTTCTTAGGAATAAAATTTAATTTTTTTTCTTATATCATGTATATAAAAAAATATGAGATATAAATATTAATTTAAAATTATAAATATACTTATATATTTCAATAATATAATCCAATAAGAGTGATTTAATGATTTATTTCTATAAAACACAGTTGTTCATATTTAAATAGTTTTTCAAAAAAAATCATTAATTTTATAAAAGATATAATTTATTATTAATTGATCCCAATAAAATTAATTATAAAAATGTGTATATACCAAATTTTTCATAATTCATTTAATTGTATTAATACCTATCATTATAACATCTAGGTTATAATTTTATTCTATAAATATTTAAAATGAAAAAATGATGTTTCATGGAAACTTAGTGTTGCTTTTAACGTAATAAAAGTTGGTGTGGCATTTAGAGAATGCTTATATTTTTGTTTTTTATAACAAAATATATTAAGAAAAACTAATTTATTCAAATATAATTACTCTTAGTGTTACAGATGTTATAAGAATGATAACTGCCTATAAGAAATCTATAATCATATGTGTCATTGAATGTTCATATATACAAATGAGTGTATAGATCCATATAATTTAATGTTATTATTAAAGATTATTATGAGTTGTGTAATTTTATATATTAATAAAAATTGTGATTATATATGTTTGTGGTGTGGTAGGATATGTTGGGTGCATCATGAGTAATATTACATTAGTGAATACTGCAAAAAATAATTTTCCCCTTATATTTATTAATGGATGATGATATCTGAGAACCTTTAATGGAAATGTTATATCCTAAAAATCCATTTCCATGTGTTCAATATGATATATTAATTTCTGAAACGTCTAATAAATACAAATCGAGATCATAAGATGATGGCACCAGGGTGAAACCTTCTTTTGTATAGTTATCATTATAAAAACATTGTATTGTATAGTAAGCGTCTGTAAGTTGTATTATGTCGTGGTAACCTTAAGTCCATTCTCTATGGGTTCTTAAGTGTGTTGCTCAATGCTAACTTTGGACAATGGGATTCTTTGCCTAATGGTTGTTAGAATGAGGCCTAGAGGGTCAAACACTAAGTGTATCTTAAATCTATAATAAATAATATACTATTATTTATTATTTAATAGGATGAATGAATATTATTCCCTCAAGCTGTTTAATTATGATTCATGTTTTTTTAACAGCTATTTTGTCACATGTTTTTCAAGAGAATATAATGTGAGTGGAATATTTAATAAATATGTATTCACCAGTTAGTGAATATATTATTAAATCATTTATTAGAGTACAATGAATTTATATTTATTTATTAAATAAATTTTCAATATGAAATGAAAATAAGTATTGTGTAGTAATCTCAGACCAAGTAAGAATGTTTTGGTGAGAAATAATAAAAATGGAATACTATTTGACTAAATAATATATAATTTAGTATGTAAGTTAAGTGCATGTCAAGAAATAATAGTAATATAATTATTATGTGTAATGGTGTTCCATTGGGATTAAATAAATAATAAATGACATATGGGAAATTATATAATTTTCAACCTAGAAGTATATAAACCATATTATATTATTTTTTAAGAGAGCTAATTCATTGTGTCAGTTGTGCACAATGAATTTGGAGAATCCCCTCAAGCCCCAGAGAGTTTCCTTTTCCAAGACCGCTTCCCATAATGGAGAGTGATCTGCCTACACATCCCACTCTCATGTCTAGAGAGATCATGGAGAATGGTATATAAGTGATTCTTGTCAATATCAAAGGAAATCAATGCAAGAGATAAGATCTTCCGTGCTAGAACATGGAGATCCCTACAATGATGTTCTGATATTTTTGGAACATATGTGTAACACCAAAATTATTTACAAATAAATTTAATATATAATTAAATGCATGGAACACTATGTCTCTATTAAACACAACATTGTTTTAATAGGATAGTTAAAACCAAGCAGTCAAACAAAAATTTTCTGCTTCTATGATTTTAATTTTGAAAAACAGATAAATATGGTTGCAGTTAGTAAGGTATTTAGAGTTTGATAGGATCAATGTATTTTTTGGTGAATATTATGTTACCCTTATTAATAGTATTATTACCCATAAAAAATGACCCTTATGAATAGTAATTGTTTATGATAATTACTAATCTCACCCATGAATGTATAAGAATATTATAAATGACCTTATTATAATATTATAATTGTTGGTGGTTTTTTAATTCATAAATAATTAATTTTCATTTTCTAGATTAATTTATTACTTTAAATGAAAATTAATTTTCATAAATGTATTCAAACATTATTATTTTTCTTATTATTATAAGATAAATTTTTGAGGCCTTGAATAATTTTTCAAAATATTATGAAATCTGATAGAGTTTTTAAATTTTTATTTTTCGAATAAATTATGATTTTTTTTAAAAAATTAAATTTCTCACATATAGATTTTTTTTTATAAAATGGAGTTAATTTTTTAATAATACACATAGTAAATTTGTTAGGGTGAATTTTGGAGATTTTTATGAAATACATGAATTTTCGGTGATTAGTGTAATTCTATAATTTACAAAATACGCTAAATAAATGAATTTATGCTTCATTCATGAGTCATGGATGATGTAAATAGCCATTTCATCAAAATCACATGAACTTATTAAAGTGTTTAGTGAAAAGACTCAACACTATTTCTTGCCTTTGGAAAATTAATAAAATAACAATAAAAATAAAGAAAATCCCTTCTCTCCTCTACTATAAACACAACTGCCACCCCCTCTTCCTCTCATACCAATCAAGAAATTAGAATTGAGTAAATTCTATATAATTATCTTCCAATGGATCATCCCCATGTCCAAGTCATACATGTCTCACCAAATAGGCTAAAACATAATGACTTAAATAAAATATCAATGAGAAGAAATCAAGATGTAAAAATCATCTTTCATTTTATTTCATTTTGTTTTCCATTTTTATCTTTTTTTGTACTCTTTTCACGTACCATATGCCCAAGGCATGAAACTATTTATCATAATATATATACTATAATTTTATCATGATTATGGAAAAATAAATCATCATAATTTTCTCCTCTCCCTCTCATTCTAAAAATAAATACACCATCTGTGATTTGTTAATTTTCCGATATTGTTGATGATATATATTAAATTTCCTTTTCTTATATCACATATGGTTAAAAAATATTGTATTGGTTGGAAAATATTTTACTATGTATGATATAACCTCTTTTATATTCTGGAATTATCATATATATACATAATATTAAAATATATAACAAAACTAGTTCATGATTATTGATGAACCACCACAATGATCAAAATGAATATAAATAATGTTTTATCTAATGTTTCATTATAATATATGAAAAAAATTATTTATGGTATAATTTAATATTATGGAAATAAATTAATACCATTTCATTCGACTTGTGTAGTTTCACTTCCATTCGACAAGAAAAACCGTTACGAACCGACCCTGGAAATCATATAAAGAACGGACCCAAAACAATAGAAATAACAAAGTATTTTTAAATAATTGGAGGAATGATGTTATAAAGTGATCATATAAGGTGTTATAGACATGAATATGTTTGTTCAAAATATTAATAACACTTTTTTATCCATTGTAAAAAAAAATTAAACACATTTTATGTAAGTCTAACCCGGGGTAAGGGAGTTCTTCTCCTAATTTCCAATCTTTAGGTTAACCTTATATTTCTTTAATTATGTGGTACTAAGATTATTTATTTAATGAATTTTATTATATTATGTTTTATTAAGTGGACATATATTTTATACACATATCCCTTTAATTATATCAATTTTAACTTCTATTATATGATATTTTTATGAAAATTTTCAATAAAAATCCTCTTTTAGAATTCTATTTTACAAAATTCAAAAGAAATGTTTTTATGAAATTATTCACATTTTATGATTATGTTATTGTTCTTTGGATTTTTTTAGGATGATGTTTGGGACCTATATCTCTATCCAATTCATTCAGTATATTTATTTTGTAAGTTAGTTATATGGTTTCTCATAGTTTAAATGTGATGGTTACACCAAATGGTAGCAGCGAGGGTTGTATTGTAAGGTAGCCATGAGGGTTAAATTTTTAAGTATGTAATTCCCCATGTTACCTTCATGCTTTATTTATGTTTTCTATGTTTTATTGAAATATCATGTTTCAAAGAGTATGTATGTGATTCTTTATGGGTGAAATGTATGTCTTTGTGAAAATGATTTGATATATTTATAAGTATTCAGGGACTAATGGTTTCACTCAATTTTATATCTCTTATAGAGACTTTATTCACATCCCATGTATGAAAATGTTTTTCATAGTTTTTTATAATGTTTAGGTGAAAATATGAAGACAATATGAATTTTGTGATGTTTTTTATCAAGATAAAGTGATCATGTTTTATTTCAAATGTTTTATATTTTGGAAGAGTGGATGTTATTTTACTATTATCATCTTCTATGATTACAGGATTTTATGTATGTATTATGTTCTATTTTTCTAAAAATATAAACCTAAAAAGATCCTCATTGTCTGAGAATGTAAGTTACAAAAATATAACATGGTATTTTGTAATGTTTAAGTTCAGGTCCTTATAGTTGGTATCGGGGGATGGTTTAGAAAACATTAGAGGTTAAGATGACATTAATAGAATAAAATAAATAATGTTTTCCTTATTTTTAAGAAATAAAATTAAAATATTACCATGTTGCTTCATCTAAGATATTTATATTTATAATGGTTTTCCATAGATGAAATAGGGAAGCTGAGGTTAGAAGGAACAAAGAGGATGATATCTTTCTAAATCTGCAACCAAGAATGCTAGGTATTGGAATTATGTTGTCTGTGATAGTAATTTCTTAGCTATTTAAATCAATAAATAGTGGTGGAATCCATGCATAATATTACAACCAATGATACCACAAAGGAACACGATGATAGTGGAACATTTTATAATGCAACATCCTCCTACTTCTAGTGGATCTTATGACCTAGTGGTGGTTGAATGGATGGAATAAATAACGAGAAAAACATATTTGATGTCATGGGGTGTTTGGAAAATCCAAAGTTTAGCCCTTCCATTTGTTTTATTTAATATGAAGTTGACCAGTGGTGTTCAATGATCAAGAATATCAGGGACAACAATGAGATTTATTCCTTGGGATGAGATGAAATTAAAAATATTTTACTTGAAAAACAATTCCTAAGGTGGTTCGACTTAGGATGTAAAAAAATTAATTGAATTGGAGAAATAGAAAAAGGATTCAATGGCTATTTATAAAGAAAACTTCACCTGGTTAGAACAGTACCTTCCAAATCTTATTCAGGATCTTCATAGAAAAATAAACCATTATAACTCTAAATTTAGGCTAAGATATCCATGGGATTTTGCCACCCGTTAATTCAAATGTTATGATAATAAAGTCTAATGTTATGAGAGGGTAAAAATGGATTTTTTATAACCATGTTTACTTTTAAAATATATATATATTTATAAAGCATTCCAGATGGCAAGAAATAAATAATAATCAATCAAATAAATATGAAGGTAAGAATGTTTAGTTTTCAGTCTGTGAATAGTGTGGTAAAAGGCACCCTAGAGAATGACTTACCAAAACTAGGAAGTGTTTTCAGTGAGATATGTTTATAAAAATGCCCTGATATTGTAATTAAAATGATCATAAGATTAATCATCTTATGAAAACTATAATTTTTTTTAAATGTAGTCAGATGGGTCATCATGAAAATATATTCCCAAAGAAATATCTGAATGATGGACTGAATCAATACTATAATCAGAAAGGTGTAGTGAGATCTTTTTCAACTACGTCAGTAGATTTTAGGACACCCAATGATGTGGTATCAGGTACATTTATTATTTACTCAAAATTTTATAATGTCTTGTTTTATACAAGGTCTACATGTTCCTTTATTTCTAAGAAATTTTTTACTAAATTGGAAATCTTACTTTAACAAATGAGACCAAAAATTATGCTTAAAACACCAAGGGGAAATATTATAGCAAAAAGGCATTACAATAATCTTCCAATTTCTATCTATGGAAAGACACTACCTTAAAACCTAGTTTTTTTACCTTAGTATAATTTGATGTTATTATGGGTGTGGATTGGTTATATGTTTATCATGTTAATATTTATTGTAGAGCTAAAGAAGTTGTTTTAAAAAATATTTTTAGTTTGTATAAAATAATTACCCCATACATTTGATAACATATCAAGGAGCTAAGAAAATATTAAATGATGTAAATTAAAGTTATCATTCTCAACTATTGAAAATAAGGGAATAACTCAGATTAGTGATGTGCTAGTGGTAAATGAATACATGGATGTTTTTCCTAAGATTTTCATGGTGTTATACCAGATTAGGAAGTTGAATTTACCATTGATATAGTTATTTATCCAATGAAAATTTCAAGACCCCCCTTATCGAATTGTTCAAATGGAACTTCTTAAATTGAAAAATCAATTGAAAGTGTTTCTTGATAAAGTCTTCATTCTTCCTTACACATCACTATGGGGTAATATTTTTTTCTCATTAAAAATAATGATGGAACTTTTCATTGATTATAGATATTTGAATAACATTACTTTTAAGAATAAGTATCATTTTTATCATATCAATAACTGGTTTAACTAGCTCTAGGGAGCTCAGTATTTTTCCAAGATTGATATAGGATCTGGGTACCATCAGCTAAAGGTGAAGTAGGATGACACAAAAAACAACTTTCCGAAATTGATATGGGAAGTATGTGTTTTTGGTTATGCCCATTGGTTTGATAGATTATCCAAGTGTATTCATGGATCTTAATAATAGAATATTCCATGAATTTGTGGATATATTTGTTGTTGTTTTCATTGACAATATTTTGGTATTTTTAAAAATCTATTAGGATCGTGAAAAAAATTTAAGGATTGTCTTGCAAACTCTCAAAATAAAGATGTTATATGGAATTTTTAGTAAAAGTTATTTTTGGTTGAAACAGGTTTCTTTTCTTGGGAACATTGTAAATAAAGATGGAATAACATTTGTTACTTCTAAAAAAAGTGGTTGATGAATGGAAAATGCCTAAAAATGTTATAGGTATTTGTAGTTGACTTGGATTAGTGATCTATTACTGACAGTTCTTTAAAAAAAACCACATTTATCTAAGCCACAAATTAAGTTAACACGGAAGGTGGTTACATTTATTGTGATATAAAAACGGAATTTTTTTTAGGAATTGAATAAGATATTGGTGATTTCTCTATATTTGGACCTGTCTTCCAGAAATGGTGATTTTTTCATATAAAGAGATGCTTTATTGAAGTTACATAGTTGTGTTCTATTATATAATGATCAGGTAATTTTTTATTCTTCAATAATTCTAAAACCTAATGAGTAAAATTATCGGATACATGATTTGGAATTAGAATATTTAGTTATTGATTTGAAAATTTGGAGGCACCATCTATAAGGATCCAAATGTGAAATATATACTAACCATAAAATTTTGAAGTATATATTCACTCAGAATGAATAAAACATGAAGCATATAAGATGGAATAAACTAATAAAGTGTTATGAATTCATTATCAATTATAATCCATGAAAATAAAACAATGTGAAAGATGTTTTGAGTCAAAAAAACATGCATCATAACCCATGTAATATTTAGAACAGGGCCCCTTGATAAATAGTTTGATGAATTTTGGCTTGGATGTTGTTGGTGAAGAAAATTCCCTTGTTTTGTTTCATGTTTCACTACAGTAATCTCTATTAGAATGAATTATAAAAACACAAAATGAAGACTACGGGTCACCAAAAATGTAAAATTGGTTAATAGGGGTATGTTTCTATAATTTATCCTTGATAAATATTGTCTTTTATGATTTTGTAAGTGATTATTTATGTGTTGTGATTCCAATATAAAGAATATATTGTTATGTGATCCTCATAGTTATCTATTTTTAGTTCAACCAAGAAGTTCTACGATCTACAGTGACCTTCGGGAGTATTATTGGCGGGATTGAATGAAAGAGGGATATTATAGATTTTACTATGAAATGATTGATATATCAATTGGTTAAATTAGAGAGACAACAACCAATGGGGATGCTTCAGCCTTTTCTAGTTCCATAGTAGAAATTATAAAATATATCTGTAGACTTCGTGGTAGGATTACCAAAGAAATCTCAAGGTAACAAGGTGATTTGGGTTGTTCTTGATAGGCTGAAAAAATCTACACATTTCCTTCCTATTCAAGATGCTATGGGTTTGGATTATCTTTATTAATTTTACCTCAAAGAGATTTTTAGGTTACATGGAGTTCATTTTTCTATTGAATTTGATTTTTATAATAGGTTCACTTCTAAATTTTTTTAAGGACTTCAGAAGTATTTGAGAATAGAATTAAATTTCAACATAACCTTTCATCCTTAATATGATGGACAGAGTGGGAGAAAAATTCAAATAGTAGAGGATATTCTTTGAGCTTGTTCAATGGATTACTAGGGATGTTGGCATCATCATCTTTATTTAGTTCAGTTTTTATATAATAACTGTTTTCATTATATAATACTTATGGCACCTTTTGAGGCATTGTATGGGAAGCAATGTTGAACTCCCAAATTTTGGGATAATGTTTGAGAAACGAATTTTGTGGGACCATAATTGGTAGAGGTATTGGATGATAAGGTGAAGATGATCTAACAACACATGAAGATAGCTCAGAATATGCACAAATGTTATGTGGGTAATTGGAGGAAAGTCTTTCCTTTCAAGGTAGGTGATCATGTATTTATTAAAATCTATCATTGGAAATTTTGTAGGAATTATGGGAAGAATAGAAAGTTAAGTCTATCACTCATTAGACCTTATGATATTCTATAGAAAGTTGGACTAGTCACCTACTAAGTGGAATTACCTCCGAGTATATCTTAGGTACACAATGATTTTCATATTTCTATGTTGCAAATGTATGTTCCATATTCATCTCATGTTGTGAGACAAGATGTATTTTAGCTAGAATAGAACCTTTCTTATGAATAGAAACCTATTATGATTCTTTATAATAGAAATAATGTATTTTGGAATAAAGTTATCCACCAAGTTGAGGTTTTTTGGAGGAACTGCATGGTATAATAAGAAACACGAGAATCTAAAATTTCTCCCAGGAAAGGTACCCTGACTTATTTAAAAAGTAATTAAAAAAATGTGATGATTCAATTTTGAGAAGGTGGGGAGAATATAACACCCCATGTATTTAAAATTAAATTTAATATAGAATGAAATGAATTCAACACTAAGTCTCTATGAAACAAAAAATTTTTAAGGATATAGCTACAACCTTGTCGTTAGATTATATTTTCTACTTCTATGATTTGAATTTTAAAAAACTAACATACACATCTGCAGTCATTAATATGTTTAGAGTGGGTTAGGATCAACATAATTTTTTGTGAAAAATATGTTACCCTTATAAATCGTAATGTTATGCTTATTAATAGTAATTTTTTCCTTATTCATATTAAATATTACAAATTATAAGTAACCTCGCCCATGAATGTATAAATAAAATTAACGCATCATTTAAATGATATTATGATAATATTATAAGTGTTGTTATATTTGTAAGTCAAAATTATTTAATTTCATTTTTTAAATTTTAAAAATTATATGTAAATTATTTTCATTAAATGTAATAAAAAAATTTATTTTATTGTCTCACAATTAAAATATAATTTTATGATACCTTGATTAATTTTTCAAGGTGTTAAAAAATCAGTTATAGTTTTAAAATTGTTATTTTTGGAATAAATAATGATAATTTTTAAGAATCATGTTTCTCATACAGAGAAAATAATTTTGATAAAATTGATTTAGTTTTTTAATTATAGATGTCAACAAATGGTTGTGGTGATTTTTTGGGATTTACTGAAATACATGAATTTTTGGTGAATAGTTAAATTTGATAATTTATGAAATTTGCTAAATAAATAAATTTTGAAAAAATGATTGAATTATAGATGATGTAAATGGACATTGTTTGGAAATAAAATTCATGTATTATATTATATATTCATAAAACCAACACTTTTTCTTGTCTTGAGAAAAATAATAAAATAATGATTGAGATAATGGAAACCCCATCCTCCCCTCTACTATAAATACCACCCCTCACCCACTCTTCCTCTCACACCTCTCAAGATTTGATAATTTCATAAATTATACCCAATAAGCTTCCCAAGGATATTTTCAACATCCAAGACCTATATAGGTCACCAAAATGACAAAACCAAAGGCATTAAAGAGAATCTTAAGGATAAGACATCAAGAGGTAAAAATACTCTTTAATTTTTGTTTATTTTCATTTCAATTATTTTTTATTTTCTTATAATATGTTAAAAAATCATAAACAAGAGGCATTAAAAAATACTTTATCTTACATATATTATAATTTTATCATTTTTATGGAAAATTTCATTGTCAAACTTCTCCTCTCCCACTCAATTTAAAAATAATAACACCTTATGTGATGTGTCGATTTACCGACATCATGGAAGATATATATTAAATGTCCATAAAATAATTTAAATCGGGTTATAAAAACATATTAATGGTATAAAACAATTTTATTTTTTGTTATATAACCTCTCTTATGTTCTGTAATTATAATATATACATAATATTAAGTTATAAAACAAAACTAGCTCGTGATAATTGAAGAACTGCCAAAATGATCTAAACAAATATCATTAATGTTTTATCTAATAGTTCATAATAATATATGAAAAAATAAATTTATAGTATAATTCAATATTATATGAATATATTAATACTATTTCATCTACTTTTGTAGTTTCTCTTCCATTCGATAATAAAATCCTTTTCGAACTGACCATGGAAATCATGTAAATAACGCACCCGAAACAATGGAAAGTTCAAAATATTATTAATAAATTGTTGGAATGTTATTATAAAATGATCATATAATTTTTTTTACACTATAATATGTTTCCATAACATATTAATAAAACTCTTCTAACCATTATACATGAATCTTAAAAGCATTTTATATAAGACAAACCTGAGGTAAGGGAATTTATAACCCAATTTCAATTCATTGGTATAACATTATATTTTATTAATTATGTGGTAATAAGATTAATTAAGTAATGAATTTTGTTTATATTATGTTTTATTATGTTTATTTATAGTTTATACACATATTAAATTAATTATATTAATTCTCACTTCAATTATATGATGTTTTTAAGGGACTTTTCCTTACAAATCCTCTTTTAAAATTCTAGAAAAATTATACATAAGGATAATACGCAATTATTCAAGTTTTATGATTATGTTCATGTTATTAGGAATAGTTTATGATGAATGTTGGGACCTTTATATCCCTAAAATTCATTGGTTATGTTAATGTTAGAGTTCATTCATATGATAACTCCATGTGTAACTACGATGGTTACATCACATGGTAGATGTAAGCATTACATTGTAAGGTAGCAGTGAGAGTTACATTATAAGGGACCCTTGAGTGTTAAAAATAATATGGTAGCTATTAGGGTTTAAATTATAACTAAGTAATTCCCCAATATACCTTCATGTTTTATTTATTTTTTCTATTTTTTATTGAAATCTCATGTTTCACAAAGTAAGTATATGATACTTTATGGGTGATATGTATGTCTTTGTGAAAATGATTTCATATGTTTATAAGTAGTCATGGAAAAAAGGTTTTTATCCTTGTTTTTATATCCATTACTGATCTTTTAAGCTCATACCAAATTTTAAAATATTTTTCATAGGTTATAAGGATGGGAAATATAATGGTTGAAGACAATATTAATTTTTTAAAGATTTATATCAAGAAAAAGAAATCATGTTTTATTTAAAATGTTTTATATTTTGGAAAAATATAATACTTTTTTTATTATCCTATTGTATGATTATATAATTTTATATATGTATAATTTTCTATTTGAATGAAACTATTATCCTGAAAATATCAACAATGTGTGAGAATATAAGTTCATGATTAGAACTCAAGATTATGTCATGTTTAATTTCAATCCTTATAATATGTTGATCACTACCATTAGTAATCTACTATTGATTCCTAAAATGTAATGATGGTACAATTCATATATTTTTTCAGATTCATAAGTAGTGAATGATTTACAACTAGGAAATTTATTAATTATTTAAATTATTTATAAATAATAAGTGATAACCCTCTATATAGATCTGATGTTATTTCCCTTGTCTGATTTTAACTGATTTAGTTCCATTGATCACAACATTTATCATTGTTTAAATCTCAGATTGATCAATGATCATTAAAAAAGAAAATTTGGGAACTAACCATCGCATTCTTTCACAGCTCTTGAAACCTTCAAGTGGAATCAGATTAGTCACATAATTATTTATAATCTTTCAAAGATTATTAATTGATTGGTGAATTTTTCATTTAGTTTTTATTTCATGTTTAATCTCCCTTCTTAATTGAACTATGATATATGTTTCTTCCAAATTAATTTCTCTTAGATCTAATCAAATAGATTAATATAGTGACCAACTTTTTTTTTCAAGAACTCATCCAATGTTGGTGTGGATTTGGGCCATAAAACACAATATTATACACTATGTAATGGGAGATACAAACTATTTATCTATGTTTAGTTCATCAAGAATTAATTTGGAAACTAATTCAAACCATTTTTAATGATTACATGTGGTTCATTTTATTTTAAACAGTGTTTTGACTAGGATATCCTAGTTTACAGTAAGCTGGGGTATGTATCGAGTATCCCATGTACACAACATGTGGTCTTTTAAGTAAAAGATGGGTTATCTATTTTAAATCATAACATAACTGACTGGTGACCATGTAACTCATAGACTACACACCATATGGGCCATTATACATGTAGTGTACTCCAATTTTTCCATTTCACTATTTAAACAATGAGTCCCTATACATTTTCCTTGGATGGATGATGAGAAATGTACATGATGTGTAGATCTCTTGTATAAATTGTGTACTTATACAAAATTATGAAGAATTAAAATTTATCTACTATACTATGTAAACCTTATCACCATGTACTTGTGTGTGGTCAATAAGTTGATTTAAAGCTCAATGTAGTGGTTTAATATCTATGTATTTAATTAATTTCTTTGTAATTCTCATATTTGCAGATCATGTATGTTTTGTATTATAATTATTGAAGTATAAGAATTGAAGCACAACACATGACCTAACAATCATTTAATTCTTGTAATCATTAAGTTTATATTACATATCATGAAAGTATATGATAAGTCAAGTATTCCATATGTCACAAAAGTAAACAGTAGATTAACATAACATGTATTGGGAATATTTGGATTAGTATTAACCATGTTGCCTCTAGGCTATATTTATGTACTTAGTTAATTCTCAAATAACTATTTAATTTGATTAAAATTACTATGGATTATAATCTCAAGGAAATTTAGATGATAATTAAGATAAAATATGTAGAGACCCAAGCTTGACATACATGGACATTACATTACTTTTGCGTAATACTTAATACATAACAAAAACAAACATCCATGGACTGTAATAGTTTAGTGTCTTTGGAAACTCGAAACATAATCTTCTAAATATGGTGAAAGATCTTCAACATATCCCATAAAGATCTTCCCCTTTTTTTGTACCTAAAAACTTTCCTTATATCTTGGGGAAAATAAAATATAAAAAATGTGATCTCAAATGATCAGTAAGGGTAAACACAGAGAACCTAAAACAATCCATAAACATTTGAATGCAAAAACTTTAACATAAATTCTAAACATCAAAATCTTGAGCAATGATATAAAACTTTGAAGTACATAAGGCATATATCATAGAGGAACATAAATCATGATAAAATATCATGGGAATAAAACATGTAATTATGGCACAACATTAATCACATGATATGATTTCCATTTTAGCCAAGGCATTACTTCCAAGACCATCATAGTGGACAAAGTCCATTACTGAACCGGGTTTACTTGTCGTTCCAGCCCTGTATTACTGAACCAGAGTCACTTGATATTTCATCCATGTATATCTCATGAGATATAAATATTTACCCAATGCATTGGAGGAAGATATAGGTCCCACCCATCTCATAATGAAATCATTATTTCATGTGTCACAACATAAATCATTCATCATGACCCAAAGAATAAAATGGGTTTCATAAACATCATCCCATCATAACATAATCCATATAAAACAAATTGATATCATTTCATCATAATAAAAATCAAACCATATAAATAATAGAGAAATTATATTTGAAACATTAATATACTAAATAATTTTATCTTAGATGAAAAATCGATTTGATAAAACACTTTAAAAGAATTCTTGAGGAAATATCCTTTCTTCTTCAAAATTATTTTCTTTTCTCAAAATGACATGAAATTTTAAAAGAAAATGATTTTTTTTAAAATAATTATGAAATTTTGTAAAGGAAGATTCATTGAAATAAGTCGTTATGAAACTGTAAAAATCTGTTCATGCCGTATAAGTTAAAAAACATTCTCCTCGTACTTTTTCCAAAAGAGTCCCAAAGTACCTTGTATGGTAAAAAAATAAAGATTCCTTCTATACAATGTGGTAAAATTAAAAAAAAGGGTAAAACTGACTTTAAAAATACATGGAAGAATATTAAACACTCTAAGAAAACATTTTTATAAAACATGGACATGGATGATAAATATAACCCCAGCAAATACTTACGGATAAACAATCTCGGATAAGAACGAGATTGGAATAATTATCCCTTACCTTATGTCCAATTTCATCCATATGTGTCTAAGACTCCTGTATAGTGGGTTTAATCATATTATTAACTTGTAACATAACCATAATAATATTTATTATATCATATATGATTCACTTATGACTGTATATTACCCGTTCCTTTGTAAATTCCACGTTGAAGCAGCATTTTGGGTAAAATCATTTCATTTATCGTACATGTTTTGACTTGTTGTTCTTGATATTATTACATATATCCTGATTTAATTAATTAAATAATGTAAAACATTATTTATATATAATATATATTCATCATATAAATATATATGATAGATCGATAAATGGAATGGAATACACCGTTGATGGAGACGGTAGGTCGTACGTACGTATGAACGCTGTTTTCGTTTCCTTATTGAATTTAATGGAATTATGTAAATGAAACATATATGTACATAAATACAGTATCATTATTATTTAATACCTTTCATGATTATTTATTATATATACTTTATAATTATACTTGAATGGTTAATTATGGAAAATGAATCTCATCGCATTCATGGAGTCGGTAGTCCGTACGTACGCAGGAGCGATGATATCATTCTTTTGATATTAAAATATTTATAATTGGATGGTATATCATATATACAGAATCATAATAATGTTATATTTATTATTTATATCATTTATACTCATTATTATACCCATCTAAATGATGAAATGTTTGAATAACAAACTACAACACAACGTGGAGACTGTAAGCCGTACGTACGCGCATGCGGTGACTTTTTCATTCATAGGATGGATAAAATAACTAATATGATTGTTAAAGTTTCTTAATAACATCACAGCATATATATTATACTTGATTTAATAATTTATAATTAAAACAACAAAGAATGGGGAAGTTGAAGAAGAATGGAACTTGAAATAGGTGGTGAGATATTTACCTCATCTTCGTGTTCTTCCTATTGATTTGATCAAAAGGGCTTCATATGCTGGATTTATAACTATAATAAGGAATCTAGGATGAATTGAGGAAAATTTATAGGGTATTTGGGTAGGTTTTGGCCGAGCCAAATGGCTTGGAGGTGTGAATCAGAGAGAAGTGGGAGTGCCCTTTTATAAGATGGGTGAGGGGCACCTTTAGAAAAACATAAAATATTATTTTATAATAAATTTATATTCGGTTTATAATGTCTCTAAAGTGACGTATTTAGAGGCTAGGGTGGGTATGGGTCTAAATACTTTCAACCAATGTGTTTTAGACAAGTTTAGGTTACCATTTTAACCTTATTATTTGGATTTAACTCTAAGTTAAATATTTTAACGTTTACCGTGTCTTCTTGTATTCTTAAACTATATGGTTAATAAACATACTATAAACTACCAATAGAAACCGAATTGGTTAATTAATGTCATATATATTATTATATAAGTCTTTTTTCTGAACCATAGGTTTTTAAGACCATTATATCAATTAATAATATAATATATTTTAGAAAAACTTTTTTATATCAATTTTGACACTATTTGGTATTTTGTTTTTTCTGAATTCATAACAACATTATTACTTTGAAAACAATTCATCTAACCAACTCTAATGTGTTATATTAACCTAGAAAATTAGTTAAATGCATAAAAAGTCTGAAATTACATTCATTTGGGTATTTATAATATCAATTATGTTAATATTTCATTAATAAGGTAATTACTGCATCATCATTGTGTCATAAATAAGTTAAATTATTTCATGTATAAAAAATATAAATAAAATATAATTATGTAGGAAGTATTTTTATCTTTATAATGAATATTTATTGACGAACTTATCTTGTGTATAACTCTATATTAAAAATGTTTTAGTTATTAAACATTGATTTTAACTATTTTATCTCTTCTTTAAATAAAATAATAATAAATGTCCTAATCTAATCCAAGTGGACCTAAAGGGTAATATTTTATTCCTAATGTTGTTTTTTGTTGAATTACACTTATCCAATAGAATTAGGACATGTTTTAGGGTAATAATAATATCTTTTTTACCCTAAATTACCATCTTTACTTTTAACTGTGGTAATAAAAGTTAAAAGTTACTATTCCCCAATAATTATTCTCATCTAATTGAACCACATTTTACTTACTGATATCAACCGTGACTCTTTGATTTTTCAAATTCAACTCACAGAAGTGGTAAAATTAAGTTTTAGGAAAATTTACAAATGCTCCTAGGAGGTGGGTAACAGACGGTAAAAAGTTATTAAAATTTTTATATATCTAAAATTATTATAAAATGACTCCAATGAATTAAATTGAAATTATATAGGTTTTATGTATCTATTTTTACGTAAAATATATTTAAATAAAATAAATTATTATTTAAATAAAATGTCGGTTTTAACCAATAACTCAGTGTTTTCACTATTCATCAAAAATTGAACGTTTTCAGAGAAATACCAAAAATTCACCCTAGGATAATTTTGATATTCAAAATCCAATAATGAAGTCCATTTTGAAAGATAAAATTTATAAAATTTAGAAAAGTGGGTATTACTATTCATAATGGCTAGTTTATATAATATTTTAATAACATATCGTTGTTTAGTGAAACTCGGTATTGCGTACAATGCAAGCTATCGAGGAAGGTTGCTCTTGCATGTAACTCAAGCCAATAATAGTTTTTTTATACTATAATCTAATATGGTGTTGCATATATTTCAAGATAATCTTGTTATTACGTACAACACAAGACATCAATGAAATTAAAAAAAATATTTCTCATAAAATCTCAGGGTGTTACAAAAGAATAGGTTAATTAAAGAATTTAACAAACTAATTCGAGAATGATGTATCATAAATAAAAATTATTAAGAATTGGATTTTAGTTTTATTAAACATTTAATTTGCTTCATTCATGTGGATGATCATGATAATATACCAAACTTCAGTATGTGACTAGTTTCATTTAATATATTGTTAAATTAAATTGTTGTCATACATTCCCACTTTTTCCTTTTTTAAACCATTTTCCTCTAAATAAATGTGTGAGTAAAATCATATGAAATGTATGGAGACCCCAATAAATTTAAAGTGGTTCAAGTTTAGTGATGATGTGAAACCAATCCAATATAGATAAATAGGATGATATGTTGAAATCTGTAACATAATCTATAGTTAGTTCAATGTGTTTTCACCTAGATCAGTGATTAGTTTATCAACATCTATATAATCTAACCATTAGTAAAATATGATGATCATTCTACTTTAATATTTTATTAATTTCAAGTTTGATGGTAATTTCATTATGGATGTCTTACCATGAACACGTGAATTAATCAAATTAATTACCATGAAATATAGAACAAAGATTAATTAACCTATGATTAAATATTACCTAATACGTGGTTAATCAGTTATGTAAATCATTTCAATTTTATAGGGAATGTGATAAAGATAATAATTATAAATTTACAGATAAAAGAATAAAATCCATCAATTATATATATTAAGTTGGTATAAGATTCCACTACTTCAGTAAATATCAAAAAAATAGTTCAATGTTCTTGACCAAAAAATGTTAGGGTTCATTCAACTATAGGGGAATTCTAACATGATGTTTTGGGATGAATTACTTTTTTCACCTCAAGTGATTACTACCAAATAAGTACATGGTGTAATAAAGAGTCAGTGGTTGAGGAAATCC
Source organism: Viscum album (assembly GCA_963277665.1). NCBI lineage: Eukaryota > Viridiplantae > Streptophyta > Magnoliopsida > Santalales > Viscaceae > Viscum > Viscum album. Next base: position 236,556,733 of record OY728159.1, read on the forward strand.
AATATAAGGATTCAAATATTATGGATTCTACCAAAAAAATTAAGGAAATGGGAGTTTATATAGTTTCAATATGGAATTCCAATATCTAAAGCCATTAAAGTTATTTAACCAACCAAAGTTGTGGTAATAAAAAGGGGAATATGGATTATTTCCAATTGAATATAAAAACTATAGGATATTCCAAATCTAATGGAGAAGGATATATGGTTTGAATAAAATATTATATGATTAATAAAAAAATATATATTTATTTGTATAAATTTTATCACATAATGTACTAAATCAATGCTCAACTTATTAGTTGAAACAGAAATTAAATTATTTAAAGCATATCATTGTGATCTATACTTCAGAAGGAAAACCTTCTCACCAGCACAAATTTCCCTGAATTTCAATGGATATTTCATTTTATCATCTGCCATGAAATAAAATTATATGTGATGAAAAAATATATTCCTAAATCACGTAGTAATAAGGCTAGTGATGAAGAGTTATCTACCTATGAGAAATATATGTATGATGATACAAATTTTCAGTGTCTCGTGATATAATCCATGACCAATGATCTTTTGAATCAAAAATTGGAAATGGATTTATACATAATGATGTCTCGCCTTTGAGATTTATATCTAGGAAAGGTGAGACAAGATATATTCAAGATCTCCAAGAAATTGTTTTTAACTAATCTTGGAGATTATGTGCCAGCTGGGCCTCATTTAGTAAACATTTTTAGAAAAATTGAACACTTTCACATGATAGGGATTCAATTCTCATATGAGAGGAATATAGATCTCATATTTTCATCACTACCCAATAACGTCTCCATTTTTATTTTTATTTAAAATATGAACAATATTTATAATATTCATTCATAACTTCATACATTTATTCTCCATTTGGATAAAGTCATGGGATGTGATAAACCCATGGTTCTTATGGTGAATAAAAAAATAATGAACAACGAAAATGGGCCAGAGACTCAAAACATGTCTAAATCTCCCAAGGACAATCCTTATAATAAGAGGAACATCCATAGGTAGGGAAAGTAAAAGGAAGAATTTTTCTTTTTATGTGGCAATCTAGTCCACTAGAAGTAGAACAACAGTGAGAAGAAAGTGGCAGCTAATATTGAATTCATTATCGAGTTTTATCCTTCAATATCATCACATTGGGAATTAGATATATCTTGTAGTGATCACATAATTATCAAAATTCATGAACCAAGTAGTTTTTGAAATATTTCTAATAGAAGGGTGGATTTGGAAGCTGTTAATGGTGAAAGGATGGTTTGTTTGGCCATTGATGACTACCAGATTTCAATTCAAATGAGGGTGATTTTGGTTTTCACAGATTGTTATTATATACCTACAATTACCAATAATATAATTTTATTATCATTCCTAGTGTAGATTGGATTATTTTCATGTTTGAAAATAATTTTTTTGTTTTATAAATACATCATAGGTTATGGTATGGAACATTTGAATAATTTTCATTACATATTAAATAATGAAAACTGTGTATTCTAAATTGATATGGAATCATGTATGCATGACTCATACAACACCCAAATTTTTCATTACCATCTTGGTCTTATAAATGAGAATCATCTAAAAAAGAAATTTCAATATGGTTATGTTGAACCTTATGATCTTAAACTATTTTAATGAATTCTTGCATGTTTATAAGGAATAATGAAAAAACCACAATTTGGTTGATATGGTAAAAGGGCCATAATGATTCTAGAATTCGTACATGATGATATGTGTGGACCATTTATAGAAGAATATATAGGTGGATATTGTTAATTTATAATTTCTATGGATGACATGAGTATATATGACTATTTATTCTTTATGACGTTAAAGTATGATTACTTTTTGAAATTCACGGTTATGAAGCATGAATTATAGAATTATCTTAATAAGATAAACAATATTTGATTAGATCAAGGAATGAATATAGTAACCAAGAGGTCATTTACATTCTATGGGAGTTTGGAATTCTATAACAACACACTCCTTACACACCATACAAGAATAATGTTAGTGAAAGCTGGTATTATGACTTCTTAGACATTGTATGTTCGAGGATGACTCATGTAGATCTTCACTTAACCTTTTAGGGATATGAATTAAAAATATTGAATAAACATTAAACAAAATACCAACTAAAGAATAAATGGAATCCCTTAAGAGTTACGTAATGGAATGAAACCCATTTTGTTGCATACACATGTATGGGGTTGAGAGGAACTTGATAAGGAATTATCAGAATAAAAAACTAACACCAGAAGGGATAAATTGTATCCTTATCAGGTATATCATGGAAATAATAAGACACTACCTATAAAAACCCTTAAATATGAAAGTGACTATCGCCATACATTCCATATTTATTGAGAGGAAGCACAACCTCAAAAAGGATAGTGGGAGAATGATTGACTTCTATGAATTTAATGATCAAGATACCAAAGAGTTGGTATAGTAAAATATTCCATAGGTCATTGTGGAAGAATTGTTTCATGAAATATAAGTACTACGTAAGAGCGCCTAAGAGGTAAGGGAACTAGAAATATATGGTTATACAGTCACCGAATATGGTGACACATTATTGGTTGAAAATGGTTAACCTCTCTCTGAAAAGTAGGTAGTATAGATCTCAACAGATGAAAGATTTAATGTAGCCATGAATTTTTAAATGTATTACATTCATTAGAACCATGTTTGGGTTTTGGTCAATGAGGTGGTTTTTGTAAAGCTCGCTCCATGAAATTGGGTATTCAAGAGAAAATTGGAAACAAAAGGTAAATTAAATACCTATAAATAATTTGTATTAGTTAATGTAATTAAACAACATCATGGAATTGACTATGATTAAACCTTTCCACTAGTTTCCATGCGTAATTCCATAAAAACTATACATACTATAGTGGATTACTATGATTTTGAGATTTAGAATATGGATGAAAAACCAGGTTCCTTAATGGGTACCTTCATGAAGATGTCTATATGACACAACCAAAAGGGTTTGTGATTCTAGGTAATTCCAAACTAATTTTAAAGATGTATATATCCATTTATGGATTAATTTCAACATCTATGTCATGTAACATTAGATTCAACGAAGCCAGAGGTTTTGATAACGGTGTTACATTTTTTGTTAGTAAGATATCAATAAGGTTTAAATATGTGTATGGAAAGGTAGTGATGAAGTGGGGATGATTATTGAAAAGAATTTGTTGTTCCAAATATTTTGTCACTCAGTGAATCAATATGAAATGGAATTGGATGTACTTCTTAGACATTCTCCATAGAAAATATTAGGATTATAGAACTGATCCTATATTCCAAGACCTGTGTCACTGGAAGAAACTTTGTTACAACATTCCATGTTTGTTACAACATTGCAAGAAGGCCAGGCAATACTTAATTGCATGATGAATTTAGAATATACAACCAATAGCTTCTATTTGGATGAAGGTTGTAAATCAAATCAGATAGATAGAATCTTCAAATAATAATACATGTGTTAATGGAGAACACATCCCTCACAACAAGAAGGCCATGAATTACACTTTAATGCAAGTAGAATAAGGAAATGATCCATGCATCATCCATGCTCAAATAAAGGATAAATACTAAATATCTTGGATTTTTTATTCCAAAAAGAAAACAAGGATGGTGTTTAAAGATGGGAGAAGAGAAGAGGAAGGGGTTTTTTGAATTTTTTTATGGAATATCATCTTTTCTATACATTGTTTTTAACAAAGTAAATATGTTCTATGCCTTTGCCAAAAATATGGTCCAACAAACAAGGCCAGTTGAGGACCACGTCTTTAGGAATATGCTGGGCCTAAGGGTCAACTGCACCCATGGGAAGCCTCAAGCCCAGCCCCACAATAGGCGCAGGAGCGTGAGCTGTGTACAAGCCCGTAGGAGCATGCGTGGTGACCAACCTTTGTAGAAAGAATGAATAGTTGGCACCAAGAGAACTATCGAGGATGAAAGAGTGGGTGCAGAAGTGTTTTCGTAGAACACCGGTGCGGGGCAAAACTAGGATAGGGGGTAGGAGAATTCTGATATGTGGTTCGAGTTCTCAGCATTATAAACAAAGTGCTCCCCTGCTATCCCATTTCGACATGGTAAAGAAAAAAACAGGTAAGTGGTCTCAGTCATTTGATGCATCACAGACACATACTCCATTGTTCGATCAATTATAGGATTGATTGCGTGCATCCGGGCCAACCATCTAATATCTGTGGTTTGGTATTGAAATAGGTTCATCTGATATTCTCCATCGATGTTTTCATCATGATCTTGCCATCCCCTCTGCACCTACAAACCAGTACTCGAGGCGAATGATGATATCACCACTCCATGCATCATTTGATCTCCTTCCAAGCTTCTATGGATCATCAGATAATATCAAATCCCATGCATACAATTCAATTTTGATGAATGCATGAATCAAAATATCTCTAAGGAGATTGAGGCAATTTGAAGCTGCTGAGGCTATGAAGAAATCTCCATGATCGAGATTTCATGGAAAATATAATATAAATGAGTTCTTAAAACTATAAATGTGATATTTTTGTGTGAAAGGAGTTTGTGTTGAAGATGAACAAACCAAGAGGTTTGGGAAATTTTAGCCCTGATTTGAAATATTTCAAAAAAAATTATATCTTGTGATTTCAAACCATGAATCTCAGGGAATATCTTTAGAATTTTTAATGTAGAAGGATGAGTCACCCTCACCAATAAAAGGAAGAGTCTGAGAAGAGAAAGGTTGTTGCGAATCTCCACGAAAGGGTAAACCTATGTCTCCGAAGAAATAGATCCAATGCAAACCCCTCTGGTTTGAGAAAGGCATGGGTTTTCGGCCATCCTTGCTAGATAAAGAAAAGGTTCTGTGAATCCCTTGTGTGAAGGAGAACTGTGAACCACCTTGGGGTGTGAAAGACATTGCACCCTCTGTGTGGAGTAACTCTCGAATACACGATGGGTTCCTTCAAACCCATTTCATGCTTTGTGCATGATGAAGAAACCTCAAACACAAAATCATTGCTACAAACACTTATTGTGCTCTTGAGAAGATAGAACCAAGAACCTAGATGGATCTTTTAAGGATATTCATGCGAACCACGTTCCTGGAGGAGATAAACTCATGCACTCATTGAGATATGAAGAAGAACCCAATATTTTGGGTGTTTCATACATGACACAGACACTTCTCTCTTAAGAAGAATAAATAGGAGGTAAGTACCCATTGGCACACACTTTTGAGAAGGGTAACCCTTGCACACCCGTGTTATACACATTTGTGTTGTGTGTGAATGAAGAAGAAAAGGGAGGGTGCATGCATGGTTGAGTTCATGTGCATGTATAGAAAATAAAATGCAATGTGTGAGCACGTGTGAAGAATAAGGATTAAGAAAGAAATAAGAACAAACACATGATCATACCCATTCTGGTTTAAAGAAACACACAATTATATTAAACGAAAATTAGATAATAACTTTGTGTGTGCAAGTAACCAAAGAAAAGAAATATTTTGTGATATTAAGTGAGAAAAATCAAAAATAATAAGAGTAAGTGTGTGTTCTCAAATAATTATACCCATTGGGGTTTTCACATAAGAAATAAGAAGGGGATTATTCATACATGCATGCATTCACAAGAACATGAGAAGAAACATAAAAGGAAGAATAAAGATTGTGAGTGCACGTGTGTAAATAATAAGAATAAATTCCTTGAAACTCATGAATAAAGCATAATTAACTATATTATCCAATAAATAAAGTTCTGATGCCTTGTAATCTATTCATGAAGTTTATTTGAACTGAGATCGATGCTATATATAATTAAAAGAATATATTGTATATGAGTTGACAGTAATTGAGAATCCAAGAAGAGAGATTGTGATACTATTGTGAAAGATCATTCATTCATATTAATATTCTTGAAGATGTTGTTTTCACCACTTGAACACATCTTATTGAAGTTAGGTCTTCATTAGATGTAGAAAGAATTGCCCGATCATTATTGAAACTGATTACTAATCAGAAAAGTGATCAATGTTATTAAGAAAGGACAACAGATATTATCAAAGTTTGTTAAAGATTCTTGAAGATATTCACATGAAAGTTTGATTCAGAAATCACATGTGGGAATATCAAAATATCCATTCATATTGAATCAAGAAGCTTCTCTTGTTAAAGCCAGGAGAAAGAAGTCTTTAGTGGGACTCTAGAAACACTATGGGAAGCAGTATAAATATACACCTACAGGACTTAAGAGAGATACAGTTGGACTCTGTATCAACCATTGTAGTTGATAATAATATTATAATGGAGAATCTGTGTTGGAGAGAATAACCAACACAACAAGGAGTATCTCTTTGAACTGAACCTTTTAAATACTTGTTTTCAATGCCTTTACATTTACTTCACCATTTTAGGTATTGTTGAGAGATATAATAAGAGTGTATATAGGCTTTGAATATCCTTAAAGGATAAATCGAAAAAGAATAAATTAGTAAAAATATTTTAAAGGGACCACTAATTCATCCCCTCCCTCTATCAGTGATTCACACTAATCTAGGAACCTCAACTCATATCAGAGGTAAGGTCACCTATAAAATATCCAAGTGAGTATTTATGATGTGTATATATGATAAGATATGTGAGAAACCTCAAATAGAGATATCTACAAGGACTCAAAAGAAAAGAAATATGAAACAGGCAAGAAATATGAAGAATAGGCTTACTACAAATGGGTAGAGACCTTTTACTAAAGGTAATATGAAAGGTACAACATGTGATAATACTTATTATTCTTATGATGAAGTCTGTTCAAGTTGAGATAATAATAGATGAATTAGTGATCTTTAGACTACACTCAAAGATTATCTAAATAAAGTCCCTAGAGAAGTAACAAGACATATTGCAACAAGAATTAGTACTCATCAAGATGAAAATGTACAGGTAAAATAATAATTTTATGCCATGGAAGGTGAATTAGCTAAAAGGGTAGGCATATCAAACACTCTCACAGTACTTGTCAAAGAAATGGAAGAAAAAATTTCTCTTTGCAATGAATGAATTGGGTAAGTTATAGAAGAGTTTCAAGGATGTATATGTGTGAAGGAATTCTTTGAGATTTTATTTATAGAAGATTTCCATGAACTTTAAAAGTTGAACAAAGTATCTTTGGTTGTCAATGATGCTCAACTAGAATACAAATCCAACAAGGTAAAGGAGCTTGACGTCTTTTTGAAAAAATAAAAGAATGTTCATTAACTATAGATGAAAAATATGAATGGGAATTGGGAAAGCCAGATGAGGACAGTTGGGGGTGAAAATAACTCGGTCAACATGAAGTGTTTAGAGATGGAGGTGAAATTGAATAATTAACAATCACTCCAAGTTGGAATATCCCAAACAACTAAAAGAAGATATGTTCCCACTCATGTTTTCATTGAGGAATATGTTTCCAATAGAAATATAAAATCATCTTCTAATCCAATGGAAACTTTCTATAAGAATAAGGTATCCCATAACCCAATTATTTATGTTTCTACTAATGTAGTTGCATCTGTAGTATAAGTTCAAGGATAAAAGCTGGGAAGATGCGGATTAATAAAAATATTAATACATTCATTAAAATATCAAGGATGGATACTGGGATGAGTAATAAGAACAACTCCCAAATGGATTCTCCAAATAAAGAAAGACAATTCCAAAAACAAAAAAGCATTGAATCTAGCAAGAAACATAATACAAGAAGAAGAAGGATATTTGTTGGCTATTGTTGGTGTTGTTAGAAATTTGGGAATTAGGCCAATGATTTCTGGAATAATATGTCAGCATATGAAAATTATGCAAGGCCTAAATTTAGGGAATGTAGATGTGAAGAAATGAATCATCCTACAAAGAAAAGGCAGAAAACACAGATGAAGAAGAATCTCCCTATCAAAAATAAATTTGAATATCTTGAAAAATTATTTGATAATTGCAACAGAAGTGGGCATAGTTATGATGAGTGCAGGTTTATTCCTACCATTCCCCATGCATATATTGATAATAATTATAGTCCAAAATAATGGTAGGATAATGAAAAATAGTTTATAAGTCTTTCATGAATAATATGAAAAACCATTAAGTCAAGAAAAAAGTAAAATACAATATTACTAAGAATATTTTCAAGCCGGATTCCAAGAATGTCATCTCCACCAAGAAAAGATGCTTCTATTGTGGAAAGAAAGGCCATACCATGGGTCACTACAAACAAAACATGGAAATTAATGGAAGAAAGATGAAATGAAAAGGAGAATAAATCTAGAAGAATATGGGATTGACTAAAGACATTATTGAAGATAATATTAATAAGTTTCATAAGAAAGGTAACCTAAAGACAATAAAGAATCCATGTGGAAGCTACAAATTAGAAAATATTATGAAGGAATGTTTAGTTATCTGGCCTAATTAATTAAAAATAGCTAGATAACTACAATGGTCTAAAGATGATGATATACAGAGATATCTTCATGGGTCTCAGGGTCTCTACTGGGTATTGTTATACTCACCCCTAAACGGGCTTCGCCCACACCTTGTTGTGTCTAGTGCAGACTACTAACGCTTTGAGGCAGACCTTAGAGGTTCGGGACTTGGTAATGATTGGTGCGATAGGAGAATTTGAGATCCTATTCTTTGACTTCATACTATAGATACTACCCTATAGGTAGAGCTATAAGGCATAAATGAAAACTATTTTCTTCCCTTCAGTTTCTAGGGCTTGTATTCTGACCCACTAGTTTCAGATTTTAGTTTTACATGTGGTTGACTTTACTCTTGTGGTTGTACCTTACTTTTTTTTGTTTACTTCAGTTTCCTTTTTTTAGTGTGTACAAATTATTATGGAGATTCCTTCCCTATTCGGGAAAATCCTTCATGTTTTTTTCAACCACCCCTAGCCTATGGAATGTGGGCTTCAGGTAGTCAGGTCCGGGCCCCATGGGACGGGTCGTGAAAAAGTTGTACCAGAGAAAGGTTGGTTCTACCAGAAGAACTAAGAGTATACTTTTACTGAGGAAATGGTTTAAAGTGTCATGAGTTAGGTTTCAGAACAGGGAGTCTAGTGTTGGGGCGATGACCGACATATCCATACCCTAGGACCTTGAATTCTGTTTTCTGACTCGGTACATGAAAACACCAGTTTCTAGTGTTTTGAAATGTTTTCTTGATCTTTCTTGAGTCAGAACACCAGGTATAACTTATTGACTTCGGTGCATATTTTTCATACAATATTCCTCCACGAAGACAACCACACTGGATTCCAATAATATATTGTGATAGTGGCCCCCCTAGTGACAAGGAATAGTTATCGAGACCACTCGTAGTGATGGAACATTTGGTAAGTGTACCAGCATCACCTACACCCGTTGAGAAGCAGATGCTACCAGTGGATTATGCATGTTAGATGAGAGAATTTCATGAGTTCTATAGACAAATACCACCAAGGATTCGAGTCGATATGGACCCTTAGGAAGTATAGGACTGGATTGAGGTGGTTTTGTAGGTCTTTTACTTATTAGATACACCGACTGAGCAGATGGTGATCATGGCTGCAAGCCTTATTCATGGCTCAGTAGGATGATGGTAGAGCTCGACACATCAGGTGCATGAGGCGATGACCCTCACCTAGCTGGACTTTGAGAGCCTTTTCAGGGTAGATTTTGTGCAGGTGACACTATGCTCTGTGCATATTCCAGAGCTGCTGCATCTTCAGCAGGACGACCAGTCTATGGCTCAGTACTCGGTGAGATTTACTAACCTCTTATGATACTCCAAAAACTTTGTACCGGACCCTTATTTCAGAGGCTAGACCTTTGAGTAGGATATCTGATTAGATATTAGGGTTGTGACAGTTTCTATCAGCATCCCGACACATACTGGGTTGCTAGAGAGAGCTTTACTAATGGAGAGCTTCCATGCCGAGCATGCACTGATAGTGAGAGCCCCTACCGGACGACTGGTAGTATAGTAATCTGTAGCTGGCTATAGACAAACGGCACAGAAGCCCAAGCAGGCTAGAAATTCCAGAGGGTGACCTCGGGATGCAGGGTCATGGGTGAGAGGCTCGAGTGGTTGATGTATCCACCAGTGAGGCATAATCTATTTTTCCTATAGGAATAGGGTCCTAGATCTCGTGACTATATGAATCCCCATGCAGATGATAGGAAGATGGTGGAGGGGACACCGAGGCAGCGGCAGGGGTAGTTTCATGAGCATTATCCAAGTGGCAGACAAGGAAGGGGAGCATTACGTGTTTTAAAAGGTGTTTAGGTTCAGCAGGCACTACCCCCACCACCCCCAATCGGTCCACCATGAGCTTGGGGAGAAGGTGGATGGGAACAGGCCTAACTATAGGCAGTATAGGATCAAAATCCAGACGTCCCTGAGATGATATGAGGTATGATCTGTATCTTTTATACTTTAGCAGCTAGGCTTATCAGCATAGGTTCCATCCATTCATTCATTTCTGCATGCTTTGTTCGGGACTCGGAGATTTTGACTGAGCTTTCTGCTCGAACTTTCCTTTTGGAAACTCCTACGGAAGGAGATTCAGAAATCACACCCTGGTGCTGGTAGTTTTATCTTACTCTCGGAGAAGAGAGTTTTTGATGGTATCTTCTAAGTGCGGCGTTGATGTCGAACGATATCATTCTATGCATGGACTGGCGGTCAGCAGTTCATGCACAAATTGATTGCTTGAGATGTAAAGTCCGATGCACACATGGAGTTAGAGGCCAGTTTTCCTTTATTGGTCAGAAGGAAAACAGAGTAGCATGAGATGGACATGTCCTCATGAGGGTGAATCTGATTACATATCAGCTGGCTTACATGACCTTCGACACAGTGGATGAGGCGAGTCCATAGTTCCTAGTAGTGGTGGATGAGTATGAGTACATCATTCCAGAATATGTCACAGGACTACCTCCTCGTATATTGGTAGACTTCCACATTGATTCATACACATGAAAAACACTTATATCTACACAATCATATCAAATAGTCCCTACAGAGCTCCGGGAGCTGAGGGTACAGTTGGAGGACTTACAAAGTAAGGGATTCGTAAGGCCCAACATTTCTCCATGGGAATCCCTAGTGTTGTTTTCCATGAAGTTAGATGGATGTTTGAGGATATGTGTGGACTTATGGGGCCTAAAATAGGGGACATTTAAGAAAAAGTATCCTTTGACAAGGATTGATGATCTATTTGATCAGTTGAAAGAAGCAAAGTGGTTCTCAAAGATAAACACAGATCAGGCTATCATCATCTCAGGGTACGGGATGAGGACATACCAAAGACATCCTTCAGATGTCGGTATGGACATTATGAGTTCTTAGTGATTCCTTTTAGTGTTACTAATGCTCTGGCTGTGTTCATGGGGCTCATTAATAGGATCTTTTATCCATACCTCAATCTCTTTGTGGTGGTCTTCATCGAAGACATCTTGGTGTAATCAGCATCCCAGGGGGAGAAGGTTGTACACTTGAGGATAGTTTTAGACACACTCGAGGAGCACCAATTATATAGTAATCTCTCATAGTGTGAGTTATGGATAAGGAAGGTCCACTTATTGGGACATGTCATCTTAGAGGCTTGATTTGCAGTGGATCCAGTGAAGTTTGAGGCAGTACTTTCTTGGGAGCCACCCGAGAGTGTTACGGAGGTGCGAAGCTTCCTTAGATTAGCAGGCTACTATCAGAGGTTCATACCTGATTTCTCCAGAGTAGAAGCACCTATTAAGGCCTTGAAAAATAATGGGAAACCCTTCTTGGGGTCATAGAAATTCCAGAAAAGTTTTCAACAGCTGAGGCAGAACTTGACCAACACTCCCATCATGAGGTTGACGAAGGAGGGAATTGACTACGTGGTTTACGGGGATGCATTATGTAATGACCCAATGTTTTTCAGTGGAAATTCCCTTCTCATAAGTATGTCATGAAATCACATGAAAACACAACATAATGAACTACTAAGTGCTAAGTGAACTTTAAATATAATTTTGACACTTCTATGTTTGGAATTTCAAAAATCTATCATACACAGTTGTAATCAGTAAGTTCTATGGAGTTTGATAAGAAAAACATAATTTTTGGTAAATAGTAACCTACCCTAATGAATAGTAACATACCCTTATGAATATTGATATACACTAATGAATTGTAACCTCACCTATGGTAGTATAAAAATAATATTCAAGTTGGAATTATGATATACCTATATTTTAGAATAGATTAATGAATTTTTTAAAACTAGTTTTGATAATAAATTATTATTTTAATTAAATATTAAAATAGTCATATTTAGAAAATTATTTTTGAAAAATGGACTTCATTTTGGGATTCTACATGTTGAAAAATGTTTAGGATGAATTTTTTGGATTTTTCTGAAATACTTGAATTTTTTTATGAATAGTAAAATACGACAATTTACAATAAATGCTAAATAAGGGATTTATTGAATCATTGATGATGTTATTATGATGTAATCACTCTTGGTTTGGGATCACATGATAAAATTACCATTATTGGTCATGAAATAATTACTATCCTTTCTCTTGTGGAGAAATAATAAATTAATGATTATAATATTATGAAATCTCTCCTCTCCTCCACTATAAAAACCCCCCTTCACCCCCCTTATCTTCCCTCCTCTCAAGCCTAGTTCCTTGCCAATATTCTGCCCAAATCTCTCCAAAATATCCCTCCCCCCATGTCCAAAATCTCATATCCTCTTCAAAACACCAAAACCTCTCCCCTTAAGAGGTTCTCAAAGGAGGCAGTCTCAAGAGGTAAATTCTTCTTCCCAATTCCTTCTTTTCTTTTAAGTTCTTTTCTTTTAATTTATTTTCTCACCTCCCTTCACCATAATAGTATGATAAATCTAGTAACATACATGTAGTGGAATGTTTTCATTATAATGGTATATTTCATTATCTTATCTCCTTTCCACACCCTTTTATTTGAAAGAAATGAAAGAATCGTTTGAGATGTGCTAATTTAGCACATTCAAGGACAATAGTTTATCAATTTATATTATTATCCTTAATTATGGTCATGAAACCATTTTTGTTATGGTTGAACCAGATTATTATATATGTAATATATCATATTTTTGGTTCTGTAATCCTTTTGTACAAATGGTATTAAATTGTAATGAAAAACATGTACTTTGTAATCAAATCCACTGATTAACAAAAACGGTTATCACTAAGGTTATATATATAATAATTCAACTTTACTCTAGGTAACCTAATTAAAATTAAAACCATGTAATCTCTTAGATGTGAAATAAATAATATAACTTCAATTCTGTACAACCACTTTCATCTTACATATAATCCAAACATGAATATAAGTGAACCAATCTTTTAAAGCCAAGTAAACAAACGAGCCCGGACAATGAAATTGAACCTTATAACTAATCCAAAAGTATTTTAATGAAATAAAAAGGGTTATAATAAATATATTACAAAAAAAGAGGTTCTAGTCTTATTAATTAATAAGCCTAAATTTTTTTATTCATGCCATTAATAACAAGTGGAGAACACCAGCGGATTTAAGGTAAGGGATCCCCTCCTTTTCACTCATAGTCAAGATTGTTCTCTATGCTTTGCCTTTTTGTGTAATACCAAGTGATGGGGTATATTTTCTCACCTCACCATACTTCCCTAATGTTTTATAAGTGATTATAAACCCTTAACCTCTCTCATCATTCTCTCTTAGTTACACATGATACCATGCTGATAAAACGTAATGGATTCTACCCGAACTTCCTTTATTCTTTCAGGTTACACTATCTTTATTTTTTTTCCAAAATGTAGTTGTCTTTTATTTTTATTTAAAATTTCTAAATTATGATTATATGATACATAATCATGTTCCAAGATCCATCTATCATTCTCTTTTGGGGATATACATGTTTTTAAGTGAATCCCTCCTCGATACTTCCCAATAAGCACACTCGTTTTAAAGGAACTTCCCGAACATTTAACCAATTTCAAGTGCAGTCTATCCTCTGTTTAAAGACACTATTGACTTCATAAAATCAGAATTTTTATTATGAAAACATTCATGGTTAAATTATGGTTTTATATAAAAGAATTTCCTCTTTACTATTTTAAAATCTCTATAATATTTTCCGTAACACCGCAAAAAATATTTTAATGCTAAGGTATCTAAAATACATTTCTTATATGTAGTCCCTTATATTTTTTACCACCTACTATGTTATATGACTATATTACCTTATGAACGTCCATATATGTTATAATTTGTTTCTTTCATAGACACTTTCATGATACTCTAATTGGTTATGCTTTATGTCGTGATTGTGGTACCCAATTCTCTCGATGGGTAAACTTAGGTTTATATATGGTTTATTATGTATGATTATTTATGTGGAAAGAATATTTATGTGTAAAGAATATTTATGTGGAAAGAATATTCATGAAAATGTTGAGATGGGTGTTCTTAGATAGTGATCTAATTCATTGGGTAAGGTTATGTCTTATGAGATGCAATGTGAAACGAGATTGGCGGTTATCCTTGACCTGTTCTGAAATGGGAAACGAGATTGGCAGTTATCCTTGACCTGTACTAAAGAAATTTTTTATGATTCTACCACATTTATATGATTCCATGTTTATATGATCCCATGATTATATGATATTATTTCATATGTTCCATATTTTGGATATCAATATGGAATGCCTCTTAACTCATGTGCTTAAGATATATCCTTATGTTCATTCTCTTACTGATCTTTTCAGCTCATCCATTTATTCATGTGTTCCCCAGGGTACCCTATGCAGATGTAAGGGCTAAAAGAAAGTTAGAATATCTTTATGGATATTAAATAAAATAGTGTTTTTTAGCCCCATGTTTTATGTTATATGTACCTAGTCTTCCAAGACACTAGACTTAAAGGTCCCTGGCTTTTACTCTGATGATTATTTATTTTTAAAATCATGAAATTTTATATGTAAAAGACTCGAGTTTATATACATTAGGGACCAGAATTAGTTGCATCCTGATGTAGGATGGTGCAGTGATGGATTATGACTCATGAAATTTGAGGCCTCATGAGTAGAATTATGCGCCTCATGACTTGGAGTTGGCACCAGTAGCATTCACACTGAATATTTGGTGACACTACATAATGGGAAAGTTGTTCATTTTTTACTCATACCCTAAGAGTCTTAGATATATCATCACATAGAAATATATGAGTCTGATATAGCAACTTTGGATAGTGTTACTTTAGGAATATGACTTCGAGATAGTCTATACTCATGGGAATGATAATGTAGTGGCATATGCACTTAGCTGGAGATCGAGTTTTTAGATACTGAATGGGGATTAAGAGTAGTTAGACTCACTTTATATTTCCTACTTGGATATAGATGAGACAGTCTGCCTCCCATCGATGGTTGTTTCCCCTCCCCTCCTTCAGTGCGTTACGGAGGCACAACTCGAATACAACAGCTACGAGACTACCTGTGTTCAGATATCTGAAATCCATTCACCTAACGGATATTTTGAAGGTGGGGAGCACATTATTCCTTTCAAAGGACGTTCAGTTGTACCAGTGGCGTTATGAGAGGAGGTGTTGAGGGAGTTCAATACATCCCCCTTGGATGTACATCCTGGAATGATGAAGATGTATCAGGACCTTCTATGTAAGTATTGGTGGCCAGGGATGAAGAAATCTATGGCAGAGTTTGTTTCTAGATGCCTCACATGCTAGCAAGAGAAGGTCAAGCACCAGATACTAGCAGGATTGAACCAACCCCTCGAGATACCAGAGTGTAAGTGGGAATGGGACTCTATAGACTTTGTTACGGGGTTACCACGTACGTCCAGAGGTCATGATGTTGTCTGGGTGATCATTGACTGATTCACCAAGTCGGCCTACTTCCTTGATATTCGAGAGTAGGGTTCGGCTGAGAGGTTGGGAAGTATCTACCTTTAGAAGATCGTGCAACTTCACAGGGTGACTTTGATGATAGTATCAGACCGTGAAAATTTTTTCACATTCTGGTTGTGGAAATGTTTGTAGGAGGATTTTGGGACTCAGCTTCATTTGATCATAGCTTTTGACCTGCATACAGATGATCAGACCGAGAAGACCATCCAGACCATAGAGGACATACATCTTGCATGTGTCCTAGATTTTGGTCATAGTTGGGAGGACCAAATACCCTTGGTGGAGTTTGCGTACAATAATAGTTATCCCTACACCATTGGTATGGCCCCTTTAAGGCATTTTACGGATGACCGTGCAGATCGCCCTGGTGCTGGAAGGATCTAGGAGAGCTAGCACTCGTGGGCCCTAAGATGGTATGGGCTACCAATGAAAAGGTGTAGGTCATCTAAGAGAGGATGAGGATTGCAAAAATCCAAAAAAAAAGTCTTATGGAAAGGCGAAGAAGACCACTAGAGGTTTAGGAGGGTGACCAGATATTCTTGAGAGTCTCCCCTAGACGAGAACTAAAATGATTTGTCTGAGGCGGAAAACTCTCACCGAGGTTAATCAGACCATTCCTGATACTTCAGAGGATTCACGTGGTGGTGTACCACTTAGAACTGCCCCCACTGTTGGTGAGGTTGCATGACGTCTTCCACATATCCCAGCTGAGAAGATACTTGCATGACCCATCTCACATTATTAACCATGGCGAGCAGGAGATTGATGAAAAGGAAAATTTTGTGGTGTACCCAGTGGATATAAAGGATCGATATGAGCTGATTCTTTGTGGGTGGTCGATACCTATGGTGCGCGTTCTATGGTAGCATAATATCTATAGGAAAACACATGGGATTGAGAGGCTCATATACGTGCCTCTTACCTCTCTTTATCGGTGTTTCCTTATGTGTCTTTCAAGGACATTAATCCCCAAGGTGGGTAGGATGTAATTACCCAGAAAAATTCCATGTTATTTTTTTTAAATTATTTGGTATTTTTACAATTCTTCTAAAATTAACAATGCATGATTCAGAGGCTCAGTGTGCCCAGAATGAATTTATTAACTTTTTTTAAATAACATCTAGTAAGCGTGTGGGTGGAATTTTCTATATTTTGAACCAGTGATCAGATTAAAAATAAAAGGGCACCATTGAACCTCGAACGCTGAGATTCTCCTAGAAATTACTTAACATCAGCCAGTGAGGGCCGAGCAGGAAAGTTAATTTTAGGACTTTTTGAGAAAAATAATAAAATAAATTAAAATAATTATTTTATTATTTTCTCTCTGTTACGAAAAGGATGGATACACTTCTGGGAAACAACGATGTGGCGATGGGTAACTCTAATGAAACACATGGATGAGCCATATTTTGTAACGTAACAGTGAATTTAATGATACAAAAAAGTGACGTTGTTTCATAAATGAAACAGCGTAATGATGTGACATCATGTCATTACAGAAACACTGTAGCATGGTTCTATAAATAGTTTGATGTGTCATGAAAAATAAGGAGGAAGGATTTGGGGGATTCTTGGGTGAAGCTTTGACGTAATTCCACCCCAGCAAAGAATGACGAATGACGAAGAACACCTTTTGTAGGTCAGAACCGGGAAGCGTTGTCGACGTTGTAAAACCATCTAGGAAGAACATATGGAAAAGAACATCATAAAAGGTAGGGGTTTTATGTGATTTGATGTTCCATATCTTCCCATTCGTGAAAAATATAATGAATGCAGACCAACCAACTAACTGGTTGATCTGTTTCTCATCTAATCATGCAGATGGTTGTAGTGGGATCTTAAAACCGGTGATTATTCTTCCTTTTTTTATTATTAAATTTCCCTAATGTTTAAAACACTAACGCGGAGGGCACGAGCCAAATCCAACAAGGCCTAGAACCTATTCTAAACATGTCCTTGGTGAAATCTTTGTGGGGGATCAAAGAACGTGGAGACAAGGCATTTGAGGGCCATGAAATGATGGTAGCATTCTGATGGCCTACAGAAACAACTGCAGGTGCGCCATGCTGGCGGCGGCTAGCGGTGGATGGAGGAGACCCACAGAAACTGGCCTAGGGAGGTGGAAGTTGGTGCACCATCATGCACTGTGGTGGCCAAAGGCAGCAGGGCCGAGCCGACCGTGCGAAAGATGGGAAGCACCCACAGGTGCCGCCGGTGGAATGTAGTAGGATCCAGTGGCACAGACCCCATGCCACGCTGAATGATACGACCCCACATCTGTGGGGCTAGCTGGGTAAAGTGGTCCTCCTTCAGGTGGACTGGGTTGGATGCGGGCTGGATGAATGGCCCAGACACACGGCCTAGTGAACCGGCATGGGTGGGTCGAGCATCACCCAGCGGGCTGGGCCAACAGCGGCCCGAGCCCGCGAACCAGTCGGGCCAATCCCGAAAGGACGGACCCCAGTGGAACAAGGCCAACCCTTAATGGTCCAGAACCAGGTGAGTTCATGTAGACCCCAAGACCCGTTGTGTCGGGCTGACCTGACCAAGTCGGACCGAGCCAAGACCCAACTGGTCCCCGAATAAATAAACACTTATAACGGACAAACCAGGTGTCTATTTGACATGTTGTTAGTGTCATTGGGACCCAATTTGGGAAGCGTTCCCTTTTCATATTCTGGTTGGCCTAACTGAGCCTGGCCAGACTGAGGTGCGAACACCTTCATTTCACAGAAAGGGGTCTAATTAAAGGACCGAGTGTCTGATCGACACGTTGTCAGTAGCATACGGACACTTGTGACAAGTTAGTCCTTTGGAAATACACTATGTGTTTTTTTTTTGAATATTGAAGTGTGGCATGGGTTGGATTAGACTTGAATCCAACTCTGGGATTTTTACTAAAGTTCCCATATCTCACAGACTGGGTGTCTGAATGACATGTTGTCTATCACGTTGGGACCCCTAGGATGGGGTGGTCCCTTGGGTTTTCATTTATGCAGGACTACGTACTGGTTGAAAAATGACCGATGGATTGAGTAAAAAACTCTTCTGGAAATTAGACATGCTTCATGCAGGAATTCAGTGGCTGGCTTTGACATGAAGAAGAAGAGTGACCAATAAGAGTCAACTTTAGAAACTCAAATGACCAATAAAGGTCTGCACCAGCGACCAATATGGGTCAACACCAATGACCAATATGGATAAGTTTCTAGCAACCAATATGGGTCAGCATACAGTGACTTATATGGGTCAATAGTAGAGTTACTACAGATAGGATGATCATGCTTTATGACTAGTCGTCCCTATCCTAGTAACCTTGATGTTATACCATTAGATTGAGCTTTCATTTTTTCCTTTATTCTTCATGATCTAGATCAGGATTTTGATATTACCTTTGTGGTATTTCTTGTTATTTTTTCCATTTTGGATTACTAAGAGACCTTCAGGGGTCTTGGGGTCTATATTGGGTATTGTTATACTCACCCCTTCACAGGTTTCACCCGCACCTTGTTGTGTTTGGTGCAGACTACTAACGCTCTGAGGCAGACTATGGAGGTTCGGGACATGGTAAATATTGGTGTGACGGGATCAGTTGATATCCTCTACTTTGAAATCATACTTATAGCTACTACCCTCTAGGTAGAGCTCCAGGGAAGAGGTGACAACTATTTACTTTACTTTAGTTTCTAGGGCTTGTATTCTAGCCCATGGTTTTCAGTTTATAGTTGTATTTGTGTTTGTACTTTACTCTCATGGTTGTACATTACTTTTTTTGGTTGTTTACTTTAGTTTCCCTTTTTGAGTGTGTAAAGACCTCTACGTAAATGTCTCCTCTGTTCAAGAAAAGCATTCAAGTGCTAGTCACCAACCCCTGGCCTATGGAATGTTGGCTTGGGGTAGTCACGTCCAGGCCTCATTGGATGGGCCGTGACATTGATCATGATAGGTCAGTACCATTATCATGATGCGTGGATGCAGGTAAAGTAGCTCATCTACCATGCGTCATGCGATGCATTGTTGATAACCTGTGGGCACTTTGGAAGATGCATAATTGTGAGAGGGCATAGGATCAAGGCCTTGGGATGGGTGATGTTTCTATCAGTTCTAGATGATGATGTGAAGGATAGGATGGTTCTTTTTTTCTTGTGGTGATTTAATCATGGATGAGGATGAACTCAAAATGATGGTCGGATTGACCTCGAGAAACGCAGCTGACAGGTTGTATGCATGTTTTTTATCAAATTGGTGATTAACTAACTGGTTGTTGTGTTTATGGATGGCATCAGGGATGTTTTGTTGTTTTGGTTGTTTCTAGGTCTTAAGAATTTTGAGGCTGGACCCTTTTCCTTCCTCAATTTTGGCCTTTTTTCCATGGTTTCAATGTACTTCTGCCTTTAGTTTTTAATAAATTCTCTCGATCATGGATTTAGGATACCAAATTCATGATCAGAACTATTATGAATAAAAAAGGTAATATGTAAAATTATAATTTATTAATTAATAGGTTATTAGGGGTTCAAATATCATAGTAATATATAATAGATAATCAGTAATTGGTAACAGGTAATAGGTAATATGTAATTGGTAACCGGTAATATGTAGTAGGTAATAGATAATATGTAAAAGGTATTAAGTAAAAATTAATAGGTAAAGAGTAATAACTAATATGAAATAATAAATAGTTAATAGATAATTTTTTCAAAAGTAATAATTAATATTTAATGTCAAATATGTAATAGGCAATAGATTTTAGGTCATAAGTAATAAGTAATAGGTAATTGTAAATAGGTAATTGGTAATAGGTTATAGATAATGAGTAATAGGTAATAAGAAATATGTAATAGGTAATATGTAATGAGTATTAGTTAATAGGTAATAGGTAACAGGTAATAAGAAATATTTAATAATTAATGCATAATATATAATATATAATATCTAATCAGTAGTATTTAATAAGTAATAGGTAATGTGTAATATGTAATATGTAATAAGTAATATGTAAGTGGTAATATGTAATTGATAATGGGTAATGGGTAATAAGTAATTGGTAATAGGTAATATGTATTATGTAATGGTTAATAGGTAATGGTTAATTGGTAATAAGTAATAGGTAATAATAAATGGGTAAGGTAAATAGGTAATCAATACTAATTAATATGTAATAGGTAATATGTAATAGGTAAGATGTAATTTTTAAAAAGGTAATATGTAATGGGAAATAGGTAATGGGTAATAGATAATTGGAAATAAGTAATACATAATAGGTAATAAGTAATAGTTAATAGGTTAGAGGAATAAATTAAGAGGTAATAAATAATGGATATTAGGTAAGAGGTAATATGAAAAAGATAATAATTAAGATGTATTAAGTAATAGGCAATGGGTACTATGTTATGGTTAATAAGTAATATGTAACAAGAAATAGTTAATATGTAATAGATAATAAGTAAGGGGTAATAGGTAATATTTAATGGGTAAATGGTAATTCATAATAGGTATCAGATAATAGAAAATGGGTAATAGGTAATAGGTAATGGGTAATAGGTAATAGGTAATCGGTAATAGGTAATAGGTAATAGGAAAAGGGTAATAGGTAATATATATTAATTAATAGTTAATAGGTAATAAGTAATAGGTAATTAGTAATAGGTAATTGGAAATATGAAAAAGGTAATAGGTAATAGGCAATAGGTAATAAGTATAAATAGGTAATATGTGATGTGTATTAAGTAATAGAAAATAAATAATACATAATACATAATACGAAATAGGTCACTACTGAAAAGTAATAGGTAATTTGTAATATGTAATAGGGAATCAATATTATGTACTAGTTTACAAGTAATAGGCAATATATAATAGGTAATAAGTAACAGGCAATTGATAATTGGTAATAGATAATATGTAAGATATAATAGGTTATATGTAATAAGTAATTGGTAATTGGTAATTTTTAACAAGTAAATATTTATTAATTAGTAGGTAATAGGTAATAGGTAATAAGAAGTAGGTGATAGGTAATATGTAATAAGGGGTTCAAATATCACAGTAATAAGTATTAGGTAATGTGTAATAGGTAATATATAATGGGAAATTATTAATGGATAACGGGTAATATGTAATATGTTATAGGTAATAGGTAATAATTAATATGTATTAAGAAATAGGTAGTAGATAATTCGTAATAAGGAATTAAGAATAGATAATAGGTAATAAGTATTATGTAATAGGTATTAGGTATTACGTAATAGGTTATATGTAATACGTAATAGGTAATTCGTAATTGGTAATAGGTAATGGGTGGTGTGTAATGGGAAATAATTAATATGTAATAATTAATAGATAATTGGTTATAGATAATAGGTAATAGGTAATAGATATTAGATAGTTAGAAATATATAATAATTAGTACGTGCTAGAAAATATGTAATAAGTAATGGGTAATGGGTAATAAGTAAGTGGTAATAAGTAATAGGTAATAGGTAATATGTAATAATTAATGGGTAATATGTAATACGTAATAGGTAATAGTTAATATGTAATATGCAATATATATTATGCAATAGGCAATAGTAATTGGTAATTGGTAATTGGTAATATTTAATAGGTAATTAGTAAAATGTAGTTGGTAAATGTTTTAGGTAATAGGTAGTAGGTAATATAAGATACATATTGTTTCAAAGGTAAAACGTAATTAATAAGAGGTAATAGGTAATAGGAAATATAAAATAGGAAATAAGTAATAAGTAACACATAACATGTAATGGAAGATAAGTGTTAACTAATAGGTAAAAATTAACTAGTAATGGGTAATAAGTAATAAGTAATACATAATAAAAAATAAGAAGTATGTAGAAGGTAATAAGTAATAGGTAATTGGAAATAGGTAATAAGTAATAGGTAATATGTATTAATTAATTGGTAATAAGAAATAAATAATTTGTACAAGTTAACAAGTAATAAGTAATGATTAATAATTTATAAGTAATAAGTAACAGTGAATAAGGTAACTGGTAATAATTAATTAGTAATAAGTCAAAAATAAATGTTAATAAGTAATAGAAATATATAATAATAAATTATTAATATGTTATATGTAATAGGTAATAGGTAATATCCAATAAGTAATGCGTAATAAATAAATGGTAATCAGTAATAGGTAATAGGTAATGCATTATAAGTAATATGTAATATGTAATAAGTAATATATAGTAAGTAATAAGCAATAATTAATAATTAATGGGTAATAGGTAATAGGTAATAGGTAATAAGTAATAGGTAATAGGTAATATGTAATATGTTATATGTAATATGTTATATTTAATAATTAATAGGTGACATTTAATAATTAATAAGTAATAATAAAGGGAATTTTAAGAATTATTTATTCTGTAACCAACCTCAATTGACCTAGTTTTATCATTTATAGGTTTAGAAAATTTCTACAAAAAACATTATCTGGGGGTATTTTTTTGAATTTATAGAGAGATATATCTCAAAAACCCTCACATGAATAAAGTGATCAAATCCTTCTCCCTCTTCTCATGTACCTAACATAACCAAATGAAGTACTTTAACCCTTAAAAGAATTATTGTTTTGATAAATGATGACTTAAGAAAGCGGTGAGAATCATCGAGGGTAGTGCCTAAACATTCAATGGCATCATTCTGAGGTTCATGGAGCATGTTCAGATACTACTAGAGGGATTATATACAAGAATCCATTGAAAAAAATGTATGATGACTAGAGGTAAACCAATTCAACAACTAACAATTATTTGAAATCAAAGAAAATTTTACCTATTTTATAATTTAATTCTAAAATACATGGGGAAGATCCTCTCTAGAAAATTTTGTGGTTTCTATTCCTCGTGATTTGAGGATTTAATTAAATTGATGAAAAACATGATTAGGTATGGCTCTGACCACATTCATTACTCCCCAAAACCTTCATATGGTATCAGTGTGATAACATATTAATGAATTAGTATTTATTAATCATTTTTCAAATTACTCATTTATTGTTACATTTTATTTCTATTTTTTTAATCCATAAGCCGAGCTATAATGATTGTTCACCATTAAATAACCAAAATTATCTAGGACTCGATGAAGAAAATTTTATGATTACATCTAGAGGTGGAATCGAATATGTCCAAATAACATAGGATTACACAACTTGTAAATGAAGTGTGCATTCTGTGCACACATATTCACTACACCAGTATGAGCTACACAATTCAAGAAACATCATGTGGGAGAAGAGTACATGACATAATTATAGTATATTTATTGGAAATATGGCATATAGTTTTAGGGTGTATACAAAGTGTGGCGGGGATACACACCAAGTAACCACACGTAGGTTGAACCTATAAAAAAATACAAAAACTGTGTCTAGACATGTAGTTTGTACGTCCAGGTAGTGGTATACATGTCATTTAAGAATATATACAGGCCATGTGATTCATAAACATTCACATGGATTACCCAGTGAGTAAGACTGCAAATACAACGACCCAAACTTTTATTAATGAAAAATAGTCTTGATCTAATTAAATGTCTTATTATGTAAAATGGTTATATAAAACATATGCACTTGCTTAGTTTTATGTTTCTGGATTTTAAAATACCGTTAAAAATTGTTTCCATTGCAAATGTAGCCGTTGAAGAGTGATCACATGATTAGTATAAATATAGGGCTTTAAGAAATCCAATTAACTCAAAAAAAGGAAGTGATGGCCTCATCCAATAGAATTTCTCCATACGAAGCCCATTTATCAGAGCTCAGAAAGGAGGTAGATTCACTAAGCTTTTCTCTTGACCAAGCCCAAGTTTTGCTTCATCGTGTTATGCTCGAATAGAACCTCCTACATGAGAAGTGGTAGCTGATAGAGATTATCACTTGAGCGATGTTATCCAAGCCACCCCAAGAGTTTGTCACCATTACACACCTAACCCTTAGGTCTTTTTCAGTTTTTATAAAGGGGTTATGTAACAGGACCTTAGGACTGATATTATGTTCTTTATTTTTGTATAAAAAATATACATTCATTTCATTATTGTTACTTTGTAAATGGTTTTTAAAGGAAAAATGGTATTTTTAGTTAATATTCAATTAAGAATGATATTTTTATGAATTAATTTATTTTTTGAACTTAAAAATATTTTAATTAAATAATATTATTACTAAATTACATTTTATTAAATATAAATGATAGTATAATTTTTATGAATACAATTGTAATTTTTATTATGGTTTGAAAACTATTTTTATCAAAATACACGAATTCTCATTAATTGTAAGTTATTATTTTAAAAGTGAAAATGAACATATTTAAAAAAAATTAGATAAAATAAATATAATTTTTTGAATTAGGGCATAGAAATTATCCAATGGTGGATTTTTCATAATTTTCTAAGATAGTCAATTTTGGGGGTAAAAATTAAATATTTTTTAAATATATAATGTGTATTATGCCATCATAATGACCCAATAGTGATGTAATAATGTAATTAAAATTTATTTTCGGGACATATATTTTATACCTTTAAAATAATGTGATTTTAGATTTGTTTGATTAATTTTATGGTGCCTTTGTGGTCCCTCCAATACTTATAAAAAATTTAACTTTTAAAATGATTTCCTTGAGAGTGTGACTCACCTCCACATAAGAAAGCCTAATATTTTAATATGTTCGTACCATTTATTTATAAAATATTATTTTCCACTCCCCTTTTGAAAAAACCATGGGAAAAAACTATTGTATGATTTGTGGTTTTGATTAGTTTAATGTGTGGTGTCCAAAAACCTAAATATAAACCCCCCAACCTTCTACTTCACTTCAATAAAACCCCTTGGATAACAAACCTAATCAGCCCTCCTATATCTATTATCCTCACATGGTTCCCCAAGCTCCCAATAATCCACACTCAAGCCTCTTCCAAGCCTTTGGATCGTACTTCCAAGTAAGGGATTTCTTTCTCTCTCATTTTTTGTCCATGTTTCTTTATGTTACTATACCCTTATATTATAAATTAAGAATGTTGATTTATGATTTATCATCTATCCTATACTTCCCTCATTATTTTTAAATTATTATGGATCTATTTCAATCACATTAATTCCTTACATGTACACCAGTAACCATGTTGAAATTCGATAAGGAATTTCTCTTTTCTCATTTACATTCAAGACATTCTTTGGTATTATTAATCTAAATTCCATTACATATGTTTGGACATTTATCTATTTTATCCCCATAATTTACATTTACTTTATATATTATTATACACCCCTTTCTCTCCCATCATTCATTTTTATGAATTTTTATGTCACGTCATTATGCTGCCGAAATTGCACCGTGATTTCCAAGCCAAAGTCACTGTATAGTGAATACCATTTCCCTTTATCTATTAGCAGTATTCACCTTTATGCACATTTAATTATTTATTATATAGTTTAATTTATTAATTCTAAATTACTTTATCATTGAATAAATTATGATGTTTAATGAATCCATGATATATTATCCATGTGGCAAACTTTTGCAAGAAATGAAATAATTAAGAAGGGTGCGCCCTGATAACGCTTCAATGCATTGGGTAAAGATTTGTATCATGATGAATCAAGGTAAATGAGGTTTTACACATTATAATTAATGTTCAATTAGGTTTTACTCACGCTCCATTTGTAATGAGGCTTTTATCATGCTAATATCATGCCAAATGTTGATGTTACATTTCCATGTTATGATAATCATGCTATATCATGGCTTTATGTTCTTGTTTCTCTTATGCTCCATTGATATTCCTATATCCTAAAATGTACTCTATTTTTCATGTTATTATTTATTCACTCCCTTACTGGGCTTTATATCTCACCCTTTTCTTATGCATTTCCTTAGGTTATCCCATGCATTTCTAAATACAGAGGAATGTGTGTGGTCATGTAAAAGAAGTTTTCAAATATGATGTGTATTTCATGTTTTATGTTTTTATGTAATGTTCCTAAGACCCAAAGACACTAGTCCTCTATATATTATATGTTTTATCAAGTGAATATCTTATGTAATAAATTAATTTTAAGTGTGAATTAAAGATCCTGGTTGTCGTAGTTGGAATCAGATGATAGGTTTAGTTGTTTTTTGGGATTAGGATTGGAAAACCCTAGTGAAAGCCTTAGGGGTATGACTAAGTATAATAAAAACATCCCTAAATTTTTGTGATTATTGAGTAAGTGGCTTATAAATAAAATGCATCCATGTCTGGATATAAGCTGGTAGAGGCAGCACTGGCACAAATATATCTAGTGGTAAAACCTGAAAACCCCGCTTTGAGATAGACTCAAATGGGAACTATTGCACAACAATGGGCCTTGCTGCACTCTTGGTTAAAACACTCCTAGAATATATTCTTTGGTAAATTCATAATCTTAGTGAAAACCATTTTTTAAGGGAATAAATAATTTCCCCTAAGAATATATGTTGGGATTTATATAATAAACAACATTGATTAATGCCTATAAATTTATAAGTTAAGAAAATAAAAGTAATTTATAATTCATCGGTTTTTTTAATTTTATTACCTTTTATGTGTTACCCATATCTTTCCATTTATTCCAGCTAATGGACGGTAATAGGAGGACTCGGGATAATAATCGATGCGAAGATCAATGTGATTCTAGTTCTAATGAGATACCCAATCCGATTAGAGCAGGATTCACAAACATTTTCATGATACTCTCTTAGTTATAACATGTTTTCAATTGAAACATGGGTCAATAGGAACATAACCCCCTACCCCCAAGAAAGAACAAGTCACAATCATGAGCTTTATGTGACAAAGGCCTCCTACTTTTAATGGATAATTTGATCCAGCAATTGTCAAACACTAGATCAACTCCATATATAATATATTCTCAATCCTTCATTGTTATGAATATGAGAATATACTTTTTGATGCTTATCGTATAGAGGGTGAAGCTGATAAAGGGGGAAAATGATCAAAAATAGAAAGCCTCATGAGGAGATCTAGGCATTGGAATGGAAGGATTTCCACAAAAAATGTTTTTCGATTTATATTTTCCTCGAAGCCTCTGACTTAAGATGAAAAGGGGCCTCTTTTCCCTCAAACAAAAATATGAAAAATCAATTATATCTTATGAAGAAAATGTCACAAGGATTGAAAGATATGCCTCTTTCATTGTCATTACTCTTGAATGCAAGGTTGACCACTTCTTTGGGAGGATAAACCTAGACTATGTTAAGCCCTAGTGATCCATGACGTCGAGAGTTAAGAGGAAATTTTATGATGTGCCCTCAAAGTTGAAATGGTGATCAGTGAATATCAAGGGTATCATGGGGAAAATAAGCATAAGGCATACATTAATTTTGGTAGTTTGATGGATAAATACAAGGGTGCAGAAATAAGAACCCTGAAATAAAATAGAGGGGATGGGGAAATGCTTTAAGTGTGGGAGAGAAGGTCACCTGAACATTAACTACTGATAATAAAAACTTGCGGCTACGATAGTGGAGATGAACCCTTTGTTCAACCCTCAACATGTTGTTCATTACTTCAACTACGAAGAATTAGGACACTTTTCAAACCAATTCTCAAAGATAAGGGTTTTTGAAGGAAACCAACAACCTCCAAGGCAGCAAGGGAAAGATTTTTCCATCACTACCACCAATGTGAACCCTAAAAACAATGTGGTGAAAGGTATGATAGTTATTCATTCAAGAATATAGAACATAATTTTTTATTCAGTTTCTACACATTGTTTTATGTCCTGAATGTTTAGAATAACAATACCAACTCCACTACAAATCATTTAAGTAAATATGTCGACTAGAACATAAAATAGGTATATCATTAAATCCATGAATATAACTCCTCGCCTATCATAATTTGTGGTTTTAGCTTCTTGGTGAACCTCTTCATACTCCGTTTGGTGGAATTATATGTTGTTCTTATCATGTAATGGATTTACTTATAAATAGGGAACATAAATTTCTATGAGAGGAAATTCACTCTTCATATGGAAAAACAACCTCGAATTTGGTACAAGTGTAAGGAGGAGGGTGAAAATTCTTTAGAACCCTCATCTCAAGAGTGGATATTACTACCCTATGAGCATGGGTATCTTATTCAGATGATTGATCTAAGTAAGAAACCATACTTGATGACATTGATATTGTTAGGGAAATCGCTTTAGTGTTTCCTGAGGAATTGTCTGGTCTCTCTCCGAGAAGAGATGTTGAATTCTTGATTGATCATATATCTGGGAATTTCTAATATCCAAAACTCTGTATAGAATAATTTTTGTGGATCTTGAGGAGATAAAGAAACAACTACAAGAGAATTTGGATAAAGGTTTTTTTCACCCAAGTGCTTCCCCAAGGGGTACAACAGTCCTCTAAATCAAGAATAAGGATGGGTCCATACACCATTGTATTTATTATCACGAGCTCAACAAAATCACGATAAAGAAAAAGTATCATCTCTCAAAAATTGTTGACTTGTTCGATCAGCTAAATGGATCATAATACTTCTCCAAGCTGGATTCGCAGTCGAGATATTACCAAGTATGGGTGAATAAAAAGGATATTCCCAATACTAGTTTTCATACAATGTATTGGCACTATGAATTCATAGTAATGCCTTTCAGACTCACTAATTCTCCAAAATTATTCATTTAATTGATGAATATAGTCTTTAGATATTACCTCAAAAAAATTTGGTAGTCTTCATAAAAGATATTCTAATATACTCCAAATCCAAGGAGGAGCATGAGGAGCATCTAATAACTATATTAGAGACTTTGCGAAAGGATAATATCTATGAAAAGTACAACAATTATGAGTTCTGGTTGAAATAATTCTCATTCTGGGGTCATATCATCACATGCAATGGGATATCTATGGATCCCTCTAAGATAGATGCAATTCAGGGATAGCCAAGGACAACATCAATAATGGATATCTATTGCTTCCTGAGGTTAGCTATACATTATCGCCGATTTGTGAGAAATTTTTCATGATTGTCCAACCCTATTACAAAGCTATCTCATAAGGGAGTAATTTTTTCTTGGAGTGATGAATACGAAGATAGATCCAAGGAGTTGAAAAAGATTCTTATCATTGCACCCATTCTCACAATACCCAAAAGTGGAGAACTTTTTTGTGGTGTTTTTTGATGCTTCGAAGAAGGGAATGGGTTGTGTGATGATGAAAAATGAAAAGGCCATTGCCTATGCTTCAAGTAAATTGAATTTTCCAAAGAAAAACTATCCAACACATGATCTATAGTTGGTTATATTAATATTATCTTTAATAATTTGGTGACATTACCTATTTGGGTAGAAGTGGGAAATATATACGGATCAAAAAATCTTTAAGTTTATATTCATACCAAAATAGTTGAAAATGAACCAACAAAGATGTTTGGAGCTGATAAAAGACTATGAATTCTCAATCCATTGACACCCTGGGAAAGTGAACAAGGTGGCGAATGATCTAAGTAGAAAGGACCCATCAATTTAATCATTGATGAGAATTGAAAAAGATCAAATATTCTTAGATTTTATGAAGATCGATTTGGGAATAATAATGAATGGAACATCATCAATCTTTTCACAAAAGATTGCTCAACCGTCTCTTCGGGAATGGTTAAATGATGCGCAAAAGGATGATGTGGGGATTCAGAAGAAATTGGAAACTATCAAAAAAGGGAAATCCTCAGGATTCAATGTTATTGAAGAATGAATTTTGATATTTGGGTCACGACTATTCATTATATTAAATCTAGTGTTAAAGAAATAACATTTGGATGGTGCACTTAGTTAGAATTTATTCATTCACTTAGGAAACAAAAAGATTTATTGAGATCTATGAGATTATTATTGGTGGTATAACATGAATAATGAGATCATTGAGTATATATCAATGTTCCTGGTATATCAGCAAGTGAAGGATGTGAGGCATAACTCCATAGGGATGGTGCATCCATTACCCATACCATCATAGAAATGGGAGAACATAACCATGGACTTTGTCACTGGACTTCCAAATACATATAAAGGAAACAATGTTATCTGGGTTTTTGTGTATTTTCTTACAAAGACTTCACAATTCATTTCAATTAGAGAGGATTTATCATTAGATCAACTAGCATAGATATATATATATATCAAAGAAGTGGTAAATATTCTTAGAGTACCACTATCTATTATATCCGATAAAGAACCGTGATTCACCTCTATGTTTTCGAAGAGCCATCAACATGCTTTGAATACTAAGTTGAACTTCAGTATGTCTTACCATCCTCAAACTGATGGCCAATCTAAGCAGACTATCCAAACCCTTGAATACATGTTGAGAGCATGCTCAATGGACTTCAATGAATTATGGGATCAACATCTTCCTCTGGCTGAGTTCGTTTATAATAACAGTTTCCACTAAGGAATCCAAATGGCTCCATATGAAGCCCTATATGGGAAAATGTGTAGAGCACCAGCATATTGGGGTGAAGTTGGGGAGTAAAAACTCCTAGGTCCATAAATGGTCGAAGAAATGGTGGAGAAGTTTAAGACCATCCAACAACACATTAAAGCCTCTCAGAGTCGAAAAAATAGTTATGCTAATAATCTTAGATGAGACCTTGAGTTTGATGTTGGAGATATGGTATTCCTCCACATATCTCCATGGAAGAGAGTTATGAGATTTTGGGATAAGGGTAAGCTTACCCCAAGGTACATCGACCCTTTTGAGATCCTTTATCACATTGGAACAGTGGCATATCAGCTAGCACTCCCACTGAAACTATCGCAAGTACATGAGTTATTCCTTATATCACTCTTGAGGATGTTAATACATGACCCATCTCATGTACTCAATACAGAGGTGGTACCATTGGAGAATGACCTCCCCTATGAAGTGAAGCTGCTGAAGATCTTTGATCATAGGGAAAAAGTTCTATGAAATAAGACAACATCGCTCGTCAATGTGTTGTGGTGAAATCAAAAGTTTTAAGAGGCAACATGGGAAGAAAAGGATGTTATGAAGCAAATTTGCCCAAATATTTTTTAATGTGGGAAAAGAAAATTTCAAGGGAGAAATTTCTTAAGGGGGGGAAGATTGTAATGACCCATACATTTATTGATGAAAATTCCCTTTGATTTAGTTAAATGTCTTATCGTGGAAAATGTTTATATAAAACCTATGCACTTCCTTGGTTTTGTGTTTTTAGATTTCAAAATACTATTAATAATAGTCACCATTATTGGCATAGCCTTTTAAAAGTGATCACATGATTAGTATAAATATAAGGATTTAACAATTCTAATTTACTCAGAAAAAGAAAGAAATGACCTCATCTAGTAGAATTTCTCCATACTAAGCCCATTTCTAGGATCTCAGAAAGGTGGTAGCATCACTGGGATTCTCTCTTTATCGTTCCCAAGTTGAGCTTCAACACATTAATCTAGAACGAAATCTGCTATGGGACAAGTGGAAGTTTATAGAGATTTCAACTCGAGCAATGTTATCTGAGCCACCCCAAGAGCCAGTCACCATCGCACACCTTACCCTTAAGTCTCATGTGGGTGTTATAAGTGGTTATGTAACAAGACCCTATAAATTTGATTATGTTATTTATTTTTTGTATAAATAATATAAATTCATTTCATTGTTGTTACGTTGTAAATTTTTTTAAAGAAAAAATAGTATTTTTAGTAAATATTCAATTAAGAAATATATTTTTATGAATTAATGGATATTTGGAATTAAATAATATTTTAATAAAATTTTA
Source organism: Viscum album (assembly GCA_963277665.1). NCBI lineage: Eukaryota > Viridiplantae > Streptophyta > Magnoliopsida > Santalales > Viscaceae > Viscum > Viscum album. The sequence goes on from OY728159.1 coordinate 236,589,543, forward strand.
TTATTACTAAATTTCTTTTTATTAAATATAAATTATCGTATAATGTTTGTTAATACAATTTTAATTTTTATTAAGGTTTGAAAACTGTTTTTGTCAAAACCCGTGAATTTTCAATAAATGTTGGTTTTTATTTAATAAGTTAAAATTCACATATTTTGAAAATTATTTAGATAAAATGAGTATTATTTTTGTAATTAGGTCATTGAAATTATCCAATAGTTAATTTTTCATAATTTTCTGAGACAGTCAAATTTTTGGGTAAAAATTAAATACCGTTTAAATATATAATGTGTTTTATGACATCATAATGACCCAAGAGTGATGTAATAAAATAATATAAAATGGATTTTCGGAAAATATATTTTTTAACATTATAATCATGTGAATTTATATTTGTTTGAATAATTTTATGGTGCCTTAGTGGAGCCTCCAAGACTTATAAAAATATTTAACTTTTATAATGATTTCTTTGAGAGTGTGACTCACCTCTACATAAGGAAGCCTAATATATTAAGAACTTAGGTAATTTTACATCAAAAATAATTTTATCCACTCTAATTTTTTAAATACCATGGGAAAAACCATGGGTTAGTTTTTGTTTTTGATTATTTTACTGTGTTGTGTCCAAAACCTAAATAATAAAGAATTCCATCTATTTTCATATATAAACCCCCCAAGCTCCCACTTCTATTCACTAAAATCACTTTGAGAACATACATACACTACCTTAATCTTTATATTATCCTCCCAAAGTTCCTAAAGCTCCAAATAAGTCTCTCTCAAGATTCTCTCAAGCCTTTGGATCACACATCTATGTAAGGGATTTCTTCCTCTCACGTTTTTTGTCCAAGTTTTTTTATATTACTATACCATTTTATTTTCAATTACAAATGTTGGGGTATTATTTATCACCTCCCCTACACTTCACTACTTATTTTTTAATTATGATATACCTTTTTACCTCTCATTAATTCCTCCCATTAACACCGGATACTATGCTGAAATTATGTATGGAATTTCTCTCTTTTCATTTACATTCAAGAATTCTTTTTATTTTATGAAGATAAATTCCATTGCATATGTTGGAACATGTATCTATATGAAACCATTACTGTAAATTTAATTTAAATATTATGATACACCCAATTATCCCTCCTCAACCATTTTTATGAATTCTTATGTCTTGTCGTTATGTTGCCGAAATTGCACAGCGATTTTCCAAGCTAAAGTCATTGTGTTGTGAATACCAATCCCATTTCTCTATCAATGGTATTAAAAAAATTTCACATTTACTTATTGATTATATACTTTAATGTATGAACTCATAATTATTTTATCATGGAATAAACGATTATGTTTAATTATTCCAAGTTATATGATCCATATGTCACACTTATGCATGAAATGATATGATTAAGAATGGTGCACCCTGATAGCACTCCAATGCATTGGGTAAATATTTGTACCATGATACATAAAGTGAAAAGAGGATTTAATCATTATAATTCATGTTAAATGAGGGTTCACTCATGATCCATGTTCAATGAGCCTTAGATCATGCAAACTTAAGGTTAAATGTTAATGCCACATTTCCATGTTATGATAATCATGCTATATTGTGCCTTAATGTTCATGTTTCTCTTATGATCCATAGATATTCATATTGACTAAAATGTACTATATTATTCATGTTATACCTTTTTTACTCCCTTACTGAGCTTTATAGATCACACATTTCATATGAATATCCTAAAATTATCCTAGGAAATGCTAAGTACGAAGGAATGTGTGTGGTCATATAAAAAAAATTAATAAAGATTTGTATTTCACGTTTTAAGTTATTATTTAATGTTCCTAATCTCCAAAGACACTATAAATATTTATCTTATATGTTTTATCATGTAAATATATTAGGTAATAAATTATGTTTAAGTGTGAAATAAAGAGCAGGGTTGTTATAACAAGTATATGAATTAACTAAGAAGAAGGAAAAATAACCAAACCATTAAACTAAACTGCATGGTGTGTATTGGAATGAATGACATGTGATAGTGTTTTGAATAATATTAATTATTCAATTATCTTACACATTACTTTAAAAACTAATTGTCTTGTATTTTCATCATATACTCCATGTATGTTACACAAACATTAAAATTGGAACATGGTGTGTATATTAATGTCTGTTATCTATCATAAATTCCATGTTAATTAATTTTCATGAAACATGTAACTAAATTCTATGTAATATAAGACAAACTTTGTATTCTACATGTTATGTGAGTATATAACTTGTAGCTATCATAATAAAATTCATCGAGTAGTTTAGATTGGTACAGAATATGTTTTCCTCCAAGTACATGTCATGAACTTAATTAATTTTCAATTATATTAATTAATGTATTTTAAAACAATAATAGATGACATACATCTCCAGTATTTTAAAAATACCCTAATATTTTAAAAGAATAAAATTTTCTTTGATAGAATATACTACATACAACAAGAGTTTTATGCGATCTGAAATGTACTTTTATTTAATTTAACCATTATAACCTAGTCAATATATCGATGAGAATGAAAATTGTTAATAATAATACCAAAATATTTATAATTTTTTATATAATTAATTTATAAATAAGTACTTAATTATTGAGAAAACCTTTTTATGATTCAAATTAATTTTTCCCAAAAAATGGATTTATTTTTCATTTTATGATTAGGAATTATAATTGTTTTATAAAAATTTTATGAAATTAATTTGATAAAAATAATATAATTTTTTAAATTATCATATCAAAATTATATTAGGTTTAAATGTTTAAATGTTTAAATGTTTTAGAAAATAGTGAATTTTTAGTGAATGGTGAAAAAAATCACTTTTTTGTAAAACCCTCATTTATTTACAAAGGATTACTTAATTTGAAAGCACCATAATGCATTGAATTTTATTTAAAATTATTAGAAGAATTATTTAGTTTTATTTACTAAAATTAATTACATTTTCATTTTCTCTATACCCGATTTTGGTAAAAATTTATTTTTTGGCTTAGAAATTAATTTTTATAAAAACTGTTTTTAAGTGAATAATATTCAACCATTCTAATTAATTTCAATAACATTTAATAAAGAAATGATTAGATAAAATTTGTAGATTATATATATAAATATATGAATTTAAATCCATATAATTTTTATCAATTGCTATATAGTTGATGTATGTTCATCTTATGTTTGAAAAATGATTTTCATGAAAAACTATTTTCTGACACGCTTTTCTGGTTCAAATTTAAATTAAATGATTCCAGTAATGTCAATTGAATTTAATAAAATTTATTATTTATTTCAAATAATAATAACTAATATGATATAATATGTTTAACTTAATTCTTGGTCATAATGAGTAGTAAAGACATTAAACTTTATTTACCTCATTTATGTTTAGAATGAGATTTTGTGTCTAACATTGCATTGTGTAGAAATTAATTTTCTCTACAAATGAATTTTTTATTTTATAAATTTTATTTCAAATTATGAATAATTGGATAATAATTTTCTAATAAGGGTCATTAAATTTTAGTCTCAAATGATAAATTACCTATGTTAAAAAATTAATTACCGTGGTGAAAACTGAAATGATAGAAGTATGTAAACATAGAGGATAAGGGAGTAACATGTTTAAAATAAGTTTATTTTTATATTTTTGAGGTTCAAATCGGGATAAACACACTTCCACTCCATTATGTTTAAATTTTTGAGGCACGTGGGATGATAGTGACTTCCCTTTATTGAATAGTTTTGGGTATTTAGATAAGTGCCACTATTCCTCAAATATAAAAGTAAACCCCTCACCACACATAATCATCCAATGAATCTATTTGGACCCAAAAAACCTAAAAATATATCTCCCAAAAATACTTATTTACATTCTATATCTTCTATTATTTCCAAATGTCCAACACAATGGTCCTTAATAAGATATCCAAAGGTGGTACTTCTAAGAGAAGGCAATTGTCTTCACTAAGATATTTCATCTTTACTTGTTTTTTATCACCTTAAATTATGTATTTACATATTCAATATAATTATACCAATATCTCCCGTATAATTATATTTTATTAGGTTTGTTTTATAATATTTTTTCATCTCTTCTTCCATTATATGTGATACAAATGCATCACTTGTCTGTACGACATACTACTACCTTGTGAACCGATGTGATTTGGTAAACATCACCGACTCAGATGGATTGTCAAAATGATAGAAATAATGAATATATATGATTTATATGACATGATATAAATTATTTAAAATTAATAAAGAATCTAATTAATCTCCCATTCACCCATTAACATAATTATATTGTTACTTGTTCATACGTACATCCTACTGTCTCCATGAAGCGATGTGATTTATTATCATTTTTGAACTTTAAATATTAATTATAAAAATAAATACATTGAATAAATATGATATTTATAATATTAATATAATTATTTATATGATGGGACTATATCATATTAAAAAGAGCATGACCATTTGTAAAAAACATTCATGTGTAAATAAAGTAGTTGACACTCGAAACAATTATAATAATGATATATTATTAACAAACAGATGATAAAGTCTCATAATAAGAGAATAAATGATATTTTCAGTATAATAATATTTTTTTATAAATTAATAACATATTTACAACAAATATATATGAGGTTAAATCACATTCAACTAAAATTAAATATAATGTAATAGACATCGTCTTAATATCCCCTTAGTGAGGCATATTTTAATACTGTATACCAATTTATTTTAAATTGTGTATATAATACCTATATCATATATGATATCACTAATACATCATAATTCATGGTATTTTAAGTTAAAATTTATTTTATTTCATCAAATTGAATTTTATTTGAATGTTATTGTGTTCTAAGAGGTTGTGTAACTCAATTTCTTTTAATTGAGTTATATTACTTCTTCATTTCATTTTTCATAATAACATTATGTCCGTATTTTATTTTCAATATTTTATGTTTTATTTGAACTTTTTTATTTATATTTAGATATTATTCACATAATACATTCATCCATTAATCCCGACATCAACGATATTATCTTTGTAATAGACTTCATCTCAATTTCCACTCCATGAAGACATATTTGGTATTATGCACCTATTTATTTTTAAGGTGTATTTACTTACCATTTGATAAATAATACCAATAATATCTTTATACTCAATATATTTAATGTTTAATTTGATTTTATTAATTACATGTGGTGTATGATTTAAAAAATACCAAAGTGGAAAGGTATTTATGATTTAATTTCATTTTAATTGGGATTGTTTATGCTTGAATTTCCATTAATTGGAATTATTTGATTATTATCTAATAAAAACATTTTAATTTACTATCCTTTAGTTATTGAAGATATTTATTATGTAATATTAAAATTTTCCTTACTTTTGTACTTAAACTTATTTGAGAAATTTTTTTAAGTAAGAATGAACTTTATTTCTACTTTTAGTCAAAAAAAAATTCTTTCATAACAATATTTTAATTAAAATGTTTTAAAATATATTTTTAATATTATTTTTTCCATATTAAATAAATTTCTACCAATGATTTAAATTTTACAAAATGGTTTAAAAATAATCTTTTTTACATTTTCTCTATAAGATACCTTTTGTTTTTTCTTACAAAAATGTCAATTGAATCATTGTTTTAATGTATTCAGTATGAATAGAAAATTCAATCTATCTCAACCAATAATTACATAGAATATTAATTAATACCTTTCAATTATTATTTTCAAACAAATTTTTTTCCTAATATTGTGGAAATGTTCATATTCTAAAATCAATTTTCAATGATAAAAGGAGTTTTCACTCAACAATGTTTTTAATAATATTTTTATGGTATTTATATTCATAAAAAACAATAACCCATTATTTTAATTACTATACACTGGTTATGTGTTGTAACTATTCCATACATAATTTTTTTATTGATTTCTATGACCATTTTGAGCATGTAATGTATCGACATTCACTTCATTGATTAATTTTTGTAATAATTACCATTCCCTTGAAACATTAGTTTTATAATGAACACTAAAAATTTAATTTCACTTAAATATAAATATTATTTATATCATTTATATGATTATTTCATAAACCATATACCATTTTTATATAATATGTTTAATTTGAATGTTATTTAATTAGTTAGGGAAATATTGATAAATTTATATTCTTTATTCATTGTGAATATTTGTTAACAAAACAAATTGTTCAAGAATTAAATTGATATTTCAATATATGAGGAATGCATTGGACATGTAGTGATGGGTTTGGACTAGAATTAGATACCCCTCAATGCATTTGTAGTCTCTTGGGATGAATCAGTTGGATGGGCTCATTTAAAAGGGTTTGGTGTATACCTACCCATCGATTAAACTACCTTAGGGAGAGGTCTTAATGATTTATATATCATGATGTCTCAGATAATGATGTCCAATATTAAAAACATACATCCTTGGGAATTTATTATTTATTATCCATGATATTTTTATATTTTTATTATCAATGGATACATTCTCATTCTAATATTATTTTATAAATGTAAAGGGTTTTAGATTATTTAGTTTTTCATATTAATTATTACTTATAAATTATTTTTTATTGCATCACTACAGCTTCCATTATATGTAAACACTACACTGAATCTGAGATAACCATTATTTTATTTCTTTTCACCATGATATGGTGAATAAATAATTTAATGAGTTGAATGATATATAACATTTATTTTAATTATGTGTTATATCTTATGTTTTCAAATGTAATGTGAGATTCATCTACATATCTAGTTTTCCAAGACCACTAACTATTCGGTCCATTATGAAGTGATATATTGCATTTTATGCCAATTTAATAAATTAACCACTGACTTTGGGATACAAGAGTAAACGTGTTTATAGTTTGTATCAGTGAAAGCTTAGTAAACACCTTTGGAACTAAAATTTAGGAAAATATAGATTAGTGAACATAACCCTTGTGATAGAATTTGAGGATAAGTAAATCTATAGGATAACATCAGAATATTTTGGTATGGTTGAGATTATGTCGGGTTCCTAAAAATATATCTCTATTTTTATAATAAATGTGAAAGTTTAATTGGGACCGTTTTACTAGGGGTAGTCAATCAAAAAAGGTATCATCAAGATTTGAATCGATCGTCACATAGATCCTGACAAAAAACCTAAATTCACATATATTTTGACACTCATAGGGGAAAATCATTAGTTAATGCAAATATTCTATTTGAAAAATTATGGCAAGTTAAAGAATAGAACCTTTGGAAACCAATGGTATTATATATAGATATGGGATAAACATAATGTGTATTTTGATGGTATGTCTAATTTTGGTCATATGTTTAAAGAAATGGATACCCCTTTTGAGAATTTTTGTGTAGAAAATATAAAATGATTAAGGGTTTTTTTAGAATTTTTATTTTGAAATACCACCTTTTGGTTTAGTATATTTTTTATTGAAAATGTTATTTTATAAATGATGCAATAATATTTTATAGAAATAATTTAATAGGTATTAATAACCTTCAGGGTTAATATGATCATTGATCTGAAAATAATAATAATTAATTATTATTATTTTATTTTTTGAAAAAAATAAGATTTATAGAATACCATAGTGGTTAAAAATATATTTGAAAATGTATTTTATTTTTTATAATGTTCATCATATTTTCATTTAATTTTATAGGAAACATATTAACATAGTTTTAGGAAGAGTAAATCCCACATGCCAGATGACAACCCATGTCATGGCCACGAGGCTTGAACACACAACCAAAGAGATATAAAGGTGAATAACATACCAATGGTCTATATGATACCCTAGTAAATATGAATTTTTTTATATAAAGTATTTGATATATAAATACTTTTTAAATGAGTTAAGTTGAGCTTTTTGTGTTAAATTTTAGTTTTTATATATTAATGTGTTTTATTGGATAACTCGTGCTAAACATTTTGGTTATACTTAGAGACATATGGAGGGAAAAATCACTCTTTTATAGATATTATGATCAATTAAATGTAAATTTTAGTGCTTCAGGCACAAAAAATTCTAATTAGACATTCATTCCATGGAGTAAGATGTGTAGTTGGAATTGATAAAAGAACAACCAAAGGATGAAATTGTGTACTCAAAATAAAAATATATCAAGTAAGTATATTTCCTTTTATTATTAGATAGTAACAAAACCATCAACATTAGGAAAATTTTCTTGAAACAAAAAATTTATCCTACTAACATTATATCTAATAAATCCATTGTCTTTTAACACATCGCATATTTATAGTTTTGTGGTTGCTAATTTTCTCTTAATAATTCAATTTTTTATGATAAATGATCTCAATCAATATCCATAATTCATTATGATTGTCTTTCATGTCCATATATTTACGTCAGACCAATTTTCATATACTATGAAACCTATTTATGTGTTATTCCAAAAAACCTTTTTATTCCCCTTTCCCTCTTTCATCAAGAAATTTTTATTAACCCTTTTATGATGTGGGTTTTTCCCATATAAATTTTCAAATTTTAAAAAAATTATTCCTATTAATAAGTCAAAATTTTATGGACATATTTTATTAAAGGTGGGTTGAATTTAAAATAAAATATTTTAAAAGAATAACTTTTTGTTTGATAAATTATACAACATGTGACACCATGTATTAAGTGAAATAGGATATTATATAATTTGATGTAACCACTATAAAATTGTTTATAAATCAGTGGGAAAGAAATTTTTAATTCATATTATGAAAATATATGTAAAATTATTATATAATTTATTTATAAATAAGTATTTCATTCTCAATAAAATCATTTTGTACTTCAAAATAGATTTTTTAGAAAATGGTTTTATTTTAATTTTTATGTTTGGTGATTATAAATAATTTATATTTTTGTTGAAATTTTATTTGATAAATATAATATAATAATTTAAATAATCATATAAAAATTATCATAGGGTGACATTTTTGACATTTTTCTAAAAATATTGATTTTTTATTGAATAGTGAAAACACCGCTTCTTATAAAGCTGTCATTTCTTTTTAAAAATCACATAGTTTAAAAGAACAATTATGATTTAAATTTAATTTAAAAGTAAAATGATTTTTATTTAGATATATTTTAATCATATCTATACCATATTTTGGTATTTGATTATTTTTATGCTTAAAAACATAGTTTTTTGCAAACTATTATTATATACATAATATACCTCCATTTAAATTAAATAAGACAACCACTAATAAAAAAATATTTAAATGAAATTTATTGATTATATAAATTAATTTCTTAATTTAAATTCATATAATGGTGATCACTAGTCATATAGTTAATTTATTTTCATTTTATGTTAGAAAAATGGATTTCATGAAAAAACGTTATCGACGTGATTTTATGTATATTTTTAAATTTATGAAATCAAATTATGTGTATTGAATTTATTAAAATGTATTAAATATATATAATCATAATAATTAATATTATATAATATGGTCAACTTTATTATATGTAATGGTGATTAGTAAAGGTAGTATATTTTATTTATCTTGATTAAGGTTAAAACAGGGTTTTGTTCCTCACATGTGATTGTGTTAAAATTATTTTTCTACATGAAAGGAATATTTATTTTATAAATTTATTTTAATATTAATAAAAATTGGGTCTCAATTATCAAATAAGGATCATTTTATTTTATCTTTAAAGGATAAATTACCTTAGTTAAGAAACCAGTTTTTGTGGTGAAAACTAAAATGGTATAAGTAAGGAAACATAGAGTATAATAGAATAAAATGTTTAAAAATGTTTATTAATTTATTTTAGAAGTTTATACAAAACATATTTTATGTAAAATACTTTATTTATCAATTTTTAGGGACGTTTTGTGAGAGTGACTTCCCATTATTGAATAGTTTTGCATAATTACAAAAATGACACTCCCCTTAGTTATAAGATGGATCCCCATTCGATCACTTATTCTAACCTATAAATACATTTTGATTAGGAAAACCATAAAAAATATCTCCCCAAAATCATTATCTACATTATAATTCTGATTTTACTCCAAAAATACCAACCCTAGGGTCCTTAGTAAGATATCCAAATGTGGCTCTTCAAAGCAAAGGTAATTGTCTTCACTAAGCCCTTTAGTTTTTTACTTATTCATTTATCACAATAAATTATGTTTCAATAATTAAAATATTGTTACATTATTATATAACACATACATATATGATATTATGTTTATTTCTAATATTTATCCATCTCCTCCTTCATCAAATGAGATACAACACCATCTCTTGGGTGTATGGTAGATTACTACCTCGTAAACTAATGTAATTTGTTTCTCGTCACCGAATAACATAAATAGTCATAATTATTTAAATAATTAATATATTTGATTCATATTTAATGATATTAATTATTCAATAAAAATACATCATCTGTATCATCACCCTTTCAACCATTAGGGTAATGATATCATCGTTCATGCTTACAAACGACATACCGTCTCTATGAAGGGATGTGATTTTTTTTCCTTATCCATCTTTCTAGAATGGTTTTAAAAATTTATATGATGAATAATTATGATATTTATAACAATAATAAAATAATTTTGATGTAAATATATCATATCCATAATAACAAGAACTTCATTAGAAAAACAAGCATGAATGAAAAAAGTAGTTAACACCCAAAAGAATGTTAATAATGAAATATTTTTAACAAACATGTGATAAGATATTATAATAAGATCATATATGATATTATAAATATGAATATGGTTATTTTATTAATTAATATAATTTTTAAACTCTTATAAATGAGGATAAATCTTGTTTAAAAAAATGGAAACATAAGGTAAGGGACATCGTCTCGATTTCCCTTCATCGAGACATAATTTAGCATTATGAACCAATTTATTTTATATGGAATATACACTACCCTTTTACATATTATATTAATAATTCCTCATACATCATTATATTTTAAGTTATAAATAATTCTACTCCACTTTTTTGATGACTGATTTAGGTACCCGATGATTGAATGGAGGGGGATATGTTTTGTACAATCATTTATGTTGGGTTTTCTACATGTGAACGATTTTCAGTGGGTTTTTTCCATTGAATCGGAAACACCCAATTTCTCTCATATCCACTATAACTCATAGAACTACATTCTAATTGTAAGAATTATTTGGGTAACTTATCCAATAACACCTGATAACTCACATTGGTTGAGAGAATGAGAATTCAGGCTCATCAAACATTTTTAGTGGGGATCTATTGTCGACCATGAGACACTCTTATAGATTTAAGATATGATTTTCAATCCATGGTTCATTAAAAATTATGTATACATGGATCACCCTGAGTTCATGATAAATTATGAACATGAAGGAATTTAGGATCATTTGTATATATCTAAGGTTCTTCGTCGACTGGGGCCCTCTTACAGACAAATTAGGTATTCCCTAGACATTTATTTGGATGACACGCATTTTAGGAAGTCAAGAGTTTACCATCATATAGGGGAAAAAAATTTCTTGATGTTAGGATTGAACCCATAATATGGTCTTACTACATATCTTTATGAGATAAATCATTTCCGAAGTAGTTAAATGCCACAGAATAGGGAAAATAATCTATTATTGTTGGGTGATGATGATTGAACCATGTATTTTAACATCACGTGGAACAGATGTCCAGGATGAAGGTGTCTGGTCAAGGATGGGGTTTTATTTATGGTGAGGTATCATGAGGGACATAGAGTATTGGTGGCCACCTAGGTGGATATGAACCTACCTGAAATGTGGCGTGGAGAACATAAGGGGGAATTTGGGTGTTCGGTTTGGACCTCATGGGGGCTTCTGATGTGTCCTAGTTAGTTTTGAATAAAATATCACATAGTTCCATATGTTGGGGCATGCACTTCTGGAGTAGGCCCATGCATTTTCTTAATTGATAATATGGTCCTTTGAAGAGGAGGCATGAGTTTGGGGATTATACCATATAAGAGGCCAAATTAAGTAGATGTACGTGGGGCTTACACTTAGGGGATTCCTTTTTAAGGTTTGAGATCGTGCCAATTTTTTGATTTCTACTAACCACTAAGACCACATGAGTCATACTCGATGTGAGAAACAAGAAGAAATAATATATATGAAGATAAAACAGTCCACTCTTTCTGCTAGTGGATGATGTTAAGGCCTAAAGGGAGAGAGTGTGGGCCTTGATTTCTATCACCTACTATGTTCTAGTACCCTAAGGAGGTGTAGTGGATGATGAGTTCGACATCCCACAATAAAGTTGTAATAAACCAATATTTCATGGTAGTCTTCTCTTTGAATAATGAAATAGCTTGCGTTGTATGTAACTTCGAGTTCTATCACACCGCGACCAATCAAACTAGCTGTTTAAAAAGCAGTTATGAATAGTAATACCTAGTATTTTAAAATTTAAAAATTTTATTTTTTTAAAATAGACTTCATTTATGGACTTGGAATATCAAAATTAGTTTACGGGGTATTTTTTGTATTTTTCTGAAAACTTTTATTTTTTGATGAATAGTGAAAAACATTGCGTTATTGTTTGAAACCAACTTCTTTTTTAAATAATTATTTAAAATGTAAAAAAAAATAAAGTAAAAAATAGATACATAATACCTATATCAGTCCAATTAAGTTCATTTAAGTCATTTTATAATAATATTAGATGTATAAAATTTTATTGAACGTTTTACCTTCTTTTACCCACCTTCTAGGCATATTTGCAAATTTGCATAAAACATAATTTTATTGCTACTGTTAATTTATTTTCAAGAATCTGAGATACATGGTTAACATCAGTAAGTAAATTTTTTTTAATAATAGGAGAATATTTTTTTATAAATACTAACTTTTGAATTTTTTATAACATGATTAACAGTAAATAGGGAAATTAAAATTAAAAATGATAGTATAATTACCCGAACAAATGTCTAAATTCAATTTTATAAGTTTCTTTAGACCAAAATAAATCATAGGAAAAATATATTATCCTTTTTTATCCACTTGGAATTTATTGGGACATTTATTATATTTTATTTAAAGAAGAGTTAAAAGTGTTAAATTCAAATTTTAATAACCAAACCATTTTTAATAGAGGGTTATACATAAGATAAATTAGACTATTAATATTAATTATAAATATAAAATTATTTCCTACATCATATTATTTTATTTATTGTTTTCAGACATTAAATAATTAAATTTATCTACAACACAATGATGATGTAGTAATTACCTTATTAATGAAAGATTAAAATAAATGATATTATAAATATTAAAATAAATGTAAATTGAACCTTTTGATGCAATCCATGAATTTTCATGGTTTATATTTCATGTTAAGATTAATTCAACGTATTTTTTTTAAGAAATCATATTTTTATGACTTTCAAAAAAACCAAATACAAAATAGTGTCAAAATTGACATATATGAGTTTTTAAGAAAAATACTAATTTATTAAATGATATAATATTATTAGAAATATATGGTTCTGCCAAAGGACATAAATAATTTTTTATATGTCATTAATGAACAACTTGATGTTCTATTTTCAGTTTATAGTTAGTTTATTAACCATATAGTATAAGAATACAATAAGACATGGGTAAAGTTAAACTATTTATCTAAGAGATAAATCTAAAAGATAAGGTTAATATGGGGACCTAAATTTTTCAAAAACCTATTGGTGGAGATTTATTCGACCCATCCCCACTTTAGCCTCTAAATAAATCCATTTTGAGCTATTTGAAACCGAAAATGATTATATAATAAAATAATATTTCATGTTTTTTTCTAAAGTGCCCCTCACCTCTCTTATAAAAAGGTATTTCACTTTATATTAACATCACACCTATAAAGCCATTTTTCTCGTAAAAAACCTGATAAAATATCCTCCCAACTACCCTAAATTAAACCTAGAGTCTCTACTTTGATCTTAAGTAAAACCTAATGAGCCCTTTGGTTCAAATCAAAAGGAAGGATCGAAGAAGAGGTAATTATTTCATCACCTCTTTTAAGGTTTTTTCTTCTTCTTCAACTTCCCCTTTCATTGTTGTCTTCATACTAAAATAATAAATCCAATAACTTCTACATACTGAGATGTTTTTATAAATATTTTATAACCATATTCATTATTCTATTCATCCTATGAATGAAAAGTTCACCATACATGTGTATGTATTGATAACCATCTCCACATCGGGGTGTAGTTTGTTATTCAGTACATTATTATTTAAATGGGTATAATAATGATATATAATTGATTTAAATAATAAATATAACATGTTAATGAATATGTATATATAATACAAAATCCATTTATATACTATTTCAACATCAATTAAAAGATATTGTCTCTAGTGCGTACGTACGGCTTACTATCTCCAAAATGAAAATAGATTTCATTCCCCATCATAACCATTCAAGAATAATTATCATTTTATGATTAAAAATAATGTTTAAGAACTTAATATCATTATTTATATGAATCAAAAACATCCTATCAATAAAAAATGTGACTTACATAACAAAACATATAAAGTAAAATGAATCAGTTAACAACGAAAACAATGATACTACTGAAATATTATTAACAAACCAATAGTATATGATAATATATGATATCATATTTATATATGTGGTTCCTGTATAATATAATAACAATTATTTATCCATTATATATGATTTTAACGTACCCTCGACTAAATAAAATTATAAGTTAAGGGTTAATTTTACAATCTCTTTATTATCTGAGGTTGTTTATACGTGAGTATCTACTGGGACTTCTTTATCATCTACATATCTATTTCATAAAAATATATTTCAAACCATTTTTTATATTTACTATAATATGGTTTAAAGTCATTTATACACTTATTTTACTTTTTATAAAATGGTTTGAAAGGAATCATTTCCTCACTTTCCAAATAAGGTACTTTATGACCTTTCTGAAAAATTAAGGAAAGAATGTTTTTTTAACTTATATGGTGGGTGCGGATATTTTCCACCATTATAATTCCTTTAAAGCATCCCTTAAAAGATTCTAATAATATTTTATTAATAAATTATTTCTTTAATTATAAATTATTTTAAAATTTGAAAGAGATATTTCACTCCAATAGTTTTTGGATTGATTTCATCTATGTCAACATCTTTTGTTAGATTTTAAGCTCATTTGAAGTTTATTTATTATGATATAATATTCCATATTTTATTGATGGTTTTGTGATATTTTTTACTGTGGATGTGATATTTTTATACCATTCATATTTTATGGTTAATGTATTATCATTTCCTATTTTATTTTGAATACAAATGTCCATATTATGATTCTCTATTTTTATATGAGGAATGCATTGGATGCAGTAAGTGAATGGAAGGGCCTATTATAGGCCATTGTTGCATCGGTAGGTCTCATGAGACAAACTAGTGTCTTGGAACAAGGCCTTGATAATTTTTTTTAGTCTCGGCATGAGGCCTTGACTATGTGGTTATGGTGTCTGACATTATGCATTCCATCATTATGAAATTAGCTTTTGATATTTCATGTGATTATTATACTAATAGAAAATCCATGTGAATAAGTAAATGGAATTATTTGATTTATCTTTTCCATATTACGCTGAATTTTATGTTTAAAAGGTGTGTGCTTTGGTCTTATACATTGCCTTAAATGTTTATTCTTATTTATGATAGTTTTTTTCTATATTGATATCCTTACTAAGCATCTAATATCACCCCTTTCTAATGTTTTATTTTTCCCAGGATGTGGAGAAGTATATTATGATTAACCTAAAGGAATAGGATAAGAGATATGAGTGTGGTCAAAGGAGACACAATGTTGTAGTTTTTTTATTTCATAATGTAATGTAAAACATATGTATATATCTAGTACATACAAGGCTACTAAACTAATCGGTCTTTCGAGACATGATCTCTTTTGATCATGTTAATATTATATAATAATACCCTGACTCTGGGTAACCAGGTTTGGGACATTACAGTTGGTATCAGAGTAATATTAGTACAAAACATGGAAATTAGATTTTGAAAAGGTCTAATTAGAGAACATTACCCTAATATAGACTTTGAGGATTAATATAGAATAACATCCAAAAAATTTGGTAATGTAGATATTGTGTTGGTTTTCCATGAAATAAATATTTGTTTAGATACTAAAAGGGGACATGGTTCTAGCACAGAAGTACCTTGTAGTGAAAACTATGACAAGGAGTTTCGGGCTAGACCTTGGGTATCCTGGTACACAACAACAGGACTTATTGTGCACCTTGTTTGACACTCCTGGGGGATATTCTTAAGATAATTCACATTTTCATTACAATACATTATGAAGGATTTATGAGTAAATACATTCTCAAAGAATTTTTTTATTATTATGGGTTATATGAATAAACTGTTCAATTTATGTTAGGAATTTTACTAGTTTGGAATTATGTATTCCGATTCATAAACTAATCTAGGGTATTCCATTGTTTAGAAATGGAGTCTAGTGGAAGGAACTAAAACCATATCAACACACGCAATATATGTAGGGATTTACCTCTTACTTAAGATAATTACTTTGGAGTTGGTAATACAACTGGTGTTGAACAACCTATAACCATACTGGGAAAACTCACTCAGCTTATGAATAATGACCTCAATAGTATGGAGTACCCTTTTCCACAACATAGAGGATCAATGTTAGGCCTCTTCATGAGGAAACAACCACCATCATTCAATGGGAATACAAATCCGTTTGTATCTGGGAAATGGATAAGATCCGTTGAGAAAATATTTCATTCTTTGGGGATTAGCGAAAGGGAAAAAGTTGTCATAGAAGTTTATCTTCTCATAAGAGATGCAGATCAATGGTGGTCATTAATTCAAAACAAAAATAAGGATGAAGAATTATAAAATATGGAATGTATGGAGTTTAAATAGCTTTTCATAGAAAAATACTTAACTCGTGAAGATAGAGATGATATGGAAAGAAATTTTTTAAGTCTGATGAAAAAGGAGGATGAGAACG
This sequence comes from Viscum album, assembly GCA_963277665.1. Lineage (NCBI taxonomy): Eukaryota > Viridiplantae > Streptophyta > Magnoliopsida > Santalales > Viscaceae > Viscum > Viscum album. Next base: position 236,606,737 of record OY728159.1, read on the forward strand.
TCTCAAAATATGAGGATAACATTAGAAGGTTAGCTAGGCATGCTGAATATTATATACGTAACCCAAAGAGTAATATTGATCAATTATTTGATGGGTTAAAACCATTTCTATGTAGAGAACTAGTCTCACAATACTTCTCATCATATGAAGATATATTCTCATGGGCTATCAAGATAGAAAAGGAATTATCTAAGTCTTACGATTTTAAAGAAAAGAAAGAGAATAATAGATCTACTGAAAACTCTAGAAATGGGAATAAGGGAAAGAAGGGAAAAGTTGAATTTCCGCCATGTAGTGTGGGAATAAACACCCCAGTACTTTCCTGAAGGGAATGTGAGTCTGTTACAAGTGTGGAGAAAAAAGCCACGAAGCTCATGATTGAAAGGGTAAGAAAGAGGCTATCAATATTTAATGCTATAATTGTAAATAAATGGGGTATTATGCAAATTAGTATCCTAAGAATCAAGGAAACCTACCTCAAAAAAGGAAAATGGATCATGGCCAATCTTATTCAATCACAACTACAGAGGTTGATGTTCTGAATGATGTAGTGGTAGGTATATTAATCATTTTCTCAAATTTAGCCAATGATTTATTTGATTCCAGATCATATCATTATTTTATATTTTCCCAGTTTTCCATCAAAATTATATATTTCCAATTTGATTTAACAATGGAGTTTTCAGTCTAAACTCTTAAGGAATGTATCATTGAAACAATGTTCTTTGAATCAGTAACCATTATGGCACATAAATATGCTTTATCAGCTGGGCTCATCATCATACCCATGATTGAATTTTATATAATCCTCAGTATGAACTGGCTTTTGGACTATGACACAAAAATTTATTATAATAAGAAGGATATTACAATTTTTGATGATGATAAGGAATCCCTTATCTTTAGAGAAGAAACATAACAATATGATTCTCATCTAGATCCACCCCCAGTTGCTCTACTAAATTAAATTATTGGGGAGGAAGAGAGTGAAATAACTAGGGGTGATGAATGGAATGTTTAAATAGATGATGTACCAATTTTTCAAGAATATGTTGATGCGTTTCTAGAGGATTTACCTGGACATCCTCATTAATGGTAAATTGAGTTTTCCATTGGCTTAATTCCTAGTTCAAGGCCCATATTGAAGACCCCTTATAGAATGCACACTGTGGAATTAGTGTAACTAATTAAATAACTAGAGGAATTGAGTAATAATGGATTTATTCTCCCTAGTGTTTTTCTATGGTGAGCCCCTATTCGTTTTTATAAGAAGAAAGATAGATCATCTAGGTTATGCATCGACTAAAGGGATATCAATGTTATAACAATAAATAAAAAGTATCCCTTACCTAACATTAATGATTTATTTCATCAACTTCATAGAGATCAATATTTTTCAAATATTGACATTTGATCTGGATATAATCAGTTGTGCATGAAGATGGAAGGCATTCTAAATATAGTAATTTGCACTAGGTATGGGCATTATGAGTTTGCAGTAATGCCTTTTGAACAGAATAATGCACCCTCTTTTTTCATGGATCTAATGAATAGTTATTTCAAGGAATATCATGATGACATTTTACTAGTATTTAATAATGACATCTTATTATACTCTAAAATCTATGGAGATCATGAAAATCACTTGCACACTATTACAAAAATTCTTAAAGGAATTGAATTATGTGGGTAGTTTAGAAAGTGTGAATTCTGGCTTCAAGATATTTCTTTTCTTGACCAAATTGTGTCTAAGGATGGAATCTCTATTGATTATTCAAGACAAGGGAAATCCCAGAATGGCCAGCACCAGCGAGTATAACTGAGGTACGTAGTTTTATTGGTTTAGTAGGTTATTATCATCATTGCATCCAGAATTTTTCCATATTGGATTACCCATTAAATAAAATCACACATAATGGGGTTAAATTTGGTTGTGGAAAAGAGTTTGAAGAATGTTTTGAAGAATTAAAGAAATGATTTTTAAATTCTATTATCTTGACTCTAACATCGGGGATTGATATGTTTGTTATTTATTGTGATGATTTAATGAAAGGACTTGGTTGTGTACTTTTCTAGAATGATATATTTATTTCATATACTTCATGGAAGCTAAACATTAATGAAAAAAACTATCCCACTCATGATCATGAGTTAGTTTTTGTAATATTTACTTTGATGATTTGGAGACACTATCTCTATGGTGAAAAATATGAGATATACACCGATCACAAGAGTTTTTAGTATATTTTCTCATAGAAAGAACTCAACATGAGGCAAATGATATGGCTTGAAATACTCAAGGATTATGACTACAGTATACAATACCACCTAGGGAAGGAAAATAAGGTGTCAGATGCTTTGGGAAGAAAGGACCATGGAGTTCTGAAGAACATGACAGTTAAAAGGGATCTTATGTTCATGGATCTAGTAAAGATAGATATGGGAATAATCAGGGAAGGTGAAACACAGATACTTTTTCAAATGGTTTCCAATCCATATTTACAAGAAATTATAAAACTTTATCAGGATGATGATGAGGAATTTCAAAATAAAATTAAAGTTGTAAACAATGGGAGATTGATCAACATTGTATATGAAGATGGAATTTTTAAATTTGGGAAGATAATTTCTGTAGCCGATACACCTGATCTATAAAGGGAATTTTTGGATGACGCTCATAGCTCTAATTTCTATATACACCCTTGTGGAACTAAGATATATAGATATTTTAATGAAAATTTTTGTTGGGACAACATGAAGAGGAGGATTGCTGATTATGTGTCATGATGTATGGTTTGTCAACAGGTGAAGTCTGGAAGAAAACATCCTGGAGGATTTATGAAACCTTTTCCCATACATGAGTGGAAAAGGAATGATATTATGATGTAATTTTTCATGGGGCTACCAAAGACTCCTAGAATAAATGATGCCATATGGGTCATTGTTCATAATATAACAACGTCAGTACATTTTCTTTCTATAAGAGAATATTTACCACATGAACGTTTAAAAAGACTATATATTAATGAAGTTGTAAGACTTCATGGTGTACCCCTATGGATTGTTTCTGATCTTGGTCCCAATTTTACATCATGATTCTAGAAAAGTCTTCATAAATCCCTAGATATTTAACTTTATTTAAGCACTGCCAACCACCCTCAAACTGAAGGATAATCAGAATGGACTATTCAAATATTAGAAGATATGTTTATATCTTTCTCACTTGACTTTAAAGGTATGTGGGATCAGTATTTACCTCTGGTAGAATTTTCCTATAATAATAGCTTTCATTCAAATATTCATATTGTACCATATGAAGAATTATATGGAAAGATATATCACACGCCATTTTGTTGGGATGGAGTTGGTGAAAGAAAACTCGTAGGTCCAGAACTTGTTGATGAAAAAAATGGAAATTTTAAAGATTATCTAAACCCACATCAAAGAAGCTAAATGTAGGAAAATAAGCTATGCAGATAACCGAAAGAAATATATGGAATTTCAAGTATGATATCATGTTTTCTTGAAGGAATCTCCATGGAAGGGTGTTATACGATTTGGTAATAAGGGAAAATTTAGTCCTAGGTACATCAGAACTTTTGAAATTATAAAATGAATTTGAGTAATAGATTACTATTTTGAAATGCCACCAAGTATATCCAAATATCATGATGTGTTCCATGTATCAGTATTGAGAAAATACATTTCTGACCCAACCCATGTACTCACCTATGAAGAAATAGAACTAGAACCAGATCTGTCTTATTATGAAGAGCCTCTCAGGATTCTTGGAACATAAGAACAAGTGTTGATAAAATGAACAACTTGTCTGGTAAAAGTTATCTAGAGAAACCATAAAATGGAAGTGGATACGTGGGGACCTAAGTAACTTATTATGAGAACCACCCAAATCTTTTCATGCAGTAATATTCTAGAAATTTTGAGGATGAAATAATTTCATGGAGGGATGAATATAACCCCTGAAGCTTCCATCATATGCTTCTCTTTGAATAATGAAATAGTTTGCGTTGTACGTTACTTTGAGTTCTAGCACACCATGACCAATCAAACTATCTGTTTAAGAAGAATTTATGAGTATTAATACCCACAATTTCAAATTATATAAATTTTATTGTAAAAATGGACTTCATTTTTAGGATTTGGAATATCAAATTTAATTTAGGGTGAATTTTTGGCATTTTTATGAAAACATTCAATTTTTTATGAATAGTGAAAACACAACGTTTTTGTTTAAAATTGAATTTTTATTTAAATAATTACTTTCAATTTAAGTTTATTTTAAAGTCCAAATAGATACATAATACCTATATTAGTTCAATTTTATTCATTGAAGTCATTTTATAATACGATTATATATATATAATTTTATTGAACATTTTACCACCTTTTGCTCACCTTCTAGGCACATTTTAATATTTGAATAAAACATAATTTTACCACTACTATGAATTGAATTTCAAAAATCTGAGAGACACTACTGACATGAGTAAGTACAAAATTTTGTTTAATAAGACGAAAATAATTTTGGATGAATAGTAACTTTTGAATTTTATTTACCACGGTTAAAAAGTGAATAGGGTAATTAAAGGTAAAAATGATATTATAATTACCTAACACATGTCCTAATTCAATTGGATAAGTTTATTTCGACGAAAATCAATTTTAGGACAAAAATATGATCCTTTTCTATCCACTTGGATTATATTAGAACATTTATTATATTTTATTTAATAAAGAGTTAAAAGTGTTAAATTAAAATTTTAATAACCAATCCATTTTTAATAAGGGGTTATAAATAAGATAAATTACACCATTAATATCCATTATAAAGATAAAATGATTTCCTACATTATAGTATTTTATTTATAATTTTTATACATTAAATAATTAAATTTATTTAGGACACAATGATGATTCAGTAATTACCTTATTAATTAAATATTAAATTAATATATATTATAAGTATTAAAATAATTGTAAATTGAAACTTTTAATTCCATCCAAAAAAATTCTAGGTTAATATGACATGTTAGTATTAATTAAATGTACCTTTTTAGAATAAATCATATTTTTATGACTTTCACAAATACCAAATACTAAATAATGTCAAAATTGACAGAAATGAGTTTTTAAAACCAATACAATTTTATTAAATAAAATAATATTCCTAAAAATATAATGTTCAGCCAAATGAATTAAATAATTTTACATATGTCATTAATGACCAACTTGAGGTTATCTTGGGAGTTTATAGTATTTTTATTAACCATATAGTGTAAGAATACAAGAAGACATGGTAAAAGTTAAACTATTTAACTAAGCATTAAATCTAAAAGATATGGTTAATATGGTGACATAAACATGTCTAAACCCTACTGGTTGAGAGGTTTTCAACACATACCTACCTTATCCTTGAAATAAATCCATTTAGAGCTATCATAAACTGAAAATTATTTTTTAATAAAATAATATTTCAAGCATTCCCTAAAGTGCACCTCAGCTCCCTTATAAATGGGTATGTCTCCTTCTCTTTTATTCACACCTCCAAAACCATTTGTCTTAGCTAAAACCTACTAAAATATCCTCCCAACTACCCTCACATAATCCTAGAGTCCTTACATTGATCATAAATCCAACCTAAGTATACCTTTTGTTCAAATCAAAATAAAGCACCCTAAGAATAGGTAATTATTTCATCGCCACTTTTAAAGTTCTTTTCTTCTTCCACATCCACTTTATTTTTTGTTTCCATAGTAAAATAATAAATCCTATACCTTCTACATAAGGATATTTTATTATAAATATTGTACTACCATATTCATTATTCTATTCATCTTATAAATGACAAAGCCACCATACGTGCGTGCGTATGACTTATTGTCTACACGTCATGGTGTAGTTTGTTATTCAACAATTAATTATTTGGATGGGTATAATAATTATGTATAATAAATTTAAATAATACATAAAAAATATTAATTATTCTATATATATAATATAACATCCAATTACATATGATTTCACCATCTATAGAATGATATTGTCGCTTGTGTGTACGTACGGTTTAATGTCTCCACGACACGAAGAGATTTCATTCCCCATCATAACCATTCAAGAATAATTTTAATTTGATGATTAAAAATAATGTTTAAGAACATAATATCATTCTGGATATGAATCAAATACATCCTACCCATAACAAACTTGACTTATGTAACAAAACATATAAAGGAAAATGAATCATTTAACACCCAAAACAATGATACTACGAAAATATTATTAACAGTGTAATATTGTAGGATCACATATGATATCATATTTATGTATGTGGTTATTTTATAATTTATTAAAAATTATTTAAACATTATAAAGGATGTTAACATTACCTCTACTATGAAAAATTACAAGGTAAGGTTACTTTTACAATCTATTTATTATCTGAGATTGTTTATACGTGAGTATCTACAGGGACCTATTTATCATCCACATCTGTGTTTCTTAAAACAAATTCAAAACATTTTTACTATTTAATAGACTATGGGTTAATTTAATTTATAACCTTGTTTTACTTTTTAAAAAATGGTTTGAAAGGAGTCATTTTATCTCTTTCCAAACAAGGTACTTTATGAATTTTTCAACAAATTAAGGAAAGAATGTTTTTAACTTATATGAAGGGTGTGGCTATTTTCCACCATTATAACACCTTCTAAGCTTCCCTTACAAGATTATAGGAATATTTTAAAAATAAATGATTTATTTCATTTTAAATGGTTTTCAAAGTTGAATGATATATTTCACTAAAATAGTTTTTGGATTGATTTCATCTATGTCAACATCCATTGTTGGATTTTATGATTGTTAGATGTTTATTTATAATGATACAATATTCCTTGTAGTAATGAATGATTTGTGATATTTTTGACTATGTATGTTCTATTTTTATACCATTCATGGTTTATGGTTTATGTATTAACATTTCGTTTGCTAGTTTTAATAGAAATCTTAATTTTATGTTGCACCCTTTTTCTATGAGGAATTAATTGGATGTTGTAAGTGATCAGAGGGGGCCACTATAGCCTCTAGATGAATTGGTAGGTCTCATGAGAAAAAATGGTGTCTTGGAACAAGGCCTTGAAAATTTATTATTTGTATTCTTGGCATGAGGCCTTGACTATTTGCTAATAATGTCCGAAATTATGCATTCCATCATTAAGAAATTAGTTATTTATATTACATGTGATTATTCGGTTAGTAGAATATCCATGTGAATCAGTTATTTGCATTATTTATTCCAAAAATCCCTAAAATAAGGAGGATCACTTGAGAAAATCTATGGTTAATACCATTTTAACCATGTGAATTTAGACTTGAAAACATTCCTAAGGTTCTACTACCTATAATGGTTACCAACAAGTCACCACATACCACAGGTATATAGACCTTAGTATACACACTGTTGTGCCTCATGATCTCATCATAGATATCATGTGGCTTTAGAATAGGCCTTAGGATTTTTATTATAGATTATTTTGTGAGGAGGCCAATATGGTACCCTATGATATGATCTAAGTGTATTTTGGGAGCTAAAATTTAGAACACCCTTGGTGTCCCCATTATTTATAGCATGTTCTTATGTAAGATAGGGTTCCCTCATCATAGCTTGTTGCTATACAGGTAAGGGTACCATCTATGTAGTAAGGTTCTATGTGGAACAAGGTTCTACCCACATAGTGTGTTTATATATGTGTCTTGGTTCTTCTGACATTTCGTTTTTATGTCAGGTCAAGTTCATCTTGTATAGTGTTTTTCTACATGTGGTAGGGTTCCGCCCACATAGAATTTTTCTATGTGGGGGTACTAGTTTCCAAAGGATGCATCTTTTGTGCCACTTAGAAGGGTATCCACTTAAAAAAATTAGTTTCACATATGGCAAGGTGATTTTATTTCCACTTCAATTCTATGGTGTGAGTAATTCTACTGGGAATTGAAATATATCTCAAAATTAGTCTCGACAATCGTCTCTTCGATCACTTTTTTTAGTCACTCTCAGGGTAATTTTATACAAGAACATAGGGACCAGATACCTACATGGTTAGTTATATATGGTGGTCCACCAGGATTCTTTTCTGGTATCCCAAGGAGGACTCACTATCCCACTGATGGTTTCATTCATAGGGGAGAAATTGCAATATGTACCTATAAACAAATATGGGTTCATTCACAGGCATTGACGGTACCATACCATCTTGTGAATGATTTTTTCCTGGGTAAAGGTCATTCGTGGGGGGAGGAAATAAATTTATGTCTCAGAAAATGAATGTGGTTTCATTCATAGGTGTTTATAGTTCATCTCTTCCCACGAACAATTTTGTTCTTTGGATTCTTCATGAAGTGGAAAATCACCATGCGGAGCAGCAGTTTGAAAAACAATTTTCACTTCCTAGGATCAATCCATCATTCATAGCTTATCCCAATTGAACATTTTTCTTCAAAATACATTTTTTTGTTTATTTATACCGTTTTCCAAATAATCAAAATACTCTTCCTATATGTATAATTTTCAGGACCAAACAAATGGCCCCCATTGGAATGGGTTCTAATTATGACAAAGAGGGGGGAGTTCTAAAATATAAAGCAATCCTGTTTTGAACCAATTTTTGGTATGTAGGTGGAACCAAAAGAGAGTACCATGCCTATAAATATTGGTCCCATATCATTTTTCTTATACCCAATTTGTCAAAGATCTATAAACTATGAAAAATTTATGACTTCCTACTACTTTTTCCTATAATTTCTTTTGTGTACGTGTTTTACCATCTACTAAGCATCGACGCCTGAAAATATGTTTTTGTCACCAAATAGTGATGGTATGTTTTCTAGATTGAGTTTTCAATAGAATATCACTTCACTAGATAATGGTTCCTAGTCCAATGCCACATGGACCAATGCCTCATGGATTGGTGGTTTGTGGGCCTTTGTTGGGAAGGTGAACCAGAACACAGTTTTCCAAATGCACTATGCATTCTTTTTCATCCTTCTCCAATGAATGTCACATATTTTTTATGGTCTGTTGTAGGTAAAAAAATGACATATCTTCAACCATGAAAAATATTTCTATGATAATAACATTCATGGTTGAGAATATTAAATAAAATCTTCAACCTCACATCACCCCTTTGGATGGTATTTTGAAGAACATACTTTCACCAAATATTTTTTCATACCCATTTCCAACCCAACTACAACTTTATAACTTCCAACATTTAGAAGATTCTCCCCTTCCACCAATTATACTAAATATATCATCTTCTGGGTTTGAGAGGTCTTGAGATCATGCCAATGTGAACATATCTTTTACCGGGTAAATCATTTCCAAGTCAGGTCAAGAGAAATTTTTTGTTCTAAATGGTACCATGTGGACATATAGTAGTCAACAGAGACATAAAATATCCACAAAATTATCAATTCAATATTATACATCGATTTTCAACCACATTAATTGTGATACTAATGGAGTTTAGAGCTATAAATGGGACTTACAGTCTGGAGTGTGATTCTGAGATGAATATTCATGTGTATTCTGGGTTTACCATAATTTCATGGAATTCCCTAAACAATTAGAGGTCATAATATTATACTAAGTAGTATGGGTCTATTAGTTTTTATTTTACTCACCAATCAATATGTTTCAAGAACTAATTTGTCATTTGTGTTAGAGAATTAACACATTCCATTAATCACATGGTGAAGTAGGGATCAACTTATATGACGTATACTAGGTAGGTTTAATCCCAATTATTGGAAATATGTATGATGTTTTTATTCCTTAGGCCAATTACTAGGATGATTCTATACACTTTCCTCCCTTATCCAAAGATATACTGACTACGATAGAAAAATCCCTAGGTCATACTCTTAATAAAGACTCGCTCATTTTGTTCAGTGATTAGATAAAGCAATTTTTGTTGACTAGTGGTATAAAGATGAAGGTTCTCCATACCAGGTCTCCCCTACCAAAAACATCGTGTTGTATTTATGTTTCATACTGGGCCACTATTGTTCTAGGATATAAAACTATTTGGGGTTATGAAATCCAAACAAAAATATCTTCATATTTTGCACTGGAAGGATTTCATTCCATGTTCTTGAGTGCATGGATATTTATATCTTATGATGCTTATACTGGTGTCAGTGTTTGTACCCTGATGATGGAAGCCACCCTGGTGGAGGGTAAACCTATCAAATTATCTATACCCACAATTGATCATATGTATGAATTATTGGGCCATGTACAAGAAAGCAGTTCACCACATCCTCTCTATAGGGTGTTCTAATTCATAAATGGATGGCTGGAAGAACACTATTAGTGAAATGAAAATTAGTATATAGAAACAATTCCTTATTCCACCATTCTCCCTAAATTTCTCAATATTGATATTATTCGACTGTAACCCCTGGGAATTTACGACATTGTCAAGCTGTTGAAGAATCCCTCCCACATTAAATTTATTGCTTAACCCACACATTAGAGAAAGGTGGTTGATATTGGAAAAGGTAATTAAGAAGAATTATCTTATAGCATCTCTATCCAAGATGGAATTATCGCTACATGGGTAGATGTGTTAAACATATAAAAATTCAATATTCTATACATATTCACATTAAAATTTTTATGTATGAATCATGTTTTCTCTCTGCATATTTCCATGATAAAGGGGTCACACCTAGTTATAATAAAATATCTATGACTGATGATGATGCATAATGATTTTGGTATGAATATTTCTTTTCATTGTGCAAAAGATCCCATCAGTAAATCTCTAGATTATATGAAAATTTATATGGAATACTATCTCTAATGGATATTAGTAAAGGAATTCTAAAATGTTTATAATCCACATGACTCTCTGAAATATCACCAAAAACACCTTCCTCATCAGTTTCAAGGGGAGAACGCCTTGCATCCCAAAGCTATAAGTATCTAATGGGAGCCCCATCCTTTAACTCCCCATTAATATTAATGATGCAGAGATGATGTTTTTAACTGGTGATTTTGGCATACCTGCTCATGTTGGTCCCATTAGAACAGCCTTGGGATCCCAACCCATTGATGTCGATTTTATCATCATATTTCACAAATCTGGGAAGGAGCTAGGGATAGATTATTTTTCCAATATAGAGTCTTTTTTCCACAAAAACATATATTTTGTGGTTGAAATTCTGTATTACATTCCCATGGATTCAAGTGATCCATATCAAGATCCCTACATTTCTTTTGAACACCACCCTTTTTCAAGATGGTCCAAACACCAAATTTTTACTGTCATCATAAAGACCCCATGTGGAAGTGGATTATAGGGTGGCCAGTCGCCACTAGATTTTTCTTATCTTAGGCTTAAGTGGTTTTGATTACTAGCACTTGAACATCCTTATCCACATAATCCTTTTTTCTCAAGAATACTTAGCTACTTTTCAATGTCCCAACATTTATTTTAATGCTCCCCATCATCACATGTAACACTTATGAGATACTACTACAGAGCTACACCATGTGGTTTCTTGAGAAGCAAGATCTTATGATGAAGTGGATTAACATACCTTGAAGATATAGGAATGAGAGGCTCATGTAGCTTGGTTAAAGGTGAAACATTCATCAATGAACACATTCTTTGAATACATTAAAAATAATAGTTGAGTTCTAAAAGTCCTCATTAAAAGGATTCACTTAATAGCTAAAACCAAATCTGATAAAAGAACAAATTTGGAATGGTCCATTGATGTTTCATGTCTGGCGGTAGTAAATTTAAAGATAAAAGAGATCTGAGCTTCACTGTAGTAATTTTGACTATTCTGTACACCCTGTTTTAGTGGAATCATTAGGGAGAGACTCCATGATGTGTATTACCCTCTATTATCGTCCAAATAAATAATTTAAAACTCATTAACCCACTGAATTTTATCTTGATTTTATCCTCCAATGTTCATCCATATCAATTTGTTGTGTTTTTTGAAGGATAATAACTTGTATAACATGAATAGTTTCATCACTGTAAATCAATTTGAATAGAAATAAGGGAGCATTTAATTAAAATGATCATGAAATTCTCTATTATTTTTTAATCCAAGGGACTCAACGAGCACAGTTTGGACTATTTTTTTGGTTGCATGATAAAACAAACAAAAATTTACTGTTTTTTGTTACCACGCTATTTTATTTTATAATTCCACTATGTTGTAGACTTAGAGATTATATGTTGACTTTTTTCATAGGCCTCCCATTGTGGGTGTTCAGCTGAAAATGTTTTGTGTCTCATTTTTTTCACAATGGTTGCAAAAACTTCCCCAAGATTAACATTAGATAGCTTAAATTCGACTTTTTTCTATGGTTCCCTTTTCAAGTTTTCAACCTAATGAATATTATGTCTTTTTTTCATAGGCATTTTAGAGTCTTGTAAATCGGATAATGAATCTATATATTTAGGTCAAACATCATTGACCATGAATTATGGGGGAGGACCCCAATAGGGCTTATTGGTTGAGAATGCCCCAAAAATTTTCAGACATGAATTATAGTATTTTCTTGACCTGGGTTTTTTTATTCAGAATATGATACTTGATATACAGGAATTATGTGAGGAGTGACTATAAGAAATGGTTTTGAAATGATTATTTTAAAGAATACGAAGACCAGAAAAGACTCTCTTAGGGATAAATTTCCCATTGATTTAGATGCCATTTGTGGGTAACTTATATAGATCAAAATGAGGCATATTGTGCATAGTAAAACCATAGTTTCCTAAAGAATCTAACCCTCCATTCATTATTTCCATGTAATTTTTAAAAACATGGGTTTCTCAAGCCTAAGAAGGGTGGATTGTCAATGGAATGATGTATGAAAATGATGAGGGTGTCTTTATTAGCATTATCCATAAATGAGAAACCACTCATACATGAATTTTTCATCTATAAAGAAGGTATAAATCACAGTGCAGTTTAATGATGTGTGATGAGGACATGAACCATGCAGATTGATTTTTTAAGAAGATGACAATTGATGGATACTATTTAAGGTCGCATAGCTTTGACCATGAGATAAATGTTTTCCCCTTTTTGCGGTGATTCTTTCTAGAATATGTTATCATCCTCCGGCATGGAGGGTAATGGTTGTGAGATATAATCTAGGGGTTATTGAATCAAAGGGTTAATATGGGAGGAGAAATTCATTGATGCCTATGTTTATATGAAAATTATCTACTCAATGTGAATTTTCCTTTGGTTGAAAGTACTTTTTTATGTCCAAATTAGGTAGATCCAAGTGGGGTAAATTGTGCATAGTTAAGAAAAGGTGACCCCAAGACACTAAAACACTTTTTCTAATGGATTGGGAGGTTTATGAATATTTTTACTTCTCATACACAATTTTTGTTTAGGGAAATGAGGGTTCATAGACATAAAAGGATCATATTCTGTCAAAATTTCAATAGAATAAGTAGAAATATTCCACTTATACATGTATGAAACATACATAATAAGGATTTAATTAATATAGATGGGCCATAGATATATGGTCTGGGCATCACTGTGTATCTCATCAAAACAAGAATCAAGTTATACGTAGTTCTAGGATGGGTTCCCAATAAATCGATCACACTATTATGTGGGGACATGGTCATTTTCCATTAAATATGAGCTCATGAGTTGTAAAAGAAACATATTGGACCCAATCCTATACGCATATAGCTCATTTATAGTAGAGGTGGTGAATTTTTTGTGGTTGAATTGATATATAAGATCCAAGTGTCTTTATATATCCTGTCAATGTGATAATTATACCATACATAGTTATTAGGGGGCTCTACATGAAGGTCTGACTCGAGCATAGAGAAGGGGTATTTTTAACTTTTTACTATGGCTTCACCCATGATTAGATATATGGGTGTCACTATATATCATGTTCTGGTTGGATTAAATTCATACATAGTTCAAGACATCATTTAGTTTAGTTTCATTTGATTAGGACATCATCTTTGTAGTTTAATTCCATGTGGTGATGAATAAATGGGGTCTTGAAATTTTAGGTCATGTGGCTAGGACCTAATGTCAGGGAAACAATGAGTAATATGAGGCACATCATGTTGGGAAGTTCGGAAATTCACTGAATGAGAGGATAAAAAGAATGTGTAAGCTATTATTTTGGGTATTCTCAGATCAAGATAAATGATATGAAAAAACATCATTGGGTCTCACCAAAATATAAAGGGTCACTCATGAGGATGAATTTTCCTTCAATTGATATGATTTATTGTAGAAAACCATTGTAGTACTAATTGGGGAATATTGTGAATAGTAAAAATATGGTTTATTCTGGACACTGACCCTCTATTTCCAATAAAAAGAGGATGGTTGTGGGGATAAAAAATTTCTTGGTCACATAATATGATGGATGGAAGGACATCTTATGGTTGTTTAAGAAACATTTAGACCATTATTATGGTTGGAGTGTGAGGTTCCCAACATAAATCTAATTCATATTAATTGGGGACATTTTTGTTTCCTTGATAAATCCCTAAAGGAGAAACCCTAACTTAGGTTTTCTTGTATAGATCTTTTTTTATACAATAGATAGGGTCATTGTTTTTATTTACCACATTTTTTGGACTACGACGCAAGTTATATGAATCAATATGTATCACATATAAATGAAATCAAGACATATGTAGTTATTGATGTACCATGAAATATAATGCAATCCAGAGAGGAAAATCATCATATAGTTAACATCATATAGTAAGGACGTAGGATCCCTCATGTAAAGAGGAAATATTGTTTATGGGCCTACGGTTAAAGACCTAGATATTACTGCATATCTTGTGATTATTTTAATCAAGCCATAAGTAGTTCTTAAAACTGGCTTTGACCACACCCTTTAACATCATGTGGTAAGGATATCGGGTGTTCCAATTAATGGAATTGTGACCAGAAACAATGAAATAAGGATTTGTTTTTTTAGGCCGCAAATACGTGGGGAATCCTTTACTAAAACTCTTAATCCCACATGATCTAGTCTTGGTGTGAGAAACAATCAGTGGAAAAGGTTTCATCCACCACAAAGGGGTGAAAAATAAAGGACATCGACATTTGGATATTGAGGTTACTGGACTATGATGTAAGATACTAACATCAATTCATATCTCATTATGGTGAGAATCATTCCATACATAGTTCTTGAACTGGATCATTATGCATTTCTGACCCGTACCTCAGGAGGGTGTGATTTTCCATTTGATTTTTTATTGCTGTGACTAGATCAAGTGTTGGAGACCTAGGTGTCACTACATATTATGTGTGAATATGAGTCAAGTTCCATGTTTCTCTCGGACCTCATGTAGTTTAATATCATTTGGTGAGGACAAACATTAATTAGCATGAAATAAGGGGAATGTTGTGGATGGAACCAAGATTAATGACATTGTGATAATTGCATATCACATAGAATAATAATGATGCCACATAGAGTTCTTAAAAAGGCCTCAGTATAGATTTTTCACATACACATGGAGGATGGAATTTTAATACATTATTTTTTATGGACCCAGGATAAGATATCGGGGTATCACTATGTATTGTTCAGTGTCCATAATCAATCTACATGTATTTTTTAACAAGAACTCTCTATGAAGGTCTAATAAATACGCAGAGTGGGGGAATTTTTATCTATTGATGTGGATGGACCTGAGATTAGAAATCTAGGCATCACTATATATCCTATGATGGAAGGAATCAAGAAATATTTTTTTCTAAAGAGGGAATCTCAGTGAAGGTTTGATCCACACATAGAGGAGGTAATTTTTATCATTAATTTTTGTTGGACCTCAGATCAGAGATCCAATCATCACTGTATATCTTATACTGGTAGTAATCAAGCCACACCTAGTTATGAACATGAAACCTATACACATGTCTGATCCATATGAAGCTAGTAATTAAATCATCTTTTTGGTAGGACTCACCATTAGAGATCCAAGAATCACTATGCTTTATGTGATGGAAAGAATCAATACAGACATAATTTTGAACCAAAACACTCTATGTAGGCCTAATATCTATGTAAAGGGGTAAATTATTCTAGTTGATTATTTGATCTTTATAGATGTACTCTGAATTGGAGATTTGTGAAGCACGACATATCATATGTGGGAAGGAATCAAGCCACATTAGTTCTAAATTCTCTTCCTTCACAAATATCTCTCATGTGTGGGGAGGGGGAACTTCTATTGAAATGGACCAATAAATAGAGCCTACATTGGAGTCTCCTACATTGATTTATTTTCTGTATATATGAGGCAACAGTTCAATTATTTCACACCGGGATATCCATGTTTGATTGAAGAACCTCGAAAAAGGAATGGATGATCTAGAGGAGGTACAAAAAGAGCAGATACAAGGAGGTACCATTTTCCAGTGTTTGCTAAATTTTTGGGTTTGAAAATCAGAAAATGGAGAAACATGTTTTAGAAAAGGTAGGTTCATGAAAAAGTAAAGTGGTGCGTGAAATATTTGTGTGGTGCACTAAAAAGGAAATTGGTGCATGAAATATTTGTGTGGTGCGCGAAAAAGGAAAGTGGTGCGCGAAATATTTTCATGGTGCGTAAAAAAGAAAATGGTGGGAAAATATTAGCATGGTGCATGAAATAGAGGATTGGTGTTTTTCGCACAAGAGTTGTTTCGAGATCAGAAGCTCGAAAATTTGAAAAGGCAAGAGGTGCGTGAAATATTGGAGCAGTACGTGAAATATAATGTTGCATTGAAGATTTTTTTTTTCACACTCGAAGAGGATTACACACAGAACAAGGGTTTTTCGTATAGGGGTCGATTTTGCCTATAAATATGAAGCGATCCATCTCATTCATAGCCAGATAAAGACATAGATATTATTCGATCTCTCATGCGTGAAATTGGAATATGCAGGGGAGTTGTGGGTAAACATCAAGTTTGCGTGTAAAGTCAGGTGGTTGCGCGTAAAATAATTTTTTTTCATGTAAAAGAAAATTTTTCATGTAAAAGTGGTGTGTTCCATGTAAAAGTGGGGTTTTGTGCATAAAAGAAGTGTTTGCGTGTATTGATAATCCTGTATGTAAAATAACATGGTTGCACATAAAATTGGTAGTTGCGCGTAAAAGTAGTGTTGCGCAAAAAGTGGATTTCACGCAAAATCATAGAATTACGTGCAAGGTGCAGTAAGGGATATGCGTAAAAATTATGGTTTCTCGATACACCTGGTGCAAAGTGAGATTCATCTACAGGTGAAAGTGGGACATCAAAAAATAATTTATTAATAGTTAAGGATGCATATTTCATTAGAGATAATGAAGGGACCTACAAGTCTTCAAACTATTAGTGGATATTCTAAAGAAGTAGTGATCACACTTCCATTGAGAGAGAAGTAAGCCTTCATATTGTGAGTGGTCGTAAACCAAGAGGGACAGTGAGTCCACTCCAAACATTTAAACAGTAATGCACTTATAGTGGATTTGGTATATCAGTACATCACTGGTGTATGCTCCTTAGATGTATCCTAGTGAGGGTGAACCAAGTAAAATTGTTGTGTCATGTGCATGCTTTAAGATTCATTCATACACTAAAATGGGACAGAGAGAGAGAATAGTGTTTTGTATAACAATAAAAAAAGATCCAAATGGGTGGTTGTTTTAATTTTTCATACCCTGATTCACCCCTCCCCCCCCCCTCAGGGTATCTAGCCTAGTCGACCTAAAAATTTGAATCAGAGGGAAAGGTTGAGATCTATGTTTCTCTATCAAATGGAGGTCACCAATCACAAAGGGATTCCGATCTTCTACGGGAACAATTTTCATCTATGGAATAATCAGATGCAGCACTACTTTCGACCCATGGGAACGAATGTGTTCACTACAGCAATGCATGGCATAACAACCGATATTAATAATGGGGCATTATCTGAAGATGAGCATGGAGAATTGGATGTTGATGCCTAGGGAATTAATGCTTTAGGGGGAGCCCTATCCAATTGTATTTATACAAAGGTGATGTCATTAAAAACATCACATGCCATGTGGGAAAAGCTATTAAATATATATGAAGGATATATAAAGGTCAGAGAGGAAAAGCTGCAAGTGTTGTGGAATAAGTATGAAGATCTGAGAATGAACCCAAATGAGTCTATCTATGCATTCTTTGACAGGGTAAATGTTTTTAGTGGAAGAAATGTGGGATCTTGGATAAGTTATTGAAGACATAAAGATTGGAAAGCGCTTCTTGAGGAAACTTCCTCCTTAGATCAATATGAAAGTTTTGGTTATAGGAGATAAAGACCTAAAAGAGATGACATTGGATAACCTGCACAACACCGTTGTTACATATGAAATGATAAATGATGATAAAGATGTTGTGGAAAAAAGGGAAATCCAAAGTGGTGGCATTCAAGTCCATGAAGAACCTCACCATTTAAGATTTCTAGAAAGAAGAAGAGACGGATGAGGTGATTCCATTCCTCTCTTCAAACCTTCAAAGAGGAAAAGTAAATTTTAAAGGGAAGCTTCCAGTCGCTTGTTTTCAATGTGTAAAGGTTGGAAATCTTGCGGAAAGGTGCCCTAAAATGTTTTAAGAGGATGATAATTTTGATTAAATCGAAATTCCCAAGAAAAAGTATTCAACCTATGGGAAAGGCAAGAAATAGTTCAAGAGAACTTTCTTTAAAAAGAAGAACCTTCTTTTAAAAGAATGTGATAGTTAAGACGAGTCTGACGTTGAGGAGGTTGAAGAGATAGAGAACTACAGAGATCGTGGAGAAAATGCTATGGTGGAAATTTTTGGTAGTTCTTAGAAGAAGAATGAAACTGAAGCTGATGAAGAAGAAGAATAAGTTGAGGGAAGAGTTGATATGAAAGCTGAGTTAGAGGCTTCTCTTGAAGAGATAGATGATTGGAGAGCCAAAACAAAGAAAGACATCAATGTTATTCATGATTCCAAACTCTATATGCAGAAACAGAAAGAAGAGAATTCTGAGTTGATGGAAGAAATTTAGAAACTCAATTCATCAACACCAGAGAACTCAGAATCATTTAGTGAGTATATAATAAGGATTGGAGAACAGAAAAGGTATATAGATAGCTTGAATAACACAATGAAAGTTCAAATCAAGCGTATAGAAGAACTTTAAGGAGAAGTTGTTGGTTTGCGAAAACATGTTAAAGATAAATAAAAAATCTTGACTCTTACTGGGAAATTAGGAAAACATATCACTCAGAAAATCGAGAAGATGAAAGTGGAGAATAGTGATTCTGCAGAAAGGAAGCACCAATTATGTTCAGATGCTAAGGCCAATGGGGGGCTTGATCCAAAACAAAAAACTATAAAAATTGATGTCAGAACTCAAGCACCCATTCCAAGATTAAAGGTTGATTTGGGAATAAATCATATTCAGAATATTCAAAGATCACAAGGGGAAACTAGAAGTGTTGAAGTTACATGAAGGAATGCTTCCTATATTAGCTTTTATTGTTGTAGAAATATGGGACGCTCAAAATATGTGTTTTCCATATCCAAGAGATATCGAAGGACACAAGAATAGAGGTGGAATCCAAACAGAAAATGGTTATCTATAACATATTTATAAGGAATTGTTTTGGGTGTGGAGTATTTGGGCAAATAAATAGGTGTTTTACTTCAACCATACAGAGGAATGTTCCAAAGAAGAATCAAAATGTTCACAAGCAGCAGATTAATAAACCAACTAGTGAGTTGAGATTGAAAAATAGATTTGCATCTTTGCATGATGAAGTTGGTCCATCAAACTCTAAGAAAGATCATATGTCTCAATCCATGTCGAGTGTGAAGGCAAAAATATGGAACAAGAAGAAAAAGGATGAGAAGGCAGTGGTGGCAGAAATTACTCTTAAAGCATCATATCGCTTTGATGTGTGGATATTTGATATAGGTTTGACATCTCACATAATAGGTAATAAGGATCTTGTTATAGGCGTAAAATATGACAATGAATGAGTTTTAAAGTTTGGAAATGATGAAAGTCTAAAGATTATTGGCTTCGAAAAGGCCATGTTTGGGGGAAAAGAGATGAGACGTGCTGATGTATTAGTTTTCGAAGGTACTAATCACAATTTTCTCAGTGTGAGTCAACTATGTGACTCAAGACACTCTATAAGTTTTACTCAGAAGATGTGTATCATCAAAGGAAGAGACAGGGAAGTGGTTATATAGGGAAAAAGAACAAAGTTAAATGTATACTTGGTAAGTGGAGAAGAATATAGGAGTTTTATATCCAACGAAGTAGAAAAAAGGTTGTGGCATAAATGACTTGGTCATCTATGGAAACCATCACTAGAAGATCTGGTAAAGTCTGATGCAACAAGAGACCTCCCTAATCTATCATGTGATCGTACTCGCACGTGTGATGCATTCCAAAAATGGAAGATCGCCGGAAAGATATAAAAGGAAAAGGAAAAAAAGTCAACAACAGTGCTCAAACTGGTGCTTGCTAATGTTTTGGGGCCTATAACACCATGAGAAATTAACAGAAAGTACTAAGTTATTTTTATTGATGACTATAGAAATATGGCATGGGTATTTTTTATTTCCCATAAGTCTGATGTGTTCAACTGCTTAAAATAATACCGGAGAGAGTGTGAAAGGATGCTTGAACAGAAAATTTGGAAGTTTCATACTGATAATGGTTTGGAATTCACAAATAGTCAGGTGGAAGACTATCTCAAGAAACACGGTATAAGGCATCAATATTCCTTAGTGAGAACTCCCCAACAGAATGGAGTGGTTGAAAATAGAAATCAGATCATCAACATCATGGTCAGAACGATGCTCATAGAAAAAGGCCTACCAGATAAATTTTGGAAGGAGGTAGTATTAACATCGGTCCACATTTATAATAGGGCTTTATTGTGTCTGAGGGAAGGAAATACTCTGTATGAGATGTGGTATAGAAACAAGACAATAGTGAAATACTTTTGAATATTTAGAAATAAGTTCTTTATCCTCAATAAGGAGAATCATAGGAAATTTGAGTCTCATGGACATGAGGGGATATTCCTTGGATACTCAGGAAAAATAAAATCATACAAATGATATAACAAAAGGATGGTAAAAGTAGTTGAGAGAAATGATGTCACTGTAGTAGAGAATGAAGAGAGTATTCAACAGCACAATGAACAATTTATAGATGAAAGAAATGAGGAGGAAAGTAATTCAGGAGGATCAGAAGTGGCTGATGTAGATTTAGAAGTAGATAAAAATGATGATCATGAAGAAGAAAAATATGTATCTGCATAGAAGCCAAGGAGTCGAGAAGAAATTGAAAGGTAGAATATCATTGGTGATCAGTTAGCTCTAGTTCAAACAAGAAGAATGAAATATTTTTAGCAGACTTCTTTCTTATCATAGGTAGAGCCTAAATTATTTTCTTGATATAGCTAACAATGAAAACTGGGTTCATACTATAAATGAAGAGCTAGATAAGATTAAGAAGAATCGGATGTGGGAGATTGTTTCGAGGCCAGCTGATAATAATGTCATTGGGACAAAATGGGTCTTTTGCAACAAAATAAATGAATATGGAATAGTGATTCGAAAAAATTCATGATTAGTGTAAAAAGAATACTCCCAGATATAGGGAATTAATATTGATGAAACATTTTCACCAGTTTCAAGGCTTGAGACAATCAGATTATTCCTAGTCATTGCAGTACAACGAAAGTTCAAAGTATTCCAGATGGATGTCAAATCTACATTTTTGAATGGGATTATGGAGGAAGAAGTTTATATCGAGTAGACAGATGGTTTTCTCATTCATGGGTATGATAACAAGGTTTGTCGGTTTATGATGGAATTATATAGGCTGAAACAAGCACCGAGATAATAATACTCCAGTCTTGATCATTATTTGAAGAATCTTGGTTTCCAGCATGGTGGAGTTGATTACAATCTATATTTGAATAACAATAGTAATCAAAGGATGGTGTTACTAGTTTATATTGATGACATAATATTTGTCGGATCATAAAAATCATAGTGCAGAAATTTTTCTTAATTCATGAAACATGAGTTCAAAATGTCTATGATTGGTGAGCTGACATTTTTCCTTGGTTTACTAGTGACACAATGAAGGAATGGTTCACTAATTTCTCAATCCAAATATGCCAAGAAGGTTCTGAGAAGATTTGGAATGGAAAATTCCAAGGAGATGAAGACTTTGGTTGCTACCCAGATGAAATTATCGAAAGATGGTAATGGCAAGGCAGTTAATATCACAGAATATAGGCAAATTATTGGGAGTTTACTTTACCTGGCAACGACGAGACCTGATATTGTGTTCTCCAAATTCCAAGTAGAACGATATCAAAGCAATCCCAAGGAAAGACACATGCTTATAGTGAAGATAATACTTCATTATATCTAGGGAATGGTGGCTTTTATCTTGATACATAATGGAAAATATCAGACATAGTTATTAGGATATACTGATGCATATTGGGCCGGTTCACCTGATGAAAATAAATCAACGTCAAGAGGTCCATTCTATCTTGGTGGACTATTTATTGTTTGGCTAATCAAGAAGAAATATTGCATTACATTGATCACCGCAGAAGCTGAGTACATTGTGGACACTCAAGCATGCACACAATTATTGTGGATGAAGCAGCAGCTTGATGATATGGGATTAGAAGTGATGTCTCTGATCGGAATCTAGTGTGATAACTCAAGTGCTGTAAATATCAGCAAAAATATCATCCATAACTCAAGGACAAAGTACACTGAGATAAAGTATTATTTTATCAAGGAGAAGGTTGAGAAGGGAATCGTGAAGTTGGAGTATGTTCCTACAGAGCTACAGGTTTTAGACATCCTTAAAAAGGCCTTACCCATGGAAGCTTTTGAGAGTCATCGACTGGCTCTGGGAGTTCAGTCGACTCCCGCACTTGAAAAGGTGAGGTTGTGGGACCCCCCCCCCCCCCGAGGTATGGTGAATTTTTCCCTAATTTGATGATATGTGTTCCATACTTTGTTTCAAACCACAAAAGAATGACCTTTGGGTTCATCGATAAATGAGGAGAAATAGTGACTCTTCTTGTAGGAGAAACTGTGGCTAAGGAAGGGAGAAAATATCTTAGTCAAAGACATGGGGAGAAGCTAATAGATGGAGTAGCGAGATAGGGGAGAGCAATGATATAGGTGGATAGTATTAAATTTGATGTTTCTAGAAGTGGTCGATCAAGGAATAGATATCATGACAACTGAGGATTGTGATAAAAGAATAAGAGTGGTGTTGGAATGGTGTTAGAAGGTTTCCAGCTATCACCAATTGGTTTTGAGAGTGGTATAAACAATTGGTATCAGTTTGGAAATTGGTATCAGTTTGGTGTCAATAGTTGGTGTTAGGAATAAAGTGATTCATTGATGAAATTTTCATTTACTCTTGTTTCTCATGCTGAGCAATGCTCATGTGGTCTTAGAGTATGTGTTGAGTGAGTCCTTGATTGGTGTCAGGAATGAAGTGATTCATTGTTGTTTTTTGTAAAAGATGTGTTTTGAGATCAGAAGCTCGAAAATTGGCAGATGCATGCAGTGCACGAAATATTGGAGCAATGCATATAATTAAATGCTGGACAGATGATATTTTTTTCACGCTCAAAGAGGATTACATGCAGAAGAATGGTTTTTTGCATAGGGGTCAATTTTTCCAATAAAAATGATGTAACCCATCTCATTCATAGCCAGCTAAAGATATAGATATTATCCGATCTCTCATGCATGAAATTGAAATATGCAAGAGAGTTTCGCATAAATATCAAGTTTTCCCGTAAAGTCAGGTGGTTGCTCATAAAATAATTGTTTTTCACGTAAAAGAAAATGTAGTGCGTAAAAGGGGTCTTATGCGTGTAAAATAGAGTTATTGTGTGTAGTAGAATTGTTTACGTGTAAAAATAATGTTGCACTTAAAAGAAGGTGGTTACGCGTAAAATTGGTAGTTGCGCATAAAATTAGTCTTTCACGAAAATTGGATTTCGTGAAAAAGAAGAAAATTACGCACAATGTGAAGTAAGGGCTGCGCGTAAAAATTGGGGTTGCCTAGTACACCCGGTGCAAAGTGAGATTCATCTACGGGTGAAAGTTGGATGACAACATAGCATATATTAATAGTTAAGGATTCATATTTCATTAGAAATAATGAAGGTACCAACAAGTCTTTAAACAGTTAGTGGATCTTCTAAAGAAGAAGTGAGCACACTTTAGTTGACAGAGCAGTAAGATTTTATATAGTGAGTGGTTGTAAACCAAGACGGACAGTGAGTTTTCTTCGAACATGTAAACAATAGTGTTCTTATAGTGGATTTGGTACATCAGCACATCGCCGGTGTAAGCTCCTTGGATATAGCCTATTGAGGGTGAACCAAGAAAAGTTGTTGTGTCTTGTGCATGATTTGAGATTTATTCGTACAGTGCATCAGGAAGGAGAGGGAGAAGGGGGGTTTTTCTAACAACAAAGCAAGATCAAAAGGGGCAGTTGTTTTAATTTTTCATACCCTGATTCACCCACCCTCTCAGGGTATCTAGCCTATTGGACCTAACATTATCTTTCTTCCATATAGGTCCAACTCATATGATGTGAATCATTGATTGAAATGATGTATCCCATATATTATAATGTCATTTAGGGAAAAATTAGATTTCCTGAATTTTATTTTCCTCCAACATGAACATTGATGTTAGTCTTGTTTTAAGGTATTGTGACAAATAAAGACTATGTTGTTTAATGTCTAGATGCTGGGACACTGTACTATGCCGTTTAATGTCATGTGTTCTTGATGAATTCCCCATTTGTTTTAATGTCACAAAATCATGATGAATGTACCATGTCATTACACAAAATATTTCTTTAGGAAACTTTTTTTTGGGGGGGATATAGTAAGTTTTTTAGACATTGAAATATAAGAATAAGATCCATTAGTGTAGACCTTATATATGGCGTAAGGACCCTCCCTCTCTGTATTCAACAATGGAGGTTTCTTTACAGGTGTCATTGGAATACAAATGATGAACATCATATCCAAAACGAGGAAAGGTCAAAGGAAAAATATTTTTTTATAGGCTTATACAATTCCGTTTTGGTGGATTTACAAATGATGCGAGGTATGCAATATTTTCTCATATAATCACTCAAATTCATCCAACTATTTTTTAGATTTCTCATCTATTGATAACTAATCATATATGGAAATTCAGAATGAGGGAAATTGAACCTCGATGGGCATGACCACCTCTATCCCATATACCAGTGAGTATGGGGTCTCCAATGTGGTTGTGCAGGTAATGGCCTAGTAAGACCACAAGGCTTGTAGTATCCTGTCTTTCAATGAATTTGTATCCTCATCTACTGTATTATATAGATTATTTGATAGGGTCTTACTGAAAACCTGTATATGTCTATTAGCCACTACATGATAGTGGGATTAATGGGAGTACAAGATTTCATTCTCCCAATATAGCTTCTCTAATCTAGAAAAATATAAATTGGTTCAATTATTCATCATTAATTTATGAGATAAATCAAATCTTGTAGTGATGCTGGATTTCACGAAGGTAAAAATAGTAAATTCCCTGACTTCTTTGGGGGGTATATCTTCATCCTCCTTGATAAAGAAGTTTGTTTTAGTAATAATGTACATGAAATTCTTGGCCAATGTGGGAGGATATTATCTTATGACATCCATTCGTCATGTAGAAAATTTTCAGGACTACATGGTTGTGTGAAGAAACTCTGGTGGTTGGTGAATGAAGTTATCATGAACCTGGGAGGAATTGATCTTTTTGATGATTTCTATGTAGTCGTGTGTTAAAGTAGTCTAGTAGCACCCAACCCTTTAGAAATTTTGGGAGAGTTTGAGTCCAGTCTGGTGTATAGTACATGATCTTTTGTGCACAGCCCTCGTGAGAGTAGTGATCCCTTTCCATTAATGCACCTCATAAGGATCCCATCAAAGCTTTTATTATAGGGGACCTTTTGATGATTCATATCATCATATAGAACAATGTTAATTTATCATCTTTTTTATTTTCTCCCTCCCAACTATATTTAGAGGGAGCTATCCCTTTTGATGGAAGTCCAAAATTGGTTCCATCTAGCTTGTGGTAATACTGTATGGTTCGTGGATCAGACAAATCTCATTGATCTCTTTGATGTTGGCTTGAACAAATAGTAAGACCGCCTAATGGTGAGAAATACTGATGACTATTTGATCCTACTATGGATTAACTAGAGTAGTTGATGAATTTATAGGGATTCTTCTTAGGAATTTTTTGAAATTGGGATGTGATTCAATGTCAAATCCCAGGGTAATTCCTCTATTTTCCTCATGCGTGGCTAAGTAGGGGGATTATCAATTTCTTTTTGATACTATAATCACAATTAACATGATTTATGACTAGTTTATAATCACCTTTAATCTAATATTGATTGACTTATACATTAATCGCAAGATCTATCCCTATAATGAGAGCCTAATATTCAAAATTATTGTTTTTGTACACCACAAATAGCATGAAGATGTTGGGAGGGACCACCTTTGCTGGGGATATGAGCTTAAACCCTAGCCCCACATTGTCGAGCTTAGGGTCTTCTATCCTCTTCCCTCTTGGACTTCTGGATGAATAGTTAAAATGCACATCATATATATGGGCTCTATTGAATATACATTACAACTTTTTGGGTAATTTAGTATCCAATGAAAACATTTATACTAAGGGTTACACTTACTAGAAGTTTTCTCAGACATGGCCATTAACCACTTTGTGAAACATGAACTGAATGAAAAACATATACCAGATGACATACCACAATGAAGGATTCCCAGTCAACATCATGCAACAGATAATTTCTTTGAGTGGGTTTCTATGAAAAACAAAATAGGCCTTTTTATTTTGTAGGTTATAACTCAGTATTTTGACTATAATGATTTTCAAGATATATCTCTTCTTGATATTAGTGTAAGGTGTCTCATTATTGATAATGGTTTTGGCTGTGGAAAAAAGGATTTCTCCAATGATGATGTCATTATATTGCATGAGAAAGAAACCAAGTGATCTCTCTAATTTTGTCACATATAAAATAAGGGTACTTCATTAAAAAGTAGACACTAACACTAGAGGGATCAAGATATATTTATTGACCCTATCAAAATCCTTCTAAAAAACTATGTCCACTGATATGTAACCCTCTTCTTCATTAACATGGTAAGGGGATGATATTTTCCAACAATGTTGGATATAAATTGTAATTTGTGGGATAGTTTTCCTTGAATTCCATTCAAGACTATAGGGTTTCGAGGAGTTTACATGCTGAGGATATCTTTTTTCTTCTTGGGGTCAACACCAATGCCCCAATGAGGTTTGATGAATTTCCCCGATGTGGCACAAAAAGTGCATTTCAAAGGGTTAAATTTCAGGTTTTAACATAGAAATTTGATTAAGATTGTTTCATGATCATTTAAGTGTTCTTAGAGTTATCAAGATTAAACCCCCAGGTCATCAATATATCATTAGACAAACTTCCCCAGTAAGGGTTTGGAGATGCGATGCATGACACTTTGGTATGTAACCCCAACATTTTTAGCCAATGGGAAATAACTGATATAAAAACACTCCCAATTGGGGCCTAAATGTTCCATCTTTTTCATTTTACTATGACATTTAGATTTCATTATCTCTTGAATATCCATCCATTGAAGAGAGGTTTTAAAATCTGATTGTTGCATCAATCCATAGTTCTGTGATCGAGAATAAGAAATCATCTTTATGGTAGTCCCAGTTGAAATCCCTAAAATCAATAAAGAATCAGAATATAACATTTTTTTTGATATGGATGATGTTGGATTTCTATTTTGGATATTGGACCTCCTGAATGAATAATTATCTCATGATCTTTTCATCTTCCTCCTCAATTTTGGTGGCATGTGTCTGGTGTATCCTTCTGACTATTTTCTTATGACCTCAGTGGTCTTATGGTAAGACTAGGTGGTGAGTGTATTCATCTATATTGAGACCTAAAATCTTTGTTTAGTTCCAACAAAATAAATCCCAACGCTTCTTATGTAATGAGGTATAAATCTCTCTTTATTTAGAAGACATGGTCACACTAATTAATGTGGGTTGCAGTTCTTCTTATATACCAATATTTATTTCTTTGAGTTTTTCAATTGTGGTGGAGAATGCCTCTCCAACTTATTGATGGGGATCCCTAAGGAAATCATATTATTCTTCCTCATTTTATTCATCATCCTCTTCTTCCTAGGGGAGAAATTAATGGGATAATTTCCCCAGTTTTGGGGGATGACTTAGTATCTTAGCATTCTCAAGGTGAGATTACTTCCTCTAACCCAATTTAAAATGCATGATTTCATTGAAACTATGTTGAATAGGGAGTAATATATGGAGGAGGAAAATCCTCATCCACTTTCGCAAAGGAGAAAACCACTTCAGCCTCTTGTGGTGTGGACATGATTTCTCAGAACTCTAGGGATGGAATGAAGGAATTTGAAACCAATATTTCTCCACTGTTTAAGGAGTCATAAAACATTTCAACACTATTGGACATGATTTTTATGGACAAAATAATGAGGACTATTGAATAAGTTCCTAACATTTGGAACATATATAGAATTTGATTGACAGGTAAGACATATTATTCACCGAGATATTTTAAGGGGTTGACCGAGATCATTTCTTGTTCATTCAGGGCGGTGAAATAAGAAAAAACATAAAACAGGGGTTGTTTCCCTTTCCATTTATATAATACCATATCGATATAGTGGGAATAAAATGATAAAATAGGTATATATATAGGCATAATACATCCCAATTAATCCATTAATGTGGATTTGATGCATTTATTGTATGAGGAGGATATTTTTACATGTTGATGAAACCAAGGACTTCCTAGAAAGATGTTGAAGTTCAACCACTATGAATTATAAGTCAGTTAAGGGGTATCCAAAATGGAACTTGATCTTGAGATGTCCCAATAGACTCTTCTCACTTTTTACATTGACATAAAGTTCTATGAAAGAAGGCATTAGGTTATCCGCATTGTATCCAATTTGGGGAAGTTTTTTATACTGGAATGAGTTTAACACTAGATCTATTTTCAATGAATAATTTTTAGACATCAAAAACATTTATCCTACCAGACACATACATGGTTATAATTTCTCCCTGTATAATGGCATATTGTTTCACCCCAACCCCATTTACCTAGAGTCGGTGCATTATTACATAACATCAACATGATCATAAGGGATCAAATCTCAAAATACTGATCAGTTTATTATCCTTGGAAGTACTAGATACATTTATAAGTTTTACATACATCATGAAATAAAAACATCAACAACATTTTGTACCCATTGACCACACTTATATACTTATCCTATCCCTGAAGGTCAACTATAAAATATTTTTTCACATCTTGGGAAATGTAAAAAATAGAAAGGGGTGAGCTCAGATGCTCAGTAAGGATAACAATATAGAGAAAACTTTCATAAATAAGCATAAACAATTAAGGAAATGTATAAGACTAAAACATAAGCCTTTTAAACATAAAATTCTGAACAATATTTCCAATATAAATCAAATAATTTCATTTACTTATTCATGTGGATATTCTACTAGTTGAAAAATCAAATGCATTATCAACAACCAATTTCATAATGATGGAATGCATAATGCCAGACTTTATAACTATATAGTCAAGGCCTTTTTCCAAGACTAAAAGTAAGATTTTGACAAGGCCTTGTTCCAAGACACTAGTTTGTCTCAAGAGACCTACCGATGCATCTAGGAGCTATAAAGGGCTCCAACCGTCACTTAATAAGTCCAATGCATTCCTCATATGAAAGGGTTTAAACATAACCTAAACATTCATATTAAAAATATCATACGAAATGTCAATACTTTATCCATAAACCATGAATAGTGTAAAAATAACACATCTACAGTCAAAAATATCACAAAACATTCAATAAAATATATATGTTTTGTATTATAATAAATAAAAATCAAACAAGCTTAAAATCCATCAAAAGATGTCTACATAGATGAAATCAAAACTTTTTTGGAGAAATAACTCTTTATATTTTGAAATAATTTAAAAGAAATATAATTATAAAAGAAAACATTTATTTGTAAAATATTCTTATAAGCTTGTATGAAAATCTTCAATGATGTTATAATAGAGTAAAATATCTTCACCCACAATATAAGTTAAAAAAAGACATTCTTACCTTAATTTTGTCGAAAAATTCATAAATCACCTTGTTTGGAAAATGATAGAAAGATTCATTTCAAAAAAATAGTAAAATAAGGATATAAATGACTCTAACCATAGTCTAGTAAATAGTAAGAATGTTTTTAATTACATTTTTAAGAAAACATGGATGTGGATGATAAAGAGGTCCCAATAGATACTTACGTACTAACAACCTAAAATAAGTAAACAGATTGTAGAATTAACCCTTACCTTTTAATTTTCCTTAGTAGATGGTATGTTAAAATTTTTTATAATATTTTAAACATTGTTATTAAATTATACAAGAATCATATACATAAATATGATATCATGTATGATCTTACAATATTACTTTTTAATAATAATTTAGTGGTATCATTGTTTCGGGTGGTAACTGATTCATTTTCCTTTATATGATTGGTTATGTAAGCCATATTAATTATGGATAGGATGTATTGGATTCATATACAGAACGATATTATTTATATACACATTATTTTTAATCATAAAATTAAAATTTTTCTTCAATAATTACGATGGGGAATATATCTCATCGCATTCGTGGAGACAGTAATCCGTAGTACGCACGAGCGAAAATATCATTATATTGATGGTGAAATAGTATGTAATTGGATGGTATATCATATATAAATAATAATTAACATGTTATTTTTATTATTTACATATGTTATACTCATTATTATACCCATACAAATAATAAAGTGTTTGAATAATAAACTAAACCACGACGTAGAGACGGTAAGTCGTACGTATGCATGTATGCTGACTTTATCATTTATTGGATGGATAGAATAATAAATATGGTTGTAAAATATTTATAATAACATAGAATTATGTATAAGTTACTATATTTATTATTTTGTTATGTAAACAACAAAGAAATAGGAAGTGGAAGAAGAAAAAAACTTGAAAGAGGGTGGTCAAATTATTACCTCTTCTTCGGGTGTTTCCTTTTGAGTTGATCAAAAGGGCTTCTTAAGTTGGATTTTTGATCAAATTAAGGCCACTAGATATAAGGGAGGGTATTTTAAATGATATTTTTGCAGGTTTTGTCTGATAAAAATTGATTTGGAGGTGTCAATTTATGAGAAGTTGAAGTACCCTTTTATAAGAGTGGTGAGGGTCACTTTAGGAAAAGCTTGAAATATTATTTTATAATAAAATCATTTTCGATATCTTATGTCTACAAAATTATTTTTTTAGAGGTTAAGGTGATGATGGTTTGAAAACCTTTCAACCAATAGGTTTTAGACATGTTTAGGTCACCATATTAACCTTATCTTTTAGATTTAACTCTTAGTTAAATAGTTTGACATTTACCATGTCTCTTTGTATTTTTATATTATATGGTCAATAAAAATACAATAAAAATCCAAGTGAACCCCAAGTGGTTAATTATTAAAATATATAACCTTATCTTTGTCCTTTGTTCAATCCTTATATTTTCATGAATATTATATCAATTAATAATTTATTACTTGTTTTAAAAACTCAATTAGGTCAATTTCGACACTATTAAGTATTCGGTTTTTTGTGAAAATAATAAAATCACAATTACCTAAAAAATTATTTAATCAAACCTAAAATGTAATATCAACCTATATAATTATTGTGATTCATCATAAGTCTCAATTTACATTTATTTGTATATTTTTCATATCAATTATTTTAATTTTTCATTAATAAGGTAATTACTGCACCATCATTGTGTCATAAAAATATTAAATTATCTAATGTCTAAAAATTATAAATAAAATACCATTATTTAAGAAATATATTTAGATTTATAATAAATATTTATAGTCAAACTTATCTTATGTATAACCCTATATTAAAAAAGGTTTACTTATTAAACTTTGAATTTAACACTTCTAACTCTTCTTTAAATACAATAATAATAAATGTTCTAATCTAATACAAGTGGACCAAAGAGGATCATATTTTATTCCTAAGTTTGTTTTCTGTAAAATTACACTTATCCAATAGAATTATGACATTTTTTAGGTTAATTAGAATATCATTTTTAGCCTTAATTACCCTACTTACTTTTAACCGCGATAAATTAAAGTAAAAAAGTTACTATCCACCAAAAATTATTTTCATCTTATTGAACCACATTTTACTAACTGATGTCAACCGTTTCTCTCGGAATTTTCAAATTCAAATCACAGAAGTGGTAAAATTAAGTTTTACACAAATTTGTAAATGCTTCTAGAAGGTAGGTAAAAGACGGTAAAATGTTCAATAAAATTTTATATATCTAAACTTAGTATAAAATGACTCCAGTGAATTACATTGAACATATAGAGGTATTATGTATCTACTTTGACCTAAAATAAATTAAAATAAAATAATTAGTTATTTAAATAAAAATTCAATTTTAAACAATAATGTAGTGTTTTGCACTATTCATCAAAAACTGAAAGTTCTCAGAAAAATACCAAAAATTCACCCTAAGCTAATTTTTATATTCCAAATCCAAAAATGATTTCCATTTTGAAAATTAAAATTTATAAAATTTTAAAAAGTGCGTATTGTTATTCATATCGGCTAGTTTCATTGGTCGTGGTGTGTTAAAACTTTATGTTGTGTACAATGCAAGCTACTACATTATTCTAAGGGAAACGTACTGTGGAAGCTTGGGGTGTTACATTATCCACTCCTTAAAATAATTTTTTCCTAGAAATTTCTAGAATATTACTACATAAAATGATTTGGGTGGTTATTCAAGATAAGTTCCTTTGGATCCCATGTTTCCTCTTCCATCATATGGTTCCTCCATGGAACTTTTACCAGACGAGTTATCCAGTTTCTCAGCACTTGTTCTCTTATATCAAGAATTTTGACAGGCTCTTCACAATAATACAGATAAAGTTCTAGTTTAATTTTCTCACAGGTGAGTACATACATTGGGTCAGGCATGTATTATCTCAATAGTGATATGTGGAACACATCATGAACTTTGGAGATACTTGGAGGCATTTCCAAACAATAAGATAAAACTCCAATTCATTCTATAATATCGAAAGGTCCGAAGTACCTGGGACTCAATTTACCCATCTTACTGAAACGTATAACACCCTTCTATGGAGATAACTTCAAGAAAACATGGTCTCCTACTTGAAATTCCAAATCCTACCTTCAATTATCGGCATTGCTCTTTTGTCTACTTTGGGTTTTTTTGATGTGGTTTTAGATAACCTTTACCTTTTCATTGTCTCCTCAACAAGTTCTTGGCCTACAAGTTTTCTTTCACCAACATCATCCCAAAAAGTTGGTTTGTGACATCTCTTTCTGTATGATGCTTCATATGGTGACATCTGAATACGTGAATGGAAGCTATTTTTATAGAAAAATTCTACCAGATGTAAATATTGAAACCACAAACCTTGAAATTCAAGTGATCTAGATCTCAACATGTATTCTATGGTTTAAATAGTCCATTTTGATTGTTCATTGGTTTGAGGGTGGTAGGTAGTGCTCAAATGAAGTTCAGTATTCAGGTCCTTCTAAAGACTTTTCCAGAATCTTGATGTAAAACGGGGATCACAATCAGAAACAAATGATATAGGTACTCCATGAATTCTTACAACATCATTCATATGTAGTCTTTCCAGAATTTTAAGTGGTAAATCTTCTCTTGTAGCAAGAAAATGTGCTGACTTGGTAAGACGATCAACAATGAACCATATTACAACATTCCTTCTAGGAGTATTTGGTATCCCCATGACAAAGTCCTTCATAATATTATCCCATTTTCACTCAGGTATAGGAAGAGGTTGCATGACACCTCCAGGCTGTTGCCTTTAAGCTTTCACTTATAGACAAACCATAAATCTTGACACATAATCCGAAATCTCTCTCTTCTTGTTGTTCCACCAAAAATGTTCCTTCAAATCTCTATACATCTTAGTGCTCCAAGGGTGTATATAGAAATTGGAGCTATGAGCATCATCCAACGATTCCCTTTTAGAATAGGTATGTTAGTAACATAAAGTCTCTTACAAAATTTTGAAATTCCATCTTCATACATGAAATCACTCAATCTCCCATCATTCCTAGCTTTAATATTCTTTTTAAACTCTTCATAATCATTCTGAGAACTCTTTATCCTTTCTAGTTAAGATGGGTTTTCAACCATTTGAAAAAGTATTGATGTTTTACCTTCAATGGTTGTTCTCATATCCATATTTACTAGATCCATGAAAATGGGATCCCTTTGAACTCTCATCTTATTCAAAACTCGATGATCCTTTATACTCAAAGTATCTTCCACTCTATTTTCTTTCCTCGGGTGGTAGTGTATATTCAAATCATAGTCCTTGAGTAGTTCAAGCCATCATCTTTGCCTCATGTTGAGTTCTTTCTGTGAGAAAATATATTTCAAACTCTTGTCATCAGTATAAATCTCAAATTTTCACCATTGAGATAGTGTCTACATATTTTTGTAGCAAATATTACAGTTGCTAACTCAAGATCATGAGTTGGATAGTCTTTTTCATGAATTTTTAGCTGTCGTTATTCATAGGAAATAACTCTATCATTCTTCATAAGGACACAACCAAGTGCTTTTTTGAAGAATCACTATAAATAATAAACCCATAATTCTACGATAGTAGATTCAATATTGGATAATTGAAAAATAATTTCTTTAGTTTTTCAAAAAAATTATTCACACTCTTTTTTACAAAAAAATTGAACCCTATACGTGTGAACTTGGTAAATGGGTTAGCCAACCAGGCAAAATTCTGGATGAAACGTCGATAATAACCTGCTAAACCAATAAAACCGTATACCTCAGTTATACTCATCGGTGCTGGACATTCATGTATTTCCTTGGTCTTTAAAGGATCAACAAAGATTCAATCATTAGATACAATAAGGATAAGAAAAGAAATCTATTGAAGCCATAATTCACACTTGCTGGACATCCCATATAATTCATTTATTATAAGATTCTTTAGAATAATGCACAAATGATTATCATGGTCTTAGAAGATTTTGGAGTATACCAAGATATTATCAATAAATACCACTACAAATTCATCAATATATTCCTTCAAAACTATATTCATTATATCAGTTAAGACAGAGGGTGAATTAGTCAATCTAAAAGCCATTACTGTAAACTCATAATTCCCATACCTGGTTCGAAATACTGTCTTCTGAATGTCTTCCTTCTTCACGCACAACTGATATTATCTAGATCAAAGGTCAATATTTGAAAAATATTGAGCTCTAGGAAGTTGATAAAATAAATCATCAATGTGAGGTAGGGGATACTAGTTCTTTGTTATTAAATCATTGATCTCCATGTAGTAAATAAAAAACCTCATAGACCCATCTTTCTTCTTAATAAAAAGGATAGGGGTTTCCCATGGAAAAACACTAGGGAAAATAAATCATTTATTAATCAATTCCTATAGTTGTTTCTTTAGTTCTACTAATTCCACAGTGGACATTCTATAAGGGGTGTTTGATATAGGCCTAGAACCAGGAATTAAATCAATGGAAAACTCAATTTCTCATTCTGGAAGTTGTCCATTAAATCTTTTGGAAACACATCAACATATTATTGCACAATAGCTACTTCCTCTATTTTAACTTTCCTTTCCTAACCCAAAATTGTTTCATTATTTTCCTCCCTGATAATTGAATTTAGTAGGGCTACTGGGGGTGGATCTAAGTAAGAATCAGATGGTGATGTTTCTGCTCTAAAGATAAGGTTCTCATTATCATCATCGAAAATGGTTACCTCCTTCTTCTTACAATAAATTTTCACATCATGGTCCAAAATCCAATCCATTCTGAGGATTATATCAAATTCAATCATGGGTATGATGATGAGATCATCAGATAAAGAACATTTATATGCCCTAATGGGAACTGATTCACAAAACTTTGTTGCGATGATACATTCCTTATGTGTTTTGATTAACAACTCCCTTGTTAAGTTAAAGTAAAAATATCTAATTTTCATAGAAAAATGGGAAGATATGAAACAATGTGATGATCCAAAACCAAATGAAGCATTGGATAAACTTGAGGAAGCCATTAAATTACCTACCATCATTTCTTTCGGAGCTTCAACCTCAGTAGTAGTGATTGCATAATCTTGGCCTTTCTCCCTTGGCCTTTTCTAAGGTATGTTACCTTGTCTCTTAGGAAATTCATTTTCATAATTCCCCTTTTCTCTACAATTTTATAATTCAACATTGATATCCTCTTTCTTCCCCTTGTAATCACGAGATTGGTGTCCCTTTTCACCACACTTGTAACAGACTACCATTCCCTTTAGGCAAGTACCAGGGTTTTTTTACCACATTTACCACAGGATAGATATTCAAATTCTCCCTTCATCCCATTATTTCCATTTCTGGAGTATTCAACAGATCACTTTTTCTCTTTATTTTCATTAAATTCATAAGACTTAGTGAATTCCTTTTCAGTCTAGATAGCGCTTGAGACTATATGATGAGAAGGACTGTGAGACTAATGATTAATGGGGAAATTTTTTTAACCCATCAAAGAGTCGATCAATCTTACTCTTTGGGTTATGTATATAATCTGTTGCATGCCTTGTTAACCTTGTAATGTTAGCCTCATTCTTTGTGACATTCTTATCATTATTTTCCCTCAAACTCTAAAATTTTCTTTCCATATCCGCTCGATGGTCATGAGGAAAGTATTTTTCTAAAAAAATCTCTATAAAATCCCTCCATTCCATGTTAGATACTTCTTAATATTATTTTGTGTTTTGGATTAATGACCACTATTGATCCTCATCTCCCATGATGTGATAAACTGTCATGAAAACGTTTTCCCTTTCGCTACTCCCCAAAGAATGAAATATTATCTCTAAGGTTTTTATCCATTGCTCATATACTAATGGATTTTTACTCCCATTGAATTTTGGTGGTTATTTCCTCATGAAGTGTTATAACATTGATCCTCCATGTTGTGGATCAGGGTCCTTCTTATGGGTAAGGTTATTATTCATAACCTGAGTGAGTTGTCTCAGTATAGAGATTAGATGATCAGCACCAGTTGCATCAATAGCTCCGCTATAATTATCTTGAGTATGAGGGAAATACCAACATGTATAATGTGTATTGATAAGGTTTCCTATCCTTCCACTAGGTTCTATTTCTAAACAAATGACATATAATAGATTAGTTTATGAATCGCAATACATAATTCCAAACTTGTAAAACACATAACATAAATTGAACTATTTATGGATATAATCCACAATCATAAAAAAAAATTCTTTAAGGAGGTATATACTCATATATCCTTCATAATGGTTTGTAAAGAAAATTTGAATTATCCTAATCATATCCCCTAGGAGTGTCGAAACCAAGAGTGTAGCTAGGACCGTTGTTGTGCACCAGATCCCGCTCGAGTCTAGTTCAAAGCGGTGTTTTTGAGTTTTACCACTAGGTACATCTATTCCAGAGCTGTCTCTACCTGCTTGTATCCAGGTAGAGATTTATTTCTTGGAAAACTCACAAAATATCTATATTACAACAATTTTAGGAATTTCTTCTATACTAATCCTCAAAGTCCATCTTAGGGTAATGTTTTCTAATCCGAGTTTTTCTAAATCTAGCTTCCATGGTTCGTACAAAACTTCCTATGATACCAACTATAATGCCTCGAACCAATTACCCAAATTCGGTGCATTATTACAAAACATTGGCATGATCAAAAGGGATAAAATCCCAAAATACTGATTAGTTAAGTATCCTTGGAAGTACTAGATACAATCATAAGTTTTACATTGCATCATGAAATAAAAACATCAACAAAATTTTGTCCCCATTTACCACACTTATATCCTTAGCCTATCCCAGATAGTCAACCATAAAATATTTCTTCAAATCCAAGGAAAAGTAAAACATAGAAAGGGGTGAGCTCAGTTGCTCAGTAAGGAAAACAATATAGCAGAAACTTTCATAAATAATAATAAACATTTAAGGAAATGTAAAAGAATAAAACATAAGCCTTTTAAACATAAAAATCTACATAATATGGCCAATGTAAGTAAAATGATGTCATTTACATATTCACATGGATATTCTACTGGTCAAATAATCATATGCATTACCAATATCCAATTTCATAATGATGGAATATGTAATGCCATACATCATAAAAACATAGTAAAGGCCTTCTGCCAATACTACAAATAAGATTTTTTCAAGGACTTGTTCCAAGAAACTAGTTTGTCTCATGAGACCTACTGATGTATTGAGGAGCTATAGCGGGCTCCACCCATCACTTACTAAGTCCAATTCACTCCTCATTTGAAAAGGTTCAAACCTAATATAAACATTCGTATTAAAACTGGCATACAAAATTTCAATACCTTATCCATATACCACGAATGGTGTAAAAATAATACATCCATAGTCCAACATATCACAAAACCTTCAATATAATATGGATATTTTTTATCATAATAAATCAACATCAAATAAGCTTAAAATCCATCAAAGGATGTTAACATAGATGAGATCAAAACTTTTTTAGAGAAATATCTCATTCGATTTTGAAATCATTTGAAAGTAATATAATTATAAAATAAAAAATTTATTTTGAAAATATTCTTATAAGCTTGTATGAGAAGATTTTACAATGATATAACGGTGTAAAATAGCCACACCCACCATATAAGTTAAAAAAATACATTCTTATCTTAATTTTGTTGAAAATGTGATAAAGCACCTTGTTTGGAAAATGATGGAAAGATTATTTTCAAAACATATATGGTAAAATAAGGGTATAAACAAATTTAACCCATGGTCTAGTAAATAGTAAGAATTTTTTGAATTACATTTTTAAGAAAACACGGATATGGATGATAAAGAGGTCCAAGTAGATACTTACGTATTAACAACCTGGGATAAGTAAAGAGATTGTAGAATTAACCCTTACCTTGTACGTTTCCTTAGTAAATGGTATGTTAACCTCTTTTATAATAGTTAGAATATTGTTATTAAATTATACAACAATCATATACATAAATATAATATCATATATTATCTTATAATATTGCTTTGTTAATAATATTTTAGTAGTTTCATCATTTTGGGTGTTAACTGATTCATTTTCCTTTATAATCTTGGTTACGTAAGCCGAATTTCTTATCGATAGAATGTATTTGATTCATATACAGAATTATATTATGTTAATAAATATTATTTTTATCTATAAAATTAAAATTATTCTTGAATGATTACGATGGGTAATGAATCTCATCGCGTTCGTGGAGATGGTAATCTGTATGTACATACGAGTGAAAATATCATTATATTGATTGTGAAATCATATGTAATTGGATGGTATATCATATATATAGAGTTATTAACATTTTATATTTATTATTTCCATCAGTTATACTCATTATTATACTCATCCAAATAATGATGTGTTTGAATAACAAACTACACCACGACGTGGAGACGGTAAGTTGTACGTACGCACGTATGGTGACTTTTTCATTTATAGGATGGATGGAATAATTAATATGGTTATACCATATTTATAATGATATCATAGAATGTAGAAGGTACTTGATTTATTATTTTGTTATGGAAACAACAAAGAAAGATTAAGTGGAAGAATAAAATAACTTGAAAGATGGTGGTGAAATTATTATCTCTTCTTCGGGTGTTTCCTTTTGATTTGATCAAAAGGTCTCTATAGGTTGGCTTTCTGATCCAATTAAGGACTCTAAGTATAAGGTAGGATAGTTGGGAGGATATTTGGGTAGGTTTTGGCTGAGCCAAATGGATTTGGAGGTGTAAATTTAAGAGAAGGTAAATAACCCTTTTATAAGAGAAGTTAGGGTCACTTTAGGAAAAGCTTGAAATATTATTTTATAATAAAATCATTTTCTGTTTTTAATTTATCAAAAATAATTTATTTAGAGTATAAGGTGGGTATGGGTCCAAAACCTCTCAAAAAATTGGTTTTATACAGGTTTATGTCACCATATTAACCTTGTCTTTTAGATTTAACTCTTTGTTAAATTGTTTGACATTTACCATGTCTCTTTGTATTTTTATATTATATGGTTAATAAACTTACAATAATAAGAAAAAAACCCAAATTGGTTCATTATTAATATATATAACCTTATCTAAGTCCTTTGTACAAACCTTATATTTTTAAGAATATTATATAAATTAATAATATAGTATTTCTTTTAAAAACTCAATTTTGTCAATTTTGAAACTATTTAGTATTTGGTTTTTGTGAAAATCATAACAGCATGATTAATTTGAAAAAAAATTATTTAATAAACCCTAAAATGTCATATTAACCTAGAAAATTAGTTTAATTTGTCAGAAGTCTCAATTTATATTTATTTGGATATTTATAATATCAATTATTTTTAAATTTCATTAATAAGGTAATTAATACATCATCATTGGGTCATAAATAAATTAAATTATTTAATGTATATAAATTATAAATAAAATACCATTATATAGAAAATATTTCTAGTTGTCTAATTAATATTTATAGTCTAATTTATATTATGTATAACCCTTTATTAAAAATGGTTTAGTATTAAAACGTTGAATTTAACACTTTTAGCTCTTCTTTAATTAAAATAATAATAAATGTCAAAATCTAATCCAAGTGGACAAAAGGGGATCCTATTTTATTCCTAATGTTTTTTTTGGTATAATTACACTTATTGAATTGAATTATGACATGTTTTAGGGTAATTATAATATCATTTTTACCCTTAATTACCCTATTTACTTTTAATCGTGGTAAATAAAAGTAAAAAGATACTATTCGCCAAAAATAATTTTCATCTTATGAAACCAAATTTTAATTACTAATTTCAACTATGTCTCTCATATTTTTGAAATTCAACTCCCAAAATCATTAAAACTATGTTTTAGGCAAATTTGTAAATGCTCCTAGAAGGTGGGTTAAAGACGGTAAAAAGTTCAATAAAATTTTATATATCTAATCATATTATAAAATGAATCCAACGAATTAAATTGAACTTATATAGTTATTATTTATCTATTTTGACCTAAAATAAATTAAAATAAAATAACTAATTATTTAAATACAAAGTCAGTTTTAAACAATAATGCAATGTTTTTCACTATTCATCAAAAATTGAAAGCTCTTGGAAAAATACCCAAATTTTACCCTAAGATAAATTTGATATTCCGAATCCAAAAACGAAGTCCATTTTGAAAATTAAAATTAATAAAATTTCAAAAAGTGTGTATTACTATTCATAATGGCTAGTTTCATTGGTCGTGGTGTGTTAAAACTCCAAGTTGCGTACAATTCAAGATATTGCATTATTCAAAGGGAAATGTATTGTTGATGCTTAGGGCATTACACATCTTCATATTGATCTTTTAAAGATATAAACTCATGGAATTAAAATGGATCAAAATATTTTTTATAGACCCTAGAAGTGGAAACCTCAGCTTCAAACTCATATGGGATGATAAAAGCCTCTATGACCTCTTCCAAGATGTATTTTCACTAACTTAAGGCATATTGGATCGATAGATTGGCTGGTACCATGGATAAGTATTTTAGGATTTCAAACTTCTAATATAAAGGTATACACTTCCCTAGGAGGATATTCTCTTTTATAGCTTCTCAAGCGACTTCAGTATTCAATATAGATTGATTAGACCCTGGGACTTGCATTAGTGGTTTTCCGATCAATGGTGGGATGGGTCGGGCAGGATTCATACAATCCAAATGAGATATGAAACCTATTCCTATTGCGATAAATATTCTAGAGTGATAGGGTCAGGGTGGATTTTGGTTTATTCAATAGGATTTTCCTATTCCTGTATAACTCACTAAAGTTCACTTCCATGAGTTTCTGTAACATTGACAGTCTGAGTCGGGGCATAGCTAGAAGTCTGGTTTCAACCACAATTGTGCCTTTCATGGTATCCTCGGCTCCTGAAGCCTCTTCCTATAGTTACCCAGTAGAATATAGTTTGGTTGGGTTCATATTCATACTCATCGTTTAAAAAGGGATCCATTAAATGGATTACATAATGTAGCCAAAAATTAACTCCACATCGGATGATGACTTTACCTGACTGATCATTTCTTGTATAGATATTTTGTGAAAAGGTTCTTTTTGTCTGAAATATGATGGAATAAAGTCTTAGAGGGTCAAATATTAATTTTTCTTTTACATAGGTTCATCCTCCTATGTTATCTCTCTATTTTTTCATTCAGGATACATTGTGAAAGGCCGGTCTTTGGAGATTTGTGGGGTCAATGATGTCATTTGAGTTTTAGTGGGAGTGGCAGGGGGCATAGATGGTTGTTTCAACTCTTCATAGATAATACCCTGAGATTTTTTTTTTTATTTCATGTCATCCAACCATGAAAATTTTTCACCCTCCATCTAAGAACTTCTTGCCACTCACCTTCTTCCATTGGGGAAGTGGTTGAAATATACACCACTTGAGGTGGAGGTCTTCCCAACTTTACCTTCCTAGAATATAGAACTTTCTATAGGATGTATTTGAGGACAAAAAATTCCTTAATGGTTGATCCTAATATCTAGTGAAAGGTTTTAATAATTCTACTAGTCATTGAGACCTACCTATTCCATTCTCATTCGCTCTGGAAGGAGGAGTAAATCATTGTCCAATGTGGCTATAAAATAGAAACAAACATAATCAACTAGAACTAAGTAAAAATTGTTTCTTTTATCCATGAATTTATTTTTCATGGTTTCCCTAAAATCTCTCAATTGGGGATGGGGTTTTTGTTAATACCCAAGGGGGTTGCATGTTATGATTTAGGCTTTCGAGTTGGAGTAGGTATTGAGGCTGGTTTAAGTATGACAGATTCTGCCTTCCCAATTCTTTCTTTATTCCCTAAGATTTGTGGAATTTCTCAGGACATGACCATATTCCATTTTATATAGAATTCCATTATATGTAAAATTGAGGTGAAATCCTAAAACCCACCTATATACTTCACATTTATGAGCAGAGTTTT
This sequence comes from Viscum album, assembly GCA_963277665.1. NCBI lineage: Eukaryota > Viridiplantae > Streptophyta > Magnoliopsida > Santalales > Viscaceae > Viscum > Viscum album. The sequence continues at coordinate 236,650,151 of OY728159.1, forward strand.
TAGCTCATCACAGAGTTTATCAAGGTAGAGAGATAGAATATCCTCTAGGGGAAGCAGTTGGTTCAGTGGGCAGGTCATCCCTTTCCATATGGAAATGAAATAAGATACTCGCTCATATCCTCATTGTTTTTAATTATAGAGGTCACTAATTGTTGTCTTTTTCACCATTAATATAAACTAGAAGTGGAATTAATAAAAAATGTCCTCCTATACTATGATCAAGTGAGTTGAAAAACTAATGTACCATGAAAAGGTTGGTTGTTGTATGGTCCGCAAGAAGCATCTGAGTTTTATTGATTCTTGTTTCTCAATAATTAACATCATGGGATAAAAATGGGATGAATAGTGTGTTATATATTGTTCCTTGTCTCTTGATCCATTTAATATTGTAAATTTAGTACTATCAAAGTTTTTTGGTGGGGGTGTCACTCAGCCAGTCAGGGTAAGGTTTCTTCTCTGGCTATACTAATGTGCACTGATCCCTTAAAATTTAAAATTAAAATTACAATTACATGATGGTTCTAATAATCCATTGATGAATGTTCTATTGAATAGTAATTTGTAAAGGTTAAACAATTGGTAGGATCTGAAACTCTGGTTCTTCCCATGTATGAGGTTGATATCTGGTCGAGGAATTTTTCTGAGGATATTTCTAAATGTGTTTTTTTTGTCTCCATAATGGATGGAAATGCTTATACACATCCTTTATCGGGTTCAGATAAACTGATGGTCGGGGAACTGAGTTTGGAAGCTTTTCTAGACCCACTTTAGTTGCTCAGATAAACCCTTGTTGCAGAAGTACACATGTTGGAAGTGCACTGAGACTCTGACCCGGGAGCATATTTGATAGGAATTCTACCTCAGATCAAATCAATGCTGAGTCACGTCAAACCAATAATTTATTCTTCATATTGAGTGAATATTTCATTGAGAATAGGAATATTTTTCTCATTGAGATAATGAGGTGGCTCATATGTGAACTTTATTTTATTATTCTCTTTGATAGAGATAATATGGGGATATAGTGTAGGATTGATTGAGGGAGAAACAAAATTTAGGGTGATTCTATGATTCAGAGTATGCACACCTTCATTATGAGTGTGGTCCATATTCCAAATAAAACCATACTCTCCTGAATCATCTATGTTATCATCATTTTAGTGTCGTATGAAATATTGACACCATTTAAGTTCACTGACGCTTAATGAATTGTGGGATTTGTACTTGCTGTTGAATGATAAGAAGATTATTTTCTCCATTTTCGATACATCTCCCTCCCTCATAGGATCCTCCTAGAGAGTCTTGGTGATGGGTGAATTAGAGTGAACCTTTATGCAGCCTGGTAGTACACCGCCATTCTAGGTTAAATGGGTCAAGATATGGACAACAAGGTGCGAAAACTCTAATTTTTTTCCTCCCTAAATAGGAAAAGGAAGATTTAAATTGAGTGTGTTGTTGAGAAAAAAAATTCCCATACTTATGGGATGGGGTTTCTCCCATTCTCTTGTTGTTGGTCCTTGGAGTGAGTTTTTTATCATTGGTGGGACTTTTTGTGTTAAACTTCCCCCATCCTTGCGTGTTGGGGCTAATCTAGTACTGTATTATCTTCTGTTATTGTTTCCACATTCATTATATCTCAAATATTTGATTGAGAATGATCTAGATATGATACCATGTGGGCACAAAAACTACATTCTTATAAGAACATTAGCAGTGCTATCATATTGGACTCCCATAAGAGAGAATCCTACTAAATTTTCTCAGTTTTCAGGTTCATGAGCTTTCTGATGAATTTATCTCATCTAGAATGACACTTTTGAGACTTATATTTGTCTGAATCTTATTGAGTATGCCATCCTTATTAAGCATGGTTTTTTTAATATCTTCCTTTGAATAATAAAATTACCGAATTATATTTCTATTGGGTTCTATTGAACAGTTCTAGTGGTGAAATTCAATGACCCATGCTCCCCCATCTCTGTATATAAACACCAGGTGGGTAGATGATTCAAAACATAAAACACATTAAGGAATGATGATTGAAGAACTTTCCATCACTTATATAATCATGGTATCTACAAAGATAGAATAGATTCTTCTCTAATTTCATGAAGAAGAACTTACAATATTTTAACAAGGTCTCCATACCAGTTGTAATGAAATAGAAATTCATTCAAGTGGTGTAGAGTTTTACAGATATTCAAATGGATGTTGTGTAGGAATTCTTCTAAATGTGTCTTATGAATGTCGATCTTGGAAGTGGCTGAGGGACAAAACATAATTGGTAACTCATCCATTTCTAATTTTCTTATCATGAAAAATGTATCCTATTTTTCTCCTCCTAGGGACCCCTCTACTAGATCTTCCCAACATGGGTGCTTTTTTATTGTTTCTTCACGTGTAGCATGGCCAATAACAGTTTTCTTGGTATGATAATTATCCTTGGGGGATCAGAGGATAAGTGTTTCCTTAGGCCCTCTTCTAAATGAGAAAGGATATATGTTGTCATCACATGGTATCTAGAATGTCTAGACTTATTTTTCTATGCCCCTTAGAATATGATATATTTCTCATAAAATGACTCAGCAAGTGGAGAACCTTATTTCTGAAATGGAACTTCACTATGGGATGACCTTTGCAGCAGATTCTAAGATGGATAATACTACCATCATAGCTTGATTTCTGATTGTAGGAAGAATTTATGTTGTGTATACCCTGGGGATGACCTTAAGGGTGTAAAACAATAAGGGGAAGACCTTATTTCTATTTGTTCTTATGTCCATGATGAGGGATACCATGAATCTCATATGGTGGTACGAGCTCGTGATAAATTGTCTCATATACACAAAGGAATCCTTCATGGTATATTCTCTCTGGAGGAACTCTAGAGATGTGGGTAACAACATTGCGGGAAGGACCTTCTAAACTGATACTGACACATATATAATTTTCGAATATATTGGTTTGATTCTGAGTGACCATTGATGGATATTTTATGGACTCATGAACTTTAACATCCAATAGTGTTGGGTATCCAATTTCCTTTTTGGTGATTCCTTTTTTAGTGATCTTTTTCGGTAAACTAGAGAATATTTCAGTAAACAATGGACTTAAAATACAGGTGCATGATCAAGTGGATCTTCTGGTTCTTATGAGAAATGATGGTCATAATATGAAAATTTTGAAGGCATATATTCTTTCCTAGAAGTAGTCATTTAGTTGTACTGGTGTCCCCCAGTTGGAACGACTATTTGTGCCTGATCCTATTTTCAATTTATAATAGTAATATTGGTGAAAAACATCATAGATGGGATTAGGGATACCTATCTACTCCAGAGTGACTACCCCATTTCAATGATGAGTCACCCTACTTGGGAGGTGGGGTTTGGGGCCGGAATTCTTGACATTTCCACATCCATGATTATATCATGAAAAATTTAGAGTATATGGTCAAGGATTGAAGTTTAACATTCGATAATTGGTATGGGGTGTCGAGAGACACCATTAGAGGAAACAAAAGCATAATCCCATTCTAATTTTGGAGTAGGAATTTTTGTCCCATTAGGTCCCCCATTTCTATCCAGTAAGTACTGATAGTACTCCTGTGTGGGGGAAGAGTTATGAATCTTCCCCTAATTTATAACTAGGATATAATATATACTCTCAAAAAATTTCATCATATTTGAATGAAGGTCTTGATATGAATCTAAAGTAATTTTCATCAACTCAAAGTTGTTTTCCTCTGTATTTGACTGATGGGCATCATATAGATGACCATGGATTTGAATATGCTCCTTACATTTCATTATATTTGACTAATGAGTTTTATGTGAATTGGCATGGATACATATGGATATAGGTCGAGTCATTCATATTTGATTGAGAGTTTTGATATGAACGAGTAGTGATTTCTATTTTCTAATTACTTGTCGTTGTATTTCATTAACGGGATTCAGGTGCATTTCTAAGGATGTGTGTCAGTGAGTTGTTTTTTTCTACCATATTTGACCGATGAGCTTGATACAAGTGAGAAATAATATATGTATTCTCATTGATTTCCCCCATATTTTCCTATTGGGATTGAAATTTTATAGCTAGAATTCATATATTATTATAGTTCGGTGCCTGCATATTTTCATGATGGGATTCATCAGAATGAACTAGAATATACATCTTATCATAGGTTGTCTCCGTATTTACTTGGTGGGATAATTCAGAATGAATAAAGATGATGGAATGTGTTTACTGACTAATCAAACCCGATTTTGGGTTTCCATAAGAACCCAGGCATGCATGACATAATCAGGGGGCCGTGGGTGGTATCCTTTTCATGTTTAGGATAATGAGCCACATGATGTCAATGAAGATGATTAATGGAAGGGGCCCTTGAGAGGGACCCCTGTGTTTCCGGGATGATGTTTTTTGTAACCACCTCATAAACCTCCCTAGGGTAAGGGAGGAACTCATTATCCCCTTTTGGGTATAGGATCCTGAAATGGTTCGATATAGCTATTGAGTCCTTCTAGTACTTGATCGTCAACTGTCAATAGGCGCACGACTAGAGGGCTGTAAAGAATTGAGGGCATGTCTTGCTGCATCTAGGGGGGTTAGAGTATAATTCTTGTGGTACTCTCATTCTAATGAATTCAAAATCTAGCATTAATTATTCGGAGTGGCTGGTGGTATCCTCGATTTGGTTGAGGAAACAACATGTGCATTAGCTAATTTATATGTTTGAAAAAACTTGTGAGATTCCATTGGATTAAACGGTTTTTTTGTGAAGAGATCCTGAAATATATGTGAAAAAATACATTATTAAAGTGGAATCTCATTAACATAGACGTAATTGATGTCCTTATTTGGTCCCCTTCCATTTTTCATGCAAAAGGGGTCTAACGCGGGGTAATAGTGCGCCTGGATTAAGGATTCACATCGAGTTCACCATTTTGTTTTTGACAAATTATTCAGTCCCCTAATGATTTCTTTTAGGTGGCTAAGTTTTATATAATCATATATATCAGTTTTACTACATCTGAATGGTTTTTAGTGGGTTTTTTTCATCGAACTAGAAACACCCAATGGCTCTCATACCCTTGAAAACTCATAGAACAATTTTCCAATGTTAGGAATTTATTTGGGATCTTGGAAAACAACACTTTAGAACACATGTTTTTAGGATGATGGGAATTCATGATCAGCATAACTTTTGAGGGGAATTATTTAATATTTCGGGACCCTCTTATATATTTATAACATGTTTATGAATCCTTGGTACATTCAAAATTTTGTATACATTGATAGGGAGTAGATAGACTCATGGTATTTGAGGTGTGTATGTTTGAGAGAAATAACGGCACAAATAAAAATGTCTGCAACCTAGAAAGATAAGTCCTCACAGTGGGATAGTGAAGGACCACCCACGATGGAGTTGTCCATATAGGGGCTAGTTGCATAGGATCTTCTGTGAATGAGCTTCCATGAAGGGGACACAATGGACCATTTGTGATGTAGTGTCCATGAAGGGGGAAATAAGGGAAAGTATTTGATAGTTCATTTTCATAGGGACCATCCACAATTAAATTTATCCATTCATTGGGTCATAAATTAAAGCCTTATGTCAAAAACAACACTGCCTTCACATAGAATATTCTGCAAAGGTGCTTCACCATACGGTCTGTGGGATCTGTTTGCAAAGGGACACTCGTATATGTTTCAAGGGATGGAATACACAAAGTTATTCTAGTGTGTGATTTCTCCCAAACCTTCTCTCAGTATTTTATCCATCCCCTCCTCATCTCCCCCTCTCAAATATTTATAGAGGAGTGGCTCAACAATCTACTAGGTTGGCTATTTTTGGTGAGCTGTGAGGCCTCTATTTGTAGGAGCCTAGGAATAATACCAAGTCCAAAAAATTATTTCACACATGGGGGAAAATATAACCCTTTCCCAAAAAACAATTTATCATTTTTTGGGGGAGATCATTCACAAGTGATGGAAATCACCATCAAGACCTGAAAATGATTTATTTTCATTTGTGGGCGCTGATGATACAACCTCATCTCCTGAATGATTTTGTTCATGGCTGAAGGTAATTTCTGGGGCTGGAAACCCCAATCAGTCCACAAAAATGGAATAAGGATTCATACATGGGTTCTTGAAGACTAGTTCATCCTATAAAAGATTTCATTAGAAGTATTATTTGAGGGGAGGTGGAATGCAATGCGGATCAGTGGTCCCAAAATGATTTGAACGCCGCGGGATCAAGTCGTCCTTGACAGATTAACCCCTTTAAACATTTTCTTCAAATTCTCATTCAATATTTATTTATAAACATTTTATAATTAATTTAATCTTCATCCTGTATGTGGAATTTCCCATACCCAACATTCATATAAGGGGATTAGATTTAAATGTTACCAAGTGGTAAGATGTTTTGTAACTCAATTTATTTTCATTGAGTTATATTATTTAATCATTATCTTTGATATTCTAGTATTATGTGTGTAATTTTTTTTTGATTTTTTTATATTTTATTTGAAATTGTTTTATGTGTATTATAATTTAATAAACATAATCAATTCATCGATAAATCCGCACTTCAACAGTATTATCTTGGTAAGATATTTCATCTCAATTTCCACTACTTTGAGACATATTCTGTATTATTAACCCGTTTATTAGAATGAGGTGTATCTACTATCCATTAGATATTTTATATCGCAAATATATTTATATTCATGTTAATTAATGTTTCATTTGAAATTATTTCTTTCACTGGGCTTATGATTTGAAATGTTACCCAAGTGGTAAGATATTTTTGTTTTAATCTCATTTTAATAAATATTGTTTATTCCTGAATTTATATTGAAGGAAATTATTTAATTATTATATAATAACACTTTAATTTTATTCTCCTATATCTATTCATGAATAATTTATGTAATTTTACCATTATATCTCTTTGGAACTTAAGATTATTTGATAAATATTTTATTTGAAAATTAAACATTTTTTATGTTTTCAGTAGAAAGTGATTTTTCTCCAGTATCAATATTTTCCATGAAATGATTTAATGTATATTTATAATACTCTTAAATGATTTATTTATGAAATTTTTAACCATTTTTTACTTCGGCAAAAGGGTTTCAAAAGAATCATCTTATCATTATTTGAACAAGGAAAATTTTGACTTCTCTTTAAAAAAATTAGCAAAATATATTTGTTTTGACATACTCGGTATAAATAGAACATTTTTACCACAATTACCACTCATTGATTTTATTATTACTTCTCATGTTTCCATGATTTTTTTCAATGAAATTTTTTTCCAAATATTTGGAAAATTACATGTTTTTAAAAGGGATTTTAAAGATAAAAGGATATTTTCAGAGGAATATATTTAATGATATTTTTATGTTATTTATATTCATCAATGATAATAAGAATTTAATTTAACTTTAATACATTAGGTATATGTTGTCACAACACCATACTTATTGAATCTCAATATGTTTTTTGATAAATTTGAAGAGGAAATTATTGACATTCCCTTGCCTGATTAATTTATATGTTCATTAACTTTCCATTGAAACATTCACTTTCTTGTGAACACTAGACATTAAGTTTCATTTTATTTTACATATTATTTGTATCATAAATATGATAATTTCTAAAACCATATTACATTTTTATAAAAAAAATTACTTTGAATGTTATCTGATAAATATCAGAAATATTAATATATATGTATTCTTTCCTCATTATGGATATTTGTTGATAAGACATATTTTTCATGAATTAAATAAATAATTTGATATATAATGAACTATTTCGACATATAGTGATATGATGGGCCAAAAATTATATAGTCCCTTAATTTATTGGTAGTATCAAGAGATGAATCTATTGGAAAGACATATTTAAATGGGTCTGGTATATACCTAATCATTTATTAAACTATATTAGTGAAAGGTATTTATGGGATAGATATCCTGATGATTATGATCATGAAATCCAATATTAATCATTTTATTCATTGATAAATCATTTTTTATTATCCATGATATGTTTTTACTATTATTTTCCATGGATGAATTCTTATTCTCATGCAATTGGTTAAATGGATCTTGTTTTTTTGCAATTTACCATTTCATATTGAATATTCCTCACTGATTATGCACTATTGATTATGATTTATTTATTTAATATAGATTTATTGATATGAAACCCTTATTAATAATATGATCTCACCCATATTTTGATTCATTTTCGTGGGATATAAAGAAGGAATCATTAAATAAGTTCAATGATGTAGAATATTTATTTTCACTATATATTGTATATTATGTTTTCAAATGTAATTTGAGATTCAAGTATGTATATAGTTTACCAATTCTACTTAACTATTTTTTCTTTTGGGATTTGATATCTTGATTCTTATGGAAGTGTAACAGATTAACCACAGGCTTTGGGGTACTAGGGCCAGGATGTTTAGAATTATTCAGATAGAAAATTAAGATAAATTAATTACAGAATTAATTTGAAATTTTTTTTATTAATTTGTGTATATTATTTTAAAAAATAAATAGTTTAAATGAATTATAAATAGTTTTAAATTGAAATTAGCATTTAATTTTTGAATGATAATGATCTTGACCAACCTATGAATGTGTTGGATTTCATTTAATTTAAAACTTATTTCGTGGATTTTTGTAATAATTACTATAAAATTAATGTTTGGGTATGTGTTTCACCCCCTTTTCTTTATTATGAATGTTCCTATGTGTCCAAAATTTATATTATGTAACCTCATACCCCGAGTTAACCTCACATGCAACTGAATAAAGAAAAATTGAAGGATGGAGCTCCCATAAGGGTTAATGAGGTTCATGTTTGGATATGAGGTTAAACAAAATAAGAAAATACATTGGAGGATAGTTGGAATGACTTATCTCAAACCAATCTATTATATAAGGAGTCATTTCCCTAGGGCCCAAGGTTAGTTTATCATATTCATAGAAAAAAACCAATATAAATTCCATGATAATTATATATTTATTTATTTTATTTTAGTCAAGTGCATGGTTAATTATTAATGTTCAGTAAATTATTTATTATAATCATATATAATCAATGGATTAAAAAGAATTTAAAATGGAATTAAATAAATATATTATGTATACATTATTTTATCATAAAGTTATTAATAACTAGTAAATGAAAAAAATATTTACAAGCACATAAATATGATAAAAAAATAACATTTATAAGTAAATTTAAAAACTTTTCAAAGAAAATAATTATTCGATATATACTTACATTACATTTATTAAATGAAGCCAAAGTTTAAATTAAATTTTTTGCCTCTTTTTAGGTGATTTAAATTCTAAGAATGATTTAACAAATTTTATAGGTCAAATTAACATATTTCAAATTAAGGTTTGATCACCTTAATGAGATTTGGTGAAAATATTAGGCAAATGATGAGGAAATTTGTCCCTAAGATTTTACGATTGGTGATTCCAATCATAGAATAAAAGAGCTATAAGTTAAAGAATTTGTTCAGATCTTCCTATCAATATACCTCCATTTATATTGTCATGCCCTCAGTTGAGAAGTCATGTGGGAAATATAGTTGTTTCATCACTTACCTATTCATTTAAGAGAAAATATCATGAATTTTTTTATCAAGATAGATATTTAAATTCTTTTGAAATAGAACCATGGAATAGCTGTATTTTTGGTTTAAAGGTAAAGTGTAAAATACTCATTTCAATGGATAAGGTAAAAGGGTTACTGAGATTCCTGTATTGGTATATAGTAATGTGTAAAAAACATTTTTCGTTGAAGTTAGAGGTGGATATTAAAAAATCATTACTTTTACTTATGAATTGAGTATACATTGACCTGTATGTTTAATAAGTTATACGTCAGAATCCATTTTTAAATTTATGTGCTTCAAGAATGATGTAGAGAATCATGCTGGTAAGAAGATAAAGACTCTTTTATAGGATCGTGGTAGATATTATCTGATCCATGAATTAATTTTAAATCCATAGATGTTTGGGACTGAATCTCAACTCTCTCATCTTAATACACCGTAGTGGGATAGTGCTAACGAAAGGAGAAGTCATACCCTATTAGAAAGGATGAGTTAGATGACAGTTCATGGAGATATTCAATTATCCTTATGAGGATATGAATTATAGGCTAAAAATCATATAATAAACCAAGAGAAAACTAAGGTGAAAATTTTTATATTATTTAATGTATATATATAAACTAGTTTTATCACAAACTCGTGTTTGGGGTTGTGACACAATTGTTAAGGACATTTCAGGAAACAAACTATCACTACCAGGAGTGTATCTTTATAGGATATTATAAGAAATAAAGTATATATTATCTATAATAACCCAAAAAATGAAGATAATAGTTGCATGACAGAACATATTTTATGAGATAGGGAGAGAAAATATCAAAATGATCTAGTTGAGAAAGACTGAAATCAATGAGTTTAATACTAAAGATACATAAAATTTAGCATAAGAAAATGTTCTAAAAGACCCCATGGAAGATATGTTTTTGATATAAATGTATTATATAAGACCACTATGAAGGTTAGATAACTATATAGATATTTTTTTTAGTTATTGGAGATAGTGACTCATTTTTAGTTGATAATAATGAAAATTATTTCTATAAAGTAGTAGTAAGTAAATTAGAAGTTTCAAAATGGAAAGAAGTCGTGGATTCTGATATATATTTCATTTATTATAACCAAATATTGTTTTAGTTAATTCTTAGGTGAATATAAATATCCTTGGGATTAAATATGTATAAAATAATAAAATGGACATGGAAGATAATGTTAGTGCCTATAAGGTACAATTAGTGGGGAAAAAGGGTTTTTTTAAAAACAAGGAAGAAATTATGATGAATCCTTTTCTCAAGATTATATGATAAAATCCATCATAAGTTTTCTTACCATAATAGATAACCATAACATGGAGTTTTTATAGATATATATGAAAATATATTTTCATAATAGGAACATTATGGATGTGTTTATAAAACAAAACCAGAAACTTTTGTGACTGTGAAAGATGCCAATAAAATATGAAAGATATAGAGACACATTTATGGGTTGACTAAATCATGTAGCTCTAGGATCATTTTTTATGATGAATCCATATGGGAATTTATTTCATAAAAAATTAAATGTGAGCCATGTGTCTATATTCAGTTTAGTTAGAGTGCTCTTTCTTTCTTAAAAGTATATTATGATGATATATCAGTTGTTGGAAATGAAATATTAGCCTTATAATAATATATTAAATGAATTAAAAAGTGACTCTTAATAAAGGAATTAGGTTAATATAAATATATTATAGTGATCATGACCATTTGTGATAGATCTAAGAAGCTTAATAGACTAATATGAGATCATACATTGAAAAGATACTGAAGAGATTCAGTATGGAAAAAGCTAATAGGGGATTGGTTTCTATGCCAAATGGAATACATATATCCAATAAAATGTGTCATAAAACAAATTATAATAGAGGAGGGATGAATATAATTTCTTATGATTCAACAATATGTTCCATCATTTATGCCATGTCATGTAACCAGATTGACGGTGTTTACACCTTGAACATAGGATTCATATATCAAGAAGATTCAACAGAATCAAATTAGACAAATATTAAGTCTATCAAATGGTTTCTAATAAATAATAATGATAAATTGATGATTTATATGTAATATGAGGAATTATTTATCATGGGATATAGAAATTCTTGTTTCTGCACTAATCAAAACTATATGAAATCATAGTTTGAAAATATATTCTATCTCAATAGAGAATATATGGGTTGGAAGATATAAAATTGGAATGTTTTAATTGAGTGTAGAGAATAATGTGATTTTATTTTGTATTATAATATAACTAAATTACTATTTTGGATGTGTAACTTCTTTTAAGAACCCGATATAGTGACTAGTTGTAAAAATTCATTCACATTGTATTGTAATAATACTACAGTGGTGGATCCAGCCAAGGAGTTTATGTCAAGTCATTGTAAGAAGAAAAAAAAATTAAGTATCACCTCTTAAGGTACTTTACACAATCGGGTGAGTTCATAATATGTTGAGTTTTGAAATAGGATATTATGGTATACCCTTAGACTAACGACTTATCTTATTATAGGAATGAACATAGTATGATAGTTAACAAAATGAAAATAATTATTAGATGGATCTAGTGTATGTTGGATTCTTTTCAAGTAGATAACCATGAACCATATACTTTTTACATTCAAGTTTTTATATTTTATTAATTTTTAAATATAAATAAATATCTTATAAAATGATGATTTTCCCACTATGTAAAATTTAATTTTTTAATCTCTATAGACTATTGATTGCATCGAAATGTCATAATTCCTCCTTACAATGATGAGAACCTTGATGTGTTGGGATTAAATTATTAAATATATGTTCTATGGATGAATGATACCACTTACTATACACATAAGATATAGGATACCAGGGGTAAGGTCCTAATAAGATACTGATGGTTTTTCTCGTGAAGTGAACCCCTGGTAATCTCTATGATAGGTGATTATGAGAAAAATTCCGCCTATAGGAATTTTATATTTTTATGTGTCATTGGATATTCATTTTGATCGACATGTGTATTATTCCTTAGAGTTATGAGTATTTTAAATACTTAGCATGATTAATATATTTTAAATATTTAAAAACTCCATGGAAACATACACTTATGGTGGGGTAGAATAAATTAGGTGTTTTAGGAGTGAAATTGTTTTTAGACCAGTGTAGGGAAAATAGTCATAGAGTGTGGTACATAAGTCTTAATAAAAATTTAAAAAATAATTTCCAAAATTAGAGTATATTACAAAAAAGCATGTGAAATAAATAAAAAAAAATCAAAGCACTATGTTCAAGTGAAATATGATGTGAAAACAAAAAATTATAAGAATTCCAAACATTTTGAGTAGTTTGGATCAATATAATCATATTTCTACTCTTCACTATTTTATTCTATTTAAATGAAATCTGAACCACTAAGAAAATTTTCACATTTGAAAGCATGTGATAACCTTTTATAAGACCTTTACCTTCTCTCACATAGAGGTACAACCCATAACAATAATCCTTTATTTCTTTGTACCATGAAACAAATAATAAGAGGCATAAATTTTTAAGAGACTAATATCTCCAAAGGCATGACTTTTGTTTATATAGTATAAATAAGAACTGACGAACATACTTTTCAAAGGGAAAATCATAAATCTACAGTTTAAGAAAAAATGGAATATAAAAAATAATACTATATTTAAAACCAAAATAAACTAATAAACCATATAATATCAATACATATTGACCACTATTTCAAAAATATCACATGTTTAAGCTTGTTTATGATCACATGATAGAAAATTATAAGTTATAGAAGGAAAATATCGTCACTTTCAAATTTCATTACCCATTCTTATATATTATATTAAACTCTCTCAATTATAATTTATAATAAATTTTCAAATGATCAGATTCAATGAGATACATAATTTTATTTGTGTGGGTTTCCTTATTCTTGATCTCACTGTTTCAACTTTAAAAATGATTACAGAACTCTCATAAATCTTATGTCGTAAAACAAAAATAGAGTGAAAATAAATAATAATTAATATAAAAAAACATATCAAATTAATATATGAATAAAACAGAACAAAATAAGATTTTATAAAAAATATCAATTTTTGGAAATTTAGAAAAAAAATTAATAAATTAAAATTTTAATAAAAATTACTGCATTGTTTTAAAAAAAATCATAATGAAATAATTAAAAAACCTAAAACAATATCTAAGATAAGATTTATAAAATTTAAAATCATTTAAGATCTTCCTTAATTTACAGATGATATAAAATTAAAATATAGTAATAAAATTAACTAAAATTTCTAAACTGCTCAATATGTTCCCTATATATATATTACCTAAAAATAATGATCATTGATAACCAAATAAGAAAATTATTCTTGTAAATAAAATAATACAGATAAAAATAAGAATAAAAACTGTAATATTTTACAAATTTGGTTAAAGAAAATTTTTGAAATTAAAAAAATAATTTCTATTCAAGAAAATATATTTAGACTAATCTATATATAATCTTAGTGATCATATTATAATATTGGTAAACACTTAGAAATAAAATATTTTAAAATTAATCTCAATCATACCAAGTTAAAATTTTATTTTCTCAAACTATATAATATCTAATGGTTCATTAAATATGTCATCTATTTAATCTTAATTTGAAATAAATTCTATAATAATATCTATTTTATTGACATGATCTCATATAGAATGATGTCAAACATTTATATTTATTATTATTGAAGGAAATAGCAGGTTCATTTAAAATGAAACTACCAAGTTTTTATCATAGAAAATTTTAATATTATAAAAATAAATATTACAACTAGATAGTGTTTTTTATCTATAAAATTTGAGCACAAAAATTTATAGTAGTTATATACATAGCCTCAATCATGGATAAAAATGATAATTGTTTTATGGACTTCCATGAAATTAACCATCTACCAAGTAAATTACACATTCCAAATATTAATTTTCTTATTATATTTACATCAATAAAAACAAAAGGTATAATAAACAAATAAATATAAACCTTTCTATTTAGAATAAAATATAAAAGAATTTATACATCCTTTGATATATCTTAGATTTTTTAACAACATTCATATGGATATTCTTTGGATTATATTGACACCTAGAACCCATATATTAACTAATTATTATATTACACATAAAATTATTCAATTTCAATAAGATTCCCATCATTACAATAAATAATTTATTGTCTATATATTTTCAGTATTAATCTATATATAATTTAGAATTAGTAATCCTCACGATTATAAAAGTATTACTGTAATGAATATTAAACCTTTTAACTATACCTTTAGTATATTACTTTTATTAGAAAATATGACAATAGTTTTTTGAAAAATATTTAACCCAAGAATTATTTTAATTATATAATTAAAGTAATAACCAATTCTAAAGTTCTTAATCTAGAAAATACAATAAAAAATACATACCTTGAAGAACTGAAGAAAATATCATCGATATATATTTTAACAATAAAAATAACATCATAAATATTCTTAATTAAAAATTCGAATCACCATTACATTTATTAAATACATTTTCAAAAAATAGATATATTATATCATTCCATGCTCTGGAAGATTACATAAGACTGTATATTTTTTTGATAATTTAAAAACATGATTTAGAAACAATCATGTTTAAATTTTTATTGTTGATAAATATACACTTCATCAGAAATCATAACATTTAAAAATTACTTTTAACTTTCATTTTAAATCATTTAAAATAATTAAAATAAGAAAAATATAATAACATCATAATTTATTTAGTCATAGAAACTAGAGTAAAATATTATTCAAAATTAATTTTTCCTTCTTAAAAAATAAATAATCAATAATTATATCTTTATTATATACTATTTGATCTATTTTTGAGAGTCGTGTGGGAAATACTCTATATTTAATAAAATGAAAAACAAGTTAGATGGAGGTGAATGCAGTCACACAAGATGAAATACGCTAATCGAAAAAACTAATAATGTCAAGGGAACATCAGTAGTCAAATCTGAGCGGATTAATGTCCTCATAATTGTAGTTATACTCATCCTCTAATGGACTGAAAATATTACCTTGGGACTTTCTCTATCATGAGATGTATCTAGATCACATATTTGGTTTCAAGTGTTAGTAATCCTTCCATGGACTTTCCTTCGTTAATGGTACCGAAGAAAAATCTTCAACAACCACCTTTACTTTATCAACAGAATCTCAATACGATTTTTTATTTGGTGATCCTCCATTTTCCTATCAGAATACCATCCCACAATTTTTTTTAAACTTTATTGCACATTTATTTCATAATTATTCATGGAACCTACATTATCATATCCAAAAGAAGCCAAATAAGTATAATGCATTTTTAGAGAGCCGTGATGAGGAACCAACTCCATCGGCTTCTTCTCTGCAAGTCCTAAGGACCTGTCTATGAAAATAACAAGACATAATATAAAATAGGCCCATCACTATTTATATAAATTACCACATCCTAAAAATGAGAGTCTTCTGGTTGATATTTCACAATAACATGCAACAGGGTAGATTTCTCCTATATTGCATCAGCACCAGAAATATTAATCTCCAACAAAACCCATTGTTATTTAATAACATCCAAATAGAAAACAACATCTTCTTTTATTTATTATAGTGAATTGAAGGGTCCTTCCGTGATTTGAATTTTTTATAGCTACTAACATACATTCAAGTTAAGACCCTTGAGAGAGCAGAAATTATAAGTATCAGTCATAAAAAAATGTTACTTGAGGTGTCTAATAGATTGATATTCTGAGAAAAATATGGGTAACATCTCATATTTAATCTTAAATTTGACTACATCCATTTATGTGGAAAGCACTACCTGATCATACAGATCCAGACTGAGATCAATTTCATCTAAAAGCCTGAAATAATAACTGAAACAATCCATATCTATAGTCATATACATTTTTATTGTATTTCCCACATCTAAATCAATATAAACATTATTTGACGGTTCCAATCAATCCAATTCAGTCCCAAAATTTGAATCCATACCTAAACTATGGATTTATTGATTGAGAACAGGTTGAAATGGAAGCAACATTCTTTTATATAAACTTGTACTGGCCTTAGGTAAATGGAGACGAACCCCCAAGAATGGTGCTTGAACTCCACAGTCAGGAAAAGGATGTGGAAAAATTCCTTTCCTATTAGGACATATTTGAAATCGGGGAAACTAAAACCACACTATTTATTTTTGAAAGGTAATATAACTTCAATGAATTATACCCCACCGTAAAAATCAATCAAGAAAGAATAAAAAATTTGGAAAGCTTATACTGTCAACGATAACATCCTCATTATCATGAAAATGAATGATCTTACCTTTGTAGATAATCCTTTCATGAGAAAAGACCTTAGAAGATGTAAAATTTCTCATGATTGTATTGTCATAACTCATAGTAGTGTCACAAACATATCTTGTTGATGAGGATACCCTAGAGTGTAAAATGGGAAGGGAAAACCCTAGAAATAAGATCAAATATTAGATCTCTAGCACCCCTAAACATTATTTCTCAAATATTTATTAATATTATCTTCTATAGAAACTATCTAATTAAGTTCATTTAAGGCTTCATCAATATTCCATCACAGAAAATCAAAAATAAATTAGAATTATCGCTATTGTTCAAAAAAATCTGAGTATTTTTCTAAATTAAACATTACCAATTTCATTTTAAAGGGTGATGTTTTATAAATCCTCCAAACTCTAAAGTGATATTGAGAAGAAGTATCCTCATTATTATCAATTAAATTTTTATTTTTAGGTTCTTCTTCAATAATATTAAACTTCCTATATTCTTCATCATTTTTCTCTAAATTTTTATTTTTAGATTTAAAACTACTTTCGTCAAAATTAACATGAAAATTTTCATCCAATATCACATTACTCGTATTGTAAACTCTATAAGATTTACTATTATTAGAGTATTGTAGAAAAATTACTTCATATTTTTTTCATAAAATTTATCTAAATTATCAATAGTACTTCAAATAAATACATTACACCCAAAAAATAAAAATTAACCAACTTTAGGTTTCTTTCCAACAAACAATTTACAAGGTGTTTTATTTAGCAAGGCTATAGTAAAGAATATATATAAACTATATGTTGTTTTATTTACAATTTAAGTAAAAAACTATTTTTTAATTTTAAATTTATTTAGAATTGTTATATATATCCAATAAATTTCTATTTTTCATTTGTATAAAACCATTTTTTGTGGTGTTCTTAGAGTAGAAATATAATGATAATAACCATTATCATCATATAATTTATCAAATTTCATATTTCTAAATTCTCCTCCCCGATCACGTAAAATTGAGATATTTAGGTATCCTTTTGGATTTTGCACTAGTTTGAAAAAAATAGCATATTTTACTAAAATTTCAATATTCATATACATTAAATAAGTCCATATTAACCTACTAAAATCTTCAACAATTACATTAACATACTTATTACCTCCTAGTCAAGTTTTTTTATATAATCAAATAAATATAGATGTATGAGTTCATAAATATTACTCTATTAACTTAATTAATTATTCATAATGTATATTTATGTTTTTTTCATTTCGAATGTAAATAAAATCAATACTTTTTCATTTAGGGTTGTCGAAAAACATCTCCATGTAGTGAAAATTTATGTATTAGTATAAAATTATCATATCCAATTCTGTTATTCCATAATAGATAATTTTTTTCTATATCATAAGGAATTTATCAGTTTTAATAGTTTTTTTATAAAAATAAATAGGATAAATATTTTCTTTTATAGTTTTATAAAATAAATCAGATTCACTATCAAAAACAAAATATTTATTATCTTGAATAATAACATTCATCGCATCATCAAAAAATCAAGAAATAAATTTTAAGATATGTTTTAATCACTCTATATATATAAAATTATAAATTAAAAACATATTAAAAATACTTAGTTCATTGAATCCTCTAATAATTCCTTTTGTGTTATTGTTGATGCCTTTGAAACTCCATCGCATTAATTATAGGAGAGAAAATTTTATTTATATCTACTCATATGTCTAGGGAACCCACATTCCATATACCATATATCCCCAATACACATAAGTTAGATTTCATGAAATCAATCAAGTAGAAAAAAATCGGTACCCATTCTATGTTAGGACCAATTGGATTTGTATATTAGTTATTAGGTACACACAGATTTAAGACATGTGTTTTGGGGTAACAAATAAGATAAATTAAGTAAAATAAAAAACATACTAAGAATTAAAGAATGATAAATTATAAATGAGAAATTATAAGAATAATTCCCTTAAATATTTCACCTAAAGAATTTAATTGTTGCTACATTACATGTATTTCCTTTAATAAAAAATTATTATACAATTTAATTATTTATTTTTAAATTTAAATATAGTTTAATCATTATTTGGTCTGTTCATAGAAATCATTTAATAAAACATCTCTTTCCCTTGTGAAAAAGTAAATAAAGTCCCCACTAAACTATTATTTTATTTATTGTGATTTTCATTAACTTTTTTGGGTCTTTTCTACTCACTTTAAATTTTTCATTAGAAAATAAACTATATTATTAATATTTTCTCTTATGATTTTAAAATTCTTTCTTTTAATGAGTAATATCATCTAATGAATATTAAATTTTCATTTATTCCCCTTCATCCAATGAAAATTTTTATAAGAACATAATCATTATTTATTAATTTTTTTATTTTAAATTCATTTTCTTTTTTTAGATTAGAATTTTAAAAATCAACTTTTATTGTATTTTCGATTTTAATAGATATATTATTCTTTAGATATACAAGAGATTTATTTTCCATAACTAGTTATTCATCTTGTTCTTAAATGTATCAATTTAAGGCGTCCATTATTTGATCATCCTTTCATAATTTATCATTTTTTCCAGATAATTATTTAACATCACATTCCAAATCCAAATCATATTCTGTCCCTAAATATGATTTAGTACAAACCTCATTCATATTTTCTACCATAAAACATAGGTGACAAAATTCTTATATTTGGAATCATTACATATGTATAATTATTTATTAATTCTCTATCTATCCATCATTTCATTATACTCTTTCATCATATATGTCTTATATTTTCTCAAGAGTTTTAACATTATTAAATCTAAAAATATATTTCCCTTATTTCTACACTCATAACATGTTAGTTATAAAACTTAATTTTATTTACTAACATTACCTTTATTCTTTTTATCATCCTTATAGTTATTTTTTCATAGTAAATTCCTAATCCCTCCATTATCTTCATCATTTTATAAACTCATTTACTGAAGATATCAATTTCAACTTTCTATATTTATTAAAAACCATATCCATATGATTCAGTATAAACATTAATTTTTTATTTAAATGAAATAATTTTATTCTTTAGAGTCTTGTGATTTATAACATTTGTAATCATGAGATCATACATTAGTAGAGAACCAATGAGTTTGTCTGATGTATAAAAATTAAAATTTGTACCCTATTTAATTTATAGCTTATTTGTTTTCCAATTCCTAGGTATAGATAAAAACCCCTTTAAACATGTACATTATTTTCCAACACCTCTCAAAGTTAACTCATTCCATTTATGATAACTGTAAACTTCTGAAACAAATAGTTTATAGATTCTTCTTCATCCATCTTAATGACTTGTTATTTTACATGTAGCATTCCATGTTTTTTTCATTTGTGCTTTTCAATGCTATTTTGTGTAGCTTTTAGTATTATATATATCTCTGAATATATCTTACATATTAAATCAGTGGTAAACCTACTTTGACTATTTTCGTAATATATTATATTGTTAAATTTTTAATTAAAAACATACTTTACAATAACATTAGATGTAATTGTATCTAGAAAAAAATTATTTAGTTTTTTATGGCTTTACCATTATCATCCAATGATAAATTCTTAGATGATTGTTGTTTTCTTCCTTCCATTCATAATAGTATCTATAGTCATTCACATAATAATATGATGGTTTTTAGGGATACACCCATAATTTGAGTTCATTAAATGAATCTAAATTATTTTTCTCATATGATCAATCCTTGGAAAATCATAACAAAATAAAAATAAATAACTAAACCTAAGTAAAAAATGTTTGATCTCTGATAACAATTATTGACATAGTCTGAGATATTGATTAGGTTAAGAGGGGGTATAATAAAACTTCTTAAAATTTAAAAAATGTTATAATAATAGTGTTTAAATTGTATTAGATTACAAAAAATTAGGTGTAGTGGATAAAACATTCATTTTGTATGTGAAATGTTCAAGTGAAATATTGAATTAAAATAAATAGTACCAGAATGTTAGAATTTCATAGAATTTTAGAGTAAATTAATCTTACATCTAACTTCAATCATATCTTATCCCTAAGTGAAATGTCTCTAACTAAGAAATGAATCAACTTTTAAAGGATGTGATAAAATTTTAAACAAATAAACATTTTTCAAACCCAGAGGAAAAATAAAAAACAACAATCATTTATTTATTTAAAAAATTCCAGAACAAAGATCATACATTAATTTTAAAGACAGACATAACTGGACAGATGTAATTTTTCTTCAAGATGTATAATCAAGAACATATAGACCTTCTTTTAGATGAAAAAAAAGAATAGATTTATAGATTTAAAAAAGGAGAAAATAAAAGTAATACAATGTTTACAATAAAAATATCATTATGATGAAATAAATGTTAATACAGTTGGATTAATATTTTCAAAATATCTGACATTAGAGCTCATTTAAAATCACAGTATAGATCAATAAATGTTTCAAAATAAAAGCCCCATTGAATTCTTATCTTACTAGTTATTTATAGATGTTCTAAAAATCTTACTCAATCATAATTTATAAACAAAATTTAATGGATAGATTTAAGGAGATCCACAATTCTCACTATGTGGGTTTTATTATTCTTGATCATCCCTTATTTTCATCAAGAATGTTTCCAAAAATGATATAAATCTAGTGTAAGAATGATTTTTTTAAAAAAATAAACTAATTTTAATAATAATAATAATAATATAAATTCCATTTAATAATGAAATGAAATATGAGTGTTTTTATGAAATCATAATTCATGCTAGCATACCCACCACATAAATATATAAATCATATAAGTGTATTTTTGATAAAAAAATTCATGTAAGTTTCTCTGTATGAATAAATTCATTTAAGAAATATTTATGTTATGGGATTTTATTTAAATACATTTCATTGAAATGGATTTCAAGAAAATAGATTTTTCATATAGGGATTTCATGTAAGAAAATTCAATGAAATCGAATTTCAATAAAATGGACTTCATATATATATATTTTTATATGTATACGAATAAACTAAGTTATTTAAACATGATTTTCTAGTTCATCAGGATAAAACATAAGAAAATAGTTTCTATATAATCATTTATAAAGACAATAAACATAATATAGGTGAGTTAATCGATAAGAATCCAATGTTTTGGTAATTCATAAATTTTGAATTTACAATTATCTAATTTGGTAAAATATGAGTTTTAGTAATCAGGTTTCAAATTATAAAATTAAAAATATAAAAAAAAGTTCAACACTAAAAATCTACCCCAACATTAATTAAATCATTCTTAGAACTATCAATGTCATTAGTGAATAAGTAAAGAAAATATTTCCCCATTCATAGTTTAATGGAAGAATATATTTCAACCACTTTTATCTGAATTGAAAACATTGATTACGAAAATGGGTAATTTTATTTTATCAATTAGTTCAATTATAGAATGTCAAATAAATATATATCCGGAATATAGGTTGATGACACATGAAATTAACCCTTCATGATAATATATAAAGATGAATAGACTATATTATATAGTGATAATACTTTAATGGTTTCTATATTTACATCATCTAACTTCTTTTTTAGGGAATCCTAGATGTTTTTCTAGATTCTAGTCTAGATATTTAGGTGATTTAACATAGTTCTAATAAGAATGTGGCCTAGAGGGTCACATATAAATTCTATCTAGATCCTCAGATAAATTTTATGGATTTAATATTAGAATAAAATCCATTCCCCTATTCTAAAGAATAATATATCTTCATGTAATGTGGATCACAAATATTCAGTCATCAGACATTTGATAGTTAATATTTTCTAATTTAAAATTAAATTAAAATTTTTTCATGATTTTAGTAAATAAAATATTTATAAGTTTCTTAAATGAACAGTGTACTAATATTAATTTATTTATTTAAATAGTCATTATTCAAGGTTAAATACATATTAGAGAGGAATGACAGACTGAGTTAACATCCTAGAGAGAATTATTTATTAAATATAATTTAAATACATATTAATTAATTTTTTTAAGAAATGATATTTATATTATCCATAAGTTATGAACACATCATGAAAAAATAATATTTTTATTTTTATTTAATATGCGGTTTTAAGGATTTAAAGAATAATAAAGGGACATTATGGAATTATTTATTATATAACCAAGCTATATAAGCATGGATATACCTTTTCTAGGGTCATTTGATTGTTGTGAAAAATACTGTCTAGAGTGAATTATCTCAATACCTATATATAAATATCTCAAGAACACTCTTAAGACTAAAAAGATCCAGTATTACTCATCCCCCGAAATTGCATGAAAAAACTATAGTAAATATTTCAAGAATAAATGGAATTACTTTTGTGGTCAATGGTGAATAATGTATGTGGTGATAAATGTTTACATTAGTACTTGGATATTTTATGGTTGGTTTTAGAGGTTCATAGAGAATTTTTGGATACTGATTAAGGGATTATAAACTTTAATCCTTCGATTAAATGATTTTTTGATGATAATAAGTCAACCAATTCAATTAATGAGAATGAATTTCAAGTAAGGTAATTCTAATCTATTATATAAATTATTTGTTAATAATACACCCTGTAATATTTTAGGTTTTCTTGTCAAAATTTTCAAAGGATTTATCTATTGAAATTGATGAAAACCCAATGTATGGCACGGATCTGTAAAATTATGATATACCCTAGAACTATTATTGTCTATATTGGGACCACTGTAAAATTATTGTAAAATCCCAATTAAAGGTTCATCCTCCATGGAATTTTATTTCGACCTTATAATTGTTTTAGTTGACAAAAACTAATTGAGTGCTTTCTGTTTGTAGGATATGGTGAAAAAAATTATTTTACTTCTTGTGATACAATTATGAATTGTTTATCCTTTTACCACACTTTACTATAGTATATATTCATAAATCCCAATTCATTAATTTTATCATAAATATTTTTATCCATCCATTTACTATAAATAATATATTCTTGGAATGTTTTATAATCGAAATACCATATTTTCTTTGATAATGAAAAATTATTACATATTAATGTAAATTGGATTTATGTACTTGTTACCAAATATCGACATCTCTTCTGTAATAATAGTAACTCCACTATTTTACATTGTACTACATTTATCCTATCCATTTTATATAAATTATAACTAATAATTACCTAACTATTGTAAGATGATACATGTTTATTTTTTCCTTTGGATGGCCATTGATTTCATTATTAAATCTATGTCAGACGTATAGGTAGCTAATTAGAAATATAATCTCAAAACCATCCTATAAACTATTGATTAGGTGTGTTTAATACATGTATTTTAGCCCATGAAGTATTCAAATGCCTATAAATTTTTTTGTGAATTTCAAAATATGGAATGAACTCTATTATTTATATAACATTATTTTGGTACTAATACCACTCTATAATATAAATTGTGACAAAATATTTTCTTAAAATTACCTCACTCAAAATGTAATCATTGTGATATGATTTTAGGGGTAAAAATTCTATTCACATAAGACCAGTGTTGACTACAAATTTTAAAATATTTGTCAAAAAAATACATCACTTTACAACAAACAATTATTGAAAAATATTATTTTTTATGTACCCTTTCAAAATATCCACATACCATTCAATGGGACACTTCTATTTGTAATGTAAAAGACCACAGAGTCAAATCATTCCAACCAATTGAACCATTTTATCAATGAAAGATAGTGTAACGAATATATAAAATTCACTTAAAACAATAAAAATTTCATTTTATATATATGGAATCTTGTTTTGGAGTATAAATGTATTTTAAATAGAATTGAAAAAGAATTAATCTATGATTAATTTGTGAAAAAATACATTTGGAAGAATAAAATATACAACCACAAGAATTAAATCATTCATCAAATCGTTAATGTCATCTGATTTTAGGCCCATTAACTTCAAATCAGTCATGGAAAAGATATTGTTGATTTTTTATGAATACCCCTTAGAAAAAATTACACTATTATTAAATTTTAAAACTAAAATCACTTTCCTAAACATTGTGTAAACCACTATAGGAACAAATGCCTGCCTTTAACCCTTCACTAGCACCACATCCTCCCTTATATCCATGTAAATAATGTATAAACTATACATAATTTAATATTTAGTTTTTCCATGATCATTTAGAAACTTTTCAATGACATTATCATATTCATTTTTTCTATGTTCCTTACTTTATGAAAATATATTATGTAAAAAAATCTATAAAAAAATTGAAAAAAATTGTATTTTACTACCAATTTTTATAATATTTTTTAATGAGTTTACCAAAAATGGCGACAATATGAATTATGTCCAAGACCATTCTATTGGATTTCAAGGTCATATAGCCATGGCCAGTGAATTGAATTTTAATTTAATGCATTATAAACTATTATACCTTATCATTTATGTTTCTAAATCTCTGGACTCTTTCATGTAAATTTACTTTATATAGAATGGACAATTATTTGAATGGTAATAATGGTTTATGGTGAGACTTATACTAAATCTAAACTTTTATGTTTAACATTACCAATGAGTTGGGTGGATAAATATTTGGTCACTAAGAGGAGTATGTTTACTCAATGAATTTGAGGAAATGAAGTGGATAATATTTACTCAACCATCCATTGTAGGCCACTTTCCCCTATTTCAATATTTAATAAAAAATATGAAATTGCACCAAAATCCCCACATAAGTGTGATTATAAGACTCATTAAGACACCAACAATGTATCCTTACCATAAGTGCACAATATATAAAATAGTGTATATCACGAAATAATTAAATTATCAATAAACGGACATCATATGTCCAGTGAACATGCACTGACCAAGATGTAATGAACTCCAACTATACATGTGGTGATCCTCATTGGGATATTGTGCTATAGGTCCTATGTTTTAGTTATGGGGGAGGCCGAATAAAAACTGATTTTGGTAGGGGACAATACCTGCCACACGGCACGTGGAGAGGCATGTTTCCATCACATGGATGGTTGATAGGGATAATTATGGCCTGGTATATTGGATAACAATGATAATTATATAAAAGGATTATTTTAAAATAACAATACTTGGTATGATATACCCCACCCCACAATCATCCAGGACATCCTTCCAACTAGCAG
The DNA here is from genome assembly GCA_963277665.1 of Viscum album. Lineage (NCBI taxonomy): Eukaryota > Viridiplantae > Streptophyta > Magnoliopsida > Santalales > Viscaceae > Viscum > Viscum album. The sequence goes on from OY728159.1 coordinate 236,676,457, forward strand.
CCAAATGTCTCTATAAATACCACATGGGTGGTGATTCCCCCTCCCTTCTGGGGTTTTATTTCACCTCTACCACAACTCATACTTGGTTCCTCTTTCATAATAACCCACTGAGGGGCATTATGAGTACAAGTTATTATTTTTATTTCATTTTTTTTAATTATTCCATTTCCCCCTCCCTCTCCCAATTGTTGGAAAAAATGGTTAAAATTAAATAATTGGATAAAACCTATATTATCCAGGAAAATTCCTAAATAATTAAAGGAAAATTATTAAATGTATTTTCAAAGGGTATTTATGTAAAATTATTATAATATTGGTAAGAAGTTATAAAAATATAATTACATCAATTTATAAGGATTACTTTATAAAAATTAGCAAATATAATTGTTGATAAATTACCTGGGATAATTATTATGAATTATGAAATGATAATTTCCTTGAATTATCCAAATATAGTTATAAAATCATAATCACATCATATTATAAAAGGATAATTTATTAAATCTTCAAAATATAATTACCTATATTATTGAGTGATACTTATCAAAATATAATCTCACAAATTTATCAAATGATAATTATTGAAAAAATTTCCCAAGAAAATCATTCCAAATTATCAAATTGTAATTTGTAATCAATTATAAAAAGATAATTATAAAAGGATAATTTATAAGAAATTATCATCATATTATTCTAAAAAGATAATTTATGATAAATTATTAATATATGATTATACAAATCAAAAATTATAAGAAATTATCAACATATAATTTTAAATTGATAATATATGAGAAATTATAAAATTATAATTATCTGTGAGTAGAATATTTTTAGTGCATGTGTTGACATAAAATGATCATTCATAAATTATTTAAGAGAGGGAAAGTAACATCGCATGTGTTGTTTTCTTTATTTTTGAATACAATTGTTCATTTGGTATTCGGAACCCTTGATGAACCTCGAGTGTTGACGTGTGGACATCTACGATAATAAGGATCAAGAGGAGGTGTTATTGACATTTAATATTTCCAATCTATTATTTAAACCACACATAGTGGTTTATTCATTCTATTTACATAGATGAATTTGATATAGGATTTTACATACCACTATATAGAATGTATATATTTTGTTTATAATTAATTGATGTCTATATTTGAAAATCACATACATGATATGAGCTTCATGTGGGTGTGTGAGTGGTCATGGGCTTGCTTGATTATGACCTTGTGATTATGTGAGGCTCCTAAATTTTATTTTGATGTTAATTATCATTACATTCTCTAACGTGTATTGTTTTTCTGTTTGATATCTTATAGAATTCGGTTATAGGGACCTATATATTTAGGTGGATAATTGAGTTTTGTAGTTATGTGACTATAACATCATTAAAGGTTGGTGTGGTTATCCCTGGAGAGATAAAATATTTAGTTGATGTATAACCAACATGGTGTGGTCTTACCATAAATAATGGATATCATGGATATACCTATAGAGGGAAAATATTAGTTTCTAAATGTAATATACCATTCATGGCATCCTAAGGGCTTAGTCCCAGAGTGATTAAAAGGACAAGATGGGCAGGGATCGACCTGACTGAACGTGAAGAATTACAGTAAAAAAACACTATTTTTTGGGTGATATGATGACATTACAGAGAGTGTGGATCTCCTATGACAACCACATACTAGGTGGGGTCTATTATGTTACCCTGATATAGGCACATTAATTATTTTATATCTTACTTAATAATGAGAAGAAGCAGGTGGCACTTGTGTTCATGGCACCTTCACTAGTGCACGATGACTCGACATATTATGTATTATTATTATTAATTTAATTATTTCATGATATACATTATCATATATATTATGAACTTATGGTATATATGCATTGGTGGTGTCCTCATCAGTCTTTCTTCACCACTTAATCAGTCATTTCAGTGTGCATGTAGATTTTATGACTACAGATTCGAAAAAGAATAAGGGACCTATGGTAGATAGTTGAGTAGTGGATCATAAATATAGAGAATACTAGGATATTCTCTATAGTAAAAATATATATATTTATTCAATTTTCATTTGTTATCTTCTACTTAAACTCTATATAGTTTTACAACCTTGAGATCTCTTTCTATGTATTTCATTTTTTCATTTTCTCTAACATTAATCTAATTATTTATTATATTTTTTCATTATTATTTTCCAAATGACATGATATGAAAGTTATATTCTCCCCACTATTAGACTTATACCCTTTCTACTAGTTGGTTTCCTCTTGCGCAAGGGTAAGTGCACATGTGGTCATATAAAACCCCGGATCAGACCCAGTGGTTTGGAAGGGGATATTAAAAATATCAAAAAAGGAATTTAGGAAACCAAAAGGATAATATGTACTAATGATAATTTTTTAAAAAAAAATGAATCTCAACATTATGATTTTTAAGACAAGGTTAGGGGTTATCAGTATTGTTACCCAAATACCATTTTTCGCAAACTAAAAAGTTTATTATGTGACTTAATAAATATCATGGAATTTGGTGATATATGTCTAGGTATTAGTCTAAATTATCAACAACAGAACCCCTAAAAAAACCCAATCAAGGTTTTAGGTGCACAAAACCTATGGTATGGACCATCACAGATGGTATTGGCACCAAAGTAGGTTACATGGTAAAGTGTGTAACTATGTAAGTGGCATAGGTTAATGGGGATCTAATTGTGGTCTGGCTGAACAGGATTCCCATATTAAACCTTAATAGAAACCATGGATGTAATTAATAAGTATTGATAATATATATAATTAAAACAACATGGGTGAAGCTCTATAGAGGGAGACCCTTAGAATAGTTCCACTTTGTAATGTCTTTTGTGTGGCTCTAAGTGGAATATCCTAGAAACTGCTCAAATTATAATTACATGGACATGACTATATATAGATTAACCTATATATGGATCTATTTGTAATTCCATGTGTGTGAATTAAACTGGAATAACCTATGTTCTTCTCCTAGTGAAATAACATGGGGGTGAATTAGTACCCTAGTGGGAAACCCAGACACTTATACATGTGGATCTAGGGATGTGCATAGCTCTAAGGCAAGGGTGTATCTATAATTTGATAAACATGGGAATGAACCCACTTTTTGATGATGAGGGGAAGATCCACATTGGGTTTCCTAGGAATAATAATATCTCACCCTTTCCATTAGGATATGATTTAATAATAACCTGATTGAGAGTTATAGAAGAACTGGTCATGAAAAGAAGAAAAATTTTAACATCAGTATCCTTTTTTTGTACTTTTCATTCATTATTTATAAAAATAGGGTCTCTTCATATCATTTTATTAGAAAAATTTTACATTTTTTCAAAAAACAATTAGTAATTTCTTGAGTGCCTAGATATGTGTCTTGGTGAATGTGAATATAGAAAGGAATGAATTGGAGTTTTCTAGGGAATGTGTGGATCTTTTATAAGGTAATTAACCTGTCTTTCCCCTAGTCTGGTATGGGTCTCTCACCAGGGTGGATTCTATAGAGCATGTTATATAAGGGTTCATGGAATGGAAAAATAAGTAGGTGTGGAAGTAGAGTGTGTGGAAGTAGGTCATGTCCTAGAGTTCCTCAATTGGGAACACATACTAACTACAATGGGTTTCAAACAAATAAATTGGAAAACAAATACTCCATGAAAATAAAAAAAAATCTTAAATTTCTATCCATAACTTCATTGTTTCTTTATAACACCTAGAGATTTTATTACATATTTATTTCAATTTAATCTCGTAGATAACTTCTGATACATGGAATCTAGAGTCTAGATGATCGAAAATATATTATAAAATTATAAAATATCCAATATGTTGTAGGCTATGAAAATTAATAACAAAATTGTGAAATATATGTGGTATACTAAGGTATATATAAATTCATTGGGTTTTAGTTTTTTATCAACATAAATATGAATCATTTTCAAGTTAAATAAATTTTTTTCCTAAAAAACCGGTTTTATGCACACAATGTACTTTTAAAAAAATTAATTAAATAAATCACTATTAAGAAATGATTTTTATAAAATTTAAATATTATATATTCAATAAATTCATTTTATCATTCATATAATTTTTTTCTACTCATGAGATAAGAATAATCCCAGTTTCAGGCTTAAAAACCATATTATTTCTAAAAAGTGGTTTCATTGTATTTTTTATACATATTTTAAATATAATTTTTTATAATTTTATAAAAATTATTTCAATAAATAAAATTCATTTTTTAAATTTGAAATTAAAAACTATCTTAGAGGGAATGTTTGATAATTTTTGGATAAGATTAATTTTTTCAATCAATATTGATAAAATATTGTTTTTTATTAAAAAATGATTTTTTATTTAAAATATCTATAGAATACCATTTTTAAAAAAAATAATTTATAAATAAAATTAATATATTATATTATAATTAGTTCAATTTATATCAATGGAATGAATTTTATATTTAATTTTTAATAAAAACTTTTTTCATTTGAGAAAACATTTTCTTCATATACTAGTATTTTAATCATGCTTGAATGTTTAATTTTGAATTAAATACTACTAATTCTATGAATTTAATTTGAAAAAAATTAATAAAATTTTTTTAATCATCATAATTAAAATTTTCTAATAATTTCAAATTAATTTTTGGTCATATTTAATTGTGAAACAAGTTAAATAATAATTACCATGGTTATGGTTAAAATGAGTTTATTAGAGGTTAAACCAAAAATAAGGGTATGTATGCAAGTTAAACAATTTAGAATCCTATTTGATATCCAAATTTAAAAATTATCTAATCTCTAATTTTAATCTTCCGGTATTTGGATGGATTTTCTTGGGAATGACTTTATCATTTTCAATTTTTTTAGGAATTTTCCAAGTTCCTTAAAAGTGGTTCTTCTCCCCCACCTAAAATGAAACCCCCTATCCACTCTTATACACTAATAAAGTGGATTTTGTTCCTAGAAAACCTGAATTTTTTTCCTTAAATCTATCCCCATGACCTATTCACCATGATTTGATCAAAAAATACTAGTATCTCTTTAGGTGTAAACCTAAAGGGGTTCTATGAATATGTTGTATAGTTCTTTACCATGACTATTAACTTTCTTTCTTCTTATACCCCTTGAAATATTTTAAAAATATTATAAAATAATATCAATATTATATTAAAAAAAACTAAGATATTATTATGTTATTGGAATAACATGTATATATCCCCTCTTCCATCAAATGGGAAGCAAAACCTTTGATCGTACGTACGATGGACATCCACCTCCCAAATCGGTGCAATAAATTTTACATAACTTACATTAAAGGATGGATATAATGATGGATATAATGTATATATAATATACTTATGAAATAATAATATTTTTTATATTATAATATCACATCTACCTTCCAACATTATAATTCATTGGAAAACAATAACATTGCTCTTGTGTACATGTGTACAACAACCTCAATGAGACGATGTGATATGTTTTTCATTTTATTTTGAAATGGATGATAATAAGGATATATTTAGTGAATATATATGAGATATATTATATAATAAATATTCAGTAAATATTAATTATTATTTAACTTGTTTCCCATATGTTGAAAAAATGGAAAGAACTTTCAGGTATACATTTGGAATATCATCTCCAATAACGGTGTAATTCATTTTAATATCTCCAAATTTAATAAAAATATTTGTATAATTAATATATATTGAATTTAAATAGTTTTTAAGAAAAATTAGGTTGTGGAACCATGATCGATTTAAATGGACCGAAACTACCATGCTAAATTATACATGAAAATAAATCAATTATTAATCCGAAAAGTTATTTTAACCAATAATTGTAAATAAAAATGTAATAAAATATTATAAGTAAATAATATAAGGTATCATATATTTTTTTATAGTTATATAATATAATTATAATAAATATATATTTATTACACATTATGTTTAGATACATTTAAAGGAAGTCGAACATAATGTAAGGGTTTGTTCCACAATCTCATCATTATTGAGGATTGTTTTTGTTTATATATCCACTAGGGAAGTTATATTATATTTATATCTTAAACCCAAAATATTTTATTCTAATATTTATTTTTCTATAAATTTAATGTTTTCTTTTCAATTTTCCCTCTTTAAGAAATCAAGATATTGAAAAAACATTTTAAAGGAAAATCGACATCATTTCACTCTTCAGTCAAAAATCCCTTCTATTCCATGTCAATGTTTTCTAAAAAATATATTGAATTTTCATTTAACCATTATCATATGATTGTTAAAATTCATTTTAAACCATTTTTTAACTTTCATTAAATGGTTTCAAATATATCTTATTGTCATTTCTTGAATTTGGACATTTTTTGTTTTTTTCCAAAAATATGAAGGGATTGTTTTTTTAACATACACAATGTGAACAAATTTTCCAGCATTCATGGAAGTTAATTTCTTTTAATATTTAATTATAAGTTTATATGAATATTTTTTAAATAATTTTTTTTATATATTCTACAATTTTTATTAAAAGTGAATATTCAAGTTAAAGGGGTATTTTACTCTGGAATGTTTTTAATGAAAAATTTATTTTATTTCTTTTCATCAATGACAACAACCCTTAATTTACATAAATTCCATTATTGATATGTTTTAATTATTCCATCTATTTATTTATCCATATTCTTTTCTGTACCATTTCAATACTATTATCTATATTAATCTATATGGTTCATGAATAAGTTTATTGACGGGGGAAATAATTAACATCTCATATTCTAGATTTTTGATATAAATGTTTACACCGATTATTTTTCATCCCCTTAACATAGGTAATTTAATGTACTTAGTAATTCATGGGAAGAGCCCACTATAGCCCTGCAATTCTTTGGTAGGTCTCATAAAACAAAAAAAATTGTGTTTAATCAAGGCCTTACCCAGATATGTGTGATGTCTTGTCCCAAGGTATTAATGGTACGTTTATGATGTCTAAAAATTTTGATTCCCACAATATGAGATTATTTATTAATTTCAATTTGATTATTGTATTTGTTATGAGTTACATGTATGTGTTTCAATATCATGTGATTATTTATGAGGAATCTTTTGAACATTATTTATTACTAACATATTATTCTTCAGGATTGAGTTATTGATTAAATGGTGTGTGTTTTTAGTTATTTACATTTCAATATTTATTATTCTTTACGTATTCATGGAAACGTTGGCTGTATATATAACTGTACTGTGCACCTTATATCACCCCTTTGTTATGTTTTATTTCTCCAAGAATTATATATATGTACTATAATATATATGAAGGGATATTCTAAATGAAATAGTGGGGTTCTCAACGAAAATACTATATTTTATTTTCAATTTTCAATTATAATGTGAGAATCAAGTATAAATCATGTTCACCAAGACTTTTAAACTAATCAATCCTTGGAATGAAATCATATGTATCTGATAAAAATTTAATAAATGAACCACTAATTCTGGGTTTTAAGGGTTATCATTTTATAGTTGGTATCATAAGAATTTTATTAGAATCCTTGGAGACTATATTTAGGAAAACATATATTAGAGGGTATTACCATATGACTAACATTAAGGATAATTGTAAGTATAAGATAACATATTAATGCTTCTGTAAGGTGGTTATTATTTATTTTTTCAACTAACACTATAAAACCCTAAGATATTATGAAATATTTTTTTCAATTAAATTTATTTTCTTTGATATCTTCTGTTACACGCAATACCACCTCTAAACAAACCTTGATGTATTATTAAAATATTATCTTTGAATATTATAACCATTCCCTTAAATTTCAGGGTTCAAATAATAATAAATATGTTATTACATATATAAAATGAGCATAAAAAATTTAAATGTAATTATTAATTCTTATGAAATAAACATTAATTTTTTCTTAATGTTATATTTTCCGTAATAAATAGATTTTCTTCAAACTGATATTTATTACTTTTTTATGAGAAATTATTATTTATAAATTTTAATAAATTGAATTTTTTTCATAAAACTTACTATATTTTTGAAACTATCATATCAAAAATAACTTTGTTTGACTTTTGGAGATTTTTTTTAAAAAATATTTATTTTTTAGTGAATATTGAAAAATAAGGATTATTATTGAAAAAAAATTAATTCAAGAATATATAAAGTAAAATTATTCCTTAAAATTTTTTAAAAGTAAAATTAGATCAATTAAATTTTAAATAACCCATTTATGTTTATTAGAGTCAATTTTATTTTTTAATTATATATTAAAACATTTGTAACCATAGAAGGTACTTTTCTGAAAAAAAACTATTTTTTATGCCCGCAATATGTTTTTATCTTAATAAAAAAAATTCACTTTTTTTAAATTATTTTAATTAAATTGATATATTATATAATGAATCAAATTTTTAAACATTTAGTTACTATTTTTCTAATCATATGATAAAAATAAACACTGTTTTATGCTTAAAAATGTATTTTTCTAAAAGACGTTTTTCATCGCGTTTTGTGGTCTTATTTTTTATAATTTATTGCACATATAAAAATTAATTTTGATTATATGAGTTCAATATTTTTTATTAGGAATTTCCAATTTTTTAAATAGAACCCTTTTATATTTGGTCATAATGAATAGTAATATTGATAAAATTTATCACCTCGATAAAGGGTAAATCAGGTGAATCAAGGTTAAAAATAAGTAATAAGGATTACATTTTTCATCCCAATTATTATTTAATGAATGAAATTATACCCATATCAAATTAATATCAAAATTTAGTTTTTAATGGACAATTTTTCATGTAAAAGACCAATATATTATTCAAAGCAATGAATGGAACAAAATTCTACTCTCATTATTTTAAATATCTCTTTTTTTACATATATACAAAACAAATCTATTAGTGAATCTAATTGAATATTTGGTTCTTAAAAAATTTTATTTATTGATAAAATTTTATTTCTTATTTTTAGTAAATTTATACTGACCTTAAGTTCTTATGAAAAACCTATGCAGTCATTCTCTAATTAATAAAATAATATATAAAATGATTTTAAGAAATATTAAAAGTAATAAAATAAGAGATATTTAATATATTACTTTAATTTTTTAGATTAATATGAAATTTAGTGTTATTTAAAATATTTATAATCTAATTTCCCTCTTTTCTTAATGCATTTAAAGTTAAATTAATTGAATAGTGTTAAAATGACATTAATGATATTTTATAATAAATATTCTTTTATTCAATGATATAAAATTAATAAAAAAAATTATATTCTTAAATATTAGTTTATTATAGTTATAAATTATATATTTTTTCCATTTAAGGGCGTTTTTTCATTTTATTGTATCATTATAAACCCTTAGACGGTATAAAATATTAGTATTGTGGTATTTTTCAAAAGGGTTAATGAAGTGACAAAATATTACAAGGGTGAAAATGTAATCCAAAATTGTTGAAATTTTATTATATTATATTATTCATACACACACATATATTAAATTCAAATATTATCAATTTTATAAAAATTAGATATCAAAATTCAGTAATATTAATTTATTATTTTAAAAAATTCAATAAGTGGCCCTCCCCTTGATTATAAAAGGGAAAACCTCCTTTCTCTTATTCACAACACTATGAGATTTATATATAAACAGAAATATTCCATTTTCTATTATAAAATAATATATACAAATTATATATGTGTTCTTATTCCCAAAATACCAACCGTAGTGCCCTTAAGACGAGATATAAAGGAGTAATTTCAAAGAAGAGGTAATCACCATAATTGACAACATTGTTTTTAATTGTTAATTTAATTAATATAAATATATTATATTACTCTTAAAATAATAATAAATTTTTCCAAAATATAATTAAATGTTATTATTATTTTGAAACCACATTTATTCACCCTTTTTATCAGAAATGGGAAGTGAAAATGTTGGTCGTGAGTACATATGGCTTACCGTCTGCACATAGCAATAAAATTTACTTGACATCACCATATTTTATGGATGGATATTTTCTCAAGATTAACATTTATATATGGTAACTATGACATAATTATAATTATTTAAATATAATATTATATCTAACTTCTTACATTCCAGTTTTTTGGGATATGATAATGTTTCTCATTTGTATGTGTGTATGACCATCTCTACAAAGTGGAGTCATTTGTTTTTAATTTGTATTTTACATGGATAGTAAAAAAAGGTTAATTTAATGAATATATATATGATATTTATTATATAATAATAATTCTGGAAATGTGAGTTATCATTTAACTCTCCATAATTCCATCCGTGAAAAAATGAAGAGAATGTTTATACGTACATACGACCTATCGTCTCCCTGAATGGTGTAATTTGATTTTCTATCTATACATTTATTGATGAATTTAAATATTTACTTTAAGAATATATATTATTTTTATATAATTATTAAAATTAAATATATTATTGAACAATGATCAAAATAAAATTACCAACACTACCAAACCAAAACATAAATGAAAAACTAAGTAGTTATCACTCGAAAAAAAGATTTTAATGAATAAGTGTTAAAAAATCAATGATAAATGGTTATAAGTAAATCATATTTGGTATAATATATGTGATTATGGTTCTATAATATATTTATATAAAATAATTATTTATTATACATGAGGTTCTAATGTGTATGAATAAATTCAGACCAAAGGTAAGGAATTTTCATATCACTTTTATGTTAGTGGGACACATACCTTCTGCACCACTTGTTTCTTTTGAATAGTGTATATACTTACCATGAATTTATTTTATGATTCATCGCATGAAAATAATTTTATATTAATATCCATTAATGTTTCTTTATTTCATAGAGATTATGATTTAAAAGTTACCAAATTGGTAAGTGTTTTATGTTATAATCTCATTGTTTATCAGGATTATTTATGATAATGTTTATGATGAGGAAATATTATAGTATACATATCAATAAACAAAATATATTTATTCTAAATTTTTTATTTCTAGAAAATATATTTTTTACTTTCATTTTTTCATTATAATAACTCAATATATTGAAAATATGTTTTAAAAAAATCGACCATTTTTAAATCATCGGTCAAGGAACTTTCATCTTCCATATCCATGTTTTATGAAAAATTTAAAAAGGTTTTTACTACTATCCCATTATTATTCAAATTTAATTTTATCCATTATTTAGTTTTTTTTAAATGGTTTTAAATGACTCTTCTTTCTATTTTCTGAACAAGGTTATTTTTTTTTTCTATTAAAAAAGTGTAAAATGAATGTTTTCTTTTATCTTATATGACATGAATATAATTTACCAAGAACATTGTCAATAAATTATTTTAAGATTACCTTAAATTTTTCCGTGGTTATTTTAAAAGAAAATATTTTCTGTAATATTTTGTAAATTATTTTAATTAAATCAAGTGATTTCAAAACATAAATGATATTTTTGAAAACAATGTTTTAATGATATTCTGATGATATTTATATTCAAAAAAGAAAACAACCATTGATTTAACGTATGATTTACTGGGGATATGTTCCAAGGATACCACTGTTATTTTTTATTTGGATGTTTTATGTATATGATAAAATGTTTATGAAATCAATTACTTTTCTATGGGTTATACAATGATGAAATAATGAAATTATTATAAATCCCATTCCATTATGATGATTAGGCTATGATAAAATGTTTTGGAAATTCATTTATTTTATTGGGTTCTTATATGAGGAATATTTTAGGAACTTTGAGGAAAACATGTGTATGGTTTTCAATATGTGCTAGTGGTTGTGTTATAACAAAGGATGGTTTTCATGATATAAAAAAGGATTGGTGAGACCTATATATCCCTTTAATGCATTGGGTAATTATTGATATCTCATGATATAAATAGGAATGGAATGGGATGTGAACCTAGTTCAGTACGGGGATTTCTCTAAAATTATATTCTTGAGAGTGAACCTTGACTACTATGATGGTTTAGGGAGTGAACACATTCCACTATGATTATCTTGAAATTGAGTTGGGACTACTAAGAAAAATATTTTCTATAGATATTTTCATGACACAAACTTATTTCTTTTTTCAAGGTCTCACTCACATTGATCATGTTCTTTGATTACTTTAGGATTCATTTCTTATGAAATACCATGTTTTTTTCCACAAATTAGGATTATGATCTATGATATGAATGGTACAATATTAAAATGTTATGTTCATATTCTCAAACATTTATTCTTATGTTATAAAAAAGTTAACATTAATATATCTGTTGTTTCACATTACTGGCCATCTAATATCACCTTATTTATGTTTCCATTATTTAAGTTGTGAAGAAAGGTACTATGTATGATATGTCTAAGATATGATAATCTTATAAATAACTTAGTGGTAAACTCTTATTAACCATTTTTTATGTATCCATGTTTCCAAAGGCATTATACCTATACAATTCTAGCATGGATCATTATATTTTGTAAGGAATATTCATCTATTAATATCTTATATATATGTATGAAATATCTGATTCACTATAACTACAACCCCACATGGCTTTTAAAAGTGGATGTGGCTCAGTAATAGTTATATATAGGGGTAATAACATCAAAAAGGGAGTATTGTGGTTTGAATTGATGATTACATAGTGCAAGAAATGGGCCTTGTTGCACACCTTGTTTGACACACTATGGGGGATTCTATAGTTAATTTACATTTTAGTGATGAACTATCATGAATGATTTGAATAGATTCTGATCATGGGTTATATATGTTAATCCTATGTATTAAATTTTTTTAAATTAGGGGTAATTATTTAGACATAATATTATTTGTCTTTTAGAATTATGATTTTTTTAACACACTAAACTTTTTCATCTTATTCGTTGTGTAGAATAAAGAGGAAGGATGTTAATGATTAATGGGATAGAAAATGTGTTGATTATAATAAACCAAATAGATAATGACAAATTTAAAATATAGTTTGATTTACCTAATCAGTTAATGTGATAAAATATTAACAAAATATTCCTTAACAAGCTCACTAACCCAGCAAAGAAGATAATGATAGAGTCTGACAAGAGATCGATAGGCGGAGACCATGCATGAATGAAGAATAAATTTCCTTCATATAAGAAATGTGTAAAGAGACACCCAGGAGAATGTCTCAAAAGAATAGGAAAATGTTTTATGTGGGTAAAATAATGGTATAATGAAAAAATATCAGAGAAAAAGTATAGAGTTCAATATAAAGTAATAAATTTCATACTAGATATCCATTTATAGTTTTGTGTCTAAAATGTGGGTAAACTAACCATTATTTGAGTTAATTCTATATTTCAAATTTTGACCCCTAGAAAAAGGAACAAATTAAGTTATACTAATCAGTGATGTCAAATAGTTGATGTATTTATGTATTGGGATTCATGAATTATGTTGTAGAAGTATTTTTATCAATGGTATTTATTTTAAAAGAATCACAAAACATCAAAGGGATATGTTAGTTTTTGGTAGTATATATATATTAATATAATATTAACATAAGATTATTGGATACCATAATGGGTTTTTTTAGTTCATGGATGATCAACATTTGAAGTCTTGGAAACACCTTTTTTAGGATTTAAGCAATGGTATGATCATGTAATTAAAAAAATCTTGGAGATGTTTTTTTTTCTTGAGGTAGACATAACCCATTGGTTCAATATAAAGTACTATCTGGGGAGGTATTCCCAATTAATATATTCAATGGTGTTGATAACTTTAGGGTTAATGTGATCGTTGATGTTAAGGTAACTATAGTCAATTAATATTATTTATTTTTTTGGAAAAAAATAATATATATCGAAAACCTTAGTGGTTAAGAAGTGATTTGATGAAAAATGTTATATTTGAGTATGTTCGGAATATTTTTAAAAATTTATAGGATTTATATTAATATAGTTTTATAAAATGAAAACATGTATTCCAGGAGACCACCCACCTCATTCTATAAGGCTATGTGGAATTGACCAACAAATGAAGGGTAATAAGGGTAAAATTATTACCACTAGCCTATGTTATATCCTGGTTAGTATGAAATTAATTTTACTTACTTATTTTTACAAATAAATATTAATTTAATTTTAAGAAACATATTATTGGAAAATATCTTTTTTATTCTTAGTTTATTAATCATATTTTGGTAAATATTTAATTAGGTTGAGGTATATATATAAAAATTATGATTAATGTACATAATTATTTGAGAAGAATGCAATAAAAAAATTGGCATGTAAATTAAAAAGCATATGACCAACTTTGAGATGAACACATTCTTAAATGTTGATATTATTTCAGTTAATTGGGATATAGGGTTATTTATTTCTGAAATAATATATGTTTAACATGCGGTGGAAATTATGATGTAAAATGTTTTATTTCTTTATATGATGGTTTATAAATTTTTTATAATTATCTTCCCTTATGGTACCCATTTTAAATACAATAGTAATATCTTTTAATAATTTTTTAGTGTATATGGTCTGTTAGAATTTTATTTTAGTTTTTTAGGCATAAAAAATAATCATGAATACTCTTCTCTTGGAGAAAAAGATGAGAATCTGGTGGATTTTTATTAATGTAATAAATTATACATATAATGTAAAAATAATAATTTATGTAATTGTTTTTATATGGTAATGAAATTTAAAAAAACTAGGAAAATAATCTTGAAAAAAAATGTTATCTTATTAAATTTATTTCTAAAAAATCGATGGTTTTTTCATCCCTTACTAATTTATAGTTTAATGGTCGTTAACATTTAATTTATCTTTCACTTTATTATGATCAATGATATATATAACTCTCTATAATTATTCATGAATTATTCTCTCCTTACATATCTGTATTTTCACTTCCCACCAATGCTCTAAAATTTGTAAATTTAGTTTTTTTGTGATGTTGTTATACCACTTCACTCTTTTTAAGATGATGTTTTATTAACCCTTTTAAAATGTTGGTTTTCCAAAAAAATTAATTTTCCAGTTTCTTACCCATGTTTTCTAATATAATGTTGAAATATCGAGCAAGAAATTTATTTAAGGAGTGAATAATGTATCACCAAGATATTTTAAAATATATTTCTCTAAATTTAATGTCTTTGATAGCATGTGATACATGAGACCTCGAGTCTAAAGAAATTGTATTTTAGTATACAGCTATAAACTAGATATAAAATTAGATATTATAAATAATAATTAAAAAATTATGAAATGTGAATGGATTATAAATTTTTAAATGAATTAATTTTTATAAATTTAGAAGAAATTTAAATAAAAATGATTTGAATGTAAAAGAAATGTTTTTCTACTGAAAAATATTTTTTTTTTCAAAATGTGTTTTTATATTAGTAAATTATATTAATCACTATTTGTGAATGATTTTAATGATATTTATATATTATATATTCAATAAAAATATTATCATTCATCTAATATTTTTTTAGGCTCGAGATAACAATAATCCAGTTTCATTGCTTCAAAACTATGTTTTTTCTAAAAATCTCTTTTATCACATTTTGTGCACTTATTTAGAAATTATTTTTTACTAATGTCAAAGAATATGTTATCAAATAATGAATTGTTTTTATAAATAATAATTCCAAAATTATTTTAGATTTATTTTTTTATAATTTTATGAAAAGATTAATTTTTTCAATGAATAGTGTAAAATATTAATTTAAGTTGAAAATTACCATTTTGATTAATGAATTTAAAAAGGTTTATTTTTTAAAAAAATGTATTAAAAATAAATATAGTTCAATTATATTATTATTAATTTAATTAAATAATTTTATTCAATTTTATATTTCATTTTTATATGAATTTTTTCTTGTATTTAAGAAAACATTTTCTTTAGAAAACCACATTTACATTACGCTTGCACATTTAATTTTTAAATATATTGTGCCACATCTGTGAATTTCATTTGGAAAAAATTTATTCCATATTTATTATTGGAATAATTAATATTAGATTACATGTCTAACATAATTTTTTTATATTGAATAGTAAAAAAAATTAAAAAAGTTATTAATGTTGTTAAGGATAAGACGAGTTTATCATGGTGTTAAAACAAAAGATAAGGGTATGTTTTCAAGTTAAACATTCTAAAATACTATTATATGGCCATCTATAGAACGTATCATCTTCCATAATTTAATATAAGTTCATTGGAAATCATTTTTATTGGGATTGAATTTATCATATTTCTTTCTTTTAGTAAATTTTAAAGTTGTTTCGAAGTGGGTCCTCTCCCTAACTTATAAAATTACACCACCCTCTTATCCCATACACACCTAAAAATCTATATTTATTGGAAAATAAGTTCCAAAATCCATTCCTTACATCCCAACCCATGACCAACAGTCCATGTTTTGATCATAAAACAATCCTAGGATGGTATTAGCAATAAACCTAAAAAGGTTCTCCAAAGAAGATGTATAATTCATTATAATGAATCTTCAATTTATTTCTTCCAATACCAAATTAAAATATTCTCTAAATATTAAAAATAATATAACTAGTATCTTCCATATAATTATATATTTTTATGTTAATATAATAACTTTAATGCATCCCCTCTTTAATTAAATGGGAAACTAAACCATTGATCGTGTGTATGGTGAAAAACCACCTCTAAAACCAATATATTTTTTCATAAAAGACTATAAATTATGGATATAATGATATATTTAATGTATATATTATATATTTATGATATATTTATACTTTTTGAGTTATAATATCACATCTTCCTTTTAACCATCCAATATGCTGGAAAACAATAACATCTCTCGTGCGTACATGTGAAAAACCACCTCTACGAAGCGATGTGATATGGTTTTCATTTGATTTTAGTATGGACAATAATAAGGGTATATTTAATAAATATAAATTATATATAAGATATATTAATTAATCTTTAAATGTGAATTATTATTTTCATTTATTTTGTTCATTCCTCCAAAAAAAATAAAAATATCATTCATGCGCATGTAAGACCTACTGTCTCCATGAATGGTGCAATTCAATTTTCAATATATAAATTATGTGGATGAATATAAATATAAATAATGAATATTTATTTTATTAAATCAAAATTAAAATTTTGTAAATTATGGAACCACGGTAAAATTACAAGGACCAAAACTACCGAACCAAAACAAACATAAAAATCAAACCAATTATTAATAAGAACTATGATTTTAACAAATAATTTTTCATAAATTGGTGATAAAAGAATATAATTAAATAATTTAGGTACAATATATATTATTTTTTTTATTTAATATATTTATAATAAATATATATTTATTATACCTGAGTTTTAGACACATATGAAGGAACTCGAACCTGAGGTGAGAGTTTATTTCACAATCTCATAATTATTTGAGATTGTTCAGGTTTATGTATCCACTAGGAAAATTATTTTATCATTATATAAAATATATATGTATATTATAATATTTTAATTTCTATAAAATATATTCTTTTATTTAAATTTCCTATCTCTAGTAACTGAAGAGACTGAAAGAATATTTTTATGGAAAATTGACTTCATTTCTCTCTTCGGTCGAAAATAATTTCTCTTCCATGTGTATTTTTTAAAAAAATTAAACCAACAAAGATTTTTAATATTATCATCTTATTTTTAAAATTAATTTTTAACCATTTTTTAATTTTTATAATAAATATTTTAAAGTAATATTTCCTTTATTTTTTGAAGGAAGTACTTTTTGACTATTTACTAAAAATGTGAAAGGAATATTTGTGTTATTATTATTCACATATATGTAATTTCACAATATCTTGATCACTATTTGATTTAAAGAATCCTATGAATGTATAAATAATTTATTTGAAGTAAAATATACATCCTTTTATTTTAGAAATTTTTATTTTTGAAAATTTATTATCAAAGATAAAAGGGTATTTTCCTCAAGAATAGTTTACTAACATTTTTATTGTATATCTATTCATAAATGATAAAATACATTTATTTAACTATGATTAATTAGTAATATATTGTAATTATATCATATTTATTTTCCCATGTGGTTTATAATCAGTTTTACTAGGGATATATTATTTTGATATCACTGGCCATATTACTCTGGAATATGGGAAATTATTAGCATTTCATATGATAGTTTTTTACTATGAATATTTATGTGGATTATGTTTCAAAAATTTCATATGATAAATGAATTAGAATTAGTAAATAATGTGCATGACCCACTATAGGCCCTCGATGTATCAGTAGTTCTCATGAGACAACTAGTTTGGGTATTTGGGTGAGGCCTTACCAATTTATATAAGATGTCTTTATACAAGGCCTTAAAGCTGTTTTTATAATTTTTGGAATTATTAATTACCTCATTATGAGATTATTTATCAATTTTCATGTGATTATTTAATTAGTTATAATATCAATGGATAAGTTTCAAGTTCACTGGATTATTTGTATATCATTATTTGATAATCATTTATTCCTGCCATATTATTCTTCTTTTTCATGTTATTGATTAAATTGAATTTCTTTTATTTATTTACCTTTATATATCGATTATTATATTTGTATTGATTGAATAATACACTTTATGCA
The DNA here is from genome assembly GCA_963277665.1 of Viscum album. Taxonomy (NCBI): domain Eukaryota; kingdom Viridiplantae; phylum Streptophyta; class Magnoliopsida; order Santalales; family Viscaceae; genus Viscum; species Viscum album. The sequence continues at coordinate 236,695,199 of OY728159.1, forward strand.
TACCATTACTGGTCATTTGGTCTCACACATTTCTTATGTTTCCATTCTTAAACATTCTTTGAATTGTACTATAATTTATATGTAGGGATATGATAAAGGTAATATTGGTGTTATAAAATAAAATACAATGATGTATTTTATGTTTAAAACTATAATGTGAGATTCAAGTATGTACCTTATTTACAAAGAAAAATAAACTGTTCAATATTATTATATTCAATCACTAGCATCCTTTACAAATTTCATAAAGTAATCACCGATTCTAGGCTACTAGAGTTGAGGTCATTACGTTATCTACTAGATATCAGATAGAATATTTTTAAAGGATAGACATAATTAAAAAACAAAATCATCCCATGAAAGGTGTTTTATAAATAAAAAATTTTTCCACGGTGGCCTTTAAGATTTATATAAACACAACACTAAACTTTTCATTAATAATAGTTGAAATACATAGCCTACTCTTATTGGTATATTCTCATCCACACATCTCCATATTAAGAAATATTTTTTAAGGATATATATCCCTTGTTATATAAAAGTTAATATCCAATATTAAGATCTCATTTACATATTATTTATGAATTGTGACATGCCTTCACCATTAACATAACTCATGTTGTCTCAGTGAGACACATATCACGATCATCATGGAAATTTCTGGGCCACATCATTATAACCCCCCTAATGAATTTATTTTATCACATAATAAATCTAGTTATGAGGTAATAATTATATGATTTATTCATTCTAGGAACCACATGTATTTTCACAAGGATAAATCATTAATAATATGTTCACAACGTATAGGATATAAACTAAATCCTTCCATGGAACCAAGAAGAGAATCTTGACTCAACGATTTTGGTTCCCAAGATGAGTATATGGACTCAAATATATTTTGTGTATTAGATGATAATGTTAACTCATATATTCTGGATTCCAATAATAGTCTCATGAATCAGAAATTTTGGGGTTTCCAATAGGTGAATTTGGATATCAAGTTTTTGGGTCTTCCTAGAAGAGAATCAGAACTTCGTGATTTTTTTGGTATCTAAGAGGTGTATCTTAACTCAATGATTTTTATTTTCCAATAGTGGAACTTTGGATCAATGATTTTTTTTTTCAAGGATATTTATATAAATATAAGGATTTTTTGGTTTCCTAGAGGATAATATTAACTCAAGGAGTTTGAGATAACCAAGGGGAGAATTCTATCTCATGGTTTTTGGGATTTCTAAGTAGAGATTCTCATTTAAAGTCTATTGGGAGTGAAAATATGAAAACATAAACTCAAGTATTTTTTGTTACCAAGAGGTAAAATTCAAATCAAGGAATTTTTATATTAGAGAAAGAATTAATATAAGAAAACCTAAAAAAATTTGAGCCCATATATTTTGAATGTGATAAAAATTAATATAAAGTTGAATATATAATAGGGTCCAAGATAGGTGATCCCAACATCATTAGGTTTCATTTGAAAAAATAAGAATCAATCCTTAAAAAAATTAAGTAGGTAATTTTCATTTTAATATTAACTCAAATAAGTGAAATATATATAATTTTACCTAAGATATAAGATTTATAGGCATTTAAGTGTATTAAAAAAAGATAAAACATTGCTTGATTGAAGAGACCACACACAAAGAGAATGTTGATAAATTTGAAATTTAAGGATGGTTCTGAGATAAGAGATACTGAAATAAATATTTTTCATATAATAACTTTAATCTACAAACACATATTACTTAATACAAGTTATCTGAACACATCTATATCATTTTTACAGAAAATGCATACAGCTTAATACGGTTTCCTGATAGGAAGAAGAGGGGATCTAATCCTAAAATGCATGAGGAGTAATAAGACCATGATTTGATGAGAAATATGGTTAAATTTAATATTGTAGTTAAGCCTCAATTAAGATAACCATGTACCACTTCATAGACTATAATAGTATGAATCAATCTACATAGTTTTATCTAGAAAAATTTTATTAGACAGATCTCACTTGTGTATAGGATAAAATAAAATGGGTTTGACCAAGTGCATGGATATTCAAGATTCCCTAACAAGAAATGGTAATAAAAATACTATGAAATATTGAATTTATTTATCCCTTATCTATGGGGATTGGTACATATAGAATACAAACCTAAAAACATTTTAGGATCATGAGATATCGACCATTGCATTATTTAGATTAGAGCCTTTTGAAAATTTATATGAAGCCAATGTGAAATGTTTTAGTGGAAAATCACATCTCAAGGATTTTAGGATTTCTAATAGGTGAATCATAACTTAATTCACATTGGTTAGAAAGAAAAATATATTAACTCAAGGATGTGTTGTTTCTAATATGGTTATCTTAATTCAATGCATTTTTTGAATTCCATGAGAATGATCTCAACTCAAGGGTTGTTGTTTTTTCTCAAGTACAATATCAACTCAAGGATTTTTATTATTCATAAAAAATGACACCTAAATATGAAAGGTTTTAGGATTAGGATGTCATAATAATTATTTGATAATGAATATGATGTTAAAATTAGTAACATTTAGGGTACTTGAATCCAATTGAAAAATTGGATCATAAAAATTATAATTCAAACCAAAATAAATCTCAAGTTAGTGAGAGATAGTTGTATGAAGAATTTGGTCAAACTTTGGAAATTGCGAGAACCTCTTATAAGCCATCAAGAAACCATCACATGGAATTAAGGGGGCCTTATTCTAAAACTAAAATTATTTCCAAATAATTATTTACAGACCCATGGTAAATTATTTTACTCATTATTCATATGAGGAATAAGTGAATCACCCTGTGAGTTGTTTCTATGAAAAGGGGTTCAAAAAGAAAAACTTTGGATTTTAATCGGTATCTATGTGCAGAATCTAGATGCATGGATAATTCTATGATGATGATTAAAACATTAATGGTATCATGTGGCTTTATTATGAAAAGTATGATTCAACCACCCTGAAGGATATGCCTCCTAATTTTGAACACATTATCAATGAAATGAAATATATCATGAAATTGTATTTTTATATTATCACATTAATGGTGTTAAATACTTAATATGGATAGGTTTCAAAATCATAAAAAATTATTTAACCATAGAATAGTTTCATCTCTCATGTATGGGGAAATAAATATTTTCGCCCACATTTTACTAGTCCATTAGGTCCAATGAGCATAACATGGGCTAAAATAAGTCCAAATATTGGTCCCTTCTTGTTTCTTTTCTATGCTATGTTTTAAATGACTCCTAATACATGAATGGAAATGAACTAAAATATGTAAAATTGGATTTTTCATAGGACATTGAATATAAATTCTCAAACTAACAAGCCATTGTATCGTATTTTATGATATATTTTTATCTTTATCCTTGAATGGTAAATTTTTAGCGAGTGTAGACTTGACTTTTCAATAGGCCCCCCTTTACATGTTTTTGATATATAAATCCCCAGATACTCTGTCACTTATAGTTTTAGTTTTATAATTTGGGCCAAACTTTTGTGTTTGTTATTTAGGATTTTATGTATTATATAATAAAATGATTTTAATAAGCATGTCAATGGGTATGTGATAACTCGATGTAAATGATAAATCCCGTGGAAGTTTATAAAACCTCAACAAAGAGGAAATTAGAATTTTGATTATGATAATACTTCTAGAAACAAATACAGATAATTTTTTATTTGATAAATCTTTGACTAGTGGTTAGGATACTTGTTTTTTGATTAGGAAATAACTAACCTTATAGGAATTATAGACAAAAAATAGTAGAAGTAACCTTAATTATGAAATAGTAAACATAGTTTAAGGAAACATCCTTTAGAATAAATGATTTCACATCATTTACGGTCATAGAACTCAAGAATAAGATTTTTTTTCTTGAGGATCTTAAATTATATCCAACTCATATGTAGGAGAAAATAGAATTTAATTTATACATACAATACAGAGAGAATTGAATGGGAATAATGTTTTTGGTTGGGACTAGGATAGAAGATTCATGTATCACTATGTTTTCCATATTGACAAGAATCAATCCCAAAGTAATTATTAAAATTGGATGATTTTATGATAGTGTAGAGAAATTCAAGTAGATTTTACATTTATTAAAAAACCCATATACTAGGATAGATACAAGAATTGTATCAGATGATGATTTTTTGTTGTGCCCAATATAGGAGATATAATAATCAATACGTATTCCCTAACAATATAAATCAAGACACATGCACTTATTGAATAGTGGTAATTATATCATAGGATAGGTGAAACTCAACATTTGATTATGAAAATAATGTTGTAGAAAAAAATCATTTAAAAATAGAACTTTTCCTGGGATCAATCTCCAACATATGAGGAATTTTATAATTCAAGGTAACATGCAATTGAACACTCCATGTAATTTATGTTCATGTTTTTTGGATAATATTTATTTAAATTTAATGTATTATATCAAGGAAATTACCCATATAATTTAGGGTCATGTGATAAAGAAGTTATTTCATATAGTGTAGGATCATGTGAAGGATATTTAATTCTTGGAATTTTGGGTCATAAATCTTAAATCAATGTTCTATAAAAATTTTGATCATTTCACATGGGGGATCCTTTTTAGTGCCTATAATCCATAATGGAATACAATATCACATATTTTGTTATATGGATAGATGTTGGATAAGGTAAATTCGGCCATGAAATGTACAGAATATTTATAATATAATGATTATTGTAATAGATAGGTCAACCATTCCACACTATTAGAATATAGAGAATTAAATTTTTTGTCCTCTCTTTCATAAACATGTCAATTACATAAATGTTAATTATAATCAAAAATAAAATCACACTATTCATTATTCAAAGGAGGTTCTATTAAGACTACATAATGATACCATTACCAATTTTCCTGAAAAGGGAAAACCAAAATGAGAATATATACTCAATTTCAGGATTAATAATGAATCAGAAATCAATTTCATAAAATATTTTGGAAGGAAGAGGATATATCCAAGGGTTTGGAATACATTATAGTTTTATCATCACATGATGGAAATATTATTTGGGAAAAAATAAGATAGGATATAGTCTTTTTCCAAAAGGAATATGACTTGATTGAATATGAGGGTAAGTAAAAACTAATAAGTAAAAAAGTGATCTTCCAAGATATAATGTGGTTATAATGGACCTTTTTTAAGTAAAACCTATCATTTTTGAGATAGAATCAATATTTCATTATGGTTTTTAACTCTTCTAAAAAATATTCGGGGTATTTTGGTATCATGATCTTACATAATTTGAGAAACACATTTTATGGTCATATTTTATTTACCACTCTATGAAATTTATGTCAAAATGGGGTGGAAAATTCATTATATATGGTAAGATGATGATGTTTCATATTGTATAAGTTTTTTCATTAAGAACCATTAAATCTGACATGAATTATCAAACATGATTTTTTCTATTAGAGTAAGGATGACACATAGTAATTTGGATTATTTCTAAGGATTATATAACGTTTTCATAACATCATCTATCAATTTATTGGCCAAACATTTAAGGAAAATAAATTCATTTTTTATATTTCTTAAAATATAATGATCATTACAAAAATCCTTCTTAGTTTTGTTGATTCTAAAAAGAATAATCACATTATTCTCAAACTAACAGATGAATTATATATCCACTTAATCAATCCAAGAGGATTGGGCCTTATTTTATTTTTCATTAATAGATTTAATTCCCTAGTCCCTTTATACACATCATATGTTCTTCTCATGGTTTTTTTATGGAAAAAGTTAATATTGGGATACCACTACCTCCATTATCCCATCATCTATATAATTATAAATAAATTATTTAAATATAGATAAATTTTGTAATGTACACCTAATAATAAATGGTAGAGAATTAATTTTCATGACCCTTCAAATATTCTTCATCAGGTCTCTTGATACTTAGAGGAAACAAAAAATTATTATCCAAACTAATCGTGAATTAGCTGAAAACATAATTTGTATAGAAAAAACTTATTGTTATCTATAATGTTTTTATATTGAAAAAAAAATTGATCAACTAAAATTAAGTTGATGATGTTGTTAATGATAATGAAATTAATGGTGCACCACTATCTTTGATAACTCCAACTGTCTTGGGTAATATGTGTTGATCAGTAAGGTTGAGTGATATCTAGAATTCACCTTAATATGGGGTAATTAATATTAATATTAAAACATTGAATTTGGATTTTTATTATCAATGTAATGTGTAATATCACAGTTGGAGGATCGAACATCACTAATGATCCACTAATGAGGCATTATATGTAATTGGATATTTTTATATGGTACTAGATAGTGAATGTATGGATTTATCCTATAAAATATCATAGTGAGGGGTTAATTCATAATGAAACCCTATAATTATTTTCTAGATATTTTAATTTTCACACTACAAAAGGTAAAATATTATTTAATAAATATATGTAGTGATTTTGACTAGATTAATTGTAAAACACTATCCTAGGACACAAAATTCCCTTAAGCATACCTCTCATTCACCAAAACATTGAATAAACTCTAGGTGTTGGGTAAAAATAGATGGAAGATGGTTCCCCCTTTGAAATCAGAAGTAGTAAGATATGTGGCCTACAAAAAAATTTGCATGGCCCTTGGTTTCATCATATACATACACGCAAAAAATATTACCAACTATTAGAATAAGTATTCATCAAAAAACATTGATAAAAAAATTAAATTGATATATAAAAGATTCATACAAATCAAACCAAACACAAATCTCATTAAAAGTATTAATAGTGTATCAAATAGACTATAATACACTATGAGAAAACATGGTAACCCAAATACATTCTAAGAACCAAAAGAGAAGGAGTTCCATGTGTGAAAACCCTATGATAATGACTGATTGAATCCTATATGTATCCACTCCATACATCCACTAAAAACTCAAAAAGTATATTCTTAATATTCAAATTCAATATAGATATAATTCATGTAATATCCCTGACTAATGGATTAAATAACATCCCATAAAAAGATAAATAACTATAATTTATTAAACTGATCTTCATTTACATCTAGGTGTCCTAAAAAGGTGTGAGCATATACATATTCACTAAGGCACAACCAACATGCACCAACTCCATAGTGAATAAATCAGTGAATGTTTGTACATGTATAAAAAGTTATATACCTACATAATAAATTAGTGTTACAATAAATAAATAATCATTACATGGAAAAATAGTGATTTTTTTTCTTGAATATGATATAAAGTCTATATCATGTGAATCACTATTCTTGGATGATCTATACCAACTATATCTTCATCAATCCTAAAACACATAATTTCATAGAAAAAACTCAAGGAATTCTTGATTCCCATTCCATTAAACTAAGCTCGTGGAATTTCTAACCATTGATGATTTAGTAGAAAAATAATATCCTCTAGAAATGTGAATTTTTATACAAGAGTCAAGGCCTAAATCTATCCTAAGGAAACAAAAATGTGCATATTAGATTCAAGATACACCAGACATATAATTCAATAATGTATGTTGATAATCCACATCAGTTATTACATTGTATATATATGTGTGTGTGTGTGTTTGTGTGTGTGTACCCCTTTTATCATGATCATCATAGATTAAAAATATATCCTTTATCATGATAATATTATAATGAGAGAAACAACATGCTCAAAACATCAAAAGATATAATTGTTTTTCTATGATACGTAGGTTATCATTTCAACATATAAATATTTAAGACACATATAATATTCACTAAAACATACAATATCCAAGAATATCATATCATAAATCCCAATAAAGTATACAATCCATATGTTAAATATGGAATACGTTATTGTATAAAAAATTTCTTAGGTTATATTAATAAAAATCCTTACAAAGCATGTAAAATGGAGTGAAAATCTCTTATATTTCACTAATCTCTTTAAAAAGAAGTAATTAAACATATTTTTGTTGTTTCAACTAGGAATTAATGACAAAAAAGTTATCTAATAATAATTAATCTAGGCTTATCCAATACATGATTTTAGTAACCAAAATAAATAATGAAAATCAATACTGAAGTTAAATTAAAACCTTAATATAAATGTAGTACTTCATCAAAAATTGGTTATTATATTTTAAAAACACAATTTAGACGAAAAAATTATTTATTTAAATATTTTTATATCTAAGTAAATCATTACATTTTCAAAATTTATTATATAAATTAAACCACACAAACTTATTATTGAAATTAATTATTTCTATTTAAGAGGAAAAAATTTTATATTTTTTTTAAAATTATTTTTTGTATATAGGAATTCATGTTAAAGGATTTGAAAAAAATAATATAAAACATAATGTTTAGTCTAAAATAATATTTATTTATTATTTTAAAACTTTTATTTTTTTACCTTTGGAAAAAGTGTAGTTTAGGAAAGTGGAAATTTATAAAAAACTATATCATATCCTTCCACTAATATACCTCAACTCTCATCTCACCTATGATACAACTCTTAGCCAAGTAAAATATTTGATTGTATATTTAAAACATATTTTCTATATTGTAGGAAAAAATTATATTCTTTTGTAAACATTTCATGAGCTCAGAAGGTTAAGGATAAATATAAATTTTAAATTCTCTTCATGATCTAATGTTAATAGTCAACCCTGTAACAAAAAATGAGACATATGTCAATAAAGTGATAATAATTACATTTAAGACATTCCACCCATTTATAATCCTATAAAATGTATAGTACTAGACTCATATAATGAAAGATCAATATTATCTTTTAATGATATCCAATGATTCCATGTTTTTTTGTAACCTTGTATATTATGAAATACAACATGATTATTAATTTCATGGAACAATTAAACTATAGAATTCAATAAATAAAAACTAGGCACATATAACTAATACATTACCATTACCAACTCAAAACAATATTTCAAACGATAATTTCCAAGAAAGTAGTTTACGAATAAAATCATTAATTAATATTTTAGTTTGATATTTTTTAAATTAATTAGAACATAATATGAATTAAAAACCTTAAAACCCTTAAATATTAACTTCGGAAAATAATGATTATTAATTTGTACTATTTTTAGAAAACAAGTGGTAGACATGTCTCATGCCTAACCTTGAAATTCACTAAAGAATTTAGAACCCATACCTTAACCATTGTGTATATTTTCCATTCTAAAGGTCCTTGAGAATAACCCTTTGAATCATTGTAAAAACAGAAATTAATCCAATATATATATCATAGAAAGAGGTGAATAAGAATACATATAGGAGTCCTAGGGAGAGTTTTTAGCTAACCTAGAGAGAAAGATCTCAAAAGTGGCATAAAATGGAATATATATATTTATATGAAATGATGAAAAAGAAAAAAAGTATTGGATAATCTAAATGGGTACCCCTTACAGTACCACATTATACATTATGGATCTATTAAAACATCCAAATTCTATCTATGAAAACTGAGTACCCAACAACTGATACATGGTTCCTAGGACCACATTCTTTATTATAACTTCATGTTTTTTCACATTTAGTCTAACAGGAACATCAAAACTCTATAACGAACCCAAAAACACATTTAAAAACATTTAATATTCCTTACTCAATGCATAATTCAATAATTTGAATCTGGAAATTAAAAATAGACACTATGTAGAACTACAAGCTAAAAGAGGCCCATGCATTCATCACCTAAATATCACAATTAACATCAGATTTATCAAAAACTTAAAACCATTATGGTATTATTATTACTTGATGTAAATTAAATCCTTAGGTGAATTATAAATAGAGTTCAGGAAAATGACATCGTGTTTCCCAATAGGATACTGGGTTGCTGATAATGGATGTTCAGTTGGGGACCCCGATGAATGGATCTTCCTTTCACATTGGTCATTCACTCCATCTCCACATGCTTTGATATGAGATATTTTTTCCATTGATTCATAAAATAATATTTAATCATGTATTTATTTTCATTTTGAAACATTGGAATGGTTATAAAATTCTTATTCAAAGGAATAGGGTGTATCTCAGAGTTCTTCCTAGGAATATATCATGTTGATAGAAACGTATGATCTAATATTATCATTCGCTTCATTCTTATTACATTTTGTCCATTATTTTGATAACATCTACAAAATTTAACTTATTAACTCTATTATTAGTGGATATCATTTAGTGGAATAGTATCTGTGATATTTATCAGGATGATGCACATCAATAGTTCTCCTTGTCAAAAAAATTATCTCTTTTAGAATGATGGTGATGATTTCATTTGGTAGGATGATGTTCATAGTTTCATTTAGTGGGATAGTTCTTATGGAGTTGTTTGATGGGATGTTTCCCATGATATGATTAACTAGGATAGTTTCTAGTTGTTCTCCTCTTAAGAAGAGGGTCTTATTTGGTCAGATAGTTCATGTGATCTCATTTCTTGGGAGGTTGATGATGGTTTTTCTTCATTACAAGAGGATCTTGAATGGTGGGTTGATGTTAGTGGTGCTATTTTATGGGTTGGAACTCATTAGTGCACTTCCTAAGAAAAGGATCTCATTTTGTGGGATGGAACCCATGGTATCCTTTAGTGTGATAGTTCTCAAGATCACATTTTGTGGAGCAGTGTCAATATTATCAGTTATTGGTACTATAAGAAAGACCAAGGGTGCCCAATTTTTCTAAAGTGATTTCTGGTATAGGCCTTCCCTGTATGGAATAGATCCATCTACAATTTTCTTATACTAAACAAAACCAAGACCATCTTATGGAAACACTAAGATAAAATATATTTCTACCTTTTTTGTTCTAGTGTTCAAAATATTGGGCCACATTGGTAAGAAATGTTTTTCCGAAACTACATGGGTTATCCCATTTCATTCAATTCAATGAATATAGAATTTGAGAAGGTTGGTGTAGGATGAGTAAAATCCACCCATTCCAAGTATAATTTTTCCACAATGTATACTAGTTCATATCATCCTTATATATCCTTCATAAGAGTATTATAAAAATCTCTTAATTACTAGGATCCTAATTCCTAGTATTTCACATGATTTATAATATCTTTTCGAGTATAGTATTTCTCTCTTGTTTGAACTCATGGTTAAGGACTCAGCTAATCTAGCCTTAGATTAATTCAATATACTGGTGGATTATTCTTACCTATGGATGGAACTCTTGAAAATAAATTTTCACTATGGTAAAATTATTTCATTGATTTCATCTTACGATAAAGGGGTAGGTCAATTCAACCTTTTGGGTAGACCCATCTCATTTCTTTGAAGATGGTCAGCTAAAAGAGGCATGACCATCTCAACCAAATAATCAATCCAAATGGATTTGTTTTCAATAAATAATACAATATTGATTTTCTCAAGACTCTCTATTATTTCCTTAAATTTATAATCCCTTCTTCTGTTTATATAGCCTCACCACCTTTTGTGGGGGGTGGGTTGTAGATGTCACCATTCCTTTTCATCTTTTGGACGGTAGCCCACTGAGTGGTTAATTCTGGGATATTTATAGGGGATCATAAATAATCTAATTTCCCTATATTGATCAGTTAATAATTTTTCACATACCTCAATTTTATTAACATTCTCTTCAAATTTTTATTACTCGAGACCTTACTAGAGAAGGTAAACACTACATCTCAAAACAATTACCTAATGTGAACTCTAAATATAATTTATTTGGTAATTTATTTATAAGATAAATTTGACTTTGAATTGGACAAAATTAATTTAATTTTTTATTTTGATTTTAAATATTAAGTAGATATAAATATTTGGGTTTTTTCTAAATTCATTTATTTTTATTGTTAAAGTGGAAAATACAGTTTTTACCAATAATGTGAATTTGAAAACTTAATATTCAAGAAATTGGAGTGTGTAAACTTTTAAGATAGTCAAATATTTATCTATTTTGTAATAATATACATTTCTAAAATACTATGTTGAATTTATAAGAAGTATGACTTATATTTTAAGGACTTCTAAATATTTTTTAATTAGAAAGGTTTTTTTATTTTCTATTAATTTTTAAAAAATTGAAAAACAAATTAATGAATTCTATCAAACATAAAATTTATAGTAAACTAAAATTTTTCGATCAGATAAAATACATTGATAATTTTACAATATTAATAAATTTTATGTTTAAAAATGCAATTCTTCTAAAAATGGGGTTTTACGCGTTACATGCGCTAATGTTAAAAATAATTTTTTTTATAATTTTTTCTAATAAAAAGGATTTAATATTTGGAATTAGTAGGTCTAAACTATTTAATAATGGATATTTTTTGTAATCATAATAAATGATTCACTAAGTTGAAAACTAGTTACCTTGGATAAACTAAAAATGGTCAAAGTAATAAATCATGGGTTAAATAGATTGAAACTTGTTAAGAACATGTTTATAATTTATTGGATAAGAAATTCAAGATATTATATCATACATCATTCAATTATTTTTCATCTTCAATCATCTTGATATGTGAAACATGTTCCCTCTCTATATTAAGTTGAAATTTTTACAAAACTTTCATTGTCACCATATATAAAAGGTTCTTTTGATTGCCCATTAAATACCACTAAAAATATTTTCTTTCCTATTAAAAGTAGAAATTTTTAATATCTTCTATAATCCTCTTCACCCTCTTAATCTTCTAGTCTCAATATATTTTCCTAATACGTCCATTTATAAGGAATCCCCCAAGGGAAATCCCAAGTTCTCAACAAGAGTAATAATTTTCCCTAATCTATTTTCTTTCCTATAATATTCTTCCAAATATATTTATCTAATTCCTATATAATTACATCGATATAATATTTATACGGAATTTTACTATGATAATGGAATAACTATTAAGAACCATCCCCCTTTTTCATGGCCCCACCCACTAGGGCCCATCTAGATGATGGTAATTCAACTGTGAAACCCTAATCCCAAATCCAATTAGATAGGGGAAGGTGACTAGAACCAAGTAGTAGTATCCCATATGTGGGATATATTATCATAAATGGACTATACACACACATAAATCTATGTACATAATATAATTCATAAAGGAAATATAAAACTAATACCAATATGCATGCATGCAACTAAATAGGATATTAGAGTGCAAAAAAAGTATTAGAATGAAAAAGGGACAAATAAAATCCCAAAAATACTTTAAAATATTATAACATAAAAAAATTAGGGGAATACTATCAAATAAAAATCATGCAACCAACTATGTTCCATCAAGCTTGACAGTTCTTCGCCATCTCCTGGTCCACATTGGACTCCATTGTAAAGACTGTCATCTTTATAAAACATAATTTTTTTGCTTAGAGCCCATGAAAGGGTGAGTTTATACAAACCTAAAAGAACACCCAAAAATCACCAAATATAAATCATAAAATATTCATTAATAAATATATTATTCATAACTATAATAACACATATATATTGAAGATAGACACCAAGTCTCAATGTGAGGTCAAAACTATACTGTTGGCCTAGGATTCTATCAAGGCTTCAAGGTAATTATCTTCCAATAAAACTCACTCTATGATCCCCAGTATCATTGATAATACTCATCTGAGATTCATTCTCATCGAGCATCTAAAAAAATGTGCACATTATAACATATAATAAATTGATACATAGATTGAATATCTCACCCAAGGATGATGATGAATGTCCGTAGAACATAGGAATAAAATCACACAAAAAAAGATAAATGAACCTTGGTCATTTTTTTGGTTGTTCTAAATCCATTTATGTGAAAACAATGAATTAAAAGGAATAAATAATGATCAACAAGTCATAATTTTAGAGATAATAATCCATCAATTATAAATCAATGATGGACTAGTGAGTAGATTTAATAGAATGATTGATTCTCATTCGACATGGAATAAATAATGAGGTTAAAACATTAAGAAAATCACATTACATATATTTGGATAGATTATTTATGATTAAATGTTCCACATCATTATCATTGGTGAGATCCACGAACTCCTTGGCACACTGATCACTGCTCCAAAATCCATTATTATTCGTCAAAGGTTCTCCTAGAGGGATCCTCTCCAATCCCTATAGTCGTGTATCGAACCCTAGGTGGTCTCTATAATAGGGTTTAAATATTGGATAATCATTTTTAATTATATAATATAAATATATATATATATATATATTAATAAATTTATTAATATTTTAATTCACCCACAACCACTCTTTAACAGAACACTCGACCTATAAAAAGGGTATTTAATTCCTAGGATAAAACAAATATTTAAAATATAATAGAGGTCTAAGATTTACCATCATAATATTAAATTTATAGGTATTTCATTACTTCAAAAAAATTGTCACATAATATAATATATTTATTATTTTCATTATACCAACATTAGGGATCCTCGAGCCCGAGAATATTGGCCCGACAAAATTCCTTGATCAAAAAATATTCCTTAAAATATTCAAATGTTTTAAAATGAAAAAAAAAAGAATCATTATATTTTCCACACCTTAGTTATTTTCATCATAAAAAGAAAATACATACCCAAACATGTGAGGTGACTAAGCTCACATCTGGTTCTCTAACTCCTGGGTTCTCTCCTAAAAATTATTATACCTCAATCGAATATTCACAAAGGGAAATTTATCTCCCATGAATAATCTTCTCCTGTCAATCCAAAATCTATAATGGTTACTTTATGAATTTATCTCTATCCATGATGTACAACTCACCTCAATTGAAAATATGTGATAGGTCATGCACATACCCCTCAACTGTGTCACAGGGAAGACTTCATGTACCCATTAAAACTATAGTGGCCGAGATGAGAAGTATTCCACCACAAAAATAATATAAAATATCTATAAAGGGATAGTTAATCTATAAGATTACATTCCACCCCATACAAATCTACATATTCATCATCGAGTTACGTCCTTCAGAAACACATGATCCCCCTCGTTAAATTTTAAAGGCCTATTTTATCATCCACATAGTACCTATAAAGGCTATGGGAAACCCTCATATTCTTCTAGATGATCTGACTTTCATATTTTGTCACTCATACCAACTTTTTTTTGATTAATACCAACTTACTTAGATCAGACTAGCACATTGGTGACATGTACGGTCTCCCATACCAGACCTTGAATGGTGTCATACTGATGGTGGATTTGTAATTATTTTTATACTAAAACTTTAAAAAACTTAGGAGATCCTTATAGTGAATGATATACACAAACATGAAATCCCATTACATTTCCTCCAAAACCAAAATGGTATGTCCACTCTTACCATTTTTCTGGGGGTAAAACACCCTTATCAATTGAAATTGAGTCCCAAAGGCCTCTTAAAGTCATCTATTAAATAATTATTTGGAGTGAGCATCACAGATTGAAATGATAATTGAGGGAACTATGTCATGATAAATAATATAATAAAAGTAATGGAATCTCAAACTCTATTTTAAACTCTACTCTCATAAGTCTAAGAAGTGGGAAAACATTTTGAGTGGGTCTATGGTTGCCTAGATAGCATCATGTACTCCAAAAGATTTTAGAATACCCATAAATAAGTCTATAGAGACACCATATCACTTCCACTCTGAAACCTCAAGTAATTGATCCAAACCTATAGGAAATGGTGATCATCCATCATTTACTAACAAGTGAGGATTCAAGAGACAAACTCCGATACATACCTCTACATCCCAAGCCACCAAAACAAAATCCAATGGTCCAGGTACATATTTTCCACCCCAATATGTATAAAAAATGGGTATGTATTAAACTTCGTAAGAAACTCATAAAATATCATAATTTGTACCATGAACTATTTTTAAAAATGATGATGTGCTACCCACCTTCAAAAAATTCATCAGGATCATGTTCAGTGGATATCTAAACATGCAAGGCCCCACAATAAATATCTCCAAAATGATCCTCCATAATATGATAAAGGAGTTGAGAAGTAAAAACCATATATTGGTGGTAATATAAACCATCCTAGTCTATTTAAGACTACCAAAATCAGAAAAAATTCTTTGATTCCTCACTCAGTAACTGCAAAAAAGATCACGTACTAAGATATTCAACCACCATGATCCCTTTCTAAAGAGTAAAGACTATCTTGAAGTCATGACCTTGGATGAACTCTTTCCAATTCCTCTATAATAATTTAATATCCTTTAAAAAAATATACATGAGACCATTTTGGTCCTAATTGATGATAAATGGATCACACATAAGGTAGTGTTGCTAAACCTTTAGGGAGAAGTCCACCACACCAATTTCAAGATCATGGGATGCGTAGTTTCTGTATGGGGTCTCATCTATTGAGACCCATAGGCTAACACCACATTATTCTATATAATAAAACAAAAAATCATAGATCCTTAGGCATCATAATACACTACACGCTCAACATAATCATTTGGAAGTCTCACAATGGGGTACTTTTTAACTAATGCAACTCATGAAAGGTCTACTAACACCACTCCATCAACAGGGAGGGATACCCCTTTCAAGTCAAAGAATTAAAGGGTACTTATTTCCTAGATAAATATGGTTGTAATATCTAGTAGTATCATTCCATCCTATGGAAGATCGGAACCTAAAACATGATCTTTGGTGTATCCCAATCTTGCATTGTGTCATCCTTTACTAGGTCCACTACTACTCCCCATCTAAGAAAACATGTCCTATAAAGTGGACCTCATGATTCAAGAACTAAAACATCATGATCTTCCCATAAAGGTGGTTCCCTCTATGTAAGGCTATAACCATCCTCAGATGCCTCACATGCTCCTTTTTGGATGTTGAGTACACTAGGATATTATTTATGAAGACTACCATGAACTGGTCCAAAACAATGTTAAATGATATGGTTTATAATTCCCATGATCACTTTTGGTGCGTTTTTCCTACTAAAATTTATCCTCAAGTACTCATTGTTACCGCAGACACATCAGAATACCATCTTTATTATATCTCTATCTTGATCTCAAAGCTGGTGATAGCTCAATTTGAAGTCAATATTTGAGAACCACATTCCCCATTTCAACTCATCAAGGCGGTCATTGATTAAAAATAGTGGATACTTATTCATCATGGTCACATAATTCATGTGATGATAATCCAAAAATAACATCAAACTTTCATCCACATTTGTGGAAAACAACATTAGGGATACTTAGGGTGACACATTGGGTCTTATAAAGTCCCTTTTTTAAAAATCCTCCAAAAAACATTCTTATCTTAAAGAACTATGAAATCCAACCAATATGTTGATGTATATACTAGGTAATTTCTTGGGTATATGTCTATACATAATTTTACATCTATGTGGGGAGGTAATCTAGACACATCCTTAGGGAAGAAATCATTACACTCCACCACCATTGTAGGAAGGTGAATGCTCGTAACATCCACTCATCCAAGTGAAATACTATCCAACTAATGAGAAATTGGACTTATACCCTATCCTATTATCTATCCAATCTCTACCTAGGAATCCTTCCCATGGATGAAGGAAAACCTTATCCCATCAACTCAAATGCACTACATCCTCTTCCTGAAACAATCAATGTATGCATGAACTATAGATAGCATGTACCAACCAAGAATTATGTTTTAAGGTATCATCATAGATATAAAAAGATCCCATAACAAGTTATCTCCTCCAAGATTCAGGTAACACTATCTTCAGAATTGTGTGATCACATAATCTCCTCCAGAATGTGTCTCCAATAGTAAGAGTCGAGCCAAAGGATCCACTGAAATCTCCAGATATCGATGAATGGATATAGAAAAAAAATCATTAGATCATGAATTTATCTGTTAATATTACAACTATATTAGATAATAAATAGAATGTACCTAAAATCCTTCTTGGAGACTCTGAGTTAAAAGCCTCCACAGATTGATTCTCCCCTCATCCTTGACCACCATCTCTCTGAGACTAGTATGGATCCCCTTGAGGTGGTGGTGTCCACAAGTCAAAAATAATTCCACCTATTACCACTCACCTAGAACATATACCATGTCTTGCACTTTATTAACCTTCCTTCTCTAGAAACTATCTCTACCAGGGGATTATAGTTGAATATCTCCCTATTATCCACATGGTGGGTCAGATAATCCCATGCAAGATGTCCCCTCCCTTCACTGAACAAACATGCATCTACCTCTTATGATTTAAACAATCTGGAGAGCCCATAAATTAAAACCCTTTATTCTCATATTGTATACAAAAGCATATCACAAGCCAGGATCCCTATGTCTGATGTCGGCAACCATCAGCTAAATTCTTTTCTCCTGAGTTCCCACTACCATCACCAAAAATTGGTCTCTACTGAGTACAAAATATCTCCACCATAATTTCGTGATTCTTCAATTTAGCATAAGTATGAATGAAAATAGATATCACCCAAACACAGATATATTAGTGATAACCAAACTTGAAGGTTCAGTCTTAAAAGAATGCATCTCAAACCATATCTAATGAATATCATGAGAGGTTAGTTAACCTCAATGCATATTCTTCAACCGTATGCTACCTCATTAGATATACAAAATTACATGGATATGTACTTCTCTCAACATAGTTGGATGTTATTCTTATCTAATGAGATGCTCTAACTCTATCTAAGAGATAGCGGGTTCATCATGTGTTTGAGTCACCAGACATCATAATCATGTTGAAAATCCATGTGTAAGGATAACCACCATGACAACCATATAATAATGAGGGGTACTAACAAGGTGTAATACTCACCCAACTACCTCAATATAGTCCTCATCTGCATAAGAGTCTTGTTCACCCAAAAAAACTAAGGGGTAAATGACTCTTAAACTCATTAACTATGATTATCCCACTCACACTATCTTCCCATATTTCTAGGGAAACCTACTACTCAATGGAAGGAGGAATGACTGGAAATCTACAATGAGGTACCATATCATATATATGTTTATATAGTAAATCCTTATCACTAGATGAATAATCCTCGTGATACTATTGTAAAATCCATGTCGGTTGTCATCATAGAGGTATCTTGAAAACGTCAATATATACCACAAATAAAATAGTATGTAGGGGGAGATAACTCATAAAGGAGATGGAAACCACAACTCATTCCTTTATTATACATGTGATAATATATTCCCTACAACCATTTCCCACATGTATTGAGTGATCAAGCATGTTATTATAGTACTTTTGAATTGATACATTGGTTGCCAAAAAAACACTAGGTTCCATGGCCTGAGAGATGAACTCAAGAAACTATAACCCTGTTTTCAATGTTTCCATGAAACATCTCATATTGAGAAAACCTTAAAACTCTAGTCCTAAGATGAACCGCCTTTGATTCCACTCTATTAGGACACTACCCATAAAATCATTCCATGTGGTGGTAACCCGAGTGTGACACCACATTCCTGCCTCCAATATGCCTTGGGTTGGTGACTAAAATCTAGTAGGCAGGTCACGCACATGGAAGGCCTTACCATAGTGTACCTATATATACACACATGCACACATATACATACACCATATAATGTAGAAATTAAAGATACAGTTGATACCAATATTCACTCATACAAATAAATCCCATATCAAATTATGAAAAAATAAAGAGACTCAAAAGGAGTCAAATAAAATCTCACCAGAAGTATAAAAGTTTAATAACATCTAAAAAGTAGTAGACTACCATCAAATGAAAATCATGGATCCAAATACATTCCATATAGATCAACTATACTCTACCATATCCTAGACTAGCTAGGACTCCACAATAAATAATGTAATGTTTAAGAGAAGTGAACTATGTGTCAAAATCCCATGAATGGGTGAGTATATACATACCCAGAAGGAACCCATGAAAACACTAACCATAATGAATCAAGAGAGTATTCAACTTCTCATCATGAAGGTATGAAAATAATAATATAATACATAACCATAACAACCTAGATATATCCAACATAAAAAATAATTATTAAAGAAAGGTAACAACCATACATCCAATATAGGATCCTTCCCAGGGCTTCAAGGTAACACTCATATGGGATAACTCCCTCTATGATCTATGCCATTACTGATGGTGCTCATCCGAGAGGTCATTCTCATCATACATATCAATGAATAATGTTATAAAATGTATCTTAGAATATTTAGATACACAAATATTTGATCTCGGGTAGGGCCAATGTGTTATAACCTAACCAAACTAGAATAACCCACTAGGTAGTGGATAAAGTGCCTCGACCCATGGGCCATGTGACTCCTAACCCATCCAAGGGAAGAATAAATGATTGAGGATCATTCCTATAGCCACATGGAGGGATTACCAAACATATTTGAGACAAATATTTTAGAGGGGATCCCATATTATTCTCAATTACATGATGCCTCATTATACCCTTGTAGGTATGGACAAAGGGGACTCACCCTATAGATACGGGTCTATGCTAAATAGAATAATGTCCTCAACCGACCATGGTTAAAGTACTCAGAACATACTGATAGTTCATAAAATTTTCTTCTATATGTATACCTTCCCATCTCAATTCCTATTTTCATCATCCCATGCCCATGTACTCCATTTTTTATAATAAATATTTTTCATAACCATGTTCGTGTACATGCCCGAGTACTTGGACATGTACCTGTTCATGGTTTCTCCTGTATACCATAGTTATGTCTTTGAAATTTTCCCTCCTCATTTCCATGTAACCCAGGAGTAAAAATTCATTCACTTTTTGTTAGAACCAATAGGGGCCTATATACTCTAAGAGGGGGGGTGAATTAGGGTATGGATATTCATTTTCAAAGTTCTTCCTGCCCCACTGGATCTTGACCTCTTTATTACAAGGGTCACTTTGTTTGCACTTGTGTGTTTATTATGATCACTTATTTTCTTCTTTATCTGATGATAATGCTTTAAATGAAATGCAGGCAAGTAAGCAGGCAGACACAGATATTTTTACTTGGTTCACCCTTACTGGGATACGTCCAAGGAGCATACGCCGACAAGTTTCTGGTCATACTAAATTTCACTATTCTTCACTAGATGTGGATACAAATTTTTGGGAACAGTCACTCTGTCCCAGGCTCACTGCCTTTAAAAAGTTTAGGGTCAGCTCACTGCTTTCCCAAGAGTCACTCCATGTTTATCTCTCTCTGGCTCACTGTTGGTGGAGAGGATCATCTTCTTCCTCTTTCTTTGCTCACTGCTCTAGAAAGGATCCACTCACAGTTTATAGACCTGTAGGTATCTTCATTATCTCTAATGAATATATCCTCTATTGTAATTAGATGATCTATTGAATTCTAGATTTCACCCATAGATGAATCTCTCTTTGCACCGAAGGTATTGGGAAATCTTCCATCTTTTACGCAGCCTTGAATTACCATTGTGAATCAACCTTACTTGGCGCGCAAGTCTAATCTGGTGCGCAAGTAGTGGAGTACAAGTCACGATTGGCATACAAGTCTCCCTCAATCACTTGCGTGGAACAATCTTCTTTAACTCCAAACTTGCGCGACTCAACCCATTTTACGCCCAATCCAATATTGGTGCGCAACTACCAATCAGCACCCAACTTCAAAAAATGGCGCGCAAGTCCACCTGCGCGACCACACACCACTTGTGCGACCACCACATATGCATGACAGGAGCCCTGATTTTTCTAAGTGTTGAAATCTGTTGAAAATGAGGAGTTTTGGTCCTGTATTTATAGGCATTTGGACACCCTACGTGATGGCGTGAAAGTCTCGGTGCGCAGGTCTCTTCTCCTGCAAGTTACTTGCATGACCCACTTCTAAACTTAGGTGCCCTTCTCCCTTTGCCATATTTTCTTGTTCTTATCTTCAAAAACAATAGGCGTGCAAGTTTCCAATCATCATAGGCACTAGCATGAAAGTCCTTTCTCGGCTTGCAAGTCACCTGCGCGACCAACCCAATACTTGTGTGACCCTTATCCCTTTTCCATATTTTGATGATCTGATCTTGAAAAACATATAGCTCACAAGTTTCCAGGCCTTCAATTACACGACGCGCAAGTCCCTTTTCCAAAAACCACTTTTCTTCATTTGTTAATTTTTAAGCCCAAAAATGTGGAAAACACTAGAAAACGTTACCACATTGTATCTTTTCTTTTTATACCGCCTCCAGATCATCCATTCCTTTGTCGATGTTCTTGAATCAAATATTGATCATTAACCATAGCTCTTGAACTTGACATGCCACCATGAAATCCCCTTTTTCAACACATTTGTATGTCATGGTTTTCTTTGTCAACAATCACAACCCAGATGTCAACTTTTTCAACAAACACAATCACCTCAAAAATGCTTCAATGACACCTTAAGGGATTTTTTCCCAACAATCTCCCCCTTTGGGTTTGTTGAAAACTCTTCCATAAAAAGATACATCGTTAATTCTTCAGCCACTATTTTCCTATTGCGATTCTGATAGGGATCAACGATTTACTCAACACATACTCTAAGCCCACATGAGCAATGCTCGGCATGAGAAACAAGAGTAAATGAAAAGTTCATCAATGAATCACTTCATCTCTGACACCCACTGTTGACACCAAGCTAATACCAATTTTTTACCAAACTGATACCAATTTTTGGAAATATTCTTACCACCTTCCAACATCACACTTCTACTTTCATCACGATCCTCAGCTGTCGTGATATCTATTCTTTGATATATCACTTCTAGCATCATCAGATTTAATAGTCTCCCCCTTTCTGCTCACAGCTTCAACTCTTATCAGCTTCAAAACCTCTTTAACACTATTTCCTGTGTTGTACAAGCTAAGCTATGGCTAAGCACATTCAACTAGAATCAACTCCCCCTATTTGGCTGCTCCACCTGTCAGTTTCTCCCAGTATCTTTCATGATTTCTCAAATAGCCACATTGTCTCCCTCTTGAACAATCACTATATTCTCCCCCTTTTTCAATGAACCCAAAGGTCACTCCTTTGCAGACTATAATAGAGTAGAGAACACACATCATAACATTAGGGGAAAACACATCATACCTCGGGGAGAGGGGGTTCATATCCACACGCTTTCAAGTGCGGTTAGTCGACTGAACTCCCAGATCCAGTTGATTTCTTTCAAAAGCATCCCTGGGTAAGGCCTTTGTTAGAATGTTTGCAACCTGTAGCTATATAGGAACATAATCCAACTTCATGATTCCCATCTCAACCTTCTCCTTGATAAAATGATACTTTATCTCAATGTGATTTTTCCTTGAATGATGGATAGGATTTTTGCTAATATTGATGGCACTTGAGTTCTCACATTGAATTCTGATCGAAGACTTCACTTCAACTCCTATATCTTCAGGTTGTTGCTTCATCCACAATAACTGTGTGCAAGCTTGAGTGGTCGCAATATACTCAGCTTCTGCGGTACTCAATGAAATGTAATCTTGATTCATGCTAAGCCAAGAAATACAGAATCCACCAAGATAGAGTTCACCTCCTGACGTTGATTTTCTTTCATCTGTTGATCCATCCCAATCTGCATTTGTGTAACCCAATAACACTGTCTGATATTTTTCATTATAAATCAGACTGAAATCCACAGTTCCTTTGATATACCGAAGTATTATTTTTACTGAGATCATGTGGCTTTCCTTGGGATTACTCTGATATCTTGTTGCTTGGAATGTGGAGAAAGAAATTTCAAGCCTTGTCACAGTTAAGTACAATAGACTTCCAATGATTTTCCTATATTTGGTGATATTAACTGCCTTGACATCCTCATCTTTAGACAGTTTTGTCCGGGTAGCAACTGGAGTCTTCATTTCCTTGGAATTCTCCATTCCAAACCTTCTCATAACCTCCTTGGAATATTTGGAATGAGAAATGATAGTGCCATTATTACGTTGTATCACATGTAGACTAATGAAAAATGTTAGGTCACCAATCATTGACATCTCGAACTCATTTTTCATGAATTCAGAGAATTGTTTCCACTGAGCTTCATCTGATCTCTCGAATATTATGTCATCAACATAAACCAGCACCATCATCCTTTGATTACTATCATTGCTGAAATAAATATTGTAATAAACTCCCCCACACTGGAAACCAAGCTTATTGAAGTACTGATCAAGCCTTGAGTACCATGCTCTTGGTGCTTGTTTCAGCCCATACAACGCCTTCTTCATCATGAAAAAATTGTTCTCATCCTCGGGAAGGAGAAAACCATCTGGCTACTCAATGCACACCTTTTCTTCCAGAAACCCATTTAGAAATGCAGATTTGACATCCATCTGAAACACTTTGAACTTTCTTTGCACTGCTATGGCTAAAAATAATTTGATCATCTCTAGCCTTGCAACTAGTGAAAATGTCTCATAAACATAAATAACCTCTATTTGGGAGTATCATTTTCACACCAGTCATGATTTGTTTCGAATCACTATTCCATATTTGTTCATCATGTTACGAAATACCCATTTAGTCCCGATGGCGTTCTTATATTCTGGCCTTGAAAAAATCTCCCATTTCAAATTATCATATGAATCAGTATCAACCAATTTTAATCCTCTTGATCCTCTTACCACTTCTTCACTTTAAATAGAAAACTTGTCACTATGTCACTGTTCAATGACGTCATTTCTTTCAACTAATTTTTTGATCTTCTTATTGATACATTGTTGATACTCTCTCGCAGCTACTTGGTATCCTAACAACTGTCAGCTAATACCACTTGTTAGAATGAAATAAATAAGCCTGAGATGCATGATTATTGCTACTTCTCCTTGTATTTCTTTCTTCCCTCAATAGGAAACACCTGAGTTGAGTCATATAATTATTTCTTTGATGGATCATGAATCTAATTATGATATTTAATTCTCTCCAAATGTTATGCTACACTTCCCAGGATTAGGCCTACATTTTAGACCCATAAACATTTTTCTTCTCCTACATCATCTATTCTCATATTCCACTCAGAATTGAGCCATTAACAAAATCTCAAATCCTACTGAGTTGGTACATCATGTACGAAACAAGAGACAAAGTTAATAACACAATAACTTACTATTTTGCTTTGTTCCTACCTTTCTCCTTTAACTTTGGTACCTGATTTGAGACAATCGAAACTCGGAAGCATATCACTTCTCCACTTTTCATCTTTAGATGCCACTTCCCCTTGGATCGTATCTCCCTAAAACCTGAAACACTTGAATCATCAGTTAAAATCATTTATATACATAGGGAGAGGGGTGCTTCTTGAATCCCCAGGAAGAGGATTGTGGTTGATCCTGATGGGTCAACCCTTTGATTTTTTCTTGCGAAGCATCACACTCTTTCCTGGCTACTTCTAGTTGCCTAGCCAACTTCAACTGCTCTAGCCATATGACTATGCATTCATTACCTGCATGCTGAGTCTTCTTCTGATATGATGATTCTACAGGTCTGCCCTTTCTCACCCTTTGGAGTTTAAACCCACTAGTACACATTTTCACCTTTGATGTTCCACCAAAATTCCATTTCCCTTGATTTCTTCTCTGAGAAGGAATATCTCTTCTTGTCATCATCCTTGGATCCTTCCTCCTTTGTAGGGATCTTCCTATTTTCTCCACTTCTCACTGCGGAACATGACATGAAAATTTTTCAATACATTCATTGTTCATCTTTCTTTTATTAGATATCTGAGTCACCACACTATTTTTCACCAGTGGTGAGTCCCCCACTAAACCTGCATTCTTCTTAATCACATCTGAAGCATTTCCTCCCTTTTTCATCCAGATTTGTTCATGTTCTTTCTTAGAGGGCGATTGTGAGTGTGACTGATACAACTTTCTTTCAGCTTTATGTGATTCCACTGAGGCTCTAACCCTATTTTCCAATTTACCACATTGTCTTCCAGTGTATGATTTCTCATTATACACCACTGGAGTCATGAATCTCCTTTCAAGTTCCTTTCCCTTTCCTTCTTTCTTCTTGCAGCAATGTCTTTCCAAATGCCCATAATCAGAACATATAAAACATTTTCCCTTAAAGGAATACCTCATTTCATCATTTTCTCTATTGAGATGTTGATGCATATTGAGTTATTCCTCTGAAATTAAGTTCCTGAGCTTCCTAACACATACTCATGGTGTGTCCCATTCTGCCGTAGTAATAGCATCCAACAAATGCATTCCTCTGAGAGACTCTTATTTCTGACTTCTCAGGACACTTCTTCTTATTCTCAGATTTATCAAAGTTTCTATTTTCACATCATGAAATATATTCCAAATCCTCTGAACAGAAGCTTGATGTGTAGCCCTGAATCCCACAAAAATACCACATGCTATAATTTCTTCCTGTAAAATCCTTGTTAGGTCTATCTCCAGCACCTAAAAGGTTTTTCTTACCTTTGGATATTTTCACTGCACTTTTACTATCATACATAGGAGTGAGATCATCATATCCAATTTTAGATTTTCCCAAAATGGATGGCCTTTGGGATGAAACAATACTTTCATGCTTCTCCTCTGATGTAGCATATTTGGATTTAATTTTATCATCACCTACCGAAGGATAATCAAATAATAAGTGCACTACATCCTTCAACTTGGGATTATCTGTGGATTTAGATTTCTCCATTTGTTTCTTGACTGATTCTATTTCTTCCTCTAGTTGCTGAATCTTTTTATCTCTTGATTCAAGTTGAGCATCAATTTCTCTCTTGAGAAGCTTTCCTCTACTCATCTCATCTTCCAATTCATGTGTCATCTTATCCACCATGCCACCTTGATCCTTTAAATTCAATTTTTATTAAGCAATAGATTTAGAGATGAATGCATTCTCTTGTTGTAGCCTTTGATTCTTCTGAACTAGCTCAGATAGCTATGTAGCAAGATCAACATTTCTAGCTTTCAAAATCTGAGTTTCAACTGTGTCCAGATTCTTTCCCTTAACATCATCTTTGATCTTTTCTCACTTTATAGATAGCTTCTACAGTTCTTCGAATTGAGAATCATTCCTCTACCTTAGATCAGTGGCCACATCAATAAGCCTTTGATTTAATCCTCTTAGCTTGTTAGCCCCAATTTCCATTTCTTGGATTTTGATTTCTTTAGATTTCATCTCTTCACCCAATTTTGGATCCAGTTCCTTTGCCTTGTGGAAAACATCCACTTTTTGACTTCTTGGTGTTTCTTCATCATCAGTGGTTCCAACATCACTTGGAATATCAGGTTCTTCACTCATTCCTTCAGCATCATTGAATGGGTAAGTATTTTCATAGTATGATTCATCCAAACCATTCTTATTTTCACTACATGATTCCTTTAACTGAATCACACTCTTTCCATTGACACTTCCACACTAGAGAATTTCACCATACTTCTGCTTTTTCATTGAAGATCTTCCCTTTTCCATGGTACACCAAGATAAGAGCAGACTGATTATTTAACCACCGAGATCGACTACAACAAGTCGAAGCAAAAAAATCTGATAAAAGAAACCTTCCCTCTGATACCAATTGTTAAAACCAATGGGGGTCTATATACCCGGAGAGGGGGGTGAATCAGGGTATGGATATTATTTTTCAATGTTCTTCTTGCCCCACTGGATCTTGACCTCTTTATTAAAAGGGTCACTTTGTTTTCACTTGTGTTTTTATTATGATCACTTATTTTCTTCTTTATCTGATGATAATGTTTTAAATGCAATGCAAGGAAGTAAGCAGGCAGACACATAGATTTTTACTGGGTTCACCCTCACTGGGCTACGTCCAAGGAGCATATGCCGAAAAGTTACCGGTCATACCAAATTCCAATGTTCTTCACTAGATGTGGATAAAAAGGATCGGAAACAGTCACTCTATCACAGGCTCACTACCTTTACAAAGTTTAGGCTCAGCTCAATACTTTCCAAAGAGTCACTCCCTGTTTTTCTCTCTCTGGATCACTGACGGTGGATAGGATCACCTTCTTCCTCTTCCTTTGCTCACTGCTCTAGAAAGGATCCACTCACAGTTTATAGACCTGTAGGTCTCTTAATTATCTCTAATGAATACAATATCTATTGTAGGTAGATTCTTTGTTGAAGTCCAGCTTTCACCCATAGATGAATCTCTCTTTGCACTGAAGGTATCGGGCAATCTTCCAGCTTTCACACAGCCCTGAATTACCACCGTGAATCAACTTTACTTGGCGCACATGTATAATCCAGTGCGCAAGTATCGGCATGCAAGTCATGAATGGCGTGAAAGTCTCCCTAAATCCCTTGCGTGGCACAGTCTTCTGCAACTCCAAACTTGCGCGACTCAACTCATTTTACGCCCAAGCCAATATTGGTGTGCAACTACCAATCGGTGCGCAACTTCAAACACTGGCGCGCAAGTCCACCTGCGCAACCACACACCACTTGCGCGACCACCACATCTGTGTGACAGGATCTCTAGTTTTTCTAAGTGTTGAATTCCGTTGAAAATGAAGAGGGGTGGTCTTGTATTTATTGGCATTTGGACACCCTACGCGACGGTGCGCAAGTCTACATTCGGCACGCAAGTCTCGGCGCGCAGGTCTCTTCCCCTGCAAGTCACTTGTGAAACCCACTTCCAAACATGGTAACCCTTCTCCCTTTTCCATATTTTCTTGTTCTTATCTTGAAAAACAATAGGCGTGCAAGTTTCCAATCTTCATAGGCACCGGCACGCAATTCCTTTCTCGGTGTGCAAGTCACCTACGCGACCAACCCAATACTTGCGCGACCCTTATCCCTTTGCCATAATTGGATGATCTGGTCTTGAAAAAAATATGGCATGAAAGTTTCCAAGCCTTCAAGTACACGGTGCGCAATTCCCTTTTCCAAAAACCACTTTTCTTTATTTTTCAATTTTCAGGCCCAAAAACATGACAAACACTGGAAAACGGCTCCACCTTGTATCTTTTATTTTTATACTACCTCCAAATCATCCATTCCTTCATCAAAGTTCATGAATCAAACATTGATAGTTAACCACATCTCTTGAACTCGACATGTCACCATGAAATCCCCTTT
The DNA here is from genome assembly GCA_963277665.1 of Viscum album. Lineage (NCBI taxonomy): Eukaryota > Viridiplantae > Streptophyta > Magnoliopsida > Santalales > Viscaceae > Viscum > Viscum album. The sequence goes on from OY728159.1 coordinate 236,724,336, forward strand.
GTCAACACATTTGTATGTCATGGTTTGCTTTGTCAACAATCACAACACAGATGTCCACTTTTTCAACAAACACGATCACCTCAAAAATGCTTCATTGATACCTTGAGGGATTTTTTCCCAACACTTTTCTTGGGTCACAGGGCATTTGACATGTCAAATAGTGTATGATATTTATCTCTACATGTAAGCCCTATCCACTGTAAGAGGAGGCTACCCAACATGTGTTCGCCCTATATACATGGAATGTTTGTTAATATTTTCCAAAAAATCCTATCTACTATAAAAATGTTTACCCCATCACCAAAACCACCAATTACACCATGATCCATGCACAAAGATCCTTGATCCTTGGTTGAATGTGCCTAAGACTTCACTGGTGGCCAAATTATAGACACACAATGCCCGAGAAAGAAATTTGGGTCACACCACGCCACCACATCATAAAAATGAATGTGAGAACACCCAATTTTTTCCCAGTTATTTCATCACCATCACCACACCTCGATCTTGTTGTCGATTTTGAACCCAAAACCACAGAAACGACCCATTGTTCCAAATATAGAATTTGCAATGACGTGATTTCAGTTATTTTTCGAACACTCGATAAAAGGTAACACTGACGACAAAAATTCATAGAATGGAGGAGTAAAATAAAAAATAATAAACATGTGAAATGAACATTATACATTTTTCTATTTGGCCTCAATCCATTGATGTGAAAATTAAAAATGTAAAGGAATAGAAATGATAAATAATAATAATTTCATGTTTAAAAATCTATCAACTATAAATCAACAATCAACCCATGCATTTATTTTTTTAGATGGATTTATTTCCATTGAAATGTAATAAATAATTAGAGGACTAAACAAATTAAAAAAAATTAACCTCGTGTTTAGATGAATCGATGAAGAATAATGGTTCTACTTCATTGTCTTTAGAAAATATATATGAAATTGTTTCCACACTGATCACTATTCCAATATTTATTTCATTCATCAAAGGTTATATTACACAAATACACTCAAATACCTATGGTTATGATTCTAAACTTATGAATTATTAATAACATGGTTTTAACATAGGAGAATCTAGAAAAGTAATATAATAAATAATAATTACATTAATTATTCTTCCAATACACCAACAACCACTATTAAACTAAAAACCTAATGTGTATAATGATTATTTAATTCATAGTTTAAACCCTGAATTCCATATTAAATTATTATTTGAATTTTTCAATTACAGTATCCTTTTGGTACTTAATTCATCATTTTAGGAATAATTATGCATGTGTGATATAATATATTTTATATTTTAATTGTATCATCACTTAGACTTCCTATATCTTTGAATCGTTCTCTAACTTAGTTCTTAATGTTGATAATATTACATAAAATTTTCTAAAGGTATATAAAGAAAAAATGGTTTCATTACACAAATTTCCCTTGTGGAAAACAAAAACAATATTTTTTGGGTGTGGACTGCTGCCCCCCAAAGCACCATGTTTTTTTTCCTTAAAAACCATACACTGATGGTCCAAAAGTTGAATAAAATAAATAATTATTTTAATTATAACATATTTTATATTCTAAATTTATAACACGTATTTTAAAATACTCATGTTCTATAGAAAATTAAATAATTAACCAATCGTACTTGTAGAAATCCACCTCTATGGAAAAATTGATTTATTTTTTTCATTTCTTCACCCTCTAAAATGACTATTCAAGAGAATAGATTTAATGTATAAATATTATTTTAATGAATGTATTATGGTTTTTTAAATTCAATTCTACAACATATTAACAATATGAAAAATAAATGACTATGGTAAATTCTGCCTTCCAAAAAATCCTTCTAAGGGGAAAATTATTTTTCTTCATATTATGTTATAACTTCATATAGGTTGTATTATTCATTAATATATTCCAATTAAATTATAAAAAACTCATATACACTAAATAATGTCATTATTATTATGTTATAATTATAATACAACTAAATCACTTCATAATCATCCATTAATTATGGTATATTGTCGTTTGGAATGGTTTAACCACCTTGCTCAACAGTGATATTAATTTATATCATGGATTACAGTGATTGTTTAGTTATTTATAATATATTATATAAATAGTTAAAAATGATTTTGTTTTATTTTTTATGTTGTAAAATTAATATTAAACATATTATTTAAGATACCAATTCTAGTTTGTTAAAAATAACTAATACATTCACATCGCTGATAAAAGATTTAATAATCATAAAAAATCCCATTGAACAAAATTATAAATTTTTAAATAATTATAAATCATCAATTATAATACCATGTATTATTTAGGAATAATGAAATTTGGGACAATAATGAATAACACCCTCACTATTACGATACTAGTTTAAAACAATCAAAATTAATCACACTTGATATTTAAAACAGATGATAATTAACTAATATAAATGTAGAGAATAATTATGAATTAATATTAAAAAGGACATAAGTATGGATAAGTTTCATAAATTGTTAATTACTATTGTTATTTTTGTGTACTAGAGGATAGATTGCATTTGGTTGACTAGAAATAAAGGTATTGACTCTTTGCCTCAAATTTTAATTCCTTGCAACATGATTGTGTTATACACTATATCTTCAATTTTATTATGTACTTACTACACATTTGATATTTTTAAATTTAGAATGTTTCATTATTCATGGTATTTAATTCCCAATTTTAAATTCTATCCTTTAAGTATTTTTTATGGATATGTTACCTAAGATTTCATAATTCCCAAAAACCATATATTTGGAAAGTAAAATATGTGTGGTTTTAAAAACAATTACATCTTTTTTAAGATACTAGAAAGTGGATGTTGTTGTGGAATAGATGCATCTCAGGATAATCACCTTGAAAATGGATTGTGTATTATCAACCCAATCATCAAATGGTGCGTGATGGGTGGGACTAAGACAACACACATAGCGAGACACTCTCAAGGGATATGCTTTAGTTTATAAATAAGACCATTACAAACCTTATAAATGGATTTTACTACTATTTCTTTTATATACTACCATTGATAAATATGAAAATAAATTGTTATCTACTATGTATATCCCATCACATTGAATATACCATATCCACCACCTTATCCTTATTTCTATTAAAAGGGTACTTCCTATTACATTATGAATAACTATAATTTATATTTTTAATTATTAGATATTATCCCAGATAGCAACATTATTCGATTGAATGGGAAAATATGTTTTTCATATTTTTATCTTATAGATCGACATAAAACTAACTTTTCATGAGAATTAATTTGATAGAGGTAGTCTATGATGTGGATAGATCCTTAAAGCATCAGTTCGTCTCATGAGAAAAATATGATATGGTATTGGTATATGCCTTAACCATATTTGTATTATGTCTAGCCATAAGACCATGATAGTATGTTTATGTTTTTAAACATTATATATTTTATCAGAATATGATAAAATAATTTTTATCAATGTTTTTATTTTTTTCATTGAATAAAATTCCCTTGGTTTCATTGGATTGTGGAATTATTCTTAATATATACTTTTTTCATAATATTTATATAATGCTTATGTTATGATAGCTTTTGATGTACTCTACTTCTTACCGAGCGACTAAGATAGAAGATAAGTTTTTCCTTTTCCCAAGGAAATCTAGGAAAGATAAATGTGTACTTTTCAAGGATCAATTGAAAGATATATTAATGTTCTAATAGAGTTTTTATATCAAACATTATAATCTCAACTGTAATGTGAAAAATATGTATGTATCTTGTCATTAAAAACACCAAGATGTTGGTCAATTTGGAAACTCAAGTATTATATAGAAATAATTTAATATAGCAATAAGTTGAATGTATATGGAGTCTGGGTTTTTACAAAACTCATTCACTTTCATATGTTATAGGATAGTTACATGTTCAGTAACATCATCTATTTCAACATTGATAACCTTTACAAATAAAAAATATGTGATGGGAATCATGAATTTTCTTAGAGAAGGTATATCCATAATTTGGGTATGATTATACCCAATGGATGATGAAAGGGATGGATTATGTGTAAAAATGAACCCAACCCCATGGTATGGGGGAGCCCTTTGTGTATATCAAGAGTTTAAACATATTTTCTCACTTATTAGGATCAAAATCTGATGTATGTTCGGTATAATATATCATTTGGTGATTCTGAATAGTAAGTATTCATATGAAGGCATGATCCTGACATTATAGGAATTGAATATATCATTTTTGACATATGTTCTACATTTTTAACATCTTGATAGTGGAGTTCAAATTCTTAATCGACATAAGTTGATCATTTATAAAAGTGGTTTATCTCCCCCATTAATAATAAATTGGTTGATGTTTTCAATAATATTTTCCATGAAGGTGTATGTGTCATTCTATTTATGGTGACATGAAACTACACCCATGATATTAACAAGATTAAATGATCCCCTTAATTGGTTCGAACCCTCATTAGAGGTAGTATGATAGTCAAATAGATTCCATGTAGTATAGAAGATAATAATTTATGCACTCGGGAGAAATATTCCTGAAGTGTTTTGATGTTGATATGGGATCGTCAACCCCTTAATATTCTATTTTTGTATATAGAAACATTATGTCCTCAATACCTCTAATGTAACATCTCAAAAAAATATTTATAGTTTTCTTTTCTTAATAATGTTTTTTCATAAAAAAATATTTAATATTATTATGTAGCAATATATTAGCATAAAATTTTTAAAATGTTAATTTGATACTAAAATTTAAAATAAAAATTTTGTTATAAAAACTATTTTAAATTATTAATATATTCAATATTTTACATATATATATATATATATAAATTTTAAGAGTATATATTGAATAAATACACATATATATATATCCATTTAATAAAAAAACTCTTAATTTATGATTATGATATATATATATATACATATATATAGAAAATATGATTTATATATATGTGGTAAACCGAAATAATAACCTGGTATATATATATATATATATATATATGTTTATGTACGTATCTATAATTGATAAAAAATTAAGGTTCTGTTTATATAAAAAAATTATAAAACTGAATATATATATATATATATATATATATATATATATATATATATATATATGCACAGAATATACCAGGATGGTCCAGGGTCTGAGCGTGCTCTGTCCTAAAATCTATTAAAGAAAATAAAAGCACAGACAAGGACAAAAATCATGTGGCATAGGATGCACCACCAAACATAAAAAAGTGGCTGACAAACGCCACCCAAAAGACAGCCATAGTGATATCCTTATCCACAAAATGAAAATGGGGCCCAATGACCCCCAAGATTAATTTCCCACCAACCAATAAAAATATATATGTTATATATCTAATTGTTAGATTATTTATATAAATAGGTGTATATAAATAAATATATATATATATATAAACACATTTAGAAATTATATAATGTAATAATATATATATATATCTGTGTGAATGTGTGTGTGTTAAAATTTAAATGTTTGAAATATATAATTTATAAAATTTCTCTTCAAATATAAATATCATAAATATATTTTATATATGTTTTAATGTATATATGCATTGTATATATATACATACATAGATATATATAAACATGAGTTAGAAGTATAAAAAATAATAATATATAAATATTGTGATGTGGGCGGCATGTGAGAGAAGGAAGACAAAAAGAAATTGAAGAAGTGGGGTGTGTCAAGTGAGAGAAGATAAAAAAATAAATGCAAAAAAAAACAAACCAAAAAACATTGTGTTTATATATATATATATATAACATTGACATATATATATATATATCAAAATTTATATGTTATAAATGTATATGTTATATATAGATTGTCTTTAATATATATAAATTTATATTTATTTATATACACATGCTTCTTAAGATATAATGTATATAAAAAATATACTAAAAATAAATTATTATTTTTCTTAATGGACAAGAAAAATATGTCGAAAAAACAACACTATTTGGATGTTTTTCTAAATAGTTTTGAAAAATAAATAAATAAATACTTTTTTATTTAAACATTTTAGGATTATATATAAATGCCTTTCCTATGTGTTTTTTACACAACAACTCACTTCCAAAATCCTCAAAAAATATAGATGAGTTTATCTCGATGCATAGATAGTGCGAGGGTAAGTTTAGTATTCAATGAAAGAGGTTCAGCATGGTTTCAAATGGTGAGATGTTTGGTTATGATTCTTAAGGTAGGGGGATATATTATTTTCAAATTATAATATCGTTTATTATTTTAAAAATTGTATATCGTGTATGTTATTTTCAAAACACCTTTTTATGTAAGGATTTTAAATTCATAGTCTTCCAAAAACCCTTTTATATAAGAGAGTTCATTTTAAAAAAATTATATTTTCAAAAAGCTATTAAATTTTGAAGATGATTTCTATTATTTTCAAAATCATATTTTGAAATTATAAAAATATATGTTTTTATATTGGAAGATTACTTCAAAAAAATTTAAAGGTGTTTTAAAATAATAAAGCTATCAGTTTATGTGAATAATATCATTAAAAAATTATGAATGTCATGCATTATCATAGTTATGGACATAAAATATATATATTCATTAAATTTCAGGCATATAAATATAATCATGTTCATGAGAACAATTATTTCTTTACATGAATTATTTTCAAAGTATTGTTTATAAATTATGGATTTCTGAAATATTTTGTGAAAATGGGGTGTTTTCTAAAAGAAATATGTTTCCAAATGTATAGTTGATGTAAAATTATTTTCCATTGAATATAATTTATATAATTTTTATAAGGTTGTTTTTAGTGATAATTAAATTAGAAATGCAACCCTAATAATTTTTTATAAAAACTAGTCCCCTAGGTATTATGAGAGATTGTGAGGAATGAGGAGTGAACCTACGACCTCAAGTGGATATTTTCAAAAAGCGATAAAAAAGTGGCCATATGTATTTTTTAAAGATTTCTAATTAACATTTTATTTCTATAAAAGTTATTATTTTCAAAAATCATGTTTTTTAAACCATAAAGAAAAAAATACTGGTACTTTCAAAAGTTATTATATTGGGAAAACGTGTTATCACATTAATGATTTCAATGAAATAATTATTCTCAAATGTTATTAAATTTTGGAACAGTTCTTTCCAAATAATGTCATCAAATATGTATGTTTTTTCAAAGTTATTATATTTTGAAAATATATTTTAAAAATAACAATTTCAAGGTACTATATCTTTTTAATGGTAAATTTATTTTGTAAAAAGTTTTATAATTAGTTTTTAAATATTATTTACAAAAAAGGTTTTTCACTAGTTATTTAAAACCCATCATTGGGAAATTTTATGCTCAAAAAAAATTTAAAAAATATTTTTTCATAGGATCATTAGATGTTCAGAGGTAGATTATCTTCATTAAGAAGCTAGTATGAGAAAGGTCCAATTAGCAGTTTATTTTTAATTATTTAAAATATTACCTGTTGCAATAGTTTCACCTTTTTATCCAAAACCTAGACCGAAAGATATTCTATTTTGTAGATGATTGTATATTTTTGAAAATATATTTAAAAAATATATACAAATTTTTTTTCCAACTCTGAAAGCACAGGTATAAGGTCATTATATTTGGTTTCAGATTAATAATTTAGAAACATTGGAGATTAAGCGTTTTCATTTGAGGATAGTGACTACAAATTTTCTTTTGAAGATCTATGATATTAAATTTTAGGTGACACAAGAGAATATAAAATTTTATTGATTTTATTCTTCTAAATTATGAAATTAGAAATTCTGAATTTTCATGAAATATAATGAATGAATTTAAGGGGAAAGTTTATTTTAAGGGCGTATAATGTAACATACTATAAAATTCTGAGCACAGATTTATTATTTTAAGAATTATTTTTCAGAAATTAGTATTTAATATAACTTTCTATCAATATGTTACCACAAAACTGGTAAAATATTAATTATATATTAAATTTAACAATAAAATGAATGTTAAAAAAATTAAATTTTCATTTTAATTTTTATGAAATTATATATTTTAATTATATATATATATAATATTAAAAGTATAATATATATATATCCTTTTAATAAAAAAATTCAATTTATGAATAGAATACATATAAATACATATATATTGAAAATATGATTAATATATATATGTGGTAAAACCAAATAATAACCTTGTACATATATTATTATATATGTATGTATATATATATATATGTATTTGTAATTGACAATGAAAATAGTGGTTATATTTATATATAAAAAGTTATGATATAGTATTTCATATAAATATATATATATATATATGAATAAAATATATATGTTTATACATATAATATATATATGAAGATATATAAAATTATATTTGGTATATATATACACACACACATATAAAAGATGTTGATTTTATAAAAATAATATTTACATACATGACGCATGATATATTTTTAACAATTTTATAGTATTATAAAATATAATAATATGGTTGTATATATATGTGGCGCATGAAGTGGGGGATCTTAATAAAAAAATAAATAAAAATGAAAAGAAAATTAGAGAGCGGTGTGTGGCTCAAGGAACACCAAATAACAAAAACATGAGGTTTTTTTGTGTATAGTATGAGGAACCCATATATATATATAAAAATGTAATACATATATATGTGTGTGTGTGTTATAATGTTTTAAAATATATGTTTATATATATATATATATATATGTGTGTGTTAAAATATATATGTGTTATATATATTTGTTTGAATATACTTGTATGTGTGTGTGTGTGTGTAAATAAAATAATTTGGGTATATATATATACACACACACATAGAAATTAAGTAAAGTAAAAATATATATATGATGTGTGTCTGTGTGTGTGTTAAAATTTGATGCTATAAATATTTAAGTTATAAAAGGGATGTTAAAATATATTCATAATAAATATATGTTATATATATTTTAAATATATGTATATGGATTGTATATATATACATATATAAATGTATATATAGATATAGATATATAAGTTGAAAGTATAAAAAGTATTAACAAATATTAATATATAGATATTGTGGTGTTGGTGAGGGTGAGTGTGAGAGAATGAAAAACAAGATAGAAGAAGTGGGGTGTGTGACTTGAGAGTAGAGAAAAAACGAAAGAAAAAAACAAAGAAAAAATGTTGTATATATATATAAATATATATATAATTGATATATATATATATGTTAAAATTTATATTTTATAAATATAATATAATATTTATTTATTTTTTCTCTTTAATATATATATATATATATTCACATGTTCTATAATTGTAATGAATATAAAAAAATGATAATAAAAACAAATTTTCTATTTTTTATGGAAATTCAAAACATGTGTACAAATTCACTACTATTTGGATGTATTTCCAAATAATGATTAAAAATATATTAATAAATACTTTATTTGTTAAACATTTTTTTCTTATAAATATAAGCCCTTTCCTTCAGTTTTGTGCCCAAAGACTCACTTCCAGACTCCTTGAAAAAAATATGTGTGTTGCTCTTGATGCATAGATAGTGCGCAAGTAAGATTAGTCTTCATGGAAGTAGGTTCTTCTTGGTTTCACTGCGTGATATGCTTGGTTATGAATTTTAAGATAAGGGTATGTATTAGTTTAAAATTATAATATTATTTATTATTTTCAAATACTTATATATTATCTATTATTTCAAAAAACCCTTTTTTATGTAAGAGTGGTTTGTTTTAATGGATTTTAAATTCACTGTTTTTCAAATAACTATTTTTTTAAGGGAGTTATTTATAAATGAATTATAATTTCCAAAAGATATTATTTTATGTAGATTAATTTTATTATTTTTGACAACCATATTTGAAACTAATTATATAGATGTTTTTATATAAGGATATTATTTTAAAAAATTAAAGTTATTTTAAAATAATAAATCTATAATTATATGTTCAAAGTTTAATTTATAAATTATAAATTTTGTGCATGATCATAGATATATCGATAAATTTTATTTATTTATGAAATTTCATGCATATAAATACTAGAATCTTCTTAAGAACAATTATTTCCTTACATGAATTATTTTCAAACTACTATTTATAAATTATAGATTTCTCAAAAAAATGTGAAAAGGGGGTGTTTTATAAAAGTGTTATTTAGAAAAATTATAGGGGATGTAAAAATTCATTCTTTTTTAGATAAACTATATAGTCTTCAAAAAAAATTAGTGGAAATTAAATGAGAAAAGTAATCCAAACAATAATTGATTTTTTTAAGACTAGGAACCTAAGTATCATGCTAGATTATGAAAAATCATGTGTGAACTCACATATTCAAGAGAAATTTTTCCAAAAGGGATACAACAAGTGGGCATACAGATTTCTTAAAGAATGAAAATTATAATTTTTTTTAAATAAAAGTTATTATTTTAAAAGGAATCATTTTTTAAAACATAAATACGAAATCCATGTATTTTTAAAAGTTATTATTTTTTATAAAAGTTTTTTCAAATTAATTTTTTCGATGAAATAAGTATTTTTAATATTTTATATATTTATTAAAAGTGTTTTCCAAATAATGTTATCCATGAAATAACTATTTTAAAAAAATTATTTTGAAAAAAAATTCAAAACAATGTTTTCAAAGAAATAATTTTTTTAAGGTTATAATTTTTTTGGAGGTTTTTTCAATTCATTTTTTAAATAGTATTTTCAAAAAAAATGGCTAGTTTTTATACAATTTAACAGAATATTTTATGCTCATACAAATTTTTAAATATCTTTTTCATAGGATCATTATAATTTTCAATATATATTACCTTCGTTAAGGAGCTTGCACAAGTGAAGTCAAATTAGCTATTTATTTTTAATTTTTTAAACTAGGATATGTTGTAATAGTTTGAAATTTTTCTCCAAAACCTATAATGGAAAATATCTTCATTTTTTAAATGGATTATATATTTTTCAGTTCTTATTTTAAAAAATATATATACAAATCAATTTTTTACCGAATCCGGAAGAGCGAGTCTCGTGTCATTACATTTGGTATCAAAGGCATGGTTTGAAAAAAATTAGAAAATATTAGTTTTTGTTTGAGGATAAGAAAAAGAAATTTATTATGTGGTTCTAGATAATTAAATTTTAGGGGACTCATATGAATATAAAATTTAAGTTACTCTAGTTTTTTAAATTTGAAAAATGGAAATTAATAATTTTGCTTAGGTATAAAGAATGAATATTCTGGGTGAAATTTATTTTGAATGGGGTAGAATGTAACATTGTAGAAAATTATAAGCATATTTTTTTCAAAAATTATTTTATATAAATTAGTATTTAATATTATTTTTTGGCAATATTTTTCCTAAAAATCCGTAAAACAATAATTTTATTTTAAAATTAAAAAAATAACGTATATTAAAAAAATTAAAATTTTTGAATTTTAATTCCTATGAAATTATATATTTAAAATGTATATGTATAAAATGATAATAGTATAATATATGTATATCTATCTCATTTTAATAAAAAATTATTAACTAATTGTTAAAATATATATAAATACATTTCTATTAAAATATGATTAATATATATATAGTAAACCGAAATAATAACCTTGTACTTATATATACATATGTGTAATTGATAATAAAATTAATGTTATGTTTATATAATAATGTTATAAAATTTTATTTAATATATATGTGTGTGTGTGTGTTTGCAGAATTTACAGTTATATATATATATGAAATTATATTCAATATGTATATATATACACACAAAAATATATAAGAGGTTGATTGTATAAAAATAATATATATATATACAGGGAGCATGAGAAATTTTTAAGAAGTTGATAGTATAAAAAATATAATAATATGGATATGTCTGTGTATATATATGTGTGTGTGTGGTGCATAAAGTAAGCGATTGAAAAAAATGAATTAAAAAAATATATATGAAATGAAAGTTGGAGAGTGGTGTGAGGTGAAGGAACCCCAAAAAAATGTGAGTTGTGCGTTGGTGTATAGGGTAAGGAACCTAAATATACATATATATATATATATTGAAACATATATACATGTAATATATATATATAAATACAAATTATATATATGTTAATATATATATATATTAAAATAAAAATGTGTTATATATATTTGTTAGAATATATATATATATGTGTGTATATAAATAAATTAATATATGTACACACACATACACTTAGCAATTATGTAAAGAAATAATATTTGTGTGCGTGTTAAAATTTAATTATTATAAATATATAAGTTATATAAGTGATGGTAAAATATAATCATATTAAATATCTATTATATATATGTTAAATATATATATATTATATATACATATATAAATGTATATATATATATATGATTTGGGAGTAAGAAAAATAATAAAAAATAATAATATATAGATATTGAGATGTGGGTGACATGTGAGAGAAGTTAGAAAAAAAGAATGAGTAGAAGTGGGGTGTGTGACATGGGAGAAGAGAAAATAAATAAATAATAAAAACAAAGCAAAAAAAGTTGTATATATACAGATATATATCTATATATGTAATGTTGATATATATATATTCTAAAATTTATATGTTATAAGTATATATGTAATATATATTCACTTATATATATGTATTCACATGTTCTCTATCTGTTAATGAATATAAAAATAGATAATCAAAACAAAGTATTACTTTTCATAATGGACAAGAAAATTATGTTGAAAAATCACCACTATTTAGAATCATTCCACATAGTTTTTATAATAAATATATAAAAAAATAATTTATTCAAATTTTTAGACTTATAAATAGAATCACTTCCCTTAGTTTCTGCACTGAACGACATGCCTCCAGACTCTCTAAAAAATATACGAGCTACTTTGGATACCGAGATAGTTCAATAGTGAGTTTATTCTTCAAGGAACGAGGTTAGTATTAGATTCGATAGGTGAGATTCTTGGTTAACCATTTTATGGTAAGGCGATATATTATTTTTGAATTATAATATTATTTATTATTTTACAAATCATATATCGTTTGTATTATTTTCAAAACACATTTTCATTTAAGTTTGATTTGTTTTAAAAGAAATTAAATTCAAGGCTTTCCCAAACCCTTTTTTGCAATTGTGTGATTTTTAAAAGAATTCAATTTTCCAAACTTTGTCATGTTATGATAATTAATTTTATTCAGATCAAAATCCTATTTTAAAATTATATATATATATATATTCTTTATGAGAAGATTGTTTAAAAAAATTAAATGTTATTTAAATAATAATGCTATCATATTAATTGAAAAATATAATTTAAAAATTATAAATTTCATGCATGATCATATCTATGTCTATACACAATATTTATTCATGATATTTCATCCATATAAATAATTTCATTTTCATAAGAGAAATTATTCCATTACATGAATTATTTTCCAAGTATTGTTTATAAATTATGGATTTCTCAAATTTTATTTTGAAAAGGAGGTGTTTTCTAAAAGGCAAATTTACCAAAAGTATATTTGATTTAAAATTATTTTCTATTAAATTCAATTTATATAATGTTCAAAGGGGTGTATTAGTTGTAATTAAATGTGAAATGAAACCCTAATAAAAAATCATAAATTACGCAACACATGAGTATCAAACAAGATTATAAAAAATGAGGAGTAAACTCCTGACCTCAAGAGGACATTATTCAAAAGTGATACATGAAGTGTCCATATGGATTTTATCAAGGATTAATATTATCAGATTCTTTCTATAAATATTATTATTTTCAAAAATAAATATTTTAAAATATAATAGAGAAATCTGGGTATTTTTAAGTCATTATATTTTTGAAATTTTTTTTAAAATTAATATATTCAAAGAAATAAGTTTTTAATTAAGTTAATTTATTTAGTTGGATAGTGTTTTAAAAATAGTTTTTTCAAAAAAAATAACTATTTTCAAAGGTTTTTTATTTTTAATTTTTTTCTGGAAGAAATTTTTCAAAGAAATGAGTGTTTTTTATGGTTATTATATTTTTAAAAATGTTTTAAAATGTGTCTATAAATAGTATTTAAAAAACAAATTCCACTAGTTTTTTTAAATCCCTTACTCTGTAATATTATGCTCACCCCACATTTTAGGAATGTTTTTCATAGGTTCATTATAAGTAGTAAAGGATATTTTATTCATTAAGAATCTTTTGTGAGGGAAGTAAAATAAGTTGTTCATTTTTAATTATTTAAACTCTAATATATTGTAATATAATAAAATTTTCATCTAAAAAATAAATTAGTAATGATCCAAGTTTTTGTAAAGGGTGTTATATTTTATATTTTATATTTTCTTTAAAAATATACATCATTTTTATACTAGATCTTGAAGATTAGATCTCAATTAATTAAATATAAACATTCATGATCTATTTATAAGGTTATGATAATTCTTTCACAGAGAAAATACTTCATCATTTTATTCCCCATCCGTCATTAAAGGGATGGGGTAAGTGATAACATACACTATTTTCATACAGAAAATACTATTATATAATTGATGTTAGTATATGATTTTGGTTCCATTGATTAGAAATTCTTGGAACCCCTCACTACTATAATATTTCACCATACCATTAGAATAGTTAGATCTATCATGGAATATTCATCATGGATGTTATTTAGATTATGTAGGAGATAAATAATTAACCCATTATTGTTGTATCACTAAAAAAATTCACAACCAATTAAATTATTTCTTAAGTAATTTATTCCACATTAGTTTCCAGTATTTTTCAAAATTTTCATTATCATGGGCCTATTTTGGTTATTTTGGGTCACACATGAGTCTCCCACACTAAAAAATCATTGTGGAGTCAATTGAAATTAGAAACCCTTTCTATTTTTCAAGTGAATGAGAGGTTGAATCTTCTCATGAAGTGTTTTTTTCAAGTCCATGACTCTCGCCCATATTGAAGTCATGTCCATGAAATTATTATAATAAATAATACTAATTTTCCTTTGGGTAAATTCATTAACTATTAATATTAATCTAAGATAACACTACATATGAGGACTTTATTAGCTCCCATTAAATCTAATTCTTTGTTCATTCTATAGTTTAAACACATATAGATAGGCACTCAATACATTATCACCAACACGGGAGGTGTTTGACTCCCATGAAAGGAGGCTAGAAGTGTTGTGGTGTTCTTAATAGGCCGATAAATGAGGCATTATATTTTTCCTTTTGATTAGAATTAGAATCCATATATTTTTTTACCATTTAACAAAGAACATGGATCCTTTTATTTTCCAGTGACAATGACAATAGTGGCGCATTTTATGTTCATGCTACCATTACCAATGAAGTATCTTTTATGGTGGGGAACCCATAACCACTTTGGTTCCATTTAATTTCATATAACCATTTCCAATGAAGTTCTTTTTACAGTTATTTTTTAGTACCATTACGTCTTATAGTTAAATTTACTTGGACTATGATTTCATTCGAGAATTAAAAATTGAAGAAAATAGAATACTAATTTTATGGTAACTAGTAATGGTTCGGAGTGGGATTTACAATAAACATTCCATTTATTATTTAACAGGACACAAGATTCATAATAAGTGGTTCTTAACACTATTTGGTGTATCCCGATTCAAGGTATTTATGTAATCCAATAGGAGAATCCCAACTGGCATTATTTTGGGGACACTAGGAGGATAATATAAAATCAAGGAATTTTAGAAAACATATAATAAAATCTCAACTCATTGTATTTAGGTAACTAATAGGAGAATGTTGAGTTAATTAATATTTTGGAAACAATTCAGAGAATATTTAGTTAATGGATTTTAAATAAATAAATATTATAATCATGGATTTAGATATATTTTATGTCACGAAACGGATCTGGTTTCAACTAATACCACCACCAAATCAAGTACTTTACAAGGCCCGAAGGGCGGTCCCTATCCCCACGGGATAGAACAAGTTCTTGGGTATTAATAAATTACGTTTTGGAATGATTTACTCGAGTATGAAAGCATAAAACATTAAAAACAATCAATAATATGAATCTAAAATTTTTATGAAAAATATTTATTAACAAAACCATAAATGAATACATGTTTTTAAAAAAATTACAATAGGTCCAAATAATATTAAAAACACCATCAAGTCATCCACAATGACTCCACACAACAAGGGGTCATCACCCCTTTTCCATCTCCACAACACCAAACCAAGAGGGGACTAACAACCTGAACCACCTTCACCCAAGGTATTTTCTTTACCTGAGTCAAAAATAATGAAGTCTAATTACACCCAATGGGTATGATACCACACAAATATTCCAAATGGTATGCAATGAAAAGTGAAAATCATGGAGTTTTACTATGGAAAGAAAACGCCGATAAATTATAAGTAGTGGAACTTTCAATTGAAAACTGTTTTTAAACTAAATATTTAATAATGTTAACAGAATTAAATAATACATGTTAGATACTTTAAATTTCATCCAAACACAACCTAATACAAGGGTATATACCACAAATCCAATGAGGACCAAAGTCAGGACACCCCTAGGCAACTAGATAGTATCGGGCCCTATGATCCTCATAACTCGGTGAAAAGTAACCATAGAAAAATAAATTCTCATGAATAATCTACTACTATGGAAGATACCAATAACCTAGTGGTCCCCCATCATCATCTAAATATTTTAGTTAGAGTTTTCTCAATCCATTTGCTCAGTGAAATAGGGACAACACCCATCTGGTTCACTAGTTGTACTAGTACATATCCGCCCACCTAGGTACCCGGGCTTCCCCATTTTTGATCAAAAAATTTCAGCAGGAAACACACATCCCTTTGCATGAAAAACACCACTATTGGCCACTTACAAATAGTATAGTATCTACACAGACTTTATACCAATTAAAACACACAATGAAACATTTTTATTTTTAATAAACAACTTCTCAAAATCTAGTCTTGTTTTGTGCCCAAAACTCCTTGAAACAACCCACATTGCACACCATGTGCCCCATTAAGTTACCAAAACAAAAATCTCAGTCCAAAAACATTCCAATTAAACACAAAAATCAATCTTATATTATCCCCATATAATTTCTTAAGTGATAACATTTTAAAACCTCCATTTTTCACAAACAATACACCTTAAAATTTGTGTGTTTCACAAACACCATTAAAACAGATTTTCACAACAACCACCAAAGGAGATAGACATTAAAAATAGTATTTTCAGCCCTAATAAATTTCAATAAAATCAACTAAGAAATTATAGGGTATCCCCAAGTGAAGCAATGAAAGACTTCTTTGTAAAACCCCCAATTTCACATTATAGTGACACCAAAAATTAATTTAAAGAATAAATACCACTAAAACCAATATTCTCAAAAACATTCAATTTAAATAAAAACTAAAATACCATAAACACATCAAGATAAGTCACAAGATTTCACACACAATGGAATCACCTACAAAATTATTGAAAAACATGATTCCTTTGTGTGAAAACTAAAATACACCCCAACCGCACCTCATGGAGGGTAGATCAAGCATAAAAATAGAATATTGGAAAAATGAAACCAAAGATTAAAAACTAGGTTAGAAACCCTAGCCTATGGTAAGTTTTGAACTCAAGGATAAGGGAATAAACCCTAAGCAAATTGAATGAAATCCTAATAAAAATGAAAGAAGAACGAATGAGACCCACTTACTTTAGGTATCTTGAATAAATCTCCCCAACTACACTAGTAGATGAATTTTGAAACATCCAAAAATAAAATTGAGGCTGGAAAAAGGACGAGAAGGTTAATTGAGAACTTAAAAAGGGGGTAAAAGAGTGAAAAATGAAGGAGTTATGAAGGAATCAAATTGCATTTTTAAATCTGGATAAAACATGAATGCTTGATATGTTTCGACCTAAAATGTGATGAAAATTAGATCCAAAGAGGGAGAGAAGTGAATGGGGGAAGACTAGGTTAAGTGGTATCTTTTTAGAGGTGGAAGCATCTAGAAATCATTACAATTGAATAAGATATTAAATATTTTTAGAAAAAACTGGAAATGGGTTTTCGGGCTAGCCCCACTCCTTAAATAAAACACAAATACACCATGATTATGGATTTCTAAAGGCTCAAAATTGACATGGTGGTGTTAATAGGTCAGAGGAGGCCAATTAGGAATTATAATGCATGAAAAATGTTGAAAACTGATGGACTTATAAAAGAAACAAAATTTATTTTTGAATCTTGAATTGAGCTCATGGATTGTCCCAAATTTTGAAAACCCACTATTTCTAGCAAAATGCATGGGAAAACCCAAAACAAAGAAAGAATGTAAATTAAATAAATAATTCCATTAAAATAATTCATGCATGTAACATTTTATATGAAGGTGGGGGTTATATGTACCATTATCCAAATCCCATTTGACCTAGCCTAAAAATTTAGTAACGTTACTCATGATTTTTTTTAGTGTTCAGTAATGGTAGTGGATGGAATTGGGAAGTCCAGAGACCAAATCCCATCACTTGTATGGACTAGTATGATTGAAATAATTTCAAAAGTAGTTGACCTTGAAAATAGAAACATAAATAGGTGACCTAATTGATTGAATAAACTGGGAGAATGGTAGAACAATTTTGAACTAGGTGAATGAGACACTAATGTATCCCCTTTAGAGATGATAGAAATTCTAATTAATAAGGTCTATGTACAAATACAATTACAAATTCCTCAGTATGACTCAATATAAGGAAAACCTGGGCATGGTTCCACTTTAAGAAGACTTGGAAATTTTTCTATGTGTAATAACATGTGTATAAATCTATGAGGAATAACCTAATTATGGTACAATGTATAATAACCCATGAATGTATCAATGTGGAAAAACCTATGTGAATTTGTTCACTAGTGTGGTGGCTAGGCATGTGTAGGAAAACTCAAGACCAATGTAAATATCCAATTCTTAGGCATGAATCCATGTTTGGGGTGTCTCTCATCATTAGGTTACTCGGGAAAAGATAAAATTTTGGAAGACCATGGTGAGGATCTTATTTGGATTATGTATGAAAAAATATTCTAAATGTTCAAATATTAATTGATTAAAAAACATAGGGAGGGTTTTGTAAGTCTTGGACACATTGATAGTAGATTTTTTATCTTGGGTACACTCGGTTTAGGATTTTCATTCAGTCTGTGTCGAAATCGGGGGCATGAGGTCCTTTTAAAGAAAAAATTACCCTATAAACCTAGCTATATAGAGTAATCATATCCTAACAGATCATGTTCCCATATAAGGATCTTGTATTTTATGGCTATGGTTGATCATCCATAAGTATTTCCCAAGGGTTTTTGTATGTCTTTCACTAGGGTAGATGAGGGTATTTCAAAAGGTTGAAAAAAATTACTTCAATATGGAATACGATATGGGACAGACAAAAAAGGGTTCATATTCAGGAATGGTATCTAGGTGTATTAGTAGTGAACATGTTCATAGGGAGTTTGAAAGAGTGCCATAATACAGTGAACATGTGTAGTTCATCGGGGCAAGAGTGTGAACTTTGGAAAAATGATTCTGTGATAGTTCTAATTTGAAATAATTATAAAATTTCATCTATAAGTCCATTTTTTCACATGATATATCAAATGGAATATACTAAAAGTATTTATGCCAATAATTACCAAAGTTACCCATAAAATAGGTTTTTTAAGGATGAAAGTGATCCATAATGGATCTAAAAATTCATCTGACGACTGTAGAAAACTTTTATCTAATAATGGATGAAATCCATGGCCCACTCTGAGTGGGGGATTCTCAAAACCATGTACCACAACTAGGAATCATTTTTTAAGTAACTTTAACCATAGATGAATGATTAGTATGTAGGATTGTAATATATATATGTATATGTAAATTATATTGTACAATAAAATAGGGGTGAATTGTATTTTTAAAAACCTTTGAATTTAAACACTTAATAAGAAACATAGTTTAATAAATCTTAAACTTATATAATTCCCTACTAATACAATTAATCATACAGGACTTTGATTCGATGGATAAATAAATATGTAATACTATTAGTAATGTAATATAATTGTATTTGAATAGAATAAAATCAATGGAGTAATAAAAATGTAAAATATTCTACCATACAATGTATAGAATCAATTAATACAATATGTAATAAGAGAATCATAATTGAAATAATTACAATTCAAAAAATGTGAATAGAAAAGGGGAAAAATACAATTCCCTTTCTAATACAAATAGTAGTGGAAAAGTAATAGTATTACAACTCTTTTAACATAAAGATAAGGGTATCATTTCACCTAGGATAGAAGGTTTGTCTTACCACTACCTTGGTAATCCTTCAATATGATGATCGGCCCAGCTGTCTTCCTATCCATGGAAGTCCTCGATTAATAAGGTAATCAACACATTTGTCCTTCAATCAATTGAGGTACCTCGATACGATTATCGATATCACATCTTCCTATCCCTAGAATCCCTAGATCATTAATACAATGATTGATCACACGAAGTGGAAACAAAGAACTTATAGAATTATAATAACATTGAACAAGAAGTTCATTTCTTGTGTCTTCAAGGCTATCACACAAAGAAAGAGAGAAGTTACATCATCTCTCTCTAGAACTTGATAGAATCAAAAGTTGTGTATTCTTGTTTGAATAACCTCCTATTTGTTGGCTTCAGGTTCTATCTGTCATATTTTCTCCAATGGTCATAATTCACCAAAAATCATGGAGGGACTTAGACACTTGGCATTTTAACAGTAAAAACAAAACAGAATACACCACATCATTTTGATTGGTAAATAACCAACTCAACGACATCATTTTGGTTAGAATGAAGTATGTACAAAAGAATAAAACAAAGTGTATGAGATATATGAAATCACCATTGAAGTTATGAAAAAAATGTAATGCATTTCATAAGTGCAATACATAAATTATTCTATAGTCTCATCATGATAACAATAAATATCGATTGAAAATAAAAACCTAGTTACGATTCATACCATGATTATGATACATGATATTTAATATAGTTACAATACTTAGAAGCGATATATAATACATGTATGGTGTAAATCATGGTGATGATTCATATCATAGTTACTATTTTGTGATTACAATATACGATTATGATTCATAACTTAATCTCATTACGTTGCATGAAACATGAGATTGAGATACTGTAATTATCTTGATTGTGATACATGGTTACGATGTAGTATTTAACCTTGTTATAATGCATAATCAAGGTGTGGTACTTAAAATATTTAGGATTTATGATTATAATATAATACACCATCAAGTTAAGATTCCGGATAATAATACAATACATCATCAGGTTATAATTCTAGATTATAATGCAGGGTATAATCTCTTTACAATTTCTAGTTATAAAGAAATACATAATCTAATTACGATTTATGATTTCAATTTAATGAATAATCTGGTTACTATTGAAATAGCATATGAAACAGAGTAAATGAATCAACAAGCGCAACTTTGATAAGAATACATCAAAGTAAAAGGGTGATTAAAATTGTTAAAACAACATACATGATTAAGAATATTTTTTATTATGATATGTGTGATTTGTGATTTCCAAAAAAATGATTGATGGGAATGTTGAAACATGTTTAGACTCAACAATATCCCCCTTTTTTTAAATCACAAAACAAAAAAATATGATAACAAAAAATAAATACTTATCTCCCCTTGAGTTTAATAACTCCAGTGAATATGAATTATTTCACCCTTTGTTTAAACAACTCACAAAGGATCGTATTCTCCTAACTTTTACTATTGATTTCTCTACTATAATCAGACATTCATTAGAAAAAAAATTTATTTTCAAAGTTATTCTCCCCATTTTTAATTTTTAAAAAGAATTAGGGAAAGTATTTATTTCATGCAAATGATTTGATAAACGGAGTACAAAACAATAATTATTATTTGAAACAATGTTTTAATGAAACAAGAGTCCAACCATCATTCTTTCCCCTTTTATTTTTCTATAATATTAAACAACGAATGTTTCATATTCTTGAACTCTTTTCTATCCTATATGAGCTTGTCTAAAGCTTCTTTCTATGCCTTCAGCTTCTCATCATGTTCATCAATAATCATTTCATTCTTCCAGAGCTGATCTTCATGAAGCTGATTAATAGCTTCCTATGCTTTATGTATTGCTTCTTGGTTATTGAAATCATATAATATGATGTTGTAGGCTTTCTCAAGAGTAAAAACTCTAGTTGAGAGTGGAACAATCTCATTACTCTCATCCTACAACATTTCTCTTAAGGTCTCAATATTTTCTGAGACAACTCCTTGAGAGTTACCAGGTCATTGAAGGTGTTAAATCTTTTCATTTAAATCAGAAAACAATTGTTGATACATGTTACTGAGAACATTTACCTAATGCACCAAATCATCTTGCTTGACCAAATAGTTCATGATACTATCATAATCATTATAATACCATTTCACAACCTTATTACAATCCTTACTATGCTTAGCAATATGTTCCTTGAAAATTTGGAACTCTTCTTTGAGAGACAGAAATATATCCATCAAGACTTTAACAGAATCTGTTCTGTCATTATGTGCATTAGAAAGAATTTCCAATCCAGCATCAACTTTTGGAATAAAAGGTAACAACTTCTCCAGACTATTAAAGGCTTTTTCAATGTACTAAACCCCTTTTAAAGCAATTGTTTATTCAGAATCTGTATCTTCAGCGAAATGAGAGAGATTTCCAAAATGAGTCCCAATGTCGATTACTTGAGATTGCTGATTCTCGTTTATATCAGATTATTCCTCCTCATATTCTTCTTCTTCATCTTTATCAGAAACCTGAAATATTTTCTTAAAAGAAACCTTTTGAGATATTTTGTTGGATGTATGAGGATCCGGATATGGATAAACAAAGGATGGTACTTATGATGACTCTGTAGAATGAATTATCGTGTTTGTATCTTCTTTTTCTTCAACTTGAATTTCCAACTAACCATGTTCTTCTTGATCATGTTACTCTTGGTCTTCTTTTTCTTATTCTTCTTCATCTTCTTCATATTATTTAGAAAGATAATGTGTAGCTGATTGTTCAGAAACATGTTTCCCTTTGGCTTTCCCTATTGGAACCGATTGAGTTATACTAGATGGATCCATTATTTCAATTCCAGATTTCAGTTGTTGGGCTATTCTAAGAATACTATCAATGTCAATTGCATCAACCTTTATTTTCTTTAATATATTTTTTTCTGTATTCTTCTTTCAAGGTTTCTTCAGACCTGACTTTTCAAGCTAAAGCTTAAGCAGGATCCAATCCAACTTGAGGATCCCCTTTTTCCATTCTTTATTTTTCTTCCTCCACTAAGCAGTAATATCATCGGAAACAACCTTTTGTTTATTTGAGGGTTTTGGAGATGTAACCTTAACTACCTTTCTTTTGTTCAAAGATGATTTGGATGGCATAGAAGGTTTCTCACTACCTTCATCATCATCCTTTTCTTTCTCAGTATTTTTATCTCTCTCAAAAAATTTCAATTCAGAATTGAAATTTAATTTGAGCCTTCTTACCGTATCCTTACTAATTAAGGGCTCTATGAAGAAATTTGGATACAACATAATTGAAATATTACGCAAACCCAAGAAATATTTTAGAAACTTTCTGATAATTGAGGGAAACATGATCAACAAAGATTTTATACCACTGGATTTGAGTTTCTTAATTGTTTGGAAAATAAACCCCATAAGGTTAAACTTCCTCATGTTGGCCAAGTAGTCAAGAACATACACATCTGAAACATTCAATGTTTTCTTATCACATTTTCTTGGCACAAAAAAACCCTTGCATCCAATGGGCCAGGAGTTTATTGTCTCCAGATAAATGACTTACTTTTCTTTTATTATCACGAATCTCAAAAAGTGTTTCTCCAAGATTATATTTATCAAAGTTTCCAATAGATTATTCTAACTAACAAGAATTAAATAATGTATCTCCCTCAAAAGTAACATCTAGAAACATAGTATTCTATTTTTAATAGGTTGTATATTTCTTTTTATACATAACAAAGGAGATCTTGATATCCTTATCTATCTCTACTGATTCATAAAATTGTAACACTTCATCATGATAAATATGATCCTGATCGGAACTCGGTCTTTCTACACAAATCGATTCCTAGCCTTGGAAACTAATAATTCATTTCAAAGAACAATAAAAAGAGTCATAAAAATCTATGGAGACCAACCTTTCACCATGTAAATTCATTGATGAGAAATTATTTGGAGGCATTTATTTCAGAGAAGAAATAGATGAATCTAACGTGAAACACTAACTCACACCATGAAGAATATAGTGATTATGAAAGCAGAGAAGTTCTCAAATTAATAATACTAGGGTAAGAACCCATAGATCTTTGCTAACTATTTATAGATCAGCTTGTCTTGAGGGAAAACAAGGAATAAAATGATGTGGTACATGTTTTCTTAAAAGAAAATGATGGTTAGGATTATATCTAAGAGATGTAACAGTCAATAAAGATTTTTGAACTCTTGAGGTTTTCTTTAAAAAGAAAATCATATTCATAGTAAAGTCATTTAGGAATTAAATGAATAAAAAAAGAAATAATAATTAAAAGAATAAAATTAAGGTTTTAGAAAATGTACATATCAGAGTAATAGTATAGATATTTTGGTTTCAGTATATTGTTGATTTGAAAATGAAACAAACAAAAACCAATAAATAAACTAAAATTGAGGAGGTCAAATAGGATAATACCGAAATTTTTAGAACTGATAAAATAATCTGCAATAATATTCTAGTACCAATATTGATAATTCAGTACCGATAAGGTAATCCAAATACCGATTATGTATTCCAGTACCGATATTGATATTTCAGTATCGATAAGGTAATCCCAATACATATTAGGAATTCTAGCACTGATATTAATATTTTAGTACCGATAAGGTAATCCCAGTACAGATTGTTCGATACCAAAAAAGTAATGCAGTATTGATAGTTTAGAATTGACTAGATGATTTAATACCAATGGTATAATTTGGTATTGAAAAGGTTTGAAACTGAAACATAAAACTAAAAAAGATTCAGAAACCTATAGAAGATAACATAAAGAGTAAAATTGATAATCTATAAAACAAAATTTGAAAGTAATAAACTTTAAAACAAAAACTGAAACCGATAAATTGTAAAACACAAATGAAGATGATAAACTATAAAACAGAAGGTGAAACAGTAAAACTTATAGAACTTAAATAATAAAGAAAAAAATCATTAAAATATGTTTATTCCCACTTTGAAAAGGAGAAACTCAGTGTAAGGAGATGAATTAAACAAGAAATATATGTGAATGATTAATTTACAGTGATAATTTTTAGTTTCTTTTTAATTTATTCAATTCTATTAGAAGATAATGGTTTATTGAAAATGCCAGCAAGTTTTTATTGTGTTCCTATGAGTTGTAAAACAATATCACTTTTCTGTGTGTGATCCCTAAGAAATTTATGCCTAATATCTATGTGTTTTTTATGTGATTGATGTATAGGTTTTTACTAATAGAAATGACAGTAGTATTGTAACGTAGTATTTGGGTTTTTGAGAAACGCATGCCATAGTCAATGAGTGTGTGTTGCATTCACAAAACCTGAGGACAAAAACTTCCAGCTGATATATATTTTTCTTTAGTAGTGGAGAGTTCTACAGAGTTTTATTTCTTATATGTCCAAGAAACCAAAGAATCTCCTAAAAATGACATGTTCTGGATATACTCTTTCTATCTGTTATACATCCACCAAAGTCAGCATCTAAAAAAATCATAACAAAATCATTTCCAAAAGAATAGAATAGTCCTAAATCAATAGTTCCCTTTATGTAGAGAAAAATTATTTTAATTTCTTTTAAATGAGATTATTTTGGATTAGATTGGTTTCTTTCACATAAGAACACTGAAAACATCATGTCTAGATAACTAGTCGTCAAGTATAATAGACTTCCCATCATACCTCTAAATGTTGTTTAATCCACTGGTTTCCTATCATCATCAAGATCAAGTGTATTTGAGGTAACAATCAGAGATCTAATACTTTTATTATTATCATATCCATATTTTTTGAGTAGGTATTTGATATACTTATGTTGGGATACATAGGTTCCTTCTGGTTTTTGAGATATTTCAAAACCTAAAAAGAATATTAACTCATCCATAATACTCATTCCCAACTCAGATTTCAATAGAATCATGAAAGAATTAGTTAAGTATTGCTGATTTGAGCCAAATATAATGTCATCAACATAAATTTGAACAACCAATATATCTTTGTTTACATTTTTTATAAAAAAAATTGGATTATTAGTACCTTTTACATAATTGTTTTGTAAAATAAAACATGTGAGTCTATCATACCATGCTCTTGGGGATTGTTAAAGACCGTACAATGCTTTGGTAAGTTTAAAAATATGATCAAGATGTTTTGCATCTAAAAAATATGGTGTTGATCAACAAAAACATATTCTTGGAAAAAACCATTGAGAAAAGAATATTTTACATATATTTGAGAAATTTGAAATTTAATTATGCTACAAAGGATAATATAATTCGAATAGATTCAAGTCTATCTACCAGAGCATAGGTTTCTTCATAATCTATTCCCTCTTCTTTATTTTAGCCTTTAGAAACAAGTCTTGGTTTATTTGTTACTATGAATCCATTTTCATCACATTGTTTTCTGAAAACCCATTTAACACCAATTATAGTTTTTTCTTTAGGTATTTAAACTAAGTTCCATACTTGATTCCTCTCAAATTCATTTTGTAACATCCCAGGTAAATAAAGAATAAAGAATTTTCATATTTATTAATATTTACTAATTAAATATTAATTTTATTTTAAAGGGGTTGCTATGTTCGATGGCGTACCTGATACGCCACGATGAGTTTCTTTGAAACTTACGTAGCACACTAGTAATAAAATAATATTATTTTAAATGTTAGTTAACAAGTAGCCGTTGTACTGGCGGGAATGGATAGAAATAACTAAAATATGATTAGATTTGTTTTTAAATGTTTATACTTTTACCCAATAAAAGATAAAGGCTTAAAATACGGAAAGAGTTCAATTTTAGGGCATATATACTCTAATTTTCACTAAAGGTTCACTTATCACCTTTTAATGGTGAACCGTCATTAAATATAGTTTTGATCACTCTTATACTTTATTTTGGACCAAATATAACTCTTCTTTAGAATCGGGACATCAAAATTTACTTTGTGTAAATTTTTGGTACCTTTCTGATAAAGTTCATTTTTTTATGAATAGTGTAAAATGTTGTATTTTAATTCAAAACCTCTTTTTAATCTAAATTATTTATATGATTAGATTATTATTTTAATTGGTTTTAAAGTGAAATTAGAAAATATTTTTACCAGTTAATCGAATGGTGGTCATTGGAATCAATTTCACTTTGAAATTGGACTTAAACTGGTGTCAATCTTTTGATACTTATTGTTTCACAAAAACACGCTATTTGTCATGAAAGCGGGAATTAATTATTAAATTAATTAATTTGACTTATATGTTTTGAATTTTGTAAAATGGAATTAATTTTTGAATTCGGAATATCAAATATATCTTAGGGTGAATTTTTGGTAATTTTCTGAAAAACTTCAATTTTTGATGAATAGTGAAACCACTAAGTGGTAATCAAGCAAACTGATTTTTCAGTTAAATGAAAGTTTACCACTAATGTGTATTGAATTTTGAAAATCCGACATACATGTTTGTCATTAAGAAGTAAAATGTGGTTCAATGAGATTAAAATATTTTTTTGGTGAATAGTAACTTATTAAGTTTTTAATCACGATTAGAGGTAATTAGTGTAATTTAATGTAAAAATGATATTATAAAAATGTGAAAACACCATGACACTTGTCCTACACCTATTGGGTGAGTCATGGCCGACCAAGACAAGCCATGGGACAACTTGGGGACCCCATGGAGCCACTTTAGTTGGAAAATGGCATTAATATATTTTTATTTAATGTTAAAGTGAAAATGACACTAACATAAATTGTTTTACTAAAATAATTTTTAAGTGGGGTTATACAAGTCCAAATTTTGATTATAAATAGTCATTGGAAAGCTAAAAATATTTCCTACATCACAATAGTTTTTTTATGATTTTTATACATTAAATAAATTAAATTATTTATGACATAATAATGATGCAGTGATGACATGATTATTTGGCGATTTAAATAAAATGGAAAGATAATGAAACATCTAAAACCTACACATGTCCAAAACCAATTGGATGAGTGGATTTCGAACCCTTATCACCTTATCCACGAATTATATCAATTTGGGACCTTTTAAAACCGAAACACATTTTCAAATAATGTAATATTTCTTTACTTTCCAAAAGTGCCCCTCCTCTCCTCTTATAAAAGGCCCCCACCTCTACCTCATTTCACACACTACTCAAGCCTTTGGCTCGGCAAACCCCTGACCAATTACTCTCTCTGCATCCCTCTCCTCATCCTAGAGGATTCCCTTTGGGCAGAATCCTTTCAAAGGAAGCCTTTAGGCTCAAATCAAAAGGGAGTTAC
Organism: Viscum album; assembly: GCA_963277665.1. Lineage (NCBI taxonomy): Eukaryota > Viridiplantae > Streptophyta > Magnoliopsida > Santalales > Viscaceae > Viscum > Viscum album. Next base: position 236,753,155 of record OY728159.1, read on the forward strand.
ACTTTTAAAGGTAATTCATTCTCTCTTGTTCATTTGTTTTATTTTGCTTATCCAACCCTCTAAACTCTTTTTATTTACTTCTTTTGTAACAACACCAGTATCTTCAATATTCTAGGATGTTGTTATAATATTTATTTTAGCTACACTCTCACACAACTACATCAAATGGTTAAAGAACATACAGTTTTCGTGGATGGCGAAATTCTGCCTCCCGAAACGATGATTGTTCAATACTCATTTAACACCCTCAAGGGTGGCCATTATGATGTCACTATTTTTATATATGATATATAATATGTTTATGTTTTCTTTAAGCTTCTGTATTTTTCATTTTTGGCATACCTTTATGGTTTCCATTATGGGTAAACACGATATCTTCATTTAAGGAAGTGCGGACTACCGCCCCCTAAAAGTGATGTGATTCGTTAATGCCATATGTGGGACGTGTAAAGGATGGATTTAAAGTTATTATATATGTTGTTATACTGGAATTATAATATACCTCTATATCATTATTATTTCTTTCCATTAAAGTATGAGATAGAAATGAAAGTAGCGTTCATGCGTACGTACGGCTTACCGTCTCCATGAACGGTGCATTTCATTTCTTATCCCCAAATGTAATGTACTATTAAAATTACATGTATATAATGTATATATATAATTAATGATATATCTAAATGATGAATATAATTATGGAATTAAAATATACATACCTCTCATTTAGTTTTAATTCCACTAATATGACAAAGAAATGAAAGTAGCGTTCATGCGTACGTACGGCTTACCGTCTCCATGAACGGTGCATTTCATTTCTTACCTCTAAATGATTATGTAATATTATAAATACATGTATATGCTGGATATATATGATACATATTATATCCAAGTCAGGAATTTCATTATGGATATAAAGAAATTTTGACCACATGAACAACATGTAATTGTAAGAAGTCAACTTTCGACTTAAGAACCAAATATTGACAAAACAAACATTATTAACTTAAATGGTAACATAATGTTTATAACATGGAAATAAGTGATATAAAAAGAATAATGAACTTTAAAAAGGTTCTTAATCAAGTATAAATTAACTCAAGTTTATTATTCAGTACGTTAAAGAACGATCGAGTCAAGTCGGACCCAAGGTAAGGGACTTCGTCTCAATCTCCTTTCATTGAGGCATATTTCGTTTTATACACAACTTTCTTTTATACGGTGTATAAACCCTTTGACTTTTACTTTTATACAAAAGGAATCTTTTTCTACGAAGTGTTTTACTAAACGAAAAAAAGGAATTTTTTTTAACGTATGCGGTGACAACGACTTTTTCCGCCGCCGCGAGTATTATTTGGTCTTTGGCTTCCTCAACAAGCCGTATTTTTTTTAGAATAAAATAAATACCATATACTCTTTTATGTATTTTGGTATTCAAAATGGTTTTGATAAATGATTCTATTATGTCAATATATTTATGTTATATCATGATTGAAATGTGGAAATGTTATCATTCCTTTATATTGGTTTTATGTTTTATGATTTTATACTGGTACTTGGACATTTTAACGGGTGGTTACGTTATAAACCATATGACGGGTGGTGCCGTGAATACCAGGATGGGTGGTTACGTTATAACCTCCAATGCATTGGGTATGGAAGTCGGCCGTATGGCTATTCCATTAAGTATGTATGGAAATTGGCCGTATGGATATTCCATTAAGTGATATGTGTGGAAGTCGACCGTATGGTTACTCCACTTAAGTATGTTTATGTCCCAAGTTAACTTTATATATGTTATGTGTTCTTTATATGGGTTTTATGGTAATCCTTTGGTTACAAAAAGGTAAGTAATGATACTTTATTCAGTGAAGAGTTTTTATTACTTCATAAAGGTGAAAAGTATTACTTTGATAAAGTATACATGGTTTACTTGTTGTTTTGATAAACTAACAATTTTCATTCTTCGTGTATCCCTTACTGAGCTTCTTATGATCACCCCAAGTTTTTTTGAAATGTTTTTCACAGGACTTAATGTGGAATAGGGTCAAGGATGGGATCAAGGGAATGTCATGCTATATAAAACATGGAACTAGACATGTTTCTTTTAAGAGTTTTTTTTATTATGAAAACATAGTAGAAGTGACTACTTTGTAATCTTTTGAGATGTAATAGTTATGTTCTAATTCTCTAAAACTCTAAACCTGAAAAGATCCTCAACGTGTAATCTTGTGATAACTCAAGATTAAGTAAGGTTTAAGGCCGGGGCCTTATAGTTGGTATCAAAGGTCGGTTTATACAACTTTAGGAGTTAGAAAAGTGTTAAATTATAATATTATTGAAATGATATAGCATTTACGGATTACCATGTTGCTTCGCCTAAGATATTTCTGTGTTCAGAATGGTTTTCCGCAGAGGAAACAAAGAAGCTATGTTGGGACGACATCAGGAGGAATATAACCTTCCAAATCAGCAACCTGAGATGGTCGGAATCGGAACTGAACAGTTTGTTGCAGTGATGGCATAGTTGACTCAGGCTATAAATGGTGGTGGTATACATGCACGAGATCAGCCAGATCAACCACAGAGGAACATGTCAGTGGTGGAACATTTCATGAGGCAACATCCCCCATCATTCAGAGGATCATCTGACCCTGTGCAAGCTGAAGGGTGAATTAAAGCACTGGAGAAGATTTTTGATGTCATGGGGTGTTCAGAACATCAAAAGGTTAGTCTTTCTGTTTACCATTTTGAAGGTGAAGCTGATCAGTGGTGGTCGATGGTGAAAATTTAAGGGATAGTGATGAGATTGAGGATCTTCACTGCGACGAATTCAAAGGTATGTTTCTTGAGAAATATTTTCCTAAGGTGGTTCGTCTTAGGATGGAAAACAGTTCCTAGAATTGAGGCAGGAGGATGATTCAGTGGCTACTTATGAAGAAAAGTTCACTCGATTGGCAAGGTATGCTCCAAACTTCATACGAGATCTTGATAGTAAAATAAACCGTTTTTACTCAGAGTTAAAGCCAAATTATCGAAGGGCTTTAGCTTCTCGTGAATTCAAAAGTTATGAAAAACTTGTTCGATGTACGGAGAAGGTAGAAATGGAGTTTGCCGATGATCAGGTGTTCTATGACAAACAACAGAATAAGAGGTCTAGTTGGCGGGAAAAGGGGAAGAATTCATCAAAGAATCAAGGAGGTAAGAAAACCAAATATCCATCCTGTGAGAAGTGTGGTAAAATGCATCCTGGAGAATGTTTATCCAAGTCTGGTAAGTGCTTTCGGTGTGGTACGTCTTTTCATATTGCTCGTAACTGTAAGGAAGATGATCAAGCAGGAAATGAAAAGCCAACGGTAAGATGTTTTAAGTGTAATGAAATGGGTCATTATGCAAATGAGTTTCCAACGAAGAACTAAACTGAGGGAATGCAGTTAGACTACAAGCAGAAAGGGGTGCTAAAATCCTTTGCAATATTTTCAGTAGATGTTGGGACATCGAATGAAGTGGTATCAGCTCCAAGGAGCTCAGTATTTTTCAAAGATTGACTTGAGGTCGGGGTACCATCAGTTGAAAGTAAAAGAAGCAGACGTTCTAAAGACTGTGTTCCGTACTAGATATGGCCATTATGAATTTGTAGTTATGCCTTTTGGGTTAACCAATGCACCTGCTGTATCATGGACCTTATGAATAAAATTTTCCATGAGTTCTTGGATAAGTTTGTGTTTTGAGGTTTGGGAAGAGGTTATATGTGCCTTGTGATTCACAGTGGAAGAGATAGTTTTTATGTGAAGCTCATAGTTCTCCGTTTTCAGTTCATCCTGGCAGTACTAAGATGTACAGAGATCTGCGGGAGTATTACTGGTGGGATGGAATGAAAAGAGACATTGCTGATTTTACTATGAAGTGTTTAACATGTCAACAGGTTAAAGTAGAGAGGCAGTTACTGAAAGGGATGCTTCAACCTTTACCAGTGCTAGAGTGGAAATGGGAGAATATATCCATGGACTTTGTTGTGGGATTACCGAGGACATCTCGAGGTAATAATGCAATCTGGGTTATTGTTGATCGCTTGACCAAATCTGCTCATTTCTTTTCTATACGAGATACATTATCTCTTGATCAACTTTCCCGTTTGTATCTTAAAGAGATAGTAAGGTTAAATGGAGTTCCTCTCTCCATTATATCTGATCGTGATCCCAGGTTTACTTCTAACTTTTGGAAAGGCCTTCAGATGTCGTTGGGTACTGAATTAAATTTTAGTACAGCTTTTCATCCTCAATCAGATGGGCAGTCAGAATGAACAATTTAGACATTGGAGGATATGCTATGAGCTTGTTCGATGGATTATCAGGTAAGTTGGGACTAACATCTTTCTTTGGTTGAGTTTTCTTATAATAACAGCTTTAATTCCAGTATACAGATGGCACCATTTTAGGCATTATATGGGAAGCGGTGTCGAACTCCAGCTTTCTGGGATGAATTTGGTGAAAGGAAGTTGATGGGACGAGAATTGGTAGAAGAGATGGCAGGAAACATTCAGTTGATTCAGAAGCACATGAGAACAGCTCAGAGCAGGCAGAAGAGTTATGCGGATAACCGGAGGAAGGATCTATCTTTCGAGGTAGGTGATCATGTTTTTTCTCAAGGTTTCTCCTTGGAAAAGTGTGATCAGATTTGGTAAGAAAGGAAAGTTGAGTCCAAGGTTTATTGGACCATATGAAATTCTGGAGAGAGTTGGATCAGTTGCATACTGAGTGGCTTTACCTCCGAGTTTATCTCAGGTACACAATGTTTTTCATATTTCAATTTTGAGAAAGTATATGCCAGATCCATCTCATGTTTTGAGCCCAGAGGTAGTTCAGCTGAAAGAGAACCTATCTTATGAGGAACAACCGGTCCAGATTCTTGACCACAGGGAGCAAGTGTTACGGAATAAGGTGATTCATCAGGTAAAGGTTTTTTGGAAAACCCATGTGATTTAAGAGGCAACGTGGGAATCTGAAAATGCTATGAGGGATAAATACCCCCACTTATTTTGATAAGTGAATAAAATTGCGAGGACGCAATTCCCAAAAGGGGGGAAGGATGTAACATCCCAGGTAAATAAAGAATAAATAATTTTCATATTTATTAATATTTACGAATTAAATATTAATTTTATTTTAAAGGGGTTTCTATGTTCGATAGCGTACCCGATACGCAACGATGAGTTTCTTTGAAACTTACGTAGCACACTAGTAATAAAATAATATTATTTTAAATGTTAGTTAACAAGTAGCCGTTGTACTGGTGGGAATGGATATAAATAACTAAAATATTATTAGATATGTTTTTAAATGTTTATACTTTTACCCAATAAAAGATAAAGGCTTAAAATATGGAAAGAGTTCAATTTTAGGGCATATATACTCTAATTTTCACTAAAGGTTCACTTATCACCTTCTAATGGTGAACCATCATTAAATATAGTTTTGATCACTCTTATACTTTATTTTGGACCAAATATAACTCTTCTTTAGAATCGGGACATCAAAATTTACTTTGTGTAAATTTTTGGTACCTTTCTGATAAAGTTCATTTTTTTTATGAATAGTGTAAAATGTTGTATTTTAATTCAAAACCTATTTTTAATCTAAATTATTTATATGATTAGATTATTATTTTAATTGGTTTTAAAGTGAAATTAGAAAATATTTTTACCAGTTAATCCAATGGTGGTCATTGGAATCAATTTCACTTTGAAATTGGACTTAAACTGGTGTCAATCTTTTGATACTTATTGTTTCACAAAAACACGCTATTTGTCATGACAGCGGGAATTAATTATTAAATTAATTAATTTTACTTATATGTTTTGAATTTTGTAAAATGGACTTCATTTTTGAATTCGGAATATCAAATATAGCTTAGGGTGAATTTTTTGTAATTTTCTAAAAAACTTCAATTTTTGATGAATAGTGAAACCGCTAAGTGGTAATCAAGCAAACTGATTTTTCAGTTAAATGAAAGTTTACCACTAATGTGTATTGAATTTTGAAAATCCAACATACATGGTTGTCATTAAGAAGTAAAATGTGGTTCAATGAGATTAAAATAATCTTTTGGTGAATAGTAACTTATTAAGTTTTTAATCGCGATTAGAGGTAATTAGTGTAATTTAATGTAAAAATGACATTATAAAAATGTGAAAACACCCTGACACTTGTCCTACACCTATTGGGTGAGTCATGGACGACCAAGATAAGCCATGGGCTAATATGGGGACCCCATGGAGCCACTTTAGTTGGAAAATGACATTAATATATTTTTATTTAATGTTAAAGTGAAAATGACACTAACATAAATTGTTTTACTAAAATAATTTTTAAGTGGGGTTATACAAGTCCAAAGTTTGATTATAAATATTCATTGGAAATATAAAAAGATTTCCTACATCACAGTATTTTTTTTATGATTTTTAGACATTAAATAAATTAAATTATTTATGACATAATAATGATGCAGTGATGACATGATTATTTGGCGATTTAAATAAAATGGAAAGATAATGAAAAATCTAAAACCTACACATGTCCAAGACCAATTGGATGAGTGGATTTCGAACCCTTATCACTTTATCCACGAATTATATCAATTTGGGACCTTTTAAAACCGAAACACATTTTCAAATAATGTAATATTTCTTTACTTTCCAAAAGTGCCCCTCCTCTCCTCTTATAAAAGGCCCCCACCTCTACCTCATTTCACACACTACTCAAGCCTTTGGCTCGGCCAACCCCTGCCCAATTACTCTCTCCGCATCCCTCTCCTCATCCTAGAGGATTACCTTTGGGCAGAATCCTTTCAAAGGAAGCCTTTAGGCTCAAATCAAAAGGGAGTTACACTTTTAAAGGTAATTCATTCTCTCTTGTTCATTTGTTTTATTTTTCTTCTCCAACCCTCTAAACTCTTTTTATTTACTTCTTTTGTAACAAAACCAGTATATTCATTATTCTAGGATGTTGTTATAATATTTATTTTAGCTACACTCTCACACAACTACATCAAATGGTTAAAGAACATACGGTTTCCGTGGATGGCGAAATTCTGCCTCCCGAAACGATGATTGTTCAATACTCATTTAACACCTTCAAGGGTGGACATTATGATGTCACTATTTTTATATATGATATATAATATGTTTATGTTTTCTTTAAGCTTCTGTATTTTTCATTTTTGGCATACCTTTATGGTTTCCATTATGGGTAAACATGATATCTTCATTTAAGGAAGTGCGGACTACCGCCCCCTAAAAGTGATGTGATTCGTTAATTCCATATGTGGGACGTGTAAAGGATGGATTTAAATTTATTATATATGTTGTTATACTGGAATTATAATATACCTCTATATCATTATTATTTCTTTCCATTAAAGTATGAGATAGAAATGAAAGTAGCGTTCATGCGTATGTACGGCTTACCGTCTCCATGAACGGTGCATTTCATTTCTTATCCCCAAATGTAATGTACTATTAAAATTACATGCATATAATGTATATATACAATTAATGATATATCTAAATGATTAATATAATTCTGGAATTAAAATATACATACCTCTCATTTAGTTTTAATTCCACTAATATGACAAAGAAATGAAAGTAGCGTTCATGCGTACGTATGGCTTACCGTCTCCATAAACGGTGCATTTCATTTCTTACCTCTAAATGATTATGTAATATTATAAATACATGTATATGCTGGATATATATGATACATATTATATCCAAATCAGGAATTTCATTCTGGATATAAATAACTTTTGACCACATGAACAACATGTAATTGTAAGAAGTCAACTTTCGACTTAAGAACCAAATATTGACAAAACAAACATTATTAACTTAAATGGTTACATAATGTTTATAACATGGAAATAAGTGATATAAAAATAATAATGAAATTTAAAAAGGTTCTTAATCAAGTATAAATTAACTCAAGTTTATTATTCAGGACGTTAAAGAATGATCGAGTCAAGTCGGACCCAAGGTAAGGGACTTCGTCTCAATCTCCTTTCATTGAGGCATATTTCGTTTTATACACAACTTTCTTTTATACGGTGTATAAACCCTTTGACTTTTACTTTTATACAAAAGGAATCTTTTTCTACGAAGCGTTTTACTAAACGACAAAAAGGAATGTTTTTTAACGTACGCGGTGACAACGACTTTTTCCGCCGCCGCGAGTATTATTTGGTCTTTGGCTTCCTCAACAAGCCGTATTTTTTTTAGAATAAAATAAATACCATATACTCTTTTATGTATTTTGGTATTGAAAATGGTTTTGATAAAGGATTCTATTATGTCAATATATTTATGTTATATCATGATTGAAATTTGGAAATGTTATCATTCCTTTATATTGGTTTTATGTTTTATGATTTTATACTGGTACTTGGACATTTTAACGGGTGGTTACGTTATAAACCATATGAAGGGTGGTGCCGTGAATACCAGGGCGGGTGGTTACATTATAACCTCCAATGCATTGGGTATGGAAGTCGGCCGTATGGCTATTCCATTAAGTATTTATGGAAATTGGACGTATGGCTATTCCATTAAGTGATATGTGTGGAAGTCGACCGTATGGTTACTCCACTTAAGTATGTTTATGTCCCAAGTTACCTTCATATATGTTATGTGTTCTTTATATGGATTTTATGGTAATCCTTTGGTTAAAAAAAGGTAAGTAATGATACTTTATTCAGTGAAGAGTTTTTATTACTTCATAAAGGTGAAAAGTATTACTTTGATAAAGTATACATGGTTTACTTGTTGTTTTGATAAACTAACAATTTTCATTCTTTGTGTATCCCTTACTGAGCTTCTTATGCTCACCCCAAGTTTTTTTTGAAATGTTTTTCACAGGACTTAATGTGGAATAGGGTCAAGGATGGGATCAAGGGAATGTCATGCTATATAAAACATGGAACTAGACATGTTTCTTTTAAGAGTTTTTTTTATTATGAAAACATAGTAGAAGTGACTACTTTGTAATCTTTTGAGATGTAATAGTTATGTTCTAATTCTCTAAAACTCTAAACCTGAAAAGATCCTCAACGTGTAATCTTGTGATAACTCAAGATTAAGTAAGGTTTAAGGTTGGGGCCTTATACATTTAGTTCCTCTTGCATTACCTTAATCCAATATTCATCACCTAATACTTCATTCAATGTTTTTGGTTCGAATTGAGAAAGAAAGACAAGATGTTCTATATTGTTTCTCAAGGAATTTCTGGTCCTTATAGGTTAATTTACATCTACAATGATATTATCGCTCTGATGATTCTTAAGAAAAAATTTATTTGGGTTTTGTAAAACCTGATCATCAATATATGATAGAAAATATTCTGGAGTAAATGTTTGAGAAACATTTTCTTGAGTATTCCCCTTTATTAGAAGTATTTTCAATCGTAGGTTGATAATAATTTTGTGAAAATACATCAGTTAATATAGGTAGAGATTGTTTAAAAATAAAGGGGATAGTTTCATAAAATTTAACATGAAATGTTTCTTCAACAAAACAAGATTTTTTATTAAAAACAATATAATCCTTAGATGTTTTAGAATAACATAGAAAGATGTCTTCATCGGATTTGGGTACAAATTTATGTAAATTTTATTTTGTTTTCAATATGAATACTTTTCATCCAAACACTCTGAAGTATGATACTTTTGGTTTTCAGCTAGTCCACAATTAATAGGTTTTTTATAGAGAATAGGTCTAGTTAAAACATGATTTATTGTGTATCAGGAAGTACTAATAGGTTTAGCCCAAAAATTCTTAGAAATAGAGTATTCACTCAACATGGTTCTTGTCATTTCATGAAGATTATGATTTCTTATATCAACAACACCATTTTGATGAGTGGTTCTTGGATAATAAAAGTTGTGATTATTACCTTTCTTACTATATTAATTTCCAAAATATGAATTTTGAAATTCACCACCATGATCACTACTTATAGTTATAAGTGGTAGTTTTTTCTCATTTTAAAATTTGGATCTAAAAGTTTTGAAATAAAAAAAGGAATCAGATTTATTTTCTAAAAAATAGACCCATGTAAATCTAGTATTGTCATCAACTAAAATAAATATAGATTATTTTCCTCTAATGCTTCCAGTTTGCGCAGAACCGAATTGATCCATACTCACTAACTGTAATGCATTATAAGTTGAAACCTCATTAATTGATTTAAATCTAGCTTTATGTTTCTTTCCATATTGAAAAGGGTCATGAACCTTGGAATAATTGTATTTAAGGTATAATAGATCCTTAACAAGTATTTTCATTGAAATTTTACAAAGGTTCCTTAGGTTGTAGTGCCTTAAACATTTATTTCATAACCAAGATTGGTCTTCCATTTCACTTACACAAGGTAAGTCTTTCCTTTGAAGGTATTCTAAATTTATTGTGTATACATTCTCATGCCTATGAGTAGAATGAATGGATTCATACTTCAAATTGTGAACTAATAATTTATCATTACTAAAATTAACAAGGTAACTTTCATCACATAATTGAATAATTCTTATAAGGTTGTACTTAATACATTTTACAAACAACAAATTTTAAATTAAAAATTTTCCAAAAATAACAGTATTACCTATACCAAGGATATTTCCCCAAGCATTATCTCTGAAGGTCACACTTCCACCTTTCATTTCAATGATATTTTCAAAGAAATCATTGTTTCACGTCATGTGTCGAGTATAACCACTATCCATGTACCAAATGTTATTGCTATTAGAACAATTATTGTTTTCCTGAAAAAGAAACAATTAGTTTTTTGGAACCCAATCTTTTTTGGATCTGGAAATGTCAGATAAAATAATTTGGGGAATCCACATTTGTTTTGAAAAATGGGCTTTGTGAAATCCTAAAGATTGAGTTTTTTAAAGAGAACAATATATTTCCCAATATCAACCACATTGACATTTCATAAAAAATGAATCACTTTGAGGAACAAAATAGTTATTGTTAAAATAGTTTTTGAGTGAGTGTGTCCAAATCCATATGTATTCCTTAAAGGCGGAATTTTAGAATAAATCTTATCAAAATTTTACTTACCTCTGGTAATGTTTGATAAAAGTCTCTTAATAGAATAGATTTCAGATTTCTATATAATGACTAATTTACCATTCTCTCAAAGAATTATTTTGGAATTACTATTGGTTTCAAAAACACCTTTCTTTAAAACAAGTTGTTCAAGGGATTTATAAAGTTTATCCTTATCAGAACATACTTCCTTAAGATAATTTGATGTATTTTCAAAATCAAGAGTCTTATGATCAAGATCTTTTGACAGATCTGATACTTCTTTTGAAAGAATGGGTATTCTAGAATTTTCTTAATCATGATTTTTCTTGGGTATTGAATTTTCATTCTCAAGTAATTATGAAAAATTGGAAACTTCTTCAAAGGAAGGTAAATTTTCATTTTCTAAGGAAGATTCTTCATCAGATGAGAAAGAATGTTTTTCATCGGGGTAAATTGCATTTAAAGATGCATTTGTGATGGATTTTTCATTTTTTTCCTTATCCATGTAGCAAATATTTTCAATTAGTAGTCTGGTATTTAGTCCTATGTTTCTCTAACCAAAGGATTTGTAATCTAAGGATTCATCTGATGAATCACCAGCACTTTCACTCCAAGTATCATTTTCTTTCAAAATGTTCTTTGTCTTCGCTTTGAAATAATTTTTCTTGTTTCTTTTATAATATTTATCTTTTCAATATTTTATTTTTAGTAAAGGACAATCTGGTTTAATATGACATACTCTTTTTCATTCATAATAAGTGACCTCAGAATCTTTCTTTTCCTTTCTATTTTTCTTTTTGAATTAGTATAGAAAGTCTTTCTTTCCATAAATATTGTTCATTCTTCAAGAAATATTGGATAACTCATTATCTGAGTGATTACTGTCACTTGATTCTGATATTTCAATAGCTTTCTTAGATTTGGATTTTGTTATCCTTTCTGGTGTCTTAGCATTGGTAGTAGTAAAAGATACACTCCCATTACCATTATTATTCTTATTAAAAATCAGCATCTCTTTTCATTCTAGTATCATGCTGCAGTAGAGTTCCAAATAACACATTAATAGTGATTTGAGTAACATTCATATTTTCATCAATAGTTGTTCTTTTATATTCCAACTTGTTAGGCATAATATCAATGACCATGTCAACAAGGTCTTCATCATCTAGTCCTTTTTCTCCCATAGATTGTAGACTATTTACAATTGTTATAAACCTTTGTTGTACCTTGCTTACTGGTTCTCCATAAGCAAAAATAAACCCATGATATTCTGCTCAAAGCATTTCTCTTCTTGTTTCTATGAATTTAGATGTAATAAAATGAGTGACTTCCAATTTCTTCTAGATACAATTGGATGATTCCCAATATTATATCTAAATATATATATTCTTGGTCATGGAACATAAAAAATTATTGCATACCATGTAGTTCAGTTGATATTCATGTTACTCTTGATTGGTGAAGGTACTGACTTCATTGTCTAGGATTTTATATCATCTAGTACAAATGAAAATGTTGTCCACTCCAGTACTAATAAAAAATGTATTTATTCAATCTCTCCGGTATTCATAATCATTCCCATCGAATATAGGGGGTCTAGTTGGATTTATATTGTCAATTGATATAATAATTATTCTTTCCATCTTATCAAACAATACTTTTTCACTCCACACGTTAGTGTAGTAGGTAGTTATAAAAATATATTGGCAAATAAAATATAATTGTATTTCCCAAAGTAATAAAAAATAGTGGAAACTTCCCTCTTATACTAATTGTATGATCGTAATATATATATATATATATGTATATTAGATGCCACAATACAAGAGGGGTGAATTGTATTTTTAAAAACCATTGAATTTAAACACTTAAGAATAAACATAGTTTAAGAAATATTGAACTAATAAAATTCTCAACTAATAAAATTAATCACACAAGACTTGGATTCGATGGATAAAGAAAGATATAATACTATTATTAATGTAATACAATTTTATTTGAATAGAATACAATCAATGGAGAAATACAAATGTAAAGGATTCTACCATACAGTGTATAGAATCAATTAGTACAATATGTAATAATTGAATCGTAATTAAAAAAATTACAATTGAAAATAATGAGAACGGAAAAGGGGAAATAATAAAAATCCCTTTATAATACAAATAAAAGTGGAAATGTAAGAGTATTACAATTCTTTTAACCCAAACAAAAGGGTATCCTTTCACCTAGGATAGAAGTTCTGTCTTACCACTACCTTGGTAAGCCCTCGATACGATGATCAGTATAGTTGTCTTCCTATCCACAGAAGTCCTCGATTAAGAAGGTAATCGACACATCAATCCTTCAATCAATTGAAGGCCCTCGATACGATCATCGGTAGCACATATTCCTATCCCTAGAATCCCTGGATCATTATTACAATGATTGGTTTCATTAAGAATAAACAAAGCACTTATAGAATTACAAGAACATGGAACAAGTGGTTCACTTCTTATGTCTTCAAGGCAATGGCACAAAGCAATAGTGAAGTTACAACATCTCTTTCTAGAACTTGAAAGAAGTAAAATTTTTGTATTATTGTTTGAATGACCTATTATTTATAGGCTTCAGGTTCCAATGATCATATTTTCTCCAATGGTCATAATTCACTGAAAATCATGGAGGGACTTGGAAACCTGGCATTACAATGGTCAAAACAAAACAGAATACACAACATCATTTTGATTGGTAAATAACCAACTCAATTACATAATTTTAGTTATAATGAAGTAAATACAAAAGAATAAAACAAAGAGTATGAGATACAATCAATCTTCATTGAAGTTATGAAAATAATGTAATTAATTTCATAAGTGAAATACATAACTTTTTATCTATTCTCATCATAATAACAATACATATCGATTGAAAATTAAAACTTAGTTACGATTCTTAAAATGATTACGATACATGATATTTAATCTGGTTACGATACTTGGATATGATACATAAAAAAATTATTTTGTAAGACCTGGTGATGATGCATACCCTAGTTATGATTTTGTGATTACAATATATGATTATGATTCATAACATAATCGGCACCTCTTTCCTTCAATCAATTGAAGGTCCTCGATATAATTATCGGTAGCACGTCTTCCTATCCCTGGAAGCCCTCGATCGTTATTAAAATTATCGGTTGCATGAAGTAGAAAAAATCACTTATAGAATTACAAGAACATGGAACAAGCTATTCACTTCTTGTGTCTTCAAGGATATCACACAAAGCAATAGAGAAGTTACAACATCTCTCTCTAGAACATGATAGAAGAAAAAGTTGTGTATTCTTGTTTGAATGAACTCCTATTTATAGGCTTCAGGTTCCAATAATAATATTTTCTCTTACTGTCATAATTCTCCAAAAATCACGGAGGGACTTGGACACCTAGCATTACAATGGTCAAATCAAAACAGAATACATGACATCATTTTGATTGGTAAATAACCAACTCAACGACATCGTTTTGGTTAGAAAGAAGTAAGTACAAAAGAATAAAACAAAGGGTATGAGATACATGAAATCTTCATTGATGTTATGAAAATAATGTAATGCATTTCATAAGTGTAATACATAACATGTTATCTAGGATTATCATGATAACAATACATATCAATTGAAAATTAAAACCTGGTTATGATTCTTAACATTATGACGATACAGGATATTCAATCTGGTTATGATACATGGATATGAAACATAATAATAGTATGGTGTAAAACGTGGTGATGATGCATACCCTAGTTAAGATTTTGTGATTATGATATATGATTATGATTCAGAACTTAATCTGGTTAGGATGCATGAAACATGAGATTGTGATACTGCTGCTGAAAATAACCATTTTATATATTTTGAAAGAAAAAAACACACTGAACAACAATCACGGAGGTCTGAAAAAGTGAAAGACAAGTGCATCATTAATAACATGATGAAACCCCTCCCTTGGAAAAGACCCTAGAGTAGTGAAAGAGGACATACATTGGTCCGGTGAAGCCATGAATGCCAGGAAATCCACAACCCTGTTCCCCTCCCTCCATGTGTGAAAAACCTCAATGTGTTGGCCCAAAAAATGTCTGCACCTTCATATTAGGTATTCAATTTTCCATGAAGTAGACCGTGTTCCCAGGAGAGCTTGATGAAGGATAAGGGAGTCCATCTCCACCGCGTTGAGATGAATGTGCCTCTGCTGACATAGCTCCAGACCAGAGGCCATTGCTAGAGCTTCCGCCTGCAAACCGTCACCCCTGCCGTAGAAGACTGCAAAGGCTGCAATAATAGCCCCCTTATGATCACGGATGACACCTCCACATCTCATATCCCCCCCGCGGGGTGACCCATCCATGTTAAGTTTCAACCCAGCACACAGTGGATTCCAGAAAACCCATTGGCCCTGCCCGGGTTTATTGTGGATGGAGGAGGTCGGGATGAGAGTTCTAACCGAAGGAGACACCTGACATGCAGTGCACAGGCGAACCATGTCCTGAAGCAAGTTTCGTGCTTTGAACATGAGACTGGTTCGTGAGCCTTTCATGCCCCTGTGTCTTGCTTCGTTCCTAGCTGCCCCGAGAACCCAGCACCCCGCCAGTAAATAGATGGCATGTTCCTTCCTATCGGGCCCCTTATCCCCTTCTCCTTGAAACCAAGTGCTGAGAAAAGCCTCCATCGGTCCCCATTGCCAATTCCACCCAGCACCATCCCCGAAAGTCTGCCAGACCCAATTATCCCATTCGCTATCAAAAAAGAGATGATCCACTGATTATGTGCTCGGAGTGCAGCAGCACCAACACTTGAAGACAGTACTCACTCCCATACACTTAATATTGTCCTCAGGGGGCAAAGCAAGATTCCTCACTCTCCAAAGTAGGAAATTGAATTTAGCTGGGATCTCCTTACACCACAACGTCACTCCCCACGGGTCTTCTGTAGTAATACCTCTCCTTGCATGGTTAAAGTCTTTAATGGTGAACCCCATAATTATCTATAACATCTAAAACATGATCTAATACCAATTTTTTAGTCCTCATGAGTGATACCAAACCATTGAGAGTGGTTGAATCATTTGATTCCAAAAATTAAAACTATTAAATTAATTATTCCTATGTGGAGTTATTTTTAGGATCTATTAATGAAACAAAGTGATGGAGAGTGGTAGATAGAGATATAACAAAAATAAAACAAGGTATTTTTATAAGGTTGACACACTCTTTATATTGACTGGCTTATCCTTGGTGTCCCATGATTTGTATATTTTTTCCATGTTCTTATCTTTTTTATATATAATAATATAACCAGTGAAATAATATTATCTTGAACTCTAAGTACACTAATGATCAAGATGTGTGTCAATAGGTTGAACAATCCATCACTTCCCTTTTCATGTACCTCCCATGTTGGATTACGTGAGAAACTCTATTTATCTCTTCAATCATGACCAGGTCACCTCTGTAATTCCCCCAAAAATGAATTCATATATATCTAAAAGATACATAATTTAGTTCTTAATTTGAAAATATTTCTTTTAAATACCTCATAATAATCATGGTTTGATGGGTTTATATTAAAAATTTATATGCAATAAACTCATGATAAAAAAACACAGGGAATATATCTCTTAGATTAACTCTCCAAAAGCTTATTGAGATAGAAGAAATTCACATTTAAAATGAATTAATTATATCATTAATATTTTGATTTTGTTGTAATCCCTAATTCTAGTAGAATCTAAATTTTTCATGGACTACAAATTGCGGTGTCAGTATAAACATTATGTTATAGAACTATTACTTACAATGTAACTAACTACTTGAGATGAAAACAGTTATAAAAAACAATTGGATTATAAATTTCATATGAATACTATTTATGATAGACTTGTTAATACCCTATGATACCATCATGCTGAAATTCATGTTTATTGAATTTTCATTCATTTATAAGAGTAAAAAATCTATCTAATCTGGAAAATTGTGGTGTAATTAGGACTACTACATACTATGGTTTTCCATCATTAAATAATTATTCATTCCTTGGAAAATAAATCAACCCTAATCATATTATAACTCATCCTTGATCATGTTATTGATAAATAAATCACTAAAACATCTTCAAAACTCATGAATAAATCATCTCATGAAATAAGTCACAGTATTCCCCCACTATGGAAGTTATATATTCACAAAAAAAATATAATGATTAATTTAACAGTCATATAACCCTCTATGAAAACATCAATTATATAATGAAAATGTTACAATTATAATATTATCACATCCATCACTTTTCAAATTCACTTATTGAGGTATTATAAATCTCTGCAATCATTAATGGATCTTCATTACTACAAACATTTTTTAGTGGTCTAATAATAAAATATGGTCCAAACCTAATATATAAATTAGATAAATTTTATATAGATATCCAAAACTATTATCTAACATTTTCTTAATTCAATGAATGGAAAAAAGATAAAGACCTATAGTATTTAATAGTTTGTAAATAGTGAAAATAAATAATGCAATTACACTACCTTCTTTTTGAAACCCATGATGTTTTAAAATATATATAGGTAATCATTAATGAAACACTATAAACTATTTTTTAATCAATAAAACTCATGTTTGGAACTTAATTATCAATATTAACCTCTACAAATCCATTAGGAACCAACAATTAACACCACTTAAATGTGGAATTTTCTAACCCTTAAATTAAAACAAATTCATCTAACTAGCTCATACTATAACATCCTATCTCCAATAATCAGATTCACCTAATGTGAGATAATACACACAAACCTAAATAACCATCCAAATAAAAATCCAAATTCAATAACCTTACAACTGAAATGATAACCCAAAAATTTATGTCTGTAAAAAAACTATTTAGTATAACACAAACCTCATAAGCCAATCTACCAATGAAGAGGAGAAACCATCTCAGTATTACCTAGAGAATAAATACCACCACCAAATTCTCTAGACAAGGAAAATAAAAAAAAATGTATTTTCCATTTAATTTTCAAAACAAAAACAAGGAATTATCCTTTGATATGAAACTTATTTTTTTCTAAAAATTACAACCCACGTCGAATAACACCATTAATAATGTAAATATGTTATTTTATTTTTAAAGTGTTTAACCAAACTAAAATAGATCATTTGACATCACAGTTACACTTTTAGATGAAAACAACAACAAAAAGACACTTTAATAAAATACCTTGATTTCCACAAAATAAGTAAATCAAAAATAATTTCCTATTACAAACCATCTCATTAAATAGAAGGTAAATAATTCCAAAATATATTTTAGTTACTTTTGAAAAATGAAAAAAAAATTCCAAAATAGATTTATTTATAAAAGTAAAAAAATAATGGAATATATTTATAATTTAACTCAAAATTGAATTACCATTTCCTTTTCAAAATAAACCATAGAAATAACACATTCTAAATAATAATTAATTTCTATTAAAATGGAAATCCCACACTATTCTAAATAATAAATAATACATTCTTTTTAAAAAAATCAACTAAAATATGGTACAAAATTTAAAATCACAATTATATTAGATTTTAGAAATCATTTTAAACACCACATTTTCCACCTACCCGGTAAATTCATATTGAAATTATATTCAAAATCATAATTTATAAATAGTATTCACTAAACATTAAATTTTAATCATTGAAACTAACCATTAAAAATCATAATAAATAATTAATTTAAAATTAACACCACATTAACCTATAATGTGGGTTGATGATGTCGTGATAATTAGGTTTCCACCTAATAAAATTATTAAACATAGGTTGTACTATACTTTAGTGAATTATAAATTTTATAGCATATTATGTTATTTTATGGACACCTAATATTAATCAAGTATGAATATATCAATCAATGAGACTCATTATAAATAATAATTATAATGATAATAAATATAAATAACCATAAATATATCAAGAAACAATAGAAACCACACCTTTTCAAAAAAATAATGTCCCATAAATTCCACATACCTTAATAAAAGTTCATTAATTTTTTCAATGCATTCGCATCCACAAACCCAATAGAAGACACATAATAAATCAAAATCCAATAATTAATTCAAAATTTAATTCCTTTGAATCACCAGAAATGTGTAAAATAGGAAAAGAACTTTCTCTGAGCTATAAATAATCAAATGTAACTCTAAAAACATGCACTAATTTCTCAAAAGACTACTCTATACATACTTAACAAAATCCCACTCCTTTGGGTGGGTTTTATCATGACACAATGAATTTTTCATCTTAAACCTTTAATAATACCTCACTAAAATCGAGGATAATTGAGGATGAAAAATAATAAAGAAGGTATCGATAGATATTACTTTTATTTGTAAAATATATGGGTGGATATTAAATTCAAAATAGACTAAACATAATGGTAAAATATGGGTAGGTTTCCTAGAACCTGAGGGAGAAAAATAAGTGAAAAAGTTTAGATAGATGGTAGAATCCAAAAAATAATAACCCATTTTTTAAGGTTTAATTTTAAAGAAATATAGTTTAAAAATAATTCAAAATTACAAGGTTTAACCACTACCCAAATATGCGGATCAAATTGATTTATAAATCATCGACCAGAACGTGTGCATTCCCAGTCCCTTACTTTACACCTAAATTAAATCCCAATATCACTAATAAATGCATTACATTCAAAATAAAAATCCAATATATTAGTATAGGAATTCCAAAACTCTGAAATATATCATAAACTATTCATCTAAAATCAACAAAATATGGGAAATTCATCTAAATTGTTTTATAAAAAATTCTACGTTTTTTAAATTATGAAAAGTTGGGTGTTATAATTATCTCCAACATAACACTTTGAAACCCTAAAATATGAACCTCAGGTATTAAACTTGATAATATTGATTGGGTTTGAAGTGAAAAATAAATTTTATTGGTGTTATAAATATTATTCAAAACCATTAAATCAAGATCAAACCATGATGTATTTATTACTATTCAAAGAAGATAATCTATATCATTATATGTATTTGATGGATAAACATGAGACCAATATAATATAATCCTGAATACTATAGAAATGAAAGCATGGTGACTCACCTATAAAACATTTAGGTGTCAGTTTTATTATTATCCATGAATAGTTAGATCCACTATAAAAGGAGTGAAAATAAAAATAGAAACTTGGATTTGAGTTTAAGAATAGATCAAATCAAAAATCTCACTACCATGGTTTATTCCTTCTTTTATAGTCCTTAATGAATCACTTTAATATATGTAAAATAATATTGAATGTTTTAAAAAATTATTATTATAGTTTATATGTGAAATTTTTTTGACCATTTTTCTTATACAAATAAAAACCATAACACATAAACAATAAATAAAACCATTATAATTTCCATTATATTTACTCTATTTAATAGTGTAATTGAAGAGAAACCACATGTTATAAATGAAATTCACATTTTAAATTTTTAAATACCTTATTAAGATACAATTTTATAGAAAAAACATGCACTACTTTGGGTATTTTTTATCGTTATATGGTATATCAGATTAAAAGATCATTTAGTAACATAAACATTGATATCAATAAGGTCCAAGGTTTCTTATATGGACCTAAAATTATTAAATAAAATTTTTAAGAATAAATTCAATATTTAAAAGGGGTTTAAAAATGCGGGATTGTACCACTCCCTGCATATCCTTATCCACCATCATTACACAGTAATCAAGTATCTTGAATGACCACATGGTTTTTATTTCCATGATTTCTCTTTTTGATAATATATCCTCCAGTCTATTTTCATCCTTGTAGACATGTGAAATAGAAAAATTGAGGTATTTGGAATGACTA
Source organism: Viscum album (assembly GCA_963277665.1). Taxonomy (NCBI): domain Eukaryota; kingdom Viridiplantae; phylum Streptophyta; class Magnoliopsida; order Santalales; family Viscaceae; genus Viscum; species Viscum album. The sequence continues at coordinate 236,774,157 of OY728159.1, forward strand.
AGTCATATATTCCTAATGAGGTACATTTCAACATGGAAGATCCCTTGTACTTTCATTGAGGGAATTAACAGCATGTTTAGAGTCCTATTCAATTAAGAGTGATTTCAAGTTGTGGTATATGGCTTACTTGATAGAATAAATGATGTCACATAGCTCAGTTTTATATGAAATTACCTACCCAATAAATTGATGAAATAAACCTTTATAAAAACATAGTTAGTTCGGAATACACCCCTACAACATGAAGGCCCTAGAGTTATAGAGGTTTTTCTATCATCATTAACCATAATACAAGAATAAATTGGGTGGAACCAGACAATAAACATTAGAACTAGAGGTTTACTTGGCCTTCAAACAATCCCTAGTGGTATATGCGTGTTCAACTATGAAAAATAGTTTTCCATGGTACCTGGTTATATATCTTCAACTACTTGAAGATATCTAGGTAAAATATTAATACCTACAATAACGGATGTATGTTTATTGTCAAAAATGAATTTTTTATACTGTGCAGATTGTGTAGAAAAAGGATGCAGTTGCAACAGGTAGAATATTGTGAATTTGAGAACATCATCCACATTTTCTAAGGCATATCAGTAACTCCTCCATATTCCTTCATGAACAGAATTCAATGAAAAAAGGTTTCCATAATATCTTCAATGGTCTAGAGAAAATGTATAATATAGGAAAAAATGTTTAATAGTTTCCTCAGCTTGTATAAATATGTGGAATTCTGAAACAATCTACTGTCTAGCTCTCCTTATCTGATCATGTTTGGGTAGTTAGTTTATCCATATCCTCCAAACGAGAAATAATCATAAGGGTTAAACAAAGGGTGTCAGGTGCCTTGAATTGAGTCATCCGGTTTGGTAGATTAGTGAACCCACCACATTTAATCGTATTTTATACATTGACATTAATGTAGAAATTCCTATTTTGTCTCCATAATAGGAGATTATCATCGATAAAGATGTAGTTCTATATTTAGATAATATTTTTAGGGGTAACAATGTCATCAAGAGTGTTATTATGAGACAAGAGATCAATATTAGTCATACTAAGCATGATGGAGGTCATATTGTTGATGTTGATAGGACTTTCCATCCAAAGAGTTTTCCAATAGTTGAGGTTGGAAAATCCATATTATACATTAAGATTTAGGGTCTCATTAAATTAAAGAAAGAGTTCATAAAATAGGTCAAAATATATGAAGTGATAAAATATGAATACCCATTCAGTAGATTCATTTTGAACTTACTTGATAATAATTCAATCGAAGAGTTATTCTTGGTTAAAAATTCCAAGTGAATTTATTGATAATTCTATCAATTATGGTTTTGAGATCCTAGATCCCAATGCACTCCCCCCCCCCATTTCAATGGTTTTGATGCAATCCTTACATGAAATAGTTATAATCTACCTTTAATAAAATTATCCAATCTATATGAAATTCATTATCTTGGATTAGAGATCATTTAAAAAAATTATTAGCTATCTATAGAGAGAAATTGAGTACAAATATTTGGATGTGATGATTGTGTTAAAAAGGAAAACCCTTCAATCTTGTGTCATAGATTTCCCCTTCCTCCAATCTAGCTACTTTCTAGTGGAAGATAAAATTAATCCATGATATCAACTTAGAACATTTCCCTAAAAAAGGGTATAAAATGGTAGTTAAAGGGGAGTGAGCCCATCCCCACCCAAATAGTTCTAATAATCAAATTTTCTTTCGATAAGAGATTCCACTTCCAAAACCAATGAATGACTTTCTCCAGAAAATTTCCTAACCATTGACCTCATCAGAATGATAAAATAATAATTTAATAATATTGATGGGTTTCCTTTAGGGTTTTCCAAAGAGGATAATTTCATCATTTTAAAATAAATGATATGTAATGATATGATATCTTGCAACTTTGATCTTCATGTATAGCATTATTTGTGTGATTTCATTGAATAACCTACTCATGTTGTCTTCAAAAATAGAATAGAGGAGACCTGAGAGTGGATCCCCTTATCTAACACCCTTACTGCATTGAAAGTAGGCTCTTGGGGATCCATTTATGAGGATTTACAACCTTGTAGAGCTGGGAATGATAGAAACCAATCTGATAAAAGCATTATAAAATTCATACCTTTTAATGACAGTAATCAATAAACTCCATTGGATGGTGTCAAAAGCCATAGAAATGAAAATTTTGAGGGAAAATCTCTATTTCCTTGATGTCCTTTTCCTCATGTTAAAATATTCTGATGAAATGAAAAAAATAGTTTTGGATACTTCTACCATGTAAAAACCCAAAATTTTGTTTGGATACATGTTAATTAATAATTCCCCCTATTTTGAATATAATGATATTACTAATAAATTTAGGAATGGTGTCCCCAATGGATAACAACCTGATATCATTGATGTTAATTGCATTATCCATCTTACGTATTAGTGAAATAAAGATTGAGATGATCCCAAAGGGCATAGAGGCCTAAGTGAAAAATTCCCTTATTTTATTAGTCATATCATCCTGAAGGATATACCCCTAAAACCTGAATAATTTATTGTTAAATTCATCAGGGTCAGTGGAACTATCCATGTTGAGGGGAAAGGGTTTCCTTGATTTCTTCTTTTTATGGGTCCATAATGAGAATTCAATTTTGATAACCCTCAATGCAAGGGAATATGTGATCAATCATTTTATACATTATTTCCATCCTATAATTAGAGTAAAGTTCATTAATATAATTCACCCATGCATTTGATATATCACTTTCAGAGGTGTGAAGACACCCATTGATATTGACAACCTTAATCCCTTCCCATATTCTATTTTCATTTATGTGTACTGTGAAAATAAATTTGAGTTATTATCACCATCTTTAAACCATCTACCATTTTACTCGTTTTGATCTAACCATTCCAGGACATTTAAGAGGTCATAATGCCTTGAAATAAATTGTACTACTTCTTTAGAGGGACTATTTGGATGTTGATTTTTTATTTGATAGCCTTATAAATATTCTTCAACACTATTAAAATCATGATCAGTGATGGAAAATATTTACTCCAACCACTTAAAAAAAATTAACATTATTTTCCATTAAAAAAACTACGAACTTGGATTCCAGGAGGTTTCATCCTCCAAGCCTGTAAAATGATTTCTCTACATCCCAGAGTAACAAGACAACCATGGTTAAAATGAAATGGTAGGGGAGATAACATTTCAATGATAGTGTAGAGATCAATAATAATTGTGTTATGGTCCTAGTTTTTCTTAGATAGTGTGTGGAATGATATTCTAGTGTCAACACTACTATCATCCATTTGAACTAAATATATATCTAGTTTAATTTCCTACCTCTCATTCAGAGTTTATCTGATCCTAGTGAATTACACACCTACAATTGGAACCTTATAAAGATTTCATTGATCAAATACATGATGAAAATTATATTGAGGTTACTCTATTGAAATTCTCTCTATTTTTTCCTTAGGTTTAGATAATTCTAAAATCACCCAAAATCATCTATTTATGAATTTTTTTCCTTATATTTTCTCAAGATATTTCTATAACACCCTTCTTTTGTGGTATGATGTTGATTGTATTCAAAATCTTAAGAGATGATATAACTTTTAATGTTTATAGGGATTAAGATAAATTGAGATTTTATAATGCATGGAAATGTGTTGATGCTATCAAGCTTTAGGACCCAAATATGTTCCATGTTTATATTATACAAGTTTTGGGAAACAAAACTATAACCAAGGGAGGCCCATTTTGTAGAACTTAATTTTTCAAAATATAATTTTAGGCTCTAAAATACTAAATAGAATTAGTTATTATTCCACAATATAATATATAATCTCCTTGGTCGTTGGGGGGTTCCCAAGCCCTTGAAAATTATAATAGATAACCTTTATTGTAAAAGGGAATTCCTTCTTATGATGGGCCCTTTATACTTTTCCCCATCATTGTATCCTTTTTTTTCCTCTCCCTTTTTATTCTATTACATTGAAGTTGTGTTCCTCTCTATTTTTTCATCTTTTCCAACCTGTTCATTTGTTCTAGAACTAGTTTGGAAATCCCTCTAACTTAAAGAACATTATATCTACTCAAAGGTTTGTGGATCCTCAGAATCATCTGACTTGAAGATTCCATTCATAGGTGTGAAAATTTTACTATATTTTAGATGTACAAGATCACAATCTATGTGGTTTTTCCTTCGATTAGCCTAAAAATAAGTTACTTTCAAGAAAGGTTCATCCAGTTTTGAATTGATTATAGATATATCATTATTCCCAACATTATTGTCATTACCGGTTTATAATGGTGTGTTCAATAAGCTATCATCCTCATTACTATTAGAGATTATTGTAGTTAAATCATTGTTACCATCACTCTTGATATTCCCAAAACAGGGGATGTTCAATGAAATATCCTTATCATATCCATCTGGTCCCATCATTTCATCAGTAATGTGTTGAACATTTGTTCTATATTGGTTCATTTTAATTGTATTAGAATTATATGTACTTAGACTAAGATGCTTATTTGGGAAGGGATCCTTGGTTTTCTCATGTGTGGATATTTGCAGTGGGCCTTCTATTACTTCATCATTTTTTATAAGACTATGTTCCCTCACCAGAGATAGGACCAACCTAATTCAAAGTGAGTTTACCCTCATCTACATAGGGATCATGCTTCTTTGCAATATCCATTGTCACTTAATTCAGTTGATGTACCACATTCCCACATTGGTCATTTGTCAATTTGTGTTGAAAATTTTCAGTCTTATCCTTCTCCTTCTCATACTCTTAGGTTCTAGTCTAAGTGATGTTTTGAGGATTGGTAGTAACTATATTGTCCTTCCCCTTACTCCTTCGACATTTGGATTCGTCCTTCCCTTTCACCTTGAAAAAGATGCACTCCATTTCTCTATTAAATTCATCTAGAATAGGACCAAATAATAGTCACCCCATAAGGAATTTAGGCATCCTATCATATTTGATATCAAGTATCATATTATCATCTATTGTTTTGAAGACAACCTCATCCACCAGGGTGGTGGATATGTCAACCTCCACCAAAATCGTAGCATTGTTTCGAAACTATATATTAAATTTTTTTATCTATTCATATGGGATTACCCACAAAATTTTCAAAATCCCATAATATATTTAGATGTTGAAAAATCAAATTTAAACTGTATTTATGTATACATACATGTGTATGAGTGTTCTGAACATTGTTGGGATCAAAATTCTTATCCCATTCCTATATAATAAATAATACATGTTTAAAGGAGACTAATCCCATGCTCCATGCCCATCAAATTCATTCCTGAGTTAGGAGAACCAAATTATATAATCCCTTTCCCATATTTTCCATCCTATATTCATCAAACCCAAAATCTTCACAATTCTTCATGTTAGATCATTAAACATCTGAAACATTTCCCCCTATAGAATCAAGAACCATGCAATAATCTATTACTTATGTAGACACAACTTTTCTTCTATCACTTACTGGTTCTCCGATACATGTGTGAAATTTCCCTTATTTTTCACACTTCCTAGATCCAATGTATCAAAATTAGAGAAATAATGACCATATGAAGCCTTTATCACAACATCAAAGTACTTATTTTAACCTGAAATATCAGTGGGAGGGTGTTTTGTCACATTTGATTTATTTTCTTCAATGGATAAAATCTATTTATGCTGAATGTTTTCAATATGATGATTCTCTAATTCTTCTCCATTTAGATTTGTTGTATAATTCATCTTCTTATGGATTCCAAGATCCATAGGTTTAGGGTTTTACTGCCTCTCCCCATACCACGACATCTAATTTTTCATCATCTTAACCATTGATGATATATCCATTTAATATTTATCATATGGCTATTATATATAATGTTTTTTGATAAATTCTAGTTGACATAAATAGAAGAACTGATGGCCCCGACAAGTATGATCATACCCTATGAATCATATTTATCAAAAATTTAGATGGATATAGAATCACTCAGATTTTCCCTTAATAAATCCTAATCCAATATTTAATAACTAAATAGTGAATGAAACTTCTTATAAGAGAAGTACAATGTCATCGAGAACACATAACAAGTAGTGTGTGTCAAACCACCAAAAGGAAATCACATCAACACACACCTTACCCTTATAAATTCTACTAGTGTATTAAAATGATATGTATCTAGAACCTAAAATTATGAATCATTATATTCTATTTAATAAAAAAATGACTATACTTTCCCCTTCTTAATATTAATTTTTAATTTATTATACAATGAGTTTGATCAAAATTATTTTTTGATATGATGAAAGAGAAATGGTATTTTAGGAAAATGAATAGTTTCAGTCAAGACACTATTTAATTGAATTAAATATTTTTTTCTAAATAAATGATATTTTTATAAAAAATTATTATTAAATAATTTTTATTAAATATTAATGATAATATAATTTTACAAAGTCAAAAAAAAGTTTTATAAGGGTCAGAAAATTGTTATTGTAAAAAAAACTAGTATTTTCATCAATTATGGATCATTAATTTAAAATTAAAAATATTAAAAAATAGATAATTATTTGTATAAAATAAATATTATTTTTGAAATCATCATGTTGGTATTTTTAAATGCTTATTTTTTATAATTTTTTGAGATAGTTGATTTTTTAGGTTAAAATTAAATACAGTACAAATATACGGTGTGTATTATGTCATCATAATGAAGAAAAATGGATATAATATATTTAATTAAACGTATAAATGAAAAAATATATATTTTACCCTTAAAATAATGTTTGTTTAGGTTATTTTATTAATGTTCAGAACCATTAACAAACCCTCCAAAACCTATATTTTATTTTAAGGTTTTAAAATTAATTCTTCGTAAACATGACTCACTTAGACATCACCAGCGGTATTATTTCAAAGATATTAGTTCTTGAACGTGATAAATAATGTAAAAAATTACCAATTGGAAAAAAACTGTGTTAATAAAATGGGATGGTTTGTGTCTTTGATTGCATTATCTTGTAGAGTTCAAAAATTATGTCTGGAAATTAATAAAGAACTTTCCTCCCTTTCCACATATAAAACCGCAAACCCTAAATTTATCTTCACTAAAACCATTGTATCATGAAATTTATATACCCTTACCTTTCTATATACGTCCAAATGTGTCCCTGTTATATTAATTATCTTCTATCGTGCTTTTGGAAACACCCTCTCAATGTAAGGGATCCTCTCATCATCTTTATTCAAGCACATTATTTATACTATTCCTTTAATTTACAAATGTTTATATTGTGTTATATTCTTAAATTTACATATTACCATACTTATAATGGAAATTTTTTTGATAGACCCTTTTTCCCCTAATTAATCCCTTCTATGAACCTTCATATAGCATTGTTATATAGCCAAAACTATCCTACAATTTTTTATGCCAAACAATTTTGTTTTTAATAACCATCCTCATTTACAGTCATGGTTATTTACCGCGATGTATCTATTATTCATTGATTTGGGACTTCCATGTATTTATTTCGCACTCTATAATCATGGGATTAAAATATATTAATGTCACTTTTATGTTGAATGACATATGTCACACACTAATTTTTGTACGTAATATGAAAATGATAGGTGTGCCCAGATAGTGACCCAATGAATTGGGTATTGTTTTAGTCTCATGATACATGATGTATGTAATTAGGGAGTTAATATAATCCACTATGGTACTTTTTCCCCCATGCAATGTTGTCTTGGTGGTTATCCATATCATATGTTTATTATTTCATGTTTAATGTTCTCTCCACATTCTTATGTTTCCTTTATTGTATCATGTTATATCATGAATTATCGCTTCAAGATTAGGATTATCGATCCTTTTATTTTATCTTTATAGGACACATGGATCACCTATACTTATTTACCTTATTTGATGCTTTTTTTATTCCCTTACTTTGATTTATATATCACTCATTTATTATATACATACCCATGTTATCCCACAAAGATTTAAAAGCTATAAAGACTATATTATCATGATTTGGAGATTTTAAATGATTTTTTTTGTATATATGTTGGAAGATGTTTTTATATGTATCTAATAAACAAATGAAACAAGGATAAAATATAATTTTGGGTTGTATTATTTGTACCTCTATATAATAAATTTTTAATTAGACATTTTTACAAAATTGGGTTTTCATAGTTGGTGTTAGAAGTCTAGTTATTTTTATAATTATGATTAGAAAAATAATGTGAAATAATTAGAGATAAGACTAAGTATAAGTAAACATCCATAAATTTTGGTAATGAATAGAGTATGTGGTTTCTAAGAAAATACATCCATTTGTATATACTATAATATTTTATGGCTATGTCGCATTTCTAGATAGGTGTAATAACCTTGAAAATGGAACATTGAGCTAGAATAGATCATTACCTAGTGCATGAAAATTGGTCTTGCTGAACAATGATTTTGACAATCCTAAGGGATTTAATTTGGTAAATTTATAAGCTCCATATAAATCATTATTAAGGGAACAAAAATTCCCATAATATTTTATGTGAGGAAATAGATCATTGATAAGTTAGATTGAAAAATAGAAGTTTATAGGTAAGAAATATATGGCATTTATGTGTATCAGTTTAATGTTCATAGTTTCCTGTTTATATGTGTAATTGTTTAAAAATATGTATCCCTACTTTTCCTAATATTCTAGTCAGTGGATATAAATTTTATACACCGAGTCAACAACTAATGTAATGAGCAATGTAAGGACTTCCCAAATGATATACCCATAACAATGGGAGAAAAAGTCAAAATATTAATGAAAATATATTTCTAAAAGACTCACATTTTGAATGGAAACATAAATCAAGAGGAATTCCTGAAACCCCTTAAAAATCATGTTTCAATTGATACCATTACGTGATAAAGGCCTCTAAATTTTAGTGAATCTTATGACCCCTTAACCATGGAACAATGGATCAACTCCATTGAGAATATCTTATATATCCTTCAATTCTCTAAGAAATAAGAGGTCGTACTGGAAATTTATCTTGTTGAAGGATATATTTATCAATAGTGAAATTGGTCAAAAATATGAATCATGTGGAGGAGATATAAGTGATGGAGTATATGGAATTAGGGGGAAAAATTTTCACCATAAAATTTCATCACACAGTTGGATTGAAAATGGAGAGGGAGTTCGTTAACCATAAGAAAATGGATGATAAATCTATCATCACATACAAGGAAACATTCCAAAGACTTTCATGGTATGCCTTTACATTTTTCATTAATCTCTGACGTAAGGTTTACAGCTTATTTTTTGAGATGAAGTTGAGTCTGTTGAAAGATGTGTCTATTTGAGAATTTGGAAGAAATGAGAAAATTGTAGTATTTAACCTCAATGTCAAAATGGAGATAAGTGAATCTTGATGATTTCATAGGGATTATAATGAGGAATTGGAGTTTCATTATAGATGTGTGATAGAAAATTATAATGGTGGAACAAAATACCAACACCCCTTTACAAAAAAAAGTGTGGGAAGAATCATCCCAAAAAATTATATAAGGAAGATGAGGAAATTATTTAGGTTTGGGAAGGAAGCGAATCTAACTAGAAATTTAGGATGGGAAAACCCACCAATTTAATGTAAAAATGAAACTCTCTAGTAAAGCCTTATCAAATAGTGCATTGTTTCGATTGAAAGGAACATGAGAATTATTCAATATAATTCTATAATACATGATTTTTCATATTCAATCAATTCCATCAACCCCTGAGGTATCAAGGGTGATCTTATGAAATGAAACCTACTAAAGTGGATCCTGAAAATGAAGTTGTTGTAGGATATCTATTTTCCATTCAAGTATATTGAATGTACTTTTTTTATTCAATTTATATTAATTATTCTATAAGTCATATGTTTAGTAGAACTATTAAAACACCACCACATAACATGGATCTAAATCTATCTGTGAAATTGGAAAATTCTATAATTATTGCATCCCAAGTATATAACTCCTCACATGACCATATTTTTGGGATGAAATTACCAAGAAACAATTTGATACTTCCGTTAGAATAATTTTATTCAATTTTATGTATATATTTCCTTCCCTTATATAGAGACAACCTAAATTTATGAGAGAATAAAATCACACTTTGTATCGTGAATCTCCCTCATATTCTATACAAGTGCAAGGAGAAGGATGAATCTTCATCAGCACAACATCTCAAGAATGGGTATTGTGTATTTATGAGAAATCATATCTTGGTTAAATTATTTTGAGTAAATACAAGATAATACTTGAAGACATCCCATTATTATGTAATATAAAAATGTGTTTTGCAAAGAATTTCCTAGTCTTACCTCTATATGAGAGCTTGAATTTTAAATTGATCTTACATAAAGAGTTATACAAATATCTAAGACTTTATATTGAATGGATATTTTCAATCATGGGGAGCTAATGATGTAACTATAGGAGAATATAGATAAAGGGTTTAGTCTCCCCAGTGTTTCACCATGGGGTACACCAGTCCTTTTCATCAATAGGAAGTATGGGTCAATGTGTCCCTATTTTGATTATTATGAGCTCAAAAAGATCACCAGAAAGAAAAGGTATCATCTTCCATGGATTAATGACTTGTTTGATCAGCTATGTGGAACCCATAATTTCTATAAGGTGGATCTTAAGTTTAGATAATATCATGTAGAGGTGAAGAAGGAGGATATCCCCAAGATAGATTTTTTTATATTTTATGGGTACTACTAGTTCATAATGAATATTTTTGGTCTCAATAATTGTAAGAACCCATGTTTTTTCGGACTGTATTTTTTAGGAAAAATTTGAATTTTGATTTTGAATGCTTATGAGGGGTAAAATGGTCATTTATCCTAATAGTTGATCTTAGATAATTTTTCTGACCACTATGTTGGTCCCAAAATAGGGTTTTTACCCAAGGATAAGAGTTTGGTGGAAATCTGAGCTGTTCGAATTTTAGCATAATATTTATTATTTAATAGTATTAAAATAAATATTAAATTATTCACATAGGTTTGTTTGGAAATAACTTTTAAACATAATTTTGTATTGATATTCTATCTGTTTCGTTGAGTTTTTAAGGTGTATTTTAACCGATGGAAGGCATAAACTCATGTCGGATGATGGGGCCGGCCCAGACACCTTTTTCTTTCTTTTCTTTTATTCTTACCTTTTCTTTATTTTCTCTTCCTTCCTCCTCCTTGTGAATGATCAATGTACTATCATACTTGGCCATGTATTTTCATAGGATTTGGATATTGAGAAGGAGATGTATCTGGGTGGTAATAGGGGTACCTATTTGAAGCTCTCAACGCGCAGATTCAGCGAAGGGAAACCATGAGCCGTGAAATCATCCGAAGCTTCACCGGTTTCCGCCCAAAGGTAGGGCCGTTTATGTTTTCAGAATATATCCCCTTTAAACATGTTTTTATGTCTTTAAAGCCTTATATTTCTTTATTATGTCTTCTTGAGGCCAGATATGTTGTTTCAGGGGAGAAAACGGGTGTCTCGGGCGTTTTGAGGGATTTGCTGCCGGAAAACCCAGAATACACGGTGTGTGTTTTAAGAGAACACATTGTGAGTTATTCCCATTCAGGGGAGATTATTTTTTACAAAGTACACATTTCGTACTTTTAGTACACGTTGTGTAGTGGTGATCATGTGTCCGGCCGTGTGCAAAAAGGACACGGAATGGTGGTTTTTAAAGAGTACATGCCCTATACTTTGAGTACACACCGTGTAGTGGCTCATGGGAATGTGTTTGGGTGAAATAACACATGGGATGAATTTCTATAAAAATTACATGTTTTTTATAGTAAATTACACGCAATGTATTAGTACAGAGGCAGACCCCGTGTGTCTGGCCATGTGTTCTGGTCATGTACTACTTCATCTTAGTAGTTTTGGGATAACTTATGCCCTAGAAGTTATAATTAGTCATGTGAGTAGTCCATTCTGAGCGTGTTTCTGTGAATATCGCAATGGTGGAATAATTTTAATATTTAGAGTTCATATAAGTAGTGTTTTAGGGGTTTATATCTAAATGGAGAGGTTTTTCCTCCAGTTATCGAGTTCAGTTGACACTTGAGAGTGAGAAATGGCGTGGATGATAGGTTCGGTGTTTGGACCAACTTAGTTGAGACCTTTAATATGAGAAGATATATGAGCTATCACCCATAACATATGCTTTATAGGATGTTCCCCTTGTGATATGTTCCCTTCTGGCCTATGAGGCTATGAGACAGGGCACTTCCAAGGATCCCCTAAGGGATGCCTTTCCTTGTGTGCTAACCTAGGGAGTCCCTTGTAGGATCTCTCTCCTAATTTTCCTTTAAAAGGCCCCATGTTATGGAATGTCTATATTGTACTTATTTTGAGGATACCTTGTAGTATTCCTATCTTACACTATGCTAAGGATCTGGTGTAGGATGCATCTGCTCGTGTTTACCTGGAGGATCCCGAGTATGATTCCTCATCAGTGTTTGACTTGAGAGACTCAGTAGGTGCCTGTTGATTAACTGACCCTGAGTTGTTATGTTGCTTTTGGGTAGAGATAGTGATTGACTGTCATCTAGAACCCTTGAAAAATTGTAAATTATGTGGGGATATGGATGTAGTATTGGGTTGGGCGTTCGACCCACCCTCACTTGTTTTTTATATCAGACTAGTTTTACTAATGAAATAGTGGTTACCAGAGGTGCTGCCTAGTTGGTGAATGTTGATCCTGATGTAAGGAATATTTCTATTTTGTGGGGATTCCTTCTATGCCTTGTGTTCCTGAGTAGAGATGGTTTGATTGTGAATGAGTTTATTTTCCATGTTATTCATGTGTTACCCATGTTTGTTTTGATTTGACCATTTGGTCTACCCTTGCTTGTTAGGCTGCTTGTTTCCTATGTCGAGTGTTGTTAGGATGGTGTGATTTTATCTGAAATGTTGTGATATGTTGTAGACTGTTATCCAAGTTTTTATTGAGGTTTACTTTAGCTTCCATATATATCATTATAAAATATTGACTTACATAGGTCTATGATAACCAGGTGTAGTAGACCATATGGAGAATGGATGTTGTGGGATTCTCCAGAGTGTCTTTTTACTATTACATTGTGAGACCGTAGGAGGGATAGACTTTGTGCTTTCTAAGAGTGTTTGCAGTTTCTTATATATAATCCAAAGGGGGAATTGGAAATTTAGTTATTTCTCAGAGTGCCTATTAGTTACTGATACGAGACCACTGGGAGAATTGACGGTGAGTGCTTCCTCAGAGAGTATTTTCTAAAGCTGAACCAGAGGGGTCATACTGTGAGTACTTCGTAGAGGGTTTCTCATGTTTTATTGGTTGAACAAGAGGGGTTAGGCTATGAGCACTTCCCAAAGGATTACTTTTTTTATTAGCTTTCTCAGATATATGATTCTGGAGTTGGATGAAGCAGGTACATGTTGATGGGATTACGGACGTAGAGGTCGACTTAATGATACCTGGCTTGAGTGGCACGATGTCCAGCTCAATTCCCTTGAACAGGCTGTCCAAAAGGCCAGGCTTATGGCCCCAAGGATCGGTTTCTAATATATTTTCTTATTATTTGATTCACCTGATCATGAATATTAAAATTTATGTATATGTGTATAGGTATGAGTCTATACATGTGTACATATATAAATATGGACATCCATGGTAGAACTTTATTAGTTGACAAGGATTATATACCCTGATTTCAATGGTGGTTTCACATTTGGTTTAATTTCTTTTTTTGTGTTCTAGCTAGGCTGAGCGTGTTGCTTTAGCATGCACTTTTAGCAGCACAGTTATAGGTTGCTTGTCGGGGTGCCCTACTAAGATTATTTCTCACCCCTACACATGCACCTCGGTGTACATATAGATTTTATGTCTGATTTTCAGGTTGATAACAAGTTGCATAGTGGATAGGGTTGAGGCCTAGTGTTGCATGATCGAGTGCAGCAGATTGAGTGGTTTTACTGATCGGGCTCATGTAGTTCAACAGTGTATGGAGATTGGGTATGTGGATTTGATCAGAGTTAGTAGTATATCCTTGTACTTTTACTTTCAGTTTTCTTTTTTACTTGTACCTTAATGATTAGCCTATTGGGTGACAAGTGTTGTATTGTATTGCATAGTTGATCAAGATTTTATAGCCTTTTACTATTACAACTTGTTCTATACAGTTGTTTATTTCTTCCGCACTCTATTTAATTTCCCTTGTGTATGATACATAGTTATTTCTGTTGTTTTCTTACTCTGGTATGACGGTATAGTCTCCCCACTATCACACCCTGGGCCCTCACTGCTAGTTAGCAGCCTCTGGCATATGGGGAGGCACGCTTGAGGTTTTCTGGTGAACCAGCTCGGAGCACCGGTTTAGTGGATTCTGGGTCAGGATATTAGAAAGTGGTATCAGAGGAGTTTTATTTTTGTGGTCTTCGCCATTTGGGATATGGTAGACAAGATTATTAGTAATGTGTTAGAACCTGTGATGGATATCAGACAGGTGCGTTGAGAACACTTGTTCCGGTAAGAAGTCCAGGTATCTAGGGTTTGGGATTGTTGTTCCGATTTTGCTATATTATATTTGTATATGATTTTTTCCTTGAGAGACGCACATGTTGTTTAGTGTTTTGAATTACTCTGTATCTCTGGATCTTTTCCATTGGTAAGACGCAAGGGATGGATTTTGACTCCTAATCGGCAAAGGAAAGAGGTGTCTCATACATCATACTAGGCACATAGGATTCACAACATATAGGCCTTCTAGTGTGTGTTTTTACTGACTAATGAGACCTTTGGGTCTTCTTACAAATACTTTTACTCTGATGACTGGTTATGTGGATCTTTGTAGAGGCATTGATGTGGGGATGATGACTCAGTCCTCGTGCACAGGTGGTGCAGTGACCCCAGTTTGTTGATATAGAACGTGATGCCTTTTTATTTAACCCCTTATTTGGAGTTTTTTCTAGGGTCTATGGTTAACTAGTCAGATCATTGAGTATGATGCTGATAGATACCAAGTATTTTCTTGTCAATTGGACCTCCTTGGGGTATTTCCATGTACATATTCCCGATGAGTATCAGTTCAAATTTTCACTTTTCCTTTGGTTGTGACCTCAAGGGAGCAGTTCCATATGGGGATTATTGCAGAGGTTCAGGGACATTTTAGGCTGTATTTTTTTCATCTTTAACTCTCATTGGTCGTTGTGATCTTTACCTTCTTTTGAGAGGTTTTGGATCTTTTGTCCTAGGTGGTTAGACTTTGTGACCTAGTTTTGAGGTGTTTTCTGTAGGGCTGGGTGGGAGACCTAGAGACCCTTGTTTTTGATTCGAACCCTTTAGGTTTATGTTTATTCTATTCTAGGGAAACCTATATGAGAATGGTTGGCTCGTGTTTTCCAATACCTTTTGGTGGTGCTTGTTTTTTTCACAACTAGCTTCGATGGGCGGGACTATTCGGGTGTCTGGCCTGGTCGAACAATGTTTTTGATGTAGCTGTTGCGAGTTTCATTGTTTGAATCTAAACCGATGAGTGGCCGGGAACGAGCCAATGACTATTTTTTAAATACTTTTCTTGGTTTGGGAGCTCATAAGTTGTGTTGGAATGTCCCTATGTTGTAGAGATGACTTTGTGAAATTTCGGGTTACTGTGAAATGGTTGACCCATGTTTGAATCCTGGTCAGGTATGGGCAGGATGTTAGCGTGACTCGAAGGGTGATGGACACGCCATCTATGAAATATTATTGTACTTCTGTTAGATATGATAATTCACTATCTTGATTCATCTTGATTATGTTGGTAGAGATTCTACTCTAAATCGAGATCCTTTTTCTTTCTTAATGTTCATCTCTATTGAGGATGGAACCTATTCTAGTTGTGCTCTCAGAGCGATGTAAGGAAATACAAAGGGTGGGGATTGGACCATTGGCCTTATAAGGATGGTTTTCCTTGTTTTGGTTAAATTATGGTGTTTTCCAGTGGGATTTTGAGCTCATAGTTTCTTTTAAGAAGACAATAAGGGTATTCTTATGATGGGGAGTACTAGATCAGTCGTAGTTGAATGTATTCTATGTAAAAGGAAGTTTTTAAAGCTATATGACTCATCGTTGGACAATCTAGAGATATTGGTTGTGCAGATTCTCAAGTTGGAAGCATGCATTTTGGTTCTTTTTCTAGGCTTCTCGAGGATGAGAAGTTTTATGTTGGGGAGTTTGTAAGAACCTATGTTTTTTCAGACTGCAATTTTGAGGAGAAAATTGAATTTTTGCTGTTGGATGCTTATGAGGTGTAAAATGTTCATGTTACCCTAATTGTTGATCTTAGATTGTTTTTCTAAATACTTCATTGGTCCTAGAATAGGGTGTTTACCTGAGGATTGGAGTTTGGTGGAAATCTGAGTTATTCGAATTTTAGCTAAATATTTCATATTTAATATTATTAAATTAAATATTAAATTATTTTCATAGGTTCATTTGGAAATAAATTTTAAAAGGAGAGTTTTATTGAGATTCCATCTACACCATTTATTCTGGAAGGGGGTATTTTAGCTTAGGGAAGGCTTAAACTCGTGTCGGGTGTCGGGCCGACCCGGGCCCCTTTTTCTTTCTTTTCTTTTCTTCTTTCCTCCTATTTCTTTTCTCTTCCTTCCTCCTTCTTCTTGTGCACGCTAAATGTATGATACAATATTTATGTGACTTTTTATATGATTTGGATATTGAGAAAGTGAGATATTTGGGAGGTAAGAGGGGTACCGATTCGAAGCTCTCGATGTGCTGATTTAGCAAAGGGCAACCATGAGCTGTGAAATCAACCAAAGCATCAGCATTTTTCTCCAGAAGATAAAACCATTTATGTTTTCAGCATAAATCCCCTTTAAACATGTTTTTTAACATCTTTAAATCCTTATATTTCTTTCTTGTGGCCCCTTGAGGCCAGATCTGTTGTTTCGGGGGCTAAAACTGGCATTTCCGGCGTTTTGAGAGACTTCACATCGGATGACCCAGAAGACACAGTGTGTGTTCTAGGGAAACATTTTGTGTGTTCTTCCCATTTAGGGGAGATGAATTTTTCTAATGTTTATGTCATGTACTTTGAGTACATGTCGTGTACTGGTGGTCGTGTGTTCGACTATGTGAAAAAAGGACAAGAAGGGTGGTTTTTAAGGAGTACTTGCCTTGTACATTAAGTACATGTCGTGTAGTATAGCATGGGAAAGTGATCATATGAAAATGCACATAGGAGTACTTTTTGTGAAAATTACACACCGTGTACAGTAATGTACATGTCGTGTACTATTACACAGGCAGACCCCATGTGTCTGGCCAAGTGTTCTGGCCATGTACTACTTCAGTGTAGTAGTTTTGGGATAACTTAGGCCCTAGAAGTTAGAATTGGGTGTGTGATTAGACCATTCTGATCATTTTTTTGTGTAGATTGCAATGGTGGAATCCTTTTGACATTTAGAGGTCATAAAAATGGTGTTTTGGTGGTTTATATCTAAATGGAGAGGTTCTTCCTCTGCTTATCGAGTACAGTTGACACCTGAGAGTGAGACTTGGCATGGATGATAGGTTGGGTGTTTGGACCAACTCAGTTAAGACCTTTAATATGAGATGATATATTATCTATCTCCCATAAAATATTCTTTAGAGGACTTTCCCCTTGTGAGACGTTCCCTTCTGACCTATGAGGTCATGAGACTGGGAACTTCCAAGGATCCCCTGAGGGATGTCTTTACTTGTGTGCTAACCTACGGATTCCCTTATAGGATATCTCACTTTTTTTTCCTTCGAGAGGATCCATGTTATGGATTTCCTGTATTTCACTTTTTTTGAGGATCCCGTGTAGGATTGCTCTCTTACTCTATTCTAAGGATCCTGTGCAGGATGCCTTCGCTCGTGTTTACCTGGAGGATCCTAAGTATGATTCCTCCCCAGTTTTTTTCTTGAGGGACCAAGAGATTTCTCATTGTCTGACCGACCCTGAGTTGTTACGTCGGGTTTGGAAAGAGATGGTGATCTAGTGTTACCTATAAACCTTGCCAAACTAGTAATTCAGTGGGGCTATGAAGGTAGTGTTGGGTTGGGCATTCTGGCCACCCTCACTCGTTTTTTTATATCTGACTTGGTTTGCTGATGCAGTAGTGGTTACCAGATGTGCTTCTTGGTTGGTGGCTATTGAGCCTAATGCGAGGCGTCTTTCTTGTTTGTTGGGATGCCTTCTATTCCTTGTGTTCCTGAGTAGAGGTGGTTTAATTGTGAATAGGGTTATTTTCTATACTATGGATGTGTTTCCCATGTTTGTTTTGATTTAACTATTTGGTCAAGCCTAGATTGTTAGGATACATGCATCCCATTCCTAGTGTTGTTAGGATGGAGTGATTTTATCTGAAATGTTGTGATATGTTGTGGACTGTTATCCAATAAGTTATTGAGGTTTACTTTGGCCTCCATATATATCGTTGGGCACTATTGACTTACACAGGGTCATGATAACCTGGTGTAGTAGACCATAGAGAGAATGGATGTTGAGGGCTACTATAGAGTGTCTATTTACTATTACGTTGTGAGACTATAGGGGAGATGGACTTTGTGCTCCCTCAGAGTGTCTTTAGTTTCCTCTAAATGGTCTATAGAGGGAATTGGATATTGAGTGCTTCCTTAGAGTGCCTATTAGTTACTAATACGAGACCACAGGGGGAATTGATGGTGAGTGCTTCCTCAAAGAGTCTTTTCTAAAGCTAAACCATTGGGGATAGACTATGAGTACTTCCTAGATGGTTTCTTTTGTTTGATTGGTTGAACCATAGGGGTGAGACTGTGAGTAATTCCTAGAGGGTAACTTGTTTTTTTATTAGCTTGCTCTGAGGTATAATTCTGGTGTTGGCCGAAGAAGGTACATGTCAATGGGATTACGAAACCAGAGACCAACTTAATGATACATGGCTTGAGTTTCATGACATTTATCTAAATTCCCTTGCACACGATGTCTAGGAGATCAGGCTTATGGTCCCAAGGATCAGCTGCTAATGTGGTTTCTTATTATGTGATTCACCTAATCATGAATATTTATATTTATGTTAATGTGTATAGGTATGGGTCTATACATGTGTACGTGTATAGATATGGACATTCATGGTGGTACTTGCCTAGTTGATGGGGATTACATACCCTAAGATTGATGGTGGTTTCACATTTTTTCTTCTTCCTTTTGTTGTGTTCCAACTTTGATGAGCACGTTTTTGTTTCATACACTTTTAGCAGCACAATTACAGGTTGCTTTTTGGGGTGCCCTACTGAGATTATTTCTCACCTATGCATGTGTGCCTCAGTGTACATGTAGATATTATGTCTTCTTTTCAGGTTGTGCATGTGTTTCAAGGTAGATTGGGCTAAGGCCCAGTGTTGCATGATCGAGCAGAGCTACTTGAGTGGTTCTACTAATCAGGCTCCTGCAGTTTGACAGTGTTTGGAGATTAGTTATATAGATTGGATTGGAGTTAGTATCAAAGCCTTGTAATTTTACATTCAGTTTTATTTTTTACTTGAATTTATATGATCGGCCCAGTGGGTGACTAGTGTTGTATTTTATTGCATAGTTGTTCAGGCTTTTATAGAATTTTACTGTTAAATCTTATTCTATTCAATTTTTTTATTACTTCTTCACTTTGTTTACATTCCCTTGTGTATGATACATAGTTATTTCTACTTTTTTATTACTCTAATATGAGGGTATAGTCTCCCCACTATCACACCCTAGGTCATCGATGCTAGTCGGTAGCCTCTAGTATACGGGGAGGCATTCTTGAAGTCTTGTGGTGAACCGGATCGGAGCACCGGTTTAGTGGCTTCAAGGTTGGGATGTTACAAAGTGGTATCAAATGATTTTTATTTTCTTGGTATTTACTATTTGAGATATGGTAGACATGAGTATTAGGATTGTGTCTAAACCTGTGACGAATATTAGACTTGTGCATCGAGAACACTTATTCTGGTAAAAAGTCCTGGTTTCCAGGGTTTGGGATTGTTGTTCTGATTTTGAAATGTTACAATTGTATATGATTGTTTCCTTGAGTGACGCACATGTTGTTTGGTGTTTTGATTTACTATGGATAGCAGGATCTTGTCTATTGCGAAGATGCAAGGGGTGGATTTTGACTCTTGGTTGGCAAATGAAAGAGGTGTCTCATTCATCATACTAGGTATGTATGATTCATAGTATATGGGAAATATAGTGTGTGTTTTTACTGACGACTGAGACCTTTGGGTCTGCTTACAAATAATTTTTACTCTGATGGCTGGTTATGTGGATCTACGTTGTTGCATTGGTGTGAGGATGATGACTCGGTCCTCATGCACAGGTGGTGCAGTGACCCCAGTTGGTCAATATGGCACGTGATGCCTTTCTGGTTAACCCTGTATTTGTTGTTGTTTCACAGGGTGTTGGTTAACTAGTCAAATCACTAAGTATGATGCTGAAATATGCCAAGGATTTTCTTGTGAATTGGACCACCTTGGGGAATTTCCATATACAGATTCCAGATGAGTGTCAGTTTAGCTTTTCTCTTTTTCTTTGGTTGTGAACTAGAGAGAGCAGTTCCTTATGAGGATGGTGGGAGAGGATCCGGTCCATCATAGGTCGTGTTTTTTCAACATTGACCCTCATTGTACATTGTGATCATTACCTTATTTTGAGAGGTTTTGGATCTTTTTTTCTAGTTGGTTAGACCTTGTGGCCCAATTTTGGAGGGTTTTTTGTAGGGCTATGTGGGAGACCTAGAGCCCCTTGGTTTTTATTAGAACCCATGTAGGTCGATGTCTATTCAATTATAGGGAAACCTGTGTGAGAATGGTTGGCCCATGTTTTCTAATACCTTTTGGTGGTGCTTGTTTTTTTTTCACGACTGGCTTTGACGAGCAGGACTGTTCAGGTGTCAGTCCTGGTCAACCAGTATTTCTGATGTTGTTGTTGCGGGTGGAATAATTTGAATCTAAACTAGTGAGTGGCTGGGAATGATCTAATGACTGTTGTTTTAAAACTTTTCATGGTTTGTAGCCTCTTATGTTGGGTTGGAATTTCCCTATGTTGTAGAGGTGACTTTGTGAAAGTCGGGTTTCTGTGAAATGGTTGAGCCGTGTTTGAATCATGGTCGGGTTTTGGAAGGATGTTAGCGTGGCTCGGAGGGAGATGGACACGCATTAATTGAAATATTAGTGTAATCCTATTAGAGACAAGCATGCACTATCTTTATTTGTCTTGAGTTTGCTAAGATTTCTTTGACCCTACATTGAGTTCCATTTTATTTCTAAATGTTCATCCCTATTGAGGATAGAACCTGTTGTGGTTGTGCTCTTGGAGCAGTGTAAGGAAAGACAAATGGTGGGGAGTGAACCATTGGCCTTATGAGGATAGTTTTCCATGTTTAGGTTAAACTAAAGTGTTTTCCAATGGGCTTTTGAACTCAACGTTTCTTTTAAGAAGACGATAAGGGTATTCATATGGTGGGGAGTACCAAATCAGTCGTAATTGAATGTCTTCTATATCGAAGGAAGTTGTTAACACTATATGACTAGTCATTGGACAATATAGAGAGATAGGATGTGTAGATTCTCAATTTGGAATCATGGTGGTTGGTCCTTTTTTCTGGGCTTCTCGGGGATGATAAGGTTTACGGTGGGGCGTTTGTAAGAACCCATGTTTTTTCAAATAGCAGTTTTGAGCATAAATTTTAATTTTTATTGTTGGATGCTTGTGAGGGGTAAAATGGTCATTTTACCCTAATAATTGATCTCAGATAATTTTTTTGACCATTCAGTTGGTCCCAGAATAGAGTGTTTACCCTAGGATGGGAGTTTGGTAGAAATATGAGCTGTTTGAATTTTAGCAGAAGATCTACTATTTAATTTTATTAAATTAAATATTAAATTATTCGCATAGGTTTTTTTGGAAATAACTTTTAAACAGAGTGTAGTATTGAGATTTTTTCTACTCCATTTAGTTCGGAATGGGTATTTTAGCCTAGAGAAGGCATAAACTCATGTCAGGCACTGGGGCCGGCCAGGGCCCCTTTTTCTTCCATTTCTTTTCTTCTTTCCTTCTCTTTCTTTTCTCTTCCTTCCTCCACCTTGCACACACCCCTTGTATGATACTAAATGGCCATGTATTTTGAGAAAAGTTTGATATTGAGAAAGAGAGATATTTTGGAGGTAGGAGGCATACTGATCCAAAGCTCTCGACGCGCTAATTCAGCGAAGGGCAACCATGAGCCTTGAAATCAACCGAAGCTTCGGCGGTTTCTGATCGAAGGTAGGGCCATTTATGTTTTCATCATATATTCCCTTTAAACGTGTTTTTTAAGTCTTTAAATCCTTATATTTCCTACTTGTGGCCCCTTGAGGCCAGATCTGTTGTTTTTGGTGTCAAAACTAGTGTTTCGGGCTTTTTGAGGGAATTCAAGTTGGAAATACCAGAATACACGGCGTGTGTTCCAGGGTAACATGCCGTGTGTTCTTCACATTCAGGGAAGATGAAGTTTACCAAAGTACATTCCGTGTACTTTGAGTACATGCCGTTTAGTGGTGTTCGTGTGTCTGGTCGTGTGCATAAAGGACACGGAATGGTGGTTTTTAAGGAGTACATGTCGTGTACTTTGAGTACACACCGTGTAGTGGAACATAGGCAAGTGTTTGGGTGAAAATTATCATGGGATGAATTTTTTTGAATAGTACACACCATGTACAGTAAATTACATTCCATGTACTATTAGACAAGCAGACCCCATGTGTCTGGCCAAGTGTTCTGGCTACGTACTACTTCATCTTAGTAGTTTTGGGATAACTTATGCCCTGGAAGTCATAATTGAGCTGTGAGTAGTCCATTTAGAGCGCTTTTACATATATATCACAATGGTGGAATCCTTTGTACATTTACAGGTCATATAAATGGTTTTTTGGGGGTTTATTTCTAAATGGAGAGGTTCTTCCTCTAGTTATCGAGCTCAGTTGAAACCTGAGAGTGAGACTTGGCGTGGATGAAAGGTTAGGTGTTTGGTCCTACATAGTTGAGACCTTTAATATGAGATGAGATATGAGCTATCTCATATAACATATACTTTAGAAGATGTTTCCCCAGTGAGATGTTCTCTTATGGCCTATGAGGCCGTGAGACCGGGCACTTCCAAGGATAACCTGTGTAAAGACCTGGAAATTCCATGTAATTTTTTTTAATTATATAGGAATTTTACGAGTCCGTGAAAATTGATAGAATGTGATTCCGAGGCCCATTGTGCCCAAAATAAATTTATGAACTTTTTTTAGCTACGTTCTGTAAACATAAAAGTGGTTTTTTGTAACTTTTTAGTGGTGCTTGGAATTGAAATTCTAGGGCACCGTTGAACTCACACCACTAGTATTCTCTTAAGGAGACCTTCACCTCGACCGTAGTAGGTCGAGTGTGAAAGTTAGTTTTTGTGATTTTTCATGGAAATAAAAATAAAATAAACTTTTATTTTATTTTTATCCTCCTAATTTAATGCTTGGTGGTGGGAACCACCCAAGCTAGAAAACCCCCCAATTCAAATCCATGGTGGTGGGGACCACCCGAACCCCTCTTAAGGGGGGGGGGCCTTTCAACTCCCCATTAATTATTCTACCATTTAATTATGCCTCAACAATTTTTTAATGATGACAACTTAAATTAAATTGATAAAAACATATTTTATTGGCTCCTCATTTTTCTTTGGGGGAGAAATCGTTGGAAAAGGTAGAAGCCTAAGAGAACATGGAGGAACTCATCTCCAATGAAGAATGAGGAACCGATCTCGAGCAATGATTGGAATCACCTTCTAAAGGCAAAAAACACCGATGTCTTCAAAAAAAATGAACTGACATCCGTCCTTACCTCTTCGTCGATCTCCAATGGAACCTTCGAGGTAGGGATTGTTGTTTTGAATTTCCCCTTTCTCGTTCTTGACAATTATTCGTGATTCAAGAAATATTTGAACCGCTTTCTACCGCCCTAACACAGAGGGTATGGGCTAAAAGAACATGGACTGACTCCTCCACAAAAAATCTTTTTGGTTCTTGGTATGTTCTTCGTGATGGAGGAGGATGGTATCTGACACCGTTGGGGCTCAGGAATGGCGGTTGGAACCACGGCCGGCCACGAAGATGGTGGTGGCGCAACTACAAAGACAGTGGCGGTGCAACTGTGCCGCTGGAAAAGGGTCGTGGCCTGTCGGTCATGGCAGAGCAAGGGCGGTGGCCAACGGAGGCTGGTCGCATGACGGGGGGGTCATGCATCCGCACCACAAGGTGAGGGGCCACGACTTTGTGTCGTGACGATAAAGGGAGGGCGGCTGATGTTCGGTCGTCCGTGGAGGGGCAGCGCACGATGCACCACCGGGAGGACCAAGGGCCGGCCATTTCGACTGGCCAAGCTAGACTGAGCGGTACATACAGCGGTTCTCGCATGCTTCCTAGTGACCGAATGGCTTTGGTTGTTCGGTGAGTAAGAGTGGGGGTCGCGCGTCTCCCCCTCGCATTCGGCCTGGCCGGGTCATCCAGGTCGGGCCGCCCAGCTTAGGTCGGGCCGCCCAGTGTAGGTCGGGCCAGACCCAGCGGGCTATTTCAAACCCAGTGGGCCGGGCTGGACCCAGCGGGCTGATTTGACCTGAACCGGGTCGGGTCGACCAAGGCTGGGTCAGGTCAGACCAAACCCAGACCAACTTCAACCCATTTTCGCTCTATCGGCCATATCATGAGCTTCAGGTGTCCGTTTGATAAACCGTATGTATTGATGGAGACCCTGGATCGAGACAGTCCTTTTTTTATACCACACTTGATATTTGGATAAATTTTGGGTATGACGGGTTGGATCAAACACAAATCCAACCGGGCCCTCGGGACTAAAAGGCCAATAACTTGCAGATCAGGCATCCGATTGACGCATCGTCCGTTGCATTGAGACCCATTATTTCTGGAGAACCTTTGGGATACTTCTTCATGGGGCATGGTGTTAGTTGGAGTATTGACTTGTTTCTGGAGGAGACCCTCCCAGAATCAAGCAAACTTAGTGCAGGAACCCTGTAGCTGGATGTACATGAGAAAGGGATCCTTCGTGGGTCTGTATTTTAGGGTTCCACATGGATACACTCTAGGAATACATGTGGTAAAACTCTAGGATACTATGTGGGTCTAATTTACTAGGATCCTCTGTGGGTATGATGATATACTAGGATCCTGTGTGGGTCTGCTGTACTAGGATCCTGTGTGGGTCTGATGATGTACTAGGATCCTGTGTGGCTCTGTTGTACTAGGATCCTGTGTGGGTCTGATGATGTACTAGGATCCTACATGGAACTTTCTCTTAACAGGGTAATATGATTCATTAGTTACATCTAACCATCTACACTTATGTACTTAAGTTATACCTAGTATGAGGTGAGTTATTACCTTTGTGGTGATACCATTGCATTATTCTTTTGTGTGGCGTACCTATGTGGTACTTACCTTCATGGTGATACCTTTGTGGTATTCTTCGGTGTCATGTACATGTGTGGTACTTACCTTCGTGGTGATACCTTTGTGGTATTCTTCTGTGTGGCGTACTTTTGTGGTACTTTCCTTCGTGGGGATACCTTGGTGGTATTCTTCTGTGTGGCGTACCTCTGTGGTACTTACCTTCGCAGTATTCCTTCCTTTGTGAAACAATTGAGCATTGGGATTTTGAGTTAGACCATATGTTTCCTCATGATTAGGATGGGTATATTTGATAACTTGGGTATATGTATGGTGATATACTTAAGTAGGTTTTTCAGATGATTTCATGCTTTGTGGTTTATCCCTTGTGGGATTGTGAGACCTTGAGGGTCTCAGGGTCCCTAATAAGTATTGTTATACTCACCCCTATACGAGCTATGATCGCACCTTGTTGTGTTTTTTGCAGATGATGTAAAGCGCTGACAGAGGAATAGAGTACCAGGATTGGAGGTAGCTTGGAGGTGGACTTAGACGAGGCATACCACAGAGACGATTGTTTGAGAGTTGTACCTACCCTTCAGGTTGGATCCTTGGTGTGTGTTCACATGAGCTGTTCAGTTTACTTATACCTCCCAGTTTTACTTGTACTTTATAGTTTTATTTTACTTTACTATTGGGCTTGTATTCTGGCCTCTTTTTCTTCTGTACGTATCCTTTTTTATGATACAGTTTACTTGTGTTCGTATCTTGTTGTGTGCTTGGTTGTGTGTTTTTACAGGATATAAATGTAATGTCTTCCTGATTTTAGGGAATACGCCTTTCGGTGCTAATCATCAGCCCCTGGCCTATGGAAGGTGGGCTTGGGGTAGTCATGGCACGGGCCTTGGAGGACGGGTCATGACAAATTGGTATAAGAGGATTCAGTTCTACCATAGAACATCAGACCCTGATCATTTAATTGCAATAGTGTTAAGTGTGGTGAGTGTGGTTATAAGTTTAAGGAATTTGGTGTTGGTCCAGTGGCTGACATATCCATACACCAGGACCCTGACTCCTGATTTTTGACTTAGTGCATGAAAACACTGATTGCATGTGTGTTTTGAAAAATTTTCTAGTGAAACTCTTGAGTTAGCACACCAGGTATAACATATTTACTCTAGTGCAACTGTTTCTTTTTAGGATGCCTCCACATAGATATCCAGCTAGGGTTCCATGTCTAGTACGCACTGATATCCCATCGAGCGATGAGGTCTCGATGCAGGGCCCTCTTCTAGTAGAGGAACCAACGGTACCATTACTAAATGGGCCACTGATGCCACCAGACCCAGCAACAGAGAGTGCACTCTGCTTGAGCGAGTTGTACGAGTTCCAATTCCATAAGTTACCCAAGTTTAGTAGAGAGACAGACCCACATGCGGCTAAGGATTGGTTGGAATCCTTAGTGAGAGTCTTCCGATTAGTAGGGACACTAGAGGATCTCATGTTGATCCTTGCCACCAATCTTCTACAGGAAGCAGCAGGTAGATGGTGGATCTTGATGCTCAAGGTTCACAACCAGGTGACATGTAAAGACCCGTAAATTTCAAGGAATTTTTTTTAATTTCTTAGGGATTTTTTGAGTACGTGGTTTCTGAAGGCACCTGATTTCGAGGCCCGGTGTGCCCAGAATCATATTCCAAAGTTTATCTCGAGTATGTTTAGTGAATGAACGAGCGGGGTTTTTTATCTTTTGAACCGATGCTCGGAATCAAAATCTGAGGGCATCGATGAACTCGCAGTGCCGGTATTTTCTTAAGAGCACCTTTACCGAAGGAGTGTTTTCTTGGGAGGAGTTATAAAAAAATTGTGGATTAAATGATAAGTAAAATAAATTTGTGTACAATTTTATTTTATCCATGGAAGTTAAATTCTCTCATGGGAAGTTGATGGTGGGGCCCACGACCACCCAACTTCCCATGTGTGGTTATGAGGGAGGTGGGGCCCACATGAGCCCCCACCTTTTCACATTCTTTAACTCCATAACTTCCCCTTTTTTTGTTAACTCCCCTTTAATGTTAAACCACTCACCTCCTCCTCTCTCCCTCATAAACACTTGCCAACCCATTAATTTAATGAATTTAATCCCTTAATTTAATTTGAATAAGTGTTTTGAATGTTTGAATTTCATGGAAAACATAATAAAATAAGGGGGAGGCCTTATTTTATTAGGTTGGATAGTTGTGTGAGTATATTGGGTGAGGGAGAGCTCTTGTCCCTTGGAAGAACTTCATCTTCTTCGGCAAAGAACGCCCCCACTACAAGGAAGAACGCTATTTCACCGAGGGAGAGGATCGGCTCGGCGACTCGGTTTCTTCCGTCATCTACTTCCTCCAAGACCAAGGAGGAGGAACCAACGCGGAAACTCACCATCGACGTTTCCTTTCAATCTTATCTCCGCTTAAAAGGAAGGAGATGGCGTTTCCTCCTCAGACGTTCTCCGTCGACGTATACGGAGCTTCACCCCACGATGTCGTTTTCTGTGATGATCATTGTTCTACAACTTCTGTCGCGGTAGGGGTGTGTTTTGAATTGAGAAATATTGGTTTTCCTTCCATGTTGATGTTTCTCCCTAAACCTTTTGCTATCAAACTAATGCGGAAGGAACCAGACCAAACTAACACGGTCTGATTCCTCCGCCATTCTTATTGTATGGTGTTCTCTAACCATTCTTGAGCGGTGAATCAAGGAAATTTTTTGGAGGCGATCGGAGGCCCGAAAACATCAGAAATGGCCTCAGAATGTCAGGACGACCTAAGAATGGGATTTTTGTAGCAAACAGATCATCAGAACAAAGGACAGATGCCTTGGGTGGCGTGCTGGCCAGAGGCGTCGTTTCTGGAAAATTCCAGAATACATGGCGTGTACTTCCAAAGCACACGCCGTGTAGTGAAAGCGTTCAGCGGTAGAAGTAACAGAGATAAAATGAAGTGACACATGGCATGTGACACTAGTCACACGATGTGTAAAGTCCACACAGTTTGACAGGGGAGACTTCGATGGACATGAAGTGTATTCAAGGGAAATACATGGACACGGACAAAAATACATGGCCATGAGGCATGGCATGTATTATCTTCATTCAAAGGCATAAGTGTCTTTGTGAGTCTCGGCGTGTAATTTGGGAGCACACGGACACAGGAAAAACCATACGTCCAAGTGGCACGGCCTGTACTACCTTCACTTTGGTAGAAGAGGCTTCGTGATGACTCGTCCTGTATTCCGAGAATACATGGACATGGGGTGGAGTACACTGGTAGGTACTCCACCACATGGCCAGACAGGGCCAGCGTACATGGAGCTGACCCCAGAAGTTTGGACATGGCATGTAACCATACCACACGCCGTGTACTTACCTTTTACACAAACAACCCTTTGACACATGTTGTGGTACATGAATAGTACCCATGGACTGAAGACATGGCGTGTAACCATACCACACACCATGTGCTTTCTTTTTACACGACTAGCCCCAAGACATGGGCCGTTTCACATGGTAAGTACCCGAGGACTGATGACACAGTGTGTATTCATTACCTACATGTCGTGTACTTTTGGGAAATGTCTTGGTCGTCTTATTCTCCATGACTCGGGCATGTTTTTCTTGGTTTTACCATATGAAGTGGTACAGAACATTGGGATACATCATCTATGGTCTTCGTGACGGTTGATGTATCCACCCATTTGACTCAAGGAATGGACCCTCCCGAAATCGAGTATGATTTGTGCGAGAACCTTAGAGCTTGATGCGACTGTGAGGACTACCGTGCTAGGATCCTTTGTGGGTTCGATGACGATGATGACTGTACTTGGATCCTACGTAGGTTCGACAACAAGGACGACTGTACTTGGATCCTCCGTGGGTTCGGCAGTGATGACGACTGTACTTGGATCCTATGTGGGTTCGACAGTAATGGTTACTGTACCTGGATCCTACGTGGGTTCGGCAGTGAAGACTTTTGTACTTAGATCCTACGTGGGTTCGGCAGGGGAGATGATTCAGAGGCTACATCTATCATCTCCACCCCTCTTCATGAGTAGTATACCTGTGTGAGCTGAGTCTTGACTTTCAATCATTATATTTGATATGATTGGCTTGCTTTCCTGTGTGGATTGGGTTGTGCCTTCCTATGTGGATTGGGTTGTACCTTCCTGTTTGGACTAGGTTGAACTTGGGATCGTGAGTTGGAGCCAAACTAGACTTGATTACTTAGGTATATGTATGGGAATATACCTAAGTAGGGTTTGTTGATACTTCGTGATTTTATCTTTCCTTTGTGGTTTATCCTTTGTGGATTCTGGGAGACCTTCAGAAGCCTCAGGGTCCCTACTGAGTATCGTATACTCACCCTACACGGGCTATGCCCGAACTACGTTGTGTTGGTTACAGACGACGGACAACGTTGATCGTGGTTGAGGATCATGGAGTTGGACGATACCTGGAGGTGGATCACTGGATGGGACGTACACGGAGCGGACGGCTGGACCCGAGGAGCTGAGGAAACTATCTATACCCACCCTTCAGGTGGGATTTCTAGAGGATGGCTCGGAGTTGCTGCTTTACTTTTATACTATTGTACTTTCTTTTCAGTTGTACTTTACTTTCAGTTGGGTGTGTATTCTGGCCCATTTACTTTCCAGCAATTACTTTTGTACCCAATTTACTTAGTGTTTACTTTAACTTGTGTACTCTATTGTGTTTCTTTACTTATTTAAAGTCATTGACTTCCCTTTTATCGGGATTTATGCCTTTGGTGGTAGTTTCTAGCCCCTGGCCTATAGAAGGCGGGCTTGGGGTAGTCACGGCACGGGCCCCGAGGACGGGTCGTGACAAATTTATATTAGAGGAGTCGGTTCTACCACAGAACTCAGGACTCTGATAATTTCTTCTATGTGAAGCAATAGTGTTTAGGGTATTGGGCGTGGTTATCAGTCCAGGGAGTCCAGTGTTTGTGAGGTGGCCGACGTATCCATACACCAGGACCCTGACTTCTGATTTTCGACTCAATGCATGAAAACATTGATTGCATGTGTGTTTCAAAAGTTTTATTTGTGATTACTTTGTGTCAGCTCACTAGGTATACTATATTAATCGTGGTGCACCTGTTTCTTTCAGGATATCCCTATGATGGCATCCAGCTAGGGTTCCGAGTTTTGTGCGAGACGACAGCCCACCGAGTGACGAGGCCTCAGTGCAGGGCCCCATTACAGTGGAGGCACCGGCGGTACCTCTACCCGTCGAGCCACTGATGCCACCCACCTCAGCAGCTGAGAGTGCACATCGCCTGATTCCAATACACGAGTTTTAGTGTCAGAGACCTCCTAGGTTTCTTGGGGAGATGGACCCACAGGTAGCTGAGGATTGGCTAGAGGTTGTTGTTCGAGTCTCCATATTGTTAGGGACACCAACAAACCACATGGTGATCCTTGCAGTGAGTCTCCTGCACGCGATAGTAGGTAGATGGTGGAGCCTGATGCTCCAGGTGCATGACAAGGCATCTCTCCTATGGTCGGACTTCGAGATCCTCTTCCACTCGGAGTTCGTTCCAGCCACCCTCTCTGCGGTGCGCATCCAGGAGTTACTACAGCTGCGGCAGGGTAGCATGTCAGTAGCCCAGTACTCGGCGAGATTTACTGATCTCTTGTGCTACTCCACGTACATGGTACGAGACCCATTTTTTCAAGCCCGAACCTTCGAGCAAGTACTGAGGCCTGAGATTAGGGCATCGATGATCTCCCTCAGCATTCTGACGTAGGCAGGAGTACTGGAGCGAGCCCTTATTGTGGAGAGATTTCTTGTTGATCCTTCACCAGCAACGAGACCTACTGCAGGGTGGAAAGTAGCAGAGTCTTCTTCAGCTGGTAGTAGACAGGTGTTGCAGAGGTCCAAACGGACCAGACCATCAGGAGGACGACCTCAGGACACTGGTTCAGATGTGTGGGGCACATGCAGTAGAGGCAGTCATACGAGAGGTAGATAGTGCTATGCATGTGGCGGACAGGGCCACATGGCTCAGGACTGTCTGACCCGCCATGTAGAGGAGCAGCAGACGATTGAGGGACCACCCAGGCAGAGGCAGAGGTTCGACTGTGGCGGTCCATGGGGAGCAGGCGGACGAGGCAGAGGAGCTGGCCGAGCAGTGAGTGGTGGGTGATGCTTTGAGGCTCTGCCACCACCACCACCAAGAGGTCCACCCTGACCACAGGGAGCTGGCGGACAGAGACAAGCTCAGCTTCAGGCAGTGGAGGCCTACGACCACGGCGCACCTGAGATGATTCGAGGTACTATATGTTTCTACTCCACCCTTGATGTAGTTCTTATAGACATAGGAGTGAGTCATTATTTCATTGTCTATTCCCTTGTTCATATCTCAGAGATTATGATGGAGTTGTTGGCTCGATCCTTATGGTTAAAGACTCTTGCGGGAGTAGACTTGATGATTATGCACTAGTTCCAACAGTGTGAGATTACTCTAGGAGGCGAGATCTTCGGCTTAAATCTTCTTGTAGTGGCGTCGAGGCCTTACGACATTATCTTGGGCATGTATTGGTTATCTACGGTCCATGATTAGATCGACTGTATTAGGCGCAAAGTGTGATGTGTTCGCACCAATGGGAGCAGGTTCACCTTCACCAGCGAGAAGGGATATTTGTCAGTGCAGGATGGACTCACCTAGAGGAGAGGACAGCCGATTACTCATCAGTTGGCTAGTCTCATCCTAGGAGCAGTTGACGTGCGGAGTCCGAGTTTTCCTATTGTGGTGGATCAGTATGCTGACATTTTTCCTAACGATGTTCTAGGACTACCTCCTCATAAAGAGGTAGACTTATATATTGACCTGTACCCGGGGACAGCCCCGATATCTACTCCAGCATATCGGATGGCTCCCGCTGAGCTTCGAGAGCTAGGGGTACAGCTGGAGGACTTGCATGGCAAGGGATTTATCTGACCCAGTGTTTCACCCAGGGCATCCCCGATTTTTTTTCCAGGAGGGCAGATGGGAGATTGCGACTATGTGTTGACTACCATCGCCTAAAACAGGTGACTGTGAAGAACAAGTATCCACTTCCGAGTATTGATGACCTCTTCGATCAGCTCAAGGGAGCACGATGGTTCTCGAAGATAGACCTCAGGTCATGCTATCATCATCTCAGAGTTCAATATGAGGATGTGCAGAAGATGGCCTTCAGGTGTCGGTATGGACACTACGAGTTCTTGGTTATTCCTTTCGATGTAAACAATGCTACAGTAGTGTTCATGAGTTTCATGAATAGGATCTTCCAGCCTTACCTCGATCGATTTTTTGTAGTCTTCATCGACGACATATTGATTTACTCGACTACTGAGGAGGAGCACGCCTACCACTTGTGGGTTGTATTGGACACACTCTCAGAGAACCAGCTTTATGGAAAGCTCTTGAAGTGCTAGTTTTGGATTCGAGAGGTCCACTTATTGGGACATGTCATCTCTGAGGTGGGAGTTGCAGTGGATCCTGCGAAGATCGAGGCAGTTCTAGCTTGGGATCCACCCAGGAGTGTGACAGAGGTGTGGAGTTTCCTAGGTTTGGCTGGGTACTATCGGAGATTTTTGTTAGACTTCTCCAGAGTTGCAGCACCACTTTCATCTTTGACAAAGAAGGTTAAACCCTTTGTGTGGTCAGATAGATGTCAGTAGAGCTTCCAGGAGCTGAGACAGAGATTGACCAGTGCACCCATCTTGAGGCTACCGGAGGAGGGCGTAGGGTACGTAGTTTACTGCGATGCATCAGGGACTGGACTCGGGTGTGTCTTGATTTAGGAGCAGGCAGTGATCACCTATGGATGAAGACAGTTGAGGCAGCATGAGCAGAACTATGCTACCCATGACCTAGAGTTAGCAGCAGTGGTCTTCTCCTTGAATATGTGGCAGAACTATCTGATGGGAAAGCGCTTTACAATCTACTCTGACCACCAGAGTCTCTTGTACATATTCTCACAGAAGGACGTGAACCTGAGACAGTGGCGATGGCTCGAGTTCCACCAGGACTATGACTTTGAGATAGTCTACACTCCTGGGAAGGGGAAAGTGGTAGTTGATGCTCTCAGTAGGAGGATGGGAATTCAGCTACTTGGGGAGGCGACAGAGCAGTTAGACACTTTGTAGATATCCTACGTGGAAATAGATTGGGAAGCCTTTATATAGTCACTCATATTCACTCCTCCACTACTTCAGCGGGTCAGAGAGGCGTAGTGTGGGGACATTGACTATGAGAAGCGACGTGCATAGTTATCCTCAGGACAGGCACCTGATGGATTTTGTGTTGGAGGAGATCACGTTATCCGCTTCATGGGACATACCATAGTACTAGTTGCATTACAGGAGGAGGTGCTGAGTGATTTTCACACTTCCCCTCTGTCGGTACATCCAGGACTAGCGAAGATGTACCAGGATATTAGATGACAGCACTGGTGGCCAGGTATGAAGAAGTTTGTAGCAGAGTTTGTTTCACGATGCCTCACCTTCCAGCAGTTGAATGTGGAGCACCAGGTACCAGCAGGTTTGGTAAATCCCTTAGAGGTCCCGGAGTGGAAGGGGGGAGGGATATCTATGGATTTTGTGACAGGACTCCCACATACTTCCAGAGCACATGACTCCATCTAGGTGATTGTCGACCGGCTCACTAAGTCGGCCCACTTCTTACCTATCACAGAGCAGGGCTCAGTGGAGAGCTTGAGATGCATCTATGTTTAGTAGATCATACGAATTCATGGTGTGTCATCGTCTACCGTCTCTGATCGAGACGCTCGCTTTACTTCCCGGCTTTGGAAGGGGTTGCAGGAGGCGTTTGGGACACAGTTACACCTGAGCACTTCCTTTAACCCACATACGGATGGTCAGACGGAGAGAAACATTTAGACTCTCGAGGACATTCTCTGTGCATGTGTCCTTGACTTTGGTCGCAGCTGGGAGGATCATCTTCCTTTGGTGGAGTTTGCATACAACAACAGCTACCACTCCACCATCAGTATGGAACCATATCAGGCATTGTACGGATGACCTTGTAGATCACCTCTATGCTAGACAGACCCTAGGGAGTCAGCACTTATAGGACCAGAGATGGTCCAGGCCACGACGAAGAAGGTATAGATCATCCAAGAGCAGATGAGGACTGCTCAGAGCCGACAGAGGTCCTATTGCTGACAGGAGGCAGAGACCACTGGAGTTCGAGGATAGTGACCACGTCTTCTTACGGGTCTCACCTCAACATGGACTACAAGGATTTGGTCAGGGTGGCAAGTTATCTATGTGCTTCATCAGACCATTATAGGTTCTCAGTAGGATAGGCGAGGTAGTTTATCGCCAGGATCTTCCACCTCAGTTGCACCGGGTACACGACATCTTCCACGTATCTTAGCTGAAGAGATACGTGCATGACCCGACACATATCATTGATCATGGGGAGATGGACATAGATGACGAGGAGACTTTTGCAGAGGTCTCAGTGGAGATCGAGGATCGACAGGAGTGGGTCCTATGTGGATGGTTGATTCCTCTAGTGCGCATCAGGTGGCAGCACGGGAACCTCCAAGAGAGCACATGGGAGAGGGAGGCTCAGATGCGTGCTCAGTACCCTCATTTTTCCCTAGTTTGTGATGTATCTTTACGGGGACGTAAATACCTAAGGTGTGAATAATGTAAAAACCCGTATATTTCAAGGAATGTTTTTTAATTTCTTTGGTATTTTACGAGTATGCGGTTTTTTCCAGCACCAGATTCTGATGCCTGGTGTGCCCGGAATCATTTTCCGAATTTTAGCTCAGGTACGTTCAGTGAACGAACGAGTGGGTTTTTCTATCTTCTGAACCGGTGCTTAGAATCGAAATCTGAGGGCACTGATGAACTCACAGCGCCGGTATTTTCTTAAGAGGACCTTTACAGAAGGTGTGTTTTCTTGGGAGGAGTTATAAAAAATTGTGGATTAAATGATAAGTAAAATAAATTAGTGTACAATTTTATTTTATCCATGGAAGTTAAATTCTCTCATGGGAAGTTGATAGTGGGGCCCACGACCACCCAACTTCCCATGTGTCATTATGAGGGAGGTGGGGCCCACACGAGCCCCCACCTTTTCACATTCCTTAACTCCATAACTTCCCCATTTTTTTGTTGACTCCCCTTTAATGTGAAACCACTCACCTCCTCCTCTCTCCCTCATAAACACTTTCCAACCCATTAATTTGATGAATTCAATCACTTAAATTCATTTGAATAAGTGTTTTGAATGTTTGAATTTCATGGAAAACATATTAAAATAAGGGGGGGACTTATTTTATTATGTTGGCTAGTTTTGTGAGGATATTGGGTGAGGGAGAGATCTTGTCCCTTGGAAGAACTTCATCTTCTTCGGCGAAGAACGTCCCCACTTCAACGAAGAATGCTATTTCACCAAGGGAGAGCATTGGCTCGGTGACTCAGTTTCTTCTGTCATCTTCTTCCTCTACAACCAAGGAGGAGGCACCAACATGGAAAATCGCCATCAATGTCACCTTTCAATCTTCTATCCGCATCAAAGGAAGGAGATGTCGTTTCCTCCTCGGACGTTCTCCGTCGAGGTATACGGAGCTTCACCCCGAGACACCTTTTTCCACAACGATCATCATTCGACAACTTTTGTTGAGATAGGGGTGTGTTTTGAATTGAGAAATATTGGTTTTCCTTCCATGTTGATGTTTCTCCCTAAACCTTTTTCTATCAAACTAATGTGGAATGAACCGGACCAAACTAACATTGTCTGATTCCTCCTTCATTCTTGTTGTATGGTGTTCTCCAACCGTTCTTGAGCAATGAATCAGGGAAAGTTTTCAGAGGAGATCGGAGGCCCGAAAACATCAGAAATGTCCTCGGAATGTTGGGACGACCTAAGAATGGGAGTTGTGTAGAAAACAAATCATCGGAACAAAGGACTGACGCCTCGGGTGGCGTGCTGGCGAGAGGCGTCGTTTCTAGAAAATTCCAGAATACACGGCATGTACTTCCAAAGCACATGCCGTGTAGTGAAAGCGTTCGACAGCAGAAGTAATGGACATAAAATGAAGTGACACGCGACGTGTGACACTGGTCACACGGCATGTATTGTCCACACAGTTTGACAGAGGAGACTTCAATGGACATGGCGTGTATTCAAGGGAAATACACGGACACAGACAGAAATACATGGCCATGAGGGATGGCGTGTATTATATTCATTGAAAGGAATAAGCGGCTTTGCGAGGCTCGGTGTGTAATTTGAGAGACACACGGACACGTGCAGAACCACACGTCCAAGAGACACAGTGTGTACTACCTTCACTTTGGCAGAAGCGGCTTCATGATGAATCAGCGTGTATTCCGAGAATACATGGAAACGGGGTGGAGTACACGGGCAGGTACTCCACCACATGGCCAAGCAGGGCCAGCATACATGGAGCCAACTCGAGAATTTTGGACACGGCGTGTAACCATACCACACGCCGTGTACATACCTTTTGCATGAACAACACTTTGACACGGGTTATGGTCCACGGATAGTACCCGTGGACTAAAGACAAGGCGTGTAACCATACCACATGTCTTGTACATACTTTTTACATGACTATCCCCATGAAATGGGCTGTTTCACACGGGCAGTACCCAGTGACTGATGACACGATGTGTATTGATTACTTACATGTCGTGTACTTTTGGGAAATGGATTGGTCGTCTTGTTCTCCATGACTCGGGCACATTTTTCTTGGTTTTCCCCTATGACATGGGACGGAACTTTGGGATACATCATCTTTGTTCTTCGTGAAAGTTGATGTATCCACCCCTTTGACTCGAGGATCGGACCCTCCCGGAATCGAGTATGTTGTGTACGGGAACCTTAGATCTGGCTGCGACTGCAAAGACTACCGTGTTGGGATCCTCCATGGGTTCGACGATGATGATGACTGTACTTGGATCCTACGTGGGTTCGGCAGTAAGGATGACTTTACTTGGATCCTCTGTGGGTTTGGCAGTGATGATGATTGTACTTGGATTCTACGTGGGTTCGGCAGCAATGGTTACTATACCAGGATCCTACGTGGGTTCGGCAGCAACAACTTCTGTACTTGGATCCTACGTGGGTTTTGCAGGGGAGATGATTCAGAGGCTACATCTATGATCTCCACCCCTCTTCATGAGTAGTATACCTATGTGAGATCAGTCTTGACTTTCAATCATTATCTTCGATATGATTGTCTTGCTTTCCTGTGTGGATTGGGTTATGACTTCATGTGTGGATTACGTTGTACCTTCCTGTATGGACTGGGTTGAACTTGGGCTCGTGGGTTGGAGCCAAACTGGAATTGATGACTTAGGTATATGTATGGGAATATACCTAAGTAGATTTCTTTGATACTTCGTGATTGTTTATTTCCTTTATGGTTTATCCTTTGTGGATTCTAGGAGACCTTTGGAAGTCTCGGGGTCCCTAATGAGTATCGTATACTCACCCCTGCACGAGCTATGCCCGCACTACGTTGTGTTGGTTGCAGACGACGGACCGCGCTGATCGTGGTTGAGGCTTGTGGAGATGAACAGTACTTGGAGGTAGATCACTGGACGGGACATACACAGAGCGGACTGCTGGACCCGAGGAGCTGAGGAAACTATCTTTACCCACCCTTCAGGTGGGATTTTCATAGGACGGCTTGGAGTTGCTGCTTTACTTTTCAACTGATGTACTTTCTTTTCAGCTGTACTTTACTTTCAGTTGGGTTTGTATTCTGGCCCATTTACTTTCCAGCACTTACTTTTATACTCATTTTACTTAGTGTTTACTTCAGATTGCATACTCTATTGTGTTTCTTTACTTATTTAAAGGCAATGCCTTCCCTTTTATCGGGATTTATGCCTTTGGTGCTAGTCGCCATCCCCTGGCCTATGGAAGGAAGGCTTGGGGTAGTCACAACACGAGACCCAAGGACGGGTCGTGACATGACACTTCTCTGGGCAGACTTCGAGTGCCTATTTCGGGCAGATTTCATCCTAGTGACCCTTCACGCAGTGCGTATTCAAGAGCTTCTTCATCTGCAGTAGGGTAGCATGATTGTGGCTTAGTACTTAGCGAGGTTCACCTACCTCTCACTCTACTCCATTGATATGGTATGAGACTCATTCTTCAAGGCCCAGACCTTCGAACAGGGACCCAGGCGGGAGATCAGGGCTTCGATGATCTCACTCATCATCTCGACGCAGGCGGGGGTGTTAGGGAGATCCCTCTTAGTGGAGAGTTTTCTTCCTGAGCAGTCACCAGCAATGAGACCCACCACCAGTCATCACGTAGAGGAGTCTTCTGTATCTGGAAGCAAAAATATGTCACAGAGGTCCAAGAGGACCAGACCTATAGGAGGATGACCGCAAGATTCAGGGTCAGTTGTGCGGGGCACCAGAGACAGAGCTAGTTGTGCAAGGAACAGTCAATATTACACAAGCGGCGGGCAGGGTCACATGGCTCGAGACTACCCGACCCACTGTACAGATGATTAGAAGATGGTCAAAGGACCGCCTAGGAAGAGATAGAGGTTCGACCGAGGAGGTCTGTAGGTATCAGGTTAGAGGAGATATTTGTGTAGCTGTCAGTGGGCAATGATTTGAGATGTTACTGCCACCACCACAAAGAGGTCCACCCCAACCATAGGGAGCAGGTGGACAGGGACGACCTCAGCTCCAAGCAGTTGAGGCCTATGATCATGGCACTCCAGAGATGATACAAGGTATGATCTGTGTCTACTCCACCTTAGCTTCAGAACTCATAGACAGAGTTTCCAGTCATTATTTTATTTCCAATGCCCTCGTTCGAAGCTCAGAGATTCTGATAGAGCTGTTGGCTCAATCCTTACAGCTATAGACTTCTACAGGA
This sequence comes from Viscum album, assembly GCA_963277665.1. Taxonomy (NCBI): domain Eukaryota; kingdom Viridiplantae; phylum Streptophyta; class Magnoliopsida; order Santalales; family Viscaceae; genus Viscum; species Viscum album. The sequence goes on from OY728159.1 coordinate 236,813,667, forward strand.
GAGGATTCGATGATTACACATTGGTGCTGGTAGTGTGAGATTACTCTAGGAGGTGATAGATTCAGTTGGGATCTCCTAGCAGCGGCATCGAGGCCTTACAATGTCATCTTAGGTATGGACTAGTTATCTACAGTCCATGCTATGATAGACTATATTAGTCGCAAAGTGCGGTGTGTTCACATGTATGGGACCAGGTTTACCTTCATCGGTGAGAATGCAGCCTTTGCAGCACTTGATGGCCTTACCCAAAAGAGGGTGCAGCTGATCACTCATCAATTGGCTAGCCTTACCCTCAGAGCAGTTGATGTGGAGAGTCTAAGTTATCTTGTAGTGGTGGACCTGTACACGGATGTCTTCCCTAATGATGTTCTAGGTATACCTCCACATAGAGAGGTGGAATTTTACATTGACTTGTACCCTGGGATGGCACCGATATCTACACCATTATATCAGATGGATTTCACGGAGCTTCGTGAGCAACGGGTATAGCTGGAGGACTTACAGGGGAAGGGGTTCATCCGACCCAGTGTTTCTCCTTGGATAGCCCTTATTTTGTTCGCCAAGAAGGTGGATGGGATCTTGAGACTTTGTGGTGACTACCGGTGCCTGAAACAGGTGACCGTGAAGAACAAGTACCCACTACCAAGGATTGATGACCTCTTTGATCAGCTGAAGGGAGAATGGTGGTTCTCAAGGATAGACCTCAGATCAGGTTGTCACCAGCTCAGAGTATGAGACGAGGATGTGCAAAATTCAGCTTTCATATGTCGGTACGACCATTATTATTTTTTGTTTATGTCGTTCGGCATGACCAACACTCCATCAGTATTCATGGGACTCATGAACAATATCTTCTAGACATACTTTGATCGCTTTTTAGTATTCTTAATCGATGACATTCTGATCTAATCAGCTACCGAGGAGGAACATGCATATCATTTGCAGATAGTTCTGGACACACTCTGAGAGAACTAGCTTTATGGTCAGCTCTCGAAGTTCTAGTTCATAATCTGAGAGGTTCACTTTCAGGGACATGTCATCTCAAAGGCTGGAGTTGCAGTGGATCCAGTGAAGATAATGGAAGTACTAGATTGGGAGCCACCCAGGACTGTGATGGAGGTACAGAGTTTCCTGGGTTTGGCTGGATACTACCTGAGGCTTGTTCCAAATTTCTCTAGAGTTGTAGCACCTTAATCAGCATTGACAAAGAAGGGTCAACCTTTCATTTGTTTGGAGATATGCCAATGGAGTTTTTAGGAACTGAGGCAGAGGCTGACTAGTGCCCCCATCTTGAGGCTATCAGAGGAGGGTGTAGGGTACATAGTCTACTGTGACACATTAGGGACTGGGCTCGGATGTGTCTTGATGCAAGAGTGAGTAGTGATCGCATATGGTTCTTGATAGTTGAGACAGAATGAGCAGAACTACTCTACCCATGACCTGGAGTTAGCAGTAGTGGTCTTCACCTTGAAGATGTGGAGACATTACTTGATGGGTGAACATTTTATAGTCTACTCATATCACAAGAGTCTCAGGTATATATTCTCTCCGAAGAACATGAACCTGACATAGTGATGTTGTCTTGAGTTGCTCCAGGACTATGACATCGAGATAGTCTATACTCCTGGGAAGGGGAATGTAGTAGCAGATGCACTCAGCTGGAGATCTGGTATTCAACTACTAGGTGAGGTGACAGAGCAGTTGGACACTTTGTAGATATCCTTTGTGGATTGAGATGGAGTATCTTTTCTTCAGTCTCTTACAGTCACTCCCCAACTTCTTCAGTGAGTCAGGGAAGCGCAGCGCGAGGATGCTGACTGTGAGGCTCGACGTGCTCTGATATCCATAGGACAAGCACCTGATGTATTTTCTGAAGGTGGGTATCACGTCATCCTTTTCAGAGGATGTACCATGGTATTAGTGTCGCTTCGGGAGGAAGTGTTGAGTAAGTTACACACAACCCTTCTAGCGGTATATCCATGAGTGGTGAAGATGTACTAGGACCTCCGACGACAGTTCTGGTGGCTGGGAATGAAGAAATCAATAGCATAGTTTTTCTCTTAATGCCTCACTTTCCAGAAAGTGAAGGTGGAGCATCAGGTACTAGTAATCTTATTTCAGCCTTTAGAGGTCCCAGAGTGGAAGTGGGATAGGATATCCATGGACTTTGTGATTGGACTTCCACATATATCCAGGTTTCATGATTCTATCTAGGTGATCATCAACCAACTCACCAAGTAGGCCCACTTCCTACCGATCAGAGAGCAGGGTTAATTAGAGAACATGGGATGCCTTTATGTGTAGGAGATTGTGCAGGTACACGGAGTACCCTCGACGATTGTCTTTGATCATGATTCCCATTTCCCTTCCCGACTATAGAAGGGGTTACAGGAGGCTTTCAAGATGTAGCTTCATTTGAGCACCGCCTTCCATCCTCAGATGGATGGCCAGACTGAGTGAACCATTCAGACCCTCAAGGACATGTTGCGTGTTTGTGTCCTTGAATTCAGTCGTAGATGGGAGGATCACTTCCCTTTGGTGGATTTTTCATACAACAATAACTATCACTCCACCATCAGGGTGGCACCTTTCGAGGCGTTGCATGGCCAACCTTGTAGATTGCCTTTATGCTAGACTGACCCAGGGGATTCAGCACTCATGGGACCAGATATGGTATGGGCTACCACGGAGAAGGTGTAGGTCATCTAGGAGTGGATTAAGACTGCACAGAGAAGGTAGAAGTATTATGCCGATAGGATACAGAGACCTCTAGAGTTCGAGGATGGTGATCATGTCTTTCTACGGGTCTCACCATGATGAGGTTTGCAGAGATTTGGCTAGGGTGGAAAGTTATCTTTGAGGTTCATCAGACCCTTCCTGGTCCTCAACAGAGTTGGTGAGGAGGATTACTACTTATCTCTTCCACCTCAGTTGCACCGGGTACATGATGTTTTCCACGTATCCCAGTTGATGAGATACATGCATGACCCATCTCACAGCATCGACCACGGCGAGCTGGACATCGATGATGGGGTGACGATTATGGAGGTTCCAGTAGAGATTGAGGATCGACATGAGTGGGTCCTTCGTGGGTTGTCGATACCTATGATGCACGTTCGTTGGAAGCATGGGAACCTCTAGGATAGCACATGGGAGCGGGAGGCTCAGATTCATGCTCAGTACCCCAACTTATTTTCCTAGTTTTTTTGATTAGGCTATCGGGGATGCAAATCCCTAAGGTGGGGAGAATGTAAAGACATGAAAATTCCATGTAATTTTTTTTAATTATATAAGAATTTTTTTAGTCTTCGAAAATTGACGGCACATGATTTTGAGGCCCAGTGTGCCTGGAATGAATTTCTGAACTTTTTTAATTATGTTCTGTTCACGTACGAGTGGGTTTTTGTAAATTTTGAACCGGTGCTCGGAATTGAAATCTGAGGGCACCATTGAACTCGCAGTGCTATAATTCGCTTAAGAAGACCTTCACCTCGACCACAGTAGGTTGAGGGTGAAATTTAGTTTTGTTCTTTTTTGTGGAAATAAAAATAAAATAAACTTTTATATTATTTTTATCCTCCTAATTGAATACTTGGTGGTGGGGACCACCTGAGCTAGAAAAACCCCCAATTCAAATCCATGGTGGTGGGGACCACCAAAACCCCTCTTAATGGGGGGGAGACCTCTCAACTCCCCATTAATTATTATCCCATTTAATTTTGCCTCACCAATTGTTTAATGATGCCAACTTAAATTAAATTGATAAAAACATATTTTATTGGCTCCTCATTTCTCCTTGGGGGAGTCATTGGAAAAGGTAGAAGCTTGGGAGAACATGGAGGAACTCATCTCCAATGAAGAATGAGGAACCGTTCTTGAGCCCCGATCGTAAGCACCTTGTAGAGGCAATGAACACCGACATCTCCGACGAAAATGAACCGACGTCCATCCTTCCCTTCTCATCGATCTCCAACAGAACCTTCAAGGTAGGGATTGTTGTTTTGAATTTCCCCCTTTCCCGTTCTTGACAATTATTTGTGATTTAAGAAATATTTGAACTGCTTGTTACCACCCTAACACGGAGGGTACTGACCAAACGAACATGGCCTGACTCCTCTGCAAAATATCTTTGTGGTTCTTGGTATGTTCTTTGTGATTGAGGAGGATGGCATCCGACACTGGTGGGGCTTGGGAATGGTGGTCGGCACCACGACCGTCCGCGAAGATGGTGGCGGTACAACTGTGCCACCGGAGAAGGGTCGTGGCCCATCGACCAAGGCAGAGCAAGGGCGGTGGCTAGCGGATGTTGGCCGCACGATGGGGGGCGTCAGAGCAGCCAGACGAATAAGGGTCGCGACTTTGTGTCGCGGCGGTGAAGGGAGGGTGCCCGGTGATCGGCTGACCGTGGAGGGGAGGCACATGATGCGCTACTGGGAGGACCAAGGTTCGGCCATTTTGGCCAGCCTAGCTAGACCTAGTGGGACCCACAGCGGGTCCCTCATGATTTCTAACGAACGAACGGCTTTGGGCGTTCGGTGCGAAGGAGCGGGGGGCACACGACTCCCCCCCACATGCGGCCAGGCTGGGTTGGGCCGGACCCAGTTGGCCGGTCCAGACCCAGTGGGCTGAGTCGACCTGAATTGGGTCGGGTTGACCCAGGTCGGGTCGGGCCGGGTTGGGTCAGTCAGACCGGGTTGGGTCGGTCCGATCGGGTTGGATCGGACCCAAACCAACTTCGACCCATTTTCGCTCTTTCGGCCATATCTTGAGCTTCTGGCGTCCATTTGACAAACCGTCTGCGGCGCCGAAAACCTTGGATCTAGACGATATTTTGGTATAAACCACTTGAGACTTGGATAGGTTTGGGGAATATTCAGGTTGGATCGAACATGAATCCAACTAGGCCCTCGGGACTAAAAGGTCAATAACTTGCAGACCGGGCGTCCGATTGACGTTCCGTCAGTTGCGTTGCGACCCATTTTTCATATCGGACCTTTGGGATACTTTTTTGTGGGACTTTGTGGAAGTTGGAGTATTGACTTGTGGCTTGAGGAGCATAACCTCTTGGAATCAAGAGAGCTTTGTGTGGGAACCCTGTAGCTGGATGTACATGAGAAATGGATCCTTAATGGGTCTGTATTTTAAAGTTCCACATGGATCCACTCTAGGAATCCATGTGGGAATACTCTAGGATCATGTGTGGGTCTGTTGTACTAGGATCCTGTGTGAGTTTGTTGATGTACTAGGATCCTGTGTGGGTCTGCTGTACTAGGATCACGTGTGGGTCTACTGATGTACTAGGATCCTGTGTGGGTCTACTGTACTAGGATCCAGTGTGGGTATGATGAAGTACTAATATCCTACGTGGATCTGCCTCATAATAGAGTAATATGATTCAGTAGTTACATATAATCATCTATACTTATGTACTTAAGTTATACTTGGTATGAGATGAGTCCTTACCTTCATGGTGATACCTTTGTGATATTATTCTATGTGGTGTACCTGGGTAGTACTTACCTTCGTACTGATACCTTTTTGGTATTCTTCTTTGTGGCATACCTGTGTGGTACTTACCTTTGTGGTGATACCTTTATGGTATTATTTTGTGTCATGTACTTGTGTGGTACTTTCCTTCGTGGTGATACCTTGGTGGTATTCTTCTGTGTGGCATACATGTGTGGTACTTACCTTCGTGGTATTAATTCCTTTGTGAAATAGTTGAGCTTTGAACTTTTGAGTTGGAACCTATGTTTACTCATGATTAAGATTGGTATATTTGATAACTTAGTTATATTTATGGGCATATACCTAAGTAGGGTTGTCAGATGATTTCATGCTTTGTGGTTTATCCTTTGTGGAATCTCGAGACCTTGAGGGTCTTGGGGTCCCTACTGAGTATCTTATACTCACCCCTACATGGGCTATGCCTGCACCTTATTGTGTTTGGTGTAGATGATAGACAGTGCTGATGGAGGATGAGAGTACCAGGACTGGAGGTAGCTCAGAGGTGGACTTAGAAGAGGCGTACCGTAGAGACGATCATTCAAAAGTTATACATACCCTTCAGGTAGGATCCTTGGTAGATGTTCATAAGAGCTATTCAGTTTACTTGAACCTCCCATTTTTACTTTTACTTTCCAGTTTTTTATACTTTACAGTTGGGCTTGTATTCTGGCCCCTTTTTCTTCTACACACTTCTTGTTTACTATACAGTTTACTTGTGTTCATATCTTGCAGTGTGCTTGGTTGTGTGTGTTTGCAGGATATAAAGGTAATGCCTTCCAAGTTTTAGGGAATACACCTTTCAGTGATAGTTTCCAACCCCTAGCCAATGGAAGGTAGGCTTGGGGTAGTCATGGCGTGGGCCCCGGGGGACAGTTCGTGACACCCTGAGGGATGCCTTTACTTGTGTGCTGACCTAAAGAGTCCCTTGAAATATCTCTCTCCTGTTTTTCCTTTGAGATGACCCATGTTGTGGAATTTATATATTGTACTTCTTTTGATGTTCTCATGTAGGATTCCTCCCTTACTATTTGCTAAGGATACTGTGTAGGATGCCTCCACTCATGTATACCTAGAAGATCTAAAGTATGATTCCTCCATAGTGTTTGACTTGAGTGACCTAGCGGTTGCTTGTTGTTTGACCAACCTTGAGTTATTACGTCAGGTTTTGGTAGAGATGGTTATTAGGTGTCACCTAGAACCCATGCCAAATTGGTAATTCTATGGTGCTATAGATGCAGTTTTGGGTTGGTTGTTTGGGCCACCCTCACTCATTTTTTTATATCTGACTTGGTTTTTTGATGTAGTAGTGGTTACCAGAGGTGATTCCTGGTTGGTGGCTATTGATCCTGGCACTATTAGTCTTTCTTGTTTGTTGGGATTCCTTCTATGCCTTGTGTTCCTGATTAGAGGTGGTTTGATTGTAAATAGGGTTATTTTACATACTATGGATTTGTTTCCCATGTTTGTTTTGATTTAACCATTTGGTATAGCCATTCTTGTTAGGCTCCTTATTTCTTATGCCTAATGTTGTTAGGATGGAGTGATTTTATTTGACATGCTGTGATATGATGTAGACTGTCAGCCAAGTTTTTCTTGAGGCTTTCTTTGGCGTCCATATATATCATTTTGAACTATTTACTTACACAGGGTTGTGATAACCTGGTGTAGTAGACCATAGGGATAATGGACGTTGAGGGATTCTCCAGAGTGTCTGTTTACTCTTATGTTGCGAGACCGTAGGGAGGATGGACATTGTGATCCCTCAGAGTGTCTGTAATTTCCTCGATACAGGACACTAGGGGAATTGGATTTTGAGTGCTTCCTCAGAGTGCCTATTAGTTATTGATACAATACCATAGGGGGAATTGACAGTGAGTGATTCCATAGAGAGTCTTTGATAAAGCTGAACCAGAGAGGTTAGACTGTGAGTACTTTCCAGATGGTTTCTTGTGTTTGACTGGTTAAACCAGATGGGTTAGGTTGTGAGTACTTCCTAGAGGGTAACTTTTTTTTTATCCTAATCAGAGATATAATTCTGGAATTGGACGAAGCATGTACATGTTGATGGGATTATGGACTGAGGGATAAAATTAATGATACAGGGCTTGAGTTTCAAGACATCGAGCTCAATGCCCTTGCACAGGATGTCCAGTAGATTTGTATTATGGTCCTAAGGATTGACTGCTGATGTGGTTTCTTGTTATTTGATTCACCTAATCATGAATATTCATATTTATGTATATGTGTATAGGTATGGGTCTATACATGTCTATGTATATAGATATGGACATCCATGGTGGCACTTTCCCAGTTGATAGGGATTAAATACCCTGAGTTCGATGGTGGTTGCACATTTGGTTTACTTCCTTTTGTTGTGTTCCAGCTAGGTTGAGCACGTCATTGTTTCATACACTTTTAGAATCACAGTTATAAGTTGCTTTTCGGGGTGCCCTACTGAGATTATTTATCACCCTTTCATGTGCACCTCAGTGTACGTGTAGACCTTATGTCTAGTTTTCAGGTTGAGCATGAGTCGCATAGTGGATAGGGCTGAGGCCTAGTGTAGCATGATCGAGTGGAGCTGCTGTAGTGGTTCTACTGATCCGTCTCCTGCAGTTCAACAGTGTCTGGAGATCGGGTATGAGGATTGGATCAGAGTTAGTAGTAGAGCCTTGTACTTTTAATTTCAGTTTTCATTTGGACATGTATCTATATGATCAGCCTAGTGGGTGACTATTGTTGTCTTGTATTGCATAGTTTTTTGGGATTTTATAGTATTTTACTATCACATATTGTTCTATTTAGTTGTTTATTACTTCCACACTCTTTTTACTTTCCCCTATGTATGATACTTAGTTATTTCCACTATTTTCTTACACTGGTATGAGGGTATAGTCTCCCCACTATCACACCCTAATACCTCGCTGCTAGTCGGTATCCTCTGGTGTACATGGAGGAACACGTGAAGTTTTGTGGTGAACTGGATCAGAGTATCGGTTTAGTGGATTCAAGGTCAAAATGTTACAAATTGGAATCAGAGATTTTTCTTTTCATAGTCTTTACAATTTGGGATATGGTAGATAGAAGTATTAGGAATGTGTCATAACCTATGATGGATATCAGACTGGTGTGTCAAGAACACTTGTTCCAGTAAGAAGTCTTGGTTTCTAGGGTTTGGGATTGTTGTTCTGATTTTTCAATGTTACTGTTGTATATTATTTTCTCCATGAGTGACGCACATGTTGTGTGGTGTTTTGATTAACTATAGATCTATGGCTTTTGGCCATTGGTAAGATGCGAGGGAAGTATTTTGACTCTTGGATGGAAAAGGCAAGAGTTGTCTCATGCGTCATACTTAGCACGTAGGATTCATAGCATATAGACCTACTAGTGTGTGTTTTTACTAACAACTGAGACCTTTAGGTAACCTTACACATACTTTTTACTCTGAGGACTGGTTATGTGGATCTACATTGAGGCGTTGGTGTGAGGATGATGACTTATTCCTTGTGCACAGGTGGTGTAGTGACCCTAGTTGGTCGATATAGCACGTGATGTATTTCTGTTTAACCACTTATTTGGTGTTGTTTCTTAGGTATTTGGTTAACTAATCTGATCGCTGAGTACGATGCCGATAGATACCAAGGCTTTTCTTGTGTACTGGACCTCTTTGGGGTATTTCTGTATATAGATTCCTGATGAGTGTTAGTTTAGCTTTTCTCTTTTTCTTTGGTTGTGACCTCAAGGGAGCCGTTCCTTATGAGGATTATAGGATAGGATCAGAGCCATCATAGACCAAGTTTTTTCATCTTTGACCATCATTGGTCATTGTGATATTTAACTTCGTTTGATAGGTTTTGGTCTTTTTCCTGGGTGGTTAGACCTTGTAACCCAGTTTTTTTGTGTTTTCTATAGGGCTAGGTGGGATACCTAGAGACCCTTGGTTTTGATTCAAACCCTTGAAGGTAGATGTCTATTTTGTTCTTGGGAAACCTATGTGATAATGGTTGGACCATGTTTTCCAATACCTTTTGGTGGTGTTTTTTTTTCATGACTAGCTTCGACAGGCAGGACTGTTCATGTGCCTAGCCTGGTCGGCTAGTGTTTCTGATGTTGCTGTTGCGGGTGGCATCATTTGAATCTAAACCAGTGAGTGGTCGAGAATGCACCAAGGACTTTTGTTTTAATACTTTTCATGGATTGGGATCTCATAAGTTATTTTTTAATATCCCTATGTTATAGAGGTGACTTTGTGAAATGTTGGGTTACCATGAAATGGTTGACCTGTGCTTGAATCCTGGTCTGGTTTTGGCAAGATATTAGCATGGCTCAGAAGGAGATGAACATGCCATCAGTGAAATATAAGTGTACTCCTATTACATATGATCATGCACTATCTTGATTCGTCTTGAGTATGCTGAGAGAGCTTCAACCCTACATCAAGCTCCTTTTTTATTAATGTTCATCTCTGTTGAGGATGGTACCTGTTCTGGTTGTGCTCTCGAAGCAGTGTAAGGAAATCCTAATTGTGGGGAGTGCACCATTGGCCTTATGAGGATGGGTTTCCATGTTTAGGTTAAACTACGGTATTTTCAAATGGGATATTTATCTAGGAGTTTCTTTTAAGAAGATGATAATGGTATTTATATGGTGGGGAGTACCAGATCAGTCGTAGTTGAATGTCTTATGTGTAGAATGCAGTTGTTAACTCTATATGACTTGTCATTGGTCAATCTAGAGAGCTTTTTTGTATATATGGTCAAGTTGGAATCATGGTTTCTGGTCCTTTTTCTGGGATTCTTAGGGATGAGAAGGTTTATTGTGTGGAGTTTGTAAGAACCCATGTTTCTTCAGAATGCAGTTTTGAGCAGAAATTTGAATTTTTGTTGTTAGATGCTTGTGAGGGGTAAAATTGTCATTTTCACCTAATAGTTTATTATGGATAATTTTTCCGACAACTCTGTTGGTCTTGGAATAGGGTTTTTACCCCAGGATATGAGTTTGGTGGAAATATGAGTTGTTCAAATTTTAGTGGAATATTTTATATTTAATATTATTAAATCAAATATTAAATTATTCGTGTACATTAGTTTGGAAATAACATTTAAAAAGATTGTTTTATTGAGATTATTTATGCACCTTTGAGTCCATAATTTTTGATTTTATCCTAGCAAATGCATAAACTCATGTTGGGCACCGGGGCCGGCCCGGGACCCTTTTTCTTTCTTTTCTTTTCTTCTTTCCTTTTCTTTCTTTTATCTTCCTTCCTACTCCTTGTTACGAACGCTCCATGTATGATCCTACTTGTTTGTTTTTTTAGGGGATTTGGATATTGAAAAAAAAGAGTGATTTGGGAGGTAATATGGGTACTGATTCAAAGCTCTCGACGCGCTGATTCAGCGAAGGGGAACCATGAGCCGTGAAATCAATCGAAGCTTCGGTGGTTTCCACCCAAAGGTAGGTCTGTTAATGTTTTTGGAATATATCCCCTTTAAACATGTTTTTTTTAAGTCTTTAAAGCCTTATATTTCTTGTTGGTGTCCCCTTGAGGCCGGATCTATTGTTTTAGGGGAGAAAACATGTGTTTCGGGCGTTTTGAGGGATTTCCCATCAGAAAACCCCAAATACACGGCGTGTGTTCGAGGGGAACAAACCCTGTTTTCTTCCCATTTAGGGAAGACAAAGTTTTCAAAATTATATGCCATTCACATTGAGTACACACCATGTATTGTTGGTCGTGTGTCCGGTCGTGTGCAAAAAGGACACGGAATGGTGGTTTTTAAGGAGTACACATCGTGTACTTTGAGTACACGCCGTGTAGTGGCATATGGGAATGTGTTCGGGTGAAAAAGCACACAGGATGAATTTTTGTGGACAGTAAACACCATTTATAGTAATTTTCATTCCATATACTGTTACACAGGCAGACCCCATGTGTCTGGCCATGAGTTTTGGTCATGTACTACTTCAGCTTAGTAGTTTTGGCATAACTTATGCCCTGGAAGTCAGAATTTGGTGTGCGAGGTGTCCATTCTGAGCATTTTTTCACATAGATCACAATGGTGGAATCCTTTTGACATTTATAGGTCATATAAATGGTGTTTTTTGGGTTTATATCTAAATTGAGAGGTTCTTTCTCCATTTATCGAGTTTAGTTGACTCCTGAGAGTGAGACTTGGCCTAGATGATAGGTTGGGTGTTCAGACCAACTTAGTTGAGACCATTCATATGAGATGAGCTATAAGATATCTCATGTAATATATTATTTAAAGTATGTTCCCCTTGTAATAAATTCCCATCTGGCCTATGAGGTTGTGAGACCAGGAACTTCCAAGGATCCCCTGAGGGATGCCTTTACTTGAGCACTGGACTAGGGAGTCCCTTGTAGGATCTACCTCATGTTTTTCCTTTGAGAGGAACCCTGTTATGGAATGTTTATATTGTACTTATTTTGAGGATATAGTGTATAATTCCTCCCTTACTCTTTGATGAGTATCTCGTGTAGAATGCCTTCACTCGTGTTTACCTGGAGGATGTAGTGTTGGGTTTGGTGTTCGGGCCACCCTCACTCGTTCGTTTATATCTGAATTGATTTGTTGTTGCAGTAGTGGTTACCAGAGGTGCTTCCTAGTTGGTGGCTATTGAGCCTGATTCGAGGCATCTTTCTTGTTTTTTGGGATGCCTTTTATGCCTTGTATGCCTCAGTATAGGTTTTTTTATTGTGAATAAGGTTATTTTACCTTCTATAGATGTGTTTCTCGTGTTTGTTTTGATTTGAACGTTTGGTCTAGCCTTGCTTGTAAGGCTCCTTATTTCCCATGCCTAGTGTTTTTAGGATGGTGTAATTTTATCTGACATGTTGTGATATGTTTTATACTATTATCCAAGTAGTTCTTGAGGTTTACTTTGGTTTCCATATATATCGTTCTGCATGATTGACTTACACAGGGATGTGAGAACCTGGTGTAGTAGACCATAGGGAGAATGGACATTCATGGCTTCTCCAGAGTGTATGTTTACTATTATGTTGCAAGACCATTGGGGGGTATGGACTTTGTGCTCTCTCAGAGTGTTTATAGTTTCCTCGATATGATCCATAAGGGGAATTGGATGTTGTGTGCTTCCTCAGAGTGCCTATTAGTTACCGATACAAGACTACATTGGGAATTGATGGTGATTTCTTCCTTAGAGAGTCTTTTCTAAAGCTGAACTAGAGGGGTTAGACTGTGAGTAAATTTTAGATGGTTACTTGTGTTTGATTGTTTGAACTAGTGGGGTTAGGCTGTGAGTACTTCCCAGAGGGTTACTTTTTTTTATTAGGTTTCTAAGAGATATAATTTTAGTGTTGGATGAAGTAGGTACATGTAGATGGGATTACAGACCTAGAGATCGACTTAATGATACATGGATTGAGTGTCACAATATCCAGCTTAATCCCCTTACAGAGGATGTGTAGTAGATCAGGCATATGGTCCCAAGGATCAACTGCTGATGTGGTTATTTATTATTTGATTAAATTAAACATGAATATTCATATTTATGTATATGTGTATAGGTATGGGTCTATACATGTGTACATATATAGATATGGACATCCATGGTAGCACATTCCCAGTTGACAGAGATTACATACCCTGAGTTCGACGGTGTTTGTATATTTTGTTTACATCCTTTTGGTGTGATCTAGCTATGATGACGCAGTTGCTATTGCATACATGTTTAATAGAAAAGTTATAGGTTTCTTGTCGGGGTACCTTCTAATATTATTTATCTCACATGCACGTGCACCTCGGTGTACATGAAAACCTTATGTCTACTTTTCATTTTGAGTATGAGTTTCATGGTGGATAATGCTGAGTTCTAGTGTTGCATGATCGAGCAGAGCTGCTCGAGTGCTTCTATTGATCGAGCTCCTACAGTTCAACAGTGTTTGAAGATCAGGTATATGGATTGGATCAGAGTTAGTAGTACATCCTTGTAATTTTACTTTCATTTTTCTTTTGTACTTGTATCTATATGATCGGCCCAGTGGGTTACTAGTGTTGTACTATATTTCATAGTTTTTTGGGCTTTTACAGCATTTTACTATTACACATTGTTCTATTCAGTTGTTTATTGATTCTGCACTCTTTTTACTATCCTATGTGTATGATAATTAGTTATTTTCACGGTTTTCTTACTCTGGTATGAGGGTATAGTCTTCCCACTATCACACCCTAGTCCCTTACTGCTATTCAGAAGCCTCTAGCATAATGGGAGGTGAACTTGAGGTCTTGTGGTGAACTGTCTAGAAGCACTGGTTTAGTAGCTTCTAGGTCAGGATGTTACAATAATGTGGCAGAAATTATAATGCACTTGATTAAGAGAGTCATCATAGATTAACATGATAAATTTGGAATATAACTTATAGATTATATTCTCATCTACTCCAAAATTAATGAGGATCATGGGAAGAAATTTAATTATGTACTACAAAATTTTGGAAAGGAAAGTTATTTTTGACGTATAGTAAATGTGGGTTTTTGATGGATTATGTAACTTTCTTGAGACATTTAATCTTTAGTAAAGGAATATCTATATATCAATCAAAAAATAATGAAATTGAATAATGTAAAAGACCAAAAAATGTAAAAAAATTTGAAGTTACCTTTGAATAGTTGAGTTTTATCATCCATTAGTGAGAAATTTCTCATTATTTTCAAGTCTAATAACCAATCATACTCATATGAGATTCATTTTTTTTCTATATTGATGAATCCCAAGAATGTTTTAATGAAATAGTGAAAAGGAATATCACAGCATATGTTCAAACATTTACCACCAATGAGTACAGATTTGTGATCAATTGATATGTATCTAAAGAGGTCTTGGAGTTCATACTCATGCAATATGGAAATGTTATGGCCTATTCCTCTTAAAAATAAAATATCTATGAGAATAACTACCCAAAATTTGATCTAGAATAGGCAGTGGTGATATTCAAATTATGGATTGGGTGGAATTATCTATGTTGGGAGAAGTGATATATATAGAAACAACATAAAATCCTTAAGTATATATTCACACAAAATGAGCTTTATATGAACCAGTGAAGGTGGTTATAGCTCATAAAAGATTTTGATTGTTCAATCCATTAGCATCCTAAAAAATAAAACAAAGTAGAAGATTCTATGAATAGAAAGAACCCCAAAACTCTATGCATGATGATTCTTTCTAGGTATCCAATCATTTTGGACATAAAAATTATGGATACGAGAATAATAACAGGGTATTAATCCAACATTACTCAAATAACATCCCAATAATCCATTATTGAGAGGATCAAGAAGGCTTATAATGATGATGAGTTTCGATAGAAGAAGGTATTGAATATTTTGGAGTTCAAATTTATTGATGGTGGATTTATAAGGTTTGAAACCTAGATATGTGTCCCATAAAAACTAAATATGTAAAGAGAAATTCTAGATACCTCACATAGCTCATCCTTATCTATTCACCCAGTAAGCACAATGATATATAGATATTTGATTCAATACATATGGTGGGAAAATATATTGATGGATATTATGAAGTTTGTATCTTGATTCTTCATATTCGAAAAAGTTAAGGTAAAATAATTGAATTTTAAGGATTTAATGTAGATATTTTTCATTCCATTGTGGAAATGAGAAAACATAACCATGAATTTTTTCTAAGGTATTCGTAGGACAACTAAAGGTAATAAAACAATCTGGGTGGTTGTCGATCACCTTCCAACATCATCACATTTCATTTCTATCAATGAATATTTCTCTCCTAAATATTTGGCCAAAATATACATAACGTAAGTGGTAAGACTATATGAAGTTACAATATTTATTGTATTTGTTCAAGATTCAACATTTACCTTGTGGTTTTGGATAAGCCTTTAGTAAGAATTAGGTATAAAAACAACCATCAAAACAACTTATCACCCCCAAATAGATGTTCAGCCTAAAAGGATCATTAAAACTTTAGATTATATGTTGAGATCATGTGGAATAGATTTCCAAGGATGTTGGGACAAACACCTACCCTTAGTGATGTTATGATATAATAATATTTTACATTATATAATTCAAATGGAACTTTATGAGGCTCTATATGGGTAGAGGTGTCAAAATATAGCATGATTGGATGATGTTGGAGTGCAGAAGATGACTGGACATGAATTTATCCAAGAAATGACAAGGATGGGTCAAACCATTCAATTTAATATCAAATCCACTCAATGTTGATTGAAAATCTATGTATATAATCATCGATGAGTCATAAATATTATGTTTATAGATAAATTGTTCATTCATATATTTCCATGGAAGAAATTAATGAGGTTTGGGAAGAAGGGTATCTTATTTAAAGATAAATCAACCCCTTTGAGATCCTTGATCACATTAGAGTTGTGGCCTATGGACTAACACTCATGCCTTACCTATATCAAGTACATGATGTGTTCTACGTATCTCGATTAAGTAAGTACATATCATACTCCTCTTTTATAATGATTTTAGATGTGGTACTAGTATAGAATGATATTTCGTATGATGAGAAACTCGTAAAGATATTGTACTATTGAGAAAATGTTCTATGAAAAAAGAGAACTCCCTAGGTCAATGTGTTATAGAATAATCACATGTTTGATTAAGCATAATGAGAATCAGAAGAGGTGATTAAATAGAAGTATACTCATCTATTTTATTATCTGAAATTAAAATTTCTAGGGTGAAATTTATATAGGGGGAGAATGTGATGACCTGAACATTTATAAATGTAATTCCATTTTTCAATGATTAAATACTTCATCAAGTTTTGAAGTTATATAAAACATATGAACTAATTCTATTATTTTGGATCTTTTTATAGGATGAAAAAATATAAATTTATTTTAAACACTATAACCATTGATAATATAGGTGTTTTAAAGTGATCATATTACAATTATATATAAAGGGTTGTGATAAAGTACAATTGAAACATACAAAATAAGTTATGGATTTGGTTAGTAGGTGTTGGTCGGAGTAGGACACTCAAGAGGGGCGGAGTTGAGTTCCTATAAATTTTTCTTGATAAAAGTTATATTTAAAATGTTTCCCCAGTTTACAACTTAACTGAACATTTAATCAAAGTAGTGAATTTATAATAGTCTTATTGTTCATCTAATTTCATAGAAGATTTGTCATTTTTAGTTACAACAATATGAGATATTGATACAAATTTTGTAAATAATATAATAATACCAAATAGTTATAAACCCTATATAAGACTAACTATCAAAGTGAAAATATGTTTTCTAAAATAAAAGTAAAAATAAAGAAAATTATATTTGAAAACACATCGAATATAAAACAAAAGGTTCAGTCTAAAGATGAGGCATAGTCCTCTTCACTTGGTGATCACCTTCTACCAAGAAATCTATATAGATAATGGTTTTTATCCATGCCCCAGATCGTGGATTACACAATAGTACATAGAATATATAGGTCGAAAGACCTCTACCACAGTTCTAAGTGGGAAAAAAATAAAACCAGGTCACACATGACCACTACCACAATTATATGTGGGTTAAACAAGTGTAAAAATGTAGTTGTGTGAGGATATAAATTATCATCTAGTTTAGTGAAGGATACAATGTGTATTTTACAGACAGATGCACACACTTCTCAAAAATGTAATAAAAGGGAACACAACAAAGAAATATATATTATATAGGGTTTATTAGGTTATGTGTGTTATTCAGTTTAGATCTGTACAATTTGAGGAACCAAAGTTGAAGTTGGAGTCCTCTTCTAGAAGTAGGCACTGAATTGAAGTGTCGTGGAGCATTGTGTTATGTATTCTTGGAATATGAGATGTTCTTGTCCTTAGGTTTAGTTGAATGATGCAGAGATGTTGGAAAATTAGTGGATAGTAGTTCTCTATTTCACTACATGCAGGAATGAAGAGTTCATCATGTGTTCTTCCTTTCTGTATTTTTCTCATGTGGGTCTGCTACTGTGTATTTGTATCTTTGAATATCTCTTTTATGTACTACTTAATTATTCTCAAGTCCATTTCTCTTATATTTTTGCATCCCGAAAATTTTATTGTTTGTGGTAGGTGGTTTCCCTCATATTTCTGACATCCTCATTAATGATGTCTACAAAAGGCATTAAATTAATCAGTCTAATTAAAACACTCAAAATTTGATTGTTATAAATAATATTATATATAAAGAAATGTAAATTGTCTATCATTGAATTGTTTGTTAGTGAATAATGTGTCAGGGACTCATTCAATCAGTGATTCCTTCTATTGGTATCAGTTTTTCATTCTATCGATGTCTCATTCTATCAGTTTATTCTTGCATAAGTGAGTCCTTGTATCGATTTCAACATGCATCTGTAGAACCATGCGTCGGTAGGTCAATCCTTAAATAGGTGAGACAATTGAATTTTCAGACACTCGTTGGAACTATCGGTGAGACATTCTGTTTGTTGATATCAGTCACCCAATTGTCTATCGGTGTCATCTTCTCATACTTAGGAAATATTTCTATTTTTACCATCTTACAAAATAAATATTATAATAATGTGTTAGACTAATATGTGATCATGGATAATCATAATTGCACATACGGAAACTTAAATAAACATTATTGTTATGATTTTACATTATTAATAAGATTTTACATGATTAATAATATTTGATATGATTCATGTTAATTAAAACCAGAGAGGGTGGCTAATAGCCTCCTATGGTCCAACAATAGGATCATACCTAATGATTCCCATTTATCTAAGATTCCAAGGGAGATAAATTCACTGGGATTTAACCTTGATCAATCCCAAGATTATATTGAACAACTATAATATTAATGTAACCATTTATAGAATAATTTCAAGCTCATCGAGATCAAGTCCCAAACCATATACGCCAAACCAGATCAAGAAAATATCACCATCACAAACCTTACCCGTTAGGGATTTCACGGGTGTAGTAAATGGGTACATATATATACCATAATTGCATTAATTATTATATTATATTCTAATAGAACAATTATCATATGTAACCCTTTTTAATATTACTTTTTAAATTATTAAATAATGATTTTGATTAAAATTAGATTTTAAAATGATGAAATAAATTTTGTATTTTTGGGAAAAATGTAGTTTCTTTCAAGAAACTCTATTTTAATGAATTATATAATTTTTAGAAATAAATTATATTTTAATAAAATATTATTATTAAATATTTTTTATTCAATATAAATGATAATATAATTTTATGAAGTCAAGATAATTTTTATAAGGGTCGGAAAACCATTATTATAAAAAATGTATTTTCAATCAATTGTAATTTTTTATTTAAAAGTGTAAATTATCATTAATAAATAATCATCTGGATAAAAGAAATATAATTTTTTTTCAAATTATCACATCAAAATTCTCCGAATGTTATTTTTTTATAATTTTTGTAGATAGTCAAACGTTTTGGTCATAATTAAATATGATATAAATGTAAGGTGAATATTATGATATCATAATGGAAACAAGATATGTAACATATAAAATTAATGTAATCCACTACCAAATATATATTCCCATTTAAAATAAATCATTTTAGGTAATTTTATTAATTTTATAAACCCTTAATGAATCCTCTAAAACCTATATTATGTGTTATGGTTCTAAAATCAATTCTTTGTAAACATTCTCACTTCCACTTCACTAAGGCTGTTATTTTAATTTTATTGGTTCTTAAACATGTAAAATAATAAAAAACACAACATTTTGGTAGAAACTATGGGAAAAATATTGGTTGGTTTTTGGTTTTGATTACTTTATTATGTTGAGTCCAAAACCTACATTTGGAAATTAATAAATAAATTTTCCTCCCTTTTCTATATAAATCCAATCCAAACACCCATTTCCTTTCACTATAAACCCTTGTATCACTACATTACTCTACAATTTCATCTCTACAACCCTACCATAGTGTCCAAATTCTCTTCAAAAGCTTCACTCAAGCTTTTGGAAACACCCTTTCAAGGCAAGGGATCCACTCCATCTCCTCTTTATTCAACAATTTTTTTGTACTATGTCTTTAATTTTTAATTGTTCATGTTGGGTTTTTTATTCCATATCCATATTATCATCCTTATTATTTAAAATTTTTTATATAACCCTTTCAGTCTCATTAATACTTTATAAAAACCTATATGTATCTCTATTATTCTATCAAAATAATCATGTGATTTTACATTCCAAACATATGTGAAGTGAATAAACACACCCATTTCCACTAAATGGTATTAATATAGAGGTACTTATTATTCACATTTTTTGAATTCTATGTATGTATCTTTAAATACTTAATCTTGGGACTAAAAGTGATGAAATATATCCTTATGATGAATGATCTTTGTGGAACACATATGGAGGTACATGATATGAAAGTGATTAGTGTGCCTAAATACCTCTCCAATGCACTGGGTATTGATTTATTCTAATTTGACATGATTTATGGGTTTAGGGAGTAAAAATAACTCATTTTTTTACTTTTTACACTATGTTATGATGTCTGGGTGGTCATCCTTGACCAGTGTTTTTTCATATCATGTTTAATGTTGTCGCCAAATTCCTTTGTTGCATTTATTCTATCATGTAATATCATTCCTTATTGCAATAAGATTATGATTTTCACCCCTATTATGTTACCCTGGTATTCCTAATTTCTAACATGTACTACATTAACTTATTATATCATTTGTTTATTCCCTTATAGGGATTCATATATCACCCATTTCTTATGTACGTTCCCTGATTATCCCATTCAGTTTTAAAAGATCCAAGAAATTTGAGATCATATTTTAGATAATGTTAATACTAATTTTGAATTTATATTCCAGGTTTTGATGTTATTTACCTAATTCCCAAAATAAATAGGGCTTCACAATATTTTGGGATTGTATCATGTGTACATTTATTTAATAAATCTGTAATTAAAGTGTATTAAAGACATAAATTTTCAGAGTAATATCCAAATTTTTGATATCTTACATTGAATATACATGGAAAGAGAGTAAGATTGAATAACCTATATTTTATATTTATTTTTTCTAATTTAATTACCTTAAACACTAACTGTGATATGTTAAATTTAAATATCTATTATTGTCACATTACAAGGTAGCTTACAATATCATATCATTACAACTATAATTAAATTTTTGTATACAAAAATATATTAATATATTTCTTTTACTAAAATTCTATAAAACTATATATTCATTGAACTTATGTCATATCTCATGTAATAACTCCTAAAAAAATGTCTTTAACTTTTTTAGATATATACTAAAATACTTATAGGGAATTTATAGTTAATCAATATTAGTTTTGTATAAAAACATTATAAAAATGTCATCCTCATTTTTTAAATATTTTTTCATTACCAAATGGACTTTATTATCATTGATATCAGTTATGAATTTATAATTCATAATTATAAGTTATGAGAGGTCACTAGAATATAATCAATGAAACTCAACCAATAATGGGATCTAGCATGATCTCCCAAAAAACACATGTATCCCTATACATATATTTATACATTGTATCTAAAACACAATGAACTATTATATAATCCCTTTATATAATACATCAAGTATATCTATGATACATTATGAATTCAAATATTATATAGGTTGACTCACAAATTCTTAATTTTACTCATTAAATATTGAATATTATGGATGAATAAATCTCATGGAATTCACTCATGTATATGGTTACATTACATGTAACTCACTTATGTAGATAAGTATATATCGTTTATTTGTCTATGTGTGTTTATACCTTTCCTCGACTATGCCTAAAAATGGGTCCATATTCCATATTTATTAAGCATGACAATAAAATATATTATAATTAAGAAAAATCTATAATATAATCAATAACATATCGAACTAGCCTGATTAAATTGGATTCTGGTATATTATAAAAAATATATCAATATATGATGGTTAGGATGTAAGGTTTTTTTATAACCTCCTATAATGGGTATTACTATAAATTATATTCCACAAGTATACTAAGGATATTTTTCATGAATTTCTTTATAATATACTCAAATGCGTAAATCTATAATACAAGTCACCAATGTGTCCCACTCTATATCATTATATGTTCCCTTACTGAAACTAATATTAAGATGTATCTATAGCCTACATTTCATATTGATGAAAAATTAATCAGGATAACTTATAGAATAATCCCTAATATGTAAATTAACATTCCTCTCTCATGTACTATATATATCCCATATAAATAAATGAGAAATGTGAGTTATGTTTTTGAAAACAATAAACGTTAATAATTTATTAAACACTATAATAATATACTAATAAAATAGTAAATAAGAATCAATATTTATATTTTAATACATAATAACCTTATTAACAATTTTTTTAGTAGTTATTTTTTAAACATGTCACATCACTTGTTACAAATGTTACACCACCATATATATACCTTATAAACACTCCCACTAAACTTTTTAGTGTTGTAACATCTATGATATAACAAATTTAAATAACAGTTACATTAGTAATATAAATCCTTTTATAAAACATATGAACATCATATTTCAAATAAAGCAACATAATATAGTGATGTTATATTATTACTAGTACTATTGTCTTAATAAATACTTCAGAATTTTTATGTTTATTTAATTTTTAGTTATGGAATTATTATATTAAAGACTAATAGATAAAACATAGATCATAACAATGATAATTTATATTGGCAACTAATATCAATTTAAAAATTATAATTAACATTAAATTACTATTAAAATAAAAAATAATCCTTCAGATCTTCTCAATTAGATAACAATTATATTGAATATAGTCTAAATAACATTAAAAAAATTTATTAGTATCTTTAATCATGGATTTAAATATAAAGTGTGTGTTTATGTGTGTTTAAATTTATTTTTTAATCCTCATGAGATTCGTACTATATACACTCTCTTTGATCTATCCCATAAATATCATGCCAATTTTAAATATAATATTATCTTATTTCATATTTTAGGAATTTAACATAATTTGTAAGAAATAAAACTTATGACCCTTATAAGATATTAATTTATGAAACCCATTATGTAAAATGAATCAATTATAACTTTCAAAATACTTATGATATTGAATCATCCTCAATCTTCAAAATATTTTATAATTATTTTTCATGATCACCACCAAGTTCATATTTTAATCCATTAAAATTTCATATTTTAATTGAACTCCATCCTTGATTTATTAATACCTTGTCATTGAATATATTAATTTCAATCACCAATAATATGTACTAAAAAATATTTTTCATATAATAAATAATTAATTCATGGAAAAATAACTAGTAATAAATACTTAAATTCATAATAGATTCTAATAATTATATCTTTCAACCACATTTCTAAATCATTATAAAAAATAGCACACTATTAGTCCATATCTCATATGGTATATTTTATATTTCTCAAGATATAATTTGGTTTAGTGAAACATGACTACATTAATAAGAATGTCATTAATGATCGAAATAGAAAATAATTTTACACACTATGGAATATTTTAACTATTGGTTTAAGAATTCCCTCCTTAATCTCATCAAATATTCTAAAAACATTGTGATTTATTTTTAACACATTCAACAATTAAATGATTAAAAAATTATAATCATCAATTTGAGATAAAACCGCATCTATATGACATAATAGTTTTCTTCCCAATTTTTCCCCCAAAGTATTTTATTCATCTAAATAAAAAAATACTTTGAAAATATTGTATAGATTATAATGAAAAAACCAAAAAATTCCATCTCATCAACCCTTAGGAAAAATTTATTATTTATAAGAAATATAACATGATTTTAGACACATGAATTTTCATATTATTAATAATTATATTTTATATTGTATTATATTTTAAATAATTTTTAATTTTTATCCATTTTTTATTACATATTTTTATTTTCACGTAGAAAAACTATTGTTCTTAATTTTTAATATAACTCATCTTATCATTTGATAAATATAAATTTAATTTCTATTTATGATATAATTTCATAATTCTAGAGTAAAAACATAATAAAAAATTGATCCCACGTTTACATTTACCAACATTTATTTAATATTTTTAAATTAAATGAAAACTCCATATTCTTAAACTATGTATAGATGTATTTAAAATATACCATATTTTTTATTATTTTTATAATTAAGAAAAATTATCATGATAAAATACCATTATTTTTAAACATTTCCATAAAACGTATCCTTCTAAAGGAAAAAACATATTTTTTTTATTCTGGGTTTCAATTATAACAAAATTCATACTTTTTTCAGATGAATATCATGTTTTACTAGAATTAAATAAGTAATTTTAATAATTATTTTCATTGTATTATTACAATCCCTTAAATCATATATTTTTTTGGCCAATATCTATACATATTTTGTATAGTATTAAAATTATAATTTCCTCCATCATATAGAAAATTATCTAAACAATAAAATTAATCATATCATATATGACGCTTACATAATTATTTAGAAAAATACATTCTAAAATTAATCATAAATTTCATTTCCCAACCCCATTACTCAGGTTACTTAATATTTAGGTTGATTTGAAAAAGTTAAACATAAATACGAAAAATAGAACATAGCTCCCTAACATTTAAGGTTAGTCGTATACTTCAATATTTACCTAATATAATACATTGGTGGCAAATATTTAGGGTTTCCCATAATGAATGATTTAGGTCTTCATATTTTCTTTCTTAATAAATAATCTCACATTAAATTTTTTATAGGAGTAAGTATAATCTCTAAATCTTATTTCATGTGTTTCCTGCTAGTATTCTGGAACATAATGATTTTTTTTTGGTTTTATAACCTCATCAAAAATAATATTTTACAAACATATTAATATAAAACATTGTATAAAATTAATTGTTTATATTACATTGTGAAAATAAATGATAATAATATAAATTTATATCCAAATGCATCACATTTATATGGTATACGAAAATCTTTGATGTATATCATTAAAAGTATTAACAAATAATATCCTTATCTAAGATAATTAATAATTTGGTATGTAGATAACTAGTACCTTTCTAAAAGAACCACAATCCTTAGGATAATGTATCTCAAATCCAATTACTGATTTCCATAGCTCGATATTCTATAGGGATATCGATTTTAATATATTCTTATCTCCATGTACGAATAATAATAAACAATTATTACAGAATTTATAATGAAAAAATAAGAGTCTTAGTTAATTGAGAATATATATTTTGAATACATTTCATGTAACTATTCACATGAGATGAATCATATTTATAAAAATTGTTATAAACTCTTTAAACTAATACATATATCCATTTATAATATAAAAACATTATATTCATGAATTATAAAAGTGGAGATGAAATAAATATATAAACATGTCCTAAAATTGTAAAAATAGATTAATGTATATAAAAATTTCATAAATTAATTTATTATAAAAAAATTATAAATTACACATGAATTAATAGAAGATTAATAAAATAAAACCTAAAATTTATATTCCATTATAATTATTCACATTAAATATTACATTATATCTTATGAACTCCTTCACAATTATAAAAAAATATAATTATTTTTGAAATATATAAATTTTATATTTATTAATATAGAATAATTTTCTATTTACCATGTGAACATTTTACATAATTATATATTTTAATTACTATGAAATAACACATTAAAATTAGACACCATCTACTAATTTTTTCATGGACTAGGTTTTTATGAATGAGGAAAAAATTCAAAAAATTGTTATTTATTAAATATTTAATTAATATTATAATGTTGAATTTTGAATAATTCATAATTAAATATTTTGAAAATAATACTTCATTATTTATTTAAAATTAAAGACCTTTCATAAATTAACAAAATAAATTATAAAAATAAAATAAAAAATGTGACATATTATATCATGGATAGTGAAATAAACAATTCAATTTCATGTGTTTTAGATAAAATTTCATAACAAACCTATTGTGATAGTGTAATATCAAAAAATTGTAAAATATAATACAGGTAGTGATATCATATATTCTCATTGGATGATTTATAAACATTGAGTTACAATTCCATCCATGTTCCAATAGTAGGAAACAATATCCCTTTAATATTATCTAATGAAAACCACAATCCTGTTTTTTTAGTTAATTATTAAAAAAAAATTACAATTATAAGGAAATATAATACATTATTGTTTAATACAAAATCTCACTACATCATATGAAGTTTTGTCTCATAGTGTTTTTCTAATATAGTGTAGAATAACTAGGTTTTTTTATATGTTATCCAATCTCACGAAATAGACAGTAATATCTTATTATTGTCCTGTATATAATGCAATTTAATAATATTTTATTGAATAAATTTAAATCTAAACATCATGGATGATTATATGATAACACTAAAGGGTCAAATAACCCATATCCCTTATATGATCATATTCAATGCAACATGCATATGAGCTAATCAGAGTACTTTATTAACCCCAATACTTAGTAAAGGAAATTTCTCACTTTAATAATGAATATCCTTGAGGGAGACCCAAATATATTTATATTTTCATTCATTAGATGTTCCCTGAATCTATTAAATTTATAACCACTATCTCAAGTACCACTAAAGGGTTTCAAATGTCAAAATAATTTTTCTTTGGAACTTGAAATATCATCTAATATTATTGATATAATAACTAATCACCATGAATTAGAATTAAATATATAAAATATAAATAAAATTCCAAAAAAATTTAAATTTTCCAAAACATATACTCTCACATGGTTGGGAGAAATCACAATGTAGAAGAAAACATATTCTCTTAAATAAATGGATTTTCAAAATGTGAAATCAAATTAAATGCATTTTGGTAAGATTATTCTAAGTCTCTATTTCAGAATAGAACATATATCAATGGAGGGAGAGAAAAATGATAACATAAACAAGGAAATTAATTATGTATTATAACACACATCTCACTATCAATGTTTAAAACTTCTTTTCTAATGTGTTTGATTTGTATACCAAGATCCAATGTTAAAATTATACTCTTTAAAATTACCGATTTGTTGAAAACTGAGTCAAATGAATTGTAATAATACATTATTAAAATTTTAAAAGGAAATATATATTAACTTACATACCCAGTACTTTCAATATCTAGAGTTTTATACAATTATTGAGAACACTTTACATAACTAAACCTTTGTATTTCAATGAAAATAGTATTTTTTTCCATTATACCAAAATTTTATTATACCATGAAATGTATTCAACATATTTCCTAAATCCTCCCCATATGAAAACTTTATAAACCTAAATTTTATAACATAATTCTTTATAACCTAGGGAAATGGAATCATAAGATATATGGGCCCAAATTCCCAATTATGATAAATATATGAAATGAAATTTGAATATCATTAGTGCATATAAGATGGGAATAAGGTTATGAGAACATAATGAAACATGATCATAACATATTTTAATTAATATCCATCAAAACATGGATCATAAAACATGATTCATGGAATAAATATTTATCATAATACAAGATACATTTGAGTTAACAATCATGATCAATGTAAAATAAATCTTGTCCAAAGGAACTATTCAAACTCATAGAAATCATACAGAAATTGTGTTTTTATCTTGGGAAAACATACATTCATTATGGATTCACCAAAATAAGATAATTTCAATATTCTCTTGGGGGTAACTTCTATCCAGTAAACTATGTATTCTCTAAGTACTTTCTTTTATTTATAAAACTTATCCTTATCTAAGGAGTTACATCCATGAAGTTAATTCTATCTCATTATCCATTGTATTGAAGTGATATATTATCCCCACCCATCATTATATGACATATCAACTCACCCATCATCATCAATAATTTCCAATAAGCCAAATAGTATTAAATCTCATATATATTTAATTTTAGTATAAAACTCATAGAAATGAAAATTATTCCCATAAAAACATAATTAATTTGTGGAAAATAAATGTGTTTTCTGAATATATATTTAAAATATTAATCATAATACATCCATATAATGAAGTGGATTAAATCAATCGAAAAAATCCCTAGTGAATCACAAGAATCATTAATATATGATTACATATAATAAAAATATCATTATAAAATAATTTTAATTAATCTTCTGTGTACAAGAATAAATATCTATTTCTATTTATAACATTTAAAAAATCAAAGTAAAATAGGAAAAGTATTTAATTTTAAAAATCATTTAATCCAAAAAATTAAGCCTAATAACGAATAATTGTAATGATAGTGGGAAAATCCATTCATGTAGTAAATGTAAAAAAACATTCCTTTCACTCTTATATAACATGAGTCAAAAGTGAACCATGGGAAAAAATTAAGAATTTTACTTTTAAATACATTTAATATAAAGTCAAATATAGTATAAAATTAATTCAATTAATCAACTGAGTATAAATAATAACATTCAAGAATATTTTTAAAAAATATGGATATAGAGGTGATGAGATTTGGTAAAATACTTACAAACCATTAGAAAAAAAAAATTTAAGACCGCCAATTAAGACCGTTTAAAACCCAAAAAACTTTGAATGAAAGAACACAATAAGTTATATAAAATTTCATGACAACAAATAAATTCATTATGTCATATTTCAAATGGGTTTTACATATAAAATATTAATAAAAATTGGTGTATCAATCAAAAAATGTCTTAATGAATGAATTTTGATATGGGAAACACTTTAAACATTAGTAATTAAGGAATAAAAAATAAATTAAATGAATGAACATAAAATTATTCAATAAAAATGATGAATAACATGAAATAATATGTCAAAAAAAATCATGTGTTTATAGGAACCCAGTATAAAATAAATAATCTTACCCAACATGAAACATGTCTTGAGGAGTTGAATATCGATACCAATAACCCATAGAAATATCATAATATTTGAAGTAATAATTTTTAATGACCTTTCAATCCTTAGCCTATTATACAAATTTTTAGGTGGTTTTCACTTATAATCTATTTAGGAGATGTATCAGGTATCTTTTGGGTGGTTTTTAATAGTTTTATAAGCCTTGTATGGGTCGAACAATTATGGGAAACTAGGTCATTTTCCCCATGTAAATATGAATCGTTTTATAGAGGATAACTTAATTGTACACAATAGGTGCAAATATAGAGATAATTGTTAGACATTCCCAAAGTTACCATGTAACTCAAAACAAATATAAAAAATATTATTCACACGTAGCTTTCCAAACTGTGTGGGTCAAATAAAGAGTTATTATTCCTCCTATAGTTGGTGCATAGTTTTTTAAACAGTGTAACCAAACCACATATGCAAAATTAAATAATATAAAAATTCATATTTTGACCTGAAAACTCCCCGAAACTCCACATTTTTGTCCTGCACCTAGGGATAAATAATCTATGGACTCATTTGGTTATTATTACTGAATTATATCTCAATATATGTGAAAATCTATTGGATCTAGAGTCATAAATTCTAGGGATTTCAAGGTAAGTGATTTGTTTTCCTTTTTTTATCATTCTTCCAAGTTCCTCTATCTTCTCATTGATGAAGACCCTATATCCAGGATTTCATGGTAAGATCTATTAATTATTACATATCTAATGTTATTCTTTATTTTTTTCAAGAAACATGTAGTTGAAATCCTGGTTTTTCATTACTGTTATTATATTCATCTAGATCTATTAATTATATTGGATCTCATTGGGCTTGTCTAAAATGATATTATCCCTTGAAATGTACATCTTCGATGGTCACTCTTGAATTATAATTTTTTTACATAAGGCAGGTTCTGGGGTTATATGGTGTGTGTTCTTCATTATGGTGGTGAACCTTGATGTTTGTATTAGATATTGTTAAGGTTGAAAGTACCATAAAAGGTTACAAAATTATAAAAAAAAATATGATATGATATATACGTGTGTGTGTGTGTGTGTGTGTCTCATGAGACATTTCTAGTTATTACATAATTGTTAGTGTTTTTACTATGAGAACTCTCTTAATATTACATGTGTGTGTGCGTTTCTAAATAGATCATGATACATCTCTTTACATGACATGTTTGTGTGTGTGTAGCTCAAGATTTTCATTACTATGTATTTTGTATACATATGTTTATGGTTATAGACATGTATTTTCAAGTATCAAAGATATAGGTATAACATTTTTTTCTTGGTTAATCCCTTAGAATGGTATCACCTATAATGTGACACGTGATGATTATAGTGGGGTCTTGGAGGACTAATAACAGTATGTGAGGGGTGTATGGTCTAAAATAAGAAAATAAGTGGGGCATGATGGCCTTGTAGTCTGACCAGAGATAGTTAAAGGGGCATGATGGCCTTGTGGCCCGATGAAAGGCATTATTTACTCATATCCTATTTTGAGACTTAAATTAGCCTTATGTATGGATCTGAGATTTATGGAAACCAAAATTAACTTCTCTTATAGCATGGAGATGAAGTAAGATGGGTTAGGGTTTGTCAAATCCTTGTTAGTGCACGATGACCCTACATGTGACTGTTTACTTGTTTATTTTTTCCATATCATTCCATACACATTCATATACCTGAAAAACATATATTAATAACTAATTTATGGTTTCCCAATTGGTTTATACTCACACATTACATGGGGAACTAGGTGCACATGTAGACTTTATGGTTAGGAATCTAGTCAAGTGAAATGGTCTTATATCAAGCAGTTGAACTGTAAGAGATGATTAGATAGGTGGAGTTACGGTGTACTTCTGGTTTCTAGTTATAAAATAACCCATCATCTCTAATTTTTATTCTTATTTTTTATTTGACATATAGTTGGTTGGTTATTTCATTTTCAAGTATGACATATTGATAGATCTTGTTTTTATATCATTTAATTCTAATATATATATATAATCTCTTTCTCATGTATATATATTGGTAGGATATTTTTATGGAGTGAAATTTCTTCCCATGTTTTTATTTAGGACCTGGACACTAGATAGTAGCCTCTTTCAAATAAAGAGGTGGGTATGAGGTCATGTGAAACTATGACTTGGATCCAATTATTCAGGTTAGGTAGTTAGAGAATCAATTAATAAATCAATTATGTGAAAAAAAACATTAATAAAAAACAAGTGGAAATAAAACATAATAAAAGAGTGGTCATAATATATATAATCTTATAATAACATGTTCTATGAAGAACTAATATAGTCTAACTAAATGAAATTGAGTTAAAAATTACTTTACCTTGACTCCTAGCCTTCCACCTACAACCACTACTTTCAAGAATAATAATATTATATTATGTATATAATTGATTGAATAATGTTTTATTAATAAAAACTCACACATGACGGTCCCATAAATTATATTATTTATAAAATAAATTTCTTCAAATAAATAAAAAATACCTTTTTTAGGTTTATATATTTATATTACTAAGAAATTAATTTCTTTTCAAAGTGGAAAATCGTACACAATATCTATTTCCACCACAAAATAATTTCCTTATATTAACTCATTTATAAGTTCATGATATCTCACATACCTTTAAATTTTTTAACATTTATAATCATCAATAAATCATATGAAAAATATTTGGAATCATGGGATGATAAAAAAATATCAATAAGGGAAATTAAATAAGATGAACCGGTTAATCGAATTATAAATAGGAAAATTTGTAAGAAATTTTTTGTTTTTTATAATAAACATTGATCCTAAATATTCATTTACTTTTCCTTGAAAAAAAAACATTTCTCTATAGATTTCATAAAATTTATGATATGAAATCATAAAATTAAAAGTTTTACCAAGAGAATTTAATGGAAAATATGAAAACTCATTAATATTATTCCTTAAAAAACAATCATATCACTTTTTGAAAAACATAAACTTACCTTAAAAATAATCTCACTTTTTTACCATTTTATAAATCCATATTGGTGATTTAAATTAAAAACATTAATATCATATCATGTATTTACCTTTGGATATTATCTATCCATTCTCCTTTCAAGAAAAATTATAATGTAATCACATGACAGAATAATTCCCATATATCATAGGTGTAACCTATCACTGGTAAACTCTATCAAATTACCCAATACATTAGAGAGGTATATCAAGATTACAAATTATATGAGATATGTCATATTTACATGTCATTAATATAATATTTCTATAAAATATATCATGAGTAAAATAAATATATACCTTGCACACATACCATCAAAATCAACTGAATTAAAATCTAATCCCATAAGAAATAACACATTCTATTTTCTCATAAAAATGAAAATAAATTTATGTTTCCTTAGAAAACCATATTATAACTAATAATTAAATAGAGGTAATAAAATATTCTTTTAAAACAAATTTTAACTTGAAGAATATTCTTGACAACGAATAACTACAATTTTGGTGGGTAGGGTACTCATTTTAAATTTAATAAAAAACCCTTTATATTTTTACTTTTTAAAAGATTCAAAAGAACATATATAGAAAACATTGAAATGTTTAATTTTGTAACATTTGTAAATAAAGTAAAGTTATAAAAATTTAAATTTAAAAACTGTTATGAATAAATAATAACATTATTTAAATATTTAAAATAACCTCATCATTGAATAAAAATAGCTGTAAAAAATTAAATGATATTTTTGAAAGAATGTCTGATACCTCAAGTACTGAATCATTTCATTCATATATATACACAATATGGTAATAAAACTATATTAGTTTTAAAATTTATTAAAAAAATTATTCATATTAATTAAATTATAATTAATTCCTTTATTATATTTATTACAAAGTACTATTTAGTTACTAAAATGGTTAAGTTCAAATTAGATGTTTTTTGGTCGTTCAATTTATATCCTCAACATAACATAGGTGTGTTAACCATGTTCAAAGGGTTTATAGTTCTGTAATATCTAGAATTATAAAGATGTTATAATTATAATTATAATTTATTCAATATATTTTTGGAACAATCATATATGGTGGTGTTGAAAAATGTATTAAATCATTTCTTAGAGGTGGTATTCCGCACATACACATGTGTAGCGTATCTATTTTTCAAGTTGGTAGAAAAGAAATAAATTTGGAAATATTTAAATTTTTTAGAATATTAATTATGTTATACATGTAAAATTTATTCATTATTATCATCCTTGTTACTTGTCATGTGTGGATATAATGAATCACGAATCACATCACTTCTTGGAGATGATAGTCCACACGTACGAATGAGAAACATTATCATTTTTAACTGATGGAAGGAAAATAAGGTAATTAATATATTATATTTGTATAATTATATTAATTTAATAAATATCATATATATATATACCTTAAATACAACATAATAATTATCCATGAATGGTGGTGATGAAAAACAAAAGAAATTGCTTTATTCAGGTTAAAGTTTACTCATATGCACGAGCGACATTTTCATTTCCCATTAGTTGAAAAAATATATAAATAAGGGTTTCAACATTAAAATAATAACATTTTACTATAATAAAATATTTATTTCATGATGTTATAGTGTTTTGGGAAGATTTAATAGAGGTAGAAGAAGAAATAAACATTAAATAGTTTAGTTGGGATGTATACCTCCTCCTTGGATATCTCCATTTTGATTACACCTTAAGCCTTATAGTATAGGTCTTTTTAAATCGATAGGAAATATATTAAGTGTTTATGGTATTTTGGATGTTATTTGTGATGATATTGGTCAAGCAATGTTTCTGAAAGTGTGTGAATATGTGGGGAGAGGAGGTTCCCTTTTATAAATGAGGGGAGTCACAATTGTGTAACTACTTTAATGTTTTATATATAATAATTTTCTATATCATATTAATGTAAAACAATGATCAAATTTAAAATATAATATATTTAAATGTCTAAATAAAGTCATATAATCACATTTCTCCATGTTTTAGAAATATTTGATTCGTTACCACTTAGTCTGCCCCTTCTAACCCTTTTTTCCATTACTGAGGTCATAAAGATTTATGAAGTAAACTATTAATTATGAAAACAATAACAATTAAAAAATTACTAAATATGAATATCCAGATTCCAATTATGAAATAAATATATCGCAATTCTATTTTTATAACTATAAGATGTCAATTTTAATTTAACTTCACAAAACTCAATGAAAAATGTTTCTTTTTCAAAAATCTGTTTTCATTTCAAAAGATGAATTTATTACAAAATAGAGTATAGTTAGGATTCCTATCTAACTAATTGGAATAATAGTATCCAAATGGGACTCATTTTAATTTAAAAACATTATGAAACTAAAATGTAATTTTCTTAAAAATGGACTATTTATAAAATTAGTATTTTTAATATTCACTAAAAAATAAAAATTTTCTGAAAAATCCTTAAACATTCACCATAAGTTAATTTAGAAATTACAAATAAAAAATTAAATTATTTATATATAATAAAATCCTTATAAAATTTATAAATACAATATTTAAATAAACCTATACATATAATGAAAAACATTTTACTGAGAATAAAACTATTTTTTTCCTACTCAAAAATTATAACGACCCAATTTTTTATAAATGGAAATTCCCTTCTTATAATTATTTCATATAATCACATCAAATCAAAACACAATGAACTACTAAGAACAATGTGACCTTTAACTACAATATTGTAACTTCTGTGTTTTGAATTTTGAAAATCTGACATACACTATTGTGATCAGTAAGATGTTTAGATTCTAATGGAACAAACTTAATTGTTGGTGAATAGTAACCTAACCATATGAATAGTAACCTACCCTTGTGAATAGTAATATAGACGTTAAAAATATTAAATCATCTAGAAGAATAGTAACCTCACCCATGAATTTATAAATAAAATTTAGGCATCTTATAAGTGATAATATGACCATGGTAAAAGTATTCGTATTTTTTAAGTCATAAATAATTAATTAAAAATAATTAATTAATTTAAAAGAAAATTTATTTTTCTAAAATGTCTTAATATATTAAATATTTTATGTCTTCTAGTTTTAGGATAATTTTATAAGACCTTATGTAATTTTATAAAAGCAGTTATAGTTTTAAAAACTGTTTTTTTCATGTAAATTATGATTTTAAATAAAATAAAATTATATATATTTAGGAAATTATTTTTTGAAAAATGGATTTACTTTTTTCATTTTACATGTCAAAAAATGTTTTGGGTGAATTTTTTGGATTTTTCTGAAATACGTGAATTTTTGGTGAATAGAAAAATACATTAATTTACCGAATAAATACATTACAATTTAAATCCACTATTCCTAACATCATGAGAGATTTAAGCACCCAAATATATAACTAACATGAACTTATTACTATTCTTCATCATGGAATCATCAATATTTATTTTCTTATGGATAAATAATAAACTAATGAATAAAATATAAAGAAAACCCTCCTCCCCTCCACTATAAAAACCACCCACACTCTCCTCTTCTCATCACTCCTCTAAAGCCTTGTGAATTCCCTAAATTCATACCAAATATCTCCCCAAGCTACTCACCCATGTCCAAATTCCCTTAGTCACTTCAAAATACCAAATCCTCTCCCCTTAAGAGGCTATCAAGGATGATTGATTCAAGAGGTAAATTCCTCTTTTCAATTCTATTTATTTATTTTCAAGTTCATATGTTTCCTCTTCTATCCTTACCTCTCATCATCCAAATGTTATGAAAAATATATAACCCTAAATGTACTGGAATTTTTTTTTGATAATGGAATAAGTTATTATCATCTCTATTTTCTTCTTCTTTTATACTAGTTGTAAAGACATCATTCGATATGTGTTAATTTACCACATTTAAGGACGATGGGTTTTCAATTTGTATTACCATATTCAGTTATTGTAATGAAAATATTTTTATGGTTAAACCATACTATTAAATATGAATTTTATATTTTTTTTTCTGGAATCCATTTCCACACATGATGTAAAATAATAATACAAAACAAGTGAATTGTGAGAAAAATCACAAATTTAATCCAAGCATTTATCATTAATGTTTTATATAATGATTCACCTTCAATCCAAATAACCAAATGATTTTTACAACCATGTAACCTTATGGATGTTAAATAATAAAATATAAATTCAATTTTGGACAACCAATCTCATCATTCATGTGTATCTGAACATGAATATAAGTGAACTGGTCATTAAAACCAAGGAAACAAACGGACTTGAACAATGATATTGAACTACTTAACACATAAATAATGTCATGGATGAACTTAAAAAGGTTATAATAAATAATATACATGTAAAATAGGTTTTTTAATTATTAATTAGTGCCCCTAATTTGATTATTCAGGTCAATAATATCAAGTGGAGAACACTATCAGACTTAAGTTAAGGGATCCTCTCTTTCTCATAGTTATTCAAGAATCTATCTATATTATGTCCATTATGTTTAATTCTTCATGATGGGGTATAATTTTTCACATCCCCCATTATTACCTCATTATGTATAAGTGAGGATAACCCTGTTTCACTCTCATTAAGTCCTCTTAAATACATTTGATACCATGCTGATAATCCGTAAGGGATTCCACCCAAACCTCCTTTGTTCCTTCAGGTTGCATTATATTTCATTCAACAAAATGAAGTTATCTTATCATTTTATGTTCATATTATAGATTCTTTTTACATGTAAAAAATTAATTTATCAAGACCCTGGCATCATTCCCATTTGGGGATATACATGTTTTTAAGTGATTCACTCAATACTTCCTGATAAGCAAACCTGTTTTGAGGGAACTTCCAGAATTATTACCTGATTCCAAGTGAACTTTATATTCATTTTTAATCCACCATTGTCTTCATAAAATTATTATTCTTGTTACTAAAACCATCTTGGTTCACATATGGTTTTATATAAAGTATTGTACCCTTTTCTATTTTAAAAGCTCTATAGTATAAACCTTAAAACTGCAAAAAAAATGTTTTATTGCTAAAATTTCCTAAATATTTTTCATAATTGTTGTCACTTATACATGAAATCACATACCATGGTACATTCCTATTTTCTATTTTTAATTTCTATGTTTATTTTAGTTCATTTCTTTCATGGAAACTTTTATTATATTTCCATTTTTTATTCTTTATGACGTGATTGTGGTACTTAATTCTTTACATGGGTAACCCTTATGTTTATGTAAGATTTATGATGTATGATTGTTTATGATGAAAAAATATTCATGAACTGTTAAGATGGGTGCACCCAGATAGTGCTCCAATGCATTGGGTAAAGTTGAATCTCATGAGAAATTATGTGCAACAGTCTTGGTGGTTATCCTTGGCTTGTGCTACCATGTGCAATGGTCTTAGCAGTTATCCTTGACTCATTCTAAAGTCATGAATTATGTTTCTTCCACATTAATATGAATCCATTTTATATGATCCCATGTTTATATGTTTTGATTCTTTATGTTACATGGATTTTTATATCATCATGTCATGCCTTCTATACCATGTGCTAATTCTTTTTTATGGTTATTCCCTTGTTGGTATATTTACCTCATCATGTTTTTCATGTGTTCCCCAAGGTACCCTATGAATATATTTGAGTAGAATGGAAGTTATGAGCTCAATTTGAGGATTAAATAATGAAATGTTTTATTTATTTCCATGTTTTCAGTTTTATGTACCCATTATTCCAAGACACTAGACTTTAGGATCCTTGGCTTGTGCTCTGATGTATAATTATGATAAAAATCATGTAATTTTATGTGTAAAATGTTAGGGTCTCTATAGTTGGTGTCATAATATGGTATAGTTATTTTTAGAGATTATGAATTGATAACTTTAGTATGAACCTTAAGGATGGGACTATGTATAAGAAAACACCCCTAAATTATGCTATGTATAGATTAAGTGGTTTATCAAGAAAATAAATCTGTGTCTAGATACAAACAATCAGAGGTGGCTTAGGCATAGATGTATCTAGGGGTAAAACCCAAAAACACTGCTTTGAGCTAGACTCTGATAGGAACTGGTGAATGAAAAGGGGCCTTGTTGCACTCTTGGTTTGACAGTCCTGGGGGATATGCTTTGGTAAATTAATGATCATAGTAAAAACCAATATTAAGGGAATAAAAAATAGATCCCATAAGAATATATGTTAAGAAATATATCAAGGATAACATATATTGAAACCTTAGGAATCACATGGTAAGATATACTTATCCATTATAAGTTTATCCTCTTATTTTCAAAGATTACTTTTTATGTTTAATAGCTAAGTATTAAAGACCTTTAATTGTACATTCTTTTTCTTAGTTAAGGGCGTTAAATAGAAGAACATGATCCAACAATCAATGTTATAGGGAATGTGATGATTACCCTAATGAAATGCTTGATATGATTGGAACAGGTGCTCAAAACTTCATGATAGTACTTTCTCAGTTGGCTCAACTTATAAATAATAACTTGAATCATGTGTAACACCCTCCTCCTATAAGGAAAGAGAATGTTTTTGTTGAATCCTTCATGCGGAAAAGGCCTTCCATGTTTAATGGATCTTCTGATCCCCTCATCATGGAATAGTGGATTAACTCTATTGAAAAAATATTCCCTAACCTCCAGTGCTTAGAAGAAGATAATTTCATACTAGCGGTCTATCTTTTTTATGGAGATGTTGATCTATAGTGGAAAATGATCAGGAATATGAATCCCCAAGAGGAATTTGATTCCATGGATTGGGAGTAATTTAAGGAAATGTTTTTCAATAAATATTTTCCTTGAACCCTCTATCTCAAGATGGAAAGAGGGTTTCTCAGAATCAAGAAGAAGGATGATGAGTCCATCAGTGTGTATGAAGCAAAATTCATAAGGCTTTCAAGGTATGCTTCTATATTTCTCATGAACACTGAAAGCAAGGTGGATCTCTAATTTAGCATACCGATGTTGAGTCTATGAAAAGCGTTGGTTATTAGAGACTTTAACAGTTATGAGTATATTTTCTGTTGTTCCCTCAATGTTGAAATGAATATTGGAGACTCGCAGTGGTATCGTGGGCCTGATGAAAAGAAGAGGAAAATGGAATCTAATGTGGGTGTTCCTATAAATAAATTCCTTGATGGAAAGAAGCCCATCTATCCCACATGTAAAAAATTGTGCGATGAAACATCTCAGGAAATGAATAAAGGGAACCAAGAATTGATTAAAATGTGGAAGGTTGGGACATCTAGCTAAAACCTATTGATAGGATGTGAATAATACCACTAATGTGGAAGATTAAAGGAAGTTCCAAATAAACCCTCTTCCAATGGTGATGTGTTAAAACTATAACAGACATGGGCATTATGAG
Source organism: Viscum album (assembly GCA_963277665.1). NCBI lineage: Eukaryota > Viridiplantae > Streptophyta > Magnoliopsida > Santalales > Viscaceae > Viscum > Viscum album. The sequence goes on from OY728159.1 coordinate 236,852,715, forward strand.
AACAATTTCCCTAAGCCAAGGGTTGTCAGAGGAAATAAAAAACAACCTCCAAGGAAACAAGGAAGGGATTATGCTATCACTACTATGGAGGAGAAGCTAGAAAATGATGTGGTAACATGTACTCTAGTTATTCATTCAGGAATAGAAAATTTACTATTTGATTCCGATTCTATGCATTTGTTCATATCTTGAATGTTTAGTATAACTTTTCAAATATCACCTCAAAATTTGGTGGATAAGTTATCTATGAGAATAGAAAATAGGGAAATTATTATATCCATGGTTCATAACTCCTCCTTGGTTAGTGTCATTGGACTTAAACTCCCAGTAAATCTTTTTATACTCCCTTTAGTAGAGTTCAAGATGATCTTGGGCATGGATTGGCTATCATTATATAAATCCAACATCAACTGTAGGGAAAGGAAGGTCAATTTTCACACCCCTAAGCATTCTCTAATTCTATACAAGTGTAAAGAGGAAGATGAATATCCTTCAGAATCATTATCTCAACTATGGATATTAATCCCATATGAGAAATCTTTTCTAACTCAAATGATTAAGACAGAGGAGAGAATCTTGCTCGATGATATACCCATCGTGAGGGACTACGCTAATGTATTCCCCAAATATTTGGCTAGTATTCCTTGTGATCGAGAGGTTGAGTTCTCAATTGAACTTATTCTTGGATCTCTACCAATATCAAAGTCACCTTATAGAATTTCCACCATAGATATGTAAGTGATGAAGAAGCATTTATGGGAGAATCTGGACAAGGGTTTAATATGCCCGAGTGCTTCACTATGAGGTACACCGGTCCTCTTCATCAAGAAAAAGGATGGATCAATGTGCCTTTCCATTGATTGTTGTGAACTCATTAAAATCATGAAAAAGAACAAGTATCCCTTACCCAGGATATTTGACTTGTTCGATCAGCTTCGTGGGGACATTTATTTCTCTAAGGTGGATCTTTAGTTGGGATAAAACCAATTAAAGGTGAGGAAGAAAGATATTCCCAAGACTGGATTTCGAATGAGGTATGGACACAATGAGTTCAATGTGATTCCCTTTAAACTCACTAATTCTCTAGAAATTTTCAAGTATTTAATGAATAAAATCTTTATATATTACCTCAACAAATTTTTGGTAGTATTTATTGATGATATTATGATATACTCCAAGAGCAAGGAGGAACATGAAGAGAATTTGAATATTATGCTAAGGACTTTTTGAAGGGATAAGGTGTATAAGAAGTATAGTAAATGTGATTCATGAATAGACAAAGTACAATTCTTAGGGCATGTTATCCACTGTAAAGGGATATTTTTGGACCCTTTAAAGACAAAGGCAATTAAATAGTGGCCCAAGACAACATCTTTAATGGAGATTTGTATTTTTCTGGGTCTAGCTGGGTATTTTTGACAATTTGTGAAGAAATTTTCCCGATTTTCAATCCCAATGACCAATCTGACACGGAAGGGAGTAAAGTTTTGATAGACTCGGGAATGTAAATTCTATTTTAAGGAGTCGAAAAAAGGATAATCACTACTTTAGTACTCAAACTCGTAACATGTGGAGAAATATTTGTGGTATATAGTGATACTTCAAATAAGGAATTTAGGTGTATACTGATGAAAAATGATAAATTGATAGCCGTCTCTTCAAGGTAGTAAAAAATCCCTTAGAAAAACTATCCAACACATGATCTGGAGTTGGTAGTTGTGATTTTTTTGCGTTGAAAATCTTGCGGCATTTTCTCTATCGTGAAAATTGTGAGATATATACTAATCACAAGAGTCTAAAATATATATTCACATGAAAAGAGATTAATAGTCACCCCATGAAGATGGATAGATCTCATTAAGGATTATTACTGATCAATACACTACCCATACCAACATGGAAGTGAGAGAACATCACCATGGAATTTCTCACTAGACCTCTAAGGATATCCAAAGGAAACAATGTTATATGGGTCATTCTGGATCATCTTAAAAGGTTAGATCACTTTATCTCAATTCAAGAGGACTTCTCATTAGAATAACTTTCATGTATATATATCAATAAAGTGGTAAGGATTCATGGAGTACCTCAATATATTTTATCTGATAGAGATCTAAGATTCACCTTGATGTTTAGGAAAATTATTCAAAAAGATCTATGAACTAAACTCAACTTCAGTATGACCAATCATCCTTAAATTGATGGTAAATATGAGTGAATTATTCAGACACTAGAATATATGTTTACAAAATTTTCTATGTAATTGAAAGGAGGATGGGACCGACATCTTCCACTGGTTTAAATCTCTTACAGCAATAGTTTCCACTTGAGCATCAGAATTGAACCATACAAAAACCTTTATGGAAAAAGGTGCATAACACTGACATTTTGGGATAAAGTTAGTGATAATAAGCTTATAGGACCTAAAATGGTTTAAGAAAAGGTGGATAAGGTGAAAACCATTCAGCAACATATCAAGGAAGCACAAATTTGACAAAAGAGTTATGCAAACAATCGTCGATGAGACATTGAGTTCAAATTTGGAGACATGGTATTTCTATGCATATCTTCATGGAAGAAGGTCATGAGATTTAGGGAGAAATGAAATCAATGTCCCAGGTTCTTTTCCCCCTTTTATATCCTTGAACGATTCGAAGTTATAGCCTATCGATTGGAACTTCCACATACTATGTCTAAGGTACACGATGTCTTCCACATATCCCTCTTAAAGAAGTATATACCAGATCCTTCATATTTACTCTCTTAACAGGTAGTACAGTTGGAGGATGATCATTATTATATGGAGCATCTAGTGAAGATCATGGATAATAGAGATAAAGTTATATGTAACAATAATACTAACCTGGTCAAATTACTATGGTGGAACCATATGTACAAAGAGGAAACATGGGAACTGGAGGAGGTAATGAAGACAAACTACCCACACCTATTTATGGATTAGATTGTAAAAAATATATTTGGGGAAAAATTTTCATAAGGGGGAATAATGTAATGACCCAATTTTTTATAAATGGAAATTTACTTCTTATAATTATGTCATATAATCACATATGATCACAACACAATGAACTACTAAGAACTATGTGACCTTTAAACATAATATTTTCACTTCTATATTTATAAATTCGAAAATAATACATACACGGTTGTTATTAGTAAGATTTTAGCAGTTTAATGGAAAAAACATAATTTTTGGTGAATAGTAACCTACCCTTATGAATAGTATCTTACCCTTATGAATTGTAATATGACCCTTACGAATAATAAATCATCCAGAAGAATAGTAACCTCACCCTTGAATGTATACATATAATTTAGGCATCTTATAAGTGATAATATGACCATAGTAAAAGTATTCGTATTTTTGTAAGTAATAAATAATTAATTTCAATTATTTAATTAATTTATAAGAAATTTTATTATCATAAAGGTGTTCATAAATTATTAATTTAATGTCTTATGGTTTTAAGATAATTATATAAGACCTTATGTAATTTTATAAAATCTTTTTTAGTTTTAAAATATGTATTTTTTAAGTAATTTATAATTTTAATTAAAAATGGGTTTAATTATATTTTGAAAATAATTTTTGAAAAATGGAATTCATTTTTGTATTCTACATGTAGAAATTTTATGTGGGAATTTTTCAGATTCTTTTGAAATACTTAAATGTTATCTGAAAATTAAAATACATTAATTTACCTTATAAATATATTATAATTTAAATCTACTATTCCTAAAATCATGAGTGATATAAGCACACAAATATCAAACTCACATGAATTTAATATTATTCTTGGTCCTATAATCATCAATATTTCTTGACTTATGGAAAAATAATAAACTAATGATTAAAATATGAAGAAAACCCTCCTCCCTTCCACTATAAAACCGACCACACTCACCTCTTCTCTTCAATACTCTCAAGCCTTGTGCCTTCCCTAAATTCTACCCAAATATTTCCCAAAGATCATACCCTACATACAAAATCCCTTATTCACTTCACTATACCAAATCCTCTCCCATTAAGAGGCCCTCAAGGACGATTGATTCAAGAGGTATTTTTTCTTTTCAATTCTGTTACTTTCTTTTCAAAATTATTTGTTTTCTTTTCTATCCTTTCTTCTAATCATCCAAATGTTATGAGAATTTCACTACATAACATGTAATATAATTTTTGTTATGATAATATAATAAGTTGTTATCATCTATCCCTGTTTCCCTCAGAATTCGGGGATGACCGCCTAGATGGGAGATTCAAACGTTCCAATCGGTTTCTAACGGGTTTGTTCGTAGAACCGGAAACATCCAATGATTCCACATCCATTTAGACCTACTTTCCAAAGGTAGGCGCTCATTATCTTGTGGACTGATGAGGCTTAGGAATTTGTATTGGTCAAGAGGATGGGAGGTCGGACTCATCATACCTTTTTGAGGGGAATTATTGTCTATTCCGGGACTCTATTTATAGATTTAAGTTATGTTCATGAATCCTTATTACATTACCAAGTATAAAATGAGCTTTTCCTTCAGTTTTGACAATCAATGATTTAATATGTAAGAAATTTAGAAAATATTTTATATGTATTCGAGGTTCTTCATCAATAGATAATCATCTATATCTATTTAGAGATTCTTGGTCAATGGTATCCTTCAAAACATTTATATAAAAGTCGCTTGGTCATTATGATGACGAGGCTGGTTTTAAAGCCACTCAGTGGGGCACTTGAAGTTTATTGTCATTCAGAAGGACATGAATTATTTCAGAGTTGGGATCGAACCCATAGATGGGCTACCTACGTATCCTTTGTTTTGGAAAAGGAATCAGAACCCACGTAGTTCGAATAAGGGAGTATAATGTTTATGATTGATGGCTCAATGAAGGATGTCATAATTACTTTTACTCTCTAAGCTCACGTGAGTCATGCTCGGTGTGAGAAACAAGAGGTATTGGTAATAAAATTAGATAATTTTTCCATGAAAGATGCAATCATAATAAATGTTTTTGGGCTTATGTATGTATGACTGCCCAGATAAATGAAGATTAGGATTTACTTTAGGGAGAAAATCCAGGAACAGGGTCCACAAAGGTATATGTGCTTCATGGAGATTTGAATACTCTAATTTGGGACCTATTATTGAAAAGGAAGCCCAGATTAGGAGAGGATTGATAACTAGGTTTTACTCCTGAGAAGGAATCCCAGATCAAAAGTAAATTAGGACTGGTTAAGAGAAATTAAGGTACTTGGGGCTCACTCTTGAAAAGGAAGCCCAAAATTTATGACTGGAACTTATTCCTGAAAAGGAGTCCTAGTTTAGGGGACTTGGGGCTTACTCCTGAAAAGGAAGGCCAAAATTATGACTGGGACTTATTCCTGAAAAGGAGACCCAGGTTAAGGGATTAAGGTTTGGGGCTTACTCCTGAGGAGGATTCCCAGATTTGAGACTGGGGATTACTCCTAAAAAGGAAGCCCAGATTAGAGACTGGGGCTTACTCCTAAGAAGGATACCCCAAATTAGAGGACTTATGACTGGGGATTATTCCTGAAAAGGAGACCCAGGTTAAGGATTCTCTCATCGTAAAGGATGAGGTTGAATGAATGAACTCTCCATATTTAGTGACATAAAGATATTTAAATCACTAGGTTTTGAGAGATATTCCACATAATTCCTTTCAGATAAGGAAGTCAAATCAAGAAATCATGCCATAAATGGATTTGAAGAGTGTCTTGAAGACTGAATCTTGAAAAGGAAAGGTGTAATGGCTTAAGAGGGTTGAAATGGGCAAGAAAGGCACCCAAAAAGGAAGGGGCGTGCAAGTCTTGGAAGGCGCGCAGGTACTGCGGTGGCGCGCAAGTATTGGTCGCGCAAGTATACCTGCGCGACATGGTGGGTACTTGCGCGATATTCAACCAGCATTTGAAATACTTGAGCGACTCTTCATTAAAGCCTTTAGAATCCTCCTGAGGTTCTTCCAAAAAAGGTACGCGCAAGTTCAATTGAAGGAGTAAGGTGGCGCACAAGTGTGACCACTTCCCTTAAGGGTTGACCACTCAGGCGTGCAAGTGTTGATGAGTTTCAACACTTAGTCCTTACTCCCTCTCTTTATATCTTCTGTTCTAGGTAAGAAATTACCTTAGAAGTGTTCCGGAATCTTTGAAAAGATACTTGGGCGTCGGGAGCTTCAATACGAGTTTCTGAAAAAAAAATCCTCTCGAATGGGGGGCCCACAGGGTCTATTTATAGGCAGGAGAAGACCCCAGGCGGTTACCGGGCGGTTATCAATTAGGTCGCGCAAGTCACTTGCACGCCAAGGTGCGTCGCGCAAGTCCACTTGCGTGACCATGAGGAAACTTGCGCGGCCTATGGGCAAAGTTTTCCTTGTTCATCCCTTTGTCGATTTTTTATGTTTTCTTAAAAGGTTGAATCACTTTGTGATCATATATTCCCCTTTTCTGATATTTAGATTCTGTGACAAAAGGAGCGTTAACAAAAGTCCCCCCTCAGAGTTGGATCCGAAAGAAAATGAGGATTTGAATCAGAGGAAATCGCAGACATCCAAAAGAAATGTGACGTGCAAGTCTTGATGGCGCAGAGGGTGGCGCACAAGTTCTCGTCGCGCAGGCCTTAAGCGCACTCTGTACGGCGCGCAGATAGGCTTCCTGGCCTATAAATACACAGCTTTGGCCGCGTATAGAATCTGGTCCCGAATTTCTCGAGCTCTCGCCGTGCAAGCTATCTTCGTCGTGCAAGTCTCTTTTTTCCACTGTTTCCTCACCTCCACGCTACTCTATAGGTAATAGGACTTGTGCGGTGATACATGCGCGACAAAAACTTGCGCGGTACATGTAACACTTGCGCGACATCTCCATACTTGCGCGCCTTAATGCCTTAGCCATTTTTTTGATTTCTTTCACAAAGTTTGTGGAAAATCAATCCATTTATGAATTAATTTATTCAACTTTTGTGCAGAATTAATGGCTCTTAGACCCGGATTAATTGATGAACTGGCTAGCAAGCAGATAGATGATATGATAAACATCATTGGCCATGATTATTATACTGTCAAAGATAGTACTCTTCCAAATTTGGCTAAGTATTTGAAGAAATATCATCTCAACTTTCCTCAAATCACTTATCTAACTTTGTATGGATATGGTCATCTACAAGAAGTCATTATTCTATAAGTAAAGAATTATCTTCCATTTTCGTGGTTTCAGAATTATATCAACTTTGCTTCAGCAAATATCTCAGGTGGAGGAGTATTTATAAATGCTAGAACAGTGGAGAAGGCCTATATGATGCATCATAGCCCTTGCACACCAGATCTGAAAAAACATACACCTGAGCTTCAACCACATTGTCATTCTTCGATCTTCCGAAATTCTCAGATGGATCAATCCAAAGGCTAGAAGAAAAGTTGGGACTTCCTTCCTGGGGGAGGTGTGAAGCCAACTTGGATGTGGGAATACTGGGTGCGACAGACCTGCGCAGAGTTTATCGAGGATCTAAAGAGAGCTACAATATACGAAGTTGTCTGGGTTGGGAAAACATATGTTTACAGACATGATAACTTCGTTCCAGAGATACTCAGCCACTGGAGCCCAGCAACTAATTCTTTCCATATGAGTCATGGAGAAGTAGGTATCAGTTTGTAGGATGTCCACAAGATCTCAGGGGCTCCAATTTTGGGCGATATGTATGATGAATTCATTCCTCCCAAGGTGACTTGGAATGATTCAGAGAAGACTCCTGCTTTAGATCGAGAATTGTTTAAGATCTTCCACAGGCTCAAGAGTTCAGAGACCTCATTAACTAATTTTAGAAAAGATATTCATCCGGAAGAATGGATGAATGTGTTTCTTATTGAGAAGAAAGAGATGGAGCCAAAAGAAAAAGGATCCAAGAAAAAGAAATCCAAGGATACCAGGCCCAAACGTCCTACCACCTGTCCAAAACCTGAGAAGAGAGGAGCTCCTGGCACATTCTGGCCAACTCTAGAAGCAGGAGAGTTTGAAAAGTGGGGATATGAAGTAAATCAAAGAATTCCAAAGAAAACTCGTCTGGCGGGTTTCTTGGCAATTTGGATCAATGTTTATCTCTTGTCGGTCAGAGATTCAAAGGGAGGCGTTAGGCCAGGGACCTTTGTCATTGCGGCAAAGTTGGCTGAGGGAAAAAGGGTTGGGTTAGCTACCCTCATTTTAGAAAAGATTCACAGGAGTTTACTTCATGTCTTCATGGGTAAATCTCCTTTAAAAATAGTGGGACCATTCCAGGTTTTGTGGGGATGGATCGCCACTCACTTCAGGACTTACAATGTACATAATGGATTAAAAATTCCTGGAAGCTCCTTCAGACTGTCAGTGAAAGAATTATCTGGAATTGATCCATTAGATGTTAATGGTTATGACATGAAAGTAAGGTTGAGCATGTTTAAGGAATTCAACTTCTTTACCTATGTAAGTCCTCCATCCGGGTGGTTTTTTGATGATGGGACAGCCCATTTGGATTTGAGGGCATACATGCTAGCTTGCAGGGATGGTGTGTTACTAGCCAGGATTGATGGAGAGCTCATATGTGAGGCCTATGCTCCATATAGATTTGCACGCCAATTCAAATGTCTGCAACAGATTATTGTATCCCCTCCGGTACATGTTGGGTTAGGGCAACATCCGATGGTTGCTCGACAACTATGGCTGCTGACATCAAGAGAGAAGACTGGGCAGTATTTGATCTACCAGTTGAAAAAGCGGCACATAATTTGACTACATATTATGCCGAACACTAGATAGCATCATACCCCAAAGGGATATTGAATCACCCAATATATCAAGTGGGAAAGAGGAAGAGGACTGTAGAGAAAGAAACCCTTCCTTATGAAGGTGATGCTTCCTCACCTGAAATTGGTTCAACAGACTCCTCTTCTAGAACTGATTCACCGGATTATCATGATGGGGATGATGAGGCACAACCGGCAGCGAAGCGGTTTCGTGCCCGATATAATACTCCGGCCAGAATTAAAAGACCCACTCCATCAACTCCTGGTGATTTGTTTCATTGTAGTAATTTTAATCACTGCTACTTCATAAAGCAATAAGTCTTACCTTCTTATTATCTATCTGTAGCTGCAGGAGCTGAGAAGAAATTAAAATCAAAAATTGTAGGACCTTCCTCCCAGCCTTCATATCTAAGACCAGAGGCTGTTCAGCTATGGCAGGGCTTATACTGTGGTACTGATACAGCCTCGCTGGATTTGTGTGAGGGCCTACAACTTCCTGGAATAGGAAATCTTATGGCTTCTAAAAATCTTCAATACGAAGATAACCCCAATGAAGTGCGAGCTTACATCAGAGAGCTGGAAATGCTCATATATGCCACTGATGACTCTATTCCTATCACCAGGCGGGTGAAGGAAATGATTGATCATTGTGCCACTGAGGGGGCTGGTGGTTCTGGAGATGAGGAATGGCAAGAGTACGTGGCTCCTGAAGATGTAAGTTTTCTTTCCTTATTTGATTTGCAACTTGATTTAATTTGAAGATTTGTTACTTAAAGAAGTTATTTTCTTCATCTCGTAGCTTACAAAGAAAGGAACTAGGGTTCCTTCGCCATAGTATAGCCCTGGTGGTACTGCTATCGGGGTTGTTGCTGATTCTCCTCGCGAACCAGGCGAGATATCTCTAGGCCAGCAGGCCATGAATGAGGCGCTGGACATAGCCTTCTATTCGCCAATCCATGTGCCAATAAGGGAGACTACTGATACTCCGAAAAAACAAAAGAATCAAAGGCCACAAAGGAGTAAATCCACAGCTAAACGCTTCATTAGTAGCGGTAAGTCCTTCGAATAATCATGAGTTTATACTCATAATCACATGGTTATTCATATTTCTGAGGATTGCAGGGGCTTCTTCAATTTCCCCCTTGAGGGAAGGGACTGACCCTCCTTCAATGGCCATGGAGGGTTCTGTAGAACGATCACAGACCCAAGCTGACTTGGTTGCTCCTGGAGAAGAGCTAGCATCCATTCCCAGTATCCTTCCTACTGCTGAAGATGCTGTCCAGGGTCAGGGGTTGCAGGACATAAGTCAGCAAGAAGATGTAGCAAATGCTCCCACTGGTGAGACTAACCAGGATTCTGAAATATCATTGGATGAAATGATGAATCAAGGAATGACTTTAGATGAATTTTATGATCATGCTAAGTTGTCATGTGATTTAGAAGACCTTGGGCGTGAGTGCTACCCTTCGCCCAAAATTTTTTTTTAAAAAAAATTACACTTCTAACCATGACTGAAAATAATATGCAGTTTCATCCGTAGAAGCTGTTGAACTACCAATTCCTGAAGATGGTGTGAACATTGATGTCAACCCTACCATTACAGAAACATTAGCTCAAGTATAGCTAAACCCAATAAACCCTCCTGAGACCCATCTTGAAAATCCTATTGAGAACGGGAAAGATGGGGAGAAGTCTTCTTAGGTTTCTGAACCATCCTTGGGTAAGGGATAACAATATTTGTGATTGTACTTTATTCGTAAGACAATCTATTCTTTTGTTATCCTTTGAAGATAACTAAATCTTTCAATTAATCATGCAGGGCCATCAACTGCAATGACTAGGTCTGGAGGTGAGACCTCATCCTCTACTCCAACGGGAATTGAAAGTGAAGAAGCACAAATCAAGGGGGGAAAGTAGGACAGGGAACTTCTTTAAGTGCATTAATTCCAGATTACATGCCCCCCTCCGACGATGATGTTGAATCAGATCCAGAGATGCTTAAATCGTTCAGCTTTTCACGACGTAAGGCATGGAACAACATATGGAACATCATATCTGGGGTGCCTTTAGAAGAGCTACCATCGAAAATTCCACGATTTTCATCCCAATTTGTTATACTAGGACTTGGTGGTTTTGGATATGAAAAGATCCATGCCACGGTGAAATAGATCATTTTCATGAGGGAGCAGGCGCAAAAAAGTCACGAAGATTTGATCAGAGTAAAACTATCAGTCAACATAGGAGAATTTGAGGTTGTGGTATCCCAAGATGAAGCTGATTATACTGCCAAGATGAAGGAGATGAAGCATAAAATCAAAGAAAAAGTCGTTCAGCAGGTGAAACTCCAGCAACAGTTAGATGCTGTTTTTGGGGAACTTGATCAGCTTAATAAATCATTGGATGAAACTCATATGAATGGCATGAAATCCATTGCAGATGCTAAGAAGGCACTTCATCAAGCTGAAAAGAGTGAAGCTGGTCAAGTGCACGAGATTCAAGTAACTGCTGATAAATCTCAAGATGTTGTACATCAAATGAAGACTTATGTTGACAGTCTTTTGTAATTCTTGAAAAAGAGAAGAGACTCCAGTCTATGGATGTCCTTCTATCTCCTGTGTATCAATGAAAAACACTTTTAACTTCAATCATTTATACCTGCTTTCTTTCACTACCTGCTTCAAATTTACTTAAACCAATGGGCCTAGTAATCATAGTTTGATTTTTACTAGGATTATTACAAATAACCCTATAAACTTTGAATCTTTTAATTGCTCAATATTACCTAAATCATACAGAATGCATGTTTAGTGAGCTGTAACTTGACTTTTATTCATAGTTCCTTTGACTTTTGTGGGCAGTTTAAAGTCATGCATGCTAGACATAAAGGGGATAATGTTTAAGGTCGAAATAGATTTGACCAAAATGGATTAAAATTGATTTAATTCCTTGAAAATTTATCTAAAAACATATTACCATACTCAAGTATGAGAGAAAATATGTAAACTATGGCTTAAGAATACTTGAATCTGAGGAATGATATGAAAAAGAGCTAAAATGAATTAGAAGAAGTAGTTTCCAAGAATGAAGTTACTATTATTTAACAAAACCAGTTAGGGGGTTTAATTATGCAGGGCCACCTAAGGGCATTGGCTGCATAGTTAAATAAAATAGTATCTTTTGGCTAACAAGTCTGTTATGTAGACTGTTTATGCAAGGCCACCTATGGGCACGTGCTGCATAGTCAGGTAGAAAGAACTCTCAGAAATTTACTTTCCTAGTGCTAAAAGCTAGTGAAAGTTTATGGAGATTCAAATCTTCCAAAGTATAGAGTTTGCTTTAGGGAAAGAAGTAATTTAATATGGAAAAGATATTTCCAAACAAGAATATCGGAGAATTGAATAAATATCACTCCTACGAAGGTCTGACCCAAACGTAGGGAAAGAAAATATGGAGAGTATAAACCATGGACTTGAATACTTTAAGATCTTGAAAAAGGATATGGGACAAATATGTTAAGGATGGCTATTTTTTTCCGGATCCCTACATACTTTCGTTTAAGACAAATAAGGACAAAAGAGGCATTCTTCCCAAGAATGAAGTTACCACTATCTGACAAACCCGTTAGGGGGTTGAATTATGCAGGGCCACCTAAGGGCATTGGCTGCATAGTCAAATAAATAGTATCTTTTGGCTAACAAGTCTGTTATGTGGACTATTTATGCAAGGCCACCTATGGGCACGTACTGCATAGTCAGCAAAAGAATTCTCAGAAGTTTGATATTTTTGTGACTAAAAGTCATGAAAAGGGTTATGATGATCTAAAAATATTTAAGGTTAGAATTATAACACATAAAGATGGGTATTGTCCAATATATATAGAGATACATAGGTCAATGATAACCATAATTATGTTGTGGCTGGGTCCTGAATTGAAATTTTGGACTTCACTACGTATCTCATAAGAATGAGAATCAAGCCATACGTAGTTCTTGAAATGAAGTTTAACGTCGTGCAGGACAAAATTATGAGAGATCTTAGTTTAAGGTCATAGAGTTCGGACCATAATAATGAATACACAGTGTGTGTTTTCATGAGGACTTTTCAGCCAAGGGACTGAAAGTGAAATTTGGGGTTAGGACCAAAAGACTTGGGGCTGGATTCGAGGGATACTCAAACGTTCCTACATATCCCATAAGGATGGGAATCAAGTCCACGTAGTTCTAGAACTACCCTTTGTACAAATTTGGTTCGTACATGTGAAGGGTGAAAGGGGACTTTAGTGCAATGATGGTTTAACCCGAGATAAAAAGTTTAGGCATTACTATGTATGCACGTAGTCTTTTGAAATGAAACATGATTGAAAAATCAATGTCAATAATAGTTCCCACTCAAATGAGGAAATCAAAGAGTATTGTAGTTTATTGTTGTACCGGAAAAAAGTGTTGTATAGTTTAACGTCGTATAACAAAGACGAAAGTGAATCAAATGTAAATATATTGATTCTAAGGGCGGTTTCACAAATCAACATCGTATGAGATGAAGGTGAACCGAAGTGAAGAGATTGTTTTTGGGCTTGAACCTTGGGAGGTTGCCTATGTACCCATCCTGGAAGGCAAGGATCAAAGTCCGTGTAGTTTAATTAAAGAATGAATTAATGATCAAGTTGTTCTTGGGGACAACGACCTAAAAAAATGTTGTTGGGACTTATACATGGTTAGCGGCACAAAGAGAGCGTTACGGTTGAGGTTTTCTCTAAGCTCACGTGAGTCATACTCAGTGTGAGAAACAAGAGGTAACAACAACCTTAACGATGCATAGTTTAATGTCATGTAGGACATATAAAGGGACTATGTAGTTTAAAGTATTGCAGTTAGGACTATTGGTGTTGCGCAGTTTAGTGTCATGTAGCAGGGAAAAAATACAGTTTAATGTCATATAGGACGTATCATGAACTTTCTGTACAGTTTAGCGTCATGTAGTTAGGACGATGGGGACAATAGAGTTTAACGTCATGTTGGACGAAAGGGGGACTGTACAGTTTAATGTCATGCAGTAAGGACCAAATAACACACCATTTACGTCATGTTGGATGCATTGGGGATTTTTTCCACAGTTTAACGTCATGTTGGACGAAAGTGTGAATAGTTTAAGGTCATATGCATGGACCGTGGATGGTGCAGTTTAATGTCATGCTGGACGGTGGTGTAGTTTAAGGTCATACAGGACCTTTGATGATTATGTAGTTTAACGTCTTTCCGGACGTAAGGGACTTTTATACAGTTTAGCGTCATGTAGTTAGAACGTCACAGTTTAACATCTTGTTGGACGTAAGGGATTGCAAATAGTTTAGGGTCATATGCATGGACCGTTGATGATGCAGTTTAAGGTCATACAGGACCTAGTTGCAGTCTAAGGTCATACTGGACCATTTAGGGAACTTTTTCACAGTTTAACGTCGTGTGGGATGAAGTTGCAGTTTAAGGTCATACTGGACCATTGCTGTATAGTTTAACGTAATATAGCAAGGATGAACTGGTGCTGCACAGTTTAGTGTCATGTTGCGGGGACATCTTGTGAATACTTTGTATTTTATACAAAATATTTCTTCAAAAATCTGGCATTAGTTGGAGTAGTAATGAGTTCTCCATCCATGGAGATTAATGAATAAGCTCCATTGGAGTAGACCCTATGTATTGAATAAGGTCCTTACCATTTTGGCTCAAGCTTGAGAGGTTTCTTTCCTGGTATCATTGAAGTTCTGAGAACTAATACCAATTCTCCCTGAATGAATGAACAAAGATGAACTTTTTTTTAAAAGCTCGTGCTATTCGATTCTGATAGATTTCCAAGTGGTGCAAAGTGTACAATCTTTTCTCATCTAACCATTCCAATTCATTCAATCGCTTTTGGTATTTCTCATCTGTAGATAACTGATCACAAATGGCTACCTTGAATGAGGGCAATTGAACTTCAATTGGCAAGACTGCTTCTGTTCCATATACCAACGAATATGGAGTTGACCGCGTTGCATTGCGGGTGGTATTCCGATAAGCCCATAAAGCATGAAAGAGTTTATCAGGTCATGACCTCTTATCTTTATCCACCATCTTTTTTAGTATATTTGAAAGAGTCTTGTTAAAGTCTTCTATTTGGCCATTGGCTGCCGCATGATACCGAGATGAATGGTTGGATTTAATGTTGTATTCTTGATACAATTTCTTCACCTCATAAGAACAGAAGTTGGTGCCATTGTCCGTCAATATGGTATGAGGGATACCAAATCTAGTGATGATGTTAGACTTTATGAAGCTAACAATGCATTTAGAACTGACTTCTTTAAGAGGTACTACCTCTGCCCATTTGGAAAATAAATCAGTAGCTGTAAGAATATACTTAAACTGCTTGGTCGTAGCAGAAGGGTAAGGTCCTACCACATCCATTCCCCATGTGGAAAATGGCCATGAGTATTTAGCTGTATGAAGCAAATCTGGAGGTTGACGAATGAAGTTGGAATGTACTTGACATGAATGACACTTCTTTGTGAAATCAACACAATCTTGTATCATTTAAGGCCAAAAGTATCCAAGTCTTCGAATTTGATCAGACAATCTATGTCCAGACTGGTGGGCACCACAGACTCCTGCATGCACTTCTTTTATGACAGCCATTGTCTCTTCACCATCAATGCATCTGAAGAGAACTCCATCAAAACCATGTTTGTAGAGAATTTTATCTAGGTGGTTTGGGTCATCATAAAGAGTAATATTGACCACACGTCGCCAGATTTGTTCTTTCTTGGCTGTATCAGGTGAAAGTGTTCCATTTTGAAGGTATTCCCTGATAGGTGACATCCATCCTGTAGTATGACCATACGGTTCAGGAATGGGACTAATTTCATTAATTTCCTCTGTTCTGGCTTGAACATAAGGTGAAATTGCACGATATTGGGCAATACTGATGGTTGTCTCGTCCCGATTTGGATCTGCTAGAGATGTGGCTATATTAGACAGTGCATCAGCTTGAGTATTTTGTGATCTTGGGATATAAGAAAATGTCGGTTCTGAAGGGAATTCCGCCATTAACTTTCTGACGTAATCATACAAAGGGATTAACTCTTCTTTTCTGATGGCATAATCCCCAATGACTTGTTTGATTACCAGGTCTGAATCACCTTTCACCTTTAAGTGATTCACTTGTGCTTGAAGCGCTAACTCCAATCCTGTGATAAGAGCTTGGTATTCGGCTTCATTATTGGTACCACCTTCCCACAATAAAAAGGAATAAGGTAACAATTCCTTATCTAGAGAAATGAGTACAATTCCTAAAACAACTTTGTTGAATTTAGGATTTTCCATTTTCTTCCCTGTTGGACTTCTGGAAGCACCATCAAAATACATTTCCCATGTTTGAGGACACTCTTGAATAGAAAAAACTTCCTCATCAGGGAGTTCAATATCTGAAGACGTGTCTTCCACTGAAGGATGTTCAGCCAGGAAATCAGCCAGAGCTTGGCCCTTTATTGCCTTTTGAGATACATACTGAATGTCGAACTACTGCAAAATAACTGCCCACCTTGCTAGACATCCTGTAAGAATTGGACGAATAAGGATGAATTTGAGCAGATTATTGCGAGACACCAATTGGACCTCGTGATGTTGCAGGTAGTGTCTCAGTTTCTGAACTGCAAAGATTAATGCCAGGCAGCACTTCTCAAAACTTGAATACCGGGTTTCTGCTTCAAGCATAGTTCTACTGAGATAGTAGAGGCTATTTTCATTCCCAGCATCATTATTTTGAGCAAGAAAGGCACCCAATGATCGCTCTAGAGCTGTCACATAGAGGATAAGTGGTCTACCTTCAATAGGTGGCATGAGTACTGGTGTACTCAAGAGGTATTTCTTGAGAACATAAAACGCTTCTTGACATTCTTCAGTCCACTAGTAAGTGACTCCTTTTTTCAATAATTTGGTAAAGGGTAAACTTTTGCCTGCCAAATTGGCGATGAAACACCGAATATAGGCTAATTATCCTTGAAGTCCTCTTAATTCTTTCAAATTCTAAGGAGGTGACATACCAAGGATTGACTTGGTCTTCTCAGGATTGACTTCAATAACACGATGGCGTACAACAAAGCCAAGGAATTTTCCGGAGGTTACCCCAAAAGCACATTTTAAGGGGTTCATCTTCAAATTATGTTGTCGAAGCTTGTGGAATATGACTTACAAATCAGCCAGGTGATTAGAACGTTGTTTGGATTTAACCACAAAATCGTCTACATAGCATTCAACAAAATTCCTTAAGAAAGGTTTGAAGATACGATGCATGGCACGTTGATATGTTGCACATGCATTCTTTAAACCAAAGGGCATCACTCGGTAACAAAACACACCTTGAGGGGCTCTGAAGGCTGTAGATTCCTCATCTTCTGGGGCCATTCGGATCTGATTATATCCAGAATATCCATCCATGAAGGAAAGTACTTCATAGCCAGTCGTCGCATCAATTAATAGTTCTGTAATCGGAGCTGGGAAATCATCTTTAGGACAATACCGATTAAGATCTCTGAAATCGATGAAAACCCTAATTTGTCCGTTATTCTTCTTTACAGGGACAATATTATCCAACCACTTGGGATACTGAACTTCTCTGACGAATTTAGCTTTGATCAGCTTATCCACTTCAGCTTCAATTTTGGAAGCATAAGTTGGGTGTGTTCTTCTTGCGGCTTGCTTAAATCCTCGATGTTCTTTTGGTAAACCCAAATGATGAGTAGCAATATCAGGATCAAGCCCAAGCATTTCTATATAGTTCCAAGTAAAAATATCTTTATTTTTCTTTAGAAAAGAAGTATACATTTCTTGCACTTCAAGGGTCATGGCCGCACTAATTAAAGTGGGGCGTGGATCTTTCTCTGTACCCAGATTTATTTCTCTGAGTTCATCCACAGTGGTAGAGATACCCTCTTCAAATGTTGGAGGGGCATCTCTAAGATCTTCCTCTTCCTCTTCATCATGTGCTATTTCTTCCATTTCTACTTGCATAGTAGATGACAAAACGAAATTTTCATGTTCAGAAGAGATGTCAAAATTTGCACATTTTGAAGAAGAAGCTTCCATTTCCGACCCTATTGATGATAAAAGACCTTCTTTGGGAAATAAAGAGGAGATGATGGATTGAGAATTGACATCATTATTCACCTCCGATGTTGCTATAACTTCTTCTGGCCTGATTGGAGAAGTATAGACCTGTTGGATTTCAGCAGAAGAAATGAAGATGTCACCACTTGTGCTTTCATCACTGTTTGGTAGGTTACCAATTTCTCCCATGTTGTCTGGCTCAATTGTCGTAATTGACATTATGGATCTTTCCATAAGAGTATTTTGATTTGGGCCTATTTTGTCAATTTGACTGATAGGTAACACATAATCTATAATCACATGTGTAAATGGATTTATTGGAATTTTCTCCAAACCATATGGAGCATTAACTTTGGTAATTTCCTTCATTGTATATTTCTCTCTTCCCTTCATGTGATAAAATTCCGTCTCAATGTACTGAGATTCACATGTCTTGAATGGGGTCTTATCACCATACAATGTTCCAACTTGACCATTGAAACAGTATTTAAGACATTGATGGTATGATGAAGGGATAGCCACATGCTGATGTAGCCAGGGTCTTCCAAGCAAGACGTTGAAAGCTGAGTCTTGATCAACACTCATGAAATCTGAATTGGATACAAGATCTCCAAACTGCGTTCTGAGTGTAACTTCGCCCAGTGGTTCTTGTTCATTTTTATCATATCCTTGTAACATCATGGTAGAAGGAGATAAATCAGATTCTGTGAGGCCCAATCGACGAAGTGTACGAATGGGCATGAGGTTGACTCTTGAACCATTGTCAATGAAAGCTCTTCGGATATCTACTCCATTGACTTTTCCAGATAAGTACAGAGGTTTTATGTTCCCATGCACAACATCATCTTCATCTTTATCAGTAAAAGATATCACTGCATGGCATTCTGCAGGATAATTCTCCATGTGATAGACTTCAGCTGCAGCAATTTCAGCTTCAAACTCCTGAGGACTTGACAAAGCTTCGATGAGTGCTTCCCGAAGATCTTTTGACAGATTCAAAGCATCCAAAATTGATAACTTGCCTGGTACTTGGGCCAAGTGTTTCAATATATCATACTTTTGATTTAAAGGTCTGCATTTCCCAACAGGAATATGCTGTTTAGCAGGTACCCTGGAAGCAGATTCTTTGGAAGTTGATGCATCTTGTATTGGGATAGAAGTTGGCAACATCCTTGGTTTTCAAAGATTAGACCAATTAGATCCATTTACTTGCTGAGATAAAGAAGACGGAACCTTCAATCGGTCTTCTAAAATAACTGTGCCAAGACTGAGTTGGCTATTAGCAGAAAAACCTGCTTGTTCTTTTTTAGCTCGCTGAAGGGCTCTACCACGAGTTTCTGCTGCATACACAGTGCTAGCAGGGGTATAATTGGAGTAGTGGCTTCAGAAAGATCCACGTCTTCCCCTGTATCCTGAACCTCGGGAACTTCCTCGGATTCCCTTATTTGATACAGGGAATTCAGGCTCATCAAAATTGAAATTATAACTGGAATACGGATCTATTAATTGAATCATATTAATAGAACCAAAGATTAACTCTTCGTCAATAAAGACTCTGCCTGACTAGCCTATTTAGGCTGTGCCGTTTGATGGGGCGGTGCCCGTGGTTTTGAAGTAGATAGCATAAAGTCTGCCAGAGTCAAAGACAATTTAGGCTTTGACACATACTCATCTTCTTCTGATTCTTTTTTCTTCTTTGAATCAAACCGTTTCTTTGAGGACTTTAACTCTAAAGAAGAGGGTTTTACCACAATATTCATGGAAGAAGACACAATTGGTTTCTTTAATTGTGTTCGCAAAATGGCATGAGTCCGGTTGATTGTCTTTCTGACCATCCAATCACCATACTTCTGTGCATTTCTGCTTTTGACTTCTTGACATTCACCTTCCTCCTCTGGAACTGTAGCAGTTTCACATACTACCTGAGTCTAAGAACCTTTCAACTTGACTTGTCCCAAGTCGACCATCTTTTGCAGGAGGTCTTTAAAGACAAAAAACTCCTGTATGGGATGCCCTAACATTTGATGAAAAGGACAATGATTGGGGCGGTCTTCATCTCCTTCCTTGTTTGGCCTCTTGGGCACTGGTAATTGAACCAAATTATTTTCCAGAGCTGAAAAGAAGTAACTAGGAACTTGCTCATTTCGGAAAGAGTATGTTTTACTCTTCAAATCCTCAAATTTTTTTCACCGTTGATCTCTTTGATCAATTGGACGAAACGGCCTTTGTTGTTGGCGTTCAGGAGGTGGATCCCTTCGAGAAGATGAAGTTTTTGAAGTAGAAATAGGTACAGGCGCTTGTTTAAGCATAACTGTAGCAGTTTCTGCTTTACCCATTCTCCTTCCTGAAGCTGATGGAATTACACGAGATTTGACCTTAGCCTGTATAAGGGAATCTTCAATCTGCTGAGCGATTGAAGTAAGGTCTCGAAAACCTCCTGTGTATTTCATAGGGATCAATGGCGTGCGTAATTCGTCACGCAAATTTGCCACACAGATTGGAAACAGCTCTTCCTGAGGGAGTGCTAAACTTAGGGAATACGTTAATCCCTTCCAACGAGCAATGAAATCAGAGACTCTTTCATTCTCCCTTTGCTTGCAGTTTTTAAGATTGAAAACTGTCATTTTTGGAAAAGTTGAGCTGAACTAAAGAAGGAATTTTTGACGAAGATCCTCCCATCCGATGATTGACCGGGATTGCAAGCTTGTATACCAGACAAAAACTGGTCCTTGCAAGGTTCGCACGAAGCATCTGAGTTTCACTGCTTCTTGCTGCTCTGGAGTTCCCATCATAGGATCACAACAAGACATGTAATGTGTCAAATGTTGTTCAGGGCCTCCTGATCCATTGAAAGTAGGGAAAACAAGGTTTCCAAAACTAGATGGAGGAGAAATTGAATCAACCCCTTCAGGGTAAACTTTCTTTTCTGGTTGAACTTGCGCCTGTTTCCCTTCCATAGTTTCTAACTGAGCTGTTAATGACTCAATAGTAGTTATTAAATTTTGAGAAACATCAGGTTGAATTTGGTCTTGGGTAGGTGCAATGAATGGAGCTTGGACAGACGTGGTGATTGGTGCTGCAACTGATGGTAGCACTGCCAATCATTGTTGCGTTTGACCCGTAGGATTAGACCTCTGAGGGTGTACTGATAAAGAAGGATATTCTTGACCCATCTCAGTAGCTACAACAAATTCCTTCAGTTGTCGGACTTCAGCATTCTTAAGAAGAAGACTACTCTGAAGTAGTTCTGCATTCAACCTTATTAATTCTTTCATTTCTTCCTCTTGTTGTGCAAACCTTTGCTCTAACGAGAGCGATTGACCTTCTCTAGAGGAAAGATATGTAACCTGATTCTTTCCCCTCCCTTTGTTGGATACTTTTTAGAGAGAAGGAAGTGGATTACCTAGGTTCTGAGTAATCCTTTGACTTCGTGTACGCACACCTTCTTCATTTGTATCAGTGCGTACATTTTCTTGAGCAGGACACTCTTCATCTGAGTCCCCTGAGTGAGTCTCCTCTGGTGGATTAGCAACAACAGCATTGATGACATTGATTGATGTATAATGCATCGCATCCCTTCTATCAACATTTCTGTGATATTGTCTTCTTTCATGTCTTTGATGAGACATTGACTTTTGTTGATTTAATATTTTAGGAACCTCTTGACTAGCTATAACTTGGATGGAATCTCCTGATAATTTGTCTCTTCGTTCCTCTTGGGGCTTCTTCCCTAATAGAGAAAATACCGATATTCTCTGAGAAGGGGATTAATGATTTGAAAGAGTCCCCAGTCTTGAGAACTGGGGATGTTCCTGCTGCTTCCGCTCAACTCCTCGAATCCCATTTGTTAACTCTGAGGGTTGGGTTAAAGGAGTCCCTAGTCTGACAAGCTGGGGTGGCTCTTGACATTCTACGTCTGAGACCTTCTTAAAAGCTCTCTTGATCTTGTGAATATTAGTTCAGAAATTATCTGGATGCATTAGCCTGTATCCACCTTTATCACCTGGTTTAACAGACCGTTGGATGATTTCCGAAACTTCTGTCATTTGATGATGTGTTTTCTCCATACGAGAGGCTTGTGCAATATTCTCGCCTGCTTGATGTAGGAGCAATTCAACAACTTGTTCTCTATATGCTTGATTTTGAGAGGAACTAGTTGAAGCCTGTTCTTGAGAAAGCTTTTGATTATGGACAAATCCCATTGACTGTGGTCGGCCATGGGAAATAACATTGCATGAGACCATTTTCGGCGAGCTTTGCTGACTGGAAAGCACTGTGAAATGTAGTGCTCCGTGAACACCCCATCCTCTGATATGAACACTAGATGGAGCATTGGCAATTAACTGACGCAATTTTCTTAGTGCGCCAAGGCATGAACGTTGAAGGGTTCTCTGTTGCTTTTCAGCCTTCGGATACCGAGAGACTGATAGAGATGCCAAATCAATCTGACGTTGTAGCCCTTCTATTATCTTAAGATGATTTTCATATTCATCATAAGATAATACCTTCTTCTTCAATTGACAAAGAGTTTTCCATATGTTGAGACGAATATCATGGACTTCATCTTCAGTCAACATCTTTGGAATGTCATACTGGGAGTCATCCAAAGACCAAAACATGACTGGTACCTCACTTTTCGCCAGTTTTTTCCTCATGTTCAGCATTTCCTCTTCATCATTAAATGAAGATTCTTCTACCTATTTTGACCAGAGTTGGTTTTTCCTTGTTGCTTCATCAGATTCAACAAGATTGGTAGAGAGATCATTGATCAAACTAGAAAACGCATGACTTAGGGGTGGTTCGGAGAATGACCTACACCCTGGGCTATCTTCTGATTGAGAAAGTATTTCACTTGCTAGCGATAAAGCATCAGACATGACTGGTTTCGCATTTGCAAGTGCCTCAAGATAAGAGGGCTTTCTCGGCACTACATTGTCCACTGGAGTACTTTCCAGGCAATGTGAATCACTACTGCAGAGAGGACTTTCGCAGCGAAATTCATCATCATGGGGAGGACCACCATAATGGGTTACAGCAAAAGATGAGATCTCTTTCTCCTTGGTCTTCTGACCACACAGAGGGTTCCTATGGCTCTCATCTGAAGATGAAACTTCAAGATTGACCGAATTGTCACGAAGCAAGCCTTCATGAGGAAGTGTCTGTTGAAGACCTTCAGAATTAATGTTCCCGTTATTGGGAACTGAGGGAGTAGAATCTTGAATTCCAACAGATAAATGTATGAGGGCTTCAAGAACTCTAGAATCGAGCAAGGCCTGGTTACAGATTGGCCTTTGATCTCCTGACTGTGTTGGGCGGATCTTTTTCTTAGATGCCTTCTTACTCACTTTGGAAACCACTTGTTGACAAAAGTGGTTGCTCTGAGCAGGTGTATGTTCCTCATCAGGAAAGATGGTCAGGTTAGACTGACGATCTCCACTCAAATCAGGTGTATGTTCCTGAATTGGTTGTCCGTATGATATGGGGGAGTATTCCCCATAACCCTCTTAGACTGGAACAGATGTGTGTGTCTGTTCCGGAGTGAATCGTTGATGTGTCACTCCACTGCTAGGGATAGATTTATGTGTCTTTCCTTGAG
The DNA here is from genome assembly GCA_963277665.1 of Viscum album. NCBI lineage: Eukaryota > Viridiplantae > Streptophyta > Magnoliopsida > Santalales > Viscaceae > Viscum > Viscum album. The sequence continues at coordinate 236,876,248 of OY728159.1, forward strand.
ATGATGTTGAAGCTGTTATGATATCCTGGAAAGCATCTAGAATATGAGCAGGAATTTTCTTCTGCTCTTTCACCATTGACAAAATATGCTTGGTGACTTCAGCCGCCGGAACGGGGATATACGTCCATTTCGGGCTTGGAGTAGGTGTATGTGCCTGCTCCTGTCCTCCTTTTCCTGTCAGTGAATCCTGAAAGTACTCAAGTGTGTAGGCAGAGAGTTCAGTCTGCCTCCTATTTGTCGTCGGAGCTTTCCGACTTACTTCTCTGTGTGCTACCAAGCGAGACTGTTGGTAGGCTTGATTAGTACTAGCAGGTGTATGTGCCTGCTGATTATACTTCACCAAATGCGGTTGACGAGATCCATCATATGTAGTCAGGTGAGCCTGCTGACTAACTGATGATGTATAAGCAGGTGTATGTTTCGGCCTATAGTACTCCGCCGGAATTTCCTGGCGGGATTGGCTTGATGCTGCCAGACGAGTCTGCTGGACAGCGGAATTAAAACGGACAGGTGTGTGTTCATGTTCGTTGTTCGCCACCAAGTTAGGTTGGTGGACTTCTCCGGAGATGGCAAGGATGAAAACCTGCCCATTGTTAACCGGATTCCGTCTCTGGCAGTTCGTCTTGCCTGCTCGGGTTCGAGGAACCTGAGCTGAATGCCTGGAGTCGGTACCCTCATCATGTTGAGGGCGCACTGCCGCACGACTCTGGCAGCGATTGTTGATGGGAGCCCTCGGGAAGGACTCTTGTATTTTTGAATTAAGGCCCTGAGGGACCTTCTCATTCACTTCCTCAGAGTAAGGGAGCGAATGGAAATTGCGTTCCAGGGATAATGACCCGAAACGGTTGGAGACGGTAGTCAGCACCGCCTTCCTCTTGATCACTGGTCATCGTTTTCCGGACGACCTGTGTGAGTTGTTCACTTGGAGGGCCTTTCGGGCAGCCTCTAGAGTTGGGATGGTACCGTGTTGACGGTACTCCTTAACCAGCGCATTTGATACCCAGCGTTGAAGACGCTGAGTAGGTGATGTCATCCTCAGAGCGGATAACGATCCAGTAGGAATAGCAGCAGTGGTATTTGCAGTAGCAGCATTTACAGATGTGAATTTGAGAGCAGCCATTATGGAAATACAGAAGATCTTGGAAAAGAGTGCCTATTTGATATAACAGACGTAATCAAGATAAAATTCAGCCACTTCATCCTTTGGATGAGTACACATGTCAATGATTGTTTTTGTTAGCCCTCTTATTGAGTTTTAAATAGGGGCTTAACAAATAGGCAAAAACATCATTTTAACTTTGGTTAAGGATTCATGTCGGTTTCACCATTTTTTGTTTCCCTCGGAATTCAGGGATGACCTCCTGGATGGGAGATTCAGACGTTCTGATCGGTTTCTAATGGGTTTGTTCGTAGAACCGGAAACATCCAATGATTCCACATCCATTTGGACCTACTTTCCAAAGGTAGGCGCTCATTAGCTTATGGACTGATGAGGCTTAGGAATTTGCATTGGTCGAGAGGATGGGAGGTCGGACTCATCACACATTTTTGAGGGGAATTATTGTCTATTCCAGGACTTTCTTTATAGATTTAAGTTATGTTTATGAATCCTTATTACATTACCAAGTATAAAATGAGATTTTCCTTCAGTTTTGACAATCAATGATTAAATATGTAAGAAATTTAGAGAATCTTTTATATGTATTCGAGGTTCTTCATCAATAGAGAATCATCTATATCTATTTAGAGATTCTTGGTCAATAGTATCCTTCAAAACATTTATATAAAAGTATCTTGGTCATTATGATGACCAGTCTGGTTTTAAATCCACTCATTGGGGCACTTGAAGTTTATTGTCATTCAGAAGGACATGAATTATTTCAGAGTTGGGATCGAACCCATAGATGGGCTACCTACGTATCCTTTGTTTTGTAAAAGGAATCAGAACCCACGTAGTTCGAATAAGGGAGTATAATGTTTATGATTGATGGATCAAAGAAGGATTTCTTAATTACTTTTACTCTCTAAGCTCATGTGAGTCATTCTCGGTGTGAGAAATAAGAGGTATTGGTAATAAAATTAGACAATTGTGCCATGAAAGATGCAATCATAAGAAATGTTTTGGGGCTTATGTATGTATGACTGCCCAGATAAATGAAGATTAGGATTTACTTTAGGGAGAAAATCCAGGAACAGGGTCCACAAAGGTATATGTGCTTCATGGAGATTTGAATACTCTAATTTGGGACTTATTCTTGAAAAGGAAGCCCAGATTAGGAGAGGATTGATAACTGGGTTTTACTCCTGAGAAGGAATCCCAGATCAAAAGTAAATTAGGACTGGTTAAGAGAAATTAAGGGACTTGGGTCTTACTCCTGAAAAGGAAGCCCAAAATTTATGACTGGAACTTATTCCTGAAAAGGAGGCCCAGGTTAGGGGACTTGGGGCTTACTCCTGAAAAGGAAGCCCAAAATTATGACTGTGACTTATTCCTGAAAAGGAGACCCAGGTTAAGGGATTAAGGTTTGGGGCTTACTCCTGAGGAGGATGCCCAGATTTGAGACTGGGGCTTACTCCTGAAAAGGAAGCCCAGATTAGAGACTGGGGCTTACTCCTAAGAAGGATGCCCCAAATTAGAGGACTTATGACTGGGGATTATTCCTGAAAAGGAGACCCAGGTTAAGGATTCTCTCATCTTAAAGGATGAGTTTGAATGAATGAACTCTCTATATTTAGTGACATAAAGATATTTAAATAACTAGGTTTTGAGAGATATTCCATAGAATTCCTTTCAAATAAGGAATTCAAGTCAAGAAATCATGCCATAAATGGATTTGAAGAGTGTCTTGAAGACTGAATCTTTAAAAGGAAAGGTGTAATGGCTTAAGAGGGGTGAAATGGGCATGAAAGGAACCCAAAAAGGAAGGGGCGCGCAAGTCTTGGAAGGCGCGCAGGTACTGCGGCGGCGCGCAAGTATTGGTCGCGCAGGTATACCTGCGCGACATGGTGGGTACTTGCGCGATATTCAACCAGCATTTGAAATACTTGAGCGAATCTTCATTAAAGCCTTTAGAATCCTCTTGAGGTTCTTCCAAAAAAGGGACGTGCAAGTTCTATTGAAGGAGTAAGGCGGCGCGCAAGTGTGACCACTTCCCTTAAGGGCTGACCACTTTGGTGCGCAAGTGTTGATGAGTTTCAACACTTATGCCTTACTCCCTCTCTTTATATCTTCCGTTCTAGGTAATAAATTACCTTAGAAGTGTTCCGGAATCTTTGAAAAGAGACTTGGGCGTCGGGAGCTTCAATCCGAGTTTCGGGAAAAAAAAATCTTCTCGAATGGGGGGCCCACAGGGTCTATTTATAGGTAGGAGAAGACCCCAGACGGTTACCAGGTGGTTATCAATTAGGTCGCGCAAGTCACTTGCGCGCCAAGGTGCGTCGCGCAAGTCCACTTGTGCGACCATGAGGAAACTTGCGCGGCCTATGGGCAAAGTTTTCCTTGTTCATCCCTTTGTCGATTTTTGATGTTTTCTTCAAAGGTTGAATCACTTTGTGCTCATATATTCCCCTTTTCCGATCTTTAGATTCTGTGACGAAAGGAGCGTCAACAATCCCTTACTCTTATTTTATACTTGTAGTAAATACACCATGTGAGATATGTTAATTTACCACATTCAAGGTTGACGAGTTCTCAATTTTCACTACCATATTCAATTATGGTCATTAAAGAATTTTTATAGTTGAAATAGACTAATAAAATATTAATTTTTTCTTATGTGTTGTTCATTAATAAATTTTCACACATTATGTAAAATAAGAATACAAAACAAGATAATTGTGAGGAAAATTGCCATGTTAATCCAAGCGTTTATCATTAATGTTTTATATAATGATTCACCTTCACTCTAAATAACCAAATGAACCTTAAAACTATGTATCCTTATATATCTTCAATAATAAAATATAACTTCAATTATGGAAAACCACTCTCATCATTCATGTGTATCCGAATATGAATATTGTGAACCGATCATTAAAACCAAGGAAATAAACAGACCCAAAAAAATGAAATTAAATAACTTAACCCATAAAAAAGGTCAAAAATGAAGTTAAAAAGTTTATAATACATTATTTACATGTAAAATAGGTTTTCCATCTATTAATTAATGAACCAAATATTATTATTATGGTCAATAATATCAAGTGTATAACACCATCAGACTTATGGTAAGGGATCCTACCTTTCTCACATTTATTCATGAATCTCTCTATGTCACATCATTTATGTTTAATTACTAATGATGGAGTACGATTTAGAACCTCCCCCATATTAAATTTATGATTTTTAAGTGATTTTAAACCCCATTATCTCTCATTAATCCCCCTTATGTACACCCTATACTTTGTCGATAATCTGTAAGGGATTCCACCCAAACCTCCTTTGTTCCTTTAGGTTGCCTTATATTTATGTTACCAAAATAAAGTTATCTTATAATTTTTTTGAATATTATAAATTATTTTTACAATTACCAAATTCATTTATCAATACCCTTTAATCATTCTCATTTTGAGAATACATGTCTTTAAGTGATTCCATCCTCAATACTTCTCAATAAGCAAACCTATTTTGAGGGAACTTCCAAAATTCTTACCTGATTTAAAGTGCACTTTATATTCTATTTTAATCCAAATATGTCTTCATAAAATCAGTCTTATTATTATTATAACCTTCATGGTTCAATTATAGTTTTATGTAAAGGATTTTTCCCTTTTCTATTTTAAATTGTCTATAGTATTTTCCTTAAAACCGCACAAAAATGATTTAGTGCTAAAATTCCAAAAATACTTCTCTCACATGTTGTCACTTCTACATGACATAACTTTTCATGATACAAGAATATTTTACCTTATGAATGTACTTTTATATTTTATATTCTTAATTTCATGGACACTTTTATGATACACCCATTTGTTATGCTTTATGACATGATTGTGGTAGCCAATTATTTCCATAGGTAACCCTTATGTTTATGTAAGATTGATTATATATGATTCCTTATGTGGAAAACATATTAATGAAAAGTTAATATGGTTGTTCCCATATAGCGCTCCAATAAATTGGGTAAAGATGATTCTCATGAGATGTTATGTGCAACGGTCTTAGCGGTTAGCCTTGACTTGTGCAACCATATGCAACGGTCTTGGCAGTTAGCCTTGACTCGTGCCAAATTCATGATTTATATTGATTCTGACTCCATGTTTATTTGATCCCATGTTTATATATTATGATTGTCTATGTTACATGCCTTTTTATATCATCATTTCATGCTTTCTATCCTATGTGCTATTTCTTTGTTCTTGTGGTTATTCCCTTACTGGCCTATTAAGCTCATCCCTTTGTTCATGTGTTCCCTAGGCTACCCTATGTAGATGTTTGAGAACAATAGAATTTAAGAGCTAAAATTGAAGATTAAATAAAGAAATTTTTTATTTAGTTCCGTGTTTTCAGTTTTATGTACCTAGTCTTCAATGACAATAGACTTTACGATCTTTGGATTGTACTATGATTTATAATTATGCTTCAAATCATGTATTGTTAACTGTAAAAGGCTAGGGTAGCTATAAAAATCATATCAAATTATAATATTATATATGAATCCATAAAATTTATTTTTAAAAACTAAAAAAAATTGAAATTTATTTATTAATAAAATTAATTGTGTTTTCACATTTAATTTGTATTACCTCATTAGTTTTCTTTATTATCATGTTCTAATTAATTACTAATTCTGTGAAGTTAAAGTCATCCATTTTGGGGTCATTTGTTTCATAATCTCTAAACACAGTCATTATATTAAATATGATAAAATTTATTAGTAAAATGGATTCATAAAATACACAATATTCTAGGGATACTTTCCATATATTTTGATAATTCTAAATACAACCATGTATTTCTACAAAAAGGTTCCACATAATATTTTTTTGGGGAAACACACACCATGAGTCAGATAGAACTAATGGAATTCATCCGATATGGTGTGATTTTTGGATCTCTCCATAATATTTACATGTTAGATGTTTGAAGATATTGATACGTAGATGGGGATTTCACCTAAGTCTATATGGTATACAAACAACCCAATATGGATTGACTAGATAAGTAGGTGATCAAAAACTATGTAGTGTTGGTCATGATGATACCAAGAACCCATCCTAGGGAAAATGATTATGATAATATAGGATCTCACTTTTCACCTCATAAATGGATTCCAACTACACAATCCATGACTAAATTTATTCAGAGGGGATCATCATAAAATAGAAAGGATGTGACTCCAAACCAAACCCTCAGGGAATTGAAAAAGTGAATATACCCTAATGAAAATTTTCCAGATAAATATGATAAGGGAATTAACCCATCCTTGAATGAGTACATAGTATGTCCCTTCGGCATTGGTTCTTACCTATGTAACATATCCCATGAATGTGTCCATGTCTAAGTACACAACATGTCTCAGCCTATGTAATCTAGAATGTTATTGTGTAAAACGTTCTCTATCCATGTATGGATAGTTTTGTCTCTGTTTGCGTACCTATTTAGGTACACATCAAGCACTAGGTAACGATCACACACCATGGGATAAATAACTCCATTTGGAATACCAAGAACTAAAACCAAGGATCCATTCATGAAATTTTTATATGAATTACACATTGTGTATTAAAAAAAATTCACAAAAAACATAGTTCCTCCTTCACAAATTTCCACATTGGTGTCACCTCATGTTTTTCCTCCAATCTCTCCCCAAGATCATGCATATAGCCTGACTAAAACTTTCCTCTAATGATTTCCATAATTTGGCCACCATATTTACATGGGAATAAGTTTTCATCACACCTCATCCCCATATCACACCCAACTAGGAAGAACTGGTATTGTAGGACTGTTTTCAATCTGCTATTACCATCATCACAGCTTTATTACATCATCGATCCAACACCAAATCTATTACTTCATTCTAGTGTTCGAAAAATGGGTGAAAAGGACTGATTATCTAGTATGTCTTGAACTGTTAGCCCAAATAATTTTTTGTGATTAATGATGAACATGGGAAGAACTTTAAAACTCACTAATGCGAGGAGAGAAAATCGACCAATGTTCATTTTTGTCATGATTATTTGCTTTTAGAATGATAGATAAAGTGATATAACATAATCAATAAAAATAAATGCCCATCCCGATAATATCTTTCCCATGACCACAATATGAATGATAGATGAATAAATTAGTTTGTTGATTGATTCAGGTTCATCATATAAATAATTAAATAGAGATAAATCCAAATGAAACAACATCCAACCATGAGATAGATTGATCGATGAAAACAAATTAATATGCATCGTTGTCATTGGTGAGATCCTTCAATCACACTACACATAGATTGATGATTCCTGATATAATGTCACATTCCCATGAACAATATTCTAACACTATAACCCAATTTTCCTCTACATCTTAAGGGTTAATATTACAACCCTGAGATTTATTTATAATCTTATATTTATAATAAAATACAAGTCATGGAATTTTATTTCAGTAAAATATTTTATTTTATTATTTTTTTAACATCTACCCTTGACCATGCCCAACCTGAAAATCTGACATACTCCATGGTTAAGTCTCACATAAGGTAAACCCCATGCTATGAACTCAACATCTACCCCAAATATCTGATTTGAACCTCAATTTATACATTATTAAAGTTCTTCAAGAAAATTTTTGGCGTATGAAAATCAATATATTTAATATGTTTCAAAAATTAATTCCACACTCACTAGGCCTTGGAATCTCATGTTTTCTCCAAACCAAGCTTCAAAAATAATATATATAATATTCTAAGGTAATACAGGGAGAAATTAGATTTGTTACACATACATTGTAAATAGATCAATGGATTTTAAATGAATTTGATGGAGTATAAAATAATGTTTTTATAAAACTATTTCTAGTTATTATTCTATGTTACTAATTTACAAAATATTGTTATCCTCTCAATCTTCATGGATTTTATAATGTGTATTTTTATATAAAAAATCATAAAATAAGGTTTATAAAAGATATGGGTTGTCATAGTTGTTATGAGAGCCTAGCCAAGTTATTTTTGGGATTGGGATTAAAAAATCATAGTGAATGATTTATATAAAATACTAAACATTGGAAAACATACCTCAATTTTGGTGAAGTATGTAGTTTGTTATTCACATGAAACAAAATACCTTCACGGATACTACAAGTGGATGTGGATTTGGATTTATTTTACCTAGGGATAATAACCCCAAAAGGGGTCATTTGGTATTAAATCAATCATCACCTAGTGCATGAAAAATCAATCTTGTTTCAAACCTAATTAAAAACTCACGTGGGATATGATTTGATAAATTTACAGGCTATTTATGAACCATTATCAAGGAAAAAGTCCTCATTAATTTTCAAATTAGTTAATAGACCATAGACAACTTATATTGAAAATTGAAATTCATATATTAATAAATTTATGTCATTTATGTGTTATCCATTTAGTGATAATAAGTTTCTCTTTTATGTCTATAATAGATCAAAAATTCTCATCTCATTTTTTCCATTTATTTTAGTCAATAGATAGAAATAGGAGGAATTGGATCAACAACTTGTGTGATGCCAATTTTATGATATTCCCTGCCCGATCAGAGAATTAGTGGAGAAATTGATTACAATAATTACTCAATTGGCATATGATTTGAATAATTCATGAATCAGTGGGATTCTACAATTCCCCCTAAGAAAGGGAAAATTGAAATTCGGATCTTTATTTGATAAATTTCTTCGAATTTTAGTGGACTTTTTTATCCATTAATCATTTAATAATGGATATAATCAATTCAGAAGATATTATTCATCATTAAATTCTTTATATAAGAGATTTAAATGATATGTTTTTATTAAATGGAGGGAGAAGATAATTAATCGTTGATTTTGATCAAAAATACATTACTAAAGGAGGATATTGAAGTTATGGGGTCAAAATAATAACAAAAAATGATTCTTGATAAGTATTTTCCTTGTAATATCTAACACAAAATAGATAGATATTTTATAGTCCCTGTGAAAAAGGACAATTTTTCCATCGGGATATACGAGGAAAAATCAATAGACTTGTATGATATTCCTTAGAAAATGTAATTAACAACAAAATTAATTTTAACCACTTATTCAGTGGGATAAAGATGAATCTATTAAATGCTTGGTGATACATGATTTTAATAAATTTGATGAAATTGTATGATTTCCCCTCAAAATCGAAATAGATATAAATAAATCTCAATAGTCTTATGGGTATAGAGATAGGAAGTATAGAATTGAGTTTAATTCTAAGGGAGATATAGAGAAATATCATGGTGGAAATAAAGTCCAACATCCTACCTATAAAAAGTTTAGTAAAAAGAATCCTAGAAAGTTTCTAAAGTGGAAAGGAAATGATTTTTGATTGGGAAGGAAGGACTTCTATTTAGTGAACGTTAATGGGAGAAACCTATAAATACCCCAACTTTAATAACCTGATGTCGGTGTCTAAATTATTACATTGGAACTATATGAAACTAATAACATCCTAAAGGAATGAATAGATTAGTAGTACTGGTAAAGTGGATACATACTTGTAATTCACAATAAATTTTAAAAAATAAAATAAAAAATAATTATTTTTTTAAGAAATACATTATCCCCTTAGTTTATCCCTACATATTAATCACAAAACCGTTACAAGTATCCTAGGGAAAATAACACATAAGAATGTGGGGAGATCATATGAGCAGTAATGGTAAGAATAAAGTATAGTATATCATAAATAAATAATAGTAATAAACCTAGAATGGAAAATCACTAATACGCATTGAATTTAAACAATAACTTGATCATAATATGGTAGAAATAAATGATGATCAAATAAATCTATATAAATAATCACATGATCTTGAAACATATCCATGGATATTTTAACTAATCTGGTAATCACCTAGGCATAAATAAATGATATCATAATAATTTAATGCATTATTATGGACATCTTAAATATACTATCAAGACCTTTCACAAGACAGTTAAAAATATGTATAAAAACCCATTTAATTTGGAAATATAAGTTTTCTAAATAAAACTTTTGATACATCAAGGGGATATTAATAAATAGGAACCATATATCACTTAATAAGTATAATTTATTCCTCATATAAAATGGGTAAATCATAATCAACATAAATATTCATATTAAAAAACAAACTTATAAAATATTAATGCATTCCCAATCAATAAACATAATCAAAAACCATCCAGAGTAGTATAGTGAATGGTAATAAATGTATACATCCCATATCAAACCAATTATAAACCATTCAAATAATGAATAAGTATGATATAAATATAACATATCCCTAGTGAATTATAAGTACAATTAATATATGACATCATTGATGAATATAAATATAATAAAAATTTCATTAACAAATTCTTGATAAATATAAGATTTTTACTTTGAAAATAACCTTCTAAAACAAAATTTCACAAAAAAATGAAAATAATTTTACTTGAGAATAACCTTGTAATATTTTAAAATGAACCTCAACACATTTATTATTGATTAAGGAGGGAAATTTTTTCATGTCTCACATGTTAAAATAATGATTTCCATTCACATCATCGATAAAAGCCAAACGAGAATTGTTTGAAAAAACAAAGATTGATTCATTTAATAAAACTATGTAAAAAAGTAAAAAATGGTTAAAAAATTCTATACAAATTCATTTGGTTAATCTTAGAAACAATTTTTATTGTTTTTATAAAACATGGATTTTAATGATAAGTAATTTTATTCAAAAATAAAAATATTTTTTCTTTTATTAAAAACATGTTCTCAATCATCTTAAGTACTGAAGGGAGAGATAAGGTAATATTACTTTACATGTTCCTCAAAATTCATAGTATATGAAAATATATTACTTCAAATACATCAATATCAAATAATTCTACAAAGGGATACCTAAACATGAACAATATTGATTAATGCTAAGATTGAGAAAATAAACCCTTACCACTTTGGTAGCCTCTAAATCGTAAGCCCCCATGAAATAAATAACACAAAATTAAACCTTATATACCATTAAAATAAATATATTCATTATATAAAAAATCAAAGGTGAATTATTTGCACCAAAAAAATAAAATAAGTGGTGAATATGGAATATGTTGCACGGAGGTAAAAGTAGGATGAGAAATCCTCACCTCAGGTCCAATTTCCTTCTTATGTTTATGAACCTACTATATAATAAATATATGTTTGTTAAAAAAATATTTATTAAATTTAATCATATATCTTATACCATATATTATCCTCTTATAACATTTTACCACCCATTTTTTAAAAATATTTCATTATTTTAATTATTTCAGGTGTTAATTTCCTTGGTTTCTCATGTGTGTTTTGTCATGAAAGTCATGGTTCTTGAACATAGTGTATCAATATATCATATATATAATTATATAAATGTTAAAAATATTTTTTTTCATTTTATAGATCCTTATGACCATACTTTATAATTTAAAATAGAAAATGAATTACATCGCTTCGTAGAGAGGATTGGTCAGATGTACGCACAAACGAAGATATCATTCCTTTACAGGGTGAGATGGTAAGGAAGTGTACGAAATATTAATTTTTCCATATTTTATGTCATTTAATATAATTAAAATTTATAAATTAAATTTATCCTTATTACTTAACATTTAAATCATAAGTGAAAAACAAATCAAATCGTTTTGTGAGCTGGTAATCCATCGTAGACACGAGAAACATTATCATATTTTATAGGGAAAGGATAATAAAGAGGTACATGTATTTTTAAAACTTTTTATTTGTAATTATATAACAAATAATTTATATATACCCTTAATGAATCATTATATTCAACCATGATAAGTGTTTATGGAAAATGAATAACATCAGTTCACAAGGTGGTAGTTCATTGTGTATATGATTGGAAACTTCATTTTCAATTTAATAGAAATGGAGATGGATAAGTATTACTAAATAAACATAATAAACTATTAGTATATGTTAGATACTTATGAATTTATATAGGAAGTGTTAATAAAATTTTGAAGGACATAAAAAAGAAATAAATAGAAAAATAAGGCAATTAACTTTTCTTAGAGAACCCCCTATGGGATCTCTTTTTAAGGGACATATGGTTGACATTTGGGGAATAACAAAAGATATATAATGTGTATAAAGATTTTTTAGAAGGATTTTAGGGTTTTCCTGATCCAAATTTATTTATATGAGTGGATAAGTGGTGGTAGTGAGTTTACTTTTATAATTGAGGAGTGGAATTTTTATAAATGCCAGAAAATATTCTATAATGGGAAGTCACTCTCCCAAAAAGTTCCATAAAATTTTATAAATAATTTATTAGATCTATTTTAAGGTTAAAAATCCCAAAACCTAAAATAACACATTTTTTAATCATGTTATTCCTTATTTGTTATGTTTACCCACTTATACCATTTTAGTTTCCACTACTGTAATTAGTTTCTTTTTTTAACATCAGTAATTAATCAGTTAATAATATAATAAAATAACCCATATTAGATAATTTGGATCTAATTATTCTAAATATTAAATATAATTTGTCAAAAAATATGTGTGTGGATAATTAATTTTAACAAAAGCACATGTAACGCGCAAAACCTCATTTTAACCTTAACCATTTTAATTAATTTATTATTGTTTTTTATAATTTTAATGAAAAAAAATTTCTTTCATATTATTAAATATAATTAATTATTATTATTTAAAATATGGAATCTTTTATACCAAATTAAACTCTTATAATGTGTCAAATATAATTTAATTTTAAACCTGGAGACGTGGTGGAAAATCGATTTTATTAAGATAAAATTGTTATAATTATAGGATGTTTAAATAAAAAAATTCAATATAAAATCAATTATACTAACATATATTTTATTTATTATAATATTAATGAACTAAATTTACATTTAAAAAATGATTTAATCAAAATATAACCATTAATTATTCATATTAAAAGGAAACTTTAAATAACAACCAGTATTTTCAATACTCATCAAAAACATCATATTTTCAGAAAATTATCAAAAATTAATTTTAAGGTAATTTTTACATGAAAATTTAAAAATGTATATAATTTTATAAAATATATTTTTTTAAAGCGGTAAATTTTATTTTTAAATTATTTTCCCAAAGTGAATTAAAACTGCCTTTTAAAAAATACAAATTTTTAGAAAAAAAATTCTTTTTCTTTTAAATGATTATTTTTTATTCATAATAAATATATATCCATTTAATTTATCATATACATGTATAAAGAATATAATTTTCATAATTTAATTAGTATTATTATACACAACAATTTAATGTCTAGGTTATAATGGCATACTCTATTATGGTTCATTTGGACTTAAAATTTTGTGTATTGTAAGATATCAAAGAGATATAATTTATAGAAATATATTTCACTACCCATTAAATATAGGTGCTATGTTTTATGTAATATATTAAAACCAATGTTATTATTTTAAAATATAAGGTTGTTACTGAACTAACCAATATGTTGGAACAAAATAATGCTTCAATCAACCCTTAACCAATTGTCCAACGATTCATATACAAGGAAATAGGTCACTATGTGAGTTAATGCACTAAGTCGAGGGTTATTAATGATAATTGATAACAAAAAAATCAATTTCCTAGAGAGAAAGTGTGGGATTATTCCATACTAACAATTTATGTGGATCTTGACAATGATGTGGTGAAAAGTACACAAGTAATTTATTCAAGGATATGGAATATATTATTTTATTTTAGTTATACACACTTTTTCATATAACAAAAGTTTTGTATAAATATTTAAAAACCACATCAAAACATATAAGCGATGTTTTTAGTAAAATTGTGAAATGTGGAAATTATTTCATCCCATGTATATAACTTCTACCCACTCCATATTTATGGGTTTCACTTCACAAAAAAACATTTGATACTCCCTTTTTTAAAATTAAATGAAACTTAAAGAATGGGTTATTGTTCCTTGTATATAACCTATATAAATTTACAAAAGAAGGAAACCACCCGCTATATTGCAAATCATGCTCTAAATCTATATATGTTAAAGGAGTATGAATATTCTATGGAATCATAATATATTTTATGGATATTATTTCCTTATGAGAAAGTGTATCTAGATCAAATGATTGAGACTAAGGAAAATATCACCCTTGATGAAATTAACATTTTTAGGGGATACACTGATATGTTTCATGAAGAATTACATAGTCTTTCTCCATGCTGAGAGGTTGAGTTCTCAATCAAACTTATACCAATATATTTTCCAATATCCAAGATTGTATATAAAATTGATACAGTTGAACAATAAATTATGAAGATGAAACAACAATATAATCTAGATAAATAATTTATAAACTGAAGTAATTCACCATGGGATGCAACAATATTTTCATAAATACGAAGGATGGTTCAATTCTCTTCTACATTTATTATTTTGGTCTCAAAATGATCACAATAAATAACATGTAACATATTCCACAAATTGATTTATTTTTCAATCAGCTACACAGATCCTAGTACTTCTATAAGGAGGATCTTAAGGCAAAATTTTATCAAGTAAAAATAATGGAGGATATATTTAAGACATCTTTTTATAAGGTTTACTATCAATATGAGTTCATAGTGTATATAATTGGAATCACTAATTCTCCATCTATCTTCATGAACATAATGAGTATAGTATTTAGAGATTATCTCAATAAATTTTTTGTTTTATTAATAAATGATATTTTTATGTCCTTTAATTATAATGAGGAACATGATGATAATTTGAATGATGTAATAGTGAACTTATAAAAGGAAACGTTATATGTTAAGTATAGAAAATGTGGGTTTTTTATTGAGAAAGTGGAATTCATGGGGAATGTTATCGCAAAAAAAATGGATATCTATAGACCCCTCAAAATAATATTTAATTGATGGGAGACCTTGATGAACATCTATGATAGAGATCCTTAGTTTTCGTGAAATATCTGGGTACTATCATCTATTTGTGGGAAAATTATCATGATTTCCAATCCAAATAACCTATATAACACAGAAGGAGGTGAATTTTTTCTATACTGATAATGATAGTGATATATTTAATGAGTTGGAAAGAGTAAAATAATTGCACCTGTGCTCACATTACCTATCAGTTGGGAAGGATTTTTGATCATCCATGATTCATCTAAAACCGGTTTGGGTTTTATACTCTTGCAGTATAAAAAATTGATAACATATGTCTCCCACTAATTAATGATTCATTATTAGAAATATGCAACCCATGATTTGGGATTGGCTATAGTGATCATTGGTTTAAATTTTCAGTGAAATTATAACTAATGTGGGATGTGTTAGTTATATAAATATCCTAAAATCCTCAAGTATATATTCACATAAAAGTAGAATGGTATATTCCAATAAATGTGGTTAATTTTATTCAATGATTATGAGTATTCAATCTATTACTATTTCGGGAAGGGGAATAAAATGGTGGATAAATTGAGTAGAAAGGACCCCAAAACCATATCCATGATGAAGATTCAAGGGATCCCGTCTTCTTAGATATACAACGTATGAACATAATAATCATAAATGGTACTTTATCCTACCCTAGTCAAATAACTACTTAACCATCCATTATTTATAGGATCATAGAGACCCAAAAATATAATGAGGTGTTACATAAAAATGTTATCAATATTCAAGAGTCTAATTTTGTAAATAAGGATTTAAATGGTTCAGGACTTGAATATCTATCCATTCAAATCCAGAGCTGAAGAGGGGACATTTGGAGGATACACATAGCTCATCCTTCTCCAATAATACAAGATTCACAATGTTTTATAGATATCTAATTAAAAATTTATAGTGGCATAAAATTAAGAGAGATATTTTTCAAATTATATTTGGATGCTTGATCTAAAAAAAATTCAATGATGAATAAATGAATTCTAAGTGTATGATTCAATCATTTCCCATAGTAGAATTGAAATCTTAAAACATAACCATGTATTTCACCATTAGACTCCCCAGGACATCTAAATGAAAAAACACCATCTTGGTGGTAGTTATTCTCTTTACAAAGTCATTACATTAAATTATTATCATGTAAGACTCCCCTTTAGAAAAACACTCTAAGATAAACATAAGGGATGTGGTAAGACTACATTGATTCCACTCTCCATTATATCCAATTGAGATCCCTGGTCTTCCATGAGGTTTTGGATAATCCTTTAGCAATACATGGATATATATATGGCTTTTAGTTCTAATAATCACACTTAAATTGAAGTTCAATCTGAAATAACTATTTACGATCTAGAGAATATTATGAGATCATGTTCAACAGATTCCCAAGGAAGTTGTGATCAACACCATATTCTAGTGGAGTTCTTATATTACAATAGTTTTCATTTTATCTTTAAAATGAAATATTATTAGGCTTTTTATAAGAACAGGATTCAGAAAACAACACATTTGGATGATGTTGGATAGTGGATGTTTAGAGGACATGATATTATCCATGATAATAATGATAAGTATCAAAACATTTAGCATTATATGAAGTCTTCCCAAAGTTGAGAGAAATATTATACAGAAAATCATAGATGAGAACTTGTGTTCGAGTTCAAATATGAGGTGTTCCATCATATATCACCATGGAAGAAGGTTTGAGTTTTTTTATAGAAAGGAAGTCATATTACAATGTATATCAACCACATTTAGATTCTTGATCACATCAGATTTGTGGCCTATCTACTAGCACTCCCACCTAATATATCTCTTGTACATGATGTGGTCTATGTAACCCTTTTGAATAAGTATATACCATAATACTCACATGTACTAAATATAAAGATTGTACCCATAGAGAATGATTTTTAAAAATTCTCTAATGGTTCATTTTTCATAAATTTTTTAGATAATTAAATTTTTGGGTAATAGTTAAATATGGAATAAATATATGGTTTGTATTATAAAAAAATAATATCCAATAAGTGATATAATAATTGATATGAAATAAGTACAGAACCTAATATAGATTTATCCCTTAAAATAATTTGTTTTTATGTTATTTGATAAATTTTATAATCCTTTAATGAATCCTCAAAAACCTATATTAGAATTTAAGATTTTAAAATCAATTATTTATAACATGACTAACTTCCACATCACCAACAATATTATTTTTATACGTTCAGTTATTTTCCTTATGAAATATTAAAAACCACTCTTCATTGAAACAAAACAATGGAAAAATCCACATAAAGTTTTTTTAATTATTTTATCACATGGAGTCGAAAACCTATGTTTCTAAATTAATAATGAATTTTTCTCTCTGTTATTATAAATAACCACCAAAACTCACAATACGCTTCTACAAAATACATTTATCATGAATTTCCTCTATATATTCCTCTCTAAACCCCCACCCCAAGGTGTTACCATTATCTTAAGAAGATTCACCCAAGATTTTAGAAGCACCCACTAATAGTAAGGGGTTCTCACCTATTCATTTTTATTAAATTAATTTCATTATAAAAGGCCTTTGTTTTTCGATTTTTCATGTTGTAATGTGTTTTTATACATCCATTTTCTTTCCATAGATTTCAAACGTAATGAGATACTACCTTTCACTCTCATTACAACTTTCCATGAACCATTAGGTACCCATATATGCTTCTAGAATTATCTTCTGATTTTCCATGATAATATTTTATGTTGTGCATACCCATATCTATTTCCATTCATGGACATTCACCTAGAAGAACCTATACTTAATTTTTTATGGGATATGATGTATGTCACCTAAATTCCATAATAATGGAATTAAAAGTGATTAAATACATCCTTATGATGTTTGATCTAAGTAGAACAAAAATCCATATACATACTATGAATGAAATGTGTAGGATTGTAATTATATACAAATATAATGAATTGTGTAATAATTTTAACTCATGATATACCTTGTATGGTGAAATGGAGGCTATCCTAAGAACACTATGTTTTGATTTCTCAATGGTTAGCCTAGAATTATTCTTTTGATGTCATGTTTTATGTTGTGATCATATTATTATATAACCTTTATGTTATCATATTATATCATGACTTGATGTTCATATTTATGATTATCATACATTTATGTCACCATGATATGCCTCTTCACTCACATGTATTTCTGTTATCATGTTATTTTTTATTGTACCCTTACTGGGATTTATTTCTCACCCCTCTCTAATGAGAATCCCTAGGTTATCCCATGTATTATTACTAGATCAATGGATTATAAAGATATGTTTTGGTGTTTTAAATAATGGCATGGGGTCCTTATTTTAAGTAAATTTTCTATGTGTATAATTTCACAAATAAAATATCTCAATTGATATTCTGGGATTATATTATCTTTATTTTTATTTAATAAATTTCCAAATAAGGTATATAAATTTAAGACCCTAGGTTTTTCTATGTGGTACAAATCATTTTAATTTCTATAAAACTCTTGTTTAAGTTTTATTGTTCTATTAGACCCTAATATTGATCTCGTGGTACGGTTGGGTTGATTTTGAAAGAAGGATATAGGGCTATGAAGGAAGGATGTAGGACAAGTACATGACATGTATTTAAAATACATGGTGTGTACCCAATAGATTATGTATATGGGTCTCCCTATAGTCAATCACCATGTGTAATGGCTTTTCCCTAGAGGGGGAAAACCCAAACATTACTTGGTGTGTAAAACTTACACAATGTGTAATATCCATGGATAATTTTTTTATTAGTTGTTAGGGCTTCATATTTTGAAATATGCATACCCCCTCTATTCTATTTTATACATAATCTCCCCTTGAATCTTATAATTAGGATTTAAGGCCATTTCATGATCAAAACTCTAATTCTTCCACCATCGTTCTCATTATATGTGCACCTATGATTTCTAAATTCCTATTACAAATTTCTCAATTTATTTTCTCCTTGATTGAGATATTTTTGTGTAGGATATTATGATTTATTTTCAAGAAATTCATATTTTCACCCATTTTCTTCTAATCCGAGTCAGGTTTAGAGCCAATATATGATGAGTGTTCTCCCACAGGTATACTATAAGTGGTCTATAACTTTTCCCCCAATATCTAGTTTCTTTATAGATATATTCTATTATCTCACACAGTAAACCTTCCATGCATTGATTCTAAATAATTTTAATACTTCTTTAAAAATTTTGGAACCATGATAGGTTCCCCACATAGCACCTTATTAAGGTTTGAGGTTTTCAACCTCAACACAAACCACCCATGACGTATGTTTATCCATCTGACCCATATTTTACCACCACTTAGGGAATGTTTGAGAACTACATCTTAGTATAATACTTTATGAATTAAATGGGATACTAGTATAGGGTTTATGCCTCCTTTTCATGAAATTACATGTTAATAAAATGTTTAAATGGGTTAAATGGAAAATATGTGATGATTTGGATGAACTCATTATTGTGTATGATTATGAAATGTTTAATGAGATGGATTAATTTTAAAATCATATTCCACATATCTAGATTACTTTGGATACTAAGGACATTTATACACTTTATATCGGGCTTGCTTGGAAATTCTTGGACATTCTCTGTGGACATGTTCCTTAGGCTCCACCCTTGTCATTAATGAGTTTCTAAGAAGATGTTCCAAAGGCTCGATGAGGATGCCTTGGTCATTTATACGTTGGATACTACCAATGTAGGAATGACCTGATGAGGATTCAACAGTCTTTATAACTTATATATTTCCCTTTAGGTCTAACACTAGATTACTCATAAAAGGCCTTTATGGATGTTTTATCATGGTTACAAATTGCCCAGGTATAGGTGTCTGGTTTCAGTTGGTATAATGAAAAATAAAAATCATATTTTATCTTACTCTATTATATGTATGCGGTTATAGTGGATATTTTATAGTGAGCTTTATTCGCAGAACATTGTTACTTCAAGTAATTTAATTATATTTATAATATATTTTTCAAACTACTTTAGCTCATATACAGAGACTGGATTTCTTATAGACACCATCGGTAGTGGCCTTCTATTTTTTATCTCACATCCTATTCGGGCCATCGTAGGGTACCTAGAAAAAACATAAGGGATGCATTTAGGGACCAGGGCAAGTGCCAACATTAATATTCATGATTGATTATTCTTAAGTGCTAGGGATTTGAGGACTAATCTAGGCTCATGATGTTATCCGAAGATATTATAATTTTTAAATTGTAATACTTTTTATGCATGTATTGTGTTGGATTCATGGGTTCATGTATTACCTACCTTTTTTATAGAGTCATTACTTGTTCATTATATTTGATATGAAACTAATTCTGGTTATTATTATTATTACAATCATCTAGAATTTTATCTTCTATTGATGATATATATTATGCTTTTACATATTTATTTACCTGTGATATCATTGCACTAGTCTGATCATAAGAGTATTATATCACTATAGTACCACCATAAACCCTCATATCTAGATAGAAGCCTCTCGTATATGGGGAGGCACACTAGTGTCAATGTCAACAGTGGGACTAGAAAACCTTTTAGTAGCTCCTTGGTCAGGACATTACAATATAGTATTTTAGGGATTGTTTTTTTCTTTAAAATTTTGTGACAACATTAATAAGATTAATAATGAATAGTAATTTGGTAATGAGATTTTTTGGCATTATCTAACCCACGTATAGGAAAACTCCATCTTTTTTTGAATGAGGAATCATTATTCTATATTTTTTCTATTACATTAGAATTTATTCAACCGTTTGTTGATGAACATGCTATGTGATGTTACTATTACTATGATTGAGGAGTTTCATTTTATACTTTTCCCCACATGGCATAGAATCATTAATCATGCATCATTTTAGGAACCTTATTGGTTTCAAATTCCATAAATATTCTTTTCTATATTGGATGCATTTCTTGACTACATAAAAGGTATTATGTGTTTATTGTGTGATATAATTGTAACAAGTTAAAATTTCCCATAGGGGTTTGAGAAAAATAATTAGTAATAAAAGTTCCTACCAACGCTTAATGTTATTTTCTTGCATAGGCTACAAAAAAACTCTCTATGTAATCAATTATGGAACATTGATTCTTTGAACTTCGGTCGCATGGGCTGGAAAATGTTATGGTTGGGATTAAATGGATGCGACACTTTGATTTAGAAGGTGTATGGACCCTTATATATTGGAAGTCGTAATCAATTTGGTTCAACCATATATAGAGGATTGTAATATAAATAAGAGTTTAAATTAATTTCAAATTCTAAAATGGAAAGGTCATCGTTAAATGGAGTTAGCAATTTTAATTTATATCCCATATAGCGAGACCCATGATATGAAATAGTGATCTTGACCCATACCCTACCTTAGTAGCATGATATAGAATATGTATCATGTGTTATCTTATGATCATTAAAGTTACCTAATTTTAGCATTATGAGAAGTTGTTGTGATGTGTCTTTTTTATAGGAAGACTTCAGCGTGTCTTATGCTTTTATCTGTGAAAATATTGAGATGGAATATTTTTTGAGGTGTGCATTTAGAATTTGTAGAGATATTATACCATGAATACCTCTAGATATATTCCAATATGGTGGATATTACTATACTCCATAGGTGGTTGTCCCTAGTGTAACAAGCTTTTATTTATAAATGGGGTTTGCCTCTTGAAATAAATATGTGTTATAATATTCTATATCATATTATACATGTAAATTAATCAGAAAAAAATCATTTCATATGGTTAAATTAATCTATAATAAAAACAATTAAAACTCAAAACATTATAATTAGAAAGGAAATATAAATTAGAAAATCTAAAAAGGGAAAATATGGATCTCCCCAATCTACTAGAATCATCGCCCCCACTGCCAACACTTTAAAAAAGAAATAATATATTAGTAAACCAATCAACCATATAGAAAATTGAAATATAAAACCTTGATATTAAATGATTTAAATAATTAATGATAAAAAATATATGTTTTTATATGAGGTAATGTGACTATTGGAATAGTTCTGTGACTATTAGAATAGAAACCTGACCATTGGTAATAGTTACCTGGTCGTTGGGAATAGTAATATGACCATTGAAATAGTAAATTTACCTAAGAATAATAAGGTTTGAAATAAATAAAATTTATTATGATTAATTTATGTACATATAAATATTATTATACCAAAAAATATGATTATTAAAAAAACTGAAAGAAAATATATGCACATTTTTTATATAAATTATTTTAAATTATTTTATAAAAGTCAAAATTTTAATATTTAAAATTAATATTAAGTGATTTATAAATATATTTTTATAAAATTAATGTCATTTTCTAAATAAAAACGTCAAAATTTTCTAGGTGTGATTTTTCTTAAATTTTCATAAATACTACAATTTTTTGTTTGAATAGTAAAAATATAGATTTTCACTTAACTAGTGTATGTTAAATTACATAATTCATGATTTATTAACTACCTAATACTTTTTATAACTATATTTTCATCCATGATATAATTAATTTGATAAATGAGTCACAAAATAAAAATAAACATAAATTCAAACCTAAAAAGCATTTTTCTAAAGTAATGTCAAAAGAGATTCCTTAAAATATCAATTTTTATTTCCTTCCCATATCCTTTTTAATTAAATAATTAATTTTAATTATAAATGGTATTTAAAGTCTTAAAACCATAATATTAAATTTATATATGATTTATATTGTCAAAAATTTACTACTACATGTTTTACCTTTAATATATTCTTTTATTTAATATTTTATTCAAAAACTTCCCTTCCCCTCAAGTATAAATAACCCCACTCTATAAACTTGAAAAACCACTCATTCCCCAGAAAACAAATCCAAAAATTAGACAAGTAACTTCCTATATATCCCCTTAGGATCCTTAGGGGCGTTCTAGAGTAATCTAACTCCAAACATATGTGTTGTTTTAGTGTTATACAAGAAAGCTACATCGAGGATTAATTATTTTTCGATCAACTCTTATATTTTTTTTTATTATTCTCTCTTTTTCACCAACACTTTCAAAAAAACAATATAATATTTAATTATTTAGTATGTTAAAATGATTTTTATTATTTTAACCAATTGTGTGCATTATTTATTATTATATATATAAATTTCAAACATCCCTTTCCTGCTCTCCAGAAAATGTCTCGTTAAAGGCCGGTTAACCACCTACTGAGGCATTTCCATATATTTACTTATAACCCTCATAAATAATGAATATTATTAATTATATATCCAATATAAACAAAAATTATATGTATTCAATAATTCTATAATTAATTTTACTAATGTATAAATTACATTTAACATAATATCGAAATTGAAGCAAGACGGAGAATGTTTTATAAAATCATGACATAGAAATAACAACCCTATAGAAAAGGAAATTATAAAATATAATCTAATTAATATAATTGATAAATTATGGTAAAAATTAAAATTATTATCTTCTATTTCAATTTTTTATTAAAACTATGTTTATTATTCAGGAGGTGCAAAAGAGATGAAATAAAGATGAAATTAAGGTAAGGGGATTCTCAAACCCAACACGTTTTCTTTATGTTATCCAAATTTAATGATATATTGGGTGTGTATATTCTTAAATTGTTCCTCAAATATAATATCACAATTCTTCCCTTATTTTTTGGGATTACATTCTTCCACCTTTACTTAAAACCAAATATGTCGATTTATCAAAAAATACATTGCTTTCCAAAACAAATCTTCGACTCCTCATGTGTTGTTTCTTATTCAAAGAAAAATTATTTCTTATTCCAATGTGTGATCTCACATTTTATTTTGGTAACCAAAATGGTTATTCATTAATAAATTATTTATAAAATACCTATTAAACCCATTCATTTAAATGGGTTATATCATGAAAATGACTATTATATGCTTTATATGGAATGCATGCTTATATAAATATCATTTTATAAAGATTTGGCCTGAAATTATATATCCCTTTAATGTATTGGGTAATTTTATATATCTCATGATATAATATCTAATATTTATTAACATGATATTATGATGATTATTATTATAACCCATTTTATATTGATTCATTTCACTTATTTATCCTCTATCTGGGCTTTTAGATCATCTCATTTATTGATGTATATCCTCATGTGATTACATGTTTTAAAAATAATGTAAGATTTTAGAAGGATAAAGAAGAATGATTTAAATAATATATCATGTTTTATTATGTCCATTATATATATGAGCCTAATTTTCCCTAGACACTAAACCTTTTGATCCTTGATTTGAATATCTATAGTATTGTTTATCTTTAAAATGATGTAATAGTTGTGTAAGAAAAATCAGTGTTTCTATACTTTGTATTATATTTAGGTTTAGTTTATTTGGTAATTAGTATAATAAAATCTAGTTAAATCCATTATTATAATAATAAGTATATGTAAATATCCAAGAAACATTGTTTGGGGAAATAGATTAACATAGGGATCCTAGAAGATATGCCTTTAATGTTAATTTTGTAAGATAATATATGATTTCTTCAGGATTTTATGACATACATCATGTTAAAATGATTTCTATTTTAGAAAATGGTAGGAACTAGGAGAAACCAAGATAAAATACCATGTTTGATACAATGAAATGATTGCTAGAATTGTATCTCCAATGCCATAAGTGGTCTAGTTTAAAAAATAAATGAAATACTTATCTAGTTGTCTTAGGCTTTGAATAATATCATGAACCATGTAGAAATTAATACTTCACTGAATAAGGATCAACTTATCATTGTGTACTTTATGTGTAAACATCCACTAAAATTTTGTGGATCCTCTGATCAACTTATCACAGAATGGTGGGTTAACTCAATGTATAAGTTCTTTTTGGTGCTCCGTCGTTCTAACAAGGAAAAGGGCTCTAACCATTTATCATTTAGATGAAGAATTAAACCAATGGTGTGGGATAATAAAAGATTATTGGATAAAGGATGAAATGGAAGATATAGATTAAGGAAAATTATTGAAATATATAATACCAAGTATTCCCCCCCAAAATATTCAAACAATGATGGAGATATATATCAGTGAACTAAAGAAAAAGGAATGTGAATATTTCCTCGATTTCAGGGAAAAATTAACACATATTTCATGATATGACTTGGGATTTTTTATCAGTAATGATAAAAAATAGATATTGTGTTTGGTTTGATACCAAACCATCAAAATTCTCTAGCTATCTAAGACATTGGGAGTTATGAACAACTTGTTCGATGTTCTCTCAATCTAGAGATGAGTTTAGAGAATGGTCTAATGTTTATGGAGATAAGTAGAGAAGAATTGAGTTTCATGATATTGGGTAAAATGAAAAATTATGAAAGAGGATCTAACTACCCACATGTCAAAAATGTGGGAAGAATCATAGTGGAAATTGTCTCAATGGGACATAGAAATTCTTCATGTGTGGGAGAGAATTCTAGTAAGCTCGTGAATTTCAAAGAGACATAAATAATACGACCAATGTGATAGAGGAATGTAAAGAAACACTCATGGTCCAACTATTCAACTGTAGGGAGAAAGGGAAATATAAAAGCTAGTGCATTGAACTATGGGTCCTTGAGGGTTAGCAGAATTAGAAACCTCAAAATATAAAGGAGAAATTGAAATCTTTTACGATCATTACTACTAAATTTTAGGATGAAAATGAAATCGTACAAGGTACACATCCAATTAACTCAATAATTAAAAATGCATCATTTTATTCTAGTTCTACTCATTCCTTTATATCCTGCATGTATTTTTGAAATTTGAATTGAATCCTTGATAATTTGAAGTAGATATATCTATAAAAACACCTAGTGGTACGATCATTGAAACCCATGTGTTGGTCTATTCTCCAAGAATTGTTTATGGAATGTTTCATATAGAGAATCATGTAATCCTTTACATAGTATAATTCAACGATATAGTAT
The DNA here is from genome assembly GCA_963277665.1 of Viscum album. Classification (NCBI taxonomy): domain Eukaryota; kingdom Viridiplantae; phylum Streptophyta; class Magnoliopsida; order Santalales; family Viscaceae; genus Viscum; species Viscum album. Next base: position 236,902,461 of record OY728159.1, read on the forward strand.
TCATATGGGATCTTGTTATATAGATAACACATCAAATATTAGGAGTATTAAATATCTATTTATATCTCTAACCATCCAATGCTCCTCTAAAATTTCATGTAAGATCATGAATCTCCTTTAGAAAATCCATCTATTATGTGGGTATTGATACCATGTGAAGAAGCATGCCTCGACCAAATGGTTGATTCAACGAAAGGTATTAATCAAGGGAAAATTACCATTTTTTGGGAATGTACTGATGAATTTCCCAATGAGTTACTCGGACTTCCCATAGATTGTGAATTAGTGTTCTCAATACATATCATAACCGGAGATAATCTGTTCCCAAAATTCCACTATATAATGGCCTTGATAAAACAAGAAGAGTTAAATATGAACATACAAGTGAATTTGGACATTTGGTACATATTCCCCACTGCATCACCTTGGGGTGAACTAGTATACAATATAATGAAAAAGTATGGAACAATGAGTTTGTGAATCAATTACCGAGAGCTCAATAATATCACCATAAAGAACTTATATCCCCTTCAAAGGATATAATATTTATTTGATCAACCACAATTAAATCAATACTTATCAAAGGTTGATCTTCATTCTATATATCATCAATTGAAGGTGAAGAGTGAAGAAATTCAAAAGTATTCTTTATATACAAGTTATGGGCATTCTGAGTTCATTTTGATGGCCATCGGACTTAATAATAACCCTACAATATTCATGGATTTGATGAATAGAGTATTTATTGAAAATATGAAAAAACTAGTCTTTATCAAGGATATACCGATTTAAGATAACATCAAGTAGAAACATTAAGTGAATATAAGGATTGTGATGGTGATATTAAGGAAGGATAAAATGTACGCTAAGTAAAGAAAGTGTGTATTTTGGATGAAAAAAGTCACATTATTAGGGTACGTGATCACAAGTTATTTAATTTCTATAGAACCTTAAAATAAAAATTAAATTGAGTAATGTACAAGACCCAATAGTGTCATAGAAATACCTAGTTATCTTTTCTTAGCTGGTTTTAACTGATGTTTCATGAGAAATATATCATTATTTTATATACCACTAACAATGTTAAAATGGAAATGGGTAAAGTTTGCCTAAATAGAAGAATATGAGGAACATTTTAAGGAGCTCAATAGGAGGCCAATCAATGTACCTATACTTACACAACAAAAAAATAGATAAATTGCACTGATATAAAGTGATGTTTTAAACTAATTATTGGTTTGTGTGCCCATAAGGAATTATAAAGTTATATAATATTCCTGGCGATAGTTAATGATCCATGAGTTGAACTACCTGACAAAAGATTTATTGTTAGAGTATGAGATCTTTTGTAAAAATATTTTGAAGCACTACCTCTATGGTGAATCTTGTGATATATACTCTAATCACAATAGTATAAAGTTTATATTCACATAGAAGGATCTAAAATTGCATGATAAAGGACAAAAAATGTTCTATTCACTTCCATACTTGAATAGAGAGTAATGCAGTTGATTCTATTAATAAAAAAGAACCTCCTACTTTGTCTATAATGCATACTGAAAAACACCATATCTTCATGGATATTCAAAGAATGGATTTAGAAATCATAATGGTAGGGAATACATCCTACCATGGTCAATTTATTTCACAGCCATATATCGAATATAAGATCAAGGAGTCATAAAGGAATGATCTGGATATACAAAATAAGGTCAAAGTAACAAAGGAATGTAATCTATATGAATTCCAAATCAATGATGATAGTGTGATTCATTTTTGAACAAGGATTTTTGTGTGGTAATCACCTAGGAATAATAACGATCTTCTATATAATACACATAGATAACCATTCTCCATCCATCCTAGAATTAAAAATATATACGATAAACTTTGAGAGTACTTATGGTAAGAAAACATGAAGAAGGAGAATGGGGAGTATATCTCACAATGTTTGGTATCTCAGGATGTTAGAGAAAAGTGATAGAAGACCAAAGGGATGATGAAATCATTGCCTATACCCACATGGGAATGGGATAATTTCACTATGGACATTGTTACCAATCTCCTGAAGACATCTAAGGGAAACAATGCGATATGGTTAGCAGTTAATCAACTCAACAGTAATTCCCAATTTATTTCTATTCGAGAAGATTTATCACTTGATGAAAATAAAAATATATATGTGGATGAAGTGGTGTGGCTGCATGGAGTTCTACTTTCGATCATATATGATCATGATCCATTGTTAACCTATAAATTTTGGAGAAGTATTCAATATTCATTAATGAAAAAAAAATTCCAACATGTCCTATCACCCCTAAATCGATGGACAATATGAAAGAACTATCCAGGTTTGTGAGGACATGCTAAGGTACATGTCAATGGAATTAAAAATTGGACGACATAAAAATATACCATTGGTTGGGTTCTCATATAACAATAGATTCTAATCGAGTAATCAAATGGTTCCATATAAATTTATATATATTTGAGGTGATGTAAAACTCCAAATTGTTCAGATGAAGTAGGGGAATGAAATCTATGTGGACATGATTTTTTGAAAGAGTTTTTATATAAGTTTTAACCCATTCAATAACATATCAAAAATTATTAGATTCATAAAACGATATATGATGACAACCATTGATGGGACTTAGAGTTTGATGTCGGATACAATGTTTTCTTTCGAATATCACTATGTAGAGAGTTATGTAGTTTGGAATGAAATTGTAGCATAGCCCAAGGTACATTGTTCCCCATGATATCTAAGATTGTGTAGGATCAGTGGCCTATCGACTTGAACTTCTACCAAGTATTGATGATTTTTATTTCGTGGTCCATGAATCACTCTTAAGGAAGTTCATACCAAACTCTTTACATGTACATAATTCATAGGTGGTACAACTAGAGAATGAACAATCATATTAAGAGAATCTAGTAATTATCTTGGGCTATAAATACAATTCTATATGAAACAAGAAAACTCACCTTGTCAATGTATTATTGAGGAACCATAAGTATGAAGAGGTGACATGAGAACTGGAATAAATAATGAAAAATAAGTACCCTCGTCTGTTTTCAACTAATAATATTAGTTGAATTTTAGGGGAAAATTTTCTAATTTGTGGGGAGTAGGAATATAACAACCCATAATTGTAAAAAGTATTTCTTTCCTGAAATAAATGAGTGTTATAATATAATATATAATATTATACACATAATAAAACCTAAAAAAAGTTATTTCATATTGTTACATTAATCAATAACAAAAACATATAAAATTACAAAAACTATATTTGAACAATAAATATATAATAAAAAATCAAAAAGGGTAAAATATTGATAACCCCAATAGAATAAAATCATCATCCCCACTTCCAAGATTATAGAAAAAAAATTAGTAAACAAATCAAAACTATAGATAATGTAAATATAGAACCCCGAGAAAAGTTTATTTTAGTAATTAATGAATGAATTAAGAGGTAATTATATAAGGTAATGTAAACATTAGAATAGTAATGTTGCCATTGGAATAGTCATCTTCCCATTGGGAATAATAACATGATGGTTGGGAATCATAACCTAACCATTAGAATAGTAATTTTACCTGAAAATAATAAATTGTGATATAAATAACATTTATCAAGATTAATTTATGTAAATATAAATATGATAATTCAAATAAAATAAATATCATGATTAAAAGGCTCATTGAAAATAGAAGCACATTTTTATAAAACTATATCTTAAATATTTTGTAAAATTTATAATTTTTATATTGAAAATAAAAAATACTAATTTTTGAAATTTATTTTGATATAATTAATATCATTTTATAAATTAGATAAATGAGATTTTTAAAGGGTAATTTTATGTAATTTTCTAAAATAAATTAATTTTCATTTGAATAGTAAAATACCATTTTTCACTTAACCGTTTTATCTTAAATTACATCATTCATGATGTAATAATGACCTAATACTATATATAACAAGATTTTTATCCATTATATATGTAATTTCATAAATGATTCATTAAAATAAATGAAACATACATTCCAAACCTAAAAATCATTTTCCAATACCAAAAGTAAAAAGTAATTCCTTAAAATTAACAATTTTTTTATCTTTCACCATTTTTTAATAAACTAATGAATTCGATTTACTAGTGGGATTTAATGTCTTAAAAAATTATATTATATTTATATATGATTTATATTACCAAAAATTCACTATTACCTGTTTTACCTATGATATATTGTTTAATATAATAATTTATTCAAAAAATACCCTTCTCCTCAAGTATAAATAACTCCACTCCATCCCCTTGGAAAACCACTCATCCCTAGTTGATAAAGACAAAAATATTCCAAAATACATACTCTCAAGCCCCTTAGATCCCATAGGTATGTTATAAAGCAATTCAACTCCAAACATCATGGGAATTTTAGTGTCGTATGAGAGAAGCCACATCGAGGATTGAGTAATTGTTGATCAACTCTACTCTTTTTTTAATTTCTTATTATTCTCTTTTTTCACCAAATATTTAAAAAATAAACCATATAAAAATTAATTAGTAATTAATTTTACTTTATATTAATTAATTTATCCTACTATAATTATCATATTTACTATAAACATAAATTTGAAACTTCATTTCTTGTTCTCCTGACAATACCCTGTCAATGGTCAGTTAACCACCTATAGATACATTTCCATTTTGACACTTATATCCACCATCATGGATGGGTATTATTAATAATATATAAGATATAATCCTAAAATTATATGTTTTACAATATTCAATAATTAAATAAAATTATATATAAATTATATTGAACAAAATAACAAAATCGATGAAAAATAAGAAATATTTAATTAAAATATGATATCAAAAAGACTAACCAATAACCAATGAAATTAATATATAAAAACAAATAAATTTTGGTGATAAATAGTGGTAAGAATTATAATAATTCACTTCTAGATAGTCATTTTAAAATATATGTTTTTATCATTTAGGTGGTGCAAAAGCAATGAAATAAACAGCGAATTAACGTAATGGGATTCTCGAACCCAATTATTTTTTTGGGTTATCCTACTTTATCGACATATTTAATATGGATATTCATATACAATTACTTAAATTTAATTTTAATATTAGTAAATTTTATTTTTTGGGATATAAATTCTTAGACCTTTAATTATATCCAAATATGATTATTTTTGAAAAAAGATATTTCATTCCAAAATAGATCTTTGGATCCTCATGTTTTGTTTATTATTCAAATAAAAATTTTATCTTATTCTAATGTATGATGTCTCTTTATATCTATTGGAAAGCCCAATAATTATTCATTAATATATTCTTTATGAAATATTTATGAAAACAATTCCATTCCCTGTGTTATTTCATGAATATGATTGTTATACGTTCTATGTGTCATGCATGATTATGTAAATATTGTGATTTTTTAGGTGGGACCAAAATTATACATACCTCTAATTTTGTGGGTAATGTGATGTATCTCATGTGATATTTTGTAATATTTATGAACATGATTCAATATTTTTTCACAATGATGTTTTTATTATTATGCACATATGTTATACATGATCATGATTCATTTTTTGTTCAAACTATGCGTGGTATTTGAAAACTATTACATGATTTTTATATTTTATTCATTCCCACAATCCCTGAATTTATCACATTTTTCATCATGATATTGATAATGATCATATTATTAATGATATGATGATGATGAGTTCACTCACCAATGATATATTGATTCATGTCCCTTATTCATTTTCCTATTGGGATTTTAGGTCATCCATTTCCTCTATGTATATAATTAGTTGATTACTTGTTCTAAGGAGAACACAAGATTATATGTGGATAAATAATAAGGATTTAAATAAATGTTTATTTTTTATTATGTCCAGGTTATGTATGAGCCTAATTTTTCCAAGACATTGGACTTTTTGATCCTAGATTTGTATTTATATTATGTTATTTATATTAATAATGATGTAATAGTCATGTATGAAAAATTATGATTTCTATAACTAGGCCACCTATAGAGGATCTAGCAGTACTACTTTGGGAATCTATATTAATGTCTGGTTTTGGTGATGATGCCTAGTTCTAAGAGTGTTTCCAATGATTTATGAAAATAATTCAGGGAGTGTTATAGCCTTCCACATCTATGGAAATGATGACGCATGTGTTCCCATTGCATCATCATCCTAATTTTTTATGGGATGAGGGTTTATATGCTACTGAGCTATTTCTAGAGAATATATTATCTATTTTTGAGAAACATGAGACACCTTATAAGTGGAGATTGAATCATGTAATGTATATTCATTGAGGATCTTCCAAGTTATGGTGGGATGTTCTAAACCATGCTTATAGGCTTCAAGATATGGTTTGGAGGGATTTCCTTATGGAGTTGGTTCCCTAAAACCATATTATTTTGTACTTTATAATATCTAATATTCATTGTTTTTGAATATCAATAAACTCTTTATCACATCATGATTTTTCTTCTGTGTAACATTGCATGTGATAATGTCCCAAGAGTAGCAGTCACACTAAAAGGTCATTGCATTTCCCCACTATGATGAGAACCCGGATGTGCTATGACACTATTCATAGACATATGTTTTATTTCCATATGATATAATTTGACGGAAACAAATGATAAATTCTATCAAGTGTGGAGATTCATAGGACTTTTAGGAAACTTCTCATGGCGTACACCCTTGGTGATATCTAGTAGGATATTATTAGAACGATACCTGACAGTATGAATTATATATTTATAAGTGTCCTTGGATTTTCCTATCTACCAATGTGTGTATGGGTCCTTAGAATCTAAGATTATTATTAATGGATATTATAAGTCGCACACTTAGATGTATTGAAAAAAATCCTGATGACAGATGTTCATAGAGAAGTAGGATATACTGGGTGTGTCATGAGTTACATTGCATTATTGAATAATGCAAGAAAGGATTTATCCATTCTGTTCTTTAACATAAGATAATATATCATAACCTATTATGGAAATGATATAGCCTAAATAAATCCATGGACTAGGTGATTAATATAAATGTTCTAGTTTTAGAAAGTGAAATAAAGAGATATTGAGAATATTGGTTTATGGTAGTGGCATGAAACTTGCTTGATTATATATATTTTGATAAAGAAATTAAATTACATTGTATGCATTAATATGATGTGAGATGTCATTGAAGCATTAAATTCTTTCTCTATGGGTTCCTTGGCAAGTTACTAGATTTTAACCTTGGACTTTAGGCAGGTTCACCTAATGCCATCGAGAAATAGGCCTAGAGGGTCACACACTAAGTGTATCCGATATATGAGTAAAATAATTTATTATATAATAAGTCGAATAAATTTTATTAATGGTCATGGTTTTATAATTATTCATGCATTTCTGATCAGATTTATTCCATCACTGGTTATTTGATAGAAAATATTATGAGTGGTATAATTACTAAATATTTATCACTGAATAATGAAGTGATATTTATTTAATAAATAAATTTCCATTATTCAAGGTGTGATAAATATTGAGGAGAAATTGGAGACCAAGTTTAAGGGTCTAGGGAGAATCAATAAAATTGAATATTATTTTATTAAATTATATTTAAAAATAACTTATAGGTTAAGAAAATGTTTAAAAATAATAATATTACTATTATTATTTGACATGGGAGTTTCTATAGGATTAATAAAATAATTAAGTCACTTGTGAAAATTATTTATAATTACCCTAGTGAATTAAATGCCCAATTATATTATTCTTTTATTATCTGATCACTAGCCAAGCAACACCAAGGAGATTATGCACAATGAATTAGAGAAAAAAATCCCAATCCAAGAGAGTCCACCACTCTCCAAGAGTTATCTCAAGAAAGAGAGAGATATTTCTCTTCTGGATCAAGGAGAATTATTTGGAAGCATTTCTCAAGACGATTGAAGGAGAACATTGCAAACATAAGAATATTTCATGATAGAACACAGAGACTCCTTTGACGAAGTCTGGAGATACATGGAACACATGTGTGTCACCACTAGATGAGAACTAACCTTGATATCTTCAATGCAATGAAGGTGCACTGTATATATATAGTCGAACACATCAATGAAGAAAAAATTACCTTGGAGGGATTTCTATAATTAAATTAAATTAATTATAAACAAAATGTGTTGATCCTCTCTCTATGTTCTAAGTTTCTATTCCTTTTTCTAAATAATTTATTTGATTTTGTTGATACTGGTTTTCATCATCCCATTGATCTAGGATTTTTCGTTGAATATAGAAAAAATTAGAGTTCGCCACTGGCCCTCCCGTGCTTCTACTACGTCCAAAACTTACAAGTGGTATTAGATCTGGAATATTATTGTTTATAATTATTTAAAGAATTCATTGATTATTTATTATTTAATAATTTGATTCATCAATTCAATTTTAATCATTCTATTTAATATTAATTAGGTGAAATTTTATTCCACTATTATCTCATGGGGATCTGACAGAAATGATTAATTTTTTATTAAAATTAAATCAAGGAACTTGTTTGGAGGTGAAATGGATTCTAAGTAACATAGCAGTACACACCGTGTAGTTGGATCTATACACTATTTATTTGTGTTCAATGCATCAGAAGTAGTTCAATAATTTCTCAACCCATGTGCATTAATGACATGTGGTGAAGTTAATTCTTACACCAATTGTTGACTAAGACAGATTGGTCCACAGTTAGAAGAACTACACATAATGTGGCCCACTGGACATGGCATGTAGTCTCTTTTGGGCCAGGACTAGGCCATGTATTCCATACATGGCCTACCTAACTAGTGACCATGTAACATGGAGTCAACACGGAGTGTGGCCCATTGGACACACCGTGTAATCGATGATTTTTGATGTATGCCTCACACGATGAGTCCCTTGGCACGTACTTCAGATACACGGTTAATAATGTACATGCTGTATAGATTGGATCTACACACCATGTACTTTTACCAGTTATGCATATTTAAAATTTATTATATTATATAACCCTTGAGGAATGTACTTGTTTGTGGGTGTATAGTTGGGACATGCCATTTGATAGGATTTAATATATATATATATATATTAGCATCTTCATAATGTTCTATATCTGCACATCATGTATGATTTGTATTATAGTTATTATTCTATGTTAATTTTATATGTCACAAATAATAAAGTGTATAAAAATATAATATATATTGCATAGTTTTTTATGGGTATTCACCAGGTTACCTCCAAAGTAAAAATTATGTACATAATTAATTTTAAAAGAATTTATTAATTTTCTTTAAAATTATAATGAATGATAATCTCAAGTAAATTCAAAAAATATTTAATATAAAAGGATTGGTTAAATAAATATTGTAATCAATCGATTCGAGCATGGTTTATTTTAAATATGAATGATTAAAAATTGCATTCTAGATTTATTAAATGCATACTTTTTTGTATGAATGTGGATGATCATGAGCTAGAACAAAATTTTGTATGTGATTGGTTTCCCTCTTAATTTAATATTAACTTAAATAGTAAGCCTGTATGACTTTTTTTCCTCATTAATATATAGGTCTTGTGTTCCCATGGTTTCTTTTATGTAAACACACTTTTGCCACTCACCTGCATGTGAGTAAAATAATATTTAATTGGTGGAGCTCCCATGTTAGTAGAGGAAATTTATGTTAGGAGATGAGGAGAAACCAATTTAAGTAGATACAATGGTGGACATGTGGAAATCTATAAACACGGACCAAATTGGTGCAAGGTGTTTCTCCCATTGGTCAGCAGTTAGTTTATCAGCAACTTGATAAACTAACCATTATAATAATCTCATGACCAAACCCATTATTTTATTTTTTTTCATTTGTATTTTTATTCATTATGGACGTTTTGTCGTGATCACATAATTAATGAATTTACAAGTGTGCAAGATGGAATTAAAATAAATAGGATTGTGCGTAAATATTATCTAATACATGGTTAATCACATATGACTATCCCAATTAATAATAAAAATAATTACAAATAATAACAAATGAAAATTTACATATAAATTATAAAAACCCTCAATAAAATATTAAGTCGGTATGGCCTTCAATTACTTCGGTTAGAATCGAACCATTGTTCAAATTGCTTCACTAGCCAATTTTATGGTGATTTAAATTATCAGGGAATTATAATTTGAGTTTTTTGGTCAACTTGACTTATTTTAAATCAAGGTTTGACTACCAAAGTAAGACTTGGTGTAACTGAGAGGCAAAGGTTGAGGAAATCCAAAAATTAAGGATTTCAAAATTGGGGAGTCCACTCAAGGGATCACGGAGAAGTAAGTTAAGGTAGTTGGCATGTGGAATTCCTACCTAAAACCTTTCAAATTTCTTGACTAGACAATTTTGGGATAATGTGAAGAGCTATATGGATCCTTGTTGCTAGAATATCCAAGAAACATGATATTATAAAGCTAATGGAGGGGCTATAGGGTTTCGATAAAATAGTGGGAGACTAATGGATATTTATTTACTTATTTATCTTAATTTTATCACATAAAGTACTAAAACTATGTTCATCTTATTTGTAGAAATAGAATTAGGAATGACATCAAACATATTTTTGTGATCCATAATTGATAAAGAAAACCTTCTCACTCATAGTAATTTCTAGGAGTGGAAAAGGTGTCTTCGGGTCATCCTTCTCTATGAAAGGAGACTATATGTGCCAGAAGAACATTTACCAGTTGCTCCTAGAAATGAGGCAAGTGATGAGGAGCTCTCTATGTATGAGAAACATCTAAATGATGTTATAGATGTTTATAACCTCATGCTATCATCCATGACCAATTTGATCTTGAAGATACATGAGGAAATGCATGCTTTTAGCATGATGTCTCACCTTTAATATCTCTATAAAGAGAAGGTGAGACAAGAGAGGTATGAGATCTCTAATGCCTTGTTGAACACTAATCATGGATAGTCTTTACTATATGGGTAACATATAGTCTAGATTATTGGATACATTGATCATCTGGAGATCTCAGGGATTAAATTCTCCAATGAGTTGTGTATAGATCTCATACTATCATCACTACCTAGGACCATACAAAGTTTTATTGTGAATTATAATATGAGAAATAATGAGAAGATTCTATCAAAACTTCTGGCCCTGATTCTCCAAGGGGATAAGGATAGGGAATGAAAAACCCATAGTCCTTATTGTGAATAGGAAGAGGAAGAAAATTTCAATGGGAACTAATCCCTATAAACAGTCTAAATACCCCAAGAACCATCTAACCAAGAAGAAGATGATCCAAATATAGGGAAAGGAAAAGGAGGAAATGGGTTTTGCATGTGGAAAGTTAGACCACTGGAAGAGGGACTGCACTTAGAGGCAATGGAAAGCGAAATGTTTATTAATTATCATATGTAATATTTTAAAATATACAATTGGGTAATTGATATAGATTTTAGTTCTCACATCTATATTCAAATATAGGAACCATGTATATTTCATAAAATTTCTCAGAGGAGAGGTGGATCAACGAGCATCCAATGGTTCGATGCTAGATACTCTTTCTATTAGTGACTACCACCAATCATTGAAAATATAGATGATTTTTTATTTTACAATAATTTTATTATGTACCAAGTTTTTCCAAGAACATAATTTATGTATCAAGTTTAGATATATATGGGATTATTTTAAAATTCAAAAATAAAATTGTTTCTTTTATAGGGAAAACATATGTCATAGTATGACACATTTAAATAATCATATGAATGTATTAAATTATGAAAACCAAGTTTTGGATATCGATAACGAATCAAGTCCACATGAATCATATAACACCCAGTTGTGGAATCACTATATAGGTCATGTAAATGAGAAGTTCTTGACAAATATCATCCAAGATTGTTATTTAGACTCTTCTGAGCTAAAACCACTTGATATATGTGACAATTGTTTACAAGATAAAATGACTAGACCCGCATTTTGTGGAAAGTATGAAAGGACCATAAATATTCTAAGATTGGTACACACTAATGTGCATGAACCATTTCCAGTAGAAGCTAGAGTTGGACATTCTTACTTCATAACTTTTACTGATGGATTGAGTAGATACTTCTATATTAACATGATGAGGTATAACTTTCAGTCCTTTTAGAAATTAAAGGAATTAAATAATGAATTAGAGATTCATCTTGGTAAGAAGATAAAGAAGCATTAATCAGATCGAGGTGGAGAATATCTTAACCAAGAGTTTCTTGAATTTTTACAGTAGTTTGGGATTCAATCTCAACTCACTCCACATTATATTCCACATATGAATGGTGTTATTGAAAGGAGTAACTATAAATTGGTGGATAGGGAATGTTGGATGATGATTCATGTAGATCATTCATTATTATTTTGAGGATATTCATTACAAACTATGACATACACATAAAACTGAGTACCAACTAAAGTAGAAAAAGGAATTCCCTTCGAGTGATGGAGTAGAATGAAACATGTTTTGTCACAAACATGTGTATGGAATTCAAGGAATTTGTTAAGTATTTATCAGGCAACAAACTTGCACCCCAATTGTATCTTTATAAGGAATCCCAAGGAAAGAAAGGGATACTACCAACACAACCCCTCAGATAGGAATGTGACTATTTCTAGAAAATATATCTTTCTTGAAAGGGAGCACATCCTCAAAAAGCATAGTGGGAGAAAGAATGACATCGATGAAGTTTATGCGCATGATACACAAGAGTTGGTATAGGAACAAGTTCTAAACGTCCCTATGAAAGAAGTGGTTTCTGAAACATAAGTACTGCATAGGAGGGTAAGAGAGGTAAGGGAACTATATAGATTTGGTTTTCTTGTTGTTGAGGATGGTGACTCATTATTATTGGATAGTGATGAACCTCTCTCATACAAGGAGGTAATAGAGATCTCAAAAGCTAAAAGATGGACAAAAGATTTGAATTTTGAGATGGATTCTATGTATCAGAACCATGCTAGGGTCCTGGTCGATGTGGATGTTGATGTATTTCCTATTGGGTGTAAATGGGTATTAAAGAAGAAAATGTACATGGAAGGTAAATTAAGTACCTATAATGAAATGCTAGTGGATAAAGGGATTAAATAGCATTAAGGAATTGACTACGATGAAAGATTTTCTCTAGTTTCTATGTTTAAATCCATCAAATTCAAATTTTCCATAGAAGATTATCATGACTATGAGATTTCGCAGACGAATTTCAAAATTACATTCCTTAATGGGAACCATCAAGAATATGTCTATATGAAACAACCAGAAGGATTTCTTACACCATGTGATGCCAAAAGGATTTTCATGTTACAGAGATCTATTTATGGATTGATGAAAGCATCTAGGTCATGGAACATTTGACCTGATGAATACATAAAATATTTTTGAATCATTAAAAATTAATGTGAGTCATGTGTTTACAAAATGTTTACTGGGAATATAGACGTTATCCTTGTAGTATATGGTGACAACATATTACTTATTGGAAATGACATACTAGTCTTAAAATATGTTAATTACTTGTTGAACAATTACTTCTTCATGAAGGATTTGGGTGAAACAAACTACATTATAGGGATCATGATCATTTGAGATAGATCCAAGAAGATTCTTAGACTAAGACAAAGTATATATATTGACTATATACTAAAGAGATTTTTTTATAGAATAATCCAAGAGGGTATTGGTTCCAATGTCATGTGGTTTACAAATTTCTAGGAAAATGTTTCCCCAAACACAATTGGAGAAATATATAATGAGTAAGAACCCATACACTTCAGTGATAGGATCAATCATGTATGTCATGTTATGTACTGGACAAGATGTTTCCTATGCATTGATCATGGTAGGGAGATATCAAGAATATCCATAATAAAAACATTAGACTAATATTAAGACTATCCTTAAGTATTCTAGAAGAACTATGGATTTGTTCTTAGTGTGTGGAGGATATAAGGAGCTTGTCATCTGGGGGTATGTTGATTCTAGTTTTAAAACAGATCAAAATGATCTGAAGTCACAATCATGATATGTTTTATATCTCAATATAGGAGTAGTGAGTTGGAAGAGTTCAAAGAATCCAATTGTAGTTGATTCTACAGTAGAGCCTGAGTACAAAGCACTTTATCAGGTAGCTAAGGACATCATCTATATGTATAACTTTTTATAGGATCTTATTGTGGTTCCTAGAAGTAAATACCATATCAAATTTTATTGTAATAATACTATAATGGGGGATCTTGAAAAAGATCCAAGGTCACATCAATGGATAATGAATATACTCCACAAGTACCACCTATTGAGGAATTTTTATCAATGGGGTAAAGTTATAGTGAGAAGATTATCCACATAAGAGAACATGGTGGACCCTTTGACTATAGACTTATCTTAGTAGAAGCATGAGTATGATGTGAGAGCCAGCGGACTGATTGTCATTAGCAGTTGGATCTAGTGGAAGTGAGAGTTTGTTAGAGTTGGTTCCCTAGAAAAAAACTTATTTAATATGTATGATAACTTATATTCATGGGTTTTTAATATTAGTAAACTCTATATCACATCATGATTGTTCTTTTATTTATCATTGAATGTGATAATGTCCCAAGAGTAGCTGTCACATTAAAACGTCACAGTAGTTCTCCACTATGTTGATAACCTGAAAGTGCTATGACACTATTCTTAGATAAATTTTCTATAGCTGGATGATATCATTTGAGGGACACATATGATATAGGATATTAAAGGTGGATACTCATAGGACATTGAGGAACCTTCTCATGGTGTACACCCTTGGTGATATCCAATAGGATATTTTGAGAATGAGACTTGATAGTTAGAAATCCACATTTATAAGTTTCCTTTAATGTTACTTAGACTTTAATGTTATTATTAATGGATATTATAAGTCATGCACATAGATTTATTGATTAAAATAATGATGACATATGTTCACGGTGAATTAGGATATGTTGGGTGTATCATGAGTAATATTCCATTAATGAATAATGTGAGAAAGGATTTATCCCTTCTATTCCTTATTGGAAGATAATATATCATGCCCTTTTATGGAAATTATATAGCCTAAAAAAATAAATGTACATGGTGGTCTATAGGAAAGTTCTATTTTTGGAAAGTCAAAGAAAGAGATATCAATCATATAGGTTAATGGAACTATCATGCAACTTGAACGATTACAGATATTGTGATAACGAGATTATGTTACATGGAATGCATTTGTGCGAGGTGACATGTCATTATAGAATGAACTTTTTTCTCTATGGGTTCCTTGGCATGTTTCAAGACTCTAACCTTGGACTTTATGTAGGTTTGCCTAATGCCACTGAGAAAGAGTCCTAAAGGGTCACACACTAACAATATCCAATATCATAGTTAAATAATTCATTATTTATCAAGTTGAATAAATATTATTCCTGGTTGTGGTTTAATAATTATTCATGTATGACTGATCACATCTATTTTTTCACTAGGAATTCGAGAGAATATATTGTGAGCAGAATAATTAATAAATATTTATCAGCGAATAATGTAGTGATTTTTATTTAATAATTAAACAGTCGTTATTCATGGAACGATAAATATTGAGGAGGATTTGTGGATTGACTTTATGGGTATCATGAGAAATATTTATATTGCATATTATTTTATTAAATAATATATAATTATAAGTTTCAGTTTATGCACATGTCAGGAAATTATAATATTGATGTTATTATTTAACATGGGGTCTTCGCTAGGATTAATAAAATAATTTAGTCACTTTTGAAAATTATTTTTTATTACCCTATTGAATTAAATTCCTTGCTATATTATTTCCTTATTATCCAAGAACTATCCAAGCGACTCCAAGGGGGTTTAGCACAATAAATTAGAGAAAATATATCAATCCTAGAGAGTCCATACCTCTCTAAAAATGTTCTCAAGAACGAGATAGATCCTCCTCCACCAGATCAAGGAGAAATCTTTGTGAATGGTTTTCAAGTTTATCGAAGGTAGAAATCACATGTACAAGTATATTTTTTACTACCACCCAAAGAGTATTTCTATGACATCCCGAGATATGAAGAATATGTGTGGATCACCACGATCGGAGTTCTACCCTTTATCTCTACAATACAAAGTAGTACTACATATCAATGGTCAAACACATCAATAAAGAAAGAATCACCGTGAGGTAGTTATTTAATTTAATTTAATTAATTATAAAAAATATATATTGATCCTCACTCTTGGTTTTCGTTTTCTATTCCTTTTACTAATTCCTTGATAAAATTTTCTGGATACTCGAATTCATCATCATATTCATCCTGAATTGTTCATTGGATATGGAAATAATTAAAGTTGGGAACTGGTCCTCTTTTACTTCAACTGTGTCCATAATTAACATATCCAATACGCCATTTTCTATTACTTATTTATTGAGGCTCTGAGAGCTAAACAGGCCAATGATTTTATGCATTTAGATAAAGGTACAATGGCCATTATGGAATATTCATACCACTTTACAAAGAATCAGAGATTTGAACCTGCGTATCCTAATTATGATCCTTCTAGGGAGAGGAACTTTAAGGAATGTCATAGACATTCCATTAGATCATAGGTTAATTTGTTTTAGTTTAATTCTATATCTGAAATTGTGAATTAAGAACTAATTACAAAGTGTAATTTGAGATAATATGGGGGCCCAGATTAGAGTAGTACAGCTTCTCAACCTATTGGTTCAGTGAAATCTGTCCAAAAGTTATGTTTTGAGGTTACTCGTGAAGGGAATACCAGCCAGGGTGTGAATGTTGGTAGTTGTGTCTTCCTTCTTCAATGTGGATGGATGGGACACATGAGGATCTAGTGTGATTGAGACATAGTTGAGTGCTAAGAATATAGTAGGAGAGGAAATATACAAATTTTTTACAGGACCTTTCCACTATTGGTTAGTGAGAAGGGGTTGACCTAACTCTATATTTAGAAGCGGGATTCATCGCACCATGTGAAGCTGAGATATGGAGTACTATCGATCATATAGGCTGTGGATTTGGTAATGGTTGGGGGATCCAAAGACTAGTTTCACTGTGAATGAATAGTTACCATACTCCAGGTAGTTGGGCTATTTCACATGTCTATGTTTCATGTTAGATATATTCAGTATATAGGATACCTGAGGATCATAACACTGAGACATATATTATGACAACCCTACTTTTTATTACAACTTAAGCATGCTTTATTACATAAACTTCACTTGATAAAACAAAGAAGATCGAGAGGTTTAGTGTCTTTGGGGCTTAGGATCATTACATAAAAACTTTAAACTTGAAATAAAACATCTTTATTGAAAACATCATTTACATGACCACTACATTCCTTCGTACTTAGCATTGCATGGGATAACCTGAGGACATGCATAAGAAAAGGGTGAGCTATAAAACCCAGTAAGGGAGTACACAATGAATAACATGAGGAGTAAAATACATGTTAGGCAATAGGAATATCAATAGAGCATAAGAGAAACATGAACATAAAGGCGTGATAAAGCATGATAATCATAACATGGAAATGTGGCAACAACACTTAACATTGAATTAGCATGAGCCAAGGCTCATTGCACATGGAGCATGAGTAAACCCTCATTGCACTTGAAGCACGAGTAAACCGTCATTGCACTTGAATTAGCATGAGTCAACACTCATTGAACATGACGTATCATGATACTATACTTTACCCAATGCATTGGAGCGCTATAAGGGTGCACCCTTCTTAAACATTTCATTTCATGCATAAGTGTGCCACATGGATCATAAAACATGGATTCATAAAACATAATCATTTCTTCCACGATAAAGGAATTTGGAATTCATACATGAAACTTTACAATCAATATGTAAATGTGCATAAAGGTGAATACCCTTGATGGAGAAATGGGCATGGTATTCACTACACAATGATATTGGCTTAGAAAATCGGTGTGATTTCGGCAGCGTAACGGTGTGACATAAGAATTCATAAAAATGGTTGATGAGAGAGAAAGGGGTTCCTAATCATATTTACATGTAATGGAAAGTAAGGAGGTCATATAGATACATGTCCCAAAATTGAAAAGGAATTTATTTTCATGATACAAAAGTATTGCTTGAATATAGAAGGGGAGAAAAAGGTTCTTTTCGGAATTTCGGCATAGTAACGGGTGTACACGGGAGGAATTTAATGAGAGAGAAAGGGGTCTCTCATCATTCAAACAATAATAGGGAAGTATGGGAGAGGTAAGAAACCATACCCCAACATTCATAATTGAAATTAAAAGGGCAATACAACTTAAAGAAAATTGACAAAAATGAGAAAGGAAGAAAAAACCCTTACTTGGAAGTGTGCTTCCAAAGGCTAGAGAGAGGCTTGTGAGAGGCTTCTTGGGAGCGTGGGGCACCTTGGGAGGATTCTAGAGAGAGTAGGGCAGAGGTTGGACAAACTTCAAGGGCTTTGAGTGAGGAGGAAGTGGGAGCTTGGGTGGGTTTATATAGGAAAGGTGAGAGAATTCTTTATTATTTAGGTTTGGGACCCCTTATATTAAAATAATCCAAACCACAAACCATCCCATGGTATTTTCCCATGGTTTATGGAAAAGGAAAGATGAAAACAATATTTTACAAGGCCAAGGTCCGAAATTATTAAAAAATTAGGGTTGCTTATGTGGAGGTGAGTCACACTCCCATGGAAATTAATTTAAAAAGGCAAAGTGTTGAATAAGTCTTGAGGGCTCCATTAATGCTTCGAAAAGTGAGTCAAACAAACCAAAAACTCATTATTTTAATGATAAAACATATATTGGCCGAACATAAGGATTATGGTATTTTATTACATCACCATTGGGTCATTATGATGTCATAAAACACATTATATATTTAAATGGTATTTAATTTTTACCCAAAAATTTGACTGTCTCAGAAAATTATGAAAAATTCACTGTTGGATAATTTCGACGTCCTGATTCCAAAAATAATATTTATTTTATCTAAATAATTTTCTAAATATGTGAATTTTAATTTTTAAAATAAAAACCGACATTTATAAAAAAATTCACGGATTTGGACAGAAATGGCTTTCAAACCTTAATAAAAATTTTAGTTGCATTCATAAAATTATAAGATCATTTATACTTAATAAAAAATTAATTTAATATTAATAATAATATTTTATTAAAATATTATTTAATTCAAAAAATCCTTTGATTTAATAAAATATAATTCTTAATTAAATAATAACTAAAAACACCATTTGTACTTTAAAAACTAATTACAATGTATCAAAAATGACTAGAAATTATATTCACTATTATATAAAAAAATAATGTACATGAACATGGTTCTACTTATTTGTTACATAACCCCTTAAAATAGCCGCATAAGACCTAAGGGTAAGGTGTGCGATGGTGACAGACTCTTGGGGCGGCTCGGATAACATCGCTCGAGTGGTAATTTCAATCAACTTCCACTTTTCTCGTAGACGATCACGTTCGAGCTTGACTTGATGAAGCTCAGCTTGGGCTTGGTCAAGGGCAAAGCCCAAAGACGCCACCTCTTTTCTGAGCTCCGACAAATGGGCTTCATAAGGGGCAATTCTACTGGATGAGGCCATCGCTTCCTTTGTCTGAGTAGAAATGGGTTCGTTAAAGCCTTATATTTATACTACTTAGATGATCACTGTTCAATGGCTATAAAAGTAACGGTCACAAATCATAATGTAAAACTAAAGAAGTTGACATCTTATAAAAACATTTTTCATAAAGAGACATTTAACTGGATCAAGAGGGATTTTCATTAATGAAACTTTGGGTCGTTACAACATTCCCCCCTTAAGAAATTTTGCCCTCGAAATTTTCCTTTTCCCACACTAAAACAAATGTGGGTAACTCAACTTCATCATATCCTCCGACTCCCAAGTTGCTTCTTCAAACTTGTGGTTTCTCCACAACACCTTGACGAGGGGCATTGTCTTATTTCGTAGAACTTTTTCTCTACGATCTAAGATCTTCACTGGTTGCTCCTCATAAGAAAGATCGTCTTCTAATTGTACCACCTCAGAAGAGAGTACATGTGAAGGGTCTAGTATGTACTTCCTTAGGGATACATGGAAGACATCATGCACCTTGGCCATAGTAGGTGGAAGTGCTAGTCAATAGGCCACAGCCCCAACACGATCAAGAATCTCGAAGGGGCCGATGTACCTTGGACTTAACTTTCCTTTCTTTCCAAACCTCATGACCTTCTTCCACGGAGATATGCGTAAAAACACCATGTCTCCGACTTTAAACTCAAGGTCTCGTTGGCGATTATCTGCATAACTCTTCTGTCGACTTTGGGCTTCCTTGATATGCTGCTGAATGGTTTTCACCTTCTCCACCATTTCTTCGACCATTTCTGGTCCAAGCAGCTTACGTTCACCGACCTCATCCCAACATGCTGGTGTTCTACACCTTTTCCCATACAGGGCTTCATATGGTGCCATTTGGATGCTCGAGTGGAAACTATTATTATAAGAGAATTCAACTAGAGGAAGATGTTTATATCATCCTCCTTTAAAGTCCATTGAGCACGCTCTCAACATATCCTCAAGTGTTTGGATAGTCCGCTCGGATTGGCCATCAGTTTGAGGATGATAGGCCGTACTGAAGTTCAGTTCAGTATTCAGAGCATGTTGAAGACTCTTCCAAAACTTAGAGGTAAATCTTGGATCTTGGTCAGACACAATAGATAGTGGTACTCCATGAAACCGTACCACTTCCCTGATATATATCTGTGCCAGTTGATCCAAAGAGAAATCCTCTCGAATAGCAATGAAGTGTGCAGTCTTTGTAAGACGATCCACAACAACCCAGATCGTATTGTTGCCTTTGGATGTCCTTGGAAGTCCAGTGACGAAGTCCATGGTGATGTTCTCCCATTTCCACTCTGGTATGGGCAATGGTTGCATCATCCCCTTAGACTTCTGCCTCTCTGCCTTCACTTGCTGACACACCAGGCACTTTGATGTATATTCAGCGATCTCCTTCTTCATATTATCCCACCAAAAGTTTTCTTGGAGATCTCGATACATCTTTGTTCTCCCTGGGTGAATAGAGAAATTTGAACTATGTGCATCATCCAAAAGTTCCTTCTTCAGCTCCGAACATGATGGAACACATAGTCTTTTCCCAAACCGCACAATTCCTTCTTCATTAACATTAAACTCTGAGTATTTTCCCTTTTTTATAGCTTCCACTTTTTCTTGGATTCCTGCATCATCCTTTTGAGCATCCTTTATTAGCACTTTTTGTTTAGCACTGATAAAGGGCAGCACTTCACTTGCCCTGTTTTGTGGTAGTGAGGGGATCAAGAATGAATAAGGAGTTCCACCCGAGCTTCCTCTTCCTCCTGATGTCGAGTTAAATGGTGGGTGTTCATTGTGAGGGAGCTACAGACATGTAAAGGGAGTTCCAAAACTTGTAATACTACTGGTTTGATGTATTTTGGGTTCTAAAACATTTCATTTAGAAGTTTCTTACTTTGATTTATCTTTTTTTGATTTAAAAAAATTGAATGCTCTTTACTTTTAAACGATCAGTGCGAAGTTTTGAGTGTGTGACTTGTGTTGTTCCAATTGGACAACATAAGAATCCTTTTATTCCCCACTTATTTGAGATTTCAATTTATTTTGGATTCTTTTATACCATTCATGTGATCTGGACCTTGTCTATATGATTGTTATGTCACGGTTTGGCTCAACGTGCTTTGATATAAGAGCATGGAAAGTAATCGGGATTCTGATTGATTTCAACAAAATAATTACATCGAACATTAATTAATATCCAATAAAAATGAGCTTTAAATGTGTGTAGTGAAATCACAATGAACCCCTTTTATCTCATAATTAATTAACACCACCTTTTCTTTCCAACTACTAAACTCTTTAATTAAGTCATTTCATGCGAAAACTGTTTTCAAAACCACCCCCTATTTAAGTACTTATTATTAAAAACCCACACTCTAAACCCTCCAAAACTCCTTGAGAGATGACCTAGGGTCTTCCCTAGACTATAAATCAACCTTAAAAATATAATCAAATTGACGTGTCATGACAGCGCGGTAAAATTTTGACGTCGTTTCTAGGGAGCGCTTTGGTTTTTAGTGTGTGTTTTTTATAAGGTTTTTGTAATTTTTGTGAATATTTATTTATTTTTTCTTATACCTTTTCAATCCCTTTTTATGATCTATTTGTTGTGTAGGTTTGGTGCATGACACATTCTACTCCAAGATATTTAGCACCTTTCGAACCCGAACCGGAGAGGACCCTACGTCAACAACACCGAGACACACAAGACAACACTTTAAAGGAGGACACCCCATATATTGAAACTATTATTAACCCTTCATCTTCTTTTGGAAATAACATCTAAACTAAAATTAACATGAATAAAGTGGATGAAAAAAATCAAACACTAAAAGAACTAACCTCACCTGATGTTGATATTCATCCCACATACATTCAATTACAAGGTGAGGCCCCCAATTTTGAACTAAAATTTGGTTTAATTCATCTATTACCAAGATTCCATGGACTTCCTGGAGAAGATCCACACAAGAAATTATAAGAATTTCGTACTGTTTGTTCAACATTAAAACCTTCTAATGTGGATGAGGAAAAACTAAAGCTTAGAGCACTACCATTTTCTTTAGAAGACACTGTGAAATATTGGTTGTACTATGTTAATTCACCAATAAGAGGTTGAGCAGACATGAAATGCCTTTTTCTTGAAAAATATTTTCCAGCCTATTTAACTACAACAATAAGGAAGGAAATGTGTTGTATAAGACAATATAAAGGGGAAACACTTCATGAATATTGGGAAAGATTTAAAAGATTATTTTCAAATTGTCTACACCACCAAATAAGTGACCAACTTTTAATACAATATTTTTATGAAGGTTTAATCCCTATTGATAGAAATATGATTGATGCTACTATAGGTGGTGTTCTGGTAGATAATACCCCAATTGCTGCAAGGGACTTAATTTTTAACATGGAAAAAAACACTCAACAATTTGGTACAAAGTCTAGCGTACCCATTCATGGTGTCCATGAGGTGTAAAGTACTGAATTTGAGAAGAAGGTGGACATGAAGATTGAGGAGGTAAGTACCCTTCTATGACAACTTACTCTCTCCCAAGGGAAATATAAATCTCCTCCTCCCATCCATTGTGGTATATGTTCTTCTAACACCCACTACTCTGACCAATGCCCCCAATTGAGAGAAAATTCTGAGATTTGTAAGGCAATCTTCTTAGGTCACCCCTATAACCAACCCTTTAGGCAAGAACCATAATATCCATCCAACTATAGGTGGAAGGAGAACCAAGCCTATAGGAAAGGGGGTATTTAAACCAACCTCAACAATAATGGAACCAACCAGGGTAGAGTAGTCATCCACCACCACCACCCAGAAATCCTCAACCACCCCAAAGGCATTTCCAACAAACCCCTCCAAAACCCTTGCCTAGCCTAGAAGATATGATGAAACAAATGGCTTCCAACAATATTCAATTCCAACAAACCACTCAAGAAGTTATATTGGACCTCAAAACCCAATTAGGCCAACTAGCTAACTTAATGGGTGAAATTCAAAGTCACGGATCAGGTAAACTTCCCTCTCAACCAGTAGTTAACCCTTGGGATAAAGGAAATGTTAGTTCCATTACCCTTAAGAGTGTAAAAAACTAGAAATTAAAATGAATCTTCCATTAGATTCATCCCCTCCTAAGGAAACCTCCATCCCAACCATTAATAATATTCAAAATGTTGAAGAACCTTGTCCTGAGAGAAGCCCTTCCAAAAGAAAGAGTGTGTATATTGAGGAGTCACCTAGCCCAACCATTCCCCTTCCATTTCCTCAAAGGGCCACCCAACCAAGAAAACAAAATGAAACTTAACTTGATAAGTAGATATTGGGAATTTTCAAGAAAGTGAAGGTTAACATCCCATTGATTGATGCTATGAAGCAAATTCTACAGTACGCCAAGTTTCTAAAGGAGTTGTGTACACACCAAAGGCGACTTTGTGGAGATGAGAAGGTGAGCTTGGGGAGGAATGTTTCAGAATTGATAGAGCCATCACTTCCCACTAAGTGCAATTATCTTGGAACATTTTCAATTCCATGCACCAAAGGGGAGTATTCTTTTTCTAATGTTATGTTTGATTTAGTTGATTCTATAAATGTGATGCCTCACTATATTTACTCTACATTAAAAGTTGGGTAACTAAAGCCCACTGGAATTATTGTTCAACTGGCTAACTAGAGTACTGCACAGCCATGTGGTGTGTTATAGGATGTTCTTGTGAGGGTTCAAAATTTAATTTTTCCTGCTGGCTTTTATGTGCTTAAAATGGAAGATGATAGGATGAATGGACATGCCCCAATTATATTTGGGAGACCTTTCCTGAAAACTGCCAAAACCATAATTAATGTCCATAATGGTATATTATCTATGTAATTTGGTGGTGACATAGTCTATTTCAACATTCTTGATGCCATGAAGCACCCATCAGAAGAACATTCCTCTCGCTCAGTAAATTCAATTGATGTACTCCATTCCCATGAAAACACTTCTTATCATTCCCCCAATCCCCTTTCTGATCTTTCTTCATTGATTGAAATTCTATGTAATGATTCATGCATTGATTTTTTTAGTAGATTAGAAAAATGTCATGCATGTTTATTAATTGATGATTTCTTGAACACTGAGGATCCACTGACCATAGATGATACTACTAAGCCTGTAAAAGCTCATTTCTCTATTGAGGATGATACCATTGAGCAGTTAGATGAAATTAGTGACCTATCACTTTCACACACACTCCCATCAATCCAAAATATACCTGAATTGGAACTGAAACAATTGCCTCAAGATTTAAAATATTCATATCTTGAGAATGGAAACAAGTTTCCCATCATCATTGCTAGTTAACTCCCTCCTGAGCATGAATTGTGACTTCTTGAACTTTTGAGGGAGTATAAAAAAGGTTTGGGATAGAAACTTTCTATCATTCCTGGTATTAGCCCATAAATTTGTACACATCATATTTTGTTAAATTATGAGGCTAAACCAGTGAGGCAGCCACAATGTCGACTGAACCCAAACCTCCTAGAAGTTGTGAAAACTGAAGTAACAAAATTATTGGTTGTTTTAATCATTTACCAAATCTTTGAAAGCCAATGGGTTAGTCTCATTCAAGTAGTTCCTAAAAAGACCGACCTTACAGTAATCAAAAATGAGAACAATGAATTGGTTCTAACTCATGTGCAAAATAGTTGGCGTGTTTGTATATACTATCACTGGCTAAACCAACTCACTACGAAGAACCATTTGCTTTTGCTATTAATTGAACAAATTCTATAGAGGCTAGTGGGTAAGTCCCACTTCGATTTCCTTGATGGGTATTCTGGATAATTTCATATCCATATTTCCCTTGAGGAATAGGAAAATACAACCTTCACTTACCCCTTTGGCCCATTTGCCTATAGAATGATGCCATTTTTTCAGTGCAATGCTATGGGTACATTCCAATGATGCACGGTTAGTATTTTTTCAGATTTCCTGGAGAATTGCATGGAAGTATTCAAAGATTATTTCACTATTTATGGATCTTCTTTTGATGAATGTTTGAGTAGTTTTAGTTCAGTCCTACGTCACTGTATTGAAAATAATATTGTATTAAATTTTGAGAAATTCCATTTCATGGTGTGACAAGGTATAGTTTTGGGGTATGTCATTTCTGTGGATGGAATCCAAGTTGATAAATCAAAATTGGATGTAATTTCCTCCTTACCATTCCCCAAATATGTATTTCATGTGCGTTCTTTCCTAGGTCATGCTAGATTTTACCGTTATTTCAATCGCGAATTTAGTAAAATTTCACTCCCCCTCTTCTGATTACTCAAAAAATAAAAAGAATTTGTTTTTGATAAAGAATGTGATGAAGCTTTTAATAAGTTAAAATGGATTCTCAAATCACCCCCAGTAATCCAACCACCTCGGTGGGATTTACCATTTGAGATCATGTGTGATGCCTCTAACTATGCAGTTGGGACAGTCTTGTCACAAAGGGTCGATCAAGCTCCACATGTCATTGCCTATGCCTCACGTACTTTAGACCCTGCCCAAGAAAACTACATGACAACTGAAAAATAATTCCTTGCCATTGTGTTTTCCATGGAAAATTTTAGATCATACCTTTTGGGGTTCAAATTCATTGTGTGTTAGACCATGCATCCCTCTGGTATCACCTTAAGAAACCAGAATCCAAACCACATCTCATTTGTTGGATTCTCATCCTTCAAGAATTCAATCTGGAAATTATAGATAAAAAAGGAGTGGAGAATGTGGTGGTTGGCTATATCAGTAAGATCCTCCCATCCTCAGAAATTGACTCATCTCCCTATATTCCCATTAATGACATGTTTCCTGATGATAAATTGTACCAAGTGCAAGATTTTATTCTTTGGTATTCCGAAATTGTAAATTATTTGGTAACATCTTGCATTCCTACTGATTTCAACAAAAACCAACTAGTCGTCTAAAACATGAGTCTTATTGGTACATTTGGGATGACCCCTACCTTTGGAACACCTGTAGTGATCAAGTCCTTAGGCGTTGTGTTCCTGATAGTGAGTTTCAGTATGTACTTAGATTCTGTCACACTCTTGCTTGTGGAGGCCACTTTGGTTCCCAACGGACTGCTTACAAGGTCTTTGATTCTAGCCTTTTTTGGCCAACACTTTTTTGGGATGCCTATGATTTTTTCAAATCTTGTCTTCATTGTCAAATAATGGGGAATGTATCTAAAAGAAATGAAATGCCACAACAACCATTGCTCTTTCATGAAATTTTTTATGTTTGGGGCATTGACTTTATGGGTCCATTTCCCAATTCCTTTGGCAACTTGTGCATTATTATGGTAGTTGATTACGTGTCAAAATGGGTAGAGGCGCGATCTACAAGGACTGATGATTCTAAGGTAGTTGTAGAATTTTTTGAGAACCCAAATCTTATGTAGGTTTGGTTTACCTAGGTTCATCATCAGTGACCAGGGTTCTCATTTCTACAACCGAACAATGCAATAACTTTTGCATTGGTATGGGGTCGGTCATAGAGTGTGTACTGCATATCATCCATAGACCAATGGTCAAGTTGAGGATTCAAATAGAGAGGTAAAATAGATTCTTGAAAAAATAGTTTGACCCCGTAGAAAATATTCGAGTCTTCGACTTGATGATTCATTATGGGCCTGCCATAATACTTTCAAAACTCACATTAGAATGTCACCCTATCATCTTATGTTTGGAACGAGTTGTCACCTCCCTATTGAGATTGAGCATTGGGCCTACTGGGCCATATAACAATGAAATTCTAATCTTTATGGTGCAGGTTCTCAAAGGAAGTTTCATATTCAAGAGTTGGAGGAAATGAGAAGAGATGAAAATGAAAACTCTAGAATTTATAAGGATCTAACCAAGGCTTCCCATGACCGTCTTGTACTTCCTCATTAGTTCCACATTAGGAAGAAGGTCCTCCTTTATAATACAAGGCTGAAGTTTCATCCAGGTAAGATTTTTTCCCACTGGTTTGGCCCATACACTGTTATTAATGTATCTCCATTTGGGGTTGTTCAGGTTCAAAATGAAGAAACCAAGTAAACCTTCACTGTCAATGGGCAGCGGCTGAAGCACTTCCACAAAGCCCTTTCAGAGTTCCCAATTTATGAAATCCATGTCCAAGAAGCAACATACCATTGAAACACACCAGGTTTTATCCTTCCCTCTCACCTTCTCAATTATTACAGTGAGGACACTGCACATTCTAGGTGTGGGGGATGGGTACATTTTTGGGTTTGATAGGAATTTTCATCGTTTTTATCTCTTTATTCTCTTTTTCACCTTATTTATATTATTTTCACTTTTCTTCGTCTTATTGAGTTCATTGAGATTTTCATTTTCTTTCTTATTTATTCTTTCTTCTTTCTTCTCTTTCTCACCTTCTTTATGGTATTTTCACTTTTTCCCCCATCAAAAATTTCAAAGTTCCATGATTTGGTGACCATAAGTGGGGGAAAGTAAAAATACCATAACAAATGGTGAAAAGGAACATTTTTATGAACTTAACATCAGGGAGTTATTTTAAGTGAATTGGTTTTCTATCAATGATATAAATGGTTGTATCACTGTGAAACATTTGAGATGATTGATGTCCCTTGTGTGAGTAGTTTTGGGAAAACTATGTCACTAATATCTCCATACATTTTTTCACTAAACCACAAAGCTTGAATATTTCATACTTAATATAAGGTAAATATATGTTAGGTTAATATTTTTTATCTTTAAATGATATTTTCATAAGTTTGTTCCTTATCCGATTTGTTTCATTATTATACCAGACTGACCTATGTGTGTGTACCTAATGTCCGACTTTTGTACACCCTCAAAAAAAGTTTGTGTCTTGGGCAGGTCAAAGCCCACTCCTCCTCAACCATTGATCTTATTATAATTATTTCAATTAGTGTTGTGAGGAGATCAAACAAGGGTTGAGAGATGAGTGTGACATTTGTTCCAAATGAAACTTCTAAAAAACAAAAATAATAAATGAGGGGAGTGATGAAATGTACAAGATATGGGGATATCTAGGTCAGGAGCTTATGGTTTGACTTCTATGAATGCTTAAGTGAGTGGGTCTTGAAATATGTTTGTAAAGGATGTAGGGAAGGCTCGGTGAAAATTCATTTAAAGCTAAATAATTTTAAAATAACCTATATTTATTAGATAGAAAGTGGAAAGAATAGCATGGAATGGTTTTTACACACACACATAGAGAGTTAGTGGAATGGTTGACTTTTTTATTCCTTTCTCATATTCGTGTCATGAATATCTTTTAATTTCATTGTGATATGATTTATGAGACATCTTTTTCCATTTTCACTAGGAAGAACTCCTTTGTGTGGTTCGTACATTGATCATATTACTTTAGTGAATTAAAATTTCCTAGAATGTTAAATCTTCATGATGTTGGTAATATATATATGCCTCATTTTATTTGGATAAGTGACTTTTCCCAGAAGTGAAAACGTTTAGGTGTGGGGGTGTGATCGTACCACGATTCACTGTGTAATTTTCACCTTTACACCACTGTGCTAAACTTGTTTTATATTGAAAATTATAAAAATAATTAAAAGTTTAATTCCATGTTTGAATAATTTATTTTGTGTTTATCACTGTTAAAAAGGGAAATGTTACTTTTTTGATGATTCCCTTGCAGGAGGAGGTCATTTGGAGGGCTCATGATGATGTCTAAGAAAAATGGGCCAAACTCCACAGGATCCAAGCACACCAGTGAATTAATCCGCACACTTATACTTGACAGTGCATCGAATTGGACTGATATTTTGTGGTCCAGTCCAAAATGAATTTTTATACATTTCATATTAAGTAACCAAAGACTCATTCTTCCATCTAGTATCCCAACCGACCTAATCTGTCTAGCACACCAAATCTGCACGGAGTCAAAAGTGGTGTGTTGTGATCTGTCCATATCTCATGCTATAGGTGTCCAAATTATTCCAAACTTTAGGTGGAGACATCCCAAATGTGGGGATACAACT
This sequence comes from Viscum album, assembly GCA_963277665.1. Lineage (NCBI taxonomy): Eukaryota > Viridiplantae > Streptophyta > Magnoliopsida > Santalales > Viscaceae > Viscum > Viscum album. The sequence continues at coordinate 236,932,268 of OY728159.1, forward strand.
TTTTCATTTTTTACAAATAGATATAAGTCTTGATGTAGGTTGAAACACCTATGACAATTGGTTTTAATAATTTTGTGTGCTCAAAACCACCTTCCCATTTTCCTATAAAATGAAACCTTGGGCTTCTCATTTGCAAGTTCGACCAAGAAGTGAAGCTCTACCATTTTTTACTCCTATAGGAGTCTCCTCTTTATCCTAGAAGTTTTGTAGTCCCCTATACTCATTGGGGGATCAATAATTAAGGAGTTCCACCTGAGCTTCCTCCTCCTCCCGATGTCGAGCTAAACGGTGGGTGTTCATTGTGAGGGAGATACACACATGTAAAGGGAGTTCCGAAACTTGTAATACTACTGGTTTGATGTATTTTGGGTTTTAAAACATTTCATTTAGAATTATATTACTTTGATTTATCTTTGTTTTATTTAACTAAATGGAATTCTCTTTACTTTTAACTGATTGGTGTGGAGTTTTGAGTGTGTGACTTGTGTTGTTCCGATTGGACAGCACAATAATAATTTTCTTCCCCACTTATTTGAGATTTAAATTTTTTTTGGAAGATTTTATACCATTCATGTGATTTGGAACTTGTCTATACAATTTTTATGTCAAGGTTTGTCTCAACGTGCTTTGATATAAGATCTTGGAAAGTAATCGGGATTCTGATTGATTTCAACCAAAGAATTACATCAAACCTTAATTAATATCCAACAACAAGGAGCTTTAAATGTGTTTAGTGAACTCACAATGAACCCCTTTTATCTCATAATTAATTAACACCACCTTTTCTTTCCAACTATTAAACTATTTAATTAATTCATTACATCCTAAAACTGTTTTCGAAACCACCCTTATTTAAGTACTTATTATTAAAAACTCACAATCTAAACCCACCAACGCTCCTTAGGAGATGACCTAGGGTTTTCCCTAGACTATAAATCAACCTTAAAAATATAATCAATTTGACATGTCATGACAGCGCGGTCAGTCATCCAATCACCTATAGTATCACTCACAACCACCGATGATAGATCAATTATTTTCATTACATTCACATCCAGCTAACCATTAGGATATAACCAGATCCATTTTTTAGTACAATAATTTGAGGGAATAATTCCAGAACGTTCTAGATGAAAGGTCACATGAAGCTATGTTTATTAAATTTCTAACATGAGCCAAAAACTAGTGAGCATCCATGGAATGTATCTCTAAATGAATAACCTAAGGAGTAGGGAACATTGTCTAGATATATAGAAATTACCTCTCAAATTGATATGGTGTATACTATTCATAGATGATATTTATTTTTATTATATTTGAAAATAAACACTCACAAACAACGATAAGACAAATTTGTCTCTCGAGATCACCCATACCATTATGTATATTCGATTTTCTCCTTATCTTCTTCAGTGTAAAAGGCATGAATCCACTGATTCATTGGAGTAATGGTCTAAAAAGGGATCCATGATTTTATTGGGTATTTATAAACTCATAACTTCCCGTATGATCTCCCATACACCCATATAAAACCTTAAATAATCGCAAAATCCAAAACAATTTCCCCCCTATAAATATGTTGAATGTGGAAAAAATAATTTGGGTAATACAGAAATTTCCAAGCTAATCCATCTCACATTTTATAACTCCAAATCCATTTCAAAGGTATTCACCATTACTCTATAATTATTATGTACATGGAACAAGATCCCACTGAGAAAAAAAATAGTATAAAGTATCCTAACTGAACAAATATACTGTTATGGGATGTGGTATTGCTTCCCCAATTGTTGAACTCATATTATTTAACATTTCATAGTAAGTTACCTCTACCACATGAGATTTAAGTTATGAAAATGCATTGGTTTTTTAGAAAAATTTTCATCACATGTTTTTTTATAAATAATACATCCTTTTACATAAATGATATTTTGACTTCTAGATATGGATCTCGTGACACCTGTATATTTTATACAATTTATTTCAAGTTTTTAACATAAATATACGCCTAATAAAATTCCAAAAGATCAACAGGACTAGTACATTTTGGTAATTATATACATAGCATAATAACATGAAATAGGGATATGAAAACATTATTTAATAACTCTTTAACATGCCCTCAATTTCCATTGATCTTTTAAAACTACGCATGATAACCTAGGGATATACATAAGAAAGTGGTATTCTATGAAAACTAGTATGGGAATAATCAGAAAAATGAATGAATTAAAGTATTACATATGATTCAAGGGGCATAAAATATTGACCTAAAAAGTGAGAATCATAATCACAAACATTGAATCATAACCAAAGATGATAACATAAAGTAATTATAGAAATGTGACAACAACATAAAACATGACATCATATATATAAGTCAAGGATGACTTATAAGGAATTAGAACATAGTATTATTTGGATTACATATATTGAACCATTCGAGCTAATTCATGAGATAAAATCATTACCCAATACATTGATGGGATATATTATGGTCCCACCTATCACATTCATATCATGCACATTTATTTGTGTGTCAAATATATCATACAAAAACAGAATGTATTTCATACGTTTTATTTAAATGCTTAAGGAATGGGGGTTATATACATGTAATTACCCATTAAATTAATTATAGTAATATCTAGGTGAATACCCATGAGTGGAAATGGGTATGGGTATTCAGAACAACATAAAATTAATGGGAAATCATGGGATAAATTTTTAAGCATAATAGGTGTATATAAAAGTTCATATAAGGGTTTAATGGGAGTGAAAGGTGGTCTATCATTATTTGGGAAATATAATGACAATAAAGGGATGTTTAATAACATATTTCATCATGAACAACTGTAAATTTAAAGTCTAAATACAAAAAATGTAATTTAATAATGAGGAGGATAAGGGAATCCCTTAACATGATATGGTGCTTCTAAAAGACTAAGAGGAGTTTATTAAGATCTTTGAACGCCTTGGGAAAGATTTAGAGATGTACAAGGAGAGTAAATTCATGCTAAATGGGTTTTTAGTGGAGGGGATTTGGAGTATGGGTGAGTATTTATATCAAAATAGGGGTCTTCTTCATTAATTTCTATATTTAGGTTTTGGAATCTTAGTGATAAAAATTTAAAAACCAAAAATATCCCCATAACTTTTGACCATGGTTTGTGAAAATTAATACTACAAGGATAGTAACTAAAATAATTAAAATAATACCCTATAGGATGTATAAGTGGGTCATGTTCATAAATAATTCTTTTTAAAAACAAAAAATATAATATAGGTTTTTAGGGATTAATTTTTTGTTTGTAAATTTAATAAAATGACATAAAATTATTAATTTAAAGTTTAAATATATTATTGGACATGGATTCCTTTCATTGTATTTATTAAATGACTTTTGGGACACTTTAATGTCATAATATATACCTTGTATTTTTACCATATTTAATTTTTACCTAAAAAATAGGTTGTCTTAGAGAATTATGGGAAAGTTTCCATTGGATAATTGTGAAATTATTATTTTAAAAATAATATTTTTTTTACCAATATAATTTTTTAGATATGATAATTCAAACTTTTAAAAAAAATACTTATTTATTGAGAATTACCAGTTTTTATGAAATAAATGAATTTCTAAACCTTATAAAAATTAAATTTTACTTCATTAAATTATATTATACTTTATATTTAATGAAAAATTATTTAATAATATTATTTCTAGAAAATAAAATTTTAATTAAAAATTTTTAATTTATCAAGAAAAATTAATTTGAACTATATATTTCCCAAAAATCAAATTTTTTTCATTGTATCAAGATATTATTTTTATAAAACTCCTTATATAATCATATATATATATATATAAAGTAATAATGAAAATTTATAGATATAATAATTTATTTATTAAAAATAAAATATAAAAAATCACACTATAAGGTTCTCGATACATAAACACTTACTACACCACATACACCGTAAGGATAAGGTGTGAAATTGTGGGACTTTCATGGGTTGGTTAAATAAACATGGATTTGGAATTGATCATGATAATATTAAAAATCTATCATAAATGTTTTCTCTCATGTTTTAGTTATTGAATAAAATCTTTTTATTTTTTCAATGGGAAACCTCGTGATTACATATCCCTAATACGTTTTGATAAATGAACTTCATATGGTATGATCCTAATGTATGAGCCCATCATTTCTTTATTCTAGGTAAATTATATATTATTAAAACTCCAAATAAATGAAAACATTAGTTTTGAAATTAAAATCAAAATATTATCAACTGTTATGATTATTTAAATTCTTTAAGTTTGATAAGAAAATTTTGGTTATATTATATAACATTCCAAAATAACCAATGTAGTGCATTTTGTTTCTATAACTACATTACTTAATACAAAATTTATTCATTCAAAAAAAATAATTTCATTTGTAAAATTTTGGGTTGCTACTTTGACCCCCCCCCCATTTGAAATTTTACCCTCAAAATTTGAGTTCAGTCGCTAAAATAGATGAGGGTACTTCTATTTTATAACCTATTATGGTTCTGATGTCGCCTCCTCAAACATATGTTTCTAACATAGTACATTGGCAAGGAATGTAGTATTTTTTATGATAAACTTATCTTTATGATCTATGATATTTTTTATCTTCTCCTCATATGAAATATCATTTTCCAAGTTTACCACATCTATATTTTTCACATGTGAGGGGTCTAGTATGTACTTACATAAGATAGACACATGGACGTCATTATGAACATTAGATAGGTAAATTGGGAGTTCTAATTTATATGATACAACTCAAATGTGATCAAGGATCTCAAAGGGGATGATTTATCTTGGACTAAGATAAACCTTCTTCCCAAACATCATTAATTTCCTTCATGGTGATATATGGAAAAAACCATATCTTCAACCATAAATGAAAAGTCTCGATGATGGTTATCTGTATACTTTTCTATTGACTATACATGGATTTAAAATGATGTTGAATGGATTGAGCCTTCTATATCAACTGTTAGATATTAATAGGTCCCATAATCTTTTACTCTCTAACTTCATCTGAGTATATTGGATTCTGACACCCTTCCTATACAGAGCCTCTTCCATTTGAATGCTATAGTGTAAATAATTATTATATGAGAACTCCAATAAGGGAAGGTGTTGATCACAAAATCCATGTAAATCCATTTATAATGATATCAACATATCCTATAGAGTTTTTTGCCTCTCATATATACCATCCCTATAAGGGTGAAAATAGTAATGAAACTCGGTTTTATATTTAATGCTTACTAAAATCTTCTCTAAAACCTCAATATATACCTCATATCTCGATCGGATAAAATAGAGAGTGGTACTACATGAATTATTATGACTTTTATTATATATATATTAGAATATTTTTCAAGAGAGAAATCCTCATTGATAGAAATAAAATGTGATGAATTTATATGGTGATAAACTACCCCCAAAAATGATGTTATTACCTTTAGATGTATCGGGGATTCCTATGATGAATTCCTTGGTCATGTTTTCTTATTTTCATACTGGAATAGGAAATCATTACATAATACCCTTAGATTTATGTAATTTATCCTTAACATTAATATTATACCAACCATCGAGATATAAATCCTATAATATCTCTTTCTAGGTTATCCCACCATACGTTTAGCTTCATATCTCAACACAACTTATTACTTCTAGGATGAATTGAGAAGGCTGAGATATGTGAATTATCAAAAAGTTCCCTCTCCAATTATAGTTTTTAGGGGGCACATGTAATACGTGAGATATTACTATAAAAAAATAAATTTCACATCTTGAATCTATTACATAAATGTGCCCTTTAAATATCCTTTATTAAAGAATTTATTTAGAAGTTAAAATTTTCATGTTTCCATTTTTTAGTTCTTTATATCAAAATTAGTTTTAGATGTACTTTTGATGTTTTTCTTAAATAATTGTTTTCAAGATAATAGTAAAAAAATACCTATTTTGCTAATATAGTCACTTTTGTATGGGTTATAAGAATTGGAAACATTTTATATAATATATTTTTTTGTTAAAATAAATCATTTAAAAAAATATTTCAATTTATAAAACCCTATAATTTCAGTTTAGAAAATTAATTAATACTTTTTAGAGACTATTTTTCATATGTTGATTTAATTAAATTTTTTAATAGGGAAATTAGGGTTTGGATTTATTTTAATAAAACATAGATCATATTTAAACAATTATGGAATAATTTATATCATTGGAATCAATAAAATTTAAAATTATTTTTTATTCTTAAATTTTATTCTTAAAAATGCACCTGTCTAAAAATGGGTTTTTACATGTTACTTGTGTTAACATTATGATTAATTTCCATACACATGGAATGTTGATTAAAAAAATTATTCCTATATTTAAGATAATAATGGCATATTATTAAATAATTATAATTTCTTTTTTGGTTTTAATATTTAGATTATTAACATTAATGTGAATTACCATGTTAATAAAGAAAAAAATATTTTAAAATTAATGTTTTATTAATATCTAGGAATTTATATCGAATAAAATAAATTTAAACACATTAAATAATTAATATTATATTATTTATAAATTGAAAACTAAAAATAATAATCATTTATTTGATAATAAATACAAAATAATTTTATGAATCCATAATGGTTAAAATGTTGTTTTTCTACTAAAATAGTTTTTTCTACATATTATCAGTTCTAATTTAAATGAAAATTTTATAATTTTTTGAAATTTAATTGGATTAAATAGATGAAAAATTTGGATCCATCACAACCAAATTCATTAATATTAGTTATGTTATATTTTTAATAAAACATAAAATCACTTAGTTAAATACTTTCTATGAAGTCTAATATTAAAAGAGTAAAATATAAAATCCTAAAGGTAAAATCCCTATAAAATGTTAAAAAATGTAAAAAATGATTATTATGGGTATTTATTGACCAAAATTCACCCTAAAATTAATTATTTAGAATATTTGGATTAATTTACCTAGGAATAGTGTCATGGAATTATTAGAATATAAAGGGTTTTTTCAAAAGTTCAATTATCTTCTCTTCACTTACTCCCTTTTAAAATTACAAAAACCATTAAAAATTTGAATGAAAATATTTTTAAATATACTCCCCTAGAATTCACTCATACTAAATCAATCCCCTGTCCCAACTAACTTAGCTTATTCCCTTCAACTCCAACAAGTTTTTGAAAGAATGATCAAGTCTCCAGCGTAAGTATTATCTCTTTATTAAGTTTATCTACATAATATTCCTTGTAAAAATATCTTATATCCATAAAAATATAATGATATAATTATTATATTTATAATTATATCTTATTATATTAATATGGTAACAATTGTTTATTCCTTTCCATCTATTATGAAAAATGGGAGAGTAGTTAGTGCATTGCGCTGACTACCACATCCACAAAGAAACATATTCCCTTTTTTCAAGACCTCCATTCATATATGATCCATGTGATTTAATGGATGAATAATTATGATGTATATAATATAAATATTATTTGGAAATAAGGAATTATTATCTACCCTCTTTCCACCACATTAAAAAATAAATGGAAATATTAATCTTTCATTCTGTGAATTATCACTTCCATAAGAAAAAAGTATCATTTTTCATTACCAACCATAATGGTTTCATTTAAGACTATATTTATTATATAAAAATTATTTCTTTAAAAATATTAATAATTTGGATATAATGGAACATTTTGAAAGCACTTTTTTCCATGGTCATTATACATAATTAGTTCTCAGAAAATTTTCCAAATAACCTCACGTAACCGACAAAGAAAAAAATGATAATTAACAAATAAATATAATATGGTAACAAATATTCAATATTAAATTAAATTTAATATGAAAAGGTTAATATGAATTTATTTTATGAACTTAACATTATTATTAGTAGAGTTAATATCATGTGTAGAATGAATCTAGAACTATGTAAAGTTTCCATCTCAAAATTACACTCTTGGAGACATATTTTGTTTTATGCACCTAATTTCTTTTTTGGTGTATATAATACATTTTTGATATTATATTTCATGAAATTTATTTATTCATGTAATTTTAAGATCAATTTTAAGCCCACTTTTTTAAGGCATTGTGATTGAACTTCAACCTAATCCATAAGTAGTGTTTTTCCATTTTGGTTGTCATTATTTGGGACTCATGTTATAATAAACATCTATATTTTTTTGTGGTGAATAAATTCACATAGAGAACATCATTCCATGTTACTCTTGAAATTAAATATATTTAAAAGTATATATTTCTTTTACCCCGTATTGTTTTTATTTAAGAGTTACATTTTTCATGGTGGAGAACCCATTCAATGTTTTTATAATGTAAAAGAGTGTGTAATGTCCTATAAAATAAACCCCTATATTAATAATTAAAATTGGATGAAGCCATTGAATAGATGAATATAGGGGCACACTACTAGAAAAGGGATGGTTTTTTATTAACTTAACTATCACCCTAATGCAATATGAGTGTGCCTAATACTGCACACCTAGCGAGACATAGTTGAGCGATATGCTTTAGAATATTAACAAGATATTAATAAACCAGGATGAAGGATTTATCCTAAAATGTACTTAGTCTCCTACCAATTGAATCTATTGAACCCTATTACAATCTACATGTAAAACCCAATGCATTTTACATTTACATTCCATTTTATTTTTTTGTAAGTGTGCTTCATGTTATTTTGATAATACCCCACTACTTCTATGGTAATTAAGAAATTTTTTCTTGGATATCCAAATTATTCTATTGACCAATTATGTATATTATGTTCATATTTATAAATATAAATATATAAAAGTTTTATTTTGGAAGTGGTCCCTCATGAATTGGCATGAAAGTTTATAATGACTCTTATGGTGAATGCATTGGAAATAACCAGTTAATGGATGGGGGATGAAATAATATAGCCCTCAATAAATAGCTAGGTCTTATGAGGCAATACATGTTGATTTTTTGTGTATAAAACTTCCCATGATTGAAAAGTTTCTTTGAATAATTCTTTGAAAACAATTTTTTTATGTTCGATGTTATTAATTCCATTAGTATGAGATTAAATATTATTATTATCCATGTTTAAATTTTTTTTCATGGAATCAGTATTCCCTAAATTTTATTTTATTATGGGCTCATGTTGTTTATTTATAATTTCATTATCACCAATTCCATTTTTATTCTATATAATATTATTTAGTATTCTAATTCTTACTGATCATATGATCCACCCTTTTTTTTCCTTTCCCATAAAAATATATTGGAGGACTATTTTTAAATTTTAGGGATATAATGGATGGGATAGTAATGTTATAATAATGTGTTAAATTGTGTCTTCTGTTTTCAAGTCTAATATATGTATGTATTTAGTCTTCTAATTTCACTAAACGGTTCGATCTATTGAGAAATCTTGTACTTTGTATAAATAATGTGATACTACTACTAGCTCTATGTTTTTGGAGTTTGGGAGGTTTAAATTGGTATCAAAGTAAGTTTAGTATTAACTTTGGGGTTATTTTTATAGAAAAATGTAAAATAACATAAGTACTATGAAAGTACATCAATATTTATAGGGAACACTCTAGAAAATATTATAGTAATTGTATTTTAAAATATAGTATCATGATCTAATTAGGTATATTATGTTATAGAAAGATACCGACTAATTGGTTAAATGGGAACCATATCAACACTGGTAGTCAATATATGTATATTCTCTCTAAACTAGTTACTAATTGTAGAGTTGGGGATAATCATATTATAATCTTATTGGGGAAGTTGACTAAGGTTCTGAAAAATAATCAAGCTTGTATAGAGCATCCTACTTATCCAAAAGATGGTGTATTTATGATTGATCAATTCATGAAAAAATAACCTCCTTCATTCAGTGAAACTACTAATCTATTTGTATCTATAAAATGGATCAAACCCCTAGATAATATCTTTTTTCTTTTGTAAAAAGTGAAAGGGGAAATTTCATCATAGAATTTTATCTTCTAATGGTAGATGCAGACCAATGGTTGATGGCAATTAAAACATTAAATAGGAATATCAGATATAATACATGAAATGTGTAAATTTCAATGATTTATTCTTTGAAAAATACACTCCTCGTTTGTAAAGAGAGTAAATTTGAGTGTATTTCCAAAATAAGAGACATAAGGAGGAGGAAAATTTTAATGGGGATGTGGCTAACATTAAAAGGTTAGTTAGGTATGCTATAGACTATGTATGCAGATCGAAAAGTAATATTGATAATTTCATTAATCAGTTAATGTCCATCTATTTATTGAAATTGGTCTCTAACCCCTTTTAAACAAATGAGGCTATAAAATTATGTGACATTAAGATAGAAAAAGATTTATCCATAACATTTTTTTAATGGAAATTATGAGAAGAAGAGTAAAACTATGTATTAAGAAAAGAAGAATATGTAAATGGGGAATAAAGGAAGGATGATATTTTCTATATGTGATAACTGTTTGAAGAAAAACCCTTGGTCTTATAGGAAGGGAACATGAGTTTGTTACAAGTTCAAAAAAAATTAATTCTATCTCACCAATTAAATGGAAAGGTAGAATAATTTAATGATTTGTGATTTAAATACTAAGATAAGATGAATTATATAAAATTATAACCCAAATGTGAATGAATATTACCTCAAAAAAGTATAAGGTAAAACAAACTAGATTTTTCGATTACCACATCTGAAGATGGAGTTCCTAATGATGTAGTGGTAGACACTTTGATCATTTCATCAAATTTATCTAATTTTTTATTTTATTATAGATATTCATATTTATTTATATCTTTCATGTTTTCAAAAAACAATAGATATTTCCCCTGGACCCTAGTAAGTGAGTTATTAATTAGAACTCCTTGTGGGAGTCTTATGGAAATAATGATATGTCAAGAAGCTCTAATTATGATTCCTTATATTACACTATTTTAAAAAAGTGTTTATACTTATGTTTGACTTTGATACGGTCCTTTGTATAGATTTTATTTCAATGTATAATATAAAATTTCAATTCCATGAGAAGAAGATTACGATTCACAAAGATGAGGTGGAATATCCTGTCTTAACATGGTAAACATCATTATATATGTCATGTCTAGATTCTATCTTAGTAGATCTACTTAATGAAATAAAAGGTTAATAGTAAGATCAAATGTAATCTATAGATGAGGAATGTATCCTAATAATATTGGATCTTTCCATGGTATAAAATTCCATTGATATTTTTTCTTGAAGAATTTTTTAGTCATCCACCTTAGTGGAAGTTGATATCTTCACTGAATTCATTCCCGATGAAAGAATTATTTGTAAAACTCCTTATATAATGGAACCAGTAGATTAGTTGGAGTTAAAGAAAAAACTATAGGAGTTATGTTATAAGGGATTTATAAACCATAGAATTTCACCATGGGGAGATCTTATTTTATTCATTTATAGGAGGATGTTTCCATGAGATTGTGCATTGATTATTGGTAGATTAATGACATAACTATAAATAATAAGTATCCTTTTACATACATTGATAACTTATTTGATCAAATTCAAGGGGCCTAATACCTTCCAAAAATTGATCTTTTCTATGGTTATCATCATTTAAGGGTGAAGAAGGATGATATACTGAAAACCCAACTTGAACAAGGTATGGAAAATAATAGTTTACAATATTTTCTTTTGGATTAGATCATCTCAATTCATAGATATAATGAATAGAGAATTTTAGGAGTTTCGTGAAAAATTATGGTGTGTTTAAATGACTACATATTGATATACTCTAAGATCTATGAAGTGAATTACAGTCATATGAAAAAAATTATAGAAAACCTAAAAAAGAAATTATATTGTATGTAATTTTGGATGAATGAATTTTCTTTTATTATCCTTATTTTCTATAAGAATTGGATATATTTTGACCATTAAAATGAAAAGTGATTAAAATAATTACCTATATTGAGGAAAATTAATGGGAGCTAATTTTTCCTAGGATTAGCAGGTTACTATTGATGGTTCATTCAGGAATCTTCCCACATGGAACACCAATTAACCAATTAAACATATAAAGGTATTTCATGAACATGTTTAAGAGAATGTGTGGATTTTTTTTGAAGAGATGAATAGGATAATTATTAATGTGTTGGTACTAAATTTACCATAAGGTAAAAAAGGATATTTAATTTATGGTGATGCTTCTAAAAAATGACATGGTTATATCCTTATACAGAATTATATAATCATTTCCTATGCATCAATGCAGCTGAATGTCCACAAATAGAACTATTTAAATCATGTCCTTTAGATGTTATTTGTAATATTTTCATTGAAAACAAAGATAAATTACTTATATGGTGAAGTACATGGTGTATATTCATATAAAAAGAGTTTTATGCATATAATATCTAAAGGACATAAACTTGGGGTAAAGAAAATGGTAGTAACTACTCCAGGACTGGGATTTTTTGATACACAACCCCCCTAGGAAGTTAAACAGGGTGGGTGATTCATTTATTAGGATAGACCATATATTTCTATACATGATGAGGATTAACAAGGATCTAATATATAGGGATATAGAAAATATTGATATAGTGATTTCTAGGAAAGGGGATCCATCATTCCTTTTTAAATAAATTTTTAAATCATCCTTACTACAAATGTTAGGGAAGTACCAAAAGGATGATGATAACATGATAAGTAATATTAAATTAATAAATTATGGAAAATTTACATACTCCATCTATAGATATGGAGTGTTGATGTTTTGAAAAGGGTTTTGTGTTCTATCCATACCAGAGTTTAAGAGGGTAATAATAGATGAAGAACACTACTCTAATTTCTCTATACACCAAGGTAGCATCAAGATATAAATTAAATTTAGAGAATATTTATTGTTAAATGGAATGAAGTAGGAAATTATATAATATGTTCTTGTATACATAGTATACCTATAGGTAAAGGATAAAGTACAACACCCTATGGGTATCATGAAACATATTCCTGTAATTATAGAAGTAGGACAAGGTTACAATAGACCTTTTCATTGGACTTCCAAATACTCCAAGGAAGAATCATACTATATGGGTCATCATTTATTGTCTTACTATGGTTTTTAATTTCTTTTTCATAAGATAGGGTGTACCACTTATTCCCCTTTCCCGACTATACATTAATAAAATCTTAAGGTTTCATCGGGAACCATTATTGATTGTATTGGATCACAAAACTCGGTTCATGCTGAAATTTTTGGGGAGTCTTCAAAGTTATCTCAAAACTAAGATACATTTAAGCATCACATATTATCCCCCATAATAATTTCAAGTCTCAAAAAGCTATCGATAATATGAAATATATGTGGAGCTCATCTTATCTTGACTTCCAAGCTATATGGGATCATTACATACCTTTAGTATAGTTTCATATAATAATAGCTTCCATTAGATCATCCAAATGACACCATAAGAAGAAATTTATGGGAAGATGTTTCATGATCCAACATTTTTGGAATAAGCTAGACAAAGAATGTTAGTTTTCCCAAAACTCATAGATGATATTATTGTTAAATTATGAACTATTCAGGATCATATTAAAGAAACCCAATAAAAAAAAGAGTTTTAAAAATAATATTATGAAGAAGTAGGAATATAAATATACAAACAACATGTTAATAAATTCTTAACCACATAAGGGAGTTGTAATATTTTTTAAAAAAGGATGTCATCCCAAGGTATTTTGGGTCGATTGAAATATTCGAATGAATTGGGGGTGTAGCTTATCGATTACCTATGCCACCAAACCATTCTAAAGTACAAGACATATTCCATGCTTCATTGCTGAGAAAATACTTGTTAGATCCAATGAAGGTTCTAACATATGATGGAACATATTTCAATCCTAAATTATCTTATATTGAAGATCATTATTAGATTATTAACACGAGAGAGAAATTATTGAGGAATTATAGAACTTGTTTGGTGAAAACCCTTTGGAGAGATCAAAAATTACAAGACGAAACTTGGGGCTGTGAAGAATATATAAAGAAGGAGTATATACATTTTTTTAATATATAATATATACCAAAATCTTAATAATTAAATTATTTATGGGGGATAATGTAATGCATGAGATGCTACTATAGAAACTAAATTATATATCCTGAAACTTTTACACAAATGAACCATTTAAAGAGCCTTTATTCAAGACATTATTTAAAAGTGAAATTTTAGATTTTTAAATTGACCAAACTAATTCCATTTTAAAATTAATCATATAAAATTTAACTTAGGATTTTTTTTAGGTTTTTCTATATTAATCATTTTTATGTGAATAATAAAAATATATTGATTTTTTTCAAAACCATTATTTTTGTATGACATGTAAGTTTCTTGAAACTATTTAGTTTCATAATATGTATTTTTATAATGTAAATTAAATTATTTAAAATTAATATATAAATTTATTAAACCTAGGAATATCATTTTAGAAAATGAAGTAATATTTTATGTAAATTATTTTTAATATTTTGTTTAATTTAATTTATGCATGGGAAAATTAGGATTGGGTTTTATTTTAATTATAAAAATAACTAATTTAGAAAATTATAAACCTTTAAATATAATTATAATAAATAGCATTGATAAATTTTTCATATACATAAATTTTATACATAAATATACACTTATGGTAAATGGGTTTTACACGTTACATGTGCTAACATTAAGATTAATTTTCATACACATAGAAAGTTAATTTGATAAAATAATTCCTATATTTTAGATAATAATTGTAATATTATTTAATATATATAATTTTATCATTTGGTATTAAATTTATATTTTTATGATTAATGATAATTACCATGATAATAATGAAACAATTATTTTAAAATTATTTTTTTATTAATATTAAAGAATTTATTTCCAATAAATCATATTGAAATACTTTATATAATTAATATAGTATTATTTATAAAAACATAAATAAATATTTTAATAATTATTTACTTTATAATAAATGTGAAATATTATTTAGAATCCATAATGTTCAAAATGTCATTTTTCTTAATAAAATAGTTTTTCTACACATTATCTGTATTAAGTTAATAGTTGATTTTATATTATTTATAAATTTAAATGGATTTAATTATGGTAAAATTTGGTTCTATAAACCCAAAAAAAATAATTTGGGATATGTTATACTTCCAATAAAACATATAATCACATAGTTAAAAACATGTTTCCTAGATTAAATGTATAAGAGTAAAATAAAACTAATTAATGTAAAGAATCCTATAATTTTTTTAAAACATTTTAGGAGATCCTTGTATGAGACATTAATGAACCAAATAAACCTCCAAATCACATATTTTAAAAAAATGATCCATTTAACTTTGAATAGTGTCCTGGGATTATTAAAATATAATTTGTGTTTCTAAAAGTTCTATTTTATTCTCTTATAAAAGGGGATAACATATGCCATTTAAGAATTAAAAATACCATTAGAAAATACCTTGATAATTTTCTCAAATATACTCTCCTATAAGTCCCTCACACTCTCTTAATATCTTGATCACACTATTTTATCTTAATACCTTCTATTCAAAGGAGTTTTCCAAGGTATGATGAAGTCTCCAATGTAAGTGTTATCTCCTAATTTTTTTCTCCTTAATATTCATCTTAAAAATAACTTTTATCCATAAAAAATTAATTAATTAAGTATAATTATTTTACTAATATGTAATTATGTTTATTGAATAACCATTATTTATTCCACTCTATCCACTAAGAAAATCAAGATCGTTGTTATTTTGTTGTATAGACTACTGCGTCTACAAAGCGATGTCCTCTATTTTTCCCAAAACCAAAATTCATGGATGATATAAAAGATGTAATGGATGAAACATTATGTTTTATATAATATAAATATGACTTTGAAATATGAAATCATCATTTACCTTCTTTCCCTCCCTTCCAATGAGAAATGGAAACATTAATCGCGCATACGTGCGAACTATCACCTCCCTGAGCAATGAGATTCATTTGGAATCACCACCCATAATGGTTAGATTAAAAAAATATTAAAAATATAAAAATTATTTCAATAAAACTATGATTATTTTAGATATTATGGTTCCATTCTACCATAGTCATCATATATTATAATTTATAAAGAAATTGACTGAATAATCTCAAGTAACTGATATAAGGGAAAACTATGTAATAAATAAATATATTATGATAATTAATTATCCATATTAAATTAAATAAATAATAATAAATTTCTAGATATTTTATATAACAAACTCAATTTGATTATTTAGGACATTAAGAATGTCCACAAAATGACTCTAGAACATTGTATGGTTTTCCATCTCAAATTCCTCTCTTTGAGAAATATGTTGTATTATGCACTTAATTTCCTTTATGTGGTGTATATACTGTATATATGAGATATTATATCATGAAATTAATTAATTAATGGTAATTAAATATCTTTTTAATTCCTTTATTTCAATTGGTTATGCTTAAATTTCTACCCAAGCCATAAGTGGGGTCTTTCTATCTTGATATTCATTCTTTGGGACTCATGTTATAATCCCCATACATTTTATTTCTTGTGGTTTTTAAATTGACTTGGAGTACTTATTTACTACTTAATAATGAAATTTCAAAGATTTAAAAGACATTATTATTATCCAAATATAAAATTATTTTAATTCAAGTGTTATCTATTTCCTGGTGGAAAAATTCCAATTTTTTAGTAAGGTAAATGTTTTTGTAATTTTCTAGAAAATGCATCCCTGTCAGGATACTGGAAAGTGGATATAGTTATAGAAAATATGAACCTATGGGTAATAAACATGAAATTTTTGGTCAAGCACTGACTCATTCATCACTATGATACATGATGGGAGGTTCTAAGATTATACACATTAAGAGAGACTCACATGGGATATGATTTGGAATATTCTCACACCCTTAGTCAACTATGATGAAGGATTTTTCTTACCATTTCCTTAGAATTTTACTAATGAAATATATTAAACTCATGTATTATCTTTCATGGATAACTCATCACATTTATCTAACCTTTTCAGTATATTCTATTGATAAGAGTACTCTAAATTAATTAGAAATACCCTACGTATTCCATGTTGATTAATGTATGTTATCCTAGAAATACACATTATTATATTGAATAATTAAGTATTTGATTTTTGTATTTATCAACATACAAATATATAATTTTCATTTGGTAATAGGTTCCTAAGGAATGGAAATTATTCTCCGGATGAATCTTATGATTAATGCATTATAATTATTTAGGTGGTGGATGGTTCTTAGAATTATATATACCCTCGATGCATCTATTTGTCTCAAGAGACAAAATGGGATGGGTTTTAGTGTATACCTCATCACATGACAAGAATGTGTCTTCGAAAAAGTCCTTTTAAGTATGTTTTTGATGTCTGGCATAATTCATTCCATTAGTATGATATTAATGATTATTGTTATCAATGTTTTCATTTATTAACAAGGATATATTATTCCCTCAATCTCATTTGATTATGTGTTCATATTACTAAATTATTCATTCCATATAACTTATTTCATGTTTATGTTATATAATATTCAATTATATACTACATCTTAATGAGAATCTGATATCACCGTTATTTATTCCATTTCTATAGGAAACTAATAATAGGAATATGTGTAATTTTTAGGGATATGATTGAGGGGATAATAATAATATTATCTCAATGTATCTTATATTATCTTTTATTTTTCAAGTGTAATGTATTTATGTATCTGGTATTCCAATATTACTAAACTTTTTAGTTCTTTGTGAACTCTGGTACATTTTACCAATAATGTAATATAACAAGTAGATCTAGGTTTTTGGATTCTAGTATGTTACAAAACATTTTTGGGTTACAAAAATTATAAATCCAAATATAGATATATTTATCTCTAGAATATTCACTATCATTCTCTGTAGCTCCTTGTAGTATTTTGAAGCCTCCTTGATCCTCTAAATCCTAGATAGTTGAGTGGCTATTTGATAAATTTAGAATTTGTTTTCTTTTTATGATTTCCATGTCAATCTTATGAATGTAAAAAATATATTGGATCCCTTTCAAACCAAATATTGAATATGGTTTCCTGATTCTTTCTTCTCTGAGGATTTCCCAATAAATTCACTTTCCCAGGATGTTAATGGTGTATATATTCATAATACTTGATCATTTATGACAACATTCTTTGGCAAATATTGAGCTTATTTTTTGATTATATACATGATTCATTTTTTATCCGTTTATATATTGAACTTCTCCCAATAGAGATAATGTCAAAAAATCATCAATACAAAGATTAATGGATCTAGTTCCAAACCATTCACCAAGAAGTTTTACTCATGTATCTTAAATTTTTAGAAGGTATACACTATCAATTTATCATTTTTCATGTGTTTAAAACCCAATCCCTTTTTAGATGCATCATTATAGATAAAAAGTCATATCCATTGATGGGTATGGCATGCATAGGTGCAATGATTAACCTCTTCGTTAACTATTTAAATCCCTCCATGTATTCATCAGTATAAGAAAACATAACCCCCATTCAAGTTATCAAGGTTTTTACACTTTAAAATCATGACATATTTGTTATAAAACGATGATAGTACCAAGAAAATTCAAGGAAATTATGAATATTTTTTATATATTTTGGTCTAGTTTGTCCTTCAATTACCTCTCTCTATTATGGATCCATATATATCCCTTTACTAGTGATATCACTCCCCAATAATGTTACTTGATATATCCATAACTTGTATTGACTATACTTCTCATAATAACATTCATTTCTCAAGGTCTTCAGTAAAAGAATACAATACACCTCATATTATTATATTCTTTAAGAATGCATAATAATATATTCTATAAATGATTACACAAATTTTTTAAGGTAATCCCTGAATACTATATTCATTATTTCTATGAATATTTATAGAGAATTATAAAGTCCAAAATTGAATCACTATGAAATCATTGTTCTCATTACTTATATAAATAATAGCCTTGGGGATATCTTCCTTCTTCAACTTAAATTGATAATATCCTAATTGATGATCCAACTTAGAGAAGTATAGGTATTCTTATATCTAATCAAAAAATACACATATCCATGGAATATGATACCTTTAATTTATAATTATCTTGTTGATACCATTATAATCAATGTAGAGTTTCATTAGACAATTCATATTATTGATAAAAAGTATTGGTGAAGCCTAGGGTAAAGGAAATGGGACTATATACACTTTATCCAGATTCTCCTATAGTTTTGTCTTCAACTCTATACAAACAATAGTATCAATTATGAATAGATTCATGGATATTGGGAATGATATGGGTATAAGTTTAGTTAAGAACTAAATCTATCAGATATGAGTAAGACTAGAAAATTCTTCATAGAACACATCCTCATATTATCTTTCAATGTTAATATCATCAAGGTTGGTTTTTCTAGAGTCTCAATAAGTTTTTCGTAGGTATTCTTATCATATAGAAATAATATCCATTATTGAGATGACAATTCTAAAAGAGATCCATTATTCTCCATACACTTGCATAGAATTAGTGGGAAATTCATGATACTGAATGTGATTTCCTTATCTTGACAATTTATATTGGATATCTACATGTAATTCCAATTGATACATAGGATAGAATTTAATTCCACTAAAAAGAGTTTCATAATGTTCAATGGTAAATTTAGCATGAAAATTTTGACAAGGGGTGAGTTTTATGTATGGGATGGAATAATTTAATAATTTACTATTTTCACCAATAATATTAATTACATGATTTAAAGTGGTGGTTGAATAATTCTACAAAACATACATGATACAAAGAAATGCATAGAGAAAGAATAAAATATTAATTTTTCAATTCTTTAATGAATAACTAATGTACCTATCACCAATACATTGTTAGGATCCAACTTAGTAGTTATGATTGGATATTATTTTTATTTATCCTCTGTCCTTAGAGGTTATTATCTTTGGTTATCTTCAACAACCCTTTGTAAAGTGAATTGGTTCATATAGTTTCTTCATTCCTAATAGTTGAAATATTTTAAAATATATTGAGGATTAATTGGAACATTCATTTATTCCATTTCATGTGGTGGTTTCTTCCATCGGTATTCACCATCATGGATACCCTCCTTAAAACACCTAAATTAGGTCCTTGTCCCCTTCCACAAATTTTGTGGGTCCTTCTTCCTATACTATTGACAAGTGTGATATTGGAATTTCTTACAGTTGTGATATTTCTCCATTACACCACAAGAATTAAACTCATTATCCACATCTTATATTTAAACCCATGGGACACTTTATATTCATCAATATCCCATTCAACTTATAGGTAAAATCAAAAAAATATATCATTTAATGTTTTTAATCCCCTTAGATTATCATAGATTTAGATTTCCACCAATAAAAAGTGGACAAATTTACTTTTGGGATTATTGAAAAATCCAGAGTCATATCACACAAGTATTTTGATGTTTTTTATATAAAACTTGATGGATTCATCCTCATTATTCTTGTGTCTAGAGAACTACCTCTCCATCTGAAGTCATATGGTGAGAGGAAAATACATATCAAAAATCATTTTTAGGAATTCATTTCACTATATCACTTCAATCTATTCTTTGGGATTCATATTGTTTATTAATTTCTACCATTGATCAACTTCTCCCACTCTCTTATAAACAAATAGAAAGACCGTCGTATTCTCAGAGCGTTGAAGGATAGAAAAGAAAATTTTAATTGATTTTATCCATTGTTCCATGAATAAGAGATAAAACAATCCATTGAAATTCAACCGTATTTGTCACATAATGGTCTCAATTTCAACTTGACTTTTCTTAGTAGCAATGGGTGTTCTCCATAATCTATGTTTCTATTAAAAAATATATTAACTGTTCAAATATTTACATGAAGTTCTTTAATCCTACTTCTATTGGGTTTGGTATCTGATTTGGTAGTCATCACATTTCACGTCACATTTTTTTTTTGAATTTTTTCCTCTAATTTCCAACTATTGACTAAAATAAAGGGGAACTTAGGGATAAGAATTTTCCAACTATAGAATACATAATAGGAAAAATATGTTCATTTAAGGGATAAATACTAAATGATATATATTCCATAAACTATTAATTTATATGTTTCAATATATGTCATCCAAACTCTATTTCATAAAATGTTATTTCTTTTTAATTTTTGTTTCCTTCATAATGGTTTGTACTATAATTGTCAATTTACTAAATTATAACCCACTTGAGTATCAAACCATTTGAATAGAATTTCCTCTTTTTTATTCACCATGTGTTGATTGAGTTAATATGTAATCCTCCCTATTGGGGTTATTACATTGAGGTACAACTATAATATAGCCACATCTGCATTTATTATGATGGAAAGGAATCAATTTCTTAAAAACTAATAAGTCTTTACATTTAAAATTTTTGTCAATGTTTTCCTATGTTTCTTCTTATCCCTATGTTTTTAGTAAGGTGTTATAATCATAGTCCCAAAAAAATAACTAAACAATTCATTGATGCCATCTATGACAACACACATCTTTTATGAACCTTGTTTCATGATTTATTACATAAATATAGACTTAACACAATATAAAAATATTAAGAGGCCTAGTTTCATTGGGTAATTAGATACATAGAACAATAACATAAAATAGGGATGCATATTTTAAAAAAAAATCTATAGAATTGCCTTAAATTCCATTGATCTTCTAAAACTATGAGGGATGACCTATAGACATGAATAAGAAAGGGGCGATATATAAATCCATGTAACAGATTAATGAAAGAATGGAATGAATTAATGTAGTATATGTGATTCTAGGGGAATGGCATAGTGTAATAAAAGGTGATAATCATAATTGTACAAATTTAATCATAAAAAAGGTTATAACATCCAAGAATTGTTGGAATGTGGAAATAACATAAACCACAACATCAGGAGCATAAGTCAAGGGAAACCATTGTGAAATATTAACATGTTTTCCTCAAAAAAAATAACCCCTAAACCATACATGGTATATCATGAGATAAAAACATTACCCAATGTATTTTAGGGAAATATAAATATGGGCCCACTTGTTAAATTCATATCATGTACACGAATTTTTGTTCCACATAGATAATAGAACATAATAATTTATTTCATAAATTTTATTCCCATGATTAAGGATTACGAGTTATATACATAGAATTACACTATCGATTAAGGATAGTTACATCTTGTTGAATACCTGTTTGAGTGAAAATGGTGACAAGTATTCGCAATACAAAATGTTCACATGGAAAATCATGGGATAATTTTGGTATTGTAAATGGTGAACATAAAGGTTAATAGAGAGGATAAATGAGTGTTAAAGATGTTCTAAAATTATTTATAAATTATATGTATAGTAAAGGGTTATGTAAAAACATATTATAATATGTATAATTGGAAATATATACACCAAATAAAAACAAAGTACTAGAATAAATAGGAGATGAGGAGAATCACATCCCTTTATAGGGTACCCATATAAGCATGGGAAAACAATATGAACATCTTGGGAACACATTGGGATGGATTTATAGAGGAGAGGTAAAAGAACATCATGGTCAATTTGTAACACCCAAATATTTTATAAAATAAAACTATGTTCTATATCATATTTGATACATAAAAATGATCATAAATGACCCATGATATATATAACTATTATAACTTATCCATTTAATTGATGTGTATGAATAGTATTAAATACTATATGATATATATAGAAAAATTTCATACTCAATATAAATTATTGATACATATTTAGAAAATAATAAATCATTTTAATTAATATAATTTTATTTTCTAGAAATTTGTTTTCCAAAAAAATGATTTGTATTGATTTTCATGAAAAAAAATTATAATTAATTTTTGGAACTTTTATAGAATTTATTTAGAAATATTTAACTCATTTTTAAAATCATGATATTAAAATTTAACTTGGGTAAAATTTTAAAAATTCTCAAAAAATATTTGTTTTCCATTTAATAGTAAAAAATACAAATTTATCCAAAAAGGAATTTATTTTCAATAAATTAAGTAATTAAAATATCCCATTATGTATTAAATATGAATTAATATAACTTAATTATTATTGATTTATATTTAATCCCCATAATTAATTTTCAAAAAACTTTATATTGGATTTTAGTATAAGTTTGTTTTGGGTTAAAAACAAGATTTTGTATGAACTATTTTCAATGCAGAATGTTTCTCCATTTTAATTAATTAAAATAATCCTTAGTGGGTGATGTTTTAAATTAAATTTATAGACTATATATCATTAAATTTTAATTTATATTTACATAAAAATTATTATTAATCATATATGTAATATAAAACCATATTTTTTCTTCAAAAATACACTTCTTGAAAACCCACTTTTTTCCAAGTGCCCAAGGATATGGGACATTTTTTGAAGGTTCTATTTCTTTCATCTTCAAGGGGTTACTCCCTATCACTTCCTTCGTATTCTACTTATATTATTCCACTACCAATATCTTTTTTAATATCATGGTATGCTTATATCTTATCATTCTAGTAGTTTACATCTCCTCCTTTAGAGGCATTATTCCTTTTCCTCTTTGAAAGCTAGTTGTTGAAGAAGTTTGATTTTTCTTGATTCTTGTGAGTAGCATGCTCCTTTTTATTCATGAAACCTCATCACTACTAAAAGGTATATTATCACTATAATATTTTTGATAATACCCCATCATGGGTTTTTATAAAGAAGCTCCAGTGATTTGGATTTTTTGGTGGTAGAGTTTCCTAACGGCTTCTCCTCACAAGATCATACAACCTCCTCTACCCTTTCGATATAGGAAATTGTTTTGGACAACTTATCTAGTCGGTATGATGGTGTATGTATTGGATTGTGATGGTTCTGGAGATTTTGCTCTATGTCGATGTTTCATGGTAGTTTGTTTCATTCATCTCTATGGTTGATGGTTGAAGTCTGGTGGTGGTTTGGTGTTCCATCCTTGTTAATGACATTTTTTATAGATTAGTTTTCATTTTCAATGGTTATTAAATACTTACCACCTATTTATGTTATTTCATATTTATGGTATCTATATACTTGTAGGATGTTCTGAATAATGTGGTTCATGGTTCAACTGATGGTCACCACTCCCTGATTAGGCATGGACTCTCCAAACTCTACTCGGGGCTCTGATTCCTTCTCATAAATCTAGGTTGGCCTGGTGTAATGGATCATGGAATGGTTTTTGGATGGGGTTGTTTGAGTTGTGGTTCAAGTTTCTTGAGGTGATACCTAGATTACAGTGTTTTCATTGATCTTAGTTTGGTGTATCTAGTTTGTGAAATTGTTTCCAGTTTCCATGATCGTTGCCTATTATTGATGATTATTGATAGAAGGGGTGCTTCGATGGTGGATTGTTTATTCACAATAGTGATCATGATTTTTGGTGGATACATTTCAATGTTTTTATGGTTTGAAACAGTGATGCCTTTTATCTTTTGTTGGATCCTCACTAGAATTGGGATTAGGATGATGATGGCAGTGGATGGTTTTAGGGTGTGTATCTTGAGTTGGCATGTCTTCCATTTTGATGTTCACATGTGATGATTTCATTTTTGTGTTTGAATTTTAGTGGTTTAGTTGTGGAATAGGTGGATTGGTGCTCATTTTTTGGTACAATGTACTGGCTTGGGTGTGGTGGTGGTGTAAGGTTCCCACTAATGCATAAAAGTAGTTTTTATTTAGAAAATGAAAAAATTTGGAGGAAAACCAAATTTTTTATAGGGACTGCTAGGTTTTATTAAATTTAGTTTTTCTAATTATGTGAATTGAATTTGGTAAAATGGATTAACTAATTTTTATCATAATAATTTATGTTTTATAAAAATTTAATCTTATTTTTAATCCATAATAATTAGTTAAAACATCTAAAATTAATTACCACATTTAAGGTAAAAATTTGTTTTCCAGGGGTTAAACTAAAAACATATGGGTTAAAATGACTTAAAAACATTTTTAAAACTATTGGACGGATATATTTAGATATTATACTCAATAGTTCTCTATAATAATCCTTTTTTAACTCTTTTTTAAAGCAAATAACTTAGGATTATATCTTTCTTTTGAAAATTACAGGTGTGACATTCATCTTACTAATGAAAGGCTAACCCATCCCCTCTCTTCTTCAGACCTGAAAAAAATTTGGTTCATACATGGACTTCTAAAATAATGTAAATAAAAACATTAAAACATTCTATAATCATTTTTTATAAAGAATCTATTATACGAATAATTTAGGTATACTCATATAGAGGTAGTCTGAGAAGAGGTAAAGTTTCTTACTGTGTGTTTGTGTTTGTGTTTGATTTGTTCTTCCACCTACATAAAATTTTATTGAACAATTATTATATTATAAAATTTTCATATACAATAAACTTATATGTTATTATATTAATGGTATAACATAAATCCAACTCATATTCCATAAAATGGGATATGACATCATCATTCGTGTATATGGTGGATTACTGAATAGCACACTGATGTCATTATTTTTTCATCATCACCTCTCATAGATTATTAAAATTATATATTTAAATTATATATATGAAAATTTTTACATATTTAAACTTATTTATTTTTTATATCGTATATATCTTTTTAAATTTACATTTCTTGGGGATATTCTAATGTTAATCATGTTTACAGTGGATTATCATGTCTCAAGCGATGCGATTTGTTTTTCACTAACAAATTACATGGAAGGTAATAAAGATATTTGTAATGAATATATATAATATAAATGAAATTAGAGTTATATTGATGAAATAATTATTGTTATTAAAGGATAATATATCAATTTCTTTCTAACACAGAATATTGAGATCATCGTTTGTGTATGTGTGCACTACCTCCTCCAAGAAGTGTTGTGTTTCTATTTTCATCACCACATCACAAGAATGACTTTATAAGTATATTTAAAAGAAATAATACGGTATTTATTATATTATTATCATTATATATTAATAAAATAATACATAACTTCTTTCAATGATGGTCATTGAAAAATGGAAATGTTACTCATACGTTTTTATGACCAACAGTCTTAATGATCACATCGTAGTTCATTTTTCATAAGAATCTTTCATGATTTGTATTAAAAGTATAATTGGTAAATAAATATTATAATTATTTTATTATTATTATATGAATATTTAAATAAATACATTTTATACCCTGGTCAAGACACCACATCTATTTTAAAATATTGAACGAAATGTCCTCAAATCACGAAACATGGATGTAACCATATAAGTATTTATATATCTAATTAAAAATAAATAAAATTAATTAATTAATTATAAGTTATTAAAACATTAAAATTTTATTAATAAATCAAATAAATTATCTCATCTTTTTATACATGAGTTAAAGGATATGCAAGAAAAGTCAAGACTCTAGGTAAGGGTTTTCTCATCTCGCTTTTACTTCAATGAGACATGTGTCATATTCAAAACTTATTTTTACTTTGGGGTGAATGTAATAACCATGAATTTATTTTATAATTTCTTTATGAAAATAATTTCATTATAAAATACTATATGGGGTTCTTTATTTCATGGGGTTTTGATCTAGAAATTATAAAATCTGTAAGGGTTATCGACTCAATTTCCCTTCATTGAGACATATTATAATTTTATATACCTATATTATTTGATTAAGAGTATCTACTACCCCTTTTACATGTTATATCATGAAAATACTAATTTTAATGATATTTAATGCTTCATTTGAAGTTATTATTTCATGGGGATTACAACTGAAATGATTACTAAAGTGACAAAGGCTTTAGGTTACAATCTCTTTTATTTTCAGGATTGATTATTTTGAAGGTTATTTTTTAGGAAACCATTTTATATTAATTTATTTAAACACAAATTTTTATTAAAATATGTTTATAAATATGGTTCTCATGTTTAATGTTTAATTCCTCTCTTATTTATTTAATAAATATCAATATAGTCCATTATAAGTGATATTGATCGTGTATCTTATTTTAGATTGATTATCTTCCTCTTCCATATCCATTTTTTCTAATGTATTTTAAAAAATATTCGTTTTTAAAATAAATATTTTCCTAAGTCCATTTTATAATACATTTTACATCATTTTAAAATGTTTTAGATGGAAATTTCTTACTTTTTTCTAAGTGGGTCACTTTGTCCCCCATTTTCAATTTGTTTGAAAAGAATGTTTATTTTTTACATTTATGAAATGAAAGGATTTTTCTTCCATCAAGTCCATTATTTTCATTGATGTTTTATTTATATGTTTTCATTTTTTTTAAGAAAATAATTTCCATTATATTTAGTAAATTTTTTGTTTTGAAATTAAGTTTCAAAATTAAAAGGTTATTTTCCTAAAAAAACATAATGTTATTTTAAATGTATTGAAATTCAAAACTATTAAAAAATTGTGTTTTTACTTATTCTCCAATGGGAATATTTTCTAATGATACCATCCAAATTCTTTTATTATACGTATTAAGACTGTTTCAATGAGAATTACATTGAAATCATTTATTTTCTATAGGTTCATCATGTTTCAATGAGATTGTTATAGAACTAATTTATTTCATTGGTTAATCATGTTTCAAAGATATTGATATGGATCCCGTCCATTTTCCATTTTTTAATCATGTTTCAAATATGGTTTTTGGTACCTTTTCCATGGGTTAATCTTGTTTCAAAAATATTGGTGTCAACCCCATTTATTTTCCATGGGATAATCATGTTCTTATTAGAATAAAGGTTATTTCTATCAGTTTATGATGTAATCAATGCTCCATGTACTTTATTCATCATACTATTCTTTGATATTTTTTATGGTTATGGGTGGTTATATTATATACCAAGGGTGTTACATTATAAACCATATACATGAGGTTACATTGTTGACCAAGGATGGGTGGTTCCATGATAAACCAAGAACTGGTGGATCTGTGATATTCCTCTAATTCTTTGTATACTCTAAAGATTTAACTCATCTATATTAACAATCTAATTTGTAATATTTATATGATGATAATGTTGAGAAGATACAAATACATATTGTATTTTCGTTCTATGGGTTTATAGTGTTTCATATGAATAAAATTTATATCACATGGCTCCAGATTTTTTATTCTTATGAATTTTTCTTTTATTAAATCCTTATTCCATGTTTTCATGTTTAACAATCCAAGATTTTATGGGTATTAAAATTCTTATGTTATGATCATTCCATTTGATTATGTCATAATACCCTTATTCTCTCCTTATTTTCATTGATTGCATTCAACTATTAATTCATATGTTTCCCCTTGATGATAATTTGAGCTCACCCATCTAATGTTACCTTTCCCCTAAGTTATAAATAATGATATTGAATGAATTACTTATATTAGTGTTTCATATGGATGGTTTTGATGACCTAATATGAAATATGAAAATATGGGTATAGTGGAAAAGACACCCTCTTTAATTCTTGGGAATTATTTATGTAATTGTTTTTCCTAATTCTCTAATACCATAAACCAAAAGGTCTTTCATAATATAATGTATCCAATACTTAACTTTTGATGTTGTCTGTTTTGGATGGAGAAAATTGCATCACCTTCATTGGTATCATATATGGAAATGTAATGTTTATGTATTCAGCCCCGGATCTTGGAATGAAGGTTTTATGTTGTTATAGTTGGTATTAGAGAAACAGTTTAGATAACATTGGAGATTAGGATGGTTTCATGTGAGATTATATTAATATTTTGTGATACTATCATAGGTCTATAAGATTATGTATGATCATAAATTCGTTGTCTTAGACACAATTTGTGGTTTTAAGAGATAGGATCTTCAAGTAATTAATGACACATAAACATTTATTTCATTTTATTTGAATGAAAATTAATATATAAGAGATACAAATAAAATTACGGAGAAGATTTAAGGAGTTCTGATGTAGTAGATCCCAAGGGCATCCCTTCTTATGATGTTTTCCCCCTCGATTCTCACAAAATTCATGTTTGGGAACTAAAGGACACCATTTCCATGTACTTCCATGGAAGCAATATGGTATGCAACCTTGTTCCCTTCTGGCCATGTGTAGAGAATACATATGTTGTAATCGAGGAGACTTGAATTTTTTTATGATATACGAAATTGACCGTGATCTATTACATGTTCCATTTGTTAATCATGTTTCAAATATGGTTTTTGGTAACTTTTCCATGGGTTAATCTTGTTTCAAAAATATTGGTATCAACCCCATTTATTTTCCATGGGATAATCATTTTCTTAAAAGAATAAAGGTTATTTCTATCAGTTTATGATGAAATCAATGCTCCATGTACTTTATTCATCATACTATTCTTTGATATTTTTTATGATTATGGGTGGTTCTATTATATACTAAGTAAGGGTGTTACATTATAAACTATAGACATGCGGTTGTATTGTTGACCAAGGATGGGTGGTTCCATGATAAACGAAGGACTCGTGGATCTGTGATATTCCTCTAATTCTTTGTATACTCTAAAGATTTAACTCATCTATTTTAACAATCTAATTTGTAAGAGTTATATGATGATAATGTTGACAAGATACAAATACATATTGTATTTTCATTCTATGGGTTTATAGTGTTTCATATGAATAAAATTTATATCACATGGCTCCAGATTTTTTATTCTTATGACTTTTTCTTTTATTAAATCCTTATTCCATGTTTTCATGTTTAACAATCCAAGATTTTATGGGTATTAAAATTCTTATGTTATGATCATTCCATTTGATTATGTCATAATACCCTTATTCTCTCCTTATTTTCATTGATTGCATTCAACTATTAATTCATATGTTTCCCCTTGATGATAATTTGAGCTCACCCATCTAATGTTGCCTTTCCCCTAAGTTATAAATAATGATATTGAATGAATTAATTATATTAGTGTTTCATATGGATGGTTTTGATGACCTAATATGAAATATGAAAATATGGGTATAGTGGAAAAGATACTCTCTTTAATTCTTGGGAATTATTTATGTAATTGTTTTTCCTAATTCTCTAATACCATAAACCAAAAGGTGTTTCATAATATAATGTATCCAATACTTAAATTTTGATGTTGTCTGTTTTGGATGGAGAAAATTGCATCACCTTCATTGGTATCATATATGGAAATGTAATGTTTATGTATCCAGCCCCGGATCTTGGAATAAAGGTTTTATGTTGTTATAGTTGGTATCAGAGAAACAGTTTAGATAACATTGGAGATTACGATGGTTTCATGTGAGATTATATTAATATTTTGTGATACTATCATAGGTCTATAAGATTATGTATGATCATAAATTCGTAGTCTTAGACACAATTTGTGGTTTTAAGAGATAGGATCTTCAAGTAATTAATGACACATAAACATTTATTTCATTTTATTTTAAGTAAAATTAATATATAAGAGATACAAATAAAATTAAGGAGAATATTTAAAGAGTTCCGATGTAGTAGATCCCAAGGGCATCCCTTATTATGATGTTTTCCCCCTCGATTCTCACAAAATTCATGTTTGGGAACTAAAGGACACCATTTCCTTGTACTTCCATGGAAGCAATATGGTATGCAACCTTGTTCCCTTCTGGCCATGTGTAGAGAATACAGATGTTGTAATCGAGGAGACTTGAATTTTTTTATGATATAAGAAATTGACCATGAGCTATTACCTGTTTCATATAATGAATTATGCCAGATGAAAGAATCTATTTCCACTTTTGAAAGATCAATTTTCTTTTGACTACATAGAATTATTCTTGTGATCATAGAAAAATAATCTCCTTATAAACAACACTCTCGACCAAAGTAAGTAGTGAAATCCAACAACAAATCCCCCCCCCCCACCAGAGTAGAAACCTCCTCATAACAGGCCATATTTTTTGATTTCCTGATGCACCAGCATCTGGTGTTCATATCAATAGAGAAATACACTCTTTCCGGATCTGTTTCTCCTGCACCGTGAAACCACCATTATCGGAATGACACACCTATGAAATCCTAAGAAGATAATTCCATAAAATCCCCAAAATAATTCTAGATAGTGCATTCCCAATCTCATTCAAAGAACAGGTGAATCAAGATTTCTTCCATGTTGTTCTTGCAACACAAGCACCTAGAGACAAGGGAGATACCCATATTTTGAATCTTATCATCAGTCAACAACATGTTGTTTATTATTCTACATGTTAGAAAAATTTACTTTGTGGGAATCATCTTACACCACAACATCTCATTCCACCTATCAGCATGATCCTGGGAGATAGTCTCCCTTTGACACTCTGACATTGAGAAAGTGCCTAAGGAATAGGCTATGAAAAAACATGTTTCATGATTTTTTTTATTACTATGAGTTAAAAGGTACCCTGCTTCTCCTTTACCCCTATTCAAAATCTGAGAGGTTTCAGGATTGATATGTGATTAGAAATATCATACCATAAAATAGAAAAGTTCCCATTAATTATATCTTCATCCCCACTACATATTCTTAAAATGAACATTCCACCAAGAGTACATTCTCCCATAGTCTCCCATGCCTGTTTGGAATGTATTCAGTGAATAATATCTAATAGGTTCCTCACATTGATTCCCCCTTCTGGATTGACCAACCCATCATGGTCCAGAAATTCCAACACTTTTTCCCCTCTGTGACACCATCCCAGATAAAACCTGCTAGGATTCTAGAGATAATATTAATGACTCCCTTAAAAACATTAAAGGCTGCAAGACCATTAATTAGAATGGATGAGAGGGCACTGTTGACCAAATATATTATTCCTCTAAAAGATATGTAGCTATTTTTTCAATTAAAGGACACAACCTATGATCCTACTCACAATTTGATAAAAGTTACGAATGCATAGTCTTCTAGAATACACTTCAGTGCCAATGTACTCCATTGGGAAGCATCCATGTTGCATGTTCATACTATTTTATAAGGATAAAATCTACCTTTCCAAACATATATTTGAAATGTAGAGGTCTTCCTTCTCCCAATTAGTAATCAAACCACTTCGATGGAAGTAGTCACCAAGCACTTTGTGGATACCTCTAACTGATCTCTTGTTAGTTTTCATAAAGATAATTGTGACATCTGCAAACAATAGATGAGTGATAAAATGGGAGTTCAACCAGTTACAATATGGAAGTATATATCCCTTCAGAATTCTCTTGTTAATAAGGTGGTTGAGGATATATTGGGTTAGGATAAGAATGCTAAAGGAGAGGGGGTCTCATTGTCTCAATCCATGAGTGGTCTTAAAGAATCAATGGATCTTTCAAATAAAATAAATATCCTTCCATGAGGAACTAAAGAACATGAAAATGAGATTGGGTACCCATGAAGAGAATCCCTTACCTGATAACACCTTGTTGATAAAACACTATTCAATCATGTCGTATGCCTATTTCATGTAAAGTTTGATATCCATGTTTGAGCGGTGTGCCGTGAGGTTAATATCTCTAACCACCTTATAAACCAAATCTATAGCTACATAGAGAGATATTCCTCTGATAAATCCATGTTGTTCCACATAAAACCATTGATGAAGATGAATAGATAATTTTCTCTTGATGACACTTTCCATAATTTTGTATGGGAAGTTACAAATACACATTGGCTGATAATGTTTTAGGGTAGATGGGTCCTTGATTTTGGCAACGTGCACTCAGATAGTTTCACTGGTGACATGCAGTAGGATTCCATATTGAAATAAATCATGGATATAAATGACCATGTTTCTTTTTACCACATTGAAAGAATGCCTATAAAAAGATCCTGGAAGCCTATTAGGACCGGGGGAACTTTCAAGGTTTGGACCCATCCTAGATTCATTAATTTATTTTTCCTCTAGGACCGCTTCACATGATGATTATCCTGGGCATAAACTAAGTGAGGGATCACATCAAGGATAATGGAAAAAACACTTGGGTACCATTATGGCATGAGCGGTTTCACTCCCGCACGTAGGTTAATGAAGTAGGACTTAGGCATACTACCTACAACATTTATGTTTTCGGAATAAGTGAAGTCCCCTATCCGGATATTGGGTTTTATAAGACACATTTTATCCTTGATACATGCACAAAAATAGTCATGGTTCCTGTCATCTTCACGCAACTATTTAATTCTTGAGTCATCTCAAGCCATATTGTCACGACCCGCCGTCGGGGTCCGTGCCGTGACTACCCCAAGCCCGCCTTCCATAGGCCAGGGGCTGGCGACTAGCACCAAGGCGTAAATCCCGATAAAAAGGGAAGGCATTGCCTTTGTAAAGTAAACAAACACCACAGAGTAAGCAAGCGGAAAGTAAACACTAAGCAAAAGCAGAGTACAACTGGAAGTGCGGAAAAGTAAATGGGCCAGTATACAAACCCAAACTGAAAGTAAAGTACAACTCGAAAGGGAAAACAACAACTGAAAAGTAAAAGCCGCTACACCGGGCTGTCCACTGGAAATCCCACCTGAAGGGTGGGTACAGATAGCTCCACTGCTCCACGGGTCCCGCCGTCCGCTCCGAGCACGTCCCGTCCAGTGGTCCACCTCCAGGTACCGTCCTGCTCTGCAAGCCTCAGCTAAGATCAACGTTGTCCGTCGTCTGCAACCAACACAACGTAGTGCGGGCAAAGCCCGTGCAGGGGTGAGTATAAGCTACTCAGTAGGGACCCCGAGATCCCTGAAGGTCTCTCAAATCCACAAAGGATAAACCACGAAGAAAGGTATAATCACGAAGTAACAACCGACACTGCTTAGGTATATGCCCATACATATACCTAAGTCATCAATTCAAATACGCTCCATCCTCCGAGCCCAAGTACAACTCAGTCCACACAGGAAAGTAAACGCATTCCACACAGGAAAGCAAAACGTAATCCACACAGGATAGCACAACACAATCCACACAGGAAAACAACAGGATTCAGCTCACACAGGTATACATCTTCAAAGGACGATAAAGATGATCTCTGATCCATCTAAGTCGTCGGACCCACGAAGGATCGATAGGTAACTAACCCCCGCAAAAGACCCACACAGGATCGGGCCCACGTAGGACCTGTAGGCGCTGGTTCACACAGGACCGCTGAGCGCAAAGACCCACACAGGATCGGACCGACACAGGATCGGGCCCACACAGGACCTGTAGCACTGATCCACGTAGGATCGATGAGTGCTGAAGTCGTCGTCGTCGAATCCACACAGGATCTCTGTACTGTCGTCGTCGCAGTCACAGTAGCAGTAGTAGCAGTAGTAGTAATAGTAACAGTCGCAGCCAGCACTAGGGTTCCCGCACACAGCAAGCTCGTTCGGAGGGTCCGCTCCACGAGCCGAGAGGCTGATACATCAACTATCACAAAGTCCAGAGTTGATGTATCCAAAAGTTCCGTATCGTCAACAGGAACTCAACGCAACAGACGGCGCGTCGATCGGACGCCCGGTCTGAGAGTTATTGGCATTTTCGTCCCCGGGGCCCGGTTGGTTTTTAAGGCAAAACCAACCCGACCGTACTCCACCTGCGTCCAAACCTCGGGAGGAGTATGCCAAAAGAACCGTCTCACTAAGAGGAACACAACAAAGCTGACAGCACATCAATCGGACGTCCGTAGCTCAAGATATGAGCGTTTCCGCTCCGAAGGCCCGGTTGGTTTCGTGAACGAACCAACCCGGCCGAACTCAAAGTGTTCCGAAACCTTGAGTGCGATATACCGAAACGACCGTCTCGATCCAAGGATCGCGTTGCCGCAGACGGTTCATCAATCGGAGGTCCGTGGCTCAAGTTATGGCCAAAAGACCGAAACAGTCTCGAAAACGGGGGGTCCGGGTCCGGGCCGACCCGGCCCGACCCCCCTGGGTCGGCCCGAACCGGGTCGCCCGGTCCGCTGGACCCGGCCCGGCCAATGGCGGCCCGGCCAGCGGTGGCGCGGCCAGGGTGCCGCGCATGCGCCGCACGCGGGGGTGAAACCCCCCCCCCCCCTTTTCGGATCTCGGCCGGCTTTTGCCGGCCGTTTTTAATAAACACACGGGACCCGCGGGTCCCGCCTTCTAACCGAACCGGCCGCCGGCACAACCGGCCGCCTTCCCCATCTCCGCCGCGGCCATAGTCGCGGCTCATCTGAACTCCGGCGGCCGGCGAGGCCGGCCGCCCCTGGCTGCTCCGCCGCGGCCCTTCTTGATCTCCGGCGCCGGCGGCTCGGCTGCCGCCAGTCTTCCCGTCTCGCCGCGGCCCGGTACCGGCCGCGGTGTTCGTCGTCCGGCGCGGTGCGACGGCACCGCGCCCCTCCGCCGCGCCTTTGATTCCCCTTGACGCGGCGCGACGGCGTCGCGTTCTTGATGATTCTTCCACGGCGCGGCGCGACGGCGCCGCGCAATATAATAGTACGATTATCCGCGTGGTGCGACGGCACCACGCCACCTTGTTTCCACCCGCAAGATAAATCAACAAGAACGATGGAGGGGGTTCGGCCGTGTTCATGCGGTCTGGCCCCCTCACGTTAAACAATAACACAAATTTATAATCCTCACGTTAGTCATGCTAGAACCACGAACAAGGATAAATAAATAAGCAATAACAACAACCCCTACCTTGGGTATAGGTTCGAAGATTTGTCAACGTCCCGCGGAAGACAACGTCGCGGAGGTCGGGCGTCACGGTAATCGTTCGTCAAATCTGATGACGAAGAGGTACGTCGTTGGCGAATCTTCTTATGTCGACGAAGGGAGTCCGAGGAGGAAGCGGTGTTCCCTCTCGTTGACACGGAAGACGAAGAAGAGAGGAGCGGCGTTCTTCGTCGGAGCTTGAGCGTTCTTCGTCAAAGCTTGAGCGTTCTTCGTCAAAGCTTGAAGAAGAAGGAAAAGCTCTCAAAAGCTCTCAAGATGTCTAAACAAGAACTAACCAAATAAAATAAGATTGAGACTTATTTTATTCACAAACTTAACAAATGAAATTCAAAGGTTTGAAATTCAAAAAGGATAACTCCAAAATTAAATAACAATTGTCATGTCATTTAAAGAGGGGTTAAGGGAGTTTGGGAGAAGATGAAAAATTTAGGGTTCGTGTGGGCCCCACCACACTTAATCCTCTCAAGGGAGGTTAAGTGGGTGTGGGTCCCACCCCTAACTTCCTTTGAGAGAAGTTAACTAACAAGTTTAAATAAAAATTTGTAAGTTAACTTCTCTCAAAGGAAGTTAGGGGTGGGACCCACACCCACTTAACCTCCCTTGAGAGGATTAAGTGTGGTGGGGCCCACACGAACCCTAAACTTTTCATCTTCTCCCAAACTCCCTTAACCCCTCTTTAAATGACATGACAATTGTTATTTAATTTTGGAGTTATCCTTTTTGAATTTCAAACCTTTGAATTTCATTTGTTAAGTTTGTGAATAAAATAAGTCTCAATCTTATTTTATTTGGTTAGTTTTTGTTTAGACATCTTGAGAGCTTTTGAGAGCTTTTCCTTCTTCTTCAAGCTTTGACGAAGAACGCTCAAGCTTTGACGAAGAACGCTCAAGCTCCGACGAAGAACGCCGCTCCTCTCTTCTTCGTCTTCCGTGTCAACGAGAGGGAACGCCGCTTCCTCCTCGGACTCCCTTCGTCGACATAAGAAGATTCGCCAACGACGTACCTCTTCGGACGTACCTCTTCGTCATCGAATTTGACGAATGATTACCGTGACGCCCGACCTCCGCGATGTTGTCTTCTGCGACGTTGTCTTCCGTGGGATGTTGACAAATCTTCGAACCTATACCCAAGGTAGGGGTTGTTGTTATTGTTTATTTATTTATCCTTGTTTGTGGTTCTAGCATGACTAACGTGAGGATTATAAATTTGTGTTATTGTTTAATGTGAGGGGGCCGGACCGCATGAACACGGCCGAACCCCCTCCATCGTTCTTGTTGATTTATCTTGCGGGTGGAAACAAGGTGGCGTGGTGCCGTCGCACCACGCGGATAATCGTACGATTATATTGCGCGGCGCCGTCGCGTCGCGCCGTGGAAGAATCATCAAGAACGCGACGTCGTCGCGCCGCGTCAAGGGGAATCAAAGGTGCGGCGGAGGGGCGCGGTGCCGTCGCACCGCGCCGGACGACGAACACCGCGGCCGGTACCGGGCCGCGGCGAGACGGGAAGATTGGCAGCAGTCGAGCCGCCGGCGCCGGAGATCAAGAAGGGCCGCGGCCCTACGGCCGCGGCGGAGCAGCCAGGGGCGGCCGGCCTCGCCGGCCGTCGGAGTTCAGATGAGCCGCGGCTATGGCCGCGGCGGAGAGGGGGAAGGCGGCCGGCCTCGCCGGCCGCCGGAGTTCAGATGAGCCGCAGCTATGGCCGCGGCGGAGAGGGGGAAGGCGGCCGGCTGTGCCGGCCGCCGGTTCGGTTAGAAGGCGGGACCCGCGGGTCCCGTGTGTTTATTAAAAACGGTCGGCAAAAGCCGGCCGATATCCGAAAAAGGGGGGGGGTTCACCCCCCGCGTGTGGCGCATGCGCGGCACCCTGGCTGCGCCGCCGCTGGCCGGGCCGGGTCCAGCGGACCGGGTCGGTCCGACCCGGTTCGGGTCGACCCGGGGGGGGGGGGGGGGGGGGTCGGGCCGGGTCGGCCCGGACCCGGACCCCCCGTTTTCGAGACTGTTTCGGTCTTTTGACCATAACTTGAGCCACGGACCTCCGATTGACGAACCGTCTACGGCAACGCGATCCTTGGATCGAGACGGTCGTTTCGGTATATCGCACTCAAGGTTTCAGAACACTTTGAGTTCGGCCGGGTTGGTTCGTTCATGAAACCAACTGGGCCTTCGGAGCGGAAACGCTCATATCTTGAGCTACGGACGTCCGATTGACGTGCCGTCAGCTTGGTTGCGTTCCTCTTAGTGAGATGGTTCTTTTGGCATACTCCGCCCGAGGTTTGGACGCAGCTGGAGTACGGTCGGGTTGGTTTTCCCTTAAAAACCAACCGGGCCCCGGGGACGAAAATGCCAATAACTCTCAGACCGGGCGTCCGATCGACGCGCCGTCTGTTGCGTTGAGTTCCTGTTGACGATACGGAACTTTTGGATACATCAACTCTGGAATTTGTGACAGTTGATGTATCAGCCTCTCGGCTCGTGGAGCGGACCCTCCGAACGAGCTTGTTGTGTGCGGGAACCCTAGTGCTGGCTGCGACTGTTACTATGACTACTACTGCTACTATTGCTACTGTGACTGCGACGACGACAGTACAGAGATCCTGTGTGGATTCGACGA
This sequence comes from Viscum album, assembly GCA_963277665.1. Taxonomy (NCBI): domain Eukaryota; kingdom Viridiplantae; phylum Streptophyta; class Magnoliopsida; order Santalales; family Viscaceae; genus Viscum; species Viscum album. Next base: position 236,970,818 of record OY728159.1, read on the forward strand.
CGACGACTTCAGCACTCAGCGATCCTACGTGGATCGGTGCTACAGGTCCTGTGTGGGCCCGATCCTGTGTGGGTCCGATCCTGTGTGGGTCTTTGCGCTCAGCGGTCCTGTGTGAACCAGCGCCTACAGGTCCTACGTGGGCCCGATCCTGTGTGGGTCTTTTTCGGGGGTTAGTTACCTATCGATCCTTCGTGGGTCCGATGACTTAGATGGATCAGAGATCATCTTTATCGTCCTTTGAAGATGTATACCTGTGTGAGCTGAATCCTGTTGTTTTCCTGTGTGGATTGTGTTGTGCTATCCTGTGTGGATTGCGTTTTGCTTTCCTGTGTGGAATACGTTTACTTTCCTGTGTGGACTGAGTTGTACTTGGGCTCGGAGGATGGAGCGTATTTGAATTGATGACTTAGGTATATGTATGGGCATATACCTAAGCAGTGTCGGTTGTTACTTCGTGATTATACCTTTCTTCGTGGTTTATCCTTTGTGGATTTGAGAGACCTTCAGGGGTCTTGGGGTCCCTACTGAGTAGCTTATACTCACCCATGCACGGGCTTTGCCCGCACTACGTTGTGTTGGTTGCAGACGACGGACAACGTTGATCTTAGCTGAGGCTTGCAGAGCAGGACGGTACCTGGAGGTGGACCACTGGACGGGACGTGCTCGGAGCGGACGGCGGGACCCGTGGAGCAGTGGAACTATCTGTACCCACCCTTCAGGTGGGATTTCCAGTGGACAGCCCGGTGTAGCGGCTTTTACTTTTCAGTTGCTGTTTTCCCTTTCGAGTTGTACTTTACTTTCAGTTTGGGTTTGTATACTGGCTCATTTACTCTGTGGTGTTTGTTTACTGTACAAAGGCAATGCCTTCCCTTTTTACCGGGATTTACGCCTTGGTGCTAGTCGCCAGCCCCTGGCCTATGGAAGGCGGGCTTGGGGTAGTCACGGCACGGACCCCGAGGGCGGGTCGTGACACATATGTTCCTCATGTATGTGAATATCTCTACCATACTATCCTTCTTACCTGTGAGTTCAGTGAACAACATTTGTAACACCCCAAAATGATAAATGGTTAAATGGATAAATGATATGAATCATGTCAACAATGTGCACCTTTCTTTTCGGGGTCTGTCTTATTAGAACTCCGCAGTTAAGCGTACTTGGCATGGAGTAGTGATCAGGATGGGTGACCTTCTGGGAAGTTTCTAAGGTGTGTGTGAGTGAAGACAAAGCACACTGGAAAGGACATGTGTTGGCCTGTGGGGACTGTCACTGGTCAGATGACCCGTTAAGGCACGTGGGTGGGCCCTAGGGTGGGGATCACGTGTCTGCGGGGCAACTGGTGGTACCTGGCAGGCTAAGACCCGGTGACCATATTAAGGTAGGGTGTCGGTGCTGGCACCAGGACCCAGTTTTCACAAGTGGTATCAGAGGAATCAGTTTTACCAAAGAACTAGGACTCTGGTCTTTTCTATGTGGCAATAGTGTTAAGTGTTTTGAGTGTGGTTTTCAGTTCGAGGAGTCCAGTGTTGGTCCAACGGTCGACATATCCATACACCAAGACCCTGAATTCTGATTTCCAAATCAGCGCACGAAAACACTGATTGTGTGTGTTTTGAAAAGTCTTGCTTGTGTTTTCTTGAGTCAACTCACCAGGTATAACTTTTAACCATGGCGCGCCTGTTTCTTTTTAGGATGTCGCCACGAAGACAGCCACCCAGGTTTCCTGAGAGAGTAGGCGATGACGGCCCACCGATCGATGAGGCCTCGATGCAGGGACTTCTCATAGCGTTAGCACCTTCGGGTGGTGTACCAGTAGCACCACTTCCTGTTGGGCATCCATTGCCACCAGCCCCGCCAGCAGAGGATGCACGCCGACTGAGCATGTTGAATGAGTATCAACGACAGAGGACTGCGAGGATCCGAGGCAAGATGGACCCATAAGCGGCTGAGGAGTGGCTGGAGGCTATGGCCAGAGTTTTTCACTTAGTTAGAACACTATCGGATTTTATGGTGATCCAGGCAGCCAGACTTTTTTAGGCAGCATCAGGGAGATGGTGGAGCCTGATGCTCCATATACACGATGAGGTGACCCTAATCTGTGAAGACTTTGAGGGCCTTTTCAGGGAAAAGTTAGTCCCAACGACCTTATGCTCTGTGCATATACAAGAGCTACTGCACTTACAACAGGGCAGTATGACAGTGGCTCAGTACTCGGTGAGATTCACTGATCTCTCCCACTACTCCACCGACATGGTACGAGACACTTTCTTCAGGTCCAGACCTTTCAGCAGGGTCTCCAATGGGAGATCATAGCATCGATGGTATCCTTCAGCATTCCGACATAGTCTGGGGTGCTTGAGCAAGCACTTTTGGTGGAGAGCTTCCTAACTGAGCAGGTACCGACATCGAGAGATACCACCGAACGATAGGTAACTGATTCATCTATAAGAGGCAGTAGGCAGATAACAAAGAGGTCCAAGCAAACTAGACCTTATGATGGACAACCCTGGGATACAGGGTCCGAGGTGCGAGGCTCACAAGGTAGAGGGGGGCAGGCGAAGGGCACACAGTGTTACACGTGTGGCGAGCAGGGTCATATAGATCGCGACTGCTCGAACCGCCGTACTGACGACCAACAGACGGTCGAGGGACCACTGAGGTAGAGGCAAAGGTTCGAGCAAGGAGGTTTGCAGGGTGGCGGATGTGGCAGAGGAGCTGGTCGTGCAGCAGGCGGTGGGCGACGTTTCGAGATTCTACCGCCACCATCGCCAGGTGGTCCACCCCGAACACAGGGAGCAGGAGGACAGGGATGAACTCAGCTCTAGGAAGCTGAGGCTTACAACCATGGCGCTCTAGAGATGATTAGAGGTACGATATGTGTCTACTCCACCTTAGTTGTAGTACATATAGATACAGGTTTCAGTCACCCTTTTATTGCCACGACCCATGTTCGGAGTTCAGATATTCCGATGGAGCCGTTGGCTCGATCCTTATGGCTAGTGACACCTACAGGAGAGGATTCGACGATCACGCACTGGTGCCGGCAGTGTGATCATACTCTAGGAGGCGAGAGCTGCGACTAGGATCTCCTAGTAGCAACGTCGAGGCCTTACGATGTCATCTTGGGTGTGGACTATTTATCCATAGTCCATTCTCAGATTGACTGTATTAGACGTGAATTACAGTGTGTCCACACAGATGGGAGCAGGTTTTCCTTCACCGGCGAGAAGGGAACCTTTGCCGCACAGGATGGACTTACCCAGAGGTGGGTGCAGTCGATTACTCATCAGTTGGCTAGCCTTAACCTTAGAGCAGTTGTTGTTGAGAGTCCAAGTTATCCTGTAGTGGTGGACTAGTATGTCGATGTCTTTCCTGATAATGTTCCAGGACTACCTCTATGTAGATAGGTAGGCTTTTACATCGACCTGTACCCCGGGATGACATCGATATCTACACCAGCATATCGAATAGCTCCCGCGGAGCATCGTGAGTTACGTGTACAGTTGGAGAACTTGCAGGGAAAGGGGTTCATAAGACCGAGTGTTTCTCCATGGGCAGCCCCGATTTTGTTCGCTAAGAAGGCAGATGAGAGTTTGAGACTCTGTGTGGACTATCGGCGCCTGAACCAGGTGACCGTTAAGAACAAGTATTCACTCCTGATGTTTGGTGATCTTTTCGATCATCTGAAGGGAGCTCACTGGTTTTCGAAGATAGACCTCTGATCAGGCTATCATCAGCTCAGGATACGAGATTAGGATGTGCAGAAGGCGGCCTTCAGATGTCGGTATGGCCATTATGAGTTCTTGTTTATGCCTGTCGGCATGACCAATGCCCCAGCAGTGTTCATGGGACTCATGAATAGGATCTTTCAGCCATACCTCGATCGCTTCGTTGTGGTTTTCATCGATGACATCTTGATATACTCGGCGACAGAGGAGGAGTATGCCTATCATCTACAGATGGTTCTGGATACACTTCGAGAGCACCAGCTTTATGGTAAACTCTCAAAGTGCTAGTTCTGGATATGGGAGGTCCACTTTCTAGGGCACGTTATCTTAGAGGATAGGGTTGAAGTGGATCTAGTGAAGATAGAGGTTGTGCTAGCTTGGGATCCACCCAGGAGCGTGACGGAGGTGCGGAGTTTCCTAGGGTTGGCTGAATACTACTGGAGATTCGTGCCTAACTTTTCCAGAGTTGCAGCACCCTTGTCAGCTTTGACAAAGAAGGGGAAACCTTTCCTGTGGATGGAGAGATTCCAATAAAGTTTCCAGGAGCTAAGGTAGAGACTAACGAGTGCCCCCATCTTGAAGCTGCCAGAAGAGGGCGTTGGGTATGTAGTTTACTGTGATGCATCAGAGACTGGGCATGGATGTGTCTTAATGCAGGAGTGAGTAGTGATTGCTTATGGTTCACAATAGCTGAGACAACGTGACCAGAGCTACGCTACCCATGACCTGGAGTTAGAAGCAGTGGTCTTTTCCTTGAAGATGTGGCGACATTACTTGATGGGTGAACGTTTTACAATCTACTCTGATCACAAGAGTCTCAGATATATCTACTCCCAGAAGGACCAGAACCTGAGACAGTGGCAATGGATAGAGTTCCTCGAGGACTATGATTTTGAGATAGTCTATACTCCTGGGAAGGAGAACGTGGTAGTAGATGCACTCAGCAGAATATCTGGTCTGCAGTTGCTGAGTGAGGCGACAGAGCAGCTTGCAGCATTGTAGATATCATTCATGGATAGAGATGGAGCAACATACCTCCAGTCTATAATAGTCACACCCCCACTCCTTCACCAAGTCAGGGAGGCGCAGCTTGGGGACACTGACTATGAGGCTCGACGTGCTCAGATATCCTCAGGACAGGCACCTGATGAATTTTATGAAGGTGGGGAGCATGTCATCCTCTTCAGTGGATGAACCATGGTACCAGTGACGCTACAGGAGGAGGTGTTGGGGGATTTCCATATGTCCTCTCTGGCAGTACATCCTGGTGTGGTGATGATGTTCCAGGACCTCCGGTGTCAGCACTGGTGTCCAGGAATGAAGAAGGCAGTGGTAGAGTTTGTTTCACGATGCCTCACTTGTCAGCAAGTGAATATAGAGCATTAGGTTCCAGCAGGCTTAGCTCAGCCACAAGAGGTGTCAGAGTGAAAGTGGGATGGGATCTCCACGGACTTTGTGACAGGGCTTCCATGTACGTCCAGGGGACATGATTCCATATGGGTGATCGCTGACCAACTCACCAAGCCAACCCACTTCCCACCTATCCGAGAGCAGGGATCAGTAGAGGGCTTGGGACGCCTCTACGTACAGGAGATCATGCGACTTCATGGGTGCCATCAATGATCGTCTATGACCGTGATGCATGTTTTACATCTCGGTAGTGGAAGGAATTGCAGGAGGCGTTCGGGGATCAGCTGCATTTGAGCACCGCATTTCATCCTCAATTGGATGGTCAGATGGAACGGACCATTCAGATGTTGGAGGACATGCTTCGTGCATGCGTCCTATATTTTGGTCGCAGTTGGGAGGATCACTTTCCCTCAGTGGCATTCTCATACAACAATAGTTATCACTCCACCATCAGTATGGAACCATTCGAGGCCCTATACGGCCGACCCTACCGATCACCTCTATGCTAGACAGACCTAAGGGAGTCAGCACTTATGGGTCCAGAGTTGGTACGGGCTACCACTAAGGAGCAGATCATCCAAGAGCGGATGAAGACTGCACATAGCAGACAGAAGTCATATGCTGATAGAAGACAGAGACCTTTGGAGTTCCAGGAGGGGGACCACATTTTCTTGCGAGTTTCTCCTCGACGGGGACTACAGAGATTTGGTCGAGGCGGCAAGTTATCACTGAGGTTTATCGGGCCATTTCTGATACTTCGGAGCATAGGCGAGGTGGCATACCACTTGGCACTTCCACCGTAGTTGGAGAAGGTGCACGAAGTCTTCCACGTATCCCAGCTGAGGAGATACATGCACGACTCATCTCACGTCATCGACCACGACGAGCTGGACTTAGATGATGGGGCGACATTTATAGAGGTTCTAGTAGAGATTGGGGATCGACAGGAGTGGGTCCTTCATGGGCAGTTGGTTCCTCTGCTGTGTGTTCGCTGGCAGCACGAGAACTTTCAGAAGAGCACATGGGAGCGGGAGGCTAAGATTCCTGCTCAATAACCCCATTTGTTTCCTTAGTCTATATTGTGGCTTTCGGGGGACGTAAAGCCCTAAGGTGTGTAGAATGTAAAGACCCAGATTTTTCCATGTAAATTTTTTTTCTTAATTATATGAAATTATTACAAGTCTGAAAAAATTGACGGCGTGTGATTCCGAGGCCTGGTGTTCCTGGAATGAATTTCTGGAAAAAAACAGGTACGTTTAGTAAACGCGTGAGCGGCGTTTTCTAACTTTTGAACTGTTGGTCAAATTAAAAATCTGAGGGCACCATTGAATCTGTAGCACCGGGATTCGTTTAAGGGAGGCTTTACTTTGACTGCAGTAGGTCTGGAGAAAAAGTTAGGTTTTTTGACTTTTTTTAAATGAAATGAAATAAAATAATTTTTTGTTATTTTACTTCATAATCCTTCAACGGACCAATTAAATGGAGGGGTCGGTGGTGTGATAAACTATTAAATGGCTTGACCTGCCAACCTTAAGTAACGATGACGTTGGGGAAATTAGGAAGCTTCCTAATTTATGAGCCTCATTAACTCCCCACATCGTTACTTACTCTCCCCCTCTCCAATAAATATAAAGTTTGGGAGAGGGGTATCATACAAGCCTCGCCCAGCAACAAAGTTTTGTTGGAGTGCCATAACGCTGAGCCCTTAGAGGACGGAGCCGACCCCAACAGGAGGTGACGTGCGATACCGAAACCCCGAACCGGAGTTTGACGTTCGAGCGGCAGCGAGGACAACTTGTTGGAGGGACGACGAACAACGAGACTCCCTCAACTGCGAGCACTCTCCAACGTTTCAAGGTAGGGGGTTATTTTCATTTGTTCCATTTTGATTCCCTCTTCCCCATTCTTGAAATTACACGAAGAACGCTGGTCAACCGACTAACGGGTTGACACATGATTCATTCGTCTTTGCGGGAGGTTATTGCGGTGAATCTTGTGGGGTTAGTCTTGTTGTTTAATTCAATTGTTATTAAACCCTTAACCCCCCCCCCCCAATGTTTACGAGCTAACATGGAGGGCGCGGCCCTAATGAACCCAGCCTGAACCCTCCTCTATATTGTTATCCTTGTGCCACCTTGGAATAACACGAGCACGTCAACGTACGCCACAAGAGGAAGGCCGCGACTCGTCATCCATGGCGAACGGAGGAGGCGACCGACACGACGGTCGGCCGCGGGAAGGAAGGCGTGGCGATGGTCGCGCCGCCGGCGAACGGAAGTTGCGGCCGAAGCCACAGCGAAGGCCGAACCCGCCTCCGGCGGGTTCCGCGGTGACCAGCGGCGCCCACGCGGCGTCACCGCCTCGCCAACCGAACGACCTTCAGGCCGTTCGGGAATTCGGGAGATCGGGGGGTTACACCCCCCCCCCCCCGCGTCGGACCAAATCAAGCCGCCGCCCTCAAGCCTGGCTGCCACCCTCGTAGCGTGTTGTCGCCCTTGGAGCGGGTCGTCGCCCTCGAGTCGGGCCGCCGCCCCTTTGCGGGTCGCCCCTCTTGCGGCCCAGACTAGAAATCGGCCCAACAGGCCGAGTCCACCTCATCCCCGCCCAGACCAGGTCAGGTCGGGTCGGTCCGACCGGGCCGGACCGGACCCGGGCCCAGAAACACTCAAAGGGGCTTATCTAGAGGACTGGATGCCCGTTTGACGAACAATCTGTAGCGTTGGGATCCTTGGAGCAAGACGGTCCTTTTGCCTTAATCCATTAGAGTTTCGGAGAAACTTGGAGTTCGGCCGGGTTGGATCACACCCGAATCCAACCGGGCCCTCGGCACTGAAATGTCAATAACGCACAGACCGGGTGTCTGACTGACGCGACGTCGGTTGTGTTGGAACCCTTATGACACGGCAGATCATCGGGTTACTTCTTTGGGAGACTTCGTGCAGGTTGAGATACGACTGATGGCTTGGGGAGCGGTTCTCCCAAGTGCACTACGTACGGAACCCTGCAACTGGATAAGACATGACGACTGCTGACTTTTCGACTCGGAGTGACTCAACGGCCGCGGTACGCAATGGGGAGGAGTACCTTAGCAGACCACGATGGGGGTAGGTGGTTCTGTGTGACCTAGTGGGCCACGGTGGGGAGCAGCTGCGGTACGCGATGGGGAGGAGTACCTTAGCAGGCCGCGTTGGGGGGGCAACTTTGTGTGACCCGGAAGACCCACAGTACGTGATGGGAAGAAGTACTTCAGCAGTTCACAGTTAGTGGGAAGCGCCTCTGTGTGACACGACAAACCCACTGTACTCGATAGAGGAGGAATTCTCCAGCAGTCGAGGCGTTCGATGTTGTGACTGAGGATGTTACTTGTTACAACCCCTAGAATAAATCCCGGTGTGAGCTGTCTTTACCTTGTACTTGTGATTGAGGTTATGCTATGTGGTACTTTACATATGTGGTACTTTACCTTCGTGGTGTTACCCTATGGTTTTTTAGTTTGGGGAGTCCAGTGTTGGTGCGGCGGTCGACGTATCCGTACACCAGGACCCTGAATTCTGATTTCCGACTCAGCGCACGAAAACACTAATTGTGTGAGTTTTGAAAAGTTTTTCTTGTGTTTTCTTGAGTCAGCTCACCAGGTATAACTTGTAATTGTGGCACACCTGTTTCTTTTCAGGATGCCGCCACGAAGACAGCCACCCAGGTTTCCTGAGAGAGTACGCGATGATGGCCCACCGAGCAATGAGGCCACGGTGCAGGGCCCTCTCATGACGTTAGCATCTTCGGGTAGTGTACCAGCAGCACTACTTCCTATTGGGCAGTCGTCGCCACCAGACCCACCAGCAGAGGATGCACGCCGACTGAGCGTGTTGCATGAGCTCCAGCGGCAGAGGCCTCTGAGGTTCCAAGGCGATATGGACCTGCATGCGGCTGAGGACTGGCTAGAGGCTGGAGGTTGTGGCCAGAGTTTTTCGCTTATTTGGGACACCAGCTGATTTTATGGTGATCCTGGCAGCCATCCTTTTTCAGGCAGTAGTAGGGAGATGGTGGAGCGTGATGCTCTAAATACACAATGAGGCAACCCTCATATGGACGGACTTCGAGGGCCTTTTTAGGGCAGAGTTCGTCCCAGCGACCTTATGCTTTGTGCGTATATAGGAGCTGTTGCACTTATAATAGGGCAACATGATAGTGGCCCAGTACTCAATGGGGTTCACTGATCTCTCCTGCTACTCCACCGACATGGTACGAGACCATTTCTTCAGGGCCTGGACCTTTGAGCAGGGTCTCCGACGGGAGATCAGAGCATCGATGGTATCCCTCAGCATTCCGACGCAGGCTAGGGTGCTTGAGCGAGCACTTTTGGTGGAGAGATTTCTAGCTGAGCAGGCACCGACAGCGAGAGCTACCACCAGACGATAGGTAGTCGAGTCATCTGCAGGAGACAATAGACCGATGACATAGAGGTCCAAGCATACTAGACCTTTTGTTGGACGACCTCGGGACACAGGGTCAGAGGTGTGAGGCTCACAAGGCATAGGGAGACAGGCAGGGGGCACACAGTGTTACACGTGCAGCGGACAGGGTCATATGACTCGCGACTGCCTGATCCACCGTACCAACGACCAGCAGACGGTTGAGGGACCGCAGAGGCATAGGCAGAGGTTCGAGCGAGGAGGTTCGTAGGGTGGCGGTTGTGGCAAAGGAGTTGGCCATGCAGTAGGCGGTGGGTGACGTTTCGAGATTCTACCGCCACCACCGCCAGGTGGTCCACCCCGACCATTGGGAGCAGGAGGACATGGACGAGCTCAGCTTCAAGCAGCCGAGGCTTATGACCACGACGGCCCGGAGATGATTAGAGGTACGACCTGTGTCTATTCCACCTTAGCTGCAGTACTTATAGACATAGGTGTCAGTCACTCTTTTATTGTCATGACTCTTGTTCGGCGCTCGGAGATTCCGGTGGAGTCATTGGCTCGATCCTTACAGGTAGAGACACATACGAGAGCGGATTCGATGATTATGCACTGGTACCGGCAGTGTGAGCTTACTCTAGGAGGCTAGATATTTGGCTGGGATCTCCTAGTAGCGGCGTCGAGGCCTTACAACATCATCTCGAGTATGGACTGGTTATCCATAGTTCATGCTCAGATTGATTGTATTAGGTGCAAAGTGCGGTGTGTCCGCACAAATGGGACCATGCTTTCCTTCACCGGCGAGAAGGGAACTTTTGCGGCATAGGATGGACTTACCCAGAGGAGGGTGCAGTCAATTACTCATCAGTTGGCTAGCCTTACCCTCAAAGCAGTTGATGTTGAGAGACCAAGTTATCCTGTAGTAGTGGACCAATATGACGATGTCTTTCCTGATGATGTTCCAGGACTACCTCCACGCAGAGATGTAGACTTTTACATTGACTTGTACCCCGAGACGACACTGATATCAACACCAACAAATCAGATGGCTCCCGTGGAGCTTCGTGAGTTACATGTACAGTTGGAGGACTTGCAGGGAAATGGGTTCATAGAACCTAATGTTTCTCTATGAGCAGCCCTGATTTTGTTCGCCAAGAAGGCAAATGGGAGTTTGAGACTCTGTGTGAACTATCAGCGCCTGAACCAGGTGACTGTTAAGAACAAGTATTCACTCCCAAGGATTGATGATCTTTTCGATCAGCTGAAGGGAGCTCGCTAGTTTTCGAAGATAGACCTCCGATCAGGTTATCATCAACTCAGGATACGAGATGAGGATGTGTAGAAGATGACTTTCAAATGTCGGTATGACCTTTATGAGTTCTTGGTTATGGCTTTCGGCATGACCAACGCCCCAACAATGTTCATGGGACTCATCGATGAACACCACCACGAATCGATCGAGGTATGGCTGAAAGATCCTCCGAGCCCGAGAACACTCAAAGGGGCTTATCTTGAAGACCGGACGCCCGTTTGACGAACCATCTACGGCGTTGAGACCCTTGGAGCAAGATGGTCCTTTTTTCCTTACTCCATTAAGTTTCGGAGAAACTTGGAGTTCGGCCGGGTTGGATCGCACACGAATCCAACCGGACCCTCAGCACTGAAATGCCAATAACGCACAGACTGGGCGTCCAACTAACGCGTCATCTATTGCATTGGAACCCTTATGACATGGCGGATCATCGAGTTACTTCTTTGGGAGACTTTGTGCTAGTTGAGATATGATTGATGGCTTGGGGAGCAGTTCTCCCAAGTGCACTACGTATGGAACCCTATGACTGGCTGAGACCTGACGATTGCTGACTTTTCGACTCAAAGTGACTCAACGACCGTGATACGCGATGGGGAGGAGTACATTAGCAGACCACGATGGGTGTGGGTGGTTCTATGTGACCTGGCGGGCCATAGTGGGGAGCAGTCGCGGTACGTGATGGGGAGGAGTACCTTAGCAGACCGCGTTGGGGTGGGGGGATGGCTATGTGTGACCCGGCAGACCCACAAAACGCGATGGGGAGCGGTACTTCAGCAGTTCAAGGTTAGTGGGAAAATGCCTATGTGTGAAGCGACAGACCCACTGTACTTGATAGAGGAGGAGTTCTCCAGCAGTCGAGGCGTTCGACGTTGTGACTGGGGATGTTACTTGTTTCCCCTAGAATAAATCCTGGTGTGAGTTGTCTTTGCTTTGTGTTTGTGATTGATTTTATGTTATGTGGTACTTTACATGTGTGGTACTTTACCTTCGTGGTGTTACCCTGTGGTTTTTCTTTGTGGAATTCTAAAAGACCTTCGGGGTCTCGGGGTCCCTGCTGAGTATCGTTATACTCACCCCTGCACGGGTTTCGTCAGCACCTTGTTGTGTCTTGTGCAGACGACGTACAACATTGATCGAGGCTGAGGGTGCCAGGACTGGACGGTGCTTGGAGGTGCACATTTGGTGTGACATGACGTGGAGGAGATGGGCGGACGTGGAGTATTGTAGAGGCGATCTGTACCTACCCTTCAAGTAGGATCCACTGTGGACAATTCAAGAGCTGCTTTTCACCTTTTAGTTGTTTTGTACTTTTCAGTTATACTTGTACTTTTCCAGTTGGGCTTGTATTCCGGCCTCTTTACTTTTAGTACACTTTTACTACAACAGTTTACTTCACAGTTGCTTCTTGTTGTGCTCTCGGACTGTGTGTTTGTACAGGTTTAAAGGCAATGTCTTCCCGTTTTAGAGAATATGTCTTTCGGTGCTAGTCGCCAGCCCCTAGCCTATGAAAGACGGACTTGGGGTAGTCATAGCACGGGCCTCGGGGGACGGGTCGTGACAACATTTCATTCCGGGCATCCTTCATGCTTCATTCTAGCTAATCAATATCTATTTTAATTATTTTGGGGTCCCAAGTGCAAGGTGGGTGATCCTTGACCCATACCTGGAGATCATGATTGAGTCTTCTCAGTTTATTGTGAAGTCGTGTCCATGTGTCTCCTTAAATGGGTTGTTTCTAAGAATTACTAACAATGTGTTGGTATCTAGGAATACTAGTGCAGTGTTGGGAGAAGTTGAAGCAGTCAAGTCCCTCCTTCCTACTAGACAAGGAAACCGAGAGTGGTGAGTGATCAAAAATTCCTCAAATAAGATGAGTTACCTTAGCATTAGGATTTGAGGATATAACATGAATATTATCCAAACATCTATCCAGGTGATTAAATGAGCGATGACCCCCTCTTTGATTATTGCACCAAGTGAAATGATCACCGATATATCCCAGTCCATCAATCCATTACCGTCCATGAATGGAGTGAAGTCCAATCTGGCCTTCTTATTAAAAACTCATCTACCTTTCTATTCTTATGGATCAACTATAACATTGAAGTCCCCTCGAACAAACCATAGAGAGTCTCTAGGATCAAAATCATCAAGTCCCTTCCATAAGGATGTTATTTTATGGACCTCACAACTTATATAGATGAAGGAAAAGAGGCTTTTGTTTCATGTGTTAACATTTGTGGTGATGAACTGTTCATCCACTTGTATCAAATCCATTAAAATGTTACTGCGTAGAAGAGCCATATGCATAGATTCATGGCACTAGCATTCCTGGATGCGTGCATTTTAATTATGCACGCAGACTCTCCTATTTCTGACGATCTTCTTTTGGGTTCAATTACGGTAATAATAGAGGCATTTTTTCCATGCTTCTAAAGTAATGTAATCCATTTTTTCCTAGTCACACAGGATGCTGGAATTCTAGATGAAGATTGGTATCATTGGATATTGAGGTGCTTGGCATTGGTCCTAGGAAGATTGGGTACTTTCATTTGAGTAGAGTAGCATTCCATAATGAATATGGATTTGGATCATGTGAAAACTCCGCTTGCTTGAAATGATGGTGTAGAAGCTGGTGGTGTAGAGAAGTCATGTGAGTGAGAGGAGTCACCGTTCAGCATGATGGATGAGGACTATGGGGGTAAACCTTTCCCCTCACAGTCTGGAGTAGCTTTAGATAAAACTCCCGAAGGAAGAAGAGATTTGGGATCATCCTTCTAATATAAGTCCCCCTAAGGGACCAAAGATGGAGGGAGCCTCTCTTCAACTGTGAGCTCCAGATCCTTAGGAGACTCGTTGGTGGGTGATCTTGGGAGGAGGGGCTACAGAATAGGGGGTCTTGTGTCTCTAATAGAGATAATAAACCTTGGTTGGGAGGAATCCATTCTTTTCCCAAGAGATAAATAAGGGTCCATATGGAACAGAGAAGCCGCTAGTGTAGGGGAACATCGATATAAAAGTCACTAAAGACAATCTTGAATAAGCCTCTTCAACCAGACGGGAAGAAGAAAGGGACCTGAAAGCTTGAGCTGACATATCACCCTGATGGGAGAAAAGCTCAGCTGAAGCTTCCTCATCGCCCCATGAGATATCCTGGACCGGAGCAGATACATTGGAAACTGATCGGTACTCAGACTGAACACCAAAGGAATTCATCTGGTTAAAACCTCCATGAGCCCCTTGACGGTGGTGCCTGCAAGCGGGAAAAGTATGGCCCTACAGCCTACAAAAGGATAAATACCCTGGAAACATAGGGTAGACAATTTCCTGGTTCAATGTGAAGGAGCCCTTCACCCTGAGATAGATCTGGTCTAGAGGGTGGGTGGGGGTGAGATATGTCCATGTGCAAAAAATTTGCGCAAAAAAATAATCCATACAATTCAATGTAGGATTATCTTCACATTTAAAACCTCCAAGAGAATCACCAATAGATTTCTATAAGGCTTTATTTTGAAAGGGAAGGGAGAGTCCCAGAAGATTAACTGAAGCTGCCACTTGAAAATCCTCCTTTACCATATGAATAGCCATCAGCCAACGGGTTAGATTGAAGCACCGCCGACCGGAGGGCCGATGAGCATGACACCAAGCCTGATGGAATTCCGCTTCTAATGCCAAAACTAAGCAAAAAAAAAATCTAGTGCACTGCAGAGATGCGGGCTGGCAGCTATAAAACCCTAGATTAGACCAAGTGTTTGAAAACCAGAAGTAAAGGCTTTTCGCTATTAATGTCCCCATGAGGCAAGTAGAAGCTTCAACAAATTCTGAGACAGGAACCTCCCTTGGCGGATAATAACCGTCTAAAGAAACCTTATTATGCCAGACCATATGAACCTCCGGGAAGCAGGGGAAAGGAGGGGGTGAGAAGAATTGCACATGACATCCTTGAAGGAGAACTCACCGTGCTGAGTGAGAGGAGAAGCGCTAGATGATAAGGGAATCACGGGAGGAACAACCAGGATCGGCACAATCGAGGATCGAAGGAAGATAGGACGAGAATGGTTGAAGAATTTTGAATTCCCGAAGGCGTGTGGGGAACATTCTCCCGATCTAATAAACCCATTCTAAAATATAGGAAAAAACATTTAACGTGATTATGAAACTTTTGGAGACATTTTATTGGGTTAATGTATATATAATTATTTTAGTTTAATGTGAAGTATTTCATTAATTTTTCCTGAAATAATATTTTAGGTACTGATAACTGTTAGGTTTCATATGGTCTTGTTTATTGATGTAATTATGGCAAAAAATAATTTATTATGGAGCAACTAGATGATTGAAATTTGATTGGGTGACTAATATAGTAATGTTATTTTAAAAATATATCTCCATATTTTTGGTCTTGAATATTGAAAGGCATTGGAAAAAAAATTTAGTTAATACCCCTTTAATATTGAGGTTATTTAAAAATTATTTAGTTTGAACATTGGTTATTACTGTTGAATTTTGAGATTAACATATCATATGATGGTTTACAAATTTTGGTAAAAAAACATACCATATTCTAACAGTTTTGATTTTTGTTAATATCTAAATAGTAGTAAAATATATTTATTATCCGCATGTCTTTTGGGTCTTTAAAAACTGATTTTAGTTTTTTAGGAATGAAACATTCATCGGGAATAGTCATCGTTTGGAAAAAAAATTGAGATTGTGGGGGAAATTGTCTCATCATGTAAGTATATTTACTTATTCACTTAGTCTAATTGGTAAATGAATTATTCATCTATTAGAAATGGATCATGAAACAATTTTTTTTTACTATTTACGTTATTTTTTATGAAACCAATTACCTTTTCACACATATTTGTTTTATGGTTTTGTGTTTGTTAACTTTCCTTTGACCATTCATTTTTTTGGATCAATGATCTCTATCACTCCATATAATTATTTGGGAATTATTATTTTCTCCCATGCCCAAATATTCACTTACCACCTTTTTTATCCTATTTGGAAACCTAATATGTGTTATTCCATTTTTCCTCTCCACTTTCCTTTCCCTATTAACAAGCGGATGTTTTATTAACCCTATTTATGATTTGGGTTCACAAAAAAGTATTTTCAAATATCCAACCCTTTATTATCGAGATAAAGATAAAATTTATAGAATACAATTTATTAAAGGGGTAAGGAATATGTAACACCCCAATATTTCAAAAAACAAAAAGTATTTTTGATAAAGTATTCGACACACAACACCAAGCTTAAATAACCCGCGAGATATATAACCGTTAGAAACTAGTCGTTAGATTGGCGGGTATGAATATTATTAACTACACTATGAAATATATATATATATATATATATATATATACATACATACATACATACATACATACATATATATATATATGTCCTACTAAATATAAATTATTGATAAATATTTTGTAAATAATTAATCAATTTTTTGTAATGTAATTTTCTTCTTCAAAAACATGTTTTCTTTTAAAATGCTTTTCATTTCTTTTAATGAAAACCTATTATAATTGATTTTTTGAACATTTCGAATTTTTTTTAGAAATTTTACTTAATTTTTAAAATTTAAATATCAAAATTTACTTTGTGTAAAATTTATTGTTTTTGGGAAAATATTGGGTTTTTAGTGAATAGTGAAAACACCGATATTTGAAAAAAAAAATCATTTCAATTCATGAAATTAATTAATTTAAATATTCCATTATGTTTTGAATATTATTTAATTTAAAATAATATTTTTTGTTAAATTTAACCTATTTTATTACTTTTTAATCACTATTATGTGGGATTTTAGTATAATTTTGTTTTTGGGGTAAAAATAAGATTTTTCTAAAAACTGTTTTAAAATGTATAATGTTTATCCATTATAGTTAATTAAAATAATCCATAATGAGTAATTTTTTAAATAAAAATTATATATAATATATCAATAAATATTAAATTATATTCATAAAATCATTATTATTAATGATAAATTTAATATAAAATCATCTCTTTCTTGAAAAAAAAACTTCTTGAAAACCCACTTTTCTATCATGTCACTACTGAAAAATGGACCTATCCCCACGGTTTCCCCCAAAACCGTGGGGATAGGTACCCCTATACCCACGGTTTTTGAAAACCATGGGCATAGGTAAATTTTCCAGACCTATACCCACGGTTTTCCAAAACCGTGGGTATAGGGGGTCTATCCCCACAGTTTTTCAAAACAGTGGGTATAGGGGGTCTATCCCCACGGTTTTCCAAAATCGGGGGGATAGGTCCTGAAAAGGCACCTATTCCCACGGTTTTCCAAAACCGTGGGTATAGGGGTACCTATCCCCACGATTTTCCCCAAAACCGCGGGGATAGGTCTGGGCTAAAATACATATACCCACGGTTATGAAAAACTGTGGGTATAGGTTTCCCGTGTGTGCGCGGGAATTTTTTTTTCCGTGGGAAGGAATTTTTTTTTGTGGGAGACCTATACCCACGGTTCTTCCCTCCATACCCACGGTTTATATAACTATATTTAACAAAATATAAATATATATACACATAGGTGATGTTAGGGTAGTGGTTAGATGCAGTGTTTGCAGTGAAGAGGTTGCGGGATCGAAACCCACCACCTGCATTATTTTAGGATCTATACCCACGGTTTTGAAACTGTGGGTAAAAGCCTTTGACACCGTGGCAATTGGGTATGTTTCGTTGAC
Source organism: Viscum album (assembly GCA_963277665.1). Classification (NCBI taxonomy): domain Eukaryota; kingdom Viridiplantae; phylum Streptophyta; class Magnoliopsida; order Santalales; family Viscaceae; genus Viscum; species Viscum album. The sequence continues at coordinate 236,988,411 of OY728159.1, forward strand.
ACGGTGGAAGAACACCTATACCGACGCTATTCCAGCCCACGGTTCCCAAAACTGTGGGTATAGCCTATACCCACGGTTTTGGGGGCTATACCCACGATTTTGAACCGTGGGTATAGACCGTTTTTCCAGTAGTGTGTATGTAGGATTTGTTTTAAATTTAATTTTTACGCATATGTGAATTAAATTTGGTATGGTATATTAAATGTCATGAATAATAAGTTTTTATATTTTCCATTAAGTTCAACTTTATTTTTGAACATAATTAATATTGAAAATAGTAAAAATTAATTACTACGTTTAAGGTAAAAATGGGTTTATCGCAGGTTAATCTAAAACGATAAGGGTCAAAATGACCTAAAAACTTCTCTAAAAAATATAGGATGAAAATATTTATTAATTAATTTATAAGGCTTAATAATACTCCATTTTGGTACCCTTTTGGAATGTGAAAATTTTGGTTACACATTTTTCTTTTCAAAAACTTAAAAGTGTGCCAATGAACTCTCTTATAAAAGGCCACCAACTCTCCTCTATTATTCATAACTTAAAACCCTTTTGATTAGGATAATACATACCAAAATAACTTCTCAAAATCCATACCCTCATCTCATAATCAATGGTTTTTCTAGACACCCATCCTAGGAATTCTTTGTGGATAATCCTAAGGATGTGGTCCAAGATACTGTAAACTTCTATACTACGATTTTTTTAATTTAATCTTCCAACTCATAAAAATATCTTTACACTATGATCATATATTGAAAATATCATCTACTATATACTTTTATGTTATTATATTAATGTAACAACATAATCCATCACCTATTCCATCAGATGAGATACAACATGATCATTCGTGTGTATGGGGGACTACTGCCTCGCAAACCTTTGTAATTATTTTTCTATCATCACCTCTCATGGATTATTTTAATGATGAATTTAATGCGTATATATATATTGTTTTTAATTTATTTATAATTATTAATTTATTATATCACATATACCTTTTTTTACTTTTTATTATGTGGGTTATATGATAATGTTGTTCATGTGTACGGCGGACTACTGCCTCACAAAGGGATATGATTCCTTTTTCACTAATGATTTTCATTGATGGTAATAAGAAAAATGTTAATAAATATATATGATATAAAGTAAATAATTGTTATATTAATTTCATATTTATCATTCTGAAAAGATAAAATATCATTTTCTTTCTTACACTGAAAAATGTCAATGTCGATCGTGTACGTGTGGACTACCACTTCCATGAAGCGACGCGATTCTATTTTCATAACCACATCACAAGAATGATATATATAAGAATATTTTAAGAAATAATAATGTTTTTATGATATTATTATCATTATTTAATGATAAAATAATAAAAAACTTCTTACAATGATGATAATTGAAAAATGAAAACATTACTCATGTCTGTGTATGACCCACTATATCCATGATCATATCATAATTAATTTTTCACAACCATTTTTCATGATTGGTTATAAAAGTATAATTGTAAATAAATATTATATTTATGCAATTATTATTATTCTATATATGTTGAAATAATGTCATCATTGACCATGTTCAACCCACCAAAGCCATTTTAAAACAATGAACCAAACACCTTCAAATCACCAGACATGGACACAACTGGTTAAATATTTAAATATGTCATTAAAAATGTATAAAATAAATTATTTAATTATATGTTATAAATAAAGAAATTTTTTATCTCGCTTTTAATTCTTTGACACATATGTCATATTCACCATTTATATTTATTTATTATTGAATATAATACCTACAAATTTATTTTATGATTCCTTTAATGATTTTTTTTAATTAAAAAAAACTATACGAGCTTCTCTCTTTTCATGGGGGCTTGATGTAGATGTTACCAAAGTCGTTAGTGACTTCGACTCAATTTCCATTCATTGTGAAATATTGTAATGTTACACACCTATCATATTTTATGATTTTTATGTTCTACCACATTGACATATTTTATCATTAAAATTCTTATTTTAATAATATTTAATGTTTCATTTGATGTTATTATTTCATAGGTATTATGATTGAAAAGATTACTAAAGTTGAAATGGATTTATGTTACAATTTACTTTATTTTCAGTATTGTTTATATTGAATGATCTTTTAGAAGAAATAATATTCTTTTAATTTATTGAACCACATATAATTATTATAATCTAGTTATTAATGTGATTCAATTTTCTAATTTATCTTTCCTCCCTTATTTCTTTAACAAATATTGAGAAATTCCTTTGTAAGTAATATAGACCAGGTATCTTCTTTTAAATCAAGTATCTTTCTCTTTCATATCCATGTTTTCTAAAAAGTTTCAGAAAACGTTCTTTTCAAAAAATAAATGTTTTCCAAAGTCCATTTTACATGACATTTTTCCTTATTTTAATGTTTTTTTAAAAAATATTCTTTTTTTTCAAATGGGTCACAATTTCTACATTTTTCAAAATGTTTTAAAAAGAATTTTTATTTTTAACATTTATTAAATGAAAATATTTCCCTCTATAATTTCCATTATTTTCCTTCTAGTTTCCTTTATATGTTTTAATGGTCATTTTAAAAAAAAAATCTTCTTAATATTTATTGATTTTTTAGTTTTTAAATGATATTTACAAAACGAAATGTTTGTTTTCCTCGAAAATGTATTTGATGATCTTTCAATGTTACATCCATTATTCAATATAAAAACCATTATTGTTAATTATGCTTAAATGGTGATATTTTATAATGATATCATCCTAATTATTTATCTGGATTGATTATGATTCATTAAATTAAAATTTCATTGAACCTTTTTTACTTCCGCGGGTTAATCATTTTTCAAAGAGATTGTTATAGAACCCATTTCTTATCCATGGGTTAATCATGTATTAATGAGATTTTTATAGGACCTATTCCTTTTCCATGGTTTACTCATGTTTCAAATAGATTGTTATGCAACCTTTTTCTATGCCATAGTTTAGTCATTTTCTAAAAATAATAAAGGTTATTTCTATGAGTTTATGATGAATTGAATGCTCTATATACATTATTCATGATACGATTCTTGGATTTTTTTTATAATGATGGGTTGTTCCTTTATAAACCAAGGATGAGTGGTTTAGTTATAATCTACGAATAGGTTGTTACGTTATCAACCATGGATGGGTGGTTCATTGATAAACTAAGGATAAGTGGTTCCATGATAACCATATGATGCATTGGGTACTCCGGATATGGAAGTCAACCATATAGGCTATTCCATTTTTAAGAGTGATATGATGATAATGTTTCCATGATACCAATATTTTTAATATATTCTGGTTATGATTTTATAATGTTTCTTATGATCAAAATTTTTATTACATGGCTTATGATCATTTATTATTATGAATCTTTATTTGTTAATGCTTTATGCAATGTTTTTATTTTTGAATATCCATGTAGTGATCGGTATGAATATTATTATGTTATACTGATGCACTTTTATTATTTAATCATACCCATATCCCCTCCTTATGATTGATGATGAAATTTAATTGTTTATGCTTATGTTTACCCTTAATGGGCATTTTCTCTCACCCTTATTTTGTTTCATTTTCCCCAGGTTATCAAGAATTATATTGAATGAATTATGGGTAGAATGGTTTTATATGGATGTTGATTATGAAATAATATGGAATATTAAAATAATTATATAGTGGGAGACATACTCTCCTGAATTCAAGGGTATTATTTAAGTAAGTGTTTCTCCTAGTTATCTAAAAATATAAAACTAAATGTTCATTGAGAATGAAAGTGACACAATATTTACCTTTTGATGTGGTAAGTGTTGGATGAAGAGAATTGGGTAACCTTCATTGGTATCAAAGATGAAAATGTAAAGTTTATGTTTTCAGCCCCAAGTCCAGGAGTGTGCATTTTGGGTTTAATAAAATTATTTTTGTGTGAAGAGGAATGATAGTTTGGGTTAGTATTTATAGAAAAGTATAGGGTAATTCCTTGTTAATTACTAATCATAGGTTTTGGAATATAAGTGATAAAATAACCAAACCCACAAAATCAACAATGTTTTCCCCATGGTTTCAAAAAAATATTAGTTTTTTATATTTTTTGTAAATAACCAACGACATTAATACAATAACCATGATGTTGTGTATGTATGTCATGTTTATAAAGAATTCTCTTTATAATGTTAAAATATAATATAGGTTTTGTAGGTTTCATTATAGGTATTTAAAATTAATAAAATTACTCCAAAAAAATACCATAAAGGGGAAATATTTTTTTTTGACATGGGTACATTTTATAATACTTATTACATCATTGTTGGGAAATTATGATGTTATAATACATACCGTAAATTTATAACGTATTTAATTTTTACCCAAGAATGTTACAATATCAGAAAATTATGAAAAATTCACCATTGGGTAATTTGGACATGCCTATTAATAAATTAAATTTATTTCACAAAAATAATATTCTTAATATAAGAAATTGAACTTTTAAAATAAGTACTTATTTATTGATAAAATACTTGTTTTTACAATACAAATTCCATCCCGCCCTTTATAAAAATTACATTGGACTTCGTTAAATGATATTATCATTTAAATTTATATAAATATTTTTTCATAATATTTTTTCATGAAAATAAAATTTATTTAATAAATTCTTGACATTTTCAAAAAGGTTGTTTTAATTGAAACTATATATTTCCCTAAAATTATGTTTTAGTTTCTTCATATAGAAATATAATTTTTATCAAAATCATTATATAATCATATATATTTATATATGTTAAATAATAATGAAATGGAATAAATATAATCATTATTTTATTAAAAAGATAACATAAAAATTCATACTACTATGGTATTGATACATAACTACATATTACACAAGTGCATGCCATAATAGTAAGGTGTGCATGGTGGTAATTTTATTGGGTGGTTTAGCAAAAACGTTTTGGATGGTGAGTCATACAAGGTTTAACTTCTTACCTTAATGGTTCTACTCAAGTTTTAATTGTTTAATATAGGATTGGGATTGGGGAAAATAAAAACCATGTGATTCCATCTCCCTTGGAAGCTCCAATAAATGGGATTTATAGGGTATGATTCTTCTAGTTGAGGTCATCAATTATTCCTTCTTTTCCAATTATACATTATTATAAACTTAGAACATTATAATATTAATGGTCATTATAGAATTTATATATTATAAATGTTTATGATTCATAATTGTCTTTTACTACTTATATGAATATTATGAATATATTTAATAATGGTCCAAAATAACTGATGTAGTGTATGTGTTTTCTATAACTACATTACTTCATAAATAATTTCTTCATTAAAAATGGGTATTTAAACTATAAAGGTTTGGGTCATTAAAGATCCTCCCAAAAGATGTATTTGGATAAATTAAGAATCTTCTTTGTAATAGGGGGAGTCTATTTGGCATCATTAATAATTTATGAAGTAGGGATAAATCCATTCTACATATATCTTAGAATCATAGAACTACTAATCATATCTACATAAAAAATAATTTTATCTACTTTGCTATGCATTAGGTAAAATTTTTTATTGTCTAAGATCCATGAAATGATGATGTATGATAAAATACTTTTGCTTCAGTATGAAAGATTCAGTGAAATAAGGAAAACCTCTATTAGACCATTCTCTTCCATTCTATGAAATTTCTATGATAGTGTACATTAAATAGAAGATATATCCTTTATCCATTGTGATGACCCCACAAGATAAGGGGTCCCATTATAATGACTATATTAATTTCTTATTTGACATATATTTCTTCATTATCATTATATAGACATGATTATTCATCATAGAATCACACTAGTTACCTTTGAGATCCATCATAATAGGACCCAACACATAGCCTTCAGAGTAGTCCCTATAGAGACCCATACTTTTCATACGTAAGTATCACACCATAAAATATGAATATTCAATAAAAACATATCAACCCATGATATAACCATAAAGGTTTAGTGTCTTTGGAAAATTGGATACATAAACAACTGGTTGATAAAATATCTACATCATCTGCCACATAGTTCTTTATAACTAACTCCCTTCTTTGACACATCATATTGACATATTTTATTTCTATCATATAGAATATAAAACATAATAAAGGGTGTAATCAAATGCTCAATAAGGGTAAATGAGGGAGGTACAATAGAAAATTTAAAGCTAACTCGTTCTTAAAGGGTATAAGAATAATAGATTATCCTTGAAATTAAAATCTTATAATTCTTAGGTCATAATCATGGTTCATGGAATAAATCTTCTAAGTTTATAAGATATAAATTATAAAGGTATCTATGAATTTAATCCAAGATATCAGAACATTTGCATTATATCATATCACAAAATAGTGGTATAAAGTGCTTCATAATCATAATCATAGAAATAATATTTCAGGGATACCCACCAAGACATTCATAACATGTTAGTCTTGGGATAACCGCCCATGTACTTGCTTTAGACTTGGGATAACCTCCCATTTATCCTCTTTCATTCTTGGTATAACCTCCCATGTACACTCTTCCAGACTTAGGATTACCTCTTTCATACCATTTGAGCTCAAAGAACATTAATATTTACCCAATTCATTAGAGGTATATATAATTCTACATTCACTTATCACATAATGGAAAATATACATATTTGTTTAACAAGATCATAAAACATTCACTATATCATAACCTATGAAATGGAAATGGGTTACATAAACATTTCATTATTTCATCATAGCATAAACTGTGAACAGAAACAAGTTTCACAATGGTTTCATCATAACTTAATTAAAACATGGGAATGAAATGAGATTCATAGAGTCATAATTAAATTATCATCATTATTGTTGACCTCACCTGTTTTGATAATCTCAATCATGTATTCATATGTGCTGAAAATCCCAATTATGTTTTCATTCTCTATGATATTTTTAAGTATCATTGATCTATACTTTAATTCTTTCAAATCTATGATCAAACCAATAATAATCTTTAAAATAGTCTTTGAAATATGTTAATCCTCATTTATCCATGTTCATACAAGTTATAAATTGATTCTAACCCAATCGGATGTGTTCTGCATAAAACAGATAAGTAATCTGCCTATAGCTACTGATAAAGAGCTACCGGTAACCAGTCTACCGATAGACTTAGTCTACCGACAGACAGCTACCGATAGACTTAACCAGTCTACCGATAGACTTAACACAGAGCTACCGATGTGCTTATAAATGTAAGCTACTGACTTACAGACAGCTACCGATACAAACATAGAGCTACCGGTGTAAGTATAAGTAGCTACCGATGGAATAAGAGTCACCGATGGACGAAGCTACTGACAGACTCACTGATCCATCAGACTCACTGATCCATCAGACTCACCGATCCATCAGACTCACCGATGCATGGAGCTACCGATGCATGTACCTACCGACGCATGGAGCTACCGATAAACAAAGTCACCGATACAAGCATGTACCAACCGACGCATAGAGCCACCGATAGAGTCAAAGAAACTAATGACATTGAGCTACCGATGTTCAAGCTACCGATGTTCAAGCTACCGATGTTCAAGCTACCGATGTTCAAGCTACCGATGTTCAAGCTACCGATGTTCAAGCTACCGATGCTGATTACCTACCGATCACTCGACTCACTGTTTGAATTTCTTTATTTCCTATATTTAATCTATCTAACGGTCATATCATACATTTTAATGATTTGTAAAATATCTGATAAAGGTTGTCGGATGTCAGGAAACCGTACCTCGTACCTGCTGAAAAGAAATCTCTTCTGTCCCCTGTTGGGAGATAAATACGAGAAGACTACGCTGCCCAAAAAAGGAGCGAACTAGAGAAGTGCGTGGTGGATGATATATACCAGAAACACAAGAAGAGAAAGAAGGAGTTCCATCAAGAACACAGAGAAGCTCATAGACAATCAAGCATACTCGAGAAGTGTTCTGTGCATATAAGAAGAACACTGAAGAACTTCAACTACTACATTTTCACTGACTGTGAACCTGGAGCATACGACACTCTGTTTCTCAAACAGAAACGAGAAGAGGACTCAAACTCACTTCTAGTCGAATCCAAAGGAGTCCAGAGCTACACTGAAATCACCAGAACCACTTCTAAACTCTACAACTCTTGTTCTGTGATTTATTATTACTCTTTTCGAGCAGTGTGTGTTATCTGCTGTATCTAACACATACACTGTCTCCTGTACTCAAACTGAAGGATTTGAAAATCCTTACCAAACTCTTTCATTCTTTCTTTCCCACGAATAACAGTGGTAGAGGTCGTGTGTGACCTGGACAGCTGGTTGCTGTTGTATTGTTTCCCACGAAGAACAGTGGTAGAGGTCTCGGACCTGGACAGTTGTAAACTGTTGAACCCCGATCCAGGGTGTGGATCATTTTTATATAAACTTTTGAGAGGACTAAGTCTCGGCTTGAGACTGAACCTCTTGGTTACATTGTTGTGCCATCTCTTTCAAAGTTTTATTCCACTGCTAATCACTTTAAAACCAATACTGTTTTTAAAGTTACTTTGATAATTAAATTAGCAAGTGTTTATGTTAAGTGTAGATTAGTAAGTTAGTTTCAAAAGATAATCACACACTCCTGTGTTGATTAACTGGGAATTAATCAATCCCTCGAGAATCTGACAGAACCTCTACTTTGATATAAATTCACTACAGTTTAATTTATTATTTTATTTGGGGGTCTTTAAGACACTGTTTTTTAAATACAGAAATTTTAATTGGTACTCAATTCACCCCCCTCTTGAGTAAACCACTCCGACCAACACTTGGTATCATAGGTTGAAAATACTTTCTAAAGTACTCTGCTTTTGAACTGTGATTTTAGTTGTATTTTAAAGTTCTTAAAATTTCTGTTATATCTAAATTTTTATCTCTTTAAAATTTTCTCATCATGGACAATAGACTTGAGGGTGATGCTACTAACCGGACACCTTTCTTCAATGGAACTAATTATGCTCAGTGGAAACTGAAAATGAAAATTCATTTAGAAAGCATAGGTTTTGATATTTGGACTGCTATTGAATCAGAATACAAAATTCCTACTACTGCTAGATCTACTTGGGATGAACCTACAAAGACTGCTTACAATAACAATTGTAAAGATATGAATGCCTTGTACTGTTCTCTAGGAGATGAAGAGTTTAATAGAATTTCTGCTTGTAAAACTGCTTTTGAAATTTGGGATACCTTAGCTGTTTCTCATGAAGGAACAACTAATGTGAAAGAAATGAGATTGAATACTTATACTATCAAGTATGATAATTTTAAAATGAAGCCTGACGAACCCATTTCTGACATGTATCTCAGGTTCAATGAAATTGTCAATACAATGATCTCGCTGGGAAAGGATGTCTCATCGAAGGAACAAATTATGAGAATTTTGAGGTGTCTACCTGATAGATGGAGAGGAACATCTGTATCAATCAGAGAATCATGTGACATTGCTGGTCTACCTGTCAAGGAACTCATTGGCAAGCTGATGATGTATGAATAAGAGCTTAAAGTGAATAAAGAGGAAGAAAATGAACCTGCAAGAAAGTCTGTCGCTTTCAAATCCTCAACTTCAAAGAATAAGGACAAAGAAAAGCTTCAAGCTGTAATTGAAAGTTCAAGCTGTGAAGACAGCGAAAGTGATTCTGACAGTGATGCTGAGATGGCTCACATTGCTAGAAGATTTAATAAATTTTATAGGAAAAATAAGTTCTTCAGAAAAACAAATTATAAGGGTAAGTATGATCACCAAGGCAAATGGAAAAAGGATTGGAAGAAGAATGACAAATCAGATGATGTTGTCTGCTATGAGTGCAAGAGAAAAGGACACATTAAAGCCGACTTTCCAAAGCTGAAGTATAAAAAGAAATATGAATATAAGTACAATAAGTTTAAGAAAGCCATGAAGGCTACTTGGAGTGCTTCAGAAGACAGCACAAGTGAAGCTGAATCTTCAGACTCTGAAAGGAATCGAGCCAACATGTGCTTTATGACAAACAATTCTGAGGGAACTTGCTTGAAGAGCTCCTGTAAAGAGACCTGGTATTTGGACAGTGGATATTCAAGACATATGTCAGGAGACTTCTCTTGTTTCAATAGTTTAATAAAAGTTGATGGAGGCTTTGTCACCTTTGGTGATAACTCTAAAGGAAAAATCACCGGCCTAGGCCAGATTGGTAACACTGATTCAATTTTGATCTCTAAAGTTTTATTTGTTGATGGCCTTAAATACAATTTATTAAGTATTTCTCAGTTATGTGATGATGGTTTTCATGTTAAATTTGAAAATGATTCTTGCAAAGTTTTTAATTCTAAGAATGTTTTGGTATTTTCTGCCTTAAGAAATGAAAATATTTATGCTGTTAATATGAAATCTTTATCTAAGCAGAATATTACTTGTTTGAATGCTTTTCATAAATAATCTTGGCTATGGCACAGAAGATTAGGACATTGCAACATTCACTCACTTAGAAAACTTTCTAGGAAAAACCTAGTTAGAGACCTACCTAAATTAGAATTCTCAAATGATAGAGTGTGTAACCCCTGTCAAAAGGGAAAACAACACAAAGTTTCCTTTAAATCAAAGAAATAAGTTTCGACTTCTCAACCACTTGAATTGGTTCACATGGACTTGTTTGGACCATCAAGAGTTTCTAGTTTAAATGGGAAGCACTATGTTTATGTTCTTGTAGATGACTTTTCTAGATATACTTGGGTATATTTTCTAGCTCACAAAAGTGAAGCTTGTTCTTACTTTGTCAAATACTCCAAGTCTGTAGAGAACCTTAGTGGACTTAAGATTAAAACTTTGAGGAGTGATCATGGTCGTGAGTTTGAAAATCAAGATTTTGAATCTTATTGCTCACACAATGGCTATACTCATAACTTTTCTGCCCCTAGAACACCCCAACAGAATGGTGTAGTAGAAAGAAGAAACCGAACCCTTCAAGAAATTGCTAGAACCATGCTCAATGAATATGACCTGCCTATTTATTTTTGGGCTGAAGCTGTAAATACAGCTTGTTATGTCATTAATAGAGTCTTAATCAGACCTGTTCTTAAGAAAACCCCTTATGAATTGTGGAACAATAGAAATCCTAAGGTTAATTACTTTAAAGTTTTTGGTTGCAAAGTATTTATTCTGAATACTAAAGATAATCTGGATAAGTTTGCTTCCAAAAGTGATGAAGGAATTTTTCTGGGTTACTCTATTTCAAGTAAAGCCTATAGAGTATTCAATAAGAAAACCAAATGTGTGGAAGAATCTGTTCACATCAAGTTTGATGAAACTGATCCACATGAGCCTAAAAACTCTCTTGAGAATCTTGAAGAAGATTTGTCTATTCTGGACCTTAATGATAAATCTAAAGAACCTGTTATAAAAGCATCCAATTCTGGACTTTCTCCAGAATCTGCTTCTGTTGAACCCGAACCTATAGATGAACCTGAAATTTCTAGTCCAACCTTTACCAGATCAACGAGGATTCTAAAGAATCATCCTTTAGAAGCTGTTGTTGGTAATCTTGATAGAGGAACACAAACTAGAGCTTCTCTAAGAAACCAGGTTGAACATCAAGATTTTCTTTCACAACTAGAACCCAAAAATATCAACGATGCTATCAATGATGAATTCTGGGTAATAGCTATGCAGGAAGAATTAAATCAGTTTGAAAGAAACAAATTCTGGGAATTAGTTGACAGACCCAAGGACACTTTGACAATAGGCACAAAATGGGTTTTTAGAAATAAAGTAGATGAATCTGGAAATATAGTTAGAAACAAAGCTAGACTAGTTGCACAAGGATATAGTCAAGAAGAAGGTATAGACTATGAGGAAACTTTTGCACCTGTAGCTAGACTAGAATCCATTAGGATCTTACTTGCATATGCTGCACATCTGGATTTAAAGTTATATCAAATGGATGTCAAAAGTGCATTTCTAAATGGTTTTATAATTGAAGATGTTTTTGTAGAACAACCACCTGGATTTACTAACCCCCATTTTCCAAATCAAGTTTTTAAACTTTCTAAAGCTTTGTATGGTTTGAAACAAGCTCCAAGAGCTTGGTATGATAGACTTAGCAATTTCCTTATTTCAAAAGGTTTTACTAAAGGGATTGCTGATCCAACTCTTTTCATTAAAAGAATTTCTAAAGATGTTTTAGTTGTACAAATATATGTTGATGATATTATTTTTGGATCTTCTAAACACTCTTTATGTACTGATTTTTCAAAAAGTATGCAAAATGAATTTGAAATGAGCTTAATGGGAGAGCTTAAGTACTTTCTTGGATTTCAAGTATTTCAAAATGAAAATGGTATAATTTTGAATCAAAGTAAATATACAAAGGATCTTTTAAAACGTTTTGGTCTGGATAGTATCAAGGGAAGTGAAACTCCTATGAGTACTACCTGTAAATTGGATGTAGATGAAACTGGGAAACCAGTTGATCAAACAAATTACAGAGGTATGATTGGTAGTTTACTTTATCTTACTGCTAGTCGACCTGATATTATGTTTAGTGTGTGTATGTGTGCCAGATTTCAAGCTAATCCAAAAGAATCTCATTTTCTTGCTGTTAAAAGAATTTTTAAATATCTCAAACACACGGTTAACTTAGGTTTGTTTTACCCAAAAGGACAATCATTTGAGTTAATGAGTTATTCAGATGCTGACTTTGCTGGTTGTAAGTTAGATATAAAAAGCACATTAGGAACATGTCATTTGCTTGGAAAATCCTTAGTTTCTTGGTGTAGTAAGAAACAGAACTCAGTTGCATTATCTACTGCCGAAGCAGAATATATAGCTGCTGGTAGTTGCTGTGCACAAATTCTGTGGATGAAACACACTCTTTTGGACTATGGATATGTTTTTAAACATGTTTCAATCAACTGTGATAACACCAGTGCAATAAATATCTCTAAGAATCGTGTATCTCACTCTAGAACCAAACACATAGATGTAAGACACCATTTCCTAAGAGATCACTATCAAAAAGGTGATATTTCTCTTGAATTTATTGGCACTGAACATCAATTGGCTGATATTTTCACTAAACCTTTAAGTTCGGATAGGCTAAGTTACATAAGACACGAACTGGGAATGTTTAATCACAACCGGTGTGAAGATTCTCACTGATGTGAAATTCTCACCGACGTGAAAATTCTCACCGATGTAAGTTTCTCACCGACGTGAAAATTCTCACCGATGTAAGTTTCTCACCGACGTGAAAATTCTCACCGATTTGTTTTTCTCACCGATGATTAACTCACACCGATGCAATGTTTTTAAAACATCTGTCTGCTGCCAAGAATACGAATCGTTTTATATTATTTTTTATTACCCTATTTTAGTCGTTTATTTGGAATTCCTAAATGATAAAACTAAGTCTAAGCCACTTCTTACCTCACCGGGCTCAAAATCCCTCACCTTCGAACCTTAGCTCCCAAATCGACCAAGAACCCTAAACCCGCGATGGAAAAAACCAAGCTTCCTATCGTCAGAGATGAAAGAGTAGAACCAAACGCTAAGAAGCAGAAGACACAGCATAAAGCCAGTGTTAGTGAAGTCAGAACTAGATCGGGAAGGCGACCAGTGAATCCTCACTTACAGAATAGAGACATAGTAATCGAGAAGGAACTGTGCGTGGAATGGCTACTGCCTAGCAAATCGTTAGTACTCGAGATTCTGGAGGACCAGAAATGGGTGGATTGTTTCTCAAATAACAATGGCCCATACTACCCGAAGTTGGTAAAACAGTTCTATGAGTTTGTAACCTTTGAGAAGTCTGAGAATGAGAATCGAGTAAGCTCTTTTGTAAATGGAAAAGAGATGTCTTTTTCTTCAGTAGAGTGGGCTGAAAGTTTGAAAGTACCACATGAAGGTGTCTCTGGGTATGTATCAAGAGCAATGCCACCTAGCAGTGACATCTTTGATTATGAAACCGCCTTAAAAGAGCTGACTGGTAATGGAAATCAAAGGCAAGTGGTTGCTGCTGAAATGGATGGAGAAAATCGACTGCTTTTCAAGTTTGTTCAGCATGTGTTGATACCGAGGCGAGGAGATTTTGCAAATCTGAGATATCAAGATATCTATCTTCTTCATTTGCTATGACATGGTGTGAAGATCAATCTGTGCAGATTGCTAATGCTTCAAATGGAAGACATGATTAGACCAAAGTCAAAGACTAATGCTTTGTTCTTTGCCAAGCTGATTTCAGTGATGATAAAAGTGAAAGGAATAGCTGAGTCTCAGGATGAGACAGTTGTAATCAAGAACAATTTCTGCATCACCTCGACTGTTTGCAAGTACATGAAAATTAACTGGAACCCATGGAAGGGTGAATGGGTCAGTGATGATCAGAAGATTTATGATAGGTTTAATCCTGTGGATCATCCCTCAAGACCAAAGGATGAGAGAGATCCGAGTCTGAGACCTGATGAAGAGGAACCTGTTTATAGTGATGAAACAGAAGAAGAAGAAGAAGAAACTCCTATGGATGTTGGAGGAGATCCAGACTTGCCCCCAAGTCCTGTTGCAGAATTGGTCTATTCTAGGAAAGGAAAGGTAGAGGAAATTGTATCTACTCATGAGGAAGACCAGTCTGTACCTCACCAAGAAGAAGAGGAAAAGGAAAATGTATCTGAATTGTCTGCTTCTGGTAGTTTAAGTATGAGCCAGTTGATTGGAAACTCAGCTATGCCTGCTGATGAAGTAGAAAGAGTTACAGAAGAAGCTGTACCAGTATCAGGAAATCTTCAAGATGTTGCACCTGTGGAACTTGTAGTAGAAGATTCTGATGAAGAGAATCCAACAGAAAATGCTGTTGTGATACATGAGAATGCACCCATTGAGGGGGAGCATCAGTCTGTGCTTGGAAATGTTACAGTAGCTGTTGAGCTTGGAGACTGGGTAGAGGACCCAGGGTTTATAGTCTGTGGATTGGATTATCCAGATTCAGATAATGAGATGTCTGTGAATAGACCGAAGACCAATTATGATCTTGCTTCTGAGATGTTGCCAGATGATGTGGTCAGATTTCATGATTTGAATAAGCTGAAAGAGGACCTCAAAACCAGTTTTGTTGAAGAAGTAAAGTTAATGGAAACCTCTCTTGCTTCCTCAATTAATTCAATAATGACTGATTCTGTAGTTAGTTTGGCCTCAGCAAGAGAATCTGCTGCAGTTGTCTCAAATGATTTTGTCTCTAAATCAGATCTTGAATCCATGAAGAATGAGCTGAAAGAGTCATTCACTGAATCAGTTGCTGAGATGAAGCAAAGCTTTTATGAAGAAATGAAAATGTTAGAGAGATCCTTCGAGCTATCTCTAGCTTGTAATTTATCTTCTTTTATGTCTGAGCTTATGGAAGAAGTGAAAGAGTGCCAGACTCAGTCTTCTAGAATCGAAGCAGATCTTGAAGCTCTCAAGACATCAGTTGTTGCTTTGGATTCTTATATGAGCTCCAAGTCTCAAGCTGACAAGGACCTAGCTTATGTGAAGAGTGTAGTAAGCCAGTTTGTCTCGGTGTTTGAAAGTTTCAAAACCTCAGTGAAGGATCATGTTCAATTACAAGACTCTCAAGTTCAAAGTCTAATCAGTGGTCTGTCTAAGAGTTTCAAAGAAACTGTTTCTTTCTCTCTTGGGCCTCTCACATCCAAATTATCAGTTGACCTGAATCAAGTTCGAGCAATGTTGAAGGAGGAGATTGGTTCTATTTCAACCAGTGGCCCTGTGGACTCATCAGAGTTGAGCCGAGTGGTGCTTTCTACAAGAGATTCTGCCAGAGAAATCATGAAGATTGTTCAAGATTATATGAGAGAAGCCTCTGCCTCTCAGGAAGCCATTAAGAGCAAAGTGGACCACTACTTCACCAAAATTTTCACCAAGCATCAACTCGAACATCACTTCAAGCTAATGTTGGAACACATGAAGCTCCCTCCAGTCACTCAAGATTTTAGAGAACAAGTGAGCAAGCTAAGAGAACTGACTCCTGCCTTAGAGAAATTCATGGAGAACAAAGATGATTTCATCTCTTCTATGGAAAGAGGAGGAGGAATTATTATGGATTTTAGAAATCTGCAGCTGCCCTTCTTGCATGTTGATGCCAGACCAGTCATCATCCCTCCTGCTTTTCCTGCTTCTGCCTCAGCTGCTTCCACAGTCCAGCTGACTCCTGCTCAAGCTATTCGAAGCCTCACACCAATGATCACCCAGAGATCTTCAACCTATAAGACTGACTCTGTGTCAGTGGCCCAGCCTCCTTTGATCTTTTCTGGGATTCCAAAACCTTCACCTACATCCTCACCACCCGAACCTTCTTCTGATCCCAAAGGAAAATCTCAAGTGGAAGAGGTGGAATGATCCAGTGGCCAAGATTTTTTGATAGGAATTCATTTGTAATCTGTTTTTGTACTTTTTGACTACTCTAATACAGAAGAACTCCTTTTACTTCTCATGTTTTATTTGTCTCCTATATATATATGCTTTCCCACTTTTTGATTATCACAAAGGGGGAGAATAATAAGGAGAATAAGGGGGAGACCAAAATGAGAGAATAAGGGGGAGAACAAAGAGAATGAAAAATATTTTCAATGGAGAAACATAAGGAATAAGGGGAGACACTTTACCCTTCTGTTCATTTTTTTCCCTCTAATACTTTATGTCTATTTAGTACCTTATGATTGTTACCTCTGATAACTTATGTCTATATCATACTATTTCTATTATCTCTGATGCTATTTTCAATAAGAAAATTGAACTCAATATTATACTCTTTACCATCATATTTTCACTATGTTAAATGCCCATATCATAAATTGTGATTATCAAAAAGGGGGAGATTGTTGACCTCACCTGTTTTGATAATCTCAATCATGTATTCATATGTGCTGAAAATCCCAATTATGTTTTCATTCTCTATGATATTTTTAAGTATCATTGATCTATACTTTAATTCTTTCAAATCTATGATAAAACCAATAATAATCTTTAAAATAGTCTTTGAAATATGTTAATCCTCATTTATCCATGTTAATACAAGTTATAAATTGATTCTAACCCAATCGGATGTGTTCTGCATAAAACAGATAAGTAATCTGCCTATAGCTACTGATAAAGAGCTACCGGTAACCAGTCTACCGATAGACTTAGTCTACCGACAGACAGCTGCCGATAGACTTAACCAGTCTACCGATAGACTTAACACAGAGCTACCGATGTGCTTATAAATGTAAGCTACTGACTTACAGACAGCTACCGATACAAACATAGAGCTACCGGTGTAAGTATAAGTAGCTACCGATGGAATAAGAGTCACCGATGGACGAAGCTACTGACAGACTCACTGATCCATCAGACTCACTGATCCATCAGACTCACCGATCCATCAGACTCACCGATGCATGGAGGTACCGATGCATGTACCTACCGACGCATGGAGCTACCGATAAACAAAGTCACCGAAACAAGCATGTACCAACCGACGCATAGAGCCACCGATAGAGTCAAATCAACTAATGACATTGAGCTACCGATGTTCAAGCTACCGATTTTCAAGCTACCGATGTTCAAGATACCGATGTTCAAGCTACCGATGTTCAAGCTACCGATGTTCAAGCTACCGATGTTCAAGCTACCGATGTTCAAGCTACCGATGCTGATTACCTACTGATCACTCGACTCACTGTTTGAATTTCTTTATTTCCTATATTTAATCTATCTAACGGTCATATCATACATTTTAATGATTTGTCAAATATATGATAAAGGCTGTCGGATGTCAGGAACCCGTACCTCGTACCTGTTGAAAAGAAATCTCTTCTGTCCCCTGTTGGGAGATAAATACGAGAAGACTACGCTGCCCAAAAAAGGAGCGAACTAGAGAAGTGCGTGGTGGATGATATATACCAGAAACACAAGAAGAGAAAGAAGGAGTTCCATCAAGAACACAGAGAAGCTCATAGACAATCAAGCATACTCGAGAAGTGTTCTGTGCATATAAGAAGAACACTGAAGAACTTCAACTACTATATTTTCACTGACTGTGAACCTGGAGCATACGACACTCTGTTTCTCAAACAGAAACGAGAAGAGGACTCAAGCTCACTTCTAGTCGAATCCAAAGGAGTCCAGAGCTACACTGAAATCACCAGAACCACTTCTAAACTCTACAAATCTTGTTATGTGATTTATTATTACTCTTTTCGAGCAGTGTGTGTTATCTGCTATATCTAACACATACACTGTCTCCTGTACTCAAACTGAAGGATTTGAAAATCCTTACCAAACTCTTTCATTCTTTCTTTCCCACGAATAACAGTGGTAGAGGTCGTGTGTGACCTGGACAGCTGGTTGCTGTTGTACTGTTTCCCACGAAGAACAGTGGTAGAGGTCTCAGACCTGGACAGTTGTAAACTGTTGAACCCCGATCCAGGGTGTGGATCATTTTTATATAAAATTTTGAGAGGACTAAGTCTCGGCTTGAGACTGAACCTCTTGGTTACATTGTTGTGCCATCTCTTTCAAAGTTTTATTCCGCTGCTAATCACTTTAAAACCAATACTATTTTTAAAGTTACTTTGATAATTAAATTAGCAAGTGTTTATGTTAAGTGTAGATTAGTAAGTTAGTTTCAAAAGATAATCACACACTCCTGTGTTGATTAACTGGGAATTAATCAATCCCTTGAGAATCTGACAGAACCTCTACTTTGATATAAATTCACTACAGTTTAATTTATTATTTTATTTGGGGGTCTTTAAGACACTATTTTTTAAATACAGAAATTTTAATTGGTACTCAATTCACCCCCCTCTTGAGTAAACCACTCTGACCAACAATTATTATCCAGGTAAATAATTAAAGTGGATGGTATCATTGTATCATATCCAAAAAAAAGTAATATGAAAAAAGATATAATAGATGAGAAAGGAATTTAAAAGATCACTAGAGTATTGCATGAGGAAGATACCACTTTAATTTGAAATAACATTTCAAAAATAAAAATATTTATAAAATATTAAGGAAAACATTTTATTTGAAAATAGAATTGGTAAACTATAATGGAAGCTTTAAATCATTGAGTGTTAATGATTACATGAAATCCTAATTATCCCATGTATATTAAATAAAATAATTTAGTCAAATTTTCCCTAAAAATTCAAAGGTGCAATGTTTATAAAATTATAAGAATATTCCTTTCAAAAATATTATATCAAATAAAACATTGGTAAAATTAATTAAATGAATCATTTTATATTGGAAAAAATATTTTAGAAAACATGGTCATGGAAGAAAAATGATTTATGGATGAAAAGATAAATAAAGTCATTTTTCCTTAAAAAAATTTATTTCATCCTCTTGAGAACATAAAGAGATGGAAATAAGAGGAAAAAATTTTAATATATAAAAATATCTATATGAGAATAAAATTCATGGGATTCTTGAGAGATAGTTTAAAAAAAAATCATCATTAGAAACATAATAAAAAACAATCCTGATAAACAATGAGATTTTAATAAAAATCCCTTATCGCTTTGATAAACTTGGAATCATGTGCCACCTGAAATAATAAATTAAAAATAACATAATTATATTCATGATATAACATTTAAAATGTAATTAATTAAACCTTATAAAATACATTAGATACATACCATAATATATGTCTTAAAGAAGACAATTTGGGATGATAAACACTTAACACATTTGTAATATTTTAATCAAAACCCCATAATATTGAGAAAATTAAATATATTTTTAAATCCAAATAATTTTCATGAAAATAATCATAAATTACTTTTATGGGTAGTATATATAGAACACATCTGAAACAAGTGGTGAATATGGTATGTGTGTCACAAAAATAAATGGGAGATGAGAATCCCTTAACATGATTTTCACTTTCTTCAAAAGAGATTTAAAATCGTGTATAATAAATTTAAACTTATTATACCTTTAAAAAGAAAAATGTAAATACTTATAATATGAAATATTATCCAATTATAACATTTTTATACCCATATATTAAAAATACATTATTAAATTTATCATTACTGGGTGTTAACTATTTCATTTTTCACGAATATTTCAGTTCAATAGTTATATTAGCTATAATATGATCATGATTCCATCATATTCAAAATGTTAATAATGAAATAAAATAAATATATATTAATTAAATATTTATATAAATTTAGATTCATCCAGAAAATTTAGTTATAGAAAAATGAATTACACCATTCACGGAGATGGTAGGCCGTATCTACGCATGACTGATGTTTTCAATTTTTATGGATGAAAAAAATGAATGATAAATAAAAAAAAAATTATAAAATAATTATTATATAATATATATCATATATTTTCAATAAATCTACCCTTATTATCATACATGTAAAAAGGGTATAAAAAATGAATCACATCGATTCATAGAAGTGGTAGTCCACACGTACACACAAACGACGTTATAATTTTACAACAGAAAGGTAAGAAGGTAGATATAATATTATAATTACATAATAATAATTATTTCATAATTATCATATATATAAACCTTAAACCTACCCTAATAACCATCCATAAAATGTGGTGAAGGAAAATTATTTTTATCACTACGTGGAGGCAGTAGTCCGCAAATAAGTGTGAGTGATACTTTAACATCCCATTAGATGGTAAATAATATAAAAAATAATATTTAAATAATCAAAATAAAATAAAATATTAAATTATTTATTATATTAAAAAATCATAGTATTTGAAAAAAACAAATAGTTTACTATTCATTGAAAAATCTATCATTTCAGAAAAATACCAAAATTCCACCCTATGTTAATTTTGATATTATAACATAAAAATGATATCATTTTATAAAATTCAATTTATGAAAGTGAAATAAATTAATTTTAACATTATCACAACAAAATTAACGAAATCTATTATTGAATAAAACATATTTATGAAACATTAAATAACGATACTGAAAATTTAGTACCTATATATTATGAATTAAATAATATATTTGAATTAATTAAATATATATATATATATATTTAATAATGAGGTTAATACTATTCATTACAGTTAATTTAATAACAATGTTATAAAATATCACTATTTCATTTAAGCTAAGTGCTGCATGTCATTAAATTTATCAAAAAGTTACAATTTTTTTAAAGAGAAATATATTATAAAATATTGAGGTGCTTCATTCTACTCCCTTAAATAAATTAAACCATTTTATTTTTTATTTTTCTTAAAAAAAGTTAAAAATTTGAAAATTTCTTAGCTAAAAAACCATTTCTTACAATGGGATAATACATCTTCCTATGAATTTGAGAAGTGAGAAATGTAAAGGATACCCAAAATAACACATAACTTGGTTATTAAATATCGAGAGCATTGTTGGGAAGTTAAATTATAGGCATGGAGGAGAAATATAACATCACAAGATTGATAGAGAGTGATAGAAACATTTTCATGATATTTTCAATCACCACAAAAATATAAATCTATGTTGGGTGAAAAGTGAATCAATTAATCTAAAATGTAGCTGAAAAAATAATATTTTAATTTCAATATCCTTTTTCTAATGTTGAGGTATTCTTTTTAATTTCTATATAGAGTACAAAAGAAGATATACTTTATTTATTTCCATATTATAAGAATAATTTTATCCATTGGTTGTAATTATCTCAATTCCACTTTTTTCTTATCTCATACTCTATAAAATTTATATTCAAGATGATTTATTTATGCCACAAGTACAAAAATTAAATTTTAACAAATCATAAGACCCGTTTTTCATTATGTATGCCTCTAAATATTTACCCAAACCAAAATGATTTTCATAAGTTTTATAATATGGATCAATAAAATAAATTAGTCTCTAATATGTAACACACTAATTTTTTTTAAATTTTTTCCCCAAATTAATTTAATATTGTCAATATTTTGTATTTCATGTAACACTGAATATAACTTGTGTTATATGAAAGCACTAAGTTTGGTTTTCATTTCACGTAACACCAAGTAAATATTTTAATACATTAAACACTAAGATTATCATATGGTAAATACAATATAATGTTTGGATTGTGGTAGAAATAATACTGAGTTCTTTTGATAACTTGGGTAGCATGCAAGGATGGGTATTACAAAACTGCAATATACTAATAGTATTGTTATTAAAATATTATTATATTTACCACCTATCCTTTGGAATATAAGTTAAGAATAATATTAACTAAATTTTGATTATATTATTTTCAAATGTATAAAAAATTAATACTTTGGTTATCAATTAGTTTTAAATTAATGTATGAACTATTTGAAAATAAAGAAATTACATTTCTAAGAAAAAAAATTTCTATGTTAAAACACAATTTTTTCTTAATAAATTAAACAAACCACTTTTAAAAAAAATTAAAAAAATTAAAATATTATTTATTTAGCCATATTTTTTTACACTCATCTAATGGATTTTATAGGTATAAGATAAATATATATTCAATTTTATGAATAAATATATAATTTTTTTCTAAAATGTAATTTTACCACCTTTTAATGGCCACCTATTTTAAATCTATTTTTTGAAATTTTTTATTTTTTATTTAAAAATAAATCTCAATTTTTAAATTGGAATATCAAAATTTAATTTTTGTGATGTTTTTTAATTTTTCTGAGAAGTTTCATTTTTTTATGAAGAGTGAATAACATTGAATTTTAATTGAAAATTTCATTTTCATATAATTTATATATATTGTTAAATTATATTTTAAATTATTTATAATGAATAATTAGATAAATTATACATATATTAATACAATTTGGGTCATTTTAATAAATTTTGAATTGAGATATGATATAAAATCATTTAAAACTTTTGAAAATTTTCTATTTTAAAACATGTTTTCTGATCTCGTCAAAGAGAAATATTTTAAATTACTTTATTCCCCTTATGTGTTTAAAATTTTAAAAAAATTATTCCATATTTTCAATCACCATAATTTATAATTTCTAATAAGTTAAATTATTTTTTAACAAAAGGATTAGAGAAAGTAATTAAAATTAATTACAGCGATTAAGGTAAAAACACATTTACATTGTAGTTAAACAATAACTTAAGGGGACAAATAACCTAGAAAATTGTCCAAAATCAATTTTATATCCATATTATGACCATATAATCCATATTTTTAAGAATGAACCATTATTGGAGACACATTATGTAAGAGAGCCCTCTCAATGGGGTTTATCTTTTTATATTTACAAGAATGTCACTCCTCCTGCACTATAAAAAGGGACCTCACCCCTGTAACTTCATCACACCTACCAATCCATTTGTTTAGTCCAAACCCAGAAAAAATAAGCTCCAAAATTACATCCATTAATCCTAGAATCCTACATTTTTTTAATAAATCCATCCCAGTATTCCCTTTGGTAAAAACTAATAGGAGTTACCCAAAGAAGTGTTAACAACCTTCAATAATCTGTTTTTTTCTTTATCCACTCCAACAATGATTATTACTTCATGGTTATGTAATAACACTATAATGATCAATATATTTTGATTTTGGTATTTTAAGGGTATTACCTACACTCACACAAACTTCCATCATATGAGATATGAAATCGTCATTCATGTGTACGGCGGACTACCACATCATGAACCAATATCATTCAATATTCCATTAAAACCATTCATGGTTGGGAATAATGATGGAACTCATGTTTCTATGTGACATATATGATATTTATGATTTAATTATTCTTCATTAATTGTTATATTACACATACCTTAATGATTTCAATTTTTTGAGAATATGATAACTTTGTTTGTGGACGTGTTGACTACCGCCTCATCAAAGCAATGTGACTCGTTCATGATTTGCTTTGAATGTACAATTGATGGGTTTAATAAGAAATATGATATATATAAGACATAATAATTTTACTTTAATGATTATATATATATATATATTACTTTTCATTCTTTAAAAATATGAAAAGAAAATGGAAACATTATTTATGCGTACATATGGGATACCGTCTCCATAAACATTATGTCTCATTTCATATTACAATATTATATAAAATTTTAAAAATACTTATATAATTAATATATATGATATTTATATTATTTTTTAAATTATTTTAATAATTAAATCCTGATTTACATAAGAGGATCGAGAATAACAAATCAAAACATTTATGAAAAAGAAAGTAGTTATTACTCGAAACGCAACCCTAACATAAAATTGTTAATAAAAAGTTAATAAAAAGTAATAATAAAACATTATATGATATGATAAGATATAATATGGTAATTTTTTATATTCATAATAAACATATATTTAATATACAATATTGTTGAATGTCTATGAAGAAAGTCAAGACTTACGGTAAGGGTTTTCCTCGTTTCACATTTATTTCCCTGAGATACATTCCATATTCATTACTCTAACATCCCAAGTAAGTAATGAATAATAGATATTTTTATCTAAGCCTATTAATGAATTAGATAGTGTTTTAGAGGCTTAAAATGAAAATAAATCCAATCTTAAACATAAAATACACTAATATTTTTAAAAGATTGTTTTACTTCCTTTTTGTAGAAAAACATCTTTAAATATATCTTTTGACAATTTCATAAGCTATGTTTGTCAAAATAAACTTATTATTTATGATTGGGACATCAAAATTTACTTTGTGTGAATTTTTGGTATTTTTCTGATAAAGTTCATTTTTTAATGAATAGTGAAAAAATGTTGTATTTTAAGTCAAAACCTCCTTTTAATATAATTTATTTATATGATTATATTATCTTTTGAATTGGTTTTAAAGTGAAATTAGAAAATATTTTTACCATTAAACCCAATAGTGGTCGTTGGAATCAATTTCACTTTGAAATCGGACTTAAACTAGTGTCAATCTTTTGATACTTATTGTTTCATAAAAACACGCTATTTGCTCTAAAAGCGGGAATTAATTATTAAATTAATTAATGTGACTTATATGTTTTGAATTTTTTAAAATAGACTTCATTTTTTAATTCTGAATATCAAATATAGCTTAGGGTGAATTTTTTGTATTTTTCTGAAAAACTTCAATTTTTGATGAATAGTGAAACCACTAAGTGGTACTTATAAAAACTGATTTTTCGTTTAAATGAAATTTTACCACTTATGTGTTTTGAATTTCAAAAATCTGACATACATGGTTGTCATTAAGAAGTAAAATATGGTTCAATGGGATTAAAATAATTTTTTTGGTGAATAGTAACTTATTAAGTTTTTAATCGCGATTAGAGGTAATTAGTATAGTTTGAGGTAAAAATAATGTTTTAATAATATGAGATGAGCTTGACACATGTCCTACCCTCGTTGGATGTGTCATGGCCGACCAAGAAAATCCATGAGTCAACTTGGGGACCCCATGGAGCCACTTTGGTTGGGAAATGACATAAATAACTTTTTATTTAATGTTAAAGTAAAAATGACACAAACATGAGATGTTTTACTAAAACAATTTTTACATGGGGTTATACAAGTCAGAATTTTGACTATAAATATTCATTAGAAATATAAAAAGATTTCCTACATCATGATATTTTTTTTATAATTTTTAGACATTAAATAAATTAAATTATTTATGACATCATGATGATGCAGTGATTACCTCATTAATAAAGGATTTAAATAAAATGGAAAGATAATGTAAAATCTATGACCTAAACATGTCCAAAACCTATTGGATGGGTGTATTTAGAACCCGTATCACCTTATCCTCGAAACACATCAATGTGGGACCATTAAAATCCGAAACTCATTCTAAAATAATGTAACATTTTCTTACTTTCCAAGAGTGCCCCTCCTCTCCTCTTATAAAAGGCCCCCACCTCTACCTCCTTACCCACACTCCCAAAGCATTTGGCTCGGCCAACCCCTGCCCATTTTGTCTCTCAACTTCCCTCTATTACTCCTTGAAGCCTCACTTTGGGCAAAAGTCTTCCCAAGGAAGCCTTTGAGCTCAAACCAAAGGGAGTTACCCGATTTTAAGGTAATGTCTTCACTTGAGTCCTTTTGTTTTATTTTGCTTCTCCAACCCCCTAAACTCTTTTTATTCATTTCTTTTGTAACAACTCCAGTATCATCAATATACTAGGATGTTTTTATAATAAGTATTCTATCTACACTTATACACACCTACATCTAATGGTTAAAGAACATACTGTTTCCGTGGATGGCGAATTTCGGCCTCCCGAAACGATGATTGTTCAAAATTCTTTTAACACCTTGAAAGGTGGACATTAAGATGACACTATATTTATATATGATATATTATATGTTTATGTTTTCCTTAATCTTCTGTATTTTTCATTTTGGACATACCTTTATGGTTTCCATTATGGGTAAACGTGATATCTTCATTTAAGGAAGTGCGGACTACCGCCCCCTCAAAGTGATGTGATTCGTTAATGCCATATGTGGGACATGTAAAGGATGGATTTAAAGTTATTATATATGATGTTATACTTGAGTTATAATACACCTTTATATCATTATTATTACATTCCATAAAAATATGAAATAGAAATGAAAGTAGCGTTCATGCGTACGTATGGCTTACCGTCTCCATGAACGGTGCATTTCATTTCTTATCCACAAATGTAATGTACTATTATAAGTACATGTATATAATGGATATATATGATGAATGATACATCTAAATTATTAATATAATTCTGGAATTAAAATATATATACCTCTCATTTAGTTTTAATTCCATTAATATGACAAAGAAATGAAAGTAGCGTTCATGCGTACGTACGACTTACCTTCTCCATGAACGGTGCATTTCATTTCTTACCTCTAAATTATTATATAATATTATAAATACATGTATATGCTGGATATATATGATATATATGATATCCAAATCAGGAATGTCATTCTGGATATAAAGAACCTTTGACCACACGAACAACATGTAATTGTAAGAAATCCACTTTCGACTTAAGAACCAAATATCGACAAAACAAACATTATTAACTTAAATGGTTACATAATGTTTTTAACATGGAAATAAGTGATATAAAAGGAATAATGAACTTGAAAAATGTTCTTAAGAAAATAGAAATTAACTCAAGTTTATTATTCAGGACGTTAAAGAATGATCGAGTCAAGTCAGACCCGAGGTAAGGGACTTCGTCTCAATCTCCTTTCATTGAGGCATATTTCGTTTTATACAAAACATTCTTTTATACGTTGTATAAACCCTGTTGAATTTTACTTTTATACAAAAGGAATCTTTTTCTACGAAGCGTTTTACTAAATGACAAAAAGGAATGTTTTTTTAACGTACGCAGTGACAACGACCTTTTCCGCCGCCACGAGTATTATTTGGTCTTTGACTTCCTCAACAAGCTGTAATGTTTTTAAAATAAAATAAATACCATATAATCATTTATGTATTTTGGTATTGAAAATGGTTTTGATAAAGGATTATATTATGTCAATATATTTAAATGATATATTTTGATTGAAATGTGGAAAGGTTATCATTCCTTTATATTGGTTTTATGTTTTATGATTTTATATTGGTACTTGGACATTTGATGGGTGGTTACGTGATAAACCATATGACGGGTGGTGCCGTGAATGCCAGGACAGGTGGTTACGTTATAACCTCCAATGCTTTGGGTATGGAAGTCGGTCGTATGGCTATTCCATTAAGTATGTATGGAAGTTGGCCGTATGGATATTCCATTATGTGATATGCGTGGAAGTCGACTGTATGGTTATTCCACTTAAGTATGTTTATGTCCCAAGTTACTTTTATATGTTATGTGTTCTTTATATGGGTTTTATGGTAATCCTTTGGTTACAAAAGGGTAAGTAATGATATTTTATTCAGTGAAGAGTTTTTACTACTTCATGAAGGTGAAGGTATTACTTTGATAAAGTATACATGGTTTACTTGATGTTTGAAAAACTAATAGTTTTCATTCTTTGTGTATCCCTTACTGAGCATTTTATGCTCTCCCCAAGTTTTTTTTGAAATGTTTTTCACAGGACTTAATGTGGAATAGGGTCAAGGACTGGATCAAGGGAAATTCATGCTATATAAAACATGGAACTAGACATGTCTCTTTTTAAGAGTTTTTTATTTTTATTTTATGGAAACATAGTAGAAGTGTCTACTTTGTAAATCTTTTGAGATGTAATAGTTATGTCCTAATTCCCTAAAACTCTAAACCTGAAAAGATCCTCAATGTGAATTATTCATTTAATTCAATATTAAGTAAGGTTTAAGGCTGTGGCCTTATAGTTGGTATCAAAGGGAGGTTTAGACAACTTTAGGAGTTAGAAAAGTGTAAAATTATAAGTTAATTTATGGTACGATTAAAATGATATAGCATTTAAAGATTACCATGTTGCTTCGCCTAATATATTTCTATGTTCAGAATGATTTTCTGCAGAGGAAACAAAGAAGCTATGTTGGGATGACATCAGGAGGAAGACAACCTTCCAAATCAGCAAACTGAGATAGTCGGAATCGGAACTGAACAATTTGTTGCAGTGATGGCACAATTGAATCATGCTATAAATGGTGGTGGTATCCATGCACGGGATCAGCCAGATCAACCGCAGAGGAACATGTCAGTGGTGGAACATTTCATGAGGCAACATCCCCCATCATTCAGAGGATCATCTGACCCCGTGCAAGCTGAAGGGTGGATTAAAGCACTGGAGAAGATTTTTGATGTCATGGGGTGTTCAGAACATCAAAAGGTTAGTCTTTCTGTTTACCGTTTTGAAGGTGAAGCTGATCTATGGTGGTCGATGGTGAAAATATCAGGGATAGTGATGAGATTGAGGATCTTCACTGGGATGAATTCAAAGGTATGTTTCTTGAGAAATATTTTCCTAAGGTGGTTGGTCTTAGGATGGAAAAATAGTTCCTAGAATTGAGGCAGGAGGATGATTCAGTGGCTGCTTATGAAGAAAAGTTCACTCGATTGTCAAGGTATGCTCCAAACTTCATATGAGATCTTGATAGTAAAATAAACCGTTTTTACTCAGGGTTAAAGCCAAAGTATCGAAGGGATTTAGCTTCTCATGAGTTCAAAAGTTATGAAAAACTTGTTCGATGTGCGGAGAAGGTGGAAATGGACCGATGATCAGGTGTTCTATGACAAACAACAGAATAAGAGGTCCAGTTGGCAGGCAAAGGGGAAGAATTCATCAAAGAAGTAAGGAGGTAAGAAAACCAAATATCCATCCTGTGAGAAGTGTGGTAAAATGCATCCTAGAGAATGTTTATCCAAGTCTGAAAAGTGCTTTCGGTGTGGTAAGTCCGGTCATATTGCTTGTAACTGTAAGGAAGATGATCAAGCAGGAAATGAAAAGACAACGGTAAGATGTTTTAAGTGTAATGAAATGGGTCATTATGCAAATGAGTGTCCAACAAAGAACTCAAGTGGGGGAAAGTAGCCAAACTACAAGCAGAAAGGGGTGGTGAAATCCTTTGCAACAACTTCAACAGATGTTGGGCCATCGAATGAAGTGGTATCAGGTACACTGTTTGTTTGTTCATATTATGCCAATGTGTTTTTTGATTCAGGGTCTACACACTCTTTCATTTATGAGAAGTTTTCTAGTAAATTGGAAATTCCATATCAAGATATGAACCCTGAACTTATGGTAAAAACAACCGGAGGGAACGTTGAGACAAAAAGGAATTATAAGAACCTTCCTATACTTGTGTGTGGAAAGAATCTACCAGCAAACCTTATTGTTTTGCCTCTATTAGAGTTTGATGTTATTTTGGTCATGGATTGGATTTCTGTTTATCATGCTAAGATTGACTACAGAGCTAAAATGGTTTCTTTTCAGAAAGATTTTCAGTTTGTGTACAAGAATGAACCCTTGATTTTGATAACATATCAGGAAGTTGAGAAACTAGTAAAATATGGAAATGAATGTTACCTTGCACATATTGTTGAAAATAAAGGAACTGTTCAGATTAATGATGTGCCAGTGGTAAATGAGTATCTTGATGTTTTTCCTGATGAGTTGCCTGGTATTATTCATGATTGGGAAGTTGAATTTACTGTTGACTTAGTTCCTGATTCTAAGCCAATTTCAAAACCCCCTTATCGAATGGCTCAAGTTGAACTTTTAGAGTTAAAGAAACAATTGCAGGAGTTAGGTTTCATTCGACCTAGCACATCACCATGGGGTGCTCCTATCTTGTTTGTTAAAAAGAAAGATGGCTCAATGAGACTTTGTATTTATTATAGAGCCTTGAATAATATTACTGTTAAGAACAAGTATCCTTTGCCTCATATCGATGATTTGTTTGATCATCTCCAGGGAGCTCAGTATTTTTCGAAGATTGACTTGAGGTCGGGGTACCATCAGTTGAAAGTAAAAGAAGCAGACGTTCCGAAGACTGTATTCCGTACTAGATATGGCCATTATGAATTTGTAGTTATGCCTTTTGGGTTAACCAATGCACCTGCTGTATTCATGGACCTTATGAATAGAATTTTCCATGAGTTCTTGGATAAGTTTGTGGTTGTTTTCATCGATGATATTTTGGTGTTTTCTAAAAGTAAAGAGGAGCATGAAAGTCATTTAAGGGTTATCTTGAAAACCTTAAAAGAAAAGAAACTATATGGAAAATTCAGAAAGTGTGAGTTTTGGTTACAAAAAATTTCTTTCCTGGGTCACATTGTTTCAAAAGATGGCATAACTGTTGATCCTGCTAAAACAAAAGTTGTTGAAGAATGGCCAAGACCCACAAATGTAATCGAGATCCGTAGTTTTCTTGGTTTGGCAGGTTACTACCGAAGGTTTGTTGAAATTTTTTCACGGTTATCTAGTCCAATGACTAAGGTAACTCGAAAGGGTGTTAAGTTTATCTAGACAAAAGAATGTGATGATTGTTTTTAGGAGTTGAAAAGAAGATTGGTGAATGCTCTAGTTTTGGAACTTACTTCCAGGAATGGTCAGTTTGTTATCTACAGTAATGCTTCATTGAAAGGACTTGGTTGTGTCCTTATGCAGAATGATCAGGTAATTGCTTATGCTTCACGTCAGTTGAAAACTCATGAGGTAAATTACCCTACACATGATTTGGAATTAGATGCAGTTGTTTTTGCTTTAAAAATTTGGAGGCATCATTTGTATGGAGTAAAGTGTGAAATATATACTGATCACAAAAGTTTAAAGTATATATTTACTCAGAATGAATTCTGGGAAAAGCAAATAAAGTGGTCGATGCTTTGAGTCGAAAAAGTAATGCTTCATTAACCATGCTACGTTTGGAACGAGATCCTTTGGTTTTTGATTTGATGAACTTTGGCATAGAAGTTGTTGGTGCAGGGAGTTCTTCTGTTTTGTTTCAGGTATTAGTGAGATCATCCCTATCAGACAGAATTAAGCAAGCACAGAGGGAAGACAATGAGTTGTAGAAAAAGGTAGAGCTAGTTCAGAAGGGTAAGTTTCCTGAATTCAACATTGATAATGATTGTGTTTTGAGGTTTGGGAAGAGATTATGTTTGCCTTGTGATTCATAGTTGAAGAATGAGTTGTTATGTGAGGCTCATAGTTCCCCATTTTCAGTTCATCCTGGCAGTACTAAGATGTACAGAGATCTGCGAGAGTATTACTGGTGGGATAGAATAAAAAGGGATATTGCTGATTTTACTGTGAAGTGTTTGACTTGTTAGCAGGTTAAAGCAGAGTGGTAGTTACCGAAAGGGATGCTTCAGCCTTTACCAGTTCCAGAGTGGAAATGGGAAAACATATCCATGGACATTGTTGTGGGATTACCGAGGACATCTCGAGGTAATAATGCAATCTGGGTTATTGTTGATCGCTTGACTAAATCTGCTCATTTCCTTGCTATATGAGATACTTTTTCACTAGATCCACTTTCCCGTTTGTATCTTAAAGAGATAGTCAGGTTACATGGAGTTCCTCTATCCATTGTATCTGATCGTGATCACAGGTTTACTTCTAACTTTTGGAAAGGCCTGCAGAAGTCGTTGGGTACTGAATTAAATTTTAGTACAGCTTTTCATCCTCAATCAGATGGGCAGTCAGAACGAAAAATTCAGACCTTTGAGGATATGCTACGAGCTTGTTTGATGGATTATCAGGGAAGTTGGGACCAACATCTTTCTTTGGTTGAGTTTTCTTATAATAACAGTTTTCATTCCAGTATACAGATGGCACTATTTGAGGCATTATATGGGAAGCGGCGTCGAACTCTAACATTTTGGGATGAAGTGGGTGAAAGGAAGCTGATGGGACCAGAATTGGTAGAAGAGATGGCAGAAATAGTTCAGTTGATTCAGAAACACATGAGAACAGCTCAGAGTAGGCAGAAGAGTTATGCGGATAACCGGAGGAAGGATCTATCTTTTGTGGTTGGTGATCATGTTTTTCTCAAGGTTTCTCCATGGAAAAGTGTGATGCGATTTAGTAAGAAATGAAAGTTGAGTCCAAGGTTCATTGGACCATATGAAATTCTGGAGAGAGTTGGATCTGTTGCATACAGAGTGGTATTACCTCAGAGTTTATCTCAGGTACACAATTTTTTTCATGTTTTAATGCTAAGAAAGTATATGCCAGATCCATCTCATGTTTTGAGTCCAGAGGTAGTTCAGTTGGAAGAGAACCTATCTTATGAGGAACAACCAGTCCAGATTCTTGACCACAGGGAGCGGGTGTTACGGAATAAGGTGATTCATCAGGTAAAGGTTTTGTGGAAAAACCACATGATTGAAGAGGCAACATGGGAATCTGAAAATGCAATGAGGGATAAATACCCCCACTTATTCGATAAGTAAATAAATTGTGGGGACGCAATTTTCTAAAAGGGGGAAGGATGTAACATCCCAAGTAAGTAATGAATAATATATATTTTTATCTATGCCTATTAATGAATTAGATAGTGTTTTAGAGGCTTAAAATGAAAATAAATCCAATATTAAGCATGAAATACACTAATATTTTTAAAAGATTGTTTTACTACCTTTTTGTGGAAAACCATCTTTAAATATATATTTTGACAAATTTATAAGCTATTTTTGTCAAAATAAACTTATTCTTTATGATTGGGACATCAAAATTTACTTTGTGTGAATTTTTGGTATTTTTCCGATAAAGTTTATTTTTTAATGAATAGTGAAAAAATATTGTATTTTAAGTCAAAACCTCTTTTTAATCTAATTTATTTATATGATTATATTATCTTTTGAATTGGTTTTAAAGTTAAATTAGAAAATATTTTTACCATTAAATTCAATAGTGGTCGTTGGAATCAATTTCACTTTGAAATCGGACTTAAACTAGTGTCAATCTTTTGATACTTATTGTTTCGTAAAAACACGCTATTTGCTCTGAAAGCGGGAATTAATTATTAAATTAATTAATATGACTTATATGTTTTGAATTTTTTAAAATAGACTTCATTTTTGAATTCAGAATATCAAATATAGCTTAGGGTGAATTTTTGGTATTTTTCTGAAAAACTTCAATTTTTGATGAATAGTGAAACCATTAAGTGGTACTTATAAAAACTGATTTTTCATTTAAATGAAATTTTACCACTTCTGTGTTTTGAATTTCAAAAATCCGACATACATGGTTGTCATTAAGAAGTAAAATTTGGTTCAATGGGATTAAAATAATTTTTTGGTGAATAGTAACTTATTAAGTTTTTAATCGCGATTAGAGGTAATTAGTGTAGTTTGAGGTAAAAATAATGTTTTAATAATATGATATGAGCTTGAAACATGTACTACCCTCATTGGATGTGTCTTGGACGACCGAGACAATCCATGAGTCAACTTGGGGACCCCATGGAGCCACTTTGGTTGGGAAATGACATAAATAACTTTTTATTTAATGTTAAAGTAAAAATGACACAAACATGAGATGTTTTACTAAAACAATTTTTACATGGGGTTATACAAGTCAACATTTTGACTATAAATATTCATTAGAAATCTAAAAATATTTCCTACATCATTATATTTTTTTTATAATTTTTAGACATTAAATAAATTAAATTATTTATGAAATCATGATGATGCAGTGATTACCTCATTAATAAAAGATTTAAATAAAATGGAAAGATAATGTATAATCTATGACCTACACATGTCAAAAACCTATTGTATGGGTGGATTTCGAACCCTTATCACCTTATCCTTGAAAAAAATCTATGTGGGACCATTAAAATCCGAAACTCATTCTAAAATAATGTAACATTTTCTTACTTTCCAAGAGTGCCTCTCCTCTCCTCTTATAAAAGGCCCCCACCTCTACCTCATTACCCACACTCCCAAAGCCTTTGGCTTGGCCAACCTCTGCCCATTTTGTCTCTCAACTTCCCTCTATTACTCCTTGAAGCCTCACTTTGGGAAGAAGTCTTCCCAAGTAAGCCTTTTAGCTCAAACCAAAGGGAGTTACCCGATTTTAAGGTAATGTCTTCACTTGAGTCCTTTTGTTTTATTTTGCTTCTCCAACCCCCTAAACTCTTTTTATTCATTTATTTTGTAACAACTACAGTATCATAAATATACTAGGATGTTGTTATAATAAGTATTCTATCTACACTTACACACACCTACATCTAATGGTTAAAGAACATACTGTTTCCGTGGATGGTGAATTTCGGCCTCCCGAAACGATGATTGTTCAACATTCTTTTAACACCTTCAAAGGTGGCCATTAAGATGACACTATATTTATATACGATATATAATATGTTTATGTTTTCATTAAGCTTCTGTATTTTTCATTTTGGGCATAACTTTATGGTTTCCATTATGGGTAAATGCGATATCTTCATTTAAGGAAGTGCGGACTACCGCCCCCTCAAAGAAATGAAAGTAGCGTTCATGCGTACGTACGGATTACCGTCTCCATGAACGGTGCATTTTATTTATTACCTCTAAATGATTATGTAATATTATAAATACATGTATATGCTGGATATATATGATACATATAATATCCAAATCAGGAATGTCATTCTGGATATAAAGAACCTTTGACCACACGAACAACATGTAATTGTAAGAAGTCCACTTTCGACTTAAGAACCAAATATCGACAAAAAAAACATGATTAACTTAAATGGTTACATAATTTTTATAACATGGCAATAAGTGATATAAAAGGAATAATTAACTTGAAAAAGGTTCTTAAGAAAATAGAAATTAACTCAAGTTTATTATTTAGGACGTTAAAGAACGATCAAGTCAAGTCAGACCCGAGGTAAGGGACTTCATCTCAATCTCCTTTCATTGAGGCATATTTCGTTTTATACACAACTTTCTTTTATACGGTGTATAAACCCTGTTGACTTTTACTTTTATACAAAAGGAATCTTTTTCTACGAAGCGTTTTACTAAACGAAAAAAAGGAATGTTTTTTTAACGTACGTAGTGACAACGACCTTTTCCGCCGTCGCGAGTATTATTTGGTCTTTGGCTTCCTCAACAAGCCGTAATGTTTTTAAAATAAAATAAATACCATATACTCTTTTATGTATTTTGATATTGAAAATGGTTTTGATAAAGGATTCTATTATGTCAATATATTTAAATGATATATTGTGATTGAAATGTGGAAAGGTTATCATTCCTTTATATTGGTTTTATGTTTTCTGATTTTATATTGGTACTTGGACATTTGACGGATGGTTACATGATAAACCATATGACGGGTGGTGCCGTGAATACCAGGACGGGTGGTTACGTTATAACCTCCAATGCATTGGGTATGGAAGTCGGTCGTATGGCTATTCTATTAAGTATGAATGGAAGTTGACCGTATGTCTATTCCATTATGTGATATGTGTGGAAGTCGACCGTATGGTTATTCCACTTAAGTATGTTTATGTCCCAAGTTACCTTTATATGTTATTTGTTCTTTATATGGGTTTTATGGTAATCCTTTGGTTACAAAAGGATCAGTAATGATATTTTATTCAGTGAAGAGTTTTTACTACTTCATGAAGGTGAAGGTATTACTTTGAAAAAGTATACATGGTTTACTTGATGTTTGAAAAACTAATAGTTTTCATTCTTTTTGTATCCCTTACTGAGATTTTTATGCTCACCCCAAGTTTTTTTTGAAATGTTTTTCACAGGACTTAATGTGGAATAGGGTCAAGGACGGGATCAAGGGAAAGTCATGCTATATAAAACATGGAACTAGACATGTCTCTTTTTAAGAGTTTTTTATTTTTATTTTATGGAAACATAGTAGAAGTGTCTACTTTGTAATATTTTGAGATGTAATAGTTATGTCCTAATTCTCTAAAACTCTAAACCTGAAAAGATCCTCAATGTGAATTATTCATTTAATTCAATATTAAGTAAGGTTTAAGGCTGGGGCCTTATAATTACTCTCTTATTTTTTGTTGTGTAAATAATGAAATATGAGATGTTATATCATTAATTTAATTTATTTAATGAAATTAAATTATTCAATTTATTTTATTCTTTCATATATCTAATTATTCAAAAAATTACTCTAGTAGTCAGGGGATTTTTAATCTCACTTTTATTTTCGTGAGACTTATGCCATATTCACCACTTTATTTTTTATAGTGTATGTACTACCCATTAATGTATTATATGATTATTATACTTTAATTTATGGGTATTTACATATCCATTTTATGATTTATTCTTCATAGTCTTTATGGGTCAAATGATACCAAATTGATAAGGTAATTTTTGTCTCAATTATCATTCTTTGAGTCACATGTTATGTAATGAGACTATATTATTTTATGAGGTTTATATAATACCCTTTTAAATTATATATCCTGATTATCCTCTTTTCATGATATTTTTTTATTCATGTGATGTAATTATTTCATGGGGTTTATGATTCAAAGTTACGAAAGTGGGAAAAGTTTATTGCCACAATCTCATAAATTAATGGGATTATATATTATTATGATTAAATTGATGAAATATTATGATCCATATATCAATAAAATCCATGAAATTTCTTATATTCTAGTTATTAATGATATAATCAAGTAATGTTACCATTTTTCCACTCTTTGTTACTTAATATAATCAACATAATGTTTTTATAAAAATATTTCTTGATCTCTCTTTTTTATCGGAAATATATGACTTTAAGAACCATGTTTTATAAAAAGATTTTCAAAAATGTTCTTTTATTATCCTATTATTTTTGAAATAAAAATTTAACCTTGTTTTACCTTTTTTCAAAAAAAAAATTAAAAGTAATCTTCTTATATTTTTTCTATCATGGTTTTTTTCTAATGTTTTTAAGGTTAAAAATAAATGTTTAACATGTATGTACAAACCCTTTATCATGATTGTGATTTCCTTGAAGATTAATTTGTAAGATTAAAATTTCATTTTTAAAGAAAACTATTATCCAATTATTATAGAAATTAATTATTATCAAATAATTTCCAAATATTATTTCTTTCAAGAATTCTTTATAAGTATTAAAAGTGTGTTAAAAGAAAAATATTTTAAAAATATCTTTCCAGATTCCATAATAAGTTTTCAAAGTTTTTTAAAGTAAAAATGTTTTAAAATATTCTATTATAAATTTTCAAATTAATTTCAAATAAAAATGATTCCAATTTTTTTCAATATTCCTTTATAAGTTTTAAAATATATTATGAATGAGAAACGGTTTCAAAATTCTTTATGTTTTGAAAAATGATTTTTAAATTGGAAATTATATTTTCCTCAATAAATGTTTGAAATTAAAATTAATTTAATTCCTTATAATACAATTATTATTGAAATGGTTTTGTGAAAGGGATTTTTAAAGAAAGGTTGTTTTCCATAATAAATATACCAAGTGATCTTTCAAACCCCTTCCCCATATAAGATGCCATCATTTTAAATAGTTTAATCTTTATTGAGGATATGATCCAGGGACAACATTATTATTCTTTCATTGAATTGTTTTTGTTTAAGATGAATTTTTTTATGAAACCAATTTTTCATCAATGGGTTATACTAGGATAAAAATCTCATGAAATTAGTTTCATTCACTGGTTATTCTATGATGAAATTACTATAAAACCTTTCTATTTCCCACAGGTTAGGATTTGATGAAATTCATATGACACCAATTTAATTTCATGGGTTATAATATGATTTTTATGAAACCAATCTTTTTTTATGTCATGATATGTTTAATGTTTTATTATCTTGTGGAACACGAATGTATGAATTCATTTTGTGATGGGTGGGACCTATATTTCTCTATAATGTATTGGGTAAAGATATATATCTCATCAGACAGACATGGATGGACTGGGGAGTGAACTCAGTTCATTAATAGACCTTCTATACTAATATGGTATTGGGAGTGAATCTTGATTACTAATATAGTCTTGGGAGTGAACCTTGACTACTAATATAGTTTGGGAAGTGAACCCATTCCAAAATAAGAAAAGGGCTATGATTAGGGATCGTGGTGTGTCCCACCTAATTAGTGTGGCCCCCATGAAGTGCCCGGATAATTTTTGTTAATAATCCATGTCTTATGGGGTATTATTTTATATTCTTACGTGTATTCCACACATTATATATCTTATTACTATGTTATTCTCTTGTGGATTATGCTCTAGATTCCTTTATGATTTATGCATTATAAATGGCTAATATTTATGCCATGAATCTTGTATATGATCTTTGATATGTATGTTATGATCATTATCTTTTATTCTCATGTCCACATACCCTCATTCTCATGTTTATGCTTACATATCTTCTTGTTTACCCTGACTAAGCAT
The DNA here is from genome assembly GCA_963277665.1 of Viscum album. NCBI lineage: Eukaryota > Viridiplantae > Streptophyta > Magnoliopsida > Santalales > Viscaceae > Viscum > Viscum album. The sequence goes on from OY728159.1 coordinate 237,027,365, forward strand.
CTGAGCTCACCCCTTTCTTATGTTTCCTTTCCCTAGGTTATGAATAATTATTTTAAGTATGAGTACTAAAGGGGAATATCTATATGGGAGATGTGGAATATCTTTAACAAAATTAAAATAATGTTTTCCATGTTTACAAATACCCTAACCTATTATGGTTCTCAAGCATGTACTTTTGTAATGTTCTAAATATTTATATAAAATGATTTTATATACATGTTTTTTAATCCTGGGTAGCTATAGTTTTTATTAAAGGAATGTTTTAGTCAAACATTGGAAAATCAGATGATAAAACTTTAGTGAGGGCCTATAAATATTTCTAAGGATATTTTGGTGATGACTCTAAGGATAAGATGAAGGTATCATATATTTAAATTTATGATTCATGATTTATAAATCCTATCAATAATTTTTCATGATTATGGGGTTTTCTTCTATGATATGTGTTTCTCACACAATTCATTATGCTCTAAGTCAATAGAGGGAACTAGAAGGAACTACGTTAACACAAAATGTTTCTGATGCGGAAAATATGGGCATTTTGAAAATCAATTTACTAAGTGAAAATATAATGAAAAGAATTAGGAATGTATAACAAGTATAGGTTATACTAATAAAGATAAAGAGACCAATAATGACATGTGAAAGGCATGGGATGTTATAGTAGTATTGTTTACATTAAACATAAGAAGAATAATTAAATTCAGGTTATGGAATCGTAAGGAAAGATTAATATTTCATATTATGTGAAAGGGATATTAAGAAATAAGATGATAAATCCCAAGTAATGGTTTAAGAATACTGTTGGATGATTGAAGTGTATATGTATTGGAATTCAAAAATTAGGTTACACGAATCATGAATTATATGTTTTTCATTAAGGATTTAAAATTATATGTTAAATGGTTCCAATGTACTAGAAAATTTATTTAATGTAAATTTAATATTTTTTAAGGGAAGGTAACCATTAATGTGTTCCTGATATTGAAAAAAAATTCTCTTGGATAAAAATATAATTGATGTGGATTAAGTAAATTGGATAGTATTGATGTATGATCCGAGATTTAATGGTGGTATATACTTATTTAAATTTTGGTTTCAATATTTTTTTTGGTTAGTGAATAATTTCACAAGAGTTGAATAATTTCACAAGAGTATGAGGGGATTCAGGGGTGTTTTTGGGTTTGGTACATGAATGATGAAAAGTTGGGCCAACCTATACAAGATGCACAGTTCTACACGAGTACATAAATTGTACATGGTGGGTATTCAAGCCGTTAAATTTTGAGCAGAATCATTCTTTGTGGTTAGATCATAGTCTCCATCTCATTTAGGTATCCTATGGTTACCGTGTAGTATTTTTTTCTTAGAAATTATCCTATATATGTTTTCTATAGGGTTTGGAAAACCATGCAGGTAAACCGTTCTCACCATTAAAATTTTTAAAAATTACAGTTTTCCATTTCTTGATATCTAGATCTCCACATGATTTATTCCACCATTCCCCCATTTCAACACTAGTGATGAACTCAACCAACTCAATCTTCCCAATGGTGGTACTCCTTTTATTCTTATCCAGTTATAGAAACTTTTGTTGTAGATAGAAGTTACAAGTATGTTTAATCTCCCTCTTTCTTCCATTCTCCAAATTAGGGATTGTAATTTTTTCCATCTCATTACAAAGCTATGATAACATATATTTATAGTAAAAACTAGGTTGGATCTTCAAGTGGGTTTTGATCAGGATCCAAGGCTATGGTTAATAGTGTGTTCATAAATTTATTCTATGTTGGTGGTCTATAAGTTATATACCATAGTTTTGATGTGGATTTTTGTATGTTTTTTGTGTTATCTGTTCACCTTGTTGTGAATTTTATTCCTTATTAAGATGTGATAAAATGGGTTCCTAAATGATCATTTGAACCACCAATGATCCCCATGGTATGTTTTGAAGATGATTTGACTGATTTGGGGCCACCTATGGGGTGCACTGACATTAATGAACCAAGGAATTGGTATTTCCAAGTTTAGAGTTGACATTTGATAACATAGAGCCCTTGAAGAACATGTTAAGATTATTGGTTAAGTTTAAAATGGAAGAATGATATATGTGGCTATGTTGATGATGTATTAAAGTATTGTTGGCATGACATGAAAATGGGTTAATTTGGCCCATTGAGATTATGTGAAATGGTTTTTAATTTATGTTATAAATTCCTAAGAGAGTAAGTGAATACGAAATATTGACTATGTTAATTTCAATATGTATTGTGAACTAAGAAATATGCTAAATGAGTTTCCATAAGGAGGATTGATGTATACATTAAATGGATTGTAATAAGGGAATGACTGAATATTAAAAAATGGGTGGGAGAATGAGAATGTGAACTTGGGATAAAGGGGATAAGCAAACTAAATGATAATCATATGATGGAATCAGGAAAAATGGGATAAGAAAATTAAATGGTCATCATATAATGATAATCGGGCTAAGTGGAAAAATTAAAGTAAATAGTAATTGTGTTAATGGGTTATAGAATGATATTGATTCCCTTGTTTTTGATATGGACTGTGATGTGATATGTGTATTAATTTTCAATGGTTTATAAGATGGTATATGTGGTTAACACACACACACACACACACACATATATATATATATAAAGCATGTGCACATGGATCAGAAGTGTGTAGTATTGACTTGATTTTCTACACTCATGGGTCGATTTAGAGTGATTATTTAAACTCTACCCCAAATTTTATGGGTTAGGGGAGGAGATGGAGGATCCATTCCCCTTATGGGTGCATTCCTCTGGAACCAAGTCTTTAATGTGAGGATAAGGTATTTTTTGTGTTGAGTATATCCCTAGTGAGATAATGAATTGACTTAGCCCTTATTTTTATTATTTGACTTTCTTAAACCCCTATGTAATTTATGTAAATTCCTAACCCATAAAACACATGATAATAATGTAAAATGTATGAAAGAGCGCTGTCGTGGGGGCCCTCAAATGATCAGTGTGATTTTAGGGTACTTAGGTGCAGCAGAGTGGCTGACCAAGGTCGTCTCTCAAAGGAGGAAGTGAATTAAAACAATTTTTAGAGGTATTATAGAAATAAAATAAAAGAGAATGAAAACACTACTTGAAAGGATGGGGGTGTTTGTTTATAGTTTATGAATCTAGAAGAAGTTTGCTGGAAGAAGATTGTATTTTTTTTGTTTTTTGTTTTGAAATGATGTTTGATTAAAATGACACCACAAAAGGATGTTTGTTTAGAAAATATTTAAAATATGTAATCGATCTTACTCTACCTCTTCAATAATTTATTAATAATTATCATTTAAATTAATATTCAATTAATTATGATCCCTTAATTTGTTAAATCCCGAACCCTATGATAATTAACTTTACCACGAAGATGAAGTGAATTTAACCTTAGGCTAACTTCGGAACATACAATCGCAACACCCTGCTTTGATTGATGTTCTAAGATTAGATTATGGTCAGTGGTATATTAAGTCACATAACCACTCTAGAAATGAGGATTAATTGAGTTTAGGGATTGTATTTGAACTCTACAAATTTATCCCGTGTGGTCTTGTATTACCGATTAAGATCGCGCTCTCACAATTCACACAAATCCCGACCTCGCGCGTTTTGTGTTAATTGTTCAATTGGTCACTTAGTTTAATCTAATTTTAAAACTCAATTAATGGATAATGTTTAGTGAATTACATTAGATCATTGATTCAAAATAAATGAATAAATAAGGTGAGAGTTCGACCGATTACTAAAAAGAACTACTCTTCCATGGGCGGTGTAGTCATCGTGGAGACGTTTTGCATAAGCAAAGGATTGAAAGGGTATAACCCAATCTTGTATCCACTATTAATTCCAAACAAATTAATAATATTAAGAGAAGAAGAAAATTGAATAACACAGAAGATTATTTGAAGAAAAAATTCAAGAAACAAACATGAAATAAAAGAAATACAAAGAAGAGGTGGGAGATGAGAGCCTTTTTGGAAGAGAGGTTTTCACAAAGTCTTACTTCTTCCAAGAGTTGTGAGGGGCTCCCAAGAGACACCCTTTCGGCCACAACTTCCGAAAGCCTTGACCAGCCCTCCCAAAGAGTTAAAACCCCCTTTAAATAGATTTTGTGAGGGCTAGGGTTACATAATGTTTTAAGTGTGAAATAAAAAACTCGGCCAAATATTTTATTCCAAGTTTCACCGCCTAGTTGAACTCCAAAACGCGTGAATTGACCGGACTTCCAGAAGGAGTATTTGTTCCAAATCATGTCCCCGATCTTCTTTCAAAATTTGGGCTCAATCCAATCCCGGATGAAGAATATATGACCCAAATACAGAACCCATATCCATTCTGCCGAGTCCAGCCTACCATTGGATTAATGTCTCATTTACTCCATCCAAATGCACTCTTTAGCTCTGGTGTCCTGAATAAAAGTTGTATAAAATTAAGTTAATAACACTGTTACAAAATTTAAAATTCAAATAATAAATATAAAAATATTTATATTCGAAACACTATAGTGCACTATAAAGGGAAAAACTGGAATTTTCACCAAATTTTCAAATGAATGATCAAATCCCAAATATTTTATAAATAAACATATTTAACACAATGTGAGGAAATTATATCATTTATTATCAATAAAATATTCAACAAAATAGTGCTTTATCAACTCCCCCACACTTACCCTTTTTGCACTCCTGGGAAAAACCTCATGTATAGTAAACATCAATATCAAATTAAAACCAATTTTAAAACACATATCCTTGAGATCAAACAATTACACACCAAGAAACAAAATATATCATGCCTCATAAAAAACATTATTTCAAGTTCTTAATTTATATCATTCAATATATTTCCACTTTATTTATCCTCCCATAAACAAAACACTTACCTCACTTTAATTTTCTCTTATCACACAAATGTCAATTTTTTTTGTAATGTCTTTCTCATCCAAACTCATACAAGGGTCACCATAGGCTTGATAGATTCCTACATCGCTACCCGATGTGAGTCATGGAAATATGTTTATCATGAGAAATTTTTAGTTTTGTTCTGTGGCTTTCGGTTGGTAGGATTTATATGTGAAAAATTCTGAGGCTGAATGAGGAGGGCTTGACTCTTTTTGAAGCAAAATTGCATTAATCTAATTTTCACTTAAATATGGTCTTCTCCTCAATCCCCATAGTATCAATTCATCTCCATAATCATGAAAAGTTATGAAAGGTTTACACCATTCATCATTTCAGCATAAAAAATTTCAATCTTCTCAAACATGATTTTCTTGAAAGCTCCAGATGGACACAACTTTCCACCTCAATTAGAAGCTCCAGAAAAGGCACAACTTCACTTGTCATGAAAACTTCAGAAAAGGCACAACTTTCAATATAATGAATTTCTTCAGCATCAAACACATCTCTTCAGAATTTAATTTTCCACCCAAATTATCACATAATGTGGTAGCTCGACACAACATAGCTTCCCCCACACTTAACCTCGACTAGATTATGCAATTTCACTTCAAGAGTTAGTTGGATATGGAAAATTGGCTTATAATGTGGCTAACCTAATAGGATGTGCATGACTTCTAAGGTCAAAAAGGATTAAATGTTCAAGGTAGGCCATTATAAAAAAGGATTCTTTGAAATAGGGGATTTAATACCAAACAAATGCCTCAATCATTTAAACATAAGTACCTCAAACCCTCAAGTTTTGACAGGAATAGATCAAATTCTGGTTAAATCAAGCATGGTTTGGTTCTCTCAAGAAGTGAGGTGAATGTAAAGAATATGAAAATAATGGTTCAGAAGCCTCACAGGAAAGTGATTTAAAATATAAAGACAGTGAGATGTGGCATGAGATTCAAAATTCAGTGTACTTTTCATGAAATTACTAAATATTTGAACTTGAAATAAGTCATTTCAGCATTCATTTAATCTTAGTTTCAAGGGGTAAATTGTTTCACTTATTTATATGGATTTAAAAATGGTGATGAGAATAATTTCAGCTCAAAAGTTTCAAAAACACACAGAAAATTATAAAATAAACACACAAAATTTGAAAAACACACAATTGTTTTTGGTTTTTTTTAAATAGGAAAGCAATTGAAATTACTAAATTAAAAGGTTCCCTCCCCCACACTTAAAATATTGCATTGTCCTCAATGTGAACCCATTTTATGATATATGCACAGGAAATGCAGAATTTTTAAATAGGACAAAATATAAAAAAGTGAAAGGGTTAGGAACAGCCTGATGTGCTCAAGTGATGATGGGGTCATGCAGTGTGATAAAATCCACTACATTAGTAGGAAGTCCCTCAATGTATCTCTTCAAACGTTGTCCATTGATTGTAAAGCTCCTTCCAGTGTCCACTTGTGCGATCTCCACTGCACCATAAGGAAAAACATTAGATACAATATAAGGACCTAACCATCTGGAACGCAACTTACCAGGCATCAGCTTCCGTCGTGAACTGTAGAGAAGGACTTTCTCTCCAACATGAAACTCCCTTTGTTGGATCATTTTGTCATGAGTTTCTTTTGATCTTTCCTTGTAGAGCCTTGAGTTCTCATATGATGACAGTAGAATCTCCTCAAGCTCTTGAATTTGTAACTTCCTTTGAATTCCAGCTTGGGCCAAATCCATGTTGCATTTCTTTATAGCCAAATATGCCCGATGCTCGACTTCCACTGGGAGATGACATGATTTCCCAAAAACAATCCGAAATGGGGACATACCAATGGGTGTCTTGTATGATGTCCTATAATCCCAAAATGCATCATCCAAGCGCTTTATCTAATCCTTCCTATTTGGATGCACGATTTTCTCCAATATTTGTTTCAACTCACGATTTGAAACCTCAGCCTGGCCATTTGTTTGGCGGTGGTATGGTGTTGATGTTTTATGTGTCACCCCATACTTTCGAAGGAGGGAAGCAAAATTCCTATTTCAAAAGTGTGTCCCTTGGTCACTGATGATGGCCTTTGGTAATCCAAACCTGAAAAAAATCTGTGCTTTGACAAAGTCCACAAAAACATGAGAATCATCAGTCCTAGTGGCCTTAGCCTCCACCCATTTACTCACATAATCAATAGCAACCAAAATGTACAAAAAACCAAATGAACTAGGAAAAGGACCCATAAAATCAATGCCCCATACATCAAAAATCTCACAGAATAGTATGGGTTGTTGGGGAATCTCATGTCTCCTAGAAATATTCCCAGTGTGTTGGCAATGAGAGAATGACCTACAAAACACATGGGAATTATGGAATAAGCTAGTCCAATATAATCTAGAGTCTAAAACCTTCCTAGATGTCTGTTGGGGTCCAAAGTGTCCACCACAAGCAAGTTTATGACAGAATTGCAAAACAGACTCAAACTCATGATCAGGAACACACCTCCTAATAACTTGGTCACTACACATGCGCCATAAGTATGGATCATCCCAAACATAAAATCTTGACTCACTCTTTAATTTTTGGACTTGATGTTTCTTTAAGTTTGCAGGGATTTCAGAGGTAACAAGGTAGTTAACTAAATCTGCATACCAAGGATGCGTACCTAAGATGTAATAAAGATTCTCATCGGGGAAAGTGTCCCGAAGTGGTACCTGGTCCAAGGTGTCATCCTCTAGTGTGTGAGTAAGCCTACTCATGTGGTCTTCCACCAAATTCTCTGAACCCTTCTTATCCTTTATCTCAATATCAAATTCCTGAAGAAGGAGCATCCATCAAATTAGCCTGGGCTTTACATCTGGCTTCTTTAGGAGGTACCTCAAAGCTGCATGGTAAGAAAAAACAACTACTTTAGCGCCCAATAAATATGAACGGAATTTATCTAAAGAAAATATGACTGTAAGAAACTCCTTTTCCGTGGTAGTGTTGTTTAATTGGGCTGAATCCAGTGTCCTCGATGCATAGGCGATCACATGTGAACGTCCCTCCACCCTCTGAGATAAGACAACTCCAACCACAAAGTTGGAGGCGTCACACATAAGCTCAAAAGGAGGGTCCCACCGCGGGGGATGTATGATCGGTGGAGTGGTCAGACACTTCTTTAGCTCATCAAATGATACCCTTCATGAATCATCAAAATTGAAGTCAATATCTTTTCGAAGCAATCGAGATAAGGGTAGAGCGATCTTACTAAAATCTCTGATGAAGCGTCGATAAAATCCAGCATGTCCAAGGAATGATCGAACCTCACGCACACATGTAGGATATAGAAGGGATTAAATAATGTCTACCTTAGATTTATCAACTTCAATGCCACATTGTGAGACTATATGACCTAAGAAAATTCCCTTTTCGACCATGAAATGACATTTTTCAAAATTTAAGACCAAATTCTTCTCAATAAAATGATGAAACACATCACCCAAACTAGAGAGACATTCATCAAATGAGGATCCATAAAATGTAAAATCATTCATAAACACCTCCATGGAGGTCTCAATGAAATCTGAGAAAATACTCACCATGCATCTCTGGAAGGTACCTGGGGCATTGCAAAGTCCAAATGGCATCCTTCTGTAAGCAAAGGTACCGGATGGGCAGGTGAATGTCATCTTCTCCTAGTCCTCTACCGCAATGGGAACCTGAAAATAGCCATAGAAACCATCCAAGAAGCAATAATGCGTCCTACCTGCAAGTCTCTCAAGAATCTAGTCAATGAATGGAAGTGGGAAATGGTCCTTATGAGTGTATTGATTTAGTTTCCTATAATCAATACAAACTCGCCAACTGTTTTGAACTCTCACATGAACTAACTCATCATTTTCATTTTTTAAAACAGTGAAACCAGTTTTCTTAGGCACAACCTGAATTGGACTTACCCACTGAGAATCTAAAATAGGATAGATTATACCTTCCTCGAGCAATTTTTCAACTTCTTTTTTAATAACCTCCAAAAGTGTTGGATTGAGTCTCCTTTGTGGTTGCCTCACCGGTTTAGCCCCATCCTCCAAGAGAATCCTATGCATGAAAATGGAGGGGCTAATACCTGATATGTCTTCCAATGTCCAACCAATTTACCTAATGTTATCTCTCAATAGATTCAAAAGTTTTTCTTCATGTTCAAAAGAGAGATTGTTAGAAATGATAATAGGTAATCTATAACCACTCAGAAAGTATGCATATTTAAGATTTGGGGGAAATGGCTTGAGTTCCAATGTAGGGGGTGATGTATGGATGGAGAAATTGATGCAACAGACATATCTGCACAATGAACATCATTATCAGAATAAAAATCATCACAATCAGAGAATAAAGCACCAAATCCATCAGCATACTCAATATCCATGTCATAATCAGAGTTCACATGATCAAAATCAGAATATGATTCCATTTCAAAATCAAATCTTAGAGAGTCTTGTTCCTTAAAACGGGTGTAGAAGTACTCTTAGACATCAAACTAGAACCAATACTCATAATCTCCCTAAGCATAGGACAATTCAATTCCATGGTGTTTTTACTTGGTGGTTCAAAATGAGAGATAACAAATGCAGAATGATCCTCTGAGGGGTACTTCATGGAATCCATAACATTAAATATCACAACTTCATCCCCAAATTCAATGGAAACTGTACCCTCATTGACATTTATGATAGTTTTTTCAGTTTTAAGGAAGGGCCTACCTAAGATAATGGGGGCATGAGAACTTACCTGATCATCCTCCATGTTAAGAACATAGAAATCCACTGGAAAGATCATGTCTCTTACCTAGACAAGTACATCCTCAATAACTCCCGCTGGATATGCCGTATCTCTATTCGCCAACTTCACCACTACTCTCGTCGGCTTCAACTCACCAACCTGTAAAGAAGGGAATACAGAATGAGGCATCACATTTATTGAAGCTCCTAAATCACAAAGTGCATCAGATAAGTGGAACTCCCCTATGTTACATGGGATGGTGAGTGTCCCGGGATCCTTGCACTTTGTTGGCATTGATAGAGTTGATGTAATGAGTGCTGAGACATTCCTTCCAAGGTTGATCCTCTCATTTCCCTTGATCCCTCTTCGATTGGTGTAGAGTTCTTTTAAGAATTTGGCATACCTTGGGATTTTCTTAATGGCTTCAAGTAGAGGAATGCTGATCTCCACATGCTTTAATGTGTCCAAAACCTCCTTTTGCATTGCTTATTCAGCCATATTCTTGGTTTGAACAACCCTGTTTGGAAAAGGAAGGGGTTTTGGAGGAACATCATCAATCTTTTTCTTACCTTTATCTTTCTCCTTGGATTACTCATCAGTTGGTTTGGAATGTGGCTGCTCCGAAGTTGAGGTGAATCCCAGTGGAATGGTAGGTACAGATGTATCGTTCATTTGCTTCCCAATTCTCAATGTGATGGCACTGACATTCCCCTTTGGATTTGGAGTGGGTTGGGAAGGTAGATTTCCAGAATTCTTACTCACAGGTTCATGGAGGGCAGTGGCAATCTGGCTCATTTGAGTCTTCAACCCCCTCAACTCCGAACCTTGTCTCTTCAGTTCATTATGTTGATTAAGAACAATTTTCTTCAAAATATCATCAATGTTAGAATCTACCTTAGGTGGGGGATTCCCTTATTGTTGGCTTGTTGATGTTTGAGCTTCAAATATCCTTTGGGGTTTTTGGAAACCCTATTGGTAAGGTGGAGGCTGCTGGAAGTTTGGTTGAAAAGGGGGCCTTTGTTGTTGTCCAGAGCCATACCTCATGTCTGGTTGATCTTTCCACCCTTGGTTGTATGTTGGAGCAAATGAATCAAACTTTTTTTGGGGATATGTTTGTTGTTGCTGCTGAAATGGTCTCCCTGGGAATACTGATGCGCAATCCTCTGTCTCTTGTAGTTGTGGGCAACAGTCAGTTGGGTGGCTTGTCTCAATGCAAATGCCACAAGGCCTTGAAGAAGGGGGTAGAGATGTCTTTTGTGCCAAAGCAATTTGCCTCACTATAGTTGTCAATTCTTCTAACTTGGTATCAATCAAATGACTCTCAAGGGAAGAAGGACTTACCTAATGTACTCCCCTGATATGTGGTGTACCTCGATAACCAAATTGTTGGGAGTTTTGGACCATCTTGTCGATCAATTCACGTGCGACTGCTGGTGTCTTGTCCACCAATGCTCCTCCAGCTGCAGTATCCACCATGCTACTCTCCATGGGTTTGAGTCCTTCGTAGAAGTATTGGATGAGGAGTTGCTCACTGATTTGGTGATGCAGACAACTTGCGCACAACTTCTTGAATCTATCCCAATACTCATACATTGAATCCCCTTGTGCTTGCTTGATCCCTGAGATCTCCATACGAATGGAAGTGGTCCTTGATGTTGGAAAAATCTCTGTAAGAAAAGACGTTTCAAATCTTTCCAACAAGTTACATCTTCGGGTTGTAAATAATACATCCAATCTTTCGCAGCTCCATCAAGTGAGAATGAGAATGCTCTTAATTTGATTTGGTCTTCAGATAAATTTCTTGGTTTCAAGTTTAAGCAAACCACATTAAATTCTTTCAAATTTTTATTGGGATCATCACCAGAGATTCCATGAAACTTTGGAAGTAAGTGAATTAACCTAGATTTCAGTTCAAAGTCCGATTCGAGATTTGGGTATGCAATACAATTTGGTTGATAGTTAATATCAGGTGCAACCAATTATAGAATGGTTCTATTAAGTTAATTTCCATTATTTTCAGCCATTGGTTATTCTTTTATGTTTAAATTTGAATAACTTCCAATTCCAATGTTTCCAGAAGAGAGGAATTCACCAACTGGTTGAATATTGAAACTTCCTGTAGACTGAGAGCGTTTGATTCATGCCCTAAGGTTGCGTTCAATATCAGAGTCAAGATCTAAGAGATATTTGGGATTAGTTTGTGTCATAAATCAAATAAAAATGAAAAGAAAGAAAGTGGACCATAGTAAAATAAAAATTAGAAGTTTGAGTTGATGGTCCAAAAAGAAGTCGAAGGGAAAAAAATCAGATTGGGTAAAGACGGAAGAAAGAAGAGAGGAAGATAATAAAATGTAAAATAAAATAAATACCTCTAATTGGTTGAAATAATTACTTGCCTCCCCGACAATGGCACCAATTTGAAAGAGCGCTGTCCTGGGCACCCTCAAATGATCAGTGTGATTTTAGGGTAGTTAGGTGCAGCAGAGTGGCTGACCAAGGTCGTCTCTCAAAGGAGGAAGTGAATTAAAACAATTTTTAGAGGTATTATAGAAATAATATAAAAGATAATGAAAACACTACTTGAAATGATGGGGGTGATTGTTTATAGTTTATGAATCTAGAATAAGTTTTCTGGAAGAAGATTTTATTTTTTTGTTTTTAGTTTTGAAATGAAGTTTGATTAAAATGACACAACAAAAGGATGTTTGTTTAGACAATATTTAAAAGATTTAATCGATCTAACTCTACCTCTTCAATAATTTATTAATCATTATCATTTAAATTAATATTCACTTAATTATGATCCCTTAATTTGTTAAATCCCGAACCCTACGATAATTAACTTTACCATGAAGATGAAGTGAATTTAACCTTAGGCTAACTTCGGAACATGCAATCGCAACACCCTGCTTTGATTGATGTTATAAGATTAGATTATGGTCAGTGGTAAATTAAGGAAAATAACCACTCTGTAAATGAGGATTAACTGAGTTTAGGGATTGTATTTGAACTCTACAAATTGATCCCGTGTGGTCTTGTATTACCGATTAAGATCGTGCTCTCACAATTCACACAAATCCCGACCTCGCGCGTTTTGTGTTAATTGTTCAATTGGTCACTTAGTTTATTCTAATTTTAAAACTCAATTAATGGATCATGTTTAGTGAATTACAGTATATCATTGATTCAAAATAAATGAATGAAGAAGGTGAGAGGTCGACCGATTACTAAAAAGAACTACTCTTCCATGGGCGGTGTAGTCATCGTGGAGATGTTTTGCATAACCAAAGGATTGAAAGGGTATAACCCAATATTGTCTCCACTCTTGATTACAACCCAATTAATAATATTAAGAGAAGAAGAAAAGGGAAGAACACAGAAGATTATTTGAAGAAAAAATTCAAGAAACAAACATGAAATAAAAGAAATACAAAGAAGAGGTGGGAGAGGAGAGCCTTTTTGGAAGAGAGGTTTTCACAAAGGCTTACTTCTTCCAAGAGTTGTGAGGGGCTCCCAAGAGACACCCCTTCGGACACACCTTCCCAAATCCTCGAAAATCCCTCCCAAAGAGTTAAAACTACCATTTAAATAGAGTTTGTGAGGGCTAGGGTTACATAAATCTTTAAGTGTGAAATGAAAAACTCGGCCAAATATTTTATTCCAAGTTGAACCGCCTAGTTGACCTCCAAAACGCGTGCATTGACCGGCCTTCGAGAAGGATTATTTGTTCCCACTCATGTCCCCGATCTTCTCTCAACATTTGGGCTCAATAAAAGCCCGGATGAAGAATATATGACCCAAATACATAACCCATGTCCATTCTACCGCATCCAGCCCACCATTGGATTAATGGCCCATTTACTCCATCCAAATGCACTCTTTAGCTCTAGTGTCCTGAATGAAAGTTTTATACAATTAATTTAGTAACACTGTTACAAAATTTTAAATTCAAATAATAAATATAAAAATATTTATCTTTGAAACACTACAGTGCACTGTAAAGGGTAAAACTGGAATTTTTACCAAATTTTCAAATGAATGATCAAATCCCAAATATTTTATAAATAAACATATTTAATACATTGTGAGGAAATTATATCATTTATTATCAATAAAATATTCAACAAAATAGTGATTTATCAATGTATATAAGATTATTTAAATGATGAAATGGGATTTATTTGAAAAATAGTTAAGGTAAATATGGTTAAACAATGACCCTAATTAGATTTTATTTACTTTTCATTTATTTAATAATGACATTAACTATCTATTTCGACATGATATTTTGTAGAAACCATTGAAGTTGGACAACATGGTTATACTCCCACCCTTCTTAGGACGCCATTGGGTACCTAAGTAGATTTTGTGGTTGCAGGTATGGACTAGGGAAAAGACCCTATATTATGGAACTGGGTTGTGCATGAGACATACATGGATGGGGTTCTAGACTTGGAGTCAGGAACATTTGGGGATTTAGTAGTGGTATTTATTTTGGGTTTATTTTTCCATCACATTTAGGTACTGTTAGCAAGCATACCATATTTATTATTATTTTTTGTTTGTGGCTAGTTTGGGAAACATATGATTATACAAGTTCTTAGTTTTTACATAATTTTTATACTTTTTAAACCATTATCTATTGTGAATTAATCTATTAATGAGGGTATAGTATCCCCACATGGCTTCTTGGACCCTCGCCACTAGTCAGAAAACTATGGAGTACAAGGAGGCACACTTTAGTTCATGTGGAAACTGGGCTCAGAGAACCAGTTTAGTAGATTCTGAGTCAGCGACATTACAAAGTTATATCAGATCTATTATTTTCTATTATCTTATTATTTAAGATTGTAGAAAAAATAAAATAATGTGTTATCCATTGGTAATGAGCTTGCGATTGGGAGTATATAACCCATGTACAAGAATAAACCCATGTCACCCTTGGTGGTAATTGTTGTTCATGTTGTGTGTTGTAACAATTCATGATATTTAACCATTGGGTGATGCCCTTATTGTGTGATGTGACTGTTTTATGATATTTTTCTCAAGTTTTGAATTGTATAAGGTTGTGAATTCATGCATAATTTTAGGAACCCAAGGATATAAGTGGCTTGCATCATGATAGGCACACATAGGATGGGTGTGTAAGACATGAAGGTTAGAATGAATCTTAATTTGCTTAAATTAGAGGAAACAAATGTCTAAAAAAATTAAAAAAAATGAATCAAATGGTTAGATGAAAATAATGTAAATTAATGGTTAAATAATAACATGTTTAAAGAAAAAACTATAAGGTTAAAATTTATGGTTTGGATAAATTATAAAGATAAAATGATACCTTAAAGTGAAATCTTGTCTTAGTAATGGTAAAATTGTTAAATAATTTTTTTTATGAACGTAGTGAATGAGTTATAGTATTGGTTTTAATAAGTTGAAAGATGTTAAGGTTCATTAAGGGGGGAAATTTTTAATTCATAATGTATAAATGGATTAAAAACGGTGGATAATAAAAATATTTCGGGCTATATAGGTTTCTTTACCTCATGCTTACCATTACCCATGGTATGAATGGTTGATGTTAGTATTAGAGACACTATCACTTATGTTGGGAAAGTGAGTGTGGAATTTGGTGTTTTTGGAAATTAGTGTATCTTTTCTATTTGTGGTTTACACTGGTTGATCATCCTTGAAATGTTTATTGATGGAAGTGTTTTGAAATATTTATATGATTAAGGTATGGATTCTAAAATTTTGGGTAAATAGGATTTTTAAAATGTGAACCCTTGGGTCTTTGAAATGAAGAAGTTAATAATAAGAGAATGTGTAATGATAGAACATTTGGTAAAGACCGGTATTGATTACTACTTATGTTGTTTATCTAGAACTTTTTTTTATGGGTGGTTTTTCTAGTAAGAGTTCCCTAGGAACATAAGTTGATTATATGTTGGGTGACCTTTAGGAGTCTCGATATGTGGATAAAAGTACTGTTTCTTGTTATGTTTCAGTAGGGGTATGACTTAAGGGTTTTGAGATATTGTCTAATGATGTGAATGTGGTAAACCTTTATGTTTTTAAGTATATGAGTTATATGTTGGGATTATAAATGAGTGTCTCAGTTGTGGTTTCATTAGTGATGGGTGTTTTGTTATGGGAGCAGTGACCTAGGTGGGTTTAGACCATACAAGTTTCATTTTATACACTAGAGTGGGTTTTTTGGCTCATGGTGATAATGTATGTGTTTTTATTATGTTTGGTGTGAAACCTAAAGTTAACATTACCGGGATGGTTGGAAGTAGTATTCTGGAAGGGGTCAGGAGAGCCACCTGTGGGTAGTGACTGGTTGTAATGTTGATGTAAGTGGCCTTGTGAGAGGGGATAGTAACATTTTACCCTTAAACGTAGTTTATAAGTTGGTATCATTTGATCTTCAAGAGCGGCCATGAGAGTGTTTGGACATTTTATTTATTCCTTTGGGTGTGCGAATAACAGAAGGATAGTTTGGATTTTGGATGGGTGAAGATTACCCTAAGAAACTAAGTGGAATGGTTAATGGTTTTTGGAGACGCAACCTGAGTTGTGATCATAGGTTGGAAGTATTGGGAAAATAAAGGGTAACTTCATGAGATATTAGACTTTTGTTATAGGTTCCATGTAATATAAGGCATTATAAATTATTCAGATGTGAAATTGATGCATAACTGGTACCATCAAGATTCAGTAAATGATATGGTTGTATCCTGGTTCTTTCGGAAGGGAATATGGGTTCTTGTGGATGGTGTAATGTAAGTTTTAATGGTTTGTACACCATTCATATTTTCCCATCATTTTATAAAATTAATAATAGAGGCCTTGTTATTTATTTCTAGTAGAAAATATGAGGGTGACTGAAGTGCGATGAGAGGCCTAGTTACAAAAGTAATTCTAATGTGAGGGTGATCACCTAGTTGGGATTGTTCATATGAATAGTCTATTTGTTGGGTGAAATGTTGATAATGTGTTGATATTGATGGGGATGATGGACTATGAGGCTTGATCAGATGAGTAATTGGATGTTGCGATAGGCTTTGATGATGTTACCTTGTGTGATCTAAATACATTTTATTAGTGGTCATAGGAAGGTACGAGACCTTGAGGCCCCTATTGAGGCCCACATGTGGTCACACACTATAAATGAAGGATTATATGTTGGTTGGAAGAATAGTTTTCTTAGGATGAACACCTATTTTTTTCTATGAGACCAAGATGGGAAGCCTGGCTATTAGATAGATCATTGGTTGATTCGCGTGGTGGACCATTTTGTTTCGATTGTTAACTACAAAGGTTGTGCTAAAAAAATAATGTGGTGTGGTGGTAGTGGTGTAAATGGAAACATTGGTTCACAGGTGTTTGATTTATTGAAATGGGGCGGTGGTGATACTTGGTTGGAAACAACACCTGAGCGGTGGTGGTTATGTGATGATGATATGTGTACATGCAATAAAGACTAGAATTTATGGATGTTCATGGTGTCCCATAGTTGGAGGTGACATCAATGCTAGATAAGTTTTTGTGGTGTTCATAGACAAATTCTTAACATACTTTTACCAAGTGATGACCATGATCAACACCTTGACATCATCCATATGTTTCATCCCCTTCACTCTCGTCTCCGCCCCTCAGCTCTCAGGTTCTCTGCGGTTCTCTTGTTTTGCCCGTCGAAGGTACGTGTTTTGGATGGCCTCTATCACCTTAACTACTCTTTCTTCAATATTATTTTTTCTTCTCTGGGTCAAGGATGGTATGGAGGTAACCTAGAGGATTTGGGATTGTGGTTTGGTGGACGTTGGGTTTCCAAATTCTACTGGACTCGATCTTCATCCTCGGTTGCCCAAACCCACGCTAACCTAGGGTTCCACCGCTCCTCTCCAGGTCAGAGTTAGAGAGATGGATACACAGGGTTTTGGGATTATGATTTGTGGTTTTTGAGGATTCTTTTAGGGTGTCATACCCTGATCTCTTCAGGGTTTCTTTCCTGGTCTTCTTCAATGTTCTTCCCCGGTTTCGTGTACCCTTTTTTGTCCTTTTTTCTGATTGTGGCTTTCTTTTTGTCGATGGTATCTCTTTCTGGTGTGGGATGTTTGTGGATTTTTTCTATGTGTTCTATCATTCTGGTTATGTAAAATGATGATGTTGGTGATGGTGGAGTGGAGTTAGTGAACTCCCGACGGTGACTCAAGATGCTGTGATGTCGACGTAGGTGGAGCAACGGTGCAGCATCGTGGTACCGACGATGATGAAAGCTTGTTTCAGCGATGATGGTGTTCGATTTGGGTGGAGTAGGCTTTTTATAGATGGTAGACTTTAGAGAAGAGGCCGATGAACTTAGTGATGCGTTAATGTTGACAGTGGAAGTGTTTGGCCGACATCGTAACAATGGTAGTGATGTGATAGATAGACGGTGTCTCAAATAGAGGGATGCACATGGTTCATGATGGATATTTGGGTGAATTTTTGTTTTGAAATCTAAAACTTTTTAGGTGCGCTTTTTAATTTTGAAAGGGGTGGGTTTTGAGATAGTTAAAAAATAGTAGTGGTACATGGTTAAAGTTTGTGTGCGGGGGAATTTTAAATTTGAACTTAGTATGCTGGTGATAGTCTAAATGGGGTTAGTACTGGTGGTTTGTGCAGGTTTTGTATGGTTCCCACTTTCCCAAAAAGTGTCTTCTTAAAAATAAAAAAAAATGGATTACACCATTGACAGAAATGAGTGAGTTCATCAGGATGGATCAGGTGTCGATGAATTTCATGGGTTTCATTCTCGAAAGCCGTGAACAGGTATCAGGTGATGCTGTTTTTTTGTTCTGTAGAGATCTAGAAGGCCACAACCAAGTTTTAGGGTTCATCTTATGATCTAAATGTAAACCATAGGGATTGCAATTCTTGGAGGAAAGGGATTTTAACAACACTCTTAATGTGGAGAGTTATAATTCAGTCCCTAATATGTGGAGTAGATCATGTAATTGATGTGGTGGAAATGAGGTTCCATTTAAAAACCTGAAAGTTACGCATTAGGTTCCATGGGAGATGTCCATGTGATCCTTTGATGTGGTGGTTAGTCAAGCCAAACATTTTCCTCAGGCTTTGTGGTGGTTCTAAGAAGGATCCAAAGTTCTTGTGTTATATCCATTTGAGGGATTGGTAGCATAGGACATTGATTCATGGTAAGAGAGTTTGGTATTTATGGCTCCATCAATTTGGGCATCGACTATGGTAGGTGTCTTGGATGACATCAGACAAGCATGAAGTGTGAAGGAACCTTGTCCATGTGAGTTAGTTCCATGCCAATAGTTAATATGTTTGTTTCCGTGATGAGTAAGTCATGGATATCCTGAATCAACTACGATCAAGAGATGCGTGCGATGAGATGTAAGCCACGTTTGATGGGTGTTTGGAGTGAAAGAAGTGTTTTAAAGGCTGGAGTGGGTTGAGTATAATCCTAGTTGTCTTTATTCAATGTTTGGGTGGTTAGATTACTTGTGTTGGATGTGTAGAGGGATTCAATGGAGCATGATTTTATATTGGGGAGTAGTGGATACCTTGATATTATAGTTACTAGATGTTTGGGGATGAACATGGTATGTTACTTGATAATGGTGGTATGCCTTAAGTGAGGAAGCACCATGAGTGGGTGTAAAGAGTAGCGTACTGACAATGGAAGGTGGATATTTAGAGATGAGCCACTAGAGAGTATTCTAACGCAATATGGTTAAAGGGACAGATGTGGTAATTGGTGACCCACACTCGACTTTTTGTTTTTAGTAGTAAGCACTTTTCGGAAATGAAGTCTTATTGGAAAAAGGTCAAGTTATTCATTTTTGTAAATGAATTGTGTAGGGATAACCTTATATATGGGTTCAAAAGGGATTTTGGGTGTCAATTCATGGTTAAGTCCTTATGTATGTTCAGATGTGATTAACAAGAACACATTTTTTATGTTGTGGAATTTGAGTTGATGATCTAGTGGTCTTTTAGATAACGGAAGTGCCAGAAACTAGAAGGAGGTGGAGGTAATATAAAGAGTGTGGTAGGGATCACCATAGTGGGCTTGTGGTCGGTTAATTATGTGATCAGTTTTTCAAGTTGGATAGACTTGAGTGATTACCATTTGGGTATTGTGGCCTTGATAGCAATCATTTTCTTGGGTTTGACTAGTTGAGTGCCTTGAGTGTTTTTTGTGTTCAGATGCTCGATTACGGAATGTGACCTTCAGGACATGAGCTGTGGAATGATGTAGGTCAATAAATTTGGTCGTAAATTCTTGGTATTTTCCTAGGGTGGTGTTAGGTTTGGGTCACTATACAAAATTTTAAAACATGGTAAAATAACACCAATTGATTTGGTCCATGAGCTGTGAAGATGATTGGACCCACAGGGTTCCAATTGGATCTTCCAAAATGGTATGATGTTGTGTTTGAAGTTCATTTGTGATTTTGGTTTTGACATTGTTGTAGGGTTTTCCCTATGTATTCCTTGTGGTTGATGTGTGGTTAGAGGTTGATGCATCCTTTGATGAACATCCAGTTCATTTTGTAAATCACAATGAGATAATTTCATGGGGTAATTTGGTACATGGTTTTAGTTTTATGATGTTTTGTTAATTATTAGTAAAATACTAGGAAGGGATAGATTGTAACGCCCTGACCCCAGTTACCCAGAGTCGGTGCATTATTTTAATACATTGGAAAGATTACAAGGAATCATGTACCAAAGGACCGATCAGTTTAGCAGTATTGGAAAATAGATTACATACATGAACGTTACATTACACATTTTAAAATAAAACACAACATAAATGATCCATTGATAACACCATTAATCCCCAAGCTTAACCCTGCTTATCAATCATAATACACTTCTTGTAATCTTGGGAAAATAAAACATAAGAGAGGGGTGAGCTCAGATGCTTAGTAAGGGTAAATAATTTAGCGGAAACTATAAAATTTTAAGGAAAGATGTGTGATAAAAATAACAGACTTTTTAAACATAAACTTGAAAATAATATGGAAAAAATAAATCAAACATTACCATATAAACATGAACATGGATATTCTACTAGTTTAATAATCACATGTAATAACTAATTTCATAATGAGGGAATGCCTAACGCTGGACATCAATACCACATAGTCAAGGCCTTGTGCCAAGAATAAAAATAAATTTTTTGTCAAGGCATTGTGCCAAGACACTAGTTTGTCTCATGAGACGTACTGATGCATCAAGGAGCTATAGCGGGCTCCACCCGTCACTTACTAAGTCCACTGCATTCCTCATATGAATAGCTGAAACAAAACATAAACATTCGTATTAAAACTAGCATAAAAAATGTCAATACATTAACCATAAACCATGAATGGTATAAAAATAGAACATCCCTAATCAAACATATCATAACTCATTCAATACAATATAGAAGACTGTATTATAATAAATCAACCTCAATAAAAAATAATATCCAGTAAAGGATGCTGGCATAGTTGAAAATGATGAGTAAAACTTTTTGAGAGAAATATCCTTTTTGTAAAATCATTTAAAAGTCACACATTTATAAAGTAAGTAATTTAAAATAATTTTTTTAATCAATTTGTACCATACCACTTTGAAAATTTTGAAAATAATTATCATTTCAAAATATTCATGTCCATATAAATAAATCCTTAAAATCATTTTGAAAACATGGACATTAATTAAAAAGATTTAGAAAGAGAAATCTTTAAAACATTTGAAATTATAATCTTGATAAAGAGTACCTTTCAAAAATCCTTAAACTATTCATTTTGAAATCATTTTTATGAAAAATGTACATGGATGATAAAAATTTCCCAGTAAATACTTACACATAAACAATCTCAGATAATAATGAGATTGAGGAATTAACCCTTACCTTGAACAATCCTTTAGTCGAGGGTACGTTTAACCTCCTGTATGAAGATCATAGTATGTTATTAAATTATACCAGAACCATATTAATATATATAATATCATACATGATTCATTTATGACTTTATACTATCCATTTACTAATAATTTCCATGTTAAATTAAAATTTCGGGTAATAATCGCATTCTTTATCGTACGTGTTTTAAATTGTTACTCTTGATTGTATCACTTAGATAAAGATTTAAATACTTCCAGAATATAAAACATGATTTATATAAAATATATATTTAGAAAATAAATATTTATAATAGACATATATATGAAATGAAAAACACCGTTTATGGAGACGGTAGTCCGTACGCACGCATAAATGTTGTTTCCATTTTCATATCATATTGAAAGAAACTAAGTAAATAAGATATATGAAAGTACATATATATAAATATATATATCTCTAGTAGAATTATTATTTCATATATTAAATACTTATTAGTAATATATATTTTTATAATCGTTGATGAATGATGAACGTGGAAATGAATCTTATCGTGTCGTGGAGACGGTAATTCGTACATACACACGAGCGACAATATCATTTCATTAAAGGTGAGGAATTTTATGGTATATTAATTTATACAGAGACATTAGAATGTTATTTTTATTATTTATATACATATTACTCATCATTATACCCATCCAAATAATATAGTGTTTAATAACAAATTACACCACGACGTGGAGACGGTAAGCCGTACGTACGCATGCATGGTGACATTATCATTCATAAGATGGATAGAATAATTAATATAGTTGTTAAATATTTATAATAACATAAAAATATATATAAGATACTGGATTTATTATTTTAGAATGGAAACAACAAAGAAAGAGTAAGTGGAATAATAAGAGAACTTGGAAGAGGTGATGAAATATTTACCTCTTCTTCGGGTTCTTACTTTTGATTTGATCAAAAGGTCTCCTTAGGTTGGATTTATGATCAATATAAGGACTCTAGTATTAAGTTATGGAAGTTGGGAGGATATTTGTGTAGGGTTTGGCCGATCCAAAAGGCTTTTAAGGTATGAATAATTAGTTAGAAGTGGTGTCCTTTTATAAGGGGGAGGAGGGGATCTTTAGAAAAAACTTACAGTATTATTTTATAATAAATTCATATTCAGTTGATAATGGCTCCAAATGAATTTATTTCTAGACTTAGGTGGTTATGAGTCAAAATCATATCAACCAATAGGTTTTAGAAAAGTTTAGGTTACCATTTTAACCTTATCTTTTAGATTTAACTCTTAGTTAAATAGTTTAACTTTTACCGTGTCTTCTTGTATTTTTACTCTATACGGTTAATAAACTTACAATAAACATCCAAGAGAAACTCAAGTGGATCATTAATGACATATATAATATTATTTAATCCCTTTGGACAAACCTTACATTTTTAGGAATATTATATCAACCAATAATATAGTATTTTATTTAATATTAATTTATGTCAATTTTGACACTATTTGGTATTTTGTTTTTTTGAAAGTCATCACAACTCGATAAATGTGAACAAGATACATTGAATCATTCCTATAATGTCATATTCACCTAAAAAATTTATGGATGTCATAAAAACTTTGAAATTATATTTATTTTAATATTTATAATACCATTTATTAGATTCTTTCATTAATAAGGTAATTACTGCATCATCATTATGTCATAAATAAATTTACTTATTTAATGTCTAAAAATTATAAATAAAATACCATTATGTAGGAAATATTTTTAAATTTCTAATGAATATTTATAGTCGAATTTATCTTATGTATAACCCTATATTAAAAATAGTTTAGTTAATAAACTTTGAATTTAACACTTTTAACTATTATTTAAATTAAATAATAATAAATGTCCTAATCTAATCCAATTGGACCTAAAGGGTCATATTTTATTCCTAAGGTTGTTTTTGGTCGAATTAAACTTATCCAATAGAATTATGACATGTGTTAGGGTAATAATAATATCATTTTTACCCTTAATTACCCTATTTACTTTTAACCGTGGTAAATAAAAGTAAAAAGTTACTCTTCACCAAAAATTTTTTTTGTCTTATTAAACCACATTTTACTCCTTAATATTAACCGTGTCTCTTGTATTTTATAAATTCAACTCACAGAAGTGGTAAAATTAAGTTTTATGTGAATTTACAAATTCTCCTAGAAGGTGGGTAAAAGACGGTGAAAAGTTCAATAAAATTTTTATATATCTAAAATTATTATAAACTGACTCCAATGAATTAAATTGAACTTATATAGGTATAATTTATCTATTTTTACCTAAAATAAATTTAAATAAAATAAATAATTATTTAAATAAAAATTCGTTTTTAAACAATAACTTAGTGTTTTTTCACTATTCATCAAAAATTGAACGGTTTCAGAAAAATACCAAAACTTCACCCTAGGCTAATTTAGATATTCTGAATCAAAAAATGAAGTCTATTTTACCAAATTCAAAACATAGAAGTTTCATTTATTAATTTAAAATTAATTTCTGTTGTCAAAACCAAAAAGCGTATTTTTAAGAAACAATATATATCAAAAGATTGACACTTCTTTATGTCTAATCTCAAAGTGAAATTACTTATTATCACCAGAATTGGATTAAATGGTAAAAATATAATCTATTTATACTTCCAAAACATTAAAATTTATAATTTAACACTATAAATTATTTTTATAAAAAAAGTTGTTTTCAGTTAAAATATAGTATTTTTCACTATTCACCCAAATATGAAAGTTATCAGAAAAACACCAAAAATTTATTGAAACTAAATTCTTATGTACCAATTCTAAAGAAGAAGTTTATTTTTTAAAATTGAATATATAAAAGTTTCAAATATTGGATTTAAAAAGGGTTCACCATTAAAAGGCGGTAAAAGTGCATTTTTTGAAAAATACTTCTTTTATCTGAAAAAAATGAATTAGTTCTTACTCTATGTCTAAGAAACTCATAATATGGATTATAAAATTATAAGGATTATATATAGTTCAAAATTTAGTTAATACTATTCATAACCGCTTTTGAACGGCAAGATTGGTAAGTTGCGGTGTGCTTGAACTCAATGTTGCGTGTAGTGCACGTTATTGAATTACTTTGAAGAAATAACGTACTATGAAATCATGGGGTGTTACATAGATAGACAATAAAACCTAGTTGTATGATCTCATTACTTCTGTATATTAGTGATGTTTGGGAATGTAGCTCGAGGGAGAGCCGTTATAAGGTGGGGAGATTGTAAGATTCTGAATTTCATGGTGGTATATACTTGTTTAAATTTTGGTTTCAATCACTTTTATTTTGTTAGTGAATAATTTAATTGGAGTATGAGGGTATTTGGGAGTATTTCAGGGTTCAAGATGTGAATTAAAGGAATGTTGGGCCGACATGTACATGGAACCCGATTGGAATAGGGTTGGAACATGGTTAAGTAAACTGTGAAATGTGGGAGACTGATCCTTGTAATTTTGGATAGAGGCACTCCACATGGTTGGTGCAGGGTTTAAGAACCATTCCAGTCTCCCCAGGTAACCATGCGGTCCAATATTTATTAGATAGTGGTTTGCATAAGCCATGCATATGGTTTGGAAAATGGTGCGGGTAAACCATGTACCCCCTTAAAAGTTGGAAAAATTACAATTTTTCAGTTTTTATATTTTAATATCTCTACCTGATTTCTTTCCTCATTTCTCCTTTAAACCCTATTGATGAACTCAAGCGACCCAATATTCACAAGGGAGTACCTCTTTTGATTCTTATCCATTTAGAGCATCATTGGTTTTGGATAGAAGCTCTGAGTAAGCCTCTCCCCATCTTGCCTTCTTTATTAGGATTAGGGATTGTAGTTTCTCCCATATCCTTCTGAATCTCTAAAACACAATTTTTTATAAGGGAACCTCAGATGAATCTTCATGTAAGATTTGGACCAGGATCTATGAATATGATTAAGAGTGTGGTCATCAACGGACTCGAGCTAGGTGGTCTATAAGTTATATCCCACAATTTTGATCTGGATTTTTGCATCTGTGTTTTGTTCTTGGTTCCACCTTATTGTGCATTTGATTCCTTAGTATGATTTAATAAAATTGGGTTCTAAATGATTATTTTAATCCCTCATGATCCCCATGGGATACGTTGAGGATGATTAGACCGGTTTAGGGAAACCCATGGGGTGCACCGATATTCCCGACCATAGAAATTGGTAATGTCAAGTATATAGTTGACTTCAGATTGCATAGATCCCTTGAAGAACGTATTAATATGGATGGTTAAGTTGAAAATAAAGTAATTATATATGATGATGGCTTACTGTTTTTTGGCATGGAATGAAAATGGGTTAATTAGGTTAATTGATATTGTGTCAAATTGTTTATAAATTGTGTTATAAATTCCTAAGAAGGTTAGTACATATAAAACATTGACTATATTAAATACGTAATGTCTTCTTAAATGAGAAATATGCTCAATGAAGTTCCATATGGAAGATTGATGAGTATGTTAAATGGATCTTAATAAAGGAATTATTGAATATTCTAAAATGGGTTGGGGTATGAGAATGGGAACATGGGATAAATTGGATATGTAAATTAAATTGTAATCATGTAATTGGAATCGTGAAAAATGGGATATCTAAAGTAAATTGTAATCATGTAATTGTAATCAAGAAAAATGGGTTATGTAAAGTAAATGGTAATTATGTTAATGGGTTATGGAATTATATTTATTCTCTTATTGTTGATATAGATTGTGATGTGATATTTATATTGATTCTGAATGGTTTTTGAGATGGTATATGTGGTTAACAGATATATATATATATATATATATATATATATATATATATATATATATATCATGTTCACATGTATTGGTTGTGTGGGGTATTTAATTGAGGTTCTATTCCGATAGGTTGAGTTAGACTGAGGCTCTAAAATCCACCCTAAAATTCATGGGTTAGGTGAGGGGATAAAAGATTTTTTTCCCCTAACAGTTTCATTCCACCTAGAATGAGGCTTCAAGGTGAGGATATGGAATTTAATTTGATGTGTATATCCCTTGTGACATATGGACATCACATAGACCTTGTGTTTAATGTTTTACTACCATAAACCCCTATGTAACTGATGTAAATGGCTAACCCATGGAACACATGATGATAATGGGAAAAGTGGAGAAGATGATGAAAATGATGAAACATGAGTAATGTTACAAATGGTTAAGGTAGTTATGGTTCACCAATGTAACCCTAATTGGATTTTTTAACATATCAATTATTTATAAATTACATGCACTATCTGTTTAGACTGGAGTTTTTTTATACACTCTTGGTGGTGGAATATTGAGTTGTACTTAAACCCTTCTCATGCATTCATTGTATACCCAAGTAGATTTAATGTTTGTAGGTTAGGAAAAGGGAAAGGTCCATATGCTAGGGAATTGAGTTGGGCATGGGACATTTGTGGATGAGGTTATGGACTTGGAGTTCGGATCATTTGTGTATTCAGTTTTGGTCTTTATTTTGGGTTTATTTTTTCAGAACATTTGGGTTTTGTTAAAATGACATACCAAATTTATTATTTGTTGTAGTTTTTACAAGTTTTGGGAAACATTTTATTGACCATTTTTGTGGTTATTATATACTATTTCCACCTTTGAAACTATTATCTGTTGTGTATTACTCTGGTAAAGAGGGTATATTTTTTCCATGTCACTTATTGGACCCTCATTGGTAGTCAGCAACCTCTATCATATGGGGAGGTATGCTTGAGTTCATGTGGAGACTCGGCTCAGATCACATGTACAGTGGCTTCCGGTTTGGGAGTGTTACAACTAATTACATTAGAAGGAGATTACTATTTTTTTTTACACTTTGGTTCATGCTATCATTGATGAAGGTTACAAAAATTTTGATTTAAGTAATATATCCAATGAACTTTTTAAAAAGGAAACATGAAAGTTTTCTATAAGGTTTTCTGGTAATTTAGGTTATTACCATGCTTCAATAGAATACACAAAAAAGGTATTCCCGTGTTTGGTATATGAAAACAATAAGATAATTTAGGATATAAAGTGGAGAAATTTTAAGTTTACTTTGAGAAATTTAGGGACCATTTTCCAAATGTTTTTGATTCTCAGCATTTGGAAGGGTTACAAGGTCAACAAGATAATGTTTAATAGATTAATGTATTATCTCTTTATATGAGGATTTATGAATATTGGAGAACCTATGATAACAATTTTTATTTTATGATAAATATAAATATATTAAATGAATTTTCATTTTATATATGGATCTTATGATATGTTAGTGCTTTAGGAATAAAAATTCCCCCTATATTATTGGAGTAATAGATAAAGTGTAAATTGGTCAAGTCACAAAAAAATGGTAAGATTGTGCACGTGAAATGGAATTAAATAAAGGAGATCTCATTTTGAAAATTCTTCAACTTTAGTAAAAGTTTCTTAAAATTAAATTTTGTCCTATTATCATCATTTTTTATGATATCAATGACATGTCTCAAGCCTCTTTGGTTTATGACTTTGTGATCACTACCATTCTTCTAGCCATGTTCTCTATCACCCTCTAATAGAACATGATATTTTTCTTTATCTTTCATGTACATGTTTTCACTTAACACGTATGTTTTTTGATTTGGAAACCTAGCTATGAGTTACATTGGGTAACTTCTATGTTTCCAAAATTCAATTTTTAAAGGAAGTTTTTATTATTAATTTTTATGATGTGGGTTTCTATGAATGCAACTTTAAAGTATTAACCCTTGATAACCTGATTGTATTTCAAGAGATAAATTCATTTTATGGGGGGTAGATTGTAACACCCCATGATTGTTTCATTTTTTCCTGAATTAATCCAACCATTTAAATTCTATGCATTTCACACAACACACAATATAGCTTTTGTTATATAAAAGAATTAATTTTGCATTTTATTTCACGCAATACCAATTTAATCTTGGACTACATCAACACTGAGATTATCTTTTACTATGAAAAATACTATATTTTTATTATGTTACATATAATTAATAGTTACTTTGATATCTTATCTTAAAAAATGCCAAGTTTTATTAAATAGAAATATACTATTATTATTGTCATTAAAATATTATTAAAGTTACTACTGAGTAGTTGCAATAGAATTTAGGAATAAGATTAAGAAAAATGTAAAAATATGATTTACACATGTATAAATAAATGAATTTTTGGTTATCAATTAGTTAGTAATGAAATTAATAATTATTTGAAAATAAATAAATCCCTTTTCTATAAAAAATATTTTTCTATGTACAGACACAATTTTTTTTCAATAAATTAAAAACACACTTATGATGAATTTTTTTAATAAAATTTATATATTATAAATTCAATAATATGTTAAAAAAACATAAAATATATTTTATATGTATAATATTACAATAAATCCAATTTTATGAATAAATATATGTATTTTTCTAAAATGTAATATTACCTCTTTTAATGGTTATCATATTTTAAATATAATTTGTAAAATTTTTATAATTTTTATTTTAAAAAATAAACATTATTATCAAAAGAAGAATGTTAAATTTTACTTTAGGTGAGTTTTTGGTATTTTAAAGGGAAGATTCATTTTTTGTTGAATAGTGAAAAATATTGAATTCTAATTAAAAAAAATATTTTCATCAAATTTATTTATATAGTTAAATTATATATTAAATTGGGTTTAAAGTATATTTAGATCAATTATAAATATATTAGTATAATTTAGCTCATTAGAGTCAATCTTACATTTAAATTGGATATAAAAACATTTCAAATTTTTGAACATTTTCACTTTAAAAGCAAGTTATCTCATCCCATATAAGGGATTAATATTAAATTAATTTTTACCAATTCCATGTTTATAATTTTCAAATATATATTCCATATTTTTAACTAGACTAATTTTTAATTTTTATTAAGGTTAATATAGTTTTTAATAAAATAATATTAGTGAATGTAATTAAAATTAATGAAACTGATTAAGGTAAAAATGAGTTTTCTTAGTGGTCAAACTTTAACTTAAGAGACCAAATAACCAGGAAACATGTAAAAAATCCATTGGATGGACATATTTCAACAATATCATCCCTCTACTCAAACATATAACATCATCGGTGACGTACGACTTAACACCCTAAGGATTTAAAAATACATTTTAATAGAGAATGTAATGCACACAACACTGAGTCTCTGCAAAACAACACTTTGTTATTAAAATTATTTAAACAATATAGTTATAACCTACCCATTAAACATAATTTCTCTGTTTTAGTGATTTTAATTTCAAAAAATAGAAATACACAGTTGCGATTAGTGAGATATTTCGAATCTGATAGGATCAACATAATTTTTTGGTGAATAGTAGCTTGACCCTTTTGGATAGTAATTTTACCCTTATGAATATTAATATGACCCTTATGAATAGTAACCTAACCCATGAAAGTATAAAGAAAGTCTAGGCAACTTAAATATGAATGTCTGATATAATGGTATAAGCAAGTGAATATTTTAAAAATTAATAATTAAGTGTTGTATTTTTTGTGAGTAATAAATATTTAATTACAAGGTTATAATTAATAAATTGATTTAAATGATAATTTATTTTTCTAAAATTTTATTAATAAATCAATATTACTTATTCTTATGATTTCAGGATAATTTAATGAGAACTTGGTTATTTTTTTCAGAATGTCAAAAAATTAATTATAATTTTTAAAAACTGTATTTTGCGAGTAAATTATGTTTTTAATTAAAATTTAAATCTCTCATATTTAGAAAATTATTTTCATAAAATGGAGTTGAATTATTTATTCTACTATTTAAAAAATGGTTTAGCATAATTATTTGGATTTTTTAGAAATACTTGAATGTTTTGTTAATAGTAAAATACGATAATTTATGATAAATGATAAATAATTGGTTTATTGAGTCATATGTGATTTTTGTATGATGTAAGCACCATTGGTTAGATATCACATGCACTTATTAGTATATATAGTCAAAATAATGAACAATATTGGTTTTTTTGAACAAAATATTAAAATAATGAATAAAATAATGAGAAATTGACCCTCTCCTCCAATATAAATACTAACCCTCAATCCTCCTCTCTTCACACCTCTAAACCATAAATATTGTCAAATTCTTCCCAAATCCTCTTCCCTAGTATCTCCTCATGTCTAGGGTCTCATGTTCTTACCAAAATACCAAAATCTCTTCCCTTAAGGTGGTTATCAAGGAGGATAATTCAAGAGGTAAATCCTCTTCCTTTTTCTTTTAATTTCATTTCAATTTATCATATTTTATTATTCTATAATCACATACTCTGTCAAAAGGATCATGATAACTCCCATATAAAATATATACTTTAATTATATCATGTTAATTAAATATACTTACTCAAACTTATTTCTATCTCTATTTTATTTTAAAAACAAAACCATCGTCCGAGAGGTGTTGATTTACAACCATCATGGATGATGGATTTTTGTCTTTCAATTACTCCTTTAAGGATGGAAATGAAATCATTTTTGTGGTTAAAATATACTATAATACATTTATTAAAACCATTATTATGTTCTAGATGTAACATTTTTACATAAACAATAAAATAGACACAAGTAAAATTTTTGGCTATAACCACAGTTCTAGCTGTCTGTGGCACGTATTGGTGTGGCTATAGACACAGTTGTCCACCATGGAAACAATGATATTACTACATATTTACAAAAATTGGACATAGAAAACATAGTTTTACACCATGTAACTTGGTCTATATCGACATTTTTCCACCGTGACAGTAAGGATATAACCACCATTTTCAATCGTAGCTATAACCCAAAAATAATGCGCGCCTAACCAGATTCGATCTCTGTACCTCTACTTTGTGCACCTTCCACGTTAACACTAAACCAAATATTCCTGTGTGTATATATTTTTTAGTTTTTTATATATATTATTACAAAATGTGGCTGCATCATGTAAACCACGGCTATAGCCCTTCCCGCCATTTTTTTGTGTGTTAATTTGTTTCTTGCACAAGGGCGAGAGACCTATAGCCACGGTTTTGAGAAACCATGGCTATAGAAAATAAAAAAAAATCTATAGCCATGGTTTAGAAAAATCATGTCTATAACCCTCTAAAAAAACTTTATATCCACAGTTTTACATAAACCATGGCTATACACCTTGGAAAAGAACTCTATAGCCACCGTGTTACTCAAACTTTGGCAATAACCCTTGGTAAAAGCTCTATATCCACGGTTTTACAGAAACCATGGAAATAGGTCTAGTAAAAAGACTCTATTTACATATTTTAACACAAAATATGGCTATATCCCTCCCATAAATACTTAATATCCATGGTTTTATAGAACTGGGGCTATAACTGTCAAATAAAAAACTCTATAGCCATAGTTTCACAAAACTAGGGCTATAGCCGTAAAAAATATACCCTATAGCCACAATTTTATACAAACCTATGGATATATAAATGGTATAAATAAATATAGAAACAGTTTTGGAAAACCCTGGCTATAGGTTAGTGGATATAGTCGAGTTTTCTAGTAGTGAAAATGTGTTTGTTATGATCAATAACAACTGTAATAATGCAAATGATTATCACTAAATGTATTATCTAATGAATCATCCCCATACTATATAACCAAATGATATATATAACCATTTACAATTATTTATGTTAATTAATCTCATATAAATTTAATTCTAGGTAATTATACCCACTTAACATGAACTTCCATGCTTATATACAAGTATATGGATCGTGAAAACCAAGGAAATGAACGCTCCTGAGTAATAAAATTGTTTCTTATAAATCATCAAAAAGGACATAAATTAACTTAATAATATTATAATAAATAAAATAAATTTATATAAGGTTATGAGTTTATTTATTAATTTATTTAATTTCATTATCCAGGATGTTATGGTCAAGTACAAAACACATTTTGACAAAGGTAAGGGATTCTACCCGAACCTTCATTTTCCTTCGAGTTATTCTTTCATTGACTTTACACCAATTTAATACTTCTATATTCTTCTTTAATTCAGTTATATTCTATTTATATGTTCCAAATTCATATATATAGATAATTTGATCAATATTTTATGGGATATACATGTTTATTACTAGTATCCCTTCTCAATTATTCCCAGTACGCAAGCCCAATTAAAGGGAACGTCTTAATTTCTTACCCACTTTCAAGTACCACCATAATATGCTTTTTGAAACCATAATTTTTATAAAATCATTAATTTTATAATGAAAATTATATTTTTTTCACTACTAGTTTTATAAAAACCATTATGACAAATAAAAATGATTTTTTTTCTAAAAGAACTCTTCTTTGTAATGTAAAACATGCATTTCTCTCAAAAATTCGTCAATAATTTTATTAGATAATTATCATATGTTTTAACATATCTGTTGATTTTATACTTAATTTGGGTGTATATATTATTTTTAGCATTAAAAACATATTATTAAATGGTTTATGATCACTTTGACTGTAGATGTGTTGTCTTGATACCATTCACCATATTACTCAGAATGGTTAGTGATTATGTTTTTAGACATGGAACATTTATCCACATTTCTTATGTATAGGTTATTTAGGATTATCCCTATTAATTTTAATAATTCATTAGACTTATTAAGTGGTATTTGGGGCCCTCTATATCCCTCGATGCATTTTTAGGTCTTATGCGACAGAATTGAATTGGGTTTTGGCTAAGGCCTTGACCTAGTATTTTCAGATATCTTGGCCTAGGGCTTAATGATATGTTTCGAATGTCTAGACTTATATATTACCTCATTATTATATTAGTAATTTATAAAACATGTTATATTTTACTAGTATAATACCAATTGTTAGGCTTAATTCTCTTATGATCGGTTGTGTTTCTTTATTTACTCATCTTTTAATCCTACCATATTATTCTCATGTTTATTTTAAAAAGCATGTGTTTTTATTTATTCACCATGCCTAATGTTTATGTTCATGATATCTTAAAATATTTTACATACCCTTACTAAACATTTGTTCTCACCCTTTTCTTATTCTTTATGTTTTCCATGTTGAGAAGATATGTATTTTGAATGACATACAGGGATAATCTATGAGTTATGAGAGTTACAAATGGATCTACTATATTTTATT
The DNA here is from genome assembly GCA_963277665.1 of Viscum album. NCBI lineage: Eukaryota > Viridiplantae > Streptophyta > Magnoliopsida > Santalales > Viscaceae > Viscum > Viscum album. Next base: position 237,061,257 of record OY728159.1, read on the forward strand.
TCATTTAAAGTTATAATGTTGAACTTATGTATGTATTGAGTTTTACAAAGATACTAAACTATTTGGTCTTTCATGATGTATCTTCCTTGGTTATATTCTAATGTAATAAAATAATTCACCAACATTGGGCATCTAGGGTCAGGGCATTATAGTTGATATCAGGGGATGTTTAGTAGAAACCTTGGAAACTAGATTTAGAAAATGTAGATTAAGGAAAAATCCTAAGATAGAATTTGAGGATGAGAATTCAAAAAATCCAATTTTTATTAAGGTATAGATTATATGAATCTTACTAGAAATACATCTCTGTCTGGATACTACAAGTTGACGTGGTTCTGGCACAGATGTACCTATGAGTAACAACTTCGACAAGGTGTTCCCGGCCTGACATGGGGTAACCTGATACAAAAAAATGGGCCTTACTATACACCTGGTCTGAAACTCCTAGGGGACATTCTTATGATAGTTCAAATTTTATTTATAAACCACTATGATAGATTTAAAAGTAAAGTTTTCCTCAAAAAAGCTATGTTTATGGTTATGAGATTAGATATGCATAAAATTTCAATTTATGTTAATTGTTTTGCTAGTTTGAGATTATATTTTATGATTCATAACCTAATATACTATATTCCATTATTTTAAAATGTATCATAGTGGAAGGAATGGAAAACGTATCAATACACATATCCCATGTAGGTATTTCTCTCATATCAAAGATATTTATGTCAGTATTGATGCTGCGACTAGTGTGGAGAAACTTGTTACTATACTGGGATAGCTAGCTCAGGTTATGAATAATAACCATACCCATATAGAGAATCCTGATCCACAATGTGGAGGATCAATGTTATACAACTTTACGAGAAAAAAACATCCATCAGTCAATGGGACTTCAAACCCATTTGTGGCTGAGTAGTGTATAAGTTCCTTTGAGAATATATTTCTCACTCTCGGAAGCAATGAAATGGGGAAGGTTTTCATGGTGTTTTATTGACTACCAAGAGAATCTGATCAATGGTGGTCACTAATACAAAATAAAATAGAGGAGGAATAAATTTAAAATATATAATAGGGGAATTTTAAAGAAATTTTCCTAGAAAAATATTTTCCTCACAAACAACAAGAATATATGGAATATAATTTTTGAACTTGATAAAAAAGGATGATGATAATTTTTCCAAGTATGAATCCAACTTTACAAGTCTATAAAGGCACACTATGAACTACTTAAATTATCTAAGGAGAAATATTGATCGATTCATTGATGGTATAGAACCATTCCTCTAAAGGGAACTAGTTTTCCAAACTCTTTATTCAAATAAAGATATAGTCTCATGTTATATCAAGATAAAGAAACAATTTTGTATGTCTTATGACTTTAAGGGAAACAAGAAAAGATGAGGATTTCAGAGGATATAATGGATAAAGGGAATAATAAAAAAGGGAGTTTTCTAATATTTGAAAATTGTGGAAGGAAACACCCCTGAGGATACTTAAATAGAAAAGGAGTCTATTTCTAGTATGGAGAAAAAGGACACCAAGCACTTAATTGAAAGGGAATGAATGAAGATACTAATGTTCAGCACTAAAATTTTCATGATACGGTACATTATGAAAATTATTGTTCGAATCATCAAAGAATCTTTATCAAAAAAGGCCACGAGAAAAAAGAAATTCTTGTGAAATCATTACAACTGAGGTTGAAGTTCTTAATGATGTGGTTAAAGGTACATTAATCATCTCCTCAAATTTATCTAAAGCTTTATTTGATTACAGATCATCACTTTCCTCTATATCTTCCCATCATTCTTTGAAAACTAGATATTTTCAATTCTCATTAACTGGGGAGTTGTCAGCCAAAAACCCTATGGGAAGCCTCATTTCAATAAATATGTGTCATGTAGTTCCCATTATGACATATAAAAGCTCTTTATCTACATATTGTATCATCATACATATGGTCAACTTTGAAATAATTCTCTCTATAGACTAGCTTCCAAAATATTATAATAAAATATATTTAAAGAATAAAGAAGTTAAATTTTTTGATGATGATGTAGAGTCCCATATTTTTAGAGAAGAAACCTCACCATCTAATTCTTATCTAGATCCCCTGCAGGTATCTCCACTGAATTCAATTCTTGGGAAGGAATATAACGCAATATCAACGGGTGAGGAAAGAAAAGTTCAAATTGAGGATGTGCCTATTATGAAATAATGCATTGATATATTTCTAGAGGATTTACCTGGACATCATAGAAAGCAGGAAATTTTGTTTTCTATTGATTTAATTTTTGGTTTAGGGACTATATCAAAGACTCCTTATAAAAAGGTCACTGTAGAATTAGTATAACTGAGGAAACAACTACATGAATTGAATGGGAAAGGATTTATCCGACCTAGTGTTTCTCCATAAGGATCCCTTGTTCTATTTATCAAGAAGAAATATAGATCCATGAGGTTATGCATTGATTTTAGATAAATCGATGATATTACCAAAAAAGAACAAGTATCCCATGCCTCACATTGATAATTTATTTGATCAATTTCATAGAGCTTAATAATTTTCCAATATTGACCTTCTATTTGGAAATATTTAGTTTCATGTTGAGAAGGAAGATATTAAAAATACATCATTTCAAACCATGTATGAGCATTAAAGGTTTAGAGTAATTCTTTTTGGACTGTATAATGCACAATCTATTTTAATGGATCCAATGAATAGAGTTTTCAAGGAATATACTGATGTCATAGTTGTGATATATGTTTTGATATCATTATATAATCCAAAAGCCATGAGTATCATGAGAATCACTTACACATTATTCTGAAAACTCTTAGACTAAATGAGTTTTATGGAATGTTTAGTAAGTGTTAATTCTAGCTTCAAATAGTTTCTTTTCTTGGCCATATTGTCTCTAATGATGGAATCTTATTTGATCCTGTCATGACAATGTCAGATCAATAATGTCCTAAACCAATGAAAATAATTAAGGTATGTAGTTTTATTTGGTTAGTAGGTTATTATCGGTGTTTCATTCAGAACATCACTCACTTTTCTAATGTGTTAACCAAGAAAACTCGTAAAGGTGTTAAGTTCATATATAAAAAATAATGTGAATTTTTTTTTAAAAAAAATTTAAGAATATATTATTTAATGCTCTAATATTAACTCTACCATCGAGAAATGACAAATTTTTTATTAATAGTTATTCATCAAAAAAAGGAATTGGTATTTTCCTTATTCAGAATGGTAGAGTTATTTCATATCCATTAAGGTAGTTAAAAACTCATGAAAATAACTATCCAACTCATGATATTGATTATTAAGTTATATTATTTTCTCTTAAGATATGAAGAAATTATCTATATGGTGAATTTTTTTAGATATATACATATCAAAAGAGCTTGAAATATACCTTCTCATAGAAATAACTCAATATGAGGCAAAGTTGATGGCTTGAGTTTCTTAAGGATTATGATCCTTCAATACACTATAACATAGGGAAGAAAAATAAGGTACTTGATGCATTGATTGGGAAGGATCATGGAGTTCTGAACAAAATGATAATTGAGTAGAATCCTTTGTACATGGATCTAGAGATGATGGATATAGGAATTATCAAAGAAGGTGAAACATCAGAACTTATTCAATTGGTTTCCCAACCATCATTATTAGAGACAATTAAAAGTTCCTGGTTTGATGATGAGATTCTTCAAAAGAAAATTAAAGTTGTGATTGATGAGATATTTCCCAACATCATGTGTCAGGACAAAATTATAAAATTTTGGAGGAGGCTATGTGTTCACTCTATACCCAAGATAAAAAGTGAGTTATTATATGATTCCCACAACTAAAATTTCTCTATACACACTGGTAGCACCAAGATGTATATATATATGAAGGAACATTTATAGTGGGATAATATGAAGAAAGAAAATTTTGACTATGTATCAAGATGTTTAGTCTTTCAATATATGAAGGCTAAAGGAAAACATCCTAGAGGATTCTTGCAACCTTTTCCAATTCCTATATGGAAATGGGATGACATCACTATTATTTTTGTCACTCGATTATCCAAAACTCCAATAAATAATGATGCAATATGAGTAATTTTTTATCGACTTACCAAATATTCCCATTTCTCTCTATAAGAGAAGGTTTTCCACTGAATCACATTGGATGACTCTATATCAATGAAGTTATAAATCTTCATGGAGAACCTCTATCAATTGTGTCAGATCATGATCCATTATTTACATCAAAATTATGGAAAAGTATTAAAAAATCATTGTATATTGTGATTAATTTGGGTACTAGTTATCATCCTAAAACTGATGGGTAGTCAGAAAGTATGATCCAAACATTAGAAGACATGTTGAGATCATGATAAATTTATTTTAAATTATATGGGATCAGTATTTACATTTTTTAAAGTTTTACTAAAATAATTGTTCCCATTGTAGTATTCAAATGGCACCGTATAAAACATCTTAAAGAAAGTGATGTTGTACCCTAACATGTTGGGATGAATTTGGTGAAAGGAATATTGTTATCCTAGACCGATTGGAGGAAAAAAAACATTTGTAAATACTATTCAAATCCATATCAAAGCATACCAAATAAAGGAAAAGAGATATACCAATAACAGATGTAAGGATTCAAAATTTCAAGTGGGAGATCATGTTTTCTTCAAATTATATCCATTGAATGTAGTCATAAGATTTTGAAAGAAAGGTAAACTGAGAATCAAGTACATTAGACCTTTTAAGATTCAAGAGAGAGTTGGATATGTCTATTATAATTTGGAGATGCCACCTATACTTTCAAAAGTACCCAATGTGTTTTAGGTCTCATTGTTGAGAATGTACTTTCTAGACCCAACACTTGTCCTTACATCTGAAGGAATACATCTGGAACCAGATTTATCTTACTATGAAGAACCTATCTAAATTTTGGGCACTAACAAATCAGTGTTAAAGAATTGGTGACTCAGCTGGTAAAGTTACTTTGTAAAAATAATAAAATTGAAGAGGCGGCGTGGGAGCTTGAGAAACATATGTTGAAGAACTACCCAAATCTTTTAATGAGGTAGAATTATGGAGTTTCAAGGATGAAATTTTTATTAGAGGGGAGAATGTAACACCTCAAGGATTTAAAAAGAAATTTAATGTAGAATGTAATGCACACAAAACTAGGTCTTTGTGAAACAACACTTTATTATTATAATTATGTAAATAAGATAGTTATAAACTAGCCATGAAACATTATTTTTTCGCTTATATGATTTAAATTTTGAGAAATAAACATACACGATTATGATCAGTGAGATATTTAGAGTCTGATATAATCAGCATAATATTTTGGTGAATAATTTCTTAACCCTTTTGAATAGTAATGTTACCTTTATGAATAGTAATATGACCCTTATGAATAGTAACATAACCCATGAATGTTTAAATAAAACATAGGCACCTTATAATTTAAAGTATGATATAATGGTATAAGTAAGTGAATATTTTAAAAATTAATAATTAAGTGATGGTATTTTGGTTTGTAATAAATAAATAATTATGATTTTATAATTAATAAAGTGATTTAAAAGAAAATTAATTTTTATAAAATGTATACATAAATAAATATTGTGTTTTATTATGATCTTAAGATAAATTGATGAGACCTTAGTTAATTTTTGTGTGTATTGAAAAATCAATTATAATTTTTAAAAACTATATTTTGTGAGTAAATGATGTTTTTAATTAAAAATTAAATATATTATATTTAGAAAATTATTTTCATAAAAAGGATTTAAAATTTCTATTCTACTAGTCAAAAAATGGTTCAGTTTAATTATTTGTATTTTTCAAAAATACTTGAATGTTTTGTTAATAGTAAAATACGATAATTTATGATAAATGATAAATACATGGTTTATTGAGTCATATGTGGTTTTGGGATAATGTAAGAACCATTGGTTATATATATCATGCACTTATTAGTATATATAGTCAAGATAATCAACACTATTGGTTTTCATGAACAAAATATTAAAATAATGAATAATATAATGAGAAATCACCTCTATCCTCCACTATAAATACCACCCCACCAACCCCACCCCTACTATCCTCACAAATCTAATTATTTAAGATTTTAAAACATCTACCCAAATCACCTTCCCTAGTATCTACCCACATATATGAGCTCTTGGTCATGCCCAAAGATCAAAACCCCTACCTTTAAAGTGGTTCTCAAGAAGGATAATTCAAGAGGTAAATCCTCTTCCTTTTTCTTCTAATTTCATTTTAATTTATTTTATTTTCTTATTCAATCCTCAAATAATTTTTTTGAATGATCATGGTAAATATAGTATCATCTAAATACTTTAATTATATCATGTTAATTGAATATCCTTACTCAAACTTGTTTATCTCACCCTTTCATTTTAAAAACGAAATTATCGTCTGAGAGGTGCTGATTTACAACCATCATGGATTATAGATTTTTTGTTCTTGAATTTATTATTTAAGGATGGTAATGAAAAAATTTTATGGTTGAATAAGACTATAAAATATATATTACAACATTTTATATGTTCTGTATGTAACATATTTTCATAATACTAAATGATAAAAAAATGAGTTTGGTATGATCAATAACCGCTATAATAATGAAAACGATTATGACTAAATTTATTATCTAATGAATCATCCTTATACTATATAAAAAATGATATATATAACCATTTACACTTCTATATGTTAATTAATATCATATAAATTCAATTTTGGAGAATTATAACCATTCCACATGAACGTCCATAAACATATACTTGTATACAGATCATGAAAACCATGGTAATTAACGCTCCTAAGCAATAGTATTTTATCTTACAACTCATCAAAAAATCCATAAGTGAACTTAATAAAATAATAATAAATAAAAAAAATGTTTATAAGGTTTTGAATTAATTAATTAATGGATTTAATTTGATTTTATAGGATATCAAGGTCAAGTGCGGAACACATTTGTACATAAGGTAAGGGATTCTAACTGAGACATAATTTTCTTTATAGTTATTCTTTCACTATCTTTACACCAATTTAATTGTTATATATTTTTATGTACTTATTATATATTATATATATATGTTCCAAATTCATATACCCAGATCATTTGATCAATATTTTATGGGATATACATGTTTATTACATGGTTCCCTTCTCAATTCTTCCCGACACGCAAGCCCGATTAAAGGGAATGTCTCAATTTCTGACCCATTTTCAAGTACCAACCATAATATATTTTAAGAAACCATTATTTTTAAAAAAGTCAATAATTTTTTCATTAAAAATTACATTTATTCATTAAAAGTTTTATACAAACAATTATGAAAAATAAAAATGATTTTTCCAAAAGAACTCTTTTCAAAGTAAAAGGTCTATTTCTGTCAGGAATTCCTCGATAAAATTTTTAGAGTATTTTCATCCATTTCAAAATCTATTTGGAATTTTATACATTATTGAGCTTTTTCTCATTTATTTATCACTCACCAAAATTTATTAAATGTTTTATGATCAGTTTGTCAATGGATGTCCTATATTGATACCATTCACCATATTTGTCATAATGATTAGTGATTATGTTTTCGTACTGGGGAGAGTTGTTTACATTTCATATGTATAAGTTGTTTATGTTTATCCCCATTCATATGAGGAATGAATTGGACATATTAAGTGATGGGTATGGCCTGATATATCCACTCGATTCATTGGTAGGTCCTGTGAGATAAAACAAAATTGGGTTTTGGCTGAGGCCTTAACCTAGTATTTTCAGACGTCATGGATGGGGCCTTCACGATTTGTTTCAGATGTAAAAAATTATGTATTCCCCCATTATGATATTAGTAATTGATAAAAAATGTGATATTTTACTAGTAGAATATCCCTGATTAGGGTTCAATCTCCTGTGATCAATTATATGTGTTTCTTTACTCATCTTTCTTTACTACCATATTATGATCACGTTTATTTTACAAGGCATGTATTTTTAGTTATTCACCTTACCTAATGTTTATGTTTATGATAACTTCTATTGTTTTATCTATCCATACTGATCTTAGGATATCACCCATTTATTATATTTTATTTTTTCCAGGATATGAAGATGTATATTTTGAATGACATGCATGGGTTATCCTGGAGTTATGGGAGTTACTAATGGATCTGCTATATTGTATTTAATTTCAAGTTGTAATGTTGATCTTATGTATGTATATGTCTTTCCAAAGCTACAAAACTATTTGGTCCTTCAGGATGCATCTTCCTTATTTATATGCTGATGTAATAAAATAGTGCACTAGCTCTGGGATTCTGGGGTCAAGGTGTTATATGCCATATATGGGAGACCAATCAATAGTGTTTACCTTTTTATATTTACAATAATTGAACTTCTAATCCACTATAAAAATGAAACTCACACCCATCATTTATTAAAACCTCCTAATCCATTTGGATTTTCCAACATATGCCAAAATAATTTCCCAACTTCCCTCCCTTAATCCTAGAGGCCTCTCTTTTGGTGGAAATCCCACCAAGGAACCCCATTGGTGAAAACCGAATAAATGTACCCAAAGAAGAGGTATGATCCTTTAACAATAACTTTTTATTTATTTCATTATCCACCCACAATTATAATTATTACATACTTATTTAATAGATTAAGTATAATCAATATATTGATAAGTTGTTATTCAATGTTTAAGACCTACACTAACACAAACTTTCCTCAAATGGGATACACAAATAGTATTTATATTTATGGTGGATTGTCGCCTCACGGACTAATGTCATTCGTTCTTCCATTACCACCTCTCAAGGTTTAGAATAATGATGTAATTACTATTTTTATATGATATTTATGATTTTTTTGATGTATTTATGCATATAGAATTATTATATAACACATTAATTTAGGATTTCCAATTTTTGAGAATATGATAACATTTTTTGCAGATGTGTGGACTACCACATACTTAAAGAAAATGTGATTCGTACATGCTTTAAATAGAATACATTCTGGATGGGTTTAAAAAATAGATATATGTGACATAATAATTATAATGTAATGATAAAACACACACACACACACATATCGATTAATTTTCAATCATTAAAAATACGATAAGAAAATGGAAACAACATTCATGCGTATGTACAGTCTACCATCTCCATGAAAGGTCTATTTTATTTATTATTTCATTATTTTATAGATTATTATAAATAAATATATATATAATATATATTATATTAATATCATGTTATTAATTCTGAAAATAACTAAATCATGACCTAATTAAGAGGAGCATGAATAAAAAGTCCAAATATATAAGAAAAATAAGATGGTTATTACCCAAAACATAACTTTAACATGAAACAATTGATAAATTGGTAATAAAAAAAAGTCAAAAATCAAATCATATATGGTTATATATATATAATATTATGGTATTTTTGTAAGTTTATAAAAATATTTTATTTATTATAAAAGAGTTTTTAATTTTTCAAAATAATGTTAACACTAAATGTAAGGGTTTTCCCTGTCTCACTTTTATTTTGTGAGATACATGAAATATTCATGAATCACTTATTTTGTGTGGTTTATAAGATTAACTATGAAATTTTATATGATAAATTTAATGTAAATTTTATTAAAATATTAAATTGATTTTATTCATTCATAGATCTCATGATTCAAGAAATTACTCAAATATTAAGGGGTTTTTTGAGTCTTACTTTTATTTCTATGAGACTTATGACATATACATCACCCATCTATTTTGTGTGGTGTATCTAATTACCATGAATCTATTCCATAATTTTTATCCATTAATTTATGAGTATTTACATATACATTTTATGATCTATATTTCTTTGTCTTTATATTTCAATATTTATAAAATCAGTCAGGTAATTTTGTCTCAATTTTCAACTTTGAGACACATATTATGTTATACACCTATAATATTTTATGATGTGAATATAATAAATTTTGAAAAGTTATATCATGAATATAATTATTTCTCATGATATTTTTAGATTCATTTTATTTTAATATTTAATGGGTTTTATGATTCCTTGTTACTAAAGTGTTAAATGTTTATTTCTATAATCTCATCACTTTTTGGGATTATTTATGATTATGATTAAATTGATGAAATATTATTATCCATACCTCAAAAATTCTAATAATATTTTTTAACTTATGGTTAGTCATGATATATTTATGTAATGATATCATTTTCTCACTCCTTGGTACTTAAGATAATCAAGAAATAGTTTTATGAAAATACGAATTTATCCCTCTATTCGGCCAAAAATCTATTCCCATTCAGAACCATGTTTTTTAAAAATGTTTTAAAAAATGTTTAAATATTATCTTATTATTTTTAAAAGAAATAGTTACCAATGTTTTAACTTCAAAAAAAAATAATAGTAATGTTCCAGTAATTTTTTGATCAAGACACTTCTCTAAACATTTTATGGGGAAATATTAATGTTCTGCATGTACAGACATACCAATAATCATCAGTGTCATTTCCATGATGCTTCCTTTGAATGTTTACATGGTTTTTTAAAGAAATATTTTCTCCAAATATTCTATAAATTTCATTGTTTTAAAAGTATTTTCAAAGAAAATGGTTTTTAAAAGGTTTTCATGGGTTTTTTATATATTTTCAACGTGTTTAAAAGAAAAAAGTTTTTACAAAAAATTTACTCCTTCCATTATAATTTCTCAAAAAAGTTTCAAAGATTTTTTTTCAATATATTTTTCATGCTACCATTGTAATTTTTCAAGGTATTTTAAATAGAAAAAGTTTTCAAAAAATCTCTTAACATTACTTTATAAATTTTCATGAAATTATCAAAGAAAAATATTTTCAGTTTGATTTACGTTTAAAATAATTTCCCAATGTAGAAAATATATTTTCCTCAAAGATTGTATTAAATGAAAATTCAACTATATATTTATAAGAAGAGGATTTTTGAAACGGTTTATGAAAGGGATTTTCAAATATATGATATTTTCCTTAAAAAATGTTACATTTGATGTTTCAAAATATTTTTCCATATGAGATGAAATCCTTTGAAATATTTTATGATTTACGAGGGATATTATCCAAAAACATTATTTCTATTATTTATGTTAATGGTTTATGTTTAAGGTGACATGTTTTTAATGAAACAAGTTTCTCTTCCATGATTTATACCAGGATAATATAGTTATAAAACCCACTTATTTAATGACTTATTATATGATGGAATGATTATGAAACCTATCTATTTCCCACATGTTAAGATATCATGAAATTATTATGATACCCATTTCATTTCATGGGTTATGATATAATGTTTATGAAACCCATATATTTTTATGGGTCATGATATGATGAATGTTTTTCTATATTTTGGAACTCGTAGGTATGATTTCATCATATGAATTGTGGGAACTATATCTACTTCTAATCAATTATGTAATTATTTATATCTCATGATATAAACATGGCTGGAGAATGGAGTTAACTCAGTTCCATAAAGGTCTTTGTCCACTAAGATGGTCTTAGGAGTGAACCTTCACTACTAAGATGGTCTTGGGAGTAAAATTAGACTACTAAGATAGTGTGGTGAGTTAACCCAATCCACTATAAAGAAATGGATGCAACTAGGAATGGTCGTGTGTCCTACCCAATAGGTATATCCCCCATAAACTACCTTGATATTCTTTTTGAAATAATACTTAACTTATAGGGAATTATTTTATATGCTTACTTGTATGACACAAATTCAATGTCTTATTCATATTATATGCTCTGATAAACTATTATCTTGATTAAATTATGATTCATTCCTTAAGAAATTATAATATATTTTTCATGAACCATGTGTATGATCCTTGATATGTAGGGTTTGATCTTCAAATGCAATTCTCATGTACTCTTACCATTTTTCTTATTATTATGCTAACATTTCTCCTTATTTACCCTTACTAAGAATCTAAGATTACAACTTTCTTATGTTTCCTTCCCCATGATATGAAGAATGGTTTAATGTAGGAGTACTAATGGGGAAGATATTTATTGGAGATGTTGAAGATATTTCACTAAATTAGAAGAATGTGTTCCAAGTTTCCAGAGATAGAGAACTATTGCTATCCTCGAGCATGTACTTTTGTAATATGATGAATATTCACAAAACATTATTTAATATCCATGCATGTTAATATTGCGTTGCTATATAAAATTAAATAACAACACCCAATGTTAAATTTAATCCATTCAGTAATTAATTATAATTAATACACCTCCAAAATATGTCTGAAAAATTTCAAGCACTAGAAATTTTATACATTTGATCACATATTTTTATTTCCAAATAAATTTAATATTTATTCCTATAAAACATGATATTGATCAAAATTTCTCATACCAAGCAAGTTAATAACTCAATTTTTATAAAAAAATAAAATACCAAAATCACTATAAAAACTTCATGAAAACATATATGATTCAAAAAGATAACACTATTCTTATTCCTCAAATAAAATTATTGACAATTGAATATATTCTAAAAATAAAAAAATGAATTAAACTTTATCCAAGATGACCTAAATCACTTCTTCATAAAATCACTATCAAATTTCATGGTTACCAATACTATCACATTTACATCCTCTATTCATGGATACCAATGCTATCCCATTTACACCATCAATGTAAATCTTCTATTTATCCCAACCAAATATTATTAACTCAACATTATGAAAATATTAATGGTTATGTTTCCCTTAATCTTGTGGTCACTAAAAATATCACCTTACTACTAAATCCCTTATTATGGTTATCAATACCATTTAAAATATGTTTTCAAAAACATAAATAAATATTAACATGGAATAATCCATATATTTTTCATGAATATTTTAACTAGAATATCATTAATATAAAACTATTAAAATATATTTCATGAATACAAAAACATAAAAAATTCCACCATTTTACATCTAATATTGGAAATTCATCGGTACATCCCTAGTCTAGGAGCTTACCCTTAGATTAGGGAATTTACCCAGTTTATTCCCAAGTTCCCAACACTCAATACCTTGAATTTCATAGTAATTTGTTAGCTATAAAACCATCATTTCCACATTGAAAACATATTACCTTTACTTTGATACATTATCCTAGGTGATCCTTCCTATATTATTTTTGTAAATAAAATTAAACCTTATTTTCTCTATGTTAATTACCATATAAACCTTTAAAAAATTACACCATTATCATATTTTACACGTTAAAAAACTCACCAAATTTTAATTTGTTGATGATAATCAATATATATTATTATGAATAATTTTCTGGATTTTTAATCCAGTTCCTATTTTATTTAGTTTTTCATGAGGACAATCATCCCATTTCCCATCATATTTACCATTAACATGAACCCTCCAAGTACAAACCATTTTCTAAAAAAACTATTTTGTGAGCAATAATAATCATCATTTTATATCATGAATAATCTCTTATATAATTTATAAATCATGATATATTCATTATGATCTATAAAAACTTATATTTTACCTATTTTATCCCTGGTTTTCATTTATTCAAATCCTCTATAGTGGTTCATAAATAAAATGTGATTTAACCCATGAATATCCACCAGGAGTATCCAACTAGATGTGTAGTAATCTCACACTCACTATTAACCTGAATGATAGATGATATATACAATACGTACTCATTTTATGGTTATTTTCTCAATAAGAATATATGTAAAAACCAATCCCACTTTTAATATCCCAACAGTGACGTTTTCTGTAAAAACCACACTCATATCATTACTATAACTTAGTAAGTTATTTTATATATAGGATTATTGTAATGATAATAATTATAGTTTTATAATCTTAGTTTTAAAAAATAACTAAACCTTAATATGATAATAACTATAGAGACACATAATTTTCATACATAAATATCAAATCTTATTATATGAATATTTAGTAGATAACAAAAAAATCCTTGTTATAATTGAAAAGGGTTAGTGTATATGAAAAAATGGATATATAAACAACTGGTTAATAAAATATATACATCACCTACCACTTATTTAAACATATATAGAACTTTTATTAGACACTTCATACCTAAAACATTTTATCATGTCTAGGGGAAAAGAAAACAAAAAAAGGGTGAGATTAGATGCTCATTATGTGTAAACAAGGGAGATATCAAAGATAATTTAAACAAAAATTAATCTAAAAGGTTATGATAACATGAACAAAACCTTTGAAATTAATAACCATAAAATATTAAATCATAAAAATGGGTCATGTAATAAATCATGGAAGTTAATAAAATACGAATCATAAAGTGACCAAAGAAAATGATCCTCGAAAACATGAAATTTGCATAAGATCATTTTATAAAAGAGTGGAAAAAAGTGTAGTGTAATCATAATCATAGAAATATTATTTCTATTAGAGGTTGTTCCCAATAAATTAATTCTATGTACTTTATGATAACATGTATTCACAGTTTTGAATATTAATAAACACCTTATCATGTAATGATTTCCCTCCAATGTAACATATTATGTGATAATTTCATAACAATATATAATGTGTTAAAAGATCATAACAGTTCCCCACTATGATGTGAACTTTTATTTTCTATGACACTATTTTTAAATATATATATATTTTTAGTTGAATGATATCTTTTGAGGGACACAAATTAAACCAGCTATCTGCGATGGAGATTCAAAGGACTTTTAAGAACATTCTCATGGTGTACTCCATTTGTAATATTCAGTGTAGGCTATTATGATAACAATATCCACTAGTATGAAATCCACATTTGTATGTGTGTCATTGGATTTTCCTATCCACATACATCTTTATTGATACTTTTACATTAAATTTATTAATTATGATTATTATAAGTCATGTACTTTTATGTAATGATGAAAACCAAAACTATATATGTTCATGGTGAAGTAGGATACATTAGGTACATCGTGATTAATATTTAATTAATGAATAATACAAGAAATGCTATTTTTTTCATTCTGTTTTTAATGGAAGTTTATATCTTAGTCCCTTTGATGGAAATGATATATCCTAAATAAATATATGGTTATGGAGTTATATAAGAAAGTTAAATTTCTAAAATTTCAAAGAAAGATACATTGAGAACATAGGTTGATGGAACCAACATGAAACCTTATTGATTAGAGATATCACATTAAAGGGATTATATTACATAATAAGCATCTGTATGAGGTATTTCATCACTATGGAATTAAATATCTCATCTATGGGTTTCTGGGAGTGTTGCTAGATTCTAACTTTAGAATTTATTAAACTTTACATAATTCCACTGAGAAAGAGGCCCAGAGGGTCACACACTAAGATTATCCAGAATCTATGTTAAATAATATTTTATTATTTATCATTTATCATGTTCAGTAAATATTATTTTCATATTTGGTTTACAAATTATTCATGTTTTCTTGATCACATGTAATCTATCACCAGTTATTTGAGAGAATATAATGTTAGAGAAATATTTAGAAAATAATTATTTATTATTTAATGAATATAATTATTATTTATTTATTGGTGAATTATGAAGTGATTGGTATTTAATAAAAAATAGTCATTATTCAATACTAGATAAATAATATAAAGGAATGGTGGATTGAGTTAATGGTCTGGAGAGAAATAATATATATTGATTATTATTTTAATAAATAATATTTAATTTTAATTTACAAGTTAATCACATGTCATGAAAAATTAAAAATATAATTTTTATAGAAATAGGGTTCCTCAATGGATTAAATGAATAATATGGGTCACTTGAAAAATTATTTATTTAAAACTCAAAAAATATATAAACCCAATTATATTATTTTCAAAGAGACCCAAATCATTTGTTTGGTTGTGCATAATTAATTTGGAGAATCATCTTAAGAACCATACAACTCCCTTCCCTAATAACTCTTCCAAGAATGAAGATCAATATTCCTCTACCTCCCACTCTCATGTATAGTGAGATTAAGGAGAACACTTTGGAATTGATTCTCAGGGAGATCAAAGGAGAATGATAGAAATGATAAAATATATTATGCTTGCACCTTTAGATTCCTATGGTGACTTTTAGAGATTTTTGGATCGTGTGTGGATCATAGATAGAGGGAATTTACTCTGGATTCCTTCATAAAATTGAGGTAATTACATCGATATATTGTCAGATCCACCAATGAATAAATAATTTGAACAAGTAAATGCTTCAATCTGTTAAATTATTTATAAATAATATGTTATAATCTAGCACTTGGTTTCAACATTATTTCCATTTTCTGGTATTATATTATTCATTTATGTAGAACATGAAATTTATTATTATGTATACCTCAGATTTTTCATCGATCACGACAAAAATAAAAGTTAGGAATGACCCATCACATGCATCCACTGATCCAAGATCCTACATTATTAAGGATACCCGCAAAAAAACATAAAAAATTCAGATTGGGCTATCCACCTATGTACTTTATTTGACCTTTAGATAACCTCCACTGTACCTAAATTTGTGGTTGGTATAACCTCAAGTGTATAATCTTTTAGGATTTTTATTTCCTCATGTATTCCCTTTGATCTTATATAATACTAGTCAATACCCAATGAATTTGACAGACCTATAATTCTAAACCCACACATCACATAATGAAAATCAAAAATATGTGTTCCAAAAATCATAAAACATTCTCAATAGTATAATCTATGGAATCTAAATAGTACTTATAAAAATTTAAAAATGTCATCATAACATAACAAAGGTAAAAGAAATGTGTATCATAAGGGGTTGATCATAACATAATTTACCCATGTAAGGAAATGGGATTCAAATAATCATATTAAAATCATCACAATTTTAAGAAGTAAAAAAATGAAAATGGATAGTATCATTGGATTATATCCCCAGTAAAACTTAAGTAATATAATAGGATGTTATCATCGATGAAAAATTTATTTAAAATAACACCAAAACATTTCTTGTAGAAAATTCTATTTTCACATTGAAATCACATATTTTAAATCAATTTTTTTTTCAAATATTAAAGATAATGTTTTATTAAAATTTAACATGTAATATTTTAATGTAATATTCAAAGAATTGGAAAATCATGACATTTATAATTTTTTTTCATTTCATCTGTGTTAAACCAAATATCCCTTTTCATTTTCTATAAAAAAATTAAATTACCTCATTCAAAAAATGATAATAAGACTCATTTTAATTTTTTATATAAATTAAATAATGTGTCAAAAGGAATTTAAAAAGTAAATTTTTATTATTAAATAAAATTATCTAAAACATTTTAGAAAACATGGATATGGAAGAAAAATGATTTCTAAACGAATAGATAATTAATGTCAGTTTTAATTAAAAATACTTTTTTGGTATATTGAGAACATAAAGAGAGTAAAATTAAATGATAACATTTAACCTAAAAAATACATGGGAATAAAATTTATGAGATTCTTGATATTTAGGTTATAAAACTTCATCATAAAATACTTAATAATAAACATTACTGATAAATAATGATATTGTAACATAAATCCATTTCTAGTTTGATAAATTTTGAATTATAAGACCCTTGGAAAAAATTGAAATTAACATATGTAGATGTATTATATAAAATTTAAAATTTTATTACTAACAATTAATAAAATAATAAAGGATCATAATATGAAAATTTTATTCAATAAGACAATTTGAGATGATAAACCTATACCACTTTGGTAATCTATGAATAAAAACATAATAAAAGTGATTACTATATATGGATATTTAAACCCCAATAATTTTCCTAGAAATAAAATTAAAATACATGAAAATTAATTATATACACCACCCAAGGGATACAATTATTGAATATTTAATTAGTCTCATAGAAATAAATGTGAGACAAGAATCCCTTACCTCAAGTTCAAATTTCATAAAAATTGATCTAACGTACTGTAAAAAAAATTTGAATTTATTTAAAAATTTTACCAAAGTTTGTATATTATTATAATATAATATATGATCCACTTATAACATTTGAACATCCATTTATTAATACCTCCTTATTAAAATTATAAATTCCTTATGTTAACTATTTTGTTTTTTTCATGAGGATTTCAGTTTGATAGTTTTGGTCTATATAACTTGATCATGGTTCCATAATATCTTTTATTTTAATAATTATATAAATAATATATATATATATTAATTATATATATTTATATTCATCTATACAATTTATACATATAAAAATGAATTACACCGCTCATGGAGATGGTAGATCGTATGTACACATGAATGCTGTTTTAACTTTTTGACGGATTGATGTAAAGAAAGATAAATAAAACATAAAATTTAATGATTCAATATTATATCATATATATCATATATATTAATTTAATCTATCCTCATTATCACCCATTTTAAGGTAAAATGAAAATTCATTCACATCTCTTTGTGGAGGTAGTAGTCCACACTTACACACGAGCGACACTGTTTCTTCCCAATAGATAGGAAGGTAAAATGGAAAATATTACATTATAATTTTAGAAGAATAAATAATTAATATATATCATATATAAATATTAAATCCATCATAATATCCAACCATAAATTATGGTGATTAAAAATGAATTGTATCTCTACATGGAGGTGGTACTCAACACACATGCACGTGAGATACTTTCAATTTCCATTTAAGGGAAAATATGGTGGATAATTGTAGTTAAATAATAATAATAAATTTTTATTATATTTATCATACTAATTTATTATTTTATTTTTAATAAAACATATTTTTTTTAGGTATAATTATAAATAAATTGAAAGAGCCTAGGTAAGACAATGACCACTTATTTGGGAAGATTCCATTAGAATATATCTTATGTACCCTTAGATTTGTCTTTGAAGAATATTAGAACCACAAATTTGTGCTTAGAAATGTTTAGAAGGTAAATTTTAATGGGATATTCAAGATAGATGAGTAAATGTGGTGTAATAAAATTAGAAAAGGGGAGTCTTTTTATAAGGAAAGGAAATGACACACTTTGGGTTACTAAATATAGTAAAATATAATTACGTTATTCTATATAAAAATTCATTCAAATAGAAAAATATTAATAGAAAAAGAGGCTACGGTAAAAATATCATCATCCAATGAAATTTATATAGGAATTTGGTTTCATTTTAAAACTTATATTTTTGTTTAACAACATGGTCAACCAATTTTAATATTAAATGTGGTAATGAAATTTTGAATATTTAATTCTTATAATTTAACTTATCAGGTAAAAATTATTTCATAAATTGAAAAGGGACTAAATTTTCTATCATTTATCATAATACATGTTTTATTTCATGATTTATGTGATTTTTAACTAATTTAATAAAATATTATTGAACATAAAATATCATTAAATTCAATTTTTAAACTATTCATTTCATTTGACATTAAAAAAACATGACAAAAATGAATTCAAATATAAACCTTTCACACATTAATAACATATTATATTCATCTATAAAACTAATGGAACATAATTATTACCCAAACAATATTAATTTTAATATTTTTAAAGTCATTTATCTATTAATTGAATAAATACTATGTTAGTGTTGCATATGTATTTATGGTAATTGCTAAATCACAAAAAATTATAAATAAATTAACAAGAAAAAAATTATTATTTTAAATAAACATTTATAATAGATATTAAACTATTTTAATCTTTATCAAATTTTTTGGGAGATATAAAAGTTAAGAGAGTTACAATTTGGAATTTTCTTTACATATAATAATATAAATTTAATTGTCAATGGAAAATGGAACCAAAATTATATATATTATATTTTTGGATGTTAATGGTCGAATATATTCAATCTAATAATATAAATCCGATTGTTGGGATGATTTTTTGACCTTATTAATGGTATTAATGATGTTTTACCCATTTTACCATTACTGATGTGACAAATATATACCACTATTTCTATTTTTAGTTATTCAAAAATAAAATGGAAATATTTACCAAATTTTAACATCCTTATTCAAAATAAGGTATCCATATTTAATGTTTCAATATCTATAATTCCTACAAATCAATTTTAATATAAACGTGTAAAATGTAATGAAAAATAGTTTTTAAAAAAATTCATTTTCATGAATAAAAATTAACTTATATCAAAATGAGGAATATTTCATATTAAAATAGAATTATGTTTGGACCAAAAGGGGCTAAATACCCGGAGAGGGGGGGGGGGTGAATCAGGGTATAGATATTCTATTTCAAAATTCTTCCATCCCCACTGGATCTTGACCTCAATATTATAAGGGTCACTTTGTTTGCACTTATGTGTTACTATTGATCTTATTCATCCCTTATTTATATGATTATTATGATTCTTTGAATGTGATGCAAGAATGAAAAAAGGCAGACACATATATTTTTACTTGGTTCACCCTAACTGGGCTACGTCCAAGGAGCATACAACGGTAATGTGCCGATGTACCAAATCCACTAATGCTCACTGCCAATAATGTTTGGGCTAGATCACTTATATGCCCAGGCTCACTGCCTTTATAATTTTTAAGGTCATCTCACTACATTACCAAGGGTCTCTCCATATTTCTCTCTCTCTGGATCACTACCGGTAGAAAGGATAATCTTCTTCATCTTCCTTTGCTCACAACACTTGGAAGGGATCCAATCACAATTTATAGACTTGTAGGTCTCTTTATTTGAATGAATACATGCATCCTCAACTATTGATAAATGCTCTCTTAAAGTCCAACTTTTATCTACTGATGAATACCCCTTTGCCCCAGACCACTGGGAAATAACCTTTGGGAAGTACCTTCGCAAATAACCCTACTTCACGAAGCTCCCAATTTCACAAAGTTCAAACAAGCCTTAACGAAGCTTCTGCCTTTTCAAGAATCTCACACCTTTGTAGAGATTAAGCCGCCGTGGAGTTCAAGTTATCATAGAGTGACTTCCTTCGCGAAGCTCACTGAGTTAACATGGAGCACGCCTATTTTGTGGAGCAAGATTAGCCACCACGAAGCTACTTTCTTTCACGAAGAACACTGCCTTCACGAACCACCTTTGTGATTCGAGAGCAAAAGATTTTCTTCAAAAACTCTCTAATTCTATCGAGGGGGTAGAGGCCTATTTATAGGCGATTCCATCGATATTCAAACCTTCCACGTGAAGTCACCACCACGTCATCTGAAATCGCGATGCTTCGAAATTTATGCTGAAATTCACTCTGTTTTGGGAAGCACCACAACAATTTTCTGATCACAGAGCTCATCGTAATCGCAGAGCATTCTGCCAATACCTTTGCACCATTGCCGCAAAGCTCCAATCACAATGCCCTTCACTGCCACAATGCTCTTCAACAGTTCCGTTCGTGAAGCTCGTCATAATCATGAAGAATCATCGTCAACATTTTTCATGTCTTCGTGAAATCCAATCCATGAAGCCTATTGTCGAAAAAATCACTCCTTTTCCAAATTTTGATGAGATCTTAAAGGATATCCACTTTTCGCGATGCTCACCAAACTCCAAATTTTGGACCCCCAAAATTTGGCAAACACTAGAAAATGGTGCCACCTTTTATCTATTATTTTGTACCGCCTCTAGATCGTCCATTCATTTTTCATTGTTCTTTGTCAACATGTATTTTCAATAATATCTCTAGAACTCGAAAATTCACTAAGGAAACCCACATTTTCAACAAACACAAGAAACCCAAAAATGTTGCAACGTTACCTTGAGGTATTTTTGCCCAATAATTTAATTATATTATTATAAATCAAATTGAGAATATTTCACTTTAATAAAAAATCCAAAATATCATCTCACCTTTAAATTAATTTATTTAATGATAATTAGTGACAATATTTGAAAAATTGGTATTTTTACTATTCCCTGAAAAATAAATTATTTCATAAAAATAAAATAATTTATCCCATGTTATTTATTATATTATGAAATCAATACTGATTTTTTTTATTAAATTAAATTTATAAAATTTATACAAATTAATTATAAATTCACAGACAAAATAAAATAACAACAATTATAAAGAAAACATTTTTAAAACATAAAATCATAATACTAATAATTGAGCACCTATACATTATGAATTATCTATTAAATTTAAATTATGTAAAAAAATTATATATATATTTCATACTATGGTAAATATTAATCTTACATGTCAATTTAATGTCTATGTAATAATATGTCATAGTTTTTTTTAAGCACGATGTCTCATGTCAAACTAGCTATTTGACACTTAATTTTTTTTAATGATAAATATGTTATAAAATATTCTGGTGTTATAATCCTACTTATTAATGAAGTGACACAAATACAATATCTTCATTTAAAATACATTTTTTGTCTTAATGGTTTAGAAAGGAGGCAAGATCCCTACTCGAGGAGGTGAGATCGATGCATCATTCTAAATAAAGAAATCATAAAGAGGTATCTAGACAGACTACAAATACTCTAAAATATCCCCCATAAAACTCATAATAAATTCATTAATGGATTGGATAACTTTACAATGGCACCTTATACTTTGATAACTATGTTAGTTATCTAAGCTTTGGGAACTTCAGCTACATGCCTTAAAGCTATCTGCACAAGAAAAGGGAATATTATATTTATGTATGGAAATGAGGTTCAAATCAAAAGAGATAAAATGACTTATACAACATCACATTATCATGTGACCATAAAAAGGTAACATGATCACATTATCTTTATAGTCTCACATGAATTCATGATCATAACATAATCATGTGATCACATAAATATGTGATGGTTCATATTACTAAGAAATAGAAATGTGAATAACTCTTACTGATCATGTGAATGGAGTTACATGATTTAAATCACATGAAACATATCATATGTAATGTTCATTTAAAGTAAGTCAAGAATATCTAGTCACATGATGAGTTTGAGATTTCATGAATCTGTTCAATAATATCTCTAGATAACTAAGTTGTTGGTATGAATATGACACCCCTTTCCAACAATTTATATGGTTGAAATATTAAAATACCGAAAGATATATTGAATACCAAAGGATATATGATATTAAAAAGGACTCAAACATATGTGAGAATTAAATTACTTAGAAACAAGTCCTCCATTATTATTCTAGACTTAATTTCTTAGTTGGGATGTCAGGGGAATTTATTGTAACACGCTATATGATTATAGATGAAAATAAGTTGTAAAATACATAGAAATTTTGAGTACTATTTTTTTCAAAGGCATATAAAAACATTTATCCATAATCACTTGAAATCTCGATGTCTATGTTGTCAGATTACAAGATCACACAAAAATTCCAAAATCATGTGATGCTTCTAGGTCATGTAATCTTCTGACCCAAAAATCATCACGAGATGAACCTAGAAAGGGATTTCCATAAAGGGATAGTTTGTGGTCACTCATAATCATATGACACACCTGAGAAACATGAACCCTTATATTTAATATGATAATTTGATGGGATTGGAAAAAATGACCATGATGTATTAGTTTTTGGTCAGTCATGATCATGTGTGGCCCCAAGGATATGGAATCTCATAACTATAATAGGATCACGTGATGCACTTGAAAAGTTTTTCCATGAAGGATGGATCAAAAATTTCAATTGATCACATGACCCTTTTGGGCTATGTCATCTCTTAACCCCAACAAACACATGTGACAAACTTGGGAAGTGGTTGTTGATGATAAAACTCCTCAAACACTGTTGATCAAATGATACATTGAAGATATGAAATCATTGTCATGTGGGTCATAAGGGATTATGATGACATATGTTGGTATCATCCACACCACAAAATAATGTATGTTTCTCTCATATCATATGTAGAAAAAATGATATCAAAGGTAAATGTTTATAAAAACCATGAACATCCTTGATATTACTTAAATAGGATGAGATAAAAGAGGAGGTGAAAAGAGATATAATAAAAATTCCTTAAATAATATCATTTCAAAGTTTAGTGATTAACTTTAAGGGATAAAAACACTATTAAGGGAATAATATTCTAAAATAATATAAGTATTTCCATGATTCTTGAACACATATCTAATTAGGTGGTCCCCTAGATATTGTTAGGGCATGTGATTTCCTAACCATATGATAGTTAGAAAACAATGTAATTGAATATAAGTAACATGATTACATTACCCCATCCTCTCCATGTGATCACATAACTCCAACATACAGTCATATGAACCTTCTTCATCATATGATCACATAACCCCACATCCTTTATCGAATTGTACGACCCCATATGCCTACCATGATCACATAAATCCCACTTAATCTAAATTTTTCTCATTATAGAATACTATAACTCATATATCTTATGTCGTGTCTCATCCTCAATATATATGTGAACCTAACTTTAATACTTTAACACCATGATAAACCATATGATCCCACTTAATAACCATAGATTGGGAATCCACTCTAGTGTAATTACCTTGCCATTCCATTCCACATGGCTATATCCCACTTGAAATTCCAATCTCGTGTAAACCTTAATCTCTCAGTCACTTGTATATATTCAACGTGATCCCTACTTATACCTTGAGAAAAAAATCTAGATTATTTCGCTTACCCTTTCTTTCATGAGGTCATATCACTTCTGAGAATCAAATATGATGTAATACCCAATCTCTTCCTTAGTTAACTATTTTCCTCATAAGTCATAATCATGGCTTCAAAATCTACTTTAGTGTAATTCCATATCCTTTTCATCCATTAAGAAATATACCTCATGTGAATCTAGTTTAGTGACACTCTATATCATTTTCTTCCATGAGATCACACCCCTCCTCGGAATCCACCCTGGTGTATGTCCCAAATAATTTCATCTTTGAGTACTTATCCCTCATGGACATCCCCTATGATATAAGCCCCAATATTTTCCTCACTTGTCTATACTCATTTTGAGTTCTATTCAATCCTTGGTATTCATCTCTTGGTGTGATTCTTATTCATATGAAATTGTATAATGTGGTTTACCTTCCATTTTATTTTGTTATCAAACTGATCCTAACTAAAATGGTATTAAAGATACGATTTGATTAAAAAAATTGTAAAATTATAGTATATCCATAGTAGACATTCTCATTTTGTTTATTCCAAAATCTATGATCTAGGGTTGCCTCATATTCGTAAGCCCTGCTTAATTCTCATACTGTCACATATTTCATTACATGGTTATCTATCATGGGTATAAAATTTAGCGTAAGTTACTAATTTTTCTCTATCATAGGTAAATATTCTATAGGATTCAAATTACCCATCCGCTATCACTAGTGGTCCAAGAGGAAAGTACATTTGGAAGATTATAAGTAAGCACAAGAGAATCCCTTATGAACTACAAAGAATCTGATTCCCATAATAAAAAAAATACATATGACACCTTCTCAATGATTGATCACCATATTAAATATCATAATTTCATCATATATATGTTTCAATATGATATCATTACATATGTCTATATTCACCATGGGGACCATAATACCATCCTTATATCATCTAATTTCCACATTTCTGTATCCATTGTGGAAATTATCGACTTCCCCATATAATGTTAAAGTGTATGGTTAACATCCTTGTCGTATGATGTTGAACAGAATAGTATCTAAAAAATGAGGAATTTGATTCATATTCTTATAGGATATATAATATTCCTATTTAGTATTGACCCCCTATATCAAGTACTTCTATATTTTATTCTTTAAATGGAGATACTCCTTCTAAAGACAATAATTCTATCGTGATTACACTAGATATATTACATTAAAATATTACATCTGAAGGCACATAACAATTCTCAAGAGACATATTCTTTCATGAACCAACCCGAGTCAACCCCAAACCGATCACCCGGGCTGGCCAACATCAAGGCATGAGAGGTGTTCTTAATCCTCCGAGTATGGCAAGTAGTGTTGAGAATCAAGATATAATCATAGGGAATGATTTATCCTATAAATAGACTAAAAATAGATGAATATAAAATGAACAATAAAATTAAGAACCAGCTTTAGAAAGAAGTAAAATTTCACATACCTTTATGTGACCTCACAGTCCACTGCCAACTAATAAACTAAATTTACTCCATGGTGACCAAGTCCGAACTGAAAGTAGAACCAAAAGCAAGAAACAAAGAGAATGTGATGGGACTGATTATTAAAAATTAGTATACATTCCAAGATAAACTATTTATTAAGCCTTACCTTTAAAAAGAATTAAATGTCATACCATTTTAAGAATATGACGTAAAAATGATTTTTTTCATTTTTTTAGAAACACGTGAAAATATTCCATTTTTTATGAAAAATCACATTCCATTAACATACCAAAATAGTCTCCAAATCATGATATATTTAAAGTAAATAATTTATAAGAGGGTGAAAGCTAATAAAACAAGAGTCAATATAAGAAAACCAAAACAACATGTTCTACTAAATAGAGGAAGGGAAATGTGCTTTTTATTATTATGAACATGTTCTAAAATAGCTCCATTGAAAGAAAAAATGGGCAAATCATCGAAATACCCATAGGAAATCCTTAAGTAGATAGTTTTAGTGGAGTCTGATGATCCTCTTACCTCATTTATGACTATACCAAAACCCACAATATCCTAATGAATGAGCCACTAGAGGGGAATCAAATTCCAAGGTCTAGTGGTCTTCCATCATCATCATATGTTTAGTTAGTGTTGTGAAATAAATATTTCTAGGTAAATAATCCCCTAGCTTTGTCGATATACCCAGCATACTAAACAAAGTCTTCCCCCTGTGTACCAAAGTTCCAATGTGCTCTATTCCAAATGGTAGTGATTTTTTTCAAGAAAGAATATGTATGCATACTATAATCGTTTCCTAAAACCCATAAAACTTCTCACCATTGATCTCCATATTTAAGTGCATACCCTTATTCAAGTAACACAACAAAGCATATTCCTCTTAATAATGCACATATCAAAAATAAAAAAATTTATAGATACATCATATTTATAAATCTAGGGGAATACCTAAAGAGGGGTTTTCCATATTTCTAAAACCATTTCATTGTGCTAATAAAATAGAATCATTTTAGAAGTGATACTTTCACTTTATTAAACACTAATTCCTGATGATTTTAATTTTCAAATCCATTGAGAAGGCCAATTAAACAATAAAAGCATCGTATTTTTATAAAACATCATTTAAAATGTGCTTGAATGAGGATGTTCATATTGAAAACTCAGGGAAATCAAGAAAAAAAATATTAAATACCATTTCTAAAATCCACAACCATTTTTCATAGAATATAAATACCATTTAATATTGGAGAAAACTTAAAAAAAATAAACCAATTAAGGAATTAAAATAAAGGTCTCAGGAAAAGGTATCTTACCTTAATCACTTAGAGCTTTGATAACAGTAATCTAAATCTTCCCTTTCCTTATTTCAAACATATGAACCTTCACACATATATAAGGAAACCTATCCCTTATGTACATATTCGTATGGACAAATATTCATAAGGGGGTGCTTAAATATATTCTAATACATTCATATACCCCATTAAACTTACATGGGTTTGAATTTTTCATATATATATAATCAAAACTAGCCCAAATATACTTTTTTCACTACCATGAGTGAATATATATAAAAGAGGAAATTTTATATATATATTGCTAACCTATGAATACACATGTTTGTTTCCTTTGATTCTAGTGGCTTGAAACAACTTCAATGAAGGAAAATACGAACAACGAAAATACTAAGAACCTAAAAAATTAATAAAACCCTACCAAAAATTGGGATTAAATAAATTGAAGAAGGAAAAAACCTCAACATAGTGGCGGGTTAACCAAAATAATGTGATATGTTTCATATTTGATGATTAATACTGAAACACACATGAAGTTGACCCGAGAGACTCGTTTCAATTCTCAACCATGGACAAAACAATGAAAATTCTGGTCAACCCTCACCCTAGGGTTCGACTGATCAAAATAGGGTGATGGGGAGAAGAGGAATTGGCCAAAAGAGGGAGAAGTTTTGTGTTTCATCATGGAACCACATGGGAACCTTCATGGGCACCACACGATTACTACTAAATGTGCAGGATAATTGTCCAACAGAGAAAATATTTTGAAAATATAAATTCTGTCCCTCTTACTATTGGAACTCATGCTCACTCGAGCACCATATAAAATAAGACAAAAAATAAATAAAATAAAGGAGATGTGTTATGCCAGCGTGTAACAATTATCCCCACCATTATCAATTTATTCTCCTAGAATGTTTGATGAAGATTTAATAACCTAAGAACAAATCAATGATGAAACAAACCATAAACCAAAATCTATACCACCTGATGACTAAAAACCATGAAATTCCTCATACCCAATAACTGAGACTTTTAAATCCCAAAAAAATGGATGGAAAACAATGAGGAGATGATTTAGGGACTCATATCTCTAAAAGTATTTAAAAAAAAGGATCACCCAGATCCATAACATATAAATTACTAAAGAAACTCATTGAGGTTGAGTGGGATGAAAAAAGGGTTATCTCATCAAGAAGGTTGAAAATAAAATTCAATATGAGTCCCTTTTTATGGTGGCCCTCACCATTTTGGGTCTTCGGTCTAACACAATATCTCAAGGAAAAACAATCCATAAATCCACACAAAAACAATAAAACCAGTGTGACCTATTAATTCTAAAAGTCACACTCAATCTACTTGAATGAAAATATAAGAAATACCTGTAGTGGGTCTCCCCACCATTTTGAAAACCAACTAGTGGAAACGAAGCACCAATAAAAGGTTCCCAAATGAATGAGACTGAAATTAGACACTTGATCAAACAATGATTCAAATTTTTGAAGACATAATAATATGTAAATAGGAACATCCCAAAAACCAAAACCATTCAGAAAGAAAGCTACCAAACCCATAGAATGAAATTTGGGGTTCCAAAATAGAAACCCACCAGAATAAAAAAACTCAAGGGAATTATTCCCTAACATTGTAGAAAATTGGTTAGGTCAATATCAATGACACTAAGAAACTACCTGAGTGTATGAAAAGATTCACCTACAGATCTATCGCTAGATCCCTGATGTTTTGAAGCATATGATGCCTCATATTCAGGATATGATGATCCTTAACTAGAACATCTTATTTTATTAGTGTAACGTACCTTACCACTTCAGGTGACTCAAGTGTCCACACCGAATGAAAAACCCTTCAATAATCCACTACAGATGAGGTATTCTCCTCTTTTCATTAGATAAAGGTTGGAGAAAATCCAAGAATACTCAGGTGTCATTTAATGTTCGGAAAAAATCTAGCTCTACAACTAAATTTAGTGTTTGGGTTGAGCCTTCAATTCGAATACCCAAAAAAACACTTATTTAGAATTTCATTAATACCTCCGACCACCTTAACATTTTTTTGGTAAATAAAACAACATAATAACCCCAACACTAATTCAAAAAATTATCCTTTACTTGAAAAACCTAGGAAGGTACCTCATAGGCCAACCATATAATCTTTTTACCAGGAATTTTCTAGAAAATACTCTAAAAACTAGAATCATTTAACCGAATAAAAATTCATTACAAGCTAAACATCCATATGATAATCACAAATGAACAAATCAAATCAAACAAAACCTCAAAAACACTTCCAAAACAGCCAAACAAAGATCCCAAAAAGGAAAAATACAAACATAAAAAGGAAACAAAACACCACCCCAACCATTAAAAACATTTAAATCCAACTTTTTTAGAAAACCATTTTAAGAAAAAAAATAATAAAAAAAGGTTAAGTACCTTTTATTGGTATTTCATAAATCCTTACATATATACATCAGGTTCTGGCTCAAGAACCCATGCACATATTCCCACAACCATCCTTTTACCACATCTGTAAACCCATATATGTGATAATCCATAGGAATACCAAGGGTAAAATATAAATATTATTTTCCAAACATATATTTTCAGCATTCTAAAAAAATTAAAAATATAACCTTATCATCTAAAAAAAACATTTCCAAATTCCTATAAAACATTCATCCAACTTTTCACATAAAACAAAACATTCCAAAATACAAACAAAATTCCACATATTTTTTTGATTCATTTTTATAAAACTTTTAAATGATCCCAAAATAAATTCCATTATCAAAACAACCAATTTCATTTTCCCAAACAACTCATGGTTTTTATTTTGAAAATCAACATTGGTAAACTAAAAAAACATTTCATAATCCATAAAAAACATTACAAAATAAACTAAACACAAAACTGATAATAAATGGAATAAAATATACACCCATAAAATAAAAATCAAAAAACTAATAACAATTAACGAACTCACATGGCTTGGATGCATGGTGTGGCCAGTTATGCGCTAATCGGGTGAGCACATGGGGTGTTAACTAAGGCAGTTACATGGCATGTGCTTGGTTTTCTATACCTTAGACAGAAACCCTTCACCCTACGAGACCCTTTAAAAATAAAATTAAACCTCAATAGTTTAAAAAACCCCCCTCTAAATCCTTAATTTATTCAAAAACACTCAAAAATGCCAAAAACCTAAAAAACAACTAAGGTCTAAGCTCATATTTTGAGGAAAAACCATCCCAAATCAGCCTAAAAATTCGTGGGCCTTCTAAATTAGTGTAGATCATGAACCTACATGTGAATGACCACATGAATTCTTAAAATACAAAATCTAGACTACCAAACATCTCTAAATAAAAAGGGATGACCTACTCTAATACTATTTTTTCATGATCCAACCTAGGCCAATGCCAAACTGGTCACCTGATCTGGCCCACATCAAGTCTTGTGAGGCATTCCCAATCCTACCAGTCTAGAAACTAGTTTCAAACCACTAGTTAAAATATTTTAGTTGGATTTATCCATGAAACAACAGTAAAAATAGATCTAAAGAATTAAATTAAGCACTATTAGTATAAAGAAGTAAAACTGTACATTACTCTATCTAACCTAGCAGATCACCAACAACCACCGAACCAAATTCACTCCACAAATACCAATTCAAAGTTTGAAGTGGCACCAAAAGCTAAAAATTGAAAGATATATGTGTGAGTGTTAAAACATAATAGGAATTATCGAATAAACATTTCCTTATTCCTTTACTAATAAAATAATCCAAATCATTCAAGTTTAAAACAAATAAATATAAAAATATATAGTTTTTCTATTATTTTTAGAATCAAGTAATAGGGTTCCATTTTTTAAGAAAAATAACTTTCTATTACATTTCCTAAATAGTTTCCAAAGCATGAGAGATTTATAATAAATAATTTATAAGTGGGATAAACCTAATAAAACATGAATTGAAGTATGAAAACAAAAATAAATAGGATCCAAAAAACTAAGGAAGGGAAAATTTATTTTTACTATTTTAAAAATTTCTGAAACAACACCATAAAAAGAAGAATAGGGGTAAATGATAAAAACCACCACAGTAAATCCTTATGTAATTAGGGTTAGTGGAGTCCCAAGTTCCTCATACCATGGTGATGAATACATACCAAAACCCACAACGTCCTTCTGCAAGACCCACTAGAGGGGAATCACATCCCAAGATCTAGTGGCCACCCATCATCATCATATGATTTATTATTTTTGTAACTTCAATACTGATAGGGGAACCAGACCTCAGCCCTATTTATAAGGTCTGATCCTTAAACATTACTTAATATTGGGTTATTTCAAGAATTCACATTGAGGATCTTTTCAGGTTTAGAGTTTTAGAGAATTAGTTCATAAATCATGCATTACATTCCACATTTAAACAAGGTGGTTACATCAAAGACAATATTCATTTTTTCCATCAAAGGAAACATATTTAAAATAAAAAATGGTTTCTTTCTTGACACTTCCTCGACACTATCATCACATCATGTACTTTTCCCTTGACCTGTGAAAAACATTTCAAAAACCTGGGATGAGCATAAAAAGCTCAGTAAGGGATATAAAAATATGGAAAGAAAACATTAGTCTATGTATACATAAGAATCAATGAAATCATAATTTACTCATAAAACATAAGCACTTTAACATACCTCATGAAAATAATAATATTTATGAATAAATCATAAAAATCATAAGACATAAAGATAACTTGAGGAATTCATAACATTCTTACGTAGGGAGTAACCCACGTGGAAACGTTTGGAACACCCATCACACTATATTCCCTAAATACTTTCAGAGAAACCATAGCGTTTAAATACTTCACATTACCCAATGCATTGGAGAGATATCTCAGGCTCACCGGCCCTTAGTTTATCACAGAACCACCTAAATTCATAAATAATTCCCAAGAACCACAACATAATCATATCACATAAAACATGCACAAAGGAAACATAACATTTCCACATTTCAATCAAAAGATATCAATAAAACACATTGATATAATAAAAAAATTATCAAAACCATTTTAAATACTAAAATAAAAGAAAATTAAAACATGGTATTTATTTTTCATTTAAAAAAAGTTATGGCTTGTAGATAAAGTCGAAACTCAAAAAATGGTCACGGCGGCGGAGAAGTCGTTGTCGCCGCATACGTAGAACAAAAACATTCCTTTTGTCATTTAGTAAAATGATTAATGAAAAAATATTCCTTTTGAATGAAATTAAAAGTCAAAATGGGTTTATTATACAACTAATAAAAGACGGTCGTATATAAATTGAAGTATGCCTCAATGAAAGAAGATTGAGACGAAGTCCCTTACCTCAAATACAACTTGTTCTCATTCATTCTTCATATTACTAAATAATAAATTAAGGTCAATTTATAATTTCTTAAGGAATTCCTTTAAAGTTTATTATTCAATTCATATCACATATTATTATGTTATAATAATTAGTTAATTATGTGATTTCATATCATACGTTTTGTCGATGTTCGGCACATGAGTCAAAAATGAACTTGTTTGAAAATAATTGCCCATGTAGTTATAAGTAAATCATCTACAGAATGGTATTAATGATTTAAATGTCATATATATCTAGTATATATTCATTTTATACTATTCCATAACATTTGGAGATAAAAAATGAAATGCACCATTCATGGAGACGGTAGGCCGTACGTACGAAAGAACGCTACTTTCATTTCTTTGTCATATTAAAGGAATTAAAACTAAATGAGACATATATATATATATATTATAATTTCAGTATAATATATATTTTATATAGGTAACATAAGTTCATTAATTACATTGTTTATAAATTCCATGTTTGGAATGAACGAGTCACATCACTTGAGGGGGCGGTAGTCCACACTTCCTCATATGCAATTATCGCATTTACACAACATGCAAAGCATAAAGGTATGTTTTAAATATAAAATACAGAATCATATAGAGGACATAAATATAATATATATCATATATATATATAGTTCCATCATAATGTCCACCATGAAAGGTGTTAAAAGAAGATTGAATAATCATCGTTTCGTGAGGCAGTAATTCACGACCCACAGAAATAGTATGTTCTTTAACCATTAGACGAAGGTGTGTGTAAGTGTAGGTAGAATCCTTATCATAAAAAAATACTAGTATATTGAGGATACTGGTATTTTTATGGGATCAAATAATAAGAAGACAGTGGTGAGTGAAGAAGGAAAATAAAAGAAAGAATCTCGAGAGAAGACATTACCTCTAAATCGGGCAACTCTTTTTGAATTTTTACAATGGCTTCCTTGAGAAGACTTCAGCCCAAATTGAGGATTATAGAAGTAAGAGAGGGATGTAGAGAGACAATATGAGCAGAGGTTATACGAGCCAAGGGCTTGATAGGTGTGGGTAAGGGGGTAGAGGTGGGGGCCTTTTATAATAGGGAGGAGGGTCACTTTTGGAAAGTCTTGAAATGTTACTTTATTATAAAATGGTTTTCGGATTTTAAAGGCCCCATAATGATATATTTAAGGGATAAGGTGATAAGGGTTCGAAATACACCCATAAAATAGGTTTTTTACAAGTGAAAATTATATATTTTTCCTTATCTTTTCATTTTATTTAAATCGTTCATTAATGAGGTAATCACCGCATCATCATAGTGTCATAAATAAATTTATTTATTTAATGTCTAAAAATTATAAAAAAATACCATGATGTATGAAATAGTTTTAGCTTTAAAATAAATATTTATAGTCTAACAGATCATTTATGTAAACAAAATTAAAATTGTTTTACTTCGGATATACAAACATTTGTTATATTTATCTTCTCTTTTAAAAATAATGTCATAAATGTCACTATCACACCCATGTGACTCCATGGGCCCTCAAGTTTGGTAAAAAGCTTCCCATTGTCGGACATGACTCAAAAAAGAAAATTTGGAAACTTTTTGGGGTCATTTTATATTATTATGATATTATTTTATTACCCTTAACTACCCGATTACTAATTAATCACGATAATTAAAGATAATTACCATCGTTACTATTAATAATGTCAAAAAAAAGAGTATTAATTACATAATATGGAACTTATGATTCCAAATATGGAATCCATTTTAAAAAATTCCAAACAAAAAAATTGCAGTAATTAATTTAAAAATAATTTCCGTTGTCAAAACAAATAGCGTGTTTTTAAGAAACAATATCTATCAAAACATTGACAATTGTTTATGTCCAATTTCAAAGTGAAATTAATTATAATGACCATAATTGGATTAAATGGTAAAAATATATTCTAATTACACTTTAAAACCAATGAAAATGATAATCTAACCATATAATTAAATTAGATGAAAAAGTAGTTTTGAAGTAAAATGCAGTATTTTTCACTATTCATTAAAAAAATGAACATTGTTAGAAAAATACCAAATATTTATCAAAAGTAAATTTCAATGTCCCAATTCTAAAGAATAAGTTTATTTTGACAAATAGAGCTTATAAAATTGTCAAAAGTCAGATTTAAAAATGGTTTTCCACCAAAAGGTGGTAAAATAATCTTTTAAAAATATTAGAGCATTCTATGCTTAAGATTGGATTTATTCTCATTTTAATCCTCTAAAACTATATATAATTCATAAATAGACATAGATATTAAAATATATTATTCTTTACTTACCTGGGAAGTTACATCCTTCTCTCTTTAGTAAATTGTGTCCCCATAATTTATTTACTTATCGAATAAGTGGGGGTATTTATCCTTAATTGAATTTTCAGATTCCTATGTTGCCTCTTCAATCATGTGGTTTTTCCAAAAAAACTTTACTTGATAAATTACCTTATTCTGCAAAACTTGCTCCCTGTGTTCAAGAATCTAGACCGGTTGTTCCTCATAAGATAGATTCTCTTCCAACTGAACTACCTCTGGACTCAAAACATGAGATGGATCTGGCATGTACTTCCTTAACATTGAAACATGAAAAACATTATTTACCTGAGATAAACTTGGAGGTAAAGCCACTTGGTATGAAACTGATCCAACTCTCTCCAAAATTTCATATGGTCTAATGAACATTGGACTAAACTTTCCTTTCTTACCAAATCACATCACACTTTTCCATTGTGAAACTTTGAGGAAGACATTACCACCTACCTCAAAAGAGAGATCCTTCCTCTTGTTGTCCGCATAAATTTTCTGCCTACTCTGAGATATTCTCATGTGTTTCTTTATCAGCTGAACTTTTTCTACCATCTCTTCTACCAATTATGGTCCCATCAACTTCCTTTCACCTACTTCATCCCAAAAAGTTGGAGTTCGACACTGATTCCCATATAATGCCTCAAATGGTTCCATCTGTATACTGGAATGAAAACTATTATTATAAGAAAAATCAACCAATGAATGATGTTGGTCCCAAATTCCCTAATAATCCATCGAACAAGCACATATCATATCCTCCAAAGTTTGAATTGTTTGTTCTGACTACCCATCTTATTGAGGATAAAAAGTTGTACTAAAATTTAATTCAGTACCCAATGACTTTTGATGGCCTTTCCAAAAGTTATAAGTGAACCTGAGATCACGATCAGATACAATGGAGAGTGGAACTCTGTGTAACCTAACTATCTCTTTAAGATACAATCAAGAAAGTTGATCTAGGGAAAAAGTATCTCATATAGAAAGGAAATGAGCAGATTTAGTCAAGCGATCAACAATAACCCAGATTGGATTATTACCTCGAGGTGTCTTCGGTAATCCCACAATGAAGTCCATGGATATATTCTCCAATTTCCACTCTGGAACTGGTAAAGGATGAAGCATCCCTTTTGGTAACTACCACTCTACTTTAACCTGTTGACAAGTAAAACACTTCACAGTAAGATCAACAATACCTCTTTTTATTCTATCCCACCAGTAATACTCTTTAATATCTCTATACATCTTAGTACTGCCTGGATGAACTGAAAATAGAGAACTATGAGCTTCACATAACAACTCTCTCTTAAACTGTGAATCAAAAGGCATGCAAAATCTCTTCCCAAATCTCAAAACACAATCATTATCAATGTTGAATTCAGGTAACATACCCTTCTGAACCAGCTCTACATTTTTCTACACCTCACTGTCTTGCTTCTATACTTGCTTAATTCTGCATGATAGAGAAGATTTCACTGATACCTGAAACAAAACAGAATAATTTCCTACACCAAAAACTTACAAGACAAAATTAATCAAATCCTTAACCAAAGGATCACGTTCTAAATGTAACATGGTTAATGAAGCATTAATTTTTCGACTCAGAGCATCTGCCACTTTATTTTCTTTTTTTGGGTGGTAGTGAATCATGCTATCAAAATCCTTGATTAATTTTAGCCATCTCCTCTGTCTCATGTTCAATTATTTCTGAGTGAATATATACTTTAAACTTTTTTGATCAGTATATATTTCACACATTACACTATACAAATGATGCCTCCAAATTTTTAAAGCGAAAACAATAACAACTAATTCCAAATCATGTGTAGGGTAATTTATATCATGAGTTTTCAATTGACATGAAGCATAAGCAATTACCTGATCATTCTGCATTAGGACGCAACCAAGTCCTTTAAATGAAGCATCACTATAGATAACAAACTCACCATTCCTGGAAGGTAGTTCGAATACTGGAACATTCACCAATCTTCTTTTCAATTCCTGAAAACAATCATCACATTCTTTTGTCCAGATAAACTTAACACCCTTACGAGTTAGCTTAGTCAATGGGATGGACAACCGTGCAAACTTTTTAACAAACCTTTGGTAATATCCTTCCAAACCAAGAAAACTATGAATCTCGGTTACATTTTTGGGTCTTCTCCATTCTTCAACATCCTTTGTTTTTGCAGGATCAACAGTTATTCCATCTTTAGAAATAATGTGACCAAGGAAAGAAATTTGTTGCAACAAAAACTCACACTTTCTGAATTTCCCATACAATTTCTTTTATTTTATAGTTTTCAAAATAACCCTTAAATACCTTTCATTATCTTCTTTACTTTTATAAAAAACCAAAATATCATCAATAAAAACAACCACAAACTTATCCAAAAACTCATGGAAAATTCTATTCATAAGGTCCATGAATACAACAGGTGTATTGGTTAACCCAAAAGGCATAACTATAAATTCATAATGGCCATATGTTGTATGAAACACGGTCTTCAGAATATCTGCTTCCTTTACCTTCAACTTATGGTACCTCGATCTCAAGTGAATCTTTTAAAAATACTGAGCTCCCTGGAGATGATAAAAAAAATCATCGATATGAGGCAAATGATATTTTTTCTTAACAGTGATGTTATTCAAGGCTCTATAATCAATGAAAAGTCTCATTGAACCATATTTTTTTAACAAATAAGATAGGAGCACCCCATGGTGATGTGTTAGGTCGAATGAAACCTTTATCTAATAAATCTTTCAATTGATACTTCAAATCTAAAAGTTCAATTTGAGCCATTCGATAAGGCGGTTTCGAAATTGGATTAGCATCAGGAACTAAGTCAATAGTAAATTCAACTTCTTGATCTGGTATTATGCCATGCAACTCATCAGGAAATACATCAGGATAATCATTTACCACTGGCACATCATTAATCTGAATGGTTCATTTGTTTTCAACAATATGTGCAAGGTAACATTCATTTCCATATTTTACAAGTTTCTCAGCCTCTTGATATGTTATCAACAGTAAGGGTTCATTCTTGTACATAAACTGAAATTATTTATGAAAAGAAACTTATTTAGCTCTACAGTCAATCTTAGCATGGTAAAAAGAGAGCCAATCCATACCCAGGATAACATCAAACTCTACTAGAGCTAAAACAAAAAGGTTTGAAAGTATATTATTTCCACGGATAAGTATAGGAAGATTCTTATAAATTATTTTTGCCTCTACATTTCCCCCAGGTGTTTTTACCACAAGTTCAGGAGTCATTTCTTCAGATGAAATTCCCAATTTACTAGAAAATTTTCAGAGATGAAAGAATGTTTTGACCCCGAATCAAACAACACATTGGAATAATCTGAAAAAAACAAAGTACCTGATACCAATTTATTTGATGGCCCAACATCTACTGAAGTAGTTGCAAAGGATTTCAACACACATTTCTACTTGTAGTCTGACTACTTCTCATCATTCGAGCTCTTTGTCAAACACTCGTTTGCATAATGACCCATCTCATTTCACTTGAAACATTTCACTAACTTTAAATCAAATTTGGTCTTACCATTAGCCTGATCTTTTCCAGTGGAATAACGAGCCTTATGTACCATCTTACCACATCAGAAGAACTTTCCATAATTCAAAAGACATTACCCATCATGATTTTTACCACATTTATCCCAAAATGAAAACTTAGTTTTCTTACCATCAAAACTTTTTGAAGGATTATTCCCTTTATCCTGCCACCTCGGTCTCTTCTTTTGTTGGTTTTCATAGAACACTTAATCATCAGTAAACTCCATTTCCACCTTCTCAGCACATCAAATAAGATTTTCATAACTTTTGAACTCATGAGAAGATAATTCCCTTAGATATTTTGGCTTCAATCCTGAGTAAAAATGATTGATTTTACTATCAAGGTCTCAAATAAAATTTGGAGCATACCTTGCCTATCGAGTGAACTTTTCATCATAAGTAGCCACTGAGTCATCCTCTTTCCTCAATTCCAAGAATTGTTTTTCCATCCTAAGTCAA
The DNA here is from genome assembly GCA_963277665.1 of Viscum album. Classification (NCBI taxonomy): domain Eukaryota; kingdom Viridiplantae; phylum Streptophyta; class Magnoliopsida; order Santalales; family Viscaceae; genus Viscum; species Viscum album. Next base: position 237,100,650 of record OY728159.1, read on the forward strand.
ACAACCTTAGGAAAATATTTCTTAAGAAATATACCTTTGAATTCATCCTAGTCGAGAGAATAAATCTCATCAGCATCCCTGATATTTTTAACCATCGACCACCACAGATCTGATTCACCCTCCAAATAGTAAACAACAAGACTAACCTTTTGATTGTCTGAACACCCCATGACATCGAAAATCTTCTTCAGTGATTTAATCCACACTTCAGATAGAACATGGTTATATGATCCTCTGAATGATGGGGGATGTTGCCTCATGAAATGTTCCACCACTGACATGTTCCTATGCAGTTGATCTGGCTGATCTCGTACATGGATACCACCACCATTTATCGCTTGAGTCAACTGCGCCATTACTGTAACAAACTATTCAGTTCAAATTCCGACCATCTCGGGATACTGATTTGGAATTTCATTTCCTTATGTATTCCTTCCTAGCACTGCTTCCCTGTTTCCTCTACGGAAAACCATTCTGAACAAACATGTCTTAGATAACGCAACATGGTAATCTTCAAATGATATATCATTTAAATTTTACCATAATGTGTAAAAAATATTTTTGGATAATCATTTAATATAATTATAACTCCTAAAGTTATCTAAACCGACCTCTAATACCAACTATAAGGCCCCAGCCTTAAACATTACTTAATCTTGGGTTATTTCAAGAATTCACATTGAGGATCTTTTCAGGATTAGAGTTTTATAGAATTAAATCATAAATCATGCATTAAATTCCACATTTAAACAAGGTGGTTACATCAAAGACAATATTCATTTTTTCCATCAATGGAAACATATTTAAAATAAAACATGGTTTCTTTCTTGACACTTTCTCGACACTATAATCACATCATGTACTTTTACCTTGACCTGTGAAAAACATTTCAAAAACATGGGATGAGCATAAAAAGCTCAGTAAGGGATATAAAAATACGGAAAGAAAACATTAGTCCATGTATTCATAAGAATCAATGAAATCATACTTTACTCATAAAACATAGCACTTTAACATACCTCATGAAAATAATAAGATTTATGAATAACTCATAAAAATCATAAGACATAAAGGTAACATGTGGCATTCATAACATTCTTACGTAGGGAGTAACCCTCATGGTTACATTTAGAATACCCATCATAGTATATTCCCTAAACCTCTTCAGAGAAACCTTAGTGTTTAACTACTTCACATTACCCAGTTCATTGGAGATATATCTTGGGCTCACCCGCCCTTAGTTTATCACGGAACCACCTGACTTCATAAACAATTCCCAAGAACCATAACATAATCGTATCACATAAAACATGCATAAAGGAAACATAACATTTCCACATTTCAATCACAAGATATCAATACGAAATATTGATATAATCAAAACATTATCAAAACCATTTTCAATACCAAAATAAAATAAAAGTAAAACATGGTATTTATTTTTCATTTCAAAAAAGTTATGGCTTTTAGAGGAAGCCGAAACTCAAATAATGGTCACGACGGTGGAGAAGTCGTTGCCGCCACATACATAAGACAAAAACATTCCTTTTGTCGTTTAGTAAAATTATTCATGCAAAAATATTCCTTTTGAATGAAATTAAAAGTCAAAAGGGGTTTATTATACAACTAATAAAATATGGTCATATATAAATTGAAGTATGCCTCAACGAAAGGAGATTTAGATGAAGTCCCTTACCTCAAGTTTGACTTGTTCTCGTTCATTCTTTATATTACTGAATAATAAACTTAGTTAAATTTATAATTTCTTAAGGACTTCCATTAAAGTTTATTACGAAATTAATATCACATATTATCATGTTATAATAATTAGTTAGTTATGTGATTTCATATCATACGTTTTGTCGATGTTCGGTATATGAGTCAAAAATGAACTTTTTTGAAAAGAATTTCCCATGTAGTTATAAGTAAATCATCTCCAGAATGGTATTAATGATTTAAATATCATATATATCTAGTATATATTCATTTTATACTATTACATAACATTTGGAGATAAAAAATTAAATGCACCGTTCATGGAGACGGTAGGCCGTACGTACACATGAACGCTACTTTCATTTCTTTGTCATATTAAAGGAATTAAAAATAAATGAGACATATATGTATGTTATAATTCCAGTATAATATATATGTTATATAGGTAAAATAATTTAATTAATTACATTCTTTTTAAATTCCATGTTTGTCATGAATGAGTCACATCACTTGAGGGGGCGGTAGTCCACACTTCCTCATATGAAATTATCACATTTGCACAACATGAAAAGCATAAAGGTATGTTTTAAATATAAATTAAAGAAGAATAGAGAGGACATAAATATAATATATATCATATATAAATATAGTTCCATCATAATGGCCACCATGAAAGGTGTTAAAAGAAGATTGAACAATCATCGTTTCGTGAGGTAGTGATTCACCACCCACAGAAGTAGTATGTTCTTTAACCATTAGATGGAGGTGTGTGTAAGTTTAGGTAAAATCATTATCATAAAAAAATTCTAGTATATTGAGGATAATTGTTTTTTTTGTAGTAAAATAAGAAGAATATAGTGGTGAGTGAAGAAGTAAAATAAAAGAAAGAAACTCGAGAGAAGATATTACCTCTAAATAGGGTAACTCTTTTTGATTTGAGCCAAAGGATTCCTTGGGAAGACTTCTTCCCAAAGTGAGGTTTCTAAGAGTAAGAGAGGGATGTAGAGAGATAATATGAACAGAGTTAGTATGATACAAGGTCTTGAGAGGTGTGGGTAAGGGGGTAGATGTGGGGGCCTTTTATAAGTGGGAGGAGGGTCACTTTTGAAAAGTCTTGAAATGTTTCTTTATTATAAAATGGTTTTCAGATTTTAAAGGTCCCAAAATGATATATTTTGAGGATAAGGTGATAAGGGTTAGAAATCCACCCATGAAATAGGTTTTTTACAAGTGTCAGTCTTATATTTTACTTATCTTTTCATTTTATTTAAATTGTTCATTAATGAGGTAATCACTGTATCATCATGGTGTCATAAATACATTTATTTATTTAATGTCTAAAAAATATAAAAAAATACCATGATGTAGGAAATATTTTTAGATTTCCAATTACTATTTATATTCTAATAGATAATTTATGTAAATAAAATTAAAATTGTTTTACTTAGGATATACTAACCTTTGTTATATTTCTCTTCTCTTTTAAAAATAATGTCATAAATGTCACTATCACACCCATGTGACTCCATAGGCCCTCAAGTTCGGTAAAAATCTTCCCATGGTCGGCGATGACTCAAAAAAGAGAATTTTGAGACATATTGGGGTAATTTTATATTATTATGATATTATTTTATTACCCTTAACTACCCGATTACTAATTAATCACGATAATTAAAGATAATTACCATCATTACTATTCATAATGTCCAAAAACAAAAAAGTATTAATTACATAATTTGATCCTTCTGATTAAAAATAAAGAATCCATTTTACCAAATTCCAAACACAGAAATTGCAGTAATTAATTTAAAAATAATTCCCATTGTCAAAACAAATAGCCTGTTTTTAAGAAACACTATCTATCAAAAGATTGACAATTGTTTATGTCCAATTTCAAAGTGAAATTAATTATAATGACAACTATTGTATTAAATGGTAAAAATAAATTCTAATTACCCTTTAAAACCAATTAAAAAAGATAATCTAACCATATAATTAAATTAGATGAAAAAGTAGTTTTGAAGTAAAATGCAGTATTTTTCACTATTCATTAAAAAAATGAACATTGTTAGAAAAATACCAAATATTTATCCAAAGTAAATTTCAATGTCCCAATTCTAAAGAATAATTTCATTTTGAAAAATATATCTTATAAAATTGTCAAAAGTCAGATTTAAAAATGGTTTTCCATCAAAAGGCGGTAAAACAATCTTTTAAAAATATTAGAGTATTTTATGCTTAAGATTGGATTTATTCTCATTTTAAGCCTCTAAAACACAATCTAATTCATAAATAAGCATATATATGAAAATATATTATTATTTACTTACCTGGTATGTTACACTATTGATCTATCTAGAGTACTCGAACAAGTCTACCCCCTAGGTACCGAAGTTCCCATGCACTCTATTCAAAATTATGGTGGGTTTTTATCAAGATAGAATATGTACATATACTAAATTCTTTTCCAAAAAACCCATCCAACTTTTAACCATCAATATACCTCATCAAGTTTATCCTATTATTTAATTCACAAAAAAATCACAAGACTCTTCACTAGGAACATATCACAAATCAAACAGTTTACACATACATCATATTTCAATATCAAGGGGCATTCTTTAAGAGGAGGTTTTCAGTTCTATAGAATATTTTCAAGGTAGAAATTGGGCCTCTTCATTTTAAAAAATATACTTTCACTTTATAAAACACTAATAAACAATGATTTTAAGTTGAAAACCCATTGATAAGACTAATTGAACAATCAAGAAAACACACTTTTTGAAAAAATGATTGAAAACATGCATTAAATAGGTACTTTGTATTGAAGGCTCATGGAAATCAAGTGAAATAGATTAGAATAACATTTTTAAAATTTAAAAACATTTTTCATAGAAGATACATACCTTTTAATATTAAATCATACTTTTAAAAACATGCATTCAATTATTGAATCCAAATAATGGTCTTAGAAATAGGGAACCTACCTCAAAATCAAGGCACATTGACAATGGAAAACTGAATATTCATTTTTCCACATAATTGAATATGAACCGTCTTATATATATAAGGACACCTATCCCCAATGTATATATTTTCATGGCCTAATATTTATAGGGGGTCCTTATATATATGGTTTTACAAGCATATTACCCTTTACACTTACACATGTATTCATTTTTCACATATATATAACCACACCTAGACCCAATACATATATTCACACTTCAATGAGTGAATATATATAAATGGGTAACACAATTATATAAATTCCAACCTTTGCATACACATGTACGTAGCCTTTGATTCTAATTTCTCAAAACCACTTCAAAGAAGACCAAGATGCACTAAAAAAATGTTAGGAAACCAAATAAATTAACAAAATCCTAAATAAAAATGGGCTAAAATAAATTTATGAATGAAACAAAAAATAACAACAAACTGGTGGTCTAAACTAAATGTCTTTATTTGCTATTACATTAGTGGTGAAAACTAAAACACACACAAAGACAACTTAAGAGACTTGTTGCAGGCCCAAACCACAGAAGAAAAAATCAATATTTTGATCAAACCAAACCCTAGGGTTATATTAGAAAAAATATGGTGACGAGGTAAAGATAAATTGGGAAAAAGAGTGGGTAGAATAGGATAAGATAGAATACATAGAGATGTCAAACCTAAAACTAGAAGAAATCAGGTGAAATTTATAGTATAAGAGGGCTCGAGACAATGAGTGTGGCATGTGCAGATGAAGTGGAAGAGGATGAAATCACATGATAAATAAGAGATATTATGATAAGGATTAAAATACCATAATGTTAAAAGTGGAACAAAAATAAATAAATAAATTAAATAAAACACAAAAAACATAAAAATAGGGTAACCCGCATGGTTTGCACACTGTTTTCTGACCCGTGTTCCAATCGTGAATTAGAAACTACTTATGCATGGAGCCCCTCAAATAGTTGCCTCTATATTGATGCACAATTAAGAAAAATGTTCCCAAACCGTGTCACTCGAAACTATAAAAAATGACAGATCCAACAACACACTTGTAAAATGGTTTAATTAACTATGAACAAATGGTGTGCCACATCCCAAACCCACCTAGGAACCTATACACGCACCACATGGTTATTAATGACTATGTTGGATAAAATTTTAATATATAAAACGTCCAAAAAATATAAATTCTAGCTCGCCAACTACCAGAACTCATGCTTTCTCATGAACCAAATAATACAAGACCAAAAAAAATAAAGGAGAAGTTTTGAGTTAGGGTGTGACATATTCCCTACATGATCTATATTATTATCCTCCCTGAGGACATTCAATACATGGAATTTCCATTCCCTAAATCCATATATTTTATTTAATATGACATCAATATTCTCATCCTGATAGAGACTCACGTGAGCTTATAATTTATGGTTAGGCCTTTAATATAATGACTCTAGAAGTATATATTCTATATTTTTCCATATTCTATTTTAGAATTTTCCATTCCGAGATATAATGATCCCCTTATATTTCTGAACTATATGGACTCTGATTTCTATTGTCAAATGGATATGTGTGAGGACTCTCTGAGGTTCAGTCCTAAAATATATATAATCAGCCTTATCCTATCACATGGATAAATTCAATATATGGGAAAACCAAATACCTCATATATCCTTGATTTCATAACTATTAAATGTATGTGTATACTCCATGTCGGAATTCATATTATCCCTATGAGGACATATCCTATAATTTTATTTAAGAATCCCACACTAGGACATATTCCTAGTATATTTATAATGACCCATTGCAAAGGATGAGGAGGATTTATTATACATACTAATGCGTTCCCATTTCCTTTCAATAATTATAAACCATTTTTTTAAGGTTAACCATAGTATTAATAAAAATGTTCAATAAGAATCGTGAATACGTATTAAATCTATAAAAAAGTTCTTGTAGTATGAAACAATTCTACCTCAACAAGGTGAGGATGATCCATATGACAACCCTACTTTTTATTACACACATAGACATGATTTATTATAAAAATCTTCACTTGATAAAACATATAAGATCGAGAGTTCTAGTTTATTTGTGGTTTAGGAACATTATATAAAGACATAAAACATGAAACACAACATCTTTATTAAAAACTTCCTTTACATGACAACTACATTCCCTCGTACTTAGCATTGTATGAGGTAACATGAGAATGTACATAAGAAAAGGGTGAGATATAAAGCCCAGTAATGGAGTAAACAAGGAATAACATGAAAATAAAATATATTTTAGGCAATATGAATATCAAAGGAGCATAAGAGAAACATGATCACAAAGGTATGATATAACATGATTATGGTAACATGGAAATGTGGCAACAACACTTAACATGGTATTAGCATGATCCAAGTCTCATTGTAAATAGTGAATGAGTAAAACCTAATTTCAATAGAATTATCATGATTAAACCCTCATTGTACTTGATGTATCATGATACTAATATTTATCCAATGCATTAGAGTGCTATCTAGGCTCACCCTTCTTAAACATTTCATTTCATGCATAAGTGTGCCACATGGATCATACAACATGGAGTCATTAAACATCATAATTTATTCCTTGATAAAGGAACGTTGAATAAATACATGAAACTCTATAAAAAATAAGTAAATTTTCTTAAAGGTGAATACCCTTGATAGAGAAATGGGAATGGTATTCACTACAAATGACTTTGGCTTAGAAAATCGTGATGCAATTTTAGCAACATAACAGCGTGACATAAAAATTCATAAAAATTGTTAATGAGAGAGAAAGGGGTGTCTCATAATATATACATGAAATGGAAAGTAAGGGGGTAATTTTAGTACATTTCCCAACAAGTGTAATGGAATTTAGATTCACAATACAAAATAATTTCTTGAATGTAAATGAGAAGAGAGAAATTCCTTACTGAATTTCGGCATGGTAATGAGTGTACATGAAAAGAATTAATGAAATATAAAGGGGTATATCATCATTAAAAAATAAATAGGGAAGTATGGGAGAGGTTAAAAATCATACCTCAACATTTATAATTAAAAATATAAGGACATAATAATATTGAGAAACTTGGATAAAATGAGAAAGGAAGGAATCCCTTACTTGGAAGTGTGATCCGATAGGCTTGGGATGGGCTTTAGAGAGGCTTATTGGGGGACTGGGGAACCTTGGGAGGATTATATAGAGAGAAAGGAAGAGGTTTGATGAACCACAAAGGCTTTTACTGAAGAGGAAGTGGGAGATTGGGTGAGTTTATAATGGAAAAGAGGGGGAATTATTTATTATTTAGGTTTGAGACACCACACATTAAACTATTCAAAACCACAAACCATCCCATGGTTTTTTCCTATTGGTTTTTACAAAGGGGATTAAAAAACATTATTTTATAAGTCCAATGACCGAAATTCTTAAAATATTAGGTTTTCTTATGTAGAGGTGAGTCACACTCCCTAGGAAATCAATTTAAAAAGTTAAAATGTTGTATATGTTTTGAAGGGTACACTAAAGCATTGTAAAATGAATAAAACAAACCTAAAATCACAATATTTTAATGTTAAAACATATATTGTCCTAAAATAATGTTTATATTATTTTATTACATCACTATTGGGTCATTATGATGTCATAAAACACATAATATATTTAAATGTTATTTAATTTTTACCCAAACATTCGACTGTCTTAGAAAATTATGAAAAATTAACCATTGGATAATTTCGACATCCTGATTCCAAAAATAATATTAATTTTATCTAAATAATTTTATAAATATGTTAATTTTTTACTTTTAAGATAAAAACCTACATTTATCGAAAATTCATAGGTTTTGATAAAAATAGCTTTCAAACCTTAATAAAAATCACAATTGTATTCATAATAATTATACAGTAATTTATATTTAATAAAAATAAATTTAGTAATAATATTTTATTAAAATATTATTTAATTCAAAAATCCATTAATTAATCAAAATATATTTCATAGTTAATTAAAAATGCTATTTTTGCATTAAAAACTTTTTACAAAGTAACAATAATAAAATGAATTAATATTATCTATACAAAAAATAATGTAAATAATTATAGTACTAGGGTATTGTTACATAAACCCTTATAACATCCGCATACGATCGAAGGATAAGGTGTACGATGGTGACAGACTCCTGGGGTGGCTCGGATAACATCGCTCGGGTGGAAATCTATACTAACTTTCACTTCTCCAGTAGGCGGTTCTATTTGAGCTTAACCTATTAAAGCTTAGCTTGGGATTGGTTAGGAGCGAAGCCTAATGACACCACCTCCTTTCTGAGCTTTTACAAATGGGATTCGTATGGAGAAATTCCACTAGATGTGGTCATCGCTTCCTTTGTCTGAGTAAATTGGATTCATTGAAGCCCTATATTTATACTAATCATGTGATCAATGTTGAATGACTATATTAGAAACGATCACAATTCATTACAATATTTTAAAATCCAAAAACAAAAAACCAAATAAGTTCATATTTTATATAACCATTTTACATAATAAGACATTTAATTAGGTCAAGAGGAATTTTCATTAATGAAATTTTGGGTCATTACAATCTTCCCCCATAAGAAATTTCACCCTAGAAATTTCATTTTCCTATACTAAAACAGATGTAGGTAACTCTGCTTTATCACTTACTCCGATTCCCACATTGCCTCTTCTAACTTGTGGTTTCACGAAAACACCTTGACGAGGGGAATTTTCTTATTTCGTAGAAATTTTTCTCCACAATCTAAGATCTTCATAAGATTCTCTTCATAGGAGAGGTCATTATCTAATGGTACCACCTCTAGATTGAGTAGATGTGATGGGTTAGGTATGTACTTCATCAAGAGTGATACATGGAATACATCATGTACTTGAGATAGGTTCGTTGGGAGTGATAATCGATAGGCGACCAATATAATGCAATCAAGGATCTCAAAAAGGATAATGTACGTCAGACTATGCTTTCCCTTCTTCCCAAATCTCATAACACCCTTCCACAATGATATCCAGAGGAATACCATGTCTCTAACATCAAACACTAGGTCTTGTCGACGATTATCATTATAGATCTTTTGTTGACTCTGAGCAGATTTAATATGTTGTCGGATGGTCTTAACCTTCTATACCATTTCTTTAACCATCTTTGGACCTAGGATTTCCCCCCCCCCCCCAACTTCATCCCAACATGCTGGTGTTCTTCACCTCTTCCCATAAAGGGATTCATAAAGATCCATTTGGATGCTTAAGTGGAAACTTCGGTTGTATGAGAACTCAATAGTAGGGGGATGTTGATCCCATCCTCCTTTAAAGTGAATTGAGCATGCTCTCAATATTTCCTCAAGTTTTTGGATTTTCCGCTCAGATTGGCCATTAGTTTGAGTATGATAAGCAGTACAGAATCTCATCTCAGTATCTAGAGCATATTGAAGACCCTTCCAAAACATAGAGGTGAATCTTGGATACCGATCATATATAATAGATCGTGGTACTCCATGTAGCCTTATCATGTCTCTGATGTTTATCTATGCTAGTTGATCCAGTGAGAAATCCTACCAAATTGTAATGAAGTGTGCAATATTTTTAAGATGATCTACAACAACCCAGATAGAATTATTTCATTGGTATGTCTTCAGAAGTCTGGTGACCAAGTCCATGGTGATGTTCTCCTATTTCCATGATGGTATGGGTAATGGTTTCATCATCCCATTAGACTACTTCCTCTCAACATTCACTGACTGATACACCAAGAAATTTTATTTATACTTAGAAATATACTTCTTCATGTTATCCCACCGATAATACTCTAGTAGATCTCGTTACATCATTGTGTTTCTTTGGTGAATAGAGAAATTCAAACTATGTGCATCATCTATAAGTTCCTTCTTTAACTCCGGATTCGATGTAGCATAGTCTTGAATCAAATATCACAATTCCTTCTTCATTGACATTGAACACCGAGGATTTACCATTTATAATAGTTGCCACATTCTTCTGAATTCCCACATCATCCTTTTTAGCATCCTTTAACCATTATAGAAGAGACGTTTGAGAAATCACTTGTGAAAGGATTAATGATGTTCCCTTCATTATTATTCCCATTTCCATCTTCATGAAATCTAAAAATATTGGATCCTTTTCAATTCCCATCAATGATAGAATTGTTGGGTCCTTTATACTTATAGCATCTGACACCTTGTTCACTTTCCCAGGGTGGTAATGGATTGAGCAGTCACAGTCTTTGATAAGCTCTAACCATATTCGTTGGTACATATTCAACTCATTCTGAGTGAATATATACTTGAGGCTTTTGTGGTCTATATATATTTCACACTTCTCCCCAAAGAGGTAATGTCACCAAATTTTTAAAGTGAAGATCATCGCAGCCTACTCCAGATCATGTGTTGGATATTTCTACTTATGAAATTTAAATTTCCTTAAAGAATAGGAAATGACTATGTCATTTTTCATCAACATACATCTTGTTCCATTCTTCAAAGAATCACAAAATACCACAAAAAGTTATCCACTTTTGGGTAGTGTGAGAACGGGCACAATGATAAGACTTATTTTCAACTCCTTTAATATTTATTCACATTAATCACTACATGAAAACTTGACTCCCTTCTGAGTTATCTTGGTAAGAAGGTTGGAAAATCATGAGAAATTTCTCACAAATTGGAAATAATATCTAACTAACCCTAGGAAGGTATGGATATCCGTTACCCATGTTGGCTTCTTCCATCCCTCAATTGTAGTGGTCTTGCAGGGATCCATAGATATACCATTTCTTGTGATGATATGACCCAAGAATAAGACTTCCATCAACCAAAACTTACACTTGTCCAACATTGCATAGAGATTCTCCTTTTCAAGGTCTCTAGTATAATGATTAGATGCTCCTCGTGATCCTCATTGGTTTTGAAGTATATTAGAATATCATCTATAAATACTACCAAAAATTTGTCGAGGTAATCTCTAAATACCCTATTCATCAAGTCCATAAAGATTAATAGAGAATTAGTGAGTCTAAAAGGAATTACTATGAATTCATAGTGCCAGTACCTTGTACAAAAAGCTGTCTTGGGGATATCCTCCTTCTTCACCCTTACTTGGTAATATCCCGACTGCAAATCCAACTTGGAAAAGTATTGTGCTCAACATAGCTGATTGAGAAAGAAATCAATTCATGGAAGAAGACACTTTTTATTTATCGTGATTTTGTTGAGCTCAAGATAATCAATAAAAAGGTGCATTGACCCATCCTTCTTCTTGAAAAATAGGACTGGTGCACCCTATGGTGAAACACTTTAGCATATAAAACCTTTATATAGATTCTCCTGTAGTTGTTTCATCAACTCCTCAAACTCAACAACATCCATTCTATATAGAGTCTTGGATATTTAAAACACCCCAGGTATAAGTTCAATTGAGAATTCAACATATCTTCTAGGAGGAAGACCAATCAATTCCTTGGGAAACACTTCAGCAAATTCCCTCACAATAGGCATGTATTCAAGGATGGTTTCTTCCATTGACTAAATAATATGAGCTAGATACATGTGCTCATAAAGAAATAATATCCATTCCTAAGATGATGGTTCAAAATAAGATTCATCTTCCTCCTCACACTTTTATAGAATCGGGGGTCGATTCTCTATATGGAGAGTGATTTCACTCTCACAGAAATTTATGTTGCCTCTATATAAGGAAAGCCAATCGATGCCGAGAATTGCATAAAATTCCAACAAAGAGAGTATGAAGAGGTTATTTGAGAAGTTCAATTCAAAAATTATGATGGGGGAGGAGTTATATTCATGGGATGTAATGATTTATCCATTTTCTTTACTCACTGAAATCTTTACTTCCATGATTTTTGGTGGTGTTGGGATTTTTCTAGTAGACTTTTGGGATAAAAAAGAATGCATAGAACCAGAATTAAAATTTACATTCTCTATTATTGAATTAATAACTAGTGTACCTATCACTAATTCATTTTCTGGGTTCACTTAGGTGGTAGTTATGGAAAAATATATCCCTTGTAACATTAGAGGTTGGTGGTTGCCACCAAAATCCATTGGCTTAGGGAAGTGATTTGCAAGGTTCCCTAGTTATTTGAAGTTGAAGAAATGAAAAATGTGTTGAGATTCAAATAGAGCGTTGCTCTCTCATGTCACAACCATAGGTTTTTTTTGTCGGTAGTTAATGGACAAGTACCCTTCTCTTCCACACATAAAGCATTTCCTCGTCCCCTTCAGGCAATTTCCAGGGTGCTTCTTTCCACAACTTTGGAAAGTGGGGTGAAGGATTTTCTTAGTATCATTGGATTTATCCATAAGAACACTAGGATTGAAGTCCACCATATGATTCATATCCCCATGACACCCCTAAGATTTTCTGATCTCCATTTCGACCTTGAGGGCACATCTAAAAATTTCCTCATAGCTAACGAAGTCATGGATTTCCTGGGATTTCTATAAGCTAGATTTTTTCCCAACAAATAAGTAGTCAACCTTGAATTTAGGGGTAACAACATAGCCGGTGTCATATCTTGAAAGTCTTGTGAATTTTACCTCATACACTCCTATAGATTCATCTTCTTTTTTCATGAGGGTAAGGAAGTCCCTTTACTTCTAAAGTTAGAGGGTGTGTGGAAAATATTTAACGAAAAACATATTTCAGAAATCCTTCCATTCCAGCACCTAGATATCCTCCTCAGGCTTTGTATTTCTTTATCAAAGTCCACTATTTATTAGCTTCACCCTCCATATGATAAGAATCTAGGAGAACCTTTTCTTGTTCAGAACATTGAAGGATGGGGAAGATATTTTAAATGGAGTTGATCCACTTCTTGGTGATTGAGGGATCAAATGATCCATTAAAATTAGGAGGTCATTGTCTCATGATCATCTCGATTGCAACTTGTTATTTCTTAGGGGTGGTTGAATATTCCTATTGACCCATGTTTCTATTCAAATCTTGAGTTAGCTGAGAGTGTATCGTGATAGTGTTTGCGATTCCCGCTCCCATCAGATTGGGAATCTCATTAGAACAGTCGTCACATTGATATTTGCATCAGTTGTTAGACCAAGTCCTCATATTACCGGCCATTGGAAAAAATAAATTAATTTTATGGGTAAAACATAAAGTGTAATCCAAATACAAAAATGGATGAATTATAAATTACTTTTATTTCCTTAACTTATAAATCTATAGGGTTCAATCTATGTTATCCATGATCTACTTCCCAACATTTATTCTTAGGGGAATTTTTTCCCTTAAAAATTGTTCATAATAAACTTGTGAATTTTCCAAAGCATATCCGCTGGGCATGTCATAACCAAGAGTGCAGCAAGGTCCATTTTTGTGTACCAGGATACCCTGGGTCAAGCCTGAAACACTTTGTCGGAGTTTTGTCTCATGGGTACATCTATACCAGAGGCACCTATACCTGTTCGTATCTAGAATGGGATGTATTGGCTTGATAAACCACTTAATAATTACTCACAAAAATATATGGATGTTTTTATTATACTTAGTCTTATCCCTAAAGCATTAACTAGGGTTTTCGAATCCTAATACCAAAAATAACTAAACCTATCCTCTGATACTAACTTTGACAACCCTTCTTTTTATTACACACTTAGACATGATTTATTACATAAAATATTTACATGATAAAACATAGAAGATCAAGAGGTATAGTGTATTTTAGGATTAGGAAAATTATATAATGACATAAAATATGAAACACAACATCTTTATTGAAAACCTCCTTTACATGATCACTACATTCCATCGTACTTAGCATTACATGGGGTAACCTAAAGAAATTCATAAGAAAAGGGTGAGCTATAAAGCCCAGTAAGGGAGTAAAAAAGGCATAAAATGAAGAATAAAATACATGTTAGGAAATAGTAATATCAATGGAGCATAAGAGAGACATGAACATAAAGGCATGATATACCATGATTATCGTAACATGGAAATGTGGCAACAACACTTAACATGGTATTAGCTTGAGACAAGGCTCATTGAACATGTAGAATGAGTAAAACATCATTGCACATGAATTATCTTGAGTAAAAACTCATTTCACTTGACATATAATGATACTAATCTTTACCCAATGAATTGGAGTGTCATCAGGGTGCATCCTTCTTAAACATTTCATTTCATGCATAAGTGTGCCACCTGGATCATACAACATGGAGTCATTCAACATCATATTTTATTCCATGATAAAGAAGTATGGAATAAATACATGGAACTATAAAAACAATAAGTAAATGTTCTTAAAGTTTAATACCCTTGATAAAGAAATAGTCAAGGTATTCACTACACAATGACTTTGGCTTGGAAAATCGAGATGCAATTTCTGCAACATAATGGCGTGACATAAAAATTCAAAAAAATGGTTGTTGAGAGATAAAGGGGTGTATCATAATATTTACATAAAATGGAAAGTAAGGGGGTCATATTTATATATGTCCCAACATGTTTAATGGAATTTAGATTCATAATAAAAAAGAATTTCTTAAATGTAAATGAGGAGGGAGAAATTCCTTACGAAATCTTGACATGGTAACGAGTGTAAATATGAGGCATTAATGGGAGAGAAAGGGGTATATAATCATTAAAACATAAATAGGGAAGTATGGGGATGAATAGAAATCATACCTCAACATTTATAATTAAAAATATAAGGATATAACAATATTAAGAGACATGGATAAAATGAGAAAGGAAGGAATCCCTTACATGGAAGTAGGATCCCAAAGGCTTGGGAGGGGATTAAGAGAGGATTCATGGGAGAATGGGGTGCCTTGGGAGGATTCTATAGAGAGGAGGGAATAGTTTTTATGAAATAAAAAAGCTTTGAGTGAATAAGAAGTGGGATCATGGGTGGGTTTATATAGGGAAATAGAGGGAATTCATTATTTAGGTTTGGGACACCACACATTAAACTAATCAAAACCATAAGAAAACCCATGATTTTTCCCATGTTTTTTCCAATGGATAGTGAAAAATATTATTTTATAATCAAAATGGCCTAACTTCTTAAAATATTACGTTTTCTTATGTGTAGGTGAGTCACACTCTCGAGGAAATCAATTTAAAAAGTTTAAATGTTTTATAAGTCTTGAAGGGTCCACTAAAGCTATGTAAAATAAATCAAAAAAACCTAAAATAACATTATATTAATTTTAATACATATATTGTCCAATAATAATGTTTATATTATTTTATTACATCACTATTGGGTCATTATGATGTCATAACTCACATTTTATATTTAAACGGTATTTAATTTTTACCCAAAACATTGACTGTCTCAGAAAATTATGAATAATTAAACATTGGATAATTTAAATGTCCTAATTCCAAAAATAATATTCATTTCATCTAAATAATTTTCAAAATATGTGAATTTTTACTTTTAAAATAAAATCTGACATTTATCGAAAATTCATGGATTAAAAAAAAAGCTTTACCACCTTAATAAAAATCACAATTATATTCATAATAATTATATGGTCATTTATATTTAATAAAAAGTAATTTAGTAATAATATTTAATTAAATTATTATATAATTCAAATATCCATAAATTCATCAAAATGGATTTCTTAATTAACAAAAATGCTATTTTTTCTTTAAATACTATTTAAAAAGTAACAATAATAAAATGAATGTATATTCTCTATATAAAAAATAATGTACATAATCATAGTACTAGGGTATCATTACATAACCCCTTAAAACACCTGCATACGAATGAAGGGTAAAGTGTGTGATGGTGACAGACTCTTGGGGTGGCTTGGATAACATCGTTCGGGTGATAATCTCTATCAACTTCCACTTCTCCCGTAGTCATTTCTGTTCGAGATTAACGTGTTAAAGATCGTCTTGGGATTAGTCAAGAGAGAATCCCAATGATGCCACCTCCTTTACGAGCTCTGACAAATAAGCGTCGTATAGAGAAATTCTACTGGATGAGGTCATCACTTCTTTTTTCTGTGTAAATTGGATTTGTTAAATCCCTATATTTATAATAATCATGTGATCACTATTCAACGACTATATTAGAAACAGTCACAATTATTAATAGTATTTTAAAATCCAAAAATATAAAATCAAATAAGTGCATATTTTATATAACCATTTTACATAATAAGATATTTAATTAAATCTAGAGGAATTTTCATTAATGAATGTTTGGGTCGTTACAATCTAGATATCCCATCTTATAGATTTAAATTATATTCTAGGAGTTTTTGGTATGTCCCTGTGATAACCTACCATTGTAATGTTGGTCTGTTAATGAAATTAAACTAAATAGACATGAATTGGGATAAAAAAAATCATAGACTGGGTGTCACCATGTAAACTGTCTCATCTAGTTGGCATTGCATGAATCCATAAACACCATGTTTTATCCTTATATAGATTTTTAGATAATCATTACATAACCTATTTAAATTCTATGAACAACTAATGTAATAGCATAATTAATGCTTACACTTTTATATATCCATACATCAACACATCCTCATTCCAAAAACTTTACTATTTATTCTGATTTCTATAATTTATATTTCACTACATCAAGACATATAGAATTTGGTTGTTCCACTCTACCATTTATAACCAACATCATAATTGGAATTTCTGATTCACTAATTCATGTAGTTCTAGAATCGGTAGGGAATTTTTTTTTACATTAGTAAAATCTAAAAATACACCACTTTGGATTAATTTTATCTCTATTCCATTATGACCTTAATTAGATTCTATAAATCTATTACCTAATTAATTTTCATTTGTAGCATCATGGTTACCCCATCATTCTTTTAGTCATCCAATCCTAACTAAGGCGAATCACCTACTAATAAAATATCGAACTACAACCTTTTTTGTCACATCTTCTTTATTTTGAACTCTATCCTTTTCATCACATTATCTTCAATTATAGTAAACATGAAGTGAAATTTAAACTGAATATTATTTTTCATGGAATAAATAATTAAATTTAGTCCAAGTAGATCACACATTTCAAATCATAAAATATTGATCCAACATCCTACCATCATCCAATTTCCTCTGATATCCCCTTCAGGAAAATATACTTCTTCTAAAATTTTATAATAATAATATAATCAATATCCATTTTGGAATGTGAAATTACCAGTTGAATTTTCAATATTAAACTCATAGTTTTTCTTGTCCAAGTATACATATAGTTAATGGTTCTCTTCTAAGTGTCTCAATGTCCCCCAACTTCCGAATCATTAAACCCATGTACTGGTACATCCATTCCAAGACAATAGGATAAAATTTTAGAAAATTTGAAATACAAAAGGATCCATATAATTACTTCCAAGTCTTCTATTCATATATTATCCATGAACCATATAATATCTCCCACTTCATACCCAATAAATACCCATGAAAAAATACCATGTAATACATCAATAGTTCACCTGATGATCAAATTAGAGCATTTTCCATGGGCTCATCGTATTTTTTCATTCTAGTTTTCTTCTACTTGATTATATTAATGTGTTTGACTAAGGGAGTTGTATGTATTTTCACCTTACTTATTCAAAAGAATTCCACTTCCTTTTAAATATAGTTATACTAAGTTCAGAATATATTTCTAGAATATTTAGTCCCTTACAGTCCACATCCCCCTAATTAATCTGGCAAGACCAAGATATTTCTTCTCAAAACATCTAGATAGTTCAAAAATATACTCATTAGTCATTTTTTTATTGATTTATTAATAAAAATTATATCCTTAAATAGAAGTAAAATAATGAAAAATTCATCACTATAAACCTTATGATAGAAACAAAAGTTCACAATTATATGGATATATTTTTACCTTTCTTCAAAGTTATTGAACTTTTGGTTCAAATATATTGGTTCTTCATTCAGATCATAAAGGATCAGTTTGATGTTTCATACAATATTATTGTTAAATTATTTGGGGAATACCTTAAGATACTCCAAGTGAATATAATAATTAAAAAACTAAAAATATATTTTTTAACATCTAACTTCTCTATATTTAACCATCCATAGAAATAAATATGAGTACCAGCTGGATGGTCTTGTGTATAAAAATGTATAGAAAATATTTTTGAAAATTATACACAATTATTTTACTGAAAACCTTCCATGAAAAATAAAACTCCTACCACTTTATTCCATTCACATCCTCCTTCAACTAATATAACCACTCTTTTTGTACCTCTATCATTCTTGTAGTTCAATATGTTATCTCCCTTGTATAGGAAATAGTTAAGGAATTATTTTCATCTCCCAAGTATAACTCACACAAACTTGATATACTGAATAATATACCCTCTTATATAATTCCATGATATCTATCATATTTTTTAATAATGTAGTGTATGTTATTTATGTATCTCTATGCATGGTGAAAAATATTGTTAGACCTACAGAACAGAGTCGACGTCTCAACTTATACAAGAACCACTACTTCTAGAACATCACCTTAAAAATATCCCCTAGGGATTTAACTATCCCTAATATTTATAATTAATTCGGTCTTGGAAACACCTTCTATAATTAACACCTATTTTGAACTTCTTCAATATAATCTAGTTTTTCCATAACTTTTATACATCCAAAATTATACAAAATGCTAAGAACATTTAGAAATCCATTTAGAGAAACCTCATTAGATGATGATTGACTGATCTCATCTGAAAATAACATTTTGTTTTCATCTTTCCATAAATTTTTTATCCAATATAACATTCTATATTCTAACAAACTTTTGTAAGATGTTATCACAAAGTCAAAATCCAATGAATTCATCACCATACCCTATCAAGAAACACACTCAAGACACAACCTCTAACATTCCCATATCATTGGGATCAAAATGAGTGTAGTCAATTAAATAAAATATGATGTGATGGAAAATTTTAATCTTATTTATGGACCAATATGATTTCATATGTTCCTTCCCCAATGAAGATATTATAATTATAAACACCATGAAGGAATAAAAAACCACAACCTCTACACAAATTGCCTTTGGGAAACCATCATGTATCCTCATGATCCTTGATTTCACCACTAGAGTATAAATTATACTATCATTAAATCTAGTTTATCCATAGTTAATAGTACGATATACTCAAACCACACCCCTTATTAAGGTTAGAACATTCACAATTCCATTCTTCTATATTACCCACCATTTTCAGAACTCAAACGTTTTTGTTTAGATTTGGTCTCTTTTTCCACCATCCCACACCATCGAATGATGGTTATAAAGATTTTTTATTTTATCCATTAAAAATAACACCCCCAACTTCCATATTTCATCGTTAATGAGGTACGAAAGTTAAATGAGTCTCCTTGAGAATATACTAGAGTAGTCCACTATTCATTTATATGAACTAACTCTAACTTTCAATCCTTAGGAGCCATTCATTCCATTCAGAATGACACCTTTCATTGTATTCCAAGGACTAAATACTCACTTGTTTAGTAATCCATGCATCTAAATCTTAGTACTATTTTATAAACTAGAATTTTAATCCATTAACCACATAAGTTATTAATATATTCTTGATACATCATTGAAGTAGTTGTTTCTCTATAATTCATTACTCCTTTCGAGACTCACATGAGGGATAATTGTCTATATTTTAATCCATTAAAAAGCACTATAAAAGAACATATAATATCCTTTTCCACCACCTATAAAATAATCATTGAAACTGGTATCATATATCTATCATAAAATATTTTTTTTATTAACCTAAGTATGTGCTGAAATCCTTGCAATTTTAACCAGATTTCATTTTTTTTATAGATGTAAACATTACCCTTTAAATCTATCCTTATAATTTCACCACCCATAAGACACAAATTTTAAAATGTTTTGGAAGTATAATTTCTTATATTCTTTTTTCTGAAATTAGAGTTAAAATAAACTCTATTTTTTATAATTCAATACTCAAGTGAACTAGTGACATGTACTAAAATACCACTAGTATCCTTGGAAATAATACTTGAAGATGAACTTATGGATGTATATATAATATAATTATATCTTTTATCAACACATTAATATTTTGTAAATTTATTTTCCCAAAATACCAGCTCACGAGACAACTATCAGCATGAAAACATCATCTTCTACTTCTCACTAATTTACCTTTATTGTAATTCTTCAGTGCAATTGGATGTCCAATATATTCAATATAGAATTTGTTTCCCATAGATGTATGGAAATAAATACTCTAAATTTCCACATTAAAAATTAATTTTTAGATTTACTCAAATACTAAATTACTCAGACTATTAGAGATAATTACCATGGCGATCATCTCATCCCATGATTTTATGAGTGATAAATGTAATAGTAGTTCCCTCACTAGATCCATAAACTCTACCAGAACTAATTCCAACTAACTTCAAGTAATATTGATTTTGTTCACAAGATCAGGTTTTTGATTCATATCTCAAATTATCTTTTCAAATAGCCTCCACAATGAAAATCCATTTTTCATTATGGTTGGATTATCTGGAATATTTTTAGGAATCTTCACAAACTCTGAACTCATCTTTACTTATAGAATGTTGTGGGCCATTCATTGAGATAATTAAATATAGATCAACACTAACTATTTCACATATAGGCTTTGAAATTCTTCATTTTTAAAAGATTCATCTTATTTTCCATAAAAAAATACCACGAAACTTCTATAGTTAAAAAAATACTTTATCAATAATTTCTAGATTCATAAATCCTTCCCATAGAACCTACACTACTGAAAAATGGACCTATCCCCACGGTTTTGGAGAAATCCGTGGGGATAGACCCCCCTATACCCACAATTTTGAAAAACCGTGGGTATAAGTGTCTATTCAAGACCTATACCCACGATTTTCCAAAATTGTGGGTATAGGGGGGGGGGGGGTCTATCCCCATGGTTTTCCCAAACCGTGGGGATAGGTCCTGAAAAGTGACCTATAACCACAGTTTCCCAAAACCGTGGGTATAGGGGTACCTATCCCCATGGTTTTGGGAAAAAACGTGGGGATAGGTCTGTGCTAAAATTCCTATACCCACGGTTATGAAAAACCGTGGGTATAGGTCACTTTTGTGTGTGTGGGAAATTTTTTTTTCCGCGGGAAGGAAATTTTTTTGGCGGGAACCCTATACCCACGGTTCTTCCCTCTATACCCACAGTTTTTATAAATATATTTAACTAAATATATATATATATATATATATATATATATATACATATAGGTGATGTTAGGGTAGTGGTTATATGCGGTGTTTGTAGCGAGGAGGTTGCGAGATCGAAACGCGGCGCCTGCATTATTTTAGGACCTATACCCACGGTTTTGAAACCGTGGGTAAAAGCCGTTGACATCGTGACAATTGGATATGTTTCGGTGACATGGTGGCAGGACACCTATACCCACGGTTTTGGAAAACCGTGGGTATAGGCTGGGGACCTATCCCGACACCGTTCCAGCCCACGGTTCCCAAAACCGTGGGTATAGGCCGTTTTTCCAGTAGTGCTACTAACCCACATAATTTCCTTATCCAAAAAAATTTCATCTAGAATCATTGAAATAGAACTTAATCAGAAATTATATATGAGAGTTTAGGAATTTTTTTATAATTCTTATATATGGTCGAGGGTAGAGTTGTTATATTAAACCAATATCTAAAGCACACTGGATAGTGTTTGCACATAAAAATAACTCATACATATGCACATATTGTTCAGAAATAATTTTATTCTTTTAATTCTTACTCTTCAATATTTATATTGTTTTGTTAATTTTTTGGATGTAAATGGATTTATTTTTGGAATTTAATGGGTTATTATTTTTAGTGAATTCTCAAAAAAAAAATGTTTTAAGAAATAAAATTGGGTGAAGGGAAGAATGTTATTTAAGTTTCTTATACCATATGTATAAGAGTAAGATCCTATATGAATATAGAAAATTTAAAGGTTCCTCATAGGAAAAAATATTAATTATTAAATTCTGGAGATCGTATTAGAATTTCAATAATTTAAGGAGTGGTTCCCTGAGATGTGTAAGAATTTATCTTGGAATAGTTGTTCATACATAAGTATTTTATTCCTATATAGGTTATTTTAAATTGAAAAAATGGTATATATGATGTTCTAGGGAAAATAGTAACACAACCAAGGATCTCACACCAAGACATACTAGCTGATGAGAATGTGTAATAGTTTATTATACTAGTATCTATATTATATAAAGGTCCCTTACATTTTGAAAATTATATGTTTGGTTGATTATTTTACCCAAACTTATTTCATCACGCCATGGTGTTTCATAAAATTGTCTAAAATTGTTATAATTTTGAAAAGTGTTTATACATGTTGGTGATACATGAGAGTACTTCTATTAAGAAGATGGATAATTATAAATCAAACATTGAAAATTTGATTATGAGAGTTTAGTCCATGATGTAGCATATTCACCACCTAATTAAGGACACAAAAGTTGTAGAACCATGGAATTAGAACTACTGACTTCCATGCCATAACACCTCTATCACACTGTGACTTATTTATAGGGAGTTAAAAATAGTCAAGCAATGGAGAAAAAACTCAATTTAATTTCACCATGAACTCAAGGATTCTCAAAAGTCAAAAAAAGATATTTTTGTTCAAACTATAGTGACTTAGTTGTGTCTTGAATATAGTAATTAATTATTAGAAAATATGGTATTTTATTTATTCATTTTTAAATTACCTTGTATAATATATTTTAGTACATAATAAATTTATTCCATAGTATTCAAAATTTATATAGGATCCATATTATGAATCTCATTAATAGAGACATCCTTCTAGATGGTAAACAAAACATGAGAGGAGAATTATAAGGGATGACTTGAAGATTCCACTGAATCTTTTATGTTTTAATTTATATTTCTTGACTATGATTAAATTGTATATTATAGTAAATATTCATTTCATTATTTATATGATTTAATTACATCTGTCCTTGTGAGTATGATTTATCCATCCCTCATGTTTACTATTTAATTTATGATTGATGACTAATCAATAATGATTGAGTAGTTACATAAGTGACAGTGGGATCAAGAGTAAGAGGATGGAAATTTAACATTAATTGGTTTATTATCATTTGAGTCACATGTTTTAGATTAATATCACATTGAGACTGATTCAATATTATCCCTTAGTTAGATAGTGTGAATATAACATCCCTGAACCTCTATTCTCAGGTCTGATATTAGAAACATGATATTTAAATTTCTGGATTCAATACTAATGAAGTTTAATGAATGTTAACTATCAAAAATATACAACATAAAAAATAAAATATTGGATTCCTTAAAATCTCAATGATATTTTAAGTTTATAGTTTTAGAGAAATAGAAAAAACACAAACATCATGGATTCATAAACAACTGGTTCATGATAAAAAACATATTCTCCCACTATAGACATATTTTCATATTATACTTTAGGTCATCATAATCATATATATGAAAACCTTTGAGACATAATTAATTCAACCTCAATTGTTTTAAACTGTTGAAAATGAAACATAATATGGGTGAACGCAAATGATCAGTAAGGGTGAACATAAGAATTAACAATTTAATATCATCTGGAAGAATAAAAAAAGAAGAAGGGTATGATGATATAATCAATGTGAATGAGTGTAACTGAATAATATTCATACCCATTTATACCTAGATCATTGAACATGAAAATATGTAGTTGGTATTTGATAAAGTAAATAGTAATTAGAATCAATAATCACAATCCATGTGATATCATTCTTGATCATACGAAAAATTATAAACTAATAGTAAGAATAAATAAAACTTAATGGTATCATTGACAGGTTATCATCAAATTACTCGTACAAATGGAATAAAAAATATGGAATAATTCCATCTTCAAAGTACCCAATGAATTGGATGGATATAACAGACCCATCTGTCCTTGGTTTATCATGAAACTACCCATCCTTGGTTAATAACATAACCAACCATCCTTACATTATAACAGAACCACCCATCCTTAGTTTATAATGGAACCACACATCATTATAAACAATGTAAAAGATCTGTATCATGAATAAAATATATAGAGAATTTGTTTAATCATAAACCCATTTGAAAAAATTCTACTCTTCTTAGAACATGATTAAACCATAGAAGATAAATTGGTTCCATAACAATGTCTTTGAAATATAATTAAATAGTGAATAAGAAATGGGTTACATAAACATATCTTTGAAACCATATTAAACTATAGAAAATAACGTTACATAATAAAATATTTGGAACATGATTAAACTATAGGAAATAAACCAATTACATAACAATATATTGGAAAATTTATTAACCCATATAAAATAAATGGGTTCCATAATAATCTCTTAGAATCATGAATAACCTATATAAAAGAAATGGGTTCCATAATAATCTCTTTGAATAAATATTAATAATTCAAGAGAAAGAATTTGTATTGTATCATTAAAAAATATCTCTATTGGATAATAATTAAAAATAAGGGTATTTGATGTTGATTAACAAAAAATACCATTAATGTATCATTAAAAACATTATTGAGGAAAATAACCTTTTCAATTTGAAAACAACTTTTAAAAACTAAAAAATCCAAAAATATTTTAAAAAAATTTAGTTCAAAATAACTCTGGATAATTATAAATAACAATTCAATGAAGATAAGGTCCTGACCAAGGGAAAATATATTCATTCCTGACACACGCCTGTCGTAGGGCGTGGAAAAATAAAATTTATTTTCTTAATACAGCATAATGGCTAACTTGGGTTGTCTCACTTGAGGAGCATTATAGTCGGTTGAATCAATAATTCGAATTCACCTAATCTAATACTTTTTTGTTTTTTTTAATAATTAATGAAAACAATGGTTTTTTAGGGTTTGAAAAAACATGAAATTAAAATAATGACATGAAGAATTTAAATCCAGATAAAAACAGAATAAAACCAAGGAAAAAATGTCTTGGTCCAATTGTTGGATAAGACGAGTTCATTCGTTATTTATTTTTTATTTAAATTTAATTTGATAATTCATTTAGTTAACCTCATTAATGAATTACTTTCCTTTTATTTAAGGAGTGTGTTATTTTAGCATGCCTTCGGCACACCAAACCACACCTCCTCCAATAGTCAACTAGGATAACACCTCAACCGAGAATGCTATCCCAAAAAGACCTGGATCTAATGTATGCCATTTAATCCCTTATGAAAACCTCAAATCCACTGTATAAAGGGTTTTCCTAAGATAAAGGAGGGAAAATAAATTAATCAAAGGAAATGAATGGATTTGGAAACAATGCTGTGGTGGACGACCGCCACACCCATAAAATATTCCTGACTCCCCCAAAAATAGAATAAAAACATTTTGAATTGAAGTGAAATAATAAAGAACACAATGAAACCTCCCTCGGGTATAAACCTTGAGTTAGTCACTTTACAAGGCTAATTCCATAGAGATCATTATGTAAAGATGGAAGAGAGATATAAATTAGATTAAATATGGAAAAGGAAGATGATAGAAAATAAGGTGGAAACACTTTAACTAAAATATGAAGGAATTACATGATAAAATAAAACTAAAACTAAAAATAAAATAAATAAATAAAATTATAAATGGACCTTGGCCTCATATTTTTGGTGCCCCATACTATGTTCGGAAGGATTAGAATCATTTGAGAGGTATGAGATCCTCTCATTTTATAGGTAATTTTCTGTTATCCACAATTTGTTGTGTTGTTGACCCATTAATTAGATGAATAACTTGTGGACCCCTTCAAAAAAGTTGTTCAATAATGCGTTGGACATTAAACTTCCACATTTCAGATCGTGTGGCCTCCGGTTGTAGGAGTTATTATTTTTTAATTGGAGGATTCTTTTTCTGGATGAAGGATCCAGATAGGTTCTTTCAAAACGATGTCATTCAATGGTCACCTTAATGGATTCTAAAGTTCATTTAATTTATTTTTTGAACGAAACTTTTAGTACTCTTTCATACCCAAGTTGAATAAATTCATTTTTAGGTGTTTAGGCCGAAATTGATGTCCATTATGGTGGTGGGGTCCACACTGTCCGCCCGGAAAAATCTTCAACTTCATTGATTTGTTACAAACTTTATATTATCAATTCCACCCCTGGTCTATAAGACAAAAATAATGTAAAAAAATAAATATTCTAAAAAAAAATAATCACTCAATTTGGAATTATAATTTTCAGTAAATGAACAAAATACCCTTATCGTAAAAATTAGTCAAAAATCCAGAATTAAGGATTTTCACAATTTATCTGATTTTTATTCTATAATCAAAATTACCCATTATTTTTATAAAACATTTAAATACATTGGTTTTATCATTTAAAAACATCAAAAATTAATTATTATTGTATTAAAAATATGCACAAAAATTTGCTCTGTCAAATACCCCCACACTTAAACAATGCTTGCCCTCTAGCATAAAATATCAACATGGAATTCAGGGGACACCAATATTACCAATATTCAAATTACAAAGTAATAAAATAAAAAAAATTTCAATGTCAAATTAAATTTTCAAAAATACACGTAAAATATAAATTTAATTTTCCAATTTTTAAGGAAACAATTAATTCTTATATTTTATTTTCCCCATTGAAAAATGATGGAACTTCTTATTTTATTCATTCAAGATTCTAAATTCATTATTATTAAACATTCCACATCATGATTTACCTCACCTTTAAATTTTAACTCTCATATATCATGATAAAATTCAAGTAGAGTTATGCTCATATCATGAGAACAAGCACCTTATCTATAAGCTTGTAAAAGAACTACTTTATCCACTTTTTAATGAAAAAGGTACATAAAATCATGAATAATTTTTAATAAAGGTTCAAATAATTATGAGGATTAAGGTTGGTAGGATTTTATGTTTAAAATTGAGGCTCAAGGAGGAGGTTTTTCTCTTAAGTACAATGCATGATATCAAAAAATGTAATGAAATTATCCCCTTTAATTTACCTACACCCACATCCCCCAAAACTCAAAGTAAGGTCATGATTAAAGTAAAGCATAATGAATCATTAATTCACCCTCTTGATTTTTTTTAATTTTGTACTTTTTTTTTCTCGAAAGTTACGATTAGATCAAACCTCACATCCATCACCTAAACACATACGATAAGAGGACCGTTAGTTTGGAAAATGGTGATTTTTGGTTTTTCCAAATCACAACCCATTTTTATCATTTTCTGGTTCTTTTTATCATTTATTTATTTACTTTTAAATTAAATAGGGGAAAAAAATGAATTACAATGAATGATTCCAAAACCTTTTACAATTCCCATAATATCACCCCACACTTTTTACTTACAATGTATAACATCCCTTCCACCATGATTCCCTTCACCCCCACACTTTATTTTTAAAATATCATGAAAATACCAAGAGTAGGGTTAGAATGCATAAAAATGGCTTGAAACATGGATCATCCCTATAAAGGTAATTCATTATATCTATCGGCTAACGGAAAGATTTATGTAAAGGTGTTCATTAAGGATAAAGGCTTTTCAAAAATTACTCAATCATTTTAAATGTGCTTTATTACAGTTATAGCTTTGACAAGTTCAAATGCAAGTTCTGGTCGGTGACATGTCCCAAGATCACTCAAGAAATTTTCTCAAGAATAAATTGGAAGTACTTGGTCTATAAATCCTCTCGGTAATGAGACATATGATATTAGAAAATCACTCATGGAATTATTAATAAAAAAACAATTCACATGAATTTTAGAAATTCAAAGTATGAAAAATGGTGGGAAATTTCATTTATATAAATAAACCAATTCCCTTAAATCACGAGTCATCATTTCAATATCCATGTTCCACTTTAAACATTAATTTTTTTTCATTTTAATCATTCAATCTCATTAGCATTGAAATCTAAAACATGGCATTATATAATTTTTAAGAAACTCTTATCTCCTTGATAATTCAAGTAAAGTAATAATTCAGTTGTGGGAATGTATATTATTATCATTAAAGCTCAAAACCTATTTAGACCAAATAAATGTATGGAGTTTAAATGTCTAAACAATAAAAATAAACTCACTTTTTAAATAACGCTTCAGTCCTCTTTTTATATTTAAGGCATAAGTTTCTCATATATGAATCTATAAAATAGAATTACTCACTTAAGAAAAAATACCATGTCATTAATGATAAAAAAGATAAGGAGGAGTGGTTATTATACTGAACTAATCTAAAAATAAATTTTACATATATAAAACTTGTAAAGATAATTATCGGTATGATCCCCCAAGTGGGCCCTAAATTTTTACTGCCTCCAGTGGGAAGTACCAGCCGTTATCCATAATATTATGGTGGGTGGATCTTCTTTGACTTGAACCACCACATGTGGATTTTCCCAGCTTCCAAATATGGATTCTTATTGAAGAGGAATCCATGGATAAAGTACACCAAATCTTCACCCTTTTAAATGTTGTAAAACTTGCATGAAGGGGGTGTTATGAAGTATAGAGCCTCCTCCTTCTTCGTTACAAATTGTGAAACATCTCCCTCTCCTTCTAGGGGTTTCTTTAGATGTGATGTAGTATGTGTCACTTGTTCTTCAGGCAGAGCCACTGGTATAACTTCTTGGGATTTCTCTAGAAGATGGTCAATGTCTTCTAGGAGCTCTAGGTGTACCTCAATAGGTGAATCTTCATTTTCATCTTTTTCCTCCAAGTCATAATAAGAGTCAAATGATTATGAAAATTCAAAACAGTTGGGAGTTATACATAAATTAGTTTCAGTAAAATTAAAAGAGTGTGAGTTCAATATTTCATCATCTCGTTGATTTGGTTTGGATTGAATCTTTTATGCTATGGAGAGTGCCTCTTGGAGTTTATTATCACAGGATGGAGGTAGGTAGTCAAGATACTCCACCTTGAGTTTGGCTTCAACTTCATGGATGCCTTCATTAAAATCCTGAAATACTCATGGTGCTTCTTTCTTGGCCTTGAATCTTTGTATGTCATCTTGGAGTTAATCATCCATGGCCATCAAATATTCAAGTGAGATCCACATTTCTAGTCTTCTTTCCTTCTCTTTGAACCTTATCATTAGAGCATCATCCCTTCATTGGAGTTCCTTCGTAGTGTAGTCAATTTCTTCCTCATGCACCTGTGAGTAATTATTCCATGTATAATAATTTGAGTTTGAAGACATCATGGAAAAGGTTTTCTTTATATTTTTTTAGTGAAAAATAATATTTACAAAAAATGTGAATTTTGAAAAATTGATCAAAATAACTACTTAAATCTCTGGAAACAATGCCAGTTTTGATGTACGCCTGTCGTAGTGTGTGGAAAAATAAAATTTATTTTCCTAATGTAGCACAGTGGCTGACTAGGGTTGTCTCAATTGAGGATCATTATAGTCGGTTGAATCACAAATTATAATTCACCTAATCTAATACTTTTTTATTTTAATAATTAATAAAAACAATGTTTTTTGTGGGTTTTGGAAAACATGCAATTAACATAATGACATGTAATATTTAAATCTATATAAAAACAGAATGAAATCAGGGAAGAAAGGTCTTAGTCCTAGGGTTGGATAACACAAGTTCATTCACTATTTATTTATTATTTAAATTCAATTTGATAATTCATTTAGTGAAACCTCATTAATGAATTAATTTACTTTGATTTAAAGAGTGTTTGATTTTAGCATGCCTTCGGCACACCAAACCACACCTCCTCTAATAGTCAAATAGAATAACACCTCAACTGAGAATGTTATCCCCAAAAGACCTGGCATCACAATATGCCATCTCATACCTTATGGAAACCTCAAATCCACCCTATAAAGGGTTTGCAAAAGATAAATGTGGGAAAATATATTAATCAATGTAAACAAATAGATTTGGAATCTGTGCCATGGTGGAC
Organism: Viscum album; assembly: GCA_963277665.1. Taxonomy (NCBI): domain Eukaryota; kingdom Viridiplantae; phylum Streptophyta; class Magnoliopsida; order Santalales; family Viscaceae; genus Viscum; species Viscum album. The sequence continues at coordinate 237,131,461 of OY728159.1, forward strand.
GACTGTCACACCCGTGATTTATTCTCGCCTCCACCATAAATAGAATTAAAACATTTTGAATTGAAGTGAAATAATAAATAACACCATGAAACCTCCCCAGGGTCAAATCCTTGAGTTAGTCACTTTCCATGGCTAAGTGCATGGAGATAATGATGGAAAGATAGAAGAGAGATAGAAATTAGATTAAATATGGAAAATAAATATGATGGAAAAGAAGGTGGAAAAACATTAATTAAAAAATAAATACAATACTATTGGTCGGAGTGGATACTCAAGAAGGGGTGAATTGAGTTCCAATTAAAATTTCTGTTTAAATGATTTCTCTTAAAATCCCCCAATTTAAAAACAAAGTTAAACTGTAGTGAATTTATACAGATTGTAAATGTTCAATTAGATTCTTAAATATTGATTAGATCTCAGTCAATTTAATCACATGATTGAATTAGCTTTTGAAGCTAACCTACTAGTTCACAACAAGTATAAACATTTTCTAATTTAACTATCAAAGTAACTTTAAAATAGATTTGTATTTCAAAGTAACAACAGTGGAATATAAAAGATATATGTAGTATTATTTAGAATTATACTAACAAGAACAGTAGATATAACCAAGAGGTTCAGTCTCAAGCAGAGACTTAGTCCTCTCAAACAATTTATATAAATTTGATCCACACCCTAGATTGGGGTTAAAAACAGTACAATACTGTCTAGGTCCTAAGAACTCTACCATAATTCTTCATGGGAAAACAAATACAACAGCACATAGGCTATTTAGGTCACACTTGACCTCTACCACTATCCTCAGTGGGATACAGTATGATGTATGGAGTTTGGAATGAGGATTTAGTATCCTTCAGTTCTGTACAGGAGACAGTGTGTGTGTAAGTAATACAAAGAACACACACTACTCAAAATAGTAAATAATGAATCACTTAGAGAGATATATATAAGAGTCTAGAAGGATCTAGTGATTAGGAGTGCAGCTCTGGACTCGTTGGATTTAGCAGAAATGATTATGAGTCCTTTTGTGGTTTTTCTTTTGAAAAATAGAGTATCGTGGTTCATCTTGATGTCCTTCACAAGTGAGTGTGTTCTCTGATTTCCAGTGTTTTTCGTGTGTTCTTCAGTAGTGATGGGTTTCATGCATGAGATTTCTTTGAATATTTTCAATTTACTCTTTGAGTTACTCGTGTGTTCTTCTTTTTCATGTATGTATGTGCATGGAAGAATTCTATCTCTATGCCTTTTCACACGCTTGCTTTTACTGCAGCTCGATCTTCCTTTTTATTCCACGAGCTCCGGCAATGGGAATGATTACCTTTTCATAGGTACGAGGTACGGTCCCCTGAAATGCCAATAACTAACATTAAATATCATTAATTGCACTAAAAACATCAAATATGACTGTTGGAATTAAATAAGAGTTTATAGAAATTCAAACAGTTTTCATGACTATCGGTGAGTCATGAGATCGGTGATTCATTTTGAATCTGCATAGGTATCAGAAGCATCAACATCAGTAACTCATTGATCATCGATATCGGTGACTCATGATCATCAGTATTGGTAGCATCAGCATCGGTAACTCATGGAGCATTAGTATCAGTGAATCATGATCCTCGGTATTGGTAGCATCAACATTGGTAACTCATGGAGCATCGGTAGCTCTTTAGATATTTGGTAGCCATTGGTGTGACCATTGCCATCGGTGCGACCGTTCTTATTGGTGCGACCGTTCGGTGAGACCGTTGTCATCGGTGACTTTCTCTTCATCAGTGCGACTGTTCCAATCGGTGCGACCGTTTGGTGAGACCATTGTCATCGGTGACTTGCTCTTCATCGGTGCGAACGTTCCTATCAGTGCAACCATTTGGTGAGACCGTTTGGTGAGACTGTTGTCATCAGTGACTTTCTCTTCATCGGTGCGACCGTTTGGTGAGACCGTTGTCATCGGTGACTTGGAATATAACTAATGGTGAGTCAAGACATGAAATTCTCACAAAGTTTCTGTTCAGTCCAGAATACTTCCAGGTCACCAGTAATACATTATTTAACATAGATAAACATATGTAAACATGAATTAAACAAATATAAACACATTTAGAATAATTTTAACAAAAGAATAAATTGTCATAACTACAACAATGATTTGGGATTATTAAAATAATCGTCTCACAGAGAGTTCAACAATATCACCCTTTTTGATAATCACAAATCAATGACATAAATGAAGAGGTAAGATAGTGTGTTATTCAGTATGCTCCCCTTATATAAAAAGAATATATTCCAAAAGATAAAATAGGGTTAGAATAGCAAACAGAACTTATATAACTAAGTCATTCACCCCATATAATATAAGATAGATATGTCATTTCTCCCCCTGTGTATGTATTCATGTAGTAAAAAGCCAGCATGGGCTCATATGCACATTCAGTTCACCCACTCATATGCATGAGCTCCCTGATTTCTCCCCCTTTGGGATTATCAAAAATAAGAGAGAAGGAAGATAAGCAAGAAGATTCCATAGAAAAATAAGGTTTGAAAATGTTTACAAACAACACATACAAAAGTAAAAAGTACAGGAAATAGACACCCTATCAAAAATGGACAGAAAAAACTATTTATCGGGTTGCAAGGGAGATTTTACTTTGGAAGTTGGAGGAATGGATGGTCCATAAGGTGGCTGGGTGGAAGGTTGAACTGGCCAGATGGAGAAAAGAGGCAGGACGACTCGAGATGAACGAATTGTGGGTTCCAAGGTCACCTGCTGGGGAGTAGAAGATCTTTCTGCAGGAGTCTGTTGAAAGACTATCCGAATACTAGAGAGAGCTTGAGAAATAGAAATCTGAGTGGGAGAAACATCTGATTATTGAAGAGGCTCAGTAGTAGGAAAAACAATGGGCTTAGCTTTCACATGAAGGTAGGTTTTGAGAAAAATGATGAAGTCCTGAATTACTTCTCCACCGTACTTTATAGCCTTTTCAAAATCATCCTTATTCGGCATGAAATTTTCCAAAGTAGGTGTAAAATACTCTAACTGCTGAACTTGAGCCTTAAAATCTTGAGTAACTAGAGGGAGTCTCAAATTGTCATCCTGCACTTTAAAATGATGATTCTACTCATGCTTGGTGCAGATCTTAGATAAATAATGATCCACTTTCTCCTTAATCTCTTTTTGAGCCTTGGTAGCATCTGTTGAATACAACTGCACCATTTTATGAATATGATCACTGTGATCTTTCATCTTTTTCAAATAATCTAAATCCAAAATCTTTCCAAGAGCTGCCAACTCTTCTCTAACATCATCCTTTAATGTATTAATCTCATAACCAGTAATCTTGGTTACTTTTGAATAACTAGCCTGAGCAACAACTTGTGTGATCTCATCTTTCAACTTCCTCAAATCTGCCTTCTTCAAATGTTCTATCAGATTTATTAATACTTCTATCATACTAGAGATGGTTATTCTGAACTCTCCTGACATAGAAACTAGATTTCTGCCTAAATCCAGGTGTGCTTGATTTAAAGAGGTAATGTTCCTTCCAATCGACTCACTATAATTGCACAGGTCTAGTTTGATAAGGCTTACCACTCTTTGAGACAAATAATCCATAGCAGCTTCAGATAAAGTCATAGTAGCAGGAGCAGGAACATGAGATAACTCATCTTTCATAGTTTCTCTAACTTCTTGAATCAATTCAACCTTAAATATGTCAAAGTCAGATTTAGCAACTGCAGGATCAGTTCTAGCTTGAGACACTAAAGAATCAGGTCTGACATCTGATCTTTTCAAATACTCTAACTGAATCACTTACACCTTTAATATCCACTTCTACACCTTCCTCTTCCTTCGAGTAATCTAATCCCAGAACAGCAAGACCTCTATGTTCTTCCCATGCGGCTTTTCATGAAGGATACATAGGTTTCACAAACTGAGCTCGTCCAAAATTTTCAGGAAGGACTTCCTCATCCTCATCAATATCCAACTGTTATGTCCTCTTATCCTCAAGGACATTTTCTTGCACAATTGGTTGGGGTTGAGGATCATCTTGGATCACATTCTGACCTTCTATTGGTTGATCATCAATATCATCAACATCACCACTATCACTATCACTCCTACTACTATCACCATCACCATCAGCATAACCCTCATCACCATCATTGCCTTCATTATCATCATTATCATTATCATCATTAACTAATCTCTCACTTGAACTATCTGTACTTCCAGATTTATACTCCTCAAAGGTTGATCCATCAGTATCACCTTCTTCTTCATCATCTAAAAGAGGTTCAATCTATGGTAATTTGAGAGGAGGGCTTGCCGAACCAAATTACATTCTTCTTTTCTTTGGGATAACAGTATCAGGATCACTACTCTCATCAGGAGATGATTCATCCTCCTCTTCAGCATTCAAATTATCATCAACTTCTTCTTCTTCTATTCCTTTCTTACTGGATTCACCAGTTTCATTAGGAACTGCTGCTTCCTATTCTTCATCTGAATAAATCACTTCCTCATGAGGTTTTAAACTAAGATCTCTTATCTACATTGGTCCCCATGGATGATCAGTAGGATTGAAGAACTCATATAACTTTTCTTCTTCATCAAACCAAGATTTCTTCCATGGGTTCCAATTGATTTTCATCCTCTTAAAAATAACTTTGTTGAAACATAAGCTAATTGATGAGATACACTCATCTCCATCATCCACAAAACCCAAGAATTTCAGCATGGCAGAAATTTGCTTAGAATAAAACAAAGTAGTAGCTTTCTTTGAAGGTTTTATCATCTAAACAATATGCTCAGAAAAATATCTACACAGATTGATCTTTTCACCATTCAACAAAAGGAATAACAGAAAAACATCCGGATACTTTACTGAAGCAAAGTCACATTTTCTAGGACATATTTGATGTTGAATAAATTTAAACAGGATTCTATTCTCACCATCCAACTCAGTAGCTGTTATCCTCCTCAATTCAGACTTCCTAGTAAATAACTCCATGACTAGATCATAAGAAAAGTAATCAGTAGTAGGAGGGATATTACCAACGTAATCCTCATATCTTCTATTGTGTGGTACTCCCAAACATTCAGCCGACTGTTTTGATGAAAAAGTAATCTTTTTACCTTTTACTATAGAAGGCAATCTCGCAGCCTCTACTCCATCCAATACTATATTCATGTTTAAATAGAACTCATAAACCAACTTCGGGTAAAATACCCGAATATTATCGCAGAACCAATTCTTCCAAACTTGCATTTCCAACACTTTCAAGAGAACATACTTGCTAGATTAAACCCATTCTGAACATATTTCCTTTTCAGCTATAACTTCCCATTTTTCAAGCTCCGAGTTTACAGACTTCTACGTCGTACTGATCGACTCACCTCGTGCACGCTTGATAGGTGAAGATCCTTCAGATCCCTTGCTCTGTATCTTTTTCTTGGCCATTCTGAGGTTTGATACAATCGAGAGTCTTGGAAAGATTCAAAAGGCTCGGGTTACAGAAAAGAGAAGAGAGAGTTCGGCAAGAAATGGAAGGTCAACAGTCTCTTAGAAAAAGAAATAGCCATGGGTCATTATTTGTATCATTTAGGGTTGAAAAATAATAAAATATATATTAGGTAAAACATCATCATTTTAAACAGACAAAAATTATTTTAAAAATAGTACAACCCAATCGATAACAATAATCAATTTGACAGATCTGTTTGACTGATCGGTTTGACTGATCGGTTTCACTAATCGGTTTCACAGATCAGTTTCAGTAATCGGTTTCCTAGATCGGTTTGATAGATGGGTTTCACTGATTGGTTCCACTGATCGGTTTCACTGATTGGTTTCACTGATTGGTTTCACTGATCGGTTTCCCTGATCGGTTTCAATGATCAGTTTCACTGATTAGTTTCACTGATTGGTTTGACATATCGGTTTCACAGATCTATCATACCCAACTCTTGTTTAATCAAGTCTAACCTTTCAGAACTTAAGGTCTTGGTGAAAATTTTAGTTAATTGATGTTCAGTACCTATAAACTCAAGAGTAATATCACCTTTTTGGTAGTGGTCTCTCAAAAAGTGGTGCCTTACATCAATGTGATTGGTTCTAGAGTGAGACACATGGTTCTTTGATATGTTAATTGAACTAGTGTTATCATAGTTGATTGAAACATGATTAAAATCGCATCCATAGTCCAAAAGAGTGTGTTTCATCCATAGAATCTATACACAACAACTACCAGCAACAATGTATTCTGCTTTAGCAGCAGATAATGCAACAGAGTTCTGTTTCTTACTACACCAAGATACCATGGACTTTCCCAAAAGATGACATGTTCCAGATGTGCTCTTCCTATCTAGCTTTCAACCAGCAAAGTTAGCATATGAATAACTGATTAAATCAAAGATTGTCTTTTTGGATAAAACAAACCTAAATTTGCAGTATGTTTAAGATATTTGAAAATTCTTTTAACATCAAGTAAATGAGATTATTTTTGATTAGCTTGAAATCTTGCACACATACACATACCAAACATAATATCTGGTCGACTAGCAGTAATGTAAAGTAAGCTTCCAATCATACCTCTGTAATTGGTTTGATCCACTGGTTTCCCAGTTTCATCTGCATCCAATTTACAGACTGTACTCATAGGAGTATCACTTTCCTTAATACTATCCAAACCAAAACATTTTAAAAGATCCTTTGTATATTTACTTTGATTCAAAATAATACCATTATTATTTTGGAAAACTTGAAATCCAAGAAAATATTTGAGTTCTCCCATTAAGCTCATTTCAAATTCATTTTGCATACTCTTTGAAAAATTAGTACATAAAAAATGTTTAGAAGATCCAAAAATAATATCATCAACATATATTTTTAGTATTAAAACATCTTTAGAAATTATTTTAATAAAAAGTGTTGGATCAGTAATCCCTTTTGTAAAACGTTTTTGAAATAAGAAAACTACTAAGTCTATCATACCAAGATCTTGGAGCTTGTTTTAAACTATATAAATCTTTAGAAAGTTTGAAAACTCGATTTGGAAAATGAGGATTAGTAAATCCAGGTGGTTGTTTAACAAAAACATCTTCAACAGTAAAACCATTTAGAAAAGCACTTTTAACATCCATTTGATATAACTTGAAATTCAGATGAGCAGCATAGGAAAGTAGAATCCTAATAGCTTCTAATCTAGCTACAGGTGAAAAGGTTTCCTCATAGTCTATACCTTCCTCTTGAATATATTCTTGTGCAACTAATCTAGCTTTGTTTCTAACTATGTTTCCAGACTCATCAACTTTGTTTCTAAAAACCCATTTAGTGCCTATTGTTAAAGTGTCCTTGGGTCTGTCAACTAATTCCCAGACTTTGTTTCTTTCAAATTGATTTAACTCTTCTAGCATATCCATTACCCAAAATTTATCGTTGATTGCATCATTGACATTTTTAGGTTCTAGCTGTGAAAAAAATCCTTGATGTTCAACCCGTTTTCTTAGAGAAGCTCTAGTCTATGTCCCTCTATAAATATTGGCAACAACAACATGCAAAGGATGATTATTTAGAATCCTAGTTGATCTAGTAAAGGTAGGACTAGAAATATCAGGTTCATCTATAGGTTTAGGTTCAACAGAAGCAGATTCTGGCATATGTCCAGTACTGGATGTTTTTACCGTAGGTTCTTTAGTTTTATCATAAAGGTCCAAAATACTCAAATATTCTTAAAGATTATCAATATATGGTTTAGGTTCATTTGGATTAGTTTCATCAAACTTGATATAAATAGATTCTTCCTCACATTTGGTCCTTTTATTAAAGACTCTATAAGATTTACTGGATATGGAATAACCTAGAAAGATTCCCTCATCACTTTTAGAAGAAAATTTATCCAGATTATCTTTTGTATTAAGAATAAAAACTTTGCAGCCAAAGACTCTGAAGTAACTAACTTTAGGTTTCTTATTATTCCATAACTCCAAAGGGGTATTTTTAAGAATAGGTCTAATTAAGACTCTATTGATAATATAACAAGCTGTATTCACAGCTTTGGCCCAAAAATAAATAGGTAGGTCATACTCATTAAGCATGGTTCTTGCTATTTCCTGAAGGGTTCTATTCCTTCTTTCCACTACACCATTCTGTTGAGGTGTCCTAGGAGCAGAAAATTTGTGAATATTTCTATTTTGTGAGCAATAAGATTCAAATTCGTGATCTTCAAACTCACGGCCATGATCACTTCTCAGGGTTTTAATCTTAGGACGACTAAGGATTTCTACAGACTTGGAGTATTTAATAAAGTAATAACAAGCTTCACTTTTGTGAGCCAAGAAGTATACCCAAGTATATCTAGAAAAGTCATCTACTAGGACATAGACATAGTTCTTACCATTTAAACTAAAAACTCTATAAGGTATAAAAAATTCCATGTGAACCATGTTGAGAGTTTGAGAAGTTGAGACATCTTTCTTTGATTTAAAAGAAACTTTATGTTGCTTTCCCTTTTGACAGGGGTTACAAACTTTGTTATTTGGGAATTCAAGTTTGGTTAGGTCTCTAACTATGTTCTTCCTAGTCAGTTTTCTAAGTGAATATATATTTTAGTGTCCTAATATTCTACACCAAAGCCAAGATTATTTATGAAAAACATTTAGGCAAGTAATATTTTTTTTATCTAAAGAATTTAAATCAACATCCTAAACATTTTCATTTCTCAAGGCAGAAAATACTAAAACATTTTTAGAGTTAAAAACATTATAGGAATAATTTTTAAATTTCACATTAAAGAAATCAACACATAATTGAGAAATACTTAACAGGTTATACTTAAGTCCATCAACAAATAAAACTTTAGAAATCAAAACTAAATCAGTGTTACCAATCTGGCCTAGGCCGATGATTTTTTCTTTAGAATTATCACCAAAGGTGACATGACCTCCATCAAATTTGATTAAACTCTTGAAGCATGAGTAATCTCTAGACATATATCTTGAAAATCCACTGTCCAAGTACCATATCTTCTTATGATAACTCTTAAAACATGTTTCCTACAAAACAGATTTAGATGGAAAATGATTTTGGTACCCAGATCTTCTTGGGTCCGTATAGGTTAGAAATCAAAGATTTAACTATCCAAATTTATCTTATTGGTCCCATATAATTAAGAGATTCAACAGATCTTGAAAGATAAACTCTATTTGATCTATAACTGTGTGAATAACTAGTTGAGGCATATGAATTTCCAGAACTAGAACTAGCACAATTTTTTCCACATTTTGGAATAAATCTAGTCTTAGTAAGCTGTCTTTGTCTAGGTTTATAACCTATTCCAGTAGCATAATTTGGTGAAACTTTTTTACCTAACATTTGAGTAAGTGTATATTTTCCCTTTGTGAATTTTTCTATGTCCTTCCTAAGTTGCTCATTAGACAATTTTAATTCAGTATTTTCCTTCAACAGTTGAGCATTCTTTTCTTTTTCTATATCAAGGGAGGATTTAATAGTAGCAGTGAGAAAATGTTGTTTCTTTAAGTATTTGTACTTGTACTTAAGTTCATTACATGTTTATTCTAGCATATTACTATATTCAAACAGTTCCTCACTAGACATGTTTTAAGATTCAGAATCTGTTCCAGAATAATAATCATTTAGCATAGTGGAAACAAGTACCTCCTAGGTATTGGTCATGAAGCACATATTGGCACAATTCTTTTCAGAATCAGAAACTTCAGATTCACTTGTACTGTCTTCTGAAGCACTCCAAGTAGCTTTCATGGATTTCTGGTACTTATTGTCCTTGTAGTCATATTTATTTTCAAACTTCAATTTTGGACAGTCTGCTTTAATGTGACATTTCCTTTTGCATTCATAGCAGACAACTTCATCATTCTTGTCAGGATTTTTCCAATCCTTTTTCCAATGTCCTTTGTTGTTATAATTTCCTTTGTAATTTTATTTTCTAAAGAATCTATTCTTCCTATAAAACTTTTTGAATCTCCTAGCTATTTGATCCATCTCTACATCACTGTCAGAGTCTGAATCTTCACTTGTTGAACTTTCAATTTGAATTTGAACTTTGTCTTTTTTCCTTGCTCTTCGAAGCAACAGATTTAAAAGCTACATACTTCCTTTTAGGTTCATCATCATCCTCCTTATTCACCTTGAGTTCTTCCTCATACTTCATAAGCTTACCAATGATCTCCTTGACTGTTAGCTTTCTTATGTCACATGATTATCTAATTTAAATAGAAGTGCCTCTCCATCGATCTGGTAGACATTTCAATATTCTCATGATTTGTTCCTTAGCAGTGACATATCTTCCAAGAGAGATCATTGTATTGACAATCTCATTGAACCTGAGATATATGTTAGAGATAGGTTCATCAGTATTCATTTTAAAATTATCATATTTAATAGTATATGTATTCAATCTCATTTCTTTAACATTAGTTGTTCCTTCATGAGAAACACTCAAAGTGTCTCATATTTCATAGGCAGTTTTACAAGCAGATATTCTATTGAACTATTCATCTCATAAAGCACAATACAGAGCATTCATAGCTTTACAATTATTATTGTAAGATATCTTAGTAGCTTCATCCCAAGTATTTCTAATAGTTTCTGAAATCTTATATTCAGTTTCTATAGCAGTCCATATATCAAATCCCATAATTTCTAAATGAATTTTCATTTTCAGTTTCCACTGGGCATAATTTTTACCATTAAAGAAAGGCGTCCTGTTGGTAGCAGCACCTTCTAGTCTATTATCCATAACTAGAGTTTATCAAATAAATTTAAAGAGATAAAATTTAGAACTAACAAAAATTTAAGATCTTTAAAATATAACTGAAATCACAGTTGAAAAAAAGAGTATTTGAAAACTTTGATAAACAAAACAAACCCTCTGATACCAAATTTTTGTCGGAGTGGATACTCAAGAGGGGGGTGAATTGAGTTCTAATTAAAATTTCTGTTAAAATGATTTCTCTTAAAAACCCCCAATTTAAAAACAATGTTAAACTGTAGTGAATTTATATAGATTTTAAATGTTCAATTAGTTTCTTAAAGATTGATTAGATCTCAGTCAATTTAATCACAGGATTAAATTAGCTTTTGAAGCTAACCTACTGGTTCACAACAAGTATAAACCCTTGCTAATTTAACTATCAAAGTAACTTTAAAATATATTTGTATTTCAAAGTAACAGCAGTGGAATATAAAAGATATATGTTGTATTATTTAGACTTATACTAACAAGCACAACAGATATAACCAATAGGTTCAGTCTCAAGCATAGAATTATTCAACTCAAAAAATTTATATAAATTTGATCCACACCCTGGATCGGGGTTCACAACAGTACAATACTGTCCAGGTCCTAAGACCTCTACCACAGTTCTTCATGGGAAAACAAAGACAACACCACAGAGGATATTCAGGTCACACTTGACCTCTACCACTATCCTCAGTGGAATTCAGTATGATGTATGGAGTTTGGAATGAGGATTTAGTATCCTCCAGTTCTGTACAGGAGACAGTGTGTGTGTAAATAATACAAAGAACACACACTGCTCAAAATAGTAAATAATGAATCACTTAGAGAGAGATATATGAGAGTCTATAAGGCTCTAGTGATTATAAGTGCAGCTCTGGACTCGTTGGATTTAGAAGAAATGATTATGAGTCCTTTTGTAGTTTTTCTTTTGAAAAATAGAGTATCGTGGTTCATCTTGATGTCCTTTACAAGTGAGTGTGTTCTCTGATTTCTAGTGTTTTTCGTGTGTTCTTCAGTAGTGATGGGTTGCATGCATGAGAGTTCTTTGAAGATTTTCAATTTCCTCTTCGAGTTCCTCGTGTGTTCTTCTTTTCAAGTATGTATGTGCATGGAAGAATTATATCTCTATGCCTTTTCATGCGCTTGATTTTACTGTAGCTCGATCTTCCTTTTTATTCCACGAGCTCCGGCAATGGGAATGATTACCTTTTCATAGGTATGAGGTATGGTCCCCTAACATGCCAACAACTAACATTAAATATCATTAATTGCATTAAAAACATCAAATATGACCGTTGGAATTAAACAAGAGTTTATAGAAATTCAAACAGTTTTCATGACTATCGGTGAGTCATGAGATCAGTGAGTCATTTTGAATCTGCATTGGTATCAGTAGCATCAGCATCTGTAACTCATTAATCATCGGTATCGGTGACTCATGATCATTGGTATCGGTAGCATCAGCATCGGTAACTCATGGAGCATCGGTATCGGTGACTCATGATCATCGGTATCGGTAGCATCAGCATCGGTAACTCATGGAGCATCGGTAGCTCTTTAGATCTTTAGTAGACATTGGTGCGACTGTTTCCATTGGTGCGACCGTTCTTATTGGTGTGACCGTTCGGTGAGACCGTTGTCATCGGTGAATTTCTCTTTATCAGTGTGACCGTTCTTATTGGTGCGACCATTTGGTGAGACCATTTGGTGAGACCATTGTCATCAGTGACTTGCTCTTCATCGGTGTAACCGTTCCTATCAGTGCGACCGTTTAGTGAGACCGCTGTCATCAGTGACTTGATCTTCATCAGTGTGACCATTCCTATCAGTGCGACCGTTTGGTGAGACCGTTTGGTGAGACTGTTGTCCTCGGTGACTTGGAATATAACTAACGGTGAGTCAAGACATGAAATTCTCACAAAGTGTCTGTTTAGTCCAGAATACTCCCAGGTCACCAGTAATACATAATTTAACGTAGATAAACATATTTAAACATGAATTAAACAAATATAAACACATTTAGAACAATTTGAACAAAATACTAAATTGTCATAACTACAACAATGATTTGAGATTATTAAAATAATCATCTCACAGAGAGTTCAACAAATACATTAGAAAATATAACTAAAAAAAAGAAAATAAATAAAGAAGATAATAAATGTCCCTTTCCCTCCTCTTCTTGGTTCCCCAGATTGTGTTGGGAAGGATTGGGATCATTTGAGAGGTAGGAGATCCTCTCCTTTTATAGGTAGATTTATGTCCTCCACAAGTTCTCTAGTTGTTTACCCTTTAATTGGCCGAATAAAAATTGGAACCCTTCATGAAAGTTGTTTATTGATGCATTTTTCGTTCACCTTCCACATTTCAGCTCTTTTGGACACCAATTGCAGGAGTTACAATTTTTTAATTGATGGTTTCTTATTCTGGATGAAGGATCCAAGAAGCTTCCTTCAAAATGATGTCGTTCAATGGACACCTTAATAGATTCTAAAAATCATTTAATTTATTTTTTAAACGAACCTTTTATTACTTTTTCACCCCCAAGTATAAGAAACTCATTTAGAGGTGTGTAGTGTGCGAAGTATTTCTATTACAGTGGTGGGGTCCACACTGTCCACCCAGAAAAATCATCAACTTCATTGATTTGTTACGAACTCTAGATTATCAATTCATCTCTAGTCCAGAAGACAAAAATTATGTAAAAAATATATGGATTCGAAAAAAAATTATATCTCAATTTGGAATTAAAATTTTCAGGAAATGACCAAAATAACCTTAATATAAAAATTGGTCAAATATCCCGAATTAAGACTTTTCACAATTTAGATCATTTTTATTATATAATCCAAATTGCCCATTATTTTAATAAAAAATTTAAATACATTGGTTTTATCATTTAAAAACATCAAAAATTAATTATTATTTTATTAAAAATATGCACATAAATTTTCTCTGTCAAATAGCCCCACACTTAAACCATGATTTCCCTCAAGCATAAAATCCCAACATGGAATTCAGAAAACACCAATATTACCAATATTCAAATTCCATTGTAATAAAATAAAAAAATTTCAAGGTCAAATAAAATTTTCAAAAATCCACATAAAATTTAAATTTAATTTACCAATTTTTAAAGAAATAATTAATTTATATATTTTACTTTTCCCCATTGAAAAATGATAGAACTTATTCTTTCATTCATTCAAGATTCTCAATTCATTATTATTAAAAATGCTACATCACGATTTACCTCACCTTTGAATTTTAACTCTCATTTCTCTTGATACAATTCAAGTTGAGTTATGGTCATATCATGAGAACAAGAACCTTATCCATAAGCTTGTAAAAGAACAGATTTCTTCACTTTGTGATGACAAAAGGCACATAAAATCATAAGGAATTTTTAATAAAGGTTCAAATAATTATGAGGCTTAAGGTTGGTAGGATTTGATGTTAAAAATTAAGGCTCAGGGAGGAGTTTTATCACTTAAGTACAATGAATGATATCAAAAAGTGTAAATAAATTCTCCCCTTCAATGTACCAACACCCACTTCCCCTAAAACTCAAAGTAAGGTCATGATTAAAGTAAAGCATAATTAATGATTAATGCACCCTTTTGATTTTTTTAATTTTATAATTTTTTATTCTTTTTTCAAAAGTTATGATTAGATAAAGCTTCATATCCATCACCAAAACACATATGATAAGAGGACCATCAGTCTGGAAAATGGTGATGTTTGGTTTCCCCAAATCATAACCCATTTTTTACATTTTTTTGGTTTATTTTGTCATTTTTCTTTTTTTTTAATTTCAAGAGGGGAAAACAATGAATTACAATGAATGATTTCATAAAATTTTACAATTTCAACAATATCACCCCCATACTTTTTCTTTACAATGTATAACATCCCTTCCTACATGATTCCCTTCATCCCCCACACTTAATTTTTAAAATATCATGAAAATACCATATGTAGGGTAGGAATGGATAAAATTGGATTGAAACATGGATCATCCCTATAAAGGCATTTCATGGAATCTATGGGCTAAAAGAAGGATTGATTTAAAGGTTTTCATTAAGGATAAGGGCTTTTAAAAAATGCATCAATTATTTTAAATGTGCTTTTGTACAGTCATAGCTTTTGAAAGTTCAAATGCAATTTATGGTCGGTGACATGTCCCAAGATCACTCAAGAAATTTTCTCAAGAATAAATTGAAAGTTCTGGGTTTATAAATCCTCTCGGGAATGAGACATATGATATTAGAAAATCACTCATGGGATGATTAATAATAAAAAATCAATTCACATGAATTTCAAAAATTCAATGTATGAAAAATGGTAGGGATATTTTATTTATATAAATCAACTAATTCCCTTAAATCATTAGTCATTATTTCGATATCCATGATTCACTTTAGACATTCAATTTTTCGATTTTACTCATTCAATCTCAATAGCATTGAAATCTAAAACATGGCATCACAGTATTTCTAAGAAACTCATGTCTCTTAGATAATTTATGTAAAGCAATAATTCAAATGTGGGAATGAAAATTATTATCATTAAACCTCAAAATAGGTTTTGGACCAAAAAAATTTAAGGAGTTAAAAAGTTTAATCAATAAAAATGAACTCTCTTTTGAAATAATGCTTAAATCATCTTTCTATATTTAAGGATTCCTTTTCCCATATATGAACCTAAAAAATAGAATTACTCAGTTAAGAAAATAGTTCATGTCATTAAATATAAAAAAGATAAGGAGGATTGGGCCATATTCTGGACTAATCTAAAAATGAATTTTTAATATAAAAAACATGTAATGATAAATTTTGGTATGATCCCCAAAGTGAGACCTGAATTTTTACTGCCACTAGTGGGAACTACCAGCTGTTATCCATAATCTAATGGTGCATAGATCTTCTTTGAATTAAACCACAACATGTGGCTTTTCCTAGCATTGAAATATGCGTTCTTCTGGAGGAGGAATCCATGGATGGAGTACACCAAATCCTCCCCCTTTACAATGTGGTACAACTTGAATGAAGGGGGTTATATGAAGTATGGATCCTCCTCCTTATTCATTGCTACTTTTACAATATCTCCCTCTCCTTCTAGTGGTTGCTTTAGATGTGATGTAGTATGTGTCTCCAGTTCATCAGGGAGAGCCATTAGTATAACTTCCTGGGATTCCTATAGTATATGTTCAATGTCTTATGGGATCTCTAGGAGTGCCTCAATAGTTACATCTTTTTTTATCTTCATCCTCCAAGGAATAACATGAGTCAGCTGATTCTAAAAATTCAAAACAGTTGGGAGTTATACTTAAATTAGTTTCAATAAAAATAATAGAGTGTGATTTCATGATTGTATCATATCCCTGATTTGGTTCAACTCGAATCCTTTCTTTATTGGAGAGTATCTCTTGTAGTTTATTATCACTGGATGAAGGTAGGTAGTCAGGTTCATCCACCTTTAGTTTGGATTCAACTTCATGGATTCTTTCATTAAAATACTAGAAGACTCATGGCGCTTCTTTCTTGGCCTTAAATGTTTTTACATCATCTTGGAGTTTATCAGCCATGGATATCAAATCATCAAGTGAGATCCACATTTCTAGTCTCGTTTCATTCTATTTGAACCTTGTCATTAGAGCATCATCCCTTAGTTGGAGTTCCTTCTCAGTGTAGCCTATTTTTTCCTCATGCACCTATGAGTAATTATTCTATGCATAATAATTTCAGTTTAAAGACATCATGGAAAATATTATCATTAGATTTTTTTGGAATGAAAAAAAAATATTTACAAAAATTTGAATTTTGAATAAGTGATTGAAATAACTACTTAACTCCCTGTCTATGGTGCCAGTATTGACGTACGCCAGTCGTAGGATATGGGAAAAGAAAATTTATTTTCCCAATTTAGTGTAGTGGCTCACCAGGGTCATCTCACTTGAGGAGCATTGCAGTCAGTTCAATGAAAATTCTAATTCAACTAATCTAATTCTTTTTGGGTTTTTAATAATTATTGAAAACAATTTTTTTTGTGGGTTTTGGAAAACATTCAATTAAAATAATGACATGCATAGATTTAATCTATATGCAAACAGAATGACATCAGGGAAGAAAGGTCCTTGTCCTAGGGTTGGATAACAAGGGTTTATTCATTATTTATTTGTTATTTAAATTAATTTTGACAATTCATTTAGTGAAACCTCATTGATGAATTAATTTCCATTGATTTCAGAAGTGTGTGATTTTAGCATTTCTTTAACACACCAAACCACACCTCCTCCAATAGTCAACTAGGATAACACCTCAACCGAGAATGCGATTCCAAAAGACCCGACTCCACCGTATTCTGTTTTATCCCTTATGAAAACCGAAACTCCAAATTATGAGGGGTTTTCCTAAGATAAATGGGGGTAAATGAATTAATCAATGGAAAGGAATGGATTTGGAAACAATTTCGTGGTGTATGACCGCCGCACCCGTGAAATATCCTCACCTCCACCACAAATAGAATATTTTTTTTGAATTGAAGTTCAATAATAAATAACCCCATGAAACCTCCCTTGAGTATAATTCTCAAGTTAGTCACTTTACTAGGATAAGTCCATAGAGATCATGATGGAAATATGGAAGAGAGATAGAAATTAGATTAAAGTTGGAAATGAAAGACGATGCAAAAGAAGGTGGAAACACTTTAATAAAATATGAATGCATTACATGAGAAAATAAAACTAAAATAAATAAATAATTAAATAAATAAAATTCTAAATTGCCCATGGCCTCCTCTCCTTGTTGGCCCAGATGGTGTTGGGAGGGATTGGAATCATTTGAGAGGTAGGAGCACCTCTCCTTTTATAGTTAGATTTCTGTCCTCCACACGTTATCAAATTGTTTACCAATTAATTTGCTGAATAACATGTGTAAACCTTAATGATAGCTATTAAATAATGTGTTGGATGTTCACCTTCCAAATTTCAGCTCGTTTGGCCACTGGTTTTAGGAGTTATGTTTTTTTAATTGGAGGTTTTTTTTCAGGAAAAAGGATCCAAGCAGCTTCCTTCAAAATGATGTTGTTCAATGGTTGCCTTAATAGATTATAAACTTCATTTAATTTATTTTTTGAATTAACTTTTGAGTCCTCTTTCATCCACAAGTGGAATAAACTCATTTGGAAGAGTGTCGTCCCAATGGATTTCCGTTACGGTGGTGGGGTCCACACTGTTTGTCCAAAAAAATCATCAAATTTAATGATTTTTTACAGCCTCTAGATAATCAATTCATCCCCTGGTCTTGAAGGAAAAAATGAACGAAATATAATAAGGATTCTAAAAAACAAATCAATCAATTTGGAATAATATATTTCAGAGAATGACCAAAATACACTTAACATACAAATCAGTCAAAAATCCAGAATTAAGCACTTTTAACAATTTAGCAAATTTTTATTCTATAATCAAAATTTCCCATTATTTTAATAAAACATTTAAATACATGGGATTTATCATTTAAAAACATTAATAATTAATTATTATTATATTAAAAATATACATATAAATTTTCTCTGTCACTTCCACACAAGATAAAATAGAGGTTTGTTTTCAAATGTTTGGTAAAATCTAAAATGGAATTATTTGGAAAATGAGAGGAAGACTCCTTTTAAATTTTTTTAGAAAATAAAAATTAGGGGTAAAAATAAAATCTAACATTAATAGTAAAACATTTTTGATAAAACTTTAGAAAAAAATGATTTTTAATAAAAAAAATTATTTTCAAACGAACAGAGAAATGAAGTCAGATTTTCATAAAAATATTTTCTTTAACAATTGTCATTTAAAATATAAAAGCTACCCATATTAAAAAGAAACCATTTTATTAAAAAAACAAGGAATCATATAAAGTAAAAATCAAATAATAGGGTCTTCATTTTAGTGGAAAAATCTATTCATTCTGTATTTCATAAAAAAAATACATTCCTTTAGAAAATAGTTAAAGAGAAAACTTTAATATAATTTTCTTAAAATAAATTACTTTATCAAATTTAGAAAAATTTGAATGATTATACCTTGAATTATTAACCATAAAAAACTTTTAATTTCACGATAATATATAAATTCACGATATAACACTCCAAATTTGTTGTAGATACACCTCATAAGAGAATATAAGGGAATAACATCAAAATACCCCTCAATGAGAGGAAATTGAGATGAAGACCTTATAATGATCATATAGTTGAATTAATAATTAATCAGCGAGTCAATTACACATATCAAATTTAAATAAAAATATAAAAACTCAGAATAAAATAAAATATATTCACAATTAATTTCAAAAATAATCTTAGAATATGAATGGAAATGAATATGTAATATAACTTTATGAAAATGAATTTTTGTTATGAAATGTTTTACCACTTGCTAACATTCAATTCAAATAACACTAAGTGAAATAATTCATATTAAAAATTTAAATACCATTATGTACTAAGGATTCATGAAATTACATGTAATTGGGAATTATATATTCCAAAAAATATAAACATGTGGTGAAAATGGATAATGTCTCACAGAGTTAAAAACTATATAAGAAAAGCCTTTATGTTGAGTTCATACTTTCTTTATATGTCCTCTAACACCGATATAATAATCTTACATAATTATTTTTATTTGTAAATAAAATTTTCTAGGATTGAAACTTTCTACTTTAATAATTTAACTTATTTATTTTATAATTACATATTTTAATACATAATTAGTTAAGTCCACATCAGGTGTTTTGAGGAAGTTCAGTTCATCGTTTCAAAACCACTTCAGTGTGTTTATTTTGGTCAAAGAGGTAGCTATTTTAAAAAATAAATAATAATAATCAATAAATAATTATAATATTTTTTCATAAATTATACATTTATTACCAATCATGAAAAATTATCATGAAAAAATTATATATGTTACCATCATAGAGATTGTAGGTCATATGTACGAATGAGTAACAGTTCCATTTTTCAATGATCATTAAGGAAAGAAGGTATATATCAGTTTAGGATTAAATAATTTTCATAAAATCATAAATAAATTATTATTTATTTAAATGTATATATATACCATTATTGTTATTTTTGTGATGAAAAAAATCATATCGCTCCGTGGAGGTGGTTGTTAACACATACACAAACGTCATTATAAATTTTTAGTGTTATAAATAAAATTATATATTATATTTTCATAATGATAAATATGTCATGAATATAATTATAATTTCATTTTTATCACACATATACATATACATTATCCTTATTACCATCCATCTCAAACATTACTGAAAAATGAATCACATCGCTTTGTGAGGTGGTTGCCCACTACACCCACAAGCGATAATATTATATCCGATACAAAATTAAAATTAAGAAGATATATAAGATATAATGAAAAACTAAGTATAATTATATTACAAATATCATATATATATATACCATATATCTATCATCATACCCAACTGTTAGAGGTGTTGATGGAAAACCTATCACATCAGTTCATGTGGTGGAAATCTATTGTAAACACAAGAGAAATTATCATTTTTAGTTTGAAGAAAGATGATATGTATATATGTCATGAACATAACATAAAAACGTCTCAATATATGGAATATAATTATGATATTATATTTTAATTTTTAGTAATAATTAAGGTAGGTAAAGGAAGAAATAAAAAAACCCTCACGGAAGAACGCTACCTCTTCTTCAAGTAACTTCTTATTGTTTTCACAAAAGGCTTATTAGGTTATACTTATGACAAAAATAAGGCTTATGGGATGATAATAGGGAAGTTTAAAATTGAATTGTTCAGGTATTTTCTAAACCAAAATGGTTTAAATGTGTGAATAAGAGATGAGAGCGGATAGAATTTTATAAGTGAGGTGAGTGTCACACATGAAATTTTTTAAATGAAAAAGGCATAAACACATTTTTCACATGAAAAGGGTGAGAAAAATGGACCAATATAGATAAAAAAACATTATAAGGTTATAATATGGACATAAAATAGATTCAGGAACGTTTTTATGTCATTTTAACCTGTAACTTTTTATTTAACCCCCCCAAGTAAACCCATTCTTACCTTAAGAATGTTAATTATATTTTTTACGTTTTTACGATTCATTATAGAAAAGACTAAGTTTAAATTGTTATAAAATATAAATAATTATGATTATAAATATATAATATATTTTACCAATTTTAATTCAAATAATTTGTAAATTTAAAATTAAAACAAAACCTGTAGACGTGACGAAACAGTGGGTTTTTAAAAAGTGTATTTTCCAAAAAAAATATGATTAAATATTAAATTTTTACTAAAAATAGTAATTGTATGAATGTAAATTTATATTTATTTATTTATTTTATAATAATATATTTTAAAATATTCCTCATTATGGATCTTTGAAATGGATAATCATTATGCACTTTAAATCACTTTTCAATCAAATCCCACTTCTAAACCCAAAGAAAACCCTATATAAAAATCCAATATGTAAATGACTAAAAATAAATAAATAGGATTAAATATAACTAAATACGACTAATATTTAAATGAATAATATTAAATACAAAATGAGGCTTTTAAATTTCTTAATTTATTGGAAATAAATGACATTTTTAGAAAAACCTGTATTTTTTCACTATTCACGTAATAATCAATACTTTCTGAAAAATTAAAAAAATTCAGAAAAAGTAAATTAAGATATTACAATTTCTAAAACTAATTTCATTTAATCAGATATGTATTCTAAAAGTTCCAAATAAATTATAATATTTTTTCTTGAAAAGAAAAAATCAATTTTGAAGAAAACATATTTTTGAAAAATATAATTACTTTACAAAAAAATGATTTATTATTTACTATAAATTTATCAATAATTTATATTTAATAGAATATATATATTATAATATATCCAATACTATTCATACCAGACTATTTACCAGTTAGGTGGTAACAGTTATATATTTCACAGGTCATTGTATCTTTGCATTATATGTTGAATACACTATCGAACATAGTTTTATTTTATTAAATATCAGGGTGTTACATCCTTCCCTCTTCTAATAAATAAAATCCTAAAAAATTTATGTATATCTTAGTAATAAATGGTTTGATAATTGATAATAATTATATTTTAAACCCAAATTATAAAAAGGGTTAAAAACATTCTCGCGATAAAAGAGAAAGGGAAGTACGATTTTCCTATGGAATAACACATACTAGGTGTTTGAATAATAGAACATAGGTGTCAAGTGAATATTTTTTAAATGGAATAAAATGTTAATTGTTAAATGATTATATAGGGTGATATAGATCATTGATCACATAGAAGTGAGTGATCAAGAGAATATTAACAACCAGAAAACCATAAACCAAAAAGGTGTGAAAAAGGTAATTGATATCATCAAAAGTTACGGTAATAAGAGATAATTTTGTTTCATGATCATTTTCCTAGATATGAAGAATTATTTTCAATATATACTAATATAATAAGTATATATAATTACTTAATGATTATAATTTCATCCTTTTTTCAATTTTAATCAAAATATCATCATTTTATCCAAACAATGAGTATTCAAAATGAATTTTTAATACATGGAGAAATAATATAAAATTTCAAATAACACATAACCATAAAATGGATAACATAATATTCATCATGTATTTAGAAATTTATCAAAAAAATCAGTTACCGCATGTTAAGATAATTCCCAAATTGGGAATGGATTTATATGATGAAATGATACAATAATCTACGAACTTCAATAGTAATAACAAAGGTTCATACTAATTAATTCTTAAATAACATGGAATTTAAAGAGTGTTTTATCCTCAAATGATATCTCATACCTTTTAATTTTAAATCCTAAAATATAGCAATTTTTCTTCTGAATTAACATTAATCACTTAGTCACCAAATCACTTTTTAATCCCATAGTTATCTATATGATAAAACATGGGTTCCTATAATTAAATCAATATCCAATATTATATAAACCATAGTGGTTTTCAATAAATTAAAATTTATATCCAAAAAATGTAAATTATTTCTTTATAATAATCAAAATAATTATATATACTTAAACCTAATAATATGTCTCTTAAAATTTCATTAATCACTTTAAGATATCATCACTTAAACCCACAAAGGGATGTCTAAGACATTGAACTTATGACTATCCATAATATTATAGACATAATATGGTATTTATAACTCTTAAGATAATATCTAATGAAAACCCAATAGTTTCCAAAAAGTATTTAAACCTTTCCTCTGATACCAACTATAATAGAACCAAACCTACACCCCCCATATCTAGTGTTGAAAACAAAATCATTATATATCTAGATTTGATATCAATTATGGTAAACCAATTTTTTATTTAAAATCCTACAAAATAAATAGGATATTATTGGTTCAATTACATTATCAAATGCCTCTTAGGTTTATAATTTTTTAGAATTAGGAAAAATTATTCACATTATGGATTCAAAAATAACTTTTTTCATAAATATGGAAATCATCTCCAACTATATCCAACATTTTATAATCCAAAGCAGGTCATTATCATCATCTGTATGAAACCATTATAGAAATAATTTATTCATCCTAAATATTTATAACCTTAGGAAAATAGTTCATTATAATGGTGAACTCAAATTCCCAATAACGGTAAACGTAAGCATTGATGATTGAATGTCATCAAAGGAAATAATAGGAGAAGAATGATATAATGAAATAATAAAAGTGAATGAGTATAACATAAAAAAATTCTTACCAAATAATACTTGGATCATCAAACATGAAAACATGGCATAAGTATTTAAAAAAGGAAAGAGTCATCATAATTAATAATCATGAGCCATGTGATATCAACTAGGATCATATGAAATATTATAAAACCATAAGAAATAATTGATAAAAATTATTGGTATCCTAGAAACATTATCATTAAATAAATCTTAATAATAGAATATCTAATATGGATAACTTCTATCTATGAAGTACCGAATTCATTGAAGGCTTATAATGGACCCACCAATCCTTGGTTTATCATGGAACCACATATCCTTTGCTAGAAACATAACCACTAGTGCTTGGTTTGTAACATAACAACCCCTCATAGGTTTATAATCGATCCACCCATCATTGAAAACAAGGTTAAAGAACCGTATCATGAATAAAGTTCATAAAGAATTAATTTTATTATAAACTCATTTAAAAAAACATTATTATTTTTAGAACATAATTAAACCATGGAAAATAATCTGGTTATATAATAATCTATTTTAAACATGATTATCCTATGGAAAAGAAAGAGGTTACATAAAAAACTATTTGGAACATGATTATCCCATAGAAAAGAATCATGTTACATTAAAATATATTTTAAATATGATTAAATCATATAAAAAGTTTTACATAAAAATCACTTTGAAACATGATTAACCCCTACAAATGAAATGGGTTCCATAACAATATCTGGGAAATATGAATAACCAATAAAAAAACTAGTTCCTTAATAATCTCTTTGAAATAATCATAATCCATATATAGAAAGAATGAGGAAGGTATCATTAAAATATATTTTCTTTAGATAATAAGTAAAAATATAGGTTCTTTACATTGGATAAGGAAAAATTAAATTAAAATATTATTGAAGACATACTTGTGGAAAATATCATTTTATTCCCATTGAAGATAATGTTTTAAAAATTAAAAATTATAAAATATTTTGAAAAAAAATTCTTCTAGAATAAAATCGTATACTATTAATGGAAGATTAAAATAAAATAATGTTCCTAATGTATGGAAAATATTATCCTTCGATTCATGTTCAAAAACTATTCCTTTCACATTTTTAGTAATAGCTAAACAAGTATTGTTTCGAAAACGATTGGAATATTTCTTTTAAAACATTTTGTAAAAATATAATTATGGGTAAAAATAAATTTAAACAATCCTATTAATTTTTTTTTGATTTTTTCTACAAAATATTTATTATGATAGAAAAAGGATTTTCAAATTAAGAGAGAAATAATGTCAGGTTTTCTTCAAAAAATTATCTTCTAAAAATCAATTTTTAAAAACTAAAAATTGCACACACAAAAATGGAACAATTTTTTTTGAAATTAACCCGTAATGAATATAAAGGATACATTAAATATTTCTGGTGTAATGATGGTAGGAAATTCTATCCGTGATTTACTTGTTAAAAATAATACATTCCTTTTTAAATGCTTTGAAAATAAATCTTTAAAGGTGTTTTTTCAAAACGAAGTCCTTTACAACTTCAGAAACTATTGAATTATAATCCCAATAAAGAATTAGCAAAAAAAAAAATAAGTATCATGGGAATATAAAACATCATGATATAACATTTAAAAGGGTATGTATATACACATCTTAAAATGTTATAGGTGAATGACATCAAAATATACTTCACTGAAATGAAATTGAGGTGAAGTTAGTTACAATGATTATAACATTGATGTGTGGTGGATCTGTGCGAAGGATGCGGTTCTGAGCAGGATTGCCCCCGCGTTGACCTCTGTTTCGCGAAGGCCGGAGACTTCCGTGCTTACATAGTCCGATAGTTTTAATCCCTCCTCTTCCGGAGGGCCTGTCTCATGGAGTTATGATGATGAAGGGACAAAGGCGGAGGGATTGAAGGCTACAATGGGTTGCACAGTATAGAAGCCTTCATCCGACAAACCCTCGGATCAGTGTGCTCAGGATTTTTCTGGGTACATGTAATCAATGAGGGAGACCACTGGTGTTGCATCATGTAGTCAATGATATTTTATTGATGTGATGAAGGATTTAGACCAGAAAAGGAATTAGGATCCCTGTCATAGGAGGATCCTTCGAAAGGGCTCATTGGCTCATGTTGAGGCCAACCCTGGTGTGATTGCTGAAAGATTGGCATTGGGTGAGAACTCACTAATTGCTCATATTTTCCTCCCAAAAGGTGCGCCTCCCTAGAAATGTGAAGATTTATTCTGTATAATTTCGATGTTGTGGGGATTTACTGCTTGGAAATGTGTCTCTCTTGGGTAAGTATTCTTTCAATACTTGTTTCCATCAGCTGAATTGAATCTAAAGGCTTGGAGTTTTGGTTCCATGTTTTTAAAGCCGAGATGGGTTCATCTGCATGAATGGTCTCTAGAATTCAATGTCTCGAATGCGAAAAATGTCTTCGCTCAGGTATGGGTGCACCTTCATGGGCTGAATTGGGTTCTTTGGCATCCAGAGATCCTGCATGATATTGGAATGAAAATTGGAACACCCATCCGTCTTGATAAGGAAACAACAGATGTCAGGTATGGGCCCTTTGCTATAATTCTGGTGGAAGTTGATCTCAGCTCCACTCTCATTGACACGGTAACACTTTCTATTCCCTCTGATCAAATTTTGATTGATGATGAATATGAAAACAAACCTCTCTTATTCTCTAAATGCATGGTTGTGGGGAACTCTTTGGAGTTGTGTCATAAAAACATCACTTGTAAGGAGTGTGGGATGGAAGTACACCCATCCAATCATTTCAGATGTAAGGATAACTTAAAGGATTCGTCCTCACCAAAGCATGTCATCGAAGACAATGACCCTCCTATGAAGTCTACCCTGCCTGAGCTGCTGACTCCTAGGAATGGAAAAGAGTTGATTATTGATGCTACTCCGACAAGATCTCACAGTGGACCTTCCAGATCTCAAGAGATTATTACCTCTAAGAATTTGAGTCATATGCCTGCTTTGACGGAGAATGACACTACACAGCTAAATGTTCAAAAGAAACTTGTTTCTTCTGTTGAACGGAGGAACATCTCTGATGGAGGAACGGAAGGGGACGGTGCCCAAACTCTGGGAAATGGGGAGACCATCCCCACCAAGTGGGGGGACACTCATGATGAGGGTAAGGAAAGTGATAAGGATACGAATAGAGTCTCATACAGCAAAATTGTTCAAGGTGAAAAGAAAAGAATCTCTAACAGTGAGGGTGTCATGACTGCCCCAATTTTAAGGAAACCAAGGAAAGATTACTCTGTAGTTCCGAGGATAGTGACCATTAGTTCAAGTTCCAATAAGTCTTAGGAGAAGTTATCCATGGAGCAATTGGAACAAAAGAAGGAATATATCAAGATTCTCAAACAATATGAGCCACAATCAGAATGGGAATCAGCTGATGCTGCTGATCTGACCAGGTATGAATGTTCTGACATGTAATCTCTCTCTCACTCTCTCTTGTCTGTCTCTGCACTTTTCTTTTATTAATAAATTTGGGGGTCCAAGCATGCTTAGATCTGACTTTTTGGGTATAAAAATGTTAATATTTGAAATAAAAAATATGATATTGAAGATTCATTTCACATATAATAATATAACATCACCGGTAAAGAAGATTTAATATTACCCAATGAAAAGAAATTGAGTTATGAAATTCTTTAACACTTGGAATATTTAAAGTAAAATACCATTGGATGAAGTGATAAAAATGGAATATTAAAATAAAATTATGTATGATATATTAATGATATTATATGTAAAATGTGCAGTATATACCCCACATAATAAAAACATGTTGTGAATATGGAATATGTCTCACATAAATAAAATAAATATAAGAATAACTCTTACCTCGAGTCCAAACATTCATTGTATATCCTTAAACTCTTGTTTATTAAACATGCATAAATTATTTGGTTTATAAATAATATTTTACAAGTTTAACACATTAAAATTAAATAGTTTTTTTAAATTAATTACAATGTCATATTTTAATATTTAATATGTTATACCAACCAATTAGGAAAAATGGTTATGAAAAAAAACTGTATTGCAATCAAAGAGATTGTAGGCTGTATGTATGCATGAGTAACATTTCCAATTTTCAATAGTTATTTTGAAAAGAAGTTATTTATTATTTTATTTATGTATAATTATAAAAATATCATAAATACCATATTAGTTATTCAAATATAATTATATATATCATCATTTTGATGTGGTTATGGTAAAAGAATCACATCGCTTCATGGAGGCGGTAGTCCACACATACATGAGTGACATTATAATTTTTTAGTGTAAGAAATAAAATGATATATTATATTTTTTGAATGATAAATATGTCATGAATATCATGAATATTTAATTTATATAACTTATATTCATTATAATTATCTTTATTACCTTCCATGTAATGTGTTAGTGAAAAATGTATCACAACGCTTTGCAAGGTGGTAGTCTGTTGTAAACACGAGCGACGTTATCGTATCCCCTCCAGTATGAAAATTAGAAAATGTATATATATGATAAAATGACTCTATAGGAATAAAATTTTTATAAATATCACATATATAATTTATATCCATCAAAATTACCAATCTTCAGAAGTGTTTATGGAAAACATGTCACATCAGTTCGCATGGTGGTAGTCCACTGTACACATGACCGATGTTATCATTTCCTATTTGAAGGAACAAGAGATAAATATAGGACATTAAACTCACTAATAAACATATTATTATATGTAATATTCTTATTTTTTATATTATCCTAGTATAGTACGAATTGAAGGAATTGTATGAGTAAATAAAATAAAAATTCTCATTGAAAAATGTTACCTCTTTTCAGGTAAGTTCCTTTTGTTTTCACCAAAAGACTTAATTGGTTGGATTTTTTACTATAAAAACACTTCTAGGTAAATAATTGATATGTTCTGATTTATATGAGTATGAATTTTTTGAATAAATATTTATTAATTGTTTGAATAATATAATAAAGTGGGTGTCCTTTTATAAAGGAGGTGAGTAGCACACTTGTAATATTTGAAAATAAAATGGTGTACCAACATTTTTCAGATGAAAAAAGCCCAAAAAATGGAAAATTTTTAAGCCTCATAAATGATAAGGTATATATATTACCATAAAATATTTTATTAGTAAATTATTTAGTTCATTTTAAAATTTATCTTTTTATATTAACCACAAATACACCCATTTACCATATCCGTGGTAACTAATTTATACTATTTTCACTATTCATTATTATAAAAAATATAGTTGAACTTTTTATAATATATTAATTATAATAATTTAAATAAATTAATACATTTTACCTAATTAAATTCATATAATTAGAAAAAATATTTTTAGAAAAACCCACAAACACGATGAAAAACTGGGTTTTCTAGAAAATGTACTTTTCTTGAAAAAGATGATTTTATATATACTTTGTGACTAATAATAATAATTTTTCCAAAATACAATAACATTTATTATTATATAGTATAACAATTTCAATTAAAACATTCCTCATTAGGTATTATTAAAATTGATAATAATTATTCACTTTAAAAGAGTTTTTCAATATACCCCTGTTTTTTACCCAAAGGCAGCCTTATAAAAAAATTCAATATGAAGTTAATTAAAAATAAATTTATAAGATTAAATATAAATAAATATTAAATATATATTAATTTAAATCATATTTAAAACATTAGGGTAATTTTATTAGGATTAACTTGTATAAAATAATTGATTGTTAAAAAAATGGAATATTTCACTATTCACTAAAAAATAAATATTTTTTGAAAAATCAAAAAAATTCACATAAAGTAAATTTTGATATTATAAATTGAAAAATAATTTTAATTTTGTAAAATATTTTTTATAAATCTTACAAAAAACTAACTGAAATAGTTTTTGCATGAAAATCAATAATAATAATTTTTGAAGATTATATATTTTATAATAATAATGTTACTTTACTAAAAATTGATTTATTATTTACTAAATATTTATCAATAAGTTAAATATAATTTATTATATATATATATAATTCATTAATTTTTCCATATTATTCATACCCACTTATTTAACAGTTATTTTATAACAATTGTATATTTTGCGTCTTGTTTAAGTTCAGTGTTGCAGGTTTAATACACAATCCAACATTGTTTTCTCTTCTAAAATATTGAGGCGTTAGAGTGAGTGATGAAAATTTGGGTAAATTTAGTATATGATATAATGGAATAAGTGATTTATACTTGACCTTAAATCTTTATTTTTCTTTTGAGATAGAATGTACGACATTAAGGTATCACTAGGTTAACTTAACAATGGAAATTGACCATATTTAGCTAGATTTAATTACTTTTGACCAAAGGGAATCAATAATATAAAGTATTATCACAATTAGTCAACCAATAATATTAACAAGAAACATAAATCCTCATTATTTAGAAATATTCCTTTGAAATAAATCAATTATCTTAATTCATCAATTGAATGTTTTATTCAGCTATATATTTTAATCTCTTTCTCTATCATCTTGAATCTGGTTGTTTTCCTCAATTATTGTTTTTAACTTGACTTTTTATTTTTACTAACTAAATCAACAACTAATAAAAACTTTTTGGGATAGTATTATTGTTTCTAAGGGATCAAACATAGGATTCCAAAAATATACACCACACTTGGTAGTTTTATTGATTAATAAACCTTGTCTTTAAATTATAAACTATGATCAATTCCCCTAGGAGTTAACATCACCCAAAGATGCATCAATTTTTTGGTATCATTACCTGGTACATAAAGAAAAAAATTATAAAGAATCTAGTATAAATTAACTATTTTGTTATTTATTTTTCTTTTCCAATTTTTAATTTTTTTTCTTTTATATATTTGTCTATTAATAGTTTTTCTATTTCAAACATCATTTTCATGAGACACACACTCCACATGAGAGAAAGGGGTATATATTTTAAGGAACCCCTTCAATAATACTCATTTATTAAGATGTTTTTGTATAATAATATGAGATATTAAAATTAAAACTTCCCAAGGGCCCAAGAATTATTAAATGATCTATCTACCATCATTAGTGTATCCTATCAAGCTCAACGATAGATGAAATAGATGGAATACATGCTTCAATATGTCAGTGTGGAAAATCCTAGTAATTTTAGGCTAAAAATATTTTATAACATCTTCAATCTAAATCAGAATCTATTTAAGAATCGTAAAAATGGCCGGAAGTTTGAAGGAAAATATAATAAAAATCCCTTTGGTCATCTTTCTAACTATCATGAGATTTATGACACATTCAAGAATAATGATTCCTCTAATGAAGTTATTTGACATCGTACCTTACCAATTTCATTGAAAATGTTTCCCAAGAAGCTTTTGAAGTTTAAACCTCTAGGATCCATAATGAAATGAGGATAGATTTCTAAAAGTTCTCTATATGGATGATTTTCACCATAAAATACAAAAATATTTAGGAATTATATGAAAACATTTACACAAAATGATAAAGAATAAACTTTTGAGGAATAAGAGTTTCTAAAAAGATTCTATGAAGATGAACACATCAAGAAGTGACCTAGTGGATATAGATATAGAGATTCTATTTGGTGATTCAAAATAATTCAGGTTCCATGTTTAATTCAACAACTATTAGAGGGTTGCTAAGGAATATATTCACTAAATATCAAGCTATAATAGATAACTCAAAAGAAAATATCTTAAAATGGAAATGGGTGAGAGGACTAACACATAGAAGTGTTAACTAATTAGACAATATAACCAAAATTTCCATTCAGATAGAAGATATAAATAAGAAGATATATATAATAATGAATATCCATAATCAAGGACAACCCAATAATCCCCTAGAAGCGTTTTAATGTGAGATTTGTAATAACCCCATACCTTTAAATACTATCATGTTGGATAATTATCACCTTAATAGTTGAGTTAATATTTTTATATTGTAACCAACCTCAACTATGCAATCTAAAATTAGTTTCAAAAATAGATATATTCAGTTATTTAGATCCAAGTATGGAGGGAAGAATACTATGTTCACTGAAAGATATCTAGGGTGATCTAAAGGTAAAATGTAATAAAAAATGCGTACAAAAAATTATATAATACATGGTTGTAGTTTTTTGAATAGTGTTGATAGATTCAACAATAGTCCTAAAAAATCTATCCCTATTTTTAGGAGATGGTCATGAAAAACACTAAAAAATTACTAGTTCCTCATAGAGGTTGAGAGAACCCTTCAAAGTCATGGAAACTATTTGGAGATCAACCAAGCACTACTAAATACATAAAAACATAGCTGGTTCATATTTCTTAATAGTAGACCAAGTGACCACTTAAATTCACACTGATAAATTCAGTGGTATGATAGAAGAGGTAAAGAAAGTCACCTAGAGGAGTGGAAGAGGGATATAGGAAAATTATAAGTGTAATTCAAGGTTTGTAGAGATAGAATTTAACAAATAAGTGGAATAGGATATTGGTATATGAAAACTATTTAAGTATGGAGAACCATATCAAGAATCTTAGGATGACAAGAAAACCAAAATGGGTCTGGAAAAACTCGAGGTACAACTATATCAAAAATATCATCCTTTCTTAGATAGGATGCTCCATTATATGATGATGGAGTATTAAATGAGGTGTTTCATATCTAAAGGTATCTACCTATCAATATTCATTTCAATGAGTCTATTTCACAAATGTTGGGATACACCATGTTCTTAAAATATCTGGTCTTTAATAAAAATATGGTGAATGGCTTAGAAATATTTTCATAATGAAATGAATGTTTTGAAGTTGGTCAATAGACACTCCAAAAAGAACTCTGAGATCTGTTATGATTTTATACTTATTTAATAATCAAATATTCAATGTTTAGGAAATATCATTATCATCTGGTAAAGAGGGATAATTTTTTAATGCTAAATGTGTTCAATAATCTTAAATTAACCAATTATTGACCATAAGTTCTATTTTTTATATTGGAATATCGACCGCTAAAATATCATAGTGAAATCCTCAAATATGAATTGGTGATGGTGGGAAACAATATTTTTTCCCTCCATCATTCTAATTTTGGAGATCAATTATAATGATGAGGTTCTGAGGATTCTTGGTCACCCCTTCCTTGTAATTAGAAAATTTCTAATCTACATCAGCCAAAGATTTTTTATTTTCTATGTGGAAGATGAATGAGTTCAATTTGATCTCAACAAATAATTGAAACACAAGAGTGAATAAAATGGGTTTTCACTCATCACCACCACTTAATGGTGTTATAGATTGATGAAGACTAAATTAGTTAAGGAAGAATAATTTGACAAGGAATATTGGGGGAAAGAACATGATAATAGAGGAGAGCATGAAAAATGAGAATATTTTCATGTTTTAGATAAAATTATTAGGGGATTTTTCCTAAATTAATTCCATCAATTAGGAAATATATATATAGAAAAAAATTAACTCCATATAAATCATCACTATATATTACTAGAAGAAGGGGAGGCCCTGCTAGTTATTATTAATATATCCCTCTTAATGGAATAAGAATAATGGTCAGCGAAAGTGATGAAATAAAATTAAAAAGAAAATATAATATATAATTAAAAACATTAAAGGTAGTAGATTCTCTATTAGTATATAAAAATTAATAATAAAATAAGGGAGAAAGAAAAAATTACAGCCCCAATGGAGGTTGAATCCTCCTGTGAAGGGGGTTTTGAAAAAATATGTGTCTAATTTTCTCGAAACAAGAATTATCTACCACATTTTTGGTACTGAATGTGTGATTCTTCTCCACATGCTACAAAATAAAAGATTCATGACTATGGTAAAAAAATATGATGATATTATCTGCACTAAAATGGTTATAGGATGTAGATTCTATGGTGATTACAAAAATCTTAATGAGGTGATAAGGAAGGTCAATTTCTTCACACCATTCATTATCCACATGTTAGAGATACTAGAAAAGATTGAATATTACTATTTCTTAGATGGTTATTATAGGTATAATCATATTCATATGGAACCCAAAGACCAAGGTAACACATCATTCATATTTTATTAAAAATCCATTTCCTTCTAATTCATGTATTTCGGAATTCTAATGAACTTAGAACATTTCGGTTATGCAAGAAACATATCTTCTATTGGATGTAAGAGGAGTTAATTCATATCTTTAGGGGAAATTTCTATATTTATGGGAAATTATTAAAAATAATCTTGAATGAAATTAATGTTTTACTTGAAATCTATGAGGATAACTTCCTTGTGATGAATTTGTAGAAATTTCTTTTCAATATAATAGATAAAATTGTAATTAGACATCATATCACAAGATAAGGAATTGAGGATGATTTCAAAAAAAGAAGAGTGATAATAAAACTATTAAATATGAAGATTGTGTGATAGATTAAATGTTTTAAACCCCGTTTCTATTTTCAAATTATTATTTTTTAAATATTTATCACAAATATCTCAACCCTTCAATCACATTGTTGTGAAATTTCTAGAGTTTGAATTTGATGAGAAGTGCATGGAAGCCTTTAGGAAACTGAAGAAATGGTTGATTACTGATCCCATAATGTTTCCACAAAAATATGAAGATTATTTTGAGTTATTGTATGAATATATTCATTATGAAATATCGGTAGTTCTTGGAAAAATAAATGATATATCTTTAAAAGGAATTTATATTTCATGTTAGACCTTGACGTAAGAATTGATGAATTACACCACTATAGATAAGAACTTACAGTTTGTGTTCTATTATTTTAAAAAAAATTAGACCCTTCCTTAGAATCTTATTAGTGGTGGAAAATACTGATCATGCTACATTGATATTTTTTTTATGAAGAATTATTATAATACTTTCTTGATATTGTGGTTTTTATTATTATCATAATTTATTATTGATGTTTGGAATAAAAATGGGTCAGATAATGTTATTTTTTACCCTCTTTCAAGGATAGAGTTAACAAATATATCTATATAATATAAATTGTATATTCACATTGAGTTCCAATATGACCATTTATTTTTATTGGGCCTCATAGAAAAACAATGGGTCACAAACATCAAAACCTATTTATTTACTAGAACTGTCAACCCATAGTTCCCAAACCAACAAAAT
The DNA here is from genome assembly GCA_963277665.1 of Viscum album. Classification (NCBI taxonomy): domain Eukaryota; kingdom Viridiplantae; phylum Streptophyta; class Magnoliopsida; order Santalales; family Viscaceae; genus Viscum; species Viscum album. Next base: position 237,166,263 of record OY728159.1, read on the forward strand.
TAGATATTTTTAATAGTTGTTTATTGCTACTTCAGGTTTTATCCAATTATATTTAAATGGTTAATTGATAGGATTATCCTCAAATGTCTTACTTAAAGTTTAATTTTCATTGTTATAGAGTTTTTTCACTCCTCACCAATTAGAGTGACTACACCATTATATGAGAATCTTTGTAGTTGAGTGTTTCCACTATCAATGAAAATATAAAACCAACTAAATATATGAAATGAAACAAAAACCAATCGACAATTCATAGATAAATATATGTTCTATTATAACATAATCACCCCATACCATCCCAAGACATGAAAACAAGTGGAGTTGTGCAACAGAAAGATGAAATAGATTCCTGGGAAGACTATGAACTCAAGTAAAAAAGATTAGTCAATGAATCTTGATGATACTTTATAGTCTTAATGAGTACTATATAAGGACATGTTGTGGATATATCCATTTTATTAAGTGTATTTTACACCATTCTACCTACCAATAGAGGTTTCTTATAAATCATATTGGGTGGTTGAGGCTATAAATTGAAGAGAATATAAAGCTATATAAAAGAGATTACTAGAACTCGATAGGCTTGAATAAATATGGAGGGATGGACATTCTAATAATGAGATATAATAAGAAAATCTAAAAAGATATAATTAAAACATATCAAAATAAAATATATTTATAGAGGATATCAGGTGTTGTTATTTAACTCATGTTTAAATTGTCTCCAAGGAAGTTGAGGTCCTGATTTTCAGGATTATTCATGATTTTATGGGTATTCCCACATGGATAAGAAGAAATAAAAATGTATATAGAGATATAATTACAATTTAATAGTCATTTCTTCAATCTATACATCGATAACTCTTAGGTTGGTAGTGCCCTTTCTCAAAAAATAGAATTAAACATTAATGGTATATAAGGATTTAAACATTTAAGTAATGAATTTAATTGGAGGAATATTAGAAATTATTTCTTTTTAAATTATGTAATGTAATATTTAATTTATTAGAATATATATATTTAAATTTTTCAGTAATTTATTGAGGCTCTAAGGTATTCATTGATAACCCCCATCAGCCATTTCAATTATCATTGAAAGAAAAAAGAAATTGGACTAAGGTTATGGCATAAAATCTATATGGTAGTGTAGAATCTATTAATGGATATATGAATTAACAACATATTCATTTGGTCATGATTTGAATGGTTAGTTAAGCAAGGAATAAATAATATGGAATTTATAAAAACATGAGTTAACTATGGAGTTGTCTTTATATAGTGTTGTAGATCCATGGTGTGTAGGAAGGGGACCATTTGGCCATTCTAGAGATTTTAGTACAATAATGTTGTTTGGATAAGTCCATGTTGTGATGATATAACACGAGGATAACTATTGACTTGTGTTCTTCCAAATCCTGTTGTAGCCAATGGACCACATCATAGTCCTATGATCAATGGAATAACTATAAATGAATTTTGATCTTTATAGGGTACACGACATGCCTCCATGACCACACGAAATTCAATGGGAGAAATTCAAGAACCAGGTGATCTAAAAAATTAAGACATTCTATTATTATTTCAAATACACCAAATCATATGGTGAATACCTAATGTACCATAGAATACAGAAAATATGTAAAGATGTCATGTCACAAAATATAATACTTGACATACTTGAAATTGATAAATTATGTGAAATACATTCAAAATAAAACATTTATGGATATAATAAAATATAATTAATGGCTATAAATAAGTGGTCAAAACCATAAATTTGAACCATTAATTATCACATCCATTTATATTGAGGTATCATTGCTCAGGCACTCAAGAATCCTTAATTCATTCTTTAGTTGTGGTCAGTCCTAATAAGATGATATTTAATCTTCCCTATTAATCATTTCCCAAACCTGTAATAGGTTTCATCCCATTTTCAGTCCCCATTCCATAAAATGTTTCTTATCCCCTATTTTTTAAAACATAACACCACTTCCCAAATATACCTCCACAAAAATATCACAAAACTCACTCCCCACCATATCAATCCATTCAAAGGCTTTCATTATTGTGAAACTAAATAATTCTACCACCCTTTTCACTCCTAATATAGCTCCATACTTATCATGGGAGTAAAGACTTCCTCTTCCCAAATATTGACCCAAAACCCCTACCAATACCAAACCTATGACCAAATAAAAAGTCCCCATATACATATACATTATACCCATCTAGAAAATTCCTCTAACTACTTCCCTTGATCCTACCCTTTCCCTAAATCCCATTCCAATTTTATACCCATATTCACCCTAGGAACCTTCTCTACATCAACCAACATCTCTTACCTACAGTCTTTACTCAGTCACTAGACATGACTAATCCTACCACCAAGGGTGTATGTGCTTCATTGATGAATCATATTTTCTATGATTAGAATTTTTTTTGAGGTACCCATTTACATTAATAAAACATTGGACATATAAGTCCTATAGAAAATTCTTATAGAGTGAAATTTTTTAGATGCCTTGGAGGATAATCTTCTAGAGAACATCATTCATTTAAGGAAACACGAATTTAGAGAATTAGTATATGGGTTATTCACTAATTTCAAACAGTTTATGAAATACATCATATTTGGTTTCGGTATAAAAAACACCAGAATATAAACATAAAGATTTGGTAAATATCCTAGATATATATATATATATATGTATATTTATTTATTTTATGGCTACATCGATATATGCTTTATTAGAGTTAGAGACAAGTAGGGTGAACGTATAGATGATGTGTCGATGTTTATTAGACGATCCTAGAATATGTTATGATATATAAAAAACAAAAAGTACTCAGTAAAAGAAATATCTTTTGTGAAATTTTTATGGATCCATCAGCCAGGATAATCAGAAAAAAAGAAGATTCTAATGGATTAGTGAGACAATTTATAAGATCCTAAAATCTCATGGAGGTATGCCTATGTTTAAAAATTTGTTAATTTTTTTGTTATGGATAATGAAGTGGTTCTTGGTTGAATGAGGACTTTTGGGGGTGTCCTGGGAGTTTAGGACATGAAAAGAGAAGTATGGTTTCCAAACAAATGTAGAACAGGCTTGGGACAAGGTTAATACATGTTCCTATCCATGTAAACCATGTGGTCCAGGACTCCTCATTGAAAGTGGTAGGTGAATGATCATGACACAGTTTTTCAAACTGTACAGTTGATTCTAGGAGGTCATTTTCCCTTGCCCCTCTTTGATAGAGGGAGACACACTGTTGGCGTACATTTGGTCCAACTATGTAGTAAAACCATTCACCCATTAAAAAGTGATAAATTATGATTATTACCTATCATGATTAAATTATTCTAAAAAAAAATTCCACACCATTATACCCCCTTAATCTTGGGTGAAAACCCAGAATCCCCCCACATCCTTCGATTCTTTGGAATTTAGATTGTCGTTCAATGTGAATTGAAGCTATGGGTAAGTATTAGACTCTATTTCCATCTATTTTCTATAAGGTTCTTGACGTCTAGTTTCCTCTCCAACCAAATCCCTAAAACCCTATTTTTAAAGAAGATTCTTGGATGGGTCCTTGATAGTTGTTTGATTTCAAATAATGTGATATGTTTAAGTGAGCGTTTGTCTATGAGCATTAGATAGGTGGTCTTAAATATTTTTCCCATGGTCGTGATGTGTTATATGTGTATGTAGTTGTGATAATCCATGAATTGTTGTTTTTTAATGTATTGGGTTGAGGGACGTAATTTAGACCATAGATGGAGCTGTGAAACCACCCATGGACCACTTTGGGGATATCAACGATGTGAGAAAAAACCTAGGATTACCCTTGGTGTACGTCAAACCCTTGAAGTTGGAAAAATGAATTTGTAAATTTTGATTAAGGAAATTATGTAAGTGAAATGGTAGGAATTGGTATTTAGATAAATGGCATGGTTAAGGAGATGATTTAAAGGTCATATGCTTTCATTTTTATTTCCCTTGGTTGCTTTTTAAAATGAACTAAATGATATTCATTGGATTTTGATCTGGTCATGGTTTTAAATGAAGGATAATGATTCCATGAAGGTGGGTAACATTTTAAAAGGATGCCTTCACCACAATGTGTTTATAAAGGGTTTTATTATAAAATTTAAAATTATGATTTGAAATGGAGGTGTGACCATTTTCTTCTAGAAACACTTAATGATTTTTTTCAATGGTTTTAAAATGAAAATTAAAACCATTGTGAATGTAATATTTTTAGTATTCAAAAAGTAGAAACTGTGTTCTAAATGGAGAATATATGATTATTTTTATTAAGTAATTTTTTTTGTGATATCATCAAATTGAAAAATGAAGATGATGTTAACTTTTTTCTAGTGGATAATATGAAATAAGGTGGTGTTTGATATATTTTGAATGTTTTTAATGGTTATGATTATTGTTTGGTAAATGTTTTATGGTTAAAAAAGAATATACACATGGATCGATGGCACGTGGGGTATTGACATTAGGATCTATTCCTGTAGTTTAGATTGAAATGAGTCTGTACCCCTATAATGCATGGGTTAGGGAGTCATACTGAGGCTCTATGCACCTAACTATTTCACTTTATGAGACTAGATAGATTGAGTCTTCAAGGAAATTTTTATTTAATAATGGTTGGGATGTGGTTCTGAAGCTCTATTGTTTCCAACATGTGGACATAGTGTGGTTTGGGATGTTGGAATGGTGCTCTATACTTTATAAATGCATGGAAATGGCTTGATTACCACAAAAAGGATCTAGGGTATGTTGATAAATTATGATTAGATAATTCCCTCTTGTGAATTAAAATTATCAAACCAAATTATGTTGTTTCTTAGGCTCTTGATTAGAAAAGAACTAGTTTAGTTGGTTGGTTAAACTATATAACATAATGGATAAAATATTTATTTGATAATTTCTAAAATGTTATATATATTGTTTTATTGGTTTTCATGGTAATTTTTTTTTCAATTAATTTATCTCCATACACTATTTTACTAACTGATTATTACATTAGAAACTATAAGTGGTGGCCTTCTGAGTTGTACTCTCACCCTGATCGGGCATCCATGGAACTTGGTTACCCAACTAGATGATAATTGTTTCTAGTACAGGTTTAGGATAAGGACATGGTGTTTGGTTTGTGAATAGGATGATGGTTTGAAGCATGGGAGATCGAGACTATGTTGGGTTCAATCTCATGATTAGGATATTTTAGTTGTTTTGGTTTTGGGATTTTATTTGTATGACTTCCTGGTATGTGGTGTATTAATAATTTTGTTATAGCATGTGTACTTGGTTACTTGTTGGATTTTGCCAAATGATTTACATTTATTTGTTCCTATTGGTTATTATATATTTTGATATTATTTATATTGTGGAATTACTTTGATTTGTGGGTATATTCTCCCAAAAATTTCTCCATAGACCACACTACTAGTCAGCATCCTCTAGCATATGGGGAGGTGTGCCTAAGGTCATGTGAAGAACCATCTTGGGCCACCCGATATAGTGTCCACCTGGCTGGGGAGGTTAACAATTGGTATCATAGGGGTGTCTTTTTACTAACAATTTATTCATGGTATACAGAAGACAATGATCATGTTGTGTCTTAGTAATGAGATCATTCTGGTGTGCATGTATCCCCATTCATGAGGGAAAACACAATTTTCTAGGGGTGAGAATTGATTTTTTCTTTTGTACTTTTATAGTTGGTTGATACATCCACCTTGATTGGTTCAAATTTTTGTTATTTTATTGATTTAGGAGGTATTTTTCTCTTGTCCTAGTATGGTAATAGGGGGTGTTTGATTCCTTGCATCATTCTAGTTACATAAGAGTGATAGGTTATCTATATGTTTCCTGCAAATGGTAGTTAATTGGGACTCACATGTTGGTTGTGTGATTTATTCCTGTGGTTAAATCATGTTGATATCACATGGAAATGGTTGTTAATGAATTTTTTTAAATATGAATTAAATAAAAGTTTGAATTTTTGAAATTTTGGGTTAATAAAAAGGTATTTCAAAGTGTAAATTATTTGGTTTTGAAATGAAATGCTTTGAAATATAAATCCTTGGGTTTTAAATGGAAATTTTTAATTAATATGGGAAATGTTAAAATGATTTAACTTTAGGGAAACCAATGGGGGGTATCCCTTTTTTTGGTTGTTTATCCTTTTTATGGGTTGTTTGGGTAGTGAGAGTTTCTTAGATTTGAGACCTTGGGTCACCGTATACGAGACCTTGATGGGTTTGGATGTGCCATTTAATGGAATTTCTCTTGTTTTGTCTTTGTTTAGGTTGTGATATTGATGTTGTGAAATGATTTTTGTTAATGTGGATGTGCTGGGTCATGTGGGATAATACCTTATGAGTACTGTTTGGGACCCTAGATTTGGTGGTTGGCTCATGGTGCTGATGTGTGTGTGTGTGAATATCAATAGTGTGAAACATAGAGTAAATGGGTTCTTAGTTCATTAGTGGCACTATGTTTGGAACAAGGGTATGATTGCTTCCCATGAGTCGCTGGTAACTTGAGGTTTGATGTGTAATGATTAATGTGAGAGGCAGTGGTCTTTGTTAGGAATGAATCTAGTTTAGGTGGTTGGTACCATCTGATCTTCAAGGGTGACCCATAGATGGGGTCATCCTATTTTCTAGTGTTCTTAGGTGCGTGATGCACATGTTGATGTTTTTGGATTTGGTAACAGCACAAATAGAGTGATGTCGAGTTCAAGTTTGACCAAGGTTGATAAGTGTAAAACTCAATGGTTTTGATGATTCGACTCGAGTTCTTTATATGAGTCAAAATTCTAGGTAAAATTGAGTGTATTCTCCAGAGAGGATATCCTACTATTTTTGGTGCCTTGGAATATGAAGCATGGGTGGTTGCCTTAGAGGTGGAATTGATACACATTAGGTGCCCTCAAATGTTTTTCATTAAAAGTGCATATTTATTCCATGGTATCACCTCCGGGAAGAACATGACCACATACATTTTGTTGTAAATTTATTTTTGATGGGAAAGATAATTCTAAGACTCGAACCTATGGTTTTGATGGTGTTTGAAAATGACATCGATGATGATTTTGGGTGGACAACTAAATGGTGACCAAATCATTTTTGAGTGATTTTTTTATGGAGGTTACACTTGGGGTGAATATTTTCATGTGTGTAGTATCCATTATACAAATGGTTTGGTTGTTTTGTGCTACATTGAGAAAGCCTTGAGTCTGATGAGGATGACAGATGAGATGAAATGGTTAGTTTTGTGAGAAGGAATTTGGGGATAACTTTGGTGATCTAAGGCTCATTTGATATAGAGTTAGGTTTAGTGTGTGGTCATAAGATTTTGTGAAACATTTAGGGATCTAATGAGGTCAAAATGTGGGAACATGCTGGGAATGAACAATATTGTTGGGGATGGGTAAATAAGTGTCTTGTGATAAGTGCTTATCATTTTTATGTGTGATCGTAGTGGGAAACCGTAGTTATGCGAGAGACCATTGGGTTGTGGATCAATGTGGTGGTAATTTATTTTTATGTAAGTAAACTTGGTCTTTCTGGAAGAACTTTAGTGGGATGATGATTAAGGTACCGTCAGGAATGCTAGGTCACAAACTCTTGGAAGAGGATCCTAATGTGTTGTTGAGTTTTGGTTGGAAATTCAATTTGAGTAGTGATGATTTAGTGTTTAAGATATATTGGTAGGAAGAGAAGCCTAAGAATTTTGGTAGGATAATGTTTCCTCTTTTCGGGGGTGATGATGGGGATAGATAGTTTGAGGTGTCTTTCTTTGATGACTTTTTAGCATACATTTACCTTGTGACGATCATTCCCAATATCTTAAAATTTTCCTAGGTATGATAAGAGAGATAGAGATTTATTATATTATAACAAAATGTGTTTTTGATGGAAATGGGGCCTCTTTGAGTATACTCTCACAGATCAGTATGTGTGTAGAATCCATATGCTGGGGGAGTACACCACTGAAGATTTACAAGATAGGTTCTCAAGATGGACTAAATTTCTACGAAGGCCTTGGGTTCCATTCTCGAAATTCAGGAATGAGTAGTGGGTTTTTTTGTTGTTCTAGTGGAATATAGACGAACTTGTGTTAGTTTTAGGGTTCATTTTTTTATCAGAGCATGAGCTATTGTGGTTGAAATTTCTTGAGGAAAACCATGGAAATGATAGTCATAAGGTGGGGAGCGTCCTATTAGTCATGGATATATAGAGAAAATTGTGGAGAAGGTGTTAATGTAATGTAGGTAACAAAGATAACCATGTGGGAGACAATTTGGGTTCCATAAGGAAGTCCATGTGGTCCTTTAATGTGGTGGTTAAATGAGCAAAGATTTTGCTTTAGGATAGGGGTGGTTCTAAGAGAAATTGGAGATGCATGTGTAACAGTCGTTAATGGTCGAGAAAAGTCATGAAAGAAGTTAATGGAAATGGATATTTATTGTTAAATACTCATCATAATTTTGGTATGGACTCAGATAGTTGTGTTCAGGGGAACTGATGATGTCATAAGTGTTAATACATTTTGGGTCATGTGAAGTAGGGGTGCACAAATAGTAAAGTTGAGTGTGTTTTGAGATTGAAAATGGGTTTTGAGGAATGAAAAAGTTATCATTGGTAGATTTATGGATAGATAAGGTGATTTAGTTAGGAATGTTAATGGGTACCATGGAGTATGATGATGGTTTGAAGAGTAGTGGATACACTGACGGTAAAGATTCATCGGACGTTAGGGAAAGACTTTAGAAGGTGGGTCAGATAATGGTGGTATGCCTTAAGTGAAAAGGCACGATATATTTTCCACCATTGGTTTAATGTTATATTGGAAAGTGTGTCTCATAAATAAAGAAAAACATGAAAGAGGTCAAGTTTTTTTTTCTTAAAAGGGGTGGTGTAACACCCCAAGAATTTATAAATAGATTTATTATAGAATTCATGAAACACTGAGTCTCTACAAAACACCACTTTGTAATAACCTGGTCAAGAAAGCATAGTTTATCCAGCTCTGTGATTTGAATTTTGAAAAACTGATATACACGGTTGCATTCAGTAAGATATTTAGAGTCTGATAAGACAAACATTATTTTTGATGAATAATAACAGACCCTTATGAATAGTGACATACCCTTATGAATAGAAATGAATAGTAATGAATATTAAATCATATATAAAAATAAAAACTTTACCGATGAATGTATAAATACAATTTAGACATCTTAAAAGTGAAAAAATGATCATAGTATAATTATTGGTATTTTTGTATGACATATATATTTAAATTAAAATTCTAGGATTAATTTAATAATTTAAAATTCAAATGTATTTCCATAAAATGTAATCACAAATTTTTACTTTATTTTCTTATGATTATAATATAATTTAATAGGGCCTTGATTAATTTTTCATGGTCTTCTAAAATGAGTTATAGTCTTAAAGTGGTTTTTCTAGAATAAATTATTATTTTATTTAAAAATTAAATTAAAAATATTTATAAAAATATTTTAAAAAATGGATTTAATTTTAGTATTCTCTAATTCATTAAATGGTTAGGGTGAATTTTTGGTATTTTTCTAAAATACTTGAATTTTTTATGAATAGTTAAAATACAGTTTTGAGTTTTTGGTAGTTTAATGACATCATAATGACATAATAATTAAAATAAAAAGCTGGTCGACTTGTGTACATTAACATATGACATTAAGTGTAACAAGTGTGTAAAACCATGGGAAAATACTATGGTAAAGCCCATGATTTTTCAAAATCCACTAATGAGGTGTCCCTTTGAAATTATTGAAAAACTCCCTCTCTTTTTCTCTAAATACTCACTCATCCATTCGTTTTATTTCATTTCAAATCCCTCAAACTCAATGATTTCGTGTTTTTACATCCCTAGGAATCCTCTGAAGATGTTCTTAACTCCCCAAGGTCCCAACCTTCACGTTCTAGGAGTTATTATACAAGGTAAGGGAACCTTTAAACCTCCTCTTTTAGTCAACAATTATTTTATTTATCTCTTTTAATTTCAATTCTCATATGTTGGGGTTTATTATTATGTATTACCCTTCGTGGATGATGAAGTTTTGTTCTTAAATTTATCCTTCATTACTATTAATTAAACAATGTTTATGGCTTATCTAGACTATAATATATGTATTATAACATAATTAATGTTCAGGAACTAGTACATTTACATAATATTAAATCATATGACCACACTAGTTCCTAATAATCAAAATACCACTAAAATAATCTAAGTGAATGTTATTAATATCTCATCTTATGATTCATCCTCATTCTATATAAAACAAATAATATAAATGTCTATTAACACTTTTGTATGTTCATAAAAATTATTTAATTTCAATTATGGAGATTTACTCTATTCCACATGAACTCCACTACTTAAGAGCAAGTGAACCGATTATGAAAATAAAGAAAACAAACACTCTGAAATGACAAAATTCAATATAATAACTTATCAATAAGAGAATAAATGAACTAAATAAAATTATGATAAAATAAATACATGTCTAATAGGTTCTGAAATAATTTATTAATAAGTCTAATTTCATATTCCCAGACCTTAATTTCAAGAGCAGATCACATTCGGACATAAGGTAAGGGGTTTCTTCATCCCACTTCCATTTTATGAGATATTCCGTATTCAATACTATTACTTGTGTATGGTTTATGAATACTTCCCATTGATGTTTCATATCCAAAATCTGATTATTATCATGGTATTTAATGTATCATTTGATGATTCTTAATTTTGTGGCATTTGAATTGATTGTTTACAAAGTGATGGGGGGTTTCCACCCGAACCTCCAATTCCATTCGGGTTACTTTTATTATATAAATTACCTCAATGAAATTATTATGTATTATTATTCACTCCTCATTAATTCTATGTGAGTGTTATATATATGTTCAATAACCAAAATACTTCCTCATTTTATAAGGAGTTTCACATCTTAAGAGGTTCTTTATGAAATTTTCCCTATAAACAAACTCGATTCAAGGGTTATTTTCAAATTCTTACCCATTTTCATGTGTACACCTGAATCTGTTTTAAGACACAATTTTTTTTATTAAAACACACATTTTATCATGAAAATTTATCTTTGTTAATTTATGGTTTTAATAAATCAATAATTCCTTTTCGATTTAAAATTCTCTGTAATACTTTCCTTAAAATGCTCTAAAATGTTTTATTTATAAAGAATCATTAGAACTCTTTTTACCCGATTTCACTTCAGTGGGCCATCATTTATTCCTAAAATATAATTTAAATTTCCTAGTCTTTATTTTATGGGATATTAATATTTAAAAAATGATTTTGTGGCAAATATAAATGATTTACCAAAAGGACTCTTCTTTCCAAAGTAAAAAATGATTGTTCTCATCTAACTTTTTCTATTATGAAATATATTCACTGTTCACCATTTACTTCTTACTTGTGGTGTATGTACTTCCATTTGTTATATCATATCAAGAGTACCCTTATCCAAATGATAGTATAAGGGATTATTATTTTAATGTTTCAAGGTGGTATGAGACACTTTGTAATGTTTAAGGATTATTACCTCAAAGTTTTTTTATTGGTCTCATTTAAAAGTATCCTCATCTATGTCTACAAACTTTGTTGAATATTTTAATTCATTGAGGTTTATCTCCTATGATATCATCCACCATGTTTTATTGAATGGTTTATGATTAGTTTGTTAACTTGTGAATTATGTATTTAATTATTCAATGTGGTATGTGACACATTGAATAAGTGACATTTAATTATTCAAAGTGGTATGAGACACTTTGAATAAAAGACACAATTTAATTATTAAATGTTTTATGAGAAAATATGAATATAAGACCTAATATAAATATTATCAATGCATTAGACCTTGTAAGTGTCAGGTGGGGCCCACTATAGCCACTCGGTGCATCGATAAGTCTCATGAGACAAACTATTGTCTTGGAAAAAGGCATTGACAAAATGAATATTTGTAGTTCTGGTCGAGGCCTTAATCATTTTTATATGTCTTGGCTGAGGCTGTGATGGTATGTTTTAGAAAGTCCGACATATGCATTTCCCATATTATGAAATCAGTATGGATAGTTCATGTGGTTATTCGACTAGTAGAATACCCATGATTATATTTTATTATGGAATTAATTATTCAGATCTTATTCCTGCCATAATGTGTTCAAGTTTATTTTTAAAGGCATGTGATTTAGTTATTCACCATACCTAATATTTATGTTTATGTTATCTTCTGTTGTATTGCTTAACCCTTACTGAGCATTTGAGATCACCCCTTTCGTCAGTTTTTCTTCCCCTGGTGAAGAATAAGAGATCATTTATTGAGTTTTCAAGGATGCAATTTATTAGCTTTTGTTATGTATCATATTTTTTTTCATTCAAAATGTAAAATGGGTTTCATGTATGTATCAAGTATCTTCAAGAATACTATACTGATTGGACATTTGGGATTTGATTCCCTATAATCATGACAATGTAATAAAATAAGGCACCAGCTCCGGGAAACTGGGGTCAGGTCCTTACTGTTGGTATCAAAGGGAGTTTAGTAGAAACCATGGAAATTGTATTTAGAAAACGTATATTAAGGGAAAAATCCCTAAGATATTATTTGATGATAAGAATACAATAGCATCCTTGTATTTTGGTAATAAAATATATTATGTGGATCTTTCTAGTAGATACATCCCGGTCTGCATAAAAATAGGTAGAGGTGGTTTTGGTACAGATGTACTTATGAGTGAAAGCTCTGAAAATGAGTTTCGGTCTTGACCTGGGGTATCCTCGTACATGAAAATGGGACTTTCGGCACTCTTGGTATTGACACTCCTAGAATATATGCTTAGGATAATTCACATTTTATTTAAGCACTATTTTGAAGGATTTATGCCCGCAAAGTAACCAAAGTATATGGTTCTAGTTTTTACAAAGCATAAATATATGCTATGTGCTATATCATGTTTAGAGATATAGAGAGTTCAAAATTTTATAAGCTAATATATAATATGGAATTGATTAGAAATAGGACCTAACATAAGAAATGAGAACTTCACCAATGCATGTGATACGAAGAGTAAGAAGGATCATATCTCTAATGGTCTTAATCTATTTTTTTAAAGAAAGATTGTCTCCCAAATATCCTCATCATATGATGAAATAATATCATGTGTTAAAAAGGTATGTAAAACATTTTCTGAGTCCTATGGATTTTAATGGAAGAAAAAGAATTAGAGGATGGAAGAGAGATACAGGTACAAAGGAAAGAAGGGAAATAAGAGTTTTCCCACATGTGATAAATGTGGAAAGAATCACCATGGTAAATTCTTGAAGGTAATGGGTGTTTTCTGTAAGTGTGGAGAAAAAGGAAACCAAAATATTGATTGCAAGGCTAAGAAAATGGTTTCCAATATACAATGCTTCAATTTCAAGTAGATGGGACACTATGTGAATCAATGTCCAAATATTCAAGGGAATATACCCAAAATGATGATTTTTGATAATGATCGACCTATGTTGCTACCACAGATGAGGTATAATGATTAATATTCCATGTGAAGAATCATGTCATTTAAATATTTTGTCAATAATGTTCTGGTTTTAAGGATTATGAGATTTGTAAGGATTGTACAATAGTATTATTTTATTAATAATTTGAGGTCATATGGTGAAGGGTACAAATGAAAAGTGATTTAGTATAAAGTTAAACTTTTTAGAAAACACATGATTGAGGGAAAGAACACCATTAATATATATATATATATATATATATATATGAAGTTGTGACAATGATAAAGAAATTATTGACTCAGATAAGTACTAACTACCTTGGAATTGATTATTGACTTGTCGAGAAGTGGTCTATGATATCATCAATGGAGTTTACAACACTTTTTAATTTAAAGAATATATACAACAACATGTATCTTACTTAATGGATATAGAGAAATGCATGTTTCTGATATGGTTTTTATGGTAATTCAAGTTATTACCATATTTCAATAGGATACAGGATGATGTTATTCACATGTTTGGAATGTGAATTTTAGAGCCGCTTCTTGTTGATTAAGGTTTAAGGATAAGTTCATCTTGGAAATTTAGAGGCCTTCATTTTAATTTTTTGAATAATTATATTTTGGAATTTTTCCCCATTTACGAAATGGTTTAAGTTGATCATTATATAGGTTTTAGAGTTTAATGTCACAACATGATGGTTTGGTTATTCTTCATTTATCGTGTTTTATAATTAGAATGCATTGTTTTGTAGTAACCGATTATTTTCCCTTTCTTCTTATCAATAGAGTGTTTTAACTATACTATTTATGTGGTTGTCCCATAAGGTAATTTTCAAGTATAAACCATTAACTTTTGAGGATCAATTTAAAATTTAGAGAAAGAAAGTTTTGTAAGGAGGGAATAATGTAACACCCCAAGAATTTACAAATATATTTATTATAGAATGCATAAAACACTAAGTCTCTAAAAAACACCACTTTGTTATAAACTTGTCAAGAAATCATAATTTATCCACCTCTATGATTTGAATTTTGAAAAAATGACATACACTGTTGCGCTCAGTAAGATATTTAGAGTTTGATAAGAAAAATATACTTTTTTTTGTGAATAGCGGCATATCCTTATGAATAGTGACAAACCCTTATGAATTGTAATGAAAATTAAATCATATAAAAAAAGGAAACTTCACTCATGAATGTATAAATACAATTTAGACATTATAAAAGTGAAAAAATGATCATAGTATATGTATTGGTGCTTTTGTAGGTCATAAATATTTAAATTACAATTTTCTGATTAATTCAATAATTTAAAATGGAAATATATTTTCATAAAATGTAATAACAAATTGTTAATTTATTTTATTATGATTATAAGATAATTTTACAGGACCTTGATTAATTTATCATGGTCTTATAAAATGAGTTATAGTTTTAAAGTGGGTTTTCTAAAATAAATTATGATTTTATTTAAAAAAATTAAAAATATTTATAAAAATATTTTCAAAAAATTGATTTCTTTTTTGGATTATAAACATTGAAAAATGGATAGGTTGAATTTATGGGATTTTTTCTAAAATACTTTAATTTTTCGTGAATAGTAAAAATACAGTTGTGAGTTTTCTGTAGTTTAATGACATCATAATGAAATAATAATTAAAATAAAAGGCTGGTCAACTTTTTTACGGTATAATATTAAATTAGGTGTTCCATGTGGCTAAAACCATGGGCAAATACCATGGTCAAGCACATGGTTTTTCAAAAACCACTAATGACGTGTCCTTTTGAAATTATTAAAAAACATCCTCTCTTTTTCTATAAATACCCACTCATCCATTCATTTTCTTTCATTCCAAATCCATTATCCTCAAAGATATTGTGTTTTTACCTCCCTAGGAGCCCACCCAAGGTGTTATTAATCCCACAAGGTCGAAACCTTCATGTTCTAAGAGTTACTCTACAAGGTAATGGAACCTTTCACCCTCCTTTTTTAATCAACCCTTCTTTTATGTTATCTCTTTGAATTTACATTATCATATATTGGGGTTTGTTATTATGTATTCATCTTACAATAATTTTGTTTTACATATGATGAGATACCTTTTTTCTCTCATCAATTCATTTTATGAAATTTTAAGCGACGTCGTTAGGCTTTCGAATTTTCATAAGGGATCTCTAAAATTTTCTTTTATTTTCAAGTTCATCTCTTTTATTTTTCTCTCCTCACGTACTCTATCAAAATGACTATGATAACTCAAATATCATCGATATACTGGAATTATATCATGTGAATGGAAGAACAATCATCAATATTCTTACTCCCTCCCTTTTATAAATAAAATCAACATCCATGAGGTTCCAATTTATAATCTTCATGGACGATAATGTTTTATTCTTCAATTTATCCTTCATTACTGGTCATGAAACCATTTTGATGGTTGATACAGAATATAATATATTTATTATAACCTAATAAATATTCGATAACCAATATATTTACATAATATTAAATCATATGACTGAACTCTTTCCTAATAATCAAAATACTACAAAAATAATCTAAGTGAATGCCATTAATATTTTTTCTAATGATTCATCCTCATTCCATGTGAAAAAATGATATAAATGACCATTAAAACTTTTTAAGGTTCATAAATATTATTTAATTTTAATTCTAAATATTTAAATCCATTCCACATGAACACCACTATTTAAGAGAAAGTGAACTGATTATGAAAATAAAGAAAATGAACACTCTAGAATGACAGAATTCAGTATAATAACTTACCATGCACATGAGCCTCAACGCAGTTGGTAAGGACTCTCTATGTGAATCCATGAGACCCAAGTTCAAAACCAGGGAGAGGCATAATTTCCGGGGGGTACTGTAGAAATTGCTGTTCGGTACTGTAGCAGCCAGAACTATTCACCTTGGGCCACCAGTTTGGGCTTGGAGTCCTTAAGGCCTTCAGACCACCCAAGGACTTCGGGTCAGTAAGTCTTTCGGGCCAACTCATTGCCATCATGCCACCTCAAGTCCCTTAGGGCCACCTGATTTACAGTTGCATCGACAGATTCTACAAGGAACTGCTCTAGGGGAGGAAAGAGTAGGGCACATCCACCAGAGCAGGGCTAAACGAACTTTGGAAGAATGAGAGGGTATGGAATTTTCCATTGGTACCGCACCTGTACACCACTGCACATGGACATGCTAGCTAAACAGTCATGAAAAAGTGGAGAGTAATCACAATGCAAATGTTGGGGAGGAGTAGTTTCAAGTAGTAATAGTCTGTATGATTTCCTTAAGACCAACGGGTCATGTAATATCTCTAAGCCTACGAGTAATGTAATTCCTAAGCCTACGGGCCTTGTAAGGGTTCCCCCTCATCCCTTGAAAGGGGGTTTATCATAAAATCAATAAAAAACAAGGCCTTCTGGCCATTCAGTCAGTCAACTTACCAATAAAGGCATAAATGAACTCAACTAAATTATGATAAAATAAATACATGTCTAATAGGTTCGGAAATAATTTATCAATAAGTATAATTTCATATTTATGGACCTTAAGTTCAAGAGAGGAACACATTCCGACTTAAGGTAAGGGGTTTCTTCTTCATCATCATCATTCATTATATTTTTATTCCAGGGAAAGAAGGAAGGATGAACCTGAGAAGTGCCTAAGGGGGTCTAAAGTACTGAAGGATGAGGGAATCCTCTCTGATCAGATTGAACCCCTTGGGTATAAATTGGGATATATTGGAGAGGATAGTTACATTGGTGCCTTGGATGTACACAGAGGCTAGATGATCCGCCACTTGATTCCCCTCCCTCCAGGTGTGGGTCACCTTTGTACTATTATTGAGGAGCTCTTTGCATTTAATTATGATGTAGAAGATTGACCAAGGCATGCCACCTCTTCCATGCAAGGAGTTTTTCAGGATCATGGAGTCCGTATCCACTTGAAAAAGGCATGTATTCCCTTGGGTGCATAGTATGAGCCCCGTAAGAGCCGCCTTGGCCTCATCTATAAGGGAGTTTCCAGTTCCAAAGTGGGCATTATAAGTGAGAAAAACTCTCCCCCTATAATCCCTGATGACTCCTCCTCCACGAATTTTACCCGAACTACAAGCGCCGTCTGTGTTAAGTTTGAGGCTGACCTCAGGGGCCGTCCACCTCACCCATCTTCCTTGCATCCTGGGTAGTAGATACTGGGCCACGGATGAGGGGCCATGGAGCGCCCTAAGGGATGGCGCATCCATCCAGTTGCTGAGCAGAGTTACCATGCCCGCCAACAGTCTCCCGGTCTTTGAGATGACGATTCTTCATGTGGAGTTGGTCCCCTCGTATCTGGACCGGTTCCTTTCCTGGGATAGGTACCAGCAGTCGGCGCTGAGTATCATGGATCTTGCCATTTTTCCAGTCCAGCGTCCTCTACCCCCTAAAACCATCTATCAAGAAAAGGAGTGTTTCAGTTGCCTCTAGAGGAAAAAGCAGTGAATCCCCTGAAGAAACTCCATACTTCATGGACCCATTCCCCCTTAGAAAACAAGTGGGTTGATTTCTCCTCTTTTTCTGTTCTTGCAGCAATGACATCTGGAGGCCATACAGATGCTAATATTTTTAATCTGATCATCAGTTGGTATTTACTGGTTTCTTATTCTCCACACAAGAAAGTTATATTTTGTGGGAATCTTGTTGCACCACACCAAACTCGTCCATTCGTCACGTTGGGCCTAGGGGATGGAAGCTTTGCGATAGTCCTTGCTATTGAATCTCCCCAAGTTTGCTGGTTTAGAGACGCATCTATCTAGATCAGAGTAGGTTTCAATGATTTCAAATATCTCTTGTTTCCACGTGTGCAGAATTGATCTGAAGAATGAAGAGTGAATCCTCGCTTACTTGAAGGAAATGGTGGGAGCAGGACAACCCAGATATCCTACCATGCTGCCTGCCCAGTTATGTTGCCAGAACAGCAGGTTTCCCTCATCCACTATCCATTGAGAGTGTTGCTGCATACTTAGAATGATGTTGTTGATTTTGGACCAAAGAGGGGATCTATGCACCAGTGTTCCACCCTCTTTTCCATTATAAGTGCAGCCCATAGTCTTTCCCCACAGAGTATTGCCTTCAATAATTTCCCATGCCAGTTTAGTGTGCATGCAATGGATGGTACCCCCTAAACTTTTGACATTGATTCCTCCCTCATGAATTTGATGTTCCATCTTCTCCCATGAAGCCCAGTGTTTCTTCCCTTCCAGGGCAGTGTCCTAGATAAACCTAGCCAGTAGTTTCTCGATAGAATTGATAACACCTTTTGGCACGTTGCTGGACACCAATGCATGGACCGACATGGAAGATAAGATGCTATTCACCAATGTGATGTGCCCACCAAAAGATAATAGGTGGTTTTTCCAATTAAGTATGTGGCATGAAATATTGTTAACCACTTGGTCAAAATCTCTAATACACATCCTACCTGTGGAGATGGGAGCACCAAGATACTCCATTGGAAGGGATCCCCGTTTCATGCCCATCCTATTGCACAGAAGTAGGACCCTCCTTGCATTGCATCTATTGGAGACGTAAACCATGCTTTTGTCCTTGTTGATAACCTGACCACTCCAATGGCAGTAATCACCCGGGATTTTGTTGATCCCATTGAGTGATCTCCTGCCCGTGTTCACATCCATTTTTGTGAGATATTCTGCATTCACTACTATTAATTATGTACGGTGTATGTATACTACAAAGTAATGTTTCATATCATGGATATATTTATTATCATTTTATTGAATATATCATTTGAATATTTTTATTTTTGGGGCATTTGAATCTATTGAATACAATGTGACGAGGGTTTTCCACCCGAACCTCTATTTCCATTCAGGTTACTTTTATTGTCTAAATTACCT
Organism: Viscum album; assembly: GCA_963277665.1. NCBI lineage: Eukaryota > Viridiplantae > Streptophyta > Magnoliopsida > Santalales > Viscaceae > Viscum > Viscum album. The sequence goes on from OY728159.1 coordinate 237,185,781, forward strand.
CAATGAAATTATTTTGGATTATTATTCACTCCTAATAAATTCTATGTGACTTTTGTATATAAGTTCACCAACTATAATCCTTCCTCATTTTATGAAGAGTTACACATTTTAAGATAATCTTTCAGAATTATTCCTGATAAACAAACCCGATTCAAGGGATATTTTCAAATTCTTACCCGTTTTCAAGTATACACCAGAATATGTTTTGAGTCACCATTATTTATTTTAAAATAGTCATTTTATCATGAAAATTGATCATGTTTCATTTCTGGTTTTAATAAATCAATCATTAGTTTTCACTTTAAACTTTTCTTTAATACTTTCCTTAAAATTATCTAAAATGTTTTATTTACAAAGAATCTTAAGAACTCTTTTTACACGATTTCACATCAGTGGGACATCATTTATGTCTAAAATATAATTTCAATTTTTTATTATTTTATTTTATGGGATATTCATATTTAAAATATAATTTCATCGAAAATATAAATGATTTTCCAAAAGGGATCTTCTTTAAAAAAAGATTGTCCTCATATCACCTTTTCTTTATGAGATATATTCCTTGTTAACCATTTACATCTTACTTTTAGTGTATGTACGACCCTTTGTTATATCATACCAAGAGTATCATTATCCTAATGATAGTATAATGGATTATTATTTAAATGTTTCAATGTGTTATGAGACACTTTATAATGGTTAAGGATTATTTCCCTCAATGATTTTTCGTTGGTCTCATTTAAAAGTATCCTCATCTATGTCAACAAACATTGTTGAATCTTTTACTTCATTAAGGTTTATCTCCTATGATATCATCCACCTTGTTTTATTGAATGGTTTATGATTATTTTGATAACTTTTGAAATAAATATTTAATTATTCAATGTGGTATGGGACACATTGAATAAGTGACACTTAATTATTCAAAGTTGTATGTGACACTTTTTATAAAAGACACAATTTAATTATTCAAAGTGATATGAGACACTATGAATAAAATTCCTACTATACATATGAGGAATGAATTGAACTTAGGAAGTGTCTTGTGGGACCCACTATAGCCCCTCAGTGCATCGGTAAGTCTCATGGGAGAAAATATGGTCTTGGTACAAGGACTTGACAAAATGAATATTTATGGTTTTGGCCGAGGTCTTAATCATTTTTAGACGTCTTGGCTGAGGCCTTGATGGTATGTTTTAGAAATTCTGGCATAAGCACTTCCCTCATTATAAAATTAGTATGGATTTTTAATGTGGTTATTAGACTAGTATAATACCCTTGATTATGTTTTATTATGGAATTATTTTTTCAGCTCTTATTCCTACCCTAATGTGTTCAAGTTTATTTTTAAAGGCATGTGTTTTAGTTTTCACCATGCCAAATGTTTAGGTTTATGTTATCTGACATTGTATTTCTTAACCCTTACTGAGAATTTGAGCTCACACCTTTCATTTGTTTTTCCTTCCCTAGATGAATTAGATGAGATCATTTATTGAGTTTTCAAGGATGCAGTTTATTAGCTTTTGTTATGTATCATATTTTGTTTCCTTTCAAACTGTAAAATGTGTTCCATGTATATATCTAGTTTGATAAATACTACTAAACTGTTCATCCCTTTGGGATTTGATTCCTTATAATCATGACAATGTTATAAAATAAGGAACTGGCTCAGGGAAACTAGGGTCGAGTCCTTACAGTTTATATCAAAGGATGTTTACTAGAAACCTTGGAATCTAGATTTAGAAAACGTATATTAGTGGAAAAATCCCTAAGATAGTCTTTGAGGATAGGAATACTAGAACATCCTGGTATTTTGGTAAGGAATATATTATGAGGATCATTATACTAGATACATCCCAATCTGGATAGAAATAGGTAGAGGTGTCTCTGGCATAGATGTACCTAGGAGTGAAAGCTCTGAAAAGGAGTTTCGAGCCTGACCTGGGGTATCCTTGTATCCGATAATGGGTCTTGATACACTCTTTGTATTGAAACTTTTGTCAGATATGCTTAGGATAATTCACATTTTATTTACCCACCATTATGAATGATTTATGCCCCCAAAGTAACCAAAGCATATGGTTTTAGTATTTACAATGCATAAATATATTCTATATGCTATACCATGTTTAGAGTTATAAAGAGTTCATAATTTTATGAGCTAATATATAATATGTAATTGATTAGGAATGGTGCCTAGTAGAAAAAATGAGAACATCACCAATGCAGGTGATGTAAATAGTAAGAAGGATCATATCCTTAATGGTCTTAAGCTATCTTTTCAAAGGAATATTGTCTCCCAAGTATCCTCATCATATGAGGAAATAATATCATGTGTTAACTAGGTATATAAAGACTTCTCTAAGTCTTACAGATTTCAAGGGAATAAAAATAATACGAGGATGGCATAGAGATACAGGGATAAAGGGAAGAAGGGAAAGAAGCTTTTTCCTACATGTGATAAATGTGGAAAGAATCCCCCTAGTAAATTATTGAAGGGAATGGGTGTTTTCTAAAATTTTGGTGAAAAAGGACATTGATTTCATGATTTCAAGGGTAAGAAAATGGTTTCCAATTTACAATGCTTCAATTGCAAGGAGATGAGACACTATGCGAATCAATGTCCCAATCATCAAAGTAATATACTAAAAATGATGATTTTGGATAATGATCAAGGTATGATGCTACCATAGATAAAGTAGAATGATTAATATTCCAAGTCAAGAATCATGTCATTTGAATATATTTTCAGTATTGTACTAGTTGTAAGGATTATGAGATTTATAAAGATTGTACTACAGTACTATTTCATTTAGAATTTGAGGTCATATGGTGAATGATACAAAGGAATGTGATTCAGTAGACAGTTAAACTTTTTAGAAAGAACATTATTGATGAAAAGACCACCCATAATATATATATATATATATATATATATATATATATCTCATGTTGTGATAATGATGAATAAATGATTGATTCAAATAAGTATTGACTACCTTGGAACTGATTATTGACTTGTCGAGAAGTGGTATATTCTATCATCAATAGAATTTACAATACTTTTCGATTTAAAGAATATATCCAATAACATGTATCTTACTTAAGGGATATAGAGAAATGCATGTTTCTGATATGGTTTTTACGGTAATTCAAGTTATTAAAATATTTCAAGAGGATACATGATGATGTTATTCACATATTTGGAATGTTAAAATTAGAGCTGATTCTTGTTGATTAAGGTTTAAGGATATGTTCATCTTGGAAATTTTTAGGCCTTCTGTAACACCCCAATATTTCATAGTACATTATCTCTTCAAAGTAATTCAATAACCTGCGCTACACGCAACACCAAGTTCAAGCGCACCATGACTTACCAAACCAGCCGTTCAAATAACAGTTATGAATAATATTAACTGAATTTTGAATTTTATTTACTCTATATAATTTTATAATCCATATTATGTGTTTCTTAGACATAATATAAGAACAAATTCATTTTTTTCAGATAAAAGAAGTATTTTTCAAAAAAATAAAAATTTACCACCTTTTAATGGCGAACCCTTTTCTTAAAACCCATATTTGACACTTTTATATATTCAATTTAATTTAATTAAATTATTCTTTTTAATTGGAATATAATAATTTTTTTGGATAAATTTTTGGTACTTTTCTGATAACTTTCATTTTAAGATGAATAATGAAAAATACTATATTTTAATTGAAAAAAACTTCTTTAATAAAAATAATTTATAGTGTAAAATTATGATTTCGAATGGTTTGAAAGTATAATTAGATTGTATATTTATCATTTTATACAATTTAGGTCATTATAAGTAATTTCAAATTTAAATTTGATATAAACACATGTCAATCTTTTGATATTTTTTACTTTTTAAAAAACCCACGTTTTGGTTTTAAAAACTAGAATTAATTTTCAATTAATTAATGAAACTTATAGGTTTTGAATTTGGTAAAACATCCATCATTTTTATATTCAGAATATCAAAATTTTATTAGGCTGAATATTCATCATTTTTTGAAAACTTTCAATTTTTGATGAATAGTGGAAAACACTACGTTATTGTTTAAAACTGACTTCTATTTAAATAATTATTATATTCAAATTTATTTTAATGTCAAAATAGATACATAATACCTATATTAGTTCAATCTAATTCATTGGAGTCATTTTATAATAAGAATAGATTTATAAATTTTTTTTGGATTTTTTAATGTCGTTTACCCACCTTCTTAGAACATTTGCAAATTTGCATAAAATGTAATTTTACCACTTCTGTGAATTAAATTTAAAAAATCTAAGAGACATGGTTGAAATTAGTAAGTAAAATTTGGTTCAATAGGATGAAAACAATTTTTGGTGAATAGTATCTTTTGAATTTTATTTACCACAATTAAAAGTAAATAGGGTAATTATAGGTAAAAATGATATTATAATTACCCTATTACATATAATAATTCTACTGGATATGTGTATTTTGACCAAAATCAACCTTAATAATAAAATATGATCCTTTTTGTCTACTTGGATTATATTAGGACATTTATTATTATTTTATTTAAAGAAGAGTTAAAAGTGTTAACTTCAAAGTTTAATAACTAAACCATTTTTAATATAGAGTTTTACATAAGATAAATTAGACTATAAATATTCATTATAAATATAAAAATATTCCCTACATCATTGTATTTTATTAATAATTTTTAGACATTATATAATTAAATTTATTTATGACACAATGATGATGAAGTAATTACCTTATTAATGATAGATTAAAATAATTGATATTATAAATATAAAAATAAAGGTAAATCATGGATTTTTATAACATAAAATAATTTTCTAGATGAATATGACATGTTAAGATTTATTAATTTTTTTTGAAGTAATCAAGATGTGATGACTCTCACAAAAACCAAATACAAAATAGTGTCAAAATTGATATAAAAGAGTTTAAAAAAAATACTATTTTATTAAATTATATAATAGTCATAAAAATATAAGGTTTGGCCAAAGGACTTATATAATAATATATATGTCAATAATTATCCACTTGGGTTTCACTTGGAATTTTATAGTAAGATTATTAACCATTTAATATAAAAATAAAGGAGACATGGTAAATATTAAACTATTTAAATAAGAGTGAAATCTAAAAGATATGGTTAATATGGTAACCTAAACATGTCTAAAACCTATTGGTTGTGATAATTTCGACCCATAACCACCTAGGGATCAAAATAAATTCATTTGGAGCCATTAGAAACCGAATATGATTGTATAATAAAATAATATTTTTCAAGTTTTTCCTAAGGTGCCCCTCACCCCTCTTATAAAAGGTCACTTACCCTTCTCTCAAATTCACACCTCTAAATCCATTTGGATCAGCCAACCCATGCTCAAATCACCTCCCAAATTACTTAAATTCAATCTATAGTCCTTCCAATGAGCATAAATCCAACATATGGAGCCCTTTTGTTCAAATCAATAGGAAACACCCGAAGAAAAGTTATTATTTTATCACCTATTTCAAAATTATTTTCTTCTTCAAATTTTTCTTTCATTGTTATTTCCACACAAAAATAACAACTCCAGTACATTCTAAATAATTTTATGTTATTATAAATATGTTACAACCTTATTCACTATTCTATCCATCCTATGAATGATAATTTCACTATGCGTGCATACGTACGACTTACTATCTCCACATCGTGGTGTAATTTGTTATTCAACACTATGTTTTTTGGATGGATATAATGATGTGTAATATGTATATAAATAATGAAAAAAAACATGCTAATTTATCTATACAATTAATATACCATCTAATTCCACACCTTTTAATCATCAAGTAAATTAAATCATCACTCGTGTGTACGTACGGCTTATCGTCTCCACGACACGATGAGATTAATTTCCACGTTCACCATTAAAAAATGATTATAAAAATATATATTATTAATAAGTATGTAATATATGAAATAATAATTCTATAGTATATATATTTATATATATATGTATGTATTTACATATATCTTATTCACTTACTTCTGTTCAATACGATATAAAAATGGAAACAATGTTCATGCGTACGTACGACCTACCGTCTCCGTAAATGGTGTTTTCCATTTCATATATCTATCTATTATACATATTTATATACTAAATATACATGATATATAAATCATTTTTTATATTGTGTAAGTATTTAAATCATTATCTAAATGATACGATCAAGAATAAAAAGTTAAAACACGTACGATAAGGAAAGCGATTATTACCCGAAATATTAATTTAACATGGAAATCGTTATTAAATGGGTAGTATAAAGTCATAAATGAATCATGTATGATATAATAAATATTAATATAGTTATTTTATAATTTAATAACATAATATGGTCCTTATACATGAGGTTAAACATACCCTCGACTAAAGGAAAGTACAAGGTAAGGGTTAATTCCATAATCTTGTTATTATCCGAGACTGTTTATGTGTAAGTGTTTTTGGGAAATATTTATTATCCATCTACATGTTTATTAAAATAAATTTCAAAATGATTATTTTAAAGTACTCTTAACTAAAACATCATTTTAAATGTTTTAAATATTTATTCTTCTAAATCTTTCTAATTAGTGACCATGTTTTCAAAATGGTTTTAAGGATTTATTTATATGGACATGATTGTTTTAAAATGTTAATTCCTTTTAAAATATTCAAAGTGGTATGGGAAACTTTGATTCAAAAATATCTTTTAAATGACATCCTTTATAAATGTGTCACTTTTAAATTATTTCACAAAAAAAGGATATTTCTCTCAAAAAGTTTTAATGATCATTTAAAACTATGTCAACATCTTTTACTGGATATTATTCTTAATTAAGGTTGATTTATTATAATTAAATCATCCATATTATATTTAATGATTTATGATATGTTTGACTATAAATGTGCGATTTTTATACCTTTCATGGTTTATGGTTGATGTATTGACATTTCGTATGCCAGTTTTAATACGAATGTTGATACTATGTTTCAACATTTTCATATGAGGAATGCATTGGACTTATTAAGTGATGAGTGGATCCCGCTATAGCTCTTATATTCATTGGTAGGTCTCATGAGATAAACTAGGGTCTTGGCACAAGGACTTAACCAAAATTTTATTTGTAGTATTGTGATGAGGCCTTGACTATGTGATAATGATGTCCGGCGTTAGGCACTCCCTCATTATGAAATTAATTATTACAAGTGTTTATTATACTAGTAGAATATCCATGTTCATGTTTATATGGTAATATTTGGCTTATTGTTTCCATATTATGTTCAAGATTTTGTTTAAAAAGTCTATTGTATTTATTTCACATCTTGTCTTAAAAATTTATTGCTTCTTTTAAATTATTTATCCTTACTGAGAAACTGATATCACCCCTTATGTTTTATTTTCCTAGGATGCCAAGAAGTGTACTATGATTTATAAGAAGGTTTAATCTAGAAGAATAATGTAATTCTCAGTGGATTAACTACTATGTATAATATGTTATAAATTTTAATGTAGAGTTCATGTATGTAATCTATTTTCTAAGACTGCTAAACTGATCGTTCCTTACAGAGATGATTCCTTGTAATCATTCCAATGTATTAAAATAATACACCAACTCTAGGATTCTGGGGTTGGGGTGTTACAGTTGGTTTCAGAGGAAGTTTAGAAACAACCTGAGAAATATATTTAGATAAACCCTGATTAGAGAACATTACCCTTAGATAAACTTTGAGGATTAGTATTGAATAAATTCCTTGTGTTTTGGTAATGTAGAGATTTTTTGAATCTTCCAAGCAATACATATCTATCTGAATATGAGCAGGTAAAGGCATCTCTGGCCCAGATGTACCTAGGAGTGAAAACTCCGACAAGGAGTTTCAGGCTTAATCCGGGGTATCCCAGTTCATGACAATGTGCCTTTATACACTCTTGGTTATGACGCCCGTCGTGGATATGCTTTGGATAATTAACATTTTCTTTACAAACTGTTATCAAGGATTTATGAGTAAATGCCTCCACCAATTAAACATTTTTTTTATGATTATGGATTATATGCATAAACTTGTCAATTTATGTTAGGTATTTTACACGTTTGAAACTATGTATTGTGATTCATAAACTAACGTAGTGTATGCCATTGTTTATAAATGGTTCCCAGTAGAAGGAATGAGAACTCTAGTAAAACACATGATCCAGAGAGTAAGAAGGATCGTATCTTTCATGGTCTAAATCTAACATTTAGAAGGGGAATATACTTCCATGTATTCTCATCATATAAAGAAATAGTATCATGTGTAAATAAGATAAGTAAATAATTCTCTGAGTCCTATGGCTTTGAAGGTAAGCAAGAGAATAAAATGATGGTAGAGAGAAAGAGAGATAAAGGGAAGAGGGGAAAGAAGGATTTTACCATTTGTGATAACTGTGGAAAGAATCATCTAGGTAAATTCTTGAAGGGAATATGAGTTTTTATAAGTGTGGATAAAAAGGACACCAAGTATGTGATTGAAAGGGTAAGAACTAGGTTTCAAGTGTATAATGCTTCATCTCCAAGGAGTTGGGTCACTACATGAATCAATGCCCCAATCATCAGAGTATACCCAAATTATGATATTGGATAATAATCAAGTTATGATAATACCAAAAATGAAGAGGAATGATTGGTATTATTATGTGGTTATTAAAGAATTGTGTCATTTGAGAATTTTATTAATGATGTACAAGTTATAAGAATTATAGAGTATATAAGGATTGTACTGCAGCACTATTTCATCAAAGATTTGAGATTGAATGGTACTTAGAAAAGTGACTCAATAGAAAGTTAATATTTTTGGAAAATACATGTATGAGGAAAGATAAACCTTAATACAGTTCTAATATTGAGGTAGTGATTTTGGAATAAGATATGATTGATTTGGATAAATTATATTGGATATTATTGACTACCTTGAAACTGATTAATGATTCATATATTCCATCATTGTTGGAGTTCAAAACATTTTTGGATATAAGGACTATATCCAGTATTCTATAAGGAATAAGGGAAAGTGAATGTAATCAATATGGTTTTATGGTAATTCAAGGTGTTACCATGTTTTAAGAGAATACATGATGAAGTTATTCACATATTATTATATGGAAAAAATAGATCTTCATTATTTTTACCTTTCCTATAAATTTTGGACTCTGAGTTTGGATAGAAGTATTTTGGATAAATATAAAGGTTAGAATGGATTAAGTTGGACATTAGATACATTTTTTTAAGGTTAAAACATTTCATAAGATTATTTTTTGATTGTTATAAAAAGGACAACCTGGAGATCGGGAGAAAACATTTCATGTCCTGTAAGGCTATGAGACTTGAACCCGCAACTGAAGGGTGACAAGGGTGAATCACCTACCAATGGACCAAGTGATTTACCAGTTTATATAAAGTAGTTTTAAAAAAAAATGGGCTGACAGATGAATTATAAATTCATTTTTTGGAACCCTATACTATTAGGATAAATAGAATATTTTTGAGTTCTATTATCTTTTGAAGTGAAAGATGAATTTGTGGTAGAAAATAGTTAACCGACAGAATTCTACTTGTAAAGGATTAATTTTTCACTTATTCTATGAATAAATTAATTATTAACCTTTAGGTAATGGATCCTAAAAAGAAAAATTGTGTTATCCTAATACCTTATGTTTTGTTGAACCGATTATATTTTAAATCATCATAGATTGATGGATTTGAGGCCCTCAATTTTACACTTGTTTTTGATTTATGAACTCAATCACTCCCTATAAATATTTACATTTTCCTCTAATAATATGTCTCTAATTTCCACCAATCTTTTCATAATCAAGATCAAAATTTAGTGGCGACTTTTTCATTTCTCGTTCACTCTTATTAAAACTAAATTTTAAAACTAAATTTCCGATGTGGGTTTTCCACAAAGGTATTTTTCTATTTTTAACCTTTTATTTTTGAAGAAAAATTTAAAATTGCAATGATTCACTTTATTAAAGTATGTGAGAATATAACACCCCAAGATTTCATAGTACGTTATCTCTGCAAAGTAACTCAATAACTTGCACTACACACAACACCAAGTTCGAGCGCACCATGACTTACCAAACTAGCCGTTCAAAAAGTGGTTATGAATCCTATTAACTGAATTTTGAATTTTATATACTCCATATAATTTTAGAATCCATATTATGTGTTTCTTAGACATAATATAAGAACAAATTAATTTTTTCAGATAAAAGAAGTATTTTTCTAAAAATGTACTTATACCGCCTTTTAATAGTGAACCATTTATAAAAACCAATATTTGACCCTTTTATATATTCAATTTAATGAAAATAAATTACTTTTTAGAATAGGAACATAAAAATTTAGTTTGTATAAATTTTTGGTACTTTTCTAATAACTTTCATATTTTGATGAATAATGAAAAATACTAAATTTTAATTGAAAACAAATTTTTTAATCGAAATAAATTATAGTGTTAAATTATGAATTTGAATTGTTTGGAAGTATAATTCAATTATATTTCTATCATTTAATACAATTTAGGTCATTATAAGTAATTTCACATTTAAATATGACATAAACACATGTCAATCATTTGATAGTTTTATTTTTAAAAAACCCGCTATTTGGTTTTGACAAGGGGAATTAAATTTAAAATTAATAAATACAAATTCTATGTTTTTAATTTGGTAAAATAGAAATAATTTTTGGATTCAGAATATCCAAATTAGGTTCGGGTAAAATTTTGGTATTTTCATGAAAACATTCAATTTTTGATGAATAGTGGAAAACACTGCATTATTATTTAAAAACAACTTTTTTTTAAATAAATATTATTTTAAAATTTATTTTAAAGTCAAAATAGATAAATAATACCAATATTATTTCAATTTAATTCATTGGAGTCATTTTTAAAAAGAATAGATGTATAAAATTTTATTGATTTTTTTAACTTCTTTTACCCACCTTCTAGGCAAATTTGCAAATTTGCATAAAACGTAATTTTACCGCTTCTGTGAATTGAATTTCAAAAATCCAAGATACACAGTTGATATTAGTAAGTAAAATGTGGTTCAATAGGATGAAAATAATTTTTCGTGAATAGTATCTTTTGAATTTAATTTAACATGGTTAAAAGTAAATAGGGTAATTAATGGTAAAAATGATATTATAATTACCCTAACACATGTACTAATTTTATTGGATATGTGTATTTTAACTAAAGTCAACCTTATGAATAAAATATGACCCTTTTTTCCACTTCGATTAGATTAGGAAATTTATTATTATTTTATTTAAAAAAGAGTTAAAAGTGTTAAATTCAAAGTTTAATAACTAAACCATTTTTAATATAGGGTTATACATAATACAAATTAGACTATAAATATTAATTATAAATATAAAAATAATTTTAATACCATATTCTTTTATTTATAATTTTTAGACATTAAATAATTAAATTTATTTATGACACAATGATGATGCAGTAATTACCTTATTAATGAAAGATTAAATCAATTGATATTAAAAATATCAAAATAAATGTAAATTGAGGATTTTGATGACATACACTAATTTTCTATATGAATATGACATGTTAGGGATGATTCAATGTATTTCTTTTGATGTAATCAAGTTGTGATGACTCCCACAAAAACCAAATACTAAATAGTGTCAAAATTGACATAAATGAGTTTTTAAAATTTGAGGACTATTTTATTAATATAATAGTCCTAAAAATCTAAGGTTCGGCCAAAGGACATATATAGTAATATATATGTCATTAATTAACCACTTAGGGTTCTTTTTTCATTTTATAGTAAGTTTATTAACCACATAACATAAAAATAAAAGGATACATGGTAAATGTTATACAATTTAACTAAGAGTTAAATCTAAAAGATAACATTAATGTGGTAACCTAAACTTGTCTAAAAACAATTGGTTGAGATGATTTCGATCCATAACCACCTAAGGCTCGAAATAAATTTATTTGTAGCCATTAGAGACTGAATATTATTTTATAATAAAATAATATTTCAAGTTTTTCTAAGGTTCCCCCACCCCTCTTATAAAAGGGAACTGCCCCTTCTCTACAATTGGCACCTCCAAAGCCATTTGGATCGACCAAAATCTACCAAAATATCCTCCCAAATTCTTTCACATCAACCTAGAGGCCTTCTCTTGAGCCGAAATCTATCCTAATGTTCCATTTTGTTCAAATAAAAAGGAAACACATGAAGAAAAGGTAATTATTTTATCACCTCTTTCAATGTTCTTTTCTTCTTCCACATTCTATTTCTTTGTTATTTTCATACCAAAATAATAAATCCAGTACCTTATAAATGATGTGATGTTATTATAAATATAGTACAACTATATTCATTATTCCTTCCATCCTCTAAATGATAATGTCACCATGCATGCATACGTACGACTTACCGTCTCTACGTCGTGGTGTAATTTGTTATTCAACAATATATTGTTAGGACAGATATAATGATGAGTAATATGTATATAAATAATGAAAATAACTTTCTTATTTTTCTGTACAATTAATATACCATCCAATTCCACACCTTTTAATCATTAAGGAAATGACATCGTCGCTCGTGTGTACATAAGGCTTACCGTCTCCACGACGTGATGAGATTCATTTCCACGTTCACCGTTCAACAATGATTATAAAAATATATATTATTAACAAGTATGTAATATATGACATAATAATTATACTATATATATTTATAGATATATTTACTTAAATATATCTTATTCACTTACTTCCATTCGATACGATATGAAAACTGAAACAACATTTATGCGTACGTATGACCTACCATCTCCATAAACGATGTTTTCCATTTCATATATCTATCTATTATACATATTAATATTCTAAATATATATGATATATAAATCATGTTTTATATTCTGGAAGTATTTAAATCATGATCAAAATGATATGATCAAGAATAACAAGTGAAAACTCGTACGATAAAGAAAGTGATTATTACCCGAAATGTATATTTAACATGGAAAGCATTATTAAATGGGTAGTATAAAGTCATAAAAGAATCATGTATGATATAATAAATATTAATATGGTTCTGGTATAATTTAATAACATACTATGGTCATTATATAAGAGGTTAAACGTACCCTTGACAAAAGGAAATTACAAGGTAAGGGTTAATTCCTCAATCTCATTATTATCCAATATTGTTTATGTGTAAGTGTTTTATTGTAAATATTTATTATCCATGTCCATGTTTCATAAAATAAATTTCAAAATGATTCTTTTAAGGTACTATTTAACTAAAACATCATTTTTAATGTTTTAAATATCAATTATTCTAAATATTTTTAATTAATGACCATGTTTTCAAAATGGTTTTAAGGATTTATTTATATGGAAATGATTGTTTTAAAATGTCAATTCCATTCAAAAGTTTCAAACTGGAATGAGACACTTTGATTCAAAAATCTATTTTAAATGGCTTCCTTTATAATTGTGTGACTTTTAAATGATTTCACAAAAATGGATATTTCTCTCAAAAGGTTTTACTGATCATTTTCAACTATGTCAGCATTATTTTCTAGATATTATTTTTAGTTAAGGTTCATTTATTATAATACAATATTCTATATTATATTTCATGAGTTATGATATGTTTGAGTATAAATGTGATATTTTTATACCTTTCATGGTTTACAGTTGAAGTATTGACATTTTGTATGCTAGTTTTAATACAAATGTTTATGTTATGATTCAACATTTTTATCTGAGGAATGTAGCAGACTTAGTAAGTGATGGGTGAAGCTCAATATAGCTCCTTGATGCATTGGTAGGTATCATGAGACAAACTAGTGTCTTGGCACAAGGCCTTGACAAAAATTTTATTTGCAGTCTTGGCACGAGGCCTTGACTATGTGGTAATGATGTCTAGCTTTAGGCATTCCCTCATTATGAAATTAATTATTGGATGGGATTATTTGACTAGTAGAATATCCATGTTCATGTTTATATGGTAATTTTTGACTTATTGTTTTTCTATATTTTGTTCAATATTAAGTTTAAAAAGTCTGTTATTTTTATTACACATATTGGCTTAAAATTTTATAGCTTCTACTGTATTATATAACCTTACTGAGCATCTGAGCTCACCCCTTTATTATGTTTTATTTTTCTAGGATGCTAAGAAGTGTACTACAATTTATATGAAGGTTTAATCTAGGAGAATAATGGAATTATAAAAGGATAATCTCTGTTGTATTTTATGTTAGAAATTGTAATGTAATTTTCATGTATGTAATCTATTTTCCAAGACTTCTAAACTGATCTGTCTTTCAGTACTTGATTACTTTAAATCATGCCAATGTATTAAAATAATGCACTGGCTCTGGGATTCTGAGGTCAGAGCATTACAGTTGGTATCATAGGATTTTTAGAAACAACCTTTTAAATAGACTTAGATAAGCTCTGATTAGAGAACATTAACCGAAGATAAACTTTGAGGATTAGTGTTGAAGATATTCCTAGAATTTTGGTAATGTAGAGATTTTGTGAATTTTCCAACAATACATATCTATATGGATACGAGAAGGTAGAGGAAGCTCTGGCACAGATGTAACTAGAAGTGAAAACTCCAACAAGAAGTTTTGAGCTTGACCTGGGGTATCCGGGTACATGACACTAGGCTTTACTACACTCTTGGTTACGACACTCTCGGGGGATCTTCTTAGGATAATTCACATTTTATTTAAAAAATTTTATGAAGTATTTATAAGTAAATACCTCCTCAAATTAATCATTTTTTTATGATTATGGATTATATGCCAAAACTTTTCAATTTATGTTAGGTATTTTACAAGTTTTGAATTATGCATTGCAATTAATAAACTAACGTAGTGTATGCCATTGTTTAGAAATGGTTCCCTATAGTAGGAATGAGAACTCCAACAATACGCATAATCCAAATAGTAAGAAATACCATATCTTTCATGGTATTAAACCAACATTTATAAGGGAAATATTCTCCCATGTATTCTCATCATATGAAGAAATAATATCATGTGTTAATAAGATAAGTAAAGAATTCTATGAGTCCTATGGCTTTGAAGGGAAGAAAGGGAAGAAAAGGATAGTAGAGAGAATGATGGATAAAGGGAAGAGGGGAAAAAAGATTTTCTGATATGTGATAACTATAGAAAAAAGCTCCTTGGTAAATGCTTGAAGGGAATGTGAGTTTTTTATAAGTATGGAGAAAAAGCAAACCAAGTACATGATTGCAAGGGTAAGAAAAAGGTTTCAGGTGTACAATGTTTCATCTAAAAGGTGTTTGGTCACTATGTAAAGACCTGTAAAATTCAAGGGAAATTTTTTTCTTAATTTTCTTTAGAATTTTACAAGAGTGCGGTTTCAGACGGCACCTGATTCCGAGGCCCGAAGTTCCCGGAATTAATTTCCGAAGTTTGGCTCGGGTACGTTCAGTGAACGAACGAGCGGGAATTTCTAACTTTTGATACGGTGCTCGGAATTGAAATCCGAGGACACCGATGAACTCGCAGCGCCGATTTTCGCTTAAAGAGACCTTTTCGGAAGTTGCGTTTGTTGCGGGTTGAAAGTTAGTTTTTGGGTTTTTAGTTTAAGTTAAATAAAATTTGTGAGGAACAAATTTTATTTTTATCTTGTTAAGTCCTACCAAAGGGAGTTGGGAGTGGGACCCACATCCACTTAACCTCCCTTGGGAGGATTAAGTGAGGTGGGGTCCACACGAACCCCAACTCCTCAAATTCTCTCAAAACCTCCCCTTTAACTCTTTTCTTTTAATGTTGTCAACTTAAGTTACTTAATTAATTAAGGGAGTTAAACCCTTTTTGAATTTCAAACCTTTGAATTCTTGTGGTTAAGTTATGTAATAATATAAGTTAAAGCTTATATTATTCTAGGGGATTCTTTTACCACATTGGGAGGATTTCTTGAGAGCTTTGGAAGCTTTTCTTCTTCTTCTTCAACCTTGACGAAGAACACGAAGAACGCCGTTCTTCAACGAAGAACTTCTTCGCCGAAGAACACGGTATTTCCGCGACGCCGTATCCGCGACGTGACGTTCTTCTTCCGCATCATCTTTTCCGCGACGAACGCCATCGACAACGACTCTTCCTCCGACGTCAAAGGAATCGACACCGATATTCCACGACTCCGTCAACGTGCGACTATCGAGGTAGGGGTTGTTGATTTCATTTTGGTTTCCTTATTTCTTTTCTTGGTCATGGATCGCATGTCTACGTGAGGCTTTGAATTATTTTATTTAAGTGTTATAGTTAACGCGAGGGGGGCCGGACCGCACGAACACGGCCGAACCCCCCCTCCATCGTTCTTGTTTAATTCTTGCGGTGGAAGCAAAGTGGCGTGGTGTCGTCGCACCACGCGGATTACCGTACGTTTATTTTTACGCAGCGCCGTCGCGCCACGCCGAGGTAGAAACTTCATGAACGCGACGCCGTCGCGTCGCGTTGAAAAGAATCAAAGTACGGCGAAGGGGCGCGGTGCCGTCGCACCACGCCGGATGACGAACGCCGCGGCCGGTTCCGGGCCGCGGCGGGACGAGGAGACCGCGGCCGGTTCCGGGCCGCGGCGGGACGAGAAGACCGCGGCCGGTTCCGGGCCGTGGCGGAAGAGGAGACCGGCGGCCGGGCCGCCGGCGTCGGAAGTCGAAGGCGGGACCGGAATTTCCGGTCCCGTTGGTAAAAACCGGCCGGCCAGCTGGCCGGCCGGATGACATAAAACCGGGGGAATTAAATCCCCCGGCCGGTTCATTAAAACCCCCCTCTTAATGAGGGGGGCGGTTCTTGAGGGAAGGGGGCAGCCGGCCCCCTTGGTTCGGCGCCAGCAGGCCCCCCCACGTGAGGGGGGGGGGCGGTTTTAAAAGAACCGGTGCGGCACAAAGGCCGCGCCACTTTGAAGAACCGCGAGGCTTAGCCCCCGCGTGCGCAGCCCGTGCGGCGCCAGACGCCGCCTCCGCGGCCCGCCGCCGCCGCGTTCCGCCGCCGCCGCCGCCGCGCCGCCGCGCCGCCGCCTCCCGCCGCCGCCGCCCGCCGCCGCCGCCCAAGGGGGGGGGTCGGGCCGGGTCGGCCCGGACCCGGACCCCCCCGTTTCGAACCAGATTTGGTTTTTGAACCATAACTTGAGCCTCGGACCTCCGAATGACGAACCGTCTGCGGAAACGCGATCCTTGGATCGAGACGGTCGTTTCGGTATATCGCACTCAAGGTTTCGGATTACTTTGAGTTCGGCCGGGTTGGTTCGTTCACGAAACCAACCGGGCCTTCGGAGCGGAAACGCTCATATCTTGAGCCACGAACGTCCGATTGACGCGCCGTCAGTCGCGTTGCGTTCCTCTTAATGAGACGGATCTTTAGGCATACTCCGGCCGAGGTTTGGACGCAGGTGGAGTACGGTCGGGTTGGTTTTGCCTTAAAAACCAACCGGGCCCCGGAGACGAAATAGCCAATAACTCACAGATCGGGCGTCCGATTGACGCGCCGTCTGTTTCGTTGACTTCCTCTTGATGAGACGGAACTTTTGACATACTCCGCCCGAGTTTTGGATGCAGTCGGAGTATGGCCGGGTTGGATTGTACCCGAAATCCAACCGGGCCCCTGGAACGGGAAAGCTGATATCTTTCAGACCGGACGTCCGTTTGACGAACCGTCAGCGGCGTTGGTGTTTACGTTTAATAACGGTCCCTATGAGTATACCCTATGGGAGTTCGGGGTACAGTTGAGATACGGCCGGGTTTGGTTCGCACTCGAAACCAACCGGGCCCCTGGGACGAAAAGGCTAATAACTCACAGACCGGGCGTCCGATCGACGCGCCGTCTGTTGCGTTGAGACCCCTGTGACGAAACGGACTATTGAGATACTTCTTTGCGGGACTTTGTGATACTTGGAGTATCGACCAGTAGCTCGTGGAGCGGACCCTCCCGGTGATGAGCGTGCGGAGTACGGAGACCGTGTAACTGGCTGAGACCTGACGACTGCTTGACCGACTCGACTTGGAGTGAGTCGACTAGCCCAGTGGACGGAGCACTACTTTCTGAGGTGCAGACCCATGGCGGACGGAGCACTACCTGTGTGACAGTGCAGACCCGCGGTACTCGTCCGGAGAGTACCTCAGCAGGCTACTAGGGGGTGTGCACTACTGTGTTTTGGTGACATACCTCGGCGGGAAGCACTACTGTGTCTGGGTGGCTGACCCGCGGTACTCGACAGGAGGAGTACTTCAGCAGTCTTAGGTTAGTGAGCAGTACCTCGGAGTCGTGACAGGACCACTGTACACTCTAGAGACGGAGCTCTTCAGCAGTTACGGTTTCGATAATGAAAATCCTGGTTTGAGCTGAGACTTTTGACCTTGTGTTTACCTCATGATTGAGATGGGTCACCTGCTAACTTTGGTATATGTATGGGCATATACCCGGGTAGTGGTTATCCGTCGTTTTCACAATCCTTGTGTTTCCTCATGCTTGAGATGGGTCACCTGCTAACTTTGGTATATGTATGGGCATATACCCGGGTAGTGGTTATCCGTCGTTTTCACAATCCTTGTGTTTCCTCATGCTTGAGATGGGTTACTTGATAACTTAGGTATATGTATGGGCATATACCTAAGTAGAGTTTATCTGTTGAGATCTTCTTGTGGTTATCCTTGTTGGTTTTAGTGAGACCTTGAGGGTCTCGGGGTCCCTACTGAGTATCGTTATACTCACCCCTGCACGGGCTATGCCCGCACCTCGTTGTGTTGGTTGCAGACGACGGCCAGTACTGACAGAGGCTGAGTGTTCGAGGACTAGACGGTACCTGGAGGTGGACTATACGACGAGGCGGTACCCAGAGGCAGACCACTGGGCGGGACATACTCGGAGCAGACGACGGGACCCGAGGAGCAGAGGAGCTATCTGTACCCACCCTTCAGGTGGGATTTCCAGTGGTCAGCTCGGCGTAGCAGCTTTACTTTTCAGTTGTTGTTTTCCCTTTCGAGTTGTACTTTACAGTTGGGCTTGTATTTCCGGCCCCTTTTTACTTTCCGCACTTTTAGTTGTACTCTGTTTTTGCTTAGTGTTACTTTCCGCTTGCTTACTCTGTGGTGTTTGTTTACTTTACAAAGGCAATGCCTTCCCTTTTTACCGGGATTTACGCCTTGGTGCTAGTCGCCAGCCCCTGGCCTATGGAAGGCGGGCTTGGGGTAGTCACGGCACGGACCCCGAGGGCGGGTCGTGACAAATTGGTATCAGAGGTGGTCGGTTCTACCGCAGACTCTGATCTTTCTTTCTGTGAAGCAATAGTGTTGAGAGTACCGAGTGTGGTTTTCAGTTCAGGGAGTCCAGTGTTGGTGCGGGCGGCCGACGTATCCATACACCAGGACCCTGACAACTGATTTCCGACTTTGTGCACGAAAACACTGATTGCGTGTGTGTTTTCAAAGGTTTTTCCCCTTAAAAAAGCTCAAACCAGGTCAGATCACCAGGTATAATCGTTTGATCGTGTTACGTTGTTTCTTTCAGGATGTCTTTTCTCAGACGACCAGCTAGAGCCCGGAGGGATGAGCGTGCTGACAGTCTGTCGAGCGACGAGGCTTTGGTACAGGGCCCTCTTGCAGTTGAGGCACCAGCGGAGGCACCAGCGGTACTACCATACGTTGGGCCACCGATGCCACCAGCCCCAGCAGTAGGCGATGCACGACGCTTGAGCGCGCTGCACGAGTTCCAGCGCCAGAGGCCACCCAGGTTCCGGGGAGAGACGGACCCGCAGGCGGCTGAGGTTTGGATGGAGGCTGTGGTGAGAGTCTTCAGGCTAGTGGGGACGCCGGCAGACTTCATGGTGATCTTTGCTACCAGCCTCCTTCAGGCAGCAGCAGGTAGGTGGTGGAGCCACTTGTTTCAGTTTTGCGATGAGATGAACTTCGCATGGGAAGACTTCGAGACCTTCTTCAGGGTGGAGTTTGTGCCAGTATCTCTACACCCCGAGCGTGTACAGGAGATTCTACCTTTGCCGCGTGTTTTTCGATCAGAAGCCGAGTCATCTGTGGGCAGTAGACAGATGATGCAGAGGTACAGGAGGACCAGACCAGCAGTTGGGCGATCTCGGGTTTTAGGACCGGTGGTGCGGGGCACCCGAGGTGGGGTCAGAGCCAGGCGTGCCAGAAACGGACAATGTTACTCCTGTGGCGGAAAGGGTCACCTGGCACGTGACTGTCCGACTCCTCGATCCGCAGGCTTGGAGGGAGCCACCGAGGTTGAGGCAGCGACAAATGCTGGAGCTCTGGGAGCAGGTGGACAGGGGAGGAACTAGTGGATACGTCTTTTGTACTTCTAGTTCCATGTTGATGTTGCTTTTGTGTAGCGTCTTGTAATATGAGCTGCAATAATAAAAGACGCATACCTTTGTGATGTTTTCTTTCCTGTCCTCCTTTGTGATGTTACTAAGAGGTTCCAGTTGACTGTTGACTTGACCCTCTCTTGTGAGACATCTAATGGAGGAGACCCAGTTACCACACACTGATGCCGACAGTGTGACTCAACCCTTGGAGGCGAGAGTAACGGTTGGATCTCTTAGTAGTAGCGTCGAGGCCTTACGACGTCATCCTTGGTATGGATTAGTATCATCCATGTTAGGATTGACTGTTTTAGGCAAAGAATGTGGTCCATCCAGGGGATGAGACCAGGTTTCTCTTATCGGCAAAGAAGAAATCTCGCAGCTCTTGTGGGACCAGAGATGGTCCGGGCCACGTCAGAAGAGGTCCATGTCATCCAGGAGCGGATGAGGAAAACACAGAGCCGGCAGAAGTCATACGC
The DNA here is from genome assembly GCA_963277665.1 of Viscum album. Taxonomy (NCBI): domain Eukaryota; kingdom Viridiplantae; phylum Streptophyta; class Magnoliopsida; order Santalales; family Viscaceae; genus Viscum; species Viscum album. Next base: position 237,206,730 of record OY728159.1, read on the forward strand.
TGACAGGAGGCGGAGGCCACTAGAGTTCGAGGGTGGTGACCACGTCTTCTTGCATGTCTCACCTCGACGTGGTATTCGGAGATTTGGCTGAGGCGACAAGTTATCTCCGCGCTTCATCGGACCCTTCCAGGTCCTCAGCAGGGTTGGTGAGGTGGCTTATCGCCTGGCTCTACCACCTCAGATACACCGGGTGCACGACGTCTTCCACGTGTCTCAACTGAGGAGATACGTGCACGACCCGACGCACATCTTTGACCATGGGGAGCTTGACGTTGACGATGGGGCGACTTTTTCGGATGTCCCGGTGGAGATAGAGGATCGACAGGAGCGGGTCCTACATGGGCGATCGATTCCTCTTGTGCGCAACAGATGGCGGCACGGGAATCTCGAGGAGAGCACATGGGAGCGGGAGGCTCAGATGCGTGCTCAGTACCCTCTTTTGTTTCCCTAGTTTTTGATGTATCTTTACGGGGACGTAAAGCCCTGAGGTGGGAGTAATGTAAAGACCCGTAAAATTCAAGGGAAATTTTTTTCTTAATTTTCTTTAGAATTTTACAAGAGCGCGGTTTCAGACGGCACCTGATTCCGAGGCCCGGAGTGCCCGGAATTAATTTCCGAAGTTTGGCTCGGGTACGTTCAGTGAACGAACGAGCGGGAATTTCTAACTTTTGATACGGTGCTCGGAATTGAAATCCGAGGGCACCGATGAACTCGCAGCGCCGATTTTCGCTTAAAGAGACCTTTTCGGAAGTTGCGTTTGTTGCGGGTTGAAAGTTAGTTTTTGGGTTTTTAGTTTAAGTTAAATAAAATTTGTGAGGAACAAATTTTATTTTTATCTTGTTAAGTCCTACCAAAGGGAGTTGGGAGTGGGACGCACATCCACTTAACCTCCCTTGGGAGGATTAAGTGAGGTGGGGTCCACATGAACCCCAACTCCTCAAATTCTCTCAAAACCTCCCCTTTAACTCTTTTCTTTTAATGTTGTCAACTTAAGTTACTTAATTAATTAAGGGAGTTAAACCCTTTTTGAATTTCAAACCTTTGAATTCTTGTGGTTAAGTTATGTAATAATATAAGTTAAAGCTTATATTATTCTAGGGGATTCTTTTACCACCTTGGGAGGATTTCTTGAGAGCTTTGGAAGCTTTTCTTCTTCTTCTTCAACCTTGACGAAGAACACGAAGAACGCCGTTCTTCAACGAAGAACTTCTTCGCCGAAGAACACGGTCTTTCCGCGACGACGTATCCGCGACGTGACGTTCTTCTTCCGCATCATCTTTTCCGCGACGAACGCCATCGACAACGACTCTTCCTCCGACGTCAAAGGAATCGACACCGATATTCCACGACTCCGTCAACGTGCGACTATCGAGGTAGGGGTTGTTGATTTCATTTTGGTTTCCTTATTTCTTTTCTTGATCATGGATCGCATGTCTACGTGAGGCTTTGAATTATTTTATTTAAGTGTTATAGTTAACGCGAGGGGGGCCGGACCGCACGAACACGGCCGAACCCCCCCTCCATCGTTCTTGTTTAATTCTTGCGGTGGAAGCAAAGTGGCGTGGTGTCGTCGCACCACGCGGATTACCGTACGTTTATTTTTACGCGGCGCCGTCGCGCCACGCCGAGGTAGAAACTTCATGAACGCGACGCCGTCGCGTCGCGTTGAAAAGAATCAAAGTACGGCGAAGGGGCGCGGTGCCGTCGCACCACGCCGGATGACGAACGCCGCGGCCGGTTCGGGGCCGCGGCGGGACGAGGAGACCGCGGCCGGTTCCGGGCCGCGGCGGGACGAGAAGACCGCGGCCGGTTCCGGGCCGCGGCGGAAGAGGAGACCGGCGGCCGGGCCGCCGGCGTCGGAAGTCGAAGGCGGGACCGGAATTTCCGGTCCCGTTGGTAAAAACCGGCCGGCCAGCTGGCCGGCCGGATGACATAAAACCGGGGGAATTAAATCCCCCGGCCGGTTCATTAAAACCCCCCTCTTAATGAGGGGGGTGGTTCTTGAGGGAAGGGGGCAGCCGACCCCCTTGGTTCGGCGCCAGCAGGCCCCCCCACGTGAGGGGGGGGGGTGGTTTTAAAAGAACCGGCGCGGCACAAAGGCCGCGCTACTTTGAAGAACCGCGAGGGTTAGCCCCCGCGTGCGCAGCCCGTGCGGCGCCAGACGCCGCCTCCGCGGCCCGCCGCCGCCGCGTTCCGCCGCCGCCGCCGCCGCGCCGCCGCCGCCCGCCGCCGCCGCCCGCCGCCGCCGCCGCGCCGCCGCCGCCCGCCGCCGCCGCCCGCCGCCGCCGCCGCGCCGCCCAAGGGGGGGGGGGGGGGTCGGTCCGGGTCGCCCCGGACCCGGACCCCCCCGTTTCGAACCAGATTTGGTTTTTGAACCATAACTTGAGCCTCGGACCTCCGAATGACGAACCGTCTGCGGCAACGCGATCCTTGGATCTAGACGGTCATTTCAGTATATCGCACTCAAGGTTTCGGATTACTTTGAGTTCGGCCGGGTTGGTTTGTTCACGAAACCAACCGGGCCTTCGGAGCGGAAGCACTCATATCTTGAGCCACGAACGTCCGATTGACGCGCCGTCAGGCGCGTTGCGTTCCTCTTAATGAGACGGATCTTTCGGCATACTCCGGCCGAGGTTTGGACGCAGGTGGAGTACGGTCGGGTTGGTTTTGCCTTAAAAACCAACCGGGCCCCGGAGACGAAATAGCCAATAACTCACAGATCGGGCGTCCGATTGACGCGCCGTCTGTTTCGTTGACTTCCTCTTGATGAGACGGAACTTTTGACATACTCCGCCCGAGTTTTGGATGCAGTCGGAGTATGGCCGGGTTGGATTGTACCCGAAATCCAACCGGGCCCCTGGAACGGGAAAGCTGATATCTTTCAGACCGGACGTCCGTTTGACGAACCGTCAGCGGCGTTGGTGTTTACGTTTAATAACGGTCCCTATGAGTATACCCTATGGGAGTTCGGGGTACAGTTGAGATACGGCCGGGTTTGGTTCGCACTCGAAACCAACCGGGCCCCTGGGACGAAAAGGCTAATAACTCACAGACCGGGCGTCCGATCGACGCGCCGTCTATTGCGTTGAGACCCCTGTGACGAAACGGACTATTGAGATACTTCTTTGCGGGACTTTGTGATACTTGGAGTATCGACCAGTAGCTCGTGGAGCGGACCCTCCCGGTGATGAGCGTGCGGAGTACGGAGACCGTGTAACTGGCTGAGACCTGACGACTGCTTGACCGACTCGACTTGGAGTGAGTCGACTAGCCCAGTGGACGGAGCACTACTTTCTGAGGTGCAGACCCATGGCGGACGGAGCACTACCTGTGTGACAGTGCAGACCCGCGGTACTCGTCCGGAGAGTACCTCAGCAGGCTACTAGGGGGTGTGCACTACTGTGTTTTGGTGACATACCTCGGCGGGAAGCACTACTGTGTCTGGGTGGCTGACCCGCGGTACTCGACAGGAGGAGTACTTCAGCAGTCTTAGGTTAGTGAGCAGTACCTCGGAGTCGTGACAGGACCACTGTACACTCTAGAGACGGAGCTCTTCAGCAGTTACGGTTTCGATAATGAAAATCCTGGTTTGAGCTGAGACTTTTGACCTTGTGTTTACCTCATGATTGAGATGGGTCACCTGCTAACTTTGGTATATGTATGGGCATATACCCGGGTAGTGGTTATCCGTCGTTTTCACAATCCTTGTGTTTCCTCATGCTTGAGATGGGTCACCTGCTAACTTTGGTATATGTATGGGCATATACCCGGGTAGTGGTTATCCGTCGTTTTCACAATCCTTGTGTTTCCTCATGCTTGAGATGGGTTACTTGATAACTTAGGTATATGTATGGGCATATACCTAAGTAGAGTTTATCTGTTGAGATCTTCTTGTGGTTATCCTTGTTGGTTTTAGTGAGACCTTGAGGGTCTCGGGGTCCCTACTGAGTATCGTTATACTCACACCTGCACGGGCTATGCCCGCACCTCGTTGTGTTGGTTGCAGACGACGGCCAGTACTGACAGAGGCCGAGTGTTCGAGGACTAGACGGTACCTGGAGGTGGACTATACGACGAGGCGGTACCCAGAGGCAGACCACTGGGCGGGACATACTCGGAGCAGACGACGGGACCCGAGGAGCAGAGGAGCTATCTGTACCCACCCTTCAGGTGGGATTTCCAGTGGTCAGCTCGGCGTAGCAGCTTTACTTTTCAGTTGCTGTTTTCCCTTTCGAGTTGTACTTTACAGTTGGGCTTGTATTTCCTGCCCCTTTTTACTTTCCGCACTTTTAGTTGTACTCTGTTTTTTCTTAGTGTTACTTTCCGCTTGCTTACTCTATGGTGTTTGTTTACTTTACAAAGGCAATGCCTTCCCTTTTTACCGGGATTTACGCCTTGGTGCTAGTCGCCAGCCCCTGGCCTATGGAAGGCGGGCTTGGGGTAGTCACGGCACGGACCCCGAGGGCGGGTCGTGACAAATTGGTATCAGAGGTGGTCGGTTCTACCGCAGACTCTGATCTTTCTTTCTGTGAAGCAATAGTGTTGAGAGTACCGAGTGTGGTTTTCAGTTCAGGGAGTCCAGTGTTGGTGCGGGCGGCCGACGTATCCATACACCAGGACCCTGACAACTGATTTCCGACTTTGTGCACGAAAACACTGATTGCGTGTGTGTTTTCAAAGGTTTTTCCCCTTAAAACAGCTCAAACCAGGTCAGCTCACCAGGTATAATCGTTTGATCGTGTTACGTTGTTTATTTCAGGATGTCTTTTCTCAGACGACCAGCTAGAGCCCGGAGGGATGAGCGTGCTGACAGTCTGTCGAGCGACGAGGCTTCGGTACAGGGCCCTCTTGCAGTTGAGGCACCAGCGGAGGCACCAGCGGTACTACCATACGTTGGGCCACCGATGCCACCAGCCCCAGCAGTAGGCGATGCACGACGCTTGAGCGCGCTGCACGAGTTCCAGCGCCAGAGGCCACCCAGGTTCCGGGGAGAGACGGACCCGCAGGCGGCTGAGGTTTGGCTGGAGGCTGTGGTGAGAGTCTTCAGGCTAGTGGGGACGCCGGCAGACTTCATGGTGATCTTTGCTACCAGCCTCCTTCAGGCAGCAGCAGGTAGGTGGTGGAGCCACTTGTTTCAGTTTTGCGATGAGATGAACTTCGCATGGGAAGACTTCGAGACCTTCTTCAGGGTGGAGTTTGTGCCAGTATCTCTACACCCCGAGCGTGTACAGGAGATTCTACCTTTGCCGCGTGTTTTTCGATCAGAAGCCGAGTCATCTGTGGGCAGTAGACAGATGATGCAGAGGTCCAGGAGGACCAGACCAGCAGTTGGGCGATCTCGGGTTTTAGGACCGGTGGTGCGGGGCACCCGAGGTGGGGTCAGAGCCAGGCGTGCCAGAAACGGACAATGTTACTCCTGTGGCGGAAATGGTCACCTGGCACGTGACTGTCCGACTCCTCGATCCGCAGGCTTGGAGGGAGCCACCGAGGTTGAGGCAGCGACAAATGCTGGAGCTCTGGGAGTAGGTGGACAGGGGAGGAACTAGTGGATACGTCTTTTGTACTTCTAGTTCCATGTTGATGTTGCTTTTGTGTAGCGTCTTGTGATATGAGCTGCAATAATAAAAGACGCATACCTTTGTGATGTTTTCTTTCCTGTCCTCCTTTGTGATGTTACTAAGAGGTTCCAGTTGACTGTTGACTTGACCCTCTCTTGTGAGACATCTACTGGAGGAGACCCAGTTACCACACACTGATGCCGACAGTGTGACTCAACCCTTGGAGGCGAGAGTAACGGTTGGATCTCTTAGTAGTAGCGTCGAGGCCTTACGACGTCATCCTTGGTATGGATTAGTATCATCCATGTTAGGATTGACTGTTTTAGGCAAAGAATGTGGTCCATCCAGGGGATGAGGCCAGGTTTCTCTTATCGGCAAAGAAGAAATCTCGCAGCTCTTGTGGGACCAGAGATGGTCCGGGCCACGTCAGAAGAGGTCCATGTCATCCAGGAGCGGATGAGGAAAACACAGAGCCGGCAGAAGTCATACGCTGACAGGAGGCGGAGGCCACTAGAGTTCGAGGGTGGTGACCACGTCTTCTTGCGGGTCTCACCTCGACGTGGTATTCGGAGATTTGGCTGAGGCGACAAGTTATCTCCGCGCTTCATCGGACCCTTCCAGGTCCTCAGCAGGGTTGGTGAGGTGGCTTATCGCCTGGCTCTACCACCTCAGATACACCGGGTGCACGACGTCTTCCACGTGTCTCAACTGAGGAGATACGTGCACGACCCGACGCACATATTTGACCATGGGGATCTTGACGTTGACGATGGGGCGACTTTTTCGGAGGTCCCGGTGGAGATAGAGGATCGACAGGAGCGGGTCCTACATGGGCGATCGATTCCTCTTGTGCGCAACAGATGGCGGCACGGGAATCTCCAGGAGAGCACATGGGAGCGGGAGGCTCAGATGCGTGCTCAGTACCCTCTTTTGTTTCCCTAGTTTTTGATGTATCTTTACGGGGACGTAAATCCCTGAGGTGGGAGTAATGTAAAGACCCATAAAATTCAAGGGAAATTTTTTTCTTAATTTTCTTTAGAATTTTACAAGAGCGCGGTTTCAGACGGCACCTGATTCCGAGGCCCGGAGTTCCCGGAATTAATTTCCGAAGTTTGGCTCGGGTACGTTCAGTGAACGAACGAGCGAGAATTTCTAACTTTTGATACGGTGCTCGGAATTGAAATCCGAGGGCACCGATGAACTCGCAGCGCCGATTTTCGCTTAAAGAGACCTTTTCGGAAGTTGCGTTTGTTGCGGGTTGAAAGTTAGTTTTTGGGTTTTTAGTTTAAGTTAAATAAAATTTGTGAGGAACAAATTTTATTTTTATCTTGTTAAGTCCTACCAAAGGGAGTTGGGAGTGGGACCCACATCCACTTAACCTCCCTTGGGAGGATTAAGTGAGGTGGGGTCCACACGAACCCCAACTCCTCAAATTCTCTCAAAACCTCCCCTTTAACTCTTTTCTTTTAATGTTGTCAACTTAAGTTACTTAATTAATTAAGGGAGTTAAACCCTTTTTGAATTTCAAACCTTTGAATTCTTGTGGTTAAGTTATGTAATAATATAAGTTAAAGCTTATATTATTCTAGGGGATTCTTTTACCACCTTGGGAGGATTTCTTGAGAGCTTTGGAAGCTTTTCTTCTTCTTCTTCAACCTTGACGAAGAACACGAAGAACGCCGTTCTTCAACGAAGAACTTCTTCGCCGAAGAACACGGTCTTTCCGCGACGCCGTATCCGCGACGTGACGTTCTTCTTCCGCATCATCTTTTCCGCGACGAACGCCATCGACAACGACTCTTCCTCCGACGTCAAAGGAATCGACACCGATATTCCACGACTCCGTCAACGTGCGACTATCGAGGTAGGGGTTGTTGATTTCATTTTGGTTTCCTTATTTCTTTTCTTGCTCATGGATCGCATGTCTACGTGAGGCTTTGAATTATTTTATTTAAGTGTTATAGTTAACGCGAGGGGGGCCGGACCGCACGAACACGGCCGAACCCCCCCTCCATCGTTCTTGTTTAATTCTTGCGGTGGAAGCAAAGTGGCGTGGTGTCGTCGCACCACGCGGATTACCGTACGTTTATTTTTACGCGGCGCCGTCGCGCCACGCCGAGGTAGAAACTTCATGAACGCGACGCCGTCGCGTCGCGTTGAAAAGAATCAAAGTACGGCGAAGGGGCGCGGTGCCGTCGCACCATGCCGGATGACGAACGCCGCGGCCGGTTCCGGGCCGCGGCGGGACGAGGAGACCGCGGCCGGTTCCGGGCCGCGGTGGGACGAGAAGACCGCGGCCGGTTCCGGGCCGCGGCGGAAGAGGAGACCGGCGGCTGGGCCGCCGGCGTCGGAAGTCGAAGGCGGGACCGGAATTTCCGGTCCCGTTGGAAAAAACCGGCCGGCCAGCTGGCCGGCCGGATGACATAAAACCGGGGGAATTAAATCCCCCGGCCGGTTCATTAAAACCCCCCTCTTAATGAGGGGTGCGGTTCTTGAGGGAAGGGGGCAGCCGGCCCCCTTGGTTCGGCGCCAGCAGGCCCCCCCACGTGAGGGGGGGGGGGGGGTTTAAAAGAATCGGCGCGGCACAAAGGCCGCGCCACTTTGAAGAACCGCGAGGCTTAGCCCCCGCGTGCGCAGCCCGTGCGGCGCCAGACGCCGCCTCCGCGGCCCGCCGCCGCCGCGTTCCGCCGCCGCCGCCGCCGCGCCGCCGCGCCGCCCAAGGGGGGGGGGGGGGGGTCGGGCCGGGTCGGCCCGGACCCGGACCCCCCCGTTTCGAACTAGATTTGGTTTTTGAACCATAACTTGAGCCTCGGACCTCCGAATGACGAACCGTCTGCGGCAACGCGATCCTTGGATCGAGACGGTCGTTTCGGTATATCACACTCAAGGTTTCGGATTACTTTGAGTTCGGCCGGGTTGGTTCGTTCACGAAACCAACCGGGCCTTCGGAGCGGAAACGCTCATATCTTGAGCCACGAACGTCCGATTGACGCGCCGTCAGTCGCGTTGCGTTCCTCTTAATGAGACGGATCTTTCGGCATACTCCGGCCGAGGTTTGGACGCAGGTGGAGTACGGTCGGGTTGGTTTTGCCTTAAAAACCAACCGGGCCCCGGAGACGAAATAGCCAATAACTCACAGATCGGGCGTCCGATTGACGCGCCGTCTGTTTCGTTGACTTCCTCTTGATGAGACGGAACTTTTGACATACTCCGCCCGAGTTTTGGATGCAGTCGGAGTATGGCCGGGTTGGATTGTACCCGAAATCCAACCGGGCCCCTGGAACGGGAAAGCTGATATCTTTCAGACCGGACGTCCGTTTGACGAACCGTCAGCGGCGTTGGTGTTTACGTTTAATAACGGTCCCTATGAGTATACCCTATGGGAGTTCGGGGTACAGTTGAGATACGGCCGGGTTTGGTTCGCACTCGAAACCAACCGGGCCCCTGGGACGAAAAGGCTAATAACTCAGAGACCGGGCGTCCGATCGACGCGCCGTCTGTTGCGTTGAGACCCCTGTGACGAAACGGACTATTGAGATACTTCTTTGCGGGACTTTGTGATACTTGGAGTATCGACCAGTAGCTCGTGGAGCGGACCCTCCCGGTGATGAGCGTGCGGAGTACGGAGACCGTGTAACTGGCTGAGACCTGACGACTGCTTGACCGACTCGACTTGGAGTGAGTCGACTAGCCCAGTGGACGGAGCACTACTTTCTGAGGTGCAGACCCATGGCGGACGGAGCACTACCTGTGTGACAGTGCAGACCCGCGGTACTCGTCCGGAGAGTACCTCAGCAGGCTACTAGGGGGTGTGCACTACTGTGTTTTGGTGACATACCTCGGCGGGAAGCACTACTGTGTCTGGGTGGCTGACCCGCGGTACTCGACAGGAGGAGTACTTCAGCAGTCTTAGGTTAGTGAGCAGTACCTCGGAGTCGTGACAGGACCACTGTACACTCTAGAGACGGAGCTCTTCAGCAGTTACGGTTTCGATAATGAAAATCCTGGTTTGAGCTGAGACTTTTGACCTTGTGTTTACCTCATGATTGAGATGGGTCACCTGCTAACTTTGGTATATGTATGGGCATATACCCGGGTAGTGGTTATCCGTCGTTTTCACAATCCTTGTGTTTCCTCATGCTTGAGATGGGTCACCTGCTAACTTTGGTATATGTATGGGCATATACCCGGGTAGTGGTTATCCGTCGTTTTCACAATCCTTGTGTTTCCTCATGCTTGAGATGGGTTACTTGATAACTTAGGTATATGTATGGGCATATACCTAAGTAGAGTTTATCTGTTGAGATCTTCTTGTGGTTATCCTTGTTGGTTTTAGTGAGACCTTGAGGGTCTCGGGGTCCCTACTGAGTATCGTTATAATCACCCCTGCACGGGCTATGCCCGCACCTCGTTGTGTTGGTTGCAGACGACGACCAGTACTGACAGAGGCCGAGTGTTCGAGGACTAGACGGTACCTGGAGGTGGAATATACGACGAGGCGGTACCCAGAGGCAGACCACTGGGCGGGACATACTCGGAGCAGACGACGGGACCCGAGGAGCAGAGGAGCTATCTGTACCCACCCTTCAGGTGGGATTTCCAGTGGTCAGCTCGGCGTAGCAGCTTTACTTTTCAGTTGCTGTTTTCCCTTTCGAGTTGTACTTTACAGTTGGGCTTGTATTTCCGGCCCCTTTTTACTTTCCGCACTTTTAGTTGTACTCTGTTTTTGCTTAGTGTTACTTTCCGCTTGCTTACTCTGTGGTGTTTGTTTACTTTACAAAGGCAATGCCTTCCCTTTTTACCGGGATTTACTTCTTGGTGCTAGTCGCCAGCCCCTGGCCTATGGAAGGAGGGCTTGGGGTAGTCACGGCACGGACCCCGAGGGCGGGTCGTGACACACTATGTGAATCAATGTCTCAATCATCAGAGTATACCCATATGATAATATTTGATAATAATAAAGTTATAATACAACAAAAAATGAAGAGTAATTTTTAGTTTTCTTATGTTGTTATTGTAGAATTGTGTCATTTGAACATTGTATTAATGATATAAAAGTTATATGAATTATAGATTATATAATGATTGTACTGCAATACTATTTCATGAAGGATTTTAGATTGAATGGTACTAAGAAAAGTGACTCAATAGCAAGTTAATATTTTTTGAAAATACATGGATGAGGAAAGATAAACCTTAATATAGTTCTAATATTGAGGTAGTGATTTTGGAATAAGATATGATTGGTTTGGATAAATTATATTGGATATTCTTTACTACCTTGAAACTGATTAATGATTTATATATTCCATGATTGTTGGTGTTTATAACATTTTGGGATATAAGGACTATATCCGGTATTCTATAAGGAATAAGGGAGAGTGAATGCATTCAATAAGGTTTTATGGTAATTCCAGGTGTTACCATGTTTTAAGAGAATAAATGATGAATGTATTCACATGTTATTATATGGATCAAAGAGATATTCAATATGTTTACCTTCTTTATAAATTTTGGACTGTGAGTTTGGAAAGAAGTATTTTAGATAAGTCTAAAGGTTGGAATTGATTAAATTTTACATTGGATACAATTATTTAAGGTTAAAACATTTCTTAATATTATTTTTGGATTGTTATAAAAAGTACAACCCAGTGGTCGGGTGGAAACCTGTCGTGTCGAGCAAGGCTGCGGGACTTGAAACTGCAACCGAAGGGCGACAAGGGTGCATCACCTACCACTGGCCCAAGTGATTTCTTTGTTTTATAATGTAGTTTTTTTTAAATGGTATGAAATATTAATTATAAATTCTTTTTTTGGAATCCTATACGATTAGGATAAATATAATATTTTTGAGTTCTATTATATTTTAAAGTGAATGATGAATTTGTGGTAGAAATTAGTTAACGGATGAAACTCTAATTGTCAAGTATTATTTTTTTATTTATTATATGAAGAAATTAATTCTTAACCATTATTAAAGGGATCTTAAAACCAAAAATGTGTTATCCTAATAGCTTATATTTTTTTTGAACCGATGATATTTTAAATCATTATAGATTGATGGGTTTGAGGCCCTCAATTTTACACTTGTTTGTGATTGATGAACTCAATAAATCCTTAAAAATATTTACATTTTCCTCCAATTATGGGTCTCTAATTTCCACCAAATTTCTCATAATCGAGATCATAATTTAGCTGTGACGTTTTTCATTTCCCTTTCCCTCTTATTAAGACTAAATTTTATTAACCGAATTTTTGATGTGGGTTTTCCACAAAGGTATTTTTCTATTTTGAACCTTTTATTTTCAAAGAACAATTTCAAGTTGCGAGTACAAAATTTATTAAAGGAGGGGAGAATGTAACACCCCATTATTTCATAGTACGTTATCTCTTCAAAATAATTCAATAACTTGCGCTACACGCAACACCATGTTCGAGCGCACCACAACTTACCAAGCTAGTAGTTCAAAAAGAGGTTATGAGTAGTATTAACTGAATTTTGAATTTTATATACTCCATATAATTTTATAATCCATATTATGTGTTTCTTAGCCATAATATAAGAAAAAACTCATTTTTTCAGATAGAAGATGTTTTTTTCAAAAAATGCAATTTTACTACCTTTTAATGGAGAACCCTTTTTTAAGACCAATATTTTAAACTTTTATATATTCAATTTATTGGAATTAAATTATTCTTTAGAAGATAAACATAAAAATTTAGTTTGTATAAATTGTTTTGTACTTTTCTGATAACTTTCATGTTTTGATGAATAATGAAAAATACTAAATTTTAATTGAAAATAACTTTTTTAATCGAAATAATTAATAGTGTTAAATTATGAAATTGAATGGTTTGAAAGTATAATTATCTTATATTTTTAAAATTTAATACAATATTTTTCATTAGATGTAATTTCACTTTTAAATTTGACATAAACACATGTTAATCTTTTGATAGTTTTTACTTTTCAAAAAACACGCCTTTCGATTTTAACAACGGGAATTAATTTTAAATTAATTAATGAAACTTTTAGGTTTTAAATTTTGTAAAATAAACATAATTTTTGGATTCATAATATCAAAATTATCTCAGGGTAAATTTTTGGTATTGTTCTGAAAACATTCAATTTTTGATGAATAGTGAAAACACAGCATTATTATTTAAAACCGAATTTTATTTAAATAATTATTATTTATAAATTTATTTTAAAGATAAAATAGATACATAATACCTATATTAGTTCAATTTAATTAATTGGAGTCATTTTATAATAAGAATTTATGTATTAAAGTTTATTGTATTATTTAACGTCTATTATCCACCTTCTTGGAACACTTGCAAATTTGCATAAAACGCAATTTTACCACTTCTGTGAATTCAATTTCAAAAACATGAGAGACACGGTTGACATCAATAAGTAAAATTTGGTTCAATAGGATGAAAATAATTTTTGGTGAATAGTAACTTTTGAATTTTATTTACCATAGTGGAATGTAAATAAGGCAATTAAAGGTAAAAATGATATTACAATTACCTTAACACATGTCTTAATTCTATTGGATAAGTGTATTTAGACCAAAATAAACCTTAAGAATAAAATATGACCCTTTTTTTCCACATGTATTATATTATAACATTTATCATTATTTTATTTAAAGAAGAGTTTAAAGTATTAAATTCAAAGATTAATAACTAAACCATTTTTAATTTAGGGTTATACATAAGATAAATTAGACTATAAATATTCATTATAAAGATAAATATATTTCCTACATCATGGAATTTTATTTATAATTTTTAAAAATTAAATAATTAAATTTATTTATGACGCAATGATGATGCAATAATTACCTTATTAATTAAAGATTAAAATAATTGATATTATAAATACAAAAATAAATGTAAATTGAGGATTTTTATGACATCCAAGAATTTTTAGATGAATATTACATGTTAGAGTTGATTAAATGTATTTATTTGAAGTAATCATGTTGTGACGACACTCACAAAAACCAAATACTAAATAGTGTCAAAATTGACATAAATGAGTTTCTAAAACAAATATTATATTATTAAATTATATAATAGTCCTAAAAATAAAGGTTCATCCATAGGACTTATATAATAATAAACATTTCATTAATTAACCTCTTGGAGTTCTTTTTGCATTTTATAGTAAGTTTATTAACCATATAATATAAAAATATAAGGAGACATGGTAAATGTTAAACCATTTAACTAAGAGTTAAAACTAAAAGATAAGGTTAATATGATAACCTAAACTTGTCTAAACCCTATTTGTTGAGATTATTTTGACCCATAACCACCTAATTCTTTAAATAAGTTCATTTATATCCATTAGGAACCAAATATTATTGTATAATAAAATAACATTTCTTGTTTTTCCTATGGAGCCCCACACCCCTCTTATAAAAGGGAACTTCCCCTTTTCTCAAATTCACACCTCCAAAGCCATTTGTATTGGCCAAACCCTACCCAAATAACCTCGAAACATCCCTCAATTCAACCTAGACGCATTACCTTAAGCATAAATCTTACTTATGGAGCCCTTTTGTTCAAATCAAAAGGAAAGACCCGAAGAAAAGGTAATTATTTTATCACCTCTTTCAAAGTTCTTTTCTTCTAACACTTTTTCTTTGTTATTTCCACGCCAAAATAATAACTTCAGTAACTTCAACATTCCATTATGTTATTATAAATATAGTACAACCATATTCATTATTCTATCCATCCTATAAATCATAATGTCTCCATGCATGCGTACGTACAACTTACCATCTCCACCCTGTGGTGTAATTTGTTATTCAATGGTGGATATTATATCATTACGACCACAAAGTGGAAGTTGTGTTGTGGATGAAATTTTAGAAGGAGTTCTATTTGGAATTATTGTTTTCAAAGATTATTACAAAAATTAGGCATGAGTTTATCTCTGTTAATAAGGGTATCTTGAGTGAATGGGAGTTCGGGATCATGTTCAAGTACCTATTTCACTTTTACTTTGATGTATTTATAGATGAGGATACCTGAGAACAATTCTTGGAGGAGGATCTTCACCCAACAATCATGTATATAGTCTCCCTATTAATTATTTACATATATCTAGTGTTATAGAAGGTAGATTTTATTGAGATAATTTTTCTCTAGGAGACTATCCTTGAGAGATAGTTTGACGTGGTGTCTCTAGAAGCATAATTCGAGTAGTTTGTAACATATGTTTAGGCTATCGCGATTTTGACTAGTGGGAAACATATCATAATAAATCCCTCCACATACTTCTATGGAAGGTGGATCTTGATAACCTACCACAAAACTTTAATTTTATTCATATTCCATTAGTATATATTTAAACCACCTAGATTAGTGCTGGACTACTCAAGGAGGATAATTTTAGACGGGCTTTCAACAACAACAGTAATAGCCTCTAAGGAATTTTAAATAGCATGGACTATCAGAACATTTTCAACAGATAATGGTAGAAGGTGTTTGGATGGGAGAGACTCATTATTTTCCCCATAATTAGGTAAATAGGCTATATAATGGTCTTGGTGTCCTAAATCCATGTTTCAAAGGAGGAAGGCATAGTCAGATTCATGCGATGAAGGATACAACATTGACCAGGCTAGAGGTTATCTAATGAAATATTAGTTTATAATCTACCATTATTTGTCACTTATTTGAATTGGGAGCCTTAAAATACATATTTCACCTTATTTGGTATGTACATTGGGATCTCTTATAGAGAATATTTTCATGCCCCTGCTATTATCTTTTTCGGTTAGAGGAGAGAATGAATTGATTGATGTGTATCAGGGATTTTTATTGGTGATGGGAGATTAACTAGTCAATGGGTTATTTTTTCTGGCTATATATACATCCATATTATGTTATCCCTTATATATATTGTTTGTATTAAATTCATGTATTATTCAAATACTTACATAGGATAGTTTCATTTTCATATGGAGAGGGCCAACGAGTGAAGTTCATTTGAAATAGGAGTTATCAGATGGAATATAGGAAAGTGGATCCTATTTTGTCTGTGTTTATAGAGATATAAGTGGATACTTGTGAAGAGTATTTTCCTTAGATTTTTTAGGCTTTATTATATTGTATCCCAGAAGAATTTATGACACTACCCTAACTGATGCGATATCGGGTTTGGGAAAGAGTTTCAACCTATAATGTCTTCAATGTCAAGAACTCCTAATAAAATAGCTATAATTCGAGGATACATTTCTATGATTTTACGAACTGACATTTAATTTGACCTGGTGTTTCTCTTTTTGGTGCTCTAGTGTTGATCTATTAAAATTTAAAAAAATATTATGAGGATTTTTTTAGACTACTAGAAGTTTAATTAGGTAAGTTTCAAGAACTACTACCCTCTTATTAGGATTGATGATCTGTTCGACAAGAAGAATGAATCCAGTTTGTTTAATAACTTTTTATTATAGAAAGGAAATCACTAGATGTGGATGAAATGTGAATATGTTCCAAATACTACATTTATTTGGATTTATGTGAACTTAATGTTCATAGTTCTTCCATTCATTGTCATGAATACACTAGATGTGTTCATACATATTTTGAACTCCACATTTCAAAAGTTCATCTAAATGTTCAATTTTATGTCCTCTTATAGAAAAATATATATTGGAAACTATCCATGTGTATGTTTTGGATGACAAAGTTGTTTTTATTTTTACTTTTTGTTTCTTAATAAGTTGTTTCCATGTACCCATTGAAGATCGAGTAAGTTTTTTCTTGGGAAACCCCAAATAAATTGGTAGAATTTCATTGGGGAGAGTAGGGGATGATTTTTTATTTATTAGATTACGTTAGAATCATCATTGATGATGTATGTGGGGGATTAAAAAAGTGGATTCTTAGAGGCAATGGTGATGCATGACCATGTTGTCCATAATGATGCTCTAGAGGGATGGTAGGTGGATGGTCAGAACCAGATGTTGTTCTATGGGAGTTTTTTATTTTATTGGTAATGTGTGAATTATTTCTCCATGAGTTTCACAACTCATCTCTAGTGGTACATCCTAGTGTCATCATAATTTTTATTTTCTTTAATAGATTGATTTGGTGATCATAGATGAAACAGTTGGTAGAGGAGTTTATGGTGAAGTGTCTTGTTTTTTCTCAAGTTAAAGTAGAAAACAATTTTCGTGGAGGTTTATATCATCTGGGTATGTTATTTAGTGGAAATGGGATGAACTATCAATGTATTTCATCATTTGGATACCCCCTCCTAGGGAGGATGTGATGTGGTTTGGGTGATTGTGGATTTTTTGATGAATTTAGCTCACTTTCTATAGATTTATAAATTGAGTGTCCTAGATGTAATAATGAGGAGGTATGTGGATTATGAAGTTAGGATTCATAGGGTATTAAGTAAAATAATCTGCAATCAGGATAATCAATTTACCACATGGGTTTAGAGGGTAATGCATCAAGCCTTTGGCTCCCATTTGTGATTTAACACTAATTTCCAACCTCAGATAGATGTGTATATCTTACTGACTATCTAAATGTTATAAGATATGTTGCAAGATTGTGTCATTGATTTTTTATATTAGGGGTAATGTAATATCCCTTACATGAGTTCACTTACAATAATATCTTTCACTATTCCACTGGTATAGTTTTGTTTGATGTTTTTTGTGAGTTCACATGTCATTCTATGTTGTATTGGATGGAGGTTGGGAAGGCAATGGTTCTTGGTCTCTATGTGGTACAGAGCAAGATGAGAATATCGGGATGATCCTAGAGTAGATAAGGGGGTTCCAAACTATTATAAGGATTATGATTATCAATTACAGAAGTCCTTGAAGTTCAATTTTTGAATCCATGTTTTATTGAGGGTTTCACCTCATTATGGGAAATAGAGTTTTGTCCAGATGAGTAAGCATTATCAATGGTTCATTGGGACTTTTGAGTTGTTAGGAGAATGTTTTAAATGTGGTGTATTGGTTTGAAATTCCACCATATCTAGATAGGATCTAAAAAATCTTTCTCATATTACAAATTCATTTGTATCTTCATGATGACTCTGACATCATTAACTCAGGATAGTTGGAGATTAAGGATCACATGATGTTTATAGAGTGACCAATATAGATCTAAGACTATCAAGGGAAGGTTCTATTATAAAAAACCATTACATTGTTTTGTGTGTTTCAGATGTATGGGTTCCTGGAAGAGAGTAATTGGGAGTTTGAAAATAAAATACATTCCTAGTAATCATATTTTTTTTACATTTTCTTACATTTTTCTTTGAGATTGTGATGTTTCTAACATACTAGTTTATGGGATATTACTTTCCATTTATGTTGATGTCTGTTATTTCTTTTAGTATATGAATAGGGTAGAACCCCTTTCTAATCAATTTGAATTATATTTATGATATGTTTTCAAACTATTATAGTGAGTCAGTTTCATCCAAAGATGATAATATCTTGATATAGATTGTGGGTTTTCATGACTCATGGGAACGAGGTAGTGTTGTATTCTATTTGAGGAGGTTTCTGGATTGGGTTATGTAGATATTTAATGTTAATGTGGATTTTTCGTATGAAAAAGATGTGGATTGTGTCTAGTGTGAGAAATTTATATGTTATTCCTTGTGATATGGTGATGCGGTTATGCATGGTGCATTTTAGATGTTTTGGTTTTGTGTTTTTATTCAGTTATAGTTTTTGCAGTGTAATGAAATACTAAGAGATATCTCATACAATAGTTATGAAAAACCACATATTTTTTTTAGGTTCTGTTTGGATTATATTTGCGAGCTATCAAATGCAACAGTTTGTGCCTTATTAGCCTATTAAATTTATATTGGTTTTGTTTTAGGTTCTTAGAGGAGTATCAAGGAGGGTTTAATGGAGTTTGGGTTGTATATTTTCTACATAATGTGGTTCAAAAAGTGAATATCTATTCCCATCATGAGAAGATGATTCACAAAATGGTTGTTAGAGATTCACCAATTCATTTTGGATGAAGAGTTTTTTGATAAATTAATTCACGATGTGAAAGGATGATTTATGAAATGAAATAACTTGAGGTCGAGGAACCATGAAAATAAGTACATGTTCATTGAATTTGTAGTTTTATGAATTCATGTCCATTTTTTCACATCCTAGATTTGTAAGACTCTCAAAAATTAAGGATAGAAGTTGTGTTTCATTTCTTGAATAAACTAATGTCTAATTGTTTTTATCAATTTCAGGGATCAAATGAATTCCTTTATTCATCACTCATTTTTCTCAAATAACGGGTCAAACCTAGTTGATTTTGGGAGATAATCTTGACCATCTCACTCTAATTTGATCCTTAGATTATAGATTGTGATAACTTTTAACCATGGGTTGGTTCTCTTCTCAATCCACTTGTTTCCTTTCATTCATCTTTTAGGGATTCGTAGTGGTGAAACAATTTTTATTGGGGTGATATTGGACTATGACTTTGATGATACATTTTTTTTATTTTAGGCTAATCTGAGGGTTGATAATGTTTTATGGTTTCTAGATTATTCCTCATTTACCTATTGTTCATGGATAATTAGAAAGCTTATTTGAGGTAGAATATCTTCATTCTACCTCTAATTATTTTCATGTGTACATATTTTATATTTTCTTGTCTATTAGGTAAATAGTTAGGGTCATTTTAATAAAGAAAATGAATTTTCATCAAGTAAAATTTTTGGGAATGGGGATAAATTGCATGTTTTACTTATTTAACTAAGTTAATATAATCCCTTAATCAAATTTTTTTAAATTCATGATGTGGTACTATATGTGGGTGTTCTTGGTGTGTTTTCTTATATGATATGATTTTTTTTAGTAATGGTAGTGAAAAATAGGGTTGTAAAATAACTAGACCAGTGATGAGATTATTGGTTGTAAGGGGATGTGATGTGTGATGGTGGTGATGTGTAGTGGTTGTGACATTCAGTTTTTCTGGTGAGATGGGTTTTCTGATGTGGTGTTATGGTGATGGTTGATGTGGTATGGGATAACTGTTGTGTGGAGTGGTTTTTTTATTTTCCAATTTATCCATGAAAAAATTATAATGATGAAATAAAATGTCATTTTTCGGTAAATAAATTAGAATAGATAGGGATTTATGTGTCGTAATTGGATTAAATTAATTGAAGGATAAATGAATGGAATGTGTAATGTTAATGAAATGGTTTAGTACATGATAGTTAGTAGAAATTAATTAAATATATAAAATGGATGAAAAATTAATTTCAAGTGTAAATTTGTTCTATGTATGGATATTTGTTCTGGTGTGATTCATTTAGTGTTGGTAGTAATTGGGGTGGTCATCATGTTGTGGAGTGGTAGTGTTATGGGGTACGCTAGTGGAGTTTATGTGAACTCATTGGTTGGGTATTGAGGGATATCAATATATCATGTACTTTTTGAATTTCTATATGCATACCAACTATTTTTGTTAACCTTACCAACACCCAAAGGTTTTATGTTCATGTTTTCCCCAACATCAATGATGGTGGTGATACAAATGGCTAGCTACCCTAAAATTTCCAATCTTCCTTCAATAGTGATGACATGGTTTTGGTGTTAGAGATTACCCAATGGTGACATGTATTAGTGTTTTAGATTACCTATTCATTATGAGGATGTGATATGTAGTGGTGGTAATCTGTGGTGGTAGGAGGAAATGACATTGATTTCATCCATGTTCATGATACCCTATTTTGAAATTATGTGATTAGGTTAAGATGCGATGAGGGATGATGCTAACACGAGATGATAGAACTTTCAAAGGGTAGGTATGGATGATTCTTAAACCATATAGAATATGGTGGGATATTATATGTGATATTTATGTAAGGGACATAATAACAATGTAACTCCACAATATTTTCATTTTCGGTTATGTCTCTTAATTATTACCATGGTAATGGGTAACTTGTTTAATATAGGTTAAAAATAAAAAGATAAGGACAAGAAAATTACCATAAAAAATTACATTATTTTATTTTATGATTAATTTTGGTTCATAAGTACTAATTTTTCTAATATATGTCCTTTGGTTTCCATTTATAAGTGATTATGACATTTATAATATTTTATTTTAATAAAAGCCAATGATGTCCAACTCATAATTTTATTCAATGTAACATTTTTAATATGTGGTTATCCAAATTATATATTTGACTAAAAATATTCATATGAAATATAA
The DNA here is from genome assembly GCA_963277665.1 of Viscum album. Taxonomy (NCBI): domain Eukaryota; kingdom Viridiplantae; phylum Streptophyta; class Magnoliopsida; order Santalales; family Viscaceae; genus Viscum; species Viscum album. Next base: position 237,227,534 of record OY728159.1, read on the forward strand.
AATATTTATGTTTATCATTGTAATTAATTTTAAATTTTTAGTGAATAAATAATTTCCCAAAATTATAACACAATGTTGATGGAGTAATAATTTTATCATGGAAATATAAAATAAATGTTAATAAATATTTTAAAATAATTAAACATGTAATTATTAACGTGATAAAATATTTTAATATATTACCTTGAAAAGTTAGGGATGTAATTAATCATTTTTTTTAAATTATAAATGTTTTCTTGATATTATTAATGTCAATGTAATGAATAGTGCATAATGTTGACATTATGAATATTTGATAGTAAATTAGATTTTATAAAATGATAAAAATTCCCTAAAAATTGTTAATTCATCCAACATATTTTTACATGATTTTAAAATTTTTCCATGGTCCATTTATTTGTTGTTTGGTGCTTTATAGTAACTAAATTAACCCTATAAGATTAAAAATTCACGTTGTCACAGAAATAGTTAAAGGGGTTAAATATGGGTTAAAACCAAAAGATAAGGGTATAAGTTGAGTCCAAACATATCTAAAATTTATTTAATATGTGTATTTAGACCCATAATAATCTTATATTAGAAATAACTCACTTTGGATCTATTTTTAATTGAAAATTAATTTATATTAAATTAATATTTTTGAAAATTCAAGGACTTTTCCTCCTCTCTCTTATAAAATTGTACATATTCTTCTCATTAATTAACACATTAAAACCCATTTTCTTTCATCAAATACCTACCAATTGTATTATTAAAATCAATCCATTAATTGAAAATATATTCTTTTAGGAAGGATATCATCCTTCTGGGTCTTAAGGTTTTAATCAAAGGAGGTTTTCCAAAGAATAGGTATGGTTTCAATCCATATGTTTTTTTATTTATTATTCCACATCATTACAATATTATTCAACTAAGATAAAATAATAAAACCAGTATCATAAATATAATGAGATACAAGTATGTTTATATCAGAACTGATATACATCTTCACTTCAATCAAATGGGAAATGAAGATGTTGTCCGTGTATACGGCGGATTATAGCTTTGTGAGCCGATGTGATTCATTTTCCGTTATCATTTCTCAAATTTGGTTATAGTGACATAATTAATACTTATATACAATATTAATTAAATATTTATCATTCTGGAAATATAATGTATCATTTATCCTTTTACCTTTCTATTCATTTAAAAATGATAACGCCATTTCTTGTGTATATGTAAACTATCACATCCATAAAATGATGTGATTAATCTTTCATCACCGCATCATATTTATGATATATATAAGTACATTTAAATAATTAATATTATTTATATATGATTTCATGATCATTTTAAAAAAATAAAACAATACTTACCTTCTTCCCATAACGATCGTTGAAAAATTGAAATCTTACTCATGCCTATGTATAGCATATCGTCTCCATGATTGTTACGTAGTTTATTTTTCATAACCATATTTAATGGATGGATGATAGATTATAATTTATGTATAAATTAGATAATAATTTATTTATTTTTAATCTGAGGATAATCAAATTATGATCTTTTTGACCATAGTAAAATTATAGAAAGCATTTTGGACTTATTATCCAAATATCATCAAAACATATGACATGAACTTAAATAATTATGTAATTGTTATAACATGGTAATAAGTGAAAAAAAGTTAATAATAAACATGATAAAGGTTATAAATAATGTAAATATCTAACCTAGTTTTATTATTCAATAATACAATGAACATGCATGATGAGTCAGACTCAAGGTAAGGGATTTCTTTACTAAATTTTCATTCAATTGGTTAAACATCTATTTCATTGATTACGTCACACTAAAATTATATGTGAAATTAATATTTATTATATTATATTTTATTTTCACCTATGTTATATGGATTTAAAGTGGATACACATAATTAATTCATTTTATTAACACTCGTTTCAATTATATAATCTTTGTGAGGGTTTCTCGAATCACTTTTGCTTCCAGTAGACATATTTTATATTCCCCACTTATTTATTTTCTATGGTGTATATACTACACCTTGGATATGTTATATCATGAATATATTTTCCTTTATGGTTTCCAAAGATTCATTTTATGTTATTTCTTTTAATGGGAATACAATTCAACCGATTACAAAGTGGAAAGTGTTTATTTTACCATCTCCTAATTTTTAGAGATTCTTTAAGTTTAAGTATCAGATGAGGAATATTTCACTTATATTTCCATGTTTTCTAAATTTTTTTTTTCAAAAATAATTTTACTATTCCCAATTTATTTTATAATTTTTATTTTTATCATTTTTTTGACTTTTTACAAATTGAATAAAAATTGAATCGATCCATCATTTTAAAAATAATGACCTTTCTTAGGAAAGTGTGAAATGAATGTTTTTTTAACATATATGGGTCACATGAAATTTTCTTCCATTATGTATAATTAAATACTTGAAAATTAATTTACATGTTTACAAATTTCCTTTCAAAGAAAATGATTAATTTATTACATTTGAAGTTTTTAATTTTAAAAATTAGTTTCAAAGTAAAAAGGTTATTTCCCACAAGAAATTTTCTAGAAATCTCATTATAGTGTTTTGATCTATGTTAATATTATTTTTTTAATCTTCATATGATTATTTCATATAATAATATCATTAATCATATTTATTTAGATGGATAATTATTAGTTTTATTGGGGAAATAATTGATATTCTGAATGATTAGTTCATCAAATTGGGAAAGTTATAGATTTTTTTAAAGATATAATGATTCATTTGTATTATTTATTCATATTATGAGTGCATTGGACTTATTAAGTGATGTGGGGGCCTCTGTAGCTACTTTATAAATCAATAGGTGTCATTAGAGAAACTAGATAGACAATTTTGATGGGTTCCTACCCATAGATTTAAACCATCTTAAAGATAGATCTTGGAAGTAACTATCTTGATGATATATCAATTCAGTAGCTATCTTGAGGATAGTCATTATAGTTTAGATATCCAATATTATGAATTCCCTCATTATTAATCAAATTATTGAAATTCCACTAAATTATTCAATTTTTATAATATCGATGGTTACTTTTCATTATCATGTGAATATTTGTATGACATTAATTAGTCATCATTTATTCCTATCATATTATGATAATGTTATTTACTAAATGGAATGTGCCTTAGTTATTCAACTTTATATATTATTTAGGCCTTATTTATTCATAACTTATGCTATATTCTTACCCTTAATGAGTATCTGAACTCACCCATATATTTTGATCCATTTCCCCAGGATATGAGTATGTGTTGTGTGATTGATATGTATAGATAAACTAAGGGGAATAATGTCATTATCAATGAATGTTCATTGTGTATTTTATATTTTAATATGGAATTATAATTTCAAGTGTGTATCTATTTTACTATGTATTCAATACAATTTAGTCCTTTGGGATGATATTTCTTTTATCTAGTTCCAATGTAATGAAGTAACCAATGACTCTGGTTTGCTAGATTTGGGGTATTTATAAATAGGATATTTGAAATTAGGGCATGAGAGTTGAAAATAAGTGGAAAAGTGTCTGAGAGGTTCCTTTTTTTATGTTCATGATACTATGTTAATATATAGTCTGCCTAATTTGGTGAAATCACCATGGTTAGTCTGATATTAGTTAGTTTTCTTTTTTGGGTTCTTGTAAGTTCTACTATCTATTCACAAGTGCCTTATAATTCCCTTTCTACACGTGCATTAGAGACCTTTTGTATTATCCTACTGATAATACATGTTATTCTCACTCTACATATATGATAACTATTTTTTTATATTTCCGGGTGGACATTGGGGACTGAGTTGGATGTTACTAGCCTGGGTTTTGGTGCTTCTGTTGAGCTACAACCATTGGTATTGTATTATGGTATTTACAAGGATTTTTTTTCATTATTTGATATTATTCAGGTATTGTGAGATGGTTTTAGTTTTACTTATATATATATGTGATATATTTTTAAGATATTTTTATCCTATCACCTGATTTTATACTATTATATAGGTTAATGCCTTTATTTTGTTTTATTTGTATACCCTCAGTGCTTGTCTCCAACCCGAGGTGTACTAGAGGTGGGACTCGGGGGGGGGGGGGGGTGTCATTATATATCTTCCTTAATTTTCAAACCCGGAGGGGTACATTTAGAGGGTTATCTTTTAGTCAATTCCATTACTATATTACACTTATTTTATAAATACATTTCTTCAACATTGTTTTATAGATTATGGTAAATGTGATACTCAAGTGCGGATAAGGGATGGTTTACCCTTTTTAAATTTTCCCCTTGATTTATGTAGGCTAAATAATTAATTTGATGAAATATTTTGAAATGTTAGAAAACTTTATTTATCATGATCATAAATAATAAATACATAGGTAGATTTTTTAATTTCTATGATCACTTCATTTTTGAATTTATTTTGAAATGAATATTGAGTGGAATTTAATTCCTATTTTTTATTCTTGGATATTTTCATTTTGTTTTATCATTATTAATGTTTATTCCTTTATCTAATTTCTTATTTAAAACATCAATTGTGAAAAGTTACTCTTAGAATTTTTAAATATTCCTTATTATACCATATTCCTTATAGGAACATGGGAAATTTATAACTAGTAGAACTTTATTGTTTTTCTTATTTAAGAATTATGATTTTGGACTTTATTAAGATTATTGAGTTCATCAATTGATTATTATTTACCCATTTAAACCTGAGACCTACCCTATGTTTGAACTTTTTTGAACCCCTCAGATCCCCTAAAATTCCATATATAAAACTACGTTAAATTATTAATCATCCTTCCAACACTTATTATTTGTTATTATTCCATGATTATTCATTATTGTTCTATATAGGGCAATTTGGGTTTCACGGTACCTTTGTAAGAGGGTGATAAGATGATGTGTGGAGAAGCCTATTCTTGGTGATTTGGAAAGTGGGAAAACAACTATTTGTGATTGCATTATATTGAATCCTATTTAATTTGATAGATATAAATGGATGGAAAATAGAAAAGTGAGAAACCATGATACATTGGGTTGAATTTTGACAAGACACACTCTCTCATTTCTTATCATAACTATTACATATGGTGTCACATATGGATTGATTGTGGGGATTGAGGTAATGGTTGTTTTGAATTACATGGGTGTAAGACTTATTCTTACACCCAAAAAATTATAAAAATAAAAGGAAATAATTTTTGTGTGAAAAAAGTTGGATAATTCTATATTGTTTTGTAAGTTCATATTGTGATCTATTAAGGATGAGAAGATGGTGGTGAGGCTAATATCATTTGAAATGATATTTGTAATAAACATAACTCTAATAACCCAAATATAGTGTCTAATTTATTATGTTATAGTATATAAAAGGTGTTAAATACTGAATGAATGATTATTTTAATAGTCATGGTGATCTAGATACATACATCAAACCAAATTTACATTGGGGATCAAATAAAAAATATAAAAATGGAAGAAATTTATAATCAATGGACTCATTAAAAGAGTTATTCTTAATATATTGAAGAAAGAAAACATATTAAATGTGATCAGAAATTCTCATTAGGTTTTACATACAATAGAAGCTATCTTGAGTAAAGAAGGTATAATCAACAAGGAATGGCATGTAACTGAAAATACATTCCATTTAGTCAAAAACTTGAGAAAGAAATGAATAAATGTATATTATTAATAAAAAATATATTGGATAAAAAACTAAATTATTATTGAATTAAATTATTAATATATAAAATCATTATCTCAGACACCCTGATATCTATACTGTCACAACCTTACATCAAGACAGTTTAAAATGATAGGTAAATACCCAATAAATTTGGAAATTTAATTTTTATAATGAGACTTTTCAATACCTTGGGGAAATATAATTCCAAAATCCACCTATAAATTCATTTGCAATAAATTCCACAAATATCAAATGATACATTCAATTCCTGAACAATATATCTTATCATTAAATGTTGGTATTCAATAAATAATATGGAATATCAATATTTCCTTAGTTTATCAAATAACATTCAAAGTAAAACCATGTTATTAGAAATGATATACAATTTAAGAAATAATAATATACATGATAAATAATATTGAACTTTAAGGTAAATATAATGAACAATGATTAGAATAAAGTGAATGCGTTAAGAGAAAATTAATGATGAAATAATTAATAAGAGACAAGAGATGATCATTTGTACATCATGAATATAGGTTTGTATGAAAATAATGTCCTTCAGAAGAATAAATGGAATTATAGTGAAAAATTAAAATAATATTTCATAAAAAAGTTTACTTTGTAAAACTATTGAAAACATGCTGAATAATCTAAATTTCATAAAACAAATTCGGTGATGAAGAAGTCCATCGAGACCATATACGTAAAAATTGAACATTACATTTTATTTTTTGTAAATAAAGATTCAAATGACCCCTTTTAAGGAAAAATAAAATGATTCCTTTCATACTATTTAAAAATTTTATTATAACTTAAAAAATGTTTTATAAATCAGATTTGTAAATAATTTCTTTTTGAAGACCAATTTTGAAAAATATGGAAATGGAAGAAAAATTGTCCCAATAATGATGAGAAATACGATATACTTTTCATTAAAACATTTATTTTGAAAGGGTAACTTGAATTTAATAATTATTCATCATGAAAAAATATATTTTCATGTCAAATAAAACAAAGAGGTAGTATACACACCACAAAAAATTAAATAGGTTCATATTACCAAAAATGTCTTAATAGAGAGTAAATTTAGATGAAATCCATTACCTCATGCATCAATTTAGTTAAACATGCATTAAAATCATGTATAATGGTTTTAATAAGTTTATTAAGAACCATATTTATATTTATAATATCATACATGATCCTATTATAATATCTAATCATGATTTCTTTAACAATATTTCATTATTACCATTGTTTCAGGTGTCAACTACTTCATTTTCTCGTGTATGTTTTGTCGAAGAAGTTATAATTATTGTGTATTTTTATTCTTAATTGCATTGTGTTCCATGGTGGTAGATGTAATAGAATTAGTATAAAGATACATCACCTCTAGAAAGATATTAATTTCATAAATATAACATTTATTTATTATATACTATTTTAGAACCATTGTTGATTATTATACTTGGAAAATTGATCACATCTCTTTAGGGAGACGGTAGGTTGTATGTTTGCATGAGTGATGATATAATTCCCTTAATGGATGAAAGGGAAGTGAGGTGGACGATATATTAATATTACATAATTAATATCACTTCATATGTGTCGTAAAAATTAATTATTTCCATCATTATTACTATCCATGTGAGTCGGTGATGGAAATTAAATTACATTGGTCCACGATGTTATAGTCTGTCGTACACATGAGAGATGAATTTTATTCACATTTTATGGAGAAGGAGATAGATATATATTATTCCATTAACATAATACCTTATAAGTACATGTGATATAATATTTTTATTATATTTTAATTTTTAAGACATAATTAGTTGTGTAAAAAGAAGAAGAAAATATAATGAGATTAATGAATACAATTACCTTATCTTAGAAAAATGTCCATTGGATCTCTTATTAAAGACTCTAAGGTTGGTATTTTTTAAAATTTTAGAATCTATATAATTTGTATAAGTTTTGTGGGGATATATTTTTGGGTGGGTTTTTTATATATGAATAATTTTTGAAAAAATATGGGGGGAGGGTACACTTTTATAATTGAGGAGGTGTGAAATTTATATAAACACCCCAAACTATTCGATAATGTAAATTGAATCTCAAAAAAAGGGACCAAAAAATTAATACTAAATGGGTGTGGAGGAAGGATAAGATCAATAAATATCTAAATAAATAAATAAATATTTTGTATTACCTATAAGGTTGCATACTTTTACTATTTGAGTTTTCACCATTGTAGCTAATTTTATTACCCTAATTAAATAATATTTTCATTATAAATATAAAACAGTACATATTATTTAATTTGGAATAAAAATTTATAAATAATAACTCAAATTTATAAAATATAAATTCCATGTGTTTGGAAAATTAATTTTAACATAAGCGCATATAACTCCCCAAACCTCGTTTTAAACTTTACCATGCAAAATATTTTTAACTATTTTTACTATTAATTAGAACAAAAATGAGTTGAAATTATTAACTATTATTATTATTTTTATTCCAAATATTAACACATTTTATCAAATTAAAATCACAAAATGGGAAGAATTTGTTTAAAAAAAACCCTTTAAATTGTGTCAAAAAAACAGGTTTTCAAGAAATGTATTATTTTAAGGAGAAAATGATCTTATATTAAATTATAAATATTAATAATCATTAAATTTATTTAAGTTCATATATTTATATATATAATATATAATTTTAATTTTAATTATTGACAAAAAAATAACATTTTAATTAATTAAATTGGGATGCCTTTATGCCTTTTATATAAAGTTCATTATCAATAAATTATTAATTACACATATTAAAATGAATTATTAAAATTATAAAGATAAATATTTAAATACTACATATCAATTATTCATAAAGTCTTATTTATAATGTAAATTTAATGTATTCTTTCTTTGCTTATTTTGAATAGGTAAGTTCAAAATCCATATTCATAAAAAAAAATTGGAATTTTCATCACATAAAATTTTAAAAATTTCATTGTATTATAATATTATTAATATAGGATGTTAAATTAATATAATTGAGGATTAGGTGTAACATTATTCCCCCTACAAAAAGTTTATCAAAATATTCATGGTTATCACTTTCTAAACAAACAAGTGTTATTCTACATCATAATATCCTATTGTTCCCATGTTTCTTCCTCCATTTTATAGTTTTATAAAGTTTCTTTACCATTAGAGTCATAAAATTCCTCAATACATTCACTATGGTTTCTAGAATCTCAATGGACTCTTCAAATTATGATAGATCATGTTCTAAATTTTATTTCTTTAAAGGATAGCACATGCATTGGGTGGTGCATGCACTTACATAATAATGATATATTAGAAAAATCATGTACTTTAAAGAGTATTTATGGAATTTCCAATTATTAAGATAAAACTCTTATAATTTCAAAAATCTAAAAGGTACTGATGTACTTAGGGATCATTTTCCTCTTCTTTACAAACATTAAGACACCCATATATGGGGATAATTTCATGAAAACATGGTCTCCCACTTGAATTTAAAATTATTTCCCCTTGATATATGTATAAATCTTTTACATATTTTAATTACTTTAACATGATCCAGAATAGTCTTTATCTTTTTCATTTTCTCCTTATGATGTTCTACATCTATAATTTTAATTTCTCCAACATCATCCCAACATGTTGTAGTATGAAAAATCTTTCCATATAATTTTTTATACGATGCCATTTGAGAACTTAAATGGAATATATTATTATATGAAAACTATAACGACGATATATATTGATCCTATATAACTTTAATGACAAATTATCATGACCTCAACTTGTGGTATACTTTTTCAATAATCCTTTGGTTTTTCCATAAGTTTGGGGATATTAGTTCATCCTAAAATGAATCTCAGCACCAAGAACCTTGAAAATAATCATCCATAAAATTTATGTCAAGAGATGATCATGAATGGGGACCACAAGGTTATGGGCATCTTCCCTACTAGTGGCTCGTGCACGAGAAAAAATATTTGTTGTAGTACCCCTAGTTTCTAGTATATAACCCTTATTTGATGCTTTTAATGGTTTTAAACTTAAGGATTAGGAATAGGATACTCCGGAGAACTTGGGATAAAGTTGGAGGCAAAGGGTAAGTCGCACTATCAACACACGAGTTCTCCAAACCGTGCAACTAAACGGTGCGTAGAAAACCTTGGTGGAAGTGGATTCCACATGGTCAGTGCAAATTATTTCTAACCATGTGGCCAAACCATGCAGGAAGGGTGATTGAGGTATTAGGTAACACACGGTTAGCACACGGTTTGTCAAACCGTGCGGACTAACCATGCAGTCACTTAAAATTAGATCCTTAAATTGTGGATCAAACTCGTTTTTCCTCAAATTTCCTCATTAAAGCTTCTAAGCGGCCCTAACTCGGGATTTTGGTTCTCCTAAGGTCAAAGAGGGTTCTCCCATCGTTCTGGAGACGATCCGAAGGATTCTCTTGGCGAATCGAAGCTGGATTCTTGAGGTATGTGATCGTTCTCCTTCGTTCTTGATTGTTTTCTTAGATCTACTCAGATATACTTCTCTTCGTCTCTCAGTTTCTTAGATCTACGCCTATTATGGGTAGATCTATGTGTGTGGATGCCAAATATGAAGATATTTGGTCTTGGTTGTGTTAGGAGAAGACATCTAAGGTGGGTTTTTGGAGATTTGACCTGGGGTTCTTGAGCGTTCTTCATCCATTTCTTAGTTTTGACTTTTTCTTGAGGTAGGTGGATTCACTCTTGACTAATCTTGTTAGAATTGGTTGGCTTAGTTTCAAATTGGTTATTTGAATGGAATTTATTGTGAAAATCATGGCATAAATCTTTTTTAGTGATGATTTATGGTTTTGATGAAATTGTGAAATCTTTGTTAATTGTGTGAAAAGTGACTTGGCTATTTGAATTTAAAATGTTGATTTTAAATTATTAAATTTCTAAAATTGTAAATGGTTTGATGAGAAATGGGTTTTTAATAAAAAGGGTGTTTTATTGAAATGGTTTTGATGGATTGGGTTTTCAATAAAAAGGGTGTTTTATTGAAATGGTTTTGATGGATTTAGTTTTCAATAAAAAGGAAGCTTTATTGAAATGGTTTGAATTGTTTGAACACACTTGGTTTGGATGGAAAATGGTTTTCAATAAAAGGTATTTCATTGAAAGGATAGTTTTACATGATTGTTGAGAATGTGTGGTGTGTGTTCATATTTCATATACGGGGCTTGCTTGAAATAGGACCTTGTGATCGATGCCAAATGTTTAATGGAACGTGGTAACTATATGTACGAGGCTTGGTTGAAATATGAACTTGTGATCGGTGCCAAAGTTGTAATGGCACATGGGAAATAATTACATTGTGATGACCTGGTAGATCGACGAGAGACCGCTCATGAATATGGAACTGTCATAACGATGCATGCATGGTTGATTTCACGGGTTTGTGAAATGATTGGGGATGCCAAAACGGGATGTTTGTGAAATGGTTTGGAAATTTGTTTGGTTATTTTTCTAGAAAAATAACGTTTTGGAAAAAATGGTTTAAATTTCACATTGATGTTTTGAGCATGGATGGTTTTGGAAAACTTGTTTATATTTAGTTATAAACTGCTTTAGTGAATTTTTTTTATACAAACTGCTTTTATATAAATGTGGCTAACTCTTCTATCCTACTGGAGTGAGTAGGGAAGTCATTGGGGAAAACGTACTGAGTTTTATACTCACCCCTGCTTTGGAACTTTGGTACTTTTACTGATGTTGTATTCTGAGACACATGTAAAGGTAAAGCATCTCATTACTAATGGCTCATGGTGATGTTTGAAAGATGCTATGGAGCTTGGAGCTTGTGGAACATGGAGTTGTGGTGTCTTTTGATAGTCTCATGTTGTTCTTTCGATGTGTACCTTGATGTTTGGTTTGGTCTTCTGCTGTGTGTACTCTGATGTGGTTTAATATAAATGAAGTTATGATTTGGTATTTCATTGTTTCATGCATCATATAGTGATTGGTTAATGGATGGGTTTATTTTATTAAAGAGTAAATCATCCCCTAATTGTATTTGAAACCCTTCTCCATTTATTTCTAGCCTTTTGCGTCTTGGGGATGTCGCTTAAGGCCAAGTAATGACTTGTTGTACTCTCAAGCCAATGAGAATTAGCGGGTCATTACAAATGGTATCAGCTTGTTCGGTCCTTGCCTAACAAGTGGTAATCGATGTTCTTTGTCTTGGAGTTGAAATTACTTCTTGTATATTCCTTGGGTGGTCATCTTAGATAGGATTAGGATTGTTGGAACTTGAAATTTATAGCATAAAAGGACGTAGCTAACCTATTTATGCTGAACTTCAAGTTACCAGGGTGTTGGGTACATAAGTGTTTTCGATACACTTCTAGAATGTTGGAAATCTCATTGTCATGGGTTTAACCAATGAGATGAGCATGAAATTCATTGTATAGTAATGAATTCCCACTAGGATTACATATCTCATTTTGAGGAATGAGTAAAATTTTTATGAAAGGTGACAATTTTTGAAATATGTGGAAATTGTTTTCAATCGAAAGACTTTGAAAACAGGGTATTCGGTGTATTTTGAAAATAGATTGATTTTCAAAAAGTATGTTGAATGTTTTAAAAAATGGTTGAACAAGGAAAAAGGTTGTTTGAGAACAATGTTGTGATAGTTGATGTTATATAATTTGAAGGGCTAAGCCAACAGTTCCTAGAGAGTGAGTTTGACGGAGTTCGTTGTCGGTTTAGAAAATGGCACCCGGTAGGCGTCGTCGAAACCAACCCGAAGAAGCTGTGGAGAATGTGGTTGCACCTGAACCACGTGTGAACCAAGAGCTGGTTCAGAGTATTGCCCAAGCCTTTCAAGCTGTGGATACAGGGAGCCAGAGGAATGATCCACAACATGTGGATCATACCATCCAGTTCAGGAAGCAGAATCCACCGAACTATAGGGGTGATGTTGAACCTGGGAAGGTGGAGGTGTGACTAAGCGGGATGAATCGTATATTCAATTACATCAGCACACCAGTGGAACTGAAAGTAAATCTGGTGACATATATGCTCAAGGATCTTTCATGTCAGTGCTGGTATTTAGCGGTGCATGCTAAATTGGATAAAGGCCTTACATGGGAGGATTTTGAAGAATTTTTTAACAAACAATTCTATCCTCACACGTTCAAGATCCAGAAAACGACAGATTTCTTCAGCTTAAAATATAAGAGCCTCTCTTTCATAGAGTATGTGGCCAAGTTTATGAATTTAGTTCATTTTGAACCAGAGGTTGTGGCAAGTTCTTCTTTGAAAGCACGCATCTTCGAATCGGGGCTAAGACATGAGATTTGATCGAAGATTGCAGTGCTCCCTATTACGGATTATACAAAGATGGTGAATAGAGAAACGATTGATGAACATGATATCTCAGGATTGATAGGAGGAGGCATGATGATACCCATGGGAACGGGTGGGAACTTTAATGTTGGAAACAAGCGGAAGAGGGACACCTACTTCCAAGGTGGGAGTGCGAATCAGAACCAGACAGTGGGATCAGCCAACCTTCCTCCATGACCCCAGAGTAAAGCAAGTTGATTTCAATGTGGTTCGACTGATCACATGAAATGAGAATGTACAACACCACCAAGAGCATTCCACAATTGCAAGCAGATGGGGCATCTACAGTGCTATTGTGGAAATGCTCCGAGGTTGGGTGTGCGTGACACTTCCCAGGCGTCACAATCATCGTATGCTTCGACAGGGCGAGGACAGCAAAATCAGTCTTGCCAGCAGAACAGAGCTAGTTATGGTGATTCTAGGAATACCATGACTCCTCAGGCAGGGCAATCTCAACAAGGCAATAAAGAGAAAAGTGCAGCAACAAAGCAATTGTATGGAGCTGAGCATATGATGGTAGATGACCAGTCTGGATCATCTATGGTGAGAGGTAAGATTATTTTGAATTCTACCCTCATGAAAGTGTTGTTTGATACTGGTTCATCGTATTCCTTTCTTGCTTCTCGTATTGCTGATTTGCTGAACTTAAAACTAGAAATGATGCCTTCTGTCTGGAAACTTCAAACTCCTCTTGGTGAAAGAGAATGTCAAAACTTCGTGTGTAGAGAATGTGATATAACCGTTGATGGAGCTGAGAAGAAATGGGATTTCTCTGTGCTGGAGATGGATGTCTATGATATAATCCTGGGTATGTATTGGTTGACAAGGTTTAAGTCTCACATCGACTGTTATAGGAGAACATTTAGTTTCACGACTGAGGATGGCATGAAGCATCTCTTCAGAGGAGAGAGAATGGTAAAGAAAAGTGCAAAGAGCCTATTGGAACTAGTGGTGGGAAATAACTCTTACCAATTGACAACTTTGACTTTGGCATCATTGGATGAGAGTGAGGAAAATATTTTTTCCAGCTACGGTGGATCAATTTCCTGATGTTTTTCCTGAAAAATTCTCAGGAATAACACTTGTAAGAGAAGTGAAGTTTACGATTGATCTCCTTCTAGGGAATATTCCTATCTCACTTCCATCTTATAGAATGACACCAATGGAGTTAAAGGAATTGAAAGTGTAGTTAGAGGAGATGGATAGAAAGGGTTTTATTTGGCCAAGCATGTCTCCGTGGGCAGCACCCGTTTTGTTTGTAAAGAAAGCATATGGAACTCTTCAGTTATGTGTTGATTATCATAAACTTAACCAAGTTACGATAAAGAACAGATATCCACTTCCACACATTGATGATCTGTTTGATCAATTAAGGGGAGCTCAGTGGTTCTCCAAGATTGGCTTGCAATCAGGATATTACCAATTGTGAGTTCGGAAGGAGGATATTCCAAAGACAGCTTTCAGAAGCAGATATGGCCACTATGAATATATAATCATGCCTTTTGGTCTAATTAATGAACCAATGGTCTTCATGGCTTTGATGAATCCGATATTTCAACAATATCTAGATTATTTTGTTGTGGTGTTTGTGGATGACATATTGGTGTATTAAAAAACAAGGAATGAGCATGAACAACACTTGGCGATAGTGTTGGAAATCTTGAGAGACCATAAGTTGTATGCCAAATTATAAAAGTGCGATTTTTGGATATAAGAGGTATGTTTTCTGGACCATGTTGTTTCTGAGAAAGGTGTTTTAGTGGATCCAGAAAAGATAGAAGCTGTTATTTCTTGGCAACCGCCGAAGAATGTCTTTGAAATATGATGTTTTCTTGGTCTACCTGGTTATTACCGACGCTTTGTCCATGACTTCTCACGACTAGTTTTGCCTATGAAAACATTGAAAAATAAGAACAGTGCATTTCAATGGACTGAGGAATGTCAGATATATTTTCAAGAGTTGAAAGTTCTCCTTACATCAGCACCTATCTTAATCTTGCTAGAATCCGGGCAAGGATACGTGGTGTATTGTGATGCTTCGGGAACAGGGTTGGGTTGTGTTCTCATGCCAGGAGACCAGGTGGTTGCTTATGGTTTAAGAAAGTTGAGGTTGCATGAGAAGAATTATCCAAAACATGATTTGGAGTTGGTTGTAGTCATCCATGCGTTGAAAACATGGAGACATTATCTCTTTGGTGAGAAATTTACTGTGTTTACGGATCAAAAAAGCTTGAAACACATTTTCTCACAGTGAGATTTGAATCTGAGGTAGAGGAAATGGATGGAGTATCTTCGAATGTTCGACTCTGACTTAATGTATACACCGGGTAAGGGAAATTTGGTGGCCGATGCATTAAGCAGGAAGTCGTATGCTCAGTTGGAAAAGGAAGCTTTAGAAGAACGATAGTTGATGTCGGTATTAGTTGACATGCATGTAGAATGTGAAAACTAAGGTGATGTTACAGTTTTCTTTTCAGCTATGCTTGTTCTTGATCTGGAAAATGTGGTCAAAGAGACAGAAACATATGATGCAGAATGTCTAGTAATGAGTTCAAAACTCAATGGTGGGTAGAAAATTGATGGTTGGAAGCTGGAAGCAGGTTCAGTTTTGTGTTTCAGAGATCGGATGGTTGTACCTATAGTTTGTTTGGAACAACTCCTTAATTCTTACCACCATTCAAGATGGGATGTACATCTGGGTACATAGAAGATGTATAAGGCGCTGAAGGTGCAGTTTTGGTGGAGCGTCATGAAAAGAAAGGTGGCTGAGTTTATCTTGCGATGCTTAACTTGTCATTAGGTTAAAGCAGAGAATCAGAGACTAGATGGTATGTTACAGTCTTTACCTATCCCAGTGTGGAAATGGGAGCAGATAGAAATGAATTTTGTTACAGGTCTTCCAAGAACGGTCTAGAAACACGATGCCATTTGGGTGATAGTGGATCACCTAACCAAGTCGGCCCACTTCATCCCTATTCGTGAAACCCATACGGTGAAAGATCTTTCAAATATCTATATTCAGGAAGTGGTAAAGAGACATGGTGTACCAGTGTCTATAGTATATGATAGAGATCCAAGGTTTACATCTCGTTTCTGGAAATCCTTACAACAAGCCCTTGGGACTTAGTTGACTATGAGTATGGCATATCATCCCCAGATGGATGGACAATCCGAAAGGAAGATACAGACGTTGGAAGACATGTTGTGGGCTTGTGTAATGGATTTTGGTGGCTCATGGGAAGAGAACCTGCCTTTAGTGGAGTTCTCATATAACAAAAGTTATCAGGCCTCGATACACATGGCTCCATTTGAAGCATTGTATGGGCGTCCTTGTCATTCACTACTTTGCAGGGTGGAAACAGGTGATACTTCACTAGTTGGGCCGAGAATTTTCTAGGAAAAAACAGATAAGATTCAGTTGATTATAAAGAGGATGGAAATGGCTCAAAGTCATCAAAAATCTTACGCAGATCACCGTCACAGAGCGTTGGTGTTTGTTGTGGGTGATCAAGTATTTTTGAGAATCTCTCCAAGGATTGGACGTCATCGTTTTGGGAAGTAGGGCAAATTATATCCTCAAAATATAGGCCCTTTTGAGATACTGGAATGGGTTTGAGAGGTGGCATATCGGTTGGAATTACCACCACAGTTCAGTTCGGTGCACAATGTGTTCCATGTATCTCAGTTGAGAAGAAGTATCAACCTGATCTTGACCATGTGATCAGAATGGATCACGTTGACATAGATCTGGATGCTTAGTTGGTACATATCCCAGTGCATATTGTGGATAGGCAGGATAAAGTCTTGCGTGGGGAAAACATCGGTCTAGTGCGGGTTTTGTGGCAACATGGTCATATTCAGGAAGAGACTTGGGAATGTGAAAAGGAAATGAAAGAGCAGTGGCCGAAACTCTTTCAGTTAGATGAAGTTTTTCTACTTTACGAGGACAGAAAGGATAATGGTGGGGTTAATGTAGTACCCCCGATTTCTGGTATGTAACCCTTTCTTGATTCTTTTCTTGGTTTTAAAGTTAAGGATGATGAATGGGAGACTCATGAGAACTTGGGATAAAGTTGGAGGTAAAGGGTAAGTCGCACAGTCAGCGCACGGGTTGTCCAAACCGTGTGACTAAACCGTGTGTAGAAAACCTTGGTGGAAGTGGCTTCCATATAGTCGGCGCACGATTTGTCTAACCGTGCGGCCAAACCATTCAAGAAGGGTGACCGAGGCTGTAGCTAACACACGGTTAGCGCACGGTTTGTGAAACCGTGCGGTCACTTAAAATTAGATCCTTAAATTGTGGATCTAAATCGTTTTGCCTCTAATTGCCTCATTAAATCTCCTAAGTAGCCCTAACTCGGGATTTTGGTTCTCCTAAGGTCAAATAGGGTTCTCCCATCATTTCGGAGGTGATCCGAAGGCTTCTCTTGGCGAATCAAAGCCAGATTCTTGAGGTATGTGATCGTTCTCCTTCGTTCTTGATCATTTTTTAGATCTACTCAGATGTACTTCTCTTCGTCTCTCAGTTTCATATATCTACACCCATTATTGGTAGATATAAGTGTGTGGATGCCAAATATGATGATATTTGGTCTTGGTTGTGTTAGGAGAATATATCTAAGGTGTGTTTTTGTATATTTGACCTGGTGTTCTTGAGCTTTCTTCATCCGTTGCTTGGTTTTGAATTTTTGTTGAGGTATGTGGCTTCAATCTTGACTCCTATTGTTAGAATTGGTTCTCTTAGTTACAAATTGGTTATTTGAATGTAATTTATTGTGAAAATCATAGAATAAATCTTCTTTAGTGATGATTTAGGGTTTTGATGGAATTGTGAAATCTTGGTGAATTGTGTGCAAAGTGACTTGGATATTTGAATTTAAAATGTTGATTTTAAATTATGACATTGCTGAAATTTTAAAATGTTTTATGAGAGATAGGTTTTCAATAAAAAAGGTGTTTTATTGAAATGGTTTTGATGGATTTGGTTTTCAATAAAAAGGGTGTCTTATTGAAATGGTTTTGATGGATTTGGTTTTCAATAAAAATGCAACTTTATTTAAATGGTTTGAATTGTTTGAACACACTTGGTTTGGATGAAATATGGTTTTCAATAAAAAATATTTTATTGAAAGGATGGTTTGGCATGATTGTTGGGAATGTGTGGTCTGTGTTCGTATTTCATGTACGAGGATTGGTTGAAATATGACCTTGTGCTCGGTGCCAAACGTTTAATGGAATGTGGTAAATATATGTACGAGGCTTGGTTGAAATATGACCTTGTGCTCAGTGCCAAAGGTGTAATGGATCATGGGAAATAATTACCTTGTGACGAATTGGAATATCGACAAGATATCACTCATGAGTATGGAACTGTCCTAACGATGCATGCATGGTTGATTTCATGGGTTTGTGAAATGATTGGGAATGCCAAAACGGGATGTTTGTGAAATGGTTTGGAAATTTGTTTGGTTATTTTCTAGAAACATAACATGTTGGAAAAGCTAGTTTAAATTTCACTTTGATGATTTGATCATGGATGGTTTTGGAAAACATGTTTATATTTAGTTATAGACTGCTTTGGTGAAAATGTTTTATATAAACTGCTTTTATATAAATGTGGCTAACTCTTCTATCCTAGTGGCATGAGTAGGGAAGTAATTGGAGAAAACCTAATGAGTTTTATACTCACCCCTTCTTTGTAACTTTGGTGCTTTTTCAGATGTTGTATTCTAAGACAGAGGTAAAGGTAAAGCATCACATTACTAATGGCTCATGGTGATGTTTGGGAGATGCAGTGGAGCTTGGAGCTTGTGGACCATGGAGTTGTGGTGTCTTTTGAGAGTCTCATTTTGTTCTTCTACTATGTACCTTGATGTTTGTTTTGGTCTTCCTCTGTGTGTAATCTGATGTGGTTTAATACAAATGATGTTGTGATTTGGTCTTTCATTGTTTCATGCATCATATAGTGATTGGTTAATGGATGGGTTTATTTTCTTAAAGGTTAAATCATCCCCCAATTGTATTTGAAACCCTTCGCCATTTATTTCCAGCCTTTGGCATCTTGGGCATGTCGCTTAAGGCCTATTAATGACTCGTTTCACTCTCAAGACAATGAGAATTGGCGGGTCATTACATTTGTGATGGTTACTCTCACTGAGATATGAGGTACCAGGGACCCACAACGAACTAGTGCCTAAGGGTTATTTCCTTTGGCTTGTGATCATTAGATCTTTTATAATTACTATTTTCATACGGTATATTTGGGTGGAAAATTCAGTATCTTTGGAATTTATTTTAAAAGTGTTTATTCTTTAAATTAGTACACCTAAAAACTGATTTTTTAAGTTGCATCTTTTAGAAATTGTAACTAGAAATTACATGTTTTTGAAAACATTCATGATTTTCATCTTTTAATGTTTATCGCATGGAATATCTTAGTGGTGGTATCCTACTGGGCATTGTATCACACCCTACTTACACCCTTGGGTGTAAGTGGACTTGTTTATTTTTGTTTTTGCAGGTAGGGTACAGTTTTTAGTTCCAATGGTTTGGGTTTCAAGCAGGTCCTTAATGGTGAAGTCTTGTGGAGATGACTTGAGGGTGGTGCTCCTTTCCATGAGGGTTATTGGGCATTTTACTTTTGGTTTTGTACCTTTGTTATAGTCTTGTTGAGTTTTTCTAAAATATGTAATTCAGTTCTGAATTTTTGTAAAAGATTGTTTGGTTTGAAACATCCACATTCATTTTATTGGATTATTTTATTGTTTTAAGATTATAAAATTGGGTAAATCATTCCCAATTTTCATTTTATGATACCCATGCACTTGTGCCAGCCCATGGGGATCAGGAACGCCCTTTGGGCCATGTCTTTGGCCGAGTTTGGTGCCGTTTTTGGTGGCGACCAGATCTGGTTTGTGAACAAATGGTATCAAAGGAGGTTCGCTCTCTTTGGGTCATGTTATTTGAGGAATAGTCAGGATAGTCTAGATTTAGGATTGTCGAGACTTGGAATTCTGGTTATGAGTAATGTGGTTGATCACCACTCCCCAAGAAGGGATTCAAGTCACCATGGGAGGTCAGGAATTTTTTGAGTCCTTTGGTTTTCATGGTTTGATGATGATTATGGGAAATAAAAAGATAGTTGGGTTAATGGTCTCAGTGAGCTCGCAGGGTCTGGCAAGCCATGTGGAGCTGGAGATATTTCCCTTGAACACTCTCTATTATGGTGAAGTTATTGAATTATGGCCTCCAATCATATGTGAAATTCAACCACCAAAGATAATTTTTCCATGCATTGTCTTGTGTCCTTTAGTTTTGAAATCATGGAAGTTAGGTTTTAAAACAAAAATGACATGGTTTTATGAAGCGTATGTTTTTTTTGAAATTATTTTATAATAAATATATAAGGGTTTGAATTTTGAAATGGTTTAACTGAGTATTTATAATCGTTTTGAAATGGAAAGTGGTTTGTTTACACCTCTTTTGAAAGCATAAAATTGTGTTAAAGTTGGTTTTGAAAAAATTTTTCCAATAGAGTTTTCTAAAATATTGAGAGGTGTTTTAATGGGATGCGATATTTTGAAATAAATGTATATGAACTGAAAGTGTGTTTTCATTTAAATGATTGTTTCTTTTTTAAAATCTTGGTAAGTTGTAATTTGGGTTTGATTTTGTGGTTAACGGTTTTGAGAAAAAGGAGGTATTGGTTGACTGTTTTGGTTTTGAAAAGTGGAAAGAGTTTTTGATTTTAACCTTTGGTATTTCCATGAGAGACCACATGCATGGGGTTATATGGGATAATGAATGGTTAATGGAATGGATGGATGAGTTTTGGGATGGATATGAGGAGGGTGCCCGATGTGGCACAAAAACATGCATGTGTGAGGCCCATGGGGTACCATTGGTGGATACGCTAACCGCTGAACCGTTTGTTTTCAAAGAAATATTTTTAAAAGGAAAACATGATGTCTTGATGAGTGGTTGGGTATGGTGTGTATTATGTGTTTTGGGAAATGTTGAAGTTGTGGAGTGTTTTGAGTCCAAGAACCCCTCTGGTTTAAACAATGTTTTGGTTTTGTGTTTGGTCGGTAAGCTGGGTTGAAGGGCTGATTAGTGGTCTCCTCTGAGAATATTTTGGGAAGCCTTTATGTTGTTTCCCCTCATCTTTTTGGATCTAGTTGAGGTACGTGTTGACCAATGGACCAGGTTGGTTGGGTCCTTGGGTTCTCTTGTTGGATTAGGTATGCCCCATTAAGGGATAGTGCACAAATGAAGTGCAGCCTAGGTTGTTTTGCCGTTGGAAGATCCTTCAGATGATCAATGTAATGAATTTTTTTCTTAAGATTTTTATATTGAGTCTACACCATTTCCTTTCTTGGTTTTTTGTATCCTCTTGTAGTGGGAGAGCGATCGTGGAAGGTTCAAAGAGACCTTAGCCTCTTAAGTTTCTTGATTTGATGAAGGTGGAAGTGGTCTGGGGTTGTTAGCATGGATGAGTATCTGGATGGTATCTAAGAGGTCCTCACGGTCCTTCATAGTCTCTTTGAAAAATGAGTTCATGTTAAACTAATAGTGTGGGAAATCTGGTCACGATAGGATATTGTGGCCACTTTCTATAATTGTGTGTTTTTTGGGGATGTTGTATAAGGTCCCTCTCCATGTATTGTTTATTTCAGTCGTAATGGTAAAGTTTGGTGATGACTTGTGATTTCATGCACTCGATTCACTGTAAAGGTGAAAGTCATCCAATCCTCTGAGAGTGTATGTTAAGTTGGGAGAATGTCTACCTTGGAAAAACTTTAAAATCTTCCATTTTAGAGGAAGGTGATTATAGATGTTCCTTACTTCTATTGTTTCTCACTTGAAGAAACAAGGTGTGATGTGTGTGCATCTTCTAAGCCCTTGTTTCAGTGAAATATCGGGTTAGGGTAAAGTGATTTTGGAATGTGTTATGTCTTGGAAATAGTATCATGGATTGAAGTGTAGTTGTTGGTGGCACCGAAAGAAGAATTCTCATTTAGGGGGTTTCAAAAGCCTAACTGCGAGGCCGAAGATGGTTCAATCATTTGAGCTCCAGCCATAGGTCTTGGAGAGAAGATGACTCATAGTCAGGGGAAATCCCAAGGTCATTCAAACCCTTGTACAATTTTCTATCCTTAGTATGAAAGATAGGAAGAGTTTAAAGGCTCTAGTTTCATTATCTTTCTTCGATTGTTCCCATTCAGTAGAAATTGGTGGAGGGCCTTGTACCCATGTCATCACCTAATGTCATTCCCTCCCCCTTTGGTTTCCATTGAGTCATTAGAGAATGGTTGGAAATTTGGATAGACGTGATGAGGACACAGTTTGTGCATGATTAGTAGTAACCGTGGGCCATGAAGCCATGCAGAAATAATGATCTATACAGTTAGTGCACTATTTCCCAAACCGTGCGGACTAACCCTACACCCATCCCAAATATTTAATTTTTTAGGACTTTTTGTGTCGGCCCATGCTAGTCGGTTAATTTGGTTGGTTCTTATGGAGGGATGACCACTATGATTCTTATGTATATTCCTTCATAAACTTTGAATGGTATTATACCCATTGTACTAGGGAGTCCGTTTAGGTCTCCCCTATTAGTGTCCTGATTCTGTCTTGAAAAAATATTGGTTGTCTCTTATTGTGGGGTGCCTATTTGTATCCCCCTAAACCAATAGCTCCGATTTATCCATGTTCTTGGCTTGGTGGTAGGTAGTATTGTTTGGAACTATATAGATACCAACATATTCCTTGAGTAAACATTCGTATTGGAGAGCAGCCAATGGTTTAGTTAATGAAAGGTAAGTGTAACCTGGTTTGAAGTTTTTGTTTGTTAGGGTGAATTTCTTGATTCTTATTTGGATAGTGTTTGAGGAGTTTTCTTTAGGGATAAAGTATAAATTTGATTAATCATTTCAGGAAAGTGGTGTAAGTTTGGGTTGTGATATTAATCCTTCCTTAATTGATCACTAGAGGTGTTTTGGCCCTGGGGGGCGAATCTTGGCAAAGAAGTACATCTTGGTTTATCGATTGGGTTTGGTTTTTGTATCTGGCCTTGCTGTGGCTTTTGGGGATAGAAATTTTTCATGGTGGAGAGAATTGTAACATAAATGACTTATTTTAAAGTTAAATTTCATTTAATTTCCATTCATTCTTTGTTTTGTGGTTTTCCCATGCTTTTATGGAGGAATGGGTGAGTTTTCATGAATTGGGCCAAACCGTGAGCCCAATTTCAAATTTAAAAATAAATTTTGATTTCTTTATAACTCCTTCATTTTCAACATTTTTCATCCATTCCAATTCCTACTTGTCATACCATGACCTTTTAACACCACCATATCAATTTGGACCATTTATGAATCCATAATCATGGTGGATATGAGTTTTTATTTAAAGGATTGGGCCTGCCCAAAAACCCATTTCCCGAATTAAAAATATTTTATTAATTATTTAATATCTCCTTCGATATTTACGTTTTTTTGGTGATTCTAATTCTCTCCAGAGCCCAAATACCCAAGGAACGCCCCATGCTCTCCTCCCCCACTTTAGAGCTCAGTTTCATTGTGAATTAGGATGAATCATCTCTGAATTTCTAAAAGATTCTAGATTTGAAGAGGTAAATTGTTTATTTCATAACTCATTAATTTCTCATTCTTTTCCCCCATTACAGTTTCTAAATGATATGTTCAACCTTCTTCAAATATCCCTTGAATTTTTGGCTATTTAAAAATTTATATACTAGTGTATTTGGGGTGATTTATTCAATATTTTTCAAGGCAAGTCATTCCTTCTTGGTTTCATCCTTTTCCCTTAGGGTTTCCTCCCTCTTTCATTATGTTTTAAAATGTCAATAAGTTAGGTTTCAAACCTAGTGTTTGATTTGATGTCTTTTTGGTCAAATATTTTGGTCTAGGGATAGATTTATCTTCCTAGTGGTGCGACAGTGGTGTAGTTGATGTTTTTCACCAAGTATTGAGGGATTCAACACTTTCAGTAGGTGGTTCCATGTGTAAACAATTATTTACAAGTTATCTTGCTATATTTACTCATTTTTCATATTCATCATATGTTGGGTGTGGTGAAAAAAACTATTTATTATTTATTTGGTTCAGTTATTAATTTTATAGTTTTTTAACTTGAAATTGGGTGTTTTCATGTGTAACTCATGGGGTATTATTTGGGTGTATTTCATAACTTATGGAATTGGTTTACTAAATCTTGTTTGGCCTGAAAATTATGGTTTGGTAATTTATTATCATCATGTGGGCCTTGGAAGGGGGTTTTTGGAATACCTATGGTGTGTAAAACTTTGTTATACTTCTTGAGAGGTTTTTATGAAAATGGGTGTTTTCATTTGTATCAATCATGGTATTATTCAAGGTGATTTTATAACACTTGAAATTGGTTTTATAAATGTCTATTAGGATTATAATTATACATTGGTAGTGTTCAAGTGTGGTTTTGTCCTTGAAATATGGTTTGGAAATGGGTTTTATGAGAAAAGTTTGGGTATACTCTTTAGAATTATTTTACGAAATATTTGAAAGATTTAATGATTTATGTAAGATGTTAAACTATATTGGAAAACTATTTCGGAGTTTGTACATTTTGAAAGGGTGCATTTTAAATGTGAATGGGGATATTTTGTGATGTGTTCCATCTTGGAAATGTTTTATAAAAATGTTTGATGGATTTACTGAAGTGTGTAAGAGATGTGAAAGTGTTGTGGGATGTTTTGTGTGAGTGTGATGTCAAAAATGGATTTTGGTTATTAAAAGGGTATTATGTAACATGTGAGTGGAATATTATGTGAATTATAACATATTTGAATGGTTTTATAAAAGTTTTCAATGGATTTGTGTAAGTGTTAATGAAATGTGAAAAGTGTTGTGGGATATTTTGGTGTGAGTTGGATTTCAAATCAATTTGAATGAAAAGTGGAATTTTGTGACTTTGGTGGTATACTTGTGGAATTTTTGGTGAATTTTTGATGATGAAATGATATTTTCCTATGAAAGTTCTATTTCTTTACTTGTTGAACTTGTTTGATCACAAAGGAAAAGCCCGAGTATCTAGGTGGGTGGACGTGTACTAGTATGCTAGTGAATCCGTGGGGTTTGGACTCAGTTTCACTTAGTAAGATTGACCATTACAACTCTAACTGAACTATGATGATGATGATTGGGGACTAATAGGTTATTGGTATGTTACCTACTAGGGTATCGTTCATGAGAACATATATTTGTGATGGTTACTCTCACCGAGATACGAGGTTCTTGGGACCCACAACGAACTAGTGCCTAGGGGTTATTTCCTATTGCTTGTTCTCATTAGATATTTTATAATTACCGTATGCAAATGGTATATTTGGCTGTAAAATTCAGTATCTTTTGAATTTATTTTCAAAGTGTTGATTCTATAAATTATCCCACTTGAAAACTGATTTTTTATGTTGCATCTTTTAGAAATTCTATCTAGAAATTATATGTTCTTGAAAACTTGCATGATTTTCATCTTTGAATGTCTATCACATGGAATATCTTAGTGGTGGTATCCTAATAGGAATTGTATCATACCCTAGATACACCCTTTGGTGTAAGTAGACTTGGTTATTTTTGTTGACGCAGGTTGGGTACAGTTTTTAGTTCCAGTGGTTTGAGTTTCTAGCAGGTCCTTGGTGGTGAAGTCTTGTGGAGATGGATTGAGGGCAGTTCCCCTTGACATGAGGGTTATTGGAAGTTTTCTTTTTGGTTTTGTACCTTTGTTATAGTCTTGTTGAGTTTTTTTAAAATATGAAACTCACTTCTGAATATTTTTAAAAGATTGTTTGGTTTGAAAAATCCAGACTCATTTTATTGGATTCTTTTGTTGTTTTAAGATTATAAACATGGGTAAATAATTCCCAATTCTCATTTTATGATACCCGATCACTTTTGAAAGCCCGTGGGGATCGAGAAAACCCTTTAGGCCATGTCGTGGGCTGGTTTCGGTGCTGGTTTTGGTGGTAACCCGATTTGGTTCGTAACAAATATGTCTTCAAAATAATTTGAAAATTTATTGATGTATACCCATACTTAATAATTACCATATCCAACTTTTGTATTTATATGAACATAGGATTACTATCAATACTTATTTGGTACCTAAACACCATGATCTTTTCTAATTAATGCATCTATTTTTGTTCTCCTTCCCTTGGGGGTAGTATATTTAGAAATCAAAATTTGTTATTAGCTCAATCCATTTTGTTTCCTCATATTGGGATTATTTTTAAATATGTATTTTATACTCTTATGGTATATATATATCTCACATATTTCAAAATAGAGATAATATATATATATCTTCAAATACAATATTACAGTTTCCAACTCAAGATCAAGGGATTTATTGTTATTTTCATGAGTCTTTAACTGACTTGATGCATATGAAATAACATTATAATTTTTCAATAAGGATACAACCAAGTTTGTTATTTGATGATTGAATAAATAACACAAATATATCATTTCCTATTGGTAGATTCTAAATTTTTTCATTGATCAATATCCTCTTTAATTCTTCAAAAAGTTATTCACATTCATTTTTCATTATAAACTTAACCCCTATACATTTATTCTTAATTAACGGGCTATAAAAATAGGAAATGTTTTAAAAAAATCACTAATAGTAACCATCCAAACCAATGAAAATATATCCCTTAGTTATGTATGTTTTTATAGGCCATTTTATAACTTCATTTTTTTCAAATAATCATCTAACATTACATCCTTGGAGAAAATATGGCCTTGATAAAAAACTTACAGAATCCAGAAATC
The DNA here is from genome assembly GCA_963277665.1 of Viscum album. NCBI lineage: Eukaryota > Viridiplantae > Streptophyta > Magnoliopsida > Santalales > Viscaceae > Viscum > Viscum album. The sequence continues at coordinate 237,254,563 of OY728159.1, forward strand.
AAACTTTCTAAATCTTCCATATATCTTCTTTCTTATAAGAGTCTCAAGAATGATTTAAGAGTGATTATCATGTTACACATAGATCTTATAATTAAACAATATATCTTAAATTAATACCAAACATAAATTATCATGATTTTCCTTCAATACCTTGTTCATTATATTCATAGAAAATGATAGCTCATTAGTCAATCCAGACCCCATTACTGTAAAATCATAATTTCGATACCTTGTTTCAAATGCTTTCTTAGGAATGAATTACTTTTTTACTTGAAAATTATGATACCCATAAAGAAGGACAATCCTTGAAAATATTTAATTCCATGAAGTTAATCAAATAATTCATCAATGAAAGGGAGAGGATACATGTGCTTTTTGTAATGGAATTGATTTTCCTATAGTAAAGGAACAACCTCATTGATCCACCTTTTATATTAATGAAAAGAATAGGTTCTCCATAAGGTTAGACACTAGGGTGTGTTAATCTCTTATCACAGAACTCCTCAAGTATTTTATCAACTCCACTACCTCTATAGTGGTAAGTCTATAGTGAATCTTTAATATAGGTCTTGATTTCGCAATTAAATCAACAAATAACACAACTTTATGATCTGGTGGATGACCACACAATTCTTATTGAAATAAATAAATATATTTCTATAAAATAGTTATATCCCAACTTTAAAGATTAAATTTTCTATCCATAGATTGTGTTTTCTCTTATTCCCTAGGAATCTCATTCATAAGAGATACTATGAGTGGATCTATATATGACTTAGATGATGGGGTCTCCAATATAAATATAAGAGATTTCATATCTTCGTCATGAATAACGAGTTAATTCTCCTTTTAGTAAAATTTCTAATTATATTTTGAAATATAGTATATTACAAGGATTATATAAATTTAAAACATAAGTATTTTTATAATTTCAACAAATAGAGCATGTTTATGTTCAACAATGGGAACATCCTAACACATACTAGTGGAAGTGAGACTCCCATTTGGAGTTTTGACTAAAAATTTTCTTCCTAATGTTCTAGGGAAATATCTAATTGTTGTAGGAAATAAGGAATATATAAAAGAGGGAGAAGATCTAGAATCAAATAAAGCATGTGTTAAATTTTTAGATATTATTATTATACCTTCCACCACATCATTAGATTCTACCACCTCAACTATAGTGATCACATAAGCTCAGAAATATACCCTAAATATCTTTTGTTATATGTTCCCTTGATTATTAGAGAATTTTATGGAATAATAACTCATTAATCTATAGTTTAGACACTTTAAATCATTGACCTATTTCTTCCCCTTTCATTCATTATCTAGATGACCCTTATTATCGCACATGTAATAAACTTTAATATCATATAATCTTTTTCAAGGATGTTTCATCCCAAAATTTTCACATGATGGAAATTGATTAATTTTATTTCTCTTATTTGATGAATTCCATTTTTATGTTGTCCATCTAAAAGATTCTTCTCAATATTCCCCTTGAATATATAGGATCTAAAAAATTCATTCTCTATTTTGATGAAGAATAAATCTATTTCAACATATAATGATTTTTAAAAAAAATCATGTTACCTTCGATGAATTGTCTTAATCATACACTATGTATTTAATTTGTAATATATTTTATACCAAAAATTTATTATAATTTTAGCCTCATAATATATATAAAATTATTCTTCTTATTACTTTAAGCTGAAGAAATTGTTTTTAATTTCAATCTATTTCCTATAAAGGAATTTTTTGGTGAATGTTTTATTAAAATATGTCCATTACATGTGTTTTATTTCTTCTTCATCACTAGGATTATGGATCAATGACCACCATTGATCATTATAACCTTTGAGAAAAAATACATCAAATATAACATTTTCATTTTCATCACATCCCAAGGATCAAAATTAATTTGCAATGGACTTATTCCATTCTCCAAATAACACAGGATTAGTATTCCCACTAAATGATTGGGGCTCCAATTGCCTGATGAAATCCAATATAGGAGAATCAGGTTGTAGAACAATATTTTTATCCATTAGGGAAAGTTTATTCATCATAACTAGATTAATATTCCCTAATATAGCCCGATCTGATTAGACCTAATACCATCCGAATTAGATTTCTCAGTATGTAAATTTATACTTTGACCATGAGTATTGATACCATTATTTATTACATGTTCCATTTATATAATTTAGAATATACTAGATTATATCATACCATTATGAATTTTTATCATAATATATAATTATAAATCTAGAGTAACACTTAACCTAAATTTACAATTTATGTATTTATAATATCGAAATAATAAACCTGGTTTTATTCAGAATATAATAAAATCATAAATATATTTTCTAATCATTCATAGTGGTTTGTAAATAAAATGTGAATTATTCTAATCATATCCCATGGTTGTGTCAATCTAGGTGTGCAATGAGGCCAATTTTTATACAACATGTGATGATCAAGTAAATGCAGAAAGAGAATTTTTTACATTTATTAACCCCTAGGATAACTATTATAGAACCAAATCCACATGTAGTTTATATATAGGGATGTATTTAAAGGAAATACCACATAATATCTACCTTACAAAATTTTTTGTACATTCTTATAAATTTGGACATATCCTCAAAGTCTACAATCAGTTCATTATCCCAAATCTATTATTCCATAAATATAGTTCCAACGGTTTCAACTAAGATTCATATGATAACGACTCTAAAAACCCTAACTTCTATAACCTAGATCTGGTGTCTACATTATTACATTGGAGTAGATATAAGGGGTGTAACCCCGAAGCAAAAATTGGTTTACAGGCCTTGTATATCTATATATATTCATGATACCCATTTTTAATTAGGGAGAAAATATAAAACATAATAATGGAAACAGTCATCATACTTGTACTCATTCAATGAATTATTCTTCATATCATGGAAAAAAATAAAGGTGAGATAAAATTTTTAGTAATTTTTGGATACATTGGAATCTATTATGTCATAATAAGGCATAATTAATATGGTAATGTAAATAACTGAAAACAGATTCTATTTAATCAATAACTTGAGCATGAAATGTTTCGATGGTTAATATCAAGGAAAAAATAACATGGATAATAAAAAATAAATTATCAATTTATTAAATGAATAATATTGTAATTAATGGTCTTAGGAATCATGATATCTATAGTAAAATTCCCTTGTTCTAATAAAGTATAAAAATATGCATAAAGACAAATTTAATTTGGAAAATTGATTTATCTCATTACACCTATCGACAGATTGATGGGATACATAATTTCTGGTCCCACACAACACTTTATATCCAATTAATTCCTTACAAATTAAATAATTTATTTAATTCATCAATAATAACCTTTTCAATAAATATATTTATGTAATAAAGAATATGATATATCAATATTCTTCAGTCAGTAATATATCATTCGAATTAAAAATCAATATGTAGAAAGGATATATTGTTTAAAAAATTACAAGACCCATTATAAATAATATGTATATTTAAGGGAAATTTAATGTAAAATGATCAAAATAATGTTAATCTTTTAAGTGAATGTCAATGACCACAAAATTAATAAGAGATAAGAAATGGAAATTGGTTCATCTGGAATATCATTTTGCAAAAAGATCATGTCCTTTGAAATAATAAATGGAACGGTACTGATATTTTGAAATAATGTTTCATAAAAGAGTATTCTTTATAAAATAATGGAAAATGTGTAGAAGACTCTAAATTTTGTAGAACAGTTTTGGCCCAGGGATGTCCATTAACGATGTATAAGTAAAAAAGAACATTCCTTTAATTTTTTTTGTAAATAATGATGAAAATGACCCATTTTGGGAATAAATTATAAATATTCTTTAATAATATATAAAAATTCAATGATAAATTGAAATATAATTTATAAATCATTTGTTTCAGAATTTTTGTTTCATAAAATAGTTTTTGAAAAATAATGGAATGGAAAAAAAATACACCGTATTAAGAAAAGAAAAAAGATATAAATTTATTTTAAAAATTCATATAGAAAGAGTAACATGAATTAAATTATTATTCATCATTAATATATATATATATATAAATAGTAAATACCTAAAGAGGAAATTATATATACCACATAAAATAAAATAGGTTTATATTAATAAATACGTCTTAATGAAGTACAAATTAGGATGAAATCCCTTACCTCATACTTCTCTTCAATTAAACATGGTTTATCCTCATGTAAAATCATTTTAAGAATTATATTAATTTATATAAGAACCATAGTTATATTTGTAATATCATTTATGATGCTATTATAACATATTATCACCTTTTAATTAATAAAATTTCATTATAATTGTTGTGTCAGATTTTAACTACTTCATTTTCTCATTAATATTTTATCGCGAAAGTTCTAGTTATTATGCATAGGATATAGATTCATCTAATCTAAAAAAATTATTTCATAAATATAACATTTATTCAATATATACCCTTTTATAACCAATATTTAATGTCATAAATGGAAAATGAATCGCATCACTATGTGGAGATAGTAGTTCGTACGTACACATGAGTGACGATATCATTCCATTAATGGATGAAGTGTTAAATAATTGAATGATATATTAATTTTAAATAAAAATATGAAGTCATATTTATAAAATATATTCACTATTTACATTATTATTTCTATCCATGTGATTCAATGATGGAGTACAAATTAAATCATTTAGTGAGGTGGTTGTCCTCCATACACAAGAGCGATGAAATTATTTTCCTTTTTATGTAGATGGATATGAATAAATATTATGAAATAAACAAAAATAAAACTGATTATATGTTGTAAAATGGTTTTATTATATTGTAATTTTGAATACCAAATTGACGGTGGTAAAATAAGAAGAAAAAAAGAAAGTTCATAATGAAGGAAAATACCTTCTATTAGAAGAACATCATTTGAATATCTTTTTAAGGATCATATGACCAATATTTTCGGAATAACAGTAGACATAGAATGTGTATAATTTAATTTTGGGGATATTTTAGAGGTTTTTGGTCGAGAAAAATAGAATTAGGTGTGTGAATAAGTGTGGGGATGAGGTTCCTGTTTATAATGGAGGGGGAGTGACATTTTTGTAAATACCCAAAACTATTCAATAATAGGAAGTCACGGTCAACCGTTGTTCCTATAAAAATTATAAATAATTTTTCTAGTGTAATATAAGGTTAATAAAATCCTCAAACACTAAAAAAACATTTTTTAAACACTATATTTCCATTACCTTTGATGTTACTTATTTTTACCATTTTATTTTTCACCACGGTAACTATTTTTTTACCATAAGTAATATATCGTTTAAGTATAAATATAAAATGAGCCACATTAGATAATTTTTAACCAATATTTATAAATTTTACATCCTATTTAGCACATAAAAACCTATGTGTGTATAAAATTAAATTTAAAACAAGCGCAAGTAACACACAAAATTCCATTTTAACTATAATTATGGTTATTAATTGTTGATATTTTTACTATTCATTACAATAAAAAATTATGTTTAAATTTTTACATAATATTAACTATTATAATTAAAAATATGTAATTATTTTTATAACATTAAAATCACAAAATTTTAAGTATTTAGTTGAAAAAAACTCACCAAACGTGTTGGAAAACATTTTTCAAGAAATGAATTTTTCAAGCATAATATGATATTATAACAACTATATAACTTATAATAATATTTATATGTATTTAAATTAATATATATAATCTTTAAATTTAATTTAAATCATTCATTATTAAATATTATTATAATTAATTTAATTGGGAAGGGATTATTCATTCTAAAAAATAGTTTTTTAAAAAATGTCCCTTTTTACCCCCAAATTATCTTATCATTTTTTCATAAAAATTTATAGTAAATAAAAATTTAATTCCACATATACTAATAAATTATAATATATTAAATTAGGAATAGTTAAAAACTAATTTTTTAATATTCATAAAGTATTATTTCCAAGGTAAGACATTAAAAAATTATCCTAGGATAATTTTGATCAAGTAAGTTTAAAATCAATATTCATCCTATAAATATAAACTTTTTGTTCCATGAAACATAAAAAATTTAATTTTATTATAGTTTGATTAAAATATGTTGTTCATTTACTATAATTTAGGTTTATGTGTTTTGAATTTGGATAATGAAGTTTACTTCATTGATCTTAAATTGAATATCCTGCATTGTACTTTAAGATATTATCCTCATTTTTTTCCTCAAATAGAAGTTTCAACCTATTATCGTCATACGGTTTTCCATTGATTCATTATAACCTTAATGAAACTTCATCTTGATTTTATTTTTATGATTTCTATATTAATATGTTTATATCATGAAATCTTATGGATACAAATCATATACTTGAGATTGAGAATGCCTCAAAATAAATGATCTAGAGTGATTAGTGAAATTAATTTCCAATAAGGTATATCATAATTGACATACATATTAATGATATATTGAATAATTTGGTGTAGGATTAGATTAATATTATATTTAAATTATATATTATATATGATGGGATCAATTTTTTATTGGGTAAGTCGTGTTATTCTAGAATTCATAGTTATGAATTTATGTTTATAATATTATTAATTAAATTTTTAACTTCTTAGAGTGTGGTTACATGTTAATTTTATATTATGGTTTTGATCAGGTATGAGATAGGTGGAATTTGATATATCATATCAATGAATATTTTTTTTAGAAATAATATTTGTGTTTTAATTGTTATCATTTCTAATTTCAATTTATATTATGGAGATAAATGTCTATTTTGGGATTAATGGTTTTTGGATTTTTTTTTGTGGATTTTAATGAAATTTGATAGTAGAATTGATATTTATAAATGTTCGGAATTATATGTACGGGTTTTAAATATCATGAGAAAGAGGAATATCCTAGATAATGGGTGAAAATGTAAAATTCACTCATAAAGACTAATATGCAATAGTAATTTCAATAGAGGTGATTGGAAATTTGGAAAAGTCTTGATTATTTTGTTGAGAATTATAATGATTTATCTTAGAATAATTATTAACATGTAATGATTTTATAATTTTATATATCTCTTAATTTATCCAAATAATGCGATTGATGATGTATTAGAGACAATCATTTCACATCCAAGGATGTCACATCATGAAAAACCTAAACTTTATCACATATAAGAGTGTACAAGAGTAGCAACATGAATATGAGAAGGCCCCATTGAAAATTTTATAGTTTGGTTAGATCATGTATTGTAACCAATTCCATTATTTCATGGTGTTATGTATAAATATTTTCAATGTTATGAATTTGGAAAAGGGTTAGGTTATATTGGAGATACATGAGAGTATTTGTTTTCTGTGGATATATACTTAAGGATCATACATTTTCCATTTCAAGAGTAGATAGAAGTGAACACCTTAGAGGATAAACCAAGGTGTGGAGGGACATAAATTGGAAAACCCCTAGAATTCAGCATATTTTCCTCTATGCCACAACACCTCTTTCAGGTTGTGGCATGTGTAGATAGAATTAAATATATTCAAACCTTATCTAAAAATATCAAATGGAATTCATCATGATATCTAACATTGAGATTGAATGGTTTATATTAGTAACGTTCAATTCATTTCTTTTTATGGTATTTTTTTTACTTCAGGTGACTACGCTTCAACCATTCCTTAAAATTACTATTTTATTTATGATTTATGACCAATATTCCTTAGGTGAGTAGTTTTTAAGGTATAGTGGATCAAGATTAAGAGGATGACAGTTTAAAACTAATTTCATAATTATCATCTCAATCACTTGTGATAGATTTATATCAATTTTAGAATAATTAAATCCTATACCTTAGTTACCTAGAGAGATTAATAGGGATCTGGGGATGAACCGTAATGGTATATAAGGGATTGTGAGAGATAAATACAACATTAATAGTTCCTTTTTATTTTTATATAAAACCCAACACATTTTAGTATCAGTAGGTTACCTTAACCATATGAATTTAATTGAAATTTGTATATTTAATTTTTAATGGACAACAAAAATTAATAATCACAAGAAGTATTATTATTAATAAACAATTTTAATTCACTTATTGAATAAATCATAATTTTTTAGAAAACATCCTCTATAACGGATCTATAATATTTGTTCATAAATTAAATGTTTTTTCAAACTCATGATTTTTATCCCTGTCACTAACATCAAAAATATTGTTATAGACCATAATTACCATTTTTATATATCCTTTTTGAAGTTATTGGCTACACAGTGGAAGCCCCATAAGTGGGATTGTAATATTTTTCACCAAACTTCGACATGAACTTTTCAATGTTAGTGAATAGATGCGTGTTTTAAGTAGAAAATCTTGCGCGAAGAGTTTTAATCAAAAAATTAAAATCATAAAATATCTGGTATAGATTCGATTTCGTGCATGATGTTTTCTCATCATTGGCGATCATTTCTCGAAGAATCCAAAGTCAAATTCTTCTACATTTTCCACACACTCTTCAATAAATGATGGGAACACCATTTTTCAAAATTAGGGTCCCAGTATGGAGTTCTGATGACAACTTTGATGCTCCGATGACCACTGTATTGCCTAGAGTTTAATGCATGATAGATAACTCGATCAAAGCTCTTAGATCATGAGATTCTATCTCTATAATAGATGGAAGAGAAGTAGAGATAGAGAGGTTGTAAATAGTACATGGAAAAATCCTCTCCTCCTATATTTATAGTATGAAATAGAATTACCCAGAAATGTCATCCCAATCCCCCGAATAATTAAAACACTATATAAATAATATTTTGACTACTAAATTGAGTCATATATATAATTTATTATTATTAATACTTTTTTTAATATAATAAATATGTTAAGTGATAATACTCAAGTTATTAACTTGACTCGTACTCTCACAAATATTAATTGATCCTTGAATATATTAATATTCATTAAAGTAATATTTTTTATGTATTTACTTAAATCATGTATATAAATTTTATAAATAAATTCAATACTAATTATTCTTAAATTGAATAACATAAATTTATTTACTAAATTGGTGATCATATCTCCTTGGACAAATCCCAGACCCCAGAGTTGGGTCTCACAATTTCTAACATACATATTCAACTGAATAAAGAAGATTCTCGAATACACTATTATGTGTGAACCTCTAGGCCCTTATCTCGACAGCATTGAATACTATTCATAGACCAATAGAGGGATCAGAACCCCATCATGGACCCTAATGAGGTAAATATTGTTACATCTGTGACAACCGACCTATGAACACACACTGTGTAATATAATCTCTTGGTCTTTAAATATCACATAAAGTTGGATGCAAACTTGTGTCCCCATCATTTTATTTAATTATTATTTTTTATCTAACTGGATGAAATTACCATTAACTTCCATGTCCATGGTCTTATTAAGGTACTACCATCCTAATCAAGGTGGAATGAGATATGTTACTTCCATAACATGGATGTGAAAAATTATTTATTGAATATTCAACCAATGTCATGCCACCAATGACACACCGACCATAAAATAAATATCCATGATTTCAATATCATCATTTTTGTCTTTCACAAAAGTACGTAATCAAATGGAATATATTGGTAATTATCTCAAGTCATGAGCCCATTACACATGATCATAGATAGAAACATAAATTGACACATAAAACATGTGGTGTTTCTATTAGTAGGTATATCCTTAGGATGTAACATCTATATACCACCATGTGTAAACATCATGATTGTAATTCTCAATGCTTATGAGCCCCCATCACCTTATATTCAAACATATACTATCTCCAGTCAGCAAGTTTTATCTATACCATATTACCTTTCATTAAGATTAACGTCATAGTATATCGAGGTTCTCATTATAGCATAAGATCTGGAATAACCTTTTGATATGACAATTAATCCATGGAAATTACCTTTTCAATAGTGGGAACAGGAAACTATACACTACAATGTTAAGAAAACATAACACATAACAGACTTGTATACACGATATGGTAATAAAAATTACTAAATAGTTGGGTCTAGGGTACCCACTATTTCAACATTCCTACTTTCACTAGAGACAACTTGTTAATGAAATCTGGTAGCTACTCACATGATAAAGATCAAGTTTCTACTGGGTAGTGGCTTTTGTAGTTGGGTAAGTCATGGGTTTTCCATGTAGAAAGTATTCTATAATATTTCCATCTCTTTGAGTAAAACTTTTCAAGAGATGGTAGACCCAAGTATAACCCTTTTTTACACTATCATAAATTGACATTTTGGAAAGTAAGAGTGTCATAATTTACAATATTATAATCCTATTCTTACTATGTGTGATTCTATTAACTGGAAGAAATCATTACAATTAACTTCTTTAGAATCTATAACCTACTCATTATTTGTAGGTATGGATACAACTGGCTTATATGAGCTTGTATTTCTCATCACTTTAGCCTAATTACGATACTAGATCACATGGATCTAAGGAAGACTAGATTGTGTCCCCTTAAAACTAGTATCCTTTATTCTCCACTATCCCAGTACTTATCTTTTGTACATACCAATGTACATTAAGATAGTTCTGACTTCTGCACTTACACTGCTCCTAGATATAATTGATATCTAACTACTATAATTCATATCCTAAAAATAAAAATTCTGTACATATCATGGAATAAGTGATAAACCGATCACATAATCATATGTTTTTCACCTCACCAAGTTTATCTCCTCCCATGTAAGGGACATGTGAACCTGGAGAGACAATGTCATGTGACACTGGAAACAATTCAAATATGGAATTGTTCTAACTTGTATTTTTTCAATACTATGTCACTATATGTACAATTGACTACGTCCAATAAACCTTTAGAACCATCTTAAAAAAATAATACTCCCAAGAACATAGGTTTCTACTTTATGTTAACAACTAGATAATAAATTTCTTCCCGGTCTTAACCATCTTGAAGACCAAAAGTCATTTTCTATATATTGTCAAAAATAATTTTCTTCGAAAACCTTGTCTCTCCTACATACATCTAATAAACACATAAAAAACATTCATTACAAATTAATTTTCTATGATCCTATTCATTACATCAATCCTAAACTATATTTCTATATCTTATAAACTATATTAGCATTTTATGACATGACCATCAAATTCTGGTTGGATTATATAAACACCTTCCATGAATAGTGATCATGAAATTCAATAATTAATATAATGTTCATAGAAATTATCTGTGGAAAGTAAAATTCTAACATATTTAGTCATAAAAACTTTGTGTGACCAATAAAACCTTTTTAGTACTAAACTTGTACCATCCATATATCATTTCACTTGAATACCCATTGAATTATTCCAAAATATTGACCCCTTTTCGATGGAATACATGGAATCCATTATTGAATTTTAGTGGTCTTGTCAATCTTATGAAATTTACATAAAATTATACTTGTAGGAAATATTATTCTCATTGAATAATATATCACTATCTATAGTTAATGAAAAAACTATCACCATAGTTTTATCATTCCTACATAGTATGTGTCTTTGGAATATTCTCTATTACACATGAGCTTGTAGAGAAAGTTCCTATGCCAACTACACGTGCATCATGAGAATTAACTAAATCCAAGTCAATATGTTTCCCACTATCTAAATTATAAATGCACATTTATATATATAATTGTAGTCTATCAATTGACTACTACTTTCTATATTAGGGATTTAGGTAACATCCTAAATAACTGTTAGGAAAATTACTTAGATGCACAATGTGTTTAGCTTGATGCAACTTTTTTATGTCCTAACAAAATCATTGCATCCAAACACATGTCCTTATGAAATAATGGATTTACATCATACAATGAATCATATGATATTCATTTTTCATTATTATTAATGTAAGGTTATGGTATATTACCACTATTTGTAAAGCACGTCATAAAAATATAATTGAAGTTTCTTCAAGTTACAAAATTGATTCTCCTTACATCACTAACTTGATGTATAAAATGTGCATATAGAAATAAATCCATGCAATATTTTATTGATCAATGCTGACATGTTATACATAATCATCTATCCTTCTTATTAACATCAATGATGTGATGTAGATAAGGTAATGTGTGTTTAGTAATTACTTTATGCTACATTATCATGATTGATCAATGCATAGTCAAGATATTCTTCAGCATTCCAGCTCAAAGTGACTCAAATCTTCTTACCATGCAATTAATTCACATTGTAAATCGTTAATTACATAAAGGAATCATATGAAGTATCTATACCAATATATTTCCCTTGAAACAATTCATGCTCACATTTTGAACTAATTTAAAAATCTTTGTGAAATATCTTTATTTCTAGAGGTTTTTTGTCCAAACTAAATATGTCGATAATAATAATGGTGTTAATCTATGTTGATCATAATTACTATATTGGAAATATTGTTGATGTCAATTTTTATTTTTTATTGACAAATAATTATCTCTCCACAACTGGGTATAAATCTTACATTTTTATGTTCATCATGTACCACCTAAAATTCGTGTATTACTGAAGTATTGGTTGAGTTTTAAATAACAAAGAAAACATTAATTCATGAACCTAGAATAATTTCTCCTTGTGCCCAAGGACACATGAAATTAATGTTATGGTCATAATCAATAATATTTGTACATAAATATTTCACTTGGAAAAAAATAAATTGTGTACTTATCACCATTGGACTAGGTATCACCCTTTCTCTGACACTTGGAGAATATGATAGACTTCCAGTAACTATTTATATACTCACTTGGCTACTGTATATCAATACACATATGTGATAGTCAGATTTTATTGTATACCCATTAAGTAAAACCAAAACATTACATTGATGAATATTCTAGAAGAAGAAGAAATAATTTTATTCTTGCGTTCGGTTAATTTCATTTAAACAACCATTGTTCTATTATTTTATATGAAAAGAATATAACCTTATGTTAATACATCTTTTATTGAAGGACGCTATGAATATGATTTCGGAATTACTTCCCATTGGCCTTTTCACCTTTCCTTTCAATTTTTTCTCCATAGTAATTAAAGATGAAACTATATTTGATACGATTATTCACTTGGTGAACCTTACCTAAAATGTAATGAAGCGGTTACTCAATATTTTTTAATTTGAAACTATAAACAACACTTCTATACAGGGGTGAAAATTATATTAGAATAGGATGAATTGAAATATCATGATACTCTTTTCGATTTACACATATATAGTGTAACCAATACTTATTCATACCATTGCTTCTCTTTCTCCTTGAAGACCACTCAAAGATGAGGCCTCGTGTTATATCATTTGTGTTCTGAGGTAGCAACCACAACTAACATTGAACGTTGATGAAACCATAATGACATATCCATCACATTATTTATATATTAGTCTCCTGTAAGAAATTTCACACCAACTTCTCGAGGTAACATAATAGGTGTTGGGGACACATGCAATATGATTTCCCTATATCGTAGTTTTGTAAACGAGAACATGAACTACTCTTGGATACTCATTCCTGTTAGAACATTTAATTTTTCAATTATTTATCGTAGTTTTTAAACATGTGGTATAACTTTTCATTTTTCTAAAAAAAATAAATTTTAGCAGATAAGAACTTTTTATCTAGATTACCGATTTCAACATTTTAATTAATTAATTAAATCATTAAATAATTAAATAATTAAATAATTAAATCATTAAATGTCTCACACTATTTTCTCAGGTTCTTGGAACCCTCTATGATAGGATTAGAAAACTCTAGAAAATGAGAATTATTATGGAAAGGATACATGAAACTTCCCTCATAGACTGTAATATATGGTCACACACTACCTCGAGTGTTCAATGTATGCTGTTTACTAGCCAACCGCATGAACTCGTCATTCGTTGAACTATTGAGTGAAGTACCAACTTCATAAATAGTCACATGATTTACTCTACGATTGCCTCCAAAATGATAACAAGTTATATATGGCTAATCCTTACTAACACTTTATATATATCAACCCACCACTCTCATAATAACTCTTCTGTAGTAAGAGGAACCCACAACTATGGAATTACCGAAACCCCAAACCCTCATTTTTTTTTCAAAAATGAATAATTAAAGGAGGTTTAAACATAATATCTCATTGAGGGTTTTATATTTTATTGTAAATAAAGAAATAAATATCTATTTTCTTATCTCATTCTATGTGATCTCACTCACAATTGACCATGAATGAAATGGAAAAATTCATCATGTCACACGTTCATTTTTTCTATGCATTATTGTTCATTATCACTCTAGTTATTCATGCATTAACTAAACATACGCAAAAAATAATAAACCATGACAAAATAAAATGAATAACTGATCATGAGATGGTACTAATGGTTGATTCATTTAGTGAATAAAAAACCAACCAAGACCCTATGTGATATAACTTGAGTCACATAACTTGTGTCTCGAGTTGTAGCAACTTACTGTCTAATGCATCTAGGTCCTGTTTGATGTATCACCATAACTCAACATGAAGTGTGTCAAAGGATGTCTCATAATAATTAAAAAATTCTTGCTCATAGCCAAGGGTAACTAGGGAGTAATTATAAAACTAAGAAGTATACACACATTCCCTTATTCATATAATGACTTAGAGACGATACTCATATCGTCATTTTCTAATAAAACTAATTATTAAAACACCATGTAATAATTATATAAATTAATTAACTAATCACACATCGAACATGCATTGGTTGTTCCACAACTCATGACCAGTCATATAAACATTAAACTCATGTATATTAAAAGTAAATGAAAAATTAAATTTATCTTACATGTAAATAAATTCGAGGGAATTAAATTGAATTAAAAGTTTAATTATATTTTTAATTCCATATTTATATCTTTTGGTCCCCATTAATTAATTAAATTTTAAAACAAAAAATTAAATTAATCAAATAATTTAATTAAACACCCAATTAAATTAATTTACGCTAAAAATATTTTAAACCCAAAATTTAATATTTAATCAAATTAATTTTCTGCAAAAAATATATTAATTATGTTAATTAATTTCTGATTAAATTAAAATACCTCAGGCCCCACAAGCTTGAGTAGTGATATTACGAGTTGAGTGAAACTCGTGCAGAAGAATACCGGGTTGTGCCGACCCTTTGTAGTGATGTTCTGGGTTAGGAAAGTCCACCCAAGACCGTTCGGGGCTAGGCCAACCCACCCATGCCCTCTTCTAAGGAAAAGTGGACCACCCATAACTGTCTGCTATGAAGATTGGGCGGCGATTGGATCTTATGGTGAGCCTCCACCATAGTGAATGTCAGTCTGTCTAGGGAGATATTCAAAAAACATGGGGTGCTATAAGGATAGTTGTGTGACTAGGTGTTCACGCAAAGAGGGGAATCTAAAGCATAGGGAGTGGGGAACTCGGGAGTCACCGACTTGGGGAAGACACCTCAGATCAGGGTACTGCACTGCTAAGGAGTGTCATCCACTAGTCTAGGAAGAGGCGAACAATGACTGTCATAGCGGTAAATCATATGGGAGCCGTGATGGCCAGAAGTGTGCGACAATATGCTGCACTGAGGGAGGCTGAGCGTAGCAGGGTCTGGCTGGATCTAGTTTCCCCTGCGAAGCAGGGAGTCCACATGATGAGGAGGGACTAGTGGGATGGAGAAGCCAAGTTGGTCTGGGGGGGGGGGGAGGTAGTTGAGGCTATCAGTTGGTTTGTCCAATAGAGGTATGTGGCCCTGCAGTGCGCCTCGGGTTGATGGGGGGTGGGGGGGGGGGTGCTAGGCCCCTTATACCCTAACCTTTTTTTAAAATAAATTATTATAATGGCTCTTTTAATTTGATAAAATCAATCCACCCACCTTTTTATTGTTTAATTATTAACTCTCTATCCACCCACCTTTAAAAACTTAACATCAAAATTTTTCCCAGCCTATAATTATTGAATAAAAAAATAATATTAAATAATTATTGTTAGAATTTTATTAATTATTTTTATTAATAAAATAATTAATTAATCATATGAATTATTTAATTTAGACTTCACCAACAGAAAATACTATTTGGGTGGCCAAAATTTTTCCATATAATGGATTTGTAGCTAGAAAAAACTTTACTAGAAGATAGAATCCATTCGATTTTGATAATTCAGATGGTCGCTGACTGGCCAAGTATTATAAGATTTAAAAATAGTCTTTGGCGGTAGAACTATAAAAATTCCATCATTTATGTTTAATGAATATTTAATTTTTCTATTGGATTAAAAACATCATGCATCCCATTGATAACAATTGAAGGTAATGAACATGAAACGGAAGCCCCAAAACTGGGATTATAAAGTTTTCACCAATATTTGACATGAACTTGTCAACATCAGAAAATAACTTCCCAGTTTTAGACAAGGATCTCACATGAAGAGTTTTAAGCATAAAATTAAAACAATAAAATACATGGTTTAGATTCGAAGATTTGAATTACATATTCTCATCGTTGGAAATTGCTTCTTAAAGAATCCAAATCTGAATTCCCCTAGATCATCCACACACGCTTCAAGAAACTATTGGAGTTCTATTCATCAAAAACCAGGTGCTAGGATGGAGGTTTTTAAAAACACCATTGATGCTCCATGGATCACTACATCAACTATATTGGGATGCATGAGAGAGAGCTTGATTTGAGCTCCTACATCAAGATCCTCTCTCTCTACAATGTTGGGGAGAGATGTACAAAGAGAGAGGTTGTGAATAGTACATGGAAAACTCCTCTCCCCCTCTATTTATAGTGTGAAATAGAATTACCTCGAAATATCTATCTGACCCCCTGAATAATTAATTGTAAAGACCTGACCCTAGTTTCCTGTAGTCAGTGCCCTATTTTATTTAATTGGCATGACTAAAATAAAGTCATGTTCTAAAGGAATGAATAGTTTTGTAGTTTTGGAAAACAAAATACATATATAAGTTCACCATTACAATTTTAATGGAAATAAAATATATATATTCCATTATAATCATCCATGACACCTAGATTATCCTAGAAAGTCATTCCTAATTTACTTCATCATATCCTTGGAAAATAAAACATAAGAAATAAGTGAGCTCAGATGCTCAATTAGGGTAAGAAATATAGTGGAAGATATCATGATAAAAAACATTATGCATAGTGAATAACTAAAAACAAATTCCTTTAAAAAATATACTTGAACACAATATGATAAGAATAAGAGATGAATAAATAATGCCACAATAAAACAAAATCACAGGTATTATACTAGTCCAATAATCACATAAACTATCAATTAATGCCTTCATAATGAGTGAATTCATAATTTTTGGCATCATAACCACAAATTCAAAGCCTTGTGCCACTACCATAAATAACCATGCTGTCAAGGCCTTGTGTCAAGACTCAGTTTGTCTCATGAGACCTATCGATGCATAAACAGTATATAGAGGGACCAAACTATCATGTAATAAGTATAATGAATACATCATATTAATGTGGATAAATAGAAAAACACATACATCCATCTTGAAACTAACATATGAAATTTAAATAACTTTCCCCAATAATTAAATATCAATACTGACCATTCATAGTCATATGGTGAATTGTATCCAGATAGCACATCCATAGTCAAACTAATCACAAACCATTCAGTAAAATATGGTAGATGATATCATAAAATATTAATTCTAATGGAACATAAGAATAAAAAAGAGTTTTTGAAATACATGAAAATACTCGTATAAAATCATGGAGTAATTCTTGAGATACATACTCTTTTACATTGAAAAGAAGAATTCTTTTGGAAAAATATTTTTATAAAACCTAAAGTGAATTAAAGTATTTTTTTCATTATAAAATGAGTGATTTTATAAAAATAATCTTTTCTAAAAATATATTATAGTGTTCCCATAAAAAATGTAAGAATTCAAGAAATTTCATTAAATCATTATTTTATTTTGGGAAGATTTTTTTAACGATCCTTTTAAAACATGTATCTCTCCATAAAATAAATAATGATTATATGTGGTAAATATTTATATAACATTAAAATATAATTCATGATAAGTAAATAATAATAAATAATAATTTAATTTTTATTAAAAATGAAAAAGAGTAACCTGAATGAAAATAGAGGTTCGGGTAGAAAACCCTTAACCTTAGGTCTGATTATATTCCACTCTTGAACATAAGGTATTGGAATATGACTGTAGACATATTAATAAATGAATTAATAACCTATTAGAACTGTATTTATTTGATCATAATTTTATTAATCTCATTTATGACCTTATTGATAAGTTATATGACTGAATTTTGTCTTTCCAGAGTGTTCGTTTTCTTGATTTTCATAATCAGTTCGCTTGTTTATAATTAATAGAGTTCATGTGGAATTGATATAATTCTAAAAAAATGGATTAATATGATACAAATGAACATTTATAATATTAAATTTTAATATAATTCATTTGTATATATAGTATGATGATTATTTATAAGGCGAATCAATATTGTAAATCATTTAGATTATTTTGGTGGTATTTTGAATATTGCGAACTAGTATAGTTTTATGTAATAATATTATGTATATATACTGGTTAAGAAAATTTGAAAAGGTTATAATACATATATTATATTTTGTTTCAACCATTAAAATGTTTTCATGACCATAACTAAGGGTGAAATTGAATAATACGACTTCGTCCTCCACGAAGGTTGTAAATTGGCACCTCACGGATGATGATTTCGTTTACAAAATAAGAGAGAGAGAGAGTAATAAGATTGATAATGGTTATCACATAAACAAGATATAATTTTTGTATATATATGATAATAGATTTATTAATAACATTTAGACAGATTATTTGAGTATTGGATGACAAAATAAATGAACATGAAATAAAATTAAAAGAAAGAAGATGTGGATTTACCTCTTGAATACACCTCCTTGAGAACCTCCTTAAGGGAATGGGCTTAGGAATTTTGTTAAGACCAAGGGATCCTAGAAGTGGGGAGGGAATAGGGAAGAGTATTTGGGACAACAAATGTGGATATTTAAGGCTTAGAGGAGTGAGGAGAAGGGGGAGTGATTGGTGGCTTTTATAGTGGAGGAGCATGGTTATTACCTATTATTTTAGTTATTATTTTTTTTATCAAGACTATGAATAGTCTTGATTATTGTGATTAAAAAAATTAATAAGTGCATATGAATTCTAACAAATTTCAATTTACATCAACCATGACTCGATCATGATTTATAAATTCATTTGTTTTTCATGTTTCGTAAATTATCGAATTTCACTATCCAAAAAAATTCTAGTATTTCAGAAAAATACCAAAACATAAACATAACCATTTTTTGATGTATGGAATTTAAAAATGAACACCATTTTATCAAAATGATTTTCTAAATAATATAAAATTAATTTCTAAATAAAATCATTATTTTCTTGAGAAATAATGAATTTAAATTTAAAACTGATTTTATAATACTTTCAAAATTTAAACGAGGTCTCATAAAAATGTCTTAAAATAATAGGATAAAAAAATATTTATTTTGAAATACATATCCTGAACAAATATTTTATTAATTTATTAATTTAAAATTTTAATTAAATATTTATTACTGAAAAATCCCAACACTTAATTATTAATTTTGTAACATATTCCGTTTCATTCATAAGGTGCCTATATATTTTTTATACTTTTGTGGGAGAGGTTAATATTCATATGAATCATATTATTATTCATAAGGGTACATTTATATTAATAAGGGTTATGTTATTATTCCCAAAAAATTTAAGTTAAACATATAAGACTCTAAATATAATACTTAATGCACCTGTGTATGTCAGTTTTTTTGGAAATTAAAATCACATAGGTGAAACAATTTTTATTACTATCTAGTTTATTAAAAATCGGTGTTTTGTAGAGACTCAGTGTTTCATGCATTCAATATTAAATTTATTTAAAAATCCTTAGGGTGTTTCATTAACCTCCCTTAAAAATAATTCATCTTCAAAATTCCAGAATGTATCCCAATAAAAATATTTTGGTAGTTCTTCATCATAAGCTCCTCAGTCTCCCTTGTTGCATCTTCAGTTTTATGATTTTTCCAAAGTACCTTCATCAGTCATGTCATTTGATTCCTCAACAAATATTATATAGTGTCTAGAATCATGATAGTATATTCAAAGTATGATATCTCATGTTCCAATTATATGCCTTTGTAAGTGATTACATGAATTGGGTCTAGCATGTACTTTCTCAACAATAAGAAACAAACCACATTCCGTACATTAGAAAGGATAGGTGGCTTTTCCAGATGACAATCCACAGCTCAAATTCTATTCAGAATTTGAAAAAGGGCCAATGTACCTAGGGCTCAAATTCCCTTTCATCCAAAATATTATAACACCCTTCTATTGAGATAATTTTAAGAAAACATGACCCCCCATGTGAAATTCAAAATCCTTCCTTCAATTATTAGCATAGCTCTTTTGACAACATTTTACTACTTTGATATGGGTTTGAATATTCTTTACCTTCTATATTTTTTCCTCCACAAGCTCTAGACCTCCAAGATTCTTTTCACTTACTTCATCCAAAAATATTGGTGTACGAAATCTATTTCCATACAATGCTTCATATAGTTCCATTTGAATGATTGAATAAAAACTATTATTGTAGAAAAACTCCACCAAAGTTAAATACGGATCCCACATACCTTTAAAATCAAGTGATCATGATCTCTACATGTCTTTTAAAATCAAGTGATCATGTATCAAAGTCACACATGATTGAGAGAGGTTCTCGATGAATTATCAAAACATTATTAATATAGAGTCTTGAAAGATGCTTCAGTAGAAAATACTCTATTATATTGAGGAAATGTGTAGATTTTTTAAGTCAATCAAGAATTACCCATGTTACATTATTCTTTCTTGGAGTTTTGGGAAATCCAATGAAAATATATATGACAATTTAATCCCATTTACATGTAGGAATATATAGAATTTTCATTACTCCTATACGATGTCATTATTCATACTTCACTCACTAACAGACTAAACATCATGATACATAATCAGAAATTTCCCACTTCATGCTGCCCACTAGAAATGTTCCTTCAAATCTCTATAGTTTTTTTCCTACTAGGGTGTATAGAAAAATTAAAAACAATGGGAATAATTAAAGAACTCCCTTTTTTGCTCTAGTATATATGGAACACAATGCCTCTTCTTAAATTTCAGAATTACATCTTCATATATGAAGTCTTGTAACTTCCCATCATTTATAAAATTAATTTTCTTTTGAAGATTATCATCATCTGGCTGAGTAATTTTCATTCCTTCTAATAAATATGGTTGGGAAACCAAATGAAAAAGTAATATTGCTTCGTTTCCTTTGATAATTCTCTTATGCATCCTTACTAGATCAAGGAAAACATGATGAATTATTTATATTATTTTCCTTTCATGGGTTGTAGTGTTTGAAACAATCCTAATCCTTGTGTACATGAAGCCATCGCCTTTGCATCATGTTGAATTTTTTATATGCGAATATATATTTCAGACTCTTATGATCCTTATATATATCAAATAATTAACCATAGAGATAATGTCTCTATATTTTAAGAGAAATGATCACATCAGCTAACTCAAGATCATTAGTGGGATAGTTTTTTTCATGAAATTTTAATTACCTCGATGCATAGGCAATAACTGTACCATTATGCATAAGGACACAACCAAGTCCTTTCTTTGAGTCATCACTCTAAATTAAAAAACCATCATTCCCTTATGGTAGAGTTAGGATTAGAGAAGTCACTAATATCCACTTTAATTATTCAAAACATTCCTCAAATTATTTTTTCCATATGAACTTTACCCCTTTACGAGTAGTCTTGGTTAACAGGTTGGATAATTGGGTGAATTTAGGAACTAAAAACCATTAATAACCTACTAAACTAATAAAAATACATACATATGTTATGTTAATTGGTGTAGACCATTATTAAATAGCCTTTTACTTCATAGGATCAATATATTTTCCATCTTTCTAGAGAATATGGCCAAGAAAATAAGACAATTGAAGCAAAAATTCACACATCCTAAGCATCCCATATAATTCATTTCTTCTATGAGGCTTCAGAATAATGATCAAGTGATTTTCATGATCTTTGTTTCTTTTGTTTTATACTAAGATCTCATTAATAAATTCCACAAAAAATTCATCATGAAATTCCTTGAAAAACCTATTTATTAGATCTATGAAGACATAGGGTTCATTAGTCAGCCCAAAAGGCATTACTGTCAACTCATAATGCCCATAACTAGTTTGAAATTCTATCTTTGGAATATCTTTCTGCCTCACATGCAACTAATGATATCCAGATCGAAGGAAAATCTTCAAAAAATATTGGTCTCTTTGAAGTTGATCAAATAAATCATTAATGAGGGGTAGTGGATACTTTTTCTTTATCGTTATAGCATTGATCTCCTTATAATCAATGAAAAAACTCATAGATCTATCTTTTATTTCAAAAAAAGGAATAGGAGATCCCCATAGAGATACACTAGGGAGAATAAATCCTTTATCACACAATTCCTTGAGTTTCTTATTCAGATATACTAATCCCACAGTGTCCATTGTATAAAGAGTGTTGTATATAAATCTTATAACAGGAATTAAATCAATAGAAGAAAAAATTTCCCGCTCAGGGGGATATTCAGGTAAATCCTATAGAAATACATCAACATATTCCTACACAATAGGTACATCCTCAATCTGAAGATTTCTTTCCTCACCCATAGGTATTGTTTTATCTTCCTCCCCAAGAATTGAATTATTTAGAGCTACTAAGGGTGGATCTATATGGTAATTATATGGTGATGTTTCTAGCCTAATGATAAGGGATTACACATCATTATAAATACTTGTAACTTCATTATTTTTGAAATATATTTTTGCATCATAATTAGAAATCCAATCTATACAAAGGATTTTATCATAGTCAATATTGTGAATGATGATAAAATTAGCAGATAAAGCACATTCATATGCCATAATGGGGACTTTATGACACATCTTATTTGAAAATATACTTACTTTAAGAGTTTTTACTAAAAACTCCTTTATTAAATCAAATTAGATATATCTAAATTTCTTGGAAAATTGGGAAGTTATAAAAGAATGTGATGATCCAAAATAAAATAAATCATTTTCTATATTTGAGGAAACAATTAATATACCTTCCACCGCATCATTAGGAACTTATTTCTCAATAGTTATGACAACATAAGTTTTTCTTTTCTCCTTTTTCCTTATTTTCGGAATGTTTCTTTTATTATTAGGACAATGATTTTCATAATATCCCATCTCCTTTAAATTCTACCATCAAACATTGGTAGATTATTTCTTACCCTCGAAATTACAAGAGTAGTAACCTATTTCAATACACTTGTAACAGACACCCATACCCTTCAGCCAAGTACTAGGGTGTTTCTTCCAATAATTATCACAAGGTGGAAAGTCAGCTCTTCCCCGATTCCCCATGTCCTAATTTCATTTTCTTGAGTTTTTAGCATCCCTATTATTATCTTTCATTCCTTTAAAGTCATAATATATAGAGAATTTATTTTCTATATTGACAGCACAAGAGACAATATCTTCGTATGATGAGAAACTTTGGGGGACCAGTTCCCTTTGGAGGAATTGTTTTAAACCATCAAATAATTGATCAATATTTCTCCTTAGATTACATATGTAGTTCACCAAATGTATTTATAACCTTGTGAAGTTTTATTCATACATTGAAACATTCTCATCCCATTTATTCCTAAAATTTAGAATGTACCTTTCTATATATACTGATTTTTCATGAGGGAAGTATTTTTATAAGAATATTTCTTTAAAATCCCACAATTCAATTTCATCTATTTCTTCGTCATTTTTTTGTGTTTTTAATTAATAAACACCAATGATCCACATCTCCTGATACATGAAAAAATACCATGAAAACATTTTCTCTTTCATTACATCCCAAATCAAGAAATATCTTATTTAAAGAACTTATCAATTACTCCACTATGAATGGGTTTGTAGTCCCATTGAATTATGGTAGTTTTTTTAATATATAGCAGTCTCACATAGTTTCTCTACATTTTGGATCCATATGCTTCATAAGGGTAAGGTTATTGTTCATAACCTGAGTCAACTCTCTTGGTATAGATATAAGTTTCTCAGCACCAGTCCCAACACTAGATCCAACATCATTATATTTTATAAGAGGGAAATCCCTATATAGTATACAAAAAATATTGTGGTTTCTATTCCTTGCACTAGAAGCCATTTCTATAAAATAGCATACACTAGATTAGGTTATAAATCATAATGTATAATATCAAATTATAAAAATACTTAGCACAAATTGAAATCCTATTCATAGCTAATCTCTTAATCGTGAACATGGAATTTTGATGAAAAAAATATATTTAATTCCTTCATAATGGTTTTTAGAGAAAATGTGGATTATCATATTAATATCCCCTATGAGTATCAAACCAGATGCACAATAAGGTCCATTGTCGTATACTGAGATACACCGTGTCAATCCAAAACTCCTTGTTTGAGTTGTTACTCCAAGATACATTTGTTCCAAAACCACATCCAATTATAGTATATAGACAAAGATGTATATTATAGAATGATAAACATAATATAATACATACCAAAATACCAGGATTTTCTTGTGTGTTTATACTTAGAGATTATCTTAGGGGCTTGTTCCTTAATCAAAAATTTCTAAATCTAGTTTATAAGTCATCTACTAAACATCCTCTAATACCAACTGTAAAGACCCAACACTAGTTATGGGGAGTTGTTGCCTTATTTCATTACATTAGAATGACTATAAGAAAGTAATATCCCAAATAAATGAATAGTTTAGATGTTTTGGAAAACTAGATACATAGATAAGTTCAATATTACAACTTAAAAGGAAATACAAGATATATATATTCCATTACAAACATCCATGACTCCAAGATTATCCCAAAAAGTCATTCATAATTGACTTTTTTATAACCTAAGAAAATAAAACATAAGAATGGGGTGATATCAGATGATCAGTAAGGGTAATAAATACAACGGAATATATCATAAATATAAACATTAGGCATATTGAATAACCAAAAACACATGCCTTCAAAAAATATACTTAAACACAATACAGTAGGAATAAGAGATGAATATATAATGATACAATATAACAAAATCATGGGTATTATACTAGTCAAATAAATATATAAACTATAAATTAATGGCTTCATAATGATGGAATAGATAATTCTGGATATCATAACCATACCTTTAGGGCCTCATGCCAAGACCATAAAAAACCATACTGTCAACAGATTGTTCAAAGAATGAAGTTTGTCTCATGATACCTACAGATGCATCGAGGGGATATATAGGGCCCCACAAATCACTTAATAAATTAAATTCATTCCTCACATGAATGAGGACAAACATAACAATATATACATTCCTATTGAAACTAACATATGAAATGTAAATAACTTTCCCCAATCATTAAATTTGAACACTAACTGTTCAGAGTAATATGGTTAATGGTATCAAGATAGAACATATACAGTCAAAATAATCATATACTATTCAATAAAATATGGTAGAAAATATCATAAAATACTAATCCCAAGAAAACATAATAATAAACAAGAGGTCTGAAATAGATGAAAATACACGTATAAAACCATCGAGTAATTCTTGAGATAAATACTATTTTTCTTTAAAAAGAAGATTAATTTTAGAAAAATAATTATATAAAACCAGAACATAATTAAGTTAGTTATTTCACAATAAAATGAGTGAATTTATAAAAACAATTTATTAGAAAAACAAATTATATAGTTCCCTTGAAAATAAATAATAATTCAAGAAATTTCCTTGAATTGGGCTTGTATTTGGGGAATAATTTTTTAAAGATCCTTTTAAAACATGTATATATCCATAAAATAAAGAAGGAATCTAGTTGGTACACATATATAAAACACTAAAATAGAATTAATGATGTGTACATAATAATAAATAATAATTTAATTGTGATTAATACTTATAAAGAGAAACATAAAAGAAAATGGAGGCTTTGGTAGAAATCTCTTACCTTATGTCCGAATATGTTTTGATCTTGAACATATTGTCATGGAATATAAAATTATACTTATTAATAAAAAATTTATAACCTATTATACATGTATTTAGTTTATCATAATTTTATTATGTTAATATTTAGACTTATTAAGAAGTTATATGATTGAATTCTGTTGTTTCAGAGTGTTTATTTCCTTGATTTTCATAAACAGTTTTATTGTTTATAATTAATGGAGTTCATGTGGAATGGATATAATTCATCATAATTGGATTTACATGATACTAATTAAAATTCATAAGCATAAATAGTAATATAATGAATTTTTTATATGTTATGAGAATGAGTTAATTGGTGAAACATTAATGACAATGATTTTTATTATTTTGGCAGTATTTTGAATATTGCAAACTAGTTTTGTTTTATGTATTAATATTATGTATATATACTAGATAAAAAATATTAAATATGATATAATACATATATTATAGTTTTTTTAACCATAAAAATGGTTTCATGACCATAATTGAGGG
Organism: Viscum album; assembly: GCA_963277665.1. NCBI lineage: Eukaryota > Viridiplantae > Streptophyta > Magnoliopsida > Santalales > Viscaceae > Viscum > Viscum album. The sequence continues at coordinate 237,281,454 of OY728159.1, forward strand.
GTAAATTGATGAATGAGACACCGTCGTCTACAAAGGTTGTAAATTTGAACCTCACGGACGATGATTTCATTTGTAAAATAAAAGAGAGAGTGTGTAAAAATATTGATAACAGTAATTACAATGACATGATATAATTTTAGTATATATATAATACTATAGTTATCAATATTATTTGGATGGAGGATTTGAGTATAGGATAAAAAAATAAAGGAACTTGAAATGAAATTAAAAAATTAGATTTGGATTTATCTCTTGAATACACCTCCTTTAGAACCTCCTTAAGGGAAGGGTTTGGGAATTTTGGAATGAAAAAGGGCTCTTGGACGTTGGGAGGGACTAGAAAAGAGTATTTGGGCCTAATGTTGGGGTGGTTAAAATATTAGATAAGTGTGTAGAATAGGGTGTGATGGGTGGCTTTTATAGTGGACGAGATGAGTTATTTCCCATTATTTTAATCATAATTTTTTTATTTTGGATCAAAAATATGAATAGTCTTGATTCTTGTGACTAAAAATAATAATAAGACCTGGTGAGTTCGAACCAATGGCCATTTACATTATCCATGACCCAAGAATGAAGTAGAGATTCATTTATTTCGCATATTTTTTAAATTATCAAATTTCACTATTCACAAAATACATGTATTTCATAAAAAACCTAAAAATGGACCCTAACCATTTTTCAATGATTACAATTTTAAAATGAACTCAATTTTATCAAAAGTAATTTATAAATAAGATAATTTTTTTTAAATGAAATCAATATTTATATGAAAAATACAAATATTAAATTTAAAACTGATTTTATAATACTTTCAAAAATTAAACGAGGTCTCATAAAATTAACCTAAAATAATAGGAAAACAAAATATTTACTTTGGAAAAAATTTCATGAAAATTAATTTGAATAATTTATTAATTTAAAATTTTTATTAAGTATTCATTACTCACAAAATACCACAACTTAATTATTTATTTTTAACATATTCTATATCATTTATAAGGATACAAAATTTTATGCATACTTAAATGTGAAAGGTTACTATGCATATGAATCATATTAAAATTTTTAGGGTACATTACTATTCATAATGGTTAAGTTACTATTCCCAAAAAAGGAATGTTGATCCCATCATACTCTAAATATCTTACTGAACACAACCATGTATGTCATTTTGTTTGAAATTCCATTCACAATGGTGAAAAAATTATGTTTACTAGATAGGTTATAACAAAGTGGTGTTTTGTAGATACTCAGTGTTTCAAAAATTCAATATTAAATTTATTTATAAATCCTTGGGGTGTTACATTAACACACTATATAAATAATATTTTGACTACTAAATTGAGTCATAAATATTATTTATTATTATTATTATAAATTTTCTATAATATAATAAATATATTACATGATTGTAACGCCCCAACCCCAGTTACCCAGAATTAGTGCATTATTACATTACATTAGCATGATACAAGGAATCATGTCTTGACAGACCGATTAGTTTAGTATCCTTGGAAGTACTAGATACATACATAAGTTTTACATTACATCATGAAATAAAAAAACAACATTGTGTCCCCTCTGAAAACTCTTATACCCCTTAGCCTACTCGTACAGGTTAATCTTAATATACTGCTTTGCATCCCTGGAAAATTAAAACAAAAGAAAGTGGTGAGATCAGATGCTCAGTATGGATAACAATATAGTGGAAACTATCATAAATAAAAATAAACATTTAAGGCAATGTATAAGAATAGAATACAAGCCTTTTAAACTTAAACTTCAGCATAATATGGAAAAAATAAATCAAATAGTTCAATTTACTTATTCAAATGGATATTCTACTAGTTGAATAATCAAATGTAATTTCAATATCCAATTTTATAATGATGGAATGCATAATGCCGGACATCATAACCACATAGTCAAGGCCTCGTTCTAAGACTACAAATTAGATTTTTTCAAGGCCATGTTCCAAGAAAATAGTTTGTATAATGGGACCTACAGATGCATCGAGAAGAAATAGCAGGCACCAACCGTCACTTACTAAGTCCAATTCATTACTCATATGAAAAGGTTGAAACATAATCTAAGCATTTGTATTAAAACTAGAATACGAAATGTCCATATTTTAGCCACAAACCATAAATGACATAAAAATAGCACATCCATAGTCAAACATAACTCATTAAATACAATATGGATTCTTTTATTAGGATAAATCAACCTCAATCAAGAATAAAATACAATGAAGGATATTTAAATAGATGAAAATAGTCATTAAAACTATTTGAGAGAAATATCCCCCTTTTCTTGAAAACATATAAATGACACACTATTTATCAATGAAGTTCTTTAAAAGAGATTTTTGAATCAAAGTGTCCCATAACAATTTGAAACTTATAAAATTAATTTTAATTTCAAAAAATGTATGTCCATATAAATAATTACTTAAAACCATTTTTAAAACATGGACATTAATTAGAAATATTTATAAGAATAAATATTTAAAACATTTAAAACAATATTTTACTTAAAGTGTTCTCAACCAAATAAGAGACTCTTCAATACAAGTAATTGATGAATTAAATTAATCAAAACATTATAATATCATGAGAATAAAGGGATTCATGATATAATATATCAAATGACAGTATATACACCATATAAAAGTTAATTGGTGCATAACAACAAAGAGGTCTCAAAGGAATGTAAATTGAGACGAAATACCTTATAAAGACCGTATCCTTAGATTAAGGATAAATCAATGAAATAATTATGTGTGAAAAATATAAATACACTAAATATAATTGGATATTTAGTGTAAATCAATCAGATTACATTCACACATATTATATTAAATACAAAGCCAATAACTTGGATGTTTAACACAATGGATGGAAATTGAGTTAAGATTAACCTTAAAAAGTTCATATCAATGGAATGTGAATTTATGAATGTATTTATTATGTGTTTCAAAGGTATATCCATATAAAGGGGAGTGTAAATTACTATATTAATAAAAAATAGTTATTCCACAGATAATAATGGAGAAAAATAATCAACGAAGTTTGCGTAATGCCCAATGAGTAGAAATTGAAATTTAAAATTCCCTTACTGATTTGGTAACTTACGAAATATACACTCCAAAAAGTAAGTATCATAAAATGAAGATGTAAATACCAATAAATTAAAGTATATTACAAAAATAATACAATAATGGGTAGTACATACACCACACAAAATGAAATAGTGGAAATATAGCCAGAATCTCATGGGAATAAGAAGTGAGATGAAAACCCCTTACCTTGTAATTTTCCATAGTATAGGGTAGGTTAACATAATTTATAATGGTGAAATAATTGTTATTAAATTATACAAGAAAAAAATACATAAATATTATATCATATTTTATCTTCTAATATTTATTTGTTAATGATATTTCAGTAGTATCATTGTTTTGGTTGTTAACTGATTCATTTTCCTTTATATGTTTTGTTACGTAAGACATGTTTGTTATGTATAGGCTGTATTTTATTCATAAATAGAATTATATTAAGTTATAAAACATTATTTGTAATCATAAACTGACAATTATTCTTGAATTATTATGATAGTGAATAAATCTCATCGCGTTCGTGGAGGCGGTAAGCCGTACATACGCACGAGGGACAATGTCATTATATTGATGGTGAAATAATATTTAATTGGATGGTTTATCATATATATAGAATCATTAAAATTTTATATTTATTATTTACATCAGTTATACTCATTATTATACCCACCCAAATAATGAAGTGTTTGAATAACAAACTACACCACGACATGGAGACAGTAAGCCGTACATACGCCCGTATGATGACTTTGTCATTTATATGATGGATAGAATAATGAATATGATTGTACCATATTTATAACAAAATCAATGTATGTATAAGGTAATGTATTTATTATTTTGGTACAAAAACAAAAAATAAATATCAAGTGGAAGAGGAAAAGAACTTGAAAGAGGGTGGTGAAATTATTACCTCTTCATTGGGTGTTTCCTTTTGAGTTGATCAAAAGGGATCCTTAAGTTTTCTTTATGATCAAAGTAAGGACTCTAGGTTGATTTTAGGGAAGTTGGGAGGATATTGGGGTAGAGTTTGGCTGATACAAATGGATTTTGAGGTGTGATTTTGAGAAAAGGGTAAGTTCCCTTTTATAAGAGGGGTGAGGGGCACTTTAAGAAAAGCTTGAAATATTATTTTATAATAAAATCATTTTTGGTTTATAATGGATAAAAAATGATCTATTTATAGTCTTATGTGTTGATGAGTCGAAAAAAACTCAACCAATATGTTTTATTCAGGTTTAGGTCACCATATTAATTTTATCTTTTAGATTTAACTCTTAGTTAGATAGTTTGACGTTTACCATGTCTCTTTTTATTTTTATATTATATGGTTAATAAAATTACTATAAAAAGAAAATAAAAACCCAAGTGGTTAATTATTAATATATATAACCTTTTATAAGTCCTTTGGATGAACCTTATGTTTTTAGGAATATTATATCAATTAATAATATAGTATTTTTTAGAAACTCAATTATGTCAATTTTAACAATATTTAGTATTTGATTTTTTTGAAAGCCATAAAAACTTAATCACTTCAAATAAAATTTATTTAATCAACCCTAAAATTTCATATTAACCAATAAAATTAGTGGATCTCATCAAAAGTCTCAATTTACATTTATTTAGATATTTATAATATCAATTATTTTAATATTTCATTAATAATGTAATTAATGCATCATCATTGTGTCATAAATAAATTAAATTATTTAACGTCGAAAAATTATAAATAAAATAAAATTACGTAGGAAATATTTTTATCTTTATAATTAATATTTATAGTCGAATTTATCTTATGTGTAACGTTATATTAAAAATGGTTTAGTTATTAAACATTGAATTTAACACTTTTAACTCTTCTTTAAATAAAATAATAATAAATGTGCTAATCTAATACAAGTGAACTAAATAGGATCATATTTTATTCCTAAGGTTGTTTTTGGTCAAATTACACTTATACAATAGAATTAGGACATGTGTTAGGGTAATTATAATATCATTTTTACCCTTAATAACCCTATTTACTTTCATCCGTGGTAAATAAAAGTCAAAAGTTACTATTCACCAAAAATTATTTTCTTCTTATTGAACCACATTTGACTTAATTATGTTAATTTTTTCTCTAATATTTTTGAAATTCAACTCACAGAAGTAGTAAAATTATGTTTCATGCAAATTTTCAAATGCTCTTAGAAGGTGGGTAAAAGACTGAAAAAAGTTCAATAAAATTTTATATATCAAAACTTATTATATAATAAATCCAATGAATTAAATTGAACATATATAGATATTATGTATCTATTTTGACATAAAATAAATTTAAATAAAATAAACAATTATTTAAATAAAAATTCGGTTTTAAATAATAACACATTGTTTTTCACTATTCATAAAAAATTGAATGTTTTCAGAAAAATTCCAAAAATTAACCCTAAGCTAATTTTGATATTAAGAATTAGAAAATGAATACTATTTAAGAAAATTAAAAATAAAAAATTTTCATTGATTAATTTAAAATAAATTTCTGTTGTCAAAACAAAAAAGCGGGTTTTTAAAAAGTAAAAACTATCAAAAGATTGACATGTGTTTATGTCAAATTTAAATGTGAAATTACATATAATTACCTACATTGTATTAAATGATATAAATATAATCTAATTATACTTCCAAACTGTTCAAATGCAAAATTTATCACTATAAATTATTTCAATTAAAAAAGATGTTTTTAATTAAAATTTAGTATTTTATAGTATTCTTCAAAATATGAAAGTTATCAGAAAAGTCCCAAAAATTTATCCAAAATATTTTTTTCCTGATTCTAAATAAGAATTTCATTTCATTAAATTGAATTTATAAAATTTTCAAATATGGGTTTCATGAAGGATTTTCCATTAAAATGTGGTAAAATTTCATTTTTTGAAAAATACTAATTTTATTTTAAAAAATGAATTTGTTCTTATATTATGTCTAAGAAAAACATAATATGGGTTCTAAAATTATATGGAATATATAAAATTAAAAATTGATTTAATATTATTCATAATCCCCTTTTGAACTTCTAGTTTGGTAAGTCGTGGTGTGCTCGAACTTGGTGTTGCATGTATCACAAGCTATTGAATTACGTTAAAGAAAATAAATTACTATGAAATCTTGGAATGGTACATTCTTCCTCCATTTTGGAAATTGCATCCTCACAATTTTAAAATTGGGCATGAGAACTTCATTGATAGTCCCACATTGGAAAAAGAGTCAACAAAACTATCACTTTAAAAAAACAAAAGAGAAGTACAAAGGTCACATGAGATAACCCAAAATAGGATTTCATGTAGGAAAACAGGGATATAGAAGATATACTAAGTGTCAATTTCTGATGGAGAGTGATAAAAAACATGATTAAGAGAAAGTTAACAACAATAAAACCACAAAATTGTGATGGAATAAATGGTCATTAGTTTCCCACTAAAAAATGTAAACGAACAATGTTTTTTTTACGTTCCATTTCATAAAGTTTAGGAATTTATTTATGAGATTTAGTAAGAACATAAAGAGATATAATTACTTTTTAAGAAGAGTTTCATCCTTTAATTAATTTCTACCACTAACTCATCTTTGTTTTTTAAAACGATGAGTATTCTAGATGACTTGGACACACCTAAAGCGCTAGAATAAACTTCTATATAATCACATAATTCACAAAGGATAAACTATATATTTACCTTGTCTTTAAAGATTAAACAAAACCAAAATGGTTAGTACAAGATTAGATGATCCCCAAAAAGGATAATCCTTTAGAGAAAGAAATACTAATATAAATTTCTAAAATTAAACCAACAATAACCAAAGTTTAATAAATACAATTCAATAAACAATTGTCTTTAAAATCTTGCAATATAATCCAAACTAATATTGAAACCCAAAACTTAGAATAATTTGATTACACAGTCTTCCATGTTAAATTATATCTCTAAATAACATCGACTACTCTTAAAGTCACATACTTAAAAGTAATTAACCTAATCACATATTCTCTATGACAGGGTAATCATTTCCCTAAATAACCCAAATTTCTATAAATCCACAATAAAAACATAGATAAAAATCCACCATTACTCCCCAAATTAAATCCCATAGTATTATATTTTCCTTAGGCATATAGTGTTCCCAATAGAGAAAACCTCTTTCAAAATAACATTTATCACTTAACCAATAAATCATTTTCCTATACTAAGGATATCCATTTGATAAGACATAAGATCTCAAATCAACTTATTATTGATCAATAAAATCATTTAACTAAAAAGAATTAGTCACACTAACTAGGGACTTCATGTAGTCCAGTGGTAGGAGATAAATCCCAATCGCACTCTGGTTGTGGGTTTGATCCCCACAGCTTTGTCCGACTCATTGGGTTGTCACACGGTCTGCGTGTTGTCCTTTTTCATAAAATATATTTTATAACATTAACAAAATGAGATAAATTACTCAAAATAACCATAACACAATTTAACCACAAATGTTATCTCATACCTCACATTTTCATCAAAAAATTTAATAACTTTTAATTAACTGAAATTCAAGGATCATATAAACCCAAATGGTTATTTATAACTATATTAAAAAAATAAAAGATAATTCTTCCTAAAATAGCATTATCACATAAAAAACTGTAGGGTTACACATACAAGGGAAAAGTCTTTCAATGAAATCCCATCAACAAAGAGCACTAATACTTTTAAATATTTCACTATCTATTTATTTACACATATGTTCTTCCTTGAACAATAGCTTATCCTATAGAATAGGGAATTCACTCAGGTAATGCCCAGGTCCCCTACATTTATGACAAATTACAGTAAATGCATTCTTGGGATCATTTTTATTTTCTTCCATATTACTCATCATTTTTCTTCAGCAATTATTTACTTTATGTGCTTCTTTACAACACATAAATCATTTCTTTGTTCCATTAAGACACTTACCTAGGGGTCTACATCCACATTTACTACATGATGGAAACTGAGCTTTCTTTTCTCCATGGTCTCCACTACTGGAGCTTTTATCATTAACTACCTTTCTCTTCTTTGTTGAGTCTGAAAGTTGGTTAACACATATGTTGGTGATCATATTTTTGGAAAAATGATTCGGCATGAACACAATATCTTTTATACCTATCAACATTCCATTTTGTTTCTCATTTCCACCGCCGTTTCCACTTGGTACATCATGTTCAATGTTACTATAACTTCCCTGGAATCCAAAAATTGACTTACACAAGAAAACATAGTGTGAGTCATAAAATCATTTATAGAATATCATAAAACTTTATTTTCAATCTAAAACACCTTAGAATTAATTAAGGTTATTTATTTTCATCTTATATTAAAATCCATCAAATCGGTTGGTAAAGAAAATGTGAATTATCCTATGCATATCCCCCGGGAGTGTCGAAACTAAGAGTGCAACAAGGCCCATTGTCTTGTACCTGGATACCTCGGGTCAACCCTGAAACTCCTTGTCAGTGTTTTCACTCCTAGGTAATTATGTTCCATAACATCCTCTACCTACTCGTATCCATACAGGGATTCATTAATTGGAAAACCCACATAATATTTACATTACCAATTTTTTTGGATGTTCTTCTATACTAATCCTCAATGTCTATCTTAGGGTAGTGATTACAAATCAAAGTTTTTTCTAAATATAGCTTCCTAGTTTTGTACTAAAATTCATCTGATACCAACTGTAATGCCCTGACTTGAGTTACCCAGAATCAGTGCATTATTACATAACATTTATATGATACGAGAAATCATGTCCTGAAAGACCGATCAATTTAGTATCCTTGGAAGTACTAGATATAAAAATAAGTTTTACATTACATCATGAAATAAGAAAACAACATTGTGTAATGTTTGAAAACTCTTATATCCCTTAGCCTATTCCTACAGGTTAATCGTAATATACTTTTTTACATCCCGGGAAAAATAAAACATAAGAAAGGGGTGATCTCAGATTCTCTATAAGGATAAAAATATAGTGGAAACTGTCATAATTATGAATAAACATTTAAGGAAATGTATAAGACTAGAACACAAGCCTTTTAAACATAAACTTCAGCATAATATTGTAAAGATAAATCAAATAATTCCATTTACTTATTCACATGAATATTCTAGTAGTTTAATAATCACATGTAATATCAATATCCAATTTCATAATGATGGAATGCATAATTCCAGACATCATAACCAAATAGTCAATGCCTCGTGCCAAGAATGAAAATAATATTTTGTTAAGGCCTTGTGCCAAGACACTATTTTGTCTCATAAGACCTACCGATGCATATAAGAGTTATACCGGGCTCCAGCCTCATTTAATATGTCCAATTCATTCCTCATATGAAAATGTTGAAGCAGAATATAAACATTCATATTAAAACTAGAATACTAAATGTCAATATTTTATCCACAAACCACGAATGGCATAAAAATAGAACATCCACAGTCAAACATAACTCATTCAATACAATATAGATGATTGTATTATTATGAATCAACCTCAATCAAGAATAAAATACACTGAAGGATATTGAGATAGATGAAAATAGTCATTAAAACTATTTGAGAAAAATATCCCCCTTTTTTTAAAACATTTAAATGTCGCAATATTTATCAAAGAAATCGTTTAAAAGATATTTTTAAATCAAAGTGTTCCATACCTCTTTGAAACTCTTAAATGTAATTTTAATTTCAAAAAATTTATGTCTATATATTTAAATACTTAAATCCATTTTTAAAATATGGACATTATAACAACCCTACTTTTTATTACACAATTAAACATAATTTATTACATAAAATTAATTTGATACAACATAGAAGATTGATTGGTCTGGTTTATTTGTGGATTAGGATCATTACATAACAACTTAAAACATAAAAAACAACATCTTTATTTAAATATTCTTTTACATGACCACTACATTCTCTCGTACTTATCATTGCATGGGATAACCTGAGGACATGCATAAAAAATGGGTGAGATATAAATCACAGTAAGGGATTAATCATGAAATAACATGAGGAATACAATACATGTTACACAATAGGCATATAAATATATCACAAGAGAATAATAAACATAAAGGCATGATAAATAAAGATAATCATAACATGGAATTAGCATGAGCCAAGGCTCAATGAACATGAAGCATGAGTAAAACATCATTGCACATAAAGAATGAGTAAACCCTCTTTTCACTTGAATTAGGATTAGTAAACACCCATTTTACATGAAATATCATGATACTATACTTTACCCAATGCATTGGAGCGCTATCAGGGTACACCCTTCTTAAACATTTCATTTAATGCATAAGTGTGCCACATGGATCATAAAACATTGAATCATTCAACATAATAATTTATTCCAAAATAAACAACTGTGGAATACATACATGTAAATATTTAAAAAATATTTAAATGTGCATAAAGGTGAATACCCTTTATAGAGAAATGGTCATGGTATTCACTACACAATGACTTTAGCTTGGAAAAGTGTGGTGCAATTTTGGCAGCATAACGACGTGATATAAGAACTCATAAAAATGGTTTATGAGAGAGAAATGGGTGTCTCATAATATTTACATGAAATTTACAGTAAGTGGGTAATATAGATACATGTCCCAACAAATTTAATGGAATCTAGATTAATGATACACAATAATTGCTTGAATGTAAATGAGGAGAGAGAAATTCCTTTCAGAATTTCTACCTAGAAACAGGTGTATATGGGAGGTATTTAATGACAGAGAAATGGGGGTCTCCTTATATGTACATGAAATGGATATTAAGGTGTCATATAGATACATTTACCAACAATTATAATGGAATTTAGATTCATGATTCAAAAGAATTTCTTGAATGTAACCGAGGAGAGATAAATTCATTTTGGAATTTCGGCATAGTAATGGGTGTACATGGGAGGAATTTATTGAGAGATAAATGGATCTATCATAATTAAAACATAAATATGGCAGTATGGGGGAGGTGAAAAACCATACCCCAACATTTATAATTGAAATTAAAAGGGCATAACATTTTAAAGAATATTGGACAAAAATGATAAAGGAAGAAAACACCCTTACATGGAAGTGTGCATCCAAAGGCTTGACAGAGGATTCTTGGGAGATGGGGGAACCTTGGGAGGATTCTAGAGATTGGATATCAGAGGTAGGAAGAATTGTAAAGGCTTTGAGTGAGGGGGAAATGGGATCTCGGGTGGGTTTATATAGGAAAGGTGAGGTAATTCTTTATTATTTAGGTTTGGGACATCTCACATTAAACTAATCCAAACCAAAAACCACCCCATGGTTTTTGCCCATGGTTTTTGGAAAAGGGAAGTGTAAAACAATATTTTATAAGTCCAAAGAAAGAAATTTTTAAAATAATTTGGTTGATTATGTGGAGGTGACTCACACTCCCAAGGAAAACAATTTAAAAAGACAAAATGTTTAATAAGTCTGGAAGGGTCCACTAAGGCTTTGTAAAATAAATAAAACAAACACAAAATCACATTATATTAATGGTAAATAATATATTGGGAGAAGATAAAGTTTATAGTATTTTATTACATCACTATTGGGTCTTTACGATGTCATAAAACACATTATATATTTAAACAGTATTTAATTTTTACCCAAAAAATTTAACTGTCTCGAAAAATTATGAAAAATTCACCATTGGATAATTTCGATGTCCTGATTCCAGAAATAATATTTATTTTATCAAAATAATTTTATAAATATTTTAATTTTAACTTTTAAAATAAAAACAGACATTTATCAAAAATTCATGGGTTTTGACAAAAATTGCTTTCAAGCCTTAATAAAAATTAAAATTGCTTTAAAAAAATTATAAGATCATTTATAATTAAAAAAAATTAATTTAATATTAATAATATTTTATTAAAATATTATTTAATTCAAAAATCCATTAATTCATCAAAATAGATTTCTTAGTTGAACAATAACTAAAAATAATATTTGTGCTTTAAAAAACTATTTACAAGGTAACAATAATAAAATGAAAGTATATTCATTATTATATAAACAAATAATGTACATAACCATAATGCTATGGTCTTGTTACATAACCCCTTATAACACCCGCATAAGACCGAAGAGTAAGGTGTGCGATGGTGAAAAACTCTTGGGGTGGCTCAGATAACATTGATCAGGTGGTAATCTCTATCAACTTCTACTTCTCTCGTAAGAAGTCCTACTCGAGCTTAACATATTCAAGCTCATCTTGGACTTGGTCAAGAGAGATGCCCAAATACACAACCTTATTTCTGAGCTCTGACAAATGGGCTTCATATGGGGAACATCTACTAGATGATTCCATCACTTCCTTTGTCTAAGTAAATTGGATTTGTTAAAGCCCTATATTTATACCAATCATCTGATCACTATTCAACGACTATATTAACAATGGTCACAATTCAAAATAGTATTTTAAAGTCCAAAAACATAAAACCAATGAATTTGAAATTTTATATAAACATTTTATATAACGAAATATTTAATTAGAACAAGAGGGATTTCCATTAATGAAAGTTTGGGTCATTACAATATTCCCCCCTTAAGAAATTTTACCCTAAAAATTTTCTTTTCCCAAACTAAAACAGATTTAGGTAACTCTGCTTCATCATTTCCTCCAATTCCCATGTTGCTTCTTCAAACTTGTGGTTTCTCTACAACATCTTGATGAGGGGCATTGTCTTATTTCGTAGAACCTTTTCTATACGATCTAAGATATTCACTAGTTGCTCCTCATAATAAAGGTCATTCCCTAACTATACCACCTACAAAGAGAGTACATGTGAAGGGTCTGGTTTGTACATCTTTAAGAGGGATACATGAAAGACATCATGTACTTTGGACATGGTAGGTGGATGTTCTAGTCGATAGGCCACAACCCCGACACGATCAAGAATATCAAAGGGGCCGATGTACCTTGGAATTAACTTCCAATTATTTCCAAACCTCATGACCTTCTTACATGGATATATGCGTAGAAATACTATGTCTCCAACTTTAAACTCAAGGTCTCATTGATGGTTATTAGCATAACTCTTCTGTCGACTCTGGGTTGCCTTGATATCCTACTGAATGGTTTTTACCTTCTACCCCATTTCTTCAACCATTTCTGGTCCAAGCAGTTTACGCTCACCGACCTCATCCCAACACGCTGGTGTTCTGCACCTTTTCCCATAAAGGGCTTCATATGGTGCCACTTGGATGCCAGAGTGGAAACTGTTATTATAAGAGAACTGAACCAAAAGAAGATGTTGATCCCATCCTCTTTTAAAGTCCATTTAGAATGCTCTCAACATGTCCTCAAGTGTTTGGATAGTCCGCTCGGATTTTACATCAGTTTGAGGATGATAGGCCGTACTGAAGTATAGTTCAGTATTCAGATCATGTTAAAGACTCTTCCAAAACATATAGGTGAATCTTGGATCTCGATCGGACACAATAGATAGTGGTAGACTATGAAGCCTTATCGCTTCCCTGATATATATCTGTGCCAGTTCATCCAATAAGAAATCCTCCCAAATAACAATGAAGTGTGAATCCTTTGTAAAACGATCCACAAAAACCTAGATTTCATTGTTGCCTTTGGATGTCTTTGGAAGTCCGGTGACAAAGTCCATGGTGATGTTCTTCCATTTACATTCTAGTATAGGCAATGGTTGAATCATCCTCTTAGACTTATACCTCTCTGCCTTCACTTGATGACACACTAGGCACATTGATGTATATTTAACGGTATCCTTCTTTATATTATCCCACCAATAATGCTCTTAGAGATCTTGATACATCTATGTGTTTCCTGGGTGAATTGATAAATTTGAACTACGTGAATCATCCAAAAGTTCCTTCTTTAGCTTCAGACTTGATGGAACACATAGTCTTTTCACAAATCTCACAAATCCTTCTTCATTAACATTAAAATTTGACGATTTCCCTTTTTTGATAGCTTCCACCTTTTCCTGAATTCCTACATCATCCTTTTGAGCATCCTTTAACCTTTCCAAAAGTGAAGGTTGAGTAATAATTTGTGAAAGGATTGATGATGTTCCCTTATTTATGATTCCAATTTCCATATTCATCAAATCTAAGAAGATTGGATCCTTTTCAATTATAAGAAATGATAGAATCTCTGGGTATTTTCTACTTAGGGCATCCAACACCTTTTTTTATTTCCTAGGATGGTAATGGATTGAGCAGTCTTAGTCTTTGATCGGGTCTAACCATCTTCGTTGGCACATGTTCAACTCTTTCTGTGTGAATATATACTTGAGGCTTTTTTGGCACATATATATTTCATACTTCTCCTCAAAGAGATAATGCATCCAAATTTTCAAAGTGAATATCACTACAGCCAACTCGAGGTCATGTGTTGGATTGTTCTGTCCATGAAATTTCAATTTCCTTGAAGAATAGGCAATGAATTTTTCATTTTTCATCAACACACATCCCAGGCCCTTCTTTGAAGAATCACTAAATACCATAGAAAGTTCTCCACTTGTGGGTAAAGTGAGCACATGCATAGTGATAAGCCTCATTTTCAACTCCTTGAAGCTTTCTTCACATTAATCACTCCAAGAAAACTTTACTCCCTTCCGAGTTATCCTAGTAAGAGGGTTGGAAAATCGTAAGAAATTTCTCACAAATCATTGATAATATCCAGCTAGCCCCAAGAAGTTTCAGATATCCGTTACCGATATTGGCCTCAGTCATCACACAATTGCATTTGTTTTGAAGGGATCCACAGATATCCCATTGATTGTGGTGATATGGCCCAAGAATGAGACCTCCTTCAACCAGAACTCACAAATGGTGTACTTTTTATGGAGCTTATCCTTTCACAAGGTCTCTAGTATAGTTCTTACATGCTCTTCATGTTCCTCCTTGGTTTTAAAGGATATCATAATATCATCCATAAATACTATGAAAAATTTGTCAAGGTAATCTATAAAGTCTCTATTCATTAAGTCCATAAATATTGATGGAGAATTAGTGAGTCCTAAAGGAATTACTATGAATTCATAATGCCCGTATCTTGTACGAAAAACAGTCTTGGGGATATCTTCCTTCTTCACTCTTACTTGATAATATCCTGACCCCAAATCCACCCTGGAGAAGTATTGTGCTCCACACCACTGATCCAACAAGTCATAAATTCGTAGGAGAGGATACTTGTTCTTTATCATGATTTTTGTTGAGCTCATGATAATTGATGCAAAGGCACTTTGACCCATCCTTCTTGTTGATGAAGAGGACTGCTACACCCCATGGTGAAGCACTTGGGCGTATAAACCCTTTATCCAGATTCTACTATAGTTTTTTCTTCATCTCCCCAAGCTCCACAACATATAGTCTGTATAGATTCTTGGATATTAGTAATGCCCTAGGTATAAGATCAATTGAGAATTCAACATCTCTTCTTGAAGGAAGACCATGAAATTCCTCAGGAAACATTTCTGCGAATTCCCCCACAATAGGCATGTATTCTAGGATGGTTACCTCCTTAGTCTCAATAATCTGAGCCAGATATGCGTGCTCATAGAGCAGTAATATCCATGCTTGAGATGACAGAGCTAAATAAGATTCATCTTCCTACTTTCACTTTTAAAGAATCGGGGGTCAATTCTCTACATGGAGAGGGATTTCCCTCTCACGGAAATTTATATTGTCTCTATATAAAGAAATCCAATCCATGCCATGAATTGCATCAAATTCCACCAGAGGGAGTATTACAAGGTTTTCTGGGATGTTTAAGCCACATATTATGATATGGGATGAGTTATATTCATGGGATGCAATGTTTTCCCCATTTTCTGTACTTATCGACATCTTCACTTCCATGATTTATGGTGGTGCTGGGATTGTTATACTAAACATTCAAGATATAAAAGAATGCGTAGAACCTGAATCAAAAAGTATGTTCTCTATTATTGAATGAAAAATTAGAATACTTTTCACCACTTTATTTTCGGGGTTCACTTAGGTAGTAGTGATGGAAAAATCTCACACTTGTTGCCTTGAAGGTTATTGGCTTCCTTAAAAAACCCTTGGCTTAGGGAAATGATTTTCAAGATGCCCATTTTCTTTGTAGTTATGGGAATGAACCATGCATTGAGGTTCAGAGGGAGTGTTGCTCTCTTCTGTCACAACTATGAGTCTTTCTTTCTGACAGTTAATAGCCAGGTTCCCTACTCTTCCACACCTAAATTATTTCCTCATTCCCTTCAGGCAATTTCTGGGGTGCTTCTTTCCGCACCTTCGTAAAGTGGGGTGCTGGATCTTCGTAGAACCGTTGGATTTTTCCATCAGAATTATAGAATTGAAGTCCACATTATGCTTCTTATCCCCATGATACCACTGAGATTCTTTTATCTCCATTTCAACCTTGAGGGAAAATCAGACAATTTCCTCATAGCTGTCGAAGTCACGAATCGCCAGCACTTTCTATAGGCTAGGTTTCCACCCACCAACTAAGCGGTCAACCTTGCATTCGGGGGGTAATGAAAAAGCTAAAATCATGCCGTGCAAGCCCTGTGAATTTTTCATCATATGCTCCAACATATTCGTTGTCTTTTTGATTGAGGGAAAGGAAGTCCCTTTCCATCTTAATTTGGAGGGTGCGCAGAAAATATTTATCGAAAAACATATTTCGGAAATCCTTCCATTCTAACTCCCCAATCTCCTCCTCAAGATTCTTATTTTAGATAAACATCTACCATTGATTAGCTTCACACTCCATATGATAAGCAGTCGGGAGAACCTTCTCTTTTTCATTACATTGAAGGATGGATAAGAAATTTTTGAATGGAGTTGATCCATTGTTCAGCGATTGAGGGATCAGATGATCCATTAAAAGTAGGAGGCCATTGTCTCATGAATCTCTCGATAGTGACTTGTTATTTCATGGGGGGGGGGGGGTTAAACGTTCCTCTTGAACCATGTTTCTATTCAAATATTGAGTTAGATGAGAGTGAATCATGACAAAGTTTGCGATTCCCGCTCCCATTGTATTGGGCATCTCATTAGTACAATCATCACATTGATGTTCGAATCGATTGTTAGCCCGAGTCTTCCAATTACCGGCCGTTGTCTGGAATAAAAGGAATGTTAGGGGTAACACATAATGGGTAATCCAAGGAAAAAACTGATGACATATGAATAACTTTTATTTCCTTAACTTATTAATCCATAGGCTTCAATCTATTTTATCCATGATCTACATTCTAACATATATTCATAGGGGCATTTTTTTAATTCCATTAACAAGGGTTCGTACTAAGCTTATGAATTTACCAAATCATATACCTCGGGAGTGTCATAGCCAAGAGTACAACAAGGCCCGTTTCCATGCACCAGTTCCCATTCGAGTCTAGCTCAAAGTGGTGTTTTCAGGTTTTACCCATAGGATACATCTGTAATAGATCCCCCTCTACCTGATCGTATCTAGACAGGGATGTATTTGCTTGATAAAATACTTACTCAATACCTACCTATACTTATGGATGACTTAATTATACTTATTCTTGTAACTAATTCTTCACTGGGGTTTTCTAATACTAATACCAAAAATAACTAAACCTCCCTCTGATACCAACTATAACAACCATACTTTTTATTACACAATTAAACATAATTTATTACGTAAACTTCATTTGATACAATATATAAGATCTATAAGTATAGTGTCTTTGGGGCTTAGGATCATTACATAACAACTTAAAACATAAAAAACAACATCTTTATTGAAAACTTCCTTTACATGACTACTACATTCCCTCATACTTAGCATTTCTTGGGATAACCTGGGGACATACATAAAAAAGGTGAGTTATAAAGCCCAGTAAGGGATTAATCATGTAATAACATGAGGAATACAATACATGTTATACAATAGACATATAAATATATTACAAGATATGCATAAACATAAAGGAATGATAAATCATGATAATCATAACATGGAAATGTAGCAACAACACTTAACATGGAATTAGCATTAGCCAAGGTTCATTGCACATGGAGCTTGAGTAAACCCTCATTACACATGAAGAATGAGTAAAACCTCATTGAAAATATATTATGATGAGTAAACATGAATTTCACATGACATATCATTATACTATGCTTTAAGGAATGCATTGAAGCACTATCAGGACAGACCCTTCTTAAACATTTCATTTCATGCATAAGTGTGCCACATGGATCATAAAACATTGAATCATTCAACATAATAATTTATTCCATGATAAATGAATATTGAATACATACATGAAACTATTCAAACAATAAGTAATTGTTAATAAATTTTAATACACTTGATAGAGAAATGGGCATGGTATTCACTATAAAATGACTTTGGCTTGGAAAAGCGCAGTGCAATTTCAGAAGCATAACAACGTGACATAAGAACTCATAAAAATGGTTGATGAGAGAGAAAGGGGTGTCTCATCATATTTACATGAAATTAAAATTAATGGGGTCATATATATACATTTACCAACAAATGTAATGAAATTTAGATTCATGATACAAACGAATTTCTTGAATGTAAATGAGGAGAGAGAAATTCTTTTTAGAATTTCTGCATAGTAATAGGTGTATATGGGAGGAATTTAATGAGATAGAAAGGGGTGTCTCATCATATATATATGAAATGGACAGTATGGTGTCATATAGATACATGTACCAACAATTTTAATGGAATTTAGATTCATGATACAAAATAATTTCTTGAATGTAAGTGAGGAGAGATAAATTCCTTTCGGAATTTCGGCATAGTAACAGGTGTAAATGGAAGGAATTTATTGAGAGATAAAGGGGTATATCATAATTAAAACATAAAGGGGGAAGTATGGGGTAGGTGATAAACCATACCCCAACATATATAATTGAAATTAAAAGGGCATAACAATTTAAAGAATATTGGACAAAAATGAGAAAGGAAGAAAAAACCCTTACTTAGAAGTGTGCTTCCAAAGGCTTGAGAGAGGCTTGAGAGAGGATTATTGGGATCTTGGGGCACCTTGGGAGGACTATATAGAGAGGAGGTTATAGTTTAGAAGAACTCCAAAGGCTTTTAGTGATGAGGAAGTGGGATATTTGGTGGGTTTATATAGGAAAAGTGAGGGAATTATTTAGTATTTAGGTTTGGGACACCACACTTTAAACTAATCCAAACCACAAACCAGCACATGGTTCTTGCCAATGGGTTTTGGAAAAGGGAAGTATAAAAAAATATTTTATAATGACAAAGTCCGAACTTCTTAAAATAATGGGGTTGCTTATGTGAAGGTGAGTCACACTCCTAAGGAAAACAATTTAAAAAGACAAAATGTTTAATAAGTCTAGAAGGGTCCACTAAAGCTTTGTAAAATAAATAAAAAAACACAAAATAACATTATTTTAATGGTAAAACATATATTGTCCAAATATAAAGTTTATATTATTTTATTACATCACTCTTGGGTCATTATGTTGTCATAAAACACATTATATATTTAAACAGTATTTAATTTTTACCCAAAAATTTGTCTGTCTCAGAAAATTATGAAAAATTCACCATTGGATAATTTCAAAGTATTGATTCCAGAAATTATATTTATTTTATCTGAATAATTTTCTACATATGTTAATTTTTACTTTTAAAACAAAAACCGATATTTATAAAAAATTCATGGGTTTTGACAAAAATGGCTTTCAAACCTTAATAAAAATTACGATTGCATTCACAAAATTATACGATCATTTATATTTAATATAAATTAATTTAATAATAATATTAATATTTTATTAAAATATTATTTAATTAAAAAATCTATTAATTCATCAAAATAGATATCTCAGTTGAACATTAACTAAAAATACTATTTGTGCTTTAAAAAACTATCTACAAGGTAACAGTAATAAAATGAAACTATATTCATTATTATATACAAAAATAATGTAAATAACCATAGTGCTAACGTCTTGTTACATAACCCCTTATAACACCTTCATAAGACTGAAGAGTAAGGTGTGCAATGGTGACAAACTCTTGGGGTGGCTCAGATAACATTGCTCGGGTGGTAATCTCTATCAACTTCTACTTCTCTCGTAGGGGGTCCCACTCGAGCTTAACATATTCAATCTCGGCTTGGGCTTGGTCAAGAGAAAATCCCAAAGACACAACCTTCTTTTCGAGCTCTGGAAAATGGGATTCATATGTGGAATATCTACTGGATGAGGCCATCGCTTCCTTTGTCTGAGTAAATTGAATTTTTAAAGCCCTATATTTATACTAATCATGTTATCACTATTCAACGACTATATTAGCAACGATCACAATTCTTAATAGTATTTTAAAATCCAAAAACTTAAAACCAATGAAGTTGAAATTTTATATAAACATTTTAAATAATGGTTAATTTTATTAGATCAATAGGGATTTCCATTAATGAATGTTTGGGTTGTTATAGACATTAATGAGAATGATTTATTAGAATAAATATTTAAAGCATTTAAAATAATATTTTAGTTAAAGAGTTTATAACAAAATAAGAGACGATTGAATACAAGTAATTGAGGAATAAAATTAATCAAAACATTATAATATCATGAGAATAAAGATATTCATGATATAATATGTCAAAGGACTTAGTATACACCATATAAAAGTGAATTGGTGTATAACGACAAAGAGGTCTCAAATGAATGTAAATTGAGACGAAATACCTTATAAAGACCGTATCACTAGATTAAGGATAAATCAATGAAATAATTATGTGTAAAAAATATAAATACACTTAATATAATTGGATATTCAGTGTAAATCAATCATATTACATTCACACATATTCTTGTAAATACAAAACCAATGACTTGGATGTTTAACTCAATGAATGAAAATTGAGTTAAGATTACCCTTAAAAAGTTCATATCAATGGAATGTGAATATATCAATGGAGGGATTATGTGTTTAAAAGGTATATCCATATAAAGGGGAGTTGAAATTACTACATAAATAATTAATAGTTATTCCACACATAATCTTGGAGAAAAATAATCATTGAAGTATGTGTAATGGCCAATGAGTGGAAATTAAAATTTGAAATTCCCTTACCGATTTGGTAACTTACAAAACATACACCCCATGAAGGAAGTATAATACAATGAAGATGCAAATATCCATAAATTAAATTATTTTACACAAATAATAAAATCATGGGTAGTACATACACCACACAAAAAGAAATAGCGGCAATATAGCATGAATCTCATGGGAATAAGACGTGAGATGAAAACCCCTTACCTTGTACTTTTCCTTAATATAGGGTAGATTAAACAACTATATAATGGTGAAATAATTGTTATTAAAATATAAAATAACCAAATACATAAATATGATATCATATATGATCTTATAATATTGCTTTTTAATGATATTTCAGTAGTATCATTATTTTGGTTGTTAACTGATTCATTTTCCTTTATATGTTTTGTTACGTAAGTCATGTTTTTTATGTATAGGTTGTATTTGGTTCATATACAAAATAATATTTTATGAAACCCTATGTTTAATACTAAAATTAATATTATTCTTGAATGATTACTATGGGGAATGAATCTCATCGCGTTCGTGGAGACAGTAAGCCGTACGTACGCACGAGTGAAAATATCATTATATTGATGGTGAAGTCGTATGTAATTGGATTGTATATCATACATACAGAATACTTAACATTTTATATTTATTATTTAAATCATTTATACTCATTATTAAACGTATCCAAATAATTAAGTGTTTGAATAACAAACTACACCACGACATGGACACGATCGGCCGTACGTACGCACGTATGGTGACTTTGTCATTTATATGATGGATAGAATAACGAATATGGTTATACCATATTTATAATAACATTAAAGTATGTATAAGGTACTGGATTTATTATTTTGGTATGTAAAGAAAAAATAATGAGGAAGTGGATGAAGAAAAGAACTTAAGAGAGGGTGGGGAAATTATTACCTCTTCTTTGGGTGTTTTCTTTTCAATTGATCAAAAGGGATCCTTAGGTTGGTTTTCTGATCAATGTAAGGACTCCAGGTTTATTTTAGGTAACTTTAGAGGATATTTGTGTAGGGTTTTTCCAATCCAAATAGCTTTGGATGTGTGATTTTGAGAGAAGGGGACGTACCCTTTTATAAGAGGGGTGAGGGGCTCTTTAGGAAAAGGTTGGAATATTATTTTATAATAAAATCATTTTCGGTTTATAATGGATCAAAAATAATTTATTTTGATGATAAGATGGGGATGGGTCGAAAAACTATCAATCAATATGTTTTAGACAGGTTTAGGTCACCATATTAACATTATATTTTAGATTTATCTCTTAGTTAAATAGTTTAACATTTACCATGTCTTTTTGTATTTTTATATTATATTGTTAATAAACTTACTATAACAAGACAATAAAACCCCAAGTGGTTCATTATTAATATACATAAACGTATATAATTCCTTTGACCGAAACTTATATTTTTAGGAATATTATTTCAATTAATAATATAGTCTTTGTTTAAAAAACTCAATTATGTCAATTTTGACACTTTTTAGTATTTTATTTTTTTAAAGCCCTAAAAACTTTATCACTTAGAATAAAATTTATTCTATCAACTCTAAAATGTCATATTAAGCTATAAAATTATTTTAATTCATCAAAAGTCTCAATTTACATTAATTTGGATATTTATAATATCAATTATTTTAATATTTTATTAATAAGGTAATTACTACATCATTATTGTGTCATAAATAAATTAATTTATTTAATGTCTAAAAATTATAAATAAAATACCATTATGTAGGAAATAATTTTATATTTGTAATGAATTTTTATAGTCGAATTTATCTTATGTGTAACCCTATATTAAAAATGGTTTAGTTATTAAACTTTGAATTTAACACTTTTAACTCTTCTTTAAATAAAATAATAATAAATGTCCTAATCTAATCCAAGTGGACCAAAGATGATAATATTTTATTCCTAAGGTTGTTTTTGATCGAATTACACTTTTACAATAGAATTAGGACATGTGTTAGTGTAATTATAATATCATTTTACACTTAATTGCCCTATTTACTTTTAACTGTGGTACATAAAAGTCAAAAGTTACTATTCACAAAAAATTATTTTCATCTTATTGAACAAAATTTTACATAATTATATTAACCTTGTCTCTATGAATTTTGAAATTTAACTCACAGAAGCGGTAAAAGTTGGTTTTATGCAAATTTTCAAATGCTCAATGGTGGGTAAAAGACAGTAAAAAGTTCAATAAAATTATATATATATATATATATATATAAACTTATTATAAAATGACTCAAATAAATTTCATTGAACATATATAATTATTATGTATCTATTTTTACTTAAAATAAAATTAATCTAAATAAATAATTATTTAAATAAAAAGTTTGTTTTAAATAGTAACAGAGTGTTTTTCACTATTCATCAAAAATTGAATATTTTTAGAAAAATTCCAAAAAATCACCCTAAATTAATTTTTATACTAAGAATCTAAAAATGAATTATATTTTAGAAAATTAAAATCTTATAAGTTTCATTAATTAATTTAAAATTAATTCTTGCTATCAAAACCATAAAGCGGGTTTTTAAAAAGTAAAAACTATCAAATGATAGACATGTGTTTATGTCAAATTTAAATGTGAAAGTACTTATAATGGGCTACATTGTATTAAATGATAAAAATATATAATCTAATTATAATTCCAAACTATTAAAATTCATAATTTCACACTATAAATTATTTTGATTAATTTTTTTTTTTCAATTACTATTTAGTATTTTTCAGTATTCATCAAAATATGAAAGTTATCAGAAAAGTACCCAAAATTTATCCAAAATAAATTTTTATGTACCAATTCTAAATAAGAATTTAATTTCATTAAATTGAATATATAAAAGTGTCAAATATTGGTTTTAAAATGGATTTCCATTAAAAGGTTGTAAAATTTCATTTTTTTAAAAATAATTCTTTTATCTGAAAAAATGAATTTGTTCTTATATTATGTCTAAGAAACACATAATATGGATTCTACAGTCATATGGAATATTTAAAATTCAAAATTCAGTTATTACTATTCATAACTGCTTTTTGAACGTCTATTTTTGTAAGTTGTGGTGCACTCAAACTCGATGTTGCATGTAGCACAAGCTATTGAATTACTTTAAATAAAATAACATACTATGAAATATTGGGGTGTTATAATGATAATACCCAAGCCATTAAATCAGTTCTTACTCCCCAAAAAATTAATTGAAACTCAAATATATTAATTTTAATTAAAACAATATTTTCAAGTATTTACTTAAAACATCTAAATGAATTTTATAAATAAATTCAATAGTCATTATTCTTAACTTGAATAATATGAATTTATTTATTTCATTGGTGATATTATCTCGTTGGAAAAATCCTGGACCCTAGTGGTGGGGCCCACTATTTCCAATATACCTATTCAACTATATAGGGATGATTCTAGAATACGCTATTGTGTGTGACCCTCTAGGCCCTTATCTCAATTATAGTGAAAACTATTCATAGACCAAGAGTGGGATATATCAACCCATCATGTCCCCTAAAGAGAGAATGATTTTCATAGTAGTTACAACCAACCTATGAACACACACTGTGTAATATAGTCTCTTTATCCTTAAATTTCTCATAAAGTAGGATGCACACTCGTGTCATCGTCCTTTTCTTTATTTATCATTTGTTGATCTATATGGACCAAATTACCCTCAACTTTCATGGCCATGGACATATGAATGTACTACCATAAAAATCAACATGGCCCGAGATATATTACTTCTATAACCCATAAGCGAAGAATTCATTCTTGACAATTCAACTGATGTCATGCCACCACAGATTTACCCAACACGAACTACCTATCCATGATTTTAATATCATGGTTTTCATCTTAAATCAATGTATGCAATCAAATGGAATACATTGGTAATGATTTAAAGTACAATGACCATTACACATGATCATAGATAAGAATATCCAATGACACCCAAAATATATGGTGTTGCTATCAGTATGTATGCCCACATGATCTCACAACTAGAGATCACATAGTGTGAACTTCATGATAAAAAGTTTCAATTCTTATGATCCCCCATCACTGGATAGTTAAAAATCTACTATGTCGAGTCCATAAGATATATCTAGACCAAATGACCATTGTTTAAGATTTATTTCATAATATCTCTAGGTTCTCATTATTTATTTGGATCTACTATAACCATTTCATATAATAATTAATACATGGAAATTACAAAGTTAATAGTGGGCGTAAAAAAGACTAAACTATAATGGTAAAAAAACATCATGTATACCTTAATTTTATATAAGTTAAATTAATTAAGAGTAGTAAATATTTAGGCCTATGGAACACACTATTTCAACACTTTTTGCATGTTTATCACTAAATTAATAATAATTTAATCTATTATCCCTGTGACATATTTGTTTTACCTCATGAATCCAAATTACTAAACTAAACTTGTGTAGTTTGAGAAATTAGGATATATTTTATTAATTCAAAATCTGACCAATTATCTAGAGTGTTATAATTTGCCAGGGGTCATCATATATCATACTCTATAAAAGATCTCTTGAGACCACTTGTTAGGGCTTTGAAGCTCAGGTCAATATAAGAAAGCATATGGAATCATTAAAAAACATGGAATCAATATCCAAAATATCCACAAATAGATTAAAACTATTTCAATGATAACTTTTAAACTGATGAGAAATAGAATCCTATTCATGCATTTTGACTCTCATATATACACCATACAAGAATGTATGGGAAGAAAATAAAAAATTTAAAATAAAATAATCAAATATGTGTTTTATGTTATTCATACTAAGTCATACTCCATGGGTAGACACCACCAAAATTTATGAAATAATTAAAAGAAGATTATAATGCAACAAAAATTTATATACCCCTAAAAAATAACCCCATATAGCTATTTATTATGGGGCCCTACCTATGAAATAATATTTGCTACATTTTGAATATTGTAGGATATTTTCTTCCATGGTTTGATCATTGACTGAGTACCACCACCTTAACTAAAAAATCGATATAAGAATGTTTCCATCTTAAAACACTAGGAACTCTATTTGTATACCCTTTTGAATAATCCTTACATAACCCTTTTGAATTTTAATAATGATTTATATAACTTCATTATTGATTCTTACATATGTCCTTTGAATTTCCACATCTACACCTAACCAAATCATCATATTTTATTCAAATTACTCAGCTTTAAATTGAATTGATTTTGATATTTTGAACTTTGGTTTATGTTCTCCACATATCCATATAGTCTCAGAACTAGACATTTAGATTCACTAATGATAGTAGTTCTAACACATATCCAGAAATGTTTTCCACATCAGATAAATCCTAAAATCTTCAAATGACTTGATTTTATGTGATAAACATGGATGCATGTTCGATGTTTGTGGGTTTTTCTCAACTCATACCTAAAAAATATGTCATAAAAAATGATAACCATAAAAGTTTTCCACATAGGCTGAATCTTATCATCCTCAACTCCCATGATAGTTTGTGATAAGCATCGAAGTATGTTTGAGGTTTGTGGTTTTTCCTCAACTCATCCTTAAAAAAAATATATTATAAAAATAAAAACAATGATATCAAGAAAATTTTTCCACATCCGCCAAATCCTAACATCCTCAAATCACATGATTGTATCTGATAAACATGGATACATGTTCCATGTTTGTGGGTTATTATTAACTCATCCCTAAAAAATATATCAAAAAAATAAAAAAATAAAAACCTTAAGAAAATAACAATCTAATGAAAGGGAACCACTTATACATGGTCTAACTATACCACCTTTAAATGTTGATTCATTCACTCCAATTTTTACAAAATAGAAAAAAATCATTAAAATATACTCATCGTACATAATTATATCCTAAAATATAATAATTTGGTGGTTATAATAACTATATACCATTATTACATTATGAAACCTATACAAAACTCCTAACAAAATGCATACGAAAATAATTATCAGAATAAAGATTACAATAAATAAGAATATCATTATAAAATCATATTGATTCTAATGATTATAATAAAATTATCAATAATAAATAAACAAAAAAAATTGATCAAATAGATTTTAACCATTAAATAAGAATAATTATAATCTACCAAATAAAATCATCATCACAACCATAACTAAGAAACAACAAAAGTATATACTATAACTTACTTTTTAAACATTATTTATAAATCTAAACATGATACCTAATGTATTATTGGAGATTTTATCTAATGCGTGTTAATGATATCAACAATTATATTAGTAAAATAAATATATTTTTTGGTCATATAATTATAGTGGACTCTCTGGGAGAATAATACATGAATATATGATATTTATGATAAGCATAATAATGAATCCTTATAGTGTAACATCATTACCATCATGTGAGATATAAAAATTATATATATATATATATATATATATATATATATATATTTTAAAAAATAAGGATATCCACCAGTGTGAGGATCATTAAATAAATGGATTCCTTGAATAAGAACATAAACTGAGTCTTAATGAAACTAAGAAATTTATGATCATGAGGTTACTTGACAACCTAAATCAAAACTGAAGTTGTGAAAAATAAAAATTTCATCCCATGTGACCCAAGGATCCCATAGTTGTAATCAAATTAATCCCAAAAAATTGAAATGAATTAAATAGAAAACACACAAAAAAACAATAACTCATAAATAAGGAATTTTACAAAACCATTCACAAGGATCCACTATAAAACTATTAATATAAAATACGTTTCTGCATTCTTCTAAGTCCCTATAGAAGTCTATAACCAGTAATTAATATTTTAAGAATGAAAAAAGGTAACAATTTAATAAGAGGAAAGGTTTCCTAGTTAAAATATATGGTGAAAATATAGAGCTATATAACCTTATAATATCAATGATTATTTTTTATAACCAAAGATTTCTTGAAAATAATACATGTTCATTTGGAATGATGTAGTGTAAAAATATCATTACCCAAATAATATTGATGGTACCCCCTTCCTAAATTAATTTCAAGATATCATTTTGTTAAAAAATATATAATTTAATACCAATTAATAATGGCATGTTATAACTCTCAAATGAACATAAATTCATCTCACAAGATAGTATAATAATAACCTAATTATTAAGGTCATGTTTTAAAAAAATATAACAATCAATATTCCATATAATATGGAAATTATAAAAAAAAATTCAATACCCATACAACTCAAATTATATCCTAAAACTCCATACATAATCCTAAATAAATTTTCTTACATTAAACCTCAAAATCCAAGTTATATAAATGATGGAAAAAATATCAAACACTACAACACCACAAACACGAACCACCCAATTCATAATACAAAGAAAATCATAATAAAACAAATTTATTATTCCCCTTAAAAATATAAGGGATAATACCCTAAAATGAAAATAATTTTCTCTGAAAATGATAAACTATAATGACTAACTCAATCTCTATTAATCACTATTCTAATTAGAAATATATATCAAAAATAAATATAGTGTGGAACCCCAATTCATAATACGATTCCCCTTTAGCACACTTCGTATTGAAATAATATGAAATTTTTATATTTAAGAAGCCCTCATTAATATAATGATATAGATTGAAAATGAAACCTCAAGAATCTAACACACCATGTTTGTACTTACTGATATAAGCTAATATAATTATGTAGAGTACATAAAACAACCAATATACTATCACGAGGTAATATATAACACAAAAATAAAATACCTAGTCTAAACCAATAGAAATCCAGGAAAATATTTCATATTGTTAGTGAGGAAAAGGTACTTGTGGAGGACTTGTATGACACAAAGGTAAAATGTGGCATTCTTGTATCAATTATATAACCATATCATATAAACATGTAACATAATTTCCACATAGATAATGATCAAGTGAAGCGGACAATAATATTATGATCATTTATTATCACTTAGATATGATTTCCATTGAGGTAACTAAATGCATGCTTGAATGAAACCCATTAATGATGTCAACTCTAAATGGGAATGATCCTAGAACAAATGTCTTGTGAGTATGGATATAAATTTCTAATGATGGGTTTTTAGGAATATTTATTTAAATTTTTTGACTCCCTGGACCAATTATAGTGTTGTTTTTTTTCATTTATGATTTTTTAATCTATTCTCCAACCATCCCCCATTGTTTCTCACTTCCATATCCATGGAAGTATAACCATATAAGGTTATTATATGAGTGATTATGATTATAGAAATTATTTTCCAAATAATACATACAATTATCTCTTAATTTCATTTTATCACTCTAAGATTTCAAAGTTTGGAGTGATGGGGGCAGGTGACAATTTCAAACAATTTTTCATTAATATGATTTCTTCTCTATAAATTGTAAAATTAATTATATCCCTTATTAAATAATATAGTTTAAAAAATAGAACATGTGTTTGAGTAAAAAATATTCTATGATATTGATTAGGTGATCTAGAATATTCATAGGTCCAAGCATAATACGAAATACCATAAGAGAGGATGTGGCTGATTGATAATAATGTATCTCTACACACCTCTAGTGTATAGGAGAAAATACCCAAGATTGAACTAATACGTGAGATACAATATTTGGTTATAAATATAATCTAGTAGATAGTAGCTGTGTTTGAAGTGATAATAGGCCACTATGGAGAATACGCGTTTAATTTCATTCTATCAAAAGAAAATAACAGAAATTTAATTGTGATCAACTGAGGAAAATCCAATGCTTCCACCTAACTCACATTCATAAAAATATAAATTACATTACTTTTCCCTCATTACATAAAACACACACCTCTAATTTTATACTTTAAAAAAACCCAAAAACATCAAACATGATAACCTGAGGTTCATATTGTGATAAAATGGTAACACTATTCAGATAACCCGATACTCATTAGTATTGTTAGAATCTAAATAAGGGAGTTTTTTTGAATAAAATATACATAGTTTAATATTATGAACAAGTGTAAAATCCATTAATAAGTAAAAATTTAATTTAATAAATTGATATAATAAAACCAATTATGTTAAAACTAATATGTTATAAAAAATGAACCTTTTTCCATTATGAATAAAAAAATAAATATTTTGTTCAAAATTTTTAATCAAACAAAGAAACCTCATTAAAAATTTGTATTATGTTTTAGAAATCTGTCTAACTAGTTGTTAAATTAAATAAAACACACTTTCCTATAACAAGATCCATTTAAATAAAATTTTAATTAAATCCACACATTTATAAGTACTTTAATCCAATACAATCATTTTAATTATGAAAATCAACATTTATAAATGATAAGAAATCATGACTTCTAATTAAACACCCCATTAACTTGTATATTGTTCCAACAATGCTTGAAAAGTTTGGTTACCATGTAAAATAACCATTTATCCTCTGATATATTACCCTTTAGGGACTTTTAAATTAGGAAATGGTTAGTTCCATTTTACAAGGTCCTAATATTAGTCCAATAAACAACATATCTATATCTATAATTCATTTAAAGATAACAATAATGATAAATAATAAAAAATATAATAAGATGATCAGTTATTACACTATGTCATAAAAACTAAAGGTAAATAAATTCAACCTAACTTTATATGATTCTATTAATTCATTTACATCCATTGATGGCCAAAAACCCATCACATGACACCTAAAACACAAAAAAGATATTATTGAATATGATAAAACATCTAAAAATATTAAATATAAGTATTTGGTGACATAACTATGTCCAAAGAACATTAAATTAAATGTATTTTCCTCCTTTTAGAATCCTAAAATATAGAAAATAAACCTCTCTCATTACACATAATTTTTTATACTCCTAAAAAATATACATATAAAATTAAAAATAAATAACTATAAAAAGAGAAAGAAATGAGAATAAAAATTAAATATATTAAAAAATAATGTACCATAGATATAGTAAATAAACATGTTACACTTTAACCAAAATTTTCTTAAATCAATGAAGAAAATAGTATAGGTTGCATGGATTATGGAGAGAATGTGGAAGAAATGATACGAGAGATTGAGAAATCTACAAAATAAAAAAAGGTTTTGAAGGTTTTTTGGCTAGTAATCACAATTTAAATACCATTTTGAAAAACTATGTTTCATTACATCACAAATTAGGGAACCCTTCATAGTTTATAACTCATGATTTAAAATATACACAAGTAAAATCCATCCCTTTTATATGCATTCACCTCCCGAAATCACTGTATACTTGCTAACTTTAAAAATATTCAATATAGAGTTAATTTTAAGATTTAATAAACTCAAAAAAAAACAACAAAAACAACGAAAATACAACTAGAGGTTAAATCAAATAAATTACACTAAATTATATATAAAAATTCGTATGATATCTAAATTCTAAAAATGATAGTGTTATAAAATAGATAGTTTAATTTAAAATATTAAAATCACATTCATATTTTGTTTCAAAAATTTAAAAATAATTTTTCACTTTGGAAATATATAAAATTAATTATGTTAAACAGATTATAAAAAAGATGAAAACAAACAATATATTATGATCACTATATATTTTTTGGATATCCTAATTTGTTTTCCAAATTTTCATTATGGTGGAAAATTGAATTGATTTTTTTTCAAAATTTAATAATAAATTCATATACAAATTCAAGTAAACCATTTCACTACAAAATTTTACTACAAGATAATAGTATTTATGAATCGTAAAAGAGACAGACAATAATTACCATTCTCTAATATACACTTTTATGAAATCCATAAGTGGTTTACCATGATTTTCAAAAATTATTTATTTATAGGATAATGAACATTAGATATCAAAACTTATCTTAACCATAATTTCTTAATTTGTACCTCACTTTCCCTATATCCTCCTCATTCTAATCACTATCATTGCTTACCAGTCATCATCACCTAATCCACCTCACCAATCCTCACAAGGAAGAAATCGATATCAGTCCCCCAATGTAAGAAATCCTACCCTACTCTATAAATATAAATCCCATGATGAAATGGCCTCAATACATTTTTAATATAATTATCTTACACCTTTTTTATTAGACTGATCACTGATATAGTTTTAGAGAAAAAATCCTTCAACCCCATCCCATTAAACCTGCCTATATCGATTCTCACCACCATGTCACCCAAAAACCCTTCCCTATCTGCAACCCCATCATTCAACCCCTGTAAAATGACACTTTACCAACTAATTACAAGTAACCACTAGAATCACATCTCCCAACCCATAATAAAAATCCTTAAAAACATTATAACAAGTACCATAACTAACCCCCAGTTGGTGACACCCACTCCAAACCCCCTTTGACAAACCCATCCGCAACCCATTTAATCCATCCCCATCATCACCCCAAATATTGAACGCTTTTTATTTAGTAATCTTCCATTATGTCACTTAGAACAATATCCCATTGTGAAACCCCCATTAAAACCCCCAATCAATAGCCCCTTCATAATCCATGGTGAAAACCCCTTCTGATTCCCTTTTCCAGAACTCAAGAAACCCTTCCATGTGTATGAATTCCTCTGAGTCCCAACCAATCACCCCCTCCCCAATCCTCTCTAACCATATCCTCTACTCTAAAGCTTTCCTATGACCTCAATCTCTTAATTTCATAGTCATTTTATATATTTATTATATTATTCATTAATAATTTTTATAATGTATGGTGGTTATTTTTATTTAATTAAAATTTCTATCTTCCATTTTAATGTGATGTTTTGTTATGTTTTAGGTATTTTGATGGTTTATAAAAAATAATATTTTTAGGTTTATTGATATCTTTTATATTTACTAATTCAATTTCATTGTCATTATTTACTAATTATGTAATCAATTTTCTTTAATTTCTACACTTTTTTTATTTGTTTCTAACTTTTAATTTACTTTTTTGATTTTAAATAAGTTAAATAATATAATTAAATTAATTTTTTGATTTTGTTTATATATTTTTTAATTTCATTACTAGTAATTTAACTATTATTCATTCATTATAGTAATAGATTATATCCAATATTGTTCTATGGATTTGTTTTTTATTAATATATAATTAGGTTTATATATATATTTATATATTTATATATTTATGTTTGTCTATGTTTATTTAATCAATAAAAATTGATTATGATAATTAACTTTTAATTTAATATATATATAATGTTTAAATATTTGGTTTTTTTATTTTTTATGTTTTAAATATCATTTAATATTTTTTTAAACCATATTAATTTGTTTTTAAACCATAAAGAAAATGTTTAATGAAATTTTTTATAGTTTATAATTTATATATGATTTATTTATTTACAAAAAATATTTAAATATTTAGTATCTTTATGATAGATAATTAGTTTAGTGTGTTAAATCTTGACTATATTGATGTTAAAATTTTTTTAAAAAATTTTCAAATAATCTAACATATGTTTGGTGGTATTATTTTTTATTTAATATATTATTATAAATAATTATGAGTATTAATTATTTATGAAAATATAATTATTTTTTTAACATCAGAAAAATATTTTTTATTTTTCAGAAAAAATATTTTTTTAAAAATAATTGTTGATAGATCATAGAATTTTTTTATAAAATATTTTATTTTATTACTTTGTTGATATTTTTAACTATATATATTATAAACATACTAATATAATTAATTCTCAAAGTACAAATAATGAAATATTATTATTTAAAGAAAATTTTCTCTTAATAATTTAAACATATTGTATTTCTGAAATGTTAAATTTTATTTTCAAAAAATTTAAAATTTATATTAAGTTTAATAGAAACTAATTATTTAATGTCAATATTTTATTTTCTTAAAAAAAATTACCTATATATTTCTGTTTTAATATTATTAAATTGATATATATATATATATTATTGTTATTTTATTAATTTAAAACATATAATATTTAAATAAAAATGCATTGGAAGATGACTGATTATTTATTTGAAATTTTATAATTTATAGAGATGTTTTAAAATTTTAATCTATTGGTAAATGGTTTAACTTTTTCAGTTAAATGATTAATATTACAAATAATTAAAGAATGTGATATTAACAAAGTGTGATTTTAATTGATAAAATCCTTTTTATTTTTTTCAAATTAGTTTGTGAATATTTTATTTGGTTATTTATTATGATTGTAATTAAATTATTTGTTATAAATACATATTTTTATAGAATCAATGAAAACATGGATAAGAGTCAGATTGATCTACCAAATTGGTTTGGTAATGAATATATATATATATATATAGAATAATCCATTTCATCACCTTGTTGAAAATAATTGATGGTGATTGAGTTGGATTACCTAATAAGAAATATGAAAATATTTAATATATAAACTAGGATAAAATAAAAGAAAAATTTATTATTCTTAGGTTTTTTAAGAATTATATGTTTTTTATCTAACATGGTGAATAATTGGATTTATACAACTAATAATGTTTAATCGACATATAGGTATAAGAAACAATTACTGGTCATATGATCATTATTCAAATTAATCATTCCATATAGTTCTAAACTGAAGGCATTGACATCATGATCAAAGGAGCTTGTGGGAGTAATCCTCATTCTAATGTAAACAGGGAAGTGTTGAAATTAGATAAACTATTTGATTATTTGTGACTTGAATTGATCCCAAGTTGTGAAACATTCAATTATTTATCATTTAATCTTTAGTTATTATTCTTAAAGGATATAAGTCACTAAACAGACACATACTTTTATATTTTTTTCTAAAACCAAATAAAAAGTTAACACCCGATGGTATAAATATTCTCAAATATTACTATGATGTTCCCATGTTAACTGAAGGGATTGATTTCTCATACTAGAACATGGATAAATTCATAAATAAATTCATGTTGTTTGTAAATATAAATTTTCATGTAAATATATTTATTTACTATTATTCTTCTTTATGGAATATAGGTTAAATAAAAAAACTCATTAAAATTAATAAAATAAATCTTTAAGTCATGGAAAATTGATTTCCATAAAAAAACACATTTCACTAAAGGAAATATTGAAAATAACTTTTATACAATTTAAAACATTAATATTTATGGGATGTAATTAGGCAAAGAAAAAGGATATTGATAAACTAAACCACCTAATAGGGTTTGTTACATTGAAAGAGTTTAATACATTTTTCAAAGAGTTCACCTGAGATAGTTGTAATATTTCTATTTATTTGGAATTAGAGGGTTTTATTTTATTTTGGTTAATGGTTTTTATAACTGAAGTTATGTTTTTTATGTTATTTATATGTACAATATTCCATTGTGGTTATTCGTGAAGTAATATTTTACAATATTATATAAAATTGTTTATGGACTAGGAGGACCTATATATTAGATTGGTGCATGCTTATATATTTTTATCGATGAATTAAATGAGTTATAGGTTATCGGTGTGAAAATTTCTGCTATTGATTCATGTGAAATGATTAAACACATAATTTTTTTTTTCTGATTTGGAAAATTAATGTAATTCATATTTATGAAAATTTCTCAAGATAAAATTTTTAGTGAAATTTTTTTAACCTTATTTTAAATTGAATAATAAGAAAAAATGATTAAAAAATTACTAAAGGTGGGTATATGATAGACATAGACTATTTAAATCATTCCCTATTTCTTGTTTTTATGGACCTAATTTTCTAATGTTGGTGACTATTAAAGTGAATTACCAGTACTTTGGGTATTAAACATTGAAATAAAGAGTACAAGAGGTTGGATCATCACATACCTGTTATATTTTTCTCATATAGGGATATCTTATAAATATAATTATTTCTTGTTAAATCCTACTCCCAAAAATACCAGCTAACCTTGTCCTGGAAAAGATCGATAGATTCGATGTCATTGTGAGAAAATTTATGTGAGATTCTTCATCATTTTCAAGTTAATATTATAGTTCACATCCATAATATTTTGAAATAGGGACATTATTTCCACCCTAATAGGAAGAAGTTGTTTTCATGTGGGGAGTACTCCCACTAAAAGATCTTCCCAATTAGATTTTATTTAAGGAGGAACATCATCTATTTTTATGTCCTGTTATATGGTATGCGATTGTTCCTTTTAAGATCATACACCCATGGTCATGGGTTGTTCCATTTTAAGACATGTATACATGACCATGGTTTTTTATACTTTATGTTAACAATGTCAATAACATTATGTTTTCAGTTTATGGATATACAATTAGAACGTTTTCTATACTGTTTAACCTGATATGGATTATACTACTAGGTGGAGCTTCTTAGATATGGTTTAGTGTGGCGGTTCAATAAAATTAACCATTTATATTTTAGTATAATAAATTAGTCAGTTAAAGGTTGGGTGGGGAATAACTAGGTTCGATGGTCTTTTACATTCTCCACATGTCTTTTAATAACATGATATGAGGGATTACTAGACACATAAGGGTTATAAATCAGTGGGTGGAATGATGTGTCATATACTGAATGTGTATCCCATTTATACCACTGTTTAATTGATTATACCTAAGAAAGAAAATTTAATTGGCTGACTGAGTGCATGTTGTCAATGGATTTAGGTTAAAATAATAAATACACGAGATCATTGAATGCTATGCTGGGAAAGGATAAAATACTTTTTTCAAGGGGATGGATCCATGTTATCAAAGGAATACATGATTAATAATACATTAAGGATCCCATTAACTAGGTAGGACAACCGAGATATTACCATTAAAAAATGAACATGTAATTGATACAAACACATGAAACGGTAAATAAATTGATTAGGATTATCAAAGTACATGATATTTTCCCAGAATTACAGCATTTAGAAGGGGAGGTGAATTGAAGTATTTACAAGATTTATTAAAATTACCTCTTTATTTGATGTGATGTTCATAAGATACATGTTTTGAACTATGAGAGTAACAACAATAAAAAATTAATAATAATAAAGGAAATGAAAGATACAAATATACTGAATTAGATAAATAAACCAAAGCAATGATAATATAATGTAATATAATGTAATAACGTGGTGAATTTTAAAATGATAACTTGTAACAACATAAAAAGTTTATTAAAGGACACAATAGTTATTATAATCAATAATCTTTAATTTTAATACAAATATATAGTATGATTAATACCCAAATCTAAAGTTACATATGATTGAAAAATTATAACTTATCTAATCCAAGGATGGAAGGACCCCCGCATAACCTAGATCATCTTCAACAGTGAAAAAAGTATGTCCTATTCTTGGAATTCCTAAAAAATGTTATATGATCATAAAAATTATATTATACTCATATTCTATTTAATGTCTTAAAATATTTCATAACGTAAATATTTTTAACATTTAAACTCAATAATTTTTAGTTTTTTATAAATTATGGAAAAATATCTCATTATTTTGTGTGTTCTCAAATAACGTAGTCACTTATATGTATATATTTTTCTAATGAGTGATGTTTTATATTCTGAGAAAAAGATATGTCACAATTAATATCACAAAAAATCATATATTGAGTGGAAATCATTTAGAATATGAGATTATGTTCTACATCTACAAAAATTGGTTGAAAAAAGTCTATACGATATATATTTATCTTTAGTATTATAATGTTCAACTCAATATTTCTTCTTTCTAGACTAAGAAATTCAATCTTCACTAAACAAATGAAAACATATGGAATTACTTATCTTATTTTTTTTAAACCCACTGAAATCATTATTCAAATAACTATTAATAATATAATTATATTTATAAGAATATAAAAGTCCTTAATTTGAAGTTCCTTTATGATAACAACAGATTTATTTTACTACATTATTATGGGATTCATTAAATTTATGTTCGAACATCACATATTAGTAATGATATTAAATGATACTTGGTCATCTCAATTTATAGTAACATAAAATTTTGATCTTACCTATAGAAATATTTTGATCAATCAACTTCATAGATTCATTAAGTCAAATGGTAAATGAAAAATCTATAGGAGTAAAAATACTAGAAGAATTATCAAATCCAAATAATTTAAGTAAATCTATAAAATATTTTTGAGGATTTAAAATATTTCCCTATAGTATTAGAGTTATTTATAATCTAATAAATAAATTAATTTCTATCATCACACTCCTCTAATATTAATTTTTCACATGTTTTGTGAAACAATCATCTTCTGGTTTTCTAGTGGATCTAGAAATTATATCACCCATACAGATTTTTATAATTATAGTTTCTAAATCAAATATTTCCCTATATTTTATTCTGTAATTAAATTTTCTAAATCCCACCATTGTGTAATTTTGTGGTAAATTTTCAATTTTTTAGGTTTTATTAGTATTTTGATATTAATTTAAAAATAGAATCATTATGGATTTTAACCATTTTAATTTACATCTCAATTTGTTCATAACATTTTTTACACTAATTGAAATTGTGAAATTAATTTTTTGTATGATTGAATATATTATTGGATTTATTTAATTTAACATTACCCAAAGCTCAATCCATTATTTAAAGTCCCAATACCATCTTACAATTTATTCCTTGAAATATGTGTACAGATCTTGATATTTTTGGTGATGTGAAAAAATATTAAAGAGGTTCAGCACAATAAAGAAAAAATTATACATAAATATAGATAAAATATATTATAACATGTTCATTATATATATATATATATGGATTAAAATTTTTATTTATTCTTCATAAATTCATGTGTAATCAGATCATTGAAATTTTAGTAGTCACCTAGAAAGAATAAGCATTAAGAGAAAATAATCCATAACTCATCCTATTATTGTCTAATAAAGTTCACATTTCATTGGTTCACATGAATGAAAAATAAGAAAAACATTAATATAGAAAACTTCAATAGGTTATTTAATTGGTTTACCACATTTCAAAATTCATGGGATATTTTAAAAGTGAAAATTATTCACATGTATCCCTATCGATTTATCATATATATCTATTTCAATGGTTTGGAAATATAATGTCCATTTTATGATTTTTTTTTCAATTTTAGTGTATTTTAATAATTTTTTCATATGTTAGCCTTATTCTTCATACCTGATTATCTCATTTTTATTATTTGTGTTTCTTTGACTATGTTCTCTTCCTAGTTCCACTAAAAAATCAGAACTATCCTCAGAGTTTTTTCAAGAGTGGGAATGGTGGTTTAATAGAGTTTTATTATGATTTATTTTTAATTTCATTGTAAAATTATTCAATTTTTTTTGGTGGTTAAATCATTTAAAATGTGTGGTATCCCCATTTTATATCAGATTATGTTCTTTTAAAAAATCATTAATCATTCAGTTTACTATTTATGTCATGTATACAATGGACCACTATATAGAGTGTGATGGTCATTGAAGTGGTATCATAAATGGAACTAGAAATAGAATTAACATGTATAAAAAGGACTTGGTATAGGGTAATGACAATTCATAGATGAATATGATGTGTGATATGTCTTTATTTCTTCATTGAGTTAAATAATGATATTTTTTTACAATAGTTTCAACCACCATGACCACCCAAGAATATTTTCATTCTTTCTTTTGTATCTAACTCAATTTTTTGGGTATTTAATTTTTATTCATATTTATATTTAATTAATTTTGAATCCCCTCCCCCGTTTAAATAAATTTATTAATTTTATATTATCTAACTTATAATAATGACATTAAGAAATCTAGTACATTGTGAGCGGCCTCCAAGAGAGATTGACCTTGACTGTTCAAACTATATTATGTATATAGGTAATTAAAATATTGACCATGGTATCATGAATAAATATCCATGTATCAATTTTGTGTAATTTCAGGTGAGGGAAATTTTTAACACATATTTTTGTTATAAAAAATCAAACACAAAACAAAATTTTAAAAACTAAACAAAAGGGATTTATTAAATATCCTTCATTTCAATGGTCTAGATATATTTTTATGGTGATTAAATTAATGAATAGATTTTTTTTAACTTTTAAGGTGATCCTATTAGGGAAGATAAATTTATTTTTAAAATGGAAGAAGATTCCTCGATCATTCAAGAGAATGTCAAAATTATAAAAAAATAAAGCAAGCTGGTAGTGTCAATGGCCAATGAAGTTGAAGAATGAAAAGTTATATGAATATAATAGGAAAACAAGTTATTGAGAATGAAATTTCTATTCCACCTAAATTTCATGAATATATTAGTGAGTTGGAATAAATACATTAAAATTCACTTCCCACTCAAAAAAAGAATTCATACCATCCCTGCTTATGTAATAAGAGTTTGAAGATAAAATTTTTGAGGGAGATTTATCCTACTAACCATATTTTTAATTCCAATATTATTACATTTTAATTGAAAATTGATATCCATTATTATGTTTTTTTAGATTCATCCAAATTACTATATCCCCTAGATAAAGAAGTAAAATATGTTTCTTGTGTTGAGGAGAAAATAGAGGAGGCAATCGAGTTGTACACTAGTGAATATAGGGATGAAAGAACAAAGAAATAAATCATATTAGAAATGTTTTATGAACCTGAATATATGATAATTCACATTCTATTATACTATCTTCACCACCAGTGGATATCAATCATCCAGATTAACAAAATAAGGAGAACCCCTATATTGTTTCCCACACCTTCTGTACCTCAAATTCTCTTTTTCAAATCTTTTGGGTGTTGGGGTTATTTTTATTTTCACTCAGAGTCGTCAATCATGGAATCTATTAATAAATTTTCAGAGAAATAATATATGGTGTTATATAATAAAAAAACGCCTCCACCATCATATTTTGGTTAAACCACTTCAACTTCCAGGCTAGGGGAAGTAAAAACCTATCACCCACATATGGGTCAAACCCATATTCTATCCTCTATTTCATTTATCTTTATTTTTATTTATTTTTATTATATTTTTATATGTTTAATTATTTATATGTGTAATGTGGTGGTATTTGGGATCTTAACTCAATTATTCCACTAAAAAGAAGTTAGTTTATATCTATATTTTCATTTTATTTTCTCCATATATTTTTATTTTGTTTAACTGAAATAATGGGTAGTTAAATTTAAGTTTAAGGGGAGTGTCTACCTATATAGTTGTATTTTTATAAATTACATTAGATTTCATTTTTAGAATTATTTATATTAAATTAATATTATTATCATTTTTTATATTTAAATTTATTTTGAGAGAGTTGATTGTTTTGAAATAATGAATTTTTAATTATTATTGATGTGAAATATTTTTCCACGAATTGGATTTTAATGAATTTTTATGAGTATAGTTGTTTTTTGAAATCAATGAACTTTAAAAAATGAATAGAAATATGTTTCCAATATTTTGAGGTGATATAAAACATTTTAACATATTTATCTTAATACCATCACTTTCATGAGAGAAACATGTATTTTGTGTGAAAAATATAACTTATTACTTTTATCTTTCTAATAATTTTACTTAATGAAATGTTTTTGATAAGATTGAGGAATTTTTTTCTATAGAAAAATTTACCTATTACCTACCTTTAAATCTATACATTGTTATATATTAGATTCCAGGATTTCCCTTACAGGTTTTAGCTACATTTCATGTTGATTTACCCATTCCTACTCACACGTTTGGTATTTTCGGATGCATATTTCAAGTTTTAGTGTGGGGGAAGGGTCGTTCATGTTCATTTTTTGGATGGGATTTATTTATTGAAGGTGTAAGGTGTGTGAGATAATTTTGGAATGTGGATAATGATATCATTTGGTAGTATTCATCATTTTATTCTGATTTATTTTTGTTATCTCATTCTCCTTCATAAAAAAATGAAAAAATGGAAAAAAATGAAAAAAATAGATTAAGAAGAAAAGGATTAGAGATTTATTTTTTTCATTGTAATTAATTTTGTAACCCATGAACCTATTTAAATTTAACTATATAAAATTTCAATCATTCATTGTATTTAATTCTTCAGACATCTTCCATGAAAAGAATTAAAAAATAATAATGGTGTTCCTTTCTAGAGCATTAAAAAATTAATATAATTGGGGGATAATATAGATGAGATAATTCATTGAAATAAATTATTGAATAATGTACCATCTATAAAAACAGGGTTTGTTTTGTGTTTTTTCTTTTTATGAATAATTGAGGGATTAATTTTTTTTGTTTTTCACTTTATTTTTCATGCACTGTACTTAAGAGTCAAACCTTCTATTTTTTGCCTCAAATTTTTTATTTTTACCCTCAAACTATAAAACAAACAATTAACCTTTAAAAATACCTCATGTTTGAGAATAGCTTCATGTATAAAACTTTTGATAAATGATAATTGTCACAAGACTATGATGATACAAGAATTTTCCAAGCATGATCATAAAAATAGATTTAATTTATCTTGATTGAAGAGTGACATAAAATTAAATGTGAGGTAATATTTGATTAGGTCATGCCAGAATTTTTGGGTTTGAATAAATATATATGTTATTGATGAAAATCAACGAATTTTTTTTTCGCAGACAAACCATGATAGAATTCTCTTTTAGAAATGATCTTGTATTTTTCTCATTTTTGATTGTTGTGTGGATTTTGAGTATGATATTTCATTACTGCCAAGGAGTCTAATGGTTATGTGTGGTGGAGTGATGGATAAAATATATTAATATGTTTCATACTAGTATTAATTTTTTAAATCTCACCAGTTTTTTATTTTATGTTCAATTTTCACATTTTTAGCCTTTATAAGTTTTTATAGATTAATTGAAAATATGGCTTAATTTTGGATTTTATCTATATAAACATTCTTCTATATTTTGCCCACAAAATTTTATAAAATAATTTAAATTAGTAAATTACATTTTTAGGATTTCATAAATCATGTGATTCATTTTATTTAGTTATTCCCAAAGCTCAATCCATCATTTAAAGGCCGATTTCTTACCCTTAATTTGGTCATCAAAATCTATACACAAATCTAAAGACATTTGAATATGGTCCTATATCTCAAATATTATTATCCCAATGAATCTCTAATTAAAAAACGATACATAACATATGTGGGATCAATTTAATTAACTATATCCATGAATTCATGGGATTATTTCAAGGTCAAGAATGCATTGGAATATAGAGCATTGGAATTTGAATAGTTACCTTGCAAGAATAAATTTCCATAGTAAAACAACACTAAATCATTCAATTCATGTCCAATGAATCTGAAATTTTGTGGGTTCATATAAAAGACATATTAAAAATAATTATGGTTATAAAATTTTAAAAATAATACATTAACTTTTTCAACCATGTTATAATGTTTGGGATATGTTTTTGGAGGGAAAATTTTTCAGACCACTCTATATAAATTTATCCTACACCTCCATTTCAAACGGTTGATAATATAGAGTCCATTTTGTGTATATTTAGTGTTTATTTTCTATTTTATTGTATTTTCAAACATTATATATATATATTAGTAGTTTTATTCTTTCTATATTCTCTCATTTTTAATTTTTTTTGCTTCCCCTACCATGTTCCGTTATCAAATCCACTAAATATATTGAACTAACATCTATTTTTGTATGAGGGAGGGAACAATGGTTTGATTGAGTTTTATTATGATTCATTTATAGGAATTATGATGGTGGTTAAATTGATTGTGGTGAGAAGTCACCCCATTTTATCTTTTATTGAGTGATTCTTCT
This sequence comes from Viscum album, assembly GCA_963277665.1. Classification (NCBI taxonomy): domain Eukaryota; kingdom Viridiplantae; phylum Streptophyta; class Magnoliopsida; order Santalales; family Viscaceae; genus Viscum; species Viscum album. The sequence goes on from OY728159.1 coordinate 237,325,630, forward strand.
CGTTTATCAGTCAAAAATACCTTTACTATTTGTGTCGTGCATATAGTAGAGAATGAAATCTATTTTGAATTTCATTTAAATTTATATTTATATTTCATTAATTTAGAGACCCTCTTTATATTATTTTAGTTCGTTTTATATTAGTTAATTTATAATAGTGATAATTGGAATCCAGTGTGTTGTGAGCGACATCCTCTAGGGATCAACCCTTAGTATGCCCATTATATTGAATACCTATGTAGATAAAATATTTAATGGTGAAACATGAATACAATCCATGTATCAGTTTCCTTAAAATCATTATTGATGAAAATATTTGGATAGTCCTCTCCATAAAAATTAATTCTGAAGAAAAAATCATGATAATCTATTATTCCATGCTCTTGATAATTGTTTATTCATATAAATTTACATGTCATGAATGAGTACGTGTTATAGAAAATTTTATCCATCAAATATAAGAGGATGGTTAACATAAAACTCTTATATAATACAAATATTTAGGAATACATTCCTTACATCCATTTGAAAAGAACAAAATTCATATGAGCAGTAAACGATAATAAAATTCATATTGATTCAATCCAATCTACAAGGGAAAATGTTTCTTCATACAATAATCCGTAATTCTTATCATAACATTTAGAACAATGCATGAAATAAATCCAATCTATGGTTCCATTTTTCTCAATTTTAATTCTAAATTTCCATTTATCTCATATAACCAAAATATTTTCAGGACATCAAACCAAGGTCCAAACCCCATCTCATTCATATTTTTTATTCTATAATTGAATATAAATAATCCAAATTTCATCAACCATGATATAATTTTATATTTTAGGTTTAGATTTATAAAAGCTTCCAGTCTCACTATGTATTTCTCTTAAATAGATATTATGTTATTAAAATGTTTTACACACTACAACAAACGAAAATGAAAACAAAATATATTTTTTTATAAAAATATTTAACCATAAAAAATCCCATTGAATTATTTGTTATTAATTTGAGTAAATAATATATTAATTTATATATAAATAATAATAATTATTATTTTATACAAAATTAATTTTTCATTTGTGTTGTTAGAAATCCATTTTACTAAATGTTTCATTTTTTATGCGATGTTCATTTTATTAATTAAAAATAATTATGTTACTTTTAACTAATTATGTTAGTAAAGTATAATATCAATTGATAAATTTATTTTAAATAGTGTTTAATATAAATTAATAGTTATAAGATTTAGTATTTTAAAAGGTTATTTTACAATAGAAACACTTATTGTTATATTTTATGATTTTATTAAAAGGTAAAATATTTAAATATTATTACATGAATTTTAAAAAAAATTAATTATATATTAATCATGGAAAAATTATATTGGTATTAATTTTCTAATTTTTTCTGAAATAAATGTTTTTAGTGAATAGTGAAAAATAATGTTTTTACTTAAATAATAGCATTTATGAATCTCTCAAGAAGTAGGTATTACTTATAAACATATAAAATATTATAAATTATAAATTTTATATGTAATGAGTAAAAATTTAATATTTTAGATACAATTATCAATTTAGAAAACCAATGTATATCATTATATGAGCACAAGTAATATTTTCCCCAAAAAACTGCTTTTGTCATTTCATTAAATTAAAATTTTCTGTTATAAATTAGGGATTGTTTTAAATTAGAGGAAACAAATCATTTATTTATATTATAATAAATTAATTTCTAATTTGAGTGTCAAATACATTGATAATTTTATCCTATACATAAATATTAAGAATTTAAATATATTTCTTTGAAAATGAGTTATTTCTTTTTTCATGTGTAAATGTTAAAATTTTTTTTTTTTTACAAATTGAAAATTTAATTGATAAAATTTATTTAATACTTCTATTTATTAGTTTCAAATTATTTAATAAGCCTATTTTTTTATTTATCAAAAGTAAATTAATTAGATAGAAAGCAATTACTATGGTAAAATAAAATAAGGTAAAAGTTATAATTCAGAGACTAAATAACTTAAAAACATTTTTAAAAATATGTTAAATTAAATTTTTGAGATGTTTAAAAACTTATATTATCTCCAAATCAATTCGCATTCATTTTTTGGTTACATAAAATTTTTATCATGTTCTTTATTTATATTAAGTGGTTACAATTAAAGAAATTACATTATCACCACTTGTAAAAGGGTTCACTCACTACCCATTAGAGACCACTAAAATAATTAAGATGATATATAAAAATATAATTTTTTTTCCTAATTTAGAATCGTATTCATTTTCCTTGATCATCTCATAACAATAAATTTGTAGAAGACTTCCATTTCAAAGGAGGCATCTAGGGAAATCCCATGTCTCTCGTGTGTGTAATTTATTCCCTAACATCATTAAATCTCCTCCTTAAATTATCAAAAATATAATTCTAATTCATACATTCTGAAATTATTATTTATAATTATTTATATTTTTATTCTAATGGAATAGATTTTTACCACCATTCCCCTTTCTTATTAAGAAAAATCAAAACCAGTATTCATGTGTTTTGCTGACCATTACCTCAATGTTGTGATGAATTATAGTTTTTTTAATAACAACCTATAATTTATGATTATAATTGTGAAATTAATAATTAAATGTGACATAAATAATATTATAAATATTATTAATATTAAAAATTATGATATTCCTAATTTTCCTCACATTCATCAATAAATTAAAATGTCAACTACGTGTTGTGTGAACTAACACATCCCTGATGCAGTATCATGTACCTTGTTTATGTAATATTTATTAAATTATATTTAAATAATTTTCACCCATTAAATATATATAAATAATATCACAATAATTCTATAATAATTATTTCATACTTAAATAAACCACTTTCATAATAACGATTATTTATTGATAATGGTTTGTTCATGTTTGTGTTGGTCTTTCAACCTACATGAAAAAACTAAATAGTAATATCATGAATTAATATGAGAACATGATTAATGATAATATATGATATAAATATATAAATAAAATTTTGTTTTTAAATGAAATAGTAATAATAATATTGAACCCACAAATTTAGATAATAACATCCCTTCATAAAAATTTAATGAAATATGTTCTTAAGTGATTTCATATTTAAGGATCATAAACAAAAATCACATATAATGAAAATTATAAATTATAAATAATTGTAAATAAAAAATATAATACCATTTATTATTTTTGAACGATGAAAACTGCATGATTAATGTATAAAAAAACATCTTTTATGAAATTATTCAAAATGATTAAGATTAATATCACCTAATATCAAAAATAGATAAGAAATAAATAATATACATGTAGAGAATAATAATAAATGATGGTTAAAAAGTTAATGCATAAGAAGAATGTTATGAAATATACTTTTATAATATCGATGTTTTTTATACAGCATCATATGCTACATTCAACTATATAGGGAAACAAGGTATGGGTTTCTTTGACCCATTTTAAAATATACAAGACATATTGTTTATTTTTAACAATCATTTAGCTTATATGGTTTATTTTATTCCCCATTGTATAAAATTAAAATCAATATCATTCATTTCATGATATTTTAATGTATATTTCAATGTACACCAATTATTTTCTATGATTCTTATGTAACCATTACTCTGATAGTTTTTTTCACTCAACTCCCTTTATTGAGTTTAAAAAAGTTCTTCTTGAACTTCTCTCATAAATGAATGATTTATTACACCCTAAGATTCTATTTCATTTTAATTTATCTTCTTATATAGATGAAATTACTTTTTAAATATAAATATTTTACCATTATATATTTCATTCACCAAAATTACACATTTATAAGGAATAATTATCACCATCTTTAACAATTATTTATATTACATTACCATATTTTATATTACTAAAAATAAACTCCATTATTATTAGATAACCTATTATGAATTATCTCATGTGACCTCTATATTTTATTTCTGATATTTTAAAAATTATGGTTTTTTACTCTTTTTATGATATGGATTTTTTATCAATGATATCTAACAATATTAAAAAGGCATTCCATTATTTTAAAATAAAATATTTAATCTTACACCCCAAATTTATTTGGATAAATTTTATATCTCTTAAAATAATTATTATTTTATTTTAATTTTCATAAGTAATTTTTTTATACTATTTCCAATTTACATTTTGAGAATAACATTGAAAATTACATATAACATTATATTTTTTGGAATATGTTAAAAAATTCTTCTAAAATATATTTTTAAAACATTCAATGTGAACACAATTTTTTTACACTATTTATGTTTTATATGAAACTCTTTATCTATGTTTTTATGATTTATAAAAGTAATTATCTTTCTAATAGAATTATTAAACACATCATTTTTAATTTTTTCAAAATATCATGGAAATTTCCTATCTCTAATGTTTTTTAACTTAAAATAATTGTTTCTAATCTATTACATTGTACTTTTATAAATCATATACTTGTTCAAGGATATTATTTAAATTATTCCATCCAAATTATTTTTCTAAATGACCTCTAATATAACCTTTCCTATCATGTAAATTATTGATAACATAATATTTAATTCATTTTCATTTCAGTTTTATAAACAAAATTTTTGTTCCACTACCTTCCTATGTTAATACCATGTTTTCCAAATATTTAGCTAAGGGATGTTCCCCAAGATGTCATACATCGATTGATTGGGGAAATTATTAAATAAACTATATAATATTTATATTTTTGTTTTAAATACCATGTAATTTATTACGATTATATAATTTTATATACCGAGAATGTTACTAAAGATTATTATACATCCATTTATTAACTATGGTTTTATCATGTTACAATTATTGATGAAATCATCAATTTGTTTCCAAATATGATACCATTAAAAAGGGATTTGAATCCCATTTTATATACATGGGTATTATACAATTATGATTGATATCATATGAAACAAATATTTAAAGATAATGATGGGTGGGGTCCTATATCAATCTGTAATATATTTTTTTCCGTTTACATCTCATGAGATAGTCAGGTGCGAGCATAGTGTTTTTATCCAAGTGAGTGGGCATGCTGAGTTTTCTCATATATCCAAACATTAAAAAAATGTTTTCTTTCACACAGGCATGTGAATAATGAATTTTCTCAATTTTTTTTATTATGGTAATAGTTGTTTCATATATCTAACCCATTTTCATGATACACTTCCATTCTATGTTTTTATTCTTTTCAGTATATGTTACATTATATTTTCATGCCTATTTTCAAACACATTGATAATTTTTTATTTTTTCGGGCCTTATTCCTTAACTTATGATATATTCATTCTTGGTTATAACTTTATTATGTAACCAAATTATAATCAAATTCTCATATTATTAAAACTTATAATCTTATTTTTCTTTCTTTTGTTTACCCTTACTTATCATTTGAGATCAGCCTTTTTTTATGTTTCTATTCCATTGGTTATGTAGATGAGTGTAACATGTGATAACCCATTAAGTATTTGTAGTTGGGTTTAATTATAGAGATGTGTTTACAAGTACATTAAAATTAGTTTCCTATGTTATTGGTACTCAAAGTTGTTAAAGAAAATTTCTCAAAGAGTTATTTGAGATTATTATGATATTTAAAAATAATGTAAGATTTGTGTATGTATTTATTCAATAATATGACTTGGTATAAAATTATTAATTTTTCACTAGACCAAGGAATGTAGGATTAGGGTACCACAAAATAGATATATGAATGATAGAATCCCACATTCAATATATAAATAACTTGTTGTTCTAATAGGTTTATCTTCATCTCTAATAATATTATTACAAGGATTATTCCATAACATCACCTGAAATATATTTAAAAGGTAGGTTACTCAACACTTAAAAAAAATTATCATCTCCAAGAATATATTATAGAATGATAGTAACTAGTGTTTGTTTTTCATATATGACAATTATATTAGAGGGTGTTTCAAAAACAAAATCAATTTTTTTATTATCTGGACACAATAATATTGAAAACTAATTATTTTCCAAATATTTAATAAGTAAAATTTATTAAATGTCTAGTTATAATCAATTGAAACATCATAAACCATACTAGTGATAGAGTTTCAATGAAAATTATTTAATAGGACTTCAAAAATAAATTTATGAAGATTACCTATAACATTCATAATGAATAATTATAATCCAACATATATAAAGTAAATATGTTTTTATTGCTTATGTTTCACTATTATTAAGCTAGTTCCCTTAAAACTGGTTAAATAAAACTTAAGTAATAGTATTCATGAAGTAATTTTGGAATTGGATATAAATGGATAAGTAATGAAATATCCACACACTAGAGCCATGACAGTTTCTTGTAGTTTTATATTTATTTAGTTTACTACACCATCTTTTTGTGGTGTTGTTGTTTCTGAAAAATTAAGTGCAATTCCAATATACCTTCAAAATGATTTAAATTTTTTAACACTTTCCCTTGGTCACTCTAAATAATGATGATGGGATGATTTTTATCATTTTATTATAGAGTACAATACCTTTTAAATGATTAGATTTTTTTAGTTTTAAGTGTAAGATAATAAACCCACTTGTATATATTATAATAATTAGTAAGGACATAAACATAGTGTTTTACACTAAATATACATTTTTTGAGGTTTTAAAATTGTCTATGTGTAAAAACATTGGATGTTTGGTAGTTGATACATCACCGATAGGTCAAAATAAAGACTTATGTTACTTACCATATTAGGAGGGTTCAATTACTCTAGAAGAATTCAATATAATTTATGGACGATCCATCACAAGTCCTTTTTTAAAAATTATAGATAAATTATAAGAATCGAAATGTCATAATCTTGTATACCAAAACCAATTCTTATCCACTATTACACCAAAGAATGAAAATATATAGTAAGTAAGGTCCTCTTGGTTAATATTGTAAACATTATCAATACTTTTGGAAGATAAAGTGTGATCTCTTAATTAACTTCTGATGGTACATATTTTCTTGACAAATAACAAAAACTAGTCTTTATCACATAATTGGAGTTTATTGATAAGCCTTTTCTAAGATATAAAAGATAATGAATCTTTTGAATTAATCTTTCACCATGGAAAGATACATCACATATTTGAATTATTTACTATATATACTATCTCTAAATGTAACATATATTCTCTTAACTATTCATAAGTTCTTGAAGTTGGCCTTGATTCTTATCATGTGTCGAGAACAACCATTATCCATGTACTAAGTATTTTAGTTGATGGAAGTTATCTTTTTTTTCCTAAAATGAATTAAACTAAATGTTTGGTAACAAAAGATATGCTGGTCTAGAAATATTAGAAATAGAAACATATAAAACCCACATCTTACCAAAACATTAGTGTTGAGAAAGTATAACATATTTATAAAAATAATACCTATAAATATTTATTGAATAAATCTTATTCAAGGAATTTTTTTTTATAGTGACCTCCCCTTATACATTTTTTACAAAAGGGTTCTCCATTAAAAATATTATTATAGGTCATTAAATGTGACTTAACATAAGATGAATCACTAATTCTAGAAGATTTTCTTGTTGTTTTTACTATTATATACCGTTAAAAAAATCTCTCTTTCAATAATAAAATTCATTATTAAAATATTTCGATTTATTACTTAACACTTATGTTTTAAAACTTCATTCTGATAATACAATCAACTAGTTAGTAAAATTTTTAATACTATCAATTGAATTATAAATTCAAACCTTATTCGGATCATAGTTTTTTGTCAATTTATTATATTATTTCTTCAATTTTATCACAAATTTATCAATATTCTCAAATGATGCAGTATCATCTACATCATCTAATTAATAAGAATAAGTATAAAAAAATCATATTTTTATGATATTATAGAGTTACCTTAACCATGAAATAAGTTTAATTATGAGGAAATGAAGTATAAAAATACATGATCCTTCAGATATCACAATTATCCAAATTAATATTAGTAGATGAATATTCACTAGGACTCCAGGTATCCATTACATTAAAAAAATTCATTACTCTTTGATTAGAGTATCTTATAGAATATTTATATTTCTTTATCAGTCTCATAAAATATATCATGATATGTGCTGGATTCATAAATTAATAAAAATAATAGTTAGATTAAAATATGTCATGTCTTCTTGTGGACTTCTCTTTCAAATCATTTTTATATTTCTTATAGTACTTTAAGAAATTATTATTCCCAATAATTTGGTTATAAATCTCAATAGTATAGTAAATTATACTTTAAAAATAATTATATTACTATCATATAAATGATTCTTAGAAGTATTCTTTTAATTATTATATTTTATATAATTTTCTTGAAAATTAGTTGTCGATAATATAACATCATTCATTTTTTTCTCTTTTACACATCTCTCTTGAATCTATTTTCATAATACATAAACATTCTGATGAGATAATCAAGACATATCCTTATAAAAATATTTTTGATGCGAATATGTGTCCTATTTGGTTCTTCTTACTTATTAAGTATAACAATAACCTTATCAAAAAAATAATTATATTAATTTTAAGGTTCCCCAAAACTGCACTCTCTTGTCCGATACTAAAAACACATACATCTACAAGCTAAAACTGATTTCTAATATTAGGATCCGAGGTAAAATTTCACAAATTTTACATTGTAATTACATCTAAAAACAATATAACACTACTTATAGTACAATTTGGTTTAGTTTTATTGTGGACTATCTACACAATCAATTAATTTTACAACATATGTGAATATTTATCCATAATAGAACTATTTTAGAATCCCATGTAGAATAATCATAAGTTATACATTTCTATATAATATTGGGAAACTAAAAATAAGAAAGGGGTTATCTCAAATGATTTGTAAGGGAAAAAAATCAACATGTCATCAAGGGTAATTTCATAAGCATATTGTTATATATTGTTAAGGGATAAATATTATTTTAAGGACACCACAGAAAATTAAATGTTATCCATACACCATTATTGTATAAAGTGTAGTCTCAAATTTGAAAAAATATACCATTTAATAAGACTATAGAAACATGAGATAATAAATATGAGACATAGTGAATAATATTATGCATTAATATATGGCATGTCATTGAAATTTATTATAATAATAAACTATGGAACAAAAAAAGAATTTATAATCATTTTATTGTGACCATGTCTCAAAATTACCACCCTTTATATTGTGATCAAATCCAAGAGGGAACACCCTATAATTTATCATCATATACTAAGAGGCTCAACCATTTTTTTGAGAATATTAAATAAGGATCACCTTTTATGTCGTGATCATATCCAATAAGGATAAGAATTTAATTTGTAAACATATCCAAGAAGGCCCATGCTATATTATCTCAATATACATAAAACATTAACCAATTAATTAGATAGAGATATAGGAACCAATCATCGTTATCATCTAGGAATATGTGTTCCATAAGAATTCAATCAATCAACATATCATTGAATTTTTTTTGAAGGAAATTAGTTTCATAAAAGTTTCATATTGAATCGCATAATTGAAACATTCATAATTCCATAAAAATATAACCTGATAAAATGATATAAAATAAATGGGTATCCAATGATATTAAGTAACATTCTGGAAAATAACCTTTAATCAAGATAATAAAGGTTTTTGTATTTACAACTTCTAGATAAATGGTATATGGTTAAATTAATTTTTTACTCAATAATTTGATGTAATATAAATTTGGTGAACACCTAAAAAATGTAAGGAAAAATAAGTTATTCAAATTGAGAAGGTATTAGAAGAAAAAAAACTCATGTAGTGAGCGGTATATTTGGCAAGAAAAAATATTGTGATAGATCATTAATTTGATTAAAATAAAAATTACATAATTCAAATAGATAAATATGATGTACTTTATAATTTGAATAGTATATACAATATATTTTTAGATATTTTAAAGAAAAATGACATACATGAAAAATACATTTTAGTATTTGTACAAAAAACATAATTTTGAAATAATAAATATCACTATTCTTTTGAAGAAAAATTAAAATAAAAAATTCATAGAATAAAAATAAAAATAAAATATTTGTTATGCTAGGAATACATATATTTTAGGGTTCATATAAAACAACAAGGTATGTTGAAAGATATGTTCAAAAAAATTATAAAAGTAATTATTTTTTCAAAAAAGTCGCATATAGAAAATGTTCAAATGATTTAAATTTTAAAAAAACTTCAAAGAATGAACGGATAGATGAATATGTTTTTTAAATATTCAATATAAATGTACTTATATGCCAAAAAATGGGTATTAAAAGATAAAATATATGTGAAAATATAATTTTGTTTTCTTCTATTGAAAAACCATTATTGAAAACTACATTCCATAAAAATTATTATTGTATTTCAAAATTTAAAAAATTTAATTAAGAAAATATTCTCATCAAGGATACCCTTTAGGGGAGTAAATTATTGTTTTATCAGAAATAATAACATTATAAATTCCCTATATGATTTATTATATTTGATAGAATTTTTTTTAAAATGAGGTTGGATAATGAAATCTTATAGGTTGAGTAACATTTAAATATAAAAACATTGACAGATAAAAATCATAAAATTTATCTTCAAATACAATAAGATAAATGATAATTCATGAAACAATATATCAAATTGCTATTATGTACACCATATAGAAGTATATTTGTGTGTAATAAGATATATGCCTCATGAAATATGAATTGAGAACAAGAAATCACTAAAAAGTAACATAATATTTGTGGTTAAAATAATTTCATAACGATGTTAACATGTATATTTGTTGACACTAGAAAATAAAGAGTAACCAAAATAAAAATTCTTCATTACATATAATAAATAAAACATGAAATAATATAATTTAATAATAAAGATTACAACTAAATAAAAAAATTAAAATTAGTAAAAATCCATGAAACATTATTATCTTTAGAATTAAAAACCCATAAAATTTATAATATGAAATAGATTTTTAAATCCCTAAGATGTCTTGGAAATTATTATGGATATAAATAAAAGTAAAATATATACACCATAAAATGGAAACAGTTGGTGAATACGAATAATTTCTCAATAAAGAAAAATTGAGATGTAAAAAACCATACCCCCAGTCTTGATTGATTTTGGGTGTGTGCCAAACATATTATTTGGGTAACAACTTATCTTTCCTTTTTATAGCCTTTGGAAAAAAGGCTATACTAATGTGGGGAGAGTGTTTATTAGATATTATGAAATATTATTTATAGAGATACATCTTTTCAATGAGAGGAGAAATGTAGTGGAAGTGATCCTCTTTTATAAACTGAGAAAAATGAAATTTTGGGATATGCCAATTACAACTTAATGAAACCATGAATCTATTCAAGGATCCACAACCCCAAATTTTAATTAAAATAATGTTGGTAATGATCTAAGGTTGAGAATTCCTCTAACACTCTTTTATAAAAATGTTTTAAAAATGTTTGATTCTCTTTTAATTATATATTTTATGTCTACAAACGCAATTTCATGTACTATATATAAAATAAATCACATTAATTAATTAAAAAAAAACATTATAGTGTTAATAAAAAAAGTATTTGAAAATAACTCTTTCATAATTATCATAATCATTAACTTTATTTTAGTAATCTCTATTTTAGGCATAAAAATAAAATTTTAGTTTTTAAATGATATGAAATTTTTTATATAAAATATGAAATACATTTTGTTATATATATTTGGTAAAAATAATAAAAACTAATTTTTTAATATAAGAGCGTAAAAGTTGTTTTTAGAGTAAAATATTATATAAGTTTCCAAAATATTAATCAAGGGTTATTAATATACGCTAATATTATTAAATGATTTTATTTACTTTATAAGTATATAAATTTAACATAATAAAAAATATCTCAATGTCTTTTAATTCATTCTAGTGTTATGATAATATCACAAATGTGACACTATTAGAAAAATGTGTATTCTTTCACTATTCACCAAAAATATTTATTTTAGAAAAATACAAAAAATCATCTTAATATAATATTGAGGTGATTAATCAAAAAATTATGTAATTTTTTTAAATTAAAATTATTAAAATTATTAATTTTTCTTTTAAATTAGAATTTTATATATAAAATAAAATTGATTTTATTTGGAGAAAAAATGAAAAAATTATTTACTCTTAATCCTATTTTTAATTAATTGATAATTGATTACAATATTTTTATTTAATATAGGTTTTAATATTATTAAATTTTATAAATTACATTCATCTAATATGTCATTAATAATTTTAACAAGACATCAAACATAGTATTAATTTAAAGAAAAATATATCACAAAATCTCAATGTGTTACATTCCGCCCTCTCCATTAAATAAATCATTTACCTTCCATTTTAATTATTTCCTAAAAATGAAAACATATATGTGTGTTTAAAAAATAAATGTGATTCAAGGTATAATTTCTAGAGAGATATCATCTATTAAATATTACAAAACATATCTTTTTCTTAGAATAGGATTATCCCCAATGATTAGTATTTCTCTAACCATTTTTTCCAAAAGTTCATTTTAATTCATTATAAACATTCATATTATATTTTTTTCTTCTAAAGGGTGTTAATAATAATAATTTCATCGATAAAGTATTATATGTTGATATGAAATATTCTTTTCCTTATTCCAATAAACAATTTTTACTTCATGTTGAGGGAAATAATCCATTCTCTAAATCAAACTAACTTTATCGATTGGAAGTATAATAAAACATTCATGACACATAATCCCAAAACCCACTAAGAATATCAATATACCTTTGATAAAATATTGATTCTACCATATGGGTTAGTTTCAAAAAATAATAATTAGTGAAATTTAAACGATACAATAAATTAGAAAATCTATAGTAAATAACACACCAAACAATTTAATTTTTTGACTATACACATCAATACTAGTATTTGAATAGGAATTTATTTATTCCCATGGTTTAGGAGATAATTAGTTTCAATTTTAACGTTAATTAATTATATTAGTGAATTAGTTTTCATAGTGCACAAATTCCCTAGATCTAAAACATTGAATTGCTGGAGGATCCTTATGGAGATTAATATTTTTCCTTATTATGGTAACTGGACTCTAATTTTTTCATAAAATATTGTTTTTCAATTGCCCTCATTACCAAAAATAAAAGACCTTCCATATCCTTTGAGTCATTACCCAATGTGTACCTTCCCATATTTTTTAAATGAAGAAAATTGAATCTTATTTCATTCATCACATTTGTCACCTGAAATTCCATGATAGTTTTCCCTTCTATTATTTGGTAATTTTGGAAACTCAACTATGAACACATTGTTAATTATAATTCATGGTATATGGTTTCTAAAAATCCAAATATTTTTCACTTGATCTATTATAAAATATATTTTTCAATGAGATAATCTTTGCATTATCCCCATAATTCATTATTAATATGGTTCCGTCAAGATCTAAAAATTAATAAAGCCAAAATGATTTAACTTGAGTGATGAATAATTAACATTACAATTTAATTATCATAAATAATATTATTTGTAACTAAACCTCAAAATATCTTACTCATTGAAATTATTACATTAGATTTTAGTTTATACAAAATCATTTTCGTTTCAGTCTAGGGTTTATTTAGGTCAGTTTATATCATATTCATCAGACTAATTACTTATCCTAATTAATCCTTTATAATGTCTTATAAACATAATCTATTAAACAAATTATATCCACTTAGAGTTTCATACTAGGTGTGAAGATATGCCTATTTAACATGTATTGGGTGAAGATTGAGTTAATTACCAAAAACATTTCAAGGTTACCACCCCAAGTAAAATTTGTGAATCATCATTTATCCACATAATTTATCCTTACATGAATGATAATTCTATTAAAACTACACAACCTATACTTTTCCAAAATATCATCATGTTATATTATACTTATACTTAACACTTAGACTTATCCCAAGGTATTTCACTAATTTTCTCTTATCCTAATGCTCAAATATGAAAAATCATTCCATAAAAAATAACTAAGCAATCATTTTATATCAACTCATGGACTATAGAACCACACTCCCTAATCCAGTTCTAAAAACACAAAAATTTACAAATTAACAATGACACCAATTGAGATGATATGATCTGAACATTCCCAAATTTGATATTAGAATTAGATCTCAAATTAATCTCCCAAAACTCAAAAATCCTTTTGGTATAATGTCTTTGAAGACTAGATATATAAGAAAATTATTTACGACAGATGTGATCATTTATCCACAATTTAATTCCACTATACATTCATCAAAATTTCTCACTATTTATACTTATCTTCATAACTTAGGGGTAGGAAATATAAAAAAATAGTGTGATCAAAATCTTAATATGGTAAAACATATTAATAGTTCATCAATGATTAGGTCATAATAATATAAGAAGAAATGTGTAGGGGATAAATAACTCATTTATAAAAACAAGGAAAAATAAGTTTTATATATAATCAATTATATCTAAATATATAGTATCAAATCTGGAAACATATACCATTACATAACAGTGTATAAAAAAGAGACAATAAAAAGGTTCCATAGAGAATAATCATACGCATAAATATATGTAATTTCATATAAATATAAAAAAATAAACTATATCATATAACATGAGTACGCGGAATCATTTTATTATGAAAATATCCATGATGACCCACCTTTTTTGTTGTGACCATATAAAAGAAGTTCTACCATTTAGTTTTAGATAATATTCAAGTAGTCCCACCACTAATATTGTCACTAAGTATAATAAGGCTCTATATTTATATTGTGAGTATATCTAATAAAGATCCCCCTTTATTTTATGAGCATATCAAAAAAGTACCACACTTTATTTTTTGAGATTATCTATGAAAAAAATGATACATTATCTCATGAGATATGAAACATTAACGCATAGATTAATGATGATATAGGACCCAATTTCATTATCCAATGATATGTTTGATATAAGATATGAATAATTCAATTTATCATTGAATCCAATATGAAGGAATCAGATTTGATTCACTTTTATAATAAATAATGTAATGAAATCATTCATAATTCCATCAATAATCATAACATTATGAACCCATGGAAGTATAAATGGGTATCTAATTTCTTTATGTAACATTCTAAGTACATAAAATTCAATTATGGTAATAAAGAATATGTTATTTTCACCATATAGATAAATGGAGTATGATTTATTCAATCATTAACTAAGTCAATCAATTTATCAAAAAATTATTGAACACACATGATCAAGGAATAAAAATTAGGTTATTCAGAGAGAAAATAAATTGGAAGAAAATCCACGCATATACATAGTGGATGATTCGGCAAGACAGATTCAATGTATGATAATTTCTTTAAAAACAATAAAATTACATAATCCATACATAAAAATAAGTTGAAATGTATCATTTTCAGAATATCCTCAACCAAGTATGAGATAAGCCAATATAAAATGACTTAGATGAAATTTCTTTTTTAGAGCTTTACAAAAAACCACTTTGGAAATAAGAAAAATCATTTATATTCTAAAAAAGTTATAAGAATTATTTTATAGAACTAAAAGAAAAATAATTTCTTCAGACAACTTAAAAATATTTAAATTATGTTTAATATCATAATACAAAGATATAGGAAATATATGTTCACACAAAACTACTAAAAGTGATTCTTTTGTCGAAAAGGACCCATTTAGAAAATGTTAATACAATTTTAGTTTAAAAAAACATGTAAGGAAATTCATGTTGGTTGAAAACAACCTTTTAAATTTTTTTAAATAAATATATGTGTGTCCATAAAATGTGGATTTGATTATATAATATGAGTGAAAAATAATTTCCTTTTTATTCTATTGAAAATACCTTAATTGAAAACCATATATCTTAAAAATATTATAGATCATACAATGTAAAACAAGATAAAGTTGAAATAAATTTCATCAAGGATAACCAAACCTGAAGAAATTTATTATCATATTATAAATAAACACTATATGAATTCAAAAAATGGGTTATCCGATTTGAGAGTCCTCAATATTAAAAAGAAGTTTGGTAAAGAAATCTTATAGATTGAGTAACATTTAAATCATAACCCATGATGGGGAAAGATATTGAAATGAAACTTGAAATACTTTGAAAAATGATAATTCAAGATACAAAATAATAAATAGTAAGTACATACACAATATCTTGTAAATTAGTTTATAATAATATTTATTCCAAGAAATAGGAATTTAGACGTAGAATCCCCATTTTGGTGACATAATAACTGTGGTTAGAATCGTTTTATAATGATTTTATAAGAATAAATAATAAAAACCCAAAAAATAATGTTGAAATACAATATATACTTTTAATTACACAAAATAAATTCAATATTTAAAAATATAGTTCAATAATAATTTTTATAACTCAATAAAAGTAAATTGAGTTAACAAAAACCCTTAAAACATTATTAGACATTGAATTGAAACCCCATGAAATCTATAACTGTATATGGTTTTTAAATATTTTATATTTCATAAAAATTATAATAAAAATAAATCCATGGAAAAAATATAAACAAAAAAAGTATATATGTAGTGAATATAAATCATAACACAATCAAGAAAAACTGAGATGAAAAAACCAAAACCTAATGTGCTTATTTTTTCTATGTGTGCACCTAACATCCTCTCCATTTGGATATTATACCTTGTGTAACTGATTAAGGATTCTTTTTACAAATATTTAAAATTAACACAGTTATGTGAGACTAGATAAATGATTTGATATAGATAAATCATTGAAATGGGTATAGAAATGTGGTGGAGGTGAGCCCCATTTATATGTGAAGAATAAGTTTATTTTTTAAGTAACATATATATAATAATGTTTAGATGTCACTATTAAAGGGTTAATAGCTCAAAAATTGGAAAATAATTATGTTTTTGGAGAGATAATTTTGAGAAATTCCTTACCACTCGTTTTTACACATGTTTTAAACATTTTTGAATGTTTTCAATTATATTTACACTTTACATTTTTTGTTTAAACCATGGTAACTTATTTTTCAAATAATTTAGGTTTTAATAAAAATAATGGATAATCCCACTTACCAAATTTGGTTTTGATAAACCTAAATATATCCTCTATTTAATCCAATTAAATTTATATAAAAGTCTAAATTAATGTTTAAATTAAAACATATTATATGTAGAAAAAAATATTTGATAGAAAATGATGATTTTACAATTAAGTGTTATAATATAACATTAATTAAAAATGAAATTGGTGATAATATATTTTTATTATTTTGAAAACATCATATGAAACTCTTTATAGAAAATATATATTTTTAATTGGATACAAAAACAATTCAACAAAATTAATAAAATAATTGTTTTAAAATAACCCTTTTCACAATTATACTTGTCACTAACTTTAATCAAAGTAATCATTAATTTTTTCCAAAAAATGAAAAAGATATTGTTTAATAATAATAATTTTTTTTTTCTAAAATATAAAATCCATTTTTTATTTAATTTCTACAATTTAAATATTTTTTTTGTTAATATATGTTAATAATCAAATTCTTTAGAGTAAAATATTATTTCAGTTTCAAAAGAGATAAGAATGGGTTATTATTTCAACATAATATTTAAAAACATTTATTTTAATTTATAAATATATAATTTTTATATAAAAAAACGATTCAAAAATTTTTAATTCATTAATTTATTTTTATAATTTCAGAAATGTGACGGTATGAGAGAAATTTTTATTTTTCACTATTCTCCTAAAAATAAATTATTTTCAAAAAATATTAGAAATGAATACAAATATAATATTGAAATGATAAATATAAAAATCAAGTCATGTTTTGTAAATTTAATATTTTTATATTTATAAATTCAAATTTTATATTAAAATACAATATATAAAGTAAAACTCTTTTTTTGGAAGAAACTTCCATTAAAAAAAATAATGTGTTCATAATCATATTTTTTATTTTGATCTATTTTATAAAAATTGTTCTTATTCATTGGCGTTTTTACTATTATTGAATTTTCAAAGAAATATTCATCGAATATGTCATTGTTTATTTTTCAAGATATCAAAGATAGTGTTAAGTTATAGAAAAATATATTATAAAATGTTTTAGTGCTAAAAAGTTCCTTCAATATAAATAATTTAAAAACCATTCAAAACATTGATGAGCCTATGGTGAATTGAGAAATTTATTCTCCTCGAAGAAAATAAAAATTATGGTCTTATTCAAGAAACATTCCCATTTTAGTGTCCAACAATTTTAAAGTTCCAAAACATGTAATCTATTTTTTTTTCAAAATTCATATACTATTTTACATGAATAGATCTTACTAAATATGTTTCAAGTTATAAAATATAACTGTATTTTAGAATCTATAGTTTAAGTGATTCTTTAACTTCTATACTTTAATAAAATTTTATCATTCTTTCTTTTTAATCCAATATTCTTCTTCCATAATCTAATAGTTATATACTCTAGTAATAATCATAATTGTTTTTCATTCTATCTCTTCAATACTCATAATCAGCTCCAAAAAATGGCTAGGAAATTCATATTCCAAATCCCTAAAGATCTAATATGCATTCATTTTTCTATGAAATTAATCATTTATCAAACATATGTTACAATAAGAAAAATTATAATTACTCCAATACTAAATGATATCCCAAAATTGAATCTTTAAAAAGTTTTGAAATTATGTTTTTACAAATAATGTTTTTTTCTCTCTATAAGAAATATTATGTTTCAAAGATATAGGTTTTGAACTATCAAATTAAGATAATAAAATAACAGAATATAAGAAACCTAAATGATACAAGTTAACCCAATCCAATATTATTAAACCAAACAAGTACAAAAAGAATAAAATAGAATGTTACTATGTAGTGAATTTCTATAAAGATGTCAATATCATAAAAAAATTTACTAGAAAATAGATTACGTTCTCTCACTAAAAAAATTAATTTTAATCTATTTTTGTAGGATGATCAATACCAAGATTCAAAGGTACAAAAGTTTTTGAAATGTAAAAAACTTCATTCAATGATCAAAAGAACAATATCTCACCCCAACGCTTATGCAACACTGTTAGTATAATTCCAATCCCTAGAGTAGCTAAAAAAAATCTTGAGAATCTCTAGATTAAAACCTCATGTTACACTTCAATTTAATGGTTCTAAATAGCCATGTCCCCAAACCATGAATTTTATTGAACATAAAAGATCTGAAGGAGAAATTCTTGTCCATATAACTCTTTTCTCACATAGGATTTGAATTATAATTATTTGAAAAATTACATTATAGAATTCAAATTCAAATCCACACTAAATAAACCAATAAGATATCATTAAACAACATAAAAAAATGAATGCTCAACATCATTAAGATGGTGAAATTTTATCAACTAATATTTCATCAAAAAATGATTTAGAAACTGATCCCCGAGTCTATATACACTATTTACATATGAAGGTTTTAAAATTAGTAACATATTTACTTAGAAGTGTACTAATATTTTTCAATTATAAAAACATGGGTAGATAACCACGATTGAACATATTATTCAATTCATACAAGTTTCAGGTTACTTCTCAATGTTCTATGATATACTTGTTTCAAAAAAAGCTAAACTATGAGTTAGTAAATAAAAATATAAAATTTTCACACACATAAAAACTCACTTCAAGTATGTATATTCAAAATATATATTACATTTTTATTTAAAAAAAATAAGGTTTTAGATTATTTTATATTAAAAATATTACACCAAAATCTCCCCCTTTTTTAGAATAAAAAAACATCATAAAATATGAATTATTAAATGAAATATGATTAAAGAAAACAGTTAATGATATTTAAAGAAACATAAAAATATTTGGCTTGAGAATATTCAAGTAATTATAGTTAAATCTCTCCTCCATTTTGAAATAATAGAAACAAGAAAACTAGAAAATTTTCTCATAGTAATTAACATTCTCCCCCATAATGAACGTATACCTATGACCCTTTACTGAACATATCCACTCCTCTATTCAACTATCTTACTCTTTTATATTATCATTAAGAAACCAAGGGATGTAAATTATTAATACTAATAAGTATGTTAATCTAAAAGGTAAATGTTTAAGATATTAATAATCAACCATTAAATATATTGAAGATAAAACCCATGCATACACAAGATTCATGTAATATAATATTTCTGATATAGATTCTATAAAAAAATTCATATTAAACAAAGTCAGGTAAAAGTAAATTCAACTAAAAATAAAAAATATTCCTGAGTAACTCTATTAGATACGTGTTTCAGACAATTTACTATTCTAAAGAGAACATCCTGAATACTCAAAAAAGAAAAATGATTATAAAAAATATGGTTCTAAAAGATATACTAGAGAGATAATTAACTTCAATATAGCTAATTTTTTAAATACATGTTTTTTCCACAAATGATGTATCACAATACAATATAATTTATTGTCCTCCCATTTTCTTCATGGTACTCTCCAATTATTGTGTCTAACATTAGAAAAATGAAAATTCATTATTTATTATTGGTTATACATTTATTATATTTAATTAATTCTAGTATTTTTCACTGTAAAGGTTTCATAAATATATCAGTAAGACTATTTTCAGCTATTATAAATTCACGAAAAATATATCATTTTTATGTTTGATTCGGAAGTTTGTGGTGTCTTATATCTATTTTATTTTCTCATGAGTGATTTGTTATATTCTTACATAAATATATGTAATTTGTAATATCATAAAGAATCATTGTTTGAGTGAAATTTATTCTCAATTTAATGATTTAATGTAATATCAAAAAAAATGGGTGGAATATATTCCATATGACACATAATCAGTTTAAATAGTAGAAAAAGCTGCTAAATGTTTGTTCTTTTTGGACCATGAAATTAAAGTATCACCTTGGAAATTTCATGGTCATGATGTTCAATTTATAACCATTCTAAAACCTCTAAAATATACATTAAAATAACTTTTAAAAATAAACCCTGATCTATTAGAATAGATAATTACATGTTTTAAAGCTCATTTAAGATAACACAAGATTTATTTTAATTCCTTATGAAGGAATAATTTTGGATTATATTTAAATATTTCATAAAATAAAACAAATTAAATTTTTTTTGGTTTAATTTCTATCACAAAAAGTAAAATTATGATTATAGATCTCTTATTTTTTATATATTCATGTTTCCTAATGTTATCAATTTCTAATTTACATAATTTTCCTACTATAATAATAAAACAAAAACCATTATCAAACCCATATATTTAAATTAAATCTATGATATAATTATATTGGGTTGAAATAGTTTTTTTCTAGTTTTTTATTTATTTGGAATCCATGAGAGTTTCTAAGGTCACCCATTATACTCATCACAAACTCACTTTGCGTATGTTTTGAGAAAATATATTCAATTTATTTTCTATTGAATCTAAAAATTCTATCATCCAAATATATTTTTACAATTATGGTATCCTAAAAATTCTTAATTAATATTGGGATCTGAAATTCCTTTAAAAAATTTATTTTTAAGTATAAATCAGTAAAATATATCTTATCAAGATCTTGGGTCTTGTTTATGTCTATAAAGTTACATAATATATCTAAATACATTCTCTGTAAAATTATTATCTTAAAAACCAATGTTTTATTTAACATAAACCTCATACAATATATAAAATGTAGGGAATGATCTCTTTATAGCCATTTGAAATGGTTTATAATTCATTTGAGAAACAAATGATAATATGTTTTAGATGGATTCAATCATATACACTAGAGTAAATGTTTCTTCATAGTCTATGTCCCATTTTTAATTATAACCTTTAGTAAAGAGTCTATCCTTTTTCCAAACATGGGTTTTATTTTCAAGAAGAACCATTTACCTCTTATAATCAAATAATTATTTGGACATTCAAAAAAGTTACAATCTTTTATTTTGAATTTATTAAGATCTTCTATATATAAATTATACAATACTCATCTCTCAAATCATCATCTACTATATTATGTTTAAATTAATATAATAATTCAGGATTCTAAAATTTATTTTGTAAAGAACTTCTGGTTATCACTGATTGATCAACATCACCAATAAAAATATTAGGAGGATAATTACTTATTTTTTTTTGTATTTTAAGTAAAAAATTAGGATATTATATATCTAATGGATTATTATAATATATAAGATAATATTTCATAATGATAATTACTAGTGTGTGTTTTTAAACTCTTTAAATTAAATCAAAGGGGTTTTCAAAAAAAAAACCACCAAAAAGACCTTAAAAATTCATAAAGGAATCTGTTTCATCAATCATAACATGTAACATTTACTAAATGGAATGTTTTCTTATAATGATTACTTGAAAATCCTCACTTTACATTTTTTTGAAAATAAAAATCACTTCACCTTATTTTATATTTAATTTCAATAGTTTATCTTTATTAATTAAAATAGATACATTGAATCTTAATCTCAAAAGTAACCAAGGTATAAAATCATTACACCTCAAAATTTATATTTGGTTTTCATTAAAACAAAATGTTGCCAAAAAATTATAGTGTTGTTGAAATTACTTATATCTTCATTCAAAAAAAAAAAAAATTGAAGTAGAAAATTTACACCCCATCAAAACAGAATCTTCTTAGAGTTTTATTTTTCTCCTTTATATTATACATCTTTTAATGGAGTTTTTTGGGATAAAAAATAAATAATAATAAATTTTCTACAATAAAGTGTTAAATAAATAAGGATATAAAAACACTCCACCATGATCACTCTCTATAGTGATAATGGAGTGATTTTTCTTTTTTTACTAGAGTAGAAAAACCCTTTAAAAACAACTAGTGCTGCAGATTTATGTTCTGAAAAATAAACCTAATAAATATTTCCTAATAATTAACAAGGGAAAAAAAAGAAAATTTAATGGGAATTTTTTTTTATTTTTTTTGACTTAAAAGGATTATTTTTAGAAAAAACATAGCTCCAAAAGTTGAGACTTCACAATTATGTAAAACAATTGAATTATGTTTCTTAACATATTAGTAGAGAGTCACAAATTATAGAATAATTAAACATATGTTTTTTATGATCCCTGAAAAGTATATTCTTGGGATGTTAAGAAAATTTATTAGTAATGAAATTATGTAATATTAAATAAATATTCCAAGAAATATCCTATATTACAGTAAATAATGGAATGTTATAGAGGGTATCATTCTCTTGGTTAATAGTCTAAATGATATGATTCCTTTTGTATGGTAAAATGTAAACTCCTTCCAGACATGTGATGGTATTTATTTAATACCAAAAGGTCATGGAATATCCATCATCACTAAATTGGTTTACACTAATATGTTTCTTAATATTCCCTAAAATATAAATAAAAGCTAAAATGAAATTCAATAAATGGAAAGATACATCACCTATGATGATAGTTTTATATTGAAAATTAGATCCAAAAGTTACATTTACATCCTTTTATATTTGTATGTTATGAAATTTATACCTTTTTCCACTAATGATATGAAAAAAATTGTTATCCCTATACCATGTATTTTATCTATCAATAATACATTGGTGTTGTGGTGCCAATGTTGTTCAATATGTCATTATGACAAATGTTTTATAGAAGTGATGACCATTGACTAAAGAAATCCGCCTCATGGGTCATGAATCATTTTACTATCATTTGTCTTGATGTAAAATGTATGTCTTTATTTCAGGCCTTGTTTTTTATTTTTGGATGTTTATCTACTAGTTGTCAATAATATTTGAGTTTTTAAAGAGGTTAATTGTTGAATTTTTATTGTGTATTCTTATTTTTTTAGAAATATCTAGGTATTTTTTTACTAGTTTCCCCAAATTAAAACTAAGCATGAAATAAATGAATATGATATCATTTTAAATTAATATTTAATACATGTGAAAATAATTCACCCTTGAATACCATAAATTATTACATTCTTTGAATTCAAGATATATAATCAACTTATTTTTTGGAGTATCTTCATCATCTTCCACAATATTCTTATCTTATATAACCCTTATTCGATATATATTACTTAAAAATTTCTTCATAACATGGGGAAAATGTAAATATAAGAAAGGGAGGCATTAGATACTTGATAAGGGTAAACATGGGAGATATCAATCAATGATCATATAAAAACATAAGATACTAAAAAGGGTATGAGGGAAAGATCTAACTTATTATGTTCATACCAAATTATTCATAGATGATTAATTATTATTCAAAACATTAAATTATTAAATTTTAAAATAAATCACTAAAAGGGGTGATGAATCATCATTATAAAATCAAGTGCTATGTAGGAACATCATAATAATAAGAACATGTCAACGTAATATTTGGAAAATCATCAGCATAAAAAATCATTTCACTAGAGAAGGTTCACTTCAAAATATATCATAGTTGACAAATTATAATATTTTATATGGTTCAACACCAATTCCATCATTTCCTTAGTCATGATTCTCTCTAAATACTATCATAGTGGATATTTCCCTTACTAAAACAGATTCACTCTATATTCCTATCTATACTATCTAAATATATGTAATTCATTACCCAATGAATTGGATAGATTAATAGACATTAAATTCACATAATTAAAACCACATATTTGTGTTCTATGAGATTATATTAACATTCATTAATTCAACATAGAAAAATTGGTTGACATTAAATAGGATTCATAATATTTTCTTATCACATAATTATATTAAATCTATATAGAAAACACAGAGGTTATCATTATATAAAATCCCTAGTAAATAAAAACAATCATGAAAGGATGTTTTCATAAAATAAATTAACTATAAATTGAAATTGGAGCCTTTCTTTGAAGACATGATAAAAATATATTTTTCTTTCGATAAAACATAAAAGAAAAATTCTGAGAATATTGAGAATAAAAATTTCTCTTTAAATATATTTGGAAACATGAAAAGTAATCTTATGATAAAATAATGTTCTTAGGGGTGGAAAAATCCATCTGTGTGGTAAACATTAAAATAAATATTCCTTAACAGTATTGGTAAAAATTTCAGTAGTACATAATTCACAGAACATTAAGAATATTACAATTTGAAATATTGAAATGAAAGTAACATATGGTTAAAAATAAATTTAAATAACCATTTTATCTTATTAAAGAACCATCCAAATTTTTTTAGCAAATATAGATATGGAAGAAAAAGTTCATCAACTAAAGAGGGAATAAAGTCAATCATTTCCTAGAAAAGGCTTCTCAATTATTTATGTAAAAAAGATAAAAAAAGTAATAGAAAACAAGAAAACCCCATAATTAACCATACTAGAATAAAATATATGATGTTAATAGTTGTTCTTTGTATAATTACCAAAAAGGATATTCAAGTATAATCAATCATGATTTAAAATTATATTCTAACATAAACCCTTACCGTAAGCCCTATATTACTTTTTAATTGTTAAAACCTATAGTATAATAAATAAATATTTATTATAAATATATTTAAGAATTATATACATATAATTATTACTATATATCATTCCTTTATAATTTCTAAAAACCATTTAATAAAAAAGTCTTTATGAAAATCATTATTTCAGTGAAAACTGGTCTATTTTTCTTGCATGTCTGGGTAAGAAAGTCCCAATCCTTGAACATTGGTCATATTTCAATCATCTCAGGAATCATAATAATATCATAATTATAACATTTATTCATTATATAATATTTCATAACCATTCATATAAAGTAGTGAAGAAGAATGAATTACATCACTTTGTGTATATGGTAGTCTGTGTGTAAGCACAAGTGATGTTTCCTCTTTTTAATAGATAAAAATAAATTACGGTAAATAAAAAATCACCATTATAGAATCATTATTATATCATAAATATCATTTATATTTATTAAATCTACCCCATATTACAAGCAATGTAAAGAGGAAATGAAAAATTAATCACATCATTTCAGGGAGGTTGTAGTCCACACATACGCACCATGGATGTTATCATTACCAAAGGAAGAAAATAAAATATTATATCTATAATTAATTTTTTTTGTAAAAAATTAAATATGTCCATTAAATTCATCAATATAACCATCCATGAGTGATGGTGATAAATTATAAATACATCTCTTCATGGGGATGATAGTTCATACTTTCGCAAGAGCGATGTTTTTGTTTTATATTAGATACTATGAAGATAGAAAATAACTATACAATTAAATTAATTTTTAAGTATAATAATGGTAATTATTTTATTATTTTATAATGGTTTTTGAATATTTGAATTATTTTGAGGAGAAATAAATATAAAAAATTTCGGTACAAACATAATTCTCTTCTTTGAAAATCCTATATTTGTATCTCTTCTTAAGGACCCTTGGGTTGGTATTTTAAGAATATCATCACCTATATTATGTGGATATGTAGTTTATAATAGTTATGGGTGTATTTTATTCATGATAAGTCACTCAATAATGTGTGAATAAGATATAATAGGTGGTTCTTTTTTATATGTGATGGGCGTAGCACACTTGTAATTATAATTAATATTAAAAGAGAATAAAGTAACTCCCATAGTAAAGTGGCTCAAACATTTGATCAATAAAAAATATGAGATGAGATATGAGGGGAATATACTCAAAGAATTGGTTTTATAATTTTTTTTAATGTGGTTTTAACCCTTATCTCTTTAGTTTAACACCCTCATTAACCCATTTTAACCACAAGCAAGATAAATTTGTTTTACAACAGTTACAATTAATTATGAAAAAATGGATGTGTACCGATAATTTTGTTTGGAAATGATGATTAAAAATATTTAAACCATATTTTGAAAAGTCAATTCTGATAAATACATGATATTAATTATAAAAAAATATGTCAAAACACAATGAAAAATATTTTTTAAATGCATTTTTAATCATAAAAGTTAATTTATTCTCATTTGCTGCATTGAAAAAAACATTAAATGATTGTTAACAAATTTGGTTGAATATATTACATTTTAATTTTATAATAATTATTAATAAATAATAATTAATTTAATTTATTAATATAAAAAATTGTTCATAATATTTGAATTTTTAAAAAATTTCTCTTCTTTACCTTAAATTTTTTTATTCCTAAACAATTGATAACCAAAAAGTTAATTTTTAAAATATATAAAAAGAAAATTTTCCTATGTTTAGTAATATAAATTAATTATTTAATAAAAATTATATTTTTAAAAAAAATTCTATAGAGAAACTACATCAAAAAATTTCTCTAGATTAATAGTATATCTATAAAAAAATTTAAAATTTGTTTCAATAATTTTATTTCATTTAAATTCCATATTATTTTCTTTTTTTATAATATATAATAATTAATCACATAATTTCATGGTATCAATCTTCATAATCTATTGAAATCCTATATCTATTGAACATTAATATATTTTAATATTTCAGGGTGTTATATTCTACAACCTTATAAGAATTTAGCTCAAATTTGTTTCACTTCAATAAAAACACCAATGGATACCTATACCTAATAACATCCTCAGGTTCTTCTGTAGCCTCAAAATATTTATTGGTTTTCCATAAAAGTTTGACCACGTGTAAGATCTTATTCCCCAATAATTTTTATCTTTGATCTAAAATCTCCATTGCTTGTTCCTTACAAGATAGATCAAGAACTCATGGTATAACCTATCTGTTCAGTACATGTGAATGATTGGGTATTTAATTATTCATGGGAGATGAATGGAATACATCTGGAACTTGATATAGGTTTGGTAGGAAATCCAA
The DNA here is from genome assembly GCA_963277665.1 of Viscum album. Classification (NCBI taxonomy): domain Eukaryota; kingdom Viridiplantae; phylum Streptophyta; class Magnoliopsida; order Santalales; family Viscaceae; genus Viscum; species Viscum album. Next base: position 237,353,702 of record OY728159.1, read on the forward strand.
GTGATTTTATACAATCCTGATATAGGCAAGAATATAATGGTGAAAAATTTAACAGGGGCTTAGTTTTCCCTTATTTTCAAATCTAATAACATTTTTTCACATATATATTTTAATGAATACCTTATCACTAACTATAAACTCTATATCTAATTGATTATTATCAAAAAATATTTTCTTTCGACTCTCATATACTCTAATAAACAGCAGAATGGCTTAACAATATCTATTATTTCTTTATCTATCTTAGATCTCTATATATTTCATTATCAATCATTATCCTATAACAATAGAGAATCAAATTTCTTTTTATAGATGTATTTAAAAGGGTGACTCTGAATTCTCGAGTGAAATATATTTATTTATGAAAATTTGAATAGTTGAATATATCTATCCCAAATAGCTTTTAAATACATAGTGAAATATCTCAACATATATTATAGGCTTCAAATTTTCCTCTCTGACTAATCATCTATATAAGGATGATATGAGGTTTTAAAGTCAAATCCATTTTTAAAAAATGTTAAATACCTCTCTATAACTTCAATGAAAACCTAAAATCTTTATCAGATAATATTTTGGGAGGTACTCCATGAATCCTTAACACTTCATCAATGTGAAAAATTGTGATCTGATCCAGAGATAAATATTAATTGATGGAAATGAAATGTATTTATATTTATAGTCTAATCAATATAACCAAAATATAATTTTTCCCTTTAGATATTTTTTGGAGTCCCATGATGAAATCCAGGGGGATTTTTTCCTACATCCACTCAGACATGGGTATGGGTTGCAACATCCCCTTAAATATTTGTCTCTCATACTTAACATGCTCGAAAAATAAGAAAAATAATATATACTCTATGATATCTCTATTCATTTTACCCCACTAAAACTTTCCCTTAAGATCTATATACATCATTATATATCTAATATGAATTGAAAAATTAGGATCTATGAGATTCACCCAAAATTTCATTAATTAATTCTGGTACTGACGGGAACCATAATTTCTTCCAAAATATTATCATTGTATCAGTATAATGATAGAATTTAGGAAAATCCATCAACATATTTTATAGATTCATGTCCTACTTATGTTCTTCATAATATTCCCTTGAATCTATGGTTTCACATTCATATGAGAATTATGGTATGTTTCTCCATTCATTATGATTTCATGTCCATACTATGAAAATCTATAAGTATTGGTTCTCTTTCTATAATAATCACTAAAAAAAACTAGTATGGTCTTATTCACACGGATAATTGAAAACCTTATTTAACTTCCTATGGTGGTAATATATTGAGCATACATAATCTTAATCATTTCTAACCATATCCTCTTATGAATATTGAAATGTTTCTTTGTAAATATATACTTCAACATTTTATATTCATTGTATATTCCTCAACTTTAACCAAAAAGGTTATGACTGGATATATTTAGATAAATAATTACCACTTTTATTTTGAAACCATCGGTCATGTAATTTTTTTTCATTTACCATTAAATAAAATGATGAAAAAGATACTTCAATTTAATTTTCTATGAGATCACCATCCCATCCCCTTCATTGATGTATCACTATAGATCACAAATCCTTCTCCACTACATAGTAGTGTAAGAAAAGGTCCATCATCCCACATTATCTTAATTTCCTTGAAATTTTCCTTACACTCATATATCCAAATAAAAATGGATCCCCTTAGTTTCATCTTGGTTAGTATATTTTACATACATGAAAAATTTACCATAAATAATTGATGGAAGTAGTATAAAAATATGTTTATTTTTTCATTTTTCCAGGTTTTTAATGTTTGTTTTTGAGGGAGAATTTTTGAAGGTGATATAGTGAATACATGTTTAACATCTTTTCTAATAACCAAAGATAGAAATATATTTTTTTATGATTTTTTACATCAATTTATTAAAATCATGATGTCAAAAATGATTATAAATGTTAGTTCTTTAAAAACAAGAGTTGAGAAATATTTTTTTTAAAACAATCGACACCATAGAACCAAAAACATGTTTTATTTGAACTAATAAGTTCAAATATAGTTTCAGAAGATAAAATAATTACTTTATAATTATAGAGCTAAAAAATTAATGATCATTTAAAGATATAATGATAATAATAAACAAATATTTTTGAACACATCAAGTGAAATTAAACAAAAATTAATAAAATCATTCAATGAATTTTTCCTCAATGAATTTTTACCTAATAAATAACAATATTTAAAAAATATATTCCCTCATTTCCATCACTAATTCCTTGTTTTATATGTTCAAAAATAATATTTGATATTAATTTTGAGTATAAGAATGGATTATCACTATAGAAATTAATGATTTGGAGTGAGAAACCAAATATTGAGTGGGAGAAAAAAAGTCCAAGAATAAAGTGGAAAAATGATTTTGTAGAGTGATATATATATAGTTGGGAGATAAAAGTTTAGTGTGATATGAAAAATTGAAATTTCCATGTATGGTGGGGGAAATTTATAATCCAGAAGGAAAAATTCAATTTTAGTGATGTGATGAAATTAAATTCCCCTATCCGTGATAACTTTTTTCCATCGGTTATTGAAATAAAATATGTAAAAAATATTTTAGAAATTTTTTATAAAATACTTTATTTAATAAAAGTTTAAAGGATTATTTATCATGTTAGTTTCATATATAACTGAAATGAGAAAAATTTTACAAATTGTTTTATTGTGGATTATTTATATAACTGACCTGAAAATTGTTTTATAAAGTATTTCATCATTTGTAATTTAAAAAAAAATATTAAAATTAGACATTTTAAAATTTTAACATCTGTTATTAAAAAATTATTAAAACATCAGTATTCTAAATACTTTTTCTATTGGTTCATTATCCACACAACCTAAGAAAACTTTGGATTCCTATCATAATGGTTGATCTGGGATAATTTTCAAGAACATAAAACGTTGTAGAATCCACCAGTATACCCAAGATAGAAATTACATGACCCAAGAATTAAAAATTTTATGTATAGAATTCACATATATTAAATATGGAATAAAATTTCTCATTCCCGAATGTATTTAGAACAATCACCAAATGAAATTTATGATCATCCTTTTTACATGAATAAATAAGAATAACATCTTTAAATACTACCAAAAATTAATTAAGGTAATCTATAATGAACCTATTCATTTGATTCTTAAGAATACTAGGAGAATTGATATGTCCAAATGGAGTCATTATAAATTCATTGTTTCAATACCTCATATATAAGGTTATCTTGTATATAATGACCTTACCAACCCTCAATTGATGATAACCAAGCCATATTATAATCTTTGGAAAGTATATTTCTACTCACAGATGATTAAAAAAATCATCAATATGAGTTAAATGGTACTTATTATTTATATTAATATTTTTATGTGATATATAATTAATTCAAAAATGCTTGGACATATATTTACTCTAAATAAATAGAATAGATAATCCCCTTGGTGATGCACTATATTGAATGAGTCTCTATAAAGATTCTCTTGGTGTTTCTTATTTATTCCCCATAACTCAATTCGGGATATTCTATAAGGTTAATTTATAATAGGTGTGGCACCATGCATGAGTTATATTGAAAAATAAACATCCCAATTCAATGGAATATTAGGAATATCTTTATGAAATACATTCACATATTCCATCACAATAGGCTAATCTATAATATTAAATTTTCCCTAACCATTTTAGATAGGAAAACACCATTAATAGAAAATAAGACCCATACAATGGATATGGTTTCGCATAGAATTTCATATTAATCCACACATTTATAGATAATAATTGGTTGATATATAATATCAAATGATACCTTTCTTACTCAATAATTAATATGGGCTCTATAAAGAGAGAACTAATAAATTCAAAAAATCATATTAAATTTAATTACAGGAAGAATCATAAGATTTATAAGAAGCATATTGACGAGAAAATTTATCCTATAGGTGATAAATAATTGATATGTCAACATTGTACCATTAGTTTTATTCATAAATAATTAAACATCTAATCATAGAGGATATAAATTAACTTTCCCTAACAATTTTCATGATATAACTAATTTCATAAGACCATGTTCAAATAATAAATATTTAATGTTTTCAATTACCTGTTACCACCCCTAAATCTTCCTTCCATATCTAATTCCTTAAAAATACAAAAATGGTTATCTTTAGAATAAATCATCATCAATCAGAGTAATAAATTATATAATAAGAACAATCAATCCTAAGATGTCTTAAATTTTGAAACCTTCTTATCATTCAATGGTGATTTTAAGATCACCCTATAACACATTCATTTTATCATAGTTTATCATAATATTTTTCTAATATTATAAATGGACTAATCTCTAAAAAACTAAAAAATCCATTAATACCAATTTAGGTGACCGGATCTTAACATACATAAAAACTACATCATTTTAGATGAATATTTAATACTTTTCCAAATAATACATTCCCTATTAACATATAATATTAGTGTCTTTGAAGACTAAATACATAATAAAATTATTTCATAAAATATCTTTAAAATATCTTATAAGGTTCTTCTCTCATAAAATCCTTCTTTTACATATAATATATAAAACATTTCTTCACATATTGAAGGAAAAGATAAGAGTAATAATCATTGAGCTCAGATTCTCAATATGGGTAGACATTTAAGACATTAATCGATGGTCATATACAAGAATAAGAAAATAATTAATGTATGGGCACAAGATTAGAACATATAAATTTACAACCTAATCATCCATATATCATAAATATTAAGTCATGTAATAAAGCAATAAAATTTTAAAATAAATGAGTCCTTAGGGTGAGGAACCATCATTAACCAATCACCATCCATAAGAGCATATCATAATTATAAGAACATGTCATAGGAATTTTAGAACAATACTAAGATAGGAAAATAATTTCAGTAGTCAATGATTAATTTCAAGACTATCATAGTGGACAATGTACCATGTTGGATTACTTACAATATTTTATCATCTTTATTTTTCACTTGTAAAACATTGGAATATTTTTAAGAATAATTTCTAAGCTATCCACTAAGTCATTATGGGATTCTGGGTCCCATGGAACCTCGGTGTTGATATAATAATAAAAATTAAATATATATTGTATCACACAAATGTATTTTTTCTAATTTTTTTAATATCTTCAAAATGTTGTTCTATATTTTAAATTTGAGAACTAAGTTAAATTTGGGATGCATTTTGTACCCTAGGTATTATGTAAAATTTGTGTACATCTAGTGCATGGCCTATGAGAGGCAGTGGGTGAAATAATAATTAAATAAAAAAACTGTTTGTTTGTTTGTTATAAAATAGTCTAAAACTAATGATCCACTATAAAAACCATATTATGGATAAATTATATTTTATCTGAATAAACATAGGTATATGAGATAGACCATGAATGATAGAGTTTTGTAATAAAATATACAATTGATAAATGATCATCTTGTTGAGTAATTATATTTACTAATTATGTTCTTGGAATCACACCAATGAAAAAATACTGAACCTGTTTATCATCAAAAATAGATCTAATTTTTTGGCAGGATTTTGTTTTTATGGACTAATACTAATATTGATTATCCCATATTTAGCATAAATCAATTCAATTGAAAAAATTATTTAGTTTCAATTTTTTTGTTTATCTTCCTTTTATATGAATTGATAATGTTTCAGTTATTCATTGATTATTCCCTTCATTCCAATTTGTATCTGTTAATGGATTGAGACCGTACTGAATAATGGATGATGTTCAGTCCTTAGTATTTGTTTTTATATTTACTCCCCTTATTCTTCATGCCTTCATCATTATTATTTCATTTTTCTTCTGGTTCAATAATACATAGAAACCAATCATTTCATAATCAATATTTGGAACAATGGATTATTCTTACAGGTTCAGGTTTGAGATAAAAATAATAATTGAGGAATGATATAGTGCGATGATATAACAGACATTGATCTAAGGACAAATTTATACTTTTCATACATGTTTTTGTATCACAGTTCTATGACATGATGGGGATGATTCACCTATAGTTTAGGTGGATGGAATACTTCTATAAACATCTATTTAAGCTTATCCAACCTCAGAACCATTTTCCTTTGAAGTCTTTATAGAATGATTTAAGTATGAGGTTTCATGGGAAGAAGAAATGTATAAATTGCTGTATTCTTCAAAATCCCAACATAAACGCTATGTACTTCATAAGAACACATTCCATGTGATCCCATTCAATGACAGTTTGGGTTTATGTGCTAGGATAAATATCAAATATCTTGTGGAGAGACCAAATTCCATGTGATTCGATTTTGGATAACTGAAATTTATCCTTGGGGTAAATGGGAATAGACATTACCATTTACATGGGTATGTATAGATTAAAGTGGAAGGACCATGATACCCAGACATGGATAGTGTGCCAAAACATACCCAGAGCACCCATACAATGCTAGAGTACATATTCCCAACCAGTGTACATGGGGAAGATCCATAGTACACAATTATGGGATGTAGGACCTGGGTATAGTAATAAATTCTATGAAATTTGATACACTCAATTTACAAATTTTTTACTTATCTTAGGTTATGTTGAGGCACTCATTATCTTTATTTTAGACCCATGTCTATAGGGTATATTCTTTTGGTACATCCCTATAAGGGTATAATGGGGAATCTTGTCTTAAAAATAAAATTAGAGATACCCTATATGGTTTACTACTATATGGATTTCGCTAACCCTCTACGTGTCTCCTAGTGTAATCCTATATCATTAATCCTTTTGATAGGCCAGTAATACTATTTCCCATAATTAGGGAATGTGATCCCATCAAAGTTGTTTACTACATGTAGGTCTGGGTCCCCCCCATAGACCTTGGGTGAGATGCCTTATCTATGTATCAATATCATATGAGTTCTAATGAGTACTTCATAGTGAGTCTAGATGAGCATGACCACTCATTTGAGGGCTATTAGTGTTATCAAGACCTGAGGATCAACATCTCCAAGACTAGTGCTACATTTAAACCTCCAGAATAATCCCAGTTTAGAATTTTGGTTATGATATTACCTTTAGAGTTGGTATCTTTATTGATTATATCTGGTTTATAATTTTTATTAACTCATATTCATAATGAATTTCTTCTCAATGATGAGATGAACTCCCTCTTTCTTTCTTTGTGATTGGTGATTTGAGGGTGTTCTTTTAGATATGTTATAATCACCACTACATGGTATATTTTTGAAAATGTTCTATATTATATAGAAAAAAATCCTTAGAAATGATTCTTACGTTGACCAAGATCAGATGTATTATATTTTATCCATACATATCACAATAAATTCCTGGAGTTTTATTTGAATGTAGACCCCTATTTACTAGAAGATTGGAATATTTTATGTTTTTGTTGTCATGTATTTTTCACTTTTCCATTCCAGTACTTTTTTTATTCTAATATTGTATTTAGTTATAATCTTGAATATTTAAATTTTTTGTATCTTTCCATTATTTATTATCTTGGTGTCAGAGAGGTCTGAATGTATAGAAGTACTGTAGGCTAAGGCTTCATGTGTGTGTTATATTCTTACTCAGTGCAATTCACCATCCCCTATCATGTTTTATGAATTCATTAGGTGTCATACTCACCAAAACACTTGCTCGATAGGCCTTGATTAGTTGGTTCATGATGACTCCACATTTCATTATTTCCTTCGTCAAGGTTCACTACCAAGACTATAATAACAGATTTAATACCTTGCTGATTTAGGTTCCCTCCCCATAATATTTTATATTATCTCATGTGGTATCAATAATTACCCAACAAATTGTTGGGTTTTAAAAAAACCATCCATCACATATTTATAACTATACATATGTATTCACAAGATCATAAAAACATTCATCAATTCATCAATGGACAAACATTTGAAAATTGATGAGATTTCATAATGTTTTTCTCATCAAATAATTATATGAAATTTAGAGAAATAAAATGGATTCTATCATTATATTATATCCCCATTAATGTATAAAAAATATAAAATTCTGTTAACATAGATTAAAAATACCTTTAAAATAAACTTTGAACTGTTCTAAAAAACATGAGAAAAATATTGTTTTATTTTAATAACATTTTGAACAAAAATTACTATAATATCAAAAAAATTATTTCCTTGGGAAATAACTATAGAAAAATTTAAATTATTCTTTAAACCAAAAATGGTCATGGAAGTGGGAATATCCATTGATGAGGTAAATAAAAAAAAATTTGATTCCTTTCACACTTTTTGTAAAAATTCCAATATTAACTCATTAAGAAAACACAAAGAATATTCCTTAAAAAAATTTAAAATAAATTAAAATATGTTTGAAAATGTCTTTAAATAATAATTTTCTCTTAAAAATAACGTTCATGAAAACAATTTATAGAGCATAGATATGTCTAAATATGTTTATCGACCAAATAGAAAATATTAAAAACAATAGTTAAAAACCTACTTTTATCTTTTTAAGTACTAAAGATAGGATAATTATAGAAAAACATAAAAAACCCAATAAATAAATAAATGATACTAAAATAGAGTGGTTTACATACAAAATAAAAATATAATTCACTCAAATTTGAATAAAATATAAACAATCCTGATTAAAAATGAGATTGCAACATAAACCCTTACCGTAAGTCCCATGTTTATTTGTACATGATCAATCCTAAAATATAATAAATATATATTTTTTATAAATATATTAAAAAATAATATATATATATATATATATATATATATATTACTATATATGATTCCCTTATAATGTCCATTTCCACCTTTATTAGCAATTCTTCATTAAAGTCATTATTTGGGTAAAAATTGGTCAAATTTCCATGAATTATTGTGTTCGATGATTTTAGTACATAAACATTTTTATTTTTTTCATTATATATAGATCCTTAATCTTGTAATAAAAATAATATTTATTCATTTTTTACACTTTTATAATTAGCCACAAAATGTGGTGATGAAAAAATAATTACGCCACATTGTAGAGATGGTAGTTCATACATACACATGAGTTATGATTCCACATTTTGGTGGATGAAAATAAGAAAGATAAATAATAATTTTCTTTTCTAGAATAATTATTACACAATAAATATGAGTTATACTCATTAAATATATTTTTATTACCAACCATGTAAATATGAAATGAAAAATGGTCCATATCTCTTTATAGAGGCGGTGATCTCCAGTTACAAAAGAGTGATATTTTATTTTTCAACCGATGGAATGGTAAGAAGGTATATAGTATTTTATATATCAATAACCATATTTATTTCATAAAAATCATATATATACATTAGATTTATCAGTATAACCATACAATATATATGGTGATGAAAAATAAAATACATCGCTCCATGGAGAGGATAGTATATGTATGAGAGGTGTTTTTATTTTCAATTAGATAAAAATAGGATATAATATAGGTATAAAAATAAAAATAAAAATATTTATGTACAAAAATATACACATTTTATCTTTTTATTATGGTTATATAATATTTGGATGTGGTTTGAGGAGAAAAGAACATAATATTTTTTGTAAGATCGTGTAACTATTGTTGAGAAACCTCCTTTGGATCACTTCTTAAGGACCCTTGGGTTAGTATTATAAGACTATAATAACCTCTATAAAACATATAGAGTGTTTATAATAGGTTTGGTAAGAGTTTGGTTAATCTATGTGTCTCAAGAAGGTGTGTAAAAAAGGGAAAAGTGGATCCTATTTATAAATGAGGGGAGTGGTACACTTGTAATTATTAAGAATATTAAAATATAATAAAGTCTTATTTAAGGGAAATTGGCCAAAAAATGGATCGATTTTGAATATTATATGATACAGGATTTAAATCCACTCAACCAATAGTTTTTAAAATACTTTTTTAGGAATTTTTAACACCAATTTTTGTTGCTTAACCCTATTCTTAACCCTTTTAACCATAATGAGGGTACCCAATTTTAACAATAGAAACTATTCATTATGACTGAAAATGAAATTATACTCCTTAATTTTTTTAAAATATGATATATAATATGGAAAAATTTTATCAAATTCTATTCATATTCATGGAAATATTTAATTTTAAAATACGTGTCAAAAAGACAACAGAAAATGATTTTATAAAAATGCATTAGTAAGAATAAAAATAAATTTATTATCATTATATACTCAATAACAAAAATTAAAGAATGTTATGATTTTTTATAGAATATTTTATCTATATATTTCATTAATATTATTTATTAATAATGTTTAGTTGAACATATTAATATTAAAACAATTTTCCTGCATAAAAGTAGTTATTCAGAAAAAACTCCTTTTTTACAATCAAGTAATTTTTTATTCATTTATTTTGAATTTATAAAAGATGAATTAATTAAAAAAAAATAAACAATACTATTTTATATGTATATTTTTCGTAATAAATTATTTAAAAAAACATATATTATAAAACATTGTTCATAAATAAAATACATCAAAACTCTTCATTAGGATCAATAGTATTTCCAAAATTAAATAGAAATTACTTTCAACAATTATATATCATTGAAATAACATATATTATTCATAATTTTTTATGTCTAATAATTACTCACTTATGATCAGGGTTTTGTACTTTATAAGATATCATACAAATTTATTTATTATTGAGAAATATATTCTACAATATAAAGGTGTACATCAATATAACCTAAATTTGGTTTCTTTAGAATTCATAAAATAATATATCTTGATATATCTCATCCCCTCTTCCTAAAAATAATGAATTTAAAATATTGGAACAAAAAAAAATCGGGTTCAAAAATATATTCAAACAAAACATTGAAAACCCACATCTGGACAACCCTATATTATTAATAAGAAGAAAGTTATTTAGAAATATAATTTTCTATGTTCTAAAATATTTTATATTATCCCATGAACATATGTTCTTCAAATGACCTCCCATTTATTATTTAGTAAAAAATGAGAAATATTTAGAATGGAATAGTTATCATAGAAGTATTTGTTTTACCAATATGGATAACCAGCTCCATGATATTATTCAGATAGTCAGAAATATCATAGAAGTTTATAAAAGTTCATCATTTTATAACTAAAATTGGAATGTAACATATTAAGACATTTAAATTAGGTTATAATTTATATAAAATCATTTTCATCATTATTATTTGAAATAGAAAGATATTTTACTCTAAACACAGATGGAATTTTTTAAATAGTATCATTAGATCTAACAATTACTTCCTTACATGATCATATTATTCCTTAACATCTGATATATTTTTTCAATCTTACTCACATATTCCACCATTTAATAATATTATTGATTATAAATATCTTCATCATTACAAAAAAGATAATAAGAATTTAAATTCAGATTCTTAAGTGATTCTGGAATAACATTATTCATAGGAAGGTATCACGATGAGTAAATAAATCACAAATATTGATGATCTTCTAGCTATAATCACTATCCGAACTTCTATCAAATTATGGATCTTTCATAACACTCAATATATCCATTGTTTTTAATAAATTATTTCATTTATTTTTAGAGGATATTGTATAATATTTATATTTCTTTTTTGACATCATACATTCTGAATTATCATGTCAATTAATTATATATTCACTACAAATCACATCACATTAATCCTTTCTATCACCCCTTCTTATGGACTTCTCATATCAACCTATTATATCTTTCTGGAAGTGACTCTGAAAATTCATCACCCATATATCTAGTTTATGTGTCTTTTAGTTATGAAAATTAACATTCACTATTATCTATATTAGTATCATATGAATGATTCTAATAAATAAGATTCAAAGTATTTTCATTGTGGTAGTAGATCTAGAATTATTATTAGTTAATGAAACTGAAAACATTATTTTTAAAAATTCAACATCTTTCAATTATACATTTTCATACCAAATTAACATTCAAAAAATATCATCAATCCTTAACATGATAATATTTTATATTTTATAAATATTTTTCTTATTTAATTAAAATTCATTTGGAATTATTTTAATAATATTCTCTACATACTAACCATTAATAATTTCTTTCTCTAATATAAACCATTCACTATTTTCATGATCTTCTTTTGTATTTGGAAAAAAATCTCCTATAATAATATTAAAATCGTGATAATATAGAAGAAATATAGAACTTTTTATCTCCAATACATTTTATGTTTTGAAATGTATATTCTCTAATATCTTACAAATTCATTGGTTACTTTAGAAGAAACAACATGACTATTTTTTTTAATTCATAGAATAAATAGTGTCATTTGTAATTTATAGTTTTAGTGATACTCTAAATTATCTTCTTGATTAAAATTTCAATGTTATATCTCAATAATCATATATTCTCCCACTATCATTTGATTATAATATTATATAGTATAAATCAAAATTTTATTCATCTTGATCAATGTCATTAATACTGTATCTATTTTCATGGGACTCATGAAATCTGTTTTCGATGAGTTCTGATATCATTTCATGGTAGTGTTCACTGATGATATCCTCCAATACTAGGTCTAAAATGAGGAACATACTGAGTATCATAAGATTGGTTTATAGGTCCATATGGACCATCATCTCAATATAATGTTTTCAAAATAGTGTTTTTGGACTTGGGAGTAGAATTTTATCATGAATATGGTTTCCCAATAGGGATTAATGATCAATCCATCGAATATTCAGACATTTTTTATTATAATCCATGATTAATAGAGAGTAATCTATATTACACAATACCATGGAATACTATCAAAGGATTTTGTCTAAATTCTCTTAGATTCCAACCACATTGACTTCCTTGGTTAATATATTCAATTACTTTATTTTTCCTTATTATTGTCTGGAGGTCTTTGAATCCCAAATGGAGTAGTTGATAAGTTCTATTATCTTTCAACCACTAGGTGAGAGAATGACAATAGTAGGTTTCTATTATGCTTCCCATATTTTTTTGCCTCATATTTAGGTAGCATAAGGTATTTATATCATATGGTTTCAAGAAGATGCATATGAAATAGAGTAAATATACCACCAGCGATCTAGAGTTAGTGGTAGTGGAATTTTATTTGTTAATATTGTCGAATTGAATCATTAGTAAGTTCTTTATTATCATTATAGATCATATGATCTTTATTTATATTTTCTATAAGAAGGATTTAAATCTATGACACTAATGGTGAATGGATTTATTTAAAGATAATGACTTTGATATCTCTTATATATCATGGATAGGGACTGTGGTTTGGGATATTTTGAGTATAAACTCATTAAGAGTTACAATTTCAGAGTTAGTGAATGCTTAATGAGTTATCTAATAGCTTTAGATGATATATATTTATGTGTATGGGTATAGAGGAAGAGGTTTCTAATTACATATTATAGTGAAGTCATCCTTGATGCAGTAGGAAGAGCAGTATCAGTTGGACAACCCTAAGGTGATGTGGGACTATGTACTTCATGGTGACACTCCTAAGGGATGGTCAAAGGATATTTAACATCATGGGATGTTTCAAGAAAGATTGTTTATTTTTTAGGGATGTGTTACAAGGATATCCTTGAGATTTATAGATTAGTAATAGTAGTTTAACCTTGTATATCTTAGATATACTATGACTTGATAGGTTAACATTTGTGGTATAAGATGAAGTAGTTAGTATCAGATCCTGTAACTTCAATCTTACTAACTGGTAAAGGAAATGTGTCATGTCCTATGTGGTTTGTTGTAGTATTTGGATATTCTCAAGTTGAAGTGGGAGTAAATTTTCATGGAATTTATCACCAGTTTACTTTAATATTATGGAGCGTATTATTATATTTTGGTTTTCATGTATTTATTGATAAATTTGGAACATTAATTGATGATCTTGGATTACGGTTATATTGATTTCTAGGTGAGGTTGTGTGTGCATAAAATATTGTAACTTCACCCAGTGTCGAAAGACCACGAATTTAGATCAGGATTTTCATTTACCTCATGAGTTTGGGGAGTATTTAAGTGTGATTTGGGATCTAAACTCCTCTTTAGAAGTTGTTTCCTTACTCAAATGGATTGAAATATAGATTTAACTACTAATATGTTGGAGGATATATTGTGAGCCTGAATTTTTAATTTTGGAAAATCATGGGTTAGGTAGCTATCTCTAGTGGAGTTTTATTGTAAATATTGATACAATGATACTATATACCCAATGAAAACATATTTATAATTCCTATATATTTTACAATGGCTTACCACGAAGTTATCTAAAACTAGAAGTGTGTTTATCATGGTGATTCTTAAAAACAATATTTTTTTATCTCTTATTTTATAAGAAGTAAAATAGTACAAGAAAAAAAATGATAAAAAAACAAAAATATGAAATAATTTAACGTGAAATAATAACAATAATAATAATTATAATCTATTTAAAGGAAAATAATGCAAATGAAAATCTAAACCAACTGTAGTTTGATCTAATCACTTCATCTTGTCATAAATCTACAAATGGATCAAAACATAAACACTCTACTTCACTCAAGAATGATTTATATACAACTCAAACACATATCTCTTTATAAAATAATGATCACTTATTCTTCAAATTTATTCATGTACGTAGGATCTCTTCCTACTGTGAAGTGAAACACTATATCAAACCACCTAGAATGGAATATCTTACAAGAATAATTTATCTCTAGGATATTCTTCAAATCACACCACCTCACATAATAAAATATGTTAAAATAAATTATTAAGGATGAGGAAAAAGATAAATTAATGAATTAAAAAAAACTACACCCATGAATGAGTATCTCATTGGATCACCCCAATTCACCATTATAGTGTTCTATGAATAAAAGAGAAGGTTATAATAAACATGATATTTTATCACTCATAAGATTCATGATTCTCCTAGGAGAACTAGCTTCATAGGTTATCCCTCCCTATTTATAGGTTGATGAAATCACACATGAAAAAATAATAACAATGAACTATTTTTAATGAGATAATTTAAATTATTGAATTTAGTTACTATAAATTAGTAATGAGAAATAAAGAACTCCATGAACCCCCTATTTATCATAAAAAATAAAACATTAAAAAAATATTCTAATAGGAACTAATATCAATGTGTATGATTCCCATATCGATCATTATTTCCTTTCGGTTCTATTCCAAAGATACTAGAAAATCCTCTCTTGATAATTAAACTCCCCCACATTGGTCAATCTTCAAATATATTTGGAAATTAATCCCCACCCAATTCACTCTTCTCATATATTGGATGTAATATTCTATATGTTCCTAGGTACACTAATTAGATCTCATCTCCAACTTGTCTTCAATTTCCCACATTATAACTTATGTATGGTAAAAAATAAATCCCTTATAAACATTATGTATTTTCTAGTTACTCATCTGTATCTTTGCTGATGTGTAAGTCTGTGGGTATTTACCTTTATTCATTACTTGATGTTATAAGGTACACTTATAAAAGACTAAATTTACTCACATGTGAGACTTGGAAACATGTATTTACCTTTATGAGTGAAATACAATCCACAATGATACTCTTTTATAGCTTCAAATTACTTTATAAAATGGTCTATGAACATTGATGTACCTTATGTTGACATTCGGGAATCCTTAATGCACCATTACATTACTCAATAACTACCCTTCTATAATAGATGTTCCATGGAATGACCTTTACACAACAACCCATCTAGATTTCTGAAGATCTCCTGATTAACCTTATATAAATACTTTTGAAACATAGAAATATCCAATAAATAGATTAATCTTTTAATATTATAAAATTTAATCTATAAAATGATAATCACATAAATTTTAGTATGGAATCTAATAATTAAAAATGTAATATTTCAATTATATTCAATATTTATCAATGGTAGTTAGAAATATTAATACCAAAAATATCAAATTCATTTATAAATTGAAATTCCAGAAAATGTTTCACATGAATGAAATTAAAATTTTCTAAAAAATATTTAAATTAAAAAATAAATAATTATAAATAAAGTAAAAAAATATAGACATTCACAAAATAATTAAAAAACATCACAAATTATCCAAAAATCAATAATTCTCCATTATTATTTTATTTTATAACTCAAAGACTATTAAATCTATAAAATTAATATGGAAAACAAGAACCAAATTTAGAAAAAGAAATTTACCCACATATAACTCATTGTATACACTTAATCAATTAATTTAACAAACTCAGTGTAAGAAAAAAATCTCAATAATGAAAAATTTAATTAAAAACAAGAAGTTAGTCTTCCAAAACAATTCCCCCATAGACTATCTCTAGTATAATTTTTTTACCACAATAAATAATATTTTTTGATTAAAATTTGTTTCCATTATTTACAAATATCATAAAAATTAAAAATATATAAAGGAATTAAATAGACTTCACTTTTCATTCAAATGTTCTTCCAAAATTTAATTTCCCTTAAGGGGACTAGATTTTCATAATTTAACAACTAAAAAATAGACACAATTGAATGTATGAATAAGTTTAATAATTAAAAGTAAATAATGATTAACTAATCCATTATTTTTAGATTAATGAATGAATGATTTAAAATGATTAGAATTTCTTTCTATAGAACATTAGGATTTATATTTGGTGAGAATAATTCTAATAAAAAGGTAAATATCTAGGAAAATTTAAAAACATACATCCAAATATGTACCAAAAAATAATTATTTTAATGATAGAAATAAAAATATGTACCCAAAAAAATCCATATACGAATATAAAATATCAATCTCTCATTATAGTAAAATAGTAAACAAACATTAAAAAAATGTTGAACCACTAAGTAAAAAAATTGATTGTAAAAAAATAAATTTTGAAAAAAATTAAGGGCATGATAATAAAAACTATATTGAATTATAGTTTACCTTATTTAAAACACACATCCATGCAATTAGACCGAAAAATTATTCAAATCACTGAATTCAAACATGGGAAACATAGTATATAATAGTTCAACACAGCCTTATTTTATATTTTGTTAGTTAAAAATAATGTTTAACCCTCAAAAGGTAATATCAAAAACATATATTAAAAAAAATATAAGACAAGTTTTGAGCATGAAATTTATTTCCACTAGTTACTACTTAAATCATCACTACAATAAAATTTTTTTTGGAAACAAGTATCATCAATACAATTACGGTGACCATTAAACATTATAAATTATTTTAGAATGTATTATATTTTTTTAGTAAATAAACAAGTGGTGAAAATTTGTCTAATTAGAACACCAAATCCCCTGAAAATGAAGATTTAACTAAGTAGGTTGATCCAATAAAACCTCAATTTTTATTGATTTAATCCCCTAGTTTTATAAAATTTATGTCCGTATAAATTCAAAAAAAAAATAACATTACAATTTGAAAAGCAATATTTGGGATAAAATGAAGTCTGATTTAATGTTTAATTGAGTTTTATTCATGTTTTTAGGTATTAATCTTCTTTTGGTCCTTATAAATCACAAGGTTTATTATCCCAATGTTTTATGACATTATCTCTTGACCACTAACATAATAAAATTATGAAATTACATGCCTTTATTATTTTATGAGAAATATAAGCTGTGTTTATGTTTTCTTAGTAAGGTATCATTCTTGTAGTTTTCCCCATAATAAGAAACATTTACAATCCAAGAAGTCATATGGTGTTAAAGCATGATTTCAATTATATTTTAAAAATATTTTCATTAAAAATAATTAATAAAGCACTAATACCAATAATTTTAAGTATATATTCAATTAAGAATGAAAAATAGTAAATAATAGAGTAAAGAAACATGCTATAAGTTGAGATTTAGAATGATATAAAATTAAATATATAAATCAGAATGTATGTTACAAACTATATCCTGAAATATGATTCAAGAGTCTAAATAAGAATTCATGTAAATGACATACCTTCCCCCAAAACTAATTTTTATTATAAAATATGAAATTATGCACATTAAATATTGTGGTAAGTGTATGCAGACGAGGTAATTATAAATTGGATTATATTTGGAATCATTAAGTCCTTATTTTATTCAATTAAAACATCAAAAAATTTAAAAATACTAAAACAACATAAATAAAAAAATAAACATGATAATCTTCAGACAACTATTTAAGGGACACTATGTTTAGGATATATATAACAGGAAATAAATTATATCATCACCAGTTAGATGAGGCATATGGATTATTTTTTAAGAATCACCATATTTTATTCTTGGTAATTTGTTTCCATACACACTGGTTTCTATGAGAATAATTTAATTATTCTCCATAGTGGTCCACTTCAACCAAAATATCAGATTCATCCACCACCTCCTTATGTGTTTGTTCTTTAATGATTATTAGTGAAGGTGGAAAAGAAAAAAAATTAGGATTATAATCCTCTTAATACTCTATTAATCAAATAATAAATGTGGGAACTTCCTCAATTACAATTGATATATCAATTATGGCCTCAATTTCTTCATCTTCTACGCACCCCTTACAACATTTTTTAATCAAATATAGGACCTCTAATAGTTCCTCAATTGGGTCATTTTCATCTTCTCATTACTGTAATGTAGTTAAAAAAGATCAATAAACTCTTCAATATCAATAAATGTACAACTACAATATTGAATATCTTCAATAAATCCAAAAAATCAAATAGAAACACAGCTTCTTCCATAAGGAAAACTTTTGCCTAAATTTTTTCATCATATTGTTACTTAAGAGTAAGTAGTTACCCTTACACTATTTACAGGGTATTATTGAGGTAATCAATATCCTCAAACCTCACTTCAAAGGTGATGACTTTAGTTTTGGTTCCCACTATAGTAAAAAGTGGAAATCTCTAGCTACATCAATTGTTTCAACCATGAAAAGATCATTAAATAGTTTATTTAAAATTAAAAAATCCCAATAAACATTAGAAATAAATATTTTTATAAAAATATTCAAGATTATACTATTTATGAAATATCCTTTTCTTTAAAGTCTTTAAAATATATATCAATATATAGATCTTGATATTATAGATTTGAATCAATGGGAATGTCATACGAAAAAATTTGAATCTCTTGATCATTGTTTCTATTTTTTTATTTTTTATTATATTTATCCTTTTTTGAAATATTATTTATAATGGAATATTCATCTATTTTTTGGAACACTTAACTTATCCTTTAATCCTCTTGAACTGATTTCAAATATTTGAGATACTTCGTTATCCATTTAGTAGTGGTCAGTTCATCCATATTTTGTGCATTTATTATTTTTCCCTTCATCCAAATTTGGATTTATTCTACGGATTATGAATAGTCCTACACATGAGAGAAATATAACTATGGAATAAGAAAATATAATTATTTACTATCAATATTGATTTTTTTAATTAAAATAAATCCTAATAACACTAAGACATATATTCATCCCTGATAAGAGAGATAATTTTTTACATGAGACTCGCATTTTCCTGGTTACAAATACATTTTTAATTCACTAAATATAGTAGATTGGATAAAAATAGGTTTATCTCATGGATGAAGTACATTTATTATATTGAAACTTAAAAAACCATTTATACATTTTTTCAATTTCAAATTAAATAAATATAATATCCGCTGCAGTGGTAAAAAAAGACATGAAATAAAATAATAAGAAATAGGAAAAAAAGAAAATAGATAAAAGGAAAAGTAAAAGAAATTCAGTGTGAAATAAAACCATCACTAGGGTAATATTATTACAACTTCCTTTTATATATCTATAATATGATTTAACAATAAATACATAACCTCACTCATTCTATGATTAATTCCTCAGCACCTACAAGTCTCTCTCTAAAATAATGAATACCCATGTATGGAATTTCTTCTTATAAATTAGTGATCTCCCAACTATAAAGAGAAAATATATATCAAACCACCTCACATAGAATGTATTCTATTACGATGTGATAATCATGATATTATTAAAGTCACACAACCTCACATAATAAAATAATTCAAGGCAAGTTAACGAGGAAAAGGAAAATGATAAAGTAAATAAAGCACCAAATTGTTTCTGTAATTGAGGGTCTCACCAAATATCCCCCATTCATTATCACAGTCCATTTATAGTAAAGAATAAGGTTATTTTCTTCTTGATATCTGATCTTTGGTAATCATTTAACTTAATCTACAAGAACTATCTTCAAATCTTATCCCTCTATATTAGGAGGTTAACCAAAACCCACCAGTAAGAAGAATAATAACACACTATTATTTACTTATTAAATAAGAGTTACATAATTAGGTCCCTATAAATCAAAAATGTGGAATACATATTTCTATGAGACCCCATATTCTCAAAATAAAAACAAAACATTGATAGTATACTCTAACAGGTAGAGTGGTCAACATTGTATGATCCTAAGTTTATATTTAACTTCCCTTGATTCTAATATAGTGATATCTATAATTCCCCTGTTTCAGATATTGATCCCCTATATGGTTCATGTAATAAGACATGATTTTGTAAATGAAATAACTTTTTGAATGAATAATGTACATACATTAAATTATAGTTATGGAAAACAAGTTCACATTATAAAAATTATAAAATATAGTATGTATGGATAAAAACATCATTGAACATATAAACCAATGATAATATAGTTTTTTATAGTGACTGATATGATTATTATATATATTAGGGGTTATGATAAAGTATAAATATCAAAAATAAAATGTATGACAATCCCTACTAGTATGATCATACCCTCTGAATCCAATTTATCTATACTATCGTTGGATATAACATCAATAAGAGCTTCTAATAACTATGACCAAGATGAAATTCAACAACTGAAGCATGGGTGAAATTTTTCGTTGAAGAATCTCAAGCTTATTAAGATCACAACCCAAACCATGTTCACCAAACCACCCCAATAATGGCTTACCATCGTAAAACATACCATCAGAGAGTATGCTAGTGTAATATTGGGTTATGTATGTAGACTCTATAAGTATGAATTTTTATATTTTACTATTTATAAAATAATTATTATATTTAACTAATTTTGTTATTACAGTTATGTATGTGCCGATGAAAATTAGATTTTGTAATAATAAATTCGAAATTTTATTTTTGGAAGAAATAAAGTTTCAATTAAAACACATATTTTGATATATATAAATTAAATTGAAAATAAGTGTTACTATAATACAATATTATTATTTAATAAAAAAATATACATATGATAATATAATTTTTTGAATACTAATGTGTAACACCTCAACCTAGATGCCACTAAATCCATGATCTAGGATGGTTCTCCATGAGGCTTCAAGCATGCATCCACAATCGTTAGAGGATAACACTTATAATTAATATCCCCAATGGATATTTACTACATATAAAACTAATCAAACACTAGGATGATCACATATATAATAATAAAACAAATAAACAAAATAAACATAGAAGTCTCTACATTTAACTTTGAGCCGAACCACACAACTAATCTATACATACATATCCAAGCCACCCTACTTGATCAATCCAATTTCATAGCCCTACCTATGCTTGAAACCTATTGAAAACTTCCTCAAGTACACCAATAAAGTGGGACACCTAGTAGGGTGTGAGTAAATAAAATATTAGGGAACTACCAATGTGGTCTATTATATAGACATTAACTGTAATGTTTGTACATGTGAGCTACTCAACTAGATAACTATAATAACAATAACTATTGAAAGTAATCTGATGCCTGCTTTTATAAGCGTGTGTGCTCATGTGATGTACATAACCAAGCTATGAAAAAACTTTAACAAGGTTTCTTCATATATATATATATATATTTCATTATGCGTTTGTGTGTGTTTGTCCCCATAAATAATTATATATAAGTATGGTTTAAAATAATATGAATAAAAAATGTGCATATGTTATCCATGGGTATGTGATCCCAACCATCTAGACATCATTTGAATAAGGTATTGAGCTACCTTTTGTGCCACTCGATCCTTGTATAATTAAGTTCATTATTAGGTCCATAATCTTGATCGACAACACCATATCAATAAATTCATGAAGCATCTCTGGGAAAAGTAAGTCACCATAGGGGGATAAATTCCATAATCCTATGATCACCCATAATCACCTCCAACACTA
Organism: Viscum album; assembly: GCA_963277665.1. NCBI lineage: Eukaryota > Viridiplantae > Streptophyta > Magnoliopsida > Santalales > Viscaceae > Viscum > Viscum album. Next base: position 237,376,056 of record OY728159.1, read on the forward strand.
TAATGAAGGATTCTAGGTAGTATCCAAAAAACTTATAAATGGTCATTAAGCTGGATTCCTTACCACCCAAGCCATGTAAATCCAGTGTGATTTCTATGCCCTAGGTCTTGGTCTGCATGCAGTCACAATATCACAACTCAGATAATCTCATAGGGAAAGAACTTCTATAGATAAATATAAAGAATGATTATCATATCCAAGTGCAATATTGACATCCATTAAATATATGACATAATGGGCCACTCATAGAAAATTTTGGTGAGTATAGTAATGGTGTATCCAACTGAATGCAAGGACCATCCAAGGGGTCACTCAAGGATAACATAGTATAATCCTCAAGGGTGTCTCAAATCAATGATGAGATGCATCATGTACAACACTGTGGTCAAATAGGGAACATAAACTGGATCCCTGAAAGAATATTTGGTCATCCTGATAAAATAGAAGATACCCAATTAGGCATAGATGCTGGAAGTACATTTGGGAACTTCAATAAAATAATATCAATGAAATTAAAGTATCAATACATGAATCCAAAGAAATAAATCTAGGCACCCTAATAAAATAATATCAATCAAATAAAGGTCTCTATATAGATTCCAAAATGTACCCATGGGAATCCCTAAAATAAATATAATAATGTTAGGCTCATCGTCCAAAATCCGGTACGCACCTAGCACAATCAATGTTTAATCAATAATAATAAGGCGAAGCATAAATAAAAGTGTGTGAGTAGTTGAATTCCAAAACCCACCACTATTTTCATAGAATATGGGGATTACAATCCTTGTATAAATTCTAAGGTGAAACCTACCTCCATCGCTTCCAAAACCCCCAATGCAACACTATAGAGTTGGTTTAACATTCGGGCACCCACTAGGTCCTTCAAAAATAATACTATGGAGGCATAATAAAAGGGATTATCTAAGACAACATGTATGTTAAAGCATCCATCAAGGGGTCATAAAGAGGATTACGTAAAAGGTGACATTTGAAATGGTATCCTATATCACGACCCGTCCTCAGGGCCTGTGCCGTGACTACCCCAAGCCCACCTTCCATATGCCAGGGGATGACGACTAGCACCAAAGGTTTAAATCCTGATAAAATGGAAGGCATTGCCTTTATATAAGTAAACAAACACAATAGAGTACGCAAGCTGGAGTAAACACAAAGTAAGATGAGTATAAAAGTAAGTGCTGGAATGTAAATGGGCCAGTATACAAACCCAACTGAAAGTACAGTACAACTGAGAAAGAAAGTACAACAACTAAAAAGTAAAGAAGCAACCACCAAGTTGTCCTCTAGGAATCCCACCTGAAGGGTGGGTACAGATAGTCTTGTCAGTACCTCGGGTCCATTCGTTCGCTCCATGTACGTCTCGCCAGGTGGTCCACCTCCAGGTACCATCCAGCTCCACAAGCCTCAACCACGATCAGTGATGTCCGTCGTATGTAACCAACACAACGTAGTGCGGGCATGGACCTTACAGGGGTGAGTATACGATACTCAGTAGGGACCCCAAGACCCCCGAAGGTCTCCGAGATTCCAAAAAGGATAAACCACAATGGAAAGATAAAAACACGAAGTATCAACCAACTCTACTTAGTTATATGCCCATACATATACCTAAGTCATCAATTCCAGTCCGGCTCCAACTCACGAGCCCAAGTACAACCTAGTCCACACTAGAAAGCACAACCCAGTCCACACAGGAAAGAAAGTAAATCACATCTATGATAATTATTGAAAGTCAAGACTCAGCTCACAGAGGTATATTATTCACGAAGAGGGGTGGAGATGATAGATGTAGCCTCTGAATCATCTCCCTTGTCGAACCCACATAGGATCCAAGTACAGAAGTCGTCGCTACCGAACCCACGTAAGATCCAAGTACAGTAACCATCGCTACTGATCCCACGTAGGATCCAAGTACAATAACCATCGCTACTAAACCCACATAGGAACCAAGTACAGTATCCATTGCTGCCAAACCCATAGAGGATCCTAGTACAGTCTTCCTCACTGTCTATCCCATGTAGGATCCAAGTACAGTCGTCATCGTCGTCGTACTCGCTGCCAGCTCTAGGGTTCCCGCACATAGCACGCTCGATTCTGGGAGGGCCCGCTCCACGAGCCAAGGGGGAGATACATCAACTATCACAAAGACAAGATTTGATGTATCAAAAAGTTCCATCACTTCAATAGGAACTCAACGCGATAGACGGCGCATCAATCGGAAACCTGGTCTGAGAGATATAGGCTTTTCCGTCCCAGGGGCCTAGTTAGAAATATGCTCATTTCTAACCCGACCAATATCCAAATTCATCCGAAACTTATATAGAGTATCGCAAAAGGACCGTCTCATCGAAAGATTCCTAGTTCCGTATAAGACGCATAGATTGGACGCACGGTCTTAGAGTTATTACCATTTAAGTGATTAAGAGGCCTGACCCGTTTAACCCAGTGGGTCGACGGGTCGGGTTGACCTAGTTTGACGGGTCTGACCCAGCAGGGATGTTGGATCGGTCTGAAGAAAATACTCAACTCGGCCTGATGTGGCGCGGCCCAGCCCGGCGGGACGTGGCCCAGCACTGCCTGGCTCGGCCCGGCTCGGCCCAGCTCGGCCTCGCTTGGCGCGGCCCAGCCGGCTCGGCCGACTTGCCGAGCGGGTTCCGGGGGGGGGGGGGGGGGTTTCCGCACCAGCGGTGCCAGGCAGCGCCAACCTTCCCCAAACCATCCATCTAGACCATCCGGTCTTTTGCACACACGACCCGCAAGGATGGACTGCCAGTATTCTAGCGCGGCCCCTTCCTGGTGCCACGGTCCATCTCCGCCCGACCGGCTGACGGGCCGGCCGGTTCTTCCACCGAAGCAGCCCGTGTAGCGGGTCGTGGTTCCCCCCGCACAACTGGCGCGACGGTGAAAGTTTCCTTTGTCACGTTTCTGGAACGGCGTGACGATGTCTTACTTTCTCCACCATCAATTTCCCATTCTAAAAATAATAAACGAGGACAACGGAGGGTTGTCGGGCCGTGTTCGTTCAGCCCGCACCCTCCGTGTAAAATGATAGAAAGAAGCCATATTTAAACAACAATTTCTAATCAGTACGGGGTACATAAACATCCACTTTCAAGAAAAAACCCCTACCTCAACAAAATTTATCGAACGTCGGCGTCGCGGTTGACGAAGTCACAAGATAAGGATTCATAGACGTCAACAGAGAGCGTCCGAGGAGGAAGCAGCGTCTCCCCTTTTTATCACGGAGAAAAGAAAACAAGGCGCGACGTTGTTGGCGAGTTCCCTCATCAGTGTCTCCAACCTTGTCGTAGAGGAAGAAGAGGATGGAGAATTTGGGGTCACTGAGTCGAAGTTCTTCGTTGGAGAGTTGACATTATTCAACAAAGAAGATGAAGTGTTCTTCAAAACTCAAGATCTCTCTCCCCAAAATATCAACACAACAAGACAACCAAAAATAAAATAAGGATTCTCCTTATTTTAATTAAACAATACATGCATTAAAATTTAAAAAATTAAAATTCCAATTCACTTAATTAATTAATCCAGGAGTTTTCTAATTAATTAAGTGATAGGTTGGCATGTTTTAATAGAGTGAGAGAGGGAGAGTAAGAGTCCTCATTTAAGAGGAGTTAACAAGTTTAAAGTTGGAGGTGTAAGGAGTTTTAGGGAATGTGAAGGGTTGGGGCTCGTGTGGGCCCCACCTCACAAATATCCTCACATGGGTAGTTTGGGGACCACCCTAACTCCCCCATGTAGAATATAACCACATAGATATAAAATAAAAATTGTTCCACAATTTTTATCCACTTCTTATTTAATCCACAATTTTTAACTTCTACTCCCATGAAAACGCATCTTCGATAAAGGTCCTCTTAAGAAATTACTGGTGCTCCTAGTTCATCGGTTCCCTTAGATTTCAGTTCCAAGCTCCGGTTAAAAATATAGAAAAACCCACTCGTTCGTTCACTGAACGTACCCAAGCTAAAATTTTAAAATTGATTCCGGGCACACCGGGCTTCGGAATCAAGTGCCGCCAGAAGCCACAGACTCGTAAATATCCAATATGCTTAAGAAAAAAAATTCATTGAAATTTTTGGGCCTTTACATTACTCCCACCTTAGGGATTTACATCCCCGTAAAGCTACAAAATAAATTAGGGGAACAAATTAGGGTACTAAGCACGCATCTGAGCCTCCTGCTTCCATGTGCTCTCCTGGAGGTTCCCATGCTGCCAACAAATGCGCACTAGAGGAATCGACCATCCACGTAGGACTCACTCATGTCGATCCTCGATCTCCACTGTAACCATTGTGATTATAGCACCATCATCGATATCTAGATCTCCGTGGTCGATGATATGCATCGGGTCATGCACATATCTCCTAAGTTGAGGTACGTGGAAGACGTCATGCACCCGGTCCAACTAAGGTGGAAGGGCCAGGCGATAATCCACCTCACCTAACCTACTGAGGACTTGGAATGATCCGATGAAGCACGGAGATAACATGCCACCCGGCCAAATCTTCATAATCCACGTCGAGGTGAGACCCGTAAGAAAACGTGGTCTCCATCCTCGAACTCCAGTGGTCTCCGCCTCCTATCAGCATAGGACTTCTGTCTACTCTGTGAAGTCTTCACCCGCTTCTGGATGATCTTCACCATCTTCGTCGTAGCCTGAACCATCTCTAGTCCTACGAGTGCTGACTCCCTAGGGTCAGTCCAGCACAGAGGTGATCTGCATGGTCGGTCGTACAATGCCTCGTTTGGTTCCATCCTAATGGTGGAGTGGTAGTTTTTGTTGTATTAAAACACTACCAAGGGTAGATGATCCTCCTAGTTGCATCCAAAGTCGAGGAAACATGCAAGGATCATGTCCTCGAGAGTCTGAATGGTCCTCTCCATCTGGCCATCGGTCTGAGGGTGGAAGGCGGTGCTCAGGCATAACTGCGTCCCAAATGCCTCCTGCAATGCCTTCCAATGCTGGGAAGTAAAATGAGTGTCTCGATCGGAGATGATAGATGATGACACACCATTAATTCGTACGATCTCATGAACTTAGAGGCATCCTATGATCTCTACTGAGCCCTTCTCTCTGATCGGAAGGAAGTGAGACGACTAGGTGAGTCGGTCGACAATAACTTAGATGGAGTTGTGTCCTCTAGAAGTACGAGGGATCCCCATCACGAAATCCATAGATATCTCGTCCCACTTCTACTCCGGGACCTCTAAGGGTTGCACCAAGACTACTAGTACCTGGTGCTCCGCCTTCACCTACGGGCAGGTGAGGCATCAAGAAACGAAATCTGCCACAACCTTCTTCATACCCGGCCACGAGTGCTGTCGTCTGAGATCCTGGTACATATTTTCCACTCCTGGATGTACCACAAGAGGGGAAGTGTAAAACTCCCTCATCACTTCCTCCTGCAGTGCAACTGGTACCATGGTACATCCCCTGAAGAGGATGGCGTGCTCTCCTCCTACAGATAATCCATCAGGTGCCTATCCTGTGGATATCTGTGCACGTCATGTCTCACAGTCAATATCCCCACATTGTGCCTCTCTGACCCGCTGAAGTAGTGGAGGAGTTACTGTGAGTGAATGTAGAAAGTCTACTCCATCTCTATCCACGAAGGATATCTACAATGTGACTAGCTGCTCCGTTGAATCTCCAAGTAGCTGAATGCCCGATCTACTGCAGAGAGCATCAGCTACTACGTTCCCCTTCCCAGGAGTATAGACTATCTCAAAGTCATAGTTCTGTAGGAACTCGAGCCATCACCGCTATCTCAGGTTCATGTCCTTCTGCGAGAAGATGTACCTGAGACTCTGGTGTTCAGAGTAGACTATAAAGCTCTCTCCCATCAGATATTTGCCACCACATATTCAAGGTGAAGACCACTGCTGCTAAATCTAGGTCTTGGGTAGCATAGTTCTGCTCTTGATGCCTCAACTGTCGTGAACCATAGGTGATCACACCCCACTCCTACATCAGGACACACCCGAGTCCGGTCCGTGATGCATCGCAGTAAACTACGTACCCTATTCCCTCCTCCGGTAGTCTCAAGATGGGTTCACTAGTCAATCTATGTCTCAGCTCCTAGAATCTCTGCTGTCATCTATCTGAGAACACGAAGGGTTTTCCCTTCTTCATTAAAGATGAAAGCGGTGGTTCAACACAGGAGAAGTCTGGTACAAACCTTCGATAGTACCCAGCTAGACCTAGGAAACTCCACAACTCTGTCACGCTTTTGGGTGGCTCCCAAGAAAGTACTGCCTCGATCTTCACAGGATCCACCATAGCTCCCACCTCAGAGATGATATGCCCCAAGAAGCAGACCTCTCTAATCTAGAACGTTCACTTCAAGAGCTTACCAAAAATATGGTGCTCTCGGAGTGTGTCCGGTACAACTCGTAAGTGGTAGGCATGCTCCTCCTCAGTAGTTGAGTAAATCAATATGTCATCGATGAAGACTATGATAAATCGATCGATGTAAGGCTGGAATATCCTGTTCATGAGACTCATGAACATTGCTGGAGCATTTCTTACGTCGAAATGCATAACCAAGAACTCATAGTGGCTATACCAACACCTGAAGGCCGTCTTCTGCACATCATCATCTCGAACTCTGAGCGGATGATAGCCTGACCTGAGGTGTATCTTAGAGAACCATCGTGCTCCCTTGTGCTAATCAAAGAGGCCGTCAATCCTTGGAAGTGGGTACTTGTTCTTTATGGTCACCTGATTCAGGTGACGGTAGTCGACACATAGTCGTAAGCTTCCATCTGCATTATTGGTGAATAAAATCAGAGAAGCCCAGGGTGAAACACTGGGTTGGATGAATCCCTTACCCTGCAAATCCTCCAACTGTACCCATATCTCACAAAGCTCGGCGAGAGACATCTGATATGCTAGAGTAGATATCAGGGCTATCCCGGGGTACAAGTCAATATTGAAGTCTACTTCTATGTGAAGAGGTAGTCCTGGAACGTCGTCAGGGAAAATGTCCGCATACTGATCCACCATAATAGGAAAACATGAACTCCACACATCAACTGATCCTATGATTAGACTAGCTAACTAATAGGTGATCGGATGACCTCTTCTATGTGTAAGTGAATCCTGTGCTTCAAAGGCTCCCCTCTCACCGGTGAAGGTGAACCTGCTCCCATATGTGTGGACACACCACACTTTGCGCCTAATACAGTCGATCTGAGCATGGACTGTAGACAACCAGTCCATACCCAAGATGAAATTTTAAGGCCTTGATGCCGCCACAAGAAGATCCCAGTTGAAGCTCTCTCCTCCTAGAGTAAGCTCACACTTCCGGTACCAGTGCATAATCGTCGAGTCTGCTCCCGTAGGAGTCTCTAGATTTAAGGACCGAGCCAACGACTCTGTCGGATTCTTCGAGATCCAAACAAGGGCAACAACAATGAAAGAATGACTCGCTACTGTGTCTATAAGAACTAATAAAAGGGTGGAGTAGACACAGATAATACCTTGAATCATCTCAGGTGCGCCGTGGTCATAGGCCTTGACTACCTGGAGCTGAGCCTAACCCTATCTTCTAGCTCCCTCTGGTCGGGGTGGTCCTCCTGGTGGTGGTGGTGGTAGAGCCTTGAAGCGTCGTCCACCACCTGCTGCTTGGCCAGCTCCTCTACCTCGTCCGCCTGCTCCCTACGGACCGCTATGGTCGAACCTATGCCTCTACCTAGGTGGTCCCTCAACCATCTGCTGCTTCTCTGCATGGCAGGTCAGGCAGTCATGATCCATGTGGCCTTGCCCGCCGTATGCATAGCACTGCCTGCCTCTCGTATGGATGGGTCTGCTGTGTGTGACCCACACATTAGAACCAGTATCATGAGGTTTCCCAATTGATGGATTGGTCCACTTGGACCTCTGCGACATCTGTCTATTGCTGGATGCAGAATACTCTGCTACGTGTCGCCCTACGATAGGCCTCGCTGTTGGCGTAGGCTCAGCAATGAAGCTCCCCACAAAAAGGGCTCACTCCAGTACTCCTACCTGTGTCGGAATGCTAAGGGAGATCATCGAAGCCCTGATCTCATGCCTCAGTCACTGCTCAAAGGTCCGAGCCTTGAATAATGGGTCCCGTACCATGTCCGTGGAGTAGTGAGAGAGGTCGGTAAACCTTGCCGAGTACTAGCCTACTGTCATGCTTCCCTATCACAGCTGTAGTAACTCCTGGATGCGCACCGCATAAAGGGTGGCTAGAACGAACTCTGAGAGGAAGAGGTTCTTGAAGTTCGTCCAATGTAGAGATGGATCGTCGTGAACTTGGAGCATCAGGATCCACCATCTACTTGCTGCTGCATGCAGGAGACTCGCGACAAGGATCACCATAAGGTCTGATGGTGTCCCTACCAATATGAAGACTCGGACGATAGCCTCCAGCCAATCCTCGGCTGCCTGAGGGTCCGTCTCTCCGCGGAACCTGGGCGGCCACTATCGCTGAAACTCGTGCCGCACACTCAGGTGGCGTTCACTCTCCGCTGCTGGGGCTGGTGGTATTTGTGGCCCAGCAGTTAGAGGTTCCGCTGGTGCCTTCGCTATAATGGGGCCCCGCACTGAGGCCTCATCGCTCGCTGGGCTTCCATCTCGCACGTATTTGGGAACCCTAGCTGGCTTCCATCGTGGGGCCATCCTGAAAAGAAACAGGGGCGCAACGGTTAATACAGTATAACTTGTGAGCTGAATCAAATAGAACACAATGGAAACTCTTGAAACACTACATGCAATCAGTGTTTTCGTGCATTGAGTCGGAATTCAGAGGTCAAGGTCCTAGTGTAGGGATATGTCGGCCGCCGCACCAACACTGGACTCCCTGGACTGAAAACTACACTCAATACTCTTAACACTACTGCTTCTTAGTAAGATAGATCATATTCCTAAGTTCTATGGTAGAACCGAATCCTCTGATACCAATTTGTCACGACCCGTCCTCAGGGCCCGTACCGTGACTACCCCAAGCCCGCCTTCCATAGGCCAGGTGCTAGAGACTAGCACAAAAGGCGTAAATCCTGAGAAAAGGGAAGTCATTGCCTTTATATAAGTAAACAAACACAACAGAGTAAGTAAGATGGAGTAAACACAGAGTAAACTGAGTACACAAGTAAGTGGTGGAAAGTAAATGGGTCAGTATACAAACCCAACTGAAAGTACAGTACAACTGAGAAAGGAATTACAAAAACTGAAAAGTAAAGCAGCAACCACCAATTCGTCCTCTGGGAATCCCACATGAAGGGTGGGTACAGATAATCTCATCGGTACCTTGGGTCTGTCCGTCCACTCCATTTACGTCCCTCCAGGTGGTCCACCTCCAGATACCGTCCATCTCCACAATCCTCGACCACGATCAGTGTTGTCTATCATCTGCAACTAACACAACGTAGTGCGGGCATGGCCCGTCTAGGGGTGAGTACACGATACTCATTAGGGACCCCGAGACCCCCGAAGGTCTCCCTGATTCCACAAAGGATAAACCACAAAGGGAAGATACAAACATGAAGTATCAAACAAATCTACTTAGGTATATGTCCATACATATACCTAAGTCTTCAATTCCAGTCCGTCTCTAACTCACGAGCCCAAGTACAACCCAGTACACACAGGAAAGCACAACCCAGTACACACTGGAAAGCAAGTCAATCACATCGATGATAATGATTGAAAGTCAAGAATTAGCTCACATAGGTATATTATTCATGAATAGGGGTGGAGATGATAGGTGTAGCCTCTAAATCATCTCCTCTGCCGAACCCACATAGGATCCAAGTACAGAAGTCATCGTTGCCGAACCCACGTAGGATCCAAGTACAGTAACCATCGCTGCCGAACCCATGTAGGATCCAAGTACAGTCACCATCACTACCGAACCCACCGAGGATCCTAGTACAGTCGTCCTTGCTGTTGAACCCACGTATGATCCAAGTACAGTCATCATCGTCGTCGCAGTCACTGCCAGCTCTAGGGTTCCTGCACACAGCATGCTCGATTCCAAGAGGGTCCGCTCCATGATCCAAGGGGTCGATACATAAACATTAATGAATTCTAGAGTAGATGTATCAAAAAGTTCCGTCTTGTCAATAGGAACTCAATGCGACAGACGGCGCGTCAATTGGACGCCCGTTCTGAGAGATATAAGCTTTTCCGTCCGAGGGGCCCGGCTAGAAATATGCTCGTTTATAACCTGGATGATATCCAAATTCATCCGAAACTTACTTGGAGTATCGCAAAAGAACCGTCTCGTCAAAATAGTCCTAGTGCCATAGACGGTGCGTCGATCGGACGCATGGTCTAAGAGTTATTGCCGTTTAAGTGATTAATAGGCCCGGCTCGTTTAGCCCAATGGGCCAACGGGTCGGGTTAACCTAGTTTGACGGGTCCGACCCAGCAGGGGTGTCAGAATAGTCCAAAGGAAATACTCAACTTGGCCCGACCATAAGTGGCGCTGCCTGGCCTAAAGTGGTGCGGCCCGACCCGACCCGGACTGGCACGACACGGTAGGGCGCGTGGCCCAGCTGGCTCGGCCGGCTAGCCGAGTGGGTTCTAAGGGGGGGGGGGGGGGGGGGGGGGGTGGCCCCCCCCCGGTTTTCCACAACAGCAGCACCACCCTTCTCCAAACCAGTCGGCTAGACCGGACGGTCTTCTGCGCACGCGGCCCACATGGGCGGGCCGCCGTTCTTCTAGCACAGTGCCCTCTTGGTGCCGCAGTTCACCTCCGCCCGTCCGGTCGACGGGCCGGCCAGTTCTTCCGCAGAAGAGGCCTGTGTAGCGGGCCGTAGTTCCTCCCGCACAACCGGCGCGATGGTGCCAGTTTCCTTTGTCACGTTTCCGGCACGATGCGACGACATCTTACTTCCTCCGCCATCAATTTCCCATTTTAAAAATAATAAATGAGGAAACAGAGGGTTGTCGGTCCGTGTTCGTTCAGCCCGCACCCTCCGCGTAAAATGATAGTAATCGACCATATTGAAACAACAATTTCTAATTAGTATGGGGTATGTAAACATCCACTTTCAAGAATAAACCCCTACCTCAAAAAATGTTATCGAACACCAGCGTCACGGTTGACGGCGTCGCGAGATAAGGATTCGTAGACGTCAATGGAGAGTATCCGAGGAGGAAGTGGCGTCTCCCCTTTTTATCACAGAGAAAATAAAACAAGGCGTGACATTGTTGGCGAGTTCCCGCATCGGTGTCTCATCCCTTGTCGCAGATGAAGAAGAGGATGGAGAATTCGGGGTCACCGAGTCAATGTTCTTCATCAGAGAGTTGGCATTCTTCAACAAAGGAGATGGAGCGTTCTTCAAAACTCAAGAGATCTCTCCTCAAAATCTCAACACAACTAGCCAACCAAAAATAAAATAAGGCTTCTCCTTATTTTAATTAAACAATCCATGAATTCAAATTTACAAAATTAAAATTCCAATTCACTTTATTAATTAAACCATGCGTTGTCTAATTAATTAAGTGATAGGTTGGTAAGTTTTAATGGATTGAGAGAGGGAGAGGAAGATTTCGCATTTAAGAGGAGTTAACAAGTTTAAAGAGGGAGGTTGAAGGAGTTTTAGGGAATTTGAAGGGTTGGGGCTCATGTGGGCCCAACCTCAAAAATATCCTCACATGGGTAGTTAGCGGCCCACCCCAACTCCCCCATGTAGAATATAACCACTTAGATATAAAATAAAAATTGTTCCACAATTTTTATCCACTTCTAATTTAATCCACAATTTTTAACTTCTCCTCCCGAGCAAACACATCTTCGGTAAAGGTCCTCTTATGAAATTACCAGAATTGTGAGTTCCTCAGTGCCCTCAGATATCAATTCCGAGCTCCGGTTCAATAGATAGAAAAACCCACTCGTTCGTTCACTGAACGTACCTGATCTAAACTGCATAAATTGATTCCGGGCCTTGGAATCAAGTTCTGTCAGAAGCCACAGGCTCATAAAATTCCAAAGTATTTACAAAAAAAATTTCCTTGAAATTTCTGGGTCCTTACATCCTATAAGTCAGATAAAATGTGGAGGCAACCCACACTATACCATAGGCCTCTGTTATAAGTCGAAGTATGAAGCTTGCACACATTTATTTTTAGTGATCCTCGACATTCGTCCATTTAATTACCAAATTAAGTATTTTAGTTTAGTAGTTCATTGGTGTAATTATATATAGGGAACATCTCTTTTAGGAGAAATCCAATTCACACACATACTACTATATTCATGTATAAATACCACAAGGAAATTATGATAGACTACTTACAGTTTGGAAACTTTTAATCTATTATAAAAAGATCTTGGTAGCTCCATCCAAGATCATTGATGTATGATCCAAGACGCATCAAATTACATATACCTAACAAACATTTAACATATCATGCTTAGTAAAAAACATCAATTAAAACTTTAAACTGCTAAATAGAAAATAAAATAAAAAATTAATAACATCGAAAACACATCAGTCAATAACATCACCCCCGAAACCTGACTTATCCCTCAATAACAAGTCATGAATTAATAAAAAACTTAAAAAACTACATGATACTTAAGAAACAACCTAAGAAAAAACCATTCAACAATTTCAATTTAAGTTTAAATGTTTTGAAATTAACTGCTATGATGCCCCCCGATTAAATGAAATTAGCGGAGTGAAGGGGATATCTTGGTTAATTATCTTACAAGATAAGGATAAAACACTAACATCAATATCCTATTTCAGCGTGATTTGGTGGAATGAGGAATTATAATCCCTAAAAAAGATATCCAAATGTTGAGGAAACTAATGAAAACTAAAATGAAGGTTAATGGTGTTGAAGAATGACCTCAAGGCTTCTGACGCACTTGATTGTGTTTGATTCGAACCAAGAACAATGAATAAATCATAGAGAGGAATAGGTGAGTAGCACATACAGGGAGGAGAAGTGAATAAAAGAGATGATTTTCTCTTAATGATTATAAATGAATAATTTTAATTTCATCTTTATATTAGGTGGTATGGTTTGGTCATGTGGTTAGCCATAATGTATGCCAACCATGTCTATGGAATTTCCCAAACTCCAAACCACATGCATGGTCATGGAACACAATTTAACATATTGAGTCCCAACCATAACACATGTCAAAATAAGATATAGACTCACACAAAAATGGTTATCCGTGGCCTAAAAAATGGATTCCCAATACTTATAGAATTTTCAATATTGGGAACACGATCATTCTACACGGTTTTTCCTAAATATGTTCCCTACATTGTACCATTTTAAAAATCTAATTTCATGTTACTAATCCCTGGGACACTCTCAAAAACCATCAAACTAAATCCCAAACATCGTTATACATTTTAAAACATCAATTTAACATATTAAATTATTTAAATTTATATTTTAAATCTCCAATGATTATTTGACCCATGAAAAAGTTGACAAATCAAATTCTTTCTGATATTAATAAATCAGGTAGTAGGAGAGCTTATATATTTTTGTCTTTATAAGGGTTAGAAAATTGTTATTATTGTAAAAAAATTAATAAATGATAATTTTCATTTTAATGATTAAATTAAATTTTTTATAGAAATATTTTGATATTATAATTTGTTTTTGAAACAAATATGTCAAAAATATCTAATGGTGAAATTTTCATAATTTTATGACATAGTCAATTTTTTTTGCGTAAATATTAAATACTATATAAATATATATTATGTATTATGGGATTAAAATAGCCTAGAAGTTATGTAATAGATAGTATAATGGGAATCAACACTAAAAAATAGTTTTATAATTTAAAATGATTTTTATCTTATTTTTTAATTTTATAAACCTATAGTGAATCCTCCAAAACCAATATTTTTTATGATTTTTAAATTAATTCTTTATAATCAGGAATAAAATCCACAACACCAAAGGTACTATTTTTAGTAGTTCAGTTATTTTATTTTTTAAATAATGAAACCCACTAAACATTTAATGAAGACAAGGAAGAACCAATTATATGTTTTGAGGTTTTAAGTATTTTATCATAAAGAGTCCAGAACCTATGTTTAGAAACGAATAAAGAGACCCCTCCAATTTTATGATAAATACCTACAAATCCTCACACTCCTATTCACTCATAAACTATTAGGAATGAATTTACTCTCTTTATCCCTCAATAAATTGCAACAAAGGGGTTTATATACTCTTAAAAATCTCCTCCAATGATTTTAGAATCACCCTCTCAAGGTAATGCATCTATCAATCTTCATTTCCATTCAAGCACCTTCTATGTATCTATCCTTTTTAATATCCATTTTTTATGTTTTCGTACCCTAATACATTTCCCTTTACTATAAAATTAATTATCTAATAACTATAGATCATTTATCCCTTCTCTATATAACCATTAATAAATCCACTAATATGTCAAGGTAAAGGGTTTCTATCATCCTCCTTTTCATTTAGTGACATTATTTATATTATTCCGTTTGATTTATGATTTTCTTGTTGGATTGTGTTTTCTTCACACCACTTATACTATCATTATTATTTAAAATTAATGATAGACCACATTTTTCTATCATTAATCCTTTTTGTGAATCATTATGTATACCTGTTATGCTACTATAATATTCCGATGATTTTACATTCAAAACATTTGTGTAGTGAATACATATCCCCTTTTCCAGTCATGTGTTTTCAATCAGATGTACCAATCCTTCATTAATTGGTTCCATCCATTGACATCAAACACAATCATTAATCTTGGGTTTAAATGTGATGAAAGTTGTTCTTGTTTTTTATGATCAATATCGCACACTATTTTTTGAAAAATGATATAAATATGGTGGGTGGGCCCAGAATTATAGAGTAGTATAATGCATAGGGTAACAGTTTTATCTCAGGATATTCCATGTATAGTGCATGGGTTTATCCAAATTAGTTCATATTATGATTTCATGGTGGTTATCTTTGACTTATGAATATGTTGACATGTTTTATGTTGTTTACAGATTCAAATGTTTCCATAATGTTATCATATTATATCATGCTCTGATGATCATGTTTATGATTCTCATCCCTTTTAGGTCACCTTGATATGCCTATTGACTAACTTTATTTACATAAATAGTTTAATTCATTGATTATTTTCTTAATGGACTTTATTTCTCTCCTTTTTATTATGTACATACCTAAGTTATACCAATCTATTTTAGAATATTGATGGAATATAAGGTTATTATTTGGAGATTTAAAGTAATGTTATTAAATACAATTTTCATGTTCATGTGTTATTTACATAATTTCACAAATACTCTTGGACTCTTGATCTTATAGTATTTTATTATGAGTATCATTATATAATAAATCATGAATTAAGGTATGTTAATGATATGTGTTGTCATAAAATAATATTTTAATGAGTCTAGTCATGAATCCAGGGCAAATTCACTTCTCCCATACACCACTAGTCACATTATAATTCTTTCTAAGTACTCTTATTTAATTTTGTCTCCTCTTTTTTCTATTTTCCAAAATTACAACATATGGATCCAAGTGAATAGATCCATTCTAAACTTTTTGTAGGTGTCAATTACCATTATGTTGCTTTACTAATGAACGAGTCTTAGGGGATATATTTTTATAGTTTTCCATCTATGGTATGATACCCTTATGTAATTCTATATATACCTTAATTCGAGTCATTAAAACATAAATTTACCAAGAAATGAGACATTCCGACCACACTTGTACCCTTACACAACCTTAACTACCATTTTTCAATGGACACAGTACCTTGATGTTTCTCTTCTTAAACATTTTCAGAAACATAATGAATCATTACATAGTTCAGAAAGTACCCTTCCGTAGCATCTATGGAATCAAATTCTTTTTAAATATTGTCCCATATACCTTTACAAATATCTCATGGTTACCTTTATGTAACTTATTTAAACACAGACAAAAATTATAAATAATATTAAAAAAGTCAATGATTGAAATTTAATTTAAAATTGGAATTTTTCTAGAGATTATCAATTTGAATACGATAAATAAAAAATTAATCCAATAATTATATTCCTGATAAATTCAATAGAAATTTTAAATATTAATACAAACATCATAAAAATGACTTCTAATATGATATTCCAGTTAATTTTTAATAAAAAACATGAAAATGTTTTTGAAAAATATATGGATGATGAAGAAAGTTTTTTTAATTCAGTACCAAATAAATAAAAAATATAAAATAACAATTAAAATATCAATAATTTCTTAAATTATTAAAAAAATCAATAATTCTATTTTATTAACACATTTTAGAATAAAAAACACTAGCAAATATCAAAAAATAGATGTTGAAAACATGCATAGAATAAAGACACATAAAATAGATCTCACTCATCCCACTACCTGACCCTATTTGATGCATTTTATAGATGACCATGTTTATAAATATAGTGATGGTCCATGGTTGCTGACGCAGTGATCCTTAGACTAGATGTGGTCAGGTAAATGAAAATGAAGGTGTATGTGAATCTAGAGCGGATGAATCATTCGCAAGGTATTTAGAATCCATATGTTAATTATATGTAGGGGCCTATATATTTTGAGTAAGGGGTTTATATATTCTTTAGGGTTTACCCACATCATGGTCCTTGTAGGTTCGATCATGTTGGAATTCATTATACCTGGTTCATCATTACCATTGATGTGTTGGTGTGTATCGAAATAGTGGTTAATAGGCTAGTGTTTTCTTTATATATGGAATGAGCTAATAATGATTTCCATGTGACACATCTATATGTAATTATTTACAATGACTAACATATCATTTATTTTGGGATTTTGATGTATAAAATTAAGTGAAATTCATAGAGGGGAGCTAATTTAGATTTAGGAACTCCGTGATAATTTTTTTCAAGGATATTTATTCATTTGGTTTTCATTATATAGAGGCATGGAATCTTGGATAAGAGTGCATGGAAATTTGTGTCTCATATGTGGACTTAGTATTAAAAATGATTTAACCAATGATATATTGAAGTGGGTGAGATGTTTTTTGTAATCAATGAATAATGATTTTTACTCCCCGGGTTCTGTTTTAAGTCTTGATCTTAGAGAAATTATTCTTCAGAGGTATATCCCAAGAAGTTTATTTGTGATTTTGTGGTTTTCAACTCAGGGTTTGGTTTTGATTCTTAATGATGATAATTTTTTGATATGTATCTAATCATACATCACAACCCTTTCTGGCTAGATGAATTATTTATTTATTATGATATTGGTTTCAGAGGGATATTTGAGGTAGATAAGTGTTATATGAGAAGAGACTTCAGATAGTAGAGGTAATTCACAATATATAATTGGGTATCATGGCTTGAAGGGATAGATTCAATTTGGGGGGTGGATCTATTTTTTTTGCGTAATGGGACATAGAAGGATTTACGGCCCTAGTGCATGGGTATGGGAGTAGATGGTGACACTATAAGTTTAATAAAACCATAATTTGGTATATAATGGGGGTTAATTATGTATTTTATGGAGTTTGGATATTCTTTCACGAATGGATCTCATAGGGAGGTTATGGATATTATGGCATGGAGATGTGCATCTTGATTCTGGGGGTCCAGCCTTGGGTGACATCACGTCATGAATGAAAGGTAACAATGCAACCCATATTTAATTTTATTATTATAATAATGTCAAATATGTATTTAATAGTAGATAGGTAAAGTGATTCATAGTGCGATTTCAAGGTTTTATTGGAATTCCACATGTTGTAGTGAGACCGTGGTCTATCACACTATGTTGAGGCATTTTTATATCCATGTATAGATATCACACCACCCTTCACTTCACTCATTTTACATTGATTTAACTTGAGACTTGAGTGATCATTGATGTTTGTTATGAGTTAATTAATTGTAAATTAGTAATATGTAACCTTTGTATTCATGAAATTGATTGGTTTTGATCTAAGGTGTGTTCTCCTCTTCCTTTTTTCTTGGATCCACTCCCTGTTCTTTGTCATGGAAGGAATTACAAGTAGTCTAAGTATTGATTTTCCAAGATTTGATTCAGGGGTTGATGTAAGTTAGTGTGATATTCATTTTTAATTATTTGATTATTTGATTTATATGGAATATAAAACCTTTTCCAAATTTTATACTAGAATAATAAATTATGAATCTTGAATTAAGGTGGGATATTTATAAAATCTATTTTTTAAGTGTAATGTGGAACTGGAAAGAAATTGTATCCTTTTGGTGGATATTAAGAATTATATTAAGAATGATAATGAATTTATCTAAAGTGAAATTTAAAATAAGGGGTGGAACTCATGTGTTTGTGTGTTTTCTATGTTATTACTTATAATATTGATTGATGATTGTTCCTTACAAGTGATATTGTTATTTATCTTGTGAATAAATTTCTTTTTCTATTATTATAATATTAGATAAAATTGATAGAAATCTAATTACATAATTATAGAAAGGAACTGGATGTGTGGAAGCTTTAATATCTTCATTATTGACCAACAGCTTTTGAACTATTGTGAATGTTTACACTGAAATGGTAATTTTGATGGTGACTAGTTCTTGAAGTTTATTTTTATATTCAGGTTGTTATAGAAATATTTTCATTGTTTTTAGGTAATGTAATTGGATGATTATGTACATGTTTATGGTTTGTTTCATGTGTTGGGGAACATGGTTGTGATTTTTTTGGCATGGATAGGAAAGATACATATTTTGTAGTGGTTGGGATGATTCTATGACTATTGCAATAATATGTGTGGGGTTGGTGTGGTAGTTATATATGTGATTTTTGGATGAAATTATAGTTTCTCAAGGAGTAATGGAATGTATTTTTAAATTATAAACATGGTACATGGTGTGGTATATAAACGAATAAGAAATGATTGTAAATTTAATTGCAAACACTTAGAAAGAATAAAAAATTCATATGATTATATGTGTTTAATGTATTATAATTATTTTACCATTAAATGTGTAATTAAATTTAAAATGGTTATAATTTGTATGGTAGAATGTTAATTTCAAAATTCTTAGATGATTTGAAGAAAAAATATATTTTGATAGGTTATTGTGGTTGTTCTCCACATGAAGTTGTGTTTTGTGTCTAGTATAGTGATATGAAAAATGGTTGGAGTGTGGCCATGGGGTTTGGTAGCGATGATAGGTTTTGTAGTGTTTTTTTGGTGTATACATGAAGTGTTTTGATTATGTTTGGATTTATTATACTTATATTTTCTTATGAATTTCATATTTATCCCAGTAAAATCATATATCTTTATTGACACCCAATGATTTTTTGTTCTAGATTTTTTTTCAAAATATCTATTTCGGTGAGGAAATTAATGGGGAACTAATCCCTCTCTCATACTCCCTCTTTGGGATGTGGTATGTTTATGATGATGGTACATGGTGGGGGTTTATGCATTGTAAGAGGAGGTAATGATGTTGATCTAAGTTATTTTTATAAATACCATAATAAGATCGATATAATTATGTGGTTGTGTCTATAGACTGATTCCAACATGAGATGTTGGACCCTGTCAGAGATTAGTGTTGGTAAGGTTCTACCTTTACCCACATCAATTAAGAAAATGGTATTTGGAGTAGTGTAAATGTGTACGTTATACCTTATATGGGTTCAGATATGTAGGGAAATGACCTAACACATATTAGACATTGATACATATATATATATTTGTGTGTGTATGTTTTGGGGATATGATTTTGATGAAATGGATAGGATTGGAGTGTTAATAAATTTTTCATTTGAGAGTGAGAGTGTCTAAGAAGTGGAAAATTTTTTTAGGGTTCCCATTCAATTATATTTTCAATACTCTTTTCTTATTCTATGATTCATTACATAGTGAATCAACATTGGAATGTATAGGTGGTAGTTGACTTGGTAGGTTCTTGTTAGTTCTGATATTTATTCACTCAGTAATTAGTATTCTTATTTAACTTTGTGTATATTAGATATTAGGGACGATCCTATTAAGAATACATGTAAACATTCCCTTATATATATAAATAAAATTTAATGTTTATATTCGGGTTTTATATATTTCACTATTCATTTCTTACTTGGATCTTCGAGCTTCTAAAGAGTGTATTCGATAGATTTCATTTTTGAGACATTGTGTTTGTGTTAAATTGATATTTATTATGAGATAAAGGTTTATTTTATATTATTTAGTAGTTCGGTGGTTTCAATTATATATTATTTATATTTATGAGGGTAACACCACCCATTTTTAAGACTTATAGTTTGGGTTTTGGTCACCACCCCATGGGCTGGTAGATGTAAGCTTCGAGGGCCACTCTCATAATCCCTATAGTGATACGAGGGGTTCACATTAAGGTAAAGTCATAACAGAACCTATCAACTTAGGATTATATTAATTTTTAGTACCAAACATACAATGATCACTATATGATAACCTTCCGTCCTATGTGTTCAGGAACGTATCAGAAAATCACCCAGTACATCAATAATAGATTACCCTCTAATTTCTTCTAAAACTATAAATTGAGTTAGGGTAATCTATGTAAATTGGGATTCATAACCTTTCCTATCACATATGAAGAAAAAATCACCAAGTACATTATAACTTAACCAATAATATTTCCTCATATATAGAAAAACTAAATAGGAGAGAAAACTTGATAAAAAACCAATGACATAAACTTATTATAGATATACAAAACTGAAAACAATTATATTAAATCAATTACTCCACTAACTAAAAACTTAGATTAAGAAAATGAAGGAAAATTATTAGAGTTCATTATGAATCATGAATAATAAAGGCTCTCCCCTATATAATTAGTCACTAATAACGGTGTTACTCTTCCATGTGAAGGTTTATAGCCATGGTGATTGAGCTTTAAAGAAATAAATATAAAGTGAATATCAATAAAATTTACTTCTAATGAATATGTTTAACTATTTATATAACTTATCCACTACTATTAATGAATCTATAAATCAATGATTTATTAAGGATTCAAACCAGGTATTGGCTTTCTTTAAGGACATATACATCTCGGTGAAAATCATACATTCATGATTTCATTTTAAATTCTATTATCCCAAATCAGAATCCACTTATCATGTAATTTTATTACCTAAACAATTTATTTATATAAAAGATATAGAGATTATTTTTCTACCCACAACATATGAATTTAAGACATGTGTATATCTCCCTAAAACAAAGGATCTTATAGCTTCAGATCCTCTCTTCCTTCAAAATTATGAATTTGAAAATATTCAAAAATTCATTCGGAATTTTAGGGAAATTATAACGAATTAGAATTGATGAAAATTATATAATCAAATTATATATGATTTAATACAATCATCCATTTATATTGAGAAAATATTTTCATTGGTATTTTGGTATGTGTTTATAGTTTTCCATAGGATGTGCCCAATATATTAGTTGTATTGTGTTTGAGATTCCACTTGTGTAAGATTTTCAAATTGTGTTGAAATATGAAAGTATCTTTTATTGACATATCAAATCATAATAATTAAAATAAATAATAACAATACTAAAAATGTTGGGTTGATTTCACATGATTTATTTGATATTATAATGACACATTTTTTTATAAAATGAAATTGCATCATTTTTATTTAATACTTAATACATTACACAAACAGAAACCCGAAGACCATATTAGTCTACTACCTTTATAAACATGGAAACATAAACACTAGTACATTAGTGAACTAAATTATCTCCCACTAGGTTATTCATGACTGGAACCCTTCTTAGACACGTCATACATAATACACATCTTCATAACTTGGTGAAGTGAAAAATCCTGATGGTGATCTCTGATTCTTACTAAGGGTAATCAAGGGATATACGTAAGCATAATCATTAAAAAAAGGGTATCAGAAAAAAAGAATAACATTTTAACATTATAATCTACAAATAAAATATCATATAAATGAGTTAGGGTACAAATATTGTCTATTCATAATACACGAATCATAAGGGAACCAATTAAATTTCCCTAAAACCATAACATATGAATACATCATGAAAATGTGTAAGACATATAAAAATGTCACATCATTCCATAATAGTCAAGGAATATTTCAAAAATATAACATGGAACTTTATAGGGACTATAGCTATTGGGTGTCATAAAAAAACATCCCCAGTCATTGTCCTATACTTATAAGATATCGAGTGTCCCCATATTTCTATAGTGGATCAGGTGTACCTATATTCCATAGTGGATCAAGACTATCAATTTTATTAACATAATTATCTCATGAGATATAAATCATTACCCAATTAATTAGACGGTGATATAGGTCCCACAAATTTAAAAATGAAAACCATACATATGTGTTTCATAAGAACATAAATCATTTTTCATATAAGAACCTATGTAATATAATGGGTTTCATAAATTTCATTAAATAATAACATAACCCATGGAAAAGAAATGGGTTCCATAAATATCTTTACATAAAAAACATAAAAAAAACATAAAAATAATGGGGATTGTATCATTGAAAAATATCCCCATTAAAACATAGGTAACATAAAATAATTTTATCTTGGATGGAAAATAATCTTGAGAGATAACTTGAAAACAATTCATAAGGAAAATACCATTTCTTCTTTGAAATCATTTTCTTTTCTTAAAATACCGCACAATTTTAAA
The DNA here is from genome assembly GCA_963277665.1 of Viscum album. NCBI lineage: Eukaryota > Viridiplantae > Streptophyta > Magnoliopsida > Santalales > Viscaceae > Viscum > Viscum album. The sequence goes on from OY728159.1 coordinate 237,398,808, forward strand.
ATAAAATATTCTATTTTAAAATAATCTGATAAACGTGAATGGGAAGCTTCAATGAATTAATGATTCATGACAAAAAAATTATCTTCATACTGTATAAGTTAAAAATTAATCCTATCATAATTTTTCTAGAAAAGTCACAAAGTACCTTGTTTGGAAAATGGAACAAAGAATCATTTAAAACAATTTTGTAAAAAGAAAAAAATGGGGCAAAATTACTTTAATTTTTTTTTGAATAATAACAACCATTTTGAAAATATTTACACAAAACATGGACATTGAAGTGAAATATTCCTCATTGGATACTTAAAACGAAATAATCCCATATATTGATGGGACTGTGAAATAAACACTCATCAAATTAAAATCCATAGAATTGTATGGAATATGAAAGGAAAAAATATATACATATGATAGTAGAATAATGTTATGATATGACTCAAAAAATACATTCATTGTCAGTATATAAACCACATATATGAAATAAGTAGTATGTTTGGAATGTGTCCCACAAAAATAAATGTGAGACAAAAACCTCTAACCTTATGTCACGAATTCCATCATAAGGATTAAAAAAATAAGGTCTAATAAATACAATTTTATTATAAATATAAAAAATAACTATATTCATTTATATAATACCATATAATATTTACTTAATAATTTATGTTATTAATTTATTGATAAATCCTTGTTAAAATTATGTTTTGGGTAATAACAACTTTGTTTTTTGTTATGAAATTTTTTCCATAGCCCTCTTACATATATCATGATATCATCATATCCATAATGATAAAAATTATATAAATATAATATATATATTCAATATATATTAGTACATTATGATTCATAAAAGTGAGAGATATAAAATAAAATACACTATTCTAGGAGACAGTAGGCTTTACGTACGAGTGAATTCTATTTTCATTTTATTATCATATTAATAGAAACAATCATATAATATATTATTATTAATGAATACTGTTTATGTTATATATATATATTATATTCATTGAATTCATACTGATTACCATCTATGTGAAATTTATATTATAAATGAATCACATTGAACCGTGAATATGGTAAGCCATACGTACGCACAAGCGACGTTAGCATTTCCCAAAAGATTACGTGATACGAAGGTATATATCATATTATAATTATATAATTATAGTTATGTAATAAATATCACATATAAAAAATAAACCCATCATAATTCCTAATCATAAAATATGGTTCTGAAAATGAATTGTATCTCTATGTGCATACGGTAAGTCGTACATACACATGACAATACTTTTTTTTTCATTTTTTTATGGGAAGGGGGATGCATAATGGTGTATTAATTATCATAATAAAATTTAATAATATTTATGATAAACAATTTCTTATATATTTATATATATCAAATATTTATAGAAGGTATAGAATAATTCAAAAAGATAATGATCAGTTAGAGTTACTACATCTTCCACGAAACAGGTCCTTTAGATATCCTTAAAGGACTCAAGAGTTTGTCCTATGGGAAGAAAGGAACCTATATAAAATGAATAGATAATTTTAGAATTTTATTGTTCATATTTGTTTATATATATATGGAAAATTGTGGTGAAATGTGAGAGAGGGACCATGTGTCATTTTATAATGAAGGCGAGGGGCACTTTAGGAATTTCTTATAAAATTAATTTATAATAAATTAAATCTTAATAAAAATACCTCCTAAAGTACATTTATTCTATAATAAATTTTATACGGTATTAATAACATCAAACAATATATTTTAGACGTTTTTTGGTAGTATTTTAATCCTTATCATTTTGATTAGCCGTCTATTAAACCATTTTAATTTTTTTACTTCGGTAAACAATTTTTCTTAATTAAGATGACATAATTTTTATTTAAAAAGCATATGCTGATCAATAAATGTATAATTTATTATATTTTCTGCCATAAATTTTCTACCTTATTCTTATTTATTATTTTTATTATTTTTAACTAATTTTTTGAAATATTATATTTATAAAATATCATTAGTTTCAATTTTAACATTATTCATTAATTAACTTTAATTAAATACACAAATAAATAAAAATTTGAACCAATAAATTTAATAAATCTAAAATATGTCATGTTAACCTATAAAATAAATGTATCACCATAAATAATTCTAATTACATTTCTTTTAATATTTATTTTATCATTTAATGGATTGTTTTATCAATTAAATAATTTTTGTATCATCATTGTATAATTATTTATGATAAAAAAATTATTTAATAAATATTAAAAATAAATATTCTGGATTTATAAAAACCTTTTATAATTTATAATAATATAAATATTCAAGCTTATCTTCTATTTAACCCAATACTAACATGTTGTACTTATTAAAAGTAAGAGGGTTTCATTTTGTCACTCTCTTTTGATTTTAATATTATCCCAGTCATTTGCATTAGAAATTTTACTATAAATTATTAAATATAGAACTCTATGTGTTAATGGTATAATTAAATTCATCCAATAATATTTTTTCAAGTTTTATAGAAATTTTATAATATTTATAAAATTATTTTGACCTATAATTACCTTATTTTCTCTTAGTTGCAGTAATTAATATTATTAAAGATACTATTGATGTTAGAAAAAATAAGCTTATTTACTAAAGTTTTACCTCATTATTCCAAATATTATATCCATTTTTCATAATTGAAAACATATAATTTTATAATATTAATTTAAAATTTACCCTATTGAAAAAAAACGAGCAAATGAGTTTTTGAAGTGAAAATGTCCAAAAGACTGACACGTTTTTATACATAAAATAAATTTGGAATTAGTTATAATGACCTAAAATGTATTGAATGAAACAAATTTCATGTATCATTATTTAATATCAATAAAATATATAATTAAACACTATTAATTATTTCAATAAAAATAATTTTTTCAATTTCCTATTTTTCCCTATTCATCAAAACATGTAACTTATGAAAAAAATACCAGAAATTCAACCCTAGTAAATTTTGATATCCAACATTCAAATAAGACTTTTATATTTCATAAAAAACTTATAAAAGTTTCTAAAATTAGATTTATAATATGATCTCCATTATAATGTGATGAAACTATTTTTTTGAAAAAAAATTCTCCTATGCATAAAATTGGATTTTTTTATCATGTATAGAAAACACATAATATGGATGTTAATATAAAATTAAATATGTTATATATATATATATATTTCATTAATATTATTCAGTAATAGTCATTTGTTTCTTTATCAGTATAAAACACACTTTTACATTAAAAAACATTTCCTTTTATTTTTTTAAATGTTATACATTCATTTATAATTAATTGGTAAATGAAGTTTTTGTAAATCATAATTTCATAATTAAGTTATTAATATTAATACATTACATTATAAAGGTTCAAATATAATTTTATATTTTAAATATATATAATAATAAAATTATGTATCATAGAAAATTAGTGTTATATATAAGGTAATCTAATTTAGTGTTTCAAATAGCATATGAAATCAAAGAAATCAAATTATTTTAAAAATATATATCTCATAAAAATATCAGGGTGTCACGTTATACCCCCCATAAAATGAATTTATAACTCAAAATTCTTATGGGTTGTTAAAGGATTAATAGATGAAATTTAATTTTATAGAAACACACATCTTAAAAATAAATACTAAAAATTCTTCTTCAATAGGGAAAACTAGAAACATAAAGTGCGACGAAAGTAAATTATAACTAGGCTTATACATATGAGAACATATGTAGTAATTGAAAAAATGAAAATAGAAGAGAAATATAACTATCATGTTCCGAATGACACTGATATAGAACATATTCATGAAAAATTTAACAATCATAAGGCTATAAATTAGGGATTAGAAAATAAGTTACTAGGAATTTTTTTTGGGTTTCAAGATTCATTCCATAAAGCCAAATATTTAATATTAGAATAAATAAATAAATTATTTCATCAAATTTATTAATCATGATATCATACTTTCATTGGGACTTGATAAATTTCCACATCATCTCTTATTGCATTAAATGAAGGTGAATTTTTTGTTCCTAAAGCACTAACAGATAATGAAATCCATTGAATGGTAGATTATTCCATATATATTAATATAAAAAAGAGGTTATCAAAGGATATACAATATTCATAAATCCTCATATACAGAGATAATACATTAATCACTAAAACCTCATCAAAATTTCAATGCAAAAAGTTTTATAAATTGTTACCTTTATTTTGCTTACAAAATATTAAAACCCAAAACATTAGAAAAAGGTAAATAACTTTCAAAAATCAAATCATCATTAATACACCAAAAACTATATGTTTCTATTAATTTAATCATACTAAACATGTGAAGAACCTTATCTTGTGCTCTCTTGAAACATGATAATATCATGACTTACCACAAAACATTTGTGATAACTTGTATGGGTTAAAAAATTACTCTTTCCTGAAACCATCAAATTAAAAAATTATATTAAATTAATACATGATAACATAAAGCACCCTATCATATTATTAGTCCCAAGGTTACAAATACTATCCCATATTTATTATCATTACTATTCATCTTTTGATTTCATCGTCCAATCATCATGCACATATTAAGGGTTATCATCACATTCTACTATCACTTTTCATGATTACTATTATTATTAAAATATTCTTTAATGAAAAACTATGTGGAGTAATAATTATATTAGTTATTATTCATTAATAACATAAAATTACTTTTATAACACAATTCTTCAATTCTGTTACATAAAAACTCAATTATCGCACCACTTCATTATCATGCCCCACAATTCCAATAATGATCGCATGAGATTTCCCTTTTTTTGGACTTAATATGTTATTGAGATCAATCATCATCATTATCCCTAGTATTTAGGTGATAGTTAGGATAATTTCTATTTTACTTACACTTGAAGAATTGAAGTGTGGGGAGTTCGTTTTTTGGAGTCTCCACTCTATTTTCTTCATTATTTAACTTCTTCCCATGAAATTGATAGTAAATTATCGGATGACCATCAATCCCATAATTAAATCATTTACTAGTACCCTTAATATAGTTTCCTCCATGTTTCATTCCACACATTAAGAATAAAGGAAACTTCATCTTCTCCTCTCCATGGTTTTTATATTTTCCATTAAAATTTATCTTCAATTGTTATCTAAACTATTATATTAATATAAAAATTTGACCTCTATTTCCACATTTATGGAATATAGAATGATTCATTTATAGATAATAATTTCCCATATTGATGATTCCCTTTGGAGAAATGGTTTTATGCCACTGAATAGTATTTCAACCTTACTTTCAGGTAGGATGATAATTCCAGAAGCGTACATTGCTAGTCTTGAAAATTTTACTTAATAGGTTCTGACTGATTCCTCATCCTTTTTCATTAACTCAAGAAACTTCTTCTCCATATTCTTATGGAAAATAAGTGGAGATTACTTATTTAAAAATAAGTTCTTGAACTTCTCCCATTAAATAGAGTAAATTTAATCTTATTGCCTTGTATTTCTGATAAGATTCCACTATTGTTTCACTTCACCATCCAAACAATAGAAATCCAAAATGAATTTCTCTTGTTATAAACATTGAAAAACTAAATATATATATTAAGTGGTATGGATCCACCATTCATACATAAGTGGATTAGAAGACCCACTGAAAGAAGTTTTACATTGCCTCATTATGTACTCAACATAATGTTATTCCCTTCTTTTCTCATTTGTAATTTGAACATGATTACTATCTTGAGAAATATAATTGATCTTGGAAATGATTTTATTCATTAAAACTACAATAGAATGTGTTTTCTTAGGAGTAAAATCATAAATTTTTCCATTTTAATCACTACTAACATGGTTTTTTTGGTTTCAATCCATTTACTGAAGTGAAAAATCATAGAGTAAGAAATAGTTATCATAGTGAGTAACCACATAATTATGGAATAACACTTTTAGGATATCTAAATTATGACACTATATTTAATTTTGGACACCTTTTTTATCTTATGTTATTAATATCCAACTCATATTTAAATACATCATGGTGGTTTATTAAGAATTATTGGATTCCAAAATCATATCCCCCAGGAGTGTCAAACCAGGTGTACAGTAACTATCGTGGTCATGCACCAATTCATGATCAAGTCCTTCATAATATGATGTTTTTATGATTTTAACCCCTAAATAAATAATTTCCATATCTACATCTAGTTCTAGTATCCATATAGTGATGTATTAATAAGAAAAAACTCACTCTATCCATTAAAAAATAATCCCAGACATTTTCCAATAATTTTCCTTATCATTATACTTATCCGTAGACATGTCCTTAGGGTTCTCACTTAGGATTTCTTATCATAGTTTCCAAAGTATAAAAAAAAATTTCTCTAATACCAACTATGACAACACTAACTTTTTATTCAGTGACATTACATCATTTTTTTAGAATACTTAATACAAAACACAAACTGATTCCCAAAGACTATATTAGTCTAGTGACTCTGAAAACCTAGAAACAAAAACACTGGTACATAAGTGATATAAATTATTTATTTCTAGGTTCTTCATGACTAGAAAAATTCATAGAAAAATCATTCATAATACATATATTCACATCACGGGGAAGGGAAACATAAAGAAGCGTGAGATCAGATTCTTCGTTAGGGTAAACAAGGGAGATACATAATCATTATCCCAAACATAAGGGTATGAAAAAATGAGAATAAAATTATAAGGTCATACACTTCAAAAAAATATCATATATATTATTAAATACGTAAATATTGCATATTTATGAGACCTAAATCATAAAGGAATCAAGAATATATCCAATGAATCATAACATAGGATTAAGTCATCAAAATAAAGAAAAACTCATTCAAATGTAATATCATTCCCTACAAGTAAAAATGAATTTCTAAAACATATCAATAAACTTCATCGGGACTAAAAATTCTAGGTGAGACACACCACCATCCATATTTTTAGTCTATTACTTGTTTGATATCATGTTTCCACATCATCCCAAAGTGGATCGGGTTCCCCATCTTCCATAGTGGATCAAGCCCATCGACTTGATTCTCAGCATTATATCATGAGATAAAAATATTTACATAATGAATTGGAGAGATATATTGAATACACACATCACATAATGAAAACCATATATATTTTTTCCACAACAATATAAATCATTCATCATAACAGAACCTATTGAATGAAATTCGATTCATAAACATCATTCAATCACAACATAACCCACAGAAAGGAAATTAGTTTCATAAATATCATTCCATCATATACATAAAATCACAATAGGAATAAGAGGTATATTATCCTAAGAAAATATCCCCATTAAAACATAAGAAATATCAAATAATATAATCTTATATTAGAAATAATTTTGATAGATCATGTAAAAATAATTCATTTGGAAAATATACTTTCTTCTTGGAAAATGTTTTATTTTCTCAAAATAAAACTCAATTTTAAAAGTAAAATTTTTATTTGAAAATAAATATATAAAACATAATTTGAAGTTTAAAATGATTAAGGTTTAATTATAGTATAAAATTCCATTTATGTTGTACAAATTAAAAAAATATTCATTTTGTGCATACACTAGAATAGTCACAAAGTACCTCATTTGGAAAATAAAAAAAATTCCATTGAACCCATTTAGTAAGAAGTTAAAAATTTATAGAAATGTAATTGAACAATAATTTAATAATTTTAAAATTTTTTATGAAAAACTTTATATTATCCTTGGACATTGAAGATAAATATTCCCTAATAGAGACTTAAAACGAAACAGTCACGAATATTGATGATATTGTGAAAAAAGCTTTGTTGACTATATAATCAAAATAATCGTATGGCCCATGAAAGGGAAAAAATTATATTGATATAAAAATATCATAATATTCAATATTATACTCAAAAAATATATTCATATTCATTATATACACCATGTAGAAAAAACAAGTAGTCTATTTGGCTTGTGTCTCGTAGAAATAATGTAAGGAAAAAATCACATACCTTATGTCTTGATTTCCATCATATACGTCCAAACATCATGTATAATAAATATATTTTATTATAAATCTAATAAAAACCATATTAATATATATAATACCATATATTATTTATTTATTACTTTATATTACTTTCTTATTAATAATTCAATGTTAAAATTACATTTCAGGTAATAATTTCTTTTTTCTTCCATGTTTTGACTTTTTATCCTTATTCCTGAGGAATAGATCATGATTCTATCATATAAATAGTGATAAAAATGATATAAATATAAAATATATTTTTATTCTTTACATTTTTATTCTTGTTGATTCCTAAAATTTAGATATTGAAAATTAACTACACCATTCAACGAGATGGTAGGTCATACATATAAATGAATGTTGTTTTTATTTTTTTGTAACATAAAAATAATGAAAATTATAAGATTTATTTTTATTAAATAATAATTTTTATTTTATATATATTATATATATTCATTAATTTCATCCTAATTACCATTTTGTGAAATATATATTACAAATGAATCCCATCACAACGTGAATATTGTAAGCCATACCTACACAATGTCGACATTATCATTTCTAAAAATATTTTGTGGTAAAATGTAGGTATGATATTATCATTTATGATGAGTAATTATATAATCAATATAATATATAAATATTAAACCCCTCGTAATTCCCACTCATGAATGATTATGATGGAAACTGAATTGTATCTCTATGTGGAGATGGTAAGTCGTACATACGCTAGAGGGATACATTATTTTATTAATTGATGGAAAATAGTATATATAATTATGTGTTAATAATCATAATAAAATTTCAGAATATTTATAATTTATAATTTAGAATTTTATGATATATATAATATATTTATAAGAGGTATAGAATAGTAGGAAAAGAGAATGATCAGTTAGAGTGATTACCCCTTCTTTGAAATGGATCCTTTGTATATTCTATAAAGACTATAGAGTAGGTCATATGGAAAAAAAACTTCTATAATGTTACTAGGTAAGTGGAGAAGAGTATTTTAGAGATTTTGTTTAATATATAAAGCTCAATTTTGTGAAATTAGATGAGGTAGGAGGTGTCCTTTTATAATGAAGGTAAGAGGAACTTTTGGAATTTCTCAAAAATAAAAAATTATTATAAATTCAATCTCAATCCAAATATATAAAAACATCAATTTATTACAATATATGTTATGATAAGTTTGTAAAATCATCAACCAATATATTTTATAATTTTTTTTTGTAATTTAAAAATTATCATTTCGATTAACCTTTAATTATCCTATTTTAATTTTAACTATGGTAACAAATTATTCTATAAAAAGTGGATGTAATTTTTAATTATAAAGTGTAAATTGGACCAGAATTATCTGATTTATGATATTGGGGACCATTATTTGTCAAAATCATCCTTATTATGTATTTTATGATTTTTAACTAATTTAATAAAATAATATTTTAAAAAATATCATTAGTGTCAATTTTGAAACTATTAATTACATAGATTTTAAGAAAATACATAAAGTGATAAAACATCAAAAAAATTTATTTAATAAAACCTTCATATGTCATATTTACCTATAAAATTTGTGTGGATCTTTAACTAAGTAATATTATATTTATTTTCATATATATAATATTATTTAATTGATTGTTTCATTAATTGAATAATTATGACATCATCATTTTATAGTTATTTATGATAAATATTTCTTCAGTAAAAATTTAAAATAAAATTCCACAATGAATAAAGACAACTGATATTTTATAATAATATACATAGATGTGTATATCTTCTATTTTACCCTATAATAAGAAAAGTATAGTTATTAAAATATAGAGTGTGACATATTTTCACTATCTTTGATTTTAATAATATCCAAGTAATTTTCTCACAAAAGTATCCTTTAATTATTTAATTTGGACCCTCATGTGTTACATATCGAATTAAATTAATTCAATAACATTTTGGAATGTGTTTGGGAAATTTCATAATATTATTTTTACCCTTAATTACCTGATATACCCATAACCATGGTAATGAAATTTTTTAAAGTTAATATTCATATTGTCCAAAAATTAAAGGGAAAAATTTAATAAATATAAACTATATGATTAAAAATATAAAATCCATTTTTTCTAATTCAATAAACAGAATTTTCTGAAATTAACTTTAAAATAATCCCACTGATGGAATAAGAAAAGATGTTTTTAAAGTGAAAAAATCTAAACGATTGGCGATTTTTTATATCCAAATTATTTATGAAATTGTTTACATTGATAAAAATTGGATTAAATAACAAAAATTTTACATAATTATACTTTAAAACCAATCAAATATATAAATTATATCGACGAAAAGGCAATTTTCAATTAAAATTTAGTATATTTCAGTATTCAGCAAAACATGAGACTTATAAGAAAAATTAAAACAAATCAACCAAATTATATTTTGATATCCTAAATTCAAAAAAATTAGTTTATTTTCTCATATAAAAATTATTAAATTTTCAAAAATTATATTTCAAGTGGGTTCTCCATTAAAAGGTGGGAAAACTACCTTTTTGAAATATATTTATATTTTGTAAAAAATTGGTTTTATTCTTGTATCATGTCTAGAAAAAACATATATTGAAAGTTAAAAATTAAATTTAATAAATCACATATATATATATCATTAATATAATTCAAAAATATTTATTTATTTATTTATTGGTATAAAACAAAATTGTTCATAGAAAAACATTTATTTTTATATTAAAAAATGTTTTACATTCATTTATAATTAACAGGTCAAAGAATTACATATACCATATAATTTTATAATTCAGTTAATCATGTTCATAAATTTCCTTATAAAGACTAAGTTATAATTTTATTTTTAAAATAATTATAATAGTGATATGTTAATTGATGGAAACTCCGTGTTGTTTATAACACTAGCTAAGAAGGTGTTTCATGTAATGAAAGACATCAAATAAATCCAAATTTTTTTAAAAAATCTTACTCATAAAAATATCAGGGTGTTACGAAGTTTCATATACTATTTTAGTGACTTGGTTATCACCTCCAGTGTATGTACACATTGTACTTGTGAATTTTTTATTGAGTGTAATTTGTTGGATCATTTTGTCTTGAATTTTATCTGTTCAAAGAATTATAAATTTTTAATGAAAATTAAATTCTCATATAACACTATCTATGGGTGGTATCATTACTGTAGAGGATATTTATTACTTTGTTTGGGTCCTAACAGTTTAAATTACCCCTAAAATATGTTATTAAATTTCTGATATAAAATCAATATTTCACTATTTTATGTAATATTTACACTCTACATGTTGTTAGGTTCTCTCCCTTATATTATTGTAACAAATATTGTTGACTACATCAGAGATTTATTTATACTCTCTACTTTTGGATGTGCATGAAATAACTCAATTTTTTTTAAATATAAATCCCCACATAACATTTCCTTTAGTCATTATATTTATAGGTATATGAATTATTCTTAAAAGAATCATTTATTATTTGAGAAACAATGAAAAGTATTAATGTTGTATGGAACTCAATTAGTATCTCATGTAGAATAAGTTTTCATTACATTTATTTATTGAGAAATGGTGAATTTATTTTTGAAATTATAACTTGTCTTTGATGAATTATGATTCATACATTGATCAATTGAGTATTCATGGTTTAAAAATGATTATACTCTATTGGTCTGTGTTTCTCATCTCGTTTACACCATACTTATATCTGTCTTAATCTTTGTTTTCTCAAATTCTATAGGTGACCAAACATTTTATTTCATAATAAAATATATAGAGATATTTAAGAATCATCAACTTATTTTATTTCCATAATCAATAAAAAAATTCATATTTTCTCTTGATTGACAAATATTTCGAATTTCAAATGAAATATGTTGTTACGTTAAAAACAATAAAAAAACATGATTTATTAACAAATATGAATAAATAAAATAAATTTTATTTCATTATAATATAGTGAATGATGTTCATTAATGAGTTAGAATAGTGTAAAGGTGGATTTTTGTAATAAAACCTAGATACCACGCACATTGAAAATAGAGTATTCGGTAATTTAGTTTTAATTATTTTGAGTGCTAAGGTGTAACAAAAATATATTATTAATTCATTATACGATATATAAAAAATCGATATGATAAAACATCAGTATGTAAAATTTATTAATTATGAAAATTTATGCATGACCTCTATATACTAAAAAATAATAAAGTGTTTGGAAGATGAATTTGAGGAAAATAAAACATTGTAAACTAAGAATTATAATATTTTTCATTAATAGTAAATATATAACCTTATAATACATTCCCTAGAACCAAAATAGTTTAGTGTATTTGGATAATATATAGATAATAATCTTATTTTAGGAAATAAATTAAATATCTCCCCAATGTTCTTTAAACATAGTACACTTATTATTCACACCCTCCATAAAACCTTTCTTCATAATTTGGGGAAAGGAAAAAAAAGAAAGGGTGAGTCTATATTCTCAGTATGGGTAAAAAAATGATATATCAATTGATGATCATAAGTGAGCATATAATAAGTATAAGGGTGTGATATTATGATCATATTATTAGAAATCCATACCAAAATATTCTTATATCATAAATAGTAATCATGAAATAAATCTTTGGGAGTATATAAGAGATGAATCATAAGAGAATCAAAGGTCTTGAGAAATGATAATATAACATTTCTATAAGAACAAGTCATAATAGAGTTTCATAAGATGCGTGGCATAATCATAATCATTAAAATCTTTTATTATGTCTATCTACCAAGACAGTAATCATAAGTTGGGATTGGTTTTACACCTTTGTACCCATTTATTCTTGGGATAACATCATGTGTGCCCTATTTTGGGCCTATGAAAATATCCTATGTACACTCGTTCAAATCTGGGATAACCTCACATGTCCCATTAATATCATAAACATAAAACATTACCAAGTGAATTTTAATTATTTAATGGACCCTCCCTTTTTATAATCATAATAAATTATTATGTTATTTATATGATCATAAAAACATTTATCATTTCATTATAACTTAACACTTGTAAAAGAAAAAAAGTTTTGAAAAGATTTTATCAGTATATTAAGTAATCATCTATAGAAAGAATAAATATTATAATATTAGATCATGCAGAATTGAAATCGTAAGTAACATCATAAAATGTTTTTATATATGATAATTACTCTAAAAGAACACTAGAAAATTTATGGAGAAAAATACTCTTTCCGTTATGAAATAGAATAGTTAAAAATATGAAAATTTCTAGAATATTAAGAAAAAAATTTTCATTTAAAATAACAATGGAAATGTGTAAACTATGCTTTAAAGAAAAGTTTAGTTATTATAGTGGTAAAATCATTCGTACGGTAAATGGTAAAAAAAATATTATGTTCACATATACTGTAAAAATTAACACTATTAGATAATTACAAGAAGATTCATTTTAACACTTTTTTTAGATAGAAAAACAAGGGTAAAAATGAATAAAATCCATTGTTATTGAATATATAAAAACATTAGTTAATTTTTTTAATTAAATTATGTACATGGAAGAAAATGATTCCAAAACAAAGAGAAAAATTGTATTAGTTTTCCATAAAAACATTCATTATGAATTATGAGCACATAGAGAGAGGAAATCAAAAGGAAATGTGAAATCTCTATAAATAACCATAAGGGAATAAAATACATCATATTTATGTGATATATATCATATAATTTAATTATAATATATTTAAGTATAAACCATCTTGGTAAAAGTGAGATTATCACATTAATTCTATACAATTATTGTAACTTCATAATCATAACACCTAGGAGGGAAATAAAAAAACAAAATATTAAATCTCATTAATATAAATTTATTCATCATATAGAATATAAAAATTGAAGTAATGTATTATAAAAATTAAATGATAGGTGAATATCACATATGTCTCACAAAAATAAAATTGAGAAGAGAAACCCCTACCTAATTATTGAATAAATTCATAAGTTATTTTAACCTTTTTCATATATAAAATTTAAATCTAAAATAATTACCAACAACTAATGATAGAGATGGAAAATTAATTATATCACGACGTGGGGGTTGTAGACCACACGTGCTCTTGAGAACTAATTTCAATACTAATTTAAAAGAAAATATGTGTAAAATCATTGTCCCATAATCTTAATAACATCTCAATATATTGATCATAATTGATTCATTATGTTATTATAGAAAAAATATATTTTTAAAGGATGTAGAAGAAGAGATATGTTTTGAAAGAGTTGTGTAAGATGACTATCTTATCTTTGAGACAACAACATTCTAATATACCTTATGCTTTATAGGATGGTTTTAGGGTAAGACGAAACGTAGAATAAAAAAGAAAATTAATCTATAATGATTTTTAGGAATTGATTTTATAATATAGAAGGCTCAAATTGTGTGAATAAGTAAGTACAAAAGGTTGTATTTTATAATATTAAAGATGGATGCATATGGAATTGATTAATAGATTTCAATAATATATGGTCACATTCATGTGAATGTAGACAAAAATGAAAAATATTAATAATATATGATAATTTACGATTTAAATATAATTAAGAAATAATATTTAGATATTTTACATGGAATTTTTAACCGTATCTCTTAGTTTAACCCCCTGGTACACCTGTTTTCACAAAAAAATGGTAATAAATTTTTTAATGTTTTTAATATTCGTTATGACCAAAAATTTCGAGTCATTACTAAAGATAGAAATTTTTAGTCCAACTACTTAATCTAATTTATCATCTAAAATTTTTATAAATTTTAGAAATAAGTTTTAAAATAAATTTTGAAAACACAATAAAAAATGTTTTAGAGGAATATTTATAGGACCATAAAACCTCATTTATATTCATTAACTTCATAGTAAAATGTTTTAAATGAATGATAAAATATTTTATTGATTATATATTCCAAAAATGTAACTAAAATAATTATTCAATATCGACATATTTATTTTATTATGTTAGAAATGCATTTCACACATAAAAAAATATTTATAAAAATAATACTCTTTTTACCATTAAATGAATGTTTCTTCATTAATAAACATTAAATAAATAATATATTAATTATTATTAATAAATTAACCATACATTTCATTAAAAATATTCTTAAATAGCTACCAATATATATATTTTATATAAAAAATAATAACACCTAAGAAATTATACTTCTTCGAATAAATATGTCTTTTAATTATGTAAGGATTTTATTAAAAATTAAATAATTATATATTTGGTATTAGTATAATAATTAATAATGAAAACATTAATATAAATATATTTCTTAATATATTTATTTATATTCACACTTTCCAATCCAATAGATGGGTTATCAATGTCATAATATATATCATTATTCATTTAGAACTGTGGTTTTGTGTATTGCATGTTATTAGATACATTAAATTTATTAAAAAAGAATACATATATAATAATAGTATTTTATAGAATTTCAATCCATTTTAAATAAGATTAATATGTTTTATGGGTACATCTTTACTGTATCAAAGTGGGATAACATGGATGAAAAAAATGATTATTAGTCCAAACTATCAATAAAAAACATAATTAATTTAGGAATTTTTATGTATATCTATTCTAAACCAATTACTGATAATAATTTCAAGCCTTTAAACATCCATAATATCCTTTTTTAAAAATCTATATTCAATAAAATTTCAAATAACTTACATTTATAGTTTTTAATATATGATCATGATTATAATTTTTCATTTATAAAATTTATTACTATGTCAAAATTTAGATTCAATTTTCCAATTTATAGTATATTTAGTTATTTAAGCCTCAATAAGTGGACCTATATTGTTTTAGTGGATATAAACAATTAATAGGTACATGAACACACTAAAAATATATTCATATAATAAGTCAAAACCAATTTCTTGAACTGTGAAAGAATATTTTATATATGAGTGATTTGAATACTATTTTTTTCAAATATTGAATATTTTATGGGGGAAATGGTATAATGTTGTAAATGTACAATATCCTCATTGAAGATGGGGAATTTATTGATCTAGATCACATAAAATGGATTCAACTACATCATCCCATGTTTTCAAAAACCCAATCAAGTGTCAAACATGTAATGTAGGTAAAAATATATTCAAAAAATTAAAATTTCTAATTAATTATTTTAATAAATTATGTTCCCATGGGAATATTGATATTACCATGAAAACTATTCATACTGAATATAATATAAATATGATGAGTATATTAATTATTCTATACCACACTAGTATAAATCAGGAGTGTGACATTACGTTTTATATATTTTACTAAAACACTGATGTTATCTTATTTCAAGTAAAAGGATAAAATTATTTGCCTAAAGAAACCATAATGATATGATTAGGTGATTCATGGATACATTTGAAGGATAATCTATCATCGTAACTAAGATTAATATTAATGTAATTTTTTGGATGTTTATATAGAATTAAAGAATATATTAATGATAAACCTATGTCTGTCTTGATAAAAAAAGAAATAATTTTATTAATGTGAAAACATTCTCTTGGAATATATATTTCATGTTATATAATATAACTCCACCTAAAATAGAAAGGGTTTTACATTATACACATAAATTCTTGCTCATTATGGGGTGATGATTCCTCAATTTTTTTTATCCAAACGGATATTATAGTGCAATTAAAAAATAAATATATTTTATTATGGATTATTCCAACACTCATATATTTATGACACACTATTGTTTAACCCAATATGATATATATATTGTTTAGGTTTCTTTTAATAAGTCATTAAATACATTTATATGGGTTTATATATATATATTTTTGTATTGTATGCATGTTTTACCTAGTTGATGATGTAAAGATAAAGGATGAAGCATAAATTAATATTTTCAGTTAAGATGAACTAATGTAAACATGATTAATATTAGAACATATTAAAGAAATTATAATAGAAAATAGAAGGCATTGATTCCTTCACATGATATATAATCAATAGAGAAAAGTGTTTGGCAAAATCACTTCCCAATGGACGGGTATTACGGTGTGATTTCTTTATGAGGATGATTTTATGTATTCTGAATAAAAAAGGAAGGGATATTATTTAGATAAATATTATAAAATTTTATTTTAATTATATGAAATCATATTTTTTCTATGATTCTTTATTTATAATATATGCTTGAAAAATAAATGATCTTGAAGTCAATGATGCACCCGAATTACAATTTAACAAAATGTTAGGATTTTAAGGGTGCAAAAGTATAATAGGTTAGGTATTTTCATGAGGTTTTTCATATGATATCATTATACATCATTTCATCTATTATAACATAGATAATAAAAACTAAATTTTAATTGGGAAGATGTAAAATTTTCGTAACTAATAAAGTTGAGTAGAATCTTTTTTAAACCATAATCACTATAACTATGCCATAGTTTTCATAAAAACATATTAATTTAGTAGAAATGTTGAATAAGTGTGATGAATGATCTTCTAGAATTATAGAACAAATATAGGGTAAACACATCATTTATATATTATATTAACTTTAGAATTAATGAATCTGATCATTCAGGAATGATTTTGGTTATTATTGGTATTTTTTATTTTATCATTACATTTTTGTAGCTTGTATAGGGTTAAGTACTATATAATTTCTCCTATAATTATTTATTGGTAAAAACCAAGAAACATTGGCATGTGATATTGCATATTTATCACATTGGACTATTATCTCCTAAATAGTTTATGAAAATTGTAAAAATCCACATGTGTTTATGTGTTGTTATATTTTGGTTCACTATCTCTCAAAATTTTTATCAGATAATATATATATATATATATAATAACTATAAATGAGGTTATGTTTTTTATAAAATATATAAATTCTTTTATAAGACATTGGTCACTGATTCGACACCCAAGTGTCTCCAAATATTTTCATTCCTTATCTCACATTGATAGCTTACTTTTATATTTTGGGGTATATTTTATCACATTTTTCTTGTCTACTAATTTATAAATAGAGATTTCCCTCTCACATATAGGGCTTCCTACAATTATTTTCAGTAGTAATGGATTTGGTCCTCTTATTCTTCACGCATCATCCCTCACTTCAATGGGTTTTTCCCTATCAGTGTTTCACATCCCACTATTCTATTATTTATCTATTTCAATTAGGGTTTCATCCGTAGATTATACTTTAATCCTATCATGGTTTTTTCCTTTTATGTTTGTTCCATTTCAAATTTGTCTTCTCCTCCTTAGTGTACCATTCTTCCTAGTATTGGTGGAAACAGTTTGCACAAGAAAATCTTAATGTTTACAACCTCATTAACTATTCATCATTGTTCCTTATAACTAACCTATCATGATAGACACCATATTGGAATGTTGGGATGGTTTTTATAGTGTTTTGGGATTATGATTATTTTCTTGGTTTTTAGTTCTTCCAGTGATTAAATATCGCTTCAACATGGAATCCATTGTTTTTGTGATGGTGGTTTTCTTTTTTCCATTTTTCACTATTATATCTTTAAAGAATGGTGTCTTCCACCATTATCACCCTGTACTATACTCTCACTGCCTAACCCATCATACCAGACCCCATCATGGCCACAATTTTTTGGGTTGGTGAAGGTAGATTACCTAGTGATGGATTAAATATGTGTGTACCTCAGCACATTTGTATTGCCTCTAGCCCATTTAGCTAGTGTTTTTTTCATAGTTATGACTTGTCATTATCCACATTCATCTTTATTGTTGCAACATTAGGAATATGGTGGTGGTGTATTCTCATTCCAATAATGGTTCCATCAAAAAGTATTTATTTGAAAAGAACTTGACTTGGATGACCTGACACGTCACCCAATATAGCCTGTAACATGGCCTAAAGGGAATTCTTGACCACCAAGGGATAGATAACAGTGAATGGGAATCAATGAAAAAACATTGAATTATATTCTAGATAAAAAAGCTAATAAGCTAGGAGTCCCACTATG
Organism: Viscum album; assembly: GCA_963277665.1. Taxonomy (NCBI): domain Eukaryota; kingdom Viridiplantae; phylum Streptophyta; class Magnoliopsida; order Santalales; family Viscaceae; genus Viscum; species Viscum album. The sequence continues at coordinate 237,418,046 of OY728159.1, forward strand.
AAATTCAGTGTGACAATTTACAGGTTGTATAATCTCACACATAAAAAACAAATGAATTATATAAATACATAACATAAAATGGAATAAACATGTTGCTATAACTATTAAATAGTAAATAAACCATATTTTTCATCTAAACATTACAAAAAATACTTTTTAAACTGAATCAACAATAAAAATACAATATAAACTGAAAATGAATCTAGGTCATAGATTTCAGCATATCATCATAATAAAAAATTTAATCAAATGAAATATAAAAGAAAGAAAACAACTAAAACACATCCCCACTAATCAAGTGAACCAACCTCACTTCTTTCAAGTAACATGCACAACCCAATATTAATTGGACAATGCATCATACACTAGGAGCCTATACTGAACATGTACTAAGATTGGATTAGAAAAAATGTAACATCATAGGTAACTATAGAATAATAATTTTACATATTTAATAGTATTTCTGAATTCGCTAGTGATTTTACATTAATTGGGATTCTATATATGATAACATATTTGACACACAAAAATGGGTTTCTTTGAATTTTTACGTTGCACACAAGACCGAGTTATACAAAAAAATTAAATTATTAATATTATTATTTTAAATGGGAGGTATCAGCTAGACATTGTACTGTTAAGAAAGAACAGAACTATCTTTATCATGTTCACAAATTTTTATTAAATATTTTTTTCTCATGTCTAATAAATTTTATGGGATTAAAACAATAACAATTCTGATTTTAAGCAAGAAAAGCTCTAATATTTTTAAAAGGTCATTTTACCACCTATTGATTGTCATCCTTTATAAAATATAAATTTTAAAAATTTTATATGTTCTATTTGAAAAAATAATCATTATCTTTGGAAAAGTGATATTGAAATCTACGTTGGTTTAATTTTGGTATTTTGTTTGATAAAATTCATTTTTTATTAAATAGGAAAAAATAAACATTTTATTTCAAAACTATTTTTTCATTTAATTTTTTGATATACATAGGTTATCCTATTTTTTTTTGTTAGAATGTGTAATTATATTATGTTTTTATAAGTTAATCTAATATAGGTTATTATAATAAATTTCACATTTAAAGTAGATAAAAAACATTGTGACCATTTGAGCGTGTTTACTTCAAAAAAACCGGTTTTCACGATCCTTGAACATGATTATGTTTAAATTAATTTTACCACTTTTGTGAATTTAATTTTTAAAAATGTACATACATGGTTTTGATCAATATGAAAAATGTGATCAGATAGAATCAAAATATTTTTTGTTCTATAAAAAGATCAGTATTTTATTTACATGATTAGAGGTAAATCTGGTAATTATAGGAAAAAATAATATTATAATAATATAAAACTTTCCTAAAATTTGTCCTCACATTAGTGGATGATTTATTGTCGACCAATAAATTCTGTGATCCAATATTGTGACCTTTTTTGGACACTTGGTTGTTATTATGACATTTTTAACATTTCATTTATAATAAAGGCAAAGTTGTCATAAATATGTCAAATATTACTAAAACAATTTTAATATACGGTTATATATGAGAAATATTTGACTATAAATAGTCCATAGAAAGATAAATAGATTAAATAAATCATAGTAATTTATTAATAATTTTTAGGAAGTAAATAATTAAATTAAATAATGTCACAATGGTTATGTAGTAATTGATTAATTAAATGAAGTATCAAATAAATAATATTAATGATATTAAAATAAATAAAATTTGAAATATTTTATTCTTGAAAATAATTTTATTAATTCCATTGACATTTAATAAATTGGTAAATGTATTTTTTTCAAAGGAAAAAGTTGTTAATATTTTTTTTAAAAGAAGTCAACTAATGAATAGTGTCAAAATTGACATAATTCATAACTAAAAATATAAAATATATAATTTAAGGATATAAAATTTATAAAAATACTATATTATACCCAAAATTTTATATTTTTCCAAATTCTCATCACCTACTCATTTATTAGTAATTTGGCATGATTTGTTGAATATTTTAAATCTAAAAGTGTAAATTACTTAATAAAATGGTAAGAGTTAAAATGGTTAAAACATAAGGATAAGGATTAAAAAATATCCAAAATTTATTTAATTTTTATTGGAAGAATTTAGTTCAGCCCATACACATGATATCTTTGAAATAAATATGTTTTAGCCAAATTTTGATCAAAATTTAATTTATACTAATTGTATTCTTTTAATAATTCCAACGGATCCCCTCCCCTCTATTATATAAAGGTATCCATTCCTCTATATTCTATACACATCAAAAACCATTTGGTTTGTTAAATATCAAGAAACAACATTTCTTATAATCCCTCCCCACATTCTTGAATCCTTATTTTAGGTATAACACAATATTTAAAGGTTTTAATGTGTTAGGAAAGGCGATCATCCGAAATAACGGTAATGTTTTTATTTTAGTGTTTCAATTTTATTTCTTCTTCCACTTCCTTCAAATAATCTTCATTAATGATGAAATAATAAATCCAATATAATGAATATACTTATCTTTTATTATGTTAATATCCCAATACAAATCTATCTTCCCATCCATTAAATGGGAATGAAATTAATATTTCTTGTGAACGTGTGAGATATCACCTCCACGAACCGATCTAATTAATTTTCCATAATCGTCTCCCATGAATGGTTATAATAAGTGAATTAAGTTACATATTCTATATTCATGACATATAAATCATTATAAGAAAATAATATATCAATTAAATTCTTACTTTACATGCACATAAAAATGATAATGTCGTTCGTGCGTACGTATGAACAATCACCACCACGTTGTGATGTGACTCAATATTATTCATCACATAACATGAATATTATATATAAATATGATTAATATTATATTAATTATGTTATTATCATTCTTTATTGATAAAATAATGCTTACCTTCTTTCCATAATGATCAATGAAAAATGGAAAATGTGACTCATTTGTACGTATGGGATATAATCTCCATGATTTTTACATTATTCATTTTTTTATAACTTTACATAATAGTTTGATCAATAAGTATAATTTACGTATATAAATGATAATTATTCCATGATTATTATTCAATATATGATGGACTTATGTTCACTTTTACTAGTGAAATTTTACCATGTTCATTTTCGACTCAAGTGCCGAATATCGAAAAAACATCCGAAATGAACTCAAATAATTATATAATCATTGTAACATGGTAAATAATGATTTAAATGGAATAATAAACATTTTTAGGTTCTAAAGAAATTATCAATTAACCTAATATTATTATTCAGGAAGAATAATGAAGATACATGATGAGTCAGACTTGAGGTAAGGGACTTTGTTTCAATCTCTTTTCCTTGAGGAATATCTTGATGTTATAAAAGTTTATTATCCTGTAAAATGTATATACAACCATTTTAACACATTATATAATTAATTAGTATATTATCATTATATTAAAATTTTTATAATGTTATTTTTTGATGATTTTTTTTCATGTGTTCCTCAAGTGGTAAGGGGCTCTTTAACTAAAAAATCATTTTAGATGTTTTAAATATTTATTCTTATAAAAGCTTATTTTTCATGTCCATGTTTTCTAAATGATTTTTATGAATTCATTTATATGTAAATGAATGTTCTAAATTGTTAATTTATTTCAAATGTTTCCAAGTGGTTTGAGACACTTTGATTCAAATGAATTTTTACTAAAAGTTTTAAATGGTTTTGGAAATGGATCGAAAACTTCAATATCATGAATTTATTTCTTATGATAGCATATAAAAATTTTAGGAGTGAAATGTTTATAATTAAAATATTTTATATGTAATTAATATGTAATGGTACATTGAAATTTTAAGGGTGGTTACATGATAAACCAAAGATAAGTGGTTCTATGATAAATTAAGAATGTGTGGATACATTGTAACCTCCAATGCATTGGGTATGAAAGTTGGTCGTATGGAGATTCCATTTTTAAGTGTGAAATGTGTGTAAGTTGGAAATTTGGTTATTCCATTTAAGTATGATTATTTCCATGTTACCTTTTTTATGTGATATATTATTTTTATGGGTTTTAAGTTAATCTTTTGACTACAAAAGGGTATGAAATGAGCTTATAATCAATAAAGATTACTTACTACTTCTTAAAGATGAAAAGTATTATATTATGATAATGTATTCAAGTTTTATATGTTTTGACATGGCTACCAATGTTCTTTCTTTGTGTATCCATTACTAATATTTTTATGGTCATCCAAAATTTTAAAATTCTTTACACATGATTTAAGGAAGATTAGAGAAAAGTATGGGATCACTTGAAGAGTTATGATTAGTGAACCTGAAAATAATCCATGTTTTATTTTAAAAGTTTTGGTTTTATGACAAAAATTGAAAGTGAGTAGAAGGGTTTAATTTTTTATATTTTAGTTGTTATAAATGAGTTATTAAATAATTCTATAAATCTCTAAACCTAAAAATATCCTAAATGTGAATTTAAGTAAAATTATTGATTATGTGATGTTTAATGATGGGTTATTATAACAAAACCTAGAAGGTACCCTCCACACACCACATTCATAACCTTTAAGCGTAAATATATATTTTCACAAGTGTGATATATATATATATATAAAGATATTATTTCTACTGTCTAATAATAATAATAATAATAACCTCGATAACTCTACCATTGAAATAAAGTGGAACCACCATTTAAAAAGTTGAGAAAATGATATATAACATTAATGATACTGGACACCTCAATTTATGAAAAAAACAAAACCCATCCCTATCATTTAATTTTTTTTTAAAAACTCCATTTTAAAATAATATAAAAGGTTCAACCAATCCATGTGAAAAAAACTTGAAAAATTATACCCCACAAATCAAAGGAATAATGTACAAATAAGTATGAAAATGGTACCGCAGATCCTAGTGAGAAAAGGAGGATACAACCTGAGTCTGGAGTGATGATCCTCTAAAAATCATCAATTGAAAAACTAATCATATGTACCAATTAAAACCTGATATTTCACTATCTATTTTCTTGAATAAATATCATGTTTGATAGTTTTCTCTATAAGAAATGCTGTTCTTAGATGAATGTTGTGATACATTTTGAATAACATAACAACTAAATATGATCGTTAAAACAAATTCATTGAATTATCATGGATGAATATGAGAAACCAGATTATTAAATATTTTTATAATGAAAATAAATTCAACTTTTCACTTAAATGATATTCAATTAGTTTATCCAAATAACTAATAAAGTCATTTTATGATTAAAATATATTTTTATAAAATGTTCACTTTTTTCTAGAAATATAGTATATCATGGTTAAAAAATAACAATACTTATTATTGATACAAATATTATATTAACAATCAATCAATTATTAATATATATGAATTTAGAATATATAATAGTTATCATTTTTAAAAAAATTGTTTTCCTAAATGAATGGTTTTCCACTATATTTTCAATTTTTTTAATATTAAATTCTAATATTTTATAAATTTAATTTGATAAAAATAAATATTTTTTTGATCTATAATAATAATAAATATTAAAGAAGAACTTTTGAGATTTTTTTAAAATAATTCTTTCTTGGTTAATTGTAAATAGTATCATTTTTATAAAGAACATGATGTAAGAACCTGTATTTTATTTTCTAGAATATCCTTCTTTTCTAGTTTTCTTTTTAGGAAAAGAGGAGTTTTTGGAAATTTCAAAAGGATACTCCATTTACTGATAAGTACAAGTCGTGTACTCAGTTGTCGTAGGTAGCTGTGTGCTGATAGTTTAATGGCCGAACACATGGTCATATGGGGTCACCTGGAGGCCACCTAATGCAGGGCCTAGTTAAGGTAAGTACACAATGTGAACTATTAGAATACATGATGTGTAATTTATTTTTATTTCATTAAATGGTCCAGGTTTGCGTCTAATCGACATAACACCCTTCTTCTTTGTTCACCTCGTCCAAGAGCGACTGTATGAAGTGATTATTCTCGGATCCACCTATAACGACCCATACTTTACATACATTGTTATTAATTGAAAATAGAAGTACACTTATTACAACATATAACAAAACCATTAAAGGACCGCATAGGTATAGTGTCTTTAGAATCTCAGAAACATAAACAACTGGTTCATAAAGCGTCTACACTGTCTCCCATTTATGTGATCATATCTATAGTCCCTTTTGGCATATCTTACTCAATAACCTTCTTCCTGACCTGGGGAATGAAAACATACAAAAGGGTGAGCTCAAATGCTCAGTAAGGGTAAACAAAAGAAATATCAATCACATCATATTTATAAGAACATAACATTTTGGAAATCTTAGTGTACAAAAGAGATCAAAATTTTATAACATGGGATAAATCATGGTAGTGAAATTTAATCACAATAATCATAAACTAAAACATGAAGCTTTGTGGCATATACACATAATCATAGAGAATCATTTCTTATTAGTCAAGACTCATTGCCAAGAATATCTTAGTGGACAAAGTCCATTTCTGAACCGAGTTCATTCCATGTTTCAGTCTCGTTTCACTGAACTGGTTTAACCTCCCGTTCTAGCCATGTCTATCTCATGAGATATAAAATCTTTACCCAATGCATTGGAGGGATATATAGGTCCCACCCATCTCATAATTATACCATTCTTATGTGTCCCACAAAATCATAAACCATACATCATAGCATAACCCATGTAATAAAAATGGGATTCATAAACATCGTGACATCATAAAACAATTCATATAAGATAAAGGAATTCATAAAAATAATTCCATCACAACTTAATCAAATCAATGTATTAATAGGGATAGAAACAGAACCCTTTATTATCATAGATGGAAAATAATTTTGATAAAACACTTGAACTCCATTCTTGAGGGAAATATCCTTTCAACTTCAAAAACACTTTTCCTTTCTTAACATGCCATACAATTCTAAACTAAAAGAAGTTGATTAAAAATAAACATGAAAACTTGTAAAAGAAGATTCTTGGAAATAATGTTTTAAAAATCCATTCATGCTGTATAAGTTAAAAAATATTCTTCTCGTACTTTTGTCGGAAAAGTCAAAAAGTACCTCGTACGAAAAACGAAAAAAGATTCCTTTCATATCATTTACTAAAAACTCACCGAAGGGTAAAATTGGATTTAAAAAATTGTAGTTGGATGTAAATAATATTACATATTGAGGAAACATGGATGTGGATGATAGAATACACCCCAGTAAATTCCAAAGTATAAACAATCTCAGATAAAAATGATATTGTGAAATTTCCTGTACCTTAGGTCCAATTTGCTTCGTAAGTGTCCGAACCTCCTGTATAATGATTTAAATAATGTCATTGACTTATTCCATAATCATACACATTGTTATGATATGATATATGGTCATATTCTTATCTTATTATTAGTAATATTTCATTGCTACTTGTTATTCGGGTGTTTATTACTTTTTGTTCTTATGCGTGTTTTGTCGAATAAATTCTTATTATTCTTTTTAGGTTATAGATACCTCATTTACAGAATGGTATTAGTGTAATATATATAAAAATTATTCAGTCAATTAATTTATGTAATCATTATGCAATGAAAATCATGTAGAACGAGTCACATCACATCGTGGAGACGGTATTCCGTACATACGCACGAGTGATGATATCATTTCCATGATCATGGAATTGTATTGAAGTGTATGTATACTATTTGAGAATCAATATCAATTTACAATAATCATATATATTCATTCTTTACACCATTATACCCATCAAAGTAAGGTGGTGGTGGAAAATAGATTACACCACGGCGTGGAGACGGTATTCCGTACGTACGCACACGCGGTGATTTCATTTTCCATAGGACAGATAGATGGGGAAATAGGGTTGTTTCATAATTATAATAACATATCAGTATATGAGTGATACTAATGTTTTTAATTCATAATGAAACAACTAATGAAGAATAAGTGGAAGAATAAATAAAGTTGAAAGAATCGGTAACAGACCTTACCTCTTCTTTGAAGTGCTTCTTTGAGACCTCCTTTTAGGGCACTAAAATTGGTCTTTGAAGAAGACCGGGACCTCTAGGATGTTTCTAGGGAAGTGTAGAGGAGAAATTGGCAGGTTTTGGCCGAGATTGAAGGCTCAAAGTGGTGTGAGGAAGAGAGAGAGGATGTGCCCTTTTATAAGGGAGGAGAGGGGCACCTTTGGAAAAACTAAAACTATTATTTTATTATAAATCCATATTCGGTTTCAAATAGCTCCAAATTGATTTATTTAGAAGATAAGGTGGGGATGGGTCGAAATCCTCTCATAAAATAGAATTTGGACAATTTTATTTTACTATTTTAACCTTATCATTTAGATTTAACTTTAAGATAGATAATTTTACTTTTACCGTGTCTTTTTGTGTTCTTACACTATAAGGTTAATAAACTTACTATAACAAGCCAAATGAACCCCAAGTTGTTTATTATTAATATATATAACCGTATATATGTCATTTGTACAAACCTTATATTTTTAGGAATAAAATAAAAATTAATAATATAATATTTGTTTTAAAAACTATTTTATGTCAATTTTGACACTATTTAGTAATTGATTTTTGTAAAAATCATAAAATAATTATTCGTTCTAACAAAGTTAATTACATAAATAATAACATGTCATATTAACCTAGAAAAGTAGTGGAATTTATAATAAGTCTCAAATTATATTTATTTGGGTATTTATAACATCAATTATGTCAATATTTCATTAATAAGATAATTAATGCATCATCTTTGTGTCATAAATAAATTAAATTATTTAATGTCTAAAAATTACAAATAAAATACCATTATGTAATAAATAGTTTTATCTTTATAATTAATATTTATAGTCGAATTTAACTTATGTATAACCCTATATTAAAAATTATTTACTTATTAAACTTTGATTTTAACAATTTTAACCCTTCTTTAAATAAATTAATAATAAATGTCCTAATCTAATTAAAGTGGGCCTAAATGGTCATATGTTATTTATAAAGTTGTTTTTGGTCGAATTAAACTTACCCAGTAGAATTAGGACATGTGTTATGGTAATAATAGTATCATTTTTACCCTTAATTACCCTATTTACTTTTAACTGTGGTAAAAAAAGTAAAAAGTTACTATTCACCAAAAATTATTTTCATCTCATTGAACCACATTTTACTTAATGAAATCAACCGTGTCCCTATTATTTTTTAAATTCCACTCACAGAAGCAGTAAAATTATGTTTTATGTAAATTTGAAAATTCTCATAGGAGGTGGGTAAAAGACGGTGAAAAGTTCGATAAAATTTTTATATATCTAAAATTATTATAAAACGAATTCAATGAATTGCATTGAAATTATATAGGTATTATGTATCAATTTTGACCTAAAATAAATTTAAATAAAATAAATAATTATTTAAATAAAAATTCAGTTTTTAAATAGTAACCTAGTGTTTTCACTATTCATCAAAAATTGAAAGTTTCCAGAAAAATACCAACGTTTCACCCTAGGATAATTTTGATATTCCGAATCCAAAAATGAAGTCCATTTTGAAAAATAAAATTTAAAAAATTTCAAAAAGTGGTTATTAATATTCATAACGACTAGTTTTAATAATATTTTAATAGCATATCGTTGTTTAGAGAAACTCGGTATTACGTACGACGCAAGCTATCAAGGAAGGTCGCGATTGCGTGTAAAGAAAGACAAGATAGAATTGTGTGTAGTGAAATATTCCTTTGATGATTTATATAAAATAAAAACAAAATATTTCTTATAAAAGTCTCGGGTGTTACACCCCCGACTCATCATCTGTTCTCCGAATTGATTGTCGCATATTGCGTTGGTATTGCCACAGTATTCTCTTCCCTCTTCTAGAGCCCCATCTCTTAATTTCTGCTCTTTCGTGTTATATCTGTGGATAAATGTTCAAGATGTTTTTGTAGATCTACAACACTCATGGTCAAATCAAAGGTTGGGATTCAAATATATCGATCGTACAATGCCAAGGTAGGTGGTTTGTGTGTTTTCATTGTTTTTCTTTTTGTTATATGTCCAAAAGTTCCCAATACCCTTATTAGGGGTATTGTGTGTTTATGTTTATTATCCCTATTCTTTCATTCTATGCCTTGTGTTCTTGATTAGAGGATTTATGTTTATAAATAAGGTTATTTACCTTGAAATGGATGTGTTTCCCATGTTTTCTTGATATTGAATGTTTGGACTAGCTTTTCATGTTAGGCTGCTTTGTTTTCCAAGCCTAGTATTGTTTGGATGGAGTGATTTTATTTGACATGATTTAATATATTGTAGACTATTTAGCCTTGTAGTTCTTGGTATTAACTTTGGCTTCCAAAAACAGTTTGTGCACGATTAATTTACACAGTGATGTGGGAAATTGGTGTATTAGACTATAGGGAGAATGGATGCTGATGGATTCTCCATAGTGTCTGTTTACTTTTACATTGTGAGCCCATAGGGGGGATGAACATTGTGCAACCTCAGAGTGTCTGTAGTTCCTCATTACGAGACCACAGGGGGAATTTGATGTTGAGTGCTTCCCCAAAGTGTCTATAGATACCAATACGAGACCACATGTGGAATTGACAGTGAGTGCTTCCTCAGTGAGTTTGTACTAAAGTTGAACCAGAGGGGTCAGACTATGAGTACTTACTAGATGGTTTCTTGAGTTTATTTCGGTTTAACTATAGGGGTTAGGCTGTGAGTACTTCCTAGAGAATTACTTATAATTCTTGGTTGTTTAACTAATAAATGAATATTGGTGTAATTGGAACTGTAGGATTGTTTACTTTTGAGTACTTCCTTGTTTATTGCTTCATTTTTCATATTTCCTACCATATATATTCGTTGACAATTATGCAAAAATATTTGGGTGGTTAACTATGGGGATTCATCTCAAACCCTATTTGGGTCATGCTTTTGGGCCCAAATAGATTATATTGTTGCAGGTTTAGATAAGGGAAAGATCCCTTCTACTTTAGGTACATGATTGCTGTGGATTTAGAGAGCATGGGACCAAGCTGAAGATAATGATACTGTTGGAGTATATTTGTTTTCTTTGTACTTTGTATTAGTACTGTATTCCAACATTGTGACTTATTTGGATGATTTCCGAGACATATGCATCATGCATAATTTATATATGTGGGCTATAGTTATTTATTACTTATAGTATTCTGCTATTTACTTATTGCATGTTATTACTGATTTTCCTATTGTTATCTATTTATTGCTACTGTATTACTCTCTCAATGAGGGAATAGTTTCTCCACTATCACACACAAGGCTCTCCCTGCTAGTCGACAACCATTGGCGTTAAGGGAAATGTGCTTGAGTCCATGTGACCAATCGGGTACGGGGCACCTCTGGGCAGCTTTTGGAACCAAGACGTTACAAAGTGGTATCAAAAGAATTATTTTCTTCTTGACTTACTATTTTGAGCCTATAACAAGGGATAGGAAATATTGGGTACTTGGTAGTAATTTGTGCCCAAGATTAGCTAAACCGTGTAAAGGGAAAATCCAATTTATCTCATATATTGCAATTTTACTGGTTTTGTAATTAATTCAGTTGATTTGATTTCTCCATTGGGTGATTCACATGTTTTGTGATTTTATCATTGATAATATTGAGGTTTTATTTTTATTGATACCCGATGAGATGAGGGTATTCCATATCTTACATCATATTGGCACTTTCTAGAGATCACATGTCATGCATTCTTGCTATGCCATTTTAGGGTGCATTACTGATTTCATGTTGTTGTGATAGATATTGTGCTTGATATGGATGCTATTGTGATATATGCCTTGATAGAATAACTACTATTTGATAGGGTATTAATAATATTTACGTTTTTGTTTGAATAAACTCCAAAATTTGGTTCTTGAGGTGTTATGGGACCTCATGAATCAAAATTTAGTGGATCATTTCACTGTTATGCTTGTATATGACATGTAGATGTTTCCAAGCATCGATTCGCAGCGAGTATGGGACCCCACAAAATGGAATTTGGAACCTTAATAATAATTTTAGTATCTTTTCTGGGTTCCAGAGTAGTTTTTGAGGATTACTAACTGGAAAAACCCAGAATACATGGTGTGTAATGATTAATACATTCCATGTGTCCTTATATTAGGGAAGGAATGACTTTTCTAATGTACAATCTATGTACTATTTTACACGCCGTGTAATCATTAATTATATGACTGGCTATGTGGGTAGAGACACTGCGTTGGGAATAAATTGGTGGAACCTGCCCTGCACCAAATTTACATGTTGTGTACTATAGACCATGTGTCCAACCGTGTGACCAATGACATAGGTGGATAATGGGTAGTTAGTACACGTTGTGTTTGGAACAAACACGCCATGTAGAGTCAGCTGTGTAACCGACCATGTGACTAACAACATGGGTCAGTGAAGTTTGTCTAGTACACACTGTGTTTGGAACAAACATGTTGTGTAATATTGATCTAGGATAACCATGTGGATTAAGACATGTAGTAGAACTTAGGAAGGGGAGCATGGTTAAAGTACACGTCCTGTCCTGGGAGAGCACTCCATTTGTAGGGGGTGTTACACGACCAGGGATGGAAGGAGTACATGCCCATGTGAAGGATTAAGGGAAAAAAGTCATGTAGGATTTGTACACACCCTGTATCCACCTTTTTTAAATATCAAATTATTTCTTTCTAATTTTCCCTTCTTACACTTCTATGTTTCAGTCTAGGTTAGTCTTGAACTAAGTGTGCACATGACCTTTCAAAGTAATGCCACTAAGATTTACTACGGTTGTATGCCAGTTATAGGGAAGTGATCAGACACTAGAAACAGCTGAACAAGGAATACCAGCTAATCCTCTTGTAGTTCTAGTCTTGGCACCAGACATTATTCCTGATGCAGGTGCTAATGAATTGTTTTGAGAGGGCTTCATGCAGTTCATGTAGACCTTCCGAGGAGTACCACGTACTTTCCCTTCTATGGCAGAGTTGACATGAGTTTTTCAATAGTAATATCCTCCCACCTTCATAGGGGAAGGAGGACCTCGGGCTATAGAGTCATGTTTAGAAGAAATGTAGTCCATCTTTGAGCATCAGTAAATTCCTCCAGATATGAGGGTGAAGCTCACTACCTATATTCTTTGGGAATACCCCTGGGGTTCCTGACTATGTGTCGGCCTCACTCCTAGGACTTTTGGATGAAGCTATGTTGTATGAAGTGTCTCCTAACTCATAGTTAGGTAATGATAATCCTAATAAGAAACATATATCTTTTTATTTAAAAAAATGAAAGGTCATAATTTTGAAATAAAAACCACAGTGGAATTGAAAACAAGAGGTCATCCATAGACCCAAAACATTATCATACATTTAAAAACCCAAAACACCATTAGTACAACTACCATAATAAAATATCCCTTACAATAAAAGGAATCCTACAAAAAAAACTTCAAAAAAAAACCATACATAACATCACTTCTAAGAACATCCTCCGAGACATTTTCTAGGAATGCCCCGAAAAATTCGCTGCAAGTGACCCAGACATCCACAATCATCGAAGGGATTTAGATCATCTATATAGGACATCTTTTTCGTCACCCAGCTTTCCACATTGATAACACATGAGGATATCTAGATCCAAAGAGGTTGATGAATGATCCTGAGAAATTTTTATTCCACAACTTTCTCCATCAAATTTCATTCTCTACCTCATATCATTGCCAGAATCATCACCATGACTCCTAGGAATTGAAGGAGAGAGGACTACTTGTAGCACTCTTGCCATCACGGCTTCGACATGAAAATCTTGTCTCACCACATTAGCAAATGAAGTTACATTAGACTCGATCATCTTTGGCTGTATATCGAGATAGAGACTAGCCTCAAAACACCGAGACTTCCTAGAGTTATCTATCACATTCAATGAATCATAAGGGGCTCGGTCCAAAAAGAATTATAAATACTCAAACACGAATCGATCACCCTATTGTAGACAAAAAATACCTATGCCCTTTCTCACCGTTTATTTCTTAGTGAAATAAACATGAATAAACAATGCTTCGAAAAACTCCCATGTAAGCTCTTGATGGGTCTTGTTTCAAGACAATGACTTCCCAGACATCCACAGTGAACCTTCAAGCATGTAGGTTGCAAACATGAAATTCAAAAACTTGGGAAACTCAACAAGGTTAAAGTACCTTTCAATATTTTTCATCCACCCCTATGATATGGAAGGGTTTACTTGACCATAAAAGGGAGGTTGATATAGCTTAATAAAATCAAGCATAAAATCCTTACGTTGATCAACTCACTACGATCTCCCAACAAAGATTCAAGGGGAAAACCGATGGACATGAAAAGTCAATAACCCAATCAAGACCAAATAAATAAATAAAATCCACAATATTAAACACTTCATTGGTGACGTGCTCTAAACACAAGAATAAAAATCTATCATAACATCAAAAAATTCCTTTTTGAAAACATATTTAATTTAAAAAAAATTGGTTGGTTAAGCACTATACATTGGAATTCTTTAGAATCTGACTCGCATGCATGTTTTTGTTCCACCCTGGGCATCCATCTGCCATACTAGACATCCATTTATATTCTCTCATACCAATATACATGTGATCACCCTTAAGAACAACAATTACAAAACAAAAAAAAATTCATTTTCCAAAAAAATCATTCAACCCATTTATTTTACAATAATCCACCAATTAAACATGTAATTTCAAACAAATATTTTTTTAAAGACCTACCTATATGATTCAAACCTTTTTTATAAGTCAGATGGGATCCAAAAAACTCAAAGAGGGAACTAGTGTTGGTGGTTGACTTGACCATATGGATGGAGGCCATATGCCAAACACCCCAACAACACTGAGAGACTTTAAGATCACTACCCGATCCCTACATGGCATTCCAGGCCGTGCAGCCTCCTGAGGACTATTTTCCCAACCCCCTTTGTCATATCCAAATTGCAAAACACACCATAAGAACTACAAGAAACTAATTAAACTGAACTTCCCATTGAAACTTGTGAATCATAACAAGTAATTGTTCGCAATTCTCTTCATGCACTTACCCCTAGAGTCCTGAAAATACCAATCCATCTTCCCTAATATTCCCAAATAAAAAAGGGAACTCAAAAAAGTGAGATCCTCTAAGATCCAACCTGCTTTGATACCATTTTTTCACAATCCCACAAAAGTAGACCCTAAACTGGTCACCCGAGATGATCTGAAGTAAGGCTTGAGAGGTGTTACCAATCCTTCTGAGCTGGTGATAAGAGCATGGGCATTGATAGAGTTAAAATGGGAATGGTTTTACCCAATATAAAAAAAATGTAGTGTAAAAAATTAATATGAATCATAAAATAAATAAACAAAACAAATGACTAAACAAGAATAGAAGAAGATAAAACTAACTAAAATCGACGACCGAACTAACTCCATGTGACCACACAAGTCACTCTCCAATACAATGATCGAATTTCACCCTAGGAAAACACACACAAGATGGAACTTTGAAAAGGAATAAAAAATAATAGAACTATAGGTGTTATTATTGAAACCTAGTAGGCTAGCCCGATATAATATTTCCCAATGCACTTCCTAAAAAAAGAAATTTCAATTTCATGTTTGAAAAAGAATTTATAAAATTATTTTTCCATATATATTTTACCCAAAAGAAATTTACAACACATTTCCACGTTTTATTTCCAAAACCAAGATCCTACTATAAGTGAGATATTATCATTTTCAGGGGGGAAGTGGTTTCTAGGTTTCAATCTGTAAAAAATGTAAGAGAACATTTTTCTTTAAAACAAATTTCCAAATATGCTATTAAAATCAACACACCACTTTTTATAAAAACACTTCATAAGAAGGTACCATAGTTAATCAAATAATAGGGAAAAAATAATAATAAAAATTTATTTATATCATCATTGTGAGTGACTAATGTAAATAGACATTGGTGAACCCTAGATATCGAGAACAATCCAGACGACACTAACACGGGCGACCCCATCGACAGTAGCATGCCACATATGATGAAATATAATACTCCAAATACTCAGCCCGCTTTCTCATGACAAGATGATGTTAAATCCCATAGCAATAAACCCAAACATATCTGTATATTATGTGCTACTGGTAAGTACCATAACCTACCTATGCAGTACTCATCTCAGGAAATTCTCTCAATATGCCAGGTTCCCATGTCATAGGTATTAAAAAGTGGTGATTTAAATGATTCCAGTTGAGTATCAAATCACATATACATAATAATACTGCACAAAAAGTCTCACCCCAAGTCTCCCCTAGGAAAATTCTCATGCCTTAAATAAAAACAATTATAGTGATTTCTAATCGAAGAATCCAAACAATGGATCCCAAGAACCCCCTAACAAGGACCTCCCACCCGTTTCATACAAATTAGGCATAAGGAACATCAAATGAGGGTTTTCATAATAAACAATTTTCACCAATTTAAAAAAATTCCCAAACCAGCCCTTAAATATTCAAAAAAACCCTTACCAAAAAATGAAAACACTTTTCAAAAATGTTGTCAAGAACAATATTTCCACTAAAATCATTTTTAAAAATTCTTCAAAACATTTCCTTTGCACATTCAAATCAAAACCACGTTACATGAAAATTCCAACAAGGCCACAATCAAACATTTTATATCAAACTGATTAAAATTCCAAAACTACTCTTTTTAATTTAAAATCATTTAAAACACTACTCAAAAAAACCACATTTACCAACACACAGATTCAATTTTCACAATGGGGTATAAACACACCAAAAACACCTTTAATAATCCCAATCCATTTAAGAAACCATATAAGGGACCCCAAATTAACATTTCACATGATATCACCACATTTTTAAATCCAATGCAACCATTTGTTAAATTATACTTAACCCATAAAATCAAACCAAACATTTCTTATATATAAAAGAAAAAGACACAAGGTATGAATAATTACCAAAACAATATATTTAATACAAAACAAATCATAATCTCTCAGTATTCCCAACTCAAAAAAAACACACCATTTTAAAACATTCACAAAAAACTCTCCAAAACATTTTTCACTACACCCTAAAACATATAATTTTACAAAAATTCCTAATGGGCCATTTATTAGCAGTTCGTTAAATATTTACTGAAACAATTTGTAATTAACACTAAAAATGTGAAAAAAAAAATATCTCAAGATGCAAATTTATTTAATTTTCTTAACCTCATTTTGATTGTTAAAAAATATGTGTGTATGCAAACACAATTTTTTTTACAAACACTAGGTGTGCACAATTACTGCAAAATAACAGCAAAATCACAAGAAAATGGAAAAAATCACCATTGAACACCAAGAAACACATCCAAAGATCATATGAAAAAATATTTAAAATGTAACTATGGATAAAATAGTAAAAAATGAATATTTCTTAAATTATAAAGTCATGTGCATGAGAGACCTACGTCAGAACCAAGTCGCGATGAAAACAAAAACATGGAAGCCACTTTGCGAGGGTCTCAAAACACCAAACCTATGATGAAAACCCATAAACGAACAAATAATATCTTAAACAAATAAAATCCCCATCATAAATAAGAAAAAATGGAAAAGGGATACATGAAGTGCGATAGAGATGTTGGTCGGAGCGGGATCAGACGACATGGTGTGTGTTTGCTGGAGGAGGGATCCGATCGGTAGGGGTGGCACTATTGTAGTACGTACCAGCTGGGATAGGGGTATCTAGAGGATAGGGCTACCACTAGTTATGGGGATCACAAAAAAAACAATAGTGAGGGTGGGGGAGGCATTGTCAATCTATAAGGAGAGGGGGATCGGGGAGGCATCGGTTGGGAATGAGGTGTTGGAGGAGGTGGTCATCCGACTATGAGAGGGTGGTGATGTCAGGGCTACTACAATGGATAGAGATTGGGTTGCGACATGGTTGAGGAGGGATATATACTGGCTGCATGTAGAGAAAGTGGATGGGTTGCGGCCTGAAGTTGGTTGGTAAAGAGTTGTGGTGCCGATGGAGAACTGACAGAAGGAGGGAGTGGTCGAGATGAGTGAATAAGGTGGGGGGGGGAATCACACGCCATGTAGAGAGGAGGGGGGAGGCCAAGAGGGAGAGATATTTTTGAAAGGACAAGGTTTTCAGAAACCCAAACAAATAAAACAAACCTAAAAAAACTAATTTAAATTATAGTAACTTAATAATAATAATAATAACATAATGGTAAAAATAAAACTAATAATAGAATTTATTTCGTTTTAAGAATAATAAAAATAATAATTTCAGTTTGCATAAAAAAAATAAATTCCCAATAATCCAAGATATTCATCATTGTTTTAATCAAAAAAATCTATTCATTTTAATTTTTTCAAAGATAGACGGGATGAACAGTTACTCAGGAGGAGCCGCATGGGGATTCCAAAACATGCTCTGCTCGTGTTCCCAATGATGCCAACTTAAAAAACACACTTCTAAACATAAACTAATAAAATTCAGCACTCATCCAAAACCCCAACTAAAATAATTTAAGGACCAAGAAATAATAAAATAAAATAATCACATAGGTAGGCGTGTAAGACAACATTTATATTGTTCCATTATTGTGTTTCTATTTCCTATGATTATGAAGATGAATATAATTAATGTGATGTTCAAATGCAAGTATAGTGTCCCTAAAATGTAGGGAAATGTTTATAAGTGTCATAAAAGAACTTACTTATGTAGTTGATCCATAAAGACTCCAAACATTTAATTCTTGGTATAGTGTGTTTATCTGTGAGATGGTATATTTAAATTATAGAAGTTATATTATACATTAATATGTATACCTTTATTCATTTCCCTTTTTTTATCATTGATAGTTTTCAATGAATTTTTTTAGCATCAGATCTGGGAGCGTGGGACTGGGTGACAATATTAAACATGAGTATAGAGTGGAGATCATCTAGTAGAAAACATTAATAATGCAAGAATCATGGGAAATAAGAAACACATGAATCAACAATGACAAAAATAAGGTTAATCTCACCACTAACAGACAATCATGAAATAATCCCTTTCATATAATAAATTTTTTAATAAAATAATAATTTACTAAATATAAAATAATACAAACAATTAAAATTTACGTGGAATAAGATATGGTCTCACTCATGCTAAGAATCTCTTCGTTTATTGTACAAACTTTTCATATAGAAAACTGATCAATAACATCATGACATAACATACCATTTGAAACCAACCATTAAAAATATACCCTAAAATCACATTAAAAATGAAAATATTGTTTTTTGAAACAATGAAAAACTCCAAACTAACCAAGCTTTATTAAATATTTTAAACATTACCAAGTC
The DNA here is from genome assembly GCA_963277665.1 of Viscum album. Taxonomy (NCBI): domain Eukaryota; kingdom Viridiplantae; phylum Streptophyta; class Magnoliopsida; order Santalales; family Viscaceae; genus Viscum; species Viscum album. Next base: position 237,437,545 of record OY728159.1, read on the forward strand.
CCAACATTATAGAAATTATCTCTTTGAAACTACTAGACATGTATCTTTGAAATATAATAACTTTTAAATTTTTATTTTTCAAGAAATCCTTATATGAATTTAAAAATTTACATTATATAAAAATGGTTTTGAGTATCAAAAAATTGTAAATACTCTTCATAGTAGTTTCAAAAACCCTAGAGATCCATCTTTATCAAAAAAGAAACATGACAACATATCATATTAATTTATAAGGAAACAAAATGAGGGTTAAAACACGAAGTAAACAAATGTGTTTCAATTTAATATTTTATATAAGAAGAAACCTATCTAAAAAATTTCTTCTTACTAACCCATGGAATTTCAGACTCCAAAAAAATAAAATCATGCCATATTGAACCAAACAAACCCCTTTGAAGAAACACCCAATTAAAAAATAAAAGACAAACCCTTGTTTTTCAAAAAATTACAGGGTTACTAAATATTGGAGATAATAAAGAGGAATATGAGATACATGATTTTAGAGGATCATACCATGATGAAACCAAATCAAAAAATGAAAAATTCACCTTATAATAAAAAAAGGAGGGGAAAATTAGAGTGGGATAATTAGGGATATTGGATTTGATAGGGAGGAAGAGGGATAACAAATATTTAATAACCCAAAGTGGTATAAATATGAAATATATTTTTTAATGAATTTATATAGACCCCACAGTTTTTCAAACCATGTTCCAATAGTGCAGATGACACCATCTATAACTTCTTATACTGTATAGATTGGTTTCATGGGTTTTCAACCCATGTACTAACTAAAAAAATGTTTCAATTAACATTTATAGGCACTCTATCATTGTTACAATATGTTTTTTCCTATCATGTTTCAATGTTTTAACCAATACTCCAAACCAAAAGATACTTCCATGATTTAAACTAGTTTTTTTATAAGTAAAGCCTAACCGTGTGCTACCCATCTGGAGAAATTATACATGAATAAATAGAACTAAAAAACTCCCAATGTATGGTTTATGACATGGTTTTCCCTAAATCGTGAAAAAAATAATGAACTAGAGGAATAATTCCAAAAATCCTAAAATTTTAACACAAATATTTCAGAAAATAAAATTATAGTATATTAATATAAATTAATAAACAATACTGAAATCAGGGTATCATATGGTTATATTTCAAATTCTATCTCATTTAAGGGTAGCTTCTATTAAGTGATTTCATATTGGTATTATATAATGGAGGTTGCATTTCACTGCAATAGTTGTGACCTTAAGGGGATTCGAAGCTACGTGATGGAAATTTTGGTTAGGATTTCATACAAAGTCTCTAATGAATGGTGTGTGTTATATGTTTATGTTTTCAACCTTGGAACTAGAAACAATGTTTATTGGAAAGGTTTTTTTGTCAGTTTTTTAAATTTTCCAGAAGCATTTATTAGCGGCGGTTTTGGATTCATTTTATATTAGTGTTCATTCTAGTGAATTAGTTGTCTGAAAAGGTTGTGGTCTGTGGTGCCTAAAATTGTTCTAGAGTATAGATAGTGGCTATATGTATTGAATGGAAGTGGCCATATTGGTGTCATAATGTTGGTCTTTGTTAAAATAGAGAACCTTATTACTCATGTACTCTCTTACATTTTGAGGTAGAGTATGGTTTTATGACTGATGAAGTGGAATTTCACTTAAGGTATACATATATATAATCCATTGTTTGTTAATATTTGTGAATCTCAGGCCCCATATAGTTTACCCACCCATAATTCTAGAGTATAATTGTTTGTTTTTGTTGTTTTCAGTTGTTTTACTTGGCCATAGTCATACGAGATTCCTCCCCACCCCAAAAAAAGATTATTTAAAATATAAAAAATGTATATTATAATGAAATTTTAGGATAATTGTGCTTCAACCAACAAAATGTGCATGTTATATAGGTTATGAATATTTGATAATCAACAATAATCTATAACTCCCCATCATAATATTTTATCATAAAAAGTTCTAGAAACGTGTCTCCATCAATTATAGTTCATATCTTCCCATTCCATGTATGGATATTTACCCTTAGTTCCCCCTCCCAGAACCATTATTGAAACACGAATATTGTAATAATGTGTGTACTCTGGTAATCGTTATACTACTCATGAACTGCCTCATGTATGGTGTTATATCAATATGTATGATTCATCATATAGGATTTTGGGAAAACATTCAAGGGATTACATTCCATGAGATCCTTTAGCCCTGTAATAAATTAATGCCTCTTGGTCCACTCCATCTTCATGGGTCATTAGGGATATCCAATGTAATACTATATGCTATATAATATAAAGAATTTAATGGCCATTCCCATTAAAAAATTTGTATTTTTTTTATCATTAATGTATTTTTCATATAATTAAGTTCCATGAGTAAATTTATAGAAAATACATGCGATATACTACAGGATTCCAACATGGAATTTTGATACTCTAATGGAGTTGTTGTTCAGTGAAACATTCCACAAAATTATATTATCAGTGGCTATATAGACTGATCCATTAGGTAATTTAATATAGTATACCAATAATTTAATTCATATGAAAATATATTAGGATATTTTATTGAAGGGAATATTAACATATTTTAGGATGAGGTGAATGTAAAAATATTATTAAAATTATATTGTTAAAACTAAATAAATGTGTTATACTTATAGAAAGATAAATTAACAACAATTTTCAAATAATTTTCACCTAAATGTATAGAAAAGTTTCAAAAATATATATAAATATTATGAGTGGAAGGTAAAGAGTGAGTTTAAGGTACCATTTACACAATCCGATAGAATTATTTATTCAGTCTTGAAAGGAATTATGCCTTGTGAGGAGACTAGAATGAGGAATATTGGTCAAGTATGTCTGGTCCAGTATATAACCTTATATTTTTCTATTTTTAATATTGTACATTAAATTAATGATAGTATATTAAACTATAATGTTATAAAATATCAATTCCAATGAAGTTAGTCATACACTATAAGAGCCTCCTCAAAATTCTAGATCTAGACACATCTCCTAGATCTGGCATAAATAATTTGTAGCCTCCATATAAATACTAATAAGTTTTTTTATAAATTAATTCATAACTTTTGTTTCTTATTACTAGTTATGTGAGATTATCTTATATATAGGCAAAATGGTCGTATTTTTTACACGTCATAGAGAGGGTAATCCTCATGTTATAACTCCGGTATTATATTTTATTTATTAAAATGTATAACATAACCATCATAGAGATATTTCTACGACATAATTATTTTTTAATATCTAAATAAAATCATTTATATGAGAATTTATAGATTATTCTCAAAGTGGGTCAGGATAGCCCATTCAAGTATGATGCAAAATTTCATCACATAGGGGGTATAAGTGGCCATTAGTATACCTTATATTATGGTATCACCAACCCATTTGGAAACTATATATGAGTTGTGGTTGTTCGAGAAGGCATGTGCCTATATATAGGTAAGGAATTCAATGGTTTTATAAGGGTAATACTGTAAAATCAATATCATCTATGGTAGATGGTTAAACATCTTTAGGATCCAATTTCAAAATTATAATAGCGTGGGAATGGATAATATAAATAATTATTAATAGTACCATATATTTTCTCTATTTCATGTGTTCGGAATTATTTATATAGAAATTTGAATAAACAAACTTCAATGAATTTAGTTAATAATAATTAATTTTATTTGGTGCGAATTTGGGTAATAATATTCAATAACATTATTCTACTGGGTAGTAACAGAAAATGCATTATGGATTTTCAATTCCTATAAAATCAATATTTTTTTGTCCATTAAGATTTCCTAAGTATTGAAAACTAAAAATTTATTCATTTATGACATTTATAATTAATCTTATTTATATTCTAAATATTTGATTCTATTTTTATTTTAAACAAAAAAAATTAGGCTAGACAGTTGTGGGAGGAAAATGGTTTATTGAAATTTATGGTATCTACGATTTGGGCATGTCATAGGTTATTTATTTAATGTTTTATTATAATTTACTTATTGTTATATAGTCATCAATTTTATAATGTAATTTACAGGTTTTGATAAATATATGAGTGTATCTATAATATTTTTAGCTTCTGAGACAATATATATAGTTTCATAATGACCTATACTAAGGTGAGACTCTATATAATTTTTTTAAAAAATAATTGTTTATTTATTTAATTTTCATGCCTCTAGTACAATATTATACATTTATTATTATATTTTTAGTTTATGTTACTTAATTATTAATTACGGTTCTATGATATATAACATTAACAAGTGGCATCTAATGTCTTAATATAGAATACATTTATATGTATTATGATTTTTTTAAAAAATACAACAATATTCCACCATTTGTGGTCCAAAATAAATTTCTTTTTTATAAAATAATTTTAAATACCACTATTAACAGTTTCTAAAATATTTAGTTATGAATAAATTTTTAGAGACCTTATCTAATATAATTGCATGGAAACTACTAAAATAGTTACTCTTGTTTTCATTAGAATGAGGTGTATATTTTAATTCATATCAACCACTAAAAATACCCTCAAAAATATAATTGTTAAAATAGTTTATCAATAAGAAAATATATCAAGTTTTATAAATATTATAATAAAAAAATTGAATATCCATTTGAATAAAATTATTTACGGACCATTATAGTATCTAATGAATGACTCAAAAAACCAACTTTCAATGTTTTTTCTGAATCAAGAAACATAATATTAATTCATCATTTTCTTTTTTTATAAAAATATATTTATATATTATTGTGGTTTTCATTTTACCATAAAATATTAAAATTTAAAAGATTAGAAATTTAATAAATAACTTTTATAATAAATTTATAGTCTTAATTATGTGACACTAACAACATCAAAAATTCATATATATTTTAATTAATTGTAACCTATATTAATTATTTAGATAGTATTTGGGAACATTTAAATGATTCATGTTTAGGGAGAATTATTACACATATTGTGAATTATATATATGTGTTATATCCTCAAAATACAACATTTATTCGTGGATACATGCATGATTAGGATAATTGTGCATCTCAACCATGTACCCTTCTAGGTTTTAAAATTCTATCTTTTTCTTCTACCCATTTATATTTTGGGTCTCTATTTTTCATCCTATTTCATTCAATTCCTCTAGAGGGATCCAAGGGTGTATAGTTTACACTTAATCTACAGTTTCATACTGTTATTGAATGATAATAAAGTGTATTTTCTATGATTTTGGTTTCATATTTCCTCTTGCACACATATATCATTCCCCACTCCACACATCTTATTATTCTTCATTAAATCCCAATGGCTATGGTGGAAAATCAATTTTATATTTTCCATCAGATCATTTGATTATTAGTGTATATGAAATGTTATATATTTTTTGAATATATTTATAAAATAGTGTCCCCCATAATTTAGTGGGACTACTAAAACAATGATGGCTGAGTAGTGAATTATGTCATGGATAATATATTTTTAGCAATAAGATATGTTGAAAAGGAAAAGGTCACAATTATAGTTTATTGTTTAAATAGATTTATGGATCAATGATAGTAATTATTCCAGAATACTATAGAGGAATAAGATATTATAATCATGTAATATAGAATTTTTATAGAGAAATTCTTTGATAAATACTTCCCTCATGATCTAAATATTGAGATGAAGTGAAATTTAATTTTTTAATGAAAAAGGAGGATGAACATGTCATGGATCATGAAGCTATATTTTTTTGGTTAATTAGGAATGTTATAGATTTCATACGCAATAGGGAATATAAGATTGAATATTTGTTTGAAGGACTTAAGTCATGTCATAGAAGGTCGATGGTGTCTCAAACAATTTATTCAAATGATTAAATAGTTTTATGTGCTATCAAGAGAGATAATGAATTATCCAATTCAAATATCTTCAAAGGGAATCAAGAGAATAAAATAAAGAAGACCAAATTACATATAAAGGGAAGAATGGAAATAAGGATTTTTTTTCACATGTGATAACTGAGGAAATAATCATCCTGGTAAATACATGATAGTATTGGGAGTACGTTATATTCTTATAGATAAATCTCATCAGGAATTTTTTTGAAAAGGGATGAAAAATTGATGTTATTAAATGTTACAACTGCAAAGAGATGGCTCATTATGAAAATGAAATCCCCATGTGTTAAGGGAATATATCATATAAAATGTCAAGAGATCAAGACCAAGAATATGTTATTAACACAACTAATGTGGAATAATTAATGTTTTTCTGTAGTTGAATATTGAAAATATATTGTAAAATTATTTTATTGATGATATTATCATTATTTGAATTATGAAATTTATATGTATTGTACTGTAGTAATTTTTCATTAAGTATTTGAGATCATATATTGAATGGTACGAAGAAAATAAACTGTAGCATGTTAAACATTTTAAAGAAAGAAGGTTATGGGAAAGATAAACCATAATATATTCATGATGATTAGAGAATGATGTTGCATAAGGAGATGATTTATATGGATAGTCAATGTTAGATACTACTAAATACCACATAAATGACTCTAAATTGATGGATCATGATATTTTGGAATCATTTACCACTTATGTAATGTATTAAGTTGAACTTTGGATGCGTTTTTAGAGATTGATGCATTAATTAAACCTATGATAAATCTTATTCTAGGAAATTAAGTATAAATGGTTCATGTCACAACTAATAGAAAATATTGTGTTTATGAAATAGAAAGGTTTATTTTTACTTATATTATTATAGAGTGAATGAATTCATACACTTTAGGATAATGGTTTTGAAACAAAAATGTTATCATGTTATCAACATTTTTATGATATCAATGACATTTTTCAAATATCTAGTAGATTCCTTTATGGTCGTCAACTTTTAACTTAACATGTTCTCTATCACTCTCCATCAGATCTTGATAGTTTTATTTTTCTTTCACATAAATTTTTTAACTAATGTTATCCTACTTATAAGCATTGATTTTTGGTTTCATTCACATTTAATTTTCCCTTTTGTTATGAATATGTATTATTAACCCTATTTAAGATGCGGTTTTTTTCACCAATAATATTTTCAAACATCAAACCAAAGATTATAGAGATCAAGATTAAATTGTGAGGACGTAATTTAATTTATGTGGGGAGAATTTAACCCCCCAATACTTTATAAAACACTTTATTTTTAGAATAATTTTTTTTGTAGAATTATTTATACAAAAATTAATGCTAACACTACACCAAAGAATAAGTTATCTAAGGTTACATGAAAGACAGATTTTGACCGCCTATTAATTTTTTGACTTTTTAAAAATGAAATTTTGAAAATTTTAATAACTTTATCTCTCAAAATAAAAATAATTTTCTAAATAATAATTCCGAAATTATCTTATAGTTATTTTTTGGAAATTTCTAGAAGAGATTCATTTTTTGGTGAATAACAAAAAAATAGAGCATTTTAGTTGAAAACTACATTTTCATCTAAATAATCATTACTATTAAATTATATTTTAAATTAATAAGTAAAAATATATAAATTATATATATTTTTATTCAATTTATGTCATTGGAATACTTTTTAAATTTTATTTAGATATAAATACATAATGAACTATTAATAATTTTCACTTTAAAAACGTGCTTTCTCTCCATGTGTGCAAGATTAGCATTAAACCTTGTTTTTACAAATATGTGAATTGAATTATGAAAATATGAAATACATGGTTGTAATCGGTATAATATTTATAGTCTACTAATATCAACATAGTTTTTTTTAAAATACTAGTAATATAAATTAAAATTAATTACAGCGATTAATGGTAAATCGGGTAATTATGGGTAAAAATGAGATTATAAAGATTATAAAATTAACCTAACAAATGTATTAAATTTATTTGATGAGTTATTATAAAAAATCATTTTTGTCATGATTTTAGGGCCTCTTGGGTCCACTTTAAGTTATTTTAGCATTTTATATGATTTTATTCTAAGGATATCCAAATATGTTATACTCGTGTTTTAATAAGTATTACATTTTTTATATATGGTAATGAAATAATATATTTTAAACTATAAAAATTAATTTGAAATTTAAAATTTTTATATTTATCGTGATAATTTATTATAAAATTTTAGGGGAGAAAGAAATAAATTAAATGCTTGCAAAATGATAATGTAGAAATTGTTTAATTAATTGAGATATCAAATAAATGTTATTAAAAATAACATAATAAATATTACTTGAGTTAATTATTTTAATCCATGAATTTTCAAGGTTAATTTGAAATATTTTGGATATTTTTAAAGGTATATTTATATGTTAAATTATAGATATTAAATTTTTAAGAATTCAAGTATAGAATATTGTCAAAATGGAATTATTGATATTTTAAAATAAATAATATTTAATTAAATGATATAAAATTCATAAAAATATAAAATTACAAAATATATTTTTATAAGTCTTATAATATAATAAAATTTCCATTTAAGGTTTTTTTGGAATTTTATAACAATTATATTAAACCTTAATGTGTAAAAACCCAAGTCATTACGGTAAGAATTAAAGTGACCAACTAAGGGTTTATTCCAAAATATAAGGATTATTATGTGAATAAAACATGTTTAAAAATTAGTAGTTGAGAGTATTACGACCAATATACATCTTATATTATAAAAAACTCACTTTGGATCCATTTGGTGTAGAAAATTAATTTATTTTAATTTAATATTTTGAGACTTACCAAAAGTACCCCTCACCTTAATTATAAATGGGAACATCCTCCCTCACATCCTCACACAAAATTGAGACTTCTAGATAGAACAAAACCTAAAATATTTATCCTAAAACATTACCTATATTCATATTATAAACCTTAATTTGTACACAAATCCTTCCAAGTACTTTTGTTGAAATCAAAAGAAGATACCCCAAGAATAGGTAATGTTCATCAAAGAAATTCATTATTTTATTTCTTACATAAACCAATTATATACTTTTTATTTCCTGATTTTATAAAAACACCAGTATAATAAATATATCATGGTGTTATTACATTAACAGTTTCACCTATACCATCACACACTTCCATCAAATGGGTTACGAACATACCGTTCGTGTACTGGGAACCACCACCTCATGATATGATGTCGTTAGTTTGTTATTTACCACATATAATTATTAGGAATTATGATGGAAACAATAATTATATATTATATATATTATATTTATCATGTCTTTATACTTATTTAATTCTTATATAACTCATACCTTCATGATTTCCCTTTTTGTAAATATGATAACATCGTTTTTGGACTTGTGAACTACCACCTCTTTAAAGCGATGTGATACGTTCACAATATACATAGAATATGTAAATGAAGGTTTTAATAATAATAATATGTGGCATATAATACATAAAAGTGATAATATAATTATAATATACATATATATTATTTCTGTTTCATTCTTTCAAATTTGATAAAGAAACTGAAGTAGCGTTCATGCGTATGTACAACATACCATTTCAATGAATGGTGGATTTCATATCCTATCTCCAAATATTATGAATTTTTATAAATATATATAATGAATATATAATTATTAAACCACATACTAGATTCTATAGATGATAAAATCATTATATTAATAATATGAACAACAAATAACATGTCAAAATATACTCATGAAACTAGGAAATGATGAAATAGTGAATATAATAAAATATTAGGTTGAAATGGTTAATAAGATATTATAAGAGGATTATATATGGTATTATAAATATTATTATTATTCTAGAATATTGTATTAATGTTCTTAAAACTGTTACACCCCAAGTCAAAGGATGTTCTCCCAAAAGGAAACACGAGGTAATGGGTTCATCCACAGTTTTATTTCCTTGAGGCATACAGTAATGTTATTCACATGGTTTCTTTTTTGTGGTTTATATACTAACGTTTGACATGTTATATCAAGCATATCCTTATTTTAATGATATTATAAGTTTCATTTAACCTCATTTCATTATGGGAATTATGGTTCACATGTTTCAATGTGGTATGAGACACTTTGTAATGTTTAAATATTATTTTCCTTGAGAATGTTTTTAATGAATTTAAATACTATTTACATTCATCAACATAAACAACCATTGTTGTTACTTACACTTTATTGATGAATTATTGGTAAATCCATATTATTTATTCATTATAGATATTTTACAATTCATATTTTTTAATAATTAAATTTATTACTCAATATGAGAAATTCTTTAGACTGGAAATGACTAGTGGCGCCCAAAAATCATGTAGACCCTTGAGTAATTAACTAGTTCTAATGAGACTAATATGTTGTCCACATAAAATGGGTTTCTACCTATTATCTTAGACCATATTATAGAAAGGTCTTGAAAGTATATGTATTCATGTTCCTTAAAAACTATATCTAATAACGAATAATTTCCTTAATTGATATTTTAGTTATTGTTATTATTATCCGTGACATTTTTATATGATAAAATATGTGTGTAAAATTCATTATGAATTTACTAGTTAAATGGAATTTGTTTCAGTTATTTATGTTTCTATGTTTATTTAATGTTGTTAATTAATTATTTATTCTGATTTACATAAACTTATTAAGAAATTTATCTCACCCTTATTATGTTTCATTTCCCCAAGTTATGAAAAAGAATCCTTTGAATGCGTTTCAATGATGCTGAGTTTTTTCTTATGTTATGATTTATTTTCTTTTCCCAATGTATTATGGGTTTGATGTATGAAATCTCTCTTTCCAAATCTATTAAACTAATCAATCCTTCAAGCTTTAATTCCTTCTAATCATGTCAATGTAATTAAATAATGCATTGGCTCCAGGATTCTAGCGTTAGGGCGTTATAATGACTAAATTTTATCCCATTATTATTTTTCAACATAATGTTTTATTACTCCTTCTATGATTTCAGTTATTAATATAGGTAAATTCAAAATAAAAAAAAGGTTATTAGCTTCCATGATCAAATGTTTTTCCTTCCATTGATTTTTTCCTAGGATACCCTTATTTCCCATTAAAGGATCCTTTTCTTCATAATAATTATAAATTAAAATATTATAAATGATTTTACATCCCCATTTTAATAATTTTTTTAAAGATGTCATACAAATATATCTCATAATGAAAGATTTACCAATATTTTATAAAATTATATTTTCATGTTTTGTTTCCAATAATCTATATAAAATTTAAAGATCTATCTTAAATGTGGTTATATTTGTTGAATATCCCACTAAATACTTTTAAAATTTAATTATTTTTGGGTGACTGAGTTCATAGTATCTTCCAAACCAATTCTTGAATTTGTTTTACGCGATACAGTTTGGAAATGTTACAAAATCCATTTTCTTTTCATGATTTACTTTGATATGAAGAATGATTTATATCTTACAAAATAAATATATTTAAGGATGATTATCATAAGATTAATATATCTCCCAATAATATATTTTTTAATTTTTAATATCTCATGATATCAATAACACAAATGGGTAAAGGCACAATCCTAAATAGGTATACAACTTGTACCATAATCCAAAAGATACACATAAGTTATTTTCCCAGATTAAGTAATACAATGGTTATTTCCTAAGACAAAATAGGTACGCTAGTTGAAACACAATAATAAATAGGGTACATGGGTATTAATACTAATCCCACTGTGATATAGGTATCCGGTAGAGATGTTTATGTCACAAGGTGATTTTATTTTATTTATGTATTTCCTATATTTTTTGGATATTCCAAATACTTTTCATGTTTCCATGTTTCAAGACTATAGTTATAACATTAAAATATATTGTTTTATTTTTATTTCTCTTAGATTACTACTCCATGGTATTATTTACCTACCACTCCTTTATCAAATATTTATCCTCTAATCCAGGTCATTTGAATTGCTTTTGGTCTAGTACATTTTCTTTATTGAAATGATTCCCTTAGTATGTGTTTGATCTCACACTTTTAGTATATTTTATTTTACTAGGTTATAAAAATGATTATAACAAATGATATGTCTATAAGTGGATCTAGTGTGGTTCAAATATTGATAAATTTTAATAAGTATCTTAAAATATTTTACATATGTAGTGAATCCTCAAAGACACTAATCCTTCAATTCCTGAGAGTTGTGTGACTATTTTGAGATGTAATTTTCAATATTTTTCAACTATACATATATTTATATTGGTTCATCTCATACTATTTTCAGGAAAGATATTATTTTATCTCTTATGGTATCAAATAGATTATATAAAGAATGTTTTTTATCTTTGGACTAAATATTTCTAGTATAGGGTGTATCAATATACTAGTTGTAGTGGGAAATGTATCAAAAATGGGTAAATGTTATAGTATTTCAAAAAAATATGGATTATTTAGTTGTAATGTTTTTGGGAACAAAATGTTTTATAGATATAGAGTACTGATTGTTGTTATCGGTGAAAATGGTTTTCATTTTTGTGATATAAAATTCAAATCATTAATGGTGAAGTATGGGTGTATTTAGACGATAAGAACAACCTACCATCCAAAAAATTGTGGGAAAACTGATGTATTAAATGATTCATTTAATGGAAATTTTTAATATAAGTTCACAAATAAATAATTTTTTAGACACTAAATCATGTTATTTTACTATGGGTATATTTGAAAATATTTAAAACACGAATTTGAATATTTATTTATAGATTAGTGTTTGGAAATGCATGATAGTTTTCTATTGATATTACACACAAATCATATTGAGTTATAATAGTAATAAGTTTTAATTATATTTTAATAAATGAAAACATTATGTTTGATATAAAAAATATAGAATAAATTAGAAGGGAGTGACATAAAAATGATTGAATTATGACGAATAAAGATAATTTGTTCCCTAAAAGGTTGACTTAATAAAATTATTTCAAATAAGGACAAATGGTTTGGTTACTTGATTAAATAGTGAAAATATTTCAAGGAAAATATAAATATAGTAGTTAAAGACTATTTGATGTGATAAAATTTAATAAAAATAGAGTTTTAATTATTAATGATGAATAAGAGAAACCATACAAATTTAATAGATAGATAAAAATGCCATTATTTTAAGAGAGATAGGTGGAGAAATTAACCATCATGAGCATGAATGATTGTTGGGTTAAATAAATATTTTTTTAATATAAAAATAAACTCTCGATTGTACATTTATGCACATGATTTTACTTTTTAGATCATATTTTAATAATCAATGATTTACCATTCTAAGAGTGTTTTTTGACATCTATAGGATTGTTAAGGAAGAAGTAAATATATTAAAGAAGAAAAAATACACAAACTTCATAAATAGAACTATCTATCAAGGGGATAATTCTACCTTTCTTTATCTTTTAATTTTATTTATATAAAAATTACTATGATATGTTGTATTAAATCCCCTTAAGTTTAAAAAAGTGACAATAAATAAACAATAAACTGTGTGGGAAGAGTGAGGTATTGTTAAATGCGAATGGATTACACTTAATTGAATGTTTTCCAACTACTCTAGGATATTTATCATTATCGAAACATACATTCCTTCAATTATAGAACATCTCCAGTAATGATTAATTGAAATTGTTTTACATAGAAAATGTTATAACAAGCATACACTAAATTTTTTAACACACATTATTTGAATTAATTATTCTGAAAGAGTAACACTTCAGAGAAATATATTAAAAAAAATTTGATAAGAGATATTAATTAGAGTAAAATGAGTAGTTCAGAATGAAATTGAATTTTTTTTATTATGTATTAGTATATGGTTTTTGAGTAAAACATTAAATCCATGAATAAATGTTTATTGAAATATGATAGTTAAATTCTCATACTAGATGTTATTTCATAAATATTATAACTAAAATTGGGGGATGGATTACTATTTCGAATGATTTAGTTATAGATTAGATAAACTATATGAATCAGTAAATTCAAAATTATTACTAAAGAGAAAAAATGGGTATTCCTAGTTGTCATGGGGAATGGATAAGATATGGAATTCTATACTCAGATTAAAAATGGGTGGATGTGATATTATATTATTCTATATGTTTAATCAAGGATGTGTGAAATTAAATTTTTGATGAATAACATGTGATATAATGAATAAATAAGGCATTCCATCTTAGTATCATGATCCAACAAATCCTTATTCATTGGACCTTCAATGAAACATGACTCATATTTGAGTTGTAGTCGAATATTTTTAAAACTTGATAGGGTAGAGAATAAAAAATATATAAGGGATTTTATTATAAAAAAATTACCTTTACGTAGTGTATTTAATTTGTTTAAAAAATCATTTTATAAAGATTACATCTAGTAGTTTTTTGGTTTTAATGTTTTTTGGGAATAAAAATAAAAATACAAGAATTCATAATATGGAATTAATTTTTTAGAGTAATATTTTAAAACTTTAGTCCATTAGAATAATTCAAACAATAATTGAAAATATTTAATGTAGAAAATTTTAGATCAATAAGATAAAATAAATAACTAAATTTTGGTATATGAAACTATTGAACAATATATATCGTGACAGTAGAAAAACATTTTCTATGTCAACGATCAAATAAAAGAAATAAGAAAGTAGTTGTATGTGTTTTTTATTAGAGAGATATTATATAATATACAATTTTATATTTGTTAAATATCATTGTAGTATAACATTATACTTATAGTCTATGTCATCCCCTAAAGGAGTAACAAATCCAATATTGACCTATATCCCATCCAAATCCAGTGACCTCAATTAAATAGTTTTTATCATTTTTATCCTAAGAGAGAATAATTTTAAGGACACTACATGCATCAAGATACCAATTTAGTGATAAAATTGATTTAATATAGAAAGAACACTAAAAATTATTAAGTTATCCGCCAAAAAGTGAAACATAGTTGGTTAAAATCAATGAAATATCCATTTATTCCAATGTTACATTATCTTCCCCAAAAGTGATCGAAATAATTCCATCAATGTATTTATGGAAATATAAGATAGTGAAAATGATATAATATTACACATAATGTGATGTTATATTTTTTAGAATTTGAAAAATTATCTGACCAAGCTAGTGACACTAGTCCAAAAGTGATGTAAGACATAATAATGGCTCTAAATAATGATGTTTGTATCTCAATCATAATATAGTGATAACATGAAAATGAAAGGGTTTCATACATATTGTTAGAAAATTAATAAAACACTTCTTATACAGTCATACTAGTATAATGTTTCATTTTACCACCTTTATAGTTCCCAACATATATATCATTGTGAAACTAATAGAAGTTGGAGTTTTTAACTGTTGAGACTCTAAAATTTGAATTGTTACATTCCCAAAATGATATAGTTGAGTTACTAACAATCCAAAAAAAATATAGAATGATATTAAATTCTTAATAAATAAGTAATAAGTGATATCAGACTATGAGAACCATGGATGAATAGTGAAGGACACATAGAATGCATTCAATCATTTGAGGGGTCAAAGGAATCTTTGTAAATACCGACCTAAAAAATTAGGTAATATAATAACAACATGTCAATATGGCCCATAATCACGAGGTAAGGGATTAATGAAAATATTTCTATGTTAGTGGAGCTTTAGAGAGATAAATTCATGTTTTTATATAAATTTAATGATATCATTATCTACTCATTACATGGATTGATCACATGAATTTATGAGGAAGTGAAAAAATGAAGATGTCATGTATAAAGTAATGGGTTTGAGAGATATATAGATCTAAAATTCTAGTATCAATTCAAGGATATGAAAAACCCATGAGGTTAATAACATAAAATTATATTTAAGGCTTATTACCATCATTTTCATTTTTATTAATCCAATATAATCATGAGTAGATAGTTTGGAAGTGGGGTTTAAGTGATGTGATTTTCTTGATTATTATTAATATTGGATGAATTGAAAACAAGTTATTATTTTTTTCTCAACTTATCACTATACTAATAAACTATTGTTTGATCACTAATAATTGGGTGATGTAAATAACGTTCAAATAAATCTTTTTAACTAAATAAAAAGACATTGTTCTCGGAAGAATGACACTTTCCTAAGAGGTTAAGGTACTGTCAAATCATAGAAATGAAAATCAAACATCCATAGTGAAACTATCATAAGAAAAATTATGAGGAATAATGATTTTACTATATTTTTAGACAATGTATGGATAGATAAGATAACATATAGTGTGGTTGTGCTACCATGGAATAAAAAAATTCAATGGTAAACAATTTTGTATAATAAAACACATACAAACATCCAAAATATCAACTTCAAAAACTCCTAAACCATTTTAATTTATAGAATTATCATATTAACTACAAACTATATTTCTAGTTTCTTAATAATTTTATCCAAAATAGTCATAATGCACATAATATACATCATTATTTTCATTATTTTGAAATAAGTAGCATAATTTTTTTATTTTCACCAATGTTTTCCCTATAGAAATGACACGGGAAACTCCCAGTTAAAGTGGTACAACTTCCTACTCACTTTTAACAGGTTTTGTAGTTTCAACTACATAATAGTTATACAATAGAGGATACACTAATTTCTCAACTCCTTATATAGGTTTCGGTTAGGTTACCAAACTTGAGTGATGGTGTATAAAAATAATCAAGCCACATTATTCATTATTGAAAAAAATATAATGTTATATAATAACACACATCACCAACCCTCTGTTTATATCCTATCAAGGTCTCCACTATATATCTTGGCATACATGTAAACTCTATCAAACTATCAAAACCATCAAACCTAACAACAGATTGAGAATTCAATACCTCAATCACACAATTCATGCTTGAATATCCTATAATTTTATATATTAATTACCACATGAAACATTTCATTTCATAATTACTGACCAACATGAAATATAATTCAAATTATATTTCAGGTAAATTAATTAAATTATCTTAATTAATTCACAATATATATTACAATTAAATAAAACTTCTTCATAATTAATTTAAAATATTTTTTGTTAAAAATATTAAACACATAAATGTTTATATTTCTATTTTTTATTTTATACATAATTTTAATTTTAAATTATTTAGTGCATTATTTAGATACCAACCTCATCAATATTACTATATATAATACACTACATGAATATATAAAAAAACTCAATAACACAAATTATAAATCCTAAAACAACTCTAATAATAATTACATATGTTGCAATAATCAAGAAAAAGATAAAAATAATATAGATTTTGTAGATCATAAAAGATTCACATCCCTTCAAGACTCTGGTTGACATTCAATAATTATGTCATGATCATATAGAAACTCAAAGAATACTAATTCATGATAATTCCATATCAACATTAATTAATGAAAGTGAGTTTGTGGGAGATATATAGAGTTCTAAAATTTCATACCTAGAATTAATGCTCATGTCATCAAATAGTTTATGAACGATGCTCAACACTCAAATATTATATGACCTCAAAAAGGAAAAATAAATAATTATAATCCACCAATCCCAAAAAATATCAATATAAATCAATTTTATAGTATTATATTGAATTAGAAGACATATATAAGAATAATAGCAATTGATGTTTTTCCCTGATTCACATGAATTGGACCTCACAAGAGAAAAAGACACACATGTCAATGAGATGAAAAAAATACCTCGAAAACTCAAACCATTTCACAATGTAAACCAAGTGAATTAGAAGCTAAATAAAAGGGTAGTGACTCATATAATTGTATTACTAAATTTAGAACCTAAAAACTATGGTGTAATGAAACTAATTATGGTCTAATGAGGGTTTGTAAAATCGGGATCCCAAAATCATGTGCAAACATCTCTATCTCTCCTTAAATTAAGAATCCAACCAACTTTCAAATTTAATTATCTTTAATCAAATTAATGTGTAATATTTATAATTTCACCACTATATAATTGATTATAAAATTGATCAATAATTCTTAGAGTAAACAATTCTAACTCTTAAATAATATAATCATCATGAAGTGACTTGAATTTTCCCTAATTTTGGAATTTTCTCTATTTTTAGAATTTTTTAGTTCTATGAACTTCTGGGGGTGAAATTATTATTTTACATGATAAGGTTACCTATGTTTTTTTATTTTTAATTGGTTCCAAATAATGGGGTTTACCTCTTGCTGATCTTGTGTGGAAAATTAAGTGGTGTGAAACATCAAAAATATTTTAATAAAAGTATATTATTATTCCTATTCTATATGAAAAAAGTTTCATATAGATTGACTTTTTCTATTTATTTTAGTCTTATATGGGAAAACCAAGAGTTATTTTGAATTCAGAATGTGCAATTTACCTTATACATGATGTAATTGTCATTTATTTTGGGTGTTATAATGGCATGAAACCGTGAGATAATTAAATATGAAACCAATTAAATAATTAGTTAATTATTCTATCAACAACCTAATTGTTTCTTGATAATATATGCACTCTATAATATATGATCTCTAGGGTTACATACATAACCATATATATTAGAGTGGACAAATCCGTGGAGGAATTTTTGGCAAATGGATTTTGAGATCGAAGATCGATAATGAACGAATCAGATTCATCAAAAATGATTTACAAAGTAAAATTCATTACCAATGATAAATCCATCTATCATTTCATTAATTTTTTATATATTTATTTTAACATGTATTGGATATTTTAACAAAAAGTGATTAATTAATCTAGAATTTTATCTTTGATTAACTGAGAAATGGTATTTTTTATTTATATTTTTATTAAACCATTGATTTATGAATCATTGATTCTTGTACAGAAAAAAAAATATTTATTTGGATTCCATAACCATGTAAAATTTCAGATCATGTATGGTCGTCGTTGACTCTTACTTTTATTGTTATGGTATTCCATCCACAATTATTCACGTGTTCATAATGGTACTCGATTTGGTCAGTTATTTTACTATCCCCACATAATAGTAATTTTTCTGATCATTTATTAGATATTTGGATCATTTTTGTGAGTTCATAAATGCATTTTATAGTATATAAAAGTATGGTTTATGGTGAATAGTATTTGGGGAAGAAGTGAGGTTGTTAATCTCACAAGATGGAACATGAAGGTAATATGAATGGGAAGCAACAAATTGATTTTCTGAAAAATGGTGGTTAGACTATAGTATTTAAAATTTAATTAATCCACTCAACATGGTTTTTAGGGTTTTTAGTATTAATCATAGAGAAGGTTATGCAAGTAGTGAATTCTATTGAGTAAGAAGATGATTCTAGATAAAATAAAACTACACTATGAGTAGTTTGTCAAAAAAAAACATGGTGTGTCTCATTGAAGAATCACTAGGGTTTAGCATAAAAAATATCACATGTTAATGTAGCTAGAACTATACTCTATGTAAACATAGATGACTTTCATGGATTTTACAAAGGATATATTCCTAGAAACTTGATTTTTCACTAATGTCTTGTGGATGGGCCACACGCCATAAGACCATAGTGGAACATGAATTGAGATGTAAAGAACACATCGATTTCCAATCTTCGGCACACACATCAAGTGACTTCTCACACACCAATATGTTTGTATTCGTTATTCTATACTGGATTTAAACACTTCTATATGTTTTCAACATATTTTAAAACACTTTTTACACCACAGAAATGTTGTGTATTTTACTTTCACCTAGATTATGACCTTTAGGATGTCTTTTATAAGAAGGTTTCATTTGGGACACAATGGAAGATACTGTGTTATCCATATATAAGGTCAAGTATCTTGTATACATTCCAATCATTTATAGATTTAGTTACCCCCCCCCTCCATGGGGCCCCAATCCACGACCCTATATTCCTTTTCTACTATAGTTTCAGGTATCTCATACCAATATCCAGGCATGTGATCACCACCTACTAGATAGTACAGATAGATTCATGTATCCCCATGTGGCCCAAGGTATGATCCTTTATATAATATTTTATCTCTATAGATGCAGTTAGGTATCCTTTATGACCCAGGGGACAATCTTTTATCTATGAGATAAACTCCCCCAACTGAGGTTTCATTCAACGTGTTCACTTTTTCCTTCATGAATTTCTTAAGATGTAAGAAAACATACTAGATGGTTAGTGTACCTTTTTTTTGAATGTACAACTTTATCCCATTCCCACAGATTTTTTGGGCTACCTCAGTTAAAAATTATGCTTCATGGGTGAGTAGGCTCGCCATCTTGGCTTTTGGTTGTGGAATAGCTAATTAAAGACTATATTTTATATACATCTATATGAATCATGTTTCTTTGACACCCATAGGGGATTTCCATCAATATTTGGTACACATATGGATATTGGATTAAATATTCATGGACTCTTTAATGTTTCAAGCACCCCTTACTGCTCATGTGACATGGTTGTTTAGTATTAGCATTGAGATGGCCATAAAATCCCTATGTACTTGTGTCTTCTAGTGATTGAGCATAATTGGACTATTCTTCTTAACATTTTTATGACTAAAATGATTTTTAAGATGATGTTTTCATTGAGATTATTTATTTTGTACATGTAAAACTACCATGTAAATTTATAATCACCGCTATATGGGTCTTGGTCTAATACATGTTGTTTTTATTTAAATGATGCACAATTCAGATATGTTCTTATGTATTTTGAGTTAATGTGACTTTTTTTAGATCTAATGCATGATATATTTTGGGTATATGAATATTTTGGAGTTTGGTGGTACTAGGGTTTGATATAGTAGGTTATGTTTGTCTTTGGAGCCTACTTGCAGTGAGGGCCTCTTTGTCTTGGATATTTTTTAGTTTTCCTTTTTGATTGTCAGGTTTTTATTTTTCCCCACATTACATTGTGTTATTTTTTTAGTTATCTAGGTGGAGATCTATAGGTTTATAATTCATGTGTTTTATTTATTCAAGTTGGTAGTATTTATTATATTAGATTGGTGTTATTTCTTATATTGTTCATTGATGGTATGAGTCTTTTTCACGTAGTCGTAGGATAAGGCCTCCTATGTGTGTGAATTTCACACTTAGTGTTATTCACAAGCCCCTAGCCAATTAAAGGTGGGATTGAGGTGGTTCATTCAGATTACAAATATTCTAAGTGATAACCAACTTTGTTGGGTTGTTTTAGAGTGGTATCACTGAGGGTATATCCAAGGGATAGTGTTCAGAGATAGTATTCGTGTAAGTATTAGTTTAGGAACAATAGAAATGATGTTAAAGGGGGTATTGAGTTCATCTAGTAGAAAAAAGAAACTAACATAGGTTTTGGTGTTCCCAAGGGATTATGCAGGTACATTAAGAGGGGTAGGTGAATCAGTGTACACAAATTTTACTGAAATTTAGTTTCTTTTCTATTTAACTTTTTAATTATATCCTCTCAACTTCTTAGATTGAATGGAGATATTTATTTCTTAAAAACAAAATTAGACCATGTGAAATAAATAAAGTAAAAGAAGATCAATACACAATATTTTTAAAGGATTTTCCCTCGATGTGGGTGACAACATCCTTTCTATTTTCGAGATGATTCGATACACAGATACTCAACTAAGAATTAATTTCTTATTACAAGTGGGTTGGTTAGGTATCACCATCAAATAATTGTGAGTAGGTATGAAACTATTCTGATATTATACTAGAATCCCACTAGTTTTATTTATATTGGAATCTTTCATGTGTTTCACAAATACAATACTTAGCACATTGAGAAAGATCACATGATATTGAAGTTTATATTACAACAAAAAACTAATCTTAGTCTTTGAACCAATGAAATAAATTTATTTTGAACTTTCTCACCTCTACTAAAACTCTAATAATTCCACAGAATATTAACCACAATACAACAAGTATTCCATTTCAGTATGCTCTTCTGAATGAGTGTATGATATAACTCCCACATTAGCTCACATAAATATAACAATGATCAATTAAATATTTATCCATACAATGTCATAAATTTCTTCTCTTTTTTACTGATTGATATTTCTAATTTTCAAAAAAATAATTCTAATAGGTGTTTTTAATCACTACACACATGAAAAATGTTTTTCAATCCTTCATGTATAATTTAAATTATGTTTTCATTCATGTAATTATCATCACTCTACCTCACACATGATCTATTACATGAAAGATTCTCATTAAATGGATTTCTTCTTATTAGAAAATTACAACAAGATAAAATATAAATATCACACTCTACCTATGTTTTAAAATATGTGGTATTACATATTCTTTGAGAAATAAAATAGAAGTTACTTTTTGTAACAATATAAAATGTAAACCACATTAGAAATGATTATTAAATGCTCAAGAATTTACTAATAGATGGACATATATATGAAAATTTTGTTTACAATGTGATTTTCATAAACAAATAACTTCCTCAAATTGAATCCTTCACATGAAGAGTGTGCAACCCCAAATCCATTTCCCAAGAATATCACACATAGAATAGTGAAAGTATATATACTCACTGTGTTATGATTGTCAAAAAACAACACTACTCCTCTTCACCATATCCTATAATTTCTTCTCACAACACATGAATTTGTGTGATACTTGTTGTACCTCTCGTACCCCTCGTGGTTTAATTTTCATGATCACAATCACTTTTCTTTTTATCTAATCCTCTATCAAGTGTTTTTGGATGATAGTAATCAATTCAGGTTACCAAGGAATTGGGCCTAGCAAGCTGTAATAGGTGAGCTAGCCTTCACCTGTAAAAAGGCTAGTAGGTTTCTTGCTATAACCATTGAAAAGCAAGCGGTAGAATCTCTCAACGGTTGAGTTGGGAGCGGAGACGTAGGCCGGGTTTTAGGCCGAACTCCGTTATCAATTGCGTGTCTTGCCTCTTTTATTTCTACTGCACTTTCACTTTGATTTTAATTTGTTAATCTTTTTTTAAAAGGCAATTCACCCCCCTCTTGCCATCACTCCCTTCTTTTCTCCGCCGAACAATTGGTATCAGAGGGAAAATTTGAGTAATACCTTCACCGGTTTCAAATTCAAGATCTTTTTTTGATGGCTTCAACCTCTTTCGCCCCCGAAGGCTTTTCTTTGGGTCGTGCTCCATTTTTTGATGGAACCGACTATAACTATTGGAAAACCCGCATGACCACATTTCTTAGAAGTATAGGTTATCCCATTTATAAAATTGTCATGCAAGGTTACACTCTCTCTTCCCCCGATGAATCCAAATGGACCCAAGCCGATATTAAAAATTTCGAGCTTGATGGCAAAGCCATGAACGCTCTTCATTGCGGCCTTGACCGAAATGAGTTCAATCGAGTTTCCACATGCACTACATCACATGAAATCTGGAAACTATTGGAGGTTACCCATGAGGGGACCAACAAAGTAAAGGATACTCGATTAGATATGTTTCGTCAAGATTTTGAATCATTCTCCATGCATCCAAATGAATCTATTTCTGAAATGTTTACTCGTTTTACTGACGTGTGCAATGGTAGAAAATCTCTTGGAGATAACATTTCTGCAGAAACGATGGTCAAGAAGATCCTATGGATCCTACCAAGCTCATGGGCACTAAAGGTGAAGGCAATTCAAGAAGCGAAGGACATCAAGAACATGCTGGTCGAAGAGCTCATCGGATCCCTCATGACCTATGAAATCACAATGAGGAGGCAAGCTGAAAAGGAAGGCAAACCGATCAAACTTCCAAAGAACATCGCCTTCAAAGTTCAAAAAGAAGAAACCTCCTCCTCCTCATCTTCTTCCCCTTCAAGCGGCGATTCCGAAATGGAGAATCTTGCCCGCAAGATGCACAAATTCATGAAGAAGCACAAGAAGAATAAATCCTGCAAGGCTCAACCCAACGAAAAATCCGAGCCCAAGGTAACATGCTACGGGTGTGGCGAGAAAGGCCATTACAAGCCCGATTGCCCACTCAACAAGAAAAAGGCCAAGAAAAAGGAGAAGAAGAAGGCTTTCAAGGCCACTTGGAGTGATAGCTCCACATCCTCCTCCTCCTCCTCGAGCGACAACGGTAATAAATGCCTAATGGCATGTCATGAGGTAACTTCTTCCGACTCCTCATCCTCTTGTTCTTCAAATTCAAATTCTTTCAATCACATGTCTTATGAGGATCTCCAACATGCTAGAGATCAATTGGAGTAAGGTTTTCACGAACTTTCTTCCAAATTTGTTTCTTTAAAAAAGAATTTCAAAAAACTCTCTTCTGAAAAAGAACAACTTCTCATAGAGAAGGAAGAGATGTCCCTCAAAATCCAAAATCTTCCCGATGTTGATTCCATGGAATCAACCATCAAAGATCTAAGTGAGACTCTAGCCAAGTTCACTCAAGGTGAACAAAATTTGAACAATTTTCTAGGTTCCCAACGTGTATCTAGGACCACCCAAGGGCTTGGCTATTCCAAGAAAGCTTCCTCTTCCAATGCACCTACTATTTTTGTTAGGGGGAGCTCTCAATTTAAATTTTGTAATTATTGCAAAAAACCCGGGCACTTAATCTATGAGTGCAATTGCAAAAATGCCCGGTATGGTAGGCCCAAAACTATTTTCTTAAATGATGAATTTTTTTGGAGAAGACCCGCAACTAGACAAGTGTGGATTGAAAAATCCCTTCTAGCGAGTCTCACCGGGCCAAAATTTGTCTCAGTTTCAAAAACCTCTCCCCGGTGATTTGTTGTTTCTATTTAGGGGGAGTTAGGATCGTTTAAGCCCTTTTGATTTCAATTTCAAAATTTTCAATTCAAACTTTCAATTTCAATTCAAACTGTTATTCAAATATTTTCATTTCAAACTTTCAATTCAAACTGTTATTCAAATATTTTCATTTCAAACTTTCAATTCAAACTGTTATTCAAATATTTTCATTTCAACCTTTCAATTCTAACTGTTATTCAATTTTTCACTCAAAACATTCAATTTCAAATTTCAAAAATTTCAAATGGTTTAAAATCCCTTTTTTTCCCTCAATCAAGTTTTATGCCCCGTGCTATTTTGATAATCACAAAGGGGGAGAAATTCTTGAATGATTGGGGGAGAAATCTTTTAAAGCATGTCTTTCATTTCAGTATTTTACATTGTTTGTTTTGGTGATTGTGATCATCAAAATAGGGGGAGATTGTTGTACCTCTCGTACCCCTCATGGTTTAATTTTCATGATCACAATCACTTTTATTTTTATCTAATCCTCTTTCAAGTGTTTTTGGATGATAGTAATCAATTCAGGTTACCAAGGAATTGGGCCTAGCAAGCTGTAATAGGTGAGCTAGCCTTCGCCTGTAAAAAGGCTAGTGGGTTTCTTGCTACAACCATTGAAAAGCAAGCGGTAGAATCTCTCAACGGTTGAGTTGGGAGCGGAGACGTAGGCCGGGTTTTAGGCCGAACTCTGTTATCAATTGCGTGTCTTGCCTCTTTTATTTCCGCTGCACTTTCACTTTGATTTTAATTTGTTAATCTTTTTTTAAAAGGCAATTCACCCCCCTCTTGCCATCACTCCCTTCTTTTCTCCACCGAACAATACTATTCTACCGAAAAACACACAGATGGTGTTATCTTGAATTTTATAATTCAAGTATTATGTAAACTGTATATATGATGTCTCTTCCTTTCACAACCATGAAACTAAGTAAGTGTGGTTATTTAAATTAATGTATTTGAAACATCTATATTTCATAAACTGTATATCTACTTATTGTGATCGCATATGTTGATTTTTTCTAGTGTACGTGGTTCTCCAATATCCTCTGAAAAATATGTTCATCAGAATACTAGTTCACGGTATCTTCATGAATCCACGCACAAATGCATTGGTCTTCCATTTTTTTCCTTCTTAGTTTTAGAGTCAAGCATGAATGATCATGTGAAATCATCATGCAATAACAAAAATGGATTCTAATATCGACTACTTGGAAGATTCTCTTCAAATTCAGAACACTTGATCTTCACTATTTAAAATTGTCTCTCTCAAGAATTCTCTATATGATGAGAGAAAAAACAAAATATGAAGTGTCTCTATCTACTTTAGAAAATAGTATATGTATTTTCATATCTCCTTTTCAAAACCTAAATTCATGA
The DNA here is from genome assembly GCA_963277665.1 of Viscum album. Classification (NCBI taxonomy): domain Eukaryota; kingdom Viridiplantae; phylum Streptophyta; class Magnoliopsida; order Santalales; family Viscaceae; genus Viscum; species Viscum album. The sequence continues at coordinate 237,463,798 of OY728159.1, forward strand.
TAAATGCATTATTCTTCACTAACAAGAAAAGTTTATAGTACTTTTATATCCTTTGCGTAATACTAGTATATGTGGTTTCCTCTATCTTTTTCACTAAACAAGTTCATGAAAACTAGGGAAGACACTATTAATGTTATCCAAATTTCTTTGTAGAAAGTAGTTTAATCGCAAAGAAAAATATAGAGTGTGATACACAAATAAAAGGCCCATGAAACACCTCTTCTACTTCATATAAGATAATAACATGAGAGATATTATCTATTAAAAATATAGAGCACACAATCTACTCTGTTTCCCTCTCAACACTATACTTGTATCTCTGATGCGAGATAAGCTAAATTAAGAAAATGTGAATGGTTGGGGTATTTATATGAAACTACACTGTCTGAGTTTGTGCTGACCACCTCACATCAAGCATACCAATCCTAATATAGCACATCAAGATTATGGAATTCACAATCTTTAGAAAACATATATACCATATATCTATTTATTTATAATTTGGAAGTCATTTTATCATTGAAACAATTTTTATAATATTATGATATCACTGGAATAATCAGAATAATGAAATTAATCTCTTATCTTTTGTCTATAGATTCTATTTATGTTACATAGAGTAGATCCCAGTGTAGAAAACTCTCGGGTGATGCTGAGGTTAAAGATGTGCTTACGGGTCTAATCAAACGACACAAATAAATACAACGAGTTTATGGAAGGATTGAAAGTATATAGAAGATAAATTAAAAGATCCCATGTAAAAATTATAGGAGGCTGGCCACTCCCTTATTTTACAAGACATATCATAAAATCTCTTAATTTTTCTTTGGTTTCACATAATGAAGTGTCACCGCCCCCTTTCTTATGCCCCCATGTACTACTGTGCTTCCCCACATGGTGGTTAGTCTGCCTATACATTCACCACAATGGAAATTCCTTGATCTCTTCTATCCTTTCCATCTATATTTTGGCTGGTCGAGAGGTATCATCTTCCCACCTCAATGGTGGTTTTAGTCCCTCATTGTTTACCCAAAAGGTTGGATTTTTTTAAAGTAATAACCATTAAGAAACATAACCAAAAACATCATCAAGTATAATTCCAATTATTCCAACCTTATCAAAAAAATCCATAATAATTTCAAAGTCATAAAACTCAATTCTTCCCTATTTTAGAATTAAATCATAAATTTAGAAGTTATAATTATTTACACTTCATTCAATGCTATAAATAATGTGACACATTATAAGACTATGGGAATATGCTTTTTGAACGAGTTCTCAGTTCAACATTAGTCACACTTAATGTCTCTTCATTAGAATAAACTATTCCAATTAAAAACATCCTTAGCAATTTTTTAATACTTATCATGAACAATTCAATGAAATAAACTACAAAATTCTGTCATAGAAACAATTAATTTTCATCAAACATGTATATTTATAATAATCACAAAACAAATATTACATTAATTGATTTGGGTTCTTCAATATCTCCCTTTGGATTTTTTGTCAATACCCATTTTAATTTCAATGTCAATTTTTTATTCCCCCATTACTTCACAATAAAACGAAATATATAATAATGGTATGGAATCCAAATAATCTATTCTGTAACAACTGACCTTTTGTTCTTCTCACATTCAACCTGATCAATTCATAAGAGATGTAACTTGAGAGAAATTTAAATTGATCTATATGACCAAAGGAATTCATTTCCATTATTAAGGATAGGTGTCATTAAATAATTATCTCTAATTATGCGGGGTCTAACCTAGTGTAGAAGACTTGAGTTATCAATTTAGACACCAATGTTGTCACTTAAATTTTTTAATATGATGGAAACAATGACACCTTATCTATGGGATTGTTCAAAATATATTCAACTAAACTTCAATATTCATATTGAAAAGAAAATAGAAACAATAATCTTCAATATTTTACTTCCCATTTATAAATAAATTTTAATTTATTCATCAAATTATTTCTTTGTCCCCTTCTAATTCAGAATTTTCATTAATAAATTGATAGAAAAACATACCTTTTTAATGACAGGATTCAATTTTTAGAATTTAAAATCATCATATTAATCAATTACCTGAACTTAAAATATTAATTCGATACTATTTGAGGGATTCAAATCTGGTAGTTGACTATCTTTTCTCCCCCAAAAGAGATAAGGTTTATCCATCTTGTTCATCATGTTGTATTTCATCAAGAATGATCATCAAGAACAAATTTAATTGGAATTTAAATAAAGAACTCGATGATGGATATCAATATGTATGTGGTATAATATTTTTACTTCACTCACATCATCATGACTCCCCCTAAATATAGGTTACACCTTCAATTACCAACATAGAAGAAAAAAAAGAAAAAAAAATATGGTAATAAGGTGGTTCTTTAAATATTCTCAGTTAGAGAAGTAGGGATGTGATTTATTTCAAAACCTAGAATCTCTTTTCAATTCTACTACAGATTTATGAAAACACATCATGCTTCTTAATTCTTTGACTTTCTAATGTTTATCATTTAAGGCCAGCATCCACATTTAGATCTATATAGCTTTCTTCATACATGAAATATGATACTTCACATTAAAAAGAAGTGTAATTTCATTAATCTATTCCTATTCCATCTTTTAATCCAATTCTTATTGTTTTTGATGTTTGAATAAGAAGGATTTTGGTATGCTCTTAGACTTCTTCTTGTTTGAAAGCTCATTAACAGTAGAATTTTTAACATAAGAATGCATTATTTCAATTCCTATATTATTCACTGATTCTATTTGTTCAGGAAACCACGTCTTGGATTCTCAGGAAAAAATCCTAGACATTCTACACCTTCCATGAAGACCTCCAAAAATCATTGGGTTTTCCATTTTAGACAACCACTCATTGAATACTAATTTTTCATCTTCATTTTCATGCACCAAATAAAACAATTTATTTGATTGTGAGATTAATTTATTTTTCTTCTCCATCATTCTTCCATTAGAATTGGTGTTTATGACTTTTTTTTTCATATAACCATTATATGACATTTTATTCTAATATAGAAGAACCTTTTCTTTGGTGCGAAACTTATTTCATAACAATTATTTACTGAACCTTGTTTCATAATTTTCATAACTATATTCTTCTTCTCATACCCCAAAAAATATTTCAATGATTGTTCTTTGCCTCTGCATTTAATGTGCTCATACCTTTATATCATTATATTAATAGTGAAAAGTTAGAACATACCATCACTCATTATAATTATGACCACTTCTATTGCAATAATTAATAAAATATTCAAGATAATCAAATCTATTCTTTATAGATATATCCTTCTTAATCTATGAATTATGTTTCACGATTGTTGGATTTATCAGGACTTCAGATCATCTACCCCTTAATGTCAATCTTATTTAATTATTTAGATTAAATATATTATGCCAAAAACAAATATCTCGATGCCCAAATTTCTAACCAAACCAATAATAGCCAATAGCTCTTAATTTCCTCTTATGCACTACCACATGGATATATTTAATATCCTGTTTGTTTAATGTACACTTCTTCATCTGATTTTTTTGGAGAATAAGAATTCACACATTTCTTTATTTACAAATTTGATAATATATTGAATTTACCATCAGTCATCTTCATCCATGATTGACCATAATTATTTGTGGAAATTCTACTTTAAGATGAAACAAAATTAGTAAAAAAACTTTTGTATCAAGTGCTACGTATTTTAATGAACATGGAAGAGAGTTATCATTAAGTAATATCAATCTCTTCTTGCCATGTGAATGAGTATTTTCAAAAGTAAGACTATTTATCTAGTTATTATTGGAACTATTTGGATCACATAATTTTTTAAAGATTGATCTTGGGTTCTCTATAAATTTCATAACATGACCAACAATTCAAGATATTTCAAATTTAGGGAGTTCTTCTAACCTTCAAGTGATATCACCATATCTTAAATTTTTTTATGGAAAGTCTATAATTGTGTGGTTGTCATATTTTTCAAACTAAGATCTATTCCAAGAAATTTCATGTTGAGGAAAATTTTCTAATTCTCGAAAAAAATTAATTTAATTTCCTATTAACTCTTCTTTTTTAGGAATTTGATCATCATAAATTTTATTTTCCTTGAGTGAAGAATGATTCAGTTCCATAATTATCTTTGTCTTAACCTCTAGATGAGCTTACTTAACATTCATAGAGCTTTGTTTAGTTTATTTAATGCATATATCACATCTATATAAACATTATTATTTTTATCCTTCCTTTAAATATTCGTTTTTAATTCATCTTAAACTAAATTGAATATTTCATTTCAATAAAATATAGACTGTTCTTTTGATTCTTTAGTTAGGATGGATGTATCATCCTCGATATTGGTTTCTAACTAATCATCATTAAAACTCATGGAAAATTTATGAGATTCGTTAAGTGAATGAATAATCTCAATAATAACCTTCATAATTACATCTTTCTCACAGACCTTCCTTCACAATTATTTTTAAACATAAGAGAAATGTTCATTCAAATGCGATTAAAATCCTTCTTTGGTATCAATAACTTTTGAGGGAATATTAGATCCTAGAAAAGTATTTTCCATCAATTTATCCATATCCCCAAATTCCTTTACAAGCTTTGAATTTTCATTACATATTCCCCTGATAAAATAAAATATATAATTTAAAACATCAGTTGGAACATTATTAAGATAGTCTTTAATTTCTGAATACAAGTCATCATGTGATTCAATAAATTTTTCTTCATCACTTCTTGAACCATACCAATCAAAAGGTTATTTATCAACTGATTTAATAGATACTACTTATCAACTATCATTATGACTAAATCTATCTTGTGATGTATCCTCTTTCTTCTTCAAATATATTCTCATATTTATTGACTCTTTCTTTTTTATATTCATTAATGTTTTTATATAAGACATTTTATCTACACTGATATAGATTAGAACTGTACTTTCCATATGACACAACTCTATAACTTCTTTTATTTAAAATCATCACTTCTTATAATTCTGATACAAATAACTAGGAAAATAAGATAGATTCAATCATATGTATAAACAAGTTTTGATTCCAATTGATGTTCCCAGTGGATCTTGTTGGTACATTGAGTGGGGGTGAATTAGTGTTCACAAAATTTAATGATATTTATTTGTATTTCCCATTCACCTTTTAATCCGAACATATTCAATTTAATGAGTGAAGGGATATATTCCCTCTTAGAAAAAAATTATAAATCATGAAATATAGAAAGTAAATGAATCAAAAAAGATAGTATTTTTACCCAGTTCACCCTCTATGTGAGTGACTATGTCCATGTTGTGTTTTAGATGATCAAAGGAACACATTCTCTACCAATAATGAGTCACCAATTATATGTTGGTTGGTCCTGTATCTCCCTGAAACCATTTGGGTAGGTGTGAAAATATTCACAAATTATAATGGAATCCCACCTGTGTTCATTATACTGGAATAATACCGTTGATTCATAAATAGAACACTTACTATAATGAGAAATATCACAATAAAATCAATCTTACACTAAAACACAAAAATGATTTTCTTCTTTGAGCCACTAAAATTTGATGAATTCAAACTTTCTCACTTCAACTAAAACTCGACGACTTCCACTGAATATTATCTACAACGCTGCATGCAGTTTAGTTAATTGTTCTATTTAGAGTGTGTGAATAATATTACTACCACTTTATCTCACTATAATATTAATATTAAAAATGGAATATTTATCCATACACTACAATCTATATTCTTCTTATCTTTACTGAATAATATTTATTATATTAAAAAAAGTGACATTTATTTTAAATCACTAGGCACATGAACAATACGTTTCATTCATGCATGAATGATGTTAGTTAGGATTTTATGTATGGTTTTCACATCACTATTCCACAAGAATGAACTATAACATTCACAATTATCATTACATTGTATTCTTATTATTGAAAATATACCTCTTATCATATATAAACTTCACACACTTCATGTGATATACAATATGTGGTGTTACTTATTCTTCGAGCAAGAAAACAAAATATTCCTTGTCTACCGATATAAAATGTGAAACACATAATAAATTATTCTTCAATTCTCAAAGAATCATGTGTGCATGGACATATTAATGAACATACATTCAATAGTGTGATTCAAATAAACTCACAGGTTCCTCAACTCAAATTCTTCACATAAATAGTGTGCAACCCCCAATTCTTTTTTCATGAATATCACACACATTCTGGAGAAGGTATACACACTCACTATGTATTGACTGTCCACAAATAGAACTAATCATATTCACATGATCATACTATGTATTTACACAACACATGAATTCATATGATAACGTTCTTTCTCAAATCATTGACATAGTGTTTTCTCGATTATTGTATTTCTTTTATTGCATAAACTGTATATGTGATATCACTTCCTGTAACCACTTCATACAACTATGTTAGTGGGGTCCATTAACATAACGTATTTTCTACTTCTATGCCTTCACATAACTACAGTATACACAATATCTTCTAAATATCTATTCACCTAGAAGGTTTAGTTTGTGAGAATAATAGTTGGTGAGAGTATCATTACATGAATTTGTTATACAGAGCCTTCATACGGACACATACAACAACACTGATCTACTTCTTCTTTGCATACATTAATTCTTTCCAGTGTATGTGGTTATTCATTCTCCTTTGAAATACTAGTTTGTGAGAATATTAGTTCATCATATCTTTATGTGAACAAATTAAATACTCTAGATTCATATACCCAACCTTCTTCGCATGATAATGAATCTTGTATGATCATATGAGATCATCATGAAATAAAAAAAATGGATTTTCAAATCGATCAAATAGAAGCTGCTATGAAAATATAGAACAATTGATCTGATCAGTTTCAAACTTTTTCTCTCAGGAAAGATCTCCCAGTTGAGGGATAAAACATAGTATGTGGTTTCTCCAAACATATCACAAAATACGTTGTGGATTCTTTTATCTTCTTCGTATAAAATGAATTCATGACTACTGAATTCCTCTTCAAAAACTATAATAGTTCACAATTTTTATACCTCCTTCATTTAATAACATTATACGTAGTTTCTTCTGTATTTTTTCCCAACAAGTTAATGACAAATAGTAAAGACAACAACAACACTATCCATTTTCATTGATAAAAATAGTTTCATCTAAAAGAATCGCTGAGAGTTTCAAAAACATATTGAATTCCCATGAAACCCCTCTTCTACTTCACATAATATTATCCCCAAAGATATATTCTCATTTTTTAAATATAGAGTGAATGATATACTCGATTCCTCACTCAATACTACGCAAGGCTCTCCCATGAGGGCTATATTACATCAAAAAAATTAGCATAGTCTGGCTAATTATAAGAATCTAAAAAACATAGCTCAGGCTAACTGCCTCACATCTAGAATACCGGTCCTATACTCATGATTCACAATTATAGAAATCACCATATTTGGAATTTTTTTTACTCATTTCATTTTCATTAAAAAAATTTATTCATTTGATCATGAAAGAAACTTTTCTTAATTTTTCCATCTCATTGGAATCATTGAAATTAAGTAATAAATCCTGGATGTCTCAATTAGACATTCTATAGATGTTTCATGGAGGAGATCCCAGTGTGCCGAATTCTAGGGAAAGGCTATGGTTGATGATGAGACCCCATGTCCAATTGAGTAGTACAGATAAATATAATTTGATGATCACACTGTTGTTGTTATTTCACACCTATAAAATAAGATCCCACATATAAATAGTGGGAGGGTGACCACTCCCTTTAATACAATATGTTTCTTAGGCAAAAAAAATTGGTTACTGGTCACACATAATGTTCTGGTACATCTCCCTTGAATGCTCCCCTATTTATTTTCATTCCACCAAGCACGATGTTGGATCTTTCAATACAAGAATCTTTTTGGGCATGTATTGAGCTCGTATATCCCCTCTATCACCATGATATACGGTTGAGAGATAGGACATTACCACTTCAATAGTGGTTTAGGTACCTCATGGCATACCAGTATGTTAAGACAATTTTTTTAAAGTACAAACCATTATAAACATAATAAAAAACTTCACCAAATACAAATCAAATCATTCAAACACTTTCAAAACAAAACTACAAGAATTTAAAATTCAAAAAACACATTTATTCTCTACTTTGGAATTCAATCAAAATTCCAAATAATCAATGATTTTAACTTCCTTTAACATTGCAAAAAATGTGTTACTTTAAATAACAAAAGACAATTTGTTTCTAATCTACTAGTCATTTTTATAATAGTTACACATAATGTCACTTCATTAAAGGAAACTACTCTATTTAAAATTAAATTTTCTAATTTCTAAAAACATACCAAGATATATTCCAGAAAATAAACTCCAAACATCAACAATATTAACATTGAATTTTCATCAAACAAGTATATTGACAACAATTACAACACAAATATTACTTTAATAATTTTGGTTTCCTTTAGTTTGGTACATAAAATATTCCTTCAATGGGACTTTGATATCCTATAAGTTAATACATAATCCGGAGACATCATCTTTTAGGTAGAAGTTACTCGATACATGGATCATATAGAGCTATATACATCTCTTTCATGTATCTACTTTTCCATCTCATCTAAATAATATTTATCAATTGTGGTTATATCCTATTAATTGTATAGTGTTATCCACTGGTAACCATGTTTTTTATTGAGGCCAATTGATTATGATCCCATGAAAGTGGGTGGTTATCTCGCCATATAATATTTTGGGATGAGGAATTGTTTCTTGAAACAATGTTGGGAAAATTACTGACCCCATGATCTGAGGAATCCACACTCCCCATGATCTAAGTTCTTTTTTTGAGTGGAAATAAGTCTCGGATGGGATGAAAGAAACTATGAGTACACAGGTTATGCATAATGTGTTCTAGGATAGAAGCCTTATGATATTTTTAGGTGAACCATATCATTGGGTGATTCGGTAATGGTATGATTATAGGTCCTTTATTTTGATATGGTTCGAACTTTGGAAGCATAGACATTGATTTATGTTTAGAGCATCCTATAAATAATAATGATCCATTAGTGATGGATACATTTTATAAACTCATGAAAGGATTGATATAACGTGGTATGAGTCTGATATCATACAATATATGGAGTTTTATTAGAGATCGTTAAACCTTTTACAGGAAATCCTGGACATGTTTATGCATATGTCAGGGTACATATGATTTGTGAGGTACTTTTTGGGCATGTTTTTTTGGTATAGTTTCTTGATATTATTTACATACAAGAATCCTGATGAAACATATTCTAGTTTTGGTTGATCCTTTTTGTAATTACCCCTATGTCAGAGTCACCCGAGCGAGTCTTGGTTGAGATGAACCCTCGATATTTGGAAAATAATTTTTTCTGTTGAAGATAACTAGGGAATTTCCATTGATGAACTTCCGTGTTATAGATGGTTAATCTTGGAATCATAATGTCTTAGCCTTAATTTTTTCTATGAATATTTTGATGGAGAACTAGTGGTGTGAGTTTCATTTTTATTAAGTCAATCTATGGATTCACTGCTATGATCACCTTGCATTGATGGGATAATGTCATGTGATGAGTTGTGAAGATGTAACATATTTGATAATGTGCATACTGAAAACTAATTTTTTCATGTAAATTAATGTCAACTATGTTGTGGATTTTATTTACTTCCCATAAACCCTATTATAGTTTGTGTTGTCACTCACAGTTCACTGAGTTATATATTTCCAGAAATTGGTGATTCTAGTGGAACCTTAGGCTAGATCATGGTCGGATAGAAAGCCTCCATTGGTGTAAATGGTTATCCACTCAAAATTATTGTGAATTGAGTTTTTATAACACCCAGATATTGTGTAAAGTGTTTTTATAATTAATTAAACCATTTTTATATTTTTTATTACACGAGACACTGAAAAATAGTTTACTTTATATCAAAGAAATTTGTTTTTTTATTATTTGAAACAACAAGTTAATATTTCACTAAACACAACATAAAATTTAGTTTTCTATACATGGGACATTGATTTTAGCATGTGTTTCATGCAATAATGACTCTCCTTGATGAATTTTATAACATGTAAGACTGAGTTTTACCGAATAATAAAATATTAAAAAAAATTTGTTATTTAATATAATAAGATATAAAATTATTGTTAAATTATAATTTTTTAATATTACTAAATAATTTATGAAAATATCTGGTTGAAAAATATATAGGATTAATTGATATGCTCCCAATTAATTAGAAATTCATATAAAAAATTATTGAATATAAAAGAAAATATTATTATTTTTATGGTGACAAAACTATTTTACGATAATAAATTAAATTAATTATATTTAGTTAGTGATATTAATTTAAAATATATTTTATATATTCAATCAAATATTTTTGATATTCATCCAATATATTTTATATAAATAATATAAAATAAAACACAATTTTTTGCTTAAAATCCTATTTTTTGTTATGGCATTTTTACTGCCTTTAAGTGGATAAACTATTTTAAATATAATTTTTGATCATTGATAGATATAATATGTAAACAAAACGTCTTATTTTCAATAGTAACATAATAAATTGGATAGTTTATTTTTTTAGTACTTTTTTATGAAGTTTCATTTTTTAGCAAATAGTGGAAAAAACAGAATTTTAGTTCAATACTAGGATTTCAAATAATATATTTATAAAGATAAATTAAAATTAAAATTTGTTTAAAAGTTCAAATTTTAAATTGGTTTAAAAGGATAAAAAATTATTATACTATTCTTATATGATCTCTGATGGGAATTTTTACCCATATTTTAGAGTTTCAAAACAAAAGAGTTTTCAAAAAGTGATATTCATTTCATTTTCCGGTCGAGGTAGTTTTATATACTTTTTACAGTGCAAAAATAATATTCAGAACATATGGATTTACCCACCACCATGAATATAATTCTATTGATTATTCCTTTATAATATCACAAATTTTTTTTTTTAAAGAATGTTTTTTCATAATATTTTGAAAATTCATTTTTTTAAAGTAGTTTTTAATAAAATGGTTTTCAAAACATTATCATTATTTTTTCATATGTTTTAAAGAAAAAAGTTTTTCATACTATTTTCAAGCATTGTTTTCAAAGTATTTTAAAATCAATGGGTTTCAAAACATTTTGAAAAATTCTTTATATGTTTTCAAAATATTTTTCCTGATTTTTTTTTCAAAATGTGCCAAATCATTCATTACAAGATTTCAATGTATTTCAAAAAATGTTTCCTAAAATTTTTTAAAGTATTCACTAATTAATTTCAATAAGGTTTATATGAAAAATGAATTTATGTGTTTTCATGGATTTCATTTTAAGTTTTCATGTTTATTTTCATGAATATATTTTTCATAATGTTTTATGTTTTTAAAAAATCAAAATAATAAATGTTTTTTTCATTAAGAAATGTTTTTAAAAGATATTTCCAAATTATTTCCCATATAGGATGACATATTTTAGTGTTACTCATGCTTTTATATGGAAATTATTCAATGATTCCATTAATATTATTTCTCTAAATGGTTTATGTTTTGATATCAGCTGTTTAGGAAATTAATTTCTCTTTCTTGGGTTATATTCTTTTGAAATCCGCTTCATTTCATGGGTCATTATTTTGAAATGATTAGGAAACATGCATCTTTTTCCACAGGATATGATATGATTACATGTTTATGGTACCCATTTAACATCATAGGTTATGATATGATTTTATAAGATTTTTGAGAACATGAATTGATGATTTCATTATTATATAGGTGGGACCTATATCTATTTCAATTGTATTTATTATAGATTTATATGTCATGAGATATACAAATATGGTCTTGGAAGTGAACCTTGACAACTAATATGGACATGGAAGTGAACCATGACTACCAATATGGTATGAACAGTGAACTAATGCTATTAATATGGCCATGAGAGTGAACGATGACTACCAAGATGGTATGGGTAGTGAACCCATACTATTAATTCAAACATTGAAGTAATTACTTGACTACTATGTAAATCATATTATATGTTTATGTGTTTATCCCAATTCTAGGGTTTATTCATGTTTTATGATTCTATGGATTATGTTCTTTATTTTTTTATGATTCATGTCTTATAAACTACCAATATTAAAACTATGATTCATGTTTAGGATATTTGATATAGATGATATGGTATTATAATGTTTTTATCACATTCTCATACTTATATACTATTGTTTATACTTATATGTATCCATTGTTTACCCTTAATGAGCATATGATATCACCATTTTTTATGTTTACTTCCCTGGGTTATGAAGACATATTTTAGGTATGACATCTATAAGAGGGGTGCTAGAATTGGATAACATAGTTGAAGATAATATAGATCACATATGTGCCTGTGTTTATATTCCCATGGTTCAAATGGCACTAAACTAAAATGTTCTTTGGTCATCCATTTTTTAATGATTTAAGTATTAATCAAATGTAATGTAATATTAATGTATGAAAAGGTAGGGTCACTATAGTTGGTATCGAAGAAAATTTTTAGATAACCATTGGAAGCTAGGATGAGAAAACATTAGTGAGATACCTTTGTTTATTTCTACCGATATGTCTAGGGATGTCTCCAGGCATAAGTATAAGGATGAGTTAACAATTAGGAAAATATACTAGAATTTTGGTAAAGGATATAATGATGGGTTTACTTGAAATAAATCCATGTATGGATACTAAAAGTGGATGTGGTTTTTGAAATGATGTACAGAAGAATAAAAACTCTAACAAGGTGTGTCATGCCTGACTTGACATAACCCGATACACAAAAATGCGCCTTACTGTGAACCTATTTGACACTACTGGGGGACATGATCTGGGAATTCAAAAACTCAGTATGAGCCATCATGAAGGATTTAAAAAAAGGATGACTATTAATAACTTAGGATAAACCAAATGTGTCAAATATTAATGAAGTAGGATTCATGATTTTGGAATCCTATTAGTATTGTTTTATGATTATATAGTAAGCAATTATAGTAAGTGCTTCTCAAATTATATTTTCTAGTTCCATTAAATGGCGAGACCAATAAGGAACATGTTCATCATTGAATGTTTTAGATGTGGAGAGTATGTGTACTATGTGAATAGATTTATTGTGTTTAAATCTCAGAAATAGAATCAAGAAGTTGGTATGAGTATTGATTATAATTATGAAGATAATAAGAATCCAAATCTCATGTGAAAGGTATGTGATCTTCCGTGAGTATTGTGTATATTAAATATACTATGAATTATTATATTAAGGTCGAGGAACCTTAATACATGATTCATATTTTATATAATAGGAAAGAGGTAATAAGGAATATATTTTTGAATCCTAAGTAATGGTTTAAGAATAAGGTCACATAAATGAAATTTTTATGTTTTGGAATTGAATGATTATGTTATATGAATAATAAAATATATAAGTATATTCATAAACTGTTTTCATTATGGATTGAAAATGAAATGTTGAATGGTGATGAAGACAAAGAAAATTGATTTTAGAAGGAAAGTGATATTTTTAATTAAGGTTTGGTGACCCTTAATTAATATCTAACACTGAGATAATGATGTTTGGATAATGATATATAGGATATGAATAAGTAAATTGGATGGTATGGATTACCCTAGAACTGATTACAGAAAATGTGGTAAATTTACTCAAGGATAAGGTCTAATAATTCTTATATTTAGTGAATGTATCTAGTAATTATTGAAATATGGAAGAATCGATGTTTTCCAAAAGGATTAATAATAATTCAAGTTTTTACCATTTTTTCAGTGAATATATGATGACGATATTATGATTTTTGGAATGTGAAATTTATGTTGTACATTGTGATATATAGAGGATCAATGAAAAACTAATTTCGTGAATTTATTTCTATATCATTGTATTTTTATCTTTCATAATTGAAATAAGGTTAACCATTCATGAAAAGTTTATGTCAAACTTTGGAGGAAGTATTTATGTATTGATAATGAATAGAAAACATTGTCTAAAAGTACATATAGTGATTTCCTTATTTCAAGGATGTCCATATAATATATTTTGGAAATAATATTAGTGTTGTTTTAGAAGAGGACGTCATGTATGCCGATTGACATCCAATCTAGTTTGGAAAGGTTTTGGGTCTTGAACCCATGACCAAAAGATGATATGTGTTTCACAACTACCATGGCCTACATGATGTACTTTTAAATTTATATTTTTTTGTGAATAAATAATTATGGTGAAACAATGGTGTTACTTTTTATATTTAGGTATTAATTTATTAATAATATTTATTTTGAAGGATAGTTATAGTTAAATAGTTATAATTTTCAATATTTTTTGGGACATAATATCTTATAAAAGGTTATTTTAGTGATTTGTGCATTAAAGTTAATTTTGAGACATCCATTTCATTATGTAATAGAGGAATCATAAATAAGTAAAAGTAAAACCAAATAATGATTTTTGTAAATTAATATATAGAGTAAGTATATTTCCTTAAATTCATGCTCAATATATGAATTACCCAAATATTGGACAATGATCAAAATAATATGTTATTAAAATACCTTACTTCTTGTTGAACCTTTGTAATTTTAAATAATTATAGATTTATTACTTTAAGGCCCTCAACTTTTCTAGGATCATTCACTTGTTTTTTATTTATGACCTCAATCAACCCTATGAATACTTTAGCTTTTCCTCCATTTCATTTCTTCAATCCCATACTAAGTTTTCTTATGTGGAAATATAGTTGTTGGTTACTTTGGTTAACCATTATGGTTCCATCTTTCCCTTTTTAAGGAATGTTTTAGTATTCATTTTTATGATGTGGGTTTCTGTTAATGAAACATTCAGGTAGTAAACCATTGATAACACAAACAAATTTTGATGGTGAAATTAATTTTAAGGGGGGTATAATTTAACACACTGAGATTTTCATTTTTTTTTGAATTAAATAATCCTTTTTGATATTATTAATTTAATTAAAAACTAAAAATAATTTATTTCATATTAAATAAATATGTTTCTCTTGCGTTATATGAAAAAAAATGTTAAATGTGTACTACAGACGACAAAAATTTAATATTTTTCTATAAGGAACACTAAGGCTAGCTTGCATTACACATTATAATATGTTTCTTTGAAGGCTAGCGTAACAAGCAAGACCGAGTTTTACCAAAAAATAATATATTATTAAAATATTATTATTCAACATAATAAGATATAAAGTAGATATTAAATTAGTCATTTTTAATATTATTAACTAATTTATAAAAAATATGGTTTTCAGAAATAAAAAATGAATTCATAGGTCACTAATTAATTTAAAATGAATATGAAAACTGATTGAATATAAAGGAAAATAATATTATTTTTATGGTGAAAAAGATGTTCCTCCCAAATAAATTAAATTAATTATAATTATTGAGTAATGTTAATTTACTATATATGTTATATATTCAATAACCAAATTATATTCAACCAACCAGTTTGATATAAATAAGATTAGAACAAATACAATTTTATTCTTAAAAACAAATATTTTTATTAAAGATTTTTTACCACCTTTTAATGGAGTACCCAATTTATTTCCAATTTTTTGGAACATTAATAGATATAATATATCAAAATAAAATTATACTTTAAATGAAAAAAATAATTATTAGTATACAATATTTTTTTTTATTTTTCTATGATGTTTTATATTTTAGTGGATAGTGAAAAATACTAAAATTGATATCAAAACTATGAGTTCTACTAATTTATTTCTAAGGAAAAATTAAAAATTAAAAATTATTAAAAGATTATTTATATTATCTTTCTATAAATCACCTTAATTTAGTTCATGGTAATAAATTTCTCTTTGAAATTGAGCATCAATGCATAAATAAAAATTGAACGTTTTTACTTTAAAAACCCACATTGTTGACCTGAATATAGTATGAAATGTAAATTAATTTCTACCACTTTTATTATTGTAATTTTAAAAAATTGATTCCATATTTGGTATTTTAGTATTTTTTAATTTCTAATAATTTTAAATTTGTTGTTGTCCAAAAATTATAGTGAAAGTAATTAAAATTAATTTCATCGATTAAGGTAAAATTATGCTTAACTAAGGACTAAACCTTAATATTAAGGCCCTAAATGACTTATATAGTTGTAAAAAAATATAGTTTATGGAAATATATTGATTATATAGTAACTTTTATGAAATTTTTACAATTATTAGATCCACATTATATATTAAAAACGTGGTTTGTATTACCATTCCAAAAATTTACAAGAGTGTCACTCCTCCGCCACTATAAAAGGGCTCATTTCCGATTAATTATTCAATAAAAAAAATCTACATATTATTGATAAAACACTTATCAAATAGCTTCTAAAAATCCCTCACCTTATCCTATAAGCCTTAACTTGGGTAGAAAGCAACACAAGGAAGCCCTTTTGTTCAAACCAAAAGGATTTTACTTGATAAATGGTAACATTCTTCCCCAGGTTCTTTTACTTCAGTTATACACAACTCAAATCTTCTTATTCCATGATTGTTTAAAAACACCATTATCCTAAATATAAAATTTATTTTATACTAATGGTTCAAACTACACTTACTCACACTTCCATCTAACAGGTAACAAACTTACAGTTTATGTGTACGACAAACTAGCTCCTTACGAAACGATGATTGTTCATTTTTTCTTTACCACCTTTAATAGTGTAAATTATTATGAACACTAAATTTATATATGATATTTATAATTTCTTTATTATTATATAATTTTTTTTATAAAATACTTTTTTTCTTTCCATCTTGTGTAATTACGATAATTTCTTTTGTGAAAGTGTGGACTACCACCCCCTCAAAGTGATGTAACTCATTCCCACATCACCTAGAAAGTATTAATGACATGTTCAGTAAAATAATATGATATATATGACATAATAATGATTCTATAATGATATTATATACATATATACATATATTTCATTTTTTGTATTTCCTTCAATGTGATAATAAAAGTTTAACAATGTTCGTGTATATGTACGGCCTACCGTCTCCATGAACAATGTATTCCATTTCATACTTATATATTATATAGATTATTAAAATACACATATACATAATATAAATTGTATTTATATCATGGTTTACATTCTTAATGACATTTTATATATACAAGAACCAAATATACAACAAATTATGACACAAGTGAAATGCAATGCGAATATTACCTGAAGCGTAACCTTAGCATGAAATTGTTGACAAGTGAGTATTATATGATCATAATAAAACCATATATTTTACTAGATATAAGAATATGGTTCTATAAAATTTGTATAATAATCTAATATTTTCTATACCTGATGTTTTCACGAGTACGATTTGTGTTAAGACCCAAGGTAAGGGAATTTCATAAAAAACTTTATTTTTGTGAGATTCATAATGTATTAACCAATAATTTAATTTGTGCGGTGTACATACATCCCATGAATATATTATGTAAATATAATTACTTAATATATCTATATATACATATCCATTTTGTGTTCTTTCTTTCATGGGCTAATGTTTCAAAATAAACTAAATTGGAACGAATGTTTTTATCAATTTTCCTTTATTGAGACATGTTTTTTTTGAACCAAAAATATTTTTCAAATCATGGGTTGGAGAAAATGTAGGGAAAATGATTCACGAGAGTCTTGTGGTTTTCGAGAGGCAAATAGTTCATAAAAGGCTATCGCTCGCGGATGAGAGGCGATGGTTATGTTTTGGAGCCGTTAGCCACAACAAGGAAAGAGATGTGTTTAGAAGAATGCATAGGGAAAATGGTTCGTAATAGGATAATGGTCTATAGTGAAGTTTATACCACATTGATACATTGTGGAAAATGGATTAGTGAGTTTTTCTTATCTATTTTAGTATATATGAACCTCTAATGAGATCATCAAGGGAGAGATATCTTTATTAGTAATTATTATTGATCCGTAATAATTTTGTGAATTTTGAAGTGGTTCATGGGGAAAAAATTATATTAAGGTAGAAGTTCATGAGGGAGGATTTCGTTAATGGTGATGTGTTCCATGAAGATTGTTCATTGAAGGTGTTTTTTTGGGGCACTGTATCCCAAAATAGATGAAAAATCCATCTGCGAAGTAAGGACATTTTGTGGATGCGAAGTTGTCCATAGAAGAAGAATTTTTCTATGAATTAGGGAGAATATATGAAAAGAGATATGGGACATTAATCACTAACACCACATGGTGCAAAACAGTTCGTGGAGAAAGAAGTGTTGTTTGCAGATGAATAGTTCACAAAAGTAAATTTCAAAAATAAACAGTGCCTGAAAAGTGTAATTCACCTATGGGTGAGAATAAGACATCAACAGAGAATCTATCTATAGTTTATAATTTATTATTTTGTGAATATAAAGGGACCCACAATTCCATAAACTTTTTTTGAATCACTCCCACGGTACTGAGATAGGGGAAATTGAGGGACGTTATCTGATATATGCAGTAAGGTGTCCATAAAATCATTTAAAGAATGTGTTACTGACATAGAGTGACTATGTCCAAAATTCTATATTCTATAACAAGTTAAAATTTGTGGATATAGGTATGACTGACACACATTCTGTATATGCTCCATGGACTATCCCTTAGTGGTGAACAAATTAAAAATTTTGGGTTAACTATTTTCATGTGATTATGTAGTTTACTATACATTTTCATCGTATAGTTTTTATAGTTTCCTACGGACATGGGAATAAGATCCACCAATTTTAGAAGAAAAACTTCACAGTATGATTCACCCCTACCCTCCCAGAGAGTTTCTTGGTCCTACAAGTTGTATCATAGGTAGGTTTCTGGTTTTAAATCTGTCTCGCTTTTCTGGCACAGAGAACTATGTAAATGTTTGGGGAGTCCCTCTATTTTATTGAAAAAAAATTATATCTAGATTAATTGGATGAGGGATCATCTAAGATATCTTGGAATGGAAGTAATCATGCTACTTCATAAGGTATTTATGTTACAGATGAAACATGACCCTCTACGAATGAAACATATAGAAACATTCTTCATGTAAATGAAAAAAATTCCATTACTATAGCTCTATCTAAACAAAACTATCTGAAGGTGATGAGTATAATTCACCCAAGTCTATATGGGGAAAACATGAAAATACATATGAACGTGACAAAAAGTGAAGGATGAAATACTCCATGTTAGGTATAATTGGTTCAATGATCTGAGGATGCATCCTGATGAAATAAATGACACCATCTTTAATCATTTTAAAGAAATTTTTCGAGAAATTTGAATACCATGTAAAGAAATCAAATACATTGACGTTGCAAAGAAAATATTTAAAGGATTATACCGGTCAATAATCCAAATGTTTCAGTGATTGAGGAAATGTATCTTTCTAAATTTTCTTTTGATGATCTGTTGTCCAGTCTTGTGTCAAATGAAATGATAGTCTAACCTGAAGATTTAATGACTCGGGTAAGAAAGGAAATGGATTTCAAATCCATGGAAAAACTTATAGTGTCTAGTGGTACTATTGATGAAGATAATCTGAAATATGGAATCCTCTATCTTTTTTCTCAGAAATCCATGATAGGAAAATAGATATTTAAAGGAAATATTACCTTTTAATTTTTTCATTATGGGAGATTTGGGAACATTTCCACTCAACACATATAAAATCTTGATGATGAAGAAAGTGAATCTTGAAATTCATAGAATCCTCAAAAAAGGTTTTCTAAAAATGGATACATCAAATCTGAAAAAAAATTAAATATGAACTAATTTTTCTATAAAGAAGAAGATGATAACAATGAATTTTATATGTAAGAAGAACTAAAGATTAAATTTTGATCCAAAACATCTCTAATGGATACATTTTAAAAGTTATAATCATCAAAAGATATAGCCAAATATAATCCATTGATTATTGATAATTATCTTATGTTTCATCTTAAAGATACTCTTGGTATGATTGATAATAAAAGTTTCATATGAAAAAGAATAGAGTAGTTGTAGAAGAGTCATTCAAATATGTTGACTATCTTGAATCCAAAATTGATTGATAGGAAGAAGTTGTAAAATAATAGTCAACAACTGTTGAATGAATAAAATATGTAGTGGAAATACGGCTCGGAATTGGTGAAAAGAAAAAGGTCATTAATGACCTTACACATAGAATTGAGGATAATTCCAAGGGTTTTTAGGGTATTTACAGAATCATTTTTCACTTGAAGTGGTAGACATGAAAGTGGATAAAATTTAAAAGAAACAAATATGAAAAATACAATTTGGAATATTCTTATATACTGAATTTATAGAGAGATCTGAGTGTGGATCTGAAAGAGTTGATAAGGATTTGGATGATCAAATATCAAGATGTGTGGGGAACAATGGAATTCGTTGTGACGCTGAAACATCAATGGTTGGAATTATAATGAACCAAAATAGAGGAATAGTTAATGTTGGATATATTGTAAAGTTACATGAGGTCTTAACAAAGAAATCCATAAATAAAACTAAAATGGGAAATAAAAACTTTGAGAAAGTATCAAGGAATGATCATCAGTAAATATTGTTTCTTAAGGAATTCTATATAGGGAGGAATAAAAGTGAGAAGATATTTCCTCTCAAGAAATGAAAACTATGTGGCTATATGGTCCATACCATGTCATACTATGAAGCGGTAAATAGATATTTGAATGGGGAAGATCTAGGAAGTCAGCAAAGGAGAAAAAATTCATACCATAAATCTTATAAAATAAATACATTCTATGGATATTGTTTTCACTATTTTAAATTTCACTATAATGTTATTCATTATAATAAGAACAATTGTAGGATAAATCTATATAGAACTTCAAGACATGTCAATACTCACCAATCAGCCAGAATATTTATTTGAAACTGTTTTTAACCTTTAGAAGAAGAGTATGAGAAGGTGGAACCAATGCTCATGAAAAAGATATCTAAATGGACACTTTTATCCTTTACCAAATCTAATATTTCATGAATGGAAAAGATGAAAATTTAAAATACAATCATGTAGATGTATCTATTAATGCTACAAATAACAACAACCCCTGGATTCTAGATAGTGGGAGATAATCCCATATGATTGGAAATAATAAATATTAATGAATGCTAAGGACAGTGTTGATAGAGTGGTTAATCTTAGTGTTGATGGTTCTTTGACGATCAAAGGTAGTGGATGTACTGAACAGACTAATTATGAGATAAAGAAAACTATTGTTCTATATGTGGATGGTATGTGTCACAATTTCTTGAGTGTGAGTAAAATATATGTCTTCAGATTGATAGTATAATTTAATATATATGCGTGAACTATAAAATGAAAGGCCGATAATTCTCTTATGAAAGGAGGAAGAATAGATGGAAACCTATATCAGGTTTATAGTGAAGTGATGTTTTTGCTTGACACTTAAAGCAAATAATAACTTGTGGAACTATAGGTTAGGTCACATTAATAAAAAAGACATGGAAATGAAATCTAAGCTAAAGACATTCATGGATATCCCCAATCTAAATCATGAAAGTGAAAATACTTGTGATGCTATTATATAAGGAATGTTGGTTTGTAGTTCATATCATCCAAAGAAGAAGAGGAAATAAAACATTCTTAATCTCACCAATACAGATGAATGTCATTTAATATATGTTTCCGAAACATATAGAGAAAGTGATTTTTTTATTTTCATTGATTATTATATTAGAATGTATTTTTTTGTGGTTATACAAAGTAAATGTAAAGTGCCTCATTTCATGAAAACATATCGCCAAAAAGACGTGAATGATATTGGATGGAAAATAAAATTTATTCATTCTAACAATAGAGGGGGAAAACACCAATTTACTGTGAAAATGATATGAATATAAATGGGATTTAACATGAGGTGGATACTATGAGAACCCCATAGAAAATGGGGGTGTTGAGCATAAGAATCGACAAGTAAACAATATGTCCATAACAATGCTTATTGAGTTTTGTATAACTGGACATTATTGGATAGACATTTTTCAAGATGTATTGTACACTGAAAATTGAATAAGGATTTATATGGGATAATGTAAGACACCTTATGAGTTACAACTTCGAAGAAATATATCTTTAAAGTATTTTTGTGTCTTGGAAAAAAATTAAATTTCCAAAATAAATAGGGAAATCAAGGATAATATGGTGATGTTGTATATGAACGAATATTCCATAGATATTTAATCAATAGAAATGCCAAAAAATGTTTCAAAAAACACCTCGTAATTTTTTTGGAATGTAATGATGTAAATATCACTGAAAATAAAACCACAAATGCCTCTTGGTGATATAAGATGAATAAAAATGCAAACTTTGAATAGATCCACATATAGAAGTGTTAGAATGTGTCAAAGACATTCAAGGGACACAAAATGACGTTTATTTGAAAGAAGAATCACAAGAGGAAACCATGGATGATGAAAATTATTTTTAACCACATTGTAGAAATCAAAGATCATAAATTGATCAATACAATACCATTCGGAATTGTACATCACCCACATAGATAAGGAGAATGATGAATAATTCATAGTCTTCCTTCCTATCAGTTTTTAAACCATCCTAATTTGAAGAAGCTGCAAAGGATGAATCATGGGTTATAACCAATAATGAAGAGATGGATCAGATCTATAAGATCCAAATATGGTACCTCGGTAAGAGAGATGAAAATCACAATGTGATTGGTGAAAATTGGGATTCTAAAAATAAATTAAACGATCGTCTAAAAGTGATCATAAATAAGTCATGATTGGTGTGTGAAAGATATTCATGTATTGAATGTGTTTATGTTGATGAAACATTTTCTTCAGTTGCTAGAATGGAGGCAATATGACTTTTTCTTACCTGGGAAATTCAAAGAGGATATATACTATATCAAATGGATGTAAAAATAGCATTATTAAATGGAGTTATGGAATAATAAGTATACATAGAACAACTAGTGGGTTTTCTACATGGTAATAATGAAATGAATGCTTGAATATTATAGAAGGCAATCTATGGTTTGAAGAAGGCACTGCGAGCATGGTATTACTGACTAGATTCTTATCTAATGAAGCTAGAATTTAAAATTTAAGGAGTGGATCATAATATCTATATGAATAATTCATATAAAAATCTATTTATGGTACTAATATATGTAGATGATATTATATTTGGTGGTATAATGAAAGGATGTATGGATGAATATTCCAATCACATGAAATAATATTTTGAAATTTCTAAGAATGGAGAACTCACATACTTCATGGGGATGCAAGTGATTCATAAGAATGACAACAATTTTATTTCTTAGAAAAACTGTGTAGGAGATTTGTTGAAGAAATTCAATATGCATGAATCCAGAACAATGTTGACTATGATTGTTGTTGGAACTAAACATAGAAAACATGAGTATTTAACCTCTTTAGATCCCACAATTCACTGAAGAATCGTCATAAAATTACTATACATAACTAGAACACAGTTATATATTATTTTTTCAACATTCTTGGTATCCCACTTTTATTGTATTTTGAAAGAAGAACATATAGTGTTAGTTAAAAAAATCATGAGGTACATTCAAAGTACTCACAATTATGGATTATAATTTGAGATAAAAATAGATAATGAACTATCAGTATTTTATGATGCTGAATGGGTTGAATAAGTGGTAGATATAAAATCCAAAATTGGTTGAGCAATATTTATTGGAATGAATTGTGTGGGATGGTCTATTATAAAATAGGGAATCACTTCTCTTAGTAAAACTGAAGATGAGTATATCACTGATAATAATTCTTACACTCATCTAATTTTGATGAAGAAACAACTTACTGTTATTTTTGATGAGTTGAATCTTTTAATGATGATTCACTATGGAAAAAAGAGCCACTAGTAGAAAAATAGTCTATAACATCCACAGTTTAACATCGGTTCCTCAAGAACAAGAATAAAAGGTTTTTATTGGAATAGTTTTTTTCAAATAACCAACATAACAAATCAGATAAATGTAGTATATAATTTCTCAATCATCAATTTTAATGTTCATGGAGCTAAAATAGACATAAGGAACAAAAGTTATGGAGGTCAAAAATTAAACATTATAATACATAACGTCAGTATTTTTAGTAATTGGTGTTAAAAGTAATTTTTTGACATTGGTTTTTCAAATATATTCCACTAAAAATAACCATGATGTTATATAAAATTTATCATTCCTCGATGTGATAGGTCGTGGAGCTAAAATGGACTTATGTATCAAAATTTATGGACGTCATAAGTTTCACATTATAAGACTTTATTTTTAATTCTAGTTTTGTCAGTAACCAACATTAAAAGTCAATTTTTAAATATGTTTTCTAAATAAATAATAATAAAAATAAAATATAAGTTTTATAAAATTGTTGATGCTTTGATTACAAAATTTTTGGAGATAAAATGGACTCTCGAATGAAAAGTTATGGATGTTAGACATTGAAAATTATTAGACTTGGTATTCAATGTGATGTTTTTTCAGTAACTAAGGTTAAAAGTTAATTTTTTGCATTGTTTTTTCAAATAACCAATGTCAAAAATAAAATCCTTATTGTATCTCATTTTCCATGATTATATTTTGTACTTCTTGGACAAAAAATGGACTTACGTATCAAAAATTATGGACTTCAGAAGTTGAAAATTATAAGGTTTGATTCTTAATGTCTCTTTTCTTCAATAAGAGAAGTTAAAATTCTATTTGGGCGTTGGTTTTTCAAATCAACAATGTTAAAAATAAAATTTAAGTTTTATATACCATTTAAGTCATCTATTTTATAGGTCGTGGAGGTAAAACAGACTTACAGATAAAAGTTTATGGATGTTGGAATTTGAACATTATAAGAATTGATTTTTAACGTGATTTTGTTTCAGTAACTGAAGTTAAAAGTAACTTTTTTGGAATATGTTTTTGAAATAAACGATCTTAAAAATAAAATCCAAGTTTTAGATATTTTCTTATGATTTTATTTGACAGATCGGTGAGCTATAATAGACTTATGAATCAATAGTTATGGGCGTCGAAAGTTGAACATTATAGGACTTTATTTTTTAAGTCATTTTTTAGTAACCAATGTTAAAATCCACTTTTTAGCATTGATTTTTCTAATAAATGATGTTACAATTAAAATAAAAGTTAAATATAATTTCCCATGCTTCTATTTTATGGTTATTTGAGCTAAAACAGACTTAAAAATCAAATTTTATGGATATTGTAAGTTGAAAATTATAAGACTATATTTTTCACTTTAGTTTTTTTTTCAAATAACCAATGATAAAATTCACATTTGTTATAATTTGTTCAATTTAAAATTCTAAAAAAGAACATGATAATATGTTTACAATATATAAAACCCCATTATCTTTCTTATAATATTTTTTACATATTTGATAGAATTAAAATTTCAATAATTCTTCAATCGATGATTTGTACATGGTATGCATTCTTATCATTTAATTTCATTATTATTATTTTCCTTATCACTAAATATATTGAAATTTATATTATGTTAATGAAGAATTATTCAAATGGTTATAAAAATATAAAACATCAACATAAGATTCAATGTTTGAGGATCAAAAATCATTATCCATCACCATTTTCATTACATCGTGAGTTATACCTTAAAATGAAGTGAAATAATGGAAAACAACATATTGATTCAAAAGAAAACAATAAAATAATTAAAACAACTTTGAGTATGAAGGTTTATTTTTTTGTGGTCATATGGTGTATAATATTTGGTACTTGTTTTTTATGTCTTCATTGAAGTGATTTGTATCTATTGAGACATAAAGGGGAACAACTAATTTTGACCACAACTTTTGATTCGTAAGTCTGTTTTCGCTCCATGAGCAATAAATTCGAAGCTTTAGAAACCTAATATATTCCCATATTAATTGTTTATATGTTTAAATGTTATTTTATTCTAAATCAAAAATGAAATATATTATGATTTTGAAAACATAGTTTTCACGTTGGTTTTTATCAAAAAATGATTTTAAAAAACATGTAGAATGTGAATTTAGATATCTGTTTTTAAAAAAACTGAAGTTAAAATGTCAATATTTTAATTTTTAACATCTATTTATAAAACCTAACATCTAAGACTTCCATATACTAATATTAATCCTCAATTTTTATATAAACTGATGTTGATGACTGAAAATGATGGACTTTCAATAACAGTTTTTATAAAAACAAATTTTGAATAATGAATATAACCATATTTTTCATTGATATTTAGACATCGGTTTATAAAAACCGATGTTGAAACATCAATTTTTAATGTTTCCATTATAGATTTCGGTTAGAAACCAATATGAAAAATCATTTTTCCACTAGTGAGCGCAATTGATCTTATAAATAATATTGTTAAACATTCTCATAAAAAACACGTTGGAATCAAATATCACTTCCCCAAGGAAAAATTTAAGTGAGGCATGATTAAAATATATCATATTGGAACTGTGGATCAATTAGCATACATACTAACCCATACATTGTCAACACATGTTTTTGAGAAACATCATTTGAACCTCAGTGTTCAACCATCTCCTAGTTCATGAAGAGTTTATAGTTTGTACCCTATCCCTAGATGATTTAATTTTTTTATGATATTTTTAGAAATTATGTAGGTTTATGGAAAGATACAATCTAGGGGTAGTGTGTTTTTTAGCTCTAAAAAAAATTAGTCTCTTTATCTTTATTTATAAAGGTGGGGAATATGAAAAATCAATGACTTACAAAGGGGGATAATGAGAATGGAGAAACAGAGTATGAGAATAGAGAAAAAGAGAATGAGAATGGAGAAAAATATAATGAGAATGGAGAAAAAAGAATGAGAATATATAGTGTTATAATAAAATAGTCAGAGCATAGATTGAAAATTTTTAAGTGCTCTAATAAAGAATAAATCAAATCATACTTCCCCTCCTATTTTCTACACCAAGAATTGATCATGTAGAGGTTCACAGGAAGACAATTCCATGAAGTAAGAGGTTCACAAGGGAGGATTACAAGGAAAGTGAAGTGTTTCATTAAGATTTTTCATGTAAGGGGTTTTTAAGGAACAATATCCAACAAATGAAGAAGAATCCATCTGTGAAGAGGGGACGGTATATTGAGGAGGGGCTGTCGTTGGAAGAAGAATATGTCTAAAAATCAGGGACGGTCCATGAATGGAGAGGTGGTCTGTGAAAAACTCAGGCCACATGGTGCATCGCAGTTTATAGAGGTATCATGATAGTTTTTGGTGGAACAGTTTTCGAAAGTAATTGTCTCAAATTAATAGTGCATGAAAAGTGGAGTTCATCTACGAGTGATAATGGGACATCACCATATCATCTATCTTTAGTTTTGAATTCCTGATTTAATGAAAATGAAGGAACCTTGAAGTCTATAAATGGTGTGTGGATCACTTCCAAGGAATTGATGTAGGGGGATTTGAAAGAAGTAATCTAAGGGATGTAGTGAGCTATCCCTGAAATCTTGTAAATGCAGTGTTGATGGTACAAAGTGATTGTGTTCAAACTTTTATATTCGTCAATAAGTAATGATTATTGAATTTAGGTATAACCATCACACATTCGGTGTATGATCCATGGACTATACCTTAGTAGAGAACCAAGTGAAATTGATGTGTTATCTATTTTCATGTGATTTTTTTATTTAATAAATAATTTTATTAAACACATTTAACAAGTTCCAGATAATGTGGGTACAAGATCTATCACTTTAATAATAAAAAGCTAAAACCCTGGTTCACCCCTCCCCTCTAAAGATATTATGGTGTCTTTTATATTCTTCTATTTTACATTTTATATCCTAAATCATCTTCTTTTCACGATATTTTGTGTTTAATTTAATTTCATTTTCTTACATGGGGAGTATGATTCCAACATTCTAGGTGGTAAGAGTTTATTTAAAAAATCACTTCATTTTTTGAGGTTGTTTATGATTATTCCAAAAATTGATGAAATATTATTATCCATATCTCAAGAACTATTAATACATTTCATACCCTATGTTTATTCATTTTATATACTAGTAATGGTATCATTTTTACACTTTTATATATAATATGCTCATGAAAGTGTTTTTAAGAACGTTTTATTTTACTACTCTCTATGGTCAAAATATTCTCAATAAAGTGTTTTACCTTTTTAAAATAGAAGGGATTTTAAAAAGAAATATTCATTTCATTTTTTCATCGAAGGACTTTTATAAACATCTTATGCTTCACAAGGAATGTTTTGAAATTATCAGTTTACTCACCATCATGCACGCCATTCTATTGAATCTTCTTTTAAAATAATGAATTTATTTTAAGAAAAGGTTTTCCTAATTTTCTATAAATTATCTATTTAATTTATTTTTCATGAAAATTTTCTTTAAAATGTTTATAGGCTTCTTTCATAAGATTCCAAGTAATTTATTTTTCAAAATGTTTACTAGTTTTATTTATAAATTTTAAATGTATGTTCAATGAAAGGGTTTTCAAAATATTTTCAAGATTCCATTATATGTATTCAAGTTATTTTCAATTATATGGTTTTCAAAATTATTTCAGGATTCTTTTATAATTTTTCAATGTAATCAAAATGAAATAGTCTTCAAAATGTTTCCAAGATTGAACTATATGTTTTCAAAAAGAATTAATAGGAAATGGTTTTCAAAAATATTTTCAAAGTTCCCTTTATAATTCTTCATATAAATTATTATGAAAATAGTTTTCAAAAGGTTATATGTTTCAAAAAACATTTTCAAAAAGAAGAAACGATATTTTTCTCAAGAAATTCTTGTAAAATATAATTAAAAATTATTTTCACATCTAATATGTCATATGTTTGTATTACTCATGCATTTGTAGTGAAATGATTAAATATTTCAAATAATATTCTTTCTCTAAATTGATTATGTTTCGATTGATTGATGTTTAGGAATCCCTTTTCTCATTCATGGGTTATATGATTTTGATTTCTGATTCATTTCATTGGTTATGATTTTGAAATGATTATAAAACCTGTAACCTTTTCCACAAGTTATGATATGATTACATGTTTATAATTCCCATTTCATTTCTTGGTTTATGATACAGTATTTTTATGATTTTGTGGCACTTTTATGTAAGATTTCATTATGATATGGGTGGGACCTATATATCCCTAAAATTCATTGGCTAACGATTTATATCTCATGAGATAGAAAAAGATGGTTTAAGAGTGAACCTTGACTACTATGATAGACATGGTAGTCAACCATGAATACAAATATGGTATGACTAGTGAAATCATACAACTAATTTGTCTATGGGAGTGAAATAAGGCAACCAATATGGTATAGGGAGTGAACCCATACTACTAAGATGGCCTTGCAAGTAATTCCTTTAATACAATGGAAATCATATTCTATGATTATGTGAATACCATAATTCCATGTTTTATTTTTATGTTATGATTTCATGGATTATTTTCTCTATTTCCTTATGATTCATGTCTTATGATCTACCCATACATATTCCATGATTCATGGTATCTTTTATACACAAGGTATGATCTTCTACTGTTTTGATCACATTCTCAATCACCTATGCTCATGTTTATGGTTACATGTATCCATGGTTTAACCTTAATGAGTATATATGATCACCCCTGTTATGTTTCATTCCATAGGTTATGAAGATATATTTCATGTATGATATGTCAAAGAGTGGTTATAGACATGTATAACACATTGATAGATAATATATCTTGCTTATGTACAATTTTTTATGTTCCCATGTTTTTTATGGAAATAAACTAATATGGTCTTTGGGAATCCATTTTTGTAATGTTTTAAGTATTATGAAAAAGTAAAATCATGTTAATTTATGAAAGGGGAGGGTCTCTATAGTATAACTATGCAAGAGGAATATGGTATTTCAAGAATTAAATAGTGAAAGAGAAGAATTGTGTTGGTACACACCTCATTATAAATTTTTTACCCTTTATGAATGTCATGAATTTCAAGATTTTCAATGGATAGGGTGGTTCTTTCTATATTAGTGAGAAAAATCCCTCAGGTTTTGAAGACTAAGAATCCCACTTATTTTTAGGACAGTTTCACATCTATTGGTTAACCAAGACTCATTCACATTGTGCACAGAGATAACATTCTCTTATAGTGAATGATGAGGAATATGTGGATGATTCATAATAGTGATCTTAGGATGACCATTATAAATAACTGGTGTAGGAATCAATCCACATACTCAAGATAATGAATGAATCTAATTAATTTTGATGTATTATATTGAATGAACATGAACATTAGCCCGATTGGTGATGACTCAACAAGTGCATCCATGAGGCCCAAGATCAAATATGGGTGGCGACATATTTCTGGGGGAAAATATAGCCTTACTGTAGCAGTCAATATAATAGGTATTGTTTAGTAATATAGCATGAAGAACAATTCATATATCATGGATTGTGGGCCACCGGTTTGGTCCTTAGGTACTGTAAGGCTTTTAGGCCAACCAAGGCCTTAAATCCAGTTGTCTCTCAAGGAATTCAGACAACCTCAAGGCCTTCAGGCCACCCAAAGGCCTTCGAGCCCCATTATTAGGAATATGTACCAGTTAGAATAAAAGGAACAATGCTCCAGATGAGGATTTAGAGCATACACATTCACCAAAGTAGAGCTAACCAGATTTGGGAGAATTAGAGGGTATAAAATTTCCATCGGTACCGAGCCTATTCAGATCTGCACAAGACAGCTAGTCGACCAACCTTGCAAAGGTGGAGTACTGATTTCATGACATGTGCTGGGGAGGAGTAGTTCCGCGTTTTATTGTCCAGGTGATTTCCTCTAAGACATACGGGTCATTTAATTATAACAATGTCTTCGGGCCTTTTGAGGGTTTAACCTCACCCCTTGAGAGGTGTATTATCAAAATAATAATGAAATGAGGCCATTGGTCCATTCAAGCTATATATTATATTTAATCTATCTTTGAGAAAATTTATTTTAGAGCTAATCTGGAATTCATGTTTTTTCCACATGAAACATAAATTCATGGAGTGGCTTTGGTCTTTGTGAATCAAGATCACAGATATTGACAAGATTATAGTATCGTATTCATGGTGTGGTGACTAAGATTCTTTGGTGTGTAATTTTTGTAAGATAATCTCATAAAGCATTTGAGACATTGTCTTCAGGTGGTTAATTCTTCCTAAAAAAGTGAATAATCACTCATATTTAGTTGATGGTGGTATCCCCAAACCATTATTTTTTTATAGGATACTTTCAGAATGATCTCAATATATCAATCTTGTGGGATTATAAGGTTTTTATGAAGGTGGATAAAACATCATTCAATTTATTTCTTGTATATTGATTCATACCTAGTGCACATAATGGCTATCATGAAGGAATCCTAATTGAAAACTACCTCATTATATCATGTTTCTTTCTATGTCATTACCAATAGTTTTTATGGTGATCCTCATCATTTGGAAAGTATGGTTTGTCCCCTGGAGGATTTTCTCTAAGGGGGTTGTAATTTTTTCACTTATAAAGGTTCTTTATTTTGGTATGGAGCCGATAGAGCATGATTTTATAAAATTTTAGTACCATATACATTAGATTTTGGTAGACAAGGTTACAAAAATAGTTGGCTTATAGTGTTCATGAAACTTTTGAGGTGGTTTTTGTGACTGATATACATATAAAAAACTTTCACAAATAATGGACAACCACCCCATTTGGATATCTTCTACCAAGGGTGTGAATTAGTTAAAGGATGAAACCTAAATTGGAAAACCTCAAATATGCTAGTGTCTAGATTTGAATTGAAGGACCAAATTTCTCTTGTGAAACAAGATAGAAATGATGGATCATGTACCATATTGTAAAGTGATTCTATAGTGTTTTTGAGGTAAATTTAAAAAATCATGCATCCTTATTACTTTTTTATGTTAAAATTGAATTGGTTAGGTTCTTAGTGACGTTTTGTAGAATATATGGGTTTCTCTCTAGGATGAAAATATGCAAATATCATTAAATAGTATGCAATGGGTTTCTCCCACTATAGTATTCCTTTTTGGTGTAATTTTTGGGTGTGGCAGTTAGAGTATTGTGGGGTTTAACTTGTCTCATGAGTTGGTAAAAATATCAACTGCAGTGTAGTGGTGGAGTAATATGTTCCCTATGTTGATGAAAGTTTTCTCTATATTATTTATTCAAGATAGACTCAATTTTGTTCCTTTATGATGGTAACAACAATTTCACTTTGGTAGACACTGAAATATTCTGTTCCCATAGAGATCACATCTCTAAATGTGGATGGTTGGTGTGTAATGGTGTAATGTTTTCCTTGAGGTTGTTTTAATATGATTTGTTTTTCACAAATCCATTTGTGTCCTTTTTATGATTAAATTTATTATTGTAGGAATTTTTTATTGTTATAATGTTTTTTTGATTTGTACATAGCTCTATTTTTTAAATTTTGGGGTATCAGGCCCTTCCTATGTTTAAAACACTAATTTCACCTTATCAAGAAACCTTAATATAATATATAATGGTTTATTTGGGTTATGAGTATTGGATTTACCCCTAGGTTTGGTGAAATAGAAAATAGAATTTTAAGTGGCCTAAAAAATAAAGTAACAAAAAATATTATATTATTTCAATATCTTGGAAAATGTTTATAATTAAATTTCATTATATCATTATTATAATATCTAAGGTGGGAACCAAGACCATGGTTTAATATGATAAAATGGCCTTCACAGAAGGAATAAAGTATTTTTTTTGTATTGCGCATTGTAGGGGAAAACATTCACGGGTGGACTAAATATAATATAATATTATTTATTTATTAAATTAATCACATAACCCATTCCTGACTATATATAAAATTCAGTATATCTAATCTATAGAGTTAGTAATATAACCCTAGTGATTTGAGTTAATCATTTTTTTGAAAGTGATAGGAGATTGTTTTTAAGATTGAGTATTGATGATGAAAAACATGGATTTTTCAACAATGATTCTTGTGTGATCCTTCTTCACCATTCATCAATCATTTAATCTAGGTAGGTATTTTTTAATAGGGTATTTTTTCATGGATTTGAGATTATCTCAATCAGGTATAATTTTTTCTCTAATACAATATATGGATGAAATTGGCTTGGACCTGTTATTTTTTTTTTGAACATATGATTTGTGAATAATTGATTCCATAAATTGAAATAAATACTTTTTTCTTTTTATTCGTCAACTGTGGATGATAGATAATCACATATAGTAGTTGTTGACTCTCATTTGTTTTGGTTTATGTATTCCCTCTCCATTATTTATATATTCATCACCTGTATTTGGGTTAGATGGGTATTCAACTATTCTTAATGAACAATTTTTTTATATATTATTGGCTTTATGGATCATTATTGTGAGTTAATTATCATTGATTATGGCTTGGGGGTGATTATTTACTGGGGTTGGAATTCAAGGAAATAACAAGGATGTACATCTCATAAGCCAAGAAATGTGGAAAAAATAGAATAATGAGGATAATTTAATCTTCTAGTGAAGGGAATCTAGAATCATGTCTTTGGTTTTTAATAGATCTTGGACAACATGATTTACATGTTTTTAATGGTACACATGGAACTGGTGGTGTAAGATGAAAATCTTTTGAAATGAGATGAATATTCTGGTGAGAACAGGTCTTTAGGGTGTATAGTTTGAAATAATTTATGATGTGAATATCAATGATACAATCATAGTGTTTGGAACAATAAAAAATATCATAAGGTTGAGTATCTAGTCCCACACACCATGTGACCCTAAATGACCATCTTGGTGTGTGCAAAGAGTACACGACCATGTAATTGAGTGGTCACATATTCCATGTGGAGGGATCACATATTGTGTATCCTTGATGGAACAAGACATTGGTAGTATGGAAAACATTGAGTTCCAATCCTGGACCCACATATTGTGTATCCTCTTACACCCCATGATGTTGGTCTTCTATATGCCATGTTGTTTGTTAGAATATGGTAATCTTTTTTACATGAGGTAATACCTCATATACCACTTGTACATTACATTTAATTTACTTTCACCAAAATTTGGATTCTTGAATAGTTATTTCTTAGTAAGTTTCATCATGGAATGTTATGATATAATATTGTTTCCATGATATGTTCCAATTTCCCACCCTATAACCTGGGATGTGTCATATGTAACGCCTCGACCCTAGTTACCCAGAGTCGGTGCATTATTACATAACATTGGCATGATCACAAGAAAGATCAAATCTCGAAAGACCGATTGGTTTAGTAGCCTTGGAAACACTAGATATATTCATAAGTCTTACATTACATCATAAAATGAAAAACTAATACAACAACATATTGTCTCCATAATCCACACTCATATCCCCACATAATATCCCTACAGGTCATTCCTAATTTACTTCTTCACATCCTGGGAAAAATAAAACATATAAAAGGGGTGAGCTCAAATGCCCAGTAAGGATAAAAATATAGCGGAACATTGAAAATAAGCATAAACAATTAAGTCAATGCATTACTAAAAAAAGCCTTTTAAACTTGAACTTCAACATAGTATAGAAAAAGTGAAATGAAATAATTCCATTTACTTGTTCACATGGATATTCTACTAATCTAATAATCACAGGAAATATCAATAAGCACTTTCATAATGTTGGAATGCATAATGCCAGACTATCATAACCACATAGCCAAGGCCTCGTGCCAAGAATACAAATAAGATTTTTCCAAGGCCTTGTGCCAAGACACTAGTTTGTCTCATGAGACCTACCGATACATCGAGGAGCTATAGCGGGCTCCACCCGTCACATATTAAGTCCAATGCATTCCCATATGAAAAGGTTTAAAGATAACATAAACATTCGTATTAAAACTAGCATAAGAAATGTCAATAATTTCACCATAAACTATGAATGGTATAAAAATAGCACATCCATAGTCAAATATATCACAAAACCTTCAATACAATATAGAAGTTTTGTATCATAATAAATCAACTTCAAATAAGCATAAAATCCATCAAAGGATGTTGACATAGATGAAATCAGAACTCTTTTTAGAGAAATATCTCTTTCTATTTTTGAAATCATTTAAGATCCATATAACGTAAAACATTTTATTTGAAAATATTATTATAATATTGTAAGGAAAGCTTTGAAGATTTTATAACGGCGGAAAATAGCCGCACCCGCCGTATAAGTTAAAAAAACATTCTTACCTTATTTCTGTAGAAAAGGTTAAAAAGGACCTTGTTCTGAAAACGACGGAAAGATTCCTTTATAAACCTATTATAAAAAGTCAAACAAGGGTATAAATTACTTTAACCCATATTCTTGTAAATATTAAAAATGTTTTGAAATACATTTTTAAGAAACATGGATGTGGATGATAACGAGATCCCAGTAGATTATTACGTATAAACAACATCAGATAATGAAGAGATTGTGAAATAACCCTTACCTTGTACTTTTCCTTGGTTGGGGTAGGTTAACCTCCTATATAATGGTGAAATAATTGTTATTAAATTATACAAGAATCATATACATTCATATGATATAATATATGATCTTTTAACATTGCTTTGTTAATAATATCTTAGTATTATCATCGTTTCGGGTGTTAACTTACTCATTTCCATTTATATGTTTTGTTACATAAGCCATTTTTTTCATGGATAGGTTGTATATTTTTCAAATAAAGAATGATATAAAGTCCTTAATCATCATGTTTAAATCATCAAATTATAATTATACTTTAATGGATACGATGGAGAATGAATCTCATCGCGTTCGTGGAGACGGTAGTCCGTACGTACGCACGAGCGAAAATATCATTCTTTTGATATTAAAATAATATATAAATGGATGGTATATCATATATACAGAATCATTAACATGTTATATTTATTATTTAAATGAGTTACACATCATTATTATACCCATCCAAATAATAATATGTTGAATAACAATTACACCACGACGTGGAGACGGTAAGCCGTACGTATGCACGTACGGTGACATGTTATTCAAAGGGTGGATAGAATAATGAATATGGTTGTACCATATTTATAATAACATCACAGTATATATATGATACTGGAGTTATTATTTTAGAATGGTAACAACAAAGGAAGAAGAAGTGGAAGAAGAAAGGAACTTGGAAAAGGGTGGTGAAATCATTACCTCTTCTTCGGGTTCTTCCTTTTTATTTGATCAAAAGGGCTCCATTGGATGGATTTCTGATCAAACTAATGCCTCTAGGTTGTAGTGAAGGATGTTGGGAGAGTATTTGGGCAGAGTTTGGCCGAACAAAAAGGCTTTTAAGGTGTGAAGAAATGAGAAGGAGGAGTGCCTTTTTATAAGAGGAGTGAGGGGCACCTTTGGAAAAGCTAGAAATATTAATTTATAATAAATTCATATTCGGTTTCCAATGGATCCAAAGTTTATTATTCAAATTTTAAGGTGGGTATAGGTCGAAAACAACTCAACCAATAGAATTTAGACAGGTTTGGGTACTTATATTAACCTTATCTTTAAGTATTAACTCTAAGTTAATTAGTTTCACTTTTACAATGTCACTTTGTATTTTTATATTATATGGTTAATAAACTTACCATATACATCCAAGAGACCCCCAAGTGGTCCATTAATGATGAAAATATCATGATATATGTCTCTTGGACGAGGCCTAGATTTTTAGGAATTTAATATCAATTAATAATATAATATTTGTTTTAAGAACTCTTTTATGTCAATTTTGACACTATTCAATAGTTGATTTTTTTGAAACTCATAACAGATTTATTACTTCCAAAAAAGTCAATAAAATCAATACTAATATATCATATTATCCTAGAACATTAGTTTAATTCATTAAAAGTTTTATATTATATTTATTTGGGTATTTATAATATCAATTATTTTAATTTTTCACTATTATAGTAATTACTTCATCATCATTGTGTCATAAATAAATTACATTATTTAATGTCTAAAAATTATAAATAAAATATCATTATGTAGAAAATATTTTTATATTTCTAATGAATATTTATAATCTAAAATCCAACATATATAACCCTATGTTAAAATTGTTTTGCTAAAAGATATATGCTTGTGTCACTTTTGTATTCATTTTAACTTAATTAAAAAAAGTGTCCCTATCACCTACAAGTGGCACCATGGGGTCCCAAAATCGACCCAAAGATTCCTATGGTCGAACATGTATCAAACAAAAAGGCTAGGACACGTTTTAGGGTAATTTAGTATTATTAAAATATTATATTTAAACCCTTATTTACCGGATTTAACCTTAACCATGGTAAATAAAATATTTACCGTAGTAATTATTCAAAATGTCTAAAAATAAAAGTTACCTATTTACACAATTTGTACATACTGATTCCAAATATGGAATTTATTTTTCAAAATTAAAAACACATAAGTGGCAGAAATTAATTTAAAATTAATTCTCACTGTCAAAACAAAAAGCGTGTTTTTAAGAGATAATAACTATCAAAAGATTGACACTTGTTTATGTTCGGTTTAATTGTAAAATTATTTCCAATGACCAAAATTATATTAAATGGTAAAAATATATTCTAAATATACTTTAAAACCACTCAAATTCATAATTTATCACTATTAATTATTTTTATTAAAAAAGTTGTTTGTAATTAAAATTTAGTAATTTTCACTATTCATCATAATATTAAAGTTATCCGAAAAGTACCAAAATTTCACATTAGGATAAATTCGATATTCCGAATCCAAAAATGAAGTCCATTTTGAAATATAAAATATATATTTAATTTCAAAAAGTAGGTATTACTATTCATAACGGCTAGTTTGATTGGTTATGGTGTGTTAGAACTCGGTGTTGCGTACAACACACGCTATCACATTATTCAAAGAGAAGCGTACCGTAGAAGCTTGGGGTGTTAGATTCTCCCCTCCTTCAAATAATTTCGTCCTCGAAATTTCTAGAATACTTATCACATGAAAAGACTCGGGTGGTTCTTCATCATAAGTTCCTCGGGTTCCCACGTTGCCTCTTCCATCTTATGGTTTCTCCACAAAACTTTTACCAGACGCGTCGTCCGGTTTCTCAATACTTGTTCTCCTGTATCAAGAATCCTGACATGCACTTCGCAATAAGACAGATCGGGTTCCAGTTCTAATTCCTCATAGGTGAGTACATGCGTTGGGTCAGGCATGTATTTCCTCAACAGAGATACGTGGAACACATCGTGAACTTTGGAGAGACTTAGCGGCATTGCCAATCGGTAAGCTACAACCCCAATTCATTCTAGAATTTCGAAGGGTCCGATGTACCTGGGACACAATTTACCTTTCTTACCAAAACGTATGACTCCCTTCCATAGAGATACCTTCAGGAAAACATGATCACCGACTTGAAATTCCAAATCCTTCCTTCGATTATCGGCATAGCTCTTCTTCCTACTTTGAGCTGCTTTGATGTGATTTTGGATTACCTTCACCTTTTCCATCATTTCCTCCACTAGTTCTGGACCTACAAGTTTTCTTTCACCGACGTCATCCCAATAGGTTGGTGTACGACATCTCTTTCCATATAACGCTTCATATGGTGCCATCTGAATACTCGAATGGAAGCCATTAATATAGGAAAATTCTACCAGAGGTAAATATTGATCACACATACCCTGAAAGTCAAGTGAGTAAGATCTCAACATGTCTTCTAAGGTTTGAATAGTCCGTTCTGATTGTCCGTCTGTCTGAGGGTGGTAAGCAGTGCTCAAATGAAGTTCAGTATCTAGGGATTTCTGAAGACTTTTCCAAAATCTTTAAGTAAAACGGGGATCGCGATCAGAAACAATCGATAGGGGTACTCCATGAAGTCTCACAACTTCATTAATATATAGTCTTGCTAGACGTTCCAGGGGTAGATCTTCTCTTATAGAAAGAAAATTTGCTGACTTGGTAAGACGATCAACAATAACCCATATTGCGTCGTTCCTTCTAGGAGTCTTTGGTAGCCCCATGACAAAGTCCATCGTAATATTGTCCCATTTCCACTCCGGTATGGGAAGAGGTTGCATGACCTCTCCAGGTTGTTGCCTTCCAGCTTTCACTTGTTGACAAACCATACATCTTGACATAAAATCATCAATCTCCCTCTTCATGTTGTCCCACCAAAAATGTTCCTTCAAACCTATATACATTTTGGTGCTCCTAAGGTGTATAGAGAAATTGGAACTATGAGCATCATCCATAAATTACCTTTTTAGATCAGGTAAATCGGGAACACAAAGCCTCTTCCCGAATTTCAATATTCCATCTTCATACACAATGTCTCTCAATATCCCATCATTCGCAGCTTTAATCTTCTTTTTAAATTCTTCATCATCGGTCTGAGAACTCTTAATCCTTTCTAGTAAAGATTGTTTGGAAACCATTTGAAAAAGAATTGATGTTTCACCTTCCCTGGTTATTCCCATGTCCATCTTCACTAGATCAATGAAAATTGGATCCCTTTCAATTCTCATATTGTTCAAAACTCCATGGTCTTTTCTACTCAAAGCATCTGCCACCTTGTTTGCTTTCCCTGGGTGGTAGTGTATCGTGCAATCATAATCCTTGAGTAATTCAAGCCATCTCATTGGCCTCATGTTGAGTTCTTTTTGTGAGAAAATATACTTCAAACTCTTGTGATCAGTATAAATCTCACATTTTTCACCATAGAGGTAGTGCCTCCATATTTTCAAAGCAAATATCACAGCTGCTAACTCGAGATCATGAGTAGGATAGTTTTGTTCATGAATTTTAAACTGTCGTGATGCATAGGAAATAACTCTATCATTCTGCATAAGGACACAACCATGTCCTTTCTTTGATGCATCACTATAAATAACGAACCCATCACTCCCCGATAGTAGAGTCAATATAGGAGCATTGACTAATATTCTCTTCAGTTCTTCGAAACATTTTTCACACTCTTTTGTCCAAACAAATTTAACCCCTTTACGTGTGATCTTCGTTAATGGGTTAGCCAATCGGGCAAAATTCTGGACGAAACGTCGATAATAACCTGCCAAACCAATAAAACTACGTACCTCAGTTATACTCGTAGGTGCTGGACATTCTTGGATTGCCTTGGTCTTAGAAGGATCAACATAGATTCCATCTTTAGAGACAATATAGCCAAGAAAAGAAATCTCATGAATCCAAAATTCACACTTTCTAAACTTTCCATACAATTCATGCCTCCTCAGAGTCTTCAAGATAATGCACAAGTGATTTTCATGATCATCGTAGGTTTTGGAGTATACCAAGATATCATCAATAAATACCACCACAAATTCATCGAGATACTCCTTAAAACTCTATTCACCAGATCCATGAATACAGAGGGGGCATTAGTCAATCTAAAAGGCATTACAGTAAACTCGTAATGCCTGTACCTGGTTCAAAATGCTGTCTTCGGAATGTCTTCGTTCTTTACACACAACTAATGGTATCCAGATCGAAGGTCAATCTTTGAAAAGTATTGAGCTCCATGTAGTTGGTCATATAAATCATCAATAGGAGGTAGGGTATACTTGTTCTTTATCGTTATATCATTGATCTCCCTGTAGTCGATAC
Source organism: Viscum album (assembly GCA_963277665.1). NCBI lineage: Eukaryota > Viridiplantae > Streptophyta > Magnoliopsida > Santalales > Viscaceae > Viscum > Viscum album. The sequence goes on from OY728159.1 coordinate 237,504,756, forward strand.
ATAACCTCATAGATCCATCTTTCTTTTTAACAAAGAGAACAGGGGATCCCCATGGAGAAACATTAGGGCGAATAAATCCTTTATTACTCAACTCCTCTAGTTGTTTCTTTAGTTCTACTAACTCTACAGTGGCCATTCTATAAGGGTTCTTTGATATAGGCCTTGATCCAGGAATTAAATCAATGGAAAACTCAACTTCTCATTCTGGAGGATGTCCAGGTAAATATTCCGGAAATACATCTACAAATTCTTTCACAATAGGTACATCCTCTATTTGAACATTCCTTTCCTCACCCATAGTAAATTCATTCTCTTCCTCCCCAATAATTGAATTAAGTTGAGCTACTGGGGGTGGATCGAAATAAGAATTAGGTGGTGATGATTCTGCTCTAAAGATAAGGTGTTCCTTATCATTATCATCAAGAATCGTAACCTCTTTCTTATTACAATAAATCTTCGCATCATAGTCCGAATGCCAGTCCATACTGAGGATTATATAAAACTCAATCATAGGTATGCCGATGAGATCAGTAGATAAAGAACATTTATGTGCTCTAATGGGGAATGATTCGCAAAACATTGTTGCAATGATACTTCCCTTAGGGGTTTTAACTGACAACTCCCTTATTAAATCAAATTGGAAATATCTAATTTTCTTAGAAAACTGGGAAGATATGAAACAATGCGATGATCCAGAATCAAATAATTCATTTGCTAAACTTGAGGAAACCATTAAATTACCTGCCACCACGTCTTTCGGAGCTTCTACCTCAGCAGTACTGATAGCATAAGCCTGGCCTTGATCCCTTGGCCTTTTCTGAGGTAAGTTCTGCTGACGCTTAGGACATTCATTTGCATAATGCCCCATCTCCCTGCAATTGTAGCGCTGAATGTTGGTAGCTTCCTTCTTCCCCTTGCAATCACAAGCATGGAGGCCTTTTTCACCACACTTGTAACAGACTCCCATTCCCTTCAAGCAAGTACCAGGATGTTTCTTCCCGCATTTACCACAGGATGGATATTCAACCTTTCCCTTCTTCCCCTTATTTCCATTCGCAGATTGATGAGCAGGTCTCTTCTTCTCTTGCTTTTCTTTAAAGTCATAAGACTTAGAGAATTCCTTTTCGGTCTTGATAGCACATGCGAAAATGTCTTCGTACGACGAAAAGGATTGTGAGACTAATGCTCGATGAAGAAATGGTTTTAACCAATCAAAGAAACGATCAGTCTTACTTCTTGGGTTACATATATAATCTCCAGCATACCTTGCTATCCTTGTAAAATTTGCCTCATACTTTGCGACATTCTCATCCTCCTTCTGTCTCAGACTCAGAAATTGCCTTTCCATATCTGCTCGATGGTCGCGAGGAAAGTATTTTTCTAAAAACATATCTTTGAACTACCTCCATTCCATATTTGATAGTTCATCATCTTCCTTGATGTTTTGAATCAATGACCACCATTGATCAGCATCTCCAGTGAGGCGGTAAACTGCCATGATAACTTTTTACCTTTCACTACTCCCCAACGCCTGAAATATTTTCTCTAGGGAATTTATCCATTGCTCAGCTACTAAGGGATTTGTACTCCCATTGAACGTTGGTGGTTGTTGCCTCATTAATTGATCTAACATTGATCCTCCACGCTGTGGATCAGGGTTCTCCATACGGGTAAGGTTATTATTCATAACCTGAGTAAGTTGTCCCAGTATGGTGATTAGCTGATCGGCACCAGTTGCATCACTATATCCACTATAATAATCTTCAGTAGGAGGGGAATCCCTACATGGAGTGCATGCATTGATACAGTTTCCATTTCTTCCACTAGGCGCCATTTCTAAACAATGGCATAAACTAGATCTGTTTATGAATCAAAATACATAATCCCATACTTATAAAACACTTAACATAAATTGAACTATTTATGGATATAATCCATAATCATAAAAATGTTTTCTTTGAGGAAGTATATACTCATTAACCCTTCATAATGATTTGTAATGAAAATTAGAGTTATCCTAAGCATATCCCCCGGGAGTGTCGTAACCAAGAGTGCATCAAGGCCCGTTGTCGTGCACCAGTTCCCGTTCGAGTCTAGCTCAAAGCGGTGTTTTCGGGTTTTACCCCTAGGTACATCTATGCCAGAGCCGCCTCTACCTGCTCGTATCCAGACAGGGATGTATTTCTCGGAAAACTCACAAATTCTCTACAATACCAAAACTCTAGGAAGTTCTTCTATACTAATCCTCAAAGTTCATCTTAGGTCTACGTGCTCTAATCAGAGTTTATCTAAATCTAGCTTCCAAGGTTTGTAGTAAACTTCCTCTGATACCAACTGTAACACCCCGACCCTAGTTACCCAGAGTCGGTGCATTATTACATAACATTGGCATGATCACAAGAAAGATCAAATCTCGAAAGACCGATTGGTTTAGTAGCCTTGGAAACACTAGATATATTCATAAGTCTTACATTACATCATAAAATGAAAAACTACTACAAAAACATATTGTCTCCATAATCCACACTCATATCCCCACATAATATCCCTGCAGGTCATTCATAATTTACTTCTTCACATCCTGGGAAAAATAAAACATAGAAAAGGGGTGAGCTCAAATGCCCAGTAAGGATAACAATATAGAGGAACATTCAAAATAAGCATAAACATTTAAGGTAATGCATTACTAAAGAAAAAGACATTTAAACTTGAACTTCAACATAGTATGGAAAAAGTGAAATTAAATAATGCCATTTACTTGTTCACATGGATATTCTACTAATCGAATAATCACATGCAATATCAATAACCACTTTCATAATGTTGGAATGCATAATGCCAGACTATCATAACCAAATAGCCAAGGCCTCATGCCAAGACTAAAAAAAAGATTTTTCCAAGGCCTTGTGCCAAGACACTAGTTTGTCTCATGATACCTACCGATGCATCAAGGAGTTATAGCGGGCTCCACCCGTCACATATTAAGTCCAATGTATTCCCATGTGAAAAGGATTAAACATAACATAAACATTCGTATTAAAACTAGCATACGAAATGTCAATAATTTCACCATAAACTATGAATGGTATAAAAATAGCACATCCACAATCAAACACATCACAAAACCTTCAATACAATATAGAATTTTTGTATCATGATAAATCAACTTCAAATAAGCATAAAATCCATCAAAGGATGTTGACATAGATGAAATCAAAACTCTTTTTAGAGAAATATCTCTTTCTATTTTTGAAATCATTTAAGATCCATATAAAGTAAAAAATTTTCTTTTAAAATATTCTTATAAGCTTGTATGCAAAGCATTGAAGATTTTATAACGGCGGAAAATAGCCGCACCCGCCGTATAAGTTAAAAAAACATTCTTACCTTAAATCTGTCGAAAAGGTTAAAAAGGACATTGTTTTGAAAACGACGGAAATATTCCTTTATAAACCTCTTATAAAAACTCAAACAAGGGTATAAATGACTTTAACCCATATTATTTTAAATATTAAAAATGTTTTGAAATACATTTTTAAGAAATATGGATGTGGATGATAAAGAGATCTCAGTAGATTATTACGTATAAACAACCTCGGATAATGAAGAGATTGTGAAATAACCCTTACCTTGTACTTTTCCTTGGTTGGGGTAGGTTAACCTCCTATATAATGGTGAAATAATTGTTATTAAATTATACAAGAATCATATACATTCATATGATATAATATATGATCTTTTAACATTGCTTTGTTAATAATATCTTAGTATTATCATCGTTTCGGGTGTTAACTTACTCGTTTCCTTTTATATGTTTTGTTACATAAGCCATGTTTATCATGGATAGGTTGTATATTTTTCTTATACAGGATGATATCAAGTCCTTAATCCTCATTTTTAAATCATAAAATGATAATTATACTTTAATGGATACGATGGAGAATGAATCTCATCGCGTTCGTGGAGACGGTAGTCCGTACGTACACACGAGCGAAAATATCATTCTTTTGATATTAAAATAATATATAAATGGATGGTATATCATATATAAAGAATCATTAAAATGTTATATTTATTATTTACATGAGTTACACATCATTATTATACCCATCCAAATAATAATATATTGAATAACAATTACACCACGACGTGGAGACGGTAAGCCGTACGTACACACGTATGGTGACATGTTATTCAAAGGGTGGATAGAATACTGAATATGGTTGTACCATATTTATAATAACATCACAGTATATATATGATAATGGAGTTATTATTTTAGAACGGTAACAACAAAGGAAGAAGAAGTGGAAGAAGAAAGGAACTTGGAAAAGGGTCGTGAAATCATTACCTCTTCTTCGGGTTCTTCCTTTTGATTTGATCAAAAGGGATCCTTAGGTTGTCTTTAAGATCAAAATAAGGCCTCTAGGTTGTATTGAGGGAAGTTGGGATAGTATTTGGGAAGAGTTTGGCCAAACCAAAAGGCTTTGAAGGTGTGAAGAAATGAGAAGGAGGAGTTCCCTTTTATAAGACGAGTAAGGGGCACCTTTGGAAAAGCTAGAAATATTAATTTATAATAAATTCATATTCGGTTTCCAATGGATCCAAAGTTTATTATTCAAAGGTTAAGGTGGGGATAGGTCGAAAAAAACTCAACCAATAGAATTTAGACAGGTTTGGGTACTTATATTAACCTTATCTTTAAGTATTAACTCTAAGTTAATTAGTTTCACTTTTACAATGTCTCTTTGTATTTTTATATTATATGGTTAATAAACTAACCATATACATCCAAGAGACCCCCAAGTGGTCCATTAATGATGAAAATATCATGATATATGTCTCTTTGCCGAACCTTATATTTTTAAGAATTTAATATCAATTAATAATATAATATTTGTTTTAAGAACTCTTTTATGTCAATTTTGAAACTATTCAATAGTTGATTTTTGTGAAACTCATAACAGATTGATTACTTCGAAAAAAGTCAATTAAATCAATACTAATATATCCTATTATCCTAGAAAATTAGTTTAATTCATTAAAAGTTTCATATTATATTTATTTTTGTATTTATAATATCAATTATTTTAACTTTTCACTATTATAGTAATTACTTCATCATCATTGTGTCATAAGTAAAGTACATTATTTAATGTCTAAAAATTATAAATAAAATATCATTATGTAGGAAATCGTTTTATCGTTTTAATGAATATTTATAATCTAAAATCCAACATATATAACCCAATGTAAAAATTGTTTTTCTAAAAGATATATGCCTGTGTCACTTTTGTATTCATTTTAACTTAATTTAAACAAAGTGTCCCTATCACCTACAAGTGGCACCATGGAGTCCCAAAATCGACCCAAAGATGCCTATAGTCGAACATGTATCAACAAATAAGTCTAGGACAGGTTTTAGGGTAATTTAGTATTATTATAATATTATTTGTTAACCCTTATTTACCGGATTTACCCTTAACCATGGTAAATACAATATTTACCGCAGTAATTATTCAAAATGTCTAAAAATAAAAGTTAACTATTTACACAATTTGGACATCCTGATTCCAAATATGGAATCCATTTTTCTAAATTCAAAACACAGAATTGGCAGAAATTAATTTAAAATTAATTTCCGCTGTCAAAACAAAAAGTGTGTTTTTAAGAGATAATAACTATCAAAAGATTGACACTTGTTTATGTTCGGTTTAATTGATAAATTATGTCCAATGACCAAAATTATATTAAATGGTAATAATATATTCTAAATATACTTTAAAACAACTCAAATTCATAATTTATCACTATTAATTATTTTGATTAAAAAAGTTGTTTTTAATTAAAATTTAGTAATTTTCACTATTCATCAAAATATTAAAGTTATCCGAAAAGTACCAAAATTTCACATTAGGATCAATTCGATATTCCAAATCCAAAAATGAAGTCCATTTTAAAATATAAAATATATATAATTTCAAAAAGTAGGTATTACTATTCATAATGGCTAGTTTGATTGGTTATGGTGTGTTAGAACTTGGTGTTGCGTACAACATACGCTATCACATTATTCAAAGAGAAGCGTACCGTAGAAGCTTGGGGTGTTACATGATACCTCATCCAGGGCTGATCATATATAAATTTGGGTATCCCCCATGGTGAACGAGGTCCTGATCCTATATTAGTCTCCATTGGTATTATCAAGTATCATGTACTTATATATGTTTATGGGATACCCTCTTATGTGAGAGAACATATGGATTTAGGAATCTATATTTGGTTGAGGTTGTTATCTTTTGTATCAATGTTAAACATCAAATATTGATTACAGTATCCCCCAATGGACCATGGGATAATCCTCTATCTAACAGTTTAATTCCATTATTCGAGTTATCTTCCATTATAGTTTCTTTTCAATTAAAAAATTCAATAAAATGGTTGACACCTCAATTGATGATTATTGTCCCTTCTATATTAAATTCTAAGTTTATCCTTCACTCTTGAGAATCATGGGATGCCTAAGTGGACGAACATACATTAAGGTTGAGTTGGATCCCATAATAAGATTATAGAGGTATTGTGGATACTAGAAACTTTTCAAGTACAAAATTTCATGGGATTAAGGGTTACATAGAGCCATATGGGTTTTGTTGATATGTTTTATATGGTTGTCTATCATCTTTAAGATATGTGGACTCTTCAATTTTTTGAGAACCCTTAGATTCTTATGTGTCATGGTATTTATGGATTGTAGCTAATATAACTGAGAACCTATATTAGTCCCTATGTATCCTAGTTATTGCACAAACATAGATCATTCTACATGAATTTATTAAATATAATACTTTATAGTAAGAGATTTGAGAAGACATGTTTCTTTTTTCATCTGGGTGGTTTTTGATGCGTCCAACTATGTATATTTATACTCTCTTCTAAACATCCCTTGGGCCCCACATATATTGTATCTATGGAGAGGATCATAAGTTAGAGATGGTACTGTATTTTTTTGGATAAAATATAGACTGTTTCGAGGTGACACTAGAAGACCATGTGGTTATGGTGTAGGTGAATATAGGTGATACAAAGGTCTGATAGTAGTAGGTGATTCTCTTGTTTGGAGTGATCTTGAAGTGAGGTCCTTTTCCACTTAGTATGTTTTCAATTTTTCTGTTTCACTATTGTGCATGTATTTTTCTCTCTCCTTACATTATTTTATTACTACCATTTATTAAAGTGGATCTCAATAGATGTTTCATTCATGTGTTGTATACAGTACAGTTGGTTAAATTTATTATATCAAATTAGTGTTATTATTTATTGTGTTCATATAGATATGAAACTACTATAGTATGCTATAGGCTATGGCCTACCATGTTTGTGATTTTCCTACTCAGTTCCAGTCACAAACCCCTCACCTATTTATGGTGGGATTGGGGTGGCACACTATGCTTTCCACTTGTCCAGTTGGAACTTTAGTGGGTCAATTAATTTCATTTATCACTTTAAAATTCCCACTTACCTACAAAAAGTCACAATTAAATGGATATTACTATGAAAAAATTTGAAAAAATCATTAAAATCACAGCTTAGAACAATGTCCAATCCTAATTCCTAGAATAACTATCTATAAAATGAAAATCTGCCTCCATAACACATTATGGTGTAGTAATAATACGTATATGGTAAACAATAAAATAGTACTACATTTTTTAATTTGTAATGGCCATTGATGACACATTTCCTTTACTCTAATCACTTAACCAGAAACATTAACCACTAATGAAAAAAGAACATAATCTTTCCCACAACGGCATGACATTTTCATGAGGCAAAATTTCATATCAAACTCAACGATTTTCAGCTTGCTTCATTCTTCTATTATAAATAAAAAAGAAGGGGAACTATAAAAACATATACCATCACATTAGATACCTCTCTACTAATTCACATACACTATAATATAAATAAAACATTAAATAAAGTATTATTCCAAAAAAGATAACTAGCAAATGATATACTTCTAAATATGGACAATTTCCATCCAAAATCTCAAATTATAACTAAATTAAATAAGAAACATTAGTAAAATTCTAGGTACTCATATTATATAACTTTTTAATATCCAATAATAATTCAGTAGAAATACCACATAAATACCTAACATACGAACTAATTTATGTCCCCCCAAGAACTCAAACTACCTTGAATGCACCGTCCTACAATCCTAAATTATACACAAAACACCAAAAAAAATACCATTGAAAAATGAAGGATTTTACTCCAGTAATAAACTACCTTATTTCCAAGGAAATATAACACCCAAATGTACCACCCAAGGCTATACACTAGTAATCTCAACGAATGAGTAACATCACAAGATAAACTAAACTATAATAATAAATACCTCAATTATAATATTTTTAATAATATTATCCCATAACCTATCCATTCCCTGAACTGCCATCATAACAACTTAGCCTCACATACCATAAAATTGAATTTCAAAATTGTAAACATTACTAAATCATATTTCAAAACATTTTTGTTTTTAACCCAACATGATATTAAAACTTAAAAATATTTTAAGCATTTTGAAAACCAAATTCAAAAATAATGAATGTATTTTATGGAAAAATATTTTCAAGGTTCACGAAAATTTCATAAAATGTTTGAATTTTATTTTGAAATTAAATTGGGGTGTATATAAAACCTAAATTATTCATTTAGAATCAAATAGTTCACATTATTTTTAAAAAAAAGAAACTGAATTTTCTATTTCAAAACGACTTAACCACTTTAAGAAAAGTAATATCAAAACATTCCAATAATGAAAGGTATCGTTTCAATTTAAATTTAAATTATATAATCATTTATGAAGTAACTTATAAAAGGAATAAATACACATACACTTCAAACCATAAGACAAAAATTGTCCACCCACTAATTTCCCACTATCTTCATGGATATAATAAATAACTCACATATGATTAAGGAGAACTATGTAACTTCGGTCAATAAAATTATTAATATATTTTCACATTTAAAAGGAATATATATATATATATATACTAATCTTATGTTTTTCCACTAAGACATGTCACAATACCAGGCCTCCAAATCATTTTCCATTACGTTTCCTCCAACCAACAGGCCACATCACCTCTCCACTGCTCCAAAATCGCGATTCCATTGAACACATTCCCATTTCACCCACGGTTCCTCGCCTCTACCCTCCATGTTAGGGTTTCTAGTTCCTCGACACTACCCTCTATCTTTGGATTTCCCTAAGGTCTTTACAACCAAATTCAAAGGTATCAATATCTATTCATCTACATCCCGCCTCTCCTCTATCTCACAGCTCCCATGCTATCTCAGATCTTCCCTAAATCTTAGGGTTTTCTTGAAATCCTCTTAACGATATTCCTCGCTTAGGGATCCCACGGTCTGCTTCACCTCTAGAAAACGACGGACCGATATTCCTCACCTACGCTTCCCGTTGTTTGCTTCTCCACCTGCAAAGTGCCACCAGAATTTCCGTCATTGTTTCAATCCTCTAGTTCAGCAGGAGTTCCTCCCTATTTGGATGACACCATCGTAAGGTTCTTGCATTATATGGCTGGCGTCAACCTACCAGTGTCTAATCTGAATGGTTCACTACAATAGCCAACGATTTCACACAAAATCAATTCATTCCTTGGATACAGCTTTGGCTAGCGAATTGGGTCACTTGGATTTGAGGTAACCATACATTTATGGTATAGTATCATAGATGCACCGCATATCGTGATTAATTTTGATTCTAACTACAAAAACACTTTATTTTAGTAGATCTATTTCAGGATTAACTTTGACACACCTACGTACCAGTTCCCCATTTAAAGATCTGAGGAGATCTTCTGCACATGTGATAGGTTCAGTTTTCAACTACATTACATCTACATATCCATTCAAGAATTTTGAAATTTGATAATCCTGAGCTTCTTGAGATTTACATGATGGCACTTGAATTTGGATTCAATGTACATGTATGAGTTATTTTGGTTTTCTTTGCCAGTACATGAATGCACAATTCCTAAAGTCTTTTTCAACAAGGAAGGTTTCCTTTTTCATCTTTAAAATTAAATTCTCGCATTTCTTTTGGTCTTTTATAATTTTATGCTGGATTAAATTGAACTAGATGAACATGTTTGATATACTCAGATTTTCCGTTTTCTATGAATTTTAATGAAATTGCATATATCTGTGAAGTGTTTCGGATAATTATATTCAATCGAGGAAATTAATGGAAGATTTTTGGAAAAAATTATGTCATTTTACAATTAATTATATTTTCATTTGTAACCATATCACCCCTTTCACATAAGCACACACATGGAGATTTCTGTATAATGACATGAGCTTAATGTTTTCAATTTTCTTTGCAATATTAGATTTAAAATCACATGGAATCATTGATTTGATATATAGAATATTTTATATTTATGTTCTTATCTATTTTATATTTATAAAAGTATTTATAACCGTGCTTCTGTTTCCTCTCTATACTTTAAAACACCTGTGGCGTATCCCATGGTGGAGGTATTTAAGTACTTCTGGAATGGTGAGTTTGGTTTTTTTATAGATTGAAATTTTTTATATATAGCTTCTATTATATTTAAATTCATATCTATTTTATTGCTACAAAATTATTAAAGAATTTTCCTTTCCATCTTGAGGTTTACTTCACAACACTTTAATTTGACTTCAATGGGCAAGTATGAGTTGTTTTGGTTGTTTTTTCTTATACAAAAATGTTCAATTCCTAATGTTTTTCTTCAGCGACCAAGGTTAACTTTTCATCTTCAAAAATAAATGATCACATCTCCTTTGGTATTTTTTTTACAATGGATTAAATTGAAATAGATGAACATGTTTGGTATGCCCATATTTTCTAGGTTTTAAGCAATTTAATGAAAATTTATATATTTGTGAAGTTAAAGATGGTTATATTCAATCGAGAAAAGTAATGGAGGATTTTGAAAAAAAAAGTAATTAATTTTACAAATAATTCTATTCTTATTTGTAACCATATCACCCCTTTCAAATAAGAACACACTTAGCGATTTCTATATACTAACATGAGCTAACAATTTTCAATTTTCTTTTCAATATTAGATTTAAATTTACATGGAAACATTGATTTTATTTATAGAATCTATTATATTTATATTCTTATCTATTTTTTTGTTACAAAAGTATAAAAGTATTTCTAACCTTGATTCTGTGGCCTCTCAGTGATTCAAAACACTTGTGGCGAATCCCATGGTAGAGGTATTTATGTACTGCTGGAATGGCGAGTTAGGTTTTTTTATAAGTTCAAATTTTTTATCTATATCTTCTGTCTTATTTAAATTCATATATATTTTATAGTTACAAAATTATTAAATTATTTCTAACCATGATTCAATCAACTCTTTGGGCTTTAAAACACTGATGGTGTATCCCATGGTGGAGGTGTCTTAGTGCTACTAGAATGGTGAGTTTGGTTTTTAATATATCAATATTTTAATTTATAGCTTCTGTTATATTTATATTACAATATATTTTATTTTTACTAAAGTATGAAAGTACTTCGAACCATTCTTCTGTTGTCTATTATGGATTCAACACACCCTTGGAATATCCCATGGTGGGGGTGATTAAGTTCTGCTGGAATGGTGAGTTTGGTTTTTTATAGATTCAAAATTTTTCGTAGGTTATTATTTTTTTCTCATTTGTTCATATTTTTTCAATCTGGATTATTTTTTTCATGCATGTTCATATTTTTTTTCATACATTTAATTTTTTTTCAAATATTTCAGAGTTAAGTTTTCTATAATTGATTCAAATGTACTATATAGGTTCATATTTTTCTAATTTGTTCTTATTTTTTAACCCCTTTCTGTTATCTTTAAACAAACTTGATCACATATGTTCATGTTTTTTTTAAGTAAGTCCAGATTTATTCATATTTTTCACACCACTACATATTTAGTAATAAACTACAAAATTACACTTAAATATGCTGGATTATATTTCTTCTTTATTATACTGAATATGCAGCCTTATTTTGGTTCATCAAATATTTTTTTGATGAATTAAATATGTGTGGACCGTTACCAAATGCTTAACCCTACAACATTATGATGAATTTTTATTATAAGCCTCATCGAGGGTAGTGTGAAATTGATCTTTCACAAGATTCTGAAATTTTAAAAGAATTATCAATCAAAGGGATAAAACCTACTGTAGAAACATATAGTATTTATGTCTATGTTATTTATGTTGCTGGACATACTGATCTTTCTTTGGATCTTATTATGGATTTGAGGTTTAGAGGGCCTCGTGTCAACTATTATTATTATAATGCTATTATTTATAGTCTATGTCACAATGGTTAACTGTCTCATGATTCTATTGTTTATGAAGAAATTAAAAGTTATGGAATACCACCAGATATTTATAGCTAAATCATTTTGATTGAAGTCTTTTTCCAAATCGGTGATTGTGATAAATGTATGTGCTCAATTTCATATTTCATGGTGGGTGATGAGGTAGTTTATTATTAACTGGTCATGTATTGGGCATCAGGAATGAAGGTGAAGATGATAATGGAGATGACAGATTCGTCGAGAATGACATGGTTTCAAGGAACTACTTCGTCTGTTGATTCCCTAAATGACGGTCCTTAGCAAGGCTTCCCATTGCACATGCTCCAGGTATAGTATATTGTTATTTTTAAAATGTATATTGAATTGAATTGTGGGATTGATTAATTTGAGGGTAATTTTTATTTCCCACATCCAAACAAATATGATAATGTTTATTAAATTCTTATGGTTCATTCATTTCATCCATGAAGCATGAGAGATATAATTGAAAGTCATGATTTATGATCAACGAACCTAGAATAACATGAAAAACCCACTCTTGAGTATCATGTATGTAGGTTGGTGTACTCATCTATTTATTTTAGAGTTATATCACTCTACTAGACAATACATTAATTCAATAGGATTAGTTGAAATCATATCTATCTAACACTATTATATCTATAAATCTTACTATGGACTGACTAGATTTTCCCATGATGATGCCCAGAAAAAAGATACATAATAAAAATAACAGGAATGATCTTTTAGACTTGATAATTGCCACTTTAAGTATCTAGAGAAGTATCTTGATAGCAGATTAAGCTATGTGATTGAGAATAAGGTCGACACCTCAACCGCTACCTATCCATTTCCAATTCCTTATTCATTTTATTTTTCAAATTCTCCTATATATATTTTATATCCTAGAAAATTATATTTATAAAAGTCCAATGTTCATCATATAGTTTTAAATACTAATCATGATGGAATTTTATATTTCTGAACACATACCATATCCAATAATCTTTTCACTCTGGTAGTTCTCAAAATTAATTGAAAAATTGTGATGTCATTTTCTATATGTGTTGATCAAAATTTCAACATGACATGGTATTTCCAATTAATCATTTATGTTAATTATTTTTAGGAAATAATCATAGAGTGGGTTATAAATTAATAATATTTCAGGTTCATGAGCTGAATAAATTTTCAGATTTTTTTTCCTTACTTATATTAATTCATATCTCATTCCATTACCTTATCTCTCTTACATCTATTAAAAGGTACAATGAATTTGGAGAGGCTCTGCCTTTCCAGCCTAACGACAACCGTGTTGTCCAGATTTGATTAAATAAATAGATTACTAAGCTGAAAGATAATCTGATGACAACTCAAGAAAATAATCAAGTTCTTTCATAGGGTAGTTTCTATAGATGGCCATTCACTGAATCGTTGAGGTTTTTTATTTTATAATTTCTTTATTAATTCATCTTAAATTATTACCATATGGATTCAAAAAAATTTATCTAATATATATATTATGTATTTATAGGTAAGAGTTAGTGTGGCTTATATTATAGTGTTAACTGGTTCCAAAATGGTATCTGCAAAACCAGATGGTAACAACACCACCGAATCTTTCTTACATGACAAATGATTACTTATTACCTTTAATGAAATTTATTTTGTTTTTTATTTGAGAAAAAAATGCATTGATTTTTCAGGTCATCTGAAATATTGTGATAGTTCATTTCATCTTTTAATTTCCCTAAAGCATAATATTCATGATTGAAAACTGATCTTTCATGGAGAAAAAATATTGGAGGTAATGCTTTTTATACAGCCATGATGTCATTTTTCCTTTTGATATTTTTTGGCTATGTAACATTCTATTACCCAACATGAACTACTTCATCACAATATACATAATCTTCCCACGAACACACACATGACAGACACACACACACATGATACAAACACAGTGCGATCCTTTCAAAACATAAACATGCCCTACATATATATTAATCGATCCTACATATATACATATATGGTTTCTAAAATGTTTTTCATATTATATGTATATATAATGTTTATTTGAAAATATTTATGCCAATTTCTCTAAAACATATATTTGTTACTAATTGTCAAATGATTTTTTCAGTTGAGGTAGCCCGTTGAAACTTGGAATCATTACCTTATTGTTTTATCCTTTTTTATAGGCTGCATTAAAACTTTTGGATAACATTCTATTGTACAAATTTTCACTTTTTTGTGCTTCCAATATTATGAGTATTTTGTGAGTTGATTCTTAAAAAATGATCACTACTGTTCCCTTGAAAAAGAGAGCTAGTGGGATTTTGTTGAAGTTTTCTTAAAGGCTTAAGGATACATCCATTGTGTTATTCAAAATGTTGCTCCACAGTCACTTGGTCGTAAATACTAACCACTCATTTCTGGTGTGTACTTTATTTAATGGGTTCTTCTTCCCAAAAACAATGAATCAGATTACATCAGCTCTATTACTCCAACTGAATTTCCATTCTTTAATCCTTAATGTTGTTTAAAGATGTTAAGTTAACATGTTTTTATCAGTGAATAAACTATTTTCATTTCAATTTAATCTCAATGATAGAATTTTTCAAATACACACTCCTCTTTATTCTATTTTTATGTGTTAATACATACTTTATTTCTTCTGTTTGTTTGAGTGTAGATGAGGAACATGTTTTCGAATGAGAAATTGATGGTTCGTTTGAATTTGGTACCTAGAAATGGTATTTTATCATCTGTAGAATCTATGTATATTTTTTCTCCTCTCTATAGTTTAACATTTCCGTACGTTTATACTAAATTTTCAAGCTGTTATTCAATATATTTCTTCAGAAATTATGGGATCTCAAATGTTTTTGGAAAAAAATTCAGTTCCCTCTCAGATTTCAGTTTTCCTGCTATATATGTATTTTTCAAACATCAATATATTACATCTCTTGTTTTGATTCACCAATTACTGAATCTGCTACTTTTTTTGTGGTTAATATATCTTCCTCTAAAAATTATTCCATGGTTGATATATATTTCCTCAACTCTATCAATGCGTTCTCCATTTTAGGTATTCCGAACTCATTTTATTCAGTTCAAATTATTTGCAGTTTCAATAATTCAGATTTACTATCCTATTATTTTTTTTAAAATTTATTAAATTACATGCATAGAGGACTCACATACATTGGGTATATCAAATAATCATCCAATCAGGTATATAATTTTTATAATGATTAACTGTTATTTTTAATCAAATATTATAATCATAAAATATGTATTTTTTTATTTTATTTTTTTCAAACTGAAAGTTCAATTGTAGCAATTGAATAGTTGTTATTTTTATATATAATGATGTTTTTGCATCAAGGCAGACTATTATGGTAATTTTCATAGATAACTACATCATATCACATTTACTATTAATGATAATATTAATGTTACCTTAATGTGTGTTGGTGGAGTGAGTAATATTGATGTTCATGGGACCTTTTCTGTCCAGATCCATGATGGGGAGGAAGCTCATATCAAGGTTCACGTGGAATTTGGATAATTTTAAGGATCAAATTCAAGGCACACCCAAACATCAACAAGGAATTGGATACCAATGAATATATTATATGCCTAAAATATCTAAACATGCCGCTTCCTATTGGCCAAGTCGGAGATCGTGTCACCCTTCTAAAGTGGAGAATGTAGACTATAGATGAGATGACAGTACCTCTTATAGTCAACTTTTGTCCCATGATGTCCCACAATGAAATGTATCTGACCATCATGTGTTAGGTATCATCACCTCTTTAATGAATAATGTAGTAATTTATTTTCCACTTACAGCTCTTCAAGAGTCCCCAAATGTCCGGTAGATTGATGGGCAGTAGAGATATGATTCCATAAACTTTTTTTTCAATGGTCAATCTTTTTTATCGATGACTATATCCTCAGTGGATTGGTAGAGTTGGTTGTTCCACTTCTCCCTGATTTTGGTGTTATTTAATTCCACCATCACATTTAATAATTTTATGTTTGTTCACTGAATGATACACTATGGAATAATTGGAAATCAAACATGAACCTGGTGGATTTTCTCTCCCTTGTGTTATAGTGTTGGTTCTTTTGGTTTGTCTCACTTTTTTGTGGGATGTAGAACAATTTTGATTTCTCTTTGGGATGTACATGTATCAACATTATTTTTTACCTTTTATACACATGATTATATTTATTCAATTAAAAATAAAAATTGTGTGGGTTATATGTGGAGGTTTTTTTATTGTTCTAACTTATACAGAAAATGAATTCTAAATAAAAATTAATTTTCTGTCTAAAATATATAGTACATACTTAAATAAATATATTACCATTAACACTTATTTTTTCAGCATATGTAACAATTATTTATTCTATAATTTTTAAAATTATATTTAATACTTGTAATTCATATTATTCTTTTATGCCCTAATTTAGACATCTCCAGTAAATCCTTCATAAAATCATTCACCTGTAAATGGAGTAATTACATTGGAGGATGTCGACTAGGATGATTTAGTGATGTTTGACCATTAATTTTCAAGTTTCATGTAATTTTTATTTTCATGGAATTATTTTACTACTGTTACAACATAAATGTATTATTTGTATCATATATTTTTTCATGTAGTCATAAAATGATTACTCTATATTTTAGTATTTTTATTTATATGTTATGTGTATTATATTTTACTCTTCATTTACAAGTTTCATGTAATTTTTCTTCTCATGGAATATTAATTTACTACTATTACAACATAAATGTTTTGTTTGTATGTATCAAATTTTTTTTCATTTAGTCAAAAAATGATTACTCTATATTTTTTTATTTCTATCTATATGTTATGTGAGTGATATGTATTATTATTTTACTATAATATATTATGTTTTCTCATGGAATCATTTATTCTATATGTTTGTCTTTGACTGTTTCACATGAGGATCGTATGGCCTCAGCTCGAACATTAATTATCATAATGATCAGAATTTTAATTATCCATTAGAATGATCATTTCATTCATGTATTTATACTCTCCATACTAAAATTAAAATTATATTCCTTCTAGATTACCCTAAATGTATTCTCTAATTTGTCCAATTGTATTTAAATAATTAAAATCAATAATTTGTGATTTCGAAATATTAAATATTTATGTTCATTATTAATAGTCGGCCCTGTAATATTAACTTCTTAAAAAAAACATTGAACCATATCAACGTGTGAATGAATAATCTAATAATTGTGTTATATCACCATGCGAATTTACGGGTGAGTACTAGTTAATTATATAATCCCACCATAAGATGTATAACATCACTAACACCTAGAGATTAGAATCACAAATAGTACATAAAATAAAACATTATCCTTCACCTTCAAAAACCACAAGACCCATAAATCATAACATTCACCTCACCTATCATGACTCTATAAAGACAAATTTTATCAAACTTCCTTTCATAAATAAATATATTAATATAACTTCTACATGGTATTTAAAATCCATTAATTTATTTAACCGAAGGGAATATAGTCAATGTTGAATCTATGCCTTTAAAAAAAATATAAAATATAGTGCATGAACATCTTCATTGTATAGAAGATAAAGGAATTGACCTAAAAATATCATGAAGTGAGATCTATATTCATACACACTATATCCTTCATTTAAAAATCTAGATGATATTTATCATATTAAAAATATTTCTTACAGGGAATAAATTAATCCTAAATAACTCATGTGACACATACTAATAGATCATATTTGAGTTTTTATGATCCATACTACACTGATGTCATGAAAAATATCAATGTAAATCTCCCCTAATAGAAACTCAGAATCATTTTGAGGTCTACATCAATATAAATGTTACATAATTTTTTTATTCATTAATCATCCACATGACTTGAGACTCCATTAATAAACATCATAACTTATTTCCATAGTAAATTATATTGCACTTCATTTTATAAGACCTAATCCCTTAACCAATGGCCAATGTTTTGATAATTTTACAATGAAATGTATGAAATTGAAGCATAAAATTATATAAATTTCATCAAAAACAATAATATCATATAAAAATATAATATATATTTAACCCCATCTAGATAAAAAATTTAGCCTTCTAGTATACTATTATCCTAAAATGAAAACCCAAATTGTAATATTACAATTTGACCACCATAAAAAACAACATTTATAATGTTCCCATTACATCATATCTACCTCATCACCTCTATAATAAACTATCTAAAACAGGAATTAAAAAAAAGAAGTTCTTTATCCAACCAACAATAATGAAAATAATTAATCTATATTATATTAAATCATTAATATATTCATAAAAATTATTTTAATTAAATAAAAAAATTAACATTGAAACCATTGAAAAGTGACATAATAATTTTTACACACATCAAACACACAATATTATAAACATTCTCTATAAAGTGGCTGCTATGTAAATCATCAATTTATAACACTATAGTTTTCATTGAAAATATAAAATATAAAAATATTTTTTATTTTTTAAAAAACATTTTAGAACATGGTTTCCTAAAAATATTTAAAATAAAGATTTATAATAATTTCTTATTAAATAATAATATCAAAAAATTTATCACAAATCATTAAAAAGAAAAAAGAACTACTTCAAATTACGAATGTAAGGAATTTTTCATCAATTACTCAAAAAAATTAACATTATTAATATAACATGTAGCTACCTAGATTATAATATAATAAATAATTTTAATATTTTTTAGTATTCTTGTATTATGAATTTATATTCATTATAAATAAAATTGGTAATTATTAAAATCAAAGAAGAAATTTTGTTATTAAACTCACCTCTTATAAGATTTTATTTAAGGGTTTAATTTTAAAATAATAAAGTTTTATTTGTAAAAATTAATATAAATTTTAAATTAAATATTTCAATGTCATTTTATATTTTGTCTTTAATTTTCTAAAAATCATTATTTTTCATGAAATTGTGAATAATATTGTTTTTTCATTGAGAAAGTATTTTATTTTCAACTATTTACATGGTAATAATATATTTTTTGTATTTGTAATAAATTTTTACGAGTTCATTATATACTAAAATAATAATATTATGGATTTTGAATGTATTTTATACCTAAAATTATTATATAAACATTTTATATTTAAAATGGTCATTTTTTCGAAAACCTGTTTTTCTTTCATTTTTTCCGATTTAATTTCAATTTAAATTCTACAACTTATTTCTTTTTAAATTTAAAATATGGATTCCTTATTTAGAATAATTAGTTCAAAATTTAGTTAGTTATCCCATTTTTATTTTTTGATTATATGAACTTTACATTTAGTAATTATTATTACTAATGTAAAAAGTAAATCTAGAAATTTTGGTAACATATAAAATAATAAGAACCATCAAATGAAACAAAGAAATCTAAATATTATTATATTATTATTTCACGGCCAATATAATCCAAGGATCTAATATATGAACTATTTGGGCCACTTTGATGAGATTATGACCATTATAGTGTTTTATTTAAAGACATGTGAAACAAGTCACAATCTTGTTGGCAATAAGTCTTATATTTATAATATAGCATTATTCAGAGGATTTGTTAGACTATATATAGTATTTTGAAATATACAATATTTATCTTCATCGTGGAAATTTATATATATATTTTAGTGAAGATTTAATTACATTAGATGCCTAAAAAAACGTATGCAGTAGTTATTAAATTAATGGTAAAATAAAATCAACCATATTAAATATCAAAACTTAAATATTATTTTGGTTAAATAAGGAGATAAAAAAATTTATAGACTAACATGGAATTTTATAGATATAATAAAATATTTGGTTCAAATATGAGATGGTTCTTGGATATTTTTATAGTCAAACTAATGAGTAGTTATAAAATTGGAATTATGAGTATTTTATAGTAAATAAAATTTTAATAAATGATAGAAAATTTATAGATATATTTTACTATTACATGTCTTAATTAGAAATTTTAAAATACGAACCATGATATATTTATTGTTTCCTTATCTATTTATATTATCTATATTAACCCTCCAAGTGTAAAGCCTTGTTGAAAAATTAAGATTAAATATGGGTTAAAGGCAAAGGATTGAGGTATACAGATAGACCGAACATGTCTAGTTTTTTAGGGTAATTTTATTTAGGTCCATATTAATATTATATACTATATAAATCACTTTGGATCCATTTTTAATTAAAAACTAATTTATATTAATTTAATATTTTATAAAATTCCAAGTGTGGCTCTCCCGTCATTATAAAAATGGCTCTTTTAATTCTCATTTCATCACACTACATAACCCTTCATGTTCAGAAAATAAAATCAAACATAGATTCCCATATTCCCTCCACATGTTATATAAGTATTTTCTTATATAGAAGAAAAATTTTATATGTCTTAAGCTGTTAAAAAAAATTGATTTTCAAAAGAATATGTACAGTTTTTATCTATATGTTGGTGTTGTTTTCTTCTTCCACAAACCTCCAACCTTATTAAACCATTATAAAATAATATATATAATTTAATTCATATATTTAGATGTTATTATGTTAGTTTCATGGCCTATATCCATCTCCTCTTCCATAAAATGGGATATGATCTCATCATTCAAGTGAACGAAGGACGACCGCCTCGCGATTAAATGTAATTCATTTTCCATAAATATGTGTGTTGAATGGATATAATTATGAAATTAATATTTATATATGATTTTAATGAAATTATTATAATTAATCAAATATAATATATCATTTATTTTCTTACCTTTCTATACACAGAAAAATGAAATCAGCGTTCGTGCATATGTCTGGTCTACCACCTCTACGAAGTGATGTGATTCCTTTTTCATCATAACTTCAAATGAATGATATATATAAGTTTATTTAAATAATTAATATCATCTATAAGAAATTATAATCATTATGTAAAGATTTAATTAAACTTATCTTATTTTCATAATGATATTTCAAAAATTGAAATGTTACTCATTCATATGTACGACCTACCGTCTCCTTGATTGTAACATAGTTCATTTTCCATTAGCATATTTGATATTTGGGTTTACAAGTTTAATTTATGTTTTAAAATTATAGTTATTTCATTATTATTATTCTGTATATGGGGGAATAATGACATCTATGAACATAGTCCTTATACATAATTCATTTTATACTTATTAACTAAATATCATTAAAATATAAAAAATGATCATATTTAATTGATTAATTATATAAACATGATATTAAATAAAATAAATTAGTAATTAAATTGACATTGGTTCTTAAAAAATTTAAATTAAACTAAATTTATTATTTTTTATGATAAATAATGTACATGGTAAATCATACTCAATGTAGTGTATTTTATTTTAAAAATTATCTTACCAATATTCCTTAAAACTGTCATTTTCTTCCATATCCCTGATTAGTAAGAAAAATTAAAGAATGTTTTTAATATTATTCTATTATTGTTTAAATTTGATTTTAACCTTGTAAAATTTTTACAAAATAGATTTATGGTTATATTTTTTTCATTTTCCAAATGAGGTACTTTGAGGATTTTTCAATACAAATAGAATTTTTTAGCTATAAAAGATTAGAGGATTTTCCCACCATAATGACTTATTTTTTATTTTAATATTACTTTACAATTTTACATGGTTGTTTTCAAATAAAATTTTGTTCCTTAATATGTTCATATTTTTTAATAAAATTTAATTATTTCTAAATGAAAAAGATAATTCTCTTACAACTATTTTTTATGATGTATGATTTCATGATGTATGATTCTATTATGGTTTATGGGAATTTTTATTATGAAATGTAGTTATGTTATAAAACAATTATATGTGGTGAAATTATGAACCAATTATTGGAAGATCCATTATAAACCAAGAATATGTTGTTATGTTATAACTACCAATGTAATGGGAATAAAAGTCGACAGAATTATTATTTCATATATGAAACAGAGATAACCAATTAGGATTCTCCTGATAGTTAATGGTAATATATTATTATGATTATTCAAATATTAATAATAAT
The DNA here is from genome assembly GCA_963277665.1 of Viscum album. Classification (NCBI taxonomy): domain Eukaryota; kingdom Viridiplantae; phylum Streptophyta; class Magnoliopsida; order Santalales; family Viscaceae; genus Viscum; species Viscum album. The sequence goes on from OY728159.1 coordinate 237,527,318, forward strand.
TTATATTCTATGACTAGATTTTAGGTAGTCTATGGAAATGTTTGGAAGATAATAATGAAGGTCATCCAAGAGTAGCTATGGTGGTTACTCTAATGATGCCCTGAGTTTCCAACATCTTTTATATATGTTTTATATGTGTCTTAAATTTTTTAATTGATAAAACTCTGTGTTTCTTAATATAAAAACGAATTATCCAATAAGATCAAATAATAATGTTATAATGTTTAGTGTATTATGGGTTCTTTATTCTTTTCACTGGACTAATGGTAATAATTCTTTTATGTACCTTACTATGAATTTGGTACTCATAACACATTTTAAAATTCTTTTCTCAGGGTTTTAATTGTGTGTAAGTAAAATAATAATGGCAAGAATAAAATTGTTGATATTTTTTATGGAAGTTAAATATTTTTTTATTTAAAAGGGTTATATTTTGTGAAAAAAATTAATACTAAGTAGAAATGTCTACTTTGTAATATATGAGTTTTTATGCACGATCTATGACTTAATTCTCTAAATCACTAAAATGATAAAACTTAATGTTATAAAAAAGGGAATTATAGCTCAAGGAAACTATAATATGTAATTATTGAAGTTGGGTCCCTATAGTTGGTATCATAGGGAGGTTTAGAAAACATTATAGATTATGATTTTTTATTTTATGGTTTTATTCAGAGTAATAGAACACATCATGGTTTTATAATTTTAAAGTTTATCATCAATTATATCTCTTAGTAAAACCTTTTTAGAATTTATGTTTCAAAATATTAAGGTGACTTATGGTATTTTAGGTGAAATCTATTTTTGATGTAATTTTTGTTTATTATATTTTGGGAGGAAAAATAAAAGTCATGAGATAACCTTTTAATTTAAAACATTTATTTAATATGGATTATATTAACATTATTTTTAGGATTTTATCACAATTCTATGAATTTTATCTAGATTACATTAATAAAGTATTATAAAAAATAAAATGTGTAGGTGGATAGACAACTTGTTCCATCCGGTAAGGCCATGAGGATTAAACCCACTACCAAAGGGTGATAAAGATTAATTTTCTACCACTAGAATACGTAAAGTCCTAATTAGTATCAAATTTTCTTTTTTGTTTAACAATTTGATGAATGAAGAATAAATTTATTTTTTGAATACATATTTTATCGTATAAATAACCATTGAGATTGGAAAATTATTTACTGATTAATTAATTAATGTTACTCCAAAATAAGATCACTATAATTTTTCTAAAAAATTATATGATTTAAATTAATATAATATTATGGTATTTCATTTTAGGAATAAATTTTGAATTATATTTTTGAAAAATATATGATTTTATTGTCGACATATAGTTATTCATATTATTTATCAAAATGGTTTTAAAATATCCGAGATTATTTTATTGTGGAAATTTAATTTTCGATATGAGGTATTATGAGACATGGATGTGATTTCGAGGAAAATGAAAAAAAAACTAAGACTATTTAACCAAATACTTATTATTTTTTGGTATCAAACATAGTATATAATACTTTTGAGAAATAATATTTATAATTATTTATTGATATTTGGGTATTGTTATTTAATTATGGAGATTACAACAATGTTTTTTTTTCAAATAATGGTTTATTATTTGTGAGAATTATCAAACCTTTTGCTGAAGAATATGTTTTTGGTCAATTCCTAAAGAAATAAAGAATATGTTGTTATTATTTTGTGGGTTTTATTATCCATAAAAGTTTTTAATAATTTTTTAGGTATGAAAAAATGTATCTTCAATCCTCAAAATTTGGATAAAAACATGAGATTTTAGTGTTAATTGATTAAAGAATGAAATTCTACTTGTAAAGTAAGTATGATTCATTATGTTATTAGTCAAGGTAGTGAAATATTTCCTTAATATTTTGGAACTTATTTTTCAAAAAAATTAATTCATTTAATTATCTTAGAGAGAACAGAATTTATATTTAACCCATTATAGAGTTATGAAATTTTGATTGTTAACTTTCTCATAGCGATGTTATCTATCATTCTATAATAGTCATTAGGACTTATTTTTCTCATCCATTTTAATATTTTTACTTATTAATTATATTATCAATCATGGAATCCTAGTATGTCTTATCTCTTCTTCCTTGGGTATTTTCCTTTCTCTCTTTTTAGGAGGAATATTTGCTTTTTTTATGTGCGTTTTCAATAAAGGTGTTCTGAAAAGCTAAACCCAAGTAAATAGGAAGGAGTTCGAAATTAAGAGATTTTTTTTTCCAAAATGGGGATAATAAAACAACCCATGTAATGATAGGATATACCATTCACATATTTATTATTATTCTTTAATTATGTAGTAATATTAATTAAAAATATATTATGTAATTCCTAAAATCAAAAAGGAAACAGTTTTATTAAACTCATTTTTATTTTATATTATTTCAACATTTAATTTTTTATGTTCCGGAATTTTAATTTGAGAATACTAATTTAAGTTTTAAATTCATCGTTTCAATGTTATCTTTTAATAAATTTTTGATAATTTTATAAAAAATATTTATTTTTCCAAGAGTAGTGAAAAGTACTGTTTTTTATTGAAATTTGAATATTATTTTAAAGTATTTACAAGGTAAATTATTCTTTTGGACTATTTTAAAATCATAATTAGTTATTTTTTATTTCAAATAATCCAATAAATGTTTTAAAATTTTATTTTATAATTGAATTTATTGTAATTACATTATATATTTAAAAAGTGATTTTTTTCTAAAAAACTATTTTTCATTTTGTTTTTCTGAATTAATTTTAAATTAAATTATGTTTCTTACATGTTTTGGATTTTTAAAAATGGATTATATATTTAAAAATATATCAATAATATATATTAAATTTTATCCTTTTGAAAATATGTATAAAAACTTTAGTGATTTTTATTATCACGGTAAAGAGTAAATCATGAAATTTATGTTAAAAAAATTTCATAAGAAGCATAAAATGAACAAAAAACTATCCTTAATCATATCAGATAATTATATATTTCCAATAATAATCAAAAATAATAATTTAAAATCTATTTTTTCTACTTGGAGTAGATAATTTCATTTATAGTATTTTATTTTAAATGTCTAACTTTTCACACCTTTGCTTTTAATAAGTGAAATATTAATAATATGGTTGTATCATGAGGGTATGTTGGTCTATAAATAGTATATTGCAATGTAAATTTGTTATATTTATCATGAAAATTTATTTTTAGTTTTTATTAAATATTTAATTACATTAAATGCTTCCACAACACTGTCAGACTAATTATTTATTTCATAGAGAAATCAAAAAATATATGTTAAAACTAAAAAAAATATATAAGTTTAGATAAATAATATGATCAATGAATTTCCTAAATTAAATTGATATGTTATGGATATAATAAAATATTTGGTTTTAATTATATATATTTTCTTCATATTATCAACGTAAAATTATTTGATAGCTTTAAAATTTACATTTTGGGTATTTTACGAAAAATAAGATTTTATTATATGATATAAAATTATTAAAAAACATAAATTAATCTAGGTTATTTTTATAAGGTTTATATATAAATCATGTTCCATTTATGTATATTTTTACCTTTTGTTGTAACTATATTAACCCTCCAAGATTAAGAATCCAAATGGTCACTATAAGAGTTAATGGGGGTTAAATAGTGATTAAAACAAAATTATATGTGCAAGAGTATTTTCAAACCTGTCTAATTTTTATTATATTTGGTTTTTATGAACCATAATAGTATTATATTATATATAGCAAATTTTGGATATATTTAAAAATAAAAATTAATTTATATTAATTTAATTTTTTTCGAAATTCTTTAAGTTTCCCTCCCCTCTCTTATTAAAGGGATCCTCTTCTTCTCATTTATTCAAACATAAAAATAATTATTTATTAGTAACTTCCCAAATACCATAAAATATCCCTACACACATCAATTAGGAATTTTTTATTCTTAATACATTTTTTACTATGATTAAGTTGTTATGAAATGGAGGGTTTCCAAAAAAGATGTATAATTAATATCTATATGTTTTAGTTTTGATTCTTATTACACATCCATTAAACATTATTAAAACATCATAAAATAATAAATCAATTATAATACATATAATTATATGTTTTTAATTTATTTTCATTACCTACATTCCAATCCTTTTCCATATAATGGGAAATAAAATCATCATTTGTGTTTACAACATACTACCGCCTTCGGAACTAATGACTCTTTTTTCATCACAATCTCTCAACAATTTTTATAATGATTGATTAACATTTAAATATTAAATTAATAAAATATTTATCATTATTAATAGATAATATTTCATTTAAAATATTACATTTTCATGCACTGGAAAATTATAACAGCTTTCGTGCATCCGTGTATCTACCACCGCCACGAAGTAATGTGATTCATTTTTCATCACCACATCACAATAAGAATATATATATATATATATAAGTATATTTCCTGAAGTACTATTATATTTATCATATTATGATAATTATAAAATGAAAAAATAATAGCTAACTTCTTACCATGATGACCGTTGAAGAATAGAAACCCTACAAAGGTGTTTGTATGGCCTACTATCTCCATGATTGTAACATAGTTCATTTTTAATAACCATATTTAATAGAAAGATTTTAAAGTAAAATTTATGTAAAAAAATTATAATTATTTCATTGTTATTATTTTGTAGATAGAGAAATATTGACCTCTTTGAAAATATCCCACACACTAGTTATTTTGGTTCGATGAACCGAATATCATCTAAATATCTGTAGTGAAACAAATAAATTTGAGTAATTTCATATAAAAAAATATAAAATAAAATAATGGAATAATGAAATTTAAAAATTTTCTCAAAAAATTATAATATATAATATTATTATTATTTAGGATGATAAAGAACGTATGTGGTAAATCAGACTCAAGGTATGGGATTTTCATCTAAATTTTATGTTTTAATGATTCCCATAATATCATTTTTTATTCCATGTCCATATTTTCTAAAAATGTTTAATATTTCTTTTTTTATTATTATATTATTATATTTTAATGTAATTTTTACCCATTTTATCTTTTTAAAAATGGTTTTAACGGGATAATTTGTTTAGTTTTTTAAACAAGGTACTTTGACTTTTCTTATAAAAATACTGATGGATTTTTTTTTAATTTTATCGAATTAGTGGATTATCCCACTATAATGAATAATTTTTGATTGAATATTTATTTTAACATTTTCATGGTTATTTTCATATAAAATTGTTTCCTTTTTAGTGCACTATTTTTATAAAAATAAGCGATTTCAATATAAAAAATTTATTTTTCTTAGAAATTATTTTTTATGATCTATGATTTCTTGATTTATGATTATGTTGTTGTTCATGGTAATTATTTTGAGGATAGTGTGTTTTTTAGAAACCATGCATGTGTTATTACATTATTAACAAATAAAAATTCTTTTCTTGATAAATTGATTATGGTTGGTTATGTTATATCCTCCAATTCATTGGGTATGGAAGTCAACTGTATGGTCATTCCATATATGAGTCAGAGTTAACTAATTTTGTGACTCCTAAGAGATAATAACAATATAAAATGATGGTTATTATAAGATTAAATACTATGGTAAAAATATAAGTAGATTTTATGGTTACTCTATTGTAATGTTCAGAAGATAACTTTGAAGGTATTCTACTAGTAGTTGTGGTGGTTACATCACTGATTCCACAAGTTTAAAACATGTTTTATATATGATTTATATAGGTCTTAAAAGTTTTATTTGATATAAAAGTTAGTTTTTCTATATTAAAATAATTTATTCCACAAGATAAAATAATAATGTGACAAAGGTAAAATGGTATGGATTTTAATATTTTTCACTTGAGTATTAGATTTCTTTATGTTGTGTCCCTTACATAGATTTTTTTCTCATCCCGTGATTTAAAATGTACTTGAACATGATTTAATAATTAGAATGGAAAAGGATGAGGTCATGAATAAAATTGTGATTATTTATCTTGAAAATAAATCATGTTTTATTTAAAATGGATTTTTTATAAAATAATGGATATTTAGTAGAATTGTCAACTTTTTAATATATGATTCAATGTGTATGAATAATGACTAAATTCTCTAAAACTATAATAATAAAAGATCCTTAAGAATGTAATAATGTGAATTCTAGTCCAAATACACTGAATTATGTAATTTTGGGTCCTTACAAAATAGGTTATCAATAAAATCAAAAAAATGTAATCATTGCAAAATAGAACATGAAAATTATACCCACATAATTAAAAATGGGAATTTTTTTTTTGAAAATCATATTTTGGACATAAAATTTCATTAGAAACGTAAATTTTAATTTTAGGTAATTTCTCACATTAGCATCTAGTTACCTGATATGCTTAAATTATCGACATATAGATTAAATGTTTAATTATTTACATATTACATAGGTTATACAAATATAGTTAGTAATATTATTCATCATGTCACCACGATCAAAACTAAAACATTTAACCCCTTATTTACTTCTATATTCAATTTCTTCATGCATAAAACATATACATTTAGCACATTATTTACTTCTATATTCCTTTTTATCATTCTAAAAAGAAATAAAATATTTTAAAAAATATTTCATTAAAAAAAACATTCTCAATGTGGTATATATCATGATTTAAAACACATTTAATAAACTTAGTGAAAATATAACACATCATATTTAAAATTGACTCTTAAATAACTAATATTTCATGGAATTTCAAAATAAAAGTTTAATATTTCATATATTTTTACATACCATAAAAATTTAAAATTTTTAAAAAATATAGATAACAAAGAATTACATTTTAAATCTTTTTTTTCAATTAAAATAAATATTCCACATTATTCATTATATATGTCATGCATCAATCTTTTTAATATTTATAAAAAAGTGAATAGAAGTAACACATGGAATGAGACATGAATAGTAATTAAAATGTATGAAGAAAATAATATCCCCAAACAATCCATTTTCTTAATGTTAAAGAAATTTTAACTTATAAAATTTTCATAAATCACAAACAAATATAACAATATAAGGATATAATCATATAATTTATGATAATATTTATCCATCAGTATTATTCAATTAATAGGAACCATTATCTCTTATAGTTTTAGGTTAACACAATTTTTTTACCTTATTTAGAACAACATGAACACGTCATCAATATACGAAGATAAAAAACAAAATATATATAAAATTATGTTATCAAATGAATCTTAAATAACCTCATCAAATACTCAAATGTCTAATTTCAATCACAAGTGGAATAAATAATTATACATGTGTGTCAACCTAGTTTTTACTATTTAATTAGAAAACTCTTGATTATATAAGTTCATCATAATCTTAGGGTTCTTGTTTTAGGTCATAGTGGCCCTTTTGTGTCTCTATTAGTCTCTACAGACAATATCACATGTTATCCTCAAATGGAACTATTTTCCTACCAAACTAATGAAATTTTCACCGATAACTACTCCAAACATTACCTTTAATAAAAATTTATCTATGATTCTGTTATATTATAAAATTATTCCAAAAAATAATCTTGGGTCAAATGTGATGTTTTGGGTGACTCTCTAATCCCACACTACAAATTCCATGGTATGGGGAATATCACTGATGGTATATAAATTATAATGTTAGTTAAATTAACTTATTTAATCCCATGAATGAAAAAATCATCCAATAAACCCTGAAAAAAATAGATAATTAATACCCAAATATTCCATGAAAATATTTACAAATTCATATAATTTCATTTAAATCAAAAAAAACATAATATCTACAAAAAATTAGTAACATAAAGTTGATTATATACTAATGAAAATAGAAAATCATTCATTTACATCATCAATAATTCCATGATCTAGTAGGGTACAATCCATTCTCTAACACAATTATAAATATATAAAAAGGTTATATAAAATTGTGGATGAGAAAAACATATATTCGGTAGATTCCTCTATAATAAATCTTGAGTAAATTTCCAAGAATAATAAAAATATTTGTCAAATAAATAGTTAAAATGAATTGTTACCCCATTCCTAGATAATCTATAAATAATCGGAAAACAATCACACGCGGAAATTTTTGTTATAATATAAGTTTAATAAATCGGTAAAGTATAGTAAATGAGGTACTCATCACCCTTTTATCCATTGATCATGTCATCCACACTTTCTAACAATGTATTTCATAGATCTTTTTTCTCTACCCATTATTCATATGATAACTTACCACAACTGTAACTTCATATCACAACATCCAATTAATGACACAGTCTAATAATCCAATTCACAACCATAATAAGCTTTATAAAAAACAAATCTAAGACTATAAGGAATAGTGAGAAAGGTGGAATAGTTATTTATTTGTATCATTATATCATAAATATTGTGCTACACCTATTACGTAACTCCTTCTATAGGATTGGTTAGGTTATCCAACCTGGGTGGTACTACATAGAAATGGTGAATGGCATACCATCCAAATCTAAAATAAAAAAACATAAAAAGCTATTTAATAATGCATATCACCCAACCAAGTCTCCATAGCATATAAATGTGTTCACTCTACACCCTATCACACGTGTGAAATTTATCACACTATCTCCCCCTATATACTTAACCGAAAAAATATAAATTTAACAAATTTATTTCATAATTCAATAATGTTGAACCTATAATTTCAGTTATCTATTATCACATCAAACATTCCATTTCACAATCAATTGAAAAATTTAAAGATAATTCAGTTCCAATATTAGATAAATTAAATCCAAAATTATATTTATATCAAAAAAATATATAGAAATGTTCTTTTGTATATCCTATTTATAGTAGAGTTTTTTTACTAAATTAAATATTTATCTCATCATTTACCAATTATTTAATTTATTCTATTGATTCTAATTTATCTAATTCAATTAATTATATATATATCAAACAACTCAGTAGAATTAAATTATCCACACTAAATTGTCCCAATTAACACATATCACCATAAATTAAAAATTAGTACACCACTATAATAATATAATTATTCATAGAAATCGTAAAAATGGTAACAGTAATATATATCACATATAATATAATATTATACCATTCTCCAGAGATTATAGTATAATTTATATAATTAAATCATTCCAATCCATCTAATCAATGAAAACTAATTATTGAAAATTCCACATCAACTGTAATTAATGTGGGAGAAGGTTTCCTGAATCACCTACCTAAAAATATTTTTTCAAGTGTTCAATTCATTAAAAATAGATTCTTAGTTTTCAAGTCATCTATATTCTTACAAAGAACCCATAAAAGATCTATAATCCTGTAATCCCAAGTTAATATTTTGGAAAGTGTTATGAAATACTTCCTGGAAGAAAAAAATAGATATTAGTAGTATAAGAAGAAGAGTTAAATAATTATTACCTTAATTCATGTGAATCAAACATCATAATTGAAGAAATTTAACTTAATAAAGGGATACTGAAAGATTATTAAGAAATTTCCACTATCACAAAAAATCCACCCAGGAGGAGAAGAAAATAATTAAAAGTATAGAGACCCATACAAAATTATAAATAAAATAGAAAAAAAAATCATGGTTTAATGAATTGAATTATGGACTAAGAAGGGTTCATCAAATTGCGAACCAAAAATTACGGTGAAAATAACCTTATCTCCCTTTAAATCATGCACCCATAAATATTCTAAATTAAATAATCCTTAAATACATTATGAGATCATATTTATTCTTACACTATAATATATAGAGTAAATAAATATATCTGAATTTCATAAAATAATTGTTTTTATCTCTAAAATCCCCTCATCAAGTTACATTTTAATGTATTACACACCGTTAATGAATCACTATGAATTATTTATTATGAAAGAAAAATCTATAAACTCCTTGAAAATCATAGATGAAAACGAAGGCCTAAAATTCTTCTTACAATGACTAGTTGTGACACCAAAATCATCCCCTATAACTCATTATGGACTATTAATATTTGCAACTACATAACCAATAAATATACATATATAATGACTATGTTTCTTAATGTAACCCCTTAAAATATTTTCATTATTATTTATAATTAATCTCATAATACTGTTAACTTTTGGTCGTGACATGAGTCTTCATATAATAATTAATATATTAAAGATATTAATTTTATTCTCATGAATGTTAATGAATAATAAATCTTAAATGGTCCATCCAATTGAAATTTTGACATCGGGGTTCTATCTACGTTTGGTGGTTTTATCTTAGAATATGTGTAATTTTAATGTAAGGATTCTATCCTGAAAGTACCGATATTTTTAAATTATAAATCATTATTAACTTATCTTAATACTAACCATAAATATATTAATATAAAACTAAATAAAAATGTTATCATTAGAATGGGTGAAACCCTAGAGTGATAATTAGAGTATCAAGTCATTCTTTGTGGGTGTGGTGTTAAATGTTTTTGATTGAAAGGTACTTAGAAAATTTTTGATGATTGGACTTAAAGGTATATAAATTATGTGTTATAAAACACCTCACTCATTGTGATATTAATTCTTTATTTCTCATATTCGTAATATTTTATATCATTTATAAATATTGTGGTTATAGTTTTAAAATATTCATGTTTTAAGTTAAATCATTCATTTTTCATGTTAATCATTGTTGGAATAAAATTATTATTTTGAAATTAATTATCATAATATTTGATCAATGATTATTAAAATATATATTTGAGATAATTTTTTTTTGTTTTTCGATGAAATTTATTAAGAGATTTTTTATTTTTTATTTGTTAATTATTATCGTGACGAACTGTTATTATTGATAACACTTGTTCTTCATTTAATTCTAATAAAATTAAATTTATTACCATGTTTTCAATTAATGTGGGTGTGAACTCAAAAAATGAGTAGATGTAATTTCTACAAACCAATATTTTCCCATTCTTCTTCTCCCCTTATGAGTTATATGATGTTTTATGGCCCTCACATTGGACGGTAGTATAGTACTGGGATGGAAAGGTGGTGGTCAGTGTTATATGTTGTAATGACCCAAAAGATTTAAATGAAATTTTCTTCATCCTTAAATATATTCAATATTAAATAATTTAGTTTTATAAAAATCAGTTTATATATTTTATTATCATTTTACCCCTTTATAAAATATATTCATAATATGATTATTGGGAATAAATACAATTAACTATCCAGAACATTGTTCAGATATCTATTATACAAAGACCAATATAATTATTATATACTAAGTATTATAATAAAATATAATTGATACAGAAGAATGAATTGATGGAATCAACCAATTGGATCATAACTTATTAGGCTCACTTATCTGAGATTCTATGGGAAATTACATCAACAAGGCTTCTCCCTTAATAGACCAAGATAATATTCAATAATTAATACTCTACCTGTACTGTTTATAGAATAATTTCCTGATTATACTGATCACTACCCAAACTGTGTTCACCAAACCACCTCCACAATACACTACCATCGAACACATTTCACATATGTTGTATGTAAGTGTAATAAGGGGTTATTTATAAAAAAGATAATAGTATATAAAATTACACACTAAATGAAATAATTTTTCTCGTAATATAATTTTCTTCTTATCAACTTTATATATAACACTTAATATAAACCTGGATAGAGAATTGAAATGATTTAATTGATTTTTGATATATTGAAATGGAAATTGTTTTATTATGAAAATATATATGTTTTATTTATATTATAATCTATATTTAAGATAAATTCATTAATTTAAAATAAATTTTCATTTTTACAAAAATGTTAGAAATATTAATATTTAATCATTAATGAATAATAAAGTGATGTAATTAAATTATAAGTGGTATTTAAAATAATTATAAATTTTAACACATAATAAAATTCAAAATTTTCATTAAATAATAATTTTATTTTAAAAAATAAATATTTTCATATTAATAAAAAATAATAAAATATTTCGGATTTTGAGACAATCATGTTAAATTTATCCAAAAAATTATTATTTTTTGATAATTTTCTATAATATTTTCTTTTTTAGGTAATGATTAAATATATTTTAAACATAAGACATATACTGTGACATCATAATGGCATATAATTGAAGAAAAAAAAGACAAAAATGGTTTTAGTTTTTAGAAATAGTGTTTTTCTTTAAAAAAAGTAATTAAATTATGATAATATTATATTTCCAAACCTATAAAGAACATTCCTTAATATAATACCTATTTAAGTATATAAAAATTTTTTTTTGTTAATATTACTAACTTCAATATCGTTAGTTGTATAAATTTTTCACATTAACACCATAACCCATTATAATACATAAAGCCACTTCACTATTTCAAAAACCATTGGTTCAAAAAATGGTAGTGCTGACAGTTTCAAATATTTTTTATCTTATAGTCCAAAACCTATGTTTTGAAATTAATAAGTATCCCCCTTATTTTTCTTTAAATACCCGACCATTATTTCATTCCTCTATACTAAAAACATAATTTACATGATATTCTTCAATATATCCTTTTATAAATACAAAGAAATAAGTTTCAATGGAATTAAGGATCTCTTCCCAAGCATTATGAAACATTATCTCAAGTTAAGGGGTTCTCTCCTTCATCTCTTCCATTCAAGTAGTTCATTTTTAAAATTCCTTTTCTTTCAATATTAATTATATTTTTTTATTTATAAACATTTCTTTTACCATTTAAATATTTCCCAAATAATGGGAGATGAAATTCAACTCTCATTTTCCCCTACCGTGAACTTTTATTTTTACCTATTATACCATTAAAATTATCCTTTAATTTTCCAGGACAATCCTTTTTCATGTGAATACCCAATAATATTTATTTTCAATGGTATTCTCCATGATGTAATTATCATTTATTTATTTTGTAATTCTATTTATTTAACCTAGATTACATAAACATGGGATTAAAATATTGAAATATGCAATTATGTTATGTGATCGATGTGGAACACATATAGTTTGAAAATTTAAAGGGTGCACCCTAATATCACTCCAATTTATTGGGTGATATTTTCATCACACAAGAAACCAAATACAGTTCATGGGAGGTTAGGCTATGAAAACCTTGTTGTGATGTCTTTTCATTTATACTTACCTTATGGTTCTGATTTCTTGTTTTTGGTTTTCAACACATTCCTATAATACCATGATTATATAATGTTGTTCTCTCGTATCATGAATTCATGTGAGTATGTATGATTATTACCTATTTATGTTATTATGATATGCCTCTTGACTCACATTTATTATTTATTTATCTATTATGATTTGATTATTTCCTTTTTGGTATTGTAGATCACCCTATTATTTTTTCTCACCCCAGGTTATCTTTTATAGTATTAAGAGTCCCATTAAAATTATGGGTATATTATAGTTATTTAAATAAATATTTTTATTCTATTTTATAGTAAATGTTTATGTATATAATTTTTCAAATACATTAGGCCTCCAGAAATTTTGTGAATAATTGTTATCGGTATATTTATTAAGAAACATGAAATCAAATAAATTAAAATTATTATTATTTATATTTTTCATCAGATGAATTTCTAGTTATTTTTAGGTATTTTTATTATAATACATTACTAAATATTATTGGTATAAGTTTATGTATATGAAAACATTTGGAAATTTTGGTGAATAATGGGAAGACTAGTTTCCATGAAATAAATTCCATGTATAGATACTATAAGTGGATATGCCTATGGAACATATCTATAAAGTTGTAATAACAAAAAAGAAATCATTGGATATTAACATAACATATGCCTATTGAAAAAATATTACTTACTAAAAATTTGGTTTAAAATTCCACGAGTATATTTTTCTTCTCTTTATTTCCAAAATGCATGTGATGATCAGAAAACTCAATCTCTACCCTCTCAGCACATCGGAAAATTTTCTCATAACTTTTGAATTCATGGGAGTCTAACACCCTTCAATACCTTGGCTTCAATCAAGAGTAAAATAAAATAATTTTTCTATTATGATTCCGAATAAGATTTTGAGCATACCTCGCCATTCGGGTGATGTTCAATCCATGCACAGCCTCCGAATCCTTCTCCATTTGCTTCAATTCAAGGAATTTCTTCTCTATCCAAAGTCACGCCAACTCGGAAAAATATTTTTCAAGAAAAATAATTTTAAATTAATACCTCTATAAGGCATCAATATCATCTTCATCCCTGATATTCCTTAACATTGACCACTACTGACCGGATTCACCTTCAAAACGATAAATGGAAAGACTTACCTTTGAAATATCTGAACAACCCATTACCTCAAGTATCATTTCAATGTATTTAATCCATCCTTCAGTTGCTACTGGGTTAGCATATCCATTTAATGTAAGAGGGTGTTGTCTCATAAAATGTTATACAATTGTCATGTTATATTGTGGTAACTCTGGTTGTTCTCTTCCATGGATGCCACAACCATTTATTTTTTGTTTTAGATAAGACATTATTGTCACAAACTACTCAGTTAAAATCACTACCATTTCAGGCTACAAATTCAGAAGGATTTCATTCTTTCGGTGCCTCTATTCTTCAGATTCTCTATTTATTCTGTGGAAAACCATTCTGAAAAGACAAATGTTAGTTAAATCAACATGGTAAAATTCAAATTCTACAACTTTTCAAACTAATAATAGAGTAAAAAAATCATTTATGGTAATCTATAAACATTACCCTAACCCCTAAAGTTACCTAAACCATCCTTTGATACCAACTATAAGGACCCAACCATATTGCATTAAATAATATAGAATTTAGTCATGAAATATATTCCTTTCACGTTTAGGGTATTTTAATGTTTATAAATTTAAAGAAATGGGTCACAATCCATTCATGACATTACACATTAATACCAAGTGGATACCATAAAAACAGTACCCATTCATCCAAAATATAAAACTTTTCATATAAAACATGATTTAGTTGAAATTTCTTCAAACATTTAACATGGATTCATTTATTTACATAAACACCCTTATAACCTTTGAAAATAATTTGAAAACATGGGATGACCACAATAATCTCAGTAAGGTATATAAAAAGAAGGAAAGAACACATTCGTCTATGAATACTTGTAACATATGAAATCATTTTCAAAAAACATACTTGTCACCCATATATAATCACCTTGTGAAACGTGTTATTTAAAAAGGATTACCTCAATAAATAATAACATAAATAGAAACCTAAATGTTTGTTAGGGAATTACTTACATAATCTTGTAACACTCTCATCTACCTTATAATTTGTAACTCTCATGGATACCATACAATTTCTGTAACCATCACAATTTCACATAAAGTAACCATAAGTTTGGCCTCCAAATTATACATACCCAATGCATTGGAGGGAGATAAAGGTCCCATAATTCATTATAAAAAATTCCCAAGAACCATGAAATAATCATACAACATGATTTATTACATAAAAACATTATTTTTGAATTTTGTAAAATATAATTATAAAAAAGGATTTTAAAAGTAAATCCCCTTACATAAATCATATAATTCAAGTGATACTTAATAGAGTGGATATAATATGTATATAAATTATAAATACACATAATTAAACATAATATAGAGAAAACCCATCAGGAAAATAGTTTTAAGACCACATAAATAACAAATTAGAAGGTTAACCGAAAGAATAGAAATCGGGTTACAAATTCCTTTACCTTAGGTTTTTCTTACTTGAAAATTGTTTAATCCTCCTGTATAATGGTTAAAAAAAGGTAATTAGTATTTTATAGAAACATTACCATGTTTGTAAAATATTATATAATTATTTCATAACCACATTTCTCCCTTTAATTATTAATATTTTGTTTATTTTATTGTTTTTTGGTGCTTCCTTTAAATGTTTTCCATGATCGATTCATGATGAATATTCTTGTCAATTGGAAGTGAAAATATAGAATTAGAATGGATTTTTATTTAAATATTTATAGAACCATAAATTATACCATTTATAATTTTTAATTCTTACATGAGAATGATTCATAAGTTAAAAAATTATTGATATTTTTTATGTCATTTTTGTGTTTCTTTGATTGTAAAGAACTCATTATGTTTTTTAAATTAACAACATGTGTACAGAATGATTCTTGAACCATATAAAAGTTATAATATATAAATTATAATCTATTTCAACCGTAAATCTTTTTTAAGGATCATTCTTGAAGAACTTAAATGAAATTGAAATCACATCATCCACAAATGCCTGAAATTCAACACATCAGGGACGGTGTTTTTATTCCTTCAATGAGTGGGAGAGGAGAAGAAATTTAATGGTGATTATTCCATAAACATGATGAAATATAGAATATGTGATATTATGGATCATTAATTCCTATTGTATAAGGGGATGTTATGAAATTGTAATAAAATAAATGAATCTTGAAATAAAAGAAAAGTTTAGAAATCCTTTATGAAAATTTTGTAGCCTAACGACGTCACGTAAAATTTCATAAAATATTTTTATTGAGAGAAAATGGGTCTCTCATAAATATTACGTAATATTATTAGTAAGGGGGATATGGAATGAAATATCCCAACATAAGATAATGTAAATTAAAAATAATAACATAAATGAAAGAAAAGAAAAAAACAAAAGAGGATATTTACCTCCGGATCTCTTCTCCTTGAGATCCTTCTTATGACCTTTCATTTGGGCCTTTTGATGAGACCAGTAGCTATAGGACATGGGAAAGTGTCTTGGGGAGTATTGGAAAAAACATATGTAAGGCTCAAGGATTGAGATATATGGGAGGAAGAGGGGAATGAGGGTGGTATTTATAGTGTAAGAGAGAAGGTATTTTACATTATTTTAATCATTATTATAATATTTTTTCTCAAGAATTTGAATAGTATAAATTCATGTGACCCCAAATAGTAATAATGGCACATGAGTTTAAATCAACTGGTCTTACATCATCCTTTCATCACCTATGATGCAGTAAATCAAGTATTTATCATTTATCATATTTTATCATATTTTACTATTCATCAAAAATTATAGAATTACAGAAAATTCCCAAAAATTCACCCCAACTAATTTTCGATGTGTAGAATTAAAAAATGAACTCCATTTTTTGAAAATAATTTTATAAATATTATTAAATTAAATTTTAACAAAAATCATTCTTTATTAAAAAAATTATCAATTTTAAAACTATAACTGTTTTTATATCAAATTTAAAAAATCACCAAGATGTCATTATCTTAAAGTCTTAAGAAAATAAAATAATAATACTATTTTCTACTAATTAGGTTAATATTACAATTGATAAGATAATGTTACTATTCACCAAAAAAAGAGTTGGTTCCATCAAACTCCAAATAACTTGTTGAACACAATTATCTGTTACCGTTTTTCAAAATATCAAAACATAGAAGTGGAAAATATTTGTTTAAAACAAGTTATAAATATCTAATTAAAACAAAAGATCATGCATTTTAATTTTTTTTAGAAATCCTTGGTGTGTCACATTATCTCCACCCTCTAGAAATTTCATCCTTGTAATTTTATATACTTATTAAACAAGTGATGGTATCATTCCATCATTTCATTTTCTGACTCCAATGTTGCTTCTTCAACCATGTGGTTTCACCAAAAACCCTTTACCAGGTGGATTACCTTATTCAACAATACTTGTTCCCTTTGATCAATAATCTGAACTAGTTTCTCTTAATAAGAAAGGTTCTCTACCAGCATAACTTCTTCTAGGCTCAAAATAGAAGTTGAATCTAGCATATACATCCTCAACATCGCAATATAGAAACCATTGTGTACCTAAGAAAAACATGAAGGAAAGTCTACATGATATGAAATAGGTCTAACATTATTTTTGATTTCAAAATGACCAATGAAACACAGAATTAACATTATTTTCTTTCCCAAACACCTCACACTTTTCCAAGGAGAGATTATAAGGAAAACATAGTCACCTACCAAAAAAGATATGTCTTTCCTTCTGTTATCTTCATAACTTTTTTGAATTCTCGGTGCTATCCTCATGTGCTGTCATATCATCTTCAATTTCTTAGCCACTTCCTCTACTAATTCTATCCCTATCAACTTTCTTTCACCAACTTCATCCCAAAACTCTGGAGTCCGTCACCACTTCCCATATAGTGCCTCAAAAGTGTCATATGTATACTGGATTGAAAACTGTTATTATAAAAAAAACTCAACTAATTATAGAGGTTGATCACAACTTCCATGGTAGCCCATTGAATAATCTCGAAGAATTTCCTCTAAAGTATGAATAGTTTGTTCTAACTAACCATGTTATTGAGGATGAAAATCTATATGAAAATTTAATTCTCTTCCAAATGACTTATGAAGCCCCTTCCAAAAATTATAAGTGATTATGTGATCCCAATCAGATAAAATGGAAAGAGAATATTCATGTAACATGAAAATCTCTTTGAGTTACAATCAAGAAATTTGATCTAAAGGAACTGTTTCTCAAATAGAAAGAAAATGTGTATATTTTTTCAGTCGATCAACAATAAACCAAATCACATTGTTTCCTCAAGATTTATTATTTAGTCCCACCACAAAGTCCATGGATACATTCACCCATTTCCACTCTAGAACTGGAAAAGGGTGAAGCATCCCTTTTAGTAACTGTATCTCTGCTTTAACCTCTTGACATGTCCAACATTTCATAGAAAAAATATCAGCAATATCTCTTTCCATGATATCCCAACAATAATACTCTGCAAGGTCTCTGTAAATCTTAGTACTACAAGGATGAACAGAAAATGGAGAAATATGAGATTTACTCAAAAAATCATTCATAAACTAGGAATCAAAATGTGCATACATCCATTTTCCAAATCATAAAACACTATCTTTATCAAGGTTAAATTTTGGAAACCTACAAATTTCTACCAATTCTACCTATTTCTGTACCTCACGGTCTTCCTCATGTTTCTAGATAATTCTATCTCAAAATGATGACTGCACTAAAACCTGAAACAAAATAGAGGTATTTCCTGCACCAAAAACTTCTATGCCAAAATTCATCAAAGCATTAATCAAAGGCTCATGTTCCATAGGTAATATGGTTAATAATGCATGATGTTTTTGACTCAAGGCATCCACCACTTTGATTACTTTCCTCAGAAGGTAATTGATCATGAAATCATAATCCTTTATTAGTTCAAGCCATCTTCTCTGCCTCATGTTTAATTCTTTATGAGTGAATATATAATTCATAATTATATGGTCATTATATATTTGACATTTGGCTCCATATAAATGATGACTCCAAATTTTCAAATAAAAAACCACAGCTTCCAATATCAAATCATGTGTGGGATAATTTAACTCATGATATTCTAGTTATCTTGAAGCATAATTAGTTACCTGATCATTTGGCATCAAAACACAACAAAGTCCCTTCAATGAAGAATCATTGTAGATAAAAAACTCACCATTTTGGAAAGGAATGGCCAAAACTAGAGCACTCATCAATATCTTCTTCATTTCATGAAATCAAACATTAAATTCTTCTATCCAAATAAATTTAACCCATTTTCGTGTTAACTTAGTTTTCGGGCAAGATAATAAGGAAACTTTTTTCACAAACCGTCTGTAAAAACCATAAAATACAAGAAAACTAAGAATCTCTATTATATTTGTAGGTCTTATCCATTCATAAACCACTCTTGTCTTGGCAGGATCAACTGTTATTCCATTTTTATTTATAATTTTTCAATGAAAAGAAATCTATTGTTACAAAAAATAATAGTTTCTGATTTTTCCATACATTTTATTTTCTTTTAAGGTCTGTAAAACAACCCTTAGAAGTTTTTCATTCTATTATTTACTCTTAGAAAATACCAGAAGGTCATTAATAAACCCAAACACAAACTTATCTAAGAACAAATGAAATATTCTATTGATAAGATTCATGAATACTATAGGTGCATTAGTTAACCCAAATAGAATAATAATAAATTCAAAAGTCCCATATCTAGTGAGAAATGATTGTTTCAGGATTTCATCATTTTTCACCTTAAGCTGAAGGTATACAGATCTCAATTCAATATTAGAAAAGTACTGAGCTCACTAGAGCTGATCAACCAATTCATTGATGTGAGGAAAATGATACTTGTTTTTAATATTGATGTTATTCAATGCTCTATAAACAATTCATAGTCTCATGGAATCATATTTATTTTTAGCAAACAACATAGGAGCATCCCATGGCGAAGTGCTAGGATTAATGTAGCCTTTATCAAGATAATACTGCAACTAATTTTTCAATTCCAGAATTTCTATTTGAGTCATATGTTATGGGGGTTTTGAAATTAGCTTAGTATTTAGAAAATAATCAATTGTGAATTTAATTTTTCAATTAGGTATGAAACTGGGTAACTCATCAAAAAAAACATCAAGGTATTCATTAACCACTAGCACATCATTAATCTGAAAAATTCCCTTGTTTTCAATAATGTGAGAAAGATAACGTTTATATACGTTTTTCTACAATTTTTCAGCTTCCTAATATGTTATCAATTATATTGGTTTTTTCTAGTTTACAAACTGATACACTTTCTTAAAACCAACATATTTAGATATAAAATCAATATTAGAATAATAATACAAAATCAAATACATTCCATGAATAACATCAAACTAGAGCATGGGAAAAAAGAACAATATTTTAAGTAATATCTTTCCACATACCATCTTAGAAAGATTATTATAATTACACATTGCTATAATATCTCCCCTGGTGTTTTAATAATAAGTTATTGTCTCATTTTTTGAGGTTATATTTCCAATTCAGTAGAAAATTTCTCAGAAATAAAGGAATGTGTATAACCCATATCGAACAAAACTGTAGAAAAATCTGAGTAAACAAACAAGGTACCTAATACAACATCATTGGATATATCGACATCTACTGACATAGTCACAAAATATCCCACTACACCTTTATACTTATATTCTGTCTTCTTTTCATCATTCAGATCTCTCGTTGCGCAGGAATTTTCATAATGACCCATATCATCACATTTAAAACACTTTAGAGTTTGTTTATTAGGATTAGTCTTATGACCATTTTCATTACAATATCGGGCCATATATCTAAACTTACCACATCAAAAACACTTCCTAATTTTTGTAAGACATCCTCGAGGGTGTTTCATGCCACACTTTTCTAAAACTGGAAACTATATTATCTTTCCATAATATTTCTTTCGTTGATTCTTACCCAACGTTTTCCATATAGACATCTTCTTATCCTTTTTTCAAAAATTATTGTGATCATCAGAAAACTACATCTCTATCCTCTCAGCACATCAGACAAGTTTCTAATAAATTTTGAATTCATGGGAGGTCAAAACCCTTCGATACCTTGGCATTAATCTTGAGTAATAGTTATTGATTATTCAATCAAGATCCAGAATAATATTTGGGGCATACCATGCCACCCAGGTGAAGATATCTTCATACACATCCATTTAATCCTCCTCCTTTTCCTTAAATTCAAGTAATTTCTTCTCCATCCAAAGTTGCACCAACTTAAGAAAATATTTTTCAAGGAAAAGGCTTTTAAATTCATCCAACTCTAAGGAATCAATATCTTATCTATCCATGATATTACTTAATAATGACCAACATTAATCAGTTTCACCTTCAAAATGATTAATGGAAAGACATACCATTTGATTATATGAAGAACCCATTACATAAAATATCTTTTAAAGGGCCTTAATCCATCCTTCAGCCTCTACTATGTCAGAAAATCTATTGAAATTAGGAGGGTTTTGTCTCATAAAATATTCACTATTGTCATGTTCCAATGTGGTACCTACGGTTTTCCTTGTTCATGGATTCCACAACGGTTTATTGTATGCATTAGCTGAGCCACTACTATCAAAAACTACTTGGTTCCAATCCCTACCATTTCAGGCTATAGATTCGGAAGGATGTCGTTCTGTCCGTGCCTCTCTTCTTCAGATCCCCTATTTCCTCTACAGACAACCATTCTGAACAAACTTATAATATTCAAAGAAACATGGTAATCATTAAATTCTATAAAATTTCATATTAATCATAGAGTAAAAAATCATTAATGGTATTCTGTTAATATCAACCTAATCTCTAAAGTTATCTAAACCATCCTCTGATACCAACTATAAGGACCCCACCTTATTACATTACAGATTTTTGAATTTATCCACAAAAAAAATCACTTCCTTTCACATTGAGAATATTTTCAGGTTTAGATATTTTGATAAAAGTGAAAAACAATTCATAACATTACACATTCATACCTAGTGGATACTATAAAAACAGTACAAATTTCATCTAAAATATAAAACTTTTCAAATAAAACATGATTTCTATGAAATTTCGTCAAACATTTAACTTGGATTATTTGTTTGTCTTACCCATCCTTATAACCTGTGAAAATCATTTAAAATCATGGGATGTGCACAAAAATCATGGTAATTGATATGAAAAGAAAGAAAGTACACATTAGTCCATGAATACTTGTAACGTATGAAATCATTTTCAAAAGACATTATTATTACCCATATATAAATACTTTATGAAACATGTGATTTCCACAAGATTCCCATAATATATAAGAATATAAATACAACTATAAATTTATCTTGGGGAATTAATTATATAATTTTGTAACCCTATAAGCTACATTATAATTTTTAACCCTCACAGCTAACTTACAATTTGTTTAACCATCACAGTTACACATGTCGTAACCAAACAACTGAACACCAACTTACACATACCCAATTAATTAGAGGGAGATATAGGTCCCAAAATCCATAATATAAAATTCCCAATAACCAAAACGAAATCATTCAACATGAATAATTACATTAAAAAATTGCTTTTGGAATTTGTAAAATAGAATTTTAAAAGAGGATTTTAAAAGAAAAGCCCCTTAAATAAATCATATAATTTAAGTGATACTTAAAAGAATGGATATAATATGAATATATATGATAAATATACATAATAGAACTTAATAAAAAAAAACCCCATCACACAGACAATATTAATACCACATAAATAACAAAGCTGAAGGTTAAACCAACGAAAAGAAATCGGGTTATGAATTCCCTTACCTCATGTTTTTCTTAAATATAAACTGTTTAATCCTCCTATATAATATTTAAAAACATGTTATTATTATTTTAAAGAAACATTTTCATGTTTATAACAGCTTATATGATCATTTAATAACCTCATTTCACCATTTAATTATTAGTATTTTGTTTCTTCTATTGTTTTGGGTGCTTTCTTTAAATTTTTTCCATGATTGGTTCTTAATGGATGTTCTTATCGATTGGAAGTGAAAATACAGAATTGGAATGGATTTGTATTTACATATTTCCAAAAAATAAATTATACAATTTTTTATTTTTAATTCTTACATGATAATGATTCATAATTTAAAACATTATTGATATTTTTTGGTCATTTGGGTGTTTCTTCAATCGTAAAGAACTCATTTTGTTTTATAAATTAATAACATGTGTAAAAAATTATTTCACAAGATTATAAAAGTTATAATACATAAATTATAATTGTTTTCAGGCATAAAAATGGTTTCATGACCAGTCTCGAAGAAAGTAAATGAAATTGAAATCACATCGTTGACGATGTCGATAATTCAACACATCATGGACGGTGTTTTAATTCCTTAAATGGCATGGGTGTGGATAAGAAATTTAATGGTGATTATTCCATAATCATAATAAAGTAAAAAATATTTAATATTCTGGATCATTCATTCTACATTGATAAAAGGAGGTGATGAAAGAATAATAAAATAAATGAACTCAAAATAAAAGAGAAGTTGAGAAATCCCTTACGAAAATTCGGCTGCCTAACAACGTCGTTTAAAATTTCATAAAATATTTTTATTATAGAAAATGGGTATCTCATAATTATTAAATAATATTGGTATTAAGGGGGATATGGAATCAAATATCCCAATATAATCCAAAGTAAATTAAAAAGAGTAAAATAAATTAAAGAAAGGAATGAAAACAAAAAAAAAGGATTTTACCTCTTGATCTCTTCTCCTTTAGATCCTTCTTAAGGTCTTTGTTTTTGGCCTTTTGGTGAGACCAGAAGATCTAAGACGTGGGGACGTGTCTTGGGAGGTGTATTGGTCAAGAACATTGGTATGGATCAAGGATTTAGAGGTGTGGGAGGAAGAGGGAAATGAGGGTGGTACTTATAGTAGAGGAGAGAAGGTATTTTACATTATTTTAATCATTATTATAATATTTTTGCTCAATAAAATTAATAGTATTAATTAATGTGAACCAAAAATAGTAATAATGGACTATGATTTTGAACCAAGTGGTCATACATCATCTTGGAATCACCTATGATGCAGTAAATCATGTATTTAGCATTTATCATATTTTATTGTATTTTATTATTCATCAGAAATTCTTTAATTTCATAAAATTCTCAAAAATTAACCCTAACCATTTGTTGACACATAGAATTAATAAATGAACTCCATTTTTGAAAATAAATTTCTATATATTATTAATTTTATTTTTATCTAAAATAATACATTATTTTAAAAAATTAACGATTTTAAAACTATAACTGTTTTTATATCACATTCAAAAACAAACCAAGAAGTAATTATCTTAAAGCCTTAAGAAAATAATATAATAATTCAATTTACAATTCATTAGTATCATATTACTATTCATAAGGGTATTTTACTATTCACCAAAAAACAAGATGGTTCCCTCAGAGTCCAAATAACTTATAGAACACAATTATAGATGATCGTTTTTAAAATTTCAAAACATAGAATTAGAAAAATTATGTTTAAAGGATAGTTATAAATATTTACATAATACAATGTTTCATTCATTTCAATTTATTTTTAGAGAACCATGGGGTGTTATAGATAGTTAGTCACCTTACTAATTCAGTTCATTTCATTGGTATGGAGGAATATTTATATCTTCAAAAAATAGCTTAGATATATATATTAAAGAAGTGGTAAGATTGTATGGTGTACCACTCTACATATTATCTGATCAATATCTGAGATTTACATTGAATTTTATTGGAATACTTTGACATGTGTTGGATATATATCTTAGTTACAAAACAACATGTCACCTTAGATTGATGGCCTATCAAAGAAATTAATTCAAACTAAAGCAAATCAAGAATAACATAAATAAATATAAAATAATTTAGATCTTTTTTTGATACATATTATATTTATACATGCCTCATAACCATAATGTTTTAGTTAATTTAGAAAATAGATATATAAAAATTTATTTCAAAAAATATCATTAAAATCCCATAAAAAATTGTTCTTTCATTGTACCTTTCTAAAACATAAACTACATAAATTTTTTTCCCAAAATTGGGGAAAGGAAATATAAAAAAAAGATGGTATTAGATGCTCAGTAAGGGTGAATTTAAGAGATATCAATCAATGATTATAAGTGATCATATACTCAAATGTATGATAACGTGATTAAAATATAAGAAAGATGTTCCCAATAAGTCAAATATCATTAATCATGAATCATATAATGTGTTTTTTTCATTAGAAAAGCAAAATAAATAAATTTTAAGAATCATTAATAATCAATAATAATACATGAGAAGATATCATAAGTATAAGACATAATTTTTTTGAATGAACAGAATCAATGAAAATCATTTCCTTAGTCATGGATCGCTTCCAATATAATCATAGTGGATTGGTTTCAATCCTTTTTCTATTGTTTACTTAGATATGGTTTACTCCCAACAATTTATTATTGAACATAGTCACTTATTTAACTAGGTTCACTCACCATTACAATACTCATTAACACATGGGATATCCATATTTACCCAATGCATTAGAAGGATATAAAATTCTGGACCCACCTATCACATATTCAAAAAATACATATTTATTCCAAAAGATTATAAAATGTTCCTATCTTAATCATATCACAACACATAGAAAGGAAATTAATTTCATAAAAATTTTATCATTTCATCAAAATGTAAATCTTGAAAAATAATTGGGTTTCATAAAGATTTCACCATAATATAATTTACCCCTGGAAAATAAATGAGTTCTTTATAATAATACAATGTCTATAATAGTTTTAATTCATCCAATAAATTAGATGATATCATAGGATCATATCCCTAGTGAAAAATAACAATAAATAAATGATATTGAGATAGCTAAAAAACATTTAGAATAACATTCAAACCGTATATTGATAACTTGAAAAAATATTATTTTTATTTTGATTAAATTTTTACTAAAAATTTAGAAATTTTTCAAAAAAATCGTTCTTTTAAAATAATCATGAAATCACATAAATTAAATATAAAATAATAAAATGGTCTAAATAATGTTAAAATTAAATCATACAATATAGGTTAATAGAGAATATACATTTCACACTTTTGTAAAATGTTAAAAATGATTTTTTCAGAAAATGTTTCTTTAAAAAATTACATTCTAACAATTAAAAAGGAAATAAAATGTAATTAAAACGAAATCATTAAATAAAATTCAATTATAGGAAAAAACATTCATAAAGTAATTTTAATGTCCATGTAAATGAAAGAAAAATTTTGTCGACCAGAGTGAAAATAATGTCATCCATACTTTAAAAATATATTCTCAATAATTTAAAGTACCACAGTGATCAAAATGGTAAAAATAATAAATATATAAAAATAACCATAGGAGTAGAAAATATGTGGGTTTGGAAATATTTTATCCTTTGAATGAACATTTGTATATATAATACTAAAATTAAATGATATTATAATATAAACACCTTACCTCAAGTATTGTATTTCTTCATACATGATCAAAACCCTAGTATTATAAATATATATTTAAATTAATTATATTATAGATCAATATTAATATATATAATACAATATATTAACAAAAAATAATATCTTATAAACCATTTATTAGAACTTTTTTTGAAATTACAATTTAGAGTGATTTTTTTTTCATTTTACTTGCATGATTCTATTCAATAAGTTTATTCCATGAGCATTGATCATGTTTACATCATCTTCATAATATTAAAAATTTCATTAATACCATTTATATTCATTACATAAACTTTTATAACTATTCAAACAAATTTGAGGTAAAAATTAAATACATCATATTAGTTAGTCTATATGTACACACGAGTGATGTATCAATATTTTAGTGGTTGGAACAAAAGAAAGATAAATAATTAAAAAACATTCAAGAATAATTAATATCTCAGATATATATATATCATATACAAATATTAAATCAATCATGATAACTAACCATGAAATATGGTGATGGAAAAGGAATCATATTGATATGTGGTGGTGGTAGCCATCACAGATGCTTGGATGATACATTCTTTTCCCATTTGATTGAAAGAAAATAAAAATGGTCATACCGTAATCATAAAAATATAAATATTTATTCATTACACTAGATTCATAATTTTTGGATGGATAAAATATATTTATAGGGAGAATATTGATAAATAAAATTTGAACAATCTAGGTAGGACAATTACCTATTCATTGAGAGTCTTCCTTCAACTTACACCTTAAGAATAATTTGAATAATCATTAGCATACATGATAAGATATATGTTGAATTTAGGGAATATATGAAGGTATTATGTTGGGTCTTGTATGATCTATGTTTATCAAAAATTATGTTTAATGGAGGAGAAGATGTTCTCTTTTATTTGTAAGTGAAATGACACATATGATAAAATATTTAAATTTGATATATATCATATTTTTTTCAAGTAGATCCAAGGCATATAAACTTATAATATAATATCTGAAATTTAATAAACAAACTTAATTAGTAAAATTGTATATGTTTTTGGATACATTTTAGTCATTTTCACCTAGTTAAACCACTTTAACCCATTTTAACCTTAATCGAGAAAAATTGACTTTTTACCATGATAACCAAATTATATGATCAATAATAAAATGGTAATTTTAAAAAAAATTACATGATGATGAATTTTTTTTAATATATTTTATCAAATTCAATTCCTAAAGATGGAAAAAATTACTTTTTTTATGTGAAAATAATTCAGGAAAATATATTTTTAGGAAAATAACTTATCTAATCCTAATAATAGGTCACATTGAAATCAGGTAGAAAAGTTTATTTCCATGATTTTTAGGGTTATTCATTAAAAAGGGAGGGTTTTATAGTTTTTTAGAAAAAAAAAATAATGTAACCTTGCAATCAAACAATTAAAAGAATAGTCCCAAAATAGTTTTAAATTTGAGTAAAATATTACTAATGTTTGTAAAAGTCATTATTGGGGTCCCAAATTAAAAATAATTTTTTAAAATACATTAAAAAAATAAATTAACATATATTTGTCTGATAAAATGTTTATAAAGTTTAAAAATACCTTATAATATCACAATAATGTCAGAAAAGTGACGGTATCAGCAAAATTAGTATTTTCACTATTCACCCAAAAAGAAACTATTTTAGGAAAATCCCAAAAAATAAATATAAAATAAATTTGATATTCTGAATCTAAAAATGATAAAAAAAATCAAATAAAAATTTTTAAAATAGGATGAAATTAATTATAATACTCACAAAAAATATAATAAAACAACCTTATTAAAAAATATGTAGTTATTTTTTACAATTTAAAAAATAAATTCAAAATATATAAAACCATTACAGATAAAATTCATAATGTTTTTAATGTCTTTATTAGGAAATTTACATTTAAATAATAATACATTTATAGTATATTATTGTTTGATAAATATTGGGTTTTCATGTTAAGCATGCTATCAAAGAAATTAAATTTATTTAATGAGAAAAATATCATAATAAAAAAGGGTGATAAATTCTTCCCCCACACTTATAATAATTATTCCCTTTAAATTTCTTTACTTTGATATGAAATTTTTTTGATACTTCTAACACATCACATCCTCAGTTTCATGCATATCTTCCTCCAATTTGTAGTTTCCCCCAAAATATTTGACTTGGTGAGATGTCTTATTTGGTATAAATGTCTCTCTTCAATATAGAATCTCTAATTGTTGTTCCCCACAAGAGATATCGTTATCCATTTATATGACCATTTAATTCAATATATGTGAATTATTAGACTTTTACTTCCCCATTAAAGATACATGGACTATATTGTGAAATTGAGGGAGATTTTTTGGAAGTACTAAGATATAAGTAACTATCCCAATACGAGTAGGAATTCAAAAAAGACTAATATATCAAGGTATTAGATTTAAATTATTTAAAAATATATTTACCATATATAATGATATATTCATAGAAATACCTTGTGACCAAATCCAAACTCTAGATATTTTAGATTATTGTCTTCATAAATTGTTTTTCGACTCAGGGATTCCCTGTTCTCATAATGAATGGATCTAATATTCTCTTCCATTTCCTTAGATAGTTTATGACCCAATTTATTTATTCCTCAAATTTTATCCCAAATTGTTGGAGTTCTTCTATTCCTAACATAGATACATTCATAAGGATTCATTTTAATTCCTATGTGAAAGCTAGTGTTGTAAGAAAACTCTACTAGAGAAATGTGTTGATCACAAACACCTTTAAAATCTGTAGAAAATTATATAAAAATTACATTTAGGGGTTTAATGATCATATAATACAATCAATATCTCTATGTAGGATAATAATTGACAAAGTTCAACTCTATAGTCAAATATTACAAAATACTTTTCTGGAACTTATAGGTAATCCTCAGATCCTGATTTGATATAGTAGAATGATGTACTCCATGAAATCATACAAATTTCATAAGTTATATCAGGGAAATATTATTAAGAGGGGAATAAAATATAATGGTTAAAAAGTTGGTTCATTTTATAAGGTTATTGACATCAACCCAAATAGAATTTATCCCTTTCCATATTTTGGGATGTTTGACAATGAAATACACAGTTATATTTTTCCATTTCCATTCTAGTATGGGTAATGTTAATATCAACCAAATTCACTTCAATATATTATCATTAACTTTCATAGATACTATTAATCAACATGCATACTATTTAATATCCCTTTTGATGTCATCCCATTAGAAATACTCTTTTAGATTCAAAATATTATCCATCTTCTGGGATAAAAAGGGAATGATGAACTGTGAGATTCATCCAACTAATATATCTTCAATTATACTATTTATAAGACACATATTTAGATCCCAAAAATTATTATTCCATCACAATCATGGTAGAAATCAAGAAATTTTATCACCATGTTATTTAGTATAAATTCATCCTTTTATGTCGTTTTATTCCTTAAATGGATACAGGGATGAATATTCATCATATAATGATTTAATTCTTCCCATTTTCTCATTATTTTGTGTCATATTTTTTTTTAAAATACATAAGTGTTAGATCAATTTGAATCCTCATACTGGAAAAAATAGCATGGTCTTTCTAGATCAAATCATATCCACCTTGTTCTCTTTCCTATAATGGTAGTGTGTGAATCATTCATAATCCATAATTAATTCCAACCACCTCCTTTGATGTATATTCACCAATTTATTTTTGAATATATAATTAAGGATCTAATTATATGTATATATATATATAACACCTTTTCTAATAATGATAACTTAAATATATTATTAAAGAAAAAATTACTACTTCCATATCTATATCATGAGTTGGATAATTTTATCATGAATTTTCAATTACCGTGAAGCATAATCTATCACCATTAAATTTTGCAAGAATACACATCCTTTTCCTTTATTTTATTCCTCAATATATTTCATATACCCTTCTCAACTATAGGTTTGTGTTATCATAGGTGCATTGTCTCACCTTATTTCAATATCCATGAATTTTTAAAACCATTCATCTATCAATAGAACCTTAGCTCCCTTAAATTTTGACTCTATTAGTGGATTAGACTATCATGAAAAATTATTACTAAATCATAGATAATGTACATCCATTATAATAAATCCTATAATCCTCGTTACTATGGTTTTTCTAGTCCATTTCTAAATAACTTCCATATTTTATGGATCTACAAACATACCCACATATGAGATTATATGACCCAATAATAGATCCTTTTGAAGTAACAATTCAGACTTCATATATTTATTGTGTAACTTCTCCTTCCCTAGGGTTTCAAAAATAATCAGAAAATGGTCTTTTTGATCTTACTTTCTCTTTGAATATATAAAAATATCATCCATAAAGTCTACCAAAAACTGATTGATGTAATTTCTAAGGATAATATTCATTAGATCCATAAAGATATCAAGGTAATTAGAGATTCCAAATGGAATTACTATAAATTCATAATGATCATAATTTATACGGATGGAAGTATCTAGTGTATATTTCTACTTGAAGCATAATTGATATTCTTTACAATTAAGGTTGATCTTTGAAAATTATTTACATCCACATAGTTGAACAATCTAGTTGAAAGGGTAAATGATACTAGTTCTTTATAGTGATCTGGTTATGTTCTAGATGGTTAATGAAAAGATGGATTTACCTATATTTCTTCTTAATTTGTTTTATTTGTGCCCCATGTGGATGCACTCATGTATTAAATACATTTCCATGATTCCCTTGATATTTCTTTTTATTTTATAATAACTCAATTAGGGCCATCATATTTGCAGAATTTGATATAGGTTTAGTACCATCTATGATATCTATTGAGAAATCAACTTTTTGATTTGGATAAAGACTATGAAATTATTCCATAATGACATCAAAAATCTATCACATAGAAATCATAACTTCAATGTTGACTTTCTATCTAACCATATGAGATAATGATCCTATATAGTATATATATATAGTCATGAATTGAATATAATTTCTATTTCAAGTTCATATTTAACCTCACATTGATATAAGATCATAGTTTGGTTCAGAATATCAAATTTGACTTCCATTACTTCGAAATTGATCTGATATATTTACCAAGAAATTCAATCCAAACTCAAATTAACATAAAAATAAATTAAAGGGGGTGTTGTTAAAATTATATGAATCACATTCCCACAAACTTAAATCAAGGAAACCTAATATACAAGAGATGTGATCATTGTACGGTTATGATTATTCATTTATGATTAAATATATAATCATTTGGATAGTATTGTGATACCCTTATAAAATTCATCAAATATAAAATAGTGGGTAGATCCATAATAAATTAAGACATTAGTAGTTGTATTCTTTAGGGTATAGAATTTATATAGAGAAATCCAATCCATGCACATTATCCCTCCTCATAATGAATGAGGACCATATTATGATTTGGAATGTAAACATAACTCCCCATAATTGTAAATTAATGTTTAATTTATATAGAGAAATCCAATCCATGCCCAAAATCACATTAAATTCATTTATAGAGATAATCAAAAGATTATTAAGAATCACAGTCACACAAACATCTATTATAGATTACCTATATTCTTAAGATGTTATCATCATGCCATTTATTGGTTTCAATTTCAACAAACCATCTAATCATTGAGAAGATGATATGATACATATAAAATAATTAGGCAAAAAATACTATGTAATGACAAAATAAAGCAATACAATTAAATTATAGAGTGGATTGTATGAGTACCATTCATCGGGTCATTATCTTGATCCAATTCAGTTTTTATTGTAGATTTAGTCCCTTTATATTTATTCTTAGGGGGTTGTTGAGGAAGAACATTCTCTTTAGCTATTAGATTAGGGCCTTGAATCACATAATGACCAATATGAATACATCTAAAATAATACAATTCATTGGTTCAATCCTTTCTATGGTTTATAATGACAATGTGAATTATACCAAGAATATACTATGGGATTGATAATCCAAGAGAGAAATATTTGGTATACTCATTATGAATAGATGAAAATTAAGTTAATAACTAATTCACAAAATTTTGAGTTATTACCCCTATGTGAATCTATGCCATAGTTATATATAATATCTAGTATCGACATATATATTTATTTTCTAGGAAAACTGTGATCCTTAATTTAAAAAACGTTTGTTTTTATTTTATACATAGGCTTATCCTATGAATTCTCAACAAAATTTTCTCATCCTAGATTACAAAAATACTTATACATTTATCTGAAAAAAATTTAGATGACACATTCATAACATACATAGATTTTACTTTACTTTAGATAAATATTCAACATATATCAAGACTGTACCTACCCTATAATCGTAATGGTTTAGTTTCTTTAGAAATTTGATTGATAAAAAAATATTTTCATGAAATATTTTCAACCAATCAAAAAAATTTATTTTTAGGTTTTTTCACATCATAGAAATACCCTAATTAATTTTTTTTAATAATCATGGAATAGAAACCTATAAAAGGGAGATCCTAGATTCCCTGTAAGGGTAAACATAGGAAATAACAATCAATTATCATAATTGATCATATTCATAATGGTCTGATGATCAAAACTTAAGAAATTCATTCCCAATCAATTATTGATCTTTAATCATGAATCATGAAATAAGGTTATTTCATAAAAATACAAAATACATAAGATTTTATAAACTAAAATAATCAATCATGATGTATGAGAACATATCATTATCATAAGACATAATTTTGGGACATACACATAATCATAGAAAACCATTTCCTTAGTCAAGTATCGCTTCCAAGACTATCATAGTGTATTAGGTTCACTACCTATTACATCATTTCCTTATTCGACTTTCACACCAAATAAAATCACAATATAAAGACCCCCCTTATAAAACTAGGTTCACTCCATATTCTAGTCCTTATTATCACACGGGAAACCAATCATTACCCAATTCATTAGAGGGAAATATAATTTCTAGACCACCCATCTCATAATTAAAACCGTACATAGATGAGAAAAAATATTTGAAAAAATTCAATAACACATAATATCATAACCTATCAATTTGAAACTGATTTAAATATGTTTCATAAAAAAATCATCATTTCATCATATCATAAACCATGGAAAAGAAATCAGTTTGATGTAATTATCTTATGATCATTATCATCAAATATAATCTGAAAAGGTTTATGGAATCATAGATCATGTACCTAGTGAATCATGAAAATATTAAAATAATAGTAACAACGATTAAAAATAATATTAATGTAATATTCATACCTTTCTAAGAAAACATGAAACAATATCATTTTCTTCTGATAAAATGTTAACTAAAAGTTTCAAAAATATTAAGAAAACCATTTCGTTGAAAATAATCATGACAACATGTAAATAAAGATTTAATGAATAAAATTTCTAGATTTTTGGAAAATATATTCATACCATATATGTTAAATAATATCATTCCATTTAATCTTTTGTAAAAATATAAAAATGACTTAATTAGAAAAAATTCATTTTAAAATATTCCATTAAGAAAATTGAATAAAAAATTAAAATTTAATGAAAATTATCCTCTCAAAATATTTAAATTATTATAAAAAACTTCATTAAAATATTTTTGAAGATCATTCACATAGAAGAAAAAAATAACGAAGGATATCATAAGGTTGATTTTTATTTAAAAACATTTTTTAAATAATTTTATAAGCCCCAGACTGAAAAAAAACTAATACATAAAAATTACATAAATAACCATAGTATGAAAATTGTATTTTAGTTTTATAAGATAATATTGACATAATTTCATAAAATGTAAATTTACCAAACACAGTCCTGAAAAGAAATGGTATTTAACATATATACCTTACCTCTAGTCCCATATTGCATCATAAATTATCAATCCATATATATAATAATTATATGTTTATTATAAATCTATTATAGAACCATATTTATATATACCATTCCATATTTTATTTATATGTAACATCTTATCACCAATTTATTAACAATTCCTTATTAAAAGCACTATTTTAGTTATAAATATTTCATTTTTCACACATGTTTGGGTTTGTCAGTTATAGTCCTTATACATTGATCACTATTCAATCATCTATATAATGTTAATCATTTTTAGGTGTCATATTTGATCATTATATACCCTTTTACAACTATTTATCTAATGTGGTCATAAAAAGTAAATACATCACTTCTTAGAGATGGTAATACGTACACACAAACCAGATATGCTTCCACTTTTTGGTGGATTGAAGGAAAGAATATTAAATAGTATTTCACAATTAAATAATAATAATTATTATATCATAAAAAGAATATATATTAAATTTATCATAATAAACAACCATGAAAGATGGTTATGGAAATGATTCATATTGCTATGTGGTGGTGTTAGTCAACATGTATGCATGAGTGATACCTTCATATCACATTTGATACAAAAATGGTTTAACATGGTTGTCCAAAAATAATAATGACATATCAGTAATTTTACGAACATAAAATCATTTTTTTAGTATGTATATAACATATTTATAAGAATTATAAGAAAAAATAATATTTTAAATATGAAAATAAGATTATTACCTCTTCTTTGATATACCACGTTTTGGCTTACACCTAAATACTTCTTAAGATGGTCTTATGGTAAGAGGATGTCACGACCCGTCCAAGTGGGTCCTGTTCCATGACTCCCCAATCCTACCTCCAATAATCTAGGTTCTGATGAGTAGCACTGAGTAGGCATATCAGTAACATGGGAGGCATTTCCATTGTACCTTTACACATGAACAAATCTCCAAGACACAAATGGTTTAAGGTAAAAACTCTAAGTAAACCATGAATGCAAAACACTATCCCACAACCAGAGTAAAAAAGTGAATGTAATGTACAAAAAGGTATATTGGGCCATAATATAATACAACCATAATAAATCCTATAAACAAGTTCCTAAAACTCATCCGCAAAAAACTCTACCTGATCCAGCGTAAAAAAGCGGAATTGAAACTACTATATGATGTTGTAGAAGAATCTTAGCCTATCTAATATCATAACGCTCCATCCTGTCCTAGTCTTCCTTGGACTCTGTCAATAGGTCACTCATTTTTACAATACATGAAGCATGAGGGAAAATCCCTCATAGGGGTGAGTATAATAATAACTAGTAGGACACCCCAAAACCATTAAGTAATACACAATGTAAAAGTACAATTATATCTAAAAAAGTATTTGTCTACAACATGGATCAAGGGAATCCAGATATACCCAAACCATAACACACATTCTAGGGTAAGTCATAACCAATTCATACCAACTCTGGGATTTAGTTTGATGAATTACATTAAACCATCCTCTAAGAGAACACACTCCTGAGTTTGATAGCACTGATGGAATTCGTCTGATAGGTGCTTCTCATCAGGAACCCCCATGGGACAACATAGATATGTATAAAGATCTGAAGATAATGTGGTACATCAGTACAAGATCACATATAGGTAAATAGTGTATACCAACAACTCCATCTAGAATAACCCACTATGTATATGATTGACGTTTAGGTAGGATTGGTCATGTCAATACCAATGACTCTACCATGGGAAAAAAGACTGAATAGCAGATCCACCACTGGGTCTCTCGGGAGATTCCAAAAAATAAATTTGGGAATTTATGGTCAAGAGATCATACTCTTGTGAGTAAGGAACAATACCAACTGGAATTCCGGGAAACAACAAGGAGAAAAAATTCCAATGAATCTCATCTATGATATGTTGGATGAGAGGAACAGTTCACATAGAAGAGGAGGGTGTATAGTGAGTAGTAGTCACACCGACCACGTCCCTTGACCTTGGGTACTGTTCATGTAAACATTTTATTTCACTATAAATACCAAGATAAAACCCACCATTGGCCTCCTATGTACCATCTCTTCATAAGGGTTCTAACTCCGAAGACATTTCTTCAATCAGATGTACGGTTTGAAATATAAGTCCATTTTAGTGAAAAGACCTGATTGGGGGTCCGACCCAAACTACAAGACCTGGATGAATCGCTAGATGAATAAGCCTAGTCTGGTCTAACCAACCTAGTTCGGACCAAAATTGATCGCCTATAGGGCTACTGAAGTGGGTCAAAACCCTTTTATACCCTTTTAGCATGCAGGTCAGCCTACAGATCTACACACGGTTCGACCGACCATGTGCTCCCATGGTCGACGTGGTAACACTACGTTCAACATGGTAGAACCCTCATTTCTACCTACCACATGTATTAATACTTTTATGGGACACCAAATGTGGTCGAGAAATGTATAACGCGGTTGAGCCATGTATCATGCAACTGGATCACCCTCCACATGACGCCGGTGGTGCTGAAACATCCCCAAGACATTGTTCATGCTCCGATGATTCACATTTTAAAACGTGGGAATGTCTACTATCATCAGGTTGAATTATTCATCATAATGGGCTTGGATCAATACCATGATTCATTCTAATGAAAAATAAATTGTATGGAGATATCTACCAAATCTCCTTGATCCGTCTGTAACTATCATCCTCGCACCTCTGGTAGGTCATCTTGACCTTGGATCTTCGATCTCAAATTGTTGTTCTACGAATAGAAGGAGCAAACATCCTCCATTCATATCCTATGAATAAAAAATAATGCAATAAAATATGGAGAGAGAGATAAATTCACAAGAACTCACAAAGAACCGATCTTGTCCATGTTCATGTCGGCCTTGATCTGGTAATGTTATAACAAAGAAAGAAGAGGAAATAATTCAAATCTCTAATAATAATCTACCACAATAATCAACCCAAAAATAAAATCCCAAATTCTGAAATACGTATGACCTGTTAATCAATCCATTCATCAACTGATTCACATTCTCCGTATGAAATAAATAATGTGGATGGAATCAAATTAAAAAACACACCCTACCTCAATTTGGTTCGATTGCTGGTGAATAACAGTCACTGGGTCATTATCGTGGGAAAGATCATTTAAATCTGAGGTTCATCATTCTTGTTTCTCCAATATATTTGTTATTGTTGGAGAGAGATATGTCTCTTTGACTTAGAGTATTTCTAGGGTTATGGTGATAACCATGAATTACCAAAAATTGGTTTATTTCAAAGGAAACATCATTGTGTTGAATAATTTTTTTTAAATATATTTATTCCTATTACATCCAAAATCTATATTTCATAGTTGACCCATGATGACCATTGTTGGGCCTCACCTAAGGTAAACCCACTACTCAAAACACAACGGTGCCCAATGATTTATATTCAAAGAACCCATTTGGATGTTATACCACTTTTTCATTAAAAGCGCTCACAATTTCAATTAAAAACCTAAAATTTTTCAATGATTTTTTTGGGCACACCGGGCCTCTGAATCGAAAATTATCTCAGTTCCAGGTATCAAAATTTCAATACTTAATTTATAAGAATAATAACTGGTGGAATATGTGTAAATGAATTCTCCACCACTTGGGGAATTACATCCTCAAAATCCATAAAAAGTGCTAGCAGACAAAAAGATGATGTTAATGAGAATGAATCTAGGCCTCCTACTCCCACCTGCTCTCCTAGAGATTCAAATTCTATAACTGAACGCACAACAAGGTAATCATTTTCCCAAGAAGGATCCTTTCTAACCAATTCTCAATCTCTATTAGGTACATAGTAAACATCCCCTCATCACTGATGTCCATTTATCCCAAGTTGCTGAAGTATGATGAATCATTCACATAACTTATCTTATACGACACATGGATGAAATAATGCACCTGATGAAATTTTTGGAGTAGATATAGGTGGTACTCTAACTCAACAACTCTACACAGAATCAGAAACAGGTTGATGAACCTTAGAGATGAATTGTCACCCCGTAAAAATATCTCTTACCCACATTGAGGTGAGAGGTGGAGGAACACATGGGGTCCCTCCTAGAACTCCAAAGGGCTCTATATAATATTGGAATAAGACTTCTTCTATATCTGCATATTCTTCATTTTCTCACGGTTGATCGATGCCTTCTTAGTAGTATCTCACATCAACTTTGGACCGATGAGTGCTGAGTCTCCGAGGTCAGTCAAGAAAAGTAGTGACATTAAAGGTCCTCCATATGTAGCCTGAAAATGGTGTCATGATAATGGTGGAGTGATATATATTGTTTTACCCAAACTACACTAGTTTTTGGTGTTCCTCCAAACTATGAATAAACTCCAAGATGTAGGACCACATCAAATACTCTAGAACCTGAATGGTTCTCTCCCTCTGCACATTTGTCTAATGGTGAAACGATGTGATCAAGCATAACTGAGTCCCAAATTCCTCCTAAAATACCTTCCACAACCGGGATGTGAAATGAGATTCCGGGAAATAAATAATTTTCAATGGCACTCCTTGAAGCCTCACTATTTCCTACACATAGAGGCATCCTAATATCTCAATTGAATTATGCTCCCAGAGAGGTAAGAAGTGAACTGACATAGTTAGTTGATCAACAATCACCCAGATGGTATCGTGTCCCCTGGAAGTATGTGGTATCCCATCACAAATTACATCGATATCCCATCCAACTTCTATTCTCGTACTTGAATTAGTTGAGCTAAACCCACTAGAACCTGGTTCTTAGACTTCACATGCTGGCATAGAAGGCATTGAGAAAAGAACTCTTCCACTAAGTTCTTCATTCCGGGCCACCAGAATTGATGTCAGAGGTCCTGATACATCTTCTCCACACTTAGATTCACCATTAAGGTGGAGTTATGGAAATACCTCATAAACTCCTCCTACAAGTCCTCTAGTACAACAATGCACCCTTGAAAAAGAATGACGTGCTCCATTCCATTAGAATATCCATCAAGAGGATATGTTGTGTGTAACTGATCGTATAGAGTCTTGTAGTCGGTATCCCCATGATTTTCTTCCTTCAATCATTGTTTGTTTGTTGGGATGATAGACATAGAATCCATTTATTCAATCCCATCTCCATCTATAAATTATAGCCACAAGAAAAACTTCTCTGACACCATGAATAACAACAAAAAACATGGCCTCCTGCTAATAGCATCATCCACCAGGTTCCCCTTCCTAAGAGTGTAGATGATATCAATTTCATAATCTAGGAGGATGTATATCCACCACCTCTATCTAAAGTTCATATCCTTATGAAAAGAGATATACTTGAGACCTTTGTGATCAGAGTAGATGATAAATCTCTTGGCTATTTGGTATTGTCTCCACATCTTCACTGTGAACACTAAAGCTACCAACTCAAGATCATGAGTCATGTAGTTCTTATCATGTGGTCGAAAGTCGCATGAACTAGAGGTAATCAATTATTTCCTTGGAATAAAGATGAAAACATGTCTTGTTTTTGATATATCGCAGAACAATATGTACTGGACACCCTCCTCGAGTAATGTTAAAAGTTGGGTGCTCGTCAAAATCTACCTCAACTATAAAAAAGCCAGCTATCATGGCTCTATCCACATGAAAGTCATCCCCTTTTAGGTCAAGGATGTCATCAGTGATGATAACCTGTAAAAATATGAGATGAATCTATGGAAATATCCAACCAACCAAATGAAGATTCACACCTCTGTCACACTCCTAGGTGGATCCCATGCTAACACCACCTCAACCTTGGCTAGGTCCACTGCCACTCCATCTGCTGAGATAACATGTCTGAGATAGTGGTACACCTAAATCTAGAAATGGAACTTTGAGATTTTCCCATAAATATGAAGCTCTCAGAGTACATCCAGAACCATCCTTAATTTTCTTGTGTTCTCCTCCTTAGATTCCGAGTGCAAATGTATATGGTTGATGGAGACCACCACAAACCAATCTAGGTATGGTTGGAATATCTGGTTACTGAGTCCAATGAATACTGTGTGGGTGTTCGTCATGCTGAAGGGAATCACCAGGTACTCATAATGATTATAGAGTCATTTTAATGTTGTCTTCAGTATATCCTCATCTCGTATTCACAGTGAGCAATAACCTGATCAAATGTCAACCTTCAAGAACAAATGTGACCCTCTCAACTATTCAAAGATGTCATCAATCCATGTTAGTGGATACTTATTCTTCACAGTTACCTGGTTTAGCTTCCAGTTATCCACAAACAACCCTAATCTCCCATCCTCCTTCAAGGAAAACAATACTGGGGCCACCCATGGTGAAATGTTGGGTCTCATGAAGCCCTTCCTCTACAAATCCTCAAACTGCACCCTCATCTCATGAAGCTCTATGGGATCCATCCAATATGCTGGTGATGATATTGGTTCCATCCCACTATTTATGTTGGTGTATAAATCTTTTTCCCAATGAGGTTGTAATCCAAGAACATCTTTAGGAAAGAATTACTCGTAC
The DNA here is from genome assembly GCA_963277665.1 of Viscum album. Lineage (NCBI taxonomy): Eukaryota > Viridiplantae > Streptophyta > Magnoliopsida > Santalales > Viscaceae > Viscum > Viscum album. Next base: position 237,568,883 of record OY728159.1, read on the forward strand.
TTCACCATTTCTGATGGAGATTGTAAACTCATTACATGTACTGCACCAAGGGTCATGCAAGACAAGTAATGAGTAATTGGAAAAACCCTCCAATGAATGAGTCCATAGTATACACCCTGGGTATTTTTTTCATTGACAAAGGAAAACCTCATTCCAACACTATGGACACACTTCACCCTTTTCTTAAAATAGTAAATCTAGGATAGGGCCAAAGATAATCAATCCACCACTAGTTCTGAGAACACCACTTCCACAATTCGTGATGTTACCTCCCATGACATCATCCTTCCATACCACATCAGTCACATCGTTGAAAATTATCATTTTTCCGATACTGATGATTTCCTTATTTGGGAACCTGCCTTTAACGGTGTCCTAGATTCCAAAAGTCTCTACAATAATAACTTCAGTAACTCTAATTCCAACTTTTTCTGGTTGAAAGCCTTTAACAAACCTTGGATCAAACCCTCAATATTTACTCTAATTTGGGGTCTTTCTCATAATAGGATCCCCACTGATGTGTGTCTCCAATATTTTGGGATTTCTCTTTGCTCTAGATGTCATCTTTGTAACCAACATCGTGAAGATGCTAACCATTTGTTCTTATCTTGTGCTACAGCTGCTGCTCTTTAGAATTACATTTCTAAAATTTTTGGTTGTAGATGGTCTCTTATTGATCCTATTAGCTCTCATATTCATCTTTGTGTGATTTCAAATTCTACTAAGCAAATCAGGAATCTTTTTCTGGCTGCGGTCGCTGAGCTCTTGTATGTGATCTGGTATGATAGAAATAATTTTATTCATAATAACTGCTCGTTCAGTCTCAATGCAGGTAAAATGTGTGTTCTCAATGCCATAAAGGATGCTTCCTCTCTTCAGAAGGATCATTGTGACAACTCTGTTGGTGATTTTGAGATCCTTCATCTGCTTAAAATTGCTGGATCTTATAGGCTACCCCGTCACACCTTTGAGGTCTTCTGGAAATCCCCACTGCCAAGATGGATTAAAGTGAATGTTGACGGCGCTTCTAGAGGTAATCCGGGTCCGACAGGATATGGTGCCATCTTCAGAGACTCGCATGGAAGATGCCTTGGCTGCTTCTTTGGTGGTTGTGGCACGTCCTCGGCTCTGGAAGCGGAAATGTTGGGAGTCATTCATGAGGTGGACATTGCCATGCAGAGGGGTTGGAACAACCTGTGGATTGAATGTGATTCAACCACTGTTGTTCAAGCTATCTGGAAGGGCGTGGTGCACCTTTCTTGGACGCTCACTTCTCGATGGATGAAATGTCTTAGATCGCTCAGGAACCTCAACTACATTGCCACTCATGTGTTCTGCGAAGCGAACATGGTTGTTGATAGTCTCGCCAACAAGGGGGTATATCAGGCCATTAGTTGGTTGGATCTTTTTCCTGATGATTTTCTCCCTTTCTTTAATAAGGATTGTAATAAGATTCTGTTTTTCAGACTTTTGTAACTCCTTTACTTTTATGCAATAAATTGTGACTTGGTCTTTGACTGAGGCACCAGCTCTAAAAAAATTCCCATAAAAAATATCACCTCCAAGGGTAAGATAACACTGTTGGAAAAGATTTGTGAGTGTTAAATCTCCTCATGTAGGCATCTCCAAATATAAATTTCTAGTCAATTGTTCTACCATAATATCAAGGACTCGAACCAGATATGTAGAGATAAAAAAATTATTAGAACCTAGGTCTATCAGTATGGATGATAAGGTATAAAAGACACATATCTTCATCAAATCATCACTAAATTACATGGGTCATGTGCCTCGACTGCATAAATTTTTCCCTACCTCTATCCCCTTTCTCCCTAAGCCAAGTGTGGACCACCAGGTCTGGTGGTGGTAACAATTCAAAATTTCGACCACCTCCTGCTACTCTACCAGATCCTCTTCCATGTTCTTCACCCAATTGATCTGCATACTCCTACCTATGCTTCTTCCTGGATGGACCATCCACTGACTCCCTATTATCAGCACTTCAGGTTGGAAAATCTTGACGGAGATGTCCACAGCCATCACATGAGTTGCATCATCTCTCCCTAGGCTGACTAGATCCCCCATGTGAACCCTAAACTGCATATCCTCTATCCTGGGACCTCCTCTTTTAATGTATCCCTTGTTCAGATCCTAGAGACTAACATCATCTCCCTAATGTTAAGATCTATACACCTTCTTATCCACTTCTAAATGTCCTCTGTTTTATATGCTCATCCAAGAATCTCTCCACCACCAAAGCCTGATCAAGCACCCCAACATATGTAATAATTCTCAGAGGGATAATTATAGGTCATATGTATCTACATAGTCCTTGCTCGAATATCTGATTCAGATGTACTGATCCCTGAAAATATCCATTGAGTACTTGGAATAGATGGTGAACCTTGTTAAACAATCATCCACCATAATAATGTCCTTCTAGAGTTGAAGAAGCTTCTGTATACGTGCATCTCTCAGCATAACTAGAGAAAAATCCTCCTTGAACTGGCACTCAAACTCTATCCAATAAATATTCAACTCATCATGATTCTACATATCCAAACTCCACAATATCCTTGGTAGGCCCTAAATAAGTCTCTCCACCAATATCAGCATATGATCGAATGGTTTTCTAACTTGTCAAACAACTTAGGTCCCGCCTCATGCCAGTCCTCAATTTCCTGAGGGTTGGGCTCTCTTCAAAAACTGATGGGTCTCTATCTCTAAAACAGATGGATCACACTCAACTTTCTCTCCTCATTTTCTATTACTGGAGATACCACAAACTACTCCACTTGTGTTGGTACAACTGTTTCACCACCTATATTTAACATCTAGAAAACTGATCCTTATAATGAAGCCACGTCACTGAAGGGATCATCCCTATGATTGAGTTACTAAATCCTAGGTGGTATCCATCATGTAGGAATCCTATAAGAAAACAAAATGTACCATGACCAATGAGTATATCTAGATAACTAAATCATGAAGGACATGGAACCACAAACCATTCCCATATGATGAATGAAGCATTATTTACCATGAAACCAGTGTTCTCAAGTACCTAGTAGAAAAGTAGGTTATCAGTGTATTAATGTATGGATATGTCGGTCGTGATACCAACACTAGATTCTTTAGCCTAAAATCCAAACTCAAAACATTTAACAATGTTTCCCTAAACTAATCTCACAAACTCTCAGTCCTAAGGTACAACCAACCACCTTTGAAACCACTCTGTCATGATTCGTCCTAGTGGGGCCCATGCCACAACCCCCAAGCTCGCCTCCGATTAACAAGAGGGTGGTGACTTGCATCAAATTGGGACATCACTAAAATGGGCGGCATTTCATTAATACTTATACACAAACACACATATCTAAGATAAAAATGTTGAAAGGTAAAAACACTAAGTAAACCATGTTTGCAAACCACTATCCCACAACCAGAGTACAATAGTGAAAGAAAGTATAAAATATAAACTAATCCATAATAAAATACCACCAAAATAAATTTTGTAAACAAGTTCTGGAAAATCATCCATAAAATACCTCATTGATCTGATTTGAAGGTGAGGAACTGAAACTACTGTCTAATGCCATAGGAGTACCACTGTCGGTCTGATCTCACAATGCTCTGTCTAGCCCTAGTCCACCTCGGACTCTGTCAAATGTTCGCTCGTCTACATAAGATATGTCACCTACAGTAAAAGACCGTGCATGGGTTTGTATAAAAATACCCATTAGGACACCCCGAAACTACAAAGGAATACATAAAGTAAAACAACAGGCAGCTCTACAAAAGTATATGACTACATCATATAGCAATGGAATCTAGATATACTCAAACAATACCACACTATTGATGGTATGTCATAACTACTAAATACCAATGCTAGGGATTCAATAAGAATAATTCCATGAATCACTAATTTAGGAGAACACAATCTGGAGTTCAATAGCCCTGATGAAGTCCCTCTGATAAGTGTTTTTCATTAGGAACCACTATGAGAGTGAGAGTGATATGCTGAATGATCTGAAGAGAGTGTGGTACATCAGTGGATGATCATAGCCAGGTCTATAGCGTATACCAACAACTCTATATAGAACAACTCGCTTTGTATAGGATCAATATTTTGGTAGGATAGGTTGAATCAATAAAAAATGCACTACCAAGGGCAGGAATACTGAATATAGGATCTCACACTGGGCTTGTTAGGGGATTCCAACAACTCTATTCAGGATGTACTAGTGAAGGGATCATACTCCTATGAGTATGAAATGATACCAACATGCCTTCAGGTAAACAATAAGGTTAATTAACTCCAATTTATCTCATCCAAGATACGGTGGTTGAGAGGAGAATTTCACGTAGAAAGGGAGGGTTCACAATGAGTTGTAGGCACACCGACTTCATCCCTTGACCCCATGTACTATACATGTAAATAGAACATGTCCCTAGAGATCCCAAGATAAAACTGATTGTTGGCCTAATGAGGACCTTCTCATGACAAGGGTTTAAACGCTGCAGATAGTTCGCCAATTAGATGTATAGTTTGAATGATATTTTCATTTTAGTAAAAAAGCTTGATCTGGGTCCAATCTGGCTTTGATCTGACCTGCCAGACTCGGGCTAACCCACTGACTGACCGGTGCTGGTCCAGCCGACCTGACTTAAACTGGCCGGGCCTGACCGGCTTGTCTATTTGGTCCAACCTATGGGGCCACTGGAGTGTCTCAACACCCATTTCTAACTGGATTCCACACGGGTCGGCCTTATGCACTGCACGTGGTCCACCTGACCATGTGCACCCTGAGTCGACGCAGCGCCACCACGTTCAACACAGTTATACCACTGCATCCGCCTACCCTATAGCATGATACCATCGTATGCTACCAAACACATCTGATCCATATTTTATGGGTCTATATCTCCTTCCACGTGGAGCTGGAAAGCCTCACTACCGTGCTTTGACACCCACCACCGCCTGCGCTAGACGATGGTGCCGCACCATCTATGAGTTCCTAGTCATGCTATCGTGCTCTAATTTTTTGAAATAGAGGAACATATAAGATCTGCAGGTGGTTTTCTTCATCGCCCCGAGCGCGAATTAAAGTCATGAATCAGCCTGATGAAAAAATCACTCGCGGATAGATATCTTCCAAATCGCCTTGATACATCCATCACTATCGTCATCACGCCTCCAATGAGACATCCCGACATTAGATCTTTCATCATAGATCATTTCTCCACGAATCGAAGGCACAAAGATCCTCCATTAGTATACTGTGAAGAACAGATAATGAATGCAAATTAGGGGAAAGAGAGATAAATGAACAAGAATAAAAAAATAACCCATCTTGGCCTTGTTCATGTCATCCACAATCTGTTCATGTTAGAACGTGGAATGAAGAGGAAAGAATTCAAATGTCTTAAAAAATCAACCCCAATAATCAACCCAAAAATAAAATCCCAAATCTTATGAAACATCAGAACCTTGAATCAACCCATTCATTTATGGATAAATATTAATCATAGGAAATAAATAACTGGGAAGGAATTAAATTAAAAAACACTCCCTACCTCTATTCAATTCGATCAATGAAAAAGAATGATTGTTGTGTTGTTACTGTGGAAAATGTCCTTCGAATATGAGGTTCTTAATTCTTGATTCGCCAATCCATCGGTGTTCATTGGAGAGAGATCCAACTCATGTCCTCATAGGATTTCTAGGTTTATGGATATTACCATGAATTCCATGACAATGTTTTATTTAAAACATATTATCACTGCATCAAATAAAAATATTTTTATTCTCGTTACGTCTAAAATATATTTTTCATAGTTAAAACATTTCAGCCAATGTTAGGTCTACCTAAGGTAAAATTGATGCTCTGGATGCAACAGTTACATATAATTTCTAATATGGGAACCCATTTGGATGTTATTCTACTTTTTAGGAAAACCGCTCATGTGTGCTATAAAAATTTAACATTTTTCAATAAATTGTTCTGGTCACACCGGGTCTCAAAATCACATGCCATCTCAATACCTAGTCTCTTAAATTTCCCATTTAATTTATAAAAATAAAACCAGGAAAAACTAGTTTTATTATAAAAGAGATGATCTATGATGAATTTGACATATATGGGATGGATTTATTATAGGGATTATATTAGATAGAGTGCTCAAATTTTCTAATTTTGGGAGGAGTGGAGGTACCCTTTTTTATGTTAGGGAAATGAAAAACAAAGTACTACATAAAATAAATAAATAAAATTTTTATCATAATAATTTCAAGTATCACCAATGCACCCTAAAATAGATGATAAAATGTTATAGGGTTATAATTAAATCAAACAATAACATTTGGTCATGTTTTGGAGAAATTTTAATCATTATCTTTTAGTTAAACCACATCAACTGCATTTTAATTGTAATTGAAAAAACATAACTTTTTAATATAAGAATAAAGAACACATAAAGTTGTTTTTATGAAAATATCTGATTTAACGGTAAAAATAATTTTACAATGACCTTAAATAATAAATTTGATTTACATTATTGTATTGGTTACTAAATAAAATATACTGTTTTTATACTTTTGGATCAGGAAAAAAATGAATTTTACCCTCCAACCATACCATTAAATTCCATAACCCAAAAATAGATTTTCATTTGAAAAAAATATAAGTTTTTTTCAAATCATTTAGGCTTGGGTTCCAAAATAAAAAAATTAGAATAAATTATTTAACTCCATTAAAATTTATTTTCATTATATAGAGGTTTCATAATTTAGTAACTCATTCTAACATCCTGATATTGTAAAAAAATTTATAGTAATTTGAAAATTAATAGCTTCACTATTCAACATTAAATAAACTAATTTAGAAAAATACCAAAAAATCACCCTTACAAAATTTGATATTCTAAATTGAAAAATGATATCAATTTTTATAAATAATATTTTTAAAAGTTGATGAAATTAAATTTAATATCCGCAAATTGAAATAAATAAAACTCATTTTTAAAGAAAATGATTTTTTGAAGCATAAAATAACTTCATTGAAAATTGAGAACATATTTATTATGAATTAATCAATGAAGTTTAATTATGTTAAAACTACATTAATATTTTTCATAATTTTTTTATTCATATTCTTGCCACAAATTTTATTGGCTATTCTATAACATTCACATTTTTATAATAATATTTTTATTGTATATCATTGTTCGCTAAGAACTCGGTGTTGCGTGTTAATTTATCAAAGAATTTAATTTTATTTAAATTAAAATATATCATAAAATCATAGGGTGTCACCAAAAATCAATATGATTTGTTGATATTTGGTAAAATTTATTTCCAATAACACTAAGATAAACACCTTCCCAGGTTAGAGTAGTCATATAACAATATTTTTTATTTTATCATTAAAATGTCACCTTATAAGGCTCTTTACAGAAAAAAGGTAACTATGTATAACATACTGGGATGAATATATTTAGAGGAATCTTATATGACCTTTTCATTTCTATTATATGGAAAAAATGTTCCAAACCATTCAATATTAAATTGAATCCATGAAAATATTACGAAAGATCTACACTGACAATCCTCTATGAGACTAACAGTTTGAGGTTAGAGATATGGTGTTTCTTCATATAAAACTATAGAATAAATCCATGAAGTTTGGGTAAACATAAAAGATTAATTCTCTTTAAATATTCCCTTTTATATTGTTGATATCATTGAGGCAGTGGCCAATCAACTAGTGCAATGGCCTTACCTATCTCAATTACATGACGTGTTCCACATGTCCCTATTAAGGCAGTAGATACCGAACCCAAAACATGTACAAAATTTAAATGTAATGTAATTGGAAAAGTAAGTTTATTTTTTTGGAGAAAATGGTGAGGATCTTAGATCTTAGATAAAAATCAATTTCGAAAATGAAAATCACATGGTGAGGGAATTTGTGGCAGAACCACTAGTTTTAGGATGCAACAATGTAACTAGAAGAAGTGATAAAATAGAAGTACCATCATCTATTTTACTGTATGGATTTTAATTTAGAGGGTATAATTTCATGAATAGGGGAAGAACGTAAATACATATACTTATTTAAAATAAATTTATTTCTTAATGAATATATTTTAAATTAAATAATGTAGTTGCATAAAACTCATGCTCCGTATTTTATTATTATTTTGGACCATTATAAAATATGACTATAATTGGATTTTTTTTCTATAAAGATCATTATCTTTAAAAACCACTGGTAATATACCAATAATATTGTGACTGTTGTGATTATTTTATACTATGGGTTATATAAGATATCTAACTGATACATTATGAATAAACTATGACCTTGATCATAGCACAATGCATTGTTTTATTTCACCATCATACCAATGTATTAAACATGGTTTGTATTAAAAAAATAAAAGTATAATAAAAAACATTACATCATGTTTGGTTCCATAATTTAATTATTATCACTATTAAAATGATTTGTTTCACTTTCATTTATGTTTTTGTTTTAGGTTGGGGAAATTTAAAAGGACCAATATGGAGTTGATGAAAATGTTCCAAATTACGGAGGAATCCAAGAACATATATGGATCCGACCACATATTAATACTGATCCATGCATCAAATTGTGCTGAAGTTATCTTTGGGGATCCAAAATGTTGTGGTATACAATATTTATGAACGAGCCCAGGAAAAATTCATCCATTAAGAGGCCCATCATAACCGATCTGTCCAATAAAAGGAAAATGCACGGAGTGAATGATTACTTGTTTATGTTGACAATAACTATTTTTATATACCATATATTGCCACCATATTTTATAGGGAGAAATTCAATATATCATCCAAAAAGTCATCATTTTTTTTTGAAAACTGAGACAATATTGTCTAGAAGCTGAAAACCCTAGGCCAAGTGGTTTCTTCAAATCAAGTTTCCCAAAACTACATCCCATTTTATCTATAAAATAACACCCTGGCAACCTCAATTAGGAGTTTGACTAGTTGGAAAGGTGCTTCCATTTGGAGTCCCAAAGTAATTATCTACTCAATCTTATATGTTCTAGAGGCCATGGGAAGTGGTACATCATCATAATTGTCATGCTATCCTCACATGGAGTTCTAAACTCCTCATGATCACCTGAGGAGGACATGTTTTAAATCCAGAGCTTCATTTTTATAATATTTTAATGGGATTTTTAATTATATGTTTGTAATTTTTTTTATATTAATAAGTTATGTTTTGGTATTTCATTCTCAACTCATACGATCATGTTTTGGGGTACCCTTTCATGTGATGTTTCACACATCATTCGTCCCTTTTTTCCCATATTCAATTGTGGCATTTTTGGGGTTCATATTCGTAAATTGAACTCACATAAATAGTTCCATGGACATAAACAATAATTTCATCATGAAAAAAATAAATTGAATACAAACCTATACAATACATTGAGTTCTTTGTGTGTTTCCCTAGTGAGTTTTAATTATGATGTCAGACACAAATCAGTCAATCATCGGTGGTAACTAGTGAATCATTTTTTAATTTTGATAGAACCCTAAGAGGAATACTTGTATAAACATCGTAAGATTCTAGTTATAGGTGTTACAAACCTGGGATTGAATGATCATAAAAATTTCTTTTGACCATATAAAGTATGAGCATCATTAGATTTCCCCAGTTTGATCAGGTTTAATTAATCTTGTTCATTTTAGCATTGTTTTATCATAGTCATTTTCGATTATGAACTTTAATCATCTAATTTCATTTTTTCCATAACACCATTCCCATTTAATTTTAATAATCCAAATAGTATTTTTTTAATTAATGATCCAAGGCTCCATCGAGAGATGAACTAGAGTTCCTACTATAGTATAAAAATTCTAGTAAAAACAAAAATAATTTTACATTCTTGAAAATGGAATTAATTTTTTGCACCATTTTTGTGGATCTAAGGTAATTTCTATCTCTATTTCCTTCCATTTATTTATGTGCTTTACTTAATCATTAGTACTCCTTTCAATATCCCCTATCCCTTTTATTTTTTTGTTTTCTTGTTATTAATATCTCTCTATAATTATGTAGTATAAAATTATCATTTATTCTCTCCATTAATTTTATAAGTGTTTTTATTTAATTCGCATTCCAATAAAAATTAGTTAAAATAACAAACAATTAATCAACCAAAATAGACATCATTATTGCATGACAATATCTAGAAAAGAAACACTACATGGATTTGAGCATAAAATTGAAAAATCAATTCACTCAAAAATTAGGTCATCTAGAGTAGGAAATTAATGTAATACTGAGAAACCCCTTGTTGAACCTCATGTGGTCCCAAATCAGTCAAACATTGAACCAAATCAAACCCAAGAAAACATGGATGGAAATAACCAGACTTTTAAATAGTTTACCACCTATGATGTGGAGTACAAACCTCCATACATCCAATATCATAAAAAATTAGCCAATGATGAGCTGAGATCCGGCATTATCCACCTCCTTATTTAATTCCACGGCCTTCCTATTGAGGAACCTCAAAAAAATTTGAAAGAGTTTCACATAATGTGCTCCACTAGGAAACCCCAAAATGTGTCGGAGGACCTAATTATGTTTAGTACTTTACATTTCTCCCTTGATGGTATTGACAAATAATGGATATACTATCTTTCTACCATTATTGTGGGCTGGAATGATAATAAAAATACTATTTCTAGAGAATTTCTTCCATGCCCCTCGAACTGTATCAATTAAGAGAGAAATCTGTGGCATTAAAAAATCACAAGGATAGACCCTTCATGAATAATGGGAGACATTCAAAAGACATTCCTCAAGCTAACCCCACCTCTAGATTAGTGAAAAAATATTAATATAATACTCTTATGATGGATTAACCCCATGGATTGTGGAATGATAGATGTTATATTTGGTGGTTACCTTGATGGTAAAACTTATACTGTTGCTCATGAATTAATAGCCAACCAGACTAAAAATGCACAACAATTTGGTACACAAGAAATTTCACTAAACCTTGGAGTTAATATGTTAATTCATTCATCCCTAGAACAAAAAGTATATCATAAACTTGATGATATACATACCATTATATGGTAATTAGCTCAAGAAAAATTTAATTCACACTCTCCTCTTATTCTATTACATTGTGGTATTCATTCTGATAACACTGATTTTTCTAACAAGTTTCTACAACATCCAGATTCATATGAGTCCTATATAGAACTATTACCCGGATTCCCATTTCATCAAGAACTAACCTTCATGCAATAATTATTATGGATAAATCCAAATTTTAGGTGCCAAACACAACCACAATTCAGAAAAGCGGGAAACCCAAGCTACCCCTATAAGAATTGGTATCGACAATGCTAAGGTATGAAACCTTCTTATCCATAAAAATCTCAAAATAATCTTCCACCTCCCAAATTTGATCCAGACCTTGTGTACATGGTGAAGATAATGGAAACGCAAAACCTCTATTTACAACATACTATACAATTATAAATTCAAGACATGTAAAATATAGTGGGACAACTAGAAAACACCATTGGTGGGATTAAGATAAAGGGTGTTGGACAACTACCATACAAACCTATTACCAATCCAAAAGAAAAAGCTAATGTTTTTTCAATCATACTTCATAGTGGTAAGGATTTTTTCTTCGTCCAATGATTATTCACAATAGGTATGTACCCATCTTGGAAATATTCTTTCTCCACCCATAAAATATTCCAATGGAGAAAAACAAAACAAAAAGGGTTAAACAATTAACATTGATGATTCCCATTAACTATCCATTCCACTTACTTTCCACAAAATACATTTTAGATTTAATTATAATATTGATAATGAAATTGAAAAATAAATAATGGATACATTTAAAAAGGTAAAAGTTAACATCCATTTATTAAATGTAGTTAAAAAATACCACGATATGATAAATTTTCTAAAGAGATTTATACCCATAAAAAGAAGATGAATGGGATTGAGAGAGTCAACCTTGGAAGGAATGTCTCATCATTGATTCAAAATGCATTTCCAACCAAATGCAAGGGACCGGTAACTTCCAAGATACCATGCACCATCGAGAAGACACTTTTTTCAGATTCAATGCTAGACTTTGGTGCTTCAATTCATGTAATGCCTCACTCTATTTAAAAAAAATTAGGTTGGACAACTTGAAACAATTGGAATCATAATAAAATATTCTAACTAAAAAAACACACAAATCTAGAGTGGTCAAGGGATTCCTCATGAAAGTGAAGAATTTTATTTTCCCCATCAATTTCTACATTATTAAGACGAAGGATACCCGAATTCAAGGACATTACCCTCTCATACTTGTAAGGCTATTCTTGAAAACAACAAAGATGATCATCAATGTCCACAACAGTACACTTTCCATGGAGTTCAGAGGATAAAAGGCAAGTTTTAACATCCTTGAGGTTATGAAACAACACACTGAATAAAACTGCACTCTTTCTATATATTTGATGGAAGTGATCTAAAATGATACAAACACAAAATTATCACCTTGACCCATAATTTGATTCATTTTCCTATTTTTCACCCCTAGATGATTTGATTTTTTATTCATGTTTTTAGTGTTGTTTTGGTCGTGAAAAGTGTACATTATGTGCTTTAGTTGATTAGTGTGTTCATTATGAGGTACCCATGATGGTCAACAATTTTACAAATCTCATTTAAATAGATTCTCTATCCTTATAAAATAAATGTGAGAAGATAGACAATTTCATGAACCTCACTCCCCCAAATCTCCTCCCCCAATCCAAAAAACAACATTTCTATAATTAAAACCTATTCCATATAATTTAAAATATTTCTATTTTGAGGGTATGGACCAATTTCCCACCATTATTGCCAATAACCTCTCTCTACAGCAAGAGTCAAAATTGATCGACCTTTTGAGAGAGTGTAAAAAGGTAATTGGATAGACATTGGCTTATATTCATGGGATTACCTGATCTATGTATATGCACCATATACATTTATATGATTAGGCGAAGATGGTAAAACAAGATCAATGCTGGTAAATCCCACTCTCCTTGATGTTGGAAAATGGGAAGACAAAAAATTACTTATTTCTAGGATCATTTATCCTATATTTGATAGTAATTAGGTTAGCATAGTGAAAATTGTGCTTAAAAACTGTAATAAAGGTTGTGTCAAATGAACAGAATGAATTACTTACAACATGTGTGAAAAAACATTGGCAAGTATTTATTAACTATCGTCGACTGAACCAAGGAACAAAAAAGGGCCACATTCATCAACCTTTCATTGAAAAATGCTAGAAATATTGGCTAGTATGTCCAATTATTGTTTCCTTGATGGCTATTTTTGTAACGTCTCGGACCCGGGTGCCACGCAACGGGTGCCCCAAGCCCGGTTCTCCATGTGACCTCAAGCGCATTTCCCCAAACTCCAGAGGCTGCCGACTAGCAGTGAGGGCCCATGTCTAATAGTGGGGAAACTATGCCCTCAATTGTCAATGTGTAGCGCAACGAAATACAAAGTAAACATACAACGAAAACAGAAGTAGTAAACATACACAACTGAAATAAACTACAATAGTAGATATAACCAACAATATATAAGTGATGATGATACATGTTTCATGTTCTAAGAAAATAGCCAGAACATGTTATACATCAATACAGTACAACAAAACAGGAAAAATAGGTAGCAGCGGCATCACAAGCCTAGGCTCGGTCCCATGCCCTCCTACTCCTTAGCAACAGTCAAGTACCTGTATAGGGACTCTTGCCCCTATTTACACCTACAACAACGTAATCCATTTGGGCCGAAATGTGTGACCCAAATAGGGTGTGAGATATATATCTCAGTAGGCACCCACCAAAGGCTCATGCCCAACTTCGTGTAAGCATGCATCAAAAGTGTGCAGTAGTAAAATGAAATAAAGTAAGCAGTACTCAAAAGTAACTAATTGCTAGTTATACTACCAAGTTATTATCCATTTAATCCATTTAAATATTAGAAATCACCCCAGTGCATTTCTAAGTAAACAGTCCACGTCCTCAGACAAGTAAAATCTTACCCTCAGGTAACAGAATCCAACCCATAGGTATAGCCCTCAGACATAACAGAAGTTTCCCTCAGGCGTAGGAAGTTTCGCCCTCAGGCACAAAAGTCAAGCCCTCAGGCACGAAAGGATTCCCTCAAGCGAAATACTACAGCCCTCGGGCTAAATAGTGTCGTTCCCTCAGGCTAATCACAACAACGCCCTCATGCCAAATACAACAATGCCCTTAGGCTAAATAGGTAACCGGGCCATGCCCAATAGGTAAACAAGATGTAACAAGAAATTCCTCTCAAGGAAGTTCTATAATTACTACTTTAAATGCATACCCTTGGGTATCCTGGCCAAATGGCTAAACAGTGAAAAACACCCCGGGGGTGGTTCCGGATCCAAGAAACGATCCCAACCAGCATTTTATTATCACAATTTAATCACCTATGAAATTCTAGGCATTAAATATAACAACGACCTCATCCACACGGCACCCCATCATGGGTTCGTGGCACAAAAACGCCAAAAAACGCACGAAAGTTGGAAAATAAAGACCAAGCCACCTACCTTATACGCCAATGAACGTTATACCCGAACGCTGACTCCAAAAACGCCCAAGAATGGCGTAGCGCTGACAAAGAAAAAAACCCATTCAAATGTAAACAATTTCCCCTCGGTAAAGAATTGGAAAGAACGGTACCCGGAGAGGAGAGGGCTCACCCGTGCGGTTCCAACGGAATCGTCCGAGGTGGAAACTGATTCCAGACGAACCCCTAGTGGATCTTCAAAGGTTCAACCATCCTCCTTGGCTCCAAAATGGCTAAAATGCCTCCTCTGTCAAATGATGAGGCTACTGCCTGTTTTAAGCCAAAAAAGAAAAGTACACAACATGTACTCTTGAGTACACGACGTGTACTTCGTTCATTTAACTGTTCATTTGGCGGCACTGCCAGGCTGTTCATCCATCGACCTGAGTACATAGCATGTAATCTTGAGTTCATGGCGTGTACTGTCACCCAGCTAGCGGCGACTCCACCACCTTATTTTTTAATCCTTCTGACTGACTACACGGCGTGTAAGGTACCACTACACGACTTGTAGTCGGTTACTAAACCCCTCATCGCTGACATGGCTACACGCCCTATGTACTCATTCCAGCACAGCCAAAAGTACACGGCGTGTGGAAAAAGTACACGGCATGTAGTTCCAAAATTTAATAATTTTTCCCATTTTCCATATTTTTTGAAAAACACTTAAGGAAAAGGAAATGAAGAAGCCCGTACCTCAAAAATAAGAACCGGGATCTTAAAAACATCCCCCCTTATAGCAATTCGTCCCTGAATTTCCCTTCCAAGGGTGGAGAAGATAAAGCTCAGAACAGCTCTGGACACTAAGCATATACGTCGGCCTCCCGCTCCCAGGTATCGTCATGCACTCGGCCATGCTGCCATATCACCCGTACGAGGGGAACTGACCGGCCTAAGAGAACCTTCGTGCTCCTATCAATGATACGGATCAGAAGCTCCTCAAAGGAAGCATCATGCTGAAGCTCAATCTCCTTAGGCTGAAAGGTGTGAGACAGGTATGAATGATAGCGGCGCAACTGAGACACGTGGAAGACGTCGTGCATGGCTCGGTACTGCTGCAGTAACTACAACCGATAGGCAACTAGCCCGACTCTCTCCAGAATCTCGAATGGCCCCACATACCTCGGTGAAAGCTTACGTTGTCTCTTGATCCGCTTGTGTCCCTGCCTCGGCGAAACACGCAAGAAAACCTGATCCCCAACCACGAACTTCAAAAGTCATCTGCGGCGATCAGTATAAGATTTCTGATGAGACTGCGCGGTAGCCATCCACTTCTGAATTAGCTGGACTTGCTCAGATGTCTCCTGCACGACCTGTGGTCCCAGTAAAGCTACCTCACCTGCCTCTAACCAGCAAAAAGTTGATCGACATGGCCTACCATATAAAGCCTCGTATGGTGCCATATCAATAGTTTCCTAAAAACTATTGTTATAGGAAAACTAAAATAAGGGTTTATGATTCTCCCAAGAGCCCCCAAAGTCTAGGATGCATGCACGCAGCATGTCCTCTAGCACCTGTATCGTATGCTCCGACTAGAAATCAGTCTGAGGGTGGTATGTTGGGCTCAGAAGCAACTGTGTACCCAGCACCCTCTAAAAACTCTGCCAGAAATGAGACGTAAAGCGGGTGTCCCTATCAAAAATGATAGAACGAGGAACCCCATGAAGATGTATGATCTCTCGGATTTACAACCTTTTGAGATCGTCAACACTGAAGGTCTCCTTGATCGGAAAAAATTAAGCTACCTTTGTGAGTCTATCCACAAAAACCCACACGACGTCATTGCCTCGAGGTGACCTCAGCAATCCCGTCACGAAATCCATCATGACATCATCCCATTCCACTCTGGAATGAGTAATTTCTGTAATAGCCCAGCTAGTCTCTAATGCTCTGCCTTCACCTGTTGACAGGTGGAACACCTAGTAACAATACCAGCTATCTCTCTCTTCATACCCGACCACCAGTACTGACGTTTCAAGTCTCGGTACATCTTGGTAACCCTGGGATGAACTGCCCAAGATGAATAATGAAACTCCCGCATCATCTCCTCGCATATATCTCATGGAACCCATACTCGTCCATGGAAACACAAAACCTCATCATCATCTATCGTCCAACCGGGGGGAGGGTCCTCACTTTCCACTGACTCCCATAGAACTAGGCCTTCTGAATCTGATAGTTGTCTCATCCTCACTCTATCCAGGAGCGTAGATGTCACAGATAAGGAAGAAAGATAAGTATGCCCCTGACCATCATGCACCTCCAGATGCATCTCAGAGAAAAAAGTCATGAGCTTCCACTCACCAAAGGCCACTTGCACTCCATGTATCTGAGTCTTCCTGCTTAGTGCATCAGGTACTGCATTACCTTTACCAGGTGGGTAGGTAAGCTCAAAATCGAAGGATTGTAGGTACTCAACCCACCTTCTCTGCCTCAGATTCAGGTCACACTGAGTAAAGATATACTTGAGGATTTTGTGTTCGGTGAAAACCATGAAATTCTATCCCAACTGATAGTGTCTCCAACAGCACGACGCATGAACTACTGCAACCAACTCGAGATCATGCATCGGGTAATTCCTCTCATGTGGCCTAAACTGTCGAGACCCGTACGCAAAGACTCGATCGACCTGCATCAACACTACTCCTAGCCTAATCCCTGATGCATCACAGTAAACTATATAGCTCTTCCCCTGCTCTGGGAGTATCAGGATCAGTGATCATGTCAACCTTCCCTTCAGGTCCTGGAAAGATGTCTCGCAAGCTTTCGACCAAACGAACTTCACACCCTTATTAATCAAACCTGTAAACGGTGCTGCTATGCGGGAGAAGTCCTATATGAAGCATCTGTAGTAACTGGCCAGCCCAAAGAAACTCAGTATCTCAAACACGTTCTTAGGCTTCTTCCAGGAAACTACTAATCTCACCTTCTCTAGGTCTACTGCAACTCCGGCCTCTGAGATGATATGACCCATGAATAGAATCTGGTCCATCCAAAAGTGGAACTTCGAAAGATTAGCATACATCTGATGCTATATCTTTGTACTCAATACGATCTCATGATGGGTGGCATGGTCGTGTCGAGTGTGAGAGTACACCAAGATGTCGTCCACGAATACAACCACAAACGAATCAAGATACAGATGGAACACACGATTCATCAGAGCCATGAAAACTGTTGGCGCATTTGTGAGTCGGAACGGCATAACAGTATACTTGAATAGACCATACCTGCTCAAAAAATCTGTAAGCGGTATATCCGATGGTCTCACGCGCAACTGATGATATTCGGATCTCAAGTCAATCTTCGAGATCACTCGTTCTCCAAGAAGCTTATCAAACAGATCATCAATCCATGGGAAGGGATATCGGTTCTTAACCGTCAACTAGATCAGCTTACGATAATCCACGCAAAGTCTAAGGGTACCATCCACCTTCTTCGTGAATAGGACCGGCGAACCCCAAGGAGAAGTACTGGGTCAGATAAATCCCTTTGTCTGCAACTCCTCTAACTGCCTCATGAGCTTCTGTAGCTCAGGCGTGGCCATCCTATAATGAGGAATGGACACCGGTGCTGCTTCTGGAACAAGATCGATAGAGAAATCCACCTAACACATCAGAGGTAGACTTGAAAAGTCATCCGGGAAGACATCCCTGAAGAGATCAACAACTGGAGGGAAATCCATCTGACAAGTCCCCTGATCATCCAGATATAAGCTCGCTATCTAGGCTGCGACTCCACCTTGCCCCTGATGCTCTAGTCCAGATCGACTCGCCTGAACATCCCACTCTCCGCCCTCTGGTGACGTGAAACACACTCTGCGACGATAGAAATTTACAAAGGCTCGAAAGGGAACCAACCAGTCCATCCTGAGAATGACATCATAGATCGTCATCTCCAAGACATATAGGTCCCAAAGGAAGTGACACCCTCCAAACTCAAGGGGAACTCCATACACAGACACACACCAGCCGTCCTAGCCCCCAACAGAGTGTCTAGCATCATGATATCAGAAGAAGAAGAAACACAGAGCCCAAGGATCTCCAAAATGGGCATAAATATGAAACTATGTGTAGCACCCATATCAAAAAGTACTGAAGACAAGACAGAAGCTACTAGAATAGTACCTCTGACTGTAGAAGGTCTAGGATTCTTCTCCTTCTAGGTCTGTTGCACTGCATATGCCTGCCCAGTGTCGCAGCCCTACGACACAGCCTGGCTACCCTGAGCTGTCCCGCCCTGCTGCCTCTGAGATCCTAGTGTCTGGCTACCATGGCCACGACCACCATATCTGCATGTATGCCCTGACGTGTTCCAGTTCCCTGACTAGTAAGAATCCACTGGTCCTGCTACCGCACGCAGAGTCTGCACAGAACCCCTCTCACTAGCCACTGGTAGAAACGCCCTACAAAAGCGCTGCAGATGACCCATCTTTCCACAAGCTCAGCACTCTACTGGATCGCATGGACACTACGACCTCTTTTGCCCCTCTCTACCACACTGGTAGCACCTGACCGGTCCACCTGATGAAGCTGACTGGCTGGTACTACCGCCCTGAGAGAAGTCCATCTGTCTCTTCCTCTTGCCGGTAGAAATAGTACCAGTAACTGCTGCTGAACCGCCCTGGCCCACACCACTAGATTCTCGATGGTTCCTCTCTGTGATTAGTGCCTGGTTCACAATCACGTGTACAGTGGGAAACCTGAAAACATTCACCATCCCTCAGATGTCAAACCGAAGACCATCCTCAAAACGTCTGGCTCTCAACTTCTCATCACCCACCAGCACGGGTGCAAAATGCTGAAGATCTGTAAAACGAGCAGAATAGTTCATCATCGATATAGCACCCTGCTATAGATTCATGAACTCTCGAGCTCTATCTGCCGTCAGCGTCTCGGGAAAGAAGAAGTCATAGAAGACTGCCTGAAAATATTCCCACGCCATGTCTCTGTGATGCTCTGACTGGGTGGTGACAACCCACCACCTCTTGGCGGAATCACGCAACATATATGTCGCGATTTTTACCCTCCTCCCTGGAGGCGTCTCAAGATGCTCAAAAATAGTTTTCATCAATCCTTTCCAAGAATATGAAACCTGTGGTCCACCATCCCCTGAAAACGTAGGCAGATGCTGCTGCTTAAAGATACGTGTCAGCTCATCCATAGATGTGGCAGCCTGCGGTGCTCCCTGAACGGTCTGCATAAACCGCATAAAGCCTTCACGGAACTGCACCTCCGCGCCTGTGTCTAGTATAGCAACTGGTGCCGCATCTGGCTCTATTGGAGGATCAACTGGTAGCCCATGGCCCACCATCTCTGGAGTATACTCATTTCCGCTATCCTGGTGAACAACGTGCGGTCGTCTAAGAGGAATGACATTACAAGGTCAAAAACACGCCTTAGATTCAAGATTAACGAGACTAGAAACGAAGGAACCACAAAGGGAACAAGAGGAGAAAGGAATTTAAAAATTTACAAAGCAAGACTACACGGCGTGTACAATTACTACACGGCGTGTACTTGACTTCCCTTCCCCTGCCCGGGTCCTTCAACACAGCTAAGCCCCAGGACTCCTGCTGAACAAAAACTACACGACATGTATATATTCTACACGGTGTGTATGGTGTTATTTTCCAACTTCCCGTGTCGTCTGTGACACGGCCGACTACTCGGATTGACACTAGACGGCGTGTTACACCCACAAACTGCGTGTACACCATCCCGTTTTCCAGCCACATGGCTTACACCACACGGTCTATCCTTGGAAAAAACTACACGGCGTGTCCCATAGGTACACGGCGTATTCAAGGAGGGGTGACACCGAACCGTGTTGTTATTTACAAGGCCAAGTCCCCAGGTCACACTACACGGCGTGTTCATCATTGACACGACATGTTCTATACAGAAGTTCACCGAACTGTGTTGTTAATTACACGGCCGGACTCCAGGTCACACTACACGGCGTGTACAAAAGCTACATGGCGTGTTTTACCAAATAAATCCCTACCCCGTGTCACCGCCCACACGGTTTGTGACACAGGAAGAGACTACACGGCGTGTACTCAGAGTACACAGCGTGTACTTAAAAAGTTCATTTTCTTCCCGAACAGAAGAGCATACACGGCGTGTATAAAAATACTACACAGTGTGTATACTGGGTTTCCAGACAGTATGCCTCAGAAACTTCCCCAGAACCCAAAAAATACTGAAAAACAACACCTAAGTGTCAAATTCCGACTCGTGGGGGCCCATACTCCCCATGAATCAAATTTTGACATCTCATATGTGTTATAACCAATAAACAGTCAATGAAACACAAATTTCCGGTCAATGGGGGCCCATACTCACCAAAAACCAAAGTTTGGCATTCATTCATTAAATAGGCTCAAACAAAAACACCATATCACAAGGCAGGTATTTACCAAGCAGCTATCACAACAACATGCTTCTCTAGCACAATAACTATCACAACAACATGAAAATTATAATGCACCTACACGGCATGGAAACTATGGATGAAATGTGATACCTAGCATGTGCTTATTTGATGCATGAGACGACATACCCTCATCTCATCGAGTTGCAACTAAAGGGAACCCATAGATAAATTATAACCAGCACAATCTCAAAGTGCATCACCAAACGGTGAAAACATATCAACTGTAAAATTGAAAAATTAAAATATTGTAAAACGTGAGGTAGACTGGCTTTTCCCTGTACATGGGTTAGCTACGCCCGGTCACAACTTATTACCAACTATCGTTCCGTCTTATCCCTTAATACGACTCCAAATAGTAAGTCAAAGAAAAGAAACCCCTCTAATACCACTTTGTAACGTCCCGGACCCAGGTGCCACACAACGGGTGCCCCGAGCCCGATTCGCCACGTGACCTCAAGGGCATTTCTCCAAACGCCAGAGGCTGCCGACTAGCAGCGAGGGCCCAGGTCTGATTGTGGGGAAACTATACCCTCAATTGTCAAAGTGTAGCGCATTGGAATAAAATGTAATCATACAATGACAACGGAAGCAGTAAACATTCACAACTGAAATAAACTATAGTAGTGGATATAACCAACAGTATATAAGTGATGATGCTACATGTTTCAATTTCTAAGAAAAAATCCAGAACATTTTATACATCAATACAGTACAATAAAACAGGAAAAATAGCTGGCAGCGGCATCGCGAGCCTAGGCTCGGTCCCATGCCCTCCTACTCCTCAGCAACAGTCAATTACCTATATAGGGACTCTTTCCCTTATCTACACCTAAAGTAACGTAATCCGTTTGGGCCAAAAAGCGTGACCCAAACAGGGTGTGAGAAATATATCTCAGTAGGCACCCACCAAAGGCTCGTGCCCAACTGTGTGTAAGCATGCATCGATAGTGTACAATAGTAAAATGAAATAAAGTAAGCCTTACTCAAAAGTAACTAATTACCAGTTATATTGCCAAGTTATTATCCATTTAATCCATTCAAATATTAGAAATCACCACAGTGCATTTCTAAGTAAACAGTTCACATCCTCAGACAAGTAAAATCTTACCCTCAGGTAACAGAATTCAACCTGCAGGTATAGACCTCAGGCGTAACAGATGTTGCCCTCAGGCATAATAAGTGTCTCCCTCAGGAACAGAAGTCAAGCCCTCATGCACGAAAGGTTTCCCTCAGGCGAAATACTATAGCCCTCGGGCTAAATAGTGCAGTGCCCTTTGGCTAATCACAACAACGCCCTCAGATCAAATACAACAATTCCCTCAGGCTAAACAGGTAACCGGGCCATGCCCAATAGGTAAACAAGCAGTCCGAAGCAATTCCTCTCAAGGAAATTCTACAATTACTACTTTAAAGGCATAACCTCGGGTATCCTAGCCAAACGGCTAAACAGTGAAACCCACCCCGGGGGTGGTTCCGGATCCAAGCAACGATCCCAACTAGCATTTTATTATCACAATTTAATCACATATGCAATTATAGGAATTAAATATAACAACGGACTCATCCACATGACACCCCAACATGGGTTAGTGGCACGAAAATGCACAAAAACGCATGACAGTTGGAAAATAAACACCAAGCCACCTACCTTATATGCTAACGAACGTTATACCAAAACGCTGACTCCAGAAATTCCCATGAACGACGCTGATCTGACAAAGAAAAAAACACATTCAAATGTAAACAACTTCCCCTCGGGAAAGAATTGGAACGAACGGTACCAGGAGAGGAGAGGGCTCACCCGTTCGGTTCCAACAGAATTGTCCGAGGTGGGAACCGATTCCAGACGAACCCCAACGGATCTTCAAAGGTCTGGCTATCCTCCTTGGATCCAAAATGGCTAAAATGACTCCTCTATCAAATGAGGAGGCTACTGCCTATTTTAAGCCAAAATGAAAAGTACACGACATGTACTTATGAGTACACGATGTGTACTTGTTTCATTTAACTGTTCATTTGGCTACACTACCATGCTTTTCATTCATCGACCTAAGTACACGGCATGTACTCTTGAGTACACGGCATGTACTGTCACCTAGCTGGTGGCGACTCCACCGCCTTACTGTTTAAGCCTGCCGACTGACTACACAGCATGTAAGGTACCACTACACGGCGTGTAGTCGGTTCCTAAACCCATCGTCGCCGATATGGCTACACGCCCTGTGTACTCATCCCAACACGGCCAAAAGTACACGACGTGTGGAAAACGGACACGGAGTGTAGTTCCAAAATTTAGGATTTTTCCCCATCTTCCATATTTTTTCAAAAAGACTTAAGGAAAAGGAAATGAAGAAGCCCGTACCTCAAAAATAAAAACCGGGTTCTTACAATTTTGGTTATTTATAAATCCATATAGCCCCTGAGGATCAAGAAAAGGCAATATTTACCTATCCATTTGACACATTTTCATGAAGAAGAATGCCATTTGGTCTATGTAATTCTCATGAAACTCTTCACCGATGTATATTGAGTTTTTAAAGAATACGATGATAATTTCATGGTATATTTTAAGGTTGATTTCACATTTTATGGCACTTCCTTTGATGATTATTTTTCATAGCTAGGTTCTATCCTCCAGCATTAATAAAAAAATGATCTTGTAATACATTATGAGAAATTTTATTTCATGGTTGAGTATGGGATAGTTCTTGGTCATGGTATGTCAAAATCAGTAATTCAAGTGGATAGATAAGAAATTAAATTAAATTCAACCCTTATTTATCAAAAAGGTTTCTCTGAGGTGTGATCATTATTGGGTCATGCTGGTTTTTACCACTGATTCCTTGAATAATTTAATATGATTTCACTTCCCTTGTATCGATTGTTACAAACAGTTTCTGATTTTTTTAATAAATTTGTGAGAATGATTCCAATTCACTTAAAGGAGTCTCACTTTACTTCCAACATCCTACCACTATGGTGGGATCTTCCCTTTGAGATTACGTGTGATTCCTCTAACTTTGTAGTTGGGTATGTTTTATCAAAAAGGGAAGAAAAGTCTCCTCGTTTCATTTTTTATGCATCGTGTAACCTTGACCCTTCCTAGGAAAACTAAAAAACCACTTATTATATTTTCCTTGTAAAAATTACTTTAAAGTCTCATTGGGTCAAAATCATTTCTTTACTAATCATACAACCCTTTGTTTCCTCCTAAAGAAACCTGAAGTAAGACCCTTTTTATTTTATGGATACACTTATCTAGAACTTTGAAATTGAGTTTTGAGATAAGATAGGACTAGAAAATGTTGTACCTGAACAAATTAGTAGAACTTCCCCACCACTATACCACCGTATGGACTCATCCCTCCCCGTTGGAGGTATCTTCCCTCATGAAAATTTTTCTGATGTTGTGGACCTTACCCTCATTTGCAGACATTGTCAATTTTATAGAAACATCTACGGTTCCAATTTATTTCATCACATAACAATCCTAGATACTTAAGAATGATTGAAGATGGTACATTTGGGATGAAACTTACTTATTAAGGATTTTTAGTGACCAATTGTTTTGGAGGTATAACTCTGACCATGAGTTCACCTCTATTTTGACCTTCTTCCACACCTTGGCTTGTGGGGGACGCGTTTTCTCTCAATATAGAGCGTGAAATGACCTTGAATCAAGAAATTAATAGCCAATATTGTATTGAGAATCCCATCCATTTTTATGATTTCTAATCGATGTCAATTCACAAGAAATATCTCTAAGAAGAATGAAATACCCCAAACAACCCATGTTAATTTTTGAGGTATTTGATGTATGGGAATTGACTTCATGGAGCTGTTTCCAAATTCATTGGGAATTTTTTACATCCCATTAGATAATGACTATGTCTATTAATGGGTGGAAGAAAAAGCTACAAAGGCTCATGAATCTCGAGTGGTTGTTTATTTTGTTAGGTCTCAATTTTTCAGTAGGATTGGTTTTCAAATATTCATCATTAGTGATCATGGTTCACATTTTTGAAACCATAACATGTAAAACATGATATGTAAGTATGGGGTTGTTTATAAAGTTTCCACTTAATATCACTCCCAAACTAACAGATAAACAGAAATCTCAATTCGAGAAGTTAATAAAATCATGGAAAACATGGTTCACCCCAAAAGGAATGATTGGAGTTTTTCATGGATGATACACATTGAGAATAATGTATAGATTTTAAAATATGAATTAGAATTTCACCATATATGATGATGTTTTTAAAGGCTTGTCACCTCCTGGTGGAGGTATAACACAATGTATATTGGGGTGTGAAACATTGTAATTTCAATCTCTCAAATATAGGTAATCATAGGAAGTTACATTTTCAGGAGTTGGAAGAAATTTTATGTGATAAATATGAGTACAAAAGAATCTATAAAGAGAAAAAAAAGGCAATCCATGATGGGATGAT
Source organism: Viscum album (assembly GCA_963277665.1). NCBI lineage: Eukaryota > Viridiplantae > Streptophyta > Magnoliopsida > Santalales > Viscaceae > Viscum > Viscum album. Next base: position 237,594,465 of record OY728159.1, read on the forward strand.
TCATCAGTAGAAGTTTTATATTGGTGAGAAGGTCCTCATCTATAATTCCAGGCTAAAGCTACACCCCGGTAAGCTTTGTTATTGATGACCCAGTCCTTATAATGTCACTAATGTTTACCCTTTTTTGATATATAGGTTTTTCATGTAAATATTGGGAAGAGGTATACCATCAATAGGCATATTATCAAACACTTCTATAAGGATTTTCCAAATCATCTCATGGAGGAAATCCAACTAATGGAATCCATATATGACACCACTTAACAGCTGGTCCCCTCTCCCCACCTATATTTACTTGTCTATTTATTTAAAATACTTTCATTGAGGACAATGTATATTTTAGGTGTGGGGTAGAGTGAAAATTTATAGTTAGGATTAAGAGAACAAAAAATGTGTTTTCATTTTTTATTTATTTTGTGTTTTTAGATACAAATAGATCTTAAATGGAATATACAAAATCATTTTTCATGATTGAGTTGATTGAGTGTAAAATTCCATTATATGTTTTTTTAAATGTTTTCCAAATTAATTTTTATATGGAATGATATTTTAGACTTTTTATTTTCAAATCATTCTTAGGATTTTAATGTGGTTTTAAATCCCATGCCTCATTAGCACAGACCACTATCTTAATCTCCTACCTGAGAGACATTATGAGACCTTTATTTTGTATTCTACCTTTTAATCACTTTCTTAAGAGTATTATATCTTGTAGAGAAACTATAATTTTCCTTAATTCTATTTGAAATGATATGATTCAAGTATGCTACATTCTTGATAGAGGAAATCATTCAGCGAATATCACTTTGTACAATTAACCTTTATTATCACACACCTTAACATTTTACCCTTATCAAGAATTACAGACCATGAAATGCCTCTTAGGTAGACAACTTATATGCTAATTTATCCCTACCTACCCATATATATTGTATAATCATGTTTTATTTTCAGAAAGTCTTGGGGAGTGTATGTTTTGATGGTAATTATAGGGAGAGAATAATTGTTATGGTTTGATATTAAGGGTGCTTAAATTGTTCTTGGGCAGTGGGTTCACAAGCAATCTTACATCATTGTTTTGAAAATGCTTCCCTCTTTATCTCCATAATAAAATATATATTAAAAAATATAATTCTATACATAAAAAAACAGAAAGAATAAAAAAACAGGTAAAAGGGGATATTTGATCATTATTACCCACTACTTGGTTATGACCCAATCAAATTGACAACGGAGATAGGGATTTTGAGGTGATACACATGGTGATGGGTTGAGAGTGTATATTCATCATGAACACTTGAGGAATTTTGACATTTTTTTATGTAAGATATTCATCACTCCTCCTCTACCATGTATTTTTAAACATTAAATCCTACCAGCCCTTGAACCTCAGAACAACTTGTTGGATGTCCTCTTGAGTAGAACACGATTTTCTGCGGTAGAGAACTTATAATCTGGGTTGGAATATGTTAATATCGCATTAATTCTGGGAAGAGAAAATAAATCCAATTAAATATGGTCGATGAGTAAATAGTGAAAATTTCTTGGTGAGGTATGTTGCGACATGTTGCATGGGTGAACAAATGAAGTTGAAATTTTTTGAAAGTGAGAGACAAAAAATGATAGGAAAATTAATTCCATAAATGAGAAATGGTGAATTTAATTTAAAAAGAATCTCAGATGATTTGAAACCTATGATTTCGGAATGGCAACTGATTATGATAATATACATTTCCCTGGAGTACAATGGTTTAGGTGTTAGGGTGTGATCGTACAACGATTCACTGTTTTATTTCAGCCTTATACCAATGTATTAAATGGGTTTTGTATTGCAAATTAAAGTATAATAGAAACATTTATCTTCATATTTTATCCTATAATTTAATGATTATCACTGTTAAAAATATCTATTTCACTTTTTTAAATATTTTTGTTATTGGTGGAAGTGATTTGGAAGGCCCAAGATGGAGTACATGAAAATGGACCAAATTGCGCAGGAATCCACGAAGGTCTATGGACTCAACCACATACATATACTTATATTTTCATCTAATAGGGCTTACATTTTGTGTGGTAACCAAATATTTAGAAGGATACAACTTTTATTGATGATCCCAAGACAAATTAGTCTATTAAGAGGCTCAACTGAATTGATCTATCCAATAAAAGGAATCTTCACTTAGTAAAAATATTGCCTCTGTATTTTATAAATATCTCTTATTATATACCATAAATGACCTCAAATTTGGATGGGGATATATCAAAGATGTATTTGAATAGGTCATTCATTTTTTTAATTCTAGATAATATTTTCAATTTGCCGAAAACCATGGTCTAATTGGTTTCTTGAAATTAGGGTGCCCAAAACCACCTCCCATTTTAGATATAAAAGAACGCCGCATGCACCTCATTTAGGAGTTCAACCAGGAAGGAAGGTGTTTCCACTTTTTGATTCCAAAATAATTCCTATACTCAATCCTAGATGTTTTGGATTCCATTGGAATTTCTACTTCATCATCATTGTTTTTCTCCCCTCCCATGGAGTTATAAACATCTCGTGATCACCCGAGAAGGAACATGCTGTAAATCCCAATCTTTATGTTTGAAATATTTGAATGGTATTTTTAATTCTAGTATTTATGTTGTTTTTATTTATATTATATTGTTATTTTATTGAGGTATGTTCTGTTATATCATGATCTACTCAAATGATCATGTCTCGGGGTACCCTTACATGTGATGATTCATACATCATTCATCCCTTTTTCTTCCCCATTTCAATTGTGGTGTTTGTGTGGTTCATATTAGTCCATTAAACACAGATGAAAACTACCATGGAAATTTAAATTCATGTTATGTTAAAATAAAATAACATACAAACCATGACCACACATCTATTTCTTTGTGTGTTTCGTGGGTGAGTTTCGATTATAAAGTCAAACAAAAATCACTTAATCATCATTGGTAACAAGTGAATCATTTTGTCATTTCAAATTGTCCCTAGGAGGTATCCTAATATAAAATCTATAACATTACAGTTATAGGTGTTACGAACTATGGATTAAAAAATCATAACCCTGTCTCTTGAAGTGATGAAGGAGGAGCATCCTGAGATTTCCCCGGGTAGATCATGCTTAATTAATCTTGTTTATTTATACTCTGTTTTATCACTTTCCTATTTCTATCATCATATTTAATCATAATATACCATGTTTTTTAAAATTCCATTAACCATTAATTTAAATAATCAAAACCTTATTTTTTTTAATTAATGATCCAAGTCTCCATCGAGAGATGACCAAGGGTTTCAGCTATACTGCATAAATTCTAGTAAAAAATAAAGAGCTAATTTGAATCACTCAACAATGTGATCAGACCTAAAATAGTAGGATCATAAATTATGAGCATCCCTTATAGGATCTTACAAGGGAGATGACACCACTGTAATTTTTCATTGAATAAGTACATGTTGAGATGCAATAACTAAAATGTGAGAATAACAATTTCTAGAAGAACATCTGTCTTTTAGAGGTAACTTACAAAACTATAATCATCAAACCACCCTATGAATGGACTTCCATTACACACTATACCCTTAATATGTATTCCAAAAAAGGGGTTATGTTTCTAGAACACAATAGTATATAAATTTCATTTTTAAATAATATAGTCTTCACTCCAATAATTTTTCCTTCTTATAAACATTATATATATACATAATAAAATACACCTGAGTAGAAAAAGAAAGTGATAGAATAAGTTTTTGATACATAGACACTGAAATTGTATTATTTTGAAAAATATATATGTTCAACTATTCTTAAAATAATTTTTATGATTAATTCAATAACATGAAATTAATATTTATTTTCACATAGATGTTATAAAAATTATTTTTTATTGGAATTCATTATATATCCTTATGTTAAAAATAATTAAATATGTTGTATAAGAAATATTAGTTTTTATGTGGAGATCCCAAGTCATGGATCAAGTGGTAGATCGATATAAAATGGTGGAACAAGACTGGTTACATGACATAACATTATGAAGTTGTAAGTAATTCCAACCAGTGGACCTCTTCATATAGTGGAGATAAAAAAAGTAATGGGAGATATGATGGGTAAAGAATAAAACAAAGATGATGAAAATAACAACTGTGATGGTGGTTTAATCAAAACAAAATTCTGATAATAAAGAAAATCCAACTACATGACATGTGTTCAATTAAACAAACATCATGTATCATTTCTCATGTCATGGTTAGGGTTTCCACTGAAGTTAAAAATCAAACATCATGTAACCTAAAGGCACATATCATTAATGTTCGTTAGAGAAAGATTGATTTTTTATATTGAGTAAACTTTTTGTGATGTTTGATTAACAATAACACATATTTATATTGAAAACTAAACTCATTGGTGTGTACCCATGTATATTTACAGTTAATCCATAATCCTATGCATTGAGTGGTCCATAATTAACAACATTTATAATGATGGCAAGGCTTGGGCTCCCATAATAGTAAACACCCCGTTTTCCCTCTATACCCTTATGTGAAATAACCAATTAGACATACCATGTAAATTTAATCCACAAATATATATGGTATCTATAAATTACATAATTTTAGATAAGTCATACACCCCATTATTTAGGAAGTAGATCCCATTAATTGTGATATCTGTAGGGGTTTACATATCTTCTAACCTGGGTGTTAGATTCTAACACATGAATTTTATATATTCAGATTTTACTTATTTGAAATAAGATGGTTCATATATTTCATTCCCCTACAATTTTAAGTGAGTTTTTTTTGAGTTGGTAGGGTCCTATATATTAAAAAATATAAAGATATAAAGTGTAAGAGATCGTTGTGGAAAACACGGGGTTGATAACCCCATTGAAACATATTGATATCTAGTCATGGGTTCTTTTTTGACTTATTAGAGTATATAAATCCCATTTTTAGTGAGGTGATGGTCGTTCACATATAGATTGGGAAACCCCCTCTATGAATTCAAATTTTAAACATAGGGTTATGGGTCTTCCATAATGGGAGACACCCACAAGAATGATATGTAATATTCATTGAGGTAAAATTTCCTCATTATTATTACAAATGGGTATGATAAAAGTAAAAAAATTGGTATCTTTAGTGATTTTTATTTAGTACTGATTGAGGTATTATACATTAGTTTACATGTACAATCTCTGTAGATATAAGATGTGGTTGTTGATATTCTAATTATACTTGGTTTCCTTTATTCACTAAAAAATATTTGTCTTCATCATTTTTTAAGCTAACATGTTTTTCTTTACCTCACTTATGATTTTGAGGCATCCTACAAGGTATGTTTATTCTCACGGCTGCATAGAACCGGTGCCCCCATGTGTTATGTTTATGAAGATGATGAACTATTAAATAGAGACATTGGTTTTCATATTACTGATTGATTTGGAGACTAGTGGTTGTTAGTGGTCATCATAATTATTTATACTCGATTTAGAGTTTTTTTGTGATGTTGAGATCACTTTCTCTATTGTTTTATGTAAATACTATGACCTTTTTGAGTTACCATTTTTCTTAATTTCATTCAATAAATTTCGCTTTGGGTTATTTTGTGGTATTTTTATGTCTTATGAAGACATAGATGATATTTGAGGAGGAAAAAAGAAGGAGGAAAGTAATATAGCTGTTACAATAACATAGGGTTCCCAATTGGGTGGAACCAAGAACACTGTGGACCCAAGTGTACTTTAGGGCCACAATTATCCTCCAATATTACCCAATGTATGTATATAAAGTGTTATGTAGAGTTTCATGTGTTTTTTGTATTTGTCACATAATAATATATTTCACCATTAATATAAATCCATAAATTGATTTTACTAAGTATTTTTGTTTTATTTTCATCAGTGAGGGCTTCTATCAAGATATTTATTCCCTCTCATCTTATATAAGTGAATAAAAACCTAAATAATAGATCACAGTGTGTCTGATTGGTATTGAAATTATAGAATAAAATAGAAATGTCCCATGAAACTCTCCAATATCTTCTCCTTTTTGAATTATTGACACAATTAGATATAACAACATATATCAATAACTAAGGAGTCTATATAACCATCATAACTTTTGGCTTCTTAATTGTCAAGATGCTATAGTGGATTAACTTATGAGATTCTATGCATGATTATGGTTTGTAATTTTATATTCAATATTCCTTAATATCTGAATTCTAAAACCATAAAACTCCATGTATTAAGAAGTTAAATAATTCTAGATATGGAATATTTTCTTCCCCATAGATTTAAAGGAGTGTTATGAAACTAATATAGTAGCTGAATACCTTCACCCTCTTATATTCTAAATATTTAAATAAGAAATAATGTAGCTCCAAGTTGACATAATTTAAAAAGGGTTGTTTTCAAATAATAAAGAATTTTTTATTATCTTTAAAAATTTTAGGGTATTTTATAATTTTCATTATTTAAAATATTTATAATTGAATGCCTCAATTATTTTATGAGCATCCTCAGATGTATTAATTGATTTTTTTCATACCAATTTTTAACATATATTGAGTGGTTAGACTATATAATATTTACTCATGTTTACTATTTTCATATATTCTTAATGTGTAAAATTTATCATATTGAATGTTTTTTCCATTATTTTCATACATAGAATGGTTTGTTTGATTTTAGTTTAATCTATATCATTATAAACATCATTATTAATGGATATAACATTTCAAATAGAGGCTTTCATAGGTACTCTTCATATTGATAAATAGGTTAGTGGTTGGAATGGGTTCATAATGACCTATATCATTATCCCTTTTCCCATTTGACTTGGGATGTCCTAAAGGGCTACTAAAAAATGTTATACAGTATTACCATTACCCTGGTATGGTTTGAAGGTCTGTAACTTATTAAACACAAATCAATATATGTATTTTTAGTATATAAATAAATGTGTGAGAATTTACTCCTATAAAGTATGGTAGTGGTAATTTTTCTTGAACCTTAATCTACACCAAATACAGATATCCCAGGTATATATCCTACCTATAGTGGGAGTTACATGTAATTCGATATCTTTATACTTGACTTGTTTGACATATAATGTTGAATTTTTTTCTTTGAACTTAATTTATATATAAATATATTATTTATATATAGGTGTTTTATTATATAAATCATATAGGAGTGGGGTGAAAACTCCCTAATAGTTATTTTTATACTCACACCCTCTCAATTAAAATATTGGATTCATGTCAATCCTTTATTTCATAACCCATGTGAAGGTAATGCAACAGATCAAGGGAGTTATTTTTACATGGAATATAGAGTTTGGGTTGTCTCTTTTTTGGATTGTTATTGATGGATAGGGAAATGGAATGAGTTATATTTTTAATGATATATTGGGGATTGATTTCCTAAAGACTCGCCAATTTTGGAACTTAAATGTCACATTTTCCTTGGTCAAAATATATATATATATGATGTTGTTTTTAGTTTCACTATATTTATAAAATATATGGATATTCTTGGACACGGGATGGATTTTGACTCCTATTGATATCATGTTACTCATTTATTTGGGTTATGTTTTTCTTACGATACCATTACCTATTTGGTTATACACTATGTATATTTAGGGATGAAACAAGGTCACAATAGATATACGCGTACACCAAATATAGTTTAATATATATATTCAAAGGGGAACCCCATATCTCACTCATATATCATTCAAACCCAATAATTTATGCCAGCTTCTGGTAACCGGGGGTGTACCATAGGTAATTTTGAAACCCAGCCCAATATTGATTTGTCAATCAGGTTATGGACATTACAATTTGATATTGAAGCACACCTTAAGGATTTTTTGGTATTGGTCCTGTTAGTAGCTAGGTGGTTGAACTGTTTTTAATCCTGAAGTAGCCAATAAATCTACCTAAAAAGTAAAATTATTGTAGATTCATGAGTTACAATGTGTAGTCTTGTACCTAATTTGATTCATTTTTTATGTATTAATTATATTATCGAGTCTCTTCATCTTTATTATCATTAATAAGCAGTCATAATTGAAGTAGTATGATACATAGTGTGATTTCATGTGTTTGTTTTTATTGTTATTAGAACAAATTTATGATCAATATTAACTAAGGCATAAACAATAAAAAATAGCATCACTCTATATATTTTCTCTTGATGAAATGTTTAATATGGGTTTATAGTTTTTTATTTTAATGAATAACCACCTATTATGATATAAACCATTAGTTCTATTTATTTTTGACTTAATGTATTATTTATTTTATTGTAAATGATTTCCAAAGTGTATAAACCTGTTTTAAAAAAATCAAGTACTTCTAAGTAAAATGAATTTTGATAAAATAATGTAAAGGTGAGAGGGAAAATATGGTTAAACTTAACCTCATTAGAATTGTCCAAATATTGGATTACCTTCTATTGGAACAAGGTTTCCCTGTTTCTATATACATTATTATAGAAAATTCCACTAACAATCCAATATTTTAAAACACTTTACCTTATGATTCAATGATTTTATTACAAAGTTTTTTTATTTTTATTAAATTTGATTATTTCCTAGTTTGATAAAAAATATATGATTTTGTTGATAAATGGATTTAAACTAGATTTTTAGTGAAATTATTTTTTTGAAATAACATATAGAATCCTACATTCAATTATATTTTTTCATGAATTTCAGGTTTCTAGGAAGAAAAACATTAAAGGGAACCATGTGTATTTGTCATCTCAGCTCTATATATGTGTTACCCTGATTCTTCATAGGTTTAAATTATTGGATATGTATGATTCAATCCACTTATGTATATGTTTTACCATTCATGTAAATGTGTAAATATTCCTCCCCATATATGTCATTTTTGACCAATAAATGTGTTATTTCCCAGCATATGTGTGAACCATCTTCTAGGTATATGAGATTTGGATCTATTTTTATATCATTTTTAATTGTGTACATGTAAATTGGTTATATATATGATTCATATAACAATATATTTGGGTGATTCTTCATATATGTATGTGTTATTTTCACATTTTTATGTTCCATACATTTGTAAAAAAAATTCCAAAGGAATTTCACGAATAGACATTGGGGGACTCCCCTATACAGAAAGATGTGACTTAGAGCTAAAACATTAATATTCATGAAACCAAATAGTGGTTTTACAATAAATCATTATATAAAAAATAATAGGACAAGAGTAAAGAAACAATGTTTTAGATTTTTAGGAATTCATGATTGTTTGGATATTTGAAGTTGTAAGAAAAAAGAAACATTCCAAAATTGAAATGAATGATTCTTAAAAGGGATTGAATGATTATTGGAGTTGGATATAATTAACCTTAAAGAAAGTATATAAGATTGGAAAAATGATATTCCCCATCGAGTTCATAACTTCTACTACAGTTTATTATAATCATTTTATATTCTATCTTCTTTGGTACTATAATTATTTTTTCCACTCCATTTATCTCTATTACCCTTAGAATTGAGTTGTAAGTCTCATTTTATTAAGGTATTGAAGTTTCTACTTTTATAATGTTTATTCTTAGACCCTTAATGAATGATGGATCTATTTTTATTAAACTTGTATTGATATTCAACAGAAATTCCTTTTTTTTGAATGTTGTCATGTTTGGTTTATTCTTTTATATATTTTATTTCTTTTATCAATGAACTATAATGACTATTTACTTGATTTTAGGCTATATAAATTTGAATATTTTGAGTATATTGGTGAAGTGATCATCCATCATTAGTACTAGTGGAATGGATTGTAACAATGAATATATTATATTTTTCACCTTTTAGAAAAAACATGAAGTATATGAGATATTTTCTTACATGAAACCTTGAGTCTATAGTAACCAAGATATAGAAAACCATTATAAGATAGCCATTAAATCGGAAGGCTAGAATAGTAATATTATATTTATGAAGAATATGTATAAATTTTTTTATTAATGAAAAGTTGTTGATTAATTCATAATAAATATGTACTCAATTTTCAGTAAAGTCATTTTACGCTTCAAAAATATGTTATCTTCAACAATGATTTTCATCACATTTTTACATGAAAACAATACTATTAATGTACAACATTTTTTTAAATTTTAATTTATCAATTTAATATCATTTTTCAAATAAGAATTTCAATATTACTATAGTGTGAATTTTAATTATTTGTCAAAAAAGATTTACTTTTCAATGAAATGTGAAAAATGTATAATTATGTAAAACATATTATTTCATTACGACTAAATATTTGATTATATTTCATATTTTTCTTAAATTAACCTAATTATAAATTGAATAGAAATAATATAATTAATTAAAAAAGATTAATCATTGTAATTGATTTTAGTATAAGTTAATTTTGGGGTGCAAAAAAACATTTTTATTAAAAAACTATTTTTATGTATGTAATGTCTTCATAAATTTATAAATTAAATTAAAGACTATTGTTTATAATTTTTAATAAAATTTATATATTATATATTCAATATAATATCAACATTAATTTGATGGTTTTAAAAAGGTAAGTAATTTCATTCAATTTAGTTTTATGGTTAAAAATACGTTTTTCAAATATGTATTTTCATTGTGGTTTGAATGATTGAATAAAGTTAAATTATTCCAAATTTTGATATTTAATGTATTTAAATGGATTCCATATTTGGAGTCATTATAATTAATATAATTTGAATAAGTAAATATCTTTTTTTGTCATTGTGAATACTAAATGAAGTAAAAGTGTGTTACGAGGGTTAAAGTTAAAACGGGTTTACCCGGCGTTAAACCATGAGATAATAGTCTGATCGACAACCATGCTTATAAAATTCTTATTGGTTGAATAAGTAGAAAATTGTATTATATAACCATCCAATAAAATTAATTTTAGAGCCATGTTGCTGTGAAAGTAACCTTATATTGTTTAAATCATTTTAGAAATTCTACATGTCTCCCACCCCTCACTTATAAAAGGGAATCCATTCACATTAATTATTCAAACCATGTTAGAATTATATATAATTAAATAACTTATAAAAAATACCCTTAGAATAATTACCTTCATATTATATATTCTATACTTCTTTTATGTCTAATTCTTCATGGCATTATGAGTAATATAAACGATGTCTTTCAAAGAAGAGGTATAAATCTTAACCAATTGTTTCAAATTTTATCTCTTAATATACTTCATATAAAATTTTTGTATCCATAAAAAATATAAATATAGTATAATAAATATACATATATGTTGTTATAATGATTTCACAGCCATTTACTACTTCCCCTCAATCTAATGGGAGATGAAAGTATCACTCGCGCCTACGTGTGGACTACCATGTTTACAAAACTATAAGACTCATTTTACACCACCATAGTTAATGGGTATTTATTATGATAGATATAATTTTTATATATAATATTGATGGTATAATAATTATAATGTAAATATGAATTATTTTTTAACTTTATTTAATTACATCCGTCGAAAAAAGGAAATGCCACCCGTGACTTCGTACGGACTACCATCCCCACATAGTTATGTGAATCGTTATATATAATTTCATTATAATAAGGGTTATAAATATTTATATAATGAATATATATGATATTCATTTCATTATTAACATTATTTATAAGAATTAACCGTGATCAATGTGAATGTACAAAAAAAACTAACCAAAAAAATATGAAAAACAAATCCTCTTACTCCTAAAATAATGATTGAAATACATTATTATTAATGAAAAAGTGATAAGATGTTATAGGTAAACCATGTGTGGTATTATAGGTATAATTAAGGTTTGGGAATATAACTATAATAAATTTAAATTTATTATACATGTGGTTAGAGTGCTTAAAAAGAAATATGGACTATTGTTAATTGTTTTATCATAATTTCTCTTCTTTGGGACATGTTTTATTGTTATTAAAAAATTTCTAATTACTATGTTGTATATAGTGACCATGATTTTATTTTGGAAGAAAATTCAAGAACCATACTAGTTTAACCCAAAACCGGTCACCTGAGTCGGCTCGAGATAAGGGTCGAAGGGCATTCCCAGTCCCCATAAGTTGTAAAGTAGTGTCAGGGAATCGACAAAGAACCAAAGGGAATGATTTATCTGAATATAAATAAAAAAATATCATAAATAAAAAGTGGATCCAATTTAAAATAACATTTATACTTTTATAGAGTAATCTTATCTTATACAATGATTGATAAACATAACCAACCAAGCAATAAAACCCAAATTGAACGTGATGACTACAAGATCTCCAAGTGGACTCGAAGGTCACTCTCTAATTCCAAAACCAACTATCACCAATGGAGATCGATACCAAGTTGGAACCTACACCATGGGTTAAAAATAATAAATAATAATATCCATGAATATTAAAACTCATTGGGTTTACCCGAACAAATCTATTCCAAATTCACTTCCATTAAATAAAAGAAGCATCAACTTCAGTTTTAAAATAAAATATTAAAAATTGAAATTTTCAACACATTTTTTCACATTATAAAAAAATAGGGTTTGTTTCCCATTTAACCTATAAAAAAAATCCATTCTAATAATGATAAATAATCATTTTGAAGGATAATTCAAAACATTTCATTTAGAAAAGGGAAAACATAGTAAAACACTTTTCAAAACTTTTTCCACAAACACTTGAAACCATTCTATAACTTATAGAAAAACCCACAATATAAAGGAAACCATTACCATAACATATTTTAAGAGAAATATAAAATATCACACAAGAGTACCAAACCAAAAATTGCATCCCAGTTTCCCTCTTTAGATAACTAATTTCTGCGGTACATGGGTGAACCAAGGATACCGGGAAATAATCCTAAAAATACTATGAATATTGACTCATCCCGATGGCATACCACATTCAATGACATAATTAATTCCCACACTCTCTATATTACACAACTTGGACTGACCGAGTAGAACTATCTAATAAAAATAAAAAATATCCCCTACTATGGGCCACTATCTAGAGTAGATTTCTAAGTTAGTGCATAAATCCTTCTCATAAAATTTTCTAACTGTACCAACACTACAGGTCAATATTCAAAATTAGATAATCCAATCAATATAAGAAATAAATAACACTTATACATATATCACACACATGATTATATCACACAAGCATCATGCTGAGTCACCATAATGGTCAATCCCTTACCTTAATAACAATTTATCTCAACAAAGTCCACACTAAGGATCTCCCATCCCACTCAAAGTAAATGGATCATGAAGAGTCCACAGCAAGGACATCTCATATTGTCAACATAAATGCATCATGAAGATTCCACAACGAGAACATCCCATTCATTAATCATGAACAAGGAAATAGTATTATCAAATGAGTTTTTTTTACCAAAACCACTTTCATTAGTGTGCCAAATGGGCCTCAAACATCATTCAATGAACCACCTTTTTTTAAATGAACCAATTCCACCTTTCCAAAAATGTTCAAATAAACCATTTTTCCTTTCACGAACATTTAGAAATATTTCATTTAAGCACTTACACTAAATTTTAAAACCAAATCCATATTCATTAAAATGCTAAACGAGCCACAAACCATCATCAAATGAGAAACCATTTTAAAAAACTTGAATATACCTCTTTAAAATTTAAAACCACTTGTAAAACCTTTTAAAAAACCCAAATAATATTTCCAAATTCCAAATTTAAATTTAAATAGCCAAAACATGCTTTAAACATCCTTAATCACTCAAAATGGTTAAAGAAGAATTTTATCAAAATATAGTGTGCAACATTTCACAAAACAATGAAATATTAATCAAAACTATTAATATAACCACCTTGTTTCACATAAAATAATTATTCCAAAAAAACATATATTACTAATTTAAATACAATGATGGAAGAAACTAATTATTCTTCAATTTAACGGGAATGTGCAATTGGGAACCTACCTCAAACCACATGTTCTTCAAAAAGGACAACCTTTTACAACTCTACAATGGTTCCTAGAGGTAAGAACATCCAATAAAAACCATAAACATATAAAAAAACTTTTTTCAAATCAATGAAAAATGAAACCTATATAAAAGAATCCAATGAAGAAGAGGAAATATATAGAACAAGGAAGAATAAGGGAGGATCTCCCTCTGGGTTGTAAAAACTAAGATAAGAGTAAAATGGGTGTTTTGGGGTTAATGTAATGATATATAATAATATTAATTTCAAATTTTTAATAACCTGGTGTAAGAACCCAGACTTTCTTTTCAGGTATGTTTTCCTTTTTCTGGAGTTTTTGAGAAAAGAGGAGTTTCAGGAAATTTTTGAATTACATGCCGTGTACTTTGTTGCTACTCAAGGACGTGTGCTGGCAGTGTCATGGACACACACACAGACATGTTGGGGTGACATGATGGCTGCCTAAAGTGAAGTATGGAAAATCATAGTACATGCCATTTACTCCAAAAGTACACGCTACGTACTTTCTTTCATTTTCACTAAACGCATCAGGGTCGCGTCTAAACCCCATAAATATCTTCTTCTCCAGCTTCTTCAACTGATAGCATTCTGTACGGCCACGGATCTTCGACGAACCCCCAAGCCTCTGTCCGTTATTTGAATCGACCACCGTCGATTGCATTGGAACCGTATCGGTAAGCTCTTCCTTCTCCTAGAGCTTTGTTTCCCAATTCATCCTCTTTCTCAAGTTATCAGGGGTTGATAATTTTGGACTTTTTCTTATATCTATGATGTTCCAAAGAGATTCACGCTTCAAGGTTCAAGTATATAGATCTCCTAACATCGAGGTAGGTGGTTTGTGGCTTTCTGTAGAAATTCTTTGAGTATTTTGTGAAAATTCCACTAAAAATCTTGAATGGGGTATTGCATGTTTCATGTTTTTCCTTTGTTGTTTTACTGATTTGCTTATATTCTTGATTAGAGGTTATTGTTTTGAATAAGGTAATTTACTATGCTTTGGATGCTTTTCCCATGCATGTTTCCCCTGTTTATGACTTTTTGGTTTAGTTTTTCCTGTTAGGATATTACCAGTTCTTTTCCAAGGTTGTAGGATGGTATGTTTGTTCTTCCATGCTGAGATGTTGTAGATTCTAGCCAAGTAGTTCTTGAGGATACTTTGGCCATTAAACAATTCAATACTTTCTAACTTTACACAGGTCTATGGGAACCTAGTGTAGTAGAACTTAGAGAGAATGGAGGTAAGGTCTTCTCCAGAGTGTCTTTAATTTACGATGCGAGACCACAGGGGGAATTGATGTTGAGTGATTCCTCAAAGTGTCTGTAGTTCCTCGATTCATGCCACATGGGGAATGAGATGTTTAATGCTTCCCCAGAGTGCCTTTAGTACGATATGAGACTATAGGGTAAATCGACGGTGAGTGCTTCCCCAGAGAGTATATTCTATAGCTGAACCAGAGGGGTGAGACTGTGTGTGCCTCCCAGAGGGTTGCTAGTTCTTGTAGGTTGAACCATAAGTGTTAATCTATGAGAACTACCCATAGAGTTACCTATTTGTTCTAATTTCTTTAGTGGCTGCTTTATTTTTTGTACATTATATGCTAGAGACTATGGATTGTTTGCAAATGAGTACCTTCTTATTTACTGTTTTTGTACTTCACTTGCCATATATTCACGGACTGTTAGGCACAGATCTTCGGGTGGTTGCCTACTGGGATTTTTTATCTCACACCCTATTTGGGTCATGATTTTGGGCCCAAACATATTATATTGTCATAGGTATATAAAAGGGTAAGTTCCCTTCTACTTCAGGTTCTTGATTGCACTGGAGCTAGAGAGCATGGGACCAAGCCGAGGCTTGCGATGCTGAGGATTTTCTCATCTATTGTTTTTCTTTTGTAGTTGGTTTAGTACTATATTCAGCATTGTGAATTTTTTGGATGTTTTCCTTGATATATATGTATCATGCATCATTTATATTTATTTCTACTCCAGTTGCTTATTTATCAGTCTTCCACTGTTATTGTTGTCAGATATTTACTGCTTCCAATGTTGTATGTGTTGTTACTTCTATTGTGCACTTTTCCAATTAGGGTATAATTTCCCCACTATCACACTAAAGGCCCTCACTGCTAGTTGGAACCCTCTGGAATTTAGGGAAATGTGCTTGAGGCCATGTGACCAACCGGGTATGGGGCACCTCTGGGTGGCTTCTGGAACCAGGACGTTACAAAGCGGTATCAGACGACACTTTTCCCTTGGTTTATTGTTTGGATCCTTTAGCTAGGGATATGACGGAATAGGAACTTGGTAATAAGTTGTGCCCGAGAGTAGCTAACCCTTGTACAGTGAAAATCCAATCTATCTCTTTTAATTTAAATTATTCTCGTTTTTCAATTTTACAGTTAATTTGATTTCACCTTGAGTGATTCACATGATTTGTGTCAATACCGTTGTTGTTATTGTGGTTCTATTTCTGTCGCAACCCAATGAGATGAGGGTATTCCATCTCATGCATCATATAGGTACCTGTTAGAAACCACATTCAATGCATTCTTGCCATTCCATTTAGGATGCTTTAGAGATTTTATGTTGTTTTGATAGAAGTTGTGTTGATTATGCATGATGTTGTGATAAATGCATTGATGGAATCCATGTTGTTTGATAAGAAATTTTCTTGTGTAAGTGCTTTGCTTAGATGGATGCCAAACATTGGTTCTTGAGGTGTTATGGGACCTCATAGACCAGAATTTGGTGGATCAGTGCTTCTTTTCCTTGTTATAACTTGTATAAGATGCCGAACATTGATTCGTGGGGAGTATGGGCCCTCAAGGATTGGAATTTTTCACCTTAACTCTTATTTTCTGTTTTCTCTGGGAACCTGAGCAGTTTCTGAGGATACTGCCTGGAAAAACCCAGAATACATGGCGTGTACTTTATGAATACATGCCGTGTAGTTCTTAAACCATGTCACTGACTGTGTGGGCATAGACACGAGATAGGGAAAA
This sequence comes from Viscum album, assembly GCA_963277665.1. Classification (NCBI taxonomy): domain Eukaryota; kingdom Viridiplantae; phylum Streptophyta; class Magnoliopsida; order Santalales; family Viscaceae; genus Viscum; species Viscum album. The sequence continues at coordinate 237,611,531 of OY728159.1, forward strand.
CCTTGTGGGAACATGTCGTGTAACGGTTGTCTATGCCATGTAGTGTAATAATAGGACTCTGTCCGTGTAGTTAAAAACACGGGTCAGTGGAGTCTATTATGATAAACACTGTGTACACCATGAACACGTCATGTAGTCTGGCCCAAGTACCCGACCACGTCACTAACAACACGGGTCAGGTGATGCTTGTTGACTACACAATGTGTCTACCTTGAACATGCCATGTAGTTTTGTATTAGGAGAGACGTGTGGTTTAACTGTGTAGAAGTACTTGGGATGGGGTATAGGATTCAGGGAACACGTCATGTAGTCTTTATACACACCGTGTAGTCATTCTTTGTATATTTTGAATGATTTATTTCCCTGGTTCCCTTCTTATGCTCCTAGTTTTCAGTACCTGATAATGTTGATCTAAGGTGTGTGTTTTACCTTGCAGATTCATGGCACCGAGACATCCTCCGATTGTACGCCAGTTTCCAGGAGGTGGACAGACACTGGATATAGCAGATCAGGGACTTCCTGTAGATCCTCATATTGTGTAAGCCTTGGCACCAGTAGTGATACCGGTTACAGTAGCTGATGCATAGTTTAGGGAAGTCTTTCTGAGGATGATGCAGACCTTCCAGGGTGCACTGCCCCCTGCCTCGACTATGGAAAAATTGACGTGAGTTTTCCAGCAGTAGTACCCTTCTTCCTTTTTTGGGGAAGGAGGACATCAGGCTGTATAGTCTTGGCTAGAAGCCATGATGACGATCATTAAGCATCTCGAGACACCTCTAGAAAGGCGATTCCAGTAGGACCCAATAATCATAGACTAGGGGGAGTCACAACGTAGATTTCTAGTCTATATCTGGATGACCAAGGGACTTCAATGTTAGACTTTCCTCCAGTCGTGTATCATTTCAGATATGTCTTTCCAGAGAAATTTTTGGGTTTTCCTCCAGAGCATGAGGTAGAATTCTCGATTGAGCTCATGCCAGAAGAGGAACTGATATCCATTACACCTTTTGGGATGATGACACCTCAACTAGAAGATCTATGAAGTAGATGGAGGAGTTATAGGAAAAGGGTTTCATTCGACCCAGTACATCTCCTTGGGGTTTTCCTATCCTGTTTGTGAAGAAGGCAGAAATCACCCTTAGGCTTTGTTTGGATTATCAAAAGATGAACCAGTTGATGTTCAAGAACATATATCCATTGCCTAGGATTGATGCCCTCTTTGATAAGCTTTTAGGAACTTTGGTGTTCTCGATGATCGATTCGAGGTCCGGTTATCATCAGTTTCGCGTCAGACCATCAGATATACCTCTTACAAACTTAATGAGAAGGTATGGTCTATACGAGTATATGGTTATGCCATTCGGCCTAATGAATTCTTCTGTAGTTTTCATGGCACTGATGAACCGAGTGTTCTATCCATACTTAGACTCTTTTGTGGTGGTCTTCGTGGATGATATCTTGGTGTACTCTCACACTCGACACGACCATGCAACCCATCATGAGATCGTTTTGAGTACACTGAGAGAGCATCAGTTATATGCTAAGATCTCAAAATGCCACTTTTGGATGGATTAGATTCACTTTTTGGGTCACGTTATCTCAGAGACAGGAGTATTAGTAGACCCAAAGAAAGTGAGAGCAGTAGTTTCCTAGGAACAACCGAAAATGTCTTTGAGGTGCGGAGTTTTTTAGGGTTGGATGGAAACTACATATTCATTATACAGAACTTTTCATGCTTAGCATCATGGTTGACAGGTCTGACCAAGAAATGGGTGAAGTTATTATGGTCAGATTCTTGTGATTCGGCCTTTTAGGAGCTGAAAGGGAGGTTGACTTCAACACCGATACTAGTGTTTCCAGAGCCGGGAAAGAGGTACACTTTTTACTATGATCCTTCAGGTATCGGGCTAGGAGATGTACTTTTAAAGGGATATGGAGTCGTTGTGTATGGGTCTCGGCAGTTGAGGCCACATGAGAGGAACTGCCTGATGCATGATCTCGAGCTGGAAGTAGTTGTTCATGCCTTACGCTATTGGAGACATTATATTCTGGAAGAGTACTTGGTGGTTTTCACTAACCACAAGAGTCTCAAGTACATCTTCACCCAGCATGATCTGAATCTGAGATGGCGTAGGTAGGTTGAGTATCTTATGTTCTTTGACATTGAGCTTCCCTATACACTGGGAAAGGGCAACGTAGTGGCTGATGAGTTGAGCATGAGGACTCAGATACAAGCATTTTAGTAGGCCAGAAGTGAGTGGAGGCTTATAGATCTAATCATTGAGATGCATATGGAGGTGAATGACAGACAGTGGTATACCTTTCTATCTTCTGTAATCATTCGCATCCTTAATTTTCTTTTGAAACTCTTCATTATCGGTCTGAAATTTTTTTATAATTTTTAGTAAAGATGGTTTGGAAAACATTTGAATAAGTACCAATGTTTCACCTTCTATGGTTATTCCCATGTCCATATGTACTAGATACCTAAACATAGGATCCCTTTCAACTCTCATATTGTTCAGAACCCCATGATCCTTTCTAATCAAAGTATCTTTCACTATATTTTCCTTCCCTGAGTGGTAGTGTATTGTGAAATCATAATCCCTGAGTAGTTTAAGCCATCTCTTTTGCCTCATGTTGAGTTCTTTCTGTGAGAAAATATACTTCCAAATCTTGTGATGTATATATATCTCACATTTTTTCACCGTATGGATAGTGTCTCCATATCATGAGAGTAAATATTATAGATGTTAACTCAAGATCATGAGTGGGATTGTTTTTTTCATAAATATTTAGACACCATGATGCATATGAAATAAATCAATCATTCTGTATAAGGACTTAACCAAGTCATTTCTTTGATGCTTAACTCTAAATAACAAACCCATCATTGCTCGATGGTATATTGAAGATTGGATCATTGAATAATCTTTTCTTAAATTCTTCAAAAAATTCTTCACAGCCTTTTGTCCAAACAAAATCAACCCATTTACGTGTGATCTTGGTTAATGGGTTAGCCAATCGGGAAAAATTCTGGATGAAAGGCTGATAATAACCTACTAAACCAATAAAATATTGTACCTATGTTATACTCATCAGTTCTGTCCATTCTTGGATTACCCTTGCCTTTGAAGGATCAATAGAGATTCCATCCTTAAAGACAATATGTCCAAGAAAACAAATCCCCTGATGCCAGAATTCAAACATGCTAATCTTCCTATATAATTAATTTCTTATTAGTGTTTTCAGAATAGCGCACAAGTGATTTTCATGATCTTTGTAGATTTCAGAGTATATGAAGATATCATCAATAAATACCACTACAAATTCATCAAGATATTCCTTGAAAACTCTATTTATTATATCCATTAAAATAGAGGGTTAATTAGTTAGTTCAAAATGAATTAATGTAAAATGGTAATGCCCATACCTGGTTCGACATGCTACCTTTGGAATGTCTTCCTTCTTCACGCACAACTGATGATATCCATATCAAAGGTCAATATTTGAAATTTTTGGAGCTACATGATGTTGATCAAATAAATCCTCAATGCGATGTAGGGGGTACTAGTTATATATTGTGATAGGATTGATCTCCCTGTAGTCAATAGACAACCTCAAAGATCTATCTTTCTTCTTAACAGAAAGAATAGGGGCTCGCCATGATGAATCACTAGGAAGAATAAATCCATTATTACCCAATTCCTATATTTGTTTCTTTATTTTCACTAATTCTTTAGTGGCCATTCTATAAGGGGTCTTTGATATGGGCCTTGAACCCTTAATTAAGTCAATGGAAAACTCAATCTCCCATTCAGGAGGATGTCCAAGTAAATCTTATGGAAACCCATCAACATATTATTACACAATAGGTACATCCCCTATTTGAACATTCCTTTCCACACCCAAAGTTATTTCACTCCCTTCTTCCCAAATAATTGAATTTACTAGAGCTATTGGGGGTGGATCTAGATGGGAATCATATGGTGATATTTTTTCACTAAAGATAAGGGATTCCTTATCATCATTAAAAATTGTAACCTCATTCTTCTTAAAATTACATCATGGTCTGAAATCCAATCTATACCAATGATTATATCAAATTCAATCATGGTTATGACGATAAAATCAGTAGATAATCTTTTTTATATGCCATAATGGTAACTTCCTGAAAATTGATTGTTGTAATGATACTTCCCTTAAGAGTTTTGACAAAAAAATCCCTTGTTATGTCAAATTAGAAACATAAAAGTTTCCTGGAAAACAGGGAAGATATGAAAGAATACAATAATCCAGAATCAAATAAAGAATTATCCACATTTGAGGAAACAATTAATGTACATTCAACTACATCATTAAGAACTGCAACCTCATAAGTAGTGATCTCATAAGTTCTACCTTTCTCCCATTTATTTTTCAGGAAAAAATTTCCTTGACGCTTAGGATAGTCATTTTTATAATGTTCCATATCTTTATAATTATCACATTGAACATTAGTATATTTTTTCCTCCCATTATATCCATGAGATTGGTGGCCTTTTTATCCACACTTTTAACAAACTCCCATTCCCTTAAGGAAGTACCAGGGTGTTTCTTCCCACATTTACTATAGGGTGGAAATTCAACTTTTCCCTTCTTCCCATTATTTCTTTTTCTAGAGTGTTTATCATATCTTTCCTTCTCTTTCTTCACTTTTAAGTCATAAGACATAGATAATTCTTTTTCTATATTTATAGCACATGATACCATATCTTTTTATGAGGAGAAGAAGTGTGAGACTAATTCTTGTTAGAAAAATGGGTATAACCCATAAAATAATCAATAAATCTTACTTCTTCAGTTACGTATATAATCTGCATCATGACTTTCTAATCCTATAAAGTTAGCCTCATACATTGCAACATTATCATCCTTCTTTTTCCATAGACTTATATATTTCCTTTCCATAACCACACGATGTTCACGAGGAAAGTATTTTTTTCAGAAAATTTCTTTAAAATCCCTCCATTCCATATTTGATACTTATTCATCCCCCTTTTTGTTTTGAATAAAAGACCTCCATTGATATGTATCTCCTGAGAGGTGACAAACTACCATAACAACTTTTTCCCTTTCTCTACTCCCTAAAGTATGAAATATTTTCTCTATGGAACTTATCCATTGCTCAACTAAAAATGGATTTTTAGTCCCATTTAATGTTGGAGTTTGTTTCTTCATGAAGAGGTCTAACATTGATCCTCCACCTCATAGATTAGGGTGCTCCATATAGGTATGGTTATTATTCATAACCTGAGTGTGTTTTCCCAGTATGGATATAAGTTTTTCAGTAATAGTTGTGTCACCGGTTCCACTATGATTATGTTGAATAGTATGGAAATCCCTACATGGATTACATGGGTTTAAATGGTTTCCATTCCTTCTATTATGATACATTTTTAAACAATGGAATACATTATATTAGTTTATGAATATCAATCCTTAATTCCAAACTTACAAAATACTTAAAAAAATGAGCAGTTAATGCATATAATTCATAATCCAAAAAATTATTTCTTTGTGGAAGTATTTACTCATAAATAATTCATAATGGTTTGTAAAGAAAATGTGAATTATCCTAAGAATATATCGTGGGAGTATCAAACCAGGTGTGCAATAAGACCCATTGTCGTGTAGCAAGATACCATGAGTCAAGCCCGAAACTCCTTGTCATAGTTTTCTGACCTATGTACATCTGTTCAAGAACCATGTCCACTTATAGTATCTAGTCATGGATTTATTACTTAGAAAACCCAGATAATATATATCTTACCAAATTTTTTGGATGTTCATCTATACTAATCCTCAAATTCCATCTTAGGATAATGTTCACTATTCAGAGTTTTTTTAAATCTATTTTCCAAGGTTTGTACTAAAATTTCTCTCAAACCAATTGCAACGCCCTGACCCCAGTTACCCAGAGTTGGAATATTATTACATAACATTAAGATGATCATACACTACGGGAAAAAGGGCTTTTTGCGACGGGTTATTTGCGACGGGAATAAATCCCGTCGCAAATAGTCCTGTTAAAAACTTATTTGCGACGGGAGGATTTTCCCGTCGCAAATAACTACTTATTTGCGACGGGGAAATCCCACGCATCGCAAAAAGGTTGGCGCGCATTGCGCGCCAAAACGCGGGAAAATTATTTGCGACGGGTAGTTACCACCCTTCGCAAATAACCGGCGGTGGTAAAAAGTATTTGCGACGGGAATATACCCCCGTCGCAAATAACCGGCGGCGGTAGAAACTATTTGCGATGGGAATATACCCCCGTCACAAATAGTATGTCGGCAGGTTATTATTTGCGACGGGTCCCGTCGCAAATAACTATTTAACCATTGACCGTAATAAATGCGGGCTAAAGTATTTGCGACGGGTCCCGTTGCAAATAGTATTATTAGCGACGGGAAACCCGTCGCAAATAGTCCCGTCGCAAATAATCTAACTTATAAATACACCCAGCCGTTTTTTTTCCATTCACTCTCAACTTCTCTAATTTTAGAGTTCACAGTTTCTTAAGTTTAATTTTTTTTGCAGATTTGATATTGAAGTCTTCAACAATTATCGGAGATCAACCTCAGATCAATTTTGAAGGTATTTATATTATTTTTAATTTAATATTTATTTTTTAATTTTTTATTAGTTTTAATTTTTTTTAATTAGTTGTAATTTAATTATGTTTAGATTGTTTTTTTATTTAATAAATTTAAATTATTAGTATTCATTGTTCATAGTTAATGGTAATTAGGAGTAATTAATAATAATTTGAAATAATTAATAATAAATAGGAATAATTAATAATAATTAGGAATAATTAGGAATAATTATAGTTATATATATAGTTATATTTATCCATATATTAATATAGATTTATATTAATATAAATATATTTGGTTATATGAATGAATAAATATATATATATATAGATATATTTATTCATATATTAATATATACATTTATTTGTATATTAATATATATTTATTCGTATATTAATATATATTTATTCGTATATTAATATATATTTATTCATATATTAATATATATTTATTCTATTTGTATATATATGTACATATAGATATAGATATATATATATGTAGTTATAAGTTTTTATTCGTATATTTATTTTTATATTAATTAATATATATTTATAAGCTTAGTTTTAAATAAATTTATAAAATATGTGTTTTTATGTGTATTTATAAATAAATAAATAAATACATATATACAATACACACACACACATACACACACACACACACACATATATATATATGTATAGTTATGAATGCATACATAGAAATGAGGGGGTGAAAATCCTCTGAGAATGTTAAAATGACGATAACTTTTAATCCGTAAGTCCGTTTCAACTCCAAAACCAGTCAAATAGAAAAACATGAAACGATCTTCGATATGATATGCGGTACAGGCGAAACGGACATCCGGATCGGATGTTATATCCATTTGGATGTTAAAAGGACCATAACTTCTAATCCAGGAGTCCGTTTCAGCTCCACAATCATTCAAATCGAAGAACATTAAAAGATCTTCGACATGATATATGGTAGAGGTTTATCGGACATCGGGATCAGAAGTTATAGCTGTTTGAACGGTGAAAAACCGGGGTGCCCCGACTAAAAACTCAATTTTGGAGGCCTTCGGGGCCTTTTTGGGCCTCGAAAAAACCTTGGACGGGTTCACCCATCCATAAGGCTGTAGAGCTCGTCGCAAGATTCGATTTGAGATGCTGTAGACCTCAAACGGAGTCGCGGATCAAAAGTTATGGCCGTTTGAAGTTTGGGTTTCATTTTCTTATTATTTTCCATATTTCATTAATTTTTTTATTTTTTTTATATTCAAAGAGTTATTAAATGACTATTAATTGATAAAAATTATGCAATTATTAATTAAAAATATTCTGTAAAGTATTTTATAACCCACATTTACTGAACATCTTATACATTCATATTTGATTTTTATTCATCCTTTCTAAAACATATTTTAAAAATAAATATTATATTTATATCAATATAAATAGGTTTATTGATTTATATATTAATAAATAATTTTTAAATTTTTTAAATTTTTTATTATTATTTGCGACGGGCCCGTCGCAAATAGTTGCTTCGAAAGAACTATTTGCGATGGGAAAAGGCCCGTCGCAAAAACTTATTTGCGACGGGCCCGTCGCAAATAATTTTTTTAAAAAAACCACAAATCTATTTGTGACGGGTCCTTTTCCCGTCGCAAATAAGTGTTTTTGCGACGGGCCCGTCGCAAAATTTTTTTGTTTCGACGGCGTTTTCCGCAACGGGCGATTTGCGACGGATCCCCGTCGCAAAAAGGCATTTGCGACGGGATCCCGTCACAAATGACTCGTCGCAAATGCCTATATTTCCTGTAGTGATAAGAGATCTTGTCCTGGTAGACAAATCAGTTTAGTAGCCTTAGCAGTACTAGATACATACATAAGTTTTACATTACAGTATGAAATGATGAAAACATCGTGTCTCCTTTTAAAACAATCATATTCGTTATTCTATTCCAGATGGTCAATCATAATATAATTTTTTTCATCCAAGGATAAAATAAAACATAAGAAAGGGGTGAGCTCAGATGCTCAGTAAGGATAACAATGTAGCAAAAACTATTATAAATAAGCATAAACATTTATGTTAATTTATAAGACAAAAAAATCCATTTAAATTTAAACATCAACATAATATGGACATGATAAATAATATAATTCCATTTACTTATTCAAATATATATTATACTAGTCGAATAATATCATATATAATCAATAACTAATCTCATAATTATGGAATGAAAAATTTCAGACATCCTAACCACATAGTAAATGCATCGTACCAAGACTATAAATAAAAATATTATGAAGGCCTTGTTCCAATACAACAGTTTGTCTCATTAAACCTGATGATTCATCAAGAGTATATAGCAGGCCCCAACCATCACTTACTAATTCCAATACAGTCCTCATATGAAAAGGGTGAAACATAACATAAACATTCGTATTAAAATTGCATATGAAATGTTAATACTTTAATCATAAACTGTGAATGACATAAAATAGCACATCCATAGTCATACAAAAATCATAAAACTATCAATAAAATATGGGATATTATTTCATAATAAATCAACTTCAATTAAACATAAAATCCAACAATAGATGTTTACATAGATAAAATCAATTCAAATACTATTTGAGAGAAATATCTCGTTCTACTTTGAAAACATTTAAAAGATGCATAATTATAATAGAAATCATTTATTTTCAAAATATTCATATAAGCTTTCAAGGGACGCTTTGAAGGTGTTATAAGAGTATATAATATCCACACCCGTTGTATAGGTTAAAAAACATTCTTTCCTTAATTTTTCAAAAAGGTCATAAAGTACTGTATTTGGAAAAAGACAGAAAGATTCCTTTCAAAACATTTTATAAAAATTCAAACAAGGGTATAAATAACTCTAACACATTATCTAGAAGATAGTAAAAATTTATTGAAATGCATTTTTATGTAACATAGATGTAGATGAAAAGTAAGTCCTAGTAGATACTTATGTATAAACAACCTCATATAATAATAAGATTATCAAATTAACCCTTACCTTGTCCTTTTACTTAGTTGAGGGTATGCTAAACTCATGTATAATGGATAAATAATTTTTATTAAATTATACAATAACCACATACATAAATATGATATCATATATGATCCTATCATATTACTTTGTATATAATATTTCAGTATTATCATTGTTTCAGGTGTTAACTGATTCTTTTTCCTTCATATGTTTTCTTACTTAAGTCATGTTTATTATGGAAAGGATGCATTTGATTCATATCCATAATGATATTAAGTTCTTAAAAAAAATTTAATCATCAAATGAAAATTATTCTTGAATTGTTAAGACGGGGAATGAAATATCATCATGTTGTTGAGACGGTAAGTCGTAGGTACGCAAGAGCGACAATATCATTATATTGATGGTGAAATTGTTTGTAATTAGATTATATATAAAAAATCATTAAAATGTTATATTTTTTATTTACATAAATTTTACTCATTATTATATCCATCCAAATAATGAAGTGTTGAATAACAAATCACACCACGGTGTGGAGATGGTAAGCCGAACGTACGAACATATGGTGACATTATCATTCATATGATTAATAAAATAATGAATATGGTTGTAAAATATTTATAATAACATCTCATAATGTATATAATACTTTATTTATTATTTTATTATGGAAACAAAAATGAAAGAGGAAGTATAAGAGGAAAATAACTTTGAAAGAGGTGATAAAATAATTACCTCTTCTTGAGGAGCTTCCTTTTGATTTGAACAAAAGGGCTCCTTGGATGGATTTCTGATCAAACAAAGACCTCTATATTGAAGTGAGGGTGGTTGGGAAGATATTTTATGCGGGGTTTTTTGAACCAAATGGCTTTGGAGGTGTGAAATTAAGGTAAGGGGAAGTACCCTTTTATATGAGAGAGAGGTGAGGGGAACCTTAGGAAAAGCTTGAAATATTAATTTATTATAAAATTATATTCTATTTTCAATAGATCAGAATAGATTTATTTCGAGGATAAATTTGGGATGGGTGGAAAACTTCTCAAATAGTAGGCTTTGTGAATGTTTAGGTCACCATACTAACCTTATCTTATATATTTAACTCTTAGTTAAATAGTTTATCTTCTACCATATCTTCTTGAATTTTTATACTATATGGTTAATATAGTTACTATAAAATTCCATGAAAACATAAAGTGGTTCATTAATGACATATATAATAATATCTAAATAATTTAGATGAATCATAGATTTTCAAGACTATTATATAATTTACTAAAATACTATTTGTTTTAAAAAATCATTTATGTAAATTTTGACTTTATTTAGTAATTGGTTTTTATGAAAGTCATACCAACATTATTAATTTGGAAATAATAAATTGAATCAACCAAAACATGGCAAATTAACCTATAAAATTAATGGATGGAATCAAAAGACTCAATTTACATTTATTTTAATACTTATAATATCAATTATTTTAATCATTCATTAATAAGGAAATTACTGCATCATTATTATGTCATAAATAAATTTAATTATTTAATGTATAAAAAATATAAATAAAACACTATGATATAGGAGACAGTTTTATCTTTCTAATAAGATAAAAATGGATCAAAAGGATTTTTTTAAGGATAATTTTGGTCAAAAAAACATCTATCCAATATAATTATGACATGTGTTGGGTAATTTTATGTTATTATAAAAAAAATTTAACTTTAATTACCCTTTTTACTTTTAACCATAGTAAATAAAATTCATATGCTGTTATTCAACAAAAATTATTTTCATACTATTGATCCATATTTTAATTAATGATTAAAACAGTGTCTGTTAGATTTTTAAAATTTTATTCATAGAAGTTGTAAAATTACATTTTATGCAAATTTAAAAATTTTCCTAGAAGGTGGGTAAAAGTCGTTAAAAAGTTAAATAAAATTATATATATCTAATATTATTATAAAATGAATCCAATGAATTAAATTGGACTAATAAAGTTATTATATATCTATTTTTACTTTAAAATAAATTTAAATTTAAATAATTATTATTATTAATTGAATAAAAATTATGTTTTAAACAATAATGTAGTGTTTTTTACTATTCATCAAAATTGAATGTTTTCAAAAAAATACCAAACAATCACCCTAAGATAATTTTGATATTCCGAATCAAAAAATGATGTTAATTTTGAAAAATAAAATTTATTAAATTTCAAAAAGTTGGTATTACTATTCATACATAGTTTTAAACAGCTAGTTTGATGGGTCGTGGTGTTCTAGAACCCGGAGCACCGTACATTGCAAAATATTGTATTATTCAAAGATAAGAATACCATAAATGATTGGGATTTTAAAAAAACCATTTTATTACAGAATCATTTATTCCTATTTAAAACCCATTTCTAAAACCTTATTTTAAATAAAATTCAACTTTCAAACAATTAATTCCAATAAACCCAAATTTTTTATTATAAAATTGAAATCTCAATAATTCCATCCATGTTTTACCCAAATACCATTTCATTAAAGTCCCTCTTCCAAATAATTATCTAAAATAAATCTATAATCTCATTTTCCATATTTGTAATACCAAACCATTACCACTTAAAATCCACTTTCACAATTTCCAAAAAAATGGTTTTCAAAATAATTTTTACAATCAAGAAAGACCCCAAGAAACTCACAAGCAAAAACTACTGTTTATGGGTGAGTTTGATATATGGTTAGTGTCCATATTCCAATAATTCCACCATCAATAAGAGCCTTTTAAAACATTTCTCTGGTTCCACTCTCCTTGTAAGGCCCTATGAGGTCACTGATAGTAGTATTCAAACTCTCACGAAATTTCCTAACCACTAAACAGTCCACAAGAAAGAAAGAAAGAAAACGTATCCCAATTTCCTATAAAACCCAAGGTTTTGTATAAAAAGTGTTGACCATACACTCCTTCATACATACACCATGAGGTTCGGATATTCCTGATCAATTTACTATGACATCCTAAATTAAAAAAGGGTACTCTTAAAACTGGGTCCTCTAAAGAACCTTCTTTGATAGCATTTTTCCATGAACCGACCTGGATCAACCCCGAACCGGTCACCTGAGTCAGCCTGATAAAAGTTTTGACGGGAGTCCTCAATCCCCATAGGTTGTAAACTAGTTTTGGGGCATCAACAGATTAACCAAGGGAGTTATTTTTTTTAATATAAAAAATAAACTAGAAGATATAAATAGACCAGCACATGAAAAATAACATTTATACATTTCAAAACTAAACATATTTTTTAAAATGTATGAGACATTCAACCAACCAAAAACAAAACCCAAACTAATCCCGGCAACCACAACATCTTCATGTGACCCTGGAGGTCCCTCTTCGATACTAAATCTAACCATATTCTATAGTGATCAATTCCAAGATAGAACCTACACCAAAGGCTAAAAATAAAAAATAACTGTAGTGATTAGTATTAAAACTCCCAAGGAATTCCCAGACTAATATATTACCAATGCACATCCTTTAAATAAATGAAACATAAATTTTAGGTTTGAGATAAAATTTATAAAAGTTATGTTTTCCACACATTTTCTTACATTAATACCAAATAAAAACTATTTACCTTTATAAGACATAAAACAAAAACTCCCTCCCATGAAATAGACATAATAATTTTAATATAGAATGACAAATTTTCATTTTGAATAGGGAAAAGAGAATAATATACTTTCAAACTTCGTTTCTAGAAACACTTGAAACCATTTTGGCACTTTTATAAAAAGCCACACTATACAAGAAACCAATACCACAACATATTGTAAGGGAAATGGAAAATATAACACATTAGTATCCATCCAATAAAATGAATCCCAATTGTCCTCTATAGATAACTATGTTTTGAGGGATAGGGAGAGCCTAGTACCTTGTGAAATAATCCAGAACACACTATACTTCTTTATTAATCTCGAAGTCATGCCTCACTCTATGAAATTATTAACCCCCACATGCTCGATTTCACCCTACCTGGTCTGACCAAGTGGAACTATCACATATCCATAAAACCAAAAATTTATCCCCTTCTATGGGCCACTAGTGTGGGTGGAATCCAAAGCTATTGCATCATTCATTCTCAAAAAAATTCTTTAACTATGCATATTTCCCCCAAAAAAATTCAAAATGGGGTGACCCAATCAACACCAGAAAGAAATAAACACATATATAAATACCAAACACCTGAAAATCAGACACATGAATCACCCTAAGTCATCAAATGGTAAATCCATTTCCATAAAACAAATAAGATCTAGATTGAGACCACACCAATGATCTCTCATTCCACTCAAAATAAATGGATCACAAGGAGTCCCCATTGAGGGAATCCTATCCTTTCAACATAAATGGATTACAAGTATTCCACAGGGAGGAATTCTCATCCATTTATCATGATAATGGAAAGAGGATAATCCGAGGAGTTTTTTCATAGAAAAACTTCTTTCACAAGTGTGCGAAATGGGCCTCAAACATAATTCAATGGACCACTATTTTTTAATGAACCAAAACACCTATTTAAAAAGGCGTAAGTGCACCATTTTTTATTTTCAAACCTTTTATAAATATTTCATTTAATAAATCACAAAATATTTGAAAACCAAATCCACTTTCATTAAAATATCAAATGGGCCACACACTATCATCACATGAGAAACCATTTTCCCAACCTAGGACATGCCTCATTCAAATTAAAAACCACTTAAAAACCCTTTTCGAAAACCCAAATAATATTTAAAAATTAAAAAATTACATTTACTAGGCCAAACCATTCTTTAAATATCATAAATCACTCACAGAGTCCAACCATACATTTTATCAAAAACATGGTGTGCAACATTTGAACAAATAATTCCATATTCATCAAAAATAATTATCAAAACCATCATGTTACACATAATTTTATTTTTTCAAAAACATATCCATCATTAATTAACATATATAGAATGTTATAAAATCAATAAAATAATTATTATTCAATTTAATGTACATGTGAAAAGGGAAACCTACATCCTATCACTTGCACATAATCAATGTCAACCGAGAAGAACTCCAAGAAGGCTCCAATGTGAAATAAAATCCAAGAGAATCCTTAAACTTACAAACCTAACAATTTGAAACTCAATGAAACATTAAAACTATATCTATGAAACTACGGGAGGAAAGTAACTCGATAAAAAATGGAAGATGAAGCAACATGAAGAAGAAATGAAGAGATTACCTTTAAACCCCCCCCCCAAAAAAAAATAAATAAACCTCTATATCCAAACAATGGGAGAGCAGGGGAAGCTCAGATAAGGAAGGAGGGACCCCTATTTGGTCGCACAAGCTATGATAGGAGAAAAATGGGTGTTAGGGGGTCAAAATATCGAGAAGGGAGAAGGGTAATTTAAAAATTTTAATGAATTGAGTAGTACATGTAGTTTTCCCACCTGATTTTCCATTCCATGTGGAAAACATGAATCCTTATCTTCCCAAGAGGAAAAATCCAAAATGTTAAACCACATTATGAACCAAACTATGCGACAGCCATGAGGTCACCACTATCTGAGAATTAAATTGGTGGCGTGGTTTCCTAGGAAAAGGTGTATGGATTCCCCTAACTGTGAACCAACCATCCACCACCTATTTCCATACCCAAAGCATCCATTTATCATTAAAATCACTAAAAGAATCCCAATGGTATCCAAAAGGCTAAAATATATCTAAATGAAGTCCTCAAAAATAAAATTAAGGAACACCTTGAACTCAAGAAAAAAAAGAAAGGTCCAATGAAAGAATGAAATAATGGATGAAAATAAAATTCTGGGTGTGACAATAATACTTTATTTAATTTAAGGATTTTTTATAATAATATGATTTTAATTCTTCCAATTAATTTTTAATCAAAAATTATTTAATTATTAAGGGTTCTTCATCTCAATTGTTTCCATTAAGACATGTTTTATACTATACAGCAAACATTATTTATATATTGTGTGTACTATCCCATTTATATCTTATAGAACAAATATACTTGTTTTTATGGAATTTCATAGATAATTTAATATTATTTATTTCATGATGAATATTATTCAAATGTTACCACAACCGTATCTTTTTTTTGTTACTATTTACTTTTTTGTAATTTTTAATGATGAAATTTTCTGATGATGAAAATATTTTTATGGAAATCCAACCTTATATTTCCCTTTAGTCAATAATATTTTCTTATTTTTCCATGATTTTCTTTAAAATGTCTTCAAGAATGTTTTTCTAATATCAAAATATTTTTTAAATCATTTTCAACTATAAATAAATTTTATTAGAATAATGAACATGGAATCTTCATAACATCATCCAAACATGTTACTCTTTAATTTTTACCAATCATGTGAAAGAAATTATGGATTTATCATAAACCCCATGAACATAATTCTCCACCATCATAAATTATCTTTTATTTAAAGATTACTAATTATATTTCATGTTTTATTTTCAAAGAAAATATTTTCCTATGTATTTATAAAAATAGTTACATTCTAAATAAAAGATTTTAAATGAATATTTTATTATCCTAAAGAAATTATAGAGATATTTTGAAAATATTTTTATCTATTACAACACCCTATGATGTATCTGTTGATTTTCTAGGGATATAATATAATTTTATATATGTTATCATTTCACTCTATGGTTTATTATTATTACGATTAAATTTTAATGAAACCCTTATACTTTATTTTTGTTATAATTTGATGATATGATGAATGTTTTATGGTCTTACAGAACACATATATATGGTTTTCGTTATAGGAAGAGTGGGATTTAAATTATATAGCCCAA
The DNA here is from genome assembly GCA_963277665.1 of Viscum album. Lineage (NCBI taxonomy): Eukaryota > Viridiplantae > Streptophyta > Magnoliopsida > Santalales > Viscaceae > Viscum > Viscum album. Next base: position 237,628,061 of record OY728159.1, read on the forward strand.
TATTATATTGGTTAAAGAAGGAAAAATCATGAGATAATAAGGACTAGAATGGGGATTAATCCAAGTTCAATAATAGACATTCTTAAATAATATAGCCTTGGGGGTGGACATTCTCTAAGTTATTATAGAATGGGGATTGAACCCAATACAATATAATATTCATGGCAGTGACCCTTAAATAAAGTAACTATTTTATATGATTTTGTACATTCCAAAAAATTATGTATTATTTCTACTGTAGGTTTTCATTGATCATGATTAATTATTGAAGATAATACACTCTTATGCATTATGTCATTTTTTAATAAAACCTTACACAATGTGTCATGACTAAATATCTTTGACATATTGGTATGACTATAGTAAAACATGATCATTTTCTCATTCCCTTATGTTTATCATATCTTGACTTATTATCATTGATTGATATCTATTATATATACACTTACTGAGAATATGATCTCACTATTTTTTATGTTTCCATTCCGTATGTTGTAGAGAAAAGTAATAAGTATGATATGTTTAATATAGGTTATAGTGGTGAAGAACTAAATTGGAAATGATGTAGAATATTTATTTACCTTGTTTTCTACTTGTCCATGTTTCCATATACATAATAAATATCTTGTCCCCAAGTGTTTATTATTGTGAAATTTATTAAATATTCAACTAAAATGTTATTATATTTACATATGAATAATATTGGTCACTATAGTTAGTTTTAGAGGAAATTTTTATTAAATTTTTTAAGGTAGTTTGATGAATATTTAGTGACAATTATTAATATAAGCCTATGTATAAGAGAATATCCTATCCTATGGTAAATAAATGGGTTTTTTTTCCTAGAAATACATACTTGTTTGGATGAATCAAGTGGACATGGTTCTGGCATGGATGAAAATAGGGGTAATAAACCTAAAAAAGAGTTGGTTGAGTATATCTTGACCATCATTCTAGTACACAGTGAATATGCCCATAATATTCAAATGGTAGGACACTACTTATGGACATTATTATGTACATTAACATTTTTAATAAGATCCATTGTATAGGATTTTAGTAGATAAAGAGAATGCATGACTAGGTTAAACCTAAAGTGTCAAAGGAATAAAACAAGGTGTTAAGATTTAAACATCCTATGAATAATTTTTTAGGATTAATCTATTTGATTAATGACTACTGGTGGTCTTTCGAAAAAATTGGTTTTAGTAAGGGAATAAAGATATACTTATAAATTTGATACAGTGAATGATACCCACAAATATTAATGTGTCATATTTAATCTCAGTCACGTGAATTACTTTATATAATTAAAAGTATATAGAAATTTCAATTCATATCTTCAATGGTTAGATATTGAATTTTAGTAAAATATCATAATGGAATGATAATCCATTATTAAGTATATTATTCATGTATGAATGATTTTTTTTGGAATGTGCTCCCTGAAAATTGTTGTATTATCCCAATTATTGAATTTAATGTTATTTGGGGAATATATTGGATTTCATTATACAAATCTAATATCAATTGTTGAGGATGGGAAGTAAAATTTTATATTCTAAGCCATCTTATAATTTTATATCAGTGTGTGGATAAATATGAACATCCAATTGAAATTACATTTTTTTCATGGAACTTGATTACATTTCAAAGGGGTTATTTATCATAGATGTTTGGGGAGAAACTCAACATAATATATATGCCTATTTTATGTGACTTTGTTAATGTATTTTCAGAAGAGTTACATATTATTTCTCTAAATCATGAATCTGAGTTTTCAATATAACTCAAACCCTAGGGTACTCCTATTTCAAATAATCCACATATAATTTCATCAATTGAGTTCTAGGAATTGGTGAATCCAATCTAAGAGACTTTAGATAATAGATTCATTTATCCAAGTGAATCACGATGGGGTGCACCTAAGAATTTTTATAAATAAATATTTCTCAATGAGACTATAATTTGATTATAAGGAAGAAAACAAAATCATGATAAATAATATGGCCCCTTTAATCATATTGATGATTATTTTGATCAATTATGTAGAGCTCATTATTGAGCCATCATAATTATTAGATCTATATACTATCAGTTGAGGGTAAAAATAGAATAAATAACTCAGAAAAATTTCCATTTTAGGTATGGAAATTTTATATTTTTACTGATTTGATTTGTTCTTAATAATGCCTCTACTATCATGATAGATTTATTTAATAGAATATTTAGAGATTTCATTGATCATTTCAAGGTAGCCTTCATAAATGATATTCATCTATAATATAATAGTACAGATGGGAAAAAGGATCACATAATGATTATACTAAAGACCTTAAGGAATAATAATTTTTACACAAAATTACTAATTTCAAGTTTTGGAAACATAAATTTAGATTTTCCATTTATAAAATCTCAATAATGGGTATATTAGTGAATCCATAAATGCAATATTTTATTGAACATTATCTAAAACCATAAACCACGGCATAAATCTATAGTTCTGATTGATTTATTAGATATTTTCAATACTTTTTCAATGATTTATCATGAATTTATAATCCACTCACCATGTGAACATGGAAGGGAGTTATGTTCCCTTGGGTGGATGAGTGTGATGAAAATTTTAAGGTCTTAAGGGATGGTTGGTCATCACAAATTTACTCACACTACCCTATATTGCAGAAAGAATTGCGATTTATACTGATGTTTCAAATAAATGAATGGGGTGTTTTCTAATTAATAATTATATGGTGATCGAATATGCCTTATGAAAATTGAAGGATTATTAAAAATATTACTTGAATCATTATTCGGAGTTAGTTGTAGTACTATATGACGTAAAGATATAGATCCATTATCTTTATGGAGATAGGTGTGATATATATACTTACCATAGAACATTAAAGTACATTATCACCTAAAAGGAGTTGAATATGTTTCAAATATGATGGACAAATTTGACGAAATATTATGAAAGTTCATTAGACTACCACCCTAGGACACCAAATACAGATGATTATTCATTTAGTCAAAATGATCATGATATTTTGTAACACCCAATAGATATTATGTATTATATAATTTAATCTTAGATTTTCCTTAATTTCATTCTATAGTTTTTTTAGAATGTTGGTCGAAGATGGATATTTTAAGAGAAAATGACATAAGTAAATGGTTAATACTAATCATGTTGTAACCATATAAGATAAATATATGTATTAATATAGGTATTTTCATGGTTTAAGAATGGTTACTCAAACCATGTGGCACATCATGGAAGATTACCTTGGTTATGGGTTTTTTTCAAAGGGGTTTCATGGGTTGATCAAACCATACAATTTTTCCTTGGGATCTATGCGTAATGAAATAATTGCAATGAAAAATTAGTTCATGGTTTCTTTATATATGTGTCCAAACTATTCACAGAACTCTAAGATATAAATACAAAAATTTGATGCATATTTTTTATTAAAAAATCTGATGATTTTTTGATTTTTTAATGTGAAAACCTATTATTGTAAATATTTTTTAAAAGGTAGAACTACCGATGGGTGTAAAGAATGTGGGGTTAAAATAATTAAATAATTTTAATTTTTAATGTCAAATGTTTATTTATTAATACTATGGAATTTTTATTAAATATTAATTTTCTTCTAACTCTTTAGACATGGGTTTTTTTTAAATAATATGTCACCTTGGGCCATCCTTCAACTAGGGCCCATATTCCACTTATGTTTCCCATAAGGGGGTCACCTGGCTATGCAAGTCCCACAAGGCTCAGCCTTAGAGTCAAGGATGTGCATGGGGCATCAGTTCGGGCATATGTCCCATAGGTGGTTAAATATGGTAGGCATTGGTAGTAAAAATTACAAAATTTGGCACATAGCGTGACTCCATGTGGTGATTGGAGGAGTAGATCACTATGACGGAGTGGTCCACGGAAGCAGTGGGTGTCCTACGACACCCAACACACAACACTTCCCAACTTTTTCCACACTCGGGCTTATATGTGTGGGTCTCACACTCACACATTTCTATTCAAGATTATTGTGCCACCATGCTCCACTGCACTCAGCCATGGCCTTCCACTGCCGCTCGACTCTGTCTCTATTCTTGAACCATTGAAATCACTAGGTTCCCCTATTCACCACTCCTGCTATCAGGAACCATCACCATCTCCCTCCACAAAGACCCACAATAACCATAAACCATAACCAATTCCTTCTATAACCAGATGTCATTGGCCGCCAATAAAGTAACCATGAACAACATTTCCACCCCTATCGATCTCCCGATAATCACTACTGCCACCTCCAATCTACTCTGTCTACTTAGAAGGTCATAGGAAGAGTGGGCCGCCACAAATTCCCACTAGAGACCTCAACTTCACACTGAAATCTTCAAGTGTGTCAACCTCTAAACACCTCTCCCACCACCAATGCACGATACCACCATTTATTACTAGGAGATCTTAGAGTCGAGAAGCATATATTATTCCATCGATCTCCTTCACATTAGAAAAATTTCGTTGGCCCATTTCGAGCATCCCTTAGAAACATTAAAGTCATTAAGAAGATGTAGGACCCACTATCTATTTCCAAATATCTCTCTACTACTTTACACCACATGTTTCCTCATTTTAGCATGTCCACAACACATTCTTGTTGTTGCCCCATGTGGATCGAGTCCACAGGAAAAATTTAATCACAAATTATCAGTTGGTTTTTCATTATTCTCACCCACATGTTTCACATGTTTGATATTGAATGGGAGATCCTCGATGTTTTTAGCGACACATAAAGGTTAAGACTCCCTTATAAATGCCTATAAAAGGGGGAAAATACATTCTTGCCTATTGGACTATAGACCAAAGGAGGGAGTCCACCCATAGATATCAGGCTATTACTTCACTTATTTCTCTCCTTATTCTTAATTTTTATTAATTTTAATTTATTTTGTTTTGTTTAACATTAAATTGAAATTGAAATTTATTTTAGTTAAATTGAATTTCATTATTGTTTTAAAACATTATTTCGACTAATTCACATAAATCTTTGTTCTTCTTTCTCACTATAGTTCTTGTTTTTAATTTTAGTCCTCAAATTATTATTATTATTACTTTAACATTATTTTACTTCCATCATTTATTTCATTATTTTATTTTTATTTTTCTATTTTATTTCCTCTCTCTCTCTCTCTTTCTCTCTCTCACTGAAATTATAATCTTTTATTTTCTACATTTCATTTTTTTTCCTCACCCTATTTATTTTTATTATTTTATATCTATTGTTCAATTTTATTTTATTTCTTCTTATTATCTTCCATATTTCCACCATAGTGATCTATTACCCTTATAAATGAGGAGAATACCACAAGTCTTGTCATAGGGGGAGGTCATGTTGTACATTAATTCTTTTAATATCTATTTTATGTTTGTTGTAGATTTGAGTTGCATGCAAGTGATAGGTGAATTCTCCTAATGTGTTGACTCCCCCTAATGAAATGAAACCAAATCTATTCCTGTAATTTTATTTAATATCTTTTACCTATTTCCATTGGTTAGTTTTCCACACAAAGGAGTTATAAAAATCAATGGATTAAATGTAATCTATGGATCTATATCCTTATATATGGAAGATCCTAGACCATGGTGTGTCATCACCTGTGATTAAAAGATGAGCTATAATTGAGACTATTTTTGTAATAAATGATTTCGATGATTTTGTAAAACAAATAGTAGTTCAAATATTATATATAATGTTTGTATTATCAAAATAAAATCAAATATATAATGGAGAATATTTATTGAACCCAAAACATAACCCAAACCAATCCGTTTTCTATTTAACTCAATGATATTGAACTTTTATTGGATTATAAGTTATAATTTCCAATCTTCATGTCATTTAAATCAAAAACCAAAAAAATTACACATTATTTCATAAAATAATAAAAAAAAGGTTAGGTGACTTAGATTAATTACGTGAACAAACTTAGAATCTCCTTAAGTGAGACGAACCTCATCTTCCATATTGTTGCATTTGAAGAAAAAATTTCTTTACCACATCCCATGATAAGAATGCATCAAAACATGAATTGTTTTTATTGATAAAATCAACAATTTTATTAATTTATCTATGTTAAAAGTTTAGATAGGTTTTATTACATTTATACAATTAAACACTAAAAAAATACCTTATTTTTTCCTATGATTTTTTTTGATACATGGAACAATTTCTCTCAAGTGAAAGAACCAGAATTTTATAATGCTATGGAGGTGGATCTCATATATGATCTCAATGAACTCACTAACTAAGAAAATTTTATTATAAATGGTCATGAAACTATAATTTCATTTATTAACTTGAAGATATGAGGGATATATTAAAAATTGACTATTAAAGATTGATGACCAAGAAAGAAGCTATGCTAGAGCTACCCAATTTTAATGAAGACATCAAAGACATTGAGAAACAGCTTGTGGAGTATCCATAAAGCAAACACTTGAAGATCAAAATCAAAAAAGACCATGATGAGATTGAGTGTATTCATAATGAGTAAAACATACCTACTAAGCTAACTGTGGGAGATCAACAACATTTTGATGACTTATAGAATATGTAAGAGGTATAAATTGGTCTCCTTAATCCTTACCATGTAAAGAGTCAGTACCATTGTATTTAATTTTCTCTATGCAATAAGATAAATCCATCCAAATAATTTAATTTTTATAAAATATGGAGGACCCCAACTACCTAACTCCTCTTACCATCATTCAACTCCAAGATAAACTTACCACTAAGCCAATTATTAAACCTGAACCAGAATAGGGTATTGAACCATTCTTGGAATCTATGTCTTATAATTTTATAGAAATTGAATTGTGTTTCACACCCTTAAATTTTGATTATTCATATTCAGACAATATTTTCTATTCCTTGGAGGAGGATGAAGAACTAAAAGTCCACAATTTTAGGAGCACGTGGAGCTCCCTAATTTTAATGAACTTATATTTGAGGGATCTCATCATAAAATAAAAGTTTTGAAAAATAAAAAAATCAAGAAAAGAGACTACTCATATTGAAAGGGACAAATTAATTATCAAAAATTTAAATTTAGATTCCCCTAAGGTAAAAATACTTGTTTACTTCACCTTTGAATATTCAATTCATGCAACCCCTATTGATCCATTGCTAGAAAAGAAATAGATTGTTAGAAAACTAGTAACCAAGAAGATTTATGATTCATACTTCATCCTAACCCTTCCATGCAAGCTATACCTAATTATTAATGGGGAGGATCTAGTATAGTATATCCATGTGTCATTACCTAGTAAGAAAAATGAAGCAAATTCTTGGGAAATTCACATGTGGTGGTTAAAATCAAAGAATCTTTATAAACCATTTGACTTTGGATAACAACTAGTACTTTTATTTAGAGGTAGTAAAAATCCATTTCCCACTTCTGGGATCATACCCATACTTATCTCTTTCATTTTATTTCTAGGAATATAGATTTAAATTACAATTTCATGGAATTAGTCTTGCATGCATCCCACACCCTCTTATCTTTTTGAGCATTAATGACATGATCCTTGTACATAATTGATTAATTTTATTTTATAAGTTCATGATATATAAAATCAACCACCAAAGAGAAAGAGAAAAGATGCATTAGATTCATGGGAAAGGGAGCTCATTTTTTTAAAAAAATAAACTATCTATATTTTTACCAACATCATGTTTTGATATTTAAATTTAAAATTCCATTCCTTGCTTGAATTTTTCTTTTCTTAACTATTCTATGAGACATAAGTTTATTAGGAATCATGTTATTACTTGTTTTAGATTTCAATTTTAATGATATTTATGGAGTTAAATTGATATTTAAATGATTAATTGAATCATAGATAAAAAATTTGGACACATGATTTAAGAGAATTAATTTATTCATGGAAATGAAATTTCAAAATCATTTTTCATGATTTTAATTTCTAAAAATCATGTGAATTTATTTCTTATTATTAATCATTCATTTAGTTATTGTCCAATGTTATAATTCTAATTCCCATGAGGATTTCTAGGCAAAGTACTTCCAATTTATTATCAGGCATATTTTTCGAGTAATCTTAGGACATGTCACCATCTATAACTATCATTTGAACTTTTTCAGGTATATGACCATTCAAAAAAATTAAAATTTTTGAGTAATGTATTTTGAAAACATTTCCCTTAAAATATCACCCCTACATGAATCCTTATTTATCCCATAAAAACCGAGAATGACCTTCTTAGTAATGATTCATGTTTTAAAGCATTTTTATCCATTCCTACACACATATTAGTATTTTAGCGATATTTTAATGTTGAAGTTAAGGGGTGAATGGAATCATGGTGGAAGGGGTGATTTTAACGATAAGGATATATTATGGGGGTTCGTATTGTGGGAATAAATCAATTTTGTTGAATTATTCATGATACCTCAATGTATTTCCTTATTAATATAAAAACGTAAATGAAAAAAGAACTAAAAAATGAGAAAAACAGGTTGTTAATTGAAAAAAAAACACATTATAAGACTTAATTTTTTTTATCATATGTGGTTAGGTGGTGGATGTATGGTTTATTTAGATCAAACATTTTAAAAAGAAAAAAATGAAAACATTATTTGAAAAAAAAAGTATAAATGTAATGAAAATTTCAAGATGGTGCAGAAATTTGACATTTATATTTATTTAATCACGATCCTTACATTGAGTATTTGATAATCTATAATTTATTTCAATTTTATTGGTATAATGTAATTATACTATTATTTTAATATCATTATTTATTTTTTAAGAGATAAACCTCATTCTTAAGCCATAAAATTTTAAAACATCAATTCATATCAACCATAAGCCTCAGAGACATTTGATCCATAATTGAAATCACTCATTAATATATGTGTTTTCATCTTAACAACATTGAGAAAGTAGTTAATTTACAAGCCTATGGATATAGAACATGTATTCATGATGTGAGAATAAATCTACATTAATTCCAATCAGAAGGGATGAGTGAAACATTTTAAAAGTTAGATAAATCATGATTTGGAATGTTTAATAATTATAAATTAAGTAACTTGAATTAGTAAGAAGATAATTTTCACCATTTTCAAATGGTAAAAAGTAAAATTATTGATTTTTCTTAGATGATAAATGAGAAATGAAATAAATATTTTATGTGGATTTTGAAAATTTTATTTAAAGTTGATTTTTTTTAATTTATTACGTTGAAATTTGAGTATTGATATAATTAGGGCCCTCATTAATTACTTGTCAATATTTTAAGCTTATGAAAAATCATGGTTTATGTGTGGGTGTATTTGAATGAAAAAAAATTGATGCATATTTTTAACCAAACTATAATGATTTTTTGGAATTATTTAATGTTAAAACCCATGAATGTCAATGATTTATCAAAATGCGAAGTTACCAAAGGACGAAATAAAAAGTTTTTTGAGGAAATAAAAGAATTTTTATTTATATTTTTTTTAATTTCTATGAAATATTTGTATTTTCTAACTCATTGGAAAAGTAATTATCTAAAAAAGAGGCCACATTGGGATAGTCATCATCCAAGGTCCACATGCCATTAAGGTGACCCATTTGGGGGACACTAGGCCACACTAGCTGTAGAAACGCTAACATGAGTTAAAAGGATGTACATAAGGGATCAAGTTATCCACATGTCCTATGGGTGGTGAAATTATGTGGGCATAGCTATGAAAAAGTGCAAGTGTCAGTACATGAGGTGACTTAATGTAGTAAAGGGAGGAGCAACTAACCAGGATGTGGTAGTCCACGGAAGTAGCGGGCGTCCTCTTACAATCAACTAACTTAACTACCCATGTGACCCCGAAAACGAACTTACATATGAGGTTCACCCACTTCCACATTTCGATGTGGGATTGACGCAACACTATGCTCTGTCGTACTTCACTATGGGACACCACTAGCACTTGAGTCCACCTCCATTACAACACCTTCAACATCATTGTATACCCCTGATCTCCACTCTTATCTTTGATATACATTAATACCTTCATCCTTGTTGACCCCTAATCACCATAAATCATTTTCACTACCTAAAAAAACCCTTATGTCTCCATCTATCACAATAGTAACCAAGAACCACCGTCACCGCCCTTTTCGACCATTGATCACCAATTTTGCAACATATGATCTTATATAGACACCTCATGAGCTAGAGGAAGAAACTTCATCAATTTTTTACACTATAGACCACCACTATATGAAAAAATGCACCATTGTATCAACCTCTGCGCCTCTCTCCAACCATTGAATCACAGGACCACCATTGACAACTAGGAGAGCTCGAAGTCGAGTTACACTCCGCCCATGGAGGTCCTTCATCTTGGTCAACTATTGTTTGCCAATTTCAACAATCCTTTGATCACATTAAAGGAAATAGGAAGAGGGAGGAACTACTTCCACTTTCCCACCATCTCTCCATAAATGGACACCACCCTTTACAACCTCTAATCACATCCACAGACCATGCCAATCATTTCCTTACATGGATTGAGTCCACATGGAAAATTAAAACACAAAACATCTACGGTTGTTTCCTTCTTCTAATGATTGGGGATCGTGCATATGATTTTAAATGTGAGATCCTTCCTATTCTCAGGGATATATGAAAGTTGAGACCCCCATGTCACTGCTTATAAAAAGAGGTAAGACCCTTCTTTCTAGGGGACTAGATACCATTTGATGGAATCCACCCATAATCGTCCAACATCTACAACAAATAATTATCCCCCATGTTCTTTATTTTTAATTATTTTCATTTTTTAATGATAAATTTAAATTTAAATTTAAATTTATAAAATAAATGGAATTTCATACAATTTTTTAAAACATTATTTTCACCCATCCACATAAATCTTTATTGTTTATTCTAATTCTTCTTCTTATTTTAAAAATTATTCTCTCAATTATAATTAATATTATTTTTATAATTAGTATTGACATTTTAATTTTAACATTATTATATTTTAATTATTTATTTTTCTTATTTTATTCTTATTTTTTTATTTTATTCTTTCTCTCTCTCCACCTATTTATTATCTTTTATTTTCCTATTTTTATTTTATTTTCCTAATCCTTACTGTTTGTATTATTATTCTTTATTATATTATATTTTATTTTATTTCTTCTTATTCCCTTCCATATTTCCACCAATGTGATATCTTACCCTCAGAAATGATGAGCTAACCCCACGACTCGACATAAGGAGGGTAGGTCAAGGTGTTCATGTTTTCTCTTAATGTTTATTTTATGTTTTTAGTAGATTTTAGTAGAATTATTGGGAGAGGGTATTGTCCCTAATAGGATGACTACCCCCCCCCCTAATGACATGCAACTCAATATATTACTATTATTTTATTTATTCTCTTTTCCATATCTCCATTGTTAATTTATCCACATGAAGAAGTTGAGATAATAAATGGATGAAACAACATCAATAGAGTCAGTTCCTAATAGATGTAAAATCATAGACCAAGGTATCAAAATAATCATTATTAAAGGAGTATGTGAAATTGATATTTCATTGGCATTCAATTATTTCAACAATTTCTAAATAAATAATTGTAGTTTATACATGAGATATTATATTTGTAATAACAAACTAAAATAAAATATATCAATTAGAATAATGATTGAACCTAAAACCAAGACCTTATTTAATTAACTCATTCTATTTATATTTTAATGATAGTATAAGTTAGAATTCCAATTATTCTTTCCATTTAAATTAAAAACCCAAAAATATTTTACCGTTGTATTGATTAAATAATAAAAAATAAAAAATAAATATATTATGTAAATTAGATTTAATAGGTGAAAAAACTGAGAAGATCCTTATGTAAAATGATCCAAGTCATCCATTATGTTTTAATAAGAAACCAATTTTCTTTTAAAACACCTCAAGACAAGCATGCATTAGTGACATTAAGAGTTTGGTATTTATCCTTTCTTCCTTGGCTATTTTTATTCCTTTGGTTCATCCTAATAATTCTACAGGGATTATGAGACTTTTACTTTTGTGTCCTTGGTTATTCTCCCTTATTCATGATGGATCTCAATAATGTATGTTCTATTATTGGTTTGATTTTCCTTTTTTTTACAGATATCTACAATAGATCACTTTTCCTCTCAACTTGAGGAACCCCAGAGGTATTTTAAGGGGATATATAAGTGGTTTTATGTAGGTTTTATGACATTATTATGGATCATGGATTTTGAGGACCCAATATACTCGTCCATAATCAATATTTTCAAAGGTGATTAGTTCAACATTTATTCTAGATGTCTGTGTCTCAATAAAAAAGGGTTAATTATATGAATTAATTATTTTTTGTTTAAATTAATTTATATTATTCATTTAGTTCAATTAATTTTTGATTAAAAATTATTTTATATAAGGAGATCACATTTTAAAAGGATTTTTTTAAAATGATTCATTAACACCGAATGTTTGAAAACATGATTGAATAGTGGTTTCAGTTTAAAAAAGGGGTTTTCAACTTCAAAAGTTGATATTATTTTTTCTAAAATATTTTTCATGTTTTTAGAAAATCGTGACATTGGGTAACCTTGGGGGCGTCGATACTAGACAAGTCACTTATAGGGTATGTAATTCCACTTGAGGTTTTCTTTCAAATTAGAGTGTGTAATTCCACTATAGGTTATATATATTGGATCCATAATTTCCATGGATTTTGGATTTCCTTTTATTTATAGTACACAAGACTATTGTCTTGGTCCCAAACAATGTTCTTTTTCATGTATGATTGGATTATCACTTGATGTGTTGTGTGAAGGTTATTTTCATCCAAGATTTGACATGGTGGATTTTTTCATAATTTTATTGGTTACATTCTTAACTTATGAAATAACCATGTATTTTATTGATTATGATATAATTTTGATAATATTTCCATTTTTATATTCATTATCTTGTGAATATGAATGGATTTCATGAAAACCAAAGGATGACTTCCAAATTTTTTTCATTTATAAAATTGTTTTATAAGAATGTATTTTTTTTAAATCTAGAACTATTTTATTCTTCATATTATACATTGTATAGATTCAATGGTGTAACGATATTGGGATTTTTGTGCACAAAATACTTTTTACTTTAGAAATTTTTTCAGACTTGGGTTTTAGTATTTAGGTAGAGGTAAGGGCATCACGTAGCATGATGGATTCTCATGTTGTCTTTGTCTTCACAGTGGGATGGTTTCATGTTGGTGGTTGGCCACATGGTACTTGTTGGTATTACATTGAAATATTTTTATGTTTTATATTGTTTATAATAGTTTTAATGTCTCTTTTTTTATTTCTTAATCGATGTTATACTCTTGCTATTTTTCTTGTTTCATTATATAAGATAATTGTTTTGGTTATCTTCCAGCACCTACCCACATTATGATATGCGCCTTTGCATAAATTGTTTAGTTGTCATGGGATTTTTCATTGTTTAATGGTATCAGTGGGAATACCCATCTTTAATTGTGATAACACTACCAAGGTTTTGATTTTTGACTTAGTTTTTACTATGTTTTGACTATTATAATTCTAGTTATATGTGAGGGAGGGTGCGCAGCCAGCTCACTTCCGTGTATGAACTCAAGGAACCATGTGTGGTTAGAAAACGTTTACCATGTTTGAAAAGTGTATTTTAATATAATTTCAATGAATTATATTATCATTTTTATTAAAGTTTATTTTTCCTTTTTAAATTGTAAAACTTTATTGGTATATTTCATATTGTTTTAAATTCTCATTTTAAGTCATTAACATCAATTCATGCTATTTTTATGATGTTTTAATAATTTACTATTAATATGAATTGTGATTTTCTTGTGTTTATTTGATTATACCTCTAATAATATATCTTATAAATCACGGTGAGGCCACTTTGAGTCGAGTTCCATAGTAGAATCCTATAGTGGACCCATCTTTCATTGAAGATATAGTTTGCACAATTCAAACTCTGTATCAAGTGGGTATCGAGAACCCTATATATGTGGTGGATAATATCTCATAATTCACTAAGAATCATCCACCTATGTTCCATATTGAAAAAGGACCCTAATAATATATGGAATTTCTTGAGTGGATTGAGAGGGTCTTTAACTTCCTAAAGAATACATAGGAAACTAAGGTGGGTTTTTGATTTACACGCTCAAGGGTCTGGAAAGGAGGTAGTGTGAATCAATTATGCTAGATAAATTACATGAATATCTTACGTGGTTTTGTTTAATAAAAATCATTAACTAGTAGTTTTACCCTGAGATGTTACATGTGGTTATGAACCACGAGTTTTTGAATTTGGAGAATGGGGAGAAAACCTTTCTAGAGTATTCAGCCCATTTTTTTGACCTGGTACATTTGGCATCGAAGTTGGTCACAAATGTGCCCCTAAAGTCTTAAAGGTTTGAGTTAGGTCTAAAGGATAATATTTGTTTGATTTTTATTCTCATGATCCTTCCACAATGTTTTGGAGTTATTTGATAAATAATATTCCTTATAGTTGGACACAACTAGAAGGATTGGTTTGGGTGGAGCTTTAGTTGTTGCATCTATTATCTATGGTGTGTATTTTAGCTAGAAAAGGAAGCACAAGGGTGGTTATTTTTCTTTGGGACTATTTCATTGGTTTTCAAGACAAAATCATGTTTTATATTTATGATTATAAAGGTATAGTCATACCATGTATAATTATAAAAAAACTCCTAAGACATGTCATCATTGATGACTAATATGTCATATACTACATTTTTTTAATGGATATCCTAAGGAAGTAAAGTTGGATACACTCTTACCAAGGGTTTGAATGTTTGTACTCATACATCCAAGGGTATTGGGTACTATCTTCATGTCATGGAGGATGGTCATGTGGCTCTGAAATCTCAAGGGGGTGCTGATACTATATGTATTTAAATGTTGCAGTATATGCTAGAGGAATCTGAAGTAGGGCCAATTGGTGTTATAAGTATAGTGCTTATTTCATATTTTATGTTTCTGGTTTTATTGATATAGGTGATACTCATTCTCATAAAATTTAATATTTATTTATCA
Source organism: Viscum album (assembly GCA_963277665.1). Lineage (NCBI taxonomy): Eukaryota > Viridiplantae > Streptophyta > Magnoliopsida > Santalales > Viscaceae > Viscum > Viscum album. The sequence goes on from OY728159.1 coordinate 237,643,221, forward strand.
CGTAGGGATTTCATTCACAGATTATGTATTTCCTATAGGATATTTAACACATTTAGGAAAGACTTACAGATAAGGTTTCAAGTTTCTGGTGTGTTGGGTGATGATAGTTAATTTTGAGATGGTGTGGGACTCCATAGTTCATAATCTTGACATTGTATAATTGATACTCCAAACATTCTAGATAATCAATCTTAATGCCTAACCATATTTTTATCATCATCATGGTCAGTTATCATCTTTTGTTGGGGGTTACTCATGTTTTTGGTGTGAGTGTGACTCTATATCAGGATGTTTTGGGCTTGTCATTCCTTATTTTGGGGTAATCACATTCTAGTTTTCAGAGATGTTTCTAGTTTTCCTTGACCCCTAATTGGGTAGTTTTCTTATTGTAGTTGTTTTAGTGTTCCAAGAGGTCTTTACTTATGATATTCCTAGTTTTCCACCATGGATAGAGGTTGATGTTACCATTGATCTTATCTCACATATGACGCCAATTTCTTTTCAGTATTATCATATGAAACGTGATGAGTTGATTGAAATTAAATTCAAGATTTTATAACTTGTGTCTAATGTATTTATTCACCCTAGTGTGTCACCTTGGGAATCACATGTCCTATTTATTATAAAGGAATGTGTGGGACTTTGACTTTTCATGGATTATCAAAACATAAATTAGGTGACCATCAAGTAAAAAGATACCTTTTCTGAGATTATTGGTCTCTTTGATCAGATTAAAGGGGATCATTAGTTTTCCAAGATTGAAATTCTGTTAGGGTACAACTAGTTGATAGTATGATAAAATGATATACCTAACAATGTTTATAGGATCTAATATGAGAATTTTATGTTTCTAAATTTGATATTTCTCATAAAAATTACCCCCTTGGAATTTATAGGGTTGATTAACCAGACCATTCATCAAATCTTCGACCATTTTATTGTTATGTATCTGGATTATATTTTCATGAACTCTACTTCAATGTAAGATCATATAAACCACTTTTATATCATTATTATAACCTTGACGGAAAATCGTTTGTTTGGAAATCATTGAAAATGTTACTTTTGGATTCTAGAAGTGAAATATCATAGGCCTACCATATATGATGGGAGAATTCGAATGGATCCTAAGAAGATATAAGAACTTATGTCTTGGGATAATCCCATAAATGTTTTTGAGATCCAGGGTTTCATGGGATTGGCAGGTTACTATAGATGGTTTGTTCAAGATTCCTCTAAGATCGAATATATTATTATAGATTTAATGCCTAATGGTGTTAAAATTGAGTAGAATAACAAATTTCAAAGATTTTTTGGGGAACTGATGTTCATGTTTACTTTCTCATTAGTTTTCATTAATCTAGAACCATATTTAGGTTATGAAATTTGTTGTTATGATCCTAATATATATTTGGAAAATGTCTTTTCATATTGGAAATTGGTATTGAAAAATTAATTAGGAAAACTAATCCCTCAAGGGAAGATCCACCCTACCCACGATCTTGAGATGGAATCAGTTGTACATGCACTCAAAATTTGGTGTCAATATCAATTTGGGGTGTATTTTATAGCATATTCTGATCATAAGAGATTGAAATATATTTTTACATAGAGGGATCATAACATGAACTAAACAATCTAGATTGAGTATCTTGAAACCAATGATTTTGATATTTTATTTACTCTTGAGAAAGGAAATTTTGTCATTGTTTCATTGAGTATAAAATTTCCAAACCAATCCATTGTGGAATTAGTTTAGGAATATTCATTGATTATGTTTTTCATTGAGATGATACTCATAGTTAAATTTGATGGTAAAATGGTCTTTTTGGATTTGAGGAAAGATAAATCATCTTTTCATGAGATATTTTGGAATGAGTATGTGAAAAAAACTGAGTTCCAATGCATTAGTAAAAGCCTTCATGATGGGGAGACCTCATGTGAGTGGTACTGGACTCTTAGTGGAGTATTTTCCTACCATAAAAGGTTATTTATTCTTATTTCTCTAATGTATGAGTTGATAGATATTTTATATCAGTCGTCTTGTTCTGTGAACCTTGGGGATAACAAGATCTATCAGAGCTACATACATTAATATTGGTGGTACTAGATAAGGTATCCGGTTGATTAACTTTCTATCTTGGGGTCTCACTTGTCAAAAAATTAAAATGGAAGAAAAGTGACCTACTGGTTTGTTACAACCTTAACCCATTCCTGTATATATGTGGGCTAAGACTTCCATGTTCTTCCCCCTTAGTTTTCCATATACTCTTAGTGGGAGGGATAAATATTAATGATCATTGATAGACTTAATAAATCATCTCATTTATTACCTATAAATATGATTACAATAGTGGAACAGCCTAGAGACATATATGGATAAGAGATTAATAGACTTCATGGGGGATCCCTCTATTATTATTTCAGACAGGGATCTAAGGTTTACATAATGATTCTATAAAATTATACAAGTAGTGATGGATTACCAGTAAAAATTTAACATTGTATATCATCTGTAGATGGATGGACTGATAGATAGAGCTTTCTGGTTCTTGAGGATATGCTTCGGGCCTACATGATTAGTTTTGGTGTATTACGGGAAAAGTATTTTCCTTTGGTTGAATTTTCCTATAATGATAGTGATCAAGATTGGATAAATATGTAACCATATGAATCTATTTATGGATGTCCATGTAGATCTCCCTTATTCTACACAGGGTTGGGAGAGTGGTCCTTGGTTGGGTTGATTCTCATTCAAGTGATGTTGAAAATTGTGCAATATATATGAAAGAGGTGCATCATAAAACAAATCCATAATAAATTCAATATAGACCGCCATCATTTATATCTTGAGTCTGATGTTGGTGATATTGTTTTCCTCCGAGTTTCACCTCACTTAGGGAATTATTAGTTGGGTAGTAGTTTAAGTTATCACCAAGGTTTACAAGAACCTTAGAGATCATGGAGTGAGTCATAAATGTGGAATGTCTATTGGAATTACCATCCTTTTTACTTGAATCCATGAAGTGTATCATGTTTTTCATCCGAGGAGGTATTAAACAGATCCTTCCCATGGTATTTAATGGGAGGTTATTGTTCTTGATCCCAATAACAACATTATTGATAAAACGATTCATATTATGGATCACTAAGTTAAGGTTCCATGGTTTGAGGATTAATTTATTCTGATTAATATTGTAGTTAAAATAGTATTACCATAATATGTGCATGTGGGAATCCTTAATTATGTATTAGAGGACTTATCTTTTTCAGAGTCATGGATCATGAGGAATTTCTAGAGATATAATTATTTATTTGTTGGGAGAATTGTAACAACATAAAAATATATATTATAAATTAAATTAATCATTGATTTTATTTAATGTTGTTCTTGAGTTTTATGGGTAATGTAGATTGAAAATAGCTATTTTTGTAGAATACAGACCAAGAGGATATTTGGTGAAAATTTTGTACAAAACATTAATGATAAATCTATATTTTTGTATAGGTGGTTTTCATGGTTTGAACACGGTTATTCAAACCATGTGTCTCACCATGTAATACCATATAGGGTCTATGGTTTTTTACAATGATGATTCATGGTTTGAAAAAACTATTTAATGGGTCCAAGGAATCCATACATCTGGATATATTATCCATGATTCGATAAAGCATGGATTGTATAAATTTGTGACCCAATTAGGTGAATCACTCCACACCATTAGAAAATTATATTTTACACTTTTTCGATTTGTTATTTTTATGAATAATCCTTTATATTCATACATTGGTTGGTCCTAATCCTTAAACAGTTCTCTAGAGACTTCATCCATGTAATTATTAGACATTACCTTTTTTATTGATGGATATCATCAAGGTATGTTGCATTCTTGATCTAGTATTTCCTTTTTTTTAATAAATCCCCACTATATATCTTCAACTCTCATCATGTGGAACCCATTGGGGTTTTCTTCATATATAATGGGTATTATAGAGGATTTATGTATTTCATTTAAATCTATAATCTAGAGGACCTTATTTATTCTTCATAACTCTATTTTTTCAAAGGTGATTAGTTACAACTCTATTAAATATGTTCATGTCTATATTAAAATGGATAATTCTATAAATGTATTATAGTTCATGTGATTTCCTTTTAGTTATTCATTTTATACAATTTATTTTTTATTATAATATATTTTTCAGAAATAAATCTTGTATTAAAAGGGGGGTTTCTTTAAATAAAGATTGTTCACACAAAGTTATTTGTAAAGTGATAGAATAGTGGTTTTGGTTTAATTTTTTTTAAATACACCATAGATGACTATCCTTTATTTCAAAATGTTTTATAAAAGTGATAATGGTTTTTAAAATAGTTTTGGACAAACTTATCATAATAATTAAAGTTAATTGCATCAGTAATGAACATGTAACTCATAGTGTTTATAATTCCAATTAAAGTTTTCATTGACATTAGTGTGTGTAATTTAACAATAGATCATACTAATTGGATCCATTGTACGCCTGAATTAGGGATTTAGTTTTATTTCTAATACTTATACCCTTCATTTAGTTTCAAAATAGTTTTCATTTTTCATTTATGATTGTATTATCACATAATTGATTGTGTCATGGTTATTTTCTCATATGATATATTTTTTCATGGTTATATTGGTTACATGATTATCATATTTTGTACCCATGTATTTTAATTACCATGAATTCAAGACTATCACATTCACTTATCATATTACTTATCATGTGAATTTGAATTTATTTTATGAAAACCATATGATGATTTAAAAAGGGTTTTGATTTTTCTAAATTCTTTGAAAAAATGATTTTTTTTAAAGATATAACATATAAAATCAGGATATTAGAATTTGTATAGATTCTATGGTATAATGTTATTGTGATCTAGGATCACACCCTAAATTTTTCTTTGGGTGGTCGTAGACATTTTTTGTAGGATTCAGGTAATGGGAAGGGAATCCTGAAACATGTTGGCTTCTCTTTTTTTCATTTCCTTCATAGTGGGAGGGTTTTGAGAATATGGTTGTTACTATGGAGAGATTTTTGCCTTTTCATGACATATTTTTTTGGGTCTAGCTGTTTTGGATTGGATTGTATGTCAATTGGTTTCTTGATATCTTTTACAACATTGAACACCCATTTTTTCTCATTTGGTTATATATGATACTTGATTCTACTATATTGTTACACCTATTCACATTATGATGGGTATGTTTGTATGGCCTGTCAAGTTAGTCAGGGATAGTTCATTATATAACTTATCTAGGAAAATTTTCCCAACATATCAAATATTTCAATATTTTTAAAGCATGAGCCTTTAAATATTGAAGGAATGGTATAAACATTATCTATCTCAAATAAGTGTTCAACCATCATACCATGTAAAGAATAGAGAGGTTTAAAAAGAGTTTGTGGAGATATATTATAGGGTGTGAAGAGTTCATAATTTAAACCATGCTTGTGATGGAATAAAAGGGTTCAGAAACTGAGTATGGATCCTATAAATACCAAACATAAAGAAGGAACTATCGAGAGAATCCCATATCTAATCATTCTCTATTCATTCTTGAATCATGGATATCCATAGAGGTTTGAAAGAGTATTAATGGTTGGGAAATATGAAGATATGTATTGAAGATTATATATTTCAATGATAGTAATATCATAATGTTATGTATCAGAGATATTATTATAAAGTTATATTAACAACATTTCTAATACCATAATAAAACTGAGAAACAAGGACCATATATTTAATCATAAAACTCCCCAAAACGTATAATGGCCATACTGTTATTTGGTTTTCAGTCTATCGTCTTATAACATTAGCACACGTTATTAAAATTACAAAGGATTTTACTCTTGATAATCCTATCATTTTATAAAATAATAATGTGGTGTATTTTGATAGAGTACCACATTATATTTTATACGATCCCATTCCAAGATTTACTATGATGTTTTATAGAATCCTTTAGCAAGATATATATATAAAGTTTTCCTTTAGTATTAGTCAACATCCGTAGACAAATGTGTAGTCTAAAAAGTCTATTCAAACCCAATATGATATATTAGGATCCTATTCTCCATATTTAAATGGTATTTAGAATATATAAAATTCTATACTAATGTTTTCTTACAACAATATCCTTCAATAATGCATTCAAATAGATCTTCATTTACCCCTCTAAAGAAATAGGAGTAGAACTATGATATGGTGTAATGATGTTGGTAAAATAAATATATTGGGATCATAACTAGATGATTATATATAAGATAATTCCAGATCCATTTAGTATATCCTTACGGTAACAATGATTCTACAGAATATTTATGATTATAATAATTGGTGAGATCTGGAGTTCGATGTTATTGTGAAGGATTTCCTTTGAATTTCTCTATGGAAGTATGTTGTGAGATTTAGAAATGAAATTGAAACCCTAGGAATATCGGTACCTTCAAGATTCTTTTTGATGTAAGGGGAGTATATTACCACATGAAACTCCTTCCAAACATCTCTAAGATTCATGGTGGGATTCCATGTATCTCTCTTGAGGCTGTAAATACATGATCCTTAAAATTGAAACAACTAAAAGGTTAAACTTATGGATCTTGGTTATTCTTATGAATAAAAAAATAGATATATTTTATAGTATAGAAAATTATATATGGGAAAATTCTAGTAATGCAACGAATCTGACCCCATGTATCCTAGAGCTATTGGTAACTTTATTACATTTGTCCAAGATGCATTTAATCACATCCATAATGACCTAATAGTTTATCATTATTTGTAAACTAGATACATAGTTGAATATATTATTACATTTGATAATAAGAAAACACATAGTGTTTATAATATGTTTTCATCCTTGAACTCATTCAAATATTGCTTCATCATATCCTTGGGAAAGGAAACAAAAAAAGTGTGCGATTATATTCTAAATTAAGGTTACATATATTGGATTCTATCATTAATCAATAAGTAATAATAAATATGGAAAGGTAAATAGCTAAAAAAAATTACATTAAATCAATAATGAGACATTAATGGTTAGATAAGGAAATAACAATATATAATGGTAAATAATTGAATACACATACCATTTAATTGAATAACATGGAAACAAAATACATCCATTAATAATATCAATTAAATAATAACATGGCTAAAATAATTGAATTCTCAATGAAATAAATTCCCAATATTGGATATCATCATCTCCACCATCATTATATCTATACTATCTAGAACCTTGTCCCAGATATTTTAATAAATGGTTAGGTATACACTGAAAACCAATTTAATTCTACCTTATTGATTCATTTCAAGAATATATTGACGCATAAACGAGATATAAAATTACAATCGATTCTTATAAATTCATGTATAATGAATTTATAATATATCAAATGATTAATATAAGTTGAGAAAAATATTCATTATTAGCGTAACCCCATACTTTTAAACATAATATTACATGATTTCAAAAACTAAATATCTATTAGTACACCACAATGATCGTAAAGGCCCAATGGCTTTGGAATACTAGGTTCTTAATACATAAAAGGAAACTAAAATATGCTATCTATATTTTAATATCCATAGTTTACAAGGAAAATCAATTCAATCTCCAAAATTATCATTGGATAACCCCTGAAAAAGATGATGAAAATGGGTGAGCTATGAAGACCAATAAGGGAATTAACATGATAAGGAAACATAACAAGTCATTTAAAGGCATAACATGATATCATAAAATAGAATACACATTAGTAATCACATGGGAGAATAATATAAATATCATGGTTTATAAGAACATGGAATCATAGGAAGTGTGGAGGAAACATAAAACATGAAAATATAAAAATCCAAGACTAACTACGTAGAAAACATCAGATGGTGTAAATAAGCCTAAAATGGTTTAGGTTAACACCTTAATCATATTAATTACTACGCATGATACTAAGAAAGCACCCAAATAATTATATATATATATAATTCTAAGACCAACTTTCACCTTGATTTCATGTATATGCATATGAATTCCACATAAAAAAATAAATCATAAGGAATAAACAGAAGAATTACCCATGGAAATAAATTGTTCTCTTAATCTTTTGGCATAACTTAATCAAAGATATTACATAAATAACTCATATGAGAGATAGCCACAAAGAATGTAATGACCCATAAAAAATTGAGATTATGTTAGGTATATCTTTAAGATAAATAAATATATAGAATATATAAGCATTCCATAAAAATAAATGTAATTTTCTTTGACAAATTGAAATTAATCAAAAAATATTAAAAACATTATTGATTAAAATAACTATTACACATAGAAAATAACTTTTGAAAAAAAATATGGAAATCCATTTCCTTGAAAATATCCTTGGAAACATTAAAAGGATTATTAATGGAAAATAATTATTGTGATGGTTGAAAATACATTTCAGTTTGTACATATTAAAACAAATACTCATTTGACATTTTTTTATTAAAGATAAATAGTAAAAAAATTTAAATTTAAAATTAAATTTCTTTTAAATTTTTTTGAAAAATAAACTATTTGTAAAAATTTATTTAAGAAATCATACAAAACGTGTTTTGAAACATTTTTAGGAAACATGGATTTTGAAGAAAAAGGATTTTCGGCCGACGATAGAAATTAATCTGATTTTCTTAAAAATATTTTATCAATCATTTTAATTAAAAATTAGAGGTAAAATTTATTATTACATGAAAATTTCATGAATAACTACATGTGAATAAAATAGAAGTATTTTATTGGGAAATGATTAAATAATTTCCAATATTTGAAATTCAATCATAAATAATCCTGACTAAAATGAGATTGAAACGTAAAACCATACAAATTTGGTAAATTTTAAATATTAACATCCCATGAATAATGCAAATAAACTGTAACATAAATGATCATTAATTGGGAATTATTAATTGTTTATTTTGAAAAGTTTCCTTATATAAACATGTTTAAAAAATCTGGTTCATAAATTATCCTCTTTCTCAAAGAAGTCTGAGACCAAATTATTACAAAGATTATATCAATTAATTGGGGTTTAATCAATGAATTTATTATGTGTATCAAAATTTAATACACATAAAACAAATATAAATAAAACATAAATCAATAAAAGGTAATTAAAATCATAATCTTACCATAAAATAACAAATTAAGTAGAATTATATACTAATGAATAGAAACATGGTTTAGAAAACCCCATTTCTCACACTTTAAATTATTTTAGTTTTCTTGAAACTATTATATAGTTGTTTTAATCATTTTATTAACATATAAAAAATCATATAAATATTAATAATATCATATATTATCCATTTTAAAACATCTTATCACAAATTTTTTAACAATATTTCATTATGAATATTATTTCAAGTGTTAATAGTCCTATTTTTTCATGCATGTTTTTTCATAAATGATGTGTGTTCCAAACATAGGATACAGTTCTATAAAATCTATAATTATATTAATGTTATAAATATCATTTTGTTTCAATAAAAAATCATTCTAATCATTAAATATTTTTTTATCTTATAGAAGTAATCACATCGCTTTATGGAGATGGTTGGTCATACGTATGCATGAGAGACGTTATCATTTACTTTATGAGTGAAAGGTTAAGGAAGTAAATTGTATAATAATTTTCCATAATTAATATAATTTCATATATGTCACCTATATTCATGAAATTTATCCTTTATTACCTTCTATATAAAACATTAGTGGAAAAAAAATCTCATCTCTTCGTGAGGTGGTAGCTCTTCGCACACATGAACGACATTATCATTTATTGAATTAATGGAATGGTAAGAAATTATATGCTATATTTATTTTCAAGTATGAAAAATTATTCATTAGTATAATATATCAACTTCAAGTTAATCATTATTACCATCTATGTGAATTGTAAGTGAAAATGAATCACATTACTTCGCGGACGGTAGTCCGCCATAAACATGAGTAACATTATTGTATTCCCTACACAATTGAAATTAATAATGAGTTTGAGTTATTATAATTTCAAAAGTATAATTAAATAATAATTATCATTTATAAAAAAATAGATACATATTATATTTATCCATGAGAAGCGGGGATGGATAACAAATTAAATTTGTTTCTGAGGCGGTAGTACATTATAGACATGAATAAAGATTGTTTTCCCATTAATGGGATTAATAGATGGTTTTAGATAATTAATTTAACATAAAAACATATAATTAGAGGTAATATAAGAAATATATGATATCATCACATAAAAATAATATTTTATAGAGTTATAGGACACACTTGGAGTTTCCATTATATGTGTAGGAGAGGACACGCTAGGAGTTTTTGAAAATAAAGAATTCCCCTCTTGTTTTCCTCAATAAAAAAGGATTTAATATGGACCATTTTTTGAAATTATAATATATTAATTATAAATATGACCATAAAATAGTAATTATATATGTTTTAAGACTTCTTTTAACACTTATAATTTTAGATTAATCTCTAATAAAATCGTTTTTACATTAAATGCAACAAATAATTATTTTTTTTCACAATTCACTCATGTAAAAAAATTAAGTTGAACTTATTAAATAATATTAATTATAGTGATTAAAAATATGGAATCCATTTTTCTAATAAAACTCACAAATGTTGATGGATTTAAATAAAAAATAAATAAACATATGGGTTGAAAAAATTATTTTTTTCAAAGAAAAACATTCCAAAGATTAAAAGGATTGTATATTTAGATTCAATATAAAATTAATTAAAATGAAATAAATTATTTAAATATTAATATAATTTACATATTTATAATATATATCCAATTTAAAATATTATTTACCTTTATAAAAACATGAATAAAAATATAAGATTTCAATAAAAAGTAATTAGTTTTTGTTATCCATCAAAAAATAATGATTTTCATAAACATTTCATAAAAACACCAAAATAAAATTTTGACATATAGATTTCAAAATTGAGTCTTTTTTTCAAATAATTTTTCTAAATTTCAAAAAAATTTATTTTAAATTATATGTGCAAAAATGTGGAAACCACCTTTTAGAAAAATTCAGTTTTTATATATCATTTCATTTTTCATTCAAACGGTTTATATTTTATTTCCAGTCAATAAAAAATCATTGAATTTATAATTTACATGTATAAAATATTTAATTTTTTCTATTCATAATATCCAATTTAATTTCTATTTTATTATGTCCATGTTTAGATAACATTATTTTAATAGTGTTTCATGTTTTGTTTAACCTCGGTGTTGTGTGTGTTGCAGTATGTCAAAGAGATTGAATTTAACTAAATATAAATATATTAAAAATTCTAAGTGAGTTACATTATCTTCTATTCTTGGTGTTTGGTGTCATACATTTCATTTATAATCTTATGGTGTAACATTACACCCAATAAATAAATTTCTTCTGCTGAATTTAAACTTTTCTTAGCAATGAAGGGTTTGGAATTTTGAAATTACAATATGGATAACCCACATCACAAAAAGGGTTTAAAAAATTTCCACTTAATAATGGGTAAAAGGAAATATTAAGGTTATATCAAATAACATGTAACTAGGGTTCCATGTTTTAGAATGTTAGTGGGAAGTAAAAATATGGACATGAAAGAAACACTTAAATAATTGTGTCTAGTGGTAGAGATCATTGATCCCAATAAAGTGAATGATATGGAGAAAACTAACAACCAAAAAACATTAAATAGGTATTCAATTAAAATAACATTGATTCGTCAGATATAAACATAATAGGTTAAAATTTTTATTTCATTATAATTTCTTTAGAGTTGAAGGATTTTTTTACTATTACGATAGGGAACACTAGAAAATACACATACCTATATAAGTTTTTTTTCATAAATATAATTTCATATTTTCATTATTCTTTGATCAATTTTTAATTCACCTCTTAGTCTATGGAATGAATATCCAATATGATTTTTTTGAATAACTTAATTTAAATTTTAACATTTTATATCATTAATAAAATATTAACAAGTTATTATCATATTGTTACTAAATATGAAACTATTTTTATAAAGAAATATAATTCCATAAAAGAATATGAATATATAAATCTCGAAAATTCAACAATAAAACTAAACAATTAACATCGTTCAGTCATTAAATAACCTTAAATCTAAAATAACTGCAACATGAATGAATGTTTTATCCTTAAATTTTCTCTCATTAAATTGTAACTTATATATCTAAAAAATGATATCACTATTCAAAACAAATCCATTACGTCAAACCAAATGGTTAGGTATTATTAAACCTAATAAAATTTCTCTTAAAATATCATTAGTCAACAAAACATTAAATAAATTAATCCTATGATGTGTTTACAAAGTCATATTAATATTGAGTTTTTTAAAATATATAAGATAAAACAATTTTATACTAACCAATACATATCAATGGCTTGTGGTAGGTTTTACACACTTATTACCCTTTGTTTTTGTGTTTATCCCCTATGAGCTTGCTAGATTTGATGGGTTGTCAGTTGTATTACTAGTTTTATAGTTTCTAAAACTATATAATAATTTATGTGATGAACAAATTCATAATTATCTATGATTCAATAATATTCTCAAGAATAAGATGATCATATTCTAAAATAACATCCATCATCAAACCATGTTTTTACCACTATGGTTTTCTATACAACTTGTTCTTCTCTACAAAAATATCACCTCTACATTAAATCACCTTTCTTTGTAATTATTACCATTCTACTCATTATTAGAAATTCATAATGATACACTAACGCTGAATGATTCTTATAATTTACATGATTAATATAACCAAAAGTGAATTTATACAAATAATTCTACATAATAATAATATAATCCCCATATGTAAATACATAACCTTAATTAATTATATTATATCGTTCCTTCTTTGGTCTAGGGGTTAATCATTTGTTAAGGGCATTGACTCGGATAATTTTAATGTTCCCAAAGAATAATACAATGATATAACTAGAAGTTATTTATTCTATGCGCTATCCCGCATAGGAAAAAAACATCCCCTGAATTTGAAATTTTTATCAATGTTCTTTTTCCCATAATACTGACATGTTCCAAATTTAATGTTTTTTCTATTTCATCTATAGCACCTAGACTTCCATGAGATTCCATACTTATGTTCTTTAGTGAGTTTTTAAATTCAAATATGTTCTTTTTTATAATCATATTAAAATATATCTCAATCAAAATGATCAAAAGATGTCAACGTGGAATTCTCATTAGGTTAGGATTCACCATATGGAAATATCTACATTTACAATCAAATTTCTTGTAAACTTTTTTCCATCAATACACCATAATTTACTAATATATTAAAAAAACAAGATGACAATACATTAACATAACAATGGAAATCTTAGAAACACAAAATGAATAACCTAAAAATGATAGGTATTCCGTAACTTTTGGGCCTTCGGGTATCAATCTTCATTTTCCAGGGTAATGATTCCTATTATGTTTTATAACATAAAACTTTTTTCAATTCCTTAATAATGGTACATTAATAATTTTATAATTTAGAAATCATATCCTCCAAGAGTGTCAATCCAGGTACTAGTAAGTCCCATTTTCATATACCAGGAAACGATCAAGGAAATCCTGATAGACCTTTTAATAGTTATTAACCCAAGGTAAAACTCTTCCAAAACTATATCTTCATGTAGTATCCAGACTATGAATTAATTTCATAGAAACCACTAGCTCTAAACTTCATCAAAATTCTAGGATATTTTTTTATACATGTACATTTTCATATAATTATCGTTATACTTATCCTTAGAATTATCCCTAAGGTTATCACCAAGGTTTTCACATCCAATTTTCCAAAGGATAACTAAAACTTTCCTCTAAGAAATAATTTTTAGACCTAAGAATTTTACACATATTATTAAATGACTTCTAAACATAAAAATCCATTAATATAACACAAGGATCATAAATTCCTAGTTTCTTTATAATACAAGTTTATTACTATATAGAAGGAATCTAAAACATGGAATCATTATTTTATTTTCTAAAGTGAGATCCAAAAATCCATTTGATATCCTAAGTCTACATAGGATAACATAGAGAACACATGGAAAATGGGATGAGAAAAAAACTTTGTGAATAAAATTAACATGATAATGAACCATAACTTGTGAGTCAAATATATAACATGATTTTATAAAATATAAGATACATGAAAAATAACATTAGATAATAATATAAAAATCACAGCATCAAAATAACATGTCACCATAGGACATTTGGATGATAAATAAAACAAGAAATAACTATATGTAAATAAAAACTACCAATACAACAGGACATAGTTGAAAGAAACCCATAATGGATTAGGTTCATTCCCTAATCCCATTCAGGATGTCTCATGAGATTATAACATTACCCAATTCCTAGGAAAGATATATAATTCTAATCCCACTAATCACATTCATTTTATGTACATGCATATGTTTGAAACATTATGATATCAATCATAAGGAATAAATAGAAGAATTAACCATTGAATGAAATGGGTTACATAACCTAGCCGCATAACATAATAAAATATATTCTTAAAATATTTCATTGGAGAGATCGTCTATGGAAGGTATTAACTGATCAAAGAAATTTAAAATAGGTCAAGTATAAATATATTAGAAATATATACAGAATTTAAAAACATTTCATAACATTAAAATTTGTTATCGTGGATAAATAGAAATTAATTAGAATTCATTAGAAACATTACTGAGGAAAATAACCTTTCCACATAGAAAAGTAATTTTTTAAAAATAAAAATCATTTTCCTTGAAAATATATATAGAAACTTATTATGGAATCATTAATGAAAATAATGTTCATGACGAAAAAAAATATTGTTCATGTCGTACACTATAAAAAAATCATTTCACAATTTTAGTAACTGTTAAATAGAACCATGTTTAAAAAATGATATAAATATTCATTTGAAAAATTAAAAAAAAACAATTATGGGGAAAATAAATTTAAAAATCATATAAAAACATTTCTGAAAAAAAAATTATATAATATGGATTTGCAAGAAAAAAATTTAGCCTAAGAGAGAAATAAAGTTTATATTTAAAAAAAATACTCTAATATTTTAAGTAAAAATAGAGATAAATTATAATATTATATGAAAAGTTCATAAATAAATATAGGTGAATAAAATTGAAGTGGTTTACTTTTCCAATATCAAATAATTTCTAGTAATGGAAATTCAATCATAAAAAATACCTATTAAAATTATATTGAATCATTAACTCTTGTAACCTCAGTAACTTTGGAATTATAACTTTCTATGAATTAGAAACATCAATTGTGAATTAAAATATCATGATGTAGTAATGATTCTTGATATAGTATGTAAACCTGTAAAATATACACCATTTAGAAGAAATTAGGTGAATAAAAGAACAATTGTGTCAAAAATGGATGTTTGTGAAGAAACTGTCACAAATACCATATCATTGAATTAGGGATTAATCAATGAATTGATAATTTTTATCAAATTTCAATCCACATAAAAAATTAATATTCAATAGAAAATAATCAAACGTCATTACATAGAATTTAATTTAAGAAGTTGTATGGAATATTATAATTCTAGAAGTATAATTATATCATTAATATCATATATAAACATTATATACCTCATTATATCCAACTGTGATAAGCATGGATGGAAAATTAATTATGTCGGTTGGCGAGGCATTAGTCCATCATACACATGATCAACGAATTTGTTCCCCATATAACGGAGGGGTAAATGGTTTTAGATCATGAAATTAACATAAAGACATATAATTATATTTAATATATTGAGGTTATTATATCCTCATCGTTTAGAAATATCTTTGGGAGATGTAGGAAAAAATAAAATGAAATTATTGATTGTGGATGTTACCTCTTCTTCAGACACTTTCTTCTTTCTTTCACTAAATGCCTTCATACGATTTCTTTTTCACCAAACCAAATATTATAATTTATGGGGCAAGAATAATGGAATATATTATGTTATTTCTTGTATGTTCCAATTTGTTTTTTAATCATAGAGAGGATATGAGATGGGGTTTCCTTTTATAAGTGGAGGAGAGGACACACCAGGAATTTTTGAAAAGACAGAATTTCACCCCTATTTTTCTCATGCCACAAGACTCCAAAATGCACTATTTTCAAACCTGATAATATATAGAGAATAAATATTACTATTAAATAGTAATTATATAAGATATGGTTCATTTTTTAACCACAATATTTTATCTTTAACCCCCCTAATAAACCCTTTTTCACCTTAACTATGATAAATAATTTTTACTATTTTCACTATTCATTGTGGTTAAAAATTAAGATGACCTTGTTAAAAAATATAAATTATTAATATTACAAATATTGAATCCATTTTTGTCATTAAAAACTCATAGTATTGGAAGAATTTAATATAAAATTAAACCTGTAGATGATTTGAAAAAACTATATTTCTACAATAATAACCTTTCAAAATTTTAAAATGTTTTTATATAAAAATTAAATATAAATTAAGTAAATATTTTCTAGATTTAGAAAATTGAAATATATTTTTAATAATTTAATTTTAAAAATAATATAAAATACATTTTAACTTTTTATGTAATTTATACAAAATGCAGTTTTTAATAAAAAATAGTATTTTTCACTATTCACTAAAAATATATTTTCATAAAATTCTCAAAAACACTCCCAAAAATAATTTCTATAATTTTATTTGAAAAATTATATTAATTTATTCAAATAAAATTTATTTTTTTTATAAAAATTATTTTTCAATTATATTCATAAAGAGTGTAAAAACCACATTTTAAAAAAATAAATCTTTTAAGAAAACATTTCTTTTTCATTAAAATATTTTTCATTTTATTTCAAATCAGTAAATAATCATTGAATTTATTACATACATTTATAAAAAGATTATCTATTCCTATTAATAACATCCAATTTAACGGCATGTTTATAATCTCCATATTTAGATAATAATCTTTTAATAGAGTATAGTGTTTCATTTAAACCCAATGTTGTTTCCACTACAAACTATCAATGAAATTGAATTTATTTAATGATAAATATATTTAAAATATTACAAGTGTTACATTATCTTATATTTTTATATTTCCATGTTATATAAAGATTTCCAAATCCCTCTACGTAACACTTGTCTACTAATATTCTTTTTGATTAAATAATACATATTTATCAATATTTCCACTGTAATTCAAATAAATTCTATAGTAATAAACCTAATGTAAAAATTGTATATGGTTAAGAAATAACAATATCCATTTAGAAAATAATAATTATACTTAATATAATTATAATTTATAATGAAAAATGATCATAAGTAAGTGATTATCTTAGAAAATATTTAGTTAACACATAATTAATCATGATATAAGAGGTAACCATCAATTCATCAAGAATATATTTTTTTCAATAAAATCATATCCATTTAGAGAATATAGATAATGGAAGTTAAATATTAAAATAGTTATCTTTTTAAAACCATATAAAACCAATGGAAGAAGATAAATGTCATAAATGGTTACAGTGGTAGGGAAGTATATTATCATCGTATACATTAAAAAATCCATTTAATATTTTCTTAATGAAATAAAAATTTTCCATTTAATAAAATAATATTAATATTGATTTCAAAACATTTTTAATAGTTATTTTTATCATAAAATTTACATAAGAAATCATTTCAATAAATAAAATTAATTTTGTTAATCAATTTAGGAAAAGATAGACATGAATGAAAAATATATCTAATTCAAATAGAAATAAAATCTGTTTTTAATTTGAATATTTATTTTCTTGATTCAATTAAAACATGTACAAAAATTTGGAAGAAAATATATAAACTCCTTAAATATCCAGTGGATAAGAAACTTTTCGTAGTTATTGAAGTATAAATGAACAGATTCCTTTGATTAAAATTAAATAAAATCCCAAAAAAAAAGAGATATTATAAAATAGATCCCTACCTCTTCTGGAAATTTTCAAATTATAACCCCATATTTTAGAAATCATGAATTGAAAAATTTATCATTATTAATAATTAGTTATTCATGTTAAATACATGAAAGGGTTAATATATACACTGAATTAAATTGAATAAGTCCATAATAATGAATATGTCTTATTGATATGATATTTGAGATGAAATCCCTCACAAAGATCATACCGTTGAAGTTAAAAATAAAAAATGAATTAATTTTGTGTGTAAAATATACCTCCAAATAAAATACTAGAAATAAAACATAAAATAATAATAATTCATTACATAAAAAAATATTAGAATATAAAATATAATGAATAAGGAATATAACGCAATTAAAAGAAATTGGGTTATGAAATTCCTTACCACAAGTTAAATTTCATGTCACCCCCCCATCAATGAAATAATTTATATTGAAAATTAAAATACCATGAAATATTTATTATTTGTTATATTACATGTAAAATGGAATGTGTATACTGAATAAAAAATTAAATAGGTGAATAATAATATAATATACCTCAACAAAAGAAAATAGACATAAAGTCCCATACCTCACATTTCCCATTAGTTGATATTCATTTAACATTATGTATAACAATTTTAAAAAATGTATTAATTTATAACATAAATAATTTCATATTTATATTATCATATATGATCTTCTTGTAACATATTATGACTTTTTAGTTAATAATATTTCATTATTACCATTTTAGGAGGTGGTAACAACTTCTTTTTCTCATGAATGTTTTATCCTAGAAGTTATATATATTTTGAATAGAATATAAATCCATAATTTCAAGAATTATATTAATTTTATAAATATCATATTTATTCATTATTTACAATTTTAAAGTCATTATCGAATTTTGTACATGAAAAATGATTCCCAACGCTTTGTGAAGATAGTAGGTCATACGTACACATGAGTGACGATATCATTCCCTTAATTGGTGAAAGGATAAGTGGATAATATATAATTTTTACAGAATCAATAAAATAGTATATGTATCATATATATTAATTATTTATATCCCTATGAATATCTAGGTGAGTTGATGATGGAAGATAAATTAAATTGATTCATGGGGTGGAAGTTTTGCACACACATGAGTGAGGTCATTGTTTCTCATTTTATTAAGAATGAGATGAATATGTTTTATGAAATAAATATAATAAAATATAATTATATGGTATATAATATTTTTATTATATTTTAACTTTTAAAACATTATGTAAAGTGTAAAAAAGAAAAATGAAGGAGCTTAGTGAAGATGAATACCTTACCTTAGAATAACCACCTTTGGATATCCTATTAAAGACCCTAGGATTGGTATTATGGGAATGCCATAAAATAAATAATGTTTATAAGGAATTTTGGTATATATTTTTTCATGGTTCTATTAGTAAAAAAGTTCTTTAGAGGTGTGAATAAGTGTGGAGAGGGAGAACCCTTTTATAATTTAAAAGGATTGGAATATTTATAAATACCCATAAAATTCAATAATAGGAAGACACTCTCACCCCAAGTGCCTCTAGAATTGATAAATAATAGAGATATTGGATATTATTTAAAACATAAAACTGAATAAAAGAAAAAAATTACAATGGTTTCATTCCCTTATTCTCTATTTTTTTTACCTTTTCCATTTTTGTTTTCACAACCATAATTATTTTTTTAACAAAATAAAATTATCCTTTAAGACTAAAATAAAATGAAAATTATTATATAATTTAAACCTAATTATTTTAAATATGAATTAAATTTTCTCAAATAAAAAATATATGTGTGTGGGAAAATAATTTTAATACAAGTGCGTGTAACGAGAAAATCCATCTTTTCTCCATATTCATGGGAAGTAAATTTTAGAATCATTTAAAATCATTTTGACCAAAAAATTATGTTTACCTTATTTTAAAATATTAATAGTTTTGATTCAAAATATGGAATCCAATTATTCTAAATCAATTAAAAAATTAGTGATTATGACGACCTGTCCCCCGGGGCCTGTGTTGTGACTACCCCAAGCCCGCCTTCTATAGGCCAGGGGCTGGAAACGAGCACCAAAGATGTAAATCCCTAAAACTTGGAAGGCATTGCCTTTAAAAATTATAAAAGACAGAACATAGTATATGTTGGAAGCAAAACACTAATTAAAACAATATACAAAAGGATTGTTGACAAGTAAAAGGGGCCAGAAATACAATGACAACTGTAAAGTAAAAGGAAACTGAAATACAACAAAATAAAAGTAAAGAAGCTATTGGGTCATCCTCTGGGAATTCCTACCTGAATGGTAGATACAACTAGCCTCCTCAGCACTCCACATCTTTCAGTCTCCTCCATGTACCGACTCGTCATAAGGTCTACCTCCGGGTACCGTCCTGTCCTACTACTTTGATCCTCACTCAGCACTGTCCATCATCTATAATCAACACAATGAGGTGCATGAATAGCCTGTGCAGGGGTGAGTATAACGATACTCAGTAGGGACCCTGAGACCCTCCAGGTCTCACAAAATTAAGCAAGGATAAACCAAAAAGTCTAAAAATCAATGGATATCCATAACACAGGTATATGCCCATACATATACCTAAGTTATCATGTAACTCATCTCAATAATGAGGTAAACACAAAAGTTACTGAATCAGCTCAACCATGATTTTTATTTACATCGCCAAAAACACAGCTGTTAGAGAAATCCTCCTCTACCGAGTACAGTGGGCCTACCGCTAACTACAAGGCGCTTCCCACTAACCTTGGATTGCTGAGTTACTCCTCCTGTTGAGCATCGTGGGTCTTCCGTGCTCACACAGTGGCGATCCCCACTATGGGTCTACAACCAAATACCAATGATCCCCCTAATAGCCTGTCGAGGTACTCCTCCTATTGAGTACTGTGGGTCTTCTGCCAACTACTAGGGACTCCTCCACTATGGGTCTGTCTCCAACTACCAGTTGCTCCACACTGGGCTAGTCGAATCACTCCGAGTTGAATCGGTCAATCCGTCGTCAGGTCTTAACCAGCTACTAGGTCTCCGTACTTCGCTCGCTCGTCTCTAGGAGTTTCCGCTCCATGAGATACTAGTCGATACCAAAACTATCATTAAGTCCCAAGTAAAAGTATCTCAATGGTCAACCTCATCATAGTGGTCTCAACGCAATAGAAGACATGTCAATTGGACGCCCGATCTGTTAGTTATAAGTTTTTTAGTCTGGGGGACTGGTTGGATTCATGTACGATCCAACCTGACCGTATCTCAACATTACCTCGAACTCCAGTGGGGGTATACTCAAAGGGACTATCATGCTCCAAGAAAACCAGCACCGCTGACTTTTCGTCAAATGGTTGTCTGGTGCCAATGATATAGCCAAAAAGTAAAGGGTTCAGTAATGGCCCTAGGCCCGGTCCGACCCGGTCGGACTGACTCGGTCCAACCCAGACTGGGTTGACCCGGTCTGGGACATCTCAGTTAGACCCACTGGGTATGACCCGACCCGTTAGGTGGGTCATCCTGCTAGGTTCGGCCTAGTCTACTGGGCCCAGCCTAGCAGACAGCAGGGGCGGTTCGGCCCCTAGGTCGCCATGTAGGTGGTTCAGCCCGGAGGCTGGGTCCGGTTCGGCCAGTGCCGCGAGGGGCGTGGCCTGGCGGCTCGGCCTGGGAGGTCGCAAGGGCGCCGGAAGGGGACCGAGAGGCCGCGTGGGGTGCGACCAGGCCGATGGGGCGCCAGGCAGGGCAACAGGTGGACGCGTGGTGTGCGGGGCAGGCCGGTAGGGCGCTGAGCAAGCCGGCAGGGCGCCGAGCAGGACAACACGGTGCCGGGCTAGCGCGAGCAGGCCGCCCGGGGTGCGGGGAAGGCCATCAAGGCACTGAGCTAGCCGGAGGGGTGCCGGGTAGGGTGCACGGGAGGCCGTGGGTAGGCGGGTCGGAAGCCGGGTGGCGGCCGGGCAGGCCTGGTCGGCTCGGCTCGGGCCGGCGGTGTTCGGCCGGGAGCACCGATGCGCCGAGGAGGCGGTGTAATTCGTGGAGACCGTGGCTAGCGCGACCTTTTTCATTTCCACCTTCATCGCCTCATTACTGCTTCGTCACCGAAATTTCAACATCAACAAGATTGGCAGAGAGGGCAGGCCATGTTGGTTTGGCCCGCACGCTCCGTGTTTAGGGTGGTTTCAACTGGTTCATCAACGTAGAAAAGATAAACAACAATTATTTACAACCACGCAATGATTTCTTTTCAAACGATGATGAGAAAAGAAATGGAATCAAACACAATGGTAAGCCCCCTACCTTTAATTGTCAGGTTTCGTTCGTTGACAGTGTCATGGAAGGAAGACAGAGAAGTCGTTCGTCGCATCTGCTGCACTCTTCTACTCCCAAATTCGCACGACGGTTGTGGAAGCGGTTCCACGTTGGTAGGTGTCTAAGGAAGAAGTTGAAGAAAGATCATCACTGGAATTCTTCATTCTTCATTGGGAAAAGCATTCTTCATTGGAGCCTTCTCCCAATAATCCTCTCCTCAAAGGCTTCCCACCAAAAGAGAAATTCCAACCAAAAGAAATAATAAGAGATTGACAACTTATTAATTCATTGGCACCTTATTCAATTTGGTAGAATTAAATTAATGGGATCCACCAAATTAATTCATGAGTGTAGGCAAAAAATTAATTAGGGGGGATCAAGAGGCTCTATTAGGGTGGTGGCACCATTAAGTGGGGAGTTCAACAGGTTTCTCCCCACATAATGGGGAGTTCAAGGGGGTTTCATCCTCGGGTTTCCCCCACCACTTTAATCCTCACATGGGTGGTTATGTTCGGGTGGGCCCCACCACCATAACCTCTCATTGGAGGTTAAGGTGTGGTGGTTCTACCCCCAACTCCAATGAGGAGGTTTTAACCACCAATACCCACATGGTGTCTCAAAATAAAATAAAGTGTGGCTCACATTATTTTATTATTTTTTTATAAAAACCCAGAAACTAACTTTTTGTCTCGACCAACTACCGTTGTGTTAAAAGTCTCTTTAATAGAATACTGGTGTTGTGAGTTCAACAGTGCCCTCATATTTCAATTCCAAGCACTGGATCAATAGTTATTAAAAATCACTCATACATTTAATGAATGTAGCCGAAAAAAACTTCAGAAATTGATTCCGGGCACACCAGGCCTCAGAATCAGGCGCCGTCAGTTTTCATGGGCTTGTAAAATTTCCATGGATATAAGAAAAAATACACTGAATTTCCAGGTCTTTACATTCTCCCCAACTTAGGGCTTTACATCCCCGTAAGCTATAACTCGAACTATGGAAACAAATAGTGGTACTGAGTACACATCTGAGCCTCCCTCTCCAATGTGATCTCCTAGAGGTTCTTGTGCTACCAATGAATGTGCACCAGAGGTATCAGCCATTCACATAGGACCCGCTCCTATCGATCCTCAATCTCTACTGGAACCTCCGTGAAAGTTTCCCCATCATCGTCGTCTAGATATACATGGTCGATGATGTGAGTAGGGTCATGGACATATCATTTCACCTGAGATACATGGAAGACTTCGTGCACCCGGTGCAACTGAGGTGGAAGAGCCATGTGGAAAGCCACCTCACCAACTTTTCTGTGGACCTGAAAAGGTCCGATGAATCTCAGACATAACCTGTTGCCTCAGAAAAATCTCTATATACCTCATTGAGGTGAGACCTGTAAGAAGATGTGGTTGCCATCCTCGAACTCCAGAGGCCTCTGTCACCTGTCAGCATACGAATTCTGCCTGCTCTGTGCAGTCTTCATTCTCTCTTAGATGAACTGCACCTTCTCTATGGTAGCTCATACCATCTCTGGTCCCACTAGTGCTGACTCCCCGGGGTCTGTCCAGTATAGGGGTCATCTGCAAGGTCGCCCGTACAACACCTCAAAAGGTGTCATCCCAATGGTGGAGTGATAGCTGTTGTTATAGGAATGATCCACCAAAGGTATGTGATCCTCCCAAATATGACTGAAGTCGAGGACACAAGCATGCACCATATCCTCAAGGGTTTGAATGGTCCTCTTAGTCTAGACATCTGTCTGAGGATAGAAGGTGGTGCTCTGACAAAGATGCATCCCGAAAGCCTCTTGCAACCCCTTCCATAGTCGGAAAGTAAAGCGTGTGTCATGATCAGCGACAACATATGAAGGTACTCCATGTATCCACACAATCTCCTGCACATAGAGGTATCTCAAGATCTCTACTGAACCCTGATCTCTGATCGGTAGGAAGTGGGCTGACTTGGTGAATCGGTCGATGATCACCTAAATCGAGTCATGTCCCCTGGATGTATGTGGAAGACCCATCACAATGTCCATGGGCATCCCATCCCACTTCCACTCTGGGACCTCTAAAGGCTGAACCAAGCCTGCTGGTACCTGGTGCTCTGCCTTCACTTGCTGACAAGTGAGGCATCGAGAGACAAAATCTGCTACAACCTTCTTCATACCTGGCCACCAGTGCTGTAGTCGAAGGTCCTGGTACATATTCACCACTCATGGATGTACCGCTAGAGGGGAAGTGTGGAACTCCCTCAACATTTCCTCCTGATGTTCTACTGGTACCAAGGTAGGTCCTCTAAAGGGGATGACATGCTCCCCACCTTTATAAAATCAATCAGGTGCATGCCCTGTGGATATCTTAGCACGTCGCGTCTCACAGTTAGTGTCTCCACATTGTGCCTCCCTGACCCGCTGAAGAAATGGGGGAGTTACTATAAGAGACTGTAGAAAGGCTGGTCCATCTCTATCCACAAAGGATATCTGTAAAGAAGCTAGCTGCTCTGTCACCTTGCCTAGCAGCTGTATACCAGTTCCCCTACTGAGTGCATCTGCAACAACATTCCCATTTCCAAGAGTGTAGACTATCTTGAAGTCATAGTCCTGGGGAAACTCAAGCCAATGTCGTTGTCTCGGGTTGAGGTCCTTCTAAGAGAAGATATACCTGAGACTCTTGTGATCAAAGTATATGGTAAAACTTTTTCCCATAATATAGTGCCGCCACATATTCAAGGTGAAGAACACGGATTCTAACTCCATGTCATGGGTAGCGTAGTTCTACTCGTGTTGTCTCAACTACCGAGAACCATACGCGATCACTGCTTTCTATTGTATCAGGACACACCCGAGTCCGGTCCCTGATGCGTCGCTGTAGATTATATACCCTATGCCTTCTTATGAAAGCGTAAAGATTGGAACACTAGTCAGCCACTTACTCAGCTCCTGAAAGCTCTGTTGGCATCTCTCCGACTACACGAAGGGTTGACCCTACATCGTCAAGGCTGATAGTGGTGATGCAACTCTGGAGAAGTCTAGTACAAACCTCCGGTAGTAACCAGCCAAACCCAAGATACTCTGTACCTCCGTCACACTCTTGGGTGTCTCCCAAGAAAGTACCACCTCAATCTTCGTTGGATCCACTGCAACTCCATCCTCCGAGATGACATGACCCAGAAAGTGAATCTATCAGATCCAGAACTGAAACTTCGAGATATTACCATAAAGTTGGTCCTCTCGGAGTGTGTACAGTACTACCTGCAAATAGTAGGCATGCTCCTCCTCAGTAGTCGAGTAGATTAGTATGTCGTCAATGAATTCTATGATAAAGCAATCGATGTTCGGCTGGAAAATCCTGTTCATGAGTCACATGAACACTACTGAAGTGTTGGTTACACCAAAAGGCATAACCAAGAAATCTTAATGGACGTACCGACATCTGAAGGCCGTCTTCTGCACATCCTCATCTCGAACTCTGAGGTGGTGATAGCCTGATCTGAGGTCTATCTATGAGAACCACTGTGTTCCCTTCAACTGATCAAACAGTTCATCAATCATCAGGACTGGGTACTTGTTCTTCACGGTCACCTAGTTCAGGCGATGTTAGTAGACACAAAGTCTCATGCTCCCATCCACCTTCTTGTCGAATAGAATCGGGGATGACAAGGGAGAAACACTGGGCCAGATGAATCCCTTCTCTTGCAAGTCCTCCAGCTATACCCGCAGCTCACAAAGCTCAGCGGGGAGCCATACGATATGCCGGAGTAGATATCGGTGTTGTTCTAGGGTAAATGTCAATGTATAAGTCCACCTCTCTATGAGGATGTAGTCCTGGAACATCGTCAGGGAAAACATTCGTGTATTGGTCCACCACTATAGGATAGCTCAGAATCTTCACATCAACTACTCTAAGGGTAAGGCATGCCAACTGATGAGTGATCAATTACACCCTCCTCCGAGTAAGTCCGTCCTGTACTGAAAAATCTCCCTTCTCGTCGGTGTAGGTAAACTTGGTACCATCCATTCAGACACACTGCACTTTGAGCCTAACACAGTCGATCTGAGGATGGACTATAGATAACCAGTCCATACCCAAGATGACTTCGTAAGGCCTCGACGCCGCTACGAGGATATCCTAGCCAAAGATCTCACCTATTAGAGTAAGTTCACAGTGTCGGCACCAGTACGTTATCGTCAAGTCTGCTCTTGTAGAAGTCTCTAGCCATAAAGATCGATCCAACGGCTCCGTCAGAATCTCTGAGCTCTGAACGAGGCCAGTGGAAATGAAAGAGTTTCTGGAACATGTGTTTATAATAACAACAACTATGGTGTATTAGACACAGATCGTAACTTGAATCATCTCTAGAGTGCCTTGATCTTAGGCCTCAGCTACCTGGAGCTGAGCTCTCCCCAGTCCACCTGCACCCTGCGGTTGGGGTGGACCTCTTGGTTGTGGTAGAGGTAACACCTTGAAACGTCATCCACCACCACCAGCACGACCAACTCCTCTACCATGTTTTCCTGCTCCCTACGAACTGCCTCGATTGAATCATTGTCTCTGCCTGGGAAGTCATTCGACCATCTGCTGATCATCTGAATGGTAGGTCGAATAGTAACGAGCCATGTTACCATGCCCGCCACATGAGTAACACTGTCTGATCCTGGTATGACTGGCTCTGCCTCCTCTTCGGGTGCCCCACACAATAGATTCTAAGTCTTGCGGTTGTCCCCCCCTGGGTCTGGTCCACTTGGAACTGTACGTCATCTTTCCATTGCCAGTTATAGAAGATTCCATTGCGTGTCGACTAGTGGTGAGTCTCGCTGCCAGAGACTGCTCAGCAAGAAAACTCTCCACCAGGAGGGCTCTCTCTAGCACCCCTCCTACGTCCGGATGCTGAGTGAGATCATCGAATCCCTGATCTCTTTCCTTAGCCCCAAGTCGATGGTACGGACCCTGATGAATGGGTCCCGCACCATATGTGTGGAGTAGCGTGAGAGAACTGTGAACCTCGATGAGTACCGAGCTACAGTCATGCTACCCTGATGTAGATGCAGTACCTCCTATATCCGCATCGCTCGTAGGGTGTCTGGGAAAAACTCCACTGGAAATAGGCTCTCGAAGTCTGTACATAGTAGTGTCATATCGTCATGAACCTAGAGCATCAAGCTCCACCATCTTCCCACTACTGCCTGTAGAAGGATGGCAGCAAGAATCACCATGAAGTCTACTGGTGTCCCTACCAGTCTGAAGACTCTCACAATAGCCTCCAGCAAATCTTCAGCTGCCTGTGGGTCCGTCTCTCCCCTAAACCTGGGCGGCATCTGGCGCTGGAACTCATGCAACCCGCTTGAGCGGCGTACATCATCTGCTGCTGGGGAAGCTAGGCCATAAGTGCGGTGCACTTCCTGGGTTGAGATGTAGGGCCCACAATGAAGACATTGTTCCTTAAAGAGGGGGGGGGGGGGTTATTGTAACACCCCAAATGATAAAGGTTTAAATGATTAAATGATATGACTCTTGTAAACAAGGTGCACCTTCCTTTTCAAGAGTCTACCTGATTAGAACTCCATAGTTAAGAATGCTTGTCTTGGAGTAGTGATCAGGATGGGTGACATTCTGAGAAGTTTCTCAGGGTGTGTGTGAGTGAGGAAAAAACACACTGGAAAAGACATGTGTTGGCCTATGGGGATATTCATTAGTTAGATAACCCGTTCGGGCACATGGGAGGGCCCTAGGGTGGGGAACACGTGGTAACTTGCGGGCCAAGACCCGACATCCATGTTAAGGCGGGGGTGTATGTGCTATCACCAGGACCCATTTGTTACATTAGGGTGTCGGGCAGGGATCCAGGAGGACGCGCGGGGTGCGGGAAGGCCAACAGGGCCTCAAGAATGCTGACTGGGCACCGGGCAGGGCATGCGGGAGGCCCCGCAGAGCAGGGCATCAGGCAGGCCGCGAGCAGGCCACGAGGGGCGCGAGGCAGGCCAGGAGGGCGCCCCGCAGGCCGGCAATGGGCCGAGCAGGCGTGGGCAGGCCGCGCAGGGCGTGGGGCAAGCCAACAGGGCACCGTGAAGATGACCCGTTCGGGAACATGGGTGGGCCCTAGGGTGGGGACCACGTTGTACAGAGCATGCAAGGACCCGACAACCATTTTAAGGTGGGGTTGTGCTGTCACTGGGACCCAGTTGTTACATTAGGGCATCGTGCGGGGTGCAGGGAGGCCGCTCGGGGCGCAAGAAGGCCAACATGGCACCAGGAAGGCCGACTAGGCGATGGGCAGGTCGTGCGAGAGGCCGTGTGGGGCGCATCTAGGGCACCGAGAGGCCGGACGGGGCACGGGAAGCCTGGAAGGGCACCGGGTAGGGCACGGGCAGGCTGCACGGGGCGCCGGGCAGGCCAGTAGGGCGTCAGGAAGGCATGGGCAGGCCGCGCAGGGCATGGGGCAAGCCCGCATGGCACCGTTCAGGCTAGCGGTACACCGGGAAAGGCCTGCGGGAGGACACATGGGGTGCAGGTAGGGCACCGGGAGGCCGCACGGGGCGCGGGTAGGCCGGCGGGGAGCGGGTGGGTTGGCGGGGCGCTGGGAAAACTGGTGAGCCACAGATTGTTTTATTTTGAGCTTCCATGTGAGTGTTGGTGGTTAAAACCTCCTCATGGGAGTTGGAGGTGAGACCACCACACCTTAACCTCCCATGAGAGGTTATGGTGGTGGGGGTCACTCGAACATAACCTCCCATGTGAGGATTATAGTGGTGCCGACCACCTGAGGAAGAAACCCCTTGAACTCCACATTAAGTGGCGAGAAACATCTTGAGATCCCTACTTAATGGTGCCACCACCCTAATGGAGCCTCTTGATCTCCCCTAATTAATTTTGTGCCTTCACTCATGAATTAATTAGGTAGAGCCCATTAATTTAATTCTACCATTTTGAATAAGGTGCCAATGAATTAATAATATATCACTCTCTTATTATTTCTTTTGGTTGGAATTTATCTTTTGGTGGGGAGCCTTGGAAGAGAGGATTATTGGGAGAAGGCTCTAACAAAGAATGATTCTCCCAATGAAGAATGAAAAATGTCAGCAACAATCTTTCTTTGACTTCTTCCTCGGACACCTACCGACGTGGAACCACTTCCACAACCGTCGTGCGAATTTGGGAGTAGAAGAGTGTGGTGGATGCGACGAACGACAACTCCATCTTCCGTCCGCGACTCCTTCACCGAACGACAGCCGACAATTAAAGGTAGGGGGTTTACATTGAGTAATATACCTTTCTTTTCCTCATCTTTGTTTGAAAGGAATCATTGCGAAGGATTGTAAGAAATTGTTGTTCATCGTTATCCTTTGACGAACCAATTGATATCACCTAGAAGCACAGACGGTGCGGGCCAAACAAACAAGGAACGACTTCCTCCGCCGATCTTTTGTGATGTTTCTTTGGTATGGAGATGAGGCGACGGTGATGAAGGTGGAAAAGACAAAGGTTGCGCTCCCCGCGGCCTATGTGAATCACGCCGCCCCCGCAGCGCACTGATGCTTCCGGACGAGAATCGTCGGCCTGCACCGGCCCGAGCCGCACCGATCCGACCATCCCACGGCCTCCCAGTGCCTTGCGGGTCCTGCCCGGTGCCCCGCGCCGCAAGCCCGGTGCTCCGCAGGCCTACCCGCGCCCTACCTGGAGCCTCCTAGCCTGCCCAGTGCCCTCCTGGCCCACCCGGAACCCTCTCGGCCCACCCGGTGCCCCATGCGGCCTAACCACGCCTGCCTGGCGCCCATCCGGCCTGCCTGGTGACCTCCAGCCTGCCCTGCGTCCCACGCGGCCTGCCTGGTGCCCTTCCGGCCTGTCTGCGCCCTACGCGGCCTTTCAGTGCCCATCCGACCTCCCTAGGACGAGCCTCCTATGCGATGACCTCCGAGTCGAACTGCCCCCGTTGTCCGTTGGGCCGGGCCCAGTGCACCGAAGCAAACCTAGCGGGCAGACCCACCCAAATAGCTGGCTCAGACCCAGTGGGTTTGACCAAGTCAATCCAGACTGGGTCGGCCTAGTTTGGGTTGGGCCGAGTCAGTCCGACCAGGTCGGACTAGGCCTAGGGCCATTACCGACCCCTTTACTTTCATTGGCCATATCGTTGGCACCGGACGTTCATTTGATGAACCGTCAGTGGCGCTAGTTTTCTTGGAGCACGTCGGTCCCTTTGATTATACCCCACTGGAGTTTGGGGTAATGTTGAGATACAGGCAAGTTGGATCATACACGAATCCAACCGGGCCCCAGGGACTAAAAATCTTATAACCCATAGACCGGGCGTCTGATTGACGAGACGTCTGTTGCATTGAGACCCCTATGACGAGGCACACCTTTGAGATACTTCTACATGGTACTTTGTGGCAGTTGGGGTATTGACCTGTAGTTCATGGAGTGGACCCTCCTGGAGATGAGCAAGTGGAGTACGGAGACCTAGTAGCTGGCTGAGACCTGAGGACTGCTTGACCGATTCCACTCGGAGTGTTTCGAATAGCCTAGAGGGGAGCACCTGATAGTTGGCGGCAGACCCACGGCGGATGAGCGCCTAGTAGTTGGTGACAGACCCATGTTACTCGAGAGGAGGAGTACCAATGATGGCTATTAGGGGGATCGCCTGGTAGTTTGCGGCAGAACCACAGTGGGGAGCGCCTCTTTGTGAGCGCAGAAGAGCCACGTTACTCGACAGGAGGAGTACCTATGCAGTCCAAGGTTAGTGGGAAGCGCCTGGAAGTTGGAGGCAGGCCCACTCTACTCAATAAAGGAATAATTCTCCAGCAGTCGTGGTTTTGAAAATGTGAATAAAAATCCTTGTTGAGATGAGTTAGTAACTTTTGTGTTTACCTCATAATTGAGATGGATTACATGATAACTAAGGTATATCTATGAGAATATACCTAAGTGAGGTTATCAATTGATTTTATACTTTTTGGTTTGTCCGTTTTGGATTTTTGTGAGACATTGAGGGTCTCGGGGTCCTTACTAAGTATCATTATACTCACCCCTGCATGGGATATGCTCGCACTTCGTTGTATTGGTTACAGACGATCGGTAGCGCTATCCGAGGCTAAGTGGACCACGACTGGTAGGTACCCGGAGGTGAATGACACCGCGAGACAGTACACGGAGGCGACAGATGGACGTGGAGTGTTGTGGAGGCTATTTGTACCTACCCTTCAGGTAGGATTTCCCAGAGGATGATCCAGTATCTGTTTCACCTTTCTTCTGTTGTATTTAAGTTTCCTTGTACTTTACAGTTGAGCATGTATTTCCGGACCATTTTACTTTTCAGCACTCCTTTTGTATACAGTTTTATTTTGTGTTTTCCTAAGAGCTTATACTCTTTTTTGTGTCTTATAATTTTTAAAGACAATTCCTTCCCAGTTTTTGGGATTTACACCTTTGGTGCTAGTCGCCAGCCCCCGGCCAATGGAAAGCAGTCTTAGGGTAGTCACAGCATGGGCCCCGGGGGACGGGTCATGAAAAATTAGTATCAGAGGAGTGGGTTCTACCGTAGAACTGAGAACTCTAATATTTATTTTCTATGAAGTAATGGTGTTATGAGTACTGAGTGTGGTTTTCAGTTCAGGGAGTCCAGTGTTGGTTGGACGGTGACGTATCCAAACACCAGGACCCTGACTTCTGATTTCCAACTCTTTGCAGAAGAACACTGATTACATGTGTGTTTTCAAAAGTTTTCTTTAAGTCAACTCAACCAGGTCATCTCCCCATGTATAATATTTTGACTGTGTCGCATCTGTTTCATTCAGGATGCCTCCCCGCGGATGACCAGTGAGAGTTCTGAGAGTTGTACACGCAGATAGCCCACCGAGCGACGAGGCCTCGGTGAAGGGCCGTTTCCAGCGGAGGCACCAGCGGTACCGATACCCGTTAGGCCACCAATTCCACCAGCCCTGATAGCAGATGATGTACGCAGTTTGAGTGCATTGCACGGGTTCTAGTGTCAGAGGCCACCCAGTTTCAAGGGAGAGACGGACCCACAGGTAGCTGAGGATTGGCTGGAGGCTGTGGTTAGAGTTTTCAGACTGGTAGGGACACCAAATGATCTTATGGTGATACTTACTGTGAGTCTCCTTCAGGAAATAGTAGGTAGATAGTGGAGCATGATGCTTCAGGTGCATGAAAAGATAAATCTACTATAGACAGACATCGAGAGGCTATTTAGGGCGGATTTTTTCCCAGCCACCCTACGAGTAGTGAGGATACAGGAGCTACTACATCTACAGTAGGGTAGCATGATTTTATCTCAGTACTCAGTGAGGTTCATGGACCTCTCACGCTACTCCAAATATATGTTGTGGGACCCAGTTTTCAAAGACCGTACCTTTGAGCAGGGGCTCAAGCGTGAGAACAGGGCTTTGATGATCTCACTTGGCATCCCGACGCAAGTGGGGGTGCTAGAGAGAGCCCTCCTGGTGGAGATTTTTCTTGTTGAGCTGTCTCCAGCAGCGAGACCCACCACTAGTCGAAATACAGTAGAGTCTTCGGAATATGGTAGTAGAAAGATGACGTAGAGGTACAAGAGGACCAGACCCATGGGTGGACGGCCGCATGACTCAGAATCAGTTGTGTGAGGTACCTGGAGTGGAGGCAGAGCCAATCACACCATGGGAGGACATCGTTACTCATGTGGCGGGCATGGGCACATGGATCGTGACTGTCGGAACCGCCGTTTGGATGATCATAAGATTGTCAAAGGATATCCCAGGCGAAGATAGAGATTCAATCGAGGCGGTCTGCAAGGAGAAGGTGGATGTGGCAGAGGAGATGGTCATGTAGGTGGTGGTGGATGACGTTTCGAGGTGTTACCAGCACCACCACCAAGAGGTCCACATCAATAGCAGGGAGAAGGTGGACATGGTAGAGCTCAATTCTAGGCAGCTAAGGCCTATGATCATGACAATCCAGAGATGATTCAAGGTACGATCTGTGTCTACTCCACCATAGCTGCAGTTCTTATAGACATGGGTTCCAGTCATTGTTTCATTTCCACTGCCGTTGTTCGGAGCTCGACAATTCTAGTGGATCTGTTAGATCTATCCTTACGACTAGAGACTCCTACGGGAGAAGACTCGATGATCACGCACTGGTGCTAGTAGCGGGAGCTTACTATAGGAGGTGATAGCTTCGACTGAGATCTCCTCGTAGCGGCATCGAGGCCTGATGGCATCATCTTGGGTATGGA
Source organism: Viscum album (assembly GCA_963277665.1). NCBI lineage: Eukaryota > Viridiplantae > Streptophyta > Magnoliopsida > Santalales > Viscaceae > Viscum > Viscum album. The sequence goes on from OY728159.1 coordinate 237,676,916, forward strand.
CAAGTTATCTAAACTCCATGCCCAGATCGACTGTATTATGTGAAAAGTGTGGTGTGTATGCTCAGATGAGACCAGGTTTACCTTCACCGGTGAGAAGGGAGCCTTTTCAAAACATGATAGACTTACTCGGAGGAGGGTGCAACTGATAACTAATTAGTTGGCCTGCCTTACCCTCAGAGAAATTGATGTGGAGAGTCTGAGATATCCATTAGTGGTGGACCAGTACACAGATGTTTTCCCTGACGATGTTCCAGGACTACCTCTTCGTAGAAATGAGGACTTCTACATTGAATTGTAACCCTGAACGACATCGATATATACTTTTGTAATATTGGATAGCTCATACTGATCTTCCTGAGCTGTGGGTAAAGTTGGAGGACTTGCAAGAGAAGGGATTCATCCAGCCCAGTTTTTCTCCCTGGATATCCCTAATTCTTTTTTCCAAGATGGAAGATGAGAGCATAAGGTTTTGTGTCGACTACCGTCACCTGAACCAGTTGACTGTGAAGAACAAGTACCCACTCTTGAGGATTGACGGCCTCTTTGATTAGCTTAAGAGATCATGGTGGTTCTCGAAGATAGACCTCAGATCAGGCTATCACCAGCTCAGAGTTTGAGATGAGGATGTGCAGAAGATGACCTTCAGATGTCGGTATATCCATTACGAGTTCCTGGTTATGCCTTTCAGCATAACCAATGCTCCAATAGTGTTCATGGGACTCATGAATAGGATTTTCCAGCCTTCCCTCGATCGCTTTTTCATATCATTCATCGACGACATACTTATCTACTTGACTACTGAGGAGAAGCATGCCTACCATTTGTGGGTAGTACTGGACACACCCAGAGAGTACCAGCTTTATGGTAAGCTCTCAAAGTGCCAGATCTAGATCTGAGAGGTTCACGTTCTGTGTCATGTAATCTTGGATGCCGGATTTGTAGTGGATGCAACAAATATTGAGGCGATACTTTCTTGGGAGCCACCCATAAGTGGGACGGAGGTACAGAGTTTCCTGGGATTGGCTGGTTACTACCAGAGGTTCATACTAGACGTCTCCAGAGCTGAAGAACCACTATCATCCTTAAAGAAGAATGGGAAACCCTTTATGTGGTCAGAGATGCCAGAAGAGCTTTCAGAAGCTGAGGCAGAGGCTGACTAGTGCCCCCATATTGAGGCTTTCAGAATAATGAATAGGGTACGTAGTCTACTACGATGCATCAAGGACTGGACTCGGTTGTGGTTTGATGTTGGAGCAAGCAGTGATCATGTATGGTTCTCAGCAACGGTGATATCATGATCAGAACTACGCTACCCATGACCTGGATATAGCAGCAGTGGTCTTTGCCTTGAATATTTGGAAACACTATCTTATGGGAAAATGTTTTATTGTATACTCTAATAACAAGAGTCTCAGGTATATCATCTATTAAAAGGGCCTAAACCTGATACAGTGATGTTGAATTGAGTTCCTCCATGAATATGACCTCGAGATAGTCTATACTCCTATGAAGGGGAACGTTGTTGCAGATGCAATCAGCAGTAGAACTGGTATACAGCTACTAGGCGAGATGACAGAGCAGCTAGCTTCTTTAGAGATATCATTTTGTGGATAGATATGGAGAAAAATTTCTACAGTCTCTTATAGTCACTCCTGCACATCTTCAGCGATTCAGGAAGGCAAAACTTGGAGACGCTGACTACGAGATGTGATGTGCTCAAATATCTAGAGGGTAGGGAGCTGATGTATTTTCTGAAGGTGGGGAGCACATCATCCTCTTCATAGGATATACCTTGGAACCAGTAGCACTTCAGGAGGAAGTATAGAGGGAGTTCCACCATTCCACTCTCGTGGTACATCCAAGAGTGGCGAAGATATACTAGTACCTTCGATGACATCAATGGTGGCTAGGTATGAAGAAGGCAGCAGTAGAGTTTGTCTCTCGATGCCTCACTTGTCAGCAAGTGAAGGTGGGGCACCAGGTACCAGTGGGCTTGGTTCAGCCTTTAGAGGTCCCAGAGTGGAAGTGGGATGGGATATACATGGACTTCGCCATGGGTCATCCATTTACATATAGGGGACATGACTCAATTTGGATGATCATCGACTGACTCACCATGTCATCCCACTTCTTACCGATTAGAGAGCATGGTTCAGTAAAGAGCTTGAGACACCTCTATGTGCAAGAGATTATGCAAATACACGGAGTACCTACATCTGTTGTCTCTGATCGTGAATCGTGCTTTACATACCGGCTATGGAAGGGGTTGTAGGAGGATTTCGGGACATAACTACGTCTGAGCACTACCGTCCATCCTCAGACAGATGGCCAGATAGAGAGGACCATTCAGACCCTTGAAGACATGCTGCGTGCTTGTGTACTCAACATCGGTCACAGCTGGGAGGATCACTTACCTTTGTGGAGTTTTCTTACAACAGCAGCTATCATTCCACCATAGGGATGTCCCCTTTTGAAGCATTGTATGGGAGACCTTGCAGATCATCCTTGTACTGGACAGACTGAGGGGAGTCAACACTGGTTGGACAAGAGATGGTATGGGCTATCACAGAGAAGGTGCAGATCATCCCGGAGAGGATGAAGAATACACAGAGCATGAAGAAGTCGTATGCTGACAAGAGACAGAGGCCTCTGGAGTTCGAGGATGGCGACCACATCTTCCTACGGGTCTCACCTCGATGAGGTCTATGGAGATTTGGCTGAGGCGGCAAGTTATCTCTGAGATTCATCGGACCCTTTCAGGTCCTGAGTAGAGTTGGCGAGGTGTCTTACCACCTGTCTCTTCAACCATAGTTGCGCTGAGTGCAATACGTCTTCCACGTATCTCATATGAGAAGATACATGCACGAACCTACTCACATCATCTACCATGGAGTGATGGACGTCAATGATGGGGATAATTTTATGAAGGATCCTATGGAGATTGATGATTGATAGTAGTGGGTCCTACGTGGATGGTCGATACCTCTGGTGCACATTCTTGGGCAGCAAGGGAACCTCCAGGAGAGCACATGGGAGCGGGAGGCTCAGATGCGTTCTCGGTACCGCCATTTGTTCCCTTAGCTCGAGTTGTAGCTTACAGGGACGTAAAGCCTTGAGGTGGGGAGAATGTAAAGACCTAGAAATTATGTGAATTTTTTTCTTAAATCCATGGGAATTTTATGAGTCCTTGAAAATTGACGGCGCATGATTCTGAGGCCCGGTGTGCCCGGAATCAATTTCTGAAGTTTTGTTCAGGTACGTTCAGTAAACGTACGATCGAAATTTTATAACATTTGAACCGTTGCATGAAATTAAAACCTGAGGGCACCATTGAACTCGTAGCGCCGATATTATCTTAAGGAGACTTTCAACTCAATGACAGTTGGTCGAGATTAAAAGTTTGTTTTTGGGTTTTCGTAAAATAATAATAAAATAAAGTGAGCCACACTTTATTTTCTTTTGAGCCTCTATGTGAGTGTTGGTGGTTAAAACCTCCTCATGGGAGTTGGAGGTGGGACCACCACACCTTAACCTCCCATGAGAGGTTTTGGTTGTGGGGTTGACCCGAACAAAACCTCCCATGTGAGGATTAAAGTGGTGGGGCCCACCCTAGGATGAAACCTCTTGAACTCCCCATTAAGTGGGGAGAAACCTCTTGATCTCCCCACTTAATGGTGACACCAACCTAATGGATCCTCTTGATCTCCCCTAATTAATTTTGTGCCTACACTAATGAATTAATTAGGTGGAGCCCATTAATTTAATTATACCAATTTGAATAAGGTTCCAACGAATTAATAAGATATCAATCTGTTATTATTTCTTTTGGTTGGCATTTCTCTTTTGGTGGGAAGCCTTTGGGGAGAGGATTATTGGGAGAAGGCTCCAACAAAGAACACTCCTCCCAACGAAGAACGAAGAATGTTGCAGACGATCTTTCTTCGACTTCTTCCCCGGAAACCTAACGCCGTGGATCCACTTCCACAACCGTTGTGTGAATTCTGGAGTAGAAAAGAGTGTGGCGGACATTATGAACGACATCTTCGTCTTCCTTCCATGACTCCACCAATTAACGATGCCCGAAAATTAAAGTTAGGGGGTTTAATTTGAGTAATATACATTTCTTTTCCTCATCTTCATTTGAAAGGAATCGATGCAAAGGTTTGTAAGAAATTGTTGTTCATCATTCTCCTTTGATGAACCAACTGCTCTCACCTCTAAAGGTGGAGGGTGCGTGCCAAACTAACATGGCCCGACTTCCTGAGCCTATCTTTTGTGATGTTTCTTCAGCATGGCGATGAGACAACGATGAAAAAGTTGGAAACGACAAAGGCTTCTTCATCCGCGGATTCCGTGAATCACGCCGGCCCACGCCGAACCGGCTAGCCCGGCCTCTTCACAGCCTCCCGGCACAGTGCCTAGCCCCACACAGCCTCCCATGCTCCCCAATTGGCTCCCCGATGGCATGATTGCGCCTAGCCCGTACCCCGCGTGTCATCCCAATGCTGAGCCCGCACCCCGGGTGGCCTCCCGTATGCCCCGCCCGGCCCCCCGCCGGCCTGCGCTACACACCGCGCGGCCTGCCTGCTCCTGCCTGACGCCCTGTCGGGTTCCCATTGCCCCACTGGCCTACCCTGCACCCCGGGAGGCCTTCCTGCACCCTAAACGGTGCCCCGTAGGCCTTTCCACGCCCTGCGCGGCCACCTGGTGCCCTGCCAGGAACACTGCCGGCCTGCCGCGCCCCGCGCGGCCTCCCGGCGCGCTGCCGACCTCCTGGGCCAAGCTGTGCCCCTCGCGGCACTGTCTGAACCAGCCCCAACCTCCGGGATGAGCCGCTTATGTGGTGACCTCCGGGCCGAACCGCCCCCACTGTCCGATGGTCCGGGCCCATCGGACATGAACAAACCTAGTGGGATGACCGGGTCGACTCAGTCTGCGTTGGGCTGAGTCGGTTCGACCGGGTCGGACTGGGCCCAGGCCCATTACCGCCCCCTTTGCTTTCTTTGGTCATATCTTTGGCACCATACATCCATTTGATGAACCCTCAGCGACACTGGTTTCTTGGAGCACGACGATCCCATTGAGTATACCCCACTGGAGTTGAGGTTAATGTTGAGATATGGTCAGGTTGGATCGTACATGAATCCAACCAGGATCCCGGGACTAAAAAACTTATAACTCACAGACCGGGTGTCTGATTGATGTACTGTCTATTGTGTTGAGAACTCTATGATGAGGCGGGACATTGAGATACTTCTATGTGCGACTTTGTGATAGTTGGGGTATCGACTTCTAACTCATGGAGTGGACCCTCCCGGAGACGAGAGAACAGATTACGAATATCTAGTAGCTAGGTGATACCTAACGACTTCTTGATCGATTCGACTTGGAGTGATTCGACTAGCCCAGTGGGTAGTGCCTGGTAGTTGGTGGTAGACCCACGGAAGAGAAGCGCCTGGTAGTTGGTGGCAGACCCACAATACTTGATAGAAGGATTACCTCTGCAGGCTATTAGGGGGAGCGCCTGGCAGTTGGCAGCAGACCCACTATAGGGAGCGCCACTGTGTGAGCACGGAAGACCCACGGTACCCTACAGGTGGAGTACCTCAACTGTCCAATGCTAGTGGAAAGCACTTGGTAGTTGGCGGTAGGCCCATCGTACTCGACAGAGGAGGAGTTCCCCAGTATCCACGATTTTGACAATGTGAATAAAAGTCATGGTTGAGCTGAGTCAGTAACTTTTGTGTTTACCTCATGATTGAGATGGATTACTTGATAAATTAGGTATATGTAAGGGAATATACCTAAGTGAGGTAATATGTTGATTTCATAATTTTTGGTTTGCCCTTGTTGGATTTGTGTGAGACCTTGAGGGTCTTTATGTCCCTACTAGGTATCGTTATACTCACCCCTGCATGGGATATTCCCGCACTTCGTTGTGTTGGTTGCAGAAGATGGGCATCGCTGACCGAGGCTGAGTGGACCAGGACTGGACGGTACCCAGAGGTGGATCACATGGTGAGACGTTACATGGAGGAAACAGATGGACCTGGAGTTTTGTGGAGGCTGTATGTACCTACCCTTCAGGTATGATTTCCCGGAGGATGATCCAGTAGTAGTTTTCACCTTTATTCTCTTTTATTTCAATTTCCTAGTACTTTATAGTTGGGCTTGTATTTCCATCACATTTTACTTTTAAGAACTCCTTTTGTTTATAGTTTTACTTAGTGTTTTGCTTCCAACTTCTAATATGTTGTGTCCGTTATAATTTTTAAAGGCAAAGCCTTCCCAGTTTTTTTGGATTTATGCCTTTGGTACTAGTTACCAGCCCCTGACCTATGGAAGGCTAGCTTGGGGTAGTTACGGAACGAGCCTCTGGGGATGGTTCGTGATGGTGAGGTGCTAGGTAGGGTATGCGGGTCACCACGCGGGGTGTGGGTAGGGTGACAGGAGGCCGTGCGGGGTGCGTCTAGGCCGGTGGGGCACCGGGGAGGCCGTACGGGGTGTTGGGCAGGCCGTGTGGGGAATCGGGTAGGGTGCATGTAGGCTGGTGGGGTGCCGGGCGGGGTGTGGGTAGGCTGCGGGTAGGCCGGTGGGGCGCACGGGAGGCCTCCAGTAGGCCAGTTCGGAGTGGCTCGGGCCGTTGCGGGCCAGCGGTGTTCCGTCGGAAGCATCGGTGCACAGCAGGGGTGGCACGATTCGTGGATGCCACAGGTAGCACAGCTTTTGTCGTTTCTTCCTTCTTCACCATCGCCTCAACACCATTCTAAAGAAACATCACAAAATATCGGCAGAGGAAGTCAGGCCATGTTAGTTTGGCCTGCACCCTTCGCGTTTAGAGGTGATAGCAATTGGTTCATCAAAGGAGAATGAGGAACAACAATTTCTTACAAACATTCGCATCGATTCCTTTCAAACGAGGATGAGTAAAATAAAGGTATATTATTCAATATAAGCCCCCTAACTTTAATCTTAGGGTGTCATTTGTTGATGGAGTCATGGAAGGAAGACGAAGTTGTCGTTCGTCGCGTCCGCCGCACTCTTCTACTCCCAAATTCGCACGACGGTTGTTGAAGTTGTTCCACGTCGGTAGGTGTCTGGGGAAGAAATCGAAGAAAGATCATCGCCAGCGTTCTTCATTATTTGTTGGGAGGAGCGTTCTTCATTGGAGCCTTCTCCCAATAATCCTCTCCTCAAAGGATTCCCACCAAAATAGAAATGCCAACCAAAAGAAATAATAAGAGATTGATATCTTATTAATTAGTTGGAACCTTATTCAAATTGGTAGAATTAAATTAATGGGATCCACCTAATTAATTCCTGAGTGTAGGAACAAAATTAATCAGGGGAGATCAAGAGGCTCCATTAGGGTGGTGGCACCATTAAGTGGGGAGCTCAAGAGGTTTCTCCCCACTTAACGGGGAGTTCAATGGGTTTCATCCTTAGGTGGTCCCCACCACTTTAATCCTCACATAGGAGGTTATGTTCAGGTGGGTGCCACCACCATAACCTCTCATGGGAGGTTAAGGTGTGGTGGTCCCACCTCCAACTCCCATGAGGATCTTTTAACCACCAACACTCACATGGAATCTGAAAATAAAATAAAGCATGGCTCACATTACTTTATTATTTTTTTTATGAAAACACAAAAAACAACTTTTAATCTTGACCAACTGCCATCGAGTGGAAAGTATCTTAAAGAGAATATCAGTGCTGCGAGTTCAATGGGGCCTTTAGATTTCAATTTCGAGCACCAGTTCAAAAGTTATAAAATCTCGCTCGTGCGTTTACTGAACGTACCCGAACAAAAATTTAGAGATTGATTCTAGGCACACTGGGCCACAGAATCACACACCGTCAATTTTCATGGACTCATAAAATTCCCATGGATTTAAGAAGAACTTTTTCCCATGGAATTCACTGGTCATTATATTTTCCCCACCTTAGGGCTTTACGTCCCCGTAAGCTACAAGTTGAACTAAGGGAACAAATGGGGGTACTGAGCATGTATCTGAGCCTCATGCTCCCATGTGCTCTCCTGGAGGTTCCCGTGCTGCCAACAAAATAGCTCTAGAAGTATCGACCATCCACACATGACCCACTCCTATCGATCCTCAATCTCCATTGGAACCTCCATCAAAATTTCCCCATCATCTAAGTCCAACTCTCTATTTTCGATGATGTGATTAGGGTCATGCACATATCTTCTCAACTAAGATACGTGGAAGACATCGTGCACCCGGTGCAACTGAGGTGGAAGATCCAGGTGGTAAGCCACCTCGCCAACTCTACTGAGGACCTGAAAAGGTCTAATGAATCTCGGAGATAACTTTCCGCCATGGACAAATCCTTATAGACCTCATCGATATGAGACCTATATGAAGACAAGGTCGCCATCCTCAAACTCAAGAGGCCTCCGTCTCTAGTCTGCATACAACTTCTTCCTTCTCTGTGTAGTCTTTATCCGCTCTTATATGATCTGCACCTTCTCTATGGTAGCTCGTACCATCTCTGGTCCCACCAGTGTTGACTCCCCTGTTTCTATCCAGCACAAGGGTGATCTACAAGGTCTACCGTACAACACCTAAAAAGGGGCCATCCCTATGGTGGAATGATAGCTATTGTTATAGGAAAACTCCACCAAAGGTATGTTATCCTCTCACCTGTGACTGAATTTGAGGACACAAGCACGCTGCATGTCCTCGAGGGACTTAATGGTCCTCTTATACTAGCCATTCGTCTGAGGATGGAAGGTGGTGCTCAGGAAAAACCGCGTCCCAAAAGCCTCCTGAAACCCCTTCCATAGCCGAGAAGTTAATTGTGCATCACGATCAGAGAAAACAGATGAAGGTACTCCATGTAGCCGTAAAATATACTTAACAAAGAGGCGTCCCAATCGCTCTAATGAACTCTGCTCTCTGATTGGTAGGAAGTAAGATGACATGGTGAGTCGGTCGAAAATCTGCCAAAATGAGTCATGTCCTCTGGATGTACATGGAATACTCGTCATGATGTCCATGGTTATCCCATCCCACTTCCACTCTATGAACTCCAAAGGCTGAACAAAGTTTGATGGTACCTGGTGGTCCATATTCACTTTATGACAAGTGAGGCATCGAGAGACAAACTCCGCTACTTCCTTATTCATACCTAGCCATCAGTGCAGCCGTCGAAGGTCCTGGTATATCTTCAACACTCCTGGATGTACCACTAGAGGGGAAGTGTTAAAATCTCTCAAAACATCCTCCTAAAGTGCTATTGGTACCAAGGTAAGTCCATTGAAGAAGATGAAATTATCTCTACCTTCACAAAACCCATCAGGTGCCTTCCCTGTGGATATCTGAGCACGACACTTCTCGAAGTAAGCATCTTTATGTTGTGCCTCCCTAACTCACTGAATAAGTGGGGGAGTTACTATAAGTGACCGTAGAAAGGCTGATCCATCTCTATCTGCAAAGGATATCTATAAAGTAGCTAGATACTATGTCGCCTCACCTAGAAGATGTATACTAGTTCTCTGGCTGAGTGTATCTGCAAAAACATTCCCCTTCCTAGGAGTATAGACTATCTCAAAGTCATAGTCCTGGAGGAACTCGAGCCAATGTCATTGTCTCAAGTTCAGGTCCTTTTGAGAGAAGATATAGCTGAGACTCTTGTGATCAGAGTATACAGTAAAACGTTCGCCCATAAGACAGTGTCACCACATATTTAAGGCGAAGACAACTGATTCTAACTCTAGGTCATGGGTAGCGTAGATCTGATCATGCTGTCTCAGCTGTGGAGAACCATACGTGATCACTACTCGCTCCTTCATCAAGACACACCAGAGTCTGGTCCCTGATGCATCGCAGTAGACTACATACCATATTCCTTCCTCTAGAAGCCTCAAGATGGGGGCACTAGTCAGCCTCTGCCTTAGCTCCTGAAAGATCTGATGGCATCTCTCTGACCACATGAAGGGTTTCCCCTTCTTCTTCAAGGATGATAGCGGTGTCGCAACTCTGGAGATGTTTGGTACAAACCTCTGGTAGTAACCAGCCAAACCCATGAAACTTCGTACCTCCGTCACACTCTTGGGTGGCTCCAAAGAAAGTGCCGCCTCAATATTCCCTGGATCCACTGCAACTCCATCTTCCGAGATGACATGACCCAGAATGTGAAAATCTCGGATCCAGAACTGGTACTTCGAGAGATTACCATAAAGCTGGTGCACTCAGAGTGTGTCCAGTACTACCCGCAAACGGTAGGCACGCTCCTCCTCAGTAGTCGAGTAGATTAGTATGTCGTTGATAAAGGCTATGATAAATCAATAGAGTTAAGGATGGAAAATAATGTTCATTGGTCCCATGAACACTTTTGGAGTGTTGGTTATGCCGAAAGGAATAACCAAGAACACGTAATGGTCGTACCGACATCTGAAGGTCGTCTTCTGCACATCCTCGTCTCGAACTCTGATCTGGTGATAGCCTGATCAGAGTTCTATCTTTGAGAACCACCGTTATCCCTTCATATAATCAAAGAGTTCTTCAAACCTTGGGAGTGGGTAATTGTTCTTCACAGTCACCTAGTTCAAGCGAAGGTAGTCGACAGAAAGCCTCAAGCTCCCATCCGCCTTCTTGGTAAACCGAATCGAGGCTGCCCTGGGAGAAACACTGGACCAGATGAATCCCTTCCCATGCAAGTCCTCCAGCTGTACCTGTAGCTCACGAAGCTCAGTAGGATCCATCCGATATTTCAGAGTAGATATCGGTGTTGTTCTGAGGTACAGGTCAATGTAGAACTCCACCTCTCTATGAGGAGGTAGTCCTAGAACATTGTCAAGGAAACAATCCACATACTGATCCACCACTATAGGATAGCTCTGAATTTCCTCATCAACTACTCTAAGGGTAAGGCAGACTAACTGATGAGTGATCATCTGCAACCTCCTCTGAGTAGGTCAGTCCTGTACTGCAAAGGTTCCCTTCTCGCTGGTGAAGGTAAATCTGGTCTCACTCATGCGGACACACCACACTTTGTGCCTAATTCAGTCGATCTGACCATCAACTATAGATAACCAGTCCATACCCAAGATGAAGTTGTAAGGCCTTGATGCCCCTATTAGGAGATCCATGTGAAATCTCTCGCCTCCTAGAGTAATCTTACACTGCTGGCACTAGTGCGTGATCGTCGAGTCTGCTCCTGTATGAGTCTCTAGCCATAAGGATCAAGCCAACAGCTCCGTCGGAATATCCAAGCTATGAATGAGAGAAGTGGAAATGAATGTGTGATTGAAACCTGTGTCTATAATAACTGCATCTATGGTGTAGTAGAAACTGATCATACCTAGAATCATCTATGGAGTGTCGTGATCATAGGCCTCAGGTGCCTGGAGTTGATATCTCCCCTTTCCACCTTCTCCCTGTGGTCGGGGTAGACCTCCTGGTGGTGGTGGTGGTAACACCTCGAAACGTCGTCCACCACCACCTGCATAACCAAATCTTTAGCCACGTTCGCATGCTCCCTGCAGACCTCCTCGATCAAATCTATGTCTCTTCCTGGGCGGTCCTTCAACCATCTGCTAATCATCTGAACGGCGGGTCGGATAGTCACGAGCCGTGTGACCATGCCTACCGCATGAGTAACAATCTCCTATCCTATCATGATTGGCTCTGCTTCCACTCTGGGTGCCCCACAAAACAGATTCTGAGTCGTGTGGTCATCCACCCGTGGGTCTGGTACTCTTGGACCTCTGCATCATCTATCTACTGCCAGTTGCAGAAGACTCCGCTTCATGTCGACTAGTGGTGGGTCTCGCTACCAGAGACTACTCAGTAAGGAAACTCTCCACGAGGAGGGCTCTCTCAAGCACCCCCGACTGCATCAGAATGCCGAGTGAGGTCATCGAAGCCATGATCTCTCACCTAAGCCCCTAATCGAAGTTATGGGCCCTAAAGAAAGGGTCTTGCACCGGATCTGTGGAGTAGCACGAGAGGTCTATGAACCTTGCTATGTACTAAGCTATAGTTATGCTACCATATTGTAGATGCAGTAGCTCCTATATCTGCACCGCTCGTAGGGTGGCTGGGAAAAACTCCGCCCGAAATAGGCTCTCTAAGTCTGTCCATAGTAGCGTCATCTTTTCATGAACCTAGAGCATCAGGATCCACCATCTGCCTACTGCTGCCTGAAGGAGACTTGCGGTAAGGATCACTATAAGGTCTGCTGATGACCCTACCAGTCTAAAGACTCTCACCACAACCTCCACCTAATCTTCTGCCGCCTCTGGGTCCGTCTCTCTCCTGAACGTGGGTGGTCTATGGTGCTAGAAATCGTGCAACATGCTGATGCGGCATGCGTCTTCTGCTACTGGGACTGGTGGGATCGATGGGCCAATGAGGAGTGGCAATGCTGGCGCCTCCACTGAAGAGGGCCCTGCACCTAGGCCTCATCTCTCGGTAGGCTATATGCACATACAACTCTCGGAACTCTCACGGGTCATCCAAGGGGAGGAATCCTGAAAGAAACAGATGTGACAAGGTCAAAAGATTATACCTGGTGAGCTGACCTGGTTGAGCTAACTTAAAGAAAACTTTTGAAAACACACAAACAATCAGTGTTTTCATGCATTGAGTCGGAAATCAGAATTCTGGGTCCTAGTGTTTGGATAAATCGGTCGCTGCACCGACACTGGACTCCCTGAACTAAAAATCACACTCAGTACTCTTAACACTATTGCTTCACAGAAAAGAAAGATCATAGTCCTACGTTCTGCGGTAGAACTGACTCCTATGATAATAATTTTTCATGACCCGTCCTCTGGGGCATGTGTCGTGACTACCCCAAGCCCGCCTTCCAAAGGTCAGGGGATGGAGACTAACACCAAAGGTGTAAATCCCTAAAACTGGGAAGGCATTTTCTTTAAAAATTATAACACACAAAACAGCGTACGAGTTGGAAGTAAAACTCTAAGCAAAACTATATACAAAGGAGTGATAAAAAGTAAAAGGGTCCGGAAGTAAAAGACCAATAGGAAAGTATAAGTACAACTAAAAAGCAAGTTCAACTGAAGAAAATTAAAGTAGCTACTGGGTCATCCTACAGGAATTCCTACCTGAAGGGTAGGTACAGCTAGACTCCTCGGAACTCCTCATCTGTCAGTCTCCTTCGTGTACCGACTTGTCATAAGGTCTACCTCCATGTTGCGTTTAGTCTTGCTACTCTGATCCTCAGTCTGTGCTATCTGTCATCTATAACCAACACAATGGGGTGCGGGCATAGCCCGTGTAGGGGTGAGTATAATGATACTCAGTTGGGACCCCTAGACCCTCAATGTTTCAAAAAACCCAACAAGGATAAGACACAAAGTATGAAAATCAATGGATAGCCATAACTTTGTTATATTACCATACATATACCTAAGTTATCAATTAAACCATCTCAATCATGATGTAACAAAATGTTACTAACTCAGATCAACCATGTTTTTTATTGGCATTGTCAAAACTATGACCGCTGGAGAACTCCTCCACTTTTGAGTACAGTGGGCCTACCCCCAACTACCAGGTGCTTCTTACTAACCTTGGAGTACTAAGGTAGTCCAACTATTGAGTATCATGGGTATTCTGCGCTCACAGAGAGGCGCTCCCCACTGTGGGTCTGCCACCAACTACCAGGCGCTCCCCCTAATAGCCTGCAGAGGTACTTCTCCTGTCGAGTACCACAGGTCTGCCGCCAACTACCAGGTCCTCCTTCGCTGTGGGTCTGCCGCCAACTACAAGTCTCTCCACACTGGGCTAGTCGAATCACTCCTAGTCAAATCGGTCAAGCAATCGTCAGGTCTCAGCCAGTTACTAGGTCTTCGTACTCCGTTTGCTCGTCTCCGGGAGGGTCCGCTCCATGAGTTACATGTCGATACTCAAACTATCATGAATTCCCACATAGAAGTATCTCAAAGGTCTGCCTCGTCATAGGGGTCTCAATGTAATAGAAAACGCATCAATCAGATGCCAGGTCTGTGAGTTATAAGATTTTTAGTCCTAAGGGCCCGGTTGGATTCGTGTTCGATCCAACTTGAATATATCTCATCATTACCCCGAACCCCAGCAGGGTATACTCAATGAGACCATAATGCTCTAAGAAAACCAGTTCCATTGAAGGTTGGTCAAACAGATGTCCAATGCCAAAGATATGGCCACTGAAAGTAAAGGGCCGGTAATAGGCCTGGGCCCGGTCTGACTAGCTCGGTCTAACCCAAACTGGGCACCTTTAAAAATTATAACACACACAACAAAGTACGATATGGAAGTAAAACTCTAAGAAAAACTGTATACAAATGAAGTGCTAAGAAGTAAAAGGGGATGGAAATACAATCCCAATAGGAAAGTACAAGTACAACTGAAAAACAAGTACAACTGAAGAAAAGTAAAGCAGCTATTGGGTCATCCTCTGGGAATTCCTACCTATAAGGTAGGTACAACTAGCCTCCTCAGCACTCCACGACTGTCACTCTCCTCAGTGTACTGACTCGTCATAAGGTCTACCCCTGGGTACCGTCCAATCCTGCTACTCTGATCCTCAGTCAGCGCTCTCCTTCATCTGCAACCAACATAATGAGGTGCGGGCATATCCCATGCATGGGTGAGTATAACGATACTCAGTATGAACCCCGAGACCCTTAGGGTCTCAAAAAATACCACAAGGATAAACCAAAAAGTATGAAAATCAATGGATAGCCATAACTTAGGTATATGCCGATACATATACCTATGTTGTCAAGTAAACCATCTCAATCATTAGGTAAACACAAAAGTTACTAACTCAGCTTAACAATGATTTTTATTGACATTGTTGAAACAACGGCTGCTAAAGAAGTCCTCCTCTTTCGAGTACAGTGGTCCTACCACCAAATACCAGGCGCTTCCCACTAACCATGGACTGTTGAGGTACTCCTCATGTCGAGTACCGTGGGTCTGTCACGATCACACAAAGGCGCTCCCCACTGTGGGTCTGCCGCAAACTACCAGGCTCTCCCACTAATAGCCTGCATAGGTACTCTTCCTGTCGAGTGCCGCGGGTCTGCCGCCAACTGCCAGGAGCTCCTCCGTCATGGGTCTACTGGAAAATACCAGGCTCTCCCCACTGGTCTAGTCGAATCACTCTGAGTTGAATCGGTCAAGTAGTCGTCAGGTCTCATCCAGCTACCAGGTCTCCGTACTATGCTCGCTCATTTTCAGGAGGATCGACTCCATGAGCTATAGGTTAATAATCAAACTATTACGAAGTCCCACGTAAAAGTATCTCAAAGGTTTGCCTCATCATTGTGTTCTCAACGCAACAGATTTCATGTCAATCAGACGCTCGGTCTATGAGTTATAATCTTTTTAGTCTCGGGGTCCTGGTTGGATTCGTGTATGATCCAACCTAACCTTATCTCAACATTATCCCAAACTCCAATGGGGTATTCTCAAATGGACCATCATGCTCCATGAAAACCAGCGCCACTGATAGATCATCAAACGGACGTCCGGTGCAAATGATATGACAAAATAATGTAAAGGGGTCGATAATGGGAAAGGGCCTGGTTCGACCCGGCCGGAACGACTCGGCCCAACCCAAACTAGGCTGACCCAATCTAGGTCGACCCGGTCAGACCCGACCCATTGGGCAGGTCATACCGCTAGGTTCAGACCGGTCCGCTGAGCCCGAACTAGTGGACAGCGAGGGCGGTTTGGCCCGGAGGTCACCGCGTAGGCTACTCGGCCCGTGGGGCCGAGGTCGGTTTGGGTAGTGCTGCGAGGGGCACGGCTCGACGGCTCGGCCAGGGAGGTCGGCAGGGTGTCGGGAGGCCGCGCGAGGCGCAACATGCTAGCAGGGCACCAGGCAGGTAGTGGACCCTTGGGTGGGGACCACATGTTTGTGGGGAAACTGGTGGTACCTGGCCGGCCGGGACCTAATGGCCATGTTATGGCGGGGTAGTTGTGGTCTCCCCAGGAACCAGTTGTTACATTTGGTATCAGAGGAGGAACACCGCCTTAAGTGTAGTGCACTGCCTGGGTTGAGATTTAGGGCCCACAAAAAGGATTTTGTGCTCTATAGGGGGGTAATTGTAACACCCCTAATGATAAAGGATTAAATGACTAAATAATATGACTTATGTCAACATGGTGCACATTATTTTTTGAGAGCCTATCTGTTAAGAACTCCACAGTTAGAAATCCACACTAGACATGACAAGTAATGGCCTGTGGGGACTTTCATGAGTCAGATGACCTATTCAGGAATGTGGGTGGACCCTTGGTTGGAGATCACATGTCTGTGGGGAAACTGGTGGTACCTGGCGGGCCAGGACCCGATATCCATGTTAAGGTGGGGTAGGTGTGCTATCACCGAGACCCAGTTGTTACAGTGATGTTCAATTTAAAATTAAATTTGTAGGCGGGAGAGAAATTTAGTTTTCCAAAGAAAAAGATTTCTTAGGTTCAAAATTTTTTATATAAAAATTCAGTATAAAAATAATTCCAATGAAATAAATTTTATTAATAATTATAATATTTATCTAAATTTAATGTTAAAACAATTTATTTAAAATGGAACATTTTAAATGTTTTAAACAAAAAGGAAATTCTTAATAAAAATCATTAGTTTTTACTATTCAAGGAAAATCAAACCATTTCAGAATATTCATTGAAATTCAATCTATGAATATTTTGAGCACATGATTAAAAAAATGAATTTAATTTTTTCAAATAAATTTTCTAAAATTTAAAATAACTATTTTAATTTAATTTCTCAAAAATCAATGAAAATATTATCAGAAAAATAAATGTTTTAAGCATAAAACTAAATTTATTTTTATCTTATTCTTTGAAAAAATATTAGATGAATGGTTAAAAAATTTATTCAATATATAACATATTAATTTAATTAAAATATTTTACAAATAATGATTAATGTAATTTATTAAAAAAACATTGCACCCATAAAAATATTATTTATAAATCATTTATTTTACGTTCAAATGATTTTAATTTATAATAAATTAAAAATCAATTTTTTATTTTATAGATAAGTAATCCATACACATTTTATAATTTATTTATTATTATTAATACATACCAATTTAATGGTATGGTTATAATGGTCAAGTAAAATTATAATATTTTACTAATATATCATGGTTCTTCTAAAACATTATGTTGTGTGGAATATATGAAATTGAACACAATAATTCTATTTTAAAATCACAAGTTGTCACAACTCACAAAGTTAATGTTCTTTGGAGGAAACAGAAATTTGAGGAAGATGCATGGGCACCTAAGGATGTGATGAAGAGGAGGAATACTCATTTTGTATATCCATGTGAAATAATTGTGAATGTGAAATTCATTTCAAAGTGATATAATGTAACACCCGAATATTTTATATTGTTTTACTTAGATATAAAACATAAAGTATTTATCTTATGGCCTTACTCACAACACCAAGTCTATATAAACCCAAATATAGCAAACTATTATAACATAGTGGTTAAAATGGATGTTAGGTATAATAATAACCACATTATAAAATATATTTTTTATTTTTTTATTGTAAAATAATTTATTAATGCATAATAAATAAGTATATATTTTTAATATTTATTTTACAATTTAAATATAGGTTCTCAAAAAACAATTATCCAATTTTTACATAAAGTATTTATAAATAATTTCTAATATATTTAAAAAAATTTAGGAAACAAATAAATATTTTTAAATCACTATTTCAATATTATCTTATGGTGAATTTGTAGGATTTTCTAAAAAAGTTGCAATTTTCATGTAAAAGTGGAAAATATTAAAATTATTATCATTTATTTTCATGTAATTATCTCATTATGTTTTCAATTTTTATATTAATGAAACCTAAGTCCACTAAAATTTGAAATAATAAAATTAATTTCAAATGAATCAAAATCACACATGATTTTGTTATAAGGTCATTTTTGCGCTTAAAAACTTTTTTCTAAAAACTATTTTTTTGTTCAATGTTTTTTTATTATAATAAATTTTTCTAATTTTAATTAATTATTTTTTTCATGAAATATATAGTATAGTTATTAAATATAACATTTTAACATTTATTTGATGGTTTTTATAAGGCATGGATTGGAGGTAAATCTGGGTTAATTCTTAAAATTTCAATTTTTGAAAACATTTTTTTATTGAGATATGTATTCTTATTGGAAATTAAATCCTATAACACCAAAAGAGGTTTATTATATATGAATCTTTAGATAAATTTATTTTTTTATTCTTATATTTCTTTAGAAGAAATACTTTGTGCAAGAAAACAATAATATAATATTAATATAATATTATGTGATAGTCTTATTCTCGTCGTTATATGTGTCGAGATGAATATGGTTAAATAAATTATAAAAAACAAGTATACTTATTTTTTTCATAAAATTTTAATAATTTAGTATTAGTAAATATGTACTCAATTTTATAGAAAACTATTGTTTTGCTACCAAAATATGTTTTCTTCCAAGTTGGATTTTATTTGACATTATAAGTGGATATTGTAATTAATTTAACCCAAATTTAGAAATTTAATTTTACGAAATAATTATCATTTTTTAAATCATAAAATAAATATTAACTAACTGTGAATTGTTTTTTATGTTTTTAAATGGTTTCTTTTTTAATTGAATGAAAAAATACCTATTTTTCAAATACTGTGATTTATTTTTTTTAATTAAAGTTAATTATACGCCACACTCAACTTATAATTTGACCTTAATGTGAAATATCTTCCATTTTATCTAAATTATTAAAATTAATTCTATTTTAATTAGTAATATACATGATTTTAAAATAAGTTAATTTTTTTAATAACATATTTTTCAAAAAACTATTTTTCATTATGTTTTGTTTATTTATATTAAAATTTATTTCTTTCTATTATAGAGAATAAAATAATGAAAAAATGGATAATATATTATTGAATCAGGAGGTTCAAATTTAGTAAATGGTTACCATTTATTTTTTATCATTATGAATAGTACCCATGGTAAATATTTCTTTCCTTAGTAATTATAACATTTGTAAAAGATATTTTAAATCATAAGATATGGTTAAAATCAAAACTATGGTCATTTTATTTAATTTTATTGTAGAAATTATACCCAAAACATCCAAAATTAGAATAATTGGAATTTTGATTACATTTGACTTTGATAATGACATTTTTATTATTCTAAGTTAAGAAAATTTTACAATTTCACTCTCTTGATTTTAATTTATTTTATATATTCACATATAGATAATAATTTGTCATCGAAAAATAAAATATATTATTTTAAACATAATAATTTTTTGGGATTTTAATTTATTTCAAATATTTTGTAACCGAATAATTAACCTAAATTCATAGGCAACACCAACAAAATATTTTTTCAAGTAATTGAAAAATAAATTAAATAATTTTAAAAAATATAAAAGTAATAAAATTTCAGAGAATTATTTTCTTATAAAACATTTTTGGATAAATATAATATACTATATATTAAATAAATTCTTATATTTCAATTCCATAACTAACTTCCTGACTTAAAATTCAAATAAATGAATAATGTTAAAAATAATAGTAATGATCTTTTATGAAATATTATATTTTAATAAATTATTTAAAATTTATAAAGAACTTTATTGGGACAAGGGGTTAATATATGGTATAAAGGTTAATTCATTATTTGTTTATGATCTAATTATAAAATTATAAGTAACTATAATATTGAAAAAGTTAATACCATGGTTGAGGTTATAATTGGATGACCAAGGGGTTGATCGAAATGATATTATTTGAAATGATGTCTAAAAATATCTATTTTTTATTTTATTAAAATATTGATAACATAAATTCATTATCTTATAATTCAAATCATTTTTTACCCAATATAGAGGATCTAAACACATATTTTATTATAATATTTAATAAATTTTCTAAAAATTTCCCCTCCCCTCACTTATAAAAGGATGCTCATTATTTCTCTTCTTTAACCCAATTTGAGAATTCTAGATTGACCAAAAAATTCCAAATTATCTTATAAGCATCCCTATAAATTAATATGAGGTGTTGGTGTTTTTAAAATACCATTCCAAAGGATATTAATAATTTATCTAAAGATATTCAACCGAAGAAGAGGTATTCGTCTTTACTAACTCTTTCAAAATTCATTCATATTCTACTTTATCAAAATATTTTTACACATAAAAATATAATAAATCAAATATTATAAATATACTGATATGTTATTTTTATTTTTACAACTATTTTCCATCTCTGTTCTTTTATACAAAAACCACATACATCGCTCATGTTTACGTACTTATCCTCTCCATGTTCCAGAGAAATTTATTTTTCATCCCCATTTTATTTATAAAGTTATATATATGTAAATAAGGAATATATATTGAATTTATCAAAAAATAATTGATTTGGATTTATAATATCATATCTACCATATTACCTTCCCATCTTTTTGAAAATTATTACATCAGTTATGCTTACGTGTGGATGACCACCTCTATCAAGTGATGTGATTATTTATTCATTTACTAATTAAATTGATAGTAATAAGGATGGATATTATGAATATATATATATATATCTGTAATGTATATGTTATCATTAAATAATTAATTATTATTTACTTTTCATTAGTTCCATCGGCTAAAAAATGAAATCAATGTTCATGGGAATGTATGGGCTACCGTATCCATGAATGTTGAAATTCATTTGTCTATCTCTAACATATGGAATTATATAAATATATATATATAGTGAATATATAATATAATTATAAAATTATTATAATTCTGTATATGATGAAACTATAATTAAATTACAATCACAGAAACTATAAAACTTAAACTCAAGTGAAAAATGAAAGAGTTAACACCTAAAAATGACAATTTTAAAAAACAATTATTAATAAAATATTATAGGATTATTATAAAGGTAAAATATATTGTATTATAAGTATTTACATTTTCATTTTATATAATTTTAATAAATATAATTTTATTATAAAGTAAATTTAAATCAACTTTGAGGAATTTATTACTTTTGGTGAGGGATTTGTGATTCAATCTCATTTTAATATGGATTATTTGTGCTAGAATATGTATTGAAGAAAATTATATGTTAATTTACTTTAAATAAATTTAATTTTATTATTTTATATATATTTAATAAGAATAAATGTTTTACTTTTATTTTCCACAATAAATTTAAATGAGACTAATATTTTTTATATAATAACTTTAGTTCTTTCATTGGTCAAAATTTATTTTTATTATATACCCATGTTTTCTAAAAAATGTTTTAAAAAATGTTTTTATATTTTTATATTATTGTTTAAATACATTTAACCATGATTTAATTATTGAAAATTCTTTTAAAATGAATATTTATTTATTTATCCCAAGGAAAAACTTTTGACGTTTAACTGATAATGTGAAATGATGTTTTTTTAATGTACATTGAGTGAACTAAAATTTTCACCACAAAAAATAATAAATTATTTTGAGGATCCATTATAATATTCCATGTTTATTCCCAAATAATTTTTTTATTTAATATATATGAAATTATTTTAATTTAATAAGATATTTCCAAGTGAAATGGTTGGTTTTCTTGAAAAATGCTCGATTGACCATTAACAGGTATTTTGAACTCTGAACATGAATATTATCCAATGAAATAATCTCTATTTTTTCTATAGATGTTATATGATTATTAATTATTTTTTTATATACTCTTTAATCAATATGGACAATTTTTATTGATATTTCATTTTTGGGAATAATTGTATTGATGATTCTAAATGTGTGTAATGTATGGGATGTGTATGTGAGGGTGGGGCTGGTTATAGATTTCTAATTGATGCATCAATAGGTATCATGAAAAAAAGATAATAATTTCATATTATGTGTATATTTATTTTACACATACCCATATATTAATAATTATATATTCATTGAGAGGACATCAGGGTAAGATTCATCATATATTGGTTTAAAGGCCTTGACCATGAATGCCCAGAATTATGAATTTCCATTATTAAGAATTCAATTTATAATATCCATGTATTTTTATATTATCCAAATATTTATTTGAAAATAAATTTTTTTATTAAAATTAAATTTTTTCTATTGTCCATCATTTCATGTTTTGTATACCTTACTTAATTATAATAAGTTCTTATGTTTATAGCCCTTATTGAGCATTTTAACTTACCTACTATTTGATTTCATTTACCTAGGATTGTAGAAAGATATTATAAATGAAATTAATGATAAATAAATTTTAAAATTCCTGGTTCCTATATATAAAATTTAATATTGTAATCATATATGTATGAATTTTTCCAAGACATCTAAATGGAATGATCTTATGTTATGAGATTCATTGTATATTGTATCAATGTAATCAACTAATTACAAGATCTAGGTGGTCAGAGTGAGGGAAGAAAAAAAATTCATTCACATATATAAATTTATACTGGTAAAATATATTCCATATTTGGGATCCTCATAATTAATATTATCTTATAGGGTCAAATTATTTTTTTGTAATAGTGAATAGTAAAAACTGTAAATTATTAATAAAACATTTAAGGATAAAATGATCTTACACAGATGTAAACAATAGGATAAGGAAATTATTTCCACCCACAACTACAAAATTATTATTTTTTGAGATAATAAAACAATATTTTATCATAAATTTAAATCCTATACATTTTGTGCCATATTAGAAATATGGTGACTTTATATCATTTTAATTTTTTATGAAATTATATGTTTGTCCCTCACCACAATTATACAAGGGAACCTCTTTTAATCCATTATTTACAACATTTGATAATTATATATCAAAAAATATATACTCTAAAATCTATTTAGAACCCTTTACATCATACCATATCATATAATCCTATTATAAGACAAATTCTTCTTACCTTATGTAGAATGCCAAGGGTGCTCTCTTAAAGAAGAGGTATAGATCTTAACCAGGATCATTCAATTTTATTTTTTATTTTACATTATATAATTTTTAACCAATAATAAATGATCAATAAACTATAATAAATATACAAATATGTTATTTTGACGATGTAAAAACCAATTTCAACATCTTCTCAATCCAATGGGAGTTGAAAGGATCACTCATACATAAGTGCAGACTACCACCTCTATGTAGTGATACAACTCATAAACCACCACAATAATTCATGGTTGGTTATTATGATATGTTTAATGTTGACATATTTAATTTATATTATAATAATTATTCTTTAAAGATGAATTAATATTAATCTTCCTCCCATTCCATCAATTGAAAACAGAAACAACAATCATGCGACCCTATGGTTTATCGTCTCCACATTATGATGTAATTAATTTTTCATCACTGATTCATATGAATATTTATAAAAATGTATATAATGAATATATATGATATTTAAATCAATATTAAAACGAATTAAATGAGGAAACCCAGATCAATGTACAAGTACCATACCCATGGAACCAAACATTACATGAAAAACAAAGCAGTTAACACCCAAAATGATTATCAGAATGAAAAATTGTTATTTAATGTGTGATTAGATCATATAAGTAAAATATTTATAGTATTATAGGTATAATTATAGTTATTTAGTATAATTATAATAAATTTAAATTTATTATATAGTCATTTTGAACACTTATGATGCATGACGGGAAAAACGTAATGGTTTCAACTCAATTTCTCTTCATTGGGACATGTTTCAATATTATGCACTAATTTATTATTTCTGTGGAGTTTATAAAACACAATATAATAATTCGTTTTAATACATTATTTAATTCGATGTATTTAAATAACAATTATATTTCCACAGTTCTAATGAATTTCGATAAAACATTACTAAGGCCTTAAGGGTTCTTTTTCTCGATTTTATTTAATTAAGAGCTGATTGATATGATACACCTACTTTATATTATCATGTATATATACTACCCCATTGATATGAATGATTATTAATATCCATGATTTCTTTTTATTAATGTTTTATTTGATTATATTTATTTCATGGGAATTATGATTCAAATGTTTCCATAGAAGTAAGGGTCTTATGTAACTATATCATTTTTACTAGGACTATTTATGATTAAATTTTCTATTCATGAAACTATATCAACTATATATCCCAAATAATAAAAAAATTCCTTATATCTATTTTTCGGAATTTCATATAATACTTTAATTTTCGTCTCTTTAAGTGTTAAGGACATTGAAAGAATGTTTTTAAGAAAAATTCAATTCAGTCAAGAATCTATTCTTCCGGGTCTATAATTTTTTTATATATGTCTTCATTATTATGTTTAAAATTATGGAAATATTATTTAGACTAATTTTTAACTATAATTGATTTTATTTAAAAATGTTTAAAGGAATCTTCCAATCATTTTCCAAACCTGGTACTCTATAATTTTTAACAAAAATGTTAAAGGAATTATTATTTTAGTATACACCACATGAACAACCTTATATTCCATCATAAATATTATATTCTTTATATCATTATATATAGTGTTCCTCTATTCTATTAGATGAATTTTTTTTCATGAATATGTTTTAAAAAATTTTAATTATAAATATTTTATTTCAAATCAAAATGTTATTTTTCTCATGAAATATTATTGGAATAATTTGAAGTTATTGATATCTATAAAAAAATTCTTTGATGTTTAATAATATTTATTTCGGATATGATCCAATGTTACCATCATTATTTATTCTATGTATGGTATATTATTGTTATAATGTAACTTTTATGAAACCCATATCATTTTCACAGGCTATGATTTGATGACACGATGATTGTTTTTTGAACTTATGGTACAAAAATATATTATTTTAGTTATTTTATTGGTGGTCATGGAATTATATAGCCCTCCAATACATTAGGTAAATAAAGATATATCATGAGGTAATAAATACTAGAATGGAGATTGAAACCAATTTATTTTGGGACATTGTCTAATAAGATACTCTTGAATGTGATTCTTGATAATGTAAATGTGTGAATAGGGAGTGTACCCCATTTACTATGACCGTTTTTAAAGGTATAATTAACTAAGTAAAGTATTTTCTATTTTTATGTTAATGACACAAACATATATATTATACTTACAAAGTTTTTTCATCGACCATGTATGATTATTTATTATCCTTCACTCTTATGTATAATTTCATTTTTTAAAACCATAAGAAAAATTTAATTATGTTAATTGTAGTTCCGGATGTAAGAGTTTGGTTCAAAAGAAAAAATATGAATTTTTTTTCCTAATAAGGGAAATTCCTAGGGTTGGATTTTTGATGTGTACCATTAGTTTTAAATGTGAAGGTTTGGGGGTTTGATTTGGTGAACCATTATCTGAAAACTCATGATGTGAATGTTTTTTTTCATAATGTGAATGTTTTTTTATAATGTAAAATAATCTGGTGATTTTTATATTCGGGTGATGATTTTTTACTAGGTTTTAAACATAAGGAATTCATAATCTGAATGACCTATTCACACCATGAAATTATGTCTAGTATACTGCATTTAAATTATTTTTCATACTCAATGTATTTACTCAAAACCTCAGATTCACTACCAACCCAAAGTGGCTAGAGTTCCTTCTTCAAATGGTTATAAATCCTTTTCAAAATGGATTGTTCCTCATCTTACTGGGTTCAATCTATGGTGATCTAAGATGGCTTTTCCATCTTTATATTTCTTTTTCTTTCTCCAATCAGTCTTTCTTCATTTTTTTATTTCATCATATATAATAGATATTGATCTAATTTTTTATTATTTATTTATTTTTATGTATTTTAACAATGTTATAGTTAGAAATTAATAGGGGATATATTTTTATTATTGGATATATGATCATAGGTTTATTCTTTTCGTTCTATTCTCATTCATGAATGCTGAAAGACATGATGTAGAAAAATTGTAGTTACTCTATCCCATACTCCCAAATCCTATGTCTACTAAATTAAAATGGAATTATTACATTGAATCAATTTTTGTATGGACCGATCTGTATAGTTGTGTTGGTAATCCATATACATACATGAGTCTCGTATTTCAAATGAATACACTGATAAAAAAAATATTTTTTTCTTTAGAGGATAACATTATTCTATCTAGTGTATCCTTGAATATCATTCTTATTACACTAAATAGAATCACGGGGAAAGAAATAAAATAAAGGTTTTCTAAAATTCTTAGTATGGGTCAAATATAGTGGAAGTAAAAATAGATAAATGTGAATAATTAGTATGGAAAGGTAATAATTAAAAATATATTCCATACAATCTATTGATATATAACTAAGGGAACAAACAATCTGGGAAGGTAATAACTCAATCAATACATTTAAATATCTAGATAAGGAAAAATAAATATGGACAGGGAAATAACTGAAACACATTACATTTTATCAAATAAATTTGAATTAAATTCATTCATATATAATTTCAAATCAAAAATATCATTGAAAATAATAATTAAAAACTGAATGAAGGAAATTATTAGTTATTTGAAATCACTTTTACTAGGAACATTATAACTTTACCATAAAGACATTTCACAAGATGGTTTAGCATACTAATGTTAAAACCATAAAAAATATTGTTCAAATATGTGGTAAGAAACCAAATCTATTTTTCTTAGAAAAAAACATATAGGATTTTCTATAAATTATTTCATCTAATGAGACTCTCGATGCATCGAGGGTAGTTATTTAAATGGTCCTCAACTCATGTATTTCATATCTAATGAATTCTTAATATATCAAATAATAAATTTAATTAAAAAAAAATTACTTCTCAAAAATATTTATTGAGTAATGGATACAGTTTTATCAATATTTACCCAATAAATGAAATGACATTCAAATTAAACAACTTATGTAAAAATGGTATATAGTTTAGAAAATTAATATATCCATGGTAAATGATTTGGATAAATTCAATGTTAAATGATCATAAAAAATTAATATTCCAAGGGGAATACAAAAATGAATCAAGGAAGTGAATGTTAATAATATACATGGCCAAATCAATGGAATAAATTTCAGATTAATAATAAGTATTCTATAAATACAACATATCCAATGTTGGGTAAAAATAACGGATTTTTATTGTTGTTGAATGGAAATACTATAAAAAGATATTTTCTAAAACATTGTTGAGGATAATATTATTTCATTTTGAAAATATCTTTTACAAAAATAAATGGGTGAAAATTCAATCGATAAATATTTTTGGAGTGGCCAAAAATATTTTTGAAAACCATTTTAAAAAATTGGCCTTATAAGAAAACAAGTTCTCTAACTAAATTTAGAAATGAAGTTGGGTTTTCTTGAACACATTTTCTAAAAAATTTTGAGTACCAATGATTGGAAAATGTTACTATTACATTAAAAAGGTCATGTATAACTATATTAGATTAAAATTAATTGATTTATTAAACAATAATACAATAGTTATCACTAATGGAAATACATATGCAATCCCAAATAAAATGATATTATGAGGTGACACCTTAAAAAAACATAATGTCGATGTGAGAATAAAGAAATGAACAGATTATTTGTGTCAAATGTAAATTAATATAAAAAATTTTGAAATAATACAATATATTGTAAAAGGTTATAACACACATAATATTAAAATATTCATAACTATAAATAAGTAGTATAACCTAATGAAAAGGAATTAGGTAATGAAATTCTTTTCCACTTAGTGGTTTTTAATTAAAATCCCCATAGAATAAATAAATAAAATTTCATCTAAAAATACAAGGAAGATAAAATAATTCATCATATAAAATATCAAAATGGGTAGTAGATAAATCACACAAAATAAGTAAGTGGTGAATATCACATTTAACTCACTGATTTAAAATGTGAGATGAAAATCCATTACCTTGTGTTTCCTTTCAGGTAAAATTCATATAACCTCATATATAATAGTTCTAATAAAATTAAAAAATTATACCATAACCACATATATATATATATATTATAAAATATCAACTTCTTAAAATATATTATTACCCATTTTTTACATTATTTCCTTTTTTCACTATTTCGGGGGTTAATATCCTCAAATCTCATGTAAAATTTAACTTGTTATTGTTTGTTCCTATTACATAGATCATGATTTATTGATATAAAAATTTAACACACGATTTAATTCTAATATATATTCATTATATTCTTATTTATAGTAATCCATAATATATGGATATATGAAATGAATTGCATTGTCAGTGGAGATGATTGGTCGAATGTATTAGTGAACATTACTTCAATTTCATTTTAGTATTCATAATAATTATTATTCAATGATATATATTTATATCAAAATTAAAGTATCATATATATTTCATATATGTCAAATTTTTTTATTAAAATCGTCTTGTATGCATTACATTATTGCGTGAAGAATCACATCTCTTTGAGGTGGCGGTACTCCATATTTCCATAAATGAAGTAATTTTATTCCCATAAAATTTGAATATCAAAGTTATGTGATATAAAAAAATTATATATAAAAATATATTACAAATATAATATATATCATATAAAAATAATTTTTCCATTATAATTCCCAACCATGAGAGGTGGTAATCGAAAAAACAATCTCATTTTGTGAGGCAGTAGTTTGTCATGCACGAATGGTAAGTTTGTTACCCATTTTAGGGAAGTGTGTGTAGGGTTAGTTATAACCATTAAAAGATACATATATTTTGGTAAATTTTTTTATATAATATTGTAATATAATTAATTTAATTATAGGATAACAAAATAAAAATAATGTTATTGTTGAAGAACGTTATCTCTTATTCAGGTAACACTTATTGATCTATATACAAATACTATTTTGGTTTTTCTATACCCAAGGTCAGGGTTCTAGGATGAGGGGATTGATGTTTTAAAGAAATTTAGATAGATTTTTTTATACAATGTGGCTTGAGAAGTGTGAAAATAGTGGAGGGGTGGGTGCCTTTTTATAGTGGATTAGGAGTGGAATTCTTAAAAAAAATTGAAAAGGGATTTCCACCCACATTTTTCCCATTCAACGGGGATCCAATAATTATAATAATTCTATAAAAAGAAATATGGGGTCTATGTATTTACAAAAAATACTTTTCTGATAACTTCCTAGGGTATTTTAGGCCTTATGATTAATCTTTAGTCTTTTTAAGCTAATTTTTCTCTTAATCGCAATAATTAATTTTAATCACTTTAATTAATATTTTTTTCAAAAACTAAGCTTTAATAGTTAAAAATTTAAATTATTATGATAAAAAATATGTAATTAATTCTTCTGAATTCCAATCGCACAATTTTTAGAAATTAGTTTAAGATTAATCTAGCAGATGAGACAACAATGTGAGTTTTTAATGTAAATAAGAAGAAAAGATTGCTAATTTTTTATATCCAATTTCAAAGAGAAATTGATTCAAATTACCTAAATTGGATAAATAGATGTATAATTTATCTAATTTTAAATTAAACCCAATTAAAAATATATTTTATAAATATAAAAAATTAGAAAAAATTCTATTTTGTATTAAAAATTAGTAATTTTCACTGTCAATCAAAAAATGAAACTTCATAGAAAAATACCAAAAATTCAACCGAACAAAATTTTGATGTTTATTTTTAAAAATTTATGTTTATCTAGAAACATAAAAACTAAAAAATCTCAAAAAATTGGATTTTAAATAGGTTCTTCATTAAAAGACATTAAAAGTGACTTTAGAAAAATATTGATTTTTATACAAAATTTTATGTTTCTTTATTTCTTATTCTTATAAAATATATTGGATCAAGGTAAGAAATATTTGATTGTGTATAATATATATATATATATATATATATTTCATTGATACCACTCACTAAAAGTAATTACTTTAATTTAATATGACAAACGATCTTTGTGAGCATAAAAACACATGTAATAAATTAAATTAGTTTTCATATTCATTTTAAATTAATTGGTAACCTATGAATTAATTTTATATTTTCATAAAATATATATTTTCAATATATTCTTAGTAATATTCATAAATTATAATTTAATTGTAATATTATACCTTATTATATTAATTAATAGTTTTAGTATTTAGTAAAACTTGGTCTTCTGTGTATCTCATGTCATGGAAGGTGGTCAATTTTTTGTGCGATGTTAGTTAACTCAGTATTGTGTGAAATGTAAGTTTTATCATTGTTTAAATTTACTTAATAAATTAGCTATATAATAAAGTCTTGGGATACTATATTCCTCTACATACATCGTGTATCATTTCATAAACACTATCGAATATAATGTTCTTACATTAGAATATCATGGTTATACAATCACCACGACTTAATTAAATCACATACTCATAATTTAAAATCGATCATGAAAATCATGGGTATGAAATTTTAAAATTACTTTATTGAAATCCCACATCTTAAGAAGGGTTCCTAAAACATCTTCTCAAATGGAGAGAATGGGAAGTACAAAGGTCAAATTTACTAACATATAACTTGGTCTCTATGTAAGAGAACATTAGTGGAGAGTGGATTTATGGACTTGGTGGAAAAGAATAAATAATTATACATGGTTATTGGTTTCATTGACAAAAAACAATTTAATTCTCAATATAATGTTGAAGGCCTCAAACAAATAAATCTGTGAGGATTTAAAAGTCTATTTGTTCAACAAAAAATTAAGGTATTAGGATAATTTTTGTTTTAAGGTAATTTTCCTAATTTTGAGGAATTGGTTTTTTGAAAAATAATATATGGAAACATATATTCAGTTTTTATATGAAAAATTTAATCTTTTGGTTAGTCTTAGATCAAATTCTAATTCACCAATTACTTCAAAAAAACTATAAGGCCCAGACCTTAATCATTACATAATCACGATTTATTATTTAGTTCACATCGAGGATCATTTCAGGTTTAAAGATTTAAGGAATTAGTCCATAAATCATACAGAAAAACTCAAATATTAAAAATTATACACTTCAACTAACTATCCATTTTTTAATAAAACAAAAACTTTTAAAATGAATGATTGTTTCTCTTTATGTTCAATCATAAAAAATATTCCTTCCATCCCATCATTATCTCTAGTATTCCTTAAATCCTATAAAAACAAATTTCAAAAATAGGATGAGAAACAAAAGTTAGTAAGGGTTACAAAAATAAGGGAAACTTTTATCCATGAAAAAACATGTAAACCATGAATACCTTATCATAAACTAAAATATTTCCCCATTAATATGTAGAAAATACTCTTCACCAAATATATGGTCATTACATGACCTTCTTTTAATCAAAATATTACCTTCAAAAACATGGAAATAAAATATTAAATTTAATATTAACTTGAGACATAATAATACTTAAATAGAATATCAATAAGGTTTAATTCAACACATATTACACTTAAAAATGAATTAGTAATACGGTCGACTTCCATACCCAATATGCTAAGGTTATAATGTCACCACCCATCCTAAAATTATCATGGAACCACCTGTCTTCGGTTTATAATGTTACCACCTATAAAATTTCCATGTACCATTACATAATCATAACACACAATATATTTAAATAATAAAATTCTAGTCAAAAAAAATTTCATTTTCAAAATAAATAAATCATTTCTAGATGTTGAAATATTGATTCTATTTCCCAAACCATTTAAAATATTTAGAATAGATACACATGAATCAAATCATCCCATTCCAAATTGAAAATTTTGAAAGAAATTAAAATTTTAAAACATTCATTTACATATAAATAAACTCATAAAAACCATTTTTAAAACATGGACATTATATAGTATATTTCTTAAGAATAAAATTTTTAAACATTTAAAATAAAGTTTTTGTTAAAGAGTCCCTTACCACTTGAGAGATTCTTGAATAAAAATAACTGAAGAATAACATTAATGAAATGTTAAAAATCTTGATAATATATCAACTCATGATATATCATGTTAAAAGGGTTGCATATACACATTATAGGATAATAAAGGTTCATAACATCTATATATGCTTCAATGAAAGAAGATTGAGACGATGTCCCTTACCTCGAGCCTGAATCATCATGTATATTCCTTATTATTTAAGAATAATAAATTTATGTTAATTTATACTTACTTAATAAAATTAATTGTTTATTAGTAATTTTTTATCATTAATTAAAATGTTATAATAATTATTGATTTATTTTAGTTCATGTCGGACTTGTTTTAGATATTTGGTTGTTGAGTGGAAAAAGAACATGGTATGATGTCATTGGTCTATGTGATCAGAAGTCCATAATATCCAGAACAATATTCAAAACATTTAAATAATTTTTATACATAAATTACAGTTCTAAATCAAACCATTTTGTATGGTTATGAAAAAGTAACAATGTTATAATCATGGAGATGGTATGTCATACATATGCATGTGTAACATTTCACATTTTTCATTGATCATTATGGAGTGAAGTTAAGTATTATTTTATGTTTAGAGAATAATCATAATGTCGTGGAAACCATTCACTCCATTTTCAAACCCCAGATCTCTCCCAGAATTCACGATGTTTTCATTATGCCCAAAAGTTCCTGATCTTCATCTGGGTGATCCTCAGTTATCAATCTATCCTTCAGAGTTTCTTGAAACATTGAGCCATTTGGATCTAACACTGGTGGAACAATTCAACCAGTGAAGGCCCTAGGTTGATGACTTTGACCACTTCATCTTTGGTAAGTAGGATTTGCAATGCCGCACAGTTGTCAGTCTTCTCGACAAACACCAATTCATGATTCGGTTTTCCTGAGAAGATGATTTGATTCGGGCCTAGTATAGTTCCCCTCATAGATGAAATGGATGTCGATTCTTCCTCCTTCACTGGTCATTTGACTTATGTATGAATCGTGATCCATCAACCATTGCAGCATGGGTTAGTCTTCCTCAGATCCCTTTTCCTTTCCAAAATCCTGCAATCATTCGTATGATTGGTAATATGGTTGGTAGGTATCTCTATTTTGATGTTAGAACATCAAATGTAAGCCATCTGGTCAATCCCTGCCTCGGTGTATAGGTGGATGTTGCAAGGCCATCAATCGATTGGTTCTGGCTTACCGTTGGTGAAGAGTTCAGATGGAGGCAGGTCGTTATCTTTGAATCTTGGGTAGACTACTGCAATACCTGTTGTCAACTGGGGAATATGGCTTTGAAGTGTCAATATGAGGTGATGAACAGAAGATACTATAACCCGAGGGAGATGGTTGGAAAGTACTCTAGGACAAGGCAGATATCTGCTGTAGGTGTGGTTTCTGGAAGTGTATATGGTGTGTAGAACTTGGTTTTAGTGCTTTCGAGGGACTTTAAAGTGGCACCCCAAAATCAATATGTTTTGGCAGTGTTCTGTAGGATTCAACATGATCTTTAGTTGGGGTATGGGGTGATACAATCTAGTGCAAAGGATGCTTCTGGTATTGGCGAAATGGGATGTCGATCAAGTGTTAATGCAGCTGCAAAGGATATACAACATGAGGCTTTTGTGTCTTTGTCTAATTAAAAGGCCGAGGGTTGGTGTAAGGGATAATAGAATGTGGTTGAAGGAAACTTGGATGATGTTGGATGTGATAGTGGTCCTTTGGAGGTGTTGTATGTTGCTAATGGGGCACAAGGGAGGTCTGTGAATGATGGGGGTGTGGGCTTCATAGCTGCTACTAGAAATCGTTTCCATGAGTTGGAGCAAGAGAACATGGAGGAGGACATCCCAATGAATGAAGGCCCTGGTATTTATATTGGGACTCCTTCACGGAAGGTTGGAAATGGATCAAAATATACGTAGTAAGGGACAATAGTTAATTACATGTCTATAAAACAACCAAGGTGTCTCGTCATGATTGACACCAATGGCCAATTCCAGAAGGTAAATGGAGTGAGGGATAGATATCAGAAGGTGCTCATCCCTAGGAAATAGGGGGATTAATCTAAGAGTGACAAAGAGAACTATGGTGGTATTATCAAGCATTTATTAAGTGATGTGGTCCAGGGAGAGAGGACAAAGATGATTGAGACTTAGAATGTCCAGACTGCTCCATCGCAACGTAGGTCAACGAATGACTACTCCTACCTACCAAAGTTGATGTCCACTAGGTTTTCTGTTGGAAACACTGAGATCTTATCCATGGAATAGATTAATATTCAAAGGAGGTATGCTATGGTTCTGAATCATTATGAATGTTTTGAATGGTAATCGGCTATTGCAGAGGAAGCTTTCCGGTAGGGATGCAGAGACGGGTATGGTTTTTATGATATGTAATTGCCTTTTTTGGCTTGTGGTACTTAATTACTATCTTTTTATTTTATTTTAATAAATGGTCAGGGGGTTATCCCCTGGATGAGATTATTTGGAATGATTAATATGTCATGAATATCACATATAAAAAATAATCTCCTTATAGAGACATTTATAAAAAAAATAGATCATTTCAAGGTGGAGATAGTTGATGTGTACAGATGAATGATTAATTATATTCCCATTTCATGGAAGTGGATATGAATTTAGGTTATCATATTAACATAATAATATCTTAGTATATTTACGATAATATATTTTTTATTTCGTCCTGGATTCACAAGATTTGAAATAAGTGGAAAAGAAATAAAATAAAAACACTTAAATAAAAAAATTACCTTTCTTTTGGATGATCACCTTTCTTAACACCTTATCACCCATTAATAGAGTGTTATGAAAAAACTAAGGCCTAAAGAATAGGGGAGGGATTCATGGAAGAGTATTGTTAATATCATGTCCAAACCAAATAGTTTTTTAATTTTAATTAATTGAGACGAATGAGTGTGTTTTTATATGAGAGGGGGGGGGCACACTTGGAATTATTAAAAATATTAATTTATATTAATTTAATTTTGATTCCAAATAGTCCCAAACATATTTAATACAAATATAGGATGATTATGGGTCTATATCCATTTATAAAAAAATTAGACAAGTATTTTATATTTTTATTGTTTATCTTAATGTTTTACCCATTCTAACTCTTGTTGTTTTATTAAATAATTTACACTTTGAGAGTTTAAATAATTACTAAATCATTCCAAAAGACCAATGAATTAAGAATTAATGAAATTTTTTGAATAATCAAAACTTTTGGTCAAAACATGTATTTCTAGACATTTTATATCATTTAATTAGATAATTTATATTTTACGTTATGAATTATGTCAATTTTGATACTATTCCATACTTGACTATTTAAAAAAATCATAAAAACTCAATTTATTCCACAAAGATACATTAAATAATCAATGAAATGTCAATTTTATTTATAAAATTAGTGTATGGAATAAAATATTAATAATAATTTTTATTTTAATATCATTAATATCATTTATTTTTTTCTTCCTGTAATAAATCAATTACTGCATCATTATTATGTTAATATTTAATTTAGCTAATTATTTAATAAAAATTATAAATAAATTAAAAATATGTAATATACATTTTTATATTTATAATTACAATTTATAGTGGAATATATCACATATATAACCCCATATAAAAATAGATTTAGTTATAAGAGACATATTTTTTACATCTTTGGCTTTACATTAACTAAAATGTTATAATGTAATACTCACTCCAAATTAAAATAAAAAGACCATATATTCATCCCAAGGATTTTAATGGTTGAAAATAACTCATAAACTAATATTAGTACAAATTTTAGGGTAGTTTTAAATTATTAAATTATTATTTTTATCTTTAATTTTTTGATTTTGCATTAACTGTGCTAAATAAAATAGTAAAGTTATTATTCACTAAATATTATTTTGATCATGTTAGATCAAATATTTAATTATAATTAAAACCATGTATTTCAATTTTTCAATATTCAGTTCAGATAAGTGGTAATGTTAATTTAAACTTAATCTCATTGTAGATCGGGAAAACATGTTTTTTAAGTAAAAACTTTAAACAATTTGCAAAGTTTTTATATACAATTTAAATGTGAAATTAATTCCATTGACCTACATTAGATTAAATAATAAAAAAATAAACTAATTATAGTTTTAAAAAATTAAAATTATAATCTAAATATATACATTAATTAGATGAAAAATTAGTTTTGAATTAAAATGTAGTATTTTCACTATTTATTAAAAAATGACTTCTCTTAAAAAAATATAAAAATCCAATAAAAGTAAATTTCATTTGCCGATTACAAATAATAAGGATATTTTTTCAAATAGAATCTATAAAATATTCACATTTTTTATTTCAAAAAGGTTCTCCATTAATAGGTAGTAAAAATACCTTTAAAAAAGATCGAGTTTTTAATGCTTAAAATAAAATTTATTCTAATAAAAGTCCCATAAAAATTATGTAAGAAAATAAAAATATTTAATAAATATTTCTAAACATAATACAATTAGTTTTTTTCATTCCCCTTAATTCAATGGATGGGTGAGAACTAACATTTTAAAAAATAATATTAATAATAGATTATTTTTTAGTACAAATCATTCTTGTGTGAAACATCAAATTTAGGATAAACACATTGTTGTGTCTGAAGTAAGATATCAAACATAGATTCCCTATTAAGGTAAAATCACTATATAATACATCAATATTAATAAATATGAAGAATTATTATTTTATAATTACCTCCGATGTCCCAACCATACCTCAATAAGATATTTTCTCCGCATGATTTTATTCACTTATCAAATAAGTGGGGGTATTTCTCCCACGTAGCATTTTCAAGTTCCCATGTTTCCTCTTTAAGGTTTGTCAAAAATCCGTGTATGAAAAATTACTTCAATATACAAAATTAAACAATAATTCCAAACATTCAACCTAGACCATTCAACAAATAACTATACATAGAATTCCTCAAAAATATTTTAGAATAATATTAAGAATGAAAAAAAGTAATGATCATATAATATTCAAAGATAAATGTAAATATTTATCTCTATATTAATTCAATTACTCTTAAATCTTCTCACAAAAAAGTAATTGTTATAATAATATTCTTGATATGCTAACTATTTCTACAAAAAAAATGAATCACCATAAGTCCATCATTGATTCTTCCAAAATATAATTCAACAATTATTCCTTAAATAAAACACAATTGTATTATATTTTCCTTTATTATATAGGATTTCAAATATCGAAAATGTCTTGAAAAATAACATTTATCACTTAATCCACAAATCATTTTCATATACCAAGGATATCTTTTTGATAAAACATAAGTTATAGAAATAAACATATTCTTATTCTATAAATTATTTTATCTAAAAATAAAATGTAATATTAACCATGGAATTAACATAGGCCAGTGGTAGGGGATAATGCCTTATCACCCTTTGGTTGTGCGTTTAATTCCCACAGCCTTGTCTGACACGATGGGTTGTTACCCTTCCTACAGGTTTTCTTTTTTCTAAAACTATATAATTCTTATAACACTCCCAAAATTATATGAAATCTTAAAAAATTACCATAATATATTTTACCCTCAAAATTTATCTCATTCCTTTAATTTTTCATCCCAAAATATAAGATCCCATAATTAACACAAAATAAAATATCATATAAACTCTAAACGTTATTCATAACTTTAGAATTATATCTACACAAGAAAAGATAATTCTTCTTTGAATAATATTTTCAGATAAAAAACTTTAGGGTTACACATTCTAAAAATATTATTCCATAGTAATCCCATCATCAGAAGCTCATTAATACTGTTAAACATTTCTTCATCCTAAAGTCAACCATAAATCTAGATTCCTTTATATATAGACTATATAATAATTTATTGTTTTTTTATGATCCTTTAACCATGATTTTCCATCATATTCCTTATTAATTATTTCTTAAAAAACATTATTCAAGTCATTTGATTCAATAATGTAAAATCATGAGAAGATAAATAATCCGTAAATTTTATATGTCATTTTCAGTATGATAATATTCAATTGGAATGGAATTATGTATAGAAAAAAAATATTTGTATGGTCCTCCAGATCACATTCACGAACCTTATAATTATGACATCTATTTTCATAATGACCACACTCCCCAAATTTAAATCACTAAATTTATAACTTAAAAATAACTTCTTTCCCTTTCATAGAGTCTACTAAATGATTCCGTTTCTCTTGGCATGTAATTGATTCATGACCATCATCACCTCATCAATAATATCTTCTCATCCCTTAAATACATTTTCTTATGTGTTTCTATCCACATCCGTGATACATATTTCATTTAATATACATGAATTTATGATCATTACATGAAATTATATAGGGATTTGTTTCTCTCATAAATGATGCATTAGAAAAATTATGAAGGATCAAGTGGTTAATCATGAATTCTGATAGTTAGTTTAGAATAACCACAATAGTTCTCATTGACGATTCTTATTTCATTTGGTTGCTTATTCATAGAACCACCATATTTTCCTTCACATACATTGGTACTTTGGTTCCTCCTGATCCAACCATTTTTAAATACCAAAAAGGTTAGTGTTATTATATCCAAAAAATAATCATATAACAACTTCTAATGATGATAAAACCTACGATATCCTAATCCTTATTATATAAAACTCATTCAAATTATATAAAAGAAATATGACTTTTCCTATCATGGTATCCATTATGGTTATATAAAACTTGTAACATATGATTAAATAATACCCTAAACTATAATGTTATCTAAAAAGACCTTTGATACCAACCATATATCCCCAACATTAAATGTTACATGATTAATAATATTACATTAATTCACATTGAGAATATTTATAGTTTTATAGATCTAAAGAATTATGACATAACTCCTACAAAACAACTCAAATATTAAAAATTAGAAACCAATATTCACTATATATTGTTTCATAATACAAAAAAAATTTAAAGGAAAAATAGATTCTTTTCATGTTCAATCATAACAACTATTACCTTGATCTCATCCTTGTCTCTAATACTCTTTAAATATATTGAAATGAATTTTAAAAATTGTGATGAACATAAAAATATCAATAAAGGATAAAATAAAAAGGAAAAATATTGGCCTTGAGAAAAACAATAAACCATTAATACATTAACATAAAGTAATACTTTTCACCCTTAAGAAGTTGTAAATAATCTTCATGGAATTTAAACTCTGTACTTAAACTTTTTAAAATAAAAATATAACCATATAACCATTAGAAATAACATATAATATATAAAGGTAACATGAGAAATAATAATACATAAATAGAATAACCATATGGTCGACTTACGCACATAAAAATCTTACAAATGGAATATCCATATATCCAACTTCCATACCCAATGCATTGGAGGTTATAACATAATCACCCGTCCTTGATTTATAATGAAATAACTTGTCTTTGGTTTGTCACATAACCACCCATCAAATGTAAAATTACCATTACATAATTATAACTCATAAAATATTGAAATTATATGATTTTTTCTAGCAACAATTTTATTTTTGATCACGGGAAATCATTTCAAGATATTGAAATATTCAATCCATTTTCAAAACCATTTAAAACATTTAGTAAAGAGACTTTTGAATCAAATTCTCCCATAAAACAATGAATATTTATAGATAAATTAAAAATTTAAAACATTCATGTCCATAAAAATAAATCAATAAAAACTTTTTTGAAAATATGGACAAGAAAAATATTGTTTTATAAGAATAGATCTTTAAAACATTTAAAACGATGTTTTAGTCAAAGAGTCCCTTACTACTTGAGAAATAATTTAATAAAAAATCATTAATTAATAACAATTTAAAAAAATTAAATATCATGATAATATAATAATTCATGATATAATGTGTCAAAAGGGTTTTATATATACCTTATAGGATAATTAAGGTTCATAAGATCAACATATGACTTAATGAAAGAGGATTGAGATGAAGTCCCTTACCTCGATTCCAACTAGTCCAATATGTTCTTTTTTCATACCAAATAATAAACATTAGTTAATTTAAAATTTATTTATTACCATTAATGTTTTATTATTAGTTTTATATCATTTATTACCAAGTTATTATAATTAGTTAATTATTTGAGTTCATGCCGGATGTGTTGTCGTTATTCGGCACTTGAGTTGGAATAAACATGGTATTATGTCACGAGTCCATGTGGTAATAAGTCCATCATCTTTAGAATAATATTCATGAAATAATTAAATTTCTTTATAAATATATTATATGTTTAATTCAAACCATTATATATAGTTATGATAGATGAACAATAATATTGTCATGGAGACGGTAATCCATACGTACGTATGGGTAACATTTTCCTAAATCTTAATAAAAAAACGTTAACTATAATTTTATTTTTCCATAATAAACATAACATCATGAATATCATATTATTTATACTTATATATATTATATAAGTGATTTAATGAATAAAAATGAGTCACATCGCTTCGTGGTGGTGATGGTTCAGATGTAAGCATGAATGACATTAACATTTTTATTGGCATTCAAAGTAATAAATTAATTGATATAGTATAATCTTACAATGATTAATATGTAAAAACTTCCACATATGAACAATAATTTCGTTATTATAAACAATTATAAGATACTGTTAGGGAAAACAAAATAGATCGGTTCATGAATGTTATAGTTCTTGCATACGCACATATAATTAATTTCTTTCCCATATAATGGATGTGAAGATAGATTTAGGTGTTGATATTAGCATAATAAAATTTAATTATATTTAGGATATTGGTGTTATTATTTCATCTTGAATGAAGAATACTTTAAGGAATTGGAAGAAGAAATAAAATAGATACACTTAAATAAAAACATTACGTATCTTTCGGATGATGACATTTCTTAACATCTTAACACCTTTAAGGAGGGTGTTCTACCTATAATAAGGCTTCAAGAATGTGGGGATGGATTATAGTAAGTTTTTTGGGAAGAGATTTCCCAAACCAAATGGTTTTTGAGGTGTATGTAATAGAGAGTAATGGGTTCCTTTTTATTGGTGTGGGGATGGGAACCCTTGTAAAAATTAACGGTATTAAATAAATATAAATTTAATTTCGATTCCAAATGGGTCAAAACATATTTAGTTATATTATATGATAATAATGAATCCAAATAAATTAATAAAATATAAATCATAAAATCCTTTTATATTTTTTAATCCTTATCTTTTTGTTTTAACCCTTTTAATTATTACCTTTTATTATGAAATTTACACTTTGAGAGTTAAAATAATTACCAAATAATGCCAAATGACAAATTTATGAGTAATTAATTCAATTTTTTGACTTATCTAAACTTTTTGGTAAGATAATGGTTTTTGTTTAAAAATTATATCTTTTAATTAGACATTTAATATTTTATGTTATGAATTATGTCAAGTTTTACACTATTCAATATTGATTTGTTCAAAAAATCATAGCAACATTATTAATTCGAAAAGTATTTATTATATCATCTCTAAAATTTCAAAGTAATCATTATAGTTCATTTATGGTATAATATATTTATATTTATTTTAATTTAATTTTCATTTATATCATTTATTTGATTCTTCCTTCAGTAAGTCAATTACTACATCATCATTACGTCACTATTTAATTTAATTATTAATTTTTATAAAATTTATAACTAATTTTACATGGTGTAAGTAAAAAATATATCTTTTTATGTACTATTTATAGTCAAAGATAGGACTCTTATGACACTATATTAAAAAAATTATTAATAAGTGACATATTTATGACATCTTTTCTTTTACTTTATATAAAATGTTATAAATGTCACAATCACACACAAGTTTCTTCCAAAGGACACAATTTTAGAAATTGGATTATAAGGATTGAAAATATATCATCCAATATTCTTAGGACTAGTGTTAGGGTATTTTTATATTATTTAAGTATTATTTTTACCATTTATTACCTAATTTAAATTTAATCGTGGTAAATAAAATACTAGAATTATCATTCATTGAAAATTATTTTGATTCTATTAGATATCATTATTATTGATGGTTACAACCACAAATTCACATTATTAAAATTTTAGTTCATAGAAGTGGTAAAATATAATTAAACTAAATTTCGTTGATGGATGGAAAAATGTTTGAAGTAAGAATATTCAATAGTTCACATTGTTTTTGTATCCAATTTTATTGTGAAGTTGATTACAATGACTTGCATTGAATTAATAAAATAAAAAATTAGTCCAATTGTATTTTAAAAAAATTTAAAATTATAAGGTAACTATAAAAATAAATTATACAAAAAAGTATTTTGGAATTAAAATGTAGTATTTTTCACTATTTATTAAAAAATAACCTTTTTGAAAAAAAACCCTAAATTCTACCAAAGTAAAATTTTCAAGTTACTCTTTCAAAAAAAGTTTATTTTGTCAAATAGGTCATCCAAAAGTGTGAAAACTTAGATTTTAATATGGTTCTCCATCAATAAGTGGTAAATCTACCTTTTAAAAATATGAGGGGTTTTTATAGTTAAAATCAGATTTAATCATATTTTAATCCAATAAAATTTATTAGAAGAAGGTAAAATTATTTAATAAACATGTATATACAAAATATATTCAATTCTATTCAGTCCCACCAATAAAAAATCTAGGTGATAAAAACTATTTAAAATAATAATATTAATAAAATATTATTTTTCGGTATAACTCAGTCTTGTGTGCAATGTAAGATTTTGAAGAAACTCATTGTTTCATATCGAGTAAGATATTAGAATTAGTGTATCTATTAAGTTAAAATCACTATCTAATTCATATATATTAATAAATGTGAAAAAATATTATTCTATTATTACTTGGGATGTTACAATGACCCATTTTTTGAAGCAATAAAATTTACTTTTTATGGATCATAATATCCATAAAACAAGTATTAACCATTATATCTAACTACTTAACAAAAAAAATATGACTAATACATTAATCTATAAAGATAAAAATTTATACCATTTTTAATCATTAAATTTTATTCATCAAATTGTTTAGCCAAAATAAATGAGACATTAATTATGACCTCACGTTGGCCATTGGTGGGCATGAAACCTTTATCACCCTTAAGCTAGGGATTCATGTCTTATGTCCATGCTAGAAATTATGGGTTATCACATGGAATAAAGTATTTACATGTCTAAAACCATTTTGATATATTTTGAAAAATAAATATAATGGACATCCTCAAAATTTAATCATTAAATATCATCTTTACTAAGGTCTTCAATACAAGTTCAATATAAAAATACATTATCCAATTATTTCCACATAGGTCCCTCCTTGTAATAGAGTGTAACCTTTATACAAGGGCATTGACTAAAACCAAAAAACATAGTTTGGGTAATAATAATCAAATCGCAAATATTTTTTAATTATTTATAGGACATTAAAACCATAAACCCTTATTTTCCCTAAAAACACAATAGTTTTATCCTAGGTTGTTCATTTTCATCACATATTCAAATATTTAGAATGGTATGTATATAAAATATGAATTATTGTAAGCATATCCC
This sequence comes from Viscum album, assembly GCA_963277665.1. Classification (NCBI taxonomy): domain Eukaryota; kingdom Viridiplantae; phylum Streptophyta; class Magnoliopsida; order Santalales; family Viscaceae; genus Viscum; species Viscum album. Next base: position 237,720,618 of record OY728159.1, read on the forward strand.
CCAATATTATCAAACATGGTGTGTATTAAGGCCCAATTTCATTTACCAGTCTACATTCAAGTCAATCCCAACACACTATGTCGATGTTGTCACCTCTTGGTATATCATTTCTAGAACCAAACCCAATTTTTGTATCTAGATAGAGATATATTTCCTAGAATACCCTCATATTCTAAACATTACCAAAATTTAAGGATATTATTCTATAGTTATCCTCAAATTCTATCATGTGCTTATGTTCCCTAATATAATTTTTTAAAATACAGTTTCTAAGGTTTCTACTAAAATTCCTCTGATACAACCTGTTACACCCCGACCGTAGAATACTAGAGCCTATGTCTACTACCATTACATTAGAATTATTACAAGTAATAAAAATCCTAAAGTATTGACCAATTTAGTAATCTTGGAAAACCAGATACACACATTAGCCTTATATTTCACATGCATATAACATTTAAGATATAATTTTTATTATTCCTGGATAAAATTTTCACATCTAGTATATCATTGGATATCATTATTAGTACAATTATTGGAATCATGGGGAAAGAAAAAAATAAGGGTGAGATCAAATACTCAGCAAGTGTCATGTATAGCAGAAGCAATAATTAATCAATGTGAATAAAAAATATGACAAGGTAATAACTGAACACACATTCCATATAATAAATAAATTTGGAAGGAAGTTCATAAAAAATATGGAAGGGTAATAACTAAAAACACATGAAATTTAAATAAATTGATATGGAATAATAAATATGGAAAGGAAAAAAACTGAAACACGGAACATTTAGTCAATGAAATGATAATAAAATGCATTCATATGTAAATTCAAAGAAAAAATGTCATGTATTATAATAACTAATTACTGGATGAATGAAATTACTAATTATCCGAATTTATGATTCCTTGGGACATGATACATTTACCATCAAGAAATTCCACAAGATAGTTTAGCATACTATTGTCATTGCCTTTTAGAAGAAAGTTTAAATCAATGGGTAGAAACGCATCAATTGTTCATAGAGATAAACTTGAAGGGTTTGTATCCAACTTATTTCATCATATGAGACGATATATACATCTATGAACTTATATTAAATGGTCTCTAACACAAATAAAGTATGTATAAATAATCCCCACATATCAAACAATCTATTTAATGCAAAAATAATTTTCCTTATCAAATATCTATATTGAATAAATGATATGGATTTATGACTATTTCCCAAGTAAATTAAATTGCATTAAATGAAAAAATAATTTTTAAAAATGTAATAAAGTTTAGGAAATGTGTATATCCATCATAAATGATATGTATAAATTGGGAAAATTCAATGTTCAATGATTATACGAAATTGAATATTTCATGGGGACTATTAAAATAAGTTAAGGAAGTAAATTCTTATACAATCCTTGGAGAAATAAATCAAAAAACACATAGATGAGGATTAATTATGGTATAAATACAACATATCCCAATGGAAGTAACAATAATTAGTATTTCCCATTTATGAATTTTAATACTATAAAAATATCTTTTGGAAGCATTCTTGAGGAAAATATCTCATTCATTTTGAAAAAAAGTAAAAATAATTCTTTCAAAATCACTTTCAAAAACATAAAATAGATTTTAAATTTTTAATATTTCTTTAATAAATCATTTTTCATATGTTAAAAAAATTTAATTTTTTATAAAATAGTGATTATAGAAGAAAACAAGTTATCTGACTAAATATAGAAATTAAAATGGGTTTTCATAAAAACATTTTCTAAAATATTTTTAGGACCAAAGAGTGGGAACTGATTATATTAATAAAAAAAGTTACTAAATAACCATATGAGACTAAAAATAAATAATTTTTTAAAAAATCTTCTGATAATATCCTCTAATGGAAATTAAAGTGTTAAAAATCATAAAAAATAAGTCTTTGATGTAAACTCTTGAAAATACAATAACGTTTATGTGATAAGAAATCAATGAATATATTATGTGTCTAAAATTTAAATAAAAAATATTTAATCACAATAATATATAGTAAAAAATTATTACGACCATAATCTTTTAATATTAATGACAATGTGAATGTAATATAACCCAATGAAACTGAATTGGGTTATGAAATCCTTTATCACATAGGACCTCTTAATTCAAATACCCTTATAAGAAAGAATTAAAATTAAAACTCAAAATAACATGAATATAAAAAAATCATAATATAGTATATCAAAATGGGTAGTATATACACAATAAAAAATAAGTATGAAAAGAATAAAAAATTTATCTCACATGTGTAAAAAGTTAGATGAAAATCAATTACCTTTTTCTTCTTTTTACGTGAACGTACTTTAACCTAATTTATAAATGTTTTAAACATGTAAAAAACATATACCCGAACCATAATCAAAATTATATTATTGTATATTAACTTCTTGTAAAATCTTATTACCCATTTTTTAACAATATTTCATTATTTTTACATAATTTGAAGATAATTGCCCAGTTTCCCTAGGATGTTCTGACTATTTATTTTTCATTACTATTAATAAGATCATGATTTCATAATCTATATAATGTAAATTTTGATTTATTTGTCATAAAAATTCAATATATATGTATTTGTAATAATCTATAATATTTGGAGATAGTTAATAAAATAATCAGTTCAAGTATAAAATAGGGTTTAGATACACACGAATGCTACATCCATTCCTCTGTTGTATTTAATTATCATATAAAATAATTATATATGTATTTTCAATAATCAATGATATTTGGAGATATGAAATGAAATGAAACGTTCATGGAGATAATAGGACATACATACACATGAACTCTATATTAATTACTTTATCATATTTAAAAGAATGAAAAATAAATTATATATATATATGTATATTATTATTAATATTACATTTTTATGTCATATATGTCACATAGTTTTATTAAAAGCATACTTTATACATTCCATGTATAGAGTGAATAATTATACCACATTGAGCAGGCATTAATCCACACTTCCACAAGCGATGTTATCGTATTAAAAAAATGGAATACATAATAATATGATTTATATAAAAATTAAATAAGAATAAATACATTATAAATGTCATATATATCACATAAAAAATATATTTTCCATCACAATTATCACCCATTAGAGGTGGTAAATTAAAATTTGAATGATCTCATTTCACGAGGCGGTACGTTGCCGTATATAAATTGTAAGTCGGTTACACATTTGAGGGAACTATGTGTAGGTTTAGGTAAAACCCTTAACAAAAAACTATCTCATTATATTTATCAAAATTCTTTTATATAATAATGTATCATTTATAATTGGAGTGGAGAAAGAAATAAATCAAGAGTGATCATTGAAGAACGTCACCTCTTATTCAGGTAACTCAAATTTGTTTATATGATAATTCTTATATGGTTTAATTTTTTCCCAAGGAAAGGATTCTAGGATTAGGGTAGGTCTTTTGGTAATCTATTTTAGTAGATTTTTTCTCTATCCAATGTGTCTTGAGAGGTGGTAATAATTTAGAGGGATGAGTTCCATTTATAGTGGAGGAGTAGAATTATTTTAAAAAAAATTAAAAGGGAATTCCATCCACATTTTCCCAGGTAAAGTGGCTCTAATAATGAACCCAATTCAGGAAAATGGATGATAAGGTATAAATACATCCATAAAATGGATTTTTAAAAATTTTATATGTTATTTGGGGAATTAGGTTTGTGGTTTATCCCTTTGTTAACCTAAGTTTTCTCAATCAAAGTAAATAATTTTAATCAATTTCAATATTATTTTTGATAAAAAATAATTTAAACATATTAGTAATTATAATTATTATGATTCATAATATGGAATATATTTTTCAAAATTCCAATAAAAATGTAGTAGAAATCAATGTAACATTAATCATACAGAACGAACTACAATGTGATTTTTCGAAGTTAAAATGTTCAAATGTTTACTATGTTTTTATATCTAATTTCATAATTAATTTAATTAAACTAAAATAATTTATAGATTTATAATTGATCTAATTTTACTTAAAATCTAGTTAGAAATGTAATTTTATTCTTTAAATAAATTAGATGAAAAAGAATTTTTGAATTAAAATTCATTATTTTTAATTATTCATCAAAAAAGGAAAGATCGCATTAAAAAAAAAATAACCACAACCTCATTTTTATGTTTATATTTCAAAAAATTAATTTTATTTATAAATATAAAATTTATTAAAGTCTAAACTATTGGATATAAAACGGGGTTTCCATTAAAAGGTGTCAAAAGTGCCTTTAGAAATATATTTATTTTTATGTGAAATATTGTGTTTATTCTTAAATTATTCTTATTAAATCAATTGGATGAATGTAAAAAATATGTTATTGAGTATATAATATTTATATATATAAATATATATTACACAAATACTCTAATTAATTGTAATCTGTATAATTTATTAGGATAAAACATCTTTTTGAGCATAAAAACATTTCTTTTATATTCGCTTTTTTTATATTCATTTCTTATTTATTAGTAACTAATAAATTAAATTTAGATTTTTAAAAACCATTTATTTTCATAAGATAGTTAATACTATTTGTATTTGATAATTTAACGGCTTGGTTATATCTTATTATATTAAATAATCTTAGTAGTATTCGGTAAAACTTAGTCATTCATGTAACCATGGTCATCCAAGAAAATATTTATCACGCGCGACACAAGATGACATGGTATTATATTCCTTCCAAGTTATATCATACGTGGAATTTTTTTAATATGGTAATTATATTGTAAATACTCATAGCATTATATTTGTATAAGTTCTTAGTGTTGTGTTTTATAAACACTATTGAATATAATGTTCTTACTTTTGAATTTCAAGGTGTTACATGAATCATATCTTCTCCTATTATTTTATGTGAAATTGTAAACTAATCAGAATTTATCTCAATGGTATGTGGTGGAATTAACCTTCATAAAAAATAAACCAATTTGAGGAAAATGAATGGTTTATGGAAAAAGATATCACATTTGTTTTCACTATGAAAATGGAATGCCTAAGTTTTTTTAGATAGTGTGATATCTCTGTTTATGTTTTGATTATAATTTTTTTTTATGATTTTATTTTTCATGTTAATTTATTGAAAATGGTCATGAAAATAAATCCAAAAATGTGGGTGGCTAAATAATTAAATATGCATGTTTATAAAATCTGTTAATTGTTATAAATTGAGGGAAATCAAATGTTGCGTGATACATGTTCAATTAAAATATATCTTTCATATGGTATTCAATTTTGAAAAATAATAGTATATTAGAAATGAATGTAATTGATAACAAAAAGATGCATCTTAATGAATTTATTTCTCAATAATTTTTTTTTAAAACTAGAATTTATTCTTGAAAACATGTTTAAAGAAATTAATATATTTTTCTAACTAAGGAAATAGGTTACCTATATTTGTAACCTATGATAAATTAATCTATTAATTTGATATAGTAAACAAATTTTTTTTTGATAAATAATTGTTTTAGGCTGATTGATTTTTTTTCTTTTGTGGGTCAAATGCCTTGTTTTTAAGGCCTAGATTCATTGTTTACGGTATTTGTTGTTTTCTTTTTACAATTTTGTTTCCTGAATGGGATCCTTTCTATATTTTATGATGTTATCAGGGTTGGATGGTATTTGTTGAGATATGGGTAGGAAGGCTTGGGTTTGTTGTAGCAGTAGACACTGGTGATGGTGGGACATAATCAATGTTATTTACATTGTGTAAAAGGATATGAAACTAGGATTGTTGGAATGGGTTTAAGATATAAATTATAGTAGTTATATTGAATGTTGAATAATTTCTAGATAATGTTCTAGTTTAAAGTTTAGATGTTTTAATTTCTTTTTTCCCTCCATTATTTTCCCTATTACGTATAGTGGCTAGTTTTTCTTAGTTTGTTCTTTTTTTTGATTTATTTGTGCTCGGTGGGTGGTTTTTTTATTCTGTGGAATTGGTTAGATTATGCCTAAAGGGAATTGACTTCACATGGTTATTAATGAAATTTAAATTACGAACATTTTTAACAAATGGTTAATTATTTAGTTAATGAATATAAATTTTTTAAATGGAATGAATTAATTTAGTAATTTTTCTAAAAATGATTGTGTTCTTATAAGATATGTAGTCATTAGAATTATTATTCAGGTGTTTGAGAGATGATAACTATAGTTGAGGTTAAGGCGTGTATTAAGCCAATACAGTGGTTGTGATAGAGATATATATATATAAATTATATTATGTATTTTCTAATGCTACCCCACCCATGTCAGTAGGGATAATAACACATATTGGATCTATGAGGGTGTTTTCCCCATAATAGAGCATGGAAAGGAATAGATGGCTGACTACCACCTCTAACCCCACTCTCTTTTCCTATTAGTATTTTCTGATTGTATGAATGGTTTTACCATTACCATATATTTTTATATAGTGTTGTAATGTCTTGTGATTATTTCACACACATTCATCTCCAAATATTGAATCATATGAATTATTACAGGTAGGATTTGTATCGGTTGTGATGGCTTGAGGAATAATAAAAGATACATGAGATATGGTTTCGCCTAGAACCTACATAGTTACTATATGGATAATTTTCCTGAGATGATGTTATAATGTGATTTATGGGTTTCATGATATTTGATTATGAGAGAATGTGATGCATGTGATGCATGTTAAGGTACATTATCCCAAGTGTATTGAAGCATGAAATATTTTTGTGATTTAGGGTTCAATTCAATCAATGTTTTGGTAAAGTGGGAATTCTTTTGGGAAGTTGAATCATAGTAACCTATTTTTATATTATATTATATGTAAACTTGTACATCATACATCGTGAGAGAAATCCAATATGAGGATAGGATCCTACCAAGCATGTTTTTGTGATGAGTTATCCTCACCTGTTGTTTACAAGTCTTTAGCATGGTTTCATTATATTTTTCACAAGATGATATGAAGAGGATCCTACTATGTGTACATGTTTGGATCACATGATTAATATATATACATATACCTTTTTCATATCAGCAGGAGTTGTTTATTGATCGACCTGGACATTACTACCACATGGGTTTTTTCAGGAGCTATTTGAATATTCATGTTTATTGGTGAACATTATCTTTTGGTAATTGTAGTTTCATTAATAGATGTTATATTTTATTTCAAAACATGTATGTTTTGGGTTCACTCTAACTTTTTATGAGAATGATTTTTTTTCTATCATGGTACCTATTAACTTCTCAAATCTAAGGGGGTGGTGACTCCCATATGTATGTATGACATCGTCTCAGTGCATATTGACAAATCATGGACTATTATAGTTGTGATTAAAAAATAATTATCTCTTATATATTAATTTATGGGGATGAGTATTAAAATATTTTATCATGGGTTTAGGTTGAGGTATAGGGTGAATTTCATATGTAGGCATAGATAAGAACTACATCGGTTCTTTGGGTAACAGTGTCATCTAAACATAGTATGTGATGTAAACATAGAAGAATGGATACCAAAAAATGTATTTAGGTCCCCATGTAAACTATTCCATAAACTATAATGTTTATTGAGCATACAAAGTAAAGTGATACTGGTTGGGTAGTGGACGACTTGGAAAATATAATGCATCATACTTAATTAATATTCAATATTACATATTATAGGTTTAATATTCCTTAATAATTTGTTATTTTGTATTCATTTCTTCATGTCGACATCCTCACTAGGTTGACACAAAAGATGTTCAGCAGGACGTGCCAGCAGATTGATATTTGTTTGTCGAAAAATATAGTTAAACATAGAGGAGGAGACTCATAGAGTTTTGGTGAAACATTTTATATGAGTAGAGGGTTATGTTTTGGAATCAATTATATAGTATTATCATTGGGTTTTGGTTAGAGAAAGACATCATTTAAATCCATTTTTTTAAGGAGAACTCAGATTCATTAGTATAGATAATACTATGTGGAGAAGCAAAGTTATAGTGGTTCTGGTTCCTCAAAGACCATGAGTAGTCATTAGACTCATGGATGAACTTATGATACCAGTTCTAAGTAGATTTTGTCTCACCAAACTAAAACATAGAGGGTATATACCCTTCGACGGGGGATTTCTTACCATTTGACATGGTATTTTTAGTGTACAGGAGTTCACGATCCTATTTTGGACCATTCACCATTATTTATGTACCTATTTCTAGATTAAGAGGGTAGGGAGATGTATTTGGAGAAGAATTTGGTTATATACATCCAACTCTAGGTTACCCCATTTATGTAGTCCACATATACCAAGGTGTTAGTGAGAGAATAAGACATTGAGAGGCTGTTTTCTAGGACCATATCTTTTTGTGTTGGGAGTTGTTTGGATTCCTAAAAATACCAAGATTTGGTCCCGGGTAGAATGTTTCCCAAATAAAATATCCTTTATATATTCGAGGGTAGGTCCTAGCCCTCATCATCTATTTCCTCTTGGGGTGGTACATCTCAAGCCTCTACCATGGGATTAGATACATTATTTCCGTATGGATGCAGAGGTCATTGGTGTCAAGAGTGCCTAATCATTCTATGAATGAATCATGATATAGGTGTTCAACTTCATGTTCGATAACATAATCATTTTCATATGAGGTATGAGTTACAAGGTACTATAGATTTGGATCATAAGAAAATATATGTGGTATGTAGAAGAAATCCCCATGGTAATCCTCATCGATATAGAGTATGATGAGGCAAGGGAGGAGGTTTTTATTTGGTTTATAGAGACAATGGGGTAGGTTGTGGTCAGCTTCATTCCCTGTATTTTGCATTATCTGGCAATCCAAACGTTGTTTGAGGTACCCTTTTTTTTGTTTTCTAACTTGGGTGTCCTATTTGATTGATTCAAGGATACAAACTTCTTCATATCACCTAATATTGTCCATGATTTTGGACATAAAGTAGAGCGGCTATTATTTCCCTTATACATGACAACACATGTTATAGGTCGTGCTTATATCTGTGATGTTTTATTAAAATGTGATCTAGTTCTAGGGAAACATTGATCTTATGGATACTTACTATGTTTACCAACAGATCCATAAAAAATTAATTTATATAGATGGATAGTATTCCATTAATTCTATTGAAATATATTTATAAAGGATTCATTCATTAAAATTCCATTGATTAATTTTTATTAAATAATTACTCAGTTTTCAGTAATGTTATTTTATTTTTCAGATTATTTTTCTTCTTTTTATGGGAAGGTATAATAATTAATTTCTAGAAGTTATAAAAATTTTCTTTTTAAAAAAATATTTTATTTTTTGTATCATAATATCAAAATAATCTAAGGAAAAAATAATTTGATTTTTTCTGAAAAGATTTATTTTCCATTAAATAAGGAATAAAACTGATTTTATAAAAAATTTAATATTTGTTTCAACCATTTTCAAAGTAAACATTTATATTAATGTTTTTTCAAAGAAAAATTAGTTATATATATTATTTATAATCCAATTAGGTTCATTGGAATCAATATTATTATTTAAGTTGTTATAAAAATATTTGTTTATAAAAAATGTATTTTTCAGAAAAGCTGTATTTTTCTAAAAATCAGTTTTCATCATGTTTTTTTGAACATAATTTAAAATTAACCTTTTCTATTTATAGATATTGAATTTCAGAAATTGGATATCCTATTTTCAATAACTAGTGTTAAATTTAGTAAATATTTCCCTTTCATTTTTATGCATTAGGATTAGTAAGTTTTGTAAAATTTATCACCTTAGTAAAGGGTAAATTAGGTAAATCAAGGTGAAAAAATTGGTAAGAACATAATTTGTCATCTTAGTTATTATTGGAAAAATTCATATTGAAACTTGAAACATTAAACATGAAATTCAGTTTTTTAGGGGATGCTTTTTCATAGAAATTACTTATATATTATTTAAATTGAAGGAAGTTATAAAATATAAGTCTCCTTGTTTTTAATATATCTTATGTGTCATCATAGAGGAAAATAAAATAAAATAATTAATATAAATGTACATTATGAGGATATGTAATTTTTTTTCATGAGATAAATTTATTTATAATTTTTAGAAATTATTTATTTACCATAAATTCTTGTAAAATTCTATTTAAATATTTATTTAATTAACATAAAAACAAAATAAATGATACTAATGATTTTAAAAGTGAATTTATTTAAAGGAAATAATGTGTTGAAATAGTTTTCTTTATTTAAGTGACGTATTATGTATTTTTAATGTAGTCATATTGAAACACGTCTTTATCTTGATGTACTTCTAGTTATATTAAATGAATAGCGTCAAAATTGACATTAATGATACTTTATCAAAACAATATTTTTTAAAATTATAAATAAATTATAATAATATATTTATATTTCAAAATTATGATAACATATTGTCTAAAATTACAACCTTTAGTTCCTTAATTAAGGATATAAAGGAGTTCCCCCGAGGAAGAGCTAATCATCTTTCCAAACCCCTTTCAATTTTTTTATATTTTTCCTCTTATAAATATATTTTTATTCATCAAAAAATTATTACATTAGTATCCTAAAAAAACTAAAATATTATTATGATTATTAAACCACCATCATCTACCCTTTTTCCCATCAAATTGGAAGTAAATGTATTACTCGTGCAAAAAAAGGAATTGCAGTCTCCACATAGCGATACAATTCATTTTTCATTACAAAATTTTTTGGTAGGAAATTATTATTGGATTAATGTTTATATATGATATTTATAACATTATTATATCTCTTCAATGTTAATAAATTATCTAACTCCTTATATTCCAATTTGATGGGAAACGTTAGCATCCCTTGTGTCTACGTGTATACTACAACCTCTATGAAACTATGTTACTCATTTTCATTTATACATTTATAATATGGTTAGAAGAATATATTTATTAAATATATATAATATATATGATATAATAGTGATTCTTGAGATATTAAATATTACTTACCATTCTATTGTTCCATCCAATGAAAAATCAAAATAGTGTTCATCTGTACATATGGCCTACCATCTCCGTGAATGGTGCCATTAATTTTTTTATTTCTAACTTCTATATATTACTATATACAAATTTTTAATGAATATATATGATTTTTATATTATTATAGACTTTCTGAAGATGATAGATGCTTTTTAGAGGTATAAATATTGAAACTACTAAACTAGAACATACATGAAAAATGAAGTATGTTTTACCTGAAACAGTGATTTTAACAAATAATTGTTAATAAATGAGAGTAAAATATTTTAAGTAATAAATGATATTTTATATAAATGTATCATTATTTATTATATTTATAATAAATATATATTTATATATAGGATGTTTGTACACATAAAAAGTAATTAGGACCTAATGTAAGATATTTCAACTCAATTTATTTTCATCGAGGAACATTGTATTGTTATGTGAATAATTTATTTTATAAGGTGTATTTACTACTCCAATTACATGTAATATCATTAATAAATAATTATTAATTTGATTTTAATATTTAATTTAATTTATTTATTTCTATGTTTAGTTGGATTTAATGTTACCAGGTGGAAAATAATTTCATATCTCATTTTCCATTCCTTGGGTTATATTACTTCATCAATTTAATTGATATTTTAAGATTATGTATGTAATGGAATTTTTTTTATGTTTTATTTAAATTTTTTGATATAGATTTAAATTTAAAACACATAATTATATAATTTATTAATTCTCACTTCAACGTATTATGACCTTTGAATGGGTTTCTCGTCTCACATTTACTTTAGTGAGACATATGTCATATTCACTAATTATTTATTTTTAGTGGCCTATTTGTTACCCATTTAATATATTATATTATTAATATATTTTTATTCATAGAATTTAAAGATTCATTTGAATTTATTTCTGTCATGGGGCTTATGATTCAAAATAAACCAATGTGGTAAGGGTTTAATTTACAATCACATCATTATTCAATATTGTTTATTTTTACACCTAACTTGAAGAATATTTTTCATACATGCCCATTTTTTATAAAAATGTTTTCAAATTTTTTTTCACTATTCTCCAATAATTTTTTAAACTCATTTTTAACCATATTTCACTTTGAAAAAAATGTTTTGAAAAGAATCTTCCAGCCATTTTCCGAAGATGAACTTTTTGACTATTCTTACAAATGTATAAAAGGAATTATTTTCTTATATTATATTTCATGAAGAGAGTTTCCCATAATCATGATGAATAAATGATTTTTATTTTTCATTAGGTGTTTATATTTTTATTTATTATGAAAACGGATTCCTTCGTATTTTTATAATTTTTTAAAAATTAATATTCAATGAAATAAAAGTTTTTTCTTTAAGAAATATTCTAGTAATATCTTTAAAATATAGTCATATATCTCAATATACATTGTTAAAAATTATGTTTATAATGTACTCTAGTGATACCATTCATTATATTTTAATATATGGTTTATAATCACTTTGATAGGAGAGAGTACTGATATTCCCTAATACTATTTATTCCAATATGATTAATTTTTATTTTTCTTTAAGTCATGTAGATTATGGTGTTTTTTTTATTACTATAAGTAATTTATTATACTTAGTAAGTGATAATAAGATCCTACTATATCCCCTTGATTCATTTGTAGGTCACATGCAACCAACTATCTTGGATTTTGGATGGGGCATTTCCCATTTGTGTATAATTACTTGCATAAGGCCTTCATGGTATTTTAATATATCATGGATGAGGATTAAAATATATATTTTAGATCTATCAGATTATAAATTAAATCATTATGAAATTAGTTATTGATTTTCATGTGATTATTCATTTCGTTAGAATATCCACAAATAAGTTTCAAGATAATGTGATTGTTTATATGGCTTATTTGATCATCCTTTATTCTTATATTATATGCTCAAGTTATTGTTTAAATTGAACGTGTTTTAGTTATTTTCCTTTCCATATTGGTTATTCTTATTTATTCCTGATAGGTTCCACTACAAACATATCCTTACCAAATATATAAGCTCACCAATTTCTTATGTATAATTTTTTCTAGAATTCCAGTAAGTGTTTTTTAATTGATATAAACGGATATGATAATGTGAATAATTGCATTATAAAAGAAAAAAATCTGTGTATTTTCTATTTTTTAAATGTATTATTAATTTCAAGTTTGTATCTAGTTTATCATTAATATGAAACTATATAGTCTGTTTGTATCTGATTTCTGATATCATATGGTAATGTGACAAAGTAGTCCATAAATATGAGAAACTAGTGTTGTGGTCTTTATGATTGGTATGAATCATTAGTTTATTAGAAAAATTGGGAATATGATATTGGAAAATATATATTGGAAAAAACTCTATGAATTACATTAAATATATGTCCATGTATAGTATAAGATCTTAATAATTACTATTATAGAGATTAAATGGTTTTCCACTCTAATTATTACTTTTTATACTATGATTTTTTTTGATTTAGTCAACAGACAGAACTGGGAGGAACCGTGCTAAAAATCAATCTAATCGACAATGTAGTGAATATAAGAAAAAATGGATGATATCTTGAGAAAAAAGTTGTTTTTATTATTCCTAATCATCTATCCTAATATATTATTAAGAAATAAAAATATTTGAGAGTCATAATGTTTCATATGTGAAGAAAATTTACTTTTATGGAATTTTAGGTTGTAATGATCATGATATAATATTTTTCATTTTCCTTTTTTGCAAGAATGTGTGGATAATAACCTATAAGAATATCTAAAATAGAGTGAAATATTCTTTTCATGTTGAAAAAAGGGAATAGAGTAACAAATTACAATGGAATTCAATGTATTATATGTGTGTAATGTGGGAATTACCTAAGTTAATGGCCTAGAATAAGTGGAACACTCTAGATAAAAGAAGGACTTATATTATACAAATTATTTTATTTAAATGATTTGTGTGTTTTTTTGTTGAAGTAATTTTATCAATGGTATTTTGGTTAATAGATTCCTGAAAAATATAAGGACTACACCTCAATGGTTTTTCTATAATAATTTTAAAGTATATATTTAACGGTAATGATAACCAAGAAAAATAATTTAGTGATAAGGTAATATTTTATGGAAACACAAGATTGAGGTACTAATAACCCTTAATATGTGATTTATATTGTTATAAACCTAAAGTTTATTGTGAAGATAATTCTACGATTGGTCATATTTTTAAGTTCATATATAACCCTATTGATGTTTGATGTTATGCATGTTTAACATGATATTTTGGGAGAAACTTATCAGAATGAAAACATTTGTTTTAGTATATATTTTATTAAAAATTTATTTAGGGTAATTATGATTTTATTTTTTATGGAAATGGGATTAATGTTTTTAACAACCTACAAGGTTAATTTTATTTTTTGAATGAATTATTTATGGACTATTGGGATAAAAGAGTTAACAAAATTTTGGAATTTAGCTTATATAAAACATTAATTGTTAAAAAATGATTTTCAAGGTAATTTAATTTTTTGAATATGTTTATAATATTACTTGAAATGTTAATGTTTTATAAAAAGGATAACCCATATGATGGGGGTTAACCTGTCACCTTTGGAAAGACCACAGTGCATAAACCCACAACAAAATGAGGATAAGGGTGTGACACCTACCACTATACTATCTTATGTCCCAGCCAGTATGAATTTTTCTTAAATGAATTGATAGATTTATAATAAGTTTATTTCGGGAAATAAAATTATAGGATATATTTTTAAAAAAAATGTTTTAGATTTTTATGTGATTAATGAAATTCTCAGGAGACACTTCATTGGGTTAATGTATATATAAACATCATTTTTATCATAAATTATTATTTGGGATGAATATAATTAGAATTTTGGAATATAAAGATAAATATTATGATATAAAATTTAAGGTTCAAAAAATTATTCATCATTTATGTTAATTGTGGTATATGGTTTATGTAGAATAATGATAAAGTTAATAGTGACACCAATTGTTCGTATATGTGATCAAGGTATTCAAAAATTTGGAATATGACATTAGGAACTAATTTATGATGTCTATTGATAAATGTTTAATAAAATTTCTTATTTTTGAATATGGTTTGTAATTGTTTGGATGAACCTTATGCTTAACTACTTTTGGAATTGATTAATTTGATCTTTGTAACTTATAGTATGAGATTAAAGTGTAATTTATATTATTGGATAACTTGTCTAGTAAATTTTTTATGATAAATATTTAGATATTTAAGTAATTACATATGGATTTTAATATTAATTAATATTGATTTATGCATCAAAACTTTATCTCAAATATTAATCTCGTGTAGTAAGAGACGAAGTGGAAATAGATATATGAGCAACCAAAGGATGAAATTATTCTTATAGAATAGAAAAATATAAATAAATTTTATTTTCCCAGTTTCTTTACATGGATATAAAAATAATTCCATATCATTAAAAAATGTCCCTTGAAATAAACACACTTCTTTTTTTAGTTTCATTACTGATAAATCAATTCCCTTTTAACCCATCACAAATTTACAATTTCTTTATTCTTGACATTATCATGAACATGTTATCTATCACTTACTATTAATGATTTGGAATTATTTTTCATATTGTTTTATGTATTTGTTTTGGTGATTTTATTTCAATTATGAAAATGGATGAAAAACATGAGTCAGTTTCAAACATGATATATTATATAGACTTCATGAAATGAATTGAATAATAAAATATCACCTAGATCAACCTAGTTGGGATGTGATTCACCTATTATAGAAAGCATCTCATTGGTGTCAAATCTAGCAGAATTGATAGATATTTTTCCAATGATTCATCAATTCATATATAGGTTTATTAATCTTGTGTAATCCTTGCTTTCCAAAACATTAATATCAAATTCTTGTAAACTGATATGAGAAAGAATGAATAAATATTCTTCCCTTTAGAGTTAACAATGCTTGGACTGATCTACAAGAATGCAGTAAAATATTTAGCGGAAACTGGGAATACTATATGGAGAAATTGAATCACTTGAATGTTTCCTCCAAAATCTTCATGATTCTATTACCAAAAACTATTTCCCTAAAATTATCACTCAAGAATTTGATTTGGCTTAAAATCTTCAAGATATTCTCAAGATTAAAGAAAACATTTAAATAGATATCTTTAAAATTATATAGCACAATTAAAGGGATAAAAACAACTTGTTTTTCAATTCCCCCTAAATATCTATAACATCTAACTGTACTATTTCTATTATTAAATTTGGAGACTATATTATTGAGGAAATGAAATCTCTCTCCCAATATATTTTTTCCTTTTATATTAACCTATTCAATTCCCCATCCAAAAAAGAATATCTCTTGGAGGGTGTAATCCCTAAACTCATAACTGAAGGAGACAACATAATTCTCACAGATTATCAGATAGTATTTTAAATTAAAGAATCAATATTTGGCCTCAAAAAAGGAATCTCCTTTAGTTTATATGGCATTCCCAATAACATTATTCAATTTTATTTGGAGATCATTCAACATGGTGTTTTAAATAAAGTTATATATTTCTTCAAAAGTGACTCTCATACACATGGTATCATTGATCAATTTCTATAAGTAATACCTAAAGTGGATAATTATAGTGATATCTATCAATTCATGCTAGTTCCACTGGACAATACCATTCATAATGAGGTTACAAAAATTATAGCTAACAGACTTGTTAAAATATTAAAAAAAAATTATCATGGAATCAATTCAGATTCATCAAGTGGATAAACAAACAAGATTGTTTACTAACTAACTCTTAATGTGTGAACCTTTATATGAAGATAACCACACGAGGAAATGTCGATCTTAAGATAGACATCAAAAAGTAGTTTAATATAATGAATTTAAAATTTATTTGTAAAGTATTATTCATCTTTGGCTTCGACATGAAATTATTTCATTGGATCAAAGATCATCTTGGACCTGATCATTTGTTTATCCTCATAATTGGACCACTGGAAGACCACTTTACATGTTCAAGGGGAAACTGGCTAGGTGATCCCCTCCCTACAATTAGGGTTTCCATTGTTGAAGACTACTTGAGTAGACATTTTATTCTAAGAGTTGAAAATGTGAATTAAAAACTATCAAATATACACAATGTACCCCTATGCCCTCTCATCTATTTTTAGTTGTTGAAATTATGTTTTTTACTCAAGGAAATATGAGAAATATTAAAAACATCAAGAATTTTCTTTTACACTATGAAAGTATTTCAGGGAAAGTGTTTATCTAGGGGAAATCATACATCTATTTTGGTAAAAAATTTAATCATTCCAATAGAGGGAGTAGTCTTAATAATTTTCGAATAATGTATGTATTTATTCTTTAAATTACATAAGTGTGCCACTATTTTAGGGAAGACGTTAAGAATCTCATTTCCCTACTATTTTGAACCAGATCAGAAGAACATTTTTCTCATAGGAAGGAAAATATTGTTCTATGGAAGAGAGAATCTATCTCTCCAAACATATAGTGATTTCTAAAATGGTTTAATACTTCATGGTTTAGATATGGATGAATTCATTAATTAAAAGATTCAATAACATTATAAGAAACGTTATTTGGAGTGGCATAATATTAGAGAGGTAAATTGTTACTATAATTTGGAAATAATGTTATATACCTTACGAATAAGGGGGTTAGGAATTAAAAATATGGAATTGTTTAATCAGGCTCTTCATGATCAATTAATGTGGAAATTAAAAAATAGAAATCATAAGTCTCTGTAACTTCTGAGATTCAAAGTAATGGAGTGCTTCATGTCTAGAAAACTTCACTATAAGGAACTCTCAATATGAACAGGATTAAAATATGTGTTTTTAAGTTGAATCAACACACTCATTGGCCGGTCAATGCTAACTCTTATCTTATATTTTGGCAATCCAATTGGATGGGTACTCCTCAATTGAAATTTAAATTCATTGAAGATAATCCTAATGATCCCAATATCACTTTTAGATATCAAATGAGAAACATGGAATTTTTATCAGATTAAATAAAACCAGATCTTTCTATCATTGTTTTCATGCCATAGGATGTCTTCTAGGTATAGTAAACAACCCAAAATAGATTGATGAATTTGAAATAGTTTAACACTAATGAGATGAATGGATATCCCAAATTTATTGGGGGATTCAACATCTGATGTATGTAGACATCTTGATTCAATATTCATTAGAGTTTTTATTTTCTTAAATATCCATTTGATGAATGTATTCAACATAGAGGTGTCACCCTTTGTTCAAGATGAGCCTCTTGTAACTAACATAAGGAAGATGTGTACCATATATTCCTTTCTTTTAAGACTACTATATCATTATGTAATTCTCTATTTTATTTGATTGATCTGATTACCCTGCACACGGACATAATTCATATCTTCTTGCAAGAGGTTATGAATATTAAGATGTCCATAAAGCATACAAACCTATTCAGAGTTTCCTGTACTAAAAGTATACATGTTATTTGGAATGGTAAGAATAAATATGTCCACAATGAATCTATATTTCTTCTGAAATAATCCATCATGGACATTTCAGAGGCCATTTAGAATGAAATCTAATTACAAAAATGGCCATACAGGTACACAGATCAGGACATTATAGTGTTGTGATGCCTCAATATACCAAGTAAATACCCCCACCATTTGGACATATTGAAGAATTTTGGTCCCCTCTATTTTATAGGTGGTTAAAATGAAACATTAAGATCTCCAATAAAGGGATCCCCAGGCCAGTGGGCTTTGGGGCTGTCTCCCGGGACCATAATGGTGATAAAATCGACTGTTTTTATGGACCTTAAAAATATCCCACAGACCTAGAAGATGAAATTTTTATACGGATAAATTTTTTAAACATGTAGAATCAATGAATTTAATGTTATGTTTCTTTGAATGTGACTCAACTACCGATTTTCTAGTGGTGAGGCTTGGAAACATCCATCTGTCATGGAACCTCATTGCAAGATGAACTAATTGTGTGGACATGCTATCCACAATAAACTATATTATCACCAATGTCTTTCGTAAAGTTAATTAAATTGATGAATCAATTAAAAGTTAATTATTTTCCCAATATTACTACATTAATACATATATAATCCCTCTTGATCTTCTAAAAATTCAGTAAAAAGATATATATAAAATCATATTGTTCTATTTTATATATCATTATATTTATCTAATAATAATATCTGATTAGGTCACTTTTCTCAAAAGAAAATTGAATTATGATATATATATATATATAAAGGAATTAATTATAATAAATTCATTGATTAATTATTAAAAAATAATTACTCACTCTTTAGTCAATTTATTTTATGTTTTCTTGAAAAATTATTGTATTTTTCTTGAAAATGTTATATTTATTTTATAAAAATTATATATATTGTATTTTATAAAAATAATATAATTTTTTAAACAATTATAACAGAATTACCATAGGATGTAATTTTTTGATTAGATAAAAGATTTATCTTCCTGTGAAAAGTGAAAAATACTAATTTTTATTGAAAAATTTATATATTTTAGACAATATAAAATTTCCATTTCATTTTAAAATAATTTAAAGCTTAAATTAGTTTTATTATATTAAATAAATCATTTTTTTTAATTTTAATAAATTTTCTAATTGAATTTGTTATAACATAATTTTTTATATATAAAAGCTAGTTTTATGACAGACTGTATTTTTATAAAAAGGGATTTTCATCGCATTTTGTGCAATAATATGATAAATAATTTCTATAATTTATAGAGATATAATTTGATAAAATTTATACTATTTTTTGGAATTAAGAGGCTCCAATTTATTATATACATCCATTTATTTTTAAGGATAATGAATAGTAATTGGGGTAAAATTATCACCTCAATAATGGGTAAATCGTGCTAATCTATGTTAAAACAAAATTATAAGGTCCTAATTTTTCATTATAATTGTTATTTTAAGAAATTAATTAAACCCTAAATAGCATAATCATAAAATATTTTTTTCTTAAAATTTGACAATGAAAATGACTCATCTATTCTTTAAATCAAAAGAAGTTAAAAAAATGTCAATAATTTTGTTTTTATTGTCTATTTTGTGTCCAAATAGGGACTAAATAAAGAAATTAATGAAGGTAAATTTATATTTTTATATTAATGAAATTATTTTCGTGATATAATTTTATTTAGTATTTTCAGAAATTATATTATCACCATAAATTCTTGTGAAATGTCTAAAAAATATT
This sequence comes from Viscum album, assembly GCA_963277665.1. Classification (NCBI taxonomy): domain Eukaryota; kingdom Viridiplantae; phylum Streptophyta; class Magnoliopsida; order Santalales; family Viscaceae; genus Viscum; species Viscum album. Next base: position 237,741,032 of record OY728159.1, read on the forward strand.
TATTTAATCAATAGAAAAATAAAATTGATGATTTTATAATATTAAAGGTGATATAATTTGAATTATATAATGCGTACCAAAAGTTTTATAAAAATATATGTCATATTATAGATGATTAATTTAATTATATTTAAAATAAAAAATTTTCTTCTTGTATTTGAAGTCAAATTAAATGAATAGTTTCAAAATTACCATTAATGATATTTTATCAGAACAATATTTTATTAGATTATTGAAAAATTATAGAAACATTTAAAGATAGGAATTAATATAAAATATGATCTAAAATTTCATTATTTTTCCATTTATGAGTCGATATTTCCATTATATGTAAAATTATAAGCATTTATGAGAGATAAATATGTTACTATGCTTATGGTCAGAAAGGATTATCCATGGGTATAATTAAAGAGATACGGAATAAGACAGATTCCATATTCACCATTTATTTAATTTGTGACGCATATATAATATCCCATTGATATATTATATAATGAATATATATATATTCATCACATTTAATGTTTCATTTAATGTTACATATTCCATGGGGCTTATAATTCAAAATACACCCTTGTGGTAAGGGTTTATTTCTCAATATCATCCTTATTATTAATTGTTAATTTTTATGTATCAACAGAAAAATATTTATTTTCCATGTCCATGTTTTAAAAAAATATTTTCAAAAATATTTTTAATATAATACTATGACTATTTTATTCATTTTACCCATGTTTTAATTTTTAAAAAATGGTTTAAAAGGATTCAAATTATCATTTTATGAATGAGGTAATTTTAAAATTTTCTTAAAAAAGTATGAAATGATTTTTTTCTCAAGTTATATGTAATGAAAATAAATCCTCACTAACATAATTCCTTAGTTATTAGAAGGATCCTTTACAAGTTTAAGAGGTTATTTTCAATGAAAATTTTTCTATTCAAATTTTTGAACTTTTTTAAAAGTGATTTTCATAGAAATAATAAGTATTTTCCTCACAAGTTATATTATTAACATCGTTAATGTATTTTCATCTATGTCAGCACCCTTTTGTGAATATTATTTTTAGAATTCACTCTAATGATACCCTTCTTCATATTTCGTTGAATGGTTTGTGATCAGTAATATTGTGGTAAAAATTGATATCTTATATGGCTATTTCTTCTCATACAGATTGTTATTGATTTCATTTAAGGCGAGTTGATTATATTGTGTTTTTTATTCACATGAAGAATGAATTTGACTTATTAAGTGACCTAAAGGTATTTCTATATCATCTTTATGAGTAATATGTTCCATGATAAAAACTATATTTCTTTTTAGATATGTCCTTACACATTATTATAGATTTCATTGAAGAAGGCCTGAACAGTATTTGGAGATGTCTTGCTGAGGACTCAATGGTATGTTTCTGATGTCCGAAATTTTACATTCCATCATAATGAATTCATTTTTTTAATTCCATGTGATTATTTAAATTTTTATAATATCCATGGATATGTTTTGAGGTCAGGTGATTGTTTATATAGATTATTATATCAACCTTTATTCATTCCATAATATGATATATATTTTTATTTAAATGACATATCTGTTTTTTATGATTTTAAAATTTAATTTTAATTTCATATATGTAGTTATTTAATCATTATTAATAAACTATTTGTCGCTTTGGGATAATATTATTTATCTATAGTTCTATTATAATAATGTAAACATCATCTCTATGATACTAGGGTCGGGGTATTTACGTGAAAATTATGTACTATAATGATGAAAGATAGTCTTAAACATTCATTCGATATTGAAATCCTCCTATGGGTCATATTCTTGTTGCACCCATGTATTCCTTGATGGTCAAGTTGATGATTAGTTCATCCTAGTTTTAGTCTAGGGTGTTTCCTAGGATTATGTAACAATAAACTATTATATTCTCTAGTTAGGTATTAGAGTTAACCCTTGGAAGGGAGATCAAGTACAGAATAGATCTATATATGGGTGATTCTATGATCTCACTATATCTTTATTGGATGGCTCCTTTTATGTTCTCAGGGATGCAGGTATAGATTGATGATCTTTAGTACTGAAGTTGTGTTCGAAAAAACATGTTAACATGGGATTCTCAAGATCTTTTTTGGAAAAATTATGATGGATGTATATGTATTTGTATCAATAATTGTCACTTGAACCTAGTGATAGTGAATAATGACTATCTACATCCACTGATTGATGATTTAATTTATTATATGGAAGGAGATAGTTGGTTTTCAAAGATTGATATGTGGTCATGATGTTATCATATGGGGTAAAAGACGAGTATCTTCTGAAACCCCCTTCCTGATGTCATTGTGGAAATTACATGTTCATTGTGATATTTTTCAGTGTAATGACTACTCTAGCTCTTTTCATCGATTCGATGAAGGTGGTGTTTTGATGGACTTAGGATTGGTTCACAGTGATTTTTGTCGATTACGTACATGTGTACTCTGCATCTGTGGAGGAGTGTGCAGAGAATCTATCTACTATTTTGGGATTTTGTTAACATCACTATATTTTTATAAATCTATTGAATATTGAGTTCTGGTCATGAAACTTTCATTTCATAGGTATTTTCATGTCCATGTATGGATTTATTTTGGATTCTTTGAAGATATAGGAAATTATTTCTTAGGTATACCTCACGAAAATTTTAAAAGTGAGTTGTTTCCTTGTATTAAAGGCTATTATAAGAGCATTAACTCTAATTTAACATAGGTTTTGACTCCTAAACCACCATTTCATGAAAGTTTATGGTGTTCTTGGGGATGGATTTTTGTTTAGAAATTTTTGAGACCCTAAAGGAATAATTGTCCAATGCTCTAGTTATCGATTTAACATAAGAGAATGTTCGACATATAGTTTTATATGATAATTCATGAATAATTTTTTTTTGGGTTTTGATGTATTAGATATTTGTTTTTCCTTATTATTCTCGTAAATTATATTACTATGAAATTAATGATTCCACCGACAATCTCATGTTGGTACTGATCATTTTTTCATTAGTGTTATGGGTACATTACCTTATTGGAGAGTGTTTTATACATTTTACAAATCATAAGGTCTTGATGTAAATTATCTCCCAAAATGAAAAAATTGAATATAATTTATGAATGGAAATATAGAACTTTTCTGACTTTGTGATAATGTATATGCTTGGAAAGGGTAATTTTGTAGCTATTGTGCCCAGTATAAAGTCACACAATGATGACATGGTTAAATATAATGATTACTATAGAGTAATGATAGATATATTATTTTGTGTATCTTGATATGGGATAGGATGGAGGAAAAGGTATCCTTTTATAGGTGATAGGGGTGTTGTCATTGGTTCATCAAGTGAAAGAGTCCTAGGTGTGAGATTTTGAGGTGGAGGTCTAGAGTGATCGAGTTTTCTTTGGTGATCCACCTAGTTTTTGGTATGTGGATAAATACCATCATCTTTTATTATAGGAGAGGATTTTCATCCCATTTGAAATTAGTGAGTTTGTTGTCTATGAGTTTTATAGCTCACTCATGGTAGTACCTCCCCGCGGGACAATGATTTACCGACCTCTAAATAGTCAGTTTTTGTTGTCTAAGTTGATGTGTACAGTTATAATTTTCGGGTCCTGATATTTGGTATCATAGTAGGTGAAGGTTGAGAGCCCTATTATTAATGGGTTTACCCTTTTATTGGATTTCTCAAGTGGAAGTGGAAGGACATACTGATGGAATTTTTGACGAATCTATATCAATATCAGGGAGGATTTTTTTCTTTTTTAGTGATAATGGCCGCTTTGAAAAAAAAACATCTCACTTATTGACTATGAGGAAGTTGATCACAGAGGATATTTTGTCGATGCAGTATCTAGAGGAGGTTGTGAGACTCCATGGAGTCTCAAGGAATAATACCCCTAATTTGGTTCCCTGTTTTATCTTTAGGGAATGAATAGGTCTTTTTCATGCTTTTTTCTCTAAGATTTTCTTTAGAACTGCATTCCACTTATAGACAAAAGGTCAGATAGAGTGGAACATTTGGAATCCTATGGGAATTTTAGGTTATTATATAATGTATTTTAGAGTTTTTGGATGTGGAACCTTCCTTTGTTAAATTATGATTACAAAAATAGTTTTCACAAAACTATTATTATGGAACCATTTAATGACTTGTATAGATAATCTTGCTATTCTCTATTTTTCTTGAATGGGGTTGGAGATTCTGCAATTCATTGGTCAAAACTAGTTTAATGGTTTATATAGATGGTTGAGGTGATATATAAGAGGATGAAGGTAGTAAAGAATCATTAGAAGTCATACGTCGACCATAGGATGAGTCCTCTAGAGTTTGAAATTCTACATATTGTGTTCTTAAAGGTGACTCCTCCTCATGATTAATGAGGGTTTGGATATAGGCATAATATGTCCATATGGTGTTTTGGGCCTTTCAAGGGGTAGACTCATGTTGGAAATTTTTTTTGTATAGGATACCACTCCCCCCTATATATGAGGGGAATAAATGATGTATCCCATGTGTCACATCATTTTAATTTTCATTATGGCAACTCTCAAATCATTAATTAGGGAGATATTGACATTGAATATGACATGATATTGAAGGTGAATCCTATGTATATTCAAGAATTTTTTGAAGTGTTGTGTGGGATTGTTATTACCTTGGTTCATGTATTGTAGTGACAAGATGGAAAAGAGGAGGTGACATAGAAATTCAAATTTCATATACTTTATCTGTATCCCAATCAATTTAATGTTGATAAATTCTTCTTTTTTTGTGTATGTTCACCTTTATCACGTTTATGGCATGGTTTTATCTTCTTTTATTATTTGTTATATTCATTGATCTTTTTTAGAGGTATCTCCCATGGAATATTGTTAATGATAATTTTTTGTTTTATATAGTTTTGTGATTTGTTCCTTTAAGATTTGTGGTTGGGCACCTATGATGGTGAGATTTTTGAGAGGTATCTCACAAGGTGGTTATTTAGAGACACTATTTTCTTTTCCTTATCTTTGTGGTTGGATTAAATTATCAAGGATGACAATTGTATGTTATGTATCTTATGTAATGTTATAAATCCTTATAGATCATTCCTTTCCATATTTATGATGTCTATGATGCTAGGAGAAATCCTATATTCGGATCAATGGAGTTTAAGAAATGAAATCTAAATGTAGGATAAATTCATGAAAAGAAATTTAGTTCACAATGTCAGTGTTTGGATTGTGGAATGAATATTAATTGAAATCATAATAATATAAATTAAAGGGGTATGATTAATAAAATATAATATATTATCTTAACATGAGGGGATAAGGGGTTATATTTTTTTAATATGTCTCTAAAAATGCACAACATGAATTTTTTTTCCAGATTTGAATTATTCACCAGTTTATTGGATTCGGGTTACATGTTTTATGGAGAGTCGTAAAATTGGGAGATTCTTGACACTAATGGTTGATCACTTTTGTAATTATAGAGTTATTTTGAGGTTTTGGCATAGTTATGTCATAACATTCTTATCGGGACATAGTTTCCTTGTATGATATGTGATCAGAGTTTTTCACTTGTTTGTTAGTTCTAGTTTAAGAATATTAAAATACATTAGGCAGGGTATTCATTTCTTCTCCTATTATTTTATGTGTATTCATAAAGTAATAATTCTATATCTCTTTCATCGATAGTGTAATTAACCTTAGTAACGAATAAATCAATCAAATGAAAAGAAATAGTTTATGGTTGTTTTGATTTCATATGTTTATTGGAGATAATGAGTTTCATATTGTTTTATAATATAGTGTGATATTTATGATTATTATTTTATTATATTGTTTATAATTATTTGATGTATAATGATAAATTGATGAAAAATTTTATGTCTATAAAATTGGTACTTCTTGGATAAATAATTAAAGTGGAATGTTAATTTAATACAGTTAATATTATAATTTCTTGGAAATAAAATGATTCTTGATAAATGAATAATTAATATTATTCTTAAATATTCTAATGGATTTGGATAAAGAACATGATGATAAAAATTCTAGTATTTATTAAAATAAAGGGAAAAGTTAATGGAATTTTTCATCCTCAAAGTTTATTGGAACTAGAATTTATACTAGAAGCATGTTTAAATATATTAATTACTTACGGTAGCTAATAACTTAAGTTACCTACTATTGTGTCAGGGGTAAAAGAATTAACTATTTTAAGTTAGTAAAGAATTTTTTTCAATAAAGTTAAATGCTTTGGACTTATTGAGTGAGTTTCCTTGTGAAGGCTGGATACCCTATTTTTTGGTCCAAGATACCCTATTGACTCTACCTATTATTTCCATGTTTCTTTGTGAGTTACTATGATATGATATATTCAATAATATGTGATATGAGCCGAGGATAGATAATTATTTATGATATATGGGTGGGGAGTCCCTTATTTATGGCAGTAGTAGATGTCAGTGATGGAGAGATGGATGCATTGTGATATATACAGTAGTGTCAGGGATGGAACTAGGATTTATGGAATGAGTAGAAGATGGTTTTTCCCATTGTTATGTTTAATGATGAATTATTTCTTCAAAATGTTTTTTAAAGTCTATATGGATCCATTTCCTGTTTAACAACATTTCTTTCCCACATCTTGGGGCAGCTGGTTGTTTTTTGGTTTATTTATATCCTTCGTTGTAGGGTAGGTTGTTTCCTAGAGTGCAAGGAATTATGGAATGGTAATGATTAATAATTCTTTTCACCCATGTGGTTGGTTCTAGAATGAAATATTAATACGTATAATCTTTTGGAAATGTAGAATCACATTGATTCTTCTAGAGTGTAAGGACTTCACATGGTTTTCAGTGAAATGTAAATGGGTATAATGATAATTAATTTAAAATTAACTAATTAATATAAATTGAAATGTTAAAATCAAATAATTAATTTAATTATGTTTCATGAAATTCATGTGTGTTCATAAGAAATATTTTAATTATTAGTGGAATTATAGTGTTTGATAGACCATTGATGTAGTTAAGGTTTATCTTAGCTTTATACATAAAATGTGTTTGTCAAAATATATATGATTTATGTTATGTATTTTCATATGCTACCCCACCCATAATAGTAGGGATAATTAAACCAAATATAATATGGGAGGGCATTTTTTTCAACATTCATGTTGGCAGGGAATGGATGGAAGACTACCCCTATGAACCCATTCTATTCTCCTTGTATTATTATGTCATGGTATACATGATAGTTACCTTTCCAATAATTGTGTGTAAATGGATGTAATGGTTTTTTGTTATTTAATACACTTGTATCAATGAATATAATATTATATGGATTATTATAGGTATAATTTTTATTGGATATGGTGGCTTGAGGTATAATAGAAGATATATGGTTTGTGGTGGATCATGGAAACTACATGGATTATTTATGGATATATGGAATATTATGAAGAGATGATGTGGTGAACAGGTTAAATGGTATGTGATAAAGTGATAACATGATGTATGAGATGTATATTGTGATACATTATCCCTAGTGTCTTGAAGATAGATTAATTTTAGAGGGAGATGGATCAAGATGTAAAAAATAGGGGGAAAGTGGAAAAACAATGTGGGAGTTGTATCACGGTGCCCTATTTTGATGTTATATTACATGTTCAAAAACATGAAATACATAGTGATAGATATCCATGGTGAGGCTAGGATCATAGAATCCCTATATAGTTTATGAGTTAGCTTCACTTATTGTTCATTGGGATTTAGAAAGCTTTCTTTATCTTTTTTCAGGAGAGGCACCAGGAATGATTGTACTGAGTATTCATTTTATAATCACCCAACATATATATAGACAAATTTTATGTTAATAGGTAAAATATTGTGATCATGTTCGAAATTACGTGCTCATGGGTAGTTAAAGATCAATTTAAAAATTAATTTCCACTAATGAGTATTTTCAAATGGTACTTATGAAGGTTCCGAGCAGACCCGATGAACTGGAAGGGGTATGCCCAACACATTTTTTTCTCGTAATTTTTGATAAATCCGAGATGTATATTTATGATAAATAATGAGAACTACTGAAATTAATTAGAGATTAGTTGATGATATAACACTAGAACCAAAATTCAGGATCATTATATAAGGATTTATATTTAATATATGTAATAAATTATCTTATTGTGATGAATTCCTTCTTCATTGAGGAATCTGAAAATAGTCCTATATCATATCATCATTGATCATGTGTAGATTGCATCCAGATGTAATCCACATGAACTCCAAAAATCACTGAAAGTTATTGTAAGAATATTTGTGTTCTAGAACAGTAGAACTAATGATTTTGTAAATTTTCATTGATCACCTCAATAATATCTTTAATAAAGATTATATTTGATCTTCCAAGAATTGAGATTGGTTTTATAGGAGGATTTATATCTATACTCAATATAATTCTTGGAGAGATATCTTTATAATGATTTGAGAGAAATATCTATATTTTTCAAGCAATAAAAAACAAGTTGAAACATTTTTAGAAATAATATAATTGGATTTAAACAGTGTTATGGTTTGAAAATGATGGTTTTTCATGTACCCAAATTATTTTCTTAATATCTATAGATCTTCATCTCTATATTAATAGAATTATTATTATTTCTTTAACATGTCAAAAAATGTTAATTAATAAAATATTATTTAATAAAATGATATTTGATATATATTATCTCTCACCGGACTATTAAACTCAGTATTTCATTCTTCCATAATATTTTTTGGTCCATTAATAATGTCCATTTATTTAATAAATAAATATCACTACATTATTCACTAATAAATAAATAAATATTGTATTTAATAAATAGATAATATATATTCATTAAATAGTATTCACAAAAAATATACTTTCGAATACCTAGTTATGGAATATATGCCATCAAGGATACATGAATAATTTTTAAACCATGTATGGGAATAATATTTATTCAATACATTAAAAATTAATATTATTATTATTTAATTGAAATTCTGGATACACTTAGTGTGTGGCCTAATAATGAATTTTCTTAGTGGAATTAGGACAAGAATTCTAAATTCCAAGGTTAGAATCTACAAACACATCAAGGAACCCATATATAAATAATATAATGTCACAATAATATAAAACCATATATGGAAGCTTTCTATATGATATACTCTTATTATCACGATATCTCTAATAAAACTAGTTGCATACTAGTGCCATCAACTTATGTGCCCGATGTCTTTTAGTTGAGTTTTTTGGATTTTAAAAATCTCTCATAACACAATGGAAATGGATTTAATAAGGTGTTATCAATTCCATCAAAAGCCCTAGGATATCAAAAAAAATTAATGAACAGAGGGCACAAATGATTTCTTTTGTTATTCATTAGAAAACAAATTACGAGAGATAAACCCAATATATCTCAATTCACCGTGAACATATGCCAAATTGGTTTTTATCAATGCATAAAATTGTGTGAGTCGTAATATCCATTAATAATAACTGTATGGTATAAGGATAAATACACACATCTGCAGACTTTAATATCCAATGACATATATAAACATGGATTTCCTACTAGTGGGTCTTGTTCCCATAATCTCTTACACTAGAAATTATCATGTCTATACACCACGAGAAGGCGCATAAATGTATTATGAGTCACTACCCTTTATATCCAATATAATTTGTGTCCATTAATTTATTTAATCTAGCTATAGAACATGTATTTAAGAATATTATCGTAGTCAATTTTCATTCTCTTCAATATGGGGAACTTCAATGACCTTTCTACGTGGCAGTTAGTATTTGAACTTTATCACATACTATTTCACAAATAATAAAAATCATGATTTGATAAATATTTTATTTATATTTAAAAATATAAATATAGGTAATCAAAAAGTATATAGATATTTGTTTGAGGAAACTAACTTTAACTAACTCCCCTTGTACTAGAGCCAATCCTAATAATGTAACACCCAAATATATTAAAAGGTATATGTGTCATGAAATACCACAAATATAAGAGTATGTATTACCCCAATAATTTTAAATATATTTATATTTCAATGAATTCAATATCTTTGATATCTTGAAATACATGTAACACTATGTTTACATGAAACACAATACTCTTTTAAAATATTATTATCTAAGCATGAAAATTATAAAATAACCATTAAATTGAAGGGAATAAATAGGAATAAATTAATGGTTTACAAATTATTAAAATAAATTCATTTATTATCTATTTATTGGAAATAAAATAATAACTATCAGATAGAAAAAAATTATTTTTGAAAAATAATATTTTTCAAAAAGATGGATTAGTTGCGCTTTCCACACATAATTTTAAATTTATATATACCACTATTAGAAAATTTATATATCAAAATAAAATTAATTTTTTAGCCTATATGTCAAAATTATCTTTGGGTGAGTTTCATATAATTTTCTGTTAAGAATTATTTGTTAATCAATAGTAAAAAATAATGATTTTTATTGAAAACATCCTTTTTTGTTTAAATTAATTCCAGTGTAAATTAGGTTTTAAAAAGGTTTTAATAGTAAATTAGTCTAATTATTTTATAATTTAAATAACTTTTGTCATTTAAATCAATTTAATAATTAATTTTAATATCAAAAATATCTAAAATGTGAAAGGTTTTCTCTTTGGAAAAAGTGTATTTCTGACATGTTTTGGGGTTTAATTATAAATTAAATTGTAAAAAATATTTATGTTGGATTTTAAAAAATATATTAATTTTTTTAGTAATATTAGTTTTTTTATATAATATTTTTAACTTATTTTATGACCATAATGAATATTATCGATAATAAAAAGAAATACGTACTTCAGTTATGGAAAATAAGGGTTAACTGATTTAAAACTAAAAGTATAAGGGTTAAGAATTATTCAAAAAATATCTAATTCCTATTTTTGGGTTATATTTTGACCTTATATATTATTAAGATCTCAAATATCTCATTTTATATCCTTACTTCAGGATGAAAAGGAGTGTGGAATTATTTGTTTTAAAAAATTCATTGTGTGTCTTCTCCCTTGCTTATAAAACACCACCCCACTCCTCTCCTTTACAAACATCCAAAACCTATTGATTCAGAAAAAAATACCCAAATAACTTAATTTAATCCATGAAATCATCTTCTATTACTTTTTAAATTCCAAAATCCAACCTATAAGGCTTTTGGTGCTAACCAAAAACATCTGTATAAAGTAAAGGTAACATCTTCAACCAAGTGTTTTATATTATTTTTTCCACCACATCCTTAAATTATTATTAAAACATGATTAGATAGTAAAATAATTATATTAAATATAATTAGTTATTTCATGTTAATGTAATTAACTACAACCATATTTTCCTCCCTCAAATGGGAAACAATTGTAGATCATGTGTATAGTGGACAACCTCCTCGTGAATTGATATAATTCCCTCTCCATAACCGATTATCTTAGCTAGATATAATTATTTATATAATGTTTTTATATGATATTTCATATATAATTATACTTGTTAAATTATAATACCACATACACATTACTAATTTTGATCCCATAGGGAATAGGAAATCGTCGCTCATGTATACGACTATCTGCCACCTCACTTTGCGATGTGATTCATTTTCTAAATACAATTTACATGGTATGTAATGAGGTTTAATTTTATTTTTATATATTATATTCATGATATTATAATAATTATATAAAATAGTATTTCATATAATTTATTACCTTATCGTCCATTAAATTAATGGTAACAACGTATGTGTGTACAACAGACTACCACATCACGAATAGACGAGATATTTTATTCACTAATGCTTTATGTGGACGGTAATCAAGGATATATTTAATTTATATAGGATATATATATGACAATATATTGATTATCGAAAATTAATATACAGTCCACTTCCTTTTCCTTTCACTTGTTAATGAAATGATAACTTGGCTTGTGTGTACATAAGACCAACCATCTCCACAAAGCGATGTGATTCAATATTCATATTAAAAACTAAATATAGATTATAAAGATGTTTATAATGAAAAATAATTATATTTATAACATTAATATCAATATTTAAGTGATGCAATAGTTTCCTAATATCTATATCTAGAAATTCATGACAAAACATACAGGAGAGAATAAGGTAATTAACAACTTAAATAATATTGATAATTGAATATTGTTATCAAATGAGTGAAAAGATGTTATAAATTAGATCATATATGATATTTTGAATAATAATATGATTGTAATAGAATTTAGAAACATGTTTTAGACCACTTTACAGAATATTAAATAGTTATCATCCTAAGTGAAGCATCATATAAAGAGTTTTCTTATCTCAGTTTCCATTTATTAGGTTAATTATGTGAATCATTGATTATTTTACACTAAGATTATGTGTTTAAAAAATTTGATTACATAATGTTTTACATAGACTTATTTTATATGGATTTAAATTTGATACACATAGTGAATTCATTGATTAATCCTAACTTTATTGATTATGTGTCTAATGACCTTTTATTATTTTTGGTTTTATTTGAACTGTTTAATATTAATTTAAATTCATTACATAGAATAAATTCATTAATCAATCCCCACTTCATCGAGATGAACACTATTTGTTTTTTGTCTCAAACTTCAATATTTTAACACATATTTGTTTATGCACTTAATTTCTTCTAAATAATGTATATACTTACCCTTTATGTAATATATCATGAATAATTCCAACATCATGATATTTTAAGATAAATTTATCTATATCATTCATGGTATGTTATGGTATAAAATTTAACAAAGTGGTAAAGGTTTATGTTTCAAACTCATGTCAATCGAGATTGATCAAGCTTGAATTTCCATTTTTGGAAATTATTAAATAATTTAATTTTAAAACCCTTACATTTTATTCACCTCAGGTTATTCATGATTTGTAAAATTAATAGTACCATTTCCTTTACTTTTATATTAAAAATTAATGAGAAAATTTTTTCAATAAAATCAATCTAATTTTTTCTTCGGTCGAAAATTCATTCTCTTCAAAATTGATTTTTTATAAAAATTTAAGAAATGTTTTTCTATGATTGTTTTAAGAAATTTTTATCTACAATTGGATTTTTATAAAATGTTTTAAAAAAATAGTCTAATTTTTTTTGAATAAGGTTCTTTTTATCTTTTTTCAAAAATGAGAAATGAATCTTTGTTTTAACACATATTTAATAAATGGTATTTCATTTCAAAGAAAATTATTATACTAGAAGAATCCTTTATAGATTTATAAGTATATTTTCAAAGAAAATTATTTCTATATTCTTTATTTCATTTAAAATTTTATTTTTAATGTGGAAGATCTATTTTCCTCAATAATGGTTTTAATCTTTTAAATGTATTATATATTAATCAATGAAAAAACCTTTTTTATTATGGGTGTAACACCCCGACCCCAGTTACCCAGAGTCAGTGCATTATTACATAACATTGTCATGTTCAAAAAATATCAAGTCTTTAATGACCGATTGGTTTAGTAGCCTTGGAAACCCTATATACATTCATAAAGTTTACATTACATCAAAAATAAAAACTACAACAACATAGTCTCCATAGTCCACACTCATATCTCCTCATACCATCCCTGCAGGTCATTCATAAAATATTTCTTCGCATACTGGAAAAAATAGAACATAGAAAGGGGTGAGCTTAGATACCCAGTAAGGATAAAAATATAGAGGAAACTTTCATAAATAATCATAAACATTTAAGGCAATGGATAAATTAAACAAAAGCCTTTTAAACACGAACTTCGGCATAATATAGCATAAATAAAATGAAATAATTCCATTTACTTATTCACATAGATATTCTTCTAATCGAATAATCACATGCAATATCAATAACCACTTTCATAATGATGGAATGAATAATGCCAGACTATCATAACCACATAGCCATGGCCTTATGAAAAAACTACAAATAAGATTTTGTCATGGCCTCGTGCCAAGACACTAGTTTGTCTCATGAGACCTACCGATGCATCGAGGAGCTATACCAAGCTCCACTCGTCACTTATTAAGTCCAATGCATTCCTCATATGAACAGGTTAAAACATAACATAAACATTCGTATTAAAACTTGCATACGAAATTTCAATACATTATCCATAAATCATGAATGGTATAAAAATAACACATCCACAGTCAAACATATCACAAAACCTTCAATACAATAAAAAAGTTTTGTATCAAAATAAATCAACTTTAAATAATCTTAAAATCCATCAAAGGATATTGATATAGATGAAATCAAAACTATTTGAGAGAAATTTCTCTTTTTTGAATTCATTTGAAAGTCACATGATTATAAAATAAAACATTTACTTTGAAAATATTCTTATAATCTGGTAAGGGAAGCTTCAAAGATTTTACAACGGTGGAAAATAGCTGAACCTGCCGTATAAGTTTTAAAAAAAAATTCTTACCTTAATTTTGTCAAAAAGGTTAAAAGGACATTGTTTGGAAAACGACAGAAAGAATCCTTTGTAAAATTCTCATAAAAAGTCAAACAAGGTTATAAATGAATTTAACCCATATTCCTTAAAATATTAAGAATGATTTGAAATACATTTTTAAGAAACATGGATGTGGATGATAAAGAGGTCCCAATATATAATTACGTATAAACAACTTCAGATAATGAAGATATTGTGAAATAAACATTTACCTTATAATTTTCCTTGGTTGAGGGTAGGTTAACCTCTAGTATAATGGTTAAATAATTGATATTAGATTATAAAATAATCATAAAAATTAATATGATATCATATATTATCTTTTAACATTGATTTGTTAATAATATTTTAGTATTATCATTGTTTCGGGTATTAACTTACTCATTTTATTTTATATGTTTTGTTACATAAGTCATGTTTGTTATGGATAGATTGTTTATTATTCATATACAGAATGATATAATATCCTTAAACATTAATTTTAATCATAAAATTATAATTACACTTTAATGGATACGATGTGGAATGAATCTCATCGCGTTTGGGGAGACGATAATCCGTACGTACGCACAACCGACAATATCATTCTATTGATATTAAAATAATTTATAATTGGATGGTATATCATATATAAATAATAATTATCATGTTATATTTATTATTTATATCAATTATATATCATTATTATACCCATCCAAAAAAGTAATGTTTTGAATAACAATTACACCACGACGTGGAGACGGTAAGCTTTACGTACGCACGTCGGGTGACATGTCATTCAAAGGAGGGATAGAATAATGAATATGGTTGTAACATATTTATAATAACATCAAATTATATAGAAGATACTGGATTTATTATTTTATAAATGGAATAACAAAGAAAAAATATGTTGAAGAAGAAAGGAACTTGAAAAAGGGTGGTGAAAACATTACCTCTTCTTCGTGTTCTTCCTTTTGATTTGATCAAAAGGGCTCCATAGGTTGGATTTCTGATCAAACTAAAACCTCTAGGTTGAAGTGAGGGAAGTTGAGAGAATAATTTTTCAGGGTTTGACTGAACCAAAAGGCTTTTAATGTGTTAAGAATTGGTTAAAAATGATGTCCTTTTATAAGGGGGAGGAGGGGCTCTTTAGGAAAAACTTAATGTATTAATTTATAACAAATTCATATTCGGTTTATAATAGATACAAAGTGTATTAATAGAAGTCTAAGCTGGGGAGGGGTCTAAAAAAATTCAAAAAATAGATTTTGGATAGGTTTGTGTCGTTATATTAACCTTATCTTTTAGTTTTAACTCTTAGTTAATTAGATTGACATTTACCATGCCCCTTTGTATTTTTATATTATATAGTTAGTAAAATTACTATATACATCCAAGAAACCCCCCAAGTGGTACATTAATGATACAAATATCATGATATAAGTCCTTTTTCCGAACCTTAGATTTTTAGGAATAGAATATCAATTAATAATATAATATTTCGTTTATAAACTCGTTTATGTCAATTTTGACACTATTCAATAATTGATTTTTGTTAAAATCTCAAAAAAATTAGTAATTCCTAAAAAATTTATTTATGAAATCCTAACATGTCATAGTAAACAATAGAATTCGTGGATGGCATCAAAACAATCAAATTATAATTATTTTAATATTTATAATACCAATTATTTGATTCTTGCATTAATAAGGAAAATACTGCATCATTATTGTGTCATAAATAAATTTAATTATTCAATGTATAAAAATTATAAACGAAATCCAATTATGTAGGAAATATTATTATCTTTCTAATTAATATTTATAGTTGAAAATCCAAAATATATGACCCTATGTAAAAAATTGTTTTTCTAAAAGATATATGCTTATGTCATTTTTATATTTACTTTAACATAATTAATATAAAGTGTCATTATCACTTACAAGTGGCCCCTAGAGTCCCAAAATCAAACTAAATATGACCATGGTCGGACATGCATCAAACAATAGGGTTAGGACACGTTTTAGGGTAATTTATTATTATTATAATATTATTTTTTACCCTTATTTACAGGATTCACCCTTTAACCATGGTAAATAAAATATTTACCGAAGTAATTGTTTAAAATGTCTGAAAATAAAAGTTACCTATTTAAACAATTTGGACCTCCTGATTATAAATATGGAATCCATTTTTCTAAATTCAAAACACAAAAGTAGCATAAATTAATTTAAAATTAATTCTCGTTGTCGAAACAAAAGCATGTTTTTAACAAATAATAACTATCAAAAGATAGACACTTTCTTATGTCCAGTATAAATATGAAATTATGTCCAATGAACAACATTGGATTAAATGGTAAAATTATAATCTAATTATACTTTAAAATTAGTCAAATTCATAATTTATCACTATTAATTATTTCGATTAAAAAATTTGTTTTTAATTAAAATTTAGTAATTTTCACTATTCATCAAAATATGAAAGTTATCAGAAAAGAACCAAAATTTCACCCTAAACTTTTTTTTGAAATTACGAATCAAAAAATGAAGTCTATTTTACCAAATTCAAAACATAAAAGTTTTATTTATTAATTTAAAATTAATTCCTATTGTCAAAACCAAAAGGCTTATTTTTAAGAAATAATAACTACCAAAAGTTTGGCACTTGTTTACTTCCAATTTCAAAGTGAAATTACTTACAATAACCATCATTGGATTAAATGGTAAAAATATAATATATTTAAACTTCCAAACCATTTAAATTTATAATTTAACAATATAAATTATTTTTATTTAAAAAGTCGATTTCAATTAAAATATAGTATTTTTCAATATTCAACCAAATATGAAAGTAATCAGAAAAATACCAAATATTTATTGAAACTAAATTATTATGCCCCAATACTAAAGGAAAAGTTTATTTTGTCAAATTTAATACATAAAAGTTTCAAATATTGGATTTAAAAGGGCTTCTCTATTAAAATTCGGTAAAATTGAATTTTTTGAAAAATACGTCTTTTATCTAAGAAAATGTGTTTGTTCTTACATTATGTATAAGAAACTCATAATATGGATTCTAAAATTATAAGAATTATATAAAGTTCAAAATTCAATTAATACTATTCATAACCACTTTTTAATGGCTTGTTTGGTAAGTCATGGTGCGCTATAACTCGGTGTTGCGTGTTGTGAAAGTTATTGAATTACTTTGAAAAAATAACGTACTATGAAATCTTGGGGTGTTTAATTATTCCCCCTAATAATAATTTGATTCCTCGAAATTTGAAATTATTTTTCGAAAATAAAAGGATTAAAATAGAAAATACCTTTGGTAAAAACCACATCGGAAATTAGGTTAATAAAATTTAATCTTAATAAGAAGAAAAGGGACTAAATGAAATAATTCCAAAATAACATTGGTGGAAATTAGAGACATATAATTGGAGGAAAAAGGTTAATAACAACATAAGAACACTATTCATTCCTCTTCATCTATGGTAGTATCATAACTTGATGATTATCAAATAGCATCATTTTTGGCATAGTCAGATGACTGGGATATTGGTTCACGTAGGGTCTAAACTCCTTGCAGATGAAGCATTGTACATTTGAAACTTTTTTCTTACCCTTCCATTCACGTACTTGGTGTCATTTTTCTCCACACTTAACAAACTCCCATTCCTTTCAAGCATTTTATATGGTGATTCTTTCCAAAGTTATCACATATGGGAAAATCCTTCTTTACCTTCTTCCCATTATCTGTCCTTCTCTCTACCATCCTTCCCTTCTATGGATTCCCTTCAAAGCCATAGGACTTCGAGAATTCATTACTCATCTTATCAACACATGATACTATTTCATCATATGATGATAATACGTGGGAGACTATTTCCATTCTAAATTATGGATTAAGACCAAGAAAGATATGATGCTTCTTACTCTTTGGATCATGTGTATTGCTGAAGTTCTCATTCCGTCTACTTGGCGCCATTTCTAAACAATGGAATACACTAGATTAGTTTATGAATAAAACTACCTAATCCCAAACTTATAAAACACTTAACATAAATTAAACAATTTATGTATATAATCCGTAATCATAAAAATGTTTTCTTTAAGGATGTATATACTCATAAACCCTTCATAATGGTTTGTAAAGAAAATTGGAATTATCCTAAGTATATCCCCTGGGAGTGTCGTAACCAAGAGTGCAGCAAGGCCAGTTGTTGTGCACCAGTTCCCATTCGAGTCTAGCTCAAAGCAGTGTTTTCAGGTTTCACCCCTAGGTACATCTATTCTAGATTTGCCTCTACTTACTCGTATACAGACATGGATGTATTGATAGGAATGCTCAAAAAATCTCTACAATACCAAAATCTAGAAAGATCTTCTATACTATTCCTCAAAGTCCATCTTAGGTCTATGTGCTTTAAACAGAGTTTATCTAAATCTAGCTCCCAAGGTTTGTACTAAACTTCCTCTGATACCAACTGTAATGCCCCGACCCTAGTTACCCAGTGTCGGTGTATTATTACATAACATTGGCATGATCACAAAAGATCAAGTCTCGAAAGACCGATTTTTTTAGTAGCCTTGGAAACACTAGATATATTCATAAAGTTTACATTACATCAAAAATGAAAACCACAACAACATAGTCTCCATAGTCAACACTCATATCCCCTCATACTATCCCTGCAGGTCATTCAGAAAAGACTTCTTCACATCCTGGGAAAAATAAAACATTAAAAGGGTGAGATCATATGCCCAGAAAGGATAACAATATAGTGGAAACTTTCATAAATAAGCATAAACATTTAAGGCTATGTATAACTAAAACAAAATCTTTTTAAAACTTATCGTCAACATAATATGGAATAAATAAAATGAAATAATTCCTTTTCATTATTCACATGGATCTTCTACTAATCGAATAATCACATGCAATATCAATAAAAACTTTCATAATGATGGAATGCATAATGCCAGACTATCATAACCATATAGACAATGCCTCGTTCCAAGACTACAAATAAGTTATTGTGAAGGCCTTGTGCCAAGACACTAGTTTGTCTAATGAGACCTACCGATGCATCAAAGAGCTATAGCGTGCTCCACTCGTCACTTATTAAGTCCAATGCATTCCTCATATGAATAGGTTTAAACATAAAATAAACATTCATATTAAAACTATCATACAAAATGTCAATAATTTCTCCATAAACCATTAATTGTATAAAAATAACACATCCATAGTCAAACATATCACAAAACCTTCAATACAATACAAAAGTTTTTTTATCATAATATGTCAACTTAAATTAGCTTAAAATCCATCAAAGGATGTTGACATAGATGAAATCAAAACTATTTTAGAGAAATATCTATTTTTTTGAAATCATTTAAAAGTCACAAAATTATAAAATAAAACATTTACTTTGAAAATATTCTTATAATCTTGTAAGGTATGCTTCGAATATTTTACAACAATGGATAATAGCCGCACCCGCCGTATAAGTTAAAAAAACATTCTTACCTTAATTTTGTCGAAAATATGAAAAGGACCTTGTTTGGAAAACGACAGAAAGATTCCTTTGTAAACTTCTCATAATAATCTAAACAAGGGTTTAAATGAATTTAACCCATATTGTGTAAAATAATATGAATTATTTGAAATACATTTTTGAGAAACATGGATGTGGATGATAAAGAGGTCCCACTAGATAATTACGTATAAACAACCTCAGATAATGAAGAGATTGTGAAATAAACCCTTACCTTATAATTTTACATGGTTAAGGGTAGGATAAACTCCTGTAAAATGGTGAAATAATTTTTATTAAATTATACAAGAATCATATACATTAATATGTTATCATATATGATCTTTTAACATTGATTTGTTAATAATATCTTAGTATTGTCATCGTTTCGGGTGTTAACTTACTCATTTTATTTTATAAGTTCTGTTATATAAGTCGTGTATGTTATGGATAGGTTGTTTCTTATTCATATCCAGAATTATATCAAGTTTTTAAACATTATTTTTAATCATAAAATTATAATTACACTTTAATGGATGCGATGGGGAATGAATCTCATCCCGTTCGTGGAGACAGTAATCCGTACGTACGCACGAGCGACAATATCATTATTTTGATATTAAAATAAAATATAATTGGATGGTATATCATATATACAGAATCATTATCATGTTATATTTGTTATTCACATCAATTATATATCATTATTATACCCATCCAAAAATAATGTTTTGAATAACAATTACACCACGACGTGGAGACGGTAAGCTGTACGTACGCACATATGGTGAAATGTCAATCAAAGGATGGATAGAATACTGAATATGGTTGTACCATATTTATAATAAAATCACATAATATATAAGATACTGGAGTTATTATTTTAGAATGGGAATAACAAATAAAGAATTAGTTGAAGAAGAAAGGAACATGAAAAAGGGTGGTGAAAACATTACCTATTCTTCAAGTTCATCCTTTTGATTTGATCAAAAGAGATCCTTAGGTTGGCTTTATGATCAAACAAAGGCCTCTAGGTTGAAGTTACAGAATTTGAGAGAATAATTGGGCAGGGGTTGGCTGAACCAAAAGGCTTTGAAGGTGTGAATAATTGGTTAGAAGTGGTGTCCTTTTATAAGGGGGAGTTGGGGCTCTTTAGGAAAAACTTAAAGTATTAATTTATAATAAATTCATATTCAGTTTATAATGTCTATGAAGATGATTATACAATGTATATGGTGGGTATTGGTATAAATCCATTCAACCAATATATTCTAGAGAGGTTTGTGTGATTATATTACCCTTGTCCTATAGTTTTAACTCTTAGTTAATTAGATTGACATTTACCATGTCACTTTGTATTTTTAAATTATATAGTTAATAAACATACTATATACATCCAAGATACCCCCAAGTGGTTCATTAATGATACCTATATCATTATATAAGTCCTTTTTATGATCCTTAGATTTTTAAGAATATACTATCAATTAATAATATAATATTTGTTTTAACAACTCATTTATATCAATTTTGACATTATTCAATAATTGATTTTTTTAAAGTCTTAACAACTTTACTAATTCGAACCAAAATCATTTAAGAAATAATAACTGGTCATATTAATGAATATAATTCTTGGATGGCATCAAAACATTCAAATTATATTTATTTTAATATTTACAATACCAATTATTTCATTCTTACATTAATAAGGTAAATACTGCAACATTATTGTGCCATATATAAATTTAATTATTGAATGTTTAAAAATTATAAATAAAATACCATTATTTAGGAAATATTTTTATCTTTATAATTAATATTTATAGTCTAAAATCAAACATAAAAACTCTATGTAAAAATTGTTTTTCTAAACGATATATGCATGTGTCATTTTTTTATTTACTTTAACTTAATTAATATAGAGCGTCATTATCACTTACAAGTGGCTCCATGGGTTCCCAAAATCAACCCAAATATTCCCATGGATGGAAATGTATCACAAAATAGGGTAATGTAACGTTTTAGGTTGATTTAGTATTATTATAATATTATTTGTTTACCCTTATTGACCAGATTTACCCTTTTACCATGGTATATAAAATTTTTACCGAAGTAATTGTTCAAAATGTCTAAAAATAAACGTTACCTATTTAAACAATTTTGATATCCTGACTCTAAATATATAATCCATTTTTCTAAATTCAAAACATAGAAATGGCAGAAACTAATTTAAAATTATTTCTTTTTGTCGAAACAAAAAGCGTGTTTTTAACAAATAATATCTATCAAAAGATTAACACTTTCTTATGTCCAGTTTCAATATATAATTATGTCCAATGACCAATATTGGATTAAATGGAAAAATTATAATCTAATGAAACTTTAAAATCAGTCAAATTCATAATTTATCTCTAATAATTATTTCAATTAAAAAAGTGTTTTTTAATTAAAATTTAGTAATTTTCACTATTCATCAAAATATGAAGGTTATCAGAAAAGTACCAAAATTTCACCCTAAAATAATTTTGAAATTCAAAATCCAAAATTGAATTCTATTTTACCAAATTAAAAACATAAAATTTGAAATTATTAATTTAAAATTAATTCCCGCTGTTAAAACCAAAAGGCGTATTTTTAAGAAATAATAACTTCCAAAAGTTTGACACTTGTTATGTCCAATTTCAAAGTGAAATTACATAAAATGACCATCATTGTATGAAATGGTAAAAATATAATCTATTTATACTTCCAAACCATTAAAATTTATAATTTAACAATATAAATTATTTTGATTTAAAAAGTTGTTTTCAGTTAAAATATAGTATTTTTCACTATTCACCCAAATATGAAAGTTATCAGAAAAATACCAAAACATTATTGAATATAAATTATTATGAACTGATTTTAAATAAGAAGTTTATTTTTTCAAATTGAATATATAAAAGTTTCAAATATTGGATTTAAAATGGCTTCACTATTAAAAGTTGGTAAATTTGCATTTTTTGAAAAATACTTCTTTTATCTGAAAACATGTATTTGATCTTAAATTATGTATAAGAAACACATAATATGGATTCTAAAATAATAAGGATTATATAAAGTTAAAAATTCAGTTAATACTATTCATAACATCTTTTGAAGAGCTTGTTTGGTATGTCATGGTGCGCTAGAACTCGGTGTTGCGTGTAGTGCAAGTTATTTAATTACTTTGAAGAAATAACGTACTTTGAAATCTTGTGGTGTTACAATGGGATGATTTAAAATTATTTATATTTTCCTCATACATATATACTTACCTTATTATCCCTTTATTTGGAAGTTTTATACTTTACATATGATCTTCTCTCAAAATACGTCTTTAAGAAATCTCTTTGATTATATTATGAGAAAAGGTTATACTACTAATTTGTTTCCATAGGTATTTATTATGTATATTCATTATGATTAATTTCCTAATGTGGTACACATATTAACATGCATGTAATAAACATGATAGGTTAACCCAAAATATTATAGATCTCCAATGCATTGGGTAATGTTTAAGTCTAATGAGATGTCATGAAAGGGATTACATTGTGAACTTAATCTATTATGGGACTCTTTCCACTCATTGATTTTGTCTGGGATGTTATCCTTGAATTATTCTTATGTCATGTTTTATTTTACCACCATGTTTTCTATTATTATATATTCTTAACTTACCATGATTTTTATATTATTCTCTCATGTGATTAATCATTTGAATTATATTTAATTATATCATGTTATACCTTTTATACAAATAATAGGCTTCCTTATCATGTTTATTCTATTATTGGGATTTTTACCTTACCCCATTCTATCATGTATTTATAAGGTTATCCTATGCATATTTTGGTGCTCTAATGGATTTTTGGAGCTCACTATATATTATAAAATGAGGATATCATGTTTCAGTTTCCTTTTATATATTATGAACCTAATCTTACAAAAACACTAGGAAACTATGAACCCTGTATTTTATTAATGGATAATTACGTCTAGACATCATGTAAAAATATGTATAAATGGATTTGGTCACAAAAACATTTACCAGAGGAAAGGATTAGTTATCCTTTAGAAACTAAGATGAGAAAATCAAAGTGATAAACTTATGGATAATTATAAGGATAAGTATAAGGATAATTATATGTATAGGAAAATTTCCAAGAATTTATGTGAAGTTTTGAAAAAGTGGTTTATGAGAAATTAAATTCCTATCTTGATACTATAAGTGGTAATCGTTCTGGAAAATATGTACCTAGGGAAGATTACTCCAAGAAACGTGTTTCATTTTTGACTTAAGCATTACCCTATTCATGAAAATTGTTCTTACTAGGCACCCGGTTTGATATTCCATGGGGATATGCTGTGAAAATTAAAAAACGCGTTACAAACCATTATTAATGACATGAGAAAATTATTGGGATAGAAAATCCTAAATAAATCATTACGATAGATAATGTATATTGAAACCTAGTGTTTATAATTCCACACATACTTATAATTTATATCTTCTTCCTTCTTGGATTAAAATTTTTCATTTGGAATATTAATTCATTCCAATATTGTTTCATTCAAACTTTTTAGTTAATTGTATGAAAAATAAGAAATAATTTCAAAATACAATGTGATGGAAAATATAGTGATTTCTATAATGAGATGCTTAACCTAATGAGAATGATAATTAGACATATTGTGATAATTCCAAATGAACCATCTCAAATTATGGTCAACAACTACAACATAGTAGAATTTATAGACACAAAAATAATATAAGGAAGGGATCTCTGGGATGATCATGAACTAAATATGAAAAAAGAGAACTTAATTTTTTACATGTCAAAAATATAGGAAGAATAACATATAAAAATATCTCAAATAGAGTGGCATAGTATTTCTATCTGTAATTAGTGGTCAAACAAAAATGAATTTTAACGTAATTTAATTTATTACTTGTGGGGAACTAGGGAATTATCTGAAATAATTTCATAAACTAAGGGGTTTACCCTAATCCGGGGAAGGAACTATTTTATTCCAATCATTGAGGTGAAGTATTGGCCAATGGGGAACCAGTAATTATCATGTATAAATATTTTTATCAATTTTATTTTTGTTATAATAATCATTAAACAACAAGGTTTCTTCTCAAATAGTTTTTCATTAAGTATTTTCAAGTTTATTTTGAAGGGTAATAATAGCCAAGATGGTGATTTAATGGAATTGTGATATTTTTTGGAAAATAATAAGAAGTATAACAAATTATTGGTAAACAAATGTGACCAGATGACTTATGTTATCACTAATGATGATGATCATATTCTTGAGAAAGTTATAGGATCAAAGTGAATTATGAAGATAGTCACCACATAACATTTTCCATGTTGATATAAAAAACAGAAAAACATCTATCGGATAACCTATCACATATAGTAAGCCCACAGGGCCTGAACCCATAACTGAAGGGTAAAAAGGGTATAATGCCTACCACTGTCCTATATGATGTACAAGTTAATATAACATTATTTTCACTTAGATGGTGTGAAAGTTAAATATTAAGTTAATTTTTTAAATATATCATATGATTATGTCATTTGATTTTGGTGTGACTAATGATATTTTTGGAGATATATAATATAGACCAATTATATATAAGCTTCTCAATTAATATAATGGATTATTTTTTAATAATACTATCATTTTTTAGAGATGTAAATTAAAATGGTATGAGATAAAATTTGAGGTTGAAACATTCTTTCTTGTTAATTTTTTGAGGTTATTTGGGATATAGGGTTATTTAGTGGATGATATTTCTTAAATATATAAATTTATTTTTAATTTTTTGTATTATCTTATCTTGTGCTAACTACATTATTTTTAGTAAAGACATGATAAATATCTTATTAAAAAATAATGAATATTATGTTCTTTTTAAAGTTATTTAAGTGCCTCAGGAATTTAAAAAAATCCTATGGGATATACATTTTAATATTAAGAGGTGAATTGGATATTTATTCAAGAACAATGAAATGTTTAAATTTTGTTTTTGAAATAAAAATATGTAAGTTACGTGTGTTTTCTAATGTACTCTAACTTAATAGTCATAAAATCCTTCCAATCTTTTCAAAGGAACATAGAATAAATAATTTCTCTTATTACCTTTTTATCTGATGAAATAATGGTATTTAAATTTATCATTGATTTATGGAGTTGTGATTGTTAACTGTATCTTTATCATCAACTCTATTGTGATCAATGATCTCTACCCCTCACTATAATTGATTATTTTTTTCCATGTTCGTATTTTCACTTCCCAAAAGATTTAACAAACATGGAACCCTCATAATGTTTTATTCGAGATGACCTACTTTTTTCCCATTCCTTCTTTATAAGTGTAAACTTTATTATCCCTTTTTGCAATGTGTGTTTTCCAAAATGGGATTTTTTAATTCCAAACCCTTGGTTACTGAACACATGTTCAAATTTTGACAATGAAATTTATTTAAGGGTGGTATAATATAACACCCCGATATTTTAAATGGAATATATAACATGAAATAAAAAACATATAATATAATGTAACAACCTGATAATCTTGAATATAGTTATCATTAAATAAATTTAATATCTTTGGAAGCTTATGATGAATGCAACACCAGGTGTAAACAAAAGGAAATACTCAATTAAAATATTATTTTCCAATAATAGGAAATATAAACATGCAGTAAAATTAGGGGGTTTTAACAGTAAAAAAATTGTTTATTCATTTATGAAAATAAATTAAATGATTATGTACTGATTTTAAATTAAATAAAATTCATTTAAAATAAAAGAAATTTTTTTCTTAAAACAATATTTTTTTAAAAGGTGGTTTAGTCACTCTTTCTGTATAAAAAATTAAAATTATTTTCTTCACTTTTGAATTTTTGTTGACATGATAAATCTAATTTTTGAAATATATATTAAAAATACCTTTGGGTGAATTTTTGAGATTTTTATGAATGGATTTAATTATTTATAAATAGTGAAACCGTTGATTTTTATTGAAAACTGTCCATTCAGTTAAATTATATTCAATGGTAAATTATATTTTAAATGGGTTTTAATGTAAAATTAGTTATTTTATAATAAAATTTAACAAATTTTGTTTATTAGAATCATTTTTAAGATGATGTATTATATACAACCTTTATATCATTTGAATGTCTTTCTTTGGAAAACAACCCATTCTTTGGACATGTTTGTAGGATTAATTTTAAATTAATTCCTACCAATTATATCTAAATAATTTTTGAAAAATAGATTAAATATTTTAATAATAATAATTTATATTATATAATATGAAAAAATGAAATTTGGACCATAATGAATAATGAAAATAATAAAAATATCTAATGTGGTTAAGCTAAAAACTAGATTACGAGTGGTTAAATTAAACATGATAAGCTATAAAAATGGTCCAAAACATTTATAATTATTAATTTTTGGTCATATATCGACCATATATATTTTAAACTTATAAAATGGTAATTTTTTCATTCTTTTCCTATAGAAAAAACATGGGTGATATTGTTTCTTTTCAAAACTTTTATTTTTGTCCTCTCCCCCAATTATTAAAGGCCATCATCTATCCTATCATTACCGAACATCCAAAACCCATTTTTGGAAAATAAATACACAATTAGAATACTTTATTACCTCAAATAATCTTATGATTCTTGGTTTAGTGAAAAAATTAACCCAGTATGACTTTTAGTGAAAACTAAAAGAAGTTTTTTGATGAATATGTAACGTCTGTAACAAAAAATTTTGTTTTATTTCTTCATCCACCTCCTTAAACTATTTATAAAATATGTTAATATAATAACATCATTATATTACATATAAGTATCCAATTTTTGTTAAGTTTATTACCTATATCAATATACTCCTCCCTTGAAAGGGAAATGAAATTTTTGATCGTGTGTACAGAAGAATACCGCCTCACGAACCGATGTAATTCATTTTCCATCACTGCTTCTTACAAAAATATATCATATTTTATATAATATTTATATATAATAATTATTACATAATTAAAATTATTTAATTATATTATCATATACACCTTCTTACCTTCCATTCCTTGTGAAATACAACAATGTTTCTCAATTATACGGTAGACTACAGCCTCACAAAGCTATGTGATTTTTTTTCAATTACACTTTATATAAGATCTTATATAGATAAATTATATATTGATATATTATATTTATTAAATTTTCATAATTATATAAAATAAATATAGAATAAAATTTCTTATCTTTCCATGTATTTTATAAAATATAACATCCTTTGGGTATACAACAAACTACTGTCTCGTAAAGTGATGTGATTGGTTTTTCACTAATAATTTACATGGAAGGTAATAGAGTACATATTTATTGAATATAGGTGATATATATTACAATATATTGATTCTAGAAACATAATATAAAAACACTTACTTTCCCTATCACCCATTAAGGAAATGATAACATCACTTGTGAGTACATACAGACTACTGTCTTCATAAGGTGATGTTATTCATTAACCATGTTAAAAATTCCATAATGACTCTAAAAATATATCTAATGTAAACAATTATATTAGTAAAATTAATATAATTCTTGATATTATGGAATTATATCTTAGGTTTCAGATCTATAACTTTCATGAAAAAACATTCACGAGAAAATAAGGGAAATAACACTTGAGATAATAGTGATAATGAAATTTTTTAATGAACAAGTGATATAATGTGATAAAAGGGGTCATATATGATATTATAAATATTAATTTATTTATTTTTTAATTTATTAACATGTGTAAAACCACTATATAGGAGGTTAAATAGTGCTTAACTAAAGGGTAGTGCGGGGTAAGGGGTTTTTTGAACTCAATTTCCATTCATTGGGTTAAACTTCGACTTAATTTATTATGTTATACTATGATACTCTGTGTAAGGAAATTTGATTAGTTTTACTTACACTTTTTAATTTGCTTTTTTATTTGATTCACATAATAAATTTAGTTATTAATCTCTATTTCAATGATATGATCTTTGTGAGGGGTTTTATTAACTTGGTTTCCATTCATTGGGATAAAGTTATACTTCATTGATTATGTTATAAAAAGATTATGTGGATAATTACCTTTTATTATTTTATTTTGTATTCATAATTATTATATATGTATTTAAATTTGATACACATAATTAATTCCTTGATTAGTCCTCAGTTAAATGATAAGATCTTCATAAGAGTTTCATCTTAAACATCCTTCTTTTCGAAACATGTTCTTTTATGAACCAAATTTATTATCAATGGTTTATAAAATCCCTCTTACATACTATATATTGAGTAATAAATAATTTATTATAATTTAATTTAAAAAATTTCTACTTAATTCATAGGCTATTATGATTTAAATTTCATTGAAGTGATAAAGTTTTATGTTTCAATCATATTTCAAACAAGAGTATTTATTATTGAATTTCTATTTTTAGAAATAATTATATAGATACCCCGTAAAACCCTTTAATTTTACTTAACACTACTTATTCATGAACGTTTCATGTAATATTACAATTTCTCGAACATTAATACTTAAAATTATTGAGAATATGTTGGAGGAAAATGGACCTCGTTTCTCTCTTCGGTTCAAAATATGTATTCATCGAAATACATTTTTTATAGAAATGTTTTCAAATATGTTTACTATGATTTTATAAATTAATTTTGATGAATATTTTTTTTTCAAAAATATTTTAAAATGAATCATTTTATATGTTTTCAATTAAGATACTTTTTAACTTTTTCTAAAAATGTGAAATGAATCTTTTTTAGTGTGTATGGCGTGAATGTTATTTTCGATTATGGGGACCCTTATTTTTTTGAAGATTAATTTCTATTTTTATATGGATATTTTCAAAGAAAAATATTCTTGTATTTTTTTTATGTTTCTTCAAAAAAAATTCATAGTAGAAATGATAGATTACTCAATAATGTTTTTAATAATTTTAATTACATTTTTTTCATTAAAAATTAAAAAATAATGTTATCAGATGAATCTAAATTCTATATATATCTATGTTGTATATATATATAGGATAAACTTATTATACCAATCTATGATAGTTTAATACATTCTTTATGTTCATAACTCAAATAACTTCATTAAAGAATCTCTTCGATTATGCTATAAGAAAATATAATGAACCCTATTTTCTTTAATGATTAATTCTTATTCTTATACCTAATAATTGATATCCCTATGTGGAATGCATAACCATGTATATAAAATTAATGTTATGGGTGTGATGGTAATTATATATCAATCTAATGCATTGGGAAATGTATTAGTATCATGAGACGTCATGAATGAGATTAGGGAGCAAACATAATATGTTATAAGACTTTATCAACCATGTGATGTTTTCTTGGAAGTTATTCTTAACCATTTATTAAGTTAAGTTTTTTCTTACTAAAATATTTCCTATGTTACTAAGTATTTATGACTCTAATATATTTAGGTTATTCTCCCATTTCATTACTCATTTTCCTTGTCTTTTATGATATCGTGTTATACCACCGACACATATATTATGCTTCAGCATCATGATTATTCCCTAGCTGGGATTTTTATCTCACCCCATTCTTTCACATAGTCACTAAGTTATACAAAGAATATTTAGGATGTAAAAGATATTTTAATATATCATTATGGAGAATGGGATAATGTTTTTATGTTTTAGTTTCCTTTTAGGTATTAAGAAACTAATCTTCCAAAGATACTATACTATTGTGATGCTTATGTTGTATTAATGAATATATATGTTTAGAAATCATGTAATAATATGTGTAAAATACTTGGTCACTATAAATGACATTAATTCCACTATATCTCATATGATATTCATGATTTTCAAGATATAATTCTTTTGTTAAGGAGTATACATGTTTTATTCTATAGAAACTCTACTTACTGGAACATCACCCCTTTGAGAAAAATCCTCCAAGAGTTGATACTTCCAATGTATGTGATTTTTCCATTAGTGTGGCCTTGGATATTTTCCATGAGACGCCACTATATTATTATAAAAACATAAGGTGAGACGATATTTACTTGAAGGTATTACATCAATCTTCCAGATAATGTTTTGTATTCAGAGGGATTCTCTGGCTATATACTCAGTCTCTACTATAGAATAAATAAAAACCTGGTACATTGAAATATTCCAGCTCACAGCTCCTCTATTCATACAAAAAAACATATCCTCACTACGAATTTAGTTCATTTATTATCTATATAAAAACTAGAATCAATATTTCCTATAATTACTAGCCCCTCATATCCTACATACACCATAACCCTATCCCTTTTTCTCATCAAATAGTTAAGGACTGGATTAACAGTAGACCAATTTTGTTCACCTGGATAATAATGAAATATTCCTACTAGGAAAAATCCAAAAGAAACATCATGTGTTTTTATAACATGACATACATCATTAATCCTATTACTAAATCATATGAGATATTACTCATTATATATTATCTTATTGTGTCTAGGGACACAATTTCATAGAAATATGCATACCATGTGAAATTAGAACCAATCCCTTCTTTGATTTTTCAATACTAAATCTCCTTAGTATTTAGGATACGTATGTACCTTATCATTGTCCGAGAAGCCTCTTGGATCTATAATGAATTATCTTAATCCCAAAAATTTATGGTTATTCACTATAAATTTTACGTTGAATAGTTTTTTAACTAGTATTTAATAGTATGTAATACTTATATTTCATTTCTAACAAGTAATATGTCATGAATATATATTATTTTAATAATTAATGCATTCCCACCATACCAATTTTGAACACATATATTAAAGCCATTCTTAATGAATCCAATTATTTTACAGCTTTATCAAAAAAAATGTTCCATGATATATATTCTTTAATCAATCTATAAATGGATCATTATAATATGCATATCTTTTTTAAATCACTTAGAGACACAAAATTTTTTGGTTGTGTTATATAAACGTCTTCCTAATGGATCCTAGAAACAAAACTTGTATTGAAAACTATCTGCTGAATTTCATTATAGATTTATTATTAATTAAAACATGGAAACATGATTTAATATTTCATCATAGTAAATTTTGTGAATTAATTTAATCCATTTATCCATTATCTATGCTTTATAAATACTTACATTACCTTCCATGTCTAGTTTTTTCTTGAATACCCAGTTTCACCTTACATGTCTTACATCAACTGGTGTATTGATGAGAAACCAGACACTATTTTCATCCATGGGGTCCACTAAAAAATTCATGTATTCATTCTATCATGAAAATCCTAAGCCCTCAACTACCTCTTTATAGGATAGATGTTCTTTATTTCCAACTAATAATGATTCACCATCTTTAGTGACTAGAAAACTATATATCATTGGTTATCTTACCTCTCTACTACCCCTATATAATACTTGTGTATCGGGAAAGAAATATTCTACAGGAACCTGTGGCTCTAATTCTAGTACAAACTAATATTATTCTTGATCATTAACTTTATCTAATTTGGTCTTATTCCCACTATCCGTATTGTTCTTGAGCTCCCTATCAATAAAGGTGGAATTTCTAGAAGCATTATATTTATTGTCTCGAGGGAGTCTTATAGGTAGCTTCCCCTTGTTTCCTTAGTTTAACCATTAAATATAATCTTTATTATCTTGGGTGATAGTTTATTTCCTAAAATAGACTAAAAAAATTCCATTCAGCCCCATACACATGAATCTGGAGAACAATTTTCAATCCACTCTATGACTCAAAGGGAATTTTGTTTCCATTTTAGATAGTACACGATTTTGGGTTTATATCACAGTTTTCAATGAATATAACCAAATAGATAATGGAAAATATTCATGATTCATCATCGAACATACTATTTATCACAAGTTATGGTTCTTACATTTACTAACACTATTCCATTATGGTGTGTAAGTTGGGGGAGTTGAGAAATAATCACAAATAACTATATAATGATGATAAACTTTTGGATAAGATATTAACCACATCAAACATATCAAATCAACTTTATCTCTTGTCCACATTTATTCTCTAATTCATTATAAAATTATTTGAATTTCTTAGAGGAGTTGGACATATATCTCATAAAATAGACATATCCACATCTACTCTAGTCATCAAAAAAATTATAAGGTAATAATACCCTAATATAAATTTTATTGAAAATGGTCTATAGAAATCAGTGTGTACTTATCCTAGGTACTCTATGTCACTTTAACAACTTCCAAAGAATTGTGGTTTTTTAATTTTCTGATGTAAACAAGAGTAACATCTATCTGTGGTTTTATCTCAAAATATTCAAAACAACCATTTTGATAGAGTATTATCAGGTCCTTCTTTTTTACATAAACAAGACGTTGATTACACATATGTGTGTTATATGATTTATGTGAAAATGATTCATTGTCAATTTCCAATACATGTTTTTAATGATTTAATACATAAATTACGTTATTTAAATATGTCATACAATAAAATATGTTGCATTTGTAAATGATACATTTTTTATTTCCGAACATGAAAAAGACATCTTTATCTAGGAAGGATATATAAATTATGTTTTTTGTGTAACAATTGGAACATAATGACAACCTATTAAAACCAATATAACTCAAGTTAGAAATGTAAGGTGTTAGTCTCTAAGGGCTAGTGCAACTATCCTCACACTATTGGAATCCCAAAAGTTTATCTCTCCTCTAAAAATATTTTGAAATATATAATGTTATTATATTTGAATATATATATTTATATATTGTCAATAAAATCTATATACAATACCCAATCTCTATATATATAAAGATTACACTTGATAATGAGTGGACCTTAAGATTCCCATTAATTCTGGGTGTAGTTCTTCTTCTAGTGTCCTTTCTTTCCATATGAAAAACATATTGCTTCATTTTTTCCAACCTTTGGATCTTCCTATTTATCGAAGGATGGATATCATGAGCATTATAATAGTTATATTTTCCCCCCTTTTCTTTTTTATTCCATTTTTTGTGCACTAGAAGTACCACTAGTTATTTATTCCCCATATCTGTGTTTACTTAGTGAAAGAGAGTAATAAGTTTTGAAATAATCTAATCACTATTTCTCATGTTATAATTAATAATAAATTTTTAGATGGACTTGGGTAGTGGGGAAATTATGATATATGTGCGAAAATCATCTTTGAATTTAATTCCCAAGATGTTTAAGTGTTGTATGTATTCAATAATCTTTATAACAAGAGGCCCAATTGGGATTGAGTCTCAATGGTTTCATATAAATAGTTCACTATATATATTGAATCAATGTTTTCTCACCTTCTCTTGATAGAGATGATGGAGGTGAGATATCATGCTATATGCATCCATGCCCTCATATTTCCTTAGAATCTATTTATTTATTAATAATAGTATGAAGCATTACATATATTAGGAATTTTTCAATTGTGTATCATAGTGATAAAATTCCTCCTCACAAGCCTCATAGCTATGAATTTTAGGAATAGGTTTTTCTAGAATATATAATTTCCTTTCATGGAATAGTACAGCATGAAAGTTCCATTTCCATTCGTGGAAATTAGTGTCAATGATACAGTTATCCATCTCAATTATGGATCATAGTGATTTTTTTAAAGTAATATTTATTTTTGTTTCTATAAATAATAAGGGTGGGTTTTTTAATTACTTTATCAAATTTATGTAAATAAAAAAATATTATTAGTCACCCACCATTTTATTGAAACACATTATCACTCACCATTGGATCTGGAACATCCTAATTCGCGGAAATTATAGTGGTAAGGATGCACATTCCCCTTCTCATAACCCATATATGGGAATAGAAATATATTTCAATGGTTTTAAGTTGGAAACAAATTAAGACTAAATTATCTCATTATTACTTGAACATTTTAGTGGACCAACCAACCACAAGATCTTTATTTTTCATTTCCTATCCACTTTAATCATAGTTATGACAAGTCCCGTATAGGAGTTCAACCCTTAATTTGAACTAAGTTGACCCAAAACATTAAATAAGAATTCCACCATAATTGAATGCACCATGATTGGGGTCAGTCAAGAACATCAAACTATAGTTTTTTAATTCATTTAGTAGAAGGAAATACCGACTAAAAATATATAATTGAGGGGTTTCATTTATATGTGATTATTTGCAATATTTACCTTCACTAAATTCATTTTAATAACAAGTGGATTGATATTTGGGACTATCCATGTCTTCGATAAAGTGTTATCTGAATCCTAATTTTTTCCTATATTATATTCTTCTAAATTTAGTAATTCATGTGAACAAGAAAAAACACGCATATTTAAATTAACCATGAAACTAGATAAAAATAAAATAATAAAGTTTTACGATCCACATATGTTACTAATGGTTATTTTATCTAGTGGATGATAAACTAACGATCAACCTTAGAGAAAACCACTTTGATCCATGACATGGTTTATGATGAAACTTTACATCTATACACCCATGTACCTCTTGAATTTATTTCTCATTATCTCCAAACCTGAACCATCTTTACCTTGAATGGATATTCAACCATTATGAAATTTTTTACTCAAATGCACGTGGCATGAAAAAAATTATTAACTAAGGGGTTTACATAAAAGGAAAATATGGGAATGTGGTCCCTTACATGATGAGAGGGTGGATGATGTGCATTCCATAAATATAATTAAATAATAAATTTAAGGAAACCAAATACATAAAATGGTTTTGTATAGTCTCATCATCATCCATAATCAAGGAAAAAATTGGGAATTTAATAAAAGCAATTCAATTCAAATCATTCTTATTTAAGAAAATTTATCTCCTCAAAAAAATTTCTCCACTAAAATAATTATCTTCTGTATCCATCATAATTTCATAATATTAAAATAAATTTATTTAATATTAACTATGTATAAAACTTATACATTTGGTGTAAGTCTATGAGTACCCATCTAAAATGAAAAATATGTATTGTATTTGTATATTGTTTAATCATGCAGCATGTAGAATACAAGACTTATTAAGAAATTTCATGAAATACAAAAAATTAGATAAATGAAACATAGATCATATTTTATTTACATAGAATGAAATATTTCAATGCACATAGAGTATTTACTGTATTATGACTTATACATGATGTGATGATCCAAACATTATGTTAACATTAATTATACAATTAAAATAAATAAAATCTGTCACATGCAATGTACAAAGTAAAATAAATAACCCATAAAACACATCGAGATACGGTTGAAGTAGTAAAATAAATAAATTTTGAATTTGGTATAATTTTATAATATACACAATGTGTAAAATCCATATACACATCTTGTATAGTTCACAATGTATATTCTAGGAAAGTGTCTAGGTACTCGGTGTGAAATTTTACGATGGAAAATAATAGGGTACACAATGTGTACCTGATCAGTATTTCATGTTGTCTCTGCATTAAATGATCACCATTCAAGCAAGTTGTGTATGAAAATAAGTCACCTATCTTTCACTAAAGGACTACACATTTTGATGAATGTTAAACATCTGGTAGTTTTTTAACAAAGAACCAAGATGGACGGTTAACACATGGTGTATTTAAATACACAACCCATGAAATAAATTCATGTGGATTGAATTAATTATGAATTAATCCATGAATAATCTTGGTGATTTAATCCAAGGTACAAAGTGGGTATTAATGTGATATACAGTGTGTACTCTTTTGTTATTTGACATGAATCCTAAACACCTCTAAATTAATTTTTCGTAAGTTATTCATTTAAAAAAGTATTTATTTTTTATAATATTTGTGACAATGAAGAAGTGGAAGAGTAGATCTCACAATTTCTATTGGATTACAATTAAAATGGGATAGAAAAATAATTATAATTTTTTAAATAAATGAATGAAATTTAATTAATTATAAATAATTACGCAACCCCATTGATACCGGTAGAAGGTTTTGGGTTTACTAAAAGCGCCGGATTTAGTATGACCAAATTTGGTTATTTTCCTAATTAATGACTAGTCTGAGATATAATTCCATGACAAACACTATGACCAATATAATTAAAAAATATTAATTTATGAGAGAAATCTCAAACCAAGATGTTGGATCATCACATAATAATTTGTAATTAATTTTAGAAATTAAATAATAACCGTGAGATGAATAAATTCTTTATTGAAGAGTCTGACAACATCTTTATATCATACAGTCATTTCATTGTATAAATCATGTGTATATTCCCTTTAATAGTGATTCAAATATTCTACATGAACCCCTAATTTTCATTATAGGAATCTTTGAGTTCTATCAAATTAGATCCTAATTATTTGAGTCATTTGTTTGAACACTAATTTTATTCCAACATATCCCCTATACTTTAGTTTTTGGAAACCTCTAATAATCTTATTCCTAACTAATTATTATTTCTTTAATTTATTTCATCGGAATTTATCTTATTTCTACTTTTTTGTCCATTTATTTTCTTAAATATGTATTCTAGATGTTTTTAATAAAAATTCCTTAAGTCCATATCAATCGCTTACAAGAAGTTATTGGTTAAGTGAAGAAACTGCTACATGAGATTTCATCTATTTAAATCACCAACATGAAGGATTTTTATATGTGAAAATTTCAATGTCAATTTCATTGCCTTTGTGATAAAATGAACTATGTAGATAGATTGCCTATGTAAAACTGTTACGTAGAGTAATCAGCTTCCTGAATCGAATATTTGGTGGATTCGATTATGTCATTATCGAATACGTGATTAAAAAGTCTAATTTTATTAATTTTGGCTATACAATTTAAATAATCTTTATGTTATAAAAATTAAAAAACAGATATATTGTAATCTATAATCATCTAGGGAATCTTTTAATCTGTATTATTACAAATAAAAAACTTTAGTGATATCTTAATACTACCGTACAAACTTTAAATAATTTATTATCTCTTTATAGTTATAATAATTAAAATAATATCAATGTATTTAAATTGGAGAAAAATATAATGATAATTTATTTTTATTTACTGTTTCTAAGGTATTAAAAAAAGGACACTTCTATGATTTTGGATTCTTCGGATTGTGTGTTATGGAAATAAAAGAGAAGTTTTATCATACATTTTTAATTATGGTGTTGTTATAGTATAGAAGATCTCTCATTTGGAAAATAAGAGATATATATAGAATAAAATAAGAACATGTATGCTTCAATATTTTTCATTAATAAAAAGAAGAGTCTTTGTATTCTAGAGCATCAAAACAACATCACTATGTGATTATGTCAATAGGTCTCTCCTTGAACTACATTCTTTTCATAAATGTCTCTTTATATTTATTTCATCTATTATTTGTATCTTACAAATGTGTTTTGTATCTGTAATCACTATGATATTTTATCTGTAATTGGAAAGGTTCCTTGTAATGTAAAGTAAATGTTGTTATTTTAAAATCATTGTTAGTGCCTCGTTGAATGTGCCGATACTTTTTTAACAAGTTTTGAATGATTTCACTCAGTAGTGAACTCCTTGGTAAAAGGACTTGTGGTCCCTAGAAAAATTAATGGTCTAGTGAAAATGAAAAACTCATGTAGAAGAGGGTAGGTGTAGTTGACTAGGAGAAATATATTCCATTAACCACACCAAATCTATGTGACTGTTTATTTTCAGTCTAATTTTATTCACTGTATCTTATACTGATTATGATGCTTCCCAACCAGGATCCAACTATCACTCAGATGGGGAAGGGTGAATCAATGATTTGTTTTTTCTTTACTTCTTTTTGAAACCAACCTGACCTCATATTCCGGAGTTATTTCCCTACTAAACACAATAAAATCCCACATCTACTGGAACACCCGATTTAAAAGGTTCACTACTCAACAAGAGTAGCTACATCCTTGGTATCATATAGAAACAATCCAGTACCACACAATAAACTAGAAAATACACCGATGATGTGGAATACAGTTAGTA
Source organism: Viscum album (assembly GCA_963277665.1). NCBI lineage: Eukaryota > Viridiplantae > Streptophyta > Magnoliopsida > Santalales > Viscaceae > Viscum > Viscum album. The sequence goes on from OY728159.1 coordinate 237,780,288, forward strand.
GGATATACTCTTACACACTTGTAGATATTGTAAAACAATACACAAGTGTGTGCGCACCCTTTGAGAAAAAATAGGGAAAAACAATGTTTCAGTGATTCATAATCACCATTCACATTTTGATCATTCAAAAAAATTATTCACTTTCCTTTCTAGAATATGGTAAGAAAAACCTTTAACACAAATTACTACTTGTGAAAAACTGAAATTTTCTCTCACCCTTTTAGGTGTCTTGCGGGAAACATTAATTTCTTGCACACAAGATTTAACTTTTTTTGCGAAACACCTATTGTGCGCAACTTTAATTTTGCGTGCATATACTTTTTCTTTCTTGAACTCTATTTCTTTCACGAAACTCCCATTACTTAAAATTATTTATCACTTCAGAACTCATGATTTCACTAAGTGTCGAGCAGCTAAAATGATACTATTTTGCCTCTTATATATAGGCATCATCGACCCCTAAGCGCAAAAAACACTGATGTGTCCCAAAAGATCTAGACATGTTATGCAAAACACCATTTGACATTGCATTGGTCAAATAAGTCTTTTTCACTCCAAACTCATCTTTTGCGAACTTCTTGAATATTCTTCACACTTTATGAATTTTCCATTTTTCAATGTTCTAACCTTGAATAATTCCTTTTAGAAACATTACAAACTCCCTTCAATCATGTGTGCAAAAAACATTGTTTCGTGCAAGTCATTCCTTTTCAAGATTTTGATGTTATATGTTAGAACACCACTCGAGTGATACATACCATGTCATCTTCAAAAAACGTCTATTAGCATGAACTATATCTTCCCTAATATATTGTCTTTTATTGAACACCTTTTGCATCGTCAAATTTTAAATGGAAAGTACTACAACTTCCCTCTCTTAAAAAAACAAAAAAATTTCTAATCAAGAATGAATTTGATTAGTATCACCTTTTATCCCCCATTATTTTAGATGTATTTCATCACAAGTTCTCTAAAATACATATGATATTTGTGAAATATAGTCCAACAAAGCAATAGCTGATTTTACAAGCCTCTTACAATGTGAGTTGATTTATCCTTATTAACAACCAAAGACAATACTCTAACAATGAAAATTCTTATTACATTCCTCTCCATCTAACTTGGTCCTAAAAAATTAAAGAATAAAAAATATGTCATTTATAAAGGGGTTGTTTTTTAAAAAAATAATTTATTTAGATTCAATTAACCCCTCAATTGGGTTTTCTAGAAACCTTACCAACTAAAAAGTGGTTTCATAGGTTGTGACTCTTGAGTTATCACCCCTCCAAGGATGAAACCTAAAGAAATTTTCAGAATGAAAAATTTGAATAATAAATGAGAAGGTATGTCTATGGTAAGGTAACCTTATTTAAATTTAGATAATTGTGGAATCTAGAAGGAACAAATGATTATCTACCAAATTAATATTTTTCTAAAGGTTTATCTCAATGCCATGAAGTCATATGAAATTCCAGAAGCTCAACCCGAAACATGAGATATAGTTATTGATTATAGCAGTTATTTAAACTCTAAAGAGATTAAGGCTATTATTTTTTTATTAGGTCTGAATAAAATCAAAATATTTTCTCAATTCCAAACAAAAAAAGAAATTTATACTATCGATTATGTCTCTTATGAAGGTATAGTAAATGTGAGATCTTGTAAAAAATGATATTAACAAACGTATGGTTGGTATATTCAGAATGATGGAAGGAGATAGAATCACCAAGATACATGGAAGGATTATAGATATCTTAAGTAATATATGTACTCTAGGAACACCAATTACTAAGCTAGAAAAATATTTTAATGTTCTAATAGTTTTAATACCTATAGAGGGTACATTTATTCTATTACACGACAATATACAAAGGTCAGCAATTTAAAAATAAATGATCCAATTGGATGTATGTAACACCCCGACCCTAGCTACCTAGAGTCGGTGCATTACTTCGTAACATTGGCATGATCACAAAAGATCAAGTCTCGAAAGACCGATTAGTTTAGTAGCCTTGGAAACACTAGATACAATCATAAGTCTTTCATTACATCAAAAAGTAAACAAAATAAAATAACATGGTCTTCATAGTCCACACTCATATCCCTTTCTGACTACCCCTGCAGGTCATTCATAAAATACTTCTTCACATCCTAGAAAATATTAAAACATTGAAAGGGGTGAGCTTAGATGCTCAGTAAGGATAACAATATTGCGGAAGCTTTCATAAATAAACATAAATATTTAAGGCAATGTATGACTAAAACAAAAGCCTTTTAAACTTGAACATCAACATAATATGGAAAACGTAAAATGAGATAATGCCATATACTTCTTCACATGGATATTCTACTAGTCGAATAATCACATGCAATATCAATAACCACTTTCATAATGAGGGAATGTATAATGCCAAACATTCTGAAACATTTTGTCAAGGCCTCAGCCAAGACGTCTAAAATGATTAAGGCCTCGGCCAAAACCATAAATCAAATTGGGAAAGGGCCTCGGCCAATTCCACGTCTAGTTGTCTCATGAGACCTACCGATGCATCGAGGAGCTATAGAGGGCTCCACCCGTCACTTATTAAGTCCAATACATTTCTCATATGAATAGGTTTAAACATATCATAAACCATAACATAATCGTATCACATAAAACATGCATAAACGAAACATAACATTTTCACATTTCAATCACAAGATATCAATACAACACATTGAGATAATAAAAATGCTTTCAAAACCATTTTCAATAGAAAAATAAAAGAAAGTTAAAACTTTGTATTTATTTTTCATTAAAAAAATGATGGCTTGTAGAGGAAGCCGAAACTCAAATAATGGTCATGGCGGCGGAGAAGTCGTTGTCGCCGCATAAGTATGGAAAGAAAAACATTCCCTTTTGTCGTTTAGCAAAAATCTTCGTATAAAAAAGATTCTTTTGAATAAACGTAAAAGTCAAAGGGGTTTATACACAGTATAAAAGAAAGTTGTGTATAAAACCAAATATGCCTAAATGATAGGGGATTGAGACGAAGTCCTTAAAAAGATCATTTTATTAAAATAAATTACATCTATAATGTGTATTCACTATAAGTACACATAAATAATGTAAAAATACAAGTTAGGACATAATAATATCATGACGTAATTTGAAAGTAGGATATTAACCCAAAGAATGGAAATTGGGTTAAGAAATTCCCTTACCTCGTGTCTGACTTGACTCAACCATTATTTAACCTCCTGAATAATAAACTAGAGTTAATATATACCTCATTAAGAACCATTTTCAATTTTATTATCCTTTTTATATCACTTATTACAATGATATGAACATTATGTAATTATTTAAATTAATAACGGTCGTTTTGTCGATCTTTGGTACTTGAGTCAACAATAAACTTATTATAATTACAAGTTGTTTATGTGGTAGAATATCCATTATCTCCAGAATTATATTAATGATTTAGATGTAATATATATCATATATATCCAGTATATACATTCATTTATAATATTACGTAACATTTAGAGGTAAGAAATGAAATGCACCGTTCATGGAGACGGTAAGCCGTACGTACGCATGAACGCTACTTTCATTTCTATTTCGTATTTAATGGAATGAAATAATAATGATATAAAAGTATAATATAATTCCAGTATAATATAGTGTATAATACCATTTACTCCATCCTTTATACATCCCACATATGGAATTAACGATTAAAATCACTTTGAAGGGGCGGTAGTCCGCAGTTCCTAAAATGAAATTATCGCGTTTTACCCATAATGGAAATCATAAAGTATGCCATAAATGAGAAATACAGAAGCATAAGTAAAACATAAACATATTATATATCATATATAAATATAGTGACATCTTAATGTCCACCTTTGAAGGTGTTATATGAGTGTTGAACAATCATCGTTTCGTGAGGCAGAAATTCGCCATCCACAGAAACCGTATGTTCTTTAACCATTAGATGTAGGTGTGTGTAAGTGTAGATCGAATACTTCTTATAACAACATCTTAGTATATTTAGGATACTGGTGTTGTTACAAAAGAAATGAATAAAAAGAGTTTAGGGGGTTGGAGAAGAAAAATGAAACAAAACAACATTAAAGAAGACATTACCTCAAAATCGGGTAACTCTTTTTGATTTGAGCCAAAGGATTCCTTGGTAAGATTTCTGCCCAAATTGAGGATTCTAGGAGTAAGAGGGGGAAGTTTAGAGAGTATTTGGGCAGAGTTTGGCCGAGACAAATGGCTTGATAGTGTGAATGAGGTGGTAGAGGTGGGAGCCTTTTATAAGAGGAGAGGAGGGGGACTCTCGGAAAGTAAGGAAGTTTTACATTATTATACAATGATTTTTGGATTCTAAAGGTCTCACACTTATATAATTCGTGGATAAGGTGATAAGGGTTCGAAATCGACCCGTCCAATAGTCTTTGGACAAGTGTATGCCTTGGATTGTACATTATCGTTTCATTTTATTAAAATTGTTAAATAATGAGGTCATCGCTGCATCATAATGATGTCCTAAATAATTTAATTTATTTAATGTCTAAAAATTATAAAAAAAATACTATGATGTAGGAAATCTTTTTATATTTAAAATTACTATTTATAGTAAAAAATATGACTTGTATAACCCCATATAAAAATTGTTTTAGTAAAACATTTCAGGTTTGTGTCATTGTTTACTTTAACATTAAATAAATATATATTAATGTCATTTTCCAACCAAAGTGGCTCCCTGGGGTCCCCAAGTTGACTCATGGGTTGTCTTGGTCGGCCATGACTCATCCAATAGGAGTCGGACAAGTGTCAAGCTCATCTCATATTATTAAAACATTATTTTTACCTTAAACTACACTAATTACCTCTAATCGCGATTAAGAACTTAAAAGTTACTATTCACCAAAAAAATTATTTTAATATCATTGAACAACATTTTACTTCTTAATGACAACCATGTATGTCGGATTTTTGAAAATCAAATCACAGAAGTGGTAATATTTCATTTAAATGAAAAATCAGTTATTTAACTACCACTTAGTGGTTTCACTATTCATCAAAAATTGAAGTTTTTCAGAACAATGCCAAAATTTTACCCTAAGCTATAATTGATATTCCGAATTCAAAAATGATGTCTATTTTACAAAATTCCAAAAATATATGTTTCATTAATTAATTTAATAATTAATTCCCGCTGTCACAACAAATAGTGTGTTTTTAAGAAAGAATTTATATCAAAAGATTGGCAATTGTTTATGTCCAATTTCAATGTTAAATTAATTCTAATGAACACCATTGGATAAAATGGTAAAAATATATTCTAATTATACTTTAAAACCAATCTATAGTATAATTTATCACTATAAATTATTTTGATTAAAAAAGTTGTTTTAAGTATTTTTCACTATTCATAAAAATTTGGAAGTTCTCAGAAAATTACAAAAAATTCAACATAGGATAATTTCAATATTAGGAATACAAAAATGAAGTCCATTTTGAAATATAAAATTTCTATAAATTTAAAAAGTGGTTATTACTATTCATAACGGCTACTTTGATTAGTTGCGGTGTGTTAGAACTCGAAGTTGCGTACGATGCAGGCTATTGCATTATTGAATGAGAAGTGTATCATGGAAGCTCGGGGTGTTACATTCTCCCCTCCTTCAATAAATTGCGTCCTCGCAATTTGAAATTTTTTTCTTTGAAAATAAAAGGTTGAAAAGAGAAAATAACTTTGTGGAAAACCCACATCAGAAATAAGATTAATAAAATTTAGCCTTAATAAGAGGGAAAGGGAAATGAAAAAGTCACCACCCAATTATGATCTCGATTAAGAGAACATTGGTGGAAATTAGAGACATATAATTGGAGGAAAAACGTAAATATTTGTAGGGAGTGATTGAGGTCATCAATCACAATCAACTGTCAAATTGAGGGCCTCAAAGCCTTCAATATATGTTGATTTAAAATATCATCAGTTCAACAAGACATAAGGTATTAGGAAAACACATTTTTTTGTTTTAATATCCCTTTACTAAAGTTTAAGAAGTAATTTATTCATTGAATAAGAGATAGGTATATATATTTATGCTTGACAATTAGAGTTTCAACCTTCAAATCATCTTTCACTCAAAAAGATAATAGAACTCAATAATATTATACTTATCCTAATTATATAAGGTTCCAAGTTTTAACACATACCATTTAGATTAGTAAAATTATTTTGTAATAACCAGGGACTTCACGTAGTCCAGTGGTAGGCGATTAATCCCAATCGCACTATGGTTGTGGGTTCGATTCCCACAGCTTTGTCCGACGCGATGGGTTGTCACTCGGTCTGCGTGTTGTAATTTTTATAAATATCCAAAAATAACCTTAACAATAGTATCCAATGTAAAATATAATCCATTCCAACCTTTATAGTTATCCAAAATACTTCTGTCCACCTCACAGTCCAGATTTTATGAGGAAGGTAAACATAATAAAGCTCCTTTTTTCTGTGTAACAACATGTGAACACCTTGATCATGTATTCTTTTAAAACACTACAACATACTGTATTACCATAAATACTTATTGATTACATTCATGATCCCTTATTCCTTATAGAAAACTAGATATACTCCTTCAATCCAAAAATGTATACAATTCATTAATCAGTTTCAAGGATGTTAAGAATATCCAACATAATTTATCCGAATCAATCATGTCTTATTCCAAAATCACTATCTCGGTATCAGAACCATATTATGGTTTATCTTTCACTCAACCATATATATTTCCAAAAATTTAACCTAATGTGGAGTCACTTTTCTTGGTTCCACACAATCTCAAGTCCTAGATGAAATAGTACTGCAGTACAATCCTTATATACTCCATAATTAGTATAACCAGTACATCATTGATACAACACTCAAATTACAAAATTCATTAATAAAAACATAAGAACTCTAATCATTACTCCTCATCTGTGGTAGTATCATAACTTTATTATTATCCAATAACATCATTTGGGGCATACTCTGATGATTTAAACATTGGTTTGCGTAGTGTCCCCACTCCTTGCAGATGAAGCATTGTACATTTGAAACCTTTTTCTTACCCTTGCAGTCACGCACTTGGTGTCCTTTTTCTCCACACTTATAACAAACTCCCATTCCCTTCAGGCAAATTCCAAGGTTTTTCTTCCCACAGTTATCACATATTGGAAAATTCTTCTTTTCCCTCGTCCCTTTATCCATCATTCTCTCTTCCATCCTTTTCTTCTCTTTCATCCCTTTAGATCCATAAGACTTAGAGAATTATCTACTTATCTTATTAACACATGATACTATTTCTTCATATGTTTATAACACATGGGAGAATATTTCCCTTCTAAATGTTGGCTTAATACCATGAAAGATATGATCCTTCTTACTCTTTGGATCATACATATTGATGGAGTTCACATTCCTTCTACTGGGCGCCATTTCTATACAATGCCATAAACTAGGTTAGTTTATGAATCGAAATACATAATAATAAACTTGAAAACACTTATAATAAATTGAACTATTTATGGATATAATCCATAATCATAAAAAATGTTTTCTTTTAGGAAGTATATACTCATAACCCTTCATAGTGGTTTGTAAAGAAAATGAGAATTATCCTAAGCATATCCCCCGGGAGTGTCGTAACCAAGAGTGCAGCAAGGCCCGTTGTCGTGCACCAGTTCCCGTTCGAGTCTAGCTCAAAGCTGTATTTTTGGGTTTTACCCCTAGGTACATCTGTGCTAGAACTGCCTCTACCTGCTCATCTCCAGACAGGGATGTATTGCTCGGAAAAATCACAACATCTCTACAATACCAAAATTCTAGGAAGTTCTTCTATACTAATCCTCAAAGTCTATCTTCGGGCTATGTGCTCCAATCAGAGTTTATCTAAATCTATCTTCCAAGGTTAGTACTAAACTTTCTATGATACCAACTGTAACGCCCCGACCCCAGCTACCCAGAGTCGGTGCATTACTTCGTAACATTGGCATGATCACAAAAGATCAAGTCTCGAAAGACCGATTAGTTTAGTAGCCTTGGAAACACTAGATACATTCATAAGTCTTTCATTACATCAAAAAGTAAACAAAATACAATAACATGGTCTTAATAGTCCACACTCATATCCCTTTCTGACTACCCATGCAGGTCATTCATAAAATACTTCTTCACATCCTGGAAAATATTAAAACATTGAAAGGGGTGAGCTCAGATGCTCAATAAGGATAACAATATTGCGGAAGCTTTCATAAATAAACATAAATATTTAAGGCAATGTATGACTAAAACAAAAGCCTTTTAAACGTGAAAATAAACATAATATGGAAAAAGTAAAATGACATAATGACATATACTTCTTCACATGGATATTCTACTAGTCGAATAATCACATGCAATATCAATAACCACTTTCATAATGAGGGAATGTATAATGCCAGACATTCTGAAACATTTTGTCAAGGCCTCGGCCAAGACATCTAAAATGATTAAGGCCTCGGCCAAAACCATAAATCAAATTGGGAAAAGGCCTCGGCCAATTCCACGTCTAGTTGTCTCATGAGACCTACCGATGCATCGAGGAGCTATAGCGGGCTCCACCCGTCACTTATTAAGTCCAATATATTCCTCATATGAATAGGTTTAAACATATCATAAACCATAACATAATCGTATCACATAAAACATGCATAAAGGAAACATAACATTTCCACATTTCAATCACAAGATATCAATACAACACATTGATATAATAAAAACGCTTTCAAAACCATTTTCAATACCAAAATAAAAGAAAGTTAAAACTTTGTATTTATTTTTCATTAAAAAAATGATGGCTTCTAGAGGAAGCTGAAACTCAAATAATGGTCACGGCGGCGGAGAAGTCATTGTCTCCGTATATGTATGGAAAGAAAAACATTCCCTTTTGTCGTTTAGCAAAACGCTTCGTATAAAAAAGATTCCTTTTGAATAAACATAAAAGTTAAAGGGGTTTATACACCGTATAAAAGAAAGTTGTGTATAAAACCAAATATGCCTCAATGAAAGGGGATTGAGACGAAGTCCTTAAAAAGATCTTTTTTAAATAAAGTACATCTATAATGTGTATTAACTATAAGTACACATAAATAATGTAAAAATACAAGATAGGACATAATAATATCATGACGTAATTTGAAAGTAGGAGATTAACCCAAAGAATTGAAATTGGGTTAAGAAATTCCGTTACCTCGTGTCTGACTTGACTCAACCGTCATTTAACCTCCTGAATAATAAACTAGAGTTAATATATAACTTATTAAGAACCATTTTCATTTTCATTATCCTTTTTATATCACTTATTACAATGATATGAACATTATGTAATTATTTAAATTAATAACGGTCGTTTTGTCGATCTTTGGTACTTGAGTCAACAATAAACTTCTTATAATTACAAGTTGTTTATGTGGTAGAATATCCATTATCTCCAGAATTATATTAATGATTTAGATGTCATATATATCATATATATCCAGTATATACATTCATTTATAATATTACGTAACATTTAGAGGTAAGAAATGAAATGCACCGTTCATGGAGACGGTAAGCCGTACGTACGCATGAACGCTACTTTCATTTCTATTTCGTATTTAATGGAATGAAATAATAATGATATAAATGTATAATATAATTCCAGTATAATATAGTGTATAATACCATTTACTCCATCCTTTATACATCCCACATTTGGCATTAACGATTCAAATCACTTTGAGGGGGTGGTAGTCCGCACTTCCTAAAATGAAATTATCGCGTTTTACCCATAATGGAAATCATAAAGTATGCCATAAATGAGAAATACAGAAGAATAAGTAAAACATAAACATATTATATATCATATATAAATATAGTGACATCTTAATGGCCACCTTTGAAGGTGTTATATGAGTGTTGAACAATCATCGTTTCGTGAGGCAGAAATTCGCCATCCACAGAAAAAGTATGTTATTTAACCATTAGATGTAGGTGTGTGTAAGTGTAGCTCGAATAATTCTTATAACAACATCCTAGTATATTTAGGATACTGGTGTTGTTACAAAAGAAATGAATAAAAAGAGTTTAAGGGGTTGGAGAAGAAAAATGAAACAAAACAACATTAGAGAAGACATTACCTCAAAATCGGGTAACTCTTTTTGATTTGATCCAAAGGCTTCCTTGGGAAGAGTTATGCCCAAAGTGAGGCTTCTAGGAGTAAGAGGAGGAAGTTGGGAGAGTATTTGGGCAGAGTTTGGCCGAGCCAAATGGCTTGAAAGTGTGAATGAGGTGGTAGAGGTGGGGGCCTTTTATAAGAGGAGAGGAGGGGCACTCTTGGAAAGTAAGGAAATTTTACATTATTATTCAATGATTTTCGGATTATAAAGGTCCCACACTTATATAATTCGTGGATAAGGTGATACGGGTTCGAAATATACCCATCCAATAGTCTTTGGACAAGTGTAAGCCTTGGATTGTACATTATCTTTTCATTTTATTAAAATCGTTTAATACTGAGGTCATCGCTGCATCATAATGATGTCGTAAATAATTTAATTTATTTAATGTCTAAAAATTATAAAAAAAATACTATGATGTAGGAAATCTTTTTAGCTTTACAATTACTATTTATAGTAAAAAATATGACTTGTATAACCACATATAAAAATTGTTTTAGTAAAACATTTCAGGTTTGTGTCATTTTTTACTTTAACATTAAATAAATATATATTAATGTCATTTTCCAACCAAAGTGGCTCCATGGGGTCCCCAAGTTGACCCATGAGTTCTCTTGGTCGGCCATTACTCATCCAATAGGAGTAGGACAAGTGTCAAGCTCATCTCATATTAGTAAAACATTATTTTTACCTTAAACTACACTAATTACCTCTAATCGCGATTAAGAACATAAAAGTTACTATTCACCAAAAAAATTATTTTAATCTCATTGAACCACATTTTACTTCTTAATGACAACCATGTATGTCGGATTTTTGAAAATTAAATCACAGATGTGATAATATTTCATTTATACGAAAAATCAGTTATTTAACTACCACTTAGTGGTTTCACTATTCATCAAAAATTGAAATTTTTCAGAACAATGACAAAATTTCACCCTAAGCTATAATTGATATTCCGAATTCAAAAATGATGTCTACTTTACAAAATTCCAAACATATATGTTGCATTAATTAATTTTATAATTAATTCCCACTGTCACAATAAATAACGTGTTTTTAAGAAACAATTTTTATCAAAAGATTGGCAATTGTTTATGTCCAATTTCAATGTTAAATTAATTCTAATGAACACCATTGGATTAAATGGTAAAAATATATTCTAATTATACTTTAAAGCCACTAAATAGTATAATTTATCACTATAAATTATTTTTATTAAAAAAGTTGTTATAAGTATTTTTCACTATTCATAAAAATTTGGAAGTTCTCAGAAAATTACAAAAAATTCAACATAGTCTAATTTCAATATTAGGAATACAAAAATGAAGTCCATTTTGAAATATAAAATTTCTATAAATTTAAAAAATGGTTATTACTATTCATAACGGCTACTTTGATTAGTTGCGGTGTGTTAGAACTCGAAGTTGTGTACAATGCAGGCTATTGGATTATTGAATGAGAAGCGTATCATGGAAGCTCGGGGTGTTACAATGTATTTTGATATACGAGGTAGAGAAAGAAGATAAATATTGAGATTATAGGTTAGTTAAGAAGAAGAATTCTACTTTAATGTCCCAACTTCAAAATATTACATGAAGGGAAAATAAATTCAAATAGTTGAATCACAATATAAAGATACTTATAAAATTTCTAACTTAGACAATGATCTTGATCCAAATACAAGGAAATTCATAATGTTTTAAAATAAGAGAATATATTTTAAGAAAACCTTAAATAAGTACACGAATAAAAACTTAAATTTAAAATAAGTTAGATTTATTGAATATTAGAAGCGTGTAAATATCAAGACATATATTCAACAGTAATAAATATACAAAAATTCCAAGAAACATTATTTCAAGAAGGTTGGTTACAAGAAGAATGAAATGAAATCCATGCATTCATTTTTTTCGTTCTATGAAAGATTCAAGTTATGTTTCCTCTTAAGAATTATAATCTTTAAATTTTTATAATTATTCCAACATGTTATTTAGGAAACACTCTAATGAGATTCATTTATATTATTCTTCTAAACATGATATTGAATATAAAAATTTAAATTGTTTTTATGAGTAATTAAATGAATATTATACCATATGGGAATGTAAATATTATTCTTTGAAAAAAACCACAAATATATTATATAATCCATGAATAAGTTGATTATGATTAAAAAAAACTTTACTAAACAACTTTCAGTATTAAAAATCAAGATTAAAAATCTATTACATCATGTGTTGAATAAGGAAATTGTATTTAACAACTACAAAAATAATTTCTAGGTGTTAAATTTTATTCTAATGTTTTTAATAAATAAGAAAAAATTAAAATCATATTCACATGTAAAATTAAATTTATCAAAATAAATTTGGAATGGGATACTATGTTGAGAATATATTTTTTTATAATATTTTTTGCATAGTTCTAAAAATAAGAACCAATTTAAAACTAGTTGTTATCATTTTGGAGAATGGAAAATTATGCTCAAAATATTATTTTAAAAGAAATATATTAAATATAATTATAAATTATTTTCCTTCAAGGAATAATTCATTATCTAGTACGAGATCACATAGAAAATAAATCCATATATTTTTCTCAAATCATTCTTTTCTAACATTGTTAGACCAAAGAAAATATGGGTAAAAAATTTTCCTTTTTGATTTATTTTTAGGGGAAAAGGTCCAAGAGAATAAATGATTAGTGGTGTATGGATAATGTATATTCATGAAATATGATTGTGTATTTCATTAATGTACACTCCATATCAATAGTGGATAGAGATTATGTCACTTTTGATAAAGATGTGAATGATTGAATTATGGGAGTTAGATATTTTGGATACCAAAGAATATCCCTCATCAACAAAGCTCCTTATTTGGAAGGATTAAACCACAATATGATAAGTATTTCTAATATTTGTGAGGAGGTTTACTTTTTTATTAGTAAAATAATGTATACATAGTATATAATGATAAAATTATTATAATTATTACACAAAAAAAAGTGAATGTCTATACTCAATATTTCAATTATTTGAGTGAATAAAAATTGAAATTTTTAAATTATAAAAGGGATGTATCTTTGATATGGAGTATAATTTTGGGAAATATTAATCTCTATTAATTGATAAAATTAACTAAAAATAATTTAGTGTCATATTTATAGCAGCATTAATTGAATAAAAAGAATATTTGTCATGCATGCTAAATTGGATAGCAAAAAAATCATATTTTATACTTATTAAATAAGATGCTACTTATAGACCCCAAGAAATATTTATATGGATTTTTTGGTCTATATAGAGTTAAAATATTGAGATTAAAATCCTTGTTTCTATCTTTGTTGAATATTTTTCTAGATTTATTTGGGATTTCATTTCAACTTTCAAAAGTGATGTTTTTTAGTTTTCTATAACTTTTTCAAAACTTGTTTAAAAAACGTTTCATTCCAAAATTATTAAATTAAGAAGTGTAAATGTAAAATGTTTTAAAAACCATGAGTTTAATGACTAATACTAAAATCATAGTATTAAACTTACTTTTTCATTCCTTAAAAAACCTAAAAAAATGGGGTTGTTGAGCAGTTAAATAGAAGATAATAAGAAATTTAAGAAACATTTTATGTGAATATAACTTGCCATCTCATTTTTTGGATGAAGCTATGAATGCATCATTTTATGTCAAAAATAGAGTTCTAATAAGAATAATATTAAAAAAAACCACCCTATCAGTAATGGAATATAAGAAATCCAAAAGTTGGATACATTAAGGTGTTTGGCGAGTTAGTTTCAATCATAAACGCCAAGGATAATATTGGTATATTAGATCCAAAAACCGAGGAAGGAATATTTCATGAATATTATACTAATTCAAAGGAATACATAGTGTTCAATAATATTTCAAAAAAATTTAAATAATAAACTAATTTTAAATTTGATAAAAGTATTACATTCGATAAGAAATGACGAAAATTTATTAGCTAAGTGACTATTTGGAAAACATGATACCCAAACCTCTGTATGAAAGTAAAATGGAAGATGAATTGGAACTATATTTTCCAAAACCAAATTCTATAAATTTTAGATACTAGTATACCCATAATTATGCTACCTAGAAAACATATAACCCTTAAGAACCATTGCTTAGATATAGATACAATAAACTTATATGATAGAATTATGACTACAAAGAATGTATGGATCCTTGTAGAGACTTTTTCATTTTTATCTCACCTAGAACCTAAATCTATAAAAGAAGACTTAGTATATGATATTTGGTTTTTAGAAATAAAAAAAGTAACACCAATTCAAGTGGAAAATGGTTTGGGAATTATTTGATAGACTCTATGAATGTCCTTTTATAAGAAGAAAATGGATTTTTATGAATAAATAGGATTATCATTTTCTGATCACTAAGAATATGTCTAGCCAAGTAGATAAAAAATACATTCAAGAAGAAGGTATACATTATGTGGATACCTTTGAACCTATAGCCGGATTAGAATCTATTTGGATTCACCTAGATTATACATCTTATATCAATTTTAAAGTAAATATGATGGATGTAAAATAATGTTGTATAAATGTTTTTATCATTGAAGAATTCTATGTTGATGAACCTTCAAGTTTTTAAAATCCTTATTTTCTTAATTCAGTTTTAATCATTACAAAGCTCTTTATGGACATAAACAAGAAAATAGAGCACAGTATGAACATTTGAGTTATTTTCTTTTGTAAAATTGTTTTTGAGTATGTAATTCAGATCCTAAATTGTTTATGAAACCTTAATCTTGGAATATTTTGTTAGTTCAGATATATGTTGATGATGTCATCTTTGGTTTCACAAATAAAAAATTGTGTAATGTATTTTCAAAACATATACAAAAAGTAATTTTAAATGAGAATGATAATTGAGATAAATTATTTTCCTTTTTTTAGATTTATCAAAAAAATATTGGGATTGTTTTAAATATAATAAAATACTTACTAGACTTACTTAAAAGGTTTATCCCTAAAATTGATAATGTGTAAGTTACTCTTATGAATTCTAATAAAACATTTTCTTTGATAAAGCTGGGAAACTAGTTGAAAACAATATTTATAGAGTAATGATTGGAATTTTATTATATTTATCTTCTATAAGACTATAAATTATGTTTTTATTGTGTATTTGTGCTATAATTTATGAAAATCCCAAAACAATCTAATTTAAAATTTTAGAAAATAATTTTCATAAATTGGAATGAAAAAACTACACATTCATTACTCTTGAAAAACAATTAAAATTTCAATAGAACATTGTATTGGAATGCTCATTTTAGTGGTTCTGGACTAGATTATAATCCTACCTCATTGCCTTAGCTTTCCTATGAAAATCATTGTTATCTTGTTCTTGTAGGAAACAACACACTATTTCATTATCAATTGGTGAATAAGAATATATAGATACTTGTAGTTACTAGGCACATGTACTATAGATAAAACTCACCTTAAAGGATTTTGGATTTAATTATAATAAAGTTATAATTAAATGTGATAATAATAATTTCGATCAACATTTATAATAATCTAATACGGAATATAAGATAAAATAGTATATATTTAAGGAATAATTTCTTATGATATCACACTTAAAATGGTTATATTACTCATGAATTTGT
Source organism: Viscum album (assembly GCA_963277665.1). Classification (NCBI taxonomy): domain Eukaryota; kingdom Viridiplantae; phylum Streptophyta; class Magnoliopsida; order Santalales; family Viscaceae; genus Viscum; species Viscum album. The sequence continues at coordinate 237,796,198 of OY728159.1, forward strand.
CTCTACTGAGAATCAGTTGGTAGATATTTCAGCAAAAAACCTTTCATATGACCATTTTGAATTTATCAAAAGAGAATTAGTTTTTTTGAAGTATAATTATTGTAATTTTTTATGACATTGATATTAATTTGTGCTTTATTTTTCAATTTCCTTTAGTGTTTCACATTTAGGAAATAGAATTTATTAATTTTAAATTTAATTATCTTTATTTATTAGTTATAATAGACCCTAAAACCCATTCAGGTATATTATAAATTATGGTTTTGGGTCCATGACCTAAACCACAAATATTACTTAACCTATTCTCCATTCTCATAAATATCATCTTTCTAAAGATAAACCATCTCTATGAACCTCAAATGTTTTGATTCCTCTCACAACCTTCAACTGACCTTGTGAGCTATTTGAATATTGAAGTGTATGGTTGAGGTAAGTTCTATAACTTCTATGAAATCAAAAATTCATTCATTATAAGGATTTATTTATGAAAAATACATTTATATGGCATTGATGAAGTCGACTGAGATATTACTAAAGAATGTAATTTAGTTTCAAGGATTGGAGTTTGTGTTTGACGAAATGAATTCTGGATTTCTATTTGAGCAATAATTTCATGCATTTATTAGTAATGAATAAATTTAGTTTAATAAAATTGATTATATATACCAATAAACTATCATATAAAAGTAGTGATGGTTTCATCTATCCTAATGTCTAGAATATTCCATTTTTTCCATGAGGGTCAGTTTAGTTTCATTCAAATGCTGGTTGTAATAGTCTAAGTTAGGCCATCTGAATTGTTTATGTTTTTTGAAACCCCATGTTTTCAAAAGAAACATATTAAACACTTTCTAGTATAATGTAAGGCTTTGTGTAGGTTCATAGAAACAAGGATATCCCATAGGGATGGTGATACAGAAATTTTTCTTTTTCATTTTATGTTTTTATTATAAATTCTGATAAAAAACTAGACATTGAATTTGTTGAGGTACATGATGCATTTAAAGTATAATTGTTGGATTGGAAAGGGTAATCATAAGGAAAACTATTATATAAGGTTAATTTCATTAGTTTTGAAGAGAAAATAAGGGGATCTCCATGAAGTGGATGCAGTAAAGTGTTGAAAAAGTAAAACTTTGGTTGTTGTCTTATTATATAAAATTGGTTATTTTTTGGATTCTACTTCAAGTACACTAAATTCAGTAGGTTATAAAAGTTTTTCATAGGGGGATATATCTCGTTCCTCACTATCGATGGATACAACACCTACAAAAAAATTCCAGATTGGAAATTATAGGAGTTATTACCTCCCAGAACTAAACCTACAGTACCTAAATTAAGTCATTTCATAGTGGAACATGTTCCATGTCAAGAATAGGAAACCTAGAGTCGATCAACTAATACTATTGAGTAAGATCATCAAGAAGAACTAGTTTTCTAGAAACCATATTCTATTCCTAAGGAAAGAATATTTGAATTTGTGATAAATGTTTCCAATTTTAAAGGAAGGTTTGATACTGATGTAGAAACATAGACAGTCAATCTAATTATTCTTATATCACCGGCAGGTGGTGTTCAAGCTGATAATGTGGTTATGTTATTTTATGAGCATTCTCATAGAAATTCCTCACCATTTCTACCTAGAGTAGACCATTATGATGTTCCCTCTGAATGTAAGATACCATATAGCTTAGTAAAGTTACATTTTTTCCATTATAATGTTTGAGTTTGATAATCTCATAACATATTATTATGATTTAAAGGTGAGTGTTTTTTAATAAAATATGATATCATATAACTCAAACATTCATCTATTTTTAAACCTGATTTTAACAAGCTAGTTGGATTTTTAGCTATTTAGAAATGACTAATAAGGAATATTTAATATACTTTTCATGTTCGAACTTCTATTAATTATGATTTTATTTATAAGGAATAGTAAGAGTTGAGATCATGGGTGAATCGGTTGAAGGATCTTTTTTCCACCAAGGCTAAATTTATTGAGGTTATTAATATGGTTTCATCTCAAAGAGACTTTTTATGGAATATTCCTTCTGTAAGACCATGTCAATCTCAAGAGTTCCATGATGAGTTGAATTATTTTAGGAAAAACATAAATGGAACATTACAGACATTATGAAAGGTTTCCATAAGACTGTTTTAATTTATAAATAAATTTAAACATGATTATGCTATTGATTATACATTAGAATAATTAGATGTTCCTAATTTTAAATTTATATTTGATCATGTAATGTAAGAATTATGTTCATGGTTCTCTCAAATCAATTTTATTTAGAGTGATTTAATTTCACCTAGAATTTAGCTAGCTTTAAATAAAGATATCAAAGGAGAATTAAAAAATCAACGAATCTATCATGAATTTTATTATTTGAATCGATACGTGCATCAGTGATAGGGTTGGTAATCTTGAATAACCGTTTCAATCAATGATTGAATAATACTTATGAGTTTCAAAGAAAATAAGAGATATAGTTGCATTCTCCATTAAAATAAATAATAAAAACACTCAGATTGATTCCTTGTGGATGAAGGAAATATTTTTAGTAGTTGTGGATATTTATGCAGATTATTGATAGGAGGAATCAAGATAAGATTTAAAAAGGTCTCCAATATTTATTTTCCAAGTTACAATATAGGATTATTTTACAAAACGACAAGTATAGTTTATTTTGTGAATTTTTTTCCTCTTTCTCACACGGTATCAATTCAGGTTAAATCTGAGCCTCTATTATTAGTTCTCAAGTATAGGGACCTCATGATCCTAATCCCTTTGAATCTCATTGAGGCAGTTGAGAGAGAATTTATGAAGGTTATGATCTATCATTTGGCTACGAGAAATAAAAATGAAAAGTATGTTGCTTCTTTAGAAACAGAGTGTTTGCAAGGAGAAATGTTTTCTTCTTCAGAACCTTTTAAGAAAAACTTGTCCCATGATGTAGAGTCCTATGACTTCATTCTAGTTTAATGAATTATGGAAAATATTCTTACATATCTTATTCTTTATCCTCCCATAAAATACTCTATTGGATCATGAATTTGATCTATTTTGTCTTTTGATAATGAAACAATATAGTAAGTAATGCTAACTACAACTACCACTAGAAATGCACCAACATTCATGTTACCTCTAAAAAAATTGCTACCTCATTTGAACACATTCATAAACCTGAGACTTCGATCAACTCTTTTTTTAATTGTATTTTGTGATTGTTGAATAGGTGTATATTTTTACATGATAAGGCTTAATAAAATACTTCTTCATTTATTTATTCTCTTTCTCTTAGGGATTGTTTGTAATTTATTTTATTTTTTAGTGATTCTCTATTGAATTCCATTACTTCTATATTTCACTATTTAGCTTTATAATTGTAATCAAAGGATGCATTACTCTCAAAATTTTCTATATTGATTTTTTTTTCAGATATCTTCCATTTCCTTTTAATAAAGAAAATGGAAGAACATATATATATATTACCATAAAGTTAATAAAAGGGTGAGAAGTTTTTTCTATCATGGGAGAAGTGTCAAATTAAGGGGGGGGGGCATAAATCATAAGAACTAATTTTATAAAAAAAATAATTTATATATCAGTTAGTGAAAAAACAATATTAATCCTTTTTTAAATATCTTATTTAATTTCAAATTAGTTTTGAAATCATCAAAATAGGGAAATTGTTGCACTACAAATGTTCTTCCAACATATCCAATGTACATTAGGTTTTTATGATCTCAAATAAAATTTATACTTTACTAATGATTCTTTCTTTAAGTGTGTTTATCTGGTCTTATCTTATTTCTATGTTCGTCAGCTGTTAAATTCAATTAATTATTCATTATGTACATTTTTGCAAAAATTTAGCTGAGTATAGAATAATAACCCATATAATGCTTTTGGTGACATAGTGGAACTGATACCTGATAATTTTGATTTATAAATAACCTATATGAAGGATTATCCATCTAAAATATTTTTTCGGATGAGATCTCCAATGTGTGAAAATTTATAGTATAAATTAATCATCTATGTTAAACAGTAATGTGAATTAATAATCTATGTGAATTCAGTTCATAGTGAAATAACCTAAATCCTTCCAATGGGATAAGTTTGTAAAAAGTCTTATGTGATTCAATTTTTCTACAAAATTAAAATTGGTTATTTTAATTGAAATGTTAAAATTTTCTACGTGATAATCTGCAATTAGAAACATCATTCACAAATCAGTACTTATTAATTTTAATGCACTTAAATGATATTTTCTATATTCTGTATGATATTATAATTATTTATTAACTATTTATAGTTCAATTGATTATAATATGATCCATGTAATGAGATAGGATAAAATTACAATAATATTTAATTTTTTTGTAGCATTTATGAGGTATTTTAAAACAAAAGGACATGACTAGTGAAAATTATTGTACTCATGAAGAAGTGGGTCGGTGGGGTGGAATAGGGGACTTATATTCCTTGAACCACTATAAATCACTTTTTATTTTTCATTTTATTCTTATTTAATTTTCAATTGCATCTTATGATTAGGAAAGAATAAAAATTTAGTCAGTGCTAAAGAGGGTTGTTTTATTAGCAAAGATAATTTTATAAGACACAATTCACCACCTTGTTGAGTCTTCTATAAAAATTAGAAACCAAATTTGTTCATCTTTTATCACATAAATAACCACTTGAAGGAGATATCTATTTAATCTCCCAATAATCAAGATTGGTGGAGGAGGAGGATCACTCTCCATACATGAGAGAGTTCCTATAGAGGGATCTCTCTCGGAAATTTAGTGAATTATCATGATGTTGTCATGCACAAAAATTGGAATTATTATTATAAATAATATAATTGGGTTTAAATAATTATAGAGATAAAAAATAATAATTACTCGTGTTCCCTAAATATTTCCTTAATCCATGAAAAAATACATGTCTATAAAAAATATTATTATTATTTCTTAAAATTCACATATTTAGATAATTAATTAAATATTATATACTAAAATTATATTATATATATTATTTCTCACTAGTAATTAAATGAAGTTTTTCATTCCTTCACAATATTTATCAGGCCGTGAATAATAACTATTTATTTAATAAATTACTATTAATGAATTATTCCTCAATAAATAAATAAATAATATATATACTAAATATAGAATAAATATTTATTAAATATATGAATCATTAAAAATTCTCTTGAATAACTACCGAAGGAATATATAAGATCAAGAAAACAATAATAATTTTTAATCCATGTATTGGAATAATATTTATTCAAAATATAAAATAATGATTTTTATTTTTATTTAACTGAGATTCTAGATACACATAGTGTGTGGCCCTCTAGGTCTCTTACGTTGTGGTATAAGGCATGGAAGACCAAAGTCCAAGGATATAATCTTGAAACATTTCAAGGCACCCAAAAAAAATAAATTAACGTCATAATGACATAAAACCTCATATTGATGCTTATTAGGTAATATAATCCCTTTATCGTAGTGTCACTAATCAAGTATATCTCATGCTAGTTCCACCAACCTATTTGCTCAGTGTAACTTTATTTGACATTTATAGAATTAGAAATTTCCCCATAAAACCATGGATAATGATTTATTTAGTTTGTATCATCTCTATCAAAGAAAATGATATATCAACTTATACTAAATAATAGAAGGGGAATATCCTTTTCTCACATTATTTGATAATAAAATATTACTTCTGACATGTCCAATATATCCTACATCACCATGAAAATATTTCCCCATAGTTTTCATCCATAAATTACAGTATATTACTCAAAATATACATTAATAATAACAATAAATTATAATGATCAATACACAGGTACTCATATAGAAATATCCAGTGACACATAAATGAGGAATTCCTACCGGTGGGTCTCATTCTCATAATATTCTACATTAGAAATTATCAAGGGTATACAATATGAGAAGGTAACTCAATGTCTTATGAGTCTCTACCTATGAAAGTTATGTAATTTATTTCCCTAAAATGATTTCATAAAACTATAAAAACATATATTTAAGAATATTAGAATGGAACTTATGGGTACCCATCATAGCTGGGAATAGCTACAACCATTCATAACGATAGTTACTCTTTGTAAATCATCGCAAAATATCGCATATGGGAGAATAAAAATGATGTTATCAGTAGTTTATTAATATTCAAAAAATTGAATACCGGTAATCATAAAGTGCACATAAGTTGGTTCTAAGGTACTAACTCTAACAATGTGTAGTTTCATTTATAGTTGTAATATTGTATGACATTATAATAATGTTTTGGGATCTCTCACATTATTGTTATGAGTAGGTGTTTTTAGGGGTCTCCATCCTATCTCTAATTTTATCATGTCAGAGAGGGTAACTCCCCCAATATGTGTGTATGATATTTCCTCAGTTCATGTCTCTAACCCATGTCCTATTAGATGTGGTAATCATGAATCTTTATCTATCTTATCTCATTTTTATCCCAATAAAGGTACCTATGGGGGTGGGTTCATGACATTATCATACCCTTATTCTTATTATTATCTGAAAATATCATCATTGATTGATATATCTTATATTTACACTAAATGATCAATTGGTATCTCTATTTCTTATGTTTCCATTCCATGAGTTAAATTTATAGGTTTTATGATTTCTATGTCTAAGAAGGGATCAAGTTGTGAGGAACTAAATATGAAATTATATAGATCTTTTATGTTTCGTTTTTTTATATTTCCATGTTTCCAAATACACTAAACCTCAATGGTCCTCATGGGTGTATTATTGATAAATATATTTAATTTTCCTCTAAACCGATGTAATATTTATGGATGAAAAGTATGATTCACTACAAGGGAAGTAGTTACACCTCATTTTCTTTGGGGGCATAGAACCATGTTGGGTATTACCATATTCTTAAAGAGATATGACGTATCAAATATATACATAGAATGGTGGTTATACTGAATTTTTTTATAATGTTAATTCACAATAAATACATTCAATAAAGAGCGAGAGTTGAAACAGTTATGGATCCTAGCATTCATCAGTTAATAAGTACATGTTTCAATAGTTTTAGACTATCATAGTATTAGAACTAGATTTCCTAACCCAACCCAATAACCCTTTTCATCATCTTTTTCATAACTCATTTATTTTTTCAGGTTTTCTCATAACAAAAAAATCACAAAAATAACCAATTCTATCTCAAATTTCAACTAATTTTTTCACTCCTCTCTGAAGATAACCCAAGTTATACCACAACTATTACATTTAACATAGTGAAATAAATTTATTTTCCAATCCCATGAAAGAGGACTGTAAAAAATGGTTTTGAATATAGGGAGGAGGTTCCAATAATCTATCTATAAATTAAAATACCCTAATGTCTAACAACTAGTTATTAATATTTTATCCTAAAACTAAAACAATCGTACTGGCTATGAGAAGGATTATAAATTTCCATGATGAATTTGGTAATGTTTTATTGAAATACTTACATGAAAAATTTTATATTCCTCACGAGCCCCCCACCATGGAAACGAACCCAATATATATATAAAATTTATGTGCACCAAAATTCATTTATAAAAACAATATGATTATTATTCTTATGTTTCCAAATGATTTTGAGCTAAATTATTTCTTTATTTAGTTTCTTATTTAATTTCATAGCCTGTCAGGTGAAAACCAATAGAAAATATATCTATTTGTTCACATTTGTTTTCTCCTCCTTGAAGCTAAAGGAAGTGGAAGAATAGAAAGACAAGTGTGGTACATTCCCCTCCTCACATGAAGGAGTACCTAAGGAGTGGATGTACATTATATAACATGGTGTATTTCAAGACTGGGGGGACCAAAAATAATCATTCTTCTAGGATCATTCTAGTACTCAAAGAGAGTATCATTTTAAAAAGAGGTCTATTCTATTAAGAAATTTTCTGTAGAAACTCTCTAGAATTAGAAGGAGATGTTTAGGAATACTTTTTATAGGTTACCAAATAAGACTATAGTGGAGAACAAAATTTCATAATTCTTTTAACAAGTCTTGCAAGAAAATAATTGAAACATTTGAGATTTATAAAATGGAGGACCACCGATAGAAAAATTATAATCATAGACCATGCGACTCACTGAGAAGATCACTCAAAAAGCACAATAGTTTAGAATAGTTGGTACAATAATAGTATGAAATCATGATGTAAGATCATCTGAATCAAATCTAAAATTAGACATAAACATGAAGAAATTACTCATCATTTCAAAAAAATATCTTTGAATAAAACTAGTTAATTCAAGAACCTTATATGGTATGTAGTTTATGATAATCTTCAACCATTTACTAACATATGTGATGAATAATAGAGCATCAATATTTATGAGATATAACTTCATCTGATATAACTCCAAAAATAAAATCAAGGATATATAGACAATTCCCCAATCCAATATAGATTTGGAAATCTTATAAAATAAGGCTCTAACCACTTTTCAAAACCAGTTCAAATAATAACCAATTTACCAATATCATCACAACCAAGACTCGCCATTCTAGAAACCTTAAAAATAATATTATAACCAACTAGCCTATCATCCACTAACCTTCTATGAAAATTAAATCTTTTGATCATCCCTAAAATAGTTACAATCCCATTTACAAAATTAAAAATATATATTGGAGGATGATCTTCATAATGAAATCAAATAATAAAGATTTGTTTTTGAAAACATGTGGAAGTATATTAAAAAAACATAGGTATTATTCAATCCCAAAAATTCACCAAAGATATGATAAATTTAATCTTTACCACTATATGTTCAAAGGTAATCCCACTCTAATAACCCATAATCATAAAGAATCAATAATAACATGATAAAATATAGGCTGAAATTAAAATAAAAATTATAATTTCAATCATATTAAAGAGGCTAAGAGATAAGAGGAAGAGAAGGTAGGTCTGAGGATAATTAAAAAAGATTCCCCATTGAAAAGGATACAAAGGCTGAATAAATACCTTACACTTCCATTACTATTGATAAATATTCAATCTAAGAAGTTCATTAGGAAATCACGTAAAAAGGGAATTATAAAAACAATATATAATTTGAGATAAATATCCATTTTTTAGAATCTCTCAGAAAATACTTATATATTCTATGTCCCTCAAGATAATTTTCTATGAAAAGATTAGTATCAAAGGGAATTATTTGGTCAACATTGTAATAATATTATGAGTTTTATCACCCCAAAATTACCCACAAAATTTGAAGAAATAAGGATATTTTTTTATCTCTTGACCTATTAGTTCTACAACTTTAAAATTCCTTGATTTTATTTAGGTGATTATGTTATTGTTATTTCACAGATATATTTCAATTATTTATAGATACAATAACTAAATCCCAAAATATTAGTGTTACAACATGAAAATAGGTTAGTTACTCTTATAGTAGGATTCTTAGAGGATGCACAAGTTGGTGTGAAGGACCTCATCATTCTAGAAGAATTTTATATGCTCAACATGATGGAAGATAGGAACCATTAAAATCACCTATATTTAGGATAACCATTTTTATGTATATTTAAGTAAAATATAAATGTACATGGAGGAAACCTCTTAACTAATATTGATAATAAAACAATCCACTTTAGCAATCTTTGACACTATAAGGAACCCTTCATGTGAAAATTCACTTATTACATCTTCCCAAAATAAATAGGTTTGACCCAATAAATGTTATGGAATATTGTATGAAAACATAGATTTGATGAACATTCTAATGATTGAAAATCACATTAAAAGTTATGTTTAATGTATTTCTAGTGGATCCGTTTTTATATAAAAATAAGAGGTAAATTTTGACTTATTCGATGAATTTTACATTATATTTTATAAAGAATAAATCAGTGAATTGGTATATGTATAGGAAATATATGCCTTAGAAGTGGGGAACCCCAATATGTTTTAATCCTTCATGTAGCCCTTGAATATGAAATTAGAACCCTTACTCACTAATTAGATGAAATTTTACTTAATATAAATTGAAAATTTATGTAATGTTCTGGAATTTCCATATAATATTTTTTTAATTCTATGGAATTATTCCAAGACCGATAAATTTGATGGAATGTGTTTTCGAGGCTCGCGGTGCCCGAAATGATCCGTTAAAATATGATAAGCATTAAATAGAGAACATGATAAGTTTTACATAAAAAGATAAATAACTCTTAAATGGGTACTCAGATTAGAAATCTAAGGGCATCGTTGCGTTCAAGATTGCTACATTACCCTGGCCTTGACTTATGTTTAGTCTTCACAAGACTCTAATGAGAAACACCCAAAATAACATAACTGTAAATAAAATAAATAATAAAATTACTTTAGTTTTCAAATTCTTATAACTAATGAACAATGACTCGAATTAAATATCTAATACCGCTTCTAATCTCATTAGGTTATGGTTTCTCTAGGTAGGTCATAACATAGGTCAATGTGGGCCAACTGTGGAAGTGGGTTTTTGGTCATAAAAAAATAATTAAGTAACAATTATTTAATTGTCAAATCCTTATAACTTTTAAACACTAACTCAGATTGGAAATCTGAGAGTACTATTGAGATAGTGAGGGTGTGTTCCCCATAGGCAGAACCTAACCTTGGAAGGTACGGGTTGATAGTGACCGGTTTTTTGAACATTTTTTAAGGTACGTTCCGTAATGGGGTGAGTGTGTTTTTTTATCTGTTGAACTGGTGCTCAGATAGAAAATCCAAGTGCACCATTGAATTTCTTGCACTGAGATTCTCTTTTGTAATGCTTAACTACGACCAACAAGGGTCACACAAAAAAGATAATATTTGGACTTTCCAAAAAAATAACAATAATTTATTTTACTCTATTCTCCTACTGTTTAGTGACCATTGGCGGAACCACATTGTAACGATAGTCATGAAATGAATAAAAACTAATAAATCATTTCTTTGGTCGTATAACCATAATGATCATGTGATTAATTGGTTCATTAATTTCAGTTTATTAATGAACAACATTAATGAATGAAATGTGGTGTGGTGTGGTTTCTTTTTATTTAATCAATCTGTTGGAAAATGGATTGGTAATAATGGGGAGACCTCTGACGAAGCACTAACGAATTTATTCTTCAACAGAGAATGGTGAAGGATGGATGATTGTTGGAGAAATCGATTCGAGGATTAAAGAGAAGGGATAAACATTGAAAAAAAGAACGCAGAATTCCTTCCTTTGTCCACAATATAATCTATCAAATCCAGGAAGGGAGTTTATTTATTTTATGTGTAAAATGATTCCTCATTCAAATTCTTGAAAATTCAATGAATGAGGATCAACCGACTAATGGGTTGATCTGTAAATCAGACATTATTGGGAGAGGTTGTTGTTGGGTCAGGTTTGGGGTTTTCTTTATCCTATATGATGATTGGTATCCCCCCTTGAAAGAACACTAATTTTGAGGGAAAACATAGGAATTACAGTCTCCACATAGCGATACAATTCATTTTTCATTACCAAATTTTATGGTTGGGAATTACGATTGGATTTATGTTTAAATATTATATTTATAAAATTATTATATCACTTTAATGTTAATAAAATATCTAACTCTTTAACTTCCAATTTTTGGGGAAACGTTAACGTACCCTGTGTCTACGTATATACTACAACCTCTACAAAATGATGTGACTCATCTTAATTTATACATTTATAATATGGTTAGAAGAATAAATTTTGTAAATATATATGATATATATGATATAATAGTGATTCTTTAAAAGTAAAATATTACTTAATTTTCTTTTGTTAAATCCATTGAAAAGTCAAAATAGTGTTCATATGAACATATCGCCTAGCATCTCCATGAATAGTGCAATTTATTTTTCTAGTTATAACATCTATATATTACTATATAAAAATATATAATGAATATATATCTTTTTTATATTATTATAGACATTCTACAGATGATGGAATCTTGGTAGAGGTATAAATATTGACACTACTGAACTAGAACATACAAGAAAAAAGAAGTAGTGTTTAACAGAAACAATGATTTTAACAAAGAATTATTAATAAATGGGTGAAAAAGATTATAATTAAGATATATATGATATTATATATAACTGTATCATTATTTATTATATTTATAATAAATATATATTTATATATAGGAGGTTTGTACATATATAAAGTAATTATGACCTTATGTAAGATATTTCAACTCAATTTATTTTCATTGAGGCACATTGTATTTTTATGTGAATAATCTATTTTATAAGGTGTATTTACTACTAAAATTACATGTAATATAATGAATACATAATAATTAATTTTATTTTAATAATTAATTTAATTTATTTATTCCAATGTTTAGTTGGATTGAATGTTTCTAGATGGAATAAAATTTTATATCTCAATTTCTATTCCTTGGGTTATATTACTTCTTCAATTTCTTTGATATTCTAATATTATGTATGTAATGGATATTTTTTATTTTATGTTTTATTTAAAAATGTTTGATATGTATTAAATTTAAAACACAAAATTAGTTAATTTATTAATTCTCACTTCAACGTATTATGATCTTTGAATGGGTTTCTCGTCTCACTTTTACTTTAGTGGGGCATATGTCATATTCACTAATTATTTACTTTGGGTGGTCTATTTATTACCTATTTAATATATTATATCATTAATCTCTTTTTATTCATGTAATTTAAAGAATTATTTGATTTTATTTCTTTAATGGGACATATGATTCAAAATAAACCAAAGCAGCAAGGGTTTAATTAACAATCTCATCATTTTTCAATATTGTTTATTTTTACACCTCATTTGAGGAATATTTTTCTTACCTGCCCATTTTTTATAAATTTTTTTAAAAAAAATCACTATTCTATAATGACTTTTTAAATTCATTTTTACCCATATTTCACTATTAATATAATGTTTTAAAAAGAATCTTCCTGCCATTTTCTGAATATGAAATGTTTTACTATTCTTACAAAAGCATGAAAGGAATTTTTTTCATATCTTATATATCATGAAGAGAGTTTCCCATAATCATGATGAATCAATGATTTTTATTTTTCATTACATGATTATATTTTTATTTATTAAGAAAAAAGTTTGCTTCATATTTTTATAAATTTTAAAAAATTAATTTTTAAATAAATAAAGGTATTTTCTTCATGAAAAATTCTAGTAATATCTTTAATATATATTCATATATCTCAATATACATTATTAAATATTATGTTCAGAATTTACTCTAATGATACCATTCATTATATACTTGTGTATAGTTTATAATCAATTTGATAGGGGAAAGTAATGATATTATGTAAAACTATTTATTCCAATATGATTAATTATTATTATTTTTAAGTAATGTTGATTAGGATGTTTTCTATTACTATATGGAATTTTTTAAACATAGTACGTGATAGTAAGATCCCACTATATCCCCTTGATTCATTTGTTGGTCTGATTAAATAAACTATCTTGTATTTTGGTTGTGGCATTTCCCATTTTTTATATTTAATGGAAAAAGACCGTCATGATATTTTCATATATCTTGGATGAGGCCTCAAAAATATGTTTTAGATCTATAATATTATAAATTACAACATTATGAAATTGTTATTGATTTCCATGTGATTATTAATTTTGTTAGAATATCCCCAAATAAGTTTCAAGTTAACATGATTGTTTATATGGCTTATTTCACTATCCTTTATTCTTATATTATATTCTCAATTTATTTTTTAAATAGAATTTGTTTTAGTTATTTTCCTTTCTATATTGGTTATGCTTATTTATTCATGATAGCTTCCACAACACATATATCCTTACTAAATATCTGAGCTCACCCATTTCTTATGTATCATTTTTTCTATAATCCCAGGAAGTGTTTTTTGATTGATATTAAGGGATATTGTAAGGTGAATAATGGAATTATAAAATAAAAAACATTGTGTATTTTCTATTTTTTAAATGTATTGTTAATTTCAATTTTGAATCTAGTTTATAATTAATATTAAACTATATAGTCTTTTGGTATTTGGTTACTTTTTTCTTATGGTAATGTAACAAAGTAGTCCCCTGATCTGAGAAACTACTGTCATGGTCTTTAGGATTGGCATGAGACATTAGTTTAGTTGAAAACATGGGAACAAGATTTAGGAAAATATATATTGGGGAACAAAACTCTATTAATTAAATTTAATATATGTCCATGTATCAGATATTATATTAATCATTATTATTGTAGAGATTATATGGTTTTACACTCTAATTATTATTTCTTATACTATGATCTGTTTGATTTAGTCAGCAGACAGAACTAGGAGGAATTGTGCTAACAACAAATCTAATGGACAATGCACTTTATATTAGAAAAAATGGATTATAACTAGAGAAGAAGATGTTTTTATTATTTATAATCATATATCTTGATATATTATTAACAACTAAAAATATTTGGGAGTCCTGATGTGTCATATATGAGGAAAATTTATTATTATGGATGTTTAGGTTGCAATGATAATAATATAAGATTGTTCATTTTCTATTTTTCAAGAATGTGGGGTTAATAACTTATAAGAATATCTAAAATTGAGTGAAATATGCTTTCTGTGTTGAAAAAAGGGAATATTGTAACAAATTACCAATGAATTCATTGTATTATATGTGTGTAACTTGGGAATTACCTAAGTCAATGACCTAAACTAAGGGTAACATTTTAGATAAAATAAGGACTTAAATTATAAAATTATTTTATTGAAATCATTGATGTGTTTTTTTGAAGTATTTTTATCAATGGTATTTTGGTTAATGGAATCATGAAACATCTAAGTATTACACCTCAGTTGTTTTTCAATAAGTATTTTAAATTAAATATTTAATAGTAATGATAACCAAGAAAAATAATTTAGGGATAAGGTAATATTTTATGGAAACAAAAGATTGAAGTACTGATAGGCCATAATATTTGATTGATATTCAAATAAACCTAAAGTGTATTATGATGACAATTCTATGATTGATCATATTTTTAAATTCATATGAACTCCTGTTGATGTTTTATGTGATGCGAGTTTAACATGATATTTTGGGAGAAACTTATCAGAATGAAAACCATTGGTTTAGTATATGTTTTATTGAAAATTTAATTTGGGTAATGATGATTTAATTTTTAATGTAAATAGGATTAAATTTTTTAATAACCTATAAGGTTAATGTTATTTTTTGGATGAATTATTTATGGATTATTGGGATAAAATTGTTGCCAAATTTTTGGAATTTATCTTATAGAAAGCATTAATGGTTAAACAATGATTTTCTAGGTAATTTTTTTTAATATGTTTATAATATTACTAGGAATGTTAACATTTTTTATATAGGATAACCTATATGATAGGTGATAACCTGTCACATTTTAAAAATACCATAGTGAATAAACTCACAACCAAAGGAGGATAAGGGTGTGGCTCCTACCACTGTACTATGTTATTTCCCAGCCAGTATGAATTTTTCTCCTAAATGAATTGATACATAAATAATAAGTTGATTTTGGGAAACAATTTATATGTTAATTTTTTTAATTTTTTTTGGATTTTTATGTGATTAATGTCATTCCCTAGAGAAAATTCATTGGGGGTAATGTATATATAAACATTAGTTTTATCATAAATTATTATTTAGGATGAATTTAATTGCAATTTGGAAGATAAAGATAAATATTAAGATATAAAATTTAATGTTAAAACATTATTTAGCACTTATGTTATTTGTCATAGATAGTTTATGTAGAATAATTATAATGTTAATAGTGAATCCATTTATTAGTATATGTGATCAAGGTACTCACAAATTTGGAATTTGACATTTGGAGCTACTTTATGTTTTCTATTGATAAATGTTTAATAAAAATTTTGATTTTGGAATATGGTTGGTAATATTTTGGAGGAAGCTTAAGCTTAACTGCTTTTGGAATTGATAATTTTTATCTTTGGAAATTATAGTATGAGATTAAACTGTAATTTATATTATTGGATTACTTTCCCCAGTAATTGTTTTTGAAAAATATTTAGAGGTTGAAGGAATGACATAGGGATTTTAATATTCATTAATTTTGATTTACGCATAAAAAAAGTTATCTCAAATATTAATATCATGTAGTAAGATACGAAGTGTAAATATATAAAAGAGAAATAAAAGGATGAAATTATTTCTATGGCATGAAAGAATATAAATAAATTTTATTTTCCCAGTTTCTTTACATGGATATAAAAACAATCACTTATTATTAAAATTAGTTCCTTGAAATAAGCACATTTTCTTTTTAGTTTAATTATAGATAAATCAATGGCCTATTATCCCATCACAAATTTATAATTTTTTTCGTAACATTATCATGAACAAGTTATCTATCCCTTACAATCAAAGATGGGGAGTTGTTTTTCTAACTGTTCAATGGATTTTTTTGGGTGATTTTTTTTTCAATTATGAAAATGGATGAAAAACTTGTGTTAGCTTCAAACATGATATCTTCTAAAGTCTTTATAAAATTCATTGAAGAATCAAATATCACCGAGATCAACCAATTTGGGACAAGATTCACCTGTTATAGAAAACACCTCAATGGTGACAAATGTAGCATAATTGATAGATATTTTCCAAATGATTCATCACTTCTAAAATAGATTTATTCATCTTGTATAACCCTTTAATTTCACAACTCAAATATAAAATTCTTGTAAACTAACATGAGAAATAATGAATAAATATTCTTCCCTTCATAGTCAACAATGCTTGGACTGATCTATAAGAATGTAGTAAAATATTTAGTGGAAACTGGGAATCCTTAGATAGAGAAAACAATCACATGGCATGTATCACCAAGATTAAAAGACTCAATGAAATATTGGAGGATTTGATTAATAAAAATTTGGCTTCCTATATGAAGAAACTAAATTCCTCGAATGTTTCCTCTGCACTCTTTAAGAGTCCATTACCAAAAATAGTTTCCCTGAAATTATCACTCAAGAATTTTATTTGGCTATAAAGCTTCAGGATCTTATCAATATTAATGAAAAAAATTTAATAGATATCTATAAAATCAGATAGCTCAATGAAGGGGATACAAACACCATGTTTTTCAATTCCTCCTAGATAACTAGAAAATCTGACCATACTATTTATATTATTAAATTGTTATACCATATTGTTGAGAAAATTAAATCTCTCTCCCAATATATTTTTTCATTTTTTATGAACATCATTGATGCCAAATCGGAAAAATGAATATCTCATGGATGGTGTAATCACTAAACTCATAACTGAAGAAGACAACATAATTCTCATAGATTCTCTTATTGAATGTGAAATTAAAAATTCAATCTTCAGCCTTAATAAAGGAATATCCTATGGTTCTTATGGCTTTCACAATAACATCATTCAATTTTATTGGGAGATCAGTCAACATGTTGTTTCAATCAAGCTATTTATTTCTCCAAGAGTGGATCTCTTTCATATGGTATCAATGATCAATTTCTAAAATTAATACCTAAAGTGGATAATTCTAGTTATATCGATCAATTCATTCCAGTTTCACTGTTCAATACCATTCATAAAGTGGTCACCAAAATTCTGGCTAACAGACTTGTTAAAATATTAGAAATTTTTTTATCATGGAATCAATTCAAATTCATCAAGAGGAGAAAAAAACAAGATTTTTTACTAACTACCTCATAATGGGTGAACCTTCATATGATGATAACTATAGGGGGAATGTGGCTCTTATGCTAAACAACAAAAAGTACTTTAATACAATGGATTTTAAATGTATTTGTAAAGTATTATTCATCTTTGACTTCAACATGAAATTATTTATTTTGAACAAAGATCACATTGGACCTGCTCATTTATTTATCCTTATAATTGGATCACTGAAATCCTACTTCACATGTTCTAGGAGACTTAGGCTAGGTGATCCTTTCTCTACGATTAGTTTTTCCGTTGCTGATGGTTACTTGTGTAGACATTTTATTCTAAGGGTTTAAAATGTGAATTAAATACTATCAAAGCTACATGAGGAACCCCTATGACCTCTCATCTATTTTTGGTTGTTGAATTTATTGTTATTACCCAAGGATATATGAGAAATATAAAGAACATCAAGAATTATCTTTTACACTTTGAAATTATTTTAGGGGAAGTGATTAGATAGGGGAAATATTACATATATTTTGGTAAAAAATTTAATCATTCTAGAAGAGGGAGTATTCTTAATACTTTTGGAATAATGTAGGGTTCTCTTCCTTTTAATTACCTAGGTGTGACAATAATTTATAGAAGACCTAAACAATCTTATTTCACTACTATTTTGATCTAGATCAGAATAATATTCTCCCTATATGAAGGAAAATCTTGTTCCGTAGCAGGGATAATCTATCTTTCCAAACATATGGTGATTTATAAATTGGTTTAATCCTTCATGGTTTAACTATGGCTGACATCATTAATTAAAATCATCAATACCACTATAAGGAACTTCATTTGGAGTGGAATAATATTAGAGAGGAAAATTTTTACTATAATTTGGAAATAATTATGTATACCTTGCAACCATAAGGGTTAGGAATCAAAAATATGGAATTGTTTAATCAAGCACTTCATGATCAATTCAAGTGGAAACTAGAAAATAGAAAACAGAAGTATTTGTAACGTATCAGAGTCAATGTAATGGAGTGCTTCAAGCCTAGAAAAAATCACTATAAGGAACCCCCAAAATGGTTAGGATTAAAATATGTGTTTTCAAAGGTAAATTGACACACTTACTGGACGGTCAATTCCAAGTGTTCTCTAAGATTTTGGAAATCCAACTGGATGGGCACTCCTATATTGAACATTAAAATCACTGAAGAAAACCATAATGATCCCAATATCACTATTAGAGATTAGATGAGAAATAAGGAATCTCAATCAAGTGAAATAAAACTTGATCTCTCTAACCTAGTTTTCATGCACGGGATGACTTCTAGGCATGGTAAATGACCCCAAAATGATTGATGGATTTGAAATTATTTTAGACTAATGAGATGAAAGGATCTCCCAGTTATATTGGTGGATTCAACAACTAATGGATATAGCCTTCTCGACTTACTCTCCTTTGGAGCGTTTCTTTTCTCAAACTTCCATTTGATAAATATATTCAGTATAGAGGGGTCACCCTTTGTTCAAGATGAGCCTTGTGTCACCAACATAGGGAATATGTATACAAAATTTTACTTTTGTGTAATACTATTGCAACATTATGGATATCTTTATTCTATGTTTTTGATCTGATTCCCATGTACACTGAAATTATTCACATCTTCTTTCAAGAGGTTATGAATATTAAGATGTCCTGAAAGAATACAAACTTGTTCAAATTTCCCTGTACTAAAATTCTACATGTAATTTGGAATGGAAAGAATAAATATGTCCATAAAAAATCTCTATTTCTTCTTAAATAAATCATCATGGACATTTAATAGTCCATTTAAATGAAATCCAACTATAAAAATGGACATATAGTAACACGGATCGGGCCATTACAGTGTTGCGATGCCTCAATATCCCTAGTAAATAACCCCCCACTGTTTGGACTTCTTAAAGTCTTATGGTACCCTCTATTTTATAGGTGGTTAAAATGAAACACTGATGTCGCCACTAAAGGGAACCTCGAGCGAGTGGGCTATGGGGCTATCACCTGGGACCATTATAGTGATATAATCAACTGTTTTGGTGGGCCTTGTGAACATCACATAGACCTGGAAGACGAATGTTTTCTACTCATGAATTCTATACACAATGAGAATCAATGAATTTAGAATGAATTTTGGTTTTAATGTGACTCAACTATGATTTTTCAAGTGGTGAGGCTTGGAAACATCCATCTTTCATGGAATCTCATTGTAAGATGGACTGATTATATGGACAAGCTCTCGATAATAAACTATATTATCAACAATATATTTCTTAAATCTAATTCAATTGATGAAACTATTAAAAATTAATTATTTTCCAAATATTCCTCTATTCATATAGATACACTCCCTCTAGATCTTCTACATTTTCAGTAAAAAGATATATAAAAATACCATTGTTCTGTTTGATGTATCTTTCTGTTTATCTAATAATAATATCTGAGGAGCTAAATTTTCTCCAAAAACAATTGAATTATGAAATATATATATTTATATAAAGGAATTAATTATTAAAAATTCATTGATTAGTTCTTATAAAATAAGTACTCACTTTTTAGTCAATTTATTTTATGTTTTCTTAAAAGAATATTTTTTTCTAGAAAATGGTATATTTATTTTAGAGGAATTATATATATTGTATTTTATAAAAATAATATAATTTTCTATACAATTATATTATAATTATCATAGGATAATTTTTATTTGATTTTATGAATGATTTATCTTCCATTTAAAATTGAAAAAAATACTAATTTTTATTGAAAACTTTATTTTTCTTCAAACAATATAAAAATTAACATTTTATTTTAAAATATTTTAAAACTAAAATTAGTTCAATTATATTAAAAATATAAATTTGGTTCATTTTAATCAATTTTATAATTTAATTTGTTATAAATTAATTTTTTATACAGAAAAGCTAGTTTAATGACAAAATGTATTTTTATAAAAAGGAATCTTAATCGTGTTTTGCGCAATTATATGATAAATAATTTCTATAATTTATAGGGATATAATTTCTTAAAATTTATTTTTTTTAATTAAGAGGCTCTAATTTTTCAAATACATCCATTTCATTTTAAGGCATAATGAATTTTAATTGGTGTAAAATTATCATCTCGCTAATGGGTAAATCGGTATAATCAAAGTTAAAGTTAAATTATAATGTCATAATTTTTCATAAAAATTATTATTTTAAGAAATTAATTAAACCCTAAAGACCTTAATCATAAAATATTGTTCCGTAAAACCAATCCATGAAAATGACTCATCTATTCTTTAAATCAAAAGTAGCTAATAAAATGTCACTCCTTTTGTTTTTATTGTCTCTTTTGTGTCCAAAAAAGGACCAAAGAAAGAAATTAATGAAAGTAAATTTATATTTTGATACTAATGAAATTATTTTCTTGATATTAATTTATTTATTATTTTTATAAAATATATAATTACCGTAAATGCTTGTGCAATGTTAATAAAATATTTATTTAATCAATAGAAAAATAAAATAGACGATTTTATCATATTAAAGGAGATATAATTTTATTATATAATACGTACCACAAGTTTTATAGAAATATATTACATATTATAGATGATTAATTTAATTTTATTTCAAATAAAACTTTTTCTTCTTGTATTTTAAGTAAAATTAAATAAACAGTGTCATAATTACCATTAATGATATTTTATCAAAACAATATTTTATTAGATTATTTAAAATTTATAGAAACATTAAAAAGGGAAATTAGTATAAAATATGATCTAAAATTTTATTATATTCCATTTATGAGTCGATATTGACCTTATATGTAAAATTATAATCATTTAAGAGTGAAAAATATGTTAACACGCTTATGATCAAAAAGGATTATCCATATAGATAATTAAAGAGATAAAGATTAAAATGACATAAAAACATTTAAAATTTTAATTGGATGATTTTATATAAACCAGATACATTGTTTATTTAAATTAATTACCATTTTGAGGGATTTGGATATGTAATAGTCTAATTATATTTTACATTTTTTACAAAATTCCAAAAGTTCCCCTCACCTCAATTATAAAATTGAACCTCCTCCCTCACTTATTTACAAATCATTGAGATATATATCTTGATAAAATCCTACCCATTGATTTTTTAAACTTTTATATACAAATTGTAGAAGTTTTATAATCCTAAAAATTATGACCTTCAGTTCCTTAAGGAAGGATCTAAAGGAGGTCTCCAAAATAAGAGGTAAGCATCTTACCTGATCTCTTTCAATTTATTTCTTCATATAACTCTTCCAAATATATGGTATTTTTCATAAACGGGTAAAATATTTATCCTAAATATGCATAAATTTCATAATAATTATAATAACATCATTATCAATACTCCTTACAATCAAATGGAAAATGAAAGTATCACTCATGCATTTGTACGACTTACCACCTCTACGTAGTGATGTTATTCATTTTTCATTACCATATTTTATGAATTGGAATTATGATTGTATTATTGATGTTTATATTATATTTATAACATAATTATATCAATTTAAAGATAATATCATATCTACCTTCTTACCTTCCAATCATTTGGGAAACGAAAATGTCGCTTGTGTGTATGTGTGGACTACCACCTCCACGTAGTGATATCGTTTGTTTTTCATTTATTTCTTACATATATTATAATAATAATATGTACAATTAAAATAAATCATATTTTATATTTTATTATTATTATTAAAATGGGAATTATTATTTTCATTTCTTTCATTCCATCCGTTGGAAATTGAAAATAGCGTTTATGTCTACATATAGCCTACAGTCTCCAAGAACGGTGTAATTCATTTTTCTATATCTAAATTTTATGGATAACTATAAATAAACATATAATTAATATATATTCTATTCTTATAATAATTATCTTTATCTAGACTAAGGAAAACTTATTGACTTATAACGATCAAAATTAATATGCTAAATCATACCTGAAAAATGATGTTTTGTTTACCAAAAAAAATTTAACAAATAATTATTAATAAATGGGTGATAAAAGATTACAAGTAATTCATATATAGAATTATATATACTTTTATGTTTAATAAAATATGTTTAATAAATATATATTTATTATACATTGGTTCATACACATAAAAAAGAAGTCGTACCTTATGTAAGGGATTTCATATAAATATATTTTCATCGAGGCATGATGTAATTTTATGTAAGTAATTTCATTTATATGGTGTATATAAAACTCATTTTAGATGTAATATCTAAAATCCTTCATAATTCATGTAATTTTAAATTTTAATTTGAAATATTTTATCAAAAGGGGATTTGGTTTTAATTTTACCAAGTGCTAATGAATTTCATAAGTCATTTTTTTCATTGGGTTATATTACTTATTCAATGTCCTGAACAGTATAAGATTATGAATTTAATGAAAATTGATTATATTTTCATGTATTTCAATGTTTTTTTATGTTTATTTAAAATATTCACCAATAATCTCTTAATTGATTAATTATTACTACAACGTATTATGATCCTTGTAAGTATTTTTAGTCCAATTTTTACATTAGTGAGATAGATTCCATATTCACCATTTATTTCTTTTATGATCCATATATAATACTCTGTTGATATATTATATTATTAATATATATTTTTTAATTATATATAATGTTTCATTTGATGTTACTTCTTCCATGGGGCTTATAATTCAAAATACACCAAAGTGGTAAGTGTTTATTTCTCAATATAATCATTATTTTTAATTGATTATTTTTAAGTCTCAGCTGAAAAATATTTATCTTCCATGTCCATGTTTTCAATAAATGTTTACAAAAAAGTTTTTAATATAATACTATGACTTTTTTATTCAGTTTACCCATGCTTTAATTTTTAATATTTTTTTAAAAGGATTCATCTTATCATTTTATGAATGAGGTCATTTTTAAATTTTCTTACAAAAGTGTGAAATGAATTTTTTATCAAGTTATATGGAATGAA
Organism: Viscum album; assembly: GCA_963277665.1. Taxonomy (NCBI): domain Eukaryota; kingdom Viridiplantae; phylum Streptophyta; class Magnoliopsida; order Santalales; family Viscaceae; genus Viscum; species Viscum album. The sequence goes on from OY728159.1 coordinate 237,820,032, forward strand.
AATAAATCCCCTATAACATGATTCCTTTGTTATTATAATAATCCCTTATAAGTTTAAGAGGTTATTTTCAATGAAAATGTTTTATTCAATTTTTTAAACATTTTCAAAAGTGATTTTCAAGGAATAAATAAGTATTTTCCTCACAAGATAAAATAGTAACATTCTTAATGTATTTTCATCTATGTCAGCACCTTTTTTTGAATATTATGGTGATAATGTAATATAATGATACTATTATTCATATTTCTTTGAAATGTTTTTGATCAGTAAGATTATGGAAAAAATTGATATCTCATATGATAATATCTTCTAATACAAATTGTTGATGATTTCATTTATGGTGTTTAGATTATATTGTATTTTTTATTCACATGAATAATTAATTTGACTTATTAAGTGACATGAAGGTATTTATATATAATCTTTATGAATAATAGATACCATGAGACAAACTAGATTTGTTTTTAGATGAGTCCTTATACATTATTAAAGATTTCATGGAATAAGGACTTGACAGTATTTTGAGATGTCTTGGTTGAGGACAAAATCATATGTTTCATATGTCCAATAATTACAAATTCCATCCTAATGAATTTAATTTTTTACTTTCATGTGATTATTTAAATTGTTATAATATCCATGGATACATTTTGAGGTCATGTTATTGTTTATATAGCTTATTATATCAACCATTATTCATTCCATAATATGATAAACTTTTTATTTAAATTACATGCATATTTATTTATGTTTTTTAAATTTAATTTGAATTCCATGTATGTATTTATTTAATCATGATTAATAAACTATATGGTCCTTTGGGATATGATTATTTGTCTCTCGTTCTATTGTAATAATGTAATCATTATCTCTGGGATACTGGGGTTGAGGTCATTACAAGAAAAATTGTGTTCTATGATGAGAAAAGAGATTCTTCAATATTCATTGGATATCGAAAGCCTCATATGGGTCATATTCTTTTTCCACCCATGTATTCCTTGATGGACAAGTTGATGATGAGTTCATTGGAGTTTTAGTCGATGGTGTTTCATAAGTTTATGTAATATTAAATGATTATCTTCCCCAGGAAGGTAGTATAGTTAACCCATTGAAGGGAGATCATATACAGAATAGATCTATAGATGGGTGATTCTATTATCTCACCATATCCTTATTAGATGGATCCTTGTAAGTTCTCATGGATGCAGGTATAGATTGATGATCTTTTGTAGTGAAGTTGTGTTTAGAAAAATCTGCCATCTTGGGTTTCTCGTGATCTTTTTGGGAAGAATTATGATGAATTTATATGTATTTATATAAATAATTATCACTTGAACCTAGCGATAGTGAAGAATCACCATCTACATCCACTAATTTATGATTTAATTAATTAGATGGAAGAAGATAGTAGGTTCTCAAAGATTTATTAGTGGTCATGATGTTATCATATGGGGGTAAAAGATGAGTATATTCTGAAGCCCCCGTTCCTGGTGTCATTGTGGAAATTACATGTTCATCAGGGAATTGTTCAGTGTAATGGATATTATATCTATTTTCATCAGTTCTATGAAGGAGGTGTTCTGATGTATTTAGGATCAGTTCACGCTGATTTTTGTTGATGATGTACATGTGTACTCTACATCTTTAGAGGAGTGTGTAGAGAATATATCTATTATTTTAGGATATTGTTACCATCACTATATTTTTATAAATCTTAAAGGTTATTATAATAGCATCAAATCTAATTTAACATAGGGTTTGACACCTCAACTAACATGTCTTGAAAGGTTCGGGTGGTCGTATGGACGGATTATTATCTGGAAATTTTCGAGTTCATAATGGAATAATTATCCAATTCTCAAGTTATAGATTTGAAATTAGGGTATGTTTGGAATATAGTTTTATATGATGTTTCATGAATCGATTTTTTTTCGTTTTGAAGTAGTAGACATTAGTTTTTTCTTATTGTTCTCGGAAATTATTTCACTACGAGATTAATGATTCCACTGACGATCTTAATTTGTCACTATTCATTATTTCCTTAATGTTATGGGTACATTACCATATTGGAGAGTGTTTTATACATTTTAAGAATCATATGGTCTTGTGGTAAATCATCTCCCAAAATAAACTAAATAAGAAATAACATTTATGAATGTAAATCTATAATTTTTATGACTTTTTGATAATATATACACTTGTAAAGGGTAATTTTGTAGCCAATGTGTTCATTAGAAAGTCACAAATTGATTCCATGCATAAATATGATGATTCCTATAAACTAATGGTAGATATATTAATTATGTATCTTGATATGGGAGATGATGGTGGAATAGGTATCCTTTTACAGGAGATAAGGATGTTTTCATTGGTTTAACAAGTGAAAGAGCCCCATGTGTGTGATTTTGAGGTGGTGGTCTAAAGAGATCGAGTTGTCTATGGTGATACACCTAGTTATTGGTATGAAGATAAATACCATCATCTTTTATTATAGGGTATGATTTTCATCCCATTAGAAATTAGCAAGGTTGTTGTCTATGAGTTTCATAGCTCACTCATTGTAGTACTTCCTCATGGGGCAATGATTTACCGAGCTCTAAAAAGTCAGTTTTTGTAGTATATGTTGATGTGTACAGTTACTAAGTTTGGGTCTTGATATTTGGTATACTAGTAGGTGAAGGTTGACAGCCCTATTCTTAATGTTTTTCTCTATTTATTACATTTTCCAAGTAAAAGTGGCTGGACATCCAGATGGAATTTGTCACAAATTTATATCAATATCAGAGAGGAATTTTTTCTTTACTGGTGATAATGGACACTTTGAAAAAAATAGCCTCACTTATTAACTATTAGAAAGTTGAACTTAGAGGATATTGTGTCGAAGTAGTATCTATAGGATGTAGTGAGCCTCTATGGAGTCTCAAGGAAAAATACCCTTGATTTTGATCCTTGTTTTATCTTTAGGGTATGAATAGGTCTCCTTCATGCTTTTGTCTCAATGATTTTACTTAGAACCACTTTTCACTTATAGACGTAAGGTCAGATAGAGGGTAACATTTGGAATATTATGGGAATTTTGGGCGATTATATGATTTATTTTTGAGGTTTTGGATGAGGAACCTTCCTTTGATAAATTATCCTTAGAAAAATAGTTTTCACAAAGCTATTAGTATGGAACTATTTAAGGGTTTTTATAGATAATCTTGTCATTCTCTTTTTTTTATTGAATGGGGTTGGAGAGTCTGCAATTCCTAGGTAAATACTAGTTTAGAGATTTATATAGTTGGTTAAGGTGATATATAATAGGATGAAGGTAGTACAGAATCATTATAAGTCATACATCGACTATAGGATGAGTTCTCTAGAGTTTGAAATTGGACATCTTCTGTTCTTAAAGGTGACTCCTCACAATAGAAAATCTGGGTTTGGATATAGGTGTAATATTTCCCTCTGGTTTTTGGCCCTTTCAGGATGTTGGATAATGATGGAGATTTTTTGTATAGGATACAACTTCCCCCTATATACGAGCTGAATAAATGAGGTTTCCCATGTGTCACATCATTTCAATTTTCATCATGTGAACTCTCACGTCATTAATTAGGGAGATATTTGCATTGAATATGACATTATAAGAAAGTATAATCCTATGGATATTCAAGACATTTTTGAGGTGCAGTGTGGGATTTTTATTCCCTTCGTTCATGTATTTTGGGGACATGATGGCAATGAGGAGGTAACATGGGAATTCTATTTTCATATACTTTCTTTGTATCCCAATCAATTAGATGTTTATAAGTTCTTATTTTTTTTTTATGTTCACCTTTATCACGTTTATGATATTATTTTATCTTATTTTATTATTTGTTAGATTCATTTCTCTTTTTTAGAGGTATATCCGATGTAAGATTGTTTTTAACAATGTTGTTAGTTTTATATAGTTTTGTGATTTGTTCCTCTGAGTTTGGTGGTTGGGTACCTATGATAGTGAGATTTTTGAGAGGTATCTCACAAGGTGTTTGTTTAGAGAACCCCTTTTCTTTTCCTAATCTTCAGGGTTGGATTAAATTCTTAAGGATGATAATTGTATGTTCGGTATCTGATGTAATGGTATAAATCTTTCTTGATCATTCCTTTCCACATTTCTGATGTCTATGATGTTCGGAGGAATCCAACATTAGGAATAATGGAGTTTGAGAAATGGAATCGGAAAGTAGCAGAAATTCATGAAATGAATTGTAGTTCACAATGTCGGTGTTTGGATTGTTGAATGAATATGAATTGATAACCAAATAATGGAAATTAAAAGGGAATGATAAATAAAATGTAATATATTTTACTAACATGAAGGGATAAGGGGTCATATGTTTTTAATCATTCTATAAGAATTCACAACATGAATATTTTTTATAAGGATATGAATTATTCACCAGTTTATTGGATCTGGGTTACATGTTTTATGGAGAGTAGTAAAATTGAGACATTCCTAATATGAATGAACCATTCTCTCCATGAAATCTTATCAGGTAGAAATCATATAAGGCCTCCTTCACCCTATATAGTTTTCTCAAAACCTCTGATTCCATCTCAAATAGACGAGACCATAGGTTCTTAATCATGATGTATTGAATCCCTTTTAAGGGGATTATTTTCAAGTGTCCTATGTTTAATATGTGGTGGTCTAAGTTGATTTATTCAAAATTATCTTATGGTTTCTTCTTTGACATTTCATTATTTCCCCTCATTAATTATTTCCATGATATAATGGTAGATCACATTAGTAATTATAGAGTTATTTTGAGGTTTTTAGCATAGTTATGGAATAAAGTTCTTCTGGGGACATAGTTTCCTTTCATTATAGGTGATCAGAGGTTTTCACTTGTTTGTTAGTTATGGTCTAAGAATATTAAAATAATTGAGGTAGGTTATTCATTTCTTATCATAGAATTTTATGTGTTTTCAGAATTTAATAATGCTCTATCACTTTCATTAATAGTGTAATTAACCTTAGTAATGAATAAATCACACTAATGAAAAAATGGCTTATGGTTGTTATAATTATATGTGTTTCTTGGAGATAATGAGTTTCATATTATTTTACTATATAGTGTGATATTTATGTTTATTCATTTATAATTTGTTTTATAATTATTGGTTTTAGAATGTCAATTTGATGAAAACCTTTAAGTCTGTAAAATTGGTAAATTTTTTGGAAAAATAATTAATGAGGAATGTTAATTTAATATATTTAATCTTATAATTTCATGGAAATAAAATTATTCTTGATAAATGAATAATTAAAATTATTCTACCATATGTTAATAGATTTGGATAAAGAAAATGATTCTCAAAATTCTAGTTTTTGATAAAAATAAAGGGAAATTTTAATGGAATTGTTCATCCTCAATGTTTGTTGGAACTAGAATTTATACTAGAAGCATGTTTAAATAAATTAATATATTATGGTAGCTAATACCTTAATTTACATATTTTTATATCAGGGGGTAAAATTATTAACTAGTTTAAGGTTGTAAATAATTTTTTTGATAAAGATAAATTCTTTGGACTTATTGAGTGAGTTTTCTTGTGAAGGCTGGATACCTGGTTTTTTGGTCAAAGATACCCTGTTTTTTTTAAAATGTTGGGGTCGAAGCATCATTTTTTATTAAAGGAAAGAAAAGACCTCTTTAACTAGGTATAGGGAGACCCATTACATAACCCGAAAGACCAGTGGCCATTTATCCCATTACATGGCCAGTAGGGCCATTTTTTGGCCAAAGTCCCACTCTGTGAATAGTACTACTACAGTACCGTGCTACTATAGTACCTCACAGTACCCTGCCACCACTATAGTGTTCTCTATTGCTACAGTGCCACCACTGCTACAGTTTTCTACAATACTACTACAGCCCCTACGCCCAATGGGTTTTGAACCCTCATTTATCATGTAAAATTAATGGGTGCTTACCACTAAGCCAGACCCCAACTACATCCAAGATACCCAATTGGCTCAACTTATTATTTCCATTTTCTTTGTGAGTAAATCTGATGTGATCCATTCTAGGAGATGTGATGTAAATATGGGATAGATAATTATTGATGAGATATGGGTGGGGAGGCCCAGATAGGTAGCTGCAGTAGATGTCAGTGATAGAGGGATGGATGCATAGTGGTATACATATTAGTGTCAGGGATGGAACCAGGATTTATAGAATGAGTTGAACATGGTTTTTCCCATTGTTATGTTGAATGATTAATTATTTCTTCAATTTTTTAATGTATATATGGATCAATTTCATGTTTAACAACATTTATTTTCCCACATCTCAGGGCAGCTGATTGTTTTTTGGTTTATTCATATCCTTCATAGTAGGTTAGGTTGTTTCCTAGAGTACATAGAATTATGCAATGGTAATGTTTAATAAATTTTTTCACCCATGTGGTTAGTTCTAGAGTGAAATATAAATACTTATAATATTTTGGAAATGTAGAATCACTTGGGTTCACTAGAGAGCAATGAATTCACATGGTTTTCAGTGAAATGTAAAATGAAATTATGTTAATTAATTTAACATTAACTAATTACCATGAATTCAAATGTTAAAATTAAAGAATTAATTTAATTAAGTTTCATGAAATTCTTTTATTCACATAGGAAATATTTTCCTTATTAGTGGAATTCTGGTGTTTGATAGATTATTGATGTAGTTGAGGTTAAACCTAGATTTTTGCGTAAAATGTGTTTGTTAAAATATATATCATTTATGTTATGTATTTTCATATGCTACCCCACCCAAAATAGTAAGGATAATTGAACCCAATGGACTATGGGAGGGTGTTTTTCCCAACATTCATGTTGGTATGAAATGGATGGAAGACTAACCCATATGAAACCGCTCTATTCTCCTTGTATTATTATGTGATCGTATACATGATGGTTACATTTCATATAATTTTGTGTAAATGGATGTAATGGTTTGTGGTTATTAAATACACATGAATCAATTAATATAGTATCAATAGGTATAATATTTATGAGATATAGTGACTTGAGGTATAATACACGATATATAGTTTGTGGTGGATCTTGGAAACTACATGGATTATTTATATAGATATGGCATATTATGAAGAGATGATGTGGTGGACATGTTTAATGGTATGAGATGATGTGATGAAATGATTCATGAGACGTATATTAAAATAAATTATCCCAAGTTTCTTGAGGATAGATTAATTTTAGAGGGAGATGGATCGCGATGTAAAAAATAGGGGGAAAGTGGAAAAACAATGGGGGAGTAGTATCTGGGTACCCTATTTTGATATTATATTACCTTTTTAAAACATTAAATACTTAGTGATAGATATCCATAGTAAGGTTAGGATATTAGAATACCTATATAGGTTATGAGTTACCATTACTTATTGTCCATTGGGATTTAGAAATATTTCTTTATCTTTTTTCATGAGAGGCACCAGGAACGATCCTACTAAGTATTCATGTTATACTCACCCTACATATATATATACAATTTTTTGGGTTAATAGGGAAATACGGTGATCATGTTTGAAATCACCTACTCATAGGTAGTTAAATATCAATTTGGAAATTCATTTCCACTAATTAGGATTATTGTATGGAACTTATGAAGGTTACGAGCAGAGCGGATGAACTAGAAGTGGAATGGCCAACACAATTTTTTCTCATAATTGTTGATTAATCATAGATGTACATTAATGATAAAATGACGATAAATACTGAATTGAATTAGAGAATAGTTGATGAGATAATACTAGAACCAAAATTCAGGATCATTATATAAGGATTTATAATTAATATATTTACTAAATTATCTCATTGTGATGAATTCCTTATTCATTGATGAATATGACTATATTCCTATATCGCATCATCATTGATCAAGTGTAGATTCCTTCTAGAGGTGATCCACATGCACTCCAAAAACCTCTTAATGTTTCTATAAGAATCTTTGTGTGCTAGAATAGTAAAACATAATTCTTTCGTAATTGATCACCTCAATAATCTCTTTGGAAAGGATTCTATTTTATCATTCAAGAATTGAGAGTGGTTGTATAAGAAGATTTCTATCTATATTCAAGATAATTCTTGGAGAGATATATCTCTAATGACTTGAGAGAAATATCTATATTTTTCATGAAATAAAAAACAAGTTGAAACATTTTTAGAAATAATATAATTGGATTTAAAGAGGGTTATGATTAGAAAATTATGATTTTTCATGTACCCAATTTATTTATTAATATATATAGATCTTCATCTCTATATTAATAGAATTATTATTATTTTTTGGCATGTGAAAAAAAATTAATTAATAAAATATTATTTATTAAAATGATATTTGATATATATAATCTCCCACCAGACTATTAAACTCAGTCTTTCATTCGTCCACGATATTTTTAGGTCAATTAATAATTTCTACTTATTTAATTAATAAATATCACTAAATTATTGTGTTAGGTCCACAGGGCTGAATACCCTGAGAGGGGGTGAATCAGGGTATGGCTAATTTAAAATTAAAGCCCGTTCCGATCTTGTTTAACTGTTAAGAAAAATACTCTTCTCTCTCTTTTCTTTTTCAAAATATAAATAGAAAGTAAAGCAACCACATGACACAACAATTTTTACTTGGTTCACTGCTAAGGGATACGTCTGAGGAGCATACACCAATATATTTTCAGTCGTACCAAATTCCACTAAACTTCACTAGCTGTGGATTACAAGGTTTAGGCACAATCACTCTATCTCAGGCTCACTGCCTTTAGAAAGATTATGGTCCGCTCACTGCTTTCCCAATGGTCACTCTCTGTTTCTCTCTCTCTAGCTCACTGTCGGTGGAGAGGATCACTTTCTTCCTCTTCCTTCGCTCACTTCTCTGGAAAGGATCCACTCACAGTTTATAGAATTGTAGGTCTCTTCATTATCTCTAATGAATACATCCTCTGTTGTATGTGGATGCTCTGTTGAAGTCCAACTTTCACCCGTAGATGAATCTCTCTTTGCACCGAAGGTATCGGGCAAATTTCCAGCTTCCACGCAGCCCTGAATCACTTCTGTAAATCAACCTTACTTGGTGCGCAAGTCTAATATGGTGCACAAGTATCGGAGTGCAAGTCACAACTGGCGCGCAAGTCTTCCCCAACCACTTGCGTGACACAAGATTCTGCAAATCCAAACTTTCACGACACACTTCCCTTTACGCCCAAACCAATATTGGTGTATAACAAACAATAATCACCCTTCTTCAAATCTGGTGCGCAAGTCCCATTTGCGCAACACACCACCACTTGCGTGACCACCACACCTGTGCGATGGGAGATCTGATTTTTCAAAATGTTGACCTCCGTTCAGAAATGAAGAGGGGTGGTCCAATATTTATAGGAATTTTCAACACCCTGCGTGACGCCATGCAATTCTACCCTCGGTGCGCAAGTCTCGGCACGTAGGTCTATACTTCATTTTCTCAATGGCATTAAGAAAGGAATTCTAAATTCCATGGTTAGAATATTCAAACACATCAAGGATCCCATTTAGAAATAATATAATGTCTCAATAATAGAAAACCTTATATGGAAGCTTTCTATATAATATAATTTTATTATCATGATATCATTAATCAAACTGATTTCATGCTAGTGCCATCAACTTATATGACTAATGTTTCTTCTGTTGTGTTTTTTGGATTTTAAAAATCTCACATAACACAATGGAAATGGATTTATTGAGGTTTTATCAATTACATCAAAAGGAATAAGATGCCAAAAAAAATTAATGAACCAAGGGCACAAATGATTTCTTGTGTTTTTCATTAGAAAAAAATTACAAGAGATACGCACAATATATCCCAATTCATTGTGAACATATGTCAACATGGTTTTCATAAATGAATAGAATTGTGTGAGTCATAACATCCATAAATTATAATTATATTGTATAAGGATCAATACACATGTCTGTAGACTTTAATTTCCAATGACACATATAGACATGGATTTCCTACTAGCGGGTCTTGTTCTTATAATCTCTTACACTGGAAATTAATATGTCCATAAACCATGAGAAGGATAATAAATGTATTATGAGTCACTACCAATTATATTCAATATCATTTGTGTCCTTCAATTTATTTAATCTAGATATAGAACATGTATTTAAGAATATTATCATTGAAATTTTTCGCTCTCATCAATATGGAAAACTGCAATGACCTTTCCAGGTGGCGGTTAGTATTTCGACATTATCACAATCTATATCACACCTAAGAAAAATCATGATGTGATAAATATATTATTTATATTTAAAAAAGAAAAATTTAGGTAATAAAAAAGTGTATAGATGTTTTTTAGGGAACTAACTTCAACTAACTCCCCTTGTACTTGAGCCACTTTTAATAATTTAACACCCAAATATATTAAATGGCATTTGTGACATGAAACACCAAGAGTATAAGAGTATGTATTACCCTAATAATTTTTTATATATTTATATTTTAATGAATTCAATATCTTTGATAGCTTGAAATACTTGCAACACTGTGTTTACCGGAAACACGATACTCTATTAAAATATTATTATCTAAACATGGAAATTATAAAATATCCATTAAATTGGAGGGTATATATAGGAATAACATAATGGTTTACAAATTTATAAAATAAATTCTTTTATTATCTATTTATTTGAAATAAAATAATAACTATTAGACAGAAGAAATTGATTTCTGAAAAACAATATTTTTCAAAAAGATGGATCAGTTGCGCTTTCAACATATAATTTTCAATAAATATATACCAATATTAGAAAATTTAAATTTCAAAATAAAATTAATTTTTTAATACTATATGTCAAAATTATCTTTCGTTGAGCTTAATATAATTTTATGATAATAATTATTTGTCAATCAATTGTGACAAATAAGGATTTTTTAGAAAACAACATTTTCATTTAAATTAATTACTATTGTAAATTTTATTTTAAATAGCTCATAAATTTAAATTAGTCTAATTATTTTATAATTTAAATAATTTGGTTCATTTAAAACCATTTAATAATTAATTTTGATATTAAAACTATCTAAAATTTTGAAGGTTTTGTCTATGGAATAATCTTTTTTTGACACGTTTGTGGTTTTAATTATAAATTAAAATGTAAAAAATATTTGAGTTGAATTTTAAAAAATATATTAAATATTTTTAATAAGAATAATTTTTATTATATATTATTTTTAACTTATTTTCTATCCATAATGAATATTTATGATAGTAAAAAAATATATACTTCAGTTATGGAAAAGAAGGGTTTACTAAGTTAAAAATAAAGACATAAGGGTTAAAAATAATTCAAAAAATCACAAATTCTTATTTTTTGGGTAATATTTTGACCTTATATATTCTTAAGATCTCAATTATCTCATTTTATATCCTTACTTTATGATGAAAATGAGTGTGTAATTCTTTCTTTTCAAAAATTCAATGGGTGTCTTCACCCTCACTTATAAAACACCACCCCACTCCTCTCCTTTACAAACTTCCAAAACCCATTGATTAGAAAAAAAATACCCAAATAACATCATTTCATCCGTGTATTAATCATTTATTACTTTTTCCTTCAAAAATCCAACCTATATGGCTTTTTGTGCAAACCAAAAATAGTTTTATAAATTAGAGGTAACATCATTTACCAAGTATTTTTTATTATTTCTTCAACCACCTCCTTTAAATATTATTAAACCATGATTATATAATAAAATATTTATCATAAATATAATTATGTGTTTTCATGTTAATGTAACTAACTACAACCATATCCTCCTCCCTCAAATGGGATGAAATTGTTGATCATGTGTACAATGGACAACCTCCCCGTGAATCAATATAATTCTTCCTCCATCACCGATTGTCATGGATGGATATTATTATTTATATATTTATTTATATGATATTTCATATATAATTATACACTTTTAATTATAATACCACATAAACATTATTAATTTCAATTCCACAGGGAGTAGTAAAACGTCGCTCGTGTATACAACTAACTACCACCTCGCTGTGCGATGTGATTCATTTTCTACATACAATTTACATGATATGTAATAAGGTTTAATTATAATTTTATATATTATACTCATTAAATTATGATAATTATATAAAATTATATGTCATATAATTTCTTACCTTAGCATCCATTAAATACATGGTAACAATGTATGTGTGTACAACAGAGTACCCCATCACGAATCGATGACATATTTAATTCACAAATTCATTACATGGATGGTAATAAAGGATGTATTCAATTAATATTGTAAATATATTTAACAATATTTTGATTATGTAAAATAAATATATAATCCACTTCTTTTCCCTTTCACTTGTTAAGTAAATGATAACTATGATTGTGCGTACATATGACAAACCATCTCCACCAAGTGATGGAATTCAATATTCATATCAAAAAATCAATAATGATTATAATGATGCATATAATGAAAAATAATTATAATTATAACATTAATATCAATTTTTTAGATGATGGAATAGTTTCCTAAGTTTGAAATCTAGAACATTATGACAAAACATACAAGAGATAATAAGTTAATTAAGAACCGAAATAATATTGATAATGAAAGATTGTTATTAAACAATGAAAATATCTTATGAAATGGATAATATATAATATTGTAAATATTAATATGATTATAGTAGAAGTTAAAAACATATTTTAAACCACTTTAAAGGATATAAAATAGTTATCCGCCTATTTAAAGCATTATATAAAGAGTTTTCTTAACTCAGTTTCCATTCATTATGTTAATTTTCTGCATCATTGATTATTTTACACTAAGATTATGTGTTTAATGACCTTTGATTATATTATTTTTTACTTAAACTTATATTATATGTATTTAAATTTGATAAACATAGTAAATTCACTGATAAATCCACACTTCATTGATTATGTGTCTAATGTCCTTTGATAATTTTAGGTTTTATATCAAATTTTTTATATTGATTTTTATTTTTTACATACAATAAATTCATTGACCAATCTCTACTCTATCTAGATGAACTCTGTTTTTTTTTCTAAAACATCCATATTTGAGACACTTGTTTGTTTATGAAATTCAATTATTCTAAATAATTTATATACGTAGCCTTTATGTAATATATCATGAATCATTCCCACATCATGATAAAATTCCATATTCAAAATTGAAAATTCAAATTCAAAAATTTAAAAACAAAGAGCGGGAAAAACAAGCCACCTGAGAAGAAATCATCACCTTGAAGCCATCATCACCTCTCAGACCTTTTAAACTTGTCACCCTCACCGCCTTCACATTTACTCATCACCATCACTGCCATCTAGGAACCTTCATCATAAAACATCTTATAACCACAACCGTCGACGTAACCGCCAACCAGTCCAAACCACGATCACAGCATCACCAGGAAAGAACATCAATGCGTAGAATCAAATAGGAAAAACATCATCAAAAGAAAAAAATGAGAAAAACGAAGATGGAAATAATGCTACAGAAGCCTTCTGATCCACGAGGCACCTCCGACACCACACGCATAAACCCGAAGAGGAAGAAAAACCCAGAACGTGAAGCCAAGTATTTTTCACCTAGGACTGGAAGACCCAAAAGTACATTAATGGAGAATCTATGTTGAAGGGGACCAATCATATCAGAACCAGCAGCACCTCCCTGAGAAGGAAGCTGGTCATCTCAAAAACTGCAGAAGAACCCTCAACAGATTCCAAAACGGTCAAACCATGGGAATCTAAAGCACGAACAAGGAGGGGTTACTCTAGTAATGAAGACACCGCGAGAACACCATCCATACAGCCAATAACCACATCCTGGAAAAGATTCACAACCTCCACAAAATCCAAAACCCAAAGTCAAACAGTAACCAATACCTCCCCCCTCCGAGTCGTGCCAAAGGCGTCACCGATCCACCCGTCCGAAGCTAAAGATGAACTGACACACACCAGATCCATCGCTAGAACACACCACTGAAACCCCTTACCAAATCCGACGCCCGAAACTAGAAGCACCCCATATCTGAGCTGAGCTAGCAACGTCGACGCAAATCCCCGACCAATGTCGAACCACAAACTCTCCGGATCTGATGACACAACAAAAATATGAAATGAATCTTTTTTTAACACATATGGCATAAATGGTATTTTTTTACCAAGAAAATTATTTTACTAGAAGAATCCTTTATAAATTTATAAGTATATTTTCAAAGAAAGTTATTTCTATATTCTTTATGTCATTTTAAAATTTATTATGAATGTGGAATGATTATTATCCTCAATAATGGTTTTAATCTTATAAAAGTGTTTTCTATTCATCAAAGAAAAAAACCTTTATTATTATGTAATGATTCAAAATTATTTTATGTATGTCTCATACATATATACTTACTTTATTATCCCCTTATTTGGCAGTTTTATACTTTACATATGATCATCTATCAAAAGACTTATTTAAGGATTCACATTGATTATATTATTAGAAAACGTTATACTACTAATTTATTTCCATTCGTAACTATTATGTTTATTCATTATGATTAATGTATTAATGAAGTACACATATTAACATACATGTAATAAATTTGATTGGTTGACCCAGAATAATATAGACCTACAATGCATTGGGTAGTGTTTCAGTCTAATCAGATGTCATGAGAGGGATTAGGAAGTGAACCTAATTTATTATGGGACTCTTTCCACTATGTGATTTTCTCTTGGATGTTATCCTTGACATATTCTGATGTTAGGTTTTATGTTACAACCGTGTTTCCTATGATTCTGTTTTCTTAAGGTACCATGATCTTTATGTTATTCTCCCATGTGATTAATTATGTAAATTCGATTTAATGATATCATGTTATACTTTTTATACAAATAATAGGCTTCCTTATCATGTTTATCCCATTCTTGGGATTTTTACCCTACCCCTTTCTATCATGTATTCCCTAGGTTATCATATGCATATTTTGGTGCTCTAATGGATTCTAGTAGCTCATTATAAGGAATAAAATAAGGATTTCATGTTTTAGTATCCTTTTATATATTAAAACCTAATATTAAAAACACACTAGGAATCTATGATCCTTGTATTGTATTAATGGATAATTATGTCTAGAAATAATGTAAAAATATGTATAAATGGATTTGGTCACAAAAAAAAATTACTAGAGGAAAGGATTAGTTATCCTTTAGAAACTAAGATGAGAAAATAAAAATGATAAACCTATGGATAATTATAAGGATAAGTATAAGGATAATTATATGTATAGGAAAATTTACATTAATTTATGTGATGTTTAGATAAAGTGGTTTTTGAGAAATTAAATTCCTTTCTTGAAAATATAAGTGGCCATCATTCTGGTAAATATGTACCTAGTGAAAATAACTTCAAAAAATGTGTTTCCTTCTTGACTCAAATGTTACCCAACAATAAAAATCGGTCTTACTATGCACCTAGTTTGATATTCCATGGGGATATTCTTTGAAAATTCAAAAACTCTTTACAAACCAATATGATGAACTTGAGAAAACTGTTCGGATAGAAAATCCTAAAAAGATAATTACCATAGATAATGTATATTGAAACCTAGTGTTCATAATTCCAGACACACTTATCATTTATATCTTATTCTTATAAGATTAAAAGTTTTTATTTGGTATATTAATTCATTCCAATATTGTTTCTTTCAAACTTTTTAGGTAATGGTATGGAAAATAAGAAATAATTTCAAAATACAATGTGATGGGAAATATAGTGATTTCCCTAATGATATGCCTAACCTAATGAGAATTATAGTGATATATCTTGTGATAATTCCAAATGAGCGATATCAAATTATGATCAACAACTACAATATAGTACAATTTACAAACACATAAAATAACAGAAAGAAGGGATCCTAGGGAATTTTAAGAACTAAAGATTAGAAAAGAAAACATAATTTGTTACGTATCAAAAATATATGAAGAATAACCTATATGAATATCTCAAATAGTGTGGAATATTTTTTCTATGTGTAATTAATGGTAAAAAAGAAATGAATTTTATTGTAATTCAATTTATTACTTTTGGGGAACTATGGAATTTTCTAAATTAATTCCCTAAACTAAGGGTTTTACCCTAATACAAGGAAGGAACTATTTTATTCCAATCATTGAGGTGAATTATTTACAAATGGGGAATAAATAATTGTTATGTAGAAGTATTTTTATCATTGGTATTTTGGTTATAATAATAATTAAAAAACTAGTATTTATCTCCAATAGTTTTTCATTACGTATTTTGATGTTTATGTTTACTGGTAATAATATCCAAGATGGTGATTTAATGGTAATGTGATAATATCTTGGAAAATAATAACCAGTATAAAAAATTATTAGTTAAAAAATGTGACCAGATGACTCAAGTTATCATTGAATATGATGATCATATTCTTGAGAAACATATATGATCAAAGTGAATTATGAAGATGGTCATCACATAACATTTTCTATATTTTTATAGAAAAAAAAAATCTATCGGACAACCTATTATATCTAGTAAAACCATAGGACCTGAACCCACAACTAAAGGGTAATAAGGGTACAATGCCTACCGCTGACCTATATCATGTACTGATTAACATAACATTACTTTCACTCGGATGGTGTGAAAATTAAATATTAAGTTAATTTTTTCAATATATCATAGGATTATGTAATTTGATTTTGGTGTGACTAATGATATTTTTGGACATATATAATTAGGATAAATTATATATAAGATTTTAGTTTAATATAATGGATTTTTTAAGAAGAATACTATCATTTTTTGGAGATGTAAATTTAAAGGTTATGAGATAAGATTTGGGGATAGAACATTCATTCATGTTGATTTTATTGAGGTTACTTGAAATATAGTGTCATTTGATGGGTGATATTTGTTAAAAATATATATTTCTTTTTAATAATGTTTATTATCTTACCTTATGATAACCATTTTATTTTTTTAAACATAAGGGGAAAATCTTATTAAACAATAATAAATCTTATGTTCTTTTAAAAGTTATTTAAGGGCCTCAAGAATTTAAAAAAATAATATGGGATGTTAATTCCATATGTTATGAGGTGAATTGAAAATTTATTTTAGAATAATGAAATGTTTAAATTTTGTTTTTGAAATAAAATGATATAAGTTAAGTGTATTTTATAATATACTCTAACTTAATAGTTAACGAATCCATCAAATATTTTTAAAGGAACTTATCTTATTACCTTTATATTTGATGAATAAATTGTATTTAAATTCATCATTGATTTATGGCGTTGTGGAAGTTAATTATTTCTTTATCATCAACTTTCTTGTGATCAATGATCTCTACCACTCACCAAAATTGTTTATTATCTTCTTCCATGTTTATATTTTCACTTCCCTAAAATTTTAACAAACATGGAACCCTGGTAATGTTTTATTCGAGATGACCTACTTAATTCCCATTCCATATTTTTAAGTGGAAATTTCATTGACCCTTTTTGCGGTGTGGGTTT
This sequence comes from Viscum album, assembly GCA_963277665.1. Lineage (NCBI taxonomy): Eukaryota > Viridiplantae > Streptophyta > Magnoliopsida > Santalales > Viscaceae > Viscum > Viscum album. The sequence goes on from OY728159.1 coordinate 237,837,655, forward strand.
TCCAAAATGGAATTTTTTATTCCAAACCCTTGGTTACTGAGCACGAGTTTAAATTTTGACAAAGAAATTTATTTAAGGGTGGTAAAATATAACAACCTGATATTTTAAATGGAATATATAAAATGAAAAAAAACATAGAATATAATGTAACACCATGAAAATTTTTAGCATATTTATCATTAAAAAATTTAATATCTTTGGTGGCTTGTGATGCATGCAACACTAGGTGTAAACAAAAAAGAAATACTCAGTTGAAATATTATTTTATAAACAAAGGAATTATAACCTTACTATAAAATAAGATGGTTTTAATAGTAAAAAAATGGTTTAAACATTTATAAAAAAATTAAAAGATTATGTAATAATTTTAAATTAAATAAAATTTATTTAAAATAAAATGAAATGTTTTATCAAAACTATATTTTTCTAAATGGTAGTTTAGTAAATCTTTCTGTAAAAAAATTTAAAATTGTATTATTCACTTTTCAAAAAATTTATTTCTCATGATAAATCTCATTTTTGAAATATATATTTTAAAAAAACATTTGGCTGAATTTTGGTTATTTTTATGAATGGATTTAATTCTGGGAAAATAGTGAAAATATTGATTTTTATTGAAAACAATCCATTCAGTTAAATTGTATTCAAAGGTAAATTATATATTAAATTGGTATTGAAGTAAAATTAGTTAAATTATATTAAAATTTTACAAATTCAGTTTATTGGAATCGATTTCATGCTTTAGTATTATATAAAACGTTTATATTTTTTGAATGTCTTTCTTTGGAAAGAACCCATTTTTTTGACACGTTTGTAAGATAAATTTAAAATTAAATGCAACCAATTATATCTAATTAATTTAAAAAAAAATTTATTAATTATTTTTAATAATAATAATTTGTGATATATAATATCTTCAAAACAATTTTGGACTATAATGAATAATGAAAATAATATAAATATCTAATGTGGTTAAGGTAAAAACTAGTTTACCAAGGGTTAAACTAAAAAGATAAGTAATAAAAATGGTCCACAACATGTCTAATTATTAATTTTTGGTCATATATCGACCATATGAATTCTAATGTTATATAATGGTTAATTTTGGGTACTTCTTCCATAGAAAAAACATGGGTGATATTGTTTCTTTTCAAAACATCCATTTGTGTCCTCTCCCCCACTTATAAAAGGCCATCCACTCTCCTCTCATTCCCAAACATCCAAAACCCATTTTAGATCCATAAATACCCAGTGGAAATAATTTATTACCTCATATAATCCTATGAACCTTGGTTTAGTGAAAAATTCAACACAATATGACTTTTAGTGAAAACCAAAAGAAGTTGTTCGAAGAAGACGTAACGTCCGTAACAGAACATATTGTTTTATTTCTTCCTACACCTCATTAAACAATTTTTGAACTTTTTTAATATAATAACTAAAATATATTACATATAATGAGTTATGGTTTTGTTAATTTCATTACATATATCCATTTACTGCTCCCTCAAATGGGAAATGAAATTTTTGATCGTGTGTACAGAAGAATACAGCCTCACGAACCAATTTAATCAATTTTCCATCACTGCTTCTCTAGAAGATATATCATATTTTATATAATATTTATATATAATATTTATTTTATAATTATAATTATTTATTTATATTATTATATACAACTTCTTACCTTTCATTCCTTGTGGAATATGATAACATCACTCATTGATACGGTAGACTATAGCCTCGCGAAGTGATGTGATTCGTTTTTCGATTACACTTTATATAAGATGTTATAAGGATTAATTATAACCTGATATATTATATTTATTACATATTCATAATTATATAAAATAAATATAGAATAAAATTTCTTATCCTTCAATGTATTTAATAAAATATAGAATCCTTTTTGTATACAATAAACTACCATCTCGTAAAGTGATTTGATTGGTTTTTCACTAATACATAACATTGAAGGTAATAGATTATACATTTATTGAATATGTGTTATATATAAGACATGATATTGATTCTATAATCATAATATATAAAACACTTCATTTCCCTATCACCTGTAAAGGAAATGATAACGTCACTTGTGAGTACATACAGACTACTATCTCCACCAGGCGATGTGATTCATTATCAATGTTAAAAATACAATAATGATTATAAAAAGATATCTAATGTAAATAATGATATTTATAAAATTAATATAATTATTGATATGATGGAATTGTATCCTATTTTTGAGATCTATAACTTTCATGAAAAAACATTTGTGAGAAAATAAGGGAATTAACACTTGAAATAATAATGATAATTAAATTTTTTTATTGCATGGGTGATATGATGTAATAAAAGGGTTCATATATGATATATTAAATATTAATTTAATTTTTTTAATTTAATAACATGTGTAAAACCACTATATAAGAGGTTAAATAGTTCTCCATTAAAGGGAAGTGCTAGGTAAGGGGTTTTCTTAACTCAGTTTCCATTCTTTAGGTTAAACTTCTACTTAATTTATTATGTTATACTATGATGATGTGTGTAAAGAAATATGATTAGTTTTACATACACTTTTTATTTTCATTTTCATTTTATTCACATAATAAATTCAGTTATTAATCCCTATTTCAATTATATGATCTTTGTAAAGGGTTATATTAACTCTGTTTCCATTCATTGGGATAAAATTTTACTTCATTGATTATATTATAATAAGATTATGTGTATAATTACTTTTTATTATTTTATTTTTTATTTAGAATTATTATATATTTATTTAAGTTTGATACACATAATTAATTCATCGATTAGTCCCCACTTCAATGATATGATCTTTATAAGAGTTTCATCTTGAACATTCTTTTTTAGAAACTTGTTATTTTATGAACCAAATTTATTATCAATGGTTTAAAACATCCCTTTTTCATACTATATAATGATTCATTACTACTTCATTATATTTTAAGTTATAATTTTTCTACATTATTCATGGGCTATTTTGATTTAAATTTCATTGAAGTGGTAACGTTTTATGATTCAATCATATTTGAAATGAGAGTATTTATTCTTGAATTACCCTTTTTTATAAATAATTAGATATTTACTTATTAAAAACATTTAATTTAATTTACCACTAGTTATTCATAAAAATTTCATGTAATATTACTATTTTCTTAAACAATAATACTTTAAAATATTGAGAATATTTTTATGAAAATAGACCCCGATTCTCTCTTCGGTCGAAATTCCTTATTCATCGAAATACATTTTTTATAGAAATCTTTTCAAATATGTTTTACTATAACTTTATAAATTCATTTTGACAAATAATTTTTTTTTAAATGACTTAAAATGAATCATTTTATATTTTTTCAATTAAGTTACTTTTTAACTTTTACCAAAAATGTGAAATGAACCTTTTTTTAGTGTGTATGGTGTGAATGTTATTTTCAATTTTGGGGACCATTATTTTATTTAATGATTACTTTATATTTTTACATGGATATTTTCAAATGATAATATTTCCGCAATTTTTTTATGTTTGTTCAAAAGTTTTTTTCATAGTGGAAATGATAATTTACTCAATAATGTTTTAAATATTTTTAATTAAATTTTTATTCATTAAAAATTAAAAAATAATGTTATCTAATGAATCTCAATTCTATATATATTTATCTTATATATATTCTACACTTATTGTATCAATCTATGATGGGTAAATACCTGACTTATGGCCATCAGTCGAATAACAACTTTAAGGAATCTCTTTTATTGTATTATAAGACAATATTATGCAACTTATTTTCTTCCAGGAGTATTTATTATTCTCATACCTAATAATTGATATCCTTATGTGTAATTCATAACCATGTATATACAATTAATTTGATGGGTTATACTGTAATTATATATCAATCTAATGCATCAGGTAATGTTTTAGTATCATGAGACATCATGAATGAGATTAGATAGAAAATATAATATGTTTTGGGACTTTATTGAACATGGGATGTTTTCTTGGAAGTTATTCTTGACCTATTATTAAATCATGTTTTATGTTACTAAAATATTTCCAATGTTACCTTGTTTTTATGATATAAATATATTTAGGATATTATCCTATTTTATTAGTCATTTTACTTGTTTTTTATGATATCATGTTATACCATGGACACATATCATATTCTTCCTTATCATGTTTATTCCCTTACTGGGATTTTTAACTCACCCCATTCTTTCAAATAGTCACCAAGTTATCCAATGAATATTTAAGATATCAAATATATTTTAAAATATCATTATGGAGAATGGGATAATGATGTCATGTTTTAGTTTCCTTTTTTTGTATTAAGAAACTTGTCTTCCAATGATACTAGACTATTATGATCCTTATATTGTATTAATGAATATATATGTCTATAAATCATGTAATAATAAGTGTAAAATACTTTGGTCACTATAAATTAGTTTAATTGCACTATATCTCACATGATATTTCAGATTTGACAGATATAATTCTTTAGTTAATGGGTATAAAAGTTTTATTTTATAAAAAGTCTACTTACTCAGACATCACCCCTTTGAGAAAAATCCTCCTAGAGTAGATAATTACAATGTATGTTCTTTGTCCATTGGTGTGGCCTTAGATATTTTTCTAGAGACACCATTACTATATTATAAAAACATTAGGTGAGACGGTATTTACTTGAAGGTATTACGTCAATCTCACTTATAATGTTTTGTATTCAGAGGGATTATCTGACTATATATAGTGATTTTATATACCCATCATCCACTATAGAATGAATAAAAACTAGCTACATTGAAATCTTCCAGCTCAAAGTACCTCTATTCATAAAAAAACACATCCTAACTACGACTTCAGGTCATTTATTATATATCTGAAAACAAGCATCAGTATAACCCAAAATGACTAGTACCTCATATCCTTCATACAGCAAAAACATATCCATTGTTCTCATCAAATAGTTTAGGATAGGATTAACAGTATACCAGTTTTGTTCACATCCATAATATTGATATATTCCTACCATGAAAAATCAAAAAGAAACATCATGTCTGGTTTATAACATGATATACATGATTGATCCTATTGTTGAATTATATGATATATTACTCATTATATATTCTCCTATTGTGTCTATGGGAAAAATTTTATAGAAAGATGCATACCATGTGACATTATAACCAATCCTTAGTTTTACTTTTCAATACTAAGTCTCCTTAGTATTCAGGATAAGTATGTACCTTATCTTAGTCCGAGAAGCCTCCTAGATCTATCATGAATAATCTTAATCCCAAAAATGTAGGTTTATTCACCTATATCCTCAAAAGAGAATCATTTTTTAACAAGTCCTTAATAGGACGTAATACTTCTATTTCATTTCCAACAAGTAATATTTCATCAATGTATATTATTATAATAATTCATTCATTCCCACCTTACCAATTTTGAACACATCTATCTAAACCATTCTTAATGAACCCAATTATTTTATAGCTTCATCAAACCAAATGTTCCTTGACGTGGATGCTTGAATAAATATATAAATAGATCATTATAACATTCATATATTTTTGGAATCACATTGAGACACCAAATTTTTTGGTTGTATTATATAAATATTTTCCTAAAGCATCTCAGTAAAAAAACTTGTATTGAAACCCATCATTTGAATGTCATTTTCATGGTACAATTCTGTATAAAGAAGATTTATGATTAATTTAAACATAGAAACATGGTCTGATATTTCATCATAGTAAATTCTATGAATTAGTTTAATACATTTTTCCATTATCCATGCTATTATATACTTACATTACCTTCCATGTCTATTTTTCTCTTGAATACCCAATTTCACCTAACATTCCTTACATCAGATGGTGGATTGATGAGAAACCAAAAATTGTTTTCATACATGGGGTCCACTTTAAAATTCATGGATTCATTCCATCCTAAAAATCATGATCCCTCAACTGGATCATTATAGGAGAGAGGTTCTTTATTGTCAACCAGTAATGATTCACCATCTTTAGTGACTAGAAAACTATATATCTTTTAGTTATCTTACATCTCTAATACCCCTATATAATACTATTGTATTAGGAAAAAAATAAACAGAAACATGTGGCTCTAATTCAAGTACAAACTAATGTTATTCCTGAGCATCGTCTTTATCTAAGTTATTCTTATTCCCACTATCCTTATTTTTCCTGATCTCCATATCAAGAAAGCAGGAATTTCTGGAAGCCTTCTCTTTATTGTCTCGAGGGGGTCTTATAGGTAGCTTCCCCTTATTTCCTTATTTTACCCTTTAAATATAAACATCATTCCCTTGGGGATAGTTTACTTCCAGAAATGGATGAAAAAAATTCCATTCAACCCCATACACATGTATGTGAATAACAATTTTCAATCCACTCTATGACTCAAAGGGAATTTTGTTTCCATTTTAGATTGTACATGGTTTTGGGTTTATATCACAGTTTTCAATGCATATAACCAAATAAGTAATTTAATATATTCATGATTCGTTATCGACCATAATTTTTATCGTATGGTATGTTTCATACATTTACTAACACTATTTCATTGTGGTGTGTAAAGTGGGGGAGTTGAGAAAGAATCTCAAACACCCATATAATGGTGATAAACTATAGGTTAAGATATTTACCACATCAGACATATCAAAGAAACATTATCTTATTTCCACATTTATTCTCTAATTAATTATGAAATTATTTTTATTTCTTAGAGGACTCTGACATATATCTCATCAAATAGATATATCCACATCTACTCTAGTCATCAAAAAAATTATAAGGTAACAATAACCTAATATAGCATCTATTTAAAACGGTCTATATAAATTAGTGTCTACTAATCCTAGAAACTCTTTGTACCTTTCATAATGTCCAAATAATGGTAGTTTTTTCATTTTCTAATGTTAACAAGAATAACATCTTTCAAGTGGTTTTATCTCAAAATATTCAAACTACTATTTTGATAGAGCTTTATTAGATCCTTCTTGTTTACTTGAACATGGTGTTGATTCCACATATGTGTGTTATATGATTTATGTGAACATGATTCATTGTTAATTTCCAATACTTGTTTTTCATGATTTAACACATAAATAATGTTATTTAAATATGTCATACCATAACATATGTTGTATTTGTAAATGAAACATCATTTATTACCAATAATGAAAAAAACATCTTTATCGAGGATGGATATAAAAATGATGATTTTTGTGTAAAAATTGGTACAAAATAACAACCTCTTAAAACAAATATCACTCATGTCGGCAATGTAAGGTGTTAGTATATAATGGCTAATGTAGCTAGCCTCACACTATTATCCTACCAAAAATTTATCTCTCCTATAAAAATATTTTGAAATATTCAAGGTTATTATATTTTAATATATATATATATATAATCAAAAAAATATATACAATAACCAATTTATAGATATAGAAAATTACATATGATAATGACTAATACTTAAGATTATCCTTAATTATGGGCGTAGTTCCTCTTCTAGTGGCCTTTATTTCCACATGAAAAACATATTCCTTTATTTTTTTACAACCTTTGGATCTTCTTATTCATCGAAGGATGGAGATCATGAGCATTATACTCGTTTTAATTTTTCCCCTTTTCCATGTTATTTCTTTTCTTGTTCACCAGAATTACCATTAGTTATTTATTCTCCATGTCCGTGATTACTTAGTGAAAGAGATTAATGATTTTTGAAATAATCTTATCATTATTTCTCATGTTATAATTAATAATAAAATTTGATATGGACTTGGGTAGTGGGGAGATTATGATATATGTGCAAAACTTATCATTTAATTTAATTCCCAAGATGTCTAAGTGGTCTATGTACCCAATAATCTTGACTACAAGAGGCCCAGTTGGCATCGAGTCTCCAAGGATTCACGCAAATAGTTCACTAGATATATTGAATCATTGTTTTCTCACCTTCTATTGATAGAGATGATTAAGGTGAGACATCATTCTATAGGCAGCCATGCCCTCATATTTATTTAGAATTTATTCTTTATTAATGGTAGAATGAAACATCACATATATGAGGAATTGTTCAAATGTGTATTATAGAGATAAAACTCTTCTTCATGGGCCTCTTAGCTAGGAATTTCTGGAATAGTTTTTTCTAGAATACATAATTTCCTTTCATGAAATAGGACCACATGAATGTTCGATTTCCATTATTGGAAATTATTGTTAATGAGAAATTCATACTTCTCAATTATGGATCATAGTTATTTGTTTAAATTCATATTTATTTTTGTTTCTATAAATAATAAGGGTGTAATTTTTATTACTATATCAAATATATACAGATAAAAAATATAATATTATTATTCACCCACCATTTTATTGAAACATATTATCACTCACCATTAGATCTATAACATCCTAATTCTTGGAAATTACAGTGTAAAGGATGCACATTCCCCTTCTCATAACCCATACATGGGCTTGACAATATATTTCAAGGGTTTTAAGTAGGAAAAAAATTTAAAATACATTAACTCATTGTTCCTTGAACATTTTAGTGGACTAACCAACCCCGAGATCCTTAATTTTTATTTCCTATCCAATTTAATCATGGTATACAAAGATCCATATGGGTGTTCAACCCTTAATGTGAACTAAGATGTCCCAAAACATCAAATAGGAATTTCCCTATTATTGAATGCTCCATGACTTGGGTCAGTCAATAAAATCGATCTACAATTTGTTTTTCACTTATGCGGTGAATGGAAATATTAACTAAACATATATAATTAAGGGGATTTATCTTTACGTTAAAATTTCCATTTTTTAACTTTACTACATTCGTTTTAATATTAAGTGGATTAACATTGGCATTAGCTATGTATTCGATAAAGTGTTATCCTAATCCATTTTATTTTAGTTATATATTATATGCTTTTAAATTTACTAGTTCATGTGAACAATAAAAAAGAACCATAATGAAATTAACCATGAAACCTGATTGAAAAAAAATAATAAAGTGTTTGTTTAGCTGATTTTACTAATGGTTAGTTTATCTAGTGGATGATAAACTGACTATAAAGATTAGTGAAAACCACCTTGATCCATGAAATTATTCCTGAAGAAAATTTACATTTATCATGTACCTCTAGAATTGGTTTCTCATTGTCGCCAAACATGAACCACCTTCACATTCCTGGGATATTCAACCATTATGAAATTTCTTAACTCAAATGCAAGTGACATGAAATAAATTATTTTCTAAGGGGTTTACCTAAAAGGAAGCTATGGGAATGCAGGCCCTTACATGATGAGAGGGTGGATGATGTGCATTCCTTCAATTTATTTAAATAACAAATTAAACAGAAACCAAAAACATACAATGGTTTTGTATAGGCTCATCATCATCCATAATAAAGAAAAAAACCATTTAATTAAAGAAATTAAATTCTAATCATTCTTATTTAAGAATATTTTATGTCACATCAATTAATTATCTTCTTAAATTAATAAATTATTTTATTTTAATAATAATCTAAACATTCTTGAGATAATCATCCATCATAATTTTATAAAAGTAAAATAAATTTATTTATTATTAACTACGTACAGAACATATAACTTTGGATTAAGTCAATGAGTACCCATCCAAAATGCATAGTATGTACTGTATTTGTATATTTTTCAATCATGCGGCATGTCGAATACAAGACTTATCAAGAAATGTCATGGAATCCAAAAAATTTAGATAAATGAAACATAGATCATATGTTATTTACATAGAATGTAATATTTAAATCCACATAGTGTAATTTATATATTATGACTTATTGATGATATGAAGCTCCAAACATTATGTGGAAATTAATTATACATTTAGTATAAATAAAACCCATCACATGGAATGTACATAGTAAAATAAATGACCCTTAAAACACGTTGAGATATGGTTTATGTTGTAAGATAAATTTATTTTGAATTTTGAATAATTTGGTAATAAATATAATTTGTAAAATATAGATGCACATCTTGTATGGTTCACAATGTCTATTCATGGAACGTCTCTAGGTACTCGGTGTGAATTTTTACCATGGAAAATAATAGGGTACAAAATATGTTCCTGATTAGTATGACATGTAGTCTCTGCATTAAATGATCACCATTCAAGAAGGTTGTGTATGAAAATACATCACCTATCATTCAACAAAGGACTACACTTTTTGATGAATGTTAAACATCAAGTAGATTGTTTAACAAAGCCCCAAGATGGAAAGTTAACACATGGTGTATTTAAATACATAACCCATGTAATAAATTCACAAGGATTGAATTAATTATGGATTAATCCATGAATAATCTTGCTGATTTAATCCTAGGTACAAAGTGGGTATCAATGGGATATACAGTGTGTACTCTTTTGTTATCTTACATGAACTCTAAACATCTCTAAATGAGTTTTTCAAAAGTTATTAATCTAATAAAATATGTAATTTTGATAATATTTGAGACAATGAAGAGGAGGAAGAGTGTATCACAAAATTTCTATTCAATGCCAATTGAAATTTGATTGAAAAATAATGATAAATGTTTAAATAAAAGAATGAAATTTAATTAATTATAAATAATTATCCGACCTCATTGATACCAGAAAAAGGTTTTGGGTTTACTAAAAGTACCAGATTCAGTATGGACAACATAGGTTTTTTCATAATTGATGACTAATCAGAGGTGTACTTCAATGATAAGCACTGTGAATAATAGAATTAAAAATATTTAATTGATGAGAGAAAGATGAAACCAAGATGTAGGATCATCACATGATGATTTGTGATTAATTTTAGAAGATAAATAATAACCATGAGATGAATAACTTCATCATTGATGTGTCTTACAACATCTTTACATCATACAGTCATTTTATTGTAGAAACCATCTGTATATTCCATCAAATAGTGATTCAAATATTCTCCACGAACCTCTGAATGTCGTCAGAGGAATCTTCGAGTTCTATAACATTAGATCTTAATTATGTGTGTCATTTTTTTTATAACTAATTTTATTCCCACATATCCCATGTACTTTAGTTTTTGGAAACCTCTAATAACCTTTATTCTTAACTAAGGATTCTTTATTTAATTTATTTCATCAGAATTTAGCTTATTTATAAGTGTTTTTGCCATTAATTTCATTTAATATGAATTCTAGATGTTTTTATTAAAAATTACTTAAGTCTGGATCAATCGCCAACAAGAAGATTTGGGTTTAGTGAAGAAATTTCTACATGATAATTCATCAATGTAAATCACCAACTTGAAGGTTTTTCCTATGTGAAAATGTCTATGTCAATGTGATTTCTGTTGTGAGAAAATGAACTATGTATAACTATTGCCTATGTGAAACTGTTACGTGGAATAATTGGATTTCAGAATCGAATATGTGGTGGAATCAGTTATTTTATTATCGACTATGCGATTAAAAAGGCCAATTTGATTGATTTTGGAAACACAATTTAAATCATCTATAAGGTTTCAAAATTAAAAAACAGATACATGGAAATCTATAATCATCTATGGCATCTTTTAATCTGTATTAATTACAAATAACAAACTTCAGTAATATTTTAATACTATCGTACAAACATTAAATAATTTATTATCTCTTTATAGCTATAATAATTAATATAATATCCATGTACTTAGACTCGAGATAAATATAAGGATAATTTATTTTTGTTTACTATTTCTGATGTTTTTAAAAAAGGACACCTTTATGATTCTAGATTCTTTATATTGTGTATTGTGGAAATAAAAGAGAATATTTTTCATGCATTCTTAACAATGGTGTTGTTATAGTATAAAAGATCTATTCTATGGAAAATAAGAGATATATAGAGAATAAAATAAAAACCTGTATGCTTCAATATTTTTCATTAATAAAATAGAAGAATCTTTATATTATAGTTCTCTAAGACAACATCCATATGTGATGTTGTCAATAAGACTCACCTTGAAATACATTTGTTTCGTATCATCTCTCATTATATTTATTTCATCTATTATTTGTATCCTACAAATGTGTATTTTATTAGTAATCACTATGATATATTATATTTAATTGTAAAGGATCATAATAATTTAAAGTGAATGGTGTTATTTTAAAAGCATTGTTAGAGTCTCGTTGAAATCTATGGTACTTTTATAACAAGTGTTGAATTCTTTCACTCAGTAGTGAATTCCATGGTAAAAGGACTGGTGGTCCCAAGAAAACGGAATGGTCCAGTGAAAAAAAACTCATGTAGAAAGAATATGGTGTAGTTAACTGGGGGAATTCTATTCCATTAACCACACCAAATCTTTGTGACTATTTATTTTCCTTCAACTTTTATTCACTGTTTCTTATACTAGTTATGATGTTTCCCAGCCATGATCCAAGTATCACTCAGATGGGGTGGTGGTGAATCAGTGATATCTTCTTTCTTTTTTATTTTCTTCATTTTGAAATAACCTTTAACTCATGTTCAAGAGTTATTTCCCTAATAAACACAATCAAAACACACATCTATAGGAACACACGATTTAGAAGGTTCAATACTCAACAAGAGTAGCTTCATCCTTGGTGTCATACAAAAACAATCAAGGACCACACAATCTACTAGAAAATAATACTATGATGTGGAATACAACAAGTAAGATGTACCCTTACACACTTGTGTAGATTAGAAAAAAATACGCAAGTGTGTGCACACCCTTTGAGGAAAAATAAGGAAAAACAATGGTTCAGTTATTCTTAATCACCATTCACAGTTTTATCATTCAAAAAAAATTCTTCTCTTTCTTATCCAGAACGTGGTAATAACTACCTTTCAGACAACTTACTACTTGTGCAGAACTCAAATATTTTTCTCACCATTTTTGGTATCTTACGTGGAACAGTAATTTCATGCCCATAAGATATAGCTTTTTTCATGAAATAACACTTATGTGCAACTTCAATATTGCATGCACATTCTCTTTCCTTCATGCAACCCTATTTCATTCACGAAAGTCCCTCTACAAAAAATTATTTCACACTTCAGAGCTCACAATTTCTCAAAGTGTCGATCAACTAAAATGATATCATTTTTCCTCTTATATATAGGCATCATTGACCCCCATACACAAAAAACCCTGATGTGTCACACAAGATCTAAAGACGTCGCACAACACCCCATTTGACATTGTATTGGGCACATAAAACTTTTTCGCTCCAAACTCATCATTTGAAAACTTCTGGAACATTTTTCACACTTCATGACATTTCCATTTTTCATTATTATGACCTTGAATAATTCCTTTCAAAAGCATTCCGAACACCCTTCAATCTTGCGCGCAAAAAACAATCTCTATCGCGAGTATTTCCTTTGAAGATTTTGATGTTCATTTGTTGTAACTCCACATGGGAGATACATACCATGTCATCTTTAAACAACTTCTTTCATCGTGAACTGTATCTTACTTAATATATTATTTTATCGAACACCTTTAGAATCTTCAAATTTTCAATGGAAAGTACTACAACTTCCTTGTCTTCAAACAACATCATTCTTTCTAATCAATACTAAATATTATTAGCATTACCTTTTATCCCCCATTATTTTAGATGTATTTCATCACAAGTTCTCCAAACTAATTATGATCTTTGTGAAATATATTTCATCAAAGCATCAGCTGATTTTACAAGCCCTTTACAGAGTGAGTCGATTTATCCTCTTTGGCCACAAAAGACAATACTCTGTAAAAGAAAACCCTTATTACATTCTTCTAGATCCAAATTGGTCCTAACAAGTTAAGGAATAAAAAATTATTAATTTATAAAGGGCATGTTTTTAAAATGAATAATTTTTTGGGACTCCATTAACCTGTTACTTGTGTTTTCTAGAAACCTTACCGACCAAAAAGTGGTGTTATAGGTTGTGACTCTTGAGTTCTCAGCAGACCAAGGATGAAACCTAAAGAACATTTCAGAATGAAAACATTCACTAATAAATGAGAAGGTATGTCTATGGTAAGGTAAAATTATTTTGATGTTGATAAATATGGATTCTATTAGGAACATATGATTATCTATCAAATTTTTAACGTCCCAATTTCGGAAGCTGCCCAGAGGCGCCCCATACCCGGTTAGTCACCTGGCCTCAAGAGCATTTACCTGCATGCCAGAGGCTACCGACTAGCAGTGAGGGCTTGGGTGTGATAGTGGCAAAACTATTTCTTCATTGGCAGAGTACACAATGGAAGTGAACAACACACAATAGTGGAAGTAGTAAATATCCAACAATAGTAAACAACATAAGACTGAATAATAAAAAACTGGAGCATATATATATATATAAAATAATATAGGATAATTATATCTTGGAGAACATCCAAAAAAGTCACAATGCTGAATAAAACATTACTGAACCAAGTTACAAAAGAAACAGATAGAAACTCATCAGCATCGCAAGCCTATGCTTGGTCCCATGCTCTCAAGCTCCACAACAAGTCATGTACCTGATGTAGAAGGGTGCTTGCCCTTATCTATACCAGCATCAATATAATCTATTTGGGCCCCAAATTATGGACCAAACAGGGTGTGAGACTAAATCCCATTAGGTAACCACCCGAAGATCTTTCCTTAACAGTCAGTTAATATATTGCAGGTAATAGTACGGGAAGAAGTAAACAATCCATTGTTCCAATATCAAGCAACAACCAATAACAAATATGTAACCCTATGGGATGTACTCACATCAATCCCTTCTAATCCTACCTAACAAATACCAGCAACCCTCTAGGAAGTACACTCAGCCTAACCCCTCTGGTTTGGTCATAAGAATTCATAAAGACTCTCTGAGGAAGAACTTATAGTCAATTCACCTTATAGTCTAAGGTAGTCAAGGACTCTCTGAGGAAGCTCACACGGTCAATTCCCCTTATAGCCCCAAGGTCAAGGACACTTTGAGGAAGCTCACTCAGTCAATTCCTCTTATAGCCTAGGTCATTAAATTAATTCAAAGATACTCTGAGGGAGCTCACTCGGTCAATTCCCCTTATAGTCTGAAGAAGTCAAGGATTCTCTGAGGAAGCTCACTCAGTCAATTCTCTTTATTACCCCAAGTGATTCGAATAGTTCAAAGAATTTCTAAGGAAGCTCACTCGGTCAATTCCACTTAAAGTCTACTACTCGAGGTTCTCAAGGCCCTGTGTAAGTCAACGAGCATAGCAGTGCAATATGGACAAATTAAACCTATAGAACTACATACCTAAATAGTCTACAAAATATCAACCATGTCAGAAGACAAACTCTTCATCCTACACTAACAGGCATGGAAAATAGGCAAGGCGGCCAAACTGGCTAAATAGTACCAAACAGTCGTAAACATAACACTCATGGGAAAAACATCCAAATAATATCAAATCAAACATATTCTAATCCATTTAACCTCTACACAAGAATACCAACATGGTAGGTAAATAACAGGGCTAAAACGGTAAACACACAATACCCCGTGCAAGGGTATTCGTGGAATTGCACATAATACTCAAGGACATTGAACAGAAAGGAACGAACCACCTACCTTGGTGTTGGGAGATCACTATATGTGAACCTCAAGGATTGAAACACCTTAAAATATTGAAGATAAAAAAATGTCAAAACAGTTCAACCCATGATAGCTCACGAAAGAGGAGAAATCAGAAGATGGTGCTCTAGGAGAAGAGAGAACTCAACAATGTGATTCCAATGCAACCGACAGTGTTCGATTTAGAGTATGGACGCACACTTGGGGGTTTGTCAAAGATATGTGGCCATACAGAGCTCTCTATAGAACGTGGACTTAAAGAAGAGCCTTCTGGTGATTAGATGCGATGCCGGTGCATTTAATGAAAAAAATAAAGTACACGATATGTACTTTTTATGTACATGGTGTGTACTCACTATTTCCGTATGCTGCTTTAGGAGGCCTCAAAACACCACCACATGACCGTGTGTGTGGCCACTACACGGCCAGTACACGGCCTTCTACGGCATCGTAGTACAGGGTGTGTACTCATAAAGTACAAAGCGTGTACTTAAAAAGTTTCCAGAATTTCCTCTTCATCCCAAAAACCACCATAAAAGGAAAAAAATACCTGAAAAGAATATAAAGGTTCTTACAAACTTTCTCCCTTAAAGATATTCATCCCCGAATTTCCCTAGCGCGACATAGAAGAAGAAACCCTGAACATATTTGGCCACTGTTCTCATACATCGGCCTCCCTCTCCCAAGTCTCGTCCTATAATTGCATGTGCTACCATAACACTCGTACCAGAGGAACAGACAGGCCATGGAGAACCTTTGTACTACGATCGTCAATTCGGACAGGATGCTCCTCGAAATATGTGTCCACTTCCAAATCAACCTCCTTCAGTTGAAAGACATGAGACGGGTCTGAAAAGTAACATCAGAGCTGAGAAACATGGAATACGTCGTGCATAGCTTAGTACCTCTGAGGTAACTACAAAAGATAGGCCACCGTCCCAACACTCTCCAATACCTCAAACAACCCAAAGTAACTAAGTGAAACCTTACCCTGTCTCCTAATTATTTTGTGCCCCAACCTCGGTGTGACATGTAGAAAAACCTGATCCCCAACCTCAATCTCTAGAGTTCATCTCCGCAGATTAGCATAAAACTTCTGATGAGACTGTGCAGAAGACATCCTCTTTTGTATCAACTCTATCTGCTCTGTGGTCTCCTAAACAAGATGAGGTCCCAACAAAGCTGCCTCTCCTATATCTAGCCAACATAAGGGTGATCGGCATGGCCTACCATACACAGCCTCATAAGGTGTCATCTAAATAGTTTCTTGAAAACTATTGTTGTAGGAGAACTCCACAAGAGGTATATTCTTCTCCCAACAACCTCCAAAATCCAGAATGCATGCTCAGATCACATGCTCAAGAACCTAAATCGTATGCTCGGACTGGCCATCTGTCGAGGGGTGGTAAGATGTACTCAAAAGTAACTGTTTACCCTGTGCCTTATGAAGACCCTGCCAGGCCCGAGAAGTAAAACACGCATCCCTTTCTGAAACGATGGAGTGTAGAACTCCATGAAGATGTACAATCTCTCGGATGTACAACCGTTCCAGCTCATCAGCACTAAAGGTTTCCTTAATCAGAAGGAATTGAGAGACCTTCGAAAGCCTGTAAATGACAACCAGAACTATGTCATTCCCTCATGGAAATATCAGAAAACCGGTCACGAAGTCTATCGTGACATCATTCCACTTCCACTCGGGAACATGTAAATACTGCAAAAGCCCTGCTGGTTGTTGATGCTCCGCCTTCACCTACTGACAGGTGGAACACCTCATGAAAAAACCAGAAATGTCTATCTTCATACCTGGCCACCAATACTGATGGGGTAGATTACGAAACATCTTGGTGACACCAGCATGAACTTCCCAAACTGAAGAATTAAAATCCTACATCAGCTTCTTGTGTACATATGCTGGAACCCATACGCGCCCCTGGAAACGCAAGTTCTCATCCTCGCCTATGGTCCATACAGGAATAGGGTCATCTCCTGAAAAACTATACTATAGAACTAGGACCTCCGAGTCTGATAGCTGCATCATTCACACTCAATCAATAAAATTAGAGGTAACAACTACAGAAGATAGAAACGTCTGCCCCTGATTGTTGTGCACCTCCAGATGCATCTCAAAGAATAGATCCATAAGCTGCCACTCATTACTGGCCTCTAGAACTGCCTGTATCTGATTCCTCCCGCTCAACGCATCATCCACTGCACTGCCCTTCGAAGGTGTATACGCAATCCCGAAATTGAAGTACTGTAGGTACTCAACCCACCTTCTATGTCTCAAATTCAAATCATGATGAGTGAAGTTGTAATTGAGACTCTTTTGGTCAATGAAAACCACAAAATTATCTCCCAGAAGATAATGTCTCCAAAAACATAGGGCATGAACAACATATGAAAACTCCAGATCATGCATCAGGTAGTTCCTCTCATGTGGCCTCAACTACCGAGACTCGTACACAACGACTCCAACTCCCTGGATAAGCACAGCTCCCAGCCTGATACCTGATGCGTCATAGTAATCAGTATAGCTCTTCCCCGACTCTGGAAAGACTAGTATCGGTGAAGAAGTCTACTGTCATGACCCCCTCCCACCAAAGATGCCCCTCCTGAGCTGGAAATGGCGGAAGGTAGAAAATGACCCCCCGAGTCCCACCTCCAGTAGGTCCCGGAGTGGTGACTAGCACTAACGGTGTGAGTTGTTTTACAAATATGGAGGCATTAACCTTTTTATTTATTTAATATCGGGAAATAGGATGATTCAAACACCAAAAGAAAAGGATTAAGTAAATAAAACCAAACTAATCAAACATGCATGTTTAAATAGTTCTGAAACATGGAACAAGTACAAGAAAGCTCAAAAGTACAATACCAAAAGAAACAAGAGTACAACAAACTGAAACAACTCCAACTGTCCCGACTAGTAGGGTCCCGCACGGCCCTGGTAGTCCTCCCGGGAACCTGAATGTAAATATAGGGTGGGCATACAAGTATACTCAATAGGGAAACCTAAAGATCTCGTGCACTAGTGGGGAGACATCCTAATGTCCCGTGAAAACAACAGAAAAAACCAAAAACCTAGAAAGGAATTCTATCCACCCAACCTCACCAGCCACTCTCACCAAAACACATAACAACATATAGTAGTAGTATATAAGGATAAGCGTATTGGGTACCCCCCACCATTTCACACTAGTTAGCTTCTCTTCCTAACGGCGAACGTCCTGATGCTACCACGCTCTTCCCACCCGTACACACCTGGGCCTCATAACCACATATCCCGCCCGCACACACCAGGGCCTCTCTACCACATATCCCTCCCGCACATACCTGAGCCTCACAACCACATATCCTGCCCACACATACCTGGGCCTCACAACCACATATCCTACCCGCAGATAACTGGGTCTCATCTTGAAGATTCTTAGGAAAAGTAAACCTGTCCAAAGAGTCTTGGGCTAAAATCACCCCAATCGAAACCTACCTGAAGAGTCTTAGGTATAAGGTCGCCTCAAGCCATCACAACCAATAGAAAAAGGAATAGTAAGGAGCTAGTAACTAAGGGGAAAACACCCTCTCCCATGAAATGGGAGTGTTCTGCACTAAGTGCTCAACAAGGGTGGGGTGCGATAAAACACAAAGATACAAATGTATATATGTATAAAAAACACACAGCCGAACATAAGTCTTCTAAATAGAGAAACTGAGCATGTGCCTCGGCACTGCTATGTTGAAGCATGCATACAACAAACAACACTAACCCCATTTATGTTTTTATGTTTCAACAGAATTAGTTTATTAGTTCCTTAACTACTGGGCAATTATCCACAACCAACCATATCAATCGTTCGTAAAACATGTCACTGCCATCCAAAAATCATGTTAGGAAAACACAAGAAACACAAACAAGTCCCTTATTATTAACCATCCATCCCCATTGATTTTTATTTCCATTCCTTTACCATGCCCCACCATTCATTAACTCTTCCACTTTTATTTATTATTCACAACCCATAGTTCGTTCACATGAAAACCCATCCCTGCAGCCTCGCTGCCAACCACCAACATAGCATTCACACCAACCCACAACCAAGCCAACTGCAACCCCGCTGCTCACCCAATCCACAATAACCCAAAAAATTCCCCCTTCACATAAATAAACCATAATCATCACCCACATGTTTCTTATTTCAGTTTTGTTCAACCGGGGTGATCACACAAGGGTTCCGGTTATTCATTTAATCAGCCAAATTTACGTGATTAACCAATTCCCATATTCCACAATGTTTCCATCCATAAACGGTCTAGAAAAATAGGGCAACATTTAATTGTGCAAGCAAAGTCCACCAACGACTGTGATTTTCAGTAGGTATAAGCTTATTCAAATCACAGCATAACAATACGATAAATAAAGATAAACATAATAACTTCCCCATACCCATTCTTAAAGACAGTTATTATCTTTATTAAACTGGTTCAAAAGTGTTTCACATAAACAAGAGGGCACCCACCCTGCATGATGCACAATTTAGAGAGATGAAAGTAAGATCCCTACCTCCACAGGTTCTGATCACAACTCTCCCTCGGGTCTACTTTAGAAGACGTTCGTCGACGTCCGTCGCTTCTATCAAATCCCAGCAAAACCTTCTTGGGAGGAAGCTGGGAACGAAAGAACGAGGAGAAGACAACATATCCAAGCTCATAAGTTCCACCTCGTCATTATGATTTCGTGTCCACTAACGAATCATAAATCAATGCTCAGACGAAGAAGTTTTGGAAGAAAAGAGATTTGGAGTCTCTCTTTGGAGAGCTATGCTCGAGAGAATGGGTAGGTGAGGAGTGATTTGAAAATGAGGATAGTCCCCCTCCATTTATAGATGAGAAAAACAAAAGTACACGTCGTGTACTTTCTAGTACATGGTGTGTACTCTGCCATTTCACACGGTCGCCACGCGCCTTCCAGCACGACCTTCAACACGGAACATAGTCGTTGACTGGTCAACACACGATTTGAGGGTAACACGTACACAAGGAGGGACTACATGGAGTGTAGTATGGGCTACACGGTGTGTACTCATTTATTTCACATGGCAATGACACAGCTTCAACACGGAACACGGCCGTTGACTGGTCAACACACGGTTTGAGGGTAATGCATACGCGGGGAGACACTACATGGCATATAGGATGGGCTATATGGCATGTACTCATTTATTTCACATGGCAAGGACACAGATTCAACATGGGGTATACCCGGCGAGGTATTACACAACTTTTACTCACACTACATGGCGTGTAGTTACAAAATTCTGAAAAGTGTGGGAAAAGCCCATTTTACCCTCCAGAACACTTCATGACCTTCTTTTTGACAAAGGAAAGGGCCAGAGAGGTCCGAGCCCTTACATCTGATACCTCTTAAAACATTATCGTCCCTGGGAATTTAGAAACCAACCTAGAAGAACCCAACATGATACCTCTTTGGGATCTCGTTATAACAGGAACTCATCTAACAACCCTTATCATATGTGTTGGGAATTCCTTCTCCTATGTCAAGATATTATCCTCTTTAGGAGGCACTGACTCACCCGCACTGGTTCAATCACATCTGAAGTAATGCGTCTCAATTAAGGATCAGGTTTTTCCCTTTCCCCACACATCCGGACATGTTACAGACTTTCAAAGAACAAGGAAACAAAAATTCTCACAAACGAAAATCCAAGAATTCCATATAACAAAGGTACAGAGTATAACATCAAAACAAATATCAGAAGAACAAAGAAAAACACAACTCAAAACAACTCTGGGTACTGAGTGTGCATCTGATCCTCCCACTCCCATGTTCTCTCCTCGAGGCTGACATGCCTCCACAACACACGAACCAATGAGATGGTTCGTCGATGGAGTACCTTCTCTTTACGATCCTCGATTCTAACTGGTTATTCCTCGGAGGTCTCGTCATATCCCATATCTAACTCTCTCCAATCGATAACGTGAGGTTCATCGTTTAAGTACCGATGAAGCTAGGAGACGTGGAAGACGTCATGAACCTTATCCAACTGAGGTGGTAGGGCAAGCTGATATGCCACCTCACCAACTCGCCTCAGCACCTCTAAAGGTCCAATGAACCTAGGGGAGAGATTACTCCCTTTCCCAAACCATTTTTCTCCCTTTGAGGTTAAACGTTCAAGAACAGATGTTCTCCCACCTCAAACTCCAAGGGCATCCTCCAACGATCAGCATAAGACTTATGTCGGCCCTGAGCTGCTTTTATCCTCTCATGCACAAGATGGACTTTCTCTGTGGTGCTTTGTACTACCTCTGGCCCAAGAGAACCTGTCTCACCAACATCTTCCCATCAAATGGGTGAACGACATGGTTTTCTATACAAAGCCTCAAACAGAGCCATGAAAATTGTAGATTGGCAGCTGTTGTTGTAGGAAAACTCTACTAAAGTAAAGTGTGGCACCCATGACCCTCTGAAATCTAGAACGCATGATCGCAACATGTCCTCCAACGTCTGGATAGTCCACTCTGTCTTCCCATCTGTCTGGGGGTGGAAAGAAGTGCTAAGGCATTGCTGGGTGCCAAAAGCATGTTGTAACCCCCTCCAAACATGTATGGTAAACCGAGTATACCGATATGAGACGATAGACTTCGGAACTCCCTGAAAACGCACCACCTCATCTACGTACCTTTGTGATAAGGTACTCACTGGGCCTGACTCCTTAATTTCTATGAAGTGAGTTGATTTCATCAGTCGATTCACCACTACCAAGATAACATCATAACCACCATGAGCTCTAGGTAGTCCTGTGACGAAGTCCATTGAGATGTCATCCCATTTCCACTTGGGGACATCTAAAGGATGCAACAAACCACTAGGAACACGGTGTTCAGCCTTCACTTGATGACACACTAGGCACTTAGCCACAAACTCCGTCATTGCCCGTTTCACACCTAGCCACCAAAACTGTTCCCAGAGGCCTCGATACATTTTTGAAACCCATGGATGTAGCGCCAATGCTGAGCTATGGAACTCATGGAGAACTCCCTCACACATCGCCTCTAGAACAAACATCCTTCCATGAAAAATCATCTGATGTCAGCTGTCCTCTGACCATACTTCTAGAGTGTTTCCTTGATCGATACGATCCCGCATTACTTCTGCCTCAAAGTCTCCCCACGGAGACTCTTCCACCTGCTGCAATAAGGATGAATGCACTGTTATCTGAAACAAACAGCCTCTAACACCCTCTACCCTTACATCCAAGTGCAAGGCAACCAACTCTACCATCTCTCTCCAAGCATTAGCGGATTCCCGAACCACTTCCTTATGTGACTTCCTGCTCAGGGCATCAGCCACAATGTTTCCCTTACCTTCAGTGTTAGAGATCTCGAAGTCATAGTCTCGGAGAAACTCGACCCATCTCTACTGCTGTAAGTTCATGTCACGCTGGGAGAAGATATAACGTATGCTCTAGTGATATGAGAAGATCACAAAGCGCTCCCCAAAGAGGTAATGTAACCAAAATTTCAGTGCAAACACTACTGCTGCAAGCTCTAGGTCATGGGTGGCAAAGTTACGCTTGTGAGGGCGAAACTGCCTAGACCCATAACAGATCACACCCTTATTCTACATCAGTATTCACCCCAAACCAAGGCCAAAAGCATCACAAAACACCTCATACAACAACCCTTCCTCTGGAAACCTGAGTATGGGAGCACTGACCAACTTCTCCTTCAGGTAGACGAAAGCTTGATGGCACTGCTCGCTCCATAGGAACACCTGGTTCTTCTTAGTCAAAGCCATCAATGGAGAAGCAACTCGAGAGATGTCTGAAACGAACCTCTGACAATAACCTCCCAACCCCGTGAAACTTGGAACTTCTACCACGCTCTTGGGTGCCATCCAACAAAAAACTGCCTCCACCTTCGACAATTCCTCTAACATTCCATGCTGAGACACTACATGCCCAAGGAAGTGTACTTCTTATGTCAAGAACTTACACTTTGACAATTTCCCATAAAGCTAGTGGTGTCGAAGGACTTCCTAGACTGCCCTGAGATGCTCAAAGTGATCCTCCTCTGATCTTGAGTATATCAGGATGTCATCAATAAACACATCGATGAACCGGTCCAGAAACAGTCAGAAGACAAGGTTCTTAAGTCCCATGAACACAACTGGTGCATTTTTAACTCCGAACGACATCACTACAAACTTGAAGTGCCCATACCTTCACCTGAAAGCCGTCTTCGAGATGTCACTGTCCTTTACCATTAGCTGATGATATCCAGATCATAGATCAATCTTAGAAAACCAACATGCTCCCCTTAGCTGGTTGAAAAGATCATCTATCCTTGGAAGGTGGTAACTGTTCTTGATTGTTACCTGATTCAACCTTCGGTAGTCTATGCATAACTTAAGACCACCATCTTCCTTCTTTACGAACAAAACTGGAGAACCCCATGGCGACACGCTGGGTCAAACAAAACCCTTCTCCATCAGATCGTCAATCTGAATTCACAACTCCCACAACTCCAATGGTGCCATCCGGTAAGGGTCCATCGAAATCGGACAGGCACCAGGCTGTAAGTCTATCCCAAACTCAACATCACATTGGGTGGGGGGGGGGTTAGAGTCACAACCTCCTTGGGAAAAACATTGAGGAACTCACCAACAACCTCTAGGACATCCATCATCTCTGTATCAGCGGAAACCACTGATAAACCACCTAACAATGAAAGGAGAGGCTTCACATTCTGAATTCACACCTGATAGCTCCTCTCGCCAACAAAAGATACACGATTCCCATACACGTTAGAGAACACAACCCTTCTTTTGAATCATTCGATGATGGCACTAACATAAAAAAACAGTCTATGGCTAGTATGACATTGTATGGCTGCATCTGTAGCAAAATAAGTTCCCCACTAGAGCGATGTGGTCCCAACGTCATCCCACATCCTCGGAAAACAGAAGATACACTGGTATGGCTTCCAACTGGTGTACTCAGCACCAGGTGTACGGAAAGTCTCTCTACATCTAGACCCAAAGAATGGGTGAGACTGGGTGAAACAAAAGACTGTGAAGCTCGTGAATTGAACAAAGTAGAAACAAGAGTGCTGAACAAACAAATCGTACCTTGCACCACATCTGGTCCTGCTGGAGTTGTCAACTCTACTGCATGCAACTGTCCACGCCCAGGTCTTCTGCCTATCTGATGTTGACCACCTCCCTGACCACGTCCTGGTCGAGGTCCCTAAAGAGAACCCTGAGGTCGGCCTCCTCCTACAAAGTCTGCCCTTGGAGGAGCAGGGTCCTACTGCTACTGGAAGGGCCTCACCAGAAACTGGTTGCGCTTAGGCGGGCGCTAAACCTGCCCACCTCCACCGAACTTAGAACGGGTCAAGAACCAACAATGAATGTGCCCGAAACCTCCACAAGAGAAACACGTCGGTCTTGGGCTCATGAAAAAGGGGAGAGGACCTGAAGATATGAACTGGAACTGCTGGGGCCTACTCCCTACTGGCCTAAATCTGGAAGGTCCTGTCGCAGGAGACCTGCTGTTGACTGCCTTCCCCTTCGACAGACCCGGTTGGATCCCCCTCTCGTGGTGCACCTCCCTGCGAGTGCATCCTCTCTACAACCCCTGCCTTCTTCTATACTTCCAAGTACATCAGAAGAGTGAAGCGGGTGACAACATACTAGAGCGATGGAAGAAGTGCCTCCCCCAAACGTCTCTCCCGAGACTCCTCATCAGGAAAGAGATCCGGAGCAAAGCGTAGGAGATCCTTGAACTTGATCCCCAACTCTCGTACTAACAGACACCCCTGCTGAAGGGAGAGTAACTCCTATCGCTTTTCTGCCTTGACCATGGAATAAAGGAATTCCTCTTGGAATTCCTTCTCAAAGTCAGCCCATGGAACCTCTGTCTCTATCCTCTCTCTAAGGTAGAGCGTCCACCACTGACGAGCCGCACCTCTTAGTTGACTGACTGCTAGGAGAACCGAGTACTCCCTTGGAGCACGGATCAAATTAAAAGTGATCACTAGATCTTAAATCCATCCTTCCATCTCTGTATTGAAAGTACTACCCACGTACTTCTTGATGGTTTTTCGTTGGAAAGAACGGAGAGTCTTCTACCACTGGATATCTTCATCCTCTCGGTCAATCCTCAACTGATCGACCGCCTGAATCTGCGGGGTCTCGGCTGTCTGAGCCACCCGGGGATGACGCCTAGGTGCCATAGCTGTAAGGTAAAAAAAGATCACCTAATCCCAAGTAGTAAGGAAATTTCTCAAGGTTTCATTTTATCATTTTATTCAATTTCATTCCCAGAACACCCAAATAATGTGAAACACAATCATGATGATGCATGTACCTTCCCTAGGGTCTCTACCTCGCAATTAATGTAGTCTAACTTGGTCATTCGGTAGGCTCAGAGTCCTTGCATCAGATCATGGGGGGCCCTAAAATAACCTGTCCTAGCCATTCTTCCATGGCCTATGTCATGCACCAAGATCAGCCAACATTGGTTCCCTATCATCCCATGCAATCCTCACAGTGCCTAACTCCAGACTCCATCCTATCTCTCAACCTCTTCTTATACCATTCTGTCATGACCCCCTTCCACCAAAGATGCCCCTCTTGAGCTGGCAATTGTGGAAGGGAGATAATGATCCCCGAGTCCTGCCACTAGTAGGCCCCACAGTGGCGACTAGCACCAAGGGCATGAGTGTTTTTACCAATATGGGAGGCATTACCCTTTTTATTTATTTAAGACCGGGAAATAGGATGATTCAAACACCAAAAGAAAAGGAAAAAGTAAATAAACCCAAAACAATCCCACATGCATGTTTAAACAGTTCTGAAACATGGTACAAGTACAAGAAAGCTCAAAAGTACAATACCAAAAGAAACAAGAGTACAAAAAACTGCAATAAGTCCAACTGTCCCAACTAGTAGGGTCCCGCATGGCCCTGGTAGTCCTCCTGGAAACCTGAAAGTAAACGTAGGGTTAGAATACAAGTATACTAAGTAGGAAAACCTAAATCTCTCATGCACATGTGGGGAGACATCCTAATGTCCTGTGAAAACAACAGAAAAATCCAAAACCTATCAAGGAATTCTATCCACCCAACCTCACCAGCCACGCTCACCAAAACACATAACAATAGTTAGTATTAGTATATAAGAACAAGATTATTGGGTACCCCACACCATTTCCCACTAGTTAGCTCCTCTTCCTAATGGTGAATGTCCTGACGCTACCACACTCTTCCCGTCCGTACACACCTGGGCCTCATAACCACATATCCTGCCCACAAACACCTGGGCCTCTCAACCACATATCCTGCCCGCACACACCTAGGCCTCACAACCAAATATCTCGTCCCACACACACCAGGGCCTCACAACCACATATCCCGCCCGCACACACCTAGGCCTCATCCCGAAGATTATTAAGAAAAGTAAACCTGTCCAAAGAGACTTGGGCTAAAACCACCCCAACCAAAACCTACCTGAAGAGTCTTAGGTGTAAGGTCACCTCAAGCCATCACAGCCTATGGAAGGAGGAGCAGGAAGGAGCTAGTAACTAATGAGAAAACACCCTATCCAATGAAATGGCAGTTTTTAGCACGAAGTGTTCAACAAGGGTGGGGTGCGACAAAACACAAAGATACAGATATAAATATGTATACCAAACACACAACCCAACCTATGGCTTCTAAACAGAGAAATTGATCACCTGCCTCAACCCTGCTATGTCAAAGCATGCATACAACAAACAACCCCAACCCAATTTAGGTTTTCATGTTTCAACAGAATTAGTTTATTAGTTCCTTAACTACTGGGAAATTATCCACAATCAACCATATCAATCATTCGTAAAACATATCCCTGATATCCACAAATCATGTTAGAAAAACACAAGCAACTCAAACAATTCCCTTCTTATTAACCAACCTGACCCATTTATTGTTATTCCTATCCCATTACCATGCCCCACCATTCATTAACTCTTCCACTTTTATTTATTATTCACAACCAATAGTTTATTCACATTCAAACCCATCCCTGCAGCCCCGCTGCCAACCACCATCATCGCATTCACACCAACCCACAACCAAGCCAACTGCAGCCCCGCTGATCACCCGATCCACAACAACCCACAATACACCCCCTTCACAAAAATAAACCCTAACCAGCCCCCACATGTTTATCATTTCAGTTTTGTTCAATCGGGGTAATCACACAAGGGTTCCGGTTATTCATTTAATCATCCAACTTTACATGAATAACCAATTCCCACATTCCACAAAGTTTCCATCCATAAATGGTCTAGAAAGATAGGGCATCATTAAATTTCACAAGAAAATTCCCCCAACGACCGTGATTTTCATTAGGCATAAAACTATTCAATTCGCAACATAATAATAGGATAAATAAAGATAAAAATAATAACTTTCCCATCACCATTCTTTAAGCCAGTTATTATCTTTATTAAACTGGTTCAAAAGTGTTTCACGTAAACAAGGGGGCACCCACCGCACATGATGAAAAATTTATAGAGATGAAGGTAAGATCCCTACCACCACAGGTTCAGATCACAACGCTCCCACGGGTCAACATTAGAAGATGTTCATCAGCATCCGTAACTTCTGTCAAATCCCGGAAAAACCACCTTGGGTGGATTCTGGGAAGGAAAGGCCGAAGGGAAGACAAAAGATCTAGGCTCAAAAGTTCCGCCTCATCGTTATGATCCTGTGGCCACTGATGGATCATAAATTGGATCTTGGACGAAGAAGTTATCGAAAAAAGAGCTTTGGAGTCTCTCTCGGGAGAGCTCTGCTCAAGGGAATGGGGAGGAGAGGAGTTATTTGAAAAGGAGGAGAGGCCTCCTCCTTTTATAATTGAGAAAAAATAAATTACACAGCATGTACTTTCTAGTACACGGCATGTACTAGGCAATTTCACACGGTCTCCACGCGGCTTCCAACACAGCCCTCAATGCGAAACACGGTCGTTGACTGGTCAACACATTGTTTGAGGGTAACGTGTATGTGGGGAGGGACTACACGGTGTGTAGTATGGGCTACACAGTGTGTACTCATTTAATTTACACGACAACGACATAGTTTCAACATGGAACACAGCCGTTGAATGGTCAAAAAACAGTTTCAGGGTATCACGTACGCGGGGAGACACTACACGACGTGTAGGATGGACTACACGGCGTGTACTCATTTATTTCACATGGAAAGGACATGGATCCAACATGGGGTATAACCGGCGAGGTAGTACACGGCGTGTGCTCACACTACACGACATGTATTTACAAAATTCTGAAAAGTGTGGGAAAAGTCCATTTTACCCTCCAAAACACTTCATGACCTTCTTTTCGACAAAGGAAAGGGCCATAGAGGTCTGGGCTGTTACATCTACCTCCCTTTCAACTCCTGAAATGCTGACTCACAAGAATTTAACCAAAAAAACTTTGTACCCTTCTTATTTAGACCCAGTCAATGGTGCTGCAATGCGTGAAAATTCCTATATGAAATGTTTGTAGTATCCGGCCATCCCTAGAAGACTCCATACCTCAAATTTGTTCTTCATATACTCCCAGAAAACTATTTTTCTCAATTTATCTAGGACTACTAATACTCCTACCTCTCAGATAATATGACCCAGGAAGTGAATCTGATGCATCCAAAAGTGGCACTTTGAGAGCTTAGCATATAACTAATGCTCCATCAGTGTACTCAAGATGATATCAAGATGGGTATCATGGTCATGTAGAGTGTGAGAGTACACCAAGATATCTTCCAGGAAAACCACCACGAAGGAATACATGTTAGGATGGAACACTCGGTTCATCAGTTCCATGAAAACTGTAGGCACGTTTGTGAGACCGAACGGCATAACCATATACTTCAATAGACCATACCTTCTATAGAAGGCTGTAAGAGGTATATCAGATAGTCTAATGCACAACTGATGATAACCAGATCTCAATTCAATAATCGAGAACACCCGGGCTCCTCAAATATGATCAAAGAGATCATCAATCATCGGTAAGGGACATTGGTTTTTGACCGTCAACTGGTTCAGCTTCCGATAGTCCACACAGATCCTGAGGGTTCAGTCTGCCTTCTTTGCAAACTAAACAGGCAAACCACAAGGAGAAGTATCAGGTCAGTTGAAACCCTTAGCCTGCAACTCCTCCAACTGTTTCTTGAGATCCTGCAACTCTGGTGTAGCCATCCTATAAGGTGTAATGGACACTAGTTCCGCTCCTGGCACAAGCTCAGTTTATAATTCTACCTCGCGTGTTGGAGGAAAACCTGAAAAGTCCTCTGAAAATACATTTTTGAAATGATCCATCACCGGAGGAAAGTATAATTGTGAAGTCCCCTGGTCGACCAGATATAGACTATAAATCTAGGTTTTAACTCCCCCCAACCCATGATGCTCTAGACCTTCTCTGCTTGGATGGACATCCCACTCACCCCTATGAAGAAAGGATCCACCCTTTGGTGATACAAAGCTCACCCTACAACAATTACAATCAACGACGGCCTGAAAGTGAACTAGCCAGTCCATACCAAGAATGACATCATAGCCTGTCATCTCTAGGACGTATAGGTCCCATAGAAAGTGACATACACCAACCTCTAGTGGGCACTCATTTCACTGACGTACACTAGCCGTTCTTGCCCCCAATGGTGTGTCTAACATCACAATATTGTCAGTAGAAAAGATACAGAGCCCAAGGCTCTCCACAATAGCAACAGATATAAAGCTATGTGAAGCCGCTGTGTCGAAAAGAGTTGAAGATAAAATTCAGGCTACTAAGATCGTTCCTCGAACTGTAGAGGGTCTGGGATCCTTCCCCTACTGGTTATGCTCCAATCCAAAAGTATGGCATGTTCCATAGCCTTGTGACCCTACCTGACCACTCTGAGCTGATCCACCCTGCTGTCGCTGAAGGATCGGCAACTGACTCCCACGACCACAACCTCCACCTCATCCTGAATGACCGGAAGAACTCTATTTCCTAGACTGGTGATAAACTGGATGTGCTGCTCCCGAATGAAGAGTAATAGAAGAACCCATGTCCCCAGCTACTGGGGAGAAGAGCTGAAAAAAGTGCTGAATGTGACCCATCTTGCTGCAAGATCGGCACTCCACTAGGTCTCTCGGGCAACGTGGCCTCATATGCACTCTCTTCTTGTGTCACTCCTCGGCTTTTTTATTTAATTTTTATTTTAGTATTACTTGGCTTCGGGTCCTTAGGCCAAGGTCCAGGCTGGGTCCTGGATTAATTTTTTTGTCATTTAATATTTTCATGGGTTTCAGACCCATGTGCGTTCACCGCACTGTGGGCGGTAGTCGCGTCCTTAGCCCGAGTATCCATGCAAGTATCTAACAATTAAAAATAAGAAATGTTTTATACAAAGAATTCAAGTTAAATGTTTATGTTGTAAAAATAATAATAATGTTATTATTCAATGAATAGTATTATTATTGAGGAGGTGTCATTATTTTTATTTTATTTTTTTGTTTTTGTTTTTTTATATTATTCTTATTATTATAACTTTTATTAGTTTTATGTTTATAATTGTTATTAATTTTATTATCAATATTTAATATTTTATTGTTATTAATTATTATTATTATTATATTTATTATGGTCATTTTATCTTTTTATTTATGGTTTTATTATTATTGATATTATTTAAAAAGGGAAATGAAACCCTAACCTAATCCCTCAACGCCCACCCTTCCTCTTCCCTGTTCCTACGCGCCACAACCAGACACCCCTGGACCCCTCTTCACCGCCTCTACCTCTCCCCATAAAACCATGTGTGCGCCCTCCTTTTTCCCCTACCAGCGGTGCAACATACCTCTTCTCCCCCCTCCTTCTAGAGGTGCAACACCGCAAGTCTCTGCCTGCAAAATTCACCCGAAGCACCGCCCCCTATTTTATCATGCATCTACACACTCTTGTGCCTCCGCCTCCTAGTTTTCCCTTCCGCGCATGCCACTGCATCCTGGATCTCCCTGCACAGCGTCGCCAGCAGTCCAGCCCTCTATGTTCCAGCAGGAAGCAGTACACCGACTCCCGCCTCCCTACTCTCCCTGCTACGATGCGGCCCCTAGCCACTTTACACCCCTTGCCTACTCCGGTGCCCTACCGCCCCCTTTTCTCCGTGTCCAAGTGGCCACCCAAGGGCCTATTCCTGAAAATACAAGCCTTTATTGGTATATTTTATTTTTCTTATAGTGTTTCTCTCGTATTAACCTAACTTTAATACCTTGAATTGTAATTCGTGCATTATTCTTATTGATTAGAGGGTGTGGTTATTCTGCGGGGTGTGGTTCTACCTTTCTTGAAGTTTAATTCATGAATTATTCTTATTGGGTGTGAATTGTATGTTTAAAGTGGTGAACATGTTTAACTGTTGGGAACATAATTTTTAATGGAAAGCGGTGATGCTTTGTGTGTGAAAATGGGTGTGTTATTTTATAAAATGTTTTGTGGGTTGGTTGTTAGGTGCGAGTCATGTTTCATTGTGATGATGTTGTGTGTTTTATTTTAAAGTGTTTTCTTATGTGAAACTGAGTATGTTTTTGATGTGAACCTTGGTTTCACCATTTGTGGAAGTTTTATGAATTATTCAAATGGTTTATCACTTTATTCATTTGGTGCGTATGATATTTGTAAAGTGGTTAGTGTGTCTAAAGGTCATGATTGGATTCTAATATAGAGTTTGGTTGTGTTTTGATACGTGTTTTGAATGTGATATTTTCAAAACGTGTCAAGCTGGTTTGTTTGCATTGTTTGTTCGTTTGGATCATTTAAAGTCTATGTTTATGTGTTTTTAGTTGTTTGTACAGTTGTTGCAGTGTGTCGGTGAGGAAACCGTGATACTATGATCATCATCTTGTGCGTGCTTGAACGCCTTTTTGAGGCGTGTCACGTCATCATGTTTGAGCTGCGAGTCGATATAGGTTCCCATTGCACTGCTTTTTAAAATTTAAGTTACATTATTTCCTACTATTTTCGCACACTATTTGATCAAATTAAATATTTTATTAATTTTAATAAATGAGAGATAATATATGACAATTGATTTTTAAATGATTATTTGGTGTAAATAGAGCCATTTATTTTATACATGACAAATGAAACATTTTCTTGATGAGTGGATGCACAATAGTGATATAATTCAAGTTTGAAATTTAAACATAATTTAGGGAATTTAAATTATAGTTCTTTTTTTAGTGATAAATGATTTCTTCTTAAGCATGAACAACGGTTTTGGTTCTTTTTAATGTGGTGATTGTGAAATGTATTTAATGCCCATTTGGAAATTTATGAAAAACGATGAAAATGTTTTGATAACAACCCTCCTAGGATAACTCTCATGCCTTGGTTGAAATAGATTGGTTGGGAGGTCTCACTTAGAGGCTCTCGGGTACTTGAGTAGTTTAAAGACAATAGGTTATCCCATGGAGTGGATCGGGGTAATGCTTGTTGTGCTTTATATATATATATATATATATATATGATTGGATGCTCTATTGGAATTAGTTGTCTCACCCACTTTCCAAACACTTCAGATATGGGAATCTGGCATATTGAGAGAATATTCTAAGAATGATTGCTACACTGGTAGGTTATGGTACTGACCAGTGGCCCATTGTTGGTGGATATATTGGGTTTATTACTATGGGATTTTCCCTCGACCTTCCTGAGAAAGGATGGTCTAGCGTATTGTGCGTTTTGATTTCATCGTGTGTGACATGTCAATGAGAATGATTTCTCATGTATTGGTGTCTTCTGGTTTATTCTCGATCTCCTAGGTTCACCCATGTCTGTGAATTTTCAGTTACCTACTGTGATGAATATGGTACTTGTATGTATTTTATTTTCATTTCCCTTACTGTGTAACTACTATAGAGTCTTCAGGCGTAGTGTTTTTACAAGTAAGTGATCTGTGGTTTTAAAGTGGTTTATGAAAACAATTTTCAAAGAATGGTGTTTTATACTTTTTGTGAAAATTGAGAATGTAAACATCACTTCCCCTTTGAAAATATGGTAATGTCTCACTAAAATAATGACTTGGGTTTTTGAGAAATAAATAGGGGCAATGAATCATACTTTGTTTTTGAGTAACATTTAGAAAACCTTACTTTTATAAATTGTAGTTCAAACATGAAATGATGTTTCTTTGATTTTAAAGGTAGTGGATTGGGAATAGATATCAGGCTAGCCTACTGAGTTTTAATACTCACGCCTATAGTTCTTTTCTGTTTTTAGTCTTTGTGCAGGCTACTACTTGAGTGCGCTCGCCTTGGGCGACGCTTGATCATTGAGTTGGAGAGTGACCCGCGAGGTTGCACAGAGTTAGTCCGAACGCCATGTTTGGTTAGTTTTATTTTTCTTTTGTTCTTATTTGGTGGTTTTGTTCGGTTTAATTATTCTGAGTTTCTTTGTATTATTTCTGATGATTTATTTATTTATATTTGGCAAAATCGTTCCCACTTGCTCTGTTTTGATGCCCGACACTAGTTGTCAGCCCGTGGAGATCGGGAATGCCCCTCAGGCCATGTCGTGGGCTGCCTCGGGTGACCG
Organism: Viscum album; assembly: GCA_963277665.1. NCBI lineage: Eukaryota > Viridiplantae > Streptophyta > Magnoliopsida > Santalales > Viscaceae > Viscum > Viscum album. Next base: position 237,871,972 of record OY728159.1, read on the forward strand.
GTTCAGGGTCGACCTGGGTTGGTTTGTAACAAAATGGTATCATAGTGGCCCTTGTTATTTGGGATGTCTGGTAGATGGAGATTAGGACTGTCGCGACTCGAGAGGTAGGTACGAGAAGGACGTCATGAACCCTCGCTCTTTCCGAACCTCGGGTCGCCAGGGGTAGTCTGGGAAATGTGTTCTTGTCTTGTTCTGATTTTTTTTGGATTGAGGGATGACAACGGAAGAAAAACGATGTTACATTGTGATTTTACATGGAGTAGTGACCCATGTGGAGTCCGCGTACACGGTTTAAGTTTTTCCTAGTCATTGATGCTTACTTGGGGCATGACCCACTACTATGTTACTAGGTCAAGCATGAATACTAGTCCCTCCCTTTGGTGATTTTATGCAAGTAGTGTATTGTCTTGGTTCTTGTGGGTGTAAGTGAACTTTTTTAAATGAGAAAGGGTTTTTAAAATGAGAAGTTTTTCTTTTAAATGGCTTCAAATTTGTGAAAGTGGATTTTGAAATAGGAATTTTTGAGTTGTGTTTATATTTTCTTGTTTATTTTGAGCTGGTTGTTTTGGATGAAGGAATTTTATTTGAGGTTTCTTCAGGATGATATCAGTTTTGGCTCTATGTTTTATATGTTGTTAAGACAGTGTCACCCAGAAAGGTCCCTAGAGTTTTTGATAAGTCATGCCCTATTTTTGTTCCTTCTCGGACATTGTCTGTACTTAACAATGATTGGGGTCTGTTAAATGTAGTTATGTGGTTTAAAGAGGTCGAGTTTTCCTTTAGGACATTGGGAACTCCTGAAGCTATCAGAGTGTGTGCCGTTTTGGGAATGTTCGAGGGTCCAACCCTAGATGAACAAGAGTTGCTCGTGCCACCGTCAATGCAAGTTGGAATGACGTGGGATTTATTTAAGTCAGTCTTCGTACGATGGTTTATTTTTGAAGAAATGACGATGAAGAAAATGGTAGATCTCATGTGTATTCAACAAGGCCAACAGACGGTGAAGGCATATGTTTACCATTTCAAGGAACTTGTGTCCTTTTCTACGGAAGTAGCGTCACAGGGATAGATAAAGACTTCCTTCTTCATCAGGGTTCTTCACCCTTAGATCAAGGAGCATGTCCCCCCTTCTATGGACCATCATTTTTAGAAGTTGGTGGATGAGGAGTTTTTAGCTGAGTTGGTCTCTAGAGTGCAAATGGTTGGAAATATAGCATATCTAGCTGCTTGCGAAGGTTACCCTTCTGGTGAGAAGGGTGTGCCAGATGGAACTATTTATAAAAATTACTATGTAGTGGTTCTGGCTTCCAGTTCATCGGACCGTTCAGTGGTGTTCCACCAGTGTGGCCTATTTGGGCACGTGAAGTCGTCATGTCGCATCCCTTCAAAGACGTGTTATCATTGCAGATGTATGGTCCATCTAGAAAAGTTCTGCAGGAAGTGTCACCTGAAGACAACATTGTGGCTGAAGGATTCCCAAACCTGACTGTGAGGTAGGAGATGCTTCAGTCATCAGAACCCCACCATAGGTCTTGGGGTGAAGCTTGCGCGGAATCATGAGTTTCTGGGGGTGTGAAGCCTCGGCTTGGGTTTTGTGTTTCATGTTGGAAATGGAACATTTAAAGTCTTTTCATCCTTTCTTTTTCTTCTGTTAAAGTTTTGTTATCGTTGTATGTTCATTGTTTCATAATGGAGTTATAGTAGACATGTTACATTGTAATTGAACAGTCATGTTTGTCTGACTATAGTTTTTTGAATTGTGCATTTTTCATAAAAGTTGTATGGACCTTGTTTGGGTTGGGTTTAGTGGTGTTTGTTTGGAGATGTAACTGCCTACGAAAGGGTTAAGGCTTGTAGTTTTACTCGGGTTCAATATTGGGATCATGTTCTTCTCGGAGGTTTTTCAATAGTGTTCGACGTTTTTGATCTGGGTCGAGAGTTCAAAGTTTCAGCAGTGGTGTTATTTCGCTTGTGCTATAAAAGTTAGTTTGGATTGGTTGGGAGTCCTCGTGCCCCCCCCCCCCTCTTAGGGTGGTATGTTTGGGTGCTAAATTTCAGACATAGTTGAATTCTTGTGGTGGGGAGAACACTCTTGTGTTCTTCTGTTTTCTTATATTGTGGTTTATTTCAGTTTCAATCGGGCATCGTCTCTTGTTTTATCTATTGTTTGGCTGGGTGACTTTCAGGGGGCAGAAAGTGTCTCTAGTGGGGATAATTGTCACACCTCAACTTTTTATTTAATTTTTCTTTTAGTATTACTTGGCTTCGGGTCCCCGCGCCATGTTTCGGGCTGGGTCCCGGATTAATTTTTTTGTCATTTAATAGTTTTATGGGTTTCAGACCCATGTGCGGTCACCACACAGTGGGTGGTAGTCGCGCCGTTAGCCTGGGTATCCGTGCAAGTATCTAACGATTAAAAATAAGTAAAGTTTTATACAAACAAAGCAAGTTAAATGTTTAATTTTTAAAAATAATAAAAAATTTATTATGTAATTAATAGTATTATTATTAATGAGGTGTTATTATTGTTATTATTTTTGTTTTTGTTTTTGTTTTTTTATATTATTATTATTATTATAACTTTTATTAGTTTAATGTTTATTATTGTTATTAGTATTATTATAAATATTTATTATTTTATTGTTATTAATTATTATTATTATTATATTTATTATGGTTATTTTATTATTATTTTTATGTTTTTTTATTATTTTTATTATTAAAAAAAGAGAAATGAAACCCTAAACTAATTCCTCGCCCCCCCCCCCTCTTCCCTGTTCCAACGCGCTGCACCAAGACACCCCTAGACCCCTCTTCATCTCCTCTGCCTCTCCTCGTAGAACCCTGTGCGCACCCTCCTTTTTCCCCTCCCAGCCGCACAACGTACCTCTTCTCCCCCCTCCTTCTTGCGGTGCAACACAGTAGGTCTCTGCCACCGCGCGCTCACCCTCTTCCCTCGCCTGTGCGCTCTAGTAGGTCACCTTCACCGCTCTTACAATCTCTTGTGCCATCCCCTGTCCATCCAATGCCCTTATGGAACTCACCTGAAGTGTCGCCCCATATTTCCTCCTGCATCTCCCCACTCATGTGCCTCTGTCTCCTCGTTTTCCCTTCCATGCACGCTGGATGCATCCCAGCTCTCCCTTCACAATGCTACCAGTAGTCCAACCCTCTAAATTCAAGTAGGAAGCAGCGCACCGACTCCTGCCTCCCTACTCTACCTGTTGTGATGCATCCCCTTTCCACCTTACACCCCCTGCCTACTCCGGCGCCCTACCTCCCCCTTTTCACCGTGTCCAGGTGGCCACCCAATGGCATATTCCCAACAATACAAGCACTTATTGGTATATTTTATTTTTCTTATAGTGTCTTTCTGGGATTAACCGACCTTTAATACCTTGAATTGTAATTCGTGCATTATTCTTGTTGATTAGAGGGCATGGTTAGTCTGCGTGGTGTGGTTCTACCTTTCTGGTTGTTTAATCACTTTCTCACATACTTGAGGTAGGTGAATCTGTTTTTTTTTAATTAGTCCATATTATGCTTTCATGTTTTCAATTAATTCATTTACTTGATTCGTGCCTCTACAAATTAATTTGTCAACATGCTTTGATGATTTCATGTTTTTTTAGATCTATAAATGTGTTCTTTTATTTTTATTTTTTGGTGCGTTAGATGTTTTGAAGTTGTTTTGGTGCTCATTGTTTGAGAATGGACTCCTAGTGAAGGAAATTGTTATGTTTTTATGTGTTTTGTGATGTAATATTTCAAAGAACTGAGTTTTAAGAGTGTTTGGAAGGTTTGAAATGAACTTTACCAATGTTTTGGCATGCATGTGTGATGGAATTGTATTTTCTGTAGGAAAGGGTGTGTTTTACATTTTGGTTTTGTTTTGGTTATTTTATATAAGTTATTAATCAATTTATTACTGGGTGTGAATTGTATTTTTAAAGTGTTGAACATGTTTAAGTGTTGGGAACATAATTTTTAATGGAAAGCGGTGATGTTTTGTGTGTGGAAATGGGTGCGTTATTTTATAAAAAAAATTTATGGGTTGGTTGTTAGGTGTGATTCATGTTTTGGTGTGATGATTTTGTGTGTTTTATTTTAAAGTGTTTTCTTATGTGAAACTAAGTATTTTTTTATGTGAACCTGGTTTCACCATTTTCGGGTGTCTTATGAATTATTCAAATGGTTTATTTCTTTATTCATGTGGTGCGTATGATGTTTGTATGGTGGTTATTGTGTCTAAAGGTAGTGATTGGATTATAACATATAGTTTGGTTGTGTTTTGATACGTGTTTTGGATGTGATATTTTCAAAACATGTTGAGCTAGTTTTTTTGCATTGTTTGTTCGTTTGGATCATTTAAATTCCATGTTTATGTATTTTTATTTTTTTGTGCAGTTGTTGCAGCGTGTCGGTGAGGAAACCGTGATACTACGATCATCGGATTGTGCATGCTTGCACACCTTTTCGAGGTGTGTCGCGTCGTCTTGTTTGATCTGCGAGTCGAGGTAGGTTCCCATTGCACTGTTTTTTAAATTTTAAGTTACATTATTTTATGCTGTTTGCGCACACTATTTGTTCAAATTAAATATTTTATTAAATTTAATAAATATGAGATAATATAAGACAATTAATTCTTAAATGATTATTTGGTGTAAAAAGAATTGTTTATTTTATACACGACACTTGAAACATTTTCTTGATGAGCGGATGCACAATAGTGAATGAATGCCAGTTTGTATTTTAAACATTATTTATGGAATTTCAATTATAGTTATCGTTTTAATGATAAATTATTTCTTCTGAAGCATGAACAAGTGTTTTGGTTATTTTTAAATATGTGATTTTGAAATGTATTTAATGCCCATTTGTCAATTTATGGAAAACAATGAAAATGTTTTGAAAAAAACCCTCCTCGGATAACTCTCTTTCCTTGGTTGAAATTGATTGTTTGAGAGGCCGCGCATATAGTTTCTCGTGTAGTTGAGTATTTTAAAGGCAATAGGTAGTCCCATGGAGTGGCTCAGGGTGATGCCTATTGTGATTTATATATATATATGATTGGATGCTCGGTTGGTATCAGTTTACTCACCCCCATTCCAAACACTTGAGACATGAGAATATGGCATATTGAGAGAATGTTCTAAGAATTATTGCTACACCGGTAGGTTATGGTACTGACCGGTGGCTCATAGTAGGTGGATATATAGGGTTCATTACTATAGGATTTTCCCTCATCCTGCCTGAGAAAGGATGGTTGAGCGTATTGGGCGTTTTGATTTCATTGTGTGTGACATGTTAACAAGGATTATTTCTCATGTATTGGTGTCTTATGGTTTATTATCGATCTCCAAGGTTCACCCATGTCTGTGACTTTTCAGTTACCTACTTTGATGAATATGGTACTTGTATGTATTTTCTTTTCATTTCCCTTACTGTGTAACTGCTGTAGCAGCTTCATGTGTAGTGTTTTTACTAGGAAGTGATGTGTGGTTTTAAAGTGGTTTATGAAAACTGTTTTCAAATAAAGTTGTTTTATACTTTTTGTAAAAATTGAAAATGTAAGCATCGCTTCCCCTTTGAAAAAAATTCCAATGCCTCACTAAAATAATGACTTGGGTTTTTAAAAATGAATAGGGGAAATGACTCGTACTTTTTTTGAGTAACATGTAGAAAACCTTACTTTTATAAATTGTAGATAAAACATGAAATGGTGTTTCTTTTATTTTAAAGATAGTGCATTGGGAATAGATATCACGCTAGCCTACAGAGTTATAAAAATCACACCTATAGTTCTTTTTTGTTTTTAGTGTTTGTGAAGACAACAGCTTGAGTGCACTCGCCTTGAGCGATGCTTGATTGTTGAGTCATAGAGTGACCTGCGAGGTCGCACGGAGTTAGTCTGGACGACGTGTTTGGTTAGTTTTATTTTTCTTTTGTTCATGTTTGGTTATTTTGTTCGGTTTACTTATTATGCGTTGCTCTGTATTATTTTTTCTACTTTATTTATTTATATTGGGCAAAATCATTCCCACTTGCTCTGTTTTATTGCCCGACACTAGTTGACATCCTGTGGGGATTGGGAACACCCCTTGGGCCATGTTGTGGGCCTACTAGGGTTACCGGTTCTGGTTCAACCCATGTTGGTTTGTGACATCCCGCACTGGTAGCACACCCCCTGGCTACTAGAAAATGCATACCGTCTACTCTGATCTCCTCTTGAAAACTCCCTATGGTGCTTCCTGCTATCATTAGGAGGAATACTAACTCTGAATGTCAAGCCACCCTGGCTCATAGCTCTAGAATCCCTCAGATTGCACTCTATGATCAGTGTATGGTTGACGACATAAGATATTGATGTCAACCTGAAGATGTTCATCTACGATCAAATGTCGTGCCTCATACCATAATCGAACATCCGTGCAAAGAACAACTCATCTCCTGTTGAAATAGGCATGAAACTCTGCATCTCTGTGAAGCTAGAGGAATACTCCATAACAGTAAGAGTTCCCTTCTCTAAACTCAAGAACTCTTGGGCTCAATCGGCCCTCAAGGTCACCAAATATAAGTAATTGTAGAAGATGAACTAAAACTCATCCCAAGCCATATTCTGCTGGCATCCCGACTATGATATCACATCCCACCACATCTTGGTGGAGTCTCGAAGCATGTAGGTAGCTAGATTCACCCTCTTCTCTGGAGGTATATTTAGATTCATGAAAATCGTACTTGTGGCTTCTGGCCATGACTCTATTGCCTGGGGTCTTCCATCCCTTCAGAAAGTGGGAGGATGCTACTGTTGAAAGAACAACGTCAAATCTCCCATCAATGGGGAAGGATGAACCACTCCCTGAATGGTCTGCATCATCCTCAAAAATCCTTCTCTAAACTGTGCATCAGCACCTGTGTCAGGTATAACGGCTGTTGCCAAGACTGGTATGATTGGATGATCTGTTGGAAGTACCTGATCATCCAAGTCCAGTGTTTCATCACTACCTGGAAATTGGCGTACAACCACAGTACATCTCAGTGGCATGACTCTGCAAGGTCAACCGCACACCTTAAAACCAGATTGTCAAGGACTGAAAACTAGAAGTATAAGAAGAGAAAAAGAGAAATAAAGAACTCAAGTTTTACAAAACATGACTACACGAAATATAAAATTCTTACACGGTGTGTTCCATTAAGTCATTTACATGGGCGTGTACTCCTGACTAAACTGGTCGTGTAACACCCAAAACACACAAGGTGTTCTCCTGAAACATGGTGTGTACTTGTATCCTCTTCCCCTGCCCAAGTCCTTCTACATGGTTAAGCCACTCATCTCTCCTAAGACAAGACTACACTGCGTGTTCAAGGTAGACACGACATGTAAAAGACAGTCTTTACCTGGCATGTGTTGTTAGCGATGTGCCCTGACACACGACTCACACTACACGATGTGTTATGTCAGACACGGTGTATACGTGAAAGGATGACACTAACCCATGTTGTTAGTGGCACGGCCGGGTACCTGGGTCAGACTCCATGGTGTGTTCAATACTGACAGAGCGTGTACAACTTAAGATTTTTCCATCTGTGTTGTTAGTTACATGGGCGAACACAGGGTCAATACCACACGACGTTCACAACCGGTACATGAAATGTTCTGATAAAGATTTCCCTATCCCATGTCTCTTCCCACCCGTCCTATTACATGGTTAGAGACTAGATAGAGTTTACATAAATTACACAGTGTGTACTTAAGAAAAACAGATTCTTCCTGAATAGAAGAACACATGGCGTGTAGTAAAAACTACAAGGCGTGTATTCTGGGTTTTTCCGGATAGTAAGCAATACTACAAATACCCCATTTATCGGTGCTAAAAAACGTTTTTTATCAGCGCTATAAAAGCTCTATTAATGCCAGCAAAGATAAAGGGGGTCCCCTTTATCAGTGCTCAAAAAAGCGCTGATAAAGGACCCTTTTATCAGCGCTAAAAAAGCACTGATAAAAGGGGTCTTTTATCCGTGCTAAAACAAAGCGCTGATAAAAGGTTTCATTATCTGTGCTTTTTGTAGCACTGATAAAAGGGTCCATTATGAGCACTTTATTTTTAGTGCTGATAAATGACCCCTTTTATTACCTCTTTTAGAAAAGTAATGATAAAAGTAAAAAAAATTAAAAAATTGAAAAAAATTAAAAAAAATTAAAAAAAATAAAAAAAATAAAAAAAAATTAAAAAAAAATCGGCTTATCGGGGGGATTTTATAGCGCCTGAGCCCCCCTTTTACAGTGATTTTCTGCCCCCCTAAGTGCCCCCATGCACCCTCTACTCCCTTTATCAGCGCTTTCCCCATATTCCCCCATGCACGGGCGCCCCTACCTCTACCAGTATTTGAACCCAAGACCCCCCCCCCCCCGCGCGCCTAAGCCCTTACCACTCCTCTATTTTAATTTGTTTCCCATTTCAGGATATCTCTATATATATATATATTTATATTTATTCATATAATAATATATATTTATATTCATATATATCTCTACTTATATATATATTTAGTTATATTTATTCATATGGTAATATATATTTATATTAATATATATATATATAGTTATATTAATTTATATATAGTTATATTAATATATATATTTAGAGTGAAATTAATATATATATATATATAGTGATACTAATATATATATTTATAGTAATATTAAAATATATATTTAGTTATATATATATATAGTTAGATTAATATGTATATATGTAGTTAGATTAATATATATGTATATAAATATTCATATATTTGTATTTTAAATAAAATGGATATTAGTTATTATTTAGATAAAGATAATATATTTTATATGTAAATATATTTTATTATTTATATTTATAATTAAATTTTTATGTGTGAATATATAAAAAAATATGTATATGTGGTTATATATTTGATTATAAATAGTTGTGCATTATAAAAAATGATGAAATTTCAAAGACATAATATCAATATGAATGTAATACCTTGGAATAAATTCAGTCCCCACAAAAAAAGCCAATAATAACCTCTTAAACAGGGCTGAAAATCCACAAAATGTTAAAAAATCAGGGTACCCTGACTAAAAACTCAATTTTGGAGGCCTTCTAGGACTTTTTGGCCTCAAAAAATGTGAAAAATGCTTTTCCTTAGTCATTAGTGCATATAGATCATCACAGGCTTCGATTTGATATACAATAGAGCTCAAACAAACACCCGGATCAAAAGTTATGGCCGTTTGAAGTTCGAGTTGCGTTTTAAACATATTTTGGATCTATTTTTATTTTTATTTTTATTTTTTTAGTCTTCAGATTGTTATTAAGTGACTATTACTCAATAATAATTAGAAAATTATTAATTAAAAAAATTAATTTTTTTATAATCCATTTTCACTAAATATTGTATATATTAAGTATATTAAGTGTAAATTTATATTTTTACATATCTAAATTATATTTATTAATGATATATTATATTTATATCAATATAACTATATTTATATATTTATATATTAATATATTTTTTTTAATTAAATTTTTTTGAAGTCGACCCATTATCAGGGCTACTAAAAAAGTGCTGATAAAGGGGGTCCCTTTATCGGCACTAAAAAAACACTGATAAATGCGGTACCTTTATCAGTGCTAAAAAATCACTTATAATGGGGTACATTTATCAGTGCTTTTTTGAGCTCTCATAAAGGTACCCCTCTTTATCAGTGCTTTTTTGTTAGCGCTGATAAAAGTGTGGCGGTGGGAAAAACTGTTTTTGTGGCATTGAAGCCTCAGAAACTGCACTGGAACCCAAAAAAACACTGAAACAAACCTTAATGGTGTCAAATTCTGATCTGTGGGGCCTCATACCCCCCGTGAATCAATGTTTAGCTTCTTATACAAGTTATGACATGCTAAACAAGTCAATGATCCACCAAATTCTGGTATGTGAGGGGCCATAACAGCTCAAGAACCAAATTTTTGTGTTCATTATAACAAAACATTACACAACAACACCCTATCAAATAGTAGGTGGTTTATCAAGTAATCTATCACAATAACATGCATATTCTACAAAACATCTATCACAGCAACATGAAATTGCTAACGCGTCCTAGATATCATGGAAATAATTCATGAAATGTGATTTCTAAAAAATTCCTATATGATTCATGAGATGGAATACGCTCATCTCATCGGGTTGTGACATAAATAGAACCTCAACAACATCAACGAAACAACACGATACATGTGAGTCACCTAATGGTGAAAATCAAATCAACTGTAAAATTGAAAACCAGAAAATGTAATAAACGAAGTAGATTGGCTTTTCCCTGTACACATGATAGCTAATTCCAGGAACAAATTTTTACCAAGTACCTATTCCTTCCTATCGCTAGAAAAAGGCTCCAAATAGTAATTTAAGAGAAAAGAGTTCCCGCTGATACCACTTTGTAACGTCCCAGTTCCGAAAGCCACCTTGAGGCACCCCGTACTCAGTTGGTCAGATGGCCTCAAGCGCATTTCCCACATGCCGGAGACTGCTGACTAGCAGCGATGGCTTGGGTGCGATATTCGGGAAATTATGACCTCAATGGAAGAGTACACAACAGAAGTAAACAACACACAATAGTGGAAGTAGTAAACATTCAACAACAGTAAACATCGGAAGAATGGATAATAAAAAACTAAGCACACACATATATATAAAATGATGCATGATATATATATCTAGGAGAACAACCAAACATGTCACAATTCTGAATACAATATTATAGAACCAAGGTACAAAAGAAGCAGATAAAAACACATCAACATCACAAGCCTAAGCTTCGTCCCATGCTCTCTTGCTCCACGGAAGTCAAGTACCTGAAGTAGAAGGTTTCTTACCCTTATCTATACCTACAAAAATATAATCTATTTGGGCCCAAAATCATGGCCCAAATAGGGTGTGAGACTAAATACCAGTAGAAAACCACTCAAATATATGTGCCTAACAATCAGTGAATATATGGTAGGTAAGAGTACAGGAAGCAGTAAATAGGAAAGTAATCAGCAGTAAACAATCCACAGTTCCAATATCAAGAATCAACCAATCACAAACAAGTAACCCCAAGGGATGTACTCACATCCAACCCCTCTGGTCCTACCTAACAAGTACCAATAACCCTCTGGGTAGTAAACTCAGCCTAACCCCTCTGGTATGGTAATTTTAATTCATAAAGTCTCTCGGACGAAGCACTCGATGTCAATTCCACTTATAGTCTAAGGTATTCAAGGACTCTCTGAGGAAGCTCACATGGCCAATTCACCTTATAACCCCAATGTCAAGGAATCTATGTGTAATCTCACTCGGTAAATTCCTCTTATATCCGAGGTCATTCAATTAATTCAAACACTCTCTGAGGAATCTCACTCGTTCAATTCCCCTTATAGTCATAAGCAGTCAAGGACTCTCTAAGGAAGCTCACTCGATCAATTCCCCTTATAGCCCTCAGTGATTCAAATAGTTCAATGTCTCTCTGAGGATGCTCACTCAGTCATTTTCCCTTATAGTCTACTACTCCAGGTTCTCACGGCCCTATGTAGGTCAATGAGCATAGTAATGCAACATGGCCAAAGTAAACTGACATAAATACTTGGCTAAAAATTCAACAGAATATCAAGCATGTCTGAACACAAACTCTCCATCCTACAGTAACATGCATGGAAAATAGGCAAGGTGGCCAAACTGGATAAACAGGACCAAGAAGTCATAAACAAAACACGCATGGGGAAAACATCCAAATCATAGCAAATCAACCATATTCTTATCCATTTAACCACTACACAAGCATACCAGCATAGGAAGAAAACAACAAGGGTAAAACGGTAAACACACAATACCCTGTTAAAGGGTATTGGTGAAATTTGCACATAATACTCAAGGACATTGAACAGAAAGGCACAAACCACCTACCTTAGTGTTGGGAGATCGCTATATGTGATCCTCGAGGCTTGAAACACCTTAGAATGATGAAGATCTACAAAAATGCCAAAAATGTTCATCCCATGATATCTCACGAAAGAGGAGAAATCAGAAGATGGTGCTCTGGGAGAAGGTAGAACTCACCAATTCGATTCCAACACAACCGACAGTGTTCAATTCAGAGGGCGAATGCACGCTCCGGGGTTAGTCAAAGATTTATGGTCGTACGGAGCTCTCGGTCAAACGAGTCCTAAAAGAAGAGATTTGTGGTGATTAGACGCGACCCTAGTGTGTTTAATGAAAAAGGAAGAAAGTACGCGGTGTATAATTTTAAAGTACATGGTGTGTACTTCTTTTACCCATACTTCTATTTAGGCGGCCTCCAAACACCCTCGTACGTCCGTGTGTGTGGCCACTACACGACAAACACAAGGACTCATGCGGCATCACAGTACAGGGCATGTAATCAAAATGTACATGGCGTGTACTTTGAAAATTTCCATAATTTCCACTTTTTCCCAAAAATAATCCGTAAATGAAAAAACATACCTGAAATGAAGATCCAGGTTCTTAAAAAATTAATATTTGTCTAAAGGTATATCTCAATGTTGTGATGTTGTATGAAATTCCAGAAGCTCAACCAGACACATGAGATGTAGATATTGATTCCAGCTATTATTTGAACTCAAAAGATAATAAGGATATTATTTTTTTATTAGGTGAAGATTATATCAAAATAGTTTCTCAATTCCAAACAAAAAAAATTGGACTAGAATTTATGTCTCATATGAAGGTATATTAAATGTGAGATCTTGCAAAAAAATTATATTAACAAAAGTGTGTTTTATATATTTAGAATGATGTAAGGATAGATCATCACCATGATAAATGAAATGATTATAGATATTGTAAGTAATATATGTACTCTAGGAATGCCAATTAATGAGCTAGAAAAATATTTTAATGTGCTAAGTGTTTTAAGACCCAGATAGGGTACATTTCATCTATTATACAACAATCTACAGAAGTGAGTAATTTTTTAATAAATGATCCAATTGGATGTATTTTGATATACTAGGTATATAAGGAAGATGAAGCCTGAGATTATATGTTATTTGAGAAGGATAATTTTCCTTTAAAGTATTAACTTTAAAATATCACATGAAGTGAAAATAAATTCAAATTGTGGAACCATTATATGAAGATAATTAGAAAAGTTCTGACTCAAATAGTTATCTTGATCCCATTACAAGGTAATTTATAATGTTTTAAAATAAGAGAATTTGTTAATGAAAACCTTAAATAAGTACAATATTAACATCTTAAATTAAAAATAAGTTAGATTTAATTCATATTTGAATCTTGGAAATATCAAAACATTTATTCCACAATAATAAAAACCAAAAAAAATTCCAGGAAATATTATTTCAAGAAGGGTGGTTACAAGAAGAATGAAATGAAATCCATGAAATCCGTTTTTTAGTTCTCCAAAAAAAATCAAGTGATGGTTACTCATTAGAATTAGAATCTTAAAATTTTAATTATAATTTCAACATTTTTTTAGGAAAAACCATAATGAGATGCATTCATATTATTCTTCTAAACATGACATTGAATATAAAATTTTAAGTGGCTTTTATGAGTAGTTAAATTAATATTATACCATATGGGAATATACATATTATTGTTTAAAAAGAAATGACAAATATATTATAAAGTCCAAAAATAACTTGATTATGATTAAAAGTATTTGACTAAACAAATTTCAGTTATAAAAATCAATCGTAAGAATCTATTATCTCATGTGTTCAACGTGTAAATAGTATTGAACAAATATAAAAATTATTTCCAGATTTTAAATATTATTCAATAATTTTTAATAAATAAGAAAAAATTAAAATAAAATTCACAAGAAAAATTAAATTTATCAATATAAATTTGGAATGGGATGCTATGTTGAGAAGTTATTTTTTTAGAAAAGTTATTTTTTGCCTATTTCTAAAAATAAGAACCAATTTAAAAATAGTTGTTTTCATTTTGGAGACATGTGAAATAATGCTCAAAATATGATTTGAAAACACATAAATTTAATATAATTATAAATTATTCTATTTCAAGGAATAATTCATTGTCTTTTACTGGATATTACAGAAAAAAATCCAGATTATTTTTCTCAAATCATTCTTTTCTAACATTGTTAGACCCAAGAAAATATGGGTAAAAAATTTTCCTTTTTGATTTATTTTAGTGGAAAATGTCCACGATAATAAAGGATTAGTGGTGTTTGGATAATTGATAATCAATAAATATGATTTTTAATTTCATTAATTTACGTTCCTTATCAATAGTGGATGGAGATTATGTCACTTTTGGTGAAAATTCCAATGGTTGAATTATGGGAGTTGGATCTTTTGGATACCCAAGCATATCCCTCATCAACAAAGCTCTTTATTTTGAAGGATTAAAGCGCAATATGATAATTATTTCTCATATTTGTGATATAGTTTATTTTTTTATTATTCAAATAATATATATCTAGTATTTAAAGATAAAATTATTATAATTATTACACCAAGAAAATGAATGTCTATAATCAAGATTTCAATTATTTGAGTGAACCAAAATTGAAAATCTTAAATTCTAAAAGGGATGTATCTTTCATATGGAGTAAAATATAGGAAAAGTTTAATGTTTATTCCTTGATGAAATTAACTATAAATAATTTAGTGTCATATTTACAATAGCATTAATTGAATAAAAAGAATATTTTTCATGCACGCCGAATGGGAAAGAAAAAAAGTAATATTTTATACTTATTAAATAATATGTTACTTATATACACCAATAAATATTTCATATGGATTTTTTTCGGTCATATAGTGTTAAAATATTAAGATTAAAATACTTGTTTCTATTTTAGTTGATGATTTTTCTAGATTTATTTTCAATTTCTTTTCAAATCTCAAAAGTAAAGTTTTTTTTGTTTTTATAACCATTCCAAAAATGGTTTAGAAATATTTTGATACCAAAATTATTAAATTAAGAAGTGGAAATAGAGAAAATTTTGAAAATAATGAGATCAATGGCTACTACTCGAAACATAGTATCAAGCTTACCTTTTCATCCCCTATTAAACATCAATAAATAGTGTTGATGAGTGGATAAATAGAAGATAATAAGAAATTGCAAGAACAATTTTATGTAAATATAACTTGCTAACTTATTTTTTGGATGAAGCTATGAATACATCATTCTATGAAATAAACACAGTTCAAATAAGAATAATTTTAAATAAACCACCTTATGATTAATGGAATATAAGAAATCCAAAAGCTGTATACATTGAGGTTTTTGGATATAAGGTTTCAATTATAAACGATAAGGATAATATTGGTGAAATTAGATACAAAAACAAAGGAAGGAATATTTCTTGAATATTATTCTACTTCAAAGGAATTCATAGTAATCAATAAAATTTTGAATCTTTTTAAATAATCAACTCATTAAAAATTTGAGGAATGAAGTTCATTTGATAATAAATGACTAAAATTTATTACCTAAGTGATTATTTTGGAATCATGATACCCAAACCACTCTGTGAAAGTAGAAAGGAAGATGAATTAAAACTATATTTTCCAAATATATATTCTAAAAATGTTAGATACTAGTAAATCTAAAAGTGTTCTACCTAGATAGAATATAACCCTTATGAACCATTTATTAGATATAAATACAATAAACTTATAAGTAAGAATTATTTCAATAAGGAGTGTAGGAATCCTTGTAGAGTGTTTTTTCATTTTTATCTCACCTATAACCTAAATCAATAAAAGAATAATTAGTATATGATATTTGGTTTTTAGAAATAAAAAAAGTAAAACAAATTCATGTGGAACATAGTTTTGGAATTATTTGATAGACCCTCTGAATATCCTTTTATAGGAAGATAATGGATTTTGATGAATAAATAGCATTATAATTTTTCGATCACCAGGAATATGTCTAGGAAAGTAGATAAAAAATACATTCAATAAGAAGGTATATGTTATGAGGATACCTTTGAACCTATATCTAAATTAGAATACATTTGGATTCACCTAGATTATACATCATATATCAATTTTTAAGTAAAAATAATGGATATAAAATAATCTTTTAGAATGTTTTATCATTGAGGAAGTCTATGTTTATGAACCTATAGGTTTTAAAAATCCTTATTTTCTTAATTTAGTTTTTAAACATTACAATGCTCTTTATGGCCTTAAACAAGCACTAAGAGCATGGTATGAACATTTGAGTTATTTTATTTTATCAAATTGTTTTTGAGTATGTAATTCAGAGCCTAAATTTTTAAAGAAACCTTCATTTTATAATATTTTCTTATTTCTGATATATGTTGATAAAGTCATCTTTGGTTTTACAAATAAAAAATTCTGTAATGAATTATCAAAATTGATACAAAAAGTAAATTTTATGGAGAATGATTGTTTAGTAAAATTATTTTCCTATTTTTTAGATTTATCAAAAAGAGATTGGGAATTTTTTAAATATAACCAAATACATACTAGACTTACTTAAAATATTTATCCCTAAAATTGATAATGTACAAGTAACTCTTATGAATTATAATAAAATATTTACTTTGATAAAGCTGGAAAACTAGTTGACAACAATATTTATAGAGTAATGATTGGAATGTTATTATATTTATCTTCTATTAGAAAAGAAATTATGTTTTTATTGTGTATTTGAGCTATATTTTATAAAAATCCATAAATAATACAATTTAAAAATCACAAAAATAATTTTAAGGAATTGAAAAGAAAAAACAACCCCTTTCTTACTCTTGAAAAAAATTCAAATATCAATAGAACATTATATTAGAATGCTCATTTTTGTGGTTGTATACTAGATATAAATATTACCTCATGGACCTTCCATTTTCTTAGAAAATTATTATTATATTATTCTACTAGGAAACAACACACTGTTTCATTTTTAGTTGGTGAATAAGAATATATAGACACTGGAAGTTATTAGGCACATGTACTATAGATAAAACTCATCATAATGGATTTTGGATTGAATTATAATCAAGTTACAATTAAATGTGATAATAATAATATCTATCAACATTTATAAAAATCTGATAAGACATCTGAGATAAAATCATATATATTTAAGGAATTATTTCTTATGATATCACACTAAATAATTTTATATTTCTCTTGAATTAGTCTCTATAAAAAATATGTTGGTAGATATTTCAACAAAAAACCATGCATGCGACCATTTTGAATTTATCAAAGGAGAATTAGGTTTCTTGAATTTAATTATTTTATTTTATTTTATTTTATGTCATTGATATCAATTTGTGCTTTATTTTTCAATTTCCATAAGTGATTCACATTTTGGAAATAAAATTTATTTATTTTCAATTTAATTTCATTTATTTATTTGTTATAATAGACCCTAAAACCCATTCTGGTATATTAGACATTAGGGATTCAGGCCCATGACCTAAAACACTAACATTAATTAACCCATTCTCCATTCTCATACATATCATATTTTTGAAGATAAACCATCTCTCTGAACCTCAAACATTTTGATTCCTCTCACATCCTTCAATTGACCTTGTCAGATATTCGATATTTGAAGTGTATGGTTGATGGAAGTTCTAGAACTTATATTAAATCAATAATTCATGAATTATAAAGATTTATTTCTGAAAAATACATTTATATGGCATGGATGAAGTCAACTGAGATGTTACTAAAGAATGTAATTTAGTTTCAAGGATTGGATTTTGTGTTTAATGAAATAAAATATGGATTTCTATTTGAAGAAGAAGTCCATACATTTATGAGTAATGCGGAGTTTTAGTTTAATCAAACTGAGGATATATCCTAATAAAATGTCATATAAAAGAAGTGATGGTTTCATCCATCCAAGTGTCTAAGATGTTCCATTTTTTTGATGAGGGTGAGTTTAGTTTCATTCAAATTCGTGTTGGAATAGACTATGTTTGGCCATCAAAATTGTTTAAGTTTTTTTGGAACCCCTTGTTTTCAAAAGAAACCTATTAAATACTTTCTAGTATAATTGTAAACTTTTTTGTAAGTTCATCAAAACAAGGATATCCCATAGGGATGGTGATATGGAAAAATGAATTGTTTAGTATATGTTTTTATTATACATTATAAAAAAACTATATATTGAATCTGTTGAGTTACATGATGAATTTAAAATATCATTGTTGAATTGGAAAGGGTAATCATATGGAAAACTGTTATAAAAGGCTAATTTCTTCTGTTTTGAAGAGAATATAAGGGGATGTCCATGATGGAGACGTAGTAAAGTATTGAAAAAGTATCACTTTGATTTTTGTCTTGTTATATAAAACTTTTTATTTTTTGGATTCTACTTCAAGTACCATGAATTAAGTAGGTTATAATTATTTTTTCATACAGTGATCCATCTTGTACCTCACTACTGTTGGATACAACATATATAAAAAATATTCATGACTGGAAAGTATCGGAGTTATTACATCCTAGAACTAAACCTACTGTGCTTGAATTAATTCATTTCATAGTTGAACATGTTCAAAGACAATAAGAGGCAACATAGAGCAGATCTACTAATACTATTGAAGAAGATCAACATGATGAATGAATTTTTTAGACACCTTCTTCTATTCCTAGGGAAATGATATTTGAATTTGTGAATAATTTTTCTAATTTTAAAGGAAGGTTTGATACTGAAGTAGAAAATTAGATGGTCAATCTAATTATTCCTACAACACCAACTAGTGGAGGACAAGCTGATAATGTGGTTATGTTATTTTATGAGCATTCTCATAGAAATTTTTCACTATTGCCACCTAGAGTTGACCATGAGGATATTCCCTCTGAAAGTATGATATAATATTTCGTAGTAAAGTTACATTTTTTCAACAATAATGGATGAGTTTGATAATCTCAAAACAAATTATTATGATTTGATGGTGGGTTTTTTTAATAAAATATGAGATCAGATAACTCAAACATTCATTTATTTTTAAACCTGGGTTTTAGAAGCTAGTTGGATGATTAGCTTCCTAGAAATTTCTGATATGGAATATTTAACATACCCCTCATGCTCTGCCTTCTATAGTTATGAGTTTATTTATAAGTAACTGTAATAGTTGAGATCATCAGTGATTCGGTTCAAGGATATATTTTAATCAAGGCTAAATTTAATAAGGTTATTAATTTTGTTTCATCTTAAAGAGATTTTTCATAGAATATTCCTTCAATACTACTATGTTAGTCTTAAGAATTTCATAATGAGTTGAAGTCTTTCAGGACTTAGATAAATGAAACATTACAGACTTTTTTAAAGGTGACGATAAGACTATTTTAATTTACAAATAAAAATAAACATGATTATACTATTGATTATACCATAGAATCATTAGATATTCAAAATTTTGAATTTATATTTGTTCATGTTATGTAAGAATTATGTTCCTAGTCCTCTCAAGTCCATTTTCTGTATAGTGATGTAAATTCCCCTAGAATGTTTCTAGAGTTAAATAAATATATCAAAGGAAAATTAAAAAAACCAATGAATCTATCATGAATTTTATTATATGAATTGATACATACATCAATGATTGTGTTGGTAATCTCAAAAAACTACTTCAATAAATTCTTGAATAATACTTATTTGTTTCATAGAATATAATATATATATTTTCATTCCCCATTAAACATTATAATAAAAACACTCAGATTGTCTCCCTGTGGATAAAGGAAATCCTTTCTGTAGTTGTGGATATTTATGATGATTATTGAGAGGACGAATCATGTTTAGATTGAAAAAGAGCTCTAATAGTTCTTATTCTTGTTATAATATAGATTTTTTTTACAAAACTAAAAGTATAGTTCATTTTTTGATGTTCTTTTAGGAAGAAGGGTCCCTCCTCCAAAAGGCTGAGGTATTAATTCATAAAAATATTATGATAACAAAAGGAGAAAATGTGATATTTTATTACAATAATCCCTATAAAAAGGGAGTAAAGCCTTAGGAAGAGTATCATACTAGGTAATAGGTTTTCCAAACCCAATATTTTTAAGACCATCCACAACCATGTTCTCCTCTTGATAGACATGTGTGATGATGAAGTTGAGAGTCGAAAGGGTCTCTAAGAATTGAATACACTTTTCTACAAGAAACCAAGAGATAATAATTTCACCATTTATAATGGCCTGCACAATAGTAGAAGAGTCAATCTCGATCCAGATATTAGTCTAACCATTAATTTTCACAAAAGAAACAACATATATGATCCCAAGTATCTCAGCCTCAAAAGAACTTGTCACACCACAAGAACTATAGAATCACCCTTTGACAAAGTTATCATGAGGCCTAAAGACCGCACCATAACTCGAAGGACCAGGATTCCCTTTAGAGGTGTCTTCCATATTGAATTTAATCCAAAGGGGTCAATGAGGGATCCAAAACACCTCCATAGTACCCAATGTTAGTCTGAAATTCCCTTTTACACCAAGATTTTTCAAAATCATGAAATCATGAATGTTGTTGTAACATTAACCCAAACAGACATCTGGCACGTCTCTTATAACTGCAAAAATATTCATCAAGGAAATATTAAAGCATTAGCCCATCCCATTATATAATTCATCATTTCTCCTTCTCACACAGTATCAATTTAGGTTGAATCTGAGCCTCCAATTGTTAGTTCTCAAGTTTTGGAATATTTTTTCAATTCTCTGAAATATTTTTTTTACATTTTAATTGAGTAAGATAAGTGAAAGGATTCAAAGTAAAAATTATTGAATGGAATATTTATTTACTTGAAGAGTGTAGTAGATTGAATCTTGAAGAAGCATTTTGTGGATATGGAATCATCACTCACTACTATAGACATTTACCAATTTCAAAGACATTAAGTATTATGTTCTCCTTAATGTTTCACAAAAGTTCATCTTGAATCTTTAGCAGTTTTCTATTAAGTGGTTTGACTTTATTCAATCATATTCATAAGCATATCTCTTTTTTTCTTATAGAATTTTGTAAATTGGATATTATTCCTAGCATAAAAATGTGTTGTCAACTCTTTTTTAAAATGACATGTTAGGGACCTCTTGATCATGATCCTCTTGAATCTCATTGAGGTACTAGAGAGAGAATTTACATGGTTTATGATCCATAATTTGTCTATGAGAAATCAAAAAGAAAAGTATGTTGCTGCTTTAGAAACTGAGTGTTCTCAAGGAGAACCATTTTCTTCTTTAAATTCTTTTAAGAGAAACTTGTCCCAAGATGTAGAAGCCTATGAAATCATTCTAATTCAATGACTTATATAAAATATTCATACATATATTATTATTTATCCACCAAAAAATATTCTAATAGATCATGAATTTGATTCATTATGATTTTTGAGAAGGAAACAAGATCATCAACAATGCCTACTCCAACTACCACCAGAAATGAACCTATATTCATGTTACCTCAACCAAAACCGTTATCTCAGTGTGAACAAATTCATAAACCTGATACTTCTATTGAATATTTTTTTACTGTTATTTTTTGATTGTTTAATGGATGTATATTTTTACCACATAAGGCCTAATAAAATACATCTTCATTCATTTACTCTACTTCTCTTAGGGATTGTTTTTATTTGATGTTTTTGACTAATTCTGTATTGAATTCCATTACTTCCATATTTCACTATTTAGCTTTATAATGGTAATAAAAGGGTGCATTACTCTCAAATTTTCTATATTAAATTTTTTTTCTTCCCTCTTCCCTTCCTTTTTAATGAAAAAATTGGATAACATATATATTTGTTACCCTAAGGTTAATAAAAGGGTGAGAATATTTTTCTATCACATGAGAAGTGTCAAATTAAGGGGGATAAATAAAAGATAAGAACTAATTTTATAAAAATATTTATATATCAGTTAGTGAACAAACAATATTAATCCTTCTTTAAATAACTTGTTTAATTTCAAACTAGTTTAAAAATCATCAAAATGGGGAGATTGTTACACTACAAATGTTGTACCAACATATCCCATGTACTTTTGGTTTTTATTATCTAAAATACCATTTATACATTACTAATGATCCTTTCTTTAAGTGTGTTCATCTGATCTTATCATATTTCTTAGTTTGTCAGTTGTTAAATTAATAAAGTATTCATTATGTACATTTTTGCCAAAAAAATTCCTAAGTATAGAAAAATTACCGACATAATTCCTCTAGAAATATGGAGGAAATGATACTTGTTAATTTATCTTTGTAAATAACCTACACGAAGGACTATCCATCTAAACTATCTTTTGTGGATGAGACCTCTAATCTGAGAAAATTGAATGTATAAATCAATAATCTGTTTAAAAAGGTTATGTGAATTAATTGTCTATGTGAATTGGATTCATGGTGAAATCACCTAAATCATTCCTATGGGATAAGGTTGTATAAAGTCTAATGTGATTCATTTTTTCTACATACATTAAATTTTTTATTTGAATTAAAAAGTAAAAATTTGTTATGTGATAATTTTTAATTATCTACGTCATTCACCAATCTGTACTTATTAATTTTAAAGCACTTAAATGGGATTTTTATTATTCTATATGACATTAAAATGACTTATTAACTCTTTATAGTTCAATTGATAATAATAATATTAAAGTAATGAGATAGGAAAAATGTACAAGAATATTTATTTTTTTGTACCATTTATGAGGTATTTTAAAGCAAAAGGATAGGTCTAGTAAGAATAAATGTACTCAGGAAGAAGTGGTTCAGTGGAGTGGAATAGGGGACTCATATTCCTTGAACCCCTATAAATCACTTTTTTTTCTTTTTATCTTTATTATATTTTCAATTTATTCTTATGATAAGGAAATAATCAAAATTAAGTCGACGCTAAAGAGGGTTGTTTTCTTAGCAAAGAGAATTTTGTAAGACTCAATTCACCCCCTTGTTGAGTCTTCTAAAAACATTATTAACCAAAATTGTTCATATTTTATCACATAAATAATCAATTCAAGGAGAAATCAATATAATATCCCTATAATCAAGAGTGTTGGGGGAGGAGGATCACTCTCCATACATGAGAGAGTTTCTATAGAGGGATCTATCTAGATAATTTGGTGAATTCTCTTGATATTATCGTGTAAAAAAATGGAAATATTTTTATAAATAATACAATTGGGTTTAAATAATTCTTGGGTTAGAAAATAATAATTTCTCATGTGCCATTACTATTTCCTTAATCCTTACAAATGTGCACGTCTATAAAAAATATTATTATTATTTCGTAAAATGCACATATTTATAGAATTAATTAAATATTATATATTAAATTTAAATTATATATATTATTTCTCACTAGACCATTAGAAAAGGTTATTTATTCCTTCACAATATTTATCAGTCCTTGAATAATGACTATTTATTTAATAAATTACTATCAATGAATTATTTTTCAATAAATAAATAAATATTATATCTACTAAATAGAGAATAAATATTTATTAAATATATGAACCATTGTAAATTCTCTTGAATAACTACCGATAGAATATATAAGATCAAGAAAACATTAAACATTATTAAACCATGTATGGGAATAATATTTTTTGAAAATGTAAAATAATGAATTTTATTTTTATTTAACTGAGATTTTGGATACACATAGTGTGCGGCGCTCTAGGTATCTTACTTTGTGGAATTAGGAATGGAAGACCAAAGTCCAAGGATAACATCTTGAAACATGACAAGGCACCCATAAAGAAATAAATTAAGGTCATAATGGCATAAAACCTCATTAAAATGCTTATTATGTAATAAAATCCCTTTATCGTAGTGTCACTAATCATTTTTATCTTAATCTAGTTTCATCAACCTATGTGCTCAGTGTATCCTTCTTTGACATATCTAGAATTAAAATTTTTCACGTAACTCCATGGATAATGATTTATTTAGTTTGTATCATCTCTATCAAAGATAACGAGATGTCAACTTCTATTAAAGAATATAAGGGGAAAATCCTTTTCCCACATTATTCATTAATAAAATATTACTTGTGACACATCCAATATATCATATATCACCATGAAAATATTTCCTCATGGTTTTCATCAATACATTACATTATGTGACTCAAATTATCCATTACTACTAATAATATATTCTAATTATCAATACACATGTATTCATATAGTAATATACAGTGACACATAAATGAGGAATTCCTACCGGTGGGTCTCATTCTTATAATATTCAGCACTAGAAATTATCAAGGGTATACACTATGAGAAGGTAACTCAATGTCGTACGAGTCTCTACCTATGATAGCTTATGTAATTTATTTCCCAAAAATGATTTCATAAAACAATAAAAACATGTATATATATATGAATATTAGCATGGAACTTATGGGTTCCCATCATAGCTGGGAATAGCTACAACCTTTCATTACGATGGTTACTCTTTTGAAATCATCGTATACTATCTTACATGTGAGAATAATCTTGATGTTATCAGTAGTTTATTAATATTAAAAAAAATTAATACTGGTAATCATAATGTGCACATAAGTTGGTTCCAATGTACAAACTTCAATAGTGTGTAGTTTCATTTATAGTTGTTCTATTTTATGACATTATAATAATGTTTTGGGAACTCTCATATTATTGTTATGAGTATAAGTTGTTAGGTGTTTCCATCATATCTCTAATTTTATCAAGTCTGAGAGGGTAAATCTCCCAATATGTGTGTATGATATTCCATTGATTCGTTCCACTAACCCATGTCCTCACATGTCTTATTGATTGATATATCTTATATTTACACTAATTGATCATTTGGGATATCCATTTATTATATTTCCCTTCCACGAGTTATAGATATAGGTTTTAAAATTTTTAAGTCTAAGAAGGGATCTAGTTGTGAGGAACTAAATGTGAAATTATTTAGATCATTTATGTTCCATTTTTTTACATACCCAAGTTTCCAAACACACTAAACCTCAATGATTCTCATGGGTGTATTATTGATAAATTTATTGAATTTTACTCTAAAATGATGCAATATTTATCTATGAAAAGTATGGGTCACTAAAAGGGAATTAGTTACTCCTTGTTGTCTTCGGTGGAATAAGACCTGGTAGGTTATTACCATAGAAATCATAAAAAGATATGATGTATCATATATATACAGAGGATGGTGGTCAGACCGATTATTTTATTAAGTTAATTCACAATAATAAAACTCAATAAGGAGTGAGAGTTGAATCCATTATGTATATTAGCATTTATTAGTTAATAATAACAAGTGACAATAGTTTTAGACTATGATATTATTACAACTGGATTTTCCACCACAGCCCAATAACCTTTCTCATCATCTTTTTCAAAATTCATTTATTTTTTTCAGGTTTTTTCATAACACAAATAATTTCAGAAAAATTACCAATTATATCTCAAATTTCAACTAATTTTTTCACTCCTCTCTCAAGACAACCAATGTTATACCACTAATAATACATTTTACATAGAGAAATAAATTTATTTTCTAATCCCATAATAGAGGACTATCATAAAATTGTTTTGAATCTTGGGAACTGGTGCCAATAATCTATCTTTAAATTCTAATACTGTAACCTCTAATAACCTGTTATTAATTTTTTTGCCAAAAACTAAAACAAAATTACTAGCTATGTAAAGGATTTTAAATTTCCACGATGAATTTTTAAAGCTTCCTTAAAATACTAAAGGGAAAAATTTTATATTCCTCATGAGCCCCACACCATGGAAATGAACCCAACACATATATAAAATTTATGTGCACCAAAATCCATTTATAAAAATAATCTGATTGTTATGCCTATGTTACAAAATGATTTGAGCTAAATTATTTCATGATTTAATTTCTTATTAAATTTCATAGCATGTCAGGTGAAAACCAAAAGAAAATAAATCAATGTGTTCATATTTGTTTTCTCCTCCTTGAAACCAAAGGGAGTGGAAGAATAGAAATTCAAGTGTGGTACATTCCCCTCCTCAAATGAAGGGGTACCCAAATATTGGTTGTACATTCTGTAACATGGTCAATTTCAAAACTGGGAGAACAAAAAAGATTGTTTCTTTTAGGATTCATCTGAAACTCAGAGAGAATATCCTTTTAAAAATAGATCTATTATATTAGGAAAATTTCTGTAGAAACTATCTAGGAT
Source organism: Viscum album (assembly GCA_963277665.1). NCBI lineage: Eukaryota > Viridiplantae > Streptophyta > Magnoliopsida > Santalales > Viscaceae > Viscum > Viscum album. The sequence continues at coordinate 237,898,220 of OY728159.1, forward strand.
TACAAAGTGATGTTTAAGAATACTTTTTATAGTTTACCAAATAAGTATATAGTGGGAAAAAATTCATAATTATTTTACCAATAATTGTGAAAAAATAATAAAAAAATTGAGATTCATAAGATGGGGGGCCACAAATAGAAAAATCACAAGTAGATACCTTGAAACTCCTTGATAAGATAGATCAAAAAACACAGCAGTTTAGAATAGGAGGCACAATAATAGTATAAAATCATGATGTAATATCATCCAAATCATATCTAAAATTAGACATAAAAATGAAGAAATTACTCATCATTTCAAAAAAATATCATTGAATCAAACTAGTTAATTGAAGAACCTTATATGGTTTGTAGTTTATGATAATCCCCAATCATTTACTAACCTATGTGATGAAGAATAGAGCATGGATATTTATGCAATATAACCTCATCTGAGATACCTCCAAAAATAAAATAAAGGGCATAGAGACAATTACCCAATCCAATATAGATTTGGAACTTCTAAAAGAATCAGGCTCAAACCACTTTTCATAACCATTTCAAATAATAACCTATTTTCCAATATCCTCACCACCAATCCTTTCCGTTCTAGAAACCTTAAAAATAATATTATAACCAACCAACCTATTATCCACTCTCCTTCCATGAAAATTTTATCATTTGATCATCCCTAAAATAGTTTCAATCCCCTTTACAACATTAAAAATATGTACGAGAGGATGATCATCATATTGAAATCAAATAATTACGATATTGTTTTTGAAAACATGTGGAAGTATTTTCAAAAAATATATTTATTATTCCATCCCAAAAAGCCCCCAAAGATATGATAAATATAATCCTGAACATTATAAGTTCAAAGGGAATCCCCCTCTAATATCCCATAATCATAAATAAATCAATAATAACATTAAGAAATATAGGCTGAAATTATGAGAAAAATTATAATTACAAACATATTGAAGATGTTATGAAATAAGATAAAGATAAGATAGGTATGAGGATAAGTAAATAAGAGGCCCCTTTGAAAAGGATACAAATATTGAATAAATACCTTACACTTCCATTACCATTGATAAATATTCAATCTAAAAAGATCTTAAGGAAATCACATAAAAAGTGAATTAAAATAACATTCTATAATTTGAGATAAATATCCCTCTTTGTAATCTCTCAAAAAATCCTTATGTATTACATGCGCCTTAAGATAATTTTCATTGAAAAGATAAATATCTAAAAGAATTATTTGGTCAACATTTGATTAATATTATGATCTTTATCACACCAAAAATACCCACAAAAATTGAAGATATAATGATATTTTTATACCTTGAACTATTAGTTCTATAACTATCTAATTCCTTGATGTGATTTAGTTTCTTCTATTAATGTTATTCAACAAATAGATTTCAATTAGTTATTAATAAAATAATTATATCCCAAAATAGTAATGTTACAACAAAAAAAACAAGTCAGTTACTCTTACAGTAGGATTCTTAGAGGATGTGCTAGTTGGTTTGAATGACATCATCATTATAGAAAAATTTTATATACTCAACATATAAAAAGATAGGCACCATTACAATCACCCATAATTTATGATAAACCCTATTTATGTATATCTAAGTAAAATATCAATGTACATGGAGGAATCCACTTAATTATTATTGAAAATAAAATAGTCCACTTCATCCATCTTTGAGTATATAAGGAACCCTCCAGGTGAAAAATCACTTATTACATCTTCCCACATTGAAGAGGCTGGACCCAGTAAAGATCATGGAATATTCTTTGAAACCCTCAATTTAATGAACATTTTAATGATTGAAAATCCCATTAATAGTTATGTTTTATGTATTTTTAGCATATTTGTTTTTATATAATAATAAGAGGTTAATTTATAATAATTCGATGATTTATACATTATATTTCATAAAGAAGAAATCAGTGTATTTGTATGTGTATAGGAAATAAATTCCTTAGAAGTGGGAAACCCCAATATGTTTTAATCATTAAAGTATCCCTTGAATATGAAATTAGAACCTTTAACCACTAATTTAATGTAATTTTACTTTATATAAAGTGAAAATTTAAATAATGTCCTGAAATTTACATATAATATTTTTTAATTATATGAAATTATTTCAATACCGATAAACTTGATGGCATGTGTTTTTGAGGCCCGGAGTAACTGGAATAATCAACTGAAAAATGAAAAGCATTAAATAAATCACGTGATTAGTTTACAAAAAAAAATTGAATAACTCTTAAATGGGTACTCAGATTAGTAATTTGAGGGCATCGTTTCTTTCAAGATAGCGACTTTACCCTAGGTGCGACTTATGTTTAGTCGTCACAAGCCTCCGATGAGAAACCCCAAAAATGGCATAACTATAAATAAAATATTTAAATAAAATTATTCTATTTTTCAAATGATTATAACTCATGAACAGTGATTAAAATTAAATATATGACACTACCTCTAATCTCATTAGTGTATGGTTTCCTTAGGTAGATCCTAACATTGGTTGGCAAGGGCCAACTGTAGAAGTTGGTTTTTAGTTAAAAAAATAATTAAGTAACAATTACTTAATAGTAAAATACTTATAACTCCTAAACACTAACTTGGATTGGAAATTATAGATTATTGTTGAGATAGTGAGGGTGTGTCCCCCTTATGCGGAGCCTAACCTCGACAGGTGCGGGTCGAGGGTGACTGTTAATATTTTTTTGAACTTTTTTAAGGTACGTTCTGTAAATGTTCGAGTGGGTTTTTTTATCTGTTCAACTAGTGCTCGGATAGAATATCTGAGTGCACAATTGAATTCATGCACAAATATTATCTTAAACAATTCTTAACTTCGAATGGAAAGGGTCACATGTAAAATATAATTTTTGGACTTTCCAAAATAAATAACAATAAGTGATTTTATTATTTTCTTCTACAGTTGAGTGACCATTGGTGGAACCATAGTGTAACAATGGTAATAAAATGAATAACAATTAATAACTCATTTATGGGGTTGTATAAATACAATTATCATGTGATTAATTGGTTTATTAATTACGGTTCATTAATTAACCACATTAATGAATGCAATGTGGTGTCATTTCATTCTATTAAATAAATATGTTGAGGAATGGGTTGGTAATCATGGGGAATCTTCTGACGAAGAACTGATGAATTTTCTCTTCAATGGACAATGGGGAATGAATGAAGATCTTTGGAGAAATCAATCAGGGGATCGACGAGCAGTGATAGACATCAAACAACAACGAACGCGTAATTCTTTCCTTCATCCACAACATATTCAATCGAATCTAGGTAGGGGGTATAATTTTTTTATGTGTAAAATTATTCCTCATTCCCATTATTGAAAATACAATGAATGAGGATCAACCGACTAATGGGTTGATCCACGACTTGTTCGTTCTTGCGAGAGGTTTTTGTTGGTCCTTGATTTGGGGTTTTCTTTATCCTATATGATGATCTTTATCCCCCTTGATAAAACACTTATTCGGAGCACAAATTCAAATCCAAACAAGGCTCAGACCCACTTCCTCTGTTGTATCTTGATCGTTCTTCATGGGAGATTGAGAAAAATGGTCGAAAGGCGATTTTGTGTGCTTCGTAGTAAAGGCGGCTACCTGGATGGCCCATAGGCATAGATGGGAAGGAAACCTGACAACTGGAGCATCTTCGGTGTCCCACGGAAGAAGCCTCGAGCATGGGCCAGGTTCTCCCAAAGGGTGGGAACCTCCATCCAGGTCGGACCCGTGGGCCCAACGGGTCGGCCAAGATGAACCCCAACTGGACCGCGACCCAACCAGCCACATTTTTCTAAAACCAACATAACATGAAAACTGGGCATCTGATTGTCGTAGAATCAGTGGAGTGAGTACCCTTATGATGGGGTGATTATTTTTATCTGATTTTCGTAGCATCAGTGGAGTGAGTACCCTTACGATGGGGTGATTATTTTTAGATACTTCACTTGAGTTTTGGTAGAATTGGTAGTGTGGTCGTGATGGATCAGACTCAAATCCAACCAGACCCTTTTTACCCTTTTTCCTGTATCTTACATTCCAGGCATCCGATTGACGTGCAATATATTGTGTTGAAACCCTTATGACAAGGCGGCCCTTTGGGTAACTTATTATAGGGACTTTGTGTATGTTAAGGTATGAATGATGGTATGAGGACCAGAATCTATGGAACTTAAGTGCACCAAGTGCGGGAATCATGTGGCTGGATGTTAAGTGAAGAGAAACCCTCTGTGGATCGACATTAGAGTGACCCTCCATAGATCATCACTAGTGTGACCCTCTGTGGATCAGCAACAGAGCAACCCTATTTGGATTGTAATGATAGTGAGCCTCCGTGGATCATTAGTAGTGCACCCATCTGTGGATCAGTAGTAGTGTGACCCCCTCTGGATCGGTACGGGAGTGACACTTTGTGGATCGGCTGTACTACTACCATTTTTGGATCAACAACATAAACTCTCAACATAATAAATTGATCTATATCAAGACTACTCATATTAATTGTATTTCTCTAAGTTTTATACCGGGTGCCAGCAATGTCTATTACTTTATGCTATGTTGTTGAGGTCTTGATTAGTGGTTTTACCTCTAGGGAATTTTTATTTTTTGTGTTTTACTTCATGGATTACTGAGAGACCTTTAGGGATCTTGGGGTCACTACTGAGTATTTTTATACTCACACATGCACTGGTTTTTCCAGCATATGTTGTGTCTGGTGCAGACGGTCGACGTTTCAACAGAGGTGTTCAGGGGGATGGGACTGACGAATTCTATGATAGTGGACTTTGTGACTTAGGACAATGTGTCTCCCAGTAGGACCAGGTGGGTAATATATACTACTTTGGCTTCCATTAGCTTCACAACTCACACTATCAGGTGGGGTTATCCGCAGATAGACCTCAAAGTTTTCTTTTTCACTTTACTATTATCAGTTCTTTATTGGATTTGTATTCCGGCCCATTTACATTCAATAATACTTACGCACAACCTTGTTTTAGTGGAATAATTGTTTTCCCCCTTTCAGTGTATTGCGATGTGGTTGTACGTGTGTGTGTGTGTGTACATGTTTAAAGGAAATGCATTCCTTTCTTTTGGTTATACTTTTATGGTGCTAGTCACTAGCCCCTGGCCTATGATAAGAGGGCATGGGGTAGTCACAACACAAGCCCCGGGGGATGGGTCATTACAATTTACCATTGCTAATTTATAATATATTATCTACAAACCAAGAAACCTAATTTATTGTAATTTTAATTGAAAATTTTTAGAAATGATATAGAGATTAAGTGATATTATAGGAACTATTTCCAAAATAAATATCCATAAGATTCTTCTTGAAGATGGTTGTGGGCCTATTAGTCTTCCCCAAAAAAGGTTTAATCCCATAATGAAGGATTTTGTTTAAGAATAATAGAAATAATATTTTAAAAATATATATATCAACTGTACCATATCTCACTCACAATGAGTCATCCCCATTCTTGTAGTTTTAAAAAACTAGACTCACCTTTGTAAAGAATGATAAAAATGAGTTAATCACTATGAGAGTTCATAATAGTTGGAGAATCTAAATAGATGATTAGAAGTTGATTCAGGTCACTAGGAAGAATTATTTCCCAACCCCATTAATTGACTATATCTAGGATATATTTTATATTACAACTCACTAATTTTTGATATATTGTTTTTTGACATACTTTTATGTACCCATTCCTCTACTAGCAAAAGAGACAATTATCCTTACATTTTCCTTTAGTACCTTCATGCATAGGAGAATGAAATTTTGGATTATTTAATTATCTAGGTATATTTCATAGGTTTATGATATGTATATTAATATATCTCATTGAAGACTTAATGGATCTCTTTTTTAATGATTTCATTATTTCCTGTTAATTATTTTGATCATTTCTTGAGAAATATAGAAGATGTTTTTTAAAGATTTCAAATAAAAGAACCTTTTTCATAATTTTTAAATGTGTAATATTATAATGGAAATAAGAATCTTCCATTTGAATTCCATTTTACAAAAACTAATTGAGGTGGATAAATCTAAAATTTAAGTAATAAATTCTTTTATTTACCCAACTTATATAAGCATATTATATATTTTCAATGATATTAATCTAATAATAGAATTATCATCTAGGAAATTATTAATATTACTATCCAAATATTTTGGTTACTTATAAATAAGGATTATTTTTATTTGTATGTTGGGTATAAGGATGGTATAAGTGAATTTAATAGTTGATTAATCTCACAATAAGTGATGCATCTTCCAAAATTAGTGTAGCCCTTTTAGTTATTTTATGATGCTTCCAACCATGATGTTGGAGTATCTTTTTCATAAATAAGTGAGGGAAGAAAAAAATTAATTAAATATGATTATAAAACAAAATATTCTATAAAACTCAATTAACAAAACATAAAAAAAAAGTTTTTATAAATTTTATTTTCCTGGGATAAATCCAGAACTAATTTTTTTTGGAATAAATGTTTTTCTCGGATCATGTAATACTTAAAAAAATTTATAATGAAAGTCAAATTAAAATAGAGTATAGTTATAAAAATGTTATTAATCCAAGAGTATAACCTAGAAATTAATAATGGGATGGTAGAGGCAAACCATGTAGGTGACCACATCATTTTGATTACCAATACTACTGATATAGAGATTCTAGTCAAAGATTTATTTAATGAACACATACATGAGAGTGGTTTTAATTGAATTAATAAAAGGTTCATTGATATACATACATGGTGAAGATATTTATTAACTTCTCAAGAATCAACCTTCATTAATTTCCAAAAAAAATTATTAAATAAGTTTCGTGATATGATATTTTCTAGGATTCGTACCTTTTCATAATCTGTAATGATCATGTTATATAAATGTTCTCCCCTAAGAGTGAAATTAAATATATTTTCAAATATATTCATTCGTTATCTTATGGGGGATACATTGGCCCTAAAAATAAAATAAGGAAAGTATTAGAATATGGAATTTATTTTCCTACTATATCTAATGATTCACGTGATTTTTTATTTCAAAAATTCGATAAAGTTCAAATCACAGGAGTCTTTTCAATGAACCAAGAATAAAATTGAAAACAAATGAATATTTTAAAACTGTTGTATTTTTGGGAAGATATGTTATAGATACCATCTCCATTTAATTTTCAAGATTTAACATTTTTATAGATAAATATTATGTTTTAAAATTAGTGTAAACAAAGGTCATTAAAGCATTTTATGTTAATAATGATTTGTCTTTTTTCAAGAAAAACATTATTTATAGGGTTGGACTCCCAAGAGACATCATAAGTGATAAATTAGATTTATTTTTTAGAAAATTATAGAAAATTTGATGGGGAATTATGGATTCAATATAATGCATTGAGACTCGACCACCCACTAAAAAATGGAAAACAAAATGATCCCAACATGGGATCAAATGCATTTTTTGATAAAGTGTAAACCCAAACCAAAAAATATTAGATCTGATTGTTGAAAGAAACCATATAGGCCTATAAGATATCTTATAAAACAACCAATAGTATGATCTCAGACAGAAAAATATATGGAATGATTTTTCACATACCTAAGGATCATAAGAACCATGATTTTTTTAATATGAGAGAAGTATATATGAACTGAGTAAAATATATAAAATAAATAAAACTAAAATAATAGGATTTAGAATAAATTAACACTCAATTCAATGGAAACTAATCCTTGTTCATGATAGGAACATTTATTTATAGGTGCGTATATTGATCATTTTATTTTGGTGCTAATTATGAAAGAAGTATAATAAAACCCAATTACAATTATTGGGTAAAAACTAAATAAATTTGATGGAAAGCTACCTCGAGAACCAATAGAAGAGATCACACTCATCTAAATTATATATCAATGAAAAAAATAAACTATTACCTCTCATAGAAATTTACTTTTGTTGTATTTTTTCATTTAAAATTTCTATTACCTGATAAATTTGATATAATTCATTGAGGATATTACATAATTTTTATGTGGGAATAGGACCATTATAGTTCATACTATTCAATTTTTTTAAATTTTTTTAAATTTTATGTCATTTTTAAAGTTTTTTGTGTTTTCTATTTCACTTTTAGTGTGATTTTAAAATTGGAAACCTTAATTGTTAATCTATTACAAAAATTTAATCTAAAAAATGATGATAAACTATTTTTTTCTATTTTATCACAATTTAGAAATACTGAAATATACTAGTTTTTTTAATTTATGTGAGAGTAAATCATGAAAATACCATTAAATTTCCAATATTATGACATGACATATTATCCCTAATTTTTATCACACTTACTAAAAGGATTATATATACACATTAACATCTTTTCTTCAATGACATTTTCTCAAGAAACTAGAAAAATGTTTGAATAAACATAATTTTATAATTAATCTAAACAAAACCTTAGATCATTAAGTCCCTTATGTTATAAATGTTTAAGAAATTATTTGGATTATTAAATAACATTTTCAATGAATATTGTGTTCCAACACACATTTTATTTTGAACCTTATAGTACATATCATTCATGAATAAAAATGTTTGGAAGATGAATTTTAATTTGGAAATTCATCTCTACTTTTATCTAGAAGTTAATTCATGATCTAAGTTGAACTAATATGTGGGGTTAGGGATTAATTGAGATAGATAAAAATATTTCAATAAATCAACTTGATTTGAAGTATTTAAGTGTTGCACCATTCTTTCTTTAATTTTATGGTCTAAAATCATGTTTTGAAGAATTTAAAGACGAAGTAGATATCATACAATGCTAGTAATGGGAGTTTACCACTATTGGAAATGAAAATTATCCACCTTTCAATAAAAATTCAAAACCTATACTAGAATATATATAAATAAACTATACATAAATTCTATGAATTAGATGAATAAGGTAAAAATATTCTATGATACTATTTTTCATTAAATGTTGTTTCCCATAAAATTACATAAAAGTTTATTGCAAAACTGTATTTGTATACGATCTAAATTCTTCATTGAAAATTATGGAATCTATGATTTTTTTTTGAAATATCTATATTGAAATATTGATGAATTTATATTAAGGGAATGGGACACAACATAAAAGTAAAATAGTTTTTAATATGTTTAAATATTGATATCTTAACTACAGAAAAAATCCAAAATCCCTCTCTAAATTCATGAACCTAACATAAAAAAAATTAAATTAATGACCTAATATAGAATGTAAAGAGAAGAATGTTTCCTATAGTCGAAATGTAAAATTTTTAGGATTTCTATATTGAATTCATAGTGATAGAGTTATATCAATGTAACATAGAGAATTAGAAGAATATATTTTCTAAAGGAAACTGGTCATTATTCATTTTTTAAATATAGATCAAAAACATCTATTCAAGATTAAAATTTTCACTATGGGAGCCACAAACCTTTATTCATTGAATAACCATAGAAATCTTTCATAATTTTCATAAATATCTTACTCATTATGTTAAGATGAATAAATTCATCGAGACTTTAATTATACTTGCATGAACATGGTTTTATAACCCCTTAATTTAAAATTCATTCAATATTTTTGAGTAAAATAATTCATGTAAAGTTGGTATAAATGAGCTTGAGATGATAAACTAAGTGAAAAATAATTTAATCTGCTTAATGAATATAAATGAATTAATAACACTAAAGTTTTATTTTAATAATGGGAACTATGGTTTTGAAATAATAAATTGTCATTGGATAGTGTTAAAAAGTTTATTTTATAATTATTTTAATGTTTACATGTATAGAAGACCAAATAATGAGTATTGGGTAATTTACTTGTCAATATTTTCATACATTTTACATTGTGTTTCAAGGATTTTAATCCAAAAATTTGGATCATTATGGATGGAGTTGTCACATATCATGGATTGAGGTATGATATTGAAATTAATTTTTAGATATATTAAAACATTATTCGTTTAGTATATTTATTCTGAATAATTTATATAATCCCATAATTAATTATGTTTCTTATGAATTTTTTGTTTGAAGGAATAAAAATGGAAAAGGTAACCATGTGTGTGTATCATCAAATTTCTATGAATGTGGCATCATAGCCCTATATATGTGTCACATTTTTTATACATACGGGTCATTCCATTTTCATATGTTTCATCCCATCCCTATGTATGTGTGAATATTCCTCCACATAAGTGTCATTTTTCACTTATGTATGTTTCATTTTCTAATTTTTTTTTGAACACACATCTATGTATCTAATTTTCACATATGTATGAGTCATTTACATTCATAATTGAGTTAATTAGTTTTGTGTATGTGTAATCTAACCCAGATTATGTGTTATCTCCAACTATGTATCTTTCATTACCACATTAATATATGTCATGATTTTATATAAAATGCATGTAAAGTAGGATTAGAATTAGAATTTAGGGTCCCACAAGTTCTCCAACCCAAGGCTTTGGGATACCAAATTTCCATACATGACACAAATCTAAGGTTTCCATATGTATAATAATATGAAAAATGCTTTAATCTATAACATGAAAATAAATAAATGGATTTTTTGAAGATGCGGTCATTTTGATATTGAAAGAAGGGAGGAGGAAATAAATTTATAAAATTCAAAAGAAAAGATATCCGGGGGTTCGACCAGTCCTAAGAGTAGGAAAGAAGAAATATATAACTGATAATGTGAGGCTATAAATAATGAGAGTTTGAAACGCACGAAACAATAATATTTTTTTTATTAATTTTGTTTTAATTAATTTTTTCTTTTAGTATATAAATGTATTATTATTCTATATTCATCTCTATTACCCTTTGAATGTAAGGGTAAATCTAAATTGATTGTGTAAGGTAACATTTTCTTTTTTAATGCTTGAGACTTAAAATGGGAAACAATAAAAGCGACTTTTTCAATAGGTTTCACTACTCAGTAGTATTTCATAATTAAATATGTTTTTTTAATATTAATCATGTATATTTATTTATTTTATTGTTTGATAATCCAAAACATCCCTCTTTTTAGTTTTTGGAAATATATAATGAAAATGTATTATCTGAATGGTGATGTTATTTTTGGTTACTAGATTGTGAGGAATGAAGAAATTACTTATTATGTTCTTAGTAGGAATAAGACATGGTTGGGAATTTCCTTTGTATTCTTGGTTTGATGTTTTGTATCACTTACACACATAGATAGAAGGGTATACTGATAAAATAAAGTTAAGTTTATTCTCACAATAACTATTCAATCATGGGTGATACGTTAAATAGTTTTGGATCTTATCATTAATTTGTTAAATCGAATAAGAGAAAATAATTTTAGACTATGCTTGAGTTGAAATAATATATCTAAACCTAACCTTATCACTTTTCTCATTATATATTTTTAATCTTTTTTGATTCAGTGGTTACATTTATAATTAATCAAAAAAATCAAGATATACCCTTTTATAACTAAACGTGACAACTGGTATTGTGCACTTCTCACTATAGATAACCCAAGGGATACTACTACTACAATATTTAACATAATGAAACAAATTTCTTTTGTCCCACCACATGAAAGAGGTGTTTCAAAGACGTAGATTAACACCTCCAACCAAGAATGACGGATCATATGAGAATGGATAGCTAGATTTACAATTAATTAATAATCAACATCTAGAGGGTATAATAAATTTAACTAAGCATATTTTCAATGATATACTAAAAATAAATAATAGGACTCTAAAATTATTATCATACTCAAACTATTTTAGGTGATTAATCACCATAGAAAATTGAGGAATTGATTAAACATATTTATCATAACTTTTAAATAATAAAAAACACAATAATCACTAGGTCACACAAGGAACCTTCACATTATAAGGGGATTCTCATTGGTCATGGGATGACATGCTAAAAGATAAAATAGAGTGGGATTGACCTAGAATATTTTTCAAGAAATTTTCTTCATAGAATTATCCCATGTCACTGAATGCTGGGAAAGAGCTCATTATTTTATGATCCTACAAAAATTAATTATATCTATTATATAATACACCGATAAATTTCATTGATTTACTTCTATTTTTCCTTATATATGAGTGGAGATGTGAAACCCAATGAAAGAAATTTTGAGAGGGGCCTAAAAAAAATGAATTCCAACACCAATAATCCTTATGAATCTACAAACCATCAATGAAGTGATCAAGAATATTATACATATAGAATTGAAATAAAAAGGGTAGTTAGGAGAAGGTATTTCAATATCTCACAAACTCATGGATGTGATCTTATCTATTATCATACATGTGTGGTGGAATGTGATGAGAAAAGGTGTATCTCACTAGGGTATTCAAGGGATTGGTTCACCTATATCTCATATCTCAAGAATATCTCTTTTTGGGAACTATTTATGTGGTAACCTAGGATATAAAAAATCCAAATTGTACTTTATAGTTAATGAAATTCCACACTTGTGGTTAGCATAACCATCTATAATTTTTTTTCAACGGAATATATCTAATATAATCATGTAGTCTCCCCTTCCCAACCAGGTATCACAGTCTCAAATAGAAAATAAATTTAACTGTAGTAGTCAATCACATTATGGGTTATTAGTTCTGGATAGAGGAAAACGTATTCAAGGACATATATTCACTATACTATCTTCAATGAATGATTTTTCACCATTAATTCAATAGAAAAAATTCAGGCAGTACATATGTTTCAATGAATTCAGACATTAAATATAGAGTGGGGCCTTTTACAGTTACAAGTATTATCATTATATCCCCTTATATAGTTTGTCTTATTATATACATGTTTGTTCAAATATTTTATCATAGAACCAATAACATTGCTTCTATAATTCAAAGTGGAAGTATTACATTCATATATCATTCTTGATAGTCTCTCATGGAAGTGGATTAAAATAACCCAGATATGTTTGTTTTGTATTTTTGGTTTTAGCTTCATATGCATATTTATAGAAGAGTATTGTTTATAATATGGAATATTTTTATTTTATTATGAGAATGGAATGGTTAAACAATTTATAAGACTAAATATATTTTCATAACATGATATTATATTTTCTACCATCAGGTAGTTCTCAGTAAACTATTAGTGGGGAACACGAGTTTCAGGTGAGTTGAACAAGTCATAATTTTTGGAGAGTGGGGGAAATCACCAAGGAAATTGAAATTATGGTCCATGATTTAGTTTATTCTAAAGTGGAAAAAAAATTTCCCATATGATATAACTTTATCTTTACATGTTACCCCAAATAGTAGTTAGGACTAACTCCTCAGTGAGAGGTGGGATTTAAAATAAATATTTTTATTTTTAGCTTTTTTAATATCGATTTCTCATTATCAATGGGATCCATCGAATTTTAGGTATATGGAATTCATCTTGATGACCTTGGGGATAAAAGTTTTATAATACTAAGAACATATCCTCAGTGTGCTTTGATAATTTTATCTAACAAGGTCATTTTATTTCTATGTGTTTTTATTGATTGTAGAAAGTTGAATAAAGTCACAATATATAGTAATTACCCTATCCCAATAATAAATGATCTTTTTGATCATGCAAAAGGTAAAAGGTGGTTTTCCAAAATTGATTCCTTCCCATGATATCAAAATCATTGATTTAGACCTAAAGGTATTCCAAATATAAATAATCAAAGTCAATATGTTTATTTCAAGTATCTTTTGACACTATTTCACTTGACCGATTATAGATACATGTTCATATAATTAATGAAAAAGATATTTCATACCTTATTAGTCTCATTAATTATGGAATTTATGTAAGGTATACTATATTATTCCATGTATCATGCTGATTGTGCTTGATATCGCCACATCATCTGAGAGTCATTATATGAAAATTACTTCTATTTCGAGATATCTAATTATTCCTTTTGGATATAATAAGCAGGATTCCATAGTAATCCAATATATGGGCTAGTATCTTAAAAGATTTTGATGATGTGGAATTAGTTATATCTAGGATTATTACATCTAATGCATTTAAAATGAGTATTTTCCTAAAACATTCCATATTTTATCATCATTTTATTAATGAATTCACCAAGATAGTTGTGTTGATGACAAAATTAATGAATAAATGATCTGAATACAAATGGTCTAGAAAGTGTGAATTATCTTCTCAAGAATTAATGTGTTTTTTACAACACCCCTTCTATTATTTTTCCTTTTCCAAGTGAAGGGTTTAAGATATATTTTGATATATTATATATTGTATTTGGTTTCATTATTATAAAGGATCAAATTGTTGAGGTGTATAGTTTAATATAATTAAATCAAAATAAAAATAAGTACCCTACCCATGATCTACAATTGGTTTTTATTGTTAACACTTTAAATTGGAAAAGTAATTACCTATTAGGAAAATGTTTCACAGTCTATACAAAAAAAGTCTTAAATAGATCATTTCTCCAATGGATATGGATTTAAGGAAAAATTATTCGGTGTAATATCTCTGTTATTTTGATATAAATATTAAATACATGTGTCACAGACATGATTCCATTTTAAGGTATGGAATATATTTTTATTATTTTTTTTATAAATATTTTTTCTAGGTTATTTCATTTGAAACATTTTAAAAAATACGTCATTATTTCAGAAATGGTTCATGGTTAGATAAATTCATGTTGAAATTTTTGTTCTTGATAAAATTATATATATATATATATAAGGAGAAAATCACATGGAATCATGGGATCCTAGGTGGGATAACTTGGATAAGAATATCTATGTATGGGATGTACTACCTAGACTCAGGTTGACTAATAAGATACATTGATAACATATTTAGGGAGTAACTTCATGGGTGACCCATGTTCAAAATAAATTGAGAATACTATATATATAATTTTTCACATAGTTGAATATTATTACTTGATCAATAATATAGTGTTAGGATCTAAGGATTCATAGGACTATACATACCTTGGGGTCTCCATATTTTTCTTATTTTACAATGATAGTTTACATGAAATTTGATTTATATTTGAAATGTTATAAATTTATCCATTGATTATTATTTTAAATCCTTATATATTACATTCACATGGTTTATTACCAAAATATCTTGTTTGGTTCTGTTTAAAAATGTATATTAATGACATTATTTGAGTTTAAAACTTGGATAATCATGTTCACACCCAATATAAACATAATGTGTGTATGCTTACCCTTTTTTGAGTATAACAGAGGAGGTAAGGAATCAATTTGGGGAATCATGTATCCATGTTATTAGAGAAGGAGTTGATTATGGTGACATGGGGGGAATCATACCTCATATTAAAATTAAAAGATAGTGTTTTGGATTGTTTTTTATTTTTGTTTTATAATAAATGCTTGTATTTATTATTCTAATACTTTTCCCTTTAATTTTGTATATGTATATGGTTCAATCATCCTATTTTTTCTTATATTGGATATTTTTATATATTTTCATTATGGTTTTTTTTATTTTATTGTGATTTAATTTATATTATGGATCATTAATGGGGTGTGGCCTTACCATATTTTATTTTTGATCATGGATTTCCATCTTACGGAACATTCTTGTCAGGTTTCTAGTTTGAAATATATTTATGTTTTATTAGGTAAATCCATTACAAAAAATTGTTCTTGATGCCCATGAAAT
The DNA here is from genome assembly GCA_963277665.1 of Viscum album. Lineage (NCBI taxonomy): Eukaryota > Viridiplantae > Streptophyta > Magnoliopsida > Santalales > Viscaceae > Viscum > Viscum album. The sequence goes on from OY728159.1 coordinate 237,913,988, forward strand.
ATTTTTACACTATTTTAAGATGATGCATTCCCTTGAAGCCTCTCCGTGGATCGGCTAGGTGTATAGAACTCAACTACTCATAAATAAATATTATATCTTAAAAGTTGAGTATTAAATATATAACATAAATACCCATTCCATAATAATTTAGTTCTAGTGTCTTTGGAGACATGGAAACATAAAAAACCGATATGTTTGTGAGCTACATCGTCTTCCACTATGTTCTTCATAACTAAGATGAATCATAAAATTATCCTAAATAATACCTTTCATCACAACCTAGGTACGAGAAACATAAGAAAGGGAATGAACATATGCTCAATAATGTTAAATAAGAGATATTCAAAAAATCATAATAATAAGGGTTTGACAACATTATAGTAACATTTTAAAACATACACTACTTATCATATATCATAAACATGAGTCATGGAATATATCATTCTTGTTCATAAGACATAAATAATAATGGAATCAAAGAAAATATACTTTGAGAATGTAATATTGGAATAATTCATAGATTTTTGGAAAGAACATAAGAATTGAAAACTATATATCAACCCTAAAACTACGAAATAATAGCATGTTAGGATTTGAAAAATGCATGTGCAGCTTCCTTGAGAATGCGAAAAAATCATGTGTACCCTATATTTTATCTTGTATTAACCACACATATATCCTCTGATGTTTTAGAGAATTAATCATTACCCAATAAAATAGAGATAGATATAGGTCCCACTTATCAATTAATAAAAATAATACATTCATATTTTAATATATCACAAAACATTCATCATATCAGAACCACATAAAATAAATTGGTTTCATAAAAAATGTTATCAAATAATAACCCATGAAAAATAAATAGTTTACATAAAAATATTTTCATTCTAAATAGATTTTGTATAGTGAATTAATTAATATTGAATCATTGGATCATATCCCCAATAAATATTAAGTAACATACAAGAATTTCATCATTGATGGAAAATGATTTTTATAGAAAAAATCACATGGTTTATTTCTTGAGTAATAGAAAATATGATTGAAAATCAATTTTTAAAACTATAAATTCAGAAAATATTGTTAAAATAATATTATTTCAAAATAATCATAAAAATTTATAAAAGACGATTTTAAAATCATTTAAAATATTTCTGGAGGAAAATATCATATCCATGTAAAAAAAAGTTTTTAAACATAAATCATTTTCAAAATCTTTTTAATGGAAAATAAACTTTTAAAATTATATATGAAGCTTTAAAACATTGAGTTGTCATGGTGGCAGGAAATGTCGTATATCATAAAATAAAGATTACTTTCAAATTTTTAGTAAAAGAAAATTGATTTTTCTTTTGATAACTATAAGAAGATTCCTTATAAATCATTATGTAAAAATTTTCAACATATATAATATTGAATTTAAACTATTCTATAAGGGAAATAAAATATTTTTGAATTTTTTTACAAAATATAGATATGAAAGAAAAATATTTTTAACCAAGGAATGATTTAATGTCGGTTTTTAATAAAAAAATATTATATAACCATGAGAACATAAATAAAGGAAAATGATTGGAAATCATGTATTCTTTTGACATAACCAGAGGTTATCTAAATTTATGAATTTTAATATAGATGTATCATAATATTTCATCATCAAAATCATAATCATAAATACTCTATTTCTTAATATTTTTAAGGCATATTATAAGCCAATTCTTCAGTACCTACCCACACTCTTGGCATTTTATATTGAATATTTCATGTTTGGATATGGGGTAAGGTCTTTTTCTGAGATTTAGTTGTGAGGAGTATAATTTCGGGGTGGCCTAAGGTGTGTTTCATCATTTCGTGTAGTGGATAATAATAATTGGGAATGATTCATAATTTCATTGTGCTTTATTGGTTCCACATCATTCTCCATCAAGAAAAATGAAAATAAAAAATATTGAAAGATAATAAAATGGATATGGCCTAGATTGTTTCCTATTAATTTATTTTGTGACTCATTTCCGGGTCAAAAATTAATTTCATGAATTATAAAACATTCATTATATTCAATTTTTAGCTTATCCTTCATGAAAAAAAGATGAAAAAATAATGTTGTGCCTTTCAAGATCTTTAAAAAAAGTGTGGGGGATAATGTAGACTATATCATTCATTCTAATCAATTATTAGATAATTTATAATGATATAAAAAGGGGTGGTGTTGTTTTTCACATTTTCAATGGTATTTGAGTGTGTTTCATCCAGTATTTTCACTTGAATATTCTTTTGTTGTACTTAAAAATACAACCTCTTCTTTTCAACCATAAAATTTTCAATAATTTTACCCATGAAAAATAAGTCACAAAATTAACCTATGAAAAATATTATTATTTAAAATAATTTCATGATGTTTTTAAATAGAGAAATGATAATTTTAAAAATCCTATAGTGATACATTCATTTTACATGTATCACCATAACTCCAGATTCTATTTATCTTGAGTGGAGAGTGACATAAAATTAAATGTGATGATGGTTATGATTGGGATCCTGATATATTTCTGATATTGAAAAAAATCAAATATGGGGAATGAAAGTGAAAGGAAATTTTTTTCCCATATAAGATACCTGATTTAATTCTTTTTTTGAAAACATCATTGGTGTTTTATTATTTTTTATTGTTGTGTGAATTATGAATAGGATACATGATGATTGATCGCGAGTGCAATGGTTAAGTATAAGAGAGTGATGAAGCTAATATTTTCATAAATATTTGGTGGCTAATCAACTTCTAATTTTGTAGGCTAACTAAAATTTCCCTTCCCTTCACCATTTTTGTTACGAATATGGTGGGGAATGAAATGGGTATTTATTATTAGAAATGTGGTCTCCTTGATGACTTATAGAATAGAAATACCCTATATGCAGAAGTCTTGGTAATAGTTGATGAAAATTAAAATGATATGGTGATGTGTAAGAAGTCTTAATCATCTTATTCAGTTAAATATTGAGAACACTTTTGAACAATTATTTCAATCAGAGTAAAATCTGAAGAAAAACTCCCTCATTTATTTCCTCTAGCATCATTTTGTATTGCATTTTATGTTTTTATATCTATATTATTCTATATTTCATGAAAATTTTAAAATTGACCATATTAGTTTAGTAGTTTTATATTATATATATGATAATAGTAAAAATTTAATGTTAGTGCATGTAATTTTTCTCCTTGTGATCAACCCCAAGGTGTGCCACTATGGTACATTCTTAGGAAAGACCGTTCTTCCTTTATTTTTGATACCAATGCACAATAGTAAGTATAAAACAAAATCTGAAGATGTAACGCCCCGACCCCAGCTACCCAGAGTCGGTGCATTATTACATAACATTGGCATGATCACAAGAAAGATCAAATCTCGAAAGACCGATTGGTTTAGTAGCCTTGGAAACACTAGATATATTCATAAGTTTTACATTACATCATAAAATGAAAAACTACTACAACAACATAATGTTTCCACAGTCCACACTATAATCCCCTCATAATATCCCTGCAGGTCATTCATAACTTACATCTTCACTTCCTGGGAAAAATAAAACATAGAAAAGGGGTGAGCTCAAATGCCCAGTAAGGATAACAATATAGCAGAAACATTCATAAATAAGAATAAACATTTAAGGCAATGTATAACTAAAACAAAATCCTTTTAAATATGAACTTTCAACATGGTATGGAATAAATAAAATGAAATAATTCCATTTACTTATTCACATGGATATTCTACTAATCGAATAATCACATGCAAAAATCAATAACCACTTTCATAATGTTGGAATGCATAATGCCAGACTATCATAACCACATAGCCAAGGCCTCGTGCCAAGACTACAAATAAGATTTTGTCAAGGCCTTGTGCCAAGACACTAGTTTGTCTCATGAGACCTACCGATGCATCGAGGAGCTATAGAGGGCTCCACCCGTCACTTATTAAGTCCAATGCATTCCCATATGAAAAGGTTTAAACATAACATAAACATTCGTATTAAATCTAGCATACGAAATGTCAATAATTTCACCATAAACTATGAATGGTATAAAAATAGCACATCCATAGTCAAACATATCACAAAACCTTCAGTACAATATAGAAGTTTTGTATCATAATAAATCAACTTCAAATAATCTTAAAATCCATCAAAGGATGTTGACGTAGATGAAATCAAAATTCTTTTTAAAGAAATATCTCCTTTTATTTTGAAATAATTTAAGATCCATATAAAATAAAACATTTTCTTTGAAAATATTCTTATAAGCTTGTAAGGAAAGCTTTGAAGATTTTATAACGGCATAAAATAACCGCACCCGCCGTATAAGTTAAAAAAACATTCTTACCTCAATTCTGTCGAAAAGGTTAAAAAGGACCTTGTTTCGAAAACGATGGAATGATTCCTTTATAAACCTCTTATAAAAAGTCAAACAAGGGTATAAATGACTTTAACCCATATTCTTGTAAATAGTAAAAATGTTTTGAAATACATTTTTAAGAAACGTGGATGTGGATGATAAAGATATCCCAGTAGATTATTACGTATAAACAACCTCGGATAATGAAGAGATTGTGAAATAACCCTTACCTTGTACTTTTTCTTTGTTGGGGTCAGTTAACCTCCTGTATAATGGTGAAATAATTGTTATTAAATTATACAAGAATCATATACATTAATATGATATCATATATGATCTGTTAACATTGCTTTATTAATAATATCTTAGTATTATCGTCGTTTCAGGTGATAATCGATTCGTTCTTCTTAAATGTTTGGTTACGTAAGACATGTTTGTAATGGATAGATTAAATCTTATTCATAATCAGAATGATATTAACATTATTTTTAACCCTAAAATGAGAATAAGACTTGAATGGATACGATGGAGGATGGATCTCACCGCGTTCGTGGAGACGGTAGTCCGTACGTACGCACGAACGCTACTTCCATTTTAATTTTTATTTTAAAAGAATTGAATCCAACTGATACATAGGTATATTAATATTCCAGTATAATATAATATTTTATATATGTTACTTAAGTTCATTAACACCATCCTTTATACGTTCCATGTGTGGTATGAACGAGTCGTATCATTTTAAGGGGGCGGTAGTCCGCACTTCCTCAAATGAAATTATCGTATGTATATACAACATGAAACGAATAATGGTATGAAATAAAATGGAATTACAGAATATTATATATAAAATATATATCATTAATATCATATTTAATTACAGTGCCATCATAATGGCCATCATGAGAGGCGGTAAGATGTATTTGAACAATCATCGTTTCGTGAGGCGTTAGTTTGCCATCCACAGAAACATTATGTTCATCATCCATTAGATGGAGTTGTGTGTATGTGTAGTTTGAATCCTTCTTATAACAACATCCTAGTATATTGAGGATACTGGTGTTGTTACAAAAGAAAGGAAATAAAAAGAGTTTGGGGGTTGGAGAAGCAAAATAAAGGAAAATAATTTAAGAGAAATCGTTACCTTTAATTTAGGTAACTCACTTTGGTTGGAACCAAAGGACTTCTTGAAATGATTTCTGCCTAAGGGGAAGCATCAAGGAGGAGGAGAGGGATGTGGGGAGCTTATTTGGGCAGTGTTTGGACGAGCCAAGTGGCTTGAGAGGTGTGAGGAATGAGTAGAAGAGGTCTCCTTTTATAAGGGAGAAGAGGGGCTCTTTAGGAAAGAGTGAAAGTATTACTTTATAATATAATTATATTCGGTTTATAATGGTCCAAAAATCATTGAGGTCGAAGATAAGATGACTAATATTCTAAATAACATCAACCAATAAGAATTGGACAGGTTTTAGATAATATTTTAATCATTATAATCTTATTTATTTAAATGATTTATTAATGAGGTAAACATTGCATCATTATTGTGTCATTAATAATTTAAATTATTTGATGTCTAAAAATTATAAATAAAATATCATTATGTATGAAATCTTTTTATCTTTCTAATGAATATTTATAATCGAAAATCCAACATGTATAACCCTATGTAAAAATTGTTCTTCTAAAAGATGTAAGCTTATGCCATTTTTATTTTTATTTTAACTTTATTAATATAAAGTGTCCCTACCACATACAAGTGGCTCCAAGGGGTCCCCAAATTGACCCAAGGATGCTCATGGTCGGGTATGTGTCCACCAATAAGGTTAATACACGTTTTAGGGTAACTTTGTATTATTATAATATTATTTTTTTAACCCTTATTTACCGGATTTACCCTTTAACCATGGTAAATATAATATTTACCGCAGTAATTATTCAAATTGTGTAAAAATAAAAGTTACCTATTTACATAATTTGGACATCCTGATTCCAAATATGGAATCCATTTTCCTAAATTCAAAACACAGAAGTGGCAGAAATTAATTTAAAATTAATTCCCGCTGTCAAAACAAAAAGCGTGTTTTTAAGAGGTAATAACTATCAAAAGATTGACACTTGTTTATGTTCGGTTTAATTGTAAAATTATGTCCAATGACCAACATTATATTAAATGGTAAAAATATATTCTAAATATACTTTAAAACCACTCAAAATCAACATTTATCACTATTAATTATTTTGATTAAAAAAGTTGTTTTTAATTAAAATTTAGAAATTTTCACTATTCATCAAAATATGAAAGTTATCCGAAATGTACCAAAATTTCACCCTAGGCTAATTTTGATATTCCGAATCTAAAAATGAAGTCCATTTTGAAATATTGAATATATATGATTTCAAAAAGTAGGTATTACTATTCACAATGGCTAGTTTAATTAGTTGTGGTGTGTGTTAGAACTCGAGGTTGCGTACAACACACGCTATCGCATTATTCGAAGGGAAACGTACCATAGAAGCTTGGGGTGTTATATTCTCCCCTCCTTCAAATAACTACGTCCTCACAATTTCTAGGGTATTACTGCATAAAAAGACTCGGTGGTTCTTCATCATAAGTTCCTTGGGTTCCCACGTTGCCTCTTCCATCTTATGGTTTCTCCACAAAACTTTTACCAGACGCGTCGTCCGGTTTCTCAGTACTTGTTCTCTTGTATCAAGAATCCTGACGGGCTCTTCGCAATAAGACAGATCGGGTTCCAGTTCTAATTCCTCATAGGTGAGTACATGCGTTGGGTCAGGCATGTATTTTCTCAACAGAGATACGTGGAACACATCGTGAACTTTGGAGAGACTTGGCGGCATTGCCAATCGGTAAGCTACAGCCCCAATTCGTTCTAGAATTTCGAAAGGTCCGATGTACCTGGGACTCAATTTACCTTTCTTACCAAAACGTATGACTCCCTTCCACGGAGATACCTTCAGGAAAACATGATCACCGACTTGAAATTCCAAATCCTTCCTTCGATTATCGGCATAGCTCTTCTGCCTACTTTGAGCTGCTTTGATGTGATTTTGGATTACTTTCACCTTTTCCACCATTTCCTCCACCAGTTCTGGGCCTACAAGTTTTCTTTCACCAACGTCATCCCAACAGGTTGGTGTACGACATCTCTTTCCATATAACGCTTCATATGGTGCCATCTGAATACTTGAATGGAAGCTATTGTTATAGGAAAATTCTACCAGTGGTAAATATTGATCCCACATACCCTGAAAATCAAGTGAGCAAGATCTCAACATGTCTTCTAAGGTTTGAATAGTCCGTTCTGATTGTCCGTCTGTCTGAGGGTGGTAAGCAGTGCTCAAATGAAGTTCAGTATCCAGGGATTTCTGAAGACTTTTCCAGAATCTTGAAGTAAAACGGGGATCACGATCAGAAACAATCGATAGGGGTACTCCATGAAGTCTCACAACTACATTAATGTATAGTCTTGCTAGACGTTCCAGGGGTAGATCTTCTCTTATAGCAAGAAAATGTGCTGACTTGGTAAGACGATCAACAATAACCCATATTGCATCGTTCCTTCTAGGAGTCTTTGGTAGCCCCATGACAATGTCCATCGTAATATTGTCCCATTTCCACTCCGGTATGGGAAGAGGTTGCATGACTCCTCCAGGCTGTTGCCTTCCAGCTTTCACTTGTTGACAAACCATACATCTTGACACAAAATCAGAAATCTCCCTCTTCATGTTGTCCCACCAAAAATGTTCCTTCAAATCTCTATACATTTTGCTGCTCCCAGGGTGTATAGAGAAATTGGAACTATGAGCGTCATCCAGCAATTCCCTTTTTAGATCAGGTATATTGGGAACACAAAGTCTCTTCCCAAATTTCAAAATTCCATCTTCATACACAAAGTCTCTCAATCTCCCATCATTCAAAGCTTTAATCTTCTTCTGAAATTCTTCATCATCGGTCTGGGAACTCTTAATCCTTTCTAGTAAAGATGGTTTGGCAACCATTTGAAAAAGCATTGATGTTTCACCTTCCCTGGTTATTCCCATGTCCATCTTCTCTAGATCCATGAAAATTGGATCCCTTTCAATTCTCATCATGTTCAGAACTCCATGGTCTTTTCTGCTCAAAGCATCTGCTACTTTGTTTGCTTTCCCCGGGTGGTAGTGTATCGTGCAATCATAATCCTTGAGTAATTCAAGCCATCTCCTTTGCCTCATGTTGAGTTCTTTTTGTGAGAAAATATACTTCAAACTCTTGTGATCAGTATAAATCTCACATTTTTCACCATAGAGGTAGTGCCTCCATATCTTCAAAGCAAAGATCACAGCTGCTAACTCAAGATCATGAGTAGGATAGTTTTGTTCATGAATTTTCAACTGTCGTGATGCATAGGCAATAACTCTATCATTCTGCATAAGGACACAACCAAGTCCTTTCTTTGATGCATCACTATAAATAACGAACCCATCATTCCCCGATGGTAGAGTCAATATAGGAGCATTGACTAATCTTTTCTTCAATTCTTCGAAACATTCTTCACACTCTTTTGTCCAAACAAATTTAACCCCTTTACGTGTGAGCTTCGTTAATGGGTTAGCCAATCGGGCAAAATTCTGGACGAAACGTCGATAATAACCTGCCAAGCCAATAAAACTACGTACCTCAGTTATACTCGTAGGTGCTGGCCATTCTTGGATTGCCTTGGTCTTAGAAGGATCAACAGAGATTCCATCTTTAGAGACAATATGGCCAAGAAAAGAAATCTCCTGAAGCCAGAATTCACACTTGCTAAACTTCCCATATAATTCATGCCTCCTCAGAGTCTTCAAGATAATGCGCAAGTGATTTTCATGATCTTCGTAGGTTTTGGAGTATACCAAGATATCATCAATAAATACCACCACAAATTCATCAAGATACTCCTTGAAAACTCTATTCATTAGATCCATTAATACAGAGGGTGCATTAGTCAATCCAAACAGCATTACAGTAAACTCGTAATGCCCATACCTGGTTCGAAATGCTGTTTTCGGAATGTCTTCCTTCTTCACACACAACTGATGGTATCCAGATCAAAGGTCAATCTTTGAAAAGTATTGAGCTCCATGCAGTTGGTCAAATAAATCATCAATACGAGGTAGGGGATACTTGTTCTTTATCGTTATAGCATTGATCTCCCTGTAGTCGATACATAACCTCATAGATCCATCTTTCTTTTTAACAAAAAGAACAGGGGCTCCCCATGGAGAAACACTAGGGAGAATAAATACCTTATTACTCAATTCCTCTAGTTGTTTCTTTAGTTCGACTAACTCTACAGTGGCCATTCTATAAGGGTTCTTCGATATAGGCCTTGATCCAGGAATCAAATCAATGGAAAACTCAACTTCTCGTTCTGGAGGATGTCCAGGTAAATCTTTTGGAAATACATCTACAAATTCTTTCACAATAGGTACATCCTCTATTTGAACATTCCTTTCCTCACCCGCAGTTATTTCATTCTTTTCCTCCCCAATAATTGAATTTAGTTGAGCTATTGAGGGTGGATATAAATAAGAATTAGGTGGTGACGATTCTGCTCTAAAAATAAGGTGTTCCTTATCATTATCATCAAGAATCGTAACCTCTTTCTTCTTACAATAAATCTTCGCATCATAGTCCGAAAGCCAGTCCATACCGAGGATTATATCAAACTCAATCATAGGTATGACGATGAGATCAGCAGATAAAGAAAATTTATGTGCTCTAATGGGGACTGATTCACAAAACATTGTTGCAACGATACTTCCCTTAGGAGTTTTAACTGACAACTCCCTTATTAAATCAAATTGGAAATATCTAATTTTCTTAGCAAACTGGTAAGATATGAAACAATGCGATGATCCAGAATCAAATAATGAATTTGCTAAACTTGAGGAAACCATTAAATTACCTGCCACCACATCTTTCGGAGCTTCTACCTCAGCAGTAGTGATAGCATAAGCCTGGGCTTGATCCCTTGGCCTTTTCTGAGGTAAGTTCTCCTAACGCTTAGGACATGCATTTGCATAATGCCCCATCTCCCTGCAATTGTAGCACTGAACGTTGGTAGCTTCCTTCTTCCCCTTGCAATCATGAGCTTGGTGGCCTTTTTAACCACACTTGTAACAGACTCCCATTCCCTTCAGGCAAGCACCGGGGTGTTTCTTCCCGCACTTACCACAAGATGGATATTCAACCTTTCCCTTCTTCCCCTTATTTCCATTCCCAGATTGATCAGCAGGTCTCTTCTTCTCTTGCTTTGCTTTAAAGTCATAAGACTTAGAGAATTCCTTTTCGGTCTTGATAGCACATGAGACAATGTCTTCGTACGATGAAAAGGATTGTGAGACTAATGCTCGACGGAGAAATGGTTTTAACCCATCAAAGAAACGATCAATCTTACTTCTTGGGTTGCGAATATAATCACCAGCGTACCTCGCTAACCTTGTAAAGTTAGCCTCATACTTTGTGACATTCTCATCCTCCTTTTGTCTCAGACACAGAAATTGTCTTTCCATATCTGCTCGATGGTCGCGAGGAAAGTATTTTTCTAAAAACAGATCTTTGAACTCCCTCCATTCCATATTTGATACTTCATCATCTTCCTTCGTATTTTGAATCAATGACCACCATTGATCAGCATCTCCAGTGAGGCGGTAAACTGCCATGATAACTTTTTCCCTTTCACTGCTCCCCAAAGCCTGAAATATTTTCTCTAGGGAAAATATCCATTGCTCAGCTACTAAGGGATTTGTATTCCCATTGAACGTTGGTGGTTGTTGTCTCATGAATCGATCTAACATTGATCCTCCACGCTGCGGATCAGGGTGCTCCATACGGGTAAGGTTATTATTCATAACCTGAGTAAGTTGTCCTAGTATGGTGATTAGCTGATCAGCACCAGTTGCATCACCAGCCCCACTATAATTATCTTGAGAAGGAGGGAAATCCCTACATGGAGTGCGTACATTGATACAGTTTCCATTTCTTCCACTAGTCGCCATTTCTAAACAATGTCATAAACTAGATCAGTTTATGAATCAAAATACATAATCCCATACTTATAAAACACTTAACATAAATTGAACTATTTATGGATATAATCCATAATCATAAAAATGTTTTCTTTGAGGAAGTATATACTCATAAACCCTTCATAATGATTTGTAAAGAAAATGAGAGTTATCCTAAGCATATCCCCCGGGAGTGTCGTAACCAAGAGTGCAGCAAGGCCCGTTGTCGTGCACCAGTTCCCGTTCGAGTCTAGCTCAAAGCGGTGTTTTCGGGTTTTACCCCTAGGTACATCTGTGCCAGAGCCGCCTCTACCTGCTCGTATCCAGACAGGGATGTATTGCTCGGAAAACTCACAAAATCTCTACAATACCAAAATTCTAGGAAGTTCTTCTATACTAATCCTCAAAGTTCATCTTAGGTATACGTGCTCTAATCAGAGTTTATCTAAATCTAGCTTCCAAGGTTTGTACTAAACTTCCTCTGATACCAACTGTAACGCCCCGACCCCAGCTACCCAGAGTCGGTGCATTATTACATAACATTGGCATGATCACAAGAAAGATCAAATCTCGAAATACCGATTGGTTTAGTAGCCTTGGAAACACTAGATATATTCATAAGTTTTACATTACATCATAAAATGAAAAACTACTACAACAACATAATGTTTCCACAGTCCACACTATAATCCCCTCATAATATCCCTGCAGGTCATTCATAACTTACATCTTCACTTCCTGGGAAAAATAAAACATAGAAAAGGGGTGAGCTCAAATGCCCAGTAAGGATAACAATATAGCGGAAACTTTCATAAATAAGAATAAACATTTAAGGCAATGTATAACTAAAACAAAAGCCTTTTAAATATGAACTTTCAACATGGTATGGAATAAATAAAATGAAATAATGTCATTTACTTATTCACATGGATATTCTACTAATCGAATAATCACATGCAAAAATCAATAACCACTTTCATAATGTTGGAATGCATAATGCCAGACTATCATAACCACATAGCCAAGGCCTCGTGCCAAGACTACAAATAAGATTTTGTCAAGGCCTTGTTCCAAGACACTAGTTTGTCTCATGAGACCTACCGATGCGTCGAGGAGATATAGCGGGCTCCACCCGTCACTTATTAAGTCCAATGCATTCCCATATGAAAAGGTTTAAACATAACATAAACATTCGTATTAAATCTAGCATACGAAATGTCAATAATTTCACCATAAACTATGAATGGTATAAAAATAGCACATCCATAGTCAAACATATCACAAAACCTTCAATACAATATAGAAGTTTTGTATCATAATAAATCAACTTCAAATAATCTTAAAATCCATCAAAGGATGTTGACGTAGATGAAATCAAAATTCTTTTTAAAGAAATATCTCCTTTTATTTTGAAATCATTTAAGATCCATATAAAATAAAACATTTTCTTTTAAAATATTCTTATAATCTTGTAAGGAAAGCTTTGAAGATTTTATAACGGCGTAAAATAACCGCACCCGCCGTATAAGTTAAAAAAAACATTCTTACCTCAATTCTGTCGAAAAGGTTAAAAAGGACCTTGTTTCGAAAACGACGGCAAGATTCCTTTATAAACCTCTTATAAAAAGTCAAACACGGGTATAAATGACTTTAACCCATATTCTTGTAAATAGTAAAAATGTTTTGAAATACATTTTTAAGAAACATGGATGTGGATGATAAAGATATCCCAGTAGATTATTACGTATAAACAACCGCGGATAATGAAGAGATTGTGAAATAACCCTTACCTTGTACTTTTCCTTTGTTGGGGTAGGTTAACTTCCTGTATAATGGTGAAATAATTGTTATTAAATTATACAAGAATCATATACATTAATATGATATCATATATGATCTTTTAACATTGCTTTATTAATAATATCTTAGTATTATCGTCGTTTTAGGTGATAATCGATTCGTTCTTCTTAAATGTTTGGTTACGTAAGACATGTTTGTAATGGATAGATTAAATCTTATTCATAATCATAATGATATTAACATTATTTTTAACCCTAAAATGAGAATAAGACTTGAATGGATACGATGGAGGATGGATCTCACCGCGTTCGTGGAGACGGTAGTTCGTACGTACGCACGAACGCTACTTCCATTTTAATTTTTATTTTAAAAGAATTGAATACAACTGATACATAGGTATATTACTATTCCAGTATAATATAATATTTTATATATGTTACTTAAGTTCATTAACACCATCCTTTATACGTTCCATGTGTGGTATGAACGAGTCATATCATTTTAAGGGGGCGGTAGTCCGCACTTCCTCAAATGAAATTATCGTATGTATATACAACATGAAACGAATAATGGTATGAAATAAAATGGAATTACAGAAGCTTATATATAAAATATATATCATTAATATCATATTTAATTACAGTGCCATCATAATGGCCACCATGAGAGGCGGTAAGATGTATTTGAACAATCATCGTTTCGTGAGGCGTTAGTTTGCCATCCACAGAAACATTATGTTCATCATCCATTAGATGGATTTTTGTGTATGTGTAGTTTGAATCCTTCTTATAACAACCTCCTAGTATATTGAGGATACTGGTGTTGTTACAAAAGAAAGGAAATAAAAAGAGTTTGGGGGTTGGAGAAGCAAAATAAAGGAAAATAATTTAAGAGAAATCGTTACCTTTAATTTAGGTAACTCACTTTGGTTGGAACCAAAGGACTTCTTGAAATGATTTCTGCCTAAGGGGAAGCTTCAATGAGGAGGAGAGGGATGTGGGGAGCTTAGTTGGGCAGAGTTTGGACGAGCCAAGTGGCTTGAGAGGTGTGAGGAATGAGTAGAAGTGGTCTCCTTTTATAAGGGAGAAGAGGGGCTCTTTAGGAAAGAGTGAAAGTATTACTTAATAATATAATTATATTCGGTTTATAATGGTCCAAAAATCATTGAGGTCGAAGATAAGATGACTAATATTCTAAATAACATAAACCAATAAGAATTGGACAGGTTTTAGATAATATTTTAATCATTATAATCTTATTTATTTAAATGATTTATTAATGAGGTAAACATTGCATCATTATTGTGTCATTAATAATTTAAATTATTTGATGTATAAAAATTATAAATAAAATATAATTATGTAGGATATCTTTTTATCTTTCTAATTAATATTTATAATCGAAAATCCAACATTTATAACCCTATGTAAAAATTGTTCTTCTAAAAGATGTAAGCTTATGCCATTTTTATTTTTATTTTAACTTTATTAATATAAAGTGTCCCTACCACATACAAGTGGCTCCAAGGGGTCCCCAAATTGACCCAAGGATGCTCATGGTCGGGTATGTGTCCACCAATAAGGTTAAGACACGTTTTAGGGTAACTTTGTATTATTATAATATTATTTTTTTAACCCTTATTTACCGGATTTACCCTTTCACCATGGTAAATATAATATTTACCGCCGTAATTATTCAAAATGTGTAAAAATAAAAGTTACCTATTTCCATAATTTGGACATCATGATTCCAAATATGGAATCCATTTTCCTAAATTCAAAACACAGAAGTGGCAGAAATTAATTTAAAATCAATTCCCGCTGTCAAAACAAAAAGCGTGTTTTTAAGAGGTAATAACTATCAAAAGATTGACACTTGTTTATGTTCGGTTTAATTGTAAAATTATGTCCAATGACCAACATTATATTAAATGGTAAAAATATATTCTAAATATACTTTAAAACCACTCAAAATCACAATTTATCACTATTAATTATTTTGATTAAAAAAGTTGTTTTTAATTAAAATTTAGAAATTTTCACTATTCATTAAAATATGAAAGTTATCCGAAATGTACCAAAATTTCACCCTAGGCTAATTTTGATATTCCGAATCTAAAAATGAAGTCCATTTTGAAATATTGAATATATATGATTTCAAAAAGTAGGTATTACTATTCATAACGGCTAGTTTAATTAGTTGTGGTGTGTGTTAGAACTCGAGGTTGCGTACAACACACGCTATCGCATTATTCGAAGGGAAACGTACCATAGAAGATTGGGGTGTTATAGAAGAAGAATAGGTAAAGATTTTTTCACCAGTAATTAAAAATCAATAAGTTAATAAATACATTAAGATCATGACATAACTCCCTGTCAATTTTTTTAAGAGGTTATAGAATATTTCACGTTAGATGATACAACTATTTGAGATCATCATAATTATGAAGTAAATTTGTAATATTTTTTGTAGACCAATGGGTAAGTGATCCTCCAATATTATCCAAAAACTAATAACACCCAATATACCTATATACTTATTGGGAATAAGATAAATATGATTCCACTAATGAGACTGAGTATTCAGTTCTGTTTCCAGAAGAAATTCATATTCAATCTAATTAAAATTAAAAAGAATATTCCTTTTATGATTCTAATTGTTTTAATTCTCTTAAAATTGAAAGCATCACTAACATTATCATTCCTAAAAATATGGATGTATTATATTCACTAATTTTGGACATGGATGAAGACATCAAATATTTGTGTTAAATTGATGAGGCTTCATTTTTCATCATTTTCTCAATATTCTAGTTGTGCCAAATTGAAATGGGGGATTATTTTTTATACTCTATACATGGGTTCCTCAATTAATAGTTTGGGTTGAAGATAATTGGAATATGTATTATTATTTTTTTGTTTCTATGAAATAAAACTCATCCACCTTCGGATTGGGTTTAAACCAAGACAAGTGTTAGACTCAAGGAAGAAAAAACCTACCACTTGCTTAGGGGTAAAACCAAGAATTATCTATTTTTGTACCTATCATGGTATTTTTATTTCTTATTTTAGTTTATTTCCTTTATGTTTTAGGTTTAATGGATAAGTACTTAGGATATTAAATCAAGGATTCTATTCAAAAAATAAATTTAGGTTCTATATTTTGTTTACTTTTCTTATACGCTTATATTTATTTTCTATTAAGTTGAAATGAGGTGTATTAATATTTTGTGTCGGAGAGTATCAACATACTTAGTTGTTTTATTTATATTTTTATGATTATTAATAATTAATTAATATTATTTTAATTTTTCACACATCAATTCATTTTGAGATAGTTGTCATGATTTTTGAACAAATTTATTTTAAATAGTTATTGATGTGAAAACATTTCCCTGGATTTATATTTTCATGAATTTTAATCCGTTTTTTTATTATTTAAATAAATTACCATGAAAAAATGATGCAAAATATATTTTAAATTTATGTGAGTTACTAAGAAAAACTTTTAAATATTAATCCAAATACCCACAATTACTTGAGAGAAACAAGGAATTTGCAAAAGGACAATAATTTGTGGTTTTTCTCTTTTAAAGATTCATACCTCATTGAATGATTTTGAAATGATTGTGGCACTTATTCATATTTCCTAATTTTAACCTAATACAAGACATTATATATATAATTCATTATACATTAGATTAAATGAATTTCTTTATATATTTAAGACATATTACAATCCAATTTATCAATACCTAGATGCACTCTTAGTATTTTTGAATCAATATTTCATGTTTTAGTGTGGGGTAAGGAACTTTTGTGAGTGTTCATATAGAATAATTTCCTTTTAAGGTGGTGTGAGGTGTGTGTCATAATTTTAGGTAAAATATAAAGATAATTCTTTATTATTCATCATTTCATTTTTCATTATTTGTTTTATCTAATTCTCCTTCAAAAAAATAAATAAAATAAAATAAACACAAAGAGAAATAAAAAAATGGAGATGATCTTTAGTTTATCATCGTACATTATTTTATAACTCACGTACCAATAAAAAATAAATGTCACAAATTTTCATCAATTCATTGTATTGAATTTTCAACTCATCCTCCATAAAAAAACAAAACTGGAAAACAATAAAGACATTCGTTTCATGAATTAAAAAAATAGAAGTAAAATATGATAATTTGAATAATAACATTAATTTTAATAACTTAATAATTAATTTACCATTTATTAAAAAGGGTTTGTTTTTATATTTCACATTTCCAAAGTGATTTGAGTGAAGTTCATCTTGTGTTTTCACATGAATATTCATGCATTGTATTTAAGAGTCCAACCACCTCTTTGCAGCCTTAAATTTTTAAATACTTTTTTCAACCAATACATAGACACTAAATTAAACTAGAAAATGAATCATGATTGAAAATATTTTCATGTATCTCAATATGAATAAATTATAATTTTAAGAATGCTTTGGTGATATATGCATTTTCCAAGTATGAGCATAACATCATATTCAATTTCTCTTGAGTGGACAGTGACATAAAATTAAATTTCAGCTAGGTTGTTGTTGGGGCATAGAAGGATTGATGAGGCTGAAATATTTGAATTTAAGGTATTAAAATGAATAATTGTTTTTCATATAACATAACGGATGTATTTTAACTTTGGTAAGTATCGTGGATGTTATCTCGTTTTTTATTGTTGTGTGGATTAGGATTTGGATATATAGTGATTTCTAGCGAATGAAATGGTTAACTATGGGGGAGTGATGAATCTAATATTTTCAAATATTTTCAACTATAATTAGATTTTTATAATCCCACCATAGAGTTATTTTGTGTAAAATTGTCACATTTTGTTAATTTTTTAGTATTTTGAGCTTAATTGGAAAACTGACCAAAATTTGGGAATTTCACTACATTCAGTTTGTTCAATTTTTCATCCATATTATTTTATACACAAACATAAATTTTGAAATTAAATTATTTATCCATACATTCATATTTGGTTTCATTTATTACTTCTAAATCCAAATCTAAATCCATTATTTGGAGACCCAACATCATCTCACAATTCAAGCCCTGAAAACACTACAAAGCTCTAGAATCTTATAAATATAGAACTATCTCCCACATATGGTCATCCCATGGATTATGAAATTATACAAATAGATATATAATAATTTTCAGAAAAATTTCATTAATTATGGAACCATAGTATCCTACCTTATTCAAATCCTTGGTGCATTAAAATGTGGTAAATTGGAATACAAAGAGTCCCAATGAATGAATTAATTACATAGAGTAACATGACATAAATCCTACATCCTATGGACAATAACCAATAAATTTTATGGAATCACATGTGATAAAAATGTTAGCACCTTTCATTAAGACACTATTCCAAAATGACTCCATTTAAGGTGTCACAAAGGTTCTAGCATCTGAAGGAAAACATTGGAGCCAAAATTTCTCACCCATTTTCTCTGTAAATTCTCACCATCTCTTATATTAAAAAGGATATCCCTTTGTTAAAGATAAAGTGGATTTTTTATTATTTATTCTTAAAATTTATATTTATTATTTTATAATTATACTTAATAGCACATTTCATTCATTGTAATATTTATGTGTTCTCCCACCGCATTTCCCTTATCAACACTAAAAAAATTGAGATCAAATCTCATATTTTGATCAAGTTAGGGAACAGTGGATTTATTGAGTTTATTATTATTAAATTTATTTTCATTATTTAATTATGAGAATTTATTTTATGGTTAAATTGATTTTGGTGATCAATCTCCCTGTTTTTTCCATTGTTTGAATTATTCTTCTCCTTAATAATTTCCCTTCTCATTACTGTTTGTGTCATGAATACGATGGAGCATGGCATGGGTTTTTATGGTCAACGATCATGTTTCCTGGATAAATTAAGGAAGAGAAATACCATTTATGTAGATTTCTCTAAATGAGGTAAGGAAGATTCAAACAAGAATATGAGGCCTGATAGGTATTGATAGCCTAATTGAATTTAATATTGATAATTCTTTTGAACAATGATTTCTATCGTTGTAACCTCCAAAGTAAAATTTACACCTTTATTTACACTAGATCATTCTATATTTCATTGAATTTATTTATATTTATATTATATTATATTTCATTCATACATTCAATTGTCTAATTTTAAATTAGTAGTTTTATATTAGATAGATTATAATAGTGTCAATAAAAAGATAATGTTTGTAAGAAATATCCTTGTGATCGATCCTAGGGTTTACCACTATGGTAAATTATAAGGAAAATAATGATTTAACCGAATAATATTTCACAAAAAAGACACTATCATCAATTTTCTTATGAATTTTTGTTACCTCCACCACCAAAATTACGATTTTTATTTCAAATAACACCCCACACATAACAAAGACAACAAATGCAGTCCCCCCTACAGAGGGAGAAAATAATGTAGCCCAAGTGCGTCTCCCCTAATCATATTGACTCCCTCAGTTCTAATGGGCAGCACATTATCCACCCAAACCATATTGTAGCCCAAGTGCGTCTCCCCTAAAAACTACTATGTTTATTTATATGTTTTGATTTTTTTATTTTCAGTACTCTTACATTGATAATAGTCCCATAATATAAATATTTTTAACAATTATTTAAATATCATATATATTCATTATACATGTATTTATTTCAAACCATAAAATATTGAGATAGAAAATAAAATACAGTATTCATGGAGATGATAGACTATATGTAGACATTAATGTTATTTCTATTATCTCCACAGATAAAATGAGGGAATTGTAAATAATATACTAACATTATAAAATCTCTGTTATTTCATTTATATAAATCCCATATATTTATTAAATTTACCGGAAATACACTCATTGCAAAGTGTTAGTGAAAATTTTATCACTTCACTTCGTGAGACGGTAGAACATCATACACAAGAATGGTGTTATCGTATCCCCCAAATAATGAAAATTAGGAATTTATATGTGATATAATATTTTTATAAGTATAATTATGTCTGAAATATTATATATATACATTTAATCTATATTTATTTCCATTTAACTAAATCATAAATGAAAAACACATGACATCAGTTCGTGAGGCGACAGTCCGCTATTTACACAAGCAGTATTATTATTTTACAATGGATTAGAAAGTAAAAATGTATGTATAATATTATAATTCAATAAGTATAATGATATAATAAATATATTATATAAACATTAAATACATCATTATATCGATCCATGAGATGTGGTGATGGAAAACGGATAACATCAGTTTGTAAGGTGGTAGTATGACGTACCTACAAGAAATGTTTCATTTCCCATTTTATATATGTGGAAATGGATATAGGATATTATGTTAAAATTAAAAAAATCTCAGTATAATAGAGATACATGTGTATTTATATCATCATATTTTAATATAATTTTAATTATGTGGAAGAATTAATAAAATAAAAACACAAGTTCAATAATTTTACATCTTCACCGGAGAACCTCTTTAGGTTTATATCTAAACCCTTATTATGAGAGATTAATAATAAAAATAAGGTCTATATGAGGTGGAGAAGGATTTAGGAAATAATATTTTTTTTATTGAACAAAAAAAGGTTTTTGGATCAATGAATATGGGAGGAGTGTGGGTGGCTTTTATATGTGGGGTAGAGGAAACACATGGAATTCATGATAAGAGTAAAGTATACCAATGTCTTTCACATCCCACAAAGATTAAAAATGATTTATTATTTAATATTATAGTTTATATAGTTTAAATATGTCTATAAGTTTTGTTTTTTACACGTTTATAGGTAATTTTATCCCTTATTATTTTATTTTAGCACTTGGTAATTTCATTTTAACCGTAGAAGCATTTGTTAATTTTTACTATATTTACAATTAATTTTATCCAAAATTAATGTTGAAATTATTATATAATATAAATAATAAAAATTAAAGAAATTTAATCCATTTTTTTAAATTAAACTAACAAAATTGAAATTTATTAAATAAAAATCAATTTCCAGAACATGGAGAGGATGTAGTTTTCCAAAACAAAAATGTTTCAAAGTTTAAAAAGTTTTTCTATAAAAATTCAATTTATAATTTATTTCAATAACCTAAATTAGATTAGTAGTTATATAATTAAAATAATTTTTCATTTTAAATCCATTTTAGAGCAAAAGAAACTTTATACATTCTTTAAATGCAATGTATCTTTTCTATGAAAACCAATATTTTTACAATTCATCAGAAAATTAATTTTCCAGAAAAATCCCAAAAAAACAAACTAATATAATCTAGACATGTAGATTTAAATACATAATTTTACTTCCTGAAAGAAATTTTACAAAACCTTCACAAATTATATTTATTATTTTTTCAAAAAAATCAATAAAAACATTTTTAGATAAAATAATATTTTTGAAGCATATAATGGAATTACCAACAATAGGGTGCTTTTTTAATCAATATGTTTCTTTGTAAAAAATCATTATACATAATATTTAAAAAATATATAACTATTAATTTCTCTATGTTTAACATCTAAGTTATATTTTTTATGTTTAAATAATATTTTTAATATTTTTTTGTAGTTTATAAAATCTCATTGTTGTGTACACAGAAAGTTATCAAAGAAATTAAAATTAACTGTAAAAAATATTACATAATATCTAAATGTGTTAAATTATTCCACCCATTAAAGTAAATTTCTCCCCCAATATTAATCATTATTGTATGAAAAATTGAGATTAATTTTTCAGCATTATATCCTCTAGTTCCCACATAGCTTCCTCAAGCTCGTGGTTTCACTACAAAGCATTGACCAGGTGAGTGGTCTTATTTCATAGAACTTTCTCTACATGATCTAGAATCACCACCAGTTGTTCCTCAAAATAATGATCATGTTCAAGTTTTATAACCTTGGAATTCAGTATGCGTGATTGATCAAGAATGTACTTCCTCAGTATAGATACATGGAACACCACTTGAACCTGAGAGAGGTTCGGTGGAAGCACCATGAGATATTATACTTTTTTGATACAATCAAAAAATTTAACAGGATTGATATAGATTGGGATTAGTTTTTCCATCATTTTTAATCTCATTAAGTTATTCCATAGGTAAATTCATAGGAAAAACATATCACCAACTTCAAATGCTATATCACATTTATGATTATTAGTATATCTTTTCTGCTGACTTTGTGTTGCTGAATTTCCCTAACCTTCTATTATATTTCTTCATCTAGTTATAGTCCCAATAGATTTATTCCTCTAATTTCTTCCCAACACATTGGAGTTCTTCCCTTATTTAAATAGATATCTCAATTAATATCTATCATAATTATCAACAAAAATATATTATTTAAGGACTATTCAACTAGAGGATATAGTTGATATAATCCTCCTTTGGAATCCACATAATAAGATCTCAACACAACACCTAGATTGTGAATTGTTCTCATAGATTCACCATCTATCTGAGAATGATACAAAATACTAAAACTCAAATTTATATCAAGATCTTACTATATAAATTTTTAGAATGATGACGTAAACCTTGGATCCCAATCAGATATAATGGAATGTGGTAGTCTATGAAATCTTGTCACTTCCCTCATGTATACTCTAGAAATATAATCAAGAGATAATTATTCCATGATTGTGGTGAAGTGTGCTGACTTTGTAAGGTAATATAATACGTCCCATATAGTGTTATTTACTTTATATTTTTTTGGATATTTTTTGGAAAAAAAAATACATGGTGATGTTTTCCCATTTAAATTCTGCTATGGGTAATGGTTTTAAAATCCCTTTAGGATTTGGTATCTGATCTTTAACATTCTAAAACAGAAAGAACCATGATATAATCTTTTACATATCTCTCTTCCTTTTAAAAAACTAGAAATACTCTTAAAAATCTCTACACATATTACTAGATCCATCATGAATAGTGAATAATGAACTATGAGCTTCCTCAGGCAAATCCTTTTTCAAATACAGTATGGGTTGAACACATACATAGCTTCTGGACCTTATTATTATATAACAATCATGTTTAAACTCAAGAACATTTCTCACCTTCTTCTATATATAAATATATTCCTTTTATTCCCCTTAAACATTCTTATATATAGATATTAAAACACTCATTTTAGAATGATAATATTTCTCTTCTTCCTTCAGGATTTTCATATCCATCCCTAGAAAATCTCGAAATATAATATCATCTGTGATCCTTATCATGGATAATATATTATGATCCTTTCAACTCAAATAATCCACCACCTTTTTTTCTTCCCCACAATGGTAATTTATTAAGAATTCATAATTTAAATCTGCTCTAACCATATTCTATAGACCATTTTAAACTCCTTTTATATTTATATACACAGTAATGCTTTGTAATCAATACATGTACAAAATTTTTTCCCATAAAAGAAAATTCCTCCATATCATTAATTTAAAACTTATCACATCTAACTCAAAATCATGATTTGGGTAATTTTTCTCATAAACCATTACTTATTATGATGAATAATCTATAACCAAGTCATTTAAATAATAAGAAATCAAAATAATTTCATGAATGAATCATTGTATATTAAAACCCCTTCTACACTATAGGATAATGAATGTAAATATGTGCTAACAAATATTCTCTGTAGTTCCTTGATATTTTCCTCATATTCATTTTTCTAAAGGAACTTAGCTACCTTCAGTGTTATCTTGGTGAGTGGATTATACAATAACTAAAATATCTCAAAATACCCTCAATAATATCCATCCAAACGACAAAAAATTCATATTTTGGTTACAATGATTTTTCTGGACCAACATTCAATAACTTCCAACATTCATGGGTACCCCGATATTCCCTTGCATGAGATTATATAAACAAAAAATGAAAATATTTGTATCCATAATTCACACTTTTTAAAATTTTCATACATTTTCTCCTTAAATAGGTTATTTAGTGTAATCATCAAGTAATATTAATGATATTCCTTTCTCTTTGAGTAGATAATAATTTCATCGGTAAAGACAACCAAAAATAGATCAAGGTAATAAAAATGACACTATTCATAAAATCCATTAAGATATAGGGGGAATTAGTAAGACCAGTATGAAATTACTATATAATTATAGTTTCAATTCCTTGTACGAAGTTATGTCTAGGGTATATCCCCCTTCATGGACATATATTTATGATATCCAGAATGAATTTTGATCATATATAATTATTGAACTGTTTGATGTTTATCAAAAAATCCATCAATGTGGGGTAGAGGATACTTATTCTTGATGATGATCATTTTGAACCACAATAATAAAAAATATTCACCTTGATCCATATTTATTATTAACAAAATGAAATGGTGAACTCTATGGTGATGCACTTGGATGCATAAATATCTTATCAATATTCCCCTCAATTTTCTTCTTCGATTAATGCAACTAAACTGGGGGTATTATTAAGGGATTCTTTGAAACATGTGTAGTTCTGGGTATGAGTTCTATTAAGAACTCAACCTAATAATAAATTGAAATGTTGGAAAAAATATTCTAGAATGATTTAAAAAAACTCATTTACAATTATCATATCATCAATGTTGATTTTCTCCCCAACTAACTTAGAGAAACTCTATATTTAATAGGAATCAAGGCCCATATAATCGATATTATTTCCATCACATATTCATATTTATGATCATACTAATAGATGTTAATATGTTTGTTTTTAAATTCAAATTTGAATGTAATTACAGGGATGTTGATGTGGTATTTGTTTATTGAAATAAAATCCATTCCTAAGATAACATGAAATTCAATTAGAGGATGAATGAAAATATTTTTTGGAAGCACAATCGCAAAATCATCAATTAGAGAGGGATCATATACTTGTGATACTATCATATTACCAGTTAGGGTTTTCACTACTAGCTAATCATTTAATAATTGATTTAATTTTTTATACTTGTAGAAAAAAATTTATATATAAAAGAGTTTGTATGTCCATATTCAAATAAGACATTTTCAATTCTAGAGCTTACGATAAGTATTCATTTCACCATGATTTTATTACATCCCTAATATAAAATACTTAATGAAAGATATTTACCTTTTCCCTCATCTTAAAAGGATATTGAAATTGATCATTATCATCATCCTTAGGTTTGGTCACTTTTTAGCATAATTCCACAACTCCTTTCATTTAATTCACTGTATATTGGGAGGTGCATTATGTGGAGATTTTTATTTATTCATATCATCAGATAACTTATTTCCATCACTATTAAATTAATCCACTCGATTACATTTATTTCCAAACAAAATAAAATTATTTGTCCAGTTAAGAAAACATCCTCCATGTTTCCTTCCACATATCAACAATTGTGGAAATATCATCTTCTTCTCTCCATGATTTTTTTATTTTTGATTAAAATCAATATTTACTTTCTAATTAAAACATTGTAATTAATGGGTCACTATAATCCCTATTTATACCGTTATAGAACAATAAATTATTTCATCATTACTACAAAATTCAATTATGGATATCTCTCTTTAAATACTTTATTTTAAGCCATTGAATAATCAATCTACCTCACTTTTAGGTTAGATAATAATACCAAAAGTGTATCTCACAAGCCAAGTAAAATTCACCTTATAGGTACCTACAGATTCATCATCCTCTTGTATTGACACTTAGAATTCCTAATATATTTTAATATAAATAATAATAGGTAAGATCTTATTGGAAAATAATCTCTCACATCCATCCCATTCTATAGAGTCAATTTCATATTACTGTCTCATATTTTTTATAAGATTACACTATTGATCTGTTTCACCTTCCAAACAATAGATGTCCAAAATTACCTTTCCAGGAAAAAAATTGTATAATAGAGAATATCATTTCAATTTTATCATTCCATTGGTCGTTAACTAGTGGATTAGTGGATCCATTGAAATACTCAGGATGATGCAACGGGATAGAATCAACAAATTGTTGTTTCACTTTTTCTCATTCGAAATCTCAACATGAGTCATAGACTGAGAATGTTATATGATCATAAATATATTATTTTTCTTTGATATCTTTAAAATTATTATTCCTATGAGGAAAATAATTTTATTTTCCATTTCTTTCATCATTAACATGGTTCTTTCGGGCTACATCTGTTGACTAAAACAAAACAAATCGTAGTGTTTGAAACACTAATCATAGTGGGTAAACAACAAAATCATGAAAAATATTTTATAGCATGTCTATATAATGACACCTATAGTTAATTATATGAAACATTAGTTTTATAATAATTCATTAATTTTTATCATATATTTAAATCATTTATGATTGTTCACAAAGAGTTTTTTAATTTCCAATGCAAATCCCCAGGGAGCATCAAACTAATGTGTGCATCAAGGCTCATTATCGTGAACCAGGGGATGATAGGATCTAGCTAAATGTTTTTGTTTTATATTATTACCACTTTTTACCTTTGTTCTACTCCCACATTCACCTAAAGAGTGTACACATAGATGTAATTACTTAGAAACCACTCTATCTATCCTTCCAAAAATTATAGGATATTTTTCTTTACTTAGACTTATCCTTATGGTTCTCACCAAATATTTTTCATCCCACTGTACAAAGGTTTAACTAATCCTTACACTCATGCCATATATAGAGACTAAAACTTCCAATACATAAATATTACATCTTAGATGATGAATATTCATTTCATAAGATAACGATCCACTAGATTCATCTTGGTCTAGTTCCTTAGGAAAATTTCAAAGATAAAGAATCAGTTGAGAGGTGATCTATATCATATCCCACCATGTTCTTGATAACTAACACCCTTATTAAAAATATCTTACATAATAACATTCATCATATCCTAGAGAAATTAGACATAAGAAAGGGTGAGCTCATATTCTCACTAAGGGTAAACAGGGGAGGTATCAACAGATCATGACCATAAGGGTATGAGAACATGAGAATAAAATTTGAACACCATACCCAACATATCATAGATCATAAAAATGAGTCATGGAATAAATATTTCATGTTTTCATGAAATTAATAATAAATTAATAAAGGAACATAGACTATGAGAACCTAACACTATCATAATATATTGAGTTATGGAAAACACATAAGCATAGAAAATTGTTTCTCAAAGCTACCCACAAAGGTAGTCATAACTTGGTAGGATTTGGATAACCACCTATGTACTAGCTGCGGGCTTGGGATAACCTCACGTGTTTCCCCTTTTTGGGATTTGGGTAACCTCCCATATACCTTATGATCTCATAGAATAATAATCATTTCCAAATAAGTATGAGGTGGATATAGGGCGCACCCATAACATAATAAAAATCGTACATACAAGTTCTATATGATTATAAAACATTCATCATATCCTATCCCATTAAAATAAACAGGTTTTATAATACATTTCATCATATCATAACACATGAAAAAGATACAAGTTTCATAAACAATTTTTCATCATAAAAATAAACCATCCATTTAATACATAAATATGGTATCATTGGATCTTATCCCCAGTATATATATTGTAACATCAATGGATTTTATCATTGATGGAAAATAGTTTTTAAATAAAAACCACTTGGAATATTTCTTGATGAAAATAATATTTCATTGAAAATAAAATTTGTAAAACTATAAATTCATAAAATATTATAGAAATCCCTTTCTTTTAAAATAAACTTGTAAACATATAAATGGATCTTTAAAAATAATTAAAAAATATCTTGAGGAAAATATCCTTTCCTCTTTCAAAAAACACTTTTTAAAAATAAACAAAAAACACTTCAAAATAATTTTATTAGGATATAAAATTTGAAACATATAAATGAATAATTAAATCATTTATTAGTAGTAAAGGTGGGAAATGTTTTATATGTTTAGACAAATATTAAATTCACATTTTCAATGAAATACAAACCATCCATGTTTTAAAAATGACATGAACATTCATTTTAATGAAATTAGAAAGTAAAAAAAAACTAAAAAAGACATTAAAATTTCCCATAATAAAATCAAAACATTTTTTAATTTTTTTTATAAAACGTGGATATGGAATAAAAAAGGGTTTTTTACTTAAGAGAGAAATAAAGTTGGATTTCATTGAAAAAGTATTATTTTGGAATCATGATTACATTAATAAATTAAAATGAATATAAATAATATATTATCATTAGATAACCCTAGGATAATAAAAGACATGAGTTTCTTGAGTGATGGATCATAATATTTCATCATCTAAAGCACAATCATAGACAATCTTGATGAATAATGATATCATTAAATAAAACCCTTACCACTTTAATATGTTTTAAATTGTAACCCCTATTAATGAATAACATGAAAACAAAAATATAAATATCATTAATATAAGGTGATTCCTGATATAACTTGTAAAAGGGGTTGTATGTAACATCCCAAGTAAGTAATTAATAATAGATATTTTTATCTATGTCTATTTATGAATTATATAGTGTTTTAGAGGCTTAAAATGAATATAAATCCAATCTTAAGCATAAAATACCCTAATATTTTTAAAAGATTGTTTTACCGCCTTTTGATGGGGAACCATTTTTAAGTCTATCTTTAGACAACATTATAAGATTTATTTGTCAAAATAAGCTTATAATTTATGATTGGGACATTAAAATTTACCTTGGGTAAATTGTTGGTATTTTTCTGACCATGTTCATTTTTTTAATGAATAGTGAAAAATACTACATTTTACATCAAAAATGCTTTTTCATCTAATTTAATTATATGGTTAGATTATATTTTTAATTGGTTTTAAATTTTAAAAAAATATATTTTTACCATATAATTCAATGGTTTTCATTATAATTAATTTCACTTTTGAATTGAGCATAAACAAGTTCCAACCTTTTCACATATTTTGTTTTTTAAAAAAACCGCTATTTGTTTTGACAACAGGAATTATATTTAAATTAATTATTGCAATTTCTATGTTTGGAATTTGGTAAAATGGATTCCATATTTTGAATCAGAATATCCAAATTATCTAATTAAGACTCTTTTTTTTAACATTATGAATAGTAACAACGGTAATAATATTTAATTATCCTGATTAATTAGTAATTAGGTAGTTAAGGATAATAAAATAATATCATAATAATAAAAACTGACCCCTACATGTGTCCTAATGCAACTGTTTGTGTCATGTCTGACCATGGGATGCCTTTTTCCAAACATGGGGACCCCATGGAATCACTTTTGTGTGATAATGACTTTTTGTCATTTTATTTTTAAAGAAAGTTAAATATAACAAAGAATGTATCGCCAGAGTAAAACATTTTTAATTATGTTTAAATAAATGATATATTGTACTATAAATAGTAATTGGAAATATAAAAAGATTTCCTACATCATAGTATTTTTTTATAATTTTTATACATTAAATAAATTAAATTATTAATGACATCATGATGATGCAGCGATTACCTCATTAATTAACGATTTAAATAAAATGAAAAGATAATGTAAAATATAAGACTTACACTTGTCAAAGACCTACTGGATAAGTATATTTCTCACCCTTATCATGTTATCCTAGAAATATATCAATGTGATACCTTTTAAATCCGAAACTCTTTTTAAAATAATGTAACATTTCTTAACTTTCCAAGAGTGCCCCTCATCTCCTCTTATAAAAGGCCCACACCTCTACCTCCTTACCGACACTTCTCAAGCCATTGTCTCAGCCAAGACCTGATCATTTTATCTATCCAAATCCCTCTCTTCATCCTATAAGCCTTACCTTAGGCAGAAATCTCTTCATGAAACCATTTTGGTTCAAACCAAGAAGAGTTACTCGATTTAAAGGTAAAGTCTTATATAATGTTCTTTTGTTTTATTTTGCTTCTCCAACCCCCTAAAGTCTTTTTATTCATTTATTTTGTAAAAACACCAGTATATTTAATATAATAGGATTTTATTAAAAGAATTATTCGATATACACTTACACACACCTTCATCTAATGGTTAAAAAGCATAATGTTTCTGTGGATGGCGAATTTCTGCCTCACAAAACAATGATTGTTCAATATTATTATAACACATTAAAACGTGGTCATTAAGATGAAACTATATTTATATATAATATATAATATGTTTATGTTTTCCTTATGCTTCTGTATTTTTTATTTTCTTCATACTTTTATGGTTTCCATTATGGATAAACGCGATATCTCCATTTTAGGAAGTGCGGACTACCGCCCCCTCAAAGTTATTTGATTCGTTAATGCCATATGTGGGACGTATAAAAGATGGAGTTAATGATATTATATATGATATTATACTGGAATTATAATATAACTTTATATCATTATGATTCCATTAAATAAAATACGAAATAGAAATGAAAGTAGCATTCATGCGTACGTACGGCTTATCGTCTCCATAAACGGTGCATTTCATTTCTTACCTCTAAATGTTATGTAATATTATAAATGCATGTATATACTGGATATATATGATATATATGATATCTAAATAATGAATATAACTCTGGATATAATGGATACATGAACAATTTGTAATTATAAAGAGTTTATTTTTTACTCAAGTACCAATGATCGTTAAAACGACCGTTATTAAATTAAATAATTACATAGTGTTCATGACATGGAAATAAGTGATATAAAAGGAATAATGAACTTGAAAAAGGTTCTTAAGCAAGTATAAATTAACTCAAGTTTATTATTCCGGACGTTAAAGAATGATCGAGTCAAGTCGGACCAGAGGTAAGGGACTTCGTCTCAATCTCCTTTCATTGAGGCATATTATGTTTTATACACAACTTTATTTTATACGGTGTATAAACCCCTTTTACTTTTATGTTTATTCAAAAGGAATATTTTTTATACGAATCATTTAATAAATGACAAAAGGGAATGTTTTTTTCGTACGTATGCAGCGACAACGACTTCTCCACCGTCGTGGCCATTATTTGAGTTCCGGCATCCTCTACAAGCCATAACCATTTTTTTAAAATGAAAAATAAATACCATGTATTACTTTTCTTTTATTTTGGTATTGAAAATGGTTTTCATAATGTTTTTATTATATCAATGTGTTGTATTGATATCTTGTTATTGAAATGTGGAAATTTTATGTTTCCTTTATACATGTTTTATGTGATACGATTATATTATGGTTCATGGGAATTGTTATGAAGATGGGTGGTTCCGTGATAAACTAATGGAGTGTGAGCCCGATATTTCTCTCTAATACATTGGGTAATGTGAAGTGGTTAAACGTTAAGGTTTCTCCGAAGAGATTTAGGGAATATACTGTGATGGGTATACCAAATGTAACCATGAGGGTTACTCCCAACGTAAGAATGTTATGAATGCCTAAAGTTACCTTTATGTCTTATGATTTATATGATTTATTCATGATTGGATGAGGTATGTTAGAATGCTTACGTTTTATGAGTAAAGAATGATTTCATACATTGACTAATGTTTTCATTTCGTACTTTTATATCCCTTACTGAGCATTTTATGCTCATCCCAAGTTTTTGAAATGTTTTTCAAAGGTCAAGGGAATGGTACATGATGTGATGATAGAGTCAAAAAACTGTCAAGGAAGAATCCATGTTTTATTTTAAATATGTTTCCATTGATGGGAAAAATGAGTACTATATTTTATTTAACCACTTTGTTAAAATGTGGAATGTAATGCATGATTTATGATCTAACTCTCTAAAACTCTAAACCTAAAAAAGATCCTCAATGTGTATCCTTGATGTAACTCAAGATTAAGTAATGTTTAAGGCTGGGGCCTTATATTGTATATACACCTCAAAAAATAATATATGTTTATAACATAAGGTATGTCCCAAAGAAGACAAATTGAGACAAAAATATTTTTCCTTAAATAATGACTTCTTTTTTACATGTTTGAACCTATTATATAATAACTATAAGTTTACTATATATATATATATATATTAAATAACCATACATATATATATATATAAATCCGTAAATGATTTTATTATGGTATTTTATTTCCCTTTTTTTATCATTTCCATGATACAATCTATTTTGAGGCAATAACATCATTGTTTTTTAGTTTTTTTTATTTGTTATTATTGGTCTAGTTATTTTGATCATGGTTCCATAAACTCTATATTTTTTACCATGCTATAAATATAATATATATTCATTATTATTTTTTAGAGTAATACATCAATTTTTTAGATATAAAATGAAATACATTATTCAGGGGGATGGATGGTCATGTCTATGGATGAACGCTATTCCAATTTTATCAATGGATGAAATGAACGAATAGTAAATAATATATTTCATTCATAGAATAATTTCTAGATTATATATATATAATTATCATTAAATTTATCCATTCCTTTAATAGCATTAGTAAACAAATCACATTGCTTCATGAGGTCGTAGTCTAAGGTACATACAAATGATGTCATCGTATACCCCACAGAATGAAAAGTAAAAAGGTATATGTGACATAATAATTAAAAATGTATAATAATTTTTAAACTAAAAAATATATTAATTTAATATATCCTTATTACCATATAATAAAAAAATAAAATAAAAACACATCAAATCATTCTGTTATGTGGTAGTCCAACATACACATGAGCAATGTTATTATTTAAACAATAGTTCAAATATATGATTTTATTCTTCGTATTATAATTCTATAAGTATAATAATATGATAAATGTCTTATATAAACAATAAATTCATTATTATTTCGAACTATGAGAGGTGGTTATGAAAAATGAATAACATCAGTTTGTGAGGCGGTGGTCCATTGTAGACACAAGTAACACTTTCATTTCCCATTTAATAAAAGTTGAGATGAATATAGGTTATTTAATTACAATAATAAAATATAATTACATGGTATATAATTATCTAACTATATCTTCATATTTTATTAATATTTTAGGGAGTTGTATAAAAAAATAAAACCAAAACAAATGTTTAATAATTTTACCTCTTCTTTAGAGAAACTCTTTAGGTTTATTCATAAAGCCTTCTGAAGAGTGTCTAATAATAAAAAAATCCATCTCGTAATTATATAGGTAATTATGAAATATTATTAGGTATTTAATTTACAATAAAATTGTTTTTCTATGTTTTAATAGGGAATGATATGGGGTGTGATTTTGTTATAGTATGAGGGGATACACTTGGAATATTTTTAATAAATAAAGTGTACCCACATTTTTCACATGAAAAAAGCTCAAAATGGTCCATAATCAAAATAAAATTGTGATAATGTCTAAATATGGACAAAAAATTGGTCTTGGACACGTTTGGAGGCCATTATACCGCTAAACGTTTACGTTTAACATCTTGGTAAGCCCATTTTTTGCTAAACTGAGGTAATTAATTTTTACTATTTTTTCTATTCATTTTGAAAAAAAATAAGTTTATGACATTATATAATATATATTATTATTATTAAATATATATAATTATTGTATCCAAATTCCATTCACATAATATGAATAATTTTTTATATAATTAAACCAGCAGCCACTTTGAGAAATTTGTTTTCCCAACGAGAAAATGTTCATAAGTTTAATTCATTTTTATATAAAAATTCAATATTATATTGATTAAAATAACAAAAATAGGTTTAATAAATATATAATTTAACTAATTTAAATTTTAAAATCACTTTAAAAAAATAATCTTACACATTCCATAAATGAAAAGGCAGTTTTCAATAAAAACATGTATTTTCACTATTCATTGAAAATTATTCTTTTCAAAAAAATTCAAAAAATACACCCTGAAATAATTTTGACATGTATATTTTAAAAATGAATTTTATTTTTAAAAAAAAATTATAAAATGTTCAAATGTTTATTTTATAATTTTTTCATAAAAAATATTAAAATTGTTTTTAAAAAAATAATATTTTCAAAACATATAGAAAACTTACAAAATGATCATTTTTAAATAAAAATATTAATAGACTTTCTTGGTTAGTTAAAACATGGTGTTATATGTAACAAAATATATCAAAGAAATTAAATCTATTAAAAAATAATATTCCACGAAATATTAGGGTGTTACACTAGGGTACCTAGGTCAGTGGTAGCCCAGGTCAGTTCATGAAAAAATAATAATCAAATCCTTATTTATGATTTATGATATTCAGGAAGTCTTTATAAACAAAATATAAGACCATTAGTAGTTTAGGGGTCAGTTAAGAATGTATATGTAGAAAACACTAATTGTAAAAGGCCTTTAGTCACCCTGGAATTTTATGTAATGAGTATTCTGAAAAAAAAAATTGATTTGATTTTATTATTTTGAGTATTGTTTAGTCAAAATTGGAAAGTAGTAAATAATTTTCATGGATTTATTGATTAGGAAGAGAGACTGCAGATTATTCTAAAACCATGTAAACCTTACTCTAAATTGATTCTAGACATACCTAAATTGTTGGAACATGGTTTGGTAAAACCTATGACCAAACATTATAAGGTGTTTATAATAGAATTTTTTGGTTTCATTTTTTTGTAACTTAATTTTCATGATTTCAAATAATTATGGCATATTTTTTATTTGTATTGTGATTATTTACCTATTTTGATGGCCTCCTTTCATCACATTTGACTTCATATAGTGTTATTCCCCATAAAGGCACCCTGATAACCCTTGAGGTGATACGAAAAAAAGTTTCCACGAGCCAATACCTTAGTGGATCAAAAATTAATTGAAGCATATCTGTGAACAGTTTGAGAAATGGAATAAGGATCAGGATCTTGCCAAACTCAATATTTGAAGTTAGGTTTTGGTTCAAGTGGGGGTTGGGGCCATGCTCAAGAATTTATTTTCCATGGGAATTCAATATTTTTAATAGCTAATGATCCATAATAGGAATATTATTATCTAGAAAATACTTAAAGGTTATTTGAATTTTATTAAATTTCCGATGCTATCAAGGTGAATTGTTGTAAAGTCCCACGATTTTAGATTCTTTATATTAATACTATCTTTGATTACTTGTGGCATGTTCGATACTATACTATAACAAGTAGTAAATTATTATGTGACTATTAATTAGAAAATTATAATAATAATAAATTCTATATTAAATAGAATAATATTAATAAATTTAAAATAATTATATTTAGAATATAAATATTTAATATTAAAAAAATTCTTCTTCAACATCTATTTTTAAAGTCTTGTGTAATATACACTAATAAATTAAATTTACTAATTTTATAAGAATATTATAATAATATATGTTGTTTAACATATAAGGAAATATGTTAACTTTATTTAAATTTGATATTTGTATCAAAAAGTATTAAAAACCATTAATGTCCAAAAAATAAAATTTCTCAACAAAACCAGTCTTCTTTATATATTTTTTCCATTAAAAAACAATTTTATAAATTTTATAAAGTAAATATGAATAAATTAATATATTTTTCAATTTATAATTTCATAACTACTATTGGATTAATTTTTAATTTTTTCCAAAATAATATATTTGGAAATGAATATATTGAAAAATATTGATTTTACCAAAATTGTTATTTTTTTAACATTATCAAAGGTAGACATAGACTTATAAAAAATAGATTATAAAATATGTTTTCGGTGAAAAAATATACACTTTAAAATATATTGATGAACATAGAAGACATATTCTTATAATTTTGGTGCTTATGTAATATTTTTTCCTAAAATAAACTTTTTTTGTTATTTTCATTTAATTAAACATTATTTTTGTTAAAATTATATTTTGTATTTTTTTAAGAAATAAAATTTATTTTTTTATATTAATCAATTTTATGCCTTTAAAAATCAATGATAACTTCATTCTATACCTAAATTTTAGGCTTAAAATACACCATTCCTAAAATCTCTGTTTAGTGTTATATTCATTTATTTTAAAACTAATCTCTGTCATTGTTCAAAATTTTATTTGATAAAATAAATATCAAATTTAAAATAAAAAATTTAAAATTATTTAAAAAAAAGTTTTATTTTTTCCGTTAAAATTAATTTCAAAGGAAGAAAATTAATTTCCTTTGTAAAAGATAAAATAGTGAAAATAGATTCCGTAAGAATAAATGTATCTAATCATGTTTAAAACATGTTTCCAAATGAAATTTTTAGCATTATCATGAACAAAACTCTCATATCATCATATTCTTCCCATTTTTCATCCTTTTATCCTTTTATAGTAACATTACATTTACAAAATGTAAATCATGATCCAATATTTACTTCTATTTCACTAATAAAATGGGATCATCTCTACCCATTCATGTCACACCATTACCATATAAATTATTCATAAAACTATTCCATTTTTTCTTTAATAATCCTCTCATGTTTACTTAATCTTTATGTCACTATTAGTTATCTTAATCCCTCCATTTACAAGGATATTTCTATGATAATAATTAATCACTCGACGTAGGTATTACCCTATAAATAATTTATTCTTAATAATCATCTTCCTATCCTTTTCTAACCACCATAATATAATGAATTAGTATAATTAATATTGAAATAATTTAGTATATTTATTGAAAACCCCTTATTTATTCTTTCTTAACAACATATAAAGACATAAAAATGTTCTTCATGTGTTGTGGGGACTATCGCATCCACAAAGAAACATTTTTCATATATTATAATTGTCTCTCATAGTTATTTTTAATGATATGAATGGTGAATTAATATGATATATATCTCTAAAAACACACACATATATATATATATATATATATATTAAATTAGTATTCTTCGATCATGGATGAATATAAAAACAAAAATAAATTAATTTAATAATAAAATAATGATTTTGTTATTGTTTTTGAAAGGTCATATTAATATATATTTCTTATCTTTTAATCTTCCTAAATTTTTTTAAATAAGCCAACACCACTCAAATTTTCATACAAACATAATTAAAATATATATTACAAATAGAATATAAAGATAAATGGTTCATATTAAAATAAATATAGAATAATAAGTTTCATAATAAGGTATATAATAAAATTAATTTAATTATTCATGAATTTTGGTGAATTCAAATAATGAATGAGGATTTGGTAAGGGTTTCTTGTGTCAATTTTCACCCCTTGAGATATAGTTATTATTATACACCATTTTTTCTTTGCAATGGTGTATCTATTGACCCTATTTAATTTTTTATCATGATTATATTATATTAAATAAAATTTAATATTACACCTAATACTTTTTCTCATATTGGGGCTTCACTCCAAAACTAATGAAGTTTTAAGTGTTTACTGTGTCAAATTACCTTACATGAGATGTGTTTATATTATGAACCTCATTTAATTTATATGTTATACATACTATATATTTAATTCATCACACCATAAAATATCTTTTATTCATGGTATTACATGTTTAGTATCATGAATTATCTTATTCAAAGGATTTTGAAATATTTTTTTGTCGAGTTATAATAGTTAACTTAAAACAAATTCTTTCTTTTTGAGTAAAATATTCTCTTCTTGATTATGATATTATATTACCATTTTTATCCACGTAATAAATTTAATATATGGTATTTTATGTTTTTCACTGGGTTGGTTAAATAATTTAAATGATATTATCTTACTTGATGAAAAACCATCTAACAAAATTGACATTATAAAGAATAACTATAATTCTTTCAAAAATTTGTTTTCCATCATATTTTATTTCCCACTAAATTTATCCTCTCATTCTAAAAAATCCAATATGGATTATTTTCTATGATCTACATAATTACATTTAAAAAATTTCAAAAGTTATATCTAATACACTTTTTACAATGTGCGTTTTTGTCAAGGGTATTTCAAAATATTTACAATGTTTTTCATCCTCTCAAAATATGATGATTTATCTTTCACTCTTAGTTTTCTCTAAAAACTCATTATGTGAATTTCAATAATCTATTATTGGATATTTCATTAAAATTAATATTTTAATATTTCCTAAAATATTCATTTCAAAACTTATTGAAGATTAATTTTTAAGAGAAAATGCGGAATTTGTCTCTTAGACTTTATTTATCAAAATAATAAAGGTTACTTATTTTAAAAAATTCACTAGAACAGATTTCCCATAATTTTAATATTATTTTTCTTGATTTAGGGTTCATAAAGTAAATTATTTTTCCATATTTCTATAAGTTTTATTGAAACTGTTTTGCACGGAAAACGTTAATTTTTAACATGCATTTCAAAGTGAAATTCAACTATTTTTGTAAATTTATTCTTTATTTAATGACTTGTTATTTCCTTATGTTTTAAAAAATGAGAAATGTTAAATCAATATAAGAGAAATGATCTATACCTTCCTTTATTTTTTCTAATAATCTTCATTGTGTAACCTTAATGTTTCTTCCAAATCCTTTCCTCTTGGAATAACCTATTTTTATTTCTATTTATTGAAACTTATTCAAGAGGATTTCAAACATATATTGATTTGGGAGATGATAGAATTAACCACATACCCTTTACCAATATATTATAAATACCATATTCTTTATTATCTTGATTTATTGGTGTTTTCAAACAAATTTACTGAATATATTTGTATACATATTTATTTTCCATGGATATAACAAGATACAATTATTTATTGAATAATAAATGATTTTGTTATGTAAAATCCATTTGAAAAGGACATGAAATAAATTTTTGTTCCATGGGTTTTTTACGATGTGTTGATTGAATAATATACTCATTATATGGATTATTTATGATATTTTGAATTATTTATTTCTTATATAACATGTAAGTAACATTGAAAGGAAAGTATGATCCTATATCACACTCTAATCTAACAGATAATAGTTTATGACTCATTAGATATGAATTTTTGGGTAGGTTTTTGATTCTTATATGTGTGGCCACTGAAGGTGTGTCCCATGAAATTATTACTCTATATACTGATGTTTTTTGTACATTTGTTATTATATCCTGATGTTACACTCTCATGGATCATGTATTCTTGTCTAATGTTTCTATTTACATTTGATTCATATATTTTACCTTATGCCTTGAATTATGATCAATAAATTTTGTAGTATAATTTTCTTATGTATCCTAATTATACATATAAGTTCATCTTATACTCACTTGTGATCATTTATTTTTATCATTTTTTTAACATTACTAATCATTTGAGCTCACACCGAAATTATGTTTCAATGTTCCCATGTTTTAAAGATTATTCTAACCTCTGATAAGTGTACAAGGTATTCTAATATATATTGAATATGGATAAATGTTAAAATTTGTTTAAAATAAGTTTGTTGGGTAACTAGTCCTAAAATTAACTAAACAAAAAAGTTCTCTGAGTTGTGAAAAATTATGGTGAGGTGTAAGAATAATGTGTATTTTTTTAACATTTATCTTGGATTATATCAATTGGTACCGAATATAACACGTAAAAATGTATTTTTTTATAACTAAACTCGGGAGTACGGGACTATGGTGCCTCAATTAGTATCAACAGTGTTTTATATTACATTATAGATTAGAAATTGTTGATTGGAGATAAATTAAGAGTTATAAATATATTTAAATATTAATATGTTATGGTTGATAATAGTTAAAAAGGTATAGATATGCCTTTTTGTTGGTTATACTGAATATTTTATGTTATTTTGGGATTAGGATTATATAACATTAGAGAAACAGCATGAAATAAATATAAGTTTGAGATAACATGCTATTGTCTTTTAAATGTATATATTATATGGTTCTCATTGAAATAATTTCATTTTATGGATACTAAAATGGGATATAGTCTCTAATGAATATGTGTATAGGGGTAATAACCATTAAATGGGAATGATTGGAATCAGCTGAATCATCACCTAATTTATGAAAAAGATTCACAACTAAACATCTAATTTGACACACCCAGGGGATTTTCTATGGTTAATTAACATACTCTAAAAAAGAAAATTGTGTAATATTATAGTATAATTTTAACTAATTAGGTTAGATAGACTAATAATAAAATGGCCATTAATAACCAAGGATACAAAAAATCGAGTCAAAAGTTGAAATGAAAGTATCATATAATAGAAAAGATGGTTTCATTAGAGACTAAATCTTCAAATTGGAGTTTTCATATTCATATTTTGGATATTATCATACACATTTGGTTTTAATATTTTTTTTTGTAACGAGATCCTGAAAATGATGATGAGAAATGTACATATCTTGAAACCATTATGCCTTATAACCAAATAAGGGATCATACTTAAATGGTTGATAATTGTAGAATATACGTTTTATGATAAAAAATGTTAGTTTTCTAGTTATACCTATGGTAGTGAAGTTGATGTCTTAAAAAAATTTAAACCTTGAAAATATTAGTTATTTTTAATAGTGAGTGCTATTTATCTATGATATTATAGTATATTCCAAAATTTATGAGGATTATATTAAAAATATAAGAATTTTTATTGAGTACTTTTTCTTTAAAATATTATATTAATTGGAATCAATATCCTTGAAAATTTGTTTTGTGATACAGTTTTATTTTTGGATAAAACTATTGAAGAACATGTGATTAAGGGATAGGTAACTCTTAGGTTTAGAAGGATGATTGAAGTGTGTTAGATAGTATTAATAGACTTAGAATTTTTTAGTGATTTAATGAAAAAATGATCGACTATTTGTTTTATGTTTACATCAGTTTTTCATTAATATATATTTGCTTGTGTGCAACATTATAAACCAGTGATTAATACATTTTTAATATTAATGATAAAAGTTAAATTTTGGATGAATATATGATTTCGTTGTAGTTTGATGTCTTAGATACAAAAATGGTTTTGGTAAAGGTATATTATTTAGAATATATGATTATTTTATATACGTAACATGGTATAATATTTCAAGAATGATTATTTTGGTTTCAGGAATGATATGTGGCTTCATACAGACTAATATATTTTTTTATATTCCATATTATATATTATATCTTGAATGATGAACATGTTATGAATACCCTCACATAATTACATCAATAAGTAATAATTAAAAATTGTTAGGATATAATTTATATAAGGTGGTAGAATATAATGACCTATGATTTTAGAACCTTTAATTTAAAATTATCTTGGATGATTATTTCACACCCAACACAGAACACATGTAACAATGAAATAAAACGTTATGTAACATATTAGATTATTATTATTAAGAAACATATAAGGGTATTACAGCTACTATTAAATAAATTGATTTTAATAAAATTAAAATTAATATATTTATATAATAAATAATTAATATTAAAAAATATTTTTTTCTCAATAACTATTTTTTAAATTTATTGTGTAATTCACCCGAATAAATAAAATATTCCACATTAGAAAGATTATGATAACATTATATGATATTTCAATATATTACATAATATTTTTTCATTTTTTTAATTACATATTAGTATTAAATAATTATAAAGGACACATAATGTTCAAAATGGATATTTTTTCAAGAAAAGCATGTTTTTGTTATATTTTTTATACATTTTAAAAAAAAAATTTATGG
This sequence comes from Viscum album, assembly GCA_963277665.1. Lineage (NCBI taxonomy): Eukaryota > Viridiplantae > Streptophyta > Magnoliopsida > Santalales > Viscaceae > Viscum > Viscum album. Next base: position 237,955,918 of record OY728159.1, read on the forward strand.
ATTTTATAAATTTTATTTGATAAAAAGAACATAAATTATTAATTTATAATACTAAAAATTATCTTATAGGAAATTTAAGTGTTATTTTTTAAAATAATCTAGTTTTACATGAATAGACAAAGTTATCATATTTACCAAAACTACGATTTTTATGAAATTTTCAAAATATAAAATTGAAAAAGATAATTATAAATTTTTATTTATTAATAAAATATATATTTACAGAAAATAACTATTCATTTTAAAATACTATTAGGTACTTTGAAAACATATTCTTATCATTTTAGAACTAAAGTATTATTTCGCATAACACAATTTTTGGCCTTTTCATATAATTAAATATTATTTTCATAAAAAAATTTACATGATTTTAAAGAAACATACAATTTATTTATTTTACATTAAGATAATTAATACCTTGAAAATCAAAAAAACAGTTATAATTTTATCAAATACATATGTTTCAATCATAAAAAACACTTTTTTCCAAAAAAACATTTTTTGCGTTATGTGTATTTAATTTAAAATTAATGATTCATATCATTGGAAATTTTATTTTATAAAATTTGTTTTAAATTTAAAATTAAAATTTCAATATAATAAAAAAAATATAAATTTTTATTTTTTTTTTGAATAGTGTTAATTACTAATGCTGAAAATTAATCACCCACATTATAGTAAAAATGGTAAAAATATATTTACTAAGATTAAATGAATCAAAACATGTTAAAAATGATTCTAAATGGATGTTTGAGGTTTTAAATGAACAAAAATTACTCCATATTACCTTTTCCTACTTTTTATACTTTAATCCGTGAATAGTAACATTACATTATTGAAAATGTACAGGTTGCTTCCAAAATTTCTCTCATCTTCACTTTTGGTAGGGGATATCTTCCACCACTTCATGTTACATGTTTACCTTATAATTTCACCATGAAACTCTTCCATTATTTCCAAATAATATAATATACAATTTACTTAATCCATTTTTCACCATTTGTTATCTTAATTCCTCCATTTCTAAGGAGATTTCTAAGGGAGAAATCGTGATCTCGATGTAAGAATTTCCTCTTTAATCATTTCCTCTTAATATTTCTCTTTGAAACATTTTATAACCACATTAACAAAATTTAATATTTATAATTAATTAACCAATAGGTTTTATATTAATGTAATAATTATTATTTATTCTTTTCCATCGAAATAGAATATGAAAAGACAATCGAGCGTGTGTTGTGTGGACTACTACCTCCATATAATGATACCTTTTTTCATAATTGACTCTAAGAGTTAGTTTTAATGATTGGGACAATGAATAAACATAGTATATAAGATATAATTATTATTATATAATTTAAATTTAATATATACCTTTATCCACTCTCAATTACCAAGAAATGATCTTATTAAATGTGTATTGTTTAGATTACCTCCTCCTTGAAGAAAAAATTTTCATTTTTATTCATGATTTTCTATCTATATCCAAAATACATGAAATATGATTAAAAAAATTCTAAAAATATTATTATGATTTTTTATAATGTTTTTTTGTCAAAATAAAAAACTTATTAAAAACACTCACATTTGAATTATGGTATGTTCATGTTTGCATCGATTTGACCATCTACTTGAATAATGGTTTAAAAATTATTCACGGATGAATATGGGAAACTAAATATTAACATTATAATTAGTTAATAATAAAAAACTTTTTCTTATTTCAATATTTAAAGGATATATTAGGCATTTAATATCTCATCTTCAACCACTAAAATTATCAAAATAGGCCAACTCTGATTTTATTTTCATGCAAACATGAGAAAAATATATATAATAAATATAATATGATAATAAATGAAATATATTAAATGAAATATATAGGAATAAGTTTCAAAATAAGGTCTCTTAGAAACTTAACTGGATTATTGAGGATGTTAGGAACATGTGCAGAACAAATCAGGAACAAGGTAAGGGTTTCTTATCTAAATTTTCACCCCTTGAGACATATTTATTATTATAAACCATATTTACATTAGAATGTAATATATAAGTACGATTTTATATTTATATAACTTTCATATTATATATTTTATATTAAATTATGAAATAAAAGTTCTCACCCTTGTGGGGGTTTGACTCAAAAACTATAAAAGTCATAAGGGTTTAGTGTCTCAAATTCCCTTTGTCTAGAAACATTAATATTGGAAACATAATTTTTTAATATGGTGTATTTTTTTCCTATTTGGTTCATTAATACATGAATTATATTTTAATAATGGTATTATGAATTCAATTTTATTCTATCTCTCATTTAATTATTTTTCATTTATATATTACTCAAGTTGTACTAGTTTTCTTGACTCAAATTTCTTCTTCTTGAGTCATAGATTCTCAACATGATTATATACTTTCATGCCCCTTTTATCATTTCCATTCAGTTTCTAAATGGTATTTTAGATTATTCTTGGGGTAATTTATTTCATTTTATCTATATAATCTTCCATTATGAAATTATATCTCAAATAAATGTTTGAAATTGGAAACAATAGCTCTAATTTTTTATAAAGGATATTTTCTTCCATATTTTTCAGGAAACAAAACACCTCCTGTATTTTTAGAGGATATTATATAGATTATTTTATATGACCCTTAAAATTATATATACTTATTTCTAAAAGTAAAATATATTACACTTTTCATGATGAGGGTTCTCGATATGGGTATTTCAAAATATTTAAAAAGGTTATTCATCCTTTAAAATTAAAAATCATTATATTCCACAACACGTTTTCATTAATAATAATTTATTTCATTTTAAAAATACTATTATAAAAGATTTATTACAATTTATTGTTTTAATTTATCAATAATTTTCCTTCCAAAGATTTATAAATTAACATTTCAAGAGAAACTGGTTCCAATAGTGGTCTATATATCTTTATACAAATAGGAAAGGAAACATATTTTTAAATTTTTTTAACAATAGTGTATTTCCCATCATCTTGAATCTTATTTTATATTATTCATGGATTTATAAAGTAAATTATTTTCTCATTATTCTATAAGTTTTATTTAAAAGTGGTTTCATGGAAAAATGGTTATTTTCATCTGGTTTTTAGACTAAATTTTGACTATTTTTAAAAATGTATTTTTTATCTACTAATTGATTCTTTACCATTGTTTTTACAAATAAAAAATTTAAAATATATATAATAGATACTATACATCACTTCTTTTGTATTTAGTGATAACATTTAGTGTATAACCATTGTATTTGTTCTTATTCATTTACTCTAGGAATACTTTATATTTGATTCCTTTGATTAAAGGGTGTTTACTAAGAATCCATATATAAACTGATTTGAGAGGTGATGGACTTATCCATACCCCCTTTACCAATATGGTGTAAATAGAATATGATATATTATCCTAAATGAAGGGTATATTCATTTAATTTTGAATAATTTCATTGGAAGCCCATTTATTTTCTATAGGTATTTCGTATTACGATTATAGATTGAATTGTGAATGATTACCTTATGAGAAATCCATTTTAAAAGGACATGATACCCCTTTTTATTTCCATGTGATATTTATAATGTGATAAATGATTGATTTATTATGGCACACATAAATATGGATAAATTATGGGAAGGTTCTTATATCTCCCTAAAATTCAATGGTAAAATATTTATATATTATGAGATAATTATTCAAGATTGTGTTTTAATTGCTCGTAATCATAGAAACTGATGGTATGGACCATGAACGAAATATTCCCCATACTAATTATTTTTTCATATTTATAAGTTATATTGATGTTACACTTTTATAGATCATGTTCATTGTCCAATGTTATTATACTCATTTGATTCATGAATTTTTCCATATACTGTGATTTTTGATCTTTGCTTTTTTGGAAATAATTTTCTTGAATCTTGATTATTCCCATATTCTCATCTCATGATCACTTATGATCATTGGTTTTTAATACTTATTTTAATCATTATTGAGAAAATAATATCACTGATTTCTAATGTGTCTATTTCCCCAGGTTATAAAGATGACTGTAACTAATGAGAAGCATAGAAAGGAGTCGAGTGTGTCTTGATTATGGAAAAATGTTCCCAAGTTTTGTAAAATAGGTTTCTTATATAACAGCTCCTCAAAGATACTAAACCAAAAGTTTATCTTTGTTTGATGAGATTATTTTGAGATATAAGGGTAAAGTGAAATTTTTTAATGTTTATCTTGGATCATCTCACTTTGTATAAAATTTAATTTATAAAAGTATGTTTTTAACACCAATATAGGGAGTTTGGGTCTGGAGAGCCTCAATTGTTCCACTATTATGATCGATGATCCATTCCAAAAGTTTTGTGAGATGTTGGTTCAATATAAAAATCATGATATTTTAGAGATGAAGGGCTTCTATTTTAACTTCAGTCAGTTATTTTTTCCTAATATTATACCTCTAGAAATAACATAAGAGTGTTATATATATAGAATAATGATTGAATATTCATGAAATATGTTTCTAGATTCAATTAACTTTTCCACTACTCTCATAATATTATTTAAAACAGAAATTTTAAATCCCTCTATTTTCATATGGGCTTCCAATCTCACATTTGATCTCAAGTATTTGTATTCATAAGCTTTAAAACTGTTCAAAATTTATTCATTAAGTATCAACTACAATATTGACAAAATTGGAATGTCAATATTGATTAGGGTTCCATCCATGACCATTTAAGGTGGAACTGGACCTTTAAAAAAGAGTAGAAAGCATGGAAAGGCTGGAAAGGGAGGTAGTAGTGCCTTCATACTTCAACATCAATATTCTTCATCTAGATATTTGAGCAAGGAGTTCCTTGCCTATTATAAATGTTAGAGGGTCTGGTATAAAAATCCTTCATGACTAGCGACCCTCAATGATTTTTTACTTTTGTGGGAGGTTGGTCTATTTTCATTGGATTTTTAAATCCATAGAAACTCCCTAATGTTGTTCAAGATCATTTGATCTAAGAAGATCTATAGTTCATTATGATGCCTCTATGGTGGTAGGATCTTGACATTATGTTTATGGTGGTAGGAATAGTTATACTCATGGGAATAATCATCTAAGGATATATACCTACTCTAGTGGTAATCTCGAGGCCCACTCTTGGGTCAAAAAATTTCATGATATAGTAGAGATGTCAGTAGACCCCATATTGAGTCCAGTGGCTATGAGAAATACTATTCTAGTTTCATCATCATTGGTGACTCTTTTATTTTATATAAGAGAAACTCATTATTTTATTTTTTTCAAATGTTATAAATTTTTAAAAACTCTCATTTTATCGCATTCCATATCTAATATAAATATTAACACCTCATAGGAAGAAGAAATGTAAAGTCATGTGGTTCCCTTCATGTATTGTCTCAATATTAAAATTGGTGCTAGAATGGGATTTATTAGTCTTGGAAATGGATTCTTTTATTTTTAATATTGGAATGGAATAGAGGACTACCTTTAAGGATCATATTCTTTTTCATTATTTGAGGGAGACCCTTTTCACCTTCAATAGAATCTATTATATGTTTCAATGTGAGTGGGGCCATAATTATATCCAGATTAGGCCATATATTCCCATAGTTGGTAGACTATTATATAAGGTATCACCCCCTTCTATAGAGGTTAATGATGGAATATTTGGTAGTGAAGTCCCTCTAGTATTAAGTATGTTTCTAGGGCTATTCCAAGATGAATTCTTAGGTTTACCTATGGATTGGGAAGTTTAGTTCTCAATTGATATAGTCCTATAAATCTATCTATGTTATTTCCTTAAAATCATATGTTGCCTACAGTGTTCAAATAATTAAATATATAACTTCCTGATTCAGAAGATAAGAGATTAATTCATCTAACTTGGTCTCCTAGGGCCACCCAAGTACTTTTCACAAAGAATAATGTTTTAAAACATTGTTTATATAAATATTATTGAATGTTTAACTAAGTTACCATCATGTAAAAGTAACAGTTTCCATGTATTGATGATTTTTGTGATAAATTAAACAGGGGAAGGTGGTGGTCGTATTTTAACGTCTCTTCCAGCATTCATTAACTTCAGAAAAAAAATTATATTCCCAAAACTAATTTTCAAATATTATATGGATATATTCATTAACTGTGGATTTTTTTTGGGTTGACCAATACAACAGTAGTCTTTATAACAAACATGAATCATAATTTCTACTAACTCTGAAACTTCTTTTTGTTTTTATTTTTGAATGATATCATAGTATATTCAAAAAAATATAGGATGAGAACAAGAATCATCTAATAGATTTTTGGGGACTCTATGTGATCATTGAATTTATGTTAAGAAATCAATGTTTGATTTTTTAATCTGAGAAGTAAAATTTTGGAGCACATGATCTTTGAATAAGGAATTATGTTAAATATTTAAATGGTTATTTTCATTTTGTTTTTTGGGGATCCAAAAAATATATAATATATATAACTATTCATTTTTTAGTAGGCTATTATTGATGGTTTATGAAGGATTTATCTAGCATTTCAAAACTATTGACGTCTATTACCTGAAAAGTTTTGATAATTTCAGGGAGATATATGTTTCAAGTATACATTTATTAAATTATTGCAACATCTAACTATGACACCTATTTTGATTTTTGTCAAGGATGTTTAGGGTTATGTCATTCAATAAGACACATCAATCATGGGTTTATATTTTTTTCCTTATATAGGATGATCATGTGGTGGTGCATAGTTCTCATCAACTCTAAACACTTGATAAGAATTTCCCAACCCATTACCCATAATTTTCAATATTTTTATTTTACCTTAAGAATAAAAAACACTATCTCTTTTTGGAGTGTTTCATGTATTATTTCAACCATAAACTTTTATGTCAAATCTTCTCAAAAATAAATTAGAACCTTATGAAAAAAGATGTGGGTGGAATTCCTCTAGGAATTTGACTTTGGTGTCACCTATACACCATAGAAAGGGAATATATCCATTTTACCCGAAAAAATAATTTACCCTCTCATCTTTAAAAGGGGTCTAGTAATGAGTGGAATCTCATGGGTCCATTAACTCAGATTTATCTAGAATCAAGGGAAGGGAAGGAGGATAAGTTCTTTTCTAACATTCAATTGAAACCTTCCCTTATTTCCCTCATCCACCTTGAGAGACCATTATATGAGTAGTACTGGTAGATCCTGTGGAGGTTAAATAGTGGGGACAAAAATAGAGAGTGGACTTTTTCTTCGAAGGGAATTATTTTCATTAGAATGTGTGATGTGGTACCCTTGTATATGAGGAAGGTTTTACTATTGTATTTTTTCATTCTTATTGGGTCCTTTAACTAAGAACTACTAAGAAGAAAAATGACTTTATGGATTTTTGAAAAAAAATTAAGAAGTGATGGAATCCCATGTAAAGTTCAATACTACATAAAAATGATATTTTTCTATCCAAATAGAGTGGAAATTATAGATTTTGGAAGATATGTTCTATTCATGTGTCCTAGACTTTAAATGTTCATGGTATGTATATTTGGGGATGGTTGATTTTAAATAAAAATATAGTTACTGATCTCATATTTGAAAGGATCCCTTTGAATCCTTGTATAGTGGTCTATGTTGTCCATAAATATTTTGGGATGAGGTGGGTATGGCCTCCCAAGTAGGGTGAAGTATCATTTATGGGACGATTGGAATGATTTAGAGGATTTTAAATTATTATTTATGTATTAGAGTCTCCAAAAATATTACACAGACCTTCAAAATAATCACTTGGAGTTCATAGTGTGATACCAAGATTGTCTGAAATATCACCTAGGTTGGTTCATTGATGACTTTGGAGGTATTTGATGATTACTTTGAGGTTTTTTGGCCCTTTTATATCACTAATATAATATGTAAGGTTTCTAATCATTTGTGATTACCTCAACATTTGACATTGACCAATTATCTTTTACATGTTTCTCAATTAAAGAAGTATATTATGGAATCCTCTTATCTTTAGAATTGAAAATTCCATTTCTATAACACAATGTACTCATGAAGGAGAAATAATTTTGAATTGTTGAAACTCAAGATAAATCTATTAAAAATAATTCTATTTAATGTTTCTTAGTGGTATGAAAACATGGTAATGATTCTCATGGGACATGGGAATCTGAATCATTGGTGAAGGAGTGGTGTTCTCACATTCCTTTTGATAAATCATCTTCAAGATGACCTTTTACGGGAAGAATGTGGCATGGTTGGGAGAATTGTCAAACCCATGGTGTTATTTTCCCCTTGAATACAAAACTTTTAGCTTCATACCGGTGGATATTTTCATGATTGGTGAGGGTTTTTCCTAAATATACATCCAAACTGTGTGAAGGCCTAGGTAAAACTATTTAAACCTATATGGTTGGTTCACAGTTTGGGAAAATGTATAGAATAACTATGAATCCCATCATTAAAATTTTAAAAAATGTGATTTTCCAAAAAAATTGTTACACATTTTAACTATATCATCCCAATAAATTTGAGTATTAAGTTTAACTACATATTTATTTAATAGTTTGTTAATAAATGATTTATTAAAAAACATTTAAAAACTATGGTATTTTTTATAATCGAAATAATATTTGATGCAAATTATACTATAGTACTTTATATTTAAAGAAATAGTATTTTTATGAATTTAAATTATTATATATAACGGAATGTATTTTTCTTAAACACGACGAAAAAATAAAATTTATTATTTTAATGTATTATTTCATATTAAAAGTATCAAATAGATTATATTATTTTAAGGAAAAATATTTTCAATATAAATTCTAAGTAAATATATATGTTAAAGTCCTGATTGAAATTACAATCAAAAGATACTTCAATTCATATAAAGTAATTATAATAATTAAATTTAAATAATATATTACTAAAATTGTTTAATTTGGAACAAGTAGTTAATTTTAATTATAAAGGTGATATATCTAATGAATATATATAAAAATACAAAAACATTTTAATATATATATATATATATATTAAAATTTTAACTTTTAATATAATAATTATCATAAATTTTGATAATAAATTATTGATTTATATAAGTAATATAAATTATTATAATAGTATATTTATTTTTTAATTTAAGGTAAAAATAATAAGAAAAATAAATAATATTATTAATAACCGAAAAAAATTTATTATTATTGTTTTCAATTTAATATATTTTTTATAATTTGTTTTATAAAATTTTGAATATTGTTTTTATTGAAAAAAATAAATTTATAAAAAAAATATCTAAAATTTGAAATTGTGATATTTAATAACAAATAAAAAATGATGAAATGAAAAAAAAGAGAAAATGGGATAAGGTGGAAATAGTGTAACCAATATTGGAGGTTTCATTTCTTCATTTCTCGTGAATAAATTTAGCATCGAATCGGGCTTCACATCAGGAGGATTCGAATATGAGGAGGTCAAATCCGAGTGAGGAGTGGGGTTCATTTATAGTTATGGATTCATTTGGAAGGAATTTAACATTGATGAGGAGGGAGATCAGCTACTGGTGGGATTGGACTGAGCTTTGTTGAAAGGGTTATTTTCATTTATGGGGCTTTGAAGCGTGTTATAAAATCCAGATCTTATGGTTTCAATATTAGATATACATCAACTTAATAAAGATTGGGGATTTTGTTTCTTGTTAGGTGTCCAAATTTTATTTCATATCTTCTTGTCTATTTCTTTAGTTTTATTCCTCTATTTAACTATAATCCATTGATTTTTTGTTGTTTCTCTTCGTCTCAATGTATTCTCTAGTTATAGTAATTATTTATCTTAAAATAAAAAAATTTGATGATTTCATTGGTCTATATATTTTTTTGTGGAATATTTATAAATAAACATATTTATGGAATGAAAACATGGAATTCAATAAAATATAGTACATTTTTTACCAATTTGTCTCTTCTGACCGATTGCTTGAAGATTTTATTAGATTCAATCATTAACCTACAATGTTTTCATTTGGTATGGAATATAGCTCTAATAGAGAAATATTTCATTTATTGTGATTCATCACATTCACTGAATATTTTTTTACTATCAATTTATAAAATCTTATAAGATACGTTGGTTTTGCAGTATATTTCAAACCCAACTACTTTAGTTAAATATCTGTATCAAATCAAATTCAAAGAATCTTGTTTTGAAAAAAAAAACAAACCAACTTCTTTAATATTTTTTACCCATCATTTAATATAATATATATAAATATACAATGAATTAAGTCTATAAATAGGGATATCCTTTATGGGTTTTAAGAAATTTTAATTTAAAGAACTCACCTTCACTTAAAAACTCTCATGGTTTCTCTTTTGTTTGATATTATAAAATTCTAGTAGGTTGTTGTTTTCTTTCTAAATGGAGGAGATATATTTTAATTAATTTTTTTTCAAATCATGATCTTAATACTCAAATTTCAATGGGATTATATATTTCAAAACACATATGTTTTTTATAATTTATTTTGTGTGAGGTTCTAATGTTTACACAAATAATTACAATCCTATATTTTATTTACATATATTAATGTAATTATTTTAATTATTCTATTTTTTATTGATTTTTTAAATTAATAAGATAGAATATTGTTTTTAAATATCCAATATATAATTTATTTTTAAAAAAATATAAGTAACAGATATTAATATTTTTTAAGATTTATTTTTCATAAAATCTATTTATGAAATTTTACATCAAAAGGACCATTGTAATTTTTAAATGATAATTCTTGGTTTTGAAGTAATTATATATATATATATATTATTTATAAATTCGATTAAAATTATTATAATTTTCAAAATTAAGATTGAATTCAGTTTTAAAATTCATGTTTTAATGTTTAAAATTAAGAGAATGCAGTTTATTTAATTTGAAGTGTTTATATTTTCTAAAAATATATTCTTGAAACAAATTATCTTATTTAAAAAACATGAATGTTTTTAAATTATATCTTTTACTTGAGTTATTTAATATTTTTAATTATCCACTATATAATAATTTATATTTTATGATTCCATATTATTTTCTAAAGAAATATATTTTGTTTACTAAAGCTTTTAATTTTCCCATAGACTTGTCTCTACCACATTAATTCAAGTGAAATTTTCACCTTCTAACACCTATTAAATACTTGAACAAATAATCCACACTCTCCATACCCATGATTCCATTTGAATCATTCTCATCCTCTTGAAAAGACTACAAAACCAACTATATCTCCTTTGACACTACCTTCACCTCTGCCCCCTCCTCCAAATCAGCCATAAACTTACCTACTCCTCTGCACAGGCATCATCATCTACCTTAGAATCATCCTCTAACTATTCTTACATATTCACCTATACTTTTTATCCTCCTTTTCCTCTACATCGACCTTTGCCTTCTCCTCCACCTCCTCCTCTGCCTCCTCTTATGCATCGGCATTTAAATCTACCACCAACTACGCCTACACCTATGCCTCCACCTTGTCTCCTCCTCATTCTATATTTCATCCTCTACCTTCTCCTCCTCCTCATCTTCTTAAGCCTCTACCTCGGCATCCACCTCTACCTCCTCCTCTGCTTCTCCCTTCACCTATTTTTCTCCTTAAATACAATATTGATGCTTTCGTTCCCAACTTTATTTCATCATTCCAAGTTTCCCATTCCATGCTCAATATCCAAATGATAATTTATTTCAATCTAGTTAAAATTTCATTGATCAATAAAACCCACCTCTTCTCCATGATATTATTTTATTTCATTGTAGATTTATTTTCCAATTCATAAATTGTAGCCTTTGCTTTCACCCTCTATTCCTAACCACTATTTTCTTTCTTTCTATGTGATCCTTCATTTAATACACACCCAAAACTATTTTCATAAATTTATATTGTGAATATTACATTGTCTATAATCATATCTTCAAATTCTTCATCATTCACCAACCCCAATACTCAAAAATAGCTTTTTTTACACCCAAAGGTAAATTTTTATTACCATTTTTATATTATTAAATTTAAATAACCAGGTTCATATTTTTAATATATATAGATTTATATTTTAATTATTTTGATCTAATATATTCATATCTTCCAACTAAAATATATTGGTTCATATATATTCATACAGGTTCATACTTGTTATCAATAATTGGTCATTTTTTAACAGTAATTTTTTCTAATCTACAATTTTGTAAATGTGCATTTTATAATATTTTCTCCATAAATGTATACTTGAAGTAACAATTTATGAATTTAATATTTGGAATCTATTGGTATATTGAGAATATATAAGTAATAATTCATATTATACATGTTATATAGTTGATCTAATTTTAAATGTTTTTTTCACCTCCCCATCTCTTTCCATAATCATGTAATTATTTTTTAAAATTTTCAATTGCGACTAATTTAGAAACAGGAACCCCACCCACCTTTGTAGATATTATGGTGTATATTTATATTTCAATGAAATAATTTGGGAATATGGTGGTAAACAAAACCCACACATTATTTTAACTCATATCAGTATTGTTTATCTATATGAATTCTAGATTCATTTAATCATTAAAAAATTATAATGTTTCCTAATTATTAAATAAAGGTGTATTTTCCAGTTATGGGATTATGTAAGAATTTTTTGTGTTTTATTTTACAGATTTGTAAAAATTATATGCATTACATATTCTACTATTAAATATATAATAACTATACATTACTAAACCCAACCTACAGTAACTATTATACACAGTACATAGACTGTATATACTTACTTTATATGACTATATTATTTATTTCATTCAAAAAATATATACCATAGCTATATAACCATTCCATTAAAGGTGCTTTATAAGTTTTCTGTCAATATTTAATCAGTTATTTGTATAGATTTTATATTTTTTAAAATGACTTTCTTACATTTTATATTGAATATACTATACATTTTTAACATTTTCATATATAAATTAATGAAAATATTCATATATAGGTTCATATTAGTTTATATAGGTTAATATTTGTTAAGAATAATTATAAATTTTTTCAATAAATTTTTTTCTAACATACGGGTTGGTAAATGTACATATTATAATATTTTATAAATAAAATTATTCTTTGATAAATAATTTATTACTTGAAAAACTAATATCAATTGTTATATAGAGAATATATACGTAATAATTCATATTATAAGTTTTATACAGTAGAGACAAATTTAAAAAAAAATTCATCACCTCATCCTTTTGCATCATCATTTAATTTTTTTTCTTGATTATCAATTTTAGTTCACTTATAAATAGGGGACCCCACTAACTTCGATAAAAATTACGCTGTGTATTTATTGTTCAATGAATTAATTATAAAATATTTTGGGAAACACGACCCACACATTCTATAAATGTGTATCAGTATTATTTTTCTCTATGAATTTTATATTCATTTAATTTTTATTTATTTTTATCTTTTATTAATTATTAAATATAAGTATTTTTCTAGTAATGGGTTTTGTAATCATGAGGAGTGTTTTATATACCAAAATGGTGAAAAGTATAAGAATTATGTATTCATTTATCTAATATAAAATAACTATGAAATATTTATTTCATTTATGTATAACCCAACATACATTGGGGACTACAAACTATAAATAGTGTTTATATACTCTCTATTTATAACTCAATTAGGTATTTAATTCAACAAATATATATGATAGGTATATAACAATTCCATTATAGGAACATTATATTTGTATTATCATTATTGAACCTATTATTAGTATTCATTTTATTTTTCTATAAAACCCTTTCTTACATTTTTTATTGTATATAATCAATACTTTTAAAATTTGTATACATGAATTAATGTAAATCTTGATTTTTCTCATGTTTTTGGAGGATATTTTTAGAAATCTTCAACATTGTGAAAAAATGCAACGTTGAAGGTATTCCAATATGAGACTCAAAATTACACTACTGGATAAAAGGTTATATTGTACATGTTTTATATATTCCAATATATATATATATATAATCATACACATGTACTATTATATATATACCCTAAAAGGTAAGATATTTTTCATTATAATCTTATTTTTCAAATCATAAAGAAGAACCATTGGTCGCATCCTCTTTTCCCAACCATCATTTCCATTCATTCTATGGGAACCGTCGTCTCATAAACACATAAAATTGTTGTCATAAATTTATAGTGTATATATTATAGTCTCTCCAATTTTCTAAACTATGTATTCAACATTCATTGACCCCAATACTCGAGAATATACTTTATTTTATTTTGTCCCATTGAGGTAAATTTTTAATATCATCTTATATAACTCCTCTTAAAGGTGGAGCATTATATTTTTTTTAAACACATATTCATATTCTAATTATATTGTTATTATCGATTCATATCTATCAAGAAAGATATATAAGTTCATATCTATTCATACATTGTCATATTTGCTAAAAATAATTATTTCTTTTTAATAGTGATTTTTTTCTAATATATAGGTTTCTAAAATTACATTTTATAATATTTTCTTAAACAATTTCTATATTCATAAATAATTGATGGCTTATAGACTGCATATATTTTTTTATGTAGAATATAAATGTAATAATTCATATTAAACATGTTATACAATTGGTCCAAATATAAATGTATTTTCTCACCACCTCATCCTTTAGCATCAATATGTACTTATTTTTCATAATTATAAATTAGAATTCACGTAGAAATTAGTGACCCCACAAACCTCTATAGATATTGTGGTGTTTATTTATGGTTCAATGAAATAATTTGGAAATATGGTGGTAAGCACAACCCACACATTCTATTAATGTGTTTCAAAATTATTTTCTTATCTAAATTATATATTCATTTAATATTGAAAAAATTATAATTTTTATCAATTATTTAATATAGGTATTTTTTTGTAAAGGATTTTTGTTAGTGTGTAGAGTGTTTTATTTAAATGATTTGTGAAAAGTGTAAGCATTATGTATTTTACAATTTAATATACAATAATTATTCAATACTTATTTTTTATGTTAAACCCAACATAAATTAATGACAATACACTATACAAAATCTGTCTACACTCACTTTCTATAATTTTATTTTGTATTGTATTCAACAAATATATACGATTTATATATAAGCATTCCATGATAGGAAGTTTAAATGTTTTTTTATTATTTTATACGTTATCTATATTCGTTTTATTTTTCTAAAAAACACATTTATTCATTTTATTGTATATATTATATATTTTTAACATTTATATACATTATTTAATGTAAATATTCATTATGTACATGTTTGTGGAGGATATTTTCTAACATCTTCATCATTATAAAGAAATGAAATGTTGAGGGTATTCGAATAAGAGGCTGCAAGTTGTTCTACCAGATAAAAGGTTGTGGTGTGCATGTTTTGATATATTATGATATATATATATAATTGTATACTTGAACATTGAAGTATATATTTATTAAAATAAACATCTCATATATTCCAGGAAAATATATATGGACATTAAGTCATTGATCAGATAGATTTCTTATAAGTGAAATATTTTCATCATTGTTAATGAGTAGAGAGGGGTGAACAAATACTTACATGATGGTAATTCTTATATTTATATTTAGTCATTTTTGATAAATTTCCCAAAAACAAAAAAAAATCCCTTAGTAAGTTTTTTTTAATTCATATTAAAGATTAATTATTGACTAATTATTTTATTTTAGAATAATTATGTTTGAAACTTGTTACATAATTTAATTCTCTGGGTATGGAAAATTATAGAAATATAAAGGTACATGGTCTTAGGTACTGATTAGTACACAAAAAAATTACACTTAATTAGAAAAATTATTTCAATATCCATATCATTTACTTGTCAATATTAACACATATATGTCTTTATTCACAATAGAACATTTTCATGGTAAATTAAAATGATTTCATATTACAATCATTTCAAGTACACCACCCATGGAAAACAAGGGTTTGTATGGAATAATTGTTTTTCGCATCCATTGTTTTTTTCATTATATTTATCCTAAGGATCTGATGTTAGATTCTAAATTTCATATGATAGCAACAAACATACCAGTGCCTCATATTGATGGTTCATGTAATTATATTTATGTATTGTTTCTATTAATAAAATTTATGAATTGATTCTTAATTCTACGAAGGATGTCTTATTTTAAACATAATTGTTATTTAGTTTTACACATGGTATATCATTAATCCTTGAGCTATATAAAATGGGAAGTATTAGGTTTTCTAATTTATCTTTGATCTAACTAAAGGATGTTTTAATAAACAAAATTAGTGGTGTCCAAATGTTTTTTTATAATGTAATATAGAATTTTCATTGGATATTCAATTTTCCATTGCTATTTTACGTAAATTTTACCTATTCATATATTAATTATTTATTCATTTTTCCATTACTATGTATTTTTGTTGGAATGCATAACTTTCTATATATACTAATGATATATATTTTTCATAAATATACAATGTTATTTTTATTTTGAATAATTCCCATTATTCTTAAAATTTTCTTAAAGAGAAATTATCATATTGTATATGAGGTAATTACCCTTTTATTTTCATGCACAAATAACATATAAGTAAGTTATCAAATTGAATTATTTATTATTTTAATAATAAAAATTATGGTATGTTTGAAAGTAGTTTTAACATTCTATAACATGAACCATTATTTTCACATACACACGTATGGAAATGTTTGGGGTTGATCATCATCTAGATATTTTTAAATGGTTTGTGTATTTTTAGAACTAATCTTCTCTATTGGAGGTTTCCATGTTGAACCTCCTATTCATATGCATCCCACTCTTCTATAGGGAGGACATCGTATCCTATTAGACTATAAAATATGGATCATATGGATGAGTCATTTTCATATACACTATTGATCTGTCAATATTCAACTAGTTTGGACCCCTGATTTGTAGTAGTTTGTACTAATATTTTGAGTATCCCACATCATTTTCATAAACCAATATTTCTCAAGTTTATATGGGACTCCTTGGGAGGAGGATGCACACTATGGTCCCCCATATCTATGGGGATATAGAATTTTTCATTCCTTTTACTTAGTGTATTATGCTTTTAGATGTAGATTCAATTTCATTCAAGAAAATTCTCTTTTATAGCTCTATGTTGGGCTTCAGTCAAGAATTCCAATTGTAAGGTCACTCAGACTCATTGTTTCGGAGATAAGGTCATGTGGCATGAAATTAATTATTTATGTCAATTTTACCAATGTATATTTTCATGCATTGTTAGTTTATTCCATTACTATTTATTTTTATGTGCATGTATAATTGTACATATATAATAAGGAACTAACCGTGTATAATAATTATTTCTATTATTCATACATATATAATGTGATTTTTATTTTTGAATAATTTTCATTACTCATAATCTTTTATTCAAGTGAAATTATAAGACTTTATGGTGAGGTAATTTACCTTAAAGTTTCTTGCACTCATTCCCTATAACTAAGTTATCAAATGTAACTTTGTATTACTTGAATACTACTATTTATTCATATGAGTTATGCATTTTTTACAACGTATTGTTGTATTATAATTTTCCAACATATTTATACAAATGAATTATGTAGTTGAAAAAAAATTGTATAAATTATAAAATGTTTAAATGGTTTCCATATAATAGAATATATAATACATGGATATATGCTACAAAAATATGTAAATAATACATGGATGATAGTTTACTAACTTCATGTATCCAGTTTTTGATACTATATAGTTAAAATATTAGATTTACTTTACAGATTTCACATTGAATAACATATTGTACATTATTGTTCTTATATTAAACTATGGCCTTTTATTGTCCTATTACAAAAAAATCTTTATAGAGACCGTTATAAAAAGATTTTGATTATGGGGGATTTGGTGTAAGAGAAAAATTACCAACTGATTTCACTATATACTTCGAAATCATATTACTTGATAAATAAATTCGAAATAGATCAATAAAAGATGACAAAAAAATTAATAGACAGTAGTTTTCTTGAAATTTATTGGTTCCCTATTTCGATTTCCCTTTTGATAGTTAATAGAAACTCAATGTTTATTGTTACATTTTCTATATTAACTAATAATTAATATTCTGTTTCTTTATGGTTCAATATTTAATTTGTCTATAAATTTTTAGTTTAAGTTGTAGGTCTTAGATGAATTGTAAGGAATGTGATCACAGGTGCATTTGATAAAATATTTACATTGTAGTAATTTTGGTTTAAACTCTTCAATTTCTTACTTTTGATTATTAAACATTTCTATTTAAACCAACCAAATATCTTGTTGGTTAATTATTATAGAATATTTTGATATTAAACTTTTTTGTATTACATTTAAATGCACTTTATTTAGATTAGATTAAAATATTTTTAAACCAAGTATACATTTTAGTTCAACGTGTCTATGTGAATTTGTAAATAAATGATTATTTCGTGTAAATTAAAAGTTTGATTACTTGATTATATAATTGATGGTAAAATTATGTATTAAATTGTATAAATTATCATTTAGTGTGAATAATAATTATTAATGTTTTGTATTCATTTACATGGCGATGCATAGTGCACATCATCAATATTCCATGCTTTTTGTATTAAAAGTCAATATTAAAATATTTTTTCTAAGTTACACCATTGAACTCATTAAATCTATATATTTTTAAAAAATCTAAATAGTTTTATGAAAAAATATCTTGTGAAAATGTATTGAAGATGTAAAATAATTTTTTAGTTGAAAATAATTTAATTAATTTTTGAAAGGTTTTAATGGGATTTATTTGAGAAAGAAAAATATTTCAAAAACATTTTCATAAAAATTTGATTTGGAATACGAGTATTGAGTTGTAGAAAGAATAATGTGGGGTGATCTTTTCAGATACTTCTCATGTAGCCTCCTACACTTCTACCTCGAGTCGTCTCCTCGGCCTCAGATGACCTAGACAATGGCCACATCCCCCCTCCCCTCCTAGGCCCTCTTTGGCTGGGGGGAGGTAAGTTATCATCCAATTACATTTCCTACTCTCTTTTCTTCCTTTACACCATTTATTTATCCTTCTTCTCTCCCTAGTTTCCACTCTATTGAGGTTATCGATAAAGTTTAATTGTGCATAGACACGGTTCTTATGGTTCTTATTTCTTCCCTGGAGTTCCTGAACACATCTTTGATGGAGGTTCTTTCACTGGTCACTAATTTCACCAAGTGATGACATTTTGTGGATGTCTTCAACAGATTCATAGCTAATAGGTGGAAGTTTCAATAATTCACAATCTTTGGGATTTTGGATTCCAATCATTTCCTACAACAAAACCGCCGCTAAACCTTTTTTTAAAAAGGTTTCACGGCGGTTTATAATAAACCAACGCCAAACAATTTTTTTTAATGGCCCCGACCCTTCCCCCACCTCGACCCTCTTTCTCACCCCACGCTCCCCCGGCCCCCTGCTTCCCCTGCGACCCCGGCCCCCCGTGACACCGGTGACACCGACGACCCTGCTTCCCCGGCGACCCCGCGACCTCGGCGACCCCAGCCCCCCGCAACCCCGACGACCCCACGACCCCGACGACCTATACAAACCCTAGGGTTTGATTTCTAATTATTTACCTGTTTTTATATTAGTTTTTTTTATATTATTGATAAATTAAGGGTGACTAATTTATGGCATAGTGATTTCATACTTGTTTTGTGTTTCCCACATGTTACATAAACAAATGGGATTAATTAGTACTTGTTTACTTCAATTTGTATATTTTAAATACATTGAATTAATCTAGTATGTGGTGTAGTTATTGGATCTCCCATCAATCATTGTAACATTTTTGTTAAATCATTCTCATGCTATGCCATGGTGGGTTCTATTTCATTTATTTTTTGACACTATTGAACATTTTCCCCCAATATTAAATATTTACCTTGTTTATTTTTTATATGTATATTCAATACTTCATATTGGTGATCTTCAGTATTCAAGGATGCTTATTTTATTACCTTTTTTATTTGATTAATCATTTTCATTCATTTGAATTATATTTTCTATAAAAAAATTATATTTATAGTCATGAAATTCAATGTAATATCAAGGTAATTAGAGGCTCTCTGAATGAAATAATATATTAACCGTTTTGTAAAAAAACTATTCAAAATGTAAAATATAGAACTCATTGTAATAGTTTATAACCATTTAGGATAGGTAATTACCTTTAATAATTCTTATAAGCATTATCATTAAATGAGTATATGAGAATCATATATATATATATATATATTGAAAAACTAGTGACGAATACTACCCTAATGAAATATATTGTGTGGTTTTACAAAACCTATGATTGTGTTAGGTTACCCATAACAAATTGATAATTATCATGACCATTAATAAATTTTTTCTATAGTTGAAAAGGGGTTGATTGTGTTGAATGGGGGAGTCTCATGATTCATTAGATATGATTTTAGATCTTTATAAGAAATGTTAGTTTCTATTAGGATTATTATTCCAGGAATGGTAGTATAAGTCTTAGTGGGAATGGTGATATTATTATATATCTCACACCTAGTTATAAACACAAAGCTATAGGATATGGTAGTGTTGATTTTTTTATTTTGAGAGGGATTTCTTCACACTATATATGGTTGAAGAGTGATGGAATTTATTTTCCACTGTGTAATTGGTGGAAAACTCTCATATGAATTGTGTGATAAGGGACTCGAGTGGGGATATTGTGGGAACTAGTACCCACCAATAATGGCCCTTGTAAAAATATCCTTTGATACTTGGTGTAACTTGGTGGTGAAATACAAGAGAAAGTAATTACAAGATGTGAATCTGATTTTTCTAGATAAGCATAGTGGATATCCAAATATGGAATTCTTAATATGATTTTTTATGATAGACTTACTTATTTTTTCTTCATTTTGTATTAGTTTCTCAGGATGGAGATATATTAAAGAGTGGGATTACTTTTGATGTCGTAAAAATGATTTTCTTTTGACCAATGTTATCTTTACTTTTAATGGAAAATCATATTTTTATTTACAGAGAAAATAGGTAAAATAGGTGGTTATTCTATAACAAGAGTAATAATATCAACTAATGAACACAATTCTGAGGGAACTTTTGGTACATCTTCATTCCCATCTCAAATTTCATTGGAAATGATAACTTGAAACCATCTTCATCTATGCTCAAGATTCTCATTTTATATAATATATCTTACACGCATACTTATAATTGGTTCTTTTATGAGATTAGAAAATATTGTTGGAGGTTGAAGAGAAACCTCATCAGTAAAAACCATATGAGATGACTCCCCCAGAGTTGTGGAAGGCAATACCTCAAAATTTTCTTCTAATCAGACATGAAATAACATATTCAAAGATGATCTGTAGAATAATCCACTACTCTTTATTATATTATAACTCACTACTGTTAATCCAAGAAAATGTGTGGTAGTGGTTTCATCTAAACATATCGAAGCTCTACCAAACACTAAGGTTAACAACCTTCCAAAAAGGTGAAAATTTACTAATTTGTTATGAATATTTCACATATTCTTCATTATATATCATACAAAATTGATGGGCTTATCTATTATAAACCGATATAATAATTCAACATCTTGAAAAAGGATTTTTTTTCAAACTCACCATTTTTTCGAGAAATTGAAGACTGAATGAAATTCAAATGAACCTTTTTATCCGGTTCTACTTCTTTTATAGGTTTGTTATTCACTTTTGGATTTTCAAAAAAGACATAATTATTTCTTTAGGGCTTAATTAATTTATTTCCATTGACGAAGTGTCGAAATCATAATTTCCATCGTAAGTACATTCAAAGACTTCAACCATTATTAAAGATGACACCAAAAAATTATTCTAGTTTACTGTTGTTGGAAACAGATCCTTATTATCACCAAAATTAAATACAACTGATTTATAGAAATCTCATACATATTTATCATTGAATAAATGTTTTGTCTTTTCATCAAACACAAATTACTATCCTTGATGATTTATAGATTTCTTAACAAAAAGCGGGCTGCTAGTTTTGGGAATGACTTATCAGATCTGGCAGTATGTATAGTAGGGCGGAGTTTGACAAAAAACAAGGTCTCCCACTGCAAAAGAGACATCCCTGCAGTGCTTATTAGCTGTGTGGACCATGATTTGTTGGGCACGGGTGAGGTGATGACGGAGTTGCTCCAGCATTTGATCACGTTCAGCAAGAAGGGTAGCCACTGAATCTATTGGGGTAGTATCTACAGTAAAGCACTGCACAGCAGGGGGTTTACGACCATAAACAGCTTCAAAAGGAGTCATCTTTGTGGAGGTGTGGAAGGCTTTATTATAGCAATATTCTCCCCAAGAAATCCACCGAGACCAAGGGGCCTTTCCGAAGAAAAGCATCGTAAATAGGTACTGAGACATTTGTTGACAATTTCTGTGTGACCATCCATCTGTGGGTGGTAGGAGTAACTAATCTTGAGGGTAGTCCCCTTGAGGCGGAACAGTTCTTGCTATAGCTTGAGAGAATGAAAGTACAGCAGTTTGGTAAATCTGGAGAGTCCTCCTCCAGTTCAGACACTTCTCCAGGTGGAAAATGAAAGGAGGCCGGCCACTTCCTCCTTCCCCGTTTCTGTTCCAACAGAAAGTAATTTCTCTAACTGCCTTTCCCTCTCTCTTCCAGGCGCACAAATAGACCAAACGTGGGGAGAGTCCTCACGCGCTGCCAACTGACCAGGGAGATCATGGGAACAGACCCACGTGCCTCCTTAACTAACCCCAACCTGTGTTCCAAAATTACCCCTCCTTCTTTGATACGTGAGTAATAGTGGGGGACATTGATAGGGAGGTTTGTCAAGTGGATCACACCCAGAAACTGGGACCGAACTACTAACATAACTGACTTATTTTATTTTGTTGTATAGTAAGAAAAGGGTCGCTCAGAGTGATATGAATGATAGTCATGTCAGAAAAATATAAAAAGTTCAGATGTTTGGAATATGAATGGAGAGAAGATTGTTGTTCCATTTGATTCTTACGGGGTCCCTACAGATGATGCCGCGGGGTTACTTGGCCAGATTCTAGGCCAGCTGGTTGCGGAGCCCATTTCCCTTCCCATTTCATATGACGGTTGGAGACATATGCCTTCAAGCTGGAAAAATGAAGTGTTTTATTCTCAAATAAAGGTAAATTTATTACATTATGGTTTAATTGAATGTCATGTTACTAATATGTTCAAAATGAATTTCTGTATACAGATGTTCTTCCACTTTACCGTTGCTGATGTGATAGCATAGAAGTGGACGTTGAAAAATCTAGGTAAGAAGTTGAAAGATTTCAAATGGAGATTATGGTGTGATGTCAATAATACTTCATTGACCACGCAACAGATGTATGAGAAGCTACCCAGTGGGGTACCGAAAGAGCAGTGAAAAGTGTTTGTTGACAGACATCGTGATCAGAAGCGGATGGTAATGAAATATATATTATTATATTATCCTCATTTTACATTTATACATGTATATGAAAAGGACATGACATTAAATACATCAGTATTAAATTGCAGTTTATTTATTTCAGGATATTTCAAGACAAAATGCATCAAACCGGGCAAAGCAAGTCATCCCGCACACTATGGGCTCAAAAAGTTTATCTAGAAGCCGAACGACATTGGTAATCTTTTAATTAGTTTAAATATTTATAAGACAATATTATCTGTTTAATATATTGAATTTTTGATTTATCTTTGTTTAATGCAGTCACATAGTTTTGGGCATGAAGCATCCAGGACAGAACTGTGGTTGGATGTTCATAAGAAATCAGATGGAAGTTTTGTTAACGAGCCTGCTAAAGAAGATGGGGTATGAAGTCAATTTTTCATCATAATAACTTATTATCAGTTCTTACTGTGTTAATATATTTTGATATTTGATTTATAGGTAAAAATTAAAGAGCTATGGGATTCCAATCCTATGATGTCCTACTCAGTCTCCCAGGATGACCCGGTTGCAAAGGTCCTTGGGAAAGAGCATGCTGGGAGAGTGCGCGGGATGGGTTTGGGACCCATACCATCTGAGATTTTTAGCAGGCCATTGGGGATAGCATCTGCATCTACTCCTGACTTTAGTCAGCACATACCCGGAGATGATAAGATAGAGATTGTTTCTTTACGAAGCACAGTTCACCAGCAGGGGGATCAGATATCTGCATTGCAGAAAGAGTTGATTGAAATACGTCAGCAGATGAGTAGATATGCCCCTGGTGATAGTGCATCGACAGGTGGTATGCAGGTAAATCACAAAAAATAAAAAACATTTATTTTTCTAACTTTCATTAGATTAAAGTTTTAATATAAATATTCAATCATATTTAATTTTCAATATAATGTTCTTACAGGTGACAAAACAAAGTGGAGATGAAGGTAGAGAGGGTGGTGATGCATCATCAGACCTTGAGTAGCTGTATTGTTGATTTTTAATATGAAAACAGTTGGTTTGTATATATAACATTTGTGGCACATAGTTTCCACCACACATTTTCATGTCCTAAAATTTCCTTGATTTCTAATTTTCATGATATTACTATTCGTTGAATCTTATTGATTTAAAATTGATGATATGGATTACTTCTTGTTTTTATCATCTACTATATCTAATAATTTTTGCATTTCCAACATCCACGTGTACAATTATTTGGTTATGGTAATGTGAATCTTCTTGAAGATAGAAAAGAGATGAATCTGTGTTTGCAAGAGTAGGAAGTGATAATGAATAATGCAAATGAAAATGAAATTATGTTTAAAGAGAACACCAAGGTTTTTCATGACAAGTTTATCTTTAATAATGAATTTTTGATTGGAGATAAGGTGTTTTTGTATAAGCCGGTCTGAATCTTTTCCTAGGTAAATTTCTGTCAAATTGGATAGACCTTTCATTTTGTCTCATAATTTTTCCTTTTAGAGCGGTACAAATTCGAGATCATGGTAAGATTGTTCCATTTACTGTTACTAGACATCATATAAGACTTTTTAGAGAAGGTAATAAGGAACCTCATGGGGAGGATTTCCTTTTTGATAGAAGCTCAATATAATTTATTATATGGGTTATTTCCTCCCTCATGGCTCTAGATTTACAGCATGCACTAGACTACTCTGTTTTACAATTGAATTTTAGGACTCTCTTATCCAAAAGTGAGCCTATTTGAAGTATGTTTGATCTTTGCATTAAGGTGTTCATTGTTCTTTTCTTTCTTTCTTGTATACTGATGTTGTAAATTTGATATGTAGCAAGATTACTCAGAGACCACAAGGCAATGCATTATATGATGTACCCTTTGTCAAGGATGATGTCAATGTATGGACAACATTCAGGTTATACATGTATTCAGATTAAATAATCAATTCAATTGGGGTATTAATTAGATTTCATGTATTTTAATGGTGTTCATATTTTATCCACTTATATTCCCTTTTTATGCATCAATATTTTGTTTCAATATGATTTCAGGTTGTCGTAACATGGTTGCATGGAGAAACCAGGTGATAGAAGATCGAATTTTTATGGAAATAGGAGTACACAGATGCAAACGGTAAGCCTACTAGCAGATTTCTATCTCTTTATTCATGACTCTATATTTTAAAATTCCTTAGAAATGGATTTCATGATAGATTGATATGTCATGATGTTTATGAATAGTTGCAACATTTAAAAACTGTGCTGTCATTGCCCAAAAAATACAGCACTATATAGAAGTTTTTCCACGAATCACAGCAACACGATGAAAAAGAACCGGTTCCGTTCAACAAGTGAAAAGAACACAATTTGGGTCCATGCAGAAAAGGCTTGATTTACACCTTCTGTAGGCAAGACAACTATGCATATGGTGTGCGTTAAAGGAAGATGAACATACTATACTGTTTCTGTTTGCAGGGGTACATCAGTTGAAAAAAACAGAATAAGAAGTTCTCATTCTTGATGGGGTACATCAATCCGGAAATGGTAATTTAATGCATCATACATACATGATTATGGAACGATTTATGCTCTTAAAAATGACCTATAAATTTTTTTCATTCAACATTATGAGTTTTAGGCTATGTTTTGTTTTTTCAATCTGATCTACTCATTTTTGTGTCCTGATAGTCAGTTTTGTTATCATTTTTTAATTATAATGACTACTATGTTTTCAAAATCTTTTTCCAATCCTTGATAAGGTATTCTTCCATCGCATTCTCATACGGTATGTGGTTAGTATCCACACCCTAAACACAGTTCAACTGGTGCTTAATGGAATTTATGATCTTTATATTTTTACATTTTAAAAACATGTCATCAACATATAATAAAAGGTAAAAAGACTCATGTTTAACAGTTTTAAAATACACACATGCATCAAATCTACTTATAGAAAACGTAGTCTCAATCATAAAGGAATCAAACCTTTTATACCATTGTTTGAAGACTATATAATCCCATGAAATGACTTATGTAAAATAAAAACATGGTTTGTTTTGAACAATTTTGAAAATCGTTCTAGAAGATTCATATAAATGCTTTCATCAAGACTACCATGTAAAAAAGTGGTTTTTACACCGAGTTTTTCAACATGAAAATCAAGTTTGGCAGAAAATGCAAGCATAATTCTAATGGATGAATGCTTAAAAAAGGAGAGAATATTTCACTATAATCAATGACTTCACATTTTAGAAAACCATTAGACACCATGCATGCTTTGAATTTGATTTTATACTCTCCTACATTTCTTTATTTGTTCTTATAAATCCATATTGAACCTATAACTTTCTGGTTATTTGGTTTCGGAACAACAACCCAGGTGTTGTTCTTAAGAAGGGAATTCATTTCTTTTTGTATTGATGTCAGCCAATTACTATATTATTTGGACTTAAAAGCTTACTTAAAAGTTTTAGGCTCATCATTAAACAATTCCAAAGCTATATTGAAAGAATAGGAAGCAATGTATGACTAGTTGAAGTGGGCTGGAGGTTTAATAACAATCCTTTATTTATCTCAAGTAAGCCGATTGTTGATCAGTCCAACAGGTTCTTGGTCCTCAGGTTTGGATTCCAAATTTGGATCTGATTTAGGCTAGGATTGGGTAACCAAAGGAGCAGGACCAACACTGAACTGAGGTTGGTAACTTGATCTTAAAGGAACATCAACACCTAAAGGTGTTGGGACCTCTAAGGGTCATGCAGCTTCATCAGGAGCTACAATAGGTTCAGGTACTTTGTCGCTGGTCACACCAGATTCATAGAAGACCACATCGCAACTAACGATGCATTTCTAGAAACTTGGTTTATCTACCCATAAATAATACCCTTTAACACCCTCTAGATATCCCACGAATATTCATTTAATAGCCCTATCATCTAGATTATCATTACATGAATGCACATAAGCTATGGATCCAAATATCCTATGGTGAGCTAGATTTGGGGGTGTGACATTCGAAATTTATTCAGGTGTCATAAAGGAGTTAGTAGAATATGGACAACAGTTAATGAGGTGCACTACTGTTGAATCATACTCAGCCTAGAAGGACCTAGAGAGTTTTGAGTGGGATAACATACACCTTACCCTCCCAAGAACAGTCCTATTCATTCTCTCTACTGACCCATTCTATTATGGAGTTTCCAAAACAGTCTGATATATCTTAATTTCTTCAGATTCAAAATATTCAATGATTTCATTGGATATATATTCTAAACCATTATCAGTTCTTAAGGCTTTAAGTTTCTTATTAGTCTCACTCTCTACTGCAACTTTCCATTTCATAAAAGTCTGAAAGGCATCTGACTTGTGCTTAATAATATAAATCCACACTCTCCTAGAGAAATCATCAATAAAGGTTAAAAATTATAAACCACCACCATGGGAGGTAACCCTAGAAGGACCCCACAAGTTAGAATGTACACATTCAAGTGGTTCCTTAGCCTTAAACATGGATCTACTAAAGCTGATTCTCCTAGAATTCCCATATACACAGTATTTAGAAAAAGGTAAACTATTAGGAGTGATATTACATAGAAGGCACTATTTCTTAAGCTCACTAAGACCCATGTCACTAACATGCCCTAGTATCCTATGCCATAAGGTGGTGGAGTCACATTACGAACCAAAATAACTATTCAAATGATTTACCTACACTTTTCCATCTAAAACAAACAGACCATTGCGAAGGGTTCCCTTTATTACAGTGAGGGATCCTTGGGAAACTCTAAGGCTTCCAGATCCAGACTTGAAGCCGTGCCCTTTCTGGTCAAGGGTTCCTAGGGATATTAGGTTTTTTTTAATTCAGGTACCCACCTAAATTATTCAATAGTTTTAACAGTCCCATCTTGAAGCTCTAGTAAAATTGAGCCTATTCCCATGATGTGACCGCTCATATTATTCCCTAGAAATACCTCACCGTTATTCAATTCCCTTAATTCAGTAAAGAATTCTTTATTTGGGCACATGTGGAATGAGCATCATGAATCCTGGTTCTATTCATATAAGATGGTTATATCAGTGACATTTAACACATCAGTAGTGTCGAAGTCTTGTTCAACTAATAGGGAATGGTCATTATTAATATCTTTAAAGTCACCCTTCCTATTAGTACAATTTTTCTTGATATGTCCAGGTTGTTTACATTTAAAACATTTGATTACCTTGTTTCTATATTAACTTCTATATTTCTTGAACTGTCCTCTATCTTTTGTCCTACCCATTGACTCACTTCAACCTCTAGATTCACTTCTTTCCCTAATACCGAACCATGATATTGAATTATTTTCATGTATTATACTTTCTCTCTCTATTATACGTGGTTTGATTTGGTTTTCAGGCTATGGGGCAGCAGAATCAAAAAAACATTTCTGGGAAACTTTTTAGCGGCGGTTTTAACCACCTCTAAATGAAAGTTGGCAGATATTTCTCAGCGGTTTAAACCACTCCTACACGTTAAAAACCGCCGCTAAACGTAAAATAAAATATACATTTAGCGGCGGTTATAACCACCATGAAATAGTCGCATCGTGGAAGTCTCATCGCGTGGCGGTTCTCTTGGATTTAGCGGCGGTTTTACGGCGCTGGATTTGAATTTATTAGCGGCGGTTATAACCGCCGCTAAAACCGCCGCGAAATGAGGCAGCTATGACGATTTCCTTAAACCGCCGCTAAACTACAATAACCTCCATGAAAAGATTCGTGATGCCGTATTATGCGGCGGTTTCTGGAAACTGCCACCACACCATTTAGCGGCAGTTATAACCGCCGCTAAATGCCTATTCTGGTGTAGTGTTTCTTGGTTTTATTTCAATGTAAGATGACCCAATTTTCGCTTGGTAGAATTATATGCATCCAATCACATTACCCGGAAATCCTTCATCTGGTTGGTAATCTGATAAGTCATATTCTTTGCTCTGACCAGTGCACCTATGTCGTCTGCCACCCGATTACTCCCAAAATTTGTGTTGAAGTTTTCATTTCTAATAAACCGAAGAACACTATTGGTATTGATACTGAAGGTGAAATGTGGTGGAACCAAACAGTTTTCTACCAATCTTGGATTCTATTCTGTTTTTTTGTTGTCTGATTGTCCATGATGATTCCATATCTTGTCTAATCCTCTCTTGTTGCCCTCGGTCTGTGACTCAACATCTTATGGTAGTTATCATAGTTGAAGTATGAAATAAATTTTATGGTACTCCATTTGATAAGGGGGGAGTATTGAACTACAATGAAAAAGGGATAATCAGTGGATAACCGATCCATCGGCTCCTATACAGTGTAAGGAAAGGATTTCCACTGAAGACCCAAAGGCGGATGATGTGTTTAACCATATGAAACAAGACCTGCGCATACCATTATAGTATCGGAGTGCTAATGTGTAATAGATCATTAGAAAACTTGTTCGTCTCATCTTTGAGTAGATTTTCCCAGCCAATTCTATATTGTAGAAGTGGAATATCACTCAAGGGGAACCTGGAAGTGCTTCCAATGAGGCTGAAAATAGTGTGGAGGTTGAGCCCCCAAAAATTTCATTGTAGGAGGTGTCCTTGTTGACTGATGTAGTTTCACAACCTAACAATGGGAGGATAGTTGAGGAGAGTGAGGACGAGCCTCCTGGATTAGGGTAGAAGGTTCCCATGTTGTCTGCTACAGTTCAACCAGGAAATGGGAGGCTAGATGAGGGGATTTTCTTGGGTAATTTGACCCTAAACACTCTCTTTTCAAAATCATCATCCCATCTGATGGTTGCAGGTGTGGGGAAGAGAAGGTATACCCCTGACAAGGAAGTATTTTTGGTTGAGCTGGGAAATAATTTTGATGTTTTGGATGCTAATGAACTAACACTAACCCAAGAGGAGGAAGATTATATTGACAACAATCATAGCCATTTCTCAGTTGATAACCTAGAATGAATTCAAGGGGGAGTTCTACAAAGTCCTAGATAAAAGAAATGGAAAAAAAGAAATCGAGCTTTATAGAAATTCGTTATGGTCAAGGGGAAAACCCAAAGGGGCATAAATATTATTCAAAATTTCCTAAAACTATTATAACTAGGTTAGTTATGTAGGGTGGAATAATGGAAATCAAAGCTCTCCAAAATCGGTAATGTCGAGAATGAGGAGAGAAAATAAGAATAGTTGAAGAAGGGGATGGGGAGTGTTTGAATCTCTTCCTCCATTCCAAAGAATAAATTTTTTAAAAAGATTTTTGGGTCAACACCTCAAAAAAGGAGATTAAAATAATATACAAATGAAGGTTGTGAGTTTACAAAAATGAGAAGAATGATACGTGGTTAGACCAACAAGACCTAATTTTGGATCGAGGATTCAACAAAGGTAAAATGAACACGTCAGAATTCATATAGAAAATGGACAGAATGACTTCCCACCACGAAGTGCTCATTAGTAAGGATCTAGACACCAAGGTTAGTACCTTGAATTGGGAATTATATAGGGTTTCTGACTTTAATAATCTTAGTTTAGTATTTAATCATTTTGTGAGCTCTTTCAGCACACACTTCTACAAATACCCCTTTTATCAGTGCTAAAAACCCCTTTTATCAGCGCTAGAAAAGCGTTATTAATGCCAGCGAAGATAAAGGGGGGGTGTCCCCTTTATCAAAGCTCAAAAAAGCACTGATAAAGGACCCTTTTATCAGCACTAAAAAAAGTGCTAACAAAAGGGTCTTTTATCATCGCTTTGTTTTAGTGCTGATTAAAGGGTCTTTATCAGCGCTTCTTTTATCAGTGCTTTCTTTTTAGTACTGATAAAGGTACCCTTTTATCAGCTCTTTAAAAAATGTGCTGATAAAATTTAAAAAAATTTATAAAGTTAAAATATATTAAAAAAATTAAAAAATTCCTGCCAATCGGGGGCTTTTATAGCGCTTGATCCCCCCCTTTACAGCACTTTTCCGCACCCATAAGCACCCCCACACACCACCAACACCCTTTATCAGCGCTTTACCCACATTCCCCCATGTGCGCGCGCCCCTGCCTCTACCAGGATTTGATCTTGAGACCTCCCCCCTACATGCCTAAGCCCTTACCACTCCTCTATTTTGATTTGTTTCCCATTTCATGATATCTATATATATATAGTTATATTTATTCGTAGAGAAATATATATTTATATTAATATATATATATATATTAATATTAATATATATAGTTATATTAATATAAATATTTATAGTGATATTAATATATATATATATAGTTATATTAATATATATATATATTTATAGTAATATTAATATATATATGTAGTTATATTAATATATATATTGTTAGATTAATATATATATATAGGTAGTTTAATATATAGGTATATAATTATTCATATATTTGTATTTAAAATAAAATGGATATTAGTTATTATTTAGATAAAGCTAATATATTTTATATGTAAATATATTTGATTATTTATATTTTTAATTAAATTTTTATGAGTGAATATATAAAGAATATGTTAATATTTTTATATATTTGATTATAAATAAGAAGTGAATTATAAAAAACGATTAAATTTAAAAGACATAATATCAATATTAATGTAATACCTTGGAATAAATTCAGACTCCACCAAAAAAATCTAATAATACCCCATTAAACGAGGCTGAAAATCTACAAAATGTTAAACAATCGGTGTACCCCGACTAAAAACTCAGTTTTGGAGGCCTTTTGGGGCATTTTTGGACTCAAAAAATGTGAAAGAGGCTTTTCTTCAATTATTACCGTGTAGAGCTTGTCGCGGGCTTCGATTTGATATGTTATAAAGCTCAAACGGACACCTGGATCAAAAGTTATGGCCGTTTGAAGTTCGAGTTGTGTTTTCAACATATTTTGGATCTATTCTTAATTTTTGTATTTTTTTTATTCTTCAAATTGTTTTTAAATGACTATTACTCTATAATAATTATAAAATTATTAATTAAAAATATTTTTTATATTTTTTGTAAGCCATTTTTACAAAATATCTTATTTATTAAGTATATTAAGTGTAAATGTTTATTTATACTTATCTAAAATATATTTAAAAATTATATATTATATTTATATCAATATAACTATATTTATATATTTATATATTAATTTATTATTTTTAAATAATTTTTTTTGATGTCGACCCTTTATCAGCGCTAAACAAAGTGCTGATAAAGGGGGTACCTTTATCAGCGCTAAAAAAGCACTGATAACGGGGTACTTTTATCAGCGCTTTTTTTAGTACTGATAAAGGTACCCCCTTTATCAGTGATTATTCGTTAGTGCTGATAAAAGTATGGCACTGGGAAAAATTGTTTTTATGGTAGTGACATGGTGAGAACCTTGCTTTGTGAACATTGGTTTCCCACTATTCATTAAATTGTCTTAATGAATATTTATATTAAGTAGTAGGATTGAATTCAGGGCATCATAGGACATCGTTCTACAAGTGTTGTTTCTTGTTGACATAAGGGTTTTATAATATTTTTTTAGTATCCTTTTTAGTCCATAAAAATTTAAATATTTTCAAATGGTTCTTATTGAGATATCAAATTATTTTTTAAGAATTATACTTAAAATTAATTTTTAAAGTATTAAATACTTGTTAAATATTTGGATAAATATAATATATATCAAATATTTTTATTTGATATAAATTATTTTGAAATAGTTTTTAAAATTATTATTATTAAAGTTATTTTTATTGATTTTAAAACCCTTACTCTGAAATTGAATTATCATCCCATGTTTTAAAAATAACTTTCAATGATCTTTTAGAATTTATAAGTCAGACGAATTCCCTTTTGGAATTAGTGCATACAAAGAAAAATATATATTTTATTTTATTATTGTACAACTATGATTAAATTTTAATGTGTTGTTTATTTCTCCAGAACCTAGATTGGATAAGTTCCTAGACTATATAAAGTACAATCTATTAGTGAAATAGTCTTGTAAACTATTGAGATTAGACATTTTCATTTGAGTAAAACAAAAATTACGTGGAAAAATTTCTTTGAAACATCTATATAATTATGTTCCCTTAGAATTCTAGTTGTTCTAATTCTGAAGATGGATATTCCAAATTTTCATAAGACTGAAGAACGATTTTCTAAGTTGAAATTGTTTTAAGGGGGGAATATAACATCACAAGAAATTTAAATCGTAATTCTAATTGTGTATTTATTTAATATTTTTTTATGAATGGTCTTAATAAAAATATTATGAAACTATTGTATTTTGTATAATCAAAACAATATTTGATTCATATTATAAAATATTAATTTATATTTCTAGGCATAATATTTTTATGAAAAAAATTATTATATTTAAATTGATTCATCTTTCCTAAACACAGCTAAAATATAATATTATTTATTTTAATGTATGTTTTAAAGTTAATTGTTTTGAAAATATTATACTATTTTTAAATAAACTATTCTAAATATAAATTATAAATAAATATATATTTACTGGTCCATTTTAAAATTATAATTTCAAGATACTTAAATTCATATAAAGTAATAGTAACAATTAATTTTAACAAAAAATATATTTAAAATTAAATAATTTTGGTCAATTGTTAAATTTTAAATATAAAGGTGATATATTTTAATAATATATATAAAAATACAAAATTATTATGATATCCATATATTTAAATTTAAATTTTTAATATTTGAATTATCGTATATTTTTATTATAAAATCATAATTTTATAAGATAATATATTTTATTATAAAAGAATTATTATATATGAATTACAAGTAAAAAATATTAATATTAACAATAATGATGATAATTAAATGAAATAAATTATTCATGAAATATTATTATTTTCAATGCAATATATTTTTATTAATTTGTTCGACAAAATTTTTAAATTTAGAATATTATTTTTATTAAAAACAACATGAAATTATAAAAAAAATATGAAATTATCAAATATTTGAAATTATGATATTTTATAATGGATAAAAAAATGATGAAATAAATAAGAAAACAAGAAAATGGGATAAAGGGAAATCATAAAATTGAATTAAGAGGATTTATTTTTTCATCTCCCCGGATAAACCTAATCATCGAAGAGGGCTTCATATAAAGAGTAGTGAAGGAAGAAGTGGTTAAAGCCAAGTGAGGACCTACTTTCATCCACACATATGGATTCATATACAGGTTCTTGTCGTGGATGAGAAGGGAGAGAGTTCATCAGAAGGTGTGGATAGAGATTTTTTGAATGTTCCTTTAATACTATATAAATATATATTGTGAATTAAGTCTATTAATTATAAGTTCTGTTGGGGATATTAATAAATTTCTATTTGGACAACTGACCTTTTCCAGAAAACACTCATGTTTTCTCTTTTGATCGATATGCTCAAATGTCAACATGCTCTTTAGTTATTTCATGATGTAAGAGATATTTTTCAATTAATTACATTGATGTTATGATATTAATTTTCAAATTACTGTGGTATTTTTATTTTAAAACAAATATGTTTTTATAAATTCTTTTAGTGTGAGGAACAAATTTTTTTCATTAATAATTATGATCCTCTTATGTATTTAAATTTTATAAATAAATTATTTAATTATTCTTGTTTTATTTATTTTTTAATTTATAAGGTAGTAAATTATTTTTCAATGTCAAATATACATGTTTTGGTTTTTTTAAAATATCAACAAGAGATACTACCTTTTATTAACATCTCATTTAAATAAAATCACTTTTGGAAATTTTGCATCAAAATGACTCTTAATATTTATAAAGGATAATTCATGGTTTTTAATAATGTCATATATATATATATTAATTATAAATAATATTTTAAAAAACAAATTTTCAAAATAAACATGATTTTAGTTTTAAAATTTATGTTGTAAATTTTATAATTATGTAAATTAAGTTTATTTATTTTCAACTGATTATGTTTTCAAAAATTATATTACTGAATGTAATTCTATGATTTTTAAATATTATGGTGTTAAAATTATATCTTTAACTTGAGTTATTTAATATTTCAAATTATTATGGATATAATAATTTATATTTTATGTTTAAATAATATTTTAAAAATAGATTTTTAATGCATGGTAGAAATATGAATTAAATTCTATAAATTAATATTTTCTATAAATCATAATTTTTTATGTTTCATTTACAAATACATGTATATAGATGATTCACATCATCAATATTCCCTAAATTTTTATATTTAACATCGATATTTAATTTAATTCAATGTTATGCCATTCAAATTACTAAATAAACGAATTTCTCCAAAGATGATAGAGTTTCAAGAAAAAAAATGTATGTTGAAAAAGTATTGAGAATGTAAATTATTCTCTACATTGAAAATAATTTATTTAATTTTTGAAAGGCTTTAATAGTCTACATATGAGACAAGAGTATCTTCATAAAAAAATTCCTAAAACATTTATTTGGAATTTAGGTATTAGGTGGAAGAATGTTGAATGGAGAGTAAACCCAAGACCCAACACCCGTGATTTTTCTAATGGCCATAAGGGTTTTATAATATCTATCAAGCATCATTTTTAATCTATAAAATTTTAATATTTTTAAATGATTTTTCAATATATATTTTATTTTTCTTTTTCAAAATATTATTTTTGAAATTTATTTTCAAAATATATAATATTTTTTGAATGATTTGAAAAGTTTTATATATATTGAATATTATTATTTGATATAAATTATTTTTAAAAAGTTTTTGAAATATATATATATATATATACAATAGTGATTTTAATAGATTTTAAAACCCATACTGGGCTATTTAATGTTGATCCCATGTATTAAAAATAATTTTCACAGATCTTTTAGAAATTTTAAGATTAATTTCTTTACATTTGTAATAAATGCATGCAAGGAGAAATTCATATTTTATTTCATTTTTGTACAAATCCGATTAAATTGCAATTTTTTCTATTTATATAGAAACTAGACCAAAAAAATTTCTTGGAAAGTATAAATTACTTTTTATTATTTAGTTTCTTTTTATAAAAAAAATAAAAAATGTTTCCACTACTTAATATGGAAGTGTGAGTTCAGGTCTATCCAATAACTCATCCTAATCCCATTTTATTTTGATTTTCAATCCCTAATACCTTCACACATTAATCATATCACTCATACATCATTGGTCTTGATTTAATGTTATTTTCATTTAGAATCACCATTGAAACTGCCCGGTAAGTGACTCTTATCCTCTTTCACAGTTACTTTCTCTCTCTCCCCATGATTTTGTATAGACCTTAAATCCATAGTGGCATAGGGTTTTATTTTTCCAATTATAATGGTGATTTGTTTTAGTTATTATGTATTTTTAATTAATAACTAGTATCCCTCTTCACTTCTAATATAGATTATCATAATCTATGATTGGTTTAGATTGGTAATGGTATGTCATTTAATAATTAGGATTTGTTCCAAGAACATAAATTACAACCATTTCAAAAAGAATTAAATAAATTGTTTTACAAAATATTATGAACATTTAAATATGGTATATAGAAGTTATAAATGTTTTAAAAAAATCCCATATGGTTTTAGTGTTTCATGTGTGTTTACCTGTATGAAATTAGGCATTTCCTTTGTTTTGTTTATCGAAATTTCCCTTTGAAGCATAAATGTTGTAAAGGATAATGTGGAACCTTCTTAAAATGGGTAAAACATTTGGGATCTAGTGTAATTCTATGGTAACACTAGGAAAAGCATGTCTAGGAAAGGGACACCCTCCTCAACATTTATTTCCACCACATCCCAAAATTAACACTTTAATAACACATTTAGGGAATCACTTTCTAGGGTGAATTCTATCTGTTGGGTAGTGAGATAACTATCCCAAGTGGTTTTTATATAGTTGAATATAATTTATAATTCCCCAAGAATTTTTGAGTAACCTATGACATTTCCAAACATATAAACCACAGGGTTTCCCACAAGGATCTTATTTTAATATGACGGTCTACATAGAATTTACTTTTATATTTGAAATGTCACAGTAAAAATTATTAAAAATTGTTTTTAAATATTAAATCATTCTTCAATATGATTTATTTTCAGCATAAAATTCGTAGTTTAGATTAAAAATAGACATTTTATAAAAGGAATTGTGTGATCCTACTAGGACAGTTGTGTTCACACTCAACAAACTTCAAATGTGTGTATCTGGCCAATTTTGATAGAGACAGGGAAAAAATGGCGATACATTGAAGCCATGTCAGTGGATCTTGAGTTTATGGTTGTAAAATTGTGGGACTTATCCCCAAGGTCACATGTTTATAGGTAGTTATGTTGGTTATTTTTTGTATTATTATCTTATATCGCATATTTGGAACCCTGTCTTGTTCCTTTTGTATATGTATATGTTTGTCTTAGCTTATTTTTTATATGTCAATGGATGTTGTTATAAATTGGTGTTATGGAATTTTTTCCTCATTAAGATTTTATTTATTTTATGTATAATTAATAGGTTTATTCCTTGTCTTCTTTTATTTAATAACATGAATTTCCAAGTTATAGGGAAGTCATTTCGGGATCAGGGTTTGGACTAGATTTTGGTTTTATTAGGAGAAACCATTCCCAAAAATTGTTCTTGGTACCTTAAAACTAGTTTCCATCCCATGGGGATCAAAAACCCCATTTTCCCTTGTCATAAACCATATCTGAAAACTAGTTAGGGGTATTTTTGGTTTGTTCGTGATGATGTTCATATTAAGCGCAAAATGTTTATCGATTCCCTCAATATGAAGATTCATCCAAAAAATTGTGTTGGACATTGAATAAGAATGGACGTTGATATATCTTACAGTTTATCTTTACCAAGATATAATCAAGGAATATAGTGGGAGAATTTTATACAATATTGAAATCACATCATTTTTTGTACAATGTATTAAGGATCCAAGTCATCTGATCTTGAATGTATCATTATTTGTGATAGACTCAACAGTATGGAAATCCTTGATGGATAGTTTCAATATCCTCAATTCAAATTATTTGTTTATGGAAATCATTTTTTTGCAACTGGATTGATGGAAGAAGTCATAAACGAATAACATATAGTTTATGGTTTCCCATAACCAACTCATATTGAAATTTTGATTAATATAATATAAATATTTTATAACATAATTATAATTCTTCTTCAAAATATTTAAGTGAAAATATCCTTGGATTTTTTGTGAAATTTAGGGGTTATAATATTTCCACTATATAATGTGAACCTAACGATGATTTTCATATATTAATTAATCAATATGACATATGGTCTAGACAAATTAATCAACCGAGACATTGATGATATCATACTATCAGTTGTTGGATTCCCATAATGATTAATTCATCTTCTCATGGAGTTCACAGTCGATGATCTCCCAGAAGGGGGGGAAAGAAGATAGGAATATCAATATTAATTCCTCATATTTTATATGTAATTAGATATTTATATCTATAAACATGTGTATTGGTCCTTATAAATGAGAAAACTATTAATGTGTACAACAATCACATAGTATAATTTATGGAAAAAACCATGAAAATATATGCATGTGGAATGGTAGAATGTATTCGGTGCATCATAAATTATATGGAATTATTTCAATGTTCTAAAAATTCCCTTATCTTTTAATGGAAGAAGATATGCCTATCCCTTTTATTAAAACATAACATTGTATTAAAATCCATTTCCATTTTAATTTATAAACAACTACATTTCAAAATGTTAAAGAAAGATTAATCGATAATATTGGGTGATGAAAAAACATATGCATATTATTCTATGAGATATCAGTTAATAAAGGGATTATATTACAAATTATCCTTCCTAAATAATTTATTATAGTATTGAAACTGAATTCTTTCTCTATGGGTTCCTCAAAATCTTCCTAGACACTAATAATATACTCTATGTATGTTCTCGCTATTTTTTATGAGAAAGGGGGATATAGGGTCAAATACTATGTCTGTCCATGATCTCTTAGAAATCTATTGAATTTAAATTTAAAAATAAATTTATTCTCAGCTACTGAAATATTTTTTAGTCAATAATAAATTGATTGTAGAAATTCAATCCAGGGATATTTGGATTTAGAATATGTGAGTTGAATTATTTCTCTTCAATAATTATCTTAAATAAAATTAATATAATATTTATTTATTTATAAGTTAAGTTAATATAGTAAAATAAATGTTTTATCAGGTTTAATGAATATTATATTTTATTTTATTTACAAGTTTAGTGAATAAAATAGTAATTATATTTTATCAAATAGATATATTTTATTCAAGGTTTGATAAATTTTATTGATTAATATGGATCAAGATTAATGAATCAATGGAAATGATATATTCTATTTAAGATCATGTAAATAAACAGTTATTAATTTATTTGAGAAATGAATTTGATGACACACATGTCTTGTATAAATAATGTTTTTATTATTATATATTTTATGTGGGATGTAACATGAATAATATAAAAGTAAAAAGGTATTTTTTTCAATTGAAATATTTTTACGTGCCAATATATTTTAAAATAAAAAAATTCTATAAGGGTTATGTTTACAGGATTACAAAAAAAATCTCCCAAAGGCTAGAGATAATTCTCATATTCCCCCGTCTAAAGAACTAAGAAAGAAATAAAGTGATTCTCAATGTAATCGATGGTAAATTGTGTGAAACACATGATTCTTATACCAAAGTACCTAGGATATATAATTTTAATTTTTGATTCATGGACCATGAGTGGATGTTTCTAGAGAGATCCTCAAATTGATTTTATATTGTAACAACAATACACTATGTCCGGAAAAAAATTGATCAAGGAGAAACTCATCATTCATGTATTTATATATTTTAAATAATTATAAATTAAATTTGCATCATCCTATCTATAAAATTTAATGGAGTATTTATCTATTATAGATTTATCTATAAATTTTGATGAAAACATAAAATTGAGCCTCACCCAATTCTTCTATTATACACATGTACCTTGAAGATGTATCATATCATCTACATTTTAATTTATAATTACTTATAAACTATTTGATTAATTTTATTCTTTTTCTTGTGAAGAAAAATCAAAGAATAAATATGAAGGTTCCAAGCTTGCTAGTTGTATCACATTATTACATGGAATCTAGTAGGTCAACACATTACATGTGATGCATTTTTCTATAAACAAGGCACACATTTCATGAATCATTCCATTTCATGTGGGTCAATACATAGTGTCATTACTTTTCACATATTTATGACCATTGTGGAAGGATGTTTGATATGAACTAAAAGACTTCTTACGGCTAATTACACACCATGTAGCACTACGCATAGTACATGTTGTGTATATCACTGTGTGTTGGGTGGTTCAATTCCCAATATCATTAAACACAGTTTACTCAAAGACATCCCAATATATTTATTTAAATAGTATATAGGGTGGGTTGTAGTTTGGTACATTTAATGTGAAACATGTCACTTCACACAAGGTTCACACTGATGTATGGATTTTCTATCAAATAATACACAAAATGTGTTTTTGGATTTTCACTAATTTCCAACTGTAACATCTTGATCACTTACCTCAGACTCACGGATGGTGCTTCATGGGTATAATTCTTCTTTCATGTTATCTTTTTGTGTCTTTCCACTAGACCATTCCACATAATCCGACATTCTATTTTTTCTTATTCAGGTTCCAAAGGCTCTATCTTTTTAGGTCCTCTTTGTGGGATATTTTCATGAGGTTGACTCCTCTTTCTTTTGATGGAATTTATCATTTCCCATAGATCCTTAAAGATAATATTAACTAGGGTTTGAGGGGTTTCTACCTGGTTTTTTAGTTTATATAATAATCCTTTAAGGTAGCTTCAATTATTCACTCATGGACATAAGTGGTGAAATTCAAAGAGGAACGACCCTTGTTTCCCTATTTTAGGAATCATGTCACTTCTCCAGCACACATATACATGAATTTTATACTTCAAGGCCACTCCATCTATAATTTTTGAAGTTATTCCTCAAACTACCAACCCTCATGGGGCATAGTTTCTTCTAAAAGATTCCCCTATTTTCCTTGTCCAAAGGAGGCCTCTTAGTTTGACTCAATTCTCACTCTTACCTTTATACCTCCTCCTTCAATTCTCAATGAAATCCTTATGTCTCTTCTAGGCCCTCTTCCCTAGGATTCCATAGTGGATCCATTGGTTTTTTTCCCATAAAAATTTCCCCAT
This sequence comes from Viscum album, assembly GCA_963277665.1. Lineage (NCBI taxonomy): Eukaryota > Viridiplantae > Streptophyta > Magnoliopsida > Santalales > Viscaceae > Viscum > Viscum album. Next base: position 237,997,838 of record OY728159.1, read on the forward strand.
CCTCCTTCCCCATCATTCCAAGTGATCCATATTTCGAGACTCTGGTGATATAAAGGCTTCAATTTTTTCTCTTGGAATGTATGACCTCCATCACTTTCACCCCCCCTATAATGAAGGTAAGAAAGATAAATATTATACTTCTCTATATTTCTACTCATCGGGTGGTTCCAGACCTTCTGTATCAACACCTATACCTATATATATTATTTTATCATCATTATCATATTCCTCCATATGACCACAAAACTAAAAACCCTAGATCCTACAAACTTGAACCTATCATCCCCACCTAGTGGTGACTGAAATATTTACCAACTCGCACCCCCATATTTAATGAAAACATCCCATTTTTCATCCCCACTATTAGTTTCCAAACCCAAACTCTTTTTCCATTAATGGATTCATTTAGTCTTTGGAATGCATGTGTCCTTAGTGCATGTGTTCAATCCGACATTATTTTATATGAGATACATAATAGAAATTCTCCAATTTTGGATTTACTAGAACCTAAATAGCAGTACTCCGGTATATCTGACTTTACTCATGGAATTAAGGTGTGAAAATTCATGGAATATTCTCCCCAAAACAATCGTACTTGGTTTTTCTAGAAATCTTTTTCCTCAATGTATTTGATGGGTTCTTCGGATAAATTTTTTAATATCAAAATCAGTACAATAACACATAGTATCCACATCACATTTTTACACCGAAACTAGTTCTCATGATAGAAAATTCATGTGGACGGGTCTTTCATCCTTTAATATGAGGGTTTTTCCTGGATATGTAGAGGAGACATCAATGTAATATTGGAACCTTTATAAAAATAAGGTAGGAAGTACGTACTTGAAGAAGTTGAGCCATGACTTCACCATGTTTTTATCTCAAATTGGGCTTTTATATTTGGGCTAAATTAAAGATATTTTTACATGGTAAAACAATTATAAAGGACATGATAAAACTTTTCAATGGCATCATAGGTTTTCTTACAAATTTTCTTCCATATCCACCTTTACAGACATCAAGGTTACCCACCATATTAGGGATCTTTTGTACCACTGTCTACTTTTGTTCCATCGGTCTCCTAGATAATTTAGTATAGATCATTTCTTCTCCTCTAAAATTTGGACCTCCTACAAAGAATATTATTGTGATGTGGAATCATGTTAGAACAATCTAGTTATATTAATTCAATGTATTAGTATCCATAACAAATTGAGTCGTATCAAATTCTATCTTCATAACTTTTAGAAAACTGGTCTTCATGTTTTTAAGAAATGGTGACACCAAAATCTAAGATTGATCAGATGGAATATTGGATTTATAGAGCATGGTATAAGGTTCTCTTCAATGAAATTTTGTAAAGACATAATTCCCTAGTGTATTTCCTCCCATTGAATGGTAATTTTTCCCATCAATAATCTATTGCTAAATGGATCAAATAAGGAGACCAAAACATGCTCTATTTCCATGCTAGTATCAAAGAGAAATAAAGGATCATCCGGAATGATATTATTTGGGTTGATTGAACATACACAAATGGTTTAGATGAGGTTATATGTATGGTTTTTATGAATTTTAAGACACTTATTTCAGTTCAAAATCCATAAATTAAAGGAGGGTACCCAACTGTTCAGGAAGTTATTTTCGATTAAATGTCATGAGTGGTAATGGAAATAATTAATTCCATCTTGGATTCAGTATTGAATGAACATATTATCCTTGATACAGTCCTTGTTCTTGATCAAGCCAGCATACTAGGCCTATATATTTACCTATTTCTTTTTAAATTTTATTATAGGATCAGGTAAAGAACCTTCTTGTGGAGGTGGGGAGGGAAACTTTTCATAGCAGATGCATTCCTCGGGAATTGGGATCCACCTCTCTAGTTCTCATTTCAAAAAATAAATACCATTCTTAATTGACATATTTTGGACCAATCAACTTTTGTAACTTCCCTTAAAAGTCTATGTATTTCATTATGAATAGGTGTTTATCCCAACTCCTTCAAAACTTGATCTTGGTTGAGCAACATGGATTCATCAAGAGAATATCGATCCATGGAGCCATATGTGTGGAACAATAGATAAACCATGACTTAAATAAAATATTATCAGGTTCTAATCTTATATTTAAAATGTACATAGATAAATATTATGGTTGGATAAAATGTTATTTCATATTAAAGGCTCTCTGTTTCATAGATTTCTCAAGAGGATCGGTTGATCTTTTTTTCAAATTATTCAACTCTACGTGGTTATCCAAGTGTTCAATGAAAATAATTGGGGTTTCTTCAAATCAGTCTAAGGGAATATAAAAGGATACCCACTATCTCCTTGTCTATTCATCCTCATGAATATAACTCTCAGAAACATAAATACAAGGAACATCAATGAAGATATTGTATCTCTTTTTCATTTCATACCACATTTTCATAGTATATCACACCATATGTTAATGGATGATGTGATCATTTTTATTAATAATATAAAGTATTCTATTGGGGGAATCAATAAGATCCTTGATGATTATTTTATGTGGAGTATATATCTCATTAACTAGGATAAGATAATCATCGTTATATCTAGTTGGATTTCAGATATAAGGGTGAGTCCTATTGAATCTAACATTGGTATCTATAAGAGAAACCTTACAATCGAATATCTCAATATTCTAATCCCCATGTCAAGTGTTCATATCCCCTAATTTAACAAGGTGGTTTCCAATATCACCTACTGCATAAAAAAATGGAACAGACACTTTTTATAATTTAGAGGGACAGCTACCAAAGTTAATCATGTCATTTCATATATCCCCATGAATTCTCTATCTTTCATCAATGTTTTGTATTCTATCATTATGGGTATTGAACATATTATAGTTTTATTTACTTGGAATTCCCATTTCACGTTTAAACATTACTGGTATTTGTGTCCTTGGATGGAAAATATAGCAAGGGACATAAGGATTACCATTAAGATCATCATCGGAATAGTGTAATCCTTTACATGTTAAAAATGCATGGTAGGTCTTCGAAGGTAAGACCTTATGGGGAATATTAACCAAATAAAATTATAATTTTCATATAGGGTATCATAGGGGAAGACTATCTCCATTGTGTAATGATATAATGTAGCTCATGCCATCTCTCCAGAGCCATCTGCGATGGATTATTGGTCAAGGTAACATAATCTTCATACACCAGAATTGGGTTAGTCATAAAATTTATTTCCAATGATTTCATACCACCAATATATCTATCTGGAAGTTTAGAAAGCACCACGATTTCATCTATTCTATCCTAGACAATTATATGTGTGAATAATATAAACATGTTGAGTTTTCATCAGATCAAGAAAAATGTGTTTTTACTAGATCTTCATCCAGAAATGTTTTTGTTCATGAATTTCACTCAGTGTTGTAACCATAGGTCAAGGTGGATCATGGGGGGATACACTCTTGTGAAAATACATTCCCACCATGTTCAATTTTCTTATATTGTGAGTTAGAAACCATAATGTTCTAATAGAATATAATACCAATCACATGGGTATTTTTCATGCCTCTAGGTGAAACTTTTGTATAAAACCCAATGGTGAGTCCTTGCATCACCTATTTCACGAGATCTAGTGGGAAAGAAAAGTGTTCCATTCTCTCCGTGGTTTCATTGGTATCCATTCTATAAATTTGATAGGTAGAAATTTTTTAGATCATTGGTTTCATGAATCGATGAATAATGCCAATGATAAAAGGTCTAGAACTGTCATTCTTTTTTAAGGATTTTGGTGAATTTGGAATGAAATGAATAAATCATGATTCATGGGGATTAATACTTCTACACATGAAATTTTTTTCAAACATTTATGTTTGTTTATCAATTTGGTTTTGTTTCTCATATATTGGGATACTACTCCCTCTCTTATTTTCCTCTAGGTCCCTAGGAGTTCACCCACTACTTCCCTCAACCTTTACCTTGGTCACGAGATTTGATGGCTCCCTCTTAGTTCTGGTTTCAAGCATAATATCGATGGGCCTTGTATCTTGGTAGAACATTGGTGAGGAATTATTGTTCAGGACAATAGAGAATCAGTTACCATTTCATTCTCAGATGTCTATGGGAATTGTGGCTCTCTACAGGTATAATCCAACACAATTTAAATTGGTTTGTAGTTATATAGAACATATAATATATGGCTTTCTGAGTTATAAACCTACTTCCAATCCATTTAAATTTTCTTCGCATTCGAAACTTGATCCCTTGAAGCATCACTTACAATGTTCAAAATTTCAGGACACTTTTCTCTAATCGCACTCACATTAATCAAACATGTTGTGAGGTAAACAAAGAGGCAGATATTATTTCTTATATGGATCCGCAAGATACGTTGTTCTCTTGTTTTTCTAGTTTAGGATCTATCCACATTGAAGGTGTAGAAATTTTTAGATGGTATTTTCATAGGATTCGCTATTTTAAACCCCCAAAATACATTTTTTTATTTTCTTATCGACCTTGGGGTTAGTATTTACCACTTTTATAATAATGTTTTTTATTTTCAGTCAGGTAACACATTCTGTTATGCATAATTTCTCATGTGGTTTAACACATTGTGTCTTTACACACCACGTATTGACAAAATGTACATAATGTTTAAAAGTAAATTACCTACCTCTACTACATGAAAGTTTCTAATGGATCAACATATTGAAATTAATGGAATGTTTTCTACTCATACACCTCTTAATGACAATACAGTTTGACTATAAAGAATAAAATTTTGTTTATGTAAAGTAATATTGTCTCGAGTAACATACTATGTAGTATGTAATAAATGAAATAAATTATAGAAAACTTGTGTCACATGATGTTTTGTGTCTAATTATAATAAATGTAATCATTAAATTTATAGTAATGACATTTAACATTATGCAATTTATACACAACATGAATCCTTCAACAAACTATGTACATGATTATTATTTTAAAAAATTATCTAATTATTTGAAAATAAATAATTTTCTTCTTAAAAATATTCAATGGCTATATGTTAGGAATAATTTTAGGAAGAGAATAAATTTATTATTTTTTATTAATTTAGGTGAAATATCCTAAAATAAATAATTGGAAATAAATTTTATCAATATTAAATGCATTTTTTGTTCCATGTTGTGAACGATCATGATCATTAAACTACATTTGAATGTATAAAGTTAATTATTTATTTATTACATGGTATATTATATAATAATTATTATTAAATTAAATATGATGACTTGTAAATTATCTCCCCCTGTTTTATTATATATTATCTTGCATGTCCAAGGATTATTTTATGTAACTATAAACCCCTAGTACCCCTCACTAGCATTAGAGTTTACATTTGAAAAGGATGAAAATCCTAGCCAGAGTAGATAATTAAGGACCTAATCCAAGTTGAATCCAAATAAGGATGTACATATGAAAATATTTTATGTTTCAACTCAAGCCATATTAAGGCTCAACGAGGTGTTTCCCTAGGGTCTAACCTGGTTTAACACTTCATGATAAACTAACCAATTTATAGATCTCATGATCATTTCATATCACTATGTTATATTTATAGTGCATATATTTTTATTTCCATATATAATGCATATTTAATTTATTTTCTTAATTAATCTTGATCATATTATAAAAATAAATTAGAAATCTTTATTGAATAAAATAATATAATGTTTATATAATATATTTTTCCAAGTATAGTTAATTTTTATGTATGTTTTAACAGAATATAAATAACAAGTATACAAAAAATAACATAAGATATATTATATAGGGATATGTAATGCATAAATTATTTTACCATACAAGCTAAATTATTTATATATGTTATAATCAAAATTAATAGGTATGTAACGTATAAAATAAATTATATTTGTGAATATGTCAACAAAATACCATAATATAAAATATTGATTCATCAAAAATATTCCATAATTTTTGTTAGATTAGAACCATAGATTAAGGTAACATTTTGGAACACTTCATGGGACTATAAATATTTAGATAGTTATAATGAAATTATTCAGATTACTTCACTATGTTAGAATCAAGATAAATTACACTTAAATTCATGGTGTAACATAGAGGTATGTGTTGGGAAAATATATGTATATAATTTCAAGATTGGAGACTCAACTCAATATTTCATGGAATAATCATTTAAAGTGTTTATAAAGAAAAAATCATGCCAATAACATTCATGTAATTTGACAATGCCTTCATTGGGGTTATGAGAACGTAAATATGGATCATTTCTAGAAGTAGTACATACATTAACACATTATATTATACCAAGAATATAAGTTATATTATTTGGAATCCCTTATTCCTACTTATCAACCGTGTAGAGAGAGTGAGGGTGAGAAGTATTCCAATAGAAGGCACATAGGGGAAGCATCATATTTCTAATGCAGCATGATATAAACTATGTGTCTAATCATGGGATACAGGATAAGGAAATGGATGGATACACATTATTGAAGCATCTCTAATAACATGATTATGAGACAAATATAGAGGTAGATAATAAATGACATTATCATTAAACTTTATTGGTTTAAACATGAAGGTGGGTAGTGTAATGACCCTAGTCCGAATTACACAAATAACACCAGTTCAACTCATATTCTGACCTCTAACACACATCAGAGTCACTAAATGTTGGTTTAAACTATGGGGGTTAAAATTCATAAATGGGAGGTTCCCCCCCCCCCAATAGAAACAATCAGTACCAGAGGACAAGCAAAATTCTAGCAAGACCCACAGAGTCAATGGACATACAGACCTAAAATCATCATTACCCAATATATGCATACTTATTAGAAAACCCATTATTGAAATAAATGATTCAATAGATATATAGAAACACATACATATCACACGAATATAAAAACTCACTTAAAGTCTATAATAAATATCAAAATGATAAAAACTTGATATTCAAACATAAGGTGAACTAAATCCACAATAATGATTAAAAAAGTGACATATTAATGTGATAAAACCTCATGTACTTAACTAGGGATGGCCCCTTTGAATCTTCTCCATAATAAAACTATGGACCATAGTAAATTTTAAGAGGAACTAGATCCTAGGATACACATAACCAATAGAGGAACATACATCACTAACATGGTTCCTGAAAAATAGCATATGAAGTTCCATGTCTACTAAAGTGTCGAAGAAATGTTTCATAATATATATAATCATTAGGGAAAAAAAATATGCATCAAATAATTATTTAATAAAGAAGAATATACATGAATGTTTCTACACCTTTATATAAATATATGAAAAAATTATTTTGTAAGAAGATATAAGACATAATAGTAAACCAACAATGAAGAAATACAAGGTTTAGTGTTAGATATAACCAATAAGATAATATATTGAGATCTTCCATACTTATCGTACCTACTTCATGATTATATCTAAATCAGAGGTGTTTAAAAAATTGAATCCAGGGATTAGCACCAATCACATAATAGTGAAGTTAGGGTAAAACACAAATCCTATCTTAGGGAAATAGGATCTTATCAAATAGAGTTGATTCAACTATTTTACCCTTATCATTCAGGGATAAGTGAACGAATTATAATAAAATTGGTGTTAAATCCAATCCCATTTAACCCTATACATCAATGGATGGTAGACCTACTTAATAGTTTATATATGATAAAAATAGATGTACTCATACGCCTTTTATATTTCTTCCAATCATATCATGAAATACTCATACTACATATATATATATAAAATAATAATTCTTATCAATCATGAAATATATACTTCCCTATGGTATAAAAGTTCTCAAATATCAAACAAAGAATATGGGATGTTTGAAATTTAATTTGATGACTCTCCATAAAGATGAGGGAAGGGATGACAATGTTTCATGACCACACTTATTTATGATTAAAAAGAGATAATGACCCCATGAGTCCCACCTCCAGTAGGCCCCGGGGTGGTGACCAGCACCAAGGTTATTCAATCTCACAAAATGTAATGAATTACCATTTTATACTAACCAAGTTTGTGAGATAAGATATATCAACCTAAAAACAACTCCAAGACACACACATATATATATATAAGAATCCAAAAAACATCCCACATGCATTTTTAAAGTAAAAATTCTAGAAATACAATGAAATATCCAAGGTAAATACCAAAATAAAACTAAGAAATGACAAAAAACAATCCAGAAATTCGTATCTAGTAAGGTCCAAGATGGTCTGTGTAGTCTCCCTGAAACTTGAAAAGAGTTTTATACACATAAGGAGAGCATACAAGTATACTCGGTTGGAAAATCCAAATCTGCTCGTGCACAATTGGAGGGGAATACTAATCCCCCTGGGAGAAAACAACAAAAACTCTAAATCACCTAACAATGTATACAATCCCCCCAACCTCAGCAAGGAACGCTGACCAAATAACATAAGTCGAGTAAAGTAAATAGTAATAATATTGGTGATAGGTTTCCCTACACCAATTCACATTGGTTAGTTGATCATCTTTAATGGATAACTTCTTGAAGCTACCACCCTCTTACACAAGCTCCATTTTCAAAACCATCATGAACACACCTAGGCCAAAAACCACATCTCATCCCACCCACACAGACCTAGTCCACAAACACATCCCATCCCTCCTAGAGACACATGGCCCACAAAACCACAACCTCATCCAAAAGACACCTAGAAAACACACCTTCCCATGGAAATATGAGCCTCACCACCATACAACAACCTGCCCAAATATTTTAGGATTACCATTTCCTAGAAGTGGGAGTAGAGAAGATCCAATAACAAGCAATCCATCCTCCCATCAAGATTTTTGGGAAAGGATTTCATCCCCCATAATAATTGGGGTGTTTAGCACATGGAGCTCAACACAGGTGGGGCGTGTATAGAAACATAATTAACTACATGTATATATATATATATAGGTAACAAACACTTTTCCCAACCTATGGGTTTCTTAAAAAACTATCATCCCACACAGAAATTCCCTTTCTACCAACCCAACATTCATGTATCACTATGAATGTCAGTTACTTCCATATGTCAAAAAATAAATACCGCTTAACTACAATCTATGACTCAAAACATACCTCCATAAAATTCATTTAACCAGTTTTTATTATACATTGTAAATTAATTTGTGTATTTATTTCATCCCAACCTAGGAAACAACCAAACATTCCACACCACAAGTAACAACATAACCCACAAACACATCAAAAGAGTCCCTAGAAACCCTGAGAAAAGGCCCACATAAGTTAATTCCATTCTTTTTTAAAATCATCCCTCCTAACCCATCCTCAGTATCCCTCCTAAAAGAAAATCCCATCATCTCTCAAATCAACAAAACAAAACCATCTTGTATTCCCACTACGCACTCCACTCTCTTGAAAACTCATTCAACCCGTGCCACCATCATTCTTAAAAGTCATGCCTCCATATCCCTCCTCTCAATAAGTAATCCACCAATACACCTCATCATAACCACACTCTAAGGAAACACCACACCCAGGGCACCTAGTATCATAATAATAACACAACATGAACCTACATCCCCACTTCACAACCACTTCCCATATGCAGTCCCACGACATAACAAGTTCATCCATTCTACAATCAACAAATCCCTCAACCTTAGATTCCATTACACCACTCGTACCACCCTATACTCATAGCCACACAACCAACCACATCACCACATGAAAAACATGAAACATAAGGATGAAATAACCACACACATCACATAATCACACCAACAAGAAAGTTGAATTTAAATTTAACCACACTCGTCCTTTACTTCCATGAAGATAATATAGGGGTGATCACAAAATAGGTTTGATCCTAGGGAATCCATATATTTAATAGGGTGTGCATGGTTTATCAATTTCATAATTTTATCTCTTTGAAAAGGAAATTACAACAAATATTCACAGTTTATACATGTGTGCAAACAGAGGCCCCCAAAAGCCATGTTTTATAGAAGGAATTCAACCCTTAAAAAATTCCACATGGATCAAGGATAACATATAAAACAATGTGATAATCTTCATCATCTTCCATGTCCCTCATTTATTACTTCTTATTATATTATTTAAATTTGGTTCCAACCTTATTCACAAGGGTACATGAGTAAACCCACCCCACATGATACAAATAAAATAGATATGAACGAAATCCATACATGGAACATTAAACGATCAACAATTCCTCCTTGAGCAACAAATAGGGGATTGTGTGAGCACAAGGATAGACTCCATTGGAAAACTAAATAGAAGCTGACATCATAGGAACATGACTCCTTGGGAAAGAATTGTTCAATGGATACCAAGAGAAAATGGTAAAACCTAGGAAAGAGAAAATATCAGCTTAGAAGAGCCAGATCTTATATCACTGGAAGGATGTTTTTAAATGTCAATTAAAAGTAGGATAACATTAAAAAAATTGGTTTAACTATTTTAAATCCCCGAGAGAATTGGTATGTTTAAGATATAATTAATATCCTTTTCAATTCCTTTATAAATTCTCAAACAAGGATTTAAACTCGATTTACATCAAATAAAATGTAAGAGGGGAGAAACTGAAAAAACTAGAAATGAGCCACTGATGGGTGAGCCACCGACATCGACTCATCGATAGTGAGTCACTAATGCCTGACTCGTCGATGGATGAACCACCTATGTGACTCATAGATAGTGATTCACCAATTCTACTCACTAATTCTTGACTCACCAAGGCCCGACCTACAGACACCTTGACTTACTGATACCTCGACCTACCGACACCTCAACCTATTGATGCTCAGACTCATTGACGCTCGACTTACCAATTACTGACCTACTGGAATCTCAACCTACTGACTCTCTAATATACCGAAACTGAGTCATCAACATTCCTTACCATTGGAAAAACTAGAATTTTGGTAAACTATTAAGATGAGCTACCGATGCAACCCAGAACACCCAAACACTGGATATTGACAAAGTAATGGACCAGAGAGGTTTGGTCAATTGCTTCAGATACCTCTCATCCCATTATTACCCTTGGAAATTCAAAACCAAACCCAGAAGAAAGAGGGGGTCTGAACAACCACTCCATAAGATACCACACAAGGATAAACCACCCTGTGTTGTTTGAAAGATGGAGTGAAACCTAAACATCCAAGAACACCTCCTCACATGTATTCTTACCCAAACATCCAAAATGTACCCCACACAAGCACCAATGGTCTAGACAGATGAATTAGAAAATTCCCTCCTCCATGTCAAGATAATATAAACTCTGGTCAGCACTGAATCACCCACATTGGATTAATCGAATCTTAATTAATGTGTATTGATTAGTAATATGTTATTCCCATTTTCAAAATTTAGGAATTATTCACACACTAAAAAATAAGGATCCAAGAAATATTATAACAAAAAAGGTCCAAGCACTACAACACAAAAAAACACACAAGAAAAACTCAAAATGACATTGGGTACTAGGCACTTATCTATGTCTCCCTTTACCAAGTACTCTCCATTAGACCACCATGCCTCCACAAAATGTGAACTAATGGAATGGTCTTCCGACATAGCACCTTCTCCCGATGATCCTGGATATCTATTGGACTCTCCATGAATGTTATTTCATCCTTGATATCCAACTCTCCCCAGTCAATTACATGAGAGTCATCCGGAAGATTCCGGTGAAGCTTAGAGACATTAAAGATGTTATGGATCCTCTCCAACTATGGTGGAAACACCAACTAGTATGCCACCTCTCCAAATCTCCCCAACACCTCAAAGGGTCTGAAGAACCTAGGGGAAATCATACACCCCTAACAAAACTCTGCTACCCATGTTGAGGGGAAACCTTCAAGAACACATGGTCTGTAACATTGACCTCCAAGGGCCTCCTTTTATGACAACGATATGACTTCAAAAGGTCTTGTAACATACCAAGTAAATAATTAATAATAGATATTTTTATCTATGTCTATTAATGAACTAGATTGTGTTTTATAGGCTTAAAATGAAAATATATCCAATCTTAAGCATGGAATACACTAATATTTTTAAAAGATTGTTTTACTGCCTTTTGATGGAAAACCATTTTTAAATCTATCTTTTGACAATTTTATAAGCTATGTTTGTCAAAATAAACTTATTCTTTATGATTGGGACATCAAAATTTACTTTCTGTAAGTTTTTGCTATCTTTCTGATAAAGTTCATTTTTTAATGAATAGTGTAAAATGTTGTATTTTAATTCAAAACCTCTTTTTAATCTAATTTATTTATATGATTAGATTATCTTTTGAATTGGTTTTAAAGTTAAATTAGAATATATTTTTACCATTAAATCCAATAGTGGTCGTTGGAATTAATTTCACTTTGAAATCAGACTTAAACTAGTGTCAATCTTTTGATACTTATTGTTTCATAAAAACACGCTATTTGCTCTGACAGCGGGAATTAATTATTAAATTAATTAATGTGACTTATGTGTTTTTAATTTTGTAAAATAGACTTCATTTTTTAATTCTTAGTATCAAATATATCTTAGGGTGAATTTTTGGTAATTTTCTGAAAAACTTCAATTTTTGATGAATAGTGAAACCACTAAGTGGTACTTATAAAAACTGATTTTTCGTTTAAATGAAATTTTTCCATCTTTGTGTTTTTAATTTCAAAAATCCGACATACATGGTTTTAATTAAGAAGTAAAATGTAGTTCAATGAGATTATAATAATTTTTTGGTGAATAGTAACTTATTAAGTTTTTAATCACGATTAGAGGTAATTAGTGTAGTTTAAGGTAAAAATAATGTTTTAATAAAATGAAATGACCTAGAAACATGTCCTACCCTTATTGGTTGTGTCATGTCCGACCAAGAAAAGCCATGGGTAAACTTGGGGACCCCATGGAGCCACTTTGGTTGGGAAATGACATAAATAACTTTTTATTTAATGTTAACGTAAAAATGACACAAACATAAGTTATTTTACTAAAACAATTTTTACATGGGGTTATACAAGTCATATATTTGACTATAAATATTCATTAGAAATATAAAAAGATTTCCTACATAATAGTAGTTTTTGTATAATTTTTTGACATTATATAAATAAATGTATTTATGACATCATAATGATGTAGCGATTACCTCATTAATAAAGGATTTAAATAAAATGAAAAGATAATGTAAAATCTATGACCTACACATGTCAAAAACCTATTGTATTGGTGGATTTCGAACCCTTATCAACTTATCCTCTAATTATATCAATGTGGGACCATTTAAATCCGAAACTCATTTTCAAATAAAGTAATATTTCTTTACTTTCCAAGAGTTCCCCTCCTCTCCTCTTATAAAAGGCCCCCACCTCTACCTCATTACCCACACTCCCAAAGCCTTTGGCTCGGCCAACCCCTGCCCATTTTGTCTCTACACTTCCCTCTATAACTCCTTGAAGCCTCACTTTGGGCAGAATACTTCCCAAGGATGCCTTTGAGCTCAAACCAAAGAGAGTTACCCGATTTTAAGGTAATGTCTTCTCTTGAGTCCTTTTGTTTTATTTTGCTTCTCCAACCCCCTAAACTCTTTTTATTTATTTCTTTTGTAACAACTACAGTATCTTCAATATACTAGGATGTTGTTATAATATGTATTAAAGCTACACTTACACACACCTACATCTAATCGTTAAAGAACATACGGTTTCCGTGGATGGTGAATTTATGCCTCCTGAAACGATGAGTGTTCAACATTTCTTTAACACCTTCAAAGGTGTCCATTAATATGTCACTATATTTATATATGATATATAATATGTTTATGTTTTTCTTAAGATTCTGTATTTTTCATTTTGGGTATACCTTTATGGTTTCCATTATGGGTAAACGCGATATCTTCATTTAAAGAAGTGCGGACTACCGACCCCTCAAAGTGATTTGATTAGTTAAATACCATATGTGGGACGTATAAATGATGGAACTATGATATTATATATGATATTATACTGGAATTATAATATACCTTTATATCATTATGATTCTATTCTATAAAATACAAAATAGAAATGAAAGTAGGGTTCATGTGTATGTATGGATTACCGTCTCCATGAACGGTGCATTTCATTTCTTACCTCTAAATGATTATGTAATATTATAAATGCACATATATACTGGATATATATGATATATATGATATATAAATCATTATTATAATCCTGGATAAAATGGATACATGAACAACTTGTAATTATAAAGGGTTTATTCTGACTCAAGTACCAATGATCGTTAAAACGACCGTTATTAACTTAAATAATTACATAGTGTTCATGACATGGAAATAAGTGATATAAAAGGAATAATGAACTTGAAAAAGGTTCTTAAGAAAGTATAAATTAACTCATTTTTATTATTCAGGACATTAAAGAACGATCGAGTCAAGTCGGACCCGAGGTATGGGACTTCGTCTCAATCTCCTTTCATTGAGGCATATTTTATTTTATACACAACTTTCATTTATACGGTGTATAAACCCCTATGACTTTTACATTTATCCAAAAGGAATATTTTTTATACGAACTGTTTACTAAATAACAAAAGGGAATGTTTTTGTCGTACGTATGCGGCGACAACGACTTCTCCGCCGTCGTGACCGTTATTTGAGTTTCGGGTTCCTCTACAAGCCATACCTTCTTTTTAAAGAAAAATAATTACCATGTTTTACTTTTCTTTTATTTTGGTATTGAAAATGGTTTTCATGAGGTTTTTATATCAATGTGTTGTATTGATATCTTGTTATTGAAAGGGGGAAATGTTATGTTTCCTTTATGCATGTTTTATGTGATACGATTATGTTGTGGTTCTTGGGCGTTATTATGAAGACGGGTGGTTCCGTGATAGACTAAGGGCGGGTGAGCCCGATATAGCTCCCCAATGCATTGGGAAATGAAAAGGAGTTAAATGTTAAGGTTTCTCCGAAGAGATTTAGGGAATATACTGTGATGGGTATTCCAAACGTAACCAAGAGGGTTACTCCCTACGTAAGAATGTTATGAATTCCTCAAGTTACCTTTATGTCTTATGATTTCTATGATTTATTCATGATTTGATGAGGTATGATAAAGTGCTTATGTTTTATGGGTAATGTTTGATATCATTCTTATGTATATGTGTACCCATGTTTCCTTTCTATATTTTTATATCCCTTACCGAGATTTTAATGCTCATCCCAAGTTTTTTTGAAATATTTTTCACAGGTCAAGGGAAAGGTACATGATATGATGATATTGTAAAGGAAGTGTCAAGAAAGAATCCTTGTTTTATTTTAAATATGTGTCCATTGATGGGAATGAAGAATACTTTCTTTATGTAACCACTTTGTTTATATGTGGAATGTAATGCAAGTTTTATGATCTAATTCTCTAAAACTCTAAACCCGAAAAGATCCTCAATGTGTAATCTTGTAATAAATCAAGATTAAGTAAGGTTTAAGGCTGGGGCCTTATCGTTGGTATCAAAGGTCGGTTTAGATAACTTTAGGAGTTAGAATTCTATTAAATGATTATCCAAAAATATTGTTTTTCAAATAATATAGCATTTGAAGATTACCATGTTGCTTCATCTAAGACATGTTTGTTTAGAATGGTTTTCTGCAGAGGAAACAGGGAAGCAGTGCTAGGAAGGCATACATAAGGAAATAACCATCCGAATCAGCATCCTGAGATGGTCGGAATTGGAACTGAACAGTTTGTTGCAGTGATGGCACAGTTGACTCAGGCTATAAATGGTGGTGGTATCCATGCACGAGATCAGCCAGATCAACTGCAGAGGAACATGTCAGTGGTGGAACATTTCAAGAGGCAACATCCCCCATCATTCAGAGGATCATCTGACCCTATGTTAGCTGAAGGGTGGATTAAAGCACTAGAGAAGATTTTCGATGTCATGGGGTGTTCAGACAATCAAAAGGTTAGTCTTGCTATTTACCGTTTGGAGGGTGAGGCAGATCAGTGGGGGTCGATGGTTAGAAATATCAGGGATGCTGATGAGATTGATGCTCTCGACTGGGATGAATTCAAAGGTATGTTTCTTGAGAAGTATTTTCCTAAGGCTATTCGACTTAGGAAGGAAAAGAAATTCTTGGAATTGAGGCAAGAGGAAGACTTAGTGGCTGCCTATGAAGAAAGGTTCACTCGATTGGCAAGGTATGCTCTAAATTTTATCTGAGACCTTGATAGTAAAATCAATCGTTTTTACTCTGGATTAAAGACAAAATATCGAAGGGCATTAGCTTCTCGTGAGTTTAAAAGTTATGAAAAGCTTGTTCTATGTACTGAGAAGGTGGAAATGGAGTTTTCCGATGACCAAGTGTTCTGTAACAACCAGCAGAAGAAGAGACCGAGGTGGTAGGAGAAAGGTAAGAATTCTTCAAAAATGTATGATGGTAAGAAAACTAAGTTTCCAGTTTGCGATAAATGTGGAAAAAGGCATGTGGGGGAATGTCTTCTGAATTCTGGAAAGTGCTACCGATGTGGTAAGATGGGACATAAGGCTCATGATTGCACTGAAACAGATCAGGGTGATGGTAAGGCCAAATTTGATTTACAGTTAGTGAAATTTTATAAGTGTAATGAGATGGGTCACTATGCAAATGAGTGTCCGACAAAGAGCTTGAGTGATGTGAAGCAGTTAGAATACAAGAAGAAAGGGGTGGTGAAATCCTTTGCAACTACTTCAGCAGATGTCGGGCCATCAAATAAAGTTTTATCGACTCCAGGGAGCTCAGTATTTTTCAAAGATTGACTTGAGATCGGGGTACCATCAGCTGAAGGTAAAGGAAGCAGATGTTCCGAAGACTGTGTTTCGTACAAGATATGGACATTATGAATTTGTAGTAATGACATTATCATTAAACTTTATAGGTGTAAACATGAAGGTGGGTAGTGTAATGACCCTAGTATGAATTACACAAATAACACCAGTTCAACTCATCTTCTGACCTCTAACACACATCAAAGTCACTAAATGTTGGTTTAAACTATGGGGGCTAAAATTCATAAATGGGAGGTGCCCCCCCCCCCCAATAGAAACAATTAGTACCAGAGGACAAGCAAAATTCTAGCAAGACCCACAGAGTCAATGGACATGCAGACCTAAAATCATCATTACCCAATATATGCATACTTATTAGAAAACCCATTATTGAAATAAATGATTCAATAGATATATAGACACACATACATATCACACCAATATAAAAACTCACTTAAAGTCTATAATAAATATCAAAATGATAAAAACTTGATATTCAAACATAAGGTGAACTAAATCCACAATAATGATTAAAAAAGTGAGATATTAATGTGATAAAACCTCATGTACTTAACTAGGGATGGCCCCTTTGAATCTTCTCCATAATAAAACTATTGACCATAGTAAATTTTAAGAGGAACTAGATCCTAGGATACACATAACCAGTAGAGGAACATACATCACTAACATGGTTCCTGAAAAATAGCATATGAAGTTCCATGTCTACTAAAGTGTCGAAGAAATGTTTCATAATATATATAATCATTAGGGAACAAACAATATGCATCAAATAATTATTTAATAAAGAAGAATATACATGAATGTTTCTACACCTTTATATAAATATATGAAAAAATTATTTAGTAAGAAGATATAAAACATAATAGTAAACCAACAATGAAGAAATAAAAGGTTTAGTGTTAGATATAACCAATAAGATAATATATTGAGATCTTCCATACATATCGTACCTACTTCATGATTATATCTAAATCAAAGGTGTTTAAAAAATTGAATCCAGGGTTTAGCACCAATCACATAATAGTGAAGTTAGGGTGAAACACAAATCCTATCTTAGGGAAAGAGGATCTTATCAAATAGAGTTGAGTCAACTATTTTACCCTTATCATTCAGGGATAAGTGAACGAATTATAATAAAATTGGTGTTAAATCCAATCCCATTTAACCCTATACATCAATGGATGGTAGACCTACTTAATAGTTTATATATGATAAAAATAGATGTACTCATACGCCTTTTATATTTCGTCCAATCATATCATGAAATACTCATACTACATATATATATAAACAATAATAATTCTTATCAATCATGAAATAGATACTTCCCTATGGTATACAAGTTGTCAAATATCAAACAAAAAATATGGGATGTTTGAAATTTTATTTGATGACTCTCCTTAAAGATGAGGGAAGGGATGACAATGTTTCATGACCACACTTCTTTATGATTAAAAAGAGATAATGACCCCCTGAGTCCCACCTCCAATAGGCCCCGGGGTGGTGACCAGCACCAAGGTTATTCAATCTCACAAAATGGAATGAATTACCATTTTATACTAACCAAGTTTGTGAGATAAGATATATCAACCTAAAAACAACTCCAAGACACACACACATATATATATATATAAGAATCCAAAAAACATCCCACATGCATTTTTAAAGTAAAAATTCAAGAAATACAATGAAATATCAAAGGTAAATACCAAAATAAAACTAAGAAATGACAAAAAACAATCCAGAAATTCTTATCTAGTAAGGTCCATGATGGTCTGTATAGTCTCCCTGAAACATGAAAAGAGTTTTATACACATAAGGAGAGCATACAAGTATACTCGGTTGGAAAATCCAAATCTGTTCGTGCACAATTGGAGGGGAATACTAATCCCCCTGGGAGAAAAAAAAACTCTAAATCACCTAACAATGTATACAATCCCCCCAACCTCAGCAAGGATCGCTGACCAAATAACATAAGTCAAGTAAAGTAAATAGTAATAATATTGGTGATAGGTTTCCCTACACCAATTCACACTGGTTAGTTGATCATCTTTAATGGATAACTTCTTGAAGCTACCACCCTCTTACACAAGCTCCATTTTCAAAACCATCATGAACACACCTGGGAAAAAAACCACATCCCATCCCACCCACACAGACATAGTCCACAAACACATCCCATCCCGCCTAGAGACACATAGCCCACAAAACCACAATCTCATCCAAAAGACACCTAGAAAACACACCTTCCCAAAGACATAGGAGCCTCACCACCATACAACAACCTGCCCAAATATTTTAGGATTACCATTGCCTAGAAGTGGGAGTAGAGAAGATCCAATAACATGAAATCCATCCTCCCATCAAGATTTTTGGGAAAGGATTTCATCCCCCATAATAATTGGGGTGTTTAGCACATGGAGCTCAACACAGGTGGGGCGTGTATAGAAACACAATTAACTACGTGTATATATATATAGGTAACAAACACTTTTCCCAACCTATGGGTTTCCTAAAAAACTATCATCCCACACAAAAATTCCCTTTCTACCAACCCAACATGCATGTATCACTATGAATGTCAGTTACTTCCATATATCAAAAAATAAATACCGCTTCACTATAATCTATGAATCAAAACATACCGCCATAAAATTCATTTAACCAGTTTTTATTATACATTGTAAATTAATTTGTGTATTTATTTCATCCCAACCCAGGAAACAACCAAACATTCCACACCACAAGTAACAACATAACCCACAAACACATCAAAAGAGTCCCTAGAAACCCTGAGAAAAAGGCCCACATAAGTTAATTCCATCGTTTTTTAAAATCATCCCTCCTAACCCATCCTCAGTATCCCTCCTACAAGAAAAGCACATCATATCTCAAAACAACAAAACAAAACCATCTTTTATTCCCACTACGCACTCCACTTTCTTGAAAACTCATTCAACCCGTGCCACCATCATTCTTAAAATTCATGCCTCCATATCCCTCCTGTCAATAAGTAATCCACCAATACACCTCATCATAACCACACTCTAAGGAAACACAACACCTAGGGAACCTAGTATCATAAAAATAACACAACATGAACCTACATCCCCACTTCACAACCACTTCCTATATACAGTCCCACAACATAACAAGTTCATCCATTCCACAATCAACAGATCCCTCAACCTTAGATTCCATTACACCACTTGTACCACCCTATACTCATAGCCACACAACCAACCACATCACCACATGACAAACATGAAACATAAGGATGAAATAACCACACATATCACACAATCACACCAACAAGAAAGTTGAATTTAAATTTAACCACACTCGTCCTTTACTTCCATGAAGATAATATAGGGGTGATCACAAAATAGGTTTGATCCTAGGGAATCCATATATTTAATAGGGTGTGCATGGTTTATCAATTTCATAATTTTAGCTCTTTGAAAAGGAAATTACAACAAATATTCACAGTTTATACATGTGTGCAAACAGAGGCCCCCAAAAGCCATGTTTTTTAGAAGGAATTCAACCCTTACAAAATGCAACATGGATCAAGGATAACATATAAAACAATGTGATCATCTTCATCATCTTCCATGTCCCTCATTTATTACTTCTTATTATATTAATTAAATTTGGGTCCAACCTTATTCACAAGGGTACATGAGTAAACCCACCCCACATGATACAAATAAAATAGATATGAACGAAATCCCTACATGGAACATTAGACGATCAACAATTCCTCCTTGAGCAAAAAATAGGGGATTGTGTGAGCACAAGGATGGAATCCATTGGAAAACTGAATATAAGGCGACATCATAGGAACATGACTCCTTGGGAAAGAATGATTCAAGGGATACCAAGAGAAAATGGTAACACCCAGGGAAGAGAAGATATCAGCTTAGAAGAGCCAGATCTTATATCACTGGAAGGATGTTTTTAAATGTCAATTAAATGTAGGATAACATTAAGAAAAATTGGTTTAACTATTTTAAATCCCCTATAGAATTGGTATGTTTAAGATATAATTAATATCCTTTTCAATTCCTTTATAAATTATCAAACATGGATTTAAACTCGATTTACATAAAATAAAATGTAAGGGGGGAGAAACTGAAAAAAATAGAAATGAGCCACTGATGGGTGAACCACCGACATCGACTCATCGATAGTGAGTCAGTAATGCCTAACTCGTCGATGGATGAACCACCTATGTGACTCATAGATAGTGAGTCACCAATTCTACTAACTAATTCTTGACTCACCAAGGACCGACCTACATACACCTTGACTTACAGATACCTTGACCTACCGACACCTCAACCTATTGACGCTCAGACTCATTGACGCCCGACTTACCAATTACCGACCTACTGGAATCTCAACCTACTGACTCTCTAATATACTGAAACTGAGTCATCGGCATTCCTTACCATTGGAAAAACTAGAATTTTGGTAAACTATTAAGATGAGCTACCGATGCAACCCAGAACACCCAAACACTGGATATTGACAAAGTAATGGACCAGAGAGGTTTGGTCAATTGCTTCAGATACCTCTCATCCCATTATTACCCTTGAAAATTCAAAACCAAACCCAGAAGAAAGAGGGGGTCTGAAGAGCCACTCCATAAGATACCACCCAAGGATAAACCACCCTGTGTTGTTTGAAAGATGGAGTGAAACCTAAACATCCAAGAACACATCCTCCCATGTATTCTTACCCAAACATCCAAAATATACCCCACACAAGCACCAACGGTCTAGACAGATGAATTAGAAAATTCCCTCCTCCATGTCAAGATAATATAAACTCTGGTCAGCACTGAATCACCCACATTGGATTAATCGAATCTTAATTAATGTGTATTGATTAGTAATATGGTATTCCCCTTTTCACATTTTAGGAATTATTCACACACTGAAAAATAAGGAACCAACAAATATTATATCAAAAAAGGTCCAAGCACTACAACACAAAAAAACACACAAGAAAAACTCAAAATGACATTGGGTACTAGGCACTTATCTATTTCTCCCTTTACCAAGTACTCTCTATTAGACCACCATGCCTCCACAAAATGTGAACTAATGGAATGGTCTTCCGACATAGCACCTTATCCCGATGATCCTGGATATCTATTGGACTCTCTATGAATGTTATTTCATCCTTGATATCCAACTCTCCCCAGTCAATTACATGAGAGTCATCCTAAAGATTCCGGTGAAGCTTAGAGACATTAAAGATGTTATGGATCCTATCCAACTATGGTGGAAACACCAACTAGTATGCCACCTCTCCAACTCTCCCCAACACCTCAAAGGGTCTGAAGAACCTAGGGGAAAGAATACACCCCTAACGAAACTCTGCAACCCATCTTGAGGGGAAACCTTCAAGAACACATGGTCTCTAACATTGAACTCCAAGGGCCTCCTTCTATGACAACCATATGACTTCAAAAGGTCTTGTAACATCCCAAGTAAATAATGAATAATAGATATTTTTATCTATGTCTATTAATGAACTAGATAGTTTTTTATAAGCTTAAAATGAAAATAAATCCAATCTTAAGCATGGAATACACTAATATTTTTAAAAGATTGTTTTACTGCCTTTTGATGGAAAACCATTTTTAAATATATCTTTTGATAATTTATAAGCTATGTTTGTCAAAATAAACTTGTTCTTTATGATTGGGACATCAAAATTTACTTTCTGTAAATTTTTGGTATCTTTCTGATAAAGTTCATTTTTTTAATGAATAGTGTAAATGTTGTATTTTAATTCAAAACATCTTTTTAATCTAATTTATTTATATGATTAGATTATCTTTTGAATTGGTTTTAAAGTGAAATAAGAATATATTTTTACCATTAAATCCAATAGTGGTCATTGGAATTAATTTCACTTTGAAATCAGACTTAAACTAGTGTTAATCTTTTGATACTTATTGTTTCATAAAAACACGCTATTTGCTCTGACAGCGGGAATTAATTATTAAATTAATTAATGTGACTTATATCTTTTGAATTTTGTAAAATAGACTTCATTTTTGAATTCTGAGTATCAAATATAGATTAGGGTGAATTTTTGGTAATTTTCTGAAAAACATCAATTTTTGATGAATAGTGAAACCACTAAGTGGTACTTATAAAAACTGATTTTTCATTTAAATGAAATTTTTCCATCTTTGTGTTTTTAATTTCAAAAATCTGATATACATGGTTCTAATTAATAATTAAAATGTAGTTCAATGAGATTATAATAATTTTTTGGTGAATAGTAACTTATTAAATTTTTAATCGCGATTAGAGGTAATTAGTGTAGTTTAAGGTAAGAATAATGTTTTAATAAAATGAAATGACCTAGACACATGTCCTACCCTTATTTGTTGTGTCATGTCCGACCAAGACAAGCCATGGTTCAACTTGGGGACCCCATGGAGCCACTTTGGTTGGGAAATGACATAAATAACTTTTTATTTAATGTTAAAGTAAATTTGACACAAACATAAGTTATTTTACTAAAACAATTTTTACATGGGGTTATAAAAGTCATATATTTGACTATAAATATTCATTAGAAATATAAAAATATTTCCTACATCATAGTAGTTTTTGTATAATTTTTCGACATTATATAAATAAATGTATTTATGACATCATAATGATGTAGCGATTACCTCATTAATAAATGATTTAAATAAAATGAAAAGATAATATAAAATCTATGACCTACACATGTCCAAAACCTATTGGATGGGTGTATTTAGAACCCTTATCACCTTATCCTCTAATTATATCAATGTGGGAACATTTAAATCTGAAAATCGTTTTCAAATAAAGTAATATTTCTTTACTTTCCAAGAGTGCCCCTCCTCTCCTCTTATAAAAGGCCCCCACCTCTACCTCCTTACCCACACTCCCAAAGCCTTTGTCTCGGCCAACCCCTGCCCATTTTGTCTCTCCAATTCCCTCTATTACTCCTTGAAGCCTCACTTTGGATAGAATAATTCCCAAGGAAGCCTTTGAGCTCAAACAAAATGAAGTTACCCGATTTTGAGGTAATGTCTTCTCTTTAGTCCTTTTGTTTTATTTTGCTTCTCCAACCACCTAAACTCTTTTTATTTATTTCTTTTGTAACAACTACAGTATCTTAAATATACTAGGATTTTGTTATAAGAAGTATTCAAGCTACACTTACACACACCTACTTCTAATGGTTAAAGAACATACGGTTTCCGTGGATGGTAAATTTATGCCTCCTGAAATGATGATTGTTCAACATTTCTTTAACACCTTCAAAGGTGGCCATTAAGATGTCACTATATTTATATATGATATATAATATGTTTATGTTTTCCTTAAGATTTTGTATTTTTTATTTTGGGCATACCTTTATGGTTTCCATTATGGGTAAACGCGATATCTTCATTTAAGGAAGTGCGGACTACCGCCCCCTCAAAGTGATTTGATTCGTTAAATACCATATGTGGGACGTATAAAGGATGGAAATATGATATTATATATGATATTATACTGGAATTATAATATACCTTTATATAATTATGATTCCATTCTATAAAATACGAAATAGAAATGAAAGTAGCGTTCATGTGTATGTACGGCTTACCGTCTCCATGAACGGTGCATTTCATTTCTTACCTCTAAATGATTATGTAATAATATAAATGCACATATATACTGGATATATATGATATATACATCATGATTATAATCCTGGATATAATGGATACATGAACAACTTGTAATTATAAATGGTTTATTCTAACTCAAGTACCAATGATTGTTAAAACGACCGTTATTAACTTAAATAATTACATAGTGTTCATGACATGGAAATAAGTGATATAAAAGGAATAATGAACTTGAAAAAGGTTCTTAAGAAAGTATAAATTAACTCAAGTTTATTATTCAGGACATTAAAGAACGATAGAGTCATGTCGGACCCGAGGTATGGGACTTCGTCTCAATCTCCTTTCATTGAGGCATATTTTATTTTATACACAACTTTCTTTTATACGGTGTATAAAACCCATTGAATCTTACGTTTATCCAAAAGGAATATTTTTTATACGAAGCGTTTACTAAACGACAAAAGGGAATGTTTTTTTCATACGTATGCGGCGACAACGACTTCTCCGCCGTCTTGACCGTTATTTGAGTTTCGGCTTCCTCTACAAGCCATACCTTCTTTTTCAAAGAAAAATAATTACCATGTTTTACTTTTATTTTATTTTGGTATTGAAAATGGTTTTCATGATGTTTTTATATCAATGTGTTGTATTGATATCTTGTGATTGAAAGGTGGAAATGTTATGTTTCCTTTATGCATGTTTTATGTGATACGATTATGTTGAGGTTCTTGGGAATTATTATGAAGACGGGTGGTTCCGTGATAGACTAAGGGCCGGTGAGCCCGATATAGCTCTCCAATGAATTGGGTAACGTGAAGGAGTGAAACGTTCAAGTTTCTCCGAAGAGATTTAGGGAATATACTGTGATGGGTATTCCAAACGTAACCAAGAGGGTTACTCCCTACGTAAGAATGTTATGAATGCCTCAAGTTACATTTATGTCTTATGATTTCTATGATTTATTCATGATTTCATGAGGTATGATAAAGTGCTTATGTTTTATGGGTAATGTATGATCTCATTGTTATGTATATGTGTACCCATGTTTCCTTTCCATATTTTTATATCCCTTACTGAGCTTTTTATGCTCATCACAAGTTTTTTTGAAATATTTTTCAGAGGTCAAGGGAAAGGTACATGATATGATGATAGTGTCAAGGAAGTGTCAAGAAAGAATCCTTGTTTTATTTTAAATATGTGTCCATTGATGGGAATGAAGAATACTATCTTTATGTAACCACTTTGTTTATATGTGGAATGTAATGCAAGTTTTATGATCTAATTCTCTAAAACTCTAAACCCAAAAAGATCCTCAATGTGTAATCTTGTAATAAATCAAGATTAAGTAAGGTTTAAGGTTGGGGCCTTATAGTTGGTATCAAAGGTCGGTTTAGATAACTTTAGGAGTTAGAATTCTATTAAATGATTATCCAAAAATAATTTTTTTGAAATAATATAGCATTTGATGATTACCATGTTGCATCATCTTAGACATGTTTGTTCAGAATGGTTTTCTGCAGAGGAAACAGGGAAGCAGTGCTAGGAAGGCATACAGAAGGAAATAACCTTCCGAATCAGCATCCCAAGATGGTCGGAATTGGAACTGAACAGTTTGTTACAGTGATGGAACAGTTGACTCAAGCTATAAATGGTGGTGGTATCCATGCACGAGATCAGCTAGATCAACCACAGAGGAACATGTCAGTGGTGGAACATTTCATGAGGCAACATCCCCCATCATTCAGAGGATCATCTGACCCTGTGTTAGCTGAAGGGTGGATTAAAGCACTAGAGAAGATTTTCGATGTCATGGGGTGTTCAGACAATCAAAAGGTTAGTCTTACTATTTACCGTTTGGAGGGTGAGGCAGATCAGTGGTGGTCGATGGTTAAAAATATCAGGGACGCTGATGAGATTGATGCTCTCGACTGGGATGAATTCAAAGGTATGTTTCTTGAGAAGTATTTTCCTAAGGCTGTTCGACTTAGGATGGAAAATCAATTCTTGGAATTGAGGCAAGAGGAAGACTCAGTGGCTGCCTATGAAGAAAGGTTCACTCTATTGGCAAGGTATGCTCCAAATTTTATCCGAGACCTTGATAGTAAAATCAATCGTTTTTACTCAGGATTAAAGCCAAAATATCGAAGGGCATTAGATTCTCGTGAGTTTAAAAGTTATGAAAAGCTTGTTCGATGTGCTGAGAATGTGGAAATGGAGTTTTCCTATGACCAAGTGTTCTATAACAACCAGCAGAAGAAGAGACCGAGGTGGCAGGAGAAAGGTAAGAATGCTTCAAAAAAGTATGATGGTAAGAAAACTAAGTTTCTAGTTTGCGATAAATGTTGAAAAAGGCATGCGGGGGAATGTCTTCGGAATTCTGGAAAGTGCTACCGATGTGGTAAGATGGGACATAAGGCTTGTGATTGCACTGAAAAGGGTCAAGGTGATGGTAAGACCAAATTTGATTTACAGTTAGTGAAATTTTATAAGTGCAATGAGATGGGTCACTATGCAAACGAGTGTCTGACAAAGAGCTTGAGTGATGTGAAGCAGTTAGACTACAAGAAGAAAGGGGTGGTGAAATCCTTTGCAACTACTTCAGCAGATGTCAGGCCATCAAATGAAGTTGTATCAGCTCTAGGGAGCTCAGTATTTTTCAAATATTGACTTGAGATCGGGGTACCATCAGCTGAAGGTAAAGGAAGCAGATGTTCCGAATACTGCATTTCGTACAAGATATGGCCATTATGAATTTGTAGAAATGCCTTTTGGGCTAACCAATGCACCTGCTGTATTCATGGACTTAATGAATAGAATTTTCCATGAGTTCTTGGATAAGTTTGTGGTGGTTTTCATTGATGATATTTTGGTGTTTTCTAAAAGTAAAGAGTAGCATGAAAGACATTTAAGGGTTATCTTGAAAACCTTAAATGAAAAGCAATTGTATGGGAAATTCAGAAAGTGTGAGTTTTGGTTGCAACAAATTTCTTTCCTTGGTCACATTGTTTCTAAAGATGGGATAACTGTTGATCCTGCAAAAGCAAAAGTTGTGGAAGAATGGCCAAGACCCACAAATGTAACTGAGATTCGTAGCTTCCTTGGTTTGGCAGGCAATTACCAAAGGTTTGTTAGAAATTTCTCACGGTTATCTAGTCCAATGAATAAGCTAACTCAGAAGGGTGTTAAGTTTATCTGGACAAAAGAATGTGATGATTGTTTTCAGGAATTGAAAAGAAGATTGGTGAATGCTCCAGTTTTGGAACTACCTTCCAGGAATGGTGAGTTTTTTATATACAGTGATGCTTCATTGAAAGGACTTGGTTGCGTCCTAAGGAAGAATGATCAGGTAATTTCTTATGCTTCATGTCAGTTGAAAACTCATGAGATAAATTACCCTACACATGATTTGGAATTAGCTACTGTTGTTTTCGCTTTAAATATTTGGTGGAATCATTTGTATGGAGTAATTTGTGAAATAAATACTGATCACAAAAGTTTAAAATATATATTCACTTAGAAAGAATTGAACATGAGACAAAGGAGATGGCTAGAATTAATC
Source organism: Viscum album (assembly GCA_963277665.1). NCBI lineage: Eukaryota > Viridiplantae > Streptophyta > Magnoliopsida > Santalales > Viscaceae > Viscum > Viscum album. The sequence goes on from OY728159.1 coordinate 238,025,961, forward strand.
AAGGATTATGATTGTACAATTCATTACCATTCGGGAAAAGCAAATAAAGTGGCTGATGCTTTGAGTCGAAAAAGTAATGCTTCATTAGCAATGTTGCGTTTGGAACGTGATCCTTTGGTTAAGGATTTGATGAAATTTGGCATAGAAGTTGTTAGTGCAGGAAGTTCTTCTGTTTTGTTTCAGGTATCAGTGAGATCATCTCAATCAGATAGAATCAAGCAAGCACAGAAGCAAGACAATGAGTTGCAGAAAAAGGTAGAGCTGGTTCAGAAAGGTAAGTTTCTTGAATTCAACATTGATAATGATTGTGTTTTGAGATTTGGGAAGATATTGTGTGTGCCTTGTGATTCATAGTTGAAGAGAGAGTTTTTATGTGAAGCTCATAGTTCTCCGTTTTTAGTTCATCCAGGGAGTACTAAGATGTATAGAGATCTTCGGGAGTATTACTGGTGGGACGGAATGAAAAGGTATATTGATGATATTACTGTGAAGTGTTTGACTTTTCAACTGCTTATAGCAGAGCGGTAGTTACCAAAAGGGATGCTTCAGCCTTTACCTGTTCCAGAGTGGAAATGGGAAAATATATCCATGGACTTTGTTGTGGGATTACCAAAGACACCTCAAGGTAATAATGCAATTTGGGTTATTGTTGATCGCTTGACTAAATCTCCTCATTTCAGTCCTATTCGAGATACTTTCTCTCTAGATCAACTTTCTCGATTGTATCTTAAAGAGATAGTTAGCTTGCATGGAGTTCTTCTATCCATTGTATCTGATCTTGATCCCAGGTTTACTTCTATCTTTTGGAAGGGCCTTCAAAAGTCATTGGGTACTGAATTAAATATTAGTACAACATTTCATCCGAAATCAGATGGGAAGTCAGAACGAATAATTCAGACTTTGGAGGATATTCTATGTGCTTGTTCTATGGATTATTAGGGAATTTGGGACCAACATCTTTCATTGGTTGAATTTTTATATAATAAAAGTTTTCATTCCAGTATACAGATGGCTCCGTTTGAGGCATTATATGGGAAGTGGTGTCGAACTCTGGATTTTTGGGATGAAGTAGGTGAAAGGAAGCTGATGGGACCAGAATTGGTAGAAGAGATGGCAGAAAATGTTTAGTTGATTCAGAAACACATGAGAACAGCTCAGAGCAGACAGAAAAGTTATGTGGATAACAGGAGGAAGGATCTATCATTCGAGGTAGGTGATCATGTTTTTCTCAATGTTTCACCATGGAAAAGTGTGATGTGATTTGGTAAGAAAGGAAAAATGAGTCCAAGGCTCATTGGACCATATGAAATTCTGGAGAAATTTGGATCAGTTGCTTACCAAGTGGCTTTACCTCTGAGTTTATCTTAGTTACACAATGTTTTTCATGTTTCGATGTTGAGAAAGTATATGCTAGATCCATCTCATGTTTTGAGCCCAGAGGTAGTTCGGTTGGAAGAGAATCTATCTTATGAGGAACAACCGGTTCAGATTCTTGACCATAGAGAGCAAGTGTTTTGGAATAGGTTAATTCACCAGGTAAAGGTTTTATGGAAAAACCATATGGTTGAAGAGGCAGTGTGGGAATCTGAAAATGCTATGAGGGATAAATACCACCACTTATTTTGATAAGTGAATAAAATTGCGAGGACGTAATTCCCAAAAGGGGGGAAGGATGTAACATCCCAATTAATTAATCAATAATAGATATTCTTATCTATGTATATTTATGAATTAGATAGTGTTTTAGAGGCTTAAAATGAGAATAAATCCAATCTTAATCATGGAATACTATAATATTTTTAAAATATTGTTTTACCGCCTTTTGATGGAGAACCATTTTTAAATATAACTTTTGACAATTTTATAAGCTATTTTTGTCAAAATAAACTTATTCTTTATGATTGGGACATTGAAATTTACTTTGGATAAATTTCTGGTATTTTTTTGATAATGTTCATTTTTTAATGAATAGTGAAAAGTGTTGTATTTTAATTCAAAACCTCTTTTTAATCTAATTTATTTATATAGTTATATTATCTTTTTAATTGGTTTTAAAGTGAAATTAGAATATATTTTTACCATTTAATCCAATGGTGTTCATTGGAATTAATATCACTTTGAGATTGGATATAAACAAGTGTCAATCTTTTGATAGATATTGTTTCTTAAAAACACACTATTTGATTTGACAGCGGGATTTAATTATAAAATTAATTAATTTAACTTCTATGTTATTAATTTGGTAAAATAGACATCATTTTTGAATTCAGAATATCAAATATAGCTTACGGTGATTTTTTGGTATTTTTCTGAAAAACTTCAATTTTTGATGAATAGTGAAACCACTAAGTGGCAGTTAAAAAAACTGATTTTTCGTTTAAATGAAACATTACCAATTCGGTGATTTTATTTTTAAAATTTAGACATACATGGTTGTCATTATTATGTAAAATGTAGTATAATGTGAGGAAAATAAATTTTTTTTGAATAGTAACTTTTAAGTTTATTAATCGCGATTAGAGGTAATTAGTGTAATTTAAGGGAAAAATAATGTTATAATAATATGAAGTTACCTTGACACATGTCCTACCCTTATTTTATGTGTCATGGCCAACCGAAACATTCCATGGGTCAACTTGGGGACCCCATGGAGCTACTTTGGTAGGAAAATGACATTAATAACTTTTTATTTAAAGTTAAAATAAAAATGTCACAAACATGTATTGTTTTGCTAAAAAAAATTTTACATGGGATTATACGAGTCATAATTTTGACTATAAATATTAATTTTAGAGATAAAACGATTTCCTACATCATGATATTTTTTTATTATTTTTAGACATTAAATAAATTAAATTATTTATGATACCATGATGATGCAGCGATTACCTCATTATTTAACGATTAAAATACAAAGAAACGATAATGTAAAATCTATAACCTACACTTGTCAAAAACCTATTGGATGGGTGTATTTAGAACCCTTATCACCTTATCCTCACAATTTATAATTTCGGGACCTTTTTAATCCGAAAATCATTTTATAATAAAGTATCTTTTCTTAACTTTCTAAGAGTGCCCCTCCTCTCCTCTTATAAAAGGCCCCCACCTCTACCTCATTACCCACACCTCTGAAGCCTTTGGCTCGGCCAAGCTATGATCATTTTGTCTCTTCACATCCCTATCCTCATCCTAGAAGCCTTACCTTAGGCAGGAAGCTCTTCAAGAAACCCTTTTGGTTCAAACCAAAGGGAGTTACCCGATTTTAAGGTAACGTCTTCACTTGTGCTCTTTTGTTTTATTTTGCTTCTCCAACCCCCTAAACTCTTTTTTTTAATTTATTTTGTAACAACACCAGTATCTTCCATATACTAGTATGTTTTTATAAGAATTATTCGAGCTACACTTACACACACCTTTATCTAATGGTTAAAGAACATACTGTTTCTGTGGTTGGCGAATTTCTGCCTCACGAAACGATGGTTGTTCAATCTTCTTTTAACACCTTTTATGGTGTCCATTAAGATGTAACTCTATTTATATATGATATATATTATGTTTAGGGTTTCTTTATGCTTCTTTATTTTTCATTTGTTGCATACCATTATGATTTACATTATGGGTAAACGCGATATCTTCATTTTAGGAAGTGCGGACTACCGCCCCCTCAATGTGATTTGATTCGTTAATACCATATGTGGTATGTATAAAGATCTGTGGGAGTATTACTGGTGGGATGGAATGATAAGATATATTTCTGATTTTACTGTGAAGTGTTTTACCTGTCAACAGGTTAAAGCAGAGCGGCAGTTACCAAAAGGTATGCTTCAGCCTTTACCAGTGCCAGAGTGGAAATGGGAAAACAAATCCATGGACTTTGTTGTGGGATTATCGAGGACATCTCGAGGTAATAATGCAATCTAGGTTATTGTTGATAGCTTGACTAAATCTGCTCATTTCCTTGCTATACGAGATACTTTTTCCCTAGATCAACTTTCCCGTTTGTATCATAAAGAGATATTCAGGTTACATGGAGTTCCTCTCTCCATTGTATCTGATCGCGATCTCAGGTTCACTTCTAACTTTTGGAAAGGCCTTCGGAAGTCGTTGGGTAATGAATTAAATTTTAGTACAGATTTTCATCCTCAATCAAATGGGCAGTCGGAACGAAAAATTCAGACCTTGGAGGATATGCTACGAGCTTGTTCGATGGATTATCATGGAAGTAGGGACAAACATCTTTCTTTGGTTGAGTTTTCTTATAATAACAGTTTTCATTCTAGTATATAGATGGCACCATTTCAGGAATTATATGGGAAGCGGTGTCGAACTCTAGCTTTCTGGGATGAAGTGGGTGAAAGGAAGTTGATGGGACCAGAGTTGGTAGAAGAGATGGCAAAAAAAGTTCAGCTGATACAGAAACACATGAGAACAGCTCAGAGCAGGCAGAAGAGTTATGCGGACAACAGGAGGAAGGATCTCTCTTTTGAGGTAGGTGATCATGTTTTTCTCAAAGTATCACCATGGAAACGTGTGATGTGATTTGATAAGAAAGGAAAGCTGAGTCCAAGGTTTATTGGACCATATGAAATTTTGGAGAGAGTTGGATCAGTTGCATACCGAGTGGCTTTACCTCCGAGTTTATCTCAAGTACACAATGTTTTTCATGTTTCGATGTTGAGAAAGTATATGCCAGATCCATCTCATGTTTTCAGTCCAGAGGTAGTTCAGTTGGAAGAGAACCTATCTTATAAGGAACAACTGGTCCAGATTATTGACCACAGGGAGAAATTGTTACGGAATAAGGTGATTCATCAGGTTAAGGTTTTTTGGAAAAACCACATGATTGAAGAGGCAACATGAGAATCTGAAAATGCAATGAGGGATAAATACCCCCACTTATACGATAAGTAAATAAATTGTGGGGACGCAATTTTCTAAAGCGGGGAAGGATGTAACATCCCAAGTAAATAATAAATAATAGATATTTTTATCTATGTCTATTAATGAACTAGATAGTGTTTTATAGGCTTAAAATGAAAATAAATCCAATCTTAAGCATGGAATACACTAATATTTTTAAAAGATTGTTTTACTACCTTTTGATGGAAAACCATTTTTAAATATATCTTTTGACAATTTTAAAAGCTATGTTTGTCAAAATAAACTTATTCTTTATGATTGGGAAATCAAAATTTACTTTGTGTAAATTTTTGGTATCTTTCTGATAAAGTTCATTTTTTTAATGAATAGTGTAAAATGTTGTATTTTAATTCAAAACCTCTTTTTAATCTAATTTATTTATATGATTAGATTATCTTTTGAATTGGTTTTAAAGTGAAATTAGAATATATTTTTACCATTAAATCCAATAGTGGTCGTTGGAATTAATTTCACTTTGAAATCAGACTTAAACTAGTGTCAATCTTTTGATACTTACTGTTTCATAAAAACACGCTATTTGCTCTGACAGCGGGAATTAATTATTAAATTAATTAATGTGACTTATATGTTTTGAATTTTGTAAAATAGACTTCATTTTTGAATTCGTAGTATCAAATATAGCTTAGGGTGAATTTTTGGTAATTTTCTGAAAACTTCAATTTTTGATGAATAGTGAAACCACTAAGTGGTACTTATAAAAACTGATTTTTCGTTTAAATGAAAGTTTTCCATCTTTGTGTTTTGAATTTCAAAAATCTGACATACATTGTTGTCATTAAGAAGTAAAATTTGGTTCAATGAGATTATAATAATTTTTTTGTGAATAGTAACTTATGAAGTTTTTAATCGCGGTTAGAGGTAATTAGTGTAGTTTAAGGTAAGAATAATGTTTTAATAAACTTAAATGACCTAGACACATGTCCTACCCTTATTGGTTGTGTCATGGCCGACCAAGACAAGACATGGGTCAACTTGGGGACCCCATGGAGCCACTTTGGTTGGGAAGTGACATAAATAACTTTTTATTTAATGTTAAAGTAAAAATGACACAAACATAAGTTATTTTACTAAAACAATTTTTACATGTGGTTATACAAGTCATATTTTTGACTATAAATATTAATTAGAAAGATAAAAAGATGTCCTACATCATAGTGGTTTTTTTAATAATTTTTTGACATTATATAAATAAATTTATTTATGACATCATAATGATGTAGCGATTACCTCATTAATAAAGGAATTAAATAAATTGAAATGATAATGTAAAATATATGACCTAAACATGTCCAAAACCTATTGGATGGGTGGATTTCGAACCCTTATCACCTTATCCTAGAATTATATCAATGTGGGTCCATTTAAATCGGAAACTCAGTTTCAAATATAGTAATATTTCGTTACTTTCCAAGAGTGCCCCTCCTCTCCTCTTATAAAAGGCCCCCACCTCTACCTCCTTACCCACACTCCCAAAGACTTTGGCTCGGCCAACCCCTGCCCATTTTGTCTCTCCAATTCCCTCTCTTACTCCTTGAAGCCTCACTTTGGGCAGAATACTTCCCAAGGAAGCCTTTGAGCTCAAACCAAAGGGAGTTACCCGATTTTAAAGTAATGTCTTCTCTTGAGTCCTTTTGTTTTATATTGCTTCTCCAACCCCCTAAACTCTTTTTATTTATTTCTTTTGTAACAAATACAGTATCTAAAATATACTAGGATTTTTTTATAAGAAGGATTCAAGCTACACTTACACACACTTACATCTAATGGTTAAAGAACATACGGTTTCCGTGGATGGTGAATTTATGCCTCCCGAAACGATGATTGTTCAACATTTCTTTAACACATTAAAAGGTGGCCATTAAGATGTCACTATATTTATATATGATATATAATATGTTTATGTTTTCCTTAAGATTCTGTATTTTTCATTTTGGGCATACCTTTATGGTTTCCATTATGGGTAATTGCGATATCTTCATTTAAGGAAGTGCGGACTACCGCCCCCTCAAAGTGATTTGATTCGTTAAATAACATATGTGGGACGTATAGAGGATGGAACTATGATATTATATATTATATTATACTGGAATTATAATATACCTTTATATCATTATGATTCCATTCTATAAAATACGAAATAGAAATGAAAGTAGCGTTCATGCGTACGTACGGCTTACCGTCTCCCTGAACGGTGCATTTCATTTCTTACCTCTCAATGATTATGTAATATTATAAATGCACATATAAACTGGATATATATGATATATATGATATATAAATCATGATTATAATCCTGGATATAATGGATACATGAACAACTTGTAATTATAAAGGGTTTATTCTGACTCAAGTACCAATGATCGTTAAAACGATCGTTATTAACTTAAATAATTACATAGTGTTCATGAAATGGCAATAAGTGATATAAAAGGAATAATGAACTTGAAAAAGGTTCTTAAGAAAGTATAAATTAACTCAAGTTTATTATTCAGGACATTAAAGAACGATCGAGTCAAGTCGGACCCGAGGTATGGGACTTCGTCTCAATCTCCTTTCATTGAGGCATATTTTATTTTATACACAACTTTCTTTTATACGGTGTATAAACCCCTTTGACTTTTACGTTTATCCAAAAGGAATAGTTTTTATAAAAAGCGTTTACTAAATGAAAAAAGGGAATGTTTTTGTCGTACGTATGCGGCGACAACGACTTCTCCTCCGTCGTGACCGTTATTTGAGTTTCAGCTTCCTCTACAAGCCATACCTTCTTTTTAAAAGAAAAATAAATACCATGTTTTACTTTTCTTTTATTTTGGTATTGAAAATGGTTTTCATGATGTTTTTATATCGATGTGTTGTATTGATATCTTGTGATTGAAAGGTGGAAACGTTATGTTTCCTTTATGCATGTTTTATGTGATATGATTATGTTGAGGTTCTTGGGAATTATTATGAAGATGGGTAGTTCCATGATAGACTAAGGGAGGATGAGCCCGATATAGCTCTCTAATGCATTGGGTAACGTGAAGGAGTGAAACGTTAAGGTTTCTCCGAAGAGAATTAGGGAATATACTATGATGGGTATTCCAAACGTAACCAAGAGGGTTACTCCCTACGTAAGAATGTTATGAATGCCTCAAGTTACCTTTATGTCTTATGATTTCTATGATTTATTCATGATTTGATGAGGTATGATAAAGTGCTTATGTTTTATGGGTAAAGTATAATCTTATTATTATGTATATGTGTACCCATGTTTCCTTTCCATATTTTTATATCCCTTACTGAGCTTTTTATGCTCATCCCATGTTTTTTTTGAAATATTTTTCACAGGTCAAGGGAAAGGTACATGATATGATGATAGTGTCAAGGAAGTGTCAAAAAAAGAATCCTTGTTTTATTTTAAATATGTGTCCATTGATGGGAATGAAGAATACTATCATTATATAATCACTTTGTTTATATGTGGAATGTAATGCAAGTTTTATGATCTAATTCTCTAAAACTCTAAACCCGAAAAGATCCTCAATGTGTGATCTTGTAATAACTCAAGATTAGTTAAGGTTTAAGGCTGGGGCCTTATAGGTCTCTTCCATCATTCATCCTCTCATGGAAATGTTGTACCTTCTTATTCATACGCTACACCATGTTCGAACTAGGAACATCTACATACACAAATTCTATCGAACACAAAGGTGAATGACAGTGCCTTATATATAAAGCTTTGAATAGAGCCATACCAATTGAAGAGTGATATCTATTATTGTAAGAAAATTCTACCAAGAAAAAATGGTGCATCTAAGATCCACTGATGTCTTAGAATAATGATTACATCATGTCCTCAAGTGTCTGGATGGTCCTCTCTGACTTCACATCCCTCTAAGGGTGGAAAGTAGTGTTGAGGCATAAATGAGTTTCAAAACATGATGCAATCCCTTCCAGACTCACAAGGTAAAACACATATCCTGATTCTAGAAAATGGATCTTGAGAATCCAGGCAGCCACACCACCTCATCCACATACCTTCTTTCTAAGTCAATCACCATGCTTGACTCTATAATCGCTATAAATTGAACCAATTTTGTCATCATATCCAGTACTACCTAGATTGCGTCAGAGCCTCCCTCAGCCATGGGAAGCCTTTTAATGAAATACATCTAGATGATATCCCACTCCAAGTGGGGACATATAAGGGATGAAACAAAACACTAGGACCAAAGTGATCATCCTTCATCTACTAGGACACCAAGTAGTTTTCCACAAACTCTGCCACAACACACTTTATCCTAGGCCACCAAAACTAATCCATCAAGCCACTTTACATCTGGTAAAAAACTTGTTGTACCACTAAGGGTGAGTCGTGAAACTCACTAATAACTCCCCCACACATTGCCACTAGGAAAAAAATATTACATGGAACAACATCTGATTCTGACCATCCTCCAACCATACCTTTAGAGTATCACCCTTGTGAACGCAATCAGGCACCACCTCCACCTCTGCGTACACCCATTGAGACTCTGCCACCTTCTACCTCATAGAATATTAGACCTTCATCTAAAATAGATAGAATCTTCCACTATTTATTCCCATGTCTAAGTTCAAGGTAGCCAACTCCTACATTGCTCTCCAAGCATCTACAAATTCTCGAACTACCTCTCTCTATGGATTCTTGTTCAACGAATCAGATAAAAGTTCCCTTTTTAGAGGTTTAAGAGATATCAGAATTTTTGTCCTAAAAAAACCTCACCCCCCACCACTTTCAAAATTTCAAATCTCAATGGGAAAAGATATACTTCAAGATATTGTTATTTTTGAAGAACATAAAGTTCTGCCTAATGATGTAGTGTCAGTACAACTTCAGTGAGAACGCGACTGATGGTAGATCCAAATCAAGGATAGTATAGTTAGGTTCATCAGTATGTAAATTTGTAGACCCATAAGAGATCACTATTTGTACTACATCGTCAAACGTCCCAAGCCCATGTGGGAATAATCACAAAAAACCTCAAACATCACCCCATCATATGGCAACATAATCACTACATAACTGACCAAATTCCACTTTAGATAGCCAAATGCTACCTGGAACTACTCTCTCCACACAAAATCTGGGCCTTTTCATGTCAGATCCTTCAGCCGATATGCTACTCGAGATAAATGGGGTAAAAATATCTGGTAATAGCCTACCATGCCAAGAAAAATATAAACCTATTCCACAATGTTGGGTGCTACATAAAAAACAACTTCCTTGACCTTCGACGGATCCACTTTTATCCCATTCTTAGACACAAAAATGTCCAAGTATGCTCACTTCTCATGTCCAAAAAATACACTTGGAAAACTTCCCATAGAGATAGTGATGTTTATAAACCTAAAAGATAGTACTGAGATTCTCGGTATTCTCCTCCTCTAACATCGAGTAGATCAGGATGTAATCGATGAATATGATGATGTATCGGTCTAGGAACTCATAAAATACGTAGTTCATAAGTCCCATAAACATGGCTGGTGTGTTCATAACACTGAATAGAAAAACCCCAAACTTGAAGTTCTCATACCTACTTCTGGAAAGCAGTCTTTGGGTTTTCACCCTCCATCACCCTCAATTAGTGATAACCAAACCACAGATCGACCATAAAAACCCAACTTTCTCACCTCAGTTGGTCCAAATGGTTATCTATCTTTGGGAGAGTGTAACGGTTCTTGACCGATACCTCATTTAACCTCTAGTACTACATACACGGCCTAAAACAACCATCTTCCTTCTTCACAAGAATGACTGGAGCATGCCACGGTGACACACTATGATGGATAAATACCTTCTTCATTTGATCCTCAATTTGAATACTTAGCTCCTTTATCTCAGAAGGTTCCAGCCGATAAGGAGCCATGGAAATCATAGATGCGCCAAACTAAAAGTCTATCCTGAACTCAATTTCACGTCATGGGGATAGAGTCACAACTTCCCTAAGAAAACCATCCAAGAACTCTCCAATAACTCTAGGAACCCTCACCACCTCATCATCTTCTAACTCCACTGACATCTCAGTAAACAAGGAATAAAGAGACTCCACACATCCACATCCCATTAGGAAACTCTACTCACCTAAAAAAACCACATGTTGTCCATTCACATCTGAAAACATCACTTATCTTTGAAAGAAATCAATAAAATCATGTACAGAGTATAACCAATATCTGCGAAGGATTACACCTTATGACTGCAATTGTAGCAGAAGGAGATCCCCACAGGACTGATGTGGCCCCACCATAAGTCTACATCCATTGAAAACATCAATTAAGGTGGAATGATCTCTTATTGGTGTACTCAACACAAGGGGCATGGAAAGTCACTATAATTCTTATCCCAGAGCATGGGATAGAGATGGTGTAACAAAGGGGTGAAAAGTTCATAAATCAAACAAGGCCCAAACAAGAGAACTAACCAATCTGAGCAAACCTCAAAAAATATATAGACCCAAGAGAAATTATGCCTATCTACCATGAAACTAACCACACCGAGATTCTCTTCCCCTATTCTATTTACAATTTCCTTGACCACATCTGGGTTGTGATTACTGAGGGACACCCTGAGGTCAGCCTCTACCTTCACTATCTCCCCCCAGTGGATCAAGAGCCTGTTATCCCTATAGTTAAAACATCTTGGCCGAAAACTTCTTTTTAGGAAGGTATTAAACCTTCCCACCTCCACCATACTAAGCTAGTACTGGGCACTGACTCTGTAGGTTCCCAGAATGCCCACAAGAAAAACACTTCAGTCCCAAACCTAGGGGAAAAGCACTAGGACCGTAAGGTTAAAACTAAAATTGCTGAAGTCGAATCCCCATTGGTTTATATATCGAAGGCCCTAGAACCTGAGACCTCCTATTAGAATCCTTTCCCTTCGTAGAACCTTACTGGCTCCCCAATCATGGTAGACCTCCTCGCGATTGCATCCTCTCAACCACTTCTTCCTTCTTCTAGACCTCAAGATATATCAGTAAGGTAAATGGAAAAATTTAGTACTAGAGGGAAGGATGGACTGCCTCCTATAAGCATCTCTCCTGATAATCCTCATCTGGAAAGTAATCTAGAGTAAAGAGAACAAGATCCTTGAACTTGATCCCTTGTTCCCGTACTGACATAATCCCTTATTGGGGGAGAGTATCTCCTGTCACTTCTCAACATTCATGGTTGAATAAATAAATTCAATATAGAACTCTTCCAAACCATCCCACAAAACATTGATATCCTTAAACTACCCCAGTTTATCATCCACCATTGGCTAGCATCTCCCCTCATCTAACTAACTTCCAATGAAACTCGGTACTCTGTCGAAGCCTAGATCAAACAGAAGGTGATCTCAAGATCCTAGAGTCATCTCTATGTCTCTATGTCTGAAACGATACCTTCATACATTCCTAGATTCTTCCACTAGAATGTAAGAAGAATCTTCTTCCATTGTTTGTCCTCCACTTAATCAACCCTCTACCGATCTCCCGGATCGGCCTATTGAGCATCTACTTATCATACCACGCACAGATGACGACTGTGTTCTATAGCTAAAAAATAAATTGGGTAATCCAAATCCTGAGTATTATGGAACTTAATTTGGGATTCATTTCAACTCATGGTTTATATTGATTTTCCAAAAAACACCTAAAAACAAGAATACATGTTATCTTGATGCATCTACCCTCTTGATGGTATCTACCTTGTAAACGTTGTAAGATCACTCGGTTGTTCGATACGCTCAAATTCCTTGCATTGGATCATAGGGTGGCCTAAAATCTCATGTCCTTTCTGTTCTTCCCTAGCCTATGCCACACACCAGGATCTCCTAACATTACTTCCATGCCATCCTAGGAAATCCTCACTATGTCTAACTCCAAACTCCATCTTATCTCCCAACCATCAGCCTCTGATAACATTCTATCACAACCCTCCTTCTTCATGATGATGAAAGGGATGGAAAAGTATCATGGCCATCCTTATTCATGATTAGAAAGAGATAATAACCCCTGAGTCAGACCTCCAATAAGACCTATGGTAGAGACCATCACCAAGGGTATTAAATATCACAAAATTGGAGGCATTACGCTTTTATAATAACCATGATTGGGAGATAATATGTTTCAAACTCAAAAATAACTTCAAGACATATATATATATATCTATATATCTATATATATAAGAACCCCAAAACCATCCCACGTGAATTTTTAAGGCATACCTGCTAAAAATACACTGAAATCTTCAAGTTAAATTCCAAAATAAAACTATGAAATGACACGGAAACAATATCCAATTTCTGATCTAGTAAGGTCGAACACGATATGTGTATTCTCCCTGGAAACCTAAAAATAGTTTTATATATATACACTGATCATACAAGTATACTCATTAGAAAAATCCCAAGTCACTCATGCACAAGTGGAGGAGCATACTAATACCCCTGTGAGAAAATATTAGAAACTTAGAAGCACCTAACAAGGTATAATATCCTCCAAAACCTCACCAAGGCACGATCATAAAATAATGAAAGTTAAGTAAAGTAAATAGTAAACACATCAATGATGGGGTAACCCTTGCCACTTCCCACTAGTTAGTTGACCATCACTAATTGTGAACATATTGATGCTACCATGCTCATCCACAAGTCCCATTGTCACAACCTACCAAAACAAACCTGGGCTACATACCACATTACACCCCACCCTCACACACCTATTCCACAACCACGTCACATCCCTCCCATAAACACCCAGGCTAAAAACCCACAACCTCATCCCAAAGACACCTAGGAAACACACCTCACCCAGAGACACCTGAGCATGACCACTGTACCACAACCATCCCGAAGAGTCTAGGGCTTCCAATTCCTATAAGTGGGAGTAGAGAGGAGCCAATAACCATCCATACATCCTCCCACCAAGATGATGGAAAAGAAAACACTCCCCCCATAACATTGGTGGTATTCTTCATGTAGTTATCAACACTGGTGGGGTGCCTATAGAAATCACAAGAAAATACATGTATAAATGTATATATTTATATTAAACAAACAATATACCCCACCTATTGGTTTTAAAAAACACAACTAGACCACAAAATTCCTCCCTTGCTACCAACACTATATGCACATATCACCACGAACGATTGTCACTTCTGTAAGTAGATAAATGAATGCACCTTCACTACAAGCCACGACGTCAAAAATACCAACAACCAACTCCTTTAATGTTTTTTTATTTTTCATTATTAATTAATTTATTTACTTATTCCATCCCTACCCAAGAAACTACCAAAAAAACACCCCAAAACTAACATCATAACCCACACACACTTTACGAATGTCCAGGGAAACCTTGGGCGGAAGGCCCCGGAAAGAATACACCATCCTTCTTCAAAATAATCCATCATAAACCATCCTCGTCGTCCCCGTTGCATGAAAAGAACCATATCCATCAAAACAAAAAAATCAACTAGCTTCGAGCCCCACTACACACTCCCCTTTCTTGAACACCTATTCAACCACTACCTCAATCATTCATCAATTCCATGTCAGACTATCCTTAACCTCAACAAGTAAATCACCCAACACACCTATTCACAACCACACTCTACATTAACACCACACCCATCACACCAAGTAGCATAAACATAAAAAAACCCGAACCTACTACCCCTCTTCCCAACAACTTTCCAGATGAATTCCCACTACATGACAAGTTCATCCATTCCAAAATCAACCAATATCTCTACCTGAGATTCCATTACACCACCCATACCACACAATACTCACAGCCACACTCTCAACCACATCACCCCCGGACTAGCTCTAATCATAAGGTCCATATAAAAACAGATAACACAAAGCAACACCAATAACAATCTTTTCTTCATATTTAACCACACTCATTATTTAATTCCACATTATTAATTCATGTGTGATCATAAAACAAGTTTGATATTAAGGAATATATATATTTATTTGGGAGTTCATGGTTAATCAATTTCATAATTTTATCTATTCAATAAGGAACCTCCAACAATTAATCACAAGTCATATACTTTTGTAAATAGAGGCCACCAACGGCTATGAATTTCAGAAGGTATACAACACTTATAAAACACAAAATGGATCAAGAATAACATATATAACAAATCGATCATCATCATTATCCCATCCCATCATTTATTAATTCGTATTATCTTCATTAAATTTGGGTCCAACTATATTCACAAGGGAACATGAGTTCACCCACCCTACCAGATACAATAATAAAATAGAGAAGAATGAAATCCCTACTTGGCACAATTGATGATCACCAACTCCTCCTTATGCCAAAAATAGGGGGTTATGTGAACAATAATAAGTACTCCAAGGGAAAACTGAACATGAAGTTATAACACAGGTAGGTGACTCATTGGGGAATAAAGGTTATAGGTGTACCAAGAGAAAAAGTAAACATGCTGGGAAGAGAAGATATCATCCCAAAAGAGCTATATCCTATATCAACAGAAGGATGGTTTCAAAAGTCATTAAAAGTCAGATCACGGTGAAGATTATGCGGTTTGAATTTTTAAAAGCCCTGATAGCATTAGGACTTTAAATATATAATTTATATCATTTGAAACCCCTTTATAAATGCACAAACAAAGCTTTAAACTCGATTTACATCAACTAATATATAAGAGGGGTGAAACCAGAAGAACTGGGAAAACTGGAAAGGAGTCACTGATGGGTGAGTCACTAACAAAGAGTCACAGACAGTGAGTTACATATGTCTGACTCACTGATGGATGAGCCACAGATTTTGATCCACCTATATGACTCAGCAATAGTGATTCTCCGACTCTACTCACTGATGCCTACCTCACTAATGCCGGACCTACTAACATTCGACCAAATGATGCCTCGACCTACTGATTCCCTAAGCTATCGACATTGAGCCACTAATGTGTCCAACCATTGGAAAAACTATAATTTTAAAAATCTCTTGGAATGAGTTATATATTCCTCCCAAAACACCCCAAACACTTGATTTTGACAATGTAGTGAAAAGATCTCTCCTAGAACAAATTAACACTAAAGAGATATATCTTAGATACATAAAGTGTGGGGTTGTTTAATTATATTTTTCATCATTTGTTTTACCTATTTTATGGTGGATATAATTAATTTCAACTATCAGTGTGTTATTTTTGGTTCTTCCCATGAACCTCTTCTATGTTATTTATCATGGTCTCTCCCCAAGGTTTCCAACCCCCACCACTCATATCTATATCCAATAGTAATATCTCTGGATGAAATTGGATGTAACTTCACTATTGTTGGATTCCAGTATCACTCTCTAGATCTATGTTTTACTTGTATAATGGTTTTGGAATTTCTATTAATCTCCACCACCCCTCATATCTATATTCAATAGATGTTTATATTTTTCTTTTATTCCAAGAAGGCTCCCAATGACGTTACAAGTGTAGTGGTTTCTTAGAGATGGTATAGAGATTTGGTGTCCCTTAATGCCTATGAAATGTGAAACCAATCCTAGTATGTTTAACAAGGGATATAATAATTAGCCTTTGATGGGATCCTATCCCTAGATATTGTTGAGGTGAGACTAGTGCTTTGGATATAGAAGGGGTTTTCTAGGGTCCCATACTTTTATGATTAGGGTAGGTTTAACCCATTAAGGGTTCAAGGTATTTAAATGAATTCTAGATATTTTATAATTTTGTAAAATTTTAATTAAATTCTTTTGTGTTCTTTTACGTTTCGGGGTCATGAAATTAATCTATTATTTCAAATACTATCCAATATTATATTTTCTTCATTAAATCACTTCTCAAACATATTTAGACATTTAGATGTTTTCTACTATTTATTAGGGATCATGTTCACATCTAATTCAAGTAGTGTAGGTTGGGGATAACTATCAAGGATATTTATGTTTTTTACACTATAGAAGTCCATCTATAGATTTGTTATTTTTTATTATTCTGGGTTTGGTCCTAATATTTTTTGGTTTTTTATTATTTAGGTTCTTAATGGTGTATTTGTTGTTCTGTTTTACTAGTGATGTGTATGGTTTTGACTTTTTGTAGGTTGAATAAGAAGTGATCTATCAATAGTTCCTAGTGATGGAAAATGGTTAGGGTAGTTTGAACATGGTATTTGAATGGAATGTTTTCTTGTTTCTTTGGGAGGCATGAAGATCTATTCGATTTTGTGAGATTCATTGGCCTCAATAATGATTTCATTGATAGTCATCAATGAAGTGTCAAGTAATCGCCAATGGTTTTCATGGGAGGAAAAATGTGGTGTGGATATTTTTCATGGCTTGATATAATATATCCAGTTATTTTGAGAAAGATGACTGGGAACAATTCTATTTTTTTTAGTTGTTGGTTTTATGTTTGTGGATATTATTCTGATTTTATGATTTTTAACCCTTTTTTCATGTTTTATTATGATTTCATTAAAAATATTTTCATTGAATGGTCGACCAGAACTATAGAGCGATTATTGGCCATTTGGATTTGGGGAATCATTTAAAATGAAAATTTTTCATGAATATCATTCTGTTTGTTGTGGGTCTTTTTCTGATTTATTTCTTTCATTAAAAAATGTTTTTAAAATTTAATTACAACTTGGAATATAATTATAAAAAAATTTACAAAAAAATAGTTTTTTGTTTAATAATGTGTAAGGTGCCAGTTTAAAAAAAACTTATGGTATCATAACTTCCACACACTAGATAAGAAATTTGAATAAATTGGTATAAATATATTTTCATTTAATTAAATGATTTATTTATTAATTCTTGAATCCATTGTGTTTTATTTAGGAAACAACCTAGTTTTGGAGAAAAATAACATATATGAGTTGGACAATTCCTTCAGCATAACTAGACCTTCCTGGGCCCTACTACCGATACAACACATAACTAGGTTCAGGTTTGGATAATTGACTTACAAATCAATCTAAAAATAGCTAAATTAAGTTAAGTACTTTCTAAAAAATGATATTAATGCATGGGGTTATTCCAAAAAATAACATAGTTGAGTTGTTCATTCCATGAAGTCAGTGTCATTACATTTTTTCAACTGTGATCCTATAAGGTCCTAACATAGTCCACACCATTTAATTAATAAAACCTATAAAGTATCATAAAAACCTAAAACATAAAGTTTTATGAATTTAAAAATTCAACAGATATGTTAAAATTATAATTTTTATAGTGAATCTTACCTTTTAAAAAACAATTGTTATCCTAGTCATGATTATTTAATAAATGAATCAAAAAACATAATACCCACATTCAAAAATCCCAACATGACAGTGACACTATTTTTATTAATGAATATTTTTTAAATATAAATACTAGATATATAATAAGAAACTATAATTCCATAGTATAAAAAATATTTACCTGAAATTTTACATATTCATGTTTTTGGGATCTGCTGTCAAAAAGTGAGCCTTATTGAACATAATCCTTGAAGTTTTATAATTTTAAATATTAATTATAAAAACATATGTAATATTAAAATAACAAGATAAAATAACCAAATAAATTGAATGATACATATTTCTTTATCAAATTTATATATCTTCATCAAACACCGCATAGTAAATAGCATAATCAATATGCTTCACACTTATTTTTTAAAAATATGCATAACATCCATTGTGCAGTAAAATATGAAAATTTCAAAATTATTAAAAGTATAATGAATAGTTGTTAATAAATACATATATGTTCTTAACAATCAAAAAAGTAAAAAATAAAATGTAATATGCGTGTTTTCTAATCTATCAGATATATATTCAATTATGATATTCTAGTACAAGTACTACATAGTAGTTGAAATATATTATGGATATATAAAACTATAAAAGAAGTAAAATAATATTTTATACAAAGAGTGTGGAGATAAATAATTATAAAAGTAAATAACTATTTTAATATAATGTATTTATAATTAAAGAAAATAAATTTATAATTGACATTTACTTATAAAGAATAAAACTTTAAAATGGGTGAAGTGAGCTCCAAACCCTTTACAATATACATTATAATAGTTTTTTATATATTTAATGTATAATATCATCTACATATATCATCACTCATAAAAAAATTATAATCATAATCTATTGTAGAAAAAAAAATTATGTGAAATTGTCCTCATCATCTTCTTGAGGAGTATTTAAAGGTTTTAGTTCCTGCAAAAAAATTTCATTTGCAGGAATTCCTTTGATTTCAAATTCTTCTATATAATATAACTATAAATTAAATTATATATACTATTAAAATTAATGATATATAAAAATAATAATAAATTCATACCTCCTATATTAGGTGATGAAATATATTAGCTGAAAAAGTAAAAAATGACCAAAACTCTATACAACTATGGACACATCTTCGATAGGTAGTGGTTCTAGAGTAGTTGGATCAATAATATCATCTACCACAACACTTACCTATCCTGAGTTTATAAATTGACAATGTAAATAATTAATCAGATGATGTGGAATTTTTTATGATATAATATATACATATGGATCCTGAGTATGGAACTCGTAGTATACAATCGGGTCTGATTGAGTAGTTGGCTAATCTCGGTTGGCCAGCTGCCCTGAACAATTTTTCTTATCACTTCTGCGAGCATAGACACTATTTATATTTTAATTATTTAATCTATTTACTAATTAAAATTTTCTATATCATCCCTCAAAAAATCTATTTCAACCTTGTGTTTTACCCCCATCTACGTCGTACTTGGGGCATAGCCAAAAACTCATTTAAAATTCATACCTCTTAATACCATCTAACTTGGACCAGGTATCCCTGGCTTCATAAATTAGTTTTAAGAATATTCATTCTACCCTTAGGGATAAAGGTTATTTATGTAATTTTCCCATTAATTAAATTGAAAAGTCATATTTTTTATTCTCTATTATTGTAGAGACCCAAAGATTGACGTACATTGACATTACATTACTTTTGGGGAATACATAGTACATAACAAAAACACCCACACAAGGACCATAATAGTTTAGTGTCTTTGGAAACTCGGAATATAATCTTCTAATCATGGTGAAAGATCTTCAACATCTCCCATAATGATCTTCCTTTTTTTACCTAAAATCTTTCTTTATATCCTGGGGAAAATAAAACATTAACGGGTGAGCTCAAATGCTCAGTAAGGGTAAACAAAAGAAATATCAATCACATCATATACATAAGAGCATAACTTTTGGAAATCTTAACCTCCAAAAGAAATCATATTTCATAACATGGGATAAATCATAGTATTGAAATGTAATCCCAATAATCATAACTTAAAACGTGAAACTTTGTGGAATACACACATAATCATAGAGAATCATTTCTTATCAGTCAAGACTCATTTCCAAGACTATCTTAGTGGACAAAGTCCATTTCTGAACCGAGTTCACTCCTCGTTTCAGTCCTGTTTCACTGAACCGGTTTAACCTGCCGTTCCAGCCATGTCTATCTCATGAGATAAAAAATATTTACCCAATGCATTGGATGGAGATATAGTTCCCACCCATCTCATAATGATTCCATTCTTATGTGTGCCACAAAATCATAAATCATACATCATTGCATAACCCATGTAATAAAAATGGGATTCAGAAACATCATGACATCATAAAACAATTCATATAAGATAAAGGAATTCATAAAAATAATTCCACCACAAAATAATGAAATCAATGTAATAATAGGGATAGAAACATAACCCTATATTATATTAGATGGAAAATAATTTTGATAAAGCACTTGAACTCCATTCTTGAGGAAAATATCCTTTCTACTAACACTTTTCCTTTCTTAACATGTCATACAATTATAAACTAAAAGAAGTTTATTAAAAATAAACATTAATACTTGTAAAAGATGCTTCTTGGAAATAATGTTTTAAAATCCATTCATTCATTAAAGTTAAAAAACATTCTTCGTACTTTTGTCGGAAAAGTCAAAAAGCACCTCGTACGAAAAACGACAAAAGATTCCTTTCATATCCTTTACTAAAAACTCACCGAAGGGTAAAATTGGATTTAAACAATTGTAGGTGGATGGAAATAATATTACATATTGAGGAAACATGGATGTGGATGATAAAATACACCCTAGTAAATGCCAAAGTATAAACAATCTCGGATAAAAATGAGATTGTGATATTTTCCCTTACCTTAGGTCCGATTTGCTTTGTAAGTTTCTGAACCTCCTGTATAATGATTTAAATAATGTCATTGACTTATTCCAGAATCATAATCATTGTTATTATATCATATATGGTTCACTTATGACTTTATATTACCCGTTCTTTTGTAAATTCCATGTTAAAGAGCGTTTTGGGTAAAATCGTTTCATTTGTCGTTCGTGTTTTGAATTGTAATTATTCATATGATTAATTAGATCATGATTACATAATTCCAGAATATAAAATATGATTTATATATAATATATATTCAGAATATAGATACATATATAATAGATCAGTAAATGGAAATAAATACACCATTCATGGAGACGGTAGGTCGTACGTACGCATGAACGATGTTTTCGTTTCCTTATTGACTTGAATGGAATTAAGTAGACGACATACATATAAATACACATAAATCCAGTATCATTATTATTTCATATATTTAATGATTAATTATTATATATAATTTATAATCATTCATTAATGGTTAACATGGAGAATGAATCTCATCGCGTCGTGGAGACGGTAGTCCGTACGTACGCACGAGTGATGATATCGTTCTCATGATAGTGGAATTGTATTGGAGTGTATGTATACTATTTAAGAATATATATCACTTTAAAATAATCCTATATAGTTATTATGTACACCATTATACCCATCCAAGTAAGGTGGTGATGGAAAATAGATTACACCACAGCGTGGAGACGATATTCCGTACCAACGCACGCGCGGTGATTTCATTTTCTGTAGGATGGATAGATGGTGAAATAGGGGTGTTTCATACTTATAATAAAATATCAGTATATGATGGATACTGTTGTTATTACTTCATAATTAAAAAACCTAAGAAGAAGAAGTGGAAGAAGAAATAAAGTTGAAAGAATCTGTAACGGACATTACCTCTTCTTTGAAGCGCCTCTTTGAGATCTCCTTTTAGGGCACTAAAATTGGTATTTGAGGAAGAACAGAACCTCTAGGATGTTTATAGGGAAGTGGAGAAGAAAATTTGTCAGGGTTTGGCCGAGCTTGAAGGCTCAAAGTGGTGTGAGGAAGAGAGGGAGGAGGTGCCCTTTTATAAGGGAGGAGAGGGGCTCTTTTGGAAAAACTAAAAATATTATTTTATTATAAAGCCAAATTCGGTTTTAAATAGCTCCAAATTGACTTATTTCGAATCTAATGTGGGTATGGGTCGCAATCTTCTCATCCAATATAATTTAGACAAGTTTAGGTTCCTATTTTGACCTTATCATTTATATTTAACATTAAGTTAAATAATTTTACTTTTACCGTGTCTTCTTGTGTTCTTATACTATAAGGTTATTAAACTTACTATAACAATCCAAACGAACCCCAAGATGTTTATTATTAATATATATAACCTTATATAAGTCCTTTGGCCGATCCTAAGATTTTTATGAATAAAATACCCATTAATAATATAATATTTTTTAAAAACTATTTTACGTCAATTTTGACACTATTTAGTAATTGATTTTTGTGAAAATCATAAAGGAATTATTAGTTAGAACAAAGTTAATTAAATCCAATAATAACATGTCATATTAACCTATAAAATTAGTTGAATTCATAACTAGTCTCAAATTAAATTTATTTGGGTATTTATAACATCAATTATGTCAATATTTCATTAATAAGATAATTACTGCATCATCTTTGTGTCATAAATAAATTAAATTATTTAATGTGTAAAAATTACAAATAAAATACCATTATGTAGGAAATCGTTTTAGATTTCTACGGAATATTTATAGTAGAATTTATCTTATATATAACCTTATATTAAAAATTATTTACTTATTAAACTTTGATTTTAACTATTTTAACCCTTCTTTAAATAAATTAATAATAAACGTTCTAATCTAATCCAAGTTTGCCTAAATGTTCATATTTTATTCCTAAGGTTGTTTTTGGTCGAATTACACTTATCCAATAGAATTAGTACATGCATTAGGGTAATAATAATATCATTTTTACCCTTAATTACCCTATTTACTTTTAACCGTGGTAAATAAAAGTAAAAAGTTACTATTCACCAAAAATTATTTTAATCTCATTGAACCACATTTTACTTACTGACATCAACCGTGTCTCGCAGATTTTTGAAATTCCACTCACAGAAGCGGTAAAATTAAGTTTTATGAAAAATTCATTTTTTTTAACTACCACTTAGTGATTTCACTATTCATCAAAAAATGAAAGTTTCGAGAAAAATACCAAAAATTAGGCCTAAGCTATATTTGATATTATGAATTCAGAAATGAAGTCTATTTTACCAAATTAAAAACATATCAGTTGCATTAATTAATTTAAAAATTAATTCCCGTCGTCAAAACAAATAGAGTGTTCTTAAGAGATAATAACTATCAAAAGATTGTCAGTTGTTTATGTCTGGTTTAAATGTCAAATTACATCCAATAACCAAAATTGTATTAAATTGTAAAAATATATTCTAAATATACTTTAAAACCACTCAAATTAATAATTTATCACTATTAATTATTTCAAATAAAAAGAATGTTTTTAATTAAAATTTAGTAATTTTCACTATTCATCAGAAAATGAATGTTATCCGAAAAGTACCAAAATTTCACCCTAAGCTAATTTCGATATTTCGAATCCAAAAATGAAGTCCATTTTGAAAGATAAAATTTATAAAATTTTAAAAAGTGATTATTACTATTCATAACGGCTTGTTTTAATAATATTTTAATAGCATATCGTTGTTTAGTGAAACTCGGTATTGTGTACTACACACGCTATCGAGGAAGGTCGCAATTGCGTGTAACGCAAGGCAAGTCAAGGATGTGTGTTGTGCAATCTCCTTTTGGTGTAGCATACAACACAAGAAATTAATGAAATTAAAAAGAATATTTTTCATAAAATCTCGGGGTGTTACATTCTACCCCCCTTAAAATGAATTTCGCCCTCGAAATTCGTCGGGGTTATAAATGGTTTACTACTCGAAAGTTTCTTTAATAGAAACCCATATCGTAAAAAGGAATACTAAAACCAATCTCTAAAAACAAAAGTATGAAACGTAACGGTTACCCAAATAAACTAATCACTGGGTTTCCACATAGGTGAAAATATGGATATGGAAGAGAAATCTAACCATCATGTTCTGATGGAGAGTGGAAGAGAACATGACTATGGAAAAGCCAAAAATCACAAAGCCATAAATTTGTGACGATCTAAGGTACCATCTGATTCATCAGATATAAGATCACTAGGACAACATTTTTGGTTTTCAAGATCATTTCCCTAAAGTTGAAGAATTTGAATTAGAATAAATACTTAATTTTTTGGTGCAATATCACTGTTGTTCATGCCATGAACAATTTCCACTTCATATCTTAAATAAATGAAGTTGAATTTGTTATTCGTGAAGTGTTAGTAGATCATGTGATAGAATGACGGGTCATTCCATCTGTCTGAAACAAAAGGTTAGAAAAATATATTAAATATACATAAGTCGATCTATATTGAGATTAATCATATATGGTTCCTAAAATGGAATTATACTTATTATATCATACTTCTTAATATAATAAAACTAGTTTCTACTAAACAGTGACTTCCTGTAGGCCAGTGGTAGGTGATAAAGGCCAGTCGCACTTCGGTTGTGGGTTTGATTCCTATAGCCTTGTCTGAAACGATGGGTTGTCGTCTGTCCTGCAGGTTGTCCTTTTTCTAAAACTACATTACTATAACATCACATAAATAATATCAAAAAAAAAGTTCCATCCTTAAACAATACTAACTTATGTCCAACATAATCCATTCCAATATTTAGGCTTATCTAAAATACTTCGGTCCAAGCTCATAGTATAAAGAAAATGATTATTTGAAATGTCACATAAAAATCACGTGAATGCCATCATTTATCCCCCATATATCATAAGATATATCTTGTTGGTAAAATTACAAACATGTGAATACCTTAATCGTGTATTCTCTTGAAGAATGAATACCCATTGAACCTTAGTGAAAACATGAATGCAGTCAAAAGTTAACTCTTTCCACATACCAAAATCCAAAAATTCTATATACTCAAACCATGATATAACCTTCTCCTTATATCAGTCATGAGCTCATGAATACGGTCAAACATTTCATTTTCTTGTTTTCCTTTCATTATGCGCATATCATCTTTTTTTCCAAAAATATCTCAATCACATTCTATGGTTACCGGTACCATTGAAAACCACAATATACCAATACACAAATATTCCAATATTCCACGATACTATATACAACATTATTTTGGAATCCCATTACATAAACACTTAATCATTCCACCACATTGTTTTCATATTCAACATCGCCAATAGTGATCGCATGTGACTTCCCTCTGTCCTTTGCCTTAAGTGGTTTCTCATGTCGATCATCACTAACCCTTGGATTAGGGCATTTATTAGCATAATGCCCCATTTCCTTACACTTGAAGCATTGAAGTGTTGGTGTTGTGTTCTCTGCAGTCTTTTCTTTATTCACATCATTAGAAACCCTTTTTCCATTACTCTGACACTCAGCAGCTCGATGACCTTCTTTTCCACACTTAAAACATTTTCTAGTCCCTTTAAGACAATCTCCACCATGCTTCTTTCCACACTTTGAGCATAAGGAAACATTCATCTTCTTTTCACCATTATTTTGAGATTTCTCCTTGAACTCCATCGTTCGTTTCTTGTCAAAACCATGAGATGGATATGTAACACCAACTTCCATTTCTACCTTAATAGCACATCACACAATTTCTTCATAGCTACTGAAGTCTCTTATAGCTAATGCCCTTCGAATATTTGGTTTTAAGCCACTAAAGAATCGATCAACTTTACTTTCAGGTTGTATGATAATGCCAGATTCATACCTTGAAAGCCTTGTAAAATTCACTTTGTATACACCAACAGATTCATCATCATTTTTCTTTAGTTCAAGAAACTCATTCTCCATCTTTGTACGAAGAATACGAGGGAAGTACTTATTGAAAATTAGGTTCTTGAACTCGTCCCATTCCATGGACTCAATTTCATCTGTTGGCCTTGTATTCTTGATAAGATTCCACCATTGATCAGCTTCACCTTCCAAACGATATACTGCTAAGATGACTTTATCATGTTTATAACATTGAAGAACTGAAAATATCTTTTCAGTGGTAATGATCCATTGTTCAGCAACAAGTGGATCAGAAGACCCACTGAAAGAATGTGGACATTGCCTCATGAAGGACTCAATAGAATATTGTACCCTTATCTGCTCATTTGGAAGTCCAGAATGATTCATTTCTTGTGTAAGTATAGCAATAATATTTTTCACTCCATCTCCCATTAAATTTGTTTGTTCAGGAGGACAATCATTGCATTGTCCATTACATTGATCAACACGGTTCCTTCGGGTTCCAGCCATCATCTAAAACCCAAAAATAATAGTGTGAGAGGTAAAAATCACTCTAGGGAAAGCAATATAATAAAGGGAGAGTACCTTCAATATCTAACATCTTAGGTTACCGTAATTCTAGTACTATAACCTATACTTATACTTAACCTTAGGGACATCCCTATACATACCTTAGAAATATCTATAGGGATCTCACTAAAGATCCCACATCCTAGTTTCCAAAGGTTGACTAAACCTTTCCTCTGATACCAACTGTAGAGACCCAAAGCTTGACGTACATGGACATTACATTACTTTTGGGGAATACTTAGTACATAACAAAAACACACACACAAGGACCGTAATAGTTTAGTGTCTTTGGAAACTTAGAATATAATCTTCTAATCATGGTGAAAGATCTTCAACATCTCCCATAAAGATCTTCCTTTTTTTACCTAAAATCTTTCTTTATATCCTGGGGAAAAGAAAACATCAAAGGGTGAGATCAAATGCTCAGTAAGGGTAAACAAAACAAATATCAATCACATCATATACATAAGAGCATAACTTTTGGAAATCATAACCTGCAAAAGAAATCATAATTTCATAACATGGGATAAATCATAGTAGTGAAATGTAATCCCAATAATCATAACGTAAAACGTGAAACTTTGTGGAATACACACATAATCATAGAGAATCATTTATTATTAGTCAAGACTCATTTACAAGACTATCTTAGTGGACAGATTCCATTTCTGAACCGAGTTCACTCCTCGTTTCAGTCCTGTTTCACTGAACGGGTTTAACCTGCCGTTCCAGCCATGTCTATCTCATGAGATATAAAATATTTACCCAATACATTGGAGGGAGATATAGGTTCCACCCATCTCATAATGATACCATTCTTATGTGTGCCACAAAATCATAAATCATACATCATTGAATAACTCATGTAATAAAAATGAGATTCATAAACATCATGACATCATAAAACAATTCATATAAGATAAAGGAATTCATAAAAATAATTCAATCACAACATAATCAAATCAATGTAATAATAGGGATAGAAACATAACCCTATATTATATTAGATGGAAAATAATTTTTATAAAGCACTTGAACTCCATTCTTGAGAAAAATATCATTTCTACTTCAAAAACACTTTTCCTTTCTTAACATGTCATACAATTATAAACAAAAAGAAGTTTATTAAAAATAAACTTTAAAACATGTTAAGGAATATTCTTGTAACGAATGTTTTAAAAATCCATTCATGCTGTATAAGTTAAAAAAACATTCTTCGTACTTTTGTCGGAAAAGTCAAAAAGCACCTCGTACGAAAAATGACGAAAGATTCCTTTCATATCCTTTACTAAAAACTCACCGAAGGGTAAAATTGGATTTGAAAAATTGTAGGTGGATGGAAATAATATTACATATTGAGGAAACATGGATGTGGATGATAAAATACACCCCAGTAAATGCCAAAGTATAAACAATATCAGATAAAAATGAGATTGTGATATTTTCCCTTACCTTAGGTCTGATTTGATTCGTAAGTGTCTGAACCTCCTGTATAATGATTTAAATAATGTCATTGACTTATTCCAGAATCATAATCATTGTTATTATATCATATATGGTTCAATTATGACTTTATATTACCCGTTCTTTTGTAAATTCCATGTTAAAGAGCGTTTTGGGTAAAATCGTTTCATTTGTCGTCCGTGATTTGACTTGTAATTATTGATATGATTACTTAGATCATGATTAAATAATTCCAAAATATAAAACATGATTTATATATAATATATATATTCAGAATATACATATATATAATAGATCAGTAAATGGAAAGAAATACACCGTTCATGGAGACGGTAGGCCGTATGTAAGCATGAACGCTGTTTTCGTTTCCTTATTGAGTTGAATGGAATTAAGTAGATGACATAAATATATATACACATAAATCCAGTATCATTATTATGTCATATATTTCATGATTACTTATTATATATACATTATAATCATTCATGAATGGTTAATGTGGAGAATGGATCTCATCGCGTCGTGGAGACAGTAGTCCGTACGTACGCACGAGCGATGATATCATTATCATGATCGTGGAATTGTATTGGAGTGTATGTATACTATTTCAGAATCTATATAAATTTACAATAATTATATATAGTTATTATGTAAACTATTATAACCATCCAAGTAAGGTGGTGATGGAAAATAGATTACACCACAGCGTGGAGACGGTATTTTGTACGTACGCACACGTGGTGATTTCGTTTTCCGTAGGATGGATAGATGGTGAAATAGGGTTGTTTAATACTTATAATAATATATAAGTATATGAGGGATACTGATGTTATTACTTCATAATTAAACAACCTAAGAAGAAGAAGTGGAAGAAGAAATAAAGTTGAAAGAATCGTTAACGGACATTACCTCTTCTTTGAAGCGCCTCTTTGAGATCTCCTTTTAGGGCACTAAAATTGGTCTTTGAGGAAGACCAGAACCACTAGGATGTTTCTAGGGAAGTGGAGAAGAGAATTTGGCAGGGTTTGGCCGAGCTTGAAGGCTCAATGTGGTGTGAGGAAGAGATGGAGGAGGTGCCCTTTTATAAGGGAGGAGAGGGGCTCTTTTGGAAAAACTAAAAAAGATTATTTTATTATAAAGCCAAATTCGGTTTTAAATAGCTCCAAATTGATTTATTTAAAATCTAAGGTGGGTATGGGTATAACTCCTCTCATCCAATAGAATTTAGTCAAGTTTAGGTTCCTATTTTGACCTTATCATTTATATTTAACATTAAGTTAAATAATTTTACTTTTATCGTGTCTTCTTGTGTTCTTATACTATAAGGTTAATAAACATACAATAACAATCCAAAAGAACCCCAAGTAGTTTATTATTAATATATATAACCTTATCTAAGTCATTTATCCTAAACATAGATTTTTAGGAATAAAATAAAAATTAATAATATAATATTTGTTTTAAAAACTATTTTATGTCAATTTTGACACTATTTAGTAATTGATTTTTTTGAAAATCATAACAGAATTATTAGTTCGAAAAAAGTTAATTAAATCAATAATAACATGTCCTATTAACCAATAAAATTAGTGGAATTCATAAAAAGTCTCAAATTACATTTATTTGGGTATTTATAACATCAATTATGTCAATATTTCATTAATAAGATAATTACTGCATCATCTTTGTGTCATAAATAAATTAAATTATTTAATGTCTAAAAATTACAAATAAAATACCATTATGTAGGAAATATTTTTATCTTTATAATTAATATTTATAGTTGAATTTATCTTATATATAACTTTATATTTAAAATTATTTACTTATTAAACATTGAATTTAACTATTTTAACCCTTCTTTAAATAAATTAATAATAAATGTCCCAATCTAATCCAAGTGGGCCTAAATGGTCATATTTTATTCCTAATGTTGTCTTTTGTCGAATTACACTTATCCAATAGAATTAGGACATGTGTTAGGGTAATAATAATATCATTTTTACCCTTAATTACCCTATTTACTTTTAACCGTGGTAAATAAAAGTAAAAAGTTACTATTCACCAAATATTATTTTAATCTCATTGAACCACATTTTACTTATTGACATAAACTGTGCCTCTCTGATTTTTGAAATTCCACTCACAGTAGCGGTAAAATTAAGTTTTATGAAAAATTCATTTTTTTTAACTACCACTTAGTGATTTCACTATTCATCAAAAAAAGAAAGTTTCCAGAAAAATACCAAAAATTAGGCCTAAGCTATATTTGATATTATGAATTCAAAAATGATGTCTATTTTACCAAATTAAAAACATATTAGTTGCATTAATTAATTTAAAAATTAATTCCGGTCGTCAAAACAAATAGTGTGTTCTTAAAAGATAATAACTATCAAAAGATTGACAGTCGTTTATGTCTGGTTTAAATGTGAAATTACATCCAATAACCAACATTGTATTAAATTGTAAAAATATATTCTAAATATAGTTTAAAACCACTAAAATTAATAATTTATCACTATTAATTATTTCTATTAAAAAGGTTGTTTTTAATTAAAATTTAGTAATTTTCACTATTCATCAGAAAATGAAAGTTATCCGAAAAGTACCAAAATTTCACCCTAAGATAATTTCAATATTCCAAATCCAAAAATGAA
This sequence comes from Viscum album, assembly GCA_963277665.1. Classification (NCBI taxonomy): domain Eukaryota; kingdom Viridiplantae; phylum Streptophyta; class Magnoliopsida; order Santalales; family Viscaceae; genus Viscum; species Viscum album. The sequence continues at coordinate 238,056,773 of OY728159.1, forward strand.
GTCCATTTTGAAATATAGAATTTATAAAATTTCAAAAAGTGATTATTACTATTCATAACGGCTAGTTTTAATAATATTTTAATAGCATATCGTTGTTTAGTGAAACTCGGTATTGCATAATACACAAGCTATCGAGGAAGGTCTTGATTGCGTGTAATGCAACACAAGTCAAGGATGTGTGTTCTGCAAGCTCCTTTTGGTGTAGTGTACAACACAAGACATTAATGAAATTAAAAAATATATATTTCATAAAATCTCAGGGTGTTACAATTATTGAGATAAATTTTCAAAATATTGGAATAAAAGAAATTAATAATTAATTACATATATTATTATAATTTTATTCCTTCATTGGATCAATAATATACTTCCTCTTTTTAACATTCTCACTATTTTAATTTTTTATGACTAGGGGGGATATATAGGATCTTATGGAACCTATTTGGTGCTGATACTGGATTTTGATCTCAATTCATTAAATTTTACAGCAATCATTGGCCCCTTTAATAAATGATAGACTTCGTGTGATAATAAATGATGGTATAAATTTTGAAAATGTACCTATTAGTGAGCCTTCAGGGAATCCTATTACATAAAAAAATATAAATAATTTCTCAATTAATTTAAAAAATTAAAAAATAAATTTTACAGGAAATAAGAGCATACTGTAAAGGCTTCCTCACATCGACGTTAGAAAAACATAGGTCATGTCTTTGTATCTATAAAATCATCCTTAAGGTATGGATATTGATTCGGTCTACAACTAATAACAAAAAATTATTCCCATAAAGACTTAAAATATTTCTTTTTAGTTACAATAAAGGATATACAGTTTTTTAATTTCTTTCATGTCTTGAATGTAAAATGTCATATTTAATAGAAAAGATTAAATATTATTAATATGAAATGAATAATATTCAAAGAATTTATAAACTAATAAATAAGTTTTTAAATTCTATCATTATGGATTCCCATAATATATATTTCACTAACTAGATGGAACTACTCTAATGAGGGAATAAAATTTCTTATCAAACAATGACTTTGCATATCTATGTAACCCCTAACTTTCTTGGCATATAAGATTCTTTAGTGATCTATCATTATGGATTGCATAATATATATTATGTGCATATATTTAATTATAAAATAAATAAATTTTATAAATAAAAAAGAAATTATTTTTCATAATAGGAAGAAAAATTTAAATATATTTTTGAATATAAGTGTATACCTAAAATAAATAATATAAACAAAATTATCAAAAAATTATGAAGGAAATATTTTCCAATCAAAAAATGGATATCAAATTATATTGAATATAAAAATATTAAATTTATTGAAGGAATGATGAACAAATATATATTCAAATATAAATGTTAAAAAATAATGTCTTTAATGAGTTCAGTTTCACAAAAAAAAGATATTTACCAAACCAATTTGGAAGGTAATGAATTTTTTCTCATATCCCTTATATTTGATTATTTCATGTCACATGTAGTATGTCACCACCATAGTCATTATTATCCTAAATAGATAGTGTAATAGATTAATAATTTTAAGATAATTGTTAAACATCATCATTATTATCCCCACTCAAGTGAATTTTTTTCCTACAAAAATAATGGGCCACTAGTTATTTGATGGGTCAACAATACTAAATATTTGTTTTAAATGTGTCTCTATAAGAAATGATTCCACCCTGAAACTAAATCTTTTAAAATCAATGAGTTTAAATACATACTCGTCATGTCTCACACCACTATTATGGTCAACCTAGTTACACATAAATACTACTACCATAAATTTAGTACAATAAATCTCCCATATATCTTCAAAAACTAAAAAATATGTAATTTATGTAAAAATGGGGTTTTGATCATTGGTACTCAAAAAAATCCAGTACTTCATGGATGACCATTACTCCAATATTTTTAAGGGTACTATTGTTATCCTAGTTTTTTCTTAAATTGGTAACCATTAATATCAAAACAAGACATATTATCACATTAACACTTTGTCCCCTACTAACTATTTCAATGTTTCAAATGATGGAAAATCAATGTTGAATTTCACCGTAAACTATGAAAAAAATGTGTTTTTATAATAATTCATCAACCAATTTTCATTTCTTCTTGTATATCATACCTTCAATCCAGAAATATGTGGTGATATAACTGGTTAAACCACACTTATGTTTTTTAAATTGCATAAATGTGCACGCATCACTTCATACCAAATAATTGACATTACTATGACCCAAAAATACCTTTACCATCACTATAAATATTCAAATTTTGATGTATAGGGAAACTAACATGGTCCACTTTAGAAAAATAATCAGTTAATTGAACAATACTCTCTTCTAAAAAATATTTTTGAACAACAGAGGCCTCTGGTTGATGCAGATTCACAACATAAGCATTAAGAATTTTCATATATCTTTCAAATGGATGCATCCAAAATCAATATGCATTCCTGAATAATATTATCTCTCAGAATAAATGATTCAACATATGATCCTTTATATCAATAAATGATGGTGGAAAAAATTCATTGAAATTTTTTGAGGAAAACTTAATTTTCCAAAATATGACATACAAATCAACTGATGGAAACTATTGTATCTAATTATGAAAATCATGATATTTTATACCCATTAAAATTAAATCCTTTAATAACACCAAATCTTAAACATTTGAAGAAAACATGCTGTCTAATTTAATAGAATGAAGGAATTCAAAAAATTTTATCTTATCACTCATTCTTAACGTGTTCAAATACAAAGAAAAATATATTTTGTTTCATTTCATTATGGGAGGTGACTCCAAAATTCTTCTCATAGTTATTAAGTCCATTTATATATGCAATCCATATTTTCCCTCCCTTTTATGTTTAAAAATGTTCCAATAAGAATATCACAAAATGTTTTCTCAAATTTTATAAATGCAATTTTATTTTTTACCTATAAAAATATATTTTAATTAAGCTAAAATAAAATAGAATATTTCTTCTAGGTATTTTTTTATGAACATAAATTTATTTTTCTCTAACTATGAATTTGTTTTTACCCAATCATATTATTCATTATATTATAATGGTTATAAAGCAAAATATTACTATTTTAAAACATTAAATTATTTTTTTAATCATCAATAAAGATGATCCATTCATAAAAATCTTTGATTTATCATGTACATTATTTCCTTCTTATTCAATTGATTATATGAAGTCCCCTGTTTTTATTTTTGATATGGATTATCTAATTTAATAATATAACAAGATAATTTTCTTTATATAGTAATGTAACTTATAGTTAACATTAGAATAACATGAAAATAATAGTCTTTATAGTATACATTTAATAATATTACACTTGTCTCCCATAGAAATTTTGATTCATCAATCAATGGGGATAGATAAATATCAATATCATTTCTGGATTATTTTGTTCTATAAATCAACAATCCCATCATCACATGTTTCCTCTCCATATATATATATATATATGGGGAAAAGTTTTAGAAGTACAACATAATAGGTAATGAAATATTTTGGATACTGAGGCTCTGTAATGAATTCATTCCATCTATACATAGTCCCTTTCTGATATATCTAAACATATTAAAAAAATAAAAATATTTTGATCAAATATTTTCCCTTTTGGTGAGTATTTAGGGTGAAATATGTTTATATATAAGATGTACTACTCTGTATTCCATATTTGACACTTTTCAATATTTTAATATTCAAATAGATTATTCAAATGAGGAATTATTAGAAGATATCATATAGTTTTAGCGATATGTTTGGTAATTTTTCTTGATTTTCCATCCGTTATATATTGTTATGTCCCATGTTTTAGATATTATATAAAATTTTCTAATTCCTTCTTATAAAAAACATATTCATTGGGGATAACATATATATTTATGTATACCAATACCATGGACATAATATTTTTTCCCTCATAATTGGTATTTTTATGCTCATTTCCTTCTAGAAGTAGTTGTTCAAAATGTTTATGAAATTGAGTGAAACATTTATTTCTCCAACTATGAAATTATTTCTAGTTAACAGAATCTAATCACTATCGATAATATTGTAAATTTAGTGTAACCTGATAAGATTGTTTTCTTAGTATCTCCATTTATTTGTTCAACTCTTTTTGCTCAATGAATGATTTCAACACTTACATAGTGATTTAATTCATTAAGATGATCTATTTCCTCATGATGAACAACATTTAATCATTAGATCATCACTTTTTTTATTTTAGTATTTCATATCTAGTATGTTTAATTATAAATAATACTATTTAAAATCATATGGTTATTTATTTCTCTATACCCTAATTGAAACATATCTGAACACTTCTTACATGAATAGAAAATAACATCTTTTTTACAAGATATCATTTAGAAAATTCAAAGAAGTTTTCAACCCCTTTCTCATATCAATCATTATTTCTATATGAATTTATCTAAATACATTTCCTTATTTCCCTGAGGTCACAATATAATAGATGGATATATTAATATATAAAAGCAATTAAACTAAACTATAAAAAGATAAAATTTGAAATATATAAGCATATATAATTATATAAAAATGATTTAATTTTTAACAAACAATTAATAATTGAAGAAAACATTAAAAATGAAAAAAATTACATCTACAAATAAATGTATAATTAAAAGTAATTATAATAAAAAAACATTTATAACTAAAAATTTGTAAAAAATAATTTTTATCCAAAACAAATTATAAGCATAAAATATTTATAAAAACAATAAAAATTACAAATAGTTAAAACCAAAAACAAATTAGAATAAAAAAATTATAATTCAAAAAAATTATAACCTTAAAATAGTATTAACAAATAAAAATTATAATTTACGATCATATACATTCAAAAAGATCATTGGATGAATGAAATTTATAAAAACTAATTATTAATTTATATTCCGATGAATTAAATGCATAATATTGAAGCCAAAAATATAAAATAGTTATTAAATTATAATTGATTAACATGGGGGTGGTTTAAAGAGGATTTCAGGTACATTATATGGGAGAAAAATCTGCAAAAAATGAGGTAGAAAATTTGATTGAATAAAAAACATTTGAGCACAGTCCTGAGTCGAGTAGATTTTTGTTTCTATATAAAAAATGATTTCAAGGGTGATTGAAGAAGGATTAATAGAGGAAGACTAAGGAGAAAAAATTTAAATTGAAGTTGAATATCAAAAAAAACATTTTTTATCAATCACGGTTCATGTTTCGACACTTGCCGAGAAGATAAGGGTTTTAGAAAGATCGAGTTAGAAAGAATAAGAATCCCAATAAAATTAAATTTTTTCAAAATATTTTAAATTTATTTTTATAAAAAAAATGATGTCCAAATATTCATGTGTCTCTTTTATTAGTGATATACCCATTGGTGACGAGTTGGATAATATATTAATAATGACTAGTAAACTATTTTTTTAATGAAAAATCATCATGGTATTTGGCATATGTTGTTGGATTGGAGAATATTCTTGATTCTTTGGGAGGTGTGGAATTTTTTTTCAATTTTTCAGAATTCATTGGACTTAATGATTAATTCATTGATGGGGATTTTAGGAGAATAAAGTCATCAAATAGGGATGTCTTGTGAGGACAAATATGGAATGCTCAATTTCTATACGTTTTCATGTTGTGTCTAGTTCACTTGATTTGGATGATTTGGATAAATGTTTAGATTTTTACCATTGCTATTTTTGGTTTTGAGTAACTGGATATTGGACTTGTTTTTGGTTTTTTTCATTTTTACATGTCTTTTATCACTCTATTTAGAACCTAGTACTTGGATGGTAAACAAATTCATCAAATCTATTCTTGAATCATTGCATTTTGGAAATCATCTTCAAATGAAATTGTGGGTCGATCATCTTTTTCTTTATTATGTGAATTATTGTGGTTTCATTATTTATTTTTTTTGGAATTATTTTAATTTAATTGTATTAAAGTATAACATTTTAAAAAACTACAGGAAAATAGTTATTTTTAGGAAGAAGGTTTAGGTTTAAAATAAATAGGTTTTATTAAGAATCCAACATACTAGTTGAATAATTTGAATAAATTGATATAAATATTTTTGCTTTATCAAAATGGTTCATTTATAAATTACTGAAACCATTATGTTTTATTTGGTTAATAACATGAATTAGGAAATTAGGAAATTATATGAGTGGTTTGATTACTTCCACCTCACTAGCCTATCCATTACCTCACAACTGATGAAACACTTAACCAGGGTTAAATTGAAAAAATTGACTTATAAATCATTCGAAACATGGAGAAATGAAGTGAACAATATTAGATAAATATTATGGAATCACAAGGGTATTACTATATAGAACATTATTGAGCTGTTAAAATCCCAATGTCAATGAAATTACATATTTGCAACTAGTAACATATGATTTCATAGGATAGTTAACACCATTAATGTAGTACATCCCATAAATAATCTTACAACATTTCATGACATAGAATAATTTAATATAAATATTTATAATTTCAGAAAACCCAAGGAATGAACCTAATTAAATGAAACCTTAAAATCAATACAATTAATCATGACTAACAAACATTATAAAATAATTGAATTATAGTACTCAAGGTAATCAAGGAAGGATTCTATGATTAAAACATTATCCAAACCCATTTCTTATTAAAAATATAAAAGATAGGTTTGATGAATGGATATAAAACTAGTTTTAAAATTATATATAGATCCCAAAATAAATCATATGGAATTTTAAAATTTTTGTGAAAACATCAATTCATAATTCCAAAATAATATTTTGGATTTATTAATAATGTTTGAAAAAATTAGCATATGAATGTTGTCGGTATAACCTATATATTCAACAACTTATTGAAAACTGAAACCTTAATTATAAGTGAGATTTATTAATCATGTGATCTTCATGTCAGACACCCATAATAACCAAAACACTTTTATTAACCATTAGAAATCATTCAACAAATAAAGAGTTCTACGTAAAAAATTTCCAAAATTAAAAAATAGTAATGACTAAAAAAACCTTAGTAGATAGTTTTCAAAAATCAATTCAAAATCATAACCGGATAAAGTCTCAATTAGAATAATCAAATCATGATCTAATTTTACCTTTAAATAAATAAATACATAGAAATGAAAGCACACCCCCATCACGTAATACCAATACATTGAACAAATATCAAAAAACATGCTCTAGGTATTCCTGTTTGAAATAGAAGATAATACAATAAAATTATACTAGATTTCACATGTTATAATGAAATCAAAAATCAAAATATTCATCCATGGAGAAAAAATAAAGAATAAATTTGAATTTTATAAGAATATGTGAAATCATATTAATTAACTTAAACCTGATAGAAGTAACCCCCATAATTCAGGTTCAACCCATGATGTTAGAAGTTGGTAAAAAAAGCGAATGGGGAGGCTTGATGAAGGGATCACAGATGGTAAAGACGAAATGGGGTCAAAGAAACCCCATTTTGAGATAAAATAATGAATGTGAATGAACCAAAATGAAAACCCATCATCAAAATAGAAAACCTAGTCTAGGCCTACCGGGTACCTAGGGGAACCCCTTGGTGCCTAGCTTCACTACCTAGCCCACTAGATACCTAGTGAGATCCAACAAGGTTCTTGGTGTCCTTTGAATCATTATACTATAGGTTAAACCTCATTCTAATCATACCAAATTTGAATATCTTTATAAAAACCCTAACTCATGTTAAAAATACCAAACATTTCATCCTAACACTTCAAAATTCTATTATTAACCAAAAAAGAAGAATAATGACCCCTAAACCATATATATAAAAATTTAAAAAAGGCCCATATTCTGACTGCCCATTTCCCAGAATCTCAATTTTAAATAAATAAAAATTATACGTTGATGTTAAATATATATATATATATATATAACTATCATATATGCAAGATGGTGAATTATATTAATCAATTATTAATTTTGGGGCTCTAAATAGATAAGGAATTATATAAAAGTCCCATTATTTCTTCCCTACCACCAAGATTTTCTATTTTATTAAAAATTATAAAATGAATAATATGTCAAAGGCAATTAAAAATATATTATCTATGCTTCATCATGTGGATAAGGACATGTAAGAATCTTTTCCTTAAATCCATGTGGTGAATGAAGGGAAGGATATTGTTGAAAACCAAGTGAAATTTCAGTAGTTCCTTTACAGTGTGTGTCAAAGAAAAAAAAGTATTGCAGGGAGACCAATGAACCATATGAGATTTTCTTCATACATAGAAATAAAGGTTACAGAAAAAGTAATTTTAATGATTGAAATTAATTCTTGATTAATCTTTTATTTTAGGAAAATTTATTAATACATGTAATATTAATTGTTTTCTAGTATAATATTTAATACAATGTATTATATACATATTTTTATTAAAATAACGGAACAAATGATGACTATAAATATTAAAATAAGTAAATTTAACCTTTAAGAGGTTGATGGGGCATGAATCTTAGCCTTAATAATTGAATATCTAAACATCACTTTACTATTTGGACGGATTATTATTTTGAAAAAACTACTCTCTTATATTGGTAGTTACCAAAACCATTTCTCAATGTCAATTTAAGACACAATGAGACTTTACTTATTATTTGGAACATATTTTGTAATGGTATATCATACATAATTGTTATTTTCTCATATTTGAGTCATTGATATCCTATTTTCAGAGTTAATGATTAATACAAAATATAAGACTCCAATAATATCCATTTTTTAATATACAAATATGTGTCATGTAAATCTTAAATTTAATGTCATAGATATTCCAATAATGGTTTTTAGGCTCTTTATAACTAAAATTAATTTGTATTTTTAATATTTACATCTGATTTTTTAATAAAAAATAAACCTTTTTATAATAACATGTGATAAATGAAAAATGTTTCTTGAATCACTTCCATAAGATATGTGCGGACTATATTAAATAGAATTTAGATGTAAATTCATTTTATTTTTTAGATCACATTAGGAAATTTAATTAATATAAACTATTGTATTGAATATTCTTGGTGGAATATAAGATATTATTTTGGTGGGTGAAACAATAAATATATATTAACGAAGAATTTATCAGTCATTAAATATATAGTTGATTTGGTCCTAAACACGCATTTGTCTATAAAAATGGCAATGATGATTTTAGTAAAAAAATTATCTATAATTAATCTAACAGTTATTGAAAGTATTAAAATACCCATTCAATGAAATTCGTGGAATATAGTGTCATTAACACGTAAGCATTTTCCAACTATGATGAAAAATGTATATCATATATGTTATAATATGAAAAAAATGATTATGTAACAAACTCTTGTGATTTTGATGAAAATTATTTGTAAAATCTTAAAGAACCCACAGATTAAATTGGTTGCATGTTTTGTTAACAATATTGTCAATATATCTTAGTAGATTTTTTTTGGGTGATGGAGGAAGAGCCTAATAATGATAAGGTGGATGTTACCCTGGATAATAGAAAATGGTTTTGAATTTCTTAGAGTACTATTACAATAAAATTCATCATGAATATTTACCAATATAATTATTGTAGAGTCCTTTTATAAGGTATAATTATAAGCTTTGTGGGATAGTAGAATCATTTTATATAACATTTTCCAGTGATTTAATTATCTAGTTTTATTGGATAGGTTGATGTGAGGAGTGGTTATTAAAGTTTAAATATAAATCCTGGAAAAGTGATAATTCATACCTAGGTTATCTAACATTTTAGATGCTAAAATATATAGAGAATATCTATTGGATTAATTTTAATAAAGCTTGTGTGAATATGCAATTAAAAAAGAAATTAGTGGTTTATGAAAATTCCTTAAATGGAGAATTTATATGCTAATAGACCATGGAATTTTAGTTGAATTTGTTTATAAATTTTCAAGTAATTCAAAAATTCAATAAAAGTCAATTAAGTTGATTTGAAGTAAATAATATTACACTAATGGGATTTAAAGAGGTCTTGATCTCATTTGAATAGTTCTATAAATTTTTAGATTGATCTGAAATTTGGCTAAGTCCAAAACCACACTATATTTGTAAGAGTCATCCAAAACAACTAAGTTTAAATTTTAAAAATTCATAAAATGAATAAGACTCATCTAGAAAACATAATAGACATTCCAAGAGTGTAATGAAAAACTAGAAATTTAGTGAATAAATATAAGTTATTTTATCAATCTATAAAAGTAACTTTGAGAGTAGAATCTATGAATTGAACAAGTAGTTCATTCATAATATTAAGTATACTCAAATATAAGATTATATATTTAAGTAATTGTAAAAGTAATTCAAACTTTACTATAGTACATAGGGGTCATCGTTTGAAGTTAAAAATTTATAAAGGAAATGAATTATGGATAAAGGCAAATTTCATTAACTCTTATGTGAGCGATGTTCTCTGAAATGTGGGAAATTCCAAGACTCAAAAAATACATCATTAAATAAAATCATATGATGTCAAAATTATTCATTAGTGAACTAAAAATCAAAAATATTCTCTAATATTGTGATAAAAGTTGAGAAATCGATGAACTCACTGTGGAGAATAATGATCACATTTTGAAGCATTTTAATTATAATTTACAAGTAGATGCTACTTTAGTGGATTGATTCGTATCCATTTAATTATGATAAGGATATTTTATACTATGATATAGAATGTAGATCCTCGGTTATTTCCATGTTAAGATATGAGATGATACACCATGATATTTCTGTTGCATGTGAGTATGCCTACCATCTTTGAGAAAGTTTAAATTTCCATATAATTTTTTGGTAGGTTTGAAATTAAAAAACATGTGAATCTATGAGGATTAAAAAGTATATATAATTCACAAGGATAAAAAGATAATAATGAATTTTTGAAATTTTATAAAAAAAACTGATTTGAGTAAATAGTGAAAAAAACTAATTTTAAAAACACCATAAATTTTATTACATCATCATGATGCAATATAGACATATAAATTTATAATAACCTAGTCTGGAAAAAATATTAATTTAGAGAATAAAATAAATCATTTAAAAAAATTATTTTGGAAACTCTTGTTTGAATTTTCAGAACATATATTATATTTTATTCAAATATTAAACTAGTTTTGGATCTTTTAATTTAATAATATGGTTAGAATATTCAATAATATTTTCATGATCAAAATTTCAAATATATTTTTTTTATTTAATTATAATCTATTTACATTCATGGGAATCAGTAATATGTACAATTTTAGTGTAAAATCGGTCTATTCATAAAACAAGTATTTTTTTTAAATGGGTTTTCATTGTGTTTTGAAAAAATAATATTTAAATTAACTTAAATCATATATAGAAACTAAATCATATAAAACAGAATCAATATTTGGAATGATCATTTTAAAATCTTTTTGTGCAGTCAATTCCATTTTAACTCATAATTAATATCAACCATGTTAAAAAGCAATAACCTCGATAAAAGGTGAAATGAATTAAAAGGGGTTAATAATGTTGGATAAGGATTCAGAATATCTAAAACTCCTCACTTTATTTCATTGTATGACTTCATTTATTCAAAAATAATCATATCTATTAAATTAGGTAAATTTTTAGCCACATTAATTTGATAGTGGCCTTTATATTATTTTTAGAATAAATAATTACAAAATGTCACTATCTTTCTTTTAATATCTATAATATGTTTCCATATGGATAAAAATGATTATATGGATTTTTTTAAATGTATATTCTAAATTTTTATAATTTTTTTTAATTTTAGTAATTTACTTTATATTTTTATTGATGGTATAATTTCCTTGAATACATATGCAATGCCGGAAGAATTTTATTGCATGAAGTCAAAAAATGAAGAAAATTATTAAAAAAATATTAAAAATATTATATTTTGGATGATTTATGGTGTAAAATTAATTTATATGAAAATAATAAGGATCAAGTGTTTCTAAAAATATTTATATTCTAATTCTATTATTATTTTGATGTATTTAAAGTCAAGACATGAGAATAGTCATGAATATAATTTAAATATGTTTATTGTTTAAAACCATTTTAAAAGAAATATTAAATAAATAAAAACCTACATTTTCTCAATTTCAGGATAAATTATTGATACGAAAATTCATATAAATATTTATTCCACTTTTAATTTTTAAAATTACATTTTGGACCCTCAAAATTGAACATTTTTTAAAATTCCTTATATGTTTTTCAATAATATAGGGCTTAATATAACCTTTCCTAAGAAACATATTATTGAGTTATTTTCTCAAAAATCTACCCAACTCCTTTTTAGTGAATCAAGTCATATATAGTGATCAAATTTTGTATATCCAAAGGCCCTAAATTCAATAGAACATGGTGATTTAAAGACTGATATATGGGTTTCCAAGCCTCTATCACCTTCCATAATTCTGATTCATTATAATGAGATAATAATAAATTATCACTTACATATATACCATTATTTAATTCAAATGTTAATTGAATATAATTTATAAAATTATAAAGGAGGATCCCATGTTACCTCCCAAGAAACTCTTCCCTAATAATACATTGTTATGTCCAAATACATGTTTCCCAATGATGGTATTTTCATTCCAAATTATCCTCTTACTTGTAAAAAAATGAAAGTATTAACTCAATATTTATCTTAAGTTATTGGTAATTTTATTATTATGTTTTTTATGATACTTAATTATTAATTATTTGTATCATTTATTTAAAAAAACTAAAAATGTCGTTCACTATGGTGATTTTATGAAACCAACATGAACAACGTTGATTTCATGTATTAAATCCTACCATGGGTATAATTAAAAAAAATTAATGATTGAATATAAAATAAAAATTCAATTAATTTTATAATTATTATTTTATAATGGTAATTTATTAATTATTAAAATGAATGTAAATGTAAACAAACGAGTACGTTTTTAACCACAAAATAAATATTGTTAAGGAATGTTTTCAGGGTGGTAGAAATTTTATGACCTATTAAACACGCATAATTTTTAAATGATATATAACATATATATAGACTAAATTATAATTTAGGAAACCATTTAACTTATAGTTTTTAACATTATGAATATAACGAATGTATTTTAATATTTTGAATTAAATGGCCTAAAAAACCACTAATGTAAACTGTTCTGATTTAGTAAATTAAAAAAATTCATAATAAGGGAAAATAATTGGCTAATAAAAATTAAATAAATTCTATAATAAGGTATATATTTAATATAATTTAATTTTTCTAGAAATTAATTGATATACTATGAAATTTTGGACTCATGGTAATGGTATTTTTAACTCAATTTCCTTTCATTATGCTATATCACTTCTTCATTGACTATGTTATTCCAATATTATATTTTATAGACACCCATGCTTTTAACCCTTAATATTATATAATTTTAGATGAATAATAAATAAATTTCACATTAATAAACATCTAAGGACCTAAAAGTATTAGTATCTTTAGAAACATAGATACATAAACAACTTTTATATAAAATATATATAACATTTTTTATTAAGTTCATCACATCCATCAATCTTTTTATAAATATCAAACATACAAAAAATACTTAAAACATGGTGAAGCAGAAAATAAGAAATGTTAGACTCATAATATCAGAAAGGGTAAGAATACTAGATATTAATTAATGATCATTAATGTGCATAAGATAATCATAATAGTATGGGAACAAGATAAATGCTTACAAAAATTCATACCCAATTAGTCAAAGATATTTAGTCATGAAATACGGTATATGGTAATTTTACACAAATGAAATTAGACATAAGAGTGTTAATACGTTGATAATCAGTCATGATCCTTGAAAACATTTCATAATGATAAGACAAAAGTTTATTGCATGCACATCATCATAGAAAATAATTTCCTTAGCCAAGCCATACTAAAAAGACTATCATAGTGGGTTTTTTTCACTCCCCATTGTATCATTTATTAAGTCAAGGTTCAATCCCAATATTATATTATTGTTAAAATTACATTACATAATTAGGTTCAATCCCTAATTCATACATTATTATATCATGAGATATCATCTTTTACCAAAATGATTATAGGGATATATAATTATGATCCCAAACATTAAAATAATGAAATCAATATATTTGTTTTCCTGAATATCCAAAAACATTCACCATGTCATCAAATCGTAACCCATTAAAAAGAAGTAGGTTTCATAAATACTTCATCATCATATTTTTAAAAAATCCTAACAAATAATAAATACAATAACATTGGTTCATATCCCTTGTAAATAAAAAGATAAACTGCAGTATATTTTTATAGATAAAAAAACTTCATATGATCTCTAGAAAATTTCTTGGGTAAAATTATAACAACCCATTATTTGTAGAAATATTTTTGTTTTGAGTTATTTTAATCTTTTTTATTTGTTTCAGTTCACACAGAACCGAAAATATTTTATATTAAACAAATATGTATGGATTGAGTTATATGAAATACCATGTTACCACGAACTACATGCAACATAATTTTTAACATTGTCTTCATGAAACACTGAGGTTAGAATATATTATATGGAAGATTGAAATTCCTTGACGGCTTGTGTAACATACAATACCGATTTTTACCAAACAATAATATATTACTAAAATGTTATCATGTAATATAATAAAATATAAAAAAGCCATTAAATTAGTATTAATAAATAATATTACCTAATTTATGATAATATATGGTTTACAAAAACATAAGATAAATTCATGGGATTCCAATTAACTAGAAATGAATATGAAACTCAATGGAATATAATTGAAAATATTATTATTATTATTATAGGCTATTTAACCCTAATAAATTAAATTAATTAAAAATATTTCTTGATATTAATTTAATATATATTTTATATATTCAATCAAATATTTTTTACATTCATCTAATAGATTTTATATACATTATATAAGAGCAAACCTAATTTTATGCATAAAATCAATATTTTTATTAAAGGTATTTTGACAAATTTTTAATAGAAAACCCATTTTAAATCAAATGTTTAACACTTTTATTGATTTTATATGTAAAGATAAACTTAATATTCTAAATAGGAACATAAAAATTAGGTTATGGTAAAATTATGTATTTATCTGGGAATTTTCTTTTTGATAATGAATAGTGAAACTACTGAATTTTAGTTCAAAGCTTCAATTTCATATTATTTATTTATATAAATAAATTACATTTTAAATTGTTTTAAATGTTTATTTATATAATATTTTTATAAATATACCCAACATATGTGATTATAATCAAATTCATGTTTAAATTAAATATAAAAATATAGAAAACATTTCAACGTTTTTAGTTAAAAAACCAGCATTGTCGACCAAACTACATGATTAAATTTAAATTAATTTCTTCCAATTTTATTATTGGAACATGGAAAATTATATTCCATTTTTTGGATAATAATAATTTATAATTTATAATAATTTCAATTTAGTTCTTCACCAAAAATATTAATGAAAGTAATTAAAATTAATTACATCTATTAAGGTAAAATTAAGCTTAACTAAG
Source organism: Viscum album (assembly GCA_963277665.1). Taxonomy (NCBI): domain Eukaryota; kingdom Viridiplantae; phylum Streptophyta; class Magnoliopsida; order Santalales; family Viscaceae; genus Viscum; species Viscum album. Next base: position 238,072,470 of record OY728159.1, read on the forward strand.
GAATAAACCTTAAACATGAGGGCATAATGAACTATAAACCTGTCCAAAATCTATTTTAAGGACATATTGAAACTCTATTAACACTTTTTTATACTTCTTATGATTATTGGATCCACATTCTCTGGGAAAAACATGGGTGGACTTCCCTTTCCCATAATTTACAAGAGCGTCAATCCTCCTCTACTATAAAAAGGCCTCCTCTCCTCCCACATATTCAAATCTCTCAATACACTTTGGCTCAATAAATTTATACCAATATAAATCATTAAAAAAACCTCCCCTAATCAGATAGTCTTCCCCTTGGTCATAAATCATTCCAAGTAATCCCTTTGGTGCAAACTTAAAAGAGTTACCCAAAGAAGATGTAACATTCTTCCTCAAGTTCCTTTATTTTTTTTTCCATTATCCAATACCTAAAATATTATTATTCCATGATTATATAAAAAAGTATCCAAATTATATTATTTTGTTTTAATGAAAATGTTTTGACCTAAACTTTACACACCCCTAAATCTAATGGATAACAAACAAACTATTTACATGTACGGCGAACTAACGCCACATGAAATGATGATTGATTGTTTTTCCTTTAGTGCCTCTCATGGAGGAAATTATGATGGTAAATCTATTAATATAAAATATATATGATATTTATAATTTATTTTTTTTTCAATTCTTTCAAAACAAAAATATTTATACATTCTATTTTTGTTAATGTGATGATTTCATTTGAGATGGTGTGGACTACCACCCCCTTGAAGGGATGTGATTCATTCACACACTAAATGGAATTTATTAAGGATGAGTTTTTTGAACTAATATAATATATATATAATTATATTTCTACTATAATTACAATATATATATATATATATATACATATATAAATATTATTTCTTTCTTCCAATATGACAGTAAAAACAAAAACAGTGTTCATAAGTACGTGCGGCTTAAAATCACCATGAACAGTTTATTCTAATTAATAATTATATATTGTTGGACTCCTCATGTGTTAATCATGTTTTAATAATCACAAATCTCATTACTGTAAATTAATCTTGATCTTCAGTGCACATCTTTCTAATGCTCTTCAAACTCAACAATAGGTGCATATCATGTTTTTATAATAACAAATCTTATGGATGTTAATTACTCTTTACATGTTTTATGCATAATTACAATTACCTCATATATTATCTCTAATGAGTAACCTTAACTCATATTCTGCATATCACTGTCTTAGTCCAAATACAGAATTTTTGTCTAAGTATGGACTCACCGTGAAGGACTCACCGTGACCAGACACCGTGAAGGACTCACTGTGACCAAACACCATGAAGGACTCACCGTGACCAGACACCGTGACCAGAAACCGTGTAGGACTCACCGTGACCAGACACCGTGAAGGACTCACCGTTACCAGACACCGTGACCAGACATCGTGACCAGACACCGTGAAGGACTCACCGTGACCAGACACCGTGACCAGTCACCGTGAACAGACACCGTGACTAGACACCGTGAAGGACTCATCGTGACCAGACACCGTGACCAGACACCGTGATCAGACACCATGAAGAAGAAATTGTTTGCATGATCACTGTGACACCGTTTCTTAAGCTTTTGTCAATATTATTTTAAGTGATGCTAATTGTCATATTTGTTGTTTTTAATGCAATTAATGTTATTTAATGCTAGTTGTTGGCTTGACAGGAAACCGTATATCATACCTATGAAAAGGGAATCATTCCTACTGCCAGAGTTTGTGGAATATAAGAAAGATTGAAATGCATTACACATTCAAGAAGCGCAACTAGTGACGTGAAAGTGTGAATGTACAAAGAGAAGAACTTGCATACACCAGAGAACACTGTGCTGAATGAGAAGAACAATCCTGAGCACGAAAGAGATTGAAACTCTCTTAAAGAAGTTCCATACATGAAATACTACATTTCTGAAGAACACACGACGAATCAAGAGACTGTAGAACATAAGCTGAAATATGACACTCTGTTTTTCAACAGAAAAACCAGAGAAGGACTCAGAAGCACTCCTGCTGAATCCAACCAGTCCCGAGCTGCATTGATAATCACTAGAGCCTTCTAAACTCTTATCTATCGTCTCTACGTGATTTATTTATTAACTTTTTAGTAGTGTGGTGTACTCTGTATTTCTTATACACACACTGTCTCCTGCACTGAACTAGAGGATATCAAAATCCTCACTCCAAATCTTTTATCACTTGTTTACCCACGTCAACTATGGAAGAGGTCATTTTGTGGCCTGGTATTTGTTTTTTTCCCATGTCAACTATGGAAGAGGTCCTTGTGTGGCCTGGTCTTTGTTTTTTTCCCACGTAGAACAGTGGTAGAGGTCCCTGTGTGGCCTGGACAGTTTTGTAAACTGTTGTTAAACCCGATCCACGGTGTGGATCAAATTTATATAAATTTGGGAGGACTAAGTCTCAGCTTGAGACTGAACCTCTTGTTATATCTGTTGTGCATCTTTTATTTATGTTTAATCTATACTACATATATTATATTTATTCCTCTTCTATTACTTTAAAATACAAAATTATTTTGAAGCAACTTTGCTAGTTAGATTAGAATGTTTTTACACTTATTGTAAATCAGTAGATTAGTTTCAAAAGTTAGTTTGATCTCGTGGTTAAACTAACTGAGACCTAATAAATCTTTGAGAAGCTAAGTGAACATTTACAATCTGTATAAATTCACTACAGTTTAACTTATTTTATAAATTGGGGGATTTAAATTAGAAAATGTTTTAACAGAAATTTTAATTGGAACTCAATTCACCCCCCACCCCCTCTTGAGTGTCCACTACGACCAACATTTGGTATCAAAGGATTTGTTTTTGTTTGTTCAAAGTTTTTTGAAATACTCTGTTTTTCAACTGTAATTTTAGTTGCATCTCTAAGGATCTTAAAATTCTGTTAGTTCTAAATTTTTTTCTTTAAAAAGTCTTTCTAAAATCTAGTTATGGATAATAGACTAGAGGGTGTTGCTACTAACATGCCACCTTTCTTCAATGGTACCAACTATGCCCAATGGAAGCTTAAAATGAAAATTCATTTAGAAAGAATAGGTTTTGATATATGTACTGCCATAGAATCAGAATATAAACTTCCCACTACTGCTAGATCCACTTGGGATGAACCTACAAATACTTCTTACAATAATAATTGTAAAGCCATGAATGTCTTGTTCTGTGCTTTAGGAGATGAAGAGTTTAACAGAATTTCTGCTTGTAAAACTGCTTTTGAAATTTGGGATACCTTAGCTGTTTCTCATGAAGGAACAACCAATGTTAAGGAAATGAGATTAAATACTTATACTATTAAATATGATAATTTTAAAATGAAAACTGATGAACCTATTTCTGACATGTATCTCAGGTTTAATGAGATAGTCAATATAATGAATTCACTCGAAAAAGATGTTCCAACAAAGGAACAAATTATGATAATCTTGAGATGTTTACCAGACCGATGGAGAGGCACATCTTTTTCAATCAGAGAGTCATGTGACATTGCTGCTCTACCTATTAAAGAACCCATTATTAAGCCTGTGATGTATAAGGAAGAACTCAAGGTAAAAAAAGAAGAACAAGATGAACCTAGAAGAAAGTCTGTTACTTTCAAATCTTCAACTTCAAAGGAAAAGGATAAGGAGAAACTTCATGCTATAAATGAGAGTTCAAGATGTGAAGATAGTGAAAGTGCTTCTGATAGTGATGCTGAAATGGATCACATTGCCAGAAGGTTTAAGAAGTTCTATACGAAGAAAAAGTTTTTCAGAAAATCAAATTACAAAGGAAAGTATGATAATAAGGAACATTGGAAGAAGGATTGGAAAAAAGCCAGATAAAAGTAATGAAGTTGTCTATTATGAGTGAAAAAGGAAAGGACATATTAAAGAAGACTGCCCAAAGCTCAAATTCAAGAAGAAATATGATTACGAGGACAGTAAGTACAAAAAGGCTACGAAATATACTTGGAGCGCTTCTGAGGATAGCTCCACTGAATCTGAAGTCTCTGAAACTGAACATAGAAATAAGGCAAACATGTGTTTTATGAGAAACACTTCTGAGGTAACAGCTGAAACTCCTTCTTTAAATTCTTATTATCCTGGAGATGATACTGACTCTAATAACATTTCAAAATCATAACTATTTGAATATTTTGATATGTTAGAAGAACCATGTAATGAGCTGAAAGACAAATACAAAGGTTTTAAGAAACGGTATGCTTTAACTTTTAAACATAAATCTGATCTTGATATCCAAATGGAAAAGAATGCTCAGTTACATAAAGAAAACACTGAACTGAAATTATCTAATGAGAAACTCAGAAAATATTTAGATAAATTCACAAATGGAAAGGATACACTAACTCAAATGCTAGGAAAGAAAGCTTCACCAAAATACACTACTGGAATAGGCTACAAAATTGGATAGAGACAGTTTACTAAGAATAGATTTATTCCTAAATCTGGACAGAATGCTGCTAATTCTAGTTTTGGAAATTTATATGCTTCAACTAGTTATATTCATAGTTATGGATCTAATAAGGTTTATCTTTCAAATTATGTTTATTCTACAACTTTCATGAGACCTAGAAGACAAATTTGGGTACCAAAATCTTTGATTGCTAACTTGTCTGGACCCAAGAAGATCTGGGTACCAAAATCATTTCCTATCAAAATCTTTTTTGTAGGAAACCTGCTTAAAGAGCTCCTATAGGAAGACCTGGTACTTGGACAGTGGATGTTCAAGACATATGTCTGGAGACTTCTCATGCTTTAAAAGATTAGTCAGAGTTGATGGAGGTTTTGTCACCTTTGGGAATAATTATAAAGGGAAAATCATCGGCTTAGGCTATATTGGTAACACTAACTCAGCATTAATTTCTAATGTTTTATTTTTTTAAGGACTTAAATATAATTTGTTACGTATTTCTCAGTTATGTGATGATGGTTTTAATGTTAAATTTGAAAATGATTCATGCAGTGTTTTTAATTCTAAACATGCTTTAGTATTTTCTGCCCTGCGAAATAAAATGTTTATGCTGTTGATTTAAATTCTTTAGCTAAGCAGAATATTACTTTTTTAAATGCTTTTCATAAAGAGTCTTGGCTTTGGCATAGAAGATTAGGACACTGCAATATACACTCGCTTAGAAAACATACTAGGAATAACTTAGTTAGAGACCTACCCAAACTTGAGTTTCCAAATGAAAAAGTTTGTAATCCCTGTCAAAAGGGAAAGCAACATAAAGTTTCTTTCAAATCAAAGAACTAAGTGTCAACTTCTCAACCTCTCGAGTTGGTTTACAAGGATTTATTTGGACCATCTAGAGTTTCTAGCTTAAATGGGAAGCACTATGTCTATGTCTTAGTAGATGGATTTTCTAGATATACTTGGGTATATTTTCTATCTCACAAAAGTGAATCTTGTTCTAAATTTGTTAAAAACTCCAAATCTGTAGAAAACCTTAGTGTAAATATGATTAAAACTCTAAGAAGTGATCATGGTCGTGAATTTGAGAATCATGAATTTGAATCTTACTGCTCTCACAATGGATATAGTCACAATTTCTCTTCCCCTAGGACACCCCAGCAAAATGGTTTAGTAGAAAGAAGGAATATAACTCTGCATGAAATTGCTAGAACTATGCTTAATGAGTATGACCTAGCTATTTATTTTTGGGCTGAAGCTATAAATACATCTTGTTATATTATCAATAGAGTCTTAATCAGACCTGTTCTTAAGAGGACCCCTTATGAGTTGTGGAACCATAGGAAAGATAAAGTTAACTACTTCAAAGTCTTTGGCTGCAAAGTCTTTATTCTTAATACTAAAGACAATCTCAACAAATTTTCATCCAAGAGTGATGAAGAAATTTTCCTAGATTACTCTACTTCTAGTAAATCCTATAGATTTTTCAATAAGAGAACCAAGTGTGTGGAAGAATATGTTCACATAAAGTTTTATGAAACTAATCCACATGAGCCTAAAACCTCTCTTGAAAATCATGAAGATGATCTATCTGTTTTGAACCTTAATGATAAAGACAGTGGACCTATAGTTAAAACGTCCAGTTCTGGAAATTTTCCAGAACCTGCTTCTGTTGATTCCCAACATGTTGATGAACCTGAAATTTCTAGCCCTACATTTACTAGATCAACTAGAATTTTGAAGAATAATCCTCTAGATGTTGTTGTAGGAAATCTTGATAGAGGGACATAGACTAGAGTTTCTCTTAGAAATCAGGTTGAACATCAAGCCTTCTTATCACAGCTTGAACCTAAAAACATTGATGATTCTATTAATGATGAATTTTGGGTAATTTCTATGCAAGAAGAACTCAATAAGTTTGAAAGAAATAAAGTTTGGAATCTTGTTGAAAGACCTAAGGACACTTTCACAATAGGCACAAAATGGGTGTTTAGAAACAAAGTAGATGAATCCGGAAACATAGTTAGAAATAAATCTAGACTAGTTGCACAAGGCTATAATCAAGAAGAAGGTATTGACTATGAGGAGACTTTTTCTCCAGTATCCAGATTAGAAGCTATTAGGATTTTACTTGCCTATGCTGCACATCTACATTTCAAACTATATCAAATGGATGTCAAGAGTGAATTCTTAAATGTATATATTACTGAGGATGTTTTTGTTCAACAACCACCTGGTTTTTCAAACCCTCACTTTCCAAATCATATTTTAAAATTATCAAAATATTTATATAGTTTAAAGCAAGATCCAAGAGCTTGGTATGATAGATTAAGTACTTTTCTAATTTCTAAAGGTTTTACAAAAGGAATAGATGATACTACTCTTTTTATAAAACTAATTTCTAAAGATGTTTTAGTAGTATAAATTTATGTTGATGATATTATCTTTGGATCTTCTAAAAATTCTTAATGTACTGATTTTTCAAAAATGATGCAAAATGAATTTGAAATGAGTTTAATGGGTGAACTTAAATTCTTTCTTGGTTTTCAAATTTTTCAAAATGATGATGGAATTATTTTTACTCAAAGTAAATATACTAGAGATATTTTAAATCGTTTTGGATTGGATATCACAAAAAGTAGTAAAACTCCCATGAGTATCACCTGTAAGATGGATCTTGATGAAAATGGTAAATCTATTGATCAAACCACTTTTAGAGGAATGATTAGAAGTCTACTCTACCTGACTGCTAGTCATCCTGATACTATGTTTAGTGTGTGTATGTGTGATCGTTTTCAAGCAAACCATAAAGAGTCACATTTATATGATGTAAAGAGAATTTTCAAATACCTCAAGCATACTCCCATTTTAAGACTGTTTTATCCCAAAGGACAATCATTTGAACTAGTTAGTTATTCTGATGCTGACTTTGCTGGATGTAAGCTAGATAGAAAAAGCCCCTCTGGAACATGTAATCTTTTAGGCAAGTCACTAGTATCATGGTGTAGTAAGAAACAAAATTCTGTTGCATTGTCAACTGCAGAAGCTGAATACATAGCTGCTGGAAGTTGTTGTGCACACATTTTGTGGATGAAACACACATTACTAGACTATGGATATCAATTCAGACATGTCTCTATAAATTGTGACAACACAAGTGCTATTAATATTTCTAAGAATCAAGTTTCTCATTCTAGGAAAAAACATATTGATGTAAGACATCACTTTTTGAGGGATCATTATCAAAAAGGTGATATCACTTTGGAATTCATTGGTACTGAATATCAACTTGCTGATATATTCAATAAACCATTAAATTCTGAAAGATTAGACTACATCATACATTATCTTGGTATGATTAATCATAAATTAATATCTTACTGTTTCTAAGTTACTGTTTTTATGCTCACGGTCTGACAACTCACTGTCTCACTGTGACTATATAAACTGCTCATTGTTTCATCGTGATGACTATAAATTGTCTCACCTTGATGGCTAGTTTTCTGTCTCACCGTGAGAAGTATGATACTTTTTATTGTTTTTATTTTATTTTTACCCGTATCGCGGTAATTCTTATTTCACCGCTATTTGATTTCCCGCGTTTGTGTTTTTATGACGTTTGACATTCCCAAATGATAAAACTTAAGGGTTTCATTCGACTCCTTACCCGAATTCTCTCATGAACCTTCTTTTCCCTCTTGCTCGAACCTTTAGTGAATGCCAAGGATGAAGCGTCCATCTTTACCCTCTTCTGAGAAGCGTCACCCTAAGAAACAAAGGAGGATACCGAGGATAGCACCCGAAGGACCTTTAAACCCAAACCTGGTAAGTCGTACAGTTGTACTTGAAAAAGAGGTTTTCCCTGAATGGTTGTTGTCTAGTAGATCATTAGTTTTGAAAGTTTTAAAAGAAAAAGGATGGCTTGAATGGTTCACTGGACAGAATAGACCGATTTACCCAATTCTTGTATCTCAATTCTATCAGTTTGTGAAGTCCTCTTTTGAGTTTGGAGAAAGATTTTTGGTGACCAGCCGGATCGATGGTTAGAAGTGCCCTTTCTCTTCAATGTTGTGGGCTGCATGCCTAAGAATTCCACATGAAAGAGTGTGTGAAGATTACCAAAGAGACCCTCCTCCAACAACTGACATCTTTGACCTAGAAACCAATTTGGAAAATCTAACTGGAAATGGAACCAAGAGAAGGGCCATAACTACTGAACGAGATGGGGAGACAAGAATTTTGTTCAAGTTTGTTCAGAATTTGGTTAGTCGAAGAAAAGGATATTTTGTTGTGATGAAGTATCAGGATGTGTTCCTGATTCACCTATTGAAGAATGGCCAAAAGATCAATCTGTGTAAGTATGTTATCAACCATATCTGTGAGCTGATCAAAATAACTTCCAAATCCACCTCCCTGTTTTATTCAAGGATGATTTCAGCCATGTTAGTCTCAAAAGGAATGGTTGGATCGAATGAAGAAAAATTAGAGGACTTTGATTTCTGCCTATCCATGCCTATCATTAGAAGGATGAAGATTAGCTGGAATCCATGGAAAAAGCAATGGGTTGAGGATAGTGATCAACTGTATAAAAAGTTTAATCCTATTGACTATCCAAGAAGGCCTATGAACCTAGCTGATCCTGGTCTGGAACCAGATGAAGTGGCTGAGTACTCAGAAGAAGAAGAACAAGAAGAAGTAATAGCTAAAGTTCCACCTAGAGAAGAATCTGTAATATCTCAAATGGAAACAGTTCATGTTGAAGAGGAAAGGGGTGTTATCCCTACTGTTATCCCTACTGAAATACCTCAAGGAGGGGAAGTTTTTGTTGAAAAGGAAAGGACTGAGGATCCTTGAATTGTTCTTCATGAGGAAGAAGCTCATCCCAATGCTACAAGGAAATTAGTTTTTCCTGATACAGAACAGCAAGCAACCTTTGAGGAAGTTTTTGTTGAAGAGACTCTTTCTATTGAGAACGAAGAAAGTCTGGAAGCTTATCCAGTGGAACAATCGGTTCCTGAGATTATTCCATCTGTTGAAGAAAGAATGGAAATTTCCTTTCAGCTGGGAAGGCAATAATTTTCTGAAGATATTATGGATGATCCTATGGATCTTGTCCATGTTCCTGAACCTCAAGAATATGAAATGGAAGCACAAGTTGAGGGGAGGAAACTTGAAATCTTGATATAGTGGAAGCTGGATCTGGTGAAGCTTCTCAACCTTCTGTCACTTTCTCTGTACACTCTCGGTATGAGTTCCCAAGCTTTTATGATGTGAATGAGTCACAGCAAGTAACTGCAACAAGAATGGATCTTTATTCTCTGTTTCAACTGAAGTCCTTATCTCATTCAGAACCAGAATCAGAGCCCCAACCTCAATCTGGATCAGAATCTGAATCTAAAGATGACTCTAACCCTCAACCAGAATCTGAGCCTCTACCTTTACCTGCATCCTTACCTGAGTTTCATTCCTTTGTAACCAAAGATGATCTGAAAGCTTTTGGCGAGACTTTGTTAGCTGGTTTTGAGAAAATTGTCTCCACTCAACCTCGCCGAGTGACTCAATTAAGTCAAGAAGATGCATCAATTCTCTTGGAAAATATTATCTTGCATATTCAACCAAGGATGATCTGAGAAATTCAAGAAGTCCGAGTAGAGAATAAGCTACTGAGTGCTGATGTTGCAAATCTGAAAAGTATGGTAGCAAGTTTGCAGAATGAGCTATCTGTGAGATCAGAGCCTACTCCTGTTTCTGCCCCTGCACCTGCTGCTGTTTCACCTAAGTCTTCTGATTCCCTCCTTGCTAGGGATATTGTGTCTCAAGTTCATCCTTACCTTCTATCTTTTGATGAAAATATTGGAAAAAGGCACACGAAGATGCTAGAACGCATGAGAGAGCTTGTGGAAACTCTAAATAAGCTTAAAGATGAACACACTGGATGTATGAAAAAAGTTCTGAAACAGCTCAAAGTTCTAACCGAAGCTGTCAAGGCTTCACCTGCTTCTAGTCAAACCTCCACACCTGCTTTGGATGATTCTCTGCAGAGATCCTTAATTAAGGAATTATTATAGAATGCCTTCAGTGGATTGGATTTATCCTCTTTGTCAGAAGTAATTAAGAACAGTGATAGAGCATTGGACTTGGTTAGGATCCATTTAAAGATAGCCAATGATGCTCAACACGAGATCTCCAAGAAAATAGATTTGTATCTTTCCCGGATTTTCTCTAAAAGTGACATGACAGATCACTTTAGATATCTTGTAGAAAATATGAGAATCCCTCCGATGACTCAAGCTTTTAAAGATCAATTTCAGAAACTTTCATAGTTCACCAGATTGTTGGATAGATTTCTAGAGAATAAGGAAGATTTTGAAAAGGCTATGCAGTATGGTGGGGAAATCATTACTGATTTCATCAATCTTTTGATGTCGTATCTTCATGTAAAGAGTACTGTTATAGTTTCTCCAGCTGCTAAACCCCTTAGACCTGGACTTCCTGCCTTTTCATCTACTACCATGACAGTTAGCCAAGACCTTTCTCAGATCCGGCCTATCATTCTTATCCAACCTAAGCCTAGATCTTCTACTGATCCTACTTTGGCTCCATCTGTTTTTGAAGGTCTACCCTTACCCTCGTTGTCTACCTCTTCTATGACTTCTTCTACTTCAGCACCAGCTCCTGATGCTGATAAAGGAAAGACAAAAATGGATCCCTAAAGAATTTACCGCCTGTATTTCTTTTTGATGGGATGTCATTTCTTGTTTCTAGTTTTTACTTCTCCTGTACTTTGTATTATGAATGATTTGGTTAATTATAATTTCCATGTTTCCTTTCCATTTCTCTACTTTTTTATAATCCCAAAGGGGGAGAAAAACCTCCAAGTATAAGTTCTATAATAGTATAAATGGGGTATAAAAACTGAATGTATCTGTTATATAATGTTTTTGATATGCTAGTATCTTTAATATTACATATATTTTATATTCTGCCTATATATGATTTGTGATCATCAAAAAGGGGGATATTGTTGGACTCCTCATGTGTTAATCATGTTTTAATAATCACAAATCTCATTACTATTAATTAATCTTGATCTTCAGTGCACATCTTGCTAATGCTCTTCAAACTCAACAATAGGTGCATATCATGTATTTATAATAACAAATCTTATCGATGTTAATTACTCTTTACATGTTTTATGAATAATTACAATTCTCTCATATATTATCTCTAATGATTAACCTTTACTCATATTCTGCATATCACTGTCTTAGTCCAAATATAGATTTTTTGTCCAAGTACGGACTCATCGTGAAGGACTCACCGTGACCAGACACCGTGAAGGACTCACCGTGACCATACACGGTGAAGGACTCACCATGACCAGACACCATGACCAGACCCCGTGAAGGACTCACCGTGACCAGACACCATGAAGGACTCACCGTGACAAGACACCATGACCAGACACCGTGAAGGACTCACCGTGACGAGACACCGTGACCAGACACCGTGACCAAACACCATGACTAGACACCGTGAAGGACTCACCGTGAACAGACACCGTGACTAGACACCGTGATCAGACACCATGTAAAAGACACCGTTTCCATGATCACTGTGACACCGTTTCTTCAGCTTTTGTCAATATTATTTTAAGTGATGCTAACGGTCATATTTGTTGTTTTTAATGCAATTAATGTTATTTAATGCTAGTTGTTGTCTTGATAGGAAACTGTATATCATACCTATGAAAAGGAAATCATTCCTACTTCCAGAGTGTGTGGAATATACAAAATATTGAAATGCAATACATGTGCATGAAGCGCAAGTAGTGATGTGAAAGTGTGAATGTACAATGAGAAGAACTTGCATACACCAGAGAGCACTATGCTAAACGAGAAGAACAATCCTGAGCACAAAAGAGATTGCAAGTCTCTCAAAAAAGTTCCATACATGCAATCCTACATTTCTGAAGAACACACGACGAATAAAGACTCTGTAGAACACAAGATGAACTACGACACTCTGTTTTTCAATAGAAAAACCAGATAAGGACTCAGAAGCACTCCTGCTGAATCCAATGAGTCTCGAGCTACATTGATAATCACTAGAGCCTTCTAAACTTCTATCTATCATCTATACATGATTTATTTATTAACATTCGATCAGTGTGGTGTACTCTGTATTTCTTATACACACACTGTCTTCTGCACTGAACTAGAGAATATCAAAATCCTCACTCCAAATATCTTATCACTTGTTTACCCACGTCAACTATGTAAGAGGTCCTTGTGTGGCTTGGTCTTTGTTTTGTTTCCCACGTCAACTGTGGAATAGGTCCTTGTGTGGCCTGGTCTTTGTTTTGTTTCCCACGTAGAACAGTGGTAGAGGGCCCTGTGTGGCCTGGACAATTTTGTAAACTCTTGTTAACCCCGATCTAGGTTGTGGATCAAATTTATATAAATTTGAGAGGACTAAGTCTCAGCTTGAGACTAAACCTCTTTTTATATCTTCTCTGCATCTTTTAATTAAGTTTAATTTATACGACATATATTAAATTTATTCCACTACTATTACTTTAAAATACAAAATTATTTTGAAGCTACTTTGATAGTTAGATTAGCAAGTGTTTACACTTATTGTATATTAGTAGATTAGTTTCAAAAGTTAGTTTGATCTTGTGGTTAAACTAACTGAGACCTAATAAATATTTGAGAAGCTATGTGAACATTTACAATATGTATAAATTCACTACAGTTTAACTTATTTTATAGATCGGGGGATTTTAACTAGACAATGTTTTAACAGAACTTTTAATTGGAACTCAATTCACCCCCCACCCCCTCTTGAGTGTCCACTCCGACCAACATATATTATATAGATTTTTATAATAAAAATATATTTATTATAAATAATATTTATATCATGGTGTATATTTGGTAAATAATTATATAAGTATAAGGACTAAATATATAACAAATTAATACATGTGATAAGAACAAAGTGAATATTACCCTAAGTGGAACATTAACATATAATTGTTAACAAGCGGGTAATATAAGGTCATAATGAAAACATATGTGTAATTATATATAGTAATATTTCTTTTGAGAAATATTTCTAATAAACTTACATTTTTTTTATCGGAATCTTGTATGAGTATAAAGTGATTCAAGACACAAGGTAAGATAATTTTATTGCACTGTTAATTTTCATGAGATACATGATTTATTCAAAACTCATTCCTTTTATATGGTGTGTATAGTTCCCATGAATGTATTCTTGGATTATTATAATTATATTTATATATATATACATATCCATTTTTTTGTATTTTATTCCTGGGGACTCTATTACAAAAGTTACCAAATCAGTAAAATGATTCTATCTAAATTTTCTTTCTTTGAGATACATGCCATGTTGTGTAGCTATATATTTTCATGAGGTTAATATACTAAATTTGAAATGTTATATCCTAGATGTTTTTATATTAATGATAATTTAAGATTAATTTTATTTTATTTTATCAAATGGGGAGTAAACTTAAAAGTTACCAAGGGGTTAGAGATTATTTAAACAATCCCATCAATTTTTGAGATCTTTTATAATTATGCTTCCCTTGATAAAATATTATGATCAATATCTCAATAATACTTATTAATTATTTTATCCTCTGGTTGTTAATGATATGCTTATATATTGGTATTATTGTTCTAGTCTTTGGTAGATAAGATAGTGAATAATGTGTTTTAAATAAATAATGAATTTACCTATCTCTTCAATTGGAAACCTCTGTTCCTTCAAAACCATGTTTTCAAAAAAGGGTTTCCAATAACATTATACTATTCCCATATAAGGATTAAAATAACTTTTTACCATTTTTTCTTTTATCAATGTTCTTAAAGTAATCTTCTCATATCTTTCAAAAAAATCATTTATCTTAAAATTTTACCGTGAAAAAGGTATATCCTTTGTTCTCATGTAGTATGTATATATTTACCCACTCTAATTTTAGCCAAGCTTCTTTTACATGTTTATAAGGTTAATTTTTAGGAAAATGTTTTTAAAAGTAAATTTTAAGGAATTTTTTTATAAATTTTTTCACGCATCATTCATATGTTTCCATGAAAAAATGATTTTAAAAACATTTTTAATCTATCATTATAAGTTCATAACATTATTTTTAAAGAAAATGGTTTTAAAAATGTTTTCAACATTTCATTAAAAATTTTCAAAGTATTTTCAATGAAATTGATTTCAAAAAAATCAAGTTTTTTTTAAGTTTTAAAATTGTTTTAAAAGAAAAATGTTTATAAAATGTTTCGAACTTTATTCTATAAGTTTTCAAACAAATATGATTTCAAAATTATTTCAAGTCTTATTTATATGTTTTTAATGTATTATCTAAGAAATTGATTTTCAAATGGTTTTATGGAGTAAAAATATTTTTTAGAGAAGAAAGTATATTTAAATATATTTTAAAATTATTTCACATCTAAGATAACATCATTGATGTCACACAAGACTTTCTATGAAATAGTCCAATGTTTTTTCCACATACAATTTCATGGATTGGGTTATGATTAATTTTAGGTTCTTTATAATACTCATTTCTCTTTCACGGGTCACATTTTTATGAAATCCATTTCTCTTTCAAGGATTATTTGTTTATGAAATGTATTTATCCTTCAATGGTTTTTATTTAGATTAAATAATAATGAAACATGTATCTTTTTCCAAATGTTATGATATGATTACTTTTTTGTGATACCCATTTAATTTCATGGGTTATGATATAATTATTAGTGATTTTGTGGTACATGTATGTTTGATTTCATTATTATATGGGTGGAACCTATATCTCCCTCTAATGCCTTGGGTGATGATAAATGGTCTATGAGGTCGAAGGATAGATAAGTATAATCCCAAGACTGAAAACAATAAAGTATATGGGTTAAAGCCTAGGCCCCAAAAGAGGAATGTCCATGGGTTAAAGCCTAAATCTGAAAACCAGATGGTACATGGGTTGAATTACAGACATAAAAACATGTGGGTGAAATGGATGTGTCCTAATCTTAAAATTAAGAGGGTTTACAGGTTGTATACCAATCATGAAAATATGAGAGTAAACATGTTGTTAGCCTAAGCCCAAAGGAGGTGCATGGGTTTTATCCCAAGATTAACATGTTATGAATCTCTTGGAAGGTTGCCTTGATGTAGGATTTTATATATTTTTGTGTTTTCAACAATTACACACCTTACTCCTACGTTATGATTTCATGGCCTACACTCATGATTCCTTTATGATTTAGGTAATATGAACTTCGTATATTTATTCCATGATTTATGTTTATGATCTTTGATATGAAGGGTATGGTCTTTTAATGTTATGATTATGTTTTCATACCCATTTTATCATCTTTATAATTGCATATCTCCCTTTTTTACCCTTTCTGATCATCTTATCTCAACCCTTTCTATGTTTCCTTCCCAAGATTATGAAGGTATATTTTATGCATGATATGTCTAAGAGGGGGGGTTACTCTTGGAGGACCTTGTGGGAGATAATGTAGCTCACTCATGTATTAGTGGTTATGTTTCCATGTTTCCAAAGGCACTAGACTAATATGGTCATTGGGTGTATATTTGTATAATGTTTTAATTATATCCATAACATTTATGTAATGTTAATGCATAAAAAGTGAGGATCGCTATAAAAACACACTTTTAATTTTTAATCACTTATTTAGATTCCAAAAATTTAAAAAAAAATATTATGGAAAATATTTTATTTCAAAATAAAAAATTAAACTTATATAGTAATATTTAAAGAAAACATTTTATATTAGGGTAAGTAATTTCTTCTAGGCGTTTTACATTAAAATAAAACATACTTTCAAATATTTGGTAAAAATTCCAGAGTACAATTCTTCGAAAATGATAATAATATTCCTCTTAAACCTTGCTCAAAAAATTAAATTATAGTAAAAAATAACATTAATTTATACTTGGATATTATTAAAAATTTAATGTAATGCATTTTAAATAAAATATAGAAAAGGAATAAAAAATTCACAATTGAATAGAAAAACAAAATTGATTATATTTAAAAACATTATTTCAGTATCTTAAGTTATTTAAAAGAGGAAAACAAGAAAATTTAAAATATTAAAAAATGTACATGAGAATAAAATTTATAATATTTTTGAGATATGTATCAAAAAATTTCATCAGTATAAAATTTAATCCTAAACAATCCCAATAAACATCTGATTGTAAAGAAAACACTTAGGACTTAAGTTATCATTTTATAAAAAGTCCTTGATAACTTCAAAAGAATATGCATTTGTAAATAAAATTTATTAAATCATGGATTAAAAATATATATGTTCTTGGTCTTTCTATACACCATAGAGTTAATAAATTGATGAATGACATTAAAACATGTCCAAATGAAGAGAAATTAAGAGGAAAACATTTACAACTTTAATAACTTTTGAATCAAATATCATTCGATGCTTTAAGAATAATTTAGTTCTATAAAACCATTTAACTAAATCATTTATAATTTATAAATACATTTTTTGGAAGTATATACACCATATAACTAAAAAATTTGTGCAAAACATTAAAACATGTCTCAATGTAAAAAAATTTGAGACGAAAAACCCTTACAAATTAAGAAACATTATAATAAAGTCCATTAAATGTGGAAATGATTGAAATTGAAGTAAAAATGCCACTAATAAAGATAATTTATGATATTTTATATATAATTTTCATTATAAACACTCTATAAATAAAATTATGTGCACAAAATATTATGTGTCTCAAAAAAGGAAGTTTAGTGATGAAATCCTTATATCAAGTCCTTCTTGCTTCATAAGTGGTCAAACCCATAGAATAATAAATTTAAATTTGTTATAATTTTATTACAGAAAAATAATTTTTCCTATAATTAGAAATATTTTTTACCTGTGACATCTTATCCCCACTTCATTAACTATTTTCCATTATCATCATTATTTTGGGTGTTAGCTTCTTCGTTTTTTTTGTGGTTTGGCTTGGTGGTTGTGGTATTTTCACTTTGATCATAGTAAAATCATATAAATAATTTTAATAATGATATAGATATCATATATATTAATTATATACATATTTTTAACCATTACTATAAATCACTAATTCAAAATTACTTATGTCACTATGTGGAAATGATAATTCATATGCACGCATGAGTAATGTTCCATTTTTTGATGGATGGGAAAAAGAAAGGTAAATTTTAATTAAAATATAAATAATAATTATTATAACATAAATACAATATATAAATATTTAATATATCATAATTACCTACTATGAATGGTGGTGGTGTAAAATCATTTGCATCACTACGTGGAGGTGGTAGTCTAAAACACACATGAGTGATACTTTCATCTTACATTGCTTTGAGACGAGGTGGTAAGTGGTTTTTAAATAATCATAATGAAATATAATTATATTTATGATATTATATTAATAATTATTTCATATATACTACATGTTTATGATAATTATAAGAAGAAATAAAATTGAAGAACCTTAGTTAATATCTATACCGCTTACTTGGGAGACCTCCTTTGGATTAAACCATAAGCCTTGAATGATTGGTTTTATGAAATAAAAATAAGATATAGAATTAAATTATGTTTTTTAAGTTGTTATCATCAAACCTAAAACTCTCAAATATTTTCAATAAGGGAAGAGAAGACAGGGCCTTTTATAAGTGGGGGAGGGATAGACATGGAATTTTCTAAAAGTTTCAATGATTTAATGTCACTGTCATGGGAAAGTGGCTCAGAATGACTAGTTATTCAAAGTTAAGATAAGATATGGTAGAAATATTTTTTAAAAATAATAAATTTATATTATTGGGTGGAAATACTATCACTATATCATGGTCTAAACTCCGAAGTAAACATGTTTTAACCTTAAACATGGTAATAACATTTTAATATTTATAATATTTTCTATGAACTAAAATTAAGTTCACCTTATTACATTTTATTAATGATGATGAATAAAAATATTAAATCCATTTTATGATATTAAATTCCAACAAGTGGAAGAATTTAATTTTAATTATGTGTGAAAACTACATCATAAATCTATTTTCATAAAACAAATGTTTAAGCATAAAACTAATCTTATTTCCATTTTTTCCCTCAAAAGCCAAAAAATAAATCATAAAAATAATAATTTAAATATAATACTTATATTTCAGTAAAATATTTATTAAATATATGTTATATTAATTTATTAAGATAAAAACACATTGCATGCAAAAAAAATAGTTTTTTAAAAAAATCTATTTTTAAGGCCAAAAATTAACTTATAGGAAGATAAAGTATAATGATGATTATTATGTAATTAATTATATTAAATATAATTAAAGTTGAATTATTTTAATTTGAGATAAATTTTTAAAACATAATTGTACATTTAGTTGAAGACAAATAATTTTTATAAAAACATTATATTTTTCTATTCATTGAAAAATAAATATATCTATAAAAACATCAAAACAATATTACCCTAATATAATTTTTAAATGTGAATTTAAAAAATGTTATTAATTTATTTAAATAAAATTTCTAAAATATTATAAATTAATTATAAATTTAACATTTAAAATTTTCTAAAACCCAATTCTGAAGAAAACTAATTTTTGCAACATAAAATGACTATATTGAAAATCCAATATTTATTTATTCATTAATTGATGAATTTTAATTAATAAAAACCATTACTCATATTTTTAAAACTATTTCTCACTATTAATTCCTTGAAATTTATTATATAGATTATAATGTTCTATTAAATCGAATTTCATATAGACTCAGGGTTGTGTGTAAGGAATGATATATAATACATCAAGATTAATTTCAATAGAAAAACATATAAAATCATAGGGTGTTAAATTATACCCACATTAAATTGAATTTCAACCTTTAAATTATTACCCTCTATTTTAAAAAATAGAGGATACTTCTTCTTCATAACATCATCACATTCTCTTGTATCTTCATCAATTTTACAATTCATCCAATGAACTTTTACCGGGTGAGTAGTCTTTTTCTGTTGAACTTCTACTTAATGATCTATGATTTATACATATTATTATTCATAGTAAATATCATTCATCCAAAATATAACATCTCGATTTAGAACATGTGAAATAATAGGTATGTACTTCCTCATGAGAGATACATTTAAAACCTCGTGAACTTGAGAGAGGTTTATTGGGAGTTCTAAGATTTATGATAAAGTCCCATTGTGATCAAGAATATCAAAGGCATTAATATAACAAGGGCTCAACCTTTCTATATTTCCAAATATCATAAACATATTCCATATATAAATTCATTGTAATACCTTCCCATCAACATAAAATTCGATATCTAACCAATGATATTTAGTATAACACTAAAATTGACTTAGTGATTCCATCTTGTGATGTTAAATGGATCTAAGCTTCTATTCCATTTCCTCGACTAGATTGGGTCCCAATATATTTATTTCTCCAACATCATCCCACTATTTTTGAAATATACATTTATTTCTATATATGTTTTGATAAGGATCCCTATGAATTGTCAAGTGAAAAATACTATTTTAAGAAAACTCAACTTTAGGAAGGTTTTGTTCATAGCCACCTTTTAAATAATGAGAACATGATATAAGAATATCTTACTAGTTTTGAAAGTTCCTATAAAACTTTTCGTATTTCTAAGGATAATAAGTATAACTAAAACATAACTCTATATCTAGATCTTTCTGAATACTTCTTCAGAACATTAAATAATCCTCATATTCCAATCTGATAAAATAAAATATCTTTCCCTATATAAAAATTCTACTTATTTAATTTATATCTTAGAAATATGATCAATATAGAAATATTGTCTTATATAAGTCAGGTGAGTTAAGTTTGTATGGTGATTGACTACATTATAAACTGTATTAGGGCCTTTAGAAGTTTTAGGGAGTCCATTAATTAAATCCATGGTGATGTTTTCACATTCCCATTATCATATGGTATATGGTTGTAACATACCCTTATACTTAAATCTATGATATTATATTTCTAACATACCAGTCCCTAAGATGCATGCTCCATAAGATATGAGGGGGATTAGTAAGACCAAATGACATCATTATAAATTCATAATTTTCCTACCTTAAATACAATGTTTTTCTGGGTATGTATTTACTTTTTTTCCTCTACTAATAGTATACATATTTAAGAACAATCTTGGAAGGATATTAATATCCTTATAATTGATCAAAAAACAACAATATAAGGGAGATGATAATTATTCCTGATCATGTTCCTATTAGGATCTCAATAATAAATAAAACAATCACATTGATACATATTTATTCTTAATAAAAATTAAAATTACACCCCAAGGTGATTTATTTGGATAAATTAATCCCTTATCAAGATTGTCCAAGATTTTTTTCTTCCATTCCGACAACTCAATTAGGGCCATTCTATATAGAGTATTTAAAATAGTGGAAACCCCATGTATGAGTTATATTGAATACTAAACTTCATTATTTTGAGGAATAATAGGAAAATGATTTGGATATGCATTATCTTAAACTCATACAACAGGTATATCTTGGATGTTGAGGTTCTACCTAACCATTTGTAATAAATACCCCTTTGTATAGGAATTAAGACACATGAAACAGATGTAATTTATAATGTAAGTACACATTTATCCTTGCACCAAAAGGTGGTAATATGATTATTTGGAATAAAAAATATTACATCTATTTATCGAAAATTTATTAGTTCTTTATAAAAATAAATCCAAAACAGGACCAAAATCACATCAAATTCAACTAGAGGAAAAATAACTAGATTTTAAAGAATTACAATACCACAAACATAAATTGTGGAAGATTTATACAATTAATATGCAATCATGGTACAACTATAATTATTTCATTTAATTTCAGTATCTTATCATTGTGGATATAAATTAACATTCCTTAGAAAATTTATAAAAATATAATAATGAATATAACTATGATCAAATATGGTACTTTAATATTTAATCATACCTATTTCCACCACAACTTCATCATTACATTTTTAATACCTTATTTAAATCAAAATATTTTTTGTGAGAAGAAAACATCATTAAGTATAGTAATAAATCATCTAATCATGAAAATCATTCATAGGATTTATAAATCATGAAAACTTTTTAATCTATGACACCTTAGGTATATCCATGACAATCCATGTATATTATCAATAGAAATCTTTCATTATCGATCTTAAATATAATTTTAATTATCCAAATCATATACCTTAGGAGTATCAAACCTGGTTCATAGTAAGGGAACATTCATAATGCACTATAATGATGGTCAGGATATACTCAGTCAGTCTTTCGAAGTTATCACCCCAAGATACATTTGTTTAAAAACCACATCCACTTATAGTATCCATACATGCATATATTTTCTTAGGTAATCCACACTCCTTTATATAAAATAAGATAGGATTTTATTTTATACTTAGGATTATATTAAGGTTTCCATGTAAATTTTCTATATCCCAATTTATAAATGTTACTAAACCTCTCCTATGATGTAAACTACAGAGACTCATACTTTTCATGCAAAAATATTCCATCATTTTATATTAACAGTCAATATGTTTCATAATAATGCATGCCTAAAAATCATATAATTTAGTTTATCTATAATCTTGGATACATAACAACTGGTATATAAAATATCTTCATCTTTTTTTATTTATTCATCACAAATAGCACCCTTCTTTATTCGTATCATACTTAATACATTTCTTTATAACCGGAGGAAGGTAGAAACATGAAAGGGTGATATAGAATGCTAAAAATGGTTAACATAATATATATTAGTCAATTATCATAAGTGATCATATGATAAAAATAATGTTATTATAACATGATCTATATCAATAATAATCATACTCAGTCAGTCAAATACCATTAAGTATGAAACATAACGTAATATGTTTTCAACTAAATGACATAATACATAAGAGTGTGGAGTCATCAATATTAAAAAATGATCCTAGAAATCTTATCACATGAATAACAAAAAAGATTTTTGAATTCACATAATCAAGTAAAATAAAATCTTTATTAAAGTATCCCTATTAATACTATCTTGGTGGATTGGGTTCACTACATGTTCCATCATTTCCTTAGTCAAGGTTCACTACCAAGACTATATTATTGAAAAACATCCCTTAAAAAATTGGTCTCACCCCAATTTTATTCCTTATTATCCCATGAGATATACTTCATTACCCAAAGCATTGGGGGGGGGGAATAATATTACTATCCCACATGTTACATAATGAAAACTAAACATATGTGTGACACATGATTATTAAACATTAATCATATAATCAAATCAAAACTCATAGAATAGATATGGGTTTTGTAAAAAAAATCAAAATAATAATAAACCATCCAGATAAAGAATAAATTTGGTAACATTAAATCAAAACCCTAGTACTTAATAATAAACACCATAATATTTTGTTATAGATAAAAAATACCTTTAAAATATCACTAGTGAATTTCTTGAGAAAAAATAAACTATTCAATTAAAATATCATATTTATAATTTAAAAATTTTCAAAAATATTAATCAATGAATTTATTTGGTAAAAACAAATGAATCTTATATAAGAATCTCCAAATAAAAAATTATTCATGATGTTTGGGAAATATATTCATGTAGTTTACATTTAAAAAGTTCTTTCACATTTTTTATAAAATTACAAAAGTATCATGATTTGAAAATGACAAAAATGATTCATTTTAAACATTGGTAAATAAAATATAACTATAGATAAAAATGAGTTTAAATAATATTTATAAAATATTAAAAACATTCTTGAAAATATTTTAAATAAAATATTGATATAGAAGAAAATATTATTGACCGAAGGGAAAACAAGGTCCTCCATTAGAAACTATATTTTAGTCTCTCGAGTAATTAAAGACAAGAAACTAAAAGGAAAAATTAAAATATATAGAAATAACTATATTATAAGAAAATAAATAATATTTTGGAGATATATATTATAATATTTCATTATCCAAAAATATAAGCATAAAAAATCTTGATAAAAATAAATTATAACATTAACCCCTTACGACTATTGTAATCATTGAAAAAAAAGTAATTGGATGCAAAAAACTAAAATGGATATATAAATACAGTTAATTATATTATTTATTATAATGAAATGCATTATTTTGTCTTATATACACCACTGAGATATGAAATTGGTGCATAGCATTTAAAAATGTCTCAAAGAAGTGAAATTGAGATGAAATCCCTTACGACTTTAGTATCTTTTCAATATAAAATCAATGGGGTCATTGAAAATAATATGCCTAAAAAATATCATTAATTATATAATTTATTATTCAAAAATAAAATCCTGGGATGTATAAACACCATAGAAATAAACAATTAGTGTTTAACATTAAAACATGTCTCAATGAAGAGAAATTGAGACGAAAATACCCTTATAATTTAAGATACATTCTAATAAAATACATTGAAAGAGAGGAACATGAAATTAAAGTTAAAATAATATAAATAGATATAATTCATGATATTTTATTTCCATTTTTTAGTATACAAAACATATAAATTAAATTATTTGAATAAATAAACATGTGTCTCATGGAAGTTTTAAGATGTATCATTTTCCTCAAGTATGTATTCCTAGTTAAGCATTATAACCTACTATTTAATAAATGTATTTTTTTTATTACATACTAGAACCATAATCAATCCTATAATAATATATATATTAATTATAACATCTTTTCATAGGATCACTAACAATATTCCATTGTCATCCTCAATTCATGTGTTAATTACATTGTTTTTCATATATGTTTTTGTTCGGTGGGTAAGGTTCATGAACTTGGATCATGGTTTCTTAATATATTGAATTAAAATAACTATTTATATATCATATTTATTTATTATATATATTTATAACCATTTCTATATATAATTGATGAAAAATAAATTACACCACAACATAGAGATGGTAGTTCTAACATACACATGAGTGATGTTTTCATTAATTGATAGATGGAAAAAAGAAAGGTAAATATTAATTCATATTTAAAAAAGTATTAATATAAAAATGATATCATATATAAATTTTAAATATAAAACAATATCCATCCATGAATTATGGTTTTGGAAAATGAGTTGTAACGTAATGTGAAGGTGGTAGTCCACAAGCACACACAAGAGATAGTTTCATCAACCATTGGATTGAGAAGAGGTGGTAAATGATAGTAGAATAATTATAATAACATATATTTATATTTATTACACTATATTCCACATGTTTTTATGAATACAAAAATTTTATTGGAATTAGAATAATAAATAAAATTTAAAGATCTTATTAAATATATATATCAATTCCCTAAGAGACCTCCTTTATCTTACACCAAAATGCATGAAATATTATTCTTAGGAGAAGAAAAAAATCTCAATAATGAACATAAGGATCCTAGGAAGGATTTTAGCATCTATTTTCTAACCTATTAAGATAAAATAGTGTGAATATAGTTGGAAACAGGTACCCTTTTTTATGCGACTTGAGGGACACACATGGAATTTAAGGTATCTTTCATGGAAAATTTGATTTAAATTGTAGGGAATAAAATATAAGATGATATAATATATAAATAATTTAAAAATATAATTATATTATAGGTTTTATAGAAATACTACCCTTATCTCAATGTTTAACCCCCCCTGGTCATCCTGTTTTATCCTTGACTTTGGTAACAAAATATAATTATTTTTACTATTCAATATGACCAAATATTAAGATAAACCAATTAAATTAATCTTGAAAACACAAAAAAATGAATAATTAAATATTTTATTGAATATATAATCTTTACATTTCATTAAAAATTGTAACGCCCCAGTTCTGGAAGCAACCTAGAGGCGCCCCATACCTGGTTGGTCCCCTAGCCTCAAGCACATCTCCATAAACCCAAAAGGCTACCGACTAGCAGCGAGGGACATGGGTGTGATAGTGGGGAAACTATGAAATCATTGGAAGAGTACATAGTGGAAGTAAACAACACATACAATAGTGAAAGTAGTAATATCCAAAAATAGCAAATAGTGGAAACCAAAATAGAGAAACAACTGGAGAAAAATATATGTAAATGATGCATGGTGCATATATGTCTAAGAAAATAGCCAAACATGTCACAATGCTGAATAAAGTGCTAAACCAAGTTCAAAATAAAAACAGATAAGCAACTCCTTAGGATCACTTGCCTAGGATTGGTCTCATGCTCTACTGCTCAAATTAAATCAAGTACCCAAAGTTTAAGGGTGCTTTCCCTTGTCTATACCTGTAGCAAAATAATCTGTTTGTTTCCAAAAGCATGACCTAAACAGGCTGTGAGACTAAATCCCAGTTGGCAAACACCCGAATATCTATGCCTAAAAGTAAGTGAGTATGTGGAATGTAATAGTATAGTAAACAGAAACCAGTAAGTAGTAAATATGATGATACACAGAAGTAAACAAGATGATGCAGAGCAGTAAAAAACCCACAGATCAAACAAGCAATAGTGAAGCAATTAGCTAACCACAAATAGGAATCCCTCTGGGAAGTACTCACGGCAATCCCCGCTCATCCTAACCAAGAAGTAACAAAAACCCTCTAGGCAGTACACTCAGCCTAACCCCTCGGGTTTGGTTATACGAATTATAAGACTCTCTAAGGAAGCACGCCTAGTCGATTCCTCTTATTGTCTAAGGTAGTCAGGGAATCTCTGAGGATGATCACACGGACAATTCCTCTAATAGCCTCAAGGTCTAGAGACTCTCTGAGGAAGCTCACTCGTTCAATACCTCTAATAGCCTCAGGTTGATCACAAACTCCATGAGGAAGCTCATTCGGTCAATTCCTCTTATAGCCTGGAATGGCTTAAGGAAATTCAAACAAAACATACACTCGCCGAGGAAGCTCACTCGGTCTACCCCCGTATAGTCTATAACGCTCAATACTCCTTGAGAAGCCCACTCGGTATATCCTCCTATGTTAAATAATATCCAAGACTCTCTTGGAATCTCACTCGGTCTATCCCCTATAGTCTATAATTTCCGACACTCTCTGAGGAAGCTCACTCGGTCTATCCCCTTATAGTCTATAGCACCATGTTCTCACATCCCCATGCAAGTCATTGCATAATAATTCTATAAATCCAAATTAAACCTACAGAGCTACTCTGATAACCATTCTATAACATAACAACAAGTCAAGGAACAACACTCGATCCTACGGTCACAAGGCATGGAAAATAGTTATAACGGCCAAAGGCCGAACAAGAGCAAAAGGTTATAAACAGAACAAGGCATGGGAAAAACATCCAAGAAAAGAAATCATCCTTATACATAGCCAAATTACCTCTAAAAAAGAATACAAGCAAGGAAGGAAGAACAATAGGGGCAAAACAGTAAACACGCAATACCCCATTCATGGGTATTGGTCGAAATTGCACATAATACTCAAAGACTTCGAATGGAAAGGAACAAACCACCTACCTTGATGATAGGGGATCAATATAATTGAACCACGATGATTAAATCCCCTTAGAACATCGTGGATCTACAAAAATGCACAAAACATTCAACCCACGATAACTTGCAAAAGAAGAGGAATTAGAAAATGATGCTCTGGATGCGGAAGAGCTTACCATTGTGGTTCTGAGGCAATCGCTGGCAGTGGCTTCAGAGAACGGATGGAGGCTCGGGGGCTCGAAGGAGATTCGCGGACCTATTGGATTCCCCCGGTAGAAGAAGCTGGAGAAGAAGCGTGTTCTAGTGATTAGACATGACCCCAGTATGTTTAATGAAAAAAAGAAAGTACATGGAATTTACTTTTGGAGTACATGGAATGTATTAGGATTTTTCATACTCCACTTTAGGTGGCCTCCACATCACCCCACATGACTATGTGTGTGGCCCGGATATGGCCAGCATATGGCCTCGCGCTACATCGAAGAACACGGTGTGTACTTCAAAAATTTCCAGAAACTCCTCTTTTCTTAAAAACTCCTGAAAAAGGAAAAACATACCTGAATTGAATGTTCAGGTTCTTACAAACTTATCCCCTTAAAGAAATTTGTACTCGAATTTCCCTAGTGAGGCATGGAAGAAGAAACCTCGAACATCTTTGGGCACTGCGATCATACATAAGCCTCCCTCTCCCAAGTCTTTTCTTGCACTCACTCGTGCTTCCATAGAACTCGTACCAGAGGAACATACCAAACATAGAGAACCTTCATACTATGATCAACGATCCGTATAAGATGCTCCTCAAATGATGCATCTACTTCGAGTTCAACCTCCTCGAGTTGAAATACATGAAACGGGTCTGAAAGGTAACGTCAGATCTAGGAAATGTGGAAGACGTCATGCATAGCCCAGTACCTCTAAAGTAACAGCTACTGATAGGAAACTAGAATAACTCTCTCCAACACCTCAAACGACCCAATGTACCTGGGTGAAAGCTTACCCTATCTCTAAATCCTCTTGTGTCCCAACCTCGGTGCGACACATAAGAAAACCTAATCCCCGACCTCGAACTCTAGAGGTCGTCTCCACTAATCAGCATAATACTTCTGTCGAGACTGTGCCGTAGCCATCCTCTTCTAAATCAACTCTATCTACTCTGAGATCTCTTGAACAAGTCAAGGTCCCAACAAAGCTGCCTCTCCTACCTCCATCCAACATAACGGTGATCGGCATGGCCTACCATACAAAGCCTCATAAGGTGTCATCTGAATAGTTTCTTAAAGACTATTGTTGTATGAAAACTCCACAAGAGGGATATGCTTCTCCCAAGAACCTCCAAAGTCTAGAATGCAAGCTCAGAGCATATCCTCAAGCAACTAAATTGTACGCTCAGACTGGTCATCTGTCTGGGGATAGTATGTTGTACTCAAAATTACTTGCGTACCCAAAGCCTTCTGAATCCCTTGCCAGACCCAAGAAGTAAAATTTGCATCTTTGTCTGAAATAATGGAGTGTGGAACTCCATGCAGATGTACAATCTCTCAGATGTACAACCATCCCAACTCATCAACACTGAAGGTCTCCTTGATCGGCAAGAAGTGAGAAACCTTCGTAAGCCTGTTGATGACAACCCAAATAGCATCATTCCCTCGAGGTGACCTCAGAAAACCAGTCACGAAGTCCATCACGATATAGTTCCACTTCCACTACGGAATGAGTAACTGCTACAAAAGACCTGCTGGTCACTGATTCTATGCCTTCATCTGCTGACAAGTGGAAGACCTCATGACGAAACTAGAAACATCCCTCTTCATACCTAGCCACCAATACTGACGGTGTAGATCACGATACATCTTGCTGACACCAGGATGAACTACCCAAACAGAGGAATGAAAGTCTTGCATCAGCTACTCGCATATGTCTGTTGTCACCCATATGCTTCCCTGGAAACACAAGCTCTCATACTCACCCACTATCCATACAGGAAGAGGGTCCTCTCCTAACACACTCTCCCGCAATACTAGACCTTCTGATTTTGATAGATACCTCATCTGTATCTGATCGAGAAGAGTAGAGGTAACAGCTAAAGAAGATAGAAAATTCTTCCCTTGTCTTTCATGCGCCTCCAAATGCATCTCAGAGAACAAATCCATAAGTTTCCACTCACTGATGGCCTCTTGAACTGTCTCTTTCGGATTTCTTCTACTCAGCGCATCACTAACTTTGTTGCCTTTTCCAGGAGTATTGGAAAGCTCAAAGTTGAAGGACTGAAGATACTTGACCCACTTGCGCTGTCTCAGATTCAGATCACGCTGAGTGAAGATGTACTTGATACTTTTTTGGTTGGTGAAGACCACAAAATGCTCTTCCAAAAGATAATGTCTCCAATAGCGTAAAGCATGAACAAAGGCTGTCAACTCTAGATCATGCGTCGGGTAGCTCCTATCATGTGGCCTGAACTGCCGAGACCCGTACACAATAGCTCCATCTCCCTGCATAAGAAGAACTCCTAGCCCGATACATGAAGCATCACAGAAAATAGTATAGCTCTTTCTCAGATCTGGTAAGATTATTATCGGTGCTGAAGTCAACCTCCCTTTAAGCTCCTGAAAGGCTTTCTAACAAGAATTTGACCATAAGAACATCGCACCCTTCTTAGTCCAAAGTATCAGCGGTGCTTCTAAGTGTGAAAACTCCTGGATAAAGTGTCTGTAGTATATATCCAGCCCTAAAAAACTCCACACCTCAAAGATATTCTTTGGTTGTTCCCTGGAAAGTACTGCCCTCACATTCTATGGATCTACTTATACTCCTATCTCTGATATAACATGACCCAAGAAGTGAATCTATTCCATCCAAAAGTATAATTTCAAAAGCTTTTCATATAACTGAAGCTCTGTTAGTGTACATAGAACGATCTCAAGATGTGTTCCATGGTCAAGTTTAATTGACAGTACACTAAGATGTCATCCACAAAAACCGCCACAAAGGAATCCAAGTATGGATGTAACACTCGGTTCATCAGTTCCATAAAAACTGCAGGCATGTTCATGAGACCGAACAACATAACCATATAATCATATAGACCATACCTGCTCCAGAAAGCCATAAGAGGTGTATCAGATGGTCTAACATGAAACTGATGATAACCGGACCTCAAGTAAATCTTTGAGAACACTCAGTCTCCTCAAAGCTGATCGAAGAGAACATCGATCCTCGGAAAGGGATATCGGTTCTTAACCATAAACAAGTTTATCTTCCGATAATCCACACATAGCCTGAGGGTACCATCTTCCTTCTTCACAAATAGGACAAGCAAACCCCAAGGAGAAGTACTGGGTTGGATGAAACCCTTTTCCTACAACTCTTCCAACTACATCTTGAGATCATGTAACTCAGGTGTAGCCATCATTTAAGGAGGTATGGACACAGGTGCCGCTCCTAGCACGATCTCAATAGAAAAGTCTACCTCATGATCTGGAGGAAAACCTGAAAAGTCCTCTAGAAAGACATCCCTGAAACAATCCACTACTGGAGGAAAGTCTAACTTTGAAGTCCCCTGGTCATCCAGATAAAGACTAGAAATTTGGGATGTAACTCCTCCTAGCCCCTGATGCTCGGGTCCTGCTCGACTCGCCTGGACATCCAACTCACCTCTACGAAGAGAGGATTCACCCTTTGATGATATGAAGCTCACCCTATGATGATAACAGTAGACGAATTCCTGGAAGTGAACTAACCGGTCAAACAAAATTATGACATCATAGTCTATCATCTCTAGGACATAGAGGTCCCATAAGAAGTGACACCCCGCAACCTCTAGAGGGCACTCCCTGAACAGACGTACACTAGATGTCCTATCCCCCAATGGTGTGTCTAGAATCAAGATATCAGCAGAGGAAAATATTCAGAGATCAAGGCTCTGTATCAAAAGGAGCAGAAGATAAAACTGAGGCTACTAAGATCGTACCTCAAACTGTAGAGGGTCCAGGATCCTGATCCTACTGGTTCTGCTCCATTGCAAAATTATGACCTATACCATGGCCCTATGACCATGCCTGACTGCTCTGAGCTGATCTGCCCTACTATCGCTGATATCCTGGTGACTGACGACCATGGCCACAACCTCCACCTCGGCCCAAATGGCAGGAAGAACTCCAGTTCCCAGACTGTTGAGAAACTGGCGATGCATCTCCTGAATGTGGGGTCATAGAAGAACCCCTACCACTATATGTAGGAGATAATATCTGAAAAAAATGCTGAAGATGTCCCATCTTACTGCAAGATCGGCACTCCATCGGGTCTCTCAGGCACCGAGGCCTAGTATGCCTGCTCCTCCCACATTGGTATCATACTACCTATCAGCCTGAAGATACATTCCGTCTACTCAGATCTCCTTGAGAAAGCTCCCTACGAAGATTCCTGCTATCAGTAATAGGAACACTGACTTTGGGTGTCAAACCACCCTAGATCACTACTCCAGAATCCCCCAAAATGCGCTCTATGATTAGAGCCTAGTTGAAGATGGAGGATATCGAAGTCAACCTGAAGATGTTCACCTGTGAACAGATCTCCTGCCTGAGACTGTCCTCAATCTTTCTAGCCTGGAACAACTCATCACCTGCTGGGTTAGGCGTGAAACGTTGCAGCTCCATGAAACAAGAGGAATAATCCATCACAGAAACAGTACCCTATTCTAATCTCATGAACTCCCGGGCTCGGTCAGTCCTCAAGGTCTCCAGGTAGAATTAATTGTAGAAGATGTGTTGAAAATCATCTCAAGTCATACCCTTCTAGCATCCTGACTGTGAGATAACCTCCCACCACTTCTTGGCAGAGTCTCAGAGCATATAGGTAGCGAGTTTCACCCTCTTCTATGGAGGTATCTCTAGATACTCAATGATCATCAGTGTGGATTTGATCCATGACTCTGCAGCCTGAGGTACTCCATCCCCTGATAAAGTAGGTGGATGTTGCTTCTGAAAACCCGTGTCAACTCTGCCTTCGAAGGGTCAGGAGAAGGCGCTCTCATGAAGGACTGACTCAACCTCATAAAGTCTTCCCTAAACTACGCATCATCACCTAAAACTGGTAAAACTACTAGTGCCAAGGCTGGCACAATAGGAGGATCTTCAGGAGGTCCCTGATCATCCATATCTAGTTTCTGTTCACCGTCTGGCAACTGGAATCCAACCGGAGGACGTCTCGGTTGCATAACTCTAAAAATTAAAATGCACACATTAGATCAGGATTATCAAGGACTGAAAACATAAGAGTACAAGAAGTTAACAAGAGAAATAAACACCCAATTTTTACAAAACATGACTCCACGGCGTGTATAAACACTACACGGGTTGTTCCCTTAAGCCATTCACATGGGTGTGTAATTCTGCCACAACTGGTCGTGTAGAACCCAAACCAAACATCGTGTTATACCCACACATGGAATGTAATTGAACCCTAATACCCTTCCCGAGTCTGCTCACATGGTTAACCCACACAGTCCTCTGAAGACAAAACTACATGGCATGTTCAAGGTAGACTCGATGTGTACTAGACACGCTTCACCTGGCCCATGTTGTTCGTGACATGGCCTATTAACCCCGGTTACACTACACGACATGTTCCAAATAGAAAGGATAACACCGACCCGTGTTTTTCATGACACGGTCAGGTAGTTAGGTTACACGACACAGTGTGTATAGTCGGAGTTTCGTCCATCAGTGTCATTAGTCACATGGCTAGACACACGGTCTCTACAACACATGTGTACGTACCGTACACTGCGTGTTCTTGAAAGGTTTTTCATAACCACATGTCCCTACCCACACAGTCAGTGACACGGTTTTAAAACTACACGGTGTGTATTCATTAAGTACGCATCGTGTATTCTGGGTTTTTTCGGAGAGTAGCCACAGAAACTCCTCCAGAGCCCAGAAAACACAAGAGTGAACATTGAAGGTGCCAAATCCTGATCCTTGAGGGCCCATACTCCCTAAGAATCAAGGAATGACAACTTATACTAGTTATAACCTGGAAACAAGCACTTTAAAAACAAATTCTCTATCAAAAAAAGAGATTAAATCAAAGAATCTATCACAATAGCATGCATAATCTATACGACGTCTATCACAACAACATGAAATCGCTAATGCATCCTAGATGGCATGGAAAGAATACATGGCATGTGATTTCTAATAAGTGATTATATGATGCATGAGATGGCATACCCTCATCTCATCAGGGTGTGACAGAAATAGAACCGCAATAATAACAACGGTAATAGCAGAAAACATGTGAATCACCCAACAATGAAATCAAATCAACTATAAAGATTTCAAACCAGTAAAATTGTAAGAAACGAGGTAGTATGGATTTTCCCTGTACACGGGTTAGCTACTCCGGGGAACAGCTTTTTACCAAGTACCTATTCCGTCCAATCCCTGGCTATATGCTCCAAATAGTAAGTCAAACGAAAATAAATCCTCTGATACCACTTTGTAAATCCTCAGTTCCGGAAGCAACCAGAGTCACCCCGTACCCAGTTGGTCACAAGGCCTCAAGCACATTTTCCCAAATTCTAGAGGCTGCCAACTAGCAGTGAGGGTCTTGGGTGTTATAGTGGGGAAACTATGCCCTCATTGGGAAGTACTCATGGCTATCCCCTCTGGTCATAACCAAGAAGTACCAACAACCCTCTGGGAAGTACACTCAGCCAAACCCCTCTGGTTTAGTCATATTAATTATAATACTCTCTGAGGAAGCAAGCTCAGTCAATTCCTCTTATAGTCTAAGGTTGTCAGGGATCTTTAAGGATGATCACACGGACAATTCCTCTTATAGCCCCATGGTCTAGAGACTCTCTAAGGAATTTCACTCGGTCAATTCCTCTTATAGCCTCAGGTCGATCACAGACTCTCTAAGGAAGCTCACTCGGTCAATTCCTCCTATAGCCTGGAATGGTTTAAGGAAATTCAAAAAAAAACAAAGACTCTCTAAGGAAGCTCACTCGGTCCACCCCCGTATATTCTATAATGCTCAAGACTCTCTAAGGAATCTCACTCGGTCTATCCTCTTGTGTTATATAATATCCAAGACTATGTGTGAAGCTCACTTAGTCTATCTTATATAGTCTATAATGTCCAAGACTCTATGAGGAAGATCACTCGATCTATCCCCTTATAGTCTATAGCACCAGGTTCTCACGGCCTCATGCATGTTAGTGCATAATAATTCTATAAGGCCAAAGTAAACCTACAAAGCTACTTGGATAACCAGTCTATAACATAACAACAAGTCAGGGAACAACACTCCATCCTACAGTCACAAGGCATGGAAAACAGGTATAACAGCCAATGGCCAAACAAGACCAAAAGGTCATAAACAAAACAAGGCACGTGAAAAACATCCAATCAAATAAATTATCCCTATACATAGCCAAATTAACTCTACACAAGTATACAAGAAAGGTAGGAAAAACAACAGGGTCAAAACAGTAAGCACACAACACCCCGTTCAAGGGAATTTGTGGAAATTGCACATAATAATCAAATAATTAGAACAAAAAGACACAAAACACCTACCTTGATTATAGGAGATCGATATACTTGAACCATGAGGCTTGAATCACCTTATAATTTCGTAGACCTATGAAAATGCACGAAACGTTCAACTCGCGATAACATGAAAAAGAGGAGGAATTAGAAAATGATGCTCTAGAAGAACGAAGAGCTTTCAGCTGCGGTTCCGATACAATTAACGGTGGTCGACTTAGAGAACATACAGAGGCTTGAGGTCGCGGATGAGATTCGCGGATGTACGAGACACCCTTGGTCGAAGATGCTGGAGAAGAAGCGTGTTCTTGCGATTAGACGTGACCCCGGTCCATTTAATGAAAAAAATAAAGTACATGGTGTGTACTTTTTGAGTACACGACGTGTACTAGGATTTTCCATACACTGCTTTAGGCGGCCTCCATATCACCTAACACGACTCTATGTGTGGCGCAGACATGGCCAGCCCACGGCCTCACGCAGCATCAAAGTACACTACGTGTACTTCAAAAATTTCCATAAACTCCTCTTTTCTTAAAAACTCCAGAAAAAAGAAAATCATACCTGAAACGAAGGTTCGGGTTCTTAAAAAAATATAATAAATATAGATTGAAATAATTATTTAAAATAAAAATACTTTTCATGCATAAAAATATTTTTATAGAAAAATGATTTCTTATGCCCATAAATAACCTTATAAAAAATAAAGTATAATGAAGATTTCTATGTAAATAATTAGATTTTTTATAGTTAAAGTTTACTTAGGATAAATAAATATCACATTCAAAAAATAATAGGGAATTTCAATAAATATTCAATACATTTAACAATAATACACACCTGACGATCATAGAGGATTAGTGTTTTTGGAAACAAGGATACATAAACAATGGGTACATAAAAGATCAACATAATTTAAAATTTCATCCATCATGACCAGAACCCTTCTTATATATAAAAAACACAAAACCCTTCACCATAACCTGGGGGAATAAAACATAAGAAATGGTTGGATCAATTCCTCAATAAGGGTAAAAATTAGGGATATCAATAAATGACTATATGTGAGCATAATATAATCATAATGGTATGAGAACATGATCTAAACATTAGAAAATAACACCAATCAATTCATATATCATAATCATGAAACATAAAATAATGTTTTATCAATCAATATTCATATGACATAAGAGTGAGGAATCATCAATAATCAATCACGAGCCATGAAAACATATCATAAGCATAATAAAAAAAATTTTGGCATTCGCATAAACAAGAAAATAATTAAAATTTTCAAGGATCACTCCTGAGGCTATCATTGTGGATTGGGTTCACACTCCATTCCATTATTGTTTTAGTTAAGGTTCACTCCCAATACTATGTTATCAGACAATTTCCCTTACAAAAGTGGGTTCACTACCCAATCTAGTCCATATAATCCCATATTATATCCATTATTACCTAATGAATATGAGGGATATATAATTTTGAACCCACCTATCAGATTATGTAATACTATATATATGTGTGTGCCAAAAGATCATAAAACATTCATCCAATCATAAAATGATAACCCTCGGAAAGGATATGAGTTCTATAAATATTTCATCATCATATTCAAAAATCATATAAAAAATAACTAATATGGTCACATTGGATCATATCTTTAGAAAATGTCACAAAACAACCCAAGTTGACCCTGTATCGATCACCCGATCCAATCCGCTGCAAGCATCGAGAGGCGTTCTCGATCCTCCCGGCCTAGCATCAAGAACCTAGGCATCAACTGAGTGATTATGGGAACGAGTTCATTCAATAAAAATAAATAAAAGGAAAGGAAATAATAAAGTGCATCTCATAATAAATAAACCCAATAAAGATACTAAACAATAACTAAATAAAATAAAACTAACAAAATGGGAAACCACTATCTTTATTTGACAACACGGGTTACTATATAACTCATGATTGAACGTCTCCCACGGTAAACGCTCCCAATATAGAACTTGAAAAAGGGATAAAAACAGAAAAGAACTATAGGTGTGAGTATTAACACTCTGTAGGCTAGCCCGATATACTAATTCCCAACGCACTACCTTTAAGAATTAAGAAAAATCCATTCTATGTTTGAACCACGTCATATTAAATTATTAATTTCAAAAAATATTACTTAAAAAAAGTACAAACAATTTTTCATAATCATTTGAAAAAATACAGAATCTAACCTTAAGTGTCACCATGGTAATTTAAGGGGAAATTGATTACTTAATTAGAAACCCATACTAAAGAGTTTAAAACACATCTACTTTTTAAGAAAAAAATTCATAAGAGTTAGAAAAACAAAATACCACTTTCCATTAAAAACACCACTCAATAGTACCAAGGCATTCATATTGTGAGGGCAATGTAAATAGGTATGAAAGTATCTGAAAAACAGTTCAAATAGCCAAAGTTCACTAGACATAAGTGATCCTAGGAGATCAAGAATAATCCATATGACACTAATACCAGTTACCCCATTTACATTAGCATTCAATATACGATGAAATATAGTGATTTATACGCTCATCCACCCTTTCTCAAGACAGGATGAAGGGAAATCCGATAGCAATGAACCCAAATGTATTGGCCTTGTATGGACCACTGGTTAGTACCATAACCTACCAATTTAGTAGTCATCTCATACAATTCTCTCAATATTCCAGGTTCGTATGTCACAATTATAAAAGGAGTTGAGCCAACAGATGCTGTCGAGCATCAAATCACAACCTATATTTATAATAATAATTCATAGCAGGACTCACACCAAGTCTCCCCAAGGATGAAACTCCTGCCTTAAATTCAAGAGATACCAAGGGTTCCCAATAGAGGGAACCGCATAATGGAACATGGGTATTTCATACCGAGGAAATCTAAACCATCACATTCCAATGAGGAATGAAGAACAACGACGAGGGTTTTATGAGAAACATTTTACACCAATTTTTTTTTTCAAAGTGGCCAAACAGGCCCTTAAACACTATTTACAAAACCAACTTTCGTCAAAGGTACAATTTCCATATTTCAAAAGGAGGTGTAAACACATCATTTATCACATCCAAACATTGATAAACTCTTTTTAATATTGTTAGATTACACACTAATGATCTACCCATTTTTAATAAAATCCCAAAACACGATAAAACACAATTCACACTTTTGTAAAATCCAAACCACTTGGGAAACCATGTAAAGAACTGAAAAAATTGTTCCACACACTACTGATATATTTTCAAACCTCGATAATTTATTTTACATCAAACTTTATTCCCAAAATCCAAATGGGCATTTTATAAAGAAAACAAGGCATGTAATTTTGAATAAAACAATTTCAATTTAACACTCAACAAATTATGAACACCAATTTGAATTCCATAATTTTATTTAAACTTTTAAACCTTCTTTTCAAATTTTCAAACATTCTGCATAAAACACTCAGTATTCACAACTTGAAATAACACACCACCCATTCAAAATCTATTTTTAAAATAAAATGCGCCCCAAAAACTCTTCTTTCAATAATTGGAACTTTACAAATAACTTAATAAATATCTTAGTAATTTATAAACATCATAAATAGTCATAACAAGGTTCAAAATGAAAAAAAACCCAACTTTATAAAAAAAATATAACTTTAAGAATAACTGCACAACCAGACTATATCGAAAAACACTTCAAACATCAACCAAATACCAAAAAACTAACAAAAATATTGCACCAAAAAAATTTAACATGTATACGAAGTGTAAAAAACAAAGAATTAGAGTTTATTAAATTAAAAAGATGGAGTGCAAGGGAATTATTACCTTTAAACCGAAGTGTTATGACAACGCAAACTCAGAACCAATGAATGTGCTCACTCGCACCTCAACTGCATGCTCCAGAAGCTGAATACAACTCAAAGCTACCAAAAAGAACCAAAAATGAATTCAATCCCTAACCAAAATAAATGGAAAAAATAATAAAATAAAATAAACAAAATAGTGTACCTATGGGGAGAGAAACATGTCGATAGAAGGAAGTCATGACCGAAGGAGGGTCACTGGAGGATGTGTGTGCTGATAAAAAGGGCATTGGGGGGCTTTTGGTCGGCTAGAGAGGCTACGACCACCGAAGGAGGTCATCCAAATGAGTAAGGATGTGGGTGCAGCAGCTGGGGCTATTATGCATCGAGAAATAGGGGTCGAAGGAGGGTCTGGTCGCGATGGGAGGAGATGTCAGAGGGTAGGGAGAAGTGAGTGGCGTTGTTTCAATAATGTGTGGGAATAATGTCAGTATCCTCTGATGAGAGGGAGGCGAGGAGGGTGGAGGCATAGGAGGCTGTATCTAGGCGCCCTGATAGGGAGAAACCAGCCTCCAGGTGGGGTGTTGGGGCATACATCAAGGGAGAATGAGGCATCTAGGTGTACTGGAGGAAGGCATTGGGGCACACTGAAACAGAGGGAGGCCGAGTTCCAGGGTGGGTGACGTGATCGCATGTATCAAACTAAGAAACCAAGGTAACGGGCTTTCGAGCTTAGAAGGAGGGCAAGGTGAGGGATCTGTTGTGGCACACCATACAGAAAGGGAAGGGGGTGCACTAATGGGGAGAGAAACCCTAAAAAAGGGATTAAAAACAATAAAAATAATATATATATATATATATATATTAAATTACACTACTAATTACTAATTAGTAATGAAACAAATAATAATAACAATAATAATAATAACATGATGATAAAAATAAATATAATAAACCTATTTATTTCATTTTAATTATAACAAAAATATTATCAAAAATAAAATATTTAAATGAAAAAATAGTTAACATTTTTTAATAACAAGAAAAATTACCCGTTTTAATTTTTCAGAGATGAACAGGCCACACATTTGTTTGTGTGAAGCTGTGTGGTATAGTGTTCTTCTCATGTACATGATTACATCGACTCAAAAAATCACACTTTTTAACTTATGCTCAAAAAATTCATCCAGGACTCAACCTGAACCCCAAAAAAATAATTTAAGGCCAAAGAAATAATAAAATAAAATAAATGCATAGGTCGAGGTGTGAAAATTCTCCCCACCATAACGCTTTCCATCCTCAAAAATCCACAACACCATCCAGCTAATATATCAACACCTAACGATTCCACACACACATGATTCAACATCTTAATCCAAGGACATTCCATTGACCACCAATGGGACTTAACCTCATTACCCAAAATATATTTCCTGCAAAGGGGAGGCATGAATGGACTCCCCACCATAGGAACTCAACTAGAATTCGATAATGACTTCAGAGAAAACCCAAATATATGGTAGGTCTCCCCACCATAGAGAAACAAACAATACACAGAAAAATGGAAATCCAACTTAGACCTTTATCGGGCCTTACTCATTCTAAAATAAACACAACATGATCATTTAAACCATTCACTCATGTCCTAAAGGGATAAGAGATGAACTGAAAACTCTGCAAAAACCAAAAATCCTCACCCCATGGGTAGGGTGGGAGGGCTCAAGGATTGGATCCATGAGACTAGAATAGAAAACTACTCATGATTTACCACTTCGGGATGGAAAGAAGCCGAATCTGCAACTGATTCACATGGGTGGTCCACACAAGGTCACTGATCTGAAAATCGTATCCAAAATGGTACGATTAATGATATTTCATGAGGTATAATTCCATCATGATCTTTTCAAAAAGAGGAAACTTACAACAATAGATAAACCACAATAGAAATGTTGAAACTGTCTCACCGCAAAAATAGAGGCACAACCTTGACCAGACTCATTACAATTCCCACAAGGTTCCTGACTACATGTCAACTTCACTCTGAGGCCTTTTGACTAGATCTATGATGGATGAAGAATCTCCATCCATGTCTTCAAGTTCTAATAATCCCTATAAGAAACATATATCTTTTGATTTGACAAAATAAAGGACATGATTTCGATATGAAATCCACACTAGCATTGAAAATTGGTGTTCATCAAAAGACCCATGACATTCCCCTACATTTCAAAACCCAAAACAACATCTGTACATCTACCACAATAAGAGATCCCTTACAATTCAAGGAATCATACACAAGAAACTTTAAAAATAATCCTACTAACACATCACTTCTGAGAACTTCCTCTATGACGCTTTCTAGAAACACCCTGATAGAATCGTCTCAAATGACCCACGCATCCACACACTTGGCAGGGCTTTAGTTCATTTATAGATGACTAATTTTATAGACCCATATTTCCACACTCATAACACATGAGGATCTATCACTCTAGAGAGGTTCATGAAAGATCCAAAGGACTTTTGATTCCACAAACTGCTCCTTTGAATTTCAATCACTTACTCATATTATTTCCAGTATCTTCACCACCACTTCTATGAATTGAAGGATGGAAGACTACTTAGAGCACAACTAAAATCATGGATTTGACATGAAAAGATTGTCTCCCCACATCTACAAGCGAATTAGGTTGGACGATGAAACATTAGATTGCAGATTGTGATGGTGGTCCACCACAAAACGCAGAGTATTCAAGGAGTCATCTGTGGAATACTCTAAACCATTAGGGAATAGCTCCCCAAAGCACTAGAAATACTCCAACACGGATCCATCACCCAACTGAAAATAACAAATCTACATCCCCTTTCTCACCCTTTCTTTCCCAAAGAAATAGTAACTAATAAAAAATCCCTTGAAAAACTCCCATGTATGCTCTTGATGGGGCTTGTTCTGAGACACTAAATTCCACCACATCAATGATGAACCTTCAAGCATGAAGGTTACCAACTTGATCTTGAGTGAATCACATACTCAATGAGGTTAAAGTCCCATTCAATCTTCCGCATCTACTCCTCCACCACAAAAGGGTCTTCTTGACCATAAAAGAGAGGTGGATCTAGCTTCTTAAACTCAAGCATAAAATAATTAAGTTGATCAATCGCACTTCGATTACCCATTGAAGCTTCAAGGGGATAAAAGTTAGACAAGAAATGTCAAGAACCCAATCATGGCCAACTCAATAAATTAACATCCTAAAAATGAGACAC
The DNA here is from genome assembly GCA_963277665.1 of Viscum album. Classification (NCBI taxonomy): domain Eukaryota; kingdom Viridiplantae; phylum Streptophyta; class Magnoliopsida; order Santalales; family Viscaceae; genus Viscum; species Viscum album. The sequence continues at coordinate 238,114,236 of OY728159.1, forward strand.
TACAAAGATAGAAATCTCTATACACAAGAAAATGAACCATCATATCATCAAAACATTACTTTTGAGAACATATTTAATTTAAAACATGATTGGGGGGTTAAATCCTCACGGTTGGTATTCTTTAGAGTCTCACTGACAAGCTTGTTTATGTGCCACCCTGGGTATCCATCCACTATTCCAAACATCCATTCATATTCTAACATACCACAATGCAAGTGGGCACCCATAGAAACACCATGAAAAAAAAAGAAACAACTTTATCTTCCAAAAACAAATCATTCATCCCATTTATTTTCAAACAATACCTAAATTAAATATGTCACTTAAAACAACAATTTTTTAAAACCAATATTATTATGATTCCAGCAACTTCCCAAAATTAAAGGAGACCAAAACCAATACAAATAGGTAACTAGCATCGATGGGTGACCTAACCATATGGTTGGTGTCTATATTCCAAACACATCAATGACACAGATACCCTTTTAGGACCATGCACCTTGCTCCACATGGCTTTCCAGACCGTGTAGGCTCAAGAGGACAATTAGCCCAACTCCCTTTGGTGTATCCCAATTACAAAATATTCCATAAAACCCAAATAAAATAATTAAACATGACTTCTCATGGAAACATGAGGATTCAAATGATCAAGATCTCGTGAAGCTCTTCCTGCACCTACCCCTCAAGTCCTGACGATCCTACTCCATCTACTTTGACATCCCAAATGAAAAAGGTTTCTCTAAAAAGATATGTTAGTTAAGAGCCAACCTCACTCTGATACCATTTTTTCACGAACCAACCTTGGTCAACCATGAACCAATCACCCAAGACGATCTGCAGCAAGTCATGAGAGGCATTCCCGATCCTCTCGCGCAGGAGACAAGCGCCTAGACATCGGTAGAGTGACAATGGGATCAATTTCTCCAAATAAAAATAAGTAAAAGTATTGAAAATAATAAAGATCAGCTTAGAATAAATAAATCAAATAAAGATACTAAAAAATAATAGATGAAACTCGAATTACTCGAATAGGGAAACCACTATCTTCATGTGACCCCGTGGTTCACTCTCAGACTCACGATCAAACATCGCCCAAGGTGAACACACTAAATTTGGATCCTAAAAAGATTACAAAAATAGAAATTAAATATAGGTGCAACTGTTAAAACTTAGAAGACTATCCTGATATAATAATTCCTAATGCACTACCTTTAAAAATTAAGAATCATCAATTATAAGATTGGAAAACAATATATTAAAGTATGCATTTCAATAATTTTTACTTAAAAACAAATTACAAACCAATTCCCATATAAATTTGAAAAAAAAAACAGATTCTGACCTTATGTTTTAAAAGGCTACTTTAAGGGGAAAGTTAAGATTTAATTAGAAACCCCGCTAAAGAGTTTAAAACACATATTCATTTTATGAACAATATTTTTCATATTATTTAGAAAACCAAAACACCATTTTCTAAAAAAACACCACTCAAGAGTACCAATCCAGTCATATAGTATGGGAAATATAAATTGTTATGCAAGTATCTCAACAACAGTTCAAACAACCAAAAGCCACTAGACATAGGTCAACCCGAGGGAACAAAAATAATACAGATGACACTAATACCTGCAACCCCGTCAATAGTAGCATTAGACATAAGATGAAATCTAATTATCCATACTCTCAGCCACCCTTTCTCAAGATAGGCTAAGGGAAAATCCCATAGCAATAAACCCAAACATATCTTCCTACTATGGCCCACTATTCAGAACCATAACCTAAGAGTGCTGTAATCATCTTATAAAATTCCCTCAATATGTCAAGTTCGTATGTCGCAATTATAAAAGGAGGTGAGCCAACTAATTTTGTGGAGCATCAAAACACAACATATACTTATAATAATAATTCACAGCAAGACTCACCCCGGGTCTCCCCAATGATGAATCGCATTCCTTAAAGTCAATAGATACAAAGGGTTCCCAACTGAGGGAACCGCATAATAGAACCCTGGGATTTCATACCGAGGTCATCCCAACCATCCCATGTCAAAGAGTCATAAGGAACATCCATGAGGGTTTAATGGAAAACATTTTACACCAATTGTTTTTCAATGTGGCCAAATGGGTCTTTAAACACTATTTACAAAACCCATTTTATCAAAGGTACAATTTCTACATTTCTAATGGAGGGGTAAACACATCATTTTCCACATCCAAAAATTGATGAAACTATTTTTAATATAGTTAGAATACAAACTCAAGACCCAACCATTTTTAATAAAAACCCAAAACCTGCTAAAACACAATACACAGTTTTTTGAAATCTAAAACACTTATGAAACCATAGAAATAACTGAAAACATTTCCCCACATGATGCTGATACATCTGTAAACCCCAAAAATTTATTTTACATCACACTTTACTCCCAAAATCCAAATAGTAATTTTATAAAGAACACAAGGAATGAAATATTGAATAAAAGAATTTCAATTTAACTCTCAACAAATTATAAACACCAATTTTCATGCCATACTTTTATTTAAATTATTAAACATGTTTTTTAAAAATTACAAAAAACATGCATAAAACACACAGTATTTACAACTCAACAAAACACACTACCCATTCAATATCAATTTTTAAAATAGAACGCACCCTAGAAGCGTTAATTTCAATATTTTTCACTTCCAAAGTAATTTAATAAATATATGGCTAATTTATAAAACATCAAAAAGAAGAATAACAAGTTCCCACATCAAAACATACCCAATTTTACACAAAAATATTACTTTAAGATTAACTTCACAACAATACTATATGAAAAAAGACTTCAAACATTGACTATGTACCAAAAAACTAACCAAAAATTTACACTAAAAATATTTAACACGTAAACAAAGTGTGAAAAACCTAGAATTAAGGTTTCTTAAATTAAAAATGGTGAGTTAATGGGAATTAAAACATCAAAACAGAAGTGTGGTGAAAACGCTAACTTAGAACTAGTGAAAGATATCGTTCACACCTCAACTATATACTCCAAAAGATGAATCCAACCCAATGCGACCAAAAAGAACCCAACATGAATACAACCTATAACTAAAATGAAGTGGAAAACAATAATAAAATAAAATTAACAAAATGGTATAACTGATGAAAGAGAAACATGCTGAAAGAGGGAATTCGCAACCACAGTAGGTTCGCCAGAGGCTGTGCATGCCAGAAAAAAGACTTTGGGGTTTTGGGTCGGCCAGAGAAGTCGCGACCACTAGAGGAGGTCTTCCAAAGGAGTATAGAGATGGGTGAACTGGCTAGGGTTATAACACATCAAGCAGGAGGGGCTGAAGGAGGGTCTGGTCAAAATGGGAGGTGATGCTGGAGGGAAGGGAGAAGTGAGTGGCGCCGGTGCAAGCAGTAGGGGACACGATGTCGGGCTATTGTGACAAGAGGGCGACATGAGGGTGGAGGTGCTGGATGCCACATCCGAGTGAGCTTGAAGGGAGAAAACAAGGTCAGATCGGGGTGCTGGGGTGCGTTGTAAGGGAGAAGGAGGCATCTAGGGGTGCTGGAGGAAGGTGTTAAGGTGCACTAAGACGGAGGGAGGCCGAGGTCTGGGTCGGGCGGCATGCTCGCATGCCGCAAATGAGGAAACCGATGTAGCAGGCTTCCAGAATAAGAATGAGGGTGACAGGAAGGATTCGTTGGGGTGTGCCGCACATAAAGGTAAAGGGGTGTGCTAATAGGGAGAGTAATTTAAAAAGGGTTTAGAAAAAGAATAAAAAAGCTATATATATATATATTAAATTACACTGTTAATAACTAATTAGTAATGAAACAAATTATTATTATTATTATTATAATAACATGTTAATAAAAAATGTATTTATTTCATTTTAATAATAATTAAATTGTAAACAACAATTAACATTTTATAAGACACAATAGTTAACATTTATTTATTTTTTAATCACAAGAAAAATTACTTGTTTTAATTTTTCGATGGTGAAAAGGTTACGAAGTTGTTTGTGTGAAGCTGTCCGCTACCACTCCTTGCTCATGCACCCGACGACACCGACTAAAAAAAGCGCACTTTTTAACCTAAGCTAAAAAAATTCATCCGGGACTCATGCCAATCCCCCAAAAAATAATTTAAGGCCAGAGAAATAATAAAATAAAATAAACACATTAGTTGTGGTGAGACATTAAATCATAAAGAACTTCAAAGGATTTTTTTATAGTTAAAATATCACTTAAACCTTTCTTTAGTAAAATGCCCTTTTATTTAAATCACTTATTTAGAATCTAAAAGTTACAAAAATATTATTGTAAATTATTCCAAGAAAAGAAACCTGAAAACTTATAAATTATACTTCAACTAAAATTTTATTCATTATGGTGGGGAAATTAATTCTTGTGCTATTTGATAAAATAGAAATTCCTTTCACATTGTGAGTAAAAATTCAAAAAAAAATTCCCAGAAAACAAAAAGAATATTTCCTTAAAAAAAATTTATAAAAATAAAAACATAGGTAAAAGTAAATTTAATAAATATTTTTGGAATATTAAAAAAATCTTGTGATCAATTTAATGAAAATATGAACATGGAATAAAATATTCTAGAGGAAAGGCAAAGACATGTCCGATTTTCATAAAAACATTTTTTATGTATATTGACTACTCAAGTGTGTAAAGTAAAAGTAAAAAATGAGATATGAGGAAACAAATAGAGGATAGGAAAAAAAATACATGTTAGATATAGATCACATAATTTAATCATCATAAAATTTAATCATAAACAATCCCGATAAAAATGATATTGTAACAAAAAACGGTTACCAGAAGTCTACCCATCTTCATAAGTGTTCTAAAATTTTTTATAATAAATTTCAATATATTATACTTATATAAAAGAACCATACCAATATATATGATACTATAAATGGTTAATATATTACATATTATCATTGATTCATTAATAAAAATTCATTATCATCATTATTCCTTGTGTCAACTACTTCATTTTTCTTGTATGTTTTGGTTTGGTTGTTATGGTCCTTGCACTTTGGTCATCAATAATTAATATTAAGAATTTTAATAATGATATTAATATAATATATATTAATTATACACACATTTATAACAATTTATTTATAGTGGTGATGAACAATGAATTACATCACTATTTAGAGATGGTGGTTCATACGTATGCATGTGTGATATTCCATTTTTTTAATGAATGGAACAAAATAAACATAAATATGAATTCATATTGAAATAACTATTATTATAATATAATTATCATATATAACCATAAAATATATCATAATTACGAACCATTAATGATAGTGGTGGAAAATGAGTTATATCTCTACCTGGAGGTAGTAGTCCACACGTATAGATATGTGATACTTTCATCTCACACTAGATTGGGAAGAGATAGTAAATAGTTATAAAAAAATCATAATAAAAAATAATTATATTTATGATACATTATTAAAAAAATTAAAAAATAAAATATTTTAATAATATTTATAATAAGAAAAAAATTAAAGAACTTGATTAAGGTCTATACCCCTTCTCCGATAGACCTCATTTGACATACTCTAAAATTCTGGAAGGATCGGTCTTAAGTGAATACCATAAGATATAGGATGGAGGGAAGGATTGTATTAAGGTTTATTTGTACGTATTTTAAAATCTATAAGTCCCAAATGTTGTGAATAAGGTATAATATTAGTTTCCCTTTTATAAATGAGGGGAGGGACACACATAGAATTTTTTAAAAGAATTCAATGATTGAATGTCACTTTCTAGGGAAAGTGAATCAAAATGGACTTGTATTTAAAGATATTGTAATATAAGGTCAAATTAATTTTAAAAATAAAATTATTTTACTGTTCTAAGGGAATCTACCTCCCCTTTCTCATAGTTACCCCCCCCCCCCACTGTATACCAATTTTAGCCTAAACTGTGGAACAAAATTTTATTATTATTATTATACACTATGAAAAAAATGTAGATAAACCAATTAAATTATATGAATTAAAATTATTACAAATATTAAATCCATTTTACTAAATTTATTCTCTATAAGTGGAATAAATTAACTTTATTTAAGTTGATAAACCACAAAGAAAACTCGTTTTTAGAAAATTAATTTGTAAGGGTGAAGCTTAATTTACAACAATACCCTAAATTGTAAAAACCATAAATATAATTTTAAAATATTATATTGAATAAATAATATATAAATTTAACTAAAAATATTATAATTATATATTAAATGAAGTAATTCAGATAAAAATACATTTCTCTCCAAAAAACATTTTTTTAATTGTGTTTTTAATCCTAGAAATTAACTTATAAAAAAATATATTTTAATTATGATACCTATGTAATTAATTATGATAATTTTAATTAATGGAAATTTATTTTATTTTTATATCAAATTCAAAACATAATGACACTTTTATATGAATATAATGGATAATTATTATAAAAACTGTATTTCTAACATTTAAATGAAAAATAAATCGTTTTAGAAAAATCCAAAAAAAATTATTCATAATTTAAAATTGACCTAAAAATATTAAAAGGATCTAAATTTGTTGAAATAAAATTTATAATAATGGTAAAAATTATTTATAACATTCATGTGCAGAATTCTATAGAAACCATTTTGGAAGAAAAAATAATTTTGAAGTAAAAAAATGACTTTACCTAGAATTGAGTACATGCTTATTATATATTATAAAAAATAAAGTTAATATAAAATTACAACTATTTTTCATAAATTTTTCATTTATATTCACATATTCCAATTTAATGAAAAGGTTATAAGGGTTTACTACATAACATTTTATATAGACTTTGGGTTGTGTGTAAAGAAATATATTGAATACTTCAGGTTCTATTTCGAAGGAAATACATATAAATTATTTCTATTTTACATGATGGTTATGAAATTTGTTGTTTTGTGTTATGTTATGACTTTTTTTATTTTTGTTATCATTTTTCCACATATTCAATTCATTGATTGATTCATACATTAATTTTTATGATTTTTTTGAGGGTTCTTGGTCTCAATATTTAATACCTCGACACATGTTTCATGTTTTGGAGAATAATTTATTTTATATTTTTTCCCTAATTTCCCTTGAAGTTTTTCTAATATATTCCTTCATTGAAACCATTGTTTTTTATGAAATCAATTCATGTTTCTCCATAAAATTTATTTTTAATTCAAGCCTTACCAAGTTGTGATTTTTACACCTCTCAAACTTCATTATTTAAGTCATGTTTTGATTTATATGCCTATAATACATTAAAAAGATTATATACAACCTAGTTTTCATATAATATACTCAATAAGTTTATCCTCAGGTTTTTTATATTCTTTCTCTCTTACCTTCTCATGTTCGTTATTTTCAAATGCTTTTTGGTTTCAAAATTCCATTAAGTGTTTTCTTAAAAAATGGTTCTTTAAATGTTTTGTAAACTATTACCAATTATTTTCCCTCTATATAAATATTATTTAATTTTTTTTAGAAATGTTCTAATTTATAATCAAATTAGTATTTAAATTCATTTTTAACTATATTTTATTTTATTTTAAGACTTTTTAAAAAAGAATCTCTTCAAGATCTTCCACACGGGTCACATTTGACTCTCTCTACAAAAGCCTAAAAAAAAAATTTAACCATTACAATGTGAATGGATATTTCCACTATAATTAAGGTTCTTTGTTATAATTATTTATTTATAGGTTCATGTGAATTTTCAAATCAAATACGTTTTCAAATTTTTCTATCAATTTTAATTTTTAAATGGTTTCAAAAAAAGTATATTTCTTCTTATTTGGAAAAGTACATATCAAATGCTTTCATGAAGATATTTTTATTCTAAATAAACATCCATTTATGATTATTCTGGTTCACTGGGTATATATTCTAAGGATTCCATCCATAATATTTTTATAGAATTATTTTAATTATTTACTTAAATAGATAGGCATGAATATCGTTTCTCTTCCATGTGTTAATCAAGTTATGAATCAAATGAGGGTTGTTTCTATGAGTTTTATTATGTAATTAAATATATATTTTCTTTATTCATTTTATGGTTCTACAAAATTATTGATGTTGTGTATGACCATGTTATTTCTCTTGATAGTAGGTGAGCCCAATATATCAATTCAATGAAATGGGTAATGTTACATAGTTAACTTGATGGAAGTTACTCCTAAGATATGATATTGTTTTAGGATTATAATATACACCTACAAGATGATTGAGTTAAATATATGGAAGTTACTCTTAGTAGTATTTTAATTATCCTGTTAGGGTGATTGAATGATGAAATTATGATATCCCTATATATCAATGTGGTTTCTATATGCTTTTTTTGAATTTAAATTATTCCTTTAGACAAGGATGATTTCACATGGATCATGATTGTTGACACCAGTGTATCATATCTGTTTCTAAATATTTATTTTAGGTCTCATTTATTATTATCTATGTTTTATGAGTATAAATTCAAATATATTATTCTCATACACTTTTACTGTGTTCTCAGAACATTATCATCGTCTTATTATAACTTGTGATATTTGATTGTTAATACCTATTTTTAACCTTTATGGTGGTTTTAACTCACCCTTATTATGTTTACATTACCAAAAGTTATGAGTAATAATATTGAGAAAGTTATATCTCTAAGGGTATCATCTATGGATAATATTATAATATATGTTTATGACTTTTCTTTGGACAATAAAAATATGTATACAATGATAAGAATTCAAATTTGGTTGAAAAAACATGGTTTTAGTTACATATTTTTTTTTCCAAACTATATAAAACTCTTAACCTAAGAGTTATGAGGTTTTTAAGTGGCAAACATTTCCGACCAAGGTTTCATTTATTGATGGTTAAAATTGAGTCTCATCTATTTATATGAAATATATAATTTTAAAGAGTGTGATATCGACATAAAATCTAAGTGTATGACTCTATGTAATTACAGAAATATTTAATAACTAGTAGATAAAGAGTATAAATTTCCAATGATTCATTATTATTTCTTATTGTAGAGAAATTTAAGGCTACAAAAATAGTAAAGATAAGATTCATGTACTGTTCGAAAACAGTAAGGCTTCAATAGTCGTCATGAATTTTTGAGTTGAGATAAAAGTTATAAGGGTAAAGGAAATTGAAAACTATTTTCAAGAAGACTATAAATTGGATAAATACCACATGAAAATTAAAAGAATGTAATGTGAAAATATCTTGGAAACACATGAATACCAGAAAAGAATTACTAATCTAAAATGTCTTGAGTTAGTGGTTGCGTAGAGAAATTAGGAAAACAGTTGAGAAAAATATTCACAAACTATTGATAATAAATTTTCTTACACAAGTGTTTCTTACAAGAGCATAATTTCCATAAGGAATGAGATTAGTTTCAAGAAGGGAATAATAACATAAAATAGTTTATGTACTAAAATATCTTGGAAAAGAGGGAACACATGAACGAAAAACTATTTTAAGTACTAATTTTTCTTCATATTCTAGAACATGTTTCAATTTAAACACTAGGAAAATATGGGTCAAAAAATCAAAAAAAAAATCAACCACTTGATCAAGGGTATATGTAAGAATATACCAGATGTGTATCTCTCCATGAATATCCAAAAATAATATTGATTTATCCTATAATAGAAATGAAATAAATCTATCTAGACTACTTTTAAAGGGTAGAGAAGAATATATATATATATATATATATCTTTTTTAGTACTATATGACGTTTTTACATTAGTAAACTTAATATTGTCAAAAACATATGATAAACTTATTGAAAAATATAAGTGTTTACATAAATGGATAAACCAATTCACAAAGAATGGATGTAAATTTATTAAGAAAATATATGAAAATTAAATCCCAAGTTTTCATTGTGATAATGATTGTTGGTATAAATATTATAATCCCAATTCATTTTCTAATGAAAAATCAAGTCCATAAATAAAGAATATAAAGGAAAATAATGGTAACTCTGTATTATGGCACAAAATAAATATAAAATTTAAAAAAAGGTCTCCATATATGAATGAACTGAAGTATGTCACAAGAAAAAATATAATATTTTTATAATACTCTCATAGAGGCCTCATCAGAGACTATATAAAAGTGCATGTGAGCATCAATGCAAAATAATGAAGATAAAAAAAAGGAATCAATGTAAAAAATAAAGAAGACAATTTGTTTGGGGGAAAATATTCAATATGAAGATTTTTAGATGGTTACAAATAGGGGAAACCAAAAGTTTGTGGAAAATCTATGTGGAATGTGAAAATAACAAGAAAATACTCTAAATAAGTGCATGACATGGAAACCATTAAGTAAAGTATTTGTTTTTTGAAAAAAAGGATAAGAACAAGTGAAGTTATTTTCCATTAATACTATAGTGAATAAGTATTCCACACCAAAAAAAGGTTTAACATGTTCTAAAATAATGAATTAATATACTGATATCCCAAATAGAATTGGAAAGGTGGTTGGAGAAAGAATAAAAGAATTAAATTTACATTATTATTAAATTGCAAGAGCATGTTGCGTTTATGACGAATGTAGGGGAAAAAGAAAATTCATGGTACTTAGGTGTTATAAATTTTATATAGTCAAAAGGGTAACTAAAATTAAGATTAATCATTAATTTGGAGTAAAAATTTAAGGATGTGCTATGTTAAAAAATAAAATCCATGTATGAAACTAGAGATTGTGGAATAAATTCTATCAAATAAATTTAATGTGATTCCAAGATTTTGAAGCATAAAACATAGAACTTATGTGAATAATTATTTATAAAAATATTAAATTAAGTGAATTAGTATATATTAAAATGAAATTAATTAATAAAAGTCTATAAAAAGGTACATATTCAATTTGGGAAATCCCTTAGATTCTATAAAATTGTTTTTTAAATGATTTTTTAAGTACACCTATTTTGTTAAATTTATTAAATTTTAGAGGAATGTATCAATGAACACTATTTATAAATTTTTTTAATATTTAATAATAACAATTGTACAAATCCACGAAATGTATATTTAATGATAAAACATATAGTATAATAATTATTGGTTAATTTAATATTTATTTTAACTATACTATTATATATGTTTCATTTAAAATTAAATCCCAATTACTTAGAGTTTAAAACTAATGAGAAATAATTTTTAAAACAATTATAAAAACTAATTTTCATTAATTAATATATTACCTATGGGTTAAAAATGAATACAAAATCATTTGATGGGAAAAATGTATATTTTATATAAAACAATGTGAAAATTATTTTTAACATAATAAATTAAATTAATAACACTTTAAAATGATTTTTAAGAAATGTATTGATAGAATATTTAATAAAATCAACTAAAATTTTTCTCATGGTTGTTACTAGGAATTTATTCAGAATAAAATATGTTTATGCTATAAAATACTTTTTTGATATAAATGGTTTTTAAATTTTATTTGTGGGATATTTGAATTGTATTATACCAATTTTAGAAATATTATTTGATAAAAAAGGAATTAATTACTTTCTAATCAAGGTGAGGGTAACTATTTGGTCGTTTTTTAAATGAGTTCTCTTTTATGAATATCAAAAAATATTTTTCAAAACCATTGCTTTTATAAAATCACCAAGATATAAGATTTATCGTAAATTTTATAAAACAATTATTATAAAATAATAATGTGTTTAAGGGGTAAAATAAATCCTTTAAATATAGTTTTTTGAATTTGGAAACCCTTTCCTTCCTTTTTGGAATGTTTTTTATGTTTTATTCTAAAGAAAAATTATTTTCAATTCATTACAATATTATTGTGGTTGGAAAGTTACATTCTAATTTTGCATGATTATAATGTCAAATAACCGTATTTTATTTAATAATAATCTATTAAAATTATTCTAATTAACATTATACTGTATTTTTCTGTAAATTTATTTATATTATTTAAACACATTTTTTCTAGAAAGATTTTTTCATTGCGTTGTATGAAATAATATTAAAAGAAGTTTCTACTCATTTAAGAAATCGAAATGTAAAATATAGATTTTATATTTTTAATCAGAATTTAATTTTTCTAATCAGATAACTTTTATTTATGGTCATATAAATTAATTAACTAGGTTAAAACTTTGTCCCCATTATAATGGGAAAGGGTTTACTAAGGGGGTTAAACTAAGATATACGTATTAAAATATCTCATAGACATTCCCAAATATGATTGTTTGATTGTTTGTAAATACTACTCAATATAATCCTTGAATTAAATTTTCCTTGATTCCAATTTTCCAATAAAATAAATTTATATTAATTTAAATAATTGAAGAGTTACAAGAGTGACACTCCCCTCACTTATAAAAGAGAACCTCATACCATCATTATTCAACACAGTTTAAGAAGTCTATATCCACTAAAATCTATAAAATTCTCTGCCAAACTATCCTTATAATATATTATAGATAATATCATCCTCTAAAGACTCATCCTTCAGTTATTAAGGGTAATCCAATGTAATATATCCTAGGAGGAGGTATAAGTCTTAACTGAATTCATTCAGGTGTATTTCTTTTTCTATATTCTTTAAATAAGATAAAATTATCTAAAAATAAAAACATAAGTATAATTACTATTAAAAATATTTTTAATGATTTAATATATAATTTCTACTGCCTTTCCATACCAGGGAAAATGAATGTGTACTTGTGGAATACAACCTCTAAGAAGTGATGTATTTCATTTTTATCAATTCCTACCACAGTTGGTTTAAAACATTAAATTAATTAATATATATTATGGTTATGAAATTATTAGGGTAATTTAAATATAATATATTATCAATATTTTTACACATCCATTTTTGTAAAAATGATAGTATTATTCGTTCATTCATGTGGATTACCTCCCCCATGAAGTGATGTGATTCATTTTTCATTACCGCCTCACGTGACTGGTCATAAAGATGTATCTAAAAAATAAATATGAATTTTATAATATATCTATAATTCTAGAAAAGAAAAAAAATGAACTGATAATTTATTTTCTACCAATTAGAAATGTCAAAATATTGTTCGTGTTTACGTATGGGTTACCGTCTCCAGGAAACAAAGTGCATCATTTTCCATATCTGCCTTACATGAATAGGTAGAAATATAAATAAAATGTAGAAAAATTATAACTGAAATATTTTTAATATACATAAAAATATGAAAACATGACCAAGGTGTAAGGACCAAATTTTTTGAACCAAAACATGCATCGGAGATTAGACAATTTTCCCCTAAAAGTTGATTTTAACCTAGAATTATAAGTAAATATGTAAGAAGAAGTTGTGAGTGAATGGTATATATTAAGTTTAATGTAAATAGTTTTTTTATATGGACATATATAAGTCTAAATTTATTATATATGATGTTATAATGTGTTCAACTATGTAGAAATCACAATTTATGGGATTTCACATTGTAATTTCTTTTCTTTGAGACATCTTTAATCTTTACAACATGTTATTTATTTATTTTTTGGCGTATAAATAACCATATAGATATATTTTATCATTAATTTAATAAAATTAATTTATTTTAAAATCTATTAATAAAATTCTCCTTTAATTTTTTTCACTCAAAAGTTAGCAATGTGATAGTGTATTTTTTAAAAAAATATTTTTTTTAATTTTTTAAACACTTTTTCGTACATGTACGTGTTTTTTTAAATGTTTTAGATATTTTATTATTTATAAATAATATATTTTTAAAATTAAATTTAAATTAAATTTTTTTCTTATAAAATATTTTAAAAAAATCACTTTAAATATTTTCAAATAAGATGGTTTATACATTATTTAACAAAAAAAAGGAAAATAATATTTCTTACATAAATAACACGGATGAATTTTCCCATCATTGGGTCTATTATTCATTATTAATTTTCCAATGTAAGTATCAATTATTTTTTAAATAATATATTACCCTCATTTTTCTTGTAATTTTAATTTTATAAATGTTTTAAAAAGAAAAAGTATTTCTCCAAATTTTTATGAGTTTACTGAAACTATTTTTATTTATGGGAATAAAATCCCATTTTTATGTTTGTTATAATGGAAATAAAATATAATATAACTTTTATTCCAATTATGATTCAAGATTATTGTTAATGATAATATTTCTATATGATATATTCCTCTAATGCATTGGGCAATGTGGATGGAGTTAATTGTGTATAATTTACCCCTATAAAGTGGGAGGAGTTAACTATTTATAAGTTACTCTAATGAAGATGATGGAATTAAATTTGTATAAGTAAAAATGATAAAGTTTATATAGTTCGCTTTCAATAAGATACTCCAATTAACTAATTTGAATTAACCAGGTGGGTTATCCCTTTGTAAGAATGATCATAATAGTGATAGGAATATAATTCCAATGGGTACTTATATAATTATTCTATACTTTCAAATGATATTTTATAAAATTATTTTCATTTATTAATTGTAAAAATAAATTTATGATTTAAATATAGATTTATAATTTAATAAATTTTAATGTTGTGTTTTTAGGTAAAACTTTTCAGGTTTTTCAAGAAAGATGAATGAATTATGATTTTGAATATGTGATTACTTAAAAAATGATTTATAGAAAATTTTGTCTTTGTGGATGATTTCATGACTAAATATATGATTATTTTTACCAAAAGGTTTTTTATGTAAAAATGAAATCTTTTTTATCGATTTTCATGAATTTCAAATGGGTTAATGGGCTTCCTTTATTTTTATATTACTTACTTTTCTTCTTATGATCTTCCTGATTTTTTATTTGTTTTTACAAGGATAAAGGATGAGTAGGAACCATAGAAATTTCTATCTTTATTCTAAAATAGCACATTATAAAATAAAGAAAAATGGACTCAAAGAAACAAAAGTTTAAATTTAAGAACCTATTACTGTGTAAAATACTCCAACTACATGAAAGTAACGATAGTGTTATGTAATTTCTTTCCTATTTTACAAAAACACAAAACTGAAAAAAAAACATAAAAATGCAATAAAGTACAACCATTTTTATAATTCATGTTATTATGGGATGTTTATGTCATGGGGTTTTATTTTTGTTATAAATTAAAGGGTACATACAAAATTAGTGGATAGGATATTGTTAAAAAAATGCACTTTAGGGATGCTATTATATATTAATAATATAATGAGATTGTTTTTTTGGGTTATCAAGTTTCTTCATCTAATCTATATATATTTTAAATTAGTTTTTCATAAAATAAATGGGGCGAATATGGTATAAATGTTAATATAGGATAAAATCATTCTGAAACATCAATATAAAATGATTGAACTCAGGGTTGAATTTTTTTTTGTTGTGTCGAATCAATTAGCACAAGAAATAAATGAAACCAATAAAAAACCCAAATTCTATGAAGTGTAACATGTCAACAGTGGATAAATTTATGCCTTGACATCCACTTTATTTTTTTGGAACCTTATATCGACTGGTTTCTAAAGGATTCGTCAATTATTTGGTTAAGATATTTAATCCTTTGGTTTATTCATAGAATTAGAAGGTAATTCCTTATATTTATCATCTTAAATGTGAAGATGACCAATGGTGATATTTTATTATTAATTCCATGAAGAATAATGATATTGATACAATGTGGTGAAAGGTATTTAAATAAATTTTCCATGAATAATATTTTCCTTAAGTTTATCAACATAGAATTAAAATATAATATGTGCAGTTAAAGAAAAAGGAATGGGGTATGGTGAGTAATTATGAGTGAAATTTTACCATGTTTGGAAGGTATGCCTGGGATTTTATTCTCATCCTTCGAAGAAATATTGAAATTTTTTATATATGTTTAAAACAAATCTTATGAAGGGCCCTGGTTACATACAAATTTTTGGAGATATTGGGAAATTTTTCATTGTTCTCGGGAGGTTGATATGGATTTTATTTACTCTATTGTGTCATATAACAACAAGGATGAGAAGAACAAATGGTGTAAAGCGATGGAGAAATAGTCAAATAGAAAATCTAAAACTAAATTTCACCAAATATCATATAACAATAAGAATAAATATGAGGAGTGTATAATGAGATCAGGGAAGTAATAAAAATGATAAATGGTAATAATGAAACCAGTTATTCTAATAAGTTAGTGAAATGTTTTAATTTTAATGTGATTTTATATTTTCTAAATATATTCCTGAAAATAATATAAAGGTTTAAATCATCAAACCGTACTCAAAATTTTTTATCAAAGTTAAATAATATTGTTATTGAGGATGCAGAATCTAAAAGGTAACTACAAAAGTAAGGAAGAGTTAAGGAATAATATGATTAAGCTTCATTAAAGGGTATGAATTATGTTAAACTAATCAATTGCATGCGTATATGGTTTCAAAAGGGATGATGTACTTGTATTTTATGCAATATTTCATACATTTAAGTATTTTCATATGTTTAAAGAAATTGATACCCATTTTGTCATTTTGTGTGATGGGATTTTAATATGATTTAGGGTAATTTGGGAGACAATTATTGAGTTTTAATAGTCTATTGAGTTATATACAACCCTTATGATTAACAGGTGTTTTAGTGAAAAGTTATTTTAGGAAGAATGTCATATTTTTTGTAAATAAGTTAAAAGGTATTGATAACCCTTATGGTTAATATGATCATTGGTGTTGATATATTTATATTTAATTGTTCAAAAAACTATTATATTTCTCGAAAATCATAAGATTATGGTAAAAATAATATTTGTGGATAGAGTAGGATTTTATTTTCGAAAAAAAATTAAGTAATTTTTTTAAGTATATGTGATTTTGTTATAGTTTTTACTGATTGGATATTATCTTACCATGTGATAACTATTTTGGTTTTGTAAAATATACCGAGATATGTTGAATACCATTTAATCATTTTTTGGATATTATGACATGTGTAAAGTTAAATTTATTGATTTGGACTTGAAAAAATCATATTGTTTATTTATCATTTGTGAATATACAGAGATGTAAAACTCTTTAAAGCACAACCGAATCATGAAATTATGATTATAAAATGGAAAAAAATAAAGTATATTATCTTGTGTTCACTATATTGATGGTAAAATAATTCCTCAACTCAAGAAAAGAAATAATGAGTCTATTTGATATTATGTGGAAAATATATCACGGCTTTAATGGTGTGTATTTTTTAACACATTCAAAAAATATTATTCTTACAAATTTATGCACATTATTTATTTATGAAATTAAAATTTTCCATTTTTTAAAATATATATTAAATTTTATTATAAAATCTATATCTAATTTTATTAATTTTTCATTATTATCTCATTTTGGTAGTAACAAATTATAATTATAATGATTTAATTTCTCTAACAGGGAATGAAAGTAAAACCCCAATATTTTATAATATATCCTCTTTAATAAATTTACTATGTTTGAAAAATTGTGACACATGAAACACCAAATTTATATTAATAATTCATTATTAAAATACAAAATTTAATGAAATTATATTATATTTAAATGAAATTGATAAAATAAATTACTTTGTATAATGGGTAAATTCACTTAAGGAAACAGTGTTGATTCTATAAAAATTATTTTGAATTGTTTTTTAAATTAATAATTTTATTTAAATTTAATACTTTTGAGAGGAATAATATCAAAAAATATTATAGATAAAATTGAGGTAATATTTAATAAAATTTATTATTGACTTCCATGAAATGGTTAGGTAATGATAAGGAAACATATTTTAATAATTATTGTTTAAAATGAGTTTTTTTGTTTCTAAATATTTTTTTAAGTTTATATTGTTTATTTAAGAAAAAATATTATTTATAATATTAATATTATATTTAATTTTATTTAATAATTTTATTAAATTAAATGATAATTAATTCATTTATTTCTTATGGTTTAATTGTAAATATAAAAGCATCTCATGGTAAAAATATATATTTTTTAAAAAACTGTTTTTAAGTTTTTCATTTATTTTTATCATAACAAATTTTGTTAATAATTATTTAAAAATTATTTTGAAAAAATTTATTTATTTTATATTCAATTAAGTAAACTAAAAAATTATAATGGTTATTACTTGGAAATGAGACTGATTAAAATCAATTAATTCTTCAAAAATACTTTTTTTTCTCGGAATGATTTTTACATGTTTTGTGGGTGGATATTTGAATAGTTTTATGACACATATAGAAAAAAAAATGTTAAAATTTAATTTATTTTTATATATCTGATTAAATTTTTAATAGGCCGAATTTATTGGATTTTTCTAAAATTATTAATGTTTCAGTGAATTGGAAAAATAAAAACCTTTCAATAGTTGTACCTTTTAAAACATCATCACGATGTAAGATTGACCTAATATTTTATAAATCCTATATTTCAACAAAATATATGTTTAAGTAGTAAAATAAATAATTTAAAACTATTTTTTAAATTTGAAAACCCATTCTTGACCGTTTATAAATTAATTTATACGCTATTTTAATTAAAAATTGTTTTTTTTCTATTAATTTAATAGAGTGGTTCAAAGGTGATATTATGTTAAGGACATTAAAAATATCAAATTACCTTTATTTTTAATCTAAAATTATAAAATCTTATTAATTTAATTCATAGTTGATTTTGGTTTAACCTAAAATTTATTCTTAAAAAGGAATCTATCTGAGAACAATTTTTCATTGCATTTTTGAAACCAATTTTAAATATAATTTCTAGTAATTCTAGAAATTGAATCATTTACTATGGATTAAATTTTTTAAATCATCATGTCAAAATTAAGTATAGATTTCTATTTTATTTATGTCTATAAAAATTAATTTCCAAGGTAACAAAAATTCTTCTTATAATCCTAGGGTTATTTTTCTCCTCAAAAAATCAATGTAGGATGGATTAATGTGTAAGGAAAAGGAAGATATCCAAGGAGTATGTATAAGTCTTAACGAGATTATTTAAATTTTATTTCTTATTTTACCTCCTTAAAATATATTACAACCATACAAACATCAAACAAAATTATATTAACTATAGTGAAATGTAATTATGATAATGGAAAATAATTTTTACATCTCTTTTAGATCATTTGGAAAATAAAAACCTTGATTGTTTGTCAGTTTGGGCTTCCACATCCACAAAGCTATGTGTTTATTTTTCCTCACCAGCTGACACGTCTTGTTAAAAAGATTTAATTAATAAATATATATCATCTTAAAAAAATACTCTAATTATTCCAATATAATATTTAATCTATCTTCATACCCTTCCATCCCTGGAAAAATGATAACATTTCTCATTTATGTATGTGGACAACCATATCAATATAGCGAGTAAATTGTTTTCACATAAATACCTATTTTGTATGGTATCAAGGATGGAAATATTGAAAAAATAATACATTTATAACATATTTATGATTCTATAAAAGTAAAAATATTATATAATTTATTTATTTTATACTCAGTACAAAAGTGATATAGTAGTTCATACGTACCAACGGATTACCACCTCCAGGAAATGATGTGATTCATTTTTCTTATATTACTTATATGGATTTTTATAAATGTATGAAAAATATTTAAAAAATACTTATAACATTTATAAGATTATATATATGATGAAAACATGACCAAGGTTCAAGTATTGAAATTGATGAATCAAAACATGCATGGGATGTGGGGTAGTTAATAAATTAATGTTGATTTTAACAAAAAATTATATGTTAATGGGTAAATATAATTTGTAAGTGAATGTTATCTAGTATGTTAGATATAATTATGGTTCTTATATATAACTATAATAATTTAAAATTATTATATAATAATTTAGAACATGTTCGACTAAGTAGATCGCATGGGGTAAGGGATCTCTCGTATGAATTTACTTTGTTTTAGACTTTCGATTTCTTCACAACAAAAATTATTTTTTATGGTTTATAAACTAATAAATGAAACTATTTTATCACTCACTTAAAAAAATAAAATATGTTTAAAAAATATTATTCATTTTCTCTCCTTTAATATTCCTTTGATTCAAAAGTCACCAAACTAGGGAGGAGTTTTTCTTTAAAATGTTGTTTTAAATTATTTATACTCAAATTCATTGTTATAAATTGTCTTATAGAGGATTTAAGAATGATATTATTTATAATTAAAATATTTTTAAAATTCTACTTCAACTACGTTTTTCTTTCTCTTAAATGTTTTCTATGGTTTTTCAAAGAATATCTTATTTCCATTGTTCTATGAAATTTCAATTTTAAAATGTTTTTAAAATAAAATGGTATTTCTATTCATTTTTATGAGAAAGATAAAATTAGTTATTTATAGTCTCAAAATAAAATCCATATGTGTTTTATGATGAAAATAAGATATTTTATGTGATTTATTCATGTTGTAGTTATTGGATATTTTTTATGATAATGGGTTGTTTTGAAATAGACCTTTGATGTATTGGGTAATGTGTATAGGGTTAATAGTTTATAAGTTACCCATATAAAGTGGATAGAGTTAACTATATATGTGTTACTCCTATAATTACAAGGATTTTACTATTTAAAATTGAATCTTATGAAGTGGTAATAGTTAAATATTTACAATATACTCCTATGAGGTGGATGTATTCTAATTTTTATAAGATACACATATAATATAATTATAATTAATCATTCTGGTTATTTTTTATAATAATAGTTTTATTATTAATATGAATATAATGTTCTAAGTTAACTACATGTTCATTTTACACTTCTAAATGTGTTTTTTTAGAAAAAAAAATTAATTAACAATGTAATCAAATGAGTTTATGATTTAAAGGAGAGTTTATGATTTATAAGGAAGAAATTTTTTTTCAAATAAAATATTTTATGTTTTCAACAAACCCTCAAAAATTATTATTTTACCTTTATGAATGTTTAAAAAAATTATCAAAAATTCGGAGTTAGATTTTTAATTTATGATTAATTAAATGACTGTTTTAAGCATAAATTTTATTATTTAAAAAGTAAAACTCTCTTTTGGGTTTTTATGAATTTAAAGTGGATTAATGTTTTCCTTATATTTTTTTATCCATTCCTAATATTTTTTTACTCATTTTATGTTTTCAGAAAAAAAATCATAAGACCTAAGATAAGTAGGTACAATATGAAGGACTATGTTTCTACTTTGTACACATTTTTAAATGAATATAAAGAGAATTTATTTCCTAATTCCCTAAAACATGAAACCTAAAAGTGAATTGAAATGAAATAATGTTAAACCCTAATTATAAATCTTGTAATTATGTCTTTTTTAAATAATTATTTATTTTAATTTGTTCTATATTTCTATCATTAATGACTGGATGGAGAACACACCCTATTCATAGTTATTAATATTTTTAATGTGGGGAAGTGAATTTGATATACAAAAGGTATAACTAATTTTATGAAAACAATATTTCATGGTGTGTCATTAATCATTGAGTATTTAAATCCTCCTCGCATCAATAAAATATGTTTTAAAATATAATGGGAGTTTGTTTTCCATGAAAATATACTATGGTGTTTTTTATTTTATTGGACCCCTTCAGGGGAAGAAAATAAAAATATAGAGAAGTCTTTATAGGTTTTATTATTTAATTTTAATTTTTTATTTTTTGGATAGTTCTAATTTAATGATGAAAATTATGAATGATAATAAATTTTCCCATTAATTTTTGGTTATATCAATTCTAACTATTGTAGGTGATTATTAAACTGAAACATAATTTAAATGTGGGAAAACATTCTTTCACATGATTTTTTTGTTTGTGTTGATTTATGATTACAATATTCTTAATAAATCTTTTTGTACTACGCATAGAATGTGAAAATAGAGTAAGTATCACAAGACGAGTAGTTTATGTAGTGCTTTGATATCTAGATTAATCCCTCTTCTTTTCTACATTAATAATTTCTCATGTATACTTATATGTTATTATTTTATAGATTATTTGTTAGTAAAAATTTATGTTACCCTTCTATAAAGTTAATTTGATTATAACTATAAAGAAATATGATAGTTTTATAGAAAAAATATAAACTTTAAGGGGGTAGAAAAGAATGTAGTTAAATAAATGAGAAACAATTTCCCTTAAATTTACACCACTGATTTTTTTAATATGAGGGATAACAAAGAACTATTGGGAGAGAAGAATAATTATTTATGACTTATTAATATAAATTTATTAAGTATAAGTTTAAGAAATTGACAATACATCCAAATGATGGTATGGCAGAACCAAAGTTATTGTAATGGTTTTAATCTTTTCAATAATATAGTCAATATATATTCACATATTAGTTTATTGGGTAATGGAGGATGGTCCTAATAAAGATTATGATTAATTTTACCTCATTATAGGAAAATGATTTATTACTACTTCAATAACTTCTATAAATAGATTCATGGTATAGTTAAATATATTATTATTATAGAAATAGTTTTTATAGAATCATTGAATGAATTTTTATACAACGGAAGAATTTTCTAAAATATTTTCATGTGATTTGAGTTATATCATTGTTTTAGATAGCCTGAAGTAAGGTATAATAATTAATGTAAAAAGATTTTTACTGAAGGACAGAGAATCTATTACTGCATTATGTATAATATCTTTTGTATAAATATATTCAAAAAATACATTGAATTATGTTTTAGAAATTTGCTGTTATGATAGAATTAAAGAGGAAATTATAAATTTATATAAATACTCAAAACTGGTTATTTATATGTTATAAGACTTTGAAATTAAATTTTATGGGGTATAAAATTATTTTGGAAATTTCCAAATTCATATAAAGACAATTGACTAGATTTTAAGTGATTGAAAATTCTCTTTGGTGATATAATGAATTTATGAGCTCATTTGAATAATTCTTGGATTCTTGGGCTAGAAATTAAATTTTTCTAAGACCATATTCATATTATAATTTATAAGAGAAAATGAAAACAACTAAGATGAAATTTTACAAAGACATAGTATGATCGAATAGGTCCATCCACCCCTCACAATATGAAATTTTCCACTTTCGAATCCCACCTCACATATTTAAAATTCCTCATACGAGGGGGGAGTTGTCATATTATATTTATATGTTACATAGAACCCCCCCCCCCACACCCATGTGGCACTCAAAGTTTAGTTTCATATAATTAACAATAAATTTTGTGTTCTTATTCTTAGAAACAAGGAAGAATGGTAGTTAATCCCAATTCATGAACCATAAAGATCATTGGATGACCATGGTTCTAATAATCTATCACTCAACATTAAGTGAGTAGTTTTAACCTACCCCATACACTATGATACTGGCTAGAGGTCCTATCATCCATTATTGTTTGAATGTTTTTGTTTTTTCATAAAACAACTTGGATTCAATAGAATATATACTAGGGGTATATACCATCTAGTATTTATACGATACATAGAGCTCTATCCCATCCCCTCGGGGACTTGAGACTTAGTACCATTGTGTGACATTTTAGGGTCATTCCGTGACTCCTGGAATCCATATAGAAGGAAAGTTAATCCCTTTTTACAAAAAATGGGTAGTGTTAGATAACCATGGGTCAAACATGGATTATATTATAAAAAATTTGGCATCCAGAAAAGATCAATGCATGTCTCAAATAATAATCCTAATTTACTATGGATATTTAAATCCCTAGGATAAAAAATGATAATCAATTAAAAGTATATAATTCTATAATATGGGGAAAATATCTATTTGATATAGTGGGAGCAAGATATAATTAATAAATTCAATGATTCGGATTCACATAACTTATCATAGGAACATAAAACTATACAATATTCAGTAGGACATGTCCTACAAGAGACAAAAAATTAATTGGAAATGTGAATCCAAAGTGAGGTAGATTAATTATCACCATGTTTATATATATATATTATTTATTGATAATAATGAATAAATTTTCTAAAAGGATGTAGTAAATATAAATTTGATAAAATTGGTTAGTGGATATAAATTATGGAATGCATTCCATGTATAAAAATCTATTTTGTATTTTGTTAATATCCCTATCTAATGTAATTCCCACTAGATATAAATGGATATTATAAAAAAAAATTGGAGATGGATTGTAAATTCAATACCTATAAATAATGGTTCATTGATTAAGGTTTAAAACTATTAAAGGAGTTGAAATTATGGAAACCTTTTAACTAATAATGTTGCTAAAATCCATTTCTAATTCAAATTTTTTATTGTAGCTACCTTGATTATCATATACATGTGACAAGAATATATTTGCAGATTGGAATAAGAATTTAAAAAAAGGGTTATTATTATTCGACGGGTCAATAATATTATATTAGTAGATCTATGGTTTTCTAACTAAAATATATTAAAAAATATATGGAAAATAGATATTATTCTTACAATTAATTAAAAATAATTATGAATAATATTTCCCCACAAATGAGTTAAATTAGTAACCCAAATTTTAGAGATAAAAATCTACCAATATTTATCTACGGGATTTATTAGTCTAAAGTATAGTGAATGAAAAGACATAGAATTTATTCTTAAAAATATGGAAGGATTCAAGAGATATTTATTACATATATCAAATGGTATAAATCTCTGCAAGAATATGTGTTTAAAAATTGGAGGAGATTAAAATTTTGAAAAGAAACCCATAAACTTATGTGATTGTGTCAATCACATATGTCATGACAGGTACTGAGATTTGATATTTATTATACATAAATAATGTTGGGGAAATATCATATAGAACCAGAAGAGCTACATAATGCAGTAGTTTAATCAATCTAATATTACTTGGGAAAGTACATGGGATATGGTTTTGGTGCTTGGAGAAGTGGAAAAACTAGTTATCAAGGGGAAACAAAACTGCCCCTCCTGCCTAAAATTTTGATCTTATATCATTTTTAAGATAAGTAAATACTCATTATAAGCTTATTAAATACCTTAGTTACTATATCAACATATACCAATTATTATTGGCTTCTCATGAATCTAAATAAGAAGTATAAAATATGAAATTATTTGTTCCAAATCCAGGAATTTTAATAATAAAATAAAATGTGGTTATAATATAAATTATGATATTATTATGAATATTTAACTAACTAAAATGTTATGTTTATGATATATTTAAAATAGTATATACTTCAGAAATATAAACTGTTAAAAGATTTTACTCAAATGGGTGATGTATCAGAAAGAAAATTATATATAATAGAAAATATAGTAGACACATTAGTTAAAAATATACTATAGTAGAAGTATAAACATCATTGATAGCTAGTAGGTTAAGAGTTGTTAGCAAACAGTGTCTATGGGAGTCTGTTAGAATCTATTCCCAATAAAAAATAACTTCTTATTTTTGATTACCATAATATAATATATTATCATGTAATATTATTATTATTAACAATATTAATATGATAATTCCCATGAAATATTTTTTAAATCAAAGGTTTATAGCAGTTCACTGCTAATCTTGAGATTCTATGAAAATATAATTTAATCAATATATCCTATGGAATATATACATTAATATAATGGGATAAAAATTATATCTAATTATCAATTGTTCAATATCATAAGCATTGAGACTACTTCTCATAAAGTTCTCACTTTTTGATTTCCAAGAAATGAGGTCATGAGAAAAATCACACCAATAAGAATTCTAAGTGTATTATGTTTCGTTAAATATCTCTATTTTTGAAAGTGTGTAAGATTCATCAGACATGAGACTATTATTACTATATTTTAATAGTTACATACATTGATGTATGTATAAAAAATATGATGATATGTTCTCCTAGAGAGCTATCCTTTATTGGGTGCACCATAACTAATAGGAAATATGTTGAATAGTCAATAATGGATTTTTACCTTCCATTTTTAGGAAATAGGATATCCAAATCCATTTTATAGAAATGTAATTCCATTATGAAATGCATTTCCATTATTATATATAGAAAATTTAGTTTTTAAAATTCAAATAAAGATAAATTGATCTTATAGGGTGATGAATCAAGCATGCCACTTGCTTGATGAGATATTACATAAAAATAGTAATTGTATTACAAAGTATCATTATTTGGAAGGTTGTGGTAGTTTTTATACTTACTTATTTCTCTATGATTGTCTTGAAATGTTTCTAAATTCTTATCTTGGAATTTATGTATGTTTTGAAAAAATCATTTGGAAAGGGGCTTAGAGAGTCACACACAAAGTGTATTAACAATATTATTAAATTCTATTGAATTTAACATTAAGAATAAATTAATTTTGGGATTTTATTATAATATTTATTCAAGAAAAAAACTAATTAAATAAATTCAATCACATGATATTAATGTTTAAAATATATTAAATTAATTCTATATATTTATTAAGATTCACCTTATAATGAATGTTAACATAAATATTTTCTCACAAGTTAAGGGAATATAATATTTATTATATTTTATTGAATGAATATAATGTATTAAGTGTTTGATAGATCTTATGTAAGAATATGGATTTAGTTTAATTATATAATGGAAATGATATATTCTATTTAATATCATTTAAATTAATATTAATTGTTTTTAATTAATAAATGATATTATATCTGACCCAAGTATTGTAAAATAAATTATTATTATTATTATTTTTAACATATGGTATAATGTAGATAAAATTAATGGATAAGATAACTTATAAAATAATATTATTTTAACCACTATATATATTCTAAAATATATAATTTTTCATATGCAATATGTTAATAATATTTTATAAAATTATCCTAATCCCTAGAGAAAATTTTCTTATCATCTACCCTCAAATAAAAGATACTCGTTGAATATATAATTGGATATTTAAATTAATTGTAAATTAAATTTGCATGATCTTACCGATGAAATATTTCTGATCGTTTGCCCATATATTTGGATTTATTCCTAGATTTTAATGAAAATACAATATTAGGACTTCACACGATGCTTTCTTGGTTCTCTAGAACCTTTACATAATACATATTAATGTTTAACATATCCTAATTTTATGAAGATAAACCATGATGTATTTCTCCAATTCTGGTGCCCAAACATGAAAAGTGGTCTTGTATGTTTCTATAGTGACCTCAACCACAATAACTTGGATCCAGTGTCTACTTTATTTCTTTAGAATAAGACATAAGTAATCACATACCCAGGGTAAGAATATATTTGTATTCTTGGTAAAATAGATACATATAAGAAATTAGTATTACAACTGAAAACATAAAATAGACAAACTATTTTCTATGGTAATTCCATTACTCCTCATAGTGTATCCATTTATATAAATAAAAACATATGACTTTATATCTTGAGGAAATTAAAACAAAATAAATGGTTGATCTCATATAATTAGTAAGGGTAATCAGATGATGGAAGCTATGAATAAATATAGAATAACAAATATGTCAAGGTAATTAATGGAAACATGTTCCATTTAATAACAACATTATCATAATATGGATGGAATAAATGATGATAAAATAATTCCATATAAATAATTGAATGTGTTTGAAAACTTTTCCATGGATATTTAAACTAAACATATGATCACATGGAATATTAATAATTAAATTCATAAATACAGAATTCATAATTCTGGTTATATGAAACAAAATATCTAGGCCTTATTACAAGACATCTAAATATCATCGAGGCCTTCTGCCAAGATATCTGAATAAATGGGTAAGACCTCAATCAAAACCCTATCTAGTTTGTCTTATGATACCTATTGATGAATTGAGGGGATAAATTTATCCACAAGCATCACTTACTACTTAAATTTCATTCCACATATGAAATGGGTTAAACATAATCACCATAAATATTCATATTGAAAAACTACAAAACGAAATGTTAATAACTACCCCAATCAATAAACATAATAAGAAACAATCTAGGGTAATATTAATGGTATCACACTAGTACATCCCTATCCAAAATGATCATAAAACAAAAAAATAAAGAGTAAGTATTACATAAATATAATATATCTTAAGTGGATCATAAGTATAGTGAAGTGTTGATGTAATTGATCAATATAAATTCCATAAAAGGTCCTTAAAACAACTATTCATAAAATAACCATTGTATTTTCAAAATCATGATTTAAAAAATGTTCAAAAAACTTTTTAAAAATACTTTCATTGAATTTTTTTTAGTTCTTATAAATATGATTCAAAACATTCACTGGTCATGATGGAGGAATTTTTTTTATGTCGTACAAGTTCAAGCAAATATCCCATTTATATATTTGGTAAAATCCAAACATACATTATTTTTAAAAAAAGGCATGAATAATTTTTTAGATTTTTTTTTAAAATTAAAAAATGGCTGAAATTCTTTTAAAAATCATTTTTAAAATTTAAAAAACATTTTTATAAAAATATAGAAAACATGGGTTTTATGAAAATGTTTTCTGGTTGAAGAAAGAAATAAAATTAGATTTTCATAAAAACTTGTCCTCAATAATTCTAAGTATAAAATAATGGTAAAATGATAAAATTTATTTAAAATGAAAATGAATAACAAGATTCTTATAAAATAGATTAATTTTTAGAGAAAATGTTATATAATTTCTCGAAGGGAGACGTAAACATAAACAATCCTAAATATTAATGAGATTGTGAATCAAACCCTCACAAATTTGGTAACTTATAAATCATAATCCCTAAAAATGACATCAAATGAAACATTAAATATCGTTAACATTAATAAATACATGATATAACATATGAAATTGTTATTATATACACCACTCAATGGAAATAAGTGGTTAATATGACATATGTTACATGGAACTAAAAGAGAGATGAGAAACCCTTATCACTTGTTCAACGTCCTTTATATGTGTCTGAAACTAATGTATAATAAATAAAGGTTTATTAAACATACATTAATGAAATTTAATAATCTATCTCATTCCATATATGATTTATATGCATAATTTTATCTCCCATTTATTAGAAATTATTTTTAAATCAATTTTTCAGGGGATAATTGCTTCGTTTTTAATGAATGTTTTTCTTCAGAAATTGTGGTACTTTTAATTTGATCATGGTTACATAAAATTAAGAGAATTTATAATGATATAAATATCATATATATTAATTATAAATTTATTTATTCTAATCTATTAAATTTTGAGATAGAAAACGGATTACACAATTCATTGTGATGATATGTTGTACGTATGGGTGAATATTATTTTAATTTTTTCAGCGAATGGAATGATAGGAAAATAAATATTAAGTAATATAAAAAATAAATATTATATTATATATATCATTTATATTAATAAAATAAATCCCTATTTCCATCCATGTAAAACTAAAATGAAAAAAATCTATATTGCTACATGGAGGTGGTAATCGACATGTACCCATAAGCAATGTTATGGTTTTTAAATGGATAGGAAGCTAAGAAGTTAGAAATTATATTATATTTCCATAATTATTTTTATATCATAAGTATCACATATATTCATCAACTATTATCCTTACTCTTTTCCATGTAAAATATAAGCGAAAAAAGAGTCAGGTCGTCTGGTAAGGTGTTAGATTGTCACACACACGACTGACGTTATTGTATTCCTCACGGAATGGAATGTAAGAAGATATATGTGATATAAAAATTACATAAGTATAATATTATCATAAATATGAAACAAATATATCAACTAAATCATTACACATAGCCTTGATAATTGGAGATGGAAAATGAATGACATCGGTTCGTGAGGAGATAGTCCACCGTACACACGAATATGGATTATGTTACCAATTTGAGGGAAGAGAAGATATGAATTGGTAATTACCTTAACTTAACAAAATATCTTTATATTTAAGATATAAATGTTATTATATCATCATGTTTTAATAACAATTTAATAATCTCTAGGAATAAATAAAATAAAATTCTCAGTTATGGATGTCACACCTTCTTAGGACAACATCATTTTGTTATCACCAAAACCATTTCATGGTTGGAATTATGACCAACATAAGGATTATATAATGATATTATGATATTAAGGAATTAATTTTTTTAGTTATTGGCCTAAAAATAGGTTTCTAATTTTCAATAAGAGTGGTTTGGTTCTCAGTTTTGATATGAGAGGTGATTGGGACATTAGTAATTTTTGAAACAAATAAGGCGTAACCATGTTTCTCACTTTTCAAAATCCTCCAAAGTGGGGAATTACAAATAATATAAGATATGATCACTAGATAAGGATATAAAATAGGATTTGAAAATGTTTTGGGTCATTTTTAAACCTTATATGTTTAGTTTTATCCCCCCAGTAAACTCATTTTTACCTTAAACTTGGTAAATAAATTTTAATGTTTTGACAATTAATTAATGTAAGAAAAATTAAGTTGAACGTATTATATAATATAAAGTGTTATTATTCAAAATATTAAATCCATTATCCCAAATTCCATTCATAGAACTAGAAAAATATGATTTAAAATTAATGTTTTATACTCGATGAGAAAGCTGGTTTTCAAAGATAATATGTTCAAAAGATTACAAAGTATATATATTAAAATTCAAAATGAAATTGACTAATGGACTAAATTTGGTTAATATATATATAATTTAAGTAATTTTAATTAAAAAAAATTTAAAATATAATTTAAATTTACAAATAGTTTAAAATAAAATTGTGTTTTCAATTAAAAATCATTATTTTTCACTATTGATCAAAAAAATATTTTCAGAAAATATTCATAAATTCCGTAAAAGAAAATTTTGAAATATAGATTAAATTTTTTTATAATTATTTAAGATTATTTTCCTATAATTTGAAAAAATAAATTTTAAATTATGTGATAAAAGCACGTCTAGACTTCCTTTTAGAAAATATACTGTTTTTCTGAAAACATTCCCTTTTCTTTAAAATGGATCTTGTTTTATTAATAATCAAAATATAAACCATGAATTTATTTTTTACATATTTAAGACATATAATTTTAATAATTTGTTAATTACTATTCATATCCATCAACTTAATATCTAGGTTATAATATTCAGGTTTAAATAATAAAATTTTAATAAAGTTTTGTGTTTCATTCAAACTCGGTGTTTTTTCCATTGAAATTTATCAAATAAATTGATTTTAAATAAAATTAAATATATAATAAAACCTAATGGTGGTAAATTCTCTTTTATTGGTCTTCATTCATATCATGTATTCTATCAAATATGATATTCCTCTTTTAATGTTTTAGGGTGTTATATTCTAAAACCACTTGTGATAAATTGTTTAAACAATTTTTTTGTATTTGTTGACAAATAACATTTTTTATAAGAATGTTTTTCATGGAATCTGTCCCAATCCATCATAATGAGTTCTTTAAGAATGTTTTAATTTCTGAATTTTCAAACAGAAACATAAATGAGGAGAAGAGTTTTGTGTTTTCTAGAAATAGGTTTCTAGTCTCCGGATTTTGGACAGAGCAACACCAGAAGTGGAAATCAACTAGAAAGAAGAATTTGTTGATCAGATGAACCACTAGAATCAGATCCATTGGATGTTTCTATTTGCTATAATAAAAAAAATATGTTTCTAAGAATGGAAGTCGTTATGATGTTGAAAAGGTTTTTTGAAGAAAGTGAAGATAGGAGTTAGAATGTTCTCAAACCCTCTAAACTAGTTATATGATGCTTTGATGATCATAAAGTTATCTGAAATAATAAAACATACTAATGATAAAATATTTTCAATAATTAGAGGAATCTAAAAGATTTTTTCTGTTCTAGAATAACGAGACTCATAAGTGTCAAGATGTTATAATGTTTAATGTTGATGAAGTTTAATGAATTTCAAATTTGTTGAGTAAATAATTATATTAAAATAAGCTGAGAAAGAAAAAGTCATTGTACTGAGCTGATAAAGAAACAAAAATCTTAATGAGATGATAAATAAATAAAAAATGCAATGATATGAGAATGAAACATATTTGTAATGAGAATATAAGGAAATATATTCATAATGAGTTAAGAATGAAACAACTTCTTAATTGTCTAAAAAAGAAACATATTCATAATAAGCTAAGAAGGAAATAGATTCTTAATGATTTGATTATGAAGAATACAAAAAAAATCCAAAAGTTTAATTAAGAGTTTAAGAGGGAAAAAATTGAAATTCAATTTTTCATAAATCTCTAAGAAATATAATGATGATTAAAGAAGTCAAAGTTGAATATTAAATATGAGTGATTTTTTTGTTTTTAAAATTTGAGGTAGTGGGGATGGTTTTCAAGTTTTCTACACTTTCTTATCTTGGTTTCCTATAAATACATTCTCAAATATAACATTCATTGACACATTTTAGATAAGTGGAAAAAGAAACAGATTTAAACAATTCATGTGAAATTTATTTTAGGATAGAGATCTCATGAGGATGATGAGATAGCAGAATGTTTATTTTTCGAATTGATCATGATTTTATTGATAAGATTGTTTTTTGTAAATCGGTCTCAAGAATTTCAGACTGATTTTATTACTAATTAGTGTTTCCGAATTTAATATTGAGTAAATTGTAATCGTATTGACTTCATAGGACTGAGAAAATCAGATCCATCCAAATCATTGTGAGTATTTGGATAGAGAAATTAGGGATAATTTTCAAGAAAGTATTCATTATTTTTTTCATCATAATTGTTTTTAAAAAGATATTGTAAACTGATTGGATTTAGTATAATTTTTTCTATCAGGAGATATAAGGTGTATTATAGGAGTTGGTATAGTTTTTATTCACTTCTTCTGAACAATGAATTTTCATAGACCCATGAGAGTAGCTATGGAAAAGATGTAGGATCTTACAAAGAGTCCAAACCTTATAAATATTGTGTGATTTACATTTTTCCTACGTTTTCATGTATGTTTTTTACAAAATATGATGAGGAAACAAATATTAATAGGTTTTAGGGGTTATGTATTGAAATATATTGAATCTTATAAAAATCAAAACAACTTATTCAACCCCCCCCCCCCCCAGTTGTTAATAGATCCTTTGTAACTTCACATTTTTTCCCTTATATAAATTGTGTCTATGAAATTTAATCTTGATCTTGATAATCAAGGGTTTGACAATTGAAAATGTCTTTCCGGAAATCCAACATCACGAGGAGACATAATAAAGCATCATCTTGAAAATAGATAAATGGAAGTATAAATTCA
This sequence comes from Viscum album, assembly GCA_963277665.1. NCBI lineage: Eukaryota > Viridiplantae > Streptophyta > Magnoliopsida > Santalales > Viscaceae > Viscum > Viscum album. The sequence continues at coordinate 238,147,595 of OY728159.1, forward strand.
TCTGGAATATTACATAACTATGTTTTCAAATATGAGAACATATCGAGGATGTGAAGATACAGACATAGAAGAAAAACATAAATAATTATAGATATTTTTTTAGATCCTTGATCACAAGGAATTTGGTGATTTAGATAAGGTTAAATACTAAAATACTAAAAATCATTGATGATTTTAAAGACCATATTTTGACATAAATTAAGGTATTAAGATAACATATTACATCAATATCATTTCCATAGATTTTAGGAAATCCATACCATCTATAATAATATTATATTAAAATATACTTGATATGATTTTATTTCATAGGTAGAATTTTATCTTTTTGTAATGATTCAATGATTTTCCACTTAATTTATTAATATAATAAATGAATACCCAAGATGAATTTTTTATACATTAGGCACAAAAATTAATACTTAATAGATCATATGATACATAAAAGGGTGAAAAATATTTCCATATGTCTATAAATATTTTCAAAATGAAAATTTTTATCAAAAGTTATCCTATATAATATATTAATATGTAAACCGCAATAGTAACACCACTAGTTCAACATTGATATTTATCCATTAAATAGTTTTTCTAAAAGCAATGATATATTAAATAGTACATCATATAGGTCATTGGTAGGCACTAAAACCTTATCATCCTTCGGTTATGGGTCCAAACCCTCCAAAATTTCTAGATGTGGTGGGTTTCCACCCGGTATATAGGTTTTCCTTTTTCTAAAACTATATTTTTATAATTCCTAAAATGTTCCCAAATTTTAATAACCCATAATTACGTCAATAAATAATATTATATATTCATTAATGGTTACAAATACCATCATAAAAACCACTTTATCATTATTATCTCATCATGAGAAAAACATTAAGGGTCTACCTCCTTCAATCATGATTTTTACAAAAATTTCAATACTCCACTAAATCACATTAATTTTTAATCTATATTATTCAACATATAATCTAAAATCCTTAATTAAATCGTACTGTAGTAAAATCCTTATCCATTTTTTAATTCATAAAACAAGAATATTAATGACTTGAATACTCCTATAACACAATTCTTCAATCAAAAAACAAGAACATTAATCATTACGCTTCATATATAGTAATTGTGTAATCTTGGCTTTGATCCATTAGCAAATTTTTAGGTATATTCCCATAACACATGGATAATTTAGTCATGTAGTACCCATATCTTCTTACAGTGGGAGCATTTCACACTGAAAAATTCATTCATGCCCTTAAAATTAGGATCATGGTGGCCTTTTTCTCGATACATGAATCAAACTCCTTTTACCATCAAGAATGTACCATGGTGTTTATTTTAACAATTATTGCATGTGAGAAACCCCTTATTTTTTTCTTCCCCTAATCGATTTTTATTTAATGACCTCTTCTTTTATTTCCTCACTTCAAATCCATAATACTAATATAATTCTTACTCTGTCCTGATAGCACAAGATATTATGTAATTATATAAGATTATGAAATTACATCCCTTATAAATATTTCATTAACCTTAGTAAAGAAGTGAATATTATTACTCTTTGAATTATGTGAATTGATATGATTCTCATTCCTTCTATTAAGATCCATCTTTAAATAATTGAAGACACTAAATTATATCATAAAATTATGAAACATAATGCATAATAACAAAACTAGAGAAATACTAAACCTAAATTGAAAATCTTATTCAAAGATGATATCATAGTCATAAATATGGTCTCTTTGGGAATATATTTACTTTTAAATCCTCTGTAATGTTATATAAAGAAAATGTGAATTATAAAAAGCCTATCCCCATGTAATGCCACACTAGGTACATAGTAAGGCTCCTTGTTATGGAACAAGTGAAGATACGGTCAAGCCCAATGCTCCCTTTTTATATTTTTTACACCTAGGTTCACCAGTTTTATAACCACACCCACTTATTTTATGTGGAGGCAGATTTAGTTTCTAAGAAAAACAATATAATACCTTCCTTAACAAAACATTATGATGTCCTTCTATGCATATCCTTAAATTATTTCACAGGGTTATGTTCTCTAATCATTATTTTCAAAAATCTAAATCCTAATGTTTATTCTAAAAATCTATTGATAACAAAGATTCAATAATGATGATATCAATATAAAATATCCCCAATGTATCATAAGTACGATAAAGGGTTGATATCATTGACCAATATTAAAAACATAAATGATCCTAAAAACTTTTATGGTGAAAATAATTTTGAATTTTAAAAAACACATTTTAAAAATGTTCATTATTTTATGAAAATTAATTTCATTGAAAATAACCTTGAAATACAATCAAATTAGTTTTAAGACATCGAGTGTTCATGATAGTGGAAAATTTCATTCATGTCTTACAAGTTAAAACAAATATTTCTTTCACATTTTTGGTAAAATCCGAATTGGTACCGTTTTGAAACTGATATGAAGATTCCTTCCAAAAAAATTAAAAACTATAAAATGGTTAAAAAATTCTCTAATAAATCATATTAAAAATTTGGAAAATTTTGAAAAAAATTTATAATTTTTTTTCAAAACATTGGTTTTGATGAAAAATGGTTTCTGACTAAAGGTAGAAATAAAGTCAGATTATCATTAAACAATTGTCAATCATTTTAAGTACTAGAGAGTGAAGAAATATTACTATTACTTGAAATAGTTTATGAATATCCATATTTGAGGAAAATATATGGATTTTAAGATAGAAATATTAAATAATATCCTCGAGGGAAACATAAACATAAACAAACCCGAATATGATGAGATTATAAAATAAACCATTACAACTTTTGTAACTTCTAAATCATAATCCCCATAAAATAAATGACATAAAATAAAAATATAAATATCATGAAGATAAATATATTAATGATATAACATTTAAAAGTGTAATTATATACCCCACACAAATGAAATAATTGGGGAATGTGTCATATGTATCATGAAGTAAAAGTGAGAAGAGAAACCCTTTCCATTTTTTCACTTTCCATTATATGTTTTTGGAACTCATGAATAATAATTATAGTTTTATTATTCATTTATTAAATAAAAATACTCATATATATCATACAATATGTGATTTAATTAATTAATTTTACCTTCTATTTCTAAATTATTATTTGTTATAATCATTTGTTTGGGTGATAATTACTTCATTTATCATATATATTTTTATTCTGTAATTTTGGAGATTTAAATTTTATTATGGTCACATAATATATATAATTTTAAACATAATATATATATATATATATATCATATATACTTCTTATATTTTTATTTAAAGTAATCTATAAAATTTAGAGATAGAAAATGGAATAAACCGTTCAAGGAGACGATAGGTCATATGTAAGCATGAGGGTTGTTTCTATTTTTCTGGATGGATGGGGTGAAAAGAAAATAAATATTAACTAGACTTTAAAGAATAATTAATATTTTATATGTATTATTTATATTAATAAAATATATCTTTATTACCATACATGTAAAAAAATGAAAAATATTTCACATCACTGCATAGAGGTGGTAGTTCACACGTATGTACGAGCGGCGTTATTTTATTATAAAGGATTAGAAGGTAAGAAGTAATATGTGATAATATATTTCCATAATAATTTTAAAATAATATATATCACATTTATTCATGAAATCTATCCTTACTAACTTCCATTTAATCATAAGTGAAAAAAAAATCACATCCTAATGTGAAGCAGTTTCCCACCACACACATGAGTGATGTTATTATATGCCATAAGGAATTGAATGTAAGAAAATTTATATCATATTATAATTAAATATTTATAATAGTGTCATAATTATCATATAAATATCTTAAATACCTCATTATATCTATCCTTTAAAAGTGGTGATGCAAAATGAATGACATCGGTTCGTGAGGCAGTAGTTCACCGTACACACGAATAATGAATTCATAACCCATTTGATGGAAGAGGATATGGATATAAGTCACTAAACTAATAAAATAACATATAATTATATTTAATATAATTATTTTATTATATCGGTATGGTTTAATAAGAATTTAAGAATGTGGAGTAAGAAGTAATATAAAATGTTCGGTTAGAGATGTTACAACTTATTCGAAAAACATCGATTGGTTTGCACCAAAACCATTTAAATGTTAGATTTATTATTAAAAAACGATTCTATGATGATATTATGTAATTAAGGGAGTTATTTTTTCAGGTATTTGATAAACCAATGGGTTTTCGATGCGTGAAGAGGAGAGGAGAGGGGTGAACTTTTATAAGAGAGGTGAGTGGCATAATTTTAATTTTTGAAAAAAAAGGTGAACCCGCATTTTTCACATTAAAAAGGATTTAAAATGTTCATTTATAAAAAAAATATAATATATAAGGTTGAAATATGTCAATACAATGTGTTTTGACCATTACCTTTTTTGTTTAACCCCCGATAAACCAATTTTTACCTCAACCATGGGAAATAATTTTTATTATTTCTACTATTCATTATTGAAAAAAATTAAGTTGAACATATTAGATAATAAAAATATTGATTATTATATATATGGAATCCAGTTTTACAAATTCTATTCATATAAGTGAATAGTTTTAATTTAAAATTTATCCCATATATGTCATAATAAATTAGGTTTTCAAGAAACAATGTTTACAATTTTACAATGTTTTTATATCAAAATTCAACATGATATTGATTTCCATGATCTAAATTTATTTAATTGATATATGATTTAAATATTTTTACATTAAAATCAATTTAAATATAAATTTAAATTTATAAATAATTGTTTTAAAATAATGTTTTCAATTGAAATATATTATTTTTCATTATTCGTCAAAAAATTAAACATTTTAGAAATTTAAAAAAATCACCTAATGATAACTATTACATATAGATTTAAAAATTAATGTTTATTTTTTAAAATAATGTTTCTAAAATTGTAAAAAATTAGTTTTAAATTATTTGAGCATAACGTGACTAGACCTCAATTTAGAAAAAAATACAATTTTATAGAAAACAAATTTCATTAAAATGGCTCTTATTTTATTTATAATCAATTGATAACCATTGAATTTATTTTATACATGAGTAAACCATAATATTTTATAAATTTTTTAATATAATTCACTACTTCCAACTTAATGGCTAAGTTATAATGGTCATTTTTAAATAAAAAAAATTATATAGAGTATCATATTTTGTTCAAACCAGGTGTTGTGTATATTGTAAGATATCGAAAATATTAAATTTATTTATATATATATCATAAATTCTAGTTGTATTGAATTATATTTTATGATTTCTTTTTTGAATTTCATATACCCTATCATGTATGATGTACCTATTTTAAAATATTAAGGTGTTACAAGTTCATTTCTAGATAGCTAACCTTTTAATAGGAAAAATATGCTCCTCAAAAGCCACCATGTGAACTCCAACCACTTCCTACACTATAATGTAAATGGGGTGAAATTATAATGTAATTCAAGAATAAATTTCTAAGATAATCTAATGGATTTTATATAGTGTGGGTAATCTTTGATCATCTGAAAAATATTGAGTACTTTTATCCTTTCAAATTGGACTCTTCAATCAATGATCTATAGGAGTGGTTTCTCCATGAGATCCAAAATGTTCCTGGTATATTATATATTATCATATATACGAGGGATATGGGGTTCTCAACTCATTTTTTTAGAGGTATTTAGTGATCATTGGTTTCTGATGTCAAGTTAATTACAAATTTTCATCATTAACATGATAAGAAATAGGAGAAAAACATTTTCATTCTAAAATATATGGTTTGGGCTTATATACCTTCTAAATATGATCATCAAACCGATAGATTACCCAATATAAAAGGCATTTACATCAATCTCAAAATCATTCCCAATGGTGGGGAAAATATAAAGACCATTCCCTTTATTGGTTCATATTTATTTTCATTTCAACCACTAAATTCCTATTTGGGTGTATTTTGAGGTTAATTTTAAGTTATAAGAAGAGCGTGATATGATTGGGTGGAGTAAGGAAGAAGAAAAAGACCTTTTTTTATAGAAGAAACACCCAGTATCCATTTTGGTGGCACCAAGCACCCATTGAAACCAAGTTGTTTGTATGTATACTGACATCCTCCCTCAAGTACTTAGTAGACCATGATAGGTTACACTGAATATTGTTTTCTGTATTTAAGGGAATAATTATATCATCACCTTTTATAGTAATCCCTAAAAATTCATTTTAATTTTATTTTGGTCTCATTTTCTATTTTGAGGGATTATCAAAACAATTTCACTCTTATAATCATCCCTAAGTAAATTTAACCCCACATTTTGTACTATAGTGTCTTTGATTAGCTGTGAAAAATTAGTGTAATAAAATTAATGGTCCTAACCTTGTCTAATAATATATTTTTTCTTGTTTCTTCACAAAATTTTATGTTACCTCTCATATCCCTAACTAAGGTATATATAAATTCATAAAATATATTTATTTACTTCCAGTCAACCGATTATAGAGTATTAGCATGTAAAAATTTAAGTTAAGATTATAGTATGGATTTATGGATTCACACTTAATGGTGGTATTCAAAATCCTTAAAACCATGTGTATTAGGTTCTTCAATAATTAAATAGATGTTATATATTATTCCTCTATACTTTAAAATTGTGTTTTGTAATTAACATAGTAAGATAATCCCTCTTTCCTATTATACATCAGAGGGTCGAACTAGAGATAGTGTAGAACCTAGTGAACAAAATTTAAATTGATATATTTTCATCCAATAATGTGTTATATAATCTCATTAAAATGTATATAAGATAATATGATTTTATTTATCTGAATTATATATAATATAAGTCCTCTATAATTTTATGAGTTTCCCCTAATTACTTCACAACTTTTTTAAAATGCCTAATTGTTTTTTGTGTTGAGTTTCTAGGATATTTAGTCATATATGTTTAATGTAATTAATTTATAATGTTGAAATTTTTTTATATAATTTCCTTACATGTATAGGTTTTTATGATTTTATCTAAATATTTATCATTTTAAAGATTTTTTGAAAGGGTTATAACATTGTTAAATAATCCTTTTCTGGTGATCTTCCTATTAATGAATAGGTTGGTTGTTGTCTTGGGCTATAAATTTTGTAACTTATTATACCCCTTTACCCATTCAATAAATAAAGTCAATAGGGCTTCCCTAGCTCATTATACACTATTATCTTTCTCCATTTTTGGTTCATAAATTCTTAACTCATTCCTAATATATCTATTATATATATATATATATCTGTGTGTGTGTGTGTGTGTTAGCACTACCTCAAATCATGGAAGGAACTGATCCTTTATATAAGATCCTAGGATAGACTCGAAGTAGTTATGGAAAATATTGATCCTCCACATATTGGGAGTTACATGTAATTTCTAATCCTTATGTTTTATAGGATAAGGATGTGGCAGCTCAGTTAAAAATTACCATGGATATGGATTATGGTAGAGAAATGGAAGGAATGTATGGGTTGTTTAGGGTGTTAGGGTTGAACCTCAGGAAGGATTCCTATGTTTCCAAGTTAATTGGGAATCATAGTCCACATAGTTCGGGTATCCTATACAGTTTAATGTCATATGGTAAGGATGAAATTGAGTTAACATCAAGATGAAAATTTTAGGCTTGAACCACAATGAGGTTTCCTACATATCCCAGTTGGTTGGGAATCAATGTCCATGTAGTTCTGAGAGGCGATTTGGGACTAACACTTAAAGAGATAGGCCAAGAATATGGTGCATGGCCTACTAATTAAAGCTACCCAGGTGGACAAAAAATATATACAACCTTTATGTGGGGCATAACCCTCTCGATATACAGTGGCTTGAGGAAGGGACTATGATAGGAATAGATGATGGTGGATAATAATGTCTAGGAGGTGCACCTGTAGAAGGAGGGAAAAGGATTACCAATGGTTGTGATTGAACCACAAGGAGGCTTCCTACATACCATGTTTAGAAGATAGGGATCAAAACCCATGTAGTTCAGTAATTTGGGGCATACATGTGGTTAGAGACATGGGAAGCTGGTACTTAGGGATTACTATAGGGTGCATGACCATTGGTCCTGGAAGTGATAAGTTCTCCCAAGCAAAGTGTAAGATCTTACTAGGGATACAACATCATCAGCAAGGATCCCTCTCTCTCACTCCACCCATGTAAGACAGAACGACAATGGGGATTTGGTCAATTCTTTCCTAATATCTATACTAATCGATAAATCTTTCTGATTTATAGGATCCAAGACATAGGAAACCAATCACCCCACATCCGTAGATATAGGGGAAATTGGAACGTCAATGTGATAATCCCACATGAATCCACCTCTGACATGACATCATCCAATACCACATATACCAAGAACCCACACCCACTATCACCCTTAAAAACTATTCGGAGGAGGGTAGTTGAAGCTCTCGTCTAACGATAGAGGCTAGAGGGGGTCATTACCACATAGGACATGGCACTCCAGGACCTATAGTATTCTATGTCTCTTCATCACCATCTCCCACATGGTCTACACAAGGAGCCACTACTCCCCACTCAGTCATTCAACCACTTTGGGGGTATCTCCCCATAATGTTCCTATGACTCACTTCTCTATACTGATGAGGTAAGGGATATCTGATTCATCCTAGTTACAAAAACATCTCCGGGGCCACCAATAAGGGATCCCACTAGGACACTTCAATTCCACCAACTGGTCCCTCAGGATGAAGAATAGGTGGTCTACACCCCTACTCTATCATCCCCGGTCCAGATGACCCGACTCCAATATCATGTAAAATATTTGGAAGATTCCCATTAGGTGGGATAATATTCTATAGATCTAGTGGAACATGACACCCCAAGTGTTTTACACCAGATACCAACAATTGTAATGATGGGACTCATAATCACATGATCATGATCGACGCCACATCCACCCCACAGGCAGGAAAGGTTGACTCTTTTGGTCGTCGGCTCATCCAGAACCCATCATGAGTTGACCCATAAGGACGAGATACAATACGGAGGCCCTCTATATAAAATCTCCATCCAACATGGAGGACCTTCCTGTGATCTCATCAGCTCTAGCGTAGGTCCCCCACACTCCATAAACTGTCAAATCAGAGGTCCTCTCTGCTTTAGGAACCATAAAAGTGGAGTTCCTCCCCACTCCAGCAACCATCAAAGTTTTCTTCCACCTCACTCCAGCAACCATCAAATTAGACGTCTTGCAGTCCCCAGTAAACATCAAAGATTAGATCCTCCCTACTTCATTGAAATCCAACATAGCGGTCCTCCCCATTTCTAAGTTGATGAGTACAAATTTCCTCCTCATGATTCCACTCCCAACTAGGGAAGTGGTCATTTCCATGCTGAAGGAAGACACATGGATGTCCTCCCCATGTTCTCACCAGCTATAGAAAATTTCCTCCCAACTCCAGCACTCAAAACTACGAAGGTCCTCCCTTTTCATCCAGAAATCAGCACTGAGGTCTTCCCTATACCCATTAAATCCAACACTAAGGTCCTCCCTGTGTACCCTTTTAAAAATTACAAGGTGCTCCTCACACCTCTACTCACCAAGTAAAAGGTAATATCACCTCTCATACCAAACATGGAGTTCCTACCCATGATCTCACCAGCTCTAGCGGAGTTCCTCCCTGCTCTGACAACAGTCCCAGTGAAGGCCCTCCCTGCTTCGATGAAAATTGATACAAAGGTCATCCTGATGTAATGACCAACTCTAGTAGAAGCCCTCCCTACTCCAGCATCAACCCACAAGGGAATCCCCCATATTATGAATATTTACCCTTCAATGAAAAACCATCCCAAGGTAGAAGGGAAAACTATCACCACTAAAGTAATAACTCTAAGAAGTGAAAAGTTTTTGTGAATCTAGTCCAGATTTGAGATAATGAAGTAGAATGAAAGTCAATGATGGATGCTTCATCCAAATCCTTGGAATCCACGTATGGGGAAGGAATCAGATAGGATATTATTTTTATCCTAGAGGGTGAGATGCACTAGATCCCCAAAACACTCCACAGGTACATGCAATAAGAGTATGATTGGGTTCCCCTCTATAGTCTTATTATCCAGTCCTCTCTATCACCACTATACTCATTATCTACCACAAAATGAGATCACGTAGAGATATTATTGGGATTCTTAAATGAAAATTACCCACCAGATCTACTATCGACATCCATTGCCTTCGGAATTGAAGTGGTAGTTATCACCCCTTCCTATAAGGACATGATGATGTCGTTCGTATCACCTCTGAGAGATGGCCCAGTAAGCCTCATCATGTTAGATCACACACTATTTTCATCACAAGCCATCCCATAATCGCAAATGGTCTACATTAGTAATATTTCTAGTTACTCAGCGACCCCTAGTCAAAAAATGGGAGAACCAAGAGTTGTATCCCACTTCTCAATGAATAATCTTGTGGGAAACTCATGCCGTATATATTTTGTTCAAGATTTTCTGGATTATTTCTACTATAGACTTTGACATTATGAAGTCGCACATACAAGATGAGTCCATGTGTTTCTATCAGACCATCTGAATAATGAATTACCACCTCCACAGTCATCAGTTAGTCTATCCAATGAGTAAAGATCATACTGGAAAAATCATCCAGTAGTGTTGCATGGTTGAGTTAGTAGCACTTCACATGTCTCAACAACCTGTATCGCCTATTTATCACTAAAATCATCAGCAATGATTCCTTTATAGATTCACTATTTTCCATAGAATTATTAAATAAGAGACCTCATATGTGTAGATTTGTGGTTGGGGACAGTATGTAGTTATCCGCTATACTCCCAACCTGAGGAATCTAGACTTAATGGAAGACATCAAGGATATGCCTCTAGGAACTATTGTAGTAAACATTTTTTTCCCAGAGATACACCCATAAGCGGTCATCGGCATAAGATCTGATGGAGAGAACATTCCCCTCAAGGTAGCACAACATCAACTGGACTCCAAGTGTTTTTACTCACCAGTAAATGTAGAGTCTTGGCCTTTCAAATCCCTTCTATTCATTTCCCTTTGGTAAAAACATAAATAAAGGTAAGAAGCATATTTGAACCTCTATGTCCCCTAACACATTTGGTGCTGCATAAGAGATAGAGGTTGATCTCTCTATTTCTGCTTTAATCCAACGTCATTCCACAAAAAATACCTCATTTACATGTTCCTTATGGATTGTATTGCAAAGTAGTGCCCAGACTATGGTGATCCTTAATATAATCCTATGCCTCCTCCATTGGGGAAGTAGGGGGAAGTGTAGGTTCTTCCCGATCAGCTGCCTGATATTGATCTTGAAAATATTATACATCCTGAAAGGGTATAGATTAGAGCCTATGGTAAGAGATCACAGTATTTTTTACCCACTTCAAATGATATTTGTGAGAATCCTCCTCAAGACCCATATCAGTTCATTCCTTAATAATCCCCTTGGGTCATTCCTCAATCCACTCTCCAGGTTGATCCACCATTAGTTCTAGCAGTTTCTCTATAAGCCGATGAGCCTGCCTACTATTTTGATGATTCTATAAATGCATTATTGCTTAGGGATCCTCGATGAGATTTTAATCCCCTACTATATGATCTAATATAAAATCTCACTGCCTACCTAGAGGCTCTTGAGACCCGACTTGTGGTAATTCCACCTGATGGAAAGTCGTATCCAGCATAGGTAGATGACATTCAAGGACCACAGATTTTGGGAATCCCACATTAATCCCATTCAACAGGATTGTTGAACCTCTAAATAATTGGGAAAACTTCATATCAAGATGAGGATACATGCTGGTAATGCTATAACATCAAGAGGCCACCAAGATATGATGTTTTGTGAAAACATTGGAAAGGTCCACATTCTTCTGCTACATTCCACAAACCATAAGTACAATCACTAGTTGGGATGATATTCATAGGTAGTGTCTGTATCATTTCATCTCTACCGCCTGGATGTCAGTATTTAAAACTTCTACAAGTAAAATCAACATCTAAATTAGCGAATCGCATACATTGTCACTGAGTGGAAGGGAATCACATATTTACTCGACATGCCACTGAATTAGGAACATTTCTTAACAATATGTGAGTGGAATGTCAAGACTTAATTGGTCCAATTCCACATCATATATAATTACCCAGACTGATTTTGGGTTTTTCAAACTAGGCTCAAAGCCTAGAATAAGCCTTGTGGTAAGAGAAGCCAGTACACTCATTGCCTCCTCCAACTCCTCTAATAAGATCCACCAAGGTAAAGACTATCATCGTCAAATAGATATATTCCCCCAAGATTCTCAATTTGTTAAAGAAAGATCCTAACCCATAGCCTTGTCAAGAAAAATAGCCTCAATTTTTAGCCTTAAGCTCAGCATCACCCATTATAGAATCAGAAGATGCAACCACATAATGCACCACTACCACCAAGAAGGGACAATCAGGTTTCAACACCTCGCCAGGGTTCATTCCCCCTTTAGGTCTAGGCTCCCAAACATCCTTTCCTGGATAAAAGGAAACATACCTTCTCATTAGATGAATCTCGGGTTCCTAGTCATATACAATGTTCCGTGGATTAAGGTATTATGAAGTTGGAAGAATGAATAAATCCCACAGAGGTAGATAACACTGATCATCCAAACTACTACCCATATCACATAAACCTTGGAAATACTATAAAGCGATGTTATGTTCTAAAGGACAGGTTCCAAGACTAGGTTGATAATAATGTAGTCATATTGGTTCCTTCCCTAGCATAGGTTTCATGCATCTCTTCAAAGCTTGACAGAGATAGAGAACGTGAATGGAAGTAGGCCTCCAACAATGGTTCTCATAAGTATAAAGACTAGTTGGATCTTGATGAAGTTTCTTGTCCATATGGTATCATTCATTAATGTTTAAATCTTCTTGATCCTCGTGAATTCTCCCATCCTCATCCCCTATTCCTTCTATATCCACATATCTACCTTCTAATTCTTAAAACAGCATGTGTTGATGGTGATAGGGAGAGAAAAGACCCCCACTAATGTCGAAGCCATCTCAAACTCTCATTGACATCATTCCCCCAGAAATGGGAATCTACCCACAAAAATTCCCTATTATTGGAGGATTCCTTATGTGAGAATTAGAAGTATTCTTTAGTTAATGTCATCGAACTAGTTGAGCCTTAAATATTTCACAATGACGAGGAGCAATAGGCAGGACCTCCTAATGTTCCTGGTCGATGACATCATCAATGGAGTCGTGGTAATATGAATCTTCAGAATGAACAAGACAATGATTCCATCCAAGTTGTTTACGCTACTGATTCTAGGTAGAAAGATCAATGCAGAGCTCAACAAGACCATTCCTCTCATCCTATATCTTCAGGTTCACTACCACGACCATTCATACTACTCAACCAGGCATAGCCACTGTGACCACATCATGATCAGCCACATCCAGATTTATCTACACCTCAGTCATTCTATTGTCAAATAGGTATAATTTTTCATGGTTTATCAAGTGTCTAGTAGTTAATTAAAAGAACTAGACAAAATGCACCGGTTCAATGAGAAACACCCATCATATCACCAACCAAAGAAAAACCTCCTTCCTGTAGAAATATTCTCATGGAATAGAAGTATGATGTTCTCAATCACCTCCCCAGCATTCTTGAAAATATCTCAATACTTGAGCCTCTTTACCTGTAGAAAGATAAACGTGAAGTCCTTGTAGAGGACTTAAAGATTCCCCTCCATTTTGAGACATGTTAGCAACTCTAGATGGATTCCATGATGAGGAGTCAAGCAAGCAGAATGTTAATCCATTATATCGTTATCAGGAGAAGATAAAGCCTCTTCTATAAAAGGGAACATCCATCCACTTTATATCGCTAGTCAGTTCAACGGAATGGAAGTCCATTATTGCCTCTTCGACACAGGTTTTTGGATCAATCTCATCCTGAACCAGATGCGTTGCAAGATAAGACTGACTGAAGTAGATCTAAGTCCCTCTAGCCTAAAGATCCAAGGCTATGACAGGACCGAGTAGTGGACACGTGGAAAATTTCACTTAAATACCTAGTTTGGTAGCCTGATTACGAGCATTGGTTTCATGTTTTTCTCGCAAGATACCACCTACAATGTGATGATGGGTAAACCCTTGTTCCATCTACAAGCATAAATTCCCTCATATCACCAATACCTCAATTACACCATCAATGGTCGACTGGGTGAACTCAAGGTGATTCATAACCCTTTTCTTCTAGTGAAACCTACTATCTAGATGTAAAATATTAAAGGAGAAAGGAAAATGGGTTCAGAACAATGTGGTTGAGCACACTACTGTTATGGTTGAACCATGGTTAGACTTGGATAATGCTTTCATCCTCCTAATTCACTATTTGAAGGCTACAATTTCAAATATGGGACACACCATTATTGTTTCATAAAAGGGGTAAGTGTGTTCCTAGATATAAAGAATGTCAGAATATCACTTCAAACTTATACACAGATCATGAAGAAGTGATACCAGAACCCATTAACCCTTTCAAGTGTCATGATGTTTACCACATGGAAATAGTTTTATGCCATTCTTGCATGTTCTACCGATCTAGGTTGAACCAACACAATCCAACGCATCGCCACTACTTTAAAATCATTAATATTGCACCACTTGGTCAAATTATTAATGGAATTAGGTTGAAAGGCTTTGTTTCCATTATTTAAGTAGTGTATAAGTCTCCTATTAAAGATTCCACATCTTCCCAAGCAAGAACTAGTGTTCCCCCTAGATCTGTTGGCTTGGATGAACCATCTCCTCCTGCAGATTCCCCTACCTCAGATGATGAAGTGGATTTGGAATACTCTATACTCTCATTTGAATAAAGTGTCTCCACCACTGTCGATGTGTTGGTATAGGTGAATCATGGGGTTGGAGAAGACCCAAGGCTAACATAGATCAACATAGGTTTTCCTTCTGAGGAATAGTAACAGTATGTGGATTTCCTGAAGTAGCATTCAGATGTATTTTATTCAAATTAAGATCAGATGCCAGAATTAGATCTTCAAGTCACCTTCCATGATCTCCATCTCTCATTGACTCATTGAGGGTTTAAACAACCTCCTAGAAAAATGAACCCCTTTGACGGTGACATGGTTGATGTTAATGTAGATAAGCTCGTCAAAACCAAATTCCTCAAAAAATTGTAGTACCCCAGTTGGTTTGCGAACATCGTTCTTGTTAGGAAAAAGAACATACATATTAGAGTCTGAATGAACATTTTGGATCCCAATTGTCACTATTTGAAGGAAACATTTTTCATTTATTTGACGTAGATATTGATTGATTATACCTCTATATTATAGGATCATTCCTTCTTGGATGGGTATTTTAGATACAATCAAATCCAAATGGCCCCTAAATATGAAGAGTTCATGGCCTCTAGAGAACTGCATGGGACCTTATATTATAAGGTAATTATCTTCAGTCTGAATAATACAACAGCCACCTCTCAGCATGTCATGCACTAGATCTTCAAACTGATCCACTAGATGCTAGTGGAATTCAATGTGGAGAATTCGGTGGTCAAATCTGACCAACATTTAGACCATCTCATTGATATTAAGAAATTTTTTAGCTTCCTCCAGTAACACCATATGAATATGAACCCCATGAAGTGTTCCTTCCATGTTACATCTGAACTGTTTCTCATCTTTGTTGTTAGATATAGAGGCATATCGATCGATTTAAATAAGTTTATAGCTATCATTGGGATTCCTCCTCTGAGAAACCTTCATGAGCTTCAAGGATTACAAGGCCACTTATCCTAAATATGCTACTCCATCACAAATAATTTTGGAAAGTGTAAGACATTTTCCAAAATCATTATGGATGTTGTCATATAATAATGGAATTCAATGTTCCAACACGCATTTGATAAGATCAAGAAATTCCTACTATAGTCTCTGGTTCTGATGCCATTCTTATTCAGGAAGTCACTGGTCCTCTATATGACCACCCTAAAATGATCCCTCAGTGCCATTATCACTCAAAACCCAAAAGGATAGAGAACATTTTACACTATCTCAGTCATATGCTCCTCGACACAGAGACCAGATATTCTTCCATCGAGAAGAAATGCCTCCCACTGGTTTTTACAGTGATGAAGTTGTGACACTATCTGCTGTATCAGGAGATATAACTAGCATCCAATGTGGATCTGTTAAAGTATATTATAAACCACCCCATGTTGACATGTTTTCTAGCTTGGTGGCTGGTGATCCTTCTACAGTTTTACATCAGATTTATTCTATAGAAATCTATCTAGGATCAGGAAATGAAAGATTCTTTGTCCACCCATCCAACCCCCATAGAGTAGTCTCAAGATCTTGATTTTCTATATGAGTCCATCCTCTCAGTGGAGTAGTTTTTCCATGCTATAAGATTCATTTTGATGGTTACTCACAGAACCCAATCTGTATAAGGTTCAATGATTCCCGACTCTAAATAGTAGTCCTGGGAATTGTCTTAATCACACCTACATAGGCTGTATTACCCTATTTTTTGTTATTATCAAAAGGCTGCACAAAAAATGAGTTATATTATTAGTCTCTCATTACTTTTCTCAAGCTATCTCTAGAAATTGATTTTCGCCACCAACATGTGATGGGAGACTCTGAGTTATTCATCACGTAGCTCAACGGTGACTATGTCATTAAGAATATAGATCTCAGGCCCCAATAAGAGTGCACTCACAAATTGATGGCCCAATTCCCTTCTTTTACAAAGGTCACTCATGTTCCTCAACTACAGAATAGTCAATTTGATGCCTTGTCAGTCTAGTCGCTTCTCTCACAAAGCCTGTCCAAGAAGACTTAACCATACATGTGTCAAATGGAAGGGTCATCACTCCCGTAACTCTGGACAGTGATGAGAATCAATAGATATGAAATCTTACTACTATTTCTTCCACATCAATACCTCTAGATCCCCCTATTTTAGTATAATAGACCTATGATTGGAAAACTCTTTTCATTGAGTACCTATAGTATGGAAACATCTGATATAAAATGTCTTAAATGAGTGAGTCTGTCTGTGTGTAGCGTAGTGCACCCTCTAGAGTTGTCCTAGCCTTGAGAAAATCCTATTAGTGATAGTTTGATGTGATTATTCTCTATTTTATTCAAGGATATGATATCCCCCAGGTTATAAAATAAGTTCATTCTGGATTTTGTGGATCTCATCAGGAAGGTTTGAAACTCTTCCACTAGATTCAAAGGTTTGGATACTTTTGGCCCAACAAGGTCTATAAATGTATCACGTTTTCCAAGAGATTCCATGCATGTCATATCCATTCCCATATTATGCATCAACCGCCTAAGCACTTCCAAGTTACCAAGTACTCTTAGCACTTGCTGGTCGAGGGGATTAATGACGTTGGACCATATCCAACAACAACAGTTTTCTAGTGTAACTTCAATCTAACTGTAACAGATTTCTTTTCTTAGTGAGTAGTGGTGATTCTTCTCAAGGAAGTCGAGGACCATTCTACTATTGAGTATGTGATCTCTAATGTAATCCATTTTTTTAAAGTCACTCCTGTTATTCTCAATGATAATAGCACCAATGTCTAAGTATCTAATCTAATGAAATTATATACCAAGTTCATCATCTAGTCTAACCATACATCTCATTATAATGGGACAAAAATTGAACATATTGAGGCATTCAACATGACCATCTCCAACATTCTATAGTATTCGGAACTATAGAAGGCATTTTTTGGTACTGTAACCTCCAAAACTATTCATCCATCTAGACATTTGGGCCACAGGTTTGGTCCACGGGTCCTGCAAGGCTTTCAGACCACCCAAGGCCTTCAAGCCAGTTGATTCTCAAGGCCTTCGGGCCACCTTAAGTCCTTGGGGTCACCCCAAGGCCTTCGGGACACATGAATGAAGATGTACTAGTTTGACTAGATGGAACCAAGCTTCAGATAAGGATTTAGTGCAGTCTCATTCACTTGAAAATAAATAAACTGATTTGGAAGAATGAGAGGGCATGGCTTTGCCATCGATATCGGGCATGTGTACCTTTGCATTGGATAGCTAGCTGACCAGCCCTGTGAATGTGGAGTTCTGATTTCATGACATATGTTGGGGGGAGAAGATCCAAGTGTATTTTCTAGTTGAATCCCTCTAAGACCTAAGGGTCATGTAATTGTCTCTAACCCTTTAGTCCTTGTAAGGTTTCCCTCTCACCCCTTGAAATGCGGATTATCAAAATAATAATAAAAATGATTCCCTTCGGTCCATTCCATCCGACATTACTTCACACAAATTTCTATCACTAGCAGACATCTGACAAGATAGATGAGTTCCATATAATAGAAATTGAAGGCCTCAATTAGAATAGGCTATACGCCTTGCACAATATATAGAGGAACCAAAACCGAATATCTATATCTTTTAAAAAAAAGTTCATCTTTATTCCTCCTAACAAGGTGACACCGCAATAGCTATAAGGATGCCAATGAAACCTATCTGCAAGCCTCCAAAGTTAGAGCCCATATGAAAAGGACCTTACATAATGCACAAGGTTTACCCTAATGTTTTATACTATTTGGTCACCATGTATATGGATCATATCAATTCTCCAACCAATTCCATGTTCCTCAAGAAAAAATTTCCACAAGAGCCCTATGTTCGAGTTGTATGACATAAAACCACCCAGCACCCTACTCCTTGTTACATGACATTAAACTATAAGACTCCATCCACATATTGTTTTTATGATTTTAAACTACATAACGACCCTCATCCTAATCACATGATGAAAAATTTATGATGCACCATACTAGATTCATGAAGATAAATTTCATAACAACCTCCGTCCTGGATTTATGACAATAAACTGCACAACACCCCGATGTCCTTAGCTGAGAGGACAATCACCTTTGGCACGGGCCACTCACTTTGAAATCTTTCAAGAACTATATATGGCTTGATTTCAATTCTCATGGGGTATGTAATAATTCCTAGACATATATTTTATATTCTATCTACAATTTCCTATAAATCGTTGAACTCTCAGCCTAAGATTCTCATGGGAGTGAATGGTGTGGAATTGGGCCTCTTAGGTCCTCATTCGCATTGGGTTATAACTGATAAACCATGTAACCCCTTGGGAATACTCCTCCTGAACCTCGTCTTTGCCATATGATATTAAATTTCATGAAACTCCATAACTACTTATGTATTTATTCACATTATTATGGGATATGTAGGAATGCCTGAACATTTTTTCTTCCGATAGAGCCCTAGGTTCATCAAACCGTTTAGCCTTTTTTCCTCCACTGTGGTCCACTCTCTACAAACTTAAATAGGGAGTTCAAGTCTGAGGATCATGACTCTAAACTGTATTCATGTCTCCCTACGAATGAGTGTTATGGAAATAGGCCTCCTTGGTCCTCATTCATGATGGTTTCATCACATCATTTTGATATGTATATCCATTGGAAAATCACCCAATGTTCTAAGATCTAAGACGATAAACTCGAAGCCCAAGTCTAGTCATTATGATTTTAAACTATGCATATACCATCTTTTGGAATGCACAGTGCAACATAGACTTATAGTGGTCAAATTATATGTATCCCATTGAATGGAATATCTTTAGTCATCCTGGAATCATGAAAATAAACAATGTTTCACTCAGTTTCCTCACCACATGACATTAAAATACATGGAACTGAAGAACTATGTGCATCTTGATTAATATCCTTATGGGGTGCGTAGAAATGCCTAAACATTTTTATCATTGAGTCCAGCACCAGGTTAATTGAAAAAATTTTACCAATCCCAATCCTCTCTTCATTTAGAACTATTACAATATTGTTCCATTCCCAAGAGATACCTTAAGTAATTGTTCTTTGAGAAGGATTTTGAATCCCTCTTGATAATATGCCTCATTGTCATTCCCTATTGTAGGATGGTGTAGGTCCTAGAGTATTGGATTATGTATGGACATTCTTTAATTCCATATCCATGATTCATATAAACATTTATTTGGGTCTCCATCATCTTTCACATTTAATGTCACCTCCCAATGGTATGGTTCATGGCCACATGTCCAACAACATATAATATTTTGAATGAAATTTGGAGACAGGCCCTACGTTTCAAACATGGTCAGCGGTCGACCCCCATTTTTTTGTTCCCATACTATTTAATGTGATATAGATATTATGTTTCAAATAAGGTCATTAGTTATCCTCCATCATCAAACCACCCTCAATGTGTCCCAAATATTTCACATTGTGATTCACATATATTTCCACCTCCTTAAGTTCAAGTGGTACTCTAACACCCTCAGTGTTGCTCCTCTATTCACCTTTGTTCATTGATTATGTCAGTCAGAATGATTGGTACATCCTTAACTATAATTCTCCATTCCTATGTTGCGCACTTCCATGTGTCATGTAAATCATCTTTGATCCTTTTTTCCCACACCGAGCATGGTTCATGTTTGATTAGAATTATTGGTAGTGTTTTTCTCACATGGAAGAGCTGCATGATCTCATGGTCCAAACTCTATGGTCATAAACTATGATTTTATATATCTAGAACATGATGTTAAACTTAGAACCCGAGTCCAAACATTATTACTTAAAATTTCTCATTGGTTTTCCTAGAATATTTGATTTGTATCATGGTCCTCTTTGAACCTCATCCATGTCCGGTAGCCTTATAATACCACAAAATATATTTCCACTTTGAAAACCTCATCCCTACGGTCTGAACTCTAAGACCTTAAACTAAGAGTTAGTGTCCTTCGTATGACATTAAACTATGATCCTACCATGAACAAGTTCAGGATAACCCAAGATAAATGTCAGATTCTTTGACTGCCTCAACATATAGTATTTCCTTTCTAGAGTTGGTCTTATACCATTTTCTGTTTGAGAACTAGGTGCTTCTTTATTACCATCCTTATCTGATATGTAGTGATGCTCATAAATTTTTCTTCAGAACCATCCTCAGTTTCATTAACCTTTTTGGTCCTCCAGCCCTATTTACGGTCCAAGCATTGGGACCTCAAGATTTATTCCATTCGTCTTAATTTTTTTTTGCAACATTTTATCCTCTATGGACAAATTCATGTCAGGTTATACCTCATGTGTATTATATGAATACCCTAAGGCCAAACATTCTCCATACTCTAAGAAACATGAATCTAAACTATCATCCATAGTCTGTGAAATATGAACATAAACTATTTTTTCACACCCAGTTCTAATTCTCAATTTATAATGCACCCTTACCATAATTTTACTCTTTCTGGGTTTGGGTTTCCACTATATTTCACATCCAAATGGACCCCCTAACTGTGATGGTCTCTAGAAACTTTTTCTCACCCCTCATCTTGGGCCAACGAACTAATGTATTTCCAACAAAAAAAATGAATCCTATATTTTTAATATGGTCAATATATGATTTTACATTTGTATGCCCCATCTTTGACTGGTGAATTGGTTAACCTGGCATTTTGAACATGGTCAATAGTGGTCCTTCCCATCAGTTTCCCTTTTCATAATTCAGATATCGGAGGTTTTTATTTACATTCTCCCCACAACCCTCTATTGTAATGGAACTCTATCAACCTTAGTTTTTACCCTCCATGAATCTCTTCACATTGAGTGGAACTGTCAGTGTGTTTAGGATATTCTCAACATGAAATTTATTTACCCTTATTGTACTCTACTCAGTATGATTATGAAAAACAAACATCACTCCTTGTTTCCCACACTGAGCATAGATCACAGGGTCTTAGGAGTCCTGGTAGGGTTTATACACATATAAAAGAGATTCAAAAAACTTGTGGTCTAAAATCTATGACCTTAACTATAATTCCTTATGTCCAAACTATGTGACCTTAAACTATGAGCTTCTTCATGGTCATCTTGGGAATGTGTTGTGTAGAATTGATCTTTCATGTCCTCATTCATGCTGGATTATAATGTTTATTCCATGTGATTAACTTATAAAAAATCCTCTCCCCATCATCCTCATTTCATGATGATAAACTGTGTAACACTTTCTGAGTCCATGAATTACGACTTTAAACATTATGCAGATCTCTTCTGGATTGTTTTTATGGTCTGGTACCTCCTTGGTCCTCATTAAAATCAAGTTTTCTAGGGCACCATGATAAACTCATCCTCTTGAATCCATTTATCCCTATGGTCTCAACTTTATGTCCTCAAAATAAGATCCTACAGTCTAGGTAATGTGGCCTTAAAATATCCTCATCTAGTCAAATAATTATGAAGTCAACCTATTTATATCCCCTAGAGTTTAATCATCATGACTCTAAAATTATGCATGATATCCAGTATGCATGAATTTAAACTATGCAGCATTTATGGTCGTTTCTACACTACCTAAAAATGCATGCACCCACATCTTAGACACAATACATTAAATTGTGTTACAATTATCATCCTGGCAGCACAATGAAAAATTGAATAATGTCATAGTGTTCTTGCCCGGGAGATCATCACCCAAGTCAATGGTCATTTTCCATACCATATGAAAGAACTATGTATGGATTGATTCACATCCTAATAGTATATGTGGTGATTCAGGGAGTTTTCATCCTGGTATAACCCCTAAAAAGTAAAATGAATTAGAAATAAAAATAAAAAGAGGTATATCCCCTCTCTTTATTCATGGCATAGACATATGCAAGGAGATTAACCAAGAACTATGTATGGTTTGATTTCTGCCCTCACATGATACGTAGTGATGCATGTGTTCAATCCTTAGACTCATCTGTGATGTTTCCATTCATTGAAATTAGATCACATTCATCCTCAACACATGATGTTAAAATGCACGGGATCATAGAACTATATGTTTATTGATTCCTACCCTCATAAGATACAAAGAAACATTTAGACACTTCATCTTTGGACTCATCCAAAGATCCATAACACCTTTTTAGACTTTGGTATCAGTCTATTCGAATAATAATGACTTTAAACTATATGAAAGTCTTCCCTACTATATTGGATGTGGTGTTGGGACTATTTGTTCTCATTCATGTCTAGTTTCTTATAACACTACACTACACATCCACTTGATCTACCATATGTGGCCCAAATTCTAAGAACATAAACAATGAGAATTACTGGGAAAGTGTGGTGTCACTCTAGGCCCTATTTGTCTCATTCAAGATGATTTAACTTCCTCTATTTCACACAAATATCATATGTATATACATCCATTAGTCCATGCAACACAACATTCAATAGTTGGCTAGTTTCCAAGAAGTATGACCTTAAAATATGTGCACCGAAAAATTCAAAAAATGTTAAACTTTTTATGCATCATTCTCCATGTACGCTATTAAAATATGTGTTCTTCGTCCTTATTTTCTATGACATAAAACTATAAGGCATATCGAGCCTCGCCTGAGAGGTTTTATCCCATGATGTTATTCATCCACCCAAGTATTCACATCTTTAGCTATCACTCGACATCCAAGATAATGATCCCCTAGGTATTTGATCTTTGTCAATACTAATGTTCCTACACCAATGTGCATTAAACCATGGGGGCATAATTCCAATAGTGTTAGAAACCATTTGAGAATTCCATCACTCCACTTCCATGATTTTTGTTCCCTTTATTTGGATCCTCATCCTATTTAAAATATTAAGGGACCCCTAGTGGATTGGTGTTTGGCTACCTAGCTTAACTACCATATGGTGACAACTCCCCAGATGACTATGGACAACAATTCGGGACAGGTCCCATATTTCGAATGTGGTCAGCAGTCAACCCTTTTTTGTTTTTCCCCACTTCAAGCTAAGAAATATGGATGTTGTGTTATCATACATAGTTAGTAGTAATCCTATATTGTGATGTTGTACCCATTGTGTTTTCAATTCTGGGTATAGTAATTCACACTTCTCATTCTCATTTGTTCGAAAATATTATAACACATCTATTGTTATCTCGTTCGTTCACTAGGCACATTAGAAAAGGGAAATCAGTTGTTCTGAGGGTCATATTACCTATTTATAGCCTCTCTCATCCTAGAAACTCATGGTGGTTAGTAACAAAAATTATACACCATGTATTCAATGATTATGTAGAACCCTCATACAAAGAGGATCATTATGTGATTGTCACTTGCTTCTCAAGACGAGAATGACCCACGTAGGATTATGGATTGATCTATAGTTATTTCACTAATATGATAGAGATTAAAGAATTTAATAAAGAATAAGTGTGTTCATTAACACAAATGTATCAAATTAATGATTTAATGTTTCATTCATTTGAAAACAAAATGCATCCCCTATGGATGTGCCCCATAAATGGAGATCTTCATCTCCACTTCGCACTGCCATGTGACCTCTAGGTTACCCTATTATCAACTGGGCTCCCTTCCCTCTCCATTTGCCTTAGTATAGAGATCATCATCCCTAATCAACACCTAGTCATGTTCATCTTTGAGGTCATTCACTTGACATATCTCTTACTTCAACTACTGTTGGCCCTCCAGCAGTTGGACATTCAGTCGTATGACAAGTTCTGATTGATTGTTGACAAAATATTATCCATTGTATATCTTCTCTATTAGGAATTGGATCTCTTATTTATCCTCTTGGAGTTTACGAAAGTTTTTTTATTTTTTCTGGCACCATGAGGAATCTAAGTGCTAACTTATTTCCTTCATCTTCTCAGAAAGATAGTCACGAATTGACATGTGAAAATTGTGAGAGTCTACCCCTCCGGTGCATATGTAGTGTAGCCATCAGTGGAGTGACACCATTTGGCTAACCCATTATACTTATGAAGAAACAAAGAAATTCTTGATGCACTTCCATGCCCTGTGTTTATTTATGAAGATTTCCTTAGCTGCGTTAGAATTATAACCATCTTGCTCCTCTTGGTCGAAAGGTTAATACTCTTGAAATGCAGACAAGATTTTAGTAGTGATGCCATCCTCTGGAATCATTTCATATGGATCTGGATCCTTTTTGTGTGGTTGATATTCACCACTTGATCCCACCTCAATAAGGTTTCCCCTATGGTCCTCTTCAGTAGCACCCCTAATAGCCACAATTGAACAATTACCAGAGGTTGTGGCCTGGTCAACTAGGACATCTGTCTTTATATGAACTCGCACCCTTGTTAGGAAATGGGCCTTAGGTCCACTATCCATTATAACTAGTATATCACTCACTTCTCTAAGAATTTTTTAGAAAGGTACCATATTAGTCAATCTAATTGCATAAAAAACTTATGACTCTATGAGGTAGGGAACTTACAGAGGTCAAGCGATGGATACTCATGATCTCAACATTACATCATTAGTATACCAGGATGTGCCCCCCCCCCCCCATATATGATTAAGGACCACAAAGGTTACAAAGATTCCACCTTGGCCTCCCCAGCACTACTAGACCCTGCAGCTTCTATTTCCCTAGACACAGGTCCCAGTGATTAGTTCTCTACCCTCGTTTCCAAACCTCCATCCCCACAAGAAGGGGTCTCTTGTGAAATATTCTCTTGTACCGAACAGATGTCAGTCAAAAAATTCAGATAAACCATGAGAGAAGTTGTAGTATATAATGAGTTAATTCCTAATTCTGCATATTCAGTGAATCCTTCCAAAAAAGACTCCTCAGAGGATACAACATCTCATTCCTCAAGGGGACTCCCTTTATCTTCATCTTCCCCCATGGAATCCTCTAATTTCTCGAGTAAATGAAAGTGCACCTCTAGCTCAGCAGCTAACAGTTCTGGAGGATAGGTCAGGACTAGCAGCACCATCACTCTCTTTGACATTGGAAATGCAGCATATCTGCAGTGCACTAGGTCCTCCAATTCGACCACAAACCACTCCCCTTCCCTCTAAGTAACAAAGAAACCACTTTGGACATAACCAATATCAGCTAGTTCCATCCCAACTAGGTTGATATGTTTCCATATCTTGTTGTTGTAAAGGAACTACCAGCTGACATCCCTCTTTCCCACACCTTAGGATAGAAAGAAACCTTGGGAATGTCCATGTAGCACAGTAACTTCCTATGAGCTTTGGGAGGTACCCAATGAAACCCTCTTGAAGGTTCCCCTTCTTCCTGAGTTCCTTCAACTAGTGTTATCAATCCTCTTTCCTCCTTGTCCAGTGTAGACCACTGAACCATTGGCTCTACTTATATAGTTCCTCTAACATGAGGTGTGTCATCCCTAATAGGATGACTCCCTCTCCTCACCATTAAACCTCAGACTTGATGTATAGAGGAGACTTCATTGTTGGTCTGGATTGTCCACTCCTTTAGCATTACTCCAAGATAGGAATCTTTCCAGCTCACCACATATTCATGGACCAGTTTGAATAAAACAATGGGTGGTGGTATATAATTCAAAATCATTCCATATTCATATGTAAACATGAAACAAAGCTACCTCATCACACATTGGTGGACTTCATGATATACTCCCAGGTACACGTTTGGGGTCAGCCTCTACAGACACCTGAACTTCCCCAAAAATTGGTGTGGGTGTACTATTCACATATTAGCTCATGGTCCACCCTCGACACCAGCATTATGCCTCCAAAGGCCAGTAGATATGACCAATTTCCTTCAGTTCTCATGTCATCATCAGTTACCACTTATGTCAATAGGGTAAATGAGTGAAAGGTGAATAGATCTACTTTTCCAATCTTGTTGAGCAACGATATAGATCTCAACCTGAATGAGAAACACCCCATGATATTCTGAATCAATGGTTGAAAAAAATCGAGAAGGGATATAGGATATAGACATTCATAGCCTCCCATGTGTGTTGCTACCCAATTGTATAGAAAGTGAAGTGGTCGGCACACGCTTTGTGGCCCCTCTCTCTCATTGATATACCAGAGCACCTTATATATCTTTCCTGGCACCAAGATCCCAAGATTGATTCATTATCTAATTTTTGGTATCACCTCCATGATAAAAGTTTTTGGTTGTGCTCGCATATTCACATCTCTCTCTAGAAACATCCACCAACAAAAAATCACCACAATGAATCTAGTTATCCTTAATATCATCCATTAATCAGTTTTAATATAGTATCCCCACAATTCACACTAGTTATCCTCCAGGATATGCTATTATGAACCTTCTGTGCCTCTCTATGCCCCTCTCAGACAAGTATGAGGCCTTGTTAGTAGCTTCATGGGCCACGCTTCACCCTTAGCCAGAACCATTACTGGTAAATTCATTAAATAGTCGAACCAATGATTAAAGTGGACATTTATTATCGTTTACATATCCCTATATGTACCTATAACCAGATTAAGTAGTTACCTCTCCATATGTGGCATCTTCTCTTCTTCCTCCTAAGCATTATACATGGGGATAAACTCGTCATACAAGGCCCATGAATTAGGATACCAAATATATGATCGAGATCCCATAGGCTATTGTCAACCTCCCTAGGGTGAAAATGGAAGGTATAAGTATCTTCTGACTATATACTCAGTAGTTATGAAATGATGTCCTTAAGATGATAGACATGGAACTGGGAATCCCATTTCACTTCACACAAACCCACTCGCCTCAGAACCATCCCAAACTCTATAAAGGATGCACATGCTTAGTAGGCCTAGGCTCATTCCCCTGTGAAGTTTTCATCCAGTCACATATCCAAATAGTTCATTCACCCTTTATTTAGGTTCCCTAACTCCACCTTAATGATTTTCTTATTGATAGGGTGATGTTTCTTCCTCTAGTGGTTTCCCATCGACATTGTTGAGGTGATTGTAATGGTAATCCGTTTTGATGGGGGAGTGAACCCTCACAATGTGACCACAAACTACCATGTAACATTGGTATTTCCGCAGGGTAGTTTTGAACCAGTAATCTAATATGTACTTACTTTCATCCTGGATGGAGACATCATCCCTCAGACCGAATTCATAAAAGGGTAGCTACTTGCATAGTGGATAGTCCTTCAGCACTTCTAAATGTATCTCCAATAGAAATTCATGATCTTAATGGGTCTTTTCATACTCCCTAATCATGATATTTTTCATCGTATCTTCCCTTAGAGTAGCATCTACAAGGACATCCCAATTAGCTTCCTGATCAATCATAGATTTATGAATTTTACGATTTTCTTAAACCTTTTTGTGAAGTTCATTCATGAAGCAAGTTTGTGAAGACCCAGATCATGGATTTGTAGTGGACTCTTCATGTATCATGGGGTAATGGAGGATAGTGATGCCCCAGTTCACTAAGCAGTGTTCAGGGAGTAATGGTCTTAGGAACCCAGTTTATGAAGATCTATTTTCAGGTTGGATGGATTCACAAAATGAGATCTTAATAAAAATTGTTTGTGGAGATCCATTACAGATAATGGTCCCCTCATGCTCTATTTATATATGGTTGGAAATTGGGCTTTGTGACGGTCTTTATTCCCAAAATATTCATGGCACTCTGCACCATCACGCATCCCACACCCTTCATCAAGAGTTAGCTTCATGAGAACCCTAGTTTTTCAGTGATTTACACTCAAAATATAACCCAACTTTTCCCATCAGCTCCCATTCCGAGTGGGGAATTTTCTGGTTCCAAAATTTGTGCTCTTGTATAGGTTAAGGAAATCAATATCCATTGGAATGCATCCAAGCACAATGGCCAAAAATTCACTTAGGGGTTTTTCATCATGAAGCTGCTTTGAAAAGGTATCTTCCATTGTGAACACATTAAATTGAAAGAGGCAGACAGACTTGTGAGTCTGATGTTTCCAATGAATGCATAAAATTTGGGACATGGATGACTCTACGAGTCTAATGAGCCCCACGACCACTTTAAAGTCCTAAGATAGAAATCTCTGCGAGTTCGATAGCCTACTCTTCATCGCAAAGGTCATTTTTTTTGTTTTTCAGTGAACCACCAAACTTTGTGACGCACCTTAAACAGTAAATACCACGCTTCTCCCACCACAAACAAATTTCTACCATAACCTTTAGACATTCGATCTCCCATTTCATGAAGCTCTCAAGCACCGCAAACCTGATAGAAAAATGAATCACCCTGTGTACTAGAGCATCGCTACACACACTTTACATTGTTTATATTCCCCCGAACCCATGGTAGGGATTCCCTTAGATAAGGAATAATCCCTTCATGGAGGAGGAATAATCTTCGGGGTACTTGAGGCTTAGTAGAGCATTAAGACTTCGTAAAGAACTCATTTTACAACACATAGATTTTTTCCAAGGGAGGGTCACTCTAATTCAAGGAGATCTTATCTTCACAAAACCCCGAACATCCGTGAATCACCTGAGCTTCATGAATCACCTCTTGGTGGGGCCCCCTACTTCATGAGACCCTCTTATGTGTGTCCCTACAGGCTTGTAATTTGTGGTTTCTTGGTCCCTCATTTGGCGTTCCTTGTTTCTCAACCTTACCTATTAAATTTTAGCATAGGTATGATAATTTATTTTTCATTTCAGCATAGCTACACTAACATGGAATACGCAATTGACCAATACACCACCTTGATCTCATCCGACATTGTTTATTCCTTCCCTTCCCCTAGTGGGGGTTGGTATCAGATTGGTAAATCCAAGGGGTGATGAGTGAGTTCCCCCACATCCGAGTTACAGGACGTTAAACTGTTAAGCACCAACATCATTAGAACAAGATGTTAAACTATTATTTATGAATTTATAGAAATTTTGAGAGGATCATCGAGAAAATATGCATCAGATCCCTCCCATATCCCTCTTACTTAGGGCTTTTTCTACATGTGTGCCTTATAAAGTCTCCACATTAGCCCCAAAAAACCATTAATAAGGTGAATTGTGTATGGATATTATGGAACTAGCTCTTCCTTATATCTAATGAGATCATCCTCATACATCAATATGTCCTCTTTGATATGCTTCCATGCATAATCCCCACTCCATCCCTTACTAATGCATCTTTAGGGACACAACCATTTGGTCTACTAATTCATCTTGTTTCTCACACTGAGTATGTGTCATGTAGGGTAAGAAGTTATTCGAGACCATGAAACCCTTATTCTAGTTTTCCTAAAATCATAATCTCTACACCATCATCTCACTAACTATGTGTATTTTGATCCCTACCTTATAAATAGGGTATATAAGAATCTTCCATGAGGTTCAATCCCAAATGATGGTAAACTTAAGTGACCCTCTTAGGGGTGCACCTCCTTTATCCACCCTTAGTGGTGTCTATATCACCCTTCACATGGGCCTGATCCTTGGGTAGAATCCCAATTCCCCTCTCTAAACTACGTGGACTTTGATCCATGTATTCTAAATAGGGTACGTATGAAGCCTCTATGAAGTCCAAGCCCATCATCCATATATATATTGATCACCTCTAGGTCGTATCCCTAATAAGATCATGTCCTTCACCTAGAAGACCTTAACTATTCTAGGCTTAATGGGAACCCACCCTGGAGTATGCCTCAACTTCTACCTTCATGGGATGCTAACCATTCAAAAGCTCTGAATTGCAAAACGACATCACTTCATGGGATGCTAACCATTCCCATCATGTTCCTTCCCTCAAGCCACTATATATCAAGAGGGTCATGACCCACCCGAAGGTCACATATTCTTAGTATCCACATGGGAAGCATTAATGTGTAAGCCCCACACCAATTTCTTGGGATGTATATTCTAGTGTAAGTCAAAAAACTCCTCTTAGAACTACATGGAATTTTATTCCCAACCAACAGGGATATGTAGGAAACCACCCTGAGGTTCAAGCCCAAAATCGTTATCTTCACATTGGTTCACTCTCATCCTAGTTGTTTAATGTTAAAATACATGGGATACCTGAATTACATGTACTTTTATTCCAAACTAACCAGGATATATAGGAATCCCCCATAAGGTTCAAGCCCATCACACTCAACAACCCATCCATTCCACCCATTTCTCCTACTTCATCCATATTCATCCTAATTTTTTCCCTGGATGCCACATCCCAGTATGATCACACCATTCATCATGGAAGCTCCTATGAATAAGCCAAATCCATATACTTCATCAAGTTACCCTTATACTAGTGATACAATGTCATCCACCTGCGTAGTCTTAGTGCGTAAGCCCCACACAATCTAACCAGGATATATCCTCTTGTGAAGGGAAGTCTCAGTGTGTTAGCCCCCCTCCACCCAATGAACTATGTGGGTTTTGATTTTTGAATTCATAACAGGGTATGTATAAAGCCTTTTGTGGTTCAATATCATCCAATTTTAAACCTTGGTGTCCCCCTTATTGGAAAATACCTCCCTAATCAATACTCAGTGGTGTATAGATCAGCCTTCACGATATGAAATCTTCCTTTTATGGGACAAACCGTCGTGCTTCCATCCTCATTAATCATTCTGATCTATCCATCTGGTAATCCTTCTAGGTGATCCCTCATAGGTATTCACCTATCTTATCCAAAATCATATGTTTTCTAATCAGGCCATTCCATCCCCACAAGACATTAAACTCGTGTCCCTCCATCTCTTCTATATGTTAAACTTGTATCCCACCCCTTGGTAAACATAGAATGACGAGGAAAACCTTAGAAGACATAAATCTGGCATAAAATACCCTAAAATCAATATGGGATGCTTTGGGATTCTTCACCCTCTAGACTCCCTCTTATAAGGGAAAATACGATGTACCAATGTTCCAGCATCTAAACATTCCATCAATTCCCAATGTGACTACTCCCCTGACCGAAGGATGCTACCATGGCTTGACCCCATTGAATTTCCAGATAGAAGCAATGTAATTTAAAAGCATCCATGAAGAGATGGAAGTGGGATTCATTTTCATGAAAAATTTATTAATATATATAAGGAAGACCTGAACTATGAGACAAATTCTATGGAGGAATACACAGAATGAGGGATCAAGATCCAATATTCATGTTTCTATCAAGGAGAAAACATATATGAAGAAGTTTTGAATGATTCATGCCTATGGAATGTGGGAATTTATGGTAAAATGCACCATCAACAAGAAACCAATTTTATCTATGGAATTTCACCCTGGTGTAATGAATCAAAAACATATTTCATTAAACCCTCAATGTTTATGATATTCTCTTATTATTGGGGTGAGTCTGAGGTGTTTTAGAAACCCGAACTAAGGTTAATAGGGTAATAAACGTACTATCATTATATTAAATGTTGGTTTTTGTTTTGGGATGTTATTTATTTTATTTTATTTTTTACTCTATTAATGTTGTCACATTTTCATAATGTTGGAGTGTTTAGTGTTTATCACATGAATGTTGTTTTATAATTTGTAATTTTCTCAATTTTCCTTATTACATTCTATATAACAAAATATGTTTGTATAGTGGTCTATAGAACATGGAATCCCATTTGTGTGGTATTCATTTATGGTGTAAGTTATCATCCCTTGTCCAAATGGATGTGGGATTAAGGTGTAATAGTTAGATTAATACTAGATTTGGTGGGATCTAAGTCATTCGAGTTTTTTTTCAAAATGATATCGAATAGGTATTATTCATAGAGAATCAATTAAGAGTTAAAATTATTTTGAAGATTGCATTTATATACTTATTGGAATGGCTTTTAAGGGTATTTAATTTGTTATATAGAACATGGAACCCATTGACTGGAGTGGGTGACCAATATATCCTTTCACCAGAACTATGATTATCAATTAATTGACTCTAATCAATATATAATCGATTTAGTGCTATAATGGGGTTGTTAATTCATCATATAACATTTCATTTGTGCTTTATCCACATCCTTATTATGTCATATCTAAACTATACTATTCAATAACTATAGGTTTATGTTATTGAATATTGTATTCCACCCCATATATAAAGCTTATTTAAACTGATAGGGTTCTGATAAGTAGGTTCTATCACTCCAAATTCTAATTTTTGATCAACTAGGTGATGAGGTGTTAATGAAGCTCCCTTGTTAAGTAGTGTTTCTCCACCGATAGAAAATAGAGTGTCTATCCCACTAGTAGAGTAGTGAGATGACTCAACCGTATATTAATACGTTCAAAAGGACCCTCAAGGTAAATTGGAATTCATTAAGGGGGTGAACCAGGGAATTATGTTTTTTATAAGTTTCTTTTTGTAAAAAAATTCATCACCAATTAAATTTAATGTTAGATCACTATTAAAAACTCCATAGAGCACCCATAGAAAGAATAACATATTTACAAGGTTAACTATTCAAAATGAGGAGATAGTCCTTAGCATGTTCCAGAATTTAACTAAGATCATGTAGTCTAGTAGTGATGTCATAGTTATTATACAAGAGTAGGTTTTATCCTTAAACTAATTATATAATAGTTTCCTTCAACTGTGTGTAGTGATTATACACTAATAAAAGTATATATTTAATGATTTAATAGTAAAATATTCTTTTATATAATCATACTTCCATTAGGTTCTCTAAGTTATTATTTTTGTTAATTTTTATCTTTAACATATTTCGATTGATCTTCTACTAAAATAATAGAAATTATTTACATTTTCCCTACTCACTCTCACTCTTCTATATGTTTATTTTTCTAGTACATAACACTATATTTTCATAGCATCAAAAATTACATTTACTTAAACAAATTCATGGATCTTCAAATAAAAATTTTAATAACAAATTCAAATATTTAGAGAAATAAATTCCTTCAAAATATTTTAACTTCTTCTAAAATGTTTCCCTCTTATTCTTCAATCACTAAAATTTTCTAGAACATCACCACACTACTTTATACATTTCTTCAAACTAAAACGTCATATGCAGTTCAACACATTTCTCCATTTCTTGAACCATATTTCTCCCACTTCTTATTTAATGAATTCCCTTATTAATACTTCCATGTGTGAGCATGTTCATCATCATCATATTTATAACCAAATGAAATCTTCATTAATTTAAGTAAAATAATTCTTTTGAAAAACTCCCTAGTAACTTACTATCATCTCTATAATGTTTTGGAGAACTTATATTTCTTGTTAAGTCAAAAATCATATGCGTTATAGAGAAATCCTTTTTTAACAATCCTAAATAATATATGTTTGAAAATTTAATAAGTATAAAACTAAAAATATTATACATCCTTATAAAAATATTACACAATCAAAAAATATATTTCATGTAATATAATAGTGAAAAAAAACTACACATTACCACCTGTGATAAGTAATATTCCGATTCATTTCTCAATGAAATATATATATATATATATATATTTATATATATATCAACCAAAAATCTTATAAATTCAGGTATTTTTTTCTTTAGAATATCAACTCAATATAAGGAATATTATATATCAGGGTACATTCAATCCTTTTTATCATTTTCATTTCTTATAGATAAAAACCTTATTCATTGAGTATGGCTAATTAAGTTATTTATTTTTATACTCCTTTGTATAGAAAATCCATACACGTAATATAAGGTTATTCAAATTTTTAAATTTTTAGATCTTCTACATAAAACATTTTACACATATCATTAAGAAAAACCTTACAAACTCCCTAATTTTTCCAATATCATACCTGGTTATATTTAAATACAAATCCCTCTATAATAACCCAAAATAGATAAAAAAATCTATTTCAAACTCCTTAAAATTTATCAACATCCTTTATATCTCATCAAAAACATTATTATATGTATGTTTAAACATGATTTAAGTATTTAAAATAAGAATGAATACATAAATACAACCCTCTATATCTTATCAAAATAATATTATGTAGAAAAATACCAAAAATTAAAGGGATATATATTTAATTATATATCTCAGCAAGCACTATTTAAGTCCTAAAAACCTCCCTATGTTAATAATCACTTTTGTTTCCAAAATTTCAATAACAACATATAATGGTCTCAAAAATCTACCCCTTAGTGTTTTTCTGTCAATCGAGGAACATAAATCACTTTTAAGTTCAACATACTTATAAAGGAATAATCATTCAAAAAAATCATCTTATATGAGAGAACTTGGTATGGAAAAATATAATATTGAATAAAAAATCAGTCTTTCCATAAATAAGTAATTACTTTCAATCCTTCGCAATTCATGAAACCTATTGATGAAAAAGGAGGATAACACTTATCCTAGTTTACTAATGTGTTCTTTAAAACTATATATTCCACATTCCTAAATAAACTCACTGAACATGTTAAAATAGTTTAAAATAAAAATACATACACATCCATATGATGACCAAAATGATTACCACTTTTAAAAACTCTATCAAAATACATGATCCCCTTAAATAAGATATCTCAATCCCATTAGGTAAAACACATATATTTCGATTACCTTTAATATAATTTTTCCCCATTTATAATTACATTTTAGAAATTGAAAAAGGAATAAACATAAATAGATTTATGATATATTTTCCCTATTTTAAAAACTATATCCAAAGAACAAGTGTGTGAGTTGAAGGAATCACTATAACATATACTTGATACGAATGAGGTTGATCTCCCATCATCAAACTCAATCCTTGAAATTTATCATTTGGTATTTATTTAATGAAAATATCTATTATTTCCAACCTTTTTTGAAAAAAAATCGAGTTTCAACACAGTTTTTTATTTAATCTCTTGAATAAAGTTGTGTTTTATATCAATCTTCTTAGATAGATAATTCTGAATAATATTTTATGATTTACTGATATATCATTGATTATTACAGTCCACAAGTAGTGATAAATTAACTTACACCTTGAGATATTCCAATTGAGGCCCTATTAACATCAATTGGGTTGTAGTTTTAGTTTCATTTACAAATTCTATTTAGTAGTACTAAATATAACTGAGATTTCTTTATTTTTGTGCTAACATATGCACTATACACCTAAAAATAAATAACCCTCATATATTGATCTTTGATCATATATACTTGAAACCCAATATGTGTCTGAGTGCTAAAATAAATCAATATTTCTAATGTCATAATTTTTTATTCTATAGTCTATTTTTACTTTTAATATACTATATAATTTTATTTTTAGCAATGAAATGCGACTTATTTAGTGCACTTTAATTCAAATAATTCAGTGGAACACCATAAAAAAATATTTTTTCTAAAATATTTTAAGTATAGAGACAACCAATAAAATTATGGAATTACTTTGGATCAATATCCTTTCCATGTTCATATTTTAAAATATTATTTCCCTTTAAAATTGTCATATAAACTATCTTTAAATCTTTCATACCAAACTTCATTCAATTTTTGTGGACATAATTCTATTGAGAAATAAAGATACGGTATTCCAATTGGGAAATTTTTTATCCCAAAAAGTTTCTTAATTCAAAAAGCATTGATATCTCAAATAAAATTATTCACTTCTGAATTAAATACTTCAAAAAGACCTTCTTAGTGTCTAGTGAAAATGATATCATCTATATTGATCATAATAATAAGTGATACCTTTTTTTATCATTAATATAGATTATGTAATATACTCTCACTTTCTTGAGATTAATATACTTTAATAAAGTATATAACTAGGAATTCCATGCTGACGAGTCTTTGTTTTAACCCTTATAGATCCTTATTTAACATAAAAACATAACTTTTAACTTCACCATGAAAGAAACCATAGGGTTTCTCAATGTACACTTCCACTTCTATCTCCCTTTTGAAGAAGGTATACTTCAAATCCATTTGGAAAATATTTTGTTTCCACTTTATAATAACAGTAGGAAATATCTGAATGGTATATAGTCCATAATCCATAAAAGGATCTCATCAAAATCAATTTATTCAAATTCTGAGTACCATTTTCACTAAATTATTTATTTATTTCATACAACTTCACCTCTTCCATTAACTTGTTTCGAAACACCAACTTCATTATGATAACATTATTATTTAATATCTTGCATATCCAATATCAAGTTTCATTATTATGAATCTAATTTAAGTTTCAACTCAAATATTTTATCCTCTCTTGATACTCTAAACCTACTTTAACTTATTTTGATTCAACATAATAAATCAATGAATAATCTATTTTTTTCTTCAAAGTTATTTTTTGTACCTTTTATCCTTGTTCTATAATGATATTTCAGACATACATCTAATTTATCAACCATGGATGAGTTGAATTAAATTGCATTCATCAATTTATGTGGTGGAATCATCATCTTCAATCTCTACCTCATCTGACTATTAATTATTCTCAAAACCTACACCCAGCATCTCAACTAAAATAGATTCATATTCACTTATAGAAATTTATTAGGAAGTGTGTTTTCTTTGAATGAGTGTTCTAACACCTCTATATATGGAGTTTTAACAATATTACCTATCTATTCATTGAAACAATATTATCCTCTCCAATTTCGAGGATAACAAAGGAAGATTCCATAAACTCCTCTCAACTCAAACATCTCAATATTTTCACAATTCAAATTGACTATCCAAGGTCATGTAAACATCCATTAATATTTAAAGCATATGGAATTATTATAGAACATATCATATGAATACATATATAAATTTGTTTTTCACAAACAATGATTTTCAATTTGAACCACTAAACTGATTGTTTGTCTATGGAAATGTCTATAAGTGTCCTTCTCCATCAATATAGTATGATACATGTATATAGAACATGTGTTCTTCAATTATAAAACACTATATTGGTGTAAAGTTTATAGTGCATTGATTTCATGGTAAATACTATGATTATAAATATATTATGCATATCTTCAACAAGTATATTCTTCACCACTCTCTATCTATATCATTGTAAAGGATAAACCACACTCTTTTTTAGCACTCCTTCTAAAACTCTTAAACATTTTTAGATCCACTGACTAATGATTCGATAAAAAAACACCAGTGATATGATTAAAGTCATAAATAAATAAAATAAATTAGTGTTTCCACTATTTGATTACTTCCTTATATGCCCAAATGATTTTAAATGAATTATATCCAATGGACTAGATGGTTGAATCTCAACTTTATTATAAAAAGAGTTAAAAATAGATCAATTTTTACTTGTGGAGAACACATGATTTCTCTTTATCTCTCTATCTCCTAAACATAGGTATATCATGAAAATGATATAATTGGGTTTCAATACTCATATTATTTTTTCGGATATAAGAAATACACCAATTCCACAATTAATTTTTTTTTGAAAATTATGTAGCAGGAATTTTGGGCATCACCAACCTAAAACAAGTTTACCCTTGTTTATTTTCCACTTGGTAATACAAATCCATATTTTAATCTCTTAAAAAATAACCCATTTTTTCATAAAAATAATTCTCTAGATTCATCACATAGATTATATACACTAAATATATTATTTTTCTTCCCTTAAATATATAAAGTATGCTTGGTATTTAACTTATAATTTACTAGCACTGATGATCCAAACAATTTCTTTTTAAGTGTACTGTCATTTAAAAAGGTCATTTAAAATTCCATAAACTTTTAAATATCATTTAAAATAATTAAATATCCTATAATGTTTTAAAATAATCCACCAAATAGAATCATTGAACCTCCCTTTTAAAATGATTTTAGTAAAACATCAATAACAAATGTTTTCTTCATCACATTTCCCTTCTACTTATGAGACTTTTTATTATTGAAAATGATGCACAATTAGGATGGTAGGATGGAGATACAATCATTTAAAAATTGATATTACAAGTCACATCTTCCTCAAACTCCTACTAATTGATTAAATTTACTGTCAACCTTCAATCTAGAATTTTTTTCTTCTTCTATTTTTTTTTTGTTGTCTAAATTCACAAAAAATATTGCCTAACAAACATTTCAGTCTTATAGAAATTTTGGTAATAAACCCAAAATACATTTTCATTCTTCTAAAAGCTTCTATAGAGAAAAAATAACCATAAATTTCGTATTTACCTCTAAAACATATTATTTTCTAAATATGGACACATGCTTTTGTTCCATATTATGGGTACTAATTTTTACTCCTTTTTTATAAGAAAACGTCTATATACTACAAGTACTTTATTTTTTTATCTATTATTGTTCCTATCATTCTCCAAATTTCAATTTGTAGCAGTTTCTTTAAGAATATTTCAATTTATGGGAATCATTTTTTCCCATAAACATGGATTTCTTCACCAGTAACATCAACTAAAACATTCTACCAACACATCCAAAATATTTTTATATATTTGATTGTGAAATTTATTGGTTGACTAGAGCCTCATAATTTTATGAATATTCAACATCTGTTGTAGTCTCTTTCTTTTATCATTCACCAAAATTCTTGAATAGAATTATAAATATTAGATTTTAACTTGTCTAATTCATTTTTAGAATTGATCAAATTTAATGGGATAGTCTCACGTTATTTATCCTTCACATTAACCCTTTTTTACATTTTAATTTTTAAGCTCTTTTACTTGGTAATAATATTTTTTAAAATCATCAATCAACTTCATCATAAATTACAATTTATAAGTAGGAGGAGAATCTTTATTGCTTAATGGTTGACTGTTTTTATTTAAAAATTTTATATCCTTCCCCAATTTAAGATCTTTAAAGATATTCATTGATTTATCCTTTTAACATAAACTAAATTTATATTTAATATGCACTCCCAGCATCACTACATTTATAACTTGAAAATAAATCCACCTTAACAATAACAATCAATGGTTTTTCATAAACATAATTTAATTTATTAACTTATTATTATTACTAATTATACTAACTATCTTCAAAATTGGATATGATATATATATTTTGTATTTAAATAAATTCTAATCCATTTAGTTTAAATAAAACATTGAGTCATCAAATTTTTATTATTTTTTCTTAAAGAGTATTTGTGGCCACTCATCCTCATATTCAAAAAATTATTCTTATTTTCTCTGTGGTTTGTCTGCTAAAACATATTAAATGAGTTCACACCTGAAACAATTTAGTGGAATATCCCCCTTAACTTTACCTTACCACTTCATACAAATCTAAAAATGAGGGTCAAATTTTTTTACATTAACATATTCTTATTCTTATACATCTATATATTCAATAAATTCAACTATATTTCACTTATCCAATTTTTGGGCTTCAAAAGAAATTTATTTTTGAACATTACTTTTATTTTTTAACTTTACTTTTATTTTTTATGAAACTTTCCATCAACATTTCATGTACAATAATTATATTTTTTAAATAAACTTAAATAAATGTACTCATACCACAATATTTAAGTGTTAAAACTTTTGGAATAAAAATTTCCATCGGAATATGTTGTATCATTCTGAAAACAATTGAATCCTCTAAATTTTCATGAAACCCTTTGAATTTTTCCACAAATTCATTTACTCTTGTGAACAATCTCTACACAATTTCATCACCATGCATCTTAATATATTCATACTTAAATCTCAAAATAAATAAATATTATTTCTTTGCATTTAAATTTCCTGTATAGATCTTTCCTACCTTTTACCATATTACCTTTATTATCTTGATCCATTTTATATTGATAAAATTATTCTGAAATGGTGGTGATTATAACACCCTCAGTTTTTATGTAATTATTTTTTTATCAAAATAAAATTTTTTGATGTCTTGTGTAGAATGTTACACCATGTTAAGTATTTTCTATTTGAGACACCAAGTTAAGAATGTGACACATTAAACACTATGTTTCTTTTATGTTTCACTTAAAATTGAGTTTATTTGTTATCTTTTGTTACATTTATGACTGGGTTTAACTTAACTACAATATACTACTAATATTATTATATAATATGATAGAAGTCACTTAAACATTGGAATGGTGGGTATGAATAGTATTAACTTAATTATGAAAATTTGGATTACACATGTTTATATAATAAATTATTTGGGGTCCAATTTATAAAAAATTAAAATAAACCCCATTTTAAAACAAAAGTAATCCTTTATGTGAAAAATGATTTTTATGCGTACAAGTATGTTTTATATCACAAATTTTAAAAAAAATGAATTATTTTAATGAAATTTATATATTATAAATTCAAAAAAAATTAATATTCATATTATATGTTTTCTAGACAAGAGTTAAAAAATCCAATTTTACCCTTAAATTTGTATTTTTCTAAAAGATGTTTTGTCGCCATTTTATGGCACACTTATTTTAAAAATAATTTTTTCTACTTTCATAAAAATAATTTGATAATATATAAATAATTTTTTAAATTGAAAAATAAAAATTATATTAGGCTAGTTTTTTGGTATTTTTCTACGAAGTTTCATTTTTTGATAAATAAAGAAAAATACTGAATTTAAATTTAATATTTCTTTTAGTTTAAAATTTTAAAAAGGAAAAAATATATTTTGAATTTTTTAATGTAAAAATATTTCATTTATAAATATATTAATAAAATTTAGGTCTTTGAGCTCTTTTATATATTGAATTTGGTTATGAAATTATTATAAACATTTGAGCATTTTCACATTAAAAACCTACTTTCTCAGCACGTCTGCATGATTAGATTTAAAATAATTTTTTTAAATTATGTAAATTGAATTTGGAAAAATGGATTCAAAAATTTTAATAAGAATAATATTTAATTTCAAATAATTCAAACTTAATTTTTAACCATAATTATTTATGAAAATAGATAAAATTAAACACAATGATTAAGAGAAAAAGGAATTTACCACGGGACAAAACTTTAAAATTAAGGGGAAAAGACTTATAAACATGTCCAAAAAAATTATATCCATATCTATAAGTTATAAATTAAATTATATACATTTTAAAATTATTGGATCCACTTTACCTGGAAAAAGGTTGGTAGAATTTTCCTTTTCCAAAAATGACAAAAGTTCCATTC
Source organism: Viscum album (assembly GCA_963277665.1). Lineage (NCBI taxonomy): Eukaryota > Viridiplantae > Streptophyta > Magnoliopsida > Santalales > Viscaceae > Viscum > Viscum album. The sequence continues at coordinate 238,189,588 of OY728159.1, forward strand.
ACCACCCTTATAAAAGGTCACCCCCTCTTCCCCTATATTCACACAATAAAAACCAATTTGATTTTCCAAAAACTAAAGAAATAATTTCTAAAATTACCTCAAATCGTCCTATAATCTTAATTTTGATCATAATTCCGACCAAGTAAGTCCTTTGATGCAAACCAAAAAGTGATATATGAAAAATATGTAACTTTCATCAAAGAACATTTTTATTTTATTTCTTCCTCAAACCCCATAAATTATTTGTATATAATTATTATATAAAAACATCTTTATATTATATATAATGGGATATTTTTATGATATGGGTATGACCTAAAACCACACACACTTCCATCAAATGGGATTTGAAATCATTATTCTTATGTACGGCGGACTACCTCTTCGTGAACCAATATCGTTTGTTTTTCGATTACCATATTTTGAGTTTTGTAATAATAATGTAAATAAATTTTATATATAATATATCTGATATTTTTGATTTTATATTTATTATGTAATTATAATATAACACATACATTCATACTTTCTATTTTCTGAGAATACAATAACATCATTCGTGTGTAAGTTGGACTACCGCCTCACGAAGAAATGTGATTCATCAACACTTCACATGAAATATATTAAGGATGTATTTTATATAAAAAAATTAATATAAATGACATAATATTTATTATTTAATTATAATAAATATATATATATTTCATTTAGTTTTCATTCTTTTAATATGACAAAAAACATTGAAACGGCGTTCATGCGTACATACAACCTATTGTCTCCATGAATGGCGTATTTCATTTCCTATAACTAATTTTTATGGGTTTATATATATACATATATAATTTATATATATTGTATTTATATCCAGTTTTATATTTTATGAATATTGAAATTTTGATCCAAGTAAGTGGATTATAAATTAAAAGACAAAATATATAGGAAAACAAAGATATTATTACCCAAAACATAACTTTAACATAATATTTTTAATAAACCGGTAACACAAAGTCATAATAAAATCATATATGATAGGTTATATATAAAATAATTTCTCTTTAACATGTATAATAAACTTATATTTATTATATATCATGTTTGAACGTGTACAAAGGATGTTAAGACTTAATGCAAGGGGATTTCTAGTCTTACTTTTATTTATACGAGACTTATTATATATTCACCACTACTTTATTTTTATGGTGTATATACTACCATAGTACATTATATATCATTAATTTTATTTATTTAATGATATTAAATGTTTCAATTTCTTTTATTATTTCACGAATCTCATGATTCAAAAGTTACTCAAGTAGTAAGGGAATTTTCGTCTCACTTTTATTTTCTATGTGATAAAAGCCATTTTCACCACATATTTTATTCATGTTTTGTGTATAATAACCATTAATTTATTTTATTATTAATATATTAATAATTATTTTTATTTACATATCCATTTTTTATCTCTCTTTTGATGTGGTTTACGGTTCAACTGTTACCAATTCAATAAGGAATTTTTGTCTCAATTTTCCTTCTTTGAGATGTATATTATGTTATACACCAATAATATTTCATGAGTTGTATATACATACCTTTTATATGTAATATAATGAATTTATTTGTACTCAATAAATTTTTAGTTTCATTTTATATTTTTTCTTCAAGGGTCCTGTGAATCAATGTTACTAAGGTGGTAAAGATTTTATGTTACAATCACATCATTTATCTAGATTGATTATGATTATGTATAAAATATTAAAATATAATGACATAACTCTCAATTATTCTGATGAATTTTCTTCTAATAGGTTTATTTATGATATATCAAATTAATGGTAACATTTTTCCACTATTTGGTACTTAAGATAATTAATAAAATGTTTTTATAAAAATCAGACATTATTTCTTGCCATCGTCAGAAATCATTTTTCTTTCAAAACAATGCTTTATATAAATGTTTTAAATATTTATTTAAATCATATTTTATAGTAATTTCCCAAGAAAATGATTTTAAAAATATTTTATGTTTTGAAAAGTGTTTTAAATGATTTTCAAATATTTCTTTATAATATTTCATCATTATTTTCAAAGAAAAATGTTTTCAAAATGTTTTAAGGTTTAAAAATATTTTTTCAAAGTGGAAAGGACATGTTCCTTCATAAATATTTTAAATGATTTTTCAAATATTTAATTAGAATTTTACAATGTTATTTTCAAAGAAAATTATTTTGAAAATCATGTATGAAATTTATTTTCAAATAATGTTTGTTTTGCTTAAATAATGTTCCAAGTGATCTTTCAAAATACTCTTCCATCTATGAGGACATAATTAGATATAATTTATTCTTTATAGGGGGAATGATCCAGGGATACTATTATTTTTCTTTCTCTGAATGTTGTATGATCATTATGATATGTTTTTATGAAGCATGTTTCTTTTCCATGGGTTATATCATAAAATAATGATTATGAAATTGGATTATGCTCATAGATTATGCTATGATTAAGTGATTATAAAACATGTCTCTTCTCCATAGGTTATGATTTAATGAAATTTTTATGATACCCATTTCATTTCATGGGTTATTATATGATAAATATTTATGATCTTATGGAATACATAAGTATGATATGATTATGTGCTAGTTGGGACCTATATCTCCCTCCAATGCATTAGGTAAAGATAAATGTTCTATAATATTATAGGGTACATGGTTGTTATCCCAATCCCAAATATGAGGTTATATGTGTGGTCATCACAAGCCCAATAATGAGGGTATATGTTTGGTCATCCCAATCCAAAAGATGAGGGTACATGGGTTTTTACCCAAATCTCAAAAAATATGGTACACGTGTGTTTAGACCTAGACTAAAAACCTACCATTATTCTTATCTTATGATTTTATGTGACCATATATTGATATCTCTTATGTTTAGCCTTACTGAGAACCTAGTCTCACCCTTTCTTAGGTTTCTATTCCCCAGATTATGAAGATAGGTTTTAAGTAAGAGTAATAAAGGATAATATCTGTAAGGGAGATATTAAATATCCTTTACTAAGATATAATATAATGTATCCAAGTTTCCAGTGGTACTAAACTATTATGGTCCTTAGGAATGTGTTTGGGTAATATAATGAATATTAATAAAAATGGTGTAATTTTCATGTTTGTTAAGCATTGGATTAAATATTTGGTATCAAAATAAATGTTTGGTCAACCTTTGTATACTTGATGGGAAATATTTGGCGATATTCCAAGGATGTTTTTAAGGATATATTATGGGATATCTCTAAGGATTAGTTTAAAGATGTTTCAATGTATAGGGAAATGTCCTAGAATTCTGGTATTAGATAGGGAGAGTGGTTTCTTGGAAATACATACCAATTTGGATATTACCAGTGGATGTGGATCTTTTATAGATGTAGATAGGGTTAAAATACCCAAAATCATGTATCGAGCCATACTCGGTTGGGAACTCGTGCACGAAAATGGGCCTTTTTGTACACCTATTTTGTAACTACCAAGGGATATGAAAGGAAAAATCAAAAAATCTTTATGAACCATCATGAATGATTTAAATACATTATGACTATGAGTGACATAGGATAAACCTATTTTCTCATATAAGAAATAAAAATTTATCTTGATTTATACATCCTATAAGTTATTTTTCATAATTGTGTGGTTTACCCACTATGATTACTGTTTCTCGCATTATTGTATTAGTTTTAATAAATGGATAAAACTAAAAGGAATAATACTAATGATTATGGTAATAGATAATGAAATTATTGTCCTCCTGATAAACCAAATGTTATGAGAGACAGAATGAAAAAAATCCCATTTCAATTATTACACAACTTTCTCTAGCTGTGAATCATGTTGGACTTTCAAATGATCAAAGGAGTGAACAAAGTTCCGATCAATCCTTCATAACGTAATATACACCATCTTTCAGTGGGTCCTCTAACCCATTATGTTCTGAATAATGGATTTGTACCACTGAAATAATATTTTTCATTCTCAAGTGTTTCTAACATGAAAGTGTCATTTTGGTTATCTACTTTTTGAAGATGAAGTGGATAAATTATGGAATCTTATTAGGAATATGAGTCAAGAGTAGGTAATTGACTACATGGAATGTGATTATTTTAAAAGAATATTTTTCATTAAGTACTTACATCATATTATACAAACAAGTATATTAAAGGAATTTAACATGCTCAAAGAGAAGTATGGTGAATCTATTGGTTCCAACAAAGCTAATTTTATATTTATTTCATGGTATGTTTCTGGTTTAATCAATTTCATAGAAAGAAAAATTAATCAATTATTTGATGGATTAAGACCAAGAATTTAAAATAAGTTTGATATAAGAGATTTTAGTCTCTATGAAGAAGTCATTTTATGTATACTAAAAGAAGAATTGGAAATTGGAAATTCTAACCATACCCATTATTTAGGTAAGAAAACGATGATTCGGACTCATGGGAAGATGAATAAATCACAAGGTTGAAAGACATTTCAGTCACCTGTATAAAAGAAATGTGGGAAGAAGAACTTAGGTCAATTACTAAATGGGAAAAGAGTTTGTTACAAGTATAGAAAGGAAAATCATTGATAAAATTAATTTTGAAGTGATTAGAAGAGGTTAACTACAGATGATAATAATGAGAAATCCCCATAGAATTCACCTCTAATGTTCCAATGTTTCAATTTTAGGCAGTTTGAACATTATGCTAATAGGTGAAAAAAAATATGAGGGTTAATAATGATGATAAATTCCAACAATATCTGAATAAAAAGGAAAAAGGGAAATCATATGTGATCACAATGGTTGAAGTGAATAATGATAATTATGGTTCAATTATCCTCCCCTCTTTATTTTTAAATTTCATGTAATTATATTTCCATATATGGACTCTATATTAATTAAACAATGTTTGATATTATATCTATTCATGGATGAATATAAGCTTCCAGTTGAGAAGTTTTTATATAAGACAAGATCTTATATTAGGGATATAGGGTGGGATTATTCTTATGAAGTCATGTAAGTATATGAAAATTCATTAACATTAGAAAAATGATCTTGAAACAAAAAATTTATCATACTACCTTCATTTCCGATTAATAAAATGGTCATTTAGATCAGCACAGATTTATGGTTTTGTGATTCTTAAATTTCTCTATATCACCCAATTTTTTGTGATCAGTGATCTCTATCACTGCCTATAATTATTTATTCTTTTATTTAATTTTCAAATCATCACTTCCCACCTATGTTTTCTTATATGGATATTTAGTTATCTGTTACATTTGGAAAACATTATGTTTCCCACTTTTCACTTTTAAAGAAAGTTTTATTATTCTTTTTTATGATTTTTTTCTATAAAAGAAACTTTAAAGAGTAAAACATTTGATAGCCCAGATGAATTTTGAGGGTTAAAGTCATTTTAAGTGGGTATAATGTAACACCCCAATTGTTTATGAATTATTGTTTTTGATTAAATCAAAATTCATTGATGGATTGTTTTTCACACTATACCACATTAGGGTCGATTTATACATGCCTCCATGTTAATAATGGGTACATGTGAGACTAATTTTTGTCTTTTTAATCACATAATACTGAGTTCCTTGGATAGCTTATGATACATTCAAGACCTAGTTTTACCTAACTACAATATACTACTAATATTATTATTTAATATGATATTTTTCACATAGATATTAAAATGGTGGGTATGAATAGGTTTGAATAAATTATAAAAATATAGTTTTCACATGATTATATAATAAATTATTTGGGGAATAAATAATTATAAATGAAAATAAAATCCTTCTTAAAATAAAATGAAATCTTTCTTAGATAAACTATTTTAAAGCGCTCAAGTGTGTTTTATATCCATAATTTAACCAAATAAATTTTTTGAATTTTTTTATTGAAATTTATATTTTATAAATTAAATAAGATGATTAAAATTCATCTTATCTATTTTCTAAAAAATATATAAAAATAAATCCAATTTTACGTTTAAAATTTATATTTCTCAAAAAAGCAATTTTGTCACCTTTTAATGGACCTCTTATTTTAAAGATATTATTTCACTTTTATAAAATTAATTTGATAAAATAAAAAAATAATTTTTCAAATCATAATATCAAAATCATTTTAGGGTTAATTTTTTTATGTTATTCTAAAAAGTTTTATTTTTTGATGAATAGTGAAAATACAAATTTTTAATATAAATTAGTCTTTTCATTTAAATAATTTATAACAAAATAATATATTTTAAAATGGTTTTAAAGTATATTTTTTTAAATTATAAATATAGTAATCCAATTTAGTACATTTTAATCTTTATGATATTTAATTTTGATATAAAAACGTTATATACTTTTAATCATTTTCACTTCAAAACCTCACTTTCTTGGCACATTAATGGGATTTGTTTTTTATTAATTTTAACCACTTATTTGAAGTGAATATTAAAATATGGATTTATTATTTAGAATCAAAATAAATTATAAATTTTAATAATATCATCTTAATTTTAGACAAAAAATGATTTGTGAAAATAACTAAAATTAATCAAACTGGTTAAGAGAAAAACAAGTTTTCGAAGGGTCTAAACTTTAAACATATGGAAAAAATGTCCTAGAAGATTTTACAACACCCATCCAATGGAAGGGTTTTTACTTTATCCATTCTCGGATCTATATGGATTCATTATTGGATCCACATTACATTGTAAAAATGTGCATGCAATTTTTTTTTCAAAAATTCTAAGGGTGCCACTCACCTCCCTTATAAAAGCCTACCCCATATTCCCACTATCTCCGCACCTTCAAAATAAATTGGTTCAGAAAATACCTAAAAAAATTCCAATTAAAAAATATCGTTCTATAATTATTAATTTGGTCATAAATTCAACCAATGATGGCCTTTGGTGAAAAGAAAAAGAAGAACCCCAAGGAAGAGGTAATGTTCATCGACAAATGTTTTTATATTATTCCTAAAACAAAAACCCAGAAATTATTTTTATATAATTATTATATAAAAAAAGTATATTCCTTATAATAAAATGTTTTATATTGTTGTTATGACCTAAAACTATAGACACATCCATCAAATGATTTATTAATTCATCGTTCGTGTGCACGACAAACAACCACCTCACGAACCAATGTCGTTCATTTTTACCTTACCACATTTCATGGTTGGGAATAATGATAGACACAATGTTTATATATGATATATACGGTATTAATTATTTTATTATGCTTCTTTTATTATTATATCACACGTAACATTATGCTTTCCCTTTTATGGGAATACGATAACATCAATCGTGTGTATGGAGGACTGCCACATCACACAGCAATGTGATTCATTCATGCTTTACATGGAATGTATTAATAATAGTTTTAATAAAATTATTTTATATATATGAAACCATATTTCAAATATAATTATATATATATAACATTTAATTTCTTTTCTTTTGATATGATAAGAAAATAGAAATAGTGTTCTTGCATATGTACGACATATCATCTCCATGAATGTTGTATTTCATTTCATATCCATATATTTTATGGGTTTCAATAAACAAATGTATAAATAATATATATGATATTTATATCATGTTTTACATTATATATATCATGAAATTATGATCAATGTAAGCGGACTAGAAATAACAAGTACGAACATATATGAAAAACATAGCTGTTATTACACATAAAGTAAAATTAACATCTGATTGTTAATAAATTGTTAATATAAAGTCATAATAGAATCATATATGGTAGGATATATATAAAAATGGTATTTTTTATATTCATAATAAACTTATATTTATTATACTAGATTTCATAACATGTACGATGTAAGTTAAGACTTGTAGTAAGGGGATTTCTAGTCTCGCTTTTATTTCTTTGAGAATTATTCCATATACCCCACTAATTTATTTTTTGTGGTGTATATAATTCCACATTAAATTTTATATAATGAATTTAATTTATTTAATTATATTAAAAGTTTCAATTGATATTATTCTTTCATGGATCGCATGATTCAAAATTTACTCAAGTAGTAAGAGAATTTTTGTCCCACTTTTAATCTCTATGAGACACAATCCATTTTCACCAGATATTTCTTGTATGTGGAGTTTATATGAAACATTAATGTAATTTATTATTCCTATACTAATAATTTTTAGGATTTACATATCTATTTTAGGATTTCTATTTCATGGGATTTACGTTTCAAGAGTTACCAAATTGGTAAGGGATTGTTATCTCAATTTCTTTTCTTTGAGACGTCTATTTGTGATTCACCTATACTCTTTCATGAGGTGTATATATACCACATTTAAAAGTAATATCATGAATTTATTCTTCCACATGATATTTTATGTGTTATTTTATTTTATTCCTTCATGGTTCTTTTGATTCCTTGTTGAAAGAGTGGTATATATTTTATGTTACAATCTAATCATTTATCATGATTGATTATGATTATGTCTCCAATGTTGACAATATAAGATATAACTATCAAGAATTCGAATTAATTTTCTTATCCTCTATTTATCCATGATATATACAAGTAATTTTACAATTTTTATACTCTTAGGTACATAAGATAATTAATATAATGTTTTTGAGAAAGTACAACTTTATTTCACTCCTCGATCAGAAATATTCTTTATTTCAAAGAAATGTTTTCTAAAAAAATCAATAATTTTTTTAAATGATATTTTAATATTATTTTCAAATAAATTTTTTTTTTTAAAAAATAGGATATAAAAAGTGTTTTAAATGATTTTCAAATATTCCTTTAAAATATTTCATGCTTATATTTAAAGAAAAATGTTTTCAAAATATTTGACATTTTAAAAATATTTTTTCAATGAGGAATGTTCATTTTCCGCAAGAAATATTTTAAATGGTTTTTAAAATTTATATTTAAAAGGTTTTAATTTTATTTTAAAATAAAAGGATTTTTTAAAAAATTATGAATGTTTTTTTAAAGAATGTTTATTTTCCTTAAGAAATTTTCCAAGTGATATTTTAAAATCCTTCTAGATATAAGATGAAATATTTTGATATAATTTATTATTTAAAGGGGATATGATCCAGGGATACCATTCTTATTTATTCTCCAAATGGATAATTTTCATGATGAAAAGTGGTTTATGAATCATATTTCTCATCCATGGGTTGTACAATGATAAATTACTCATGAAACATGATTAATTTCATGGGTTATGATATGGTGAAATGGTTATAAAACATTTCTCTTCTACATAGATTATTATATGATGAAATATTATTATAAAATGATAATCTCAGATCCATGAAACATTTTTATAATCTATAAAATGTTGGGTATGGACCCTTTAAGTTATGTCCATGATCACATACAGTTATTTGTATCTTATTCTTTTATATGATCATAGATTGATATATCTTATGTTTTACCTTACTAATAATCTTAGGTAACACTTCCTTATGTTTTCATTACCCATATTATTTAGAAATTTTTAATTTCTAAGTGATAAAAGGGAAGATCATTAAGGGATATTTTTAAGATATTTCACCAAGATAAGAGAATGTTGTTTCCAAATTTCAAATCGTACTAAACTATTACAGTCCAAAAGCATGTGTTTTTTAATTTAATGAATATTGATAAAAATTATGTAATAACCATGTATGTTATGCCTAGGTTTCTATAGTGATAGAATAAATCCCAAACATGGCCATTATTCTCCATGTTCTTTCTGTTAATTATTTTCATAACAGAGTTGTCAACATGCAGAATAAATCCATAAGTTGTATTACAATTGGTGTGTGCTTGGAATGATGTTTGATGTATATATTATCAGTCATTAAAATGTGGGCTTCATATGGGTTCCCAAGAATCCATTTTAATTAAGACTTTTGTATGGTTATCCCTCATCCAATTTTTAAAAGGATTATTTGAAAAAGAAAAAAATATATTTTCCTAACCTCTAATACATCCAAAGAGATAAATAACAACAAAGTTATCATCTGATCTTTCCGAATATAATAATTTTTCCCTAAAAATTGGTAATCCATTAGTAGTTCCTTGAATTAATATTTTAAATTCTTACAGTAAAAATTTAGTGACTAAATATTCAAATATAAAAGATCTCTTACTTTAAAAACACTAAATAGTCAATCATATATGAAGGGAATCGTGCTATGATATCACATGAAAAGGACCGTCAATATTTAGAGGAATTAATTAAGATAATTTAAATAAAGGAATTCAATTTTCTACAATTATTTTTTAAAAAACATTCATCACATGTTAAAGAGAATGTTTGGTCACTATTACACCCTCTAAAAAACACACATAGTAGCTATAAAAGTTTTATATGGTTCACTAATTAAAAAACGAAGCTAGTCCTTGGAATGATCAAATTAAACTAAAATCATAAAATAGACTAGTTTCATCATGTGTATTAAATATAGTCTAGTTTTATCCCTAAAGGCAGGACACAAATTTTCTGCTAACTATTCAAAGTGCTCCTACACTAATATAAATACATAGAAACTAACTTAATAAAAAAAGGATATCTAAATTATTCTATTACACTCTCAATCATTGATATATATTTTTCATGACATTATATTATCCTTATAATAGAAAATATATTCACTTCAGACATGAATAATGATCTTTAAATTAAAATTTGATTTTAGAATTCAAATATTTTGAAAAATAAATATCATCAAACACTATAAACTACTTATTCATATTTTCTCTATTATTATTTAATCTTTGTAATTTACCCAATCATATCAGTACTTATTTAATTATTTTTATGTGGAAACATAGTTTTTGTCAAACAAAAAGTTACTTCACAACATGACCCATTTCACAACAGTGAAAACAACATTTCTATCATGGCTAATATTGTGAATTTCCATTGTAATATTTTCATGAAAAAATAGCTTTATCAATATTCATATTTATAACCTACCGAAATATTCATTTATTTCTAGAAAAAAAAAATTAAAATCCCGTTGATAATTTCGAGGCTCCTCAGAAAAATTTTAATAAACTCATAATTTTAGATAAGTAGGGAATAATACGTATCGAAGAAAAATATGTACAAAATAGATATAAAAATCATTTTTATAATAATTTCTTATATATAAAAAATAAAAATCTTATAAATAATCAAAAAAATATCATGTATCACAAAAAAAATATTAAATGTCATGTAATATTTAAAAAAATATACATGTTATTCCATATGCTAAGTACTTTACAAATTTGGTGCTCATAGACACAAACATAGGTATCAAACCAAAAATTACACATTCAAGACATTAATGATTTCAAAACTATATTCTCTTTCTAGAAAATATGTGTATCAATATAGTTTCCTTTCATTCCTGTATTTGTAATTATTTTGGAAAAAAACCCTTTTCCTTGCGAATTTTTAATGCCTTTGTTGAATTTACAACTCCCCTATATAGAAACATTATACACATAGGATAAGGTTCTTACCTTTGTCAATTTTTTATATCTTCTAAATAAAAATATTTTGTATCTTAGTAAAAAAACTCTTACACAAAAATAATTTTTCAAATCTCAACGATGGTCCTAATTAAATCCAAAATCTTCCATATTAACTATGATCATATCCAAAAAAATTTCAAAATACTTAAAATTAAAAAAAACATTTATATCCCATTAAAAATATTATGATATCTGAGTTTGAACATGATTTATGTATTAAAAAAAATCCCACACATAAACAAATTCAATCCATCTCTTCTGTAAATCTTCTTCCCTGGAAATACACCACAAAGATAAGGGTTTATTTTTTAATACTCATCTCAAAATGAACTCATTGAATCTAAAAAATCCCTCATAAGGTCAAAATCAATTTATGTGTAAACATTTCCTGAAAAACTTATCCTGGTCTCTACATTGATACTTCACATTGTTCTATATGATAATACAAACATGTTTAGTATACATTATGAGTTTCAGTGAAAGAGGACTCTTCGGTTTTATGGTAATCATGATTATAATATAGAAAAGGACTAGATTGATTCAATTACTTAGGTCTTCAATAAAGTTCATACACCCACCAACCAGATGGTAGTTCTTTCTTCGAGTATTATTCATGGTGTTGTTGGTCATTATTGGACGTTGATCACACCAAACCATGATGAGGCCACTATTAATTTGGTTATGTTTGATCAATTTTTCATAGAGTATTAATATACGGTGATAGTGATGATTCTATGATTCAAGGATAATTTATACATTTATTCGGGAATAATAAATGTATTCTAATAACCTTCAAGCTTCATAGAGCTTAAGATGTACTCTGAGGACATGATTCATGATAGGTTTCTTTGTGCTCTAAAGTTTGAGCATAGACTCTGGGGGAGATCTAGGAAAAGACTATTCCTTTATGTATCTCTATAAATACTAGGGATATAAATCATTATTTAATGATCTATATTTTTCTAGAAGATTCATTTCCTAGTACTATAGTAGGAACATGATTTTCTAGATGAAAGTCATATGCAGCGGCTAATAGATGCATTATAAAGGATGTGCTCATTATAGGCAGGTGAATTCAAGATCTATACATAAAACATATGCATTATAGAGATACTGTATTTACTTTAAATGGTAGGAGGATAGATATAAATATTATTTTTGTGGTAAAGGACACCTAGATCAGGTCTGTCTCACTTGTCGGGTAGCAAAGAATAGCTAGAGAGGAAGTGTGATTAGATCTCCCCAAAAGGGATTGTATAGATATTTGGGTATCCCTTAATGTAGATAGGGTGACCTCCTAAATTTTACTATGGTGTAGGAGCTATTTTTTTAAGATAGTAAATGGGTATATGGTGTATTGATCCACTCCGATCACCACCACTTATAAGAATTCCATATTATACACAAAATGATGGAGGTAATCATTGATTTGAATTATGATAAAAAAGGGATTTTATTTTCTGACAATAGATTTGGTTTGATATACAATTTATTTATTCATTAATTTGACAATCAAACTCCTCAAACTCCACATGGTTTATTATTTTATTGCTAAAAATTTTGTTTAGGAGTTACATGTTTTAGTATACCTAATAGATCGACCTACTTAGCTAGATACTCCTACAAGTGGGGATCATAATTTCAAAAAAATATACCATTAGTGTGAGCTTAATCTTGCTATAGATTCATTTTTCTAGGATATGATTATAATAATAATGAGGCCCTATGATGTTATCCTTACAATTTAATGGTTATTTATAGTCTAGGATTGGGTAAATTATTACTAACGTAGGGTGATAGGTCATCGATAATATGGGTTAAAATTCAACATCACAACTGATTATGTCCTTCTATAAAGATGAGAAAGGCCAACCCTCAAGATATTGAATTTTATTACCAAGAATGTATTGGGCATAAATTTGTGCACTACAGATGAGTGGTGGAAAAGGTACATGTGGTGTTGGAGGATTATATTGATTTTTTCTATAGTAAGTCCAAGTGTTTTCCCCTTATTTATAAGTCAATTATAGGACTTATTTATAGACTAAAACCATATAGGTTTCATAAAAGACTTATCTAAGGGGTCTAGTAGAGCTCATGGAGATTAAGGAAAAATTAGAGGACCTTAAAAAGAAACAATTTATATGAAATATCATGACCCATTGGGACTCTACTATTCTATTTATAAAAATGTGGATGGTGGTTTAATGATTTTCATTCACTATCAACACTTTAATAAAGTGACATTCAAATATAAATACCCACTTTTGAGGATTGATAATCTTGTTGACCAGCTGAAAGGATCATAGTGGTTCTTGATGATTGATCCCTGGTATGGTTTCCCCAGCATCAGGTTCACGAGTTGAATATCCCCAATATGTTGTCCAGGTTCACTATATGGGTTCTTATTTATTATGTTCAACATGAAAATGGACCATATAGTTCTCTTGGTACTTATGATATGGATCTTGTGACCTTACTTGGACAATTTAACCATGATTTTTAATAATGGAATCTTAATTTAATCATCGATAGAAGATGATCATTCCAAGAATTTTAAGATCACCATAAACTAACTCCATGAGCACCAAATATATGTAATTCTCTTTATATGATATTTTTGTATTCAATATGTCCATTTTTTGGGAAGATTATATCAGTCCTGGAGTGGTAGTTTGTACCATAAATATTGAGTCTATTATATCTTGGTATCCACCCAATACAGTTCATGGGTAATCAGTTTCCATAAGGACAATAACAATGTTTTGTGGAATACTTTATTGGGATTTCATCTCTCAGGACAACCCTTAGCTAAAATTCGTATATATTAATCCATTTTAACCATTTTGGTTTTTTTAAGGTCTATGTTAAAAGATTGTGAATGTTACTTTCTTAGTATTTAATAAGGCAGAATTTGTGTTAAAGGTGTTATGTGGTGATTCCAGGTCATGTATTGGTTTCATATTTATGAAATAATGAGTGGTGATTGCTTATGGTTCCATGCAGTTAATACATATTGAGAATGAATATGAGAACCATTACATTGATCTTGAAATATATGTGTTTTCCTTGAATATGTGGATGTATTATCTTCTTGTTAATTGGATTGGGGTCTATATATATAACAAGAGTCTTGGGTACATTTTTAGTCCTTATAAAAGAAATTACCCTAAGAGCGAGTGAATCAGTGTATATCATTGTTTTACATTTGAAACTTCATAATTATGTGATTCCGTAATCATATAAAAAAATATCTCCCACACTAATAATAAAAATATTGTCACATTGTATTTTTATTTGGTTTGGACATATTGATTCAATCGAAGGATCATAAACTATCAATGTATAAATGTATAAAAAATAAGTGAACTAATTTTACAATCCAAATTGGATTCATTAACCCACCAAGTTCACAGCTCTCAGAAGGGTTGATATCTCACAACACTAAAACATTTGGGGAACTCACTACACATATGAATGTTACATTGTTAAGTATTCATGAATGAAAGGTAAGATACACCAATAATGGTGTATTTCCCTAGTTCATTTTCTTCTACCTAGAGAACATTATAGAATTTCAGTAAGAAAAAACCCTCAAAACTTGCCCTTTATTCATATTCACTTGTTTATAGTTTAATTTTCTTATAATTCATTCTCTACTCTATTTTCTATCACTGTCTTGAATTTATCACGTATTCTACTACTCTATCTCTTCTTAAGATACTTATTCTTCTTGTAATAAATGAGATCTCCCAAAATATCAAGACCACAATCTTCTTTTACTTTTCTAAAATTCTTGTGTGAGAATTTTTTGTTAAATGGATTAATGTTGGGTTGGCTAACTTCTCATATTGTCAGCATGTAAATCCTCCTTCATTGAATATGTAAATGTCTAACCATTGTCTAGTTTCCTCCCACATAGTGTGGTAACATTTTTGACATTCATGATTAAGGATCATGTCTTGGAAATGTATTTAAATTAAGAACCAAGACACATAAAATTAAATTCTCTTGGAAAAATTCCTTTGGAAACACCCTACACCATGGCAACTTTCTTGTAACACCCTTCTATTTTAAAAAATGTTTTTTTCAAATAAATAAAATTTATTCAATAGTTAACATTATACAAAATTATGAGTTTTAATGACCACCAAAAATATAATAATATTATTATTTAAACATTATTTACATTACCTTTATTTTAAAATTTGAAAATTAATATGAATAAACAAATTTTTAATACTGTATATAATGGTTTAAAATAAATAAAACATATTGAAAAAAAGTATTTAATTTATTTTTTTTCATTAACAAATAATAAAAGCAATTTTCGCAATCTTTTTTATAATTTATTATAAAAAATAAACATTATTTTTCAAACCTATATTTCAGAATTATGTCACGGTTAATGTTTTGGATATTTTTGAAAAAAGTGATTTTTTGACGAATGGTGAAAAATACTAGTTTTTATTAAAAACATTCTTGTCGTGTGAAGAATATATGAGGTTAATTTTTTAAAAATAGTTTCAAAAGTAAAATTAATTCATTTATATATCTATAAATCCAAATTAGGTCATTGGAATGGATTACATATTTAATTTTGATATAAAGACTTTTTAAAATTTTCGAACATTTTCCCTTTGGAAAATGCTTTCTCGTCACGTCTATGGTATTAATTTTAAAATTACACCAATTATGTGAGTTTAATTCATAAAATTTGATTTAATATTTCTAAATATAATAATTAGTGTTATATAATAATTTAAACTTAATTTTTTTCCAAAAGTAATAGTAAAAATTGTAATAATTAATTACCATAGTTAAAGTTAAAATTGTTATTCAATGAGTTAAACTAAATATATAGGTAGTAAAATTACATATAAACCCTTGAAATTCCCATTACATGGACATATATATACCTTATAATAAATAATTTTTATAATTTACCATTTTGTAGCTTTTTTAATGAAACAAACATGGGTACATATTATTCATTTCAAAAATTCCATGTGTGTCATATTCCCCACATATAAAAGGCCACCCCTCTCCACACCTCTTCGCACATCCAAAACCTATTGGTTTATAAAATCCATAAAAATATACTCTATACATACCTTCCCACATCCTATAGGAATTAGTGATATTATAAATCAGATATAGGAATGATTTGGGAAAAACCTAATGGGATTATCTCAAGAAGAGGTAAGGTTTTAAATTATGCATTTTTTTACTCTTCTAAATCATTACATTTTCCTTGAATTATTATGGTATAATAGAAACAAAATATATAATATAATGATATTTTATTATGTTAATTTAATAACTTATATCATTTTCCTCTCTAATAAAATTGTAATAGAAACCACAGATCATATGTACAAAAAACGACCATCTCGCGAACTGATGTTATTCGTTTTCTGTAACCACCTCTAAAAGAAAAATATAATAGAGAAAATATTGTTTATATATTATATTTATGATATTATTATTATAAATATTTAATTATAATACCACATCTAACTTCTTACTTCCCAGCCCATTGGAAAACAATAATATCGCTCGTGTGTAGGGCATACTACCTTCTCCTGGACCAATGTGGTGTGCTTTTTGTTTTTGTTTTAATTAGATGATTGTAAAGATATATTAAATGAATATATATGATATTTGTAACATAATTATACTTATTTAATAATTATATCATATATATGTTCTTAATTTCCATTTCTTTTGGGATACAAAAACGTTGATCGTGTGTACAATGTACTACCACCTCGAAAAGAGATGTGATTCGTACTTCACATGTGTTTTACATAGAACAAAAATAAGTATAGTTTTAAATAAAAATATATGACATGTATTAAATAAAAATTATTCTTTAAAGCTATTATGTTAATTATCTTAATTTCGTTCTACCCATCAAGAGAATGGAAACACCATTCATGCATACAAACGACCTATTGTCTCCCTGAATAGTGTGTATCATTTTCTATCTATATCATTGCTGGATTACAATTAATAATTTTATAATAAATATATATTATATTTATATCGTGTTTAAAAATACATAAATTATATAATCAGTATCAAATTAATATGACTAAAAATAAAAAATAAAAACATGCGGGAAAACAAAGTAATTATTACATGAAACGTGATTTTAGCAAGGAATTATTAAAAAATGCTTACTAAAATGTAATAATTACATTAAATATGGTATGATATATATAATTATTTTTTTTTATGAATATAAAGAACATATATTTATTATATAGGAGTTTAAACTATGTAATAAGGAAATCAAGACTTAAGGTGAGCGATTTTCGTTTAACTTTTATTTTCTGTGACACATGTCATATTCACCACATGTTATCTTTTCTGGTGTATATACTAACCATGAATGTATTTTATGATGATTATATTTAAAATTATGTGGATTTAAAAATTTGTTGTATATCTATCTTTCATGTGGTTAACGTTTCAAAATTTATAAAATCAATAAGGGGTTTTTGCCTTTATTTGCCTTCTCTGAGACAAAAGTTATGTTATGAACCAATTTTTATTAGGAGGAGTCTATACGGCCACTTTGACATTCTGTCTATTAAATTTATCTATTCTCATAATATTTTAAGTCTCATTTAATGTTATTTTTTCATGGTTTCTTATGATTCAATGTTACCAAATTGGTAAGGTTTTTATGATATAATCTCATCATTTATCGATATTGATTATGTTTATAATTACAATGATGAAATATTATGATTCATATCTCAACAAGATCATGAATAGTATTATCCTATTTTTATTCTATAAGAATACTTGTTTTTTATTCATTTTTCTATCCTTATGTACAAAATATTTGAAACGAATGTTTTAATCAAAAATAGACTTTATTTCTCTCTTCAGTAAAAAATGATTTTTCTTTTACATACAAGTCTTACATAAAAAATGTTGTAAATAAATATTTTACTAATATCCAATTATTTTTTAAATACATCTTTACACTTTTTCACTTTTAAAAAAATTGTTAAAATTGATCATCATATCATTTTATAAACATTTCTCATTTTTTTCGAATATTTGAACAAAATCCTTATTTAAATATCTACGGAATAAATGGAATTTATGACTTTATCTATTATAATTTTAAAATATCATTTTCAGGTAAAAAGTTCCTAATTTTATTTATTTTATAAAAATTATTTGAAGGGAAAGGTTATTTTTATCATGAAACATTTCAATTTATCTTTTAGAATAATTTTCCATCTAAGATGACATCATTTGATGTTACATATTATTTACAGGGGTCATGGTCCAAGGATATCACTATTATTATTTATATAGATGGTTTATGTTTATGATGACAATATGATTATAAAACTCGTTTCTCTTCCATGGGTTATACCCTGATAAAAGGCTTTTGAAATCCAGTACTTTTTCCATAGGTCATGCTATGATGAAATGATGAATTGATTATGAAACATATTTTATTCCAACATGTTATGATATGATGAAATGTTTAAAAAATCCATTTATTTTAATGGGTTTTTATAGGATGAATTTTTTATGATCCTATGTCACACATATCTATGATTTAAATTATCTGACAAGTGGAACATATACCTCTCTTTAATTAATTGGTAAAATATTGATATCTCTTGAGTTAAATAAGACTAGAGTCGGGAGAAAATTTAGATTTTTAATGGAATATTTCCACTATTAGAGAATTGGGGGTGAACATTGACTACTATAAGGGTTTGGGTGGTGAACCTATTCAACTGTGATAGTTTTAGAAATGATCCTTTACTATTATAGAACCAATCTTTTCTATGATTATGTGAATGAAAAATTTCATGTTTAATGTAAATGTTTTGATCTCACTAAGAATGTTCTTTTATTTCCTTATGATTCATGTCTTTTGAACTGCCAATATTTATATAATGACATGAGATTTTGATATTTGATATTCTGGTTATCGTTTTCATATCTTACGCTAATGTTCTAATACCCTTATTCTCACATTATTTTTACATATTTCCATTCTATAAATATATTGAGAATTTCTGCTCACCCTTTCTAATGTTTATTTTCCCTAGTTTATGATGATATGAATTATATGTGATATATCTAATAAGGATGATAATTATTAATAAATAAGTTGGGGATTGTCTAAACTCTTATAAACCAGTTATTTCAATTTCGAAGATTCCAAAGTAGTTATGCATTTATGATCGATAGGCATGTGTTTATATAATGTAATGAATATTATTCTAAAAAGATGTAATATGTATGTAAGAATATATTAGTCCTTCATCATTGGTATCAATGGATAGATCAATTTAACCATTGTAAACTAAGATGAGAATACTTTAGTGACATCCTTATGGATATATCTATTTATATGACATGAGATATGTCTAAGGATGAGTTAATGTGTTAGAAAATGAATTTCAATAAATGATTGAGTGAGTGGTTTCCAAGAAAGTTTATAATTGTCTTGATACTATAAGTGTATTTGGATTTGTCATAGAGATACATATGAGCAATAACTCTGAAACGGGCGCATTAATTTGGACTCGATCATCATCTGGTGCACAATAATATCCCTTTCCACTCATCCAGATTGAACTTTCAGTAGATATTATTTGGAAATTCACAGACTCTTTATGAACCATGATTAATGATTTAAATAATGACCATGAATAACCTTGGTTAATCCTATGTAACCATTGATTAAAAAATGTGTCATGATTTAGACATCCTATATATAATTTTTCATGATTATGTGTTTATCTAGTATGATTATTATTGTTTACACTACACTTTTTAGTTTTATCCAATGGATAGAATCAAAAAGAACCATGTTAATGTTTAGTGTGAAAGGTAATGTAATCATTTTCCTCTTAATCAGTCAAAATTTATGGTCGATGAAATGAAAAGTATTTTGTTTATGATCATACAACATTCTTAAACTATGAATCATAACTTTATGTTGATCTCTTCAAGAGGTTGCATCCACCTTTTTTAGGGGATATTTTAATCCTCTAGTTGATAGGAAATCGATCATTTCCAGTGAAAAGATATTTTTCATTCACTATTTTATAGAGCATGAGAAAGTCATTTTGGTTCTCTGTCATTTGAAAGGATAAGAGGATCGATAGTGGACTCTTATAAAGAATGTGAGAAAATAATTTCAAATTGACTCCGTGGAGTGGGATGAGTTTAAGAGATTATTTTTTTATTATTACTTCCCTGATGTTCCTTTTTATGAAAATAGAAAATGAATTCCATGAGAAAAATCCAAAGGATTATGAATATTTTAGTTCCTATGAGGATATTTTTATAATACATGTAAGGTATGCTTCTCATATTATCATCCAACCAAAAAGTAATGTTGATCGATTCTCAAGTGGCTTAAAAACAAGTCTTTTAAGGGAATTAACCATAAGGTAATTAGATATCTATGAAGAAATCATTCATTTTAATATAAAGTTTGTAATGTATATTTTAGTTAACCATAAATCAAGTGGTTTTGAAAATACAATAAAAAGATAATTTAAAGGAAACTCAAAAAAACATAGAGAAAATAATATGATATTTTCATTATGTTAGATGTGCAGATGAAAACATTGAGGAAATTGTCTTAAAGAGAATAATAAATGTTCTAATTATGTAAATGAAGTTCATCGAGGGGATGAATGATAATTTTATGGGAAAAAGTTATATATTGATGAATATAGAGAGAAATCTCTATATAATTTAAGAGTCACACTCTAGTGATTAAGTATAAGAATTTTAGGAATTATCCAAATCAATGATCCAATCCAATGGTAAATGTGTATGATAATCCATAACAAACTCTAAATTCAATATATAAATAAGAAATTTTAATCAGGAAAATGGATGTAGTGAATCATGATAATTAGTTCACACTTATCTTGCCCTCTTTAATTGGGAATTTCATGATGGAACTTTTATGAAAGAGCCCTATGAAAATATTTTTGTTCGTCCTTTCGTGAAATTTTATACGATTTTGAGAATTTTCTATCTCTTTTTACATATATTATTGAATAATGAAATCCCGTTTTATAGATTATCTGACAAGGATGAACTCAAACTTCCAATGGAAATTGTTTCAAATAAGATAAGATGTTATTTTAAGAATACATGTTGAATTTTCTTTTGAAAGATTATATCTCCCCATGTAAGATTAAAATAACATTTATGGTTACCATATTGGGATTATGAGTTTAAGTTTGATCATAAGTTCGAAGTCATTGACACCCATTTTGAGGTTTTATGTGATGGCAGTTTATCAATATTAAGGATACTTTTAAGAGAATTTTATAGAAATATAACCATTTTATTTTTTATATGTTTTAGTGACAAAGTTATTTTTGTAGGAATTCCTGTATAATTTTAGTTATATTATTGAAGGTATTGGTAACCTTTATGAATTATCTTATCTTTGATTTTGTGGTAATTAGGGGTAATAGTCAATCATCATAGGAAGTCACCACATTTCATTGATATTAGAGTATATTTCTCTATGGGTCAAATTTCTAAAATATACATTAAAGAGGATGTGAGGTTTCATGGTGTAAAACATTCTATTTAATCTAATTATGATTTGAGCATTACCTTTATGTTCTAGTGAAGCCTTCATTAGGCTTAGGATAAAAATATATGTTTCAACATTGTGTATCTTCCTTTGATGGATGGTTAGTCCGAAATAATAATTTAAACCCTAGAGGATATACCAAGATCCTTTTATATGGTTTTTAAAGTAGTTTGACATCAACAACTTCCTTTAGTTGACTTTTCATTCAAAAATAGCACTCACTTGAGTCTTCTTATGGCTCTTTATGAATCCCACTATAGAAAGAAGTGTATAAATACAATGTATTGGGATGAAGTTACAAAAATAACACTATTACGACATGATCTAGTTAATTAAATGGAAGAGTGGCTTATAGGGTAGTACAAAGTTGAAAAAAATGTAATGATTAAAATTGTCAACATGATCTATAATTTGAAATTAGTGATATGGTGTTTCTACAAATTTACCTTCATAATAAAGAAGGGAAAAATAAAAACTAGGTATATCAGTTCCATTTATATTTTTAATTGTAACAAGACCATATTTTATCACTTGGCACTTCAACCAATCCTCACTCAACCCATCCCAAATGGCCTGAAGGCCTTCTTTATTTTATTTTATTATGGATAATCCCCCTTTTAAGGGTTGAAAGGGAACCCATACATGACCCGTAGGCCAATGAATTACATCTACTATACTAGGGGTTAGCTACTAGAACCAAGGGTATAATAAACATGCATATATAAGGAATTAACTTCTAAGAGAACATTTTAAAGAGAGAGGTACGATATATACACCATTAAAAACCTAATCATACACATATATATATATATATCCCAAGTATAAATATCCAAATTCATACATTACTATAAATAATTGAAAGGAAACTACAAGTACCAAAAAGGTAAAGACGACAGTGACCACGGAGCGCAAACAACTCCTGTAAAACTATGGTCTAGTAATAACCATTGA
The DNA here is from genome assembly GCA_963277665.1 of Viscum album. Classification (NCBI taxonomy): domain Eukaryota; kingdom Viridiplantae; phylum Streptophyta; class Magnoliopsida; order Santalales; family Viscaceae; genus Viscum; species Viscum album. The sequence continues at coordinate 238,212,722 of OY728159.1, forward strand.
TATATAATTTACTCTTAGTAACCTAAAAAAATAGTTTATATATATGTAGTGTGAGTATAAAATTACAATCAGCAGGATCCCCACTAGATCATCTCATGAAAAAGTTCAATATATCAGGCTAAATCACTCTAAACAACAATAAAACCAAATCATCAGCTAAATAGGTATACTATGTTTCCAACATCACTATAGTTAACTGTAGAGACCGAAGTCATGATGTACATGGACATTACATTAATTTTTTGTAATAATTAACACATAAAAAAAATAGACACCCAAGGATCGTAGTAGTTTAGTGTCTTTGGAAACTCATAACATAATCTTCTAATAATAGTGAAAGATCTTCAACATCTCCCATAAATATATTCCCCTTTTTTTCTTACCTAACAACTTTCTTTATATCTTGGGGAAAAGAAAACATATAAAGGGTGAGATCAAATTCTCAGTAAGGGTAAGCATGGAATAAGTAAAACAAACCATATATATTTGAACTTAAAAACATGAACATAAAGTCTAAACATCAAAATCTTGAGTTGTGAAGTAAATCTTGGAAGTACGTAAGGCATAGATCATAAAGGAACATCAATCATGATAAAATAGCATGGGAATACTACATGTAATTATGGAAAACCATTAATAACATGATATTATTTCCATAGTAGCCAATTCATTGCTGCCAATACCATCATAGTTGACAAAGTCAATTACTGAACTGGGTTTACTTGTCATTCCAGCCCTGTATTATTGAACCGGATATACTTTCCATTCTAGCCTTGTCTATGTCATAAGATATAAATATTTACCCAGTTCATTGGAAAGTGATATAGGTCCCACCCATCTCATAATGAAATCATTATTACATGTTCCACAAAATAAACTTAAATCATTCATCATAACCCAAAGAATAAAATGGGTTTCATAAACATCATCCCATTATAACATAATCCATATTAAACAAATGGATATCATTTAATCATAAGAAAATTCAAACCATGTAAATAATTTATACATTATACTTGAAACATAATCATACTAAATAATGTCATCTTAGATGGAAAATTGTTTTGATAAAACACATTAAATGAATTCTTGAGGAAAATAACCTTTCTTCTTCAAAATAATTTTATTTTCTCAAAATTTCATGAAATTTTAAAAGAAAATAATTTCTTTGTAAATAATCATGATATATTGTAGAGTAATCTTCATGTAAATAAGTCATTTTAAAACTTTAAAAATCCATTCATGTCGTATAAGTTAATAAAAGCATTCTCCTCATACTTTTTACCGGAAAAGTCAAAAAGTACCACATATGGTAAATAAAAGAACGATTCCTTCCATACCATGTCAAAAAAAGGTAAAAATCAATTTAAACATACATGTAAGAATAGTAAACACTTTATGAAAACATTTTGAGAAAACATGTACATGAATGATAAACAAAACCACAGTAAATACTTACAAATAAACAATATCGGATAAAAATGAGATTGGAATAATTATCCCTTAACTCATATCCAATTTCTTATGTATGTGTCTTAGACTCCTGTATACTGTGTTAAAACATATTATTAAATTATAACTGAACCATAATAATATTTATGATATCATATATGATTCACTTATGACTTTATATTACCCTTTCATTTGTCAACTCCATGTTAAAGCAGCGTTTTGGGTAAGATCGTTTCATCTATCAAAAGTGTTTTGACTTTTAATTATTCATATGATTACTTAGATCATGATTAATTAATTCCATAATGTAAAAAATTATTTATATGTAATATTTATTAGAATATATAGATAATATATTGATAAATGGAATGAAATACACAGTTCATGGAGACGGTAGACCGTACGTATGCATGAACGGAATTTTTGTTTCCTTATTAAATTGAATGGAAGTAAATAGCATAAACATAAATAAAGTATCATTATTATGTCATATATTTCATTTTTATTTATTATATATACTTTATAATCATTCTAGAATGGTTAATATGGAGAATGAATCTCATCGCATCGTGGAGACGGTAATCCGTACGAACGCACGAGCAATGGTATCATTCCTATAATTATTGAATGGATGATATAATATATCCAAATTAGTATTATGTTATAATAATCATATATAGTTATTATATCCACCATTATACTCATCTATGTACGGTGGTGGTGGAAAAACAGATTACACCACGGCGTGGACACGGTAAGTCGTACGTACGCATGCACGATGATTTCATTTTTCGTAGGATGGATAGAAGGTGAAATAGGTTTGTTTCATATTTAGAATAAAATATCTGCATATTAGTTATACTGATGTTATTACTTTATAATTAAACAACTAAATAAGGGGAACTAGAAAAATAAATAATCTTGAAATAATCGGTAGAAGAGATTACCTCTTCTTTGAGATGCCTCTTTTAATCTTCCTCTTAGGGATCTAGAGTTGGCCTTTGAAGAAGACCAGAACCTTTAGTTTGTTGATAGGCAAGTTGAGAAGGTAAATGGGCATGTTTTGGTTGAGTTTGAAATCTCAAAATTGAGTGAAGAGGAAAGGGAGGAGGAGCCATTTTATAATAGAGGAGAGTGGCACTTTTGGAAACCTCAAAAATATTAATATATAATAAACTCAAACCCCTCTTGAAAACCTCAAAAATGACTCAAATGTGAATATGAGATGATATAGGTTTGTAATATAATAATTCAATAAAATTTAGACATTTTGGGAAATTATTTTAAACCTCATCAGTTTGGTTTATCCATATTTAATCTATTTAATCTTGTTTGTGGAAATAATTTTCTAAATTTTAAATTATTATATATACTAACTTATGTGTCGTGAATTTTCCATGATTTGATACTTTGTAAAATTTTAGACCATATAAATTTCAATTTATAATTTTTAAATATTTTTGTGATTTTTATACAATTTAATAATATGTTATTTTTATAAAAAAGCAATACTGTCAATTTTGACACTATTCGTTTATTTGAATTTAAATAAAATCCACAGAGAAGATATACTCGAAAAAAAATATTTAATAGATTCATAAAATGTCATATTCATATAGAAAATTAGTGTAGAACATTAATTAGTTCATATAATATTTATTTTAATATTTTTAAAATCATTTATTTTATATTTAATTTTAATAAAATAATTACTACAACATTATTTTATAATTATTTAATGTACTAATTTATTGCATAAAGATTAAAAATAAAATACTATGATGAATATAAATCTATAATATTTCATAATAATACTTTTATGAAAATTTATCTTCTAAAACAACTAACTTTTAAAATGTTATGTTTATTAAATTATGAAGGATACAACTTTGACATCATTTAAAATGAAACAATATAAATGTCATAATCTGGTTTATAAGCCACCAAATGGTCCACAAGTATACCCTTGGAGGATTAGAGTATATATATACTCGACAAATAAGTTGAGGTCATGTTTCTGGTCCTTTTGATGGGTACTATTGTTTTAATAAAAACTATATTATTCATTTTTCACAAAATAAATAATTTCTGCATCATTAATGTATAAGCTATTAAGGTAATTATATATTTCATAAAAATCACAAATAAATTACCATGATTGAGAAAAAAAATTATCTTTAAAATGAGTATTTATAATTGAATTTATATTCTGTATAAGCTTATATTTAAAATAGTTTAATTATTAAAGTTAGAGTGAGACATACTTCACCTTCTTTAAATAAAATAAATTAAAGGTCTTAATCACATACAAGTGGGTTACAAAAGATATCATTTCTACCCAAGTATATTTTAGGAAGAAATATAATCATGAAATTATATTAATACAAGTTTTAAGGTAATTTTATAATATTATTTTTACCCTTAATTACCTTATTTACCTTTAAATGTAGTAAATAAAATTTACCGAAGTTATTATTCACAATGACTAAAAATAAAAATTATCCCATTAAAATAATTTGGACCTACTGATTCTAAATATGGAATCATTTTTTCCAAATTCCTAACATAGAAGTAGTAGTATTTAATTTAAAATTAATCCTGCTGTTAAAAAAACTGGTTCTAAAAGTTAAAACATTTCAAAAGATTGAAATGTTTTTACTTATGAATTCAATGTAAAATTAATGTTAATGACATACATTATATTAAATTCATAAAAATATATTCTATTTATAATTAAAAACGATTCAATCTTATAATTTAACTATATAAATTATCTTGATGAAAAAAGTTGTTTTTAATTAAAATTTAGCATATTTTTACTATTCATCAAAATATGAAAGTTAAGAAGAAAATATTAAAAAGTTATCCAAAGTAAATTTTTATATACTTATTTCAATGAATAAGTTTATTTTTTTCGATTGAACTCATAAACATGTCAAAACTAGATTTATAGTGGGTGTGCCATCAAAAGGCGGAAAAACTGCATTTTTTGAAAAATACGTATTTTACCAGAAAAATTTATTTTTTTCTCATACCATATTCTATAATATGTTAAAGATGAATGATAATGTAATAAAATTCAACATGTGGTTAATACTATTCATAAAGGCCAGTTCATAATAATTTTATAGCAATATATCACTGTTTAGTGAAACTCGGTATTGCATACAACACACGGTATTGAGGAAGGTCGCTCTTGCGTGCAACACAAGCCAAGAATAGTGTTTGCGTATAATACAAGCTAATACAGTGTTACAGATAGCGCAATATAATATTGGTGTAGCGTACAACACAATACATCAATAAAATTAAAAATAATGTTTCTCGTAAAATTTTGGGGTGTTACATTCTACCCCCCTTAAAATGAATTTCGCCCTTGAAATTCATCAGGGTTATAAATAGTTTACTACTTGAAAGTTTCTTTCATAGAAACCCACATCATAAAAATAAATACTAAAAATTAATTTTAAAAAATAATGTATGAAATGTAACAGTTACTCAAATTGACTCATCACTGGGTTTCCACAAAGGAGAACATAGGTGAAAATATGGATATTGAAGAGAAATCTAACCATTATGTTTTGATGGAGAGTGGTAGAGAACATAGATATGAAAAATACAATAATCCCAAAACCATAAATTTGTGATGATCTAAGGTACCATCTAATTCATCGGATATGAGGGTACTAGGATAACCTTTTTGTTTTCAAGATAATTTCCCAAAATTTGATGATTTTGTTTGCATAAGGATAAATACTTACTTGATTTCAGTGTAATATCATCATTGTTCATTCCATGAAAAATTTCCACTTTATCTATTATTTTAAGAAATGAAGTTGAGTTTTTCCTTCTTGAAATGTTATTAGATCGTGCGATAGAATGATATGTTATTCTATTTATCTCAAACAAAAAGTTAGAAAAAGTAATTTAATATACATAAGTCCACCTATGGTGAGATTAATAGTATATGATGCCAAAAATGGACTTATACATCATCTATCATACCACTTAAAAAATAAAACTAATTTCTACAAACTAGGGACTTTCTGTAGGACAGTGGTAGGCAATAAAGGCATGTCGCACTTCGGTTGTGGATTTGATTCCTGCAACCTTGTCCGACACGACAGGTTGTCGCCCATCCTATGGGTTGTCCTTTTTCTAAAACTATAATATTATAACATTCTAGAAAAAAGTTTTAGCCTTAAACAATACTATCTGATGTCCAAATTAATCCATTCCGAACTTTAGGATTATCGAAAATACTTTTGTCCAAACTCACAGTATAAAGAAAACTATTACTTGAAAGGTCATATAACAAGAATGTGAATACCATTATTTATCCCCCATATATCATAAGATATATCTTTTTGGTCGCATTACAAACATGTGAATACCTTAATCATGTATTCTATTGAAACATGAATTACCATAAAACCTTAGTGAAAACATGAATGTGGTCAAAAGTTAACTCTTTCCACATACCAAAATCCCAAAATTTATATATACTCAAACCATGATGTCACTTTGTCCTTATATCAATAATGAGCTCATTAATACTATCAAACATATTATTTTCTACTTATCCATTCATTATGCGCATATCATCTTCTTTCCAAAAATATTTCAATAACTTTCCATGGTTACTGGTACCATATTCTTATGGAAAACCACAATGGACCAATACCTATATATTTCAATATACCAAAAAAGTGTCTCAATAGCATTATTATTTAATTACAATACATAATCCCTTCAATCCATCATCTTCAATGATTGGCATGGAATAGGTCCTTTTTCGATTTAGAAGTAACCTCTTAGGTCAGGGAATTGAGTTGGTAATGCCCATGTTCTCTACAAATAATACATTGAACACCATATCAGTCTGTCACTCTATGCCCCTTTTCGCCACACAGATAACATCTTCCCCTTCATTTGAGGTATTCCTCAAGGTTCTTCTTCCATTCTTCTTGATATGTATAAATCTTAATCTTCCTTCATATATGTTCCTCACCATGATAACATTCATAAAATTCTATCTTCCTCTTATTTTATGACTTTGGAATACAACTAATGTTCACCTTGTTAATTATATAACATGATGGCTGATTTGGCATAATCACAATATATTTATATCTATGAATTATGCAATTTCTCTTCTCATAGTCACCAATTTTTTAATCAGATTTAATGTTTACCCAATTCTTTCTGGTTCTCTCTATTAACTAAAACCAAAAACCATTTCATAAGAAACAGTTAAAATAATGAGGAACAACATAATCAAAAAAAGTAACTTATGGGATGTCTAACATATCAAACATTCTTTAATCCATGACACCTTAGGTTCACCCTAGGTTATTCATGAGTGTCAAAATAATTCTTCGACTATAACCTATAGTTATACTAAACCTTTGGGATATCCCTATACATACCTTAGAAATAACTCTAGGGATCTCACTAAAGTTTTCAGATCCTAGTATCCAAAGGTTGACTAAACCTTTCCTCTGATGCCAACTATAGAAACCCGAGGCTTGACGTATATGTACATTACATTAATTTATCGGAATACTTAATACATAACAAAAACAGACAGCCAAGGACTGTAGTAGTTTAGTGTCTTTGGAATCTCAGAACTTAATCTTCTAATCATGGTAAAAGATCTTCAACATCTCCCATAAAGATCTTCCCCTTTTTTATTACCTAAAAATTTTCTTTATATCCCGAGTAAAAGAAAACAAATAAAGGGTGAGGTCAAATTCTTAGTAAGGGTAAGCATGGAAAAAATAAAACAAACCATATACATTTGAACTTAAAAACATGAATATAAACTCTAAATATAAAAATCATGAGTTGTGAAATAAATCTTGGCAGTACGTAAGGCATAGATCATAAAGGAAAATCAATCATCATAAAATATCATGGGAATAAAGCATTTAATTGTGTAAAACCATTAAGAAAATGATATGATTTCCATAGTAGGCAAGGCATTGCTGCCAAGACCATCATAGTGGACAAATTTCATTACTGAACCGGGTTTACTTACCATTCCAGCCCTGTATTACTGAACCATATTTACTTTCCATTCCAGCCATGTCTATCCCATGAGATATAAATCTTTACCCAATGTATTGGAAGTAGATATAGGTCCCACCCATCTCATAATGAAATCATTCTTACGTGTGCCACAAAATAAACATAAATCATTCATCATAACCCAAAGAAAAAAATGGGTTTCATAAAAATCATCTCATCATAACATAATCCATATAAAACAAATGGATTTCATTTAATCATAAGAAAAATCAAACCATGTAAATAATATAGACATTATAGTTGAAACAAAATCAAACTAAATAATGGAATCATAGATGGAAAATAGTTTTGGTAAAACACATGAAATGAATTCTTGAGTAAAATATCCTTTATTCTTCAAAAAAATTATTTTTTATCAAAATTGCATGAAATTTTAAAAGAAAATAATTTCTTTTTAAATAATAAAGAAATAAAGTAGGGGATGATTCATGAAAATAAGGCATTAGAAAACTGTAAAAATCCATTCATATAGTATAAGTTAATAAAAGCATTCTCTTCACACTTTTTACCGGAAAAGTCAAAAAGTACCTCATATGGAAAACAAAAGAAAGATTCCTTCCATACCATGTCAACAAAGGGTAAAAATTACTTTAAACAGACATGGAAGAATAGTAAACATTTTATGAAAATATTTTGAGAAAACATGGACATGAATGATAAACATAACCCCAATAAATACTTACAAATAAATAATCTCTAGATAAAAACAAGATTGGAATAATTATCCCTTAACTTATGTCCAAGTCCTTCCATATGTGTATGATACTCATGTATAGTGGGTTTAAACATATTATTAACTTATAAAAGAACCATAATAATATTTATGATATCACATATGATTCACTTACGACTTTATATTACCCTTTCATTTGTCAATTGCATGTTAAAGAAGCGTTTTGGGTAAGATCGTTTCATTTATCGTACATGTTTTGAATTGTAATTATTCATATGATTACTTAGATCATGAGTAATTACTTACAGAATGTAAAACATGATTTATATATAATATATATTCATAATATATATATAATAGATCTATAAATGGAATAAAATACACTGTTTATGGAGACGGTAGGCCGTACATACGCATGAACATTGTTTTCCTTTAATTATTAAATTTAATGGAAGTAAATAACATATACATAAATCCAGTATCATTATTATGTCATATATTTCATGATTATTTATTATATATACTTTATAATCATTCTGTAATGGTTAATATGGAGAATTAATCTCATCGTTTCGTGGAGACGGTAATTCGTACATACGCACGAGCGATAATATCATTCTAATAATTATTGAATGGATGATATAATATATCAGAATTAGTATTATGTTATAATAATCATATATAGTTATTATTTCCACCATTATACTCATCCAAGTAAGGTAGTGATGGAAAAACAGATTATACCACGACGTAGAGAGGGTAAGTCGTACGTACGCATGTGCAGTGATTTTGTTTTTCATAGGGTGGATAAAAGGTGAGATATGGTTGTTTCATATTTAGAATAACATATTAGTATATTATTTATACTTATGTTATTACTTTATAATTAAACAACTAAATAAGATGAAGTAAAAGAATAAAGAAACTTGAATGAATCGGTAGAAGAGATTTCCTCTTTTTCGATGTGCCTCTTTTAAAATTCCTCTTAGGGAACTAGAGTTGGCATTTGAAGAAGAACATAACCTCTAGTATGTTGATAGGGAAGTTGAGAAGAGAAATGGGTAGGGTTTGTCTGAGTTTGAAAGATAAAAATATATTGAATAGGAGAGGGAGGAGGTGACAGTTTATAAGAGAGGAGAGAGGCACTTTTAGAAACCTCCAAAATATTAATTTATAATAAACTCAAAACCCACATAAAACCCTCAAAAATTACTCAAAATCGAAGATAATATTATATAGGATTGTAATATAATCATATAATAAAATTTATGCATGTTGGAAAATTATTTTCAACCTTGTTTATTTGATTTATCCTTATTTAATCTATTTAATCTTATTTGTGGTAATAATTTTCTAATTTTTAAATTGTTATATATACTAACTTATGTGTTTTTAATTTTCCATAATTAGATACTTTATGAAATTTTAGACCATATAAATTTCAATTTATAATTTTTAAATATTTTTGTGATTTTTAAACAATTTAAAAATATGTTATTTTTATAAAATATCAAGAGTGTCAATTTTGACACTATTGGTTTATTTTAATTTAAATAAAATCCACAAAGAAGATATACTCTAACCATAATATTTAATAGATTCCCAAAATTTTATATACGTCTATAAAATTAGTGTAGAACATTAATTAGTTCATATAATATTTATTTTAATATTTTTAAAACCATTTATTTGATATTTCTCTTAATAAAATAATTACTACAACATTGTTGTATAATTATTTAATATACTTATTTTTGCATAAAAATTAAAACTAAAAAACTATAATGAATTTAAATCTATAATATTTCATAATAATACCTTTAGAAAAATTTATCTTCTAAAACAACCAGCTTTTAAAATGTTATGTTTATTAAATTATGAAGGTGACAACTTGGACATCATTTAAAATGAAATAATATAAATGTCATAATCTATTTTATAAGGATACAAATGGTCCACAAGTAGACCATTGGATGATTCGGGTATATATAAAATCAACCAATAAGGTTTGGTCATGTTTCATGTCATTTACATGGGTATTATTATTTTAATAAAAACTATATTATTGATTTTTCACTAAATAAATAATTTCTGCATCATTAATGTATAAGATATTAAGGTAATTATATATTTCTTAAAAATCACAAATAAATAACCATGATGAAGAAAACAATTTATCTTTCAAATGAGTCTTTATAATCTAATTTATATTCGGTATAACCTTATATTAAAAATACATTAATTATTAAAGTTTGAGTGAGACATATTTCACTTTCTTTAAATAAAATAAATTAAAGGACTTAATCACATCCAAGTGGGTTCCAAAAGATACAATTTCGACCCAAGTATATTTTAGTACGAAATATAATCATCAAATTATATTAATACAAGTGTTAGTGTAATTTTATAAAATTATTTTTTCCCTTAATTACCTGATTTATCTTTAACTGTAGTAAATAAAATTTACCATAGTTACTATTCATAATGTATAAAAATAAATAGTATGTTAACATAATTTTTACCTACTAATTATAAATATGGAATACATTTTTCCAAATTCAAAACACAGAAGTTGTAGTATTTAATTTAAAATTAATCCTGCTGTTAAAAAAACGGGATCTAAAAGTTCAAACATTACAAAAGATTGAAGTGTTTTTACCTATGAATTCAATATAAAATTAATGATAATGATATACATTATATTAAATGGTAAAAGTATATTCTATTTATTATTTAAAACAATTAAATATTAAAATTCAATCATATAAATTATCTTGACGAACAGAGTAGTTTTTAATTAAAATTTAGCTTATTTTTACTATTCAACAAAATATAAAAGTTAAAAAAAATATTAAAAAATTATCCAAAGTAGATTTTTAAATACTTATTGCAATTAATAAGTTTATTTTTTCAAATTTAACTCATAAACGTTTCAAAAACAAGATTTATAGTGGGTGTACTATCCCAAGGAGGCAAAACTGCATTTTTTGAAAAATACTTATTTTACCTGAATTTTTTTTTGTTCTCATACCATGTTCTAGAATATGTGTAAGATGAATTATAATTTTATAAAATTCAAAATGTGGTTAGTAATATTCATAATGGCTACTTCATTATAATTTTACAACAATATATTGTTGTTTAGTGAATCTCGGTATTGCATAAAACACACGCTATTGAGGAAGGACGCTCTTGCATACAACACAAGCCAAGAATAGTTTTTGTGTATAATAAAAGCTAATACGCTATTGTGTATAGTGCAAGATAATCTTGGTGTATCATACAACACAATACATCAATAAAATAAGAAAAATGTTTCTCATAAAATTTTGGGGTGTTACATTAACTCTCACCAAGTATCTCATACATTAGAGAATAATATAGTAAAAAAACAATGGTACCCCACTACCACATTCCCACTAGTAGTCCACTCTTCCCCAACATCACACCTCCCGAGTCACCTCTCTCCCAAATAAGCTATCCCGAAGACAATTGGATGAGTAATGACAACAGGTTCCTCATGCATCACATCATCACATCACTACATATAGAACCGAAGTAGTTTTTTGGGAGCCACCACATATTATTTGACATGTTTCAAACATAAAGGATTATACCTCAAGAAATCACATCTCATACATTGAGTAAGTACCTCAAGCCATCAATTCATATGCACACCAAACCTAAAATAATCCTTGGGATGCTATATCTTGTAATACATGTGTGTGAAATAACCACAATACACTAGAGTCCTCTCCACACATATATGGGGAATCTGACCACCATGTATACCAGCACAAGAAACTACTGAGAGAAGATATCGGGGCTATAGGGGCTTGTAAACCACCCATCATCCCACTAAGATGTTGGGGAAAACACTCTCCCAAAGTCCACTGGGTGTTAGTCTCCCTAATCATTGGTGGGGTAGAATATGAAAACATATAATATAGATGATATAATATAACTCACAACCACCCTATGGGAATACCTAATCTTTGATACAATTGCACCTATTTTCACTCATAATCTCACTTCCACTATTAAGACTACATGTCCTTTAAGAACACAATCATTTAAAGAGTTAGATTAATTAGTTATTTAGTTTTATTATTTCCATTCATTAATTAACTCATTATCAATTAATTAACCATTAACATTATTCCATATTACATTATATTAAACATTATAGTAAATCCCATGACCTCCAATTATAATCCAAACTCAGAACAATGTTTCTCAATATTAATATCTCATTTTATACCATCATCAACGAACCATAAGGGTTAAACATTTATAATAAATTTTTATCATAATTCCATGAAACCAAGTGCTCAAGGAAAACCAACATAAGTTTCCAACAAGAGTAAAAATTCAATCAATCACACCCAGCTGCCTCATCCAGTGGGTAAAGGAATGTAAAAATACAAGAAAACCAACCATCATCCCTTAAACACATTCATAAGAGAGCATCCCAGATCTTAGCATCGCATCAATAGATAATACTTTATTCATCCTATTTCTTCATATCATGTTTCATCCCAAACACCCATATGCATATCCCAATGCATCTCACTATCATAAGAATCAACTAAAACCACGTCATTTGGTCCACACCACCCCATATCAAACTATTCATCCCAGGATCATCCATCCTAGGATCACAGAATATGTGATACCCCCCACCCATCACATATAATAGATAATCTTGCATACAGAGCATATCACAAGGCAACAAGTAACAAGTAGTCAAAATGTAAATATTTTACCTAAAATAATGGATTCATAATTCACATTTAAATGAGCTATTATGGATCTAAATTCAAGGCACTCATCCTTCTCAAGTAGACAGGAAACTCATGTCCTATAAATTATCTTTACCAAAAAAACTAGTTCTCATTCCACATTGAATTAACTGATTCATTATTCATACCTTTCAACTATAGGAATCCAAAGGAATAAAGCTATAACAAGATATCAAAATATTATACATGCTCTCAGCATCATAACCAATTTCATCCAACTTTGAGAAGAACCCTTGCCAACTGACATTCCTTTTATAATTATCAACAATAATATACATTGTTCGCATTATTTATCAATTTCATTAATCACATGGAAGAATATATTTAATAAAAGATGTGCATTACATCAATTATATCACCATAAAATTACATAAAACAACATATTCATTCCAATATGCCTCTTCATTAATTCTAAGACAATTAATTATAAATTAATTTCATCTTTATTTTATTTAATAAATTATATAATTAAGGACTTGTAAATCTATAACAAAACAGGATATGCTAAAAAGTACTACATAGATATCACACTATCTAGAAAACCAAGTGGAAAACTATTATTACGATATAAAGAATCATTATGTGACTACAACAGCCCATTATTTATTAATTGAGTTCAATAATTATTAGGTTAATTCCATTTTCATACAAAGGGATAAACCCTGATCAATTTATGATTTCTTTTAAATAAATAGAGAATTAACGAATCCCTAACTTCAAAGGCGTAAGCATTCTTCACACAAGAATAGACCGACATTACAGATCTCTGATCACATCACCCATGAGAAAATTGTGGTCTCCTGAAGATGTCTTGTTACAAACACGATGAAAACAACAAAGAAAACTTATTATATTAGAAAATATAAATCAACATGGAATGGATAGGAAAAACATGAGTAAATAAGACTAATCATGGAGAAATATATAGAAAATGAAGTAATAATGTACCTTAGATCACCTTGGATCGAAGACAAAAGCCAAGGATTAATCATTATTGAAGGAATCCCAAAACACCTCTCGGAAGGGTCAGCAACTGCCTAGATTTTGAGAGAGATGTACAGGGTTCTAAGAAAACCTAAGGTGCTTATTGGTGCGCTATATAGAAAACTTACATTTTGTGACACCCACATTCACATTGTGAAAATGTTGTACATTATATCTCAAAAAAATGCATCACCTAGAATGATTTAATATCAAAACTTTATATGTTGTGTAAACACCCTATGACATGTACTCATAACTCATGAACCTATTCCCAGACTTTAACTATGAATACATATCAAGAAACACATTTACGCACCATGTATTCTTCCTAATTCTAGATTTTAGCCGGAAAAAACCCACCAAACTCACTCTAATCATCATCTGAACACTAAGAGATTTTGAACACACAAAGGGTCGGTCTATCCAGATATGGAAACTTATATTAGATACCACTCAAAATATTCTCATCCTTAAGAATTAAAAACTAATACATATATAATAATAAAAGATATCATCCAAATATCCACCTAGTAAGATACCTCTAAAGGATATGGCTATATTAGTAGATTAACCACATCATCATTTGAATATTGTGGAACCCTGAAATAGTAATAATTATCTCCTAAACACTCTACCAGGGAGAGTTACCTCTCAAAAGAAAGTCACAACACAAAAAAATAAGATGAAACCGTCTCATAGTTAAGAAAGGTCAACATATAAAAAAATTAGTCTTACTAGAGAAGAGTTAACCATCAAATTGCTTGTGGTACTAATCACCCATTTCTGAATCATGTTCCCAGGTTCTCTCCACCATACCATCGTACTTATAAACTACAAGAAACAAGGGAATAGAATGATGGCACAACCCCTTTTTTTGGGTCCTGGTTCTCTACAGACCTCTCCCTAAAGATCGTATCATCATCAACATCGATCTCTCCCCATTTGATGATATCAAATTTTTCATGAATGTAATGAAAGAACTGCGGCATCTGAAAAACATCTTGTGTCTGGATCATCTATGTGGCAGTTAAATCTATTAATCAACATCTCCAACACAAGATAACACCTTGAGGAGAAAAATAAACCATAGATAAATCTCTCTCCCACTACCAGACCTTCAATGCCCATAATGAAGAGTCACCTTCAGGAACATGTGATCTACAAAATCTATCTCCATAGGTCTCCTCCTATGATCAACATATGATTTTTGATGAACCATCACTATATTCATCCTATCTCTATTTACCTAAAACATATCTTTTGTATTCTATATCCTGTCCAAACTAAGAATCGCCACCTCTCTGACCCTAATGGAGCATAATAGAGAACTAAATGTTCATCCATAAAAAGTTTCAAATGGAACCATACTAGTGTTAGATTGGAAACCATTATTATAATAAAACTCAACCAAGCACTGATTCCTCACCCATGAACATCAAACATCTTGGACACAAGAGTGAAACATGACTTCAAGATTTAGAATGGTCCAATCTGTCTGACCATCTATCTGCAGATGAAAACAAGTGTTAAGTCATAACGTAGAACCAGAATAATGTTTGTGACCTCTACACACCCTATAGATAAAAACATGATACATATTAGATATGATCACCCTTGGGACACTTTGGTCGTTCACCCCCTCCTCCAAATACTTCCTTTACAAAACCATTACTAAGATCAACTCCTTAGTCTCAATAAAGTGGGATGATTTTATCAAACGATCCACTATGATCCAAATATAGTCATATCCTTTATGAACTTGATAAAAACCAATCAATAAGTTCATAGATATATCCTCCCTCTAACAATAGGGAGAATCTAATGGTTATATAAAACCACAGGGAACATAGTGCTCATCCATCACCATCTTGAAGAGAAAACAATGAGAAAAAAACTCTAAAACTATATTCTTCAACACATGCCACCAAAACTGAACTCTCAAATATTGATAAATCTTTGTAATGTTGAGACATGTTTCCAAAATAGATATATAAAACTCATAGAAAACCACCTCTCACAAAGAAAATGGAATGAAAATCCTTCCCTAGAATAACACCTGGTGTTTTCCATCCTCATACCAACTATCAAGGGAATCTCTAAAATTAGTGTGGTCTCCCCATACATCCACCTCAAATATACACCAATTGGGACTCCTCCACCAACTGCACCAAAATGAATAAATGGTCATCTGGAAAGGAAAACCTCTACCTAAAACCTCTCCCACATCTCTATGCATCACTGAGAGTTATTCTATCACTCTATAGGAATTTTCATATTTTTACATGACACCACTATGTGACTTCATGCCCAGTGAATCAGCTAAAACATTTACATTTCCTAACATAAAATAAATATTGAAGTCATATTTCTACATGAATTTCATCCACCAATGCTGATACAAGCTCAGTTCATGCTGGAAAAGACATACCTCATGATCTTATGTCCAATAAAAATAAAAAAACCACATCGATGAGAAAATATTTCCACAACATCAAAGAAAACACAACTACCCCTACCAAGAAACATGGGTGACATTGTTACACTCAATTGGACTTAACTAGAAACACACATATGAAAGAACTGATGTTTACTAAATTAAAACACATCCTAATCCCAAACAAAAATAATAATAGAAAATCTCAAACTACACTCCCTCCACTGAAAAATAAAGGACTGGAGTGTTATCCAATATCTCCATCAATTAATCAAAATATTTATAGAACTAGCCAGACCACAAGAAAACATTATCATTCTCGGTCAAGTCAATTATAGTAGTCCTAAATTAAGAGAAACCAGCAACGAATTTTCACTAATATCCTACAATACTATGAAAACCCCACACCTCTACCACTTTCTTGTGGGCTACCTAATAAACAACTACCTCAATATTCGACGGATCCATAAATACTCCCTATTAGTAAATGACATGTCCCAATAAATAGACTTCATAAGCCTAAAAAACATGCTCCAATGAAATCCCAAATAGCTTCTCTTGAAATGAAACTCCCAAAATAGAATGCATATGATCAACATGATCCAGATCAAATACTGCGTATATAAGGATTTCATTGATGAAAACCACCAAAAACATATCCAGGAAGTACCTAAAAACTATGTTCATCAACCCCGAGAAATGGTTGGAGAATTTTTCCGACAAAAATGGAATCATAAAAACTATAAATCCCATAAAGACAATGGAAATAATTCTTTAGGATATCCTCATCCTTCACATGCATCTAATGATATCTTGACCTCAAATAAATTGATGAGAACCAAACTTATAACTTCATTTGATCAAATAAATCATCAATTTGTGGAAGAGAATAATAGTTCTTCATTTTCACTTGGTTTAAGTGATGTTAATCGATAGAAAGACACAAAATTACATCATCCTTATTCAGGAAAAAAATAATACACCCTAAGGTGCCACTCTTGGCTAAACAAAACCAAACTACAATTTATCATCAAGTTTTAATCATATCTCTCGTAACATGGAAGGAACTCTCCTATTTGGAAATATCGAGATAGGATATATGCCCCGCTATAGCTCAATTTTGAAATTGATATCCCTTCAAGGGGTTAAAACTAAAAAATCCTCTGGAAAGAAATCAGGGTATTCTTCTATAACCTTGTGAAACACTAACCACAAAACCTATGACAATATCAGTATCAACTCATCCATAAAGAAAGATAAGGAAAAAACATTCCTTTGACCTATATGAGGGTCTCGATCTCTAAAAACGCCACTAGCTCTCTATTAACATCATAAAGCACAACCTAAATCCTGAAGAAATCCATGATAGCATGAACTGAATAAAACCAATACAAGCCAAGGATAATGTCATATAGTTGTATCTATAAAAATAGGAAATATCTCTATGAGCGGTCCGTCTCAGTACTAGCTCAAAATATCTACATAATATCATAAAATTCATCTCAACTTCTAATTGGCATAGTCAATTCCAAGAGAAAATGAATCCTATATACCTCAAGTCCTAAATAATAGAAAAGAATAGGTGATATAAATGAGTGCATCAATCCTAAATCAAACAATACATGCATCTAGATAGAGAAAAAATGGTACCTTGAACGATGTCTATCTTTCCTAGAGCGGGAAATGATAATTCATGAAACTGACCATGACCAACCCCATGGACTCACTGACCCTATTAAAAAACACATCCATGGACACACTTCCCTCTATGAGGATGAGGTTCATCTTGGTATTTTACTCAGCCTGACCCATATCCTGTCTATTGATCTTAAACTAGGGAACCCTTATGCTTCTTCCTCTATTGAAACAACCTGAATGGAGGAACCAGAAGTGGAACACTAGAAACATGCTAACTAATCATAATGGTTGGGAACTCTCTCTATTGGTAACCTCATCCTACATAATAAAAACATTTTTTTGGTCCCTTGGAATTGGTCTGAGAGAAACCAACCCTGGAGAAATGGGATGAAGAGGGTTGGGACATACCCCTAGCAGATCAAAAGCTCTTTTATATAGGAAACTTGGAACTCCATACCATATCTCTTCTTCATGATGAATCCTAATAGCTCCCCTATCAGAATGATCTGGTTTTGGACAGCATCCTCCCAATAATCAACTCTCACCAGTGCTACTATAAATGTCTTTATCATAAAATGGGTGACCTAATGTTGGATATATTGATGTAATTATTCCTCTAAATGCATTACTATCCTCGTCATATAGTAATAGATTTGAATCATATCATAAAAGGTTCCTAAAATGGATCCCAAACTCTCACAAACTAGAACTAACTTGTGGAAGTGTAATCATCACCTAGTGACTACATGTATTTATGATAAAAGAATAAATCTCTACTTGAAGCTGGTATCAGAACATGTCACGTGATATTATCGACTCCTCGTAGTCCCCAAGGAAAAAACCACCACTCCTCACTACTCTATAAATAATCATCACATCCAATAAAACCAAGTTCTACTTTATATCAAATAACAAAATAAAAGCTATGTCAACCCCCTCCAACCATTCTTCCCTGACTGAATCTGAAATAGAGACTCATACTTATATAGTCCCTACCGCTAAAACACTCAGAGTACCCACACCCAACATTATTTCATTGACCTCTACACTAAAGTGATATGCTCACACATCATACAAATATATTCGACCTGAACCTAATGAGCATGTATACCAGGCACCATGCATGTAAAAAGAGAAAACTCTTAGAGTCCCTATAACAATAATATTGAATACTTAACATTAATTAATTAATTAATTATTTTATTATCTTGTTAAGGTTTTAAACTATCCCAGGGTCTACCCATTACAAACGCAGGTGAAAATAATAATGTCACATGATCCTTTCCTATGTCTCTACCCATGCAACTAGTATAAATTCATTTAGAATGCTCGGTAAACTTAAAGTCACATGCATCAGATCTTCAGGGGACCCAAATTCACATGTCTTAGACAATATTCTGTGATTATATTTCTCACTAAAATTATCTAAAAACATTTCCCTACCAACCCATGCAATATAAACTATGACTTACTCCAAACTCAATAATATCCCTCAAAATAAACCTCTGATACCACTCTATCATGACCCCCTCCTCTAAAGAGTACCCCTCCTGGTTTGGAAATGATGGAAGGGAGATGGAGACTGTCACAGTCCTCCCTCCAGTAGACTATGCATTGGAGAATAACAGAAAGGGTATAATAAACATGCATATGGGAGTCATTACACTCTAAGATAACATGAAGAAGAGAGAAATAATAAGGATACACCAATCAACACATAATCTGACATATATATATACATATAAGGAAATCCCAATTGAAAACATGCAATATCGTAATGAACTATAACTTCTAAAAGGAAACTAAAATTACCCAAAAGTTAAACACAATAGTGACCATAAAACCCAAAAAACTACTAAAAAACCATGAGCAAGTAATATCTAGCTCAATTCCCACCCGGGTCAAGTTGAACTCAAAAATAGTTTATATATATGTATGAGGATCATAACAGTATACTCATTGGGATCCTACCCATATAATCTAATTCAAAATATATATAAATCATGATAAATCACATATAACAGGAGTGAAACTAACTTGTCACCTAAATAAGTATACTATTTTCTCAACCTCACTAGGGATAACTCTCACCAAGTATCACATACAATAGATCAAAAATATAATAATGAAAAATCAATGATACCCATATGGGAGACACCATATCCAATATGATGTGTATCAACCATCAAGTATTATAACTCAATCCATCACACCTCATACACCAAGTGAGTACCTCAATTAGTAACAGCCTATACATGTCATACCTCCCATAATACTTTGGATACTGCATCTGGTAATAAATGTGTGTGAAATAACCACAAGACACTACATACCTCTACTCATATATATTGAATTTTACCACCATGTATACCATATTAATTCACTACTAAGATAAGAGAGTGGGACTAGAGAGGGTAGTCATCTGTCCATTATCCCACCATGAAGATGCGGAAAACACTCTCCCAAAGTCCACTGAGTGTCAGTCTCCCAAACATACATCGGTGAGGAATAAAATTAAATCAAAAAATATACATGATATAAAATAGATCACAACCCCGCTATGGGAATATCCTAGTATTATACTCAAGAGTAACATTTCATTACATTCTAACATCAATTAACCCCATAGGTTAAACATTTATTAAACATAATTATCATCATTACATAAGTATTGGTTCTATAGGAAAACCATCCAAGTTACAACCAAGAGGAAAAATAAAGCCAATCACACCCAAATTCCTCAAGCAGTGGGGAAAAATGAACATAAAATAAGAAACTTGACCATCAGACATTAAATAGATTCATAAGTGTGCATCCTATCTCACACCATCAGATAAACTCGTAAAACCATATTCAACTCATTCAATCACCTACGATGTCATCTGCGACAACCATAAGAATATCCGAATGAATATCACCATCACATGCATTAACTAAAGACACACAATCTAGGCCTCCCTTCTTTATATCACATCATCTATTCTAGGCTCAGCCATCTTAGGCTCACATAATATCTGGGCCTCCGCACCCCATCACATTTCTCAAAGATGCTCACATCCATAGCACATCACTAGTTGGAAAGAAACAAATAGTAAAAAGATAAATCTATGACCTTGAAAAGGGATCTATACTTTTTATATAAATGAGATCTTATGGCTCCAAACTCAAGGTACACAACCTTTTTAAGAATATAGAAAAATCATTCCTAATAAAATATCTTTATTAGTCAAACAGTTCTTATTGCATCATGAATTAATTGATTCATTATTCCAATATTCCAAATATAGGAAACATAAGTAACCAAGCTATAAAAATTTGTAAAAAGGATAGACATGATCTTAGCAACAGAACTAGTTTCATCAAACTGTGAGAAGGGCCATTCTCCACTAACATGATTTTTAAAATTACCAACAATAATAAAAATGTTACACATTATTTATCAATTACATTAATCACTTGGAAGATCACATTTAATTAAAAATTCACTTTCCATCAATTTAATAACCACCAAATTACAAGAAAAACAAGATTCATTACACCAGACCTTTTCTTTGTTTCTAAATCCAAAAAAAATATCTATTAATTCCAGATTTCATTTCATTACCAATTTCCATCAAGAAAAATATGATTACTCATATATTAATAATACATTCTAATAATTATAAAATTGATATAACAATATCTAGAAAATCAAGATGTAAATTCCTATCATAGTATTTCTTATCAATATAGGATTTCTACAACCCATTCATTATTAATATGGTTTAGTAATTATTAGGTTAATTCCATTTCCACCCAAAGTGATAAAACATGATCAATTTATAATTTCACATAAATAAATAGAGAAGCAATAATTTCCCTACCTCAATGGCCTTTGCGTTCTTTGAACAAGAATGGCACAACATTGGGTATCTCTAATCATCTCTCTTATAAAGAAATGAAGATCTTCTAATGACATGATGTCACTAATTCATTGACCACAAACAAACCTCATTATATTAGAAGATATAAATATTAACATATTATAGAGAATAAACATGAGGATACGAGTCTGATTAGGTATATATCACTAGAAAACAAAGATATAACGCAACTTGGATCACCACAGATCGAATATTTAAGCCATAGATCAATCTATATCAATTAATTCCCAAAATTCTAGAAGGAAGGATCATTTCCAACTTTAAATTAGATATGGTGGAATAGGGTTTGAGTAAAACCCTAGGATCTACAAACTTTATATTTTATTTCATTGGGGATTTATGCATTCTAAAATTTATTTTCATGTTCTGTAAATTTTGGTAATTATGTCTTTTTGAAAAATGAATCACCTCAAAGAATTTAATACAAAAACATTATTAGACATGTAATCACCCCAGGAACAGGCCTCACTAGTTGTGAACCTCTTCTAAGTCTTGAACTACAAATTCATGATGTGAAACACATATAAATTCAATGTATTCTCTATACATCTATATTTTAGTAGTTAAACCCCACCAAACTGACTAGAGGCCTCCTCCGAGCACCACAAGCTTCAGAAAAACACAAAGGGTCTGTCAACATAGATCTGAGCCCCTATAAAAAAATCACATTAATGGGTGTAGAATGTAACCACCTCGATATTTTATGAAATATTTCTTTCTGAATAAATATGATTTCATAGATAGCTTATCTTACATGCAATATTGAGTTTTAACAAACCACAAAAAAACTATTATCATTATTACTTAAACATAATCATTATTACTTGGAAATTAAACATGCTGACATGGATAAGAATAAGCTAATTTTAAATATTAATTATAATGGTTTTATATATTTAAAACACATTGATAAAATAGTACTTAATTTTTGGTAAAGTCATATATGTTTGGAAAATATGATTATCTCAAAACAAAATATAGATTTTTCTGAAAAAAAAAATAATAAAATTAATTTAACAAATTTTAGAAAAATTATGTGAAAAAATAAATTTTTTTTTCTAAATATAATTTTTAAAATTATTTTGGTGTGAATATTTTCTATTTTTCTGAATATATTAATTTTTAAATGAATAATCAATAATACTATATTTTATTAAAAACTTTATTAACATAAAATAAATATATAGGGATTATTTTGTTTTAAAATATTTTTAAAAGTTAAATTATTTCAATTATATATAAATTAATCTAATTTATTTCATTTGATTATATTTCATATTGAATTTTTATATAATAATTCTATAAGATTTTGAACATTTTCTCATTGAAAGACTAATTTCTCATCGCATCTGTGGGTTAAATTTTAAAATAAATATTTCAAATAAAATTATTTAAATTTGAAAATATAGATTATATATTTTTAATCAAAATAATTAATTTATCTAATAATTGTAATTAAATTTTGGTTCAAAATTAATAGTAAATATTAGTTACCACGGTTAAGGTTAAAACATGTTTACCGGGGGTTAAACAAAGAAGATAAAGGGTAAAATTCCAAAGAAACTTTTAAAAACCCAATTTCATGGAAATATTTAGACCTTATCACCAGTAATTTTTTATAATGAAAAAATTTGGATCTTTTGGGCATGTGAAAAATGTTGGTGCACCATAGTCTCTTCAAAAAATTTAGGTGTGCCCTCTTCCCAACTTATAAAAGGTCACCCACTCTCTTATGCACTTCACTATTCCAAAACACATTGGATCACCCATTCCCTATAAGAATATATTACTTAAATCCCTAATCAAATCCTTGATTCATTTATGATATTATTATGAAAATCAATGAAGGATTTGGTTTAAACCTAAAGAGGTTTTCTGAAAAAGAGGTAAAGATTTAAACTTTGATTTTTTGTTTTTCTTATTCTTCTAAATAAATCAAATATTATTAATTTATTATGATATAATAACATAATTATATCCCATTCTTTTATGTTTTATAATATTAATGGAATAACTTATATTTATATCCTATTCTATGAAATAGGAAACAAAACTACCAATAATTTGTACAGTGGACAAGAGACCCACAAATCGATGTTATTCATTTAATATCACCACCTCTTGTGAATTAATGTAATGATAGATTTAATGATTATATATTATATTTATTATATTATTATACTTCTGGAAATACAATACCACAGATACCTTCTTACCCTCCAACTTGGTGGGAAATAATAACATCACTCATTTGTACGGCGGACTACTACCATGTGAACAGATTTGATGTGTTTTTAATTTATATTTTTCTTGGATATTAGAAATGACAGATTAAATGAAAATATATTATAATTATAAAATAAGTATGCTTATTTAATTATTATATCAAATATACCTTCTTAATTTTCATTCCATGGATGATACGATAACGACGTTCGTGTGTTTGGCAGACAACCACCTCTTGATGGGATGTGATTAATTATTCACATAACTTTTACATGGAAGGTAATAAGGATATATCTAAATAAAAATATGTGATATATATGCAATAAAAATTATTCTATAATGTAAATATATTTTTTATCTTTCTTTCTTTCAATCCATTTATAATATGGAAACAGTGTTCATGTGTACGTACGATCTACTGTTTCCATAAATGGTGTAATTTATTTTCTTTCAATATATTTTATAGATTACTATAAATAAATATATAATTAATATAGAAGATATTTATATAACATAAAAAATTCTGTAGATGATGTAAAAATGATCAAATTAAGAGGACTAAAAATAACAAATCAAAACATAAATGAAAAACAAAGTATTTATTAGCAAAAATGTGATTTTAATAAGGAATTATTAATAAACTGGTAATAAAAGTTCATAATTAAATAATATATGGTAATATATATAATTATGGTTCTATAATATATTTATAATAATTTTTTTATATAGGGGGTTAAAATGTGTACAAAAGAAGGCGATACATAAAGTAAGGGATCTATGTCTCACTTTTATTTTTTATGAGACACATGCCATATTCACCACCTATTTATTTTATGTGGTTTATATACTGATCCTAAATATTTTTATGATTATTATCCTAAAAATAAAATGTATTTACATATCCATTTTATGATATCTCTTTCATGGGCATTACGGTTCAAAATTTACCAAATCGGTAAGGTATTTTTTTATTAATTTTTCTTCTTTGAGACATATGTAATGTCAGGCATCTATAATATTTTTTTGGGGTGTATATACATCCCCTTGTAAATGTAATATAATGAATTTATTTATTCACATGATAATTTAAGTTTCAATTAATTTTGTTATTTTATCGAGATTATGACTCAATGTCACCACTGTGGTAAGGGTTTTATGATACAATCACACCATTTTTTAGGATTGTTTATATTTATGCCTCTAATGATGAAATATTATGAACCATTTCTCAAGAAAATAATAAATTATCTTATCCTTTAGTTATTTCAGGAAAAAAAATGTTTTTCTCTCATTTTCCTATGTTTATGTACTTATGATTTCAAAATAATTTCTTTAAGAAAAACCGACTTTATTCCCAACTTCAGTCAAAAATTCTTTTTCTTCTATATACATGTTTTGTAAAAAAATATAAAATAAATTTTTATATACTCTCCACTGATTGTTTAAAAATATTTTTACACTTTTTTTTAACTTTTTACCAATTATTTTAAAATAAAAATTCATTTCATTTTACAAAAAAAAATTGTTTGAATTTTACAAAAAATGTGAAATGAATTTTTGTTTTAATGTGTACAACATAAATGGAATTTCACCCATTATAACCAAAAAATGTTTTCAATATTGACTTATAAGTTTAAAATCATATTTTCATATAAAATTATTTCTAAAATCTTTTTTGGGTTTTTATTTTTAAAAATAGACTTCTGAATATAGTTTATTTTCCTTGAGAAACATTCCATGTAAACATTGAAAATCATTTTCCATCTATGATTACATCATTTGATGTTACTTATTCTTTATTGGGGATATGATCCAAGTATTGCACTATTATTATTTATCTTAATTGTTTCTTTTTATGATGACAATATTTTTATGATATTCATTTTTATTCCATGGGTTATACCATCATAAAATTCTTATGAAGCCCAATTATTTTTCCATAGGTTATGCTATGATGAAATGATAAAACAATTATGAAACCTATTTATTTTCAAAAATATTATTCTATGAAGAAATGTTTATTAAACCCATTTCATACCAAGTGTTGTAATATTATTTTTTTGAACTTGTGGCACACATATGTAGTATTTTAATTAGGTGATGGTTGGGACCTATATCTCCCTCCATTGAATTTTATAAAGGTTGATATCTCATGAGATAAACCAGACTAGAATGGAGTGTAAACCCAGTCCATTAAGGGACTTTGTCCACTATTATAGTCTTGGGAGTGAACCTTGACTACTACAATGGTTTTAGGAGTGAAACTACGCCACATTGATAGTTTTAAAAAAGATCATTGACTACTATGTAAATGAATTTTTTTTGCTTATGTGTGTGCCAAAATTCAATGTATTATGTCAATATTATACTCTAATGGATTATATTATTTAATTTCCCTATGATTCATGTCCTGTGAACATCTAATATTTATGAAGTGACTCATATTTTGATCTTTGGTATGCAGTAAATGGTTTCCATATGTGTCCATCATGATCTCACACACTTACAATCATGTTATGTTTACATATGTCCCTTTTTAATCATAATAAGAAACTAAAATCACCCTTTATTATGATTCATTTCCCCAGGATATGATGATAGGTATTTTGTGTGATATTTCTATGAAAGGTTCAAGTTATAATGAACTAAGTGAGAGATGTTGTAGAACTCATATGACCCAGTTGTTTCTATTTCCAAGTTTCCAAAGTCAGTATGCCTTTATGATACTCAGGAATGTTTTTTGTAATGTAATGAATATAAATTTAAAAATATATAATATCTATGTATGAAAAAATTGGGTCTTTATATTTCCTATTTCTCTTAAATTTCAAAAACATGACACTCACAACTTGTGAGTTCCCTGTATAAGTCAAAATGTTGATAGTAGGCCTACTCATTCCTCATAGTGATTCTAAACATCCATCACACCAAACATCGTAGTGTGTCTCTACCATATCCTTGTTTCATATACAATTTCAAATGAAAACCTAAAACACCTCAAGAAGACTAAAAAATAAAAGACTACCAATATGACTAAAAATCCCAAAGTGAACCCCTTTCTTTTTCAAAGGTACCTTAGAAACTTACCACAGTTTCTTCTATGGAATGGTCACTATTAGACATTCATGTTAACCATACTATGTAAAATCCATAATCCATGACCATAGAATCCACAATTACTATGTTTGGAATCCCTATTTTTCAAAATGAAATTCCAAATATGAAATGACCATCTCCAAGTCATGCTAACAAAACTATGGTCATTTTTCAACCTCCATGGTCATTTTTTCCTTATCCAATGTGTGGTACCTATCATGGGGGAAGAATATACTAAATATTATTCCAAAACTTCTTAAATCCTATGAAATCAACTCATTATATACTTTAGATGTTCATTCTATAGTATTTTCAAAAAACACAACCCAAATAATGATTTTAGGGGATTTTTGTTTGAATAAATATTTTCTATGAGGGGTCTCAATATAAAGAAAATTTATTTAATGGGATTTATATTGGATAATGAAATTGAGATATTATATACTCAAGCTATGGGAAATGCTATATATTACTACCTTATAAGGAAATCTCATGCTCAGTATATGGAGGAGGTGTTTGAGTAGTTAGCCTCACTATGATTGTATTTAGTTCAAGAATGAGAATTTTCTAATCTTTGATCAATTATGGAGGTCCAAAACATCTCCATCCGGTGAGGGACGACTAACTAGAATAAATTTATTACGGGATCACATGAACAGGAAAAGTATTTTTAATATTGATTTTTTTTTCTAAATTAATTTAAAAGGTAATGTCTTTATATTTATATTTGGTTCTTCCGGGTAAACCTACATCGGATACATGCACACACTCACATTCAATGTAAAACCCATTCCATACCCCCCCCCCAATAGATATACCCAATAATCCCATATAATTTCTATTTATATTTCATATATTATAAATTGGGTATATATATAATCCCCCACTTCCATGGAAGAATCATGCTTTCCCTCTACTGTCACAATCACCATGGGTAACCGAATCATCACCAACATATGAAGCCCCCACAAAACATTATAGATTATATTTTAAATATGTTCCTAATGTTAATTGTTTTTACTGACATAAAAACTAACATCCACATCAGTTATAAAAAAAATGATGAAAACCCTATAAAAAGGCAAAATCATTGAACATTCCATGTCAGATATAAAATAACTAACATGGAAGATATAATTTTAATATCTATTATTTTCTAAATCTACATTAAAATATATACTCCATGTTAGTTTATTTTTAATGTAAATGTATTATATCTTTTTATAGGTTATAAAAACCTATGTAAAAAACAATAATTTTTTATTTTTTTAAATATACAATACACAAACCTATAATACAAGAAACCTCTAGTAAATAAAAGTAAATTACATAAGAAAACCATCAGATAAAATTATACAATAACTCAAAACTTTCTTAAAGTTATAAAAACTTTGCAATTTCATAGTTAAAATAAAAAAATACATTAAAAAAAGAATAAAAATTTGATTCAAACTGGTAAATTAATTATCACATACTCCCCATAAACAAATTATATCATTTCTATTATACATGTTAGTATCATCAAAAAAATATTCAATATAAAATAAACTATTCAATATTTATTCTCAATATAAATATATTATAAATAAAATGAAGAAAACTATTAAAACCTAACATTGTCAAAATTTTAAATATTCTTGTTGTAATTATTTCATACATAAATCTTATAACATAATACCTACATCAAACTAATCCTTATTTAAGATAAAAATTCTGTTTCAAAATAATTTATCAACTAAAAAACAATTTTAGTATCTACAAAATTATAGTTCACATAAAATAAGTTACATTTCCATACACATAATATATCTTTTTTCCCTTCTTATTATTGACCAATTATAGTGCCTCCATTCCCTGATTGAAATTTAAAAGTATAAAATAAATTAAAAAATAAAATAAAAAATTTATTATAATATATATACAAAAAAATAATAAAACTTACATGAATAATACTTTCTTTAAATATTCCTCACACATCACCATGTAAGAATCATAATCAGAAAGCAGTGTTTTCTTATCAAAAAAAATAAAAAATATCCAATGGATCCTTATATTAAAAAATATAATATGGGAAGTTATTTAATTAATAGAAATTAAAATATTTTAAAAACAGCGTTCATAAACTTCATGATAATGAAGAATCTAGTAATTAATTATTTAATTAAAAAATATTTTAGAAATATATTTGGTTATTTCTACATCCTCCATTCTTTTTGTTAATAGAGAAATAAATTTTAGGTCCCAGAATCTATACAAAGATTACCTATAGAATTGAATCTAATGTGTATAAATTTATGTAATAAATAAGATAGTTATTAAGTGTGATCAATTTGATATAACTGAAAAAAGTCTTCTGATTGACTTACATAGAAATTACATGAATCATTAGGATCCCAAATATATTTATAGTTGTAACACCTCAGGATTTTGGATCCATTAATTTTTTAGGAAATAATAAAATAAAATCTTCATTATTTTAAAATAATAAACACTTGATTATAGATAGGGCCATAGAATATATGATCCAAGACAACGACACATTATTCAATTATAATAGAATTTTGAAAAAAAGGTAGATAAAACCATGTATACCATACAATGAATTATTACACATAATGGATGATTACTTTCCTTTAAAACTGAAAAAAATTAAAATGGAATAATAAATTGAAAATAATAATATATTTATAAAAAGAAACTCTCCAGTTCCATTATTTCCTTTGAGAATAAATATTAGTATAACAAAACATAAAATAAAGAAGAATATTGTAATACTCCAAGATTTTATGAAATATATATTTTATATTAATTTAATTATTTTGATATTCTAATTTATAGGGAAAACTAAGTATAGATTATATTACAATGAATAGTTATTTTTTACAACATTACATGCAACACCAATCATATCATTAATTTCATGTAATATTTAATTTAAATTAAATGTAACATATTATTAAAATATTATTATTTAACATGGTAGTCTTCACCTAGACATTGGAATAATGGTTATGAAAAATATTAAAAAAATTTAGTAAAATATTTTTTTCACTTGTATATAAAATTAATTCTTTGGTGACCAATTCATTTGAAATGAAAATAAAACCCTTTTGAAAATAAAGGGAAATCTTTCTCTAAAAAACTATTTTTATGCACAAAACGTTGTTTTATCTCAATAGATTAACCAAACAGTTTTGTTTTAATGATCTTAATAACATTTATATGTTATATATTCAATAAAATGTTCAAAATTAATCTTATATGTATTATAGACAAAAAATAATAATAAATCCATTTTTACAGTTAAAAACAGTATTTTTGTAAAAAGTAATTTTGTCACCTTTTTGAAAATTTATAATAAAATTAATTTTTTAAAGTTTCATAAAATAAATTTTATAAAATAAAATTCATTATTTAAAAAAAAATTAAATAATATTAGGGTAAATTTTTTGGGATTTTTCTAAAAAGTTTCTTTTGGGGGGGGATAGTGAAAAATACTGAATTTTAATTGAAAACTGCCTTTTATTTAAAATATTTATAATGTTAAATTATATGTTGAATTTCGTTTTAGATAAAATTAGTTCAAATTATAACAATTAATCCAATTTGGATGATTATAATTAATTTAATATTGATTTTTCATTCAAAACCATTTCATAGTTTTGAACTTTTCCTCTTTAAAAAAATGCTTTCTCATCATGTCTACATGATAAAATTTAAATTAAATTTTGCCTATTTTTGAATGAAAATTTTAAAAACGGATTCTAATATTGGAATAATAAAAATTGAAAATTTTTAATATGTTCATCTTAATTTTTCACTAAAATAAACAGTGAATGCAATAAAATTAATTACTATGGTTAGGGTAAAAATGGGTTTACCGAGGGCTAATCTAAATAATAAGGGTAAATGGCCTATAAGATTTTCTGAAAGATATTTTATAGACATATTTAGACCGTTACACCTCTAATGATCTAAATTGGATTAATTTTGACCGTTTTTATATATTAAAATCATGGTACCAAAAAATTGTTTCAAAATTACCTAATGTGCCCTCTCCCCCACTTATAAAAGGCCAACCACTTGACTATTTTCTTCACATGTTTAAACCCTTTTGTTTCAGAAACTCATTTCCCAAATCACCTCCCAACTTCCCTCCCCTCATCTGAGAATCTCTAAATTGGGAATAAATACTTCCTAGGATGTCTTTTAGTGTAAACCTAAGGAGGATACCAGAAAAAGAGGTAACATTCATTAATGAGTGTTTTTGTTTTATTTCTTACTCCAACCCCTTAAATTATTATTATACCCTAATTATGTAATAACATCAGTACATCTCGTATAATAAGTTTTTCTCATATTAAGTTAATTGCCTAAAACCATCCCCACTTCCACCAAATAGATTACAAAATTATCATTTGTGTTTGTGGTAGACTACCACCTCATGAACTGATATTGTTCATTTTTCCAATCAACCTATCACGATTGGACTAAATGACAAATTTATTGTTTTTATATGATATTAATTATTTTATTATGATTAATTAATTTTTATATCACACATACCTTCATGATTTCCATTTTTTAGTAAAATGACAATGCTGCTCGTGTGTACAGTGGATTACCGCATCACAAAGCGATGTGATTCATTCATGAATTACTTAGAATGTATTGATGGTTGTTTTAATAAAAATATTTGATATATATGACATAAAATTATTTATTAATAATAATATATATATTATTCAATTTTCTTTCTTTCAGACTGATAAAAAAATGAAAAAATAATGTTCAAGCGTACGTACGACCTACTATCTCCTTGACCGGTGTACTTTATTTTCTATCAATAAATTTTATTGATTTATATAAATACACATACTTTCAATTTGTGTGATATTTATATTAATTTTAATCATTATATATATTATAGAACCAGGATCAATGTAATAGGAAAAATATAATAAATCAAAACCTTTATGAAAAACAAAGTGCTTATTACCCAAAATGTAACCTTAAAAAATTGTTAATAAAAATGTAATAAAAGGTCACAATAAAATTATATATGGTATTATATATATGAATATGGTTTTTTAATATATTAATAATAAACTTATATTTAATATAATGGATGTTCCAATGAGTACGATGGAAGTCAAGATATGAGTTGAGGGATTTCTATATCACGTATTACTTCTGTGAGACACATGTCATATTCACCAAAAATTTCTTTTATGTGGTGTGTATACTCCCCATCAATGTATTTTAGGATTATTATACTACGATTTGTTTTATTTAAATATCCATTTTAGGATATCTCTTTCATCAGGTTTACGATTATAATGGTAACAAATCGGTACGGGGTTTTTGTCTCAATTTTCCTTCTTTTGATATATATGTTATATTATGCACCTATATTATTATATTAGGCTTATGTCCACCCCATTTGACATGTAATGTCATTAATTTATTTATTATCATGATATTTAATGTTTTGATTAATTTTTTCCTTAATGGGGATTATATTTCAATGTTTTCGAAGTGGTAAGAGTTTTATGTCACAATCTCATCACACGTCGAGATTATTTATGATTATTTGCAAAATAATAAAATGTTATGATTTTTCTCTTGATAAACTCATTAGTTTTATTCTTCTCCATTTATTTCATGAGAATAAATGTTTCCCTCAATTTTGTTCTCTTTATGTTATCAACATTTCACAAATAATTTCTTTTATTAAAATTATCTTTTCAGTCGAAAAACCGTTTTCCTTAACAATGTTTTCAAGAACAAAATTAAAAAATTAAAAAAAAATTAAAAATGATTTATTAAAAAAATTCCTTTGTTTGAATTTTCAAAAAAAATAGAATATATCATCATGAAATTTTACAAATAATTGTTGTTTTCCTTTTACCAAAAATGTGAAACGAATATTTGTGTTAACGTGTATGAAATGAATGAAAATTCTCATCATCATGACCATTATTTTCTTTGAATAATAGTTTATTGTTTCTAAAGATTATTTTAAAATTAAATTACTTTCAATATATTTTATGTTTTAAAAGTTTTTTCGTAGTTTAAAGGATATTTTACTCATGAAATGTTTTTAAATGATCTTATGAAATTATTTTCCTTCTTAGATGATATCTTTTAATGTAACTTATTCTTTTCTAGGGATATGAACTAAATATACCATTATTACTATTTTTTAGAACATTTTATCATAAAAAAGATTTTTAAGAAACCTACCTCTCTTACACGGGTTATAACATGATAAAATTCTAAAGAAAGACAATTCCTTATCAATAGGTTATAATATAATAAAATGATGAAATGATTATTAAAAATTTAAATTTTCCATAGTTTGATATATGTTGAAATGTTTATAAAGTCTATTTAAATTCATGTTTTATAATTTTTGGAATCTTTTTTGATCTTGTGGCACACATACATAACACTTTCATTACGTGATGGTGTTTATATTATAACCAAGGATGATGGTTACATTATATCCAGAGATGGGTGGAGCTTATATATCCCACCAATGAATTTGGTAAAGATTTATACCAATAAAGTTCACTAGTCAAGCATGATCACTCATCAAAATTTATTACATAAAATAAAATAATAGCAACACAAACCATGTGGTACAACAAAGTACTAAGAATCATGAAAGTGGAAAATGAACACCAACCCAACAAATGAATGAAAAAAATAGCTTCATCCACGGGATAAATTATACCCAAAAAAACCTCAATGTAATGGACCAAGAATCCCATGCCACATATCCCCACATTGATCTCCTGCCATATAAAAACAGCCAACACAAAATATGTTGTCTTATATCCAAATTACCCTAGAAACACATCTTGAGGTCAAAACAAATAGCTCCCCAACGACTCTGCCATGACTCAAGGTCATATTAGGTCCTCTCTATAATATCCACTCACCACCACCATTGAAGCCATTTCACACTCATCCACGTCCCCTCCATCATCCCCCAACCTATAAATCCTCTTTCATCCCGAGGCTATCCCCCAGAGGTTATTGTCGACCCCTGGTAGGTTGAGTCCTTCTCACCTTGCGCACAGTGTCAACTCCATCACCAGGCCAAAGTGTCCATGAAACATCCCATCCAATATCAGATCCATTACACTAGTTTACCAAAACTGAAATTTATAACCCTTTTCCCTCCACCATATCCTCTATCGGCATCCCTTCTCCCCACACAATTCCTTTCTCACCGAGCTTAGCATGGAGGGTCTCTCAGCGTCATCCCCAAAACTTCTTGCTGCAAGCACTCAACTGCCACCATTATCTTCAAGTGAAGCCCCCATAATCCATCCATTAACTCTGTTTAACTCATCACAACTTTTTCATAGACTTTTATTTCTAACCATACTTTCAAGTAATATACCCTTCACTATTCGCACAATCAACATAACTTCCATCATCACCAAGAAAACTGCTAATAAGGGGCCACTTATAAGAAGACGAATATTCCATAGATCTTCTTCTGTCACTAGCCTCATCGTTAAGGCGTTCCTCCAACCACCAACTGTGCAAATCATGATCCCTCCACCAACCCCATGATTAACCACACCACTTCTAGGGTACCAAATCACTCTCTGACCACCACATCACTCACTTTGGTCATCATTGACCTGAATTCCATCCCCTTAGTCTATATGGGTCTCCTGAATAATCAACTGGAAGGTGCACCCACCCTCTAATTTTTTAACACTTTTCCCATTGGTTATCACCACCAATGGGATTCTTATAGTGAGGGTTTGGGGAAACTTAAATAATAGAAATTTACCTGATTTATATTACAACATCAACTCTATATCAACACCTCAATCTCTAATGTGATCGCATTTAATTATAGTTCCAT
Source organism: Viscum album (assembly GCA_963277665.1). NCBI lineage: Eukaryota > Viridiplantae > Streptophyta > Magnoliopsida > Santalales > Viscaceae > Viscum > Viscum album. The sequence continues at coordinate 238,247,931 of OY728159.1, forward strand.
AATATAAAACAGCACTTTCATTACTATAAGTTGAATGAATAGAATCTGCAATCTTATACATGATTCCACGAGTTGAAAACAACTCATACTGGAAAAATAAATCACTACTTTGGATGATCATCCCTAAACAATAATCTCCCATGTGATCCCCATGGATTCTAGGAGAGAAAATCAATCCCTCTTAGAGAGAGAATATCTCTATTAATCCATCAGGTAAAGATTTATATCTCATGATTTAATCACAACTATAATAGAGAGTGAGCCAAGTTTAGTGAGGGAATTTATCCACCATAATGGTATTATGAATGAACCTTGAATACTATGATGTTATTTGTGGACTGGTCTTTCATGCCCATAAATTTATGTGTGAACCTAATTACATTTTCACAGTATTATGTCTGAACTGGATTGCATTTTCAAAATTTTATGTGTGGACTTATCTTTCTTGTCTGTAATGTTATTCATTGATCGGGTTTCATGTTCAAAAGTTTATGTGAGGGCTTAATTTCATTTAACTTACTTAACGAGTCAACTTATTTCAATTTATGCATGTTCATAATGTTATAAGATGATGTGTATGTAGAAAATATATGATTTGTTCTAATGATATACTCTCATGGATCATGTTCTTTTAATCTATTTTTTTCATGAGTTAAGAACTACCAGACATTATTCAATGACTCATGTTTATGATCTATGTTATGTTGGGTATTAACTTTTTAATCTATGTTCAATATCACATACCTTTATTATTATCTTATGATTTCATATGTTCATAGATTGAAATATCATATGTCTACACTTACTGAGCATTTAAGCTCACACTTTCTTATGGTTCCTTTCCACTTGTTATGAAGAATGGTTTTATATAGGGTATGTCTATGAAGAGTGTTAAATGGGAAGATCTTTTAGAGAAATATTTAAGATCAATAACAAAACAATAAGATTTTGTTCCAAGATACCAAAGTAACTAAACTATTATTGTCCTCCATCATGTATTTTGGAAGTGTAATGAATATTCATATAAAAATATTTAAAACCCATGTATGAGAATCATGGGTTCTTATAGTTGATATCAGAGGAAGGTATTAGTTATCCTTTGGAAACTATGATTAGAAAACATTAGTGATATCCTTCAGGACATTTCTAATGATATGTTTAGGGATGTCTCCAAGGTTAAGTCTAAGGATGAGTTAAAGTATAAGAAAATACACTGGAATTATAGTAAATGATATAGTGATTGGTTTCCACAAAATGGAATCCCTGTCTAAATACTACAAGTGGATGTGGTATCGCATAGATGTACCTTGGGGTAACAAAATTAAAAACAACATATGAAGCTAGACGTGATTGGGAACTGGTTCATGATATCCGGCCTTGCTGAAAACCATGTTTAACACTCTTGAGGGATATGAATAAAAAATTCACAATCTTCTTATAAACCATCATGAAGTATTTCAATTTATGGTGATTGTGAATAACCTAGGTTAAGACTAGGGGTCAAAGATTGAAAATGAAATTCCATTGTTTAGGTACCCTATAAGTGATTTTACATGATTATTTGGTTCCCCGCTATGATTAGTGTTTCTCACACTATGATTTTAGATTTATTAAATAGCTATAACTAGAATAAATCATGTAAACATTGAATCTGATGGACGATTCAGTGACTATGATAAACCAAATTAGATAATGACTGGAGAGATAGATATTGTTATTATGCCTAATCATCTATCATGATATATGATTAACAATGTGATCTTTAGTGATATTCCTAAAGTTTCAAATAAGAGGAAAAGGTTTCTAAAAGTTAACATGGTAATGAACATTGAGGAAATAATATTTATGTTATTACATTTCAATAAGGTTGGAAGAGTAACCTATATGAATATCTCATATAGAGAGTAAGATGTTATCTGTGTGTAAAATGAGGTCATAGAGTGAAAAATTATCAAGCAGTTCAATGTATTATATGATGAGACCATAGGAATTATCCAACTCAATACCTTGAACCAAGAATTAACTTCTTGAAAAATGAAGGACATATTCTAGTTTAATCATTATGCTGGAAGGATTGAGGTATTTTTATTTTTGGATCCAAGGATTATATTGGAGAAGTATTTTACCAATCATATTTGGGTTATAAGAATCATGAAACAACTAAGGAATTTTTTTCTATTTTAGAAGCATATATTCTTGTATAAAGAGAAAAGGATTATATAATGGGTTTATAAGTTTGAGTTTTACCATAAGTAAAATATCTTAGACACCCCTCATGAGGTTTTACAAGATGGGAGTTTATCAATATTAAGAACATGTTAAAAGATTTTTATAGAAATGAAACCCTTCATTTTTTACGAGCAATTCCTTTTACGAACATAGTATTAAAGGTATTGGAAACCTTTAGGTCTTTTCAAATATTTTATAAAAAAGGATAACCTACAAGACCGGAGACAACCTATTTCATATGTAAAGGCTACGGTGCTTAAACCCACAACCGAAGGACAATAAAGATATAACACCTACCACTAAACTATTTAAAATATTAATTCTCGTGGAAAATTATAAAGAGAGGTATTTTTTAGTATTTATTTCAATTATTATTATGTCAGAAATTCAAGAAGAAAATACAAAGGTCTAAAAGTATTCTACAAACATTATACATTCTATAAAGTAAATTAGAACTCATCACCATGGGTTTTTTTGTCGAAATCCCCAAAACAATTGAACGGAATAATGCTACATGGGTTGTAGTCGATCATCCTAAAAATTAATGACTCATAATTTATATCATAGAATATTTATATTGTGATATGTTTTATAGGATATAAATTAAGTATATGGTAATGTGGTATGGAGTAACACATTAAATTTCATCTGACCAGAATCTAAAGTTGACCTCGTAGTTTTATAAAAATCTTCAACAATATCTTGATATTGAGCTGAGTTCCAACAGTGTGTATTATACTAATATAGATGGTCAGTTTCATAGAACAATTAAAACTCTATAGGATATACTAACATCTTATTATATGGGTTTAATAAGTTTTTGGGATCAACAATATCCTCATGTTGAGTTTTCTTGAAATAATAGCTTTCACTTGAGCATTCAAATGGCTCATTATGAATCCATTTAAGGAGGTAAGTGTAGAACACCAATTTATAAGAATAAAGTTACATGAATAATGATATTGGAACTTAAGAAAGATGATGAGATGTGATTCATGGTTAGAGAAATTCAGAAATATGTAATGACAAGACATGGTTGATAGAAATATTATATTGATAATCTTCATCACGATCTAGAATTAGATGTTTTTATAAGGTTTTCTTATAGATTTTATCTGTGGAAAATGAAGGAAAAACTAATCTCCAGTTATATTCGTCCTATTAAAATACTATATCATATAGGGATAGCATATTATATTTTTCCTCTTCCACAAAACCACTATTAGGTTCATCACATGTTCCAGGTATCACTCTTAAGGATGTACATACCTAATCCATCACATGTACTGAACTTAGAGTTCATACCATTGGAGCAAGACATTTATTATGAGTAATTTCCTAGAGGGATTTTCAATCGAACATAGAAGGTTCCACGAAACAACACTACTCACCACGAAAATTTTTTTTGGAAAACCCACCAGTTTGAGGAATCTGCATCAGAACCTGGGGATGTAGTGTGGAATAATTATCCTTAGTTGTTGATACTAAAGACAAAACATTTCAATGGAAAAATTCATTTTAAGGGGGTAGAATGTAACACCCTGAAATTTTATGAAATATTTTATTCAAGTTAATTTAATAGTTTTAATATTTTAGTTGACATGAAAAAATTTTGCTTATCTTAATTTACACACAACACTAAGTTTGGGTTGCATTACTTGTAACACCGAGCTTAGCTTGCATTACCTGCAACACTGAGTTTAAATGAAACATGGAATAATATTAAAATATTATTCTTTAATATGATAGTTGCCACCTAGAATTAATTTTATGATTAATATTAAATAAATTATGAAATTATGCTTTAAAAATATATATATATAATGAATTATTTTTATGACCAATTAATTACAAATGAAAATAAAACAATTTTGAAAAAAATATTCTCTAAAAAATTATTTTTACGTAAAAAAGTGTTTTTTATATAAATAATTTAACCAAATATACTTTTTAATGATTTTAGTTAATTTTATTTATTATATATTAAATAAAATATTTAACATTTATCTTATATGTTTTCTAGACAACAAATAAGAAAAATTCAATTTTATACTTTAAAACAACATTTTTCTAAAACATAGCTTTATCTCCTTTTTGCACACTTATAATAAAATTAATTTTTGAAAAATTTATAAACTTAATTTAATAAAAAATTAAAACAAAAATTTTAAAATTATATTATGGTGGTTTGTTGTAATTTTTCTGAAAGTTTCATTTTTCGTTGAATATTGAAAATATGGAGGACTACCTCCTCACGAACCGATATCGTTCGTTTTTTCCATTATCACATCTCATGGTGAGAATTAATGAAAAATTTATTTTTTATATTTAATACTAATAATTTTATTATTATTATTATTTAACTTTTATATCATGCATAAATTCATTCATTTTATATAATGGGAATATAATAACATCGTTCTTGTATACAATAGACTACAACCTCGTGAATCGTTGTGATTCATTCATGCCTTACATGGAATATATTAAGGATGGGTTTAATAAAAATATGTGATATATATGAAATAAAAATTATATTTTAGTGATAATATATATATCATTTACTTTTCTTTCTTTCAAACCGATAATAAAACGGAAAAAGCAGCTTTCATGCATAGGTACGGTCTACCATCTCTATGAAGAGTGTATTTCATTTTCTTTCACTCAATTTTATGGATTATAATAAATACACATATAATGAATTTTTATGATATTTATATCATATTTATCCTTATTTATATTATAGAACCATGATTAAAATAATATAACCAAGAAAAATAACAAACCAAAATATATATAAAAAAATAAATAGGTTACTACACGAAACATATCTTTAACATAGAATTATTAATAAATGGGTAAAAATAGTTATAATAAAATCATATATGGTATTATATATATGAATATAATTATTTAATATATTTTTAATAAACTTATATTTTTTATTCATTTGGTTTTAACCCGTATAATGGTTTTCAGGACTTAAGGTAAGGGGTTCTCATCTCACCTTTTTACATCTGGTAGACACATGCCATGTTCACTACCTATTTATTTTAGGTGGTGTCAATAATAACCATGAATCTATTTTAATATTATTATATTAATAATTATGGGATTTACATATCCATTTTAGGATTCCTATTTCATAGTTTTTATGGTTTAAACTTTAACAAATCGAAAAGGGTTTTTTGTCTCAATTTTCTTTCTTTGAGATAAACATTATGTCATACACCTATATTCATTAACAATGTGTATATAAAACCCCTTACAAATATAATATCATTAGTTTTTTTATCTCCTTTATATTTTAATATTTCATTTAATTTTACTGCTTCATGGGGATTATGTATCAAGGTTACCAAAGTGGTAAGAGTTTTATGTCACAATCCCATAACTTATCAAGATTCCTTATGATTTTTCTTCCAATGATGAAATATTATGATATAACTCCAAAATAATATAGGATTATCTTACCCTATATAAATTTCATGAGAATAAATATTTTCAATTCATTTTCCTCTCATTATGTACGCATAAGTTAAAAAATAAATTTTTACCCATATTTGACTTGTAAAAAAAATTAAAAGGACTCTTCATTGTATTTTCTAAATAATGGCGATTAAAATTTTATCAAAAATGTGAAAGGAATCATTGTTTTTACATGTATTGAATGAATGAAAATTACTATGATCGTGAACATTATTTTCTCTACATATTCCATTATATTTTTTCAAGGTTATTTTAAAATAATATAATTTTAATAAAAAATAGGTTTTTAAATGTGTTTTTAAAAGTGGAAAGGATATTTTCCTTATGCAAAGTTTTAAACAATCTTTCAAAAATATTTTCCATCTAAGAAGATATCCTTTAATTTAAATTATATTTTATAAGTGATATGAACCAAGAATAGCATTATTATTCTAAATATGAATGGTTTATCATGATAATTTTTTTATTAGAGTCACTTCTCTTCCATGGGTTATACCATAATAAAATTTTTATGAAACTGCTTCTTTTTTCAGGGGTAATGCTATGATGAAATTATGAAATAATTATGAAACTCGTATTTTTTCAATAGGTTATGAAATGATATAATGTTTATGAAACCCATTTCATTTCATGTATAATGATATAATGAATTATTTTTGATTTTATACAAAACATATGTATTATTTTAATTATTTTATAGTAGTTTCATTATAACCAAGGAATTTGGCCAAATTATGACCAAAGAATGGTGGAACCAATATCTTCATCCAATGCATTGGATTGATATTTATATATCTTGAGATCGACAAGACTTGATGTGGGTGAACCTCATTCATTAATGGACTCTGTCCACTATAATGATCTTCGGAGTGAACCTTGACTACTAGGATGTTATGAATCAACGTGTCTTTCATTTCCATAAAATTTTGTGTGAATCTGATTACATGTTCATAATGTTATGTATTAACCAAATTAAATGTTCATAATATTATTCATAGACCTATCTTTAATATCCATAATTTTATGAGTAGAACTAGTTTTATGTATTTAAGTTTATGAAAGGTCCAAATTTCATGTCCTTAAATTAATTAGTGAACATTTTTTATAAATTTTTAAAATGTTATAAGCTAATGTGTATACAAAAACATATGTTTTATACCAATATGATGCACTCAATGATTATTTTCATTGATTCCCTTAAGATTCATGTCTTATTAACTACCAATATTTATTCCATGACACTTGTTTATGATCTATGATAGTTTGGTTATGAACTTCATAAGTTGTGTTCTTTATCATATACCCTTATTCTTATCATACACTTTCATACTTTTATAAATTGATATCTCTTATTTTTACCCTTATTAAGCATCTAATATAATCCTTTCTTATGTTTCCTTTCCCTAGACTGGAAAAAAGGTTTTATGTAGGGTATGTCTTTAAAGAATACTAAATGTGTCCTTTCTTGTGGGAAACAGTGAAGATCATTCACCAAGTTAGAAGAATGTGTTCCAAGTTTCTAAAGACACTAAACTATTACATTCCCCATGTTTGTAATTTTGTAATGTAATGAATATTCATCAAAAAATATGAAATATCCAGGTATGAAAATCCTCTGTTGCTATAAATATCATGAAATAGGATATAATATTTTGGGATCTAATTTGAAAGCTATGGAATGAGAAGTGTAAATTAAGAAGTGAGAATTAAATGAATGAATTTATTAATCTTATATTTTGAAATAGAATATGATCCTTGTAGTTATGATCATTATAAATAAAGTCATTAAAAATTTGGTAATTAGAAATATAGATATTACAAAAATTAATTATATATACATGTTTCAAATAGGTATACCATAGTTATGTATTGTTGGTAATGAGCTTAAATAATATATTTTAGAAATAATGAAAATGAAATGAAAATATAATATCGAATTAAAATATTTTATTGTTATTTATATAAATATTATTATAAAAATAATTATTTAATAAAATAAAAAGATATATTTTAATATTAATAGTTTTTTAAAATTAAATGATTAGGATATAAATAATTAATTATTATTATATTTAGGTTAAGATCATTTTATACAAAAAAAATAAAAATTTATATTTTCATGTGTTGGGAATTTTTTTAGGAGACTAATTATATTATGGTCAAATGATGAAAGTTATTGATATATATTGACTCTAATTTTGTCATAAATTGATATGAAATAATATTAGAATCACAAAATACCTAAAATTTCATTTTTTCTATATAAGTAGATTTTGTTAATTTTTTTTCCTTAATTTAAAATCCATATTTATTAATTTTACATTGATAATTTGAAAAAATAAACCTAAGTTTTGCCTTTATCATGGAATTAATATATTAATACTAATTTCTAATATTTTTCAAAAACAAATAGGTTATAAATGTATATATAACTATTTTTATAAATAACATTAATTTATGACATTATAACTATATATGGCTGAATATAAATTTTTTTAAAAATTATTATAATAAAAAATATGTATTTTTTAAGTGAATTTATAATTTTAAAATAAAAAAATTAATTTAAAAACTCATATTAGACATTTCAAAACATAAGATATATTACTCAAAAATAATAAATACATCATACATATTGTGTTTTATAATTAATTTTAATCACTTTTATAAAAATAACATAATATAATGGATTTAAAAATTTTAATAATTAGGTATAAATAATTTAGTAAATATCATTTTGTTTTTAATCTTGAAGGATAAATTTCTTTAGTAAAAACTATTTACCTCGATAAAAATAAAAAAGGGTAAAATAAATTAACTAATAGGGAAAGACCACACAGATGTTTAAAAAAAGTGAGAGAATATGTGTTTTAGTTCTTTATTAACGTTATCCAATCCCCTATAAAATATTTTATAAATTTTTTATATGTGTTTATTAAGAGTGAATTCTGAGTATTAAAAAGATTTGGGTATTTACAAAAAATTTCTTCCCTTTTCACTAATAAAAGAGGATCTCTTCTCCTCACTTCCCCCACACCAAAACCTCATTATTTTATAATAAAATATACCCAAACCTCTAATATAAATTATTATACACCTTCAAGAGATTTTTTTCTTCTAGAAATATTATCTCTCAAGGGGTTAACCCCTTTTCAAAGACAATCATCCAAGAATTGAGGTATGAATATATAATAGCTCCTTCCTCATTTCTATTTATTAATGTGCACTTATTATTCATAAAAATACATTAAAAATCATAAAATTATAACATAATTATCACTTATTTAATTTAAATTTATTATAATTATGGTACAGATATTAAACACATTTCCATTTTCCATTTACAAAAATGAAAATGTGAATTTTGTGTACGTGCAGACTACCATCGTTACAATGTAACGTGTGTATTTTCATTCACCTAATAGCATTTAAGGATTTAAAAAAAGTAATTTAATATTTAATTATGATTAATATAACTTATTTAATGTTCTAAAATGACAATACAGACTACTTATATCCCTATTTCTAAGGAAAACAAAAGCATCATCCATGTATTTGTGAGGACTCTCGCCTTCAAGGAACGATGTATTCCATGTTTCCTTACAACCTATAATGGGTGGATTTATGAATGGGTCTAAATTATATATATTATATTTATGTAATTATTATATTATTTTAAGAAAAAATTAATACCTTATTAAATATTTGAACAATAAATAATCATTATAAAATTAACCATCCTAAAAAAAGCACACCTAGAGGGAAAAAAAATTTTATTCTAAGTAATTGATTTATATAAATAACTTTATCTATATAATTTTCTAAAATTTTTATATATCACACTTATAAACTATATTTAAATTCATTAATCTTCCATTATAGTTATATTATAACATAACCACTTCATAACCATCCCCTAAATTTTGGTGTGTCTGTTTTGGGTCGGTTTGACCACCCACTAAAAAAAATAATTTAAAATAATTTCATTGATAAATATGAGAACATGAATGATGAAAATATATGATAAGATATGTATTTTATGAATTTATTGTTTTTTTAATATAAATATTGATATTAAAATCATTAATAGGATACAAGCATTTGTTTGTAAGAAATCAATGAAACTTATTTGTCGTTGATTTTAACTTCAAAGATCATGATCAAAAATGCCATAGAATTAAAATATTAATTTATAAATAATTATAAATAATAATTTAAAGAACTTTTATTGGTATATTAATTAGGATTTTTGGGAGAATATCAAATACATCAACCATATTATGAAACTAGTTCAAATAATGACCTTATAATTCCTCTATCTGGTGAAATTTACATTCAAAATACACATCATTACTATGGTGAATTTTTTATCAAAAAATTATGTAATTGTTGAGAAAAAATCACTTTCAATTTAATAATGATTTCCCTCATTGTCTATAGTTTCATTTACTTCCAATGTTCTACATTTTAATATGAAAACTAATTATTATTTTCCTCACATTTCATTAATATTCCCCATATCCTCATTTCAAATTAATGTTTTATTAACTGTTTGATGATGTGTTATTTTAATAACGTAGTTTTTAAAACATAAAAAATGAACATTCTGAATTATTATTTCATGAAAAGTGAAACCTCCATAAAATTACATTAACCATTAATAGATTTTTAAAACACTAATTATTTTATATAAACACATACAATTTCAAATATTTTATAAAATAAAATTATAATCTATTTCCATCCATAAAATATCCTATGTTCATTTCAAAAATCATCACTTGCAGGGTTCACATTTGAAATTTATTCTCCTAAATCCCTCTCATGAATTTCACTACATTATAAATAAATTTTTAAGTCCATTGTCTCTTTAAAAAATATAAAAATTAAAATTGATATAATTCTTTCTTATCTTAAGAATTCTTAAGATATAGGCTTTGGTTATTCATTGAAACAAAATTATGAAACCCACTCATTACTCAGGGGTTTTTTCATTCTTATGTTTTATTTATAGTTACTTTTACACATGTGTAATGTGTATATATATATACATATTATAATTTATATTTTGTAAAAGTTGGTCCTATAATTATATAACCCTCCAATGTATTATCTAGTGTTTTCATCTCATGAGATACCATATATGGTTAATGTGTGGTTAGCCTAAGCATACTATGTTATGTGATGGGTGGGAAAAAAATTATATAACTCTATAATTAATTTGTAAATGCTTGATATCTCATGGGATGTTATATATGGGTGTCTGGAGTGAACATAATTAACTATGAAAATTTTTCCACTGTGTTTATGTAAATTTTCTGTGAACCCAAACCACTAAGGATAATTTTCTTCTATATGATTATTTTCTTAGGAGTAAACCTTGACATGTGCATATTATGAAATTTTTTATTTTTTTGTCAAATGTTTATGATTCCTTGATCGTGTGATGTAATTTTCTTATTTAATGTTTCCATTCTTCTCTCACACTGATTTTTCGATGTAAACATTTGTTCATTTTAGATTACATGCCATTCATTCATGATTTAGCGAAAAATATTATCATCATGTGTTCTTTCTAACAATATATTTATCCTAGATAATTGCGTGTTATATTCTAATGATCTAAGCCTCTATGACATGTTGATAAGTTGTTTATTGACTAGGAAATTGAAATCACTAATTTATTATGTTTCAATTCTTAAATTTAAAAATATAACTATATAATATGGGAATACTAGAAGGGGGTTTAGAAGATAATGATTATAGAGAAGTGTTTAAAAGAATTTTAAATTTAGTTCACTATGTATAAGATCCTTGAACACACTAAACTTTCCCTTATTAGGATTGTGAATTATTTTTTGATATTAAATATATATTTTTTTGAAATAAAATAATATCAAGATATTTTTATCTTAGTCTATTATATATGGTATTAAATTATAGTGTAGTTATTTTTATGATTAGTTTAGTCCTTTTTTGTATTATCAGTAGAGAAATCTAGTGAAACCCATAAGGATAGGTCTAAGTATAGGATAAAATCTTGAAATTTTGGTGAATTTGAGATTGTGTGGATTTCCTAGAAATAAAATCCCTTCATGGATACTATAAGTGGATATATTATTCTGAATAATTATATCTTGTTGTGGTAAGCCTGAAAGGTGCTTATTAGGTATTAACCCAATAGTCACCTCATACATCTCAAAGTTTCCTAACTATATAACAATTTTAACACACCCATGGGATATTCTTCTTTCATTCATATTATCTTTACTATAAATTATGGAGGATTTATTTTGATTAGGATTAAAAGTATGAGTGAATCCATCATAAAGAAACCTAGATTGAACCAATAGTAATTTAAGTTGTATTGAAAGCTAATATGATAGTTTCAAATAGTAATACAATTCAAAGGCTGATTTTTTCATGATATAATATATGATAATTATAAAATGGTGTTAACTATTCATAAATCAGGTTAACAAATAATGGTTTTAGTAATGGCTAAAGAATGGAAGAAATAAGACAATAATGGATGTCATGGATAATACAGATATTGTTTCAAGGAGAAAACTAATGTGGTAGGATCTGGAGTAATAAATCTTATGATTGTTCTAAAAAAAGATACTAGGAATTATGATTAACAATATGAAAATATTTGAAATTCTAAAAAACAAAATAAGAGAATGATGTAGTCTCATGGAAGTTTGCGTGATAAATATGATGAAGGAAATAATGTTCCATTTATTTCATGTCAAGATTGTGGAAAAGGGAACCCATGTGAATGTCTCAAATAAATTAGAAGATATATCATATATGGTAAATTAGGACTTAGAGAAACAATATTTTGATAATGTGAAAAGATTTAAAATAACATTAGGGGGAAAATAATGTTCTCTATAATGATCTACTAGAAATTCAATGTATCAGAAGTGAGGAATTCAGGAACTATGAAAAATAGTGCACTAATATAAGGGATTAAGATAAAAAATGACACCAACAGCCTCTTAACCACATGAATAAGTAAAATCCTATTCAATTACTAATATTGAAGAATAGATTGATAATTATGGGGTGTTAGGTACACTTTTTTCTCACTCTGCATTTGTAAATTTCTAATGTCATGTAAGCTTTCAACAACTATTAGCTATTGAAATAAAAACACCTAGTGTTATTACTATTATTCTATTCAAGTTATGATAATATTCATTTAGGATTGTGTGATTTTGATTCATGAGAGTCTTATTATCCTTCCTTTATGTATAATTAATGTGATTTTTGGGATGAATGTTTTCCCTCTACATGGAGGAAAATTTATTTTTTGTAATAAGAAAATCACATTTCATATCAAACTATGATATTCTATAGATTTAAGGATAATTAATGATGAAATCTTGGCTAAAATCATTGAGGAAAAACTCAATATTATAGATAGTCTTATTTTTAGGAAAAATATATGTTCCCTATATTGGTAAGGTTGACATTTCTCTAATAATTATTTCTTCAGTAATTAATACCTTCTATATACCATTAGTTATTTTCATTACTATATGGTAATAAAAATTATTAGTAAGAAATTTATTTTTGGGGGGATAATATAATGCCCCAGGTTTATGGATATATTAATTTTTTCTTTATAATTATAAAGATTGGATCACCATTTTTTCAAAATAATTAATACTGGATTAGATATTGGGCTATACAAGAAACAAACCAAGCCGATGTAATGCTAATAAATTATAAAGGAACATTACAATGAAGGTACATGAAACCATGTATTGTATATAATGGAATATCACATTCTATAGATGATTACATCCATTAAAAATTCAAAAACAAAATGGGGCAATAAACTAAAAAAGAATGATATTTTTAACTAGAAACTCTTCGATACCACATTCACCTTTAAAAATCATCATTAGTATTAAAAACATACAATTAGAATTAATTACATGAAGGGAGAAAGCATTTTGTGAGATATAAAATAAAAACTATTGAAATGAGAAGTGTGACTTAAGAAGTGATAATATAATGAATGATTTTATTAAACCTATATATAGAAATGGAATATGTCTTCTAGAGAAATGGTTAATGAAAGTATGGGTCCAGCGAATATGGTCACCAAAAATATGGTCATTTCAAAAATGGTAGATGGATATATATATTTCACGTAGGTATACCATAGTTATGTAAAGTTAGCAATGAATTCAAATAATATATTTTATAAATAATAATAATTAAATAAATCTAATATCTAATTAAAATATGTAATTTTTATAAATAAAGTTTTATCATTAAAATAATGATCTAATAAAATTCAAATAAATATTTTAATATAAATATATTGATAAAAATAAATGATTAGGATATAAATAATTAAATATAATTATATTTATGCTATGATCATTTTATACATTTAAATATATTTTTCAAAAAATTTGTTTTTCTGGTGTGATACATTTTTTTAAGATATGAAATATATTATGGGCAAATAATGAAAAATTTTATTATTCAAATATATTAACAAAAATTTAATTAACAATTTATGTGAAATAATATTACAAACACATAATGTTTAAAAACGCATTTTTTATACAAATTTGGAATTCTTTATTTTTTTTATTAATTTAAAAGAAAAATTTCTAAATTTTAGGATGTAAATTTTAAAAATCTAGCCCTGTTTTTTGATTTATTATATAAATATTATATTAAAATGAATTTTCTAAATTTTCTAAAAAAAATATTTTTAGGTATTTGGTAATAAATGAAGTTTTTTTTAAATAACATGACTTTTATAACATTATGAGTATACAAATATGAATTTAAAATTCATGTAAAATTATTTTAAAATAAAATTTGAATTTTATAATTATAATTATAATTATAATTTTTTTTAAATTTTGAAGCCCATATTTGACATTTTAAAACATAAGTTATATTTTTTCAAAAAATTATTTTAATACATTATACACTAAAAAATTTCAAATTAATTTTCAAAATTTTTAGAAAATTAATATAATAAAATTGATTTGAAATTTTGAATCACTAAGTCCAAATCATGTCATAATTTCCATTTTATTTTAAATGATAAAGGATAAATTACTTTGTTAAAAACTTGTTACCTAGGTAAAAAGGTGGTAAATGATTTTTACCTAGAGGTAAAGAATAAAAACATGTTAAAAAATGTGTGTGAATTGGTGGATGAGGACTTTATGGAGATGTTTCTTCACCTATCCATTATTTCTAAATTTTGGATCCAATTTCCTTGAGAGTGACATCCAATTATTAAAACAATTTGGGTACTTACAAAAAATGTCATCCCTTTTCACTTATAAAATGGGCGCTCCTATCCATACTTCTACTCACACCAAAACCCATTAGTTTGGCCCAAACACTACCCAAAAATATCCACCACATTCCTATACATCATCAATAGTCCTTTGTCTTCCCCAAATATGGTCACTCAAGTGCTTAACCCCGTTGAAAATGAGATAATCTGATAAATTAGGTACAAATTTTTAAGCACTTCTTCCTTATTTCTATTTATTTATGTTCACTTCTTCTTCCTAAAATTAAATTAAACCATACATAAATTATAAAATAATTATCCTTATAAAATATTTTGGATATTATAATTATTCTACAAGAATTAACAACCATTCCCTTTTCCATTAAGAAAAACGAAAATGTGAATCATGTGTACATGTGGACTACCAATTCCACAAAGTATTATGTTTATTTTTATTCACCACATTGAATGGATGGATTAAAAAGTGAATTTATAACACCCTAAAAATTTAATTTAAAATAATATTATGCTCAATAGATTTATTAACATGTAACACATATATTTTATTTAACTATTATATACTATAAAAATATTATTATTTAAATGTGACCATTATAACCTAGATGTTAAATTTTAGGTATGAATAAGAATAACCAAATTTTTAATATATAAATGTTTTACAAATTTGTCATTTTTTTGAATATTTAATAAAAATAACTACTCAATTTTTTGTTAATTCATTTTATGCATAAAAAATATGACTTCTTCAAAAATGGGTTTTATTGCATTTGGTGTGAGGACTTTATAATTAATCTATATCACCATTAGAAATTATATTTTATAAAAAGGATACAATTTTTTATATAATAATTTAAAAATTATCTATGGGGGAAATATTTTGGATTTGTCTAAAAAGATTAAATTTCTAGTAAATAGTAAAAAATATTTTTTTTACTTATATTATTTTCATTAATTCGTGTAATTTAAAAGTCCCATTATGTTTTTAATTTTATCTTCAAGTAAAAAAATACTCATTTAGTTATATATAATCTAATTTCTGACATAGCAATTAACAACACACTTTATTTTGGTAAAGGTTAATTTTTTTTTAAGAATGCATTTTTCTTTTATTTTTCTCATTTATATTAAACATTATTTATACCACTCGTAGAAATTGAATTTTGAAAATTATATTTTATGTTTGTAATCAAGTTTTTCAAACATGGTAAATATACAACTTTAATTTTTGGAAGATATGCACCTAGGGGTAAAACTCTAAATAGGATGGATTTAGTATTAACTCGATCACTCATGGTGCAAAATTAGTGGTCCTAAGGCTATAAACCAAGCTAAAAACACTCAGGGAATATTCTTGGGATAATTCACATTTTATTTATAAACCAATATAATATATTTAAATAGATAATGACCGTGGATAATCTAGGTAAAACCTATGATGTCATATATTGACAAGAATGTTTCATGATTCGGATATCCTATGAAATGTTTTTCTTGATTTTATGATACATTATTATTATTATTATTATTGATTAAACTATTATTTTTTGTTTTATTTAGTGGATAAAAAAGAAATAATCATATTAATGATAAATTTTATGGATGGTTCATTGATATAAATCATGACAAACCAAATGAAATGGGTGATAGAATTTTAAATATTAGTATTGTGTCTAACCATATATCTATATTATTAACAACATGAACTCTAACAATTCACTAATTTCTTTCACATTAATTTTATGATTTGATTTTCAGAGAAGTCTTGGAGGAGGATTAATGAGGTTCTATAGAGGTTTGAGATACAACAGAACTATAACAGGTAATTCATGTCATGAAAGTGGAATTTAGGACATGATTTGGTGCTTCATGGCATGTGAATCCAGTAGTTCATGACTTTTATGTAGGTGGGTAGTAATATGTGAGATGAATTCACAACATGAAAGGTTAATTCGTGACATGAGTTCATTTGAGTCGGAGGGCCATCAATTTTGGTATAAATTGAAAATTTTGGGTATTCATACCATAAATGGGTTTTACAAATTATATTTCCAAGACCTAGTGGAATTCATTTCATGAATATAGAATTCACAATGTGAACCTAGTGAGTTGAAAGTTTTTTATAATGTTATGTATTTGAGTAATTCTTTCATATGACCCTCATTGATATAAGTTTGTGAGAAAACCCCAGAATACTTCAAATGATCATATATCCTCTTTCCTCCAGTGATTATCCTTGTTTTCTGGAAGATGATATTAAAAAAACCATGAAGAGTTATTATCTTTACCTAGATTATTTCCTTCAATTATTCTTCTGAGGATTCTCTTTGGTGGTGTTTTTTAAGGTTTTTTTAGGTTGGGTTTTTTTCTTCCCCATTGTGATTTGGGTAGATCCATGATTTCCTATTTCGGTTGTGGTTTTTATTATATTTCTTTGTCACCATATAGTTCATGGTGAATTGTAATGCTTCTTTGATGTAGGGGATATTTTTTTCTATCTTTAGTTATGTGTTATATGTGGTTATTTCATGATGTTTACTTCCTTTTGGTTGATATTAAGGTTCATCTTAATGAATATAACTAATTTGGAAATATGAAATTTATGGGTGTAGGGAAAAATCACATTCCTTTTCTATTTTGACGACATTTATAATGATATTGTGTATTATTGTTTCTAATACTTAATATCCCAATTGTTATGAGCCTTTACTATATTATAGATGATGTTTGTGTTAACCTTATTGTGTTATTATTTTATCTCAGTATGAATAAAAGGATAAAGAACATATATATGGATAATTATTGGTGTCCTATTAAAATAAGGTTTTTTATTATACTTTTTCAAATTAAATAAATAAAGTGGAAAAAACCCTTAAAAATAAATTGTATAAGATGATATGTAAAGATTTATGTGGTTGGGATTACTGTTTTGACGTCTGTGATGGGTCTTATTATGTAGTGATGGTGGTGACCAGATGGGTTTTCAAATATGCTGGGTAGTGGTGAGATGGTGTTGTAATAGAGCATAGTTTGGGATGTGTGTTCTATCTAAATATCAAGTAATTTATGTTATCTTAATATCTTCTCCTCCCATGATGGATAACCTTACCAACACACAAAGCCTTTAGGTTATTTTTTACCCTTCATCTTTGATAATGGTGATATGGATGGTTGTCTACCCCATCTTCATCGTTTTTCCTTTATTAGTAATGATGGACTAGGTGTTTTCAGTTTTTTGGGATGTGATGATGAAAATATTTATAGGTTAGATTTGATTTGAAGTGGTTGTGATGTAATGTAATGTGGGGTAAGGATTATGTGAGGTAAGAGGATCAAATGTGATTTATTTCATTCATGTTCATGATACCCTACAATTCTATGTGTCTAGTGAGATGAAATATGATGGAACAGGTTTATTCATTTGAGATTTGATGAGATGGAATAGTTGTCTTTGGTCATGATTAAATGAAATGTGTATAGAAGGGATGGGAGAAAAATACTTTTGATGTTGGGGAGTGAGAACGGAATATAAGATGGAACTAGTTGTGGGGAAACATTCTTAATGATTTTCTGATACTATGATATTATATTGGATGCATGATTTGGTGAGAGAGACATGTTGAGGCTGGGATTAGATAGTTGACCTTTTTATGTACTTGTTGGTTCTACTATTAATTCACATGGTAACTAGTATGTTGTTTTCACATGTGCACTTGAGACCTTGGGTATAATCTTACTGTGTATACTTGTATGATAACTGAATGTATATATACTATTTTATAACTTTTCAGGAGGACTTTGGGGAATGATTTGGAAATTTATATCTTGATTTGTTGATATGTTGTTGGGTTTATTATATAGGATTTTCATATTGGGAATTTTATTTGGGAATTTTTATTTGTATCTGCTGGCATTGATCATATATTGTGGGACTGTTTTGGGTTTATATTATAATTTATTCTAGATTTTATTAGTGTATTTTTTATAATATTTCATCATCCTATATAATATGAGTGTAGTCAATTCTGTATGAAATATTTGTAAACCTGTAATTATTGTTGCCAATAGAGGTCCTATTGGTGGAAATACCTGGGAGTAATTATCTCTCTCCCATCATTATTGTACCAAGAGGGTAACCTATGGAGATAGGGTTCAGGATACATTGGTATAAAAAGTTTTGGTCAAGATATAGGGTAGAGTTTATGGTTAACAATAGTGAGGATTTAATGGATTGGTAGAGAAACCATGTGAGTTGATCTCTATGCATGACATGGGCTAAGGAGACTAGCAAGGAAAAGAGATTTCAGGGCCCCCTATGATCCAGAGCATGGAATCTGAGCTCAATGAATGACCAAGTCAGGTGGACCTATTTTTTTGGTAGATACCTTGGATACGTACATGCATCATGATTGAATGTATTTGTTATTGAATGGAGTTATTGTGGGATGTTTATTAAATAAATTTATTAAAAAATAAACATGTGATTAGAATTCCATGCTATCAGGCTTATGATTCCTCTTTTATTTTTAGGAATGGATCCTAGTCATCATCTACAAGTGTCCTGGGTGATTGAGTTCTATCATAATGATCTAGTAACTTATCTAGATATCAATCCAAGATAGGAGGATGAGGCATGGAAATGGCATTGTATGCCTTTAGTGGTAGTGTTTGGTGAAGTATGTAGGGAGTATCCCTGATCTGGGGACAGAGTGCTGGTTAGAGGATATCAATAACACTTTAGGTATAATTTGATCTATTGAAAAGTTTGGGGTTTTTTTGGTAGTTATTTATAGGTGGGGAGATTCACTTCAGTGGAGGATGATGTATCTTGGTAACTGAAAGGAGGCTGATGTATTTTGGCCAAAATTTCTAAGCGACTTCCATTTAGAATTACTTTCACCAGGGAAAAAGGAAAAAAAATTTAAAGAGTTTCCATTTCTTTAATAGATGATACTAAGTGTGACGGATCTTAGGATCAGGTTTAGGGACCTCATTCACTTTTCCCTAGATGTTTTTCTAGATGAGTATTCTAGATCATGGCATCTGGATGGGTCTTTGCACCTAGTGATCAAGTATGTGGTCACCTTTTTTATGCTTCTTACATACCTATAGAACTAGCAAAACTAAAAGTTTATTGATAGTGTTATTTAATTGGTGGTACATCCTTGAGATAGAGTCCAGAAAAGAATATCATGTAGTAGGGCTTTGATCAATGGGTTACGAGCAATAAAGAAATCAGTGTTTCGACTAGTGGATAGAAAACTGTGGTAGTTCTTTACCTATCCTTCTTGGATATGTGGATTTCAAAAACCTATCGAGGGATTCCATTTTTTTGGATCTATTTTTTGGGGATAGGGCCACCACCTAGAACAGTGTCCAACTACTTAGGGAGGCCAGCTTAAAAATGGATTTCAGGATCCTTTTTGGATAGATCAGAAGATTCCTCTAAGGCAATTAATGAGGTAGGTAGAACCAATGGTGGTTTAGTAGTAGAGGGATAATCATATTGGAGGAGGGTATCGTTATGATGGTCTCTATAAACAATGACCTGGGATTGAGAATGGTCACGGAGTCTGAGAGAAGAGAGGTAGAGGACCTGATCATGTCCAGATACACGCATTGAAGGTAGCGACGCCAGCAACACAATTGGTTGTCAGAGATATGAATCACTCATCATCAAATCTTGTTTGTTCCATGGGTTATTCAAGAGTCTCACAATCCTTTATTTATCCTAATTTTTATTTTTTCTTTGAGACCTAGTTTGGATAGTCTTATACTTCCAATTGTGTTATCTATACTGGTTTGAGTTTGAATTTGGTTGTTTGATATGTGCTGGTGATATAGACTAGTGATGTGGTAGCACTAGTCAGTGGTGGATTTATTCTTGTTTCAAATACATCTATACAATGTTATCCTTAGCATGAAAAAGTTTTATTTTGTATGTTATTTCATCTAATTTTACTATATGATAGTTTCATTTTCCGATGTGGCAGGCCAGTGAGTGGAATCCATTGGCGAGTGAGGTTAGCAGGCAAGTGGAGCCTCATTTCTCTAAGTTGGTGGAGTTTTCAATGTAATCATAGGTATAGGTAATTCCCATAGTTTTTAATTAAATCTTATATTTTTTCCCAGATGAGGTTATATAACTACCCCTCTACATGATGTCGATTTTGGGATAGAGTTTTAACTTAGTGTGTCTCTAATTTTGATGGCTCGTAATAGAACGTTGCCTATGGAGCTACATGCGTTGAGGTTTTAGGTGGATTATATATTGTAAAGAGGTTTCATCTGCCCATTTTATCTCCTTAGGGTGATCAAGTGTTTTTCCAAGACTTTGGACGGTAGTATGATGTCGTATGTGGACTATCAGAGGTTGAATCAGGTAATAGTCAAGAAACATTACCTTATTATGGCAATCAATAATCTATTTAACTAGTTGAGAGGAGCTAGTTGATTTTTGATATTTTACTTTAAGTCTGCATATCACTAGATGAGGATTAAGGATGAGAATATCATGATTTCTGAAATTAAGTGCATGTGTGGGAACTTTGAATTCTTGGTAACAATATTCAGTGTCATGAATTCACAAGTAGTGTTTATTGAGAAAATTAAAACTATATTCCATGTGTTATTGGACCAGTTCATTATATTTTTCATTCATTTTTTCTTGGTCTATTCTAAGTTAGAGGAGGATCGTGTATAGAATCTAAGAGTTTTCTTGTAAGTCCTTCAATATCACTATATCTATTTAAATCTATACAAGTGTATGTTCTAGATTCAATAAGTTCATTTACTTGGATATATAGTGTCTCATACAGTTGTGTCTATAGGCTTATAAAAGATGAAGGAAGTTGTTTCCTGAGATTTATCCAGGAAAATGGTAGAGGATTGTAATTTTATTGGTCTTGTTGGCTATTATTAGTGGTCTGTGTCTAATTTCTCTTGAGTTTTAGCCCCATTTACCGCTTTGACTATGAACGTATAGGATTTCATTTGGACTCATTAGTTCCAAGTAGAATTCAATTACTTGAAGGATAATTTGGTTAGTTCTCTAGTGATTTGGTTTCCTGAGGTGGGTGTGATGTTTCATGTTTTCTAGGATTCTCCTCATCTAGTGATCATTAATTCAATTTTTTTGGATTTTTTGGTGAGGTAGTATGTGGATGATATGATTAGGAATCATGGGGTACCAAGGTACATTATCTTGTATCTGGGTCCTCATTTTACCAATCAGTCTATATGGGGTTGTATCATGATTTTGACTCTCATTTGTTCATTTATAATACTTTATACCTTCATATGGATACAAAGTGTGAGAGGACCATCCAGATATTATAGGATATGTTGTGAACTTTATTATTGGGCTTTTTTTGATTGTGGGTAAATCACATTAATCTATTTTATTTTTCATATAAAAATAGTTATCACTCATCCATTATGATGTCCCTGTTTTAGGCATTGTATGGGTGGTTGTGTCGCTCTCCATTATGTTGGACAGAGGTTGGGGATTCAGTTGATCCTGAACCAAAATTACATATGAGCAAGACCAAGAAGATCTAATTGGTATGAGATAGGATGAGGGTAGGAGAGTGCTATCAAAGGTCTCATGTTGATCACATGACGATTCCCTTGGAGTTTGAGTTTGGATACCATGTATTCTTGATGGTTTCTCCTCAATGTGGGTAGTGTATGTTTCGTAGGGGAAATTATTCTCCCAAATTCAATGGACCTTTTGATCTTTTGGGGTGTCTTGGGGCAGTGTGGTATCATTTGGTTCTTCCACCGTGGCTTTATAGGATCCATAACATCTTTCACAAGTCCCAACTACATTGGTATCTTCAAGATGACTCCCATGTAATTGAATGAGGATATTTGGATATCAAATAATACCTGATGTTTTCAGAGTAGTTAGTATAGATCCATAATTATTGAGGGAAGGTATTGCTTAAATGAACTATCCCCGTGGTTCATGTGTTTTGGAAATTTGGTGTCCTAGGGAAGAGTAATTGGGAGTGAGAGACACAGATGTGTTCTCAGTACCTAGAGTTGTTTTGAGATTTTCTTTGTTCTATTTTTCTTGATGATGTAATGTTTGTACCATGTTGTTTTATGAGATATATTTATTCTTTTTTTATGTGGTTTTTGATGAACCTAACATAATGAAAAGAGTGGAAAACCTAATTCCTAACCTAGATGTTTTATACAATGACACATTTAAAACCATGATGGTGAGTAAACTTCACCCAAAGAATATAATATCATTATGTGGATGATTGAATTACTTGATTTCTGTGCTTTGGGCTACATCATTGGTTGGTTTTGGTGATTCTTAGTTAGGTCTATATAGAAATTGAGATGTTTGTGCAAACGTTTGTGAGGAAAGGGGTGTCTTTTGGATGTTGCCTAACGTTGTGGTTTTGCGGGGTGGTTTGGGAAAATTTTGGTGCGGCATATTTGGATGGTGGTAGTGATTGAGGCGTAACAATATCCATGGGGGTATATTATTGGATGGTTCACTATTATAGATTGCCCTTTAATAGGTATGGACTTTATCATCACTAGAAAAAAGTGCTGATAAAGGGAAACCATTATGTGTGTTTTTCTTTAGCGTTGAGAAAA
Source organism: Viscum album (assembly GCA_963277665.1). Lineage (NCBI taxonomy): Eukaryota > Viridiplantae > Streptophyta > Magnoliopsida > Santalales > Viscaceae > Viscum > Viscum album. The sequence goes on from OY728159.1 coordinate 238,271,572, forward strand.
GGTATCTTTTATCACCACTTTATTTTTAATGATGATAAAGGGTATCTTTTATCATAGTTTTTCTAGCACTGGTAAAGGTCCTGAATAAAATGATATAATTAAAAAAATAATAATAATAAATGAGATCATATATTGAGATTATCTTTTTGGTGATGTGTTTTACTGGGTTGGAGGGTTTTCACTTTCTATTACCCTTTAAGGAGCAAAAATCTTGATATTGGGGCCTCGTATTAGTCTCCTAGAAACTAAAGTTCCTTCATATTAAGGAATGGGATAGAAGCTTTTACCCACTCAATGTGATTATATCTTAAACTTAGGTATGGTTTTTGGTTTAGGGATTAAATTGGATGCTTTGGCATCCAAGAACCCTTCATGATGTTGCTATGTCACTTGGTCAATCCACCAAGAAGAATAAAGAAAAATGAAGACGCAAGGTATGGAAACTTTGCTTGGTTTTTTGTGGAAATTGAATTGATTTCAACAGTGGTTGATCAAGTATTTATAACTACGGATTATGAATAGTTTGAACTAAATATTATCTTGGAATGGATTCAAAAAAATCATAGAATGTGGTGTAACTAGCCATGAACGTGACTGTTGTAGTAGGTTAATGAAAGTTGAGTTGTGTTCAACTTCTAGTCATGATAAAAAAATTTGTTTAAAGTGATGTATGAATCTAACTCATTTCCATTTGGTTAAAAAAAATAGGTGGATCCCTAGATATAGATAGCTCCCCTACTAAAGGGAATGAAGGATTTCAATCAGAAAAATGTGACTTGATTACTTATAGTGCAAATGGGGATTTTACTTGAAAGATAGAGATGGCCAATGTTGTTTCTAATAAAGGGAATGAAAGTTTCCATCAAACACTTGAGAAGAATAATGAAGATAAGCAGATCATGAAGATGTAAATCCAATGAAAATGATTTTCTTCATCATAACAATGAAGGATTGATTTTTGGACAGATGGGGAGTACTGGACAGAATGTTCAAGTTGATGCACAGCCTGATATTGAACTACAATTAGAGAGAGGTGTTGATCAATTAGTACATATGTAATATACTGATAGGAATATTCTTTTTTTTAGACGTTGTTGTTGAGGATTATTCGAATGAAAGTGGTGATTTATCAGTAAATCATGTTCATGATGCTCAAAAAATAAATGATAGTATGGACACTCATTCTTTTTCTATATCAGACAGATTGGAAATCCTTCAAGAATAGAGGAAACTTCAATCCAAGGAAAGTTTGATGAGATTATCATACAAGAGAAATTATTCTCAAGGGATAAGGAAAGAAGAGGAAAAAAGTTGACTATGAAGGTTTCCAATTACTTTCAGGGAAAACTAGATTTCAATCCGAGTCAATTGAAATTTTGAAGCGAGAAATTGATTAGTCAAAGTATGTCATAGATTTTAATAGATTTTAGGTACTTGAATATCTTAATGATGATTAAATTCATGCGCCTAAGGATATATCGGATGTCGAAAAGGGTTTACATGAAGCAATTTTGCACTATAAATCTTTACAACAGGGCAGACATCCAAAAATTCAAGGTTTTGGATGAGGAAGAGAAGATGCAACGTGAGGGTGTGGACTAAGTATGTCTTCTAATTATTGTAAGGAATATGGGATTCAGCTTACCCTAGAGAAAGATAATCTTAATGAGTAGTTTATTACGCTCCTCAATCAGAGAAACTCACAATCAAAATGGGAATCTGCAAATGAAGATAGAGGCATTGAGCGTGATTCTGATCTTAATTTTTGTGATCCTTGATTTATTGTTTTTCTTTGTGGATGAGGTATTTCGTTTGTTTGACCCCTTTCATATTCTCTTTTGTTGTCTCTTTTAATTTTCTAATAAATTTAATAGGAACAGGTTTACGCATGGCGCCTGCACCTGTTTAGGTAATTATTGATAAAAAAGAATAAATTTAATATAATATATATAAATTATAACTATGAATAAATATTATATACTAAATATATAGATATGTAAAATGAAAAAAATGAAATAATTAAACAAATATAAATTAAAATAAGTAAATCAATAAAAATATTAAACATTTTATTTATCAAATAATTAGAGATAAAAATGGAAAAATTTAATATATATATATATATATATATATATTAAAATTATTAATAAATAGTATATAATAAATATAGATATATATTAAAGTATATTATTTTTCAGAAAATATGATTTATATACTTCAAAAAATTTATGATTTACATTAAATTATTCATATATTTAGTTAAGATTAGTTTCAAATTAAAACTTAATAAAAATTAAACATACTGACTAATTGCATCAAGTAATGAACATAATTAAATGTCATTTGTTTTTTCAATTTAACATATATAAAATTTGTGTTATATTAATTTCACGCACATATACGTAATTAATACATTTTTATATACAACGTACTCATAAAAATATTTACGTAGTTACTCAAATCTTACATAGAAACACATACACCTAATATTGATGTAATTTAGTCAAATTTTAGTATTCATTTTAGAATTTAATTATAACATGATACATTTAATTTATTATGTCTTTAATTGTTAAATAGTATTTATTTATTTTTAATTTTAATGCATTTATGTATTAATTCAATTTTTTTTATATTTTTTTGGGGATTTAATCATTTTATATTATTTATTTATATTTATTTATTTACTATGTTTAAATATCTTAAATATGTATTCATTTTCATTTCAATATATATCCATGTTTTTTTAAAATTTATATTCAATTAATTATACTTATCCATTTTTCAATATTTATAAATTGTTGTTTTTAATTATTTATTTCATTCCATTTGTTATTGTGTTTTATTATCTTCAATATGTATTCATTTTCATTTCAATACATATCCATGTTTTTTTAATAATTTACATTTATTTAATAATACTTATTCATTTTTTCAATATTTTTTAAGATTTGTTTTTAATTATAAAATTTCACTCATTTTCAATATCTTCAATATGTATTCATTTTCATTTCAATACATATCCATGTTTTTTTAATAATTTAAATTTATTTAATAATACTTATTCATTTTTTCAATATTTTTTAAGATTTGTTTTTAATTATTCAATTTCACTCATTTTTAACATGAATGTATTTAAGATAATATATTTATTAATAATGTTATAACTATATTTTTAAATATGTATAAATAAATTAATTTATAAAAGTATATTTACTATGTTTATAAATTTATATATTTATAATTATAACAAAATATAATTTTTTTAAGTATTTATATAATTATAAATAAATAATTATATATGTCAAAATAATTATAAATTTATAATAAATTTATTTAAATAATGAATATATTAACTATATTTACATTTATATTTATATATATTTATTATATATATAATTATATAAATATATACAATCATATAAATATATAATTATATATATATATATTAATGTATTTATATAATATTATAATTAAATAATTATAAAATTATTAAAAATATATTTAAATAATGAATTTGTTTAATATATTTATATTTATATTTATGTTCATTTATTAAATATATATATACAATTATATAATTATATTTATAATTACAAAATTATAATAAATATATTTATTATATTTATATTTATTTATTTATTTTTTTATAATATATATATATATATATATATATATATATAAATATATATAATGATATTAATATATTTATAATTATAAATAAATAATTTTAAATATATTTACAGTTATATTTATAAATTTATATTTACTATATTTATAAAATTATATATTAATAATTATAAATAAAATATTTAATTTTTAAAAAAAAATTAAAAATATAAATATTAATAAATAATTATATATTTAAAGAATTATAAATTTATAACTAATAAATATATTATTATATAAATACATTTCTAATTTTTTATATGAAATTATAATTATAAATCATTTATGAGTGCTAAAGTTTTAGCGTTGGTAAAGATTCATTTTATGACCTCTTCCTTAGCACTGATAAAGATGGATTTTACCAGAGCGTTTTTAGCACAGATAAAGATCTATCTTTATTAAAACAAAAAAATTGATAAAGATGACTTTTATCAGTTCTTATTAATTTAGTGCTAACAAAAGGAATCTTTATCATCACTTTTTCAAAAGCACTCATAAAAGTGTCTACGATCAATTTAATAACTATAATCGTGATATAATTAGTCATGATTTCTCAAGATATCTATATAAGCCGCCTCAATTCGACACTCGTCCTCATTATATATAAGCTTGAACCAGGTCTCGAATGAATCCAAGGCTCAAATACAAGGCTCAAATTTGAGGCCAAAATGAATCAAGGCTCGAAGAATCCAAGGCCCAAATGAATCCAATCTTTCGTGCATGAGATATCTATTTCTTCCACACACAGATTTCATCCATTATGGTAGGAGGCTCCATTCACTTTCCTTTAAACATGAAACCATGAATGCTTAAAAAATTTAAATTCATGTTTTTATCAGAAGTAAATATTCTATTATAATTATCCATGTTGAGGTTATGGAATAATAAATGTTTTTCTTTATATTTTATAAAACTGAATGGAGAATTTATTAAGTTCAAATGTTTTGAACTTCCTTCTATGGAAATAACACACACCAAGTGTTTGTTAAAATTCCACCCATATTTTTATTGATTAAATATAAATGTATTTCATGTAAATATTTCTTATGAATTTTAATGAATTACCATTATGTATTGATCAAGGTTTTCTGTGAATTATATTGTGCTTCTCTATTTTTCAAGATGATTTTTTTTGTTAGAAATTAACATGGAAGTATTGTTCCCATTCATTTTTTTAATTTTTTTTTTGATGGGTTTCAAATTGAAATTTTGATGTCTTTGTCGTATTTTTAAAGGTGGTAAGTTATGTTTGATATGTTTTCCCAATTATATAAATATTTATCGTTATATACACCCATAAATTTAAACCCCTTGTTGATTCATAAGTGATAATTATTTTTTATTAAAATATAGATTCATCATGGGTTATTGATATCATTATATTTTTTATATTATTATAAATAAGGTTGTTCATTTAAGGGTTTCACACGGTTCAAGTGAGTTTATGTTTTTTAAACTCTTTAAATAATTATTTTTATTTTTTTGGATGTGTTATGTTGTATTTTTTGCCTCTAATTACATGTCAGGAGAATTCTTGCTTAGCTTGCTGAAAGATCTAGGGATGAGTGTTGAATAAGTGTATGGTCATGCTTTGCAATAAATTGGCCAATTTAATTTTTTTAGTCCAATTTATCAATTAATTTGTACAGAAATGTCCCCATATATATATTTTATATACATATCTTCAATATTCTTACCTGATTTTACGTAAACAATTATTATGGTTCCATTTAATAATAATTGTCTCACATATCTTGTCTAAAATTAATATGTTTATACAAAACAATATATATGAAAATATAATATATTTGAATTTTTACTTCATAGACATAATTAAGGGAAATAAGAGGCATTGGAATATTACATAACTTAAATTCCATTAAAAAATTTATGATTAATTTTTTTTTATTCTACAAGTTGTTAATGTTTGAAATTTTTCCTCTAATGTCGAATGAAAAATTCCAGTTTATTTCCTACCCTGGAAATGAAATAATATCTAAGACTAAATATCTATGAAAATTGGGATTGATAATATCCCATGATGATATTTTAACTTGAATTAGTGCATACTTAATATAGTTGGGTAATCACTATAAAATAAACTCGAATTTTTTATCATTTTTTTTTTAAAAATTCTAATTATATGTTTTCATTTATCCACACTAGCATAAATAGAATATCAATTAATTTGACACACCACAAATTTGATATTGGGTTTACTATATTATATCACATAAATTAAAGAAAAAAATTTAGTATAATGTTCATGTTGTGATATAACAATGGTTGTGTTGATAAAAAAATAACACTATATTAAAATAAAGTAATTATATATTTGAAATTAATAAAATCAATTGTATTCAACATATTCACCACATAAGGATACTAACAGAAATAATAACCCCTAATATGTATTCTTACTTTAATCATTAGTATAGTGTCTATTATTCTAATTTTATTCATTTTAATTAGGGAGGATAAATATTTCTTTATATCATTAATATTATGCCTGTCATTTTTAAAAATAAATATGTACTATAAATATATACACAAAATAACTTTTATCATATTATTAAATTTAAAAAAGTACACTAATCAACATTATTTTGTCAAAATTCATTAGATAAAATAAAATAATCATACTTCTCATGCTGTTTAGTTGTTTCTTAAAGACCATAAGTGCATTTTACTTATTTAACTAATTTATTTTAAATATATTTTATATAAAACCTTCATATTATTCCATGGAAATTTCTTTGTTTAAATTTTCATTTAAAAATATTGTTTTAATGAACAAAAAATGATTCATTGATTTTAAACGCCAATAATATCCTTATTATCGTAAATTGAATTAAATGATTATAAGTATTGAAATAACCAATCCAATCCATTTTTTTAAAACCCTTGATTACTATTTTACAATTAAATACATTATTATTATAATTGGATTCATACATGCTTCTAAATACACATTTACAACAAATATAATTTGAATTTTTAGAAACAAATTACAAATTATTGTATTATTTCTCAAATTAGAATCTATTTCATTGTTAAATGATACTTTCTAGAATAAAACATATTTTGAAGAAAATGATTCTTTATATAACACGAGATCATCATCTACGGGTAGCACCATAGGATAAATGATTCTTTGTTAAATGATTCTTTATTTATCTATCAATAAGATAAATGATTGATTTAAAATATAATAATTAAATATATCAATTTTTCTGCTTTCTAGGTGTTATACTCCATTTAGGTTCAACTCAATAATTATCTTTATTCTCTTTCATTTTATATTAACTGGCTGAAATACTAGTTCTCTATCTATGAGGAACAATTTTATTTTAATTATCTCTATAAAAAATTTTGTTAAAAAAATATACAAATATAGATTTTAAAATTAAATTAGATTCTATGTGCATTAATCTATATGATTTATTATTATTTTCTTCAGGAAAAAAATTATTTAATTTTTTTAGTTTCATTTTTAGTAATTTTAGGAATAGAAACTCCCAAAAATGATTAGAACCCTACATAGTTTAAAATAATAAAGGTTTGGTTTCATCCTCATCAACTTCATCTCTCAAACTGTTATTATTTCATTTTTTTCTTATGTATCATCCCTTGTATCTTCTAAGTTTATTGAACTACTCTGAGTAGTAGTCATCCAAAATGATCCTGAATACCTGGTATGAGATGACTACTAGTTATAGTAGTTCAAGAAACATAGGTGGATGTCCCCAAGATAAGGGTGATGATTCTTAAGAAACAAAATGCAATAATTACTATTTTGGAGATAAATCTAATGAGGATTGATATTCTCTATAACTTTAACCTTTGGATGAATTTTGAGGATAACACCTACTATAGTAGATTTATTATTTTCTTAAATTCAATTAACCATTTCCTTCAAATCATACGTAAATTATTTGAAATAATCACATGATTTGTTCCCGTAATTAGAATTATATATAACTTTCACCCTTGATAATGAATATCTTATGTTTATTTATTTATTGGTTATAAAAACTAATATTTTGTAAACCTATTATGTTTGATATGAATCAAAAATGTATTTAGTATAATCCTTTGATAGAAGAGTATAAATATGGTTTTTAAAAAGTTCATTATGTTTTTAATAAATCATGCATATGTCACTTCTCAAATATTTTGTCCTTGTTTACGCTGTTTGGAACTCTCTACAGAGAGTGCCCCATGTTCTCCTTTCCTCTAGGGTTTCACTATTTGCCTTCTGCTCCACCCATGGGCTCTCGGATTCTCCACTTCTCTCTTGTTATTTCCTCTCCTCTGGTGCTTGCTGCTGTAGGATTTCCATAGCAATTCTCTTGGTTCTTCCATAGAAGGGATGGTATAGAATTAACCTAGATACTTTGGGATTATGGTTTAGTGGATTTTGGGTTTCCAGCCACTACTGGAGATGGTCTTTCATCCTCAGTCACCCAAACCCACTCTGACCTAGGGTTCCACCGCTTCTCTGAATGTCAAAGTTGGAGTGATGGGTACACAAGGTTTTGAGCCATATAGTTTTCACTCGTCGAGGGTACTTTTTGGGTTCCATACCTAACCTTATTCAATATTTCATTCTCGTCATTCTTAAGGGCTTTTCCCCGGTTTTGTGTTTCCCTTTTTGTTTTTATTTCTCATTGGAATTTTTTTATTTTTGTTAGAGGTCTATATTTCTGGTGCTGGATGATTGTGGTGAGAAGTCGCGACTATAGATTCTATTGATGGGCCTCAACATTATAGTGGGATGTTTGCATAGACATAACGATGGTGATGGTGGAATGGAAAACGTAGTAGCAAATTAATCGAGGTGGCTCCCGTCTCGATATATGACCCGACGGTTCATGATGATAGCTCATGTCTCATGACGATGTTGGTGGGATGATGGTTTGTTACAGAGGAGGTCTTGTTGATGGCCTTTTGGTTTTCTTGAATTTTAAATTTTGAATCAGATTACTCATGGATGGCTCGGTTCGAAAATAAAATAAAAAGGAAATTTTACGTCCTTTTTTACACTGTTTTTATTCAAGATAAATTAGTTTTCAAGAGTTAGAGGAACATTTTATTTGTCAGGGAATAAATCAAAGCTATAATTTTTGGAATAAAAACAATTAATAATTAAATGTGCATACCAATTGGAATGATACTACAGTTTATAGAATATTTGATATGAATAAAAGTTTAAATGATGATGGAGATCAAATAGAAGAAATGAAATAGGAAATTGAAGATGACCTTTGTTATTTTAAATAGTTGTTTGATAAGTTAAATAGTTGTGGTAAGTGGCCATTGTATATCAATTATACTAAATACAAAACAATGTTATTTGTATTTAAGTTATATAATTTGAAAGAGTCTAGAAAATGGAGGGACACAAACTTTACAGAACTACTTGGTATCTTGAATGATATGTTTTTGAATAAAATTAACTTCCATGGAAAAAATATGACACTAAAAGAATTATACATTTAATGGCCATGGTATCTAAAAGTTACATACTTGCCCAAATTATTTCATATTGTTTCACAATGACCATTAATCACTAATAAAATTCTCTTAGTGTGACAGAGATTGATATAAGAAAAAATAATCAAGTCCTTAAAAAGTTTTATGGTACTTTCCTATCATTCCAGGGTTTAGATGACTACACGGATGTCAAGAAACCATGGAACAATTTACTTGAACTGCAGATACAATAATAAAAGATGGGAACCTGAGTCACCAAGTATATTCTCATCAGTAGAATAAAATTGATTATGATTATCCTGAATTTCAAAATAATTTGAGGAAATTTTATCTCATGTTATCTACATATGGAATAAATACTTTTTTTATATAGTAGTAATCAAAGTACATGTCATGTCATGTTGGTAAATTAAAACTTACCACCATGGTTATGCAAGAAGCACAAATACATTGTGTTTTCTATTCTTATCTATGGATCAAAGAAACTCAGGAATTGTATTGATCTCTATTTGGATATATTGGTCAAAGATCTAAACTTGATGTCGGATATTGGTGTTAAAATGTATGATTCTCAATAAAGTGAATAATTCACATTGGGAACCATGTTATATAGGATTATAAATAACATTAATTCTTATGGAAATTTATCAGTCTATAGCATTAAGGGATTGTTGGGGTGTACCATTTTTGAAGAATTCACTCACTAAGTTCAGTTGAAACATTCCTCAAAGACTATGTTTTTAAGAAATCAAATTTTTTACCTCGATCATATAAATACCAATCTTATATGGTAGCATTAAATGAGAATATTGAAGAAGGTACAACACCATCTCTACTAATGGGTGATCAACTATTCGATAAAATAAAACATATTAACACAATTTTTATTGAACCATTTTCAAAAAACCATATGAAATCATTTTGGAAAAGGAGATACATTTTCTTTTAATTACCATATTTGATTTTTTGGTATGTTGGCCATTTTTTATATGTCATGTATCTAGAAAAAAATGTATTTCATAGCTTTATTTTCATGTTATTAAATATTCCTAGATAAATGAAAGATATAATCAAGGCTAGGTTGGACATGATTGACATGGAGATAGGAGAATAGTTGGAACCGGTAAAGGGTAAAGTGATGAACTTTCTTCCTCCAGTAGCATACACTCTATCCATATAAGAAAAATTTCAATTTTTATAATTCCTTAATAGTTTAAAAGTTACAAAGGAGTATTCATCAAATATCAAGAATGTCATTTCAATGAATAATTTGAAGTTACAGGGAATAAAATCATATGACTATTTTGTTTCGATGAAATATTTTATGCATTCTAGTTTCCATTTCATTCTACCAAAAAAATTATGGAATACACTAACCAAACTCCAGTTATTTTTCAAATCCATATGCAATAAAGTTGTAACCTGATGAAGTTTCTAAAAATAATTAGGTTGCATCCATATTATTTGAATTAGATATTTTCTATACTACATTAACATAATCTAAATTAAATATTTTACTACTCATGTAAAAAATGTATCTTGCACATGAAGATGTTGTCGATCCTTAAAAAGACTATACTCTAGGGAAGGAAAGCCTTTGGGAAGATGCATAACTAATGTCACACTATACTTTCTCTATTTTTTTAAAAATTATATAATGAAGTTTTGATTTAATTTTTATTATTCTTTGTAGAGTTTGTGTATTTTAAAAGATTTATGTCAATATTTCTTTCCTTTCTACACCAAAAATTACACGCACTTATTCTCCCTCCAAAACATTTAACCCCTAAAATTATAACATGTATCACTTTTCTTCAAGTTCCCTCTACAACCTTTTCAAGAAGAGAAAAAATGCCACCTCTCCTCAATCATTGATCTATTCTTGATGTTTTCACTATAAAATCATTGTCCAAATAATTAATGAAATATTTCATATTTATGTTTAATTTATTTCTTTTTATTATTACTCATGTAAGAATATTTTTCTTATAATGGTGGATTATATTATTTGAGTTGGTGTGTTCTGTTCGAAGCTTCTCATTCTCATGAGAGATTAGACTTCTAGGCGATATCTAAGATAATGAAAAAATGGAAATCGGTCAATAGTGTATACAATCATCATGAAATGGTAAATTATTACTATATATTTAATTAATCATTTCATAATTTTATATACTATTTTTAATTTAATTTCCTTATCATTTTTATTTAATACTTATTTGGTTTTTTGCACAAATCTTTTGGGAAGTCCTATTTTTCTTTCATCTATAAAAAAATGCCTCAAAAAAGAAAACATGTTTCTTTATTAAAATATTCCCTTGATTTCCATTTAATTTATTTATCACATGGAAAACACTACATTTTGAGTAGATGTTCTTATCCATAAATTTTTTTTGACTAAGGCCATCGAATCAATATGGAGTGCCAGCCATTCAATAAAGAAAGAAAATAGAAATCGTGGTAACAGTGGTAGTTCTTATTGTTCTATCACTTTAGGAAAATGATACCTAAGTCATTTGGGATGTATAAGAATCATACACACCTCAATACAACACATGGTGTGACTGGTATGACTTCAAGTGTGTCATTTTATATAAAATTGACATTAAATTTAGTAAAAAAATGAAATACACAAAACTAAGAAAAAGCATTCAGATTATTTTGATACTTTATGAAAAATATCCCTAAGTTTTTTTCGAAGGCTTGGGTACTACTGGCTCACAGTGGCACGAGACTACGAGAGTTTTACCGCAAAATTACACTCATGCCAGATTCATGCCAACTTCATACACCAAGCCCCAGAGTTACTTCATCAAGACAAGTACTCCTTGCCATTTGTCGTCTGGGGGATGGACGTCGTGGGACCATATCCTCCTGCCACGGCCAAACAGCTAATGTATATCCTCATGACAACCGACTTCTTTTCCAAATGGGAAGAAGCCATACACCTCAAGGATGTCGGAAAAAAAATATATTTTCAGCTTTGTGAAGACCAATATCATCACCAGGTTTGGTGTTCCTCATACCATACTATCAGACAACGACACCAACTTCTACTCTTCTGAATTGGAGAAACTATACCATGAGTATGGTATCAAGGCTAACCACTCATCCTGTTACCATGTAGCAGCCAACGGATATATAGAGGCTTTCAATAAGACCCTTTCTAATATTCTCCAGAAAATGGTGGACAAAGACAAGAAGGTGTGGCTGGATAAACTCCTCCATGCGTTGTGGGCTTATCAAACCACAATCTGCACCACTACTCGGGCTACCCCATACTCATTGGTGTACGGAACATAGGCGGTCCTGCCCATTGAACTCCAACATCCCTCACTCCATGTTGCCATCTGTGATCAATTATCCAATGATGAGCAGTTATAAATTCAGCTAGGTGAATTGGAACAGCTAGACGAGAAGCGGTTGCACACTTCGAACCATCTGGAGGTCTACCAGAATCGGATCGCATGAGCCTTCAACAAAAAGGTTCATATTCTGTCTTTCTTGGAAGGAGAATTAGTGTTGGTCCTCCGAAACCCAATGATACCCAGCAAGAAGCCTCCAAATCTAGAGCCCAAGTGGGAGGGACTATACGTTGTACACAAATTCTACTCCAACGAAGCATATACCCTGATCTCCATGGACGGAAAATTTACAACCGCTCCTACAAATGTGAGATTCTTGAAAAAGTATTTCATATAATAAATAAAGTTGTACTATTCTTCATCCGAGCTGCATGACGTTAAACTACCAAGCACCCAATGGTCTGAACTCTATGACCTTAAACTAAGAGAATTTCATCCTCACTGCATGACATTTCACTAAATGGAGTTCATCCTTACCTCATGAAGTTAAACTGCAGAGAATATAATAATACCACTCATCCTAACCACATGACGTTAAAATGTATGGATTTCGTCATTACCACATGACATTAAATTGCACGGATAATAAAAGTTAAAAATTCCATCTGCCCCCGTGTATAGACCAGACATGCACGGGGTGTATTCCTCATCCTCACCGCATGACGTTAAACTGCTTGGATTTTAGAGAACTACATACGGCTTGATTACTTCCCTCGCAGGATATGTAGTGAGCCGGGATCCCCTATCCTATCCCAGCCACTCCCAAATAAAAGTTAAAAATTCCTTCTTCCCCCCGTGTATGGACTAGACCTGCACGGGGTGTATCCCTCGTCCTCACCACACGACGTTAAATTGCATGGAAAAGAAGTTTTAACAATGCCCCTCTCCCCCCATGTATGGACCAGACCTGCACGGGGTGTACTTCTTTTAGAGAACTACGTATGGCTAATTCCTTCCCCCACAGGATATGTAGTGACGCCAGGGTTCACCGTCCTAGCCCAGCCACCACCAAATGAAATAAAATAAAAGTTAGACAATGCCCCCTTCCCCCGTGTATGGACCAGCCCTGCACGGGGTGTACTTCTTCCAAAGAACTACGTGCAGCTTGATTCCGGCCCTCGCATGATACATAGTGACGCCAAGATTCCCCGTCCTAGCCCAGCCCCCTGAATAAAAGATAAAAATGCCCTTTCCCCCCATGTGCAGACCAGACCGGCACGGGGTGTAATCCTCGTCCTTACCGCACGACGTAAACCTGCACAAATAGCGAGATTTTAAAATGATCACTTTTCCCCGTGTATGGGATAAACCTGCACGGGGTGTTTTTTTTTTTGCGTCCTTTCCGCACGACGTTAAACTGTATGGACTATAATGGTAAAAATTCCCCATTCCCCCGTGTATGGACCAGACCTGCACGGGGTGTATACCTCGTCCTTACCGTATGACGCTAAACTGCACAGACTTCGTCCTCATCGCATGACGTTAAACTACATGGAATTCATCGCGAACCACCTAAGATATATGGAAAAACAAGGTGGAAATACTCCTTGCGCATATTGGATGCATCCTCCCCATACACCAGACTCCACGACCCGGACAATTATGGATCTTCATAACCATTCATAGCCATCAGAAGTGGAAGTTCATCGACCCGTGGACACCATTGCATGACTATGCATACCATGCCCTCAGCGACTCTACATAATGATAGCCCCTGGCTCATCTACCAAAGGCAAGATTTCCACAGGCAACACTCTTCCTAGCTCTGTACGCTTACCAGCATTAGAGCCTCGATACCATACCTCATGATCCATAAATTTATGGAGCAGTGGTTTACAAGTTCATTCCCCTCTTCACATCCAAATGTTTCTAGGGTATCCTTACCTGGATAGCCTATGTGTCCGCAGGTGGATCACATAGTGACCTACGTCAATGAACATCAATCCAGGACTAGGCTTCTTTGACTCATCGGACAATTACAGTGAATATATTTCTTGTATACTCGGACATAATTACCCCCATGTGTCGAACTCTGCACTGTGAGCAATAGAAGATTCTTGTAATCCTTCATGGCCATCGTAAGTGGAAAGTTATCGACCCGAGGACACCTTTGTACGACTATGAATACCATGCCCTCAATGGCTCTGCATAATGTTATCCCCTGGATTGTCCATCAAAGGCAAGTTTTCCTTAGGCAAAACTCTTCCTAGATCTGTACGCTTATCAGCCTCAGAGCCCCCACACCACACCTCTTGATCTGGGAAAACTCAATGTTTCAGTTTACGACCTTCATCCCCCACCTTGTTCCAAGTATATAAGATCATGTTGACCTAGTTATCCTTTGAGTGACTGCAGCAATAGTCACCCAATGGTCTGAGCTCTATGACCGCTAAACTATGAGTACCTCATCCTTACCGCATGACGTTAAAATGCATGGAGTAAAGGTACACCCATGTGTGAAAAATAAATCAGTGTAGGGGGCTCTTTAAGCTTTAACAGCAACCAGGGCTGAGTATTCCTGACATGTTCAGACATTTCCTTCCCCGATGATAGACTTCATGGCCCGGATAATTGAAGATCTTCATAACCATTCATGGCCATCGGAAGTGGAAATCCATCGACCCGGAGACACATTTCCATGACTATGAATACCATGCCCTTAGCGACTCTGCATATTGATAGCCCCAGTCCCGTCTACCAAAGGCAAGATTTTATCGAGCAATAATCTTCCTAGCTTCGTACGCTTACTGGCCCCAGATCCTCCATGTAATCTCTCCTAATCCAAGAAGCCCTGGAACCATGATTTACACTATCAAACCCCCTCCATGTCTTGGAGATTCTAGGATACTTGGGCCTAGTTACATTATAATCAAGATCGACCTCTTTAACTACATCCTTGTTGCACGACGTCAAACGGCATGGAGCACATCTTGGAAACTTGGTGTAAGGTTGTAAAGACCAAGCATCAAACATCCAGGGGAATGCCTCCAACAAAAATCATTTTCACTGGTTTAATAATGCTCCTCGTCCTTACCACATGACGTTAAACTGCACAGTCAATCGTCCTTGCTGCACGACGTTAAACTGCACAGCATTGGAAAAGGAAAGAAAAATTCCCCCCATCCTCGCTGCATTACGTTAAACTGCACAACATCCTTTAATAATTCTCTGCGTCTTTACCGCATGACGCTAAACTGCACGGTCAAACCCGTCATGGGTTCAGTAAGGAACGAAGGCTTTTCTCTATCTTTCAGTGAACGGGTCAGACTGGCACAAGCCACCATCTCACACCCGCATGAGAAGGGATTACTTCACCCATTATCGGGAAGTTTATTCTAGATGTTTCCCCCGTATCTAGGCACCCTTTCATCATAAACCATACTCTGTACTCAGAAAAATCCAGACTCTCATAAGCCACCCCTGGTGGTCCCAAATCTCAACATCCCTGAAGTGGCTTGGCTATCATGGGAATACAATCATTAACCTAAGGACACCTTTGCATGACTATGAATACCATGCCCTCAGAGGCTTTTCATATTGATCGCCCCTAGCCCATCTACCAAAGGCAGTATTTCCTTAGGCAATGCTTCTCTTTGTACGCCTCTTTGCCCCCGATCCCCCTTGTCTATCCCTGGATTCAGAAACCCTATGAGTTATAGTTTACCAAACTCTTTCACAACCCTGCCTGAATATGGTGTAACGTCTCTGACAAGATTACCAAGGACCAGTAGTAACTGTTCCATTCTAGATGATGTCCCAACTACATGACTTTAAATTGTGCCAAGCCCCAACAGTCCATTATGCTAGATAAATGCATAGGACATGAATCGTGCTTCCACACTCCTAATTGATACAGATGTTCTCAAAACCTTTCAGACATCACATACCCTTTCTAAGCCACCCTTGGTGGTTATCATAATTCTCTTAGCCACCCATGGTGGTTTCCATAAGATAGTCTTTCATGAAGGCCTATGGCCATCAGAAATGGAGAGTCATTGACTTAAGGACACCTTTTCATGACTATGCATATCATGCCCTCAATGGCTCTTCATATTGATCACCCCTGGCCTATCTAACAAAGGAAATATTTCCTTAGGTAATGCTCCTCCCACCTCTGCACGCTGACGTGTCTCCCATGCCTTGAGACATGCCATGCATGTCGTTCAAATTTAAACACGCTCCCTCCCAAATGCGTCTGAAGGAAATCGATAAATCTTTTAATCAACCAAAACCCATTGAGGCCCTTGCCCCACCATATTTGTCCAAAGTTGTTTGACCTAAAACATCAGTAATGATAGTCTTGATAGTGGGACTTTAAACCGCCAAAGAAAAGTGGCACAAAGCCTGTTAGGCTGAAAACCTGAAAAGGGTGACCTAAGAAAAAGTCCGGCCATACCCACTGGGTTCACACTAAATGAGCCCAGAAAAAATTAGGGCATTAAAATAAAAGACAAAAAGTTTGTAGGGTTTTTCTACAAAACCCTAGAAATAGTCGAACTATGATCACTGGACCCCATGGTCTAGGAAAAAGTTAGAGTTTGTTTTCCTGAGTTATGATTAATTCTGATTCAGTGAGTTTTTATTTACACAACAATTGTTCTAGTAACAATAAAATTTTACAGCGATAAGTGATTGACAAAGATTGTATTTCGTTGGAACAAAAAGGGAAGACGTCCACAAGCTGTGGTCTCTCCCTCACAAAAAAGGGGGGAGAGGGTTGAGTAAAACAGAGAGTAAAAGAGTCGCTCTTATAGTCATAAAGGCGCCTGACTCGCTCTCTCCACCAGATTAGCGACCATGCTGTGGAGGTCATTGAAAAACTATTCCAACACGGCCTTCTCCCTGGCTTCAACCTCAGCCACAGGATGAGTACGCTCTACTGTTGTTTGGAGATCATTGATCTCTTTTCTGGTGGCTTCAAGACGACCAGTCACAGCTAACAACTGATTCCTCAGCATCACTGCTCATTCTTCACATTCATGCAACTCGGAGGATAGGACGGCCGCCTGATCTCGAGTGATCACCTCCTGTGCTATCAGCTGATGGAGATGTATCGTGGCTTCCTCTAGGTCTCGGGTCCCGCAATTAGTGGCAGCAAAGTGAGAAATTTTTTGTTCACTAGTGGAAGATTCTTCACGAGCCATGACAACTTGGCAATAAAGACAATGGAAATTCTGATATTACAATCCACCCAACCCCAAACCCTGGAAGAGCTATAGAAGAGCTTCGGTCTTAGTTTCTATCTCATCTAGAGGAGTTTCGGCAACGATCTCGCAAATCCAAGGCCAATCCCACCTACGCACCACTCAGTGATCCACCATGACACGAGGATCTTTGGTATCCTTGCTGGATAGCACAGGGATGGAATCTGGCATTGCAACCAGCGCAGGCATGTGCTCGCTAGAAGTTGATTCTGAAGATGGAAATTCTGGAGCCTCTAACCCCAGTTCAGGCTTGGGGATCAATTTTCTAAGCCCGGTATCAACTGGAAAAACTTCTAGGATTGTCTCGTGGGGACCCCGAACCACAAGGTCGTCCTCATCCACGTCCAAGAAGGATGAACCCATCTGAACTTCAGCCACCACAGGGTTGGGAGAGGAAAATCCCCTGAGTTGCTTTGATCGATGAGCCATCAGTTGATCATGCCTTAGAGATGATGAGGAAGGTGCGGTGGATGCAACAACCGCAGTACCTTCTGATTTTGGAACCTGCTGGACGACCTTCCCTAGGATCCCATCGGAATTGTGTTTTTCCCACGCTTTTGCATACTCCTTGGAAAGTCGGCAGCCGCCCCACAACAGGCAGGGGAATTCTCATGTCAGATCCCTCCCATGTCAGCATCAGCCACCATTGACGAAGTATGGCTGGGTGCAGTCCTAGAGCCTGAGGAGGGGGAAGGTAAAATCAGTCTTGCATGCACCCAAACTGGCGAGAAAAACGATACGGGACATACAGCTCGCAAAGAGAAACCTCGTCGATCCTCGCAGAAAAAAATTCGTCCCGCAAAGAGATCATGTCAGAACACTCCTCCGGGATCCCTCGGCGGTTGTCAACTAAGATTCCAGAAGGGGTGGTGTAGGGAGTGAAAGAAAACACGGAGAAGTCACTGCGAAGCTTTAGGAATTCACCAGAGCTGAGGGATTTCAAGTGAACTCCAGCTATATCAAGGAGGGTAGGCGGAAAATTAAGAAGCAGGATGACCGTGTTGTGACGATATTCATAACAGCGACAATGATCCTCTGCCCAGCCATACAAAAATTGAAATGGCCCACTCAGACAGAAGGGTGACCCGACCTTCTGCATGTGACCCAGCAGTTTATAAATATGATCCAATGTGGGCATGGCCAAATTCACCAGGCGGCCCTCTGCTAGCTTATCTTTCATCATCAGGATGCAAGCCCTAACGCCAGGATTAATATCCAGAGAAGGGAATAACCACCCACTCAGTAACATAGAAAACAAACCTGTCTGTTGGAGCATAGGCGACACACCAGGGGGCACCTCGTAACCCCATGAAAGGTAGTCACCCACCTCTAGAACCGCCCAGTAGGAACTTGGGGAGGTTTGTGACTATTGAGAAGGATGAGTCCTGGGGCGCTTGATCTTCGGCACAGGACCAGTGGTGTTCAGAAATAACCCTATCCAGGTACAATAGTGAATAATAGATAATTCATGCAAGGCCTAACCTAGTGATTTCTCCGCCATAACTAGAAGATCCCTCACCAGTAAAGGCACTTGTTCGACGTGGTCCCATGTGTCAGGGGCAGGCAGAAATTTGTCATACATTTCACCAATAAATGGGAGCCCTACCAATTGATTGATATCCCATAGAATAATGCCAACTTCTCCATGGGCAAGGTGGAAATTATTAGTGCTTGAACACCAGCAACTGAGTAGGTCTGGAAGGACCAAGGATGGTGGGTAAATAGAAAATTGGTAATTCCACACTACAGAGTATAAATTGACTTATTTCAGTGATTTGGGAGACTCCCAACAGTGATGATGGACCCAGGAAGCCCAGGCCTAGTCATTTTAGAAGATCCCTCCACACCAAAGATCCCACCTAGGAATCCACCCCACATTGGGATCTACTCATGCAAGGTTGATAATAGAAGGGTAACTCTGGAAGATAGCTTCCTGAGAACACTTTCGGGTGTGCTGATCACTTTGGGTCCAAACAGAGACTCTCAAAATGAAGGCATCTTTCTAGTCAGAGTCGGAAACCATCTCCCCCGATTGGGTAAGGTTTGCCTGAATACACCTGGACGACGCTTCCAAGAAAGTAGAAGGAAGACCTGAGAAAGTGGGGGGAATAGGGACATCGTCTTGAAGACCAGATCCATGAAACGGAAGCCGAATTAATAGTGGATAATCCACGAGCTCAGGAGGGAGAAAGTCTTTCAAGACACCATCGTTAGGAATGATCGACCGACTAGGGTCCTCTTGGATGTTCTCCGCTCTTCGAATCGTAGATAAATGTCTCCCTGAGCCAATTGTGAGAGGGTCTGCAGCAGGCCTCGGTGCAGAACAAGAGATAACCATATTTTCTCCCTGCATGATGAAATCCAACAAGAGGTTAGTCTGGAATAAAAAAAATCTGACAAAAATAACAAATATATGGTAGAGGATCAGTTGATAAGCCTTCATAGCAAATTCCATGAGGAGGCCTCGAAGGATGGTTCGAGATGACAGAATCCCGTGAACCAGCCCTTCACGAATGTAGTCCGCGAAACCCTGGCCCGCGAAGCGTTGGCCCGGAAACCGCGGACCAGGTTTCTCCACATAATTTCAATCCCAAATTTAAGTGGTTAAGTTCAGAAGACTTAGAAACTTTTAAATTTCAGAAGATTTTAGTCCGTAGAGCATCGAAACTGCGGAGCACCAGAACTACGAAGCGAGTTTCTATGTGGCCCGTCGTGACTTACTTTTTAATTAATTAAAAGTGTTAGTTCGCGGCTGGGACATTGATCCATGGATGAAGAACGGCGCAAATGAGAAATGGTTCGCAGAAGTAGCAGTCGTTTCGCGGACGAAGCATTTCTTGAAGGAATAAGCACGCGAATGCAGAAAATCGATGGAGTGCTGGTATTCACAAAAAATCTGATAGAAGAAAAATGAAGGGCCCTCCGTATTTATAGGCGTGGCCCTACCAGGTCCACCTCTCTCCTACGAACTACCCAAGTTTCAAGACCACTCTGCATCGGAATATCCTCCTCTATGTTCCGATTGGACCCCATTACGATGGGGGGCATTTGTAGAGTCCTGAAAAAATCCGAAAAAGAGAATGATGATCCCCTTTAACTACCCAATTTGTTCTCAAAAATATTAGGTAAATGTGGACAATACTCAAGGATGGAAAAGGAGGAACCGGTCTGTGGATCGGTCTAATGTTAACGATGCACGGCTGGTTTTGCGAAGAGTCCCTCCTCTGTGGACCGTCGTCGTTCGCAAAACCGAGGCGGAGACCCTCTGCGGTCGCGAGGCAGGATAGGCGCCAACCCGGTTTGCTATTCCGGACCGCCCTAGCCATGAGTCGTGTCAACCGGCCCAAACCGCCTCCACTGTCGTTCACTAAATAGAGGTGGAACCCTCCGCGGCTGCGAAGTACTCCCCGAGTTTGGTTCACAGAGGAGGAGTGTTTAATGCCAATCGTGATTCGCAGATTGACCAAGTCAGTCGTAAACCGGGTTTTCGGTCATGGGTCTCTGCAAAAGGTGCCACATGACCATAGATACATCTCTTTCCCCACCCTATAAATGGAGACTGAGGGGGGAAGGAAAAGGGATTCGGAGGAGGAGGAGGAGAATGGAGAGGAAATTGATCAGACTTGGGTGGAAGGATTTCGAAGGAAGGCTTAGGATTTCTGAAGTTCCAGTTCACGAACTAGAGAAACTATGAATCTGGGAATGAACTAATAAGGAACAAAAAAATGAATAATAACTTGGTGAACTGCAAACTTAAAATAAAAAAGAAGAGAAGACCGTGAACCAGGGTCCCTCTGCGGATGTACTCCCCGTGGACAAGGGATTTTATGCCTCTTTTCTGATCTTCCGCACCATGTAGCACCCTCCTACGCGGGAGAAGCCCCGACTGACGAGCCTTCGGAAGGCACCACCCTTGGTTGTTGCTGCCTGCATGGAACCCTCTGCTGGTTTTTATATCGAACTTGGAGATGCGAACCCACCTGGTTCGCGGGATGCCAATCAGTCTGCGGACCCTCCTGGTTCACGGACGGCCTCTCGGTCCACAGACCACCCTAGTTCGCAGACGGCCTCTCCAGCTATGTAGCACTTCCCTACGCGAAGGGCGCCAGCACCTATACCCCTGTGTGTCCTTCCAAAACCTTCGGAGTTCCCGTTCCTCGAGCCAGATAAAATCCTTCCAATTTCAATCTGTCTTGATCCTTCGAAACCTCATCATTGGCCTACTCATTGGGCCAGAGCCAAGGCCTACACTAGTGCCACCGGATCCATGTGGTGTAACCCTCAGGCGCATCTGCGCACCGTTTTGAGTTCACATACCCATGGTAAACAGGGGAAAAGGGGTTCCCCGACACTTGGACGGATTCTAAAAGCATTCATGGGATCACATTACCATGGTAATGCGGGGTTTGAGCCTGAGAGCCCCATTTCTTCCTCTACTCGCCAGGATGGGGGACTGCACGCTTCGGCGGTCAGGCACTTCTCCCCTCCCCAGAGAGTGGGCAGCATACCCATCCAAATGTACTTGTCCCCATGCACCTCGGTACTTCCCTGGGGAACAATAGAGGTGACAGGCATAGGAGCACCCCTTTCCCTCTCCTACTGCTCTTTGTCTCTATGGGCGTCCATCTCGGAGTAAGCCCCGACTTTATGGGTCGCCCTCATGCGTAATCCCCACTCCACTTCTCACTGATGCACCTTTAGCAATGTGATCCTCTGGTCTCTGCTACCTCTTGTTTCTCACACCAAGCATGACTCATGTGGTCTTAGAGTATGTATCGACCATGACATCCTCTTATGGGCCTCCACAGAGTGTAATCCACAATCCATTGCCCTGGGACTCCTCAGAGTGTAAGCCCCAATCCATCGCCCTGGGCCTCCTCAGAGCGTATGTCCCAAGCCAATGAAAACTATGAGGACTTTGATTCCCTATCACAGTTATACGTAATAATCCTCCATGAGGTTCATGTCCAACAACCGGTCGATCCGAATATTGTCACATCGGTTCATCGTGCCACTCCTAGTGCTGCCTCGATGAATTCTAACTCTTCGGGGTCATTAATCAAACGAGGGATGGTAAAACTCGGGAATAAATGATTCTGATCCCCTGTA
Source organism: Viscum album (assembly GCA_963277665.1). Taxonomy (NCBI): domain Eukaryota; kingdom Viridiplantae; phylum Streptophyta; class Magnoliopsida; order Santalales; family Viscaceae; genus Viscum; species Viscum album. The sequence continues at coordinate 238,294,415 of OY728159.1, forward strand.
TTCAGCTGACCATTGCCAACCAAGAGAAATCCAAGGATTATATGATTGGGTATAAACCAAATATTTGCGAACATATGAATACGTCTTAAATCTATAACAGAGTCCCGGAACATGCAATAATTTTCCCCCAAAAGGTTGTGATGAGCTCGACTTCCCATCCTCTCGACCAATGTGAGTTCTTAAGCTTCACTTGTCAGACCATCCGGTGAACGCCTACCTTTGGAAAGCACGTACATGTGTCATCGGATACGGAACTGTTGGGAGTTTCGAGACCGAAACCCGAAACAAACTCCAAGTGTGTATTTATTTAAAACAGACAATAATTTTACTAAAAAAATGTGTGACATACTCAAAATAGAGGAAACACATTTGTATTGTTTCAATACTTTAATAAAATTATCCATAAATAAATTTTTATATGTATTAATCAACTGAACCTCAATACGATTCACGATCTAAATGGTACAACTCCAAGTGTGTATTTTTATTTAAAATTGACATTTTATTAATGTATTCTTTCTTGTTAATGTTTAATTTATTTATTTATGGTATTACTAACAAAATATTTGACATGTATATAGTAGTGTCTATTTTTATTCATGATGTAAATTTATTTCAATTAAATTATTTATATTTATATATAGGTTATAGGTTTCTCCAGTGTGCTGTTATACAAACAACACACTATAGCAAGTTGGGCCTTTATCAGTACTAATAAAATCATTGATAAAGGAATCTCTTATCATCACTAAACTAAAAATGACAAAATGTAACCTTTATCATTTAATTTTTAGTGCTGATAAAGGCCCCCTTTATCGGTGCTTCTTTAGAATTGAAAAGGGTGATCCCTTTAATATATATGAGAACAAAAAAAATTATCACTATAAGGGTATTTTTACCCGCTATTAAAGGTGATCTCTATAGTATTTTCAGTTTAATATTAACATTTTTCTCAAAAAGTGCCACTCATTGAGAGGCAGGAAAACACACTCAGATTCTCTTGATAAATGAGGAAAATTATTTATTAGTCATTTGTGACATGTAGGAATTACTATCACATCGAACTGATACATGATGTGACTGTTATGACTCAAATTGTGTATTTCTATTCTAAAATGACATTTTAGGGAAAAAAATACATGTGACATACTCAAAATAGAGAAAACACATTCATATTTTTTTTAATACTTTAGAAAAATGATCCATAAGTCATTTGGGACTTTTAGGAATAAGTCTCAACTCAATCTAACACACTGTGTGATCGGTAGGACTCCAAGTTAATCTTTTCAATATATAAGTGTCATTTTAATTTAAAATGTTCATCGCATCTCCAAAATAGTGAAAATGAGTCTAAATTGTTTTATCATAATTCTATATTATATGAATAAATTAATTTCCTTATCATTTTTATCTTATACTTAGTAAATGTTTAGAGAGATGATTGTTGAATAAAAAATAAAATGTTGTGATGTTCCAGAATCAACCACAACTCAATCTGATACAAAGTCTTCCTGGTATGACTCAAAATCTAGATTAAAATGAACACTTTCCATTTAATTTATTTCTTTTTATTATGACTGAAATAATTTTTTTTCTAATATAGGTTTGTTCTTTTTCTTGAGCAGAGGTGGTTTTTTCGACAATAGCATGAGTCAAGGTCAAGGGAAAAAGAAAAGGTAAAATTTTTGTTTTTGAATGTACGTAATAATTTTTATTTTCTCATGTAATTATATAAATCAATGTTTTAAATGTCTATAATATAGTGTTTCTTTCTTGAAATTGTGTTGTAAATTTTTTTTCATTTAAATTATATATAAGAACATGATTTTTCTTCTTTCTGGTTCTATTTCTATTATTGTAGTGTGATACTATAGCACATTTCACTTGTGGTGTGGCATTCAATTACATCACACTACATTGGTGCTGGATTTTGTTGTTACAAAACCCTACAGTATGCCTCATTATCAGTGTTATTTGAAGCATCGATAAAATGGTAAATTAATAGTACTTTTTTTATCATTTATAAAGGACCCCTTTATCAGTACCTTTATACCACTAATAAAATCCTAGGTCATTTAATCACAGTCTGATAGTCCGTGTTTATAAAGGAAAATTTTAATTCTCTTAAAGGCATGTTTTGTAGTAGTGGTTTTTTGGACCCTCGCATTCTTAAATTTTCATTTTTATAATCAATAATGAAAATTGTTTGATAGGTATCAAATGTAATGTTCTATGCCTTTACATCAAATAATTTTTTGGTTTAATGGTTGGAGGTGTTCCATAAGAGGCTTGAGAAGGTTTGGTGAAAGTTGGAGTTGTATCAGAACTATATTGGGAAATTCATGTCCTGAAAGATGAATTCATGACGTGAGTTGGTGTTTTACATCATGTAAAACTGGTATTTCATGGCTTTTTTTTGGTTGAAGCATACATTGTGAGATGAATTAATGATGTGAAATGGTAATTCATGATGTGAGTTACTTTGAGCTGAGGTGCCATGAATATTGGTAGATGTTAGAAATTTTGAGAATTCATGGCTTAAATTGGGTTCACTAATTGTATTTCATGGACACAATGGAATTTATATTATGAATGTGGAATTTAAAACATGAATTATCTGAGTTTTAGGTTCTGTATTGTAACACCCTAATATTTCATAGAACGTTATCTCTTTAAAGTAATTAAACAGCTTGCGCTACACGCAACACCAAGTTCAAGCGCATCACGACATATCAAACTAGATGTTTAAAAAAGTAGTTATGAATAGTATTAACCAAATTTTGAATGTTACATATATCCTATATAATTTTAACATTCATATTTTCTGTTTCTTATACATAATATAAGGACAAATTCAATTTTTAAGATAAAATAAGTATTTTTCAAAAATGTAGTTCTTCCACCATTTAATAGAAAACCCTTTTTAAATCAAATATTTGAAACATTTATATATTAAATTTAATGAAATTAAATTATTTTTTTATAATTAGGATATAAATATTTAGTTTGGATAAATTTTTCGTACATTTCTGATAACTTTCATATTTCCATGAAAAGTAATAAATACAAACTTTTAATTGAAAACAACTTTTTTAATCAAAACAATTTATTGTGTTAAATTAAGAAGTTTTGTGGTTTTAAAGTATAATTATATTATATTTTTATCATCTAATATAACTTAGGTCATTGTAAGTAATTTCACATTTAAATTGGACATAAACACATGTCAATCTTTTGATAGTTTTTACTTCTTAAAAACCCGCTTTATGGTTTTGACAATGGGAATTAATTTAAAATTAATTAATTCTAATTCTATGTTTTATATTTTTTAAAATAGATATAATTTGTGAATTTGGAATATCAAAATTATCTTAGGGTGAATTTTTGATATTTTTCTAAAAACTTTCAACTTTTGAAGAATAGTGAAAAAACACTATGTTATTGTTTAAAACCAAATTTTAATTTTAATAATTAATTTTTTATTTAAATTTATTTAAATTGAAAATAGATACATAATACCTATATTATTCCAATGTAATTTATTTTATTCTTTTTATAATAAGATTAGATATATATAATTTAATTGAACTCTTTAATTTCTTTTACCCACCTTTTAGGAACATCTACAAATTTGCATAAAATGTAATTTTACTACTTCTGTGAATTGAATTTCAAAAACCAAAGAAACAGAGATGAAATTAGTAATGAAAATGTGGATCAATTGGAAGAAAATAATTTTTGTTGAATAGTAACTTTTAAATTTTATTTACCACGGTTAAAAGTAAATAGGCGAATTAAAGGTAAAAATGATGTTACAATTACCCTAAAACATGTCCTAATTCTAATGGATAAGTTTATTTCGACCAAAATTAATATTAGGACCAAAATATGATCCTTTTTTATCTACTTTAATTAGATTAAGACATTTATTATATTTTATTTAAAGAAGAGGTAAAAGTGTTGAATTCTAATTTTAATAACTAAACCATTTTTAATATAGGGTTATACATAAGATAAATTTGACTATAAATATTCATTATAAATCTAAAATGATTTCCTACATAATGGTATTTTATTTATAATTCTTAGACATTAAATAATTAAATTTATTTATGACACAATGATGAAGTTGTAATTACCTTATTAATGAAAGACTAAAATAATTGATGTTATAAATATTAAAATAAATTAAAATTTAGAATTTTGATGCATTCTAAGAATTTTATAGGTTAATATGAAATTTTAGGGTTGATTAAATGAATCTTTTTCTAAGTAATCATGTTTTTATGACTTTCACAAAAACCAAAAACTAAATAGTGTCAAAATTGACATAAATGAGTTTTTTCTTAAAATAAAATTTTATGAAATTATATAATAGTCTTAAGAATCTAAGGATCTTCCAAAGGACTTATATAATGATAGATATGTCATTAAATAACCACTTGAGGTTTTCTTGGCCTTTTATAGTACTTTTATTAACCATATATTATAATAATTCAAGAAGACATAGTAAAAGTTAAACTATTTAACTAAGGGTTAAATATAAAAGATAAGGTTAATATGGTGACCTAAAATTGTCTAAAACCTATTGGTTGAAAGCATTTCTACCCATCCACACCTTAGAATCTAAATAAATCCATTTTTATCTATTATAAACTGTAAGGTATTTTATAATGAATTAAAATTTGAAGATTTTCCTAAAGTGCCCATCACCTCTCTTATAAAAGGGCACCTCCCCTTCAATTAAATTCACACCTCCAAAGCCTTTTGGCTCGGAAAACCCCTAATCAAATTTTCTCCCATATACCCTCACTTAAACCTAGATTCCCTAATTTGATCAAAAATCAAACCTAAGGGGACCTTTGGTTCAAATCAAAAGGAAGAACCTGGAAAAGATGTAATTACTTCATTACCTCTTCCAAAGTTCTTTTCATCTTCCACTTCCTCTTTCTTTTTTCATTTCCATACCAAAATAATAACTCCAATAACTTCAGATTAATTAGATTTTATTATAAATATTTTAATACCATATTCATTATTCTATCCATCCTATGAATGACAAAGTCACCATACGTGCGTACGTACGGCTTACAGTCTCCACATCATGGTGTAGTTTATTATTCAACACTTTATTTTTTAGACAGGTATAATGATGAGTACAATTGATGTAAATAATAAATATAACATGTTAATGATTCTTTATATATAATATACCATCCAATTACATACAATTTAACCATCAATTGAATGATATTATTTCTCATGCGTACGTACGGCTTACCGTCGCCACGCCACGATGATATTCATTTCCACGTTCACAATTAAACAATGATTATAAAAAATATATATTATTAATAAGTAGGTAATTTATGAAATAATAATAATACTGGAAATATATATATATATATGCGTATTTATATATATCTCATTCTCTTACTTTCGTTCAATACGATATGAAAATAGAAACAACATTGATGTGTATGAACGGCCTACCATCTCCATAAACAGGGTTTTTCCTATCATATAGCTATCTATTATAGATAGTTATATTCTGAATATGTATGATACATAAATAATTTTTTATATTATGGAAGCAATTTAATCATGATATAAGTGATATGGTCATTAATAACAAGTTAAAACATGTACGATGAAGAAAGCGATTATTACTTGAAATGTTATTTTAACATGGAAATTGTTATTAAATGGTATTATAAAGTCATAAATGAATAATTTATTATATAATAAATATTAATATGGTTTTTTAATAATTTAATAGAATACTATGTCCATTATACATGAGGTTAAGCGTACCCTCGGCCAAGGGAAAGTACAAGGTAAGGGTTAATTCCTCAATCTCATTATTATCTGAGATTTATTATATGTAAATTTTTAAAATGAAATATTTATTATCCATGTACAAGTTTCATAAAAGATTTTATAAAAATTGTTTTTTAATGGAATATTTAACTAAAATATCATTTTCAATGGTTAAATATTTATTCTTCTAAATCATTCCCATTAATGTCCATGTTTTCAAAATGGTTTTAAGGATTTAATTAGATTCATGTGAATGTTTTAAAATGATAATTCCTTTCAAAAGTTTCAACGTGGTATGGGAGACTATGATTCAAAAATGTCTTTTAAATATATTCCTTTCTAAACTGTGTGACTTTTAAATGATTTCATGAAAAAGGGATATTTCTCTCAAAAAGTTTTACTGGCCATTTTCAAATATGTCAACATCTTTTACGGAATGTTATTCATGATTGTGGATTATTTTTTATAATATAATGTTCTATATTGTATTCAATGAGTTATGATATGATTTATTGTGGAAGTTTTGTTTTTATACGTTTCATGGTTTACAGTTAAACTATAGACATTTTTTATGCTAGTTTTAAAATGAATGTTTATGTTATGTTTCACCCTTTTCATATGAGGAATGCATTGGAGTTAGAAAGTAATGGGAAGGGCCCTATATAGACCCTCAATGCATCGGTAGGCCTCATTAGTCAAATTAGTGTCTTGGAACAATGCCTTGACAAAGATTTTATTTATAGTCTTGGGACGAGGCCTTGACTATGTTGTTATGATTTTAGGCATTATGCATTCCCTAATTATAAAATTAGTTATTACATGTGATTATTTGACTAGTAGAATATCCATGTGCATGTGTATATGGTAATGTTCAATTTATATTTGAGAAATTATGTTCAAGTTTATGTTTAAGAGGTATTTGTTTTTATTACTCATCTTTCCTTAAGATTACATCTTCCTCTAAATTATTTACCCTTACTGAGCATCTGAGATCACCACTTTCTTATGTTTTGTTTTCCCTAGATTCTAAGAAGCGTATTATGATTGATATGCATGGTTAAGCTAGAGGAATAATGGTGTTCTCAAATTATTATTTATGTTTTGTTTTATGTTTGAATGTGTAATGTAAAATTCATGTATGTAATGCATTTTCCAAGACTGATAAACTGATCGGTCCTTCGGAACATAATTCCTTATAATCATGAAAATGTATTAAAATAATGCACTGAATTTGGGCTTTTGGGTTCATGGTATTATAGTTGGTATCAGAGAAAGTTTAGAAATAACCTTGGAAATTATATTTAGATAAACATTTATTAGTAAACATTACCCAAATATATACTTTGAGGATTACTATATAAGACTATCCAAAAAAATTGGTAATGTAGATTTTATGTGGGTTTTCCAAGTAATACATCCATGTATTGATACTACATGTGGACGTGGTTTTGGCACAAGTGTACCTAGAAGTGAAAACTCTAACAAGGATTTTTGGACTTGACTAAGGGTATCCTGGTACATGACAATGGGCCTTACTTCCCACCTGGTTTGACACTCCTGAGATATATTCTTAAGATAATTCAAATTTTCTTTAAAATATTATAAAGGATATATGAGTAAATATGTCAGAAAAGAAAAAAAATGTTATGATTATTAGACTAGATGTGTTTAAATCTTTGATTAATGCTGATAATTTTTATAGTTTTTCGATTATACATTATGATATGATCTGACCTAGTATATGTCATCTTTAGGAATGGAGCCTAGTAGAAGGAATGTGAACACCAGCAATACGCAAGATTCAAATAGTAAGAAGGGTCATGTTTTTCATGGTCTCAAGCCAACATTTTAAAGGGAAATAGTCTCTCACATATCTTCATCATATGAATATATAGTATCATGTGTTAATAAGGTATGTAAATAATTCTTTGTGTCTTATGGATTTTAAGGGAATCAAGAAAATAAGATGATGGAAAAAAAATATGGATAAAGGGAAGAAGGGAAATATGGATTTTCACACATGTGATAACTGTGGAAAGAGTCACCTTGGTAAATGCTTGAAGGGAATCAGAGTCTGTTATAAGTGTGGAGAAAAAGGGCACCACATTTGTGATTGAAATGGTAAGAAAAATAATTCAAATGTACAATGCTTAAACTTCAAGGAGTTAAGATACTATGTGAATCAATATCCAAATCATCAAAGTATGCCCTATATGATGCTATTAGATAATAATCAAGTTATGATTCTATCACAGATGAAGAGGAATGACTAGTGTTCTTATGTTGTTATTAAAGAATTATGTCGTTTTAGTGTTATATCAATTATGTATTGGTTATATGAATTATGGAAATAAATAAGGATTATACTATTATACTATTTCATTGAGGATTTTAGATTATATGGTTCTAAGAATAGTGAATCAATAGAAAGTTAATATTTTTGGAAATACAAGGTTGGGGGATAGATAAACCTTAATATGGTTCTGATACTAAGGTAGTGATTTTGGAATAAGATATGATTGACTTGGATAAATTATATTGGATATACTTAACTACCTTGAAACTAATTAATGGTTTGTTTATTCCATCATTGTTAGAGATTACAACATTTTTTGATTTAAGGAGTATATCCAGTATTCTATGTTTTACAGGAGGAATAAAGAAGTACATACCAATTCAAATAAGGTTTTTAGGTAATTCAAGTTGTCACCATGTTTTAATAGAATACATGATTAATGTATTCACATGTTTTTATGTGATAAAATAGAACTTCATTATGTTTTGTTGTCGTTCCTTATAAATTTTTTGGACTGTGAGTTTGGACACAAGTATTTTGGATAAGTCTAAAGTTTGGAATTGAATAATTCAAACTCTTGACATTTTATTTGAGGTTAAAGTATAATTTATTGAATACATTGACCTAACCTTTTGTTTTTCATTAAACATTTAGAGGATTAAGGGAATACTTATGGACCTTATGATTTTTCAAATGTTCTTCATGTGTAAAAAACATTTTTTAACTTTTTTTTTCCTAGTGTAAGGGATGAAGTGAAAGTAGATCAAAGCACTACCAAATGATGAGAATATGATTATGACAGGTAATGAAATCAAGTATGTTTTCTTTATTTCTTATATGAGAGTAAATTAATCCCTCCTCTTCAAAAAAATAATGTATCTAAAAAAATTGTTATCCCAATACCATATGTTTTGTTAAACCGATGATATTTAAATCATCCTAGATTGATGGCTTTGAGGCCCTCAATTTTACATTTATTGTTCAATTGTTTGGGATTGAAGACCTCAATCACTCCCTATAAATATTTACCTATTCCATCCAATTATGTATCTCTAATTTCCACCAATGTTATCCAATTAAAAATCATAATTTGGTAGTGACCTTTTAATTTTCCTTTCCTTCTTAATAAAACTAAGTTCTATTAACCCTATTTCCGAAGTGGGTTTTCCACAAAGGAATTTTCTATTTTCAACCTTTTATTTATGAATAACAAATTAAAATTGAAAGGACGAAATTTATTGAATGAGGGTAGAATTTAACACCTCAATATTTCAGAGTAAGTTATCTCTTTAAAGTAATTAAATAGTTTGTGCTACATGCAACACAGAGTTCAAGTGCATCACGACCTATTAAACTAGCCGTTTAAAAAGTGGTTATGAATATTATTATCCAAATTTTAAATTATATATATATATTATATAATTTTAACATTCATATTTTGTTTTTATTTGACCTAATATAATGACAAATTCAATTTTTCAGATAAAAGAAGTATTTTCCAAAAATGTTGTTTTTTCGCCTTTTAATGGAAAATCCATTTTAAATCCAATATTTGACACATTTATATATTAAATTTAATGAAATTAAATTCTTATTTATAATAAGGATATAAAAATTTAGTTTGAATTAATTTTTGGTACTTTTCTGATAACTTTCATATTTTGATGAATAGTGAAAAATACTAAATTTTAATTGAAAAAAACTTTTTCAATTGAAATAATTTATAGTGTTAAATTATTATTTTGAGTGGTTTTAAAGTATTATTAGATTATATTTTTTATATTTTAATATAATTTATGTCATTGTAAGTAATTTCACATTTAAATTGGACATAAACACATGTCAATCTTGGGATAGTTTTTAATTCTTAAAAACCCGCTTTCTGGTTTTGACAATGGGAATTAATTTTAAATTAATTAATGAAACGTATATATTTTAAATTTCATAAAATTTCCGTCATTTTTAAATTTATAATATTATAATTATCTTAGGGTGATGTTTTGGTATTTTTCTGAAAACTTTCAATTTTTGAAGAATAGTGAAAAACACTACGTTATTGTTTAAAACTGACTTTTTATTTAAATATTTAATATTTATATATAAATATATTTTAAAGTAAAAATAGATACATAATGCCTATATTAGTCCAATTTAATTAATTAGAGTAATTTTATAATAAGATTATATATATATAATTTTATTTAATTATTTAATATCTCTAACCCACCTTCAAGGCACATTTATAAATTTGCATAAAATGAAATTCTACCACTTCTGTGAATTGAATTTTAAAAATATAAGAGTCACGGTAGACATCAATAAGTTAAATGTGGTTCAATATGATGAAAATAATTTTTGTTGAATAATAAATTTTGAATTTTATTTACCACGGTTAAAAGTAAATAGGGTAATTAAAGGTTAAAATGATAATATAATTACCCTAAAACATGTCCTAATTCTATTAGATAAGTGTATTGAGACCATAATCAACATTTGGAAAAACAATATGACCATTTTTGTTCCACTTTGATTAGATTAGGATTTTTATTTTATTTTATTTTATTTAAAGTAGATTTAAAAGTGATAAATTCTAATTTTATTTAATAAACCATTTTTAATATATGGATATACATAAGATAAATTAGACTATAAATATTTATTAAAAAAATAAAAATAATTCCTACATCATGGTATTTAATTAATAATTTTTATACATTAAAAAATTAAATTTATTTCTGACACACTAATGATGTATTAATTACCTTATTAATGAAAGTCTAAAATAATGGATGTTATAAATATTAAAATAAATGTAAATTGAGACTTTTGATGCATTACAAAAATTTTATAGGTTAATATGACATTTTATTATTGATTAAATGAATTTATTTCGAAGTAATCATGTTGTTATGAGTTTCAAAAAAACCAAATACTAAATAGTGTCAAAATTAACATAAATGAGTTTTTAAAACAAATACTAATTTATTAAATTATATAATAGTCTTAAAAATATAAGGTTAGGCCAAGGGACTTATATAATGATAGATATTTCATAAATTAAACACTTTAGGTTTTCTTGGAATTTTATTGTAGTTTTATTAACCATGTATTATAATAATAGAAGAAGACATGGTAATAGTTAAACTATTTAACTAACGGTTAAATCTAAAAGATAAGGTTTATATGGTGACCTAAACTTGTATAAAACCTATTTTTTGATATAATTTAGACCCATCCCCACTTTATAATCGAAATAAAGCTTTTTTAGCTATTATAAACTGAAAATTATTTTATAATAATTTAATATTTCAAGATTTTCCTAAAGTGCCCCTCACCTCTCTTATAAAAGAGAACCTCCCCTTATCATATATTCACACCTACAAAGCATTTTGGATCAGCAAAAACCTGCTCATATATCCTAAAATCTACCCTCACTTCAACCTAGAGTTCTTAATTTGATCAAAAATACAACCTACAGAGCCCTTTTGTTCAAATCAAAAGGAAAAAACCCGAAGAAGATGTAATTACTTCATTACCTCTTCCAAAGTTATTTTATTCTTCCACTTCCTCTTTCTTTATCATTTACATACAAAAATAATAACTCCAATACCTTAAACATAATGAGATTTTATTAAAAAAATGGGACAACCATATTCATTATTCTATTCATCCTATTAATGACCAAGTCACCATACGTGCATACGTACGGCTTACCGTCTCCAGGTCGTGGTGTAGTTTTTTATTCAACACTTTATTTTTTGGATGGAAATAATCATGTGTAAAATTGATGTAAATAATAAATATAACATGTTAATTATTATTTATATATAATATACCATTCAATTACATACAATTTCACCATAAATATAATGATATTGTCACTCATACATACGTATGGCTTACCATCTCCACAACGCGGTGACATTCATTTCCATGTTCACTATTCAACAATGATTATAAATATATATATTATTAATAATTATTTAATATATTAAATAATAATTCTACTGGAAATATACATATATATATATATATACATATATATCATTTGCATACTTCCGTTCAATACGATGTGAAAATGGAATCAGTGTTTATTCTTACGTCTGGCCTACCATCTCCATAAACGGTGTTTTCCATTTCATATATATATCTATTATACATATTTATATTCTGAATATATATGATAAATAAATAATGTTTTATATTCTGGAGGAAATTAAATCATGATATAATTTATATGATCAATCATAACAAGTTAAAATATGTACGCTAAGGAAAGAGATTATTTCCCAAAATGTTATTTTAACATGGAAATTATTATTATATGGGTAGTATAAAGTCATAAATGAATCAAGTATGATATCATAAATATGAATATGGTTCTGGTATAATTTAATAACATATAATGGTCATTAAATATGTGGTTAAATGTACACTCGGTCAAAGGAAATTACAAGATAAGGGTTATTTCCTCAATGTCATTATTATCCAAGATTGATTATATGTATGTTTTTAAATGTGAGATATTTATTATCCATGTCCATGATTCATAAAATAGTTATCAAAAGGATTTTTTTAAGTTTCTCTTTAACTAAAATATAATTTTAAATGGTTTAAATATTTATACTTCTTACTCATTCTCATTAATGTCCATGTTTTCAAAATGATTTTAAGTATTTATTTATATTAAAATGAATGTTTTAAAATGTAAATACCTTTCAAAAGTTTAAAAGTGGTATGGAACAATTTGATTCAAAAATAAATTTTAAATATCTTCCTTTCTAAATTGTGTGACTTTTAAATGATTTAATGAAAAGGGGATATTTCTGTCAAAGAGTTTTATAGATCATTTTCAACTATGTCAACATCCTTTACTAGATATTATTCTTGATTGAGGTTTATTTATTATAATAAAATGTTCTCTATTGTAATGAAGGAGTTATGATATGTTTGACTATGTATGTGCTATTTTTATACCATTCATGGTTTAGAGTTGAAGTATTGACATTTTTAATGCTAGTTTTAATATGAATGTTTATCTTATGTTTCATCCCATTCATGTGAGAAATGCATTGGACTTAGTAAGCGATGGGCGGGGCCCACTATAGACCCTCTATGCATCGGTAGTTCTCATGAGACAAATTAGTGTCTTGGAACAAGGCCTTGACAAAATTGTTATTCGTAATCTTGGCATGAGGCCTTGACTATGTGGTTATGATGTCTAGAATTATGCATCCCCTTGTTATGAGATTAGTTATTAAATGTGATTATTCAACTAGTATAATATCCTTGTGCATGTTTATATGGTAATTTTTTATTTATTTTTTCCAAATTATGTTCAAGTTTATGTTTTAAAGGATGTGTTTTTATTACACATCTTGCCTTAAAATTTTATAGCTTCTGCTAAATTATTTACCCTTACTGAGCATCTGAGCTCACCCCTTCCTTATGTTTTGTTTTCCCATGATTCAAAAAATTGTATTATGATTTATATACAGGGTAAATCTTGGGTAATAATGGTATTCTCAAAGGATTATTAATGTTGTGTTTTATGTTTTAATGTGTAATAAAAAATTTATGTATGTATTCTATTTTACGAGACTGCTAAATTGGTCAGTCCTCTGGGACATGAATCCTTGTAATCAAGTCAGAGTATTAAAATAATGCACCAACATTGGGATTCTAGGGTCGGGGCATTACATTTATAATTTTTGGGCTCGCCCAAATTCCTTCCTACAACCCTTGTTGCTCTCGCATTGTCTGAGAACCCTAGATACCTCCATATTATCTTTGATCCCCAATCCTTCAGTGATGATCCTTGTATTCTGGGGGTTGATTTATGGTGATCTTCTATGGGTTATTCTATTTATCCCTGTGTTTTACTTCCATTCTTCTTGTGAGGATTCATTGTAGTGGGGATTTGTAATGTGTTTTTGGGTTTGGTTTTTATGTTACCTTGATTTGGTTATATTTAGTTATGTTTTTTCAAGTGTTATTGTGGTTTTTGGGTTGTTTTATCTTCACCCAGAGGTGTGTAGTGAACCAAAATCTTCTTTGAGGTAGGGTATCCTCATTATCTCTTTATTTATGTGCTATGTGTGGGTATTAAATTGTTTTCCTTATTTTGGGAGGATAATAAGTGTTAACTTAATGAAGATAATTAATTGTAAAATATAAAATTTATGGGGATAGTTATAAATTGTATGGTTTTACTACTTTGATAATATTAATGATGATATTATGCATGCTAATTGACAATACAAAAAAAACATGGATGTTGGGAGCCTTGAGTATGTTGTAACTAATTTATGTGTTACCCTTGTTGTGTGGTTTTTTCATCACACCCTCATAAAAAGGCCAAAGAGCATATAATTGGATAAGTAATGGTGCCCCTGGAAATATTGATTATGTGATAATAATCATTTTAATTAAATAAGTAAAGAAGAATAAGCCCTTGAATATAAATTCTGGAAGTTGGGATGTGATTCTTTGTGTGGTTATGCTTGTTGTGTTTCCTTCTGTGATGGGATTTGCTCTGCGGTGATGGTGGTGACCAAATGGGTTGTGAAATAGGTGGGATATTGTAGAGATGGTGCTGGTATGGGGCATGGTGTGATCTTTTGTATAGTGGTTGTGTTCTGTGATGTTTTGTTGACATGTGAAGTGATGTGGGAATTTGTGAAATGTGGTTTTGTTGTTCGAAGTTATTGTGATGTGTGGAGATTGTGGCATACGATTATCAGGGTGAGATGGTAGGGTTGTGGTGGAACTATGGTGGTGGTTGATATGTGGTTGACATGCGAAGTTATGTGGTTGATGTCTGACCTTTGGTGTAGTGGTGGTGTGGTGGTGTATGCAAGTACACTTATTTTGGACCCATAGGTTTGGATTTGTGTGATATTAAAATATCATGTATTTTTTGTTATTTTTATGTTCATCTTACCCAAGATGGATAACCATACAAAATACGAAAGGTTTTTGGTTCATGGTTTGTTCCCAACATCCTTGATGGTGGTGATACAGATGGATGACTACTCCCTCTTCCCCACTTTTCCTTGAACAACAGTGATAGCTAAAGTGTTTATGGGTGAGGTATGATGTGATTGCCTTGGTTTTTTCATGTGAAATGTTATTTTATGAGGCCATTATGTGACATGATATGTAGTGGAGGTAATGCAAGGTGGGAGGAGGGAATGAAGTTGATATCCTTCGGGGTCATGATACCCTTCTACTCTGGTTATGTGGATATATACAATGTGATGGGATGAGTGTCTTCGAGTGAGATATGATGTAATTTCCCTATTATCTCAAGGTGATATTTAATGTGATGTGTATAGAAGGGATGGAAGAACAGGATAATTTATGTTGGGGAATAAGGGAAGAAAATCAATTAGAAGATATTGTAGGAAACCATACTTTGTTATGTTTAAGATATTATGATGCTTTATTTTATTTTTTATTTAATAACCAAGTCATGGTTAGATTGGGATTGGTTTTTCGAGTGGTTTAGGCTCTTTTTGGTTCACGTTTTTGTTCACTTGAACATTAGTATATTTTTTTCACGTGTGTAATTTATACCATGGTTATGATCCTACTGAGTATACTTGTATGTTCACCCTATATATATACACTATTTTTCATGTCTCTGAGGGGAATTTAGAGAAAAATATGAACATTTCTAGATTGGGTTTTGGATCTGTTGTTGGGTCACTACTATAAGATTTGTGTTTTGGTATTTCCTCTAGAGACTTTTATTTGAATTCGTTGACAATGATTATATGTTGTCGTATGGTTTCGAGTTTATTGTACATTGTATACTATATTTTCTTGGTGTTGGTTTATCCAGTCAGTAAATCCTATATTGTAAGAAGGTAATGGTTTCTATATATGAAATTTTCATACCCTCTTTGCTTATTTCCAACCAGGGGCCAACTTAAGGTAGGACTCAAGGTTCATTTTCAATATCTTTTCATTGGATTTCCCTGAGGGGTACCTTTGAAGGGAATGGATATTAACATTAACATAGGTGAGATTCAAATGATCCAATTGTGGGAAAATATATTTTTATGAAGACTTTAGAGGGATGAATATTTAGTTTCCTATATATCAAAAGTTTGTGAAGAAGCACTCGAGGAAATGTCTCAGAGGAATGAGAATATGTTTTGGGTGTGTGAAAGGACATAGAGCAACTAATTATAGAGGAAAATTTAATATTTTAATAATAGTAAGTAAAGTAAATCATATGGTACCATTTATATTTCAATGACTTATGTGTGAGGAACATGGGAATTATTCGAGTTAATTCCCTAATCTAAGGGATAACTAATATAACAAGGAATATTCTAGGATATTCCAGAAATTTAAGTTAAATTATGTTAGATTTTATGCATTAGTATTTTATAATTATATTGTAGAAATGTTTTATAAATGATATTTGGGATATAAGAATAAGGAAATATCTCAGGATTATTTCGCAATAATTTTAATTCAAGTATTTTCAAGTATATATTGAATGGTACTGATAACCTAAGAAATTTATTTACTTGTAAGGTGAAATTTCTTGAAAACATGTGATTGAGGGATAAATGACCATTAATATATGCCTAATGTTTAGATAATAACCTTTAATTATGATAAAAAATATGATTAATATTGATAAAGTAAATTGGATAGTATTGGTGACCTTGAAATTTATTAATGATTTGATGAAAAATAAATTTATGTTATCTCTGTTGAAGTATATTACATTTATTAATTTATGGAATATATTCAAACATATTTTTTTTATTTGAAAAATAAAGATAGAGTTGTTTTCTAGAAGAATAGATGTTTTCATTTGGTTTTTTTAGTAATTTGGGTTAGTAACATGTTTTAGAGGGATATATGATCAAGTTATTCATATGTTTTTCATGTGACATTAAGAGCCACTTTATGTTGTTTGGGAGTTAAATTTATGTTGATTTTGTATATATAGTGACCTTTTTTCTAATTTTTTGGGTTTATAAATTTGGTTAAACATATTTTGAAGGAGTCTTAAGGTTAACTATTTTTAGATTATTTAAATTTTAACTTTGGGCAATATTATAGTGATTTTCGATATTATTGTATGAATATTTATTCATATTGGATAACTTTTTCTAACCATTTTTGATTTGGTAAATAACTAGATGTAGGAGGAATGTACTATCATTATCTAATAGATATTGTGATGCATTAAAACTTAGTTTTAGTACTTCAGGCTACAAAAAATCATCATGGTTATTTATCATATGTAATATGAGGTGAATTGGGGATGGAAAATTTTTTGAATAATAATCACAGGAAGAAATTATGCTTTTGGTATGGAAATAAATCATGTAAGTTTATTATCTCATAATATCTACCTTGATGTTAAATGATTTCATTAACTAAAGTAAGAATATTATTATTCCATAAATCCTTATATTGAAAGTATTTCTCAACTATCAAGGTGTATTTTCTGTAAAAATACATGGTTTTATAAATACATAATTATGAAATAATAAGTTTTCTAATTGTGACATAAAAAATTAGTTATCATGATACATTCTACATTATATTTTATTACTATGTTAATAGTAACTAATTCTAGTAAGTGACAAATAAAATAGTTAGTCTACAATTTATTTATGTTGGGTATAATGTAACACCCAAAAAATGTAGTTTGAGAAAATATTTTTCTCTGTATCTTGTATAAGAAGCAACACCTAGTTTTATGTGGTTCTTGATATTCTTTACAAATAATATTATTTAAAAGTTACAATTATAATCTGGTCCTTAAATTGGCGGTATAAATCTGAATAACCATACTATAAATATATAAATATTTAATATAATAAAAATTTATTGTTAAATTCATTGTAAGTAAATACTCAATTTTCAATAAAGTTATTTTAAACATTAAAATATGACTACTAAAAAAATGGTTTTTATTGAATTTTGTGCACAAACATTATAATTAATTTATGACACATTTAGAAGTTAATATTTATAAAAAGGATTTCATTTTTGAAATCAAAATATCAGAACTATATTTTGATTAAATTTTGGTATTTTTATAAAGAGATTTATTTTATAGTGAATTGTGAAAATTACCGATTATTGTAAAACTGTGATTTATTTTCATTAAATAAAATACTATAAATGTGATGTTATGGATTTAATTAGATATTAAATTAATATAATTACCCATTAATTATATATAATCTAATTATTTTCATAGTGATCAATACTATTTATTTTGGTATAGGTTCATTTTTTGGCATAAAACACATTTTTCTAAAAAATGTTTTTTGTTGAGTTTTACACATTTATATTAAAATTGATTTCTTTCACTTATGGAAATTGAATATTGAAAATTATATTCTATATTTGGAATAATTATTTTCAAATTTGGAAAATATTTCCCTTTTAATTTGAGTCATTATGAATGGTAACTATGTAAAAGATTTATCAGCTCGATGAGGGTAAAACTCGTAAAACAAGGTTAAAACTATGGGATGATGCCTAAACATAACCAAAAAAACATTCCATTATTTCATTTTATAGGTTAATTTATACCTTAATCATATTATCCTCAAATAGTTGGAAAACATTTAGGCACCTTTACTTTGATAATGACCTTAAAATTATTTTTTAGTAAAGAATAAATACAAAATGCCACTCCCTTTTTTTAATATCTCTTATGTTTTGTATAAGAATAAAAGGTGGTTATTTTATATTATTAACTTTTATTTCAAATATAAATTAATTTTTTTATCATTTTGATTTATTTTTAGTTTTTAGTGACGGAATAATTACCTTAAATGCTTAAGCAACGCTGGCCGAATTCCTGTTTATGTGGAAGAAAAATAAAATAAACGATTTTACAAATATTAAATGTAATAAAATTTGGATGAATTATTATTATACAAAAAAATTATTCAGACATATAAATTATTATATATGTATTAAAATTTTATATTTTTAATTCTATTTATATCTTGTTTTTATTAAAGTCAAACTATGTGAATAGTCCCAAAAATGAAGTCAATGGTATCTTATGTTAAATAATATTTTATTAAATTATTTAAAATTCATAAAAATATTATAATTGTCTAATTTAATTTGATAAGGTATATAATATAAACCATTTTATATTTTTGGTTCACTTAACATTTTATTGTACTTTTCCTTACCCCTAAATAGTAAAAAACTGTGATATTGTGGTTGTCATCAAAAGGGTTTATGGTGGTTAAAACAACGATATAAGGGTTAAAACAGCACCTAAACTTGTATAAATTTTATTTTATGAGAGTATTTATCATCATATGCATCCTATATTCTAAATGTGTCAAATTTTTTAATCTCTCATGTAAAAAAAATTTATTATATTTTAATATTTTAATTAATTCTAAGGCTTTCATTTCCTTCACTATAAAAGGATTGCAGAACTCATCTCTTCATCACACCATATTTATCCAAATACATTGGAAAAACTAGAAAAAACATATTATAAAAACTTTATACATGTTTAATAAATTATGTAATCTTCAAAATACCATCCATGTGGTCCTTATGAAGAAATCCAAATAAAGAACAGGAAATCATTTTAACTGATATCTTTCATTTTACATATTATTTTACCTCCTTACATGATGTATTAAACATTTCAATATAATAAAATAAATATCTCCCATATAATAATATGTTATTATATAGTGGGAATAACATTTATTCATCTCATGTTTCATTAAATGGAGAACAAAACCATCGCTCAAACATGCGTGCGGAGTATCACATCAAAGTAGCGATATGATTCATTTTCCATCACAATATTTCTTGGCTAATTATAATGATGAATTTACTAAATATATAAGATATTTATAATATAATTATGATTATATAAAAATAAAATATCATTTTTCCCATTTTTCTTCTTTTCATTAGAAAATTAAAATAATGTCCATGCGTATGTATGGACTACCATCTCCTTGAATGGTGTAATTATTTTATATATATACACCATTTATGGATTTTAAAATTTTTTATATAATAAATATATATAATATCTATATAATAACTAAAATTCCAGAGATTATGGAACCATGAACATGAGACAAGAAGCGTAACGGTCAAATCGAAACTTATCACCCCGAATAGTGATTTTATTAAAGAATTGTTAAAGAATGGGTGATAAGATGTTATAATTAAACCGTATATGGTTTTATAAGTATGTATATAATTTTTATATAGGATTATATTAAATTAAAACTTATTAAACCCAATCTTACAGTGCTTGCAATCAAGTCGAACATAAGGTATGGGTTCTTCATCTTAATGTTGTTTCATTGAGACATGTTTGATGTTTTATAACTATTTATGTTTATGAGGTGTATATACAACCCAATTTAAATGTTACATCATGTATCAACATCAATTCATAGTATTTAAATTTACAATTAAAATTATTTCATCCTGGGTTATTTGATTCAAAATTTACTAAAGTGGTAAGGGTGTATCCTATCAAATTGTCTTATTTGGGACATATGTTATGTTATACACCTATATAATTTTTTGAGGTGTATATAAAGACCCTTTTATGTTTCTTAACATAAATATACTTTTTTTTCATGGCACATAAAGTTTCATTTTTCTTATTTCTTTCATGTGGATTATGATTCAAAACTTGAAAAGGTTGTAAAGGTTTTCATCACGATCACGTTTTTATTCGAATTTTAATGCTTAAATTTATGAGGATGAAAGTTTATATTATATATCTCAAAAATATCATGATATTTGCTATACTATAATTATTTATATATATTTCAGGTTTTCATTTATTTTATATCTTTATGTAATCAAAATTATGGAGGAATATTTTTAATGAATGCCAATTGTGTTTTTCTATTCAGTGAGGAATATTTTTTTTCAATTTCCATATTTTATATAAACAATTCACTCATGTTTTTAAAATTATAAATGGTTTATTAAATTAAATTTTAATAGTGTTTAAATTACTATAAATTTTTTTAAAAATAATCTTCTTTTCATTTTCCAAATGATGAATTTTTTACTATTTTCCAAAAATGTAAAAGGAATTTTTGTTTTAACATATAAAACACAAATGACTTTTCATATCATTAGGAAAAATATTTTATTTGAAGAGTAATTTATATGTATTCATTATTATTTTCAAAGAAACAATTTCCCTTAATATTTTGAATTTTTTTACATTTAAATAATGGATTTTAAATTGAAAGAGGTTTATTACTCAAGAAATATTTTGGTGATATTTTGAAGGGATCTTCATCTATGAAAACATCCATTAATGTTACTTATGATTCTCTAGGAATATAATCCAATTATATCATATTTATTCTTAACAGGGATGGTTTATGATTATGATGATGAAATATTGATGAAACCTATTTTTTCCATAGGATAAAATTTTATGAAATGATACATGATTTATTATCTTATGGTATACATATGAAAATATTATGGTTTTTTAATGGGTGGGTGCATTATATCCCTAAAATTAATTAGGTAATGATTAATGTTTTATGAGTTGAATTTGTGTGTGGGAGGTTATCACAAGCCTAAAATATGGTATATGGGTGGTTGTCCCAAACCCAAAAATGGTATATTGGAGGTTATCACAATACCAAAGAAGGTACATAGTTGGTTATCCTAGGCATTACATGTGATGAATTTCCTGGTGGGTATCTCTGACATAATATATCTATGATTTCGATTATGTTACACTTTTTCCCACTCCTTTATGACATGATCTAATGAAAAGTGTATTCTCTTATGGCTATTGTTCTTTCAGTCCTTTATAAAAAATATATTATATACTACCAATATTAATTCCATGACTCATGAATTTGATCAATGAATTTCTAGGTATTGTCTTGAAATGTTAATATCATGTTATCAAGCCCTTAGGATCCTATTATGCTTAAATGATCATTGATATCTCCCTTATTTACCCTTACTAAGCATCTAATCCCACTCTTTATTGTGTTTATTTTCCCTAGGATATGATGAAAGGTTTTAATTATGATATATCTAATAAGGGTGGAATTTATAAATAACTTAGTGGGATATAATTTATATCTTCTATATACTAGTTTTTTATATATACAATTTCCTAATGAAATTAAATCTTTATGGTTGTGGCATGGATCATAATGATATGCAATGAATATTCATCTAATAAGATATAATATTTATGTATGAAATGATTATGTGTCCATAGTTTGTATCCAAATGTGGTTTAATTATTTTTATAAACTAGGATGAGGAAACTTTAGTATGAAACCTTTGGAAAAGACTATGTATTGGTGAACATCCTAAGTTATTATAAATAACGAAGTTTGATTTTCCTATAAAATAAATCATTGTCGAGATACTTATAAGTGGATTTCGATGTGGTAAATATATTACTAGGGGTAAAAAATCTAAATTGGGAATATTTTTTATTAAATAGATCATCACTAATGCATGATGAGTGGGCCTAATGCTGAACGCCTTTATAGAAAATCATGAGGGATATTTTTAGGTTAATTTAAATTTTCATTATAAAACATTATGAATGATTTAAATTGAAAATTACCGTGTATTACCTAGCATAAAACTAAGGTTTCATGTATTGAAGATAAAATTCAATGATTTAGACATCCTATAAAAGACTTTACATGATTATAAGATTACACACGATGATTTTTTCTCAAACTATACTTTTTTGTTTTAGTTAACGGGTGGAACTTAGAGGAATCATGTTAATGTTGAATGTGATAGATGATGGAAGGATTGTACTCATGAGAAACCAAATGAAATGAGATAATGAATTAGAAATCATGTGATCATTCCAAACTAGATATCTTGATATGTGATTAATAACCTATACATAGGTAAGTTTCTGAAAGAACCAATTAAGAGAAAAATAAAGTTTAATGGTGACCATAGCAGAAAGAAGATTCATCTTTCTACATGCCAATAATGTTGGAAAATCACTTTAGTAAATGTATCAAAGGAATGAGAAGATATTTTGGTGTGGTAAAGATTGAAAAATAGTAATTAATTGTTAAAGAAAAATGATGAGTTTTATAGAGGGAAATAAAGTGCATCCTAAGGTACCATTTATAATTCAATGTTTAATATTTTGGGAACTTGGAAATTATTTAATTTAATACCTTAATTTAAGGAATAACTCCTAGAACAAAGAATGGTTTCTGCTATACCAATTTTTAAAGTGAAATAATTTAAGTTTTTATGTATTAGTGTTAAATAATTATATTATAGAAGTGTTTTTTCAATGAAATTCTAGATATAAGAATCTTGAAATATCTAAGGAACTTTATGTATAATCTTTTATTTTTTGATTATCAAGCATGTGTTGAGTGGTATTAAAATCCTAGAATCATGATTTACTCTTGAGGTGAAATTTCTATAAAACACATGATTAAGGAATTGATAACCTTTAATATGTGCATGATGTTTAGATAATAACATTTATTTGGGACAAAAAATGATTGATATTGATAAATAAAATTAAAGAGTATTAGTGACCTTGAAATTAATTGGTTATTTGATAGAAAAGTGATTTATTTTATCTCTAATGAATTATATTTAATTTTGAATTTATCAAAAATATTTGACAAACTTTGGTTTTATTTGTGTAATAATGATTGTGAATGTTTTTGTAAGTTAATTGTAATAAAATATTATAATTAATTCTAAATTTAATGAAAAATAAAAATAATAAAAATAATGCCTACCTCATATCTCACCTGACAGTAGAGATTAGTTGGCTGAGGTAAAAAATTTCAAATACATTGTCCAACTATAGACACTACTTTGGTATAAAATAGCACTGGAGTAGTTATATTAATAATTTCAACCATTGGTATTCTTACCTAACCCTACTTCACAAAGTTAAGTTTTATATATTCCTTAGAAGATTTATAATTCAATATGCTACAATATGTACATGGGGATGCCCAGTATATAGCTCATAGTAGAAGATCTAGTCTAAATGGGGAGGTGGAAAATTTGTCTAGGTTAGATGAATATTTATCATCTCTTCTACAAGTATAGTCGATACATATGATTTAATTCTATCCTCTATCTATCATTCATGTTTCATAGCTCAGCCTTCAAATAAACAATTTCTACTAATATCATATCGCCAACAACATCGCACTAAGGGTGTGGCCATAAAATTTTAAAAATGATGCCCTCCTTATTCCCTTTTGCATGGCTCAGGTGTTCAAATTTCCTAAAGTATTGGAGAGAATATTCATCCTTCCATGAGGGATAAAGTTTCCCTATGTCATTTACTCGTGAACAATTTTGGATGTAATATTTTTAGACATGATATTATTTAGTTAAATTTAATAAATAAAAATATAAAGAAAAAGTAAAAATAAATTACTTACAATATTATCAGATACTTCCTTTGTTGTATTAGTAATAATCTTCCCCTTTATTCTATTAATTTTTTATTCTTTATATAGAGGGTTTTGAGAAGGATAATCATGTGGAACATCTTCAGATGAGATATTTGAAATGTTCTTAATTTACTAAATTTTTCATCAATAATTTGATTATATAATAAAGGATACCCTCTGCATGACGATGTTTAAGGTTATAAATTATGGGACTATATATTTTGGTGAGTTTTCCATGGGGCCTATCAGATAATAAAAAATAAATAAGTTATAAAATAATTTTAATTAATTAAACAAATTATTTGACACGTAATTAACTTTATTTGAGCATTATATAACTTTTTTATGCTTTATTAACTATATTTTACCCATACATAACATTAGTTTACCCTTAAATAACTTTTTTCACCCTTACATAAATTTATTTTACCCATACTTAACTTGTACAACATAACTTTGTTTTACCCGTACTTAACTTTTTTTACCCTTACATAACCTTTTTTACACATATATAACTTTAGTTTACCATTTAATAACTTTTTTTACCCTTAATTATATTTAGTTTATGTAATGGCCCAGACCCACATAGTCCATTACTTTTCGAAACTCTAGTGTTTGGGGTATCCTAGGGACCATCGATGACTCATTAAAGAGTTTCCCAAATTTTAGGATTGAACGAATGGTGCCATTGATGGGTGGTTGTGGCACCTATGGGCATTTTTGGCACCGATGGGAGTCGGTGGCACGGATGGGCGTCAGTGGTACCGATGGGAATTGGTGGCACCGATGGGTGTTCGTGTCACTGAGGTGTGTCGGTGACACTGATGAGCTTCAGTGGAACCCATTGGCATTGGTGGAACTGATGGTTGTCAGTGGAAATGAGGGGCGTTGGTGGCCCCGATGGGCGTCGGTGGCCCGGATGGGTGTTGGTGGCCATGATGTGCATCGGTGGCACTGATGGGCGTCGGTGGCACAGATGGGCATCGGTGGCACCGATGGGCGTCGGTGGAACTAAGGAGATTCGGTGGCCCCGATCGCCACGATGGGCGTCGGTGGCCCCGATAGGCGTCGGTGGCACTGATGGGTGTCAGTGGCACTAATGGGCGTCGATGGCATGGATGGGCAACGGTGGCACTGATGGGCGTCGGTGCCACGGATGGGCGTCGGTGGCACCTATGGGCATTGGTGGCACCGATGGGCATCGGTGGCAACGATGGGCGTCAATGGCACCGAGGGGAATCAGTGGAACTGAGGGGCGTCAGTGGCACCTATGGGCATCGGTGGAACCAATGGGTCATCCATAACACCAGTCGGGATTGGTGCGAGGGTGACGATGCCAGGGTGACGGTGTCAGGGCGATGATCCTAGGGCGACGGTGCCATAGTGACAGTACTAGGGCGATGGTGCTAGGGTGATAGTTCTAGGGTAATGGTGCCAGGGTGACTCTTCTAGGGAGATGGTGCCCGAGCGACAAGTTCTAGAGGGATGGTGTCAGGGTGATGGTACTAGGCTGATAGGGACTCTTCTAACGGTGAGTCATTCCAAATTTTTTTTAGGACTTCCAATTGTACCCCAGTAACATATCTTTTGATGTAAAAGTTTTAAAATACCGCTTTCAAAGACATTTAATGCTAGTAAAATATGTTTTAAAACCCCAATAGTCAGATGACCCTTAAGTTACCTAAATGTGTGGCATTTTTTCCTTAGTGTCACACCTTTTTCGTGTTTTACGGTTTAGCCCATGTTACATGTTTTCCTTGGTTTAAAGGAAATATATTAACTCACAGATGTTATCCCCAGTATCTCTAAGGATAATTATTAAATAAATATTAATCTCGATGTTTGAAACTGCCCAACCGCATGTTCAAGCCACGATCCGATTGCAAGTACTTCAAAATCATCTCAATAATTTTAGTATTTGGACTTTTCTTAAGCCGAGATCCTCTCTTCATGTTTCCTTCATATCTCTCTTATTGTACCTAGAGACTTATTTCTTATACAAACCATGCACCCATGCTAGATCCATTCCCGCTCAGCCTTAGAGTCCTCAGAGTTCTTCCTCTGCAAGTCGTGCATCCTAAGTTCTTGGTGGGGGGATAAAACTTTCATCCTTGATCATCCAAGGAGGGTTTTCCTTCATATCGCTTTACTGTGTATCATATAGGGTGGGTATGATAATGCCTCCCTCGGGATGTGGATGAAACAAAACCTTAACAAAAATATTAAATTGAATCTAAAGAATGAAGTGGTGTGTTTTATGATGATTTTATTTTATTGATTTTATCTTTGTTTTTATGTTGTGAATTGTATGGGCTTATGCCCACTCAAAATAGTGGTCATTGGTGTCCCTTTCTTACACACTAATGAACCTCTATTTTTTCAAGATAATCTTGTGATTGAATGGCTATAAAATGGAAGCTGTTAAATCATGAAATTGGTTGATAAAATAGATACAAAATTAATAATAATCCTTGTGTGATCACCTCAATTAATCAAACAGAAATAAATAAATTGATAAATTGTGTGGTTAAAATCTGAAAAACCCCTTGCTATTTTTGGAAAATAAACATGGTTATTCTGCTTGATGCTTATAGAGTCATCTGGAGGGGGTCGGATCTCCTATTTTTCAGTTGTTGGTTGTGTATTTGAGGCCTTTTGGGTATGTATGTTGGGTCTTGGTTTGGTTCTAGTACTTTGAGGGATCTCACTTGTCCTTTTTATTGTTGTGACTTTTCTAGAGAACCGGGTGTGAATGATTAAAATTTTGCTTATTTGTTTTCCATCAATTGTTGTCTTGGATTGTGGATATGCACGTTAGTTTCCCAGTAGTGAAGGAATATTTAAATGGAATCTATTGAACATGATAATGGGAATGGGTACACTAGGGGATTTTTTCCCAGAAATGGGTTATGCTCTAGTTGTGGTTGTTGTGTGTTTGTGTAAGTAGGAATAGTTACGAGGGTGGTTGTACTATGGTTTTTTATGGTTTGGTTGTCTATTTCAGAACCCTTACATTGGGATGATTGTTTGTTTAATTATATGTATAATTTTAGTTCTTGTGTTTCTTATTCTCACCCCACCCATGTTGAGCACTCTATATCAAACTCACCCATTTCATCGGGGGTGTTTTTCTAAAATTATTATGAGTGGATAGTTATTTTATCCTTTCTACTCTCTATCCATGGTAGCTTAATATTCTTCAGGCCGGTTGTGATGGCCTGATGTATATTTTGTCACAAGACTTTTCAGACAGGGTGTGTTGTGGTGTTTCTCACAGGTGTGTGCAGGCAGGTTTCTTTCTAAGTGTCTTCAGGTTGAGGCTCAGGTGTCTTCAGGTGTGATAGTGGTTTTTCTAGACCTGGTGTCTTTGGTTGTGGCAGTGGTTGTAGTGAACCAGGTTTTTTCAGGCAGGGAGGTGTGGGGTTGTGGTGGTCCAAGTGTCTGCGGATGGGATGTGTGGTTGTAATAACCCAAAAGGTTGTTGTTGGGGTGGTAGTGGGACTGCAGTGGATCTTGTGGGGGAGGTCTGACATTTAGGATGTCCAAAATGACTACTAGGAAAGCTATTTTGGGATACCCAAATATCTATGTGCAATTAATATCACTTTACCAAACTTTCATTATTTGGGGAGTGTTCCATAGTGAGGTTGGGTGGATTTTTTCCTTGCTAGGTGATTTGGTTATCTCTATTTTCTCATGGAGAATTAGAATACCTCCCCACTTGTGAACAAGAGATTTTGGTTTTCCCTATTGAGTATACCTGTGTACTCACCCTACATATATAAAATTACTTTCAGGTTTCCAGGAGGACTTTGAGGAACATTCTGGACCTTACTACCATAGGTGTCGGGATAGTTCTTGTTGTAGTTTTTCTTTCTTTTGGTACTTCCATTTGGAGTTTTATTGTAGTTTTTATCACATTATTTTGAACATACGTATGGAAGAAGGTCTTTTGGATTTACTTTTACTTTCTGTATCTTTGAGTTGTTTGATATTTACCATCTTATCTACAGATCCTATTAAAAAAAGGTTAATGTATTCCATTTTACGTGAGATTCTATACCCTTTTTGAAAGTCTCCACTTCGGAGCATATTAAAGGCTGTACTCATGGGGTAATTTTCTCTCCTTCAACTTGAATAAAGAAGGGTCTAGTAGTTTTTTGTCCCTTTCCTCATCTTGGTGAAGGCAGGTCATGACATAATGGTATCAGAGATGATGGTTGAGAGATATGATGGAGTTAGGGGTTAGGCACATTGAGAATTGCATGGGATGGTAGGGAAACGGTGTTATCAAATCTTGGTGCATGAAATAGGTTTGGGAAGATCAGTTGGGACATGGGATTTTATGTCTCACCATTATCTGATTCAAGGACTCTGAGCCTACCGAATGACCAAGTGATGCTACACTGATTACAGGGTAGAGGCCCTAGGAAAGATACATGCATCTTGATGACTTTTTTTATTCTTCCTTTTTGGTTTTATAGGGAATTTAAAATGGATAAAAAATTTATGGAAAATTGGAAAGAGATATTTTACACTACACAGGCTTAGGCATTCCTTGTTTACCTTGCAGCTATATCACCTGAATGACATCCACGAGTATTGTATGCGATCAAGGAACAAAATGTTGATTTCGATGAGCAATAGAGGACTGGTCGATAGGAAGAGTATGACCAGTGGAAGATGGTGCTTCATTCCTTTCTATAGCAGACCCTTGGGAAGTGCGAGGCAATCATCTTAGACATGGAGACAAAATGATGACTCAGAAGTTGGTGATAGGTTTCAGCTTGATATGGACTCTAACTGAGTACTGGTCTCTGTTGTCTATAATCTGGATATGGGGAGTTTCTTTTCAATGGTGGATTCTCTATCTCGGGGATAATAAGGAAACTGAGGTTTCATGGAACAACTTTGAGAGGAAGTTCTTGGAAGAATTCCTTTCTTCTACAATGAAGGATGAGAAGGTCCAGGAGTTACTCTCCCTATAGTAGAGGAGTATTTTAGTAAGGGTTTGGGAATAAAGTTCAAGTATTCCCTTTTTTGAGATCAAGAACACTTCCTGGATGAGGAATCGCTGGCAAGGCGCTTAGAGGAGGCACTCCGACCGTCCATACAGTACGTTGTTACTCCCTTCACTATACATATGTACCCGGAGGTTCGGAAGAAGGATGAAGTGGTGGAGGGGATGCACACACTTGGAGGTGTGACGTAATAGGGGATCCAGTTGAGATCTTCAAAGGGGAAGGCCATTAAAAGTAGGCCTCCAGCATTAGGGCCTCCCAAGTTTCGGCCGGTGGGGAGCAGGCCCTAGCAGTTCTAGTTTTGATCTCCCGGTCATGTCCCCTTCTCTACGAGACTAGTACCTGGGTGATTTATTTGTGGATGTCATGGGAATCTCTTGAATTAATTCATAGACCGAGTTTAATACAGTGGGTGTGGGAAGGTTTATCACCCACCTCAGTAGTAGTCGTTTCTAGCCAGACCCATTCAGCAGTAGTAGTAGGGACAGCGTGCTCCCTCTCCACAAAGGGTGGACAGTGTCGGAGGATGCCAAACCAAGGTTTCTCCTTAGGGACCTCAAATAGGTCATTTTCGGGGATGCATCCGACAAATGAGGGTTAGAAGATCTGGTCGTGGACTGTTACATGCTGCGGGGGTAGTAGTTCCAGCAGGGTCGGAGGTCACTCGAGGTATGATCAAGTTGTTTATTACTCTTGTATGTGCCTTGTTTGATTAAAGAACTTCTAACTCCTTTATTACACTCAGTCTAACCCATGCCTTGGGCCTAGAGGTAGAGAGACTCTCTATTCCCCTGATGTTGAGTACTCCAGTTAGAAAATGGACCAGCCTATTTGACATTAGTCAAGGATGTAAATTGATGCTAGGGGTGCATCAGTCTATTGGGGATCTCTTTCTACTAAAACTTTTTCCTTACAATGTCATCTGAGGAATCAGATGGCTATTTTACATATATGTTGTAATCAAATGCTTCTGGAGGTGGGTTTTTTTCTAAAATATGGGTGGCTAGCATGTAGCATTTGTTGAAAAGGAGGGTTTCCAGAAGGGAAGTCGGTGAGTGGAGCCCCTTATTTCTTTGTTAGCTAAGCTGTTAGTGGAGTCAAAATATACTGAGATGGTGGAAGTCTCAGGGATCGTTATTGAGTCCCTGGAAGTCTTCCCCGGAGAGGTGGTGACTCCACCCACTTGATGTGATGTTGAGTTTTAGATAGACTTGCAACATGTCATCCATTTGATTTTAAAGGATCTCTATTGGATGGCACCTTCTAAGTTGCGGGAGTTGTGGATCTAGGTTGATGACCTGATGAATAAGGGTTTTATCCAACTGAGCACGTCACAATGGGGTTCTCCAATCCTGTTTGCAAAGAAGGTAGACGGTGGTCTCAGTCATTGTATAGACAACTAAAGGCTGAATCAGGTGACGGTCAAGAACCGTTACCCCCTCCCAAGGATCGACGACCGCTTTGACTAGATGAAGAGAGCATGTTACTTCTATAAGATTGACCTGTAGTCAAGATATCACCAGTCTAGGGTGAAGGAGGGTGAAATCTTGAAGACTAAATTCAGTTGAAGATATGGGAACTTTGAGTTCATGGTCATACCATTCGGCGTTTTGAACACATTGTTCGTGTTCATGGGCTCATGTACTTTATCTTATGTGAATATCTAGACTGGTTTGTATTTGAGTTTATTGAAGACATCATGATCTACTTAATATCAGATGAGGATTCTGCCGAGCATCTGAGGATAGTTTTGGAAGTCTTCCAACACCACCAACTCTACGTGAAGTTGACTACGTGAAAGTTATGGACACGATAGGTGCACGTACTTGGAACCGTGGTGTCCCATAAGGGGATATAAGTGGACCTGTCAAAGGTCGAAGAGATTTTTTCTTGGGTGGAAACCTATAATGTGGTTGAGGTTCGTAGTTTCCTTGGACTATCAAGTTACTACCATAGGTTCGTTCCTTGCTTCTCTCAAGTTTCAGTTCCTTTGAAAACCTTGACCAAGAAACACTAGGCATTCATTTGGAGTGAGGGGTGCTAGATGTCTTTCATTTATCGGAATGAGAAGCTGGTTAGTTCCCCTTTGTTGAGGTTTCCAAAGGAAGGGGTAACATTTGAAGTGTTATGTGATGCTTCCAGCCTAGGTTTGGGGTGTGTGCTAATGCGGCAATGGGGGGTGATCTCTTATGGGTATAGGAAGTTACTTCCTCACAAATGTAAATATGCCACCCATGACCTAGATCTTGCAGTGGTTTTGTATGCACTGAGGTTTTTGTGGAATTACCTCATTGGGGAAATCTTATTGGTCTTCACGTATAACAAGATCTTGAGATATTTTTTCACCCTATGAGACCTAATCATGCAGTAGCAGAGGTGGATGGATTTTCTTAGGGACTAAAAATTTGATACCTCCTTCACCTTGGAAAATGGAAATGTGGTTATTGTTCCCTCAAGTAGAAAATCATAGAAGGATGTGGTTTAGGAGTTAATGGATGCTTTGAAAACAATGGCGGAGTCGTTTTCCATGCACCTGAATGCAAGAGTGGAAGTTGGTAGAGGCTATATATTCTAGATGATGGTGCAGTCCTCCTTGGTACAATAAGTGGATAAGTCTCAATAGGGGGACATAGAGGCTAAAGTGATGTTTGATCATGTTAGACAAGGCAATGCTTCAGGAGGATGGTCATAAGATAGTTAGAATCGGATGATTTTCCACAAGAAGTTATTTTTTCCAAAGACGATATCTGCGGGAGTTCTCATTGAGTTCCATAACTCACCCCTGGTAGTACACCCAAAAGTTTCCAAGACGTACTGGGTCTTAAGGGGTCAGTTTTGGTGGCTCGGGGTGAAACATCCAGTGGTAGAGGTTTTGGCAAGGTGTTTAGTTTGTTAGCAGGTGACAGCTGAACACCGAGTCCCTGGAGGATTGTTGCAATATTTAGATGTCCCAGAGTGTAAGTGGTCTGACATCTTGATAGATTTATTCATGGGACTACCCATGGTTCAAGGTGGTTGTGATGTTATCTGGGTGGTGGTAGATCAGCTGGAAAAATTATCTCACTTCCTGGCAATCAGGGAGTTGAGTGTGGTGGATTCCTTGAAAATAAGTACGTGGATGAGGGGTTGTGGTTGCATGGAGTTCCGAGGTCCATAGTTTCAGATCGGGATACATGGTTTACCTCTTGATTTTCGAAAGGATTACAATGTGCTTTTGGCACCTAGTTATGCTTTAGCACTGCTTTCCATCCCCAAAAAATGGGTAGACGGTGAGGACCATCTAGATGTTGGAATATATGTTTCGAGCACGTGTTTTGGACTTCGGTGGATTGTGGGTATGTCACTTTCCTATGGTAGATTTTTCCTACAATAACAGCTACCACTCTATCATTGTCTTGGATTCGTTCGAAACCTTGTATGGAAGGTCATGTTGTCCACGTGTTTGTTGGATTGAGGTTGGTGTAGTAGGTGTTCTTTTCCTAGAGGTGGTGTAGAGAAGAACGAAAAAGGTTTATCTTGTGCGAGAGAGGATGAAGGACGTTCAGGACTGGAATAAGTTGTATTCCGGTCATTGGAGGAGACCCATGGAGTTTGAGGTTGGGTACCACGTTTTCTTAAAGGTCTCCCCTTAGTATGGGTAGCGGAGGTTCGGCAGGGGAGTAAGCTTTCTCCTAGAGTCTTCAGAACCTTTAAGGTGTTGCGGCTGGTCTGTGAAGTGGCTTATCATCTTGCGCTACCACCGCCGTTATAGAGTGTCCATGACGCCTTCAAAGTTTCTCAGCTCCATCGGAATCTACACTGTGACTCGAACATACTTGTCTAGGGATATCTAGATATCATGGACAATGAGACGTTTGTGTAATGACCAGTGAGGATCAAGGACCATCAAGAGAAGGTGCTTTTTGGAAAAACCATTCCCTTGGTTCATATGTTGTGCAGGCATGGTGGACACAAAGAGAGTATCTAGGAATGGGTGGCATAGATGTGTGCCCAGTAGCAGGAGTTGTTTTGAGTTTTGTTTTGTGTTTGTTTTTTACTTGGATGTGATTTAATGCTTGGCCTTGTCAACTATAATATGGGTTGTTTTCCTTTCATAAAATGTGTGTGAAAATTACACACTATGAGGAGGGGAGGACATGATCCCTAATCATGGCGCATTAAGTTGGATGTGAATAAACCCATTCGGGCGAGTCAGTGATGCCCAAAGAGAATGGTATCTTGGAGTGGGGAAAGGGAATCCCTAACCTATATGTCTGGATGGTGTGACCTTTTTATGTTTATGTGACTACTCGGGGGAGAAGAGCAGTAGTATATTCGTAGTTTGTTTGGAGGTAGATTATGGAGAGGTGTTCTATGATATTAAGGCTCGTTTCGACTTTCAAAAAACTCTAGGGTGATTTTTCCCAAAGAGGTATCTTGTTAGGTGGTTGTTCAGACCCCTCTCGTTTCTTCAAGTTTTCTCTTGAATTCTAGAGGGTGATAATAGTTTGAGAGTTATCTTATGTAATGTCCCGGACCCTCTGGGTCTATTACTTTGCCAAATTCTGGTGTTTGGGGTGTCCTTGGGACCATCAGTCACCCATTAAAGAGTTTTCCAAATTTTAGGATTGAAATAACAGTGGCACCGATGAGCGTCGATGGCACCGATGAGCATTAGTGGCACCGATGGGTGTCGATGGTACCGATGGGAGTCTATGGTACCGATGAGAGTCTGTAGAACCTATGGGCATCAGTGGCAGCAATTGGTCATCCATAGAACAAGTCGGCATCGGTGCTAGGGTGACTTTTCCAGTGTGATGGTGCTAGGGTGACAGTGCCAGGGCGACAGTGCCATGGTGACGGTGTCAGGGTGAAGGTTCTAGGATGACGATGCCAGGGTGACGGTGACTCTCTTAATTGTGAGTTATTCCCAGTTTTTTTAGGACTTCCAGTTTTTCCCTAGTAATGTATCTTTTGACGTGAAAGTTTTTTAATGCCCCTTTAAAATCTAATTAAAGCAAGTAGAAGATGTTATAAATCCCCAATATTTTGTCAACCCTTGAGATACCAAAATGTGTGCCTTTTTTCCCCAATCTCACACCTTTAGAATTTTTTACAGTTTGGCCACTATTACACATTTTTCTCAGTTTAAATAAAATCTATTAACTCATAGCTATTATATTCACTATCTATAAGGATAATTATTAAATAAAAATTAAACCATACATGTGAAACCGCCCAACCACATGGTCAAGCCATGATCCGACTTCAAGTACATCAAAATGGACTTCATGGTTTTAGGATATGGCATTTTCTTAAGTTGAAATCCTCTCTTCCTTTTTTCCTTTTGGTCCTTCTTAGTTTTCCTAGATACTTCCTTCCGATACGAATCATGTGACCATGTTGGAGCCCTTCCTACTTAGCAATAGAGTCCTCAGAGTTCTTCCTCTACAAGTAAGTCATCCCCAGTACTTGGCACGAGGAGATAACTTTGATCCTTGTTCATACAAGTAGGTTTTTCCTTCGCATCTCTTCACTGTGTATCATGCAGAGAGGGTATGATAATTCTTCCCTAGGGACATGAAAAAAAAACCTAAAAAATATAATAAACGAACTCCAAATAATGAAGGAGTGTGTTTAATGGTGATTTTGTTGTATTTATTTTATCATTTTTAGGTTGTGAATTGTATGTACTTATGTGCACTAAAAATATTGGCCATTGGTGGTCCATTATTTCACATTAATGAACCACTATTTTTTCTGGATAATATTTTGATTGAATGGATGTAACATGAAAACTAGTTAATCACATAAATTGGTCAATAAAATAGATTCCCAACAAATTATAATCTTTGTGTGATCACTCTAGTTACCCAAAAAAAGGAACTTGATAAAAAGTGTGGTTAAAATCTAAAAACCCCCTTGCTCTGTTCTTCTAATATGCATGGTTGTTCCGCCTGATGCTTTTGGGGTGACATGGAGGGGGTGAGATATCATGTTGTTCCATTGTTGGTTATGGATTTTTGGCCATGTGGGGTTGTATTTTGGGGCTTGGTTTGATTCCGGTACCAAGAGGGATCTCGCTGGTCCCTTTTGTTGTTGTCTCTATACAAGAGAACCGGGTGTGAATGCTTAAATTACTGCTTGGATGTTTTCCTTCAGTTGTTGTATTGGATTGTGTCTATGCATGTTAGTTTCTTATTAGTGAATTAATATTTAAATATATTCAATGGAACATGATAATGGGAATGGGTAAAATAAGTGATTGATTTCTTGAAATGGTTTGTTCTGTAGTTGTGGTTCTTATGTGTTCAAGCATGTAGAAATAGTAACGAGGGTGTTTGTGTTTTGGTTGTGTATGGACTGGTTTTCTGTTTCAGAACCCTTAGGATAGGATGATTTTTTGTTTAATTATATGTATACTTTTAGTTCTTGTGTTTCTTATTCGCACCCCACCCATGTTGAGCACTATGTGCCAAACACCCCCATTTCTTGGGGGAGGGTGTTTTCCCCAATATTCTTATGAGTGGATAGTTATTAGCTCTTTTCTAATCCCTCTACTAGGTAGCTGAAGATTCTTTGGGCAAGGTGTGATGGCCTAAGTTATATTTTAGCCCAAGACTTTCCGGTCAGGGTGTTTAATGGTGGTTGACCTAGGTGTGTGTGAGTAGGTTTTCTCCCAAGTGTCTTTGGGATGAGGCCCAGGTGTCTTCAGGTGTGACAGCAGTTGTTCTGGACCAGGTTTCTTTGGTCATGGCAATAGTTGTTGTGGCCTAGGTGTCTATGGGTGGTTACATGTGTGGTTTTGGTGGCCTAGTTTTCTTAGTAGGGATGTGTGGTAGTGATAGCCCATAGGGTTGTTATTGGGACAATAGTGGGATTGTAGTGAATCTTATAGGGGAGGTCTGACGTGTAGAATGTCCTAAATAACTAGTAGGAAAGCAGTGAGGGGTACCAAAATATCAATGTTCTATTACTATTACTTTACCTAACTTGCGTTATTTAGCGAGTGTTCATTGGTGAGGTTGGGTAGATATTTTCCTTGCTAGGTTCTTTAGTTATCTCTATTCTCTCAAGGGGTATTATAATACCTCCCCACTTCTGCACGAGAGCTTTTATTCTCTACTGAGAATAATTGTGTACTCACCCTATATATATAAAACAAATTTCACATTTCCATGAGTACTTTGAGGACCTTTACATACCTTACTATCTTGGGCGTCGAGATAGTCTTTGTTACTGGTTGTCTTTCATTCGGTACTTCCCTTTGGTGTTTTCTTGTACTTTGTAGAAATTTATTTTGACCATGCATGTGGAAAAAGGGATTTTGGGTTTACTTTTTCTCTATGTATCTTGGAGTTGTTTGAGATTTACCATCTTATCTCCCAATCCTATTAAATAAAAAGGTTAGTTCCTTCCATTTTTATGTGAGATTATATACCGTTAGTTCTATTCTATACTCCAGGGCCTATTGAAGGAGGGACTCGGGGGGTTATTATCTCTACATCAACTTAAATAATTAAGGGTCTCATAGTTTTCTATCCCTTTCCTAATTTTGGTGAAGGTGGGTCATGACAGTTAACCCTTATATAACTTTATTTCACCCTTTTGTAACTTTTTTACCCTTTATTAACTTATTTTTTCCTTTACATAACTTTAGTTTACCCTTAAATTTTTTAAACATACATAAAATTGTTTTACCTTACTTAACTATATTTTACCCTTACATAACTTTATCTTACACTTAGCTTTATTCCCCTTAAGTAACTTTTTTTCCCTTATTTAAATTATTTTTACCCTTAATTAAATTTAATTTACCCTTAATTAACTTTTTTACCCTTTCATAACATCAGTTTAACTTTACTTAACTTTTTTTTACCCCTAATTAACTTTAGTTTAACCTTAACTAACTTTTTTTACCATTACTTGACTTTCTTTTACCCATACTTAACCACTAAAAGTTTCTATTTACCCTTACAAAACTTTTTATTACCTTTAATTAATTATAATAAATAAATTTTTAAGTAAATAATAACAAATAAATTTATAAGTAAATAATTATAAATATATTTATTAAAAAAATGCATATAATTATTTTTAAACAAAGATATACCAAAAAGGTTTTTTGATTCAAAATGGATATAAACATCTGATGTGTCTCCCTATATATAAACTCATATATAAGGCATGAATCTTGATTCTATTTACTCCCAGAAATATAAAATGATGTCAAATTCATCTTAAAATCTCTCCATATTTTTTCCTTAGAGGATATAAAATTTTTCTTAATTCTTTATGTCTCTTGAAATTTTTATTTCATCAATAATTGAATAGATAAAATATTAAGAAATGTATAATATTTAGACCATTGTAAAATGAAATAAATAAGTTCAGAAATTTTACCATTACGGACTCCCATAAAATATTTTTGATCGACTGGTTGATGCTCCTCTAATTAAAGAATAAAATACTTATCCTAAAATGACTCTATATAAATAGGTAAGACCTAAACTACATGAAATGTGGAAATGTTGGGTGTTCATTATCATTAAATTTAGTTATCATCCTCTTCTAGCCACATGTAAGTGAATACTTTAGTAAATGTGTAACCCCATGTCTACCATCTTTAGGTGCCATAATCTTTGAATAAGAAGAATAATTTCACATAATTTTAAAAAATATAAGTTTAATTTCATTAAATAATTTAATTACTAAATATATATATGAAAAAATGTTCAAACCATAGCTCCTCTACCTCGGTGTCTATTATTTATATAGATGTATTCCACTTCAAAAAAAGTATGTTTACTTGTATTTGATTAAAATTAAATAAATGTAACAAATAAATAATTGATTTGTCATAATATAAAACAAAAGGTTGAATGTTATATTTTCTCAACCAAAAAATTTGTAACTAAAACTCGAGTATATTAAATTTAATAGTAAAAAAATTATAGATATGATTTTCATCTAAAAATGTTAAATTTTTCATACCTATATTTTTTTATAAATAAATAATTATTATAAGTAAAAATTTAGTTGTTCACAATAGGAAGAAAATCGAAAATATGTCATTAATTTAAAGAGTGTACCTAAAAACAAATAATATAAATAAAATAGTCCTAACAAAATAAAGGAAATAATTTTAAACCATAAAATGGATCTGTGAATATAAGGAATATAAAAAATATTATAAAATATAAGGATACTAAAAATTATATTTTAAATATAAAAGATAAAAAAATTACCTCTATTAATTTAAAAACAATATATTACCTGATTAGTTATGATATTAGTAGAGAGTTTTTCCATAACCATTCTACATGATCATTTCATGTTTTATGGACAATTTCCACACCGTAGACAATGTTATCATTGGGAAATCGGGGAATAGATAGAAAAATTTCAGATAATTCATCAACATCATCATTATTCTCATCACTCAAATGAAATTTTTCCTAGAAAAAACAATGAACCAATAATAATCTGATGGGTTGATAAAATAAAATTTATTTTTTCATGTGTTTTCATAATAAATTATTCCTCCTCGCAACTAAATATTTTCAAATAAATAAGTGTTAATCCATACACATCTTGTTTCACACCACTATTACTATTAACCAACATACACATAAATATTAGTACCCAAAATTAAGTATAATTAATCTCACTTATATCCTCAACAAGTCCAAAATATGATGTTGATACAAAAATTTGGTTTATCTTTGGAATATGAAATCTTGTGTGCTTCAACGACAACCATTACTCCATTATTTTGAAATGTAATATTTTCATCCTCATTTTTTTTATAAAATGTGTAACCATTGATATCAAAACTAGAACAGGTGATAGCATTATCACTTGGTCCCCCTGATGACCAATTCAATGATTTTGGTTCGGATAAATCAATATTGATTTTCTCATTAAACCATGAAACACATGGGTTTTTATAATCATTCATCAACAAATTTACATTTATTCTTAGATGTTGTACCCTCAATATAGAAATATGTGATGATATATATAGTTTAAAATCACTTATGTTGTTAAAAATATATAACTATGTATGAATCACTTCATCATGTGGGATTAACTATACCTTTAATCCATGAATCCCTTTACCTTCATTATTAACTATAAAATTTTAAGATATAGGGAGACCAACTTGATCCACTTTAGACAGATAATCAGTATAGAACTCATTTACCCCATCTAATATTTATTTTCGAACAATAGTGTCCTCTGGTTGATGTGAATTCTTAACATATACCTTCAAAATATGCATGTATCTTTAAAAAGTATACATTCAACATAAATAAACAGGCCCAAATACTCTTATCTCTCTCACCAAATGAATTAAAAAATGAACCATTATATAAAAAAAATATGGTGGAAAATAAATTTCTATTTTAAAATGTATTAGGATTGCTTAATTATCTAACATATCTAACAAACATATATCTATGAACCTACTTCAAATTGAATTGAAAAAGTAACACAAC
Source organism: Viscum album (assembly GCA_963277665.1). NCBI lineage: Eukaryota > Viridiplantae > Streptophyta > Magnoliopsida > Santalales > Viscaceae > Viscum > Viscum album. The sequence continues at coordinate 238,334,487 of OY728159.1, forward strand.
CTGATTATATACTCTCTGATAGGTATTTTTCTTCTCCCATATAATAAAATTGGTAGAAACTATTGAATCAATATATTTTAGTCATGTGATCTCATACCTATTAACTTTAAATCCTTTAGTGACACTAAATTTTACACATTTTACAAAAAACAGCTATACTAAGACCCACGATTTATATACACGGATCTTACATCAATTTTTATGAATATTCATTGCATTAAAAAAACACATTCTTGAGGACTATAATATTTTACTTCCTTTGGATATATAGAAACCTAATCTTCTAACTTGGTGAAATAGCTTCAACATATCCCATAATGATCTTTCCCTCTGGTACACTTCACAGACATACCCTACTCAAAATATTTCTTCATAACCTAGGGAAAGAAAATAAAATAAAGGGTGAGTTATGATGCTCAATAAGGTTAAAAAAGAGAGATACGTTATCATAACATGAACATAAGGGTATAAGGACATTAGTGAAACATTTTAAAACCGCACCCTGCATATCAAAGAACATAATTTTGGGTTATTGAATAAATATTATAAGTTCATAAGACATTAATCAAAATGAAATAAATAACACGATCCACGATATCATAACATTGGAATAAAACATAGATTTTTTCATAAAAATAAGAAAAGAAAATATTATATCAAGTCAACCCACCAAGACATTAATATCATGTTAGTCTTGAGTTAACAACTTGTATGCCAAGTTTGGGCTTGGAATAACCACTAGTGCACCATCCTTTTCAGTCTTGGCCCGACCACCCATGTATCCTGCATTTTAGGATTGGGATGACCACCTGTGTACCCTATGATCTCATAGATAATTTATCTTTACCTAATTAATTATATGGATATGTATGTCCCACTGGCCAATAATGAAAAAAACCATATTTATGTGTGCCAAACAATCGTAAAACATTCATTGTACCATGGCCCATGAAATGAAATGTGTTTCCTAAAGATTTCACCATATAATAACCAAGAGAAAATAGATAGGTTTCACAATCATTCAATTATATAATAGAATACGAAATAAAGTGAGTTTCATTATAATTTGGTCATGGAATAACCCATAGAAGAGAAATAGGTATCAAAAAGAACTTGTCGTCATAAATATAAATCACTGAGAGAAATAATAATAATGGTATCCTTGTATCATATCCCTAGTAAAGAATATGATACATCAATATGTGTCATCTTATATGTGTAATTACATTTATATATCATTCAAAACATTTATTGGAAAAAAATATTTGTTCCTATTTGAAAAATATTTTTAAAAATATATCAATTTTAAACCCTTTTTCTTTCCAAATAACCATGAAAATATATAAATGAAGATTTGAAAATTATTTAAAATGCTTTTTAAAAATTAAAAAGATATAAATATTTTTATTATTAAATTATATTAAAATATAATATAAAAACATTTTTGAAAACATTTTTAGAAAACATGGTTTTAAAAAAATCATATTTCCAAATGAATTGAGAAATAAATTCATATTTTCCTTAAAAAAATCTTAATTATTTTAAATAGAAAATAGTTTAAAAATGTTACCATTACATTAAAATATCATGAATAACCTGATAATAATAAAAATCATGATAATTATTGAGAGATATATTATAATAATTTATCATTAAAAACATAATCATAAACAATCCCAATAAATGGTGAGATTTGTAACATAAAGTCATTACCACTTTGGTAATTATGAATCTTAATCCCCATGAAGGAATAAAATAAAATGAAACTTAAAATATCATGAGGATAAATATATTCATGACATTACATGTCAAAGGTTCTCTATATACACCTCATGAAACAATATAGTTGTATATCATAGCATACGTCTCAAAGAAGGAAAATTGAGAAAAAAGTATCGTATCGATTGGGTAAATTTTGAATCCTAAACCCCATGAAATAGAGATCCTAAAATGGATATGTATAAAATAATAACTTTTATGTGAAGCATCATAATATATATTCATGATTAGTATACACACAACATGGAATAAAGAGGCGGTGGATATAGCATGAGCCTCACAAAAATAAAAAGTGATTAGAAAATCCTTTGCCTTAAGTATTAAATTATGCCATACATGTTAAAACCATCTATATAATAAATAAATGTTTATTATTAATATATTGAAAATGATATTTATATATTTCATGAAATATATAAATTTATTGTGACCTTTTATTACCCATTTGTTAAAAATTCCATGCTAAAGTTATGTTTCAGGAAATAACTACTTTTTTATTCGTATATGTATAGATTTTGTATCTTTGGTCCTCTTATATGGACCATGGTTTCATCATATAAAAAATTATAAACATGATATAAATATATTATATATTAATTATATAGGTATTTATAGTAATCCATAATATATAGTGATAGAAAATGAAATATATCTTTCAAGGAGATGGTGGATCATACGTACACATGAACGCCATTTCCATTTTCTTATTGGATAAAAATAAAGAAACCTAAATTATATATTATAATTAAATAATCATTTTTATGTCATATATATCACATACATTCATTAAATTCATCCTTAATTCCTTCCATATAAAGTGTGAATGAATCACATCACTTCACGAGGTGGTAGTCCTTCGTACACATGAACAATGTTATCGTATTACATAAAAATAGAAAGCATGTAGGAATATGTGGTATAACAATTAATGAATAATAATAATATCATATATATAATATAAATAATATATATAAATTAATCCATCATTAAGTCCAATCGTGAGAGATGGTAATGGAACAATGAATAACATAGGTTCATAAGGTGATAGTCCACCGTACACACGAATGTTGATTTTATAACCCATTTGATTGAATTGGAGATGGTTTTAGGTCATTACCTTAGCACAAAAATATCTCATTATACAGAATTTATTGATTTCATTATATAACCATGATATAAAAACGATTTAATGGTGTGGAGTAACAAATAAAAAAAAATCTCGTTCATGAATGTTACCTTTTATTTAGGATTCCTCCTTTGGTTTGTCCTTCCTTTGATGGATTTATTACCAAAATAAGGATTCTATTATGAGAGTATGTAATTTTTGAAGTAGTTTTGGTAGGATTTTTTATCCAAGTGGTTTGATAGTTTTTAATAAGTGAGGGTAGTGACTGTCCTTTTATAATTGTGGAGAGGTGGAATTTTTTTAAAATACCCCAAGGAATTCACTATTGGGAGGTCAATATTACCTAATATGAATAAAAATTGATTAATAGTGTAAATTATTGATGAATTGGTCAATAAAAACCTAAAAAATAAAATATAAATGCATTTTTTTCATGCTATTTTTTAGTCTTTTAGTTTACTAAATTCTATCCTTATAATTTTTAACAATGTAACATGTATACTTTTATTTACCTAGGTAATTTATACTTTAAGACTAGGATTAATTAGATATTTACAAGATAATTTTGAAAAACTACTTATAAACATTAAATCAAATTTATTAAATAAAGAATCCTATTTTTGTGGGGAAATGTTTTTGATAAAAACACATGTAATTCGAAAAACTCTATTTTAACCTTAATCATTGTAATTAATTTTAATTATTTTCACTAATCATAATTGTTAAAAATTATTTTGACCTTACTATATAAAATATTTTATTCTTATTCCAAATATGGAATCCATTTTTCCAAATCCTATTCATATAAGTGGAATAATTAATTTTAAAAATAACCCCATAGACGGGATGAGAAATGTGTGTTTTTTAAAGAGAAAATGTTCAAAAGTTTACAAACTTTTTATATCCAATTTAAATATTAAATTTATTCCAATTATGAATATTAAATTAATAGATTTATAATTTAAATAATTTTACTCTAAAACTAATTTTAAATATAACTTAACTTTATAAATTAATTAAACAAAAGTCAGTTTTCAAATAAAATTCTGTATTTTTTATTATTCGTCAAAAATGAAATATATCAAAAAATCCGCAAAAATTATTCTATTATAAATTTTAAAATTATGAAATAAAAAATGAATTTAATTTTATCAAATTAATTTTCTAAAAGTTTTAAAAATAATAATTTTATTATTGTTCACAAAAATCCTTTTTTACAAAATAGTACTTTTGAAACATATAAATACTATACCACAAATTAATTATATTTTTATCGATATGTTTTATTTATATAAAACAATTACAAATAATATTTAAAAATTATTTATTACTATTCATATCACTATGTTTAACATCTAGGTTATGACAGTCATGTTTAAATAACTAAATTAATAATATATCATGGTTTTTTTAAAACTCAGTGTTGCGTGTAACACAAGCTATTCTAGTATTTTGTGTAGTGAAAGATTAACTTGGTATTTTGTGTAATGAAATCTATCAAATAAATTTAATTTATTCACACAAAAAAATATATTAAAAACACATTGTTTATCATTCTACACCCCCCCCCCCAATGAATTTACAATAGCAATTCAACACTTTGGTATCAACAAATGAGGATAATTCTACTTCATTATAACTTCAGTTTACTACATTGCTTCCTCAAGATGTGTTTGTCACCACAATAATTTTAACATTTGAGAGGTCTTATTTCTGTAGAACTTTATCTATTCGATCCAAAATATATGTATGTCATTCCTTAAAAGAAATATCATGCTCCACCAATATGACCTCTGAGTTCAGTATTTGTGAAGGATCAATTATATAATTACTCATAAGTGATACATGGACCATATCATGAACAATAGATAGGTTTGGTGGAATAACTAAATTATTACCTACTATCCCAATATGATCAAGTTTTTTAATGGGATTGATATACATAGGGATTAGTTTTTCATCTTTTATTCTATTACAAAATTCATAGAAAGTCCTTCTCACCAATTTTAAATTCTATATTGCATTGATGAATATAAAATTTCTATCAAATTTTTGTTATATATAAGTGTTGTTGAATGGATATAGCCTTCTCTGTCATCTCATTAACTTGTTCAACTCCCAAAATCTTTCATTTTGAAACTTCATTCCAATACATTGGAGTTCTACACTTTCTTCTATAAATGGATTCATAAATAGAAATCTGAAGGGTCAAGAGAAATTTTTCATTGTAAGGAAACTCTACTTGAGGAAGGTGTTTATCCCAACCACCTTTTAAATCCATTGGAAAATATATTACAGTATCATTTAATCAAACTTCTATAAGTTGTAAATCAATTAATTCTTGAATAACTTTGTTAATACATATAATACTAAAGGTTTTCATTGACATAAATGTCTCTTATAATATCATTTATATTGATAAAATAACATCACATAAAAACTCAATATGGGTGTTAATAATTTGGACTTATTAACAAACATAAACTTATAAACCATGATAGAATTCATAGTAGTTAAGTTAATCTAACATGGAGACATATACACTTCAAAATGTTAATTCACCCTTTATTCCTTATATAAGCTCGTATCTAATACAAAATTATTTTCCTTGGAATCTTGGGTTCGTTGATAGAATATAATATTTCATTATTTAATAATACTATAGATAATCACATGAAATTTCACTAAATCATGAACTATAAGATTTTCATTAGGATCATTCATAAAAAATCAAACATAAAATTCACGACTAAGAAAGGGAGGATAAGTTTTAACTAATTATTATTGCATACTTTATCCATTATGATAGAATAAAATTTTCCCTTTCCCCTTTGTCTTCAAAGGTTTTTTTTGGATTATCATCTACATTATCCCTTTTATTGGAGAACATATTAGCATAATTCTTAGAATCCTTGTAATTAAAACACTAAGTTGTGGGCGGTGAATTCTATGGGGCTTTCTCAATATTCGCAAAATAAATTAACATTTTTCCATCACTTCGGAATTCATATACTTGATGAAATTCCCTTCCACACTTAAAAACATTAACTATTTTCATTAATACAAACACCTACATGGTTATTCCCACATTTTGAGCATAAATAAAAGATTATATTCTTTTTTCCAACATTCTAAAATTTTACTTTAAACTCCTTCTTAATTATATTGTTCAAAACCATGATATTTATATATAAGTCCAACTTCAATTTCTAACTTGATAGAAAATCAAACAATATCTTCATAGATACTGAATAATATTATCGATAACTTCCTTCGAAGACTTGGTTTTAATACATTTAAGAGTAGATCGACATAAATTTCAAGATGGATGATAATTCCATAAGTGTACCTTGCAAGTCTTGTAAAATTTTCCTCATAGGTGCCAATGGATTCATCGTTCTTTTGATTTAGCTCAACAAATTCCTTATCCATAATCATATGAATAATAAAAATAAATTAATTATTGAAAATTAAGTCCTTATACTTGTCCCAATCCATGGAGTCAATTTCATCTGGTTTCCTCATATTCTTGATAAGATTCTACCATTGATCTGTGTCACCTTCCAAATAAAAAACATACAATATGACTTTTTCATTTTCTAAACACTAAAAAATAGAATATATATTTTTAGTGGTACTTTTATATTTCTCAAAAACTAGTGTATTAGTGGATCAACTGAAGGAAGGTAGATTTTTTCACATGATGGAATCAATAGATTGTTATTCTCTCCTTTGTTTGTTTGGAATTATATAATGATTCATATATATGGAAAGTTGTGTTAGTATAGAAATAATATTTTTCAGTCCATCTCCCATAACATTTAGATTCTTAGGAGGTTAATCATTGAATTGTTCTTCTTAATCAGCATTAACATGGCTTCTTTGGGTCTTATCCATTAACTTAAACTAAAAAGTGTATTGTAAGAAACAATAATTAGGATTTTGAACCAAATAATCCCAAAAATTCACTTATAGGATGTCTAAGTCATGATAGTTTCTCCTTTAATAAATGAAATCTTAGTTTTATACTAGGTTATTCATAGTCATCTTCTATTTAAATCTTTCAGGACTATTTGAAAAGTGTGTGAATTTCCAAAGCATATCCCTAGGAGCGTCAAACTAGGTGTGTAGAAAGACTCATTATTGTGCACAAATTCTCGATTGAGTCTTTCTTAATATGGTGTTTTTTGTGTTTTTTCCCCTAGGTATATATGTACCAAACCAACATCCACTTGTAATATCCATATAGAAATGTACTTCTAGAAAACCACTCACTATAGCCTTTACCAAAATTCAATGAAATTTTCTTACATTTTGACTCATCCTTAGACAACCCCTTAGGGATATCACAGAGGATTTCCCATCCTAGTTTCTAAAGGTTCAATAAACATATCCTTTGATAATTACTATATAAAACTAGGCTATTTATATAAGGATCTTGCATTATTTTTCATGAATATTTATTACATAACATAGACACACACTTGAGGTTGTAATAGTTTAGTGAATTTGGAAGCTTGTAAACATAATCATCTAACTTGGTGAAAGATCTCCAATATCTCCCTTAAATATCGTCCCCTTTGGTACTCTTCAAAATCATACCCCATAAAAAAATATTTTCCATAACCTGTGGAAATGAGAGATAAGAAAGTGTGAGCTCCGATGCTCTATAAGGGTAAAAAATGGAGATACGTAATAATAACATGAATATAAGGGTATGATGACATGATCATTGAATTTTAAAATCATACAATTCATATCAAAGAACATACTCTTGAGTCATGGCATTAACATTTTCAATTCATAAGACATGAATCATAATGAAATAAAGAACACGATCCATGAGAGAATAACATTTTAATAAACCATATATTATTGGAATATACATAAGAATATAAAATGTTATGTCAAGGGTATCCACTGAGATATTAATAACATATTAGTTTTGGGCTAACCACCCATGTACTTTCTTCAGGACTAGGTTAACAACCCATGTACCCACCTTTTCAGGCTTGGGATGACCACCCATTTTCCCAACTTTTTTGGCTTAGGCTGACCACCCATGTACCCCTTGATCTCATAGATCATTTACCTTAATCCAATGCATTGGAGGTATATATGGGTACCACCCATCCCATAATGAAAAAAACATATTTATGTGTCCCATAAAGTCATAAAACATTCATCATATTATAAAGCATGAAATGAAACCAGATTCATAAACATTTTATCACATATTAACCTATAGAAAATATATATCTTTCATAATTATTTCATAATATAATAACCCATAAAAATAAATAAGTTTCATAATCATTTTATCTTGGTATAACCCTTGGATGATAAACTGGTTTCATAAACAACTTGTCATCGTAAAAATAATCCATTCTGATAAAGAATACGAATGATATTATTGGATCATGTCCCCAGTAAGTAATATGTATCATCAAAGGGTTTAATCATAGATATATAATTATTTTTATATATAATTTACAACATTTATTAAGTAAAATACTCTTTCCTCTTTAAAAAGTCTTTTTAAATCATCATACATTTTGAAAACCTTTCTCTTTGAAAATAACCTTTAAAACTTTTAAATGAATATTTGAAAATAATTTAAACAATTTTATAACATTAAAAAGTTTCAAAATAATTTTATTTTAAAATTATATTAATATATCATTTAAAAATATTTTTAAAAATATTTTTCAAAAATATGGTTTTGAAAGAAAACATATTTTAGACTGAAGATAGAAATTAAGAAAAAATTCCTTAAAAACATTTTCCTAATTATTTTAAGTACCAAAGAGTGGAAAAACTCAACCATTACATTAAAATATAATGAAAAATAATAGTATATTAAAATTTCTGAGAATTATTTAGAGATTAATCATAATATTTTATCATCGTAAACTTAATCATAAACAATCCCAATAATCGGTGAGATTGTAACATAAAGTCGTTACCACTTTGGTAATTATGAATCATAAGCCCTGTGAAGGAATAACATAAAATGGAAATTAAAACATTATAAGGATAAATATATTCATGATATTACATGAAAATTGGTTTTTATATACACCTCATGAAGAATATAGGATTATATCATAACATAAGTCTCAATGAAGGAAAATTGAGACAAAAATCCTTTACTGATTTGGTAACTTTTGAACCATAAACCTCATGAAAGGAAGATAATAAAATGTATAGGTAAATACCAAAAATATTTATTATAATCATCATAAAATATATTCATGTGTATTATATACACAAAAATATAAGAAATGGTTGGTGAATATAGCATGTGCCTCACAAAAGTAAAAAGTGAGACGAAAATCCCCTACCTTAAGTCTTAAATTTCTCTGTAAACATTCAAAACTAATGTAAAATAAATACAAGTTTATTATAAACCTATTATATAACAATATTTATATATTAAATACCATATATTATTCGCTTATGAACTTTTATTACCTATTTATTAATAATTCCATGTTAAAGTTGCATTTTGGGTAATAACTACTTTGTTTTTCATATATGTATTGATATTTTATTTTTTCCCCATTACTTTGATCTTTTGTAAACCATAAAAATAATTGTAACAAGGAAATAAATATCATAGTTATTCATTATATATTTATTTATAGTAATCCATAAGATTTAATGATTGAAAATGAAATATATTGTTCGTGGAGATGGCTGTTCGTACGTACGCATGAACGCTATTTCCATTTTCTTATTGGAAAAAAAGAAATAAAGTTAAAAGATATATTATCATTCTAGAATAATTTATATATATATATAATATATTTTCCTTAAACCCCCCCCCCCTTAATTCATTCCATATAAATTTTTAATTAATAACATCATCTCATAAGGCATTAGTCTGTCGTAAACACAAACTGCATTATCATATTCCCACAAAACAGAAAACATATAGTTGTATGTAATATAAAATTTATAGAATCATTATATAATCATAAATATCATATATCAAAAATAAATCTATCATTAAGTCTATCCCCGATATGTGGTCATGGAAAAACAAATGACGTCGGTTCATGAGGTGTTAGCCAACTATACACTCGAAAGAAGATTTCATAACCCATTTTATGGAAGTGGAGAAGGTTTTAAGTCATTATGTTAACATGAAAACAACTTATTATATGTAATATACTTATTTTAAATTATAATAATTATATAAAATTAATTTATTGGGGTGGAATAAAAAATAAAACAAAAACGCTTGTTGATGAACATGGACTCTACTTTAGGTACCCTTGTAAGGTTTGCACTAAATCCATTATAGGTTAGATTTATACCAAAAATAAGGCTTCTATTACGATAGCTGGTAATTTTGGAGGTCATTTTGGTAGGGGTTTTTTGAGTAAAATGGCTTGATATCTGTGAATAAGTGAGGGTAGTGAGTACCCTTTTATAATTGAGGACGAGTGGCATTTTTTGAAATACCCAACATAATTCACTACAGGGAGGTCCATATTGTCTCATGTGACTCAAAAATTGATTAAAAATGTATTTTATAGATGATTTGGTTGATAAAAACCTCAAAGACAAAAAAAATTAACACATTTGTATCAATTTATTCTTTCGCCTTTAAGTTTACTCAATTTTATCCTTATAGTTTTACCAAGGTAACTTGATTCTTTTTATTCACCTAGGTTAGTTATCCTATATGAATAAAATTAAAAATATATATATTAGATAATTTATACCTACAAATTCTAAATATTAAATCTAATTTATTTAATAAAAAATTCTATGTGTGTGTAAAATTAATTTCGGTGCAAACACATGTAATGAAAAAAACAAAATTTTAACCTTAATCACGGTAATTAATCTTACCTATTTTCAATAATAGTTATGGGTAAAAATTAATTTCACCCTATGAGATAATATAAATTATTATGATTAAAAATATTTAATCTATTTTTCCAAATTCAATTCACAGAATTATCATAATTCAATCTAATAATAATCTCATATATGAAATGAGAATGCATGTTTTTTAAAGAGAAAATGTTCAAAATCTTACAAAGTTTTTATATCCAATTTCAGCATGAAATTAATTCCAATGACCAAAATTGGATTAATAGATGTATTTTTGAGCAAATATACTTTAAAACCAATTTAAAATATAATTTAACTTTGGAAATAAATTAAATGAAAAAGAAATTTACAATTAAAATTAAAAAATTTCATTCTTTATAAAAATAAAGTATTTAAGAAAAATAAACCCAAAAATTAACCCTAAGATAATTTTTACATTCGGAAATAAAAAATAAAGGTTTTTATTGTGTAATTAATTTTATAAAAGTTTCAAAAAAACAATTTTAGTATTTTTCAAAAAAATAATTTTATTAGAAAATAGTATTTTGGAAACATATAAAGAATACCAAAAAAAGTATATTTTTATCAATATGTTATCATTATATAAAAACATTATACATAATATTTAAAAACTAGCTATTACTATTCCAATCACTTTGTTTAATGGCTAGTTTATAATGGTCACATTTAAATAATTAAATTAATAATATATCATGGTTTTTTAAAAACATAGTATTTTGTGTAATTTAAGCTAAGCCAATGTTGCATGAAAATAAAACATAAATTGGTTCTTCATGTAATTCAAGCCTTCAAATAAATTTAATTTATTTTGTAAAAAATCATAAAAATCAGTGTTTTAAAAACTAGGTACTTTAATGCGATGCTGGCATTGACAAAATTTTATCTTCTCACTCTTTATTAATGTGTGTCAAGTTACAGAAAAATATGTTTTATTTCCTTTAATTATATTTTATAACTCTAAATATATACAAATGGTTACTAAGTCTATTATTTGTTGTAATCCATATTTTTTCTTTCCTTTTATTTCTAACAATGTTCCAATTAGACCATGACAATTTTTTTTCTCAATAAGCATAACATCAATTTTATATTTTACATCCAAAAATTTCTAATAAGGTGGATCCAATAAAATGTATTATTTATTACATTTATTTTTATAATAACCATACATTATTTTATTTCCAAAAGTGACATTACTATTTTCACCATGTTATAATATTATATTTTTAACAGTAGTGGGGGTAGAATCATGCTTTTTTAAACCTTATTTTATTTTTTTAATCTTTTATATGGATGGTCCATTCAAAAAATATATGTTGTCCCACAAATATTTTTTTCATTTCATTCTTCAATTGATGATTGGAATTCCACCCTTAGTAAATTGTATGATCTCTATATCCTTTAACACTACAACTAGATATGTTTTCATATACATGAAATTCATTTATAGTGAACATTATCATAGCATGAAAATTAAAATACTCTTTATTGTATGTATCAAATACTATGACAAATATCTCCAATAAAAATTTTAATTCATAAATCATTGGTTATAGATAAATATAAATATCATTTATAGGTTGTTTTTATCTATAATTCATCATACTCTCCAATATATATTTTCTATTATTACATATCTATGAGGATAAGTTATAAAAAACTAACTGAATATCCTATGAACTATGTTAAGAACTGATACTCAGATTTGGGTTAATTCCAACAATACACAGACCCATTATAAGAAATCTAACTTCATTTCCAAAATCACAAAATTTGTGATCAAATTTTTTACTTTTTCTTGAATTCATTAGATGAATTTAGTTTTCATTAGGTATGTGCTAATCTTTATTCCATATTATCCTTTTTTCATCATATTGATTTTAAAATAGATTATTCATATGAGAAATTATTGAAATATAAAAGATTTATTTTGTGGGAGGTTTAGTGCCTATTCTTGAGAATGAAATATGGTTTGATTTTTTATCTATATTATGATGTCTCACATTTAGGATGTTCTGATTAAATTTTATAATTATTCTTATATAGAAAATAGCCATTGGGGAAATCATTTATCTTTTTACACCCTAATTCCATTGGTCATAATATTTCTTCCCTCATAATTGGAATCTGGAATCTTTTTACCCTCTCAAAGTATCTATTAAAAGTTTAAGTCATTTGATGAAACTTTTATCACTCCAACCATGTATTTATTTCAACTTAACTAAAATCATCCCTACTAATAACACTATAAATTTAGATGAAATAGAGAATAGTGTTTTCATAGCATCTTTATAAAACAATTTAAAACTTTTTCTTCAATGGTTTAAACACCTACACCTTGAATTAACTTATATGATCCCATATTTTTTCAGGTACGTCCCTCTTTGAGTTTTTCATTGAATCTCAATTTTTTGGGTTTTCTTCTTCTCTAGACCTTGATGGTAAAGTTATTTTAGGAATGAAGTGCTTTGGGGGGGGGGGGGGGGGTAACCTGTAGATTAGTGATGTATGTTTCTTTAATTAATTGAGTCTATTTATAAACATGTTAAAGAAGATTATGAGGGTTCCCCATCAGTTTGGAAGTATTAATAGGTGGTTTAGGATCTTTTACAGAAGATAGGAATAAATCTATCTCCTAGAAATTTAAATTATTTGTAATGGGTGACAAGAATATTCCATAAAATAGGTTCGTGACATGAAATGAATACATCACAAGAACCAATTTCACATTGTGTAATGCTTGAGTAGGGTAATTTTAATGTAAGTCATTTAATTTTTTAGCGTAACTCATAAATTTAGAATTCCATGTTGTGTAAATATTACATTGTGTGTATTTATTGGGATAAATGGTTTAAAATACATGGTGCGCTTATGTTTTCATTCCATATTCATGCAACCTATCCTCTCTCAATCCCTAGGAGATTTCCGGGAAATTTTGGAGTGCCTTATTCTATTTTGTACATATCAATCAACTGTCTGATCCTTAATTTTCATTGTGATCATATCTGCCTTTTTCATTTATTGGTGTTAACTATTATAAGTTTTCTTTGATCTATAGATAATTGTAGGTGGTCTAAATCCTAACCCTATGGTCTATTTAATTGTTAATTATGTGAAAAATTGTGTTTGTGTCGACATAACATGCGCATTTATTAGCCAAAATATTGGTAATGATAACCCTATGATGGGATTATTCCTCCAAACCCTTTATATCCAATAATGTTTCAACCAAGCATGTGGTTACCTATTGGGTGAGAAAACCCTGGAATAATAATGAAGTGGTTGATTGATTAAATAATGTGTTAGTGTAACATGATTCTTCTGGTGATTTCTTGATATATAATCACCTTGGTAATGTCTTATAATAATTGAAAATACTTGTGACAATTTGATATCAAAAAACTAATCTATAATTAAAATAAAAATGTTATTTTTTAGAATTAACCATTGACAATTATGATATGATACTGTGATATCCTTATTGTTATTATGTGTGGTGATTCATGATGTAATGCTTGTATATTTTTCTTGTACCTGTTTCATTTTTTGATACTTATATTGTGGGAAGGGCCTAGTTTAATGTTGAAATTATTATATAGAGGTACATATCTAGTTATTCTGAAATGCTTATATATAGGGTTTAGGTAGGTTATAAGAAGAATTTTCTATATAGGGTTTATCCCAAATGATAAAATTATTATACAAATGGAATCACTAAGTTATGAGAGTAAGACATATAATTTTGGTTATGGTTGGCATGTTTGTGCTACATGATCATAGAAATTCAAGAATGGTCCAAAAGTGGGTTGATCTTTATATTATTTTAATAGATTAATTAATACACCTTGTTATTGTTTTATTATATGTACTTATTTAAAATAATGGTTTATTTTAGAGACAGTGGTGGTGACCCACTAAGTTTTACTTACACCCTACTTGGTCTATTTTTTGGTGCCTGATAAGATTGCATGAAAGAAGTATTGGATAAAGGAAAGGGACTATGTTTTTGATTGTTTATTGTTGGTTACTTTGGAGCATGGAGGTAGAACTGACATGAGGTTCGGGATCGGGGTCTATCTTTCATTGATTCGTGTTAATATGTTCTTTAATTCTTCTAAATTCCATCATATCATTTAATTACATTTTATCCTAAAATTACATGGTTCACTATTATTTGGTTTATTGGTTCTTCCTTTCCTTTCCAACTGTATATTATATAGTTTTCTCTATTTTCATTTCTATAATATGTATTTGTTTATTTTTGATATATTATAACTTTATACCATAGCTTACAGTCTCACCAATATATTATCCACACCTCTACTTCTAGTTAAAAGAATCTAGTTTATGAGGAGGCATTCTTGAGGTCCTGGAACAAACTTGATTTGTCCACATGAGAGAGTATTGTATTGGGATATGTAACAAAGTGGTATCATAGAATCATGTTTTCCTTTCCATTGATTTAATATTTGGGAAAGGGGAAAAGAGACTAGGATGTTTCAGGACTTGGTAATGATCTTGATCATGGGATGAGCTAACCCATGTACTGTGGAAAATCTGATTGACCAGGGATGGGATTGATTTTCATGATATTCTCTTGATATGGTTGATGTTATTTCATTTTGGATGATTCACATGTCATGTGATGCTATTTTTTCTTGACATATATACTCATAGAATGGTATGGCATAATATGTGTATGCATGTATCATGATAGGCATATAGGGATAAATATTTTCATTCATTTTTCATGATAGAGCTATATTTATTGCATGTGATGTATATTTTCTTATTTAAACTATGAAATGATATATTAGTTATATCTAATAAAAGAAATGAAACGAATTTTATTTATTCTAATACACTTTCATTCCATGTTTAAAGAGACCATGAGGAATTTTTTCTCTACTATTTTCATCTATTGAGGTTTACCTTTTTTTTATCCAATGTTTTAAGGAGAGTGGTTGCTTTGTAGTGAAAATTCCTCCTTGCTATCTTCGAATTGAGTGATCTGGGAGTGGAAATCAGCATGGTCATAACGTCACTTAACCATTTATTCTTTTGGATGTTGAGGATAATATGGATGAATAGCTTCGTGATGGATTCGTGAGGGTTATTTGATCCATGGAAAGAGAGACTATTCATGTCATACAATTTATATCTAAGATGATAAGAGAGTTTCAGTTGAAACATATACCTATGTTCACTGGGAAAGCAGGACCCCAGGTAGCTAATTTCTTGATCAAGTCTATCCATATGGTCTTGAAACACCTCCAGACACCTATATATATGAGAGAAAATCTTTCTATCCACTTCATTCATGGACTTTCCAAGCATTGTTGGGTTATTTTAGAGAAATATAGGCAGAAATTGAAGTTATACTGGAATGAATTTGAGGAAATCTTCCTTATAACCTTCTATCCAGAGACGTTGAGGGATATGAAGGTTCACAAATTCATACACATTCCATGGGAGATCATATCAATGATGGAATTCATTGTAAACTTTTTTCTGACACTTTCACTCAGGAAAATGTATCTCTTGCATCCATTGCCTCACATTCCCACTTTCCAAAGGTTGGTAGATTTCATCACTTCATCGATGTTGACTACTCCTTGATTGAAATGGGGTGACGGGATGTTGTTTCTTTATTCTACGGATTCTTACTTGGATATTTTTTCCTATTCTAGGTCTCCCTCATAGATTAAGTCATGTTTGTGTAACTCATTATTAGTGTCATATCAATGTCGAAATTGGATAATTGTGTTTCTTCTTGCATGGAAAGTCAGTAACCTTCAGTCAGGAGAGTAGTCAAATTAGAAATCATTAAGAATGTTTGGACATTGGGCACTTTGGTCACCTATATTCTTCCTCTTGGGAGGGAATCTCCTGTGAGTAATATTAGACATAGAACCCAATGTACCCAAGTCAATCATAAGTTATTTAATTTCAGTGGAGTTAGTCTTCTAAGGATTTTTACCTCAAGAATCCCATGTTTTAAATGAGGTGGGTTTTTTGGTTCAGGTCACAAGTTCTAGGTCCTATGGAGATGGATCAGAACATTTATTCAAGATGGATTGGGGAATGAGTATAACATATTATAGAGATAGCTTTAATTAATAAAAACTCTCCAGTGAGGTAGTTTAAGGAGGTGTGTCCCTGTAAGGGAAGATACTACACCTAGATTATTTACTGATGGATCTGAATGCCCAATGAAGATGGATCATAAATTGAGGAATAGAATGCACCGCAGAGGTGGATATGGGAGGTGTGTCATTATGTGGGAATATTTCACACTTAGATAGTTTACCAATGGATTAGACCACCTTATGAAGGTAGAACCTAAATTTTGGATCAGAACACCCTGAGGATGTGGATCTAGGAGGTGTGTCCCTTGGAGGGAAGATTTCACACCTGGATAGTTTACTGATGGATCAGAATGCCCTATGGAGTAAAATCTGGAGTTGTAGATCCGAAGTTCCTATATAGTTGAATATTATATGTGTGTTCCTCAGAGGTAATATGTCACATTTGGATAGTTTACCAAAGTATTAGAACACCATGTGGAGGTGGTTCAAGAGTTGTGGACCATAACACCCCATGGAGGTAGATCTCGAAGGTGTGTCCCTAGGAGGGAAGATATAACACATGGATAGTTTACCAATGTTAGTATTGAACCTCCAAGAGGCATCCTACATATCATGTTTTTAAATGAGGGTTTAATACCCAATAGTTCGATGACAAGGTTTAATTTCATGTGATAGGACTGATCCATGTAGTACAATGCCATGTGGTAAGGATGATCAGGTTGTGAAAAGAGTGTTGATGAGGGATGGTTTGGGGATTACACATATAATTTTCCCTCAACTGGTGACTCATATCCCATGGTGGGAGATATGGGGTGGGTATTATGCATAAATATACTCTCTGTGGTTGAATCGTGTCCTGTGATGGGGGAGAGAGTGTCATCTATCAATGATCATACATGTGGAATCATGTGTTCATCGCACAAGGTAAGACTACAGTTTTATGTAATGCATTGAGGATGTTGTCATGTAGTTTAACATTGTATAACTAGGTAATGGAGCTATGAATTTTTACATCATGCAGTTCAGATGTGGGGTAACTCACTCCTCACCCCTTGGTCTTACAAGACTACTGCTCATGTACATTCGGTTGAGGCATGGAATTGGTACTGTCGTGGAGGAGTGTTCAATCATGAGTTCCACATTATGGTCCATATTCTTAGAATAAAAATGGGTTATGGTATCTATTTTTAGAATAAAAAGGCAGGTTTGAGGCTCCATACACAATTGGAGTGAATTGGGAGGACATAGGAGTTGGTGGCACTGGTCACATGGGGACTCTTGGTGCAGTTTAACTGGTCCTTGATTGATATGGGGGCCCTAGGCACTCAACCTTCATGAAAGGGTGTCAGTAGAATGGAGGAAACATCGGAACACCCAGGATAGGGGCTTCTCAAATATTGAAGGTTCACAAAGTACGATCTTACAATGCTTTGGGTCCTTGTAGTGGTCATGGATTTACAAAGGAGTATGCCTTGTGAAACAGGGTGACCCTACCTTAGGATGATGTCCTAATTCATATGGGGAGCCCTTCGTAAAGGCTAAATGATTTGAAAAGACTCAAGTTCCTCACAGGGACTTATTCTTCTATTAAGGTAATATGTAATCACAAAGGGAATATCCACTCTGGTTTGATGCTCTAAAGAACACAATAGAGGAGATTTTACAGAACCTGGATACCTTGGGTGATCCATTTTCTCTTTCATTCTCAATGATCAGGAGGTTTCTAAAAAGATAAAGATTATGGAATTCAAAAGGTGTAATTCTATCCCTGAAATGTCAGATTGGAGGGGGTATTTATAGGGTAAGGTGTTTTAAAAAACTAGAGGTATTTTTGAAACCTAATTATCTTTATGAATGGGTGAGGCTTATTTATTATGAATGTTGTTCTCACAGAGCTATTGTTAACCCTTCGGGCATTCACAAAGCACTCAATGACTCTGAATGTCACTATGTGGAGGTATAGTCAACCCTTATCATAACTCTGAATGGAATTCAATGGATGTACCATTAAGACTACATATTCTCTTGGAGGAACCTCTCATTCAGGGAGCTTTGTGAGCTCTGGCCATTTACAGAGAAGCTGAGCTTCACGAAACAACCCCTTATAGGTATTTTTTGTCCATTTCTGTCTTTCTTGGTATAAATTTACCCCAAACTGGTCATGTATTACTCAAAATCACCGATGAAACATGTATTTCAGAATCAACAACCCCCCCCCCCCACCCATAGAATGGTAGTGGAAGAGGAAAATGAGGGCTGTGTTCGGAGGGAGAACCGCCAAAAATTGGAAATCAAGTACCATTCACAAAGCTCACTCATAAAGCTCATTCATGATGGTTGTTCTTCAAAGATTATCATGAATCTCATTTTCATCCATATTACTATAAATAGCTCTATGGGACCTCAAAACCACTAGTAATTCATGTGGATAAAATTTTGTTCTCTCTTTTTGTGAAGCTCAAACCCTTCATGAGTGCTTTGTGATTTTGATCATCATTGTTCATGAAGCTCAGATTCTCCACAACCATTGTTTCATGATCAATTCTCCATGAGTTATACAACCCATTCTCTGAGAACATAGTCTCTATGAACTATACTTTTTGAACCAACCTTCATGAACCAATCTCCACTAATAGACCTTCACAAACCAAACCAAAGGAAACCTCAATATCTAAAAAAAGGGTAATTCAATGATCAAATGTTACCACAGCTCTCTGATAAGAAATGGATAATAATATCAATATTGGGGAGAGTTTCCATAGCATGTCATCCCATGAGAAAATCATTTCACTACTAATATTGGCCTAAAAATTGTACTCGTTGTGAAAGAGGCTACAAATTTATGGCTTTTGGTTGAGAAATGAGGTATTCATCTGCAACATGTGTAGAGAAGAGCCAACCGACTATTTTCGAAGCACATTACGACAATAACAATGGAACATGTCTATCGGGGGACATATCCTTAAGGATCATATTCATATGATGGCACACATCCTATGGAATCACATTAACAACATCAATGGGGAGAACCTGGAGGATGAGACATCCCCCCCAACCACAACATGGGATAATTCTCAAGGTGGGTTTTGGGGATTCGTTGAAGGGGTGCACAAAAAACCATGATCTATGATAGGTAATAAATTTAACTGATGAGTGGATATTGGCCCGCTGGGTTGACACATCATGCATTGAGTTTGAGGAAGAGCTGAAGTAGGTAGGACTTTATGAGGCAGAATGGGCCATGCAGTTTTACTTCTACTGCCACCTGAATATTATATTGAAGCTGTTGAGCAAGAGGTCTTTGATGACAAACACCTTCCATGGGATTAGCTTATGCGATATACACTAGATTTATGGGATCCCAATTCATGGGTATATGTAAATTTAATTCCTCCATATATAGAACATGTGGGAGGGACAGGAAAAGATACCAACTCTTGAGAGGGCATTGCTAAGGTTAATACAGGGGAGAAACTGAAACAAGATAAGGATAAAGTACATATCGTTCACGAAATGGTTCAGTTAATTACTGAATTAACTAGTGTACAGCCTACTGGGGAGGTTTTTCACATTCCTATGGGAATTCTAGTGGGGAAAGGTGCCTACCTACTAGAAAATCATGGAGCTGATCCACTGGAAGTTGTGGGGAAATAGCATCAAGTTTTAGGATCCAGTGGTCATGATGGATGGGTTCATTTTATACTAATATATAGTTGGATGCTCCTTGTGGGGGACGCACACATGTGATTGTGGATAATTACCTTCATTATGGTGTTGATTCTTGATATGGGGCAATGTATCAACCTAGTTGTTCCTATATTAGTGAAGATATAAAGGGATCTATGCCACATGAATAATGGGGAGACACCAATTCATGTATGAGGGCCCATAAACATCTTGTATAGTTTGGTTTCGACACACATGGGGGGTTATGAGTACCCAAACTCCATATCCACACCCAACATGAATTTATGACTAGTAATTTTGAGCATTGTTGGACGTTGACTGCTCAAGTTGGGCATGGTGGATGTGTTGATGAAGATCAGGTCAAGAGAAAAATTCATGATTCATATATCCCCCTACTGATAGGGATGGTAACCAATGATGGTATGAATACCGATTAGAAATTTTTTTACTATCTGGCCTTCCAATGTGAAATTCTAGTAGAAAGGGTGGACTGCAAGCCGATCTACAAGTCGTATAACCCACATCGGTTTGTGAGGTAGCTCTGGTGTTTATAGTGTGTGACTCCAAAGTTCTATACAACTACGAATGATGAGCATTATCCTTCATTCCAAAAACAAATTGGCTCATGTTCACACATGATGATGGGAATGGACGGTATGATTTTCCACCACTACCTCTATATATGAATTCATCCATGAATGTGCATAAAGATGAGAGAGTTCATATCCTGGGTAGATACCGAAGTAGAGGGCCACCTGATCCAATAAAAGAGTTCCCCTTAAACCATAGGCTCAAGGTTAAGTGGCATCTAGAGAACATCTAGGAGGAAATTTTGGCCCCATGGGAAGGTAATGAGCAGCATAGTTGACAGTCAATGGCCCTGAATAGGCTGTATCTATAGGGAGAGGAGCAACATTAGGCATGAAAGTCCTAGTAAAAATGTACCATGAAGAATTACATCCCTCTGGGAATTTCCTATGACATTCTTCCGAAGGTCCCAGAAAGTGGTTGGCCATGTGTAAATCCCCAATGATGTTATCTTTTTTGAATCTTAGGTCAACTAGGATTTTTATAGGAATTCCACCAATGATCTCGGGATATGGAAGCATCTTAACAGAGATGGGATGTGTCTCACCAAGATTGGCCATGAAAAATTCATCTTTCATGTGTCCTAGGATGAGGTATATTGATATTTATCTTAGTTGTAGGAACGAATCCACTCTCTATTCACAGCACACCCTCTAACTGATGGGGTAATGGTGCTTCAAAACATGACCTCGCCCCCACAGCTTTCAGCAGATGAGCTGGCTATGGTTGTGCCAATTCCAAAGGTGTTGAATGGTTTATAGGGAATCGACACCCATTGTTTCTCTCCTATGAGAGGAATAACTTCTTACAAATAGGTAAATATTTGAATCTTATGTACCTCACATATAACTTTTCTTTAGAACTATTTCCAAAATCCTTTTTTCACTTGCATTGGAATTGGAGAGCATAGAATAGGGAGAGGTCTGTGATAGAAATATGTGGCGGGTGATGGAACCATAACCCTCAAAATAGAGAGTATATGGTATCTTCCAAACATGATGTTCATGGGTGTCCAACCATTTTTCAGGCTGGTGCATGTGACTGAGGTTACTATTGTTGGATTAATGCCCCTACTCGGGGATTTTCTTATGAACCTCCAAGAACTTCTCACTCAGTTACACCATTTCTGTAATAATCTTGTCTCTTTTTCAATGTTTAATTATATTATTTTCACTTTTCATATTTGTTTTCCTTATACTCTAATGGATGTATAATACACATTTGGGGTATAACCATTAATACTGATATCAGAGTCAGCAGTGATGCCTATAGTTGGGATGGTAACGGAGGACGCTGCTTCTCTGGTGCATATGGATGGAGAGGCTATAGAAGTCAGGAATATTGGGGGAGAATCCCGATTTTGGGATAAAAATTTCTTTAGAAAAAAATTGTGATAAACCTAATGAAATATGGAAGTGATATATAGTATAATAAATAAATCATCACGCAATAATTTTTAGCACGAAAAACCCAATAGGGAAAAATAAAGGGACATAGTCCAAAAATAGAGATCCACAAAAAATCAAGAGGTGCAATGTAGAGACTCTCCAAAGATGAATGGGATCCCAAGAGTAATACTCAAGAATAAAATAGTGGATCAATGTCAGAAAGTAGATGTAGTGTGGAGCCATCTTGAAATGGAGAATACAGCCTGAAAAAGAAACGCAAAAATATCTGATCATAAAAGCAGAAGATTGTTGTACGAACAAAAGGTGCATATGAAAAAGCACCGAGATTGATGTGGCTCTATTTTTTCATATATTTGCCACGTATTTTTACTTAATTTTTAATGATTTAATTAATTATATAATCACTTTATACTAAATAATTGTACTTATGTATTTTTATATCTCACTTTGTTAATTTATCAATTTTTATAATTAATTATGTATTTTTAGTCATATAAATAATAATTTTAAACTTACTAACTTATTCTACTTTAATTATGTTTTATTTAGTGTGTTTAATTTTAATCTTCTTGACTTTTTAATAAGTTAATATCTATTTTTTTTAATCACTGTAATTTTATTTAGTTAAGTTAGTCTTTATTTTAATATTTTATCTTTTATTTTAGTTACATTATAATTGGTTAGAAATTTTAATTAATGTTCTTAGCCTTTCTTATAGCCATTTAAGTATATAATTTGTGTTTTTAATTAAATAAAGTAGTTCGCTTTTAATTTTATTAGTTCAATTAGTTAATTAATTAATTAATTAAGAGTTTTTAAACATTAACTTTATTATTTTATGTATGCAGATTATTTATTATGTCACCAAATTTTGTTTTAGTCTACCGGTGAGGTATAAGAGCACTAACAGTCGCCCTTTTATTTATACCGCAAACGGTGAGCTTTTATTTGAATGGTGCAATGGTGAGTGTTTTAATTTTATTTTCAACGGTGACTATTTTATTGTATCGGTGACCATCTCACTGTTTGCAACTTACCAGTAGCTCTCATTCAAGTATAACGGTAGATTTATTTTTTAGGTTCTACCGGTGAACTTCATAATGCTGTTATCCATCCTTTTGGTGACTTTTTATTTTTAAGAGTGACCTTTTTTTCGGTTACCTTGATTTTACCAGTGATCTTGTCACCATTACCTTTTCCTAACTCTTAATGCATGGATATAATTTAGTTATTAATTTAATTTAATTTTCATCCATTAATATATATTAACTTTATTAATTCAATAGTATAGTTATCTGCTTAAAAGATTTAGGTTTAGTTGATAATATAATGTAATGTTTTTTAATAGTGCTATTTAATTAATTAATTTTGTTGTATTGATCTTATAAAATTTAACTTAGGGTTTATGCAGTTTAATTTCTTATTTCAATTAATTCTTTTAATTTTGGTGTTTTAATTAATTCCTTAATTTTGTATTATTTAATCTTTATAATAATTTGATTAGTTGATATTTTAGTGTTTTTTAAGATTTGTCTATATTTTATTTTTTTTAAATAAATTAATGATTTAATCATTGAATTATTATTTTAATTAATTTTTAATTTGAGTTGTAGTTAAATTAACATTTGTGGTGGTGTTTTGTGTATTTGCAGCTACTGGTAGATGACCTCACTATTAGCCTTATTTATTTATTTTATCAGTGACCATGTGCACACTCCTTTTTCACCCCATCGGTAGCTTTTTCTCTCTCCACACCTCACAGTTATGCTCCCTCACCGATATACATTTTTTTTCTCTCACCATTAGCTAATTTTTCCTCTCTGTTACTGCTCCTTCCTCTACCTCACCGATAGGCTATTTTTCCTTTACCTCACTGTCATCGCCCCAACATCTCTACCTCACTAATATGCTCCCTCACTGATATACCTTATTTGCATCCTCACCGTTAGAATAACTTTTTCCCCTCTCACTGATAGATATCATTCCCACACCTAACTGTTATTACGGTGTACTGATCTCAAATTCATCTGACCCCAGACTAGATTTTTCATGCCATTTGGTGGAAAACTGTCACATCCCGACCCATACTAGGGCTCGAACCGCAACTACCCCAAGCCGACCTCTATAGGCCAGGGGATGGAGACTAGCGCCAATGTCACAACAAACTCGGGGTGGCATTTTCCTAAGAACCTTTTCACACACACGCAGCTAACTCAATGAAAAAGTGAAGAGAAAAAGAATAAAGTAAGGTTCCACACTACTATAAAAAGGGAACCAAACAAAAAAATGCATCGACCTCTAATAGTACAAGTACAAGAATAGTATAGAAGAAAGGGAAAGGGGAAAAAATACACATCCAACTATAAAAGTGCCACTACCCGGCAACATGTGAAAAATTAAAACAGCTGGAAGAGTCCCACTCCTGAATCCCAAGCTAAGACCACCGCATGCAGTCCAAGCACCCCATATCCCAAAGCTCCTCTGATGTCATAATCAAATTGTCCGTCGTCTGCAAGGGCACGTCAAATGCGGGCAAATCCCAAGCAGGGGTGAGTATAAAAATACTCAGTATGATGCCCCAAAATCTCAAGGGAGAAGTAATAGAGGTACAAAGGAGGAGAGTAGTAAGAGAGAACAAGGTACAACAAGAGTGAACAAAAAGAGTACAGGTCCACCCAATAATAGATATGATTGCTCAAAGAAACCCAAACGATAGAGTAAGGGGATCTTCATCTCCCAGCTCACACCAGGTATATGCCCATACATATACCCAGGGAAACCAGATATAATCGTAACACAGACCTGTAGTCTAGAGACAAGTTACACAACCACATACCCGTGCTAGGGATCCCGTTTGAAGATTCCACAAAGCACGTAACAAAGAGAACACACTCTTAGGTCTGAAAAGAGAGATATGAAGTACTCGAACCGGGAGAACACACTCCACAGGTACTTGAGAATATGATGCTTAGATGAGAATCACAACCAATAGCCATGGGGTGATTCCAACAACTCAGTCTGAACTATTTCGTTAAGCAGGGGATCAGCACCTGGGTAAAGTTAGTCAGATCAATGCCAAGAACTCTACTTAGGGTTCCAAGAATGAATAGAAGATCTATCTCTAAGTCTCATAGAGGGGATTCCAATAACTCTATTCAAGAAGTCCTACTGAAGGTATCATACTCTTGTATATATGAAATGATACCAGAAACCTTCAGGGGAAAGACCGAGGGAACTATCCCTAAGAAATCTAGTCCAAGTCACAGAAGAAAAAAGGATCAAGCCATGTAAAACAGGTTACACGGCGTGTATTAGGGTTACCCGCCGTGTTCCTTGAATCTGGGTACTGCCCGTGTAGAACGGACCGTGTCTTAATCCAGGTGTGTAAAACTAGACTATATGGAATTTAGAAAGATCACTTGTTGTGTTAATGTATCTGGGGCCCGCTCCGTGTATGCTGGCCATGTGCACGTACACGATCTCTACCCATGTACTCCAACCCGTGTAATTGGTACACAGGGTAACCCATGCAACCAGCCTGGTCTGGCCATGTGGTAGAGTACGGACTCCAAGGATAGGAAAACCAACTCCGAGGAAAATGATCCTTCACTCATGAGGTGGGGAGTCTTGTCTCTACCAGAGCAGAGGAGTAATAAATACTCACGCCTTGAGTCATCAATGGAGTAGCCATCTAAGAAACACCATAGCTCTATTCCTCAGGTTATCGGTCATACCTCATCCGCCATGAAGTTTCGCAAGGGAGAAACCCAGAGGACCTATATGTCGTAAGGGTTCCAACATGATAGACGGTGTGTCAATCAGATGCCCATTCTGTAAGTTATATTCATTTCAGTACTGGGGGCCCAGTTGGATTCATGTTCGATCCAACCCGATCGTACATCAAACGACACTAGTTAACCAAACCGGACACACCATTGCGATCCATATGAAAAAACACATGAGATGGACTACTCATTTCTCCAAAATGGATAACCGGTGAAAAAGTTGTATTTCAGCGCAACATGCACGAACCTGGCCTCATGGATCCCATTCCTTGACCTCAACTTAAATATCCATAATTGGTCTTGAAGCATCCGTCTTAATTTTAGGGTCACAAAGTCACAGACGGTTCATCATTCCGACACCGTATGAGAGAGATATGTCATATTCAAGACCTCGTATTAATAATATTATTATTATTATTGGTTGCTTCATGGACCTGAGACATGAATCAGAATTTAATATCCAATATTATACTAGAACCTACCATGTAAAATACTGGGTCACATCCCCGCTAACGACAATTCAATCGGACGTCGCACGCAAGAGTTATAGCAGGTCGAAGATTTAATAATAATATTAAATCTATTAATGTAAAAGCGTTTTAGGTACCCGATCCAAAACCTGAAAAAGACATCCAATATTGGACTCATAAATTTCTTCTTGAAGTCAGGGTCACAATGCCACTGACGGTTCGTGAAACTGAGGTCGCACGAAGAAGATACCATCAAAATATGATTTTCCCAATGAAAATAATAATAACATTATTATATTATTATTATTTTAAATTTAATTTAATTCCTTAAATTCTCACACCTCAACTCCATGCACCACAAAAAGTAGCGCCTCCCTTGCCTTACTCCATGCTTCCTTGATTGATAGCTTTTTTTTCTTTTAATTTATTTCTCTTATTTTCTCTCTCCAATCTTCTTTGATTCACCCACGATTCCTCAGGCTCTAAGAAAACTCCTTCCCCAAAATCACTCCCCCCCAACCCAAAAAATCAGCCTCTAATGAAACCCTACCCGCCAAGGGTCTTGCGCACCCACCGCCTCCAGACAGCTGCGCCTCCTGTCCACTCGATCTTATCACTGGACCGCCGTACCGGCCGCCTACCTACGATGTCATGCTCATGTCCTTATCCCGGCCTCTCCCTCGCATCGGCCGCCTCGAATCTGTCCTGTCACCTTTGGCCACACCAAACTGACTTGCCCAGCTTTCGTGGTCGCCAGATCGCCTCGCCGAACCATCGCCTTGAACTGCTAAAACCCTCATCGGATCTGCGCCACGGGATCCTTCCACGCGTCATTCTGGCTTCGATTTAAATCGGAAAAAAAAGGACAAAAGTGGATCCATTATCCTTGGGTCCAGACCTTTGCGTTCGTATGTCGTGCTCAACGAAAGCATGAGTTTCCAATGTGCTTAATTATTTGGGGATGCAGAACACGTGAAGAATGCACGGACAATGAATAAGAAAATATCACGGTCAAAGTGTGGATCGATAGCCGTGATATTTTGACCATAATTTTTGAGAATCAAGAACATGGGGAATTGGAAATTAAATACTTATCATGCATCAAGAATTTCAAATTCAAGATAAACAAGAAGAAAATTAATTCAATCAATTGTTTATATATCCGCGAATTAATTTATTTAGTTATCATTAATCATGATAGATTAAACTGGGGTAAGGAATCCACAAAGATAAATCCTACCTCAAGTTTGGATCAATCGTTGGTGAAGATCGCGTTCATCAAGATCCGCTCGGTGTTGACGAGAATCGCACTTGCACAAAGATGAGAAGTAGACGTTTCTTTCGTCGCTCTTCGATTTTCCTGGATCTGAGGCTTCATCGTCATTCGTCAATGGAGAGGATATGAGAAGAGAGGAGTAGAGGCTTTGTCATTGTTGGAAAAACTAAATTATGTGGAAAAACCCATAAAGCCTCACATTTATAACCTCTTACTAGGTTAAAAGAGCTTTTAATCATATAATTAAATAAGTAATTATTTACTTATTTAATTATTTTCCCACGATGGCGAAAAAGCCGAACACCCGACGACAAAAAAATTTATTCCTTGCCTAGGGTAAAACCTACGTTCTAAACTCATTGGTGGTCTCATATTTTTCATCTGAGTCCCAGTTCGTGAGATATTTGGCTTTGAGATATTAAATGAATAAATTAATTATTTAATTTATCCATTTAATACATAGCCAATGAGCAAAGGGTCCGAACAACCCATGCTAACTTGTTTTATATCATGCCTAGGGGAAACACTATATTTTGAACCCAACCATGGTTTCAGATTTCCGATATAATCAACAGTTTAAGAGATATTCTATTTTCTTTAGTTAACCGAGCGTACGTAATATAAAAACACATTACATTTTTATAAAATAAATTCCGGACACACCGAGCCTCAAAATTTCACACCATCTCAGCGCCCATCTTTGGAAATATTCTTAGAAATATTTAAAGGTCTTATTAGGCCAAAACCTGGGTCTCTACAAGAACTCGAATCTGCCGCATGTTCTCTCCACAGGACCGAAGATGAAGAAGGGAGATCTGAATCAAACAGTCTTCTACTGCATGAGGAATCAATCAGGGCCATCACTTTGATTTCAAAGAGGATCCCAGCCACTGTGGGTCTATTGAGAATAGGAGGAGGCTGTGAGTAGGAGGGATATGATGCACCTATTGGTGATATCATACCGATGAGAATCGTCGCGCTGCTGTGTGAAGGTGTCGCCGTTTAGGGTTCCTCCAACCTGCAGATGAATCCAGTCCTCCATTCACTGTGAGAAAATCCAAACCAGTGTGCAGTGAGCTTTATCTGAGACATGGCCGCAAAATTGGAGGTCCACCGATTTGGGGAGCAGGAGGCCACCGCACCTGCTGGTGGCGCACTACTGCTGGAGTCGAGTTGGATCCGTCACGCTGTTGAGCTGAGCAAGGCACCGCCATGCGCTGCTCTGCTAGGGACAGGAAGACTGAACCCATCCCCTTTTTTGTTGTGCACCATGGGGATTGGGAGAAAGAAGAGACAACTAAAAAATATATTATTAAAAATAATAATAAAATTAAAGTAAATAAGAAGAAGAAAAAAATAAAAGGTAAAGTTAAAGTAACTTTATTAAGTCAAATTAATATAAATTAATTTATAAAAGTTATGATTTAAAACAATTAAAATTTTAATCAATACATAAATAATAAATTAAAATATAAAACTAAATTAATAATAAAATTTGATAATTAATTAATATACTGTTTATAGTATAAATATATAATTAATAATAATTATAAATAAACTTTAAGATATACTTATTAATTTAAAATTAAAGTATTAAGTTCTAATTACTAAATTAAAATTTACTAAATAATAAATTAATAGAGTAGCTTAATTTCTTAAATAGTAATAATAAAATTATTAATACAATCTAAATTTTAAAATTTCTAATTACTTATTTATTTATGATGTTACATTTTAATGATTTAGTTAAAATTGATAAACTGAAAAAATTCGTATTTAGTATTTATATTTATTAATCTAATTAAATCAAAAGTGTTTGATAAATTTATAATAATTTTTTATAAAATTAAATAATAATCATCAATTAAGATATTTATTAATTAACTTAAGTTAACTTATTATGAGTAATTTGACACTTAACTTAAAAAAATAACCAATTCCCATTCTTTGTGTTCGTTTTTATTTATTTTTCATTTCTAACTTTACCGGTTCATCTAAGAGATAGAAAAGCATCAAGGTTTATGCAACTAATTCAGTAGGAGTTAGTTAGAAGGTAAATTCTAGCGTGACGTTCTTGTCGTGAAAAAATGCAAATTTTGAAATGCGTGGGTGAAAAACTTTTGAAGTCGGTGGAAGATGTTGCAGTGATGTATAGCAGATAACATATGATACTTAAGTAGAGCAAGCAGAATATTTTGGGGTGAATTCATTCACCGAGACACACTCACTCGACGAACAAACCAGTCTCGGAGCAGAGCAGAGTACCTGGAGCAATTCTCGGTGAGCCGCTCTTCGGAGTTCCGACGGCTAGGAGCAGCAGTATTGATGCGAGAAGAGGGAGTTTTCTTCCTCTGTTTTCCTTTAAATCTCTTCCTCTGTAATTGAATGAATTTTTTATTCGAGTTAGTGATAATGAACAATATATTAGTTAGCTAAATTTTTTTTCAGGGATGAATTGAAGTTCTACTGGTTACTTTTAATTCTCAGATCACTTAATCGATTCACTGAATTCAGTAAAGATCGGAAAGATTGTTTCTGAGTTCATTCAATTGATTTTCACCACTAGTACTTAATTTTCAAAACTCCATAATCAAATCAGCGAGATTGATCATGGAAACATAATAAAAAATAATCAATTCACAAATGCTTCAAGACTTATGGCGAGTTCGTCCTGTTGTCATTATCTTTTCCAACTTTTCACAGCTGATTTTTTTTGGAGTGGCAAACTCCAAAATCAATCAGCCTATGTAACTTAACTCTTGGTGAGGGAGACAAGTCAGTCTTTTTATGGTATTGCAAGGCAATAACTTTAAATTGATTCGGAATACCTATTAAACCGGTAGAATGGAGATTTTTCCCCCAAGAAATTTACTTGATTGTTCACTATCAGCATTTTATACCTCTGTTTCTCACTATTCTTAGTCAGTTTCTTGTTTCATAATAGTTTATAAAATAAAAACTCAAAAATATTATTCTTTTTCATTTGTGAACAATTAAAAAAATTAAAAATAGAAAATATATCCCATTATTGACAACAGTGGGGTCTTTTTGTATGTTTTTAGAAGAATAGTTGTCAAATTCGCCTTCTATGTGGGTTCGACTCTGCTTACCACATATACTGTAGTTAGTAGGAATATAAATATTAAAATTTGACTGGTTTCAACGATGGTTTGGGTCATGTTTTTGGTGCCGTTTCCGGGGAAAGCACGAGCCATTGCTTCTAAAAATACAAAAAAAATATTAAAAAACACCAAAAAACATGAATTTTGTTTATTAAAACTGTAAAAAAAATATGCTTCATTTACTACTGTATTGATACTATTTCTTTTATTGTTTAACTCCTATTAGTTCTACTTTTTTGCAATTTTGAATTGTTATTACACTTTTCATGAGCACAAGAGAATTCATTGTTATAATAGAGTTTTCAAAATTTGAATTAGACAAACATTTATCTGCTCTTTAAAAAAACATTGAAATAGAGAATCAGGATAATATAGTTGATAAAATCATGATTGTGTCACGGCCCATAGTTCCAGACCATCAATTACCTAGACTTAGGGAGTTTAAAATTCCAATTTTATCAAGTAACCCATCTTGTATTAGGCTGATGCCTAGGTCTAGGAACTATGAAATTAAGAAGTCTCACATTTCTCAACTTCTTTCATTCAATGGTCTTCTAGGAGAGGATTCACTTGAGTTCATTAGAGACTTCTATAGTTCTGTACAAAAAATACCTCTGAGAGAGCTTTGTGAGGAGGATTTGATATTGAGGTTGTTTCCATTTTGCTTAAAGGGAAAGGCTCGGACTAGGTTTCAAAACTCAAATAAAGAAATTTTTGAGATCTGGGAAGAGGTGTTTACTACCTTTATATCAAAATTCTATCCTAGGAACACTACTTCTAAGATTAGGCACAAAATTACTGGGTTTTCCAGGATAAGGGATATTTATTTCACAAGGAATGGGATAGGTTTAGAAGTCTCCTTAGAAAAAGTCCCAATCATCATTTTTCTCCCCATTTACTCATGGAAACCTTCTATAATGATCTCACCCCTTAAAACCAAAATTTATTTGACCAATTATGTGGGGGGTGACTTTTCTGACTCCACTACTGATGATCTGAAACTTGTGTATGACAAGCTTGCTCAAAAATCTCAGCACAAGTTCTCTAGGAATATGGTTGTCCATAGAGGTGAAGACAATCCTAAGGCTACTGTTGTTAGTGATAGGGTCTTAAGGGATCAATGTAATCATTGTGGGATGTTCGGTAACACTCATACATGTTGTCCTAATTTTCATCTCCCTGTCCAGTTTGATGAGAGTGCCAAATTTGTGGATTTTAGAACTAGGAACCAAGGGATAAATTATCAATACCCCAATCAGTACACCTCTAGATATCAAAATCACCCAAACTTGTCCTAGAAAGAACAAGGTGTCCTAAAACAGACCACTGCCCCTAACTACCAATAACACTCTAAATTTTTTAACTCAAATCAATATGGGGGAGAATCTTCTAATTCTCAAGGGGAGTTAAAGGGGCTGTTACAACAAGTTTTGGGAGAGGTGAATTCATTTAGGAAGGAAACAAATGGTAAGATTCACAATTTAGAACATCAAACAATTCAAATGTCTAAGGATCAAGGTAATAAGGGAAAGGGAAAGATGACCAACACTTCAACTGTTAATCCAAGAGATAATATCATGGTTGTAACCACTAGATCTGGTCTTAAAACCCAAGAACAAGTAAAGAAACACTCGGGGAAAACTAAAACTGATGAAAAAACTGAATCTGGAAAGAAAAATCTTCTTGAAACAAAATCTGGGAATCTGGACAGCTTTGTTCAACCTCAAAAGAATGTTGAATTTTCACCTGAAAATGTTCAAGAACCTAGGGAAATGAAGTGGGAATTAATTAAAGTGGAAAAGAAAAAGAATGGAATTTAGAATAAGGAGAATAATCAACCTGTTCTTAAAAATTATTCCCCTCCAATTCCCTTCCATAAAAGAGTGAAGAAGAATAATGAACCTGATTATTTGAGGTTTCTTAAAAATATTTGAAACATTAGTATCAACATGTGATTCTCTCTCAAATTTACCCAAGATATGAAGGTAAAACGTTCCTTGTAGTTTATCTTGAGTTATTGAATCCTCATAGACCTAAGAAGAAACCTATAGACACGTACATTCTATGGACTGTTTTCATCAATGAAGTGGCCAACTTTGATTGATTTTAGATGAGTTTAGAGGATATCTAATAGATTTAAGTGAATTAAATTTAAAATAATGAGTTGATCCTAGGTTATCGCTCGGGGTGGATTGGACGTATTTCCTTTTCAAAGATTTCAATTTATTATATTTGAGATGGGTTCATTTATGAAGATAAAACAACATCATCACTTACTGGTTCAAAGCCTACACCCTTTAATACTAATCACCTATACACTTGAAGGATCAAATTTTTGAGCACTTCAAGGTAAAGGTTCGTATTAGCACATGAAGTGTGTGGCCTTAAATTCAACAAGGACGATGGAGTTTAAAAATCATCAAATAAAAATCTCAATTTAAGAAGTGATTATACATTAATGCGGTGATAAATAACACCCAATCCAGCCCCTTAATACTCCCTTGTATCAACCCATAAGTGGGTTATCCCTCCATTGATTCTATGTTTTCAATGGAAGCGGAAAGTAGACTCATGAGGGAGGACATGGAGAAGTAAAGAAAACAACAAAAATAAAATGATCACTCCACCGTTGTGTGAATAATTTCACAATATTTGGTGTGAATAAATTCACAACTTTAGGAAACGGTATCGAAGTAAGATGTAGAACAACAGAATAAGAGGAGAAGAAGAACTTTTATTAAGAAACTAAAGTGAATTGAACAACTTACAAGTGAAAGACAAATTTGAGACAACAAAATCACAGCATAACATTACAATTGAACCAACCACCAAAGATTTCTAAATCCTCAAACACCACTAAATTAAATAGGAATTTTTCAGCCCTTGGATCGAGCCTAAAACAGTCCAATTCTTCTCAATTAATTGTGGTATGCCATAGGTGGGTGGAAAGTAAGGGAGAGTTGATTTTTCCACCCTTGACCCGAGGTGGCAACCAGCTTTTCTTCACCGAACATACGTGCTTGGAAGACCTTCTAGATGGCCGAATCAGAGTGGGACATATAAGAAGACAATGGATCTCTGGAGGTATTCTAACTGCATGTAAATATTGGGCCCATTTGGATATGTATATTTGGAGATATTATTAGATTAGTGGGCTGTTTTTCTGGGCCGCAGAATCTGGCCCAGAATTTTATATCTAAATTAGGCCACCTAAATGACCACCATGGAGGCCGTATTATCATTGTATCTTGAATAGTGATTTTTTTCTACACATGTCTTCTAGCATCCCACGAAATTTTGGATTTATTGGGCCTGTATTATGGGCCCCACATTCGAATCAGTGGTCTGGTCTCCAATCTGACTTCTCCAGAATTGTTTCCTTTCATCACAAAATATCCTCATATTCTTACATGAATTCTCCATTGATCCCTTAATAAAACATGTTCATATTGAAGTTTAGATAAATTTACCAAAATATCAAATTGAAAAATGGATAATTATATTCCTTAAAATCAGATGAATCATTGGGTACTTTAAATGATGTTCAAAAATATACCACATAATAGTGCATTTTAAGAAGTAACTACAATCATAATGTGAAATGATGTTCAAAGTATAAAATGCACTAAAATGGTGTTTATGAATAATAAAGCCCATGAATATTATATAAATTAACAATGAATATTAGCCTCATTTAGTGGCTAATAACACCCCCCAACTTGAGTTTTTCTAGTCCCGAGCAAAATATATCTCAACAATATGAAATGCGAATTACCTTTTCCAAAAACATTTTAATACACAATGATCAACAGAAACCCTTATACCCAAAAATCATAAAACCCATAGAAATATTTTAATACAAGATAGTTTCATAATAAGATCCAAATCCCAAGCCCATTCCTTTGATCAAATTCATTGCCATATTTCATCCAATATTAATTAAGTATGAGGATGTGTTGTGCATCACAATAGACATGGGGGGTTCATCTTTATTGAAGGGGGAAATGATGGAAGCGCTAGGTGGAATCACATTTCAATATTAATATGAGTATTCAAAAAAAATTGTATACTTTTTTTATAATTTTTTTTTTGCAATTTTTCCATGGTAATTGAAATTTCACTCAAAAGTGTCAACCCCTGTAGTGAGACTTTGCCGATGACTCCCAAGCTCATAGACCTTAGGGAACCAAGTGAAGCCCACATACTCGGGCATCATCTCAAGTTAACTCAGTCAAAAAAAATTCAAATTACCAAAAATAGTGATAAAACTACTAACTCTGGGTCAGACAACTATGGAGTCACGATCCCCAAGTGCCGAAAGCCACGCATTAGGTCATTTCATTGCTCTACGCGCAAATTTATTATTTTTTTATTTTTTTTATTGAATACTCATACTAAAACTAAAATGATCACCAAACCTATGCTCTTTATTTGGGGGACCCCATGAACTCAAACTAATACCCCACTATCCTAGGGACGTGCATTGTGATTTTTTTTTTATTTGGATGAAAATATAAACGATGAAATATCACATTGTACAGCCACACTTTCCAAAATCTATGATCATGAAATTATACAAGGATTAAAATCAGAATCAAGGCATGAAAAATTATTTGATATTCAGTTTCAATGTGTGAAATGTGTATTGCCATGTTCAAAGTTAAAGGAATTTTTCCTTCTATTTACACACATTTTTTTCAAATCATTTTTTTCACACAAATGCAATTTTTTTTATATTTCATCCCCCCCCAACTTAAAATAACATTGTCTCCAGTGTTTGAAGAAAAGAAAATTTATAATGGGGTAGAGGAAAAAAAATGGAGTTCAATAAGGAAATTGAAATATGAAGATCATGGAATGAAGTCACCTGGTGGTTGAAGTTTGAAGTTCTTGCCGCTCCAATTTAGTCCTTTGATATCCATGTCACTTGCAGAGTTCCCTAGTGGAAGAAGGAAAACAAACAAACAAAAAAAACAAAACAATATATATATAAGTAAAATATAAGTATATTTATAAAAATTATAGAATAAGTAAGAAAAATAAGCCGTATGTCAGTGGTAAGTGCGTTCCCCTGTCTCCCTTCAGTCCCAGGTTCGAATCCCCGTGGCTTCGCCGGTTGTGACAGGGTTTTCCCCATGGCCTACGGCGTGTCCCCTTTTTATTTATTATTATATTTTTATTTTTTTATTTTAATCTTAACCTACAAAATCATAAAAAAATTAACTGATGATACATTGTCTTCTTTTTAAATTTCTGGGTAAGGTATTACTCAAGGATCACACCATGTGACACGGATGAATATGGTGCTCCCATTTCATACCCATCCATACTCATAATAGAAGAAAAAGTCAACAGTCTATTTTTTTTAAATATCAAAATGATTAATTAAGCCTATTTAAAATATGAAGTTTATTAAAACAAAAAAATTATAGGAAACTTGAAAACCATGGGTTGCCTCCCATGCAGTGCTTTGTTTAACTTCGTTAGCCCAACATAGACCCTAAATCTATCAATTTTTTCTTGGTTCATAGGTTGGCTCAGTTAGCTCAACCTCTATTTCCTTGTTATTGAATGATTCAATGAATTGTTTTAACCTTTTACCATTGACCTTGAAAATTTAACCACTTGTGGGATCATGAATCTCTACATCCTCATGGGGGTACACATGATGCACTATGAAAGGTCATAACCATCTAGAACATGACTTTCCTGGGTGTAAATGAAGTTTTGAACTATACAACAGCACAAGTCTTCCCGGTTCAAAATGTTTTACCTTGATATTCCTAGATTGGTTGGATTGAACTCTAGCTTTATTGATCCTTCAATTTTCATAAGCCTTCATCCTTAGTTCCTCCAGTTCATTGAGATCTAATTTCCTTTTTGTTCCAGCCAATGAGAGGTTATAATCCATTTTCTTTATTGCTCAAAAGGCATTATGCTCAATTTCAATAGGTAAATGGCATGCTTTTCCATAAACCAAATTATATGGTGACATTCCTAAAATGGTTTTATATGCGGTTCGATAGGCCCGGAGAGCATCTAAGAGTTTCTCAGACCAATATTTCAAAGAGGGGTTGACAGTTTTTTCAAGAATTTTCTTAATCTCCCTATTTTCTAACTCAGCTTGACCATTGGTCTGTGGGTGGTAAGAAGTGGACACTTTGTGAGAAATTCCATATTTTTCCATGAGTGATGAGAATGGATGATTGCAAAAATGATTTCCACAATCACTAATAATAGCCCTAGGAATTCCAAATCCAGAGAAGATGTTTTCCTTGAGAAATCTAATCACAGTTTTATGATCATTGGATTTTGTAGGAATGGCCTCAACCCATTTAGAGACATAATCGATAGCTAAGAGAATGTAAAGATATCCCCTAGAGTTTGGGAAGGGACCCATGAAATCAATTCCCCAACAATCAAATATTTCAACCACTAAGATGGGAGTGAGTGGCATTTGATTATTTTTTGTGATGGACCCTACTTGTTGACACCTAGGACAACTTTGACAAAATGTGTAGGAGTACCTTGAGAGGGTGGGCCAGAAAAGACCACATTGAAGAATCTTAGAAGATGTTTTCTTAGAGGAAAGGTGACCTTCACATGCCTCACTATGACAAAATTTAAGGATGGAATCTTGTTCAGATTCTGGAACACACCTCCTAATGACTTGGTCAGGGAAGAACTTATAGAGTTGTGGATCATCAAACACATAGTTTCTAACATCAGAAATGAATTTCCTTCGAGCTTGAGTCCCTAATAATTTTGTAATTACTCATGTAACTAAGAAGTTGGCTATGTTAGCATACCAAGGGAAGTCACTCATAGAGTGTAGGTGTTCATCAGGAAATGAATCAGACAAAGAAAGGTGATTTGAGTTGTCTTTGAATTCCATCCTAGAGAGGTGATCAACTACAACATTTTCAATGCCCTTTTTATCCTTTATTGTGAGGTCAAATTATTGTAAGAGAAGGACCCACCTAATCAGTCTAGCCTTAACATCTTGTTTTTGGAAGAGGTATTTTAGTACAGAATGGTTAGTGAACACAATGATGTGGGATCCTAAGAGGGAGTACCTAAACTTCTCTAAGGAAAACACAATATCAAGCAACTCTTTCTCAGTGGTGGTGTAGTTGATTTGGGCATCATTTAAGGATTTTCTTGCATAAGCAATGACATAATGATTTTTATCACAACGTTGTCCTAACACATCCCCTACAGGAATGTCACTGGAATCACACATAAGTTCAAAAGGAAGGTTCCAATTTGGAGATTTCATAATGGGATGAGAGGTGAGAGAGGATTTGAGGGTTGAGAATGAACCCTCACAGCTTTATGTCCAAACAAATAGAGCATCTTTTACTAGGAGAGCACAAAGGGGATAGGAGATTGAACTAATGTCCTTGATGAATCTTCTATAGAAACCAGCATGTCCTAAGAAAGACCTCACTTCCTTGACAGTTTTGGGTGATGTAAGGTGACGAATGATGTAAACCTTGGCTTTATCAACTTCAATCCCCCTACCTGGGACCAGATGGCCTAGAACTAGTCCCTCTTTAACCATGAAATGGAAGTTTTCCCAGTTTAGGACTAGATTCTTTTCTTTAAATTTGACAATACTCTCTCTACATTCCTAAGACATCCCTCAAATGTATCCCCAAACATAGAGAAGTCATCCATTAAGACCTCTAAAAAATCCCCTACCATGTCTGAGAAGATTCCCATCATGCACCGTTGGAAGGTTCCAGGGGCATTGCATAACCCAAAGGGCATGCGTTTGAAAGAAAAGGTTCCGAATGGACATGTGAATGTAGTCTTCCCTTGATCCTCTAGGGAGACCTAAATTTGATTATAACCTGAGTACCCATCTAAGAAACAGTAGAACGAATGACCCGCCACTCTCTCAAAGACTTGGTCAATGAATCGTAAGGTGAAATGGTCCTTCTTGGTGAATGATTTTAACTTCCTATAGTCAATGCAGACCCTCCATCCACTACTCACCCTTGTTGGAAGAATATCTCCATCCTCATTGGTTATCACTATGATTCCAGCATTTTTTGGAACCACTTGGATTGGGCTCACCCATTCACTCTCAGCTATGGGATATATGATACCAGCTTTTAGCAATTTCAGGAGTTCTTTTCTTACTACCTCCATGAGATTAGGATTGATTCTCCATTGAGGTTCACAACATGGCTTTGAATCAGATTCCAGAACAATCCTATGAGTCCCGATAAGTGGGCTAATCCCATGAATATCAGACAGGGTCCAACCAATGTCTTTCTTAGGTTTCCTAAGGACATCTAGAATAATCCTCTCAAGATTGGATTAAGGAGAAAAATAAATGACAATAGGATGTGTTTGTTTGTCCCCTAGGATGGAATACTTGAGTGCAACAGGAAGTTCCTTCAATTCAAGCTCAGGTCGGTTCAGAATTTCAGCAGAAGATTGGGACATTGGATCAAGATCAATTTTATTTCCTAAAGTTTTAGATAGGATTGATTCCCCACATATAGAAGTTTCAGCTACAAGATTGGTTTGATCAGATTTAGGGATGGAAGTTTCATCGGTTTCTATGTAAGTGGTTTCTTGAAAGGTTTCACTGATTCTTGGACCTAAGACTTCATCATAAGAGAAATTTGAAAATGATTCAATCCAAGGAGATAAACTTCCTTCATATGAACAAAGGAAATAAATTTCATCCTGACTTAAACATTCATCAAATATTCCTTGATGTTCTATGGATTCATTATAAATGCTTCCTATCATGTTTACTTCATGAATTTTCTCGTCATCCCCTATTTGTGAGCTTGCATTATAGATGTTCAAGTCTAGACTCATGTTTCCTAAGGTGATGGTCATGTTCCCGTTTCAAACTCGGATAACAGAGTTGATTTTTGCAAGGAAAGGACGACCAAGGATGATTGGAGTTTGTTCCTTATTTCCTAAGTTTGGATGGTTGTCAAGGACAATGAATTCAGTAGGGTAGATGAAGTTTTCAACCTTTACCAGAATGTCCTTTAAAATCCCCTTTGGAACCCTAATGCTTCGGTCAGCAAGTTGAAGTGTGACTGATGTGGGTCGGAGCTCTTCTAGGCCTAACTGGAAGTACACAGCATAGGGAATGAGATTGACACTAGCACCTAGGTCACACAAGGCCTTGACAACTTTGCTCTCTCCTAGTTCAACTTTGATGTAAGGGCAACTTGGGTCTTTCAACTTAGGAGGAATGGTCCCTTGAATGGTGGTACTCACATTAGCATCCAAAAGGACTTGGTTTTTATGTGAAAATTTGATTTTAATAGTGCACAAGTCCTTAAGGTACTTTGAGTAGGCAGGTAAGGTTTGGATGGCATCGAGAAGGGGAATGTTCAACTTGACTTGTGAGAAGATTTCCCTCAATGTTTCACTCAATTCAGGCTTGGTTTTCACCCTCATGCGTTGAGGAAATGGTGCAGGTTGTGGGGTTGTTTGTTGAAGAGTTTTTTCTTTGAAAATGTTATCAGTTTCCTCAGTTTGATCTTGTGGTTCATTTGAATTTTCATCCAATTTTGAATCTTCATGTGGGTTCTGAATTAGTTGTTCAGGTTTCTCAATTGATTTCCAACTTCTTAAAACAGTCATAGCCTTTAGTTTTTCATGAGTTTTTTGAGTACATCTTGACTCTCCCCTTGAACTTGAGGATGGCACCGCCTGAGTAGGCATGGGTGCCTTTCCAATTTTGATGGTTTTAAGTTCTTGTTTTAGGGAAGAGACTTCCGAGTTCATCCTCTCCATTTGTTTTCACAATTGTTCTAGTAGGATTTGTGGAATAGTTTGGGTTGGTGCTTGAGTAGATTGGTTTATCCTAGGGGGATATTTTGGAGGTGGGATGGTTTGTTGAAAATGGACCGGCGGATGTTGGTATTGGATAGGTTGGGTTTTGACCTGGTTATGGGTTTGGTAGTTCTGATGGGGGTAAGGATTTTTTCCCTGTGGTTGGCTAGGTTGTTGGTTATCTTTCCAGTGGAAGCCTGGGTGGTCATTATACCTTGGGTTGAATTTGTTTTGGTGTTGAGGATTTTGAAAGTTCAAAGCATTTACTTCCGTTGGGGATCCTTCTAAAAGAACATCCTTGATGGATGGAATGGTTGGGCAGTTGTCTGTCTCATGTTCATGTTTGTCACAAATTGTGCAAACAGGGTCAACAGTTTGGATTTCATGGACTTTCCTAAGGTCTATCTCTTCAACCTTCCTAGAGAGTACTGCGAGTTTAGCCCTAAGGCTTTACTCTTCTCCAAATGTATAAATTCCAGTAGTTCTTTGTGGATTTTCAGAATAAGGTGAAGTTCCCAATGTTTGTTTTTGTTCAGAAAGGCTTTCTAGATACTCATAAGCATCATTTAGGGCTTTGTATTTAAATGTTCCATTACACATCATGTCAATGAATTGTTTATTCCCCAGACCCAACCCATCATAGAAAATTCTC
This sequence comes from Viscum album, assembly GCA_963277665.1. NCBI lineage: Eukaryota > Viridiplantae > Streptophyta > Magnoliopsida > Santalales > Viscaceae > Viscum > Viscum album. The sequence continues at coordinate 238,376,155 of OY728159.1, forward strand.
ACTTGTTCAGGTATATAAAAAACCATGGTGTGGAACCATGTTTATAGTGTCTTTGAACCTCTCCGATGTTTCATAGAATGACTCTCCCTCTTTTTCAAAAAAAATTTGGATACTATTTTTAATTGAAATTGTTTTGTGGTGGGGAAAGTATTTTTTGTAGAATTCTCTTTGTAGTTGGTACCAAGAGTTTATGGATGATGGTCTCAAATTCTTTAGCCAATTTTTAGCTCGATCCTTTAAAGAAAAAGTAAATAGCATCATCTTTGTTGATTCTAGTTGATGTGGGGGACACATGGTTTCTATAATGTCATTGAACTCCTTAATGTGAAGGTAGGGCATCTCGGACTCCATTCCATGGAATGTGGGAAGATGGTTTAGGACATGAGGTTTAAATATGTAGTTGGCATCTTCTATGGAATTGCGTCTGATGCATAAAGGGGCATTGGTCCAAGAAGGTGTGAGGTAGTCATTCATGGTTTGATCGACCGCATTCCCCAAGTTTGGGGCTACCTCATTTGGGTTTCCATTTTGGTTCCCACACGGGTTTATGAGTTGGTTTCTTTGAATACCTTCCATTGAAATGGGATCAATTTTTGACTTGGGGGTGTTAGGAATATTAGGATCTAATGGAAAGAGTTCCCTTGGTGTACTTGACTACCCAACCCAAGGACTATCCACCCTAACTAGACGGTTTGATTGATCGCGGGTGTAGGCGGACATGCGCCAAAAGAAAAAAAACAAGAAAGGGACAAGATAAGAGATTTTGGATGAGAAAATAAGAAATGGGGGAGAATAGAATGGGTGTTTAGATGAATTACTTGGGTCCCCGGAAATGGTGCCAAAATTTGATTCTCGCTCAAATTTACCCAAGAGATGAAGGTAAAACGGTCCTTGTAGTTTAGCTTGGGTTATCGAATCCTCAGAGACCTAAGAAGAAACCTATAGACACGTACATTATATGGACTGTTTTCGGCTATGAAGTGGCCAACATGGATTGATTTTAGATGAGTTTAGAGGATATCTAACATATTTAAGTGAATTCAATTTAAAAGAATGAGTTGATCCTAGGCTATCGCTCGGGGTGGATAGGACGTATTTCCTTTTCAAAGATTTCAATTTCTTATATTTGAGATGTGTTCATTTAAGAAGATAAAACAACATCATCACTTAATGGTTCAATGCCTACACCCTTTAATACTAATCACCTATACACTTTAAGGATCAAATTTTTGAGCACTTCAAGGTAATGGTTCGTATTAGCACTTGATGTGTGTGGCCTTAAATTCAACAAGGACGATGGAGTTTAAAAATCATCAAATAAAAATCTAAATTTAAGAAGTGATTATACATTAATGGGGTGATAAATAACATCCAATACATCCTCTTAATACTCCCTTGGATCAACCCATAAGTGGGTTAGCCCTCCATTGATTCTATGGTTTCAATGGAAGCGGAAAGTAGACTCATGAGGGAGGACATGGAGAAGTAAAGAAAACAACAAAAATAAAATGATCACTCCAACGTTGTGTGAATAAATTCACACCATGAGGAAACGATATCAAAGTGAGATGTATAATAACAGAATAAGAGGAGAAGAAGAACTTTTATTAAGAAACTAAAGTGAATTGAATAACTTACAAGTGAAAGACAAATTTGAGACAACAAAATCGCAACATAACATTACAATTGAACCAAGCACCAAATATTTCTAAATCCTCCAACACCACTACCTTAAATAGTTCTTTTTGAGCCCTTGGGTCGAGTCTCCAATAGTAAAAGTCTTCTCAATTAATTGTTGTAGGCCATATGTGGGTGGAAGCTAAGGGATATTTGATTTTTCCACCCTTGACCCGAGGTGGAAGCCAGCTTTTCTTTACAGAACATACGCACTTGTAAGACCTTCTATATGGCCGAATCAGAGTGGGCCATAGAAAACAAAAATGGAGCTCCGGATGTTATCTAACCTTCTGTAAAATTTTTGGCCATTTATATTTCTATATTCGGAGATAGGATTAGATTAGTGGGATGTTTTTTCTGGGCTGCAGAATCTGGACCCGAATTTTATCTCTAACTTGGGACGCCTAACTTACCACCATGGATGCCGATTTAGCATTTGATCCTGAAGAGTTATTTGTTCCTATGCATTTCTTATAGAATTAAAAGAAATTTGGGATTCATTGGGAATGTATGGTGGGCCCCACATTCGAATCAATGGGCTGGTGTCCAATCTGACTTCTCCAGAATTGTTTCCTTTCATCACAAAATATCCACATATTCTTCCATGAATTATCCATTTATCCCTGAATGAAACATGTCAATATTGAAGTGTAGATAAATTTCCCAAAATATCAAATTTATAAATGGATAATTATATTCCTTAAAATCATATGAATCATTGGGTACTTTAAATAATGTTCAAAAATGTACCACATAATAGTGCATTTTAAGAAGTAATTACAATCATAATGTGAAATGATGTTGAAAGTGTAAAATGCACTAAAATGGTGTTTATTACTAATAAATCACATGATTATTATATATATTAACAATGAATATTAGCCTTATTTAGTGGCTAATCAACATGCCATTTGTAGAATCTTTAGATAAAATCCCTTCATATGTTGCTTTTATCAAAAGGTTTCTAAAACACAAAAATGATTGGAAGAAGTTGGACAATGAGGAATGTAGTTCCATATTGTTAAAGAAGTTTCCTCCAAAATTGAAGGATACTGGTAGCTTCGTTATTCAATACAGAATTGGAACAAGTGAGCAACGTAATTGTTTGTGTGACTTAGGAGCAAGCATCAATCTTATGCCTTACTCCCTATTTAGAAGGTTGGGTCTCAGGGATTTGAAACCAACTTCTGTTTGTCTCCGTCTTGAAGATAGGTCACTCACACACCCTTCAGGGAGGGTGGATGATCTATTAGTGAGTGTAGGAAGACTGGTACTACACACAGACTTCCTTATCTTAGATATGGAGTGTGATCAAAGAGTATTAATCATCTTAGGAAGACATTTCCTTGCTACAGTTGGTGTTGTCATAGATGTGTCCAAGGGAAAACTCAATCTCCAAGCCATTGATGATGTGGAGGAGTTTTTAGTGTTTGAAAAGCCTCAACATGCGGTTGGTTGTGATTTGATAGATGTTTCTGAGAATCAATGTTTTAAATTTGAGGTCCGAGCTGAGTATGGTTCTTTTCCTCTTGAGGTCACATATACTTTGATTCCCCAGCCTATTGAAACTTTTTTTCAAGCTTCTATTCATGTCCCGCACCTTCCTCTAGATGAGAAAAATATTTCTCTAGAACCCATTCTAGAAAGTGAGTCACATTCTTGTCCTAAACTTTCTCAACCCATTTTTGAAAGTTTTCCTTATGAAGTCGACTGTCTAAGGGTTTCTGAAGTTGGAGAAAGTTCCGGTCTGAGTCCTGATTAAAAACTAAATTGTTCCCATTATGAGCAAGTATATTTTCTTGGAACATTCTTTCTTGATCGGTTTTATGTTGTTTGTGATGACTTCCAACCTGAACTTGAAAGATTCACATCATTTAATTTGTTTGTGGGCATTGGGTACCACCTATTGGAACCTGAGTATGATTCCTTCTTTTGAGAGTTTTTGGAATTATCTTTTGTGCAAGATGTTCTAGGAATATTCTATGAAAATACTGAAGAGTGTGTTGATTGTTTTTCTTCTAATTCTGGGTTAGAGCTAACCTCTATGTTTGGGGGAAGCTATGTCTGTATTACTGGTGAAATTGATGATTTTCTTAGGAAGCTATTGAACATCTTTAAAGCTTAGAAAGTGGTTTTTAGAGCCCAAAATGGGCTTGACAGTGTATTAGCAACTGTTTCATTGAAAGAACTTTTGAGAATATTGTTTCGAATTTTACATAAGAATTTATTGGTTGATCCTATTTTTCAATATTTGGATAATAGTGAAGTTTAAATAATTAATAATTCATTTTCATTAAATGATCATGGATAGAAATATATAGGGGAATTGAGTCTGGCTGGGGACTTTAAACCTAGCGTTACATGGGAGGCAACACATGGTTTGTGTTGTGTTAATAAATAAAAAAATTATGATTCAATAAAGTCTACCTGAAGACTTTAATTTTAGTGCTTCATGGGAGTCAACCCATGTTCTTTCTTTTGTGTTTACTTTTATTTCTATTCTTGTTTAACTTTGAATAAAGTCATGTTGTGATGCTTTCTGTATGAACTGTATCTGCTAGATTTTTGTTTTTGTTTTCATGTTCTGTGTTTTTAGGATGTTGTTGCTATGTAATTTGTGGAGTGGAATTCACATGATGAATGAGTAATGGAAAACCTAATCAGGTAAGTATTCGATTCATTAGTTTCTATTTAATTTTTATTCTCCTTACTACTAATATAATTCCTATGCATGTCTTACTACTATGTAAACAAATAATTTTTCATGTGCCACCCTACTGGAAACTGAATTTCATTATTAATAAAATCTTTTTCACTACTTGAAATTAAGTATGGGGGTATATGCTGTTGGTCCTTTAAATCAGATTAATGTTGGGGTGTTTAGCTTGAACTTTGTCTGCTTTATTGAATATCTACCTGAATAAATTTTGCTAAACTTTATTACACCCAATTCATTTTGCACCCACACCTTATTTTCTACTTTAGAGCTATATTGAAAATCTTTCTCAGTAGACATATTTGTTAATTCATACACTTTTTAATGAACCTTCTTATTATATACTGTGGCAAACAATATTTTTGAACTTCATTGAGACCCTTTATACAAGTCATCTATCTACTTAATTGAAAAAAAAAATTGAACCTTAATTGATTGATTGTTCATCTCCATATTTAGAAGTCAACTTTGGGGACAAAGTTGGATGTTAAGTTTGGGGGAGGGGATCAATTATTGATTGTGAAAAACTATTCATAATGTAATCCCATCAATTCCCACTGAAACTTCAAACTTTTTGTAAAAAATCGATAAAATATTTCAAAATTATTTCATAATTTTAGGCTTTACACTGTACTCAATTGGGTCTTGCCGTAGGATAAGTTCTTTATTAGTAGTTGAGAGTTTCATTGAATCCGAAATTGATGATAATGGATGATTGTTGAGTGATCTTACTTAGTGATTTAATGGAAATTTAGTTTAGGAGCAACTTCTGAAAGTGATTTGGGTACCCTTTTAATGGAGTTATTATCATAACCATTGGAACTGGAAGTTTGATTCTGATTCTAGGGGCCTCATTTATTTTATTTTAATTTAAAAAGTAATTGCTTTAATGAGCCAATGTAAATGATTTTTACATAAATCTTTTGAAACTGGAGTAATTTGGGCATCAGGGATCCGACGGTGAGTCTCTGAGACCGTAGATACTGGGTGCATTTCAGTTAACTATAAGCCCTTTGTACACTTTGAATAAGTGCATTGCACATCGCTCAGAAAAATGATACATGGATTAGAAAAAATAAATAAAGTGTCTAGGGTCAAAAATGAGCTCATTAAGGTGAGGGTAATGATGAATGCTAGATGAATAAGGGAACAAATGGTTTATATGGAAATCATTTAGGTTGTAGCATTGAGGTGATTCACAAAAAATTAATTATTTTTTGGAACCTAGGTGAAAAAGTCAAAGTACAAAGTTCTTTGGTTAAGGTCTTAATTCCATTGACATTTTAACTCCTGTCATTCTTGGACTTAGAACCTGAGATTGAATTGAAATGAGTCATTAAGTTGTATCACATATGAGTTATGACATCTTCATTGTTTGATTATTCATAGCGTTATTAATTACTCTTGAGTATTTTTTATAGGCAATATTCATACGAGTAATTCATTTTCTAAGCCTACTGTTATGTTTTGTCCTCGGTTTTTGGGTACTGAACATGTTATAGTTTGATCTTAATCATTATTACAATTTACTATTTTTCAAAGGTCATAAAACATTGGATTGTTTGAGGACAAACAATGCTTAAGTGTGGGGGAATTTGATGTGGCTCTATTTTTGCATAGATTTTCCACATCATTTTACTTAATTTTTAATGATTTAATTAATTATTTAATCACTTTATACTAAATAATTGTACTTATGTATTTTTATAGATAACTTTGTTAATTTGTCAATTTTTATAATTAATTATGTATTTTTAGTCATCTAAATAACAATTTTAATCTTACTAACTTATTCTCATTTAATTATGTTTTATTTAGTTTGGTTAATTTTAATCTTCTTGAATTTTTAATAAGTTAATAGCTATTTATTTAATCACTGTAATTTTATTTAGTAAAGTTAGTCTTTATTTTGATATTTAATCTTTTATTTTAGTTACATTAGAATAGGTTAGAAATTTTAATTAATGTGCTTAGCCCTTTTCCTAGCCATTTAAGAATATAATTTGTGTTTTTAATTAAATAAAGAAGTTCTATTTTAATTTTATTAGTTAAATTAGTTAATTAATTAATTAATTAAGAGTTCTTAAACATTAACTTTATTATTTTATGTATGCAGATTATTTACTAAGTCACCAAATTTTGTTTTAGTCTACCGGTGAGGTATACGGGCACTAATGGTGAACATGTTATTTATGCCGCGTAACGGTGAGCTTTTATTTGAATGGCGCAACGGTGAGTATTTTAATTTTATTTTCAACGGTGACTATTTTATTGTATTAATGACTATTTCACCATTTGTAGCTTACTGGTATCTCTCATTCAATTATAACAGTAGCTTTATTTCTTAGGTTTTATTGGTGAACTTCGTCCCGCTGTTATCCATCCTTCCGGTGACTTTTAATTTTTAACGGTGACCTTTTTTTCGGTTACCTTGATTTTACCAGTGACCTTGTCACCGTTAACTTTTCCTAACTCTAAATTCATTGATATAATTTAGTTATTAATTTTATTTTATTTTTATCCTTTAATATAAATTAACTTTATTAATTCAATAGTATAGTTATCTGCTAAAAAGATTTAGGTTTAGTTGCTAATATAATGTAATGTTTATAAACAGTGTTATTTAATTAATTAATTTTGTGGTATTGAACTTTTAAAATTTAAATTAGGTTTAATGCAGTTTAATTTCTTATTTCAATTAATTCTTTTAATTTTGGGTTTTTAATTCATTCTTTAATTTTGTATTATTTAATCTTTATAATAATTTGATTAGTTGATATTTTAGTTGTTTTTTTAGATTTGTTGAAATTTTATTTGTTTTAAATAAATTAATGATTTAATCATTTAATTATTAGTTTGATTAATTTTTTTATTTGATTTTTAGTTCAATTAACGTTTGTGGTGGTGTTTTGTGTATTTGTAGCTACCAGTAGATGACCTCACTGTTAGCCTTATTTTTTTTATCAGTGACCCTGCGCGCACTCCTTTTTCACCCCATCGATAGATCTTTCTCTCTTTGTGCCTCACTATTACGCTCCCTCACCAATATACATTTTTTCTCTCTCACCGATAGCTAATTTTTCCTCAGTGTTACTTCTCCTTCCTCTGCCTCACCGATAGGCTATTTTTCCTTTACCTCACTGTCACCGCCCCAACCTCTCTACCTCACTAATATGTTCCCTCACCGATATACCTTACTTTCATCCTCACCATTAGAATACCTTTTTCCCCTCTCACTAATAGATAGAATTCCCCCACCTCACTGTTATTACGGAGTACCAATCTCCAATTCATCCAACCCCAAACCAGATTTTTTATCCCATTAGGAGGAGAACTCGAAGTCGCCGCATGTTCCCAACGCAGGACTGAAGCTGAAGAAGGGAGATCTAAATCAAACAGTCTTCTGCTTCATGAGGAATCAAGGTGGGCCATAACTTTGATTTCGGAGAGGAGCCCAATTGTCGTGGGTCTGTTGAGCAGAGGAGGAGTCTGTGAGCAGGAGAGATACGCCGCACCTCCTGGGGATGTCTTGCCGACAAGAACTGTCGTGCTACTATGTAAAGGTGTCATCGTTGTGGGTTCCTCCAACCTGCAGATGAATCCAGTCTGCCAATAGCCATGAGCAAATTCAAACCAATGTTTAGTGAGCTTTATCTAAACCATGGCCGCAAAATTTTAGGTCCACCGATTTGGGGAGCAGGAGGCCGCCGCACCTGCTGGTGGCGCACTGCTGCTAGAGTCGAGTTGGAGTCATCGCACTACTGAGCTGAGCAAGGTGCTCCCATGCGGTGCTCTGCTAAAGAGAGGAAGACTAAAGCCCATCCCCTTTTTTGCTATGCGCTGTGGGGATTGAGAGGAAGAAGAGACAACTGAAAAATATCTTAATGAAAATAATAATAAAAGTAAAGTAAAGAAGAAGAAGAAGAAAAATAAAAGGTAAAGTTAAAGTAACTTTATTAAGTCAAATTAATATAAATTAATTTATAAAAGTTATGATTTAAAACAATTAAAATTTTAATAAATAGATAAATAATAAATTAAAATATAAAATTAATTCATAATAAAAGTTAATAATTAATTAATATACTCTTTATAGCATAAATATATAATAAATAATAATTATAAATAAACTTTAAGATATACTTATTAATTTAAAATTAAAGTATTAAGTTCTAATTACTAAATTAAAATTTACTAAATAACAAATTAATCGAGCAACTTAATTTCTTAAAAAGTAATAATAACATTATTAATACAATCTAAATTATTAAATTTATAATTAATTATTTATTTATGATGTTAAATTTTAATGATTTAGTTAAAATTGATAAACTGAAGAAAAAAAATAGTATTTAGTATTTTTATTTATTAATTTAATTAAATCAATAGTGTTTGATAAATTTATAATTATGTTTTATAAAAGTAAATAATAATTATCAATTAAGATATTTATTAATTAACTTAATTTAACTTATTACGAGTAATTTAACACTTAACTTAAAAAAATAACCAATTCTCATTCCTTGTGTTCGTTTTTATTTATTTTTCTTTTCTAACTTTATAGGTTTATCCAAGAGATAGGAAAGCGCTCAGGGTCATTCAACTAACTCAGCGGGAGTTAGTTACAAAGGAAATTCTAGTGCGGCGTGCTTGTCGTGAAAAAACACACATTTTTCAATGCGTGGGTGAAGAACTATTGAAGTCGATGGAAGATGTTGCAGTGACGTGTAGAAGATGACAGATGATACTTAAGTAGAGAAAGTGGTATATTTTGGGGGGGCATTCATTCATTGAGATATACTCACTCTATGAACACACCAGTCTCGGAGCAGAGCAGAGTACCTGGAGAAATTCTCGGTGAGCCACTCTTCAGAGTTCCGAGGGCCAGGAGTAGTAGTATTGATGCAAGCAGAAGGAGTTTTCTTCCTCTATGTTCCTTTAAATATCTTCATCTTTAATTTAATGACTTTTGTAATCAATTTAGTGATAATGAACAATATATTAGTTAGCTAAATGTTTAATTCAGGGATAAATTGAAGTTCTACTGGTTACTTTTAATTCTCATTTCACTTAATCAATTCACTGAATTCAGTAAAGATTGGCGAGATTGTTGCTGAGTTCATTCAATTGATTTTCACCACTAGTACTTAATTTTAAAAACTACACAATCAAATAGGCGATATTGATCATGGAAACATCTTAAAAAAATAATCAATTCACAAATGCTTCGGGACTTACGGTGAGTTCGTCCTGTTGTCATTATCTTTTCGAACTTTTCACAGCTGATTTGTTTTGGAGTGGCGAACTCCAAAATCAATCAGCCTATGTGACTTAACTCTTGGCTAGGGAGACAAGTCACTATTTTTATAGTAGTTCAAGGAAATAACTTTAAAGTGATTCAGAATACCTATTAAACCAGTAGAATGGAGACTTTTCCCTGAGAAATTTACTTGATTTTCACTATTAGCATTTTATACCTCTGTTTATCACTGTCCTTAGTCTATTTATTGTTTCATAATAGTTTAGAAAATAAAAACTCAAAAATATTGTACTGTTTCATTTGGGAACAATTAAAAAAAATTAAAAATAGAAAATCTATCCCACTGCTGACAACAGTGGGGTCTTTTGAAAGTTTTTAGAAGAATAGTGGTCAAATTAACCATCTTTGTGGGTTCGACCTTCCTTTCCACATATATTGTAGTTAGTAGAAATATAAATATTAAACTTTGACCGTCTTCAACGACAGTTCAGGTCAGAGATCAGATCAAAAAACACCACAGCTAAAAGCTGATCGGATTATAATTCTACCGAAGGTTGTAAATCATAAAACTGTTAGGTAAAATCTAAACTGCACTATGTCGAAGATTTTGAGGAGATCTGGACACACACACAATATCCCATCACATCATAGATCCACTGTCGATGTCACATTCTCCATTGATGATGAACAACATAGACTACCTAAAATGTGGTGACCCCTTTCCTATTTATCTTTGTAGAATACATCGTGAGTGTCACTCTCTTCCTCTGTTTTCCACCATCCACTTCCCTTTTTATAGGATCCCGTATGCCACATATCTTATTTGAAATGGAAATTTGAAATATATCTAAAAAATAGATATCATGAGATCTCATGTATCTCAGACTAGTAGATACAAATGAATCCTTATCTGTGTGATATGATAAAAGATATATCATATTCAAAAAAAAACAAATTTTATCTCGGATATGAAAACAATCATGTGCGGGCTGAACTCCAACAATCTCCCCCTAAATCCCATCAATGAAGATACCATCCAAAAAACATAGTTGGACCCAAAAAAATTTGGTATCACATCAACCATCATCCTTTTTAGAAAAAATGACAATTCCCTTTTTTAGCTCTAAAAGAAACCTAACTTCTCCCCCTGCAAAAGAAACTCAAACCCAAAAGTCTTCATCATACTTGTGTCTGCACCACCAATACCAAAATCAACAATATTTTATTCCCCCAAAATCATGATCACCACAAAATCTAGATCACCTAAAAGAAAAACTTTCTCCCCCTCGATCAAAACCGCAAGAAGCTAGCACATCACCTCGATCTTCAATTTTTAATTATTTATTCACCAGTTACACATATGAAAAAATGAATTAATTGTAAGATCTGAAGCACCACTCTCATCCTTCTTTGTCTCCAAATCGTATTCCGACTAACACACCATTGTTCCTCTTGAATAAATCCAAAATTCTCAAAAAAATTGAAATCTCAAACCATCACCTCTGATACCACTTATTGGGAGATAATCCTAATTTTGGAATAAAAATCTCTTATGAGATAATTTGTGAGAAACCTGATGAAATATGGAAGCGATATATAGAAGAATAAATAAATCAGCATGCAATATTTTTTTAGTGAAGAAAACTCAAAAGGAAAAAACCACAAGACCTAGTGTAGAAAGTGGGATACACTAAAAATCAAGAGGTACATGGTAGATACTCTCAAATATGAATGGGATCTCAAAATAATACTCAAGAATAAAATAGTGAATCAAAGTCGGAAAGAATATTCAGTCTAAAGCCATCTTGAAACAGAGAACACAACCTAAAAAAGAAACCCAAATAGATCTAACTATGAATGTAGGATATTGTTGTCTGAAAAAAAGGTGTGGATGAAAAATCACTAGGATCAGATCAAAAACACCATAGATAAAAGTTGATAAAATCAGTGTATTTATGAAGGTGGAAGATCTTAAAACCACTAGGTAAAATCTTAACTACACTACGTAGAAGATTGTGAGGAGATCTGCACTAGGCTCACATATGTTGTATATCTTTTTTGAAATGGAAATATGAAATATATCTAAAATACATATATCATAATATTTCATGTATCTCATGCTGGAAGTTACACATGCATCCTTATCTGTGTGATATGATAAAAGTTATAGTATATTCAAAAAAACATATCTTATCTCAAATATGGAAACAATCACATGCAAGACAAACTCAAACAAGGAAGACCATGGTGTTTCTACCTTGAGGGACTATTGATACCATCCCCTCAATATAGGGGGTCAAGACAGTGCCCATTATGGGGTCATAATAAGGATCCATGGTGGTGGATCATATCAAAGAGGCGTCACCGGGGACGGCTGTTGAAGCTGAAGCTACGATGGATGAGGTTGCAATTACTCTAGAGGATGAAGTATACATATAGGACACACTAGATGTTCCTACTCTACAATCTCCATTGGTGGTAGACATTGTAGTTGATGGTGAGATTATGCCATCAAAAGGGGAATTTTAGGGAGTATGGGGTAATTGCTTCCACCTTAAAAGTACCATAGGAGGCATCAGAGGCCTCTGTTATAGGTAAAGTAGCTGAAGAGGATGCACTCTTGATCCTAGGGATGGATTTTCATCCACTCACACCCAAGTATACACCTAAAATAGATTTGGTGACCAATGACCAATCCAGTGATGTGTTGGCGGTCTTCCCTCTATATGAACCTATGTTGAATTAATACTTTAAAGACTTTTACTCAGAGGCTACTCAAGAGAATCAAATTGTCAGACACAAGGCATTGAGGTATGTACGGAACTTCATCACTCATACCCAAATATCTAAACTTCCATGCTAGGTGGGATCTCTCTACCACTATTTAGTCGGCCTGCAGGCTGATAAAGACAAGGTGGTAGAGACGAAATCCTTTTTGGTTGAATGTAAAGATTAGAAGAACTGGTATTAGATCATGGTTGAAGAATATCACCCCAAATATTTTGAAGGAAAGGTAGTGTAGGTGGAGCTGTAGCAGGTTTGGGGATCCAATCAAGATAGTTTAGATGAGCTTGAGTGCTTGATCACTGGGGTCGACCTTTGAGTTGAATTTTGAAAATGTGAGGATCCAATATGCGGATGACCCTTTGAACCATTGGCTTGTTTTTTTAAGTTCCTATATATGTGAACATATTTTTTTCATCACGTCAAACTATCTTACTTTGATCATATTTTCTAGACAACAAACAATAAATCCTTAACCTCCTGGGAGTCATGATTGGTGTGATAAATAGTTGATGAAAATATGATTTCTCATTCATATGACAATGTTAGACAACCATTGGACACTCAAGGTCTATGCTTGTTGACTGACCACCAGGAGTGACAGGCCCAAGAGGCGTTATGGATAGAGAACAAGTCTCTTTGAAAAACCAACTAGATTTTCCAGTGTGTGTGCTAGTTCACAAATGGGGTAATTCCAGAGGTGTATAATTTTATTAGAAAAAAGATTAATGGTAAATGTGAATCATAATGCCAAAAAATCAAGAACACTGTTAGAGTGGTGTTGCAATACAGGATAACTACTATGTAACACCCGAGACTTTTATGTTATATAAATCAGAAAAGGAATCTTTTTCTACACAACACTTGCTTGGCTTTCTTTACACGAAATCGTGACCTTCCTCGATAGCTTGCGTCGTACGCAATACCGAGTTTCACTAAACAACGATATGCTATTAAAATATTATTAAAACTAGCCGTTATGAATAGTAATAACCACTTTTTGAAATTTTGTGAATTTTATTTTTCAAAATGGAATTCCTTTTTGGATTCGGAATACCGAAATTATCCTAGGGTGAAATTTTGGTATTTTTCTGAAAACATTCAATTTTTGATGAATAGTGAAACCACTAAGTGGTAGGTTAAAAACTGAATTTTTCATAAAACTTAATTTTACCGCTTCTGTGAATGGAATTTCGAAAATCCGACAGACACGGTTGATATCAGTAAGTAAAATGTGGTTCAATGAGATAAAAATAATTTTTTGGTGAATAGTAACTTTTTACTTTTTTTACCGCGGTTAATTGTAAATAGAGTAACTAAGGGTGAATATGATATTACTATTACCCTAAAACATGTCCTAATTCTATTGGATAAGTGTAATTCGACCAAAAACAACCTTATGAATATAATATGACCATTTAGGTCCACTTGGATTAGATTATGACATTTAATACTATTTTATTTAATGAATAGTTAAAATAGTTAAAATCAAAGTTTAATAACTAAAACATTTTTAATATGGGGTTATACATAATATAAATTCGACTATAAATATTCATTAGAAAGATAAAACGCTTTCCAACATAATGGTATTTTATTTGTAATTTTTAAACATTAAATAATTTAATTTATTTATGACACAATGATGATGCAGTAATTATCTTATTAATGAAATATTGACATAATTGATGTTATAAACACCAAAATAAATGTAATTTGAGACTTTTTATGAATCCCACTAATTTTATAGGTTAATATGACATTTTAGTATTGATTTAATTAACTTTGTTTGAACTTATCATTCTGTTATGAATTTTACAAAAATCAATTACTAAATAGTGTCAAAATTGACATAAAATAGTTTTTAAAAAAAATATTATATTATTAATTGTTATTTTATTCCTAAAAATATATGGTTCGGCCAAATGACTTAGATAAGGTTATATATATTAATAATAAACAATTTGGGGTTCGTTTGACTTCATATAGTAAGTTTATTACCCTTATAGTGTAAGAACACAAGAAGACACGGTAAAAGTAAAATTATTTAACTTAATGTTAAATCTAAATGATAAGGTTAAAATAGGAACCTAAACTTTTCTAAATTCTATTTGATGAGAGTATTTCGACCCATACCCACCTTAGCTTCTAAATATATCAATTTGGAGCTATTTAAAACCGAACTTGACTTTATAATAAAATAATAGTTTTAGTTATTCCAAAGGTGCCCCTCTCCTCCCTTATAAAAGGGCACCTCCTCCCTCTCTTCCTCACACCACTTTGAGCCTTCAAGCTCGGCCAAACCCTGCCAATTTCTCCTCTCCACTTCCCTATAGACATACTAGAGGTCCTGGTCTTCTTCAAAGACCAATTTTAGTGCCCTAAAAGAAGGTCTCAAAGAAGCACTTCAAAGAAGAGGTTATGTCTGTTACCAATTCTTTCATATTTATTTCTTCTTCCACTTATTCTTCTTTAGTCGTTTCATTATGAAGTAATAACATCAGTATCACTCATATACTGATATGTTATTATAAGTATGAAACAACCCTATTTCGCCATCTATCAATCCTACAGAAAAAAAAATCATCGCGTGTGCGTACGTACGGAATACCGTCTCCACGCCGTGGTGTAATCTATTTTCCACCACCACCTTACTTGGATGGGTATAATGGTGTAAATAATGACCATATATGACTATTATAAAGTGATATTGATTCTAAAATAGTATAAATATACTCCAATACAATTCCACGATCATAGGAATGATATCATCACTCGTGTGTACGTACGGAATACCATCTCCATGATGTGATGCGACTCGTTCTACATGATCTTCATTTCATAATGATTATATAAATGAATTGAATGAATGAATATGATATATATTACAGTAATAACATTCTGGAAATGAGGTATCTATAACCTAAAGAGAAGAATAAGAATTTATTCGACAAAACACGCATAAGAACAAAAAGTTATAAACACCCAAATAACAAGTAGCAATGAAATATTACTACTAAGAAGCTAAGAATATGACCATATATGATATCATAAAAATAAGTATGATTCTGTAATAAGTCAATAACATTATTTAAATCATTGTACAGGTGGTTCGGACACTTACAAAGCAAGTCGGACCTAAGGTAAGGGAAATATCACAATCTCATTTTTATCCGAGATTGTTTATACTTTAGTATTTACTGGGGTGTATTTTATCATCCACATCCATGTTTCCTCAATATGTAATATTATTTCAATCCACCTAAAATTGTTTAAATCCATTTTTACCCTTTGGTGAGTTTATAGTAAAAGATATGAAAGGAATCTTTTGTCCACTAAGATATTCTTGGAAATGAGTCTTGACTAACAAGAAATGATTCTCTATGATTATGTGTGTATGCCACAAAGTTTCATGTTTTAAGTTATGATTATTGTGATTACATTTCACTACCATGATTTATCCCATGTTATGAAATTATGATCTCTTTTTAAGGTTAAGATTTCCAAAAGTTATGTTCTTGTGTATATGATGTGATTGACATTTCTTTTGTTTACACTTACTGAGCATTTGAGCTCACCCTTTTGTATGTTTTCTTTCCCCAGGTCAGGAAGAAGTTTATTAAGTAAGATATGCCAAAAGGGACTATAGATATGATGAAATAAATGGGAGATAGTGTAGACGCTTTATGAACCAGTTGTTTATGTTTCCCAGTTTCTAAATACACTATACCTATATGGTCCTTTTGTGGTTTTGTTATATGTTATAATAAGTATGCTTTAATTTTGAAGTATTAACAATGTATGTAAAGTATGGGTCGTTATATTTGGTATCAGAGGAAAGGTATAGTCAACCTTTGGAAACTAGGATGTGAAAGCCTTAGTAAGAACCCTAAGGATAAGTCTAAGCATAGAACCCCATCTTAGTGTTTTAGAAATGGCCATGAATAACCTAGGATAAGACCTTAAGTGTGAAATTTTATTCTTGATTATGTGGTTTTCCTATTATAATTAGTGTTGCTAACACTATTCCTCTTGGTTTTAGTCAATGACTGGAACCCAAAGGAACCGTGTTAATGCGGAATGCGACGGGCAATGCAATGACTGTCCCCCTGAGCAACCAAACGTTATGGAAGCTGGAATGCAAAACCTTGTAGCCATGCTCACACAACTTTCTCAATCTATGAATCATGCAGGACTTCCAAACGAGCAAAGGAAGGAGCAATATTCTGTTGAATCCTTCATGAGGCAGCGTCCACCTTCTTTCATCGGGTCTACTAATCCATTAGTTTCTGAACAGTGGATTAGTACCATTGAAAATATATTTTCAGTTCTTCAATGTTCTGAACATGATAAAGTCATCCTAGTAGTGTATCGTTTGGAAGGAGATGCTGATCAATGGTGGAATCTTATTAAGAATACGAGGCAAAGGGATGAAATTGAGTCCATGGAATGGGACGAGTTCAAGAACTTATTTTTCAATAAGTACTTCCCTCGTATTCTCTGAACAAAGATGGAGAAAGAGTTTCTTGAACTAAAGCAAAAGGATGATGAATCTATTGGTACCTATGAAGCAAATTTTACAAGACTTGTAAGGTACGCTTCTGGTATTATTATCCAACCTTAGAGTAAGATCGATCAATTCTTTAGTGGCTTAAAACCAAGTCTTCGAAGGGCGTTAGACATAAGGGACTTCAATAGCTATGAGGAAATCGTTCGATGTGCTCTCAAAGTCGAGATGGATATTGGAGTAACCCATCAGTCATATGGGTTTGACAAGAAGAGGAAAATGGAATTCAAAGGAAAATCTAAAGAGCACACTGAAAAGAAGATGAGCTTTCCCTTATGATCAAAGTGTGGAAAGAAACATGGAGGGAGTTGTCTTAAAGGGACAAGTAAATGTTTCAAATGTGGAAAGGAAGGTCATCGGGCATTTGAATGCCGCGATGATGGGAAGAAGATGTATAATGATGCAAACAAAGGAAGGGATACAGAGAATGAACCTACTACACTTCAATGTTTCAAGTGCATGGAGATGGGGAATTATGCCAATAAATGCCCTAATCCAAGGGTTGATGATGATGGTCGACGTCAACAAACTCTTAAGGCTAAAGACAAGGGAAAGTCACATGAAATTTCTATCAGCGATGTGGAGTACGATAACGATGTGGTGAAAGGTACACTTACCATCCACTCTAAAGTAGCAAATGTTTTATTTGATTCTGGATCCACCCACTCTTTTATTTCGGAAGAATTTTCTAAGGGTATCACCGTATTACCTCAACAATTAGATGTTGAGTAAGCTGTGACAACACCTAATGGCACAACAGTCGCATAAAAAGTTTATAATTATTCTCCGATCGAAGTTTGTGGGAAAGTGCTTCCTGCAAATCTTGTGATCCTTCCTATAGTGGAATTTGATGTGATTCTTGGAATGGATTGGCTTTCTTTATATGGAGCTCATATCAATTGCCAAATAAGGGAAGTCACATTTCATATTCCAGATCAATCTATGATCGTCTATCAATGCAAGGATGAACATAACCTTCCAGTGGAAATTTATTCTATCTTATGGGTCTTGATTCCACTAAATGAAGGTTATTTATCTCAAATGGTTTGTGAGAAACTCATGATTAAGAATATGCCCATTGTACGGGAGTTTGATGATGTCTTTCCGGAGGAATTACCAGGTCTTCCACCAAATCGTGAAGTTGAGTTTTCAATAGAACTCGTACCGGGTGCTTTGCCTATTTCAAAGACACCTTATAGAATGGCCCCAATTGAGTTGCAGGAATTGAAGAAGCAAATCCAAGAGAATCTTGATAAGGGATTCATACGCCCTAGTGCGTCACCTTGGGGAGCACATGTTCTATTTTTTAAGAAGAAAGATGGATCAATGATACTCTGTATTGATTATCGAAAACTTAACAAGATCACTATCAAGAACAAATATCCTCTCCCACGCATTGATGACTTATTTGACCAACTACGCGGAGCTCAATACTTTTCCAAGATTGATCTTCGTTCAGGGTATCATCAATTAAGGGTCAAAAGGGAGGATATACCAAAGACGGCTTTCCGTACAAGGTATGGACACTATGAATTTATAGTGATGCCATTTTGTCTTACTAATGCCCCTTCTATCTTCATGGATCTGATGAATAGAGTCTTTAGAGACTATCTTGATCAATTTGTGGTAGTCTTTATAGACGATATTCTTGTCTATTCAAAGAGCAAGGAAGAACATGAAGATCACTTGAGAATTATATTGAAGACCCTGAGAAAGGAAAATCTTTATGCCAAATTTACCAAGTGTGAATTTTGGCTTCAAAAAGTTGCATTTTTGGGTCACATAATCTCAAAAGAGGGGATATCTGTGGATCCAGCAAAAACAGAGGTTATCGAAAGATGGTCGAGACCAACAACAGTAACTGAGATCTGAAGTTTTCTTGGTTTGGCTGGATATTATCGACGTTTTATGAAAGATTTTTCACGATTATCTAATCCACTCACCAATTTGACTCGAAAAGGAGTTAAGTTTGTCTGGACGGAAGAATGTGAAGAAAATTTCAAGGAGTTGAAAAAAAGGTTATCTAGTGCACCTGTGCTCACACTGCCTTATAGTGGAGAAAGGTTTGTGATCTATAGTGATGCATCCAAGATGGGATTAGGGTGTGTTCTTATGCAAAATGATATGGTGATAGCTTATGCCTCACGACAGTTGAAAATCCATGAGCAAAATTACCCAACACATGATTTGGAGTTAGCTGCGGTAATCTTTGCATTAAAGATTTGGAGGCATTACCTTTATGGTGAAAAGTGTGATATTTATACTAATCATAAAAGTTTAAAGTATATTTTCACACAAAAGGAGCTGAATATGCGTCAAAGAAGATGGTTGGAGCTGATTAAGGATTACGACTGCTCAATCCATTACCACCCTGGGAAAGAAAACAAGGTGGCAGATGCATTAAGTCGACAAGACCATGCCAGTTTATCCGTGATGAGGATCACAAAAGATCCAATATTTATGGATTTACAAAGGATGGATCTTGGAATTATAATGGAAGGGGAAAAATCTTATCTTTATCAAATGAATGTTCAACCATCAATACATGTGAATATTAAAGAGGCACAGAAAGAAGATGTCGAGTTACAAAAGAAGGTGAGAAATATTCCTGAGTTCAACCTTGATTGTGATGGGATAATAAAGTTCAGGAATCGGGTTTGTGTTCCTCCCATCCCCGAATTAAAGAAGGAGCTGTTGGATGAAGCTCATAGTTCTTCATTCTCTATTCATCCTGGAAGCACGAAGATGTATAGGGACCTGAAAGAGTACTTCTGGTGGGATGGCATGAAAAGAGATGTTGCGGAATATGTCTCTTGATGCTTGGTTTGTCAACAAGTTAAAGCTGAGAGACAGAAGTCTAAGGGGATGTTACAACCATTACCCATACCCGAATGGAAATGGGAAAACATTACTATGGACTTTGTCACAGGACTTCCTAAAACATCCAAAGGCAATAATGCTATCTGGGTCATAGTTGATCATCTTACAAAGTCTGCACACTTCATTGCTATTAGAGAGGATTTCTCTTTGGATCAGCTTGCCAGGATATATGTAAAGGAAGTGGTAAGATTGCATGGAGTACCACTTTCTATTATATCTGATTGGGATCCGAGATTTACCTCGAAGTTCTGGCGAAGTCTTCAGCATACTCTGGATACAGAGTTGAGTTTCAGCACTACTTATCATCCTCAGACAGATGGTCAATCTGAAAGAACAATTCAAACCCTAGAAGATATGTTGAGAGCTTGCTCTATGGATTTCAAAGGAGGTTGGGATCAACACCTACCTTTGGTTGAATTTTCTTATAATAATAGCTTTCACTCCAATATTCAGATGGCTCCTTATGAAGCTCTCTATGGAAAGAAATGCAGGACTCCAACTTGCTGGGATAAAGTTGGGGAAATAAAGCTATTAGGACCTGATCTCGTTGATGAAATGGTAGAAAAAGGTCAGATCTATTCAACAACACATAAGAGCAGCTCAAATTCGACAGAAAAGTTATGCCGACAGCCGAAGAAAAGACCTAGAGTTTGAAGTGTGTGATAAAGTGTTCTTACGAATATCTCCCTGGAAGAGGGTTATGAGATTTGGAAAGAAGGGGAAGTTGAGCCCTAGATATATTGGTCCTTTAGAAATATTGGATCGTGTTGGGAAGGTAGCTTATAGATTGGCGCTTCCACCGAATCTCTCTCAAGTTCACGATGTGTTCCATGTATCTCTCCTGAGAATGTACATACCTGATCATTCACATGTACTCAAGTCAGAAGTTGTACCACTGGAGCAAGATCTTTCTTATGAAGAACAACCGATAGAGATTCTGGATCATAGCGAAAAAGTCCTACGAAACAAGACCACTCAATTGGTGAAAGTTTTATGGAGGAACCACCAATTAGAAGAAGCTACATGGGAGCTTGAGGATATGATGAGGGAGAGGTATCCTCATCTGTTTGTTACAAAGTGACGAATTTTGAGGGCGAAATTCATTTTAAGGGGGGTAGAATGTAACACCCGAGACTTTTATGTTATATAAATCAGAAAAGGAATCTTTTTCTAGACAACACTTGCTTGGCTTGCTTTACACGAAATTGCGACCTTCCTCGATAGCTTGCGTCGTACGCAATACCGAGTTTCACTAAACAACGATATGCTATTAAAATATTATTAAAACTAGCCGTTATGAATAGTAATAACCACTTTTTGAAATTTTGTGAATTTTATTTTTCAAAATGGAATTCATTTTTGGATTCGGAATACCGAAATTAGCCTAGGGTTAAATTTTGGTATTTTTCTGAAAACATTCAATTTTTGATGAATAGTGAAACCACTAAGTGGTAGGTTAAAAACTGAATTTTGCATAAAACTTAATTTTACCGCTTCTGTGAATGGAATTTCGAAAATCCGACAGACACGGTTGATATCAGTAATTAAAATGTGGTTCAATGAGATAAAAATAATTTTTTGGTGAATAGTAACTTTTTACTTTTTTTACCGCGGTTAATAGTAAATAGGGTAACTAAGGGTGAATATGATATTACTATTACCCTAACACATGTCCTAATTCTATTGGATAAGTGTAATTCAACCAAAAACAACCTTATGAATATTATATGACCATTTATGTCCACTTGGATTAGATTATGACATTTAATATTATTTTATTTAATGAATAGTTAAAATAGTTAAAATCAACGTTTAATAACTAAACAATTTGTAATATGGGGTTATACATAAGATAAATTCGACTATAAATATTCATTAGAAAGATAAAAATATTTCCTACATAATGGTATTTTATTTGTAATTTTTAAACATTAAATAATTTAATTTATTTATGACACAATGATGATGCAGTAATTATCTTATTAATGGATTATTGACATAATTGATGTTATAAACACCAAAATAAATTTAATTTGAGACTTTTTATGAATACCACTAATTTTATATGTTAATATGACATGTTAGTATTGATTTAATTAACTTTTTTCTAACTTATCATTCTGTTATGTTTTTTACAAAAATCAATTACTAAATAGTGTCAAAATTGACATAAAATAGTTTTTAAAACAAATATTATATTATTAATTGTTATTTTATTCCTAAAAATCTAAGGTTAGGCCAAATGACTTATATAAGGTTATATATATTAATAATAAACAATTTGGGGTTCGTTTGGCTTCTTATAGTAAGTTTATTAACCTTATAGTGTAAGAACACAAGAAGACACGGTAAAAGTAAAATTATTTAACTTAATGTTAAATCTAAATGATAAGGTTAAAATAGGAACCTAAACTTGTCTAAATTCTATTGTATGAGAGGATTTCGACCCATACCCACCTTAGCTTCTAAATATATCAATTTGGAGCTATTTAAAACCGAACTTGACTTTATAATAAAATAATAGTTTTAGTTATTCCAAAGGTGCCCATCTCCTCCCTTATAAAAGGGCACCACCTCCCTCTCTTCCTCACACCACTTTGAGCCTTCAAGATTGACCAAACCCTGCCAATTTCTCCTCTCCACTTCCCTATAGACATCCTAGAGGTCATGGTCTTCTTCAAAGACCCATTTTAGTGCCCTAAAAGAAGGTCTCAAATAAGCACTTCAAAGAAGAGGTAATGTCCGTTACCAATTCTTTCATATTTATTTCTTCTTACACATCTTCTTATTTAGTTGTTTCATTATGAAGTAATAACATCAGTATCACTCATATATGGATATGTTATTATAAGTATGAAACAACCCTATTTCACCATCTATCCATCCTACGGAAAAAGAAATCACCGCGCGTGCGTACGTACGGAATACCATCTCCACGCCGTGGTGTAATCTATTTTCCACCACCACCTTACTTGGATGGGTATAATGGTGTAAATAATGACCATATATGACTATTATAAAGTGATATTGATTCTGAAATAGTATATGTATACTCCAATACAATTCCAAGATCATAGGAACGATATCATCACTCGTGTGTACGTACGGAATACCGTCTCCACGATGTGATGCGACTCGTTCTACGTGATCTTCATTTCATAATGATTATATAAATAAATTGAATGAATGAATATGATATATATTACACTAATACCATTCTGTAAATGAGGTATCTATAACCTAAAGAGAATAATAATAATTTATTCGACAAAACACGTATAAGAACAAAAAGTTATAAACACCCAAATAACAAGTAGCAATTAAATATTACTACTAAGAAGCTAAAAATATGACCATATATGATATCATAAAAATAAGTATGATTCTGGATTAAGTCAATAACATTATTTCAATTATTATACAGGAGGTTCGGACACTTACAAAGCAAGTCGGACCTAAGGTAAGGGAAATATCACAATCTCATTTTTATCCGAGATTGTTTATACTTTAGTATTTACTGGGGTGTATTTTATCATCCACATCCATGTTTCCTCAATATGTAATATTATTCAAATCCACCTACAATAGTTTAAATCCATTTTTACCCTTTGGTGAGTTTATAGTAAAAGATATGAAAGGAATCTTTTGTCGTTTTTCGTACGAGGTACTTTTTGACTTTTCCGACAAAAGTACGAAGAATGATTTTTTTTAACTTATACGGCATGAATGGATTTTTAAAACATTATTTCCAAGAAGAATCCTTTACAAGTTTTTAAGTTTATTTTCAATCAACTTATTTTAGTTTAAAGTTGTATGACATGTTAAGAAAGGAAAAATGTTTTTGAATAAGAAAGGATATTTTCCTCAAGAATGGAGTTCAAGTGTTTTATCAAAATTATTTCCCATCTAAGATAATAAAGGGTTCTGTTTATATCCCTATTATTACATGGATTTGATTATGTTGTGATGGAAATATTTTTTATGAATTCCTTTATTTTATATGAATTGTTTTATGATGTCACGATGTTTAAGATTCCCATTTTTATTACATGAGTTATGCAATGATGTATGTTTTAAGATTTTGTGGCACACATAAGAATGCTATCATTATTAGATGGGTGGGACCTATATCTCCCTCCAATGCATTGGGTAAAGATTTTATATCTCATGAGATAGACATGGCTGAAACGGTAGGTTATACCGGTTCAGTGAAACGGGACTGAAATGAGGGTGACTCGGTTCATAAAGGGACTTTGTACACTAAGATAGTCTTGGCAATGAGTCTTGACTAACAATAAATGATTCTCTATGATTATGTGTGTATGCCACAAAGTTTCATGTTTTAAGTTATGATTATTGTGATTACATTTCACTGCCATGATTTATCCCATGTTATGAAATTATGATCTCTTTTGCAGGTTAAGATTTCCAAAAGTTATGTGCTTGTGTATACGATGTGATTGATATTTCTTTTGTTTACACTTACTGAGCATTTGAGCTCACCCTTTTGTATGTTTTCTTTCCCCAGGTCAGGAAGAAGGTTATTAAGTAAGATATGCCAAAAGGGACTATAGATATGATGAAATAAATGGGAGACAGTGTAGACGCTTTATGAACCAGTTGTTTATGTTTCCCAGTTTCTAAAGACACTATACCTATACGGTCCTTTCGTGGTTTTGTTATATGTTGTAATAAGTATGCTTCAATTTTGATGTATTAAAAATGTATGTAAAGTATGGGTCGTTATATACTAACCATGTTTAAAACCCAGCATCCATACCATTAGCCTAGAATGGGGATAAACAATGGAAGGTTAACTATTGACCATGTTTTAAACATAAAACCTATGTTATAATGTTTTCTAATGTTCTATGGGAATTGGACTTGGATGTTAGGTGAGCCATTTTTTCTAGACACCATTCCATTTGGGGGTCCCTTGATAGGTGGAAGAGGATGAGGGTCAGACAAAGGGCATGCGAAGCATAAAGATGAAGTGATGAAATATTCAAATGGATTAAAACACTCTTGTAATTACACCACCTTGTCTTAGATCACATTGGTGTGGTCATATAAATCTAATAAAAGGTCAAACATGTCTACTAGGGGAGAGTCATCTCAAATATCGAGTGATGGTTGAAGGACATGAGTAATGTGGTGGTGATCAACACCAAAATAAAGGGATTCATGGGGAAAATACTCAAATTTTTACGTCGTGCAATGGGGATGATAGACATGTATTTTAAAGTCATACAGTGAGAAGTTGGACATGAAGTTTAGAAATATATGGTGAAGATGATATTTCACATAGTTTAATGTTGTGTGATTGTGAATTGATTCCCAATAGTTTTACGTATTATATCCTAGACATGTGAATTGATATAAAGAATACCCATCCCAATGAAAAGGATACAATCATAGGTGGGTATCTCAGTTGGGTTTCTCTCTAAAGAGGCTTATGTGGAAAAAGGGATGTGTAGATGAATATGCACCTGGAAAAAAGAACCTAGGAAGATTTGAACACAATATATGGTTGTGATTCTTGGACCAAACGAAGATAGTGTATGGTCAAAATTCATAAACCATGTATCACTTCAAACAGATATGTGTAAGGCATAAAGTTGAAAAATATGACATGAATGGAGGGTCAGAGCGACCCTTTGCCAAACAACATTATTCTAAGAAGACTCACACAGATTATAAGTTGTGCTGCTAGGACTTAATATCCTAGTTTAAGGTAAAAGATTTCGGACTATGGGGACCCTGAAATGTTTGATGAGACAGTAGTAGTAGCCTATCATGAAAGGATATCATAGGAGGTATTGTTCCATGTGAGACATAAGGGGAAATATTAACATATTTAAGGTCATAAGGATTAACCCATGGCTTTTATTTTAAGGTCATAAGGCTTAGACGGTGAGGTTGAGCATCTCAAAAGGATATGTTTAGTGTAGAGGAGGGACAAAACCAACTGAATGGAGGTCCAAAGAGGCCCACCATTACACAACACATTCCTTGGATGAATCCTAAATAGTTTAAATTCATGATGATTGGACTTGGAATTATAGTTTAAATTCATATAGTTTAGACCATTGAGGTATGCTCGTGTTTCTCAACCATGCTTGAGGAAAATCACAAGTTACTTCTAAGATCACAATATCCATGCTTGGTGTGATAAATAAGCAGTGGTATGGAGTTATAATTTTCGGTAGGGGAGAATAAAATTGTAGGAAGAAGTGGATGGAAATACTATTAGGGTGATTTTGGATTCCTAGACCTAGATAGTGATATAGGGTAATAACCAATAGATATGTAAAGATCGTTGACCTTGTTTGAAACACATGTTTTAACCCACATTGGTTAGGGATTAAGAAAAAAATGTAAGATTGACCATTGACCAAGATCAAAACATAGGAACAACGATTTACTTCTAAAGATACCTCATGTAATGATCCCAATATAGTAGACGAGCTAGTGTGTAATGAGACCATTACATATAGGAATCTTGTCTATATTGGAGGATGATGGTTATCCAAATCGAGGAAAGCACATACTGGTGGAGGCATGGTGTGGTATGAGACCAATTTTAGTATAGTGACATCCGATTACTTGAGAGTATCAGATCATATCATATTATGAGTCATCCTGATTCTATATGAGGTAAGGTGTGGTTCATCTCATATTACTTATACGATGCATCTCGATTTTAGATGGGGTAGATTTCTATCCCATACTTACCATATGAGGCATCCCTATTTCAGATGGGGTAAATCTGTAGTTTCACATTGTACACTAAGGACATTGGAATTGGTATTTTAAAGATATACCGCACAAAATATTTCTTCTAAAAGTTTAAATTTAAAGGTAATATACTAGGGAAATCACTAGTTTAAGGTCACATATATTTTTCCATAAGGGAATGGGTGTCCCAAGAAGGCTTTCATGGTATAGATGACTGATAACCTAATGTTAATGGGGGGAAGAGGGAGTTTCTCCCACATAAGATTTAGAAAAATAATACCTTAGGCTATAATTGTGACATTTGGGAAGGAAGAACCCCTAAATGAGTTGATGAAAGGGATGGTCCCAGGATAAAACATTCAAGCATCACTATATATCCCATAAGTATGAGAATCAATCTATACATAGTTCTGATATGAATTGTGGTAAGGGAACTTTTCCTAAAGGGGGGATGCCATGTAAAAAAATATAGTAACTCTTCTTATATGGGAATATGAGGCATCTTGAGTTTATAAAAATTAAATTTACAGTTTAAAAATATATTTTGAGGTTTTTTGGAATTTATTCCTACCATATTTCACATATGACGAATATCAATTTGATATGGGGTAATAATCATCTCTCATTGAGAGGAGGTATCATGATTTCAAATGGTGTAAGATCACAGTTTAAGATCATGTGTCAAAGACATTCGTAGGTCTTATGCACTAATATTCACATTATTTTATTCCTCATATTAGGCTATGAGGTAATTTCATCTCACTAATAGGTTAATGTATAACTTGGAGCTTATACTAAGAAATGCGGCACTTGGGAGCATTTTAGTATGATAACACCATATATAATGGGTTGTCTTGTGGTGAATCTGTGGATGGCCCCAAAGGAAAAAATTATAGGCATCACTACATATCCATGGGGATGATAATCAAGCCGTACATATTTCTGGAATAATTTTGGAGGCATATTATTCACAAAAGATGATTAAAATCATGCGAATGAGGGGTGGATGCACATAGTTTGGAGTTATAATTCATGGACCCTGGAAAATCTGTTTAAATTCATGATTCTTGGAATATTTAGGTGATGTTTTTCTAAGGGTATATTTATGGTGAAAAAAAGATAAAACTCAACATGAATTGATAAAAAGGAGGATCACGTACAACAAAAATAATAAGAAACAAACAGAATACAGTTTCAATTCCTAATACATAGATAGTGGAAAACATTTTAAAGTCATGTCACATAGACTAGTTCAATGTTGGTCTCAATGGTACCTATGTGGCACGAAAGAGGTAAAACTCAATATGACTGGATCCAAATAGTCTTGCATTCCACACATACACCTTGATAATAACTGAACAAAATTTAAGGTCAAAATTCTTAGATTATGACTCAAGACAAGGGGTCGAATGATGGATAAATTTGTGTACTAGCCCAAATATGAGATTCTTGGGAATCACTATATATCCCATGATTATTAGAATCAAGACACACATAGTTTTGGAAAACCTTGTGGTAGGATACTGACACTAGTGGGTGGAATCCACTCTAGTGAGGAAATTAAGGCATCCTATGGTTGTCATGAGGAGTCCCATGTTCAGGGCTTGGGGTAAAATTTATTGAACATCCCATACTAATCATATGAGTAATCTCAATTTTGGATAGTGTAAACATCAATTCTTTTTAAGAGGAATCTCAGTTTTGTATGGGGTAACAATCTCAGTTTAATGTTGTGTATTGAGGATAATAGGATTTGTAGTCTAAAGTCAGGAAAATTAGACTATATGTTCTGAAAATAGTTTATGTTCATAATTCACAAACCTATTTCATATATTTTAGAGTCATTATTCTTGGAATTTAGTGTGGCTATTAGTTTAAGCTCTTAAATCTCAGTCTATTAGGTTAGTATCCCATATAGATATGGGTAGTGTGGTGGAGTTATAAACCTAGCATGAATGAAGACCAAGGAGTTCCAAAACTATGCAACACATTCCTAAGAATTATTTCACATTTTTTAAATTCATGATGCTTGGAATACGAGTGTATTACGTGAAGTAATGTTCAAGAATCTTAGCCTTAGTGGGATGTGTGAAAATATCTTCTTCTATAGTGATCAAAGAGTATGCTATATTGGAATAAACATTATGATTGATGTAAGTACCTTCCCACTTTGGATCTAACTTTGGTGGATTCTCTTCGGCTATATTTTATGTTCTAAGATCCAAAGTTTTGTTACCTTATAGAAAGGATCATAGGTGAACATTTTTGTTCAATGCTCTCAGAACCCTATTCTAGTGCCTCTCTAGATTGTGAAAGGCCTGAATCTTGTTATCTTCAAGGTCTTCCAACTCAGCAAGATTGAATTTTTCCATTTTTTTAGTGATTCTGGTCATTGAAAGCTAATTAGAGTGATGAGAACTGAACCTCGATGGGTAGAAATACCTCAGTTCTATACACCAAAGAATATGGATTCACCAATATAGAATTCCAAGTCATCATTTGGTAGGCACAAAGAGCATTGGGAGATTTTCCATCCAACTATTCTTGTCTTGTCCCACCATTTTCTGCAGAATAATAAATAGTGTATTTCTGAATGCCTCAATCTATATATTTTCTAGGCATCTTAGAAGGAAGTATATTTAGATCGATTGTTGTTCTGAACGTACAATTTCTTAACATTCTAAATTTGGTGCCATTTTTTTGTGAAAATTGTGTTAATAACTTTGAATTGGTTAATGATGTGGGATCTCATGAATACGGTCAAGGATTGGTCGATGAATTCCTTGAAGGGAATTACTTATACCCACTTGGGGAAAAATCTATCATAGTCAAAATGAACCTACATTGACAAGATATCACTGGCGTGTATGGTTCCAAAAAATCGAATCCCTATAATAAAAAGGACCAAGAATACTTGGTGGTTTATAGGAGCCTCAGCAGTTGGTGCACAAAGTTATCATAGACTAGACATTCATGACACCCCTTTTAAAACTCAATTCATTCATTGGACATTGTGGGCCAAAAATATCCCAACCTATGAATATGGTGGGAGAGATTCAATCCTACCAAAAGGGAGCTATAGGAACCAGTGTGGAAAACCAACATAACCTAAGTAATTAAATCTCCTTGGATGAAATAGAAGATAATTCCAACAAATCCATGTCTATAGAGTGTCTGCTTAAGGTTATCTTTTCTCTGGAGGTTAAACTATGTTGCACATTGAGGGGCTCTCTTATGCTCGGCCTGGTTTGGTTGGAGAATACCGCATTGGAGATACTCAACAAAAGGAGTTTTCTAATCAGAGTTCTCCTAGACTATAGGGAAACCCTAGGGTCCTAATGAAGAAGAACTAGTAGCCATATGGTTCACCTATATCCTATCATTATAATTTAAAATGATGGGTGTGATGACCCACCATTGCTCAACTTGAATTTGAAGGTCATCCTAGTATGGTTCTTGAAGTGACACGACTAGGATTTCCAAGTCATTGGTGGGACTATTCCATGACAGAGGAACATGAGTCACCTTGGTATGTGTAGAAAACTAGTCCATCAAGAGATGAGTGAACTCCATTAGGGGTATGAGCTCTGTTTTTCTGACGATATAGTCACCATTGATCTTATTGATGACTTAATTGGAATCTCCCTTCACATAAAATAGGGGGAAATCAATATTGAGGGCCATATTAAGACCAATAATGAGATCCTAATACTTTCCCTAATTGTAGTTGAAGACATCCAAATGTAGGAATTAATATGGAAAAATAGCTTGTGGAAGGGTGGTGAAGATGATCCTCGGACCCACTCTATTGAGCTCCAGATCATTGAGCCTTCTACCGGTCAGGCTTTAGGAGGCACCGTCAAAATGAATCTTTTAGCACAAAATTTTATGATCCACTGAAAGGATAGCCTCATCTATGAAATCAACATATAGGGGATGGGTAGCCAAAAATTATTCCAATTCCTGACCCTTGCCAAATTTCTACAGAAATAATATGATATCAGAATACTGAAGGATCACTACCCATAATACCAATCATCCCATCAAAATGGGGTGATTTAGGATATACTTCAGTGTTTTTACTTAAGACACTATATATATCTCATGATGTTATATATAGTGTCGTAACATCTCCACTGTGAAAACCAGTGTGACACAGCTCTTCTCTATAGGGAAGTATCTGGTCTCCATGTCAAGGTGAATGTGGCTGATATGCATAAACTATTTTCTATTACCTCATTTTTATTCTGAGAGATAAGTATGTTGGGTGACAATTCCAGGGAAGTCACAAAAAATACTAGAGGCTCCACCTAAATAGGTAGCATTAGAATCAAAGTTTACAGTAGATACTACTTAATTTCTTCAAACAAGGACTGGAATTCCACATCCCACTCATAGGTGGTGACTTTATTCATGATCATTGATAATGGATTACAATTATGTTCTATATTTGTGATGAATCAAAATATATAGGTTAAGTGGACTTAGAGTCCCCGCATCTTCCAAAGGTTTCTCAGGGGAGGAATCTAAATAATGGATTTGACCTTCTCTAGGACAATCTCAATTCCTTTGTATCTTACAAAGAATATGAGAAACATCCCCTAGGTAACCCCAAATTCAAACTTAAAGGGTTTCATCAAAAAATTATAGGATCATAGGAATATGAATAGTTTCCCAAGTTCACTAAGATGGTATTGACGCTTGTAGTATTTGACCTCCAGGTCATCCACAAAGTATTCCACTAAAATCCTGAGAATTGGTTTGAATATGTGGTGCATGACTTACTGATAATTGGATCCTTATTTATTAAAGTTAAAGGGAATCACTTGATAGTATAAGGTCCATTAGGGAACCATAAAGGTGGTGGAATTATTACCCTCTAGGTCCATCTGTACCCAGTTGTACTCGGAGTATCCATCTATAAAATAGAGACCATGGAACCCAGATGTAGCATCAATCAGTAACTCTATCACTAGAACGGGAAATAATACTTTGTAAAAATGTATTTAAGGTCTCAGAAGTCAATACAGAAATTGATTTTCCTATTCTTCTTCCTAACTGAGATGATTTTAGCTATACAATTAGGCTATTACACTTCCCTAATGAAGTTTTCTTTGATAATCTTGTCAACCTTAGAGTTAGGACAACATTGTGTTTTGGTTTTATTTTTTTCAATTAATCTATATGAATAATATGATATTGAATAAGAGTGAAGTGAGTTAACAACTTACTTGATGAAAATATGGTGTAAATATGGAAGAAAGGGGGTATAATAATTAGAATATTAGACTCACTATCATAATCAGACCATTGGATGTAAAATTATTAAGAATTTATATCATTTTTTGAAGATGTTATAAAAGACAAAAGGTTCATTAGACTCTTTGGGGTTCCGAACTGGAGTTCAAATTGTAATGAGGAACTATATCAGAGTTGGATTGGATCTGATGATAATTTTCTAATGATTTTTTATTTGGTAATTTCTCAAAAAACATAAGTTGTTTAAAGAACATGTGATGCAAGAGTTATGAAGGAAAATGAGGGAACAAGTTCTATAAATCGTATTGATGTTTTGTTGGAAAGAGAGAAGTTGTTGGAAGAATGGGAATTTATAATAATTTCCATTAAAATTTTGATGATTCTATACTGTTCTTCAAAATTCTAATAGTCTGAAAGGAATTCATGATTAAAAAATAATGTTTTTAGAATAAGTAAGTTGCTGAAGTAAAAGTTTTATCATTTAAGTTCATCGGTGTGAGAACACCAGACAAAGAATTATTTTAATGGATGGGAAGGTGTTTTTGAAATGTAAGAAGATGTAGATGATAGTTTTCTGTCAGATAAATAAGTCACAAGAAAAAAATATTTGAATAAAGGAGCTAATGAATGATTACATCATAATCAGGAATGAAAAGAAGTGTGTACTAACACTATTCAATTGGACGTCGTGTGCCACCAGTTACTAGAGAATTCCTAACACTGATCATCAGACATAGTGAAGTTTACAAGAAATAATCATAGAAAGAATGGTTTTTATTGGGAATTATTGGGACAAATGAAAAGGAAGTGAAGATTTTTGGGACCAATGAATATAAGAAATATAGAGACCGATCAAAAATGTAGTCAACCATTTTCATCTCATTGAGTTGTTTTTTTTTCCTAGCAAGTGGTTCAAATGAAATAATAAATTGGGTGTGTTGTTTTCAATGGGTTCAATAGTCATGGTACCAAATTTTGTGTCTATAATCATACTAGATATAACACTAAATCATTAGAAGAAGATAGTGACTGATCTATTAGGCATAAACTGACACTGGTTACTTCAATCAATGCAGGGTCATCGGTCTGAAGAACATAAGAAAATAAGAACTCTTTAATATATATATATATAAGTATTATTAAATAATGTATTGATGTTTGAATAGATTGGAAGAATTGATTACTAATGTGGATCGAAGAAATTCTGATATTTTGATAAGGATGTTTAGATTTGTTTTATCAATTGGTGTGGAGAAACGTAATGATGAATCTGCTACTTCAAATATTCTTCATGCTAATAAAGAAATAGGAATGACAGTAATAATCATAATAAATAATGATAAGGAAGGGTTTAATGAGCTAAAGTCATAAGAAAATATGAGAAGGTTTGGTAAGAAGGTATAAGAGTTGAGATTCACTGGGGAAGTCAAACATGTATATGAGATTTAAGGAAAATTCATGTTTCAAGAAATTTGTATCAGCGAAAAAAATTCAAAATCCCAGCTGAACCATAATTTTCTTGCCTATAAATAGTGGGTAGTACATTTTACTTTATGATGATAGTAATGTTCATGGGTTAAGAGATAATAAGGTGAGAGTACTAAAATTTTGTAGATATAAGGACATTACAAATTAAGAATTACTGGGGAAGGTTTCTGGATAGAAGAAGAAGAAGAAGAAAGATGGTATTTATTCATCAAACCAAAATGAGAAATCAGATTGGGATTTCCTAAATAAGGTAGAAATGGTTTTATATTATTTCAATGGTATTCTGGAAGAGTTACTTTTCGTACTGAAAAACCAAACATATGATTGGACTAGGAAATCGAACAAAGTATCACTACAAAGTCCAAAGAAGTTATTACCTGCACTAGGGTGAGAAAGTGAAGAATTGTTTTGAAATATTAGATTTTTTGATGTTGATCAAAAAGTAGAGTAACATGGTTGGAATATATTGGTGACGGTTTCTTAACTTGTTACACAAAATTTAATTACATCATTTTGTAATACTTGAAGCACATGCACTATTGTATTGAACATAGTGTTACACATGTGTAAGGTAATGTACAACTTATTGTATCCACACAAAAGGATTGTTTTCTAATGGACTTTGTGGTACTAGATTGTTTCCGAACCATACCAGGGATGTAGATAATCTTATTGAGTAGCGAACCTTTTAAATTTTGGTGTTCTTGTGGATGTGCAGTAGTTTTGTTTTCATAAATGTGATCAATATTAACCTGGATCTGAAGGTTATTTCAAAATAAAGAAAACTTAAAAGATAAAGATATCACTAATTAACCCCCCTCCCTCACCCAATGATACATTGATCCTGGATGGGTACAATCAAGTGGTATTAGAGTGAATTTCCTTTCATTTACTATTTACTAAATTTTTTGAAGATGAATTTGTTTTGAAAAATGTGACTTGTGTGAACAGTAAGGGGATTCTAAACCTAAATGATATGAATTATCATATCTGGAAAGATACAGTGCTACCATATCTTATGTATTTTGGGTATGATGTTTCTAAATATGCTACAGATATTTTCCCCCTTGTGTTAACAATTCTCATTTTACAGCTGTTGGTAAGGACAATCTTGAGAATAACGGAAGAGATAAATATGATTTTCTCTCATGACATTATGAAAGTGAGCTTCTAGGAATAAAGGGTGTTTCTAGTGCCAAAGTTATCTAGGATAACCTAAAGAACATTTATGAATGAAATACAAAATTACACAAGGAAAAGTTACAAATCTATAAATTGAAGTATGAAGATATAAATATGGGTGAGTATGAACTAGTTGGTGACTTTTTTACCCATGTAAATGACATTTTTAGCACAATTATATGTCTTGGAGAAATTTTAGAAGATTCTTCTATTTTTTGAAAACATCTTGATAGTGCTTCCTAACAAATTTTATGACAAAGTTTCCTTACAGAAATATAGAGACCGTAAAACATTATATCTTAATGATTTTCAAAGTACACTCATTACTTATGAAATGATAAGGGAGAAAGTTATGAAAATAAAATCAAAACTTAATTGAGAAATATTATTCAAAGATTCCATAAAGTAAAATCCTAAAGATATTCCTAAATAATATGGAGATAGATATTCTGATTCCAAAAAATGAGGTATGTAAAAATCTTGATGAAATTTTATCCTTATTTTTTAATAATGTAATAAGATTTACATGAAATTTTCAAGGGAAACTTCCCTCAAAGAAATTTAGATGTAGACCCATTGGGAAATTTGTTTCCAATTTTCCTCAAATAGGTGATGGAGAAAATATTAATGAAGAATAAAGTGATGAATAAAAAAGGGGAGAAATAATATCTTCAAAGAAATAGGGTGATAAAGAAAAATCCTTTTCGAAGGGGAAAGATAATAAGTTCTATAAAAAAGAAGAATATTTTTATCTAAGAATGATGATGGTGAAATAGTAAACTAAAAATATTATTAATGTTGTTGAACAAAACACTTTTATCTCAAAAGTTAATGTGGAAATGTTTTCCATAAGTGAAAAAAATTGGTCTGAATAATAATAATAATAATAATAAGAAGTGACTCAGTTGGAATTTCATCTAAAGGAAGAGTTGAAATAATTTCTAAGAGATATTTGAAGGTTTGAGAAATAAATGAAGAAATAGAAAAATTAATATTCCTTAAAAAAACAACAATATTTTCTTATTGAGAAAGTTAATTTGTTGTAAGAGTCTGTTGAATTTAATAAAAATGTTAAGAAATAAAAGAGTCAAAATAAACATCTGAAATTTAAGTTGAAGGAAAAAAAGAAGAAGAGTTGGAAATTTTCTAACAAATAATTTCTAAATTTGAGCAGAAGGTTAAAATTTTCAAGAATTATATTTCTGATGTTGGTGAAATTTCTAAAAAGGTCGAACATGAGAAGGATAAAAATTTACCTTCAAATTTTAAAAATAAATATGAAATTGTTTCTGGGAAGAAGAAAACTGGGAAGTTTATGTATGTGGCCAAAACAAACAAAGTGGAGGAGGAAGATGTTTCTAGGAATCCTAAGTCTGAAGAAGTTATTATTACTTCTAGTTATAATAAGGATGAAAATAAAATAGAGTAGAATAAGAATGTTTTGGTTGATAACATAAAGGTTGGTGGTCAACAAAGTTTTGATAATAAATATAATAAGGTTTCTGAGAAACATACTCATAACTCCAAGTAGTATGGAAGTTACATAGAAAAATATTAAGTCTATAGATACTGTTGGTATTTAGGTGGATTCAAAATTATTGAAAATATGTTTTGGTTTAACCAAAATATTACCACTATTACACAAATTACAGAAGACAAAAATTGATGGGGAGTCAATCCTTTCATAGGATGAATTTGGAGAAGGGGGTTTTGAAATTTTAAAAAAACAAACATGTTGAATCCATAAAGAAAGAGTGCTCGATTATATGTCCAGAACAAGTTGACATGGTTAGAAAGTTATAAGAAGAACAAAAATCTTCATAACAAATGGGGAAGAAAAATATTTGTGAATATGTGGGAAAATTGGATAATAATATATTGGTATATTTTGAGGTGAAGAATATGAAAAGATACAATAAATGTGAGAAAAATATTCATGAAACTAAAATTTATTTGAAAATATTTCTAATCCAAGAGGAAGGCATCAAAAGGATGTTACAAATTAATTTTAACAAATATGTTACTAAATTTGAATATAATTTTACATCCTCATTGTAAGAATATATAGATGAGAAGAAAGATTTTAAAAACATGATAAGGATGAACAGAAGGAAGAAAACATATCCAATGAAAAATCTAAGAAAAAGAAGAAAATGTCAAGACAAATAGAGAAATCTCAGTTCGGTTTTTTCTTCTAAGGAATAATTCAAGTACCTCCTTATTCCAAAAATTTATTTTATATTTGAAAAAATTTGCAATGAATTGAATTAGTTAAAATAAGGAAGCTAATATTATTGAGTCTCTTACTCTTATTATGAATAAAATTAATAATTCTAATAAAAATAAGTTTCTTGGAAAGGTTTGTTTTTACACTTGGATATTCTGATATGTTTTGGAGATGGATGTAATTACTCTTATCTTAAACAAATCTTCTAAGGTCCACCCCAAATATGATAATACTGAAAGGAACATTCAAAGGTGATACATAAAAGTTGTTATGTGGAAAACATTGATAACCTTGATTATAAACTATTGTTTTCTACATTGGTTTTTATCAAGTAGAATTAGAGTTGCTTAATTAAAGTCTCTTTTTTAAGAAACTCATGTGATACTTACGTTTTCTAGATAAAGAGTTTCAAAATTTTGAGATTAATAAAACTAATCATGATTGGTCCCCTTAAATTTGATTGTCAATGAGGGGGAGAAATAAGAAAAGGGGGTAAAGAAAATAATGTGTAGAATACATATAGGGGAGAATAAATGGAATCGAGAAAAGAATCCAAAAATATTATTATGATATAATAAATTTGGTGTTGACAACAAACACAAAGGGGGAGATTGTTATAACCAAGTTTTGTTTTGGTTGTATTTTTTTCAATAGATAAATATGTGTAATATGTTGTTGAAGAAAGGTGAAGTGAATAAACAACTTACTTGATGAGAAACATGTGGAAATATGGAAGAAATAGGGTATAGTAATCAGAATATCGAACTCACCATCATAATCGGATCATCAGAAAACAAGATTAATAAATTCTATCAATTTATGAAGATGTTCTGAGAGAGAAAAGGTTCATCAGACTCACCTTGGTTATGGACTAGAGTTTTTATCATAATAATAATTTTTATTAGAGTTGTATTGAATCCGATGAAAATCTGAAAATTCTTTGTTACTTAATATGTTCTCAAAATCATAAGTTGTTTTAAGAACTTGTGATGAAATCCTTATGAAGAAAAGAGGTAGAACAAGTGCTTCTAATCGTATTGAGGTTTTTCTAGAAAGAAATAAGACTTTTAATAATGTGAAGTTACAATACTTTCCATTCAAAGTCATAAAATACTATGTTGATCTTAAATTTTATTACAGTCATGATGGAAGTCATGATTAGGATATGAATTTTGTAGAAGAAGGAAGGTGATGAAGTCTAATCTTTATTATCTCAGTTCAATGGTGTGATAACACCAAACATATAATTGTTTTGAAGTTTGGGAAGGATTGTTTGAAATTTTAGAAGATGAAGATGCTAGTTTTCAGTCAGAAAAATAATCCTGAAGAAATAAATATTCCAAGAAAGGAGTTGATGAATGATTACTTCATAATTAGGAATGAAAATATGTAGTTTCTAATAGTTTTCCATAACATGCTGACACTAATTTATTTGTTTGATGTAGGTTCATCGGTCTATGGAAAATGAAAAAATAAAGAACACTTTAAAATATAATAAAAAGTGTTTTCAATGAAGGACTTAAAGTTTTAAGAGTTTGGAAGAAGTTATTGTCAAATAAGATTGAAATTTTGCTCAAATTCTGATAAGGAAGTGAAATTTTTTTATCAATTGGTTTGGAGAAATGTAATTAATAATCCACAAATTCATACATTCTTCATCATAGTGAAGAAATCAAAAGGAAAATAGGAATCAGGATGAAGAATGATGAGGAAGTTTGAAGAGTGATGAATTCGTAGGAAGATTCAAGAAGGTTTGAGAAGAATCAATAAGAGTTAAGAAGCACCGAAGAAGTCATATATGTATCTGAGTTGTAAGGAAAATTCATGTTTTGGGAAGTTTGGTTGAGCAGGAAAACGTTTCAGAATCCCACCTAAACCATATTTGGCTCTTGATAAATAATGGACAGTGCATTTTAATTTATCACGCTAGTACTATTTAGGGGTGAGAATAGAATACAGAGAGAGCACTAAAAATTTGTAGTGAGAAGGATTTTTCGGATTGAGAATTACTGAGGAAGTCTTCTACACATAAGATGAATAATAAGAAGAAGAAAGATCATATTAATTCTTCAAACAAAATAGTGAAATTGGACTGGGATTTCTAGACTAAGGCATAAATAGTTCAGTTTTATATCAATTTTATTCTAGAAGAATTACTTTTTCATACTGAACAATCAGACTGGTGTTCGGACTAGGAAATCATATTGAGTATCATTATTAAGTCCATAGAAGTTCTTACCTTCTCTTGGGTGAGAAAGTGTAGAATTATTTTGAAATATTATATTTTTGACACTACTAGAGATACAGGTATTTCCGATGGTTCATTTGTGATGGGATCCCATCGCAAATGTCCTTTTGCGACGGGGCCCCGTCTCAAATGACCCGTTGCGGAAAACGGGGTCGCAACTAATTTTTTTTGCGACCAGCCCGTCGCAAAAAAATTTATTTGCAATGGAAAATGGGCCTGTCGCAAATAGATTTATGGTTTTTTTTTAAAAAATTGTGATGGGCCCGTCGCAACAAAGTATTTGCGACGGGAATATATCCCCATTGCAAATAATAATAAAAAATTAAAAAATTATTAAAAAATTATTTATTAATATTTAAATATATTCATCTATTTATATTGATATAAATATAATATTTATTTTATAAATATGTTTTTGAAAGGATCTATGAAAATATATTATTAATTTATAAGATATTTAATAAAAGATAATTATAAAATAAATTAAAAAATATTTTTAATTAGTAATTATGTAATTTTTATCAATTAATAGTCATTTAATAACTCTTTGAATATAAAAAAAATTAATGAAAGATCCAAAATAAGTTGAAAATGAAACCCAAACTTCAAATGTTCATAACTTTTGATCCAGGACTCTGTTTGAGCTCTACAGGATATCAAATTGAATCCTGTGATGAGCTCTACAGGACTATGGACAGGTAAATCCTGTCCATGGTTTTTTCGAGTCCAAAAAAGTCCCAGAAGGCCTCCAAAACTGAGTTTTTTAGTCTGGGTACCCTAGTTTTTTACCATTCAATCAGGTATAACTTCTGATCCCGATGTCCGATAAACCTGTACCATATATCATATCGAAGATCATTTCATGTTCTTCGATTTGACTGATTGTAAAGCTGAAATGGACTCTTGGATTAGAGTTTATGGTCATTTTAACATTCAAATGGCTATAACTTCCGATCCGGATGTTCGTTTGGCCTGTACCACATATCATATCGAAGATCATTTAATGTTCTTCCATTTTACTAGTTGTAGAGTTGAAACGGACTTACGGATTAGAAGTTATAGTCGTTTTAACATTCTCGATGGATTTTCACCCCCTCATTTTTGTGTATTCATTCATAACTATATATATATATATATCTGTGTGTGTGTGTGTGTGTGTGTGTGTGTGTATTGTATATATGTATGTATGTATTTATTTATTTATTTATAAATACACATAAAAAAAACATATTTTATAAATTTATTTAAAACTAAGTTTATAAATATATATTAATATACAAATAAATATACGAATAAAAATTTATAACTACATATATATATATATATATATTCATATAAACAAATATATTTATATTAATATAAATCTATATTAATATACGAATAAATATAACTATATATATATATAGATAGATCATTAAATGTATAAAAAACGAAATGGATTAGTTGTAAAGGTTAATGCGCACGTAGGGGAGGTTTATTAATAAT
The DNA here is from genome assembly GCA_963277665.1 of Viscum album. Taxonomy (NCBI): domain Eukaryota; kingdom Viridiplantae; phylum Streptophyta; class Magnoliopsida; order Santalales; family Viscaceae; genus Viscum; species Viscum album. The sequence goes on from OY728159.1 coordinate 238,416,666, forward strand.
TATTAGTAATTATTAGTAATTATTCGTAATTATTAGTAATTATCAGTAATTATTAGTAATTATTCATATTTTTCTTATTTTTTGTAATTGTTCCTAATTATTTCCTAATTATTCTAAATTATCACTAGTTATTACTAATTATTACTAATTATTACTATTTATTACTAATTATTAGTATTTATTACTAATTATTAGTATTTATTCTTAATTATGACTAATTATTAATAATTATTCCTAATTATGACTAATTATTCCTATTTATTATTAATTATTTCTAGTTATTATTAATTATTCCTAATTACCATTAATTATGAACAATGAATACTAATAATTTAAATTTATTAAATAAAAAAACAATCTAAACATAATTAAATTACAACTAATTAAGAATAATTAAAACTAATAAAAAATTTAAAATAAATATTAAATTAAAATGAACATAAATACCTTTAAAATTGATCTGAGGTTCATCTCTGATAGTTTTTGAAGACTTCAATATCAACTCCGGAAATAAAAATTAAACTTAAGAAACTGTGAACACTAAAAATAGAGTTTTGAGAGAAGTAGAAGATAGAGTTTGAGAATGAATGAAAAAAAACAGATGGGGGTATTTATAGGTTAGCTTATTTGCGATGGGACTATTTGCGATGAGACCCATCGAAAATACATTAGCCCGCATTTATCATGGTCAATGGTTAAATAGTTATATGCGACGGGACTCATCGCAAATAATAACCTGCCGACATACTATTTGTGATGGGGGTATATTCCCGTTGCAAATATTTTTTACCGTCGCCGGTTATTTGCGACGGGTGGTAACCCCCGTCGCAAATAACATTCCCGCGGTTTAGCGCGCATTGCGCGCCAAACCTTTTGCGACGGCTGAGCTTTCCTCGTCGCAAATAACGACTTATTTGCGACAGGAAAATTCCCCCATCGCAAATAAGTTTCTAATGGGAATATTTGCGACGGGATTTATCCTCGTTGCAAATAACCCGTCGCAAAAACCCCTTTTCCCGTACTATGAAGGTTAATCGGAAAGCACAATAACACGGTTGGGAGCTATTTCTGAAAGTTTATTTACTTGTTACAAAAAATTGTATTACATCTTTTTGTGATACTAGAATCACAAGAAATATTGTATTGAGCATAGTGATACAATGTTTAATGAAATATCCTACTTATTGTATCAACACAAAATTATTTCTTTCAAGTGGATTGTGGGGTATTGGATTTTTTCCAAACCATACCAAGCATGTAGATACTCTTTTTGAGTAGTAAAACTTGTAAATCAAAGTTTTCTTATTGATGTGTGATTTTTTTGTTTTTAGAAAAGTGATAATATTTAATAAGAGGTTAATGTTGTTTCAAAATAAAGGAAACATAAAAGAAAAATATATCACTGATTCACCCCCTCACCCTCTTAGTGATATTTCGATCTCGGTTGGGTACTATCACTCGACCTTGACCATAGCATACTGAAAGGGGTTCATCTTCCTAGGAGGCTACTTCAACCTATGATGAATTACTGGGAGACCCAAATGGTGGATGGTGACCTGAGGGTCTAGTCCGGACATCTCATCATAAATCCAAAAAGAATCATTATGTTTCCTACCACATACTATTGTTGCTCTTCTAGAGGAATGGTTTCACTAATTAGTATCTACCTTGGGTATTCCTTTACACCAAGGTCCACCTAAATCATCTTATCAATGGTGGAGGAGACATCATATTCAAATATAGGAGGTGCATATTCTAAATCCTATTTTTCATCTAACATAGTAGAATCATTGGGAGGAGGTGATTCTTTAAGCCAACAGATTTAGGGGGACTAGTAGTTCACACTTGGGAGGATGTAGAATCTCTATTGAGGGATTCATGCTCTATTGAGACTATTGCGATAGAGACTTCCAAGCCAATTCCATCAAATCTCTTACCACAAGGCCCTTTATTGATGTCAAAGCAATGGTGGAAACTTTGATTCTGACTATTCGACCCTACTCTACAGAATATAAGAGAATTCCATGAAACGGAAGACATAGGGTGAACCTCTCAGAACCATACAAGAGTGGAAACTTATGGAATAACTTGGTCATATCCTACATAATAGTACAAGGTAATCTATGGATTTTCCTTCCTTTTAGGGATGCCAAAACATTTTTTATTGAATATGAAAAAGAAATATCCCATATCTGTTGTTATGGATTCCAGCTAATGGATCATTATAATGAAAGAATCATCTAATTCTTCCCACGGATTGGCCATGGGGTTTATCAGATCATCGGTACCCTCAACCCCATTACTCTGAACCAATTTCCCCACTCCTTTGTAATATTTTTCATATATATAGAAGGGTTCAAATGATTCTAAGGGAGGAACATCACCCTAGAGTACCCCTACTCGAATTTTGATGAATTTATTCAGGAACTAGTGATACGAGCTGGGGAATGTCACATGTAAATGAAGCTAGGGCCTACCCAGCTGTGCCTTGTAGGTGGTATCCTATGGAAAACCATGAATTAAAAACATGATACCAAGCTATAAAATTGGATCTTAAACTAAATCCTACCACATGGTTTCTACACTGTCTTTTCATAACCCTAAATTATTATGTCGGAAGGAGTCAGATCAACTTTAGTTAGTCTTATCTTATAGAGCTTCCAGGTAAGGTTGAGGTTGATCCCAGAATCTGTGTCCATTAGGCAGCATCGAATCTCCACACCATTGAACTATCTTATGATGTATAGAGGGAGTATGTGATCCATTATGAGATCTCAATCATCATCTCTAGAAAATGAGATGACAACTTGTAATTCCTCTCTCTTAACATCCTCTTCATAATAGGCCTCTACAGTAGCTACCTCAGCTCTGAACTAGAGAGTACTTCTCAAGTCTTCGATAAGGGCCTCATGCATTACTTTTTACAAGTGTAGGGACTCAAGGATTGAGATACTAGTATTGATTCATGTTTAGTGCTTCAATATGTTGTACTTATATATTAATGGTGTGTTTTTATCTAAAGGGGTATCTTCATGGAAGGTGGCACAACTGATATTATTGGCTACACCAATGGGGTCTAACTAGTGCTGGAAATATCTTGTGGCTTACTAACTCACTCACTCTGAACCACTAACGACTTACTGTCTATTGAATGAGGCATGGATCTAGCTATACATGGCTGATCCTGGCATATTCATGTCTAAACTACCTGTTCAACTAACACTTTGGGTTATAGATACGTGCCTGATGGAGCGGGATGAAAGTATAGTTCCTACTAAGCTCTATGAAACACCTACTACCTGGTCCCGGTAGCATACATGGCTCTATTTGAGGTACTATACTAATCATCATAACAATTCTCCTACCCATGGCCTTTCCTACAGTAGTGGAGGCCTAGGTAACCTAGGGGTTTTCATTGTATTCCTCACAATCGGGAATTGTGAATTAGTTTACCAGCTCGACATAATTCACATAAGCATACTCCTTCTCTTCATCATTGTATTCATCCAGTGCAGGGAAAACCCTTGGTATAGTTCCCAATTATAGAGGCATGAAATCCCCAAGGGTGATAGATGGATTTGGAATTTTTGGGGGACTTTAATTTACCTTGTGTTGTTAGTGCTTGTACTTCCGAGACTTGGAAGGCTGTAGAGTAGATATGGTGCCAGAAGTTTGAGAGGGATCATCAACCACAAGTGGTTCTTTCCAGTCTATGAGAGTACATATGACACCATGTGTATGATAAAATACATTTTGGTTCTACCAATTATCATACCTCTATGTCCAACAGCTAGAAACCTGCTTCCATTCACCAGATCATTGATTGTCGCAGCTGCAGTTAGTGGAGATATGTGTTAAATATGTTGGGACTTCACCCAACTTAACCAATCCATGACCCATTAGTCCTGGAGCCAATCCTTGAACAAATAGCATTCCTTGATGGTATGTATGAGGATTATGTCATACGGGAAATGGTTGGGTTGGTCAGTGAGTCTAGATTCCTAAGGCCTCTTGCACTATGGTAGCTTTAGAATTCCTTTATCCAAGAAAGAGATGAAATATCTTGGGACTTGGAAATCCTTAAAGTATTTGGTCTGGTTTCTTCTAACTAGGAAGGGAAATCTAGGAGCATGTCCTTGATGAGTGGCCAGAGACACACTATCTCATCCAGGAAACTATACCTGGCGATGTGGCACCTAAAGATTCAATGTAGGGTGAGGATTCACTTTATAAGGCTATTATAGGTTAGCATTTTTTTAGTGAGGATACTTTGAAAAATGGGCTAACAACTCTACCAGATCAATGGCCTCTATCTATACAACAATGGTGGTCTCTAATTTGGTGGTTTTTCTCATGGGAGCTGGAAGAGGAAATGGCTTCAACTGTCTAGCCTACTTTAAGGCTTCCTCAAGATACTGATCCTTATCAGAAAACTCCCAAACCCACCTAGAAAGATCTAGTTTATGATGGTAGGGATAATATCAATCTTTAAATTACCCACATGCATCGTCCAAATCTACTCTTGGGTTAGCAGAATGTAGAGTGGGTACATGAAGCCCTTCTACTAGAAAAAAAAGACTATGACTCACTCATCAAGCCTTTTCTTGAATTTAAAGAGGTCGGTAATACTTTTATTTCTCATGTAGAACCTAAATTGGTAGAGTAACTATATGAAAAGTTCTTAAAAACCATATACAAACCTTATAGAAAACTAGTTATACTAGAAAAACTCAATTCCTTCCAACATCTCATCAACACACCACATCAAGGTAGCCTCCTTCTATTCTGGGGTTCCCAAAATGGGTCCAAAACATGAGATCAAGTGGTCCAAGTTCTACAGTGGGTCTCCCATCCCATTGAACAGGGAAAATCTAGGGTTTCCAAACTCTAAGGGTGCTCAGGTGTCCTCCACCCATGTCAATTATGGGTTTCTGTCAGGTGGTATCACCACCTATTTCATCTCTAGGTCCTCTAGTTGAGTAGTGAAAGAAACTATCAAGTCATCCTAGAAAGGGTCTCTATCTTGAAAAGTTTTCCTAACCTCAAAAGCGTTGATAGGCTCATCAACTTGGTATGTAGAATCTTTGAATTTTATAGTGGCATGACCTAGATCCCAGGGAGGATAATTACAATTCTTGGGAAGGTTTGGAGACTCATACCTCAGTTGCTTACCATATCCTCCAAACTCTACTCATTCTGGATATACAGGATTACTGAGCTCAGTTGGGGGAATCGGTTATCAAGGAGTTCAGTGATGATTCATTTCTACTCCTTGAGCTGCTAAAGCAAGAAATATATCATCGGATCAGCCTATATATTTGGGGGAAACATGGATAGATCGAAGGTCCAAAAATTATCTTTAACCTTGTCATGATGATGATGGAGGGTATTAATGTCACATTGGAGGGATCCCTGAGGTTGCATGCCTTCCTCTGCTGATGAGCGAGGACATCTGTTGTAGGGTCTATCTAGTATTGTGTCGCCCCTTCAGGCGGGTCTTCCAAATCAAACCCTATGTCGGTGTCCCTATTCTCAGTAAGCTCATGAACAACCATTTTTGCCATAATATTTCATAGATAGGAACTATCATTTCCAATGGGTATGTCAGGAAATCACAAGATAGGGATGAAGTGGAGATAATCATAATATCCCTATCCTCTACTCTTCACAAGTGGATAATTCTATTTCACAACCCAGTGGAGCACCATGAGGCTCTTGATGCACCTCTGTTAGAGGTTATAGTGATATTTTGATGACTCAGGGCATTGTTCTTCTAGTAATGATACCATCTCAACCCTTAAGAACTGCTGGTTGATGAATTCAAAGTGCTTCTAGCTTCTTAGGTAGGACAACTGATGATCATAGAGGTACTGAAACGTCGCCTAGATTATATTGTAGAAAAAAATCCTTTCCCTTGGTAAGGGACTATGGGATGTCAATGTTGGGGATTTTAGGTGACCAATCTACCACTAAAAACTAGTCGGATGCTAGAACTTCCCACATACCTTCTTTCTCAGAGGAAGTGTCCTACTCTTAGTTTTCCCCAGCTACGATCAGTGCTGGATGAGAATTGGGTGGTGATATTAATGATGATCATTTTTGTGGAAGGTTAACTATAATAGGAACCACTACATGATTCATATGTTCATTTCACGCTGGGATTTCCTTCGGGGTGGTTCCACCTGCATCATCACAACCTTGTAGGATGATGTATTCACCATTGCCTCATGAGCAAGGGTGGTGACATTTATTTTCAACTCAGCAGAGTTATAATCATCTAGAGGAGTCATCCTATACCCTAGAATCTCCCTACATCATGTATAGTGGTAGAGAGGAGGGAAAATCGTGGTGATGAAGATTGTTGAACCATGATCCCCTCGAAAGGGGATAGAACTTCCTCCACCCAGAAGTGTCTGTGGAGGGATCTGGAGATCATATGGTTCTTAACTTTCAAGTTGGAGAAATTCATCTGTCCGGATCTTTCCCAAAACCCTAACAACTGGGGATAAGGATCCATCATCAAGTATTTTATCCACTAGGAATCTGAGAGGTCGATGAGGTCAAGGATGACCTAGTGTTTCCTAGTCTTTTTCCGTCAACGTTGAGTGTTCTCCCTTATTCCACAGGATTGTTCTTTAAGAAAGGATATGTTTTTTTCATGGGGAGGACCTCCATACTGGTTGGTTGTAAGGTAGGTATGACCTCCTCTTGGTTTCACAGAAGAATAGGGGAGGACATCCAATCTTTGTAATAGTGATATGGGTAGGACCTTTGAGTTAAGGACTAGGATTGTGGGTAGGACCTATTCATTGGCTGTTTAAATAACTCTGAGAACCTCTCTTTTGGTTAGTAGAAAAATGGGGAGGACCTCCATGTCTATAGCTGAAAGAGCGAGGAGGACCTCTAATTGAGATAGGAATGGAATGAGGAGGACCTTCATGCAAATTGTTGAAATAGCGGTGATGACTTCTGATTGAGTTGATAATGGTGTGGGTAGGACTTCCACAATAAGCCTCATTATCATGAGTTGCACCATAATATCTATCAACAGTGTTAGTGATTAAAAGAGTCAACCCATCCTTCATGTGGTGCAATCGAGGTCTTGATCCCAATCAGTCAAAGACGGATCCATTTTTGTCTCTTACTAGGATCTAGAAGAATGCCCTTTTGTTGGAAGGGGAAACTAGAGATATAGAAGACTCCCCTTGTTAGGAATTATCCTGATCCTTCCCTCGATGTTGATGTTGGGTGCTTTGGACCGGGGCTGGAAGAGTAGGGGTAAGGTCTACCTGTTCATCAGCCTGTAGAATCGATCGGTACTGATGTTTACAATACCTAGTGGGAGTCCCCCTTCATGTTTCCTGAGTGGTTGTTACAACTAGAATGACTGAATCTTTCCCCACATCCTTGGTGTGGGGGATTGAGTAATAGGATCACTCCAGGGAAAGACACTCGAAGTGGTTTTCTGTTACAACAGAGGTTGGTTTCCCCTAATGCAACCCCTAGGGGTGATAGCGTCGACAAGGCATTGATGCCTCCATGTCCTAGAGAGCCATTTACCTTGGGGGAATGACACCCTCATAATAGTATCAGCATAAAAGGGTGTTGTTCACCCTCTTCGGATGATCTTATAGGGTGAGATAGGGCGTGGGCACCAGGTAATTGAAGTTTTGGTGGAATTTGTGGTAGAGGTGGAATTATGTGGGATTTCAACATCAATTTTCACCCTTCCTTGGTTCCTGTAGAAGATGGGTTGCTGATTTTCCATAGCTTGGACTCTATAATGTAGGTGGATTCACCCATCAATACAGGTACAATTAAATAAATTCCCCAATTACCCAACGTCATTCAATCAAATAAAGAATAGAAGGATCCATGCTCACAATGTTGCAAATAGAGAATTCTCAAAGATAACTACCCCCACTTATAGGTGAGTTCTATATTGGTCCAATTGTTTTCTTGATGACACCTGGTTCTGAATTTCTGAATTTTTTGACATGAAAATATGTTGATGTCCCAATTCTACTAGTCCCTATGTTGAGGATAAGATGTTCACATCGTTTACCATTTCTGTTTCCTACACATTCACCGGGGCATGTAGTCTCACACATCTATTACCCGATGTTCCCACCTTCCAAATATGGGTGGATTTCATCACATCATTAGTGATGTCTACTCCTTGATCAATATAGGATTATGGGATGTTAGTTCCTACTTCAATGGATTCCACATTGGAAGTTGTTTCCTATTCTAGGTCTCCCTCATAGATTATGTCATGTTCATGGAACTCATTCCTGATGCCATATCAATGTGGACACTAGTTAAATACACATATTCTTTCCAGTTAGGGAAGTAGCATTTAGTCTGGAGAGTATTCACATTGGGAATCATAGGTCATATCAGGACATTGGGCAAATTGGTCTCCAATATTCTTCCTCTTGGGAGGTCGTCTCATGTGAGGCATCTTTGGTAAGAAACCAAATGAATCTCATGTTAACCATGAGGTAATTAACACTAGGGGAATAATTCTTCTGATTATTGCTACCTCAATCATGCCATGTTTTAAATGTGGTTGGTGTTTTGGTTCCGTTCATAAGTTCTACATCCTATGGAGATGGATCATAACTTCAGTTTGAGATGGATTAGGTAATGAGTCAAATGTCTTATAAAGATGGGTTTGGTTGATCAATACACCCTGTGGAGGCAGATCAATGATTTGTGTCCCTATGAGGGAAACTACCACACCTAGGTAGATTATAGATGGATCTGAATGTCCTCTAGAGGTTGATCCTAAATTGTGGATTAGAACTCCCCATAGAGATGGATTCTGGAGGTGTGTCCCTATGAGGGAATATGTCACATATGGATATTTTACCAATGTATTAGAATTACCTATGGTGAAATATCCTAATATGTGGACCAGAACTCCCTATAGAGGCTGATCCGGGAGTTATTTCCCTAGGATGGAAGATGTCACGCCTAGATAGTTTACCGATGGATCAGAACGCCCTATAGATACAGATCTGGAGTTGTGGGTCAAAATATCCCATGAAGTAGGATGTAGGAGGTTTGTCCTTAGGAGGTAAGATGTCACACCTTGATAGTTTCCCAATGGACCAGAACATCCTATGGAGGTTGATATATATTTTTGGATCCGAACGCCCCATAAAGGTGGGTCTGGGAGGTGTGTCCCTAGGAGGGAAGATGCCACACTTGGATAGTTTACCAACATTGATATTGAACCTAAAAGATGTATCCTATGAACCATAGTTATATGGTAGGGATAAAAATCCATTCAGTTCCATTCCTCAATTTATGGTCATGTGATAGGATCGATCCAGGAAGTTTAACATCATTCGGTTTGGATGGTCAGGTTAGGAAAGGAGCATCAATGAGGGATGGAGTGGGGCTTACATGTAGAATCTTCCCTCTGTGGGTGATCCATATCCCTTGGTGGGAGATATGGTGTGGGGATTACACATGAATCTACCCTTTGTGGGTGAATCATGTCCCATGGTGGGAGAGAGAGTGTCATCTCATGATGATTGTACATGAGGCATCATGTGTTCATTTCACAAGGTAAGACTGCAGTTTTATGTCATGTGTTGAGGATGTTGTCATGGAGTTTGATGTTTTATGACTAGGGTGTGGAGCTAGGTAGTTTCATGTCATGCATATTTGATATGGGGGACTCACTCCTCCCCACTTTGGCTTATATGACCTTCTCTCATGTGCCTTTGGGAAGGGCATAGCATTGGCATTGTCATATAAGAGAGTTCATTCACCAGGTCCAAGTTGTGGTCACTATGATTAGAATTAAAAGGCGTTATGGTACCTATTATTAAAATAAAAAGGAATGTGGGAGGCTCAATCCACACTTAGAGGGAACTCTAAATACAAAGTAGTGGGTGGAACAAGTCACATGGGGACTCGAGGTGCAGTTGAACTGATCCTAGAATTGAATGGGGGCCCTGGGCACTCAAACTTCACAAAAAGGGAACTAGTGGAAGGGAGGCCCCTTAGATAGACCTAGAATAAGTGATTTATGAAGATTTTGGGTTCTAAAAATAGGTTCTTTCTTGGGGTCCTCAGGGAGAATAGGGGCTTCGTGAAAGAGTATTCTTTATGAAACAGGGTGACCCTACCTCAGGATGAAGTCCTGATTCATATGGGGAGTGCATCATAATGGATAAATACGTTTTGAAGCCCGAAGTGCCTCAAAGAGCCTTCTTCTTCCACGAAGTGCATAGACCTTTGAAAAATGACTCTTCACTTTGGTTGGAGGCTCTCAAGAACATAAGGGGGGAGGTTTTGTGAATGATCGATACCTTGGGTGATCTGTCTTCTCTTTATTTTGAAATGATCAGGGGGTTCATGAAAAGAGAGTGATTAAGGAAGTCAAAAGGTCATATTCCATCACTAAAATGTCAAAATGAAGGGTATATTTATAGGGTATGGGGTTTGTGAAGACTGGAGGTTTTCCCAAAGTGATATTAGATTTCTGAACGGGTAAGGTTTGGAGAGTCCTATTTTTTTTCTCATGGTGTAACCATCAACCCTTCACATTTTCACAAAGTTCTCCATGACTTCAAAGGCTTCTTCATAGAGGTATCGTCAACACATTGTGCATTCATGAAGCGATTCGTGACTCTAAATCTTGTTGTGTGGAGGTACCATCAGGCCTTCATGCATTAATGAAGGAACCTCTCGACCATGGATCTTCGCAAGCTCCATCAATTTTTAGAGAAGCTGAGATTTGTAAAACAACCCCTTTGAGGTATTTTTTCCATTTTTTGATATTTTTGGATTGAATTCACCAAGAACTAGCCATGTATTCCCCACACTCACCCATTACATGTGTATTTCTATGTCAAAAATGCTTCTGCAACATTAAGGGATTTTTGTTATCCTAACATACTAATGAGGTCTCTAGGGAGAGAAGTTTTTAGGATGGGATTCCCTATGAGATCACGACACAGGTTAATGTATTTATCTTGAGTATGTTTTTGGATGTGATGAATCAGGCACTCATCACAGAAGGTAATTTATGAGAGTTTAGGATAATTGGACAAGTTATTTAAAAAGGGAGAACTAGTATCTCTTCTTTTAGTAGAAAAAAGTGGGGCTATGAAAGTAATTTACATGGAAATAGTGGAAAAAATATTCAGGGTAGTGGGAATCCATCTTATGACCTTATTCTATTGTAGTGCTATTAGTGTAGAAAGTTGGCCCGTAATGGGACTAAATTTCCCTACCTTTATTTGGATTACCATTATTATAGTAAATTGTCTCACCTGTATATTTTTTTTAGGGGAATAAAGTAGTAGAGTTGTGGAAAGGGATTAGGATAGGTACCAGATTTTGTGAAGGACTCAGCTACCCCTCAACCGAACAGTAGTAGGAGTTCCACTAAACATTCATATCAAGGAAGGTGACGTAGAACCCTAGTGATTGAGTGGTATTACTTGGAAGAGGGAACGACCTGGGGGAGTCATACAAGATCCCAGGGCATTGAGGAAAGTCATCCATGCTCAAGGTAGACTACTCTCTCTAGTATGGATATAGGACCTTCAACCACCATATATACAATTCTTGTATCATCTACCCTTTCTTGCATTTTTTTGATACAGGAGCATCAAGTTCATTTTTATATTCTCTTTTTGAAAATGTTTTGGGATTTATTATGGAAAACATAAATGGTTTCTTGACCTTCAACAACTATTGGGAGTATAGTAATAGATTATAAAACATTGCAAGGTGGGTTCTCTAGAAAATTGGTGGTTACCATTACTTTTGGGATCCATTTGTGCTAGAAATGAAAAGTTTCAATTTTATTTTTAGTATAGATCAGATAATTCTATACCAGTCTCATATCAACTTTTAATAGAAGAGAGTTACCTTTTTATCTCTACACGGGGGGGGGGTAGCTATTTTAATTAAGGTGATTGGGAACTTCAGGCTAGTCATGCAGGACCAATTCAATGTAGATTTGATTTTCTTTTGGATTAGATAACGAGAATTATTCTGGATGATGGTGGAATATAGTAGGATACTTTCCCTTCAGTGGTAGAAAAATTTTAGGATGTCTTCCCTGATGATTTTTACAGCTTACCACCTAAGCGTGAGATAATGTTCATGATCAAGTTTTCATTAGGAGAGGAACTAGTTTCTATACCACCATATAGAATAGTCCAAAAGTTCTTCAAGATTTGAAAGTTTAGTTGCAATATCTGTAAGCTAAAGGTATTATATAGCCTAGGATGTATCCTTAGGGTTCTCCAATACGTTTTTCCAATAATAATGATGTAACTTTGCACTTATGTGTATATTATTAGAGATTAAAATAGAATATGGTAAATAACTAGTGTTCACTTTCACAAATCAATAATCTCTTCGACCAGTTTAGAGGTGATAATATCTTCTCTATGATCAATTGGATATAAAGATACCACTAATTGATGGTGAGACCATTGGAAATACCTTAGAATTATTATAGGAGAAGGTATGTCTTATAAATTTTTGTAGTGATACCATTTGTTTTGATGAATGCATCGGTAGTATTCACGGCCTTGATGAATCAGATCTTTCATCCTTTTCTGGATAAGTTTGAGATTTTTTTTCAATGAAATATTAGTGAACTCCCATTTAGTAGATGATTATTCCCAACATATTTACATTTCCTTCATTACATTGATAGAACATCAAATTTATTCCAAGTTAACCAAAATTATTTTTTATATTGATGAAGTGCACTTATTGGTCATGTCATCTCACAGGAAGGAGTGTCAGTGGAACCATAGAAGATTGCAGTTGTGGTATCACTAAACTTTCCCAAGAAACACTAATGTTTGGGATGAACATGAAAGGGGTGGAGTTTGTTTGGTCAAATTCTTATTAGATGGATCTTCAGAAGTTGAAGAGAAGGATAAAATCAACACCTATCATCACCTTACCTATGTCGATTAATTCATATACCATGTACTATAAGGGATATGGAGTTGTATGTGAAGCAGTTTTATGTAGGCTGATCGAGTGTTTTCTTATAGCTCCATATATTTGAAACCGTATGAGATGAATTATCATAATCATAGTCTATAATTATCTGTTCTAGTACATGCCCTAAAATTCTGAAGGCATTATCTTATAGGTTTTTTGTTTTTGGTATACACAAACCACAAAAGCCTCATGTACATATTCTCTTAGTAGGACCTGAACCTTTGGTAGTGGGTGTGGTTCGATTATCTATATTAATTCAACATCAAGTGGACTTATATACTAAGAAAAGTAAATTTCATTATTGATGACATGGTCTAGAAGATTATGGTAGAGGTAGTGTAAGATTATTATGATGATTAGCCGATGATGGAACTATTTTAAGACATGAATCTAGATGTTTAAGAGTCCCATGGACTGCTAACTTTTGATATATATCATACCCATGATTTTGGACCCAATCAAGACTAAGTGGTTATCTGATCTGGAGGGCTTAGTTGTGAGAGATAGTATATATGGTGGGGATACACCACCAGGATGGTATCTTGGTAGAAGAAATTAAATTCTTTTCCAAGACTGAGTATGGGTTCCTATAGTCTTGTATGAGGATATTATGAGAGAGATTCACGATTCTTGATGGGTGGTACATTCTTGTTTGAAAAATATGTATCATCATCTCTATAGATAGTACTGGTGTCCAGTAATGAAGAATGATTTAGTGGGATTTGTGGAAAGATGTTTCACCTATAAACATGTGATGGATGAGCATCAGAGGTCTACTAGTCTGTTTCAACCTCTTCCCATTCCGTAATATAAATGGTATGTTGTCAATATGTGTTTTGTGATAGGATTTCCTAGTACAACTCATGAAAATGATGAAATATAGGTGATCGTGGATTGAATGACGAAGGTAGCCCACTTATTACCTATTAGGGAGACCTTCACCATTGATGATCTGGATATTAGTCGTGTGTGACAGATAGATTAGTTACACAGTGTTGTAACGAGTATCATTTTTTTATAGAAATCCTCATTTCACATCTCGGTTCTGTAAGGGTCTTTAAAAGACTCTAGGAATGAAGGTTTTTTTGAGAACATCCTATCATCCAGAGACTAAAATTCAATCTCATGGGAATATTTAGGTTATATAGGATTTGTTATGATCTTGTGTTTTTTATTTTGATGGTTCATGGGATCATAATATGTCACTCATAGAATTTTCAAATAATAACAACTTCTAGGAATCGATTTAGATGGTGTATTTTTTAAGATTTTTATAGAAGGTCATTATAATCACCGATTTGTTGGTTGGAGGAGGGTGATTCAGCATTTTTGAGGCTTAGTCTTGTATAGGAGACATTTCAGTAGGTTTAATTTATTAGGAGGTGGCTAGTCACCACACATGGAAGGAATAAATCATACGCTGACAAGAGCAGGTGACCTTTTTATTTTGAGGTTATTCATTATGTTTTCCTTTGGGTGTCTCCTAGGTTAGGGTAACACCATATAAAGAAATAGGGAAAGAACATTCATAGGTTTTTCGATCCCTTTGATATAGTGGAGAGGGTCAATCCAATGGCATACCAATTAGCCTACCACAATGCTATATTTTCAGGCACAAAGTGATTTCGGTTTCATAACTTTGTAGATATTATCCTGACACTTCGCATATGATAGATATTGATGATGTTAAGATTTTTTTAGATTCATACTTTGAGTAGAATATGATGTTGATTTAGTTCCATAGTGATAAGTATCTTTAGGGTAATATTATACCTTTGGTTTAAGTACAGTGGCAGCATGGGCATGTTCAAGAGGATACCTGAGGGAGAAATTCTAATATAAAAGCATAGTGACCAGAATTTTCCTACAAGAACAAATAGTGATGTTTGGAACATCTCAACGATAATCTCTTATATAGTGGGGAGATTTTAAGAACTCATATTTTTTCAAGAATACCCCACTTTTAGTTTCATGTTGAATCTCTTTTATTTCAGTTTTTCTTCTTCTTTACACCTTGGTGGTTGAGTTCCTTTGCGAATAGAATTATTTTTTTATGTAAAATAACCAAAATATGAAATATTTATGTTTTTTTATTAACTTTATTTGGGTATAAATTTTTTAAATAGTCTTACAAGGGTCCCCCATGAGTTTGGAAGGCTTTAGAGGTGGTTTGGGCTCTTTTGTGGAAGATAAGATTAAAACTATTTACAAGGAATTTTTATGCCATGTAAATGTTACATGACATGTAACAATATCCAAGAAGATTTTGTGAAATGGGTTCATAACATGATGTGTATACACACCATTAACATGGTTCATGTTGTGTAATGTTCGATCTGGTAATTTTAACCCAAGGTGGTGCATTTTTAAGGTAACACATAAATCGAGAATTACATGCCCTGCAAAAATTAAATGCCATTTATTTCTCAGGATTATTGGTTTTAAAGCCATGATGCACTTATTTTTTCAGTCCATTTAAGTGTATCCTCTTCTCTCTCAAGTCCTAGGTGATTTCTAAGAAATTTTTGAGTGTCTTTTTATATTCTGTAAATCTCGATCAAGATTCAGATCCCCGATTTTCTTTGTTATCATCTCTACCTTCTTCCTGTATTGTAATTTCCTGTTAGATGTGTTTTTCGATCACCAGATAAATTTAGGTTTTCAAAATAATATCTCTATGTTATGTTTAAATATTAATTTTTTGAAATATTATGATTGCGCTGACATAACATGTGCACTAATTAACCAAAATATTGGTAATGAAAACCATGTGATTGTATTTTTCCTTGGATCCCATTGGATTGAATGGTGTTGCAAACTAAAGTTTGCATGTCTGTTGGGTGAGAGAACCCTTGAATAATAATTAATTATCTAATGGATTAATGTATGTGTGATCTTGACATGATACCTTAGGTGATTTCATGATATATAATCAACTTGGTAATAGATTATTATTATTGAAAAGACTAGCGATAATTTGATACAAAAAATTAATGTATAATAGTAAGAAAAATGGTAATTTTCAAAATTAACAATTTTGGCTTATGATATGATATAGTGATATCCAATCTATTGTGATGTGTGGGGATTCATGTTGTAATGATTATATAGCGGGCTTGGATCAGTTTCATGTTGTAATGCTTATATAGTGGGATTGGACCATTTTGATGATGAAATTATTATATATAGGGATATTTCTGATTATTAAGAAATTATTATATAGAGGTATTAGTATAGTTATGATGAAATTATTATATATAGGGTTTTTTCAAGATGCTGCAATACTTATATAGAGGGATTTTATTGGTTATGTGAGTATTCCATTCACTTGTTGTTATGGTTTGAAATTTTGTGTTCAATGCTTATTTATATTCCAACATGGTGCTAAAGTTTATTTATTCTTAAATTGTATTAATTTTTTAATTAATACACCTGATTATAACTTTATTTCATGTACATATTTATCAAAATGGTTTTATTTAGACACAGTGAGATTAAGCTACTAAGTTTTACTCAAAACTTATTTGGGTCGTCATTTGGTACCAAATAAGATTACATGAATATAGGTTTGGAAAATACAATTAGACCTTGTTATTGATTTTTTCTTGCAGGATGTGTTGGGGTATAGAGGTAGGACCGAGATACGGTTCAGGACAGGGGTTTTTGAGTTATTCATGTCAGTATGTTCTTTTATTCTTTTTGAATTCTAGCATGTAATTTAGTTACATTTCATCTTGACATTACATGGTTTACTTTTATTAGTTTTATTGATTCTTCTTTTCTGTTCCATTTCCATGTTGTGTTGTTTCCTCTCTTTCCATTACTCTGATATTTATTTTTTTATTCCCACTACATTAAAACTCTATACTAGAGGGTATAGTTTTTCTACTATATTATCCAAATCCACACTACTATTCGGAATCCTCTGGTATACGGGGAGGATTTATTGAGGTTCCATAACCATCATTATTTGGCCACATGGATCGAGGGACATTACATAATTCTTCAAGATGATCCTTTGTCTCATTCAGAACATCTTCATCATCATTAAATCTTGACTTATTTTATATTTCACCATCAAAGATCCAAATTATAAAATTATGACTCAATCCATATAAACTTATATGGTCTTTTATTTCTCTATACCTTAATTTACTCATATCCAAACATTTCACACATTTATAGAAAATAAAATATTTTTTCCAAGATTTATTTTCTGCAAATTCCAAAAAAACTACCAACCCATTTTTCATATTATTCTGTGATTATTAATGAATTTATCCAATTATAATTCATTAATTACCTAAAAAATTATAATATAATTGATAAATATATTAATACATTTAAATATTTAAACATATAGTTAAAAATAAAATTAAAACATATAAGCATATAAATATTTAAACTTGCTTAAATTTTTTTAAAAATAATTTATTTCATAAAAATAATTTAAAAATGAAAAAAAATTACCAAAAAAATTAGTCAAAATTAATTATAAAAAATATATAAATATATATATGAAAAAAATTAAGAAAAAATTATTTCAACCACAAACAAATTATAATGATACAAAATTATAAATACAATCAATTATAAATACAGTGTCATAACCAAAAAAATTACACTCACAAAAATGTTATAATCACAAAAAATATATAAAATTAAAAAAAATTAACAAAAGGATTATAATTTATAATAATATGAATACGAAAAAATGAATGGACGAATTCAATTTATAACTAACAGACAATTAATTTATCTTCCAAAATTAAAAAAAATACCTTTCAAAATTAAGAGGTAGATAGTGGAACATAGTTCTTGAATTATTATGAACTCACTAAAAGGTGGTGGTAACTATGAAAAAAATAAAATAAAAAAGAGAAAAAAATAGAAACATAGTACAAAAAAATAAAAACCTTAGTGTATAACTATGGGTTGAGTATATTAGGATTTCTGTGGACTGAATAATGTCGAGTGAAAAGGAGTAAGGGTGAAGGATGGAAGATTGGAGAGAAATAATGTCAAATGAATATTAAAATATCATTAAAGAGAATATCATTATTTCTAGGGTTCCTTAGATAGATAATAAGATGAGGGTTTTAGAAATATTTTATTGAAAAAATCAAGGGTTGTTCATAGAATCAGATTAATTTTTAAAAAAAATTAATGTCAGTTTTATATTAAACAGATGTTAAAATGTTTTCATTATTACTTTAAGCATCAATTTTATATAAGAAACATTAAATGTAATTATGAATATATTTTAATTCCAATTTTATAGAAATATTCCATTAAAAATTTTTTCTTTATTTTTAACATCGATTTCTAAAAAACTATCATTAAAACCCTGATGCAGAAGCATCTTTTTATACTAGGGATGGGGTTTAAACTATGGGATAAAGCCTTGGAATATCTAAAAACTCACCTTAATTTCATTTTATAGGTTCATTTATACCTTGATAATCTTCTATTCTATTTTTTTTCAATTTCATGCCACTTTATGTTGACAAGGACCTTAATGAGTAAAAACCCTTGATATCACGATAATCATAAAAAGTGTTAAATAGTGGTTAAAACTAAGAGATAAGTGTTAAAAATCATCTAAATATGTATACATTTTATTGTATGAGAATATTTATACTCATCGTTTTCTTATATTTAAAAAATACCTACTTGGTTTCACTTTCTCATGAAAAAATAATTTATTATATTTAAATATTTTCAGTAATTACAAGGTTGTTGTTTCCCTCACTATAAAATGACACCACACCTTATCTCTTATTTAACAACCCATGAGCCACTTATCTCGACCAAACCCTACCAAATATTATTATAAAAATAAATTTTAATGTTTTATAGGTTTCTGTATATTCAAAATACCATCTCTAGGTCCCTTAAGAAGAAATGAAAGGAGTTTTCTCAAAGAAGTTTTAATTGTTTTAACTAATCTCATTCATTTTAATTATTATTTTAACTCCTTAAACTCTATCCTAACCATTAAAATATAATAACATATGTATCTAAAATATACTAAGATGTTATTATGTTGATTTCATAACCTTTATCCATCTCTTTTTCCATCAAATGGGGAAAAACACCACCGTTCATGTGTACATGCGAACTACCGCCTCCAAGTAGTGATATGATTCATTTTAAATAATCATACTTGATGGTTAGTTATAAGTATGGATTTAATAAATATATATGAAATTTATGATATAATTATTATTCTTTAATGATAAAATAGAATTTAAGTTTCTTTCCATATTTTCATTACGTATGGACTACCGTCACCATGAACAATGTAATTCATTTGTCTGTCTCTACCTATTATAGATAGTTATAAATATGTATATAATGAATATTATAATATTTACATAATTATTGACATTCTATATATTATGTAACCATGATCAATATAGAAGTACCATAACAGATGAATCAAAACATACATGAAAAACAAAACAGTTATCACCCATAACCATGATTTCAATAAATAATTATTAATAAATTCGTGATAAGATGTTATAAGAAAATAATATACGGTATTATAACTATGTATACGGTTCTTTAATAGAATTATAATAAAAATAAGATTATTATATAGTATCTTATAGTGCTTAAAAATCAAGTTAGTCAAAAGATAAGGGTTCTTTATCTCAATATTATTTTATTGAGACGTGTTTGAAATTATGAACCTATTTATATTTATGATTTTTATATACTGGCCATTTAAAATATAATTTTTGACGAAAATTTCATTCAAATAGTGAACAATGTTTTCTGGGATTGGTGGAAAGACCATTTACATCAAAGACTTATGTCTACATCCTTTCTGGGTGGTTTCCAACAGATTTAGTTCGTGCAACAAGAAACGAACAATGGTTCATTTATCAAGAATGTTTTGCAAACATACCTTCCAAAGGTAGGTGGACACTAGGATATAGATACAATGATGCTCAGGGACTAACATTAGTCAAGAGTATGACAGGTTGGGCACATCATACCATTTTGGGGGGAATTATTTCCCATTCTAAAACACTCTTATAGATTTAAGACGTGTTCATGAGTCCTTTATTAAATCCCAAACAGAACATTGGTTACACTCAAGTTAAAAATCAATTTTTAGAATTTATTGGATTTATAATCATATATAAGTATCTGAGGTTTTTCATTGATGGAGATATCGATATGTATCTGAGGACCTCCTTCAATGGTACCCGTTTGTGAATGAATTATATATTCTTAGGTCCTTTATTATTCTGATGCATGTTTTAAGCCACGTGGTGGGGAACTCTAGAATTTATCATCATCCAGGAAGATGAGATTCATTTTGATGTCTGGATTGGACCCATGTGATGGAATTCCTACATATACTTTTGAAAGGAATTAGAGCTCATGTAGTTCAGTGCCACTTAATGGGACACATCATACCTATTAAGGTTGTGTGATGAGTACCAAACCATGTAGTTTAACATCATGTATAAAAGGAATCTTATAGAAAGGTTCCTAGTCAAGGGGGGGTATGGGACATACACTAAAATGGCCCAAGGGACCTAGAAGAGATATAGCCTCCCAGGATGGATATAAACCTACTAGGAATGTGTCATAGAGAAGATTAGTGTTGATTTTGGGGTGTTGGGAATGAAATTTAATGAGGCTTCCTATGTATCCCATTTGGAAGGGAATCAAATCCAATAAAGTTCAGTTCATTGGAACTTACACCTATGAAGGAGTCGCTTTTCATTTTTGTCTCTAAGGGTATATGTCCCGTTGATATGGATAGATGGATTTTTATAACCTACACCTATGTAGACACTAATAAGTTTTATATTATAGGTAATATGGACCTTTGAGATAGATACATGGCTTTGAGAACCTATGCCTATGGAGGCCCTATGGAGGTTTATATCACGGGGAATGTGACCTTTTAAGATGGACACATGGCTTTGAGAACCTATGTCTATAGAGGCCCTCTTAAGGTTTGTCTCATAGGGAATGTTTCCCTTTGAGATGGATATAAGGCGTTGAATTCATGCACCTATAGAGTCCCTATGAAGGTTTGTCTCATATGGAATGTGGCCCTTTCATGTGGATACATGGTTCTAAGGACCTATGCCAAAAGTGTCCCTCTAGGATGGTGAGAGAAAAATCTATAAAAGGGATCCTTTTCCAAGAATTTTATTTGATCATTTGGATTCCATGATCATCACTGACCTCTAATCCCATGTGATTCATGATCGGTGTGATAAACAAGAGGAAGTGTAAGATTTGATAAACCTCACAATCTCTTCCATCCACTAGTGTACAAGTCTAAGGATATAGGAGAGATAACAGACTCTGATATGCTCATATCCTCTCTTGTTTTCATAACTGGGTTTAGAAATTATTTACCCTTATAGATACGGCTTTCAAGAATGGCTAAGGTCTTACTATAGATTGGATGCCTTATTATTAATTCCATAGATTATAATATGAGGATAAGTCACTAGCCCTCTTCATATGGAAAGGAAAGTGGTTCCCCTCACTTTCTGAAATGGGAGGTCCCTTGTTTCAGATATGATGAAAGAAGGACATGTCCCTATCCCTTGTGTCTAGAAAGGGGAGGTTCCCAAGACTTCCCCCAAGGTTAGGGTTCTCATTACTGAGGTTATACACAACTATGAACACCCTTAGGACCCTACCCATTAAGTAGTACAAGTTTAGTAAAAATATTACCAACGGAATTCACAATTGCATAAGAGACACATTGGTGTGTCATTCACTATGGCTGTGAAAATATAGAGGCCTTTACGGAAGTTTTTATTTGGTCACCCTCATATGGGAGTCCTACGGATAAGGGTACCCTAACATTAGTAGTGAAATAGAGGATCCAAGGGTTTACCTATACAGGATGGAGCACTAGTCTAGAAAACATTTTTTACATCGGTTATTTTTCATTTTTTACGTCGGTTTTTAGCCAAAGTTAATACGGAAGACGTTATAAAAAACGTTTTTTACGTCAGTTATTTAAAAACCAACCTAAAAAACATCACATCGCGATGTTTATCATGTTGGTTAATTAATAACCGATGTGAAAAAATTACGGGGGTGGGGTTTATAACGTCGGTTATTATATAACTGTCGTGATAAACCGGGGGGGCCGTTTATCACGTCGGTTATATAATAACAGACTTCATAACCCCCCCCCCCCCCCCCGGTTTATCACGTCGGTTATTAATTAACCGACCTGATAAACTCTTCGGAGATGGTTTATCACGTCGGTTATATAATAACTGACGTTTTAAACTAGTCTAGGGGGCTTTATCACACCGGTTATTTATTAACCGACGTGATAAACCATTTCCAAGGCCTTTTATCACGTCATTTATAAAATAACCGATGTGATAAACCATGACACAGGTGTTTATCATGTCGATTAATAAAAAAAACTGATGTGATAAACCCTTCCTGATTTCTTTATCACCTCAGTTATAAAATAACCGACGTGGAAGCCAAATTTTTTTTTCAAAAAAATTGAATGCAGTCTTCTGCTCTCCCCCAGAATCAACCAGAAACCAAATCAAGAAATCATACCACAAAAATAGAAGGAGATCAAAACAAGAACTAAAGCAAATTTAAGCATTTACAAACTTACCCCACTTGACAGCACCCACCCTCATGTATACCCCCTGGACAGCCCTCCCCCACCCCATTGGAGCCCCCACCACACCCTTGGACTGCCCCCCATCCCCCTGGATATCCCCAAACACCCCTCGACAACACCCACCCTCTTGAACAGCACCCCCTCACCCCACTTGACAGCCCCCACCGCATTGGAGCCCCTACCACATCGATGGACTGCCCCCCGACCTCCTGGATAGCCCAAAACACCCCTCAACAACCCCCCCCCCCCCCCCCCCCCACCCTCCTGAACAGCACCCCCTCACCCCCTCACCCCACTTGACAGCCCCCACCACACCCCTGGACTACCCCCCGACCCCCTGGACAACTCCAAACACCCCAGGACAACCCCCCCCCCCCCCCCCCCCCCCACCCTCATGTATACCCCCCCCACACCCTGTACAGCCCTCCCCCACCCCATTGGAGCCCCCACCACACCCATGGACAGCCCCAAACACCCCTAGACAACCCCCCCCCCCCCCACCCTCATTTATACCCCCACCCCCTGGACAGCACTCCCACGCCCCTGGACAGCCCTCCCCAACACCCCTGGACAGCCCTCCCACCCCATTGGATCCCCCACCACACCCCCGGACTGCCCCCGACCCCCTGGACAGCCCCAAACACCCCTCGACCACCCCCCACCCTCCGGAACAGCACCCCCTCACCCAACTTGACAGCCCCCACCCCATTGGAGCCCCCACCACACCCCTGGACTGCCCCCCGAGCCCCCGGACTGCCCCAAACACCCCTCGACAACCCCCCCCCACACACACACACACACATACACACTCCTGAACAGCACCCCCTCACCCCCTCACCCCCACTTCACAGCCCCCACCACACCCCTGGATTTCCCCCCAACCCCCTGGACAGCTCTAAAAACCCCAGGACACCCCCCCCCCAACCTAATGTATACCCCCACACACCCTGTACAGCCCTCCCCCACCCCATTGGAGCCCCCACCACACCCCTAGACAGCCCCAATCACCCCTGGACAACACCCCCACCCTCATTTATACCCCCACCCCCCAGACAGCACTCCCACACCCCCATTGGAGCCCCCACCACACCCCTAGACAGCCCCAAACACCCCTGGACAACCCCCCAACCTCATGTATACCCCCCCCCCCCACCCCCTAGATAGCACTCCCACACCCCTGGACATCCCTCCCACACCCCTGGAAAGCCCTCCCACCCCCTTGTACTCCCCCCCCCCCACCCCACCGGACAGCCCTCCTAGACCCCTGGACACCCCCTGACCCCATTGAACACCCCCCACACCCTTGGAACCCCTCCCCCCAGACCAGAATCCATATGAGAAAAACCATCATAAGTAGACCAAAACAAGAAGTAGAGAAAAAGTAAACATTCACATATAGAACATTCACAACTTACACTGTCAACTTCAAAAAAAACTAAATCCAACCTAAATGACTACCAAATACACAATCACAATGACAATATTCAAAATTACATTTTACATTACAAACAACTAAAATTCAATCAAACCTATAAAATAATTTGACCACTCCACTTTTAAGTGCTTGATGTCTTCAGTAGTATAGGGTTGAGGGTCATCAAAAATATACAAATGAAAAGGATAGTAGTTAATATGTATAATGAATAAATCAAATTGAAATATTATGGAAACGTTTAAGAGGAAATCTTACCAGGTCAAAATTCACAACTGTCCCAGTTGTTATTATTTCATACATAAATCTTAACATATAATATCCGCATTTGATGACGCCTTGTTGTTCATGAAAATTCTGTTTGAATGAGTTTAAATTCAATATATTATTTTTATGTAATAAATCCAAAAGTACAAATTATAAATGGATATTTACCTTTGCATTTACAAATTTGATCTTTGCACTCCTTTTCTTTGTGTTTTTTAGAAAGTAGGCCCATGCACTATTAGAAAATAATACAAATGGGGTAAATTTAAAATTCATTATAATATATAAAACTATTGAGAAAATGAAACTTAATTTTCCAATATATTCTTAAAACTTTCCCACACATCATCATGGACAGAGAATATCCAATAAAGTGCTTTATCCCTTAGGAAAAAAACCCCTAACATCCAATGATCACTGATAAAAGGTAACGTTAG
Source organism: Viscum album (assembly GCA_963277665.1). Classification (NCBI taxonomy): domain Eukaryota; kingdom Viridiplantae; phylum Streptophyta; class Magnoliopsida; order Santalales; family Viscaceae; genus Viscum; species Viscum album. The sequence continues at coordinate 238,441,444 of OY728159.1, forward strand.
TGGTTTTTTATGTTAAAAGATAATTAACTCTTTGAGAGAGATGTGTTTCATACCTCTCACAAAAAGGCATCATCCAACATCGTGTGACTATATTCTTTTCAAATCTTTCAGAAATATAAACCATTGTTTGTTCCTCATTCAATTCACATGCTTCAGGGGAAATCAATTGCAGGTCCATGAATCCATATACATCTTTTAGCTCATTCCTCTCACAAATTTTATAAAGATACCTAATACAAAACAAACATAATTATATATTTTTAATAAATATAACATAGGGAAAAGGTGTTAAGACTTACATGGAAAAAAAATTCACCACATTGATGCCCAACTTATCTCCAGTAACAAGCTCTATGATATCAGTTTACATAATCCCCACACTTATTTCACATCCACAAACATGAGCTTGCATTGGAAACTCATAATGACCCGCCAAAAAATTTGAATATCTTGACAATCTGTCAAGACTACTAGAATTTGTATCTGATTTCATAGCCATTTGCCTTTGTTGTTGTCTATACAGTATTTCTTTACTTTTGAAGTATTCCTATAAAAATAAATTGAAAAATATATTAGTTTTCAAATGATAAAAAAAATTTAATAAAAAAATAAAATAAAAGATATAGAATTCATACCTCTATGGTAATGAGTCGAAGAAGTCTGGATGGACAAATTAAAAAATGGACGATACTATTTCTAACCATCACCACCTCATCTGTAGGTAATGGTACCCGAGCTGATCTATCTATAATATCATGTGCAGTGACCCTCTGATTCTCTACCTCTAATTGTTGATGATGAACTGTATCTCCTATACAATATACCAACCCATATGGCACTATATGATGTTGAGAATCATCAACATACAACTCGCAATAAGTAGGAAGTTGCGGTGGAGGAGTAGGATAAAAAATGGGGTCCACAAACAGAGTTGGGGGAGTGCAAGCTACTGGAGGAGGTGGAGGATAAATAATGGGGTCTGTAGGGTGAGGTGGAGGAGTGGGAGCTGCAGTCTGAAATTGTCTTTGCATGTCTGCAAACATAGAATGCACTGACGCTCTAATCTTTTCCTCCATCGTCGCATTAATATTATGAACTTCAGCCTCCAAGGATTTTATTTTTTTTATAAACCCCCTCAATGTTAGAAGTTGAAGAACGTGGCAACACTTTTCTTACCGATACACATGCCGGATATCCTCTTACATGACCAGGATGTTCGGGCCTTCCTAATGCTACAGATAAAATATATTCCCTCCCAGTAGTTGTAAATGTCCCCTGTGAACTCTGCTCCTCAAGAGAGTCCTGTATTAATTAATTGAACATTTCTGTAATGATTGAAATTATATGAAGAAAATAGTTAACTTAAATAAATAAAATAGATATCTTACAATCCACTCAGCTATGATTCTTGGCTCTTCAGACAGATATTTCCCTTTTTTCCTTCCGATATCTCTTCCATTTTTCATGTCTAGATGGAGGGGATGAAGGGGACACCTCTTCAGAACTTGAAGACTCAGCTCTTAGTTGTTGAAATTTTTCGGCCATCATTTTTTCTTCCAAAAATGCATACCCTCCCCGAGATAAACTCGAGGGTATACAATTTTAGATTGGATCTCCTGATGATATTTCCTTGTTTGGTTTAAATTAAGAATAAGAAATCATTAAAAAAAACATTAATAAGATCATTTATATAAGAAAGATTTTAAAACTTTACATTTCTATTACCAAAAATGACTCTTTTCTTCTACTTTCAAAAAATTGTCTCCATGTGTCTTCATCTATAAAAGGATATACACGACATGGATTGTCATGAATCCTATGACCATAAATGAAATCAGATGAGTGGTTTGATTTGAAATCCCTCCATATCCTGGCATCCAATGATAAGCATTTCTTCCTGACTCCTCTAGTGTCAGGAATATCAAATGTCATCTGGTAAAGAAGAGGTTAAACATATTATATATACTAGAAACATTAAAAGAATAGTCAAACAATAACAAAAATATCTTACCAAAATCGTCTCCCACAACTGAGAGATTATCGCTTTATCCACACTTCTCCAGTCATCGTACAGAATGCTTACTTTGCTCTTAGCCTGAGTTGCTACAAAACTCTTAAAATATTTTCCATTCGGACCTCTAGGAATATAATCATCATCAAACTCAATGACTATCCTCTGATCCTCCGTACAGGCAAGTGATAATTTTGGTAAACGTGTGCACCCACGTTTACCAACCTTTGAACTCTTTGTCGTAATAGGAGCATGTGAATGTCCATCCCCAGAGGTATGACCAATATGCTCATCTCCAGAATCATGTGGTTGATCAACTGAATGATCAGTCATTATCCTTCAAATCAAAAAAACAAATGTTAGTTCACAAATATACAAATTCAAATATTTTAATACTACTATAATCAGAAAATAGAAAATTATACTAAGTTACGTAATATTAAACATTGGTAATATGGTAAGCATGTTAAACAATGGTAATGATGGTCAAGATGGTCAAGATGTCCAAGATGGTAAAGATGGTAAACATGGTAAACCTAGTAAACATGGTAAAGTAATTGTCACTGAAAAAAATAATAGATATATAATCCATGTAATGGTTATAAACATGATAAAGTAAACTAAACAAACATAAACCGAACAAAAACTTATACTTATTTTGTTTTAAAACATATTTTAATAAATAAAAAACTTACAATATCTAACATTTATGAAAAAAATAAATGTAAAGAAGAAATAAACATATGTTACCTATAATTTTAGGAATGTAAAAATGGATTGTTTTCCCAAATTCATTCTTCATGATCGTTCCTTATGGCACAAACCATGTCTTCAACATGCTCATCATTATGTTCTGTTAATCTTTCCATGGAAGTAGGGATCTCACATAAATCAGTATCTTCATCAAGTTCATCCTCACCAACATATTGTTTTTCCCTTGTAAAACAATAGCCCACTGCATATCTGATTGATATACTACATAGAAAATTTGTTTTTCATGTGTTTCCATTATAAAAGAATCAGTTGTGTCTTCCAATCTATTCAGATTAACAAGTGTCATTCCAAATTCATCGTGTCTGACACTTTTGCTATCAATAAACCATTTACAGTTAAAAACAGGAACTTTAATTTTAAAGTAATCAACCTACCATATGTCTTCAATCACTCCATAATATGCACTTGATGCAGAAATTGGGTTTTTTTCCTTAGCACTAGAAAAATGCATTGCTTCTCCAAACACCAATATACCACTATTATGAACTGCACTTCTATTGTCATGAGATTTTGTATAAAATGTATAGCCATTAATGTCATAACCAGACCATGTTATCACATTTAAACATGAACCACCCACTATCCATTTTAATTTCTCTGATACATCTGATCTACCAAGAAAAGTCTTTTTAATCCATGACAAAAAAAAATTGTTGTGATCATTCAAAATACACATTTCTTTCTTATTTGGATGACATTGTTTCAACTCATTAATATGCAATGTGATATACGGTTGAGCATCAGCTATGTTATTCAAGTTGTATGATTCTAACTTCTTTATCTATTCATCTGACAATGATTTGACTTTCAAGCCATGAATCCCCTTTCCCTCATTATTAACTCGTTCATGGTGAGATGGAGGCAAACCTATGTATTGCACCGCAGCCAAGTAGCTTGTACAAAACTCTGCTACCTCCTCAGAAATATAATTTTTAATAATGGAGGCTTCAGGTCAATATGGATTTTTAACATACCCCTTTAATATTTTCATATACCTTTCAAAAGGATATTTCCAACGAAGATATACAGGTCCACAAATCTTTATTTCTCGAACCAGATGAATCATTAAATGCACCATTATATCAAAAAAAAGTTGGAGGAAAATACATTTCCAATTGAAAAAGTATAAAAATTGCATCCTTTTACAAAATGTTCATAGCATTCACATCAATCACCTTGTTACAAATTGAATTGAAAAAATAACACAACTTTATTATAGTCTTTCTGACACGAATGAGAAATATTCCACGCAATGAAACTGGTAGAATTTGTTGCATCATGACATGAAAATCATGTGATTTCATACCTATCAACTTCAAGTCCTTCAATAAGACAAAATATTTTACATTTGAAGAATAACCTTGAGGCGCTTTGATATCATGAAGACACTGAAAAAAGATAATTTTCTCCCTCTTTGATAATGTATGACAAGCTGGGGGAAGAAATGTTCATCTTCCTTTAGGAGTGGGAGCTAACTCCAAACTTATTCCCATTGATAGTAAGTCTAATCTTGCATTCAACCCATCTTTTGTCTTTCCTTTAATATCTAACAATGTTCCAATCAAACAATCATAGATATTCTTCTCCACGTTCCTGACATCAATATTATATTTAACTTCATGATACCTCCAATATGGTAGGTCAAAAAATATTGACCTTTTCTTCCAAATATGTCTATCATTACCAGATTTCTGTGTCTTTCCCAATGTCACATCATGGTTTTTCACCCTCTCAAAATACATATCAGAGGATAAAGGTTTTGGAGCAGTATAAAAGTCTTGTGAGCCATTGAATGCCTTTTTTAGTCATCTATAAGGGTGATTCATAGGCAAAAACTTTCGATGACCCATGTACATTGTTTTCCTCCCATGATGCAATTGAAAATATGACGTCTGTTGTTCGCAAATTGGACATGCTTTATGCCATTTAACATTGTATCCAGACAAATTTCAATATGCTGGGAAGCCATTTATAGTGAACAAAAGCACTGCATGTAGTTCAAAATATTCAATTTTATAAGAATCATACACCCTAATACCATCAACTCATAACGGTTTCAAATCATCAATCAACGGTGACAAGTAAACGTCAATATCATTGCCGGGTTGCTTTGGACCAGAGATCATTATACTCAACATGACATATTTGTGCTTTATACAAACTTCAAGAGAGAGGTTGTAAATTACCAATAAAATAGGCCATGAACTATGTGTGTTACTGAGGGTTCGGTATGGATTCATTCCATCTGTGCACAACCCTAGTCTAAGATTTATAATTTCACTTCCAAATGTAGAATACAGCGCATTAAGATTCTTCCATTGTGGACAATCAGCTAGATGGCGTATTTTTCCATCACATACCTACTCATCAGCATGCCATCTTAACATTTTTTCATCATGTGAATTAGAAAATAAACGTTTGAAATGATGAATTATAGGAAGATACCAAAATACCTTTGAAGAAAGCTTTGTAATCTCTATATCAGCCTGTGATTTTTCTTTCACCTTATACCGTGATGTCCCACATTTAGGACACTCTGACAGAAATTCATATTCCTTCCTATATATAATGCAGTCATTTGGACATGCATATATTTTCTTGTATCCCAATCCCATCGGGAATAATATTTTTTTGGCCTTGTAATGTGAATCTGGAAGATCGTTATCTTTTGGAAGAATGTCTTTCGGCAATTGTAGTAGCTGTGTAAAACTTCGGTCACTCCATCCATGTTTTGACTTCAGGTTAATCAATCTTAACACCGCTGATAAAACTGTAAAATATGTACAACCAGGATATAATAGTTTTTCAGCATCACCATATAGACGTGCAACTGTCGGTTCTATCTCAATTTGTTCTGCTACAATATCGTGAATCATTTCTTCAATTCCATCGGAGTTACCATCTTGCGAATCATCATCATCAGTGACACTCCGTCCAGTTTCACCATGCCAAATCTGAGGGTTGTAACTCGGATTAAAACCATGAAAAATCAAATGATCTTTTATCTCTCTACTTTTCAACTTCTTCATATTCAAACATTTCAGGCATGGATAGAAAAAAAATGTCACTACTTGGAACATTTCGTTTATAAAATTCCAAAAATGCATCAACACCTTCCTCATATTCATTGCTCATTCGATGTGTCGTAATCCAAATTCAACTCATTATTACCTATAACAAATATCAAAAATATATATATTTATAAGATAAGACAAATATATGTTTATATGAAAAAAATCATAATTTGAATGTAAAACAATTTTGAAATATAAAACAAATCTATGGGTATTTAAAAAAATATGCTTGAATATTCTTTTCAAAACAAAATATAGTTATATATAATAGTTTTAAATTCCATTGAATCAAAGAAAAACATGGTTCCTACATGGTTGATAGAAAATTGGAGAAAATGGAGTAAACATGAGAATCACCCCCACCCCTCAGACAACCCCCAAAACCCTCTGGACAGGCCCCCACCCCCTTGGACAGCCCCCATAAGCACCCACCCACTTGGACCCCCCTGGACACCCCCAACCCTCTAGGAAGCCCCCCCCCCCCCACCCCTGGACAGCCCCCACCCCTCTAGACAGCACCCCCACCCCTCCTGGACACCAACCCTACCCCCTACCCCCTTGGACACCCCCCCTGGACACCCCCCCCCCAACCCTCTGGACAGCCCCCCCCCCCTCCCACAGACAACCACCAAAACCCTCTGGACAAGCCCCTACCCCTGTGGACATCCACCCACACCCACCCACCCCCTTGGACAACCCCCCCAGACACCCCCAACCCTCTAGACAGCCCCCCACCCCCTGGACAGCCCCCACCCCTCTAGACAGCACCTCCCATCCCTATTGGACACCACCCCCCACCCCCCGGACAACCCCCAAAACTCTCTCGACAGGCCCCCACCCCCGTGGATAGCCATCCACACCCACCCACCCCCTTGGACACCCCCCGGACACCCCCAACCCTCTAGACCCCCCCCCCCTTCCCACCCCTTAGACATCCCCCACCCCTCTAGACAGCACCTCCCACCCCTCCTAGAAACCACCCCCCACCCCCTACCCTATTGGACACCCCTAGGACACCCCCTAACCCTCTGGAAAGCCCCCCACCCCCGGACAACCCCCAAAACCCTCTAGAGAGGCCTCCATCCCCTTGAACAGCCCCCCACACCCAACCACCCCCTTGGACACCCCCCTGGACACCCCCAACCCTCTAGACTGTCCCCCACCCCTCTAGACAGCACCTCCCACCCCTCCTGGACACCACCCCCACCCACGACCCCCTTGGACACCCCCCCCCCCCCGGATAACCCCCAAAACCCTCTGGACAGGCTCCACCCCCTTGGACATCCCCCCACACCCACACCCACCCCCTTGAACACCCCCCAGGACACCCCCCAACCCTCTGGACAGCCCCCCACCCCCCCGGACACCCCCCCAAACAATGGTTCACATATAAAAACTAGGCATTGTGAACAACTAAAAACACATGCATTTAATATATACTTCAGCATGAAAGATATGGAATTAAATATTATTAAATATGGCTACTTAAATGATCGTATGATAATTAAAAATAACCAATGATATTCAACTAGTCAAATGATCACAAGTTTTCTCAATAACTAATATCATAATGCGGTAATGGATAATTCTAGAAATCTTAAACATATTGTCAAGGCCTTGGCCAAGGCATCAAAAAATACTATGGTAAGCCCTCAGCAGAACCCATTTTTATTTGGAATCATGAGACATAGCGATGCATCGAAGGGTCATAGAGGTCAACAGCCACTACATTATATGTCTAATAGATTCCCATATAAAATAGGATAAACATAAGCAACAAAAACACATGAAATATCATTTCTGAATTCGTACATTTAATCAATAACCATTTTATGCAGTAATATAGGTGAATGAGATCATTAGTTGTCAATGAAAATAAAAATTACCATCAATGTCGGGCATTCGTGAAACAAAAACAAACTAAATAGAAGTAGTTGAGGCTTACATGAATATTGCGAGTCGATCTAATAGATCTAGGGATGATAAATAAGATGATGATGGAAAAAAGAGGTAAGAGGGTTCGAAATGGAAGAATATTCCCTAGTTTAAACACAAAAATCGCAAAACATAAATATAGACTATCTGGGGGAAAAACAAACGAAATAAATTCGTGGAAGGCTTACATGAGTGTTTCGAGTTGAGATGATAGATCCAAGGAGATTAAATATGATAAACGATGAAGGCAAAACGAGTTTAACACACTGAGATCGACGAGATGATTAGGGTTTACCGCGTGAGAGAGACGACCGCCGGACTGTCGTTCGAAAAATTGTAAATGACAATCCACGGGGCTTGTTAATTTTTTAAATGTTTTATAACGTCAATTATTTAATAGCCGATGTTATAAACTATTTTTTTACATTTATAACGTCGGTTATTATAATAACCGACGTTATAAATGTATCAGATACGGCTTTTTTTATGTCGGTTATTTTATAACTGACGTAAAAAAATCCACGTGTTTCTTTTTTACGTCGGTTATATAATAACTGACGTAAAAAATACATCATAAATCACAGTTTTTTACGTCGGTTATTCAATAACCGATGTAAAAAACTTCTTCGGGTTGTTTTGTTATGTCGGTTATAAAATAACCGACATCAAAAAGGCCTCAAAAGACGCGTTTATTACATCGGTTATAAAATAACTGACATAAAAAAATTAGATATCTCGTTTATTACGTCGGTTATCAAATAACCAACATAAAAAACCCTGCACTTTGGTTTTTTACATCGATTAATTTATAACCTGCGCAAAAAACGAATGCGCGCGATTTGTAATGTGGGTTATTTTAATAACCGACGTTAAAAATAAACTCGCCGCATTTTTTACGTCGGTTATAAAATAACCGACGTAAAAAACCACATTTCACAGATTATCACGTCGGTTATATATAACCGACGAAAAAAATGGGGACGTAAAAAATGTTTTCTACACTAGTGGAGATTCCTTTGGGTGATGTAAAACATAGTCAACAACACATGGAAGAGGCATTTCTCTAGGATTCAATGTTTTACTCAGGTGTCAATAGAAGGGTCTCACACAGGTCCCACGTTTGGGAGGATACCTTTGCACTAGTACTTTTCGACTAGGGGAAGTGGATCCTCGCATAGGTATCCGGTGTCTCACATATTGGAGGAACTTTAATCCTAATATTCCCATTAATTCCTTCTTGTATCAGGTTTCAAAGAGCTAACTAGATGGTTTTGGGGGCCTGGGTGATGGACTAGAGAGAGAATAGCTTCAAGAATTCTTCTGATCTTCTAGTCGTTTGAAATTAAGGGCACCGGGGTCCTATTTATAGCCAATCTCGGTACCCTAGTTGAAATAAGTCATCCATGCAAGTTCTTCTCATAGGATACTCATGAATGTACCTTGTACACGTGTGGTTTCTTTTTCTAGGCCATATAGGGAAGGCCTACGTGAGCCTCTTTGCGCGTAGGTTGGGTGCGCATAGATCGACCTGGGTGAGTTCCTTGTTTCTCCTTAGTGACCTTCACCTCTTTATTTCTTGATCTATTTTTGTTTTAATATTCTCACTATCAGGTTCCAAAATGGATTTTCAACAAAATACCACCCTCAGGATTAGATCAAATAATAATAAGATGCTTTTATCAAGTGATATAGTAAAATAAATGTCCACTACTCAGATCCATCTGGAAATTGGTTTGCATAGGTCATCAGAGTCTATAAATAACATTGACTGCTTGATAGTTCTTACATCTACCTTTTCCATTATCTTACTCTGTCCATTCTAGTAAATCATTATCCCTTGATCTCTTCGTGCTTTTCACCCGCACAAAATTTCTGGAGAAACCTATCTTGAAAACACTTAGTACGGATTTATTAGAATGACATAGTACCCTAAGTGAGTGACCTATGTGAGGTCACTTGGGTGAGTGACCTATGCTAGGTCACCTGGGTGAGTGACCTGTGCCATGTCACTTGGGAGAGTAACCTTCACAAGTTTAGTTGTTTGAGTGACCTGTGTGAGGTCTTCCCTTTTCCAAAAATCTAGAATTTTCTAAAAACCAAGATTTTATGTTTAATGAAAAACTCAATTCTTTTTTTCAGATTTCCAATAGCTCCACCAAGGGATTATAACATACAATATTTTTCTTTTGTTTTTTAAAATATTAAATCCAATAGGATGGATTATTATTAGATATGTGACTCTACCCTCCCATAAATAGAAAAATACTTGAATATGTACCAGTATGAGTATCCATATAGTGATTATTTTCCTCTGTGTATTCAAAAACTTCTTATATATATCCTCATCCCAAAGCTTTAGAATTATTTGTCAAAATATTTTTTCATGGAATACACTAATTGTACCACTATAAAAATTTCCTCTAAGGTAATATTTATTAATGAATAGGAATTTTCTAATGTATGCATCATTCACCATAAACTGTGTGCCCTAGATATAAATCCTCACACCCATGAATAGAAACCTCACTATTACCAGAAGATTTTCTATGGTTCCCAAATAGATCAATAACAAAGCTATAAAAATGATGGGGACTTATGTAATGGAGTGGGAGTCAAGACCAAATGGATATAGGTGTATAGGGTGCACCAAACCAACACAAAATTTAAGACTGAGCTGCAAAACATCAGCATTTATGAGTTTGTATCAGTGGTGCAGACGTATTTCTATAAGAACCCTGTTGTCCTCCCCAAACTATTGATCCCTCAAACAAATAGTTTCTATATGATGCATGGAAAAGTCTTAATTAGCATATGGAATGTCTATAATATATCAGGGTTCCCATTCTCAGAGAGATGTATGATGAGTTCATCCCACTAAAAAACACATGGGAGGATTCTAAAAGGATACCTATTTTGGCTCGTGGGCTATTAAAGATGGCCCATGTGATTAATAATAAATACCATCACACAAGGGGTTATTTCCATCCTAAAGGATGGATGAATTCCTTCCTTTATAAAAAAGATTAAGGTCCTACTTTCCAACACCCAACGAGATGTATCTCATTAGAGAACCAGATCATTCCTTGTAAATTATAGCCTACATTGGAGTAAGTCCAATATAACCAATCAGTTTATAAATTCAAGTTTGACATCTCCCCAAGTACCCATTTTATCGTCTTTCTTGAAATGATGTTGCGTACCTATCTGATGTTGGTTCATGAATCTAATGGTGGTTTGAGGTTAGGGACATTCATTGAAGCATCCAAATTAAAAGAAGGGAACCGCATAGGGTTTTATTCCCCTATTCTCGAAAAAATATACCAGTGTTTACTGGATGTGTACATCGAGAAGGCCCCATACTAAAATTGAAGGCTATTTCAAGTGTTTTGGTGGTGGATTATAGCACACATCATCTCCTACTACATGTTGAGTAGAGTTCAAGTTCTTGAAGGCTAGTTTCTTCCATTAATTCTATTTGTTTATAGTATCCAACCTTAGTTTATAAAATATGGTAAATCCCTAAATAATATGAACATACTAGGAGAGTTTAACTTCTTACCATATGGTTATATTTCTATGAAATCTTTCATTGATAATGTCCAAGATAATGACGACATGAGGTCGCACATGATTACATTCAGAGATAGTGTGCTGGAAACTCGTATTGAAAGAGAGACTATATTTGAGCCCTATACTCTATATTGATTTTTTCTCTAGTTTATGTGTCTACAATAAAACAATTTCTCACCCCCCCCCCCCCCCCACACACACACATTTTGAGAAATATATGATGGTGTCCTGACAATTTTGGATTCTCATGGCCTTAGAGGTATCCCAATAATCGATCAAACTACCTCTATCATGTGTATCTATCAGGATAAACTCTAGGTTTTCTAGTTACTACATTACCTCCTACCCTCAAGAAGTGTTTATATAAAGTGTTACATTAGTTGAGTCCATAATAAAACTTTTCATGGAAGACATGGTAGGAAGTTTCATCTCAAGGGTGATGATGTAGAATCTCCAAATTCTTCAAAACAATCTTAGGAAAGGTCCATGGAGAAAGATGGAATTAAAAAGGCCACATCTTTTGGGACAAGGTAGTCCAGTCATCACCACTAGGAGGAGACCCGAGATCTAATTTACCGGTTCCCTCTTAGAGTAGAGAGGCCTGAAAATACATCAAAGTGAAAATATACTGGGTCTTCCTCTCATACGGCCACAATAACATCATATTGTATGAGTCCCTTGGAAATACAATCTTAGAAGGGTGTGACCTGGTATATCAGAGATATATGGGTGTTTATTTAGTTTGGAATATGTATCCATAGCTTGGTGATATCTGAGCACACTCATATCTTCACCCTGATTCCAATTTTTCTAAGGTGGGGAAATATATTTAGGAGTTGGAGATGTTAATGTATTTCACTATTGATCAGATCCCAACCACAAAGTGGGCTACCGGAAATATGGGCTAAGATACTAATAAGATAATTTTTGGATGATCTAAGGAATAATGGGAAGACTTCATCAATATTAGTGAAGTATCTCTCTATTTTTCCTTCTCATTTCCCTCCATCATCTATCTTCATTTACTTTGATTGGAATTATCTTGTACTTGGGAGAAGAAGAAGGTGTACCATGGGTGACACCTTAGTCACCAAAATATGGGCCGATGGGAACTCCCATTGGAGAGGGGGAGACTCCCAAGTCCTCTGAGTTATCCTTGGTTAAAAGGATGATATAGGAGGAGATAATAGGAGAGACTTCTCAACTACCACCCCTAGTACCCATAATTGAGAGGTCCAACACGGTCCCCTTTCCATTTTAGCAGAAGAAACAAAAATGAGAGAAACTATTTGTTAGGAGTATGAAATTCAGTAAGTATTTTCACTGCCATTTAGTCTTATAACTCACTTGACATACCCATTTGATCATTTTTTCCTTTTACTTGATCTACTTAACTCTCCTCCATCAAGCGGTCTAGCACTAATCCTATGAGGGTTGAGGTAGACATTCTAGATGAGGCACAAACTCATGTTGGTGAATCCATCTATTTGATAGAATATGTTCTGATAGATGAAGTCTCACCCAATTATATTATTTCATAGATGTTGGAGGGTCACGGTAATGTCAAACGCACTTCATGAGGTGTCATGTACTGGTTATTAACTTTATTACTCATTATACATCAGATCTGACGCATGCACTGGGGGACTCTACAACAACCACCAATAGCCGTATTTTCATTCTATATAGCGATTAAAGGGATATTGGATAGTTTGATGAAGGTTTTGATGTTTATCCTAACTCTATAGATTCCAAAGAATTTATGCTTTCTAAGAAGCCATCAGATGGAGTCAATGGTAGATCCAATTTGAGTCATGAGCTATGCACCTCGAATACCCTTACTGGTGAGGATAATATGAGATGTCAGGCCTTATATAATGAACTAATAAAAATGGAGGATATTTTGAACAATATTAATATTTCCTTCTCTCTAGAAGAGTTTTGGGACATTTATATGGAATTGGATGGATGTGAGTCTTCTCTTTCTTATGTATTCATGTATGGTCAACATACTTATGTTTGATGTCTTATACTAGAGATTGAATTGTGTAGCTTTCAAAATAGAAACCACTACCAAGGAGATCTATAACTAAGTAATATAAGTCTATATTACTCCCATCTCTAATGGAATAACTGCAGAGAGCCTTAAAGTGGGAGATTCTCAAAATCCCCCCAACCTGGTTTCTCGGAAAACTCAAGAGGATGTTCCCTATCAGAAGATCCTTACCCAAATCATTGAAATTACTATTGTTATAGAGGCATCAATCCCAATATTTAATCCAATAATGGGTGAGTATTATTAACTATACAGGTTTTTAACTATATTTTATATTTTTTAACCTCTTAATGTTAATCATGGGTTCTATATACTATCTAGTTACATTGACATTGATGGCTGAACCTAAGGGGGGAGATTCCATGCCAATTATGAAAAAAAACAAAACGAGAAGTTGATAACTATTTTATAGGGATCATATAAGGGTGCACCATTGAGTGTGTTAATCCTAAGTTACACTTATCCCTCTAATACCAATTCCAAATCAGACTTGAAGGCACAGGATTCCCTTCGCACCTCACATAATTTTTTCTGGCGAGATGTCTGGATGATAAACTCGAAGAGTCCAATTGAAGACCATCTGTCGCAACTTTTCTAACTTCTAGAAAAGTTTTACATTTTTTTGGTATGGTGGTATTGAGTACTGTATGATCCACCATGTTTTGAAGTCAACCTTTGGCAATGTAAAGAGAAAAAAATGCAATAGGTTGAGGTGCAACTAATATGATAGTTTAAAGATCTCAGAGTTGTTATATCCCAGGTGGATCTTAGACATGCTAAAGATAAGGAGGAGCATTAGCATTATCTTGATGATAAATCTCTCCAAATGATATTACTTAAAGAATAAATAGATTATATAAAGGAATATATGGTCCAAATCCACAAATCTATGAAGAGGGCCTCAATATAAGGAAGTGGTCATATTGTTGTGGAGAAGGAGAAACTTTGTCATTTTGAGGAGGTTGTTTCTACACAATTGGATAGGTTTTAGAAAAATATTGATAATTCTTGAGCCACAATCCAACAGAAAAAAAAATCCTATATCAAGGAACACCTATAAAACATGGGAGATAGGCTTCAGTATGTGAAACTTCCTCCACATCTTAAAACATGAATGAAAATTATTTTTTTGTTCCATGATGACCTATTTTTTTGGTCCTATCCTCACTGTAATCATAATATAACATTCAAAATGACTCATTTTATTAAATTTCATTATACCAATTTTTTATAATTACAAATATAATAATTAGAGTACTCTAATATTTTCCTATGTCTTTATAACTAGTGATTGCAGTTCGATTATTTCCAGGGTCATATGATAGGCCCTACAAATATTGTGTATTTTTTCCATCACCCTAGTTTTTCTATTAAGTAAATTATGAAGAATTATTCATGGGAAAGACTTGGATTTTACATAGGCTTCCCATTTTGGGTTTTTAGCCTAAATATTTTTGTGCCTTTTTTTTCATAGCTCAATTTTTTTCCTAAACCATGAGGAGTGAAGGTATAGAGAGCTAAGAATCAACTTTTATCTAAGGTATCCTTTGATGAATTTCAGAATGGTGAGTACTATGTATATTTGTTTTGGGAATTTTAGATTCTTAAAATCTAGAATAATGAAACTAGTGTTTTAGGTCAACCAACTTTGAAAATGAGTTATGGAATGCTCATCCAAGCAAGGATTAATGGACAAGAATGATATGATATTATTCAGATAACCAAAAGTTATTTTTGAGTCATGATTTTTTAATTTACATATCTAAAAATTGATATGACACAAATATATGAGAAATGATAGTGGGACGTGAACAAAAAGTGGTTTCTATCATGATTGTGTCAGGGAGTATGGAGATAGAATAGATTTCTACTAAGGATGAATATGAATCTGGTTGATAGATGTTTTGGTAGTGAAATATTAAAATCAAAACTTTGGCATATCAATGAATATTCAAACAATGAAATACTTTTGTTGACAAGATCTTTTTCTAGGGGAATTATGGGAATCTAAACTAGGGTGTATCAATTCATAGTCAAACCAAAGGTGTCCTAAAGGATTGAACATTTTACCATTGATGGATGGTGAGTTTATGAAGATCCGGATTTTTCAAGGCCATGGAGGGTAGTTTATGAAGGGAATATGTCTAAGAATTAAGGTGGAATTTGGGTTGGCACTAATAATGAATGGGAAATTATACTACACAAATTTGGTTATATATAAAATAGGGGTCATTCTATTTCGATCGTAAACTTATAATGGAGGGGGCCTGTGAGAAAATTCAGACCTCACGCCCGGATCGAGGTTGTGTCTATTAATGAGGGAACACAAACATTTTGGAAATTGTAGTAGATATTCTTAAAATAGAGAATCTATGAATCATTATTTTTCTTGATGAAATAATCATCAATTAAAATGTATTCTATTGGGGTGATGTGGTGGATGACTAACACCAAGAGAAAATTATCTTAACTGAAGAGGATTGAATCATCATATATTTCAATGTCGTGCGACCAAAACATAGAACATTTATTTTAACATCTTACATAAAGGATTTTGAGGGAAATAATTTAAAGTCATTTATCTTTGACCTAGAAGTTAGTGATTTTCTATTTTAGGTTGATTTGACTAAGAATGTTCCTTCATTGTTTGGAATGAAGAGGTAAATTTTTAATCTTTAATTTTTTCTTCTATATCTAAAAAGTGGTATGGGAAAATTATTGAAGGAATGACCACAGACTATATTCGATAAGCAATTTCTAGTATAATTTTGTTTGGGATTATAGAGATTGAATTCATTTCTCTTGAGGATAAAAATGTATCTAATTGATAGGCCCTTTTGGTGGGTTAGTTATGAAAATCCAAACTGGGGCGTATAAATGAATTTCCAAACAATGAAATCTTTTGGTTGATAGGCCCTATTTTGGGTGAATTATGCGAAGAAAAACTATGGTGTATCAATGAATATTCCAAAACAAAGGTTTCCTCAAGTATCATATATTTTATTACCAATGTCTAGAGAAATCTTTTGGAGATTCGGATTTCCCCAGACATTGAGTTTGATTTGTGTAAGGAAAATTCCTGAGTATGGAAAGGGTAACTTATGTCAGAATCACATAATAATGGGGAGAAATTACTCTTGTATAGATATGAACCATATGCAGGAAGAAGAGACTTTTTCCTTTTATTTTGTGGATGGGATCAAGATATAGGGTCCAAGCATCTCTATATATCTCATAAAATCAAAAATGAATCCACTCATAGTTCTAAGAAATATTCCCCTCACTGATTTAATTCTTGTGTGGAGAAGGGAATATTTTAATACGGGCTCATGAGTTTGATGAGAATCCCTACTGGACCCTCCAATGTAGATCTAGCTTTTACATCGGAGAGTGGGGATATTTTTTCTCTTGTGGATGGACCAGTATATAGGATTCATGAATCACTACCCATCTCATCAAAGAAAGAATAAATACATAAATAGTTCTTTAATTTTCATCATGCCAAAGACGAAAACCATGAAGTTTAATATCATGTAGTAATGACATTTGGTGTGCCATTTATGTCCTTTCATCCAGGACCATGAAAGCTCTAATGACATGTGTTGGTCATGAGGTGTAAAAAACAAATATTTACTAAGTTAAAATATAGTAAAGTGGTTGACCACGGTTGTCTCCCGAGAGGAGTGTACAACAATCACATTTGTCACCTGAAATTTTAGAAATAAATAGAAGTTTTCTTGAAATTTATTGATTTTGAAAAATAAAGAAAGTAATTAAAATGAAGTTTGAACACTAATGGATAAAGACAATGATGAGTTCAGTATAGGATCATTTTTTTCAATGTCATCGTAGTATTAACGATCATTCTTCCTCTCTTCCTATTTAATGATAAATGAATGACTCCTTGATCGATTTAACAATAACCCTTGGATGAATGAAGTAATGGATACCACTTCTACGTGCATGAAAATTCATAAACCATTCCCAAAAAAAGGAAAGTCCCAATCAGGAATTTTTTTCCTTAAAAATATAGAAACAGTTCACTTATTCCACACATGTTCTAATGATTGTTAGACACTCACCACCAAACACAATTTTCTAGATCGAGACAAATTTCCCTAGGGAGAGGGTGTTTAAAGTTCTTTAAACAAAGATATAAAAAATAAATGAAACCAAAACCCAAAACACAATCAAATTAATAGAATTAAACACCACTAAAAATAGAATGAAATCAATCAAAAAATATAGTTTCAAATTAAAGTGCAAGACCCGAACATTAAAAAGTGAAACCCCCCCTTCCCTGATCACTAAAATTTTTTACCCCTCCATGTGAAGGGTAAGAGAGCTTAAAGGGGAAGAAGAGATCATGATGAAAATATGTAGAGACCCGTATCTTGACGTACATGGACATTACATTACATTTGCGGAATACTTAGTACATAACAAAAACACACACACAAGGACCGTAATAGTTTAGTGTCTTTGGAAACTCGGAATATAATCTTCTAATCGTGGTGAAAGATCTTCAACATCTCCCATAAAGATCTTCTTTTTTTTAATACCTAAAACCTTTCTTTATATCCTGGGGAAAAGAAAACATAAAAGGGTGAGCTCAAATGCTCAGTAAGGGTAAACAAAAGAAAATCAATCCCATCATATTCATAAGAACATAACTTTTGGAAATCTTAACCTGCAAAAGAGATCATAATTTCATAACATGGGGTAAATCATGGCAGTGAAATGTAATCACAATAATCATAACTTAAAACATGAAACTTTGTGGAATTCACACATAATCATATAGAATCATTTCTTGTTAGTCAAGACTCATTGCCAAGACTATCTTAGTGGACAAAGTCCCTTTCTGAATCGAGTAACCCTCGTTTCAGTCCTGTTTCACTGAACCGGTATAACCTACCATTCCAGCCATGTCTATCTCATGAGATATAAAATCTTTACCCAATGCATTGGAGGGAGATATAGGTCCCACCCATCTCATAATGATACCATTCTTATGTGTGCCACAAAATCATAAATCATACATCATTGCATAACCCATGTAATACAAATGGGAATCTTAAACATCACGACATCATAAAAAATTCATACAAGATAAAGGAATTCATAAAAATAATTTCATCACAACATGATCAAATCAATGTAATAATAGGGATAAAAATAGAACCCTTTATTAACTTAGATGGAAAATGATTTTTATAAAACACTTGAACTTCATTCTTGAGGAAAATATCCTTTCTTCTTCAAAATCAATTTTCTTTTCACAAAACATCATGCAATTTTAAAAGAAAGAGATTTTATTAAAAATAGTCATGAAATATTTTGGAGGAAGCTTCATGAAAATAAGGCTTTATAAAACCGTAAAAATCCGTTCGTGCCGTTTAAGTTAAAAAAAACATTCTTCGTACTTTTGTCGGAAAAGTCAAAAAGTACCTCGTACAAAAAAACGACAAAAGATTATTTTCATTTCTTTTACTAAAAACTCACCGAAGGGTAAAAATGGATTTAAACAATTGTAGGTGGATGGAAGTAATATTACATATTGATGAAACATGGACATGGATGATAAAATACACCCCAGTAAATACTTAGGAATAAACAATCTCGGATAAAAATGAGATTGTGATATTTCCCTTACCTTAGGTCTGATTTGATTCGTATGTGTCCGAACCTCCTGTATAATGATTTAAATAATGTCATTGACTTATTATAGAATCATATTCATTGTTATGATATCATATATGGTTCACTTATGACATTATATTACCCGTTCTTTTGTAAATTCCATGTTAAAGAAGCGTTTTGGGTAAAATCGTTTCATTTATCGTAGGTGTTTTGACTTGTTGTTCTTGACATTATTATTACTTATATCATGATTTACTTACTTCCAGAATATAAAATTTGATTTATATATCATATATATTCAGTATATATATATATATAATAGATAGATAAATAAAATGAAAAACACCGTTCATGGAGACGGTAGTCCGTACGTACGCATGAACGTTGTTTTCCATTCCTTATTGTCTTGAAATGGAAGTAAGTAGATGACATACATATATATATATATACATAATCCAGTAGCTTTATAATGTCATATATTTCATTATTATTTCTTATATATACTTTATAATCATTCATAAATGGTTATCATGGAGAATGAATCTCATCGCGTCGTGGAGACGGTAGTCCGTACGTACGCACGAGCGATGATATCATTTTCATAAATATTGAATTGAATCAGAGTGGATTATACAATATATCAGAATCAATATGATGTTGTAATAACTATGTATAGTTATTCTTTACACCATTATACCCATCCATGTAAGGTTGTGGTGGAAAATAGATTACACCACGGCGTGGAGACGGTATTCCGTACGTACGCACGCGCAGTGATTTCTTTTTCCGTAGGATGGATAGATGGTGAAATAGGGTTGTTTCATACTTATAATAACATATCAGTATATGAGTGATACTGATGTTATTACTTCATAATGAAACAACCTAAGAATAAGAAGTGGAAGAAGAAATAAAGATGAAAGAATTGGTAACGGTAATTACCTCTTCTTTGAAGCGCCTCTTTGAGACCTCCTCTTAGGGCACTAAAATTGGTCTTTGAGGAAGACCAGAACCTCTAGGATGTTTCTAGGGAAGTGGAGAAGAGATTTTGGAAGGGTTTGGCTGAGCTTGAGTGCTCAAATTTGTGTGAGGAGGAGGGGGAGGAGGTGTCCTTTTATAAGGGAGGAGAGGGGCACCTTAGGAATATCTCAAAATATTATTTTATATTAAAGTCAACATCGGTTTATAATGGTTCCAAAGGGTCTTATTTCTAAGATAAAGTGGGGATGGGTCGAAATCCTATCAACCAATATTATTTAGACAAGTTTAGGGTATTATTTTAACCTTATCAATTAGATTTAACTCTATGTTAAATAATTTAACTTTTACCGTGTCTTTTTGTTTTCTTTCACTATATGGTTAATACACTTACTATAACATGCCAAACGAACCCCAAATTGTATATTATTAAAAAATATATCCTTATATAAGTCATTTGGCCGAACCTTAGATTTTTAGGAATAAAATAACAATTAATAATATAATATTTGATTTAAAAACTATTTTGTGTCAATTTTGACACTATTTGATATATGATTTTTGTGAAAGTTATAACAGAATTATATGTTCGAACCAAGTTGATTAAATCAACACTAATATATCATAGTAACCTAGAAAATTAGTTTAAGTCATAAAAAGTCTCAAATTACATTCATTTGAGCATTTATAACATCAATTATGTTAATATTTCCTTAAAAGGGTAATTACTGCATCATCGTTGTGTCATAAATAAATTAATTTATTTAAAGTCTAAAAATTATAAATAAAATATCATTATGTAGGAAATATTTTTAGATTTCTAATGAATATTTATAGTCGAATTTATCTTATGTATAACCCCATATTAAAAATGTTTTAGTTATTAAACTTTGATTTTAACTATTTTAACTATTCATTAAATAATATAATATTAAATGTCATAATCTAATCCAAGTGGACCTAAATGGTCATATTATATTCATAAGGTTGTTTTTGGTCGAATTACACTTATCCAATAGAATTAGGACATGTGTTAGGGTAATAGTAATATCATATTTACCCTTAGTTACCCTATTTACTCTTAACCGTGGTAAAAAAAAGTAAAAAGTTACTATTCACCAAAAATTATTTTAATCTCATTGAACCACATTTTACTTACAGACATCAACCGTGTCTCTCGGATTTTTGAAATTCCATTCACAGAAGCGGTAAAATTAAGATTTATGAAGAAATTAATTTTTTTAACTACCACTTAGTAGTTTCACTATTCATCAAAAATTGATGTTTTTCAGAACAATGCCAAAATTTCATCCTAAGCTATATTTCATATTCCGAATTCAAAAATGAAGTCTATTTTACCAAATTCATAACATAGAAGTTTCATTAATTAATTTTATAATTAAATCCCGCTGTTAAAACAAATAGCGTGTTTTTAAGAAACAATATCTATCAAAAGATTGACATTTGTTTATGTCTGGTTTAAATCTGAAATTACAACCAATGACCAACATTGTATTAAATTGTAAAAATATATTCTAAATATACTTTAAAACCACTCAAATTAATAATTTATCACTATTAATTATTTCGATTAAAAAAGTTGTTTTTAATTATAATTTAGTAATTTTCACTATTCATCAGAATATGAAAGTTATCCGAAAAGTACCAAAATTTCACCTTAGGCTAAATTTGATACTCCGAATCTAAAAATGAATTCCATTTTGAAAAATAAAATTTACAAAATTTCAAAAAGTGGTTATTACTATTCATAACGGCTAGTTTTAATAATATTTTAATAGCATATCGTTGTTTCGTGAAACTCAGTATTGCGTACTACACACGCTATCGAGGAAGGTTGCGATTGCGTGTAATGCAAGGCAAGTCAAGGATGCGTGTTGTGAAAGCTCCTTTTGGTGTAGCGTACAACACAAGACATTAATAAAATTAAAAAGAATATTTTTCATAAAATCTCAGGCTGTTACATTCTACCCCCCTTAAAATGAATTTCGCCCTCGAAATTCGTCGGGGTTATAAATGGTTTACTATTTGAAAGTTTATTTAATAGAAACCCACATCGTAAAAAGGAATATCAAAACCAATCTTTAAAAACAAAAGTATGAAACGTAACGGTTACCCAAATAAACTAATCATTGGGTTTCCACATAGGTGAAAATATGGATATGGAAGAGAAATCTAACCATCATGTTCTGATGGAGAGTGGTAGAGAACATGGCTATGGAAAAGCCAGTAATCACAAATCCATAGATTTGTGATGATATAAGGTACCATCTGATTCATCAGGTATAAGATCACTAGGACAACATTTTTGGTTTTCAAGATCATTTCCCTAAAGTTGAAATTTTGAATTAGAATAAATACTTACTTTATTTTGGTACAATCTCACAGTTGTTCGTGCCTTGAACAATTTCCACTTCATCTCTTAAATAAATGAAGTTGAATTTGTTATTCATGAAGTGTTAGCAGATCATGTGATCGAATGACGGGTCATTCCATCTGTCTCAAACAAAAGGTTAGCAAAAATTATATGCATAAGTCGATCTATAGTGAGATTAATCATATATGGTTCCTAAAATGGACTTATACTTCATATATCATACTGCTTAATATAATAAAACTAGTTTCTACTAAACAGGGGCTTCCTGTAGGCCAGTGGTAGGCGATAAAGGCCAGCCGCACTTCGGTTGTGGGTTCGATTCCCACAGCCTTGTCCGAAGCGATGGCCTGTCGCCCGTCCTGCAGGTTGTCCTTTTTCTAAAACTATATTACTATAACATGCCATCAATAATATCGAGAAAACATCTATCCTTAAACAATACTAACTTATGTCCAACATAATCCATTCCAATCTTTAGGCTTATCCATAATACTGCAGTCCACTCTCATAACATAGTGAAAACGATTTCCAGAGATTTAATACCATCGTTGATCCCCATATATCATAAGATATATCTCGTTGGTCACATTCTAATCATTCAAAGGCCTTAATCATGTATTCCCTTGAATACCCAATGATCCTTATTGAAAACATGAATGCAGTTAAACGTTAACACTTTCCACATACCAAAATCCTCAAAATTCTATATACTCAAACCATGATATCACTTAGTCCTTATATCAATCATGAGCTCATGAATATAATCAAACACTCCATTATCTTATTATTCCTTCATTGTGCGCATATCATCTAAATTCTAAAAATATCTGAATAACCTTTCATGGATAGTGGTACCATTAATCATACACTTTCATAACTCAAGGAAAGACAACAGTGTAACAATCCTTAGACGTCTCTTTATTCCATAGTACCATGATATTTCTTATACAACATTACACATGATAAACATGTAATCATTCCACTACATTCTTAAACCATTGACCGAGCTTCAAAAATTCTTTCATCTCACATATCATTTGTAGTCTCTTCATCATCATCCACATAAATACTACCCATATGACCATACTGATTCTCTTCATGAGTCTTTCCCTTAGGGCATTTGTTTGCATAATGGCCATACATTCCACATTTAAAACACTTAACCATTTTTGATGTCGTAGCAATACCATTATCCTCATCCATGGTGTTAACCGACCCTTTTCCTTTGCACTTACTTCCACACCCAAAGCATCTTTCAGTTCCCTTGAAACATTCTCCTTGATGCCTCTTCCCACATGATTTACATAGGGGAAACTGAACTTTCTTTCCTCTATGATCATCATGGAACTCCATCTTTCTCTTATTAGTCGAGTCAGGAAACTTACCAAATTTTACTTTATTGATCATATTATGAGATTGCTGATTCGGCATAATAATGATATTTGGACTTCCAAATCCCATTTCATTTGGTTTCTCAGGAAGAATATCATTCCATTGTCCATCATATCCTCCATTATCGTGAATCATCTTGTTTCCAGCCATTTTCTAAAACCCAAAAAAAAAGAATAGTGTGAGAGGCAAAAATCATGCTAGGGAAAACAACATAATAAAGGTGGAGTATCCTTGATATCTAACATCTTAGGTTAAATTCTATGATCGTTACCGTAGTTCTAGGACTGTATCCTATACGTATACTTATCCTTACGGACATCCCTAGACATACCTTATAAATATCTCTAGGGATCTCACTAAAGTTCTCGCATCCTAGTTTCCAAAGGTTGACTAAACCTTTCCTCTGATACCAACTGTAGAGACTCGTATCTTGACGTACATGGACATTACATTACATTTGCGGAATACTTAGTACATAACAAAAACACACACACAAGGACCGTAATAGTTTAGTGTCTTTGGAAACTCGTAATATAATCTTCTAATCGTGGTGAAAGATCTTCAACATCTCCCATAAAGATCTTCTTTTTTTTTAATACCTAAAACCTTTCTTTATATCCTGGGGAAAAGAAAACATAAAAGGGTTAGCTCAAATGCTCAGTAAGGGTAAACAAAAGAAAATCAATCACATCATATTCATAAGAACATAACTTTTGGAAATCTTAACCTGCAAAAGAGATCATAATTTCATAACATGGGGTGAATCATGGCAGTGAAATGTAATCACAATAATCATAACTTAAAACATGAAACTTTGTGGCATTCACACATAATCATATAGAATCATTTCTTGTTAGTCAAGACTCATTTCCAAGACTATCTTAGTGGACAAAGTCCCTTTCTGAATCGAGTAACCCTCGTTTCAGTCCTGTTTCACTGAACCGGTATAACCTACCATTCCAGCCATGTCTATCTCATGAGATATAAAATCTTTACCCAATGCATTGGAGGGAGATATAGGTCCCACCCATCTCATAATGATACCATTCTTATGTGTGCCACAAAATCATAAATCATACATCATTGCATAACCCATGTAATACAAATGGGAATCTTAAACATCACGACATCATAAAAAAATTCATACAAGATAAAGGAATTCATAAAAATAATTTCATCACAACATGATCAAATCAATGTAATAATAGGGATAAAAACATAACCCTTTATTAACTTAGATGGAAAATAATTTTGATAAAACACTTGAACTTCATTCTTGAGGAAAATATCCTTTCTTCTTCAAAATCAATTTTCTTTTCACAAAACATCATGCAATTTTAAAAGAAAGAGATTTTATTAAAAATAGTCATGAAATATTTTGGAGGAAGCTTCATTAAAATAAGGCTTTATAAAACCGTAAAAATCCGTTCGTGCCGTTTAAGTTAAAAAAACATTCTTCGTACTTTTTTCGGAAAAGTCAAAAAGTACCTCGTACAAAAAAAACGACAAAAGATTCCTTTCATTTCTTTTACTAAAAACTCACCGAAGGGTAAAAATGGATTTAAACAATTGTAGTTGGATGGAAGTAATATTACATATTGATGAAACATGGACGTGGATGATAAAATACACCCCATTAAATACTTACGAATAAACAATCTCGGATAAAAATGAGATTGTGATATTTCCCTTACCTTAGGTCCGATTTGCTTCGTATGTGTCTGAACCTCCTGTATAATGATTTAAATAATGTCATTGACTTATTATAGAATCATATTCATTGTTATGATATCATATATGGTTCACTTATGACATTATATTACCCGTTCTTTTGTAAATTCCATGTTAAAGAAGCGTTTTGGGTAAAATCGTTTCATTTATCGTAGGTGTTTTGACTTGTTGTTCTTGACATTATTATTACTTATATCATGATTTACTTACTTCCAGAATATAAAATTTGATTTATATATCATATATATTCAGTATATATATATATATAATAGATAGATAAATAAAATGAAAAACACCGTTCATGGAGACGGTAGTCCGTACGTACGCATGAACGCTGTTTTCCATTCCTTATTGTCTTGAAATGGAAGTAAGTAGATGACATACATATATATATATATATACATAATCCAGTAGCTTTATAATGTCATATATTTCATTATTATTTCTTATATATACTTTATAATCATTCTTAAATGGTTAACATGGAGAATGAATCTCATCGCGTCGTGGAGACGGTAGTCCGTACGTACGCACGAGGGATGATATCATTTTCATAAATATTGAATTGAATCAGAGTGGATTATACAATATATCAGAATTAATATGATGCTGTAATAACTATGTATAGTTATTATTTACACCATTATACCCATCTATGTAAGGTGGTGGTGGAAAATAGATTACACCACGGCGTGGAGACGGTATTCCGTACGTACGCACGCGCAGTGATTTCTTTTTCCGTAGGATGGATAGATGGTGAAATAGGGTTGTTTCATACTTATAATAACATATCAGTATATGAGTGATACTGATGTTATTACTTCATAATGAAACAAACTAAGAAGAAGAAGTGGAAGAAGAAATAAATATGAAAGAATTGGTAACGGTAATTACCTCTTCTTTGAAGCGCCTCTTTGAGACCTCCTCTTAGGGCACTAAAATTGGTCTTTGAGGAAGACCAGAACCTCTAGGATGTTTCTAGGGAAGTGGATAAGAGATTTTTGCAGGGTTTGGCCGAGCTTGAGTGCTCAAATTGGTGTGAGGAGGAGGGGGAGGAGGTGTCCTTTTATAAGGGAGGAGAGGGGCACCTTAGGAATATCTCAAAATATTATTTTATATTAAAGTCAAAATCGGTTTATAATGGTTCCAAAGGGTCTTATTTCGAAGATAAAGTGGGGATGGGTCGAAATCCTATCAACCAATAGGATTTATACAAGTTTAGGTTATTATTTTAACCTTATCAATTAGATTTAACTCTAAGTTAAATAATTTAACTTTTACCGTGTATTTTTGTTTTCTTTCACTATATGGTTATTAAACTTACTATAACATGCCAAACGAACCCCAAATTGTATATTATTAATAAATATATCCTTATCTAAGTCATTTGGCCGAACCTTAGATTTTTAGGAATAAAATAACAATTAATAATATAATATTTGATTTAAAAACTATTTTGTGTCAATTTTGACACTATTTGATATATGATTTTTGTGAAAGTCATAACAGAATTATATGTTCGAACCAAGTTGATTACATCAACACTAATATATCATAGTAACCTATAAAATTAGTTTAAGTCATAAAAAGTCTCAAATTACATTCATTTGAGCATTTATAACATCAATTATGTTAATATTTCCTTAAAAGGGTAATTACTGCATCATCGTTGTGTCATAAATAAATTAATTTATTTAAAGTCTAAAAATTATAATTAAAATATCATTATGTAGGAAATCTTTTTAGATTTCTAATGAATATTTATAGTCGAATTTATCTTATGTATAACCCCATATTAAAAATGTTTTAGTTATTAAACTTTGATTTTAACTATTTTAACTATTCATTAAATAATATAATATTAAATGTCATAATCTAATCCAAGTGGACCTAAATGGTCATATTATATTCATAAGGTTGTTTTTGGTCGAATTAAACTTATCCAATAGAATTAGGACATGTGTTAGGGTAATAGTAATATCATATTTACCCTTAGTTACCCTATTTACTCTTAACCGTGGTAAAAAAAAGTAAAAAGTTACTATTCACCAAAAATTATTTTCATCTCATTGAACCAAATTTTACTTACTGACATCAACCGTGTCTCTCGGATTTTTGAAATTCCATTCACATAAGCGGTAAAATTAAGATTTATGAAGCAATTAATTTTTTTAACTACCACTTAGTAGTTTCACTATTCATCAAAAATTGATGTTTTTCAGAACAATGCCAAAATTTCATCCTAAGCTATATTTCATATTCCGAATTCAAAAATGAAGTCTATTTTACCAAATTCATAACATAGAAGTTGCATTAATTAATTTTATAATTAAATCCCGCTGTTAAAACAAATAGTGTGTTTTTAAGAAACAATATCTATCAAAAGATTGACATTTGTTTATGTCTGGTTTAAATCTGAAATTACAACCAATGACCAACATTGTATTAAATTGTAAAAATATATTCTAAATATACTTTAAAACCACTCAAATTAATAATTTATCACTATTAATTATTTCGATTAAAAAAGTTGTTTTTAATTATAATTTAGTAATTTTCACTATTCATCAGAATATGAAAGTTATCCGAAAAGTACCAAAATTTCACCTTAGGCTAAATTCGATACTCCGAATCTAAAAATGAATTCCATTTTGAAAAATAAAATTTACAAAATTTCAAAAAGTGGTTATTACTATTCATAACGGCTAGTTTTAATAATATTTTAATAGCATATCGTTGTTTCGTGAAACTCAGTATTGCGTACTACACACGCTATCGAGGAAGGTTGTGATTGCGTGTAATGCAAGGCAAGTCAAGGATGCGTGTTGTGAAAGCTCCTTTTGGTGTAGCGTACAACACAAGACATTAATAAAATTAAAAAGAATATTTTTCATAAAATCTCAGGCTGTTACAAAATAAGAAAATAGAAAATAGAAAATAAATAGGACTTCAAGGATCTATTACTCCGGCATAGCTTCTCCCTTTCCATCTTCAAAACCCTTTAATGGAAGTGGATACTCATATATATAAGGTTTAGGGGTGGAAATATTTTCCTCTAGATTAATTTCAAAAAAAAATTGTGTTCAATTCAGATAGTAAATAAATGAATATAGGGAAGTTATTTTCATAAAATGTTCTCCCCTATCTATATATAATGATCCCTCCAAATTTTATCTCATTTGGAAAAGTGTCCAAAAAGTTATTTCTGAATTACTATAGATGAATTTTTCTGCCAGAGGAGACTCTTCAACTACCTTCAATTTAGTGCATTAAATATATTCCTTAATGAAAAAAATTCTCCATGAAATTTATTTTTATTATGTTTCACAGAATAATATTTCCAATACATCATCAATCACTTAATATAGAGTTATTTAAGATGATATATTCTTTAATAACTGATGTGGGGTCTATTTTATTGTCCACAAAATTTCTCAACTTGATTGATTTTTTTGGGTTTGTGTGTTTTTAATTGGATTTGGGCATAGAAGAAAATGTTGAATCCCATAAAAAATTAATCCTAAAAAAATTATTCACTTGAATTGGATCAGAATTTGTAAAATATATTCCCAAAATATAGAAGATCAAAAAAACTATTAAATTTAAAAAATTAATCAATTTCCAAAATTAAGCCCAAAATTCACCAAATATATTAAAATGATGAGAATCAGATCAATTTGATTAATTGAAACGGATGAATTAATTAAAAATTATATGAATAATTATGAAACTAGTAGATCTATCAATTCCCATGCACTTAGCATTGGGAATCTGGGACAAGTCAGTATCAAATCAAAACAAATTCAAAACACATACCAATAACATCCACCAATTCCACACCAAGAAATAAAATGTACCATGCCTCCTAAAAAACCATTATTCTATGTTATCCATTTAGATCATTCAATATTTTTTTCTCTTCATTTCTCCTCCCATGCACACAATACACCAACCTTACATGAATTTTCTCTCATCTCACAAATATCAATTTTCAAAAAGGTTTTTCATATACAAACACATTAAATAGTCACTATATTCTTCATAAATTCAAATATCACCCCCTATGTGTTTCAAGGACATGTTTTTATCATGAGTAATATGTAGGATTATTCTTTGGATTTTAGATAGTAGGATATAGATGTCAAAAATTCTAAGGAAAAATATGGAGTGGTTTGATCTTTTTGCAATAAAAATTTCATGATTCTAATTTTCACTCAAGTATAGTCTCATCCTCACTCATCTTAGAAAAAAATTAGCTCCATGATCAGGAAAACGTAAGAAAATTACACACCATTCAGAATTTCATTAGAAAAAATTCCAATCATGTCAAACATGATTTTTCATGAAATCTCTAGATATGAATAAAATTATTTCTATTTTAGAAGCTCTGGAAAGGAAAAACTTCTTTATCATGAAATCTACAGAAAAGGAATAGATTTTAAAAGAATGATTTGCGTTTTAGTAGCAATATCATCTCTTAAACGTTTTATTTTCCACCCAATGTATCATCAAATGAGGTAGGAAAATACAATACAGCTTCCCCCACACTTAAGTTCAACTATATAATACAATTTTACTTTAATAGTAGGTTGGATAGAGAAAATAAGATTGTAATGTGGTTAACCTAATAGTAATTTTATGAATTATAAAGGATAAAAGGATTAAATTTACAAGGAATACAAGAACGAAAATTATTCTTTTTAAATGGTGGATTTAAAGCCAAATAAATGTCTCAAACATTTAAAACAAAAGTGCCTCAAACCCTCAAGTTTTGATAGTAATAAATCAAATTCTAGTTAAAGAAATCACGGTCTGGTTCTCCCAAGAAGTAAGGTGAATGAAAAGAATATGACAACAAGAGTAAATAAGCCTCATGTTAATTTGATTTCAAAGATAAATATAGTAAGATATGAAATGGGATTAAAAAATCAGAGTACTTTTCCTGAAACTCCAAAATATATGAACTCAAAACAAAGTCATTTTCAGCATTCAATAAAGCTCAGTTTCACGGAATAAATTGTTTCACTCATTGACATGTATTTCAAAAATGGAAAAGATAATAATTTAAGATCAGCAGTTTTTAAAACCCAAACAATTTTGAAAAAGAAACACACACAAAATTGGAAAACACTTTTTTTAAATAAAAAAACAAACAACAAATAAAAATCCTAAAGTATAAATGTTCCCTCCCCCACACATAAATGATGAAGTTTCCTCAATGAATTAAAGTGGAATTAACATGTAAGAATATTTTAAATTTAATCACAATAATCAAGAAAGTTTAAATGAGAGGTAAAACCTAATGGATTTATTAATAAAAAGTTTGGATGGGTGTGATCTCCTCCACTGGCTCTGATGGAATAGTCTTAAGGAATTTTTTCAGCCTATGCCGATTAACATTGAATGGATCCTACTCTCTATCCTTCACAATTTTTATTTCACCAAAAGTATATGCATAATTAACTATAAATGGACCTTCCCATCTAGAATGAAGTTTACTTGGAATCATCTTGAGTCTTGAGTTGAATAAAATCACTTTGTCTCTAGGAAGGAAGTCTTTCAGTTGGATCATCTTTACATGATCTACTCTTGTTATCTATTTATAAATCCTAGAAGTTTCAAAATCTTCCCTTATAATTTATTCCATCTCCTGAAATTTCTATCTTCTCTCCTTCCCATTTCTTTCAAGATCAAAATTCATCTTCCTCATATCCCAATATGCCTTATCCTCCAATTCCACTAGTAGATGATAGATTTTCAAATAAATCAACCTATATAGACTAATTCTAATCAAGGTTTTTTAGGATGTATTGTAATCCCATAAGGTGTCTTATAACCTTTGGATCCAATCCTTCTTGTTTGGATTAGTATTCTTTTCCAAAATTCCTTTGATTTCCCAATCAGACACTTCAGTATGCCATTAGTCTGTGGATGATATAGAGTTCATGCTTTATGATGAACCCCATACTTATTTATCAAATCCTCCATTGTCATATTTAAAAATTGAGTCCCCTGATCATTGATGATGTCTCTTATCACTCCAAACCTAAAATATATGTTATGCCTAACAAAATGAAAAACAAATTCAGCATTGTCAGTCCTCGTAGATTTCACTACCACCCATTTTGAAACATAATCAACTGCAAGAAAGATACACGAATTTAAAAATTAAAATGGGACAGGGCCCACAAAATCCATCCCCAAAACTTCCAAAATTTAACAAAAATTAAGTGGATTTTGTGAAATTTATTTTTTATTTTAAAAATTTCCAAAAAAACTAACATTTTTTAAACCTTTTGAAAAATTCATGAGCATCTTTAAAAATAGTAGGCCAATACAGTTCAGATTCGAAAACCTTCCTTATTGTCCTTTGAGGTCCAAAGTGGCCTCCACAAGATAAAGTGTGACAAAACTCAAAGATAGAAACAATTTTACTCTCAATAAAACATCTTCTTATCACTTTCTCATTAAAAATATTTTAAATAAATGGATCATCCCAAATCAAATATCTAGATTCAGATTTTAGTTTCTGAATTTGGTGGGAATTGAAATGAGATGGGACCTAAGATGTTACTAGATAATTG
This sequence comes from Viscum album, assembly GCA_963277665.1. Classification (NCBI taxonomy): domain Eukaryota; kingdom Viridiplantae; phylum Streptophyta; class Magnoliopsida; order Santalales; family Viscaceae; genus Viscum; species Viscum album. The sequence goes on from OY728159.1 coordinate 238,473,587, forward strand.
ACCATGTCGGCATACCAAGGCACTCCATCATGAATCATGTACAAATTCTCTCCTGGAAGATGGTCATTCAAAGATTCCTTGTCTCAAATTTCAACTTCAACAATATTGGGAAGTTTGTTTAAATGATCAACCACTTGTTTCTCATATCCCTTCGTGTATTTGATTTCATTGATGTACTACTACAATAGTAACATCCATCTCACCATACTTGGTTTAGCTTAAGCATTATTCATCAAGTTCCTAAGAGCTGGATGATCATAAAATAAAATGACTTTAGTTCCAACAAAATATGATCTAAATATTTTTAAAGAAAAGAAAACTGCTAGAAACTATGTTTTGTGGTTATGTAATTGAATTGGGATGCATATAAGGTTATTTAGGTATAGTAAATATATTTGGGTCTTCCTTAAATTCACTGAGAATTTATTTAACCAACTACTTTTTTGGAAGCATCTCAAAGTAGCTTGAATCGTTTTTAAAAGTTTGGTGGTTGCATCACTAATTGTGTAATCAATCTCCTCTTTATCTCATCAAAGGATTCCCTACATGCACCATTAAAGCCAAAATCATCATATTTCAAAAGTAGAGAGAGGGAGATAAATATTACTAAAATCTTTGATAAACCTCCTATATAATATTGTGTTTCCTAAAAATGATCTAACATGTTTCACATAAGTCGGGTAAGGTAATGAATTTATCACTTTAATTTTTAATTTATACAATTCAATACCTTTTTTTGAAATTACATGACCAAGGATAATTCTTCCCTCTACCATGAAATGAAAATTTTTAAAATTTAAAAACAATATTTGTAACTCCCTGACCCTAGAATCCCGGAGCCCGTCCATTATTTTAATACATTGGAATGATTACAAGGAATCAAGTCCCAAAAGACAGATCAGTTTAGTAGTCTTGGAAAATAGATTACATACATGAATGTTACATTACACATTCAAACATAAAACAAAACATAAATAATCTGTTTATAATTCCATTATTCACCAAGATTAACCCTCTATGTCAAACATAATACACTTCTTGGAATCCTGGGAAAGCAAAACATAAGAAAGGGGTGATTTTAGATGCTCAGTAAGGGTAAATAATTTAGCAGAAGCTATAGAATTTTAATGAAAGATGTGTAATAAAAACAACAACCTTTTAAACATAAACTTGAACATAATATGGAGAAAATAAATCAAACATTACCTTATAAACATTCACATGGATATTTTACAAGTCGAATAATTACATGTAATAATAAATTTCATAATGAGGGAATGCCTAATGTCGGACATCATTACCACATAGTCAATGCCTCGTGAAAAGACTAGAAATAAAATATTTTTCAAGGCCTTGTGCCAAGACAGTAGTTTTTCTCATGATACCTACCGATGCATCGAGGAGAAATAGCAGGCTCCACCCATCACATACTATGTCCACTGCATTCCTCATATGAAATTGTTGAAACATAACATAAACATTAGTATTAAAACTAGCATACGAAATGTCAATACATTATCCATAAACTATGAATGGTATAAAAATATCACATCCATAGTAAAAAATATCATAACTCGTTCAATACAATATAGAAAATTGTATTATAATAAATCAACCTCAATCAAGAATAATATCCAGTAAAGGATGATGATATAGTTTAAAATGATCAGTAAAACTCCTTGAGTACCCATTTTTCATGAAATCATTTAAAATTTCGACAATTTATAAAGGATGAAATTTAAAATTTATTTTTTAATCAAAGTGTCCCACACCACGTCTAAACTTATTAAATTAATTAACATTTCAAAACATTCATGTCCATATAAATAAATCCTTAAAACCATTTTGAAAACATGGACATTAAGGAGAAATATTTATAAGAATAAATATTTAAAACATTTCAAATGATGTTTTAGTTAAAGAGTAACTTAAAAGAATAATTTTGAAAAGGTATTTTATGAAACATGGATGTGGATAATAAATATTTCCCTGAAAATACATACACATAAACAATCTCAGATAATAATGAGATTGAATAATTAACTCTTACCTTTAACTTTCCTTTGGTCGAGGGTATGTTTAACCTCCTGTATAATGACCATAGTATGTTATTAAATTATAACATAACCATATTCATATTTATTGAATCATACATGATTCATTTATGAATTTATACTACCCATTTAATAATGATTCCAATGTTAACTTAAAATTTCAGGTAATAATCGTTTTCTTTATCGTACGTGTTTTAATTTGTTATTCTCGATCAAATCATTTAGATAATGATTTAATTACATCCAGAATATAAAGCATGATTTATATATCATATATATTTAGAATATAAATATTTATAATAGATAGTTATATGAAATGGAAAACACTTTTTATAGAGACGGTAGGCCGTATGTACGCATAAACGTTGTTTCTGTTTTCATATCGTATTGAACGGAAGTAAGTGAATAATATATATGTAAGTAAATATATATATATATATATATCCAGTAGAATTATTATTTCATATATTACATACTTATTAATAATATATTTTTTTATAACCATCGTTGAATGGTGAACGTGTAAATGAATCCCATCGCATCGTGGAGACAGTAAGTCGTACGTACACACGAGCGATGATATCATTTCCTTAATGATTAAAAGGTGTGTAATTGGATGGTATTGTAATTGTATAAAGAAATTATAATGTTAGTTTCATTATTTATACACATATTACTCATCATTATATCCATGTAAATAACATAGTGTTGAATAACAAATTACACCACGGCATAGAGATAGAAAGTCGTACGTACGCATGCATGGTGACATTATCATTCATAGGATGGATAGAATAATTATTATGGTAGTACCATATTTATAATAACATTTCAGTATGTATAAGGTACTTGATTTATTATTTTGGTATGGAAATAACAAATAAAAGTAAAGTGGAAGAAGAAAATAACTTTGAAAGAGGTGATAAAATGATAACCTCTTATTTGGTGTTTTTTTATTTGAACAAAAGGGATACTTAGGTTAGATTTATTCTCAAGGGAAGGCCTCTAGGTTGAATTGAGGGAAGTTGGGAGGAGATTTGGGAAGAGTTTTTCCAAGAGAAATGGCTTTGTAAATGTGATTTTGAGAGAAGGGGAAGTAACCTTTTATAAGAGAGGTGAGGGTCGCTTTAGAAAAAGTTTGAAATATTATTTTATTATAAAAGCATATTCGGATTCTAATGGATAAAAAATAATTTAATTCAAAGATAAGGTGGGTATGGGTCCAAATCCTTTCAACCAAAAGGTTTTAGAAAAGTTTAGTTCACCATATTAACCCTGTATTTTAGATTTAACTCTTAATTAAATAGTATAACTTTTACCATGTCCTCTTGTATTATTATATTAAATAGTTAATAAACTTAATATAAAAATCCAAGAGAACCCAAAGTAGTTCATTAATAACATATTTATCATATATAAGTCCTTTGACCGAACCTTAGATTTTTAGGAATATTATACCATTTAATAACATAGTATTTGTTTTAAAAACTCATTTATGTCAATTTTGACTCTATTTAGAATTTGGTTTTTTTAAAGTCATAAAAACAAGATTACTTAGAAAAAAATTCATTGAATCAACCTTAACATTCCATATTAATATATAAAATTCATGGATGGCATCAAAATCTTCAATTTACATTTATTTTTATATTTATAATATCAATTATTTTAATCTTTCATTGATAAATTAATTATTGCATCATCATTGTGTCATAAATAAATTTAATTATTTCATCTCTAAAAATTATAAATAAAATACCATTATATATGAAATATATTTAGATTTATAATGAATATTTATAGTCTAATTTATCTTATGTATGACCCTATATTAAAAATGTTTTAGTTATTAAAATTTGAATTTAACACTTTTCACTTTTCTTTAAATAAAATAATAATAAATGTCCTAATCTAATAAAAGTAGACCAAAAGAATCATATTTTATTCCTAAGGTTGGTTTTGGTCGAAATACATTTATCCAATAAAATTATTACAAGTGTTAAGGTAATTATAATATCATTTTTACCTTTAATTACAATATTTACTTTTAACCATGGTAAATAAAAGTCAAAAAGCTACTATTCATAAAAAATATTTTCTTCTTATTGAACCAAATTTTACTTACTGATATCAACTGTGTCTCACAGATTTTTGAAATTCAATTCACAGAAGCGGTAAAACTTCATTTTATACAAATTTGTAAATGTCCCTAGAAGATTGGTAAAAGACATTAAAATTTCAAAAATATTTTATACATATAATTTTTTTTTATAAAATGACTCTAATGAATTAAATTAAACTTATATAGGTATTATATATCTATTTTGACTAAAAAAATTAAAATTAAAATAATAATTATTTAAATAAAATGTCCGTTTTAAACAATGACGCAGTGTTTTTCACTATTCATCACAAATTGAATGTTTTCAGAAAAATACCAAAAATTCACCGTAAGATAATTTTGATATTTTTAATTCAAAAATAAATTCTATTTTACCAAATTAAAAACATAGAAATTGCATTAATTAATTTAAAATTAATTCCCATTGTCAAAACCAAAAGGCGGGTTTTTAAAAAGTAAAAACTATCAAAAGATTGACATGTGTTTATGTCAAATTTAAATGTGAAATTACTTATAATGACCTAAATTGTGTTAAATGGTAAAAATATAATCTAATTATACTTAAAAAACACTCAAATTCATAATTTAACACTATAAATTATTTCGAATAAAAAACTTGTTTTCAAATAAAATTATGTATTTTTCACTATACGTCAAAATATGAAAGTTATCATAAAAGTACCAAAAAATTTTCCAAACTAAATTTTTATGTCCCTATTATAAATAATAATTTCATTTCATTAAATTGAATATATAAAATTGTCAAATATTAGTTTCAAAAATGGTTCTCAATTAAAAGGCGATAAAATTGCATTTTTTGAAAAAAACTTATTTTATCTGAAAAACAAATTTGTTCTTGTATTATATATAATAAACACATAATATGAATTCTAAAATTATATAGAGTATATAAAATTAAAAATTCATTTAATACTATTCATAACTGATTTTCATTATCTGGTTTGGTAAGTCATGGTGCGCTCGAACTCGGTGTTGTGTGTAGCACAAGTTATTGAATTTCATTGAAGAGATAATGTACTATGTAATATTAGGTTGTTACATTATTTTCTCATTCAAAAAATTGAATCCTTTAAATTTGAAATTGTTCTTCTAAAGAAATGGTTAAAAATAGAAAAATACCTTTGTGGAAAATCCACATCGGAAATTGGGTTAATAAAATTTAGTCTTAATAAGAGGGAAAGAGAAATGAAAAAGTCACCACCAAATTATGATCTCGATTAAGAGAAACGTTTTGGAAATTATAGACACATAATTGGAATGAAAATTTAAATATTTATAGGTATTGAATGAATTCATCAATCACAAACAAGTGTAAAATTGAGGGTCATAAAGATATCAATCTATGGTGATTTAATATATCATCAGTTCAACAAAACATAAGGTATTAGGATGACACATTTTTGGTTTTAATATCCCTTCTATAAAGTTTGAGAATTAATTTATTCATATAATAATAGGAAAAGAAATATACTTGACAAGTAGAGTATCATCCTTCAACTAGTTCCTACCACAAACTCATCTTTCACTCCAAAATATAACAGAATTCAAAAATATTATATTTATCCTAATCGTATAGGGTTCCAAAAATAATGAAATTATAATTCATTTTTCATACTATTTAAAAAAACTACATTCTACAAACTAGGACATCATGTAGGCCAGTTTTAGGTAATACACCCTTGCCGTCCTTCGGTTGTGGGATCAAGTATTGCTGCCTTGCCGAACGCGACGGGTTGTCATCCAACCTCTAGGTTGTCCTTTTATAACAATCCAAAAATAATCTTAAGAAATTATTTAACCTTAACAATAGAATCCCATGTCAAACATAATTCATTCCAACCTTTAGAATTATCCAAAATACTTCTGTCCAAACTCACAGTCCAAAATTTATAAGTAAGGTAAACACAATGAATATCTTTTTTCCTCATAATAACATGAGAATACCTTTATCATGTATTCTTTTAAAATATGGTTACACTTTGAATTATCATACAACCTTATTTATTACTTTCATGCTCCCTTATTCCTTATATAATACTATATATACTTATTAAATCCAAAAAAATTAACCTCCAATAATAATGGAATAAAACAACAATTAATTAGTTTTAAACTAGTCAAGAATATCGAATATAATTTATCCAAATCAACCATATCTTATTCCAAAATTACTACCTCAGTATCTGAACCATATTAAGGTTTATCTTTCCTTCATACATGTATTTTCCAAAAAAAATTAACTTACTATTGAGCCACTTTTCTTAGAACCATATAATCTCAAATCTTCAATGAAATAATACTAAAGTACAATCCTAATTTATTTCCATAATTCATATAACCAGTACATTGTTGATACAACACTCAAATAATTATTTAATAACAACATAATAACACTATTAATTCATCTTCATCTGTGGTAGTATAATAACTTTATTATTATCCAATAGCATCATTTGGGGAAAAATATTATGATTTGGAGATTGATGTGTGTAGTGTCCCAACTTCTTGTAGATGAAGCATTGTACATTTGAAACTTTTTTCTTACCCTTGAAATCATGTACTTGGTGTTATTTTTTTACACACTTATAAAAAACTCTAATTCCCTTAAATAATATACCAAGGGGATTCTTTCCACAGTTATCACATATGGGAAAATCCTTCTTTCAACTCTTCCCTTTATCCATCTTTCCCTCTACCATAATTTTATTCAATTGCTTCCCTTCAAACCCATAGGATTTGTAAAATTCTTTACTTATCTTATTAACACGTGATATTATTTCTTCATATGAGGATAATACATGGGAGACTATTTCCCTTCTAAATATTGGCTTAATACCATGAAAGATATGATCCTTCTTACTCTTTGGATCATGCATATTCCTGGAGTTCTCATTCCTTTTATTGGGCGTCATTTCTAAACAATGGCATACACTAGGTTAGTTTATGAATCCCAATGTATAATTCAAAATTTTTAAAATACCTAATTTAAACTGAAAATATTATACATATAATCTATAATCATAAAAAAATGTTTTCTTTAAGGAAGTATTTACTCCTAAATCCTTCATAAGGCTTATAAAGAAAATGTGAATTATCCTAAGTATATCCCTTGGGAGTTTCGTAACCAAGAGTGCAGCAAGGCCCGTTATCATGTACCAGGATACCCCAGGTCAAGCCTGAAAATCCTTATCAGAGTTTTCAATCCAAGGTACATATGTGCCATAGCCGCCTCAACCTACTCGTATCAAGATAGGGAAGTATTTCTTAGAAAATACACAAAATATCAACATTACCAAAATTCTAGGATTTTCTTCTATACTAATCCTCAAATTCTATCTTAGGTTAATGTTCTCTAATCATAGTTTTTATAAATCTAGTTTCTTGCATTTGTATTAAACTTCCTCTAATACCAACTGTAACACCCTGACCCCAGAAGCCCGGATACGATGCATTATTTTAATACATTGGCATGGTTACAAGGAGTCAAATCCTGAAGGACCAATGAGTTTAGTAGTCTTGGAAAATAGATTACATACATGAACATTACATTACACATTTAAACATAAAACACAACATAAATAATCTGTTGATAATTCCATTATTTCCCTAGATTAACCTTGCAAGTAAAACATAATACACCTCTTGGAATCATAGGAAAACAAAACATAAGATAGGGGTGATCTCAGATGCTCAGTAAGGGTAAATAATTTAGTGGAAGTTATAAACTTTTAAGGAAAGATGTGTACTAAAAACAATAGCCTTTTAAACATAAAATTAAACATAATATGGATAAAATAAATCAAGCATTACTTTATAAGCATTCGAATGGATATTCTACTAGTCTAATAATCAAAATGTAATAATTAATTTCACAATGAGAGAATTCCTAACACCAGACATCATTACCACATAGTCAAGGCCTCGTGCCAACACTACAAATAAAATTTTGATCAAGGCCTTGTCCCAAGACAGTAGTTTTTCTCATGAGACCTACTGATGCATCAAGGAGCTGTAGTGGGTTCCACCCATCACTTACTAAGTCCACTACATTCCTCATATGAAATTGTTGAAACATTACATAAATATTTGTATTGAAACTAGCATACAAAATGTCAATAATTTATCCATAAACCATGAATGGTATAAAAATAGCACATCCATAGTAAAAAAATATCATAAATCATTCAATACAATATGGAAAATGGTATTATAAAAAATCAACCTCAATAAATAATAATATCCAATAAAGGACGATGAAATAGTTGAAAATGATTAGTAGAACTACCTAAGTGAAACACCCATTTTCATGAAATCATTTAAAAGTCACACAAATTATAAAGGATGAAATTTAAAAAATATTTTTTGAATCAAATTGTCTCATACCAAATTGAAAGTTTTTAAAGGAATTAACATTTTATAACATTCATGACCATATAAATAAATCCTTAAAACCATTTTGAAAACATGGACATTAATGAGAAAGATTTATAAAAATAAATATTTAAAACATTTAAAATGATGTTTTAGTTAAAGATTAACTTAAAATAATTACTTTGAAAAATTATTTTATGAAATATGGACATGGATAATAAATATTTCCCAAAAAATACTTACAGATAAACAATCTCAGATAATAATGAGATTTAGGAATCAACCCTTACCTTGCACTTTCCTTTGGTAGAGGGTATGTTTAACCTTCGGTATAATGATCGTAGTATGTTATTAAATTATACCATATACATATTAATATTTATTATATCATACATTATTCATTTAAGACTTTATACTACCCATTTAATAATGATTTCCATGTTAAATTAACATTTCTGGTAATAATTGTTTTCTTTATTGTACATATTTTAACTTGTTATTCTTGATCTTATCATTTAGATCATGATTTAAATAATTACAGGATATAAAACATGATTTATACATCATATATATTTAGAATACGAATATGTATAATAGATAGATATATGAAATGGAAAACACCGTTTATGGAGACGGTAGGTCGTACGTACACATAAACACTGTTTATGTTTTCATATCATATTGAACGGAAGTAAGTGAATAAGATATATGTAATTACATATATATATATATACACCTCTAGTAGTATTATTATTTCATATATTAAATACTTATTAATAATATATATTTTTAAAATCATTGTTGAATGGTGAACGTGGAAATGAATCTCATCGTGTCATCGAGATGGTAAGTCATACATACACATGAGCGACGATGTCATTTCCTTAATGATTAAAAGGTATGGAATATGATGGTGTGGTAATTTTACAGAGAAATTAGCATGTTATTTTCATTATTTATACACTTATTACTCATCATTACATCAATCCAAATAACATAGCATTGAATAACAAATTACACCATGACGTGGAGATGGTAAGTCGTACATATGCACGTAAGGTGAAATTATCATTCATAGGATGGAGAGAATAATGAGTATGGTTGTATTATATTTATAATAACATCGCAGTATATAGAAGGTACCGGATTTATTATTTTTCTATGGAAATAAAAAAGAAAGATAAATTGCAAGAAGAAAAGAACTTTGAAAGAGGTGATAAAATAATTACCTCTTCTTTGGGTGTTTCCTTTTGATTTGACCAAAAGGTATCCTTAAGTTGGCTTTATTCTCAATATAAGGCCTCTAGGTTGAAGTGAGGGACGTTGGGAGGATATTTGGGTAGGTTTTGGCCGAGGAAAATGGCTTTGGAGGTGTGATTTTGAGAGAAGGGGAAGTACCCTTTTATAAGAGAGATCATGGTCACTTTAGGAAAAGTTTGAAATATTATTTTATTATAAAATAATATTCAGTTTATAATGGCTAAAAATTGATTTATTTCAAAGATAAGTTTGGGATGGGTCTAAATCCTCTCAAACAATAGGTTTTAGACAATTTTAGGTTGCCATATTAACCCTATATTTTAGATTTAACTCTTAGTTAAATATTTTATCTTCTACCATGTCCTCTGGAATTATTATAATAAATAATTAATAAACATACTATAAAAAGACAATAAAACCCCAAGTGGTTAATTAATTACATATTTATCATTATATAAGTCCTTTGGTGTAATCGTAGATTTTTAGGAATATTATATCATTTAATAAAATAGTATTTGTTTTAAAAACACATTTATGTTAATTTTGACACTATTAGTATTTGGTTTTTTTGAAAGTCATAACAGCATGATTACTTCGAAGAAAATTCATTGAATCAACCCTAACATGTCATATTAATCTATAAAATTTGTAGATGTCATCAAAATCCTCAATTTACATTTATTGTTATATTTATAACATCAATTATTTTAATCTTTCATTAATAAAGTAATTATTGAATTATCATTGTGTCATAAATAAATTTAATTATTTAATCTATAAAAATTATAAATAAAATATCATTGTATATAAAATATTTTTATATTTCTAATGAATATTTATAGTCGAATTTATCTTATGTATAACCTTATATTAAAAATGGTTTAATTATTAAAATTTCAATTTAACACTTTTAATTATTCTTTAAATAAAATAATAATAAATGTCCTTATCTTATCCAAAAGGACCAAAAGGATCATATTTTATTCCTAAGGTTGGTTTTTTTCAAAATAAAATTATTCAATGAAATTATAACATGTGTTGAGGTAATTATAATATCATTTTTACCTTTAATTACCAAATTTACTTTTAACCGTGGTAAATAAAAGTCAAAAGTTACTATTATCCAAAAATTATTTTCATATTATTGAACCAAATTTAACTTAATTATTTCAACTACATCTCTATGATTTTTTAAATTCAATTCAAATAAGTGGTAAAACTTCGTTTTATGCAAATTTGCAAATGTGCTTAGAATGTGGTTAAAGACGTTAAAAATTTCAATAACATTTTAAACATCTAACTTTTTTATAAAATGAATCCAATGAATTAAATTGAACTTATATAGGTATTATATATATATATATTTACTTAAAATAAATTTAAATAAAATAAATAATTTTTTATATAAAAATCCGGTTTTAAATAATAACGCAGTGTTTTTCACTATTCATCAAAATTTGAAAGTTTTCAGGAAAATACCAAAAATTCACTCTAAGATAATTTTGATATTAAAAATTTAAAAATTAATTCTATTTTACCAAATTAAAAACCTATAATTTTCATTAGTTAATTTAAAATTAATTCCCATTGTCAAAACCAAAAAGCGGGTTTTTAAAATCTAAAAACTACCAGAAGATTGGCATGTGTTTATATCAAATTTAAATGTGAAATTACTTATAATGACATAAATTGTATTAAATAGTAAAAATATAATCTAATTATACTTCCAATCCATTCAAATGCATAATTTAACAATATAAATTATTTCTATTAAAATAGTTGTATTCAATTAAAATTTATATTTTTCACTATTCATCAAAATATGAAAGTTATTAAAAAAGTACCAAATATTTATCCAAACTAAATTTTTATTTCCTTATTCTAAATAAGAATTTAATTTTACTAAATTTAATATATAAAAGTTTCAAATATTTGTTTTAAAAAGGCTTCTCCATTAAAAGCTGGTAAAATTGCATTTTTTGAAAAAGACTTCTTTTATCTGAAAAAATGAATTTGTTTTAGTATTATGTTGAAGAAACACATAATATGAATTTTAAAATTATATGGAGTATATAAAATTCAAAATTCAGTTAATACTATTTATAATTGCTTTTGAACGGCTAGTTTGATAAGTCAAGGTGCGCTTGAACTTGGTGTTGCGTGTAGCACATGTTATTGAATTACTTTGAAGAGATAACGTACTATGAAATCTTGGGGTGTTACAAGATTCTTTTTAATGTAGGTTTTGAAAACTTTTCCAGATTTTTCATACAATAGTCAAAAGAATTTCTAAAAATTATGAAATCATCTAAGAAAACCTCCATGAAATATTCAATGGGATCATAAAAAATACTTACCACGCACCTCCAAAATTTACCCGGTGTATTAAATAACCCAAATGTAATTATTTCATATGAAAAAGTGCCAAAGGATTAAGTAAAGGTTGTCTTATCTTGATCCTTAGGATAAATAGGTTCCTGAAAATAACATAAAAAACTATACAAAAAACAATAATAAGTTCTCCTTGCCAATCTATCTAAAATCTGGTTAATGAATGGGATGGTGAAATGATCTTTCTAATTGAAAATATTAAACTTCCTAAAATCAATGCACACTCTCCATCTATTCTTAATTCACATAGGGATTCATTCACTATTTTCATTCCTCACTGTGGTTCATCTAAATTTTTTTTGAACTAAATCAATGGGGCTAACCTATTGTGAATCTGAAATTGGATAGATGAATCCATCCTCTTATAGTTTCCTGATCTATTTGTTCATAACCTCCATCAAGGTGGGATTTTCACTCCTTTGGGTTCCTTGACAGGTTTGGAATCTCCCTTATGAATAATTCTATGTGATTTAATATTTGGGTTTATTCCTAATATATCACATAAGATCCACCCTATTTCATGGAAATTCTCTCTCAAAATATCAATCAAATATTTTTATTAGTTTTCATATATATTTTTAGAAATTATCACTAGTAATTTTTCTCCATCTATAAGGTATAAATATTAAAAATCAGTGGGGGAGTGGTATTATTTCTAGATATATATTCTTCTTGAGCAATAAAATTAAACTTATTTTTTCCTATTCCAATAGTTATACCTCCACATCATAAATCATATCTTATTCTTCAACATTTAAAAAATCATCAAAGTAAGCAAATTTTACCTCTTCATCCCATATGAAATCAGAATCTCCATCATTTTTCGCATCCACATGTTCAATGAAATTTTCATTGGAACAAGTCTTTCCAAAAGATAAGAATTCATGGAACATACATAATTCTTAAATTCATTCAGTACCAACTTCATGGAAGAGTGCAAAGATTGAGTGATCATCTGATGGGTGCCTCATGGATTCAAAAATATTGAAGTGGATGGTGTTATCTCCAAACTCTATGGTGAGTGTCCCTTTATCAACATTGATGATGGTTTTGACCATATTTAAGAAAGAACACCCAAAAAATATGGGTTATTTTGAAAGGATATTACCTTCTTCAATATTTAGCACACAAAAGTCAGTTGTGAAAACGAGAACTTTAACTTTCACCAGGACATTATATAGAACACCTTCTAGAAAATTTGTGGATTTGTTTTTAAGATGGACCACCAATCTTATGGGATTCAAGTCTTCTATCTATAAAAATGTGTATAATAAGTGAGAAAATACATTAATTTAATCATCTATATCACACAAATAAATAGATTTATTTAAAGAACCAATGGTTTATAGAATGGAAAATGTACCTATATCTTGAAATTTATTTGGAAGTTGTGGTGTGATAAGGGTAGAGGCACTTCTTCCCATGTTTATCCTCTCATTCCATTGAAGTTTCATCTTCTTCATGAAAATATCCTTTAAAAGTTTAGTTGGATTTGGATTTTTTTTGAGTGATTCAAGTATAAGGATGTTTATTTCCACTTTTTGGGAAGGTGTTTAGAATTTATTTTTGAATTTCATCTTCCTGTAATATATTTGATTTGATAATTATTGATGTAAATATTAGTGGTAAGTGTTTATTCTCTATTTGTTTCCTTTTAAATGGTTTTTCTTGTCTCTTATTCCATGACCTGTCCTTATCCTCTCTCTATTTCTTCTCTTCTTTCTAGTTCTATTTCAATGAATTTTTTAATTCCAAACTTCATTATTCATTAGACCAGGTGGTCTTATTTCAGGATCAATAGTGGAAGGTGGTGGGAGTGCATTTCTATTTCTTATTTTTATCTTGTCAACAATATCCTTTGGGTTTGGGATTTTTTGGGAAGGGTGCTTCCCTATATTTTTTTATTAAGAGTTTAATGATACTTGAAAACTTGTTGGACAAAACTTTTATGGTGTATTTCATCTCCTCAATCACATATATCTACTGTTGGTTTTGAATTTAAGGTTGTGCACTAGTGGATGGTTGCTCATGGGGTATTTGGAAAGTGGGTAGTTAATGGTAAGAATAATTGTTATAAGATTTCTTTTTTGTAAATGGTGGTGGGTTTTGGAATTGATTCTAGAATGGGGGTTGGTTTTGGAACTGATTTTGGTAAGATGTTATAGATTTATTATATTGGTTTCCAAATACATATTGGACTCAGTTAGGATCTCTGAATCATATATTTTCTTAGAAATTATTTGGATTAAATGTTTCCAAACATGTTTCCATTCCCTGTATTTGATCACATTGGTTAGTGAAATAATCAGGTAATGAGCACAAACCACATACCTTAGTCAGTGTTACTAGGTCACTCACTTGTTTCAGGTCCATCTATCTCACCATACTTGATATATTTTCAATATTAGTTTTCCGTAAAGTTAATGGATAATAAGTTTGTACCACATGAATTTTTCTTATACTAGTACCTCTTTTACCAAACTATTGTGAGTTATGAGAGATATTCTCAATAAATTAATTGTTTTCTTCTGATGACTTGTCAATCAATGTGCCTCTAGATGATGCATCCAAACGGGTTATATAATTGTCCAATAACACTTAAAAAAATAATACAAAAAAGTTATTATCCTCAATTTCATGATAAGTTCATCTATCACATAGCTTTTAAAATCATTCTAAGTACTCATAAAGGGTTTCTCCAAATGATGTTGTGAGGGAATAGATCTAATTTTTTATGGTTGTTCTTTTATAGGTGAAGAATAATATTAGCATGAATCATATTACTAAATCATTATAATCATAAACATATCTGGGTTTTAGGCCATACAACCATTATTTGGCAGCTCCTTCCAATGAAAATGGTAACACCTACCACTTCACCTGATCCTCAGCTACTCCATGAGGTCTTAAAGTTGGGAAGATTTGTGTCAACACTTTAATATGTTTGTTTGGGTATTCACCAATCATGCTATGAAATTTTGGGAGCAATGGAATCATGTTTGGTTTCATCTCTAAATCATTTTTTAACATTGGAATGGAAATTTGATTATTTTTATTAAGTAATTGTGGTTCATAGAGGTCTTTAAGGGCGGGGTTTTTATTTCTAGCCATGATTTCAATCTTGGAGTGAACACTTGAAGTTTCAGTCGAGTCTACAAGAGAAATGACCTCAAATTAAAATTTAAAATTAATTTTTATAAGTCTATTCAATAAGTTTATTTAAATTTCTAGATATAGAGGGTAAGGGTTAGTGTTTGAGGTTCTAGTCAAACAATTTTTAATAGAAAAGAAGAAAAGATAAATTAAAATAAAAAACAATGTTGGCATTACCACCTCGGAAATGGAACCAAGTTTTGACATGTTCCTATCATGGGTTATGAAAAAACAATATTTCCAATGTTAAAATGTAGTAATGTGGTTTACCTGGGTTTTATCTAGATAGGATTTCACAACAATCATGTTTTCCACTTGAAATTTGAGAAATAAGTAAAATATTTTTTTTCAATTTGTTGATTTTAAAGAAGAAAGAAAGAAATTAAAATGAAGTTTAAACAATAATGGATGAACAGAGTGATGGGATCAGGGTAGGATCATCTTTTTAATTATCATCATATTCATAAATATTGTTCCCCCTCTCTTCCTATTGAATGATAAATGAAAGAATACTCAATCGAGTTATCAATCACCCTAAGTTGAAGGAAGCAATAGAAACCACTACTATGTGTATGAAAACTCATAAACCATTCCCAAAAAACTAATCTAGTCCCGATCAATAATTTTTTTTCCTTATAAATATAGAAATATGTTATTTATTCTACACATGTTCCAATTATCTCTAGATACTCACCACATAACACAATTTACTCAATCGAGACAAATTGAACTAGGTAGATAGAGTTTAATGTTCTCCAAAATAATATATAAATAATGAATGAAATAAAAGCCCAAAATAAAACCATATTAAGAGAATTGGAAACCACTAAAAATATAAATAATTCAATATAAAAATAGAGTTTAAAATTAAATCATAAGACTCTGACATTACAAAAGTGAAACTCCCCCTTCCTAGATCACTCAAACACTTTACCCCTCCATGCGAAGAGTGAGAAAGTTGAAAGGGTAAGAATAGAGCATAATGAAACTAAGAAAATAGAAAATAAAAAATAAGTTGAACTTTAAGGCTCAAATACTCCATAATATCTCCCCATTTTCCTTCTACAACAACTTTTAATGGAAGTGGATCCTCATATATATAGGGTTGAGGGGAGAAAAAAATTCCCCCTAGATTCATTCTGCTGAATTTTTTTGTTTAATTCAGATAGTAAATGGCTTAATATAGGGAGGGTTTTCTCATAAAATTTTCTCCTATATATGTTTTTCGTTCCCTCTATAAATATTATCTCATTTGGATAATGGTCCAAAAAATTATTTCTGAATTACTAAAGAAGAGTGTTTCTGCCCTAGGAGATTCCTCAACTATCTCCACTTTGGTGCATATAATGGTTGCCTTAATGAAGAAAATTCAAGATGATATTTATTGTGAATATGATTATTGGAGTCATATTTCCAATAAATCTACAATCACTTAATTTTGAGTTATTTTGGCTGAGATATAATTCAATAACTTATGTGGTACCATTATAACATCTAGAAAAAATCCTCTAATTGATTGATTTTTTTGGGCCAGTGTGTTTAGAATTGAATCTAAGCCCAGAAGACAATGTTGAATCCCAAAAACAATTAAATCCTAAAAAAGAATCACTTTAATTGGACCAAAATTGTAAAATATTTTCCTTAAATACAGAAGATCCAAAAAACTGTTAAATTTCCATAATTATGCAATTTTCACAATTAAGCCCAAAATTTAACCAAAAAATTAAATTGATTAAAATTACCTCAAAATGATTAATTGTAAGTGATTAAATACATTAAAATTATATTAAAATTTATGAAAATATTATCTCTATCACCTTAAGTGAGCTAGTAACCCTTGATCATCCGGGGAATCCTTTACCAAAACTCCTAAGCACACATCATATATACTCGATGTGTGAAAAAAAAGAGTATTGAAGGTTTATTTCACCACATTATAGTGATTAAAATAAAAGACAAGGAATTTATGATAAAATGGTGGTTGGACCAAGATGTAGGATCTAGGAATCGCTACACATCTCACAAGGGTGAGAATCAAGTCGTATGTAGTTCTTGGATACCATGTGGTTTAATTTCATGTAGTAAAAATGAAAGTTACCAAATGCGAAAAATAAGGCATGAAGCCCCATAAATGTTATCCATATGTTCTATGAAATCATTTTATGGGACGAAAACTATGTTTTTAGCATGAGGCTATATGAGATATTTTCCCAAGGAATCCTATGCCTGGTACATAGGGTAAAACTACTTTTTAACATCATGTGTGGAAAACATTATCGAATAGTTTTATATCACGTGACTAGTATGACATGGTTATTTGTGGTTTTAGGTCATAATACTAGGACCATACATCATGTAAATAATGAGTGTCATAAGGATTAATGGGCCAAGGATGTTTCGGCATACTTAGGACGTGAGAAAGGAATTTGTTAACCATGGTCTTGGGGGTCCCAGATTAGCAGAAGTGATATGGGACAAGAATTCAAAGAAAAACTGTAGACCAAAGTTTAAAAAGTGGGTTCATAGCATAATGTCATCGAGGATTGTGAGGATAGAAGAGGTTTCTATTGAGGGAAAAAATTTCTCTGTCTGATAGTCCCTTTTAGTGGGAAACTTATGAAAATCTAAATATGGTCATGTAAATTCATTTTTCAAATA
Organism: Viscum album; assembly: GCA_963277665.1. Lineage (NCBI taxonomy): Eukaryota > Viridiplantae > Streptophyta > Magnoliopsida > Santalales > Viscaceae > Viscum > Viscum album. Next base: position 238,491,617 of record OY728159.1, read on the forward strand.
GTGGAATCCTTTGGTTGACATGCCCTTTTTGTGGGATACTTATGTAAATAAAACCTCGGGCATATCACTGCATAGTCAAAAAATGTATCCACAAAAATCAATCATTTTATTAATGATGGCAGGAAAACATTTGTTGAAATACAAAATTTCCAATGATTAGAAGTATGATGTGTGTAAGGGATATGTCAAAGAAAAAAGAAAGAATTTGTATCGATGTTGGACATTTAGTGTGTAATACATTGCATAGATTTTTCTTTACATACAGGTGAGGGGGAATTTTCTTTACCTCCTGGATAGGGCTAGGACAAAATATCTTGGAATCGCTAAATATCCCATTGAGGTGAGAATCAAACCACAAGTAATTGTTGGATGGAGGTGTGGTGGGATACCAACACCAAAAGTTATGATCTTCTCAAGAATGGACTAAAATGTTATGTAGTTTTATATCATGCAACAAGGACGTGAACTATGTAGTTTTACATGATGTGGAAAGGGTGTTTTTGTACACTTTATCATATTGTGACTAGGATGTTAGGCTATATTGTTTAAATTCATACATCTTGGGAAAAAGTGTCTTGTAGTTTTTGTTCATATGTCTTAGAACAAATTTTATTCCATTTATGGTCATTCAACGAAGACCATGTGGTGTTTCTTTTATGGTCATACATACAATATAAAATTTCATTCATTTTACCTTCATGAAATTAGGAAAATATGTTCCTTTTAAGGGCATGCATCTAAAACCATGATGCTATGTAGTTTAACATCATGTAGAAAAGATGAGAAAAATAGTGAATTTTAACATCATGTGATAAGAAGGATATGATTTATTTATCACATGAAGTATTTATTGAGAAATATTGAATTTGTATAGGCTAAAACATTTTATTTTTCCATATAGATCAAGGAATAAGATTTATTGGAGTGGACCTTGTGTATTGAATAACGTCCCTGCCACTTTGGTTAAATCTTTGGAGGTTCCTTCCCTAGTATCATTGGAATCCTAAAGACCAGTACCAACTCTCCTTGGAGAAACAATCAGAGGTGTATTTTATTGTTCATATCACTTTCTATACGATTTTGGTGGACTTACAAGTGATGTAAAGTGTGAAATATCTTTTTATAAATTTGATCAAATTCATCCAATCATTTTTTGGATTTCTTGTCAATGGATATTTGATCACATATGGAAACACGAAGTGAGGGAAATTTGAACTCAATGGTAAGGACTATTTTTATCTCATATACTAGTGAATATTGGGTTGCCTATGTGGTAGTGCATTTTTTATTCCAGTAATCCCATAAGGCATGAAAGTTATTGTCAGGCCAAGAATTACTTTTCTTTATCCACTATATTCTAGAGAATGTTTGATAAGGTCATGTATAAGGCCTCTATATTTCCATTTTCTCCTACATGATAGCAAGAAGAATGGTTAGATTTGATATTATACTCTAGATATAGCTTCTCCAACTCATCAGAATAGAAACTGAGGACATTTCCATCAATATTGTATAAGGGCCACCAAATATAGTAATTATGTCATATTTCATGAAGTAGAAAATGATTTTGGTCCTAAATTATTTCAGGGGTATTGCTTCATCCCATTTTGAGAAGAATTCAGTAGTAGTGAGGATTTATTTTAAATGCTTGGATGTCGTTAGCAGATATAGACCTACAACATACATTCCCCATATGGAAAAGGGTTAGGAGTAATTGGGTATGTGTAGCAACAACAAGGTATGATGGATTAAGTGTTCATGTACTTTTAAGGAATGACACTTTTTGGTGAATTTAGTGCAATCTTACATTATTGAATTCTAGTAGTATCCAAGACTTTGAATTTGATTGGAAATACTAAAACCTGACAAGTGGGTATCACAGGCTCGTGTATGTAATTCTTTAATGATAAAAATTGTCTCTTCTCCATCAATTTACCTAATAATTAATCCATCAAATCCTTGTTTATAACGGACTTTCCGGTGATTTGAGTCAACATATATAGTAAAATTGGAATCTCATCATCAAGCTTTCAATTTTATGGATTTTTCCATTGAGAGAACCCAATTTTGGTGGTAATTCGCAATGGGTATCATCCAGTTTTTTGTAGTACCATCTTGTTCAGGTATAGATTTAACCCCATTTATTTATTCCAAGTTTTTATAAACAAAAGGCAACACCATTCGGTGTTACGTGATGCTAAAAATTATTTCATCCTAGTCTAGATTTAACAATTCCATAAATGCATTTTCTAATGCATCTTCTTGGTAATTATATGATTGTGGGATGTGATTAAATGTTGGATATGAGGAAAATTATTCCATTATTTCCATAAATAGTAAATTATGTGGACTAACTCCTCTTTTCTGATAGAATAATTCCTATGATTTTTTTGATTACCAAATCAGAATTATCTTTCAACTTCAAGTGTTCCACTAGAATTTGAAGTACCATCTCTAGATCTGTAATGAGGGCTTGATATTCAACCTAATTGTTTGTACAACCTTATAAAATTAGGAAGGATTAAGGTAAGAATTTCTTTACTGAAGAGATGATAAAAAATACCAACCTAATTATGCAGATCATAGGTCCTTTCAACCAATTTCATGTTGGGATTTTGAATGACTCATCAAAATACATATCCCAAATCTGGGATCCCTCTAGAATATAGAATTTCTCTTCATCGGGAAATTTAGTATTCAGTGATTTTGTTTTTTCTAATTGATGCTTTGTAAGGACATATGAAAACACAGAAAATTTACGATCATTATGAGGAACAAAATAAATGAAAAACTACTGAAATATAACTAACCACCATTACAAATGTCCAATCAATATAGGACATATAAGGAAGTATTTTAGTGGATTGTTGTAAGAGACCCAATGGACATCAGGGTGTTGTAGGTAGTTCCTTAGTTTCTGAATCATAAAGATTAATTCTATGATGTACTTATAAATATTTTAATAACAAGTCTCAGTGTCAAGCATGGTTTGAGTAAGATAATAAAGGTTTTTTTCATTTATGGTGTCGTTTGTTTAGGTGAGGAAATCACCAGGTGATCATTCCAAGGATACTACATAAAAACTGATTGGTTTCCCCCCAAAAGGTGGCATTAACACTAGTGGTTTAAAGATATATTTCTTTAGACTGTCAAATTATTTTTGAAAGTCATTGTCCCACTAATATGTGACCCCTTTTCCATCATCCTAGTAAAGGGAAAGCACTTTCCTACGAATTTTTCTATAAAGCATAAAATTTAGAAAAATTGTATGGGAAGTCCCCTCAACTCTATAAGTTTTTAGGAGGTGACATACCCAGAATTTCTTTGGTATTATTTGGGTCAAATTTTATGCCATGATGGCATACCACAAAGATGAGAAAATTTTATTAAGTAACACAAAAAGTGAATTTAAAGTGGTATATCTTCTAGATATATTGTTGTAGCATATTGAATATTATGTTAATATCTTCCTGGTGTTTAGAATGTTGTTAAAACATGAGAACCATATCATTGATGTAGCATTCGACAGAACTCCCCAAAATGGGTTTGAATATGTGATTCATGACATATTCATATGTAGCACCTCCATTCTTTGGGAAAAATGGAATCACCTGGTAGAAGAATACTCCCTAAGGAACCTAAAGTAGTTGGATTCTTAATCTGCTCAATACATTTATATTTTATTATATCCTGAATATACAACTATGAAGGAAATGGCCTGATTTTCATTGTTGCATTGATTATAAGTTCAATAATTGGAACTGAGAGGTCATCTTTTGATGAAAAATCATTTTTTCCCATTTTCAAAAGATGGTTTTTGGGTTCTCGGTACCCGTACAAACAATCCCTAAGAAATAATATTTCAAAATTAAAATTCAAACAAAACCACATTCATCAAACGCCAGGCGCCACACCTCGAGTCTTATACACATCATCACACATCGCCATCACTGCATCGTAATCACTGTAGGTCGAACTCCATCACTGCATCGCCAACAAAGATCATCACGCACATCCATCACTTCTAGTCGCTGGTAAGACCATCAGAAGCGTCGTCGCCGAAACCTCCTCCGCATATCACCACCATTCATTATCACTGCCACAAATCCAACAGCACCGATGAGAACCAACATTTCCTCAGCAAGTTCAAACACCATTATAGAAGTGAAATCACCAGAATAATGAACTAAATCAGAACTGCCACCACAGTTCTAAACCACTAACTAATCATCATCACCACCGCACAACAAAATAATAAACCGCATATCATCGGGGAGAAACGAATCCGCAAGAAGATAACCTAGTTCGTCACCAGACACGCTGACGCGACAAGTAACACCAAAATAGAACCTCATACCTAAATGAAATCCCCTCCTAGGAGAACAAAAACTTCAGGATCCAAGAATGACCCATCGCCACCTAAACGGCATCAACACCAAAGACATCACAAAATAACAAATGGTTGAAGAAAAACCCATCACCGCCTTCAGAATCGCAACCTATGGCCAGATCTACCCAAAGAACCAACACCTGACATGGAACATGATGACAACCCCATAACGCAACACAGATCCTGCACCCTAGGGAATCATCACGCCTCCTTAAGCGAAGAGGTCCAGAAATGATGCGAACAGCCAAGGATGATGACGAGACCGCGCGAGCTAAGAGAAGCCACACCATGAGGGCACTGATTTGAGAGATAAGGAAAGAGAAACCAGCGAGGATGGAAGGTAACAGTTTATGGGAAACCTAATCATTGCAGAGCCCCTTACGGGTGCATCCATCCCCTGAGAAGTCATCTTTTAAATAGTGCCAGTTTAGGTATCTAAAATTGATACAAACCCTAATCATTCCATTATTATTATTTACCAGGACTACATTGGATATACATTTTGGATAATAGACTTACTGAATGAAATATTAATTTATAATTTTGACTACTTAAGCCACAATTTTGGTCGCATGAGTCAGGTGTGTCCTTCGGGGTTCCTATTTTTATACCCGGTGATTTTTTGGAAGGCTCAGGTAGTGAGTGTGCACATCAAGATCAAGGCTTGTAATTTCTATGTAATTATAGGAAAACACATCCTGATGCTTCTTAATAGAGGTGTTATATACCTCTTTATCATTTTAATACATACCTGCACTGATCATTGTGGGATGTGGGTCCTCTTATGTACCCAAATTTATTTTTCTAAGTTCATCAATGGTGGTAGAAACACCATCCTCAAAAGTTAGAGTGTAATCCTTAAGGTCATATTCCTCTTCCACTTTATCTTTCTATTTAACTTCATTTTCCTCTTCTATCTTAACTTTTAGATAATTATGTGATAAAGTAAATTACTTAGAGTTAGGAGAGGAGTCAATATTTTTACATCAAGATGATAAACCAACTTACTTTGACCCGGCTAACAATGTAGGGTTTCTTTGAATTTATGGAGTGGAGATGAAGGATAGATAAGGAGTATTTTTAATCCCTCTTAGTGACATAATAAACTATTTTGAATCAACTAATGTGGTTGGGACCTATTAAATATTAAAGAATTTAATGTTGGGATTTTTACCCATGTTCTTACCATTTTCTAGAGAGTCAATGGCCTCTTTATCACTTTTATGATAATTCCTCATGATGAATGTCATGAAGATTATTGAATATGCATCCAAATTTGGTCCCATTACTTCAATCTGATTGATGGGAATAATGTACTCTTACAGATCTATTTGAAAGGACTGGATGGGCTCATTTCTAGACTGTTCGGGGCAGTGTCCCATGCGATACCATCAGTCTTGGATTACTTCCCTTCCCTCTAGTATAATACTTCATCAATGTGTTATGATTTGAAAGATTAAAATGGGGATTTATCACCATGTAATCTCCCAATTTTTCCATCAATACAATATTTGAGACATTGCTTGTATAATTAGGGGACTTTCATGTGTTGATGCAACCAAGGACTTCTTAGAAGAATGTTGAAAGTCATGACTTCCCAAAAAACTATAAATTATGAGTTAGATATGAGGTATCTAAATTAATTTCTAATCTTGATTCTACCAAGAGGATTTTTCTCTCTCTCTTCACAAACATATAGTGCTAGATATAAAGGGGATAAGTGGGCATCATTGTAACCCATTCAAATAAGTGTTCATACTAGAATGAGGTATAATCTTGAGTTGTTTTCAATTAAAGTCCATTAGATATCAAAATCAATTATCATACTAGATATATAAAAGGATATGATGTGTCCTTATAAAATGAAATCATTTTCCTACTACATGAAAGGGATAGTCATGTGGCATTCTACAGTATCAATCTCTACATGATATATTTCAGTAGCAAAAACCTCGTCTTAAAACACTTGAGGGAGTATCAAATCATTTATGAGTGCTTCTTAGAGGTATTTTGATAGGATAAGAGAATCCAGAATTTATAACTTAGTTGGAACCAGGTAAAATTCCTTTATAATATCATAATTATGAGATAAAGGTATGTTTTTTCCATTATAATGATACCCTTTTTTGGTTCTTTAGGAACTGAAGTACTTTATGTGGGTAGATAAACCCTTATAATAGGAGTTAAATGTGCTTCTATCCATGGTGGGTTAGTCTAACTAGGCCAGACTACATACTGAGGTTGATTTGAATATCGCACCCCCTCTATCTAATCTTATAGGATCATCGTGATAAGGTAACCCTTGGAATTTTTTGGGGAACCTTCCTACTCCTTTTAGGCCCATTGGAGGGATCTCCTATAGGTTTCGGCAGCATAGACAATTCGAACGGCAACATGGCTGGAGTATTGATTTTTGTTTCGGCTATATATTCCCATGTATCCTTAGATCATGTGACCTCTTCCCCTAATTACCCAATCATATGTAGGGAACTCAGGTTCATGGAAATATTCATCTTTAGAGAAGGTATCCATTAAGTGGGTGATATTAATTGAACCAAGGATCAATTCCTTGTCTAATAAGGATTATGTTTCCTAGTTCAACTCTTATGGTTCCTTTTTGTGGGATGGTGCCCATGATTTCAAGACTCAATGCATGAAGCTTGAGAGAGTCCAAGCTAACTTTGGCCTTGGTGTTGATTTATCTTTCTATTTTTTCCCACCCTTATGAACATGTTGTTTTTTATAAGACTAGTTTTAGAGGACTGTGGTGCCGACGGAGTCAACTATGCCATTTTGGAAATATCTGGGGGTATGGTTGGTTTTTTTTACTATGTTCGTAGGATAGAATGAGTCTAGTTTATTTTATTTCTAGTTGTACAGTCACTAAAATTATGCACACCTTTTCTAGTAACCTCATTCCATTCACCCTCTTCCCTTGGGTTCGTAACATAAACACATTTCACTTGTGTTGGTGGTTTCCCCAACTTCACTTACCCTGATTCCACCATTTTTTATAGGATTTATTTGAAGAAAACAATCATTCTAGGATGGTGTTCCCCAATATCTAATGAAATGGGAAATAATTTTGGAGATCATTGAGACCATCCGTATCAATCCTCTTGGGATTTGTAAACTTGAGTAAGTTATTATCCAAAGTTGCTATAAAGTAGTCAGGGTCTTTATCATCTCAAAAAAATAAACTCTATTCTTTAGGTTTTCAAACTAGTTTCACCTCTTCTCCCCATTCTCATCCTAATGAGTCAGGAATTGTTACTCACACTCATGAGGTAGTGTCTCATGATATAGTGTGGGAGTTGGAACTAGTTTAGGGGCTATCTTAAGTATCATAGTAGTAGCTTCTACTTTTCCTATTCTCTTCCCTTGAGGATATGGAATTACTGGGGACTTGGACCTAGTTTTCAAGACAGAATCTTATAATCTTTGAGAAACTGCGGAAAGATTTCTAAACCTCCTATATATTTCACAAGGATGAGTGGTGTGCATAACTCATTGTGAATATTCTCTATAAAAATGGACAACAGATGTTTTTAGAGAGGCTATAGGTTTAGGGAGTAGGTCAAACCCTTCCACTGATCAATGAAATATGATACCCTCTCATTCTCCTACTATTTTCATTTTTAGATTTCAATGACTATATTACTCTATAGCATTGACCTAAATAAAAAGAGAAACTACTGAAGGATATCTTCTCATCCCAATATTGACCAAGATTGTAGTCTAGTGTAGCATACAATGTCTTTCCCTTACAGTGTTTTCATTAAGTACATGAGTTCCACTCCTTCATGTAGTGTAGGGTTCTCATCATGGGATCACTGTGGGACATGAAATGTGTCGAATGCTAATTTGAGTCCCTCAAGATATTGAATATTGTAAAGGTAGGGTTCCCAGATTTTAGTGGTGGAGGGGTCGAATCAACCCATTCAAGGTAAGGATTCCTTTATAAATGTATCGGTGCACAACATTCCTCCATGGATCCCAATAGTGCTACCAATGACTTAATCGAATTGATAATCCCTTGAGGGATTTTTGGATGAATAGAATCTTGAATATGGGAAGAAACAGGTAGGTACATCTATTTCATCTCTATTTCTAAATATGGTGGGTAACCTTTAGGGGTTGGTCTGCGAGGATGTATATGACCCAACCCCTATTGTGTACCCAGGGAGGACTCTGGATATTTTGATATTGTGGGGTCCAAATATTTTTTTTGGTCCCCAATGTTTAATGGATGTTATATAACCATTTCAATTGATGGGGAGAAACCTCTTGGTAGAGGTACACCAGTTTGGAGTGTGAGTTAAGGCTCTAATTCTAAAATATATCTGGTTGGGATGTTGCCCCAGAGTGGTTCTACAATGAGTTTTCTCAAATTCTTCATATCTTCCTCCTAGTAAGTAAATATTTATTCATTTTTGTGGATTTTAGCCTCTTCAGAATGTGGGTGATGTATGAACTTACATTTACCCTTTTATCTAGTAGATTCTCAGTGAGGAGGTTGTATGGGATTGGTGAGGGAAACCCCAAATTCGTAAAAAGACTCTATTTTTAATTACTCACACATACTTAGATTGTTTTTGTGTAAACCACATTAAAAATAGAAGCTTTCTCCTCTTATTCCTCTATATCGTCCCTATGCTTTATAGCATATATAGGGGTGTTTCTAACTACATTACCCAATGAGTAACACATTTTAGGCATTTCATATGTCTCCTTGAGATAATTATTTTTGTGTCTCCACCATAAGGCCCCTCCCTCTACTCCACTTATCATATTGTAATAATTTGATGAATGGTGATGTGAAGGGAATCTTAAAATAATTTTTCCATTTGTATTATGAGTGAGGATACTGGGTCATGAGATAGGATAATCTGGGGGGATTTGTTTGGTGATACTCCCCCTAAAGGTAAAAATACCAACTTCCATTTAGGAAGAGGGTATTGGGGGTAAAACATCCCCCAACCTTGTGGGATGGGGATTATCCAATTCCATTTTCAAAACCTTTTGATCATGGTTTTCCAACCTCAGAGGTTGTGTTAAAAATTATCCCAACCCTACGGGTATGGGTTTCTCTAGGATGGTCATGGAAACTATTATCATTAATAGTCTTTTTATTTTATGGATCCTTATTCAAATATGGTATGGTTTCATTATATGGTTTGAACCTAATCCACCTACTTCCAAAGTTATAAGTGATGCCTGAAGATTAGATTCCCTTAAGAAGGAGGCTTGCTCAATATTTTAAGATGCTTGATTTAGGAAACTTTCAAGGGCTTTCACTCTTATGGACTGACATCTTTGAGAGTTGGTCAGGAATGATTTTTGTTTAGCATGAAAACCATTGTGAACATAGTCCATTTGTTAAATTTGTTCTAAGGTAATGAAATTGCATGATGTCAACTATAGAAGGATTTACTAATTAGGGAGTGAGGTGAAATGAAATTCCCCATTTTCATACCATCCTCTAATATGAACACAAAATGGGGAATTATTTTTCAGCTGATGAAAATAATTTAATACATCGATACATGCATGTTTAAGGGATCTTTTCTATTTTCCTAATTTTGGGTGTTGTGTAGCTAGGAGGTCTTCCAAGTTGATTTGACAATGTATCCATTCTTTTACCTTGACATGGAATAGATATTTTTTGTAAGGTATGAATTTTTCTTTTAAGTAAGGAAGAGTGGTCCATATATTTAGGCATATTTCGTGCACACAATCTTCTAAAAACACCTCTAGAATACTCTGTTGGGGAGTGAGAAGAGGCTATAACATGATTGGTATATTTTCTTTAGCTAAATATCTCCTCATGAGCAACATGTGTTCTTCGTCTTTCTCCAGAGGGCCCTCAACCTTGTCCAACCAAAGTGAAAATTCCCCTTAAACTTTATTATATACAACAGGATCAGTAGAGATTTACATTATCATATTATAAGGTAGGAGATCTAAAGGTGGCTTGGAGAATGAAAATTGCCTTGGGTTGTCTCTAGTGGATAAATGATTTCACTTTTGAAATATGAGGCATCAAACATGATTGGTCTCATTTTCAAAAGTTTTTTGCTATAGGAGGGATTTCTCAAAATTTATTCAGTAAGGGGGCCTACTTTATGAAAGGAAATGTCATTTTGGGGTGGACCTTCACAGTGAATTCCATCCAGGAGAGAAATACCATCATGAATTAGTGTCTAACTGCAATAAGAATTCATACAGCATATACCCTAGGGAGGAACTTTAAAGTAGATGATAGTAAGGAGAGGAACTCTCTACTATTTGATCTTTATTCCACATGAAGGAATGTTGGTTCACTCATTAGGAGATGGGATCTCTCAATCGATCAGATTATGAACATGAAGTAACCCTTCATTGTAAGATGTTCAGGGAGGACCTCTATTACTACTGGAATCAAGATTAAGAGGAGGGCCTTCACAAATAAAACTAATATTTATAAAATTTAGTAATAGAGGATTAGGATCCTAATACACCATAGATAAATGTTTGAGGAATTAAATAACTCTATCATTAAGAAGATATGGATTGTAGTATGGTTCATCATTTCCCAATCATCTTTGGTGAGTCTTCTTCTTGGATTCCTTCTTGGGAGCAACTAGGGTATCTTCTTGTTGATGGTGGATTTTATATACAGAATCCTATTCGATTATCCCCCATGTCCCTGCTGGAATATACCGACAGGTTTCTAGAATTTTCTAAGGGATATTTTCTTACACTAGAGTGTCCATTGGAGTAGATCGAAGACCTCTAGTTGGAATAGGGATATGGTCCAATTGTGGTTGTCCATATATCATTTTATTTGGTCTATGACCCTCCTGGATGGGATCAGATATGTGTGTCACATCTTGAGTGACCTTTCTTTTTGTGTCAATGGGTCACCCTAATTTTGTGGACAATCCTTTTTTCCACCCCTCACCAAATTCTACTTTTATTATTACATCCTAGTAAGTTTCTAGGATGTGCGCATGAATTTGAAACTTCCCTTTAACCACTATCAGGATGTGCTAAGAAACTTCAGCTGCTAGAATGAGGATATATACCCATTATAAAGATAGAAAAGGTGTTTGTGACTACTCATATCATCCATTTCCAGTCAGTATATACTGACAGTACTCAGGTGTGGAGGAGGCGATATGGTCTTCCCCTAGTTTTTTTTTGGGATATACTAGCTGCTTTATCCAAATTCTACCTGACTACGCTAGTATTATTGATATTTAAGGTCAGGTTTATGAACCTAATCATGTTTTTACACTATATTTTAATGGCGAGAATTATGGATGTGGACAGGTGTGTGGTCCTACTAGTGATTTTCCTTAATATTTTGGTGGAGGGATTCTTCGGATGTTACCAAATTATGTTGTTAGACTTGGTATGTGCACAAAAGTGTTAGTTCTGCTTGAAGACCACCACCATATTTGGTTAGAGGGATTCTATATAGGTAACAGAGGTGTGTTCTGATTCCCTATCGACTTGTCTCAACCCTCGATGATCTTCCCTAAGTGCCTAGATCTATGTGACCTATATCAGACTCTCGAGGGAAACACCCTCATCATGATGAGAGTTTGTTTCTTCATGGAACTAGTGGGGAATTCTTGCAGGGTCCCCTAGAAAGGACCCTTATTTCATTTGGATAAATCTATCTGTGAACTCTTTATCTACCACCCTATGGTAAGTGAAAACTTGTCACTATGTTCCAAGGATAGACTCCAGAAATGGTTTGAGATAGAAACTGGTATTGTCATCTTTTGGGCTACTAGCCATCATTGCGAAGATGATTGGGGTTATCATGAGCTATAGAGATTTTCGAGTGGCTTCCAGGATTGGGATGGTACAATTTATGTGGTACTCTCAAACCAATACATTTGAAACCTAGTTTTCGAGAAGCTAGGTTTGTAATAGTGTCCTCTATTTACATAAGGACCAAACATGTGCAGTAGCCAAATTATATGTCTTTTGTAAGGTTCTATTTGTATCAAAGGGAGTTCTGATTGAAAGTTCTTAGATATATGTGAAAAAAATCCCTATAAAGTTTTATCTCAATAAAGGAACACATGCGTGGTTGATTTTTTTGTGTTTGTCCCTCTTTTATTTTGTGAGAGTGATAAAGGCCTAACATGTGGGTGTCATAGTCATCTTGGTAAGGATTCATGTCACGTTCACCATTTTTACTTCTAATGAAAATTTCATGAGGCGAGTAGAATGGAATTTTTTATGGTGGTGGAATGACCATTTATGTAAAACTCATATGTCCACGTCATTTCTAGGAAGTTTCCAAAAGGTTTTTTCACAGAACCGGAAACACCCAGTGGTTCCCTTATTCAATATGTTTTTGAAAACACTCTTTCCAAATGTATGTGGTAATCAGGAGATAGATCCAACAATGCATAGAGACTCACATTGTTTGAGAGGATGAGATTTTGGGCTCATATCACTTTTTGGGGGTAATTATTTCCTACAATGGGGTTCTCTTACATATATAAGACATATTTGTGAATACGTTATTAAATCCCAAACATAACATCAGTAACCCTCATACCATGGTTTATTGAGACTTACACTAATGTAGGAGACCCTTTTAAGGTTTTTTCTTATTGGGTATATGGCTCTTTGAGATGGATACATGGATTTTGAGAACCTATGCTTATGGAGGCCCTCTGAAGGTTTGTCTCCTAGGGAATGTATCCCTTTGATATGGATACATGGATTTTAGAAAATAAACTAATGGAGGCCCTCTAAAGGATTGTATCACAGGGAATTTTGCCCTTTTATATGGATACATGGCCTTAAGAACCTATGCCTTTGGAGTCCCTTTAAAGGCTTTTCTTGTAGTGAATGTGTCCTTTTGAGATGGATACATGGATTTGAGGAAAAATGCTTATAAAGGCCCTCTAAATATTTTTCTCATGGGGAATGTGGAACTCTGATATGGATACATTTCTTTGAGTACTTACACTTATGGAGTCCCTCTAGGAAGGTGAAATGAAAATCTGAAAAAGGGATCCCCAACCAAGACATGTATTTGATCATGAGGATGTCATGATCGTCACTAACCTGTAATCCCACATGAGTCAATATCAATGTGAGAAAGAATATTAAATGAAATTTATGAAAAATAAAACAATCGTATTCTTCTTTTTGTGGAAAAGGTTGAGTTTACAGAAGAGAAAAATGTCTCTTATATTCCCATATCCTCTCTTGTTTTCATAACAGGGGTTGGTACTTACACACCCATATAGATACAGCCTACAAGAATAGAAAATGGATTACACTAGGTGGTATTCCTTATTCTAGATTCCAAAGAGGATGAGAGGAGGATAAGTCACTAACCCTAGTCAAATCCAAAGGAAATTGGTTCCCCTTATTGTCTGAAATAGGAGGTCCCTAGTTTTAAAGATGAATAGATAACGACAAGGCCCTAAACCTTGTGTATGAAATTGGGAGGTCAATTTTACTACCCCGATGGTTTGGGTCCTCATTACTAAGGAGATGCACATATGTGAACCCCCCAAGGAACCTACCTATCAGAAAGGACAAGTGAGAGACATCTCTTAATGAGGGAATGAAAAATTGAATGGGAGACACACTGGCGTGTTTTTCTCCATGATCTTGAAAATATAGAGGCCTCATTTGAGGATTTGATTTGGTCTCCCTCATATGGGTGTGCCATGGATAGGGGTTCCCTACCATAATTGGTGAATGATAGGGTTAAAATGGTGGATTATATAGGTAAGGGTTTGGAAAGAAGAAGGTGGTTACATAAGGTAGTCCTGGGTGAATAGAGGGTGGCTCATGGAGGGTAATCTTGGGAGATATAAGGATACTTCATGTCAGGTAGGCCTACATGAGTTGAATGTAACTTTGGGAAATTTAAAACCATAGAAACAACACTTGTGTGAGGCTTTACTTTATTCTTTAAGGGTTTCCTTGGGTGTCTCTGGAAAGTTATCATATAGGTCCCAAGTTTGGGAGGAGACCTTCGTGCTAGTACTTGTTGACATGGGGGGAGTGTCTCCTCATGTGGGTGTATGGTGTTTCACACACTGTAGAAACTTCAATCCCGTTATTCCCTTTAATTACCTCTTATTTAGAGTTTTTGAGAGATAATCAGATGGTTTTGAGGTCCTTGTAAAAGGACTAGAGCAATTAGAGTTACAAGGATTCTTCAGATCTTCCTGTTGCTTGAACTGTTGACCCATGGGGTCCTATTTATAGTCAATATCAGAACACTGTGTGAAGGGAGTCATCCACATAGGTCCAGTGGGAAGGTGTCACATGGTGGTTCCTCAAGCAGGTGTGGTTTCTCCTTCTAGGTTGTGCATTCTAGGCCTACTTGATTCTCTTACCACAAAAGCTAGGGGCATGCAGGTAAACATGGGTGATTTCATTAGTTCTCCTTGGTTCCCTAATCCTCTTTTTTTTTGAGGTATTTTTATTTAAAAATTCTCACCCTTAGGTGAAAAAAAGGAGTTTCGATAAATATAATATCATTGATCCTTCTTAGTTCATGGTATTTAAAGTTATAATTAAAATTATGTCATCTAATTGGATTTGATTCAAATTTTACCAAAGTGGTGAGGGTTTTTCATCTAAAATTTTATTCTTTGAAACATATGTTATGCTATAAACTTGTATTCCTTTTTTAGGAGAATCTATTACCCCTTTGATAATTTTTATCATTAATATCATTATGTTCATGGTATTTAAAGATTCATTAGAAGTTATTCATCTCATGGGACTTAAGATTCAAATGTTTCCTAAGTTATTATTGTTTTACATTAAACTTTCATATTTATCAGGATTGTTTATGATTAATTTTCCAATGATGAAATTATGTTATCTATATCTCATAAATATCATGTATTTCATTATACTTTGGTTTTTTTCAAGATTATAAATTTTCTTTTCATTTTTATCTCTCTTAGTATTCAAATGATTGAAAAAATGATTTTAAGTAAAACTAATTTTTTTATTCAGTTAAGAATATTTTCTTCTATGTCCATATTTTATATAAAATATTTCAAGAATGATTTTACTATTCTAAAAATATTTATTAAAGTTATTTTTTATATTTTTTACATTCTAAAAAACGTTTAAAATGAATCTTATTTTCTTTCTCCAAATGAGGTACTTTGGACTTTTACCAAAAATGTAAAAGGAATATTTTTTTTAACATATACCACATGAACCGATTTTACCACCATTAAGAATACTCTTTTATAAAAAGATTAATTTTTAATTTTTCAAAGTTATTTTCTAATAAAACTCTTCCTTAAGATTTCAGAAAATTTTAGATTTTAAATAAGTAATTTCATAAAAAAGGGTATTTTCCTTAATAAATGTCATGTGATCTTTTAAAGTTATTTTCATCTATGAAAATATACATTGATATTACTTATGTTTCACTGAGTATATGATCCAAGGATACCATATTTATTCTTTCTTTAGATGGTTTATTATTAAGATGATGAAATATTGATTAAACTTGTTTTCTCTTCCATGAGTTAGTCTTTGATAAAATTATAAGGAAAATTATGATCATGTGGCATACATATAAATACAATGTGATTATATGATTGGTGGGTACAATATAACGCTCAAATTAATTAGTTAAGGATAATTATTTTATGATATAAAATGGTACATAGGAGGTTATCCCAAGACCAAAAGAGGGTATACTGGTAGTTATCCCAAGCACAATAATGGTACATGGTAGGTGATCCTAAGCCCAATGAAAATACATGGGTGGTTATCCCAAGCTTAACATGTGATGAATTTTTTGGTTGGTATCCTTGAAAAAGTATTTTTATTATTATTATTATTATACACTTTATGCAACTCTTTTATGATATTATCTCATGCTAATGTTATGCTCTCATGTCTCATGTTCTTTGATTCCCTGATGATTCTTGTCTTATAAACTACCAAGAATTATTCCATGACTAATGACTATGATTAATGAATTTCTAGGTATGGTTTTCAAATTTTAATCTTCTGTTATCATACCCTTATTCTAATGTTATTCTTAAATGATCATTGATATCTCCCTTGTTTATCCTTACTTAGTATTTGAGCTCACCAATTGTAATGTTTCTTTTCCCTAGGATATGAAGAAAGTTTATAACTGTGATATGTCTAAGAATGGTGCTAGTTATAAAGTACTTAGTAGTGGATTATATAAAACCTTTTTGTACCAATTTTTCATATATACAAGTTTCCAAAGACAATATATCTTTAAGTTTATAGCATGGATCATAATGAGATCCAAAATCCATATTTTATTTTCAAAACACCACTTTGGAGGGTAAAGTGGGAACCCTCACAAACTGACTCCATAAAAAGTATTAAATACCTTATCTACATGTTTCACGCACCATAAGAGATCACAAAACCATTAAATTATAAAATTATTATATTAGAATACCTTTCCCTAAATAATTTCTAGTGAAGTGTACTTACCTTCTTTCCCATGTATAATATACGAGGTAATTATAGAATAATAATTTTTAATATTTATGAATTATATATTAATTTTACTTTAAATGGTATTTTATTTCAAATATCATACTCGACATGAAATAATGAGTTTCTTCGAAATCCTACATTGCACACAATCTTGAGTTATACCAAAAAATAATATATTATTAATATTATTATTTTAAATGGTAGTTATCTCCTAGCTATTATATTGGTGTAAGTAAAAATAACAAACTATATTATGTTGACACAAGTTTATTAAATATTTAAATTTCTTATAATAAATTTTAGAATCTTAAATGATAATAAGTCCAATTTTAAGCATAAAATATTCTAATAATTTTAAAAGGTATTTTTACCAACTTTTGGTGGCATAACCTTTTTAAATATAGTTTTTTTCACTTTTATATTTTTTTATTTCACAAAATAAACTACTTATTTGGAAATAGGACATCAAAATTTACTACGGCTGAATTTTGGGTATTTTTCTAATAATATTTATCTTTCAATGAATAGTGAAAAACACTGCATTTAAATACAAAATTTTATTTTAGTATAATTCATTTATATTTGTGAGATTATACTTTTACAAAGTTTTAAGGTATAATTAAATGAAGTTTCTATTTTTTAATCTGATTTTGTTCATTGTATGAAATTTCAAATTAAAATTAAATATAAAAACAATGTGAACTTTTGAATTTTTTATTTAGAAAACATGTTTTCTCAATCTGTCAACGGGATTAGTGTTAAACCTAATTTAACCACTTTTTTGAATTGAATTTTCAAAAATGGACATACATGGTTGTAATGGGAAAGGAATTAATCATTCTTGTATACATGAAAATTATCATATCCACGAACCGATCTACTTCATTTTTCATAACCATCTATCATGACTGGTTTTAATAATGGAATTAAAGTTCATATGTGATATTCAGGAAATATTAATCATTAAAATATAATAATATATCAATTATGTTCTTACTTTCCAAGCACATAAAATTATAATGTCATTCGTGCGTACATGTGAACTAGCACCTCCATGAGGAGATGTGACACTTTTTTATTCATTATATCACTTATATGATATATATATATATATAATTATATTAAAATTAATAACATGATAATAATTATGTTATTATAATTATGGAAATATAAAACAATACTTAACTTCTTTCCATAATGATTAATGAAATATGGAAAACGTTACTCATGCGTACGTACAGCTTACTGTCTACGTGATTATGACATTGTTCATTTTTCATAACCACGCTTCATGGTTTGATTTAAAATTATATTTTATGTATAAAAATTATAATAATTTCCTACATATTATTCTCAAGATTAAGGACTTATGACCACATGGACTAGTGACATCAAACCATGTTCATTTTCGACTCAAGTACTAAATATCGACAAAGCATCCGACATGAACTCAAATAAATAACTAATTATTATAACATGGTAATTATTGTTATAAAATGAATAATAAACATTAAAATGGTCTGAGTCAAGTATAAATTAATCTAATTTTATTATTTAGGAAGAATAAGAAACATATGTGACAAATCGAACTCAATGTAAGGGACTTTGTCTCAATCTCCTTTCATTGAGGCGTATTTTGATGTTATAAACCACCTTATTTTATAAGGTGTATAATAAACCCCTTTGACTATTAATTTCATTGAAAAAATTAAAGGGATATTTTTATAGGAATAATTTTACTATCCTTACAAAATGACAAAATGAATGTTTTTTACATATAGAGCTACAAGAACTTCTCCATCGCTGTAACTGTTATTTGATATTTGGCTTCCTCTATAAGACATATCGTTTTTAAAAGGAATACAAACCCCTTATTCCCTTTTTGGGTATTTTGGTATTAAAAATTTTGTTAAAGTGTATTTACTATTTCAATATCTTGAAATTATTTCTTTTCATTGAAAATGAAATTTTATGAGTGAAATGATAATAATTGTAATACTATATGTGTAATGATTATAGAATGGTACTTGGACATTTGACGGGTGGTTATGTGATAAACCAAATATGGGTGGTAAGGTGATAAACCAAATATGGGTGGTTCCGTGATAAACTTAGGATGAGTGGTAACATTATAAACTTTAATGCATTGGGTATGGAAGTCGGTTATATGATTGTTCCATTTAGTGATATGTGTGCAAGTTGACTGTATGGTTATTCCATTTGTGTATGATTATGTCCAAATTTACTTTTATATGTTATATATTTATTTCTATGGGTTTTAAGGTAATATTTTAATTAAAAAAAGGGTAATAAATGATCTTATATTAGGTGAAGTGTATTTTATACTTCTTAAATTTGAAAAGTATTACTTTATGATAAAGTATTCATGGTTTACATGTTTTCACAAGACTAATAGTTTTCCTTCTTTATTTATTCATTACTGATATTTTTATTCTCATCCCAAGTTCTAAATGTTTTCCACTAGATTTAAAGAATAATAGATTCAAGGATGGGATCAATAAGAAGTTATGAAGTTTAAACTTGAAACGAAACCATGTTTATTTTTAAACATTTTTTGTTTTATAAAAAATATATATGTGAGTATAAGTGTATACTTATTAATATTTAAGTTGTTATTTATGATTTGTCCCCTAAATCTATTAATCTTTAAACTTGAAAATTTCCTCAATGTGAAATAAATTTAAATTGTTGTCTTAACATTAAATTAAGTAATGTTTAAGTTTAGAGCCTTATGTTGGTATCATTGGTTAGTTTAGATAAATTTAAAAGTTATAATATTTTTAATAGAATATCCATAAATGATTTTTAATTTATGTTAAAATTGAAATTATATAGAATTTAAATATTACCATTTTACTTCATCTAAGATATGTCTATTCGGAGTGTTTTTTCATGGAGGAAACAGAGAATTTGTGCTAGGAATGAATACAGAGGAAAAAAGCCTTCTAAATTAGCATCCTGAGATGTTCAAAATCAGAATTGAACAGATTTTTGTAGTGATGGATCAATTGAATCTGGTAATAAATGGTGGTGGTGTCCATGCATAAGATCAACCATATAAACCACATAGGAATATGTCGGTAGTGCAGCATTTCATGAGGAAACGCCCCCCATCATTCAGAGGATCATCTAACTATGTGCTAGTTAAAGGGTGGATTAAATTGCTTGAAATTTTTTTTGATACAATGGGGTGTTTATACAAACAAAAGTTTAGTTTTTAAATTTATCATTTTGAAGTTGAATATGATAATTTGTGGTTAATGATTAAAAATATCAAAGGAATTGGAGAGATTTATGCCATGGAATGGGATAGATATAATAATATTTTCCTTGAGAAATATTTTCCAAAGTCTATTTGAATTAGGATGGAAAATGAATTATTGTAATTTAGACAAAAGGATGAAGATTATGTGGCTATATTTGAATAAAACTCCACCCATTTTTTAATTTACGTCCCAAATTTTACCCAGGATACTGATATAAAGATAAATTAGTTTTACTCATGATTGAATCTGAAATATCAAAGGACATTATCTTCTTGTGAATTCAAAATCTATGAGAAACTTTTCCTATGTTCTTAGAAGGTGTAAATGGAGTTTTCTTATGATTATTCATTACATGAGAGTATTCAAATTAAGTGATCCATTTGATAGTCAATGGGAAAAGCATTCATCAAATAAGTTTGAAGGTAAGAAAACTAAATTTCCATCTTGTGAGAATTGTGGTAAATAGAATCCTGGTGAATGTATCTTAAAATCTAGTAAGTTCTTCGGATCTAGTAAGACTGATCATATTTCTCATGAATTTAAGGGAGATGATCAGGAAATCAATGAAAAGTCGGTGTTAAGATCTTTTAGTTGCAATGAGTTAGTGAATTATGCCAATGTGTGTCCAAAGCTGATTACCTTTGGTGGAAACAAGCAAGATCGAAAGAATAAGGTTGTGGATAATTCATTTTCAACTATTACGGTTGATTTTTAATGAACAAAAGAATTTTTGATAGGCATGTTATAGTTTTTCTTTTGAAATATTCCAATACTCTATTTGACTCTGGATCTTCACATTCATTCATTTCTGAGAGATTTGAAAGCAAATTGAAAATATCACCTCATTAATGTTATATAGAACTTTTGGTAAAAACTATGATAGGAAGTATTAAAGAAACCAAGATTTATAGGAATCTTCCTATTATCATTAGTGGTATGGTTTTTCCTAAAAATCTTGTTGAACTTACCATAGTATAATTTGATATCATTTTGGGTATGGGTTGTCTTTCATTTTATCATGTAAAATTAGATTTCAAATCCACGAAAGTTGTATTCAATTATTTAAAACCTTTTATAAAATACCAAGAATCTGATATATTGATTAGATATGGAAGTTAATTCTATCCATATCATGTTTTTTAAAAGAAATAAATAGTTTTGATTACTGACATTCCAGTAGTGAATGAATTTATAGATGTTTTCCTAATGAATCGCCTCATATTATGCCTGATTAAGAGGTTGAGTTTACTATTGATTTAGTTCCTCATTATAATCCTATTTATAAACACCCTTATCAAATGGATCAAGTAAAATTGGTTTAATTGAAAAAAAAAGTTTCACAAATTGCTTGATAAATGTTTTATTCAACCTAGTAATTCACCATGGTGTTCTCTTTTTTATTTGTGAAAAATAATGATAGTTCTATTATAATTTTTTTATTACAGAGGCTTGAATAAAATCACTACTAAGAACAAGTATATGATGCCTCATATCGATGATTTTTTTGATCATCTTCAAGGAGATTAGTATTTTTCAAAGATTCAAATGAGGTCTGGGTACCATCAACTGAAGGTGAAGAAGGATAGAAATAGAAAGATAGTGTTCCAAATGATATATGGTCATTATGATTTTGTAGTTATTCCCTTTGGGTTATCTAATTCACTTTGTGTATTTAAGAATCTTGTGAATTTATTCTTTCATCAATATTTTATTAGTTTGTGGTTGTGTTTATAGATGATATTTTGGTATATTCTAAATTTGAGGAGGAACATGAAAGTCACTTAAGAATTGTTTTGAAAACTTTAAAAGAAAAGAGACTATATGGAAATTTTAGTAAGATTGAATTTTGGTTGCAACAAATTTCATTCATTGGACATATTGTTTCTAAATATGTCATAATTATTGACCATTCTAAAACAAAAGTTGTTTAAGGGTGTCCAATATGTAAAAATATCATATAGATTCGTAGTTTTCTCGGATTAGTGGGCTATAATCAATGATTTTTTGAAAAAATTTGCTGGTTATCTATCCCACTAACTAAGTTAACATGTATGGGAGTTAAGTTCATCTGGAAAAATAATATGATGATTGTTTTGAAGAACTGAAAATAGGATTGGAAAATGCCTCATTTTTTTACCTAGATTCCGAGAATGGTGAATTTTTTATTTATAGTTATACTTCATTGAAAGGACTTGGTTGTGTCTCAATCCAAAATGATCAGGTTATTGCTTATGATTCATGTTGTTTTAAACCTCATGAGTTGAATTAATCTACACATGATTTGTAATTAGCTACTGTTGTTTTTTCTGTTAAAAATTTGGTGGCATCATTTGTATGGTGTAAAGTTTTAAATATATACTGATCACAAAATTTTGAAGTATATATTAACTCAGAAATAATTGAACATGAGACAGAGGATATGGCCAAAATTAATCAAGGATTAAGATTGCAAGATTAATTACCATACAATAAAAGAAAATAAAGTGGATAATGATTTGAGTCTAAAAAGTAATGCTGCATTAACCACTCTATATCTGGAATGAGATCCTTTGGTTCCTGATTTTCTAAATTTTGGATTGGAAGTTATTGATGTAGTAAATTTCTCTATTTTGTTTCAGGTGTCAGTGAAATCATATATATCATATATAATTAATAAATTGTAGAAGGAAGACAGTGAGTTGCACAAAAATGTATAATTGGTTCAGAAGGTTAATTTACCTGAATTTAGCACTGATAAATATTGTGTTTTGAGGTTTACAAAGAGATTTGGCATGCCTTGTAATTCACGGTTGATTAAATATTTGTTATGTAGAACTCTTAGTTC
This sequence comes from Viscum album, assembly GCA_963277665.1. Classification (NCBI taxonomy): domain Eukaryota; kingdom Viridiplantae; phylum Streptophyta; class Magnoliopsida; order Santalales; family Viscaceae; genus Viscum; species Viscum album. The sequence goes on from OY728159.1 coordinate 238,514,607, forward strand.
TCTATTTTCAGTTTGTCGAGGTTGCACTATGATGTATAGATACCTTTATAATTATTATTTTTGGGATGGAATGAAAATATATATTGTCAACTTTACATGAAGATGTTTGATTTTTCAACAGGTTAAAGTAGAGTGGGAGTTACCAAAAGGGATGCTTTATCATTTTGCAGCACTAAAGTGGAAATGAGAAAATATATCCATGGACATTGTTGTGGGATTACCAAATACTTCTCAAGGTAACAATTCTTTTTGGGATGTTATTGATCGATTGACTAATCTTCTCATTTTCATCCCATTAGTGATACTCTATCTCTAGATCAACATTATCGGTTCTATATTAAAGAGATAGTTAGGTGGCATGGAGTTCCCTGCTCCATTGTATAATATCGTGATCTCAAGTTCACCTCTGAATTTTGGAAATGCCTTCATAAGTCATTGGGTACTGAATTAAATTTCAGTACAATGTTTCATCCTCAATCATATGGGCAATCAGAATGAACAACTTAGATGTTGTAGTATATTCTATGTGCATGTTCAATGGATTACCAAGGAATTTGGTATCAACATATTTATTTGGTTGAGTTTTATTATAATAATAGATTTCATTCCAATATACAGATGGATCCATTTGAGTCATTATATAGAAAACGGTGTTGAACTCCATCTTTTTGGAATAAATTGGGTGAATAGAAGTTGATGGGACCAGAATTGATAGAGGAAATGATAGAGAAATTTCTATTGATTTAGAGAAAAATGAGGAAAACACATAATAGGAATAAACTTTACATAGATAACCGAAGGAATTATCTTTTGTTTGAGGTAGGTGATCAGGTCTTTCTAAAACTTTCTCCATTTAAAAGTGTGATGCACTTTGGTAAGAAAGGGAAGTTGAGTCCAAGGTTCATTGGACCCTATGAAATCCTTGTAAAATAAGGATTAGTTACCTACAGAGTGGCTTTATTGATGACTTTATTCTAGGTACACAATGTTTTTCATGTCTCAATTTTAAGAAAGTATATGCCAAACCATCTCATTTTTTGAGTCCAGAAGTAGTTTAGTTGGAAGAGAATATTTCTTATGACGAACATCCAGTCCAGATTCCTGACCACGGATAGAAAGTGTTGCAAAATAAGGTGATTCATCAGGTTAAGGTTTTGTCGAAAACTTGTATGGTTTAATAGGAAACATGGAAATATGAAAATTCTATGAGGGATAAATACCCCCACTTATTTTATAAGTAAATAAAAATTGCAAGGATGAAATTTCCAAAAGGGGGAAGGATGTAACATCCTAGGTAATTATAGAATAACAATTTTTCATATTTATTAATATTTATGAATTATATATTAATTTTAATTTAAAGGGTATGTTATGTCATATAGCGTCTTCGACACAAAACAATGGGTTTCTCCAAAATCCTACGTTGCACACAAGATTGAGTTATACTGAAAAATAATAAATTCCTAATATTATTATTTTAAATGGTAGATATTTCCTAGTTGTTGTATTGGTAGGAATGAATATAAATAACTATATTAGGTTTCTAAATTTTTAATAAATATTTTTAATTTCTTCCAATAAATTTCATATGCTCAAAATAAGAATAAATCCAATTTTAAACATAAAATACTCTAATATTTTTAAAAGGTGGTTTTACAACCTTTGATGGAGAACCCCTTTTAAATCTAATTTTTTCACTTTTATATTTTATATTTGATAAAATAAACTTCTTAATTGGAATAGGTACATAAAAATATACTTTGGTTGAATTTTGTTTTATTTTTCTGATAATATTAATTTTTTAATGAATAGTGAAAAATAATGCATTTCAATTCAAAATTGACTTTTCTTCGAATTTATTTATATTCTTAGATAATCCTTTTAAATTTTTTTAAGGTATAATTGGATAAATTTTTTATTATTTAATCCAATTTAGTTCATTGGATGTAATTTCAAATTAAAATTAAATATAAAAACAAAGTGAACTTTTGAACGTTTTACTTAAAAAACTAGTTTTCTCGATCCGTCAATGGGATTATTGTTAAATATAATTTAACCAATTATGTGAAATTAAATTTTAAAAACATACATACATGTTTGTAATAGTTATGAAAAATATGGTCTAATAGGATCAAAATGATTTTTGGGGAATAGTAACTTTATTATTTTATTTACCCTAGTTAAAGGTAAATAGGGTAATCAAAATTAAAAATAATATTATAAAATTACCCTAAAACTTGTCCTAATATTATTTTATGAGTTATTACCCATATTTACTATCCTTGGGTCAAAATTTTGACCTTTGGAATCCACTTAGGTGTGATTATGACATTTATAAGATTTAATTTAAAGTAAAGGCAAAGATGCCATAAATATGTTTCTTATTACTAAAACAATTTTAATATGGGGTTATATAAGTTATATCTTAGACTATGAATATTCATTAGAAATATGAAAAAATTACATACATCATATTAATTTATTTATAATTTTTATGAATTAAATAATTAAATTTAATTATGACACAAAGATGATGTCGTAATATAATTATTATAGAAAGAATCAAATAAATAATATTAATAATATTAAAATAAACCTAATTTGAAATATTTTATTCCATCCAAGAAATATTTAGAATATTTTGACATGTTATAGATAAGTTTATGAATTTTTTTGAAGGAAACAAGTTGTTATGGTTTTTTATAAAAGTTAAGTAAAGAATAGTGTCAAAATTGACATAATTCAAAACATAAAATATAAAATATATAATTAAATGATATGAAATTTATAAAAATCCATGATTTGACCAAAAAAATTAGATAAGTCCAAAAATTTCATTAATGACTCATTCATTGGTCTTTTTGCATGATTTGGTAATTATTTAAACTCTCAAAAAGATAAAAAGGTTAAAACCAAAATATAAGGACAAAAAATTATACAAAACTTCTCTAATTATAACTGGATGGTTATATTTAAACCAATACTCATCATATATTATAAATAAATGAGTTTGGAACCATTTAGAATCTAAATTGAATTTATATTAATTTAATACTTTTAATAATTACAAGGGAACCCCCCCCCCCCTCTTCTAGAAAAAGTCACTCATTCCTCTCTATTACTCACACATCCAAAAATATTTTGGTTCATACAATATATACCCAAAACACTTAATATAATCCCTCACAATATTCTTGAATCCTTATTTTCTTCATAACACCTTCCTTAGAGGTGTTAAGGTGTTCATAAAGGTTCTCATCTGAAGGAAAGATAACATTTTTATTTAAGAATTTCTATTTTTTCTCTTCTTCTGCATCCTTCAAATCTTCATATTCCAAGATTAAATAATAACTTAATTATTCTAAATATACTGATATATTATTATTATGATATGATCACCTTAACCCATCTCCATTTCCATTCAATGGTAAAGGAATCAATAGTCTGTGCGTATGTGTGAACTATCACATCCATAAACAGATCTAATTCATTTTTCATAACCATCTCTAATAACTGGTTATAATAGTAGAATTAATTTTCATATGTGATACTAATGAAATATTAATCATTATAATATAATAATATATTAAATATTTTTTTACTTTCTATGTGCATAAAAATGATAACGTTGTTCGTGCGTATGTGGGAACTATCACCTCCACGAAGCAATCTGACATGTTTTTATTCATTATATCACTTGTATGATATATAAAATTATATTTAAATGATTAATATTATATTAATGGTTTTATTCTAATTCTGTAAATATAAAATAATACTTAACTTCTTACTATAACGATCAATGAAAAATAGAAAACAATACTAATGCATACACATGACTTACCATCTCTATAATTATAACGTTGTTCATTTTTCATAACCACACTTCATAGATTGATTTAAAGGTATAATTTATGTATAAATAATATAATAATGTCATGAATATTATTCTATATATTAAGGAATTATGACCACATGGACTAGTGACAACAAACCACATTCATTTTCGACTCAAGTATCGAATATCGACAAAAGGTCGAACATGAACTCAAATAATTAAATAATTATTATATAATGGTAATTAATGATATTAAAGGGATAATAAATATTAAAAGGTTCTGAATCATGTAAAATTTAACCAAATTTTATTATTCAGGAAGAACAAGGAACACATGTGATAAATCAAACTAAAGGTAAGGGACTTCATCTAAATCTCCTTTCATTAAGGTATATTTTGATTTTATACACCACCATATTTTATAAGGTGTATAAAAACCCCTTTGAATTTTAATTTCATTCAAATTTTTTAAAAATTAATCTTTTTATATGAATCTTTTTAATTTCTTTACAAAAAGACAAAAGTTATGTTTTTAACGTATATGGAAACAACGAATGCTCCACTCCTATAACCATTATTTGATATTTGGATTCCTCTATAAGACTTCATGTGTTTTGAAGGAAAATAAATAAATTATTCCTTTTTTGTGTGTTTTGGTATTTAAAATGGTTTTTAAAGTGGATTGACTATTTTAGTATCTTTAAATGATTTCATGTGATTGCAAATGATATTTTATGAGTGATATTTTTATAATTGAAATCTTTTTTGTGTCAAGACTATATAATGTTACATAGACATTTGAAGAGAGGGTTACATGATAAACCAAAGATGAGTGGTTATGTGATAAACCAAAGTTGGTTGGTTCTATGATAAACCAAGGAAGGTTGGTTATGTTATAATCTGTAATGCATTAGGTACGGAAGTCGGTTGTACAACTATTCCATTTAGTGATATTTGTGTAAGCTGACCATGTGGTTATTCCATTTGAGTATGATTATGTAAAAAAGTTAAATTTATATATTATATATTGATTTATTTGTGTTTTAAGGTAATATTTCGATTACAAAAAGAGTAAGCAATGAGCTTATATTCGGTTAAGTGTATTTACAACTTCTTAAAGGTGAAAAGAATTACTTTATGATAAAGTATTCATGGTTAACATGTTTTTGCAAGACTCAAAATTTTCCTTCTTTGGATATCCCTTAATAATATTTTTATGCTCATCCCATGTTTTTAAATTTTTTTCACAGGATTTGAAGAAGACTAGATTCAAGGATGGGATCAAGGAAAATTTATGAAGTTTAAACAAGAAATGAAACCATGTTTCTTTTTAAATGTTTTTTGTTTTATAAAAAAATCGATAGCGAGTAGAAGTGTATACTTTTTAGTATTTTACTTGCTATGTGTGATTTATGACCTAATTCTATAAATCTATAAACTTTAAAATATCCTCAATGTGAAATAAACTCAAATTATTGACTGAACTCAAAATTAAGTAATGTTTAAGGTCAGAGCCTTGTATCGGGTCCTCGTTGATGATGTATTTGAGGTGGTAAACCAAATTGTCTCATATATGAATAAACTCTTCCACATTTATTTTCTTTTCTTTGAATCATCTTATTATAATGAGTTCTTTCTTGTTGAACCACCCCCTCTGGTTGTCATTAAAATCTATTAGTAATAGTCTCTCAACTATTTTTTCCGCATCTTCTGGGGTGGGCATTAACCAGTATGGCCTTCTCTAACATTTTTTCCTTTGATTCCATGATTAGTTCATATTCCATTCCATGTTTCTCAACCTCTCCCTATATTGACTTGATTTTTCATTTCTGAGAGGACCTAGTCTCCATTAGTTTAGAAAAATTGTAATAGTATTTCCTTCTTTTGGACTTCTTCCCTTTATTCAGGATGCAATAGAGAACTATTGGTTCCATTTATGACCTTTCTTACTTAATGGGCGATGAATTCGTCTTTTATATCTTGTCAAAAACCATCCTAGAGGGTCATATTAAATGACTACCCCAACCCAACACTGATAGGCCAGGGGATGGAGACTAGCCCTGAGTAGTCATATCTCACAAATATGAGGCCTTTGCCTAAGTACCTATACACACACACACATCTCCAAGACCAAAATGCTAAAATGTGAAAACGCTAAGTAGAAAAAGAAAAAATACGATAAGATACAAACCATAGAGTATGGTAGTAGGAAGACTGGAAAGTAAAGAGGGCCATAATACAAGCCCACCCAAAAAGGAGTCTACAATAGTGAATACACAAGTTCCTAAAATGCATCCACAGAAAACTCTAACTGAAGGTTTGGTGTAGGATAGTTGTCTGAATCTATAGGATCACCACACTTCTGTCTGATCACTCTAATAACCACTTGGTCCTGGTCTACCTAGAACTCCATCAAAGCATTGATCTTCTGCATAATACACGACATGTGTGGGAAATTACCATGCATGGGTTAGTAAAACAATACTCATTTGGATACCCTGAAACCACCAAGGAATACCACTAATAAACACATGAAGTAGACCAAAAATAAAAAACTAAGTACACCACAAATAAATACACGAAATACAGTCATCTCACATGGGTATAAGTCTGAAGCATGAAGACACAGATTTTCAGTTGTAGTCCAAATATCCCCCAATTTCCATGAAATATAGAGTGTCTATGAAACATAGAGCATCAATGTAACATGGAGTGACAATGGTGCACATAGCATCGATGGAGCATGAACCGTCGATGGCGCAAAGTGCGTCTGTAAAACCCCAAGATTTTATGAAAAATATTCATTTTAATGTCTTCTGTTGTATGCTACACCAAAATTATCTTGTGATATACGCAACACCGTATTTTCCTGCAGTATACACAACACTATTCTTGGCTCGCATTACACACAATTTCAAGTTCGTTTTGTAGAAACTATTCTATGCAACATTATGTATAAATTTTGTTTAATGTATAAATGAAGTAAGTTTTGATTATGTTATGAGCAACACCAAACAGAGCTTTCACTACACGTAGCCCGGACTTGGATTGCATTAAATGCAATAAAGACCTTCCTTGATAGCGTGTGTAGTATGCAATACCGAGTTTCACTAAACAAGATATTATTATAATATTATTATGAACTAGCCGTTATGAATAGTAATACCCACTTTTTGAAACATTATAAATTTTATCTTTCAAAATGGACTTTATTTTTGGATTCGGAATATCAAAATTAGCTTAGGGTAAAATTTTGTTACTTTTCGGATAACTTTCATATTCTGATGAAGAGTGAAAATTACTAAATTTTAATTAAAAACAACTTTTTAAATCGAAATAATTAATATTGATAAATTATTAATTTGAGTGGTTTTAAAGTATATTTAGAATATATTTTTACCATTTAATACAATGTTATTCGTTGGATGTAATTTCACATTTAAACCAGACATAAACAAGTGTCAATCTTTTGATAGTTATTATCTCTTAAAAACACGCTATTTGTTTTGACGACGGTAAATTAATTTTTAAATTAATTAATGCAACTGATATGTTTTCAATTTGGTAAAATAGACATCATTTTTGAATTAAAAATTTCAAATATAGATTAGGCCTAATTTTTGGTATTTTTTTGGAAACTTTCATTTTTTGATAAATAGTGAAACCACTACGTGGTAGTTAAAAAACTGAATTTTTCATAAAACATAATTTTACCGCTTCTGTGAGTGGAATTTCGAAAATCCAAGAGACATGGTTAATATCAAGGACTAAAATGTGGTTCAATGAGATGAAAATATTTTTTTGTGAATAGTAACTTTTTACTTTTATTTACCACGGTTAAAAGTAAATAGGATAATTAAGGGTAAAAATGATATTATTATTACCCTAACACATGTCATAATTTTATTGGATAAGATTAATTCGACCAAAAACAACCTTAGGAATAAAATATGACCATTTAGGCCCACTTGGATTAGATTAGGACATTTAATATTAATTTATTTAAAGAAGGGTTAAAATAGTTAAAATCAAAGTTTAATAAGTAAATAATTTTTAATATATGTTTATACATAAGATAAATTAGACTATAAATATTCATTAGAAAGCTAAAAATATTTCCTATGTAATGGTATTTTATTTTTAATTTTTAAACATTAAATAATTTAATTTATTTATGACACAAAGATGATGCAGTAATTATCTTATTAATGGAATATTGACATAATTGATGTTATAAATACCCAAATAAATGCAATTTGAGACTTTTTATGAATTAAACTAATTTTATAGGTTACTATGACATGTTAGTATTGATTTAGTTTACTTTTTTGGAACTAATAATTCTGTTATGATTTTCAAAAAAATAAATTACCAAATAGTGTCAAAATTGACATAAAATACTTTTTAAAAAAAATACTATATTATTAATTGTTATTTTATTCTTAAAAATATAAGGTTCGTCCAAATGACTTATATAAGGTTATATATATTAATAAAAAACAACTTGGGGTTCTTTTGGTTTGTTATAGTAAGTTTATTAACCATATAGTGTAAGAAAACAAGAAGACACGGTAAAAGTTAAATTATCTAACTTAAAGTTAAATCTAAATGATAAGGTCAAAATAGAAACCTAAACTTGTTTAAATTATATTGTATTAGAGGATTTAGACCCATCCCCACCTTAGCTTCTATATAACTCAATTTGGAGCTATTAAAAACCGAATATGACCTTATAATAAAATAATATTTTTAGTTATTCCAAAGGTGCCCCTCTCCTCCCTTATAAAAAGGCACCTCCTCCCTCTCTTCCTCACACCACTTTGAGCCTTCAAGCTCGGCCAAAACCTACCAAATTATCCTCTAAACTTCCCTAGAAACATACTAGAGGTACTTTTCTTCTTCAAAGACCAATTTTTGTGCCCTAAAAGGAGGTCTCAAAGAGGTGCTTCAAAGAAGAGGTAATGTCTATTAACGATTCTTTCAACTTTATTTCTTCTTCCACTTCTTCTTCTTTAGTTGTTTCAATATGAAGTAATAACATCAGTATCACTCATATACTGATATGTTATTATAAGTATGAAACAACCCTATTTAACCATCTATCCATCCTATGGAAAATGAAATCACCGCGCATGCGTACGTACGGAATACCGTCTCCACGCCGTGGTGTAATCTATTTTCCGCCACCACCTTACATGGATGGGTATAATGGTGTAAATAAATAACTATATATGGTTATTGTAAAGTGATATTGATTCTTTAATATTATACATACACTTAAATACAACTCCACGATCATGGTAAGGATATCATCGCTCGTGCGTACGTACGCACTACCGTCTCCACGAATGTGATGAGATTCATTTTCCATGATTAACCATTCAAGAATGATTATAAAGTATATATAATGAATAATAATGAAATATATGACATAATGAATCTACTGGATTTATGTATAAATATATATATATATATATATATTTATTTATATGTATATTTCATCTACTTAATTCCATTCAATTCAATAAGGAAACGAAAACATCGTTCATGCGTACGTACGGACTACCGTCTCCATGAACAGTGTATTTCTTTCCATTTATCGATCTATTATATATATTTATATTCTAAATATATACTATATATAAATCATGTTTTACATTCTGGATATAAGTAATCATGATCTAAGTAATCATATGAATAATTACAAGTTAAAACACGAACGACAAATGAAACGATTTTTCCCAAAACGCTACTTTAACATGAATTTACAAAAGAACGGGTAATATAAAGTCATAAGTGAACCATATATGATATAATAACAATGAATATGATTCTTTAGAAAGTCAATGACATTATTTAAATCATTATACAGGAGGTTTGGATACGTACGAATCATATCGGACCTAAGGTAAGGGATAATTATTCCAATCTCATTATTATCTGATATTGTTTATTCGTAAGTATTTACTGGGGTTATGATTATTATCCATGTCCATATATTTTCAAAAAAAATTCATTAAATGTTTAATTTTCTTCCATGTATGTTTAAAGTCATTTTTTTCCTTTTATAATTTTACCACATCGTATGGAAGGAATATTTCTTTTGTTTACCATATGAGGTACTTTTTGAATTTTCTGACAAAAGTATGAGAAGAATGTTTTTTTAACATATACGGAATGAAAGGATTTTTACGGTTTTATAAAGCCTTATTTTCATGAAGCTTCCTCCAAAATATTTCATGACTATTTTCAACAAAATCTCTTTCTTTTAAAATTGTATGACGTTTTCTGAAAAGAAATTGATTTTGAAGAAGAAAGGATATTTTCCTCAAGAATTCAATTCAAGTGTTTTATCAAAACCATTTTTCCATATAAGATGAAATTATTTCATATGTGTATGTTTCAAGTATAATGACTCTATGATTTACATGGTTTCACTTTTCTTATGATGAAATGTCCATTTGTTTTATATGGATTATGAAATGATGGGATGATGTTTATGAACCCCATTTTATTCTTTGGGTTATGATGAATGTTTTAAGTTTATTTTGTGGCACAAGTAAGAATGATTTAATTATGAGATGGGTGGGACCTATATCTCCCTCCAATGAATTGGGTAAAGATTTATATCTCATGAGATAGACATGGCTGGAATGGTAAGTTAATCCTTTTCAGTATTACAGGACTGGAACGAGGAGTGAAATCGATTCAGAAAGTGACTTTGTCCACTAAGATGGTCTTGGCAGCAATTCCTTGGCTAATATGGAAATCATTACATGTGCTTAATGAATTCCACAATTACATGTTTTATTCCCATGCTATTTTATCATTATTTATGTTCCATTATGATCTATTCTTTATGTAATTCCATTTTTTATGTCGTTGCTCAAGATTTTGATGTTTAAACATTATGTTCATGTTTTTAAGTTCAAATGTATATAGTATGTTTTATTTTATCCATGCTTACCCTTACTGAGCATTTGAGCTCACCATTTTTATGTTTTATTTTCCCCCAGGATTAAATGAAAGGTTTAGGGTAAGGAAACAAAAAGTGGAAGATCTTTATGGGAGATGTTGAAGATCTTTCACCACGATTAGAAGATTACGTTCCAAGTTTTCAAAGACACTAAACTATTACGGTCCTTGTGTGTCTGTTTTTTTATGTATTAAGTATTCTGCAAAAGTAATGTAATGTTCATGTACGTCAAGCTTCGGGCCTCTACAGTTGGTATCAGAGGAAAGGTTTAGTTGACCTTTGGAAACTAGGATGCGATAACTTTAGTGAGATCCCTAGAGATATTTCTAAGGTATGTCTAGGGATGTACCTAAGGTTAAGTGTAAGTATAGGTTATAGTCCTAGAATTATGGTAATGATCTTAGAATTAAATCTAAGATGTTAGATATTTAAGGTACTCCCCCTTTATTATGTTGTTTTCCCTGGCATGATTTTTTCCTCTCGCACTATTCTTTTTGGGTTTTAGACGATGGCTGGAACCCGAAGGAACCGTGTTGATCAATGAAATGGACAATGAAATGATTGTCCTCCTGACCAAACTAATGTCATGGGAGATGGAGTGCACAATCTTATTCCTATACTTACACAAGCTATGAATCATTCTGGATTTAAAAATGAGCATAGAAAGGAGCAACATTTTGTTGAATCCTTCATGAGGCAGCGTCCACCTTCATTCAGCGGGTCTTCTGATCCCTTAGTGGCTGAACAATGGATCAGTACTACTGAAAAAATATTTTCAGTTCTAAAATGTTCTAAGCATGATAAAGTCATCTTAGCAGTATATCGTTTGGAAGGTGATGATGATCAATGGTGGAAACTTATCAAGAATACGAGGCAAATAGATGAAATTGAGTCCATGGAATGGGATGAGTTCAAGAACTTGTTTTTCAGTAAGTACTTCCCTCGTATTCTTAGAACAAAGATGGAAAAGGAGTTTCTTGAGCTTAAGCAGAAGGATGATGAATCTGTTCATATATACGAAGTGAATTTTACAAGACTTGTAAGGTATGCATCTGGATTTATCATCCAACCTGAAAGTAAAGTTGATCGATTTTTCAGTGGCTTAAAACCAAGTCTTCGAAGGGTATTATCTATAAGATACTTTAGTATATATGGAGAAATTGTTTGTTGTGCTATCAAGGTAGAACTGGAAGTTGGTGTAACATATCCATCTCATGGTTTTGACAAGAAACGAAAGATGGAGTTCAAGGAGAAATCTCATAACAATGGTGAAAAGAAGATGAATGTTTCTTTATGATCAAAGTGTGTAAAGAAGCATGGTGGAGATTTTATAAAAGGTACTATAAAATGTTTTAAGTTTGGAAAAGAAGGTCATCGAGCAGTTGATTGTCGAAGTAATGGGAAAAAGGTTTCAAATGATGTGAATAGAGAAAAGACTACAAGGAAATCTCTACCAACACTTCAATGCTTCAAGTGCAAGGAAATGGGGCATTATGCTAATAAATACCCTAATCCAAGGGTTAGTGATGATCTACATGAGAAACCACTTAAGGCAAAGAACAAAGGGAAGTCACATGCGATCACTATTGGCGATGTTGAATATGAAAATGATGTGGTGGAATGATTAAGTGTTTATGTAATGGGATTCCAAAATAATGTTGTATATAGTATCGTGGAATATTGGAATATTTATGTATTGGTCTATTGTGGTTTTCAATAATTTTATGGTACCGGTAACCATGGAAAGTGATTGAGATGTTTTTGGAAAAAATATGGTATGCGCATAATGAAAGGATAAAGAGAAAATGAAATGTTTGACAGTATTCATGAGCTCATGACTGATATAAGGAAATAGTTATATCATGGTTTGAGTATATAGAATTTTGGGGTTTTGGTATGTGGAAAGAGTTAACTTTTGATAGCACTCATGTTTTCACTAAGATTCAATGGGTATTCATTTTTCAAGAGAATACATGATTAAGGTCTTCGAATGTTTGGAATGTGACCAACAAGACATATCTTATGATATATGGGGATCAACTATGGTATTAACATGCTTGTTATATGAACTCTTTGGTAATAATTTTCACTATAATATGAGATTGGACAGTAGTATTTTGGATAAGCATAAAGATTGGAATGGATTATGTTGGACATAAGTTAGTATTGTTTAAGGATAGAAGTTTTTTCGATATTATTAATGGGATGTTATAGTAATGTAGTTTTAGAAAAAGGACAACCTGCAGGATGGGCGACCGCCCATCGCGTTGGACAAGGCTCTAGGAATCGAACCACAACCGAAGTGCGACTGACCTTTATCACCTACCACTGGCCTACAGGAATTCCCTGTTTAGTAGAAACTAGTTTTATTAAGCAGTATGATATATGAAGTATAAGTCCATTTTAGGAACCATATATGATTAATCTCACTATAGATGGACTTATGTATTTTTGATAACTTTTATAACCTTTTGTTTGAGACAGATGGAATGACCCATCATTCTATCGCATGATCTTCTAACACTTCACGAATGAAAAATTCAACTTCATTTCTTTAAGATATGAAGTGGAAATTGTCCAAATAACGACCAACGGTGAGACTGTACCAAAATGATGAAAGTATTTCTTCTAATTCAAATTTCATCAACTTTAGGGAAATGATCTTGAAAAACAAAAATGTTGTCCTAGTGACCTTATATCCGATGAATCAGATAGTACCTTAGATCATCACAAATCTATGGCTTTGTGATTGATGGATTTTTCATTGTCATGTTCTCTACCACTCTCCATCATAACATGATGGTCATATTTCTCCTCCATATCCATATTTTCACCTATGTTCTCCTATGTGGAAACCCAGTGATGAGTTATTTGGGTATCATTATGTTTCTAACATTCCTTTTTTAAATGAAGTTTTAGTATTCCTTTTTACAATGTGGGTTTCTATGAAAGAAACTCTCGTGTAATAAACCATTTATAACCCTGACGAATTTCGAGGGTGAAATTCATTTTAAAGGGGTAGAATGTAACACCCCGAGATTTTATGAGAAATATTCTTTTTAATGTCTTGTGTTGTACGCTACACCAAAATTATCTTGTGATATATGAAACACCGTATTTTCTTGCAGTATACGCAACACTATTCTTGGCTCGCGTTACACATAATTTCAAGTTTGTTTTGTAGAAACAATTCTATGCAACATTAGGTATAGATTTTGTTTAATGTATAAATGAAATAAGTTTTGATTATGTTATACGCAACACCAAACAGAGCTTTCACTACATGCAGCCCTGACTTGGCTTGCATTACATTCAATAAAGACCTTCCTCAATAGCGTGTGTAGTACGCAATACCGAGTTTCACTAAAAGATATATTATTATAATATTATTATGAACTAGCTGTTATGAATAGTAATACCCACTTTTTGAAACTTTATAAATTTTATCTTTCAAAATGGACTACATTTTTGGGTTTAGAATATCGAAATTAGCTTAGGGTGAAATTTTGTTACTTTTCAGATAACTTTCATATTCTAATGAATAGTGAAAATTACTAAATTTTAATTAAAAACAAATTTTTTAATAGAAATAATTAACAGTGATAAATTATTAATTTGAGTGCTTTTAAAGTATATTTAGAATATATTTTTACAATTTAATACAATGTTGGTCGTGGGATGTAATTTCACATTTAAACCAGATATAAACAAGTGTCAATCTTTTGATAGTTATTATCTCATAAAAACATGCTATTTGTTTTGACGACGGGAATTAATTTTTAAATTAATTAATGCAACTGATATGTTTTGAATTTGGTAAAATAGAAATCATTTTTTAATTCAAAATATCAAATATATCTTAGGCCTAATTTTTGGTATTTTTCTGGAAACTTTCATTTTTTGATGAATAGTGAAACCACTAAGTGGTAGTTAAAAAACTGAATTTTTCATAAAACTTAATTTTACCGCTTCTGTGAGTGGAATTTCAAAAATCCAAGAGACATGGTTAATATCAAGTACTAAAATTTTGTTCAATGAGATGAAAATATTTTTTGGTGAATAGTAACTTTTTACTTTTATTTACCACGGTTAAAAGTAAATAGGATAATTAAGGGTAACAATGATATTATTATTACCCTAACACATGTCCTAATTCTATTGGATAAGAGTAATTAGACCAAAAATAACCTTAGGAATAAAATATGACCATTTAGGCCCACTTGTATTAGATTAGGACATTTAATATTAATTTATTTAAAGAAGGGTTAAAATCGTTAAAATCAAAGTTTAATAAGTAAATCATTTTTAATATAGGGTTATACATAAGATAAATTCGACTATAAATATTCATTAGAAAGATAAAAAGATTTCCTACATATTTGTATTTGATTTATAATTTTTAGACATTAAATAATTTAATTTATTTATGACACAATGATGATGTAGTAATTATCTTATTAATGAAATATTGACATAATTGATTTTATAAATACCCAAATAAATGTAATTTGAGACTTTTTATGAATTCCACTAATTTTATAGGTTAATATGATATGTTATTATTGATTTAGTTAAAGTTTTTAGAACTAATAATTCTATTATTATTTTCACAAAAATCAATTACCAAATAGTGTCAAAATTGAGATAAAATAGTTTTTAAAACAAATATTATATTATTAATTGTTATTTTATTTTTAAAAATCTAAGGCTTGGCCAAATGACTTATATAAGGTTATATATATTAATAATAAACAACTTGGTGTTCGTTTGATATTTTTATAGTAAGTTTATTAACCTAATAGTGTAAGAAAACAAGAAGACACGGTAAAAGTTAAATTATCTAACTTAAAGTTAAATCTAAATTAAGAGGTTAAAATAGAAACCTAAACTTATATAAATTCAATTTTATTAGATGAGTTCGACCCATCCCCACCTTAGATTCTAAATAACTCAATTTGAAGCTATTAAAAACCGAATATGACCTTATAATAAAATAATATTTTTAGTTATTCCAAAGGTGCCCCTCTCTTCCTTTATAAAAGGGCACCTCCTCCCTCTCTTACTCACACCACTTTGAGCCTTCAAGCTCGGCAAACCCCTACCAAATTCTCTTCTCCACTTCCCTAGAAACATACTAGAGGTTCTGGTCTTTTTCAAAGACCAATTTTAGTGCCCTAAATGGAGGTCTCAAAGAGGCGCTTCAAAGAAGAGGTAATGTCCGTTAACGATTCTTTCAACTTTATTTCTTCTTCCACTTATTCTTCTTTATATGTTTCATTATGAAGTAATAACATCAGTATCAATAATATACAGATATGTTATTATAAGTATAAAACAACCCTATTTCACCATCTATCCATCCTACGGAAAACGAAATCACCGTGCGTGCGTACGTATGGAATACCGTCTCCACGCCGTGGTGTAATATATTTTTCGCCACCACCTTACATAGATGGGTATAATGGTGTAAATAAATAACTATATATGGTTATTGTAAAGTGATATTGATTCTCTAATATTATACATAAACTTCAATACAATTCCATGATCATGGGAATGATATCATCTCTCGTGCGTACGTATGGACTACCGCCTCCACGAATGTGATGAGATTCATTTTCCATGATTAACAATTCAAGAATGATTATAAAGTATATATAATGAATAATAATGAAATATATGACATAATGAAGCTACTGGATTTATGTATACATATATATATATATATATATATATATATATATTATAACGACACATACTTTACATACATTGTTAATACTTCAAAATTGAAGCACACTTATTACAACATATGACAAAACCACAAAGGACCGTATAGGTATAGTGTCTTTAGAAACTGGGAAACATAAACAACTGGTTCATAAATCTTCTACAGTGTCTCCCATTTATTTCATCATATCTAGGGTCCCTTTTAGCATATTCTACTTAATATCCATCTTCCTGACCTGGGGAAAAGAAAACATAAAAGGGTGAGCTCAAATGCTCAGAAAGGGCAAATAAAGGAAATAAAAATCATATCATATCTTTTTGAAAATCAAAACCTGCAAAAGAGATCATAATATCTTAACATGGAATAAATCATAGAAGTGAAAATGAGATCCCCATAATCATAACATAAAACTTGAAACTTTGTGGCATGCACACATAATCATGGAAAATCATTTCTTGTTAGTCATGACTCATTGCCAAGACTATCTTAGTGGACAAAGTCCCTTTCTGAACCGAGTCACCCTCATTCCAGTCCTGTTTCACTGAACCGGTATAACCTACCGTTCCAGCCATGTCTATCTCATGAGATATAAAATCTTTACCCAATGCATTGGAGGGAGATATAGGTCCCAACCATCTTATAATGAATCCTTTCTTATGTGTGCCACATAATCATAAACCATACATCATAGCGTAACCCATGTAATAAAAATGGGATTCTTAAACAACATGACATCATAAAACAATTCCTATAAGATAAAGGAATTCATAAAAATGTTTCCATCACAACATAATCAAATCCATGTAATAATAGGGATAAAAACAGAACCCTTTTATTATCTTAGATGGAAAATAATTTTGATAAAATACTTGAACTCCATTCTTGAGGAAAATATCCTTTCTACTTTAAAAACATTTTTCCTTTCATAACATGTCATACGACTTTAAAATAAAAGAATTTGATTAAAAATAAACTTGAAAACTTGTAAAGTAAGCTTCTTGGAAATAATGTATTAAAAATCCATTCATTCCGTATAAGTTAAAAAAACATTCTTCGTACTTTTGTCGGAAAAGTCAAAAAGTACCTTGTACGACAAAAGATTCCTTTCATACATATTACTAAAAACTCACCGAAGGGTAAAAATGGATTTAAACAATTGTAGGTGGATGGAAATAATATTACATATTGATGAAACATGGATGTGGATGATAAAATACACCCCAGTAAATACCAAAGTATAAACAATCTCGGATAAAAATGAGATTGTGATATTTCCCTTACCTTAGGTCCGATTTGCTTCGTATGTGTCCGAACTTCCTCTTCTTTGGAACACCTCTTTGAATCCTCCACTTAGGGAAATAATATTGGTATTTGAAGAAGAGAAGGACCTCTGGGATTATTCTAGGGAAGTGGAGAAGAGAAAATGGCAGGGGTTGTCCGAGCTTGAGTGCTCAAATTGGTGTGAGGAGGAGGAGGAGGAGGTGCCCTTTTATAAGGGAGGAGAGGGGCACCTTAGGAATATCTCAAAATATTATTTTATATTAAAGTCAAAATCGGTTTATAATGGTTCCAAAGGGTCTTATTTCGAAGCTAAAGTGGGGATGGGTCGAAATCTTATCAACCAATAGGATTTAGACAAGTTTAGGGTATTATTTTAACCTTATCAATTAGATTTAACTCTAAGTTAAATAATTTAACGTTTACCGTGTCTTTTTGTTTTCTTTCACTATATGGTTAATACACTTACTATAACATGCCAAACGAACCCCAAATTGTTTATTATTAATATATATATCCTTATCTAATTCATTTGGCCGAACCTTAGATTTTTAGGAATAAAATAACAATTAATAATATAATATTTGATTTAAAAACTATTTTGTGTCAATTTTGACACTATTTGATATATGATTTTTTTGAAAGTCATAAAAGAATTATATGTTCGAACCAAGTTGATTAAATCAACACTAATATATCATAGTAACCTATAAAATTAGTGGAATTCATAAAAAGTCTCAAATTACATTTATTTTGGTGTTTATAACATCAATTATGTCAATATTTTATTAATAAGATAATTACTGCATCATCATTGTGTCATAAATAAATTAAATTATTTAATGTCTAAAAATTACAAATAAAATACAATTATGTAGGAAATCTTTTTATCTTTCTAATGAATATTTATAGTCTAATTTATATTATGTATAACCCCATATTAAAAATTATTTAATTATTATACTTTGATTTTAACTATTTTAACCCTTCTTTAAATAAATTAATAACAAATGTCCTAATCTAATCCAAGTGGGCCTAAATGGTAATATTTTATTCCTAAGTTTGTTTTTGGTCGAATTACACTTGTCCAATAGAATTAGGACCTGTGTTAGGGTAATATTAATATCATATTTACCCTTAGTTACCCTATTTACTATTAACCGTGGTAAAAAAAAAGTAAAAAGTTACTATTCACCAAAAATTATTTTCATCTCATTGAACCACATTTTAGTCCTTGATATTAACCGTGTCTGTCGAATTTTCAAAATTCCATTCACAGAAGCGGTAAAATTAAGTTTTATGCAAAATTCAGTTTTTAACCTACCACTTAGTGGTTTCACTATTCATCAAAAATTGAAAGTTTTCAGAAAAATACCAAAATTTCACCCTAGGCTAATTTCGATATTCTGAGTCCAAAAATGAAGTCCATTTTGAAAAATAAAATTTATAAAATTTCAAAAAGTGGTTATTACTATTCATAACGGCTAGTTTTAATAGCATATTGTTGTTTAGTGAAACTCGGTATTGCGTACGACGCAAGCTATCGAGGAAGGTCACGATTGCGTGTTAAGTAAGCCAAGCTAGTATGTAGTGAAATATTCCTTTGATGATTTATATAACATAAAAGTCTCGGGTGTTACATTCTACCCCCCTTAAAAAGAATTTCGCCCTCGAAATTCGCCACTTTGTAACAAACAGATGAGGATACTTCTCCCTCATCATATCCTCAAGCTCCCATGTAGCTTCTTCAAGTTGGTGATTCCTCCATAAAACTTTCACCAATCGAGTGGTCTTGTTTCGTAGGACTTTTTCGCTACGATCCAGAATCTCTATCGGCTGTTCTTCATAAGAAAGATCTTGCTCCAGCGGTACAACTTCTGAGCTGAGTACATGTGAAGGATCAGGTATGTACTTTCTCAGGAGAGATACATGGAACACATCGTGAACTTGAGAGAGATTCGGTGGAAGCGCCAATCGGTAAGCTACCTTCCCAACACGATCCAGTATTTCGAAAGGACCGATATATCTAGGGCTCAACTTCCCCTTCTTTCCAAATCTCATAACCCTTTTCCCGGGAGATATTCGTAAGAACACTTTATCACCCACTTCAAACTCTAGGTCTTTTCTTCGGTTGTCGGCATAACTTTTCTGTCGACTCTGAGCTGCTCTTATGTGTTGTTGAATAGATCTGACCTTTTCTACCATTTCATCAACGAGATCAGGTCCTAATAGCTTTCTTTCCCCAACTTCATCCCAGTAAGTTGGAGTCCTGCATTTCTTTCCATAGAGAGCTTCATAAGGAGCCATCTGAATACTAGAGTGAAAGCTATTATTATAAGAAAATTCCACCAAAGGTAGGTGTTGATCCCAACCTCCTTTGAAATCCATAGAGCAAGCTCTCAACATATCTTCTAGGGTTTGAATTGTTCTCTCAGACTGGCCGTCTGTTTGGGGATGATAAGCAGTGCTGAAACTCAACTCTGTATCCAGAGTATGCTGAAGACTTCGCCAGAACATCGAGGTAAATCTCGGATCCCGATCAGTGATAATAGAAAGTGGTACTCCATGCAATCTTACCACTTCCTTTACATATATACTGGCAAGCTGATCTAGAGATAAATCCTCTCTAATAGCAATGAAGTGTGCAGACTTTGTAAGACGATCAACTATGACCCAAATAGCATTATTGCCTTTGGATGTTTTAGGAAGTCCTGTGACAAAGTCCATAGTGATGTTTTCACATTTCCATTCGGGTATGGGTAATGGTTGTAACATCCCCTTAGACTTTTGTCTCTCAGCTTTAACTTGTTGACAAACCAAGCATCGAGAGACATATTCAGCAACATCTCTTTTCATGCCATCCCACCAGAAGTACTCTTTCAGGTCCCTATACATCTTCATGCTTCCAGGATGAATAGAGAATGATGAACTATGAGCCTCATCCAGCAGCTCCTTCTTTAATTCGGGGATGGGAGGAACACAAACCCGATTCCTGAACTTTATTATCCCATCACAATCCAGGTTGAATTCAGGAACATTTCTCACCTTCTTTTGTAACTCGACATCTTCTTTCTGTGCCTCTTTAATCTTCACATGTATAGATGGTTGAACATTCATTTGAGAAAGATAAGATTTTTCCCCTTCCATTATAATTCCAAGATCCATACTTTGTAAATCCATAAATATTGGATCTTTTGTGATCCTCATCATGGATAAACTAGCATGGTCTTGTCGACTTAATGCATCTGCCACCTTGTTTGATTTCCCAGGGTGGTAATGGATTGAGTAGTCATAATCCTTAATCAGCTCCAACCATCTTCTTTGGCGCATATTCAGCTCCTTTTGTGTGAAAATATACTTTAAACTTTTATGATCAGTATAAATATCACACCTTTCACCATAAAGGTAATGCCTCCAAATCTTTAATGCAAAGATTACCGCAGCCAACTCCAAATCATGTGTTGGGTAATTTTGCTCATGGATTTTCAACTGTCGGGAGGCATAAGCTATCACCATATCATTTTGCATAAGAACACACCCCAATCCCTTCTTGGATGCATCACTGTAGATCACAAACCTTTCTCCACTACAAGGCAGTGTGAGCACAGGTGCACTGGATAACCTTCTTTTCAACTCCTTGAAATTCTCTTCACATTCCTCTGTCCAGACAAACTTAACTCCTTTCCGAGTCAACTTGGTGAGTGGATTAGATAATTGTGAAAAATCTTTTACAAAACGTCGATAATATCCAGCCAAACCAAGAAAACTTCGGATCTCAGTTACTGTTGTTGGTCTTGACCATCTTTCGATAACCTCTGTTTTTGCTGGATCCACAGATATCCCCTCCTTTGAGATTATGTGACCCAAAAATGTAACTTTTTGAAGCCAAAATTCACACTTGGTAAATTTGGCATAAAGCTTCTCCTTTCTCAGGGTCTTCAATATAATTCTCAAGTGATATTCATGCTCTTCCTTGCTCTTTTAATAGACAAGAATATCTTCTATAAAGACTACCACAAATTGATCAAGATAGTCTCTAAAGACTCTATTCATTAGATCCATGAAGATAGCAGGGGCATTAGTAAGACCAAATGGCATCACTATAAATTCATAGTGTCCATACCTTGTACGGAAAGCCGTCTTTGGTATATCCTCCCTTTTGACCCTTAATTGATGATACCCTGAACGAAGATCAATCTTGGAAAAGTATTGAGCTCCGCATAGTTGGTCAAATAAGTCATCAATGCGTGGGAGAGGATATTTGTTCTTGATAGTGATCTTGTTAAGTTCTCAATAATCAATGCAGAGCCTCATTGATCCATCTTTCTTCTTAACAAATAGAATAGGTTCTCCCTAAGGTGATGAACTAGGGCGTATGAATCCCTTATCAAGATTCTCTTGGAGTTGCTTCTTCAATTCCTGCAACTCAATTGGGGCCATTCTATAAGGTTTCTTTGAAATAGGCAAAGCACCCGGTACGAGTTCTATTGAAAACTCAACTTCACGATTTGGTGGAAGACCCGGTAATTCCTCCGGAAATACATCATCAAACTCCCTTACAATGGGAATATTCTTAATCGTGAGTTTCTCACCAACCATTTGAGATAAATAACCTTCATTTAGTGGAATCAAGACCCATAAGATGGAAGAAATTTCCACTGGAAGGTTATGTTCATCCTTGCATTGGTATACGATCGTATATTGATCTGGAATATGAAATGTGACTTCCCTTCTTTGGCAATTGATATGAGCTCCATGTAGAGAAAGCCAATCCATGCCAAGAATCACATCAAATTCCACTAAAGGAAGGATCACAAGATTTGCAGGAAGCACTTTCCCACAAACTTTGATCGGAGAAGAATTATAAACTTTTGATGCGACTGTGGTGCCATTAGGTGTTGTCACAGCTAACTCAACATCTAATTGTTGAGGTAATACGGTGATACCCTTAGAAAATTATTTAGAAATAAAAGAGTTGGTGGATCCAGAATCAAATAAAACATTTTCTACTTTAGAGTGGACGGTAAGTGTACCTTTCACCACTTCGTTATCGTACTCCACATCGCTGATAGAAATTGCATGTGACTTTCCTTTGTCTTTAGCATTATGATTTTGTTGACGTCGACCATCATCATCAACCCTTGGATTTGGGCATTGATTGGCATAATGCCCCATCTCCTTGCACTTGAAACATTGAAGTGTAGTAGGTTCATTCTGTGTATCCCTTCCTTTGTTTTCATCATTAGACATCTTCTTTCCATTATCGCGACATTCAAATGCCCGATGACCTTCCTTTCCACATTTGAAACATTTACTTGTCCCTTTAAGACAACTACCTCCATGTTTCTTTCCACACTTTGAGCATAAGGGAAAGCTCATCTTCTTTTCAGTGTGCTCTTTAGATTTTTCTTTGAATTCCATCTTCCTCTTCTTATCAAACCCATGTGACTGATGGGTTACTCCAGTCTCCATCTCGACTTTGAGAGCACATCGAACGATTTCCTCGTAGCTATTGAAGTCCCTTATGTCTAACGACCTTCGAAGACTTGGTTTTAAGCCACTAAAGAATCGATCGATCTTACTCTCAGGTTGGATAATAATACCAGAAGCATACCTTGAAAGTCTTGTAAAATTTGCTTCATAGGTACCAACAGATTCATCATCCCTCTGCTTTAGTTCAAGGAACTCTTTCTCCATCTTTGTTCGGAGAATACGAGGGAAGTACTTATTGAAAAATAAGTTCTTGAACTCGTCCCATTCCATAGACTCAATTTCATCCCTTTGCCTCGTATTCTTAATAAGATTCCACCATTGATCAGCATCTCCTTCCAAACGATACCCTGCTAGGATGACTTTATCATGTTCAAAACATTGAAGAACTGAAAATATCTTTTCAGTAGTACTAATCCATTGTTCAGCAACTAATGGATCAGTAGACCCGCTGAAAGAAGGTGGACGCTGCCTCATGAAGTATTCAACAGAATTTTGCTCCTTCCTTTGCTCGTTTGGAAGTCCTGCATGATTCATAGCTTGAGAAAGTTGTGTGAGCATGGCTACAAGATTTTTCATTCCATCTCCCATATCGTTTGGTTGCTCAGGGGGACAATCATTGCATTGCCCTTCACATTCCGCATTAACACGGTTCCTTCGGGTTCCAGCCATTGACTAAAACCAAGAAGAATAGTGTGAGAAAGACTAATTATAATAGGAAAACCACATAATTCAAGAATAAAATTTTCATGCTTAAGGTCTTATCCTAGGTTATTCATGGCCATTTCTAAAACACTAAGATTGTGTTCTATTCTTAGACTTATCCTTAGGGTTCTTACTATGGTTTTCACATCCTAGTTTCCAAAGGTTGACTATACCTTTCCTCTGATACCAACTATAACGACCCATACTTTACATACATTGTTAATACCTCAAAATTGAAGCACACTTATTACAACATATGACAAAACCACAAAGGACCGTATAGGTATAGTGTCTTTAGAAACTGGGAAACATAAACAACTGGTTCATAAATCTTCTACAGTGTCTCCCATTTATTTCATCTTATCTAGGGTCCCTTTTAGCATATTCTACTTAATATCCATCTTCCTGACCTGGGGAAAAGAAAACATAAAAGGGTGAGCTCAAATTCTCAGCAAGGGCAAATAAAGGAAATAAAAATCATATCATATCTTTTTTAAAATCAAAACCTGCAAAAGAGATCATAATATCTTAACATGGAATAAATCATAGAAGTGAAAATGAGATCCCCATAATCATAACATAAAACTTGAAACTTTGTGGCATGCACACATAATCATGGAAAATCATTTCTTGTTAGTCATGACTCATTGCAAAGACTATCTTAGTGGACAAAGTCCCTTTCTGAACCGAGTCACCCTCGTTCCAGTCCTGTTTCACAGAACCGGTATAACCTACCGTTCCAGCCATGTCTATCTCATGAGATATAAAATCTTTACCCAATGCATTGGAGGGAGATATAGGTCCCACCCATCTTATAATGAATCCTTTCTTATGTGTGCCACATAATCATAAACCATACATCATAGCGTAACCCATGTAATAAAAATGGGATTCTTAAACAACATGACATCATAAAACAATTCCTATAAGATAAAGTAATTCATAAAAATGTTTCCATCACAACATAATCAAATCCATGTAATAATAGGGATAAAAACAGAACCCCTTTATTATCTTATATGGAAAATAATTTTGATAAAATACTTGAACTCCATTCTTGAGGAAAATATCCTTTCTACTTTAAAAACATTTTTCCTTTCATAACATGTCATACGACTTTAAAATAAAAGAAGTTGATTAAAAATAAACTTGAAAACTTGTAAAGGAAGCTTCTTGGAAAAAATGTATTAAAAATCCATTCATGCCGTATAAGTTAAAAAAACATTCTTCGTACTTTTGTCGGAAAAGTCAAAAAGTACCTCGTACGACAAAAGATTCCTTTCATACATATTACTAAAAACTCACCGAAGGGTAAAAATGGATTTAAACAATTGTAGGTGGATGGAAATAAAATTACATATTGATGAAACATGGATGTGGATGAAAAAATACACCCCAGTAAATACCAAAGTATAAACAATCTCGGATAAAAATGAGATTGTGATATTTCCCTTACCTTAGGTCCGATTTGCTTCGTATGTGTCTGAACCTCCTCTTCTTTGGAACACCTCTTTGAATCCTCCACTTAGGGAACTAAGATTGGTCTTTGAAGAAGAGAAGGACCTCTGGGATTATTCTAGGGAAGTGGAGAAGAGAAAATTTCAGGGGTTGGCCGAGCTTGAGTGCTCAAATTGGTGTGAGGAGGAGGGGGAGGAGGTGCCCTTTTATAAGGGAGGAGAGGGGCACCTTAGGAATATCTCAAAATATTATTTTATATTAAAGTCAAAATCGGTTTATAATGGTTCCAAAGGGTCTTATTTCAAAGCTAAAGTGGGGATGGGTCGAAATCCTATCAACCAATAGGATTTAGACAAGTTTAGGGTATTATTTTAACCTTATCAATTAGATTTAACTCTAAGTTAAATAATTTAACTTTTACTGTGTCTTTTTGTTTTCTTTCACTATATGGTTAATACACTTACTATAACATGCCAAAAGAACCCCAAATTGTTTATTATTAATATATATATCCTTATCTAATTCATTTGGCCGAACCTTAGATTTTTAGGAATAAAATAACAATTAATAATATAATATTTTATTTAAAAACTATTTTGTGTCAATTTTGACACTATTTGATATATGATTTTTTTGAAAGTCATAACAGAATTATATGTTCGAACCAAGTTGATTAAATCAACACTAATATATCATAGTAACCTAGAAAATTAGTGGAATTCATAAAAAGTCTCAAATTACATTTATTTTGGTGTTTATAACATCAATTATGTCAATATTTCATTAATAAGATAATTACTGCATCATCATTGTGTCATAAATAAATTAAATTATTTAATGTCTAAAAATTACAAATAAAATACCATTATGTAGTAAATCTTTTTATCTTTCTAATGAATATTTATAGTCTAATTTATCTTATGTATAACCCCATATTAAAAATTATTTACTTATTATACTTCGATTTTAACTATTTTAACCCTTCTTTAAATAAATTAATAATAAATGTCCTAATCTAATCCAAGTGGTCCTAAATGGTCATATTTTATTCCTAAGTTTGTTTTTGGTCGAATTACACTTGTCCAATAGAATTAGGACCTGTGTTAGGGTAATATTAATATCATATTTACCCTTAGTTACCCTATTTACTATTAACTGTGGTAAAAAAAAGTAAAAAGTTACTATTCACCAAAAATTATTTTCATCTCATTGAACCACATTTTAGTCCTTGATATTAACCGTGTCTGTCGGATTTTCAAAATTCCATTCACAGAAGCGGTAAAATTAAGTTTTATGCAAAATTCAGTTTTTAACCTACCACTTAGTGGTTTCACTATTCATCAAAAATTGAAAGTTTTCAGAAAAATACCAAAATTTCACCCTAGGCTAATTTCGATATTCTGAGTCCAAAAATGAAGTCCATTTTGAAAAATAAAATTTATAAAATTTCAAAAAGTGGTTATTACTATTCATAACGGCTAGTTTTAATAGCATATTGTTGTTTAGTGAAACTCGGTATTGCGTACGACGCAAGCTATCGAGGAAGGTCGCGATTGCGTGTAAAGTAAGCCAAGCTAGTATGTAGTGAAAGATTCCTTTGATGATTTATATAACATAAAAGTCTCGGGTGTTAGATATATCTACTTAATTCCATTTAATTCAATAAGGAAACGAAAACAGCGTTCATGCATACGTACGGACTACCGTCTCCATGAACGGTGTATTTCTTTCCATTTATCAATCTATTATATATATGTATATTCTGAATATATACTATATATAAATCATGTTTTAAATTCTTCATATAATTAATCATGATCTAAGTAATCATATGACTAATTACAAGTTAAAACACGAACGACAAATGAAAGGATTTTACCCAAAATGCTACTTTAACATGAATTTACAAAAGAACGGGTAATATAATGTCATAAGTGAACCATATATGATATAATAACAGTGAATATGATTCTGTAATAAGTCAATGACATTATTTAAATAATTATACATGAGTTTGGGATACGTACGAAGCATATCGGACCTAAGGTAAGGGATAATTACTCCAATCTCATTATTATCTGAGATTGTTTATTCATAAGTATTTACTGGGGTTATGATTATTATCCATGTATATATATTCTCAAAATGTTTTCATAAAATGTTTAATTTTCTTCCATGTATATTTAAAGTCATTTTTTCCTTTTCCACTTTTACCACATCGTATGGAAGGAATCTTTCTTTTGTTTACCATATGAGGTACTTTTAGACTTTTCCGACAAAAGTACGAGAAGAATGTTTTTTTAACGTATACGGCATGAAATGATTTTTATGGTTTTATAAAGCCTTGTTTTCCTGAATCTTCCTCCAAAATATTTCATGACTATTTTCAACAATATCTCTTTCTTTTAAAATTGCATGACGTTTTGTGAAAAGAAATTGATTTTGAAGAGGAAAGGATATTTTCCTCAAGAATCCATTTCAAGTGTCTTATCAAAACCATTTTTTCATATAAGATGACATTATTTCATATATGTATGTTTCAAGTATAATGTCTCTTTGATTTACATGGTTCCACTTTTCTTATGATGAAATGTCCATTTGTTTTATATGGATTATGAAATTATGGGATGATGTTTATGATAAGCATTTTATTCTTTGGGTTATGATGAATATTTTAAGTTTATTTTGTGGAACAAGTAAGAATGATTTCATTATGAGATGGGTGTGACCTATATCTCCCTCCAATTCATTGGGTAAAGATTTATATCTCATGAGATAGACATGGCTGGAACGGTAAGTTAATCCGGTTCAGTATTACAGGACTGGAACGAGGAGTGAACTCGATTCAGAAAGGGACTTTGTCCACTAAGATGGTCTTGGAAGCAATGCCTTGGATACTATGGAAATCATTACATGTGCTTAATGAATGCCACAATTACATGTTTTATTCCCATGCTATTTTATCATTATTTATGTTCCATTATGATCTATGCCTTATGTACTTCCATGTTTTATGTCGTTGCTCAAGATTTGATGTTTAAACATTATGTTCATGTTTTTAAGTTAAAATGTATATGGTATGTTTTATTTTATCCATGCTTACCCTTACTGAGAATTTTATCTCACCCTTTTTATGTTTTATTTTCCCCCAGGATTAAAAAAAAGGTTTGGGGTAAGGAAACAAAAAGTGGAAGATCTTTATGGGAGATGTTGAAGATCTTTCACCACGATTAAAAGATTACATTCTAAGTTTCCAAAGACACTAAACTATTACGGTCCGTGGGTGTCTATTTTTGTTATGTATTAAATATTATGCAAAAGTAATGTAATTTCCATGTACGTCAAGCTTCGGGCCTCTACAGCTTCGATGGCGCATGGAGTACCGATGACGCATGGAGCGTCGATGGTGAACGGAGCATCGATGGAGCACGAACTGTCGATGCCCTACTCAAAATTGATGGAACATGGAGCATTGATGGTTCACGGAGTGTTGATGGGGCATAGAGAGAAAATGGGTCATAGAGCCCCCAAGTCACGTAGTCACCAAGTCACAGCCACCCACAGGATTCCACTCGTAGCGCACTTGTTTCTGAAGAACCTACTCCTCAAACCATTAGGTCATAAACAAACTTCCACAAAATCTCACATAGAGTATCTCAAAAGTCTTGTCTCGTTAAAAGGTTCCCAACTCCATAAATATCTCTTCAAATAGACACACGGTTTGAAAGATATGACATTTATTTGTAAAACGACTCGACCCGGGACTGATCTAGACCTAACCCAACCTTGTCTAGCCGACCTGACATGGCTTGGTCCTGCCCGGCCTAGATTGGCCCATTGGGCTACTGATTCCAACCCATGGGGTAGTAAGAGTATCCCAACCACCCTATTCTGGCCCATGCTATAGGCCGGTTTACTTCTCCAAACACGACCCTCCCTAGTGGCGCCCTTTGGCCCATGTGGTCTGCCCCAATCATGTGGCTCCCTCATGTCGCCTGGTCAATGTGGCATCGAGCCTCATTTAATGTAGTTGTATCACCACCTATACATGCCCCATGGAATCACCATAGTGGGTTCCTCCAATGTGGATCCGAGCCGCAGCCCCCAGTCACCGCCCGCAGCTTCCGCCACCACGACATCAATGCAGTCTGGCTGCACCACATGTGTGGTTCTGCTGCCGTCACCCGATCACACGGTAACTGCTGCGGGTGGTCGCCATCCTCCTCTAAACCCGCATATAGCCACCATCGTGTCTGGGTCCCTGGTTCCACATGTTTCCTCTGTTACTAAAGTGCTTTTTAAAAAAAAATAGGTCCACATATGTGGTACCCAGGTCGAGACCTTCACTTCCTTTGTCTTAGATCCATCTTATTAGCACTCTGGGGGACCGATCACAATTGGAACATCCCAGAAATTTGTTCTCAGACCATGAGGGTCCAACAGAAAAAAAAACGCCAAGAACGGGGATAGGAGGAACACATAGAATGATCGAAGAACTAATCTTGGTCTTGTTCATTTTGGCCTTAATTCATTCATGTTATAAGGTTCAAAAAAGAACAAGAACAGATAATCACAAAGATCTATCTCCCTTTTTAAACATCGCAACAATTTATCTATCCTAGAAGAATGGACAAGTCACATATCAACTGGTTCTTGGGTTGGTCTAGGTTCATCATTTGAATCTAAGAAGTGAAAGAAAAACACCAAGAGATCAAACAACCAACCACGTGGTTGGATCAGTCGTTGATGAAGAATGAACGTCTGTATCGTCGTCGATCCTAGATTCGTGTGCATTCGTCGTCGAGAGGTTTCTTCCATGCCTCAGAGGAATTATAGGGTTATGGTGATAATACTAAATTTCCAGAAAATGGTTTAATTAAAAAGATAAAATTTGTTGCATCTAATAAAATATTTTTATTGAAAAATTTTAATGACGGTTACGTCCAAATTCTAAATTTCACATTTGACCTACGCTAGTTGATGTTAGGCCCTACCTAAGGTAAATTCACTGATTTAAATGCAACAGTTCCCTAAGATTTTTGATCCGGGAACCCATTTAGAAGTTATTCCCATTTTAAAAGAAAATTTCCCACATTATTTATAAGAAACTTAACATTTTTCATCGTATTGTTCCGGGCACACCAGTCCTCATTATATCACGCCATCTCAGCACCTGGTCTCATAATTTTCCCAATTAAATTATAAAAATAAAATCATAGAAAATCTGAGTCATTAGATTCTACCCAACTTATGTCTTTATGTCCCATAAATCCAAAACAAGGGATACTAAACCAAAAGAAGAGGGTATTGAGTATGAATATGATCCTCCCACTCCCATGTGATCTTTTGGAGAATCTCGTGTTTCCACCTGATGCATACCAAAGGAATCGACTGCTTATGAAGGATCCTCTCATGTTGATCCTCGATCTCCATCGGGTACTGTAAAAAACTGAAATTTTGAATAAATTTTGTTTCCTAACTTTGTGTTTTATTTTATTTTATACTCAACAAAACTATTTCATTTAAAAAAATGAATATAATAAAAATAAGACTGTTGGAAACTAAATGATATGATTATTGTCTATAAATGCAAGTTATCTTGATTAATTAATATAGAAAAAATATTTGATGGCCCCATCTAGTAGTCTCGGGCCGATCGAAGCCCATCTGACAAAACTCGGGAAGGAGGTAGCACCTTTGGGCTTTTCTCTGGACCAAACCCAAGCCGAAATTCATCATGTGAAGCTGAAACGGAATCAAATTTGCGAGAAGTTCAAGCTAATAGAAATCACTACTTGGGAAATGTTGGTCGATCCGCCCCAAGATTCTATCACCCTAGCACACCTTACTCTTAGGTCATATGCTGGTGTTATAAGGGGCAATGTAACGAGATCGTAACTACCTTGTGTAATATTTTGTTTTAAATAAAAATTGTGATTTCTTCTAATGGTGAAGATTGGGAATTTTCTAATGTCCGGATAAATATAGTTTGCATATTATTGATGAATTTTTGGAAAAAGGATATTTTAAAATATTTATGTAAACCTTAAATAATTAAAAATGTGTAATGATTTTCAAAAAAAGTTGTTCTACTGTTGTGTTCAGTATGAAATTTAGAGTCTAGTAAGATCAACATAATTTTTGATGAATAGTAAATTATGAATAGTGATTTTATGCTTAGGATTAGTAATGTGACCAAATGGATTAGTAATCTCACTTAAAGAAAGTATTAATATAATTTAGGCACCTTGATTAATTAATGTGATCTAATAAAATAGGTAAATAACTGTTTCAAAAATTATTAGTCAAGAATTAGTTTTCTCTGGAGAATAGTGTTTTCTAATTAAAAATTTAATTAAAAATATTTAAAAAATTATTTTTATAAGATGGAGTTCATTTTTAAATTCAGAGCATCGATATTAGGTTATGGTGATTTTTGGGGTTTTTTCTGAAAAAAATGAATTTTCAGTGAATAGTGTTTTTATTTAAAAATTAAATTAAAAATATTTAGAAACTTATTTTCCTAAAATGGAGTTCATTTTTGAAATCATAGAATTGATATTTGGTTAAGGTGAAATTTTGGGATTTTTCTCAGAAAGTTGAATTTTCGGTGAATAGTGAAAATATATTTTTTGAGTTTCGGGTGTTTAATGACATCATTAAGGATGTAATAATTATGTAATAATTCTGGTCGGATTATGAATAGTAAGATAAGGTATGAGGTGTCACAAGTGGCCAATACCATGGGCAAATACAATGGGCAAGCCCATGGTTTTTCCAATACCATTAATGAGGTTTCCCTTGGCCATTAATGTCTTGTCCCCTTACTTCCCCTATAAATACCAAGCCATTATCTCATCATTTCCATTCCAAAATCCTCCTCAACAAATTTAAGGTCTCCTTACCTCCCAAGGAGTCCTCCCAAGGTTCCCTCAAGGCTCCCGAGGTCCCAAACTTCAAGATTTCAAAGTTACTCTTCAAGGTAAGGGATCCTACCTCTCCCTTTCTTTTCATGTATTCTCCTTTATGTCATTAATTTTAAGCTCCATGTTATTATGTTGGGGATGTTCTTTTATATTAATCCTACTGTCCTTTTCATTTTCATATGATGAGAGACCCCCTCTTTCTCTCATCAATTTATTTTAAGAATGTTTAAGTGGCGCCGTTAGGCTGCCGAATATTTGTAAGGGATCATACCTCTCCCTTTCTTTTCATGTATTCTCCTTTATATCATTAATTTTAAGCTCCATGTTATTATGTTGGGGATGTTATTTTATATTAATCCTACTGTCCTTTTCATGTTCATATGATGAGAGACCCCCTCTTTCTCTCATCAATTCATTTTAAGAATGTTTAAGTTGCACCGTTAGGCTGCCAAATTTTTGTAAGGGATCCTACCTCTCTCTTTCTTTTAATGTATTCTCCTTTATGTCATTTATTTTAAGCTTCATGTTCCTATGTTGGGGATGTTATTTTATATTCATCATATTTTCCTTTTTATGTTCATATTATGATAGGCCCCCTATTTCTCTCATCAATTAATTTTAAGAATGTTTAAGTGGC
Organism: Viscum album; assembly: GCA_963277665.1. Classification (NCBI taxonomy): domain Eukaryota; kingdom Viridiplantae; phylum Streptophyta; class Magnoliopsida; order Santalales; family Viscaceae; genus Viscum; species Viscum album. Next base: position 238,547,643 of record OY728159.1, read on the forward strand.
GTCGTTAGGATGCCGAATTTTTGTATGGGATTCTTCCACCTTTCTCATTTTTCAAGTTCTATTTTCATGTCATTTCTTTCAAGTTACTTTTCTAATATTTGGGTATGATCTTCTATATCTATCATACTGTCATTTTTATTTTCATATTATGAGTTACCCCCTCTTTCTCTCATCAATTCATTTTAAGAATGTTTAAGTGACACCGTTAGGCTGTCGAATTTTTGTATGGGATTCTTTCTCCCTTCTCATTGTCAAGTTCTATTTTCATGTCAAGTCATTCAAGTTCCTCTTTATTATGTTTTGGTATGATATCTATATCCATAATACTATTTCTTTATGTTCATATTATGAGATATCCTATTTGATCTCATCAAATCATTTTTTAAATTTTAAGTGACGCTGTTAGGCTGCCGAATTTTCATAAGAGAAATCTTATTTTTGTCTTCCTTCCATGTTTTTCATTTCATATGGTATGTATTTAAAATTTCATTACCATGTTCTTATATCCTTTATATTCTGTCCCTCTACTATTTTATGGATCATTTATGAGTGTGTGACCCAAGTCCCCTTTATTTTAATATTTTCTAAAACCCTGTAACATAAACGTTATGCTGCAGAATTTTCATCTCAAAATGTCTCTCTCTTTTTCTCAAATTCATCAATTTAATTAAGTGAATACTCAAAGAACATTATTCTATAGTTGTATTCAAATATATATCAAAATTTTATATTTTTATGGGATTTACATACATGAAACCCTCTTTCCTTTTTCGTGGGTTTAAAATAACATAAAGATCATGTCTTAAAAATAGTTTTTAAAATATTATGATTATGAAATGAAACCCATTTCATTTATGCTATATGGGTTATTTATAAAATTTTTGATGATGATATATGTGACTCACATGATAATAAAGACAAATTAAGGGTTCTCCCTGATAGCGCTCCAATGCATTGGGTAATGATGTAATCTCTAGGGATTACAATTTTAACGATACCTTGGTGAATAACCTTGGTAATTTTTTTTAAATGACACCTTGGGGATGGACCTTGGTGATATGTTCATGATTTTCTATGTTAAATGTGGTAGCCACATATTCAAGTGATGAAACAAGTTATTTTTTTTATGATATGCCTCATGATCTCTTTCTCATTCCTTAAAGTTATTTATCCTGACTTTATTGATGTATCTCAAGTTCACATGTAAAATGTTTCTCTTGTTTCCCTTACTGGGCCTTCTGCTCACTCTTTCCTTTGATGTATGCTCCCAGGTTATGAGATGTTGTAATGAACTTATGATGAACAATGAAGAAGCCTTAAAAGTGGTTTAGAAGAATTTTTTAGGTTGGTCTCATGTTTTATGTTCCTGATTTCAAAGACACTAGACTTTAAAGATCCTCTCTTTGTAAAATTTAATGAAACGTTATGTAATAAAAAGGCGGAAAGCTATAGTTGGTATCAAAGGATAGTTTAGTTATTTATGGAAATTAGGATATGAAAACTTTAGAAATAACCCTATAGAAAACTTTAAATAAAGGATATCTTCCTGGTATTTTGATGAGTATTGAGTAAGTGGTTTATCAAGCAAATACATCATTGTCTGGATATGAGCAGGTAGAGGTGGATCTGGCATAGATGTACATAGGGGTAAAACTCGAAAACACCACTTTGAGCTAGACTTGAATGGGAACTGGTGCACGACAATGGGCATTGTTGTACTTTTTGTTACAACACTCCTGGGGGTATGTTTTGTTAATCGCATGCTTTTTATGAATCATTATGAAGGAAATTATAGAAAAATGTAATTTGTCTAAGCATGAAGTTTTAAGAAATAAAATCCTTTTTAGTTAAATTATTTATAAATGAAATACATTTCTCATGAAGGATTAATTCTTTTAGAAAATGTCCCCATTGTCTAGGAATATGTTGACGTATTTCAGGGGGATTTTCATGGACCTCCCCTAGAAAGAGAGGTAGAGTTCTCCATCGAACTCATACCTGGATCTCATCCGATATCAAAGACCCCATATAGGATGACAAATGTGGAGCTCGAGGAATTAAAGAAACAACTCCAAGATCTTTTGGAGAAGGAGTTTATCTGACCAAGTGTGTCTCCTTGGGGAGCAACTATTCTCTTTGTGAAGAAGAAGGATGGATCGATGCGGCTATGCATTGATTATAGAGAACTGAATGGGATCACAGTAAAGAACAAACACCCTCTTCCAAGAATTGATGACTTATTTGAACAACTTCGTGGGACTCAATTCTTCTCTAAGATTGATCTTTGTTCTGGTTATCATCAATTGAGGGTGAAGAATGATGATATTCCAAAAACTGCCTTTTGATCAAGATATGGGCATTATGAGTTTGTTGTTATGCCCTTCAGACTAATGCACCTGCTATTTTTATATATCAATAATAAGTTGATTTTGTAAACTTATATCAAATGGATATACTTTGTATAGGAAAATTATTTGGTGATTAAATTATAAAGGTTATTTTGGATGATGTTTTCTCTTTTGGAGTACTATATGCCTAAGATACTACAGGATTTAAATTGAGGAGGAATGGTTGAATTTTTTTTTAATTTATGTATTTATTGTGTGCATATGGTGATTTGGGTTATTTCTGGAAAATGATGAACCTATCATAGAGAATATATGAATAGGTTAATTACACTTTAGTATGAGACTTTAACAGTAGTCGATGTTATTTGGAGATAAATGTTAAGATTTTTTTGGGGGAAATCTATGTGATTAAATCCTTCCGAGTTTTGGGTTCCAATCTTAGTTTGCATTATTCTGACAAATTTTAAGGATGGTTGTGTATTGAATGGTATTTCTAGAACTTTGGTTACTTTTGTTGAATTTTGGAGATTAATAGTCATTTTTCTTTTTATAAAGGATTATCCTTTTGGGGGATTATATTATCTCGTACTAACGTTTTTAGTTTTAGTTGATGACTAAAGACAAGGGTAAAATATAGTTATTCTTTTGTAGATTATGTGATTCTCTAGAAGATGATTCTTGTCCTTTTGATGATACCAAGTCTTTTTGAATGCTCATTGTTTGGAGAAAAGATTAGTTTTGGGGAAAACTTATCAAGGGATGAAACTCTACTTGAAGGTAAATATATTTCCTTATGTTTTTATTCTATGTAGTAAATGAATTCCTCAAAATTATGAAAAGGAACGTAAAACAAAAACATTGTTGGTTTAAGTTTCCAATTGAGTAATCAAAGACTATTTAACACATCTTAAGATTGTGATCTTCTTGTGGTTAATTTTCTCTTAATCATGTTTTCTATCACTCTCTATCAGAACTTGACCCTTTGTTTCCTCTTCCATATCCATGTTTTCCTACATGGAATCCTAGTATGGGTTATCTCGGGTGACCTTTGTACTTACCTTTCTTTCTTTTAAAGTAATAGTTTTACTGACTCTTTTTCGATGTGGGACTTTCAATGAAATTTCTAAGCCCAGTTTTAAAATTGCGAGGACGCAATTTCTTAAGGGGGGAAGATTGTAATGACCTGAAATTTTGAATAAATTTGGTTTCTTAACTTTTTGTTTTATTTTATTTTATACTCAACAAAACTATTTTATTTAATAAAATGAGTATAACTAAAATAAGACTTTTGTAAACTAAATGTTATTATTATTGTCTATAAATACAAGTGATCTTGATTAATTAATATAGAAAGAATATTCTATGGCCCCATATAGTAGTCTCGGGCTGATCGAAGCCCATCTGACAGAACTTGGGAAGGAGATAACACATTTAGGCTTTGCTCTGGTCTAAACTCAAGACGAACTTCATCGTGTGAAGCTGGAACGGAATCGCCTTCGCGAGAAGTTCAAGATAATAGAAATCACTACTCGGGCAATGTTGGTCGAGCCACCACAAGATTCTATCACCCTATCACACCTTACTCTTAGGTTCTATGCTGGTGTTATAAGGGGCTACGTAACGAGACTGTAACTGCCTTGTGTAATCCTTTGTTTTGAATAAAAATTGTGATTTCTTCTTATGGTGAAGATTGTGAATTTTCTAATGTCTGGATAAATATAGTATGCATATTATTGATGAATTTTTGGAAAAAGGATATTTTAAAATATTTATGTAAACATTAAATAATTAAAAATGTGTAATAATTTTCAAAAAAAGGTCTTCTACAATTGTATTCAGTATGAAATTTAGAGTCTAATAAGATCAACTTAATTTTTGATGAATAGTAAATTATGAATAGTGATTTTATGCTTAGGATTAGTAATGTGACCAAATGGATTAGTAATCTCAGTTAAATAAAGTATTAATATAATTTAGGCACCTTGATTAATGGGATTCAATAAAATAGGTAAATAAATGTTTCCAAAATTATTAGTCAAGTATTAGTTTTCTTCGGTGAATAGTGTTTTTTAATTAAAAATTTAATTACAATTATTTAGAAAATTATTTTTATAAAATGGATTTCATTTTTGAATTCAGAACATCGATATTAGGTTATGGTGATTTTTGGGGTTTTTTCTGAAAAAATGAATTTTCAGTGAATAGTGTTTTTTATTTAAAAAGTAAATTAAAAATATTTAGAAAATTATTTTCCTAAAATGGAGTTCATTTTTGAAATCAGAGAATCGATATTTGGTTAAGGTGAAATTTCAGGATTTTTCTGAGAAAGTTGAATTTTCGGTGAATAGTAAAAATACATTTTTTGAGTTTCAGGCGTTTAATGACATCATTAAGGATGTAGTAATTCTGAAATAATTCTGGTCGACTTATTAATAGTAATATAAGTTATAAGGTGTCCTAGGTGGCCAATACCATGGGAAAATACCATGGGAAAGCCCATGGTTTTTCCAATACCACCAATGAGGTGTCCCTTGGCCATTAACGCCTTGTCCCCTCACTTCCCCTATAAATACCAAGCCATTATCTCATAATTTCCATTAAAAAAATCCTCTTAAACTAAGTTATGGTCTCCTTACCTCCCAAGGAGTCCTCCCAAGGTTCCCTCAATCCTCCCAATGTTCCAAACATCAAGATTTCGAAGTTACACTTCAAGGTAAGGAATCCTACCTCTCCCTTTCTTTTCATGTATTCTCCATTATTTCATTCATTTTAAGCTACAGTTTCTTATGTTTGGGATGTTCTTTTATATTCATCCTACTTTCCTTTTCATTTTTATATGATTAGAGGCCACCACTTTCTATTATCAATTCATTTTATGAATGTTTAATTGGTTCCGTCAGATTGCCGAATTTTTGTAAGGGATCCTACCTCTCCCTTTATTTTAATGTATTCTCCTTTATGTCATTCATTTTAAGCTACATGTTCTTTTGTTGGGGATGTTATTTTATATTAATCCTATTGTCCTTTTAATTTTCATATGATGAGATACCCCCTATTTCTCTCATCAATTCATTTTGAGAATGTTTAAGTGGCGTCGTTAGGCTGCCGAATTTTTGTAAAGGATCCTACCTCTCTCTTTCTTTTCATGTATTGTCCAGTATATCATTTATTTTAAGATCCGTGTTCTTATGTTGGGGATGTTATTTTATATTCATCATAATTTCCTTTTTATGTTCATATGATGAGAGACCCCCTCTTGCTCTCATCAATTCATTTTAAAAATGTTTCAGTGGCGCCATTAGGTTGCGGAATTTTTGTAAGGGATTCTTCCACCCTACTCATTTTTCTAGTTCTATTTTCATGTAGTTTCTTTCTAGTTACTTTTCTTATGTTGTGGTATGATCTTATATATCTATAATACTGTAAGTTTTATGTTCATATGATGAGATACCCCCTATTTCTCTCATCAATTCATTTTAAGAATGTTTAAGTGGCGTCGTTAGGCTGCCGAATTTTTGTATGGGATTCTTTCTCCCTTCTCATTTTCAAGTTATGTTTTCATGTAAAGTATTTCAAGTTCCTTTTTATTATGTTGTGGTATTATCTCTATATCCATCATAATTTTACTTTATGTTCATATGATGAAATACCCTATTTTATCTCATCAAATCATTTTTTTAAATTTTAAGTGACGCTGTTAGGCTGCCGAATTTTCATAAGGGAAATCTTTTTATTGTCTTCCTTCCATGTTTTTCATTTCATATGGTATGTATTTCATATTTCATTACCATGTTCTTATATCCTTTATATTATGTCCCTCTACTATTTTATGTATCATTCATGAGTGGGTGACCCATGTCCCCTCTCTTTTCAATATTTTTTAAAACCCTGTAACATAGTCGTTATGCTGCAGAATTTTCGTCTCAAAATGTCTCTCTCTTTTTCTCAAATTCTTTTATTTTATTGAGTTAATACTCAAAGTACTTTCTTCTATATTGGTATTCACATATATATCAAAATGTTCTATTTTTATGGTATTTACATACATGAAACCCTCTTTCCTTTTTCGTGGGTTTAAAATGACATAAAGATCATGTCTTAAAAACAGTTTTTAAAATGTTATGATTATGAAATGAAACCCATTTCTTTTATGCTATATGGGTTATTTATGAAATGTTTGATGATGATATATGTGGCTCACATTTTAATAAAAACAAATTAAGGGTGAGCCCTGATAGCGCTCCAATGCATTGGGTAATGATGTAATCTCTAGGGATTTCAATTTTAACGATACCTTGGTGAATGACCTTGGTTATTTTTTTAAATGACACCTTGGGGATGGACCTTGGTGATATGTTCATGATTTTCTATGTTAAATGTTGTAGCCACATATTCAAGTTATGAAAAACATTATTTTTATTATGATATGCCTCATGATCTCTTCCGCATGCCTTAAAGTTATTTTTCATGATTTTATTGATGTATCTCAAGTTCACATGTAAAATGTTTCTCTTTATTCCCTTACTGGGCCTTCTGCTCACCCTTTCCTTTGATGTATGCTCCCAAGTTATGAGATGTTGTAATGAACTTAGTATGAAAAATGAAGAATCCTTACAAGTGGTTTAGAAGAATGTTTTATGTTGTCCTCATGTTTTATGTTCCTGATTTCGAAGACACTAGACTTTAAAGATCCTCTGTTTGTAAAATGTAATGAAATGTTATGTAATAAAAAGGCAGGATGTTGTAGGTACTCTGAAAAAGTTGGACCATAATTAATTTCTAGATCACCCCAGTCTATGAATTATGATGGATCATGCATGTACCTCCTCATTTGTGACTTGTGGAAGACATTATGCACCTAGTACAACTACGGGGGTAGATCTAAGCAGTATGCTAATTCGCCAACTCTACTCAAAATCTGAAAAGGGATGATATATCTCAAAGATAACTTGTCACCCCATCCAAATATCTACAATCCCCGTGGAGGTGAGACCCAATGGAACACATGGTCTCCCTCCTCAAACTCTAAGGGCCTTAATATCCTATCAACATATGAATTCTTCTAGCTCTGTGTAGTCCTCATCCACTCTTGGATAATCTTAACCTTCTCAGTTGTAACACACACCAACTCTAGAACCATGAGTGATGACTCTCCTAGGTTAGTCTAGAAAAGTGGTTATATGTATGGTCACTCATACAAGGACTCAAACGGTGTCATACCAATGGTAGAGTGATAGATTTTGTTGTACGCAAACTCCACCATTGGTAACAGGTCCTCCCAACTGTGGCCAAAGTCTAGGATGCAAGCACATAGCATGTTCTCAAGAACCTGGATGGTCCTCTCCATATGTCCATCCTTCTAAGGGTGAAATGTCATGCTCAAGAAAAATTGAGTCTCAAAAACCTCATGAAATACCTTCCACAATAGGAATGTGAAATGATCATCATGATCTTAGACAATCATTGATGGAACTCCGTGAAGACAAACTATCTCCTACACGTAGTGGCGTCCCAAGCTCTCTACTAAACCTGCTCATGGATCAGTAAGAAGTGGGATGACTTGGTGAGTCATTCAATGATCACCGAGATGGTATCATTCCCCCTGGACATCTAGGATAAACCTGTTATGAATTCCATCGATATCCCATCCCACTTCCACTCTAGAACCTCTAGGGGTTAAGTCAAATCCACTGGAACCTGGTGATCAGCCTTCACTTGTAAGAAAGTGAGGCATCTAGAAATGAACTCTACCACTTCATTATTCATACTTGGACACTAGAACTAATTTCGGAGGTCCTGATACATCTTCTATGCACCTGAATGTACTGCTAAATGGGATGTATGGAACTCCCTCAAGTCCTCCTCCTACAACGTCACTAGTACTATTGTGCATCCTCTAAAGAGAATAACATGCTCCCCACCTTTAAAATTTCCATCAGGTGTATTCCCTAGGGATATTTGAGCACATAAAGGTCACAATCAGTGTCTTCGAGTTGTGCCTCCCTGACCCGCTGTAATAATTGAGGGGTGACTACCATAAAATGGAGGTAAGTTACTCTATCTTTATCCACAAAGGATATTTATAATGTGTACAACTGTTCTAAAGCCTCACTCAACAACTACAAGCTAGATCTCCTGTATAGAGTTTCTTCCACCACCTTCCCATTCCCATGAGTATATACAATCTAAAAGTCATACTCCTAGAGGAACTTTAGCCATCACCTCTATTTCAAGTTCAAATCCTTCTGAGATAATATATACTTAAGAATCTTGTGGTCAGAGTAGATTTTAAATTGCTCGCCCATCAAGTAGTTTCACCACATATTCAAGGCGAAGAATACCACTTCTAACTCAAGATCACAGGTCATGTATTTCTTCTCAAATGGTCTCAATTTTCGTAAACCATAGGAAATCATTTATTTCCCCTACATCTGGACACAATTATGCCCATTACCTAATGCATCACAGAAAACCACGTACTAAAAAACCTCTTTGGTAATATCAAGATAGGAGCACTCTTCAATATCTTACTCAGCTATTGAAAAATCTCCTAGAACTTCTCTATCCATAGTAAAGGTTTCCCTTTTCATATAAAAGTTTTCATGTATGTTTCTACTCTGTAAAATTTGGGCACAAACCTTCAAAAGTACCCATCCAACCCATGGAGACTCTTCACCTTAGTAACACACTTGGGTGGCTCCTAAGTAACCACTGCCTCAATCTTCCCTGGATATACTAAAACTCCAGCCTCTGAAATGATGTGTCCTAGAAATTAGACCACTCATATCCAGAACTGATACATTGAGATCTTTCTGTAAAGCCGGTGCTCTAAGAGTATGTCTAGGACCATCCCCAAGTGTATCGTGTGATCCTCCTTGGATGTTGAGTACACTGGGATGTCATTAATGAAGACCATGATGAACCAGTCTAAGTAAGGATGGAAGATATAATTCATGAGTTGCATGAACACTACTAGGGAATTAATCATTTTAAACGGCATTCCTAAGTACTCATAGTGGTTGTACCAACATATGAAGGTTTTCTTCGGGATGTCATCATCCTGTACTCAAAGCTGGTGATAGCCAGATATGAGTTCTATCTTTGATAACCACCTCGCTCCCTTTAGCTGATCAAACAGGTCATCAATCCTCCGTAGTGGGTAAATATTCTTCATAGTCACCTGGTTCGAAATCTAGAAGCCCACACATAATCTCAAGCTCCCATTTTCCTTCTTGGAAAACAAAACTGGGATCGCCCAAGGTGAAACACAGGGTCTCATGAAGCCCTTCCTCTGCAAGTCCTCTAGTTGTACCCTCGACTTATGAATATCTATGGGATCCATCCAATAATCAGGTGTATATATTGGCACTTTCCTGGGGTATAGGTCAATGTAGAATTCAACATCACTATGGTGAGGTAATTTGGGGATATCCTTAGGAAAGACATCCCCATACTCTGTCACCACTATAGGAAACTAAGGACTCCTATCATTCACTACACTGAGAATTAGACTGACAAACTGATGAGTAATTGGTTACACCCTCCTATGCATGAGTCTATCCTATGATTCATGTGTTTTCTTTTCTCTAAAAAAACAAAACCTGGTCCCAAAACAATGGACACACCCCACCCTACACCTAAAGCAGTCAACCTAGGTAGGAAATGTGGATAACCATTCCATACCAAGAAGGATGTCATAAGGCCTCAACCCTTCCACCAAGAGATCCCAACCAAAATTCTTTCCCCCTAGAGTAAGGGCACACTTTCATCACTAGTATTTGATAATAAAATCTCCCCTCATAAGAGTCTCTAAGTGTAGGTATTGACTCAATGATTCGACTAGAATCTCTGAGCCACGAACAAGGGTCTGGATAGAAAATAGTGAATAGAACTTGTGTCTATCAAAACTATAGCTAAGGTGGAAAATACACATATCATACCTCTAATAATCTTGGGATCCTTTGGTTCATAATCCTACATCACCTGAAGCATCCCTCGTCCTTATCCATCAGTACCCTGAACCCGTGGTGGACCAATTGGGGGTGGTGGTGGTAGTACCTCAAACCTCCACCCACCTCCTACTGCCCAACCTTCATTTATTTCATGCCATCCACCATACATACCACCTTTATCCTTCCTCCTACTTTGTCCCAGTTGTCCCCTAGCCATCTCATGATCGTTTTTACAATGGGTCGGTCAATCTCTAGTCATAATCCCTTGACTGCCACACGAGTAACACAGTATGTCCTTTATCTAACCTGCACTACCCTGGGATCCCCACACAGTTGATCTTGTGTCCTGGGGTCATCCCTTAGAGTGCTTGACCTTCTTAAGTCCCTGTTTCTCCTATCATCTACCCACCACCGAAGACTTTGCAACCTAGTGCCTGCTGGTAGCTCCCACTGTCAGTATCTTCTCATCCAAAATGCTCTCCAATAGAATAACTCTCTCCAGTACTACACCATATGTAGGAATGCAAAGGGATATCATGGATTCCCTGATCTCTCAATGAATCCCCTGCTCTATGGTCTAGGACCTAAATAATGTGTCTCGCGCCATATTCTTGGAGTAGCGAGAAACATTCGTAAATCTCGCCGAGTACTCTGCTACTATCTAAATTCCCCACTGCAGATACAGGAGCTCCAGTATTTGTACTTAGAATAACATCACTGGAAATTAATCATACCTAAAGTGTCACCCAAATTCTATCCAAGATAGAGTCATCTCATCATGCATCTACATCACTAAGCTCAACGATCTCCCCGCTCATCCATGAATAAGGCACACGGCTAGAATTTCCATATGGTTGGAAGGAATCCTCATAAGGAAAAATACAGGTGTAACTACCTTCATCCAATCCTTAGCTTCCTGTGGGTTGTTCTCACACTAAAACCTGGTAGTTTTCTTCTTCTATAACTCATTAAACACACTCAACCCACGTGCATCCTTTACTGGTAGCGCTGGTAGTAACTTCTACTCAACGAGTGGTGGTATGGCTGGTACACCACCCGGTGGTTATATCTCTAGTACTGGTCCATGTACCAATGCCTCATCACTTGTAGGATCATCCTCATGATTACGCATCGGAATCCTGGCAGGATGTCTGTGTAGAGGCATCCTGAAACAGATCAAGATGAACCATGGACAATAAAGTATACCTGGTGAGCTGACTCAAGAAGGACATGAGAACATATGTAAATCCTATATGATGCATATACCGTTAATTTCCCTACAACCAGTGTTTTCATGTACCGATTTAGAAAGCATAATTTAGAGTCCTGGTGTATGGATATGTTGGTCGCCGCACCAACACCAGATTCCTTGGTCTGAAATCCGAACTCAAAACACTTAACATTGTTTCCCCCAAACCAACATCACAGACTCCTTGTCCTTAAGTAGAACCGACCACCTCTGATACCACTCTGTCACGACCTTTCCCAGAGGGCCATGTGACATGACTACCCCAAACCCACCTCTGATAGGCTTGGGGTAGGTGACTATGGACAAGTAGGCATATCCCACAAATGCAACACATTTGACTAAGTACCTATACACATGCACACATCTCCAAGCCCAAAATGTTGAAATATAAAAAAAAACTAAGTAGAAAAATATTGAATACACTAATATACATACCATAGAGTATGAAAGTAGTAAAATATTAAAGTAAACAAGGCCAAAATATAATCCCACCCAAAATAGGAGTCTTCAATAGTAAATACACAAGTTCTTAAAACTCATCTGCAGAAAACCCTACCTGAAGGGTAGGTGTAGGACAGCTGTCTGAAGTCGTAGGAGGACCACACATCTGGATGATCACTCTAAAAGCCATCTAGTCCTATTCCACGTAGAAAATAATCAAAGCATCTATCATCTGTAAAAGAAACATCTTGTGTAGGCAATGCCCATACAAGGGTGAGTAAAACAATACTCAGTAGGATACCTTGAAATAACAAAGGAATACCATGAAGAAACAAATGATTTGGACCAAAAACAAACATAGTATGTACACCATAAAGAAATAAATAAATTGTAGTCATCTAACATAGGTATAATTCTAAAGAATGAAGAGAATGATTTTTAGTTTTAGTCCACAGATCTTCCAGTTTCTATGACACACGGAGTATCGATGGCCCACTGAGCATTGATGGTGCAAGGATCATTAATGCACATGGAGAGTCAATGGAATACAGAGCGTCAATGGCATACAGAGCAATGATAGAATATGCAGAGTCGATGGAGAATAGAGTGCCAATGGATCATGGAGCGTCGATGGGGCATGGAGCATTGATGGAACATGGTGCGTATATGGCTCACAGAGCTTCGATGGTGCACAGAGCATCGATGGCGCATGGAGAATCGATGTCGCACGAAGTGTCGATGGCGCATGAAGCATTGATGGTGCACAAGGCTTTAATGGTTATTGGATCATCAATGGAATATGGAGTATCGACGGATCACATAGCCTTGATGGTGCACGGATCGTTGATGGGGAACGGAGCATTGGCAGGTCATATAGCCCCCAAGTCACGTAATCACCAAGTCACATCCAGTCGTAGGATTCCTCTTGTATCACTCTTGTTATGGGAGAACCTCCTCCTAAATGAAATAGGTCATTAACCAACATCCCCAAAAAATTACATAAATTATTTCAAAATTACCACCTCATCTCAAAGGTCCCAACTCCACAAACGTCTCATAAAATTGACACACAGTTTGAAAGATATGACAGTTTTTTGTAAAATAGCCTGATTCTGGTTCAATCCGGACTCGACCTGGTCTGGACAACCCAGCACGATCTAGTCCGGTCTAGTCTGGGCTGAACCGTCCTGGAACCCTAGGCCACTATTTCTATCCCACCACGCAGCTGGAGTAACCCAACTAACATAGTTTGGCCCTCTCTGTGGGACGATTTACTCCATCGTATGTGGCCCGCCCTAGTCGTGCCCCCTGGTCCACGCGATCGGCCCTGACCAAGTGTCTCTCCCATGTCACTCGGTCAACACCTTGTCAGGACCCGTATCATATGTCTGGATTGCCTCCTCTGTATTCCCCATGTCAACCCTGTCGCGGGTTCTTCCAACGTGGCTCCGAGCTGCATTCCTGCTCACCACTGCAGCCTCCTATCGCGGCCCCCAGTTACCACCCATAGCTTATGACGACACGGTCTCTACAGGGTCTAGTAGCTACCACCTTCTCATGAATTCATCACTACGAGTGATCTTCATCCTGTTTAGTGCACAGTCACCGGCGGCCTTAGTTCCGCAGGTCGCCCCAGTTGCTCCAATGGTCTGTTTTTCGAAACAGAGCCACATTCAAGATCCTCATGTCACATCCTTCACTGTCTTGGGATTCAATCCATCTTATTATCACTCTAGGATACTGATCATCTCTAGATCCTCCCAAAAAATTTCACCATACCTATGAGGTTCCAACAGTGAAGAATGCTAAGAACAAGGATAGGATAAACACAAAGAATTCTTGAAGAATGGATATTTCCCTTGTTCTTGTCTGTATTGATCTGTTCATGTTAAAAGGTTTATCAAAGAACAATAATAGATAATCACCCAGATCTATCTCCCTATTAAATCCCCACAATAATTTATCCATATTGCAAGAAAAAATGAGTCGCATATCAACCTATTTGTGGGTTGGTCCCTATTCATCATTTAAATCTAAGAAGGAAAAGGAAATCACCAAGAGATAAAACACATTACCTCATGGTTGGATAATTTGTTGATGAATAACTGAGTTTTGTGTTTTCATAGATCCTCAATCTACTTGCATTAATCATCGATAGAGTTTCTTTCCATGCCTTATAGAAATTCCAGATTTATGGGGATAACACTGAATTTCCTGAAAAATGTTTAATTAAAAATAAAAAAACTAATGTGTCCAATAAAACATTTTTATTAAAATATTTTCATAATGATTACTTTTGAATTATAACATTCATAGTTGACCCACATTGGTTGATGTTAATCCCCGCCTAAGGTAAATTCGTTACTCTAAAAACAATGGTGCCCTATGATTTCTGATCTGGTCACCCATACAGAAGTTAATACAATTTTAATGAATAATTATCTTCGTGCATTATTAGAAACTTAACATTTTTCATCATATTGTTCTGGGCACATCCAGAATTGAAATCTCAAACCATCTTATCACCTGGTCTCTAAATTTTCCCAATTAATTTATCAAAATAAAACTGAAGAAAATCCAAGTCATTACATATCTTCCCTCTTTACTATCTCCTAAGAAGTATTTATCACTATAATAATGATATGTGATAAATATTTTTATGATAAGATGAAATATTTATGTATGAAATGATTGGGTCATCACAAATTTAATATTAAATTATGATTTCAATAAATTATTTATTATTTGAAAATGATAAACCAAATTTCTCTTCCATTCTAAGTAAAATGAAAGCATAATCTAAGTGTATGTGCAGACTAATGCCTCTATGGAATGGTGTTCTATGTTTCCTATAAACCTTTCATGTGTTTATTTATAAATTATTTTAAATGAAAAAAAATTCGGAATTTTTTAATGATTAATTTTATATTAAGAAAATTTTAAAACCCTCTTAATGATATAAATAATTAAAAATCATTATAAAATTATTCATCTTAGAACAAGAACACAAAGAGAAAATGATCTTTTTATTATTAGTGATGGATTTATATAAATTATATTCTCATTATAATATTTCCTAAATATGATATATCATACTTATAAACACTTAGTAAGTTTTTTAAGCTTCTTTTAGAGTTATATTCCAACTTAACCGCTTTATAATTATCCTTTAAATTAGAGAATGTTTTTTTGGGGTTGTTCAAACCACCCACACAAAAACTAATATAAAAAAATGTCATGTTTGAATATTATAACTTTAATACTAATAATATGTGGTAAAAATTAGTAAATAATGACTTTATTTTGGTTTTATAGAGGAGAAATTGATATTAAACTCATTAATTAAGATATCATCGCTCGTTTGTTAAAAATCAGTGAAACTTACTTGTTGTTGATTTCACCTTCAAGGATCATAACCAAAACTACCATATAATTAAATTATAACTTTATAAATAATTATAAATAATAAATTATATAATTTTAATGGTCTGATATTGTGGAAATTTTTTATAATAACATTGAATGGAAATTCTATTATGAAACTATTTCAAAATGATCAAGCTTACTCACACATGATATTGAAAATAGGGAAAAACTAACTAATATACATGTTGATAATATAGAAAAATGTGATTTATAAAAGGTGATAGTTATTAACAAGTTTATAAAAAATTAATTAATATATTTATGTTTTTTATACATGAGGTTATAGTGATTTTGATTAAATTAATTTGAAAGGTGAGGGATTATTAATTCAAATTTTACCCATTGATAAATATTTCTTAATATAAACCATTTTTTATATGGAATGGTGTGTAAACTTCCATTTAATATTTCTGAATCATGATTGTTTTAAATTTTATGATATTTAATTTTCTATTCAAATTTATTTCTCTCACTGTGTTTTTACAGAAAAATTTTAGAAGTTGTAACAAATTTTCATGACTCAACTTTTTTATTGAGTCATAATGATTCCTTTTAACTATGGTTTTAAAATATTGAATTCTTCCCTTATATGATAAATTTGTAATTCCTCTATACAGGTAAAGCAACACTCATTATTCAAATCAATACAGTAATGAATTTTTTGTTCATTAATTATATCTTTGTTGAGAATAATTCTCATCCTCTTTAATTATGTCTTCCAATACATCTCCATAATTTCATTTCCTACCAATGATATCTTTTTTAATTTGAAAAAATAATTATTTGATATCTCATTTTCTCATCGTATTTAATTTTTCTTATTTTTAAAATAAAATTTCATTGTCCTTTTTATGATGTGTTACTTCAACAAAGGTGTTTTTAAAACCTAAAATGGTAACCTTTTGATTTCTTATTTCATGATATGAGAAATATCCCTAAAATGTTTTTCCCACGATAATATTTTGAAAAACCTAATTATTTTATAGAATACCATCCAACTTCAGTAATTTTATAATGTGAAATTATAAGATATTTCAATCCTTAAAATATCCTATGGTCATTTCCAAACACATCACTTTGTGGTTCACTTTTATTCTTACTTATCCTTTATCCTTCTCATTAATTTTACTACATTGGAACTTAATATTTGATACTTGTGTAAATTTACTAAAATATGAACATCCAAAATAATTTAATTCCTTTTTCTCTTTAGAATTATTTTGATATATCCTTCATTTATGATTCGAGACAAGATTTTGGAACCCTCCCCTTCCTCATGGGTGTTATCAAACTTTTGCTAAAATTATGGTTTATTTTAATCATGTGGATCACTTATTAATAGAAATATTATGATTTTCATTATGTGAAGGGTGTTCCCATAATTATATATCCCCACAATGAATTTCATGATGTTTTTTTCTCATGATATACCTTTTATGGTGCATTGGTGGTTAGACTAAGCACACTATGTTATGTGATGGGTGGTACTAGAATTATATATCCCTATAATGAATTGAGTAATGATTTATATCTCAAGGGATTATATTTGTTGAATTAGTGAGTAAAAAATCCAGTATGTGATTTTTCCATCTATGTTTATGGGAATGGGGAGTGAACCAAATCCATTATAGGACTTTTTCTACTATGTGATGATAGTATTGGTAATTGACCTTGACAGATACTTATTTTTTCATATTTTATGTTGATTTCACATGTTTATTATTCATCAAACTTGTGATTTCATTCTATTATACCATGTTACCATGATTATATCACACTATTATGTCAAAGAATTTGTTTTTTATTTTGATATTTCATGTCCTTACATCATGATTTATGGATAAATCTTATTATCTGATGTTTTTTTTAATAAAAAGTTTATCCCTGCACAAATTTTCATATATAAAAATGATATAAACCTTGATGAAATTTTAATAACTTTTTCTCTTATTGAGAATTTTAGATAAACCATTTTATATATTTTTCATCACCATGTTATAAAGATAAGTATATCTTATGAGAATTTTAGATGGGTGTATAGAAGAGTTTTATTATGGAGAAGTGTTCACAGGTGTTTTTAAATAATTTACCTATGCAACTAATTCCAAAAGGACACTAAAATTTATGTTATTAGGACTATGAGATTATTTTGTGAGATGTAATTTTTAAAAAATGGAAATGAAATAGAATAAATATAAGTTTATCTTGATTTGTTATAGTTTTTCTTAGAGCAGGGAACAGTTATTTTTTATGATTGGTTTAGTTATTTAATGGGATTGAGATTAGAGAGCTTTAGGTAAAACCATAGGGATAGGTATAAGGGATAAGGATAAGTATAGGATAACATGATAAAATTTTGGTAAATTTGAGATTGTGTGATTATCTTGGATATAATATCTTTGTCTGGATACTATAAGCAGATGAGGCATCTAGCACAGAAATACCTAGAGGTGGTAAAAATTAATTAGGTGTATTGAGTATTAACTCAATCATCACCTGGTGCACAAAAATGTGTCCAAACTCCTCGCATATTTTGACACACCTAGGGGATATGATTTGTTCAATAAAACTAACTTTATGATCCATTAAAAATGATTTATTAGGATTAAGATAATATGAATGAGAGAGAACAACCTAAAGAAACTAATATTGAACCAAGTGTTATTTAGGTTGTACTAAAAGATAATGTGATGGTTTCAATTCGTAAGGAATTTTGAGGTAGATTTTTTCATGAGATGATTTATGATAATTCTATAATTATTTTAATTATTCATAACTCATGTTAACCTCATTTGGTTTAAGTAATGGCTAAATCCCAAAGGAACAAATTTAACAGTGGATATCGAGGACAATGCCAAGATTGTCCCAATGAGAAACCTAATGGGATAGGAGATAGAGTAAGAAATATTATTATTATACCAATCCATCTATCATGAATTATTATTAAAGAAGTGAAAATAGTTTAAATACAAAATAAATCAAAGAAGAGAATGATAGAGTCTCATGGTATTTTGGTTGATGAAGTTGGTGAAGGACATAATGTTCAATTTCCCTCGTGTAAATAATGTGCAAACAACCACCCAGTGTAATGTATCAAAGAAACTATAAGATTTTTTATTTATGGTAAAGGCGGGTATTGATCAAAAATACATTAAAGAAAAAGTATGATTTCAGTAAACATGTGAGGGAAAAATAATGTTCTCTATAAGTATCCACTAGAAATTCGATGTTTTAGAAGTGAGGAATTTCGTCACTGTTCAAATGAGTGAATTGATCCAAGAGATTAAGATGAAAATAAACACCAAAAATATAGTATACCACTAGAATAATGATAATACTATGCAGTGACTATTATTGAACAAGATAATGATAACTAAGTGGTTCTAGCTATACTTATTCATCACTCTACATCAGTGAATTTCTCATGTCATTTAATTTTTCACCAACTATTAGCTAGTTGTATCATTATTGTATTAAAGGTATGTCAATATTATATAAGGTATTTTGGATTATAATTCATTTGAATCTTATTATCCCTCATTTAGATACATTTAATGTGTTTTTGGGAATAGATTTTTTCTCTCTACATAACGGGAAAATTAATTTTTGGAATAATGAAATCACATTTCATATCAACCTATATACTCCATAAATGTAAGTTTGACTAAAATGATAATATTAGTTCAAATATTTTTGGAAAAACTCAATATTATGGATAATCCTATTTGACGAAAAGTATTTGTTTCCTAAGTTTATAAGGTTTAAATTTCTCTAGAAATTATACCTTGAATCATGAATTCCTTTTATATACCTTTATATATTTTCATTAGTTTGTTACAATTAAAATTGGAAGGAATTAATTTATATAAGGGGGTATATAATGCCTCTGTTTTTAAAAGATATAAATTTTTTCCATGTAATTATAACTAATATTAATCTATTGTTTATAAATAATTTATACTATATTAGATATGTGTACATACAAGATATAAACCAAGTAAACGTCACTATATTAAATTATTATGGAATATTAAAATGAAGGTACATGAAACCATGTATCTTATACAAAGTATTTTTACACATCATGTATTATTACATCCACTAAAAATACAAAAAATATAAAAGTAGACAATAAATTGAAAATAATAATATCATTAAACATAATAACTCCTTTGGGCCACTGTCACCTGTAAGAATCACCATTGTTATAACAAAACCAACAATGAGGAAGAATTCCATTAAAGGAGAAATAATATTCTGTGAATTAAAATGAAAAATATGGAAATGAGAAGTGCGACTTGAGAAATGAGAATATAGTTAATGATTTCAGTAATCCTATATATAGAAATTGAATCTAACCATCTTGGATATGGTCCTTACAAATATAATTGTTGAAAATGTGGTAATTTTAGAAATTTTAATTAGATATAAATTTTTCAAATAGTTGTACGAGAGTTATTTATAGTTAGGAATGAGTCTCAATAATATATTTTAAAAATAATACAAAAGAAACAAAAATATAATATTGAATTAAAATATTGTATTTTCATGATTTAAAATATTATTATTAAAATAATGATTTTATAAAATTCAAAGAAACATTTTAATATCGATAAATTTATAAAATTAAATTATTATGATATAAATAATTAATTATATTTATATTTATTTTAAGATCATTTTATATATAGAAATATATATTTTTCTAAAAAATTTCTTTTCAAGTGTTATGAATTTTTTAAGAGACTAAATATGTTATGGTTAAATGATGAGAAACTTGATTATTGATATATATTAACACAAATTTAATTATTATTTTATGTTAAATAGTATTAAGAGCGCATAAAGTCTAAAAACATGTTTTTCTATATAAGTATTTTTATTTTTTTGTATCTTAATTTAAAATAAAAATTTAAAACCTTTTGGATGTAGATCTAAATAATTACCCTCATTTTTAAATTTATCATGTAAATATTATCTTAAGATGAATTTTTGAGATATTTCAAAAAAAAAATAGATGAATAGTGATAAATATGATTTTTATAAATAACATGCCTTTTATGGAATTATTAGTATATAAGTCTGAATTTCATATACATGAAAAAATTTTATAATATTAAATATGTATTTTATAAGTGAATTTATAATTTTAAAATTGTTGGTTTTAATTTACAAACCAATATATGAAATTTGAAATCTTTAGATATATTTAAAAAATGATTTTAATACATTATAAATTTAGTATTTTAAAATTAATTTGTATCACTTTTATAAAATTAAAATAATATAACTAATTTAAAAAATTTAATTATTAGTTCCAAATTATTTGATAATTACCATTTTATTTTAAAGTATAAAGGATAAATTTCTTTGGTAAAAATTATTTACCTCGATAAAAATCAAATGGGGTAAAGTGGGTATAAGCAAGAGGGAAAGGCCAAAAACACATTTCAAATCTAGATAGGAATGGTTTTTTGAGGCTTTTGTTGACCTTATACATTCTTATCTCTATTATTCCTTAATTTTTTAGCCATTTTCCTTGATATTGACTTCTCATTATTACACAATTTTGGGTATTTCAAAAAATGACATCCCTTTTCATTATAAAATGGGATCTGCTCTCCTCACTAATCTTCACAAAAAAACCCGTGTTTCAACCAGAAATATACCCAAACCTATCCTATAAATTCCAATACATATTTAAGAGTTTTTAGTCTTCTCAAAAGATGATACCTCAAGGGATATACCCCTTCGCAATGGAGATCATCCAAAAAGTGAGGTATAAATTTCTAACTGGTCCTTCCTCATTTCTATTTATTTATATCCACTTAGTCTTCCTAAAATTAAATTACACCATTATAAAATTATAATATAACTATAATTTTAATATTTTTTTGTTATTATAATGATGGTAAAATCATTAAACACCTTTCCTTTTCTATTATGAAAAACGAAAATAAGAATTGTACGTACGTGTAGACTACCACCTCTGTAAAGTAACAAGTTTTTTTACTTCAACACCTAACATGGATGATTTAAAAATGGAATTTAATATATTATTTTGATAACTATAATTTATTTAATATTATTAAATAATAAAACACATTACTTCTCTCTCCCTTTCTATGGAAAACCAAAGCATCATCCATGCATATGTGCATACTATCGCCTCCATTGAATAGTGTGTTCTGTTTTTACTTTCCATATTTAATGGATGTATTTATGTATCATTTTAAATTATAAATATTATTTTTATATAATTATTGAGTTTATTCTAATAAAAAATTAATAACCTATTAATTATATGAATAATAAACATTTCTGATAAAATTAACCCTCTTAAAACCAGCACACTAAGAGAAAAATGATCTTTTATTCTAACTAATGGATTTATATAAATTTCCTTATCCTTATAATTTTTCCCAATGTTGATATATCGCGCTTATAATAACTAAATAAAAATATTAAGCTTCTGGTATTGTGATATTACAATTTAACCACTTCATAAATATCCATTAAATTTTTGTATGTTTTGTTTGGGTCGGTTTGATCATCTACTTAAACAATAATATAAAATAATGTCGGGGATGACTATGTGAACATTAATGATGATAAAATATGATAAAATTAGTATATAATGACTTTATTATGGTTATTTAATGGAAAAATCGGTATTAAACTCATTAATTAAAATACCAATTTTTCTTTGTCAAAAATCACTGAGACTTTCTCATCGTCGATTTCACCTTTAAGAACCAAAACTGAAACTCCAATAGAATTAAATTATAAATTTATAAATAATTATAAATAATAAATTATAGAACCTTTAATGTTCTATTAATATTGAACTTTAGTATAATAAAAAATAATGACACTACTCTTATGAAAATAGTTCAAAAAAATCAAGATTACTCACAACTGATATTGAAAATAGGTAAAAATAACTATTATACATGTAGAAAATAAATATATATGAGGTTTAAATGGAAATAATTATTAATAAGTTTATAAAATAATTAGTTAATATTTTTAGTTTTTTATATAGTGGATTAGAGAATGTTTGATGAAATCAAGATAAAAGGTTGTGGTTTCTTGTCTTAATTATTGCCCATTGATATATATTTCTTATTATACAATATATTTTATTTATAATGGTGTATATTCTATAATTTAATATTTTTGAATCGTGATTTTTTTATATTTAATGATATTTAATTTTTTATTAAAATTTCTTTCTTTCTTGGGGTTTGGAATAAAAAATTTCAAAAGTTGTAAGTGATTTTCCTGATTCGTCTTATTTCATGAGTCATAATGATTTATATTGACTATGGTTTTACAAGATTAATTTATTAACTTCTGTGATGAAATTATAATTTATATAACTATGGAAAGTTATATTAATGACTAAACTCATTACCTTAATGAATTTATTTCTCAAAAATTATATCATTGTGGAGAATAATTCTCAAACTATTTAATGGTGGTTTCACCTCCTTTTCGATAATTTCCCTTCCATCTAATGATAAAATTTTTAATTAGAAACCTAATTGTGTTTTATCTCATGTTCTATTCATATTTCTCATCTCTTACTTTCAAAATAAAGTATTATTACCCATTTTTCGACGTGGTATTTAAAAAAAGGTGTTTTTAAAATAAAAAAAATGAGAATTTTGATTTATTATTTCATGAAAAGTTCCACATCTATAAAAGGTATTCATAATCAATAAACTTTAAAAAACCTAATTACTTTAAAAAAATAATTCGTGTTCAATTATGGTATAAATGTAAATTATAATATATTTCCTTTCTTATAAAATCATATGATTGTAACGACCCAATGTATTTAATGGAAATTAGCTTCTTATAAATATGGCATAAAATCACATAATAATGAATTACTAAGTGATAAGTGACCTTTATACATAAGTTTTTCACTTCTGTGTTTGGAATTTTGAAAATCTGACATACACGGTTGTGTCCAAGATGTTTTTTGGAGTCTAAAAAAATATATTTTTTTTTGTGAATAGTAACCTACCCTAATGAATAGTAACATACACTTATGAATAGAGATATACCCTACTGAATAGTAACCTCACCTATGATAGTATAAAAATAATATTCAAGTTGGAAGTACAATATACTTATGTTTTAGAATGAGTTAATGCATGTTTTAAATCTGGTTTTTGATAATAAATTATGATTTTAATTAAATATTAAAATAATCATAATTAGAAAATTATTTTTAAAAAATGGAATTCATTTTTGTATTCTACACGTTGAAAAATGGTTGGGGTGAATTTTTGGGATTTTTTTGAAATACATGAATTTTTATGAATAGTAAAATACGGTAATTTACTGTATATGTACATTATAAGATAAATAGACTATTCCTAGAATCATGGCTGATGTCACCACCCTTGGTTCGGATTCACATGACCCATTTACTATTCTTGGTCATGGAATACTTACTATTCTTTGTCTTGTGAAGAAATAATAAATTAAGGATTAAAATATCATTAAATCCCTCCTCTCCTCCACTATAACCCCCCCCCCCCCCCTTCAATCCCCCTTCTCTCCACTCCTGTCAAGCTCCAAGACTTATCTAAATTCTTCCCAAATCTCTCCCCAAGGTCCTCCCCCACGTACAAAAGCTCTCATTCCCCTAAAAATACCAAAACCTCTCCCCTTAAGAGGTTCTCAAAGGAGGAAGTCTCAAGCGGTAAATTCCTCTTCCCAAATTTCGTCTTTTCTTTTAAGTTATTTTCTTTTTAATTTCTTTCCTCACCTACCTTCACCATAATATTATGATAAATCCATTATCATACATGTAATGTAATTTTTTCATGCTAGTGGTAAATTTCATTATCTTCTCTCCTTTCCCCACCCTTTTATTTGAAATAAATGAAAGCAATGTTTGAGATGTGCTAATTTAGCACATTCAAGGACAACAGTATATCAATTTTTGTTATTATCTTTAATTATGGTAATGAAACCACTTTTTTTATGGTTGAAACATATTATTATATATTTTATATATCCTATTTTTTGTTCTGTAATCTTTTGGTACAACTGGAATTAAGTTATAATGAAAAACACATTCTTTGTAACCAAATTCACCGATTAACAAAAATGGTTATAACTAAGGTTATATATATAATAATTCGACATCACTCTAAGTAAAATAATTAAAATTAAAACCCTCTAATATCCTGTATATGAACTAAAGAATGTAACTTCAATTCTGTACACCCACTTTCATCTTGCATATAATCCAAACATGAATATAAGTGAACCGATCTTTTAAAGCCAAGTAAACAAACTAGCCCGAACAATGAAATTGAACCTTATAACTAATCAAAAAAGGATTTGAATGAACTAAAAAGTGTTATAATAAATAAATTAAATATATAAGAGGTTCTGTACTGATGAATTAATAATCCTAATTTGTTTATTCAGATCATTAATAACAAGTGGAGAACACCACCGGATTTAAGGTAAGGGATCCCCTCCTTTTCTCTCTTAATCAAGATTGTCCTCTATTTTATGCCATTATATGTGTACTAGAAAATTTTGGGGTATGTTTAAGAACCTCCCCCATACTTCCTTATTGATTTATAAGTGATTAGATACCCCATTTCTCTCTCATCAATCCCTCCTGGTCACACCTGACACCATGCCGATAAAATCGTAACAAATTATACCCGAACCTTCTATGTTCTTTCAGGTTGCCTTATCTTTTTTTCAAAATGGTGTTATATTATCTATCTATGTGAGTTTTATGACCTCTGGTTAGTTGTACATTATTCTTATATCAATACCCTTTCATCACATTCTTTTGGAGACATACATGATTTTGAAAGATTCCCTCCTTAGAACTTTCCGATAAGCAAACCTGTTTTAAGGGGACTTCCCAAAATTTTTACCCAAATTTCAAGTACACTCTATCCTATATTTTAAAAAACCATTTTATTTATAAAATCATTACTTTTATTATGAAAATATTCTTGGTTCAATTCTGGTTTTATATAAAAGAATGTAATTTTTTCTATTTGAAAAGCTCTAGAGTGTTTTCCTTAAGACCGCACAAAAATGTCTTAATGCTAATGTTTCTAAAATACATTTTTTGTATGTTGTCTCTTATATTTGACACCACTTAACATTTTATATGCCTATATTACCCTATTAATGTCTATGTATGTTCTATTCCTTTCCTTTTATTGACACTTTCATGATACACCCATTGGATATGTTTGGTGTCGTGATTTTGGTACCCAATTCTTTCCGTGGGTACCATTATGTTTATGTATGGTTGATTATGTATGATTATTTATATGGTAAGATTATTTATGTGGAAAGAATATTCATGAATATTTTGAGATGGGTGCACCCAGATAGTTCTCTAATGCATTGGGTATGGTTAAGTCTCATGAGATGCAATGTGAAATGGGACTGGCGGTTAGCCTTGACACGAACTAAAATGGGAAACAGGATTGGCGGTTAGCCTTGACCCATACTAAAGATATGATTTAATATTCTGCCACATTTATATTATTCCATGTTTATATGATCCCATGCTTATATTAAATTATTTCATAAGTTCCATGCTTTGGATATTATTATGTCATGCCTCTTAATTCATGTGCTTGAGGTGTATCCTTATGTTCATTCCCTTACTAGGCATTTTTAGCTCATCCCTTTGTTTATGTGTTCCTCAGGGTACCCTATGTATATGTAAGGGCTCTAGGGAATTAAGGAGCTCATTATGGAGATTAAATATAGAAGTGTTTTTTAGCCCCATGTTTTATGTTATATGTACCTAGTCTTCCAAGAAACTAGACTTAACGATCCTTGGATTGTACTCTGTTGGTTATTTATGCTTGAAATAATGAAATGTTTTATGTAAAAGTCTTGGGTCTCTATAGTTGGTATCAAAGTATGGTATAGTTGTTTTTGGAGATTAGGATTAGAGAACATTAGTAAGAACCTTAAGGATGATACCAAGTATAAGAAAACATGCTTAAATTTTGGTGAGTGTAGAGTAAGTGGTTTATCAAGAAATGCATCCCTGTCTGGATATGAGTAGGTAGACGTGGCTCTGGAACAGATGTATCTAGAGGTAAAACCTGAAAACACCGCTTTGAGCTAGACTCGAACGAGAACTGGTGGACGACAACGAGCCTTGCTTCACTCTTGGTTACGACACTCCTGAGGGATATGATTTGGTAGATTCACAAGCTTAGTAAAATCCATTATTAAGGGACAAAAAGAAGCCCATGAGAATATAAGTTAAGAAATAGATCGAGGATAGCCTAGATATAAACCTAAGTAATCACAAGTCAGGATATACTTTTTCTTTATAAGTTCATACTTTTATGTTCGAAGTTTCTTTTTCTTCTCAATAGATAATTATTAAAGACCTCAAATTATACGTTCTTTTTCTTAGTTAATGGAGGGAAATAGAAGAACACGTTCCAAAAACCAATGTGAGAAGCAATGTAATGATTTCCATAATGACATGCCTGATGTGATGGAAGCGGGTGCTCAAAACTTTATGGCAGTACTTGCTCAGCTAGCTTGAGTTATGAATAATAACTTGAATCAGGTGGAACGTCCCCCTCCTCCAAGGAAAGAGAAAGTTGTCGTATAATACTTCATGTGGAAAAGGCCTCCCATGTTTAGCGGGTCTTCTGATCCCCTCCTCGCAGAACAATGGATTAACTCCATTGAAAAGATTTTTTCTATCCTCCAGTGCTCGGAATAAGAGGAAGTTGTACTGGAAGTTTATCGTTTTGATGGGGAAGCTGATCAGTGGTGGACACTGATCAAGAATACGAAGTCCTGAGAGGAAATAGATTCCATAGAATGGGAGGAATTCAAGAGGATGTTTTTCAAAAAATATTTTCCTCGAACCCTCCATCTCAAGATGGAAAGAGAGTTCCTTGGACTCAATCATAATGAAGATGAGTCCATCGGGAAATATGAAGATAACTTTAAAGTCTTTCAAGGTACACATTTGGCTTTTTCATGAACACTGAAAGCAAGGTGGATTGCTTATTTAGTGGACTAAAGTCAAGTCTACGAAAATTATTGGCAATTCGAGACTTCGACGACTATGAGGATATTTTTCGTTGTGCCCTCATGGTTGAAATGGATATTAGAGACTCTCAGTGGTCTCATGGGCCTAGTGAAAAGAAGCGGAAAATCAAGAACAACATGTCATCAAACAAATCCCATGATGGAAAGAAGCCTCACTTTCCCCTTTGTAAGAATTGCGGGAAGAATTATCTTGGTGACTGTCTCCAGGGAACCAAGAATTACTTCAAATGCGGAAAGTTTGGTCATCTTGCCAAGAATTGTCGAAGGGATATGAAAAATACCGCTAATGTTGAAGAAGAATGGAATTTTCATATCAACACTCAGCCTGCAGTGCAGTCTTTTAACTGCAAGGAGCTTGGGAATTATGCGAACAATTTCCCTAAGTCGAGGGTTGTCGGAGGCAATCAGCAACAACCTCCAAGGAAATAAGGAAGGGCTTATGCTATCACTACTACTGAGGTGGAGCCGGAAAACGATGTGGTGACAGGTACACTTGTTATTCATTCAATAATAGTGAACGTACTATTTGATTCTGGTTCTACACTTTCGTTCATATCTTACAAGTTTAGTAGAACTATTCAAATGACACCTCAAAATTTGGAGAAAACGTTATCCGTGAGAACAGTGAATGGGAAAATTATTGCATCCATGGTTTATAACTCCTCCCCGGTTAATGTTTGTGGACTGAACCTCCCAGAAAATCTTGTCATACTTCCTTTAGTGGAGTTTGATGCTATCTTGGGAATGGATTGGCTATCTTTGTACAAGGCCAACATAAACTGCCGGGAAAGGGATATTACTCTTCACATCCCGAATCATCCTCCAATTCTTTACAAGTGCAAGGATAAAGATGAGTCTCATTTAGAATCTTCGTATCATGTTTGGATATTACTTCCTTATGAGCATGCATACCTAGCTCAAATGATTGAGAGAAAGGAGAGAATCATGCTTGAAGACATGCCCATCGTGAGGGATTACACTGATGTATTCCCTAAAGAGTTTCCTAGTCTTCCCCCTGACCAAGAGGTTGAGATCTGAATTGAACATATCCCTGGATATCTGCCAATCTCAAAGACACCTTACAGAATGGACACCTTAGAGCTGGAATATCTAAAGAAGCAGTTATAGGATAATATAGAGAAGGGTTTTATATGCCCGAGTACTTCACCGTGGGGTGCTCCAGTCCTCTTTTTCAAGAAGAAGGATGGATCAATGTGCCTCTGCATTGATTATTTTGAGCTCAATAAAATCACTATAAAGAACAAGTATCCCCTTCCACGGATAGATGACTTGTTTGATCAGCTTTGTGGGGCTAGTTATTTCTTTAAGGTGTACCTTTGGTCAAGATATCACCAACTAATGGTGAAGAAGGAAGATATTCCCAAGACTGCCTTTTGAATGAGGTATGGACACTATGAGTTCATAGTGATACCCTTAGAACTCACTAATGCTCCAGAAATTTTCATGGATTTAATGAATGGAGTCTTTATATATTACCTCGACAAATTTTTGGTGGTCTTTATTGATGATATTCTGATATACTCGAAGACCAAGGAGTAACATGAGGAGTATTTGGAAACTGTGTTAAAGAATTTGAGAAAGGAGAATTTGTATGCAAATTACAGTAAATGTGAGTTCTGGATGAAGGAAGTTTCATTCTTGGGGAATGTTATCACCAGGAAAGGGATATTTGTGCACCCATCCAAGATGAAGGCAATTGAAGAGTGTATGAGGCCAACTTATGTAACGAAGATCCACAGATTTTTAAATCTATATGGGTATTTATTGATGATTCATGAAGAACTATTCACGATTGTCAAGCCCAATGACCAAGCTGGCACAGAAGGGAGTAAAGTTCATCTCGACACAGGAATGTGAAGACTGTTTCAAGGAGTTGAAAAAGAGGCTTATCACTGAACTGGTACTCACACTCCCTTTAAGTGGAGAACTATTTGTGGTCTATAGTGATGCTTATAAGAAATTCTTAGGTTGTTTGATAATGAAAAATGATAAAGTGATAGCCTATGCCTCAAGGGAGCTTAAAATCCATGAGAAAAACTATCCCATGCATGATTTGGAGTGGGTGACTATGATCTTTGCATTGAAAATCTGGCGGCATTATCTCTATGGGGAAAATGCGAGATATATACTGACCACAAGAGTCTCAAATATATATTCACACAGAAAGAGCTTAATATGTGCCAACAAAGATAGATAGAGATCATCAAGTATTATGACTGCTCAATCCACTACCATCCTAGTAAGGCAAACAAGGTGGCGGATGCTCTAAGTAGAAAGGATCCTGCATCTTTATCAATGATGAGAATTAAAAAAGATCTGATCTTCTTAGATTTACAAAGGATAGACATGGGAATCTTTAAGGGAGGAACATCATCAATCCTTTCTCAAAGGATTGCTCAGCCATACCTCTTAGAGAAAATAAAGGTTTCTCAAAGAAAGGATGTGGAAATTCAGAAAAGGGTGGAAGCTATTAAAAATGGGAAATCCTCTGATTTCAAAATTGATGAGGAAGCAGTTGAAAGATTTGAGACATGATTATGTGTACCATCAGATCCATAGATAAAGAAGGAGCTATTGAATGATGCACATAGCTCAACCTTCTCTATCCATCTTGAGAGTACCAAAATGTACCGTGATCTCTGAGAACACTTCTGGTGGGATAACATGAAGAAGGAGATTGCGTAATATATATCAAGGTTCTTGGTATGTCAGCAAGTTAAATATGAGTGAAAATAGTCCAAAGGTATGATGCATCCATTGCCTATACCGACGTGGAAATGGGAAAATGTTACTATGGACTTTGTCATGGGTCTCCCAAAGATGTCGAAGGGAAATAATGCGATATGGGTTGTGGTTGACCGACTCACCAAGACATCCCATTTCATCGCTATTAGGGAAGATCTCTCGCTTGAAAAACTTGGAAAGTTATATATGAAGGAAGTGGTAATGGAAATTACCTTCTTATAAATATGGCATAAAATAACATAACAAGGAACTACTAAGTGATAAGTGACCTTTAAACATAAGTTTTTCAATTCTGTGTTTGAAATTTTGAAAATCTCATATACACGGTTGTGTTCAAGATGTTTTTTGGAGTCTAATAAAACAAAAATAATTTTTGATGAATAGTAACCTACCCTAATGAATAGTAACATACCCTTATGAATAATGATATACCCAAATGAATAGTAACCTCGCCTATTATAGTATAAAAATAATATTCAAGTTGGAAGTACAATATACCAATGTTTTAGAATGAGTTAATGCGTGTTTTAAATCTAGTTTTTGATAATAAATTATGATTTTAATTAAATATTAAAATAATAATATTTAGAAAATTATTTTTAAAAAATGGAATTCATTTTTGGATTCTACACATCGAAAAATGGTTGGGGTGAATTTTTGGGATTTTTCTGAAATACTTGAATTTTTATGAATAGTAAAATACAGTAATTTACCGTATATGTACATTATAAGATAAATAGACTATTCCTAGAATCATAGATGATGTCACCACCCTTGTTTTGGATTCACATAACCCATTTACTATTATTGGTCATGGAATACTTACTATTCTTTGTCTTTTGAAGAAATAATAAATTAAGGATTATAATATCATTAAATCCGTCCTCTCCTCCACTATAAAACCCCCCTTCACTCCCTCTTCTCTCCACTCCTCTCAAACTTAAAGCCTTTTCTAAATTCTGCCCAAATATCTCCCCAAGGTCCTACCCCACGTCCAAAAGCTCTCAGCCTCTTCAAAATACAAAAACCTCTTCCCTTAATAGGTTCTCAAAGGAGGAAGTCTCAAGAGGTAAATTCCTCTTCCCAAATTTCTTCTTTTCTTTCAAGTTCTTTTCTTTTTAATTTCTTTCCTAACCTCCCTTCACTATAATAGTATGATAAATCCAGTAGTATAAATGTACTATAATTTCTTCATGCTATTGGTAAATTTAATTATCTTCTCTCCTTTCCCCACCCTTTTATTTGAAAGAAATGAAAGCATAGTTTGAGATGTGCTAATTTAGCACATTCAAAGACAACGGTTTATCAATTTTTGTTATTATTTTTAATTATGGTCATGAAACCACTTGTGTTATGGTTGAACCAGATTATTATATATGTAATATATCCTATTTTTTGTTCTGTAATCTTTTGGTACAAATTGAATTAAGTTATAATGAAAAATGCATTCTTTGTAACCAAATCCACCGATTAACAAAAACGGTTATCACTAAGGTTATATATATCATAATTCGACATCACTCTAAGTAACCTAATTAAAATTAAAACAATCCAATCTCTTAGATATGAACTAAATAATGTAACTTCAATTCCGGACAACCACTTTCATCTTGTATATAATCCAAACTTGAATATAAGTGAACCGATCTTTTAAAGCCAAGTAAACAAACGAGCGCGAACAAAGAAATCGAACCTTATAACTAATCAAAAATGATTTGAATGAACTAAAAAGGGTTATAATAAATCAATTACATATAGAATATTTTCTAGACTTATGAATTAATAATCCTAATTTGTTTATTCAGATCATTAATAACTAGTGGAGAACACCACCAGATTTGAGGTAAGGGATCCTCTCCTTTTCTCTCTTAATCAAGATTGTCCACTATTATAGGCCTTTATATGTGTACTAGAAAATGATGGGGTATGTTTAATGTAACACCCCAAGATTTTATGAAAAATATTCTTTTTAATTTTATTGATGTCTTGTGTTGTACGCTACAACAAAGGAGTCTTGCACAACACACAACCCTGAATTGTCTTGCATTACATGCAATTGCGACCTTCCTCGATAGCATGTGTTGTACGCAATACTGGGTTTTACTAAACAACGATATATTATTAAAATATTATTAAAACTAGTTGTTATGAATAGTAATACCCACTTTTTGAAATTTTATAAATTTTATCTTTCGAAATGGACTTCATTTTTGGATTCGGAATATCAAAATTAGCCTAGGGTGAAATTTTGGTATTTTTCTGAAAACTTTCAATTTTTGATGAATAGTGAAAACACTGGGTTACTATTTAAAAACCGAATTTTTATTTAAATAATTATTTATTTTATTTTATTTTATTTTAGGTAAAAATTGATACATAATACCTATATAAGTTCAAATTAATTCATTGGAGTCATTTTATAATAATTTTAGATATATAAAAATTTTATTGAACTTTTAACCGTCTATTACCCACCTCCTTGGGGAATTTTCAAATTTACATAATACTTAATTTTACCGCTTCTGGGAATGAAATTTCAAAAATCCTAGAGACACAGTTTATGTTAGTAAATAAAATGTGGTTCAATGACATGAAAATAATTTTTGGTGAATAGTAACTTTTTACTTCTTTTTACCACGGTTAAAAGTAAATAGGGTAATTATGAGTAAAAATGATATCATTATTACCCTAACACATGTCCTAATTCTATGGGATAAGTTTAATTCGACCAAAAACAACCTTAAGAATAAAATATGACCATTTATGGAATCTTTCTTTTACGAGGTACTTTTTGACTTTTCCGACAAAAATACGAGAAAAATGTTATTTTTTAACTTATACGGGGTGAACGTATTTTTACAGTTCCATAATGCCTCATTTTCTTGAAGCTTACTCTACATGATTTTATGACTATTTTCAAAAAAATACTTTTATTTTAAAAGTTCATGGAATTTTTTGAAAAGAAAATGTTTTTTATGAAGAAAGAATATTTTCCTCAAGAATTCATTTCAAATGTTTTATCAAAACCATTTTCCATCTAAGATGACATTATTTCATATGTGTATGTTTCAAGTTTAATGTCTCTATGATTTACATGGTTCACTTTTCTTATGATGAAATGTCCATTTGTTTTATAGGGATTATGAAATGATGTGATGATGTTTATTAAACCCATTTTATTCTTTGGGTTATGATGAATGTTTTAAGTTTATTTTATGGCACAAGTAAGAATGATTTCATTATGAGATGGGTGGGACCTATATCTCCCTCCAATTCATTGGGTAAATATTTATATTTCATGAGATAGACATGGATGGAACGGTAAGTTAATCCGGTTTAGTGTAACAAGACTGAAACGAGGAGTGAACTCGATTTAGAATGGGACTTTGTCCACTAAGATGGTCATGGCAGTAATGCCTTGGCTACTATGGAAATTATTACATGTGCTTAATGGATCCCACGATTACATACTTTATTCATATGCTATTCTATCATGATTGATGATCCATTATGATCTATTCCTTACGTATTGCCATGTTTTATGTCATTGCTCAAGATTTTGATATTTAAATATTATGTTCATGTTTTGAAGTTCAAATGTATATGGTTTGTTTTATTTTCTCCATGCTTACCCTTACTGAGCATTTTATCTCACCCTTTATATGTTTTCTTTTCCCCAAGATTAAAAGAAAGGTTTTAGGTAAGGAAACAAAAAGGGGAGGATCGTTATGGGAGATGTTGAAGATCTTTCAACATGATTAGAAGTTTATATTCCAAGTTTCCAAAGACACTAAACTATTATGGTCCTTGTCTGTCTGTTTTTGTTATGTATTAGATATTCCACAAAATTAATGTAATTTCCATGTACGTCAAGCTTCGGGTATTTATAGTTGGTATCAAAGGAAAGGTTTAGTCAACCTTTGGAAACTAGGATGCGAAAACGTTAGTGAGATCCCTAGAGAAATTTCTATGGTATGTTTAGTCATGTCCCTAAGGATAAGTATACGTATAGGATATAGTCCTAGAAATAAGGTAACGATCTTAGAATTTAACCTAAGATGTTAGATATTGAGGCTACTCCCCCTTTATTATGTTGTTTTCCCTAGCATGATTTTTGCCTCTCACACTATTCTTTTTGGGTTTTAGAAGATGGCTGGAACCCGAAGAAACCGTGTTGATCAATGTAATGGAAAATGCAATGATTTTCCTCCTGAACAAACAAATGTTATGGGAGATGGAGTGAAAAATCTTATTTCTATACTTACACAAGCTATGAATCATTCTAGACTTCCAAATGAGCAGAGAAGGGAACAATATTCTATTGAGTCCTTCATGAGGCAACTTCCACCTTCTTTCAGTGGGTCTTCTGATCCACTTATTGCAGAACAATGGATCAGTACCACTGAAAAGATATTTTCAGTTCTTCAATGTTCTGAACATGATAAATTCATCTTATCAATATATCGTTTGGAAGGTGAATCTGATCAATGGTGGAATCTTATCAAGAATATGAGGCCAAGAGATGAAATTGAGTCCATGGAATGGGACAAGTTCAAGAACTTATTTTTAAATAATTACTTCCCTCGTATTCTTCAAAAAAAGATGGAGAAGGAGTTTCTTGAACTAAAGAAAAAGGATGATGAATCTGTTGGTATATACGAAGTGAATTTTACAAGGCTTGCAAGGTATGAATCTAGCTTTATCATCCAACTTGAAAGTAAAATTGATCGATTCTTCAGTGGCTTAAAACCAAATCTTCGAAGGGAATTAGCTATAAGAGACTTAAGTAGCTATGAAGAAATTGTGTGTTGTGATATCAAGGTAGAAATGGAAGTTAGTGTTACATATCCATCTCATGGTTCTGACAAGAAACTAAAGATGGAGTTCAAGGATAAATCTCAGAATAATGGTGAAAAGAATATGAATGTTTCCTTATGCTCAAAGTGTGGAAAGAAGCATGGTGGAGATTGTCTTAAAGGGACTAGAAAATGTTTTAAGTTTGGAAAAAAAGTTCATCGAGCAGCTGAGTGTCGAAGTAATGGAAAAAGGGTTGCTAATGATGTGAATAAAGAAAATACTGCAGAGAACGCACCACCAACACTTCAATGCTTCAAGTGCAATGAAATGGGGCATTATGTTAATCAATGCCCTAATCCAAGGGTTAATGATGATCGACATGAGCAACCACTTAAGGAAAAGGACAAAGGGAAGTCACATGCGATCATTATTGGCGATGTTGAATATGAAAACAATGTGGTGGAATGATTAAGTGTTTATGTAATGGGATTCCAAAATAATATTGTATATAGTATCATGGAATATTGGAATATTTATGTATTGGTCTATTGTGGTTTTCAATAATTTTATGGTACCGGTAACCATGGAAAGTGATTGAGATATTTTTGGAAAGAAGATGATATGCGCATAATGAAGGGATAAAGAGAAAATTAAATGTTTGATAGTATTAATGGGATCATTACTGATATAAGGTAATAGTTATATCATGGTTTGAGTATATAGAATTTTGGGGTTTTGGTATGTGGAAAGAGTTAAATTTTGACAACACTCATGTTTTCACTAAGATTCAATGGGTATTCATTTTTCAAGAGAATACATGATTAAGGCCTTAGAATGTTTGGAATGTGACCAACAAGACATATCTTATGATATATGGGGATCAACGATGGTATTAACATGCTTGTTATATGAAATCTCTGGTAATCGTCTTCACTATAATATGAGAATAGACTGTAATATTATGGATAAGCCTAAAGATTGGAATGGATTGTGTTGGACATAAGTTAGTATTGTTTAAGGATAGAAGTTTTTTCGATATTATTGATGGTATGTTATAGTAATGTAGTTTTTGAAAAAGGACAACCTGTAGGATGGGCGACAGCCCATCGCGTCGGACAAGGTTGTGGGAATCGAACCGACAACTGAAATGTGACTGGCCTTTATCGCCTACCACTGGCCTACAGTAAGTCCCTGGTTAGTAGAAACTAGTTTTATTTTATTAAGCAGTATTATATATGAAGTATAAGTTCATTTTTGGAACCATATACGATTAATCTAACCATAAGATGGACTTATAACTTTTGCTAACCTTTTGTTTGAAACAGATGGAATGACCCATCATTCTATCACATGATCTGCTAACACATCACGAATAACAAATTCAACTTCATTTCTTTAAGGGATGAAGTGGAAATTGTTCAATTCACAAACAACAGTGAAATTGTACCAAAATCAAGTAAGTATTTCTTTTAATTCATCAACTTTAGGGAAATGATCTTGAAAACCAAAAATGTTATCCTAGTTCCCTTATATCTGATGAATCAGATGGTACCTTAGATCATCACAAATCTATGGATTTGTGATTGTTGGATTTTTCATAGCCATGTTCTCTACCACTCTCCATCAGAACATGATGGTTAGGTTTCTCTTCTATATCCATATTTTCACCTATGTTCTCCTATGTGGAAACCCAGTGATTAGTTAATTTGGGTAACCGTTATGTTTCATACTTTAATTTTTAAAGATTGGTTTTGGTATTCCTTTTTATGATGTGGGTTTCTATTAAAGAAACTTTCGAGTAGTAAACCATTTATAACCCCGATGAATTTCGAGGGCTAAATTCATTTTAAGGGGGGTAGAATGTAACACCCTATGATTTTATAAAAAAATATTCTTTTTAATTTTATTGATGTCTTGTGTTGTACGCTACAACAAAGGAGTCTTGCACAACATGCAACCCTGACTTGTCTTGCATTACATGCAATCACGACCTTCCTCGATAGCATGTGTTGTACGCAATACCATGTTTTACTAAACAACGATATATTATTAAAATATTATTAGAACTAGCCGTTATGAATAGTAATACCCACTTTTTGAAATTTTATAAATTTTATCTTTCAAAATGGACTTCATTTTTTGATTCGTATTATCAAAATTAGCCTAGGGTGAAATTTTGGTATTTTTTTGAAAACTTTCAATTTTTGATGAATAGTGAAAACACTAGGTTACTATTTAAAAACCGACTTTTTATTTAAATAATTATTTATTTTATTTAATTTAATTTTAGGTCAAAATTGATACATAGTACCTATATAAGTTCAAATTAGTTCATTGGAGTCATTTTATAATAATTTTAGATATATAAAAATTTTATTGAACTTTTCACCGTCTTTTACCCACCTCCTAGGAGAATTTTCAAATTTAAATAAAACTTAATTCTACCACTTCTGTGAATGGAATTTCAAAAATCCAAGAGACACGGTTGATGTTATTAAGTAAAATGTGGTTCAATGAGATGAAAATAATTTTTGGTGAATAGTAACTTTTTACTTTTTTTTACCACGGTTAAAAGTAAAAAGGGTAATTAAGGGTAAAAATGATATTATTACTACGCTAACACATGTCCTAATTCTATTGGATAAGTGTAATTCGACCAAAAACAACCTTAGAAATAAAATATGACCATTTAGGTCCACTTGGATTAGATTAGGACATTTATTATTAATTTATTTAAAGAAGGGTTAAAATAGTTAAAATCAAAGTTTAATAACTAAATAATTTTTAATATAGGGTTATACATAAGATAAATTCAACTATAAATATTCATTAGAAAGATAAATTGATTTCCTACATAATGATATTTTATTTGTAATTTTTAGACATTAAATAAGTTAATTTATTTATGACATAATGATGATGCAATAATTATCTTATTAATGAAATATTGACATAATTGATGTTATAAATACCCAAATAAATGTAATTTTAGACTTTTTATGAATTAATATAATTTTCTAGGTTAATATGCCATGTTAGTATTTATTTAATTAACTTTTTTTGAACTAATATATCTGTTATTATTTTCACAGAAATCAATTACCAAATAGTGTCAAAATTGACATAAAATAGTTTTTAAAACAAATATTATATTATTAATTGTTATTTTATTCATAAAAATCTAAGGTTCGGGAAAATGACTTATATAAGGTTATATATATTAATAATAAACAACTTTTGGTTCTTTTGTCTTGTTATGGTAAGTTTATTAACCTTATAGTGTAAGAAAACAGAAATACACGGTAAAAGTAAAATTATTTAACTTAAAGTTAAATCTAAATGATAAGGTTAAAATAGAACCATAAACTTTTCTAAATTATATTGGATGGGAGTATTTCGACCCATCCCCACCTTAGCTTCTAAATAAATCAATTTTTATCTATTAAAAACCGAATATGACTTTATAATAAAATAATATTTTGAGTTTTTTCAAAGGTTCCCCTCTCCTCCCTTATAAAAGGGCACCTCCTCCCTCTCTTCCTAACACCACTTTGAGCCTTCAAGCTCGGCCAACCCCTGCCAAATTCTCTTCTAAAATTACCTAGAAACATCCTAGAAGTCCTGGTCTTCTTCAAAGACCAATTTTAGTGCCCTAAGAAGAGGTCTCAAAGAGGCGCTTCAAAGAAGAGGTAATGTCTGTTACCGATTCTTTCAACTTTATTTCTTCTTCTACTTCTTCTTCTTTAGTTGTTTCATTATAAAGTAATAACATCAGTATCACTAATATAATGATATGTTATTATAATTATGAAACAACCCTAATTTCACCATCTATCCATCCTACGGAAAACGAAATCACCGCGCGTGCGTACGTACGGAATACCATCTCCACGTCGTGGTGTAATCTATTTTCCACCACCAACTTACTTGGATGGGTATAATGGTGTAAATAATGAAAATATATGATTATTGTAAAGTGATATTGATTGTGAAATATTATACATACCCTTAAATACAATTCCACGATCATGGGAATGATATCATCGCTCGTGCTTATGTACGGACTACCGTCTCCACGACGCGATGAGATTCATTCTCAATGATTAACCATTCATGAATGATTATAAAGTATATATAATAAGTAATAATGAAATATATGACATAATAATGATACTAGATTTATGTATATATATATGTTTGTCATCTACTTAATTCCATTCAATTCAATAAGGAAACGAAAACAGCGTTCATGCGTACGTACGGCCTACCGTCTCCATGAATGGTGTATTTCTTTCCATTTATCGATCTATTATATATATGTATATTCTGA
The DNA here is from genome assembly GCA_963277665.1 of Viscum album. Taxonomy (NCBI): domain Eukaryota; kingdom Viridiplantae; phylum Streptophyta; class Magnoliopsida; order Santalales; family Viscaceae; genus Viscum; species Viscum album. The sequence continues at coordinate 238,587,048 of OY728159.1, forward strand.
ATATATATTATATATAAATCATGTTTTAAATTCTGGATTTAAGTAACAATGATCTAAGTAATCATATGAATAATTACAAGTTAAAACACGAACGACAAACGAAATGATTTTACCCAAAATGTAACTTTAACATTAATTTACAAAACAATGGGTAATATAAAGTCATAAGTGAACCATATATGATATCATAACAATGAATATGATTCTGTAATAAGTCAATGACATTATTTAAATCATTATACAGGATGTTTGGATACATACGAAGCATATCGGACGTAAGGTAAGGGATAATTTCGCAAATCTCATTTTTATCCGAGATTGCTTATTCGTAAGTATTTACTGGGGTTATTGTTATCATCCATGTCCATGTTTTATAAAAGTTTTTTCATGTATTTTTAATGTCCTTTTTACGAATTTTTGACTTTTAATACATGTTATGTATGGAATATTTCTTTTACGAGGTACTTTTTTACTTTTCCGATAAAAGTACGAGAAAAATGTTATTTTTTAACTTATACGGCGTGAATGGATTTTTATGGTTTCATAACACCTCATTTTCATGAAGCTTACTCTACATGATTTTATGAATATTTTCAAAAAAATACTTTTATTTTAAAAGTTCATGGCATTTTTTGAAAATAAAATTATTTTGACGAAGAAAGGATATTTTCCTCAAGAATTCATTTCAAATGTTTTATCAAAACCATTTTCCATCTAAGATGATATTATTTCATACGTGTATGTTTTAAGTTTAATGTCTCTATGATTTACATGGTTCACCTTTCTTATGATGAAATGTCCATTTGTTTTATATGGATTATGAAATGATGGGATGATGTTTATGAAACCCATTTTATTCTTTGGGTTATGATGAATGTTTTAAGTTTATTTTGTGGAATAAGTAAGAATGATTTCATTATGATATGGGTGGGACCTATATCTCCCTCCAATGAATTGGGTAAATATTTATATCTCATGAGATAGACTTGGCTGGAATGGTAAGTTAATCCGGTTCAGTGTTACAAGACTGAAATGAGGAGTGAACTCGATTCAGAAAGGGACTTCGTCCACTAAGATGGTCATGGCAGTAATGCCTTGGATACTATAAAAATCATTACATGTGCTTAATGGATTCCACAATTACATGCTTTATTCATATGCTATTTTATCATGATTGATGATCCATTATGATCTATGCCTTACGTATTTCCATGTTTTGTGTCATTGCTCAAGATTTTGATGTTTAAATATTATGTTCATATTTTTAAGTTCAAATGTATATGGTTTGTTTTATTTTCTCCATTCTTACCCTTACTGAGCATTTGAGCTCACCCTTTTTATGTTTTCTTTTCCCCCAGGAATAAAATAAAGGTTTTAGGTAAGGAAACAAAAAGGTGAGGATCGTTATGGGAGATTTTGAAGATCTTTCAACATGATTATAAGTTTATATTCCAAGTTTCCAAAGACACTAAACTATTACGGTCCTTGTCTGTCTGTTTTTGTTATGTATTAGATATTCCGCAAAAGTAATGTAATGTCCATGTACGTCAAGATTTGGGTATTTATATTTAATAACCTCCCCCATACTTCATTCTAGATTTATAAGTGATGATAAACCCCATTTATCTCTTATAAATCCATCCTGGTCACACCCGACACCATGCCAATAAAATCATAACGAATTCTACCCGAACCTTCTTTGTTCTTTCAGGTTGCCTTATCTTTCTTTCAAAATGGTGTTATATTATCTATCTATGTGAGTCATATGAATTCTGGTTATTTTTACAATATTCTTACATCAAGACCCTTTCACCACATTCTTTTTGGGATATACAAGATTTTGAAAGATTCCCTCCTTATAAATTTCCGATAAGCAAACCTGTTTTAAGGGGAATTCCCAAAAAAATTACCCAAATTTCAAGTACACTCTATATTATGTTTTAAAAAACCATTGTATTTATAAAATCAGTATTTTTATTATGAAAACCTTCTTGTTTCAATTCTGTTTTTATATAAAATAATGTCCTTTTTTCTATTTTAAAAGCTCTAGAATGTTTTCCTTAAGACCGTAAAAAAATGTTTTAATGCTAATGTTTCTAAAATACATTTTTTGTATGTTGTCACTTATAATTGACATCACTTACCATGTTATATGCCTATATTACCCTATTAATGTCCATGTATGTTCTAATACTTTCCTTTCATTGACACTTTCATGATACGCCCATTGCATAAGTTTGGTGTCATGATTGTGGTACCCTATTCTTTCCATGGGTACCCTTATTTTTATATATGGTTGATTATGTATGATTATTTATGTGGAAATATTATTTATGTGGAAATAATATTCAGGAATATGTTGAGATGTGTGCTCCCAAATAGCGCTCCAATTCATTGGGTAAAGTTAAGTCTCATGAGATGCGATGTGAAACAGGATTGGTTGTTATCCTTGACCCGTACTAAAATGGGAAACTGGATCGGCGGTTAGCCTTGACCCATACTAAAGATATGATTTAAGATTCTACAAGATTTATATGATTCCATGTTTATATGATCCCATTCTTATATTAAATGATTTCATAAGTTTCATGCTTCGGATATTATTATGCCATGCCTCTTAATTCATGTGCTTGAGGTGTATCTTTATGTTCATTCCCTTATAGGGAATTTTTAGCTCATCCCTTTGTTCATGTGTTCCCCAGAGTACCCTATGCAGATGTAAGGGTTCAAAGGAAGTTAGGATATCATTATGGATACTAAATAAAGAAGTGTTTTTTTAGCCCCATGTTTTATGTTATATGTACCTAGTCTTCCAAGACACTAGACTTAACGATCTGTGTCTTGTACTCTGATGGTTATTTATGCTTGAAATAATGAAAAGTTTTGTGTAAAAGGCTTGGGTCTCTATAATGATCATTTCAAAAATCATCACTTACGTGGTTCAATTTTATTATTACTTATCATGAATAATTATCATGAATTTTTCTACATAAGAACTCAATATTTAAGACCTGTATGTATATAATAAAATATAAACATCTAAAATTATTTAATTACTTATTCTTTTATAAATCCTTATGATATTTTCATCAGTTATTATTTGATACAATATTATAAAACCCACACCATCCTCATGGATTTTATCATGCATTTATACTTTATGTATGATTTCTTTTACTCATGTATAAAACGTATGTATGTACATATCATTTTTTTAATTTTGTTAAGGGTTGGTCTAGAATTATACATCCCACCAATATATTGGGTAATTTTTTTAATCACATGAGATACCATGTATGGTGAATGAGCGTTTATCCTAAGAACATTATGTTAAGTAATGTATGGGATTGAAATTATAAATCCCTCAAATGAATTTTGTAAAGATTTATATCCCATGGGATGTTATGTGTGGGAATAGGGGGTGAAACTAATCCACTATAGGACTTTTTTCACTATATTTTTTGGAATGGGGATTGAACCCAATTCACTATGTGAATTAGTTAACTGTGTTATGATGGTATTGGGATTGAACCTATACTTATGCTTATAATATCATGTTTTATGTTTATGTCACATTTTTTTATTCCTGGAACTTATTATATCGTTTACTTATGTTATTTTTCCATTCCTAAAACACATTGTTATGTCATGGAACACATTTTTTCATTTGAGATTACATATCTTTTCTCCATGATTTATGGATAAATCCTACTATCAAATGTTCATTTTAATATAAAATTTATATCTGCTCATTTTTTCATATATTATTATAAGAAAACCTTGATGCAAAGTTGATAAGTTTTTCCCTTAATGAGTATTTGAGTTCACCACTTTCTTATGAATCCCTTACCCATGTTATGAAGATAATTGTAACTTATGAGAAGTATAGAAGTGGGTATATAAGACTTTGATTATGGAGAAGTGTTTACAAGTTTTATAAAATATTCTTCCAATGTAACTAATCCTCAAAGACACTAAACTTTCCATTCCTGGGACTGTGAAATTATTTTTTGAGATGTAACACCAAAATTATAGAAATGAAATAAAATAAAGATGCAATAATATTGGGTTACTATAAATTCTATAAGCTCTAATATATATTTCCTAAATATAATTGTGATAAAATCACACCCATAAACCTAATTGTTCATTTTTATCTTATAAACATCCAATGAAATAAATTTAAATGATGATAATATAGAAATTCCTTCAGAAAAATTAGTAGGAAAATTTTAAATGACCTCAATAAGTTGTTTATTTCCATACATAATTTATTTACCTTTTATTTGTTTATATAGATATATTAAAATATAAAATACAGTATATAATCTATGTATAACTTATTGGAAATTTGTTGTACAAGTCTAGATGGTCAAAGTAAAAAATGTCTGATGCTTTGTTCTATTATAGGTACCTCATCTATATGGAATAGTACAATAGTTGATGCATCTATAATATATTGTACCATTACCCCGAGATGATCCATCTCCATATACTGATGATTAAGGTATCTCTAATAAAGTGTATGATATTAGGTACTGTAATATGATACTGGGGTTCCTAAACATATAGCACACATGCGAAGATGGAGGACTGGGATATATATATATTGAAATTTCCTACGCATGTCGGCAAAAATTAACTATACTAATGATCTAGTATTATCCTCTATCATCTCACCAATATTATAAACTTTTTCTAAAGATTTTTTTTTTGCGTTGTATTCATCCTCAATGGAAGAAGTAACAGAACGAATGAATGTATTTTTAATAGATACTCCTTCCTTGTATCCTCATATTCAACCTAGGTGTTTTCTATTTTCCAATAAAGTAGCCAAAATATTCCTCCTAACCATTAGTATGAAGGACCCCTATGTGAATTTCTTACAAAGGGATTCCTATAAAGAATATTTAAAAAATTCATTACTGAATTACAAAACAGAAAGAGTTTAGAAAAAAGTTAAATAACTTCTTACAATGATATCAATTATATCATTCAACTCTTTTATAATATATTTTTTCTTTTTATCATCTAAGAACCTCTCTGTTTTTCATTTCTATAGGGGGTAGGAGGGGAAATATCTGCAGATCTTAAAGACTTGACTATCAATTTTTTAAGACTTTCAAACCATTTTTTTCTTTGAGTAATGGATGCCCACTATGAGATAAAGTATGAGGGTATATGTTGGTTTTTTATCTAAAAAATATATCTCCTTATAACTTATTAATTAAGGACAAATAAATCATTAAAATTATCATTTTTAGTGATAATATAATAAATAACTTCAAATAGTTGACATTTTAATTACTAAAAAGAAATCATCCTTTCTATATTTAACTAAGTGGTTTTCATTTTTTTCTTCCACCAAAAATGAAATCCTGAGTTAGTTTTGATTCGAAATTACTTCATCTCCTTCTAATAAAAAACAAACATCACTTACATAATTCTTTGGTTTTATAAAAATCATATTTCATTTGATAAGAAAAAGAAAAATAACTTATATGATTAAAAACATATCATGATAAATAAAATAATAATAAATGATCTTATAAAAATGGTCTCTCATATATGAGCTAGTGTCATCTAGTCAATACCACTCCTATCAAAAGTAAAAACGGTTATTTTTTTCTCAAGTTTACATTTCTAAAAAATGCAAAAAATACATTGAAATTGGAATTATAGAATTATCATCAACATGAAACATGATAGATTCCCTCTTACTTCTTTCTATGGGAAGGTGATAATTTTAGTAAACATGTGATTCCATGTTTACCAACCCTAGATGAATTCTCTTTCCTTATATAAGTATGAGAATTTTTTTTAGATAAATGATGATTATCCTCAAAAATATTATAGAGAGGGTCCTCTATAGAAGATCGTGATGACTCGGTTTTTAGATATAACATGATCATACACATAAAATTGTTAAATAATTAGTTAAAGATTATACAAATCAAACGGTTACATGTAAAATTTATTAAAAAATGAATAATTATAAAAATAAAAATAATCAAAACTAAACACTATTATTATCATATTCATTAGATTGGTTAAATTAAATGATCAAAAAAATAAAACATTTACGATACATGAAATGATATAGATAGAAGAAAACAAAATTTAAGTAAAAGACCATACAAATACAACTATTACATATAAAATTAAACAAAAATAGGAAATTCATACTAAACTAAACTAAACTAAAAAAAATTATCAAAAAAAATAGAGTAGTTAACTACAATTATAAAAAAATATTCATAACATTTTTGAGATAATATATTATAGAAAAAATATAAAAACAGTAAAATATTATAAAAATCTAACTATTCTATCTAAAATTAACTAAAAAATCGAAAATGATAAAAAAAAACTAAACTAAACGCAATTTTTCTCACATTTTTTAGAGTAGTTAAATAGAATGAAAAAAATGATGATAGTATTTATGAGATATTAAATGATATAGATGAAAGAAAAAAACCTAAGTAAAATATTATAAAAATAAAAATTCTACATATAAAATTAAATAACAATTATAAAATGATACAAATAGAAGTAAACTAAACTAAAAACAATTTTTATCAAATTCATTAAAGTTGTTAACTAAAATTATAAAAAATACTAACAAATTTTATGATACATAAAATGATATAAAAATAATAAAACAAAATTTTATTAATATTTAAAATCTTGAAAATATCATAAAAATTAACATTTATATTTAATTCATTATTAAGCACAAAAAAATTATCAATTTGTTAAAATACATGTATTAAATAAATAGTACGATTAAAATTAATATATCTCACATTTTTTTAATTTCAAAAATTTAAACACGAAATAAGTATATATTAACTACAATAATAGGAAATTATTGAAGGTTTATTTTCCCATATTCCTTCTTCATGGACATTTTTTATATAATAAACCATGTTTTTATAATAGTCATCAATATCCTTTGATAATATTATAATGTAATTATGGAACTCATGTAATTCATCAACATAATAAACTTTTTTATCACTAAAAAACTATTTTTTTACTTGAAAAATGATAGGCCACTATACATTTATTAGACCAAGAAAATAATAAAAAATTGCATGTGTTTCCCCGATAAAAGGGTCATATATGTATTTCGTTCTATTCATATCTACTATTTTTATTTTTAATTCATCACGTTTGACATTATTGTTACCTATAACCCATTTACATCTGAATATAGGAACTCAAAATTTAATGTTTCTAATATCCCATATATCTTTAATTACTCTGTAATATACCCCCAACATGGAGATTGGGTTTTTGTGTTTTTCACTAAAAAAATGAATTTCTTCAGTGAACACCAATCCACCATTATTCTAAACTACAATTTTTTCATTATATTTTGTATAAAATGTCTTGAAATTAATGTTATATCCACCCCATGTTATCATATTTAAACTTTTTTGATCACTAGCTATCTCAATATTTCTAATACATCATATCTACTAGGAATGATCTCCTTAAACGTTGGGAAAAAATCTTATCCTTAATATGTACTTATATATCTTTCTTCTCAATATATAATGGTTTTAACGCATTAATATGAGATTTTATATATGATTGATCATTTTATGTGTTATTCAAGATGTATAAATGTGCATATGTTATTTTTCACCTATCAACAACTTTATTTTCAACTCATAGATCTTTTTTCTCCCAAAACTGACTTGTTCATGGGACTATATTAGAAAACTAATGATATTCACTATAAAAAAGTTATCTATACAAAACTCTTCCACCTAAGAAATATACATCTCAACAATGGATTATTTTAATTGATATGGATTCTTAACATACCCCTTCAATATCTTCATATACATTTATAAGGTATATATCCAATGTAAGTATATAGTACTATACAAATTTATTTATCATACCAAATAAACCATTAAATATACCATGATATCAAAAAAAATTGTGAAAAGTACATTTCTAGATGAAAATATATATTGATTGTATCATTCTTAAATTTTTTGAATGAAATATAATCAATCACTTTGTTACATTTGTAATTGAAAAAATAACACACCTTTTTGATAGTCAATCTCACATGGAGTGGTAGTAATCCACATAATGCCACTCATGAAAATCATTACATTATAACATGACAGTCTTTAGATTTTAGTCTTGTTAATTTAAAATATTTTAGTGAAATAAAATCGTTTACATTTGAAGAATACCTTTGACACACTTTGATACCAGGGAGCCATTGAAAAAAACTATTTTTTTTTCTCTCTTGGATAATGTATTACAATACATAAGTAAGAATGTTCACTTTTATTTTATGAGTGTTATTAGGTTTCAAATGTATTCACATCAATATTAATTCAAATATTTAATTCAAACAATCCATAGTATTTCTTTTAATATATATAAATGTTCAAATTAAACTACCAAAGATATTCTTCTCAACTTAAATCATATAACTTTTATGTTTGATCTCATGATATATCCAATATACAATCTTAAAAAAATTATCATTTATTATATATATTTCTTTCCTAACCATATCATTGTATCATTTCAAAAGTTACATCAACGTGTTTCTCCATATCAAAATATTGATTTATTGACAAAGTATTTGGTGTAATATCAAATGAGCTATTGATCTCATTTTTTTAATCTTTAATAAGAGTGTTCTATAGAAAAAAACGTCTCATGGCCCATGTGCACTATTTCTCTCCCATGTTGTCTTTGATAACATGAATCCCCTTCTTCAAAAATTAGACAAAATTTATGCCCCTAAACATAGTATTTAGAAAAATTTCAATATGTTGAAAATTAATTTATAATGAACATAATATTTGTATTTAATTCAAAATATTTCTTTTTTATGATAATCATAAATTCTGATATCTTCCTCCAAAAAGAGTTTCAAATAATTAATTAATATTGAAAACTAAATATCAAAAACATTTCCATGCTATTTTGGTTTAAAAATAATTAAACTTAACGTGATACATTTCCACTTAATACCAAATTCATGAGATATGATATAAATAACCCAAAAAATATTCCATGAATTATGTTTTCTACTAAGTCTTTGATATGGGTTCATTCAATCTATACACATTCCATTTATGAGATTTCTAAATTCATCGTCGAATTTTGGAAATTATTGATTAATTTTCTAAAATTGTAAAAACAATCAATGGATGTTCTAATTTTACATTGGTTATTTTTTCATTAGTATGTCATCTTAACCTTTTTGTATCATTTTAATATGAAAATACACATTTCAAATAGCGAATGATATAAAGATACAAAATTTATTTAATTGTAGTCTTGGTACTAAGTATAATATATAAACCAACTTGTGGTTTTTATTTCAATGTATACTATGATTTCACAAATTTTGGACACTCTAACATACCTTCATAACCCTTTATATATAACACGTAATCATTAAGGTAGAGATGTATCTTCTTTTACCCTAATAACATTAGTAATAATATTTATTTTTCATTATAACATGATCCTGAAATGTCATTTTCTTGAGAAAGTATGTATTTCAATAGTTGTAACAAACCAATAAAACTCTTGTCACTCTATTCATTCATGGATTTCATGTAAGGAAATGTAAACACGGTTGATAAAACCATAAATTTTATAAAACCTAGATACATTAGTTTTTCAACATCACTATATAGGTTCTCAATAATTGATGTTTTATTGACTTCATCCACTTCAATATCACTAATAAATTCTTCAATTTGATCAAAATTATCACCTTGAAAATATATATCACCATTAGATCTTAAATTCTACCCAATTTCACTCTATCAAATCCAAGGAATGTAACTCAATTTAAAACCATTAAAAATTAAATTTTGTTTGATTTCTTTACATTTAACCTTTCACATTTTTGAACATTTCATGAATGGATAGAAAAATAGGTTACTATTTGGAACATTTTGTTTGGAAAATTATGAAAAAACATCAACCCCTTCCTCATATTCATCTCATGTTCTATAGGAACTAATCCAACTATGATTCATTATCACCTTTAAAAGAATTTATGTATTTAATATAAGTTACTATATTTTGAAATTTAAATTCAAATTTACTTTTATAAATTACAATACAAAATAAAAATTGTTTTAAATAAAAGTAATAATAATAATGATAAAAACAATTACAAAAACTAATATATATAATAAATATGTTATATTTTTTTAAAATAGAACAAAATTTAAACATTATTGGACTCTCTATTATTTATTCATAATAAATAAAACAATATCTCACAAATAAATGAATGTTAAAATAATGATAAATATTTCAAAAACAAAAATAATAATGAATAAAGGGAAAATAAAATATTTCACAAAAAAAACATCAAACAAAAAAAATAGAAAAATGTTTCAAAAAAATTATATAAATAGAAATATAAGAACAAACTCATTTTCATGAAATACAAAATTCAAAACACTAAAATTATTATTTAAAACCCTAAAAAACTAATCTAATATCAAAATCCTAATATAAAGACAATGAATCGAAATAATTAATCTAGATGAAAAATTGAAAAATTAACTAAGTAAAAAAACCAAAATAATATAATATAAATAACCTAGGCGTATTGGAAGAGGGAAGATAGTGGTGGGGGATGAAAGAGAGAGATTGAAGCTGGCAGATTATGGGGGATGAAGAATATTAGAGTTCGTTAGTTTTGATGATTGACGGGTTAGGGTTTATTTTGGGAGGGAAATTTTATTGGGGTCAGCTACATAAAATAATAAAAAATGTTGGGAATTATATTTCAACTTTTTTAACATATTTTTGACAATAATTATTATTATTTCTGGCGTAAAAATTGTTTTTTCATATCAGTTATTTACTAATAAATATAAAAAAATAGATGAATGGTTTTTACATCAGTTATTAAATAGATGATGTAAAAAACCATTTATAACATCAGCTATAAATAATCAATGTTATAAAAAAATATTTTTAAATATATTTTTTACTACTATATCATGCATGATTGGATATCATCTATTAATGCACCTGATATTTTCTTTGAAGGTGGGGAGCACATAATCCTTTTAATGGTTCAGACCGTGGTTCCAGTTTTGATGCATGAGCAGGTGTTGAGGGAGTTTTAAACTTCCTCATTGGTTGTTTATCCATGTTTAATGAATATATAGTAAGATCTTAATGGTCAATTATAGTGTCTAAGCATGAAAAAGGGTGTTACTAAGTTTATATTGTGGTGCCTCACCTATCAAAAATTGAAGTCTAAGCACTAAGTTCCCATCATTTTGAGCAAACCACAAGAGGTTATAGTGTGGAATTAGGGAAGTGTATAGATGTAATTTAGGGAAAGAATTTTGTGGTTGGAAAAGGGTCATGATACTATCTATATTATCAATGATAGACTGTCTAAGTCAACTTATTTTCTTCCCGTTTGGGAGTAGAGTTTGGAGGATAGCTTGGAACACCTATAAATAGAGGATACCATTTTATTGTATGGGGTACCTATGATGATTAATTTTTACTATGATGGATAAATCACACCTGGGTTTTTTTAGATCCTATATAAGGAATTCATAATACAATTTTGACAGAGCATGTAATTCTGCCTCCAAATAGATGGTAAGATTGATAAGACTATTTTGGTTCTTTAGGATATGTTATAGACTTATGTGTTGTACATTGGTAGTAGTTGGTTTGATTGAATATTAATAGTGAGGTTTTTATATAACACCCACTACTCCACTGTTATCAATGAACCATTCAAAGATCTATAAAGGGGGTTATAGGTTACCTCACTATTGCTCATAGATTAGAGATTTATCTATCATGGGGCCCAAGTTGGTGTAGTTAACAATTAATAAGGTGTAATAGATCCTTGAATATATGTAGAAAGATAAGATCTATTAGAGGTTCTAAACATACATAATATGAAGAATCATTGATTTTGAGGAGGAATACCATGCATTATTGATGGTCTCTTCTTGGCATAGTTTGAGGATATTCGGTCAAGGGAGGAAGATATCACTGAGATTCATCAAGCTATTTTATATAATGATTTTGGTAGGAAATGTTTTTTTCTTGTATTACCCCTATAGATAGACCGTGTAGTGACCCGGGGTTTAACGAATGAGACACGGATTAATTTTTAGTTTCAAAGTCATGGGACCTACCCATATGTAAAATAGTAAATTTTCCCTAGAAAATAACCTTAGAAAAATTTTAGTATGGTCCCATTAAACCTGGGGTGTGGTTTTTACCTTTACTCTAAGCCAATGTGAAATTGTGGGAATTAAGTGGCCTCAAGAATTATATATTAATTATAATATATTATTTTATCCAATGCATGTGCATTCATGGAAATATTTTTTTTTACTTCACAAAAAATGAATATTGAAAATTCAAGACAACGGTCATGTCTGGAACAAGGATATTAACCTATGGAAGGTATAAATTTAAATCACATCAGGTTTTTTAGGTTATAGCTATCATGAGTGGAAATATCATTTGATAAATTAGTTGATTTAATTAATTAATTTACTAAATGATTAATTTAATGTTAAACTTAACCACCACCACCTTATAAATTCACCACTAACCCCCTCTCACTAGGGTTATATACAAAATAACCCTATCTTTAGAGTGAGGGGTGGAAGTAGAGGAAATAGTTGGTTAAGGTTGTATGAAATAAAATGGAATAATTATTCAAAAACAATCAAACTAAACATGATTTAGGGGTTTTTTATTCTATACTATTATTAATTTTTTCATGACAAATATACGATTTGAACATCATTCTAGAATTTTTCAATTCATGTGTCCTAATTTTTGGTGGAATAATATTACCTTAATTTTTAGCTCCTCATGATGGAGAAATGATCAATGATGGAAATCAATAGTATCATGATGATGGTGGTCGTTTAAGTCTCAGACATCATCTTCCTCTTTAATTAAATCCCTCTATTTATCTCGCTTCCTTATATGAGGATAAAGGGTCTCTAGCCTTACCAGTGGTCAAAGGTAGTGAAGGGAAGTGGTGACTCAATTTCCTGGTTTAGTCAAGGGGTGGTTGAAAAAAGTAAAATTGAACAAGAGGAATAGGACAGTCATAAGGAAACTCGAATGAAGGTGATGTCATGAGACATGATAAGGGATAGATGTGTCTTCGATAAGAGAAGATTGTGACGACGGCTATCGCACCAAGAGGAAAGGCATGGGGATGACTAGTTTATTCCACCCTGCTATCAAATACCCCTAGAATTGGATGTGTATATTTTTTTACCATTTTTTATAGTTTATAACCGGTGTAAGGCCCAAGAACGTTGGACCACATGACCCAACCAGGGTTTTACATGACACGACACACCTAGATGTCAGGTGAAAATTCTTCCAGGGTAATCATGGGGAAAAAACACGGGCCCCATTTCCTAGTATTCCACATGAAATACTCTGGTTCAGCTACATGGACCTCTCCTATCCTTCATGGCACACTTTTTAAATTTCTTCTTCAAGTGTCCATTTTTTAAGAATAAATATCCAATACTTAGTGTTTTTTATTATATATTTCAATGGCATGGTCTTTTTATTCTTATAAGGCCATTTTTAGGTGACATGGGTTGGTTTTAAATTTAACTACATAGAACTAATAACAATTTTTGATCTTTTCAATTAGAGAATTCAAGGGGTTAGGTATTTCCCCCTCATCTATGGTGAGTTTTTTGATGAGGCACAGGTCCCCCTTATTTATAATTAAGTTATATTCCCTTATTTTATTAATTGTGTAGTTCCCCTATATTTTGTTTGTTACTTATGGTGTGGGAAATTTATATATGATGTTATATCCTTCCCCCATTTTTTGTGTGTTACTTACTGTGTCGATCTTCCACTTGGTTTGATTATACCCTGGACTAACACTTTTCCCTCGATAAGACATGGTTCGCTCACTTCGGTTTTTACGAGGTTTTGTGGGTTTGATCATAACCTTAGTGGTTATGGTAGTACATGTTAGTTTGAACCTAAAAAATATGTCCTTATTCATGGAAAGATTTACCCAATGGAATTCTAGAATGAAAATTTGGTATCGACGTTTCTGAATCACAGGGTCTGGTACTCCCTTTCTGGATGTCTATAAGCTTCAATTAGGAGCAGGTCTGCCTTTATGGATTGAAATTGAGATGGGGAAGTTGTATAGGTTTATAAAATTGGATATTTCAACACATATGGCTCTTCGATAACCTCTAGGATACCTTCTAGGAACAATGTATAGTTGGGATATTGATTTTAGACTATGTTGAATTTTCAGTACTTTGATAATTTCCAGTTTCTTATGAGGTGAAAAATTCATGTATTAGATTTGATATGTCTGAGACTTATTTATGTTTCTAATAATTTTATTTATCAATCATATTGGGATTTTATTTCCTCATCTTCCACTTAGTTCCTTTTTTATACCAGAGTTTCAAACTGAATTATTGATTTTCTTTTCCTTTGTAGTTTTAGGGAATATTACTGGGTATATTTATACTCACCCCTACATGAGATTTTTTCCCATACATTTTTTTCTATGAAGATTATGAGGGTTCAAAGGTCGTCTTAGTGGATGTCGGTCTCATATGTATTGTATGGATTTGATGCCGAATAGTGGCCTTGGAGTACATGGTGATAGTGGAGCTTAGCGGTGTCAGTGGGTGATAGTAGTGAGAAACATTCATTTTTGGATATAACATACTATATAGACTACTCTGTCTCATCTATTTATATTGGATTTCCTTTTTTCATATTGTTCATTTATCTTACCCCATTTTCACTATAGATTATGTATTATTTTTTCATTATGTTTCTTATAATTTTTCAATAAAATTATATATCTTTTTGTTAGTTTCATTTAACTTTTATAATTTATTATTTCATGTTTGGAGGTTAATTCTATGTATAGATGCATTAGGCTAAGGCATCCCATCATGTTTAATACACTGACTCAATGATAGTCTCCATCCTCGGACCTATTAGAGGTGATATTAGGGTGAAATAATCAACTTATCACTTCCCAAGAGGTGTCTGGGTAGGTTGGGTCATGTCAGAGTGGTATTAAAATGAGTTTTTCCTAGAGGAGGTGTTTAGAGTTATCATTCATGTGAAGATCGGTTTAGGAATTTAAGGAAGTGATGTTAAGGGGGTATTGAGTTTGGTTATCAGACCATAGAAACTAGCATAGGTTTGGTGGTCAATGTATCCTTTTTCTAGGACTCTAATAACCAGTTAGTAGATAGAAATCGAAAACATTTATATTTTAGGTAATAGGGAAGTTTTTTCATGCGTCATATAATAGTTTGTTATGATCCTTCATGTCCATTAAGTGTCAACTCATCTAGATATATTGTAATCCTTATGGGTTCATCCTACCAAATTAAGGGTTCTTCCCACTGATATCAATATTTTGTTAAGAGAAAGGGTCAAGATGGGACCATGCCTATAGTTAGGTCAATCACTGTCATTAAGTGAGTGATGAGGTATTATTTCTAAGTCATTGTTGGGATATATTTTTATCCCATGTTCTAACATATTATCTCTCTCATTTTTTATTAGTGTAAATATTTCATGTAGAGTGTATGGTAGTTACCACTAAGTTGTATGAGACTATCTATAGGTTGGGAATGTTTCATATGTTTTGATGATAAGACTTATGGGTTTATGAGGGGAGCCTATTCCTTGAGAGAGAGAGGTTTGGACGGAGTCTAAGATTCATTTGTCCATAGGGTTCAAAATTTCTCTAGCTAGAAGATTATTTTTTTCATCGAGATCCCTACATGGCGTAGAGATACATTAGTGGATACTTTTTATCATAGTCCCAAAGGGACTTCTATACCATGGTTATAGTTTGATCCTTATTCTAGATTTACTTTTATCTGAGTATGTTGAAACTTTCATAGGGTAATGTGACCATATCTAAGTATATGATGAGGTCTATATACCTCATGAGGTGTTCCATTGATATATTTCATAGTCTAATTGTTCAATCTTATTAGTTCATGTGGAGACTCAATAAGAAGAGTTATCAATATGTGGTTATGTGTTCATGAAAAATAATTTATTCCAAACAACACTAAGAAGGCTTTGTTAATTAGTAATTCCAAGAATACATACACCATGGTTCTAGGATTGGGTCATTATTTGATCAAAGGAAAACTAGATTGGTTTCATGGGTGGAACTCCATCAATAAGATAGCTAAGTAAACAAATATTTTATTGTTGAATGTAGGGGGCTATAAGGGATCTATTTTGGTCAGTAAGTAGGTGTTATATCAGTAAATATAGATGAATGAAGCATCGGTCCTATCTTATCACCACTACCTGCATTTATTTCAGGTTAGGTGTGGGTAATAATAGTCAAAAATATAGATTTAGGCATATGATGGATGAATATAGTTAGATTTCAATGGATTTAGTTTATAGTATGATTTGTGTCCCCCCTTGATGGACCCTCATACTAGATGCGGTAGGCATGAGTTATTCTTTCTGTATCAGATGTTCAAGAGATTCAGATTCCTATAGAACTCCTTGCCAACCCCTTGCAAACTAGAGAGTTTCAACTTATGGTGACCACCATTCACTCACCCATTTTGGTGAATTGATTTTATCTGTAGTGAAGAATGAGGCATTTCATGGGATTCCATCATAGAATAGATGAGATCTAGTGGTACCTATCTCTAGGTGGATTGAGGATCAGTGTTAGTATTATGTAGTGATATAGAATTGAATAAAAACAGAAGGTCCCACCTCTATATATGAGTTATATCCCCTCATTTGTGCTTATTAGATCCCATAATTTAGAATTTATAGTCATATAATCACCATACCTTCAACATGACTTCATAAGTTATGTGCATGGATGATAATTTACTTCCTGTGGACACGGATGAATGCATAAATTCTTCTGAAGGAAAACCTATTATCTCTCATTTTTGGGAGATAGATGTATTGATTTAATTTCATTACAGATATGTAATATCAAGGGATGGATAAGTGGAATTACGAACATCCCTAAAATGTTTATAGAGCATATGGCTCGAATCCATCATTGTATCAATTCAAGTAGGATCATGTTAGGCATTCAGGGTATTAAACTAGCCTTTCCATGAGAGTGTTAACTATATATTAACCTCTTATAGTGTTATATATAGACTCATGGAGTGGTATTAAACTTTTTTTTAATGTTTCATATTTTCCATGTAATTTTTTTTTTGAAAAATTATATAGGATTATTTCAAGACCAGACGCTGAGACGGCACGTGATTCTGAGGCCTGGGGTGCCCGGAATAAATTTTTGAACTATTTTTAAGTTTATTAAAAATAGCACACATGTGCGGTTTTAGTAAATTATAAATTAGTGCATGGAAGATACATCTAAGGCCACAATTTCATTTAGGATGGTGGGTTTACCCTAGGCATGGCTTGACTTTAGTCGGCATAGGTCTCCAGGGAGAATACCTGAAAAGGATGTAACTGTAAATAAAATTATTAAATAAAATTATTTTATTTTAATAGAATAATAACTCATAAATGGTAACTCAGATTGGAATTCTGAGACCATGGTTGAGTTTAAAATAGGGTATTTTTCTTAGGTGGAGCCTAACCTCGACCGGTGCGGGTCAAGGGTGAAAGTTAATTTCTGGACGTGAACATCTTTAAAATATTTAACAAAAATATTTTAATTTACATAATTTGGTAATGCAGTGTTAGTTTTCTTTTAAATTGTGCCTTTTTATAAAATACAGTGTTATCATCATAACTATGGAAGTTTCTAGAGGAAAAAAGTAGGAACCCTCCCATTGGATAACGACGAAAAATGATGGACCAAGATCGCTCGTGGATGGCACGCCGTCAACGATGAATCCTCTTCTTCGACTAATCCAAACTCCAGGTAGGGGGGTAATTTTTATTTGTGATTCCTTTCTCCATTATTGTTTCCAAAGAAGGATGCAGACCAACCAATGAATAGGTAGATCCATGGTTCGATCATTCTTGCGAGATGGTTAAAAATGCGGGATTAAAGGGGATGAATCGTGTTTAGTATTCTCTTGTTTCTCTTTTATATTTCCACTAATATGAATGGAACAAGGCCAACGAACAAGACCAAATTACCTTATATGGGTGTTATTGTGATATTTCTCCCCCCCCCCATTCTTGAATTCTTCACTGACAAACCCTCATGGTCGTGTCGAGGTTTTTTGGGTGGTTCTGAATTTGACCGGACCCTTGGAGCTACGGAAAGAAGAGGTTGATCCCATGGAGATGGAGAACATGGCCTGAGGTTCATAGGCATGATTTAGTTTTGAAAAACAGATCATCGAAGCTTGTCTAAAAATCCAGATTAGAGGAGTCGTCGCTGGTGAGGTGTGGTGGTGCCGGTGGTAGGGTGCGCAGAGGCGAAGCCACCCAACAGTTGTAGGTCGTCAGCTCTATGGTTGCGAGGGGAGGAACCCACGTAACAGTGGCTACAGACGATGGATAGGGTCATCAGCTTAATGGATGGCGGTGATCATGACCGTACATGGTAGTAAGTTGCATCATGCGGCAACAGGTCGCGTTCTAGCTAGATCACGGTGAGGTACAGCGGTAACCACTGTGGGGTGGTTCACATGGTGGTCGATCGCGTTGGACACGATGGTCGGCTGCATTGACCAAGGGGGATGCATCACCCACTCTTTTTGGGTGGAATGAACCGGCCCATGTCTAAGTGGGCCAGGTTTAAATCGACAGGTTGGGCCTAGCCAAAACCAGCCGGATCGAACCGGCGGGTCGGGTTGGACCGGAACCAGACCCCACTAGGATCTTTTCACAAAAAAAAACTCATTACTCTCAAACCGTGTGTCCGTTTGATGAGTTGTTTGCGGCATCGGGGCCCTTGCGACAAGGCGGTATTTTTGAGATACTCTAAGTGAGATTATGTGGAAGTTAGAATATGGAATACTGGCTCAAGTAGGAGGTTCTCTCAGAATGATCATGCTAAGGATGAAATCCTACAGCTGGATAAAACTTAGAAGCCATGTGATTACCTAGACTACGTGTATTACCGAGACTATGTGTCTTATCTAGACTTTGGGTCTTACCAAGACTGATTCAGTACTCCCTTATCCCACCAGAGTGTGGGTCCTCTAGTCTTTAATGACACTTTGTGTGTTACCTACACTCCGTGTCTTACAAACACTTCATGTTTTACCTACACTCTATGTGTTACCTACACTCTGTGTGTTACCGAAATGTCGTGTGTTACCTACACTCTATGTTTTACCAACACTCTGTGTGTTACTACATGAGGGTATTATGGATTATTAGGAAAATCCTGTTTATGTACCATAGAACTATACTTGGTGTGATCTGACTCCAGTGACTCTCTAAACTATACCTCTTAAAGGCTACACTTCGTGTAACTCTTTGGTATTCTACTTGGTGTATTCCTTATTGAAC
Organism: Viscum album; assembly: GCA_963277665.1. Classification (NCBI taxonomy): domain Eukaryota; kingdom Viridiplantae; phylum Streptophyta; class Magnoliopsida; order Santalales; family Viscaceae; genus Viscum; species Viscum album. The sequence goes on from OY728159.1 coordinate 238,606,530, forward strand.
TTATTTGTGGTATACATTTTGTGATTCCTTGTGGTTTACTTCTTATAATTAATTTATTATTTTGTGTCCCTATTGAGTATTGTTTTACTAACCCCTACACAGGCTTTGCCCACAAGTGTCATGTCTTTTGCGGGGGACCGACATCTTTAGGGTGACCTGACAGACGTGGTACGCTCCAGCAACATTCAGAAAACTTATTATACCTACCCTTCAGTTAGGGTTTTCTGTGGATGAGATTCAAGGGCTTGTACTTTCATATTTTAGTAGGGCTTCTATTCTAGCCCATTTACTCTTCAGTTTATATTGTTACCCTTCGTGGTTGTCTTAGTGGATTGCATATCTGTTTACTCATTGTTTTAATTTCATTACTTTTCTGGGGGATGAGGGTGTGTGTGTGTGCATATTTATAGTAAAATTCCTCCCATTTGTGGGAAACTCATACTCGTCACTAGTCTCTATCCCCTAGGCTATGGGAGGTGGGCATATGGTTGTCATGGAATAGGCCCCGGGGGATGGGTTGTGATAGAATAGTATCAAAGGGCAGTCAGTTTTACTCTTGTTTTGGGGAAATATAGTCTCATGTTTTGAGTTTGGATTTTAGGCTAGGGAGTTCAATGTTGGTACGGTGGTCGATGTATCCATACAACAAGACCCGAAATTATGCTTTTCAACTAGGTACATGAAAACACCGGTTGCATGTATCATATAGGAATTGAGTGTGTTCTCGTGTCCTTATTAAGTTAGAGTCAACTCACCAGGTATACTCAATTGATTATGGTATATCTTGTTCTGTTTCAATATTCTTCCACACAGACATCCATCTAGGATTCTGGGGGATGAACACAAGGATGGTCCACTCAATGACAAGGCATGAGTGGACGGACCGTTGAGAAAGATAGCACCTCCCATTGGTATACCAGTGATACCACCACCCAGAGAGCAGTAGTTCTTACTGGCGTTACCTGTAGATGATGCATGCAGGCTCAGCACGTTTTATGAGTTCTAGAGATAGTGACCTTCTAGGTTCTAAGGTGAGATGGATCCTCAGGTATCTGAGGACTAGTTGGAGTGTGTGATTCTTGTTTTCCTCCCAATGAGGATGCCTCTTAGCTAGATGGAGGTCCTAGCCGTGAGTCTTCTATGGGGAACAACGGGGAGATGGTAGAGCTTGATGATCTAGACACATGAGGAGGATACCCTCTCCTAGATAGACATTGAGTGTCTCTTCAGAGAGGAGTTATTTCCATTGATTTTATGCTCTGTGTGTATACAGGAGCTCTTACATATATAGTATGGTGGTAGAGTACTCAATGAGATTCATAGATTTTTCTCACTACTCCACCGACATGGTGCGGGACCTGTTCTTTAGGGATCAGACCTTTGATCAGGGTCTATGCTGATAAATCATGGCATCGATGATATCCCTTAGCATTCCGACACATGTTGGGGTGTTTGAGGGAGATCCACTGGTAGAGAGATTCATTGCGGAGCAAAAACTGGTAATGGGAGCTACAACCGGGTGATAGGTAGTGGCGTCTTTTGCAGTGGGTAGCTGACATATGATGCAGGGACCCAAGTGGGTCACGCACTACAGGGGATGACCCCAGGATATGGGATCAACAGTGTGAGACTCCCAGGGTAGAGCGAGTTAGCTGAAGGACAGATTGTGAAACTCATGTGGCAGTGGGGGCATCTTGCTAGAGATTGTTCAAAAAACTGTATGACCAACTAGGAGATGGTCTAGGGACCGCTGAGGTAGTAGTTAAGGAAAGAATATGGCAGTCCGCCAGGAAATGGATGTGGTAGAGGAGTAGGATGAGTGGAAATAGGTGTAAAGAGGTTCAAGGTACTACCACTTCTACCCCTAGGTGGTCCACCCCGAGTTCAGCGAGCTGGTGGAAAAGGGTGAGGCCATCTCCATAGGATGGAAGATTATGATCTCGAGACTCCTAGGTTGATTAGAGATACAATATATTCCTTTTACACCCTAGATATATTTTTGATAGAAACGGGTTCTAGTCACTCTTTCTTTGCCATAACCATTTTTTGAGACATGGAGATTCCAGTGGAACCGTTGACTCGATCTCAATGCTTGGGAGTAGATTCGATGATTAAACACTAGTGCTGATAGATTTCCATTACTCTTGGGGGAAACAGTTTCAGTTGGTACCTCTTGGTGAAATTGTCGAGGCCTTACAACATCATTCTGGGTATGGACTAGTTATCCATAGTTCATGCTCAGATTGACTATTTTAGGCGCACAATGCGGTGTGTATATAGAGATAAAACCAGGTTTTCCTTTATCGGTAAAAGAGAGACACAAGAATCATAGGATGGACTCGCATTTAGGAGGGTGTATCCGATCACACATTAGTTGGCTAGCATGAAACTCAGTTCAGTGGATGAGATGAGTCCTCGGTTTCTTATAGTGGTGGATGAGTATGATGACATCTTTCCATAAGATGTTCCAAGACTAACTCCTCGTAGAGAGGTAGAGTTCTTAATTGAATTATACCCTGGGATGGCACTCATATCTACACTAGAAAATAGGATGGATCTCATAGGGCTTTGTGAAATGAGGGTACAATTAGAGGACTTATAGATGAAGGGCTTCATGAGACCCAGTGTTTCACCAAGGGCATCCCTAGTATTGTTTTCCAAGAAGAAATATGGGATATTGAGGTTATGTGTGGACTTATGATTCAAGAACCAGGTGAACATAAAGAATAAGTTTCCACTACTGAGGATTGATTACCACTTTTATCAGATGAAGGGAGTGAGATTTTTCCAGAAGATAGACCTCAGATTAGGCTATCATCATCTTCAGGTCCGGGATGAGCACATCCCAAAGATGGATTTCAGATTTCACTACAGCCACTATGAGTACATAGTGATTCCAGTTGGCATGAAAAATGCCTTAAAAATATTCATGGGACTCATGAATAAGATCTTATAGACATAGCTAGACAAGTTTTCAGTGGCCTTTATCAATGATATCCTAGGGTACTCGACACCTGAGGAGGAGCACGCAATATAAATAAGGATGGTCCTAGACTTACGCAGAGAGTACCAACTTTCCAGGAATCTCTCTAAGTGTCATTTCTAGATATGAGAGATCCACTTTCTGTGACACATAATTTTAGAGGCTGGAGTTATAGTAGATCCAGTGAAGATATAGGTGGTTCTTGCTTGGGAGCCACCCAAGAAAATTATTGAGGTGCGGAGCTTCCTTTGGTTGGAAAGGTACTATCAGAGGTTCTTACTCTACTTTTCTATAGTAAAAGCATCCATGAAAATTTTAACATGATAGGTGAAACCTTTTGTATAGATGGAGAAGTGTCAGGAGAGTTTTCAGTAGATGAGACGGAGTTTGAAGAGTGATCCCATCCGGAGATTTCTAGAGGAGGGTGTCGAGTACGTGGTGTTCTGTGATGCATCAGGGACTGGGCTTAGTTGTTTACTAATGTATGGGAAAGTGGTGATTTCCTATGGTTCATATAATTTGATACCACATGAGTTGAACTATGTGGCCTGCGATTTGGAGTTGGTGGCAGCATTCTTCGAATTTAAGATGTGGTGACACTACCTTATGGGAAAGAGGTTTATCATTAATTCAGACCACAAAAGTCTCAGATATATCTTTTCTTAGAAGGATCTAAACCTGAGACAATGGTATTGGCTAGTGTTCCACCAAGTCTAGGATTTAGATATATTCTATACTCCTGGGAAAGGGAACATGGTGGGAGATTCTCTCAACTAGATATTGAGCACACATAAACTAAATGTTGCCTCAGAGTAGTTGGCCTCACTTTAGATATCCTTCATGGATAGAGATGAAGAAGATATTCTCTAGTTGATGGTGATTATCGCCCCATTATTATAGTGCATGTAGGAGGAACAACTCAGATATGTCATCTACAAGACTACATGTGCTCAGATGTCCATAGGTCATGCCCCTAATGGATATTCGAAAGGTGAAGACCATGTCATCCTTTTCATAGGACGCATAGTTGTATCGGCGATGTTATGGGAGGAGGTGTTGAGGGAGTTCTATACATCCCCTATGGCGGTACACCCAGGTGTGGAAAAGATGTACCAGGACATCCAACATCAGTTTTGGTAACTGTGGATAAAGAATTTAGTGGCATAGTTTGTCTCTAGATGCCTCACTTGTCAGCTAGTGAAGGTTGAGAACTAGGTTCCAATAAGTTTGACTCAACCCCTTGGGGTGCCAGAGTGGAAGTGGGATGGAATATCAATGGAATTCATGAAACAAATACCATATACATCTAGAGAGAAAAATACCATCTAGGTGATCGTTGACTGACTCACCCAGTCGGCCCACTTCCTTGCGATTCAGGAATAGGGTTCAGTAGAGAGTTTGGGACACCTCTACGTACAAGAGATAGTTTGACTCCATGGAGTCCCATCAACAATAGTCTTAGATTGAGATGCATGTTTTACATCCCGATTATGGAAGGAATTTCAAGAGGGGTTTGGGAATCAAATGTTCTTGAGCACAGCTTTCCACCCACAGCCAGACGGCCAGATGGAGCAGACCATTCAGATCTTATAAGACATGCTATGTACTTGCATCCTCAATTTTTCCCATAGTTGGCAGGATCATCTACCCTATGGGGAGTTCACGTACAATAATACTTACCACTCCACCATTACTATATAACTATTCTAGTCCTTTTAGGGAGAACCTACAGGTCTCCACTTTATTGGAATGACCCTTGAGAGTCAGCAATTATGGTCCTGGAGTTGTTACAGGCCACTACGGAGAAGTTGCGGGTCATCAATGAGTAGATAAAGACTAAACAGAACCATCATGATTCATATGCTAATAGGCGACAGATAACCTTGGAGTTTGAGGAGGGATACCTTGTGTTCCTTTGGGTCTCTCCTCGATGTGTGATATGGAGATTTGGATGGTGCGTCAAGTTATCTCTGAGATTCATCAAAACTTTTTTAACAGTGTAGAGTGGGCGAGGTGGTATACCACTTGGCTCTACCTCCATACATAGAGAGGGTGAATGATTTCATCTGTGTGTCCTAGATGAGGAAATATTCACAAGACCCATCACACATCATTGACTGGGGTGAGCTAGATATTGACGAGGGGGTGACTTTTTCGGAATTCCTAGTGGAGATCGAGGATCAAAATCAGATAAACCTCTATGAGAAATCTATTCCTCTAGTGTGTGTTCAGTGGAAACATGGGAATATATAAAATAACACATGGGAGTGGGAGGATCATATTCATGTTCAGTATCCCCATTTATTTTTTTACTGCTTGTTTTGGCTTTTGGGGACATAAATCTCTAAGTGGGGATAATTTAATGTCCCATATTTTCCATATATTTTTTTTTGAAAATTATATGGGATTATTTTGAGATAGGGCACTGAGACGGCACATGATTTTGAGGCCCAGGGTTCCTAGAATAAATGTTTAAACTATTTTTCATTTTATTAAAAATAGCTCATGTGTGTGGTTTTAGTAACATCTAAACGGGTGCTCGAATCATAAATCTAAGGGCATTGTTGCATTTAGGATGGCCAGTTTACCCTAGGCATGACTTGACTTTAGTCGGCACGGGTCACTAGTGAGAAAACCTAAAGATGTAACTAGAAATAAAATTATTACATAAAATTATTTTATTTTAAAATCTTAAAAATCATAAATAGTAACACATATTATTAATCTGAGAGAACCTTTGAGTTCATAAGGGGGTGTTTTCCTTAGGTGGGGCCTAAACTTGATCGGTACATATTGAGGGTGAAAGTTAATTTCTGGATGTGAAAATTTTTAAAATATTTATTAAAAGTATTTTAATTTATGAAATGTAGAAACGCAACATTGTTTTTCTTTTTAAACGATCATTTTCATGAAATCCAGTGTTATCAAAATAACCCTGGAGTTTTCTTGAGGCAAGGAGGAGGAACCCTCCTATTGGAGAACAATGAAAAATGATGGATCGAGATCGCTCATGGATGGATCACCATCAATGATGAATCCTATTCTTAAACTGATCCAAAATCTAGTTAGAGGTTTTATTTTTCTTTGTGATTCCTTTCCTCATTCTTGTTTACAATGGAAAACACAGACCAATCCATGAACAGGTTGATTAGCGGTCCGATCGTTCTTACAGGAAGGTTAAAAAAATGGATTAACGGGGATGAATTATGTTTAGTATTCTCTTATTTATCTTTCATATTTCCACTTACATGAATGGAATAAGTCCACTAAACAAGGACAAGGTATGTTCTAAGGGTTTTCTTGTGATCTTTATCTCCCTCGTTCTTACGCTCTTTGCTGACAGATCCTCGTGGTTGCGTCAGGATTTACTGGGAGGTTCCGAACATGATCATACCACCAAAGTGATAGAAAGACGAGTTCGAGATCATGGTGATGAAGAATGTGACCTGAGGGTCAGAGTCATGCTTTCGTTTTGAAAAACAGAGAACTAGAGTGTGATTGGCGACCAGTAGAAGAGGATCTGGAACCGACGCTAGTGGGGGCGGCGATGCCTCCAAGAGATGCATGGAGGCACAGCCACCTGGCAGAAAGAGGTTGCTGCCTCTATAGGTGGTGGGGGAGGACTCCATGGTATAGAAATAGCAGTCGACAGATAGGTACATCAGCTCGATGGATGGCGGTGGGCTTGACTGGACGTCGCATGAATCCATTTCACGCGATAAGGGGTTGCAGGGTGGTTCACGTGGTGGCTGACCATGATGAATGTGGTGGTCGGGCGCATTGAATAGGTAGGGACATGGTACCTTCCACGTACTAGTGGAACGGAACAACCTGCGTCTGAGCGGGTTGGGTTAAATCCAGCAAGCTGGTCGGGTAGCGGGCTAGGCCCAGCTGGACAGGGCCCAACCAGACCCAGCGGGCCAGATCAACCCGTCTGGTCGGGTCGAACCCGATGGGATTGGTCGGACCTTGTAGGTCAGGTCAGGTGGGACCTAGGATGGGTCGGACCTAGTAGGTTGGGTCGGGTCTGTCCACCCGGGTTGGTCCAAACCAAGACCCCACCGGCCCCTTTTCACAAAAAATCACATAACTCTCAAACCATGTGTTCGTTTGATGAGTTGTTTGTGACATTGGGAACCTTGAGGAAAGTTAGTCCTTTTGAGATACTCTAAGTAATTTTCAGTGGAAGTTGACATATGTCCTATTCGCTCTAGTAGTAGGTGCTCCCTGAATGAGCGTGCTAAGGATAAAATCATATGGCTGGTTATGACTTAGAAGCTATGTGATTACCTACACTACAAGTATTACCTATACTATGTGTATTATCTAGACTTTGTGTCTTAACAAGACTGATTTTTTACTCCCCTATCCCACCAGGGTTTGGTTCCTCTAGTATTTGACAACACTTTGTGTCTTACCTACACTCCGTGTATTACAAATACTTCATGTGTTACCTACACTCCCTATGTTACTAACACTCTGTGTGTTACCTACACTCTGTATGTTACCAAGGCTTTTTGTGTTACTACTTAAGGGTACTATGTATTATTACGAAAATAATGTTTATGTACCGTATAACTATACTTGGTTTGAGATGACTCTAGTGACTCTCTTGATTGTACCTCTTAGAGGCTACACTTTGGGTGTCTCTTTGGTAGTATACTTGGTGTATTTATTAGTACTCTTGTTTGTGGTACACTTCATGTGATTCCTTGTAGTTTAATTTGTATAATTATGTTGTGGTTTTGGGTCCCTAGTGAGTATTGTTTTACTCACCCCTGCACAGGTTTGACCCCCACCAAGCACTCAGAGACAGGTGGTGCTTCAGGGTGACCCAATGGATGCGGAACGCTTCAGAAACATTCATACAGGTTATTATACCAACCCTTCAAGTAGGGTTTTCTACGGATGATATCCAAGAGCTTGTAATTTTCTATTTCAGTTGTGATTGTATTGTATCTTGCTTTCTCTTATCTTTGTATTGTTACTCTTAGTGGTTGTCTTAGTGGGTTTCATATCAGTTTACTCTATGATTTTAGTTTTAGTACTTTTCTTGGGGAAGGGTGCGTGTGTGCAGGTTTATAGGATATTGTCTCCCCTTTTCTAAAAATGCCTACTCGGTGCTAGTTTCCAGGGCTTGGCCTATGGGAGGTGGGATTAGAGTAGTCACAGCATGGGCCCCGGGGGACGGTTCGTGACATTTGTGAAATTTAAATCATGGTGGATATTGAGGTATTAGAGGAAGAGTGGCATCATGTTGGTTAACAATTCTAGAAGAGGACTTTGCATGCAGATAATGGAGGAGGTGCTTGATAAGATAGCTTTGGACCAAGGATTCTTGCATACATAGGGAGAGCTTTCTCACTTTTGAAAAACAACAATAACCCTATACTTTTACCATGTGTGATAGATACTCATGGTGCTAACATAAGTTTAGGGGTCCTGTGTGATTGGGAATTCCTGTATGTTAGACCTGAATGATTTTTTAGAAGTTGGGGAGAATGTCAACTACTTCTCAAAGTAGAGAGTGATTTTTTATTAACTTTTTTTCTAATTAATGAGATATAAATTCTAATCGGATACCACCCTAATTAATTATAACCCATAATGTGGTATTTTCAATAGATCTCTAAAGGTGTACCCATAAAATGGAAATTCATAGTATGTGAGGAGGGAGGCATTATCGAGAGGTTTTAGTTTTTTATTTCTCTTTATTGGTGGGTGTTAACATGGGTTTTGGATTTGATAGAGGAGGATTATCTAAATTTTCAAGACCATAATCTTTATATTATGGTTAATTGAGCCACTTTATGGGAATTTTTGTGATGATAATTAATTTTAGGAGGTTCGTGTTATTTTTTGATGTGTTCAATGATAGATTTTGTAAAATAGTGATGAAAACACAACTTGGTTATCTTTTATGGTGAGAATGAAAGAATTGAAGATTGGGATATAGATGGAGAATTACCATTGATGGTTTTGATGGATTTTGGAAGAATTCATAGTAATATCTTGTTTCAAAAGATAGTGACATTGGTGTATGTACCTTGCCGGCAGAAGATATTAGAGAAAATAGAATGAATCTGGAGGAGAATGATACCTTGTAACTCAATTGGTATCAGTGCAGAATCTTTGTGAATTACTTAGTGGTGGACTGCATTATAGATGAGTTGTTCTCATGTGATAACCGTTAAGGATTCTATTTAAATGTGGGGAGAAAAGATCCTCCACCATAGGTAACCTTACAATGAATCATTTTGTGATAAATTTCATTCCATCATGGAATCTCTTCATATCATTTGGTAGGAAAACCTTCAGATGAGGAATAGTTTTGGGAGTAGAGGCTTGGAAAGACTCGCCTAGAGCAGAGGAATTTTTTCACTTAGATTATGCTCTAAGATAAGTTGGATTAAATGCCTTTATTTATTGAAGAGTATTTTTCATTCCTAGACTGTTGTGTAATTATTTTGTTTTGAGATCAAACATCTGAATGCGAAATATTCATGTGATGGTAAGTATTTTTTCTATATGATCTTGTTTCATGGTCTTTTTATTTTTAACATCCCCTGTTTTTTCTTTTTCATGGATAATATGGTTTAATGGTGGGGTGGATGTAGTTGAAAAAGTTTTAACTAAATTATAATTATCTGAATTTTTTGTTTCAAAATATCAAGACCGCATTAGGGTTAAAATGGTAAATTTACCATAGAAGATGACCTTATAAAAAATCTTTGGTTTTGTTAATGTTGAGGTGTAGTATTTACCCCTAAGCTAATATGATGTAAAGTTTTAGGGGTTATAGAGTCTTGAGAATAATATATTGTGTATAATATATTACTTTTACCGCATGCATGTGTATATAAGGGAATAATGATTTTACTTTAAAATAAATCCTTGAATGGAAAATATGAGATAGCGGTTTCACTTGTAATGGGTGTATTAACCTAGGGGGTATATATTTCATTCAGATCATGGTTTGGGTTTCAATCAATCATGGGTGGAAATTCAAACATATAAGTTAATTGAATTAATTAATTTATAAACTAATTAATTAATTAGACACTAACCCTAACACCCCCCTCTCCCACTCCATATGAATTAACCAGAGACCCCCTTACACTAGGGTTAATAAAAAAGTGCCCTAGTATGAGAGGGGGGAGTAGAAGTGGAGGAGACCGCTGGGAAAGGGTGGAGGAAATTTGACAGATATGTTCTCCACCGAGAATCAAATAAAATGTGAGTTAGGCATCGTTATTTATTATTTTTCTCCTTGATTTGTGTTTTTAATAAAAAATATATTATTTTTACAACATTCTCGAATTTTACATTTCTCATTCTGAAATTATTTATGTAATCATATTACCTTAATTTTTGTTTTTTTCATGATGGCACGGTGATTGATGGTGTAAATAGATGGAAGTATAATGATAGACACTAGTCAATACCCATATATAATCTCTCCCTTATATCCCATCCACCCTCCCTTTATTTTCTCTCCCCTCCCTATCATGTGTGGTTTAATTTTCATCGAACTTATCAGTGGTCTGTGGTGGTGAAGGGTGGAAAAAGATCGAAATAGTGGTTTGGACAAGGGGAAATCGATGCAAGGTAGCTCAAACAAGAGGAGGAGGTGTGTGATGATTGGGTGATGGTTGTAGTGGTATGATGCATGGTGGGGTAAAAAAAGATTCATCACCAGTGGATCGTAGTGGTGCTCACCGTGTGGTCAGCGACCAGTGACCTATTCTGGGAGCACCATGGCGATGGCCAAGACACGTGATGGGAGGGAAAGAGCATGGATAGTTCAATACCCTTATTGTATATACCATGGAGATAAAACATCTAATTACCTACCATTTGGAAGGTGGGTGGTATATCCCCGCACTAAGCCCAGTCACACAAAACTACAAGTGTAGTTGGTAAGGTGGGGTGCCACGGGTCAGGTCCACCCAACCTGGCTCGAGTGGGGCACATCACAACACTCCTAGACACCATGTTCACAAAACACATTGTGTTCATGGGTGAATAAAACTATGATCAATGGTTTCACATTAGGCTCATTCATTCTCCCCTACCCTATCACACCATGTGATTCACTTAGGGTCTTCCACATGACCCACTCTTCACCTTCTTGGTGCATTTTCATAACTTCTTCATCGAGTGTATCTTTCAAACAAATAAATATAATATCTTGTATATTTTTCAAATATATAACAATAGAATGGAATATTTAAAAAAAGGATATTTTCAAGTTTAGATAGAAATATTTTGAATTTATTATCATAGAATAGACAATGTGGATTGGGCATGATGATCAGAGTGTTTACAAGGTTAGGTACTTCCCCATCTTCTACTGCATATTATTCAGCAAGGAATGGGTAAACCATATTTTTTTCTCCCACCCAGTATGTTCTACCTTTTTCTAATGTGTTCTTATTATGTACTACTCGAGATGAGGGTCCTCTCTCTATGATTCAAATTAATCCCTTGTTTGTTATGTTCCAATTGAGTTGTGAATATTCCATTGGGGTGAATTATCCACTTGGCTGATACTTCTCCCATGATGAGTCCAAGGACCACCACTTAAGATTTTATGAGGTGATGTGGGTTTAATCATATCCTGGGTGGTTATAGTAGTAGGGTTTAGTTATCTCGTGAATTAAATCTATCGTTGGTCAAGGCATCGGTTCCTCTATAGTTTTTTAGAACATTGATGTAAAATCAAGTGATGAAAACTACAGGGTATGGTACTCCCTCGATTTATTTTCATAAGATTCAATGGTGATAAGGTCCTCCTTTATGGTTTCTAGTGGTGATGTAGATGCTATAGAAGTTGAGAAGATCTGATACATTGACACTTGTGAATAATAAAACACCTTGGGGTTTACTTCAAGGTTTGATGGATATCTAGACTACTGACATCAAACTATGAGGGATATTTTCTAATCTAAGAATTATTAGTTTCATACGAGTTAAGAACATTGTGTTGTATTTGAGATGACTAAGTCTTTTCTATATTCCTGAGGATTCTTGTAATAGTGCATATCCAGATTGTCTTTCCTTTTCTTCCTTTTGGTTACTTTCAATACTGTACTTTTTATTTGACTTGTTTCTTTGATTTTTCTTTATGGTTTTGGGGTGTCCTACTGAGAATTTTTATACTCAACCCTTCATAATATTTGTTCCCACATGTGTTGTGTTTGTGAAAATAATCTAGGGTTTGGAGGTGGTGTTAGTGGACATTGATCTGGTGTGGCTTGTTCAGATCTGTCTACTAACAGTGAACTTTGTTGATGTGGCATTGGCAGAGCTTAGTGATTTTAATAGCTAATATTAATGGGTTATGTTCATGTTTGTAGATAGAATTTTGGGTGGGCCTCTTCATATCAACTAGTTATGTTAGTTTTATTTTTTTTCCTGTTAGGTTTGTATGTTTCCCCATTTTAAAAATAGGTTATGTACTGGTTTATCTTTGTAGATTGTATCATTTTTCACATGCATTATATATGTTAAAGTAATTTTTATTTACCTTTTATATATTATTATATCCTCAATGGATATACACAATAAATATAGGTTAATTACTCTAAGGCCTCCCATCATGTGTGTTATGACAACTTGATGCTATTCACCATCCCCTAACTTATTGGTTTTAGGCTTGGAGTGGAAAACTCATCTTACCACTACCTAATAGGGGTCCTGGTGGGTTAGTTCATGTCAAATAAGGTACACAATGTTTTCAAAATTTTACATCTAAGGTGGTATGAACACGATCCATAACACATTATTGACTAGATTGAGATGCATATAAAGGATGAGAAAAACTTTATAGAGTACCTAGCGGTGATTGAGTATTGACAGGAGTACATCCTTCAAGGTCAAGAAATTATGTTGGTGTGTGTCTTGTGGAAATGTGGGAATCATTAGCAGAGCTCATATAAATGAGAAGATCATCTGTGATCTTAGTGATCTCATCTTTTGAGTGATTTATGACTTTAAGGTTGAAAATCCTTGAATGTGGGGAGTATATAGTGACCTAACTATTTTTGTAACTACTATAAATATTTTTAATATATTTATAATGGTGGTCGTGAAGCTAGTTCATATTTTTTAGTGTTGCAAGTATTTAAAAATAATAATATATTGAATATAATATTTATATCTACGCACATGATAATGATTAATAACTCCAAAATGGATCCCTGTATGGTAATTCTAACACTATGGTTGTATCTAGGATGGGGATTTTCTTAATAGAGGTTTCATTTTCCTTTTTTGGATTCGGGCCTTGGACCAATAATTATTATATTTAACTGTTAATCATCGGTAATCACCCCTAATCCAAAACCTAAGTATATAAATATATTTCTAAATTATTCTTATGGGGAAGTAGTCTTCATAAATAAGGGAAATCCCTAGGGGTAATCAGAATATCAACCCATTATTCATGGCGGTGGTGGAAAATTTTAGTGATTGAAAGGTGATTATTAAAGTGACGAAGCTTTTTCATTAAGGTAGGTAAATTTCATGTTATTAATTATGTCGTTCTTTATGAAATTAAATCCTTCTTTATCATTTTTAATTTAGTTTATATCACCTGAAAATATCATGAATATAATTCTTAAATAATCATGTTCTAAATTCTATGCTACATGTTTCATGTTGATCATCTTTAGAATAAATCTATATTTTTTCAATTTACTATGAGAATACTTCATTAATGATTATTCAATTGTCTATTTGAGCTAAAATATTTTTAGTGTCTTGGGTGAATTTTATTAAAAGAATTTATATATGATATTTTATAATTATTATCATGATAAATTCCAATAAAGGATCCCTCCCTTTGATCATTCTATTCTTAAAAATCAGAATTTTTTCACCGTGTTCTTTGAAAAAATGCGGTTGAAAACAAAAAAATTGGGTGGTAAAAATTTACATGGACTATTATTTTCCCATTATTTTCCACCACTTATATTTCAAAAATATCTCCATTGGCCCTCAAATTGGTTGGTGGTGAGACATTAGGGTGGCATGGTGGTTTTTGACATAGTGGAGATCATTTGTAGCTACCCTAGTGGTTATATGATAGAAGACGGTTTCATGGGCAAGGTAGCTCTGCAAAAAAAATTGAAAATTATGACAACCCTTCTATTTATTACACACTTAAACATGATTTATTAAATTTAGTTACACTTAATACAACCCAAAAGATAAATATTTCTAGTTTCTTTGGGGATTAGGAACATTACATGATAAATTAATACATAAAATACAATATCTTTATTGAAAACTTCTTTTACATGACCACAACATTCCTTCGTACTTAGCATTTCATGGGATAACCTGAGGACATATATAAGAAAAGTGTGAGATATAAATCACGTTAATGGATTAAACAAGGAATAAAATGAATAATACAATACATGTTAGGAAATAGGCATATAAATGGAGAATAAGATAAATATGAACATAAAGGCATGATATAGCATGATTATCATAATAGGGAAATGTGGAAACAACAAACAACATGATATTATCATGAGCCAAGGATCACTGCACATGGATTTTCATTAGTAAACCCTAATTTCACATGAATTAGCATGATTAAACCCTAATTTCACATGGTTTATCATGATACTAAACATTACCCAATGCATGAATTGAAGCACTATCATGGCGCACCCTTCATAAACATTTCAATCTCAAGCTTAAGTGTGCCACATAGATAGTATGACATGGATTCATTCAAAAACATCATTTATTACACAATAAAATAATGATAAGTACATACATTTAAGTTAAATTAAACAATTATATTTTCATAAAAGTGAATACCCTTGATAGAAAAATAGTTATGGTATTCATTACACGATTATTTTGGCTTAGAAAATCATAGTGCAATTTTGACAGCATAACAGCGTCATATGGAAATTCATAAATTGGGTTGATGAGATAGAAAGGGGTCTCTCATAATTTCTACATGAAATATAAAGTAAGGGTATCATGTAACATAATATCCCAACATATGAAATGGAATTTAGATATATAATATAGAATAAATGCTTGAATGGAAATAAGAAGAGAGAAATACCTTACGGAATTTCAGCATGGTAATGGGTATACACAGAAGGAATTAATGAGAGGGAAAGGAGTAACTTGTCATTAAAACACAATTAGGGAAGTATGGGGGAGGTTTTAAATCATACCCCATCATTTTTAATTTATAAATAATGCATTTCACAATAAGTAACGAATACCTTATTACATAACCCCTTATAATGCCTACATAAGACCTAAGGGTAAGGGTTCCATTGGTGATAGACTCTTGGGGTGGCTTGGATAACATCGCTTGGTTGGTAATGTATATTAACTTTAACTTTTATTGTAGGAAATTCTATTTAAGGTTAATTTGTTGAAGCTTGGATTAGGATTTGTAAAGAGAGAAGCCCAGTGGCGCTACCTCCTTTCTGAGCCTGACAAATGAGCTTCGTATAGACCAAGCCTACTGGATGAGGCCATCATATCCTTTGTCTGTGTCGAAAGAATTTTTTACTAAACCATGTATTTATATCAGTCATTTGATCACTATTCAATGGCTATATTATCAATGGTAATGATACTTAATGGTCATTTAATCCCAATAATAAAAAAAGAGTTCATATGTTTTCTGTATCTATAAGATATTAAAAGAAAGTAAATTTTATTCATAAATAATCAGGTCGTTAAAATATTCCCCCTTAAGATATTTCACCCTTGAAATTTCCTTTTCCCACACTAAAATATATTAGGGTAACTCTACCTCATCACTTCTTCTGATTCCCATGTTGCTTCTTCAAACTTTTGGTTTTACCACAACACCTTGATGAGGGGCATCATCTTATTTCATAGTACTTTTTCTCTATGAACTAAGATCTTCATTGACTTATCTTCATAAGAGAAGTCATTCTCCAATGGTACCACCTCTAGATTGAGTACATGTGAGGGGTCTAGAATGTAGTTCCTCAAGTGTGATACATGGAATACATCATGTACTTAAGATAGATTTGGTGGGAGTGCTAGTCAATGGGCCACTACTCTGATGTGATAAAAGATCGAAAAATGGTCGATGTACCTTGGAATAAGAATTCCTTTCTTCCAAAATATAATAAATCTCTTCCTTGGTAATATGTGAAGGAATACCTTGTCTCTAACATCAAATTCTAGGTCTCGTTGATGATTGTCAGCATAGCTCTTTTGTCAACTCTGAGCAGCTTTAATGTTCCGATGGATGGTCTTAAACATTTACCCCATTTATTCGACCATTTTTGGACCTAGAAGTTTTTTCTCCACAACTTCATCCAAAAATGTCAGTTTTCTTCAACTGTTCCCATAAAGGGCTTCATAAAGAGACATTTGGATGTCTGAGTGTGAACTATTATTGTAAGAGAACTCAACTAGAGGAATATGTTGATCCCATCCTCCTTTGAAGTGCATTGAGCATGCTCTCAACATTTCCTCAAGTGTTTGGATAGTCCACTGAGATTGGCCATCAGTTTGAGGATGATAAGTTGTACTAAAGTTTATATCAGTATTCAGACAATTTTAGAGACACTTTATGAACTTAGAGGTGAATCTTAGATTTTGAACGGATACAATTGATAGTGGTACCACATTTAACCTTACCAATTCTTAGATGTATATCTATGATAGTTGATCTAATGAGAAATCCTCTCGAATTAAAATTAAGTGTGAAGTATTTGTAAGATGGTCCACAACAACCTAGATAGCATTTTTTCCTTTGGATGTCTTCAGAAGTCCGGTGACAAAGTTCTTGGTGATGTTCTCCCGTTTCCATGTTGGTATGGGTAATGGTTGCATAATCCCCATAGACTTTTTCATCTCAGCCTTCACTTCCTAACATACTAGGCACTTTGATGTATACTCAAATATCTCCTTCTCCATGTTATCCCACCAATATTTCTCTCAGATATCTTGATACATCTTTGTGTTTCCTAGGTGAATGGAGAAATTCAAACTATGTGCATCATCCGATATTTATTTCTTTAACTCTGGATTTGATGGAACACATAGTGTTGACCCAAATCCCACAATTACTTCTTCATTAACATTGAGCTCTGAGGATTTCCCTTTTCTGGTAGTTTCCAATTTCTTATGAATTCCCACATCATCTTTTTGAGCATCATTTAACCTTTCCAAAAGAGACTTGAGTAATCATTTGTGAAAGGATTTATGATGTTCGCTTCTTTATGATTCCCATGTTCATATTAATCAAATATAAGAAGAGTTGATCCTTTCCAAGTATAATCAATGATATAATCATGGAGTCCTTTCCACTTGTAGCATCTTCCACCTTGTTCCCTTTCCCAAGGTGGTGATGGATTGATCGGTCATAGTCTTTGATCATCTCTAACCGTCTTTGTTAGTGCATATTTGACACCTTATGTGTGAATATATACATGAGGCTCTTGTGATTCGTATATATTTATTACTTCTCCCCAAAGAGGATATGTCACCAAATTTTCAAAGAAAATATCACTACAGCTAACTCCACATCATGTGTTGGATGGTACTGATCATGAACTTTCAATTTCCCTGAAGCATAGGCAATGACTTTGTAATTTTTCATCAACACACAACCCAGGCCCTTCTTCGAAGAATCGCTGAATACCATGAAAAGTTGTCTAGTTGTGGGTAGTGTGAGAATGGGTGTAGTGATAAGCCTCCTTTCCAACTTTTTGAATCTCTCTTTGTATTCATCATTCCAAAAAATCTTGAATCTCTTCCGAGTTATCTTGGTCAGAGGTTTTGATGATCCTGATAAATTTCTCTCAAATCGGTAATAATATTCAGCTAACCCAAGTAAGCTACGAATATCCATCATAAATGTTGGCCACATCCATCTATCAATTTCATTTATCTTGGATAGATCCATAGATATCCCATTTTTTGTGATTATATGACCCAATAATGGGACTTTCTTCAAAAATAACTCACACTTGTTGTACTTTGCATAGAGCTTCTCCTTTCACAAGTTCTCTCGTACAGTGCTTAGATACTCCTCATATTCCTCCTTGGTTTTCGATTATATTATAATATCGTCTATAAATACTATCAAATATTTTTTGAGGTAACCTATGAAGACTCCATTCATCAATTCTATGAAGATTTTTGGAGCATTAGTGATTCTGAAAGGCATTACTATGAATTTATAGTGCCCGTACCCTGTACGAAAAGCAGTCTTGGGGATATCCTCCTTATTCACCCATATATGGTAATATCCCGACTACAGATCCACCTTGGAAAAGTATTTTGCTCTACATATCTGATCGAACAAGTCATCAATTCATGGTAGAAGATAATTTTTCTTTATCGTGATTTTTTTGAGCTCGCGATAATCACTGAAAAGATGCATTTACTCATCATTCTTCTTGACGAAGAGTACTGGTACACCCCATGGTGAAGCACTTGGGTGTATAAACCCTTTATCTAGATTCTTCTGTAGTTGTTTCTTTAGATCCCCAAGCTCCACAGCATACATTATATATAGATTCTTGGATATTAGCATTGCCCTAGGTATAAGATCAATCAAGAATTCAACGTCTCTTCTAGGAGAAAGACTAGGAAATTCCTCAGGAAGCAAGTTAGTGAATTCCCTCACAATAGGCATGTCTTCGAGGATGGTTCCTTCCTTAGACTCAATAACCTGATCAAGATACGCTTGCTCATAGGGTAGTAATATCTATGCTTTGGATTATGGTGCTAAATAAGATTCATCATCCTCCTTTCACTTATATAGAATCGAGGTTCGATTTTCCATATAGAGATTGATTTCCCTATCACAAAAATTTACGTTGTCACTATATAAGGAAAGTCAATTCATGCCAAGAATTGCATAAAATTATACCAGAGGGAGTATGAAGAGGTTCTCTAGGAAGTTCAACCCACAAATTGTGACAGTGGAAAAGTTATATTCACAGGATGCAATAAATGCCCCATTTTCTGTTCTCACTGACATCTCTACTTCCATGATTTTTTGTGGTGTTTCGATTGTTCTAATAAAATTTCAGGATACAAAAGAATGTGTAGAAACATAATAAAAAATATGTTTTCTATTCTTGAATTAATAACTTGCGTACATGTCACCACTTCGTTGTTAGGATTCACTTCAGTAGTAGTGATTCTCACCCTTTCTACCTTGGAGGTTGTTTTTTGCCTCTGAAAATCCTTATCTTAGGGAAATGGTTCGAAAATTTCCCAAGTTATTTGTAGTTCTATAAATGAAATATGTATTGAGGGTCGAATGGATCATTCCTCTCCACTGTTGTAGTAGCAGGTTTTTCTGTTTGAAAATAATTGTCCACGTGCCCTTCACTTCTAAAACTAAAGCATTTCCTCATCCCCTTTATGAAATTATCAGGGTGCTTCTTGGAAAGTGGGGTGGTGAAATTTTATAGCACCATTGTATTTATACATCAAAATTCCATAATTAAAGTCCACTTTCTACTTTATATCCCCCTGATACCCCTAAGATTCTTCAATCTCCATTTAGACTTTGAGGGCACATCGTACAATTTCCTCGTAGCTGTCAAAGTCATAGATCTCTAGGGATTTCTATAGGCTGAGTTTTATCCCACCAAAGAAGTGATCAAACTTTAATTTGAGGGTAACAACAAAGCCAGATGCATATCGTTCAAGCCTTGTGAAGTTTTCCTTGTACGCTCAGATGGATTTAATGTCTTTTTTCTAAAGGTAAAGGAAGTCCCTTTCCATCTTATCTCAGAGGGTGTGAGGAAAATATTTATCAAAGAAAATTTTCTAGAAATCCTTTCATTCCAATGCCTCAATTTATTCCTCAAGATTCTTATTTTTTATCAATGTCCACCATTTATCAGATTCACCCCCATATGATAATAATCTGGAAGAACCTTCTCTTGTTTATAACATTGAAGGATGTATAATATCTTCTCAATTGTGTTGATCAATTGTTCGGCGATTGAGGGATCAGATGATCCTTTGAAAGTAGCAGAAATTTTTCTCATGAAGCTATTGATTGCGGCTTGTTCTTTATTAGGGTGGTTAGATGTTCATCTTGACCGAAGTTTCTATTCAAAACATGAGTTTACTGAGAGAGAGTATCGTGACAAATTTTTCGATTCCTACTCCCATCATATTGGAGATCTCATTAGAACAGCCATCACAATGATCTTTGCAATAGTTGTTATCCAGATTCCTCCTATTAATGTACATTGTCTAGAATAAAAGGAAAGTTAGGGGTAATTATTTAAAATTATTAAACACATAAAGGGAAATCCAATGAAAAAAAGTGACAACTTACAAATTAAATTGATTTCTTTAACTTATGAATTTATAATCTTCAATCTACGTTATCCATGATCTAATTCCCAACATATATTCTTAGGGGAATTTTTTTTAATTATATTAACAATGGTTCATACTAAGATTATGAATTTACCAAATCATATCCCTTGAGAGTGTCGATACAATAGTGCAGCAAGGCCTATTATTGTGCACCAGTTCTCATTCGAGTCTAGCTCAAAGCGATGTTTTCAGGTTTTACCTCTATATACATCTGTGCCCGATCCACCTCTACCTGTTCGTATCTAGATAGGGATTTATTTTATTGATAAACCATTTACTCTATACTCACCAAAATTTAGGGATTATTTTCTTATACTCAGTATTATCCCTAAGGCTCTCACTATAGTTTTATAACCCTAATCCCAAAAATATCTAAACCTACACTTTAATACCAAATATAACAACCCTGCTCTTTATTACACACTTAAACATGATTTATTACATAAACTTAAACTTAATACAACCAAAAAGATCTGGAGTTCTAGTGTCCTTTGGGATTTGGAACATTATAGGAAAACTTAAAACATAAAATACAACATCTTTATAGAAAACTACTTTTACATGACCAAAATATTCCTTCATACTTAGCATTGCATGGGATAACCTGAGGACATCCTTAATAAAAGGGTGAGCTATAAATCCTAGTAAGGGAGTAAACAAGGAATAACATGAGAAAAAACAATACATGTTAGGAAATAGGAATATCAATGGATCATAAGATAAATATGAACATAAAGGCATGATATAGCATGATTATCATAACATGGAAATGTGGCAACAACAAACAACATGATATTAGAATTATCCAAGGCTCATTGCACATGGATTTGCATGAGTAAACCCTAATTTCACACAAATTATCATGATTAAACTCTCATTGTACATTTCAAATCATGATACTAAACATTACCCAATGCATTGGCGCACTGTCCGGGCATACCCTTCATAAACATTTCAATCTCATGCTTAAATGTACCACATAGATCATATAACATGGATTCATTCAAAATCATCATTTATTACACGATAAAAGAATTTGAAATACATAAATGTAAGTACCATTCAACAAGTATATGTGCATAAAGCTGAATAACCTTGATAGAGTAATGGTTATGGTATTCACTACATGATAATTTTGGCTTGGAAAATCGCGGTGCACGATTTTGGGAGGATAACGGCATCATATGGTAATTCATAAATTAGATTTATGAGAGAGAAAGAGGTATCAAATGATTCATACATGAAATATATAGTAAGTGTATCATGGAACATAATATCTCAAACATATTAAATCTAATTTAGATACATAATATAGAATAAATTCTTGAATGGAAATAAGAAAAGAGAAATCCATTACGAAATTTTAACATGGTAACGGGTGTACAAAGAAATAATTAATGGGAGAGAAAGGGGTCAATAATCATTAAAAAATAAGGAGGAAAGTATGGGGGAGATTTTAAATCATACGCCAACATTTTTAATTGAATATAAAATAGCATAACAACATAAATAAACATGGATAAAAATGAGAAAGCAAGGAAAGTAAGGATCCCTTACTTGAGTGTGTGACTTTAAAAGATTGAAGAGGGGTTTCTTGAGAGCTTGGGGAGCCTTTAGAGGATTATAGAGAGTGTAGGTCATATTAGGGACATGTTATAAAGATTATTAGTGATTATAATTGGGATCTTGGTTGTGTTTATATAGGAAATGATAGGGGAATTCTTTAATATTTCACAAACTTAGGTTTTGGAATCTATATAATTAAATATTAAAAAACAAAAACCTTACCATGGTTTTTTCCCAAGGATTTTTCCAAATATGAGTGGAAAAATTATTTTATAAGGAAAATGGCTGAAAATGTTAAAATATTTCCCTTGCTTATGTGGAGGTGAGTCACGCTCTCAAGGAAATGAATTTAAAATCATAAAATATATTATACATTTTGCAGGATTCACTAAGGATTTACAAAATAAGTAAAAAAATATAAAATAAAATTATTTTAATGTAAAAAACATATATTGGGCCGATAATACCCATTATAGTACTTATTACATAATTTTGGGGGCATTATGATGTCATGAAACACATATTTTATTTTCACGGTATTTAATTTTTACCCAAAAATTCGATTGTCTCAAAAAATTATGAAAAATTAATCTTTGGATAATTTCAACATCCTTATTCCAAAAATAATATTCATTTTATCTAAATAATTTTCTAAATATGTTAATTTTAACTTTTAAAATGAAAACTGATATTTATTAAAAATTCACAGGTTTTGACACAAATAGTTTTCAAACATTAATAAAATTTGAATTTGAATTCAGAAAAATTATATAATCATTTATTATTCATAAAATTAATTTGATAATAATATTTTATTAAAATATTAAATATTTAAGAAATTCATTAATTCCTTAAAATATACACTTTCTTTTTTTGTATAAAAATATAACTCTTATCAAACTGATTACCTAATCATTTACAGATAAGGAACTAATATAATCATTATTTATAAAAAAAATTATAATATTATTATTAAAAAAATTAGTTTAATATAACAATTTATATATTTCTAAAAAGTACCATTTTTACTCGAAAAATAAATTTATCAAATTCATCGTTTTTTAAGAAATACTATTCATATAAAGGAATTGATGGAATAAAACTTTTATTTATAAAAATGGATTACACAATAATTAATGAATACCTTATTACATAACCCCTTATAACACCCGCATAAAACCTAAGGGTAAGGTGTGTGATGATGACAGACTCTTGGGGTGGCACAGATAACATCACTCGGGTGGTAATCTCTATTAACTTGACCTTTTCCTATAGGTGATTCTATTCAAAATTAACATGTTGAAGCTTATATTGGGATTGTTCAAATGTGAAGCCCAGTGAGGCAACCTCCTTTTTGAGATCTGAAAAATGAGCCTTATATGGCCCGGGTCTACTGGAAGAGGCCATCCCCTCCTTTTTCTATGTCGAAAGGATTCTTTTTAAACCATATATTTATATCAGTCATGTGATCACTGTTCAATGGATATATTATCAATGGAAATCATACTAAACAGTCATTTAAACCCAATAATAAAAAAATGGGCATGTTTTTGCAATATTCATAAGACATTAAAACAAATGGAAATTTATTCATAAATGATTAGTTTGTCATAAAAATGGTGGAAACATTTATTAAAATACCTATCCAAATAGGGGAAGGGGTGGTAGTCATGGAAGATGCATTGTCCAATACACCAGGCATGAATGATGGTGAGAACAACGAATGCCTAATAGAAAATAACTTGAATCTAAAAGAAAATATGTATCTTCTTTGATTACTTGAGTAAAAAATGTCATATATCATTTCTCATGTGGTGAATAGGGTTCCTGTGGAAATTAAAAATTTCATAGCATGTAACCTCAAGTAACATGCCCTGTATAGTCATCAATGGTGGTTAGGGTTTACATGTTGAGTAAAACATCACATGATGTGTGGTTGAGTTTCATATGTCATGTAATTCAAAACTAAAAACATAAACATGTACCTGAGTACATGCTTGGATATCCCCATGACCCAAAAGTCATATGGTCTAGTGTACACACCATGTATAATGGTGGCTTGACTTGGGATCCCATGGCAGCACTCTCTTGCATAGCTTGTAACTCAAACACATCATTTACTTTACTAAGAACATTGTGTAGGTTGAATCCACATTATTGAATAGTGAGAGTACATGATCAGCTATCACTAGAGGCTCACACATCATGTTCAAGGAAGTAAATTCCATGTATTGTCCTATTTTTAGGTGTTTGTGAATTGTAATACCCGGATTTTAAAATAAGATGCATGAATAGTCCATTATAATCATTTTCTTATGAGGAATGTGATAGTTGATATCACTTCCTCATCCAAGGATTTTTTTTTAGAGTGTATTTAAATTAGATGATTTTCTTTATCATTGTAGTGATGATGATAGGGGTGGGTGTGAAAATTGGAGAAAATACAGGGTTGGTAACCCATGTGGTGACATACCAATTCTAAGGTATGGTTCCTCCATACACTTAGTAGAGTAAGTAACCCCCTTTTGTGATGGGGTGTTGGTCCTCTTCATATAGAGTAGGTAACCCTCTCAGCTGATGAAATTTTTTTATGATGTGGCTTTGTTCCTCCTATCATGATCAGTCTTACACTGGTACCCCTCCTAGGAAGTTAGGTAATATAGTTATTACCCCAAATCCCCCCTCCAATATTCCATGGGTTGGTGAATACCACTGAGGGTATATAATTCATAAAAATGGGAGGCATGACCATCAAAATAAAATCCAAGATAAGAGATAAGATCCACCTATAAACTCCATCACATAATAAATAGATATACAATCCTAATAAATTAATATAATTTCATACAATGTAGAAGGAAATGAAAACAAACCATAATCCATGCCTAGAAGGAAGCCACTGACATAAGCAGGTCCTAAACAACCACTAGAAGTTAATAACATCTAGAAAAATCACCAACCAACTCATACAAACCTGAAAAAAAATTATTTATATATAGGAGTGATCATACAAGTATAATCAGTAGTATATTCCCTAAACACTCTCCTGAAAATGTGAAATAGGTATACTAAATACTAGAAAATTATTAGTGCAGTCAACTCATTACATAAATAGGTAAAAATATATCCCATCCTCACTATAGTTCTCCCACTAGGTAATGTATAGAAATAAGTAATATAATATCAAAAGAGTATATATAATAAAGGTAAACCATATCCAATTTCCCAATGAATAGTTCACCATCACCCCAATGTCTTACATTTTGGTGCTCTCATACCCTTGAAAAGGCATCTTTTCCATCCAGGAAACCATATCACAGCCACACCATCACTTCATTCAACACCACATGAAAACAAATCTCATCCATGTCCATAACCATATAGTATGTCTGGAAGTTGTCACAGCTCATGTGTTATACACTATACCTCAGCCCACCTTTAGTAAACATAGTCACTACAGCTAGAATAAATATACATACTATAACCTCAAACTGTTAAATCATGAACATATATATATAATAATAATAAGATCTATCATAGTGCATATGAGAACATACCCTATACCTTAATATATTACAACTTGGATATACCAACATACTATTCTACATTTGGAAGAGAGGTTAAGGTGAAATGTTAGTTAGTAATTTGTATCCTCTATATCCTATATGTTGTTAAAAATACTTAGAAACCAAGTCCATATGGGCATTAACAGACTTATCGACTTGGATGGTAGCGCATGTGAAATAATAAAACATAAAGAATATAGCACACATCTATTCCAAGGAAAACTTTACTGCCCTAGAATCAATTTATAGATAAATTCCCTCATGTAAAATAGATTTTCATCTCTATGACAAGAATGTTAATTCTCAATTTAACACACAAGAAGAAAATTTTATCATTATGAACCATCTGGTGATTTATAAAATAACATTTTCTTTATATAATCCATTCATTGAATCCATTTATCATATACCCCTTCCATAGATAACCCAATTCACATCGACTAATTCATAGTCATTTCCATTCCATAATCCAAGTATCCTTTGACTCAAGGAAACCCATCTTATGAAGACATGATTCCTGAAGGAATAACCAACTACATTAGATAGGAAAGTCGATATAAAAAAACTACAAAATCCCAAGTCTCAACTCATACCAACCAACCAAACAACTGCCCCAACATAACCATCTATAAATAAAAAATCCAAGCTCTGAACTTGTGTCCTCTATCCTAACATCATCCATATTGAACTACTTCCACAACCAAATAATCCATATTATCCCCGCATGATATCCTAACAATACCAAGATCCTTGATAATTCAGAGTAAGGTATCTTACATCTTAAGGAATAAACATGGAAGAGAAATGTATTTTTAGCACAACAAACATAGGGAGAAACTAATTCATCAAAATAAGAAAACAAGTTTAGAAAATATGTCATAACAGTAAGGTTGGGCTCACAATATCCCCAAACATTTAATTTCAATAATTTTTTTTACATTAACATTTTGAATTAACCAATTAATTATAATAAATTTTAGCAATAAGAAAACTAATATTTAGCAAGTATCAATAGTTACAACCACAAATAAATATCCTCAAGAAACACTTCCTTGTTCAACCATTTTTTAGAGAGAATGGTAAAGTGAATTCATGGGTCTAATTCATTATTCGCCTAGTTTTAATGGTTTTATGATGTTTATCTAATTTAAGTAAGTCAATCATGATAAGGAACAATAATTATCACATTAATCAAATAGAAAACTATCTATAAAATTTCAATAGGAATCAACATGACATAGAAAAACTGAATGTGCTCACAACACCCCTCCAATTCATTTTTATTTCCAATTATTATCTTTATTGAGGTAAATTTTTTCATTACCCAAAAAGCCTTAGGCATTATAATTTTACATAGAAACACAAGAACAAGAAGAATTTTTTAATCCCCTACATTGATATAAAGCTTTCGACAATCACAGAATGATAATGGTTAGAATTTAATGAGATATCTAAAAAACACTCCCACAAGGAAATAATGATCCCAAATGATATCATCCCACCATGAATCTATAATAATAAACAAATAAGAACAAAATGAAATGAAGTAAAACAAATTTTTCATAGAATGGAATGAGAAAAATGCAGAGAGAAAGAATCATGGAGAAAAAGGAAACTCACATTAGATCACCCATGAATCAATATCTAGAATAGGAGGACTAAATTCAAGAAAAGGGGGCTGAATATTCTTTAAAATATCTTCTATATTTTCCAAGGGTTCTAAATAAGTGAGCGGAAAAAATAATAATTCCATAGGTTTTCTAAATTTATACAGATTGGATAAAACATATGACCATGGAACAATGCCCCTAGACACACCAAAATGGTTTGGATTTCCATCAATACTATAGTTCATAAGGGGTGTCCATGCCATAATGGTATCAGTCAAAACACCCTCTGAAAACCATGTTGAAAATTCCTTGTATCTTCCTCTTTAAAAAATTTAATCAAGCCCCCGATCCTAAAAACTCAAGGTAAGTTAGTTATGTAACCTAGGCATAACACTGTAGTGGTCCTGAATTCAGAAGATCCTAGGAATTAAACCTCTAAGCTCTAGGATTAACCCAAGGAACCACACTATATTAAACCCTAAATCAATAAAGCTTCAAAACCAGCCACATGAGGCTCCATGCTGTGAAATCCAGGGATATGTCATAGGTTCCATTCTTAGAAATTAAAAAAAACTCCCAAAAATAATGACATGTCATATTAAAACACACTATGCCAAAATTCACATCCTACATCTAAAATTCCAACTCTAGTTTTACTTATGATCCTCCATATTCTCATGGAAACATCCAATCTCTTAAAAACACAAAGGATGGGCTTTGAAAAAAATGTCCACTTGCATTAGATACCTATCAAAAAATTCTCATCTACACAAATTTAAATAAAACCTGGGAAGGTAATAGAGGAGAAAAAACAACCACTCCATGAGATACTTTTTAGGGATATCACAACAAAAGATTGTAACCAACTCAACATATGAAAATAGAGAATAAGAATGCAACACCATACATCTCATAAATCTATCAAATTTTATACACATCATCTCAAAAATATAAAAAAACAAACAAGTTAAGATACTAAGTAAGTATATAGTGCTCTCATTCCCAAGTTCATACTTCTAAGACACCATGTCACTATAGGAAACAAACTAAGGGAATAGCATTCCCATATAATATCTTCTTATGATGGTCCTAAATCTCAATAGTTTTTTCCTTGAAGTCTGCATCATCCTCAATATCCAACTCACCCCCAATAAATGGAATAGGATTCATCATAAAGATACTGATGAATCTGTGACATATAAAAGACATCAAATATTTAGTCTATATATGGGGTAAGAACTAACTAATATGACACATCTCTAATAAGCTCCAATGCCTTAGGGTCTAACAAAACATGGAGAAATATTACTCCTATGACCAAATATCCCCTACCCATGACAAGTTTATACCATTAAGAACACATTATCTCTAATATGAAACACTACAAGCCTTCAACTATGATTAATAAAGGAATTATAACAATATTGAGTTTCCTTCATTCACTCACAAATCCCATGTACCTTCTATATCATGCTCTACACCAATTCTAGTAAACAAAATAACCAAATCTCTAACCTGAATCCAATACAACATATATCTACAAGGTTTTCTATACAATACTTTAAATAGGACCATACGAATGGTATAGTGATGGTTTTTTTTTGTAAAAGAACTCCACCAAGGGTAAGTTCATCCCCTGCAAACCTCTAAAATCTAGAACTCGTGTTTGAAAAATGTATTCTGAAGTCTGGATGGTCTTCCCTTTATGAAAATTCATCTTTAGATAAAAATTAGTGTTCCCAAACTGTGTTAGAGAACTCTTTACACTCTGGAGTTTAAATAGGAATCACAATCATAGATGATCTTCCTTAAACATTGTGGAGCTTCAACACCTCATCTAAATTTTGGATTGATAAAACATCAATTACACTTTACTTTTTAATGGGGAAGAAGTGAGTTTACTTTATTAAATGGTTTATGATCACCCATATAGAATCATATCAACCCTTAGCTCAAGAAATATCAGTGAAGAATTCAATTGAGATTTCCTACCAATCCCACTGGGGAATATAAAGTGGATAAAGAAAACCACCTAGAACACAACACTTAGCCTTCACATTCTTGCATACTATACATTGTGACACAAACTTAGAAACTGATCTCTACATTCTAGATCACCAAAACAGACCCCTCCATGCTTGATACATCTTATTTACACCTAAATTCATTATTAAGGGTAAACTATATAACTCATATAGAACCAACTCATGAATCACTGAAGGGATGAAGATCCTACCCTAAAATAACAATTGATGCTAATCATCCCCAAACCATCCCTTAAATTAATCACCATAAACAAATTGATCACACTAAACCTCTACCTCATAATCTCCTAGTTTGGACTTCTCTACCTTAAAAACCCAAGATCACTACATAATCATATGATAGAGAAACACTATAATATTAACTATATCTATATCAAGTTAAATCATGTAAATCTCCTCCATTGGCCTCCAAGCATAACCAAACTCATAAACAACACCACCACACAACTTCTTACTCAGTGCATCATCCACAACATTTATATTCCCTTGTGTATAAAAAACCTAGAAGTCATAATCTTGTAATAATATTATCCATTGTCACTGATAAAAATTCAAGTCATTTTGGGAGAAGATATACCTTAGGATCTTATGATCTGTAAAGATATAAAAACTCTCCCTAATGAGGTAATGTCACTAAACATCAAATAAAAACAACCACAACAAGATTAAGATCATCGGTATCATATTTATGCTCATGAGGCTATAACTATAGAGACCCATAAGAGATAATTATTTTATGATACTTAATAATGAAACCAAATCCAATATGTGAATCCCCATAATAAACCTTAAACACAACTCTTTCCTCAAGAAAAAAAATAAGAACATTGACAATATTCTCTTTTAAATACTCAAAAAATTTCTAGCACAGGTCAACCCACACAAATCTAGATACTTTTTGGTAAAAACTATCAAAAGAGTAACAATACAAGATAATTCAAGTATAAACATCTAATGATAGCCTAAAATAATGAAGAATCCCTGCACCTCTACAAATTTATTGGGGGATACCCTAGAAAAAACTACCTCAGTCTTCAAAGTATCATTTCCAAATTTATGATGAGACACAAAATTATCCAATAAATTAACCTCTAATGTATAAAACATAAAATTCAAAATCTTATTAAATAGATTATTATGTTCATTAAATCCCAAAATCACTCATATATACTTTTCATGCTTCTCCTCGGGCTTAGAATACACAAGGATTTCATCAAAGAATACTACCACAAACTGGCCCATGAACTCGTGAGAGATGGAGTTCATAAGTCCCATGAACATGGTGGGTGTGTTCATGACACTAAAAGGAATTATCATGAACTTTTAGTGCCTACAATAACATATAAAGGATGTATTTGGAATATCCTCATACCTCACTAACATTTGATGATATCATAACTGAAAATTGATCTTTGAGAACCATATTGATCCCTTAAGATGATCAAAAATATCATTAATATGTGGAAGAGGATAGTGGTTCGTCATTGTCACCCAGATCAGGTAATGATAATCTATACATAGATTCATACTTTTATTCACCTTTTTTAAAAAAAAACTAGAGTTCCCTAAGGTGACAAACTCAGCTGAATAAATCCTCTCTTCATAAAATCATCAATCTAAATATGAAACTCCTAAAACTTAGAAGTCATAGTCATATATGGTGACATCAATGTTAATGCTACACCCAGCTTTAAATATATCCCAAAATTTATCTCTCATTAAGGAGGTAACTTTATAACCTATTCTCTAAATACATCAAGGTATCCTTCCACAACCTTGGGAAACACCATCTGATGAGCCTCCATTAAACTTAACACCATTTTAGTCATAAAAATATATATGGATTCAACACACCTCTAGAAAATTCAAGGGTCTCTCTCTCTCCAAAAAACAAGGAACTCTATCTGTTAGAATCATAGAATATAAATTGCCTCTTGAAGCATTCAGTAATAGTCTACATTGAATGCAGTCAGTCCATTCTGAGGATGATTTCATATGGTTGTATCCATAAACATTAGAAATTTCAACAATATTAATGCTTACCTAATAACAACTCACAATATCTAAACACATCACATTTTCTACCTAGACCCCCCCCCCACCCCACCCCACCAATATAGTCAATTCCAAGGGAATTTTAATTCTCTCTATCATAGGTCCTAGAGCATATACTTGGGAGTGTTAAATAAAGGAATTTATATCTT
This sequence comes from Viscum album, assembly GCA_963277665.1. NCBI lineage: Eukaryota > Viridiplantae > Streptophyta > Magnoliopsida > Santalales > Viscaceae > Viscum > Viscum album. The sequence goes on from OY728159.1 coordinate 238,637,886, forward strand.
CTGAATCAAAAAATATATACACCTAGGTAGAATATAATAATCTAATATATCACCCAATGTACAGCTTTATCAGTGATGGAAACTATCAAAAATGAATATAACGACATCTAAATCCATGACCACTTTTCCCATGAAGGATACCACCTCAATGGTCAAATTTTTCTTATTTTCCCTTGGGGTGAGGTGAATCAGGGCACTATACCGTTCCCACTATTTCCCCTCTCTGCTTGTCATAAACTAAATAAATCTATTGGTATTTCTTCCTAAAATGATACTGGTACAATGGATGATATTGAAGAGTTCCTTTAGCCCCTTGATGACTATTGAGGAAGGCTGGACACTTTATATTCTGATGTCCATGGCCTCCACATGAAAAACAAACCATGTTCGATCCTTCAATAAAGGATATAGAACTTCTAGATCTTGTGAAATAGGATGAAGAAGGATATAAATAAATCCCAAATGTCTAAAATCCCATCTAAATAGGTAAATGATAATCTTTTTCCATAAATATTCTCTATGGAAAATGATATAGACTCCCATCCCATGATTATCTGGTCATATCAATCATCCTCCTGACGACCTCCACCTTCACCAACACCTCAAGATATGTCGGTAACATGAACAAGGTGACCTATAAATATATATATGGACACAAATCCTCCTCAAAATTTTTTTTCCTAGCCTCCAAATATATAAAAAGGTACTAAGAATAATGGATTTGGTTCTTATACCATATATTAAACTCTCACACACTGAAATCTCTCTCATAGAGAGTAAGGATCTCTTACCGACTAGCCACCTTTTCGGTTGATGAATGGAACTCATTTTAGAAATAATCACAAAACTTACTCCATGAAATACCTAACTCCTTATAATCACCATGGAATAAAATACTATTTTTTTCTCCTCCACGTAGCATAGTAACATCCAATAGAACCCACTTCTCCCTACGAATATGGATCAAACTGAAGCCAATCCCTACCTCCTCCAACCAAGCTTTAGTCTCCAAATCTAAAATAGATATATTATACTTTTATAGAATCGAGTGCTAAATTTATAAAAGTGTATCCATTCAACCATCACCATCATCATCTTCAAATCTATAGTGATTTGTTGACTCATCCTGCTGAACATCATCTTTATAAACCTCGCGAGGACATCCACTATGAGTTATAACTGTAAAATAGAAAACTGTTAAGGGATTCTAAAATTGGTTTATGGATATTTAACATTATTTAATTAATATTCAAACTAATTCCTATTTTATAACTAATTAAATCAAAGACATATAAAATCATGATGCATGATCCTTACTTAGATCTTCACCCAGAAAGTAGCATCACTTCACTTAGTATGTTCAGTAAACTTAAGTTCCTTATGTTGGATCACATGGGGCCCAAAAACCTCATTTCCTGGCCACTATCCCTTGCTTAAATCACATGATAATTTTATCTTACATTATTTCCTTACCATACAATGAAATCCTTATGAATTCATACCTCCAAACTATATCCTATCTATCAACCAAAAAAGTTTTGATACCACTCTATCCTGACGATCCCCCTACCCGCCACTGGTATACCTCCTAGGTTGGTAGTGAAAAAAGGGATGACCCTTGAAACCCACCTCTAATATACCATGTGTTAGAAACTGGAATCAAGGTTATAAAACTCATAAAAATTGGATTCATTATCCTCAATATAAAATTTAGGATAAGACATAATGTCACGAACCAACCCAAATCACCCTTGAACTGTACACTTAATTTGTCCCATGATAAGACCCAAAGGGAATTCTAAAATCCACACAGACTGTAAAAAAGAACTTGGGCACCAAGAATTACCTTTGGGAATGATTTTTCTTCTAATAAACTAAAATATCAACCAATGTAATATATAAAATAAAGACAAAATTTCAATACAAAGTCAGACAACAAGAGACAAATAGTAAAAGGCAAATGAAAGTGACAAATCCCAAACAGATGAACCAAAGTATTTGAGACCGACAACAAGCCATCTCTATGTCATATGAGATCCAACATCACACCATGTCACTACTAAACTCCCACACACGGCTAACATGGATACCCACTGCCTCCATGCATTGCCCTTCCTTTACCAGCGTTAAATATAACAACTACACACAGCAAAAGGTATGTGTAGGGTGTGATCAAAACAAACCTAGTAAGATACCACAAACTATTTGATAAGAATAATTTATAGAATAAACCAATTATTATCATTAAGATAAAAACAAAGCATGAAATATAGCTTTACAAAGTGTTTAATGAAACCTGTAAATCCACCCATTTTAGAATAGTTTATAAAGAATGAATAAACAAACCATTTTCAAGGAATATATAAATAAACCATTTCAAAATGAAGAAACATGGAAACTAATTCCTAGGGTACATTAGGTCTGTGTTATCTAGGATCCTCACACCTTAGTTATAAAATGACTAAGTGTGCGTATATCCCAAAAAAATAGGCCTAGGAATAAGGGAAACACCCTGACAAGTGAACCTCTATCATAAAAAAGTTCATTTAGAGTTTTAGTGTAACTCCATCCTAGGTATCATCAAACCATACTAGTGTTCCTATATCATTATATCTCCCTCCTAAGTACCATAGTTTCCCATGATTAGCCCAAAATTAGAGGCTTTCAATTTCACAAACATCCCACACTTAGAATATTCCAATTCCATAAGCATCCCACACATAGAGTATTTTAGTTTCACATTTCAAATAATTTTAGGGTATATCATGCATCAATACTCAATCTACCCAAATTCACTAAAAAACATTCTTTAAAATCCATTTTTCATCCACAATACCAAATTTATAATAAATCATGCTTTGAAATACATTTTTGTCAACAATACCAAATTAAAAACAAAACATTATTTCAAATTAATTTTATAAATTAATCAAAAACTATAACATTTCAAGAATAATAAGTCATTCTATTAAAAAATTTAAAAAACCAATTAAAAATGAAAAATTAGGAATAGTTTATAAGAAAAATTATTTTCATGAAACCACCTACCTCAAACACTGTGTATACCCAACAACTAAAAAGGATCCACAATACAAAGAAAAAGGGGGATATTAGGTAGCAAGAGAAGACCCTAAACCATAAAAACTACATTAATAAACTCATATTAAATAAACTCTATATCAATAGAGATAATAGAAACCAATTACCATGAAAATCTTTAAAAAATCAAAAAAAGATATAGGTAGATTTGGTCTCTAATTTCCTTTCTCATAATGAATTTATAAGAAAACTCATTATATCAAGACACCACACATATATATAGATATAACATCATTAATATATGGTTTATTTCAAGAATAATAGAGTAGATCTATAAAATGATAAAGACTAATGAATAATGGTCTCATACCTTGAGTTTCTTAGAACCAACACCAATAAATCAATCAAAATCGGTCTATAGAATGGTTGGGATCTCCAAAATATCTAATAAGAATACCCAAGTTCAATATTATAATCTCTAAAATAAATAATAGGGTCAATAAAAGGCATATTTGGTTCAAAAAAACTATATTAATTAATTCTTATTGCATAGTTTGGAAGAAAGGTTTGGAAAACCATACCCCAACTATTCACCTATTTTTTTAGAGTAAAGAAATTTCATGGTTTGGTTTTCTTGGTTTGACTAACCATGTGCCAACCATATGAAAAAACATTATCCCAAACTACCACAGGCCACACGATTTCCCCGTAATGTCACACAGTTTGGTCTAATTGTGCACCAATTGTTCCCATGCACAGAAAAATATAAAATTTTACAAAAATCACCCTGAATGACCTGAGAATGGTTAAAATCAAAATATGGTAAAAAAATAATATAAGTATCAGAAAGTTACATCAATGTGTGACAATTCTCCACACCATATTAATTTTTTCCAATAGAATGTCTCAAAGATAATGGTTGATCAAGTGAGAGAAGAAACTCACCACTCAAGGAAAAAGGCAACATAGACCACACTTCCAAACCCAACACCAAAACCCAAGTAACCCTAAACATGAAACTAATCATTCAAAATTAAATATAAAAAAATAATCCACTTAAAAAAACTAAAAACCAACTAGGAACTCTTCAAAAAGACCACCAATTGAAGAACCCATTTACAAAACTCAAAACAATCAAATGCTTATTTCAACAATTCCCTAAAAACTATAATGTCTACAAAACACTAATTTTATTAATTGAAATAAACTTTACCATTTTAAATAAATTTGATAAATCAACACAATTTTATAAGTACTCTTTCAAAGCTTTATATATTTTCCTTTAATTCACCACATAACCTAAATGAGATCCATTTCTATTAAAGAAAAACTTCAAATAATTATTCAATATATTTTGTTTCATGTTCCACTTGAAATGACAAGTAAAACATTTCAAAAACTAATTTGAAACCCTCTAACATCTTTCAAATACTCAATATAATTTTCAAAAATCTAATTGGGAAATTTAACAAATGATTGGTGAGTACTATTAAATAAAATATTTTTTGTACAGTAATTTAAAACGTGAATACTCATTGATTACAATGAAAAGCATAATAAAATCTCAAAAATAATATCAATTTGATCATATCTATTTTGGATTTTCAAATTTTCATTTGAAAATTAGTTTAAAAACACAAAATTCCCTCTTCAATGTTATTTTAAAAATTTGTATACACAGTTTGTTTTCAATTTATCCTAGAAATTCCCATCATTAATTTCAAATTATAATTTAAAATTTATTTTACATTTTTATATGTCCATCATTTTAAACCATTCTAAAATAAAATTATTTTTATTTCTTTAAAATCACTTTATAAAAGCTAATTTTTTATTTTCCAATAATGGATGAATATTTCAACACAAACCTTCAATATTTAGTTTAAAAAAAATTAATTTTATAGATTCACAGATGACATTTTAAATCCAATTCCAAGTGTAAAACAACTTTATAAATTTCAAGAACCAAAATAATAATTTTTTTAAAACAACACATTTCATCCTAGAAACTTCAACTTGAGATCACTTAGACGCCCCATAGAGGTGAAACCACCAGTATACACACTCTACCATGGTGAAATCAGAAAATACTCACTCTTACTCTCACCCTCTGAGGTTTAGTAAAAAACCAAAGAGAACCCACCAGATCACAGGAGGAAAAATTTAGATAAAAACAAATAACTATCTTTCGAAAAAACAGTTGTACTTGATTAAAAAACAATAAGGAATGTGAAAGTTTAAAGGAAACTAGGATTCAATTCAGGGTCCACTAAAACGCACTTATCATTACTTTAGAGAGATAAGATTTAACTCTTTAATGTGAGAGACTCACTAATGATGGTCTCCCCACCATTTTATAACTATAAAAAACCCTTGACTCTACACAAATCGTTAGCCACTCACAAAGAAATGACCAAGGAACAAACTTAACAGGGATGAAAATGAATCCAAATAGGTTTCACTAACTGATCATCCTTCATATCTAGATGATGGTTCCTTAATCACTTCATCAAAACATAACTCAATAAATCCTTAGATTCCAAACCTAATAACTCTAAGACATCACATTGGAACTTAATATTGGTAAAGATTACTACCTAAATCATAGAATATCATATATATCACAAAATAGAATAGAGAAAAACCTATAGACATTACTCAAATGGAACCATTCCTCAATAGGAAATACATAGTCTAAACATGGGTCAAGTGAGGGTAACCCAATACTATGCTTCAGAATAAGAGCAGACAGTGATTCAAATAGAACATCATAGTTAAACCAAAAATGACTCAAGGTTTCCCCAACACCAACCCAAAAATTCCTATATATAATCAATAAAAATAAATGGAATATTATAAATCCTAACTTGTGCAGAATGAGGAACACAACAATAATTGAGTCTTGAGCATCACCAATCCAAACAAATTCCATAGGGAATAACCAAAGGAATATTTAAGAAAATGCTTCGCACATAGATCACCTCCGAGGTCTTAACATCCCATGAAATTTCTTCCTTGATCCCAAAATGAAATAAAAAACTCTACAAAGAACCAAAGTACAACTAATGAAGATATCACACCGGGACTCACTTCTAGGGATTGATATTCCTCTATCTATATAGAATTTTCCATGGAATAATCAATACATAATCGCATAGAAATCCAAACAATCCAAGAAAAAATAAGAAGCTAATAAAACATGAAAATTCATGTTTAGATAAAAAATAGAGAAAATATTTAACAAAATATAAGTATATAAGTATTTCCACCAAACTTATACTCTTCAAACATAACTTTTGAAAATCGAAAAACTCAAGATAATATTAATATCACACAAAGGTTTGTATAAAATGGATTATTACATAACCAAATAGAATCCATCCATAACACTTAAAATCACAAAAAAAATATCATAATAATTCCAAGATAACCAAAATAAAACTCCCTAATCAAAAGATCAATAGGGGAGACAAACTGCATCAAAAGAAAAACTCAAATGGAATGCACACTAACTCTAGAAATAACTACTGAAAAAATTGTGTCTTGAAAACCTTCCAAGAGTGGCCCTTTGTGACATATACTGAAGAAAATAGGAGGATTTATTTTTTGAAATTATCAAATGAAATACTCATTCTAGGAAAAAGGAGTAAGAACTTTGTGCTTTGAGACTAGAGAAGTTGGAATATTCATCCTAAGAAAATCTTGATCAATCAAAGTGTTTATAAAGTTTAAACATATGTGTACTCCAGAAACTAAAAATATGATCACCATCAAAACAAACCTCAATACATAGAACCCGTAAGAAAAAACATAAATTTACATGCAATTTTGAAGCACAATTTAAAAAAACCTCAAATCCAACATTTTCAAAATTATTAAAAAATCCAATAATTATAATCTTTATTTATTTGAATAAAATAAATAAATATACCTCTTTCGACCAATATGATTTTATTAAAACTATTTTTAGAAATAACTTTCATTCATTACACAAATTTTTCAACAAATATTTTTAGAAAAAATTATTTCAAATGAAAAGGAGCCCTCATTTTATATGCAACCATTTTAAATGTTTTTTCATTTTTAGTAAAATAATTATAGTCTTCAAATAGTTTAAATCCATCTATCTGAAAAGCACTTCTCACATAAACCCCTTTTGAAGGTTTTAATAAAATTTTATAAACATAACTTGAAAAGCTTGAAAATAATCCAAACTATCCATTTTTTGAAAGGTATTAATGAAATTTCCAAAAACCAGTCATCATTTTAAATTCAAAAATTATTAAACACATTTCCAAAACAAAATAACATTTTTGAAGTATTCTAAATTCTTCCATAAAAATTGGTGACCTTTTTAAAAATAATTTTCAAACCTTCACCTTTAAAATTTACATTTAAAATTAACTTTAACATCATGAACACTCTTAAATAACCACAATCCAAACATAAAGAAAAAGGAAATGGGTCAAATTACATATTAAAAGGTAGATATTTCAAGATTAAGTAAACTCATGAATACATAAGGATTAACCACACAGCCTAGAAAACTATATGATGACCATAAAATATTATATAAAATTCACCTGGGTAACATATTCTGCACATGGTCTTCCAAACCCTATAAAAATCACTAATTACAAAAAATTAAAGGCTAAAATTATTAAAATAACCATGAACTAGACTCGATAAAATCATCCCAAATAATCCTAAAAACTCTAGTCTCATTAAAAAAGGTGTGGATTTTGATTTACCTCTAGAGTTCTAAGGATCCATGCTCTGATCTACCAGACTTCCCCAAGTAACAAGACAATCCTCCTTTGAAACCATTTTTTTCTGAACTAACTTGGGTCATCCATGAACTGGATATCAGAGTTGGCCCATGGAAAGGCTTGAAGGGTATCCTAATTCCCACAGGATGTTGATAAGAACTTGGGAAATAGGAGATACCTTGGAAAATTATTTTTCCCAAAGGAAACAAAAATATCAAATGATGGAATATATAAACTAAAGAAAACATTCCAATATAAATCCAAACAATAAAAGACAAATAGTAAAAGGAAAATACAACAGCCAAATCCCAAACAGATGAACCAAAGTAGCTGAAACCAAAAACAACCCATTTCCAAGTGATATGAGGGCCAACATCCCACCATGTCACTACCAAACTCCCACACCCTATTAACATGGATACCCTCCACCTTCGTATAAAACCTTTAATTTACCTCCTTTAGATAAAACAAGATCTACACACACCCAAAGGTATGTTCCAAGTGTGAGAAAAGCATCCTCGGTATGATCCCACCAATTGTTTCATAATAATACCTTATAAAATAAACCAATTATACTCATTTAAAGAAAAAAGGAATGAAATATAGATTTAAAAAAATAATGATACATGGAAATCCACCCTTTTCTAATAGTTTATAATGCATGCATAAACAACATTTTTTCGAAGCACCTACAAATAAACTATTTTAAAATACAAAAACAGGGAAACTTATTCATATGGTATATTAGGTATAGGTTAGCTAGTATCTTCACACTTTGGTGATAAAATGACTAATTGTGTTCATATCTATAGAAAATGGGCCTAGGTAGGAGATAAAAAAATGATAATTGAACCCGCTTTCATAAAAAAAATTAATTTGTGTTGTGTTTTAAATACATTATAGGAATTCAGAAATCATTCTAGTGGGCTTGTCTTATTTTATCCCCCTCATAAATGCCTCAAGTTCCCATGTGACATAGCCCAAACTTGGAGGATTTCAATTTAAAAAACTATAAAAATTTAAATTATTTCAATTTCATAAGTATCCCATACTTGTAGGATTCTATTTTTCACATTTTCAAATCATTTTTGGGAATATCACATATCAATAACCAATATGTACACGTTAACCATAAAAGATGATTTAAAATTCATTTTACATCATCAGTACCAAATTTACAATAAAATATTCTTTGAAATACATTTTCATTAACAATAATAGATTCAAAACAAAACACACTTTGAAATCCATTATACAATTGAAGCCTAAACTATCACATTTCAAGAATCAAAATTAATTCAATTAAAAATTTTAACCCCCCCCCCCCCCACAATTTAAAATGAGTAAGCAAGTGAGGTTTATAAAATAAATTATTTTATTGAAACCACCAACCACAAACATTTGGTATACACTATTCGGTCAGAATAGCTATGACGATGACACAAGAGGGGGTGAATTGTATCCTTTTAAAAAATTTACGATTATGTATCTTAATAGTAAGAGACGATAGAGCGAAGCTTCTGTATAAAATAATAAGTATTAGATAAAAGTAGAGAAATAGAACATGACTATTTATAGTGGTTCGGAGAATAAATATCCCCTAGTCCACTCCACTAATCACCTACTCTGAAGGCTTGGTGAATTTCACTAGTAAGGTCCTACTATCATAAGACCAATCCACAACTGAGTGTAGGAAGTTTTCACCCTCACAAATAAGTCTTAAAAATAGATCCTTATGGTTATTTTAAAAGGAAACAAAATATCCACATCTTTGCATGAGAAGCTGACACTCCACCACCATTGAAACAAAGCAGCCGATACTCAAAACAATCAATATAGATTGATTTGATAAAAAAGTTTAAGCATAAAAATTGTAGCAGAACATAACTTACAGAAGATGGATCTTTTACTTCAGAAGAAAAATAATCTTTTAAATATGTATCAAAAGATATGGTTGCATAAAAATATATTTGATTTTAAGAATATAAACAAAAACATAACATTATGCTTCCAAGATTTAACATTTATATATCTAAAATATAGTCCTTGTTTTTGAGATGCTTGATCGTTGTAGCACTGTAAATTAATTTTCACAAGAAAACTTGAAGAATAGAAATTATCAACATATTTGAGAGAGATCAACTCATCTGATATAGAAAGATATATAATGATATATCTTGTAGCAAGATTCCAAATTTTTAAAATATGACTAATAATATAAGAGGATTAAAATTAAAAAATATAGCTCAGAATAGTCATAACTTCCTTTAAGAATGGGAGAGAAAATATCTATTTAATATGGAACTTTAAAACAATTATAACGAACTTTGAATTGGTCTAAATCTAGATTTAAATTGCCTAGATATTTTGCAAAGACTGCGGCAGAAAACTGCGAAAAAAACAATAAATTCAAATTTCTAGCGTTGAACAGGAAAACATAAGGTCCCTTCATAAAACAACAAAACTACAAATGTAGGGTTCAAATATGTAACATAGGGACAATGATCCATACATTCATCCTTGTCAGCATAAAATTCTGAATTTAGCATTGATTATCTATGAGTTTATCTTTTCCAAACATAGGGTTGACAATGTAAAGTTGATCACAAAAGTAAGTTTGATGATCCATACATTTTCTTCTCACACGCAAAGTTCCATACTTACATAGTGTTCTTTAACCATAATTTTTTTCTTTGATAAATGTAAGGTTTTATAAAAATTTAATGTTCTTTATCCATACATTTCTTCCAATGTAAGGTTTATTAAACATACAAATTGATCCTTTACCATAAGCTCTAATACAAATGTAGGCTATGTTCCTTACGTTATGTTCATTAACTTAGGGAATGAACAGTGATTCTAGAAAATAAAAAACAGAGAACAGTGTTTCCAGAATACATTTTTAGAGAATTCTGAAAACTTTGATGAATATTTATCACAAAATAAATACTTGAATATCATTTCAAAATAATAATTGTAAATAAAATAAATTCCTTGAAATATAGTTAAATTAAAATCATTTTTAAAATAAACAAGGTTATTTTTTATCATCAAAATCAATAATATTTATAGAGTATTGTTGAGACAAGATATGACCAACAATATCTCCCTTTTTGATAATCACAAAACCCATAAATTAAAACTTATAAATTAAAATTTTGAAAACATAAAGTGAAATGAAATTGATTAGATATAATTATTTTGATAAACATAAATGTTGTGTTTATCTAAATTTCTCTCCCTTTTGTAAGATCAAAAAGAAAGTAAATAAATAGATGAAAACAAATTTAATGTCGGAAAGATTAGAAAGTGAATGTTATAAAAAAACTAAAATAGAATAAGATTAATGGATTTTTGACTGTAGAAAAAATAATGAAAACAAATAATTGAAACATATAGACAACGAAAATTTAATTTATCAATAATAAAATAAATACACTAGATTATATGACTGGGAAACATGATAGTAACTGTTGTGGTCAAGGTACAAAAAGGTTAGGGGTTGGCTAGATTGAAATTATGAATGGATTGAAACATCTCCTTCAACTCAGCCATCTTTAACCACAACTTCTTCATCAAACTATCACCTAGCTGAATAATCATAATCCTAGAGTAATGACTAACATGTATATTCTCAACAATATTGAATTTCAAAAAGTCATGTAGACTTTCTTCTTGATTAATAAATTGTTCCAACTTCTCTGTAAACTGGTTAAGCATAAATTTGATACCAGATTCTCCTTGAGTCAACTGATCAACAAGAAATTTTTTATTCTCCAAAAGAACTAAAAGAATAGCACTATTGCATTACAGGTTCTCTGGACGAGCATTCATGTCTACTATAATAGATGTAATGGCCTGAAATCTTTTAGTCAAATCTGGACTTGTAGTAGGAGTATAAGTAGATGTAATAGTCTTACCAACACTGCTTTTGATTGATTCAAACTAACTTCCCAAATAAAAACTTGAGATCTACAAAATATGACTTAGAAACAGCATCAGACTTGAGTCTTCCAATCTCATTCAACATATCATGCTTAAAAGCATAAAAATATCTTCTTGAAACAGTGGTCTCATGAAGTTCTTTGATATTGTTCCTTGCATGTTCAATATCTTTTCACATATTAGTATTTTCTTTGAGATATTTATTAAACTTAATAATAATCTCTTCCACATGATGACACAAAGAATTAGATGTTTATTCTTCTAGATTCGATGGATGATCAAAAACAAAAAGAGGCAAAGGATTTTTCACTAATCTCTCCACATATTTTTTAGATGAATAAGACTTATTATCAAGCACTTCAGTCTATCCTCCCGAAACATGACCTGAATGTTCAACAATTTCATTCACAACCACATCTCTAACTTCAGTTATTGATTTCTATTCAAATTTTTCTTCTTGAGAATCTTATTTCTAGATAGTTTCTTCTTGAATATTCACTTGTTATTTAATATTCACTTGTACTTGATCACAAATCATAGGTACAACAGGAAGACCTCTATATTTACTAACTACCTGAGTCTCCTCTTTAATAATTTATTCCTCAAGATGAACTGAATAAGTTTCCTCCCAAGAACCCAACAATAGTTCTTCAATTTGATGAACTGGTTTAGTCCTAGGTTTGAGAACAAGTCCCACCTAACTTTTTTCATACTATGTTTCTGATTCTGTATCATATCAAAGACTCCTCTAAGTCAGTTCAGAAATTCCATCAGTTCTAGATCTAGATACACCTTTCTTTCTTAAACCTCCTTTCTCACCCTGAGAAAAATCTCTTGATCTCTATTCTTCCTCAAAACCAATAGGTAAAAATTTTCCTTTTACAGTACTCTAGAAGAATCCTGGATTCCTTATAGTTTCAGTATTAATCACATTACTATGATGGCACTTAACTATTTAATCAACTGACTGAATCATATCCCTTTTAAATAGGATTCGAGAAATTATCCTTCTATAAGGACAAAAATTCATCCTAGAATCTGGTTGACAGCAGTATCGAAGATATCGAAACAAATATCAAAGGAATTTCAGATTTATATCACTCAAAAATAAAAATATGATGTACATGTCTGGGTACAAAATATTTTCCATCTCATCCATCCTTGGAACAATTCTGGTCTGAATAAACTTAACCAAAATTTTATGATCTACCTCAAGATCCTTAACAAACATTTTCCTTATGTTAGTTGTATTAAACAGAAAATATATAATGACTTTTGAGGAATGATACAAATCTTCAATAGATCGAAGATCAAAAATGGAAGACTTCTTTATGTGGGAAGTTCAAAATTGTGAAATTTCAATAGAGGAAATGGAAAAGTCCTTATATTCTATAATCGCAAAAATCATATCTTTAAAATCACCAAAACTAAGCTGTACACTTTTATAAAAAGAGTTTAGACCTACCTCATAAAGAAATTAAGAATTTACTTCATTGAAAGAAATATCCAGTCCTTCAAAAGATAATGCCTATTTCCGAAGAAAATCTATCCGGTACAACCATTTTAAATCCACTACTTTTCCTTGAAGAATATTTCTTCTAGAAACGTGTTGTTTCTTCGGTCCACTGGCTTCACCCTCTTCAACTCGCTTGGTTTTCACTATTTCTGAAATATAAAGGTTTTAGATTTTTCATCTTTTAGGGTTTGGAAGTAGGATAAAGGTTTTAGGAAAGGTGAAAGGATTTGGTAAACATAGGGTTTGGTAGTCGAAATGTTTCTGACAAACGATGTATATCCTCATTTCTAAGGTCATTATGTAATATAATCACTAAAATTTTAAAAATTATGTGGTGGAAATAAATTTAAAATTAAAATAAATTAACTAATATGTATAGATAAAATAAAATATTAAAGTAATTTAGATTTAAATTAATCATTAAATACATTTAACATAAATAAAATGGAATAAATAAATAAATTTAAATTTTAAAATTAAAAATACTAAAAATATTATCATTTTAAAATTTAATAAACCTTACTCTCCCATAATAAAATCTGAATTTACAATTGGAAGTGGTTTTGTGAAAATATCAGCTAATTGATATTTAGTGTTAACAAATTCTCAAAATATATCCTTTTTAAGAACATGATATCTTAGAAAATGATTTGTAATATCAATATGTTTAATTCTATAATGACTTATTGTATTTTTTAAAATATTTATTGCACACTTATTATCACATAAAATATGTGTATAATTAAAATTTAATCCAAAGTTAATTAGTGTGTTTTTCATCCATTGCACTTGTGCACAACAACTTCCTACAGATACATATTTTTGTTTGGCTATTGATAAAGAAATTGAGTGTTACTTCTTACTCGACCAAGATACTAAAGATTTTCCAAAAAAGTGATAGTTTCCTAGCGTAATTTTTCTATCTAATCTACAACCTCCAAAATCAACATCTAAATATTATTTTCAATTAAAATCATAAGTTTTTAGATATATAAGAGATTGAAAATTAGCTCCTTTAAAATATATAAAAAATATTTTAATAGCAATAAGATGAGATTCATTAGGATTTGTTAGAAATATAGCACATAAATATACTGAAAACATAATATCAGGTTTTCTAGTAGAAAGATATAATAAACTACCAATCATACCTCTATATAACTTATTGTACACTGGTTTTCCAACTTCATCCAAATAAAGTTTTATATTAGTAAAAATGGGGGTCTTATATGTCTTGTTGTTTTCAAGAAAAAAAATTCAATAAATCAATCATATATTTATTTTGATTTAATACATTTCCATAATCTTTTTGATAAATTTTAATACCTAAAAATAAATTTAATTCTCCCATCATATACATTTCAAATTCCTTTTCCAATATTTCTAAAAAATCGTTACAAAGTTTTTTATTTATTAATCCAAAAATAACATCATCAACATAGATTTTTTCTAATAAAAAATTAGAACAAACTATTTTCTTAAAAAGGGTTGGATCTACCAAACCAACAATAAAACCATTTTTCAAAAGAAAAGAACTTAATATTTCATAAAAATATCTAGGTGCTTGTTTAAGGCCATATTGAGCTTTAGTAAGTTTGAAAAAAATCTAGTTTTTAATGATTTTCAAAACTAGTAGGTTGATCAATATAAACATCCTTCATTAAATAACCATTTATAAAGGCAGATTTAACATCCATTTGATATAATTTAAAGTTCATATGAGATACATAGGCTAAAATAATTCTAATTACTTCTAGTATATCCATGGGGGAAAAGGTCTCATCATAATCTATACCTTTTTCTTAATTATATCCTTTGGCTACTAACCTAGATTTATTTCTAGTTATAATCCCTTGATCATCTTGTTTATTTCTAAAGACCCATTTTGTTCCTATGAATGGATAATTTGCTGGTCTTTCAAATAACTCCCAAACTTTATTCCTTTTAAATTGGTTTAACTCTTCTTACATTGCAAACATCTAACTCTAATCTTCTAAGGATTCTTCAAAAGATTAAAGTTCCAATTGTGATATAAAGACAGATAAATCAACTAGGTTTCGTACACTTCTTCCAGTTTTAATGCTTGTATATAGGTTTCCTATAACAGTTTCTAAAGGTTGATCCTTCAGGATTCTAGACTATCTAGGTAAAACACTTTCAAGTTCTTTATTATCATGTTCTTATGAACTAGACTGAATTTTATTTATATTTTCAAAATCATTTTTCAGGTTTTCAAGTCTCATGTTATCATAAGAGTCAGCAATTTCATCAGTTTGATCTTTCTCTTTATTAAAAGGGTCATTTTAATAAAATTTCACATGAAATAATTCTTCAAAAATCCTTGACCTTTTATTGAATACTCTATAAGATTTAGAAGTTGTTGAATATCCTAAAAATATTCTTTCATCAGCTTTTGCATCAAACTTACCAAGATTTTCCTTGGTGTTTAGGATATACACCTTACTTACAAAAACATTAAAGTACTTTACCTTAGGCTTTCTATTATTCCAAATTTTATATGGTGTGTTTTCTTAAATATGTCTAATTAAAACTCTATTTATAATATAGCAGGATGTGCTTACAACTTCTGCCCAAAAGTAGGTTGGAAGGCTATATTCATTTAGCATATTCTGAACCATTTCTTTAATAGTTCTGTATCTTATTTGAACAATTCCATTTTGTTGAGGTGTTCTTGGTGTAGAAAAGGTGTGTTTAATACCCGTATTTGAGAAAAAAGAATTAAATTTTTTATTCTCAAATTCTCCACCATGATCACTTCTTAATGAAATTATCTTAAAACCTTTTTCATTTTGAACTCTTTTCCAAAAACTTTCAAAAACAGTAAAATCTTCATTTTTGATTTTTAGAAAATAGACCAAAGTAAATCTAGAATAATCATCAACTAAAACATATACATACAATTTTCTATCCAAACTTTCTACTCTTAATGGTATGAATAGATCCATATGAATAAGATCTAGGGGCTTTGATGTAGCACTTTTGTTGATAGATTTGAAGGAGTATTTGTGTTTCTTGTCAATTTGACATGCATCACGGAATCTATCACATTCAAATTTAAGACTAGGTAAGTTAGAAACTAATTTTTTCTTAATTAATTTATGTAAAGAATAAATATTGCAATGGCCAAGCCATTTATACCAAATCCATGAGTCATTTATCTAAGCAATTAAACAATTCACTTTCTATTTACAAAAGAAATTTAAATCCAAAGTGTAAAAATTATTTGTTCTAGTTGATCTAAACTTAAGCAATTTATCTTTGAATACAAAATAGGAATTTTTAGAAAAATCAACACAATATCCATCATCACGGAGTTGAGAGATACTTATCAGATCATGCTTCAATCTTTGTACATACAGTACTTTGTTAATTGAGACAGTCTTTGGATCTATAACTATTATGAGTCCAATTTTCTTTCCTTTGGCATTATCACTGAAGGTGAATAGGCCTCCATCTATTTGATTTAGTGTGTTGAAGTTTGATGAATTTTTACTCATATATCTGGAGCATCCATTGTCTATGTACCATATAGCTTTTTTTCTGTGGCCTTTTACCAACAAAAACAATTTAAACAAAAGTTTTTTTGGGAACCAATATCTTTTTGGGTCCAGAATTGTTATCTAACAAAAATTTAGGAATCCAAATATACTTTATTTTCCATGACTTATGAAATTTATTTAAGATAAAATCATTGAAATAAAATCTCTTCTAATACCACTTATTTAAGGATTTCTTAAATAATAGTTTTTTGTTATATGTCCTTCTATTCCAAAAAAGTGACAAGTAATGGTTTTTGAATTAGGAAAAAAATAATTATTATACAATTTGGATTTTTTACCCTTACTTCCTATACCAAATCTTTCCTTTTTAATGAAATTTTTTCCAAGAATTTCATTCAGCATAATTTCTCCTTTTGTAAAAAAAAGTGCAGCACTTTTATAAGTTTCTACTTAGTCCTACAGTATTTTAATATTATTTTCATGGTTCGTATAGTTTGTAATAGATGATCTAAATTTCTTAACTAACTCTTGATGTTGTTTAAGTAAAGTATCCCTTTATCCTAAAATAACATTATGGATATTCTTTAAATATTTGTGTTTCTTTAATAAGAAGTTTTATCTTTCTTCTAGCATAGTGCAATAGGTAGTCAATTTATCATTTGAATAACTAGAATTAGAATTAGATGAATAATAGATTTATAACTTATCTTCTTCAGCCATGGAGCACATATTTTCTTTCATATTTGACTGTTTCTTCTCTAAAACAGAAATTTATGAGATGATGGAGTCTTTATAAGCACTCCAAGTAGACTTCATTTCTCTTTTGTCTTTATTTTCATAATCGTCATTTTTTTATACTACTTTTCTATCTTTCTCTTCTCACCTTTTAGTTGAGGACAATCAGGTATTATATAACCCAATTTTTTGCATTCGTAGCATCTAACTTCCCTTGATTTTTTCTTATCCTTTTTGAAGGGTTTTATAAATCCTCTTTTCTTCTTGTAAAACTTGATAAACTTTCTAGATAATTAAGCCATCTCCCCCTTAGAGTCATATGAGTCTGAATTCCTTTCTTCTCTATCTTCTTGTTTCATTTTTATATTTTTATACTGATATGCCACCATTAAATCAGTATTTTCTTTTTCATAATAATTTTATGATCTTCAGCTTCTTCTTAAATTTCAAGTTAATACATCATCAATGTCCCAATGAGTTCTTTCATTTTTATATTTTTTATAAGAGATGATTGTTGAATAATAGCTGATATACCATTCTATTTTTCATCTAGTAATTTCAGTACTTTCAATGCTTGATCTGATTGATGGATAGGCTCACCCAAACATTTAATATTGTTAACAATTTCTGTAATCCTTTCATTCATTTGAGTGCTGCTTTCTCCATAAAACATTTTGAATGTATTGAACTTTAATTTTTCTATTGCATATCCCATTTGTCTTACATTGTTTGTACCTTCATAGGAAACTACAATTGTCTTCCATATTTCTTAATCTGTTTTAAATTGTGATGCACGATTAAATTTTTATGGTCCAAGACCACAGATGATAGGTTTTATAGTTTTGGAGTTCATATCATATTCAGTTTCAGTTGCAGAATCCCATGTTTCTAGTTTTTAGGAATATTATAAGAAGATAGGATTTTAGAATAAACTTTGTATACAAGATTTTTTAGATAAATAATCACCCTTGATTTTTACCACCCATAATTTTCTCCATTGAAATATGGAGTACGAACCATGGAAATTCTTTCCCTTGGATCAGTCATAGTCATATTTGTATAGATCTTATGATTTTAGAAATTTATAGCTATGTTGAAAAGCTCAACCTCTGATACCAAATGTTAGGTTGGAATGGATATGAAGATGACACAAGGGGGTGAATTGTGTCCTTTTAAAATTTTCAAAATTCTGTCGCTAAATAGTAAGAGACGATAGAGCGATGTTTCTATATGAAATAATAAGCAGTGGATAAAAGTATAGAAATAGAACATTACTATTTATAGTGTTTTGGGGCATGAATATCTCCTAGTCCACTCCACCAATCACCTTTTCTTAAATCTTAGTAAATTTCACTAGTAAGGTCCTCATATCATAAGACAGATCCACAACTGAGTGCAAGTAGTTGTCACCCTTACAAATAAGGCTTAAAATAGAGCCTTATAGTTATTTTATAGGAAACCAAAATATCTACAGCTTAGCACGAGAAGCTGACACTCCACCACGACTAAAACTGAGGACTCGATACTCAAAAGAATCAATAGAGATTGATTTGATAAAACGGTTTAAACTTCACAATTATAGAAACACACAATTGATAGAAGATGTATATTTGGCTTTATAAGAAAAATAATCTTTGAAATATGTATAAAGAGATCTGATTTCACAAAAATACCTTTGATTTTAAGAACAGTAACAAAAATAGAGCATCGCACTTCCAGTATTGAACTTGTATATCTCCAAAATGTTGTCCTCATTTTTGAGATGCTTTATCGTTGTAGAACTATAAATTAATTTTCACAAGAAAACTTTAAGAATAGAAATTATCAACACAACTGAGATAGAGCCACTCATCTAATGTAAAAAGATATATAATGATATATCTCGCAGTAAGATTTCATATCCGTAAAAGACACCTGATAAACCGAGAAAATTTAAATTCAAAAATAAATCTCAAAGTGGTTATAAATTTCCTTAATAATATAATATAAAATCTTTGTTGAATGTGATCCTTTAAAACAATTATATCGAGCTTTTAATTGGTCAAAATCGAGCTTTAAATCACCTAGATATTCTGCAAAGACTCTTACAGAAAACTCTGATAAAAACGGTAAATTCTAATTTCCAACGCTGAACAGGCAAATGTAAGGTTCCTTTATAAAATGAAAAAAACACAAACGTAGGGTTTAACTACATAACATAGGGATGATGATCCATACTTTCATCCTAATTAGCATAAAATTATGAACATAGCATTGATTATTTGTACGTTCATCTTTTGCAAATGTAGGGTTGACAACGTAAGGTTGATCAAAAAAGTAAGGTTTATGATCCATATGTTTGCTTCTCAAATATATAGTTCCATACTTATGTAGTGTTCTTTAACCACACTTTTTCTCTTTGATAAACATAAGGTTTTATTTAAACATAATGTTCTTTATCCATACATGTATTAAAATATAAGGTTGATTAAACATACGTGTTGATCCTTTACTATAATATTTAATACAAACATAGGGTATATTCCTTACGTTATGTTCTTCAGTGTAAGGAATGAACAGTGATCCTAGAAAACAACAAACAGTGAACAGTGTTTCTAGAATATGTTTTGAGAGCATTTTGAACACTTTGAAAAATATTTCTCACAAAATAAATACTTGAATATCTTTCCAAAATAAGAAATATAAATAAAATAAATTCCCTAAAATATACTTAAAGTAAAATTATGAGTAAAACAAACAAGGGTATTTGTGAGCATCAAAATCTATAAGATTTATAGAGTATTGTTGAGAAAATACATGCCCAACATACCCAAAACCCAAATGGGGTCCACAATACAAATTGAAATAGGGATCTTATGTATCAAGAGAAGACCCTAAACCATGAAACCCATATTAAGAAACTCATAATAAAAAAACTATATATCAATGAAGATAATAGATACCACTAACCAAGACAATTCTCAAAGAAAATTACAAATATATAGAAATATTCACTCTCTAGTTTCCCTTCTCATAATGGATTTATAAGAAAACTCATTAGATCAAGAGACCACCCATAGATCTGACCATAACATCCTCGGTTTGTAGTTCATTTTAAGAAGAGAAGAGATCTTGAAAAATGATAAATAACAATGAATAATGGGATAATACCTTGAGTTTCCTTGATCCAACTCCTCTAGATCTATCAAAATCGATCTCCAAAAGGGTTTGGAAATACAAAATCTCCAAGAAAAATATCTATGGTCGAGATTCTAGGTTATATGATAAATAATGGGCTTAATGGAAGGTGTATCATGTTCAAAAATAAATTTTCATATTAATTAATTATCATTGCATGGTTTGATGACTATTCACCAACTTCGAACCTATTTCTATACACTAGAGAAGTTTCATGGTTTAGTCATGTGGTTTGACAAACTTTATACCAAATATATGAAACACCACAATCCTAACCCACCAAAAGTAGCACAATTTTATGGGAATTCCACATAGTTTGGCCTAACCATGCATAAACTATGAATACCAACAAGCCTGTACCCAAGTGGTAAGGGATCCTTCTTGGAATCCAAGAGACCCTGGTTCAAAACTAGGTGGAGGAAAATTTCTAGGTACTTTAGTAGCATTGTGTCAGTTAATGTTTGGTACTGTAGCAGCTGAAACTATTCACCCGATTTGAGCCTTTGGGCCACCGGCGTGGGCCTACGAGTCTCAAGGGCCTTCAAGTCATCAAAGGACTTTGGGTTGTAGGGTTTTCAGGCCACATAGACCATAGAGTAGCCTAGTTCACATAGAAAAGGCCCCAAATGAGAATCAGAGCAACAAGAGTAACAGCCACCAGAAGAAGAGCTAACCAGATTGGACGAATGACAGGGTATAGCAGCCTCCATCGAAACCAGGCACCGTGTAGCTTTGTACGGCGCAATGCTAGAGGATCAGAAATGAATGGTGGGGAGCTAGGTGATCAATGATGCAGAAGCTGGGGAGAGGCGGTTCTAGTGGGTTGGGCCTACGGGTCATGTAATGGTCATGGTATGCCTCCGGGCCTTCGGGTCATGTATTATTGGTTAGTCGGGCCTTGTTTCTTGGGCCTACGAGTCATGTACGGGTTCTCATTCAACCCTTAAAAGGGGGATTATCCATAATAAAATAAAAATAAGTCCTTCGGGTCATTTGGTCATAAACTATGAACATGCCTAAAAACTCTAAAATTTCCCAAAAATCACTCATAATGACTCAAGAATGGTTTAAAACAAAAGATAGTAAAAAAATAAATATATATAATGGAAACTGACATCACAATACGACAGATAAGATCCACCAATAAAATCCATCACTTAATAAATAGATAAATAATCCTAATACATGAATGTAATGTCATAAAATGTAGAAGAAAATGAAAATAAACCAAGAACTAAGCCAAGGTATTGACCACGAACACCAGTAGCTCCTGAACAACCCCTACAAGCTAGTAATTCTTAGTTCGATCTCCAACCGACTCTTGCAGACATAAAAAACAATTTATATATATATATATAGTGGTGACCATAAAATAATACTCAATAGGATCCTCCCCAAAACCTCTCATGAAAATATGAAATAAGTATGCTGAATCCCAGCGAATAAGAATAGAAATCAATAGATTACCTAAATAGTTTATATCAAATCCTCATTAAGGTTTTATCACCAAGTAATTCATATAATTAGGTAACATAATGTTAATATCATATAAATAATAAAGGTACGCCGCACCCACTTTCCCACTAAACCAATCACCCTTAACCTAACATCTTATGTCCTAGTTCTCCCATCCCCTTCATAAGTCATTCTAACTATCTAGTCAACCATATCATAGCCACACCATCACCTGATATTGTACCCCATGTACACACATCTTATCCATTTCTATAACCAATTATTAAGTAAAAAAGATGTCATAGATCATCTATGTTTTGGTATACCTCAATCCACTATAGACCATTTAAGTAAAGTAGTAGTAAATTTAGTCACTATAATTCCTCAAGAAGTAATTTCCTACCCATAAATATATGAAAAATATGAGATCCATCATAGATCATATGAGAACATACCCTATACCTTAATACAATATAGCCTAGATATGACTACATACTATGCTATGTGTGGAAGAGAGAGTGGGTTGGGAGAGTATCCCTCCATTCATATCCTTGATATCCTTGATATTGGGAAAAATACCTAAAATCCATGACTATATGGGTGTCAACTGCACTACCAACTCAACTGGTGGAGTGTATGAAAAAATAGAATAGAAATAATATTGCATACATCCAGTATAAGTAAATTTCCCTTCCCCATACTCAATCTATAGATAATTCCCCTCATGAAAAACATGTGGTCATCTATAGGACATGAAAGTTAATGCTCAACTAAGAACACAAGTAGAAAAGTTCATTATTATGAATCATCTAGATATTTATTAATTAGAATTTTCTTTATATAATTTACTCATCAATTCAAGTTAGCATATACCTCTTCCATCTCAAACCTAATTCCCATTAATTAATTCATATTCATTTCCATTACATAAAACATGTATTCTAGGACCCAACCAAACTCATCTCGTAAAGATATGATTCTCAAAGGAAAAACCAACTATGTCGAGTTGGAAATAACCAAAGCAGACATCCATCAAGAAAATCTACCATCAATTAGAACAAAAATGAAACTAATTGGCCATGTTTTTAACTCATTCCAATAAACAAAACAATATACCCAACATTAAAATACATCAACATAAAACAATAGATTTCAACTTGTTCCGTCAATCACAACATAATATGCACTATACAACTACCATATTCAAGGAAACAAGTATATCCCTCACCTAATGTCCCAACCATACTAGGTTCCATGCAAATTCAGATCAAGGGTTCTACCATCCTAAGGCATACACATGGCATCAAAATGTATTGTCATAACAATAAACATAGGATAAAACTAAGTCCATAAAAATAAGAAAAATATTTTAGTAAACATTTCATGGAAGTAAGGTTGGTCTCATAGTAGTCCCAAAAGTTTAGTTTTATCAATCATCATTTAGCAATATCATCTTCAATTAATCAATTCATTATGTGTAAGTTTCTAAAATAATAAACATAATATTTAGTAGATATAAATATTTAAAACAAACCAATAAACAAGATCACACCACACATCCATGTTCAACTGTTTTTAAGAAATATATTTCCTTATAAAAAAAATTAATCTCTTTAACAGATTTCAATGCATACAACACTAGGTTTGAACAAAATGAGATACTCTATTAAAATATTATTATATAAACATGACCATTATAATCTATCCATAAAGATGGAAGGTATGAATAGTAACAAATAAATTTTGAAAATTATATGGTTTAAACATGTATAAAATAAATTTTATGGTTATCTATTTATTGTAAATATAATAATGACCATTTGAAATAGAAATAATGTTTTTCGGAAAAAATGAATTTTTTTGAATGGTGGGTTACTTGTGTTCGGCACACAAAATTTGAAATTAATTTTTACCAGTTTTAGAAAATTTATTTGAAAAAATAAACTTCATTTTTTAAATATAAATTTTTAAATTATATTTGGATAAATTTTTTATAATTTTCTGAAATGATTAATTTTTTAATTAATAGTGAAAATACTGATTCTTATTAAAAATTGGCTTTTCATTTAAATTATTTACAAAGGTAAGTTATATTTTAAATTGGTTTTAATGAAAAATTATTTCAATTATATTACAATTTAACTAATTTAGGTCATTGGAATAAATTTCATTTTTTATTTTTATAGCAACCCTGTCCTTTTACACAAATTTTTACATGATTTTAAATATTATTAGCCATCAAGTATAATCCAAGCATCATAAATTCTAGTGTATTTGGTAGACAAGGTATATAAAACTGAAAGCATGGATATAAAAAATATCTCTTTATTTATCATACATTATGATCTCATAAATTCATTTGATCCCTTATACCTGTATAGGATAACTTGGGGAAAACATGAAAAAAAGGGATGAGCTAAAAAACCTATTAAGGGAATAATCATATGAATAAAACATAGCACATGGGTTAGAAGGAATAACATGATGAAATAAAAGGAATGATACATGAATAAAAATGAAGAATAACAACATGTATAACATGTGAACATATAATCATGGAATTATAGGAATTTCGCAACAATATAAAACATGACATAAACATGAGTCAAGACTAACTGCCAATACTATATCACATGGTGCGCAAAATCCTATAAAGGAACTAGGTTTAATCCCTATCATAACATGATGTCTCATGAGACTAAACATTACCCAATGTATTATATCTCTATTTGTGTAAACCCACCATAACATGTTCATGAATATGTGTCCCACATGAATAATCAATCATAAACATAAGGGTTACCCATAGAAAGAAATGGGTATCGTAATCATGTCATATGGAATAACAAATGAGCATATCATAAGGGTGTCCATGAAAGAAAGAATTTAAAAGATACACGGACATTAATAAATAGAAAATAGGAAAATATAATGATAAATTATGTCCAACTGAAGTGATAATGTTTAAAAAAAGTGTTTAAGAAACTTTAGTGATTAACCACTTCAGTGCTATTTAAGGGAAACTATTAAAGAGTCTTTAAAATGGAAAATGCATAATTGTTTTTAAAAAATAATAAATGAACTAGGATATTTTTTCATGAAAAAATTATTGATTTTATAAAAATAATGTTTTCTTATAACATATTATATATTTCATCTTAAAATGGGTAAGAAATCGGAAAGTTCCCTTTAATCGAGCATGCATATTGGGAGGAATTGAGAAGGGAGCTTTTTTAAAACTTGTATTTCCACAACAAAGAAGGATGATATAATCTAGATACATGAGTTTGAAACAAATAAATAGGATTTATAAAAATTATATAAAAATAAATAAAAATTCCATTGGGGTAAATATATAAGAAGAGCAACCCAAAGGAAAAAATAGAGGTTCGGGTGGAATCCTTTATCTTATTTCCAAAGCAGTTCTGCACTTGTACTTAATGTCCTGAATAATAAAATTAGATAATTAAATTAATAATTAAATAACCATTTATATATTTATTTTATTTATTAAATTTTACTATGTTCATTTATGTCATTTTTTATGGTTTATAGTGTTTGATTTCATTTTTTGGGAGTGTTTGTTTTCTTGGTTTTCATGATCGGTTCACTTGTATATGAGTATGGAAGTTCATGTAAAATGGGAATGTTTATATAGAATTGAAATTTTATGTTATTGATTAAATTAAAAATATTTAAATGGTATTTTATATAATTTTTTTCATAAGTGATGATGATTCATTATATAAAACATTAATGATAATTTTTTAGATTAATTTGGCATTTTTTGATCATCGTAAACTATTTTTGTGATTTTATTTAATATAATGTATATATACTGTTTACAGAACATAAAATAGGTTTTAATAAATATATTATAATCTTTTTTTAACCATAAAATGGTTTTTTTACTATCATTAAATGTGGAATTGAAGGATGAAAACACGTCGTCCACAAAGGTGGTAAATCGGTATCTCACGAACAAAGATTTCATTTTAGAATAAAAGGGATAGCTAAAGAGGTTTGATGATGAATTATTCCATAAAAATTATAAAATTATATTATATATAAGATAATTTAATTTTCATTCCACTTGGATAAGGTGAGGTGAGTAGACGATAATAAAATAAAGTAAATTGAAAAGAAAATAAAAGAAAAAGAAAGAGGATTTTACCTCTTTAATTTATCCTCCTTGAGAACCTCCATAGGGAAAGGGGTTTGGTATTTTGATGAAACCAATGGCTCCTGGAAATGGGTGAGGTTATTGGTAATATTATTAGGAATAACTTTAACAAACTTTAAGTCTTAATATGTGTGAGAAGAAGTGGTGGTGAGGGGTGGAATTTATAGTGGGGGAGAGGGGTGTTTTCTCATTATTTTACTCATTAGTTTATTATTTTGTCTCAAGACTATGAATAGTTTGATAATTATCACTAAATATTTTAAACTAATGAATTTTATTTCTATATTATGGGATTAAATCATCCATACATCATTTAAGACTCAATAATTCAAGTATTTAGATAATATCGTAAAATATCATATTTCACTATTCACCAAAAATTCAACTGTTTCAGAAAAATCTAAAAAAATAATCCCAACCATTTTTCATTATTTAGAATTCAAAAATTAACTCCATTTTATGAAAATAATTTTCTAAATATGAGATATTTAATTTTTAAATAAAATCATTATTTACTCAAAAATACCGATTTTAAAAATTATAACAGATTTTATGACACTTTGAAATTTTTATAAAAGGTCTCATAAAATTATATTATAATCATAAGACAACAAAATATTAATTTATGAATCTATTTTAGGAAAATAAATTTTCTTTTAAATCATTATATTAATTATAAAATTGTAATTAAAAATTTATAACTTAAAAAATACCAACACTTCATTTATCATTTCTAAAACATTTAATTACTTATTGAACGATATAAAAATACCATATTTTCATTTATAAGATACCCAAATTTTATTTATACTTTCATAGGTGAGTTTAGTTTTCTATTGGATGGATTACTATTCATAAGGTTCATATTACAATCCCATAGGTCAAGTTACTATTCAATCGGTATAGGTTCTTTAATTTATATAAATGACTCTTATTTCATTCATTTTTCATTAATAAAGATTTTATAGTGTTTTATATGTGTTTTATATGATTTATACCATATTACATAATTATAAGATGGTAAATTTCATTGATATAATTCTGGGTTGTTACATTCTTCCCCCTTATGAAATTTCACCCTTGAAATTTTGTTTTTACATTATAAGGTGAAAATAGGTAAGGGTGCTTATCCTCCATTGCTTCCTTCAGTTCCCATGGTAGGTTGAAGTGATATTTGATAGACCACAGCTCTGACTCGATCAAGAATCTCAAAGGGGTCGATGTACCTGGGACTTATCTTTCCTTTCTTCCCAAATCTCATGATATTCTTCCATGGAGATATGAATAGGAATACCATATACCCAAACTTAAACTCCATGTCTTGTAGATTATTATATGTATAATTATTATATTGAATTTGGGATAACTTGATGTGCTACTGAATGGTTTTCACCTTTTCTACCATTTCTTCGACAATTTCATGTTCTAAAAGCTTTCGTTCACTAACTTTATCTCAGCATGTTGGTGTTCTGCATCTTTTCCCATAAAGGGATTCATATGGAACCACATTTATGCTCAAGTGAAAAATATTATTAAAAGATAACTCGACGAGAGGTAGATATTGGTCTCATCCTCCCTTGAAGTCCACAGAATAAGATCTCAAAAATTATTCTAGTGTATGAATAGTCCACTAAGATTGGCCATCAGCTTGAGGATGATAGGTTGTACTAAAGTTTAGCTAAGTGTTTAGAGCATGTTGGATACTTTTCTAGAACCTATAGGTTAATATTGGATCTCAATATGATTCTATCAATAGTGGTAATCCGTGTATCCTTACCACTTCTCTGATTTATATCCATTCAAGTTGATCCAATGATAAGTCCTATAGAATAATGATAAAGTGAGATGTCTTTATAAGATAATCCACAATAACCCATATATCATTATTTCCTCTAGATGTATTTTTAAGTACAGTGACAAAGTTTATGGTGATGTTTTAACATTTCCATGCTGGTATGGGTAATGGTTGCATCATCCCTTTAGACTTTTTCCTTTCATCCTTTACTTTTTGACATACCAGACACTTTGATGTATATTCAGAGATCTCCTTATTCATATTTTCCAACCAATAGTTTTCTCAGAGATCTTGATACATGTTGGTTCTCCTTGGGTGAATAGACAAAATTGAGCTATGTGTATCATTCAGAAGCTAATTATTTATCTCTAGATTGGATTTTTTTTCATAATCATGACCCCAATATCACAACTCCATCCTCATAAATCTTGAACTTGTAGGATCTCCCATTTTTTATAGCTTCCAACCTTTTCAGAATTTCCATGTCATTCCTTCAATATTCCTTTATTTTATTTATGAGGGAAGGTTGAGAAATCATTTGTGAATGGATTGATGATGTTTCTTCCTTAATTATTCTCATGTACATCCTTTGCACGTCTAAGAAGTTTTGATCCTTCATAATTCTCATCATTGATAAAGATGCAGGATCATTTCTACTTAGAGCATCTTTCACCTTATTTTTTTACCAGGATAGTAGTGGGTTGAATAGTCGTAATATTTCATGAGATATAACAATATTTTTTGGTGCATATTAATCTTCTTCTATATGATTATATATTTTAGTATCATTTGATCAATATATATCTCACACTTTTCCCTGTAGAGATAACGTCGCCATCTTTTCAATGAAAAAATCACTACTACCAACTAAAAATCATGCATAGGAAAGTATTACTAATGAATTTTCAAATACCTTGAGGAATAGGCTATAACTTTATCATTTTTCATCAATAAATATCCTAATAACTTCTTTGAATCATCATTGTATGCCATAAAGAGTTACCCACTTTTTGGGAGTGTGAGTATTGGTGCAGTGATAGGCCTCTTTTTTAACTCTTTGAAACAGTATTCACATTCACTGGTCCAGAAAAAAAATTTCTCCTTTCTAGATCAGCTTGGTTATTGGGTTTTAAAATCATGATAAGTTATTAAAAAATCATCGGTAATACCCAGCTAGACCAAGGAAGCTTTAGATCTCCATTACAGTTGTTTCCATGTTCCACTCTTCAATTGTCTTTGTCTTGAAAGGGTCCAAATATAGTTTCTTAGTAGTCATTATGCTCCCCCAGAATGATGCTTCTCCATATAAAACTAACATTTACTATATTTTTCATAGATTTTCTCCCTTCACAAGGTCGTTATCACAGTATTCAAATTCTCTTCATTCTCCTCCTTTCTCTTAGAGTATATCAGAATATCATCGATAAAGACTACCACAAATTTGTCGAGGTAATATCTAAATACTTTATTAATTTAATCCATTAAAATACTTAATGAATTATTGAGTCTAAATGGTTTCAATATGTACTCACAGTGTCCATTCCTTTTTCAAAATTCAATTTTGAGAATATCTTCTTTACTCTCTTTTAATTGGTGGTATCCTAACTGATGGCCCATCTTAGATAAATAAATGGACCCATGTAGCTGATCAAACAAGTCATTTATCCATGGAAGGCGATAATTGTTCTTTATTATGATTTTATTGAGTTCATGGTAATTAATGCAGAGGCACATTGATACATCCTTATTCTTAACAAAGAGTATTGGTTCACCCCATGGTAAAGCACTCTCACATATAAAAACCTTGTCCATCTTCTTCTATAACTACCTATTTAGTTCTACTAGATCAATAGTGGCCATTATATAATTTTTCTTTGATATAGGTAGAGATCCAAAAATAATTTCAATTTAAAAATCAACTTCTCAATCAAGAGGAAGACCATGAAAATCTTCTTGAAACACATTAGTGTAGTCCCTCACAATGGGAAAGTCTTCGATCATGACTCTTTCCATTGTCTCAATCATTTGAGATAGATATTCTTGATTATAAGGAAATAATATCCACACCTGAGACAATTATTCTAAAAGATATTCATATTCCTCTTTACACTTTTATAGAATTGGAGGATTCTTCGTGATGTGAATATTGATCTCCTTTTTCAGATAGTTGTTGTTGGATTTGTATAAACATATCTAATCCATTCCCAAAATAGCATCAAACTCCACTAAAGAAAGTAATAAGAGATTTTCGAGGATATTCAGTCCGCAACCATTATCTGGGGAGGAGTTATGTACTTTAGATGTAATAATTTCCCAATTTTTTATTCTCACAGATAACTCATCCTCTATATTTTTAGGTGGTATTTGAATGGTTCTACTGAACTTACAAGATATGAAATAATACAAAGAACTAGAATAAAAAAGTATGTTCTCTATTCTTGAATGAATAACTAGTGTACATGTCACCACATAATTGTATAGCTCTACCTTAGTAGCAATGATAGCAAATTAACTTCCTTGTTTCTTTGGAGGTTGTTGTTGTTGATTGCCTCAGACAACCCTTGGCTTAGGGAAATGTCTTACATAATTACCATGTTCCTTATAGTTGAAACACTACACTATACATGGATAATTGATATAAACCTTCCTTTATACTTCCATGTTATTGGGATTCTTCATATCCCTTCGGAATTTATTAGCCATATGCCCCTATCTTACACATTTTAAGAATATCTCTCTTCTCTTTAAGCAATTTCCAGGATTCTTCTTCCCACGCTTTTTACACATGGTATTTTTGATCTTCTTTCCATGATGGGATTTATCTATTGATCCTCCCATATTAAACTCCATTTTATAATTTTTATCTTCATCCCCATGATACTACTGATAGTATCTAATCTCTATTTCAACCAAGAGGGCACAATGGATAATCTCTTCATTGCTATCAAACTCTAGAATCACCAATGTTTTTCATAGACTCAAATTTAATCTGATAAATAAGTGATCCACCTTTATTTCAGTGTTTATGATAAAACTTGAGTAATATCATGAAATCCCTATAAATTTTTCCTCATACACCCTATTATACTCTTCTTCCTTTTGATTTAGTCCAAGGAACTCCCTTTCCATCTTAATATGAAGAGTTCAAGGAAAATATTTATTGAAAAATGTTTTATTTAAATCATCTCATTCCATAGAGAAAATTTATTCCTCGGACTTCGTGATCTTTATTAGTGTCCACCACTAATCATCTTGCCCATCAAAATGATAGGACACAAGCACAACCTTCTCTTCTTCTGAGAACTTTAGGATCGAGAATATCTTCTCGATGGAGTTAATCCATTGTTCTGTAATGAGGGGATCGAAAGATCCACTAAACATGGGAGGCCTTTTTCACATGAAGAATTTGATAGAAACTTTATATTTATAAGGATAAATAAACCATTCCACGTGATTCAAGTTATTATTAATAACTTTATTTATTTGACCATGTACTATCATGAAGTTTTGAGCACCCGTTCCCATCATATTTGGCATTTCATTATGAAAATCATAAAATTTCCTATTGCATTGATTGTTGGAATGTGTAATTCTACTTCCCTTCATTAACTAAGAAAAAGGAATTGAAATTAGGGGGATTTAATACTTAGATAATAAGTATTTAAAAAGAAACTTTGAACATAAAAGGATAAACTTTTAAAGGAAAAGTATATCCTAGCTTTTGATTCCTAGGTTTCAATCTTGTTTATCAATGGTGGTTGAAATATCCCTAAGGTTATTAATAAATTTATCTAGTCCTAATATCCAAAAATAACTAGACCATGATCTAATAACAACTATATTTACCCTAACCTTTTACACATATTACATTATTTTAATCGTTACTTGCCATCAATTACAAGCTAAGGATCGTAAAGTCTAGTGTCTTTAGAAGACTAGGTACATAAAACTGAAATCATGGGTATATAATAAAACATATCTTTATTTATCATCCATTTCGATCTCTTAACATCCTTTGATCCCTTATACCTTGATAGGATAACCTAGGGAATACATGAACAAAATTGATGAGCTAAAAATACCAGTAAGGGAATAAGCATAGGAATAAAACATAGCACAAGGGTAATAAGGCATAACCTGATGACATAAAAGGAATGGGAAATGAATAAAAATGAGGAAGAATAACTTGTAAAACATGGGAATATATAATCATGTAATAATAGTAATGTTGAAACAATATATAATATAACAAAAAAATTAGTCATGGCTAACTTCCAAGACTATATCACATAGTAGACAAAGTCCCATTAAGGAATCGGGTTCACTCCCTGTCCCAACATAACATCTCACAAGACTAAAAATTACCCAACATATTAGAGAGACATCCAGAAACACCCATCATAAAATTTTCATAAATATGTGTGCCACATGAATAATAAATTATAAATATAAGAGTTACCCATGTAAATAAATGGGTATCGTAATCATGTCGTAAGGGATAACAAATGAGCATATCATAAGGTTTTCCACGAAAGAATGGATTTAAAACATACATGGACATTATTAAAAGAAAAATAGGAATGTATAATGATAAATAATGTCCAAATAAAGTGATAACATCTAAAAATAGTTCTTAATAAACTTTAGAAGTTATCCACTTTAGTGCGGTTTAAGTGAAAATATTAAAGAGTCTTTAAAACAGAAAAGGCATAATTGTTTGTACAAAATCAGAAATGAACAAATAAATTTTATCATGATAAAATGAGAGATTTTATGAAAATAAATTTGGTTTAAAATATTTTATTTAGTTTACTTCAAAATGGGTAAGAAATTGGAAAGTTTTTTTTAATTGGGCCTATTTATCGAGAGTAATTGAGAAGGGAAATTTTTTAAAAATTATATTTCCCCATCAAAGAAGGATGATCTGATATATATACATGAGTTTGGAACATATACATAGGATTTATAAGAAGTGAATAAAAATAAATAATAATTACATTGGGGAAAAGAGAGAGGAATAGTATCCTGAAGGAAAAAAATGGAGGTTCAGGTAGAATCTCTTACCTTATGTCCGAAGCACTTCTATACTTATACTTAATGTCCTAAATAATAGAATTAGATTCATTAATTAATAATTATAGAACGTTTAATATATTTATTTTATTTACTATAATTTTATTAAGTTCATTTATAGCCTTTTTATGGTTTATAGTGTTCAATTTCATTTCTTGGGAGTGTTTGTTTTTTTGGTTGTCATGATCAGATCGCTTGTATATGAGTGCGGAAGTTCATGTAAAATATGAATTTTTATCCAGAATTTAAATTATATGTTATAAATGAAATTAAAAAATATTTAATGGCCTTATATATAATATTTTTTCCAAAATTTATGATGATTTTTTAGGTATATTTTTAATGATAATCATTTAGATTAATTTGGCATTTTATTATCCTCACAAACTAGTTTTGTTATATTATTTAATATCATGTATATATACTAGTTCCAGAACATTAAATAGATTTTAATACATATATTATAATCCATTTTAAACAAAAAAATGGTTTTATGACCAGTATTGAAGGATAAATATAAAGATAAAAATACGCCATCCACGAAGACAATAAATTAGCACCTCACGAACGATGTTTTCATTTTAGAATAAAAGAAAGAGGAGAAGATGTTTGATGATGAATTATTACATTAACATGATAAATTTACATTATATATAAGATAATTTAGTTTTAATTTCACTTTTATAAGGGGAGGTGAGTATAGGATAAGAAAATAAATGAAATTAAATATAAAATAAAATAAAAAGAAAGAGGATTTTACCTCTTGAATTTCTCCTCCTTGAGAACCTCATTGGGGAAAGGGGTTTGGTATTTTGATGAGAAAAATGGATCTTGGATGTGGGGGAGGGTATTTTTAATAGTTTTGGTTAGAACTAGGACAAAATTCAAGGATTAAGAGGTGTGAGGATAATAGGTGTTGAGGGGTGGTATTTATAGTGGAGGAAAGGGGTGTTTTCTCACTATTTTACTCATTAGTTTATTATTTTGACTCAAGACTATGAATAGTTTAATAATTAACTCCAAATAAATTAAAATAATTAATTATATTTCAATATTAGGGGCTTACATCTATGATATATCATCTATGACTCAATAATTCAAGTATTTAGATAATATCGTAAATTATATCATATTTTTCTATTCACCAAAAATTCAACTATTTTAGAAAAATACCAAAAATTCACCCACAACCATTTATTAATGTGTATAATTAAAAAATGAACTGCATTTTTTGAAAATAATTTTCTAAATATGAGAAACTTAATTTTAAATAAAATAATCATTTACTCAAAAAAACGATTTTAAAAATTATAACTGATTTCTTGACACTTTGAAAAATAAAAAAAGGTCCCATAAAAATATATTATAATCATAAGAAAACAAAATATTAATTTATGAATATATTTTATGAAATTTATTTTATTTTAAATCACTATATTAATTATAAAATTGTAATTAAATATTTATAACTTATAAAAATGCCAATATTTAATTTATCATTTCTAAAACATTAAATTACTTATTCCAATATATGAATTTATCATATTTTCGTTTATAAGATACCCAAATTTTATTTATACATTCATAGGTTAGGTTACTATTCAATTGGCTGGATTACTATTCATAAGGGACATATTACTATTCTGTGGGTCAAGTTATTATTCCATCGATATAGGTTTCTTAATTTTTATAAATAACTCTTATTTAATTAATTAATAATTAATAAATATTGTATTGTGTTTTATATGTGGTTGTATAGGATTTATACTATATTAAATAATTATAATAAGGGAAATTTCATTGACATAATTCTGGATTATTACAATTTTTTATATGAAAACATTATATACTTATGAGAATTTTCTCTTTGGAAAACCACTCTTTCGTTGTGTCTATGGTATAATTTTAAATTGAATTATGTCACTTATATCAATTGAATTTATGAAAATGGATTCCATATTTGTAATAATCATAATTTATATTAACTAATAAGTTTATATTATTTTTTTACCATAATGAATGGTGAAAATAGTAAAAAATAATTATCACGATTAAGGTGAAAACGAGTTTACCAAGGGGTTAAACTAAGAAAATATGGGTTAAAAATAAACTAAAAATTGTCCAAAATCCATTTCACGACCATATGTAAACCCTAAGATATCTAATGTTTGATAATGATCCATTTTGGAGGATTTTTTCATGATATGAATGTGGGTGTTACAGATTCTTTTTACAAATATAAAGTGTGACCTCTCCCCCACTTATAAAAGGTCACCCCTATACTACCATATTCATACTCCCAAATCCATTTTATTAGAAAAATACCTACCAAAATATATTTATTACCTCCCTTACCACATACTAGAGGCATATTTTAGATCATAAATCTAATCTAAGAAGGATTTAGGTTAAACCTAAAGAGGTTTCCCAAAGAAGAGGTAAATTTTTAACTATGTATTTTAATTTTACTTATTATTATAACCCCTTATAATATTTTCCAACTATTAACAAATAAAATCACCACTATATCCTATATAATAATATTTTATTATGTTAATTTCATAGCTTATATATATCTCCACTTTCATCAAATGGAAATTGAAACTGTCGATGGTATGTATGGAGGACAACCACCTCGCGAACCGATTTAGTTCATTTTCCATCACCACCTTTAAAGGATAGATCTAATGATAGATTTAACATATATATATAATATTAAATAAATTATTATACTTCTATAAAAATCATATCACATAAAACTTATTACTTTTCATTCTGTGATGGATATGATAATGGTGCTCGTGTGTACAAGGGACCACCGCCTCCTGAAGCAATGTGATTTGTTTTTCAATTACGCTTTACATGGAATATAGTAAGGATAAAATTTAATGAATATATATTATATTTATGATATAATCATACTTTTTTAAATATAATATCACATATAAATTCTT
The DNA here is from genome assembly GCA_963277665.1 of Viscum album. NCBI lineage: Eukaryota > Viridiplantae > Streptophyta > Magnoliopsida > Santalales > Viscaceae > Viscum > Viscum album. The sequence continues at coordinate 238,674,048 of OY728159.1, forward strand.
ACCTTCCAACCTGTTGGAAAACAATAACATCGCTCATGTGTACGTGTGGACTCCTACCACCACACAAAGATGTGAAATGTTTTTCCTTTTATTTTTACATGGATGGTAACAAATACATATTTTATTAATATAAATTATATATATCATATAATAATGACACTTTAAATTTGAATTAATATATTTTTTTTGTTTCATCTATCTAGAAAAATGTAAAGATCATTCATTATATGTTTTAGTTTGGTAACTTTAGTCCTTTTAATTTAATTTCTACCTCTAAATTTTATATATTACTCTAAGTGAATATATAATGAATATATATATATATATTATTTATATAATGTTTAAAATAATTTATATGATTTAAATAATATTAAATTAAAAGGACTAAAGTTACCAAACTAAAACATACATGAAAACCAAGTAATTATCACCTGAAATAGTGATTTTAACAAAGGATTGTTAATAAATTGGTGATAAAAGACTATAAGTATATTATATATAGTATAATAAATATGATAATATTTATTTAATTTATTTATAATAAACATATATGTATTATACATGAGGTTTATACACATACTAAGGAATTCAAACAAGTGGTAAGTATTTCTCATCTCACATTTACTTCTGTGATACATACGCCATATTAACTAGTTATTCCTTTGTGTGGTGTATATAATACCCATTTTAATATGTTATATCATAAATATATTTTAATTAATGGTATTTAAAATTAAATTTTATTTTATTTCTTTCATGGGGATTATGATTATGAAGTTAATAATGTGGTAAGGATTTATTTCACAATCTCATCATTATTCGGGATTCTTTTTGTATAAGTCTCTCTTAGAGAAATTATTTGATATATATATATTAAAATAAATATATTTTATTATACTCTTATTATTAATATACTTTTTCAAGTAATATTACCATTTTTCCACTCATTGGTACTTAAAATGATTGAGAAATGTTTTTTAAGAGAATCTAACTTTATTTCTCTCTTCGGTCGAAAATCCCTTTTTATCACAATCTAAGTTTTCTAAAAAAAATCAAAAAATGTTTTTAACCTTTTCAATATTATTTATTAAATAATATTTTACCTATTTTTAATTTTTTTAAAAAAATTGAAAGTAATATTCATGTCATTTTCAAAACAAGTCTCATTTGAATTTTGCTAAAAATATGAAAGGAATATTTATTTTTACATGTACAAAATGAATGAAATTTTCCTCCATCATGGACACTCAAAGTTTTAAATATTATTTTAAAATTTTTAAAAGGTTATTTTCAAATAAAATTATTTTTATAATGTCTTGTGAAATTTTTTCAAAAAAAATATTTTCAAAGAGCAAAGGATATTTTCCTGAAGAATGTTTTTAATGACATTTTTATGGTATTTCTATTCATAAATGACATAAACCCTTTATTTTACTTATGATCTATTGGGTATGTGTTGTATTTATATCATTCTTATTATTTATTTGGATGTTTTATAATAATTTTGACTAAGTATGTAATATTTTATTATCATTCATCATTTTATTCTCAATGATTTATGATTATGTTTATTTGATTGGGGTAAGTATTAACATTTCGTATGTTAGTTTTTAAATATGAATGTTTATGTTGATTATGTTTAACCCTTTTCATATTATGGATTCATTTTAATTAGTAAGTAATGAGTGGCTCCCAATTATAGGTGGTCCCTCGATGCATCGACGGGTCTCATGAGACAAATTATTTGGCCAAGTGAGACAAGCTTTCAACCAATGATTTAAAATGTCTTGTAAAAGGTCTTGATAGTTTCAGATGTCTAATATTTTTAATTCCCTTATTATGAGATCAGTTATTTATTTACATATGATTATTATATTATTTATAATATCCATGAATAAGTTTCATGGTCATATTATTATTTATATTTCTTTATTTGATCGTAATTTATTGTTTCTATATTATGCTCATTTTAGTGATTAAATGGCATGTGTTTCAGTTATTTTCCTTTCCATGTTGATTATGATTATTTATTCATGATATATTTTGTTATACTTATACCCTTATTGATCATTTTAGATCACCCTTCTCTTATATTTTATTTCCCCCAGGATACCACAAAGTGTATTATGATTGATATATTGGAATATGCTAAGGGGGATAATGGAATTATCAAATAAAACACTTTATATATTTTATGTTTAACATATAATGTAAATATCAAGTATGTATCTAGTTTACCAATACTAATAAAATATTCTAGCCTCCAGGATGTGATACCTTATATCTATTGATAATGTAAAAAAGTAGACATTGGATCTGGGTTACTGGAGTCAGGGTTAGTATAGTTGGTTTCAGAGTGATTTTAGTATAAACCTTGGGAACCATATTTAAAAAAACATAGATTATTAAGAATGACCCTATGATAGACATTGAGAATAAGTATATATTAACATCCTAAAGATTGTTTTAGAAGGATTTTATGTAGTTTTTCCTAGAATTACATCCATTGATGGATACTATAAGTGGTCATGGTTCTAACACAGATGTTTATAGGGGTAATAACTCTAAAAAAGGCATGTCTTGCTTGACATAAGCATTACCTGGTACACAAAAAAAGTTCTTACTGAGCACTTTTTTTTCACTCTCAGGGGATATACTTAGTATAATTCATATTTTATTCACAAACCATTATGAGGGATTTGAAAATATTTTTTTGATTTTTAAATTTTCCCAAAGAAACCATGTTTATGATTATCAGATTAGACATGCATAAATTTTTCAATTTATGTTAATTGTTTCACTGTTTTTGGGATTATACATTATGATACCTAATTTTATGATCTAATCTAATGTATTAAATTTTTTATAAATGGAACCCAGTGGAGGGAATGTAAAATCTTTCAATTCACGTAATCCAAAGAGTAGGAATGGTCACTTATTTAATGGGATTAAACCAATATTATGAAGATAACTATCCTCCCAAACATTCTCATCATATGAGGAAATAGTGTCATGTGATATAAAAATAGATAAATAATTCTCTAAGTATTATTGATTTTAATGGATTCAAGATAAGGATAGGATGACTTAGAAACAAATGGATTAGGAGAAGAAGGAAAAAAGAAGGTTTTTTCCACATGTGATAATTGTGGAATGAAATAGCCTAGTACTTTCTTGAAGGGAATGAGAGTTTTATATAAGTATAGATAGAAAGGACACCATGATCATAATTTCAAGGGAAAGAAATAAATTTCTAATTTTCAATGCTTTAACTATAAGGATATGGGAGAATATGAAAATTAATTCCCCAAGCATCAAGGGAATATACCTAAAAAAACTAATGGGTTATGGTCAACTTATATTATTACCATAGAAGAAGTGGAATAATTAATTTTATTGTGTTTGGATTCAAAAATTATGTTATAGGATTATTTTATCAATGAAATTTTGGTTATAATAATTATGAAATGTGTAAGGATTGTACTGAAATACTATTTCTTAAATGACTTTAGATCCAATGTTGAATGGTATCGATGAACATGAAAACTGATTCAGTGACAATTTCAACCTCTTGGAAAACACATTATTATGGGAGGATGACCCTTAATATATTCCCAATGTTGAGATGACAATGATATGTTTATGGGATATTTTTGGTGATGATGAAATTGGTTAGACCTTTGATAGTTTATGTCATGTTTTCTATATTCTACTACAAGTATTGATTTATGGAATATATTCGATAATATGGGATTTTATTTTTGTAATAATTCATGTTTTTATTAAGATTTTATAGTGATCAAAGTATTAAAATATATGACATTAATAGAAACTTAATATTTTCAAGTGAATATAGATTTGATTTAGTGACCTTACTTCAAAAAAATTGGACTTTTAATTTGTATAGACATATTTTGGATGACTCTTAATGATAAATATATATTAAATGAATTAAGTTGAACTTTTTTTTATTGGATAACTTTTCCTAAAAATTTTGGTTTTGTAAAATATCTAGATATAGGAGGAATTACTTTTCATTCTAATGATATGTTAAATGTGATTTAGGCATAAAAATTCATTTTGGATATTTATTTCTTAGAGTAAGATATGAAGTAGGAATTGATTGAAGAAAAACCAAATAATGAAATTATTCCTATGAAATATAAAAATATCAATTAAGTATATTTTTATATGTTATCATTATAGATGATAAAATAATTCCTCAACTCCAAGAAAAGGATCTTGAAACAAAAATGTTATCATAGTATCTTCATTTACAATGAATAAAATATTCCCTTAACCCATCATAGATTTATAGTTTTTTGGTTTTTTGATTTTTATTAATCAGTAAATTTCTTGTGATCAATGACCTCTATCACCCTCCATCATTATTTGGGCATTTTTATTTTTCTTCCATGTCTATATCTTCACTTCCCACCTATGTTCTCCTACTTGAAAACCTAGTAATCTGATTATTCTAGGTGACCTTTATACGTCCCTTTCTCACTTATCAAGAGCATGTTTTATTAACCCTTATCATGAATTTTGATTTCAATAAGGGTATTTTCAAATGTCAACCCATTGATTATTTAGATCAAGATTAAATTTTGAGGATACAATTTATTTAAGGGGGTAGAATGTAACACCTTAAGATTTTAAAAGAGGACTATAATGTTTGATAGCTTTTATAACATGAAAAACAAGATTATAAGTGAATATAACACAGTGAAACTTTATAATATATTCCTTTTTAATGAAATTCAATCTCTTAGATAACCTATAATGCATAAAACACCATGTTTGCAAGAAATGTGATACTCTATTTAAATATTATTATTTAAAAATGACCATTATAACATAGTCGTTAAGATAATGAGTTTGAATAATAATAACTAAATTATGAGAATTATATGGTTTAAACATGTATAAAATATATTCATTGTTTATATATTGATTATAAATAAAATAATAACCATTTGAAAAGGGGGGAAATATATGAAAAACTATATTTTTCTGAAAGGAGAATTAGTCACACTTTACACACATAATTTAAAATTATTTTTTACTACTTTTAGAAAATATATTGTAAAAAATAACATTAAATTTTGAAATCTACATTTCAAAATTATCTTTGGGTGAATTTTTTATAATTTTCTGAAAAAAATTGATTTTTTGATGAATAGTGAATAATACTGATTTTTATTGAAAACTACCTTTTTGTTTAAATTATTTAAAAAGATAAATTATATTTTAAATTGGTTTTAAAGTAAAATTAGTTCAATTATATTACAATTTTATTAATTCAGGTCATTTTAATAAATTTCATATTTAATTTTGATATTAAAACATTCTATATATATGAGAATTTTCTCTTTGGAAAACCACTCTTTCGTAGTAGTTGGGGGGTTGGCTTAGTGTTAAGCACCCCATAATTCTACATGAAAAATGGGGGTTCAAAACCCATTGGGCATAGGGTACTGTAGTAGTACTATAATATACTGTAGCAGCAGTGGCACTATAGTAACGGGGGGACACTATAGTGGTGGCAGGTCACTGTAGCAGCGGCAGGGTACTATGCAGCGGTGGGTACTATGCGGTATTGTAGTAGTGTGGTACTGTAGCAGTACTATTCACAAAATGGGCCTTTGGCCAAAAAAATGGGCCTACGGGCCATGTAATAGGCTAAATGCCCACTGGGTCTTCGTTATATGTAATGGTTCTCCCTCTACCTAGTTAAATAGGTCTTTTCTTTACTTTAATAAAAAATGAGGCTTCGGCCCCAACCTTTAAAAAAACCACTCTTTCATAACGTATATTGCATAATTTTAAATTTAATTCTACTACTTTTATGAATTGAATTTGGAAAAATAGATTCCAAATTTTGAATCATAATAATTTAAATTATATAATAAGTTTAACTTAATTTTTAATCATAATGAATAGTGAAAACAGTAAATATTAATTACCACGGTTAAGGTATAATGGGTTTACCGAGGGTTAAACTAAGAAGATGCGAGTTAAAAATGGCCTAAAACTTTTACAAAATCCATTTTATTGCCATATTTATACTCTTTAATTTATATTTTTAGATAATAACTTATTTTTTAGGCTTTTAGGATAATAAAAATGTCAGTATAATAGATTATTTTTAAAAATAACAAGTGTATCCTTTCCCCCACTTATAAAAGGCCAACCCCTATCCTCTACTCTTCACACTCCCAATGCCATTTGGTTCAGAAAATACCTGAAAAAATATCTTACTTACATCCCATACCACATCCTATAGTCCTTTTTTAGATCATAAATTCAATCTTGGAAGGATTTATGTTAAACCTAAAGAGGTTTCCCAAAGAAGAGGTAAAGTTTTTAACTATGAATTTTCATTTTACGTCTTCTTATAACTCCTAATTTTTTCCAAATATTAAAAAATAATAACACCAGTATCTCCTATATTATTATATGTTATTATGTTAATATAATAAACTATATTCATCCCCACTTCCATCAAATAGAAAATAAAACTACTGATCGTGTGTGCGGTGGATTGTCCCCTCATGAATCGATGAAGTTTATTTTCCATCACTAACTTTCAAGGATGGATGTAATGATGGATTAAATATAATTATATTATATTTATGAAATTATATTACTCCTATAATTATAATATCACATATAAATTCTTAATTTTGATTCCGTGAGGGATACAATAACGCCGCTCGTGTGTACGAGGGACTACCGACTCAGGAAGCGTTGTAACTCATTTTTATCTTACACTTTACAAGGTAGTAAGGATAAAATTTAAGGAATATATGTTATAGTTATGATCTAACCATAATTTTGGAAACATAATATCACATTTAACTTCTTACCTTACAATATATTGCAAAATAATAACATCGCTCGTGCGTATGTGTGGAATACCGCCACCACATAGAGATGTGAAATATTTTTCTTTTTCTTTTTACACAGATGGTAACAAAGAAAGATTTTATTAATATAAATTATATATATAATATAATAATTAATTTTTAAATTTTAATTAATATTAACTTTACTTTCATTTCATTCATCGAAAAAATGGAAACATCGTTCATGTGTATGTATGGCCTACCGTCTCCATGAACGGTGTAATCCATTTTCAACCCTTAACTTTTATAGATTTATATAAATAAATTTATAATGAACATATATCTGATATTTACATAATGTTTAAAATTATATATATTATTTAACCATGATCAAATTAAGAGGTCCAAATTTACCAAATGAAAACATACATGAAAATTGAACTAATTATCACCCAAAACAGTTATTTTAACAAAGAATTGTTAATAAACTAGTTATAAAATAATATAAGTAAATCATATATAGTATGATATATGTGAGTATGGTTGTATAATATATTTATAATAAACCTATATTTATTATACAGTAGGTTAGTACACATATTAAGGAAGTCAAACAAGTGGTCAAGGTTTCTCATCTCACTTTTACTTCAACGAGTCATACATCATATTCACCACTTATTTCTCTATGTGGTGTATATAATGACCATTTTGATATTTTATAACATTAATATATTTATATTAAAGTTATTTAAATTTTCATTTGAAGTCATTTCATTCATGTGACTTATGTTTCGTAAGTTACCAATGTGGTAATGGTTTATTTCACGGTCTCATCATTATTCAAGATTATTTTTATATAAGTCTCCCTTGGGGAATTATTTGATATTTATATATTAAAATAAATATATTTTATTCTTATTAAGTTATTCATGAACTTTCTCAATTAATAGTACCATTTTTCACTATTTTTTACTTAAAATTTTTTAGAAAATATTTTTAAGAAAATCTGACTATTTATCGCTTCAGTCGAAAATCCATTTTCATCAAAATATAGATTTTCTAAAAAAATAAAAAAATGTTTTAAATTTTTAAAAATGATTTATTAAATACATTTTTACTTATTTTTACTTTTTTAAAAAAATAACGGAATCTTCGTGTCGTTTTCAAAACAATGCATGTTTAGCTTTCATTGAAAATGTGAAAAGGATGTTTGTTTTAATGTGTATGACATCAAAATAATTTTCCACCCTCATGACCACTCAATGTTTTAAATATTATTTTAGAAGTTTTACATTTTCTTTTAAAGAAAATTATTTCCAAAAAAATTGTAAGCTTTTTGTTTTAAAAACTAATTTTTTAAAGTGTAACGGATATTTTCCTTAAGAAAGTTTTTAATGACATTTTTATAGTAATTATATTCATCAAAGACATAATCCATTTATTATAATTATCATAAATTGTGAATATATTTTATTAATACCATAATTATACTTGATTATTATGGTTTATGATCATTTTAACTAAGGATGTACAGTTTTATTATCATTTACCATAATATTCTAGATGTTTTATGATTATGTTTATTTATTAGGGGTAATTATTAACATTTTATATGTTAGTTTTTCAATAATAATGATTATATTGATTAAGTTTCACCCCTTTAATATAAGGAATTCATTTTAATTAGTAAGTGATGGGTGGGGTCTGATTATAGATAGATCCTTGATGCATCGACAGGCCTCCTGAGACAATTCAGTTGGCCAAATTAAACGTGTTTCTACCCAAATATTTAAACTATCTTGTGAAAGGTTTTGATAATTTCAGATGTTCAAAATTATTCATTACCTTATTATGATATCATTTATTAATTTTCTTGTGATTATTTTATTAGTTATAATATCCCTGAATAATTTTCAAGTCCATGTGATTATTTATATAGCTTTATATGGTCATCATTTTTTTCATATTAAATTTAGTTTATTGATTAAATGGAATGTGTTTTGGTGATTTATCTTATCATATTGATGATTATTATTTATTCATGATATCTTTCAATATATACATACCCTTACTGAGCATTTGAGTTCACCCCTTTCTTATATTTTATTTTCTCCAGGATACCAAGAAGTGTTTTGTGATTGATATGCAAGAATTTTCTAAGGGGAACAATGGATTTCTCAAAGAAAAAACATTTTTTATTTTATGTTTAAAATTTAATATGAATTTTAAGTATGTATCTAGTTTATAAAGGCTACTAAACTATTCATTCCTTGGGTATTTCATGCCTTTTATCTAATTCTAATGTAATAAAGTATACATTGGATCTAGGTTACTAGAGTGGGGTTCATTACGCTTACTGTATTTACATTGTTTATCCAATTTCAATATATAAAAAAGTATAAGGAATGGCAATAATTGTAGTAATCAAACAGAATAATATCTAGTAAATATCAATAGGTGTCACCATGGCATATAATAATCACATGAAAACACAAAACCTTTCCAATTCATTCATATTTATAGTCATTATATTTGTTAAGATAAATTTCTTCATTACCTAAAGAAGATTAGGCATGATACTTCCCCATAGACACATAAGACCAGGGAGAAGATAAGAATCCCCTACCAAGATATAAATCTTTTTATGTTTTTCATATGATAAAAAAATAATGGATTCAAATCTCAAATCACCACCCCTGTTAGGAACTCACGATCTCTAAGGATATCATCCTACTAAGAATATGCCATAAAACACCAATAAAAACCATTAGACTCGGAGGAGAAAAAAAATTTCATAACATGGATATAGCCACCTGAAATTTTCATACATACATATTACATATAAGTATAATAATATTCATTATATAAAATTTCAATCCATGCTCTAATCGTATAGTTCTAGTTCATTTGGAAACTTGGACACATAAACAACCGGTTCATAAATGATTTATATCATCTCCCACTAAGTTCTTCATAACTATCACCCATATTAGACACATAATTTCTAAAACCTTTATTCATAACTTGGTAAAATTAAACATGTAAAATTTTAATCTTAGATGCTTAATAAGGGTAAATAAAAGAGATATCAATGATATCATAATAATAACATGATCATAAGGGTGTGATAACTTGTTCTTAACATTTTAAATCTACAACCTGTGTATCATATATCATAATTTTGAGTCATAACATAAATCTTGGAAGTTAATAAGACACAAATCATAAATAATTCAAATAAAATGATTCGTGAGAGAATAAAATTATCATAAGGCATGTAATTTTAGTATATACATGAAATTATAACTTTTTAAACATGTATAAATAGTAATAGGTTCACTCATTAAGTTAAGTACATGAAATTAGGCCCTTGGATAAACTTATGGACATGAAGCCAGGTCCACACATGATCTTAAGAAAATGAAAACCAAGTCCACCGATAAAATTATGGACATGAAATCTAGGTCCATGCATAAACTTATGGACATGAAAATCATGTCCACATATAAACTTATGGATATGAAAACTAGGTCCACACATGAAATTGTGAACATGAAATCAGGTTCCTACAAAACATATTTACATCATGAGTTATCCATATTTACCCAATGCATTGAAGGGAGATATAGGTCCTACCCATCACATAAATAAAATCATATGTATGTGTGCCACAGTATCATAAAAATATTATCATCTTGGAACTCATGAAATGAAACAAATCTCATAAACATTTCATCAAAGTATAACATATGGAAAAGGGAATGCGTTTCATCAACATCCTATCATCATAAACATAAACCATTTAGAAAAAGAATAAGGATGGTATCCTTGGATGATATCCTTAGTAAAGTTTAAGTATCATCAAAGGATTTCATTTTATATAGAAAAATTATTTTGAAAGATCGCTTGGAATTATTATTACGGTAAATAACTTTTCTAATTTAAAGTTACTTATCTTTTAAATAGTTGTGCACTTATAAATGAAAACATTTTCTTTGAAAATAAATTTTTAAACTTAAAATGTAATCTTCAAATAATTGAGCCTTCATAAAGGTTCTAAATTCCACTCATGTCGTATAATTTAAAAAAACATTCCTTCCATGTTTTTTATAGGAAAATTCTAAAATCACCTCTTTTGGAAAACAAAAAAATATATTCCTTTCATACCATTCTGTAAAAATTAAAATAAGGGTAAAGATGATTTTTTTTTAATTATGAGAATAGTAAAAAAAAATTAGAAAACATTAAAATGGAATATAAATATTCCTCAATTGAGACTTAAAAATAAACGATCCCGAATAATGATGAGATTGAGAAATAAACCCTTACCACTTTGGTAACTTTTGAATCATAAGCCCCATGAAAGAAATATATTTAGATGGATATTTATATATCATAATTTTAATGAGGAGAATCATAAAATATATTCATGGTTAGTATATACACCACACAAAAGAAGCATGTACAGTATAAGGCATATGTCTCACATAAATAAAGGTGAGATGAAAATCACTTACATTAGGTTTGACTTCCTTCGTGCATGTTGGACCATCCTATATAAAACATATATAAATTATGAAAATATTAAAGAACCATAATTGTATATATTATACCATATATGATTTAATTATATCCTTTTATTACTGGTTTATTATATATTCTTTATTAAAATTACTTTTTTGGGTGATCTCTGCTTCGTTTTTAACATATGCTTTGGTTTGGTAGTTTTAGTCCTTGTAATTTTATCATGGTTCCATAATCTATATAATTTTAATAATGATATAAATATCATATATATTCATTATATATATTTATATTAATCCATAATATTTAGATATAGAAAATAAAGTACATTGGTCATGGAGACGGTATGTCGTATGTATGCATGAACGTTGCTTTCATTTTTTAAATAATGGAACAAAAGAAAGGTAAAAAATATTTTTCATTTATAGAATCATTATTATATCATATATTTTCATTAAATGTATCCTTATTTCCATCAAAGTAAAATAGAAACAAAAAAAATTCATCGCTTCTTGGAGTTGGTAGTCCACACGTACACACGAGCGGTGTTATCATTTATCAAAGGTTTGGAAGGTAAGAATGTAAATATGATATTATAATTAAAGAAGTATAATTATTTTATAAATATAATATATAAAAATATACCCCATCATAATTACTATCCATAAAATATGGTGATGAAAAATTAATTGTACCGCTACATGGAGACGGTATGTTGTACGTACGCACGAATGTTACTTTCACTTATTATTTGATGAAAAAGAGGGTGTATATTGGTTTTTTAATAATAATAAAATTTCATAATATTTTTAATACTTAATTTATTATGTAATGATAAATATAATATATTTATATAAGGAAATGTAAAGTTGAAAAAAAAAGAGATTGATTTAGGCGATTACCTCTTCTTGGAAATGACTCATTTAGATCTTTCCTAAAGTGCTCTAGGGTTGGTATTTCGGAGAGACCAAAACCTATAAAATTTGAATAAATAAGTTTATAAGAGAATTTTTTATGGTATAATCAAGCTATAAGGCTCAATTTTGTGTAAATAAGTGAGGTAGGAGGTTCCCTTAAAAAATTATGGGGAGGGGTACTTTTAGAATTTCTCAAAATATTAAAATATAATAAAACTATTCTAGATACAAATACTTAAAAATGGCCTATAATACATAAGGTATTAAATTTTAAAATATATATTATCCCCTTTTCTTTATTTAATATTTTATGATTTTTAAATAATTTAATAAAAAATTATATTCATTAAATAACATTATTTTCTATTTTGACTTTATTCATTACTTTGAATTTAATAACATCATCAAAAATCTTATAATTATAAAACATTATTCTATCACATCCACAATATATCATGGTACTCTAAAAAATTCATTGATAACCTTAATTATCTAAAATTATAATATTTTTAATATTTTTAATATCATTTATTTTATTTTTACATTAATTGAATAATTACTACGCCAACATTTTTTAAGAATTTAAATTAATTATATATTCACTAAAAATTAAATATAAATTATCATGATGAATATAGATATTTTATATTTAAAAATACTACTTATAGTCGTACGTGTCCTTTACACAACACAATATTAAAAATAATATAGTTATTAAAAATTAGAGTGTGACATGTTTGACTTTTCTTGAAATAAAATACTATAAAGGTCATAATCTCATCAAAATAGACACAAAAGGTTATATAACTTAAAATTGGGTGATTATTGACGAAATAATACCATAAAATTTAATTTGGAAAAGTTTTGGGGTTTATTTAATAGTCTTTATAATTATATTTTTAACCTAAATTACCTAATTTACCCTTACCTTAGTAATAAAATTACTATAGTTACTATTAATATTGACCAAAAAAATGGACCTATTTAAAAAATTTGGATCCAATGATTAAAAAAATGGAGTAAATTTTTCAATATTCAACTCACATAATTGATAGAATTTAATTTAATATTAATCCTGAAAAACGCAAAGAAAAACAATTTTCTTGAAAAATGTGTTTTAATCCCAAAAATATACTTATAACAAAATAAGTTATAAGGATAATTAAAATGTAATTAAATAGATTATATTTAACTAAATAATACTTAATTTACTTTTATATCAAATTCTAGTAATAAAGATAATTTTTAATAAAACTACCTCTTAAAAGAGGGAAAGGGAAGTGTTAAGTTCATGTAGAATAACACGGAACTAGGTTTCCAAATAGGTTAATATAGGGGTAATGGAAAACAAGGATATAGAAGAAAAACCTAACTCCCAAGGACTGATAGAGAGTGATAGAGAACAAATTCATGAGAAATTTAACCCTCATAAAACTATAAATCTATGAGGGGATAAAAAAAATTTGATCTATTAGTTAGAAAAGTAAACAGGTAATGCTTTTATTTCAAGCTCCTTTTCCTAAAGTTGAGGGATTATTTTACTATTCAGAAAAAATCATCAATAAAGTAAACTTACTTTATTTCTTTCTATTTTATAAAAATAATATCATCCTTTATTTGTGCTTCAATTTACTTCAACTTCACCTATTACTCTGAGAAATGAATATTTGAGATGAATTTTCCATGCCTGAATCACCAATATCAACGTCAAATGGATTAAAAATCCACAAAAGGATAATAAGATACTCCTCTTGTCTTTATATATTAACCAAAACCAAAATGGTTAGTATAAGTTATCCAATATATATTAATTTATAAAACTTCAACAATAATTCCCAAATTTTAATGAAATACAATCCATAATTAGTTAATTACAAAGCTCCTCAAAAATATTTCTTCCAAAATTCAAGGTAAAATTTTTTTTAAAAATGTCACTAATATTCCAAGATCAACTTAACATTAATCCCCAAAAGTAGTTCTTAATTTCACATACCTAATATGTGAACACCTTTTTCATATATTCTCCAAAAACATGGTAATAACCTGAATTACCATAAAATATTAATGAAATCATGCATGCTTCCAAAAGTTAACATTATTGTTATTGCTCAAATAAAATCATAGACAATTTAATATATTCTATAAATCCAAAATGTGATAAAATTTATCAACGATCACTTTTTCATGAAAACACTAACCAATTCTATGGTATTCAATAAAATACAATTTAATTTATCAACATCAATCATCCCTATCCAAAATAAACATTCTTAACTCTACATTAGATGTATATTAAGGTTTATCTTTCCCTTAATCATGTGCTCTCCAAAAATATCACCTTATAACTAAATCACTTTTCTTGGTTATTAGTGCCATTCAAAATATGATTTCAAACACTTAAATAAAAATTATTATAGAAAGAACCTTATATGTTTCATGATTTTATAAAAAAAATATTCTAACACATATACAACATAATTCTTGAATCTAAATACATACTTAAATAAACCCACTTTCTTCTTAAACCATTAACTAGGATTAATCATCTTATTCCCCAATACTTCTTTCCTACAATATGAAATATTAATCATGTCTTAATATTCATCAACTTCAATTTAATCATGATTCTTATTTTTAACATATAAAATACCATTAAAATATCCCCTACCTTTCATGCATCATTTTTAGTCTCTCCATCATCATTGGTAAAACTATTACTCATACAAGCTTTCCCCCCAGGACATTGATTTGCGTAATTACTATAATTTCAATATTTAAATCATTCAACCATCTAGAATACCTTTGAGAGGCCATTATTCTCATTCATTTCCTTAACCAAATAAACTTCTTATTCCTTTGAGATGTTCATTTGAATGCTTCTTCCCACATTCCAAAAATTTTTGAAACTGAATCTTCTTTCCACTATAGTATTTATGAAAATACATTGTTATCTTATTAAGTATGTCATGAAAATCACCAAGGATGATATTTTTAACAATATAATAAGATAGATGATTAGGAAAAATCACAAGTATTTTCATTCCAACTCTTATTTCAATTGGTTTCTCGTGAGTATACACATTCCATAGACTATCAAATTCAATATTAAAATGATTCCTTTGGGTTCTATCCATTGACTAAAACAAAAAAAATCATAGTCTGAGAAACAATAATCATAGTGAGAAACCACATAATCATGAAAAATCATTTAAAACATGTAAAAATCATGACATATTCTTTTATGACACCTTAGATTTAACCTAGTTCATTCATGATCATTTCTAAGACTTTAGGATTTTATTATATACTTAGGCTTATCCATATACATAATCCTTGGGATCTCACTAAAGCGTTCTCATCCTAGTTTCTTAGGGTTAACTAAATCCTAATATGATACCAACTACAGCAACCTAGAATTTTCATACATATATATTACATCTAAGTAGATTAATATTCATTATATAACATTTATATCCACACTATAATCATATATATCTAGTGTCTTTGGAAACATAGACACATAAACAACCAGTTCATAAATTATCTATATTGTCTCTCATTAAGTTCTTCAAAGCTAGCACCCTTTTTAGACACATCATTTTTAAAACCTTTCTTCATAACCTTGGGAAATGAAAAAAAATAAAGGATGAGATTATATGATTAGTAAGGGTAAACGAGGGATATATCAATGATCACATAATCATAACATGAGAATCTGGGTATCAGAATGTGAGCTTAACATTTGAAATCTACACCCAACATATCATAGACCATAATTTTGAGGAATGTTATAAATATTTTTAGTTCAAAATACACCAAAAATAAAAGATTTAAATAACATAATCCATGAGATCATAACATTGGTATAAGTCATGGAATTTTGGAATACACATAAAATTATAACCTTGTGAACATGTATAAATCAAAATAGGTTCACTCATTAAGTAAAGGACATGAAATAAATCCCTCGTTTAAACTTATAGACATGAAACCAAGTCCATGAATGATATTATAGACATGAAATATAGGTCTATTCATGAACTTATGGACATTAAAACCAGACCCATGCATGAAATTGTGATCATGAAATTAGGTTCATGTATAACATATTTACCTCATGAGTTATCCATATTTACCCAATAAATTGTAGGGAGATATAGGTCTAACACATCACGTAAATAAAATCATACATATGTGTTCTACAATATCATAAATAATTCATCATCTCAAAACTCATTAAAATAAAAAAAAATCATAAAAATTTCATCAAAGTATAACCCGTGGAAAAGGGAACGGGTTTCATCAACATCTTGTCATCATAAATATAAACCATCCATAAAAATAATAAGGTTGGTATCCTTGGATCATATCACCAGTAAAGATTAAGTATTATTAAAGGATGTCATCTTATATGAAAAAATGATTTTGAAATATCACTTGGAATAATTCTTGAGGTAAATAACTTTTTCATTTTAAAATCACTTCTCTTTTAAAAAGTTGTGTTCTTATAAATGAGAATTTTTTTAAATAACTTGTGAAATTATAAAGTAAGCTTCAAATAATTTTGGTTTCATTAAGGTGGGAAAATACACTCATCTCATATAAGTTAAAAAATATTCCTTCTATATTTTTCTCAGAAAATTCAAAAAAAAACTAATTTGGAAATCGATACAAAGATTCATTTCAAATCATTTTTTAAAAATTAAAAAATGGTAAAAATTATATTAAACAATTATAGGAAAATAATAAATGCATTTTTAAAAACATTTTTAGAAAACATGGACATGGAAGAGAAATATTACTCAGTTGAGACTTAAAAATAAACAATCTCGAATAATGATGAGATTGTGAAATAAACCCTTACCACTATGCTGACTTTTGAATCATAATCCCCATGAAAGAAATAAATTTATATGAATATGTATTTACCATAATTTTCATGATAATAATAATAAAATAAATTTATAGGTAGTATATAAATCACACAAAAGAAACATGCAGTGTATAAGGCATATGTCGCACAAAAATAAAAGTGAGACAAAGATCCATTACCTTAGATCTGACTTCCTTTGTTCATGTTTTAACATCATGTATAATAAATATAGATTATACATATATTAAATAACCATAATCATATATTTCATACCATATATGATTTACTTATAGCCTTTTATTACCCATTTATTATCAAATATTTATTAAAATAACTATTCTTGGTGATATCTACTTCATTATTCATATATGTTTTGGTTTGGTAATTTTGGTAATTATACTTTAATGATGGTGTAACATCCCAACCTAGGGTCTACTTAACTAGATCCCCAATCCAGTGGGTTACATGGCCTTAAGCATTCTTCCCCATACGCTCGAGGCTGTCGACTAGTACTGAGGGTTTAATGTGGGATAGTGGGGAGACTATACCCTCAAATTAGTGTGGCACAGCAGATAAGATAACTAAATAAACAATAGTAGAAGCATGAAATAATAGATATCATAGCATAAACAAATAAAATAAATAGGAATCAGAAGTATAAACATCTAATAAACTATAATATTAATCAAAATATCATAGGTTAAGTTATATATAATGATGACATGTCATGCTAATATATAAAAATGAAAATGGGGGATACAAAGGGAAGGCATATACAACATGATAAAAAAATACAAAAAATCCAAAAGACTACTCCACTAGCATCACAGGAAAATACTTGGTCCTCTACTCCCATGCTCCATGCTATAAGTAAATCAGATCAAGTATTTATAGCAGGATGATTTCCCTTATCCATACCTATAGACATTAAATATACTCAGGTACCAAAGTCATCCCAAGTAGGTTGTGAGATAAAATCAGTAGTCCACCACCAATGGTGTCTATAAATAATCTAGCTAGTGTACATAGCATAGAAATATGAAAGCATAAAAAATATTAATAATATTGGAAAATAAATATTTTTTGGATCAGGTTCCTATAGGACACTTGGATAGATCTACTTTCTTCATCATAGGCCAGTATAAGAGTTTAATCACTAACTATATATATATTGTATTCGTGTCTATGCACACTATATGTGAGGACGTTTAGATCCATATACATGAATACTAGGTGCTAGCTGGACCTGAGGCCTAACTCAGTCATCCATGACTTGTCTAATGATCCAATGGATCCAGCAAGGGTACAAGCCCATAATATCATATGAATGTGAGACGGGTTACCCATCACTCAGGATGGTGGTGTGAGTCATCATTCCCAACACCCTAATCAAGAAAACATGGATTGTCATGCCCATCATCCAAATAAAAGTATAATTGTGTAAAACTTAATGCCCAACACCTGATGTAAGGGGGGTGAAACGTCATTCTCAACAAGTCCCTTATCCATCATCTAATAGATAATGATAATGGAAAACTCATAATAATAATAATAATTTAATCATGAGGGATCACCTCTAATGTATTCATATACATTTATCATAAATAAATAAGAGTTCACACTTCATATAATTCAAGTTCATAATTATAAAACATGTAGTGTGGCATTTCCACCCATTTTCATTCATTTATATTAAACCATTTGACCTACATATAAAGGAAGATACCAATTTAGGGTCAATCTAAACACTTAAATAGTGTTTGGTCCTTTAAAAAATTATATAAAAGAGGTAAATTCCATTACCAAGACAAGACGAACACATAGGTGTTGTTTGGTCATTTAAAAAATCATATATATTGAGATAATTTCATTTAGAAAACCTAAAAGGGGTGTAAATCAATTAGTTCAACATCCTATAATCACTTATAGTGGTTCCACAATAGTATAACAATATGCTTGAATTTATTTATAAAAAAATAACATGTTTAAGGGAAATGCACGGAAAGGGTTGGCATGTGGCACAATGGATAATCTATGAAAACATCACAAATTTTAGGTAAAACAACTATACCACATACCTCAGGGTCATATATGACTCCTCATCCAATATATTCTTCGAGTTTGAAGTAGAACAGAATAAATCAAAGAAATGGACCAACACACTAAAAAAAGGGTGAATGATATCACACCAAATTAGAACAAGAGATGGGACGATAAATGATATAAAGAATAAAAATTATTAAATAGATTACTGAGAGGAATTAAACTCTTCTAATGGTAGTCCGTTTGGAGTTCAAATTTATGAGTTATCAAGAAACATAAAAGGAGGCCATGATGATCTCTTCACAGGAGAGAGGGAGGTCTCCTGTCACTCCAGAATAGAGGGATAATAGGGAAATGGTGTTAAAAACATAAAAGGTAAAATGGTATTTTTACCCCAAAAATTATAGGTCACATGGTTTTCCCACAATTTTTTCTAAATTGTGTGTCAATATTGCATCACCCACTACCTTTGAACACCACTCATACGAGCTAAGTGCATGATTTACCTAATCGGGCACAAGCCGTGTGAAAACCCTCTATAAAAAAAAGTTTGAAATCTCACATAAGCATGCAACTCATCTTGCATATTTCTATAAAGACATGCATCCCATCCTATACAATAATTTCCCCTCATGGTTAAGTCACATGGTTAATACTAACTATGCACTAACCAAGTGGCCCACTCTATTGGTCAAATTCTCAGAGATTTAGGATCCTAACAAGCTTCAAATGCTACCAAAACCTTCATTAGTCCATATAGAATGTTTACCGAGATAAAAAAAAGATTCAAACCAAAAAAAATTATGCATACCTTTAAGAAAATTCAGCTCATTACAACCCCCCCCCCCCTTCTTAAAGCAACTCATCGCCAAGTTTTCCTTCTAAGGGTAAAGAGGGATATTCTGAGAAAAGATATTTCCACTAGGACCATATTTCATCATCCCACCCCCAAGTCTCATCGTTTACTTATCTAGTCTATAAAAACACCTATACTAAAGGGACTAAATTTCCTCAAAGTTTCTTCATTCTCCGATCCATGATACGCATGGGGTACTCATCAAAAGAATCATTAATCTATAACTTTGCCTCATCAAATTGGAAAACATGAGATGGGTCAATATGATACTAGTGAAGATGAGATATCTAAAATACTTCATTCATAGACCTATATTTCTAAGAAAGTTTTATATGATAAGCCACTGGTCCAATTCATTTCAAAACCTTAAAGGGTCCAACGAATGGAGATGAAATATTACCCTATCTTAGAATTTTTCAATGGCCCAACCTAGGTGAAACTTGCAAGAAAACCCAATCCCTAACAACAAAATTAATAGTTCATCTATAGAGATTGTCATATGACTTCTATCTAGATAGAGATTACAACATGCGCTTTCTGATTAATTACACCTACTCTAAAGTCTCTAAGATGAGACACGGTCTGAGCAAAGTTGTCTGCCCTATCTATAGCCATAATATAGGTTATCATAAAGTCCTACCATATAAGGCATCATAAGGATCCATTTGGATGGTATCATGAAAACTATTATTATAAAAAAAATCTACTTGGAGTATATGTTTCTACAAAAAAAACAAAAATTCAAGGACATATGCAAAAATCATGTCCTATTACAATGGAATCTTGTGATATATTTGTCTATAATTCTGAGGTTTATTGGTCATGATCAAAAGCACATATGTACCTAAGGCCCTCTACAACCCCTTATAGAACCGATATATTAAGTAAAAATTTCTGTCATATATGATAGATCATGTATCTCTATAAATACATATGACCTCCCTGACATATAGCCTCCCTAGATCATCTACCAAGAAGTTCTCTTGAATAGGTAAGAAATATGTGGCCTTTTTAAAGAGATTAATGAAAACCCAAACTATATCTTTTCCTTGAGTTGATCTAGGAAAAATTGTCAGGAATTCCATAGAGACATCATCCCAATTCCTCTCAAGAATGGAAAACGGTTGGAGATTTCATTCTAGTCACTAATGTTCCACATTCATCTATTAACAGGTGGAACACCGTGTCATAAAACTAGTTATCTCCCACGTCATATCAGGCCACCAATACTGGCGATGTAAGTCTTGATACATCTTGGTGACACCGGGATGTAACGCCCAAAATGAGGCATGAAATTCCTACATCATGTCCACTATGATGTATGTTGAGACCCATAAATGCCCTCAATAGCATAAGGTCTCATCCTCATCCATAGTCTAACTAGAATATGAATCATTATAAGAGATACTTTCCCTTAGGAATAATCCATCAGGATCTAAGATTTTCTCATTCTCATCCATTCTACAAGGGTAGAGTTCACTGCTAAAGTTGAGAGGATATTCTTCTCATGAACCTCTAAAACCTTCATATGTGTCTCCAAAAATAGTTAATTAAGTTTCCACTCACCACTAGCCTCCTGAAATTCCTATTTTTGAGTCTTCTAGCTTAGAGTATCAACTATATCATTTCCTTTTCTAGGCATAAAGGAAAGCTCAAAATCAAAGGATTGTAGGTAATCAACCCATCTGCACTACCTGAGATTTAGATCTGACTATGTAAATTTGTACTTGAGTATTTTATTATTAGTTAATACTAAAAAATTCTCCCCAAGTAAATAATGCCTCCAACATCATAGAGCGTGAACAGTAGCTTCTAGCTCAAGGTTGTGTGTTAGGTAATTCCACTCATGATGTCTCAAATGATCAGACCCATACACTAAGACTCACTCATACTACATAAAAACTACTCCTATATTAAAACCTAATGCATCATATTAAATATTATAGCTCATTCCTAGATCTAGAAGAAGTAGGATAGGCACTGAAATTAACCTGCATTTCAACTCCTAAAAGTCATCTTCACAAGCTTCTGACCATTCGAATTTCACACCCATCTTAGTCAATCCCATAAGAAATGATTCTAGGAATGATAAATCCTAAATGAATCATTTTTAATACCTATATAGTCTCAATAAAATATGTATATCAAATAAATTCTTAGGATATTCCCAGGAAACTACATCTCTGACCTTCTATGGGTCTGCTTATACTCCTAACTTTGAGATGATATGTTCTAGGAAGTGAACTGTTTTGATCCAAAAGTGGCATTTTTTGAGATTATCATAAAGATGGTTCTCTCTCAATGTATTCATCAATATCTCAAGGTTTTGGGCATGCTCTTTTTGAGAATGTGAATACACTAAGATTTCATCCACAAAAACTACCATGAATGAATCTAAGTATGGTGTAGAAACCCCAATTCATTAAATCCATGAAAACAAAAGGTGCATTTGTGAGACTGAATTGCATTACTAGGTACTCATAAAGACCATACCTACTCTAAAAAGTTGTGTGAGGTATGTATGATGACTTGATGTGCACCTGATGATATCCAAACCTCAAATAAATCTTTGAAAATGCCCTCTCTCCTCGTATATGATAAAATAAGTCATCTATTTGAGGTAGTAGATATTGGTTCATTACCATAAGTTGGTTTAATCTTTGGTAATCCATGAAAATCCTGAGGGTACCATCCACCTTCTTGGAAAAAAGGATAGGTGAACCCCATGGAGAAGTGTTGGAGCATATAAGACCTTTAGTCTCTAGATCCTCCAATTGTTTCTTGAGCTCCATAAGTTCCATGGGTGTTATCTTTTAGTGAGTAATGGACACTGGTGCCACTCTTAACACAATATCAATAGTTAATTATACCTTTCTTGATGGAGGTAGTCCTGAAAATTCATTAGGGAAAACATCCTTGAAATGATTCACTAAAGGAGGGAAAATAGAAGTTCGTAACCCATGATTATCAAAGAATATACTAGAGATCTAGGTTATCACTCTGCCCAGACCTTGATGCTCGGGTCAATCTTGAGATACATGGAAATCCCATTATCCCTTATGGATATGTATACCTTCCTATAGTGATGTAAATTTCACCCTCCAATGATAACAATCAATGTGGGATCGATAGGGAACTAACCAGTCTATCCTAATAATTACATAAAACACTGTCTTTTCGAAGATGAAAAGATTCTATGCAAAGAGATATCATCCTATCTTAAGGGAAACCCCTTAAATCGGTGAACACTCTCTGATCAGATACCCAATGGGTATCAAGTTTTATCACGCCACAAAAGTACTCAATTTCAAGGACCAAACTCTATATAATTTCCATAGATATAAAAGAATGTGATGTGTATTTTTCAAATAAAGAAACAATATAAAAGAGGCTATTAGAATAGTATCTAGAATACTAAAAGGTTTGGTGTTATAATCCTCTAGAATTGGTTATACTACATGTGAATAGCCCGTACCATAGCCCTAATTCACAACTTGACTGCCCTGAGTAGACCCCCTCTGTTGGAACTGTAAGTCCTGAGTCTAAATACCTCTACCTCGACCACTACCTTGTCCTAGGTGCCTGATAGTATTCTAGATTCCTGCGTGATGAGATACTACTATCCCCGCTCCAGGAAATGGGGTAGGTGTAGATCCCCTCTCGCTAGGAACTGATGGAAAAGTCATGCAGAAGAGCTGGATATGCCTCGTCCTTTTATAGCCTCTACAATTAACTAGATCATGCATACAATGGGGTTTCCTATGTCCCAATTTCCCACACTAGTGACATGTGAGGAAACTGACAGTATGAGTTTTATGACTATAGATACCCCTATGAGAAACCTCGAAACACCGCTTACTTCCACTATAAGAACCACTGGTAGGTCTGGGTGCTGAACCACCCTAGTTCACACCATTGACTTCCTTCAAATTCCTCTCACTAATGAGGGCTTGGTTGAATACCTCTAAAATAGTCATCATCTAAAATACAATGACCTAAGACTAGATGGAGTATACCATCCCATCCATAAAATTCCTTATAGTCATGAGATCATTACCAGATAGGGTCGGTGAGAATCTTTATAGATCAGTCAAATGAGTATAACATTCCATGACAGACATGGATCCCTACTGTATGTTCATAAACACTCTAGTTGTAGCATCCCAATTATTTATAGAATAATACTTTTTCATATCCATTAATATTTATGAATAAGATATTAATTTTACATTAAAGGGGACACTTTTTCTAATATCTTACTTGACACGCAACAACGGATTTCTCCTAAATCTTATATTTCACACAACTTTGAGTTATACCAAAAAATAATATTACAACACTATTATTATTTTAAATTTTTAGTTAATTCCTGGTCATTGTATTGGTGGGAATGAATAGAACTAAAAATAATATGGCTACATATGTTTATTAAATGTTCTTACATTTTTTCAATAAATTTTAGAGCCTTAAAATGAGAATGAATCCAATTTTAAGCATGAAATACTCTAATATTTTTTTAAAGGTCGTTTACCACCTTTTAAGGGAGAACCCTTTTTAAATATATTTTTTGTCACTTTTATATGTTATATTTGAAAAAATAAACTTATTATTTAGAATTAGAACATTAAAATTTACTTTGGTTGAAATTTTAATATTTTTCTAATGAAATTTATATTTTCATGAATAGAGAAAAATAATGAATTTTAATTCAAAACTGTATTTTCCTCTAATTTATTTATATAATTATATTATAATTTTAATTAGATTTAAAGTTTAATTGTATTATGGTTTTATCATTTAAATATATTTATGGTCATTGTAAGTGATTTCATATTTAAATTAGACATAAACATGTGTCAATCTTTTGAAAGTTTTTACTTCTTAAAAACCCGCTTTATGGTTTTGACAATGAGAATTAATTTTAAATTAATTGATACCAATTATTTGTTTTGAATTTCGTAAAAATGATTCCATATTTGGAATCATAATGTCCAAATTTTTTAAATTGGTTCCTTTTATTTTTGGACTTTATGAATAGTAACTTTGGTAATTATTTTTATTTACCATGGTTCAAGGGTAAATGTGGTAAATAAGGATAAAAAATAATTTTATAATAATATTAAACTATTATAACATGTGTAATAATCCTATTAGAAGATATATTTCCAACCATGGGAATCCTTGGGTCTATTTTTGGACCCCATGGAGCCACTTGGGTGTGATAATGATGTGTTATAAAAATTAATTTAAAGTAAAGAGAAATATATCATAAACTTGTATCTTTTACTAAAATAATTTTAATATAGGGTTATATAAATGATATATTTGACTATAAATATTAATTATAAAGATAAAAATATTTAATACATTGTGATATTTTATTTAAAATTATTTAGACATTAAATAAATAAATTTATTTTTGACACAATGATGATGCAGTGATTACCTTATTAATGAAGGATTCAACTAAATGATATTATAAATATTAAAATAAATATAATTTGAACATTTTTTAAGACATACATGAATTTTATGAATTATATTGACATATTATATTTTATGTAATTCCTTTGTTTCGAAGGAATTGGGTTTTTAGGACTTTAACAAAAATCAATTACTAAATAGTGTCAAAATTGACATAAATGAGTTTTTAAAACAAATACTATTTTATTAAATGATATAATAGTCCTAAAAATAAATATTCAGAAAAATGACTTATATAATGTTACAAATTTCATTAATGATCCACTTTTTGTTTTCTTGTTATTTTAGAGTAACTATAGTAACCATATATTATGAAAATAAAAAAAGACATAGAAGAGTTAATGTTTTTAACTAAAGGTTAAAGCTAAAAGGTAAAATTAATTATACGAAATAAACTTGTCTAAAACCTATTGGTTGAGATGATTTAAACCCATTATCATCTTATCCTCTAAATATATCACTTTTTAAGTATTATAATTCTAAAATAATTTTATATTAAAATAATATTTCAAGACTTTCCTAAAGTGCCCCTCCTCTCTCTAATAAAAGGCCACCACCTCTACCCACTTACTCACACCTCTAAAGACCCTTGTATCATATAAATTATGATATAATAAGATCCCAATATCCATAACTTAAACCTATAATTATTACCTTGTAAAAAAAGAAATTCAAGAAAGCATTTTTGGCTCAAATCAAAAGAAGTTACCAGATTTAGAGGTAACATCTTCTATCAAGTTCATTTCCTTTATTTTCCTTCTCCACTCCCTATGCTATTATTATTATTTTATTACATAAAAAAACATTATCCTCAATATACTAGTATTTTTTTATGATAAGTATTTGAATTACACTTACACACACCTCCATCTAATGGATACGAACATATTGTTTCTGTGTATGGTGAACTACTGCTTCACGAAATGATGATTGTTCAATTTTCTCCTACCACATATAATTGTGGGAATTATAATGGAACTTTATTTATATATTATATTTATTATATTTATATTGTCTCTATACTTCTGTAACTTTTATTTTCAACATACATTTATGCTTTCCATAATGTGTAAATATGATAATTTCAATTGAGGAGGTGTAGACTATTGCCCCCTCAAAGTGATATGACTCATTCATTCCATACATATAATGTATAAAGGATGTATTTAATGAAATTATGTAACATATATAACCTAGATACTATAATTTAATTATAACATACATATTTATCATTTATTTTTCATTCCTTTAATATGACAAAGAAATGAAAGTAACGTTCATGCATACGTACGGCCTATTGTCTCCATGAATGGTGCATTTAATTTATTATCGCAAAATGTTATGGAATATAATAAATACATATATACTAGGTATATATGATATTTAAATCATGAATAATATTCTGGATATAGTGTACTTCTGACCACATGGACAATTTACATCAAACAAGTTCATTTTCGACTCAAGTACCAAATATCGACAAAACTACCGATATGAACTTAAATAATTATATAACTTTTATAACATGATAATAAGTAATATAAAATGAATAATAAAATTGAAAAATTTTATAAATCAAGTAGAAATTAACTTAATTTTATTATTCAGGAAAAATACGGAATATACGTGATGATTTGGACTAAAGGTAAGGGACTTTGTCTCAATCTCCTTTCATTGAGGAATATTTTGATAATATACACCTCCTTGTTTTATACAGTGTATAATAAACCCCTTTTGATTTTAATTTAATTCAAAGGAAATCATTTTTCTATGAAACTTTTTACTAAACAAAAAAAATGAATGTTTTTAACATATGCGGTGACAACAACTCTCTTACCGTAACCATTATTCGGTATTTGGATTCCTCTATAATGCTTAATTTTTTTAAAAGAAATAGAAATCCCTTATTCAATTTTTTGGTTTTAGGTATTGAAAATGATTTTTTAAATGGATTTAATATTTCAATATCTTGAAATTATTTCTTATGATTGTAAATTAAATGTTATCAGTGAAATATTGATATTTTTAATATTTTATGTGTTATGATTATATAATGATACTTGGAAATTTTATGGGTGGTTACGTGATAAACCAATGATGGGTGGTTATATGATAAACCAAAGACAGGTAGTTATATGATAAACCAAGGATGGGTGGTTACATTATAACCTTCAATTCATTCGGTATGGAAGTCGGTCATATGGCTATTCCATTTAGTGATATGTGTGGAAGCCGACCATATGGTTATTCCATTTAAGTATGTTTATGTCACAGGTTACCTATATATTTCATATGTTCCTTTCTATGGGATTTATGGTAATATTTTGGTTACAAAAAGGGTAAACAATGAGCATATATTCAGTGAAGTATATTTACTACTTAAAGGTGAAAATTAATGACAAAGTATTTATGATTTTAATGTTTTCCCAAGATTAATAGTTATCCTTCTTTGTGTATCCCTTAATGATATTTTTATGATTGTCCCATGCTTTAAAATGTTTTTCACAGGACTTAAAGAATAATAGATTCAAGGATGGGATCAAGGAAAATTTAAACTATTAAAACATGAAATGATCTCATGTTTCTATTTAAAGAGTTTTTGTTTTATTGAAAAATGGATAGTGATTAGAAGTATCTACTTGTAATATTTAAGTTGTTATGTATTAGTTATGACCTAATTCTATAAATATATAAACCTGAAAAGATCATTGAAGTGAATTAAATTAAAATTAATGACTTATCTTAGGATTAAGTAATGTTTAAGGTTGGGGCCTTATACTAGCCTAGTCAGGTCTCAACATATGTGGAAATAATTACTCATAAAAGATCATTTGGAAGTATTTCTAGATCATATCTTGATGTTAGTATTCCTGGGTAATGACATCACCTCATCGTTGGGCATAACCACATAACACATAGGCAGCTACCTTGACCCTCCACTCTGGTGGTTTATCCAAATGCTTTAAAATAGAAAGCATAGCCTCAATCCATGACTCGGTAGTATGTGGTCTACTATCCCCTAAACATTTGGGAGTATGTTGCTGTTGGAACAACCGATTCAACTCTACCATAGTTAACCTAGGTCAAGAAACACCTTTCCTAGACTACATCATATGGAAAAAAACCTCTCAAAAATGGGAATTAGTACCCATATCAGTAATGGAATATGGGACCATATGTGGAACCATAGGAGGTATCACTCACAACTCAAGGACCACAACCTCTTTTGAATGGTCTTCACTAGATTTCAGGCATACGACTCAAGGAATACCACCTATTGTGGATGGTATTCACTACCTTTTGGGCATAAGAATCAAGGATGTCATGGTGGCACGATTCTACACTTCCAAATGCATGCCTCATATGAGGATTTAATAGTTAAAATAATTACATAGAGATAAAAGGAAAAGTATGCAGGATTCCTATAGAAAAGGTTTCACCTCTCTTCTTGATCCAAAAACCAAGTCTAGGTGATAAAGGGAAGACAATAACAGGCTATAAGGATGTAAGAGACACCCCCAACT
Organism: Viscum album; assembly: GCA_963277665.1. Lineage (NCBI taxonomy): Eukaryota > Viridiplantae > Streptophyta > Magnoliopsida > Santalales > Viscaceae > Viscum > Viscum album. Next base: position 238,703,117 of record OY728159.1, read on the forward strand.
ACTCACTATTAAGGTCTGGTTCAGGTCTAGGTCTCATATCAAATGATATGGGCTCTGTTATATAGAGTTTCAATTGAAAGGTGTAGAGGAAAACATCCATTACTTTATAATTTTAATCCCATTAATGGTAATTATTTAACTAATAAATATTTGAATTCATTGTAGTTATTATTATTTATATATATATATATATATCACGGTCCAAAACCAATAGGTTCAGAACCCACAAAATGGGTATATTTTTCTAATTAAGGTTTCATCACCAATATATGTGGGAAAATACCATTTAGATTGATGTAGTCACTTTAATTAATCCAATTATATTATCCTTGCACTAAGAGTCAATACATATCAATATATAATAATCAATTCACTAACTATATACAGCATGAAAATGTGCATGAATAGTAGAAATGGCATGAAAAATGAATGGCATATTAGTCCTAATGTTCTTAAAATGATGCATGAGATATTAAATCCTTATCATACTAGGACAAGGAAAGATAATACATAATAAATAAAATAAGATAAATATTAATAACATCACAAAACATGTGTGTCACACAACAGTGAAATCATAGAAACCTTAGCAGACATAATCTAATAACAGCAATAACCCATCCTAGGTAATTTGGGTTTCCCATGTATACAGGTTAATTACTCCCAAGCACAGGCTCATTACCAAATCCAATTACATCCTAGTCTCATGTATAATACCCAAACAACAATAAAAAATTAAAATAATCATTAATAACACTTTATAACATCCCCACCTGAGATCCAATTAATCGGCGCCCTAAGCCAGTGGGTCACATGGCCTCAAGTGTGAATCCTAAAATGCTAGAGGCTATTGGCTAGTAGTGAGGGTCTAAGGTGGGACAATGGAGAGAATATACCCTCATATCATAGTGGAACATCATATAAGATAAATAAATAGAAAATAACAGAAGCATAATATAACATATGTCATAGGGGAAACATATACTATAAATAGGAAGCATAATTATAAACATCTAAGAAACTATAGTGATAAAAATCCCATAGGCTAAGTCATATATAATGATTTCATGTCATACTGATATAAAAAATGGAAATAGGGGATAAAAGGGACATGCATGTATAACATTATAAACAAAAATACAAAAAATGCCAAATTAATTATCCACTAGAATCACAAGAATATGCTCAGTCCTCTACTCATATGCTCCATTCTATAAGTAAATCAGATCAGGTATTTGTAGTAGGGCACTTTCCTATATCCATACCTAAAAACATGAAGTCTACTAGGGTACCAAAGGCATCTTGAGTAGGGTTTGAGATAAACTCAGTAGGCCACCACAAATAGAGTTTATAAATAATCTATCCAATGTACGTAGTATTGTGGTTTTCAAGCATAATGAATAATAACAATGATGGAAAACAAATATTGGCCAGCACAGGTTCTTACAGGAAACCTGGTTGGCTCTACCTACTTCGAAGTAGGCCGTTGTAAGAGTATGTTCGGTATATATATATATATATATATATATATATATATATATATATATATATAAATAATACATATATATAAATCATATATATATATATATCATATATATGTATATGCACACTATATCTGAGGACATTTAGAGCCATATACATGCATACTAGGTGCTATCTAGACCTGAGGCATAACTTAGGTGTCCATAACTAGTCTAATGAGCCAATAGATCTAGAAAAGGTACAATCCCATAATCTCATATGAATGCGAGATGTATTTACAATCACTCGAGATGGGGGGTGAGTCTTGATGCCCAAAAACCTAAGTAAGGTAATATAGATCATAATTCCCATCATCCATATAAAAGTATAATAGTGTAAGATGTCATGCCCAACATCTGATGTAAGGGAGCGTGAAATTTCATGCTCAAAAATTCCATTATCCATAATCCAACATCCAATGACAAGGGAATACTCATAATAATAATAATAATAAGCATTAGGGATCACCTATAATGCATTCATAACCATTTATCATAAATAATTAAGGGTTGACAATTCATATAATTCAAGTTCATAATTATAAAACATGTGATGTGTCATTTCCACCCATTTCTATTTATTTTAATTAAACCATTCAATCTACATGGAATTCCAGATACTAATTCAAGTTCAATACAAACACTTATATGGTGTTTGGTTCTTTAAATAATTATATAAAATAGGGAAATTCCATTTCCAAGATAATATGAACACATAAGTGGTTTTTAGTCATTTAAACAATCAGATATAATGAAGGAATTTCATTTGTCACACCCAATGGAGTGGTAATCAACAAGTTAAAAATCCTATAATAACTTAGAAAGGGTCCATAGGATTATAACATCATTCTTGAATTAGTTTATAAACAAATATCATTTTTAAGGGAAGTGAGAGGCAATGGTCGGTGTACGAAATAGTGGCAAATCTATGAAAACATCATGACTTTTAGGGAAACAACTAGACCACCTACCTTAGGGTTGTAGACAACTCCTCATCTAATATTGGAATCATATTTGAAGAAAAATATAAGAAATCAGAGAAATAGACCAACACCATAAAAATAGGGCAAATGATCTCACATAAAAATAGTGCAAGATATGGGAAGATAAACGATGGAAGGAGGCAAGAGGATTGAAGAGCATTCCAAGAGGAATTCAATTATTCTAGTGCTAGTCCATTTGGAGTTCGAATGAAGGTGATATCAAGAAACCTAGGAGGGGGCCATGAGGAACTCTTCATAGGAGAGATAGAGGTCTCCTATCATTAGAGAATAGAGGAGGAAGATGGGTGAGGTGTTAAAAACATTTAAGGTAAATGGTCTTTTTACCCCAAACATTTTTGGTTGCATAGTTGGCCAAGACATACACCAACCATGGTCCACCCACTACCTTTGAACACTAATCGAATGGGATAGGTGTATGGTTTTCCAAACCATGTGCAAGCTATTCAAAAAGCCTCTATAGAAAAATTATGAAATTTTGCATGAGTGTGCACCTCAGATAACACAGTATTAGACAAACTGTATGGCCTCTATGATACAACAAGTTCCATTCACTGTTAATTCACACAATTAGTAATAACTATGATCTAACCATGCATCCCAATTTTTTTTCCCAATTCTTAGATATCCAATCTCTTAACAAGCCTCAGACACTCCCAAAACCCTTTTTAGGTCATAGGGCATATTTACCAGAATAAAACAAAGGATTAAAACCAAAAAAAAGTCATAACTTTGAGAAAATTTGGTTCATTACACAAGGTTTAATCATATACATAATTTTAATAATTATATAAATATCATATATATTCATTATATATATAGATATATTAATCCATAAGAGTTATATATAGAAAAATGAATGACATTGTTCATGGAGACGGTTGGTCGTACATGTGCATGAACGTTGTTTTCATTTTTCGACGGATGGAATAAAAGAAAGGTAAATGATAATTATCATTTTAAAAATAATTATGATATCATATAAATCTTATATATTCATAAAATCCATCATTATTACCATCCAATTAAAATATAAATGAAAATTGAATCGCTTCAGTTTGTGGAGGTGGTAGTCCACACGTACACACGAGCAAAATTATCGTTTCCCAACTGTTTGGAAGGTAAGAAGATAGATATGATATTATCATTTAAGAATTATAATTATGTTATAAATATCATATATAAATATTATATCAATCATAAAAACCATCCATAAAATATGGTGATGAAAAATAAATTATATCTCTATGTGGAGATTGTAAGTTGTACGTACGCATGAGCGATACTTTCACTTCTTGTATAATGGGAAAGAGGGTTTATAGTGGTGTTTTTGTAATAATAATATTTCATAATATTTATGATACTGAATTTATTATTTTATGGTAAATTTCATAGATTTATAGGAGGTAAATAAAATTATAAAAAGAAAGATATCAATTTAGATGATTACCTTTTTTTGGAAATGAATCTTTTAGATCTCCTCTAAAGGGATCTAGGGTTGGTTTTTAGAAAGATAAAAACCTATAAAATGTGAGTAATGAAGTTTAGAAGAGAATATTTTAGGGTATGGTCAATCTAGAAGGCTCAATTTTGTTTAAAGAAGTACGGTAGGTGGTTTTATTTTATAATTGAGGTGAGGGGCACTTTTGGAATTTCTCAAAAGATTAAAATATAATAAGAGTATTCTAGAAGAAAATGATTCCAACTGGACAATAAATTCACATGGGATGACATTTTAGACCATATATTATCCCTTTTGTTCTTATTTAATATTTTTATGATTTTTAAATAATTTAATAAAAATTATTTTTATAAAATATTATTATTATCAATTTTGACATTATTTGTTACTTTGACTTTAATAACAACATGAAAATACTTAAAATTATAAAAAATTATTTTAAAAAATACCCAACATATCATGTTAATATATAAAATTATTTTATCACCTTATTTTTTTCAAATTACAATACTTTTAATATTTTTAAAATTATTTATTTTATTTTTTCATTAATTGAATAATTATTGCGTCAGCACTATGTAAGTATTTATGGTAATTATTCCTTGAAAAAAAATTAAAAATAAATTATAATTATGAATATAAATATTTTATATTTAAAAATAATATTTATAGTCGAACATATCCTTTAGTTAACCTCATATTAAAAGTAATATAGTTATTAAAAATAAGAATGTGACTTGTTTGGCTTTTCTTGAAATAAAATACTATAAAGGTCATAATCTCATAAAAATGGCCAAACAGGTCATATAACCAAAAATTGGAAGTCTATAAATGAAATTAACTCGTATAATAATTTTTATTCAAGTTTTTAGGTCATTTAATTGTCCTTACCATTAAATTTTAACCTGAATTACCTGATTTACCCTCACTATTGTAATAAAATTATTATAGTTACTATTTATATTGACCAAAACTAAAAGGGAACTATTTACCAAATTTTGACCCATTGATTCCAAATATGGAATTGATTTTTCAAGATTCAACTCACATAAGTGGTAGAGTTTAATTTAAAATTAATCCCGCAAAACGTAACGAAAAACAGTTTTCTTAAAAAATGTATTTCTAAGACCAAAAAAATTCTTATACCAAAATAAGGTATAAGGATGATTAAAATGTAATTAATTAGATTATATGTAACTAAAAAAACTTCAGTTAATATAAGATAAAAGTCAAATCATAAAGTGACTTTTTAATATAATGAAAATGGTTGTTTTATAAAAATTGGTATTTTCACTATTCACTGAAACATTAAACATTTCAGAAAATTCTCAAAAAAATCATCCTAATATAATTTTGATATGATAAATTTAAAAAAGAAATTTATTTTTCAAAATAAATTTTATAAAGTTTCCAGAAAATATTTTTAATATTCACTCCAAAAAACAAGAAAACCCATTTTTGAAGAAAACGTATGTTTAGAAGAATAAAATGAATTTTCTAAAAAAAATGACTGGTTATTTTTTAATAATTTATCATTAAATTTTTATTGAGTGGGAACTTTATATTTATTTCATAAATCATTTATTCATATTCATACTCATCAGTTTAATGACTAGGTTATAACGGTCACACATAATAATATTTTAATAGTGTATCATGGTTTGTTTAATTGCTGGATCTTGAATATATAGATTATACACAAGAGGGGGGTGAATTGTGTCATTCATATTTTTCATTAACTATTCGATTGAATGAGTTTTGTCTTCTATGATTTATCATATTTGATCATGTAGCAGAATAAGTAAAAGCAGGGACACATAGATATATAGTGGTTCGGGGAACAGAAGGCCCCTAGTCCACTCCACCAATGCTCAACTCCATGAGCTTGGTAATTTTTACTATATGGTCCTCGTTTCAACCGACTGGTTCACAACTGAGTACAGAAAGTTGACACCTTTACAATCCAAGGAAAAACAAAGCCTTTTGGTTCAAACACGAACCTACACAGCTTAGTACGAGAAGCTGGTTACTCAAGAATAGAAAAAAAGATTTTCTTATTTTGAAAATAATTTACAGATGTTCTTCACAATTGCAACAGTATGAAATTGACAGCAGATGGATCGTCGTCTCTAGAAATATTGATTTTCATGTTGAAGCAGTTATGAGTCGATCTGGTTGCAATAGATATAGAGATATAATTCATAGCTTCAGCAGTAGTAGATCCACAGTAGATATTTGATGTAGAACAAGTTAATCTTCTATCGAGTTTCCTTCTTCTTCTTAAAATAAACAGAGCTTTGACGCTCCTCTTAAATCAGTATAACGGAGTACTTTTTTCAATCCCTGTTTTCCACTTTTTTGAATAATCTATTATTCACCACACACTTGTTTCTGGTGTTTCAGGGAAAACATTTATTATAAAGCAGAGCATATTCCCTGCAAATTTATATCCATAAAAGTCGCTTTTTGATTCATGATATTCAAAAAATTGAATTTATAGAGTATTCGTAACTTCCCTGAAGACTCGGCATAAAAATATCCTTTTAATTCAATCCATAATCCATTTAAAAAACGGATTTGAATCGGTCAAAGTCGTATTTTAAAATTGACTTTAAATCTGGCTTGAAATCCTCCTAACAATCAGCTTGCTGACCGTTGCATAAAAATATCGCTTTCAAACTTTTCGATGCCAAACATAAGATTGATGATGTGGCCTCCAAACATAGGTTTAATGACATAGTCTTCAAACGTAAGGTTCACAACGTAAGGTTGAACATAAATTTAAGTTTGAACATAAATGTAGGGTTCATATTACTTTCTTCAAACGTAAGGCTGATCATCTATACTTTTTCTTCAACTTTCAAACATACGGTAAATGATCCATACTTTTACTTGATTCATAATTTTCCAAGAACGTATGGTTGTTTACAAAAGTAAAGTTGATGAACCATACTTTTGAGAAACAAACGTAATGTTTAATATTTACGTACGGTTCTCCTTCCATACTTTTCTGATAACCCAAACGTAACGTTCCTTCCTAACGTAAGGTTCTTCTTCCATATTTTGTCGATAACCCAAATGTAAGGTTCTTCTTCCATATTTTTTCAATAACCAAAACGTAAGGTTCTTCTTCCATAATTTGTTGATAATGTATGGTTGATTAACCATACCTTTCTCTTATCTCAAAAAGTATACACGCTTTTCATCCTTACGCTATGTTTATCCACATATGGTATGAATAGTGATTTCAGGACACGCTAAAGCAGATTCTGACTAAGTAGCGCATGAACAGTGATTCCATAACACGCTAAATACGAATACTTTAACAATAAATTCCCGTAATTTCAAGTGTAAAATAAAATGTTAAATTCCTTCAAAATACTAAATAAAATCATTAGAAAATAATTAAGGGTATTTGTGAGCATCAAAATTATCATAAAGAGACAGAGTATTATTTTCAATAATCTTTCCCTTTAAATAACATTATTATGTATTGTTGAAAACAATACTTTACTCAACAATCTCCCTCTTTTTGATGATCACAAAACCCATAAAATAATAAGACTAATTAAATGAAATTAACTTTCAAAATTAGTCACATAAAGTTATAGAATTTTGAGAGGATAAGACAACATTTAATTTTAACAATAAATATAAATTTCTCCCCCTACATGAAAATAAAATAATTTTTCTTTAAAAATAAAATTTTCTAGTTTTATCCAAATTTCTCCCTCTAAATAAAGAGTAAAAGAAAATTTCCCTTTATAATAAACGACAATTAATAACTTAAAATAGTTTTCTATATAAATCCAAAACATTAAATATACAGGAAATCATTTAAATAAAGTTTTTAAAATAAAATGTTGTGTTTATACAAATTTCTCCCCCTTTTTGTGATATCAAAAAGAATGATAAAGTATGGATTTGAACAAATTTATTGTTGCACTAAACTGTAGGTTAATTCTTTTATTAACTATTTATCAATAATTAAATCTGGAGTACTGAAATATCAAAATAAATAAAGTAAAACAAATAGAAATAATCAAATAGACAATGGAGAAAATTTTCATTCAAAAAAAACAATATTTATATGACAATGATATACCCAGGAATCAAGGTTTGGGTGAGGTAGGAAATAGGTTCTATCTCCTCTGGATTGTAGACTTGATTTCTATGAACTTTTCCCTGAGTCACTTCATCATCCCATCTCCATGTTTGATTAGAAGCTCTCTGTTCTCTTGAGTCATATGAATATCCTCGATAAAATTGACTCTGAAAAACTCATGCATACTTTCTTCTTTTTCTATAAACACCTACAACTTTTCTGACAGTTGATTTAATAGTGTTCTGATTGGTGGCTCATTAGATGTCAGTTGATCCACTAAAAATTTCTGATTGTCCAGCAACACTGATAATAAAGCAGTGTTACATTGAAGATCTTGCAACCTGTCATTCATGTTGCTCATCGCGGCTGTGATAGCTTGAAATCATCTGATTAAATCAGGTGAAGTGCCTGATCCACTAGCAGTATTATTTGAAACTATTTCAAATTGGTTCTCCTTAAACAATTTTATATCTAATAAATCTTTCTTCATAACCATTTCATATTTCAACTTGTCAACTACATTCAGCATATCCAATTTAAACAGTTTAACTTCTTGCCTTGAGACTGTACTCTCCTTCAGCTTTTGAAACCTCAATTGTTCTAAGTCTAAGGCATTTCTCAGAGTGACATTCTCAGATTTCAACTGAGATATCTTTTTGTACAGTTCTTCAGCTTCTTTCTTTCTTGAATCAGATACACCCTGTGCTTGATTCGCTTTCTTAGGCTCTGGATGATGCAGCAGTACCAAAGGTAATGATTCAGTATCAGATTTTTCTTTTTCTTTGTCCTGAGTAGGTTAGTCCATAGATTTTTCCTTAGAGTCCGCTGACTTCTCCACAGAAAAATCCTCTTGAAGTACTTCTGTGTGAGCTTCAGAAGCATGCTCATCACGAACATCAGCATCTTTGTCTCCCACTGGAATTTTGAGAACAATATTTTCAAGATTTTCCTAAGGTCTGGACACTTCCTCACCAGGCTCTGCCTCCTTCTATTGTTCCTGTTGAAGTGTAACTTCAACATCAACTACAATCTGTTCCTGATTCTCCTTTTGAGCTTCTTCTTGAACTCATGATCCCTCTACTGGTGTTGTTCATTCACTAACATCTTTCATGGTCTTATCAATAGCAGCTTCTCTTACAAAAGAATAAGAAAACAAATCTTCTATTGTTTCCATTGCAGGGGAAGTAATTTCCTCAGTAACAGGTTTAGTTCTTCTTGATTGAAGTCCTTCCTGACTTCTTTCTTCCTCAGCATCTTCCACTTCAAATCGGATCCTTATTTCTACATTGTTGACTCTTGATTCAGCTTGTCCCTCCTTGGACTTAGCAGGTTGAGCTCGAGCACTCTCTGAGTCATCCTCAACTCCTACTGGAAAAATCTTTCCTTCAATGGTGCTCCAGAAATAGCCAATTTCTCTTAGATTTTAATCATTAAACATGTTACTGTGATGACAGTGTACTCAGGCATCCACTAATCTCACCATGTCCTTTTTAAGCAATAGCTTGGAAATAAATCGACCGAAAGGATAAAATTTCATCCGGGTGTGACTTTGAAAACAGTAATTGAGATACCTTTCCATATACCTTGGGAAGTTTAATTTGATATCGCTTAATAGAAGATATATTATGTACATATCAGGGTACAAAATCTTTTCCATTTCTGTCATTCTGGGAGCTATTCTTGTCTGAATAAATTTAATCAGGATCTTCTGATCCAGTTTTAAATCTTTCACCATCATTTTATTAATAGAATATGTTCCAAACAAAAAGGAAATAATGTCCTTGGATTTATGCACAGCATTTCCTATGTTCTTCAAATCAAAATGAAAAACTCCCTCATGAGGGCAGTTGAAAATCTGACCAATTTCTACTGACGAGATTGAGAAATCCCTATCCTCTATCTTAGCCATCATACTATCCTCAGTATCCCCTAGACTAAACTATACAGATTTGAAGAAGTATCTAAGTTCTAACTCATACAGAAATTCTGTATTTTCACTATTGAATGTCTGTTCAAGGTTCTGAAATGACAGCACTTGTTTCAACAGTAAATTTGTCTGAAATAACCAGTCGAGATCGATTACCTTGCCCTGTAAGATTTTTCTTCCTTCGGAGCATTGTCTCTTGGAATTGCTTAGCTCGGCTTCACTGGATCTTTTATTCCTTACCATCTCTGCAAGAATCTCTAAAGGTTTAAAGGTTAGGGTTTCAGAGGTTCTAAGATTAGGTTTTATGAGCAGAGGTGTGGTTTACGGATTCGAAAGGGTTTTGATAGAAATGAAATAGTTTAGAAGTCGAAAGGTTTTCTGACAACCTTGATTCCCATGTTTTTAATAATCATTACATATATTTAAAAATAAATAAAATATATTGCGCAGATAAAAGAAACTTATTCTGTTAAAAAAATTAAGCAAGATTAAAATAAAGAACAAACATTGTAAAATAAAAGTTTATTTAAAATTAAATAAACCCATCTCCCCCTTAATAAAATCAAACCTTGCAGTGGGAAGTAATTTAGTAAGAATATCTGCTAATTAAATTTTTGTATTTATAAATTCTAAAAATATATCCTTTTTAATAACATGATCTCTTAAAAATTGATGCCTTATATCAATGTGTTTAGTTCTAGAATGACTAAAAGGATTTTTTGAAATATTAATTTCACTTGTATTATCACATAAAATAGGTGTATTATTAAAATTCAATCCAAAATCCATAAGAGTGTTTTTGATCCACAACACTTGTGCACAGCAACTGCCAGCAGAAACATATTTTGCCTCGGCTGTTGACCGGGAAACTGAATGTTGTTTCTTACTAGACCATGACACTAAAGACTTTCTTAAAAAGTGACATGTTCCTTATGTGCTTTTTCTATCTAATCTAAAACTTCCAAAGTCAGCATCTGAATATGAAATCAAATTAAAATCATAATTTTTAGGATAAAATATAGATTGAAAAATAGTTCCTTTTAAATATCTAGAAATTCTTTTGATAGAAGTTAAATGAGATTCTTTGGGATTTGATTGAAATCTAGCACAAAGACATACTGAATACATTATATCTAGCCTGCTAGCAGAAATATATAACAAACTATCAATCATACCTCTATATAACTTGTTTTCAACTGATTTTCCAGTTTCATCCAAATCAAGTTTTATATTAGTACACATAGGAGTTGTAAATGGATTGTTGTTTTCAAGTCCAAATTTCTTAAGTAAATCAGTAATGTATTTGATTTGATTCAAAACATTTCCAAAATCTTTTTGAAAAATTTGAAGTCCTAAAAAGAAATTTAATTCTCCCATCATACTCATTCCAAATTCTTCTTGCATTAATTTTGAAAATTCATGATAAAGAGTTTTATTAGTTGATCCAAAAATTACATCATCAACATAAATTTGAACCAATAAAACATTATTTTTCACAGTTTTCCTAAAGAGTGTTGGGTCTACCATTCCAACAGTAAAATCATTTTTTAAAATAAAATAGTTTAATCTTTCATACCAAGCTCTAGGTTCTTGTTTAAGGCCATAAAGAGCTTCAGTAAGTTTAAAAATAGAATCAGGTTTTTTAGAGTTTTCAAAACCAGGAGGTTTCTCAACATAAACTTCCTCCATTAAATAACCATTTAAAAAGTCAGATTTAACATCCATCTGAAATAATTTAAAATTCATATAAAATGCATAGGCTAAAAGGATTCTAATGTCTTATAAACTAGCTACAGGAGCAAAAGTCTCATCATAATCTATTCCTTCTTCTTGATTATATCCTTTAGCTACTAATATTTCTTTATTTCTAGTTATTGTGTCTTGGTCATCCTGTTTATTTCTAAAGATCCATTTGGTTCCTATTACTGGATAATTCTTAGGTCTTTCCACTAATTCCAAAACTTTATTTCTTTTAAATTGGTTTAATTCATCTTTCATTGCTATTACCCAGCTTTCATCATCTAAATCTTCTTCTATAGTCTTGTGTTCTTGTTGAGATTGGAAGGCAGATAATTCCACTAGTTTTCCTAAGTTTCTTCTAGTTTGAATTCCTATATTTAATTCACCTATCACAGTTTCCAAAGGGTGATTCTTTAGGGTTCTAGACTGTCTAGGCAATACACTTATAGGTTCTTCAGTATCATGTTCTTTTGAACTGGACTGACTTTTTTTATATCATTTTCAAAATCATTCTTTAAGTTCTCAAGTCTCATGTTATCATTAGAGTCGGGTTCATCCATTTGATCTGTCCTTTTCTCAAAGGGATCAAATTCATCAAATTTCACATGAACTGATTCTTCAGCAATACTTGGATTTTTATTATAGACTCTATAAGCTTTAGAGGTAGCATAATATCCTAAGAAAATACCTTCATCAAATTTTGGATCGAACTTACCAAGATTATCTTTGGTGTTCAAGATGTAGACCTTGCATCCAAAAACTTTAAAGTAATTTACTTTAGATTTTCTATTATTCCATAGTTAATAGGGTGTCTTTTTCAAAATAGGTCTAATTAAAACTCTATTGATTATATATCAAGTTGTATTTACAGCTTCTACCCAAAAATATATAGGTAGTCTATATTCATTTAACATAGTTCTAGCCATTTCTTGAATTGTTCTATTTCTTCTTTCTACAATCCCATTCTGTTGAGGTGTTCTTGGTGTAGAGAAGGGATGTTTAATACCCATGTTTGAGAAAAAGGAATTAAATTCCTAATTATAAAATTCTCCACCATGATCACTTCTTAATGAGATTATATTAAAACCATTTTCATTTTGAACAGATTTGTAGAAACTTTCAAATAAAGTAAAATCTTCATTTTTAAGTTTCAAAAAGAAAATCCAAGTAAATCAAGAATAATCATCAACTAATACATAAACATATAATTTACCATCTAATCTTTCTACTCTTGAAGGTCCAAACAAATCCATATGGATAAGTTCTAGAGGTTTATTTATAGAAACTTTATTAACATATTTGAATGATGATTTTTGTTGCTTGCCAAGTTGGCATGCATCATATAATCTGTCACTTTCAAATTTGAGATTAGGTAAATCAGAAACTAGATGTTTTTGAGATAATTTATGTAAAACATATACATTGCAATGTACAAGTCTCCTATTCCAGATCCAAGATTCAATTACTTTAGTAGTCAAGTAGTTTACTTGTTGTTTACACAAGGAATTTAAATCCAAAGTATAGACATTATCAGTTCTTGGTGCCTTAAATTTAAACAGTTTATCTTTAGAAACAGTATAGAAATTGTTAGTAAAATCAATAGTATATCCATCATCACAAAGTTGAGAGATACTTATTAGGTTGTGTTTTAATCCTTGTACATAAATTACTTTGTTGATTGAGACTGTTTTTGGATCTCCAATAGTTCCAATGCCAATAATTTTTCCTTTGGCATTGTCACCAAATGTGACAAGTACTCCTTCCTTTTGAGTGAGTGAAGAAAAATTCAATGAGTTTCCACTCATATTTCTTGAGTAGCCACTGTCCATGTACCATATATCTTTTCTACTCTGGTGGCCTGATACCTACAAAGACATTCAAACAAATTGCTTTGGTACCCATATTTTGTTGGGTCTAAGGGAGTTAGCTTGAAATGATCTGGGTATCCATATTTGCTTTGTTCTTTTAAAAAAAGCTGAATCATATAATTCTTTTGAAACATAGGATTTCTTAATACCATAGATTTGAGGTTGTCTTAAGAAACAGTTTTTAGTTATATTTCCATTTGTCCCACAAAAGTTACAATTAACCCTTTTAGAGCTAGGAACAAAATAATTTTTATATAGCTTAGGTTTTTCTCCTTTACTGCCAATTCTATATCTCTCCTTTTTAATGAAATTTTTCCAAGAATTTTATTTAATGAATTCTATCCTTTTATAAAAAGCAATGCAGCCAGTTTTTAAGATTCTAGTTCATCATGTATTGTTTTTATTTCTGATTCAAAATTAATATAGTTAGTGTTAATAGAATTTTATTTATCAGTTAATTCCTTATGTTGTTTCAGCATTGTATCTCTTTCATCTGAAATAGCTTTATGTATGTTTTTAGTGACTTAGGTTTATTGAATAGTGAGTTATATCTTTCTTCAAACATATTTCAATAGGCTGCAAGTTTGTTATTTGTGTAGCTTGATTCAGAACTTGATTCATTATTTGAGTCATAGAAGTAATATGAGTGTACCTCATCAGTTTCGGCCATGAAACACATTTTTACATTTATGTTGGTTTCTTCTTTCTCTGATATTGATTCAGGAGAGCTACTGGAGTCTTCAGATACACTCCAAGTGGCTTTCATAGCGTTCTTGTCTTTCTGCTCATAGTCATTTCTTTTGAAGAATTTCTTCTTCTTTGCACTTTTTAATTGTGGGCAATCTGGTTTGATATGCCTCATCTTCTTGCATTCATAGTATCTTACTTCCTTATCATCTCTCTTAAATGATTTTTTGAATTCTCTTTTCTTTCTGTAGAATTTTCTAAATTTTCTGGCTAGCTGAGCCAGTTCTTCATCTAAGTTTGATGAGTCGGAGCTCTCTGATTTAGCTTTGACTTCTCTGCTTTTCATCTTTCTGCTTCTGCTCTGTGATGATGCTTTCAGGGAAGTATCTTCTCTTTTGACAAGCACTTTATGTTCATTATATTTATCTTCCATATCAGCTTCATACATCATTAATGTTCCAATCAGTTCTCTCATGGTTAAATCTTTAACAGGTGTTGACTGTCAGATTGCTGCAGAGATTCCATTCCATTTTGTAGGAAGTACTCTCAATACTTTTAAAGCTTGATCAGCTTGCTTACTGGGATCTCCCAAGGCAGTTATGTTATTGACAATCTCTGTCAATCTTCCATTCATTTGATTAATACTCTCACCTTCAACCATTCTGAATGTATCAAATTTAAGCTTAGCAGTTGCATATCTCATTTCCCTGATATTGTTAGTTCCTTCATAAGCAACAGCAATAGTTTGCCACATTTCATATGTTGTTGGGCATTAAGATACTCTGTTAAAACCATCAGGTCCTAGACCACATATAATTGTATTCATTGATTTCGAATTCATATCATATTCTGCTTCAGTAGCTTCACTCCATGTTTCAGGTTTTTCTGGTATTTCATATGGAGTTAGAATCGTAGAATAGACTCTGTATCTAATATTTTTCAGATAGATAATCATTCGAGACTTCCAGCATCCATAATTTTCTCCATTGAAGTACGGTGCCCTGACCATAGACATTCCCTCTCTTATATCAGTCATGATGCTCTATTTTATAATCTTTAAATGCTTCTAACTTGCTAAGGCTCTATTAGAAGCTCCTCCTCTAATACCAATTGTTGGATCTTGAATATACAGATTATACACAAGAGGGGGGGTGAATTCTGTATTTCATATTTTTCGTTAACTCTTCAATTGAACGAGTTCTGTCTTCTATGCTTTATTAGATTTGATCATGCAGTAGAATAAGTAAAAGCAGGGACACATAGATGTATAGTGGTTCGGGGAACAGAAGGCCCCTAGTCCACTCCACCAACACTCAACTCCATGAGCTTGGTAATTTTCACTATCTGGTCTTTATTTCAACAGACCGGTTCACAACTGAGTACAGGCAGTTGACACCTTTACAATCCAAGGCAAAAAAAGCCTTCTGGTTCAAACACGAACCTACACATCTTAGTACGAGAAGTTGGTTACTCAAGAATAGAAAGAAAAGATTTTCGTATTTTGAAAATACTTTCCAGATCCTCTTCACAATTGCAACAGTATGCAATTGACAGCAGATGGATCGTCGTCTCTAGAAATATTGATTTTCAAGTTGAAGCAGTTCTCAGTCGATCTGGTTGCAGTAGATATAGAGATATAATTCACAGCTTTAGTAGTAGTAGATCCACAGTAGATATTTGATGTAGAAAAATTGAATCTTCTATCGAGTTTCCTTCTTCTTTTTAAAATAAACAGAGCTTTGACGCTCCTCTTAAATCAGTATAACAGAGTACTTTTTGCAGTCTCTATTTTTCACTTTTTTGAATAAACGATTGATCACCACACACTTTTTTCTGGTGTTTCAGGTAAAACATATATAATAAAGCAGAGCATATTCCCTGTAAATTTAGATCCACAAAAGTCACCTTTTGATTCACGATATTCAAAATTTTGAATTTAAAAAGTATTCGTAACTTCCCTGAAGACTCGGCATAAAAATATCCTTTTAATTCGATCCTTAATCCATTGACAAAACGGATTTGAATTGGTCAAATTCGTATTTTAAAATCGACTTTAAAACCGACTTGAAATCCTCCTAATAATCAGCTTGCTGACCGTTGCATAAAAATATCGCTTTCAAACTTTCCGACGCCAAACGTAATATTGATGATGTGGCCTCCAAAGGTAGGGTTGATGAAATAGTCTTCAAACGTAAGGTTCACAATGTAAGGTTGAACATAAACGTAAGGTTGAACATAAACGTAGGGTTCATGTTACTTTCTTGAAACGTAAGGTTGATCATCCATATTTTTTCTTCAACTTTCAAACGTATAGTAAAAGATCCATACTTTTACTTGATCCATACTTTTCCAAGAACGTATGGTTGTTTACAAAAGTAAAGTTGATGAACCATACTTTTGAGAAACAAACGTAACGTTTAATATTTATGTACGGTTCTCCTTCCATACTTTTCTGATAACCCAAACGTAAGGTTCCTTCCTAACGTAAGGTTCTTCTTCCATATTTTGCCGATAACCCAAATGTAAGGTTCTTCTTCAATATTTTGTCGATAACCCAAACGTAAGGTTCTTCTTCCATACTTTGTTGAAAATGTATGGTTGATTAACCATACTTTTCTCTTATCTCAAAAATTATACACTCTTTTCATCCTTACGCTACGTTTATCCACGTTGGGAAACAACAGTGATTTCAGGACACGCTAAAGCAGATTCTGACTAAGTAGCGCATGAACAGTGATTCCAGAACATGCTAAATATGAATACTTTAACAATAAATTCCCATAATTTCAAGCGTAAAATAAAATGTTAAATTCCTGAAAAATACTAAATAAATTCATTAGAAAATAATTATGGGTATTTGTGAGCATCAAAATTATCATAAAGAGACAAAGTATTATTTTCAATAATCTCCCCCTTTAAATAACATTATTATGTATTGTTGAAAACAATACTTTTCTCAAAAATCTCCCCCTTTTTGATGATCACAAAACCCATAAAATAATAAGACTAATTAAATGAAATTAACTTTCAAATTTTGTTACATAAATTTATATAATTTTGAGAGGATAAGACAATATTTAATTTTAAAAATAAATATAAATTTCTCCCCCTATATGAAAATAAAATAATTTTTATTTAAAAATAAAATTTTCTAGTTTTATCCAAATTTCTCCCTCTGAATAAAGAGTAAAAGAAAATTTCCCTTTATAATAAACGACTATTAATAACTTAAAACAGTTTTCTGTATAAATCCAAAACACTAAATATACAGGAAATCATTTAAATAAAGTTTTTAAAATAAAATGTTGTGTTTATCCAAATTTATCCCCCTTTTTTGATATCAAAAATAATGATAAAGTATGGATTTGAACACATTTAATATTGCAGTGAATTGTAGGTAAATTCTATTATTAACTATTTATCAATAATTAAATCTGGAGTACTGTTATATCAAAATAAAGATAGTAAAACAAATAGAAAGAATCAAATAGACAATGGAGAAAATTTTCATTCAAAAACAGTAGTATTTATATGACAATGATATACATAGGAATCAAGGTTTGGGTGAGGTAGGCAATAGGTTCTATCTCCTCTTGATTGCAGACTAGATTTCTGTGAACTGTTCCCTGAGTATCTTGATCATCCCATCTCCAAGTTTGATTATGAGCTCTCTATTCTCTTGAGTCATATGAATATCCTCAATAAAATTGAATCTAAAAAACTCATGCATCCTTTCTTCTTTTTCTATAAACACCGAAAACTTTTCTGACTGTTGATTTAACAGTGTTCTGATTGGTGGCTCATTAGATGTTAGTTTATCCACTAAAAATTTCTCATTGTCCAGCAACACTGATAATGGATCATTGTTACATTGACGATCTGGCAACCTGTCATTCATGTTGCTCATCGCAGCTGTGATAGATTGAAATATTCTGATTAAATCAGGTGAAGTGTCTGATCCACTAGCACAACACCCTTGTCAATGCCGTAATGATTGGGTTTTTCACTAAAACCAAGGTATAAAAGGGGTGGTCAAGACATAATGGTCCTAGTCACAATACCCTCAAGAAACCATAACACAAATATACTATATCTCCCCATTTCCAAAACCCAATCAAACCCTTGATCCTAAAACCTAAGGTAAAGTTGTGGCACAACCTAGGAACAATTCCACAATGGTTTTAAATTTTCCATAGAAAAGGAATTCGACCTCTAAAATCCACGGTCCAGCCCAAGGTACCATGCCACAGTGACCCCTAAATCTGAAGATCCACCAAACTATCCGCTTGAGGATCTGCATCATGAAGACCATGGATATGCCATAAGGTCCATTCATATGAATTAAACAAACTCATAGAATCTACGTCATGCCATAGCCAAACACACCACACCACAAAGCTCGTCCCCCAGACAAAATTCTAGCTCTAAATGCACTTCCTCTCCTCTTTCATTTCTCAAACATCTCCAAAAACTTAAAAACACAAAGTGCTTGGGAAAAACTAATCCCTTTTAATAAGGGTTAGTACCCCCCTCAACTAACATTTACTCCCCAACGGGGCATGGGTCCCCCATTACTATTACATAGGAATGTTTTGGAAGTTATGGAAGCTGGGTAGCTCATGTGGTTCAAATCTAGAAATTTTTTTGGTATTCTAGGTTCCTTTCTGTGTATGAACTCGATGAAGTATAGCTGTGATGACTGAGATTATCCTTATCTTTTATTGTCTCGATTCACTAAATAATATCTAGGTTTATCCTATTTTGAGCTAACAGGTCGTCATATCTCTCTTTTGTGTTTTTAGTGCATTTTTTGTATGTTTATACTCACTCATGCATAGGTTTCACACCCATGTGTGTTGTGTTGGTGCAGAAAACACACTCAGTGGAGATATTGGTGGATGTGGTGTTGGTGGAGTTATAGTTTATAGGTTCGTCGTGGTGATCGTCATTGTTGGTGATTAAGAACTACCACAAATTGTGCTTCAGCCAGCACTGGGTTTCATCAGTGCTAAACAAAAAAACATGGATAAAAAGGGTAACATTTATCAGTGCTAGCTAAAAGTGATGATAATGGTAACTTTTATCAGTACTAATAAAAGTGATCTTTTATAAGCACTTTTTTTAGTGTCGATAAAGGTTTATCTTTATCAGTACTTTTCTTAATGCTGATAATAACTTTTAATAAATAATATTATTAATATATATATAATTATCACATTTATATTCAAAAATTATTGTTTATTTATATACATTAATTACAAAATGCATGTATATAATTAATATAAATATGATATATTGATTTGTATATATATAATTCAAAAAATTATATAAATATAAATGATGTATTGTTAATATGTGATATTTGAACTTATATATTTATATCAATGTCTATGTGCATATATGTGTATGCATTATGTTGTGTTTGTGTGTATGTTTTGTGTGTGTGTGTGTGTGTGTATAGATGTTGTACGTGTACAGATATATGTATGTGGCATGTACATGTATATATAACATGTGTACATGTGTATGTGTTATAGTTACTTAAATAATTGATTATAAAATTATAAATATATATAATGTTTTAAAAAAGTATTTATAAAATTACAAATATATATATATATATATTTAAATAATTATAAAATTATAATAAATATTTTTAAATAATGAATATATTTATTATATTTATAATTATATATACTCATATATTAATAAATATATATAAATATATAACAACATATAATTATATATATACATGTAGGAAGGCCAACTCACTTGGCTCTCCACCTAATTATGGACCATTAATGGTTTAGATCCATTCTCAGGTGGATTTTGTACCCTTTGATCAGGGGCTGGAGTACTGAGGAAAGGAAGTTATTGCTAGAATTTCATTGAAGCAATAGGATCGTGGGATGGTTACCTATGATATTGTGGATGATAATCTCCAAAAGCCAGTTGTTTATGGTGCATATGTTGTTGTTGGAACTAGAGTGGAGGATGCTAATATAACACCCCAAGCTTCTATGGTACGTTTCCCTTCGAATAATGCGATAGCGTGTGTTGTACGCAACCTCGAGTTCTAACACACACCACAACTAATTAAACTAGCCGTTGTGAATAGTAATACCTACTTTTTGAAATCATATATATTCAATATTTCAAAATGGACTTCATTTTTAGATTCGGAATATCAAAATTAGCCTAGGGTGAAATTTTGGTACATTTCGGATAACTTTCATATTTTGATGAATAGTGAAAATTTCTAAATTTTAATTAAAAACAACTTTTTTAATCAAAATAATTAATAGTGATAAATTGTGATTTTGAGTGGTTTTAAAGTATATTTAGAATATATTTTTACCATTTAATATAATGTTGGTCATTGGACATAATTTTACAATTAAACCAAACATAAACAAGTGTCAATCTTTTGATAGTTATTACCTCTTAAAAACACGCTTTTTGTTTTGACAGCGGGAATTAATTTTAAATTAATTTCTGCCACTTCTGTGTTTTGAATTTAGGAAAATGGATTCCATATTTGGAATCAGGATGTCCAAATTATGTAAATAGGTAACTTTTATTTTTACACATTTTGAATAATTACTGCGGTAAATATTATATTTACCATGGTTAAAGGGTAAATCCGGTAAATAAGGGTTAAAAAAATAATATTATAATAATAAAAAGTTACCCTAAAACGTGTCTTAACCTTATTGGTGGACACATACCCGACCATGAGCATCCTTGGGTCAATTTGGGGACCCCTTGGAGCCACTTGTATGTGGTAGGGACACTTTATATTAATAAAGTTAAAATAAAAATAAAAATGGCATAAGCTTACATCTTTTAGAAGAACAATTTTTACATAGGGTTATACATGTTGGATTTTCGATTATAAATATTCATTAGAAAGATAAAAAGATTTCCTACATAATGATATTTTATTTATAATTTTTAGACATCAAATAATTTAAATTATTAATGACACAATAATGATGCAATGTTTACCTCATTAATAAATCATTTAAATAAATAAGATTATAATGATTAAAATATTATATAAAACCTGTCCAATTCTTATTGGTTGATGTTATTTAGAATATTAGTCATCTTATCTTCGACCTCAATTATTTTTGGACCATTATAAACCGAATATAATTATATTATAAAGTAATACTTTCACTCTTTCCTAAAGAGCCCCTCTTCTCCCTTATAAAAGGAGACCACTTCTACTCATTCCTCACACCTCTCAAGCCACTTGGCTCGTCCAAACTCTGCCCAAATAAGCTCCCCACATCCCTCTCCTCCTCCTTGAAGCTTCCCCTTAGGCAGAAATCATTTCAAGAAGTCCTTTGGTTCCAACCAAAGTGAGTTACCTAAATTAAAGGTAACGATTTCTCTTAAATTATTTTCCTTTATTTTGCTTCTCCAACCCCCAAAATCTTTTTATTTCCTTTCTTTTGTAACAACACCAGTATCCTCAATATACTAGGATGTTGTTATAAGAAGGATTCAAACTACACATACACACAACTCCATCTAATGGATGATGAACATAATGTTTCTGTGGATGGCAAACTAACGCCTCACGAAACGATGATTGTTCAAATACATCTTACCGCCTCTCATGGTGGCCATTATGATGGAACTGTAATTAAATATGATATTAATGATATATATTTTATATATAAGCTTCTGTAATTCCATTTTATTTCATACCATTATTCGTTTCATGTTGTATATACATACGATAATTTCATTTGAGGAAGTGCGGACTACCGCCCCCTTAAAATGATATGACTCGTTCATACCACACATGGAACGTATAAAGGATGGTGTTAATGAACTAAAGTAACATATATAAAATATTATATTATACTGGAATAGTAATATACCTATGTATCAGTTGGATTCAATTCTTTTAAAATAAAAATTAAAATGGAAGTAGCGTTCGTGCGTACGTACGGACTACCGTCTCCACGAACGCGGTGAGATCCATCCTCCATCGTATCCATTCAAGTCTTATTCTCATTTTAGGGTTAAAAATAATGTTAATATCATTCTGATTATGAATAAGATTTAATCTATCCATTACAAACATGTCTTACGTAACCAAACATTTAAGAAGAACGAATCGATTATCACCTGAAACGACGATAATACTAAGATATTATTAATAAAGCAATGTTAAAAGATCATATATGATATCATATTAATGTATATGATTCTTGTATAATTTAATAACAATTATTTCACCATTATACAGGAGGTTAACCGACCCCAACAAAGGAAAAGTACAAGGTAAGGGTTATTTCACAATCTCTTCATTATCCGAGGTTGTTTATACGTAATAATCTACTGGGATATCTTTATCATCCACATCTATGTTTCTTAAAAATGTATTTCAAAACATTTTTACTATTTACAAGAATATGGGTTAAAGTCATTTATACCCTTGTTTGACTTCTAATAAGAGGTTTATAAAGGAATCTTTCCGTCGTTTTCGAAACAAGGTCCTTTTTAACCTTTTCGACAGAATTGAGGTGAGAATGTTTTTTTTAACTTATACGGCGGGTGCGGTTATTTTACGCCGTTATAAAATCTTCAAAGCTTTCCTTACAAGCTTATAAGAATATTTTCAAAGAAAATGTATTATTTTATATGGATCTTAAATGATTTCAAAATAAAAGGAGATATTTCTTTAAAAAGAATTTTGATTTCATCTACGTCAACATCCTTTGATGGATTTTAAGATTATTTGAAGTTGATTTATTATGATACAAAACTTCTATATTGTATTGAAGGTTTTGTGATATGTTTGACTATGGATGTGCTATTTTTATACCATTCATAGTTTATGGTGAAATTATTGACATTTCGTATGCTATATTTAATACGAATGTTTATGTTATGTTTAAACCTTTTCATATGGGAATGCATTGGACTTAATAAGTGACGGGTGGAGCCCGCTATAGCTCCTCGATGCATCGGTAGGTCTCATGAGACAAACTAGTGTCTTGGCACAAGGCCTTGACAAAATCTTATTTGTAGTCTTGGCACGAGGCCTTGGCTATGTGGTTATGATAGTCTGTCATTATGCATTCCAACATTATGAAAGTGGTTATTGATTTTTGCATGTGATTATTCGATTAGTAGAATATCCATGTGAATAAGTAAATGGCATTATTTCATTTTATTTATGCCATACCATGTTGAAAGTTCATATTTAAAAGGTTTTGTTTTAGTTATACATTGCCTTAAATGTTTATTCTTATTTATGAAAGTTTCTGCTATATTGTTATCCTTACTGGGCATTTGAGCTCACCCCTTTTCTATGTTTTATTTTTCCCAGGAAGTGAAGATGTAAGTTATGAATGACCTGCAGGGATATTATGAGGGGATTATAGTGTGGACTGTGGAAACATTATGTTGTTGTAGTAGTTTTTCATTTTATGATGTAATGTAAAACTTATGAATATATCTAGTGTTTCCAAGGCTACTAAACCAATCGGTCTTTCGAGATTTGATCTTTCTTGTGATCATGCCAATGTTATGTAATAATGCACCGACTCTGGGTAGCTGGGGTCGGGGCGTTACAGCTAAGGATAAGGGTGAGTCTCCCTTGAGCCAAGTTTAACTGAATATAAGGGTTCATTCACTTAGTCTTCCTAATATTTTAAATTGATCTAATAGTAGGGAAGTTTTATGTAATGAATTTGGAAACATTCATGGATCTTTTTAAGTTAAATTACAATCCTCAGGTCATGAAATTGAGCCTCATGATGAGGAGGATGAATCACCAAGCATGGATGATCAGTTGGCAGGATCCTAAGAAGTGAAAGAGAGTAAGACACCTAAGAGGTCAGGGTAGCTCTTGAGGAAGGGGTGGAAGACATAAAAGAATGTGATTGTTGAATTCTTTTTTTGATGGTGTTGTTTGTGACATGTTTTAATATTATAACCCCTCCTGCTCTTTTCTTGTGTACTTTCTTTTAAATAATAATTTTTTGGGACTATAGATTTATTCCATGGTTCGTGTCATTCCTGGTATATATATATATATATATAATTATATAAATATATTTATAATTATATAAAAATATTTATAACTATATTTATTTATAATTATAAATATATTTATATAATTATATATATGTATATAATTATATATATTGATATATTAATAAGTATATTTATAATTATATAAATATATATTTATATATATATTTATAATTATATATAAATACTTTTAAAATATATTTATTTATAATTGTAATCATAAATAAATGTATATATATTTAAATAATTATAGAATTATAATAAATATATTTATTATATTTATAATTATATATATTTATATATTAATATAATTATATATAATTATATAATTATATATAAAAATATATAGTAGGTACTTAGGGATACATTTACATCAAAACATACACACACATGTTGTCTACCCTAATGGGAGGGTCATAGCCCCCATAAGGGATAATCCACCCATTGACTACCCAAAGACCCATACAAATTATGCCCTGAAATGCCTATAATAAAAGTCCATAATCATCAGTTGTGCTACATTTCCCCTACATCCAATTTTTCACCTGTACATCACCAGCCAAATGAGTTACCCCTACAAACCAACGATGGAGAACCCCATCTTCTTGTCATACATTGTGTCAGTGATACAGACAACTGTCGAACCACTACTCTCACTGTCAAGCATAGGTTCACCAATCTCATTAACCCTTTTGACACACATTCACTAGGGACCACCACGCGCCATCACCATCGATCATGTCTTCATCCTCATCATTCCTTCATCATCACCGAAGAACCCTCATGTGTCGTACAATATTTTGCAGAACTGAACCCTCATTGTCACTCTTCATCAATCTTCTGAAAAAATAGATCCTCTAAATATATATGGTATGTGATTATTTATTCTCCTATTTAATCATGATCTTATTATATCTAGGTCTTTACCCCCTCATGGTCGCTTAGGATATACTAGAGGTGATGTTCAATTCTCCTTGGGTTTTTTCTATGGATATGGATCACTATTGAATCTATCATTCAATTCTCCCTCCACTACTATTACCTGATCCTACATTCTAGATCCCATATTGGACTTGTGAGTTGGTTCACTTAAGGTTGTTTAGGATGTTTTGGTTGATCCATCATTGGTTTCCTAGGTGTGACATGTACCGATTTCATGTCATTATTTGGTGGGTCGATGGTGGTTTTATTTATTTGTGGTTAATAGAGGCATTTAAATTAGTGGATGGTTTTTCTATGAATCTTGAAATGGGATTCAATAACATGTGTTTTTTAAAATGCCTAAGTATTTTTTAGAAAAGTTTGTGAGTTTTTTTAATGTGACTCTTGATGCTACCTTGAATTTCTAAATGCACATTTTTTATCAATTGATTTTCAAGCCAAATATTATTAAAAATTCCAAAACGGATCATAAAGTATGCATTTGGTTTTGAAATAAGTGGAGAGAACAAGCTTGAGGATTTTAAATGTGTTCTTTACACTAAATTATTTTCACACCAAGTGTCTGAGTGGTTTGAAGTGTTTAAAATGATTGATATGGGTTTTGGACATTATCCCTTGTGCATATTTTATTCATTGTTTTATAAAATTGATATTAATATAAATGATCATATTTGTGATCATTAATAATAATAAATCAGATTTTTATGTGTATATAAATATTTTGTTAAATGTAATGTGTAAATAATTTTCTTTATAACTTCAATGTAATTTACAAGTAATAATAACAAAAAAAAATTATTAATAATTTTAATTATGTGTATATAAATAAATATAATAATTTATAAATAGTTTTGATTATAGATAATTTGGATTATAAATAATTTTTATTATCTCAAATTAATAATTTATAAATAAATTTGAATTAATAATTATTTAGAATTAATATATTTAAATTGATATTTATTTTGAATTAAGAATTTTGAATTAATATTTTTGATTATCATGAATTAATAAGTTATATAAATAATTTATAAATAATTTTGTTTACCTTAAATTGATAATTTTAAATATTTTTATATAAATAATTTTGATTATGTGTGTATAAATAATTTTTATTATAAATAATTAGGTACATATATATAATTTTAAATATGTGTATATAAATATTTTGTTCAGCGTAATTTATAAATAATAATAACAAAAATTATAAATATATTTTTTAATATATATTTAATATATTAATATATATAATTATATAATTATTAATTTATTTTGAAATTATATATTTTTTTAATGCATATTTATATAATAATATATAAATAAATATTTTTAGGGAAGATGGGTCGAGGTCCGTGAGAACATCTCTCTCTATGCTTCAATGGTGATTAGGGTTCCAAGATTATGGATTATTTGTATCTTAAACCTCTAGTTGATGTTTTTCTCATTCAAGGACACTTCGACTCCTACAAGTATGTGATTTCTAGAATGGAAATTCAAAAAGACTTTTTTGGATGGATTAATGCAGTTGTTTCGCTTGATAATAGCATGATCAATCGATCCTTCTCTATCTCTTCAAGGGTGCTACTGTGGTGGATATTTACTGTAAGGGAAAATTCACCCATTTAAAATATGTTCTATATGATTTATTGGAACACTTAAAAATCGATGATTATTCCATCATTTCTCATGTTATTTTTCAAAATAGATCTTGGCTCAGGAAAATTAGGGCTCTTGTTGATTGTCTTTCATAAATCTAGGTCTTTTCAAATAGGAAATGTGTCTTGTTAGGCCATGGTTCTTTCCGCATTCTCTTCTCTTCCAAGGAATTAAATATGGGGGCTTAGGTATTTGGATTGATCTCACTCAAGCCTGTCTTTCTGCACATTCGATAATGGGATTGGAAGTTCAATCCCTTAGAGGTTGGAAATTACTTGGTTCATCAATGGGTCAATTTATATGGTTTAAACTAGATAATTTGTCATCCTAGAATCCTCTATGATATTTCTATGTCAATTTGGGTTCCTATTAAAATGTAAAGAGAAACTATGGTGGTTTGGTTCGGTCATCATGCCTGATTTTAAGTATAAGTGGATTTGTGTGCTACTTTATTTGATAGAGTTTTTATTTAAACTGATGATGATGAGATTTATCTAAGAATTGAGAATGAAAAAGTTTCCTAGTTTTAAATGGATTGTAAGTTCATATGTCATGACATTTTGTATTTCAATAGATCTCTTATTTTTTCTTTTTTCTCTATATGAGCGCATGATAAAAATTCATGCTTTAAAAAGATTAGAAGTTTGAAATTCAATGCTCATGGTGGTCTTGAAAATGTTGCTCATGCTCAGCCTCAAGATGGAGTAGTGCTTAACTAGGTGGACTTGGAAGAAAAGGGGTGTGGCTATGAGCCACATCAGGGTCATTTGGCTTCTTTGGGTGATTTATCTAATATTGTACCTACTGAACCTTCTATTGCATAGGTTCTTATTAGGGATGGGTCTATACCAATAGAGACCGCACCTTCTCAGAGGGGTTGTGTTGAGGATATGGGTGCTTTTGAATATCATGTTCAGATTTCCACTATTGGTATATGGGAAATGGATTTAAATAGGTAGCAAGCAACCACATATTGGGTGGATATTGTGGAGGAAGGGTTGGTCAGTGAGGAACATTCAAATAATGAAGCAATGGCACAAGATTTTTTTGATCATCAGTTATTTCAAGAGTAGATGATTTATTCAAGAGATGGAAAAGGTATTAAAAAATTGGATATTGTGTCCATGGTACAATAAAATTCTATAATTTTTTTAAAAAACTAGGGATTTCTTGGTTATGAATTTGTGGAAAAATTTTCTAGAGATTCTAGGTGTTTGAGGCCAGGTTTTTGGGATAAAGTAAAAAATTTCATGGAATTGGAAAGTTTTTATCCTCCTTCTGCTAATAATGTGGGCTTCAAAAGTAGTGTTAATAATCATTGGACCCATGATGGTTGTGCGAATTATCTTCCTATGATTGGTGTCACTAAAATGGACACACTGATGACTCTTATGCAGGTACAAGATCTTTATCATGGATAGATTAAGGATGTTCTCTTCAAAAATCAAAGGCATAGGGCTTCCTTTGTTGATAGAGCTTAGACTGATTTTTAGAAGATATACTCTCCAATGGTAAAGGATTCTTTGAATACCCCAGATGCTGGAATTGATAACCTAAATAAGGATCTGGTCCCCATCTCCAATACCTTTGGAGTACTAGATTTGGCTAAGAATGTTTCCTCAAAGGAAGTGAATATAGAACCTCATATAGTGGAAGGTTCTTCCTTTGGGGGAATTAAGATTGGTTTTCATGGTAAAGAAGAGTAAATGAATAATGTTTCCCTACTTCACTTGATATTGGTGAAAGTGATGTCATCTCCATGGAGGTTCCACTGGTGGAAGTGAACTTAGTTGGGGCTATGGAGCTTAGGTTGAGTCATTAAGACATGGGTGAAACAGAAACTATAGTATCATCTTCAAATGAAGAACATGAGCCTTTGCAGTGGGAAAATATTTCGAAGCGTCACTGACATTCACATGGTAAAACCCCTCATGATAGAGGTTGGTGGGGTCTTTATCTAACACATGTTTTTGACTTCTATTTTTCTTTCTTCTTTGGGGATTTTGAGGATTATGTCTTATGAAACCTCTTGGTATTTTTGTTGGTGGTTGTTCTGTCACTTATAACCCTCTCTTCCATTTTACCTTTTTATTTTAATAAATTAGATAGGTCCCTTGAGCTCTATCCAATAATTCTTCAAATATATATATATTTATTTATTTAAATATATTTATATAATTATATAAATATTTTTTTAAGAAATATATATTTATTTATTTAAAATAAATAAATTTATTTATTTAAAAATCAAAGATAAAATTTAAAATTATAATATTTTTTATTTGGAATAATTGAGTATTGGAAAATATGTTTTTAATAAGGTTTGTTTTTTTCATATTTCCAAAGCATTTATTTTCTTTTACTTTAAAATTTTTCACCAAACAAAGATGGAGAGAAATTACAATCATTTATTTTCTTTTACTAAATTTCACATCGAAAAAAAATGAAGAGAAATTAAAATTACAATCATTTATTTATTTAAAAAAATTAAATCCTAATATTATGTATTAATATATTTGTCTTAGTTTAAAGTTTATCTATTTTTTTCTTGAAATTATAATGATATTTTAAAATCAAAGTATGTGATCGCTTGTGATTTTTTGCTCCCCCATGAACATATTTTTTTATTTTTTATTTCCCAAAATGGTTTGAACAACATGTGAGTAAGAAATCTTATTTGTTTTTTATCTTCCTCACAAATTCTCCACCAAATATCTCTTTCCTTGATTCATGTAAGGTGGTGACTTCAAATGATAAGTAGGTAGGTTTTTTGCGGTGCACAGTTGGTATTCATCTCAAAGTTCCAATTATCCCTCATATTTCCATGTTCTACTCAATATCTCTTACCTCGATCCATTATTGGTTCACCCTTTCCCTCTCATTCACGTTCATTTTCACTCATTCATCATTATTTCTCACTCTGATTGTATGGAGCTCCTAATTGCGCACCACAAAAATAATAGCCATTTATCATGTAAGGTGGTGACTATAAATGATAAGTTAGAAGTGTTTTTGGAGTTCACAACTAGTAATTGGCTCAAAGTTTCAAGTATCCCTCCTACTCCGATGGAATAAGATCAAACAATTCTACCCATTTACTTCCAAGTATTCCTCTTACTCCCAGGGATTAAAATCACAATATCTTTTTAAAACATCTCATTACCTTGTGTATTTTATTTTTAGTGGCCATTATAGTGTCATATTTAAATATTTTTTTCTTTTCAAGAAACCAAAATATGGAAAGTATATTGAGCCAAATGTTTAGAGAGAAAATTTTAAATCTGACCAATTGTAATTTCTCTATAAAAATAGTTATCAATCGTGATATAGATAGCTAGTTTTGAAGCTTTGTATTAAATCACATATGTTGATCACCTCTATATAATGGGTTCTGATAGGGTAGTGGTCTATCTTAGTACCCAAATTAGTGTAAGAGATGGTATATTAGGTTCATATAATATATAAAAGATTAATGACAACCCATATTAGTAAAATCATAACTCTTAATAAACCAATTAATGTATTTAAAGTCCTAACCATTAATAATATCACCTTACAGTAATATTTTAATCATAAGATGAACTTCTTCTATAAAATGGTTTTTTTGATTTATTTATTTTGTTAAATATTAATATTATCAAATCAAATAGGATTAATATGAATCAAAAATGGATTGCTTCCAATCATATAACAAAATAGTTTGAGTATAGGGTGAAAGAGTTCATCAAAATTGCAAAAGATCATGCATATGACCCTTCTTAGATCATTTTTCTATATTTATGTTTTTTTTATTAAAGACTAATTATTGTTGAGGATTTGGAAGAACACTTTATCAATCACAGAATAGATCAAAGTTATAAATGTTGGACTAAACACGCGGAAATACTGAATGTGTCTAGTAACTAGGATAATACTGCTTTTTATGGATCATATTATATGATTACAAGTGTGGAAATGATAAAGACTATATCAAGGATGTGATTGCTGGTGTGAATGATGTTGAAGATCACATTGAGGAAATTAAAATAGCGGTTGAAGATGAACTTCGTGATTTTCCAAAAGATTTTTAGAAGTTAAAGAGTTGTATAAAGATGCTATTATAGTCTAGTTTACTAAATATACATCATTTTTAGCCATAATGCAACTGTATAATTTAAAATTTGGTAATGGATGGAGTGATGGTAGTTTTACTAAGCTACTTTATATCTTGAATGATATTATCCCAGAAGATAATGATCTTCCTTTCCGAACATATGATGATAAAAGAGTGTTATGTTCAATGGGTATGATCTCTGAAATAATACATGTTTATCCAAATGATTGTATGTTGTTTCACACAGACCACAAATAACTTTAAAATGACCAAAGTGTGGTGATTATTGATACAAGAATGATGAATCGGGTCTAGATAAATGTTTATGGTACTTTCCAATCATTCCATGGTTTAGGTGATATATAGAAGTGAGGATACTACAAGAAAATTAACATGGCATGTAGATACAAGAAATAAATATGGGAAACTTCATCACCAGGAAGAATATCCTCAGTGTAAAATAATTGATCATTAGTATCCTAAATTTGGAAACAATCCAAGAAACCTTAGTTCTGTACTATCTACAGATGGATTGAATCCTTTTGATTTTCAAAGTATCACTCACAGTACATGGAAGGTTTTGTTGGTAAATTAAAACTTTCTACCATGATTATGCATGAAACAAAAATACATTATGTTATCTATATGATTATGCAAGACCAAAACAACCAATTAATTACATTGATGTTTATTTGGATCCATTGATTGAAGATTTGATATTATTATGGGATTCATGTGTTACATTGTATGATACTTACAAAAAAGAAGATTTCATGTTTTGATCCATGTTTTATGGGATGATAAATGAATTTCCTTCTTATGGAAATTTTTTAGGATATAGAATTTAAGGAACTCAAGGGTGTCCCATTTGTGAACAAGGTACACAGTCAATTGGATTGAAACATTCATCTAAGACTGTGTTTTTACGACATCACAAATTTCAACCATGGTGAAAAAAGTACCAATCTTGGATGACATCATTAGATGGGAGTTCAGAAGAACATACAACACCATATCCTCTAATAGGTGATAAACTATTTTAGAAATTAAAATATATTTAAATTAATTTTGGTAAACCTTTTTTGAAAAATTTTATGAAAATAAGTTAGAAAAAGAGATCAATTTTTTGAATTACTCTACTGGAATTGTTTGTACATCATGCATTTTATTGATGTCATGAATGTGGAAAAAATTTATCTGATAGTTTCATTGGATTTTTACTAAATACACTTAAAAAACAAGTGATGTAATTAAGGATAGGTTGGACATGATTGACATGGGAATATGTGAAGAGTTGGATCCAGTGAAGGGTGAAAAATGGAGTTTTCTTCCTTCATCTACTTGCACTCTTTACAAGAAGGAGATATGTTAGTTTTGTAACTTATTGATGGTTATAAAGGTTACATAGGGGTATTCTTCAAATATCAAGAATATCATTTCAATGATTGATTTAAATTTAAAGGATATGAAATCACATGACTATCATGTTTTGATGCAAGATCTAATGCTTGTGGCTTTACTTTCATTTTTTCCAAGAATTTGTGTTATACATTAACCAAGATCTATTTCTTTTTCAAAGAAATATGTAGCAAAGTTATTGACCCAGTGAAATTGCCAACTATAAACAAGGAAATTAATATCAAATGATGTGAATTGGAGTTCTTATTCCCACTAACATTATTTGATAATATGGTTCACTTTATGGTTCACTTGGTAAGATAGATTCAACTATGTGGTCCTGTGTATTTTAGATGGATGTACCCCATGAATGGTATATAAAGATTTTTAAAGGGTGTGTCGAAAATCAAAGTCGTTCAGAATGTTGTATTGTGGGGTGATATATTGTTGAGGAATCCGTTTAATTATATATCGACTACCTATATAGTCTGGAAATCATTGGTCTACCAAAATATCATCACACCAGGTGACTTATGGGTGAATTTATTTTTAGGATAAATGTTCTCACAATCACTATTATAGATCAGGAGTAGGCCCACCTTTATGTTTTTCATAATAGTTTAGAGTTATCCCCATATGTTGAAACTCATAAAGTAATTATTAGGCATTTGAATCCATTAAGGGATGAAAATTGGATATCAAATACACATAATCAATAGTTTATAGGATGGTTTTGAGACCATATTTTTAAGGATTCAACTCAAAATCTGGATTCAATTTTCGAATGACTTTTATAGATAGCCATAGGAACAAGTGTGCATGTATTATCTTATAATGGTTATGTAATTAATGGTTATGTGTTCTATAAAAATGAAAATTATGAAATCAATTCCATGAAAAGTAGTGGAGTTACACATATAGATGAAGCAATGCATATATCTAGTACCAAGGACAAAAATCCAATTTATTTGAATATGTCATACTTTTGAATCATCAAACAAGAATGGGAGTTGGATTATATAAAATTACAAGTGATGATTTATCAATGAAAGTGGGTTGATAATAGGATTATTGTTAAAATGGATGAATTGGGATTCATAAAAATAAATTTCAGTAAGAAATGGTACAAAGAAAAATCATTTATAATGGAATCACAGGCAGTACAAGTATTTTATGTTTTAGATCCTGCAAACCAAAAGTGGTCAATTGTTCTGTTATCGATCAAAACCACTGAAGGGTCAGATGTAAATTCAACTGAGGATAACCCTTTTATTGGGACATCTCAATCCCTTCACAATGGTCCTACTTTAGATGGGGTCTTTTATGTTAGAGGAGACCAAAATGAAGGGATTTGGATACTCAATTGAGGGTTCAAATCCCTTCAACCTTTAAAAAAAGAGATTTCAATATCCAGGATATATTTTTTTGTAATATACATTGTGTTACCTCATTTTATTATCTTTTCATTGATGCATTTATGTAATCTAAATTAGATGTTCAACCAATTCTAAAGATAATGACTTTTTCACGTGTTGATGCTCTCAATTCTGAGGAACAACATGTTTTTCAACATGTTGGTGCTCCCAGTGTAGAGGAACAACAACCTTCTACACATGTCGATGCTACTAATCTATATGAACAACATATTGATGATGTTGAAGCTAAGAAACTAGTAGATGGTAAACAACTGGTGTCCTAGAAGAAATAGGAGTGTCATGGCGTGATGGTGTTAGAAAAAATTATTGAGGTGAGAAACAAAGGCATCAAATTTGAGGTTGGATGGAATGCACGCGGCCAACCTGTTAACCCCAACAAGGCCATGTTCAGTAGTTACATTGGTCTTACCACTTTCATGCTCATGCCGATTGATGTAGTTTTGTGGCACAATTTCGTACCCATGATTAAGACACTAATTTAGGAAGAGATTAGGGTAACATTATGATATAATTTCTTTATTTTACTAAAAAAATAATGAAATATTGAATTTCTCTTTATTATCCCTTTCATAGTACATTTATAGTAGATGATTCATGATTGAAATTTGTATTAATGCTCACTATAAAGGATTATAGAGGCTTTCTCACAATTATTATGAAGTTTCATCTCAAAGATGTTGAAGGTAAAATAATCTCACACCCACCACATGTGTATGTTCACCTGATAAACCAAAAAGTGTGGGATGATTTTATTGGTCATCTTAAGGAGACATCTTTTTAGCTACATTGTGACTAGTAATACATTTCCTGATAATACATGTATTAATCACTTTTATTAATAATTTTTCATTTATGAAATAGAAACTGAGTGTTGAAAATAATAAATGAATAGAAAAAACAATGTACACCTACTATAAAGCACTAATGGGGTACGCTTCACTTGAAAAAAAATGGTACATATTTTAAATCTACCATAATAATTTTATGAGACATGAAACAACAGCATAATTATGTTCCTCTATTTATATATAGATTGATGAATCCAAATCCAATGACACTTTCATCCCACATCCTGTGTTATGGAAGTAGGAACATGTAAATAAATAAGGGATACTAATAGATGAAAACACACAAAAATTATGGGAATCATGTGTAAGTATGACATAATAAAAAAAATTCTTTAAATCAGAATAAAATAATAATGATTAATTATTTTCCAATATTTTTTATTCTACTTAGACACAATAATCATCATAATTTAGAACCAATGAATAGATACTATCAGTGTCCTTGAAGCGGCCAGAATAGTATAGTCGCATCAGAGGTGTGGGTTTCAGGGTGTCACAAAAAACATATTTTGAGAAAAGAAATTAAAATAGGGATAAAGATGAGAAAATGGAATTATTGCATGCATGATTAGATTCTATTGAATAAAAATTTAGTTGGTAGTTAGGGATTTTAGAAAATGTTATGGGAAGGAATCAAAGAGAAGAAAAAACATAAAAACAACCACTACATGAAGATCCACCCCACCAGCTTTGAGGTGATCCATTCCCCTCAAGGAGCTATATTATAATAGGTAATCAATACTGTCATAATTGGGTTTGTGAAATATGAATTAGGAAAACATTGATACGTTTCTTGTATTAATATTATACAGGGTGAAAATGATTGTGATTTGTATCTATAAACACCCACCCATAACCTTTTTATGAGGGGTTCCATGTACAATATCGAAGGATATATTCTACACAACAGAAAACTACCAATAGGTTATATGGGAGTAGTGATTAATATAGCTCAAGAGTCAAGTGTCAAGCTACCTGTTCCACTTAATGATGAAAATATTCATATGTTTAATCCATCTATTGGAACATTTATATCATGGCTATTATATCTTGTAAAAAACATGTTGACAAGTAGGGATAAATTTTTATGAAAAATATTTAACAATTAATGAAAAAAAGTCTGAAAAGATGAATTTTATTACAGACAGACAAAGGGAAGGGGTGAAACAGAAGGTCGAATAAAAATGATCTAAATAATCAACCAACCAATTGAAAATATATTCACAAAGTACCTTTAATCCACTCATTCGACTTCTGCATTTACTAACATTAAAGGTTTATGAAGATACAATTTTAGAAAATGGTGATACAACCACAGTTGATTCTGAAGAATAGATGTATGGAGAGGCCATTACATACTATATTGGTCTTGAGAATGTAAATGAAATCCTCATGCATGAATGGCTAGGAGTCTTAGTTTTAAATGTATACCTGAGGTATGTTTTCATGATTTATTTGTCCAATAGATGATCTACTATGTTAATTATGACTAAATACTATTCATATTTTTGTAGTAACATATATGAATACTATTTGAAGGGAAAACCCTATGAACATAAATTTAGACTCCTTAGTCCTCACATCACTTCTACACATGAATTCAAATTGGAACTAGATCAAATTGAAGTGATAGAGGAAAGACTGGCAAAAATGTTTGAAAACAAATTTATAGATGGTAAACTCTTATTAATGCCCATGATACAGGGGTAAAACTCTAAAATTTAAACATAACAAATATATTTTCATTCATTTCATTACTTATTCATTTTTGTTTTTTAGGAAACATTGGTAACTCATTTCAGTCAATTTGGATACTCTAAAGATATATTTTATAGATTTAATGCATGGATACCCAAAAAACCAACCACGGGTGATGATGTTTATCAATTTTTAATAAACTGCATGAAAAATTTTACAACTAAACTTCAAGTTATACATTTTATATTATGTTTTAATGAAAAAAAAAATTATGATGGTGTGGTGTTTAAATATCATCAAAATTTTGGAATGTGGACAGTCCATGAATGAAATGAACCTATCAACTTCTAAAAGTGGATAAGTATTAGGGTATATATAATAATATTTCACTATCAAAACATATATCAAAAAAAATTACTTATTTTTATTAATGTTTCTGTAGTGTTTTAAACAAACCAATGGAAAAGATTGTGGTTATTATGTTTGAAAATTTAAGAAAGGTATCGTATGTCATCAACAAACCGGCATCCCTAAAGAGGTATTTTCAAATATAATTATAATTTCATTTAAAATATTTATTAATATTTTATTTATTTATATTTTTCTACTACTACCAGAACTATGGATAGTTCTTGTATTCACAAGAGTAAATATATTTGTTTAGAAATAAATGAGCATTATATCTAGTGTCAAAATGTATACAGACATCATGAAAAAGTAACTTCCTGCTACTTATTTAGTTGATTTTTTCTCCATTTTATCTACTTTTTTTAGTTAATTTCTTTATCATTTTTATATGATACTTTAGGAAAAAAATACATAATTAATTTGTGAAATATATTAATCAACAACACCTCAATATGATACACTATGTGTTCGGTATGATTCAAAGTGTGTATTTTCAGTTTAAAATTGACATTTTAGTTAAAAACACACATCACATACTGAAAACCAAGAAAATTCATTTAGAATGGTTTTATAATTTATAAAAAAATATCTATAAGTCATTTTTTATGTGTATGAATCAGCCTCACCTTAATTTGATACACGGTGTTCCCGGTATGACTCAAAGTTTTTTTAATTAATTTAAAATTGACAATTTAGTTCAAAAGGTGTGTCACTCACTGAAAACCAAGAAATAATTATTAGATTGTCTTAATAATTTATTAAAATGATTAATAAGTCAGTTTTTATGTATAAGAATCACTCTCACATCAAACCAACATGTGATGTGACCGGTATGACTCAAAGTGCGTGTTTTCAGTTTAAAATTACATTTTAGTAAAAAACCAAATTGACATACTCAAACTCAATAAAATTAATTTGGATTATTTTGATACTTTATAAAAAATTTCCATAAGTCATTTGTGACATATATTAATTAGACTCACATTAATCAAATGTATAGTGTGACCGGTATGACTTCAAGTGTGTGTTTTCAGTTCAAAATGACATTTTAGTAAAAACCAAAAGTGACATACTCAAAACCAATAAAACACATTTTTATTGATTTTATAATTTTGAACCATTATCCATAAGTCATTTTTGATGTGTAGGAATCATATACATCTCTACCCAATGCACAGTGTGACTAGTATGACTATAGGTGTTTCTTTTTATTTAAAATTTTTATTTCAGTAAAAAAGAAAAGAGGCATACTTAAAACTGAGAAAACACATTTGGATTATTTTGATACTTTAGAATAGTGATCCATAAGTCATTTTTGACATGTAGGAATTATTCAAATCTCAATCTGATGTACAGTGTTCCCGATATGACTCAAAGTGTCCATTATCAGTTTGAAATTGACATTTTAGTTTAAAACATGTATCACTCACTGAAAATCAAGAAAATTCACTTAGATTGTCATGATAATTTAATAAAATGATTCATAAGTCATTTTTGACATGTAGAAATCATCCTCACATCAAACTGACATAAAATGTGGTCGATATGACTCAAAGTGTGTGTTTTGAATTTAAAATGGAATTTTAGTAAAAAGCACAAGTGACATACTCAAAACTGAGCAAACGCATTAATAATATTTTACTAATTTAGTAAAATGATCTATAATTCATTTTCAATGTGTATGAATTAGATTCACTATAAGAAACTAGAAATCCATCAATGAAATTACCCTAATTATGTCTATTTTATATAGTATATGTAACGTCCTAAACACAATTACATAGAGTCAGTTCATTATTACATAACATTGGAAAGATACAAGGAATCATGTCCCGAAATACTGATCAGTTTAGTAGCCTTGGAATTACTAGATACATACATAAGTTTTACATTACATCAGGAAATAAAAAAAAGAACATTGTTTCCCCTTTGAACACTCTTATATCCCTTAGCCTATTCCTACAGGTTAATCGTAATATAATTCTTCGCATCCTAGGAAAAATAAAATATAATAAAGGGGTGAGCTCAAATGCTCAGTAAGGATAACAATATAATGGAAACTATCATAAATAAGCATAAATATTTAAGGCAATGTATAAGAATAAAACACAAGCCTTTTAAACTTAAACTTTAGCATAATATGGCAAAGATAAATCAAATAATTTCATTTACTTATTCACGTGGATATTCTAATAGTTGAATAATCACATGTAATATCAGTATCCAATTTCATAATGATGGAATGATTAATATCGAACATCATAACCACATAGTCAAGGCCTCATGCCAAGAATACAAATAAGATTTTTTCAAGGCCTTGTGCCAAGACACTAGTTTGTCTTATCAGACCTATCGATGCATCGAGGAGCTATAGCGGGCTCTACCCATCACTTCCTAAGTCCAATGAATTCCTTATATGAAAAGGTAGAAACATAACATAAACATTCGTATAAAACTAGCATACGAAATGTAAATAATTTATCCATAAACCATGAATGGTTTAAAAATAACACATCCACAGTCAAACATATCACAAAACCTTTAATACAATATAGAAGATTTTATCATAATAAATCAACTTCAAACAAGTGTAAAATCCATCAAAGGATGTTGACATAGATGAAATCAAAACTATTTGAGCAAAATATCTCTCTCTATTTTGAAATAATTTAAAAGTCACATTTAAAATAAAATATTTATTCTGAAAATAGTCTTATAATCTTGTAAGGGAAGCTTCAAAGTTGTTATAATGGTGGGAAATAGTTTCACCCTCCGTATAAGTTCAAAAAATATTCTTTCCTTAATTTTGTCTAAAAGGTCGTAAAGGACCTTGTTTGGAAAATGATGAAAATATTCCTTTATAATAATTCTATAAAAGGTAAAAAAATGGTATAAATTAATTTAACCTATAGTCTAAGAAATAGTAAAAAAAAATTGAAATAAATTTTTAAGAAACATGGATGTGGATGATAAAGAGGTTCCAGTAGATACTCACGTATAAACAACCTCGGATAATGAAGAGATTATAGAATTAACCCTTACCTTGTACTTTTCCTTGATTGAGGGTATTTTAACCTCTTGTATAATATTTAAATCGTTGTTATTAAATTATATAGGAACCACATACATAAATATGATATCATATATGATCTTCTAATATTTCTTTGTTAATAATATTTCAGCAGTATCATTGTTTCGAGTATTAACAGATTCATTTTCCTTTATATGCTTGGTTAAATAAGACATGTTTATTATGGATAGGATGAATTTGATTCATATCTGGAATGATATTAATTTCTTAAACATTATTTTTAATCATAAAATGAAAATTATTCTTTATGGTTATGATGGGGAATTAATTTCATCGCGTTCGTGGAGACGGTAATCCGTACATACGCACGAGCGACAATATCATTCTATTGATGGTGAAATAATATGTAATTGGAAGGTATATCATATATACAGAATAATTAACATGTTATATTTATTATTTACATCATTTATACTCATTAGTATACCCATCTAAATAATGAAGTGTTTGAATAACAAACTACACCACGACGTGGAGACGGTAAGCCGTACGTACGCACATATGGTGAATTGTCATTCATAGGATGGATAGAATAATGAATATGGTTGTACCATATTTATAATAACATCACATTATGTATAAGGAACTTGAGTTATTATTTTTTTATGGAAACAACAAAGAAATAGGAAGTGGAAGAAGAAAATAACTTTGAAAGAGGTGGTGAAATTATTACCTCTTCTTCGGGTGTTTTCTTTTGAGTGGATCAAAAGGGATCCTTAGGTTGACTTTATGATCAAATTAAGGCCTCTAGTTCAAAGTGAGGATATTTGGGAGGATATTTGAGCAAGTTTGGGCTGATCCAAATGGATTTGGAGGTGTGATTTTGAGATAAGGGGAAGTACCCTTTTATAAGAGAGGTGAGGGTTACTTTACGAAAAGCTTGAAATATTATTTTATTATACAATCATATTAGGTTTATAATGGCTCCAAAAAGATTTATTTAGAGACTAAGGTGGTTCTGGGTCTAAAACATCTCAAACAATATGTTTTATACAGGTTTAGGTCACCATGTTAAACTTATCTTTTATATTTAACTCTTAGTTAAATTGTTTAACTATTACCATGTATTCTTGTATTATTATAATAAATGGTTAATAAACTTACTATAAAATTCCAAGAGGACCCCAAGAGGTTAATTATTTATTATTATAACCTTATATAAGTCCTTTGTATGAACCTTATATTTTTATGAATATTATATCAATTAATAATATAGTACTTGTTTTAAAAATTCATTTATGTCAATTTTGTCACTATTTGGTATTTTGTTTTTGTGAAAGTCATAAAAACTTCTTCACTTAGAAAAAAAATTATTTAATCAATCCTAACACATCATGTTAACCTATAAAATTAGTTTAATTCATAAAAAATCTCAATTTATATTTATTTGGATATTTATAATATCAATTATTTTAATCTTTCATTAATAAGGTAATTACTGCATCATCATTGTGTCATAAATAAATTTAATTATTTAATGAATAAAAAATATAAATAAAATATAATTATGTTGGAAATAGTTTTAGATTTATAATGAATATTTATAGTTTAATTTATCTTATGTATAACCCTATATTAAAAATGTTTTAGTTATTATACTTTGAATTTAACACTTTTAACTCTTCTTTAAATAAAATAATAATAAATGTCCTAATATAATCCAAGTGGACCAAAATGATCATATTTTATTCCTAAGGTTGATTTTGGTTGAAATAAATTTATCTAGTGTAATTAGGACATGTTTTAGGGTAATTATAATATCATTTTTTACCTTTAATTTCCATATTTACTTTTAACCGTGGTAAATAAAAGTCAAAAGTTATTATTCACCAAAAATTATTTTCATCTAATTGAACCATATTTTACTTACTGATGTCAACCGAGTCTATTGGATTTTTGGAATTCAATTCACAGAAGTGGTAAAATTACATTTTATGCAAATTTTCAAATGTGCCTAGAAGGTGGGTAAAAGACGTTAAAAAAATCAATAAAATTGTATACATATAATCTTATTATAAAATGACTCCAATGAATTACATTGAACTAATATAGGTATTATGTATCTATTTTGAATTTAAAATAAATTTAAATAAAAATAATTATTATTTAAATAAAAATCAGTTTTAAACAATAACGTAGTATTTTTCACTATTCAACAAAAAATGAATGTTTTCAGAAAGAATACAAAAAATTCACCCTAAGCTAATTTTGATATTCTGAATCCAAAAATGAAGTCCACTTAGAAAAATAAAATTTATAAAATTTCAAAAAGTGGGTATTACTATTCATAACGGCTAGTTTTATTGGTTGTGGTGTGTTAGAACTCGAAGTTGCGTACAACGCAAGCTATTGTATTATTCAAAGAGAAGTGTACCGTAGAAGCTTGGGGTGTTACATTCTTCCCTCCTTCAAATAATTTCATCCTCTAAATTTCTAGAATATTACTGCATAAAAATATTTGGGTGGTTCTTCATCATAAGTTCCTTGGGTTCCCACGTTGCCTCTTTCATCTTATGATTTCTCCATAGAACTTTCACCAGACAAGTCGTCCAGTTTCTCAACACTTGTTCTCTGGTATCAAGAATTCTGATAGGCTCTTCATAATAAGACATGTCAAGTTCCAGTTCTATTTCTTTATAGGTGAGAACATGCATTGGGTCAGGCATGTATTTTCTCAACAGTGATATGTGGAACACATCATGAACTTTGGAGAGACTTGGTGGCATTGCCAAATGATAAGCTACAACTCCAATTTATTATAGAATTTCAAAAGGTCTGATGTACCTGGGACTTAATTTTCTCTTCTTACTGAATTGTATAACACCCTTCCATGGAGATACCTTCAAGAAAACATGATCTCCTACTTTAAATTCCAAATCTTTCCTTCATTTATCAGCAAATCTCTTTTGCCTACTTTGAACTACTTTGATGTGGGTTTAGATAACCTTCACCTTTTCCATTGTTTCCTCAACAAGTTTTGGGCCTACGATTTTTCTTTCACCAACATCATCCCAACAAGTTGATGTACAACATCTCTTTCCATATAATGCTTCATACGGTGCCATCTGAATAATTAAATGGAAGATATTGTGATAGAAAAATTCTACCAGAGGTAAATATTGATCCCATATACCTTGAAAGTCAAGTGAGAAAGATCTCAACATGTCTTCTATGGTTTGAATAGTCAATTCTGATTTTCTATCAGTTTGAGGGTGGTAGGCAGTGCTCAAACGAAGTTTAGTATCCAAGTACTTCTGAATACTTTTACAGAATCTTGATGTAAAATGGGGATCACGGTCATAACTAATCAATAGAGGTACTTCATAAAGTCTTACAACTTCATTAATATATAGTCTTGTTAAACGTTAAAGTGGTAAATCTTCTCTTATATCAAGAAAATGTGCTGACTTATTAAGGTGACCAATAATAACCCATATTGCATCATTCCTTCTAGGATTAGTTGGTATCCCCATGAAAAATTCCATTGTAATATCATCCCATTTCAACTCAGGTATGGGAATAAGTTGCATGACTCCTCTAGGATGTTTCCTTCTGGAATTCACCTGTTGACAAACCATATATCTTGACACATAATCAGCAACCTCCCTCTTCATGTTATCCCACCAAAAATGTTCCTTCAAATATTTATACATCTTAGTGCTACTAGGGTGTATAGAGAAATTGGAGCTATGAGAATCATCCAATGATCCCCTTTTTAGATCAGGTATTTCAGGAACACAAAGTCTCTTCCCAAATTTCAAAATTCCATCTTCATATACGAATTCAATCAATATATCATCATTCCTAACTTTAATTTTCTTTTGAAACACCTCATCATCAGTCTAAGAACTTTTTATCCTTTCTAGTAAATTTGGATTGGCAACCATTTGAAAAAGTATTGATGTTTCACCTTCCATGATTATTCCTATATCCATCTTTACTAGATTCATGAACATAGGATCCCTTTCAACTCT
This sequence comes from Viscum album, assembly GCA_963277665.1. Taxonomy (NCBI): domain Eukaryota; kingdom Viridiplantae; phylum Streptophyta; class Magnoliopsida; order Santalales; family Viscaceae; genus Viscum; species Viscum album. Next base: position 238,747,030 of record OY728159.1, read on the forward strand.
CATATTGTTCAAAACTACATGATCTTTACTACTCAAAGCATCTGCCACATTATTTGCCTTCCCCGGGTAGTATTGTATAGTGCAATCATAATCTTTGAGTAGTTTAAGCCATCGTCTTTGCCTCATGTTGAGTTATTTCTATGAGAAAAAATATACTTCAAACTCTTGTGATCGGTATATATCTTACATTTTTTACCATAGAGATAGTGTCTATATCTTCAAAGTAAAGATTACAGCTGCTAACTCAAGATCATGAGTAGTATAGTTTTGTTCATTAATTTTTTGCTGTCGTGATGCATAGGAAATAACCCAATCATTCTGCATAAGTACACAACCAAGTCCTTTCTTTAAAGCATCACTATAAATAACAAACCCATCATTCCCCGATGGTATATTCAAGATAGGAGCATTGATTAATCTTCTCTTGAGTTCTTCAAAATATTCTTCACACTCTTTTTTCCAAAAAAAATTAACCCCTTTATGTGTGAGCTTGGTTAATCGGTTATCCAATCGGGCAAAATCTTGGGGAAACGCCAATAATAACTTGTTAAACCAATAAAATTGCGTACCTCGGTTATACTAATCGGTGTTTTCCATTCTTGTATTGCTCTTGTCTTAGAAGGATCAATAGAGATTCCATCCTTAGAGATAATATAGCCAAGAAAAGAAATCTCCTGAATCCAGAATTCGCACTTTCTAAACTTCCCATATAATTCATTTCTCCTAAGAGTCTTTAGAATAGTGCGAAAATAATTTTCATTATCTTCATAGATTTGGAGTAAACCAAGATATCATCAATAAATACCACTAAAAAGTCATCAAGATATTCCTTGAAAACTCTATTCATTATATCCATGAAAATAGAGATTACATTATTCAGTATAAAAGGCATTCCTATAAACTCGTAATGCCCATACCTAGTATGAAATGATGTCTTCGGAATGTCTTTATTCTTCACACACAATTGATGATATCCAGATCAAAGGTCAATCATTGAAAAATATTGAGCTCCATGAAGTTGATCGAATAAATCATCAATGTGAGGTAGGGGATACTTGTTCGTTATTATTATAGCATTGATCTCCATGTAATAAATGCACAACCTCATAGATCCATATTTATTCTTAACAAAAAGAATAGGGGCTCCCCATGGAGAAACACTAGGGTGAATAAATCCTTTATTACTCAATTACTCTAGTTTTTTCTTTAGTTACACTAATTTCACAATGTATATTCTATAAGGGGTCTTTGATATGAAACTTGAACCAGGAATTAAATCAATTGAAAACACAATTTCTCGTTCTAAAGGATGTCTACGTAAATCCTCTATAAATACATCAACATATTCTTGCACAATAGGTACATCCTCTATTTGAACATTCCTTTCCTCGCCCATAGTTATTTCACTTTCTTCCTCCCCAATACTTTAATTTAGTAGAGCTACTAGGGGTGGATCTAGAGAAGAATCAGGTGGTTACATTTCTTCTCTAAAGATAAGATACTCCTTATCATCATCAAAAATTGTAACCTCCTTCTTCTTACAATAAATTTTCGCATCATGGTCTGAAATCCAATCCATACCAAGGATTATATCAAATTTAATCATGGGTATGATGATGAGATCAGCAGATAAATAACATTTATATACACTAATGGGAACTGATTCACAAAAATTTGTTGCAATGATACTTCCTTAAAAGTTTTGACTAACAACTCCCTTTTAAAATAAAATTGGAAATATCTAATTTTCTTAGGAAACTAGGAAGATATGAAACAATGCGATGATCTAGAATCAAATAAATTATTGGCTAAATTTGAGAAAACCATAAAATTACCTTCCACCACATCATTCGGAGCTTTAACCTCAGCAGTAGTGATCTCATAAGCTTGACATTACTCGCTTGGACTTTTCTGAGGTAAGCTTCATTGGCGCTTAAGAAATTCATTTTCATAATTCCCCATTTCTCTACAATTGTAGAATTCAACATTGACAGCCTCTTTATTTACCTTGCAATCACGAGCTTGGTTTCCTTTTTAACCACACTTGTAACAGAATCGCATTCCCTTTAAGTAAATACCGGGGTGTTTCTTCCCAAATTTACTACAAGGTGGAAATTAAACTTTTACCTTCTTCTCCTTATTTCCATTTCCAGAGTATTCATCAGATCTATTCTTCTCTTGCTTTTCTTTAAATTCATAAGACTTAGAGAATTAATTTTCTATCTTGATAGCACATGAGACAATATCTTTGTATGATGAGAAGGATTGTGAGACTAATGATCGATGAATAAATGGTTTTAACCCATCAAAGAATAGATCAATCTTACTCCTTGGGTTACATATATAATCTATTGTAATCCTTGATAACCTTGTAAAGTTCGCATCATACTTTGCGACATTATCATCCTCTTTTTTCCTTAGACTCAAAAATTGTCTTTCCATATCCACTCGATGGTCATGAGGAAATTATTTTTCTAAGAAAAACTCTTTAAACTCACTTTATTCCATATTTGATACTTCTTCATCTCCCTTTTTGTTTTGAATTAAAGACCATCCTTGATCTTCATCTCTCATGAGGCGATAAACTGCCATGATAACTTTTTCCATTTCACTACTCCCCAAAGCATGAAATATTTTCTCTAAGGAACTTATCAATTTCTCAGCTACAAATGGATTTTTAGTACCATTGAATTTTTGTGATTGTTTCCTCATGAAGTGGTCTAATATTTATCCTCTGCATTGTGGATTAGGGTGCTCCATACAGGTAAGGTTATTATTCATAACCTAAATGAGTTGTCTTAGTATGGTGATAAGTTGATCAGCACCAGTTTCATCACCAACTCCACTATAATTATCTTGAGTAGGAGAGAAATCCCAACATGGATTCCGTGTGTTGATACGGTTTCCATTCCTTCCACTAGGCGCCATTTATAAACAATAACATATAATAGATTATTTTATGAATCGCAATACATAATTCAAAACTTGTAAAACACTTAACATAAATTGAACAGTTTATGGATATAATCCATAATCATAAAAAAAAATTCTTTGAGGAGGTATATACTCATAAATCCTTTATAATGGTTTTTAAATAAAATGTGAATTATCCTAAGCATATCCCTGGGGAGTTTCATAACCAAGAGTTCAGCAAGACCCGTTGTCATGTATCAGGATACCCTGGTTCAAGCTCGAAACTCCTTGTAGGAGTTTTCACTCCTAGATACATCTGTGCTAGAGCTACCTCTACCAGTTTGTATCCAGACTAGGATGTATTTATTATAAAATACACAAAATCTCTACATTACCAAAATTCTAGGAATTTCTTCTATACTAATCCTCAAAGTCTATCTTAGGGTAATGTTCTCTAATCAAAGTTTCTATAAATCTAGTTTCCAAGGTTTGTACTAAACTTTCTCTGATACCAACTGTAATGCCCTGAACCCAGTCACCCAGAGTCGATGCATTATTACATAATATTGGCATGATATAAGGAATCATTTTCCAAAACACTGATCAGTTTAGTATCCTTGGAAGTACTAGATACATAAAAAAGTTTTACATTACATCATGAAATAAAATAAAACATTGTTTCCCCTTTGAACACTCTTATATCCCTTATCCTATTCATGTAGGTTAATCTTAATATACTTTTTCACATCCTAGGAAAAATAAAACATAAGGGGTGATCTTAGATGCTCAATAAGGATAACAATATAGCAGAAACTATCATAAATAAGAATAAACATTTAAGGCAATGCATAAGACTAAAACACAAGCCTTTTAAACATCAACTTCAACATAATTTGGTAAAGATAAATCAAATAATGTCATTTACTTATTCACATGGATATTCTAATAGTCGAATAATCACATGTAAGATCAATAGCCAATTTCATAATAATGGAATGAATAATGTTGGACATCATAACCACATAGTCAAGGCCTCGTTCCAAGACTACAAATAAGATTTTGTCAAGGTCATGTGAAAAGAAACTAGTGTGTCTCATGATACATACTGATGCATCGAGGAGTTATAGCGGGCTCCACTCATCACTTTATAAGTCCAATGCATTCCTCATTTGAAAAGTTTGAAACATAACATAAACATTCGTATTAAAACTAGCATACGAAATTTCAATACTTTATCCATAAACCATGAATGGTATAAAAATAACACATCCATAGTCAAACATATCAAAAAACCTTCAATACAATATAGAAGATTGTATCATACTAAATAAACTTCAAACAAGTGTAAAATTCATCAAAGGATGTTGACATAGATGAAATCAAAACTATTTGAGAGAAATATCTCTTTCTACTTTGAAATAATTTAAAAGTAAAATAATTAAAAAATAAAACATTTAGTTTGAAAATATTCTTATAAGATTGTAAAGGAAGATTTTAAGTTTTTATAATGGTGGAAAATAGCCGCACCCACTGTATTAGTTAAAAAACATTCTTTCCTTAATTTTGTCGAAAAGGTTGTAAAGGACCTTGTTTGGAAAACGATGGAAAGATTCCTTTATGAAAATTCTATAATAAGTAAAACAAGGGTATAAATGAATTTAACCCATAGTCTAGGAAATATTAAAAAAAAATTGAAATACATTTTTAAGAAACACGGATGTGGATGATAAGGAGGTCCCAGTAGATACTCACGTATAAACAACCTCAGATAATGAAGAGATTGTAGAATTAACCCTTACCTTGTAATTTTCCTTTTTCAAGGGTAATTTAACCTCCTGTATAAAAGTTAAATCATTTTTATTAAATTATACAAGAACCATATACATAAATATGATATTATATATGATCTTCTAATATTTTTTTGTTAATAAAATTTCAATAGTATCATTGTTTCGGGTGTTAACTAATTTGTTTTCCTTTATATGTTTTGTTATGTAATCCATGTTTGTTTTGGATAGGATGTATTTAATTCATATCCATAATTATATTAAGTTCTTAAAATTTATTTTTAATCATCAAATGAAAAATTTTCTTGAATGGTTATGATGGGGAATGAATTTCATCACGTTCGTGGAGACGGTAATCCGTACATATGCATGAGTGACAATATCATTATATTGATGGTGAAATAATATGTAATTGGATGGTATATCATATATATATAATAATTAACATGTTATATTTATTATTTACATAAGTTATACTCATTATTATACCCATCCAAATAATTAAGAATTTGAATAACAAACTACAACACCACGTGGAGACGGTAAGTCGTACGTACGCACGTATGGTGACTTTTCATTCATAATTTGGATAGAATAATGAATATAATTGTACCATATTTATAATAAAATCATAGTATTTATAATGTAATGGATTTATTATTTTATTATGTAAGCAACAAATAAATAAGAAGTGGAAGAAGAAAAGAACTTTGAAAGAGGTGGTGAAATTATTACCTCTTCTTCAGGTGTTTCCTTTTGAGTTGATCAAAAGAGATCCTTAGGTAGGCTTTCTGATCAAATTAAGGCCTCTAGGTAGAATTTAGGGTATTTGGGATGATATTTTATCAGGTTTTTTCCGATCCAAATGGATTTTGAGGTGTGATTTTGAGAAAAGGGGAAGTACACTTTTATAAGAGGTGAGGGTCACTTTAAGAAAATCATGAAATATTATTTTATTAAACAATCATATTCAGTTTATAATGGCTCCAAAAGGATTTATTTCGAGAATAAGGTGGGTATGGGTTGAAACATCTCAACCAATAGGTTTTATATAGGTTTAGGTCACCTTATTAACCTTATCTCTTAGATTAAACTCTTAGTTAAATAGTTTAACTTTTTCCATGTATTCTTGTATTATTATAATAAATGGTTAATAAACTTACTATAAAAATACAAGAGAACCCCAAGTGGTTAATTATTTATATATATAAACCTATATAAGTCCTTTGGATTAACCTTATATTTTTATGAATATTATATCAATTAATAATATAGTATTTGTTTTAAAAATTCATTTATGTCACTTTTGACACTATTTGTTATTTTGTTTTTGTGAAAGTCATAACAACATTATAGCTTAGAAAAAAAATTATTTAATCAACCCTAAAATGTAATATTAACCTATAAAAGTAGTGTAATTCATAAAAATTCTCAATTTACATTTATTTAGATATTTATAATATCAATTATTTTAATCCTTCATTAATAAGGTAATTCATGCATCATCATTATGTCCTAAATAAATTTAATTATTTAATTTCTAAAAATTATAAATAAAATACAATTATGTAGGAAATGTTTTTATCTTTATGATTAATATTTATAGTCTAATTTATCTTGTGTATAATCCTATATTAAAAATCATTTAATTATTAAATTTTGAATTTAACACTTTTAACTCTTCTTTAAATAAAATAATAATAAATGTTCTAATCTAATACAAGTGGACCAAAAGGATCATATTTTATTCCTAATGTTTATTTTGGTCTAAATAAACTTATACAATAGAATTAGGACATGTTTTAGGGTAATTATAATATCATTTTTTACCTTTAATTACCCTATTTACTTTTAACCGTGGTAAATAAGTCAAAAGTTACTATTCACCAAAAATTATTTTCATCTTATTGAACCACATTTTACTTACTGATGTCAACTTGTGTCTCAGAATTTTGAAATTTAATTCACAGAAGGGGTAAAATTATGTTTTATGCAAATTTGCAAATGCGCCTATAAGGTGGGTAAAAGACGGTAAAAAGTTCAATAAAATTTTATATATCTAATATTATTATAAAATGACTCTAATGAATTAAATTGAACATATATAGGTATTATGTATCTATTTTTACCTAAAATAAATTTAAATAAAATAACTAATTATTTAAATACAAATTCGGTTTTAAACAATAACGCAGTATTTTTCACTATTCATCAAAAATTGAAAGTTTTCAGAAAAATACCAAAAAATTACCCTAATATAATTTTTATATTCCAAATCCAAAAATGAAGTCCATTTTGAAAAATAGAATTTATAAAATTTCAAAAAGTGGGTATTACTATTCATAACCGCTGGTTTGATTGGTCGTGGTGTGTTAAAACTCCAAGTTGCGTACAGCGCAAGCTATTGCATTATTCAAAGAGAAACGTATCATGGAAGCTTGGGGTGTATTAGTATAAATCACAAAAAACCACATATATAACACAATAAAAAATTTATAAATTAATAATGAATGAAATGAGAGGTATTTCTAGATGTTAAGAAACCTATACCAATGAAATGGTAACTTGACCTTAGGTGTAGTAATATAACCCTTATGAATAGTAAATCATCACAATGAGTAGTTACCTAACCCATGAAAGTATAAATAAAATTTAGGCATCTCATAAGTGAAAGTATGATATTATTATATCATAGTATAAGTAAATGAATATTTTAAAAATTATTAATCAAGTGTTGGTATTTTTGTGAGTCATAAATCTTTAATTGCATTTTTATAATTAATAAAATTATTTAAAAAAAATTGGTTTTCATAAAATGGATTCATAAATCAATATTTTTTTGTCTTATGATTTTAGGATAATTTAATGAGACCTTAGTTAATTTTTTAGAGTGTTATAAAATCAATTTTAATTTTAAAAACAATATTTTTCGAGTAAATGATGATTTTAATTAAAAATTAAATTTATTATATTTAAAAAATTATTTTCATAAAATGGAGTCCATTTTTTATTTATAAACTTCCAAAAATGGTTAGGATTAATTTTTGGGATTTTTCTAAAATACTTTAATTTTTGTGAATAGTAAAATATGGTAATTTACTATATAAATACACTAGTACTCGCCTGTGATTTCTCACGGCGTAATCGAATACTTATTTTTTTTTAGAGATTACTACTTATAAATGTTGCGAATAAACAACAATATTGAATAAATGTTAATTAGGAATTAATACTGTATTGTTATGGAATATGAGTGCATAGAATTTGGATACACCTTTTGAATGGGTGACCAGAGTAATCTGCTAATAATAGAAGAATAATATTCATTAAAGTAAACAGACATTACTGTGGAATAAAAATTGAAAGATAAATATAAATAAACACAAATATTGAGATAATACAATTCTGAAATTTAAACTGTTGAATTACATACAGCCACATTAAAAAACAGACAGCATCATGATACAAAGCTGGAAACTGTCCATTATATTGGAAATACATAATAATGAAAACTCGTACATCAGAATGAGAAAAATTATTAATCAAAAGTGATGAAAACCATGCGGCGTTTTGGAAGATGTAGAATACAACCCAATTCCCAGATTACATATCTCTGCAGCATGAAATACTGTAGATAAGCAATTTTTTGGAAAATTTCCAACTGATGAAACATAGTGTAGAGAAATTCCATAGCAAAAACTTTTGACATGTACTCTTCTATCACAGTCCTCCAACATAATGACAATCACCCAGAAATCTTGTCATCTCGCATAAGTGAAGGAAACATAAATTAGCAGTAGCTGATAGTGAAATAATGTTCTACATCGTAAAAGTTTTAAAGAATTCCTAACCAGTTCCAGTTGTTAATGTTTGAAGTTCATGTAAAAATTTTAAAGAGAACATCGTATTGGTTTTTTAACCGGAAATACTCAAAGTGCAATTGTCTCCTCCATGACACAGTTTATAGTAATGTTATAAAAATTCTGAAACAGTATCAGGAGAAGTTTGAAATGAACTGTCTTAACTCTATCAACTATAATACTTGGTGAACTACAAATAATAATTATGAACACAGTAATGAGAAGTATTTGATTAGTGTATATGTATGTTTACCTTCTATTACCTGTTTGAGTTTTCAGTCTGTTTTTTTGGTTTTCTTGTTTATATATCCCTTCGGCATGGTCTACAATTCAGCAGATGGACATGTTGTAGGCATGCTGTCTGGAGACGTCTGGAAATTATCTTGGATAGCATTGTCAGCATCAAAACAACGCGATATATTTTTATACACAGAGGATTAAGGTTAGAAAATGTGAAACTATAAAATTGAGTAATTGAAAGCAGTGAAAATAAGATCAGAGCTTCTATAGTAGACTGTTTTTTATCATCACATAGATATAATAACTTTGTACATGTTTGATTTATAAATATCTAAAAATCAAAATACTTTACAGTATTTCAATGTGTTGTTACAGTAATGGAAATAATTTAGGAGTAATAGAAGATAACATATGTATACCCGAGTAGAACACGAGTTGAAGGTTGGAGTATGTAATCTTGTATCACTGTTTAAAGTACCAGGATAAGACCCAACAGTTTGATGATCCTATGAGGTAATGTAAAAGGAAAATGTCAATAAACTAGAATCCATTTTTACAAAGTCATATTAAAGAAATAGAAGTGTAGTTACCTGAATATAATGATCGATATTGTTTACTGTAGAAGAACAACTGCTTGGATGAGCCTGTATATTAATGAAGAAACGTGTAAGGTATTTTCAGTTGAAGTGTTTACAGATAAGTCGAATAAAATACATACTAACATGTTTATGTTCTAATACCTCGGTGAATAGGTTGATTTACTTGTCATTATCATTCATATAAACCACTTTGTAACAATTTTGCTCAGATGAACGATGACGATTTTTAATATTGTAATCCGTCAGCTCAATTCCCAACAGAAATTTCCTGGTTTTGAAGAAGTTTAATTCTTGAGGGAAACCAAACTCTTCATCGTCCTATTAAAAAAACCCATTGTCAGTGTAATTATAAATATTTCAATTATTTTTAAAAGAGATGATATATGGATCTGGAATTACCTGTATCAAAGTCGTTCTTAGTTGCAGAGCTGTTTTTTCTATGTATTACATGACATGTTTTTCAAATAATACTACAGAAAAAGAGTATGTTCTATCCGTAACCAGTAGTTGAACTCTAAACCTGTTGCAATAATTATTAGGACTACAGTTTCAGTATACTTTTGATTGTGTAGCTGAACGAAGGTAGTAGCATAATGATAAAAAGATATTTAGGCAGCATTGAATACATTCTAACCTTGGAATATAGCTTGTTCGTGAGGAGTTACAGGACATGCAGGAAATGTTTCAATCTAAAATCTGTACTTTCTTCATGCAGGACTGGCATGATTCAAAGAACCAGTTGTGGTTGCATTGAATTTTTTGAACTGAAACTACAATTAATCATTTAGTAGCCTGCAGTTTATTATTGTCATGTCAATGATGAATTTATTAGAGGACAATAGTGAGCAGTTAATACTATTGCATAATCAAAATAGTAAAATAAGCGAAGATTGTTGACCTGTTGAAAGTTTTTGACATCTAAAATGGTTTTCTTGTTATTCCAATATGGTATTTCCATGGTTTGTTTGGGAGTTGTTGGTGATGGAGAATGTAAAGGTGATGCTATTATCACACCAAGCCTGGAAATAGCAGAACAACATACATAGAAGTAAGCATTAACAACATCTGGGTATTAAAGTTATGACAATGAGATATTTTAATCAAAGTACCTCAAAACAAAATTTATTAACAGAGTTACCTGCTTTTGAAGTTGTCTACTGCTATAAGTTTTGGGTTGTAGAGAATTTTTGTTGCATTAACAGTTGTTGTGATAAGAACAGAGGCTAAAAGCAGTTTGAAATCAGGATTATATATTTTTCTATTGAAACCACATATTTGAGAACACATTTAGATAGATTTAGTTTATGAAGTGTAATTAGAAACCATACCCATCAAACTCTTAACCTGGACAAGCTGTAATATTAATATGGTAGTGGGGTCTGAGTTGTTTTCCATGTAATGTGACATTTCAGTTGCAAAATTTCCCCATAAGCTGCAGGTTATTTGAATCCGTCTGCAAAGAAACAAAATGAGTAAATGAGTAAATGTTATATTTTACAGTAAAGTGCTGAAAATAGTCAACAAAAAAGTACCGGTCATCTTCTAAAATAATCTGTAATCTGTGGTTCGCACTGCCCATTGATTGTATGGGATGTGAGTAACGTAGGACTCCAATTAGTTCTAAATCATAGTACAGAGAAACAAAAAAATTTCTGAATAACATATGGCTGTATGAAAATAGTATGTGCAGATTAATATAACAAAACTTGGTCAATGGAAGGCTTTATATGTTGTATTAACCACTTTTACCTATTAAATGATCCTCAGGGATTTTTTCTTGAATTATATCATCGAACGAAGTAAATTGAAAACTACAAATAGGTAGTTGTACTTCACACGGACGAAAAAATGTCGTGGATGTGAACATGATTCGACAACGGTGTCTTGTTGCGAGGTAACTCCCTTGGTTGGAAGCTATTTGGAAGTTTTGTACAATATATCATAGTCCCTCAACCAACAGGTTTTTGTACTTAGAGATAAGTCGTCGATTCGTAATGGTATATTGAATCTTGGTTCCCTGCATAGAGTATGTTAAACAGAATGTTACTGAGGAATTAATACAAATTAAAAGGATTGATTACTGCATATATATATATATATATATATGTAAATGTTCAGTTCATAGGTGAAAAACAATGAAAGTAAATTATAATGACTTGTTGCAAGGAATAGTTACCTGGATGTCGCACAGTACAAGATCAACAGAAACGATTTCATTGGATTATTTGGAAGACAAATTGAACCATATGTTCAAGACCCAAACTTGTATTCGCAGTGTTTCATCGTCATCTAGGATAATCTCATTCAGCATGGTTATTGAGCGTGACATATTTGTTATTGTACATAATCATTCAGTGTTCAAACAATTCATATTGAGCATATAAAAAATTCATGACAATAAAGTAAATCATTTTCCAGAGAAAAATAAAGCATATAGAAGTCAATATGATTGATACCTAAGACATGTTATGAAGGATTTCCTTGTAGACAATATTTTCTGTGTAATTGTTGGACTCATTACTGTTACCTTCAACTATAATTTTCAATCCAGTAGCTGATGTGACTCTAGACACTGCAACATATAATTGACCATGAGTGAACATTGGGTTGCGAAGATAAAGCCCAACGGAATTCAATGATTGACCCTGACTTTTATTAATAGTCATTTCATAAGAAATTGTCAAAGGATATTATCTTCTTTGTAGTTTGAATGGCCATTTACCATCAGAGTGAGTCATAGTTAATCTTGGAATGAACGTAGAATATCCTAAATGACATGCATTTAATACTTCGGCACCAATAACATGTTCACCCAAGTGTGTTACAATCATAAGAGTTCCATTACACAAACCAGATGATTGGTCCACATTTCAGAGTAACATAATCGGAACACCAAGTTGAAGTGTAAGTTTGTGGACAGGCAATCCAGAGACGTTTATACCATTCAACATGTCAGATGTGTAAATATTTTCTGGTTTTTCTATATCAAAACTTGCATTGCAAACGGAGTCTGAGTTGAAGTAATCTTTGTTTTCGTAGCCAGTGAGGGTCAACATATATTCATTGACTTCTTGTACGACATCTCGGGTTGGTGCTAAAATTGCACGGTCTTTCAGATAGAATCTTTCTCCATGTCTACTAGAGAAACCCAGGTATGTATGGTTGATGATTGCAGCCATGGAATTATAACTGTTGGTAAGAAGAAACATTGATGGAATTGGAATGAGTGCTTCACCATCGTTTGGTTCTCCAATTCGACCTTCACCAATATCTAAGGTCCATTTTGAAAAATCATGTAACTCGGACGCATCATTTGTGGTAGTTGTACTATGCAGTATCATGTTTTTTGTAAGAGACAACACCCGACAGTGTTGACAAAGATACTATGACTTGACACTTGCATAGACAATGTCAGATCTGTTTCCTCCTGGTATAACTAGCAGTATTTGCCTAAAATCTCCTCCCAGGAAAACTGTTAATCCTCCGAATGGAAAATTCCAAGCATTAACATTTTTGACAGTCAAAATGTCCCTAAGAGTTCGGTCTAAAGCTTCAAAACAGAACTTATGAATCAAGGATGCCTCATCCCAAATGATGAGCTTAGTTAATTGCAGAAGATCTGATACGTCACTCCCCTGTTTAATATTACAAACTGAATGTTCGGTAATGGAGATTGGAATATGGAATTTGGAATGCGATGTTCGTCCGCCAGGTAGCAGTAGTGAAGCTATTCCACTCGATGCAACTACAAGTACAATCGTTCCTTTTGCTCGTAGCAATGATGTTAATACTCTCCAGATGAACATTTTACATGTGCCTCCATAACCATGAAAGAAGAAGAACCCCTTGAGTTGGTAGATACTGAAGAGAGAATGATAGACATAACATCTTTCTGTTCATCTGTAAGCAAACTTTGTAAACGGTTTCCGTCTTCTAGAAGTCTTTCTCTATTGTAATTCAATTCTTCTGCAACTAAACAATTTTTACTGGATTCAGAATCTGAATCTGGAAGTGGCATAGGAGGATATAACTGAAGTGATCTTCCATTGCTCTGTAAAATGTAGTTTATCTCTCTCAAAGCATATGTATGTATCTGATGATTTGTGAGTGTCAAATCTGCATTGATTGGAAGTTATAATTCAGTATAAGTATTATACGTTTATTTTATGTTTAAAAATGCATATTATTTGTATATAATCTAATATTGTAGTACTGATGGAATAATAATATGAATAAATGATATATGAATTGGTGGATAACGTGTACAGGATTGTTCAGTTTAAAATTCAATGTAATTATACTCTAATAGCAAGCCTGTAAATATTATATTACTTGATTACAATGAATATAAACAAAGTTATAGTTTCACAATCTGCACAATGACTGGAAGTTCAATCTAGTTTGAAGTATTATTTTCTTTATTAATGTATGATAATGCAGAATTTTTATACAGATTCAAATATAGTAATCCAGATGGCAATGTACTGTGATTAAAATTCATATGAAAGTGCTGATTTTCTATACAGAATGGTACAGATTTAAATGATACAAGTAATATCCACTATATGTGTACAGAAAGGCCGTAATAATTTCATGTACTGGATTATAATGAATATAAACAAAGTTATACCAGAGAAAAGTGTACAATGTTTGCTAGTTCAATTTGGTTAGAAGTATTATATGTGTATTTACTGAATGAGAATGAAGAATATTTCTACAGATTGAAATAATTGTACTCATAAAGTTTAAACTGAATAGATATGTGAATTAGTGAACTGATTATTTTTTGAATGCTTACAAAATAAAATTATAGTCCATCACTTAACATATTAGACTTTTGAAAAGAATGGTCGTTTGCTCCTAGATTATGTTCAAAAACATGGGTAGTTCTTATCTATTACAATGCTATAAATAACAACGGGCAGTAATAATTAGACAATGGCAAGACAATGAAAAGAAAACTATGAAGTAGGTATATGACAAAATGTGCACCTGGAATTAGTTGCTTCCTTCTTTGTATATATAAAATGTCTTCAGATAGTATGTCTTTGGTTGCAGCCCACACCAGATCTGGGCGAGATATGTTATTGCAGATTAACATGTTCGCGAACAGTCTGCGTACATGTTGCCCCATTCCCCAGGTGGAGACTTCTTTTATAGCTTCAACAAACTCTCTTTCATCTGTAAGTAGTCCCATAGAAGAGAAATCCTCTCTAAATGTACCATGAGTAATGCTGTTTACAATCCTGATATACTCATAAGAAGTTTCACCTTTGATTTTTGTTAGAAGTATCCTCAAGTATTAGAGTTCACCTGTGGTTGGAGGCACATAGTACAGTATTCCAATACAGATTCCTTGTTTCCGGGGATTCCATTTTCTTTCTTGAGAGTGGAACAAAAATCTATTTGAATACTCTGCAAATGTTAATCCTATTCCTTCCAGGTATATAATATTTTCTTCGAACCAAGAGGCCAACATTGACTGCAAATTGTTTGTATGATTCAATAAATCTTCAATGTTATCGGTGTCTGAAAAGGTGACACAATTCTATTGTGGCAAATGGAAATGCGACCTCTCCACTGGTGGATATCTGTAGTGGATATCATATGAAAAAATCCTCCAACATGACTCACAAGGAAATATGTATCGACAGTCATAATAAATTTTTAATTCATCTACCGTATTTTGTGTGGACTATTTGTTGTTTCCTTAATAGAGTGCTACCGTTACTTGGTCATTTCCTTTGTTGATATACTTAAAAAAATATTTTATTGAAGACGACTAATTACAAACTTCAATGTTGAGATGTGCACGGTACTTTAATAGCAACACAGGATTGTATGGAACTACATAGCGATTATCCAGAGGGATTTTATTTTTCAGAATAGTTTTTTTGTCATCCCTTCTCCGATAAACGACACATCCATCGTCATCAACTGTTGTACTTTCAGCAAATTTTTTTGGAAAATACTTTGAACATTTACCATATTTCATGCAAGTTGATGATCTGTTCGCAGCACCGCAAGGGCCGTGGAGCATAAAACTTTTGAAAACCTCATGTAGCTATGGGTAAGCATCTTTTTCTGGAATTTCATCACATACATATTTGTTTACAGCTACTGGATTGTTCACTTTGTTTTCACGGCATAGAAATAATAAGATGTGCACATGAGGCAAGCCGCGTTTCTGAAACTCTACAGTTCGAACAACTGTGAGGAATACAAAAGTGTTGTAGTGAGTAAGTGATGATAAAATTGCAAACTGTATGGATAATAAAAATTGATAAATGCTAATAGATTGTTACTTGCCCTTGATTTTCCAAAGAAACATCCTTCTCTTAAATCCTTCATTAGATATTCGAGCTTCATATTGAATACTCAAGATAGAATTTTAGGGGATTATACTGGTCGAAGATTCTTGGATCTTAACCACCGAGTGATCTCAGGCCACAGTGGGTTACATGTGAAGGTTAGAAACAAATCTGGATACCCTGCCCAATTACAAATAGATATTGAATCTTGGTAATTTTGGATCATATACCTTGGACCACCTGTGAAGGATGACGGTAAAATGATCCGTTTGCCGCATGAAGAACCTTCTCTGTCGCCTCTTAGAAATGCATCTTGCAATCCATCGTATAGATCTACCCTCAATATCTTTTGATTAAAGTGAATGAAGGATAGTCTTTGAGACTCTACCATCGTATAAGCATCAACAATAAACCGTTGCAATAGTCTTCTTGAATGCAGTAGTGTTGAGGATTGATTCTCACGTAATTGCAAGTGGAAATAGAAGTACTCTCTCATGGTAACCTTCCTTAATTTTTGACTTTTTGTGAAAGGAGTTGGGCGATGCAGAATGTTGTCAACATATCCATCACTGCCAGCTGTAAAAATTAATGGATATTGCAGTGGAAGATATAGTGGGTGCTGCTCATCAATTCGTTGAAAATCTCCAGTTTTGGTATGAATGATTATATCACGCTCTTGGTTGAGATCTTTGACATCACCAACAATAAGCATCACAATCTCAAAATTATTTGGTAAGTTATATGTACTTGGATTAGTTTATCTTCTCTTTAGTAGACGTAGTTTCAAATTTTTCACATCCTGGTGTTGAATAACATCCCTTGCACTTCTTAATTGTCAAGCTAAACCATTGTGTTCATGAAGCATTTGTTGAAGGTTTTCAACAATGTTGTAGTCAATTCGATTTTTTACATTCTGGATTTCGCAGCTGCAAGCAGTAGTTATGTTAATACATAAATAAGCCACTTTAAAAATTTATTCCACCGTAGAGAGGTTAAGAAATACCTAAACTCGCAAACCCTATTCTGACATTCATGTGTGGTGTAATACACGTATAGTTGTGCGAATCTGGGTGGCTGACCACCTGGTGGACATAAACTTCCTATACAATGGTAGTTTTGTCCATTCAATCTGAATATACATGGTGCTCCACCCTTGTTGATAGACCTATCAATCTTACCACCCATTGAAGTGAAAGAAAACATGGAGTTGTAAATATAAATTTTATCCTGGAATGCTTTAGATATTGTAGAAGTAGTATTGAAGAGTAACATTTCTAGGTACTGCGGACAAGCTGGTATTAATTTCAAAGAAATCTTTCTCATGGCACAACATGCAGCAAATCGTTGGTCTTGTCGGTTGCTACATTTTCTGTTTCTCTCATCAAACCACATTAAAGCATGACAGTACTGACAGACGTAAGATGGGTCTCCAATATCTAAATAACCTGGTTGAATAAAAAATGAAGTAGCAGTCAGTACTTAGACAGTAGATCTAGTGTGTGGTATTTTCCTCCATTAATTTTGTAACATCAAAGATGAATTAATGACTACACTAACCTGTGTTATCCGAAATATCCTGTTGTACAGAGCATCTTTTCATATCCACCCATTTATTATCGAAATCAAAAAGTATAAATCAGAATTTACTGCTGTATGTATGTAAGAATATTCGTTAAATACCTGTATTGATTCATGTACGATGTACTCCATCGTTGTTGATGTAATTTGTATGAGAAGTGTTAGAATGTGATGCATCTCGACTGAAAAGCGCTTTCCGATGGTCTGATAGGATTGTTATAAAACATTATTATAACTAAAATGTAAGATCTTTGAAGTGTGTGTGCGTGTAATATTGTATATTTGTGTTAAAGATGACGTTGAACCTGGACATGATATATTACTAAATTTTGTGCTATTTGGTCAAGTCAATCTGTAAGAAATGGGATTGTAAATTGTAATTTTTGAATAGTGCATTACGGTCATAGTAATATTTAAATGCTCAATTATATGCTTACTTTGTCAACGTTCCTGGCGATGAGTCTGATAGATTGGTATCATCAATCACCATCGATACCGAAAGTGTCAAGGAAATAGTTAGATGAAGAATAGCCCAGTAGTGTGTCATACATTGTGGTTTTAGCAGATATGTGTCATCATACTTACAATAAGGAATAGGATTTTGTATGTGGGAATCTGTGTTTTGCCTTCGCTTGTTTGCTCTTGCGATGAACGATGTTGTACCAGATGATTGTTGTTGAACTGTAGTCGAAGTAATTGACAACGAATAGCATATCTTAGTCTGTATAGTATTTAGAAATGTATGTAGTTAGATAGAAAAATGTAAACAGAGCAGACCATTGGTAGACACCGGTTGTAATGGCATGCGTGTGACTCCATTTGGACCGCCATGTGCAGATGTCATTGAGGGATTTCCGGTAGCTGTTGACATTGGCATTGTGTCATATTTTGTTTATAAAAATAATGGTATTATTATGTAACAGAATGAAGTAATAGGTCAAGGTATTAGTAAACTCACAGTTGTGACGTTCCTTCATCAGCAGTCTTCTTTAAAACCCTGCATCTCTAGAGGTTGACGGGTAGTGGATGTTTTCGTTAGTTATAATTGCTACAAAAATTGAGAATGATGTAGTTAGACGATGATTTGGTTGTTTCTGTCCTGTATAGTATGGTCTTAGCAGAGAATTGTCACCAAACTTACAGAAAGAAAGAGGAGACTGCTTGTAGGCATTTGATGTTTGTTTCCGCTTGTTTGCATTTGTGATGAATGATTTCCTTGTATCAGATTGTTGTTGAACTGTTGACAACATTTTTAGAGACGGATATCTTAAATTAATATGCAAAGTACTAAAAAAGTTAGGGAATTTGACAGTGCAATGTTAATAGAATAGACTCTATATAGACGGTGTTGTTAGTGTCATTTGTATGACTCCATCTGCAACAGCATTTGTACAATGTATATCTTTAGTTCTTAAGTATTGTATTAAAGAAAATATGGATGTACATAATATAATGTAAATAGAACAGACCGTTGATAGAAATTGGTGTTAGGGGCCTCCGTGTGACTCCATCTGCACCGTCATTTTCAGAATGCGGTTCACTTGTCAGAGAAAGAGTGATATTTGTAGTAGACATTGATGGATTTGTAGTCGATGTTGACACTGCTAGTGTGACAACAGTAACTTATTCAGATGATGGAATAAACTTATGACAGAATATTGTGTAAAACTAAGTCGACAGTAAACTCACAGTTGTGTTGTTCATTTGGTATAACTCTTATCTGCGACACTGCACCTCTAGAGGTTGTTGAAGAATGCATTTACTGGTTCTATATCTTTATATATTAATGTCAAGGGATGCATTGGAATATTTATATGCATAGAGAGCACTAAATAAAATGTAGTGTCAATTGATAATGCAGACACCGAATTAGCAGTCTTCTCTATACAAGATACTGTGATGTTATTAAAAAATTAACTTTCAGAAACTACTATCATGAATAAAATAACGATATCAAAAATATAAACCACAATGTTTACAGTGACCAGTTAGGCTTCACTACTACACATGCACTAATAAACATGGTGATATATCGTAGATGTCAAATGGAGTTTTTTGTGGTGATGTGGGTGGATAAAAGAGTTGACACTTTAAATTTGGAGAATTAGATTTCATGGTCAATATTAACATATTGATCATCACTCTTTATCAGAGACATAATGAAGGATTATAAGTAATAGCAAGACGAAGTGAACAGAGATAAATATTATGAAAAGGAGTAGTAAACGATACATAATGAGTAGTATCAACTGTATAAAAGTGTTCCAGATCCAATACGTTATCAAAGAATAGAAGTTATGGAAATAATTATGAGGATAATGTATTGCAAAATTGAGCAATTAAACTTACAGGATGGAAAGTATAAAGTGTAAAAACATTTACCTGATCCAATAACTGTTTCAAATATGATTCAATAATCTGTAATATGGAATCTCCCTCTTATATAATGTGTAATGTGTAGTCTGCTTCAAAAACAATCATTACGATGCTCTGTTATTGGGATAGGGTACCAGAATTTGTTAAAGATTTTTTAATTATCAATATTAACATATTGAGCATCAGTCTTTATCAGAGACATAATGAAGGAATACAAGTAATAGCAAGACTAAATGAACATAGATAAATATTATGAAAAGGAGTAGTAAACCATATAGAATGAGTAGTATCAACTGTAAAATCTTATTACAGATCCTATACATAATCAAAGATTAGAAGTTATGGAAAGATTTAAGAGAAAAATATATTGTCAAATTGAGCAATAAAACTTAGTGGATGAAAAATATATAGTGTAAAAACATTTACCTGATCCAATAACTGTATCCAATATGATTCAATAATCTGTAATATGGAATCTTTCTCTTATATAATGTGTAATGAGTAGTCTGCTTCAAAAACAATCATTATGATGCTCTGTTATTGGGATAGGGTACCAGAATTTGTTAAATATTTTTTCATTATCAATATTAACATATTGATCAGTAGTCTTTATCAGAGACATAATGTAGGAATACTAGTAATATCAACACTAAATGAACAGAGATAAATATTATGAAAAGGAGTAGTAAACCATACAGAATGAGTAGTATCAACTGTAAAATATTATTACAGATCCTATACATAATCAAAGATTAGAAGTTATGGCAAGATTTAAGAGAAAAATATATTGTCAAATTGAGCAATAAAACTTAGTGGATGACAAATATATAGTGTAAAAACATTTACCTGATCCAATAACTGTATCCAATATGCTTCAAAAATATGTAATATAGAATCTTCCTCTTATACAATGTGTAATGTGAAGTCTGCTTCAAAAACATTCATACAGATGTTCTGGAAATGGGATAGGGTACCTGAATGTTTTTTTCACAGTAGGGGATCCCAACATATGAAATTGTGATGCCGCACCTTCTGATTTCCCATATGCTAGTGGTTAAAAATTGATTTCATGGAACAGTAATTCCTAAAACATGAAAATAGATGTACTAGATTGGTAAATGATCAATTATTTCAATACCTCATAAATCACAGAAGCTTCTTTCTGTGTCCCATCACCCCCTTTTATTTACACAATAAATGCAACACACTTGTTAGGCATCTAACATTGTGAAACTGAAAATTAATCCATTGGACACGTGCTAAAAAATCAGTAATGTCCCCTCAAATAATTTAATTAAAATAAGAGATAGTGAAGATAAATGTATTAAGTGGAGATAAAAACATTTAGTAGCGCACACCTAATGTTTGGGCGATCAGGCTGTGGATAATCAGTAGTCCTGGTAACTGCTGAATGAAAACCTCGGAGCTGAATCACGTGGACTGAAAGAGTTGATTACAGAGAGCTCGAGTAAATAGGTCATATGAGTTAAAGATTAAAAAGTAGACAAATAATTTTGACAATCAACATAAAGGAGCTATATTCAGACAGTGTAAGCAAAATATCATGTTTACATAGTAGACTTTGTTTAAGAATGGAAGATTGAGTAGCGCAGACCTTATATTTACGCGACCGGGCAATGAAAAATTAGTAGACCTGGAGACTGCAGAAGGTAAAAGTTGGAGCTGTACAGGATTTTTGCGGCTAAAGATTATTCGAGAATGACAAACCTGGAGATAAAAAAACCATCCGTAGTAGTAATAATAATGAACTAAAATCATATAGATGGTATGTAGATTTTGCAGTATAGATGTAATAGGTATGTAGAAGTTTTGAGGCAGGAAAAAAATCAGTGAATCGTGTAGATGAGTAGAGTTTTTGGAAAGAACTCCAATGAATCTTGTTGTCTCTGATTTGGTAGTTGGTTATGGTAGGCAGGAGGAGGAGATCGTGATTGGAATCTATGTTTTACAGGTGGACGATTTGTGGGAACGGATGTGAAGATTGCAGAATAGTTTAACGAAATAGAGGACGTACCGTAGGACGCGACGAACCGAGAGTTTGTACGGGGGAGTAGATTAGTGGAATGGAGCACCGGTGTTGAGGATTGACGGCGAAGGATTCGCGCATGGGTCGAGGATGGAGACAGAATAGGGGAGGAGAGGGCGGTATTCAAGAGTTGGGAAAACCTAATCGAGAATGGGCGGTGCGTATACGGGAGGAGGCGATAGGATTTGGAGTTGGTGCGCGAGTATGAGGGGTATAATGGGGAAGTAGAGTTTGATTTGGGTGACGTGGATCACTACGGTGGTGACACGTTATGCTGGAGGAAGCCAAGTTTAGTAGATATAGTGGATTATAAGCTAAATAAATTATTCCTAGAGTCATGGAGGATATAAGAACCATAATATAGAACTTCCATTTATTATTTTAATATATTTTATGATAATTCTCAAACTATTTATAGTCTTGAGCCAAAACAATAAACAGTTGAATAAGATATTCAAAAATCACCCCTCTCCTCCACTATAAATGTCACCCCTCAACCCCTCTTCTTCTCAGATCTATAAGACTTGAATATTGTCAAAATTCTACCCAAATAATTTTCCCTAGTCTCTCCCCCATGTTCAATATCTCTTATTATTACCAAAATACCAAAACCCCTTTCCCTAAGGAGGTTCTCAAGGAGGATGATTCAAGTGGTAAATCCTCTTCCTTTTTCTTTTAATTTCATTTAAATTTATTTCATTTTCTTATCTTATCCTCACCTCCTCTATAAAAATGATCATGATAACTCCAATTTTATCTATATAGTATAATTATATCATGTTAATGTAATATCCATTATCAATGTCCTTACTCTCTAAATATCTTATTTTAAAAATGAAATCATCGTCCGAGAGGTGCTGATTTACAAACTTCATGGACGACGAACTTTCGTTCTTCAATTTATCCTTAAATACTGGTCATGAAACCATTTTTCTGTTTGAAACAGATTCTAAAATATGTATTATATCTTATTTAATATTCTTTAACCATCATATATACATGAAATTAAATAATAGAACAAAACTAGTTAGTTGTGATCGAAAAATCTCTAAAATTAAGCTAAATGGTTATCAATAACATGTTATCTAATGATTCATACTCATATATGGAAATAAAATAATAAATAATACCAATTAAACTTATTTTTTTTAATTAATAACATTTAATTCTAATTATGGAGAATTATACTTATTTTACATGAACTCCATTACTTATAATCAAGCGAACCGATCATGAAAATCAAGGAAATGAACACTCCGGAATGAAGGAATTCAATCTTATAATTTATCAAAAATTCCACAAATAAACATAATAAAATTATAATAAACTATATACATTTATAATAGGTTCTAAATTAAATTATTAATGAGTCTAATCTCATATTCCAAGACTATAAGGTAAAGTGAAGAACACATTCGGACATAAGGTAAGGGTTTTCTCCTTGAACCTCCATTTTTCATTCAGGTTTATGATTTCTCTTTATTTACCCCCATGAAATTATTAATTCTTATTATTTACCCCTCCTAAATTCTATTTAAATGTTTTATATATGTGTACCAATCATAATCCTTCTTTCTTTTATGGGTAGTTGTATGTTTTATTTGGATCATTCTCAATTCTTCACGATAAGCAAGCTCACTTAAAGGGAAATTCCCAATTTATTACCCATTTTTCAGTGCACTATATAATCTTTTTTAAGCCAGCATTATTTTTCTGAAATCACTCATTTTATTATGGAAAATATATTTTAGTTCATTTATGGTTTTATGCAAATATTTTTTCAAAATAACTCTTCTTTTCAAAGTAAAAAGAGTATTTCTCTCAAGAATTCCTCAATGATTTTATAAGAGTATTTTCATCTATTTCAACACCCTTGTTGATTATTATGTTTAATTTGGATTAATATTTTATGATATCATTTACCATATTTTATTGAATGTTTTATGATTATTTTGATTGTGGATGTTCTATCTTGATACCATTCACCATATTACTCTGAATGGTTAATGATTATGTTTACTGATTGGGGAAAGTTATTTACATTTCATATGTTAGTTTCATTATA
Organism: Viscum album; assembly: GCA_963277665.1. Taxonomy (NCBI): domain Eukaryota; kingdom Viridiplantae; phylum Streptophyta; class Magnoliopsida; order Santalales; family Viscaceae; genus Viscum; species Viscum album. The sequence goes on from OY728159.1 coordinate 238,770,806, forward strand.
AATGTATATATTGATTATGTTCCACCCCTTTCATATGAAGAATTCATTAGACTTAGTAAGTGTTGCTTGGGGCCCGCTATAGCCCCTTGGTGCATTGGTAGGTCTCATGAGACAAACCAGTTTGGGTTTTTTCCCATTTATGTATGGTCTTGGAATAAGGCCTTGACGGTTTGTTTATGATGTCCCACATTATGCATTCCCTCATTATATATCTAGTAATTAATAGTCCATGTGATTATTCTACTAGTATAATATCCATGGTTATGTTTTATTATGGAATTATTTAATCATCTTTTATTCCTGCCATATTATGCTCAAGATTGTGTTTTAATGGCATGTGTGATTTTAGTTATAGAACATGCCTTATTATTTATCCTTATGCTATTTTACTTACCCTTGTTGAGCATCTGATATCACCCCTTTCTTATGTTTTATTTTTCCTTAGGATGTGAAGATGTATATTTTGAATGACATGTCGGGATAATCTAGGAGTTATGGGAGTTATTAATGGATCTTCTATATTGTTTTTCCTTTCAAAGTTGTAATATAAAACTAATGTTTGTATCTAGTATTACAAAACTACTAAACTATTATATCCTTCAGGATATGACTTCCTTGTTTATTATGTTAATATAATGAAGTAAAGTGTTGGATCGGGAAAACTGGGATAGGGGTCTTTACAGTCGGTATCAGAGGAATTTTAGTAGAAACCTTAGAAACTAGATTTATAAAATGTAGATTAGGGAACAAAAACCTAAGATATACTTTGAGGATAAGTATACAATAACATACTAGAATTTTTGTTAAGGTATATATTATGTGGATCTTTCTAGAAATACATCATTTTCTAGATACTACAAGTGGATGTGGTTCTGGAAAAGATGTACCTAGGGGTAACAACTCTGAAAAGTTGTCTCATGCCTAACTCAGGGTAACTTGGTATATGAAAATGGGTCTTACTGTGCACATGGTTTGACACTCCTAGGAGATATTCTTAGGATAATACACATTTTCCTTACAAACTATTATGAAGGATTTAAAAGTAAATATTTATGATTATGAGAATAAATATGCATAGAATTTCAATTTATGTGAAGTATTTTTCTATTTAGAGACTATAAATTATGATTCATAACCTAATCTAGTGTATTCCATTATTTAGAAATGGAAAATATTGGAAGTAATAGAAAATGTATAGATGCACGTATCCCATGTAGGGATTTCCCTCTTATAAAAGATAATGATGTTGGTATTGGAGCTACGACTGGTGCTAAACAACTTATAACTATACTTGGATAGCTGAATCAGGTTATAAATAATAACCTTACTCATATAGAGCATCCTGATCCACAACATAGAGGAGCAATGTTAGACTTCTTTATGCGACAACAGCCTTCATCATTCAATGGGTCTACAAACCCATTTATAGTATAGCAATGGATAAGTTCATTAGAGAAGATATTTCTCAGTTTAGGAAGTAATTAAAGGGATAAGGTTGTCATGGTATTTTATCATCTCTCAAGATATGTGAATCATTGGTGGTCGTTAATTAAAAACACAAAGGAGGAGAATGAAATCTCAAAAATGGAGTGGAATGGTTTTTAGGAAATTTTCCTAGAAAAATAATTTCCTCATGAACAGCAAGCAGATATGGAGTATAAATTCTTGAGTCTAAGATAGAAATAGGATGAAACTTTTTCCAAGTATGAATACAACTTTACAAGATTATAAAGAAATACTTCGGACTACATAAGTAATCTAAGTAGCAATAATGGTAGATTATTTGATGGTTTAAACCCATTCCTTATAAGGTAACTGATCTCCCAAAGTTTCTCATCATACGAAGATATAGTCTCATGTACTATCAAGATAGAAAAGTAATTCTATAAGTCTCATGTCTTTAAATTAAATCAAGAGAATAAGAGTGATGTTGAACACTCTAGAAAAGGAAATAAGGAAATAGGGAATAAGGGAAAAAAATACTTTCCACCCTACAATAATTCTAGGAATAAATGCCCTCGTACTTTCCTGAAGGGAATGGGAGTCTATTACAAGTGTGGATAAAAAGGATACCAAGCCCATGATTTCAAGGGAAAGAAATATTCTTCCAATGTTCAATGCTATAATTTTAAAGAGATGAGACATTATGCACATGAATGTCCAAGACATCAAGGAAACTCTCCCCAAAGAAGGCCAAGGGAGAAAGGCTAAGCTTTTTTTATCACAACTGCTAGGGTTGAAGTTCCTAATGATGCATTGGTAGGTACTTTAATAATTTCCTCATACTTAGACAATGATTTATTTGATTCTAGATCATCGCATTCTTTTATATCTTCCCAGTTTTCTAAGAAAATTATACATTTCCAATTTGATTTAATAAATGAGTTTTCAGTCAAAACTTCTAAGGGGAGTATCATTGCAACAAATATGTGTCGATAAATCCCCTTTATGACACATAAACATGATTTATTTTCTGACCTTATCATCATACCTATGATTTACTTTGATATAATTCTTGGTATAGATTGGATTTCAAATTATGATGAGAAAATCTATTACAATAAGAAGGGAGTTGAAATTTTTGAGAATGATGTAGAATCCCTTATCTTTAGATCATAAACATCATCATTTTATTATTATATAGATCCAACCCCAATAGCTCTATTGAATACAATTCTCGGGGAGGAAGATAAAACAATATCTATGGGTGAGGATGGAATTTTGACATTTGGGAGGAGGCTATGTGTTCCATCTATACCCGAGCTAAAAAGGGAGTTATTGGATGATTCTAATAGCTTGAATTTATCTATACACCCTGGTAGCACTAAGATGTATAGAGATTTGAAGGAACATTTTTGGTGGGATAATATAAAGTGTGAAATTAATGATTATTGTAAAGACTCAGAAATCTCATGGAAATTTTTTTTATATACATGGGATTTTTACGTGTAACGACCCAAAGTTTCATTAATGGAAATTACTCTTGATCTAGTTAAATGTCTCTTTATGTAAAACGTTTATATAAAATTTCAACTTCTTTAGTTTTATGTTAATAGTTGTGACCGTTACTTTTATAGTTGTTGAACAGTGATCACATTATTAGTATAAATATAAGACTTTAAAGAACCCAATTTACTCAGACAAAAGAAGCGATGGCCTCATCCAGTAGAATTGCTCCATACGAATCCCATTTGTAAGAGCTCGGAAAAGAGGTGGAGTCTTTGGGCTTCGCTCTTGACCAAGCCCAAGCTAAGCTTCACCATGTCAATCTCGAATGAGACCATCTGTGGGAAAAGTGGAAGTTGGTAGAGATTACCACTCGAGCGATGTTATCTGAGCCACCCCAAGAGTCTGTCACCATCGCACACCTTACCCTTAGGTTTTATGCGGCTGTTTTAAGGGGTTATGTGACAAATCACTAGTAATATGTTCATGTACATTATTTTTTGTATATAATAATGAATATACTTTTTGGTCATTATTGATACATTGTAAATAGTTTTTAAAGTGAAAATAGTGTTTTTAGTTATTATTTAATTAAGAATTCTATTTTATTAAAATAATGTATTTTTGAATTAAATAATATTTTAATAAAATATTATTATTATTATTATTATTAAATTAATTTTATTATATATAAAGTATCATATAAATTTTATGAATGCAATTGTAATTTTTATTAAGGTTTGAAAAACATTTTTGTCAAAACACGTGAATTTTTGATAAATATCAGTTTTTATTTTAAAAGTGAAAATAAAATATTTAGAAAATTATTTATATAAAATAAATGTTATTTCTGGAATCAGGACATCGAAATTATCCAACGGTGAATTTTTCATAATTTTCTGAGACAGTCAATTTTTTGGGTAAAAATTAAATACTGTTTAAATATATAATGTGTTTTATGACATCATAATGACCCAATAGTGATGTAATAAAATACTATAAGCTTTATGTTCGAACAATATATGTTTTAACATTAAACTAATGTGATTTTTGGTTTGTTTTACTTACTTTTCAAAGCATTAATGGACCCTTCAAGACTTATTAAACACCTTGTATTTTTAAATTGTTTTCCATGGGAGTGTGACTCACCTCCACATAAGCAACCCTATTATTTTAAGAATTTAGGACTTTGTCCTTATAAAATATTTTTTTCCTCTTCCCTTTTCCAAAAACCATGTGCAAAAACCATGGTATGGTTTGTGGTTTGGATTAATTTAATATAAGGGGTCCCAAACCTAAATAATAAAGAATTCCCTCACCTTTCCTATATAAACCCACCCAAACTCCCACTTCCTCCTCACTCAAATCCCTTGGAGTTCGTCCAAGCTCTGCCCTAATCTCTCTATAATCCTCCCAAGGTGCCCCAAGCTCATAATAATCCTCTCTCAAGTCTCTCTCAAGCCTTTGGAAGCACACTTCCAAGTAAGGGTTTTTTCTTCCTTTCTCATTTTTTTCCAATTTTCCTTAAGTTGTTTTGCCCTTTTAATTTCAATTATGAATGCTTTGGTAAGGTTTCTCACCTCCCTCATAATTCCCTATTTATGTTTGAATTATGGGATACCTCTTTCTCTCTCATTAAACGCCTCCCATGTACACCCGTTACTATGCCGAAATTCCAAAAGGAACGTCTCTCTCCTCTTTTACATTCAAGAAAAACTTTTGTATCATGAATCTAAATTCCAATACAATTGTTGGGACATGTATCTATATGAACTCCTTACTTTAAATTACATGTAAATATGATTATCAACCCCTTTATCTCTCATCAACCATTTTTATGAATTCTTATGTCACGCCATTACGCTGCCGAAATCACACCGATTTTCTAAGCTAATGTCATTGTGTAGTGAATACCATGCCCATTTCTCCATCAAGGGTATTCACCTTTATGCACATTTACTTATTGATTATAAATTTTCATGTATGAATTCCACATTCCTTTATCGTGGAATAAATTATTATGTTTTATGAATCCATGTTTTATGATCCATGTGGCACACTTATGCATGAAATGAGATGTTTAAGAAGGGTGTGCCCTTATAGTGATCCAATGGATTGGGTAAAGTATAGCATCATGATAAGTCATTTGCAATGAGTGTTTACTCATTCTAATTCAAGTGCAATGAGGTTTTACTCGTGCTTCATGTTCAATGATTATTTACTCATGCTCTATGTGCAATGAGCCTTGGCTCATGCTAATTCCATGTTAAATGTTGTTGCCACATTTCCATGTTCTGATTATCATGCTTTATCATGAATTTATGTTCATGTTTCTCTTGTGCTATATTGATATGCCTATTGTATAACATGTATTTTACTCCTCATGTATTCAATGTTTATTCCCTTACTGGGCTTTATAGCTCACCCTTTTCTCATGCATGTCCTCAGGTTATCCCATGCAATGCTAAGTACGAGGGAATGTAGTGGTCATGTAAAGGAAGTTTTCAATAAAGATGTTGTATTTCATGTTTTAATTTGTTATGTAATGATCCTAAGCCCCAAAGAAACTAGACCTCTCGATCTTCCATGTTTTATCTAGTGAATAGTTTATGTAATAAATCATGTTTAATTTTGTAATAAAAGCAGGGTTGTCATAGTTGGTATCAAAGGATAGGTTTAGTTATTTTTTGGATTAGGATTAGAAAACCTTAGTAAAGCCTTAGATACAAGAATAAGTATAATAATAACCTCCCTAAGTTTTGGTAAGTACTGAGTTGGTGGTTTATCAAACAAATACATCCCTGTATGGATACGAGCAGGTAGAGGCAGCTCTGGCACAGATGTATCCTAGGGGTAAAACTCGAAAACACCACTTTGAGCTAGACTCGAACGGGAACAGGTGCACGACAACGGGCCTTGCTGCACTCTTGGTTACAACACTCCCGGGGGATACGTTTTGATAAATTCACAAGCTTAGTATGAACCCTTATTAAGGGAATTAAAAAAATGCCCCTAAGAATATATGTTAGAAAGTATATCATGAAAATATTAGATTGAAGCCTATAGACCCATGAGTTAAGGAAATAAAAGTTTATTTGTAAGTCATCAACTTTTGTTTTTGGATTACCCTTTATGTGTTACCCCCTAACTTTCTTTTTATTCCAGCCAATGGCCGGTAATAGGAGGACTCAGGCTAACAACCGATGTGAAGATCAGTGTGATGACTGTACTAATGAGATGCCCAATCCAATGGGAGTGGGAATCGTAAACTTTGTCACGCTTCTCTCTTGGATAACTCAATCATTTAATAGAAACATGGGTCAAGAGGAACGTCCAAACCCCCTAATAAAGAACAAGTCGTTATCGAGAGCTTCATGAGACAAAGGCCTCCTACTTTTAGTGGATCATCTGATCCCACGATCGCTGAACAATGGATCAACTCTATTGAAAAGATCTTCTCCATCCTTCAATGTTATGAACAAGATAAGGTTCTCCTAGAGGCTTATCGTATGGAGGGTGAATCTGATCAATGGTGGACGTTGATAAAAAATACGAAGCCTGAGGAGGAGATCAAGGCATTGGAATTGAAGGATTTCCCGAAGATTTTTTTCGATAAATATTTTCCACGCACCCTCCATCTTAAGATTGAAAGGGACTTCCTTTCCCTCAAGAAAAAAGACGAAGAATTTGTTGGAGCTTACGAGGAAAACTTCACAAGGCTTTCACGATACGCTTACGGCTTTGTCGTTACCCCCGATTTCAAGGTTGACCGCTTCTTTGGTGGGATGAAGCCTAGCCTGTGGAAAGCATTAGCGATCCGTGACTTTGAAAGCTATGAGAAAATTGTCTAATGTGCCCTCAAAGTCGAAATAGAGATTGGGGAATCATAGGGGTATCATGGGGACAAGAAGCGTAAGGTGGAATTCAATGCTAGTGGTCCGATGGATAAATCCAACGGCGCTAAGAAGATCCAGCACCCCACTTTCCAAAAGTGCAGAAAGAAGCACCCTCGAAATTGCCTCAAGGGGATGAGGAAATGCTTTAGGTGTGGAAGAGAAGGGCACCTAGCTGTTAACTGTCGGCAAGAAATACCCGTGGCTGCGACAGAGGAGAGGAACACTCCATTCAAACCTCAACGCGTTGTTCATTGCTACAACTGCAAATAACTGGGGCACTTTTCAAATCAGTGCCCTAAACCAAGGGTTTTCGGAGGCAACCAACAACCTCCAAGGCAGCAAGGAAGATATTTTTCCATCACTTCTACCGAAGTGAACCCCGACAACAAAGTAGTGACAGGTACGCTAGTTATTCATTCAAGAATAGCAAACGTACTTTTTGATTCAGGTTCTACGCATTCTTTTATATCTCAAAAGTTTAGTAGAACAATCCCAACACCACCACAAATCATGGAAGTGAAGATGTCGGTGAGTACGGAAAATGGGGAAATCATTGCATCCCATGAATATAAGTCCTCCCCTGTTATAATCTGTGGGTTGAATTCCCCGACGAACCTTGTCATACTCCCTATGGTGGAATTTGATGCAATTCTTAGCATGGATTTTCTTTCCTTATATAGAGCCAACATAAATTGTCAGGATAGGGAAATCACTCTTCATATGGAGAATCGACCCCCAATTATTTACAAGTGTAAGGAGGAAGATGAATCTCCTTTAGCTCTATCATCTCAAGCATGGATATTACTACCCTATGAGCACGTGTATTTGGCTCAGATGATTGAGTCCAATGAAGAAACCATCCTTGAATAAATTCCTATTGTGTGGGAATTCGCTGAAGTGTTTCCCGAGGAACTGCTTGGTCTTCCTCCTAGAAGAGATGTTGAATTCTCAATTGAACTTATACCAGGGGCTCTTCCAATATCCAAGACTCCATATATAATGGATTTCATGGAGCTTGAAGAGATGAAGAAACAACTACAGGAGAATCTGGATAAAGGGTTTATACGCCCAAGTGCTTTACCATGGGGTGCACCAGTCCTCATCGTCAAGAAGAAGGATGGGTCAATGTGGATTTGCATCGATTATCGTGAACTTAATAAAATCACAATAAAGAACAAGTATCCTATGCCACTGATTGATGACTTGTTCGATCAGTTTCTTGGAGAAAAATACTTCTCCAAGGTAGATTTGTGGTCGGGATATTATCAAGTAAGGGTGAATAAGGAAGATGTCCCCAAGACTGCTTTTCATACAAGATACGGGCACTATGAATTCATAGTAATGCCTTTTGGACTCATTAATGCTCCATCAATCTTCATGGACTTGATGACTAGATTCTTTAGAGATTACCTTGACAAATTTGTGGTAGTCTTTATATATGATATTCTAATATACTCCAAAACCAAGGAGGATCATGAGGAGCATTTAAAAACTGTACTAGAGACTTTTCGCAAGGAGAAGCTCTATGAAAAGTACAGCAAGTGTGAGTTCTGGTTGAAGGAGGTATCATTCTTGGGCCATATCATCACAAGCAATGGGATATCTGTGGATCCCTCCAAAACGGATGCAATTGAGGGATGGTCGAGGCCAACATCGGTAACAGATATCCATAGCTTCTTGGGGTTAGCTGGATATTATCGACGATTTGTGAGAAATTTATCACGATTTTCCAACCCTCTTACCAAGATAACTTGAAAAGGAGTAAAGTTTTCTTAGAGTGATGAATGCGAAGAAAGCTTCAAGGAGTTGAAAAGGAGGCTTATCACTACGCCCGTGCTCACTTTACCCACAAGTGGGGGAATTTTTGTGGTATTCAGTGATGCTTCGAAGAAGGGATTAGGCTGTGTGCTGATGCAGAATGATTAAGTGATATCCTATTCCTCAAGGCAGTTGAAAATCCATGAGAGAAACTATCCAACGCATGATCTAGAGTTGGCGGCGGTGATCTTTACCTTGAAAATTTGGCAGCACTATCTCTATGGGGAGAAATGTGAGATATATACTGACCACAAGAGTCTTAAATATATATTCACATAGAAAGAGCTTAATATGCGCCAGAGAAGATGGATAGAGCTCATCAAGGATTATGAATGTTCAATACATTACCACCCTGGTAAAGCGAAAAAGGTGGAAGATGCCCTAAGTAGAAAGGACCCAGCGATTCTATAAATTATGAGAATTGAGAAGGATCCAATCTTCTTAGACTTGATGAATATTGAAATGGGAATCATAAAGAATGGAACATCATCAATATTTTCACAAATGATTGCTCAACTGTCTCTATTGGAAAGGTTAAATGATGCTCAAAAGGATGATGTGGGAATTCAGAAAAAATTGGAAGCTATCGAAAAAGGTAAATCCTTGGATTTTAATGTTAATGAAGAAGGAATTGTGCGATTTGGGAAAATACTATGTGTTCCATCAATTCCGTAGCTAGAGAAGGAACTTTTGGATGATGCACATAGTTCAATTTTTTCTATTCACCTAGGGAGCACAAAGATGTATCGAGATCTCCGAGAAAATTTTTGGTGGGATAATATGAAGAAGGAGATTGCTGAGTATACATCAAAGTGCCTGGTGTGCCAGAAAGTGAAGGCAGAGAGGCAGAAGTCTAAGGGGATGATGCAACCATTGCCCATACTAGAATGGAAATGGTAGAACATCACCATGAACTTTGTCACCAGACTTCCAAGGACAACCAAAGGCAACAGTGAAATCTGGGTTGTGATGGATCGTCTTACAAAGAGTGCAAACTTCATTGCTATTCGGGAGGATTTCTCATTGGATCAACTGGCACGGATATATATTAGGGAAGTGGTAAGGATGCATGGAGTACCACTATCTATTGTGTCTGACCGAGATCCAAGATTCACCTCTAAGTTTTGAAAAAGTCTTCAACATGCTCTGAATACTGAACTAAACTTCAGTACGGCCTATCATCCTCAAACTGATGGCCAATCCGAGTGGACTATCCAAACACTTGAGGACATGTTGAGAGCATTCTCAATGGACTTTAAAGGATTATGGGATCAAAATCTTCCTCTGGTTGAGTTCTCTTATAATAACAGTTTCCACTCAAGCATCCAAATGGCACCTTATGAAGCCCTGTATGGGAAAATGTACAGAACACCAGCATGTTAGGATGAGGTCAGTGAACGTAAGATTCTTGGACCAGAAATGGTCGATGAAATGGTGGAGAAGGTGAAAACCATTCAGCAGCATACCAAGGCAGCCCAGAGTTGACAGAAGAGTTATGCAGATAATCGTCGACGAGACCTTGAGTTTAAAGTTGGAGACATGGTTTTTCTACGCATATCTCTGTGGAAGAAGGTCATGAGGTTTGTAAATAAAGGGAAGTTAAGTCCAAGGTACATCGGCCCCTTCTAGATTCTTGATCGCGTCGGGGTTGTGGCCTATCGACTAGCACTTCCACCTACAATGGCCAAAGTACATGATGTATTTCATGTATCCCTCTTAAGGAAGTACATACCGGACCCTTCACATGTACTCTCTTATGAGGTGGTACAGTTGGAGGATGATCTTTCTTATGAGGAGAAACTAGTGAAGATCTTAGATCGTAGAGAAAAATTTCTACGAAATAAGACAATTCCCCTCATCAAGGTGTTGTGTAAAAACCACAAGTTTGAAGAAGCGACTTGGGAATCGGAGGAAATGATGAAGCTGAGTTACCCACATCTGTTTTAGTGTGGGAAAAAGAAATTTTGAGGGCAAAATTTCTTAAGGGGGGGAATATTGTAACGACCCAAAGTTTCATTAATGGAAATTCTTCTTGATATAGTTAAATGTCTCTTTATGTAAAACATTTATATAAAATGTCAACTTCTTTAGTTTTATGTTAAGAGTTGTGACTGTTACTTTTATAGTCGTTGAACAGTGATCACATGATTAGTATAAATATAAGGCTTTAACAAACCCAATTTACTCAGACAGAAGAAGCGATGGCCTCATCCAGTAGAATTGCTCCATATGAAGCCCATTTTTCAGAGCTCAGAAAAGAGGTGGCGTCTTTGGGCTTCACTCTTGACCAATCCCAAGCTGAGCTTCACCATGTCAAGCTCTAACGAGACCGTCTACGGGAAAAGTGGAAGTTGATAGAGATTACCACTCGAGCGATGTTATCTGAGCCACCCCAAGAGTATGTCACCATCACACACATTACCCTTAGGTATTATGCGGCTGTTTTAAGGGGTTATGTAAAAAATCTCTAGTACTATGTTCATGTACATTATTTTTTGTATATAATAATTTATATACTTTCTGGTCATTATTGATACATTGTAAATAGTTTTTAAAGTGCAAATAGTGTTTTTAGTCATTATTTAATTAAGAATTCTATTTTATTAAATTAAGGGATTTTTGAATTAAATAATATTTTAATAAAATATTATTATTATTATTAAATTAATTTTATTATATATAAGTGATCATATAAATTTTATGAATGCAATTGTAATTTTTATTAAGGTTTGAAAGTCATTTTTGTCAAAACACGTGAATTTTTTATAAATGTCGGTTTTTATTTTAAAAGTTAAAATTAACATATTTAGAAAATTATTTAAATAAAATAAATTTTATTTCTGGAATCAGGACGTCGAAATTATCCAACTGTGAATTTTTCATAATTTTCTGAGACAGTCAATTTTTTGGGTAAAAATTAAATATTGTTTAAATATATAATGTGTTTTATTACATCATAATGAACCAATAGTGATGTAATAAAATACTATAAGCTTTATGTTCGGAAAATATATGTTTTAACATTAAAATAATGTGATTTTGGGTTTGTTTGACTTACTTTTCAAAGCATTAATGGACCCTTCAAGACTTATTAAACACCTTGTCTTTTTAAATTGTTTTCCAGGGGAGTGTGACTCACCTCCACATAAGCAACCCTATTATGTTAAGAAGTTAGGACTTTGGCCTTATAAAATATTTTTTTCCTCTTCCCTTTTCCAAAAACCATGGGCAAAAACCATGGGAAGGTTTGTGGTTTGGATTAATTTAATATAAGGGGTCCTAAACCTAAATAATAAAGAATTCCCTCACCTTTCCTATATAAACCCACCCAAGATCCCACTATCTCCTCACTCAAAGCCTTTGGAGTTTGTCCAACCTATACCCTACTCTCTCTAGAATCCTCCCAAGGTGCCCCAAGCTCCCAAAAATCCTCTCTCAAGCCTCTCTCAAGCCTTTGGAAGCACACATCCAAGTAAGGGTTTTTCTTCCTTTCTCATTTTTTTCCAATTTTATTTAAGTTGTTTTGCCCTTTTAATTTCAATTATGAATGTTGGGGTATGGTTTCTCACCTCCATAATACTTCCCTCTTTATGTTTTAATGATGGGAGACCCCTTTCTCTCTCATTAAATGCCTCCCATGTACACCCGTTACCATGTCGAAATTCCGAAAGGAACTTCTCTCTCCTCTTTTGCATTCAAGCAATACTTTTGTATCATGAATCTAAATTCCAATACAATTGTTGGGACATGTATCTATATGAACTCCTTACTGTCCATTACATTTAAATATGATGAGGAACACCTTTCTCTCTCATCACCCATTTTTATGAATTCTTATGTCACGCCGTTACGCTGCCGAAATCGCACTGATTTTCTAAGCCAATGTCATTGTGTAGTGAATACCATGCTCATTTCTCCATCAAGGGTATTCACCTTTATGCATATTTACTTATTGATTATAAAGTTTCATGTATGAATTCCACATTACTTTATCGTGGAATAAATGATTATGTTTTATGAATCCATGTTTTATGATCCATGTGGCACACTTAGGCATGAAATGAAATGTTTAAGAAGGGTGTGCCCTTATAGCGCTCCAATGCATTGGGTAAAGTATAGTATCATGATACATCATGTGCAATGAGTGTTGACTCATGCTAATTCAAGTTCAATGAGGGTTTACTCGTGCTTCATGTGCAATGAGTATTTACTCATGCTCTATGTGCAATGAGCCTTGGCTCATGCTAATTCCATGTTAAGTGTTGTTGCCACATTTCCATGTTATGATTATCATGCTTTATCATGCCTTTATGTTCATGTTTCTCTTGTGCTCTATTGATATGCCTATTCTCTAACATGTATTGTACTCCTCATGTATTCAATGTTTATTCCCTTACTGGGCTTTATAGATCACCCTTTTCTTATGCATGTCCTCAGGTTATCCCGTGCAATGCTAAGTATGAGGGAATGTAGTGGTCATGTAAAGGAAGTTTTCAATAAAGATGTTGTATTTCATGTTTTAAGTTGTTATGTAATGATCCTAATCCCCAAAGACACTATACCTCTCAATCTTCCATGTTTTATTAAGTGAATAGTTTATGTAATAAATCATGTTTAGGTTTGTAATAAAATCAGGGTTGTCATATTATGAGTCCGCAAAAATTTATGGCGCTTGATTCTGAGGCCCGGTGTGCCCGGAATCAATTTCTGAAGTTTTTTTCAGGTACGTTCAGTAAACGTACGAGCAAGATTTTATAACTTTTGAACCAGTACTCGAAATTGAAATCTGAGGGTACCGTTGAACTCACAACACCGGTAATCTCTTAAGAAGACTTTCACCTCGACGGCAGTTGGTCGAGAATGAGAGTTAGTTTTGGGGTTTTAAAGAATAAATTAAATAAAAATAAGTGTGTAGATTATTTTTATTTTGGTGGTTAAAACCTCCAAGTGGAGGTTGGGGGTGGGGGCCACCACACCTTAACCTCCCATGAGAGGTTATGGTGGTGGGACCCATCCGAGCATAACCTCCCTTGGGAGGATAAATTTTGGTGGGGACCACCCAATCTTTTAACTCCTTTAACTCCTCATTTAAGTGGAGAAAAACCCTTGAACTTCCCCATTAATTAATTGAGCCAACTCCACCCCATTAATTAAGTGAGTTAACTCATTTAATTAAACTCCACATTTTGAATTCATGCCAACAAATAAATTAATAGAAAAACTATTATTTCATTTTTGTTGGCAACATTCTTTTGTTGGAAGGGAGAGTTGAGGAGATCTTGGAGGTAGAATTCCAAGGAAGGAATAACTCTCCAACGAGGAACGACCACCGAAGAATGATGGACACCTTCTTCCTTCTTCAACCGGAACAAGAAGGGGAAGCACCATCCTTGAAGAACACCAACGAAGACGTCCTCGACTTCTTCTTCTTCTTTTCAACATCAACGAAACGATGTTTTCCTTTCCGCGGCATCGTCAACAAGCAACGAACACAAGGTAGGGGAATTTAAGATTTATTGTTTTCCGTTCTTCGTCGAACAAATCTTGGTTTATAAATTTCCAAATGTTATCACCATGATGTGGAGAGATTGGGTCGCATGAACATGGCCCAACCCTCCCCCTTCATTTTTCCTCACTTGTTGATGATGGTGGTGGAGAAACGGCGGCTGTGAAGGAATCTGGCCGCAAAAGAAACTGGTGGCGCAAGGCCATCGGGTCGCCAGAAGGGCGTGGCGTTGTCGCACCGCGCGGAGGAGAAGGGGGTCGCGTCCAGGTCAGGCTGCGGCGGAAGGGTGCGGTGCCGTAGCACCGTGCAGAGGAGGAGATTCACGGCCATGTCAGAGGTGCAGAGGCGACCGGCTGGGCCGGCCGCCGGCAGTGCGGAACCGACTGGCCGCTCGGCCAGCAAGACAAGGCGGGACGACCCGGGTCTCGTGGGTTACCGAACCAGCACCTTGCGCTGGTTCCGTTCAGAAAATAGGGGGCGCGGAACCCCCCCCCCCCCCCCCCCCCCCCTCACGCGGCTAGGGCGGGCCCTGCAAGGAGCTGCCATCCACTGGATAGTCGGGCCGCCAGCGAGGCCACGCGGGCCATCGGACCGGGCCCAGAACGGGCAGGACCTAGCACGGGATGGACCTTGCGCGGGCCGGACCCAATGCGTGTGGGACCCAGTGTAGTCCAGGCCACCCCCTCGGGCCAGGTCGGACCCGCGGACCGGGTCGGACCCCAGTCCGGACCCATTTGACCCAAATTCACCTTTTCACTCATAACTTGGGATATGGGTGTCCGATCGATGAACCGTCTATGGCGATGGAAATATTAGAGAGAGACGGTTCTTTTGTAATACCCCACTTGAAGTTTGGACATAGTTGGGGTATGGTTGGGTTAGTTTGAACCTAAAATCCAACCGGGCCCCCAGGATGGAAATGCCAATAACTCCCAGACCGGGCATCCGATTGGCGCACCGTCTATTGTGTTGAGACCCCTATGACGAGGCAGACCATTGAGATACTTCTACATGGTACTTCGTGACAGTTGGATGATCGACATGTAGCTCATGGAGTGGATCCTCCCGGAGATGAGTGAGCAGAGTATGGAGACCTAGTAGCTGGCTGAGACCTGACGACTGTTGACCTTTCGACTCAAAGTGTTTCGACTAGTCCAGTGGGGAGAGCCTTTGTGTGATGCGACCGACCCATAGTGGGGAGCGCCTCTGTGTGACACAGAAGACCCATGGTACTCGACGGGAGGAGTGCCTCAGTAGGCTATGAGGGGGAGCGCCTCTGTGTGAGCGCGGGAGACCCACAGTGGGGAGCGCCTCTATGTGAGCGCAGCAGACCCACGATACTTGACCGGAGGAGTTACACGCAGTCTAGAATAGTGGGAAGCACCTCTGTGTGATGTGGCAGGCCCACTGTACTCGATAGAGGAGGATTACACCATCAGCCGAGGTTCCGACAGTGTGACTAGGGATGTTACTTGATATTACCCTTAGAATAAAATCCTGGTTTGAGCTGAGTCAATGAATTTTGTATTTTCCTCTTGATTGATATGGGTTACTAGATAACTTAGGTATATGTATGGTCATATACCTAAGTAATGGTTATCTTTTGACTTTATACTTAATGTTTTATCCTTGTTGGATTTTGTGAGACCTTGAGGGTCTCGGGGTCCCTACTGAGTATCGTTATACCCACCCCTTCACGGGCTATGCCCGCACCTCGTTGTGTTGGTTACAGATGACGGATAGTGCTGACTGAGGCAGAGAGTAGCAGGACTAGACGGTACCCAGAGGTGGACCACTTGGTGTGACTATACATGGAAGAGACGGACGGACGTGGAGTGCTGAGGAGTCCATCTATACCTACCCTTCGGGTAGGAACCCCGGAGGACGACCCAGTAGCTTATTTACTTTTCTTCAGTTGTACTTGATTTCAGTTGTACTTGTACTTTCCTGTTGGTCTTGTATTTCCATCCCCTTTACTTTTCAGCACTTCTTTTGTATATAGTTTTACTTAGTTTTTTGCTTCCAGTTGTGTACTCTGATGTGATTTTTTATAGTTATAAAGGCAATGTCTTCCTAGTTTAGGGATTTACCCCTTTGGTGCTAGTCTCTATCCCCTGGCCTATGGAAGGAGGACTTGGGGTAGTCACATTACGGGCCCCGGGGGACGGTTCGTGACAAATTGGTATCAGATGAGTCGGTTCTACCGAAGAACTTAGGACTCTGTTATTTCTTTTCTGTGAAGCAATAGTGTTAAGAGTACTAAGTGTGGTCTTTAGTTCAGGGAGTCCAGTGTTGGTGCGGGCGGCCAACGTATTCATACACCAGGACCCTGACTTATGATTTCTGACTCAGTGCACAAAAACACTAATTATGTGCGTGTTTCCAAAAGTTTTTCTTTAATTCAGCTCAACTAGGTCAGCTCACCAGGTATAAATCTTTTGACTGTGTCGCATCTATTTCTTTTAGGATGCCTCCCCATGGATGACCAGTTAGAGCCCCGAGATTCGTTCGTACTGATAGCCCACCGAATGACAAGGCCTTGGTGCAGGGCCCTTTACCAGCGGAGGCACCAGCGGTACAACTTCTCGTTGGTCCACCGATGCCACCAGCCCCAGCAGCAGACGATGCACACCGCTTGAGCGTGTTTCACGAGTTCCAGCTCTAGAGGCCACCCAGTTTCAGGGGAGAGATGGACCCACAGGCAGCTGAGGATTGGCTGGAGGTTGTGGTGAGAGTCTTCAGGCTAGTAGGGACACTAGCAGACTTCATGGTGATCATTTCTAACAGCCTCCTTCAGGTAGCAGTAGTAAAATGGTAGAGCCTGATACTCCAGGTGCATGACGAGGCGATGCTACTCTGGGCAGACTTCGAGAGCCTGTTCTGGGTGGAATTTATCCCAGCCACTCTATGCACAGTGCGGATACAAGAGCTACTTCATCTACAGTAGGGCAGCATGACAGTAGCACAGTACTCAGCGAGGTTCACCGACCTCTCGTGCTACTCCACAAATATGGTACGGGACCCATTATTCAGGGTCCGGACCTTCGAGCAAGGTCTTAGGCGAGAGATCAGGGCATCGATGATCTCCCTCAGCATCTTGATGTAGGTGGGGGTGTTAGAGAGAGACCTCCGAGTAGAGAGTTTCCTTGTTGAGAAGTCACCAGCAGTGAGACCCACTACTAGTCGACATGTAGCGGAGTCTTCTATAGCTGTCAGTAGACAGATGACGCAGAGATCCAAGAGGACCAGACCCACAGGTGGACGACCACAGGACTCAGGATCTGTTGTGCGAGGCACCCGGGGCATTGACTTACCTGCTAGGAGCAGGCAGTGTTACTCGTGCAGCATGCAGGGTCACATGGATCGTGACTGTCTGACCTATCATTCAGATGATCACCAGACAGTTGAGGGACCTCCCAGGCAGAGGTAGAGGTTCGATCGAGGTGGTCCGCAGGGAGGAGGCGGACGTGGCAGAGGAGTTGGACATACAGCTGTTGGTGGACGACGTTACAAGGTGCTACCACCACCACCACCAGGAGGTCCACCCTGACCGTAGGGAGTAGGTGGACAGGGGAGAACTTATCTCTAGGCAGCTAAGGCCTATGATCACAGAGCTCTGCAGATGATTCGAGGTACGATCTGTGTTTATTCCACCTTAGTTTTAGTTCTTATAGACACAGGAGATAGTCACTCTTTCATTGCCACATCCCTCCTTTGGAGCTCGGAGATTCCTAAGGAGTCGTTAGTTCTATCCTTATGGCTAGAGACTCCTACGGGAGCTGATTCGAAGATTACGCACTGGTGCCAGTAGTGAGATCTTACTCTAGGATGCAAGAACTTATGATGGGATCTCCTAGTAGCGGCGTCGAGGCCTTACGACGCCATCTTGGGTATGGAATGGTTATCTACAGTCCATGCTCAGATTGACTGTATTAGGTGAAAAGTGTGGTGTGTCTGCACGGATGGGACCAGGTTCACCTTCACCGGCGATAAGGGAGCCTTTACAGTGTAGGATGGACTTACTCGGAGGAGGGTGCAACCGATCACTCATCAGTTGGTTGCCCTTACCCTTAGAGCAGCAGATGTGGAGAGTCTGAGCTATCATATAGTGGTGGACCAGTACGCTGATGTTTTCCCTGAAGATGTTTCAGGTATACCTCCTCACAGAGAGGTGGGCTTCTACATTGACCTATACCCTGGGACGGCACCAATATATACTCCATCATATCGGATGGCTCCCACTGAGCTTCGTGAGCTGAGGGTAAAGCTAGAGGACTTACAGGAGAAGGGATTCATCCGGCCTAATGTTTCTCCCTGGACAGCCCCGATTCTGTTCGCCAAGAAGGTGGATGGGAGCTTGAGGCACTGTGTCAACTACCGTCGCCTGAACCAGGTGACCGTGAAGAACAAGTACCCACTCCCGAAGATTGATAACCTCTTTGATCAGCTAAAGGGAGTACAGTGGTTCTCGAAGATAGACCTCATATCAGGTTATCACCAGCTCAGAGTTCGAGATGAGGATGTGAAGAAGACAGCCTTCAGGTGTCGATACGGACACTACGAGTTCTTGGTAATGCCCTACGATGTAACCAACACTCCAGCAGTGTTCATGGGTCTCATGAATAGGATCTTCCGGCCTTACCTCGATCGCTTTATCATAGTCTTCATCGATGACATTTTGATCTACTCAACTACTGAGGAGGAGCATGCCTACCATTTGCAGGTAGTACTGGACACACACTGAGAGCACCAGCTTTATGGTAAGCTCTTGAAGTGCCAGTTTTGGATTCGAGAGGTTCACTTCTTGGGACATGTCATCTCAGAGGCTGGAGTTGCAGTAGATCCAGTGAAGATTGAGGCACTACTTTCTTGGGAGCCACCCAGGAGTGTGATGGAGGTACGGAGTTTTCTGGGTTTGGCTGGATACTACCGGAGATTCGTTCTAGACTTCTACAGAGTTTCAACACCACTATCAACATTGACGAAGAAGGGGAAACCCTTCGTGTGGTTGTAGAGATTCCAACAAAGATTTCAGGAGCTGAGGTAAAGTCTGACTAGTGCCCCTCATCTTAAGGCTTCCAGAGGAAGGCGTTGGGTACGTAGTTTACTACGACGTATTAGCGACCGGACTCGGGTGTGTCCTGATGCAGGAGAGAGATGTGATCGCGTATGGTTCTCGGCAGCTGATATAGCACGAGCAGAACTACTCCACCCATGACCTGGAGTTAGCAATAGTGGTCTTCGCCTTGAAGATGTAGAGGCACTATCTGATGGGCGAGCGTTTCACAGTATACTCTGATCACAATAGTCTTAGGGATAAATTCTCCCAGAAGGACCTGAACCTGAGACAGCAATATTGGCTTGAGTTCCTCCAGGACTATGACTTCGAGATAGTCTATACTCCTGGGAAGGGGAACGTTGTTGCAGATGCACTCAGCAGGAGATCTAGTATACATCTTCTAGGAGAGGCTATAGAGCAGCTAGCTGCCTTACAAATATCCTTCATGGATAGAGATGGAGCAGCCTACCTACAGTCTCTTACAATCACTCCCCCACTTCTTCAGCGAGTCAGGGAGGCGCAGTATCAGGACACTGACTGCGAGACATGACGTGATCAGATATCTACAGGGTAGGCACCTGATGGATTTTCTAAAGGTGAGGAGCACGTCATCCTCTTCAGAAGATGTACCTTGGTAACAATTTCACTTAAGGAGGAGGTGTTGAGGGAGTTCCACACTTCCCCTCTAGCGGTACATCCAGGAGTGGCGAAGATGTATTGGGACCTCAGACGACAACATTGGTGGCCAGGTATGAAGAAGGCAGTAGCGGGGTTTGTCTCACGATGCCTCACTTGTCAGCAAGTTAAGGCAGAGCACCAGGTACTAGTAGGCTTGGTTCATCCCTTAGAGGTCCCAGAATGGAAGTGGGATGGGATATCCATGGACTTCGTGATGGGTCTTCCATGTACATCCAGGGGACATGACTTGATTTGGGAGATCGTCGACCGACTCACCAAGTCGGCCCACTTCCAACCGATCAGAGATCAGGGTTCAGTAGAGATCTTGGGACGCCTCTATGTGCAGGAGATTATGAGATTACATGGAGTACCTTCATCTATTGTCTCCGATCATGATGCACGGTTTACTTCCCAACTATGGAAGGGGTTACAGGAGGCTTTTGGGACACAGCTTTACTTGAGCACTGTCTTCCATCCTCAAACAGATGGTCAGACTGAGCGGACCATTCAAACCCTCTAGGACATGCTATGTGCTTGTGTCCTCGACTTCGGTCACAGCTGGGAGGATCACTTACCATTGATAGTGTTTTCCTACAATAACAGCTATCACTCCACCATCGGTATGGCACCTTTTGAGGCCTTGTATGGTCGACCTTGTAGATCTCCATTGTGCTAGACAGACCTAGGGGAGTCATCACTAGTGGGACTAGAGATGGTAAAGCTACCACGGAGAAGGTACAGATCATCCAGGAGCGGATGAAGACTGCATAGAGCAGGAAGAAGTCATATATTGATAGGAGATGGAGACCTTTGGAGTTTGAGGATGGCGACCACGTCTTTCTATGGGTCTCACCTCAACGAGGTCTACGGAGATTTGGCTGAGGCGGCAAGTTATCTTCATGATTCATCATACCTTTCCAGGTCCTCAGCAGAGTAGGCGAGGTGGATTATCGCTTGGCTCTTCCACCTCAGTTGCACCGGGTGCACGACGTCTTCCACGTATCTCGGCTGAGGAGATACGTGCATGACCCTTCCCACATCATCGACCAGGGAGAGCTGAACGTCGACGATGGGGCGACTTTTATGGAGGTTCCAGTGGATATTGAGGATATATAGAAGTGGTTTTTACGTGGACGGTCGATACCTCTGGTACGCATTTGTTGGTAGCATGGGAACCTCCAAGAGAGCACATGGGAGCGGGAGGCTCAGATGCATGCTCAGTACCCCAATTTGTTCCCTTAGATCGAGTTGTGGCTTACAAAGACGTAAAGACCTGAGGTGGGAAGAATGAAAAGACCCAGAAATCCCGTGGAATTTTTTTTATATACATCGGATTTTTACGAGTCCGTGAAAATTTACGGTGCTTGATTCCGAGTCCCGGTGTGCCCAGAATCAATTTCTGAAATTTTGTTCAGGTACGTTCAATAAACGTACGAGCGGGATTTTATAACTTTTGAACTGTTGCTCGGAATTGAAATCTGAGGGCACCGTTGAACTCGCATTGCTGGTAATCACTTAAGAAGACTTTCACCTTGACGGCAGTTGGTCGAGAATGAGAGTTATCTTCAGGGTTTTAAAGAATAAATTAAATAAAAATAAGTGTGTAGCTTATTTTTATTTTGGTGGTTAAAACCTCCAAGTGGAGGTTGGGGGTGGGGGCCACCACACCTTAACCTCCCATGAGAGGTTATGGTGGTAGGGCCTACCCAAGCATAACCTCCCTTGGGAGGATAAATTTTGGTGGAGACTACCCGAGCTTTTAACTCCTTTAACTCCTCATTTAAGTGGAGAAAAACCCTTGACCTTCCTCACTAATTAATTGATCCAACTCCACCCCATTAATTAAGTGAGTTAACTCATTTAATTAAACTCCACATTTTGAATTCATGCCAACAAATAAATTAATAGACAAACAATTATTTCATTTTTGTTGGAAACATTCTTTTGTTGGAAGGGAAAGTTGAGGAGCTCTTGGAGGTAGAACGCCAAGGAAGGAAGAACTCTTCAATGAGGAACGACCACCGAAGAACGACGGACACCTTCTTCCTTCTTCAACCGGAACAAGAAGGGGAAGCACCGTCCGTGAAGAATGTCGATGACGTCGTCCTCGACTTCTTCGTCTTCTTTTCGATGTCAATGAAATGACGTCCGCCTTTCCGCGACATCTTCAACGAGCAACGAACCTAAGGTAGGGGAATTTAAGATTTATTTGTTTCCGTTCTTCATCAAACAAATCTTGGTTTATAAATCACCAAATGTTATCACCATGACGTGGAGAGCTCAGACCGCACGAACATGGCCCGACCCTCCCCCTTAGTTTTTCCTCGCTTGTTGACGACGATGGTGGAGCAACGGCGGCCGTGAAAAAATCTGGCTGCAAAGGAAACCGGCAGTACAAGGCCGCCGGGTCATCGGAAGGGTGCGGCGCCATCGCGCCGCGCGGAGGAGAAGGGGGTCACGGCCAGATCGGGCCACGGTGGAAGGGCGTGGCGCCATCGCGCCACACGGAGGAGAAGGGGGCTGCGTCCAGGTTGGGATGCGGTGGAAGGGAGCAGCGCCGTTGCGCCGCACGGAGGAGAGTCGCGGCTAGGGCGGGCCGCAGCGGAGGTGCAGAGGCGGCCAGTTGGGCCGGCTGCCGGCGGTGAGGAACCGGCTGGCCGCTCGGCCAATCGGACAAGGTGGGACTGTGACAACCGGGTCCCAGTGACAGCACAGCCAACCCGCCTTAACATGGCCGTCGGGTCCTGGCCTACCAGGTACCACCAGTTGCCCCGCAGACACATGGGGCCCACCCCAGGGTCCACCCACGTGCCCGAACGGGTCATCTGACTAATGAAATTCCCCACAGGCCAACACATGTCCTTTCTAGTGTGCTTTGTCCTCACTCACACACACCCTGGGAAACTTCCCAGAAGGTCACCCATCCGGATCACTACTCCAAGCCAAACACGCTTAACTGTGGAGTTCTAATCAGACAGGCTCCCGAAAAGGAAGGTGCACCTTGTTGACATGAGTCATATCATTTAGTCATATAACCCTTTATCATTTGGGGATGTTACAATCACCCCCCCCCCTTTAGAGCACAACGCCCTCGTTGTGGGCCCACCCCAGGGTCCACCCACATGCCCGAACGGGTCATCTGACTAATGAAAGTCCCCACAGGCCAACACATGTCCTTTCTAGTGTGCTTTGTCCTCACTCACACACGCCCTGGAAAACATCCCAGAAGGTCACCCATCCTGATCACTACTCCAAGCCAAGCACGATTAATTGTGGAGTTCTAATCAGACAGGCTCCCAAAAAGGAAGGTGCACCTTGTTGACATAAGTCATATCATTTAGTCATATAACCCTTTGTCATTTGGTGATGTTACAATCACCCCCCCTTTAGAGCACAACGCCCACGCCCTCGTTGTGGGCCCACCCCAGGGTCCACCCACGTGCCCGAACGGGTCATCTGACTAATGAATGTCTCCACAGGCCAACACATGTCCTTTCTAGTGTGTTTTGTCCTCACTCACACACACCCTGGGAAACTTCCCAGAAGGTCACCCATCCTGATCACTACTCCAAGCCAAGCACGCTTAACTGTGGAGTTCTAATCAGACAGGCTCCCGAAAAGGAAGGTCCACCTTGTTGACATGAGTCATATCATTTAGTCATATAACCTTTTATCATCTGGGGATGTTACAATCACCCCTCCCCCCTTAGAGCACAACGCCCTCGTTGTGGGCCCTACATCTCAATCCAGGCAGTGCACCGCACTTAAGGCTGGGTTCCTCCTCTGATACCAAATGTGACAACTGGGTCCCAGTGACAGCACAGCCACCCCGCCTTAACATGGTCGTCGGGTCCTGGCCTACCAGGTACCACCAGTTGCTCCGCAGACACGTGGGGCCCACACCAGGGTCCACCCACGTTCCCGAACGGGTCATCTGACTAATGAAAGTCCCCAAGGCCAACACATGTTCTTTCTAGTGTGCTTTGTCCTCACTCACACACACCCTGGGAAACTTCCCAGGAGGTCACTCATCCTGATCACTACTCCAAGCCAAGCACGCTTAACTATGGATTTCTAATCAGACAGGCTCCCGAAAAGGAAGATGCACCTTGTTGACATGAGTCATATCATTTAGTCATATAACCCTTTATCATTTGGGGATGTTACAGGGACCCCCCCCCCCCCCCCCGGGTCAAGTGGGTTACCGAACCGGTGCCTTGTGCCGGTTCCATTCGGAAAACAGGGGGCACAGCACCCCCCCCCCCACGCGGCTAG
Source organism: Viscum album (assembly GCA_963277665.1). NCBI lineage: Eukaryota > Viridiplantae > Streptophyta > Magnoliopsida > Santalales > Viscaceae > Viscum > Viscum album. The sequence goes on from OY728159.1 coordinate 238,794,984, forward strand.
GGGGGCCCCGCAGGTCGCCGCCAGCTGCTAGCCAATCGGGCCGCCATCCAAGCCACGTGGGCCGCCAGCCAGGCCACGCGGGCCGAACCGCCCCCTCGGGCTGGGTCGGACCCCAGTCCAGACCCGTTTGACCTGAATTCACCTTTTCGCTCATAACTTGGGCTACGGGTATCTGATCGACGAACCGTCTACGGAGACGAAAATCTTAGAGCGAGATAGTTCTTTTATCATACCCCACTTGAGGTTTGGACACATTTGGGGTATGGTCGGGTTAGTTTGAACCTAAAATCCAACCGGTCCCCTGGGAAGAAAATGTCAATAACTCACAGACCGGGCATCCGATTGACGCGCTGTCTATTGCGTTGAGAACCCTATGACGAGGTGTTCCATTGAGATACTTCTACATGGGACTTCGTGACAGTTGTAGGATCGACCTGTAGCTCGTAGAGTGGATCCTCCCGGAGATGGGGGAGTGGAGTACGGAGACCTAGTAGCTGGCTGAGACCTGACGACTGCTAACCTTTCGACTTGGAGTGTTTCGACTAGTCCAGTGGGGAGCGCCTCTATGTGATGCGATAGAGCCACAGTGGGGAGTGCCTCTGTGTGATGCAGTAGACTCGTGGTACTCGATATAAGGAGTACCTCAGCAGGCTATGAGGGGGGGTGTCTCTGTGTGAGCGCGGCAGACCCACAGTGGGGAGCGCCTCTATGTGAGTGAAACAGACCCACGGTACTCGACAGGAGGAGTACCACAGCAGTCCAGGATAGTGGGAAGCACCTCTGTGTGACGCGGAAGACCCACTATACTCGATAGAGGAGTACACCATCAGCCGAGGTTCTGACAGTGTGACTGGGGATGTTACTTGATACTACCCTTAGAATAAAATCCTGGTTTGAGCTGAGTCAATGACTTTTGTATTTTCCTCATGATTGAGATGGGTTACTAGATAACTTAGGAATATGTATGGGCATATACCTAAGTAATGTTTATCCGTTGACTTCATACTTAATGGTTTATCCTTATTAGATTTTTTTAGACCTTTAGGGTCTCGGGGTCCCTACTGAGTATCGTTATACTCACCCCTGCACAGGCTATGCCCGCACCTCGTTGTGTTGGTTGCAGATGATGGACAACGCTGACTAAGGTAGAGAGTAGCAGGACTAGACGGTACCCAAAGGTGGACCACTTGGTGTGACGGTACACGGAGGAGACGGAAATATGTGGAGTGTTGAGGAGGATATCCGTACCTACCCTTCAGGTAGGAACCCCGGAGGATGACCCAGTAGCTGCTTTACTTTTCTTCAGTTGTACTTACTTTCAATTGTACTTGTACTTTCCTATTGGGCTTGTATTTCCAGCCCCTTTACTTTTTAGCACTTCTTTTGTATACATTTTTACTTAGTGTTTTTCTTCTAGTTGTGTTCTCTAATGTGATTGTTTACAGTTATAAAGGCAATGCCTTCCCAGTTTAGGGATTTACGCCTTTGGTGCTAGTCTCCAGCCCCTGGTTTATGGAAGGCGGGCTTGGGGTAGTCATGTTACGGGCCCCAGGGGATGGGTCATGACAATTATGTGTCAATATGTTTAGTCTGTCAATAGGTGAAGGATAAAATAAAATATCCTAGGGGATTCATGCAACCACTACCTATTTCTACATGGAAATTGGATGACATTACTATGGATTTTTTCACTGAATTACCCAAAACTTTAAGAAAGAGTGATTCAATATTGGTAATTGTGGATCAAATTACCAAATATACACATTTCCTCGCTATAAGGGAGGATTTTCCATTAGAGCGCCTTGCACGGCTCTATATTAATGAAGTTGTAAGACTTCATGGAGAACCTCTCTCAATTGGGTTTGATTGTAATCTATGGTTTACATCAAAATTATGGAAAAGTCCTCAAAAAGCATTGGATACTGAGCTTCATTTGAGTACTGCTTATCACCCTCAAACTGATGGGTGGTCAAAAATAACGGTCCAAACTTTAGAAGACCAGTTGAGATCATGGTCACTTGCCTTTCAAGGTATGTGGGATCAATATTTACCTTTGGTGGAGTTTTCCTACAATAATATTCTCCATTAAAGTATTCAAATGGTACCATTGTATGCAAAGAGATGTTGTACACCAACTTGTTGGTATAAAGTTGGTAGGCCCATTACTTGTGTAAGAAACAACGGTGAATCTAAAGTCTATTCAAACCCATATCAAATAATCTCAAAGAAGGAAAAAATCTATGCTGATAATCGAATAAAGGATTTGGAATTTCAAGTGGGAGATCATGTTTTCTTGAAAGTATCTCCATGGAAGAGTGTTATAAGATTTGGGAAGAAAGGGAAACCGAGCCCAAGGTATATTGGTCCTTTTGAAATTTTGGAGAGAGTTGGAGTTGTGGCTTATCATTTTGTGATTCCACCTAGCTTATCTAAAGTACACAATGTGTTCTACATCTATTTTTTAAGGAAGTACATTCCATACCCAACACATGTACTTACTTATAAAGAAATATAATTGGAACCTGAATTATCTTACTGTGAAGAGCCTATCTAGATTCTTGACACTAAAGAATAGGTGTTGAGGAATCAGACAACTCATCTGGTAAAGGTACTTTTAAAAAATCATAAAATTGAAGAGGCAATGTGGGATCCTAAGAAACTTATGATGAAGAACTCCTCAAATCTTTTTGTGGGATGACAATCTAGAAATTTTGAGGTCAAAATTTGTGTAGGAGGGGAGAATGTTTTGAACCATAACTTCATCAATGAAATTTTCCTTCTTATGTCTATTTTATATAGTATAAACCACATAAAACCACATAGAGAACACAATAAAAACTCTATAAATAAATAATTAATGAAATAAGAGGTATTTCTAGAAGTTAAGTAACCTATAATGATGAAATAGTAACTTGACCTTAGGAATAGTAATATGACACTCATGAACAGTAAATTAGCCTAATGAATAGTGAACTAACCCATAAAAGTATAAAAAAATTTAGGCATCTCATAAGTGAAATTATGATATTATTATATCATAGTATAAGTAAATTAATATTTTAAAAATTATTACTTAAAGTGTTGGTATTTTTGTGAGCATAAATATTTAATTACATTTTTATAATTAATAAAATTATTTTAAAGAAAATTCATTTTCATAAAATGGATTCATAAATTAATATTGTTATGTCTTATTATTTTAGTATAATTTAATGAGACCTTAGATAATTTTTTAGAGTGTTATAAAATCACTTTTAATTTTAAAAACAACATTTTTCGAGTAAATGATGATTTTAATTAAAAAAATTATCATATTTAGAAAATTGTTTTCATAAAATGGAGTCTATTTTTTAATTCTACACATGAAAAAATGGTTAGGGTGAATTTTTTGTATTTTTCTAAAATACTTTAATTTACGGTGAATAATAAAATACGGTAATTTACAGTATAAATACATTATAATCTAAATACGTTATTATTTGAGTCATGGATGATGTAAGCACCATAATATAGAACTTACCTTCATTATTTTAATATATTTGATGATAATTATCAAACTATTTATAAAGACCTGAGCCCAAGCTACTGAACTCAGCTCTTACAAATGTTGTGTATTTTTTCATTTAAAAAACATAATAAATACACAGTATTTGAATTACATATTAGGATCTTTTACCATTATAGGTTTTGGAGGAATAGATACAAACCTTACAGCTTAACTATACAAAACAAAATGAAATAAAAGAAAAGACTCCATGTGCGGTAACTCCTTAAACGAAACGAACAGCTTCAGAGAACTCTACTGAACCTGTAGAAAAATAATTTAAAATAAGGGGTGAGCATTAAATATGTCCAGTATGGGGTTATAAACCCTTCGATAAATCATTATAAAATATTCTTTTGAAAATAATTTTGAAAATACATTTAGAAATAACCTTTTTAAAATATTATTTGAAATTACTTGCGGCTTAAATATTTTAGATCATTTTAGAAAATACTTATGTTCAAAATCGCTTTAAACATATTCCAGTGTTTTTCTGAAAACAATATGAAAGCTTCTAAAAACAAAACACTATTCTGAGGCCACTTGAAATGATGAAGGTTGTCTTGAGTCTACCCACTTGGTGAAGGATGCGTTCACTCCCCAATAACTATCCATATTTACAACGTTCAAGTACTAGATTTTCTGAAAACATTTTAAACTTGCTTTACTTATATATACTTTCACTGGAGTTTTTAATTTTGAAAACATGTCACTGTATTAAAATACACATTCACACTTATATTTATATACAAGTATGTACATACATGAATATATGAACTTTCATTTCATATCACTTGTGAGTTTGGTTACAACCAAAACTCATGCCATAAGCCTTTGCATAAATTGTCCATGTATTCAATATTTCTTTCATGGAATACATTTTCTATTCATATAAATAATTGAACTTATTAAAATAATCATAATAATTAATTATGTTCCACATATAAAATTATAGAAGAAACATTTAAAATAAAACACTTTCAATGAAATCCATGCGCTTATTAATTTTGGGATTAAACCTTAAATTTTATATTGAAACCATGAATTTATTATAAATGCAATGGATGTTGATATTATGCATATCACATGACCATGTTTATATACAGATGCAATGTCCCTGATTTTAATATAACATTATTACATTCTATGCGCATTTTTTTAGAAACACGGTAATAAAAAAATTATGACAATGCAATTATATGATAATAAACATTTCAACCTTATATATATATAATTTTATATTTACATATATATATAAGTCATGGAATTTATTTTACTCATCATTGCGGAATAAAATCATGTTTGAGAAAAACATCAATAAATGAGACTCGTGGACCCCTAAGACCATCTCCAACTCGATGGAAAAAACTCCATTTTGAATTAAAAATACCCTCCAACTGATCACTATTCCCTGCGCTATAATGGCGAAATGCTACAGCGCAGCGTCATATTTGGCACTACACTATAGTGGCGCTATCCCTGTTTTTTTTAGTTATATTCATTTTATCAATATAAAAATGGTTTATATTTATTTTTTAAATATAAAAATCAGATATATTAAAGGAATATTATTTTTAGAGTAGAAAATGAAGTAAGTGAGTTGGAGTGAATTTTCCCGTTGATACTTCAAAATGAAGTAAACTTGCTGCAAAATAGCATTTTGGGTTGGAGTTGTCCTAATACACAGCGCATCCCCCATTTCAATATTTTTTTTCTTTTTTTTTGTTCAATATTTTTTTATATCATTTTATCTATTTTTTTAATCATCTTCTTTAGCGTTTTTTAACTATTCATATAGCGTTTTTTTTACAATCATGCCACATTTTTCACATTTGTTTTTTTTGTCAATTCATCATTACTACTTTATATAATCATTTTTGTCAATTCATAATTATTATAATAATATATTATTACATAATATCATTCATGCGTTTTTAAACATATATAGTGTTTTTTATAAAATAATTACATATATTTATAATTTATAAAACAAAAACACAATATATTTATTATCTTAAAACTAATAATAATAATATTCATAAAAAAATGTTTTAACCCTTAATTATTATTACCATTATTATTATTATTATTATATATAATTATTATCATAAATATTAGATATATTTATATATTTTATCATTTTAATTTTTTTAATTTTTTTCAAACCATTTTAGTTATTCAAAACAAAATATATTTATATTAAAATACTCTCTTCAATAAATTAATACCACATTTTTTTATGAAAAAAATTGTTGTTTGTTAATAATTTAAAATCAAAATGTTTTTCTTTCAAAATAATATTTATTTAAATCATCAAAAACATAATTTTAAAGAATATATTTTAACTTTAAAAAAATGAATTTATTTAAAGTAAATTATATTTCTTAAAAAGAGTATTTTAGTTTTACAAAGTCTTTTGTTTATAAAAAATTATTAAATAAATACTTATTAAAATAAATTAGTATTTAAATTTCTTGGGGTGTTACACTATTCATAGTCTTGATCCAAAATAATAAGAAAATGAATTAGATATTCAAAAATCACTCTCCTCCACTATAAATATCATCCCTCACCCCCTCTTCTTCTCACACCTCTAAGCCTTGAATATTTTCAAAATTCTACCCAAATCCTCTTCCCTAGTCTCTCCCCCATGTCTAGGAGCTCTTTTTCTTACAAAAAGACCAAAACCCCTTTCCCTAATGGGGTTCTCAAGGAGGATAATTCAAGAGGTAAATCCTCTTCCTTTTTCTTTTAATTTCATTTCAATTTATTTTCTTTTCTTATCCTCTCCTCACCTCCTTTATCCAAATGATCATGATAACTCCAGTATCATCTATATACTGGAATGATATCATGTTAATATAATATTCATTATCAATCTCCTTACTCTCTCTCTCTGTTTTATTTTAAAAACGAAATCATCGTGTGGGAGGTGTCGATTTACAACCTTCATGGACGACGAACTTTCATTCTTCAATTACTCTTTCAAGGCTGGCCATGAAACAATTTTTATGGTTTAACCATATTATAAAATATGTATTATATCTTATGTAATATTCTGGAACCATCATATATACATCATATTAAATAAAATAATAAAACTAGTTAGTTGTGATCGAAAAATCGCTAAAATTAAGCTAAACGATTATCATTAACATGTTATCTAATGATTCATCTTCATATATGGAAACAAAAATATTACATAATAACAATTACACTTATGTTTGTTCATTAATAACATGTAATTACAATTATGGATAATTATACTCATTTTACATGAACTTCATTACTTATAATCAAGCGAACCAATCATGAAAATCCATGAAACGAACACTCCGAAACGACTAAATTTGGTCTTATAACTTATCAAAAAGGCTACAAATGAGCTTAATAAAATTATAATAAACTATATACATGTCTAATAGGTTATGAATTAAATTATTAATGAGTCTAATTTCATATTTCAGGACCTTAATTTCAAGTGTAGAACACATTCAGACATAAGGTAAGGGTTTTATCCCCGAACCTCCATTTTTCATTCGGGTTTACAATTTATCTCTCTTTACCCCAATGAAATTATTAATTCATCTTATTTACTCCTCCGAAATTATATTTTAATGATCTATATATGTGTACCAATCATAATCCTTCTTTATTTTATAGGGAGTTACATGTTTTATAAAGATTATTCACAATTTTTCACGATAAGCAAGCCCGATTAAAAGGAACTTCCCGATTTCTTATCCATTTTCAAGTGCACTCTATAATCTGTTTTAAGCCACCACTATTTTTCTAAAATCACTCATTTTATTATGTAAAAAAAAATCTTAGATCATTTCTAGTTTTATTAAAATATTTTTCCAAAATAACTCTTCTTTTCAAAGTAAAAAAAGAGTATTTCTCTCAAGAATTCATCGAAGATTTTATAAGAGTATTTTCATCTATTTTAACACCATTAATGATTCTTATGTTTAATTTGGATTAATATTTTATGATATCATCTACCATATTCTATTGAATGGTTTATGATTGGTTTGATTTTGGATGTGTTATCTTTATATCATTCACCATATTACTCTGAATGGTTAGTGATTATGTTTACTGATTGGGGAAGGTTATTTACATTTCATATGTTAGTTTCAATATGAATGTATATATTGATTATGTTTCACCCTTTTCATGTGAGTAATGCATTGGAATTAGTAAGCATTTTTTGGGGCCTACTATATCCCCTCGGTGCATCGGTAGGTCTTATGAGACAAATTAGTTTGGGTTTTTATCCGTTTATGTATGGTCTTGGTACAAGGTCTTTATGGTATGTTTATGATGTCCTGCATTATGCATTCCCTCATTATGAATCTAGTAATTGATATTCCATGTGATTATTTGAATAGTATAATATCCATGGTTTTGTTTTATTATTTAATTATTTAATCATCTTTTATTCCTGTCATATTATGCTCAAGATTATGTTTTAATGACATGTGTGCTTTTAGTTATACATCATGCCTTATTATTTATGCTTCTGCTATCTTACTTACCCTTATTGAGCATTTGAGCTCACACATTTCTTATGTTTTATTTTTCCCCAGGATGCGAAGATGTATATTTTGAATGACATGCAGGGATAATCTAGGAGTTATGGGAGTTACTAATGGATATGTTATATTGTTTTTCCTTTCAAAGTTATAGTGTAAAACTTATGTTTGTATCTAGTCTTCCAAAACTACTAAACTATTCAGTCCTTTGGAATACGAATTACTTATTTATTATTCTAGTGTAATTAACTAAGGATCTTGATCTAGGAAACTAGGGTCGGGGTCTCTACATGCACCTCAATCTAATGGATAGTGTGACTTGTATGACTCCAAGTTTTTATGTTTATTTAAAATAGATATTTTAGTAGAAAAGAAAATTCGCATACTCAAAACTGAGAAAATGCATTCAGATTGTTTTGATACTTTAAGAAAATGATCCATTCGTCATTTGTGATATGTAGGAATCAAACTCCTCTCAATCTGATACATGGTGTGCCCGGTATGAATCAAAGTGTCTGTTATGAGTTTATAATTGACATTTTAGTTCAAAACGTGTGTCACTCATTGGAAACCAAGAAAACATGCTCATATTGTCTTGATAATTTAGTGAAATGATTCGTAAGTCATTTTTTATGTTTAGGAATTAGTCTTACGTTAAACTGACACACGATGTGACCGATATGAATCAAAGTATGTGTTTTTGGTTTAAAATGACATTTTAGTAAAACACAAAACTGACATACTCAAAACTGAGAAAATGCATCCGGATTGTTTTGATAATCTATTAAAATGATCCATAACCCATTTGTGATGTGTAGGAATCAGTTTCACCTCAATCCAGAGAAAGCTGTGATCGGTATGACTTCAAGTGTGTCTTTTTATTTAAAATTGACATTTTAGTAAAAAAGACAAGTGACATACTCAAAACAAAGAATACACATTAGAATTATTTCAATACATTAGTAAAATGATCCATAATTTATTTTTGACATGTATGAATCATCATCACCTCAATCCAACACATGGTGTGTTCGGTATGACTCAAAATGTGTGTTTCTAGTTTAAAATTGACATTTTATGTAATGTCTCGAATTTTTTGTTTATTATTTTTAAATATTATATGGAATTATTATAAGACCAAGATTTATGAAGGCATGCGATTCCGAGGTCCGGAGTGCCCAAAATAAATTTTTGAAATAAATTAAACTTTTAAATAATGCGCGTGAGCGGTTTTCTTGAAAAAGTGGAATAACTTTTAAACAGGTGCCTGAATCAAAAATATGATGGCACTATTGCATTCAAAGTAGAAACTTTACCCTAGGTGAGTCCTAACATTGACTGGTGTGGCTTAGCAGCAAAGTTAGATTTTGGACATTTTAAAAGGAAATAAAATAAATTAATAATTTATTTTTATTTTAAACGTTTTCATGACGCAGTGACACGTTAATTGGTTTAAAATAACCAGGAGCTCATGGTTAGGCTCATAACCCTATAAACCTTCCTTGGATGCTCTGTATCTTTGGAGAGGATCCATCCTTAGAGAATTCCCGGAAAATGACAACGAACGACAACGCATGGATCATTGCGCAGCGAGATCGAATCACGATTGATGACGGTTATCCCTCTTTATTGATGATTGGGGTAGGGGTTGTTAATTCAATTCTTTTTTCCTCATTCTTGGATTCAAACGTCAAACGCGGATCAAACCACAAACAGGTTGACCCGCGAATCATTTTTTTCTTACAGGAGGGCCTTTATCAGGTTTATTTTGGGGAATTGATCCATGTTTGATTTGATTTATTTTTATTTACTCCATTTTATCCTTTTAACGGGAAAAGATCAACATCGTGATGAACAGTGGTGGAGTCTCATTACTCAATTCATTATTTGGATTTCTTCTATCCTTTTTGACCATGTGTTCTTCACGTTCTTCGCAAGGTTATGAATAATGGATCATTGTGCATCTGTTTCACAATGCAACAATTCCAAATTGAAGATCCGACATTGTGACAACCCAGCGGAGGTGCGACGATGATGGCAGATGATGAATCGACACAGATCAGAATAAATCTTACCCTAACTGTTCTTCACATGGATGATCAAAATGCATTTTTGGAGCCAATCGGATGCCCAAAACTTACTGAAACGGCATTGTCACGGCGGGGAAACCTCAAATATTGAGTTTCAGGGTGATCGGATGGTCGGATTGGCGGAATGAAGGTCACCGAAGGCACATGGAGGAAGAACCACGATTCTGGAAAATCTTGAAGAACGCCGCATGTTCTCTAAAGAACACGACGTGTGGGGTCGGCTCTGTGGCGGCTAAGGTTTCGTGATGCAGGAAGTGATGACACGGCATGTGACAACTGTCACACGGTATGTGGGTCCTTACATGGGACTCAGCATGTATCATGGATGGTACACGGACACGGGGTGGAGTACACGACATGTACTCCACCACACAGCCATACCAGGCTAGTTACGCGGGTTACCCTATGTACTAGTACACGGGTTGGCATACACAGGTCAAAGCCATGTACGGGCACATGGCCAGCATACACGAAGTGGACCCTAGATAACCGGACACGGCGTGTGATTGTAACCACACATCGTGTATACACTTTCTACACAACATGTCTTCTAACTCGGGTCATTGCATATGGGTAGTACCCGAAGTCAAGGGACACAACATGTGACCATTCTACACACTATCTAATTTCTTGTACATTGATTGATCTCCTTTTCCACCGTTCCTTGGACAAGTTTTGTTTGGGTTAGTGCCCACTTTTCTCGTTCCCATTATGGTTAGGTATTATTTCCAACCACAGGAGTATGATCCCTTCATCAGAACTTTCTGGGTAGAGTCAAAATCCCTCCGAGAGGCCCAGAGTGAGATCCTTTACCCATTCTTGACCCTAGGTAGAGTCAGGTATCAATGTGACCAATCTTACAGGACGTCGATCGTCTACTTAGTAGGTGAATCTGGATGATTCTTGGTATACGCCAAGGCCTTGGTAGTGATCCTCATCCATGTATCATAATCTTTCCCCACTCAGGAGTGAGTTCTCCCGGAATGAGTGTATATATTCTCTCTTCCGATCTATCAGTGCGTTTATCTCTCTCATGACACTTCCCGATGAACATACTTCTCAAACGGACATCATCAGAGCTATTAGACTCGTGGAGTGAGTTCTCCCAGACGAGTGCTTCAGGGAATCTTCAAACTAAATACCTAGCATATGCAGTCATTGTGAATTACCTCTATACTATGAGTCTGGGTTTCAAGTATATCTAGATATGTTTCTCTTGTTATATGTTTTTTAGACATATACTATGTAGAGCTGACTGTACTTTTTACTTTGTGTATTTCTTTGTGGATTTTGGGGTCCTCTAATGAGTATTGTTATACTTACCCCTACACAGGTTTTGCCTTCATGTGTCGTGTCTTGTGCAGACGAGTGGCCTTTTGACGGAGTCTAGGGTGGACCATGACTAGACCAAGCTTTGTGATCTTCCTTATAGGATGAGGTGTTCCTACGTCTACGAACAGTAGTTCTAGTACCTATTTCTTACTTACATGTTGGAATTTGTAGTTTGCAGACTCTTTCTTTTGGTGGGCTTGTATTATGGCCCAGTTTACTTTACACACTTTACTTTCCATTGTACTATATTGGTTGGGTTTAGTTTTATACATTCATTTTGTTCCTTAGTGTTTTTTTACATTTTAATGTTTATGGTCTTGGAGATGTATGTGTGTGTACAGGTACTTAGGAAATGTCTCCCATGTTAGTGATATACCTACTCAATGCTAGTCACTATCCCCTAGACTATTGGAGGCGAGCTTGGGGAGTCACGGCATGGGCCCCATTGGGACGGGTCATGACAGAGTGGTATCATATGTGGTCGGTTCTACCTTAGGACCAAGAGTCTGTGAGATTGGTTTGGGGAAACAATATTAAGTGTTTCGAGCTCGAATTTCAGACCAGGGACTCCAGTATTGGTGTGGGAGGCTAACATACCCATACACTAGGACTCTGATAACCTGCTTTTCGCCTCAGTGTGTGAGAACACTAGTTGCAGGGAAACAAAATAATGGTACATGCATCATATATGAATGGGTTGTGCTTTCTATGTCCTTTTGTGTCAGCTATCCATATATACTCTTTGACCATAGTATATCTTATTTTCTTATAGGATGCCTCTACGACGCATACCCGCTAGGATTCAGTAAATCGATCATGAGGATGACCCCCTCAGTGATGAAGATTCGATTTAGGGACCAGTTCCCCAGGCATTACCTCCAAGTGGTGCACCTTTTATACCACCAGTGGAGCATCACATGGTGCCTACAGTACCAACAGACGAGGAACACAGGCTGAGCATGCTCCATGAGTTTCAGAGATAGATACCCCTTAGGTTCTGAGGTGAGCTTGACCCTCAGGCGGCTGAGGACTGGCTTGAGGCGGTGACCGGAGTTTTCCATCTAGTGAGGACACTAGTAGACCAGATTGTGATCCTATGAGTGAGCCTTCTTCAGGTTTCAATGGTAAGATGGTGGGTTTTAACCATGCAGACTCGCAATGAGAAGACTCTTTCGTGGACAGAGTTCGAGCTACTCTTTAGGGAGGAGTTCTCTCCGGTTACACTGAGAGAAGTGTGTATCCAGGAGCTTCTTCAGCTCCATTAGGGCAATTTAACGGTGGATGACTATTCATCAAGGTTTACCAACCTCACCAGATACTCGATGGATATAGTCAAGGATCAGTACTTTAGAGCTCAGACCTTCGAGTGAGGTCTATAATGGGACATCCAATCTAGTGTTGTGCCTCTATGCATTTCGACTTATGCAGGATTTCTCGAGTGAGCTTTGGTGGTCAAGAGATTCTTGGATGAGCAGAGATAACTAGTGGAAGTCAGCAGCAGGCAGAAAGGTACAGAGACCTCAGCAGCAAGGAATCGACGTCAGGTATAGGGATTGAGATGTGGGAGACATCATAGGAGGACCCAAGATAGGGGATATGTGGTCCAGGGATCTCGGGTTGGATCTAGCCAGCCTAAGGAGAGGTGATGTTACTCGTGTGACGGAAGGGGAAATCTCGCTAAATATTTCCTAACCTATCAAACTGCAGATAGGGAGGTGATGGATGGACCACCGAGGTAGAGACAGAGAGTGGATCAGGCAGACCTGCTAGGCGGTAGATGTGGCAGAGGAGTAGGGAGAGCTGTAGGAGGTGGAAGATGCTTTGACCTACTTCCACCACCACCCCCAGGAGTTCCCCACCAGGCTCAGGGAGCTGGGGGACAGGGGGAATGGGCAGCTACATGTGGTTGATGCATACGGCCCAAGTATTCCAGGGATGATCTGAGGTATGATCTATGTCTTTTCTACCTTAGTTTTTGTACTTATAGACATAGGTTCTAGTCATTCTTTCCTCACCACATGTCTTATACAAAATCTTGAGATTTTGGTGGAGTTTTTGACTCGACCCTTATACTTGGAGACACCTATGGGAGGAGACTCGATGATCACACATCTTTTCTGACAATGTGATATTACCCTTGGAGGTGAGAGTTTTTGTTGGAACCTCTTGGTGGCAGTGCTGAGGCCTTACGACGCCATTCTCGATATGGATTGATTATTTTCAGTCCATGCCTAGATTGACTACTTTAGGCAAAGAGTGTGGTGTGTCTGCAGCGATGGAATGAGGTTTTCCTTTGTTAGTGAAAATAAAACCCAGGAAGCACAAAATGGGTTCATGGTTAGGAGGGTGTCATCGATCACTCATGATTTGGTCGGCCTTACCCTCGAGGCAGCAGATGTTATGAGATTCCAGTTCCCAGCAGTAATGGCGGCGTATGAGGACGTCTTTCCAGAAGATATTCCAGGATTACCTCCCCATTGGTAGATCGACTTCTGCTTCGACTTACACTCATGGTACGGCACCGATATCGTCACTGGCATATCGGATGGCTCCCGTAGAGCTTCGTGGGCTAAGGGTGCAGTTGGAGGATTTGCAGAGGAAGGGATTTGTAAGACCTAGTTTTACACCCTGGGCGGCCCTAGTTTTGTTTACCAAGAAGGCAGATAGGATTTTGAGGTTTTGTGCAGATTACCGATTCCTAAACCAGGTAACGGTGAAGAACAAGTATCCACTGCCAATGATCGACGACCTCTTCAATCAGATAAGAGGGGAACGGTGGTTCTCAAAGGTTGGCCTTCGATCGGGTTACCACCAGTTATGAGTACAAGATGAGGATATACCGAAGACATCTTTTAGATGCCACTACGATCACTACAATTACTTGGTGATGCCTTTAGGCATGACGAACGCCCTTTTAGTGTTCATGAGACTTATGAATAGGATCTTCTATCCGTACTTAGACCGGTTTGTAGTGGTCTTCATCGACGACATCCTTGTGTACTCGGTGTCATAGGAGGAGCATGAAAGACACCTGCGGATGGTTCTAGACATACTCTGAGAGAACCAACTTTATGGGAATTTCTCAAAGTGCCAATTCTGGATACATAAGGTCCACTTTCTGGGACATGTTATCTCATCAGATGGAGTAGCAGTGGACCCAGCCAAGGTCGAGGCAGTGTTAGTATAGGATCCACCTCAGAGTGTGACAAAGGTGTGAAGCTTCCTTGGGTTGGCAGGATACTACCAGAGATTTATCCCTAATTTCTCTCGAATATCAGCACTGATGACAACCTTGACCTGAAAGGGTATGCCTTTCGTATAGATGGAGAAGTGCCAGCAGGATTTCCAGCAGTTGAGGTAAAGTTTGACAAGCGCACTGATCTTGAGATTTCCATAAGAGGGTGTCAAGTAGGTAGTTCTCTACGATGCATCAGGGACTGGGCTTGGATGTGTCCTGATATAGAGATAGGCAGTGATTGCTTATGGTTTGCGCTAGCTAAGGCCGCATGAGTAGAACTATGCGACCCGTGATATTGAGTTGGAAGTGGTAGTCTTCATGTTAAAGATGTGGCGACACTACCTGATGGGAGAACGGTTTATCGTCTAATCTGACCACAAGATCCTCAAGTACATATTCTTGTAGAAGGATCTGAATCTGAGGTAGAGGTGATGATTGGAGTTCCACCAGAATTATGACTTTGAGATCGTTTATACTCCTAGGAAGGGGAACGTTGTGGTAGATTCTCTCAGGAGAAGATCGAGTTCAAAGCTGTTGAGTGAGGCATCAGATCAGTTGACCTTGCTATAGTTATCCTTCGTGAATGGAGATGATGCATCTTATCTACAGTTGATGGTTGTCACCCCTCCACTCTTGTGGCGAGTCAGGGAGGCACAACTAGCTGTGAGACTTTACATGCTCAGTTATCCACAGGACATGCTCTTGATGAATATTCGCAAGGTGGGGAGCACATAGTTCTTTTCAGAGGATGCATGGTTGTGCCAGTGTCATTGAAGGAGAAGGTTATGAGAGAGTTTCATACATCCCCCTTGGAGGTACATTCTCGAGTGGAAAAAAATGTACCAGGACCTCTGATGTCAGTTTTGGTGGATAGGTATGAAGAAGGCAGTAGCAGAGTTCATTTTTCGATGTCTTACGTGCCAGTAGGTAAAGACTGAGCACCAGGTGCCAGTGGGGTTATCTCACCCCCTGGAAGTACTGGAATGGAAGTGGGATGGAATATCAATGGATTTCGTGATGGGCTTACCAAGAATATCCAGGGGACACGATTCCATCTAGGTGATCATTGACCGACTCACCAAGTCGACCCACTTCCAAGATATCAGGGAGCAGAGTTCAGTAGAGAGCTTGGGATGACTCTACGTGCAGAAGATAGTTCGGCTTCACGGTGTCCTTTCAAAAATAGTCTCATATCGTGATTCTCATTTCACATCATGGTTATGGAAGGGATTATAGGAGGCATTTTAGACTTAGCTACGTTTGAGCACAGTGTTTCATCCCCAAACAGATGGTCAAATTGAAAGAACCATTCAGGTTCTGGAGGATATGTTGTGGGCTTGTATCTTGGACTTTGGTCGCAGTTAGGAGAACCACCTACCACTGGTGGAGTTTGCGTACAACAACAGGTACCACTCCACCATCAGTATGACACCGTTTGAGGCTTTATATGGGTGACCCTTCTGGTCACCACTTTATTGGACCGACCTTGGAGAGTCAACACTCATGGATCCAGAGTTGGTGCGAACTACCACTAAGAAGGTGCAAATCATCCAGGAGCGGATAAAGACTGCATAGAGTTGGCAGAAGTCTTATGCTGACAGACGGTGGATACCTCTAGAGTTTGAAAAGGGAGACCATGTCTTCATTCGGGTCTCACCTCAACCAGGGTTGCAAAGATTTGTTCAGGGCGGCAAGTTCTCTCTAAGGTTCATCGGCCCTTTTCAGATACTATGCAGAGTTCAAAAGGTGGCGTACCGCCTAGCTTTACTGTCATAGTTCCACCGGATATATGATGTCTTCCACATGTCGCAGTTGAGAAGGTACGTGCATGACTCATCGCACATCATCGACTGGGGAGAGATAGACATCGAGGATGGAGAGACCTTTGCAGATTACCTAGTGGAGATCGAGGATCGACATGATAGGATCCTTCGTGGGAGAGTGATTCCTTTGGTGCATGTCCGGTGGCAGCATGGGAACCTTCAGGAGAGCACGTGGGAGCGGGAGGCTCAGATTCGTGCGCAGTACCCACATCTGTTTGAGTAGCATTTTCTTTTGGCTTTTCGGGGATGTAAAAGCTCTAAGGTGGGGAGAATATAATGTCTCGGATTTTCCGTGTATTATTTTTAAATATTATATGAAATTATTTCGAGACTAGACTTTGTGGAAGCGTGTGATTCTGACGTCCGGAGTACTCAGAATAAATGTTTGAAATAAATTAAACTTTTAAATAGTGTGCGCGAGCGATTTTCTTGAAAAAGTGAAATAAATTTTAAACGGGTACCCGAATCAGAAATTTGAGGGCACCGTTGCGTTCTGAGTAGCAAGTTTACCTTAGGCGAGACCTAACATCCACCAACGCGGGTCGGCAGCAAAAGTTAGTTTTTGGATGTTTTAGGAAATAAAATAAATTAATAATTTATTTTTATTTTAAACATTTTCATGACGCAGTGACGCGTTAATTGGTTTTAAATAACCAGGAGCCCAGGGTTAGGCTCATAACCCTATAAACTTTCCTTGGAAGCTCTAGAGCTTTGGACAGGAGCCATCCTTGAAGAATTTCTGGCGAATGACAACGTGTGGATCGTTACGCAATGAGATCGAATCCCGACCGACGACCGCTCTACCTCTTCGTTGATGGTCGAGGTAGGGGTTGTTATTTCAATTCTTTCTTCCTTGTTCTTGGATTCAAATGACGAACATGGATCAACCCACGAACAGGTTGACCCGCGGATCATTCGTTCTTGCGGGGAGGGCCTTTTATCGGGTTTATTTTGGGGAATTGATCCATATTTGATTTGATTTATTTTGATTTTATCTGCTTGATCCTTATAACGGGAGCAGATCAACGTCGTGATGAGCAATGACGGTGGTTCATTCCTCAATTCGTTATTTGGATTTCTTCTCCCATTTTTGACTCTGCGTTCTTCGTGTTCTTCATGGGATTATGAACAACAAATCGTTACACGTCCGTTTTGCAACGCAGTGATCCCAAATTGAAAATCCGACATCGTGACGACCCAACGAAAGTGCGATGACGATGGCGGATGACGAATCGACACGGATCAGAAGAAATCGTTCTTTGTCCGTTCTTCGCACGGATGATCGAAACGCATTTTTTGAGCTGATCGGACACCTTAAACTTACCGAGTCAGCATTGCCATGGCGGGGTGACCTCGAATCTTGAGTTTCATGGCAATCGGACGACCGGATCGATGGACCGAAGGTCACCAGAGGCATGTGGAGGAAGAACTGCGATTTTGGAAAATCGTGAAGAACACAGCGTGTTCTATAAAGAACACGGTGTGTGGGGTCGGCTTTGTGGCGGCTAGGGTTTCGCGATGCAGGAAGCGATGACATGGCATATGAAAAATGTCACACGGCGTGTGGGTCCTTACGCGGGACTCGACGTGTATCTCAGATGGTACATAGACACAGGGTGGAGTACACGGCATGTACTCCACTACACGGCCAGACCAGGTCGGTTACGTGGATTACCCCGTGTACCGGTACACGGGTTGGCATATACGGGTCAAAGTTGCGTACGGTCACATGGCTAGCATACACGGAGCGGACCCCAGATAATCAGACATGACGTGTGACCATAACCACACGTCGTGTATGCACTTTCTATAGGACATGTCTTCTGACTCAGGTCATTGCACACGGGCAGTACCCGAAGTCAAGGGACATGACGTGTGACCTTTCTACATGTCATGTACTTTCTTGTACATGGCTTGATCTTCTTGTCCACTGTTCCTTGGACAAGTTTTGTTGGGGTTAGTGTCTCATTTGCTTGTTCCCCTGAAGTTCAGGTATAGTTTCCATCCACATAAGTATGATCCCTTCAGGAGGACTTTCTGGATAGAGTCAGAAACCCTCCGAGAGGCCTGGAACGAGATCCTCTACCATTCTGACCCTAGGTAGAGTTAGGTATCGACGTGACCAATCCTACAGGACGTTGATCCTCTACTTAGCAGGTGAATCCAGATGAGTCGTGGTATACACCAAGGCCCTGGAAATGATCATCATTTGTGCATCGTGATCTTTCCCCACTCAGTAGTGAGTTCTTCTGGAATGAGTGTATCTATTCTCTCTTCAGATTTATCAGTGTGTCTATCTCTCTCGTGACACTTCCCGACGAACATACTTCTCGAACGAACGTCATCAGAGCTATCAGACTCATGGAGTGAGTTCTCCCGAATGAGTGCTTCATAGATTCTTCGAACTAAATCCCTATTGTATGCAGTCATTGTGAATTACCACTAGACTACGAGTCTGGGTTTCAAGTATATCCAGATATGTTTCTCTTATTATATATTCTGTAGACATATGATGTGTAGAGCTGATTGTACATTTACTTTGTGTATTGCTTTGTGGTTTTTAGGGTCCTCTACTAAGTATTGTTATACTCACCCCTACACGGGCTTTGCCTGCGCGTGTCATGTCTTGTGAAGACGAGCGGCCTTTTGACGGAGTCTAGGGCGGACCAAGACCAGACCGAGCTTTGTGAGCTTCCTTATAGGCTGAGGCGTTCCTATAACTACGAACAACAGTCCGAGTACCTATTTCTTGCTTGGATGTTGGACTTTGTAGTTTGCAAACTCTTTCTTTTGGTGGGCTTGTATTCTGGTCCAGTTTACTTTATGCACTTTACTTTTCGTTGTACTATGTTGCTTGGGTTTAGTTGTATACATGTATTTTGTTCCTTAGTGTTTTTTTACATTTCAGTGTTTGTGCGCTTGGAGATGTGTGTGTGTGTACATGTACTTAGAAAATGTCTCCAATGTTAGTGATGTGCATACTCGGTGTTAGTCACCAGCCCCTGGCCTATTGGAGGTGGGCTTTGAGAGTCGCAGCACGGGCCCCACTGGGACGGGTCGTGACATAATAGTTAAAAACACACGTCCCGTACTCAAAATTGACCAAACACATTCAAATTATTTTAATACTTTAGTACAACGATCCATAAGTCATTTTTGATGTGTAGAAATTAGATGCACCTCAATCTGATACGCGATGTGCCCAGTATGACTCAAATGTCCGTTATCAGTTAAAAGTTTTAGTTCGAAACATGACTGAAAATCGAGCAAATGCACTCAAATTGCCTTGATAATTTAGGACAACAATTCATATGTCATTTTTGATATGTATGAATCAGTCTCACATCAAACTGACACACGATGTGACCGATATGACTCAAAGTGTGTGTTTTTAGTTTAAAATGACATTTGAGTACAAAACACAACTGACATACTCAAAAACCATAAAAACTCATTTAGATTGCTTTGATACTTTAGGAAAATGATCCATAAGTCATTTATGGCATGTAGAAATTAGCCACACCTCAATCCAATGCACGGTGTGACAGATATGACTCCAAGTTTTTATTTAAAATTGACATTTTAATAAAAAAGACAAGTGGCATACTCAAAACGAAGCAAACACATTCAGATTGTTTTGACACTTTAAAACAATGACCCATGAGTTATTTGTGACGTGTGGGAATTAATCGCACCTCAATCTGATGCACGGTGTGTCTGGTATGACTCAAAATGCGTGTTTTCAATTTAAAATTGACATTTTAGTTAAAAACACACACTGCATACTCAAAACCGATCAAACACATTCAGATTGTTTTTAGACTTTAGGACAATGATCCATGAGTCATTTTTGATATGTAGGAATCAACCGCAACTCAATATGATACACGGTGTGTCTGGTATGACTCGAAATGTATATTATTAGTTTAAAATTGATAATTTAGTTCCAAACGTGTGTCACTCACTAAAAACCGAGCAAAAACACTCAGATTGTCTTGATAATTTAGAATAATGATTCATAAGTCATTTGTGATGTGTAGAAATCAGTCTCACGTCAAACCAACACACGATGTGACTGGTATGACTCAAAACGCGTGTTTTCAGTTTAAAATGACATTTTAGTAAAAAAACATAACTAACATACTCAAAATTGAGTAAACGCATTCAGATTGTTTTGATACTTTAGGAAAACAATCCATAAGTCATTTGTGACGCGTAGGAATCAACTGCATCTCAATCTGATGCACTGTGTGATCAGTATGACTCCAAGTATGCTTTTTTATTTTAAACTGACATTTTAGTAAAAAAAGACATGTAACATACTCAAAACTTAGTAAATGTATTCAGATTGTTTTGATATTTTAGGACAACGATCCATAGGTCATTTGTGACGTGTAGAAATCAGTCTCACCTCAATTTGACGCATGATGTGATCGGTATGACTCAAATTGTCCATTATCAATCTAAAATTGACATTTTAGTTCAAAATGTGTGTCACTCACTAAAAACTAAACGCACTCGGATTGTCTTGATAATTTAAAACAACTATTCATAAGTCATTTGTGTCATGTATGAATCAGTCTCACCTCAAACCAACACAAGATATTACCAGTATAACTCAAAGTGTGTGTTTTCAATTTAAAATGACATTTTAGTAAAAAAGACGAGTGACGTACTCAAAACTGAGCAAACACATTCATATAATTTTGATACTTTAGAAAAACGATTCATAAGTTATTTGTGACGTGTTTGAATTAGTCGCGGCTCAATCCGACGCATGGTGTGACCGGTAATACACAAAGTGTCCGTTATCGGTTTAAAATTGACATTTTATTAATGATTGTTTCATATTTATGTTTAATTTATTTTTTATAATATTACTAACATAAGAATTGTTTTCTTATACAAGTGGATTCTTTTGCTAGTGTTGGAAACTGATACCATGATCAAACTTTTTGAGAGGGTCTTGGGTGCCAAAGACCATGAAATCATTGATGTTTTTTAATATTTGTGATAAATCATACTTGCTAATGTAATTGTACAAAACAATGTTTGAAATGTGCATAATATAGTGTTTTTTTTGTATTTATAATGTAGTTTTTATTTCAATTAAATTATTAATTTGTCATATCATGTATTTGATGTCGTTGTATGTATTTGGTGTTTGTATTTGTTGGTACAGTGAGTTGTAGTTTTAACATCACAATGCAACAACAAGACTTTTATAATCATTTTTTTAGTGATGATAAAGGTATCTATTTATCATCATTTTTCTAACGGTGCGCTAATAAAAATAGACCTCTTTTAATGAAGTTTAGATCAACACCGATTTTTTAGCGTTTTTGATTGTTTTTTCTAGGTGTGTTAAAAGGTTTTCCTCTGGCGGTGGAATCAAAGTTGGGGTGATGTGGACGGTTTTCATTATAGGCTAAGGGCGTCAATTAAAATATATATAAAATTATTTGTTCTAATTATTGATGAGAGTTTTTCATTGTTGAATTGTAAAATTTATGAAAATAGTTCTAATTCAGAACCTGGGAGACCGAACCGTTAATATAAATGAGCTGATGGACCGGAAGGGTTCCTCCCGAAAAAGCGGAAGAAAGCAGCCGGCTACATCTGTGATCGACGGTGAGAAATAAAAATTTGCCACGTGTCACATATCCGACATCGCAAATGTACTATTCATTTGGAATCTTAAATTTTCCTTTAAGAAAATGCCGGTAATGCTTTTGTTCTTTCCACGTTGCACCTCCTTTATTTTTTTTGTTAAAAAAAAAAGACAGAGCGGCAAAAGGAGGGGATGTTATGGATCCGAGAAAAAGTACTGTCAATTGCTTTTTGTTTTCTAACATTTTTAAATATGAAAATCTATTTTGTGAGCATAAAATAAACCGGTGAGAATAATTAAATCATTACAAATATATCAAATTATGTTTCATTACAAAAGTGATTAATAAACTAGTAGGATTATGATAGTAGTGTTTCGGTATTCCAAAACTAAAACACAATTAAATTAATTATTATTATTATTATTATTATTATTATTATTATTATTATTATTATTATATATTATTAAATAACACGAATATGATAAAATAAATAAATTTGTTTTAATTTTATCACATATTTGATTTATAAGTGAATTTTAAACCAAAATTCAATTAAATTAATTATTATCAATTCATTAACTATATAATTTTAAAGAAATATAAAATTATAAAATATACTTATTTAATTTAACATCCATGCGTTTTAATTTTATAAATGTATTTTAAAATTATAAACACGTGTTTAAATGATTTAGGGTAGTTAAACGGGTATTTTGAGATGTAATTGGGTAGGGTTAGGGTAATTCATTTAAAAAAAAATTGATTAGAAACAAGTTTTGGTTTTAAAAAATTAAATAGATTATGGTTCGTGTATCCCAAATTTCACGGGTTCGTGTATCGTCGCCCGCAACAATATTCGCTTGTTCTCTCTCTAAATGCTTGAGAGGAGGGGGGGGGGAGAATTTCTTTCTTGGATTTGAGAGAAATGTAGATAATGTCTCGTTATCGTAGGTGAAAAATGACATATTTTAGACTTCATACATAGATTAGAATTGAAATAACTTTTTATTTAATCAAGAACATTAGGTCATGGGACAAGCACCCAAACCCTTGTTGAATTAAAAAAAAAAGAATTCATAAGAGTCTGACAATATGAGTTTTACAAGCATCTCTAATCAAAATATCTACAAGCTCTTCTGACCGACCATCAAACTATCTAAACGCCTTACTTGAAACTCCCTTATTAGCTAAACTATCAACAAAGATATTACCTTCATGGTATGCATGTGTCACCACCATGCTGATAGAGGAGACGTAATCCAAGCGACAACCCATTTAGAGGCGAGCCTCCAAGTTAGATGGGACTGTATGATTGAGATTAAATGAAAGTATGGTAAGAGTACTACAAAAGGGGACAAATTGTAGTTTAAAAACAATTACAAAATTTCATCCTCCTCAAGAGATAAAAGTATTGGAATTACGAAAATCCGATTGGTCAAAAGTAAGCATATTGGTATTATAAAAAATAGTTACACCCGCAATATGAAATCAAAGTAGTGAAGTTAATGTATCAGTATTTTAGATTACCGATTAGCTTTAACATGCACAATGGAAATAGAAACAAAACTGTATTACAATAAACTGAAGTATAAAATACAGTTTAGATAACAACTAAACAGGGATATTCTAATCTCATTTTTAAAACAAAGCGAAATGTAGATCTGTAGAATCGATATGAGGTATGCTCGACTATAAACCTATCGAAAGGTATCCGCTTCTTAAAAAGTCAGAAGCCCGACTATGTCTTCTTAACCATGAAATCCCTCAATCAACCTGATCGATATTTCCCCATTACTACAACTGGTAGCTCGATCTTCCCCGCTACTTAACTGGTAGCTCAGTTTACCTCCACTACTTGACCGATAGCTCGGTGCTTCCACTACTACAACCGATAGCTCAATACTTCAGCTACTTAACCAGTAGCTTGGTTTTCCCGGTTACTTAACCTGTAGCTTGGTGAAACAACTACAACTGAAATACTAAGAGATTTACAAAACCTCACAATGGTAACTCTTAGTTGAAACACTCACTGAATGGAAGCGCTCAAGCAACAAGAGATTGTAAAACTTCAAGACAGTCATCAACTTTTAGAATGCTCAAAGTACAAAGTACTACGCATCATGTCTTCTGATCCATGAGGTGCAGCTCTATTTATAAGAATTTCTCCAATGGTCGGATTATGCAAATCTTGGGGTCAATAACAATGACATCGACAACAACTCATTGTTCATCCTCTAATGGAAGTGGCTTCTTTGCATATCTACCGATGGGTTGGTTTAGCACCACTACAATGCTTCTGATGAAAACCTTAGACATTCGGTATTACCAAATTCTTTTGGATTATCTAATTTTCACAAATTAGTTTCATCGATATTTCACTAAACCTTAAGTTTATCAGTATTTCATTTAATCGTTTTATATAACTAAAAAACATCAAAGATAGAGTAACAACATTAAGTTAGATCAACCACTTAAATGAAGTGTTTTGTGGTTTTTAAAACAAGTGAAGTTAAGTCAAAGACAAAACAATCTCTCGCTTTTTGAAAAACACAAACACTCTAAGAAAAATTAAAATATTCTAAAAATAATTCATGTACTACTCCCTTTTTTGCTTTCTCATTCTCTAGAATATTCCCCCCAGGTTAAACAATCTCCCCTTCTTAAGAAAATAATTTTTAGAAACATTTTCCCTTTCATGAAATACCTTTTTAATTTTTTTGAAACATTCCCCCTATGAAAATATTGAGAGATTTCTCCCCCTGTGAAAGATTTTAGGAAATAATTTTAATTTTTATAAACATCCCCCTTGTGGTTTTTGAAAAGAAATGAACAATTTTTTAAAAAAATTGAAAAAAGAGGATAATGTAATCGGTAATTCATACATTAGATTAAAAATAATAAAATCACACATTAGATGATATTTACATAAAGCAACCATCCAGGAATTCAAGTAAATAACAAAAAGAAATATGAAATATGAAATATGAACTATGAAAATCAAATTTATATTCATCAAAACTTTGTGGTAAAAAGTTTGATATTACAAGCAATCAAAATTTTAGAAGAAGAAATCAATCCTTATTGGATTTCTCAATCACGTGCTTCAACTTCTTTATATACTTTTGATGCTCTCACTACTGGAAATCAGATCTTTCCCAACACTTATATACACCCTTTCCCAACGGTTCTCCCAAACCGTTGGGAAAGACCCCCCCTTTCCCAACGGTTTGGGAGAACCGTTGGTAAAGGGGCCTCAAAACACCCCTTTCCCAACGGTTTTGGAGAACCGTTGGGAAAGACCCCCCCTTTCCCAACGTTGGGAAAGGGGCCTCAAAACACCCCTTTCCCAACGGTTTGGGAGAACCGTTGGGAAAGACCCCCCCTTTCCCAACGGTTTGGGAGAACCGTTGGGAAAACTCAGCCCAAAATCCAGCATCCGACCCTAGAATTATCACCTATCCCAACGGTTTTGAGAACCGTTGGGATAGATTCTTTGATTTCTTCCAGGTCTACTACCCGAGAACATTATATAAATATAAATTTTAAATAATTATGATAATACATATATATATTTATGAAGTTATGTTTATAAAAGTTATGTTAGGTTAGTGGTTAAGGCGTTTAATTATAAACGGGGGTTGTGGGATCAAATCCCACCCACCACATGTTTTTTTTGAAATACATATACCAACGATTTTATAACCGTTGGAATATATTTTCATATTACTTATACCAACGGTTTTGGGAAAACCGTTGGTATAGACCTATCCCAACGGCTTACTTCGCAACGGTTCTCCAAACCGTTGGTATAGGCTATACCAACGGTTTGGAGGCCTATACCAACGGTTCCAAACCGTTGGTATAGGTTAGTATTCTACTAGTGTCTGAAAGGTGACTCTCTTGGACTTTGAACTTATCTTCAAACTCAACTATCTTATCCAAAAAGATACTTTCCTGATAATTGAACTTCTAATATGTAATATTTTCTTTTAAAGAAAGGATTTTCTGACGTTGCCCTTTTATTTTCTGATTATGAAAATCTAAATTTTGACTTTCAAGAACAACAAGTTCTTTCAAATCTTTAACTGAAGATTAAATTTCTTCAAACTTTCTTTTTAAGTGTTTTAAAACATCATAAAGAACAAATGAGTTATCACAATGAACATCATAATTCTGATAGAGGGACATTGTGTTCTTTCCAATAATATCCACGTATTTTACTTGAGATATGAACTTCTTTGAAAACTTTTTTAAATTATGATCACAAAGATCCATTTCTATTCACACTTCCTTTAATTATTCTTTTTATTTTCTCTACTGAATCTATTAGCAGAATTTACACTTTAGGATTTTGAACACGCAACATCTAATTTTGAAGCACTCCCATTATTTCACTTAACTCAAGGATAAGATTGATGTTGTGGTTAATTATTTTCTACATAATCATAACATCATTTAACTTCTGGTCAAATGATTTGGCAGTTAAAGAGTCAGTTGATTCAAATGAATTTTCTTTCCTTTTCTACTCATGATCTTTGTAAAAAAATTATTGATTTATCTATTCTTTAACATTTTTTAGAGAAGAATCTTCCATCTCAATAGGATCATCATTTACCACATTCTTTTCATCTATTTTTTTCTCTCAGAACCAGACATAGAACTTGAACTTGAGCTCTAGTCATCTTCACGAATGGATTTAGAAATAGATTTCTTGGATGGAGAGGAAGTAAAAATAGTAGATGTATGAAAAGAGGATTCAAGGGGTGATAAATCCTCTACAACTACTCTTTTTGATTGAGTTTCATTTTTTCCTCTCACCTGATTTTTCTACTTCAAGAGATTTCATAAAATGATTTTTAGGTACAACTTCTGTAGGAGATTCAAAAGGTGGAACATCTGAACTTTGAATTTCAGGAGGAGGAACTTTAGATTGAGAACCTGCAAAAACTTTATATATAGGAACATTTGATCTATGGAATTCAGTAAGCTTTATGACTGGACTTCCATTCAACCTTGGTGGAGAAGATAGGGTTGGAAATTTCTTGGGCTCTTCTAAGGTAACACTTTTACATTTCCCTTCAAAGAAAAAATTTATCTTTAATGATACTTCATGAACCACATGCTCCTTGACCATGACAGTTGTAAGGACAGATCTCACAATTTGGGACTTCATTATTTTTAGCACATACTTTTTCTTTTTTCTTTTCTTCAACAAGCTTGTCCTCAACTTCAATTCTTAGGGATTTTCCTCTACTTTATCTAGGCTAAAGAAAGTTTTTCCAACATCTCTTTCTTCTTTCTTATTATTTTCTTCTTTAGTTTTTTAATTTATAAACCCACTATGGGTATCAATTAACCTTCTAATTCAATCATCTAAACTAAATTTATTTTTCAAAACTTTTTCTTCTTTAGCAGTTTTGAATTTCTTCTTCAGGGCTTCATCTAAAGCAGGAACTTCATATGATTTCTTCTTTTAAGAAACATAAGCTTCTTCTACTTCTGATTTTTGAATTGATATTAAAACAACTAAATACTTATCAATTGATATATTGTGTTTGAAGTCATAGATTAATATCATCCTTGAGATTGTTTCTGCATTGATCAATTTTTCCTTTTGTCTTTATAGATATGCTTCATTTTCATAATCCTCTTCTTTCAATAGCTTTACCAAAACCCGATTCAGCATTCTGCCATATATAAGAACTTTTATCTTTACTGGTCCATTCTTGATTGCTTCTATATAGGACTATACACACTTGGGAAAACCCATCTTTTAGAATTTTACTAAGCAGTCCAACTGATATACTTCCTGAATTTTGATAGTATCCCTATATCATTTTCTAGGTAGGAGGAATGATATAATCCATTGAAAAAGAATCCTCACTTTAGGATTTATATGACTTTTTTAATGAAATTTATCTTGAACAAAAAAAAGAATTTTTTGTGTGTCTGATTTGACAAGCTCACCATAAAATTCAAGAAGTTTATGAGATACAAAGAGACATTCTCCTCTACAAGGAACTTCTAGAAGTTCTATGAAATTATCCAATGTCATCGAAAAATTTCAAACAAAAAGAAAAAAGGGAACATTCTTCAAACTTTATTCTTCTAAATTTTTTATTGAACCATAAAATTCTATAACCATCAAAGGGTAGTACCATTTATGCTCGTCTGTAGTTGAAGCCAGCTTTCTCCAACATTGAAAGTCAAGAACTTACTTCAGCATAAACTAGTAATTTTCAAGTAACTCTGAATCAATAGGACTTTATCTTAGAATCTCTCTTGAAACTAGATTTTGAGAAGCCATGATTATAAACAGATGATGGAGAAACTCTTCAGAAGATGGACAAAGACTCTCTTGAGAAAATGCAAGAGCTCCACTGCCATTCTTTGAGAGTGCATCAAAAAATTATGGGATCCAATCCTTTATAATTGATTTTTTGAGAAGGAAAAACATCACTGTATATTATATTGATCCAATGACATAGATCAATCATCACTAAATTAACATGATGTTATAAAATACTTTAAGGATTTATTTATTTTTCTAAATTTTTGTTTTCTTTTCAAAATTTTAAAACTCAAGTATCTAAACAATAATTTAAACTTCAAAATTTTGAAATTTAAATTCAGATAAACAGTTGAATGAATAGAATTTAGAAATTCAGAAATGAAATACTGATAAAATATAATTATTTCAAAATGTAGATGAAAAATAAAATTTAGCAAGGCATGAAATAGAGATAAAAATGAAACTATGGTAAACAAACAATATTATGAAAATATGATATGGTTTAACTGTAATGTCTCAGATTTTCTATGTATTATTTTTAAATATTATATGGAATTATTTTGAGATCGGGCGTGAAGACGGAACATCATTCTGAGGCCCAGTGAGCCCGGAATGGTGGTTTGAACTTTTTTTAAGTTAAGTGAGTCGACACTTGTACACAGTTGTGGCAGTTTCCAAACGGATGCCCGGATTAAAAATCTGAGGGCACCGTTGTGTCCGGGATGACGACTTTACCTAAGAACGAGTCTAACCTCAACCGGCACGGGTCGAGGGAAAAAAGTTAATTTTTGAACGTTTTTAGTAAAATAAAATAAAATAAATTCACAATGTTTATTTTATTTTATTTTTAGAAATATATGCTACAGCGCAGCGACAAGGCAGCTATTTTAGTAATTAATGTCATGTCATAATGACTCAGAAATAGAAACGCTGACTCATTAATGTCACAGCGTACCGGAATGCCAAACACGTTTCCCTCTTTTAATGGGTTAATCGAATGTTGCTCGTTGACAAGGATTGAGAGGAACTCTGGAGAATCTGTGGAGCTTTGGAGCAAACTCTCAGCGACGAACGATGAAAAATCAAAGTTGAGAATCACTGTGCCAACGAGGTTGGAGGATCTCGACGACGATGGTAGCACGTCCCCTTTGTTAGTGATCGATCCCAGTTGAGGTAGGGGTTGTTATTTCATTCCTCTTTCCCCGTTTTTGAGTTTAAACGATGAACGCGGATCAACCACAAACAAGTTAATCCGTGGATTCGTACGTTCTTGCAGGAGGGTTTTATTGAGATGATTTTGGGGAATTAATCCATGTTGATTATTGTTATTTTATTTTTCTCTGGTTGATCCTACTAACGGGAGCAGATCAACGCCGTGACGAACGATGGTGGGGGTTCATTCCTCGATTTGTTTTATTGGATTTCTTCCCTTTCTCTTTTCTCCGTGCGTTCTTCGCGTTATTCACGGGGCAAGGAACAACGGATCATTGCGCATCTGTTTTGCAACGTAACGATCCCAAATTAAAGATTTGACACCACAACAACCTTGAAGAAGTGCGACGATGATAGCAGACGACGAATCAGATCGGATCGGGAAGGGACGTTCTTCGAGCGTTCTTCACACGGGAGGATCGTTACACGTTTTTGGAGCTGATCAGAGGTCTGAAAACAATGGAGGCGACTATGGGACGTCGGGGAAACCTAGAATCTGGAGTTTCGTGGTGATCAGACGACCGGATTGACGAGCGGGGAAGCACGGGAGGCGCGCCGGCGAAGAGCGTCATTTCTGGAAATTTCTAGAATACACGGCCTGTACTTCCAAAGAACAAACCTTGTAGTACTGGCGGCGACAGCTAGAGTTTCGGGGGTCAGAGAGGAATCACACGACGTGTGACCCTGGTCACACGTCATGTTGGACTTTCCCCGAAGCTCGGTGTGTATTTTGGGAAGTACACAGACACGGGATGGGCTACATGGCTTCAGAACACGGTGTGTACTCTCTGTGCAGCATGGCAGAGGCGGCTATGCGGGACTCGACATGTATTCAGGGGATACACATACATGGGGTGGAGTACATGACCGTGTACTCCATCACATGGCCAGGCGAGGCCAGTAACGCGGGTCACCCCATGTATTGATTACACGGGTTGAAGTACACGAGTTGAGGACCGTGTACGGGCACATGGCTAGCGTACACGGATCCGACCCCAGTCACTCGGACACAGTGTGTACACAGTACTACACGCTGTGTACTAAATTTTTTACAAGACCAAGCCTGATGACACGGGCCGTTGTACACGGGCAGTACCCGGGGTCAGACGACAGGACGTGTACTTTTTGGAAAATGGCATGGTCCTCTTGTCCACCGTATCTCGGACATGTTTTGTTCGGGTTAGTGCCCCTTCTTCTCGTTCCCCTGAAGGCCAGACATCATTTTCTTCTACAGGAGTATGATCCCTTCAGTAGGATTTTCTGTTATAGAGTCATGCATCCATCTGAGAGACCCGGATCGAGATCCTCTATCCATTCTTGACCCTAGGTAGAGTCAGGCATCGATGTGAACAACTCCACCGGGCATCGATCCTCTACCTAGCAGGTGACTTCCAGATGAGTCACGGTATCCTCCATGTCCCTGAAAGTGATCCTCATCTGTGTATCGTGATCTTTCCCACTCAAGAGTGTGTCTCCTGTAATGAGTGCATCTATCTATCGTAATCTTCTCACTCAGAAGTGTGTCTCCCGTAATGAGTGTAACTACCTCTCGTGACGTTTCCCGACGAACAGTACTTCTCGGACAGACGTCATCAGATCTATAAGACTCGTGGAGTGTGTTCTCCTGGAACGAGTTCTTCGTGGAAATCTTCGAGCTAAATCCCTATACGGGGGTATGCGGTTGTGTGACTTGTTTCTAGACCACGGGTCTGAGTTCTGGGTATATCTGGTTTGTCTTTCTCTTGCTATATGTTCTGTAGACATATATTGTGCATAGCTGAATGTACCTTTACTTCGTGTACTGATTTGTGGTTTTCGGGGTCCTCTACTGAGTATTGTTATACTCACCCCTGTACGGGCTTTGCCCACACGTCTCGTGTCTTGTGCAGATGAGCAGCCTTTTGACAGAGTCCAGGGCGGACCAGGACATGACCGACCTTTCTGATTTCCCTATAGGCCGAGGCGTTCCTACGACTATGAGTAGCAGTCCTAGTACCTTTTTGTGTTTACAGGTTGAACTTTGCAGTTTTCAGACTCTTGTTTTTGGTGGGCTTGTATTTCGGCCAGTTTTCTTTCAACACTTTACTTTCCGTTGCACTCTGTTGGTTAGGTTTAGTTGTATGCATGCATTTTGTTCCTTAGTGGTTTTTGCATTTCAGCACTTGTGGGTTTGGAGATGTGTGCGTGTGTACAGGTACTTAGGAAATGCCTCCCATGTTAGTAATATTCCTACTCGGTGCTAGTCACCAGCCCCTGGCCTATTGAAGGCGGGCTTGGGGAGTCACGGTGCGGGCCCCACTGGGACGGGTCGTGACTGAGTGGTATCAGAGTTGGTCGGTTCTACCTTAGGACCAAGAGTCTGTGAGATTGGTTTGGGGAAATGATGTTAAGTATTTCGAGTTCGGATTTCAGGACAGAGACTCTAGTGTTGGTGCGGCGACCGACGTATCCATACACTAGGACTCTGATAACCTACTTTTAGACTCGGTACATGAAAACACTAGTTGTGGGGAAGTAAAATAATGGTACATGCATCATATAGGAATGAGTTGTGTTTTCCATGTCCTTTGAGCCAACTATCCAAATATAATCATGCTACATCTTGTTTCTTTACAGGATGCCTCCATGACGCATACCCTCTAGGATTTAGCAGCGTGAGAACGCGGATGACCCCCTTAGTGAAGAGGCTTTGATACAGGGACCAGTTCCCCAGGCATTACCACAAGGTGGTGCACCCGCTATGCCACCACCAGTGGAGCACCTTGTGGTACCTGTAGTACCAACTGACAAGGGGTGCAAGCTTAGCGTGCTCCACGAGTTCCAAAGATAGAGACCCCTCAGGTTCCGAGGTGAGCCCGAAACTTAGGTGGCTTAGGACTAGGTTGAGGCAGTGACTGGAGTTTTCCATCTAGTAAGGATACCAGCAGAACAGGTGGTGATCCTAGGAGCGAGCCTTATTTAGGGTTCGGTAGGACGATGGTGGAGTCTGACCACACAGATTCACGATAAGGAGACTCTTTCATGGACGGAGTTCGAGCGAATCTTCAGGGAGGAGTTCTCTCCAGTTACGCTGAGAGATGTGCGCATCCAGGAGCTTCTTCAACTCCAGTAGGGCAGTTTGACAGTAACTGACTATTCATCGAGGTTCACCAACCTTTCCCGGTACTCGATGAATATGGTCAGGGATCAGTACTTTAGAGCTCGGACCTTCGAGCAAGGTCTACAATAATAAATCCGAGCTAGTGTCGTGCCTCTATGAATTTCGACTTATGTTGGAGTGCTCGAGCAGGCCTTGGTGATCGAGAACTTCTTGGTGGAGCAGAGACAGCCGACGACAGTCAGCAGCAGGCAGACAGGTGCGGAGACCCCGACAGCAGGGATCCGACGTCAAGCACATGGATCTAGATGTGGGAAACGTCATAGGAGGACCCAGGACAGAGGATCGATAGTCCAGGGCTCTTAGGATGGATCCAGACAGCCTAGGGAGAACCGATACTACACGTGCGATGGTAGGGGACATCTCACTAGAGATTGTTTGACTCATCGAGCTACTGACAGGGAAGCGGTGGATGGACCACCGAGGCAGATGTAGAGAGTGGAGCAGACAGACCCACCAGACGACGGACGTGGCAGAGGAGTAGGGAGAGCTGTGGGTGGTGGCAGATGCTTTGACTTACTTCCACCACCACCCCCAGGAGGTCCGCACCAGGCTCAGGGAGCTGGGGGACAGGGACGGGGATAGCTGCATGTGGTCGAGGTATACGACCCAGGGACTCCAGGGATGATTTGAGGTAGGATCTGTGTCTTTTCTACCTTAGCTGCCGTACTTATAGACACAGGTTCCAGTCATTCCTTCATAACCACATGTCTTGTGCGAAACCTTGAGATTCCGGTAGAACCGTTGACTCGATACTTAGGCTTGGAGACACCTATGGGAGGAGACTCAATGATCACACATCTTTACAGACAATGTGATCTTACCCTTGGAGGCGAGAGCTTCGGTTGGAACCTTTTGGTGGTAGCGTTGAGGCCTTACGACGTCATTCTCGGTATGGATTGGTTATCGTCGGTCCGTTTTAGGCGAAGAGTGCGGTGTGTCCACAGTGATGGGATGAGGGTTTCCTTTGTCGGGGAAAGGGAAAACCAAGCAGTAAAAAATGGGATTATGCTTAGGAGGGTGCAGCCAATCGCTCATGAGTTGGCTAGCCTTTCCCTCCGAACAGTGGATGTTGTGGGCTCCCAACTCCCAGCAATAGTGGCAGAGTACGAGGACATCTTTCCCGAAGATGTTCCAGGATTACCTCCCCACTGAGAAATCGACTTATTCATCGACTTACACCCCATGACGACATCGATTTCCTCATCAGGATATCAGATGGCTCCTGCAGAGCTTTTCAAGATGAGGGTGCAGTTGGAGGATTTGCAGAGCAAGGGTTTCGTGAGACCCATTGTTTCACCCTGGGAGGCCCCAGTCTTGTTTTCCAAGAAGGCAGACAGGAGTCTGAGGTTGTGCGTGGATTATCGGCACTTGAACCAGGTGACAATGAAGAATAAGTATCCACTGCCAAGAATTGATGACCTCTTCGATCAGCTAAGAGGGGCACAGTGGTTCTCGAATGTTGACCTTTGATCAGGATATCACCAGTTATGAGTACAGGATGAGGATATACCAAAGACAACTTTCAGATGCCGCTACAGTCACTATAAGTACTTGGTGATGCCTATCGGCATGACGAATGCCCCTACAGTGTTCATGGTACTAATGATCCGAATCTTCTAACCATACTTGGACCGGTTCGTAGTGGTCTTCATCGACGACATCCTTGTGTACTCGGCGTCAGAGGAGGAGCACGCGAGACACCTGCGGATGGTTCTAGACGTACTTCGGGAGAACCAGCTTTATAGGAAGATCTCAAAGTGCCAGTTCTGGATTCAGGAGGTCCACTTTCTGGGACATGTCATCTCAACAGATGAAGTAGCTGTAGACCCAGCCAAGGTGGAGGCTGTGCTAACATGGGAGCCACCTCAGAGCGTGACGGAGGTGCGGAGCTTCCTTGGGTTGGTAGGATATTACCGGAGATTCATTCCTTATTTCTCCTGGATAGAAGCACTGATGACAGCCTTGAACAGGAAGGGGCAACCCTTCGTGTGGATAGAGAAGTGCCAACAGACTTTCGAGTAGTTGAGATAGAGTTTGACGAGCGCCCCAGTTTTAAGATTGCCAGAAGAGGGTGTCGAGTATGTAGTTTTCTGCGATGCATCAGGGACCGGGCTTGGCTGTGTCCTGATGTATAGGTAGGCAGTGGTTGCTTATGGTTCACGCCAACTTAGACCACATGAGCAGAACTATGCAACTCATGATCTTGAGTTGGAAGCAGTAGTCATCGCATTGAAGATGTGGCGACACTACCTTATGGGCGAGCGATTTATCGTCTACTCTGACCACAAGAGACTCAAGTACATCTTCTCATAGAAGGATCTGAATCTAAGACAGAGGCATTGGCTAGATTTCCTCCAGGACTATTATTTCGAGATCATCCATACTCCGAGGAAGGGGAAAAAGGTGGAAGATGCTCTTAGCAGAAGGTAGAGCTCACAACTGTTGAGTGAGGATACAGAGCAGTTAGCCGCATTGTAGTTATCCTTCGTGGATGGAGAGGATACAACTTACCTACAGTGGATGGTCATCGCCCCTCTACTCTTACAGCGGGTTAGGGAGGCACAACTAGGAGATGTAGACTGTGTGGCTTTACATGCTCAGTTATCCACATGACATGCTCCTAATGGATATCCACAAGGTGGGGAGCACATACTTCTTTTCAGAGGATGCATTGTTGTACCAGTGGCGTTGTGGGGAGAGGTCCTAAAGGAGTTTCATAAATCCCCTTTGGAGGTACATCCTGGAGTGGAAAAGATGTACCAGGATCTCCGATGACAGTTATGGTGTTCAGGCATGAAGAAGGCAGTAGCAGAGTTTGTTTCTCGATGCCTTACATGCTAGCAGGTGAAGGCCGAGCACCAGGTTCCAGTGGGATTAGCTCACCCCCTGGAAGTTCCAGAGTGAAAGTGGGATGGAATATTGATGGAATTTGTGACAGGCTTACCATGGATGTCCAAGGGGCATGATTCCATCTGGGTGATTGTTGACTAACTCACCAAGTCGGTCCACTTCCTAGCTATCAGGGAGCAGAGTTCCGTAGAAAGATTGAGACGCCTCTACATGCAAGAGATAGTTCGGCTTCATGTCATCCCCTCGACAATAGTCTCAGACCGAGATTCCCATTTCACATCCCGATTGTGGAAGGGATTGTAGGAGGCTTTTAGGACTCAGCTACGCTTGAGCACGACGTTCCATCCCCAGACTGATGGTTAGACAGAGAGGACCATTCAGGTTCTGGAGGATATGTTGCGAGCCTGTATCTTGGACTTTGGTCGCAGTTGGGAGGACCACCTACCACTGGTGGAGTTTGCGTACAAAAATAGCAACCACTCCACCATTGGTATGGCACCATTCAAGGCCTTGTATGGGAGACCCTTCCGGTCACCGCTTTGCTGGACCGACCTCGGAGAGTCAGCACTCATGGGTCCAGAGTTGGTGTGATCTTCCACCGAGAAGGTGCATATCATCCGAGAGCAGATGAAGACTGTACATAGCTGACAGAAGTCTCATGCTGATAGACGACAAAGACCTATGGAGTTCGAAGAGGGAGACCACGTCTTTCTCCGGGTCTCACCACGACGAGGGTTACATAGATTTGGCCGGGGCGGCAAGCTATCTCCGAGGTTCATAGGACCTTTCCAGATACTATGTAGAGTTGGCGAGGTGGCGTACCTCCTAGCTCTACTGCCATATTTGCATCAGGTACATGATGTCTTCCATGTGTCGCAGCTGAGGAGGTACGTGCATGACCCATCGTATGTCATCGACTGGGGCGAGATGGACATCGAGGATGAAGTTACCTTTACTGAGTACCCAGTGGAGATCGAGGATCGGTGGTAGAGGATTCTTCGTGAGCGATTTATTCCCTTGGTGCCCGTCCAGTGGCAGCATGAGAATCTTCAGGAGAGCATGTGGGAGCGGGAGGCCTAGATCCATGCCCAATACCCACATCTTTTTGAGTAGCCTTTGTTTTGTCTTTTCGGGGACGTAAAGCCCCAAGGTGGGGAGAATGTAATGTCTCGAATTTTCTATGTATTATTTTTAAATATTATATGGAATTATTTCGAGACTGGGTGCGAAGACGACACATCATTCCGAGGCCCAGTGAGCTCGAAATGGTGGTTTGAACATTTTTTAAATTAAGTGAGTCGACACTTGTGCGCGGTTGTGGCAGTTTCCAAACGGATGCCCAGATTAAAAATATGAGGGCACTGTTGCGTCTAGGGCGACGACTTTACCGAAGAACGAGTCTAACCTTGACCAGTGTGGGTCGAGGGAAAATAGTTAATTTTCAGACGTTTTAAGTAAAATAAAATAAAATAAATTCGCAATGTTTATTTTATTTTCTTTTTGGAAATATCCGCTACAGCGCAATGACGAGGCAGCTGTTTCAGTAATTAATGTCATGTCATAATGACTTAGAAACAGCAACGCTGACTCATTAATGCCTCAACGTAATGGAATGCCAAACACATTTCCCTCTTTTAATGGGTTAATCGAATGTTGCTCGTTGAAAAGGATTGAGAGGAACTCTGGAGAATCCGCGGAGCTTTGAAGCAAAATCTCAGTGACGAACGACGACAAATCAAATTTGAGAATCACTACGCCAATGAGGTTGGAGGATCTCGACGACGACAGTAGCATGTCCCCTTCACCAGCGATCGATCCCAATTGAGGTAGGGGTTGTTATTTCATTCCTCTTTCCCCGTTTTTGAGTTTAAACGATGAACGCGGATCAACCACGAACAAGTTGATCCGCGGATTCGTACATTCTTGTGGGAGGGTTTTATTACGATGATTTTGGGGAATTAATCTATGTTGATTATTGTTGTTTTATTCTGCACCGGTTGATCCTACTAACAAGAGCGGATCAACGTCGTGACGAACGACGTCAGGGGTTCGTTCCTCGATTTGTTTTATTGGATTTCTTTCCTTTCTCCTTTCTCCGTTCGTTCTTCGCGTTCTTCAGGGGCTGAGGAAAAACGGATCGTCGTGCATTCTTTTTGTGACGCAACGATCCCAAATTAAAGATTCGACACCACAACAACCTCGCATAGGTGCGACGGCGATAGCAGACGACGAATCAGACCGGATCGGGAAGGGCCGTTCTTCGAGCGTTCTTCGCATGGGAGGATCGTTACATGTTTTCAGAGCCAATCGGAGGTCCGAAAACAACATAGGTGACTACGAGACATCAGGGAGACCTAGAATCTAGAGTTTCGTGGTGATCAAATGACCAGATTGATGAGCGGGGCATCACGGGAGGCGTTCCGGTGAAGAGCGCCGTTTCTAGAAATTTCCAGAATACAGAGCGTGTACTTTCGAAGAACACGCCGTGTAGTATTGGTGGCAACGACTAGGGTTTCGGGGGTCATAGAGGAATCATACGGCGTGTGACCCTGGTCACACAGCATGTTGGACTTTCCCTAAAGCTTGGTGTGTATTTTGGGAAGTATACGGACATGGGATAGGCTACACAGCTTCAGAACACGGCGTGTACTCTCTGCACAGCATGGTAGAGGCGGCTACGTGGGACTCGGTGTGTATCCAGGGGATACACTGACATAGGGTGTAGTAAACGACTGTGTACTCCATCACACGGCCAGGCGAGACCAGTAACATGGGTCACCCCGTGTACCGATTACACAGGTTGAAGTACATGGGTTGTGGACCGTGTATGGGCACATGGCTAGCGCACACGGAGCCGACCCCAGTCACTCGGACATGGCATGTACACAGTACTAAAAGACGTGTACTAACTTTTATACATGACCAAGCCTGAAGACACGGTATGTTGTACACGAGCAGTACCTAGGGTCAGACGACACGACATGTAACTTTTCTACACGACGTGTACTTTTTGGAAAATGGTATAGTCCTCTTGTCCACCGTATCTTGGACATGTTTCGTTTGGGTTAGTTCCCCTTCTTCTCATTCCCCTGAAGGTCAGACATCATTTCCTTCTATAGGAGTATGATCCCTTTAGTAGGAATTTCTGTGATAGAGTCAGACATCCATCCGAGAGGCCCAGATCGAGATCCTCTATCCATTATTGACCCTAGGTAGAGTCAGGCATTGACGTGACCAACTCCAACGGGCGTCGATCCTCTACCTAGAAGGTGAATTCCAGATGAGTCGCGGTATCCTCCATGGCCCTAGCAGTGATCCTCATATGTGTATCATGATCTTTCCTACTCAGAAATGTTTCACCCGTAATGAGTGAATCTATCTATTGTAATCTTCTCACTCAAGAGTGTGTCTCCTGTAATGAGTGTAACTACCTCTCGTGACGTTTTCCAACAAACAATACTTCTCAAACGAATGTCATTAGAGCTATAAGAATCGTGGAGTGTGTTCTCCTGGAATGAGTGCTTTGTGGAAATCTTCGAGCGAAATCCCTAGATGGGGGTATGTGGTTGTGTGACTTGTTTCTAGACCAAAGGTCTGAGTTCTGGGTATATATGGTTTGTGTTTCTCTTTCTATATGTTCTGTAGACATATACTATGCATAGATGACTATACCTTTACTTCGTGTACTACTTTGTGATTTTTGGGGTCCTCTACTGAGTATTGTTATACTCACCCCTGCACGGGCTTTGCCCGCACGTGTCGTGTCTTGTGCAGACGAGCAACCTTTTGACAGAGTCCAGGGCGGACCAGGACAAGACCGAGATTTCTGAGTTCCCTACAGGCCGAGGTGTTCCTACGACTATGAGCAGCAGTCCCAGTACTTTTTTGTGTTTACAGGTTGGACTTTTTAGTTTTCAGACTCTTGTTTTTTGGTGCGGTTGTATTCCGGCCCAGTTTTATTTCAGCACATTACTTTCCGTTGCACTCTGTTGGTTGGGTTTAGTTGTATGCATGCATTTTGTTCCTTAGTGGTTTTTACATTTTAGCACTTGTGGTCTTGGAGATGTGTGCATGTGTACAGGTACTTAGGCAATGCCTCCCATGTTAGTAATATTCCTACTCAGTGCTAGTCACCAGCCCTTGGCCTATTAGAGGCAGGATTGGGGAGTCACAGCGCGGGCCCCACTGGGACGGGCCGTGATTCTTAAAAAACTAATGAATTGAAAATTTTGTCTAAATAGATTTGTAAGTTATCTTCAATTTTTATATAGCTTGATCTTCTTCTTTCAAAGATAATTCCATTTTTTTTAAAAAGGATTAAATTTCATAAGAGAATTATGAATTGTTTAAAGTTATCTAGAATAGTTAAAATAAATACTCTCCCTAAATAAAAGTAAAAATTCTAAAAAAATAGGTTAATTTTAAAGTAACAGATTTATATAAATGTAAATAAAAATAGTAGGGGAAACATTGATAGAAATTCAGTTAATGATGCACAACAATGAAATCTTTAGAATTACCTCTTTGGAATATAAACATTCTTTGGTCCAGAAGAATTAACAAATAGGTACATTGGAACCCACACATTCTTTGACCTTTTGTGTGTATATAAGCAGCAAGTTCTTCTGAAATAAAATCTCTATATTTTACAAATGATTTAATTTTGTTGATGGAATAATAATTTCTCCAATATCCACCTCTTTAACACATAATATAGAAGTGTGCTCGATTTGGACCAAAATAGCTTTGAATTTTGATTTAACTTCCATTGTTTTTTCTTCCTAATCTTGATTATGGTTTGATAGGTCTCAATTGACTATAAATTTTCTCAAATTATTTTCTTCCAATAGCAATTTTAATCAATAATTTCTTTAGACTTCCAATATTAAACTTAAGTTTCACAATCTCAGATTTATCTTGGAAAAAAGTTACTCTTTTAGAGTTTTCTCTTTTCTACTTTAAACTTTTTAATATTGTTTCTTTAGATAATTTGGATTTTTCTTTTAGATTAGTAGTATGTTTTGAAACATTCTCTTTTGATTTTTCAAGATCTAAAACAAGCTTTCTTAAGGTAACGGGGTGTAAAGCGGAAGCAGATGGGTCGGGGTTTAAAAATTTTCACCGACAGTTAATGTAATTACATCATCACCGGTGAGGCATAGTCTTGATAAAGGTATGAGGATCCCGTATGATGAATTTTAAGCACAAAAAATAAATCATAAATTACCTCTTTTAATCTAAAGTCATGCTCGACATACGCTTGTCACCAATGATTTATTCTCAAAGGATCTGAAGTTGAATCCATCTATATCATCCACATGCACTTCAAAAGTACTCAAGAACATCAATCATAAAATTTTGGGTGCTAACATGGAGATTTGAAAATGCCTTCACATCCCAATGATCACTGTAATAACGATCCATCGATTTGTGAAGAAGAACTCAATTTGGAAGCTCAGATCCTCTACTTCTCTCTCTAGGAAGCGAGAGAGGAGAGATAATCTCATGATGTAGTGAATAGTTTAGTGCATAAGAGACTCTACTCACTTATATAGTGAGTTAATAAAATTACCCGTAAAAGGCTCCCCAAACCCCAAATATTTATTACTCGCTACATAATCCATAAATGGTATATTATAACCTATTAACTGGGTTATGAGCATCATTTATATTTTTATCACTTTCCTGTAATATGATAATTATATTATGTGATAAAATCAATTCATTAACTCAACTCATCATTCACACAAATATTAAACTAACCTTGAATGTAAAAATAATATTTGTTCATATAATACTACACATGTATTTATTTTAATAATTATAAATAAATTTAATAAATAAATTCAATACCAATTATTCTAAACTTGAATAATATAAATTTATTTATTCTTTAAACATCATATAAACTTGGACATCACTCGGACACCTGTGGCGGGACCCACCATGTCCTAAACTTCTATTCATCAAAATAGACCAGACTTTTGAATATGCTTTGTGTGTGACCCTCTAGGACCTTATCTTGCTAGCAGTGAATACTATTTATAGACTAGAAGTGGAGTTTAGCAACTCATCAAAGCCTCTAAAGAGATAAGGAGTAGTCATAGCAATGACAACCTTACTACGAACACATATCATGTAATATAATCTCTTTGTATCATGATATTTCATAAAGAAATATGCACACTTTGTATCATCATCCTTTCCTAATATATTATTCATTGACCTAACTAGATAGACTTAACTTGTTCTACCATGAACATGGATTTAATGAAAGTTCTACCATCCCGATCAACTAGACCCAAGATATCGCTTCCTATCAAAAGTGACAAATTATTTCTTGATTATTCAATCAACGTCATACCACCAATGATGCACCCAATGCAATATACCTTACTATGACATCAATGCCATAGTTTTTTCCTTGCATTAAAGCATGTAATCAAATTACACACACTGATAATAATCTAAAGTCAGGAGGCCATTACACTTGTTTATAGATAGGAACAACCAATGACACCTGAAACATGTGGCGATCCTATTGGTGGGCCAGTCCTCATGATCTCATCTACTCAAGATCACCAAATAAAAACTTCATAAAAAGAAGTCTTAATGCTTATGATCCCCCAACACTTGATAGTCAAACATCATCTGTGTCCAGTCAGTATGATGTATCTATACCATAAGACATAATTTTAATATTAAAGTCATAGTATCTCTAGGTTCTCATTATATCTTGAAAAATTTTATAACATTTTGATATTATAATTAATCTACGGACATTACCATTTAAATAGTGGATGTATAAATATCAACACTATTATAGTAAGTGCACATCATGCATAACTCATTGTATACATGACATGGTGATAAAAAATTACTGATAAAGT
The DNA here is from genome assembly GCA_963277665.1 of Viscum album. NCBI lineage: Eukaryota > Viridiplantae > Streptophyta > Magnoliopsida > Santalales > Viscaceae > Viscum > Viscum album. The sequence goes on from OY728159.1 coordinate 238,837,565, forward strand.
GGGGTCTAGGGAACCCCCTTTTACAACACCCCCACTTTCACTAGATCTAACTTGCTAATGAACCTTTTTAGCTCTCACATGATAATATCATGCTTCTGCTAAGTCATGGATTCAATGGTTGGGCCTTCCACGTCTCCATTGTGTGGTTATTATGTTATTTGTGACTTCACCTCCTTGAGTAATGCTCCTTAAGAGATGATATCCTTTTATATATCCCTTTCTTACACAGTCTAAACTTGAAATATTGGCTACTACCAATAGTGTAATTATCATAATTTATATTATGATAAAACTTTACTTATTTGGTGGGGTTCCAATAACTGGAAAAAATCACTGTGTATTTTACACACTACTTCTTTAGCTTCCTCAGAATCCATAATGCACTCGGTATTTGTAGATATGGGTATCACTAGATTGAATGTGCTTATCCTTCTCATTACCTTAACTCGATTACAATATTAAGTTATATTGATCTAAAGGAATACTAGTTTTTATCCCCTTACAACTAGAATATTTTCCTCTCTAAATACTAGGTACACATCCCTTATACTTTCTCAAGTAGAATTGGATAATTCTGATTACTCCCCATGTATTTTTTCTAGATACAACTGATATTTTCCTAGCATAGAGTATATTTTGAAAATATCGCATCTTGTATATATCATGTAATATGTGATTAATATATCAAAAAAGTGTATGGAATTTAACTCACCACATTAATCACCTTATATGACCCATACATGTCTTTTTAGAGAGATTTATGTCATGTGACTTTGGTAACAATTCTCTCTCGAATTGTTCCAACTTGTATTTTATCAAAAAAATTCAGTATATATACTATTGAATAGGTCTAAGAAACCATTAGATCTACCTCAGTAGACCCTATTCCCTAAAAATTAGGCTTCTACTTTAAGTTAATCTATGTAGAATTACTTTCATTTTGGCCTTAACTAACTATAAGAGTAATGGTTGTTTTCCATACATTATAAACATATTTTCCTTAGAGAACCATGGTTCTCCCACTAACCTCTTGTAGAAACATAGAAAAAATTCATTCTAAATGAATATTATATGATCTTGTTTCTCACTTCAATCCAAAACTGGATTTTAGTAACTTATACCCCTTATTGGCATCCTGTGGTGTCACCAACCCTTTCTGATTGCATTGTATAGACACCTTCCAAGATTGGTGGTATTGAAATCCAATTCCTAATAAAATAATCATAGAAAGTGTCCACAAAAAGTAAAATTCTAATGAATTTAGGCATAAAAACTTGGTATTACTGATTTCACCTTATTGGTACTATGCTTGTACCACCCATGTATAGTCTCACTTGAATACCAACCACAATACTCAAAATAATATGCCCCTATACTTTGATACATGAAATCTATTATTGAATTTTAATTGATATTTTCAATCTCAGCTTGTTTCCATTTAATGATTACTTGTAGGATTTATTATTCTCAATGAATAATGTATAACCAACCTTGGTGAATACAAAACCATTACCATGGTTTTATCCTTCTTACGATGTATGTGTCTATAGAATAATACCTTTTCACATGCTCTAGTGGAACTTGTTCCCATGTCAACTATATGTGAATCTACAACATTGACTAAACCCAAGTCAATATTTCTCCCACTATCTCAAATAGAGATGTGAAAACTTTTATAAAAATATAGTATATCACTTGACTATTACTTTTCTATATCGAGGTTCTCTGTAATATCCTTAGAAACATTTAGGATATTTAATTTAGATGCACATTGTGTTTTTCTCGACACAAGTTTGTTTATATCCTTAACAAACACCTTTTATCTAAACACACATTATTATGACATGATGGATATATATCATGATAAAAAAAATATTATATCCATTTTTCATTATAGTTGGCATGTGATTATGGGATAACACCTGTATTTGTGAAAAACATCTTGAAAAACAATGGGAGTTTCTACAATGCAGACTAGTTTCAACATTGATGCTCATTTTACTTACATCAATACTTTGACGTGAAAAAGGAAATGTGTGATTATAAATTAATCCACACTAAAATTTATTTATCGATGCTTTCATGTAATACTCACCATTGATCATCGTTTTACCAACTTCATGATTTTTATGTGAATAAGGAGATGCGAGTTTAGGAATAAATCCACTCTACATTTCATGAACGATGAATACTTGGTCAAGATATTCTTTGGAAAGTGGTCCTAAAGCAACTGATGTCTTATAACCATGCATATATCATACTTCACTTTTACATTCATTAATGAAACTTAAAATAATCTTATGAAGTATATTTACCACTAGATTAACCTTGGAATAGTTTACACTTTCCAATTGAACAAATTCTAAAATCTTTATGGATTATCTTTATAACTAATGGTTTATTTATCCAAAACTAAGTAAGTGTGATAATAATACCTATGATCTATAAATTTAAATATTCTAAAACCATACTAGGTACATGCTTGAAAACTACTTAGTTTTACCAGACAAAGACTTTTCTTGACATAACTGATTATAACTGTGTCTTTCATTTTATATTCATCAGTTATTGGTAATGATTCAAGCATTATTGAACCTTTAATTGAGTATAAAACACCATAAACAACATTCATCCAAAACTGAAATAATGTCATCTTGTGTCTAAAGGAAACTTAAGATAATTTTTTTGATAATACTTAACAAAAGTTCAACTAGAACCATTTATCTTGGAAATTAGAAGTAGTGAAATTCTCACCACTGAATTAGGAATCACCATTTCTCATCCGTTTGTAGAATTCACCTTAATTCTTGTAATGATTCTATTATTACTTGGTTATTATATTCAAATACACATATGTGATAGGACTATTTTATTTAATACCAAAAAATTATAACATAAACATCACATACAATGATGAATATACCCAAAGAAGAGTCGATTACTTGCTTCTTCATTTCATAGACTTATTTCATGACATGTGAAGCATATAACCTCTTCTATATTGATCAAACTCTTTTAATTAAAGTAAGTTTCAAAGGTTATTTTGGAATAAAACTTTCCATCATCCCTTTCAACCTATCTTTCAACTTGTTTACCATAAGGACTAATGAATAATCTTTCTTTAAGTTCTAATATACTTGGTGAACCTTACCAAAAACAATGAAGCATTTTATCCGTGATGTTCATTTTGTGATCTTAAATGAAAATGGATAATTTTGGTGACAAAAATATAAGAATGGGATGTATTGAAAGAATGTGTTTCATCTTTCAATTTACACGTATTCAGTGTAATCATCACCCATTCATATGTCCCTTCACTTTCTCCTTACAAGCTTCCTGGAGATGAGAAAACATTAGATAATCATATATGTCCTCATGATGTATCTGAAAATAATAGTACATTGATGATAACATTATGATGCAAGAATAAAATTCCTCATACATGAGTCTCCTATAAGTATCTTTCACACCCTCTTTTACTAAGGTAGCTCAACAGGTATCAGGGACTCCAACACCTTGAATTTCCTATATCACAGTACTGTGTGCAAGAATTTGTACTACTCATAGAAACTCACGCCAGTGAGGGAATTGACTTTTTTACAATATTTATCGTAATGTATATGTGGTATTACTTTCCATTTTCTAAAAAATAAAATTTAAGCAGATTATCACTTTTATCCTGATTAACAGTTATACATTATCGATTAATTTAATCATTAAATGTATCCCACTATTTTATCAAACCCTAGTAGCTCTCACTACTAGATTTAGAGTACTCAGTCGCTAGAGTATTATTGTGTAAAAGATCCCTGAAACCTCTCCTCATAGTCTAAGGTATGACTACACCACTTCTCAAAGAGTTCTAAGGTAGGCGTCTGACTAGACAATTGTATTAATCCACGACTCCTTGAATTATTCAATGAAGTCCCAACTTCTAAAAATCTAAACTTTGGTCTACTCAACTCTTTGCCTCTAAAGACACAAAAAGATATCTATGAATATGAATTTTCTTCCATATTTAGTTAAGTCAACCCATCATTCTCATAATAACTCCCCAGTAGTAAGAGGCACCCTCAACTAGGGATGACAAGCACCCCATACACCTGATTGTATTCAAATTCAAACAATGGATGGCATTACGACTTCATATTTATTTAATCATTTATAAATTATTTGTCGACAAATGAAATCATTTTCTATTTCTTATAAATGTACTATATGATCACACTCACAACTGACTATGTAGTAAATAGAAAAACATTAATCTTGTCTAAATTTGATTTAATCTATGCATTATGTTTATTATTTTATGTGACCGTGTAAACTTAAAAACTCACAAAACAATAATAAAAAATGTATAAATTAAATAAACAAAATGAATGATCTTGAAAATTTGATATTAGTTGATCCATTTATTATCAATGGATCAATTATGACCCTTGGGGGAAAAATAACTACGTCGTCTCTGTAACACCCCAAGCTTCCATAGTACATTTTCCTTTGAATAATGCAATAGCTTGCTTTGTACGCAAATCAAACTAGCCAGTATGAATAGTAATACCCACTTTTTTGAAATTTTATAAATTTTATTTTTCAAAATAAACTTTATTTTTGGATTTGTAATATCAAAATTAGCTTAGGGTGAATTTTTGGTATTTTTCAAAAAACCTTCAATTTTTAATGAATAATGAAAAACATCGCGTTATTGTTTAAAATCGACTTTTTATTTAAATAATTAGTTATTTTATTTAAATTTATTTTATATAAAAATAGATAAATAATACCTATATATGTTCAATTTAATTCATTAGATTCATTTTATAATAATATTAGATATATAAAATTTTATTGAACTTTTTACCGTCTTTTACACACCTTCTAGGCGCATTTGCAAATTTGTATAAAATATAATTTTACCACTTCTGTGAATTGAATTTAAAAAATTTGAGAAACATGGTTGACATCAATAAGTAAAATTTGGTTCAATAAGATGAAAATAATTTTAGGTGAATAATAACTTTTGACTTTTATTTACCACGGTTAAAAGTAAATAGGGTAATTAAAGGTAAAAAATGATATTATAATTATCCTAACACATGTCCTAATTCTATTAGATAAGTGTATATCGACCAAAATCAAAATTAGGAATAAGATACGATCCTTTTGGTCCACTTGGATTAGATTAGGACATTTATTATTATTTTATTTAAAGAAGAGTTAAAAGTGTTAAATTCAAAGTTTAATAACTAAACCATTTTTAATATAGGGTTATACATAAGATAAATTGGACTATAAATATTCATTATAAATCTAAAAATATTTCATACATAATGGTATTTTATTTATAATTTTTATACATAAAATAATTAAATTTATTTATGATACAATGATGATGAAATACTTACCTTATTAATGAAAGATTAAAATAATTGATATTATAAATATCAAAATAAATGTAAATTGAGACTTATGATTAATTAAACTAATTTTATAGGTTAATATGACATGTTAGGGTTGATTAAATATTTTTTTTTCGAAGTGATAAAGTTGTTATGAGTTTCACAAAAACAAAATACCAAATAGTGTCAAAATTGACATAAATGAGTTTTTAAAACAAATACTATATTATTAATTGATATAATATTCCTAAAAAGATACGGTTTGTCAAAAAGACTTATATAAGGTTATATATATTAATAATGAATCACTTGGGGTTCTCTTTTCTTTTTATAGTTATTTTATTAACCATTTATTACAATAATACAAGAATACATGATAAAAGTTGAACTATTTTACTAAGAGTTAAATAAAAAAGATAAGGTTAATATGGTGACATAAACCTGAATAAAACCTATTTGTTGAGATTTTTTAGACCCATAACCACCTTAGACTCTAAATAAATCATTTTGGATCCATTATAAACCGAATATTATTGAATAATAAAATAATATTTCAAGATTTTTCTAAAGTGACCCTCACCTCTCTTATAAAAGGGTACTTCCCCTTTTCTCAAAATCACACCTCCAAATCCATTTGTCTCGGAAAAAACCTGATAAAATATACTCCCAACTACCCTCACTTCAACCTATAGGCATTAATTTGATCATAAAGCCAACCTAAGGAGCCCTTTTGATCAAATCAAAAGGAAACACCCGAAGAAGAGGTAATAATTTCACCACCTCTTTCAAAGTTCTTTTCTTCTTCCACTTCCTCTTTCTCTGTTGTTTCCATACCAAAATAATAACTATAGTACCTTATATATACTGTGATTTTATTATAAATATGGTACAACCATATTCATTATTCTATCCATCCTATGAATGATAAGTCACCATACGTGCGTACGTACGACTTACCGTCTCCATGTCGTGGTGTAGTTTGTTATTCAAACAATTCATTATTTGGATGGGTATAATAATGTGTATAAATAATGTAAATAATAAATATAAAATTTTAATTATTATGTATATATGATATACCATCCAATTACATATGATTTCACCATCAATAGAATGATATGGTCACTCGTGCGTACGTACGGATTACCGTCTCCACGAACGCGATGAAATTCATTCCCCATCATAACCATTCAAGAATAATTTTCATTTGATGATTAAAAATAATGTTTAATAACTTAATATAATTATATATATTAATAAAATACATCCTATCCATAACAAACATGTCTTATGTAACAAAACATATAAAGGAAAATGAATCAGTTAACACCCGAAACAATGATACTACTGAAATTTTATTAACAAAACAATATTAGAAGATCATATATAATATCATATTTATGTATATGGTTATTTTATAATTTAATAAAAATTATTTATATATTATACATGAGGTTAACATACCCTAGACCAAGGAAAAGTACAAGGTAAGGGTTGATTCTACAATCTCTTCATTATCTGAGGTTGTTTATAGGTGAGTATCTACTAGGACCTCCCTATCTTCCACATCCGTGTTTCTTAAAAATATATTTCAAAACATTTTTACTATTTACTATACTATGGTTTAAATTCTTTTATACCCTTATTTTACTTTTTATAAAATTTTTATAAAGTAATCTTTCCATCGTTTTCCAAATAAGGTCCTTTATGACCTTTACGACAAAATTAAGGAAATAATGTTTTTTTAACTTATACGGAGAGTTTGGATATTTTCCACCGTTATAACACATTTGAAGATTCAATTACAATATTATAAGAATATTTTCAAAATAAATGTTTTCTTTTATAATTATGTTACTTTTAAATGATTTCAAAATAGAAAGAGATATTTCTCTCAAATAGTTTTAATTTCATCTATGTCAACATCCTTTAATAGATTTTATACTTGTTTGAAGTTGATTTACTATAATACAATATTCCATATTGTATTGAATGAGTTATGATACATTTGAATATGGATGTTCTATTTTTATACCATTCATGGTTTATGGTTAAAGTATTAACATTTTGTATGATAGTTTTAATACGAATGTTTATGTTATGTTTCAACCTTTTCATATGAAGAATGCATTGGACTTAGTAAGTGATGGGTGGAGCCCGCTATAGCTCCTCGATGCATCGGTAGGTCTCATGAGACAAACTAGTGTTTTGGCACAAGACCTTAACAAAATATTATTTTTATTCTTGGCACGAGTCCTTGACTATGTTGTTATGATCTCTGACATTATGCATTCCATCATTATGAAATTGGCTATTGATATTACATGTGATTATTCAAATAGTAGAATATCCATGTGAATAAATAAATGGAATTATTTGATTTATCTTTTCCATATTATGCTGAAGTTTAAGTTTAAAAGGCTTGTGTTTTAGTCTTATACATTGCCTTAAATGTTTATGATTATTTATAAAAGTTTCCACTATATTGTTATCCTTACTGAGCATATTTCTATGTTTTATTTTTTCCAAGATGTGAAGAAGTATATTATTATTAAGCTGAAGGAATAGGCTAAGGGATATAAGAGTGTTCAAATGGGACACAATGTTTTTTTAAATTTTATGATGTTATGTAAAACTTTTGTATGTATCCAGTACTTCCAAGGCTACTAAACTGATCAGTCTTTTAGGACATGATTCCTTGTATCATGCCAATGTTATGTAATAATGCACCGACTCTGGGAAATTGGAGTCAGGGAATTATAGTTGGTATCATAGGAAGTTTAGTACAAACCTTGGAAACTAGATTTAAAAAACTCTGATTAGAGAACATTAACCTAAGATAGACTTTGGGGATTAGTATAGAAGAACTTCCTAGAATTTTGGTAATGTAGAGATTTTGTGAGTTTTCCAAGCAATACATCCCTATTTGGATATGAGCAGGTAGATGCGGCTCTAGGACAGATGTACCTAGGAGTGAAAACTCCGATAAGGAGTTCTGGGCTTGACCCGGGGTATCCTAGTACACGACAATGAGCCTTGCTACACTCTTGGTTATGAAATTCCCGGTGGATATGCTTAGGATAATTTATATTTTCTTTACAAACCATTATAAAGTATTTATGAGTATATAACTCCTCAAATAAAACATTTTTATGATTATGGATTATATCCACAAATTGTTCAATTTATGTTAAGTGTTTTAAAAGTTTGGAATTATATATTGCGATTCATAAACTACTCTAATGTATGCCATTGTTTAGAAATGGATCCTAGTGGAAGGAATGGAAACCATATCAATGCACATAATACATGTAGGGATTTACCTCCTACTCAAGATAATTATAGTGGATCTAGTGATGCAACCAGTTCTGATCAGCTTATCACCATACTGGGAAAAATCACTAAGGTTATGAATAATAACCTTACCCGTATGGAGCACCCTGATACACAATGCTAAGGATCAATGTTAGACCGTTTCATGAGTCAAAAACCACCAACATTCAATGGGACTACAAATACATTCGTAGCTAAGCAATGGATAAGTTCCTTAGAGGAAATATTTCATTCTTTGGGGAGTAGAGAAAGGGAAAAAGTTGTCATGACTGTTTATTGCCTCACGGGAGATACAGATCAATGGTGGTCATTAATTCAAAACACAAAGAAAGATGAAGAAGTATAAAATATGGAATAGAGGGGTTTTAAAGATATTTTCTTAGATAAATACTTTCCTCATGACCATCGAGTGGAAATGGAAAGACAATTTCTGAGTCTGAAGCAAAAGGAAGATGAGAATGTCGCAAAGTATGAGGCTAACTTTACAAGGTTAGCAAGGCATGTAGAAGATTATATACGTAACCCAAGGAGTAAGATTGATCGATTATTCAATGGGTTAAAACCATTTCTCCGTCGAGCATTATTATCACAATCCTTCTCATCATTTTAAGATATTGTCTCATGTGCTATCAAAATAGAAAAAGAATTCTCTAAGTCTTACGACTTTAAAGAAAAGCAAGAGAAGAGATCTGCTGAACACTTTGGAAATGGAAATAAGGGGAAGAATGGAAAAGTTAAATTTCCATCCTATGGTAAATGTGGGAAGAAACACCCCGGTACTTGCCTGAAGGGAATGAGAGTCTGTTATAAGTGTGGTGAACAAGGCCACCAAGCTCGTGATTGTAAGGTAAAAAAAGAGGCTATCAATGTTGAATGATAAAATTGTAGAGAAATGGGGCATTATGAAAATGAATGTCCTAAGTGCCAAGGAAACTTACCTCAGAAAAGGCCAAGGAAGTAAGGGCAAGCTTATATGATCACTACTACTGAGGTTGATGCTCCGAATGATGTGGTGGTAGGTAATTTAATTGTTTATTCAAGTTTATACAATGATTTATTTGATTCTGGATCATCAAATTGTTTCATATCTTCCTAGTTTTCTAAGAAAATTAGATATTTCCAATTTTATTTAACAAGGGAGTTGCCAGTCAAAACTTCTAAGGGAATTATCATTGCAAAAAAGTTTTGTGAATCTGTTCCCATCAGGGCATATAAATGTTCTTTATCTGCCGATATCCTTATTATACCCATGATTGAATTTAATATAATCCTCGGTATAGATTGGATTTCATACCATGATGCAAAAATTTATTTTAATAATAAGGAGGTTACAATTTTCGATGATGATAAGGAGTACCTTATCTTTAGAGTAGAAGCGTCACCACTTGATTCTTATCTAGATCCACCCCCAGTAGCTCAACTAAATTAAATTATTTGGGAGGAAGAGAATGAAATAACTATGGGTGAGGAAAGGAATGTTCAAATAGAGGATGTACATATTGTGTAAGAATATGTTGATGTGTTACCATAAGATTTACCTGGACATCCTCTAGAACGATAAATTGAGTTTTCCATTGATTTAATTCATGTTTCAAGGCCCATATCGAAGACCCCTTATAGAATGGCCACTATGGAATTAGTGGAACTAAAAAAACAACTAGAGAAATTGAGTAATAAAGGATTTATTCACCCAAGTGTTTCTCCATGGGGAGCCCCTATTCTTTTTTTAAGAAGAAAGATGGATCTATGATGTTGTGCATTGACTATAAGGAGATCAATGCTATAACAATAAATAACAAGTATACCCTACCTCACATTAATGATTTATTCGATCAACTTCATGGAGCTCAATATTTTTCAAAGATTGACCTTCGATCTGGATATCATTAGTTGTGTGTGAAAAAGGAAGACATTTTGAAAACAACATTTCGAACCAGGTATGGGCATTACGAGTTTACAGTAATGCCTTTTGGACCGACTAATGCACCCTCTGTTTTCATGGATCTAATGAATAGAGTTTTCAAGGAACATCTTGATGACTTTTTAGTCATATTTATTGATGATATATTGGTATAATAAAAAATCTATGAAGATCATGAAAATCACTTATTCACTATTCTGAAAACCCTCAGAAGAAATGAATTATATGGGAAGTTTAGAAAGTGTGAATTCTGGATTCAGGAAATTTCTTTTCTTGTCCATATTGTCTCTAAGGTTGGAATCTCTGTTGATCCTTCTAAGAAAAGGGCAATACAAGAATGGACAACACTAACGATTATAACTGAGGTATGCATTTTTGTTGGTTTATCAGGTTATTATCGGCATTTTGTCCAGAATTTTTCCCGATTGGCTAACCCATTAACCAAGCTCACACGTAAAGGGGTTAAATTTGTTTGGACAAAATAGTGTGAAGAATGTTTTGAAGAACTGCAGATAAGATTAGTTAATGCTCCTATCTTTACTCTACCATCAAGGAATAACGTATTTGTTATTTATAGTGATGCTTCAAAGAAAGGACTTGGTTGTGTCCTTATGCAGAATGATAGAGTTATTGCCTATGCATCACGACAGCTAAAAATTCATGAACAAAACTATCCCACTAATGATCTTGAGTTAGTAGCTGTAATATTTTCTTTGAAGATATGAATACACTATCTCTATAGTGAAAAATGTGAGATATATACCAATCACAAGAGTTTGAAGTATATTTTATCACAGAAAGAACTCAACATGAGGGAAATACGATGGCTTAAACTACTCAAGGATTATGATTTCACTATACACTACCACCCAGAGAAGGAAAATAAGGTGGCAGATGGTTTGAGCAGAAAGGATCATGGAGTTTTGGAAAAGATGAGAGTTGAAAGGGATCCTATGTTCATGGATATAGTAAATATGGATATGGTAATAATCATGGAAGGTGAAACATCAATATTTTTTCAAATGGTTGCTAAACCATCTTTACTAGAAAGGATAAAAAGTTCTCAGACTGATGATGAGGAGTTTCAAAAGAAAATTAAAGCTATGAATGATGGGAGATTTATTTACTTCGTATATGAAGATAGAATTTTGAAATTTGGGAAGAGACTTTGTGTTTTTGATATACCTGATCTAAAAAGGAAATTTTTGGATGATGCTCATAGCTCCAATTTCTCTATACATCCTGGTATAACTAAGATGTATAGATATTTGAAGGAACATTTTTTGTGGGACAAAATGAAGAGGGAGATTGCTGATTATGTGTCAAGATGCGTGGTTTTTCAACAGGTTAAGGCTGGAAAACAACATCCTAGAGGAGTCATGCAACCTCTTCCCATACGTGAGTGGAAATGGGATGATATTACGATGGAATTTTTCATGGGGATACTAAAGACTCCTAGAAGGAATGATGCAATATGGGTCATTGTTGATCATCTTACCAAGTCAGCACATTTTTTGCTATAAGAGAAGATTTACCACTTTAACGTTTAGAAAGACTATATATTAATGTAGTTGTAGGACTACATGAAGTACCCCTATCTATTGTTTCTGATCATGATCCCCATTTTATATCAAGATTTTGGAAAATTCTTTTGAAGGCCTTGGATACTGAACTTCATTTGAGCACTAACCACCACCCTCAAACTGATGGACAATCAGAACAAACTATTCAAACCTTAAAAGACATGTTGAGATCTTGCTCACTTGACTTTCAAGGTATGTGGGATCAATATTTACCTCTGGTAGAATTTTCCTATAACAATTTCTCCCATTCAAGTATTCAGATGGAACCATATAAAGCGTTATATGGAAAGAGATGTCACACACCAACTTGTTGGGATGATGTTGGTGAAAGAAAACTAGTAGGCCCAGAACTTGTTGAGGAAACAATGGAAATGATGAAGGTTATCCAAACCCACATTAAATCATCTAAAATTAGGCAAAAGAGCTATGCCGATAACCAAAGGAAGGATTTGGAATTTAAAGTAAGAGATTATGTTTTCTTAAAGATATCTCTATGGAAGGGTGTTATATGATTCAGTAAGAAAGGAAAATTAAGTCCCAGGTACATCGGACCTTTAGAAATTCTTGAACGAATTGGAGTTGTAGCTTATCATTTGGAAATGCTGCCAAGTCTCTCCGAAGTTCATGATGTGTTCCACATATTACTGTTGAGAAAATACATGCCTGACCCAACGCATGTACTCACCTATGAAAAAATAGAACTGGAACCCAACCTATCTTATTGTGAAGATATTATCAGAATTCTTGATATCAGAGAACAAGTGTTGAGAAACCGGATGACTCGTTTGGTGAAAGTTCTATGGAGAAATCATAAGATGGAAGAGGTAACGTGGGAACCTGAGGAACTTATGATAAGGAACCACCCAAATCTTTTTATGTAGAAATATTATAGAAATTTTGAGGATGAAATTATTTGAAGGGTATAAGAATGTAACACCCCAAGCTTACATAGTACGTTTCCCTTTGAATAATGCAATAGCTTGCGTTGTACGCAACTTGGAGTTTTAACACACCACGACCAATCAAACTAGCCATTATGAATAGTAATTATCACTTTTTTGAAATTTTATAAATTTTATTTTTCAAAATGGACTTTATTTTTGGATTTGTAATATCAAAATTAGCTTAGGGTGAATTTTTGGTATTTTAATGAAAAGTTTCAATTTTTGATGAATAGTGAAAAACACTGCGTTATTATTTAAAACCGACTTTTTATTTAAATAATTAGTTATTTTATTTAAATTTATTTTAGGTAAAAATAGATACATAATACCTATATATGTTCAATGTAATTCATTCGAGTCATTTTATAATAATATTAGATATATAAAATTTTATTGAACTTTTTACCGTCTTTTACCCACCTTCTAGGCGCATTTACAAATTTGCATAAAACGTAATTTTACCGCTTCTGTGAATTGAATTTCAAAAATCCAAGACACACGGTTGACATCACTAAGTAAAATGTGGTTCAATAATATGAAAATAATTTTTGGTGAATAGTAACTTTTGACTTTTATTTACCACGGTTAAAAGTAAATAGGGTAATTAAAGGTAAAAATGATATTTTAATTACCCTAACACATGTCCTAATTCTATTGGATAAGTGTATTTAGAAAAAAATCAACCTTAGGAATAAAATATGATCCTTTTGGTCCACTTGGATTATATTAGGACATTTATTATTATTTCATTTAAAGAAGAGTTAAAAGTGTTAAATTCAAAGTTTAATAACTAAACCATTTTTAATATAGGTTTATATATAAGATAAATTTGACTATAAATATTAATTAGAAATATAAAAATATTTACTACATAATGGTATTTTATTTATAATTTTTATACATTAAATAATTAAATTTATTTATGATACAATAATGATGTAGTAATTACCTTATTAATGAAAGATTAAAATAATTGATATTATAAATATCCAAATAAATGTAAATTGAGACTTATGATGAATTTAGCTAATTTTATAGGTTAATATGTCTTGTTAGGGTTGATTAAATATATTTTTTGAAGTGATAAAGTTGTTATTACTTTCACAAAAAACAAAATACCAAATATTGTCAAAATTGACATAAATGAGTTTTTAAAACAAATACTATATTATTAATTGATATAATATTCCTAAAAATATAAGTTTCAGCCAAAGGACTTAGATAAGATTATATATATTAATAATGAACCACTTGGGGTTATCTTGGATTTTTATAGTATGTTTATTAACCATTTATTATAATAATACAAGAATACATGGTAAAAGTTAAACTATTTAGCTAAGAGTTAAATCTAAAAGATAAGGTTAATATGGTGACCTAAACCTGTCTAAAACCTATTGGTTGAGATTTTTTCGACACATAACCACCTTTTCATAGAAATAAATAATTTTGGAACCATTATAAATCAAATATTATTGTATAATAAAATAATATTTCAAGATTTTTCTAAAGTGACCCTCACCTCTCTTATAAAAGGGTACCTCCCCTTCTCTCAAAATCACACCTCCAAATCCATTTGTATCGCCAAAACCTACTCAAATATCCTCCAAAATACCATACATTAGACCTAGAGGCCTTACTTTGATCATAAATACAACCTATGGAGCCCTTTTCATCAAATAAAAAGGAAACACCTGAAGAAGAGGTAATAATTTCACAACCTCTTTCAAAGTTATTTTCTTCTTCCACTTCCTCTTTCTTTATTGTTTACATACCAAAATAATAAATCCATTACCTTATACATATTATTATGTTATTATAAACATGTTACAATCATATTCATTATTCTATCCATCCTATTAATGACAAGTCACCATACGTGCGTACGTAAGACTTACCGTCTCCACTTCGTGGTGTAGTTTGTTATTCAAACACTTTATTATTTGGATGGGTATAATAATTAGTATAAATTATGTAAATAATAAATATAACATGTTAATTATTCTTTTTATATGATATACCATCCAATTACATATGATTACACCATCAATAGAATGATATTGTCACTCATGCGTACGTACGGATTACCGTCTACACGAATGCGATGAAATTCATTCCTCATCATAACTATTCAAGAATAATTTTCATCTGATGATTAAAAATAATGTTCAAGAACTTAATATAATTCTAGATAATAATCAAATACATCCTATCCATAACAAACATGACTTATGTAACAAAACATATAAAGGAAAACGAATCAGTTAACACCAGAAACAATGATACTACTGAAATTTTATTAACAAAAAAATATTAGAAGATCATATATAATATCATATTTATGTATATGGTTCTTGTATAATTTAATAACAATTATTTAACTATTATAAATGAGGTTAACATACCCTCAACCAAGGAAAATTACTAGGTAAGGGTTAATTTTACAATCTCTTCATTATCCGAGGTTGTTTATAAGTGAGTATCTACTGGGACCTCCTTATCATCCACATCTGTGTTTCTTATAAATGTATTTCATTTTTTTACTATTTCCTATACTATGGGTTAAAGTCACTTATACCCTTGTTTTAATTTTTATAAAATTTTTATAAAGTAATCTTTCCTTAGTTTTCCAAATAAGGTCATTTACGACCTTTTTGACAAAATTAAGGAAAGAATGTTTTTTTAACTTATACAGTGAGTGTGGCTATTTTATGCCATTATAAAACCTTAGAATATTCCCTTAAAAGTTTATAATAATATTTTCAAAATAAATATTTTCTTTTATAATTATGTGACTTTTAAATGATTTCAAAATAGAAAGAGATATTTCTCTCAAATAGTTTTAATTTCATCTATGTCAACATCCTTTAATGGATTTTACACTTGTTTGAAGTTGATTTACTATAATACAATATTCCATATTGTATTGAATGAGTTATGATATGTTTGACTGTGGATGTGCTATTTTTATACCATTCATGTTTTATGGTTAAGTATTAACATTTCATATGCTAGTTTTAATATGAATGTTTATGTTACGTTTCAACCTTTTAATATGAGGAATGAATTGGAATTAGTAAGTGATGAGTGGAGCCTGCTATAGCTCCTCGATGCATAGGTAGGTCTCATGAGACAAACTAGTGTCTTGGTATAAGGCCTTGAAAAAATCTTATTTGTAGTCTTGGCACGAGGCCCTGAATATGTGGTTGTTATGTCTGACATTATGCATTCCATCATTATGAAATTGGCTATTGATATTACATGTGATTATTCAACTAGTAGAATATCCATGTGAATAAGTAAATGGAAGTATTTCATTTATATTTTCCATATTATGCTGAAGTTTAAGTTTAAAAGTCTTGTGTTTTAGTCTTATACATTTCTTTAAACATTTATGCTTATTTATGAAAATTTATACTATATTGTTATCCTTACTGAGCATCTGAGCTCACCCCTTTCTATGTTTTATTTTTCCCAAGATGCGAAGAAGTATATTACGATTAACCTACAGGAATAGGCTATGGGATATAAGAGTGTTCAAAGGGGACACAATGTTGTTTTTTTATTTCATGATGTTATGTAAAACTTTTGTATGTATCTAGTACTTACAAGGATACTAAACTAATCAGTCTTTCGGGACATGATTCCTTGTATCATGCCAATGTTATGTAATAATGCACCAACTCAAGGTAACTGGGGTCGGGGAATTATAGTCTCTGACTCATATTGCAGTGCGCACCCCAATCCAATGTATCACTTTCTCATTTAGAATACCGCATCATCTCAACATGGTCCAGTCTCACACCATCCTCATCGTAATATATAAATACTCGAACGTAGGCGAGGGGGTCTCGGGAATGCATAATACACAAAAACACAACTCTCATGGAAACACATACTCTTATACATATTAAGCGAGAAAAAATGACGATGCACATACCATATAATTAAATTTAATTATTTCATGCATCACACTCATTTGAAATAAATAATTGAATAAATAAATCTCAGACATTCAATGGTCGATCAATTCTCAAAATCAATCGACACGCAATATTAAATTCTTAATAGAAATTAACTTTGTAATAAATTTATGTTGATGGATAATAAATTAATTAAAAAAATTAATTAATAATTTTTTAATTCAAATATCATATATTGCATGTTATATATTTAATTTAATTATATTTCAAAATTTAACTTAATTTTGAAATATTTCTTTTAAATTATTATTTTTATTTTAAATTCCAAAAAATAAATTATTTTTGAAATTTTAAATTCCCCCCATCTCAGACTAGCCCATAAAACTTTAAAAGGGATGAAGGCATAATATTGATCTAAATTGGACCTAGCGGGACGATGACGATGACCGAACGATGGTAGGGCCGATGAAAGAGACCGAATGATGCGACTGGGTGCTGATAGGGAGGACGGACAAAGGTAGGTCTCTGGTGAGTCAAGCCTGGAGAGTGGCTATGTGTGAAGGTGCAGCGCGAGCCAGGTGGTGGCATGAGGGGGTTCAGCTACAACGGCGCTTGGGCATGTGGCTGAAAACGGGAGGGGAAATAGTGGCGGGCCCCTTCTCATTTGTTTTTTTCTCTCTAGATTCTATAAGAAGCTGACTGAAACCCCTTTTAACTATTATATTCTCATTTTTGTTTTTCTTTATCCATGCTGAAAACATGTCTTGCCACCCAGTCTCCCCATCTATAGCTTCTTTTTCAAAATATTGATAGCCGACACCTACAGTTTTGGGAAAAAACAAAAGTTTTTTTAATGTGTGAGCGTCATCCTACATTCAATCTAATTTTTTTTATTGTTTTAAAAGGTTAAAAATCATATTAAATTAGGCTTCCTTGATTTTTTTAATTTGTTTTTTTTCACATATTTGTGATAAACAGACACACATTTTTAATATATATATATTTATGTAAAATATTTTCATCAAAAGTCTCACAATCTGTTTGTCAATCTTCAAATGGTCATATCTCAATCATCCGATATTATATTGGATCACTGTCTACAGTGGCGAGACCATGGTGATTCCCTCTACCTAAATTTATTACAAATTTGATTTTATTTGGATTAAACCATCATGTGATCACTTTTATGCCAATTGAAGGTATCGGGGCGTGAAACAGAAGTTGATGGGTCGAGGATTTAAATTTTTCACTGATGATCAACACAATTACGTTATCGTTGGTTAAGAGCAACCCTAGTAAAGGTCTGAGGATCCTTCATGATGATTTTTTTAGAAAAATAAATAAATAATTAATCACCTCTTTTGATCTAAAGCTGCGCTCAACATCCGCTCATTGTTGGTGACCACTACTAAAGGATCCGAAGTCGAATCTCTATAGAAAATTCACACACACTACTGGAAATTTTAGCTTTACCAAAGGTTTAAAACCGTTGGTAAAGGCTGGACAACCGTTGGTATAAACTATACCAACGATTGTCCAAACCGTTGGGATATGTCTGAAAAAATTAGTATATACCAACTATTTCAGTAAACCGTTGGTATATATGTTTTCCAATGGTTTTAAACCGTGAGTAATATCATGAAGTATCTCTATACCAATAGTTCTGTAAACCGTTGGTATAGACTTTTACCAATGGTTTGTGGGAAACCTTTGGTAAAGCTCAAGTAAAATTATCTATGCCAACAGTTTACAAACCATTGGCATATACTTATACCAACAGTTTTATGTAAACTGTTGGTATAAGTTCTGGTTTTACACATATACCAACGGTTGTGAACTATTGGAATATCTTTTTTATACCTACAGTAGCAAGCCGGCTTGCTGGCCTCCCTTGTGCAGCTGCATGAATTCCACCAGTATGCCCCCTATGGAGATGCATCAATTCCACCAGCAGGCCTGCAAAATTCATATACAACAAAATATCTGCATAATACATACACATACAACAAGTAATATAATACACCATTAACAAGTATACCTGCATAATACATATAGAATTCTGTATGAATTCATACTGACTCTGGTGGAGCAGAATTTGAAGAATATGGAATATAAAATCCCAGAGAGAAGGAAGCATAAGTAAAATACGATGACAGGGATGGATGGCCAAATTATGGATGGGTAGTGGGAATCATCATCGGATATGGTACAAACCGGTGAGGAGGCTCAGATGTAAATGGTGGTGAAAAAATGGGAGGCCTAAATATTCCCGTGTTTCCCTAACGACACACTGGGATCAGCATGTAGGATGGATGGTATGTCAGTGGGAGGGGCAAGGTCTAATCGGGTACACCGACCATATCGTCTAGCTCTCGTACCACCCCCCTCATACGAACACCCCAAGTACAGGGACCACTACTAGGCTGCTCATTAAATAACTATCGCCTAATAGATGGATCCTTCAAAAATGTTTAAAAAATTAATCACATGACATTATATATTATTTAAATATATATATTTGAAATAAAATACTCACTGTAGGAACTAGTGGTGGAATTCCCAGCTCAGTCATGTGACGATTGTTGTCCATAATATGTTTTCATCACCTATCTTCAATTGGTTTCATTTACTGCATTTGAAAAAAAATATGGAATTAAATAGAAAAGGATAATTAATGTGTAACCCAAAAAACAAAATAAATGAGAGGGAATAGGGGGTGGGTGGGCAGTCCATGGGGGTAGGGGGGCTGTCCACGAAGGGAGGGGGTGTCCAGGGGGGTGGGCGGGTTTTCCATGGGGGTGGACAGGCTGTCCAGGGGGGTAGGGGGTGTCTAGGGGGGTGGGCGGGATATCTATGGGGGTGGGAGGGGATTTCCAGGGGAGTACGGGGTGTCCAGGGGGGTGGGTGGGCTATCCATGGGGGTGGCGGGGATATCGAGGGGGGTCGGGGGGGGGGGGGGGTCCAGGGGGGTGGGGGGATTTCTAGGGGTGGGGGGCTGTCCAGGGGGTACAAGGTGTCCAAGGGGTGGACGAGCTGTCCAGGGGGTGGCAGGGATCTCCAGGGGGTATGGGGTGGGTGGGTGGGCTGTCCATGGGGGTGGCGGGGCTGTCCAGGGGGTACCGGGTGTCCAGGGGGTGGGCAGGCTATCCACAGGGGGCGGGCGGGCTGTCCACTGGGGTGGAAGGGTTGTCCATGGGGGTGGTTGGGCTTTCCATGAGGGTGGGGGGTGTCTAGGGGGTGGGGGGGGGGGGGGGGGGCTGTCCAAGGGGGTGGGGGGCTGTCCAAGGGGTGGGGGTGTCCACCCACAAACCAGGGCCGTAAAATCTAGTCTTTATCCAATTATAGCATGATTTCAAGACTATTATAGATGACTAAGAAGACTGTTGGTGTAAACCTTGAATATCATACATATAAATCACAACACACCCAATTGTAAACACACCACCAAATATCATACGTGGATCAGATTTTATGAGCCATGTTTCGATGGGACACTACTCATAAGAGTATGATCCTTGTTATATAATTAGGTGATATGGAGTTGTACAAATGTTAAATTTTTATGAGATCAATATGGACAGTGGATAAGAACCTGTGTGAGATTTCTTTGCAGAGATCACTTATTCTTGGAAGGGTAAGAGTGAGTGTTGGTATGAAACTTCAAGAAAATTCTTAACGTGTGAAAGCAACTATAAATTGGTTATATTTGATTTCTATTTTTTTTAGAGTATCAGAGTGGACAACCCACCCCTTCCCTGGACATCCCACACCCCCACACCCCTGTAGCCCCTACTCCATGAACCTCCACCCAGATAGCCCCCCAACCCCACCTGGACACCCCCACCACACCTGGACAACCCACCCCTCCTCCCTAGACAACCAACATGCCCTCCCCCACCTGGACAACCCACCCCCACCCCCCTTGGACAACACACCCCCCCTTGACAGCCCACACCCCCTCCCCCACCTGAATATCCCACCACCACCACCCCTGGACAACCCACCCCTCCCTGGATAGCCCACACTCCCTCCCCTGCAGCCCCCTCGACAGCCCACTCGACAGACCCCCCACCCGGACAACCCATGCCCACACCCCCATTGGACAGCCCCCTCCTTGGACAGCCCATACCCCCTCCCCCACCTGGATATCCCCCCCAGGATAGTCCACCCCCTCACTGGATAGCCCACACCCCCTCCCCTGCAGCCCCCCACCTGGACAACCCCCCCACCTGGACAGCCACCCCCACCTGTACATCCCCCACCCCCATCTGGATAGCCCCCCACCTGGACAGCCCACTCCCCCTCCCTGGACACCCCACACCCCCTCCCCCACCTGGACACCCCACCCCGACTCCCCCTAGACAGCCCACACCCCTCCTTGGGGCAGCCCATACCCCCTCCCCCACATCCCTATAACCCCCCTACCCCCTACAGCCCCCTACCCCCTGGACAACCCACCCCCACTTGGAAATCCCCCCACACCTAAAAAACCCCCTACCCCTCCTGCAGCCCCCCCTTAGGGTATTTTTATTTTAAATCATTTTATTCATTAAGAAAGCCAAACTATCATGCATTAGCCATTTCATTTTAAACAACACATTCAATTTATCAAAACATGACAAATTCAATTTAAAAGGCTCTATGGGTCACTTAGAAAATGTCATTGGGAAAAGGGTAAATCAACTACATTGTTAATTCCAATTTAAAAATTCGGTCAGCCACTTAGGAGGTGCAGTGGTGTCTAGGAGGTGTGGTGGTGTCCAGGGGGGGTGTCTAAGGGGGTGGGGGCCTGTCCAAGGGGGTGGAGGGTGTCCAAGGGGGGTGGGGGTTTCTAGGGGTGGTGGGGGGTGTCTAGGGGTGGTGGAGGTGGTGGGAGGGGGGTGTCCATGGGGGGTGAGGGGTGTCCAGGGAGGGTGGGGGTGGGGGTGTCCAGGGGGTGGGGGGAGAGGGCTGCCCAAAGGGTGGGGGGGGGGGGGTGTCCAGGGGCGGTGGGCTATCCATTGGAGGTGAGGGGTGTCTAGGTAGGGTGGGGGTGGGGGTGTTCAGGGGGGGGGAGCTGTCCAATGGGTGGGGGTGTCCAGGGGGGTGGGGGGTGCAGGGGGCTGTCCAATGGGGGGGTGTCTAGGGGGGTGGGGTGGGGGGGCTATCCAGGGGGGTGGGAGGTGTCTAGGGGGTGGGGGTGGGGGTTTTCACAATTCCAATCCATCATCCAACCAATGCCAACATCCAAATCCAATTTTCAACTAAACTAAAGTTCAAAAAACATAAAACAAACCCTTTACCCCCCAGAACTAAAAAAACCCACTAAACAAACCCTTTACCATGTTTGAAGTGTAGAACAAAAAAAGATAAAACAAACCAAAGGGTTCAGTACTCCAAAGACAACAATAACTCTAATTTAGCTGAAATCAAAACAAAAAAAATAAAAAAAGAGGAAGAACACTAAAACTAAGGTAACACTTACTAATTTGAAGTTTCAAAATAAAAACTTGTTTGATTGAAGAAGGATCTATGGCTGGAAGGAGTTTCACGACCGAGAAGAATTCGGGAGGAGCTCTAGATTAGGTCTGCAATCGGGCCAAGTGGGAGCTGGGGAGCTAGGTTTTTGAGGGAAAACATTCCCAACGGTTTTTAAAAACCATTGGAAAAGCCTCTCTTTACCAACAATTTAGTAAAACCGTTGGTATATGTTAGAGGAACTAAAGCTTTTCCAATGGTTTTTTCAATCCATTGGGAAATCTTAACTATATTAACATATTTTCCAACGGTTCGAGCAAACCGTTGGAAAATGTGGCTTTTTTACAGTATACCAACTATTTCTTCAAACCATTGGTATATATCCCTTGGGAAAACCACAATTTCTAGTAGTGACACACTTTGAAAGTCTATGGGAACATCGATCATAAAATCCTGGGTGCTAGCACAGAGATTATATTATGCCTTTGACATCCTAATGATCCCCATAATGATAATCCATCAATTCGAGAAGAAAAACTTGGATTGGAAGCTCAGATCGTTTTCTTCCCTCTCTAGGAAGCGGGAGATGAGAGAGATGATATCACCAATCATGTAGTGAATAGTTCAGTGCATGAGAGTCTCTCTTCACTTATATAGAGAGTTAATAAAATTACTCAGAAAAGACTCCCCAACCCCTGAATATTTATTATTTTATACATATATAATTCATAAACGACATCTTATGATCTGCTAACTGGGTCATGCTCATCATTTATATTTTTATCACTTGCCTGTAATATAATAAATATATTACATGATAAAATCAATCCATTAACTTGGATCTTCATTCCCATAAATTTTATATAAACCTTGAATATTAAAATAATATTTGTTCGTATAATATTATCCATGTATTTACTTTAATACTTTTAAATACATTTAATAAAAAAAATTTAATACAAATTATTCTAAACTTGAATTGTAAAAACCCAAGATTTTAAAAATAAATTTAATATTGGATGCATGAAACACTGAGTCTCTACAAAAAATAATTTTTTTATAACCTAACTAGTAAACATAATTTTTCCACCTCTGTGATTTGAATTTTGAAAAACTGACATACACGATTGTGTTCAATAAGATATTTAGAGTATGATAAGACAAACTTAATTTTTGGTGAATAGTAACATACCCTTATGAATATTAATATGAGTAGTAATATGACCCTTATGAATAGTAAATCATATTATTATTTTATTGTCTTAAGGTTATAAAATAATGAGATCTTGATTAATTTTCCAAAGTAATATAAACAAATTATTGTTTTAAAATTGTTATTTTTTGAATAAATTATGATTTTATTTAAAAATTAAATTTATATTATTTAGAAAATTATTTTAAAAAAATGGAGTTCATTTTTTAATTCTACATTCCAAAAAATTGTTAGGGTGAATTTTTCGGATTTTTCTGAAATACTCAAATTTTTGATGAATAGTAAAATACAGTAATTTACTGTATATATACATTACCAGTTAAATTAACTATTACTAGAATCATGGATTATAGAAGTACACTTGATTCAAACTCACATGAACATATTACTATTATTTTTCATGAGAATCATTACTATTGGTTGTCTTTAGAAAAATAATAAAATAATGAGTAAAATAATGGGAAAACCCTCCTCTCCTCCACTATGAACCCCCTCACTCCCTCTTCTATTCACTCCTATAAGTCTTGAATATCCTAAAATTTATTCCCAAATACCCTTACCTAGTCACTTACCACCTCTAGGATCTCTTTTTCTTTCCAAAAGATCAAAACCCCTTCCCTTAAAGAGATTCTCAAGGAGGTGGATTTAAGAGCTAAATTCACATTCTATTTCTTTCAATTTCATTTCAAGTTCTTTTATATTGTTATACTATCCTCAACTCCTCTATCAAAATGACCATGATAACTCTAGTATCATATATATATTGGAATTATATCATGTTACTGGAAGAACCATCATCAATATTATTACTCTCTCTCTTTTATTTTATAAACGAAATCATCGTCCGTGAGGTGCTGATTTACAACCTTCATGGACGACGAATTTTTGTTCTTCAATTTCCCCTTCAATAATAGTCATGAAACCCTTTTTATGGTTAAAAAAGTATATAATATATGTATTATAACCTATTTAATATTCAGTAACCAGTATATTTACATAATATTAAATCATATGACCAAACTAGTTCCTCATAATCAAAAAACCGCTAAAATAATCTAAGTGATTGTCATTAACGTTTCATCTAATGATTCATCCTCATTCCATGTAACCAAATTATATGAATTACCATTAAAACCTATGAATGTTTATAAATAATATGTAAATTAAATTCTATATATTTACATCCATTCCACATGAACTCCATTACTTAAAAACAAGTGAACCGATTATGAAAATCAATAAAACGAACACTCCGGAACGACAGAATTCAATATTATAACCTATCAATAAGGAAATAAATGAACTAAAAATATGATAAAATAAATAAATTTATAATAGGTTCTTAATTAAGTTATTAATGAGTCTAATTTCATATTCCATAACTATAAGGTCAAGAGCCGAACATTCGAACTTAAGGTAAGGGTTTTCCACCTGAACCTCCATTTTCATCCAGATTACTTTTATTGTCTACTTACCTCAATGAAATTATTATGTATTATTATTTAATCCTCATAAATTATTTTTTAGTGAACTATATATTTTTACCAACTAGAATCCTTCTTTATTTTTTGGGGAGTTACAGGTTTTAAAAGTAACTTCCAAAATTCTTTCCGAAATACAAGCCCGATTTAAGAGAATTTCTCAAATTATTACCTATTTTCAAGGGAAATATATAATATTTTTTTGTAAACAATTATCTTTATAAAATTTCTCATTTTATTATGAAAATATTATCTTACTTTAATTTTTTTTATACAAATATTTTTCCAAAAGAACTCCTCTTTTCAGAGTAAAAGAGTATTTATCTCAGGAATTACTCAAAGATTTTATAAGAGTATCTTAATCTATTTCAACACTCTTCTTGATTATTATATATTATTGGGATTAATATTTTATGATACCATATACCACATTTAATTGAATGGTTTATTATTTTTTTATATAGATATGCTATCTTAAAACAATTCACCAATTTACTCTGAATGGTTAGTGTTTATGCTTAATGTTTAGGGAAAGTTATTTACATTTCATATATTAGTTTCAACATGAATGTATATATTGTTTATGTTTATCCCCATTCATATAAGTAACACATTGGACATAGTAATTATTGGTTGGGGCCCACAATATCCCCTCGGTGCATCGTTAGGTCTCATGAGACAAACTATGGTCTTGACACAAGGCCTTGACAAAATGGATATTTATGGTCTTGGAACGAGGCCTTGAAGATGTGGTTATGATGTGAAAAATTATTCATTCCCTCATTATGAAAATTGTATTGATAGTTCAGGTGTTTATTTGACTAGTATAATACCCATGAAATGTTTTATTATGGTATTATTTATTCAGCTCTTATTCCTGCCATAATGTGTTTAAGTTTATTTTTAAAGGCATGTGTTTTTAGTTATTCACCATGCCTAATGTTTATGTTTATGATATCTTATGCTGTATTTCTTACCCTTACCGAGCATTTGAGCTCACCCCTTTCTTATATTTCATTTTCTCAGGACATGAAGAAGTTTATTATGATTGACCTGCAAGGATAAACTTATAGTTAGGAATGTTCCCAAAAAAACTTATATGTTGTATTTCTTTTCAATTTTTAATGTTGAAATTATGTATATATCTTATTTCCAAATCTACTAAACTACTCGGTCATTTGGGATGCATATTCCTTATTTGTATTCCAATGTAATCAAATAAGGCATTGACTCTGGGAAATTGGGGCCAGGTCCTTATAGTTGGTATTAGAGGAAGTTTAGTAGAAAACTCAGAAACTAGATTTAGAGAATGTAGATTAGGGAACAAACCCCTAAGATAGTCTATGAAGATAAAACATACAATAACATCCTGGATTTTTTGGTAAGGAATAAATTATATAGATCTTTCTAGAAAATACATCCCCATCTAGATACTATACATGGACATGGTTCTGGAACATATGTACCTAAGAGTGAAAGCTCCAACAAAGAGTTTCAGGCTTGAACCAGGGTATCCTGGTACACAACAATAGACCTTACTACACACCTGGTTTGACACTCCCTGGGGATATGCTTAGGATAACTAACATTTTTATTAAAATTCATTATGAGGGATTTAAATGTAAAATTTTCTTCATAGAAACCATGTTTATGATTATGAGATTAACGATGTATAGAATTTCAATTTATGATAAGTATTTTTATATGTTGAGATTATACATTATGATTCATAACCTAATCTAGTGTATTCCATTATTTAGAAATGGCACATAGTGGAAGGAATGAAAACTGCATGAACACGCGTATCCCATGTAGGGATTTACCTCTGATGCAAGATAATGATGTTGGATCTGGGGCTACAACTGATGCTGAGAAACTTATAAATATAGTGGGACAACTGACTCAGGTTACGAACAATAACCTCACCCGTATGGATAATCCTGATCCACAACATGAAGGAGCTATAATGGATCGTTTTATACTACAACAGCCTCCATCATTTAATGGGACTACAAAACCATTTGTAGCTGAGCAAAGGATAAGTTCCCTAGAGAAGATATTTCTCGCTTTGAGATGTAAAAAAAGAGATAAGGTTGTCATGGCAGTTTATCGTCTATCAGGAGATACAGATCAGTGGTGGTCATTAATACAAAACACAAAGGAGGAAGAATTAGAAGAGATGGAATGAATGAGTTTTAAGAAAACCATCCTAGAAAAATATTTTCCCTATGAACAACGAGAGGATATAGAAAATAAATTCCTGAATCTGAGGCAGAAGGAGGATAAAAATGTTGCAATGTATGAAGCTAACTTCACAAGGTTAGCAAGACATGCCGTGAACTAAATACATAATCTAAGGAGAAAGATTTATTGATTCTTTGATGGTTTAAAACTATTAATCTGAAGGGAACTAGTTTCCCAAAGTTTCTCATCATATGAAGATATATTCTCAAGTGCTATTAAGACAGAAAATGAATTTTCTAAGTCTTATGACTTTAAAGGAAAACAAGAGAAGAAGAGGGATGCTGAAAACTTTGGAAAATTAAATAAGGAAATGGGGAAGAAGGGAAGATTTGATCTTCCATCCTGTATTAATTATGGGAAGAAACACCTTGGAACTTGCCTAAAGGGATTGGGAGTCTATTACAAGTATGGAGAAAAAGGCCACCTATCTCGGGATTGTAAGGGGAAAAAAGAAGCTTCCAATGTTTAATGCTAAAATTGCATGGATATGGGACATTATTCACATGAATATCCTAAGCGTCAAGGAAACATTCCCCAAAGAAGGCCAAGGGAGCAAGTCCAAGCTTATGCAGTCACAACTACGGAGGTTGAAGTTCCTAATGATGTGGTGACATGTACTTTAATCATTTCCTAGAAGATAGACAATGCTTTATTTGATTCTAGATCAATTAATTATTTTATATCTTCCTAGTTTTCCAAGAAAATTAGTTATTTCCAATTTTATTTAATAAGGGAGTTTTCAGTAAAAACTCTTAAGGGAAGTATCATTGCAGTAAAGCTGTGTCAGACAGTCCCCATTATGGAATATAAACATGATTTATCTGCTGATTTTATTGTCACACCCATGATTTACCTTGATATAATTCTTAGTATGGATTGTATTTCAAACCATGATGTGAAAATTTTTTAAAAGAAGAAGTATAATACAATTTTTGAGGACAATGTGGAATCCCTTATCTATAGGGTAGAAAAATCACCATCTAATTCTCATCTAGATCCACCCTCAGTAGCTATACTAAATTCAATTATTTGGGAGGAAGGTAATGCAATAACTATGGGTGAGAAAAATAATGTTAAAATAGAGGACATAAATATTGTGCAAGAATATGTTGACGTCTTTCTAGAGGATTTACCTAGACATCCTCTATAGTGAGAAATGGAGTTTTCTATTGACTTAATTCCCGATTCAAGGCCCATATCAAAGACCCCTTATAGAAAGGACACTATGGAATTAGTGTAACTAAAAAAAACTAGAATAATTGTTTGATAAAGGATTTATTATCCCTCGTGTTTCTCCATGGGGAACCCTTGTTCTTTTTGTTAATAAGAAATATGGATCTATGAGGTAGTTCATTTACTACAGGTAGATCAATGCTATAAAAATAAAGAAAAAGTATCCCCTATCTCACATTGATGATTTATTTTATCAAATTCACGGATCTCAATATTTTTTAAAGATTGACCTTTGATATGGATATCAGCAATTACTTTTAATAAAGGAAGACATTCTAAAAATATCATTTAGAACAAGGTATGTGTATTAAGAGTTTACAATAATGAATTTTGGACTAATTAATGCATTCTATGTTTTCATGGATCTAATGAATAGAGTTTTTAAGGAATACCTCGATGAATTTGTGGTGGTATTTATTGATGATATCTTGGTATAATCCAAAAGATATGAAGACCGTGAAAATCACTTGCACACTATTATAAAGACTCTTAAAAGAAATGAATTATATGGGATGTTTATCAAGTATGAATTTTGGCTTCAATCAGTTTCCTTTATTGGCCACATTGTCTCTAAGGATGGAATATCTGTTGATCCTATGAAGACAAAGGCTGTTCAAGAATAGCCTACTCCAATGAACATAACAACGGTATGTAGTTTTATTGGTTTAGCAGGTTATTATCAGCATTTCATTCAAAACTTTGCCTGTTTAGACAACCCAATGACCAATATTACACATAAATGGGTTAAGTTTGTATGGAAAAAATAATGTGATGAATGTTTCGCAGAATTGAAGAGGATATTAGTGAATGCTTTGATCCTAACCCTACCATTGGGGAATGATGGGTTTGTGATCTATAGTGATGAATCAAAGATAGGACTTGGTTGTGTCCTTATGTAAAATGATAGAGTTATTGCCTATACATCAAGGTAGTTAAAAATTCATGAACAAAAATATCCTATTCATGATCTTGAGTTAACTCCTGTGATCTTTGCTCTAAAAATATGGATACACTATCTCTATAGTGAAATATTTGAGATATATATAGATCATAAGAGTTTAAAGTATATATTCTCACAAAAAGAACTCAACATGAGGCAAAGGAAATGTCTCTAACTACTCAAGGATTATGATTGTACCATACACTACCACCCAGGAAAGGAAAATAAGGCAAATGATGCATTGAGCGGGAAGGATCATTGAGCTCTCAACAAAATGTGGATTGACAAGGATCCTTTATACACGGATCTAGTGATAATGTATATGGGAATTATCAAATAAGGTGAAATATCACTACATTTTTATTTGGTTGCCCAACCATATTTATTAAAAAGGATTAAAATCTCTTAGCCATATGATGAGAACCTTCAAAAGAAAATTAATGCTATTAAAGATGGGAAGTTGGCTAACTTCGTATGTGAAGATAAATTCTGAAATTTGGGAAGAGGCTATGTGTTCCCTCTTTACCTAAGATGAAAAGGGAGTTATTGGATGATGACCATAGCTTGAATTTCTCTATACACCATAGTAGCACTAAAATATATAGAGATTTTAAGGAACATTTATGGCGGGACAACATGAAGCAGGAAATTTCTGATTATATATCAAGAGTTCTAGTCTGTCAACAAGTGAAGGCCAAACGAAAACATCCTAGAGGATTCATGAAACCTCTACCTATTATTACATGGAAAAGGGATGACATCACCATGGATTTTTTCACTAGATTACCCAAAACTCCAAGAAAGAATGATGCAATATGGGTAATTGTTGATCGACTTATGAAATCTACACATTTCCTCACAATAAGGGAATATTTTCCACTGGAGCACCTTGCACTACTCTATATCAATGAAGTTGTGAGACTTCATGGAGAACCTCTCTCAATTTTTTCTGATCATGATCCATTATTTACATCAAAATTATGGAAATTCTTTAGAAATATTTGGATACTGAGCTTCTATTGAGCACTATTTATCACCCAGAAACTGACAGGCAATCAGAAAGGATGATCCAAACCTTAGAGGACATATTGATATCATGATCACTTAACTTTAAAGGTATGTGATATCAATATTTACCTTTAGTGGAGTTTTCCTACAATAATAGTTTCCATTCAAGCATTCAAATAACACCATATGAAGCATTGTATGGAAATAGATGTCCTACACCAACATGTTGGGATGAAGTTGGTGAAAGGAAGCTAGTGGGCCCAGAGTTTGTAGAGGAAACAACAATGAAAGTAAATACTATTCAAGGCCATATAAAAGAAACTCAAAGCAGACAAAAAATCTATGCTAATTGTCTAAAGAAGGATTTGTAATTTCAAGTGGGAGATCATGTTTTCTTAAAAGTATCTCCATGGAGTGGTGTTATAAGATTTGGGAAGAAAGGAAAACTCAGCCATAAGTACATAGGCCATTTTGAAATTCTGGAGAGAATTGAAGCTATTTCAAATCATTTGGCTATTCCACCTTGCCTATCTAAAGTACACAATGTGTTCCATATCTCATTGATGAGAAAGTACATTCCAAACCCAAATCATGTCCTCACTTTTGAAGGTATATAATTGGAACTTGACCTATCTTACTTTAAAGAGCCTATCCAAAATCCAGACACTAAAGAACAAGTGTTGAGGAATTAGACAACTCGACTGGTAAATATACTTTGGAAAAATCATAAAATTGAAGAGAAAAAATGGGAGCATGTGGAGCTTATGATGAAGAACTACCCAAATCTTTTTGTGAGGTAACATTCTGGTAATTTTGAGGACAAATTTTTTGTGAGGGGATAATGTAACACCCCAAGATTTTGAAAATAAATTTAATATTGGATGCATCAAACACTGAGTCTCTACAAAACATCACTTTGTTATAACCTATCCATTAAAAATAATTTTTCCACATCTATGATTTGAATTTTGAAAAGCTGACATACATAGTTACGTTCAGTAAGATATTTAGAGTATGATAAGAAAAACTTAATTTTTGGCGAATAGTAGCATAACCTTATGAATAATAATATGAATAGTAATATTACCCTTATGAAAAATGAATCATATTATTATTTTATTGTCTTAAGGTTATAAAATAATGAGACCTTGATTAATTTTTCAAAGTGATATAAACAAATTATTGTTTTAAAATTGTTATTTTTTGAATAAATTTTGATTTTATTTAAAAATTAAATTAATTATATTTAGAAAATTATTTTCAAAAAATTTAGTTCATTTTTTAATTCTACACATCAAAAAATGTCTAGGGAGAATTTTTGATATTTTTCTTAAATACTCGAATTTTTGATGAATTGTAAAACACGGTAATTTACCGTATATATACATTATCAGTTAAATTAACTATTTAGAGCATCATGGATGATGAAAGCACACTTGGTTCAAACTCATATGAACATATTACTATTCTTGGTTATAAGAATCAATATTATTGGTTGTTTTTGGAAAAATAATAAAATAATGAGTAAAATAATGGGAAAACCCTCTTCTCCTCCACTATACCCCCCTCACTGCCTCTTCTCTTGACTCCTATAAGCCTTGAATATCCTCAATGTTCTAAAAAAATACCCTTCCCTAGTCACTTCCCACATCAAATATCTCTTGTTATTTCCAAAAGACCAAAACCCCTTCCCTTAAAGAGATTCTCAAGGAGGTGGATTCAAGAGGTAAATTCACATTCTATTTCTTTCAATTTCATTTCAAGTTCTTTTTTATTGTTATCATCTCTTCACCTCATATATAAAAATAACCATGATAAATCCAGTATCATCTATATAATATAATTATATCATGTTAATGGAATAATCATCATCAATATCCTTACTCTCTCTCTCTTTTATTTTATAAACGAAATCATCACCTGTGAGGTGCCGATTTACAACCTTCGTGGACGACGGAGTTTTGTTCTTCAATTTACCCTTCAATATTGGCCATGAAACCATTTTTATGGTTTAAACAGGATATAATATATGTATTAAAACCTATTTAATATTCATGAACTAGTATATGTATGCAATATCAAATCATATGGACAAACTAGTTTCTAATAATCAAAATACCGCTAAAATAATCTAAGTGATTGTCATTAATGTCTCATATAATGATTCATCATCATTCCATGTAAAAAAATGATATAAATTACAATTAACACATATTGATCTTAATAAATAATATTTAAATTAAATTCTGGATATTTACATCCATTCCACATGAACTTCATTACTTAACAACAAGTGAACCGATTATGAAAATCAAGAAAACAAACACTCCGGAACGAAGAAATTCAATATTATAACTTATCAATAAGTACATAAATGAACTAAAAAAATTATGATAACTAAATAAATGTCTAATAGGTTCTGAATTAAGTTATTAATGAGTCTAATTTTATATTCTAGGACCATAAGGTCAAGAGCGGAACATTCAGGCTTAAGGTTAGGGTTTTCCACCCGAACCTCCATTTTCATTCAGGTTACTTTTATTGTCTACTTACCTCAATTAAGTTATTATGTATTATTATGAACTCCTAATAGATTATTTTTGAGTACACTAAATATTTTACCAACCAGAATCCTTCTTTATTTTATGGGGAGTTACATGTTTTAAAAAGAACTTTCAATTTTTTTTTCTGAAATACAAGCCTGATTCAAGGGAATTTCTCAAATTCTTACATATTTTCAAGGGAAATATATAATATTTTTTTGGAAACCATTGTCTTTATAAAATCACTCATTTTATAATTAAAATAATATCTTACTTAAATTCTGGTTTTATACAACTATTTTTCCAAAAGAACTATTCTTTTCAAAGTAAAAGAGTATTTATCTCAAGAATTACTCGAAGATTTTATAAGAGTATCTTAATCTATTTCAAAAATCTTTTTGATTATTATATTTTATTAGGATCAATATTTTATGATATCATCTACCATATTTAATTGAATTTTTTATTATTAGTTTGACTGTGGATGTGCTATCTTAAAACCATTCACCAATTTACTCTGAATGGTTTGTGTTTATGATTAATGTTCGAGAAAAGTTATTTAAATTTCATATATTAGTTTCAATATGAATGTATATATTTTTTTATGTTTATAACTATTCATATGAGGAATGAATTGGACGTACTAAGTGTTAGGTGGGGCCCGCTATAGCCCCTCGGTGCATCTGTAGGTCTCATGAGACAAACTATGGTATTGGCATGAGGCCTTACAAAATGGATATTTATGGTCTGGGAACGAGGCCTTGATGGTGTGGTTATGATGTCCTTCATTATGCATCCCCTCATTATGAAAATTGTATTGATAGTTCATGTGGTTATTTGACTAGTAGAATACCCATGAAATATTTTATTATGGTATTATTTATTCAGCTCTTATTCCTGCCATAATGTGTTCATGTTTATTTTTAAAGACATGTGTTTTTAGTTATTAACCATGCCTAATGTTTATGTTTATGATATATTCTGCTTTATAACTTACCCTTACTGATAATTTGAGTTCACCCCTTTCTTATGTTTCATTTTCTTAGGACATGAAGAAGTTTATTATGATTTACCTTCAAGGATAAACTTATAGTTGTGGATGTTCCCAATAAAACTTATATGTTGTATTTCTTTTGAAGTTGTAATGTTGAACTTATGTATATATCTTGTTTCCAAATCTACTAAACTACTCGGTCCTTCGGGATGCATATTACTTGTTTGTATGCTAATGTAATCAAATAAGGCATCAACACTGGAAAACTAGGGTTGGGTCCTTACACGAATAATATGAATTTATTTATTCCTTAACAATCATATAAACTTGGACATCACTCAGACCCCTATGGTAGGGCCCACAGTGTCCTAAACCCCTATTCATCAGAATAGACCATACTTTTGAATACATTTAGTGTGTAAAACTCTAGGCCCTTATCTCGATAGCAGTGAATACTAATCACATACCAGAATCAGAGTCTAGTGACCCATCATGACCCCTAAAGAGATAAGGATTAGTCATAGGAACACAAACCTTTCTAAAAACCCACACCGTGTAATATAATCTATTTATATAGAGATATATCATAAAACAATATCCACACTTTGTGTCATAATCATTTCTTAATTTATTCTTATTTTACATAAATGGATATAATTACCTTGTTATACCATGATAAAGGATTTAGTGAAGGTATTACTATCATGATCAACTAGGCCTAAGATATCTCTCCCTATCAGAAGAGACAAGTTATTTCTTGATTATTCAGTCAATTTTATAACACCAATGATGCACACAACACAAGCCACCTCACTAAAACTTTAATTTCATAGTTTTTACCTTGTATCAAAGCACATAATCAAATGATATGCACTTCTAATAATCTTAATCCAGGAGACCATTAATTTTGTTTGTATATAGAAACTACTATTGGAGTTGGTGTCCTAGGACCAACTATTTGTACTTTTACTACATGTATATTTGATGTATTGAATATTAATAAAACTTCTTATTATATATCATTATTTTTGTATGAATCTAATATAATAATGTTCTAGAGTATACATTGCATTGATATGTTCATAGCAGTTCCCCTCTATAATGATAACCTTGATGTGCTATGAAAATATTCTTAAATAATGTTATGTGGTTGGATAACTTAATGTGATGAGACACTTAATACATAAAATTTCATGTGCGAGTACTCGTAAGTAGATGGGGATTCTTCTAATCAAGTTGAGACTTGGTAATATTCAAAACATGATATTATGAAAAGAGACCCTCTAGTAGGAATTCCACATGTTTTGGTGCCATTAGATATTTATATCTACGAGCGTGTGTGATGGTCCTTAGACTTTAAGATTATTATCAATGCACGTTACAACTTGTTTACTTATATGTATTTCATAAACCATGAGAATAATCGTTCATGGAGAAGCTGGATACCTTGGATGCATCATGGGTGACATGTCATTAATGGATAAGTCAAAGAAGGATTTGTCCCTTCCAACTTTATGGAAGCTAATATCTCAGCCTTTTGATTGGAATAAAATCGTCACCATAAATTCCATGGGCATGGTGTAACGATGTGTTTATTTCAGATGATTAAAGAAATATGTATCGAGCATATAGGTTGGTGACACAGATGTGTAACCTGCTTGATGAGATATTAAGACAAAGAGATTATATTACACAGTGAATATTCATATGTGGTTGTCATTGCAGAAACATTAAGTTCTTTCTCTTGAGTGACTTGAACCATTTCTAAATAGTAATCTTGGACTTTAGACAATCCCACCTAATGCCAATGATAAAGAAACCTAAGTGTTTCCATTGATCTCAATTAAATTATATTTTAATTTAATTAATTGAATAAATATTATTCTCAAGATCGAGGAATAATTTTATTCATGTTATAACGATCGTATAAATTAAATAAATATTTATTTTCCGGTATGTAAATAAAAATATATTTGTTTATTTTATTGAATATTTAATAAATATTTATTTGTTAGTATGTGAATGAAATATTTATTTCAGTATTCAGTAAATACTGAGGAGTACGAATGGACCAGGACCGCGTTTGGTGATAAAATAATTATTTACCAGCTGGTAAATACTATTTATCAATTTGCGCAAGTTGGCACACCATAAAAGGATAATAATATTATTATATGGCATGGGGTTTATTAAAGGTTTTAAATGTTATTTAATGTATAACATGAAATTAAATAATATTTTATCCTAAAACCTGTATATATAAATAGGCAAACATTTCTATTGTGTATTGCATCCAATATTAAGAATAGATAATTGTTTTGCATAATGAATTCTCTCTCAACTCCTCTT
Source organism: Viscum album (assembly GCA_963277665.1). NCBI lineage: Eukaryota > Viridiplantae > Streptophyta > Magnoliopsida > Santalales > Viscaceae > Viscum > Viscum album. The sequence goes on from OY728159.1 coordinate 238,874,130, forward strand.
TCTCTCTCCCTCTCAAGAATGAGAAATTCAAGAGTGATTTCTTAAAAACTAAAGAATGAGCGGTCAAGAATGAACAACACAAGACATTCTATTCACCGTGCTAGCACTTGAAGATTGAGTGGTGTTTCTCAGAGATCATTGGAGCATGTGTGGATCACCACTAGAGAGATTCTATCCGTGGATACTCATAGTTCAATAAAGGTAATCTAAAAGGGTCATTTAGAATGATCAACATTCATCAATGAAGAAAGTTCCCAAGCTCAGGTATTTATTTCTTTAGATATTAAATAAATTAATTATAAATTTGACGTGTAAGATCCTCGCTCATGGTTTTGGGAAACAATTATTAAAATAAATTTTAATATATCGCCCATCACTGCATGCTTCCACTATGCACGAAACCAACAAGTGGTATAAAAGCGAACATGATTAAATTTATAATTATTTATGTGATTGTTGATCTATGAATAGTTGTGGTTAGATTTTAATTTCATATTATTCGTTTTTTAATCCGATTTGAATTAACATGTTATCGATATATTAATCATGTCCATTCAATGTTTCATTTTCTTAAAGGTTTAAGAATAGATGAAGAATGATTAGATATTCCATCAGGAATTTCCAAATCTTTGGCCCATATAACTAGGTTATAAAGTGTGTAGCCAGAGTATATGCCATGTAACCATGTGCATTGTACATGGATTCACCGAGCAATTAATTACATGCGGTGCATTTATTGCACACTGCGTGTTAATCGGGCCAACATGACACATGACAAGTAGATATATGTCATGTAGCTAGCATGTGCATGAAGTGTAGTCCAGCCGAGTTAACATGCCAAATCCCTAGGTGTTTGACTTAGATACATGACAATAGAGGTACACGACGATTAGATCGATTGTACACACCGTGTAGTCTCCCAATTAATAGTATAATTGAATTACATTAAATTGAAAATTATAGTATTAAAAGCTTAATTTCTTGATTGAAACCTATTGTGTGTTTGATAATTTAATAATGGTTTTAAATATTTTTAAATGCTCAATTAATTTATTGTAATAAATATGTCATTATTGTTTCTTCCATTTATTTTCCATGAATGCCATGAATGATGGGTATCTTCAATTAAGTTCAGATTATCATTAAGATAAAAGAGAATTAATTAATTAATGTAACCGCATTTATCTTAATAATAAAGAACGAATAAAGAAATGAATTCTTACTTTTTGCGTATTCATTTCTTGTATGACCGACCAATCAGGAGACCAAAACTTATGTATGTGTTGCAACTTATTTAATTTAATTTATTTTATGAGTTTGAAATTATTTAATATCAAATTAAATGATAGATTACGAGTTATACATCCCTCCATAATTATATAGGACCTGCATGTCCACGGATATTTATATAATCCCCTTTAACCAATCCTTTGGTTCCCCTCACCTACATGTGAGTAATAAATATGAGTAATTAATGGAGCATCCCAAGACACGTGGAGGAGGTTCAATATAGAACCGTGATGATTCCAACTTGGTGATACATAGACATAGAGGTGGAATACTGTAACTCACACCATGACCAGCAAATGGAGTTACTCCCATAGTTCATAAGTTGATTTAATGTTCGCTCATTAAATTAACCATAAGATAAGATCACGATCAGGTCATTTACTTTATTTATTTATTTCTATCTATCCATTATTTATTTTTTTGTATTCAAGACCGAAATAAAATAAATGAATGAATTAATATGAAAAGATGGAAATTAAATAAATGAATTATGTTTAATTTTTTTATCCAGCATGGTTAATTAATTAACATCCACTTAATATTAACAAGACATGTAAATGATAAAGTAAGATAAAATTTATACAAAATAAATTAAATAAATTAATTGTGCATAAATGTTTTATCTAACAAGGTTAATTAATTAAGTAACATCCACTTAATATTAAAAATACATGTAAAGGATAAAACAAGATAAAATTTATGCATAAATTAATAAAAATCCATCAACCTAATATTAAGTCAGACTAAGCCTTCTATTACTTGATTGGAAATGAAACCATAGAACTAAGTGTAGTACATGAAAAAATTCCGAACACTTAATTTTATCAGGGAGTTATCTTGAGATTTTTGGGTTGTCTTAATCAAACTTTTATTGAGTTTAAAATCCAAAGTCTGTTTAATAAAAATTTGGAGGAAACTATTGAGGAAATCCAATTTAGGATTTTTGGATTGGAGAATCCACTCAACAGATCAAGGAGTCACAAACCTGTAGTTGGCAAGATCGCCTACCTAATTACTTTCTTATAGTTTTCATGGCCAAAGTTTGGATCATTAAGAAAAGAAATTGGGATCCTTGCCACTAGAATGTCATAAAAACTAGAAATTTCATGTTTAATGGAGAGGTTTATTGTGACTTTAAAAATAGTGGGAGATTTAATAAAAATCAATTAATTTATTATTTATCACAAAATTTGTAATCAAGAAAAGTACTAATAATTTATTTTTTTAATTATATAATAAAATGAGAATTTAATCATCTAAACTATCCCTATGATCAATAATGGAGAAAGACAACCTCCTAACTGGAAATAATTTCCATGATTGTTTTAGATTCCTTCGGGTTTTTCTACATTCTGAACAGAAATCTTACGTGCTAGAATCCTCAATGCCTGATCCACCTTCTAAGAAGGCAAGTGATGAAGAGTTCCTTGTATATAATTTTTTAGTGATTTAGTCAATATTCAATGTTTGATGATTTTATCTATGTATAGTGAACTCATCAAGTCTCATGAAAACATAGATGCATATAGCATGCTTTAGAACCTCTATAGTCTTTACCAGTAGAGAGATAGATAATAATAGTTTAAGATATCCAAGGTTCTCTTTTAAAGAAATTTTGGAGAGGGTTCTCCAGTTGGGCCTCATGTAGTAAAGATCGTTGGCCACTTTGAGCACCTAGAGGTTCTAGGGTTTAAACTCCATGAATAACTAGGCACTGATCTCATTCTGGAATCACTCCCTCAGAGCTTCTCTAGATTTGTTATAAATTTTAATATGAAAAGCATTGAAAAGTCTCTGCCAGAACTTCTTACTCTCCTTCTCCAAGTAGATAAGGATACAAAGCACAAAAATAATTCCATCCTTATAGTGAACAAACAGAAAGGGAAATCGAAGATTTTTAAGACCAAAGCTTCTTCACACCCTTTTAAGAAGAGGAAGATAAAGGGGAAATTAAGGGAACAAGATGCTGTCTATTTTGCATGTGGTAAGAGGGGCCACTAGAAGAAAAGCTACACCCAACCAAAGAAGAAAGGGGAAGCTTCAATTTCATTTTTTATCAAGTGAAAATTATTTATTTCTAAAAATTGGGTATTAGATACAAATTTTGGTGCTCACATATGTATTTAAATATAGGAACCAAGTATATTTAGAAATATTTCTCGAGGGGAGGTTGATCCATGAGCATCCAACAAAGCTAAAATTGCTTCTCTAGCTATCAGAGACTACCACCTCACGTTGCCGCCAAAGATGATCTTGGTTTTAAAGGGTTGTTATTACATTCACTACAAAAAATACCCCGATTAGAAGGGGTTATAACCCCTTCTAAACACATTAGTGGTGGTTACCCGTAATCTCTGCTAATGTGCCTGCCACATTGTGTTAGCAGCAGTTTTTAAGAAGCGCTGGTAAAGTAGCTCACAACTACCGGTGGCTAGATTAGAGGCAGTTTTAACCCCATCTAATTTCACCTAAAGTTGTTAGATTAGAGGGGGTTCTAACCCCTGCTAATCTCGAACTCATAGTAGAGGCGGTTGTAAACCACCTCTAATAGAGTCATAAGTTCCATATCAGGGGTGGTTTTTGAAACCACCTCTAATCAAGACCCATATTAAAGGGGGTTAAAACCCCCTTTAATTGAGAACGTCATTAGAGGTGGTTCATTTAACTTCCTCTAATAAATTTTTAAAATTACATATTAATTTTTTAACATCCCATAACCCGCTCCCCACCATCTAATTTCTCGTGTGGCCCCTATGCAATTTTCCACCTCAGCCTGTCCAATTTCCCTCCTCTCCTATTCTCCTGTAGCGCCCCCACTTTGCCTCCCCTCCAGTTCTCCTATTGCCGCCCCCGTTCAATTCCCCTTCATCGTAGCTGCGCATGCTCCACACCTCCACCCTCCAAGTCTATCTATAATGCCTATCAATTATAAAATTTTATCCCAGTGGGTTTCGAACCCAGGACCGGTTGGTTAACACCCAACACCTCCACCACTAAGGCTATTGCTATTATATTAATATAAGTACACACACACACACACATATTATTAAGCTTATTTAAATAGATAATATTCGAATAAATATTTAAATACATGTAAATATTTAACACACACACACACACGCATATATTTTTATATAGATTAATATATACTTTTTTATATTATGTATTTATGTATTTATATTATAATAAATTTATATTATATTCAATTTATAAATTCATATAAACTATATATTTTATATGTGTTTACATAAATTTGAGTAAATATATTTTATAATTCTATTTATATTATGTATATACACATATATTTATATATTTATGTAAATTATTTATATACTTAAATACATATTTATAAATTATGTACATGTTTATAGTATATATATATATATTTATAATTATTTATTTAATATATTTATATAATGTCTTTAAAAATATATTTATATAATTTATTTCAAAACATATTTTTATTATTATGTGCATTAATATATATTTATTTGTATAAACTGTATACTGTTATATATAATTAATGTATAATTAATATTATATGAAATAAAATTTATACAAATATTTATGTTATATATAATTAATGTTATATGAAATATAATTTATTCAAATATTTATATAATTTTATATGAAATACAATTTTATTTTATATATAATTAATATGTATATTATATATGTTTAATATTATATGAAATATAATTTATACAAATATTTATATAATGTATTTCAATACATATATTTAATATTATTCAAGTTAATATATATTTATTTAAATAAATATAATTTTATAATATTATGTACATTAATATATATATATTTTAATAAATATAATAGTTTAATATTGTGTACATTAATATATATATTTTTTGTAAAAATTGTATATCATATAATATTAATTATATATAATATAAAAGCATAAACATTCTATTTAAAAATATATTTATTATTATAATAATATAAATTATAAAAACTACAAGCTTGAGTTTTTATATGATATATATTTTTAAATAAAATATATATTTTTTATATATTTATATAATATTTTTATTCTTTTATATTATATATAATTAATATTATATGAAATTCAATTTATACAAATAAATATATATAAATGTACATAAAATTATACAATTATATTTATGTATACATATAAATTCAATTAAATACATTCACATAATTAGAAATATATAATATAATTAAATTATATATTTATATATATTTACTAAATTAATTTATAATTTATATGGTATACTCAAATATATATAAAATAATTATATAACATATATAAATTTATATATAATAAAATATATATAATATAATATATATAATATAAATATAATATAATATATATTTATATTTATATTTAATTATATATATATTATATTTATTTGAATACCTAATTTAATATAAATGTATTTATAAATAAATATACAATAAAAATGTATTTAATATAATATATGTATAATTTAAATCCTAATATAAATGTATAGTATTTATAAAACCATATATAAATTTTATATATTTGAATAAATATATTTATAATTGCATTTATATAATGTATACCAATATATATATACATATATACATTTTTTTATATGTATAAGTATTTATTTAAAGAATTTATATAATGTCTTTATATATATGTTTATAATTCATTTAAATACATTTATATAATGTGTTTATGTTACACACACACACATGCACACATATGTATTTTAAAATTTGAATTTATATGATATTTATTTTAATAAATAAATACAAAATTAGAGGCACTAAAAAACCCTATAATCAAACTGATTAGCAGCGGTTCATGAACCCCTCTAAATTCATAAATTAGAGGGGGTTCACAACCCCCTCTAATTTCTTAAATTAGAGGGTTTCAAAACCCCATATATTGTCATATATCATAGGGGGTTCACAACCCCCCTATAATTTCATAAATTAGAAGGGGTTCAAAACCCCATATAATCTAAATGATTAATAATAGTTTATGAATCCCCTCTAATTTAAGAGATTAGAGGGGGTTGTGGACCCCCACCATTTTCTTTAAAAAAACAATTTCCATGTTATAAATATATATAATCTCTAATTTCCAAATGAATAATATATGTATGTGTGTATATATATATATATATATAGTGTCTCTAAAATCCAACCAGACATATACGACCACTAATTATTAAATTAGCGTTGGTTTTGACACAACTGCCTCAAAAATCCAACCAAATATAACAAAGAAAAATGCTAAAAAAATTTAGAAGGGGTTGTAAACCCCCTCTAAATTTTATTATTAGAGGGGGTTGTGCATAACCCCCTCTAAAATTAATTTAGAGGAGGTTGTGCAGAACCCCATCTAAAAAACCACCGTTAATTTGTTATTTTTTTGTAGTGGTTCCTTCAGTTACCAAAAACATTTTTTTTGTATCCACACTAGATAAAAATTAATTTATTTTCAAATTTGAGAATAAATGTTACTTATTTTATAAAGATAACATTTTTTATGGCATGAAACATTCAAATAGTGGCGTTTATGTGTTGGATTACACAAACCAAGTAATGGAAATCGATAACGATGTTACTTCACAAGACCCATACCACACCCAACTTTGGCATCACCGACTAGGTAATGTAAATGAAAAAATATTAACTAAATTATATCAAGATGGATATTTATATTTTTTTTGAACTAAAACCACTTAGTATATGTCACACATGTTTACAATGACCAAATCCCCATTTAATAGAAAAGGTGAAAATGATAAAGATTCTATTGAATTAGTTCATACTGATATGTGTGGACCATTTTCTATTGAGGCAAGGGGTGAGTACTCATACATCACAAATTTTAATGATGATTTTAGTAGATATGAATATGTATACTTAATGAGGAATAAGTTAGAATCTTTTGATAAATTCAAGGGATACAAGAATGAAGTTGAGAACCATCTTGGTAAGAAGATTAAGAAACTCCACTCAGACCATGGTGGATAATATCTCAATCAAAACTTCAATGATTATTTATGGGAGTTTGGGATATTATCCCAAATCACTCCTCCTTATACACCTCATTGGAATGGTGTAAGTGAAAGGAGGAACCACACCTTATTGGACACAATGAGATCAATAATGATTCATGCGAGCCTTCAATTATCCTTTTGGGGATACTGGTTACAAACAACAGCATACGTACTAAAGTTAGTTCCAACTAAAGAAAAATATGGTATGTCATACCAATTATGGAATGTAAAGAAACCTGTGTTGTCTTACTTACATGTGTAGGGTTCTGAATCATTTGTTAAGACCTCTTTAGGGAACGAGATTGCACCCTGAGGCACAAAGTGTATCTTTATAGGATATCCCAAAGAAACAAAGAGATACTACCTATATAATCCTTTATAAAAAGGGTTGTGGTTGACAGAAATCACAAATTTCTTGAGGTGGATCTTATCTATAAAATATATAGTGGGAATTAGATAGACTTCAATGATGTCAAGGCTCAAGATACACAAGTGTTGGCATAATTAAAAATTCCACAAAGCCCTATTGAAGAAGAAAATTTTCCAGAGACAGAATTATAGTGTAGGAGAACTAGAGTGGTTAGAGAACCAGAATGGTATGGTTTTCTAGTCATCGAGGATGATGGATCATTATTAGTTTATAATAATGATCATAAAACCTACAAGGATGTAGTAAGTGACATACATTTTTTCAAGTGTAAAGAGGCATGGATTCTAAAATAGATTCCATATACCAAAACCATGTTTGGATTTTGGTAGACCCTCCAGTAGATGTAAATCCTGTTGGTTGAAAATGGGTATTAAAGAAGAAATTAGACATGGAATGACAAGTCATTACCTATAAGGCATGACTTGTTCCAAAAGAGTTTAAACAATTTCAAATAATTGACTGTGATGAAACATTTTCATGAGTTGCAATGATAAAATACATCAGTATTATACTTGACATTGAAACTTTCCATGATTATGAGATTTGGTAAATGGATGTCAAAACAACCTTCCTTAGTGGGAAGATTTGGTAATATGTCTATATGACATTACTCGAATGGTTTGTGACTCCAAAGGATTCCAACAGTGTATGTAAGTTACAAAGATCAATTTATGGATAAAAGAAACCATCCAGGTCATGGAACATTTGTTTTGATGAGGCCATAACATAATTTGGTTTCATAAAGCAGGAATGAGATTTGTGTGAATATAAATGGTTTAGTGGGATTTCAGTCATTTTATTAATAATTTATATTGATGATATATTAATCATTGGAAATGAAATAATAGTCTTATAGTCTGTTAAGGCATGGTTGAATAAATGCGTGGTTGAATAAATGCTTCTCTATGAAGGAATTTGGAGAGGAAGAATATATTATTATGATCAATATCCATTGTGATAAATTTAATAGGTTTCTCATCCTATGTCAAAGTACATACATTTACAAGATACTGAAGATATTCAGTATGGAACAATCTAAGAGGGTATTGTTTCGAGTGTCACATTGAATTCATCTTTCTAGGAAAATTCAATCTCAGAAACATGAGGAAGACATCAAGATGATTCAGGAAGACATCAAGATGATTCAGGTTACTGCCATTGGGTGGTAGTCAAGACTATACTTAAGTATCTAAGGTGTACTAACAATATATTTCTAGTTTATGGAGGAGATAAGGAACTAGTCATTATAGGATTTGAAAATGCTAGTTTCTAAAATGATCAAGATAACATTAAGACATAAATGGGTTACATATTCACTTTGAATGAGGTATTGTGATATGGAAGAGCTTAAAGAATGTTGTGGTCACATATTCTACAATAGAGTCCAAGTATATTACAGCTTCCGAGGTAGCTAAAGAAGCATTATGGATGTGAAAATTCATCTAAGAGCATGAAGTGGTACTTATCAGTAAAGATCCTATCACACTATATTGTGATAATACTATAATGGTGGATCTTTCAAAAGATCCAAGATTACCTCAATGGATGAATCACATACATCAAAAGTATCACATCTTGAGGATTTTTCTTAGAGAGGTGTAGTTTCTGTGAATAATATTTCCATAGAAGATAATGTGGCAGCCCCCTTTACTAAATCCTTGACTCAATAGAAACATGACTATCGTGTGAGGCCTAGCGGATTGAAGGCCATATGCAGTTGGCTCTAGTTTAAGTGGGAGTTTGTTTGAGTTGGTGTCCTAGGACCAACTGTTTATACTTTGATTACATGTATATTCCATGTATTGAATATTAATAAAACTTCTTATTATATATTGTTTGTTGTTCTGCATGAATCTAATGTAATAATGTCCTAAAGTATACGTTTCATTGATAAGGTCATAACAGTTCCCTACTATGATGAGAACCTTGATGTGGTATGAAAATATTCTTAAATAATGTTCCACGGTTGGATAATGTACTATGATGGGACACATAGTACATAAATTGTTAGGTGTGAGTACTTGTAACCCAGTACTGCTTCTTCTAATTAAGTTCTCACTTAGTAATATTCAAGATGGGAGATTATGATAATATGCCTGCTAGTTATAATTCAACATGTTTTGGTGTCATCGAATATTCCTATCTGTGAGCGTGTGTGATGGTCCTTAGAATTTAAAATTATTATTAATGCATGTTACAACTCACATACTTAGATGTATTTCATAAGTAATGGCGATAACAATTCATGGAAAAGTTAGGTACATTGGGTGCGTCACAAGTGACATGTCATTAATGGATAAGTCAAGGAAGGATTTGTCCCTTTCATCTTTTTAGAAGTTGATATCTAGACCATTTTAATGGAATAGAACCATCTCCAAAAATTCCATTTCCATGGTGTAACACCCCAGGCTTCCATGGTACTCTTCTCTTTGAATAATACAATAGCTTGCGTTGTACGCAACTTCGAGTTCTAACAAACCACGACCAACCAAACTAGCCATTATGAATAGCAATACCCAATTTTTGAAATTTTATAAATTTTATTTTTCAAAATGGTCTTCATTTTTGGATTCTAATATCAAAAGTATCTTAGGGTGAATTTTTGGTATTTTTCTCAAAACTTTCAATTTATGATGAATAGTGAAAAACACTGCGTTATTGTTTAAAACTGACTTTTTATTTAAATAATTAGTTATTTTATTTAAATTTATATTAGGTAAAAATAGATACATAATACTTATATTTTTTCAATGTAATTCATTGGAGTCATTTTATAATAATATTAGATATATAAAATTTTATAGAACTTTTTACCGTCTTTTACCCACCTACTAGGCACATTTGCAAATTTGCATAAAACATAATTTTACCGCTTCTGTGAATTGAATTTCAAAAATTCTAGAGACACGGTTGATATTAGTAAGTAAAATTTGGTTCAATAAGATGAAAATAATTTTTGGTGAATAGTAACTTTTGACTTTTATTTACCACGGTTAAAAGTAAATAGGGTAATTAAAGATAAAAATGATATTATAATTACCCTAAAACATATCCTAATTCTATTGGATAAGTGTATTTAGACCAAAATAAAACTTACGAATAAAATATGATCCTTTTGGTCCACTTGGATTAGATTAAGACATTTATTATTATTTTATTTAAAGAAGAGTTAAAAGTGTTAAATTCAAAGTTTAATAACTAAAATTTTTTTAATATAGGTTTACCCATAAGATAAATCTTACTATAAATATCCATTATAAAGATAAAAATATTTCCTACATAATGGTTTTTTATTTATAATTTTTAAACACTAAATAATTAAATTTATTTATGACACAATGATAATGCGTTAATTACCTTATTAAAGAAAGATTAAAATAATTGATATTATAAATATCCAAATAAATGTAAATTGAGAATTTTTATAAATTTCATGAATTTTAAAGGTTAATATGACATGTTATGGTTGATTAAATGAATTTATTTCTAAGTAATCAAGTTTTTAGGACTTTAATAAAAATCAAATACTAAATAGTGTCAAAATTTACATAAATGAGTTTTTAAAACAAATACTATATTTTTAATTGATATAATATTCCTAAAAATCTAAGGTTCAGCCAAAGGACTTTGATATGGTTATATATATCAATAATTAACCACTTGGGGTTTGCTTGGAAGTTTATATTAAGTTTATTAACCATATAATATAATAATACAAGGAGACATGGTAAAAGTTAAACTATTTAACTAAGAGTTAAATCTAAAAGATAAGGTTAATATGGTGACCTAAACCTCTAAAACCTATTGGTTTAGAAGTTTTAGACCTATACCCACCTTATCCTCTAAATAAATCATTTAGGATCCATTAGAAACCGAAAATTATTTTATTGTAAAATAATATTTCAATCTTTTCCTAAAGTGACCCTCACCTCTCTTATAAAAGGGAACTTCTCATTCTCTCCAAATCACACCTCCAATTCCATTTTTCTCGGCAAAAACATACTCAAATATCCTCCCAAATAACCTAATGTATACCTAGAGGACTTATTTTTATCATAAAACCAACCTAATTAGTCCTTTTGATCAACTAAAAGGGAAACACCTGAAGAAGAGGTAATAATTTCACCACCACTTTCAAAGTTCTTTTCTTCTTCCACTTCCTATTTATTTGTTGTTTCTATAACAATATAATAAATCCAGTACCTTATATATATTGTGATGTTATTATTAATATTTTACAACCATATTCATTATTCTATCCATCCTATGAATGACAACTCACCATACGTGCGTACGTACGATTTACAGTGTCTACGTTGTGGTGTAGTTTGTTATTCAAACACTTCATTATTTGGATGAGTATAATAATGATTATAAATGATGTAAATAATAAATATAAAATGTTAAGGATTATTTATATATGATATACTATACAATTACATATTATTCCACCATCAATAGAATGGTATTGTCGCTTGTGCGTACGTACGGATTACCGTCTCCACTAACGCGATGAAATTCATTCCCCATCATAATAATTCAAGAATAATTTTCATTTTATGATTAAAAATAATGTTTAAGAACTAAATATAATTATTTATATGAATCAAATACATCCTTTTCATAACAAACATGGCTTACATAACCAATCATATAAAGAAAAATGAATCAGTTAACACCTTAAACAATGATACTACCGAAATATTATTAACAAAGAAAATTTAGAAGATCATATATGATACATATTTATATATTTGGTTATTGTATAATTTAATAAAAATTATTTAAATATTATACATAATGTTAACATACCATCGATCAAGGAAAAGTACAAGGTAAGGGTTAATTCTATAATCTCTTCATTATCTGAGGTTGTTTATACGTGAGTATCTACTGGGATCTCTTTATCATCCACATCCATGTTTCTTAAAAATGCATTTGAAAAATATTTTTATTATTTCCTAGACTATGGGTAAAGTCATTTATAACTTTGTTTTACTTTTTATGAGATGTTTATAAATTAATCTTTCCGTTGTTTTCCAAACAAGGTCCTTTACGACCTTTTCAACAAAATTAAGGTAAGAATGTTTTTTTAACTTATTTGGAATGTGCAGCTATTTTACACCGTTATAAAACCTTCAAATATTACCTTAAAATCTTATAAGAGTATTTTCAAAATAAATTTTTTCTTTTATAATAACATGAATTTTAAATGATTTTAAAATAGAAAGAGATATTTCTCTCAAATAGTTTTGATTTCATCTATGTCAACATCATTTGATCGATTTTACACTTGTTTGAAGTTGATTCATTATAATACAATCTTTCATATTGTATTGAATGAGTTATGATATGTTTAAATATGGATGTGATATTTTTATACCATTCATGGTTTATGGTTAAATGTTTGACATTTCGTATTCTAGTTAATACGAATGTTTATGTTATGTTTCAACCTTTTCATATGAGGAATGCATTGGACTGAGTAAGTGATGGGTGGAGCCTGATATAGCTCCTCAATGCATCGGTAGGTCTCATGAGACAAACTAGTGTCTTGGAACAAGGACTTGAAAAAATAATATTTGTAGTCTTGGCATGAGGCCTTGACTATGTGGTTATGAAGTCTGTCATTATGCATTCCATCATTATGAAATTAGCAATTGATATTACATGTAATTATTTGACTAGTAGAATATCCATGTGAATAAGTAAATGTAATTATTTGATTTATCTTTTCCATATTATTCTGAAGTTTGTGTTTAAAAGTCTTTTTTTAGTCTTATACATTGACTTAAAATGTTTATGCTTATTTATAAAAGTTTTTGCTATATTGTTATCCTTACTGAGAACCTGAGCTCAACCATTTCTATCTTTTATTTTTCCTAGGATGCGAAGAAGTATATTATGACTGACCTGAAGGGATATTCTAAGTGATATGAATTTGTTCAAAGAAGACAATTTTGTTGTTGTTTTTCATTTTATAATGTAATTTAAAACTTATTTATGTATCTAGTACTTCCAAGGCTACTAAACTGATCGGTCTTTTGGGATTTGATCCTTTGTGATCATGCCAATGTTATGTAATAATGCACCGACTCTTGGTAACTGGGGTCGGGGCATTACACATGGTCTAACAACGTGTTTATTTTAGATAGTAAATGAAAGATATATAGAACATATAGGTTGGTGACATGGATGTGAAACCTAGTTGAAAAGATATTGTGACAAAGAGATTATATTATATCGTGAGTGTTTGTATGTAGTTATCATCATGGTGACATTAATTTCTTTCTCTTGGGTGCTTTGACCCATTGCTAAATAGTAATCTTGTACTTTAGGCAATCCCACCTAATGCCAACAAGAAAGAATCGTAGAGGTTAATACACTAAGTTTTTCCATTGATCTTCATTAAATTATATTTTAATTTAATTAATGGAATACATATTATTCTCAAGACCTTGGAATAATTTTATTCAAGTTATATTGATTGCATAAATTAAATAAATATGTTTTGGCAAGCATGTGAATGAAAATATATTTTTTGATTTTATTGAATATTTAATAAATATTTTTTTCACCGATATGTGAAGGAAATATTTATTTATGAATAAAATATTTATTCAGGAATTTAATAAATACCGATGAGTTCAAATGACCCAAGACCGCATCTGGTGATAAAATAATTATTTTTAAGCCGATAAATTTTATTTATCAACTTTCACAAGTTGGCGCATCACAAAATAATAATAATATTATTATATATCATGAGGTTTATTAAAGGGTTTAAATGTTATTTAATGGAAAAAATGTAATTAAATAATATTTTAACATAAAACCTAACTCTATAAATATATGGATATGTCTATTATGTACTGCATCCAAAATTGAGAATAGATAATTGTTGCACACAATGAATTATCTCTCAACTCTTCCTTCTCTCTCCCTATTAAGAATAAGAAACACAAGTGACATTTCTTTAAGATCGAAGAATGAGTGATCAATAACTAATAACACAAGTAATTCAATTCATCGTTCTAGCACTTGGAGATTGAGTAGTGATTCTGAGATATCATTGGAGCACATGTGGATTACCGCTAGAGGAATTCTATCCTTTTATCCTCACAATACAACAAAGGCAATCCAAAAAGGTATTTTTGGACGATCAACATTCATCAACAAAGAAACCCCTAAGCTTAGGTATTTATTTCCTAAAATATTAAATAAATTATTTATAAATTTGACATGAAAAGTCCTCGATCATGATTTTGGGCAATGATTATGAAAATAAATTTGGATATATCACCCACCACCGCAAGCTTCCACTGTGCTCGAAAACAACAAATACCAATGAAACATGAAAAATGCGATGTTTCTATTGGCGAGTTAGTCCTCATGATCTCATCTACTCGATATCACAAAGTGTGTAATTTATAAGAAGAATTCTCAACACTTATGATTCCCCATCACCTAATAGTCAAACATCATCTGTGTCCAGTCATTATGATATATCTAGACCATTTAGAATATGTTTAAGATTATTGTCATAGTATCTTGAGGTTCTCATTATAGCTTGGGAGATTCTATAAACTTTTTATAAAACAAGTAATATATAGACATTACCATTTAAATAGTGGATGTAAAAATATCAATACTGTTATAGTAAGTGTAAATCATGCATAACTCATTGTACATATGATATGGTATTCAAAATGTACAGATAAAGTTGGGCCTATGGAATTCACTTTTACAAAACTTTACATTTTTCTTTATGATCTATGTTAACTGTTCTTCAAATTTTTTGAAGTTAGATTTCCTTTTGGTAGATTCTTATTTTAGATCCTTATACCTCTTGTATAGCTTTCGATACATAGACTAGAATTATATAATATAAGATTTCATCTTTTCAAAATTTTCTAGAGATTTTTATTCATTTGAATTATCATCATCAGAACCATTTTCACCATCCGTAGAATAAAATAATTTAGAGTATGGAGACATATTTTTAATTTCTTCAACAAAAATTTTCCCCATAAAATATTTTTCTAATTTAGAAATATTTTCATAGAATCCAGTAATCTTTTTCCATCATCACTTTCATCATATATACTATCTAATGTAGAATAATTTTCACTGGGTATCCAAGAATCCATTTCTTTCAAAATTTTCTTCTTAGAATATTTTATAGAATACTGTTCTCTTTCCTCTTAAGATCAGAAAATTTAGGTCAAATATAAACTTTCCTTTTACATTCATAACAAATAGGTTCAGAAGCATAATTTTTATCTTTTCATTCCTTAGGATAACTTCTTATGATGATTTTCTATTTAAACATGATTCTTTCTAGATTAGAAATTTCTCAATTTTTAGGTTCATTCTTGCTTTCTTTACAATCATTTTTAAAAATTTTCTTTGATGAACTAGTTTTATAATTTCTAGCATTTGAAGTTCCGATAGTTGTAAAGAAAACTCCATTTTTATTCTTTTCATTTTCATCATATCTCTACAAATAAATATCATACTACATTAGGGTACCAATTAAGTTATCCTAATATAACTTAGTAATATATTTTGTATCATCATTTTCTATCCTTTTGGATTCCCATTCATTTGGAAGGATATTTATAAAATTTTAAAATAACCGATCATATGATAATTCTCTCTCTAAGAGAATATAAATTTTTTAAAATTTTAATAAATATATGATGCATTTGTGCAATAGATTATCTAGCTAAAAAAATAAAATTTGGAAAATTAGATCTAAGCATAACACTTTTGGTTGCTATAACTTTTGAAGTTTAAAAATGTGTAACTTACAATTTATTCCATATATCACAAGAAATTCGACAAGAATACATTTAATTGTAGGCATTTCACTACATAGAACATAAAAGAGTACTTATGACTCTAAAATTTGATTGAAATTCATTTTTATCTTCTCTTGTAAAGGTAGAAACTTCCCTGGTATGGAATTTATAATATCCATTAAACATTAATTTTTTTTGACTCTTAGTTTTTATAATTTTTTTTTTATTATATCTCTCCAATACTCATAATAATTTTCATATAAAATTCATTGTCTATTTGGATTTAAATTTTCCATAGATCCAATAAGTAAACCTGCAATACTAAAAAAATAATAATCTTATACACACTTGTTATAGTGTAAGGAAACTAAAAAACAAAAATCTGATATGAAAATTAGAAAATATCAAATTTAGTTTGTAAAATAAAACATCCTTTGATACCAAATATAGGATCAAGATTAAATGAATGTATAATAATAATACAACAACAAGGGGGTGAATTGTGGTTTTAAACCAACTATATATTTTCATCATCCTCAAGAGATAAAAGTATCTGAATTAAAAAAATCCTATTAGACCATTGTATATGTATTATTATTATGAGAAACCTATATAACCACAATATAAAATCAAATTATAAAAGTTAATTTATTGATATTTTATATTACTAATTAGTTTTGACATGCACAATGGAAATAAAAACTAAATTATTTTAAAATAAAATGAAGTATAAAATATAGTTTACATAAAAACTAAACAAGGATATATTATAATATCACTTTTAAACCAAAGAAAAAGGTAGATCTATAGAACTGATCTGAGGTATCCTCATCTATAAAACTGTCGAAAGGTATCCTCTTTTTAAAAAGTAATAAGATTTAATATATCTTAATAACCATGAAAGACCTCAATTAACTTGATCAGTATTTCCCCTCTATTACAATTGGTAGCTCGATTTTCCCACCACTTTATTGGTATCTCGGTTTACCACCACTACTTGACTGGTAGTTTGGTGCTTCCTCTACCACAACTAGATGCTCAGTGATTCAACTATTAAACTAGTATCTTGGTTTACCCTGCTTCTTAACTAGTATTTCGGTGAAACAAATACAACTAAAATACTAAGAGTTTTAAAAAATCACATAGTGGTAGATCTTATCTAAAATACGTAGAAGGAAAATTATACTGAATGAAAGTGCTCAAGAAATAACAGATTTCAGAGCTTTAAGAGGGCCAGTAACTTTAGGAATACTCAACATATATATTACTATATATCATGTCTTCTAATCCATGAGGTATAGTTGTATTTATAATAATTACTCCAATGATCAGATTCTAAAAATCTTAGGTTCAATTGTAATGGTATCGACAGTAGATCACTATTCATATTCCAATGGACCTGGATTATTTCCGTATTTATCGATGGGTTGGTTTAGCACTATTATAGTGCTTTTGATGAAAACTATATACTTTCAGTATTATGAAATTGCTTTGGATTATCTAATTTTTATAAATCAGTTTCATCGACATTTAATTAAACCTTAAGTATAAATGTTTTTAATTTATTGGTTTTATATAACTGAAAATCATAAAATATAGAATAACAACATTAATTTAAATAAATTACTCAAATGAAGTGTTTTATGGTTTTCAAAATAGGCGAAGTTAAGTCAAAGACTTAGCAAGGACTGCCCACACCAAAAAACCCAAACAATAATAGTAGAGTCGCTTTCAATCCAAAATTTGTGCCATCCCCTGAGCTCCACAATTCAAATCACATGTATGAATGAAACCATCTCAGCCTCCAGAGCATAGTCATTTCCATAAGGAGAAACGAAGCTTCCAATAATATTTACTAAGTGTGTCTTGAACACTGCACCACATCTTGCAACCCCATGATTTCCTTTTGAGGTGTCATCAGAACTGATCTTTTACCAATCGACAAGCGAAGGCTTCTGGTTGATACACATCATCCTTTTTATGTTTTGAATTTTCTTACAATGTTGAGTCTTTTGAGAACATATAAATCATGTAAAGTATTTCCCACACACACACTCTTCTTGTCATTGATTTCCCTGATAATACCAATAATAAGAGATAAAATAGTAGAGATATATGGCCTCTTTCCATTGTTGATAACATCAACTCTAAACTTCTAGATGATATGCACAAGATCAGCATAATAAGTAAGAAAAAAAAAATCCTTAACTGATATCATGGAATGTATTAAATAAATAAAATATATCCATTCAATAAAATAATATAAATATTATATGCACTAAAATTTTAAATAAATATTTATTTTTAATATTCAAATAACTTGAATAAATATTTATTTTATATTATTCACTAAACTCATGAATAAATAAATATTTTATTCATTATATTTTGAATAGTTAAACAAGATATAAAATTTAACTCACATATACTAAACTCAAATATCTTGTGTTTGAATTTCTATGATCAAATTTTACTTTAATAAATACCTTTTCATAAACTATGGAATAAATATATACTTAAACTTAAATTAAATAGAATTTAATGAGATTCTGGATACACTTAATGCATGACCCTCTAAGACCTTTTCTCAATGGAAATAAGTGAAACTAACCTAAAGTCCAAGATCCATGTCTAGAAACATGCCAAGACACCCATGGTGAAATAATTTTTTAGCAAAAACAATGACCTTCTTATAAACACTATTATGTAATATATTCTATTTTTCAACCGATATGTCATCAAGTAGGATTCATTCTTATGTCACCACCATATATGATCAATTTATTTTTCTTTGACTTTTTGAAATCAATTAGTTTGTAAACTACCATGGACATGAATTTTTTCATATAGTTCTATTTCAATCAAAGGGCCCAATATATATTCTTCCATTAATATATAAGAGGAAAAGAATTCCTTTACCATTCAATTAATTTCTTATCACTTGTGATTTACCCAAAATATGATACCTTTCCACAACCATATATTGTCATGTTTTCAACCATACATCAAAGTACACAATTCATGATACACATTAATACTGATATCAAGTCTAAGGACCAATACACACATTCATGAATAGGAATATCCAATGACACATAAAACATGTGGAATTATTATCGGCGGTTTTGTCCTCATGACCTCCCTTATTAGAGATCATCAAGCCTAAACTTCATGGGAATAAGTATCAATGATTATAACTCCCCATCACCTGAGAATCAAACACCATATGTGTCTCATTAGACATATGTATCTAGACTATATGAAACATTTGCTTAAGAATACCCCCATAGCTTTTCTAGGTCCCCCTTATAGCAATGAGATACAATAACCCTTTGATGCGATAAATATTATAATAACATTATCACAATAATATTACACAAAATAAAAATAATTTTGTGATAAGAGTAAATATATATAGGTAATCAAAAGTAAAAAGTTAGCTGGTTTAGGTCACCAACTCCAATAGTGAACACCCTTGTAAATTTTATCATGAATAAGTGGAGAAAACACCTCCCAAAATAAAAAATTATAATCATAATTAAGAAAAGTGTGGATTGAGATGATGATAAAACTACCAAGGGGAGAGATCATTTTATAAGAAACTCCCCACTCTTTGATGCCATGCATTCTTTCTTTATTGTGGATAGAGCCATAAACAACTGAAACTTTTAAATCTTGCTCATAGTCCTCTTGTATATAGACCTCCACATTGGTCAGAGGACTCACCTGACTCGATAATCCCGACCTGATAAATGACATAATAGGGAATAAATTTTTATGCCTGATTCTTAAATGAGCCTACATTTAAAGCCTAATTAAAAATAGGTTCTGGTTTGAGTTTTAATAAGTGACCCGGTATGCGACCTTCCCGACGCGATTAAAATATATTATAATTTTTTTAAAATTAAAATATTATATATTTAATATTTATGATTAAATATTATTATATATATAATTTATTTAATTTATTAATATATTAAGTCTTGATGTGACTTTTTTTCATGTCCCAATTAATAGACGACTTCTTTTATGGCCTAATTAGAAAACAAGTTGAGTCAGGGCCAGTCTTCCATGTATTGATTTATAAATGGGTCAGGTTTTTTTTTTCTGACAAAAACCCGACATGCTCAACCTATGTATATGTATTTATGTCAGAGTTAACCCATCAAATGTAGTGGATTTATGTCTTTTAGAATCATCTAAAAAATCTAAATCAATATAGTCTATTATAGTGAACTCTGATCCTTCATAAAACAAGGAAAATTTTTAGGTATCTTGATGTATATTAGGATCCACTTCACCATTTTCTATTGCTTTAGTTTGAGATTCTCCATGTATCTATTGACTACTCCCACTATATGTGAAATTTATAGTCTAGTAAAATTTTTGGAAAACATAACCTCCCCCACTATTGATTCTTATAGTACTCAATAAATCTCTATAACATTCCCAAACCAATTCACCTCCATCATGAAAAAACTAATTCTATGCATACCTCTGGTGAAACTTCCCATATGCCATAGGTATCCAACTAGAGGCAGGGATATGGTAATAAAATGGGGAGATTATACCTCATGTACTAGGTAACCATAAATAATAGTGAAAAAATTATCATTAGCAGACATAAAGAAATCTAGAGATAAAAAAGTGACATCACCCCTAAAGACTGGTAGATAAATACATCAACCCATGATATAGAAATATAAACAACTAAAAATTACTTACAAGGCATAGATACATAATCAGGACCCCCATTATAGGTTATATACATCAAGTCTCAAAATAAACTAAAAGTAGACACGAATTAGGGATAACTAAAAACATGGTATTGAGACTTGGATCAGTCCTATCTACAAAGCTCTATCTCAACCAACCAAATCAAACATCAAGCATAGGGTCATTACTGTTGTCCTAACCCACAATCATCAAGTCTTCTTAGATACCCATGACATCCCATGCAGGGTGTGAGTACAATTTAGTAGGCCACCATCAACAATGTCCCTAAATATACCCTGTATAAATAATGTTCATGATAATGTTCTATAATAAGTAACTAAAAGTGAAATAAATTAAATCACTATCGATACTCAGGTTCCACTGTGACACTTAGGATCATCCATACCTAATTTGGCCAGTGTCGAGTTTCTATGAATGTAGTACATAATAAAACCAGGGGTCGAAGTGGAACCTACCCATAATATCATCAAACATCACCAAACCTAAGGGTAGAGTAATAGAACATCCTGTATACCATTATATTTAATCCTCCAACCCCAAAGTTTAGAAAAATATCCACCCTCGATACCATATCACATCATTAATCCCCATGGGTTGGATAAGATCCTGCCTTGGGAACCGTCTCACATCATTAGTCACATATCACATCACCAATCCTCATGGGTCATATAGGTTCCCACCCTAGGTACCATCTCACATCATCAATCACATTTCTCATTATCAACCCATATAGGTACATTGGGTGCCATATCACATCTTCAATCACATATCATATAATCAATCCTCATGGGTTGGATAAGAACCCACCCTGGTTACCATTTCAAATCATCAATCCTTGAGGGTTAGATTAACACTTTTCCTGAGAACCATATCACATCATCAATCACATATCACATCATCAATCCTCATAATTTAGATGAGTTCTTACTCCAGGTGACATCTCACATGTCATCACTCAAATATTTGGTTGGATAAGCTCTATAACTATAACTATTTTAAAATGTCTAGCCAATATTCACTATTTACTATGAGATATACATCACATTTCACAGTTAAAACAAAACTAAGTTATATATATTTCAAACTTTTATATCAAGCCCAAACATATCTTCTCAAGCTTAACATTATAGTTTTTAATGGTCAGACCTGTTGGAAATGAAGAGCCTATTAGAGTTCAATTTGATTCTACTAGAAGGAGATAATACATATGATAACAAATTATTAATGGTTTAGGTAGAAAAAATGGGTTCTCTAGGTGATGATATATTGATCAGATTATGGTATTATTTGATAATCAGGTTTACTGGTTAATTTTTTCATTAGAAGATGTTAAGTGGAAGTTACATTGTTGGTCCTCATGGTTTTATAGTAAAGGGAAGAGTAAAATTTCACTGTTCACTAAATACAGTGTTCATGTGTTGATTACAATAGGACATCAACATTCTCCAAGTATAATGATTGGACTTACATGAATTATAGATGGTGGTGCAACTGGATGACTAATTGGGACCCACTATTAAATTAGATGAGACCACTTCTACATGTGGATTATACTAGATCATGAATTAGATTATTAGGGTAAAATTATATTAGTGGTTATTATCGATTGATTTTTTTAAACCTCGTAACTTTTGATTATAATGGAATGTAAAGCAGTGTTCTCCCATGGATATAAGACTCATGGATGAACCATGTAAAAACAAAGTGTTATTTCCTTTCATTTTTTAATTTTCGATACTTCTGAATGTTGTGTGTGAGTTATAAGTTTTGTTTGAGTGTGTGTGAGGTAGACATGATGCGATAAGTATGGTGTGAGGTATTCATATTTTTGTTTACAACAATGTAGAGAGGTTTTTCCAGTCAGGAAGATTATTGAAACTTGTTCAGATATGCTCTTAATCTTGGGTGATAAAATTTATAGTGAACCAATGGTGGCACATACCAAAAGTGGTATTATAGTTGGTTGGATTTCTTCTTTATCATCAATACATAGCGGTATCTTAGGTAATTCTCACTCTCTTTCCTTGATGTTATTCAATTTTAATGAGAGTTTATTGTCATTAGAAGTTATGACATCGAAAGAAGGTAATGTTTGAGTTGAAAAGTTTAACAACATATAATTTGGATTCTTTAGAATGCATATGGAAGATTGTATCATTCAAAATGACTTGGATGTTCTATTGGATAGAGTCAGATGGGAGAAGATGGAAAAGGTAAAATGGGAATGGTTGGATAGGAAAGTACTAAGTCTGATCTAGATTTCATTGGCATGAAATATGGAATTTAACATTCAGGAATTTAATACCATGATTGATCTCATAAATTCCCCATAATACATACATGAGCAGCCAATGGCACTTAAGAAAGTGTTCATGATGCAAAGTTTGTTCATCATGAGGATATCGAAAGGTAGATTGATGTAAGTTCATGTGAAAAACTTCAATATGATCTGAGGGAAACTTGAATCAGTGAAGGTAAAGTTTACAGATGATGTTTGGGTGTTACAATTATTTTCCTCACTTTTAGAGTCATGAGACATGGTGGTAATGAAATTTAGAAATTATTATGGGAAAACTGATTTAGTGTTTAAAGATATCATGAATCTCATTATAAATAAAGAACACAGATGGATGGAGATTCAAGAACCTTCCAATATACTTCTAATGCTGAAGGAAGGGGGTGCTCACCTTAATGGAGAAATTGGAAAAGATTATAAGATAAGTTTTGAGATAGGATCTGAGGTAAATTAGTTAGACCTATTCTAACATGTTGGAATTGTGGGAGAAGAGAAGATTTCAAGGACTATAGGAGTCACATGGATGTTACCAGAAGAGAAAGTTCTAGAAGTATAAGTTCTATAAATCTAGAGGAGGTAAGTATAATCTTTATACAGAGTGTTGATTTTTTTTAGATTCATGGGTGATTGACATGAGAGAACCATTTCTCTTAATGGTCGAGTAGGGATGTATTGTGAACTATGTGTATGAAAGATTTAAAAAAGTGAATTTTGTGGATGAAGAGGAACTAGAAATCATGAGTAAATTTGGTGTCAATTTATGGATGAATAATGAAATATTATTTCAACTAAAATAAGTCAAACACATCCTAGAAATATGGAAGAATTTAATTTTCATAGGATAGCTATATGAGGTGAGATATGGTATTATTTTTTCCAACATATTTTTAAAAGTAACTCAAGTGTCCATGGTGTTTGAATGAGGTGTAAATTATGGGACCCTATATCTAATTATAATATCAAATATAGAATTAATATTTATAGAAAAAAATTTCAAGAATATTGGGTTTTTGTATTTTTGAATCAGTAAAACTAGTGAGAACATGAAAGTTCTAATAGAAAAATAAATATTGAATCTTGATCATTGAGTTTGGAAGTTATGAGAGTTGTGTTCTTGGTAATCATAAATGTGTGTCATTAAATTTGAATGGATGGGATCCCATATTTTAGAATCTATAATAGGTTCAATTAGATGTTTGAGGGCCTGCCCCAGTCCAATCTCATGCTGGGTCTCTTTACTTTGTGAGTTTCATTAATGGTGTTATGAGGAAAGTATGAGTTTAATTTTTAAATAATAATTTTTATGTTTTTTACGTATTGATTCAATGGAAGGACGTGGTGGAGACTAAAACTGGTCAAAAGTTAAAATTCTTAAGATTTGATAATGGTGGTGAGTAAAAATAAAAGAACTTCCAGAACTTCTGTAAGAAAAATAGAATCAGGTTAGAGATGAATATTCCTAGTACACTGTAACAGAATCATGAGATAGAGAGGATGAACCATACATTAATAGAAAAAGTATTAAGATTGCTAGAACACTCACTAATTACTAAGAAAATTTGGGTAGAGGTAGTGGAAACAATAATATACCTTGTTAACAAAACCCCATCATCTCTAGTTGGACATAAATTACTAGAACAACTATGGTTTGGAAAAAATTTTAAACTTATCTAAAATATAATTTTTATGATCCTCTCCCATACCCTTGTCAATTCCATGGATAGAGACAAACTCAATAAAAATTCTAATACATGTTTCCTTATGGGGTATATAATGAAAATTTTAGATTTTGGCTTTGGGATGATGAAAAGAGACAAATCATCAAAATTCAGGTTGTTCTATTCAATAAAAAGGTTCTATGGAAGGATCGAATATTTCATGAATCAGAATTTAAGAGAAAGGGATCAACTAACCAAGTCCAAGTTGATCTGTTTTGGGATACTATAAGGGAACATGTTCTAGAGAGTTTTTATGGGAGCACTTGAAGTTCAGAAGTGACACATGTGGAGGAAGTTCTGGAATGTTCTAGAAATAATAAAGCCTATTCTTCGAAATATAGAGAATAAAAAATTATAGAGTTGATAAGAGTAGAATAATAAGTTCAACTAAAAAGATTTTTTAGAGTTAGGCATCTAGTCTAAAGTTCTGGTAAAAATATAAAATTTCCAATTCCAATGGATGAAGGGGAACCTGAAAGATAAGAATTGGTGACCAATCTTTATGACTCTAGAATGTGGGAGTCAATGATAAAAGAAGAAATATATTCATTGTAATGAAATGGATAATGGGAGCTGAGTGATTTTCTAAAGATAGAAGATTACTCGTGAACATGTGGGTGAACTGTTTGAAAGAGGACACTGATTGAAGAAATATATACAAATAAATTTTGGTGATGAAATAATTCTAGGAAAAGGATAGGATTTATTTCTTTGAATTTTTATCACCATAGCTAAGCACACTACCATCTAGATAGTAACAGGACTAATATATTTCGATAATCTTCACTTGGAGCATATGGATGTATATAATACTTTATTCATGGAAATTTATAGGAAGAAATTTAGATAAATAAACTGGTGGATTCCATGGATCAATAGAATTAGGTATTGGTGTGCAAACTAAAGAGGAGTATTTATGGTTTGAAGTAGGAAATATGTTATTATAATTGGAAGTTCAACTCTTTCATGGGTTATTAATGTTTCACTAGGATCAATTCATATCATTTTTCTATCATAAGTCATGGAAATATGTAAGTTTCATCATGTTTCTCCTATATGTGAAATATATGTTGTTAACTAGTCCAAACATTACATGGTTTCTGGAGCTAAAGTATAACCTTTACTGAAGGTTTGAGATTAAATATCTCACCCATACTAAAATAATTTTGGGATTATAAATCGATAGAAATAAGAAATTAGGGACTTTGGTGCTATCTCAAAGGGACTACATCCATAAGATAATCTAAAGGTTTGGATTTTCTAGATGTATTCTAGTCTCATCTCTAATGCATGAAAAAAATAATATTTTCCAAGGATCAGGTGATGAAAAAGGAATATGAGGTGAAGTTCATGGTGAATAATCCATTTGCATCAGTTCTATACATATTAATGTTCTCCATGGTGGGAATTCGCCCATACATTTCATTTTTGGTGGGAGTTGTGAGCCGATTCATATTGAATTAGGGAAGGGGATGCAAGGAGGTTGTGAAATATATCATCTTGTAATTTAAGGGATAAGAAGATACACAGTTTTGTTTCAGGGAAGACAATCTATTTCAATGTTATTTCTATATAGATTTTTCTAGGGATTTATACACCTAGAAGAGAACCAATAGGTTTGAGTTCACCTATAGAGGAACAACCATAAGCTAGATGTCATGGCTATAATGAATGGTTTCTTTTTCTAAAATGGAAGCTAAGTAAATATAAGCAATGGAAGTGAGAAAGAAATTGATATGGTTGACATGATTTTTGAAGTAAATCTAAATATTCTAAGAAGGTGGAGTGTTATCCTATGATATTCAGATTGAAATTCACTTGTCTTGGAATTTGGTGTTTCATGAAAAGATGATACACATCGACCTAAAATATCACTTCATCTAGAATTTTTTGGAGGATAAGGAATTATAGTTTTGGAAAATAGTTGAGAAGAAAAATATAAAAGACATTATCATCAAGAATTTAGTCTAGAAAATCTGAGGTAATATTGTGCCTCAATGGTACTTGTTGAATGAAATAATAATAGAGATCACTGACTGTTGTATTACTATAGAGGATTTGTTTGATTAGTGTATCCCGATTCGTTTTGGATTATGTTGGGATGAATGATTTCAACCCATACTGTGGTACTGTATCTCCACAGATTTCCAGCCACCATCCACTGTAGAAACTTAGACTTGGGTGGTCATGATACTGTAGCAATGTGTACTTCCATCCATGGTTCACTATAGTAGTGTGGAATTTCTATGCGTTTAGTGGAGCAATACTTCATTTTCTTTATTATCCCATTTCGGGATAGGGTTTCTATGTGTGAAAATTTTAGATATCCTACATAACCTCATCATGGGGAAACCCTTTACTATTGTTGATTAATACTCAACCCCTTCATAAAAATTAATCTCACATTGTTTGAAAATAATATCATAAAATACTTAACCCTAAAGAAACTATTATTACATAGGATTCCACCATGACACAACCTTCCTATATTTTGGTGTTATTTTCCCTTACTCAACCCTATTTACAGTGAAAACCTCACCCATTTTGGTGTGATGAGATAGATGCAGCATATCTTTAGCCTAAACTCAGAACAACTCCCAAAAAATGACTCACAATCCCTTACTAATAGCTATAACCGATCAGAATCACTAAAAAACACATGGTTCATCAAAAAATCAAACTTGGTTCATACCTCAATAAGGTATGGGGTGTTATAAACTCCCCACCATATAGTTTCTCATACTTGAGATATATTCTTAAGTGTCCCTGATCCTTACCAGAGAACAAATTAAGACATTTCACCCATGTATTATAATCCTTCCCCCACTTCTCCTCATGGATACAACCATGTTTCCACTGCACTCGTACATGAGGAACCATCTTTTCTTGAAGAATATTCTCACTCCGATCCACAATATGAACTAGTTTCCATTTGAATAATACATATGAACTGAATCCAACATGACATAATCGAAATAGATCACATGAGATAGACCAAGATGATATTTCATGAGTTTAGATACATGAAACACATCATGCATCACCTTGAAATGCAGAGGAAAATTTAACTGTTATGTCAATGTATTGATCCTATCCATGATCTAAAATTACCCCATGATCCTAGGTTCCAATTTATCCCACCTTTGAATATGATTAATCCATAATCTAGGAGGAATTCATAATAATACTCAATCACCCACCTCAAACTCTAAATGATTGCATCACCGATCAACATATGATCCAAGATTTCTATGATCATTGACCAAACACTTTTTAATCCACTAGATATTCTCCTATGTCTCCTAGATGTGACACAACCCCATAACCGCTAACTCCATAGCCTCCATCCAACACAAATCAGATCATCATGACCAACCATATAAGTCCTCAAAAGGAACCATTTGAATCAAAACATGATAACTATAGTTATAGGAAAACTCTGAATTTTCTTAGTGACTCTCCTAAGAACCTCCAAAATATTGGATTCATTCTTTTATCCTATCCTCATGGATCTTGATCATATAATTATACTACCCAAATATTTGAGGGTGGTAAGTGGTGCTCAGATGTACCTACATTCCAAGTTTCTTTTATAACCCTCACTAGAAGTATGATGTGAAATAATAATCCTAGTCTAAAATGATACTTCAAGGCACCCCATGAACACATACTTTCTCTTATACATAAATATTTCCTATATAATCAACAAATAAAGTCTCTTAGATTAAGAGAAAACATGAAACCATAGTCAATAGGTCCATAATAATACAAATCACATCACTGCCTTAGGGTATCCTTGAAAACCTTGTCATAAAGTCTATAGTCACATCATCCCACTTATATTTGAAAATAGGCCAGGACTAGAGACTACTAGCAGGCCACCAGTGCTCTACCTTCACCAACCAACATGTGAAGAACCATATGAAAAAACCCATTATATGTTTCTTTATCCTAGTTAAATAGAACTATCTAAAAAATATCATGACACATCTTGGTAAGTCTTTAGTGAATAGACTAATTTTAGGCATGTGATCTTCTCATAATCTCATCATGCATGAAGGGTCCATAACATGACCTCAGATATAAAGGATCACATCAGTATCGAGTGACCAACTAGGTGGTGGATCCCAACCATATATTTTTTCCCTAATCACAATATTATTATAATTTGATAGCGGTATTTTCTGATCCTTCTCAAGGAGTGAAGAGATAAGGCTTTAAGAGGTCAAGGTTTACCTTCTATAATACTCCCAAACATAAAGTCATATCTCAATGAAGAGTCCCATAATCTCCCAATAATTACACAATTCTTACACCACCTGCGCCTGATTATTTATACTTAGTATTAATGTAATGAATATTCCCTTCCCCTGGGGTATATGCTACCCTAAAATTTAAATACTATAGGAACTCGACCCACTTATACTACTATAGGTTCAATTCATGTTGTGAGAAATATATATCAAGATCTTATGATCTATATATTCCATAAAAATATCACCCAAAAGATAGTTATTCAAACATTACATAGGGTACATTACCAATTCTATAAAAACATCATGCATTAAGTAGTTTTTCTCACGTGGCCTCAGTTTACTAGACCAATAAGCAACCACATGCCCATCCAATATCATAAAATATCCAATCCCCTACTTATGATGCATCATAATATAGTTTATACTCCTTACCTGGATCAATTAAGGTTAGTATTGGTGTAATAATCAAACTCCTATTTATCTCTAAAAAGGATCCCTCATAAGAACATGACTAAAGGAACTTTAACCCCTTCTTGGTTAGGGTCTCCAATAGTGCTTCCAATCAGGAGAATTATTATATGAATATATAGTAGTAATCAATAAATATGTGGTTATCAAAGGTTTTTGTTAGTTGTATTTATTTTAAATAAGTGGAAATATTTTTGTCTTAGAGAATATTAGTGATAGCGAAATAATATCATAACACCCCAAAATGTTAAAGGGTTAAAATAAAAAATGTTACTATCCATGTCAACAAGGTGAACCTTTATTTTCAGGATCCTACTTGATTAAAAATCTATAGTTAAGTATGCTTGGATTAGAGTAGTGATCAAGATGAGTGACCTCCTAATAAGTTTTCTAGGGAGTGCATGAGTGAGGAAAAATCACACCGACAAAAAATGTATTGTCCCATTGGGATAATCATTTGTATGATGACCCGTCCGAGCACGTGGGTGGACCCCAGGGTGGAGAAAAAACATGTCTTTGGGGTAACTAGTGGTTCTTGGTGGACAATATCACGATGACCATGTTAATATAGGGTGTCTATGTTATTAGTAAAACCCATTTATTACATTTGTATCATAGAAGGAACTCAACAAACATTAGTATCAGAGCAGGAACCCAGCCAGAAGTGCGGTGGCATTTTCTGAGTTGAGATATAAGGTCCACAATGAGGACATTGTGATCTAGGGTGGGGGGGGGGAGGGGGTAAATGTAAAACCCTATAATTTTAAATTTTTAAAATTATTAATTTTATTATCCATGTCAATAAGGTGAACCTTTATTTTTGGGATCCCACTTTTTGGACTGGATTAGTGATCAGGATGGGTGACCTCTTAGAAAGTTTTCTAGGGTGAGTGAGAGTAAGGATAAATCACATTGAAAGAAAATTTGTTGGCCTATAGGTAAATTAATTAGTCTGATGACCCATTCAGGCACATGGTTGGGACCCAGGGAGGGGAAAACACATGTCTTCGGGGCAACTGGGGTGCTTGCAGGGACCATTTTATACACATATCCATCCAATGAGTGAAGTTGGAGGCACTACCCATATCTTTGGGTAATGATGGATGAATAGATACTTCCATAAAATATCCTACTATACTAATTCAAGATATAAGCTACTAAATCATATTATTGATGATTTGGCCCTCATGGTAAACACAAATTCTATTAATTGTAAAAATTGATGTCTATAATAGTTTCAAAAGAAGTGAAACAACCAGATTTTGGGGAGATATAATATCTGTAATAAATATATAAGAGATAGATGAAGTTATATAATCCATTATTATGTTATTTAGATTGAATTATGTTGAAATTAGTGAGTAATTACACTCAGATGAATATTTTTGAATAATGAAGTTATGGATGAAATGAGAAGGCAATGTGCTCCTTGAAATACTCCTACTTTAATATTTATATACTGTATGACCATAGGATTGGCCTTGAAGAATTATAAACTAGTTTTTTAAATTACAAAGGTGTTTTTAAGTGTTTTAGGAATATTTTAAATTATTGAAAAAATCCCTAAGATTAATTGAAGTAAATATAATGAAAATTGAAGAAGTCAAAATTTCTTAAGTAGAAGCTGAAAAATGACTAATTATGACTACATATATGTCATGTAGGACTTCCTATGAGTCATTTAAAGTTTCATACGAGTCAGTTAAAAATTATAATGAGTGATTTGGAATTTAAATATTAGTTATTCACTCATATGATGATATTGGTGACTAGAATGTGTCCATGTTTGGAGATAAGTACAAGTCATCATACTCAACATATAAGTCATTAAGGTATCTGCATGATTCATTATAATTCAATGTATGAGTCATTGAAATCAACATATGAATAATTAGAATATGTATATGAGTCATTTGAATCTGCATATGATTGATAAAAATTTATTTATAAGTCATATATGTATGAGTCATAGGGAACTATTTATGTGTCATTTACTTTATGAAAATTTGAGATTGGTGGAGAATAAAATAAAAGTTTTCAAAATTGAAGATTATGAAGTAGAAATAATATCTATTGATGATGAATATATTATTTCAAGTTCTAAATATCATGATTCTATGTCTATCCATGATCCATGCTTTGATTTGAGAAAGTTGAACTCAGAAGAAGAGAGCATATCATTGTTTTATTATTGATGATTTCTAAATGAGAATATTTAAAAATCAATATTGATGATCAAAAGTGGAGATTAAATGATGATGTAATTTTTCATCATGAATTAAAACATAAATTTTTTTATTTAATATGTATAAATGAGAAAGAGTATCTTTATGACTAAGAAGAATAATATCATTGCACGGTGAATTTTTCAGAAATCAATCGAGCCTAAAATAAATAAATTCCATATTATATAAACCTGGAAATGATTGTGAAGATATTGAAACTATTTTTAAGTGTTCTAAATATAAAAAAATCTTTTTTTGATTCTTGATTAATGATAAAAATATTATTCTAAGATGCTATTCGAGTATTACAGACTCAATATGAAGTCTGAACTGGTTTTATCAAAGCACTCACATCACGATGAGGATGTTATACCTATAACTAGACAGGATTAACATACATGGATATTATATAGTTTTAAATGAATATTCAATACATTACAAAAATAAATTCCCTAAGACTGTAATAGTTTAGTTTCTTTGGAAACTTGGAAACAAAATCTTCTATCCTGGTGAAAGATCTTCAATATCTCCCATAAAGATCTCCACCTTTAGTAATTCTACAAAAAAACTTTCTTCATAACCCAAGTAAAGGAAAAATAATAAAGGGGTGAGCTTAGATTATCAGTAAGGTAAATAAAGTAAATTCATAAGCATAACATGAAGAAAAGGGTATGGAAATTGAGCATAACATTTGAAGATCATACCCAGTATATTAGAGATCATAATGAAGATTGGAAGTTCATGTGACATGAATCATAAGGAAATAAAGAACATAATCCATGAAATAATAACATAGGAATAAAACATAGAATTATGGAAAACAAATAATCATATTATATTATTTCCATAGTAGTCAAGGAATCACTGCCAAGGACATATTGATGGAAAAAGTCTTTTACTGAACTCGGTTCACACCCTGTTCCATCCCTGTATTACTGAATTGAGTTCACTCCTCATTCCATCCCTGTATTACTAAACTGAGTTCATTTATCATTCCATCCATGTCTATATCATGAGATATAAATATTTACCCAATGCATTGGAGGGAGATATAGGTCCCACCCTTCTCATAATGAAATCATACATACATGTTCCAATAAATCATAAAAAATCATATCATAACCCATGTAGTGAAATGGGTATCATAAACATGTAAATATATCATAACCTGTGGAAAAAGATACAGGTTTCATAATTATTTCATCAAAATCATAACCCGTGAAAGAGAAATGGATTTCATAAACATATAACCCATAAAAGAGAAATGGACATCATAAACATATAACTCGCCAAAGAGAAACAGGTTTCATAAAGACCATGAAATTAAGAATAACCCATTCATAGAAAGAATATGAATATAGCCTTTATATAATCTTCTAGAAGGCCATGAGTAACATCAAAGTATTTCATCTTAGATGGAAAATAATTTTTAAATATCTTTCAAAAATGTTATCATTTCTTCTTTGAAAAAGTATTTTTAATACATAAAACCATTTGAAAATAATTTTCTTATAAAATACCTTGAAAAATTATAAGGAAGACTTGAAATCCTTTTTAAAACCCTTTTCCCTGAAAATTTATAAAATAAGATTAAAAACATTTTAAAAACATTTTTCTTTTAAAACACTTTTGAAAAATTAAAAGAAAGATTGAAAAACGTTTTGAAAACCATTTCATTGAAAATACTTTGAAAAATAATAAATAAATCTTAAAAATGTTTTTAAAACCATTTCTTTAAAAATAATTTTAAAACTAATAATAAAATCTTTAATTTTTTTTGAAAACCATTTCATTTAAAATACTTTGAAAAATTATAAAGAAATCTTAAAAATGTTTTGAAAAAAATTTCTTTTAAAATAATTTGAAAACTTATAAATAAATATTGAAAATTTATTGAAAACAATTTTTCTTAAAAATTAATTTTAAAACAAATTTTATTAAAAATTATCCTTTTAAAAACGAAAAGGAAGATTCAAAGAAATAATGGTGGGTAAATCTGTATATGCTGTACGAGGTAAAAAGAATATTTCTTTTGCACGGTAAAAAATTTAGAAAAATGACTTATTCAGAAAGTGAAAATAATATTTATTTGAATATATTTGTAAAATAAAAAACTTAAAAATTTCTTTTAAATATTATAGTATAATGGTATAATATTCTTGGAACCTATTTTTAGAAAACATAGATTTCCGAACGAAGAGTGGGTGAAGTCGGGGTTTCTTAAAAACAATTTCTTATCTATATTATGTAAAAAAGAGTATAAATCTGGCAAAAATACATGAAAATAGAAATAATAACCATATTATAATAAAATTAATGAATTTATTGAGATATGGGTTATAATATTTCATCAAAGAAATCATAAACATAAATAATCTTGAAAAGTGATGAGATTGTTTCAATAAACCCTTATCACTTGGTAACTTGGGATCATGCTATACATGTAAGAAAAAGAAATTAAATTAAGCTTATAATATCATGAAAATATGGATATTCATGATAAATTATATAAAATGGAAGTATGTACACCTCAGAATGAATTTAGGTGCATAACAAAACATGAGTCTCAAAGAAGGAGAACTGAGACAAAACTGTTTTACTAATTTGGTAACTTTTTAAACTTATACCCCTTAAATAAGGATAATAAAATCGATATGTGAATACCAATAAATTTAATTATAACATTAATATAATAAAATCATGATAATTACATATACCACACAAAAGGAAAGAGTGGTGAACATAGCATGTATCTCACAAAAATAAAAAGTGAGATGAAATTCCCTTACCTTGTGTCTTGACTCTCGTCATACTCATTCAAAACAACTATATAATAAATATAAATTTATTATAAATCTTTTAAATAACCATATTATTATATCTAATACCATATATGGTTTGATTATGATATTATATTATCCGCTTGTTAACCATCCAATGTTAATATTTCACTTCGGGTAATATTCTCTTTGTTCTTCATATGTGTCTTAATTTGTTATATTGTTAGTCCTTATACTTATATCATGATTCCAGAATGTAAAACATGATATAAATATCATTTATATCCAGTAAATGTGTATTATAATAATATATATAATATATAATTATGAAACAAAATATACCGTTCATGGAGATGGTAGGCCTTACATATGCATTAACACTATTTCCGTTTAATTATCGTGTTGAAAGAAAGAATGTAAAAGAAATATATGTTTATATATGTATATATATCATTATTAAAGTATATTTATGATATCATATATATATATATATTATATATTCACAAAAACCATCCTTAATACAATCCATTTATTGTATGAACGAATCATATCACTTTGATGGGGCGGTAGTCCACACTTCCTCAAACAAAATTATCATATTAACACCAAATAGAATGTAAAATGATATGTGTTGTAAAAGGAATACATAATATTAAATAGATAATAAATATAATATATAAAATATATAAATATAGTGTCCATAATAATTTCCACCATGATAGGCAGAAAGGAAAATTGAACAATCATTGTTTAGTGAGGTGGTAGTTTTCCGTACACATAAACAAAATGTTCGTTACCCATTAGATGGAGGTGTGTGTAAGTGTAGGTAAAAAAATTAGAATAAAATTATCTTATTATATTTAATATACTTGTTTTTTTATACAATCATGTAATAAAGATAGTGTATGGGTGGAGAAGGAAAATAAAAGAGAGGACTTGAGAGAAGACATTACCTCTTAATCAGGTAACTCCTTTTGGTTTATGCCAAAAGGCTTCCTTGGATTTCCTTATTCCCAAGGGAAGGATTCTATTTGGAAGGGAGGGTTTTTTTTGAATTTTATTGGTCAGATATTTTCCAAACATAAGAGGTTTAATAGGTGTGAGGATGCGGGAGAGGTGTTGGCCTTTTATAGGGAAGGAAAAGGACTCACTTGGAATTTTTGAAAACAAGTTAGGTGTACACATGATATTACCTAAAAAAAGTCACACCAAACCAAAATAAATCAATAATGGAAGGTTTATGTCAAAAATAAGGTCAACCAATGGTGTTTTTACAAGTTTCTATGTCATTTGGTCCCCTATGATTAAGGTTTAGTCCCTAATTAAGCTTAATTTGACCTTAATTATTGTGATTAATTTTAATCACTTTTACTAATCATTTTGGTCAAAAATAAACATGATATAATGAAAATATAAATATTATACTGATTAAAATGTTGTATTTTGGTTTTTATAAATTCAATTTAGACAAGTGAAAAAATTAAGATTATTGCTAATCCAACAGACGGGACAAAATTACGCATTTTTAAAGTAGAAAGAAGTTACAAAGTTTATTAAGTTTATATATTCAATTTAAAAGTGAAATTGATAATAATGACCTAAATTGTATTAATAGATTTATAATTGATCTAATTTTACCTTAAAACAAATTTAAAATATAATTTAACATTAATAATTATTTAAACAAAAAGACAGTTTTTAACTAAAAAGCAGTATTTTTCACTATTCATCAAAAAAATGAAGTTTCTCAGAAAAATCCCAAACAAATCACCCTAAGATAATTTAAACATTATAAATTCAAAAACAAAGTTTATTTTATGAAATTAAATTTCTATATGTGTCTAAAATTAATTTTATTGTTTTTCATAGAAGAACATGAAGTGTAGTTCACAGTGTTTTTTAAACTTATAAGGACTTTACAAAAATAATATCTTTCATTATCAATATATTTTATTTCCATAAAAAAATTATAAAACATATTTGAAAAATATTTATTAATATTCATATCACTAAGTTTAATGATTATGTTATAATTTAATTATTTAAAAAAATATAATAAAAAGATGCTTCGTAGAAACTCAGTGTTGCGTGTAATGTATGCCAATTCGGTGTTACTAGAAGTGCAAACCAAATTAGTTTTGTGTGTAGAGAAAGCCAAGTCAACATTGTGTGTAGCGCAATCCAAGTCGTTGCCTTGTGAAAGGAATGTTTTACTTAGTGTTTTAATATATATATATATATATATATATAAAACTATTTCCAATTTCACATAAAATGAAAAATATCAAAAATATAAATTAATTCGAAAAAAAAATAATTCACAAAATCTTGGGATGGAACAATGCCACAACTTGTGTGGATTTATGATTTTTCATACCATTGTGAAGTTTATTTATTATTGATTATTTATTAAATATTTTGATATAAAGGAACTTGAACTTAATGTTGAATATATGAAAGATTTATTTGGTTGAGAATGAGAATGAGAAAGAAAATAAAACAAGTATTTATGATATTTTTCTAGAGAAATTCATGTAAAAATAATTTGAGAAAAGATAGAGGATCATGGGGTGATTGAGGCTTGTTTTTCTTGCATGTAACATGTGAGAAATTTACATTTATGGAAATAGGAAATATACCCCTAATAGTAGGGTGGTGATCCTATATAAAAGTAGAATCTAGGTAATGATAAAAATAGAGAGAATCCAAGAGTATTGAAAGTTGTGTGCCATGAAAGATAACCTGATACAATGATAAAGTAAGAATATTATTAGATATCAAAGAATAAATTTAATTAGATATTGTACTGAGTAAGAAGAATCATTTCTGCATCGAAGAAGAAGATGTATCTGGCTTGGTTATGCTAGTCAGATCTAGTGCGTCTAAGCAATCGAAGAAGAAGAATAAAGAAGAAGATGAAAAAGAGAAGACTGGTATTGAAACCAATTCCCATGATAGACAACATTGTAGAAGTAGTGAGAAATATTTAAGAATAAGAAATTTGAGAGCAAGGATGACATATAAAAACTTCTAAACAATATTCTTTGGTTATCTAAGACCTTGGTGTTTGAGCTGTGAGAAATTCCATTGAGTAGTTTCTGACTATAAATTGGAAGTTTGGTAGTAAACAAATATTTAGATAAATATGTTAATTATTGAATATAAAAAGTCATTATAAAACTATATTTTGAGTAAGTAGATATATTCAATTGATGAAGTGACGTCCTATGAAGATTTGAGATCTCTTTTAGAAGGCTGGAAGTTATGAGAAACCAATGGGATCTAGTAAAAAGAACCCATGTGATATGGTTTATATTCACATTTTAAATATTGTGAATAATCACCTATGTAATATGGTGAGATGGTATAAGTTAATCCCTTACTAAAACCACTTGTATAGATGATATGATTATAGTGAAGATTCTATGAATTAGTGAAACCCGATCACATTCAGGAGTAGGTTTCTTATATCAGGGTAGAACCTTGTAAAAGAATTATGTTCTACCAATTATTTGTATTATTTTTTTCATGTTGTGTGTGTTATTTAGTGAACAAAATAAATCCACTACTTATCTTTACTAGAAACAAAGGTTGAAAGAAAAATGGTTATAAAATATTTAAAAGAATAATTGGAATTTGGAAAAAGTTTGTCAATACCCAATTCACCCCCATCTTAGGTGTTTCTAATAGCCCATTGGGACTAAAAAATGATATAAGATCTAACAAAGTTCCCTCTATCTAGATCTATTTTTAGACCCAAATGTTTTTTATCTGAATATCTGAAGTGAAAATTTGAAGTATTTTCATTAAATCCTCAGATGGAGAATTCTATTTCCACCCCTACTAGTACATAATTTTAAGTTTTAGATAAGACTATAATAAAAAAGAAAAAGGGTGAGGTAAATATGAAAATAAATAATTCTAAAGTGAAATAGGAACATCCACTAGCTGATTGTAGTTAGAGTGGTAAGTATCTTGATAAATCTCTTGAAGATTATAATTCCTTTGATGAATCATGTACAAATGATGATAAAGATGTATTAAATTAGTCACTTGTTTATTTATATTATAAATTTAAGGATCACTTGAATAAAGTTACCATATAGTTTTTCATGTATATATTTTCATACATCAAGGGACTTCAAGATAAAAAATCACTGTTAGAACATGAAGACGATGCAATGGAAGATACAATGGTTCAAATGACGAGCCAATGTAAAACTCTTAAAAAACTGGTTAAAGAAAAAGAATAACCTATCTTACTTTATAATGAAGGATTTTCTCTATTTTATGAATAATTTAAAAAATTTATTTATGAGAAAGTTTTGTTTAAATAGGTTGTTTTGGAAATGATCCATGCATGAGAAAATATACAATAAGTTTCTATGTCTTGGAAGCTGAGATAGAGGTTAAAAGTAAGAAAATAAAGGAGTACAATAATTATTTTCTAGAGTCAAGTCAAATTAATGAAGATCAAATGAATAAATCGAAGAAGGAATGGGAAGTTATATGCAGATTAATTGAGTATTAAAATAATACCCTCAACCTGAAGTTCCATGAACTAGAAGTGAAATAAAAAATATAGAAGAAGTTATATATAAAAATTACCAGGTTATTGAAAAGACCAGTTCTACCAATATTAATTTTGAAAATATTCTTTTTTTAAATAAGAATAAAATTGGTGGGAAGAAGATCTTAAAATATTCTAGAGATTCTTCAATTGAAATCTCATGGAAGAATGTATCTCATAGTCCTAATAAATCTCTTTGCATTGATTTTTTTTACTATAAGTGTGATATTCAAGTACAAATCTGGTCAATAGAAGGTAAAAAAATACGGGTAAAAACATTGATGTATCAAGGTTGGATCCAAGCATTTTTAAGATGATAATATTCTTAAATAAATCTTAAAATAAGGGTGATTCAACCAAAAAATGTAATGCACAATAATCTATCCATACCGAATGTGCAATAAAAAGGAAGAGGTTTACACGTCATTACCAATTCTAATAAAGGTTTGGGCATAAGGACCAAAAGATTTGTTAGAACATGTCAACATATATTAATTAGAAAAGGCATGAAGTTAAAGTAGCAGAGCTGAAATAAAGTGGAAATCTACTGGACCAAAACCATTATTATTGACAAAGAAGAATCCAACATTGAAAAGTTGATTTGAATCACTTTAAGTTTTTTTGAGTATTATAATTTAAGTGTTCATAGTCATGATAAATTATGGTATGTACCAATCTAGTATAAATTTTATGTTTATGTAAAGATAATTCCACAATTGTTAAAGAATTAGGTGATAAAAGTTGATAAGTTTTCCTTAAGAGTATATAAAAGAAGAAAGTTGAACCAACCACCCATAAAAAGTCACTGAGTAACTCCACTGCCTATCCCTTCTAGAGGGTAATGCTCAGAAAATGTCATTGAGGAACTCTATTACCCCGCTCTGCTAGAGGGTAATGCCCATAAAAAGTCATCGGGGAACTCCACTGCCCAGTCCTATTAGAGGGTAATGCCCGGAAAGGTCATTGGGTAACTCCATTTCCCAGCCCTATTGGAGGGTAATTCCTGAAAAAATCCATTAGGGAACACCACCGCCTATCCCTACTAGTGGGTAACACCTAGAAAGGGTCTTCGGGTAACTCCACTACCTAGCCCCACTGGAGAGTAACACCCAGAAAGCTCCGGTGATCATGCATGATCCCTTCCATCATCGAGTGTTTCCTTAGTTCATACCAATCCCAAAAAATTTCACATCATATATCAAAATACACCATTGAGGGAACCATCATGTTCTATGTGAAATAACACTTAGGATAAGTTACTCGCGGGACAAAATATGAGTTCAAACGAGAGAGATATGAAAGGTTGAAGTCTCCTGAAAAGAGTTCAAGAGGAACACGACGTGTGAGGGGACCCACACAACATGTGGTCCTGCTTCACTACTTGAATATGTCACTGGACGATACACGACTACCTATCTATGTGTCAGTACACACCATGTTGGTGGACTACATGGCGTGTCCATGCAACATGGGAACGAACTGTGTCTCAGTGGCCCTGTCCGTGTACCAGACCCCGTGTCCATGTATCGGACACCGTGTCCATGTGGTTGGCCACATGGTCTGGATAACCAGGAAGAGAATACATGGTGTGTGATGGAATATTACATGATGTGTCATCCTTATCTTCCATAAAAAACTATAGTTGCCGATGAGGGAGGCTACATTCCATGTTGTTCATCTTGAACACGGTGTGTAGTCGAGATTTTCACAGAAACTCAAGATCTGAAGTTGCACCTTGAATCAATTTGATCTACCATAGTTATCATCTTGAATCAGATCTAAATACTTATATCTAATTGTGTATCGTGCTTTTAGTCCTTTCCTCTTCAGAAAATGACTCCGGTGAAGATTTAGTGAACCACCGTTCGTTCCGCACGCCACTGCACCTACATTCATCATGATCTTGATATTTAATTAATATATCAGTCTTCCTCACCTCACAATGATCCCATATCTATTCTTCAATCACTAAACTATTGTCATTTCATAGATACTCCATGTATCTGAGGTATCGATCAACCTCAGTTCCACCCAACAATCATCAAATCGGAAACCATGGGGATTCCACCGGTGAAATACATGAAGCAATGAGGTAGAAAATCATTAAAAACAGTGTTTTAAACATTTCTGACCAAGATTTATTGGCCAATGATCAACAATAGGAACTGAGGTTAGATAAACAATTGATAATAAATTGCAATTAGATACATGGTCTCATGTTAAGGCTAATATATGGCACAAATCAAAGAAACAAGAGTGATATACTCAATCATCTTATTATAAGGTTGAAAAACCACATAGAACGAGTCCTACCTCAGATTGGATCGCTTGATGATGAAGAAAGTGTCTGTCAATGTATAAGGGAGATCCATTGTGTTCGTTGTTATTTGATTCACATTGATCCAAGGATTCATCGTTGATTGATCTCGATTTGTCAGAGGAATGATGAAGAGAGAGGTCGTCCAGCATTTGTAGGATTGTGAGGCCAACCTTGGAAAAATCACTATAATGATATATTTATAAATTTTTTAGTTTAAGTTAAATTAATTATTTAATTAATCAGTTAATTAAATAAATACACTTAACACACCACCAGTGAGCGAGGGGTCCAAACGTCTCATTTTAAACCATTTTATATCATGCCTAGGGTAAACACCACGTTCCGGACACAACTATGGCCTTATATTTCCAATCAAATCATCCACTTAAGATTTATCACATTTTATTTGAGGTATCTTACACATGAAATATAAAATATGTTTAATATTTTTATAAAATTAATTCCAGGCACACCATGCCTCAGAATCACATGCTGTCTCAGTACCTATTTCTGAAAATATATATATAAATATTTTAAAGTCTTACAAGGAAAAAATTAGTCTCTACATCATTTCATCCTTCAAACTTTTCATCCCTAAAAAGAAAAACTATGAAAACAACTCTAGATACTGAGCCTGCACTTGGCACTCCTGTGCCCAGGAACTCTCCTACACATTTCTATGCTACCACAAAACTTGAACCAAAACGATGGTCGGTCCACGTAGGTTCCTCTCCTACCTATCCATGATCGCCACCAAGTAATCCAAAAAGGTGGTTCCATCCTCGATGTCCATCTCTCCCCAATCAATGACATGTATAGGGTTATGCACATATCTCCCCATCTACGATACATGGAAGATTTCAAACACCCATTCCAGCTATGGGGGTAGGGACAAGTGGT
Organism: Viscum album; assembly: GCA_963277665.1. Lineage (NCBI taxonomy): Eukaryota > Viridiplantae > Streptophyta > Magnoliopsida > Santalales > Viscaceae > Viscum > Viscum album. Next base: position 238,916,941 of record OY728159.1, read on the forward strand.
AAGTAACCTCGCCAACCCTTTGCATGATCTCGAATAGCCCAAATAACCGCATGGATAGCTTGTCTCCCTAGCCGAACCTCCATAATCCTCATCATGGAGATAATCTCAAAAATATGTGGTATTCCTTCTCTAAATCCAAATTACTATGATGGAAGTCTGTGTAGGATTTCTATCTGGTTTGGGCCACCCTCATCCGCTTATGGATGACTTGGACTTTCTCCGTTGTCACATTCACTAAATTTGGTCTCACCCGATATGACTCTCTAATATTTTTACAATAAAAGGGTGACCTATAGGGTCTATCGTACAAGGCCTAAAAATTTGTCATTCCAATGTTAGAGTGGTAGTTATTATTGTACACAAACTCTAGAAAGGGAAAGTGATCCTCCTAGATCTAGCCAAAATCCAACACGTTGGCCCTCAGTATGTCCTTTAGCACCTGGATAGTGCACTCAGTCTAACCATTGGTCTAGGGGTGAAAGGCTGTATTCATTCCCAATTGGCTCTCGAAATCCTCCTTCAGGTCTCTCCATAATCATGATGTAAACCACATATCAAGATCAGATACAATCATCAAGGGTACTTCATGAACGAGAATGATCTCCCATATGTATAGCTTCCCTAAACACTCCACCAAACTCTGATCCCTGTTATAAATGAAGTGATCCAATTTGAAGAGTCATTCTATGATCAACCAGATTGAATCGTAAACCTTTTCAATGTGTATAAGACCTGTGACTAAGTCCATGGATATGCCAACCCACTTCCACTTCGGGATCTCAATAGGCTGCAACATACCTGTCTAAACTTAGTGCTCAACCTTCACTAGCTGATAGGAAAGGAATAGAGAGATGAACTTATCTATGCCCCATATCATTCCAGAACACTAAAACTACCACCGAAGGTATCTATAAATCTTCCCCACACTAGGATGTACAACTATTGGATAAGTGTGGAACTCCCTCATCACATCCCCCCGCATTGTGACTGGAACCATTGTTCGACCATGGAACAGGAAGACATGATTCCCCCCTTCAGAATATCCATATGGTGAGTCTCTTGTGGATATCTAATCATATAAGACCTTAAAGTTGATGTCTCCTAGCTGGGACTCTCTCACATGATTTAGGAGTGAAGGAGTCAACACCGTCAACCGAATAAAGGTTGTACCCTCCTAATCCGCCAGGGTCAGATGCAAGGAAGCCAACTACTCCGAATATTCCTACACTAAGTAAGACAGAGAATTCCTACTGAGTTAATCTACTACAACATTTCCATTACCTAGAGTGTATAATATCTCGAAGTCATATTCCTATAGAAACTCCAACCAGCATCATTGTCTGAGGTTCATGTCTCTCTGAGTGAAGATGTACCTGAGACTCTGGTGGTCTGAGTAAAAGAAGAAGCACTATTTTAGAAGATAGTGTCTCCACATCCCCAGGGATAATACTACCACTAATAGATCTAGGTCATGAGTCACATAGTTCTACTTGTGGGGTATCAAATGCCTTGACCCATATACGATGACTACCTATCACTATATCAACACACAACAGAGCCCAGTTCCCAAGGCATCTCAATACACTATGAACTCAACACCTTCCTATAGTAGTATCAACATCGGAGAACTCGTCATCCTACACCTAAAATCCTCAAATACCCTCTGAAACTACTCATACTAGGTAAAAAATTTCCCTTTCTATGTTATGGTGGTTAAAGGGGAAATGATCTTGGATAAGTACTCCAAAAATCTCCGGTAGTACCCCACCAAACCAATAAAGATCTGACCCCATGACACAATCTTGGGTGGTTCCCAAGAAATAATTACTTTTATCTTAACTATATCCACGAATAAACCTTGTTCAAAGATTAAATTACCCAAAAGTGAACCTCATGTATCCAGAACTATCACTTTAAGAGATTTCAGTAAAGATGGTGCTCTCGAAGAAAATCAAGAACCATCCTCAAGTTCTCTGCATGCTCCTCCTCTGATGAAGTATAGATGAGTATGTCATCAATGAAGACAACAAAAAACTGGTCCAAGTACAGCTAGAAAACATGATTCATCACATCCATGAAAATGATGGGGGAATTCGTCACACCAAATGGAATCAATAGGAAATCATAGTGTCCATAGGGACATTAGAATGTCAACTTTAGAATATCAGCCTCGTGAACCCTTAACCGGTGGTATCCAAAAATAAGATCAAACTTCAAGAACCATATTGTTCCTTGCAATTGGTAAAAGAGGTCTTCAATCCTTGGTAAGAGGTACTTGTTATTTATCATGTCCTGGTTCTGGCGATGATAATCCACACAAAGTTGTAAGCTCCCATCTGCCCTTTTCATGAACAGGACTAGAGCTGCCCAGGGGGACACACTGGGTCTGATGATACCTTTATCTCGAAGGTCCTCCAACTGAAACCATATATCCCAGAGCTCCATAGGTGCCATCCGATACGCCATAGAAGATATCAGGGATGTCACTGGATGCAATTCAATTCAGAACTCCATCTCCCATATCAGAGGTAGTCCAGGAACATTCTCAAGGAAGGAATCCATATAATCCTCCACAACAGAAGGAACCAAGATTCATGAAGAGACTACTGCACTAAGGGATAAAATCTCCAACTAATGGGTGATGGGATATAAATCCCTACTTATAGAACCCACTTTCCCTATCATGAGATATCTCTCGCTAGAAAAGGAGAATCTCATACCATCGGTGTGTAGACATCTGACTTGTCTGTGATTATAGTCAACCTAGGATCAAACTATGGATAGCCAATCCATACCCAAGATGACTTCATAAGGTTACATCAATATTACTAAAAGGTCCCATATGAACCTCTCTCATCCAAGAGATAAATCACACTACCAGTAGATGAAAGATACAGAAGAAACATTCCTCGTAGGAACCTCAAGACGAAGATGTTGTGTAAGTGCCTCAACTGAGAGCTCCAGCTATTTCACTAGAAGTATCAAGATAAAATAATGATTGGCACCAATGTCTACTAATACTGAGACAAGATTTAAATAAACACATATCATACCTCTGATCATCTTGTGTGCCACGAGATCCTAGACATCCAAAGCCTACTTTTGTCTGTAGCCTCGACTGCCAGCTCCCTACGCCTGACATGGGATTCCTGGTGGTGGTAAGGGAAGGACCTCATAGATTCATCTTAAATCTATAAATCATACTCTTAATCTTCCAAATCTACCTCCATAGAGACCACCCTACCCCCACCTAGGAGATCCCTGATCACGGAGCTGCCTCTTCTGCGATGATCCACCAACTTTTTTTTTGGCCTGCTCATTACATCTAGTGAGGCAGTTATATTCCATGTGTCCTTTCCCATCACAAGTAAAGCACATACCCTCTATGGTATGATCTAATACTCTTCATTTAATCATCTCCATTTGACTACGTTCCAAATCCTGCTAATGAAAGGGTATCCTACTTTGAGATCCTGTCGAATGGTGCCTGCTAGCTACCACTGACGACTCAGATCCATGACGCCCACTCCAACTCCAGTTGTGTGGCATCCCTTTGAAAGAAATATATCTGTCACCAGTGACTACTATATCACCCCAAATAGTTGGGGATTCACAAGGGAATAATGTTAAACCATATCTCTCTACAGAGTCCCTGATCAAACATTCCTTCTCAGAAGTAGCCGTCCTAGATCATATCTAGAGAGTATCACATAAGGTATGTGTACCTCTTCTCATACTAAACCACTTTCATCCCCCCTAATAAAGCTCTAGGAACTCTTAGTTTTGGAATGAGTGTAAGAAGGAGTAGTAGTAATCCTTACAGAACAATCCCCGAAAGTCGTCCCACAAGAGTGTCAACTCATCATTCATTTGTGTAACTAGGATCCACCAGTGCCCAACCGCTTTGTAGAAAAGGATGGCTGCCAGTGCCATCACCTTATCTGTCAGGGTCCAGATGATGCTTAAGACATGGAGCAACAAATCTATAAAATCATATTCTATATAAGGATCTGGATCACTGTGGAAACTCAAAGGCCTCTGGTGCTGGAACTCGCGGAGTGCGCTAAGCCTGCACACATCCTTAACCTACTATGATGGGAAGATCTGCTACTCAAAAGGTGGATGTTCTGCTACCTTTCCACATGGAGGGAGGGGGTTGTAGGATGGACCCTAAACTGAGGCCTTATCACTCATAGGGTCATCGTCATGAACTGGAGCTGGTATCCCGGATGGATGTCATCACGAAGGCATCCTGAAAGTTATTAAGGAGTACTACAATCATATGAGAATATATATATATATATATATATATCAATAATCAATGAGGATATGACTCAATAAGGACAATAAAAGAATCAATCCTATATGATGCATGTACCATTGATCCCTGCAAAAAATATCTCGACATGCTGTGTTGACAAGCAGGTAGTCAGGATGCTGGTGAATGGATACGTCAGCCACCCGTACCATCTCTTGACTCCTTTTCCTGAGATCCACACTCAATACAATTTGAAACTATTTCCCTAAAACCAACCAAATCCTCTTAAAGAAAAAAAATACTAATAATGTATCAAGGAATAAACTTTATCTTATACTAATATGTCATGACCCAACCCAAGCCGAGGATTGAGATGCAACTACCCCAAGCCCACGTCCATAGGATTGGGGGTGGAGATTAGCGCAGAGGGAATAACTAAATTGGGGAGTCATTTACCTAAAAAAGTTTACACACACACACAAAACTTAATGAAAAAGTGCACAGAGATAAAAGAAAAATGAAACACTACTATAAAGTAAACCAAGCATGCATGAACCTCTAGACAATACAAAATTAAGGCATTGTATACTGAAAATTAAAGGAAAGAATACACCCCCAACTAGAAAAATGTACCAAACTAACCAAATTGGAAAATAGTAAACAGATCAAAGATCCTAACTCATGTATCCCAAGCTATGACCACTGTACGAGTTCCAAGCACCCAATATCTGTAAAATCCTCTGAATTCATGGTCAAACTGTCTATCATCTACAAAATACATGACACATGTAAGAGAATCTCATGCAGGGTTGAGTATATACATAGCTAGTAGAACACTCCGAAAGGGTAAATGGGGAGCAGTAAGAGATACAACTGAAGAGGAAAACAGTAGATAAAATAAGGTATAATGAAAGAGTATAACTCAACCCAACAAGAGAGTGAAATCAAGATCATAAAAGTACAAGGTGATAAACATGGTGATTAGACGAACTACCCATTGATCCTTCACCAACTATAGTAGGAGAATAGACTCATCCAACCACAAAAATATAAACACATAAAGCACGTGGAATACCTCATGCATATTCACCTCTCCTGGAAGAAGATTATCCAAATCCAAGGTGTAAATATAGAAGAAAGAATATATATTTTTTCAGTTAAAGAATCCAAAATGAGAGAGTAATGTGATATCTATATCACAACTTAGACCAAGAAGAAGAGTTACTAAGAGTTCCAAAAGTCCATCAAAAAAGTCCATCATCCCACACGTCTGCTCTGAACACACAAGTCTACAAAACTCAATCACCACACCTTGATACTATCTGATTTGGGTGGCACTGACTTGACCACATGGTTTTAGGCTGCATCTTAATAACAAATCTTGGTGGGGGAAATCATTTCTCTTCCTCGTGAGTCCAAGGCTATGTAAAACCACATCTCATCACTTTGATTCATAATCAGGGGGCCATAATATCTAGGTAAGGATCCCATGACCTGGTACAACAAGAGGTTCCTACTCTACTAGTCCCCAAGCAACTCCACTTCCCAGTCCCACTTAAAAGAAATTGTTGGGAAAGGTCACATGGGAACTCCAATGCCCATCCCTACTGAAGGGTAGTGCTTAAGAATGGTCATTGGGGAACTCCACAACCTAGACCCGTGTTGGAACCAGGGTCTTCAAATCATGATTTGGCATATGGTTTGTGTTTGTTGTCAATCCTCAGTGGAAGTTCCGGATGTGTACCAACAAAGAGATCATACCGTTCAAGCAGAAAACAGTAGTGAAGGTGGCGCCGTTTCCCAGTGTTTGCCAATTTTTTGGGCCTGAAAATCAGCCAATAAAGTTAAGTGTTTTTGGAAAAGGTACTTGTGCGCCGAGGTCATGGAGGATAGAAGACTTGCACGCCATATGTTTTTGAGGATCAGAATGTCAAAATTTGGCTAAGGAAAGAAGGTCGCGCAAGTATTGGTTGGGTCGCGCAAGTGAGTTGTACGACAGAGGTTACTGGAGACAAGACTTGCGCGCCGTCGAGGGACTTGCGCGCCGCCGCGCAGGGGGTCCATTTTGCCTATAAATACTAGATAACCCCTCCTCATTTCCTACGGAGTTCGAGACTTAGAGGTTGTTCGAGCTCTCGTCGCGCAGGTGGTTGAGCCGCGCAGGTGGTAGTTTGGTCACACAAGTAGAGCTTGCGCGCCGGTTGTCTGCTGAGCGCCCAAGGCGGTTTGGAAGAGAAAGGAAGTGGACCGCGCAAGTTTGTTATCGAGGAAGGAAGCGTCACGCATGTGCGTTGGTGACACTTGCGTGCCAGTCTGGACTTGCGCGCTGTTTTGGGACTTGCGTGTCCGGCTTGGAGAAGCGCGCAAGGTTTTGCTGAAGCCCGTCGGCCTGTTTGGAGCTGTACGAAAGCCAGGAGACTACCCGATACATTCGAGGAAAAGTGATATTCTGCTTCTGGTGAGAATCAGACTTCAATAGAGCATCTACATACAACAAAGGATGCATTCTTATGCAAATGATGAAGATACCTTCATGTCTATAAACTGAGTGAGACTTCACCAACGGCAGTGAGCCAGGGGGAGTCAACGGGAGTGACCTGAGGGACGCAGTGAGCTATCCCTGAACAATTGTAAAGGCAGTGAGCCTGGGACAGAGTGTCTGTACCCGAACATTTGTAATCTACCGCTAGTGAAGCATAGTGGATTTTGGTTCGACCGACAACCTGTCGGTGTATGCTCCTTGGACGTAGCCCTTAGTGGTGAACCAAGTAAAAATGGTTGTGTCTTCTCTGTGCATGTGAATGTTTTCTTTCTGATCATAATCATCTTACAGGTTCAAAAAGTTCCTACCAACGTGGGAACAAGATCCATCACATTAAAATAAAAATCGGTCACCCTGATTCACTCCTCCCCTCTCAGGGTGTCCCGGGGTCCTTCAAGTGGTATCAGAGCGTAAAGGTTGCTGGTGTTGAATCTGACCTTCTTCGTCATGGAAAACGCGGTCAATGTCAGGGGAGTCCCTCACTTTGATTGAAGCAATTTCCAGATCTGGAAGAACAGAATGAGATCTCATCTAAGATATCTTGTAATGGAAGTTCTTTTTTCTACTGTGCAAGGAATAAATGTCATTGATCCAACAGGTCTGGCTATGACTGAAACAGACAGGAAAATTCTTGATGCAGATGCTAAATCACAGAATGCTCTCACTGCAGCCCTTTCTGATCAGATCTACCTGAAGGTGATGAATTGCACCTCAGAAAAATCCATGTGGGATAAACTTGAGAATATTTATGAAGGAGATAGCAAAGTGAAGGAGGCGAAACTTCAAGTGATACACAATCGGTTTGATGATCTAAAGATGCATCCAGACGAGAATGCAGACTCTTTCTTCAATCGAATTACTGAAGTGGTTGGAGTAATTCGGGGTTTAGGTGAAGAAATCAAAGACATTGATATTGTAAAGAAAATATTAAGAAGACTTCCACCTCTGTATAATGCGAAGGTGTCAGCCCTTGAGGAAAGATATCTTTCCAAACTTTCTCTAGATGATCTACTGAGCAGCTTGGTAGCATATGAAATGAGAGTCAAACCAGAAGATGCTACGACTCGGGTGAGCAAGGAAATGACATTCAAGGCCATGGATAAATTGAAAATCTCAAAGGATAGTAGCGGTGATGATGACGAAGAGAAAGAAATTATTTCTCTCATTGCAAAGAAGTTCCAGAAGGGGAAAGGGAAATTCAAAGGGAAGTTACCTCTCGCATGTTTCCGTTGTGGAAAAGTTGGGCACATTGCCTCTCAGTGCTTGAAGAATATCAATGATGATCACAGTGAAGATGAAAACTTCAAGAAGCCTCAGAGAAGGTTCTTTGAAAAGGGAGACTTCAAATCTGGTAAGAAAATGCAAAGGAAGAGTTTTGCCTGTGAAGAAGAAGAAGATGACAATGAATTCTATGATGAAGAAGAACCAGAATTAAAAACTGGGAACCATGCTTCTATGATGGCCACTATTGAAAAGTAAGAAGATACTGATAGAGAAAAACAACTGAGAACTTGTGTAGATCCTGAGGTGCAACTTAAGGATGTGGTTAGTAAGCTTAAGATTAAATGTAAGAGCTGCAATAAGTGGAAATCAATTGTAGAAGAATCAACTGAATATGTTGATCAAATTGAAGCTGAAATTGAACGACTGGAAGAATTTGTGAAGGTACAGTCTAAAATAATTGAAAGCAATGATGATGTAGTTGACCTGAAGCTGAAAATTGAAGAGCAGGAAAAGGTCATCAATGACCTCACATCCAGACTAGATGAAAAATCCAAGACTGTTGAGGGTCTTGAGGAGGAAGTAGTTACTCTAAGGAGTAAACTGGATACTGAATCAATTCCAAAAGAATCGAGGAAGAAAATACAGTTCGGAAGATTCTCAGATGCAGAATTACTAGCAAGAGCCAAGTGTGGTTCAGATGGGGTTGGAAAAATCTTGAGTGATCAAAGACCCGCTTGCATGGGAAAGAGTGGAATTGGCTATGAGGCTGAGTCATCAACTGTTGGAAGTGAAAAGATCCAAAATAAAGATAAGATGAAAGTTGAACATGATGAAATGTTACCTAGAGTGCTAAAAAAGGAACCCTCAATCCAAACCAAAAGGAGACCCGAAAATTATCCTCAAATTTTCAAAAATGACAGAAAATCTTACTATTCTCCCAAGGGAGAAGGTATCAGGAGAAATTCAATTGAGAAGACATTTCCTCTCATGAAGTGTCAGTTCTGTGGCTATCTGGGCCATACCATGTCTTATTGTGAAGAGGCAAGAAGCTATCTGAATGGAGAAGATATAGATTCTCAACAAAGGAGAACAATCTCATATCCTAATTCTCATAGAAGAAATAATTTCTATGGATATTTTTTTTTTGTTCTAACTTTGGTCATAAGGCCGTTAATTGCAGGCAGAGAAGGGACATAGACACCTCATACCGAAGTTCAAGACAAGTCAAGTCTCGTCAGCAAGACAGTGTTGCTCTTTCAAACAGGTTCTCACCTCTCAAAGAAGACTTTGACTATGATGAACCTGGGTATGCGGAAGAGATAGTTGAAAGTCCATTAGTTCTATATACTCAATCTAATGTCTCATGGAAGGAAAGGAAGAAGATTGAGAAATCGAACCTTGCAGAGGTAGCCCTCAAAGCTACAAAGAACAACAGTACCTGGATTCTGGATAGCGGTTGTTCATCTCATATGATGGGTAATTCTGGCCTAATAACGAATATCATAAAGAATGTTGATGGTACAGTAAGATTTGGTAATGATGGGGCTCTGAAAATCAAAGGGAGTGGAAGTACCCAATTAGCTAATGGAGAACTAAAGAAGACTGAAGTCCTTTACGTAGATGGCCTACGTCATAATCTCCTCAGTGTGAGTCAACTCTGTGACTCAGGAATTATAGTTACTTTTAATCAGAATGGCTGCATTATCAAGGGAAAAACCAGCAATTCACTTATGAAAGGATGCAGAATAGAAGGCAACTTGTATCAGGTTGATAGTGAAGAAAATGTATGTTACATGACTGTTGAAGAAGAAAACAATTTGTGGCATCGGAGATTGGGACACATCAATCAACAAGACATGGAGAAAATATCAAAATTGAGAATTGTCATGGACATCCCCAACCTGAAGCGTGAGCGTGAAAAATCTTGTGATGCTTGTATTTGTGGGAAGCTGGTCTGCAGTTCATATCGGCCAAAGAAGAAAAAGGCATCTCACCTTCTTGATCTGATTCATACAGATGTTTGTGGTCCAATAAATGTTGCCGGACCACATGGAGAAAGGTACTTTGTCCTTTTCATCGATGATTACAGTAGAATGGCATGTGTGATGGTCATTCACAGGAAACGACAAGTCCTTGACTGCATGAAAACATATCGGCGAATCGCCGAGAATGATACTGGACGAACAAACAAAGTGTTGCGATCTGACAATGGAGGAGAATACACGTCCATTGAATTTGAGAATTATCTAGAGAAGCATGGGATACAACATGAGGTAGCTGCTGTGAGAAATCCACAACAAAATGGAGTTGTTGAACGTAGGAATCGACAGGTGAACAACATGGCGCGAACTATGCTGATTGAGAGTCATATTCCACGACATTACTGGAAAGAGGCTGTTCAAGCTGCAGTGTACATTCAGAATCGAACAGGTCTTTATATGGGTGAGACGAAGACACCATATGAATTGTGGCATGGACAGAAGCCTTCTCTAAAATACTTCCGTGTCTTTGGAAGTAAATGCTTCATCAGGAACAAAGAAGGAAATCAAGGGAAATATGGCGACAATGCAGATGAAGGAATTTTCCTTGGTTACTCAATGAACAGCAAAGCCTACAAATGCTTCAACAAGCGTTTGGGAAGAATTGTGGAAAGAAGTGATGTTAAGATAATTGAAGAGAAAACCACGAATGCTTCAAGGATGTCATATACTGATGTGATAGAAAGTCAGGAAGAATGTGAACGTGAAGAAAATACAAATGCAGAAATAGATGAAGTTGTTCAAAACACTCAGCAGTCACATCATGATATTGACTCAGACGAAGAATCTGAAGAAGAAACTATGGCCGAAGAAAATGCTACTAAACCTTGCAGGAGAAATCGAAGAGCTGAGATTGATCCATCCAACATAATTGGGGACAGGAGTGCACCCACTCAAACAAGGAGAATGAGGAATAACACGCAATCTGCATTTCTATCAGTTGTAGAGCCATCCTCATTCGAAGAAGCTGCTAATGATGAATCTTGGGTGAAAGCCATGAATGATGAATTAGATTAGATTGACAAGAATCAGACATGGGATCTTGTCCAGAGACCCGAAGGTCAAAATGTGATTGGTACCAAATGGATCTTCAAAAATAAGTTTGATGAACATGGAAGTGTCATCAGAAACAAGGCACGTCTGGTATGTAAAGGATACTCTCAGATTGAAGGCATTGATGTTGAGGAAACCTTTGCTCCAGTGGCTAGACTGGAGTCAATCAGGCTTTTTCTTTCCATGGCACTCCAAAGAGGATATAAAGTATATCAAATGGATTTTAAGACATCATTCTTGAACAGTGTACTCGAAGAAGAAGTCTACATTGAACAACTAGTGGGCTTTGTTTTGGGTACTGATGAAACAAAGGTCTGTAAATTGAATAAATCTCTATATGGTTTGAAGCAGGCACCACAGGCATGGTACTCACGGCTGGATTCATATCTCAAGAAGTTGGAATTCAAAAGAGGAGGAGTTGATCACAATATCTATGTGAAGAATTCTCCAAAAGATCAATTCATGGTTCTTGTCTACGTTGATGATATCATATTTGGTGGCAGTAGGCAGAAATCAGTGGATGAATTTGCCAACCACATGAAATCAGAATTAGAAATGTCTATGATTGGGGAGCTCACATATTTCTTGGGGCTACAGGTGATTCAAAAGAAGGAATACACTTTCATTTCTCAGGAAAAATATGCAAGAGAGCTACTGAAGAAGTTCAATATGCAAGACTCCAAACCAATGTCAACTCCGGTTTCAGTTGGAACTAAACTCGGAAAGCATGAGGATGGGGACTCTGTTGATCCCACCATGTACAGGAGGATCATTGGAAGCCTACTGTACCTGACAGCGACAAGGCCAGATATTGTCTTTGCCACATGCCTTGCAGCCCGCTTTCAGAGTAATCCAAAAGGGGAACATATGGCAGCAGCAAAAAGAATCATGAGACACATTCACGGTACACATAACTTCGGGTTATTTTTTGCTGCAGGCAGGGACAGTGAATTATCCGCATTTTCAGATGCTGACTGGGCTGGTGATGTGGTAGACAGAAAGTCTACTAGTGGTGGAGCTTTCTATATTGGGAAGAAATGCGTCGGCAGGTTGAGCAAGAAACAAGAAAGTACTTCTCTTAGTACGGCTGAAGTTGAGTATATCTCTGCCACAAAAGCATGCACTCAACTTCTTTGGATGAAGCAGCAGCTAACAGATATTGGTGATAAGGTGCAGCAACCAATGGTGATTTATTGTGATAACAAAAGTGCAATTGATCTTACGAAGAATCCGGTTCAGCATTCTCGTACAAAACATATTGAAATACGGTATCATTTTATCAAAGAAAAGGTTGAACAAGGCGTGATTAGAATGGATCATGTTGGAACTGATGAGCAAGTGGCTGATATCCTGACCAAGCCATTGTCTGCGGCTGTGTTTGAGAAGCATCGGTTGAACCTCGGTGTTCAACCACCTCCTACTGCATAAGGAGGATCCGGAAATCCCCTCTCCCCGTTTGTTTTAACTGTTTTTATCTGCTTATGGCTGTGATGCAGGTTTATGGGGGAGATACTATCCAGGGGGAGTATGACTTGAGCTAAACATTGAACAACTTATCGGTCTTTGGTTTTATTGTCAATGGGGGAGAAAGGAATAAATTCAAGGCAAGAAATCCAAGGCAAGAAATGCTTCTATGATGAGAAGTATAAGAAGGATACAATCGGGCGTCATGGAGAATCTCAAAACACCGGAACCCAATTCAAGCTTCCTCTCTTGTTTTCTACACCAAGCATTGCTCACGTAGACTTAGAGTTTTGGCTGAGTTGATTCTTGCGTTTTGGGGTTGCTCATGGTTGGAGATCTATTGAATTTATTCTGATTGCCAACAAACCCAAAGGGGGAGATTGTTGGAACCAGGGTCTTCAAAGCATGATTTGGTGTATGGTTTGTGTTTGTTGTCAATCCTCAGTGGAAGTTCAGGATGTTTACCAACAAAGAGATCATACCGTTCAAGCAGAAAACAGTAGTGAAGGTGGCGCCGTTTCCCAGTGTTTGCCAATTTTTTGGGCCTGAAAATCAGCCAATAAAGTTAAGTGTTTTTGGAAAAGGTACTTGCGCGCCGAGGTCATGGAGGATAGAAGACTTGCGCGCCATATGTTTTTGAGGACCAGAACATCAAAATTTGGCTAAGGAAAGAAGGTCGCGCAAGTATTGGTTGGGTCGCGCAAGTGAGTTGCGCGACAGAGGTTACTGGAGACAAGACTTGCGCGCCGTCGAGGGACTTGCGCGCCGCCGCGCAGGGGGTCCATTTTTCCTATAAATACTAGACCACCCCTCCTCATTTCCTACGGAGTTCAAGACTTAGAGGTTGTTTGAGCTCTTGTCGCGCAGGTGGTTGAGCCGCGCAGGTGGTAGTTTGGTCACGCAAGTAGAGATTGCGCGCCGGTTGTCTGCTAAGCGCCCAAGGCGGTTTGGAAGAGAAAGGAAGTGGACCGTGCAAGTTTGTTGTCGAGGAAGGAAGCGTTGCGCAGGTGCGTTGGTGACACTTGCACGCCAGTCTGGACTTGTGCGCTGTTTTGGGACTTGCGCGTCCGGCTTGGAGAAGCGCGCCAGGTTTTGCTGAAGCCCGTTGGCCTGTTTGGAGCTGTACGAAAGCCAGGAGACTACCCGATACATTCGAGGAAAAGTGATATTCTACTTCTGGTGAGAATCGGACTTCAATAGAGCATCTACATACAACAAAGGATTCATTCTTATGCAAATGATGAAGATACCTTCACGTCTATAAACTGAGTGAGACTTCACCAACGACAATGAGCCAGGGGGAGTCAACGGGAGTGACCCGAGGGACGCAGTGAGCTATCCCTGAACAATTGTAAAGGCAGTGAGCCTGGGATAGAGTGTCTGTACCCAAAAATTTGTAATCTACCGCTAGTGAAGCATAGTGGATTTTGGTACGACCGACAACCTGTCAGCGTATGCTCTTTGGACGTAGCCCTTAGTGGTGAACCAAGTAAAAATGGTTGTGTCTTCTCTGTGCATGTGAATGTTTTATTTCTGATCATAATCATCTTACAGGTTCAAAAAGTTCCTACCAACGTGGGAACAAGATCCATCACATTAAAAGAAAAAGTGGTCACCCTGATTCACCCCTCCCCTCTCAGGGTGTCCCGGGGTCCTTCACCCCGTTGGAGGGTAACACTTGGAAAAGTCATCGGGGAACTCCACTGCCTAGCCCTGATAGAGGGTAACACAAGAAAGAAGCCACTAGAGAACTCAACTGCCTAACCCTGCTTGAGGGTAATTCTTGGAAAGGGTCCTTAGGGAACTCCACTACCCAACCACACTGGAGGGAAATGCCCAGAAATCTCTAGTGATCCTGCACAATTGTTTCCATCATCTAGTGTCACCTTAGTAAATTTCAAGCCTGGAACATTTCATATCATATCTCAAAATACATTGTCAGGGGAACCATCATGTTTTATGTGAAAAAAACTCAGGATAGGCTACTCTTGGTCCAAAATCTAAGTACAAATGAGATAGATACTGAAGGTCGCAATCTCCCGACAGGAGCTCAAAGGGAACACAATGTTTGAGGGGACCCACAAGGCATGTGGTCTTGCTTCACCGCCTACCCGTGTCCCTATATGGTACATGGATTATTTTATGGGGGCCATTAAATGCCATGTAGATGAAACATGGGACCAGGCCATGTCTCAATGACCACATACGTGTACTGGACCTCATGTTCGTGTACTGGAAACCATGTCCGTGTGGTCGACCACATGGTCTGGCCAACTAAAAAAAAGAATACATGGAATGTGAGGGAATCTTTCATGTCGTGTCATCCTAATCTTCCTTGAAACCCTAGTACCTCCTCTGAAGGAGACTAGACACCGTGTTTTTCATCCTAAACATGGCGTGTAGTTGGGATTTTCACAGAAACTCCAGATCCAGAGTTACGCCTTGGATCTTCTCGATCTGCCACATATATCACCTTGAATGAGCCTATTTTTTTGGATATGAATGTAAATAAATATTTCTAATTTTTTCTCTCTAAAAATGACTCTGATGAAGATTCAGTGAACCACCATTTGTTATGCATGCTGCTGCACCACCGTTCATCATGATCTTGATTTTTAATCAAAAAATTGGTCATCCTTGCCACCAAATGATCCTAGATCTATGTTTCACTCACCAAATTATTGTATTTTAATAGATCCAATATAGATCTGGGGTACCAATCAAGCTTGGTGTTTCTCTACAATCATCAAACCAAGAATCACTAGGATTCCACCGGTGAAAAATGTGAAGCAGTGATGGAGAAAAGCATCAAAAATAGAGTTTTAAACATCACTAACCAAGAATTATTGGCCAAATATCAGGAATGGGCACCAAGGAAAGATAAAAAATTGATAAAAAATTGAAATCCAGTACATGGGATCATTATAAGGCCAATATATGGCATAGATTAAAGAATAAAGTGTGATATAATCAATCATCTTATTATAAGGAGGTTCCCTTTTATAGGTAAGGAGTAAAATTTTGGTAAATTCCCAAAACTATTCAATAATAGGAACTCAATCTCAAGAAAAGTTCCAAAACAATTGTTAAATAATGTAGTGGAGGGAATATAAGGTCAATAAACACCCATTCCACTAAAAAATAAACATTTTTTAAACATTTTATTTCCTTTTTTTCTAAGGTTACTCACTTTTACCATTTTATTTTTCACCACGATAACTAGTTTTTTTACCTAGGTAATTTATCCTTTAATACTAAAAATAAAATAGTCCTTATTAGATAATTTGGACCCAATAATTATAAATATGAAATATAATTTATACAATAAAAATATTATGTGTGTGGAAAGTTAATTTTAACATAAGCGCATCTAACACGCAAAACCCCATTTTAACTTTAACCACAGTAATTAATTTTTTACTATTTTTACTATTCATTATGACCAATTATTAAGTTAAAATTATTAAATAATATTAATTATTCGGATTCAAAAAATAGAATCCATTTTTCCAAATTCAAATTACATAAGTGATAAAATTTAATTTAAAATTAAACCTGAAAACGCGTTGAAAAAGTGGGTTTCCATAGAAAACGTGTCCGTAAGTATGAAAATTTTTTATATCAAAATTGAACATAAATTGATTCCAATGAAATAAATTTAATTATTAATAATATAATTTAACTAATTTTAATTTTAAAACCATCCCAATACAAAATGTTGCTTGTAAATGCTTTAAATGAAAATACATTTTTTTAATAAAACATAGTATTTTTAACTATTCAATAAAAAATTAATCGTTTCAGAAAATTATAAAAAATTAACTCTAATATATTTTTGAAATTCTAATTTAAAAAATTACTTTCATTTTTATAAATAAAATTTCTAAAAGTATAAAAAATTATTTTTAAAATAAGCAAGCAAAACAAGACAAAACCGTTTTTTTTTGAAAAAATAGATTTTAAGCATAAAACTGTATTTATCCTTATTACATGACTTGAAAAAATATTAGATTAATGATAATTTTTTTTATTGAATATATAATATATAAATTTCATTAAAATTATTCACCAATAGTTTCTAATAAATTTATTAAAATAAAAACACATTACATTTATAAAAACATTTTTTTCAGAAAAATATTTCTTCTACTTTCAAATGATTCTTAATTTCATTTATAATCAATTAATGACCAAGGAATTTATTTTATACATGTGTAAACCATAATTTGTTTTATATTTTAGTTAGTCCTATATAAATTAAGTTTAAGTATTATTTTCAATCTCTAAATCCTATTTTGGATTATGTTTAATATTTATATCAAATGGGAATGATTGTCAAACAAAAATGGGAGAGAAAAATTTAACTTTAATTTTTATTTTGTGTTTGTTGAAGTTGAGTGCATTATAAATTCTTCGAAATCTATTTATAAAACCCTAAAGAAATGATATTTTGAGTTTTTATCACATTGTGAATATTTTATGTTAAAATTAATTGTCTAAATTGATCACTCTTTTTTTCTACACAAGGTTAAACCAAGTAGACTTAGAGTTGATTAGTTAATAACACATTTACATGGAATATGTGGTGCCATTATTCTCTAAAAATGAATTGACTAATTCTCCCAACCAAGGGGAGAATAAATAAAAGAGGGGATAAGACAATTTTTAAAACTGAGAAGAGAAATGAGGAGAATTTTTTTCCCTTGGAAGTCCTTCCTATAAACCCATGGTATTAATTAAGGGGATATTATCTTTCCATTTTCCATATATTATCAATAAAAGGGAGAAGAAATAGTAACATAGATTTATTTTTGAATAAAATTATTGGTATTGGTATTGAAAAAAAACACAAAGGGGGAGATTGAAGTTTCCAAAGGTTTGTATTGGTTTTATTTTTTATCAATAAGTATCAATATGTTTGACTTTTATATAATGAATGATAGAGGAAGAATATCCAACCAATGAATGAAGATGAAGGTGCTGCTCATATCTTTAGGTAATAAAGAATAAATAGCGACTACCCTTCAATATCTGGCTTGATAGATTCAAGATAGTAGATTATAAATCATATTATTGATGTGCTTGTCCTCATGGTAATGACAATTTATAACAAGAGTGAAAAGTTATGTCTGCAAAAATCTCAAAATAAGTTAAGAAGTTGTCTTTTGGGGAGATTGAAGATCTGTTATAGATGTATAAGAGATATATAAAGTTGTAGAATCCTTATTTATGACATTTAGCTTAAATTTATTAAAATTAGTGAGGAACTACACTTAGATATAGGTTTTTAAAGGATAAATTTAAGGTTGTAATGAGAAGTCAGTGTGCTACTTGAAATACTCTAATTTGAGTATCTATATGCTGAAAGTGCATATGAATGGTTCTGAATAATTATAATCTAGTTTTATAAATTCCAAAATGTTTTTTGAAGTGTTTTTGGGCAGTTTTAAATTATTGGAACATACCAAGAGATTAATTAATTTGAATCTGGTGTAATTTGAAGAAATCCAAATTTCTTAAGTAGAATCCCAAAAATGACTAAGGCATGATTGTGTATGAGTCATAAAAATTATGAATAAGTCATTTGAAGTTACATATGAGTTAATTGAAACTCCATACGAGTGATTTGAAATTTTTATATGACTCATTCACTCATATGATGATATTAAAAACTAAAATGTGGTTAATTCTGGAGTTGCGTATGAGTTATTTGAATCAATGTATGATTCATTTATGAATCTATATGAGTCATTGAAATTCCATATATGAGTCATTATAATCAATGGATGAGTCATTGGAAGATTTATATGAGTCCTTTAAACTTTTTTATGAGTGATTGGAATATCCGTATGAGTTATCAGTGTATGAGTCATAGGGAACTGCATATGTGTTATCTCCTTTGTGAAAATTTGAGATTACTAGAGAATAGTATTAGAGTTTCCAGAATTGAATATTACAAAGAATACAAAATATATGTTGACGCATAATTTATTCTTTCAAGTTCTAAATATCACGATGCTATGTATATCCATGATCCAAGATTTGATTTGAGGAATATGGAATGAGAATAAGTGAGGATATCATTGTTTTATTATTTTTGATTTCCAATTGAGAATATTTGGAAATCAATATTGGTGATCAAAATTAGATATTAAATTAGTTGATGTTAAAACTATTCTTCATGGATTAAAAAAATAACAAAAGTGTTTTGATTCAAGATAGATAAATAATAAATAGGATCACAATGAATGAGAAGAATAAGATCCTAGTAGAATGAATTTATAATAAATTAATCAAACCTAAAATAAATAAATTACAGATTATATAAATCTAGAAATGAATGTGAGGATGTTGGAACTGTTCTTAAGTGTTCCGAATGTTACTAACCCCAGAGTGATTATTTTTGAATGAGAATAAGATGATGTATAGATTCTATCTATATTTAAAAAACCTAACCAATAGTCTACATTATCTTTATTAAAGCACACACATCATGATGAGGATAATAATCCATGACATGTGTTACTCTATGATTTTTCATACATCCATGGAGTTTAATTATTATAGATTATCTATATAATTATTTGAAATGAATGTACTCAATCATTCTATTTAATATATATAATATTTATTCAGATGGTAATGAAAATGGGAAAGAAAATGAAAAGGGAATTTCTAGTATTTTTCTGGAGACACCCACATAAAAAGTAGTTGAGAAAATATATAGGATAATGGGGTTCATGTGATTTATTTTTCTTGTATGTAATGTATGATAAATTTCCATTTATGGAAATATTAAAAGGACCCATAATAGTAGGGTGGTGATTCTATTGAAAAGTATAAGATTGAATAGAAAAAAATAGAGAGAACCATAGAATGAAAAAATTACATTCCATAGAAAGAGAAACCATACAGCTCTTAATGAATAAAAAATAAAACTTGATATAATGATGAAGTAATAATATTATCTGGTATCAAAGAAGATAATTAAGTCAATAATTTGTTGAGAAATAATAGCTATCTCTATATCAAGGAAGAATAAGTATCTGACCAATTTTTTCATTTCAGATCCATTATGTCGAAACTATTAAAGAAGAAAAAGAAGAAGAAGAAAGAATAATATGAGGAGGGGGAGATTGGTATTGAAACCATTTCATACAATACATAGTGTGGTAAAGGTAGCAATTAATATTGAATAAGAATAAATTTTAGATAGTGGAAAATGTGTAAGGGATTCTATAGAATATTATTTTTTCATTGAAGGCCTTGGTCTTTGTGTAGTGAAAAATTCCAACAAGTGGTTTCTAAGTATGAAATGGAAGTTTGAAAGAAAAAAGACCAAGATACATACAATTATTCTTGAAGATCAAAATTAATTTTAAGACTATATGTTGAAGTGGAAGATCAATTCTGTTAATGTAGTGACATCCTATTAAGATCTTGGATCTTCTTTAGAAGGTTTGAAGTTGTAAACAACTATTGAGAGCCAATATAAAGAAAATGAAAGATGAATTTTATATTCCAATGTGTAAAATTTTAAATAATCAACTATGTAAAATGGGAAGATGGTATAGGATGATTCATACCCAATCCATCTTTTATCAATGATAAGATTATAGTGGAGAATCTAAAACTTAGTGAAACCCAATCATAGTTGTGAGTAGGTTTACCAAATTTGGGAAAAAACTTATAAAAACAATATGTTCTTCTCCTTTATATCCTTCATTTCCTATTGTGTGTGTGATTGAGTGAAAAAATATAGATACACTACTTATCTTAACCAAAAACAAAGGTTTAAATACAAAAGGGGTAAAATATTTAAAAGAACATTTGTATTTTGGTAAGTTCTTGGAAACACTTCATTCACCCCCTTCTTTGGTGTTTACACTAACCAATTGATACTTACACTATATAAAGAAATCATGGATCTCAATTTTTTTATGGACCTTCCCAAGAAACTACATCCTCGAATTTCTTAAAGTTTACTGATATACCATCCTTTGATATCATGTGTCCTAAGAAGTTCCCCTGATCAATCCAAAACTAACACTTAAAAATCTCAGCATGAAACCAATTCTCTCTATATGTACTTATAATAACCTTAAAATGTTGAGCATGCTCCTCCATTGACCGAACTACATGATAATATCATCAATAAACATATCCATAAAATAAGCTAAGTAAGGATGGAAGAATTTATTCATCAGGGCCATAAAAACCAATAGTATGTTCATCAAATTAAATGACATTACAAGCCCCTAGTATAGGTCATAATTACTTCTAAAATTAGTATTTGGTATGTTAAAAGGAATCAAACTCAAATTATTATAACATGAACTCAGATAAATTCTAGATAACACTCTATCCCCCCAAGGTGATCGAAAAAGTTCATTGATACGTGGAAGTGGATAGTAGTTATTAGCCATCACCTAGTTCAACATTTGATAATATACACACTACATTAAAGAATCATCCACCTTCATGGTGCATAAGAGTAGAGCACCCGAATGGTTCATACTTATCCATATATACCCCTTTGCCTCCAAATCCTTAAACTGATACTTCAACTCTCGAACCTCTATCAAAGCTATCTTATAAGGAAGAATGGATATAGGTTATGTGACCAATATATACTCAATCATGAAATCAATATATATCTCCCTCTATTAGGTGGAAACCCCATGAAGTAATTAAGATCGATATCCTAAAACTAGTCAACTATGGGAATAAATAATACCTACCACATCCCCTCATCATCCAAAATGAGACTTGCAATCTAGGATGTGATCCCACCTAAGTGATGTTGGTCAGGAACTGCATGAATTTATTACGCATCCCACTCCTTGATGTCGACATAACTGTCTCCCTCAGTAGTCAAGAATAAAAAAAATTGGTGGTAGCAATTAATGTGGGCCCAATACTATGACAACCTATCCATTTCAAAGATCACAGAAAAATTGATCATCTATAATTTGAAGAAATACCAAAGGAATCTATAACCCCAAATCACTACAGAATGCTCTTTAAAAGTCTAAACACCATTAGATCACATCCCTAAATGTGTCTCGATCGACACTAACCTATACAAGTAATCTATGGCTAGTTCCAAGCCATCAATGAACCAAGAATACCTGAAATAATGGTATACACCTATATTGAACAAAGTAAACTCCAAGGTGGAAGCTACTAAAGTTGTAGCTAAAATAATTGCTATAAAAACATTCTAATATAAAGGATTTGGATCAATAAAATGTAACTAGCCAAATCCATAACCTTAAGCTTTTTTTAGAGTCACCTAAGAAGCAATTCCGATTGGAATTTTTTCTCATACCTTTGGACACAACATATTCCACCATAACTCGAAAAACCTTTATAACATCAACTACCACTTTTATATGGCACTCGTGGTCCCACACTTGAACCCTGTATCTAACTAAATCATTCTCTCCTAGATGAATTTCAACCACTCCTGTAATAATATTACACGTTCCATATCTTATAATATAATGGAAACTCAACCATCTACTGAATTCATTGATAATGAACATGATAAGGATTATTTCACCAGTAACACTCTATAAAACATCCACCCATAGGCAGGCAAGATGAACCACTACCTTGGCCACTCTTCCCATCACTACTGTGGATAAAACCTTCAAACTGACACATCCTGTTACCTGAGGACTCACTTATAGTCCCCTTAGTAAAATCCAATTAGCTAACACCTCTACCCTCATTCAATTTCCTCTTACATATAAGGGTTTGATTCACAACCTCTAAGAAAGAATATATATGAAATACGTTCACTTTTACTCAAATAGAAAACCTCAAACCATCTTTAAATCACCTAGATTTGGGTTCCTAATACATATCCAATATTGAGGAAAGATAAGGATTATCTATAAAGTGAACCATGTACTCTATAACCAAAATCCACCCTCTGGGTTATATTCATAAAATATTGGTCCCTATATTTGACTGAATGACCTGAAGGCCTAATTTTTTTTTGAATAAACCACCTTTTAAGGATAAAGGGGGAAACCTCAGATGATTTCAAGGATGTAGATACATAAACATAACTCAAAGTACATAACCCAGAACAACACTACTTATAAATACCCTTACCTAGCATCAACATCATTACGGAAAGCCTCCACAATTTCATGACTGTTCTGCTAGCTGTCCTTTGTAGAAATGCACAGGCCTAGTACCGGTGGCTAAGCCATACCCTCTCAAACTTCCAAATCCAAATAGTTATGCATAGTGAAATAACCTACTCTGATCCACTCCTAAAGAATTACCTTGTAGAAGGTTTGGAAAAATCCATCCAAAATCCAATTCCAGATGATGCACCCGTACCCTTATACTGCAGATGACCAGGTTCAATATATAATTATTACTAAATTTAATCACTCTTAAAATCAACTCCATTTATTTGGTTCCATGGCATGACGCAACTCCAAAAACCAACCCCAAAACTTCCAAATATCAAGGCCACCTTCACCAAAACACCTTCACAGCTTCACTACCAAAGTTAATCCACCAAAAAAGAATCATCACCCATTTCACAGCAATACACACAACAAACGCATCCAAAACCAGAACACAAATAAAAAACAAGGGAAAAAACACAAGATAGATTTGAATGCTCATCCAAATCAGCCTCATTTCCTCAGATCAAAGCAGTTCACAAAAAAAAACCATAGATATATCACTGAAAAAATGGAATCATGCACAACAAAACGTATCTAAAAGTAGACCAAATCAAAAATCAAGAAATGAAAACACATCAATGAATTGGCATCCACCCAAAAGATAATAAAAGAACCACAAGGTAGATCCACAATCCCATCACCACCTTCAAGACCACACTCAAAGACCACCACAATCCTCCCAACACACCCATATCTGAAGCTGAAATGAGGCTGTAACCCTCAGACCGCAACATTTGGTACTCGAATACTAGACCTTCACCGCACCACTATGAGAATCTCTATCTAGATTGGAAGATAGGTTCTGAAGATGATCCAAAAATGATGATAATCACTATGTGGATGATCCCATGAAGTATCATGACACAACTACTGAAATTGGACTCGCACACCACAAGAACGCCGAACAGAAGTGCCGAAGAGTGGGTCCACCGCCGACCTGAGACATAGAAGAGGAAGGTGGAGATAGAGGGAAACCCTAGGTATGCAGATCCACTTTTGGGCTCATTTGGTCCCTATATTCTATCAATGCCTCTGGAAAGAAATTCTCATAGAACCCACTATAAAAATAAATTTAGGATAACCCAGCATGATGGTCTAATGATATCAGGAAATCCCACCATCACTTAGTTTACCCTCATAATATATTAGTCACTAACTTTACCCTCCTCTCATGGGGAATCTTAAAATGGTAATAAACAGTCTACATCAATACCACCCAAATCTTAGTATCCCAAGGGACACCCTTACCTATAAATTAGGGTGGATTTTACATCTGGAACTCCTACATCAACTCAAACATAGAAGTTATATCTCAAAAAGAATCTCTATACATCAACTATATAACTCATAATATGATCACTTGGAGCTGATCCTTTATAGTTGATACTAGCACAATAGGTGGTTCTGACTCAACTGTCATTGGGGATTGCTCGTCCCTACCCTCCTTGTACTCTATTAGAGGATTTCACAATGTCATGTCTCTATATTATCAAATAAAACACATTTCTATAATAGTTATAGATTCAAATTTTTTAAAGAAACCAATAATAAACATAGTGTCTTGATACTCTACACACACCCCATAATAGAAAGGGTCTCATAAAAATCTTATAAATCATAAATTAAAATTAAATAACATCATATTTAGTCATATAACCTAATTGTAAAAGTAAAAATAAACAATAACATGCGCATCCCTAGTAACATGGATTTTCACTCATATGTGGGTTATATACTTCAAGGCACAAGATTAATGCCAAGACATGACACATATTATATTCTATCTATCATTCCCAAATTATAATACAAAAAAAATAAATAAGGAAATAATACTACTTTGTAACATCCCTAACCCAGATCACTCCCACTATGACTAAACTGGAGCCCTACATACTTTTGGCATGCCTCCCTGAATGTTAGAGGCTTTTAGATATAGGTGAGGGTTAGGTAATATCATGGTGATACTATACCCCCTAGATCAAGTAACTATAAATAAAAATAGAATAAAATATCATTTATAGTAATCATAACATAAAAGAAATATAAAATGATACATCATGGTTTAATTCTAGGAGAAAAATACACCAACACATTCTATAGAAATATGAACATCTGAACTTATCATACAAGATACACAGACATAAACAATATCTTCCAGATAGGTCATATACATCAGGTCTCAAAATATATGAAAAGTAAAAAATACTAAAAAATCTAAAAAAATGGGTCTTGATTCTTGGCTCAGTCTCGTCTCCCAAGCTCTATCCCAATTAACAACATCAACCGCCATGTATAGGGATATTTACCTTGTCTTGAACTACAATCATGAAGTATACATGGGTAAACGTGGTGGATTAATCAAGATGTGGGTGCAACTCTTTAGTCCACCACCAACTATGTCCTATATACATTCAAAATATTGTGCATGTTGATGTGATATAATAAATAACAGTAAGTAAAATAAAATAAATCACCGTTGATCCTAAGGTTTCAAAGTGACAAAAAATATTGACTATGCCTAATTTGGTGAGTGATGGGGTATCCTTGAACATGGTACATAACTAAACAAAGGGCGTGAGTGGACCCCACCCATAATATCTTTAAACATCACCAAACACAAGGTTTATATAAGCTCCACCCTCAATCCTTGAATGTCAGATAAGTGCACACCCCGAGCACCATCTCACATCATCAATAATATCTCACATCACCAATCCCCATTGGTCAAATAAATTCCTACCCCAGTTACCATCACATATCATCAATCACATTTCTTTTTATTCCTAGTGGATCGGTGTAGAAAAACCTAAGAGGGGGTGAATCTGTTGTATCAAATTTTTTAACAAATATAATTTTTTATTTTAATCTTTAACCCCTTTAGTCATTGAACATATATTTATGATTAAGACAAATTTATCTTTTCTTGTATAACATATTATATATTTATATGCTCTTCAGGTAAATAAATAAAGAATAACATAAGTGTTTTAATAAGTTTTAGGCCCAATATGGGAAACCTACACCTTTTTATTCTCAAGATGTCTAAGTCACATATTATAAACTATAATTTTACCATAAATTCAATTAGATTTGGGGAAGGATCATACTTTAACCTATAATTATATAACACAGGTGAGTTTTTCATTATATAAAAAATTAAACACGTTCACTATATTACGAAAATAAACTCTTGTGGATCCCGTGAGTTATTTGTCACGAACCAACCCGGGTCGACCCTGATCCGGTTACCCAAGTCGGTCCGCGAAATGGTCTGAGGGGAATTCTCGATCCCCACGGGCTGGAAACTAGTGCCAGACATCAAAAATCCAACTGTTGGGAATGATTTGGCACATGAGAAGGAATACAAATAAAACAGAAGAAATAAAGCAGAGTAGCGCAACACAAATTAACAAAGTAAAGTAACTAAACAATAACAAAAGAAAATGAAACTAACAAAAAGATACAACCACTATCTCCGTGTGACCTCGAGGGTCACTCTCCAACTCATGACCAAACATCGCCCAAGGCGAACGCACCCATGCTGTAGCCTGCACAAACACTAAAAAATAGAAAAGAACTATATGCTTGAGTATTAAAACTCAATAGGTTAGCCCGATATCTATTCCCAATGCACTACCTATAAATAAATAAATTTACTAAATTCCAGGTTTGAAATAAATTATATAAAATATGGGTTTCCACGAACACTTTCATTTCTAAAGTAAATAACAGTCCATTGCCCTTTTTAATTTAAAAACAAGTTTAATGGTTGAAGGGAATAAGTGCTTTGCATTTCAAAGAATTTCTAGGAACAATTTAGAAATTCAATTTCCAGTTGTTAGTAAAAAGGGAAAACCACACAACACGCAACACACACTAAGGGCAATGGAAAAAGTGGCACACAAGGGCCAGCTATCGAACTAGACCTCTCAATCATCTGCCACATGCAAATAAACACTAAAGGAAACATGTGTCGAACCTAGAAGATCGTGAACAATACAGAACATGCTATACATGTGACTCATCCTGAAGGCATGCCCTAACTTGATGACGTCATAACGCCCTAATGCTCGACATATCCCTACATGGCCTAACTGAGGGGCCCAATCCCCATAGCAACAATAACTCAGTATTCCCCTACTACGGGGCCACTAGCCAGTGCGTAGTCTAAACTAGTGCGGTAATCGTTCTCAGAAGATTCACTCACTATGTCAGGTTCCCATGTCAACACATATAATAAAAGAGGTACGAGTCAACAATTCCAATCAATCAGTCACAATGCACAAACATCACATACACATCATGCAATCAATGCACACCAAATATCACCCCTGAATGGGTTTTCCAAAATAATTTATTTTATTAAAGTGACAAACGGGCCATCACCAATTTAAAAGCAAAACCCCATTTCTCGAGAAAACCCAAAAAATTTGTTCAGAAAAAATCATTTATCTATAAAACTATAAGTACATTTGAAATTACATGGATTATATTTAAAGGCCAAACATTCATTCTTTCAATACTGGGTGTCCGCTCGTAAAGAAAATGTTTCAAGTGTTCGATATAAAATAAACGACTCTTTTCACACCAAATAATCATTTGAAAATTAATTATCTTATATTATTTCTCATTCATTAAAATTAATAAAACATCAAGAAATTAATAAATTATAAATTTAAAGGTGAGTGAATTGGGGGACCTACCTCAACTCGCATCCCAATTACGACGACGATGTAGGTCTCACGCTCGCGCACAAGTACGCGCAACCTGCTGATGACCGCAACATCACGGAAAGCCTCACCAATGCGCTGTAACAATGCAAAACATCTAAAAACACACAAATGCGAACCTAAAATAATCCTAATGAATAAACAACATAAAATAACCAGCTCAACATGTTTTCAAAACAAACCTCGTATCGCCTGCCCTATCACTAAACCACTTTAAGATTTATGAAACCATCCCCAAAAAGTAACTCATAACTTTATAGAGAAAAAATAAATTATTTTAAAATTAAAATCGCACCAAATTAAATAAACACACCACATGCTAAAATAATTATTTACCACTCGAACAAAAACATCGCAAACATTACTTGGGTGCGGAGACGCGCTCGACCAGCGGTGTTGCACGACCGTCGGAAAGGGGCGGCGAACCAAATCGAAGTGAACCTACCTCATCTTCGACGACAGACATTGTAAAAAGCAAGAAAAAGACCCAAGGAGGTCTTCACCTACTCAAATGAGAGTTGCGTACTGAAGAGGGAACCTACGAGGTTGCGCACGCTGGAGAAGGCCGCTGCCGGCGAAGGCGGGCGGCCGGAAAGGCAAGCACATCGTACCGGCAGGGCTGGCCAATTATTTTTCAAAGATACTAATCTAGTAAGAGAATTTATTAAAAACATACAAGAATTAAATGGACATATTTTAAAAGGGTGAAAAGCGGATTCACCTACCTCAAGGAAGAACGAGGTCATGTTGAACACTTTGGAACTTGAGAGAAAGGGCGACGACCACCCGAAA
Source organism: Viscum album (assembly GCA_963277665.1). Classification (NCBI taxonomy): domain Eukaryota; kingdom Viridiplantae; phylum Streptophyta; class Magnoliopsida; order Santalales; family Viscaceae; genus Viscum; species Viscum album. The sequence goes on from OY728159.1 coordinate 238,945,257, forward strand.
TCGGCCAACACTCTCATGCGCATACCTATATTTATATACATATATCTATAATCCATTGCATGTATTCCCCACGCCATGAGGGAATACTTACTTAGAGGATATACATATATTATATATATACATACCTTAAGTGTATACATGCGCGTCCTCAGTCGTTGACCAAAAATTCACTATAAGAACAAAAGATACCAAAAAATAAGGCGGCAAGGACCAACGCATGACCAAAAGTACCAAGGAATCACATAAACAAAAATGCACACATCATAACACAATGAAATTCCACACAAAGAGATTTATATCCTGAAAACACCTCAAGATAACCAACAATATTAATTAAAATAAGATGACAACTATTCCAGGCCAAAAAAGGGTGAGGCATTTTCATGAGCATAAAAGAATGACATAAAAAAAAACTAATTGTGATCAATTCCACCAACACAAAAACACTACTACAAATTAACTAAGTATGTAATAAAAGCATGAAACATGTTTTTGAAATTAAATAACAACATAAAAGCCCCCATGAATTGAAATTGGGAGAAAAGGGCATGAAACGCCTACCTCAACACGTACAAGAGCGAAAAAACCACAATAGAGGAAAGCACATTACTCCACGAGCCAATTTCAAACCCTGGACACCAAACAAGACACGCAAGCACAACCTAAAGCTTTTAGAATTGGATAAAATGAAGAGAAGAAACACTAGAATAATGAAATGAGGTTATACCAAAAGAGGAAACAATTGATGGTAAGAGGAACCGTGGTCGCATTAGAGTAGGGAAAAGGAATTGCACAAGATGGTTTCGGGTTCATTGGGAAGGGTTGTCGGAGGGGGTTGCCGCGCCAGGAGGAGGGGAGTGCGCTGATGCTGGTGGGTCGCGCCAAGAAAAAGGGGTAGGGGGGCTCTCAAGCCGGCTGGATAGGGAAGCGAGGCCCGACCTCACACTGGTTGGATGGGAAAGGGAGGCGGTGCCAGAGAGGAACCGCCAGGGAAGTGGAGGCCAGCTGGTTACTGCAGGTGGGTGGGAGCAGGTCACAACGGACCGGGAGGAGAAAACTACGCCAGACCAAGAGGGCTGCGCCAGACCATGAGGGCCATGCCAGACTAGGAGGGTTGTGCCGCACTGGACAGGAGGGAGAAGGGGTGCAGCCGAGGAGGAGTGCCGACCATGCGAGGAGGATCCGTCACTGGTTGGTCCACCAGGATGGCTGTGCGCTGGGTGCTGGGACACGGGGTCGGGAGGAGCGAGCAGGGAGGGAGATCATGCAGGGATGGAGGACCTGGGGGGAGTCCCAGGCGGCGCGATAGGAAACGGGGGGGAGGGGAAGCTGCCACAGATTTAGGGTTCACATTTTTTTATTAACCTATAATAATAATAATAATAATAATAATAATAATAATAATAATAAAAAAAACAACAACAATAATAATAACAATAATAATAATAATATTATTATCCTTATAAATTATTGCTATTATTATTAAACATTTTATAAAATTATTTTTAATTTAATTTAACCCACTTTTATTTCTTTATTTATTTCCAATTTAATCCATTCTTCTAATTTTATTATTTATCTAAACAGTTGGGAGACCGCGCACTCACCAGGTCTGAACACATGATCACTACTAGCGGTGCGGTGACCGCGCACCCACTAGGATCGAATGCACGATGACCTCTAGCAGTGCGATGACTGCGCACTGGCCCGAGACCCACTGAAAACATCCAAGATTTAATAAACATTCTAACAGGGACCCAACTAAACCTCGTCTAAATGACGCGAGACCAAGTAAACAGTAAAAATAAAATACAATAAATAGAAGTCCGAGGATGGGGTGTGACAATTTTCCCCACCACAGACACTTTCTACCCCCAGAAAGTCACCAAGCCAATAGTTGACAAAACTGGAGTCCATGACCAAACCAAACCAGAAGAAACCGAGAGGCTTGGGTTGAAAATTACAAACACACGTCACACCCGACCAATTCATGAACAATCACTACCTGAAGTTGAGGGGAGAACACAGGAGGGTTCTCCCCACCACAAGAATTCCCTTACATGGGAGCCCTCGAAACTCGAACACACTAACCCCCCCCCAGGGGGGGCAATGTGGGAACTCCCAAACCAAACTAGTTCATTTTCCCAACATGGACCAAATAACACACCTGAGCCTTTTTCGGAAAACTTGCTACAAATCAACCCAAAAAATTAAGAATGAATAATTAACTCAACACTTCCCATCAATTTCACGAAACGAACATCCCCCTAACAAACACAGCTGAGCCCAAATCAAAATCAGAACAGGTCCATCCATTCACATCCCACTCCATTCAAAGAGATCGAACAACTTAAAAATCTCACTGAGAGAAGATAAGACTACTTGGATTGTGGGAGAACGTGCTCATCACACCACTACAACAAGGATGAGATTACGATAGGGACGAGAATAGAACAAGGAAATTTCAGATATTTCCATCCCAAAACTGAAAACATTATCCGGACCGAGGTTCCACACACCCTCGGCAACTCCTGACTGTGTGCGAGCTTCACCCCGAGACCTGTGGTTGGGGCCCAGATGGCTGAAGCGTCTCCTGCCCCACAGTCATGCATTTTCATCTTTTTATCTCTAACTACTTCTGTTTTATGTTTCAAACAACCGCGATGGTCATACATTTTCAAAGGGATGAAACATGAAGACTTAGAATGTCCGGACAGGCCATACTGGTGGTGCACAAGAGAGCGGTCAGATGAAATAGGATCCGGTACTGACGAGGATAGTTTCTTGGAGACAGGTTCCACCGGCACACACTCATTGCCAGGTGGGGAACCTTCGCGGAAGTCGACCATCATTATTCACACCCAAAACTCTAACAACAATGAGACATTTCATCTTTACTAACCCAGAACTGAACCCTCAAATAAACCTGAGACAGTACAAACCTTATCACCCCTGGGAGTTCCCAACAACCCAAAGACACACTATCTTTCCAAAATATACAACTGCTTCTAATAGACTTAGATTACCTTGATAAGTGGGCAACACACAAAGAACCAGGAGCTGGGCATGAATCATTAACAACTTTTGGAGGCTTTCTGGGAAGCATACTCATAACAACATGAAAAACACCATGAAAACTGGTCATCAAGACAAAACTCAATCAAAGAAACAACACAAGCCAAGGGCAATAGACCCAAAATCCAAACATATAAAAACACAAGGAGAAATCACTTTTTAAAAACCATTATTTCTTTAAAAATTTGAAACCCACCTATGGAACCTTATGAACCATCACATGTGTGTTCATTCATTCTCCCTCATATCATCTGCAAACAAGTGCCCCATGCACTCTCTATACATACCCTCGCACGTGTGACCCTCCATGAGGAGTTCCAAGGTTCAAACACTTCTTTTCCTTACCAAATCCAAACACATACCAAGTTTTTTCCATTTTGATACACTTGGCCTTTAAAAACCCACTTTACTAATTTAAAAACGATTTAAAAGAAACACTTTTAAATTTTATAAATTAATTTCACTTTTAACGCACACTCGCATCAACCGAGATTAAAACAAAACACCACCACCAACAACCCACTGGAATGAGGAACTAGTGTCTGTGCCTAACCCAGCGACATGGTGGTGAGCCATGCCCCGAGTAAGGAATAACACTAATAGGACCTCAAACTAGCACTTGGACTCCACATGGGTCACCACCCCATGTGTGGTAGCAATGTGAACTGATTAGCCCCCATTTTCATCCCTCAATCCAAAACAACCAAAGGAAAAAGACTCAAATCCTGGACTACCCCTGGTAACTTAGGTCTCATCACGAGCAGTGGTGATCAGGCACCGACCCATAACATACCTCCTGAGACCCGACTGTCCTAATCTCCTTCTACCAAACATCCCAAATAAAAAAGGGCGCTATGAAAAGTGAGGTCCGCTAAGAGCCGACCTCCTCTGATACCATTTTGTCACAAACCAACCCGGGTCGACCCTGATCCGGTTACCCAAGTTGGTCTGCGACATGGCCCGAGGGGTGTTCCTGATCCCCATGGGCTGGTAACTAGTGTCAGGCATCAAAAATCCAACTGTTGGGAACGATTTGGCCCATGAGAAGGAAGAAAAATAAAACAGCAGAAATAAAGCAGAGTAGCGCAACACAAATTAAAAAAGTAAAGTAACTAAACAATAACAAAAGAAAAAGAAACTAACCGAAAGAGACAACCACTATCTCCATGTGACCTCATGGGTCACTATCCAACTCACGAACAAACGTCACCCAAGGCGAATGCACCCAAGCTGTAGCCTGCACAAACACTAAAAAAAACTATAGGCGTGAGTATTAAAACTTAGTAGGCTAGCCCAATATCTATTCCCAATGAACTACCTTTAAATAAAAAATTTACAAAATTCCAGGTTTGAAATAAATTATATAAAATATGGGTTTCCACACACACTTTCATTTCTAAAGTAAATAACAGTCCATTGCCCTTTCTAATTTAAAAACAAGTTTAATGGTTGAAGGGAAAAAGTGATTTTCATTTCAAAACATTTCTGCGAACAATTTAGAAATTCAATTTCCAGTTGTTAGTAAAAAGGGAAAACCACACAACACGCAACACACACTAAGGGAAATGGAAAACATGGCACACAAGGGACAGCTACCGAACTAGACCTCTCAATCGTCTTCCACATGCAAATAATCACTAAAGGAAACAGGGGTCAAATCTAGGAGATCGCGAACAGTCCAGAACATACTATACATGTGACTCCTCCTGAAGGCATGCCCTAACTCGATGAAGTCATAACACCCTAATGCTCTACATAGCCCTACATGGCCTAACCGAGGGGCCTAATACCCATAGCATTAATAACTCTGTATTCCCCTGCTATGGGGCCACTAGCCTGTGCGTAGTCTAAACTAGTGCAACAATCGTTCTCATAAGATTCACTTACTATGCCAGGTTCCCATGTCAACACATATAATAAAAGAGGGGTGAGTCAACAATGCCAATCAATCAGTCACAATGAAAAAACATCACATACAGCTCACGCAATCAAATCACACCAAAGATCAACCCTTAATGGGTTTTCCAAAATAATTTATTTTATTAAAGTGCCAAACAGGGCCTTCACCAATTTTAAAGCAAAACCGCATTTCTCAAGAAAACCCAAAACACTTTTTTAGAAGAAATAATTTATCTTTAAAACTAGAAGTTCATTTTAAATTCAATGAATTATTTTTAAAGTCCAAAGGGCCATTCTTTTAATACCGGGTGTCCGCTCGTCAAGAAAATGTTTCAAGTGTTCGGTATAAAATAAACGGCTCTTTTCACACCAAATAATCATTTAAAAATTAATTATCTTATATTATTTCTCACTCATTAAAATTAATAAAACATCAAGAAATTAATAAATTTTATATTTAAAGGAGAGTGCAGTGGGAGACCTACCTCGACTCGCATCCCGGTTACGACGACGATGCACGTCTCACACTCGCGCACAAGTACGCGCAACCTGCTGACGATCAGAAAATCACGAAAGCCTCGCCAATGCGCTGCAACAACACAAAACGTCTAAAAACACACAAATGCGAACCTAAAATAATCCTAACGAATAAAAAATGTAAAATAACCAGCCCAACATGTTTTCAAAACAAATTTCGTATTGCCTGCACTATCACTAAGCCACTTTAAGATTTATGAAACCATCCCCAAAAAGTAACTCATAACTTTATACAGTAAAACTCAATTATTTTTAAATTAAAATCGCACCAAAGTAAATAAACACATCACACGCTAAAATGATTATTTACCACTTGAAAAAAAACATCGCAAACCTTACTTTGGCGCGGAGACGTGCTCGACAAGCGGTGTTGCGCGACCGTCGGAAAGGGGCGGCGAACCAAATCGAAGTGAACCCACCTCATCTTCGATGGAAGACGTTGTAAAAAGCAAGAACAAGACCCAAGGAGGTCTTCGCCTACTCAAATGAGAGTTGCGCGCTGAAGAAGGCACCTGAGAGGTTGCGCACGTCAGAGCAGGCTGCTGCTGGCGAAGGCGGGTGGCCAGAAAGGCAAGCACATTGTACCAGCAGGGCTGGCAAATTATTTTTCAAAGATACTAATCTAGTAAGATAATTTATTAAAAACATTAAAGCATTAAATGGACATATTTTAAAAGGGTGAAAACCAGATTCGCCTACCTGAAGGAAGAACCAGGTCATGTTGAACACTTTGGAACTTGACAGAAAGGGCGGCGACCACCCGAAATCAGCCTGCACTCGCACATGCATACCTATATATATATATCTATAATCCAATGCATGTATTCCCCACGCCATGAGGGAATACGTAATTGGAGGATATATATATATATATATATATATATATATATTATATATACATACCTTAAGTGTATACGTGCGCGTCCTCAATCGTTGACCATAAATTCACTATAAGAACAAAAGATACCCAAAAATAAGGCGGCAAGGACCAACGCATGACCAAAAGTACCAAGGACTCACATAAACAAAAATGAACACGTCATAAAAAAATGAAATTCCACCCAAAGAGATTTATATCCAGAACACACCCCAAGATAACCAACAATACTATTTAAAATAAGATGACAACTATTCCAGGCCAAAAAAGGGTGAGGCATTTTCATGCGCATAAAAGAATGACATAAAAAAACTAATTGTGATCAATTAAACCAACACAAAAATACCACTACAAATTAACTAAGTATGTAATAAAAGTGTGAAACATGTTTTTGAAATTAAATAACAACACACAAGCCCCCATGAATTGAAATTGGGAGAAAAGGGAATGAAACACCTACCTCAACACGCGCGAGAGTGAAAAAAACACAATAGAGGAAAGTGCATCGCTCCACGGGCCAATTGAAAACCCTTGACACCAAACAAGATGTGAAAACACAACCTAAAGCATTTAGAATTGGTTAAAATGAAGAGAAGAAACACCAAAATAATGAAATGAGGTTATACCAAAATAGGCAACGGTTTCCTGTAAGAGGAACCACGGTCGCATCGGAGCAGGGCAAAGGCGTTGCACCAGATGCTTTCTGGTTCATCGGGAAGGGTTGTTGGTGGGGGTTTCTACGTCGGGAGGAGGGGAGTGCACCGCTGCTGGTGGGTCAGGCCAAGAAAAACGGACAGGGGGATCTCAAGCCGACTGGACAGGGATGCGAGGCCCAGCCTCACGCTGGCTGGATGGGAAAGGGAGGCGGTGCCGGAGATGAACCGCCAGGGAAGATGAGGCCGTAGGGTTACTGCAGGTGGGAGGGAGCAGGTCACGACATACCGGGAGGAGAAAACTACACCATACCAAGAGGGATGCACACGACCAGGAGGGCCGCGTCGGGCCAGGAGGGCTGCGCCGCGCCAGACTGGAGGGAGAAGGGGTGTGGATGAGGAGGAGAGCCGACTGTGTGAGGAGGAGCCGCGGCTGGTTGGGCCGCCAGGATGGCTCTGCGCAGGGTGCTGGGACGCGGGGTCGGGGGGAGCGAGCAGGGAGGGAGATCGCACAGGGATGGAGGACCCGGGGGGAGTCCCAGGCGGCACGAAATGAAACGGGGGAGGGGAAGCTGCGGCAGATTTAGGGTTCACATTTTTTTATTAACATATAATAATAATAATAATAATAATAACAACAACAACAACAAAAACAACAATAACAACAACAATAATAATAATAATAATATTATTATTATTATCATTATAAATTATGTTTATTATTATTAAACATTTTATAAAATTCGTTTTAATTTAATTTAACCCACTTTTCTTTCTTTATTTATTTCCAATTTAATACATTCTTCTAATTTTATTATTTATCTAAATAGTTGGGCGACCACGCACTCACCAGGTCTGAACACATGATCACTACTAGCGGTGCGGTGACCGCGCACCCACCCGGACCGAATGTGCGGTGACCGCTAGCAGTGCGGTGACTGCGCACTGGCCCGAGACCCACCGAAAACATCCAAGATTTATTAAAAATTCGAACAGGGACCCAACTAAACCTCGTCTAAATGAAGCGAGACCAAGTAAACAGTAAAAATAAAATACAATAAATAGAAGTCTGAGGTTGGGGTGTGACAATTCTCCCCACCACAGACACTTTCTGCCCCCAGAAAGTCACCAAGCCAACAATTGACAAAACTGGAGTCCATGACCAAACCAAACCAGAAGAAACCGAGAGGTTCGGGGTGAAAATTACAAACACACGTCACACCCGACCAATTCATGAACAATCACTGCCCGAAGTTGAGGGGAGAACACAGGAGGGTCTCCCTATCACAAGAATTCAATAACATGGAAGCCCTCGAAACTCGAACACACTACCCCCAGGGGGGTCAGCGCGGGAACTCCCAAACCAAACTCGTTCATTTTACCAACATGGACCAAATAACACACCTGAGCCTTTGTCGGAAAACTTGCTACAAATCAACCCAACAACTTAAGAATGAAGAATTAACTCAACACTTCCCATAAATTTCACGAAACAAACATCCCCCTAAAAAACACAGCTGAGCCCAACTCAAAATCAGAACAGGTCCATCCATTCACATCCCACACCATTCAAAGAGACCGAAAAACTTAAAAATCACACTGAGAGAAGATAAGACTGCTTGGATTGTGGGAGAACATGCTCATCACACCACCACAATAAGTATGAGATTACGACAGGGACGAGAATAGAACAAGGAAATTTTGGATATTTCCATCCCAAAACTGAAAACATTATCCGGACCGAGGTTCCACACACCCTCGGAAACTACGGACTATGTACGAGCTTCACCCCGAGACCTATGGCTGGGGCCCTGATGGTTGAAGTATCTCCTGCCTCACAGTCCGGAATTTTCGTCTTCTGGTCTCTAAATCCTTCTGTTTGATGTTTCAAACAACCATGATGGTCATACGTTTCCAAAGGGATGCAACATGATGACTTAGAATGTCCAAACTGGCCATACTGGTGGCGCACAATAGAGCGGTCAGATGAACTAGGAGCCGATAATGATGAGGATAGTTTCTTGGAGACAAGTTCCACCATCCCGCACTCCTTTCCAGGTGGGGAACCTTCGCAGAAGTCGACCATCATTATTCACACCCAAAACTCTAACAATGATGAGACATTTCATCTTTAGTAACCCAGAACTGAACCCTCAAATAAACCTGAGACGGTACGAACCTTATCACCCCCGAGAGTTCCCAACAACCCGAAGACACACTATCTTTCCAAACTATACAACTGCCTCTAATAGACTTCGATTAACTTGATAAGTGGGAAACACCCAAAGAACCAGGAGCTGGACATGACTCATTAATAACCTTTAGAGGATTTTTGGGCAACATACTCATAATAACATGAAAAACACCATCAAAACTGGTCATCAAGCCAAAAATCAATCAAAGAAACAACACAAGCCAAGGGAAATAGTCCCATAAGCCAAACATATACAAACACAAGCAGAAATCACTTTTCAAAAACCATTATTTCTATAAAAATTTGAAACCCACCTATATCACATTATGAACCATGACATGTGCGTTCATTCATTCTCCCTCATATCATCTGCAAACAAGTTCCCCCACGCACTCTCCGTACATACCCACGCACGTGTGACCCTCCATGAGGAGTGCCAAGGTTCAAACACTTCTTTTCCTTACCAAATCCAAACACATACCAAGTTTTTTCCAAACCGATACACTTGGCCTTTAAAAACCCACTTTACTAATTTCAAAACGATTAAAAAAACACTTTTAAATTTCAGAATTTAATTTCACTTTTGACGCACACTCGCATCAACCGAGAATAAAACGAAACACCACCAACAACAACCCACTGGAATGAGGAACTAGTGCCTGTTCCTAACCCAACGACATGGTGGTGAGCCATGCCCCAAGTAAGGAATAACACTAAGAGGACCTCAAATCGGAACTTGGACTCCACATGGGTCACCGCCCCATGTGAGGCCGCAACATGAACCGATTCACCCCCATTTTCATCCCTCAATACAAAACAACCAAAGGCAAAAGACTCAAATCCTGGAATACCCCTGGTAACTCAGGTCTCATCACGAGCGGTGGTGATTAGGCACCGACCCATAACATACCTCTTGAGCCCCGACTGTCCTAATATCCTTCTAGCAAACATCCCAAATAACAAAGGGTGCTCTAAGAAGCGAGGTCTGCTAAGAGCCGACCTCCTCTAATACCATTTTGTCACGAACCAACCTGGGTCGACCCTGATCTGGTTACCCAAGTCAGTCCGGGACATGGCCCGAGGGGCATTCCCGATCCCCACGGGCTGGAAACTAGTGCCGGGCATAAAAAATTCAACTGTTGGGAACGATTTGGCCCATGAGAAGGAAGAAAAATAAAACCGCAGAAATAAAGCAGAGTAGCGCAACAAAAATTAACAAATTAAATTAACTAAAGAATAACAAAATAAAATGAAACTAACCAAAAGAGACAACCACTATCTCCGTGTGAACTCGCGGGTCACTCTCCAACTCATGACCCAACGTCGCCCAAGGTGAACACACCCAAGCTGTAGCCTGCACAAACAGTAAAAAACAGAAAAGAACTATAGGCGTGAGTATTAAAACTCAGCAGGCTAGCCCGATATCTATTCTCAATGCACTACATTTAAATAAAAAAATTTACTAAATTCCAGGTTTGAAATAAATTATATAAATTATGGGTTTCCACACACACTTTCATTTCTAAAGTAAATAACAGTCCATTTCCCTTTTTAATTTAAAAACAAGTTTAATGGTTGAAGGGAATAAGTGCTTTGCATTTCAAAACATTTCTGCGAACAATTTAGAAATTCAATTTCCAATTGTTAGTAAAAAGGGAAAACCACAAAACACGCAACACACACTAAGGGAAATGGAAAAAGTGGAACAAAAGGGCCAGTTACCGAACTAGACCTCTGAATCATCTTCCACATGCAAATAAACACTAAAGGAAACATGGGTCAAACCTAGGAGATCGTGAACAATCCAGAACATACTATACATGTGACTCATCCTGAAGGCATGCCCTAACTCGATGACGTCATAACTCCCTAACGCTCGGCATAACCCTACATGGCCTAACCGAGAGGCCCAATCCCCATAGAATCCATAACTCAGTATTCCCCTACTATGGGGCCACTAGCCAGTGCATAGTCTAAACTAGTGCAACAATCATTCTCAGAAGATTCACTCACTATGCCAGGTTCCCATGTCAACACATATAATAAAAGAGGGATGGGTCAACAATGCCAATCAATCAGTCACGATGCAGAAACATCACATACAGCTCATGAAATCAACGCACACCAAATATCACCCCTGAATGGGTTTTCCAAAATAATTTATTTTATTAAAGTGCCCAACGGGCCTTCACCAATTTTAAAGCAAAACCCCATTTCTCGAGAAAACCCAAAACACTTGTTCAGAAGAAATAATTTATCTTTAAAACTAGAAGTACTTTTGAAATTCCAAGGATTATGTTTAAAGTCCAAACATGCATTCTTTCAATACTGGATGTCTGCTCGTCAAGAAAATGTTTCAAGTGCTCGGTATAAAATAAACAGCTCTTTACACACCAAATAATCATTTAAAAATTAATTATCTTATATTATTTCTCATTCATTAAAATTAATAAAACATCAAGAAATTAATATATTCTAAATTTAATGGTGAGTGCACTGTGAGACCTACCTCGACTCGCAGCCCGGTTACGACGGAGATGCATGTCTCACACTCGCGCACAAGTACGCACAACCTGCTGATGACCGTAACATCACGGAAAGCCTCTCCAATGCGCTGCAACAACTCAAAACATCTAAAAACACACAAATGCGAACCTAAAATAATACTAACGAATAAAAAACATAAAATAACCAGCTCAACATGTTTTCAAAACAAAGCTCGAATCGCCTGCACTATCACTGAACCACTTTAAGATTTATGAAACCATCCCCAAAAAGTAACTCATAACTTTATACAGAAAAACTCAGTTATTTTAAAATTAAAATCACACCAAAGTAAATAAACACAACACACACTAAAATAATTATTTACAACTCAAACAAAAATAGCGCAAACCTTACTTTGGCGCAGAGACACGCTCGACCAGCGGTGTTGCACGACCGACGGAAAGGGGTGGCGAACCAAATCGAAGTGAACCCGCCTCATCTTCGAAGGTGGGCGTTGTAAAAAAAATAAAAAGACCCAAGGAGGTATTCGCCTACTCAAATGAGAGTTCCGCATTGAAGAGGGAACTTGCGAGGTTGCGCACATCGGAGCAGGCCGCTGCCGGCGAAGGCGGGCGACCGGAAAGGCAAGCACATCGTACTGGCAGGGCTGGCCAATTATTTTTCAAAGATACTAATCTAGTAAGAGAATTTATTAAAAACATGAAAGCATTAAATAGACATATTTTAAAAGGGGGAAAAGTAGATTCTCCAACCTCAAGGAAGAACCAGGTCATGTTGAACACTTTGAAACTTGACAAAAAGGGCGGCGACCACCCGAAATCGGCCTGCACTCGCATGCGCATACCTATATATATATATACACATATATCTATAATCCAATGCATGTATTCCCCACGCCAGGAGGGAATACGTACTTGGAGGATATATATATATTATATATATACATACCTTAAGTGTATACGTGCGCGTCCTCGGTCGTTGACCATAAATTCACTATAAGAAAAAAAGATACCCAAAAATAATGCTGCAAGGACCAAGGCATGACCAAAAGTACCAAGGACTCACATAAACAAAAATGCACACGTCATAACACAATTAAATTCCACCCAAAGAGATTTATATCCAGAACACACCCCAAGATAACCAACAATACTATTTAAAATAATATGACAACTATTCCAAGCCCAAAAAGGGTGAGGTGTTTTCATGCGCATCAAAGAATGACATAAAAAAATTAATTGTGGTCAATTAAACCAACATGAAAACACTACTACAAATTAACTAAGTATGTAATAAAAGTGTGAAACATGTTTTTGAAATTAAATAACAATACACAAGCCCCCATTAATTTAAATTGGGAGAAAAGGGCATGAAATGCCTACCTCAACACGTGCGAGAGAGACAAAACCACAATAGAGGAAAGCACATCGCTCCATGGGCCAATTGTAAACCTTAGACACCAAAAAAGATGTGCGAACACAACCCAAAGCTTTTAGAATTGGTTAAAATGAAGAGAAGAAACACCAAAATAATGAAATGAGGTTATACCAAAAGAGGAAACGGTTGCCATTAAGAGGAACTGCAGTCGCATCAGAGAAGGGTAAAGGTGTTGCACAAGATGGTTTCGGGTTCATCGGGAAGGGTTGTTGGAGGGGGCTTCCACGCCGGGAGGAGGGGAGTGCACCGCTGCCGATGGGTCGTACCAAGAAAAAGGGGCAGGGGGCTTTCAAGCCGACTAGATAGGGAATCGAGGCGCAACCTCATGCGGGATGGATGGGAAAGGGAGGCGGTGTCGGAGAGGAACCGCCATGAAAGAGGAGGCCGTTGGGTTACTTTAGGTGGGTGGGAGCAAGTCGCGATGGACTGGGAGGAGAAAACCGCGCCAGACTGAGAGGGTTGTGCTGGGCCTGGAGGGCCGAACCGGACGAGGAGGGTTGCGCCTCGCCGAATAGGCGGGAGAAGGGGTGCGGCCGAGGAGGAGCACCGACCGTACGAGGAGGATCCGCCGCTACTTGGGCCGCCGGGATGGCTGTGCGCAGGTTGCTGGGACGCGGGGTCGGGGGGAGTGAGCAGGGAGAGAGATTGGACAGGGATGGAGGACCCTGGGGGAGTCCCTGGCGGCGCAACAGAAAACGGGGGGGGGGGGGGAGCTGCGACAGATTTTGGGTTCACATTTTTTTTATTAACCTATAATAATAATAATAATAATAATAATAATAATAATAACAATAATAATAACAACAACAACAACAATAATAATATTATCATTATAAATTATTGTTATCATTATTACACATTTTATAAAATCCTTTTTAATTTAATTTAACCCACTTTTCTTTATTTATTTGTTTCCAATTTAATCCATTCTTATAATTTTATTATTTATCTAAATAGTTGGGTGACCGCGCACTCACCAAGTCCGAACACATGATCAATACTAGCTGTGCGTGACCACGCACCCACCCGGACCGAATGCGCGGTGACCGCTAGCAGGGCGGTGACTGCGCACTGGCCAGAGACCCACCGAAAACATCCATGATTTAATAAAAATTCAAATAGGGACCCAAATAAACCTTGTCTAAACGACGCGAGACCAAGTAAACAGTAAAAATAAAATATAATAAATAGAAGTCTGAGGTCGGGGTGTGACATTATTTATACTATAATTGCACTAGTTATTACAAAAAAATACTATAAACTATTGAATTAGATCACTAATTATGCCTTAGAATATATCTATATCTAATAATATGATATACTTCCTTAATATTAGTTATTTTTTGATTGGTTTTTGTTATTCACTTGTGAAACATCCAACTTGGTCTCTAATTTATGTCGAGCCTCCATATATTATTTAGATTATTTTTGTTGAGGTTATCATACTCAATATTCAAGAAACATAACCTATAAAATATTACCTAGATTGTATACACTAAATATAACATCTCTGGAATATATCATGATAATAAAACTTTGAAACCTAGGTATGTTCTTGCTCACTACTTGCAGATCCTCATAGGTCTCTTGCTTCTCTTTGTTCTTCTATTTTTAAATTAACCAATAAAGTTTTCATGGATTACAATTATTATTTTCTTCCTTAATTCCCAAATGGTGTATTTTCTTTAGTATAAGGTTAACACTTCCTACTCATCCTCCTAAATATCATTTATTCTCCCTCGACTCTCTTATTTATAGTATACACATATATGAAACTCTCTTTTTTATTTATATCTTTTTCTATTTGATGTACACCTACATAGGAGGCTTCATTTAAATCATGAGGTCACTTTCAATTCACATAAATGGAAATATTTCACTCATATCACATAAGTAAGAAAAAATGAATATGCCACCATTTCTTTCTCCTTGTGAACTCCTTTTTATCATCTGTTGTCTCTAGCAAAATGAAAACACTACCCCTTATTTATTTTTCTCATTTCCACTTTCTATTGGTTGAATATATATTCATCTATTTACAAAATAGGCTTGGGTATCTTCTTCTTCCAAAAATATTTCTAAAATATCCGCATTTAATTATTCCACTTAGTGGTATAAAATATAAAACAATAATATCTTGCAACTTAGTTTAACTCCTCATAGCTGAGGGATTTTAATGAAACATATTCATATTCTATATTAAGTATGAAGACAAAAAATAGCTTCTCAATAGACACATCAACTCATTTTTCACATATATCCCGAATCAAAAATGTTTTTTTGATATTTAAATCACTTAATCACAACACATGTAACACCCCAAGATCTTAATATATGGTTACTTTTAAATAAGTCAACATGTTTGATAGAGTTCTTTACACGCAACACCAAAAATAAACCAAATTGTGATATATTTAGTTACAAATATAAATATTAAGTATAACCATTAAAAATTATCCATTGAATTAGTGGGAATGAATAGGAGTAACTACTTTCTGAAATATTTATAGAAATAAAAATAATGGAAACTTTTAATATGAATGAAATGAAATTAGTATAGAAAAAAATAACCAAGAAAATATTTTTTTATAATTAAAAATATATATTTCTACAATTGGTATTTTATTTAAAGAAACTAATTATATTATGATTACATAATAATAAAATATAATGATAATATGGGTAATATATTACCAATAAATTAATTAGTAATTAATATAAAATAAGAATAAAGAATATTTAGCATTTTAAAAATCTATTTTCCGATATGATAAATTCTCCACTATATTTTAAAATTTTATTTAAATATTAAATTATCAAATTTTATAAATTTAATCTGAAAAAATGAAAATTGTTTTTTGATGAAGAATAATAATATTGTCTTAAGATGAATTTTTGGGAATTTTCTAAAAACCGGGTTTTATGAATGAAAATGTTAAAAATAATTTTCCCTACACATATTAATTTTATTTTATAAAATTAATTTTATATTTAGAATAAGTAGATCCAAATTATGTAAAAATTACAATATTTTTTTAGTCATTGAAAAAAGTTACTTAGGATGAAGATTAATTACCACAGAAAATGTAAAATGGTTTTTTTCAAAGAAATAATTTTATAAGAGTTATATAAATTTTATCAAAATAAATTAGGTCAATATATATTAAAAATTGACTCTAATATGATGTTTAAACACATAAAAAACATATATAAATAGTCATTAAATATATAATTAATAATAAATAATGAAAAAATGCTTAATATATATAAATAAATTTTTCTTTAAAAATAAGTTTTCATATATCTTATGTTTTAATTTAATATTTAATTTTATCAGATTTAGAAATTAAATTAGGTTAAATTGATCTCAAATTCAGATCCATAACATCTAAATTTTTTAAATAATGTCCATCATATGTTTTTAATAATAAAATAATTACCACGATTAATTTTTTATCAAGATTAATACGGGTAAATGGGTAAATGAGGTATCTAGAGTATTTAATAATTAAAATCTCACATACACTTCTAGATATGAATTTTAGGTGTTAATTTTATACCCACATGTCTAAAATACCATATCACCACCTAAGTCACCTAACTCTCATGCAATTCCATTCTTATCCTTACCTAACATTCTTTTCCAAAGATTTGTACCACATTTTCACCTATAAAAGGAGCTCACATCCTCCCACTTCTAGCCACACATATAGTTATAAATTCTCAGAAACATCTACCCAAATTACTTCATATAGACTCCTTATATACGTTTGGAGTCCTCTGTCCTCAACAAAGTTTCCTGAGTCCTTCATTTCCAAAGGAGACTTCAAGAAATGATCCAAATTCTCAACATAAGTATTACTTACCCTTTTAGTTTTATTTTTTATCCTTACCATACACCCTCATCCAAACCCATTATATCCATTTTTATATAATAAAATTTTTATAAATAATATACTTAAATTCTATTATATTGATGATAAAACCATTATCTATCCACATCCCATTAAATGAATAAAAATTAAAATGCTTCTCATGCGCATGTGCAGACTACCCCCTCCATGAACGACACACTTAGTTTTTCATCACGAAATTTAATGAATGGCTCTAAAAATGGGTTCAACGAATATATATTTTATTTATTTAATTATTTATATTTTTAAAATATAAATTAGGTATTCTATAATTAATATTATAAAAAAGTGATCATTGTAACATTAATTGTCTTAAACAAACACACAAAGAGGAAAATATTTCCATTCATACTACTTAATATTTCCATATCCATTAATTTTTAGTCTAATTTCTTAAAATTTTAATATATCACACTAATAAATATTAAATAAAATCATTATTATTCTAGTATAATGATATTACAACTAAAACACATCATAATAATCTATTAATCTCAATATGTTCATGTTTGGGTCAGTTTAACCACCTACTTGAACAATATTATGAATTTATGTCATGAATGAATATGAGAAAATATTTACCAGTTTAACATGATATAAATATTTTAATAATATTATTTTAGTTTTGGTATGGTTATATCAATATTTAACTCATTAATTAAAAAAATATATTTCATTTGTTGAGAATCAACGAAACATGATCATCACCGAATTCATCAACATGGTTCATAACCAAAACTAACATGGAATGAAATTATAACTTTATAGATATAACATAACATCTATTTTAGTATCTTATATGTTCTAATAATGATTCACTTTAGAAAAATAATAGGTACCAACATTACTAATATGAAATTAGTTCAAAGCGATAAAGATTACTTACACCCGATTTTGAAAATAGGTAAAAACTAGCTAACATATATATATATATAATGATTATAAATGAGGCATATAAATTTTATAATTATGAATAAGGTTATTGGTTATGTATTTAATTAACTTAATTTAATTATTTAGGACATTTGGTGCAAGTTCAAAATAGATTAGGACCAAGGTAAGGGTTTTCATATCAAACTCCTCTCTTTGAGACATATTCAGTTTTATGAACCTAATTTAATATATATGGTTCATATAATTCCTATTTGAGATTTCATATCAAGAAGTATCTTTTAATGATTATATTTTAAGTAAAATTACCAACCATATCTTTCAAGGGATTTTTATTAAAGTGTTACTAAATTTGCAAGGGTTTTCTTGGTCTCAATTATGATTATTTATTTGCCAACGAGCCTGTACCCAAGTGGTAAGGGATCTTGCTTGGCATCCAAGAGACCCAGGTTCAAAACTAGGTAGAGGTGAATTTACGATTACTGCAGTAGTTACTGTAGCAACCGGAACTATTCACTCGATTTGGGCCTTCGGGCCACTGGTTTGGGCCTATGGGTCTCATGGGCCTTCATGCCATCATAGGCCTTCAGGTCATAGGGCCTTCAGGCCATTGAAGACCATGAAGTATCCTAGTTGACATAGAGCAGGCCCTAGAAGAGGATTAGAGAAACTGTAGCATTCACCAGAAGTAGAGATAACTAGATTAGAAGAATGAGAGGGTATGACGATCGCTATCGGGACCAAGAACTATGCAGCTTTGTACGAGGAAATTCTAATTGATCAGTAATGCAGGTGGGTAGCTAAAGGTGATCAATGATGCAGAATCTGGGGAGGGGAAATTCTTGTGGGATGGGCGTATGGTTCATGTATAGGAATGGTATTCCTCTGGGCCTTCAGGTCATGTCAGGCCTTGTGCCTTGGGCCTACGGGTCATGTACGGGTTCCCCTTCAACCCTTAAAAGGGGGATTATCTATAATAAAATAAAAAAGAAGGCATTCGGGCCATTCAGAGTAATTATGATTCTTTAAGACATGTTTCATGTTTTGCACCGTGTTTTATTTGTATGGTGTTATATTTATTTTCTATCCCATAAAATTTATATACCTTATTTCCTTTTAATTCATGGGATCAAATAAGCCCAATCATATTCTTTTCTTCTAATGTATTTTGACTCAAGTGTTACCCCGGGCAAAAGTGTTTTTGGTAACTCAATTTTTATTCATTGAATTATGATCATTTAATTGAACTTATTTCATATAAGTTGGGTAAATTATACCCTTTTATTTAATTATGTGGTATTATCTCATTATTTACATTCTTACCACATGAACCCCTTTTCAGTAGTTTCACTCTTCGTGGAGCATGTTACTCATAAAGGATATTGATAACTCAAATATTTTTTCTTTGAGTTATAATATTTCATCCTAAGATTTTATTTTCCATGATTGGGTTCTCCCAAAGTAATATTTTATATGGTATTTTATAATTCTCTTGAGTAAAATTAAGTTTTAATACAAAATAATGTTTTTTACTCTTATCACAATGTGAATTTTAAAAAAAGTTATTTTTAAAAAAATAAAAGGGGTTTTCCTTTCACTTTATCATGTTTTGTATTCCTATATTAATTTCTCCAAGATAAAATTTATGTATTTTCAAGGATCCTTTATTGGATATTCTTTCTAAAATTAAAGGTTTTTCCAAGTATTTCACATTACCTTTTTTAAAATTTTCTTTGAAAATGATGGGTAAATATGTATTTTACATCAATGATAAATATGTTTTATAAAAGATCCTTTAAGTTTTCACTTTAAATTAACTTATTATTTTCGAAAGGATTTACCATAATTTGGTTTAGGTTTCATTATATATATGTTATCATTTAGGGGATTGAACTCATGGTATCAAACAATTCAATTCATATGACACTGTTCCACGAATTTTTTTATGAGGGTGTTTTTCATTTAGGACAACACCATTCCATGTTTCCTTGTTATACTAGGATTATGTTATCTTGAAACCATCTAACTTTTTTCTACAGGTGTATTATGACCATATTATTCTAGTATTGAATTACCCATATACCAATTTCTTTATATGGTGTGAACATCACATATTACATAATTTAGAATGAATGATGTCCACCTATAAAGTATGTTATTCTATTGACATGGGGAAACGTATTGGAATTCTATATATTGTTATTTAAATATGGATGTTTTTTTGGAAAGTTGAATATGTATTGTTTAACTACCCAACTTCATCCTCTGGATGAGTTATGATCATGTTATCCCTTTTATTTGACATGGAGAAATGTATTGGAATTCTTGATGATTATTGAATACTAATGTCGGTTGATTATGTATTTGTTTTTTATATTTCTTCTTATATAGATTTCCAAGTTTTATTTAATAATTAGCTCCTCAGGTAATGATATGATAGGACTTGATGTCTGTTATAGTGAATGCATTGGATATAATATGGTTATGGGTGGGGGCCAAAATTATAAAACCCCTTAATTCATCGATATGTCTTGAGAGACAAATCAAGCTTGGGTATTTGGTGTATACCTACCCAATTCAGCAAGACGTATTGACTGTGGTTTTAAGGACAAGTAAATCTCTTGGAAAAAGGTCTTGAAATCATGTTTTTATGTCCACATTATTCATTCCATAAGTACAAGATCAATATTATTGATATCTATGTTTTTATTTATTTTCATGGATATATCATGCTTATCTTAAAGTTGATTATGGATTCATGTTGTTTACTTATTCCTGCTATAATATTTATTCCATATTTATGCCATGATTTCCTTAGTTGTATATTTTCCCTTACCGAGTGCTTGATCCCACCCCTTATAAAGAAAAGTACAATATGTGACATGTTTATAAGGATAAAATGTGTAAAATAATTTGCGTGCGATATTGAAGTCACCTTATGGATTAAGTAGTTTTGTATATAATAGGAAATTTTTTCTTTTGATACAAAGAACATTGGATTTATTATTTTATGTTTTTTCATAATTATCTAAAGATCCAAACCTAAAGAAATCCCTAAGATGTACTTGATGCATTAATTATTATTGATTTTGTAATTAAGGACGGTTATATATAGGATTTTATAGTTGTTATCAAAGCATGTATGTAAATTACATGTTTATGAAACCTAATCTAAAATTGCAGGTCCAAGGAATAAAAGTTGGTATCAAAGTATAGTTTTATAAAACTTTAAAGGTTAGGATGTTAGTTCAAGATAATTTAAGGGTTGAAAATTCAAGGTTGATGATAATTTCAAAGGTAAAGATGACCCTTTGGGATAGTATATGATTTAACATTAAGGTAATAATGAACTTTTTTTTGGGATTTGGATGAGATAAATTTATTGAAAATCCTTGGAATAAGTTTAAGTATAGCTTAACATTCTAAAATTTTTGTAAAGTGATGATTATGTGGGTTTTTACTAGTAATACATCCATATATAGATACTGTAAAGTGGATATTTCTCTGGAACAAATGAATATGGGGTAAACACTATGAAAAAGGATGAATGGAAATCGAATTGGTCTTTACTCTCGTGCACCGTGAATAAACCTAAGACTACACACCGGTATAGACACTCATATGGGATATGATTTGGTTAATCACATTATATTTTTTCACCATTATAGAGTATTTAATAAATATGTTGACTAATTAGGTTGAAGAACCTAATACAAAAATCAATATCGATAACCAAGTATTGAACAAGGGATTTAAAGGTTGATATAAAAGTATCATATGTTAAACAAAGATATCATAAGGGAATATATATTCAGATTGATGTTTTCATATTCATATTTTGTATATTATAAGAACCATTTTGGTTTTAGTATTTGGCCGAAATAAAAAACACAATGTTGAATTTGGGAAAGGTATGTACATACAAATCACTATGCCTTATAACCAAATAATGGATCATGAGTAAATGGATAAGAATTTTAGTATATGACTATTATGATGGAAAGTGTGAGTTTCCTAGTCTTACTTATGGTAGTGAGGAAGATATCATAATGTAAATTAATTCTTTATCTTCTTAGCTATTTTAATTAGTTAAGTTATATTTATAAATAAAAGCTTAGTATATTATAAATGTTATTGAGGATTATGTGAAAAATCAAAGGATTGTACTTAATTAGTTATACTTTAAAGCTTTTTAAACATATATTAAATGGTATTAATAGAATTGAAAATAAATTTTATGTCCAAGATATATTTTTGGGGATAACTTTTGAAGAACACATGATTTAGGTTTGGATGACTCTAAGTTTTCATATATGCTCAATATTGAGGTAATAAAGGGTTGATTGATCTTGAAAAAATGAGACATATATTATTATAATTGATTATTAATTTAAAGAAAAATAAATCTATGATATTTTTTGTGATTTTTATCTATCTTTTTGGATTATTATATATATTGACTAGTGTTTGGTTTTATGAACTAGTGATTAATACATTCAAGGGTTAAAGAAAGAGTTAATTTTCTAAAGAATATATATAATCTCACTATGGTTTAATGTCTCGGAGATCCAAATTATTTTAAGAAAGGTATGTTACGAAGAATATTTGATTAGAGTTTATAAATACTTGGATATATGACTATAGTAATGATTAATGTTCTTTGAGGAAGGATATGTATCTTGATATAGCCTAAGAGAGTATGGTAGATGTCATATTTGAGGTAATACCCTGAATGATGAATATGTTAAGAATACCATCACTTACTGTATTAAATGATTAATAATTTAAATCATGAGGATGTAATTTATTTATGCGGGGGGGGGGGGGGGGAATATAACAACTCAAGATCTTAATATATTATTACCTCTAAATAATTCAAAATTTTTAATAGCCTGCACCACATGCAACACTGAACTTAAAAGAAACCATGATTTTTTTAGTTAATAATATAAATATTAAGTATGACCATAAAAACCTGGATGTTTAATTAGTGGGAATGAATAAGTGTAACCTCTTTATGAAATATTTATAGAAATAAAAATAATGGCTACTTTTAATATGAATGAAATTTAATTAGTATAGCTAAAACAACTAAGAAAACCAATTTTTTGTTTAAAAATATATTTTTCTACAAGTGGTGTTTTATTTCAAGAAACTAAGTGTGTTATGATTATAAAATAATAATATATAATGATAATATGAATAATAGGTTACCAATAAATTAATTAGTAATTGATAGTAAATAAGAATAAAGAATAGTCAACATTTTTATAATCTATTTTCTGATATGAATAGTTCTCTACTAAATTTTGGTATTTAATTTAACTATATTATTATAGTAATTTATAAATTTAATTTGAAAAAATGAACATCATTTTTGGATGAAGTATAATAATATTTTATTAATATTTTTTTGATATTTTTCTAAAAAATGGGGTTTATGCATGAACATGTTAAAATAAATTTTCCCTATACAAATTAATTTTATTTAATAAAATAGACTCTATATTTATAATAAATAGGTCCAAATTATGTAAATATTACAATATTATTTTTATTCATTGAAAATAAATTACTTAGGATGAAGATTAATTACCATAGTAAAAGTAAAATGGTTTTTTTTCAATGAATTAATTTTATAAGAGTTATAAAATTTTCATCTAAATAATTTAGATTAAACCACTTCAAAATATGAATCTAATATTATGCTTAAAAACATAAGAAAATATATAAAAACACATTTAGTTAATAATTATTATGAAAGAATGATAAAAAGAACTTAACATATAAAATGATATTTTGTATAAAAATGATACTTCTTATATCTTATATTTTAATTTAAAAGACATTTTTTTCATATTTAGAAATTAAATTAGGTTAAATGGAACTGAAATTATGATTCATGAGATAAAAATTTGGTAATAAGGGTCATCTTATATTCTTAGTAATAAAATAATTACTATGGTTAATTTTTAATCAAGATTAATAAGGGTAAAATGGGTAAATTATGCATCTCTAATCTTTAATAATTAAAAGGTCAAAACACCTTCTATAAAGCCTTTTTAAGTATAAAATTCATACCCATATTGTAACTACCCAAACTTTTATTAATGAAAATTCCTCTTGATCTGATTAAATGTATTATTATGTAAAATGGTTATATAAACATATGAACTTCTTTGGTTTTATGTTTTTGGATTTTAAAATACCTTTAAGAATTGTTACCATTTCCAATATAGCCACTGAACAGTGATCACATTATTAGTATAAATATAGGGTTTTAACAAATCCAATTTACTCAGACAAAGGAAGCGATGACCTCATCTAGTAGAATTTCTCCATACGAATCCCATTGTTCAGAGCTCGGAAAGGAGGTGGTTTCGCTGAGATTCGCTCTTGACCAAGCCCAAGATGAGCTTCAACATGTTAAGATTGAATGGAACTGCCTACAAGAGAAGTAGAAGTTGATAGAGATTACCACCAGCGTGATGTTATCCGAGCCACCCCAAGATTCTGTCACCATCACACACCTTACCCTTAGGTCACATGCGAGTGCTATAAGGGGTTATGTAACAAGACCCTAACACTATAATTATGTGAATTTTTTTTGTATAGAATAAATAATATATGTTTGTTTTATTATTTTTACTTTGTAAATAGTTTTTAAAGTACAAATAGTATTTTTAGTTAATATTCAATTAATAAATATATTTTGATGAATTAATAGGTTTTTGAATTAAATAATATTTTAATAAAATATTATTACTAAATTAATTTTTATTAAATATAAATGATCATATATTTTTTATGAATACAATTGTAATTTTTATTAAGTTTTGAAAGCCATTTTTCAATAAATTATTTAGATAAAATGAATATTATTTTTGGATTCAGGACATCAAAAATTATTTAGATAATTTTATGAATACAATTATAATAATTCAAATATTTAAAAAATTATTTAGATAAAATGAATATTATTTTTGGAATCAGGACATCGAAATTATCCAATGGTTAATTTTTCATAATTTTCTGAGAGAATCGAATATTTTGGTAAAAATTAAATACCGTTTAAATATATGATGTATTTTATGACATCATAATGACCCAATAGTGATTTAACAAAATACTATAAATGGGTTGTTTGGACAATATTTGTTTTAACCTTAAAATAATGTGATTTTATATTTGTTTTATTAATTTTATGGTGCCTTAGTGAACCCTCCAAGACTTATAAAACATTTTAACTTTTAAAATGGTTTCCTTGAGAGTGTGGCTCACCTTCACATAATAAAGCCTAATATTTTAATAAGTTCAGAAATTGGAATTATCAAATAATGTTTTCTAATCCCCTTTGGAGAAAAACATGGGCAAAAACCATGGGTTGGTTTTTGGTTTTGATTAGTTTAATGTGTGGTGTCCAAAACCTAAATAATAAAGAATTCCCTCTCTTTTCCTATATAAACCCATCCAAGCTCCCACTTCTCTTCACTAAAAACATTTGTATCTTGACCAAACCCTTCCCTACTCTCTCTAAAATCCTCCCAAGTCACCCCAATCTCCAAATAAGCCTCTTTCTCAAGCCCCTCCCAAGCCTTTGTGATCACACTTCCAAGTAAGGCATTTCTTACTTTCTAATTTTTGCCCAAATTTTTTTATATTGTTATAAACTTTTGTTTTAAATTAAAAATGTTGGTGGAATGATTTAACACATCACTTATACTTTCCTCCTTATGTTTAAATGATGATATAACCATTTCTCTCTTATTAATTCCTCCCATGTACACCCATTACAATGCTGAAATTCCGTAAGGGATTTCTCTATCCTTATTTATATTCAAGAAATTATTTTGTTTTAGGAATATAAATTCCATTAAATATATTGGGATATGTATATATATTACCCCATTAATTTATATTTCATGTACATATTATTATACACCCCTTCCACTCTGATCAACCATTTTTATGAATTCTTATGTCACGCCGTTATGCTGCCGAAATTACAATGTGATTTTCCAAGCTAAAGTCATTTTATAGTCAATGCCATGCTCATTTATCTATAAATATTGTTCACCATTATTCACATTTACTTATTTATTATATAGTTTCATATATTAATTCCACATTCCTTTATCATTAAATAAATAATTATGTTTAATGAATCTAGGTTATATGATCCGTGTGACACACTTATACATGAAAAGAATTGATTAAGAAGGGTGCACCCTGATAGTGCTCCAATGCATTGGGTAAATATTGGTATCATGATATGTCAAGTGAAATAAGGGTTTAATCATTCTAATTAATATAAAACGAGGTTTTACTCATGCTCGATGTGACATGAGCATTGTCTCATGCTAATATCGTGTTAAATGTTGATGCCACATTTCCAAGTTATGATAATCATGATATATCATGTCTTTATGTTCATATTTCTCTTATGCTCCATTGATATTACTATTTCCTAAATTGTACTATATTCTTCATGTTATACCTTGTTTACTCCCTTACTGGGCTTTATAGCTCACCCTTTTCTTATGCATGTCCTCTGGTTATTCCATGCAATGCAAGGTACAAAAGAATGTTGTAGTCATGTAAAAGAATTTTTCAACAAAGATATTGGGTTTTATATTCTAAGTTGTCTTGTAATATTCTTAATTTACTAATAAACTAGACCTATCGATCCTTAGAGTTGTATTTAGTGCAATTTTATGTAATAAATAATGTTTAAGCGTGTTATAAGGAGCATGGTTGTTATAGTTGGTATCAGAGGACAAGTTTTGTTATTTTTGAGATTAGGATTAGAAAAAACTAGTGAAAGCCTTATGGATAGTACTAAGTATAATAAAAAAATCCCTAAATTTTTGTGAGTATTTAGTAAACGGTTTAACAAGAAAATAAATCCCTATCTGGATATGAGCAGGTAGAGGCGGCTCTGGCACAAATGTATCTAGGGGTAAAACCCGAAAACACCACTTTGATCTAGACTCGAAAGGGAACTGGTGCAGGAAAATAGGCCCTACTGCACTCTTGGTTACAAAAATCCCAGGGTATATGATTTGGTAAATTTATAAGATTATTATGAACCATTATTAAGGGAATTAAAAAAATTCCCCTATGAATATATGTTGGGAAGTAGATCTTGGATTACATAGATTGAAGCCTATAAATTCACAAGTTAAGGAAATAAAAGTAATTTATATGTCATCTGTTTTTGTCTTGAATTACCCTTTATTTGTTACCCCTAACTTTCCATTTATTCTATCAAATATTTGGTAATATGAGGACTCAAGATAATAAACGATGTGAAGATCAATGTGATGAATGTTCTAATAAGATTCCCAATCTGATGGGAGAGGGAATCATGACTTTGTCACAATATTCTCTTAGTTAACTCTAGTTTTGAATAGAAACATGGATCAAGCGGAAGTTCAACCCCCTCTAAGAAATAACAAGACGCAATTGAGAGCTTCATGAGACAAAGGCTTCCTACTTTTAATGGATCATTCAATCCATCAATTACTGAAAAATGGATCAACTCCATTGAGACGATCTTCACCATCCATCAATGTTATGAACAAGAGAAAGTTATTCTGGATGCTTATCATATAGAGGGTTAAGATGATCAATGGTGTACATTGATAAAAAATAAAAAGCCTGAGGAAGATATTGAGGCTTTGGAATGGAAGCATTTCTAGAAAATGTTTTTCAATAAATATTTTCCTCTCACCCTACAACTTAAGATGGAAATGGACTTCCTTTACCTCAAGAAAAAAGACAATGAATCCATCAAAGCGTACGAAGAAAAATTCACAAGGCTTGTGCGATATGCCTATATCTTTGTCATTACCCCCAAATGCAAGGTTGAACGCTTATTTGGTAGACTAAAACCTAGCCTACGGAAATCCCTAGCGATCCGTGACTTTGAGAGCTATGAGGAAATTGTATGATGTGCCTTCAAAGTCAAAATAGAGTTCGTTGAATCTCAGGGGTATCATATTGATAAGAAGTGTAAGGCGGAATTTAATTCTGGGAGTCTGATGGATAAATCCAATGGTGCTTAGAAAATCCAGCACCCCACTTTCCAAAGGTGTGGAAAGAAGCACCCCAGAAAATTTCCTATAGGGGACGAGGAAATTCTTTAGGTGTGGAAGAGAAGGGAACCTATCCATTAACAATTGAAAAGAAAAACCCGTTGCCTCAATAGAGGAGAGGAATGCTCCGTTAAAACCTCACCATGTTGTTCATTGCTTCAACTACAAATAACCATGGCACTTTGCAAACGAGTGCCCTAAGATAAGGGTTTTCAGAGGCAATTAACAACTTCCAAGGCAGCAAGGGAGAAATGTTTCCATTACTACCACTGAAGTGAACCCTGAAAATGAAGTGGTGATAGGTATGCTAGTTATTCATTCAAGAACAGTGAACATACTTTTTGATTCTGGTTCTATGAATTCTTTTATATCTTGAAAGTTTAGTAGAAAAATCCCAACACCACCAAAAATCATGGAAGTACAGATTCCAGTGGGAATGGAAAATGGGGAAATCATTGCATCCCATGAATATAACTCCTCCCCTGTCATAATTTGTGGATTGAACTTACCATAGAACCTCATTATAATCCATATAGTGTAATTTTATGTAATTCTTAGCATGGATTAGATTTCCCTATATAGAGCCAACATAAATTGCTGTGAGAGGGAAATCACTCTCCATATGGCGAATCAACCCCCAATTCTGTACAAGTGAAAGGAGGAGGATGAATCTTCTTTAGAACCATCATCTCAAGAATGAATATGAATTCCCTATGAGTAGGGGTATCTTTCTCAGATTATTGAGTCTAAGGAAGCAACCATCCTTGAATACATTCCTATTGTGAGGGAATTCGCTGAAGTGTTTCCCAAGGAATTTCCTAGTCTTCCTCCTAGAAGGAATATTTAATTCTTTAGTGATCTTATACCTAGGGCATTTCCAATATCCAAGAATCGGTATAGAATGGATGTTGTGGAGCTTGATGAGCTGAAGAAACAACTACAGGAGAATATGGATAAAGGGTTTATACGCCCAAGTGCTTCACCATGGGGTGCACCAGTCCTCTTCGTGAGCTCAAAAAAATCATGATAAAGAACAAGTATCTTCTGCCAAGAATTGATGAATTGTTTGATCAGCTACGTGGAGAACAATACTTCTCTAAGGTGGATCTTTGGTCAGGATATTATCAAGTAAGGGTGAAGAAGAAGGATATCCCCAAGGCTGATTTTCGTACAAGATATGGGCACTATGAATTCATAGAAATGACTTTCGAACTCACTAATTCTGTAGAAATATTCATGGACTTGATGAATAGAGTCTTTAGATATTACCTCAATAAATTTGTGGTAGTATTTTTTGACGATATTCAAATATACTATAAAACCAAGGAGGAGAATGAGGAGCATCTAATCACTGCACTAGAGACTTTGTGAAAGGAGAATATCTATGAAAAGTACAACAAGTGTGAGTTATAGTTGAATGAGGTCTCATTATTGGGTCATATCATAAAAAGAAATGGGATATCTATAGATCCCTCCAAGATAGATGCAATTTAGGGTTGGCTGAGGCCAACATCGGTAACGGATATCCGTAGCTTCCTAGGGTTAGCTGGATATTATCGCCAATTTGTGAGAATTTTATCAAGATTGTCAAACCCTCTTACCAAGATAACTTGGAAGGGAGTAAAGTTTTTTTGGAGTGATGAATGCAAAGAGAGATTCAAGGAGTTGAAAAGGACGCTTATCACTGCACCTATGATCACACTACCCACAAGTGGAGAAATTTTTATGGTATTCAGTGATGCTTCCAATAAGGGCCTGGGGTATGTTTTGATGCAAAATGAAAAATTCATTACCTATGCTTCAAGGCAATTGAATGTTCAAGAGAAAAACTATCCAACACATGATCTGGAGTTGGATGTAGTAATATTTTATTTAATTTTTTTTTGGAATTACCTATTTGTGGAGAAGTGTGAAATATATACAGATCAAAAAAGCCTAAAGTATATATTCACATAGAAAGAGTTGAATATGCACCAAAAAATATGGTTAGATCTGATCAAAGACTATGAGTTCTCAATCCATTACCACCCTCGGAAAGCAAACAAGATGGAAGATGCTCTAAGTAGAAATGACCCAGTGATTCTATCATTGAGTAGAATTGAAAAGGATCTAATCTTCTTAGATTTGATTAATATTGACATGATAATAATAAAGAAGGGAACATCATCAATCCTTTCACAAGTGATTGCTCAACTATATATTTTGGAAAGTTTAAGGGATGCTCAAAAGAATGATGTAGGAATTCAGAAGAAAGTGGAAACTATCAGAAAAGTGAAATCCTAAGAGTTCAATGTTAATAAAGAAGAAATTGTGAGATTTGGGTCAAGACTATGTGTTCCATAAAATCCAGAGTTATAGAAATAACTTTTGGATGATGCATATAGTTCGAATTTTTCCATTCACCTAGGAAACACAAAGATGTATCGAGATCTCTGAGAGCTTTGTTGGTAGGATAACATGAAGAAGGAGATCACTGATTATACATCAAAGTTCCTGGTATTTATACAAGTGAAAGCTAAGAGGCAGAATTCAAAAGGGATGATGCAACCATTACCCATTCCAACATGGAAATGGGAAAAAATCACCATGGAATTTTTCATCAGACTTCTGAAGACATCCTAAGGAAACAATTCTATCAGGGTTATTGTAGAGCGTCTTATAAATACTACACAATTCAATAAAATTAGGGAGGATTTATCATTGGATCAACTGGCATATATATACATCATAGTTGTGGTAAGGATTCATGGAGTACCACTATCGATTATATCTGATCGAGATATAAAATTCACCTCTAAGTTTTGGAAGAGTCTTCAACATGCTCTGAATACTGAGAGGAACTTCATTATGACTTATCATCCTCAAAATGATGGACAACTTGAGCGGACTATCCCAAAACTTGAGGATATGTTGATATCATGCTCAATGGACTTTAAAGGAGGATGGGATTAAAATCTTTCTCGAGTTGAGTTCTCTTACAACAAAATTTTCCACTCAAAAATCCAAATGGCTCCTTTTGAATCCCTTTATTAGAAGAGTTGAAGAACACCGACATGTTGGGATGAAGTTGGGGATTGAAAACATCTAGGTCTATAAATGGTCGAAGAAATGGTTGAGAAGGTTAAGACCATCTAACAAAACATTAAAGCTACTTAGAGTCAACGAAAGAGGTATGTTGATAATCATAGACGAGAGCTAGAGTTTGATGTTGGAGACATGGTATTCCTCTGCATATCACCATGGAATAGAGTTGTGAGATTTGGGAATAAGGGAGATCTCATTCCAAGGTACATCAACCCTTTTGAGATCATTGATCACATTAGAATAGTGGCCTATCAACTAGCACTCCCACCGAACCTATCTCAAGTACATGATATATTCCACGTATCACTCTTAAGGAAGTATATACCCGACCCATCACATGTAGTCAATCCAGATGTGGTAACATTGGATAATAAACTCTCCTATGAAGAGAAGCCAGCAAAGATCTTAGATCATTGGGAAAAATTCCTATGAAATAAAATAATGCCCCTCGTCATGGTGTTGTGTAGAAACCAAAAGTTTGAAGAAGAAATGTGGGAATCAGAGGAAGTGATGAAGCAGAGTTAACCTCACAAGTTTTAGTGTGGGGAGAAGAAAATTTAAGGGTAAAATTTCTTAAGGGGGGAAGATTGTAACGACCCAAACTTTTATTAATGAAAATTACTATTGATTTGATTAAATGTATTATTATGTAAAATGGTAATATAAAACATATGCACTTATTTGGTTTTATGTTTTTTTATTTTAAAATATTGTTAAGAATTGTTACTGTTTCAGATATATCCATTGAACATTGATCACATGATTTTTATTAATATAGGGATTTAACAAATCCAATTTAGTCAAAAAAAGTAAGAGATGACCTCATTCGGTAGAATTTCTCCAGACAAATCCCATTTGTCAGAGCTCATAAAGGAGGTGGCGTCACTGGGCTTCTCTCTTGACCAAGCCCAATCCATGCTTCAACGGGTTAGGTTCGAACAAAACTTCCTACAGGAGAAGTAGAAATTGATTGAGATTACCATCCGAGCGATATTATCGGAGCCACCCCAAGTGTCTGTCACCATCACACACCTTACCCTTAGGTCATATGCGGGAGTTATAAGGGGTTAGGTAACAAGAACCCACCACTATGATTATGGGCATTATTTTTTTATAGAATAAATAATATACATTCGTTTTATTATTGTTACTTTGTAAATATTTTTTAAAGCATAAATAGTAATTTTTAGTTAATATTCAATTAAGAAATATATTTTGATGAATTAATGGTTTTTTTTAAATTATATAAATTTTAATAAAATATTATTACTAAATTAATTTTTATTAAATATAAATGATCTTATAATTTTTGATTAATACAATTGTAATTTTTATTAAGGTTTGAAAGCCGTTTTTGTCAAAACCCATGAATTTTCGATAAATATTGGTTTTCATTTTAAGAGTAAATATTCAAATATTTAGAAACTTATTTAGATAAAATGAATTTTATTTTTGGAATCAGGATGTTGAAATTATCCAACAGTGAATTTTTCATAATTTTCTGAGACAGTCGATTTTTTGGGTAAAAATTAAATACCATTTAAATATATAATGTGTTTTAGGAGATCATAATGACCCAATAGTGATGTAAAAAAATTCTATAAATGGGATATTAGACCAATATATATTTTACCCTTAAAATAATGCGATTTTCTATTTATTTGATTAATTTTAGGTTGCCTTAGTGGACCCTCCAAGACTTATAAAACATTTTAACTTTTAAAATGATTTCCTTGAGAGTGTGACTCACCTCCACAAAATCAAGCCTAATATTTTAATAAGTAAAACCATTGGAATTATAAAATAATTTTTTCCACTACCCATTGGAAAAAACCATATACAAAAACCATGGGTTGGTTTGTAGTTTTGATTAGTTTAATGTGTTGTGTCCAAAACCTAAATAATAAAGAATTCTCTCCCTTTTCCTATATAAACCCACCCAAGATCCCACTTCTCTTCACTCAAAAACTTTGGAGATAGACCATCCCCTTCAACCATATCTCTAAAATCCTCCCAAGGTCCCCAAATCTCCCAATAATCCTCTCTCAAGCCCATCCCAAGCCTTTGGGAACACACTTCCAAGTAAGGGATTTCTTCCTTTCTATTTTTGTCCACATTTCTTTATATTGTTATACCCTTTGATTTTTAATTAAAAATGTTGGCGTATGATTTCAAAACTCCACCATACTACCTTACTTATGTTTTAATGATGATATACCCATTTATCTCTCATTAATACCTTCCATGTAGAACCGTTACCATGCTGAAATTCCGTAATGGATTTATCTCTCCTCGTTTACATTCAAGCAATTATTTTGTTTTATGAATCTAAATTCCATTAAAAATATTGGTACATGTATTTATATCACCCCATTGTTTTCAATTTCATGTAAATATTATGAGACAAACCTTTCACTCTCATCATCCATTTTTATTAATTCTTAGGTCACGCTGTTATACTGCTGAAATTGCATCGCGATTTTCTAAGCCAAAGTTAGTTTGTAGTGAATGCCAGGCCCCTTTCTCTATAAAGGGTGTTCAACTTTATGCACATTTACTTATTGATTATATACTTTCATTTATTAATTAAATATTATTTTATCATGGAATAAATGGTGATGTTTAATGAATCCATGTTATATGATCCATGTGGCACACTTATACATGAAAAGAAATGATTAGGAAGGGTGCACCTTGGTAGCGCTCCAATGCACTGGGTAAAGATTAATATCATGATACATCAAGTGAAATGAGGGTTTACTCATGATAATTAAATTTAAATGAGGGTTTACTCATTCTCCATGTTCAATCATCCTTGGATCATGCTAATATCATGTTAAATGTCGATTCCAAATTTCCAAGTTATGATAATCAGGATATATTATGCCTTTATGTTGATGTTTATCGTATGATACATTGATATTCCTATTTCCTAAATTGTAATATATTCTTCATTTTATTCCTAGTTTACTCCCTTACTGGGATTTATATCTCACCCTTTTCTTATGCATGTCCACAGGTTATCCCTTGCAATGCTAGGTACGAAGGGATGTTGTGGTCATATAAAAGAAGTTTTCAATAAAAATGTTGGGTTTTATGTTTTAAGTTGTTATGTAATGTAAATAATTTTACAAGAAACTAGATCTCTCGATCCTCAGAGTTTTCTTACATCCAATTTTATGTAATAAATCATTATTAAGTGTGTAATAAAGAGTAAGGTTATTATACTTGGTATTAGAGGATAGGTTTAGTTATTTTTTGGATTAGGATTAGAAAACCCCAGTGAAAGACTTAGGGATAGGACTAAGTATAATAAAAACATCCCTAAATTTTGGTGGGTATTGAGTAAGTTGTTTATCAAGAAAATACATCCATGTCTAGATATGAGCAGGTAGAGGTGGCTCTGGCACAGATGTATCTAGGGGTAAAACTTGAAAACACCGCTTTGATCTAGACTCGAATGATAACTGGTGCATGAAAATGGTCTGTGCTACACTCTTGGTTATGAAACTCCCAGGGGATATTCTTTGGTAAATTTATAATCTTAGTACGAACCATTATTAATGGAATTAAAAATATTACCCTAAGAATATATGATGGGAATTTGATCATGGATAACATAGATTGAAGCCGATAAATTCATATGTTAAGGAAATAAAAGTAATTTATAAGTCATCCATTTTTGTTTTTTGATTACCCTTTATGTGTTACCCCTAACTTTCCTTTTATTCCAGCTAATGGTCAGTAATAGGAGGGCCCGGGCCAACAACCGATGTGAAGATCAATGTGATGACTGTTATAATGAGATTCCCAATCCGACGGGAGTGGGAATCGCGAACATTGTCATGATACTCTCTCATTTATCTCAAGTTTTGAATAGAAACATGAGTCAAGAGGAACGTTCAACCCCCCCTAAGAAAGAAAAATTCACAATCGAGAGCTTCATGAGACAAAGGCCTCATAATTTTAATGGATCATTCGATCCCTCTATTGTCGAACAATGGATAAAATCCATTGAAAATATATTCTCCATCCTTCAATGTTCCAAAAAAGAGAAGGTTATTATGGATGCTTATCATATAGAGGGTGAAGCTGTTCAAGGGTGGAAATTGATCAAAAATATGAAGCCTAAGAAAGAGATCGAGGCATTGGAATGGAAGGATTTCTAGAAATGTTTTTTCAATAAATATTTTCCTTACACCCTCTGACTTAAGATGGAAATGGAATTATTTTCCCTCAAGAAAAAAGATAACGAATACATCAAAGCGTATGAAGAAAACTTCATAAGGATTGCATGATACACATCCATCTTTATCATTACCCCCAAATTCAAGTTTAAATGCATCTTTGGTGGGCTAAAACCTATCCCATGGAAATCCCTTTCAATTCATGACTTAGAGATCTACGAGGAAATTGTACGATGTTCCCTCAAAGTCAAAATAGAGATCAGTGAATCTCAGGGGTATCATGGGGATAAGAAGTATAAGGTGGACTTTAATTATGGTGGTCTGATGGATAAATCCAACAGTGCTAAGAAAATCCAACACCCCACTTGCCAAAGGTGTGGAAAGAAACACCCTGGAAATTGCCTGAGGGGATGGGGAAATGCTTTAGGTGTGGAAGAGAAGGGCACCTAACCATTAATTACTAACAATAAAACCTTGTGGCTATGACAGAGGAGAGGAATGCTCCGTTCGACCCTCAACACGTTGTTCATTGCTTCAACTACAAATACCCAAGGCACTTTGCAAACCAGTTCCCTAAGCCAAGGGTTTTCATAGGCAACCAACAACATCTAAGGCAGCAAGGGAGAGATTTTTCCATCAATACCCCCGAAGTGAACCCTAAAAATAAAGTGGTGATAGGTACGCTAGTAATTCATTCAATAACAGAGAACATACTTTTTGATTATGGTTCTATGCATTCTTTTATATTCTAAAAGTTTATTAGAACAATCCCAACACCACCAAAATTCACGGAAGTAAAGATATTGGTGAGAATGACAAATGGGGAAATCATTACATCCCATGAATATAACTCCTCCCCAGTCATAATTTATGGATTGAACTTCCCAGTGAACCTCATCATACTCATTCTAGTAGAATTTGATGAAATTATTGGCATGGATTGGATTTCCCTATATAGAGCCAACATAAATTTCCGAGAGAGGAAAATCATTCTCCATATGGAGAATCGGGTAATAGACCAGACCCTCATAGTCCATTACTTTGTCAATTTATGGTGTTGGGGTGCCCTGGACCCATCAGTGACTTGTGAGGGCGGTGGTCTCGCTGGTAGGGTGTCACCATGGTGTCACCCATCGGTGTCACTGATTGGTCTCACCAATGGGTGTGTCCTTGATCGGTGAGTCACCGATCAGTGTGTCCCCGATCAATGCCACGAGGTTGTTGGGGGTTTATTTCCGGGTAATTCTTTATTTAAGGTTCAGTGACTCTTTAAAGTAGTTTGAGGCTGTTTTGAGGACTATAAATGATGTTCTAGATCTATAGGAGTGGGGAGACCCTCGACTGACCCAAACCTTGCTGTTACATGTTCTCCTCTGTTTAAATTAAACCTTTTAAGTCACAGTTGTTATGGCCACCTCTCCTATGAGAATTATTAAATAAAAATTAATTTGATCATGTATAACCATCCAACCACATTTTGAAACCATGATCCGTCTTTAAATCTGTTCAAGATTTCATATCCCACAACTCCAGGATCTCACCTTTTATTGCATGAGGATTCTTTCTCATTATTTGTTGGTCTCTTTTCCTTTCCTTTGTGCATTTGGAGACCCCCCTTCCCAAGGCTAGTGGTGTACCTTTGCTGGAGCCTTTCCTACTCAATCTTGGAGTCCTGAAGTTCTTCCACTGCAAGTCGCGCATCCCCAGTTCTTGGTGCGAGGAGAAAAAATTTGATCGTTGATCATCCAAGTAGGTATTTTGATTTGTCTCTCATTAATCTGTATCATGCGGGGTGGGTATGATAATTTTCATATAGGGATGGCTGAAACCAAACATTAATGAAGATAATAAATGGTTTTTAAAAAACAAAGGGGTGTGTTTGATGATGTTGTTGTATTCTTTAACCTTTACTTATATGTTGTGAATTTTATTGTATTATGTCCACTGAAAATCGTGGATCTTGTTGGTACTTTATTGCACACTAATGAACCTCTGTTTTATGGACAATTCTATGATTGAATGGATATAACATAGATACTAGTTAATCACATAAAATCGGTTGATTAAATGGATTATCAATGAGTAATAATCCTCGTGTGGTCACCCTAATTAACCAAATAGAAAGACATAACTAAAGGAATGATGTTTTTTGATATGAAAACTCCATTGATCTGTTCTGGTGATGTGTATGTTTGTTCTTCTTGATGCTTGTGAAGTGAAATGGATGGGATGGGATCCCTTGTTGTGCAGTTGTTAGTTTGTGGATTTGGGGCCATGTGGGTCTGTATGATGGGGCTTCATTTGGTTCGAGTACTTTGAGGGAATCAATAATCCCTTTTGTTTTTGTGACTTTACAAGAGAAATGAGTGTGAATGCTTAATTTTCTACTTGGCTATTTTCCTACCTTGGCTTGTGGTTATGCCTATTAGTTGCTCGGTAGTGAAGAATTATTTAAATGGAACCACCTGATTGTGATAACAATAATGGGTTCAATGGGGATTTTTTTTACGAATGAGTGTGAATTGGTTGTGGCTTTTGTGCTTTTTATGAATTAATAGTAACAAGGGTGTTTGTTTATGGGTAGGTTTTAGAACCCCTAGGTTGGGATGAGTGATGTTTTACCTATATATATAATTTAGTTCTTATGTTTCTTATTTGTGACCCACCCAAGTTGATAACTTCATGCCGAACACCCCAATTTCAGGGGGAGGGTGTTTTTCCCAACACTCCTATAAGTGGATGGTTATTAGCTCATTTTCTGCTCCCTTTTTTGAGTATCCCAAGACTCTTCGGGCAGGCTTTGATGGCCTAAGATCCATTATATCCCAAGATTCTTTAGGCAGGTTACGTTGTGGTGGTTGGCCCAGGTGTGTGTGGGTAGGTTGTTTCCCAAGTGTCTTCAGGATGAGGCCCATGCATCTTTGGGCATGGAAGTATTTGTTCAGGCCCAGGTGTCTGCAGGTGAGGTTATGTATGGTTGTTGTGGCCCATGTGTTTATGGATGGGCTGTGTGTTTGTGGTATCCTACGTGTGTGCGGGTAGGGTATGGTAGTTGGACTATGGTGAGAATGGTGGGAGAGGTCTGACATGTAGGATGTCTTCAATAACCAGTGGGAAATTGGTGAGGGTACCTAAACATCAACATGTTATTACTATTACTTTACTTGACTTGAATTATTTGGGGAGTGTACCTTGGTGAGGTTTGGGTGGATAGTTTCCTGGATAGGTTCTTTGGTCATCTCTTTTTATCACGGGGCATTAGAATGCCTCCCCACTTATGCACGACATATTTTGGTTTTCCCTACTGAGTATACCTATATACTCACCCTACATATATAAAACTACTTTTAGGTTTGTAGGAGGACTTTGGGGACCGTGCAAGAACATACTAGTTTAGACGTTAGGACAATTTCTGTAGCTGTTTTTTTATTTGGTACTTCCATTTGGAGTTTTTCTTATACTTTTAGCACTTATTATTGGAATAAGCATATGAGAATGGATTGTTTTGGATTTACTTTTACTATCAATTTTGGTGTTGTTTGGGATTTACTATCTTATCTCCCAATCCCACTAAATAAAAAGGGCAATTCCTTCCATATAATGTGTGATTCTATACCCTTGGTGCTAGTTGCCACTCCGAGGCCTATTGAAGGTGGGTCTTGGGTGTCATTATCTCTCCTTCAACTTGAGGAAGGAAGGGTCTATCAATCTGTTGTCCCTTCCATTATCTTGGTGAAGGAGGGTCATGACAGAATGGTATCAGAGGCTAATGATTGAGAGATAAGATGGAGTCTGGGGTTAGGCATAGTGAGGATTACATCAGATGGTAGGGAAACATTGTTAGGAAATCTTGGCACGTGAAATATGCCAGATAAGACTGGCTAGGACACGAGATTTTAGCCCCCCCTGTGATCTGATGCAAGGACTCTGGACATACTGAACGACCAAGTGAGGCTAAAATGATTGAAGATTAGAGACCCTAGGAAAAGTACATGCATCATAATGACTTCTGTTCTTTTGTGTCTTGGGTATTTTGGAGATTTAAAATAAATTTAAAGTCTAAGAAAAATTTAAAAGCAATCTTCTACACTACTCGGGCCTAGGCATTCCTTGTTTACCTTGCAGTTATGGAACCCGAATGGTGACCATGTGTAGTACAGGAAATCAAGGCCTAGGAGGCTGATTTGGATGATTAGAAGAGGGCTGATAAAGAGGATGAGGACGACTAGTGTTAGAGGAAGCTTCGTTCCTTTCAGTGATAGACCCTCGGGAATTACAAGTTCAACGTCTCGGACATGGAGACAGAGAGATGGCTCGAGGAGATGGTGATAGATTTCAGCTTGATCCGGTCCAATGGAGTACTGGGTTCCTTTGGATGTAAGCCAGATGCAGGGAGTGGCACGTCAGCGGTGGATTCTCTATCTTGGAGAGAAGAGGGAGGCTGAGGTTTCATGGTCCGAATTCGAGAGGGAGTTTCAAGCATAATTTCCCTCTTCCACGATGAAGGCGGAGAAGTGGTATGAGCAACTCCCCCTTAAGTAGAGAGCATGTTAGGGAGGGAGTTATGGATCAAGTTCAAGGATCTCCTTCGCTTTGCTCTGGACCTCCTTCCGGATGAGGAGTCATAGAAGAGAAATTTAGAGGAGGAACTCCGAACTTTTCTTCAGTATGTTGTTACTCCCTTCACCCTACTAACGTACTTGGAGATCCAGAAGAAGGCTGAAGTGGTGAAAAGGATCCACATTCTAGGAGGTGTGCCATGAGAGGGGAGCCAATTCAGCTTGTCAAAGGGGAAGGCCGTTAGCAATAGGCCTCAAGCATCAGAGCCTTCCAGGTTTCGGCCAGTGGGGATAAGACCCTAGAAGTTCCAGGTTTGATATCCCGGTCCTCACCCTTTATTTCCAAGACCATTACTAAGATGCTTTATCCATAGAAGTCTTGTGAACCTTTGAAATCAGTGCCTAGACCGAGTGAAGTATAGTGTGGGTGGGTAGGTTCTGTACCCACCCTAGTAGTAGCAGCTTCCCGCCAGGCCCTTTCAGCAGTAGCAGTAGGGACAGTGAGCTCCCGCTCCTCTGAGAGAAGACGTTTCAGGAGGAGGCCGACCTTAGGGATATCCTCAAGGACCTCAACCAGGGCATGGTCAGGGGTGGTGGTGGGGGGGGGGATATCTGAGGGGCAGAGGAGCTGGGCGTGGGCAGTTTCATGCCATAGAGGTAGTAGTTCCAGTAGAACCAGAAGTCATTCGAGGTATGATCAACTTTTTTAGCACTCTTTCCTGTGCCTTGTTCGATTTAGGAGATTTTCACTCCTTTATTTCAACCAGTCTAGCCCATGATCTGGGTCCAGATGCAGAGAGACTTCCCATGCCCCTAGTTTTGATTACACCAGTCGGAGGTCAGACTATCTTGTCTTATGTTTTCTAGCTATGCAGTCTGATAATAAGGCCACATCAATCCTTTGGGGAACTTCTTTTGCGGTATATGTATCCATATGATGTCATTTTAGGCATCGAATTGCTATTCTCTATGTGTTACATTATTGATTGCTTCTAGAAAAGGGTCGTGATTTCAGATATGGGCGGCCATCGTGTAGCTTTTGTCAGCGAATGGGGTTGTTGGGTGGGGAGACAGTGTGTGTAGACTCTTCTTTCTAATTTGGATGAGCTTTCAGTAGAATCAGTGGATGATGATATGATGGATGTTCTGGGAGTTGTCAGATATTTACAGGACATTTTTCCCAAGGAGGTTGTGACTCTACCCCCTTGATGTGATGTTGAGTTCAGGATAGAATTAAAACTCGTTGCTCGTTCGATTTTGATGTCTCCTTATTAGATGGTGCC
The DNA here is from genome assembly GCA_963277665.1 of Viscum album. NCBI lineage: Eukaryota > Viridiplantae > Streptophyta > Magnoliopsida > Santalales > Viscaceae > Viscum > Viscum album. Next base: position 238,986,452 of record OY728159.1, read on the forward strand.
TTATGAGTTGTGGGAGTTACAGATTCAGATTGATGAACTGATGAAGAAGGTTTTTGTTTGACCGATCATGTCACCATGGGGTGCTCCGGTCTTGTTCGTGAAGAAGGCAGATGGTGGTCTCAGGCTATGCATAGACTACTAGAGACTAAATCAGGAAATGTTCAAGAATTTTTACCCTCTTCCAAGGATAGACAACCTCTTTGAATAGCTAAGGGGAGAATGTTGGTTCTCTAAGATTGATCTGCAGTCTGGGCATCACCAGTTAAGGGTGAAAGAAAGTGATATCCTGAAGACTACTTTCAGGTGAAAGTATGGGCACTTTGAGTTCGTAGTCATGTTGTTTGGTGTTACTAATGCACCTACTGTGTTCATGGGGATCATGAACTCCATTTTCCATGGGTTTCTGGACTGGTTCATCATTGTGTTCATCGATGACATATTGATCTACCCAAGATCAGTGGAGGATCATGCCAAGCATCTGAGAATGATTTTAGTGGTCTTCTGGTGGCACTAGATCTACGTAAAGTTGTCCAAGTGCATGTTCTAGACACGAGAGGTGCACTTTCTTGGACACATGGTGTCAAAGAAGGTAATATAGGTTGATCAGTCAAAGGTTGAAGTAGTTTTTTCTTGGGAATCAACCAAGAATATGACAGAGGTTCGTAGTTTCCTAGGTCTGACAGACTATTACCAGAGGTTTGTGCCCGAATTCTCTCAAGTTGTATCTCCTTTTATATATTTGACCAGAAAGGGCTAGGCTTTCATGTCGATTGAGAAGTGTCAAGAAGCCTTAAGTTATCTAAAGGGGAAGTTGGTTAGTGCCCCTGTGTTGAGGTTTCCAAAATAAGGGGTGATGTTTGAGGTGTTTTGGGATGCTTCAGGCCAAGGATTTGGGTGTGTGCTGATGCAATAACATGGAGTGATCTCTTATGTGTCAAGGTAGTTACATCCCCATGATCATAACTATGCCACCCATGACTTGGAGCTCATAGCGGTTGTGTTCTCATTACAGTTGTGGTGGAACCACATCATCAGGGAGTGCTTTGTGGTCTTCACGGATCACAAGATATTGAGGTATATCTTCTCTCAGTGTGACCTAAACTTGAGGCAGTGTAGGTGGATGGAGTTTCTTCAGTATTAAGACTTAAATATTTCTTACACCTCAGGAAATGGGAATGTGGTGGCCGATGAATTGAGTAGAAAGTCATAAAAGGATTTAATCCGAGAATCAGCAGATGTTTGGAAAGAAATAGAGGAGTTGGATACCCTAAACCTAGATGCAAGAGTGGAAGATGGTAGAGGCTATTTGTTTCAGATGATAGTACAATCCTCCCTATTGCAACAGGTGGAGGAGTATCAGTGGAGGGACGTAGATGCTGAAGTGATGCACAATCGTGTTAACCAGGTAAATGCCCTGGAAGGATGGTCAGAATACAGACAAAATCAGATTATGTTTCATGGAAAGTTGTTTGTCCTGGTGGAAATGCATGAGATATTTCTTGGTGAGTTCCACAACTCACCCCTGGCGGTACACCCAGGAGTTTCTGAGATGTACTGGGGCTTGAGGGATCCATTTTGGTGGCCCAGGGTGAAGTGGGAAGTGGATGAGTCTATGGCAAGGTGCCTTGTGTGTCAGTAGGTGATGGCTGAACACCACATCCCAGAAGGTTTGTTGCAGACTTTAGATGTTCTGAAGTGGAAGTTCTATGAAATATCAATGGATTTCTTCACAGGACTACCCAGGGTTCATGGAGGTTGTGATACTATCTGGGTAGTGGTTGACCGGCTGACAAAATCAGCTCACTTCCTGGCGATCAAGGAGTCGAGTGCGGTGGATGCCTTAACATGGAGATGCATGTATGAGGTGGTGCAGTTGCATGTATTTCTGATTTCTATAGTATCAGATAGGGACACATAGTTTACCTCATGATTTTGGAGGTGATTGCAACATTGTTTTGGCACCTAGCTACACCTTAACACTACTTTCCACCCCCAGATAGATGGGAAGACAGAGAAAACCATCGAGACGTTGGAGGAGATGCTACAAGAATGTGTTTTGGATTTCAGGGGATCATGGGTATGACAATTTTCTCTCATAGAGTATACCTACAACAATAGCTATCACTCTACCACTAGCATTGATCCATTAGAAGCCTTGTACGGGAGACCATGTCGCTCACCCATGTATTGGAAAAAGGTTGGGGAAGTAGGTGTTCTTGACTTGAAGGTGGTGTAAAGCACCACAGCAAAAGTTCATCTCATACGAGAGAGGATGAAGGCGACTCAGGACTGGTATAAGTTGTATGCTGATCATAGGATGAGAAACTTGGAGTTCGAGGTTGGGGACCTTGTGTTCTTGAAGGTCTCCCCTTGACATGGGTAGTGAATGTTATGCAAGGGGAGAAAACTCTCTCCTAGGTTCATCGGTCCTTTCGAAGTGTTGGGGTGAGTCGGTGAGGTGACATATCTACTGGAATTTTTACCTCAGTTGGAAAGGATCCATGACATTTTCCACGTCTCCCAGCTTCATCGAAATCTACACGATGATTCCCATGTCATTGAGTGGGGAGATTTGGATATAGGGGACGACACTATGTTCATGGACCAACCAATAAGGATCGAAGATCGAAAGGATAAAGTGATTCAGGGACATACAATTCCTTTGGTTCATGTGTTGTGGAGGCATGATGGCCACAAGGAGAGTACTTGGGAGTGAAAAGCTTAGATGCATGCCCAGTACCCATATCTATTTTGAGTTTTGTTCTCTTTTGTTTTTACTTGATTGTGATGTAGTGATGGACCTTGTTAACCATGAAATGTGTTTTTTTCCTTATTCTATGAATGTTTATGAAGAGTCCTGACTCTAGGGAGGGAAGTACCTAATCTCTAATCAAGACGCATTAGGGTGGATGCGATTAAACCTGTGCGAGCGAGTTAGTGCCGCCCAAAGTGGATAGTATCTTGACAAGGAGGAAGGGACTCCCTAATCCACATGACTGGACAGTGTGACCTTTGTATGTTTGCATACTTAAGGGATAAGTGTTCCTATATGTCAAGGAGGTTTACACCTGCGAGGTATATTCGAGGTGGTTGTTCGGACCCCTATCTTTTCTTTGGTTCTAGTTTCGATTCTCGAGGACAAGAATAGTTAGAGAGGTATCTCATGTAATGGCTCGGGCCCTCCTGGTCTATTACTTTGTTAATTTCTGGTGTTGGGGCGCCCTGGACCCACGGGTGAGTCATGAGGGAAGCGGTGTTGGTGGAAGGGTGTCACCGATCAGTGTGAACCTGATCCGGGAGTTACCGATCGGTCTCACTGATCAGTTAGTCTTCAACCAGCACCACACACGATCGACGCCACACCCAATCGGTGCCACGGGGTTGTCGGGGGTTTCTTTCCTGTTAACGCTTTCTTTAAGGTTTAATGCCTCTTTAAAGTAGTTTGAGGCTGTTTTAAGGACCATAAATTATTTTCTAGATTTCCAGGAGTGGGGTGACCCTTGAATGACCCAAACCATGTTGTTACACATTTTCCTTTATTTAAATGAAACCTTTTAAGTCATAGCTGTTATGGCCACCTCTTCGATGAGAATTATTAAATAACAATTAATTTGATCGTGTGTAACCATCCAACCGCATGGGGGAACCACGATCCATATTTAAAGACTTTAAATATTTCATATCCCATAACTCCAGGATCTCGCCTTTTATCACTAGAGGATTATTTCTTGTTCTTGGATGGTATCTTTTCCCTTCCTTGGTTCATTTAGAGCCCCCATTCCCAAGGATAGTGGTGTTCCTGTGATGGAGCCTTTCCTACTCATTCTTGGAGTCCTGGGAGTTCTTCCCCTGCAAGTCGCACATTCCCAGTTCTTGGGATGAGGAGAAAAATGTTAGGTCCACTAGGCTGAATACCCTGAGAGGGGGGGGGGGGGTGAATCAGGGTATGACTAATTAAAAATTAAAGCCCGTTCTGATCTTGTTTCGCTGTTAAGCAAAACACTCTTCTCTCTCTTTCCTGCTGCACAATATAAACAGAAAGTAAAGCAAGCACAGGACACAACAATTTTTACTTGGTTCACCGCTAAGGGCTACGTCCAAGGAGCATACGCCGACAGGTTGCCGGTCGTACCAAGTCCACTAAACTTCACTAGCTGTGGATAACAATGTTCGGGATAGATCACTTCTATGCCCAGGCTCACTGCCTTTACAATGTTTAGGGTCAGCTCACTGCTTTCCCAAGGGTCACTCCCTGTTTCTCTCTCTATGGCTCACTGCCGGTGGAGAGGATCACCTTCTTCCTCTTCCTAAGCTCACTGCTCTTGAAAGGGATTCACTCACAGTTTATAGACCTGTAGGTCTCTTCATTTTCATGAAGGAATGCATCTTCCTCTGTATGTAGATGCTCTGATGAAGTCCAACTTTCACCCGCAGATGAATCTCACTTTGCACCGGATGTACCGGGCAACCTCAATTTTTACGCGCAACCCTTACGGTGCCTTGCGCGCAATTTCTATGATTTGCGCGAAATTCCTTTTTCGCGCAACCTCCAAATATTACGCGCAGCCTCGAAACTGCCTTGCGCGCAATTCACTAATTTTGCGCGAAATCCACTTTTCGCGTGATCTTCCTTTTACGCGCCAACACCAACTTTCTGCGCAGCCTTTGCTTTTCGCGCAATCTGACTTTACGCGCAAACTTTAAGTTTACGCGCAACACACTTCTAACTTCAATTTCGCGAACCAGAGCTCGGGTATTTTCTATGTCTTGAACTCTATAGAATGGAGTAGGGTCACTTCATATTTATAGGCAAAATCGACCCCGCGCGAAAAACCCTCCTTGAGCGCGTAATCCGCTTTGATCTTCCGCGCACAAACATTTTCCGCGCACTGCTCCATAATTTCGCGCACCTCATGCCTTTGCCATTTTACGAGCTTCGGACCTCGTAACACCTCTTGCGCGAAATACTTCATCCGCTATTTCGCGCGCCACTTCAATTTTCCGTGCACGCCTCCAAAATTTCGCGCGCCTCATGCCTTTACCGATTTTCAAGCTTTCGGCCTTGAAACATCTTTTGCGCGAAATACAATTTCGCGCAACCCGCTGTTTTGCGCGCCACACTTCAAGATTTCGCGCAACCCTCTAGTTTTGCGCGCCACGCTTGATTTTTCCGCACACCTTCTTCATTTCTCTCTCCTCAACCTTCGCCAACAACATATCACTCCATTTTCCATTGGCGATTTTCAGGCCCATAAATTTGGCAAACACTGGAAAACGACGCCACCTTGTACTGCTCTTTTATACCGCCTCCAGATCGTCCTTTCCTTTGTCAAAGTTCATTGTCAACATGGAATGTCAACAAATTCTCGGGAACTCGACAATTCTCCATGGAAACCTTCTTTGTCAACAAACACAATCAACCCAAAAATGCTGCAATGCTACCTTGAGGGATTTTTGCCCAACAATCTCCCCCTTTGGGTTTGTTGACAACTCTTCACAACTCTGCTCAGAAATATTTTCTGCACTTTGATACCTCACTGAGTCTTCTTCCAGCTGCTACCACCATTCGCCTCTTGCGATTATGATAGCGTTCAAGGATTCACTTAACATGTACTCTAAGCCCACATGAGCAATGCTCGGCGTGAGAAACAAGAGTAGTATGAAAAGTTCATCAATGAATCACTTCATGTCAGACCCCAATTGTCGATTCCACCCTGATACCAATTCTTAAAATAAAACCAGTTGTTGAACCACACTGATACCAATTGGTGAATTCTTAAGTTGATACCGATTGTTGATAGCTGGACACCGTCTCACACCATTCCAACACCACTGATCTGCCTTTATCACGATCCTCAGCTGTCGTGATTTCTATGATTTGATCGATCACTTCTAGCATCGTCAGATTTAAAAATCTCTCCCCCTTTCTCATTGCTCCCCCTTTCTGGCTGCTCCACCTGTCAGCTTCTCCCCGTATCAATTATGATTTATCAAATCTCCGCACTATTTTCTCTCTTGAACTAACACTTTTCTCCCCCTTTGTCAAGCACTTGTCAAGTACTTTTCTCCCCCTTTGTCAACGAACCCAAAGGTCACGCCTTTGTAGTCTGTAACATAGTAGAGAACACATATCAGCGCATTAGGGAAAAACACACCATACCTCGGGGAGAGGGGGGGGGGGGTCCCATATCCACACTATTTCAAGTGCGGGGCGTCGACTGAACTCCCAGAGCCAGTCGATGCCTCTCAAATGCTGCCTTGGGTAAGGCCTTTGTCAGAATGTCTGCAACCTGCAGCTCTGTAGGCACATACTCCAACTTCACGATCCCCTTCTCAACCTTCTCCTTGATAAAGTGATACTTAATCTCAATGTTCTTTGTCCTTGAATGATGGACGGGATTTTTGCTAAGATTTATAGCACTTGAGTTGTCGCACTGGATTCCGATCGGAGACTTCACTTGAACTCCCATATCTTCAAGCTGCTGCTTCATCCACAATAACTGTGTGCATGCTTGAGTGGCCGCAATATACTCAGCTTCTGCGGTGCTCAATGAAATGCAATCTTGTTTCTTGCTTAGCCAAGAAATACACAATCCACCAAGATAGAATGCACCACCTGACGTTGATTTTCTATCATCGGCTGAACCGGCCCAGTCTGCATCAGTGTACCCCAATAACTCTGTCTGAGATTTGTCATTGTATGTCAAGCCGAAGTCCACCGTGCCCTTAATATACCGAAGTATTCTTTTTACTGCGAGCATGTGACTTTCCTTGGGATTACATTGATATCTCGCTGCTTGGCATGTGGCGAAAACAATATCAGGCCTTGTTGCGGTTAAGTACAACAGACTTCCAATGATTTGCCTGTATTCTGTGATATTAACTGCCTTGCCATCCTCATCTTTTGATAATTTCATCCGGGTAGCCACCGGAGTCTTCATCTCCTTGGAATTTTCCATTCCAAACCTTCTCAGGACCTCCTTGGCATATTTAGATTGAGAAATGAATGTTCCATTCCTTCCTTGTGTTACCTGTAGACCAAGGAAAAACGTTAGCTCTCCAATCATTGACATTTCAAACTCATTTTTCATGAATTCGGAAAACTGTCTGCACTGAGATTCATCTGATCCACCAAATATTATGTCATCGACATAAACCAACACCATCATCCTTTGATTACTGTCATTACTGAAATAGAGATTGTAATCAACTCCTCCACGCTGAAAACCAAGCTTCTTCAAGTACTGATCAAGCCTTGAGTACCATGCCCTTGGTGCTTGTTTCAGCCCATACAATGCCTTCTTCAGCCTGCAAACTTTGTTCTCATCCTCATGAATGAGAAAACCATCTGGCTGCTCAATATACACCTCTTCTTCCAGAACCCCATTCAAGAATGCGGATTTGACATCCATCTGGAACACTTTGAACTTCCTTTGCACTGCGATGGCTAGGAATAATCTTATTGTCTCCAGCCTTGCAACCGGTGCAAATGTCTCATCAACATCAATTCCCTCGATTTGGGAGTACCCCTTGCACACTAGACATGCTTTGTTCCGAATCACTGTGCCATCTTCATTCATCTTGTTGCGATAGACCCATTTGGTCCCAATGACATTCTTGTCCGCTGGCCTTGAAACAATCTCCCATGTCTGGTTCTTCTCAATTTGATCAAGCTCTTCATTCATAGCCTGAAGCCAGTTTTCATCTTCAGCTGCATCGGAAAAACATTTTGGCTCCACCTGAGATAAAAAAGATGTTTGCTGTAATGATTTCATTCTTCGAGTCTGAACTGGAGCTGTCTGATTTCCAATGATATTTTGCCTATCAATTTCAGCTCGATTCTTTGGCTTCTTTGCAGATACAGACTTGACACTTTCTTGTTCATCATCAGAATCTTCTTCTGAGTCAGCCTCTGCCACTTCTACTCCCCCTGTGCTGCTTACCTCATCATCACTTTCATCCAGAAACTGTTCACTGGGTCGTTGAGCAGTCTGTTCATTTTCGACTATAGTGACATCATTGCTCTCAACAATTTTTCCCAGCCTCTTGTTGAAACATTTATATGCTTTGCTTTTCCCTGAGTAGCCAAGGAATATCCCTTCATCTCCTCATGCCTCAAACTTCCTATGATGTTCTTTGTTGAGAATGAAACACTTACTTCCAAAGATTCGAAAGTATTTCAACGTTGGCTTCTTTCCGTACCACAGTTCATACGGAGTCTTCCCTTGCTTCGGACATAACAGTGACCTGTTTGAAACATAGACCGATGTCAAAACTGCTTCCTTCCAAAATTTCTCTGGTAGGTCCTTATCAATAAGCATTGTTCTGGCCATGTTGTTAATGATCCGATTCCTCCTTTCTACCACTCCATTTTGTTGGGGAGTTCTTACTGATGAAACTTGATGCCTTATCCCATGTTTCTCGAGATATTTTTCAACCTGACTGTTTGTAAATTCTGTACCGTTATCAGTACGAAACTTCAGAATTTTCTGCTCAAGCATCTTTTCTGATTCCCTCCTGTACTGCTTTATGCAACTGAACACCTCTGTCTTATGGGTAATGATGAATACCCAGGCCATTCTGCTGTAGTCATCAATGAAAAGAACATAGTACCTTTGCCCATCTATAGCTCGTGGTGAGATAGGTCCACATACATCAGCATGCACCAATTCGAGCACTCGAGTTGCTTTTTGTTCCTTTGGCCTGTATGTCTTCCTGATGATCTTCCCTTGTTGACAAGCATCACACGTATGAGTGCGATCACGTGATAGTTTGGGAAGGTCTCTAGCAGCATCACACTTTACCAGATCTTCCATAGATGGTTGACATAGATGACCAAGTCGCTTATGCCACAACTGATTTTCTTCTTCTCTGGATAAAAGGCATGAATCTTCTTCCCCACCTATCAGGTAAAGATTCCCCTTTGTTCGTTTTCCCTGAAGAATGACTATTCCATCTTTTCCTTTAACAATACCCATCTTCTTGGTAAATAGTATAGAGTGCCCAGAGTCACATAGTTGACTGACGCTAAGCAAATTATGACTGAGACCCTCTACCACCAAGACATCAGCATGTCTCATTTCTTTTCCCCCAAACTTGGCTTTTCCTGAGCCAATAATCTTCAGGCCTTCATCATTTCCAAACTTGACAACTCCTTCTTTGTCATATTTTATGCCTGTAACCAGATCCTTATTACCCGTCATGTGGGATGTGCAACCACTGTCAAGGATCCAAACACCAGAACGATCTGATGCTTTAAGGGCAATTTCAGCAACTACGGCCTTCTCAGTTTTCTTCTTCCTAGTCCATACTTTTTCTTTCATACTCGGCATGGATTGAGGCTTCTGTTCTTTCTCAGAGTATGATGGACCAACTTCATCTTGCAAAACTGCAAATCTGTTCTGAACTTTTAACTCACTTGTCGATTTACTGATCTGCTGCTTGCGATCATTTTGATTCTGCTTTGGCACATTTTTCTGAATGGTCGGAGTGCAGTACCTAGCCATGTGTCCAAATCCTCCGCACCAAAAACAGTGTCCTTCAAAAAATGTTCTGGGAAACCGTTCTCTGTTTGGCTGCCATCTCTGTTCTTGTTCCCTTCGATATCTTTTGGCTATGGAACACACATACTGTGAATGTCCCATCTTTCCACAACAGTAACACCTGATATAAGGTGCATTTCTTCGTGTTACTTCAGCACTACGAGTTTCCCCTTTGGATCTCTGAGTATTCTGATTCTGCTTTGTGCTCAAATCCACTTTCAATCTCGGGACAAGTGCTTGCGGTCTAACTTCAACTGCCGTAGATTTTTGTTTCTGATTAAGCCATGAATCAGCCTTAACATCTGAGTTCAATTGCTGCTTCTTTCCTGCTGAACTACTAGGCTCTTCTTTCTTCTTTTCCGTCTTCGTAACGACCTGATTTCCCAAGAATGTGTTGGGATTCAAAGGTTTTTCCTGGTCTTTAACTTTTCGCCGCAGACCGACAACTTCCTCTTCAAGCTCTTCAATACGCTTGACATGATCTTTCACTTTTCGACTCAAGCAGTCGATCTCCCTTTTCTGCTCTTCAATCTTGAGCTTATGCTCATCAACCTTTTCTGTGTGCTCTGGCCTGGAAGACTTAAGATTTTCAATTTCTTTCTCAAGATCAGACTTCTCTTCTTCTTGTTGTTGCATGTAGAGTTTGGCATCACGTACTATCTTATTGGCTTTCTTTGTTTTTGCTCGCCAAACATCTATCTCTTCAAGAGCTGCTTCTAATTCAGCTTCCATGTCAACTCTCCCTTCAATTTCTTCTTCTTCTTCATCAGTTTCAGTTTCTTTCTTTTCTAGAGCGCTACTAGCAACAGCCACCATCGCATTTTGACCACGATCTCTACAGTTTTCTATCTCTTCAACTTCTTCACCCTCAGACTCAGCTGAACTATCAATTTCTTGGGAAAGAAGATTCTTCTTTTTAAAGAAATTTCTCTTGAACTGCTTCTTCCCTTTCACATAGGCTGAAGATTTTTTCATGGGAATCTCAACTTCATCTTCATCGCTTTCTTCTTGAAACTTTTTGGGGCATCTTGCAGCAAGATGACCAACCTTTCCGCATCGGAAGCATGCTAGTGGAAGTTTCCCTTTAAACTTTCCTTTTCCTCTTTGCAGATTTGAAGAAAGGAACGACATCACCTCATCTGACTCTTCTTCCTCCTTAGAATCTTCAATAGTGAGCCTCTTCATGGCCTTAAATGCCACCTCTTTGGATTTCCCCTTTTCCACAGCATCGTTGTCATCATTTCTCATTTCATATGCAACAAGAGTGCTGTGTAGGTTATCCAATGTTAGCTCTTTCGGATCTTTATCTTCCAACACAGAAACTTTCGGATTGAACCGAGGTGGAAGCTTTCTCAAGATGCGCTTTACGATTTTAATGTCTTCGATAATTTCTCCAAGACCCCGCATGTCTTCTACCACAGCATTTACCCTGTCAAAGAATGCATCAACAGACTCATTCGGGTTCATTTTGAGATCTTCATACTTGTTCCACAACACTTGCAGCTTTGCCTCTCTGACTTTTGTATCCCCTTCATAAATATTCAAAAGTTTTTCCCACATGGCATGTGACGTTTTGCATGACATCACCTTTGTATAAATGGGATTAGAGAGGGCTCCCCCTAAGGCATTTATTGCTTTGGAATCAGCATCCAACTCTTTGTGCTCAGCTTCTGATAATGCACCACTAGTAATATCAGCTGTGATACCATGCATAGCTGCTGAAAACACATCCATTCCCAAAGATCGGAAATAGTGTTGCATTCGATTCTTCCATATCTGAAAATTACATCCGTCGAAGATCGGAATCCCTCTATGATTAGTGACCTCCATTGAGAGAAGACCAACTGTTAACCTTTCCCTCTGATACCACTTGTTAGGTCCACTAGGCTGAATACCCTGAGAGGGGGGGGGGGTGAATCAGGGTATGACTAATTAAAAATTAAAGCCCGTTCTGATCTTGTTTCGCTGTTAAGCAAAACACTCTTCTCTCTCTTTCCTGCTGCACAATATAAACAGAAAGTAAAGCAAGCACAGGACACAACAATTTTTACTTGGTTCACCGCTAAGGGCTACGTCCAAGGAGCATACGCCGACAGGTTGCCGGTCGTACCAAGTCCACTAAACTTCACTAGCTGTGGATAACAATGTTCGGGATAGATCACTTCTATGACCAGGCTCACTGCCTTTACAATGTTTAGGGTCAGCTCACTGCTTTCCCAAGGGTCACTCCCTGTTTCTCTCTCTCTGGCTCACTGCCGGTGGAGAGGATCACCTTCTTCCTCTTCCTAAGCTCACTGCTCTTGAAAGGGATTCACTCACAGTTTATAGACCTGTAGGTCTCTTCATTTTCATAAAGGAATGCATCTTCCTCTGTATGTAGATGCTCTGATGAAGTCCAACTTTCACCCGCAGATGAATCTCACTTTGCACCGGATGTACCGGGAAACCTCAATTTTTACGCGCAACCCTTACGGTGCCTTGCGCGCAATTTCTATGATTTGCGCGAAATTCCTTTTTCGCGCAACCTCCAAATATTACGCGCAGCCTCGAAACTGCCTTGCGCGCAATTCACTAATTTTGCGCGAAATCCACTTTTCGCGCGATCTTCCTTTTACGCGCCAACACCAACTTTCTGCGCAGCCTTTGCTTTTCGCGCAATCTGACTTTACGCGCAAACTTTAAGTTTACGCGCAACACACTTCTAACTTCAATTTCGTGAACCAGAGCTCGGGTATTTTCTATGTCTTGAACTCTATAGAATGGAGTAGGGTCACTTCATATTTATAGGCAAAATCGACCCCGCGCGAAAAACCCTCCTTGAGCGCGTAATCCGCTTTGATCTTCCGCGCACAAACATTTTCCGCGCACTGCTCCATAATTTCGCGCACCTCATGCCTTTGCCATTTTACGAGCTTCGGACCTCGTAACACCTCTTGCGCGAAATACTTCATCCGCTATTTCGCGCGCCACTTCAATTTTCCGTGCACGCCTCCAAAATTTCGCGCGCCTCATGCCTTTACCGATTTTCAAGCTTTCGGCCTTGAAACATCTTTTGCGCGAAATACAATTTCGCGCAACCCGCTGTTTTGCGCGCCACACTTCAAGATTTCGCGCAACCCTCTAGTTTTGCGCGCCACGCTTGATTTTTCCGCACACCTTCTTCATTTCTCTCTCCTCAACCTTCGCCAACAACATATCACTCCATTTTCCATTGGCGATTTTCAGGCCCATAAATTTGGCAAACACTGGAAAACGACGCCACCTTGTACTGCTCTTTTATACCGCCTCCAGATCGTCCTTTCCTTTGTCAAAGTTCATTGTCAACATGGAATGTCAACAAATTCTCGGGAACTCGACAATTCTCCATGGAAACCTTCTTTGTCAACAAACACAATCAACCCAAAAATGCTGCAATGCTACCTTGAGGGATTTTTGCCCAACAAAAAACATCGATCATTGATCATCAAATTAGGGTTTTTCCTTCATCTCTCATTACTGTGTATCATGTGGGGTGGGTACAATAATGTTACTTTGTGGATGGATGAAACTAAACCTTAATGAAGATAATAAATGGTTTTTAATGAATGAAGGGGTGTGTTTTATGATCCTGCTATACTCTTTTACCTTTGTTTATATGTTGTGAATTGTATGGGCTTATGTCCAATGAAAATCGTGGCTATTGGTGGTCCTTTCTTGCGCACTAATGAACCTCTATTTTTTGGATAATTTTGTGATTGAATGGATGTAACATGGAAACTAGTTAATCATATAAACTCGGTTGATTAAATGGATGCACAATGAATAAGAATCCTTGTGTGGTCACCCTAGTTAACTAAACAGAAATACGGAAATAAATTAATGGTGTCTTTAAATCTGAAAACTCCCTTGCTCGGTTCTAATGATGTGTATGGTTGTTCTGGTTGATTCTTGTGAGGTGAAATGGATGGGATGGGATCCTATGTTGTGAAGTTGTTAGTTTGTGGATTTGGGGCTATGTGGGGCCGTATGTTGGGGGTTGGTTTGGTTCTAGTACTTCGAGGGAATCCCTGACCCCTTTTTTTGTTGTGACTTTACAAGAGAACCGAGTATGAATGCTTAATTTACTGCTTGATTGTTTTTTCTTCCCTAGCTTGTGGTTATGCCTATTAGTTGCCTGGTAGTGAAGTATTATTTAAATGGAACCACTTGAATATGATAACAAGAATGGGTTCAATGGAGAATTGTTTTATAGGAATGAGTGTGAATTGGTTTTGGCTGTTGTGCTTTTTTATGAATGTATAGTAACAAGGGTGTTTGTGTATGGGCTGGTTTTGGAACCCCTAGGTTGGGATGAGTGATTGTTTACCTATATGTGTAATTTAGTTCTTATGTTTTTTATTCGTACCCCACCCAAGTTGAGCACTTTGTGCCGAACACCCCCATTTCATGGGGGAGGGTGTTTTTCCCAACACTCCTACGAGTGGATGGCTATTAGCTCCTTTTCTTCTCCCTTTATCAAGTATCCCAAGAATCTTCGGGCATGCTGTGATGGCCTGAGGTCCATTATATCCCAAGATTCTTTGGTCCAGGTACTTTTTGGTGGTTGGACTAGGTGTGTGCGAGAAATTTGTTTCCAAAGTGTCTTCGGGATGAGGCCTAGGTGTCTTCGGGCATGATAGTTGTTTTTAAAGCCTTGGTGTCTTAGGGTGTGGTGGTAGTTGTTATGGACCATGTATTTGTAGGTGTGGTTATGTATGGTTGTTGTGGCCCAGGTGTTTGCGGGCGAGATGTGTGATTGTGGTATCCTAGGTGTGTGCGGGTGGGGTATGGCAGTGGGACTACAGTGAGAATGGCGGGAGAGGTTTGACGCATTGGATGTGTTCAATAACTAGTGGGAAAGTAGTACAGGGTACCTAAACAATGACATGTTATTACTATTACTTTACTTGACTCGTGTTATTTGGGGAGTGTACCTTGGCGAGGTTTGTGTGGATAGTTTCCTTACTGGGTGCTTTGGTTATCTCATTTTCTCACGAGGCATTAGAATGCCTCCCCACTTGTGCATGAGAGCTTTTTATTTTCTCTACTGAGTATACCTGTATACTCACCCTACATATATAAAACTTCTTTGAGGTTTCCAGGAGGACTTCAGGGACCATGTGGGATCATACCAGTTCAGACGTAGGGATAGTTGTTGTTACTATTTTTCTTTTCTTTGGTACTTCCCTTTGGGGTTTTTCTTGTACTTTTAGCACTTATTATTGGAACAAACATATGGGAATATTGTTTTGGCTTTACTTTTACTTCTAGTTTTGGTGTTGTTTGGGATTTACTATCTTATCACTCAATCTTACTAAATAAAAAAGGGTAATGCCTTCCATATCCCGTGTGATTCTATACATTTGGTGCTAGTCTTCACTCCGGGGCCTATTGAAGGTAGGTATCAGGGGTCATTATCTCTCCTTGAACTTGAGGAAGGAAGGGTCTGGAAATCTGCTGTCCCTTCCCTCATCTTAGTGAAGGTGGGTCAGGACAAATCGACCCCCTATTCTATACAAGTGCAAGGAGGATGAATATTATTTAGCACCATCATCTCAAGCATGGATATTACTGCCCTATGAGCATGCATATCTTGCTCATATGATTGATTCTATGGAAGCAACCATCCTTGAAGACATGCCTATAATGAGGTAATTCCATGAAGTGTTTCCCAAGGAATTGCCTGGTCTTCCTATTAGAAGAGATATTGAATTCTCAATTGATCTTATACATGGGGAGTTACCAATATCCAAGAATCTGTATAGAATGGCTATTGTAGAGCTTGATGAGCTAAAGAAACAAATATAAGAGAATATGGATAAAGGGTTTATACGCCCAAGTGCTTCACCATGGGGTGCACCAGTCCTCTTCGTCAATAAGAAGTATGGGTCAATGCGCCTTTGCATTGATTATCGTGAGCTCAAAAAAATCATGATAAAGAACAAGTATCTTTTGCCATGAATTGATGACTTGTTTGATCAGCTATGTGGAGAACAATACTTATCCATGGTGGATCTACGGTCAGGATATTATCAAGTAAGGGTGAAGAAGAAGGATATCCCCAAGACTGCTTTTCGTACAAGAAATGGGCACTATGAATTCATAGTAATGCCTTTCGGACTCACTAATTCTCCAAAAATCATCATGGACTTGATGAATAGAGTCTTTAGAGATTACCTCGACAAATTTGTGGTAGTCTTTATAGATGATATTCTAATATACTATAAAACTAAGAAGGAGCATGAGGAGAATATAAGAACTATAGTAGAGACCTTGTGAAAGGATAATCTCTATTCAAAGTACAACAAGTGTGACTTTTGGTTGAATGAGGTCTCATTATTGGGTCATATCATCACAAGCAATGAGATATCTGTGGATCCATCCAAGATAGCTACAATTAAGGGATGGTCGTGGCCAACATCGGTAACGAATATCCGTATCTTCCTGGGGTTATCTGGATATTATCGTCAATTTATGAGAAATTTTTCATGATTGTAAAACCCTCTTACCAAGCTAACTCATAAGGGAGTAAAGTTTTCTTGGAGTGATGAATGCGAAGATAGATTCAATGATTTGAAAAGGAGGCTTATCACTGCGCCCGTGTTCACACTACCCATAAGTGGAGAACTTTTTGTGGTATTCAGTGATTCTTCCAAGAAGGGACTAAGCTGTTTGTTGATGAAAAATGACAAAGTCATTTCCTATGCTTTAAGAAAATTGAAATTTCATGAGAAAAACTATCCAACACATGATCTGGAGTTGGCTGTAGTAATCTTCACTTCTAAAATTTGGTGTCATTATGTCTTTGGGGAGAATTTTGAAATATATATGAATCAAAAAATACTCAAGTATATATTCACACAGAAATAGTTGAATATACGCCAACGAAGATGGATAGATCTGAACAAAGACTATGACTTCTCAATCCATTACCACCCTGGGAAAGTGAACAAGGTGGAAAATTATCTAAGTAGAAAGGACCCTGTGATTCTATCATTGATGATAATTGAAAATGATAAAATCTTCTTAGATTTGATGAATACGTACATGAGAATCATAAATAAGGGAACACCATCAATCCTTTCACAAATTATTTCTCATCCATCTCTTTTGGAAATATTAAAGGATGCTCAAAAGAGGGATGTGAGAATTCAAAAGAAAGTGAAAACTATTGGAAAAGGTAAATCCTAAGAGTTCAATGTTAATAAAGAAGGAATTATGAGATTTGGGTCAAGACTATGTGTTCCATAAAATCTATAGTTTAAGAAAGAACTTTTGGATGATGCACATAGTTTGAATTTCTCTATTCACCCAAGAAACACAAAGATGCATCGAGATATTTGAGAGCTTCATTGGTGGGATAACATGAATAAGGAGATTGATGATTATACATCAATGTTCCTGGTATGTCAGTAAGTGAAGGCTAAGAGGAATAAGTCTAAAGGGATGATGGAATCATTACCCATACCAACATGGAAATGGGAAACGATCACTATGGACTTTGTCACCGAACATCCAAGGACATCCAAAAAAACAATAATATCTGAGTTGTTGTGGATCGTCTTACAAAGACTACACACTTCATTAAAATTTGGGAGGATTTCTCATTTGATCAACTGGTATGGATATACATCAGAGATGTGGTAAGGCTGCATGGAGTACCAATATCAATTGTATCCGATTAAGATACAAAATTCACCTCCAAGTCCTAGAGGAGTCTTCAACATGATCTGAATACTGAGCTAAACTTCAGTGAGACTTATCATCCTTACACTGATGGCCAATCTGATCAGACTATCCAAAAACTTGAGGACATGTTGAGAGCATGCTCAATGGACTTAAAAGGAGGACAAGATCAACATATTCCTCTAGTTGAGTTCTCTTACAACAATAGTTTACACTCAAGCATCCAAATAGATCCTTATGAAGCCATTTATGGTAAGAGGTGCATAAAACCATAATGTTGGGATGAAGTTGGGGAGTAAAAAAATTCCTAGGTCTAGAAATGGTCGAAGAAATGGTGGAGAAGGTTAAGACCATCTAGTATCACATTAAAGATGCTCAGAGTCGAAAAAAAAGCTATGTTGATAGTCATAGATGATACCTAGAGTTTGATGTCAGATACATGATATTCATCCACATATCACCATGAAAGAGAGTTATAAGATTTGGGAATAAGTGAAAGCTTAGTCCAAGGTACATCATCCCTCTTGAGATCCTTGATCGCATTGGAGCAGTTGCCTATCGACTAGAACTCCCACCGAACCTATCTCAAGTACATGATGTATTCTATGTATCACTCTTGAGAAAGTACATAGCTAAACCATCACATTTACTCAATCCAAACGTGGTACCATTGGATAATGACCTATACTATGAATAGAAGTCAGTGAATATCTTAGATCATAGGGAAACATTTCTATGAAGTAAGAAAATTCCCCTCGTCAAGGTGTTGTAGTGAAACCACAAGTTTGAAGAAGTAATGTGGGAAACAAAGGAAGTGATGAATCATAGTTACCCTCATTTTCTTTATTGTAGGAAAAGGAAATTTCGAGGGTGAAATTTCTTAAGGGGGAAATACTGTAACAACCCAAACTTTTATCAATGAAAATTCTTCTTAATATGATTAAATGTATTATTATATAAAAATGGTTATATAAAACATATTTCCTTATTTCGATTTATGTTTTTGGATTTTAAAATACCCTTAAGAATTTTTACCATTTATAATATAGCCATTGAACAGTGATCATATGATTAGTATAAATATAGGGATTTCACAAATCCAATCTACCCAGACAAAGGAAGCGATGATCTCATCTAGTATAATTGCTCCATATGAAGCCCATTTGTCAGAGCTTGGAAAGGAGGTGGAATTACTAGGCTTCCCTCTTGACCAATCCAAATCCGAGCTTCAACACGTTATGCTTGAATGGAATCTCCTACAGGAGAAGTAGAAGTTTATAAATATTACCACCCAAATGATGTTATCCGAGCCACCCCAAGAGTCTGTCACCATCGCACACCTTACCCTTAGGTCATATGCGGGTGTTTTAATGGGTTATGAAACAAGACCCTAGTACTATGATTATGTACATTATTTTTGTATATAATAAATAATATACAATTGTATTATTATTGTTAATTTGTAAATATTTTTTAAATCACAAATAGTATTTTTTTAGTTAATATTCAATTAAGAAATATATTTTGATGAATTAATGATTTTTTTGAATTAAATAATATTTTAATAAAATATTATTACTAAATTAATTTTTATTAAATATAAACGATCATATAATTTTTATGAATACAATTGTAAATTTTACTAAGGTTTGAAAGCTGTTTTTGTCAAAACCCATGAATTTTCAATAAATGTTGGTTTTTATATTAAGAGTAAAAATTCACATATCTAGAAAATTATTTAGATAAAATGAATATTATTTTTGGAATCATGATTTTGAAATTATCCAATGGTGAATTTTTTATAATTTTCTGAGAGAGTCGAATTTTTGGGTAAAAATTAAACACCATTTAAATATATAATGTGTTTTATGACATCATAATGACCCAATAGTGGTGTAATAAAATAATATAAATTTGATTTTATGAAAATATATGTTTTAACCTTAAAATAATGTGATTTTACATTTGTTTTATTAATTTTATTGTGCCTTAGTGGACCCTCCAATACTTAAAAAACATTTTAATTTTTAAAATGATTTCCTTGAGAGTGTGACTCAGCTCCACATAATCAAGCCTAATATTTTAATAATTTAGGCCATTGGAATTATAAAATAATTTTTTCCAATACCCTTTTAGAATAACCATGGTAAAAAACCATGGGTTGGTTTTTGGTTTTGATCAGTTTAATATGTGGTGTCCAAAACCTAAATAATAAAGAATTCCATCTATTTTCCTATATAAACCCACCCAAGTTCCCAGTTCTCTTAACTCCAAACCTTTGGAGATCGACCAAACCCTAAAATCATATCTCTAAAATCCTCCCAAGGCACCCAAAGCTCCCAAGAAGATTTTCTCAAGCCCCTCCAAAGTCTTTGGGATCACACTTCCAAGTAAGGGATTTCTTCCTTTCTAATTTTGGTCCAAATTTATTTATATTGTTATACCATTTTATTATCAATTAAAAATGTTGGAGTATAATTTATAACCTCCCCCATACTTAACTCTTTATTTTTGAATGATTATATACCCATTTATCTCTCATTAATTCCTCCCATGTACACCAGTTATCATGCCGAAATTCCATAAGGGATTTCTCTCTCCTCATTTACATTCAAGAAATTCTTTTATTTTTTGGATATAAATTCCATTACATATGTTGGGAAATGTATATATATGACTTCATTACTGTACATTTAATGTAAATATGATGAGTCACACCTTCCACTCTCATCAACCATTTTTATAAATTCTTATGTCACGCCGTTATGCTGTTGAAATTACACCGCAATTTTCTAAGCCAAAGTCATTGTGTAGTGAATGCCATGACCCTTTTTCTCCATAAATGGTGTTCAACTTTATGCACATTTAATTATTTATTATATAGTTTTATTTATGAATTCCACATTATTTTATTGTATAATAAATGATGATGTTTAATGAATCCATATTATATGATCCATGTGGCACACTTATAAATGAAAAGAAATGATTAAGAAGGGTGTGCCTTGATAACACTATAATGCATTGGGTAAAGATTAGTATCATGATAATTCAAGTGAAATGTGGGTTTATTCATGATAATTCAAGTTAAATGAGGGTTTACTCATGCTTCATGTTCAATGAGTATTGGATCATGCTAATATCATGTTAAATGTTGATGCCACATTTCTAAGTTATGATAATCATGCTATATCATTCCTTTATTTTCATGTTTCTCTCATGCTCCATTGATATACCTATTGCCTAAATTGTTCTATATTCTTCATGTTTTTCCTTGTTTACTCCCTTATTGGTCTTTATAGCTCACCCTTTTCTTATTCATTTCCTCAGGTTATCCCATACAGTGCTAGGTACGAAGGAATATTGTGGTCATGTAAAAGATGTTTTCAATAAATATGTTGGGTTTTATATTCTAAGTTGTTATAAAATGTTCCTAATTTTCTAAGACACTATACCTCTTGATTATCAGAGTTTTCTTAAGTAAATTTTATATAATAAATCATGTTTAATTATGTAATAAATCATGTTTATTTATGTAATAAAGAGAAAGGTTGTTTTATATATATCCCACCTACTATCTCTCCACCTAAATCACTTAAATTTCATGCAATTAGATTCTTATCCATTTCCTAACATTATTTTCCAAAGATTTTCCAGTATTTTTCACCTATAAAAGGACCTCACATACTTCCAATTAAATCCACACTTATATCTATACATTACCATGAAGATATTTCAATTTTACTTAATCTAGAGTCCCTATAAAAATATATAATTCCTTATCCACAACAAAGTTCCTCAAGCCCTTTATTTTTAAAGCATACTTCAAGAGAAGATCTTACTTACCCTTTAACTTTCATTATTTGTCCTACCAATACAACCTCGTCCAAAACCATTATAACTATATGTATATAATGACATCAATATTAATAATATACTAAAATTTTATTATATTTATGGTATAACTATTACCTATTCCTATCCCATTCAATTGAAAAAAAATTAAAATGTTGCTCATGTGCGTGTGCAGACTACCACCTCCATGAACGACACATTTCATTTTTAATCACAAAATTTAAAGGATGGACCTATAAATGTTGTTGGTTAATATATATGTTATTTATTTAATGATTTAAACTCTTTATTATATATTATACATTCTATAATTAATATAAGAAATAAGTTATCATTGTAACATTAACCATATTAAACAAGCATACTAATAGAAAAATATTTTTATTGATACTATGTAATATTTTCATATCCATTAATTTTTTTATTATTACTTAAAATTTTAATAAAGACAAAATAATATAATTATCTTTTTGGTATAATGATATTACAACTAAACGACCTCATACCCATCCATTAATCATGGCAGGTTCATGTTTTGGTCGGTTTAACCACCTAATTGAACAATATTATGAATTTATATCATGGATGATGATGAGAAATTATTTAATAGTATAATATTATATAAATATATAATTTTTTGGGTTCTCGTATGGTTATGTTAACATTTAACTCATTAATTAAGAAAACACCTTTCGTTTATTAAGAATCATCGAAACATGATCATCACCAATTTCATCTACATGGTTTGTAACCAAACCTACCATGAAGTGAAATTATAATTTTATAAATATTATGTAAGATATATTACAGTATCTCATATTATATAATACTTATGGAACTTGTACATATAATATATACCAACTTTACTTTTATGAAACTAGTTCAAAGTGATAATAATTACTTACACTTAGTATTGAAAATTATTAAAAACATTATGATATATATATATATATATAATGATTATAAATTAGGGGTATAAATTTTTATAGTTATGAATAAGGTTCTCAGGTATATATTTAATGAACTTAATTTAACTATTTAGTATATTTGGTGCAAGTGAAGAATAGATCAGGACCAATGTAAGGGGTTTCATCTCAAATTACTCTCTTAGAGACATATTTGGTATTATGAATTTAATTTCATTTATACAGTGTATATAATTCCTATTTTATATATCATATCATGGATTATCTTTTAATAATTGTATTTTAAGTTCAATTACAAGCCATATCTTTCAACTGGTTTTGATTAAAGTGTTACTCCTGCCACATGGGTTTTATTAGTCTCAATTTCGATTCTTTGAGACATGTTACATGTTATGAAACTTGTTTACTTTATATGGAGTTCTATTGATTTACTATCCCATGGATATTCTATAATTTATTTCCTTGTAATTAATAGGATAAGCTAAGACAAATCAAGTTCTTTTCTTCAAATTTATTTCAACTTAAGTGTTACCCCCTATGTAAGAGTTTTTGGTAACTCAATTTTTATCCATTGAGTTGTGATTGATCACTTGAAATTATTTCATATATATTGGGTAAATTATACCCTTTTATTTCATTATGTGGTATTATCTCATTTTCTACATTTTTACTTCATGAGCCCCTTTCCAAATTTTACATGCTTTATAGAGTATGTTGCTCATAAAGGATATTTATAACTCAAATATCCTTTCTTTGAGTTATAATGTTTCATATTGAAATTTTATTTTCCATTATTAGGTTCTCCCACCAAAATATTTAAATGGTAATTTAAAAAATTCTTTTTCAAAATGATTTTTAATACAAATGAATTTTTTGTTACTCTTCTCACAATGTGAGTATTAAACAAAGGTATTTTGTAAATAATAAAAAAGGGTTTTCCTTTCACTTTCACATGTTTTTTATTCCCCTCCTAATTTATCAAAGATAAAATTATTTCTTTTCAATGATCTATTATTAGTGATTATTTTTAACATTAAAGGTTTTTAAAGGCTTTCAAATAATCTTCTCAAAAGTTACCTTTAAAATCAACCTGAAGTTTTTTATTTTAAGTTAATGATAAAAATGTTTTATAAAATCCATTTTAAGGTTTTATTCCATTTACCATATCATTTTAAAAAGGATTTAAACTAATAGGTTTTACATTTCATGATATATATATGTTATCATTTGGGGTATTGAACTCGTGGTATCAAATTTTATTATTATTGTTATGTGACTTGAAGGTTTACTTTTTGTGGGTGTTTTTCATTTATGGTAACACCCTTAAATGTGTCCTTATTAAAATTTACTTATATTATATTGAAACCATCCAATGTATTTATATGGATGGATTATGATCATGTTATTTTAGTGTTTACTTATTATTATACTCATTGATATATATGGTATGAACATCACATTTTCTATAATTTATATTAGATGATGTTTACCTTGAAAGTATGTTATTCTATTAACATGGGGAAATGTATTGGAAATACATATGTTTTATTTCAAAAGAGATAATTATTGGTCAGTTGACTGTGCATTTTTTAACCATCCACCTTATTCCTATATATGTGTTATTATTATTTTACACATTTTATTTAACATGGGGAAAAGTACTAGTATTCTCGATGATTATTTACTACTAATTAATATTGATTATGTATTTAATTTATATATTTATCATTATATGGATAACCAAGTTTTATACAGTAATATATTACTCAAATAATTGTATGAAAGTTATTGATGAATTTTATAGTGAATGCATTAGAAATTATCAGGTGACAGGTGGGACCCAAAATTATACATCCCCTCGATACATTGAAAAGTCTCATGAGACAAAATAGTTATTGGTATTTGGTGTATTACTGCTCAATTTAGAAATATTTCATGACTTCGGTCTCAGTGAAAAGTAAATATATTGGAAAAGGGACTTGATAGTATGTTTTTGATGCCCAAAATTATGTATTCCATCATTATGAGATCATTATTATTGATATAATTTTTTTTATTTTTTGTAATGGATATATAATGCTCATATTCATGTTGATTATGGATTAATGTTGTTAATTTATTCCGAAAATAATATTTATGCCATGGTTATGCCATGATTTCTTCAGTTGTATGTTTTCCCTTACCGAGCATTTGAGCTCACCCCTTATTATGTTTCTATTTCCATAAGTTCTGAAGAAAATTAGTACAAGTGACATGATTAGAAGGATAACATGTGTGATATAATTTGTGGGAGAGTTTGGAGACTCGTTATGGATTAATTATTTTTTTATATAATGGGAAATTTTTCTATTTGATACAAAGTACATGGGATTTATTAGTGTATGTTTTTTTCTTAATTCTCTAAATCTATAAACCTAAAAATATGCTTACGATGTAAGTGATTCATTAATAATTATTTATTTTTAATTAAGGATGTTATTATCTAAGATTTTATAGATGGTATCAAATAATTTATGAAAATGATGTGTTTATGGCACCTGATCTATGAGTGTGGTTCCTGTGTTTCACAACACATGTTTTTACCGATTTAATATCCATTTTGATCCCAAATATTGAGTTTAATTATTCTCATTTTAAATTCACATATTTAATGAAATAGTTATCATATAATGCTCATATCATTTTTTATCCCTAAAATCATTCTAGAATCCTAGATAACTAAGAATCATGATTATTTTAGCTTTAATGAACAACTCTTTCACCTTCACACATATTTTTTATTAAAATAAATAACTTTAGAATCTCTATTTCTAGACTTGAGAAAGTATTTCAAAATTTCTCATTCTTTGATATTACTATTCTAACTTGAAGACAAGATTATCATAAATATAAATCGTGAATCACCTACCCTTTTAGGTGTTTGGGATTTCTAGAACACTAATGAATGGATTTGACATCATAAAAATTGTTTCCTTACTCATAAAATTTATTTTCGACTCATTGTTTTTTAGTATGTTGAAATATTTAATTTTTTCTATGTACCAATGCTTATACTGATTTGGGTTCATTATTTATTAGAGAAAAAATTATCCTTATGTAGAGAAAATGAAATTTAAATAGCTTTGGAATCATGTTTACCTAAATCCAATTATGTATACAAAGATTATGAATTACATTTATGAAGGGAAGAATCATTTTTAGGTAGCTCAATTGATCCTTATAAAGCTCACTATATGATGTTTACACACATCAGAGTTCATCCTAATGAACTATGCAATCATGTTTATATATAATAATGATCCCTATATAGACATCATGACTTTATAGACTGAATATTATGTGTTCATAGTATAGGGTACATCATGCCTTTGTGAAATTTCAGATCCAACTAAAATTTTTATACATCTTCATATAAAGCTCAGAGCCACTAAAAATATTTGGAAGACATTATCAAGAACTTATAAACACCTAAGAATAGATTTAAATTATTTTAGGAATTATTATAATTATTCCAAACCCTTTGTAACTTACTTACAAGTCACTTTAAAAAATATATACACAAGATAGAATATTCCATGTAATTTTATCCATTCTTCAATTTCAACATCAAACCAGTCTTTAAAAACCACTGGCTAAGTATATTTAGACACTAAATATGGAATCAAATTTATGTGACCCATCTTGGATAGTATTAAATTATTTGAGAAATACCCCCAGCTACTAGATTATTCTAAACACTCACCAAAATAGTGTAGATGAAACTTCCCACTTTAGTACTTGTCTTGAATTAAGGACCATATATTTGATCATATAATGTTACAGATTCCCACTTGAATCTATCCAAACACCAATTCAAGTGGTGCACTTCCTTTTCCAGATATTATTGAAGAATCTTCCTTTGGGTGGATTCTCAATCCATCACTCAACTTAAACACACATTTACATTCCACCAGAAAATTCATTAACAAAAAATACAATACAAAATATAATGAAAACTTCAATACCCCATTTATATTTTTTTTTCAATACCAAATTCATTTCCAAATTAAATGTATTACCCCCATTGATAATAAATTAAAAGGTCAATGTTGGGTATTCTCCCCCTTATCGAGGTATCATGAATATAAGGTTTGGTCATATTAGAGAAAAATATTACCCCATACTCTTATAATTTTAATAAAAACATATTCTCACCTTTTGTGTACTCCTCCTTTCTTGAGATATTCAGGAACTTTATTTTGATAGAAGGGTGGTTTCATGTTCTTCTTAGTAATTTTCATTAACTAACAAACTCTAATTATAATTGGGACGACCGAGTGTTGAAAACAATATCTATTAATTTATATAAAAAATCTGATCATAAATATTCAAAATGTGATACCAATTCTAAAATACACTTATTTAGGGGATAATAAAACAATTTTTTTTAGAATTTTCATAAACCATTAGTTCACTTAAAACAAACACATCAAAACTTTCAAGTTAAATTATTTTTCTTCCTCCATTTTTTTAGATATTTACTCCCCATGATAATCTTATTCTATATAAACTAAAATAGTGTAGGAAAGTAAGAATCATACCTCAAATTTAGATTTAAAGGGGCTTTATAGAATTATATATTTATATAAAATCATAAATCTATGGAACCTTATCCTATTTTTAAGTTTCACCTCTAATTCCCTCTTCCATGATGCATAACCAACAAAATATGGGAATAAGGTGAACCTAAAACCAGCTTATTAATATGATCAATATGTTTGAGACTTGTATCTCAACCCATAGAGTTTTTTATTTGAGGCTCTTATGTGTTTGGAGTTCTTCATTCTTTCTCCACTTTTATATTTTCAAAATTTTTCACCTTTAAACAAAAAAAATTCTTTTCACTTTTTTTTTTCTATTTAGATTGAATAGACTTATTCAATTGAAAATGTTGATAAATTTCATTTATTTCATCTTTCTATAACCTCTTATCCTCCAAAAACCAATCTAGTTATATGATTAATCAATATTTTTTCACATGAAAATATTTATCTTTCTATGTGGATTCCTTCTTCACAGCAACAATTTTAGAGCTTGAATAAATTGGTGGTTTTGTTTTAGCTTTCAATGGTTTTTCTTATCCAAGTATCTATGTCATTCATCTATAAAACTATGACCAAACTTATTGCACATTCCATACTCCTCTAAAACAAACTTAGAGTTTTCTTTCTCTGACAACCTCTTATGAAATTCATATTCTTCATTTGGAGTGTCAATAACCAATATAGTTCTTCCATATATTTAATGAATTAACTCTTTTATTTTAGATTTTATAGTCCCCCAATAAAATTTATGTTTATGTACACTTTTTAATGGTTTATAATGTGGTATTTCCTACTATAGTAGAATAATATCTTTACCAAATGTAGTCACATAAAATAATTTATGAGAATCATAGATGAAATGTAATAAAAGTTCATGAGATTTATTTTATTAGGTTTGGTTAGTTATTCATGAAAGTTATTGCATAAGATAATTTTTAATTATGAAGGACAAAATTAGTCATCTTATAAATTTATAAAACAGAATAGTCCCTTAAAGGAAATACCAAGTCATTATATTCATTCCATTACTTGAGTTAGAATATAACTATTGGTCAAAGTACCTGTCTATCCTTTATCAGGGTATTTTCACTTATTTGGGAGTTTTAATAAAGGTTTTGGGTTAACCTAACCGTATTACATCAAGATAAGTTTCCATTGAATTCTTAGTTTAATTTGGAATCAAGTGTTGAGAAAATTTGAGTAAAGTATTTTTGGATTAGATAGTCCACTCAACATAAAAAGGAACTACAAGTTAATGTAGTTTGAAAGAGTAAATCCTAACTAAATACATTTAAGTAAATTTATAAACCCCCATCTAGATTATAAGAAGGGAAATACATATCCTTTCCACTATAACATCTAAGTGAATGGATATTTTGAATCTAATTATAAGGGTTTTTGGTATTTGATAAAATATTGGGAGACATAAAAATTTATTAATAAATAGTGGAATAATTGGTAATCAATATAAATTACCAATTTTATAATTTTATTTCTTATTGAAAATGGGAATTAATACTAAAAACTCACTATTGTTATAAAATATTTTGGACAAAGGCAATGTCTTTGTTTGTATAAATTTGTAGGAGTGATACAAATTCCAGCACAAATCACTCCAATTAGAATGATACAAAGTATATATTAATGAAAAATTATTTAAATTTGAGTCAAACAATACTTCCATAATACTTTTATGAATAGAACAATCAACCCCTCCATATCGGGTGTCGAACAATGTGATGGTGGAGTATAGAAGGGAAAAGGATCTGAACCCAAGATTGGGTGATTCTGATCCTAAATTTGATGATCCAAGAGGAAAATCAATTCATGGATCATTGGATGATGATTTCTTTGGTCATACGGACCTTTTTAGTCTATGTGTAAAGAATCCTTCAGGTGATCGTCGGGGTGATGGAATCAAGAAAAGATTCATTGATGCTATTAAAAGTATAGGTAATTAATCCTTACTTTATTGTGAATCAGCATCCACTGGAAGAGTTATTCAAAAGGGGTGGATTGTGCATGTCTCAACGAATCAAAGTGCTGTTGAGGAAAGAATAAATTTGTGTAGGTTTTTAATTATCGCTTGGGTCGTAATTCCAAAGGGGGTGAAGCCATGTAAGTTTCACAAGATCACTGCTAGGATTGATGAGATCTAGGGAGTTATTGAGTGGAAGATGAAATCGACAAGTCATGGGTTTTTCCACATTATTTTTCTCTCAAACGAGATCAAGCATTGTGCCTGGAGTTTTGGTTTGGTCCCTCTTAAACCAGGCTTCCTACAGATTCATGAATGGGACTGGAATTTCAATCCCAATTATATCAAGAAAACTTATGCACAAATATGGATAAGGGTATGTAATTTGGATTGGCTATATTGGCACCCTCAAATTCTCTAGGATATTGCCTCATCAGTTTGGAATCCCATTAAGCTTGATAGGTAGAATGAAAACCCCACATTTAGTCACTATGATATAATTATTGGAGAGTCGATATGTATTCCACTTTAGTGGAGGAAGTGGTGTTAACCATGAGAGATGACACCCAAACCCTTGTATTTATCTATGAAAGAAAGAAAAAATTCTTCCTAAATTTTCACTTCTTTGGGAACATTGCCTCGGATTGCAACAAGAATAAACTGTGAAACTTCTGCAAGGTTCGAGGGCATGATGAAGAGAATTGCAGAAGAAGTTGGGGAAATAATGTATCCCCAAAAACTAATCCTAGGCCTTCTCACCCTAAGGAATATCCTCTTGTGACTCCCACTAATAAGGTAGGGTGTAATGGTGGGATCTATCTGATTGTTGAAGAGGCTGCTCAATCTGTTAAGGAGGCTGCTGTAAATTGTGATGCTCACATTGAAAAGTCTATCATACTGCCCCCTGCCATGGAGGTCAGTGAGGGGAAGAATGCTCAGGATATAGATCTTGGTCATCTATATGATTTGGTAGTAGATACTTATTTGGATCCTATTGATCCTAATGAACTCCCCGTGTAAGATATGTATTCAAGTATTATTCAATACTTGGTCACAAGCTCCGCTGATGTTGCAGTCTCTGTGTAAGACCTAGCTATAGATCCTTCAGGATCTATTCTAGATTCTGATCAAAGTCCCCATGAAGATCCTACTGTAGGTCATGGAGGACAACCTATTGTAAACCCTAGTCATGGTGCAGATACATGTATGACCCCTGCTCATCCAAGTTAGTTCTGGTAAGTTCATACAGCTAAGGTTACAAAAAGGGCACTACCTGCCAGTCTACTGTCTGTTCCAATTGACTCTGAAAATAGGTTTTCTTTTCTCAATATTGAGGATTATACTGGAGAGGATGATGAACTTTCATCAGCTTATCATGTGCTAGGTACTTCCATTCGCACTGATAATGTATATTCTGATCAGATTGTGGCACAAAAAAATGATGGTCCTAGTAATAGGCTCAGATAAAAAAATGAAAAATCCTCTTTTGGAATTGTCAAGGGATTGGGAACCCTCCCATGTTTAGGTTCCTTTGAAATTTTATTATGACCAACATTCCCTTATTGGTTGGTATTGATGAACCAAGGATGAAGTTTGAAAATTAAAGGTCTCTCAAATGGGATTCTTTGGGTTACTCATTTGTTGCAAATAATCAATTCGATACGAACTCTGAATCTTTGTGGGTGATCAAGCATGATAGTGTGTTAATTAGTTCTATTTTGTCTGATTTTCAATCTGTTACTATTACATGCTATTCTGGTACTACCTCACTTTCCATGACGTTTGTGAATTCTTTTAATATCTACATAAGAATATGATCACTGTGGAGAAACTTAGTTGATATTTCTGAGAATATGTCAAATAGATGGGTTTTACTTGGTGACTTCAATACTATCCTAAGCCATGAAGAAATAACTAGTGATAAATTTTTTCATGCCTCAGTTTCTGACCTTTCATCTTGTATTGATAAGTGTGGTCTTACTGAGGTACCTATTTATGAAGCTAAATTTACGTGGAGTCAATACACTATTAATGGGTGGTAGACAAGTAAATTAGACAGATGCTTTATGCAAGTGGATGATAGGAATACAACAATTTATGTTTCTAGAATAACTCTTCCGAGATTAAATTATTACCACAATCCCATTCTTATTGATGTTTTTTTTCGAACATTGAGGTCAGTCACTACTACAAAAATGGGCATGGGAAGCACTACCCCTTTATCAGCGCTTTTTTTAGTAGCATTGATAAAGGAGAGATTTATCAGAGCTTTTTCCTACCGGTGATAAATTTTATGTTTCAAAAAAATCATGAAAAATAAATAATTTTTATATAAGTATATTTATATTGATATAAATATAATATATATATTTTAAATATGTTTTAGATACATATAAATAGACTATTTAATTTAATATATAATAAATTTAGTGAAAATGGATTTAAAATATTTTAAAAAATATTATTAATTAATAATTTTCTAATTATTATCGATTAAAAATCATTTAATAACAATTTTAAGACACAAAAAATCAAAACAATTAATAAAAGATCTAAAATAAGTTGAAAATGTAACTCAAGCTTCAAATGACCATAACTTTTGATCCGGGTGTCCATTTGAGCTCTACAACACATCCAATTAAAGCCTGCAACAAGGTCTACGCGCTAGTAACCCAAGATAAGCTTCCGTCACATCTTTTGAGGCAAAAAAGCCTAAAAGTCCTCTAAAACTGAGTTATTTACAGTCAAATTGGTATAACTTCTGATCCGGATGTCCGTTATCCCTCTCCCACATATCATATCGAAGATTGTTTCATTTTCTTTGATTTGACTAGTTGTGGAGTTGAAACAGGCTTCTGGATTATAAGTTATGATCGTTTTAACGTTCTATGGCTTTTCAAATACACATATATATGTATTTATTCGTAAATATATATGTGTATGTGTGTGTGTGTGTTATATATATGTATGTGTGTATTTATTTATTTAATTATAAACACACATAAAAAACAAATTTTAAAAATGTATTTAAAACTAATCTTATAAGTATATATTAATATACAAATAAATATACGGATAAAAAATTATAACTAAAAATATATATATAAATAAATAAATATAAATATATATTAATATATGAATGAATATATATATACTAATATATGAATAAATATATTTATATTAATATGAATCTATATTAATATACGAATAAATATAACTATATATATATATATATATAAATAAATAGATATATCATTAAATAAAGAAAAAAATGAAATAGCTTAGTGGTAAAGGTGGAGCTGCGAAAAGAAGAGGTTGCAGTTTCAATTTCGGGTGGAAGCAAAGGGGTGCGCACGTGTGAGGATGCGCGGGAAGGGTAGCGCACCAGAGACCTCTTAGCACTGATAGGGTGGGTCAAGTGCTGTTAAAATCTCTCCCCACATTATTTAATTTTTTTTATTTTTTTTACTTTTATCAGCGCTTTTTAAAAGCGCTGATAAAAGGGACCCCCTATATTAGCGCTGAGATTTACAAGGCTTTTTTAGCATTGTTAAAGCCCATTTTGAGCGCTGATATAGGCTGTTTTTGTAGTAGTGAGTATCTCTTCCCTTCAAGTTCAATAATTCTTGGCTGGTTATTTCGAGCTGCAGAGAAATTGTCCTGGATGCCTGGGAAAATGAAAACTTGGGTAGCCCTTCTCACATTCTTTGCTGTAAATTAAATTTAGTCAAGTAAAGGCTGAAGAAATAGAGAAAAGACTCCTTTGAATCCATTGATAATGACATTAGGGTGGATGAAACTATTCTATAAAATTGTCAACAAACTAACATGCCTTAGGAATTGACAACTCAGGATGAGATTCTGGCTAAAACAAATCTGGACAGGCTTTTGGACCTGAAAGAAAAATTGGCATAGAATCAGTTTAATATTATATGGTTGAAGGATGGATACAGAAACTCAAAGCTATTTCGTTGCATGAATAGGGAGAAAAAGGCCAAGAGAAGTCTTCAAGCCTTTAATATTGAGGGTAATATCTTCTCCTCTGAGAATGATATTGATAATGCTACCATAAATTACTTTGAGAAGATTTACTCAGATCATGGTGTGGATAACTCTGAGAAAATTATTCAATGTTTTTATCCTTCCATTGAGGATGATCAAAATAAGAATCTTGTTGATATCCCCAAGGAAAAAGAGATACATGATTCCCTCTTCTCTTTGAATATTGACAGTGTGGCAAGCCCCAATGGATTTATGAATAAATTCTTCATGTTTTATTGAGATATTGTCCATCTTGAGGTAACAAATGCTGTGAATGAATTTTTTAGATCATCTTATATGCCCTTTGTAATGAATTCTAACTTCATTTATTTAATTCCCAAGAAATAGAATTCCCTTGGAATTAAGGATTTCAGACCTGTTTCTATTGGTAATACTATACCAAAAGTGATTAGAAAGATCATAACCCATCAGTGGAGTGGTATTGCAAAGGGACTTATCTCTAGTAATCAATATGGATTTGTTTCGGGTTGGAATATTCAGAACTGTCTCTTTACTGCTTCTGAGTGTGTCAATTCCATGAGAAGAAAGGTAAAGGATGGTAACATGGCATTGAAGATTGATATCTCTAAATATTTTGACACTATTAGATGGAGATTTCTTTTCACCATTCTAAAAATGCACGGGTTCTCAAAGAAGTTCATTGAACTTATTAGCTCCATCCTCACAAGTTCCAGACTCTCCATTCTTGTCAATGAATCTCTTAGGGGAATATTTCAATGATTAAGAGGGGTCAGGAAAGGCGACCCTCTCTCTGGTATGCTTTTTCATATTGTAGAATATTACTTAATCTGGCGCCTTACTGATCTTTCTAATTTTAGATGGTACCAGAGGATGAAAATAGGGCGTGAACTGTGTGCCCCCCACACACCTTTTTTTATGATGATATAATTATGATCTTCGGGAGAGAGGATAAAGGAACCATCTCTTGTATTAAGGTAATTTTTCACACTACGAGGAGGTTGGAATTATGTTCATTAATTGGGGGAAATAATCTGTTATGTTTGGTGGAGGAATTATTACAATGAGGAAAAATAGAGTTTCCTTTCATCTTGGTGTTAAGAGGGGAGTGCTTCCTTTTACTTTCCTTGGTGTACCACTTTTCTAGGGAAAAGTTAAAAGGTGTCATTTAGAAAACATTTCTCTAAAAATTAGAAATCAGTTAGCAATCTAGAAGGGGAAAAAATGTCTTAGGAAGGGAGGATATGTTTGGTCAATTCAGGGATCACATTGATGTTTGTTTATTACTTTTCTCTATATAGATGGCCTAGAACCCTTATTAAGGAGCTAAGTAGAAAAATAAGAATTTTCATTTGGACTAGATCGATTCTTGAGAGGAAGTTAGTCACTGCTGCATGGAAAGACTACATCAAACCAATCCACATGGGTGGAATGGGTGTCAAAGATATCTGACTATTCAATGACACCTTGATCAACAAGTTCACTTGGAATTTAATTTAAAAATATGATGACTCCATTGAATTCCTTAGAACTAGGTTTGTTTGAAAGCTCTATAATGGGTCTTCTAACAGTCTCTACTCATCTATTTTTCCCACCTTAAAGTAGGACAATGCTGATCTTATGGCGTGATTGAAATGGATTGTGTGCAAGAATTACCCTCTGAACTTCTGTACTACTCCCTGGTTGTCTCATCCCATCTATGATGATACTGTAATCCCTCCGCTACTAAGGGAGATGTCTATTGCATATTTTCAAAGTAATTTACTAATTAACAACATGCTTCCGAATCATGTCGTCTTGGAAATAACAAGGTACTGTTATAATGATTGTGAAACAATAGTCTGGATGCCAAATTTGGATGGCATGTTCACCACAAAGTATAGCTATAGGTCACTGTGTGGTGTTTTCTTGTATCCTCCATCATGGGTTACATAATTTTATAAACCCTTTATCCCCCTGGACTCCTCACTGGTCATCTAGAAAATTTGGAAAAAGAGGCTCCCCCTGCAGGACATTTTGTAGGGATCTGAATTGAACCTGGCTGTTGTCTGCATGTTCTTCCTAGAGGTAGATGAAACTCTTTATCATGTTTTTGTTTCCAACAAATTAGTTTCCAGGCTATGGACTTATTTTTAGGGGATTTTTTTACTGCTGTCTCTCCTCCTGACCTGTTGAAGAGCTACTGTAATCCACCTACAAGACTAAACAGTGAGAATGTCCATGCTCCTATCTTAATAGTCGTAGCCAGTTTGATGTCATTCATATGGAAGGAAAGAAATGCCTTGATTTTTAACAGAATTTTTCCCTCATTTCATGCTGGTGTACTGGCTATACATTTTGCAACTTGAACTGCTTCCAATATTCAAACTGGAACCATGAGGAATGATGTTTCTGATCTTGTATTGTTGAGGTACCTTGGTGTTAATTAAAAGGTGAAGAAACCACTAATAATGAAACAAGTTCGATGGATTCCACCCATCTCTTGATGGTCTAAGGTAAATGTTGATGTGGAAACTTCTGGCACACTAGGTCCTTCCGAATGTGGTGGAGTCTTCTGCACTCACAAGGGGTTTGTTAAAGGATGTTTCTTTCTCCTCATTATAAATGGGTTTACAATTTAAGCGGATCTTTGGGTTATGATAAAGGTAATCAGGTATGCTGTCCATTATGGATGGCATGACTTATGGCTTGAGTCAGATTCATCTGTTGAAGTTCAAATCCTCAGAGATCGGTCAAGGAATGTTCCATGGAAGATGTTACTAGTTTGGGTTGAATGCATCCGACTTGTATACTTGATCTCACTTGAAGTTCTACATGTTTATCATGAGGCCAATCAAGTTTCAGATGCACTTTCCAAGAGGAAAATTGTAGTGGTTAGTTCTAGTTGGTCTTTTGTTTTACCTGAGTTTTGTAATAGCTTTGTTCTGGCTGATTACCATGGTGAGGTTTATACCCGTCTTTGTAGAATGCCTCTTTGATACCACATTATGTACTTTATACTTTTTTAATATATTTTCTTAGGAGTAGGCTTGGCTGCCTCTTGATCTTCTTGGTACTTTTATGAATATACATTAAAAACAACAACCTACACAATTAATCAAGCTTGTTAACGAAGGTGTTAAAACTGGATCTCTTATGAGTTATAAGTATAGAAAAAAACTCTAATCATCACATATATGTGTATAGGGATGTTGTGACATCTGCATATAACTATTGTGTTATATTTTTTTATTATTTTTGGGTAATTTAATAATTGATAATTTCAGGATTAAATTCTTAAAATTATAAATTTTACTCTTTTTCATGGTTCTTGGGCATAGTTTAAAAGAAACTGTGAGATAACCCTTACACATAGACTTTTCCTGTAACACCCTTAGATTTTTGAATATTTTTCTCTTTAATAAATTCAATACCTTCGATAACTTGTGAAGAAAACAATATAATAATTATGTGAATTATTTTTATACATTATTAAATGAAGCACATTATAGGGTATTTAAAATAAATATAATTGTTAAAAATAATTTTTAATTTATTTAGAAAATACTATTGATCCAAAAGAACTATTTTGAAGTATTTTGTTTAAGGGAATTATTGTTTTCCTTTAAGTATTATTTAAAAATTATTTTAGAATAATTAACTTAAGAAAAATTATTATTTACACATTAATAAAATGAATTAATTTATTATCAATGGGTTAGTAATTAAAATATAATCACTTGAAGGTAAAAATAAATGTTTTTTTGAAAAACTATATTTATACACGTAATGTGTTTTCATCTTAATAAAGTAAATTAATCACTATTGATGAATGATTTTATTGAAATTTGAAGATAATATATTTAATCAAATAAGTTAAAATCCATTTCTTAGTTTTTATTAGGAAAGGAATGAGAATAAATTTAGTTTTATGTTTAAAAATTTATTTTTATAAAAACGAGTTTTATTACATTGCACACTTTTTTTAAATGAATTTATATCACTCATATGAATTGAATTTGATAGAATGGACTCCATATTTTTAATTTGAATTTCAAAATTTGGTAGGTGGCCTAATTATTTTTTTGATATTATGAATAGTAACTATGGTAAAAATTCATTACTATGGTAAAGGTTAAAATGGGGTAATAGGGGGGTAAACATAAAGATAAGGTTTAAAATATCTATTAAAATTGTATAAATTTGATTGATTAAAGAGATTTTGAACTCAAATGATCTTTTCTTTGAATGTTTTTTCACTCAGTTCTACTTTCACTTGAATATGATGTTAATATATTTTAATGTTTTAAGTATTTATAAGTTTTCCACCCACCTCACTTATAAAAGGGAACCTCCTCCCTTCACTTATTCACTAAAATTGAGCCCCCTAGCTTCATCAGTCCCTAACCAAATATAGTAATAACTTCTATATACAAATCCTAGAGCTTCTGTTCTTCCTGAAAGACTAACCTTGGAAGGCTTAAGGTGTAAGAAAAAATAGGTTTCCCAAAGAAGTGGTAATTTTCTTTACCGATCTATTTTGGGTTTATTTCTTTCTGAACCACTTATATGTAACGATCCAAAGTTTTTCAATGGAATTAAATTATTATAATTATGTCCTAAAATCACATAAAAACACAACATAATGAAATACTAAGTGCTAAGTGACCTTTAACCATAATTTTGTCACTTCTTTATTGGGAATTTTGAAAATATGACATACACGGTTGTGTTCAAGATGATTTTTGGAGTCTAATAAAACCAAAATAATTTTTTCGGGATAGTAACCTACCCTTATGAATAGTAACATAACCTTATGAATAGTGATATACCCTAATTAATAGCAACCTTACCTATGATATTATAAAATAATATTCAAGTTAATGTATGATGTACTTATATTATAGAATAAGTAAATGAATGTTTTAAAACTGTTTTTAGTAATAAACCATAATTTTAATTAAATATTAAATTAATCATATTTAGAAAATTATTTTTGAAAAATGGAATTTATTTTTGGATTCTACATGTCGAAAAATGGCTGGGGTAAATTTTTGGGATTTTTTAAAAATACTAGAATTTTTGGTGAATAGTAAAATACATTAATTTACCATATAAATACATTATAATTAAAACCCACTATTTCTAACCTCACAAGTGATATAAGCAAGAAAATATCGAACTCACATACCTTATTTACTATTCTTGGTCATGGATGACTCACTATTCCTTGTTTTAGGAGAAATTAATAAACTAAGGAATTTTATATTAAGGAAACCCCTCTCCCCTCCACTATAAAAACCACTCTTCACACCCTCATTTCCTTACACCTTTCAAGCTCCAAGACTTCTCTAAACTCTACCCAAAAATCTTCCCTATCCCCTATCCCATGTACAAGAGCTTCTGGTCTCATCAAAAGACCAATCCTAGTTTCCTTAAGGAGGATCTCAAGAGGAGGATTTAAGAGGTAATTTCTATCCCTCTTATCCTTTAATTTTCTTTCAAGTTCAAGTTCATTTCTTGATCTCTTCACACCTATCTTCATCAAAATGGTATTTTAACTTCATTATTATACATATAATATAATTATATAATGCTAATGGTATATTATATCATCCAACCCCATTTACCTCTTCCTTTTATTTTATTAAAGAGAACATTGTTCGTGAGGTGTTAATTTATCACCTTCAAGAACGACATGATTTCTTCTTCCATTTATACCTTCAGATCTGGTCATGAATCCATTTTTATGGTTGAACCATAATTTTTTATATGTATTATTTCCTATTTAAAGTTCTGGAAATAACTTATGGCCATATTACTAAGTGATAAATTAAAACAAGTTCATTGTGATCAAAAAACCGCCCAAATTAACCCAAACAATCATCATTTAATTATATCTAATGATTCACCCACATGGATATAATATGATTCATTATAAAATCATTAAATATTATGTAATATCATTAATAACATGTAATATCATTTCTGTATGTTTACCCATGTTCTACCCAAACTTCAATTTAAGAATACAAGTGAACCACTCAAGAAAACCATAAAAACAAACATTCTCGAACAATGTTTTAAAACTATATAACTTATCCAAAGGCACATAAAATCACTTAATGAAACCATAATGAACCATATTAATGAACACAAGGTTCTTTATTTCTAATTAATGAATATAATGTCATTATATAGGACATTAAAGAGAAGGAAGCATTCAGATACAAGGTAAGGGGAAATTCTCGAACCCAACTTTCATCCTTCGGGTTCTACCTCTTTCAATCCATTTGTGATATGGTTACTCCTTAAAGATAAATTATTCATCATTTTCTTTCCTTTTCTGGGATATACATGTTTTTCCCTGGTTTTTATGTCAAACAAAATGTTTTCCAAAAGAACTCTTCTTTAAGAACACACCTTTTACTTCTCACTCAAAGTGGATGGTTCTTCTAACATGTATGTTATTCCCTCTTTCTTTTGGGAACCCAAAGTTTATGAATGTGTTCTTATGATATGTAACCCATTCATTTACATGGTTTAGTTATGTTCACTTTCGATATATGTTCCCTGTGGAAATCATGATAATGATAATGTTATGATGTGACGGGTGCACCCATAATTATATAGCGCTATATGAATGTTTCAAAGTGAAGGGTGCACCCAGAATTATACAATGCTCAAATGAATTAGGTAAAGTGATGAATATCATGAGTATATGTAAAATGATGTGTGAACAAGATTCTATCTTGGTTTAAAAGTATGTGTGGTATTTAACCACTAAGACATGATGTTTCATTTTTATACATTGTAACATTTCAATTCTTTTATTTTTGCTCCTCTCATGTTCATGATCTTTTTCCCATGTTATGATTATGCTCACCCCATGATATATTGTTCTTATATATCCTATTACTGGGCTTCTATATCACCCCTTTTGATGTATATCCTCAGGTGGATACATGTACTAAGGAGATGAAAAGTGCCAATAAGAATCTAGAGAAGAAGAAATTAAATAAATTTTTATGCTTGATGTTGTAATTGTTATGTATGGTCTTAGTTTTCCCAAGACACTAATCCTTTGGATCCTTTATGTTTAATACTAATACGTTGTTTATCTTTAAAATTATTTAATAGTAATGTAAGAAAAGGTTGTGTCGCTATAGTTGGTATCATAGGAAAGGTTTAGTTAATTTGGGAATTTGGATTAGTGAACTCTAGAGAAAACCTCTAACATGAGACTAAGTACAAATATGCACACAAGAATATTTACATAGGGATACCATATGTTATGTTTTTGGTATAAATTGTTTAAATTAATAAGTTATTCATGACTTTTTTACTGATGTTTTGTTTTAACCTTTTCTATTTTAGAAAATGGTGGGAACCAGAAGAAATCAGGCCAACAACTCGTGTGAGGGCCAATGCAACGTTTTCCCGAACGACATCCCCAGTGATTTGGGAGGTGGAGTTCAAAACTTCATAGTGATGCTTACCCAATTATATCTGGTTATGAACAATAACCATAATAATGGGGAATTTCCTCCTTCACCAAATAGAGAGCAACTGTTTATCGAATGTTTTATGTGGCAACGACCACCGAAGTTTAGTGGATATTCTGATCCACTAGTTGCGGAACAGTGGGTCAAATCCATGGAGAAGATATTTTCTGTGCTTCACTGTTTTGAGACAGAGAAGGTGACTCTATCCATTTATCATCTAGATGGAGAAGCCAATCAATGGTGGGCTTTGATTAAGAACACCAATCCAAGGGAGTAAATTGAAGAGATGTAATGGGAAGACTTTAAGATAATGTTTCTTAACAAGTATTTCCCAAGAAATCTTCACAAAAAGATGGAGAGAGGATTCCTAGAGCTCAAGAAAAAAGAAGGAGAATATGTCACAACCTATGAAGCGAATTTCACAAGGCTTTCATGGTACGCTTCGGGTTTTGTTATCAATAATGATATCATAATTGATAGATTCTTTAGTGGATTAAAACTACACCTTTGAAAGGCTCTTGAAATTAGAGACTTTGAGAGTTATGAAGAAGTTGTTCGATGTGATCTCAAAGTGGAGATGGAGTTTGGAGAATGGTCCCATGGATATGGTGATAAGAAACGAAAGATGGAGTTTCAAGCTGGTGGATCTAATGATAAAGGTGGGAAGAAAACTCAATGACCCACATGCCAAAAATGTGGGAAGTTGAACCATGGGAACTGCATAAAAGGGACGGGGAAGTGCTTTAAGTGTGGGAAAGAATGACACCATTCTCAAGAGTGTTGAAAAGACATGAAAATGAAGGAGAATGTGGCAGAAGAAAGGAGAGAACCACTCATGGTTCAATGATACAACTGTAGGGAGATAGGGCACTATGAAAGTCAGTGCACTAAACCTCGAGTTCTGGAGGTTAATCAAGGTCAGCAACCACCAAAGCCAAAGGAACAAGGGAAGGCTTATGCCATCACTACTGTAGAGGTGGAGCATGATAATGAAGTCCTACAAGGTACACTTCCTATTCACTCAATAATGGAAAAAGTATTATTTGATTATGGTTCTACACATTCCTTTATATCTTACAAGTTTGCTAGAACTATAGAATCGAAGCCCCAAAACCTTGAATTAGAGATCTCTTTAAAAACACAAAGTGGTGAAATCATTGCAACCCAAGTGTTTGAATCTTCTCCTATTGGCGTATATGGGAAGATTCTTCCGGAAAATCTCATAATACTTCCCTTGTTGTAATTCGACGCTATAAAGGGAATGGATTGGCTCTCTTTATATAGAGAACATATCAATTATCGGAAAAAAATATCTTTTCATATTTTGAACCATCCTATTCTCCTCTACAAATGCAAGGAAGATCCTGAATCTCATTTGAAAAATCCTTCAATGGTGTGGATGTTGATTCCCTATGAAGAAGAAGACCTCACCCAAATGGTTGAGTCAAAGGAAAGTTACAACCTTGAGGAAATGCCCATCGTGAGGGAATATGATGATGTATTTCCCAAAGAGTTACCCTAAATTCCCTCGGATCGTGAGGTATAGTTCTCAATTGAACTCATACCCGGAGCTACTACTATCTCAAAGTGTCCCTATAGGATGGATCCTATCGAACTGGAGGAGTTAAAGAAGTAGTTGCAAGAGCATCTGGACAAAGGGTTCATACACCCTAGTGCATCACCTTGGGGTGCGCTGGTGCTCTTTATGAAGAAGAAGGATGGAACAATGCAGCTGTGTATTGATTATTGGGAACTCAACAAGATCACCATAAAGAACAAGTATCCTCTTCCAAGGATTGACGACCTACTTGATCAGTTAAGAGGTTATCAATACTTCTCAAAGGTGGATATTTGTTCTTGATATCATCAGGTAAAGGTGAAGAAAGATGATATTCAGAATACTGCCCTCTGAACAAGGTATGGGCACTGTGAGTTTTTAGTGATGCCCTTCGGACTTACTAATGCCCTTGCAATCTTAATGGATTTGATTAATAGAGTCTATAGACATTACCAAGGAAAATTTGTGGTAGTGTTTATTGATGATATTCTCATCAAATCCAAGAGCAAGGAGAAACATGAAGAATATATAAGACTTGTGTTGGAAACATTTAGAAAGGAGAAGTTGTACACCAAGTTCAGCAAGTGTGACTTTAGGATGAAGAAAGTCACATTCTTGGGACATGTGATCACAAGTGAGGGAATTTCTATGGATCCTTCAAAGAAATAGGCGATTGAGGAATGGCCCAGGCCCTCTAGTGTCACATAAATCTTTAGTTTTCTTGGATTATATGGGTACTACTGACGTTTTGTAAAAATTTATCATGATTTTCAAGTCCTCTAACTAAGTTAATAAGGAAAGCGGTAAAGTATGTCTGGACGAAAGAATGTGAGAGAAGCTTCAAGGAGCTAAAGAGGAGGCTGATCACTGCACCTGTACTCGCACTACCAAAAATTGGAGAAAGTTTTGTGATATATAGCGATGCTTAAAATAAAGGCTTGGGTTGTGTACTCATGCAAAATGATAATGTGATAGCCTACGCCTCATGATAGTTGAATATCCATGAGCAAAACTACCCAACGCATGATCTAGAGCTGGCGGCCGTGATTTTTTCCTTAAAAATCTAGAGGCACTACCTTTATGGTGAGAAGTGTGACACATACACTGACCATAAGAGCCTAAAGTATGTATTCACATAAAAGGAGCTCAACATGGGTCAAAGGAGATGGTTGAGATAATAAAGGATTATGATTGCTCTATTCACTATCATCCTAGAAAGGCGAACAAGGTAGATGATGCTCTAAGCAGAAAGAAACCTACTACTCTATCCATGATGTGGATTGAGAAAGACCATATCATCTTGGATATGCAAAGAATGGATTTGAAAGTCATAAGGGTAGGGGATAAATCCTACCTTTCCCAAATGATTGCGCAACCATACATCCAAGAGAAGATTAAGGAAGCACAAAGGGATGATGTGGAGATACAAAAGAGGGTGAATGCAGTAAAGGAAGGGAAGCTGCAGGAGTTCCATATCGATGATGATGGTGTGATTTGGTTTAGAACGCGGCTTTGTGTGCCTTCATCACCCAGGATAAAGAAGGATCTATTGGAAAATACACATGGCTCAACATTCTCTACCCATCCTGGGAGTACCAAGATGTATCGTGATCTCTGAGAACACTTCTGGTGGGATAACATGAATAAGGAGATTGAAGAATATATATCAAGGTGCTTGGTATGTCAACAAGTTAAAGTTGAGCGACAAAAGTCCAAAGGTATGATGAAACCATTGCCTATACCCATGTGGAAATGGGAAAATGTTACTACGGACTTTGTCACTGGTCTCCCGAAGATGTCTAAGGTAAATAATGCAATATGGGTTGTGGTTGAACGAGTCACCAAGACTGCCCATTTTATCACTATTTAGGAAGATCTATCGCTTGAACAACTTGAAAAGTTATATGTGAAGGAATTGGTGAGACTGCACGGTGTTCTACTCTCAATTGTCTCTGACCGTGATCCAAGTTTTACATCTAAATTCTGGAGGAGCCTTCAACATGCTTTGAGTACTGAATTAAATTTTAGCATGGCCTATCACCCCCAAACTGATGGCCAATCTGAAAGGACTATTCAGACACTTGAAGATATGCTACGAGCCTGCTCTCTTGAATTCAAAGGTGATTGGGATCAGAATATCCTATTGGTTGAGTTCTCATACAACAATATCTTCCACATGAGTATTCAGATGGCTTCATATGAAGATATGTATGGAAAGTGATGTAGAACTCCAACCTCTTGGGATGAAGTGGGAGAAAGAAATATACTTGGACCTGATCTTGTGCAAGAGATGACATAAAAGGTCGAAGTCATACAGAAACACATCAAAGCTTCTCAAAGTTGGAAAAAGAGCTATGTTGACAACCGTCTAAGGGACTTAGAGTTTGAAATTGGAGATAAAGTCTTCCTTTAAATATCTCCATGGAAGAGAGTCATGCGATTCGGGAAGAAATGGAAGCTAAGCCCAAGGTATATTGGCCCCTTTGAGATCCTTGACCGCATAGGAGCCGTGGCCCATCGGCTTCCACTTCCACTGAATATGGCTTGATTTCAGGATGTTTTTCATGTATCACTCCTGAGGAAGTACATACCTGATCCCTCACATGTACTAAACTCATAGGTGGTGCAGCTGGTAGATGATCTCTCCTATGAGGAGCAGCCATTAAAGATTCTGGATCAGGGAGATAAGGTTCTATGCAACAAGAAAAACAATCTTGTCAAAGTTTTGTGGAGGAACCAAAAGTTTGAAGAAGAAACTTGGGAACTAGAAGAGGAAATGAAGGAGAAATACCCTCACCTGTCTGTGTAAAGTGAAATTTCGGGGGTGAAATTTCTTAAGGGGGGAAGAATGTAACGACCCAAAGTTTTTCAA
This sequence comes from Viscum album, assembly GCA_963277665.1. Classification (NCBI taxonomy): domain Eukaryota; kingdom Viridiplantae; phylum Streptophyta; class Magnoliopsida; order Santalales; family Viscaceae; genus Viscum; species Viscum album. The sequence goes on from OY728159.1 coordinate 239,030,974, forward strand.
TGGAATTTCCTTCTTATAATTGTGGCATAAAATCACATGAAAACACAACATAATGAAATACTATGTGCTAAGTGAACTTTAAACATAAGTTTGTCACTTCTTTATTAAGAATTTTGAAAATCTGACAAACACAGTTGTGTTCAAGATGATTTTTGGAGTCTAATAAAACAAAAATAATTTTTTGTGGATAATAACCTACCCTTATGAATAGTAACATACCCTTATGAATAGTGATATACCCTAATGAATATTAACCTTATCTATGATAGTATAAAAAGAATATTCAAGTGAATGTATGATGTACTTATATTTTAGAATAAGTAAATGAATGTTTTAAAACGGGTTTTTAGTAATAAACCACGATTTTAATTAAATGTTAAATTAATCATATTTAGAATTTTTTTTGAAAAATGGACTTCGTTTTTGGACTCTACACGTCGAAAAATGGTAGGGGTAAATTTTTGGGATTTTTCTAAAATACTTGAATTTTTGGTGAATAGTAAAATACATTAATTTACCGTATAAATACATTATAATTAAAACCCACTATTCCTGACATCACAAGTTATGTAAGCACCCAAATATCGAACTCACATGCCTTATTTACTATTCTTGGTCATGGATGAATCACTATTCCTTTTCTTAGGGGAAATTAATAAACTAATGAATTTTATATTAAGGAAACCCCTCTCCCCTCCACTATAAAACCACCCTTCACACCCTCATTTCCTCACACCTCTCAAGCTCCAAGCCTCATCTAAACTCTGCCCAAACATCTTCCCTATCCCCTCTTCCATGTTTAAGATCAGCTGGTCTCATCAAAAGACCAAGCCTAGCTTCCTTAAGGAGGATCTCTAGAGGAGGATTTAAGAGGTAATTTCTCTCCCTCTTCTCCTTTAATTTTCTTTCAAGTTCAAGTTCATTTCTTGATATATCCCGACCTATCTTCATACAAATGGTATTGTAACTCCATTATTATAAATATAATAGAATTTTATGATTCTAATGGGATATTATATCATCCAACCCCCTTTCCCTCTTCCTTTTATTTTATTAAAGAGAACGTTGTTCGTGAGGTGTTAATTTATCACCTTCAAGAACGACATGATTTCTTTTTCCATTTCTACCTTCAGATCTGGCCATGAAACCATTTTTATGGTTGAAACAGAATTTTTTATATGTATTATTTCCTATTTAAAGTTCTTAAAATAACTTATGGCCATATTAATAAGTGATAAATTAAAACAAGTTCATTGTGATCGAAAAAACGCCCGAATTAACCACAACAATCATCATTTAATTCTTATTTAATGATTCATCCACATGGATAAAATATGGTTCATTATAAAATCATTAAATATCCTATAATATCATTAATAACATGTAATATTAGTTATGGATGTTTACCCATGTTCTACCCAAACTTCAATATAAGAATACAAGTGAACCACTCAAGAAAACCGTAAAAACAAACATTCTCGAACAATGTTTTAAAAATCTATAACTCATAAAAAGGAACATAAAATCACTTAATGAAACCATAGTGAACCATATTAATGTAAAAAAGGTTCTCAATTTCTAATTAATGAATATAATTTCATTGTACAGGACATTAAAGAGAAGGAAGCATTCAAATACAAGGTAAGGGGAAATTCTCGAACCCAACTTTCATCCTTTGGGTTATCCCTCTTTCACTCCATTTGTGATATGGTTACTCTTTAAAGATCATTTCTTCATAATTTTATTCCCTTTTCTGGGATATACATGTTTTTCCTTGGTTTTTATGTCAAACAAAAATTTTTCCAAAAGAACTCTTCTTTTAAGAACACACCTTTTACTTCTCACTCAAAGTAGACAATTCTTGTAACATTTATGTTATTCCCTCTTTCTTTTGGGAACCCAAAGTTTATGAATATGTTCTTATGAGATGTAACCCATTCCTTTCCATGGGTTATTTATGTTTACTTTAGATATATGTTCCATGTGGCAATCATGATAATGATAATTTTATGATGTGATGGGTGCACCCAAAATTATATAGCGCAATATGAATGTTTCAAAGTGACGGGTATGCCCGGAATTATACAGCACTCCAACGCATTGGGTAAAGTGATGAATCTAATGAGTAAATGTGAAATTATGTGTGAAAAATATTCTATCTTGGTTCACAAGTATGTTTGTTAGTTAACCACTAAGACATGATGTTTCATTTTTATACATTGCCACATTTCAAGTCTTTTATTTATGCTCCTCTCGTGTTCATGATATTTTTCCCATGTTATGATTATGCTAACCCCATGCTATATTGTTCTTATCTATCCTCTTATCTAGCTTCTAGCTCACCCCTTTTGATGTATATCCTCAGGTGGCTACATGTACTAAGGAGAGGACAAGTTCCAATAAGAAGCTAGAGAAGAAGAAATTAAATAAATGTTTATTCTTGATGTTGTAATTGTTATGTATGGTCCTAGTTTTCCCAAGACACTAAAACTTTGGATCCTCTATGTGTAATACTATTATGATGGTTATCTTTAAAATGGTGTAATAGTAATGTAAGAAAAGGTTGGATCGCTATATTATAAGTATTATATAACCATATTAACATGTTTAAATAAGTATAACTACTATAATTAAAAATTTTAATTCTAATTTAACCTCTATTTTCTATCTCCCTTTCATCCTATGAGAAATGATAATGTCATTCACGCGTACAGTGGACTACAACCTCTATAAAGAGATGTGATTCATTTTTCTTGTATGAAATACATGGAAATTAATATGTATGGAATTAATGAATATATATTATATTATTAGTATTATTAAAATAAATATTTTTATTTTTCTTTATTTTGTTTCATTCATTAAAAAATGATGACATTATTCATGTGTACCCTCGAACAACAGTCTTCATGAAGTGATGTAATCTATTTTTTATCACCAGATTATATAAATGATTATTAAAGTATATATAATGAATTAATAGGATAATTATAACATGATTAATATTATTTACATGATTAAACAATGATCAATGTAAAAAGATCGAAACCGTCGAACCAAAACATGCATGGAAAATAGACTAGTTTTCACCAGAATATTGATTTTAATGAAAAATTGTTAATAAACATGTAATTTTTAATTATAAGGGAATAATAAGTAGTAATATAAGAATAAATATCGGTTTGGTATATATTTATAATAAATTTAAATATATTATATAATATACTAAGATCATATATGAATAAATTCCAGACCCGAGGTAAGGGTTTATGTTGAAATCTCATTTTTTGGAGATTATTTATACTTGAATATCCACTGGGAGAATTATATTATATTTATCTATTAAATATAATATATTTTATTATTCTCTTGTTATTTATAGTTTTTTGATTTTTTTTCATTATCCTCTCTTTGGTACTTAAAACTATTTAGAAATTGTTTTTAAGAAAAGTTGACCTTATTTCCTCTTTGGTCGATAGATTTTTATTCCATGTCCATGTTCTTTACAATGTTTTCAAGAATGTTATTTTATATTATCAAATGATATTTAAAGTAATTTTAAATAATGTTTTAATTTATTTTCAAAGTATTAAATTGAATCTTCTTTTAATTTTTTGAATGAGACACTTTTAGACTTTTTTCCAAATTGTGAAAGGAATCTTTGTTTTAACGCTTACTCTATGAACAAATTTTTCTATATCCGTGACCATTATTTTATTTGAAGTGGTTTTTAAAATTGTCATTTTTATTTTCAAGTAAAATATTTTTTTTATCAAAATTCATGAAATTTTTAGTTTTAAATATACCGAAGGAAAATGATATTTTCCCTTATTTTTTAAGAAATGTTCAAATACTCTTTTAATTGTATTTTTTTCTATGTAAAAATCATTTGATGTATATTATTATTCTATGGGGATATGATCTTATGATACCATACATTTCATTTCTTCATTTAACCAATGATTATGTGATTAGGTAATCTATATGAAACCCATTTTTAATGGGCCATGATATGGTGAATTGGTGAATGTTTTATGATATCGTGGCACACACATATATGGTCTTAATTCTATGATAGGTGGGGTTTTTAAACCCTTACAATGCATTGGAAAATTATTGATATCTCATAGGATAATATGTATTTTAATAAAAAGTGAACCCCATCTAGTAATATATTTTTTACACTATGATAGTATTGGAAGTGAACCTTGACTAAGGAAATGATTGAATGAGGAGTGAACCCAATCCACTATAGGTGTTTTACCACAATGATAGTCTTAGAGGAAAACCTTTACCATTAAAATTATTTTCTATTCTTATGATTATGTTAAAATTACTATTACATGTTCCTATACTCATGATATTATATCATGGATCATGATTGATTATTGATGATTCCTCACTCTTATGACTCATGTATTTTGAAATGAAATATCTTTATGAAATGAATCATGATTTATGATATATGAATGATTTGGAATGAACTTTTGTAGGTATGATCATATTATCAACCCTTATGATTCTCTATGATCATAGATTCATATCTCCCATGTTTATCCTTACTGATAATCTGAACTCACCCTTTCTTATGTTTCTATTTTACCTAGGTTATGAAGAAAGGTTTTAAGTAAGATGTTTTTGTTAATGATACTATGGAAGTATAATTTTTTGGGAGATGTTAAAGATCATTCATCAAATAAGTTGATTATGTGTCTAGTCTTTGATTAAACTTAACCATTACTATATTTATAAGGCCCCATCCTTAAACATTACTTAATCTTGAGATATTTCAAGAATACACATTGGGGATCTTTTCAGGTTTAGAGTTTTAGAGAATTAGATCATAAAACATGCATTAAATCCCACATTTAAACAAAGTGGTTACAATAAAAGATAGTATTCATTTTTCCCATCAATGGAAACATATTTAAAATAAAACATGGATTCTTTCTTGACACTTCCTTGACACTATCATCATATCATGTACCTTTCCCTTGACCTATGAAAAACATTTCAAAAACTTGGGATGAGCATAAAAAGCTCAGTAAGGGATATAAAAATATGGAAAGGAAACATGAGTACATGTACACATAACAATTAATGAAATCATACTTTACTCATAAAACATAATAACGTTAACATACCTCATCAAATCATGAATAAATCATACAAATCATAAGACATAAAGGTAACTTGAGGCATTCATAACATTCTTACGTAGGGAGTAACCCTCTTGGTTACATTTGGAATACCCATCACACTATATTCCCTAAATCTCTTCGGAGAAACCTTAACGTTTAACCCCTTCATGTTACCCAATGAATTGGAGAGCTATATTGGGCTCACCCACCCTTATTTTATCATGGAACCACCCATCTTCATAAATAATTCCCAAGAACCATAACATAATCGTATCACATAAAACATGCATAAATGAAACATAACATTTCCACATTTCAATCACAAGATATCAATACAACACATCGATATAAAAACATTATGAAAACCGTTTTAAATACAAAAATAAATAAATAGTAAAACATGGTATTTATTTTTCATTTTATAAAAAAGTTATGTCTTGTAGAGGAAGCTGAAACTCAAATAATTGTCACGGCGGTGGAGAAGTCGTTGTCGCCGTATACGTACGAAAAAAACATTCCATTTTGTCATTTAGTAAACACTTCATATAAAAAAGATCCCTTTGAGTAAAAGTAAAAGTCAGAGGGGTTTATACACCGTATAAAAGAAAGTTGTGTATAAAATAAAATATTCCTCTATGAAAGGAGATTGAGACGAAGTCCCATACCTCGGGTCCGACTTGACTCGATCATTCTTTAACCTCCTAAATAATAAACTTGAGTTAATTTATACTTGATTAATAACCTTTTTCAAGTTAATTAGTCCTTTTATATCACTTATTACCATGTTATGAACAGTATGTAATTATTTATGTTAATAATGGTTGTTTTGTCGATCATTGGTACTTGAGTCAAAAATAAACTCTTTATAATTACAAGTTGTTCATGGGGTAAAATATCCATTATATCCAGAATTATATTCATGATGTTGATATAATATATATCATATATACCCAGTATATACATGCATTTATAACATCACATAACATTTAGAGGTAAGAAATGAAATGCACCGTTCATGGAGACGGTAAGCCATACGTACGCATGAACGCTACTTCCATTTCTATTTAATATTTAATGAAATTAAAACATAATGATACATAATTGTATTATAAATTCAGTATGGTATCATATATAATATCATTAAATCTATCCTTTATACGTACCACATATGGTATTAACGAATCAAATCACTTTGAGGGGGCGGTAGTCCGCACTTCCTAAAATGAAGATATCACGTTTACCCATAATGGAAACCATAAAGGTATTCCATAAATGAAAAATACAGAAGCTTAAGTAAAACATAAACATATTATATATCATATATAAATATAGTGACATCTTAATGGGCACCTTTGAAGGTGTTAAAAGAATATAGAACAATCATCGTTTCATGAGGCAGAAATTCACCATCCACAGAAACAATATGTTCTTTAACCATTAGATGTAGGTGTGTATAAGTGTAGCTCGAATACTTCTTATAAAAACATCCTAGTGTATTTAAGATACTTGTTTTGTTACAAAAGAAATGAATAAAAAGAGTTTAGGGGGTTGGAGAAGCAAAATAAAACAAAAGAACAGAAGTGAAGACATTACCTTTAAATCGGGTAACTCCCTTTGGTTTGAACCAAAAGGGTTTCTTGAAAATATTACTGCCTAAGGTAAGGCTTCTAGGATGAGTAGAGGGATGTGGAGATAAAAAAATGAGTAGATCTTGGCCAAGCCAAAGGCTTGAGAGGTGTGGGTAAGGAGGTAGAGGTGGGGGCCTTTTATAAGAGGACAGGAGGGCACTCTTGGAATGTTATAAAATGCTACTTTATATTAAAATGAGTTTCTAATTTTAAGGGTCCCATATTGATATATTTCTAGGATAAGGTGATAAGGGTTCGAAATATACTCATCCAATAGGTCTTTGACAAGTGTAAGTCTTATATTTTACATTATCTTTTAATTTTATTTAAATAGTTCATTAATGAGGTAATCACTGCATCATCATGATGTCATAAATAATTTAATTTATTCAATGTCTAAAAATTGTAAAAAAATACTATGATGTATGAAATCTTTTTATCTTTCCAATGACTATTTATAGTCCAAGATATAATTTATTTAGACAAAATTAATTTTTTTTACTTAGGTGTTACATACTTTGTTATATTTAACTTTCTTTAAAAATAAAAAGATAAAAAGTCACTATCACACAAAAGTGATTCCATGGGGTCCCAAAGATTGGAACAAGGAATCCCATGGTCGAACATGACACAACCAGTAGCATTAAGACACATGTTGGTGTCATTTTTATTATTATGATATTATTTTATTATCCTTAACTACCCGATTACTAATTAATCAAGATAATGAACGATAATTACCGTCGTTACTATTCACAAAGTCCAAAAACAAAAGAGTATTAATTACATAATTTGGACCTTATTATTACAAATATATAATCCATTTTACCAAATTCCAAACACATAAATTTCAATAATTAATTTAAAAATAATTCCCATTGTCAAAACAAATAGCGGGTTTTTTTGAAAAAATATCTATGAAAAGTTTGGCATTAGTTTATGCCCAATTCCAAAGTGAAATCAATTATAATTACCACTATTGGATTAAATGGTAAAAATATATTCTAATTACACTTTAAAACCAATTAAAAATATAATCTAACCATTTAATTAAATTAGATGAAAAAGCATTTTTGATGTAAAATGCAGTATTTTTCACTATTCATTTAAAAAAGAACATTGTCAGAAAAATACCAAAAATTTATCCAAAGTGAATTTCAATGTAAAAATCATAAAGAATAAGTTTATTTTGACAAATAGAGCTTATAAAATTTTCAAAATATATATTTAAAAATGGTTCTCCATCAAAAGGCAGTAAAACAATCTTTTAAAAATATTAGAGAATTCTATGCTTAAGATTGGATTTATTCTAATTTTAAGCCTCTAAAACACTATCTAATTCATAAATAGACATTGATAAGAATATATATTATTCATTACTTACTTGGGATGTTACATCCTTCCCCCCTTTAGAAAATTACGTCCCCTCAATTTATTTACTTATCGAATAAGTGGGGGTATTTATCCCTCATTGCATTTTCAGATTCCCATGTTGCCTCTTCACTCATGTGGTTCTTCCACAAAGCCTTTACATGATGAATCACCTTATTCTGCAACACTTTCTCCCTATGGTCAAGAATCTGGATCGATTGTTTCTCATAAGATAGATTCTCTTCCAGCTGAACAACCTTTGGACTGAAAACATGAGATGGATCTGTCATGTACTTCCTTAACATTGAAACATGAAAAACATTGTGTACCTGAGATAAACTCGGGGGTAAAGCCACTTGGTATGAAAATAATCTAACTCTCTCTATAATTTCATATGGTCCAATTAACCTTGGACTCAGCTTTCCTTTCTTACCAAATCGCATCACACTTTTCCATGGTGATACTTTGAGAAAAACATGATCGCCTACCTCAAAAGAGCGATCCTTCCTCCTGTTGTCTGCATAACTTTTCTGCTTGCTCTGAGCTGTTCTCATGTGTTTCTGTATCAGCTAAATTTTTTTTGCCAACTCTTCTACCAATTCCGGTCCCATCAACTTCCTTTCACCTACTTCATCCCAAAAAGCTAGAGGTCAACACCGCTTCCCATATAATGCCTCAAATGGTGCCATCTGTATACTCGAATAAAAACTGTTATTATAAGAAAAATCAACCAAAGAAAGATGTTGGTACCAACTTCCCTGGTAATCCATTGAACAAGCATGTAGCATATCCTCCAAAGTCAGAATTGTTCATTCTGACTGACCATCTGATTGAGGATGAAAAGCTGTACTAAAATTTAATTCAGTACCCAATGACTTCTGAAGGCCTTTACAAAAGTTAGATGTAAACCTGAGATCACGATCAGATACAATGGAGAGGGGAACTCCATGTAACCTGACTATCTCTTTAAGATATAAACGAGAAAGTTGATCTAGGGAAAAAGTATCTCGTATAGCAAGGAAATGAGCAGATTTAGTCAAGCGATCAACAATAACCCAAATTGCATTATTACCTTGAGGTGTCTTTGGAAATCCCACAATGAAGTCCATGGATATATTCTCCCATTTACACTCTGGCACTGGTAAAGTTTGAAGCATCCCTTTCGGTAACTTCTGCTCTGCTTTTACCTTTTGACAAGTCAAACACTTCACAGTAAAATAAGCAATATCTCTTTTCATTCCATCCCACCAGTAATACACCAGAAGATCTCTATACATCTTAGTATTGCCATGATGAACTGAAAACGGAGAACTATGAGCTTCACATAACAACTCTATCTTCTACTGTGAATCACAAGGCACACAAAATCTCTTCCCAAATCTCAAAACAAAATTATTATCAATGTTGAATTCAGGAAACTTACCCTTCTAAACCAACTCTACCTTTTTCTACAACTCACTGTCTTGCTTCTGTGCTTGCTTAATTCTATCTGATAGAGAAGATTTCACTGATACCTAAAACAAAATAGAAGGACATCCTGCACCAACAACTTCTATGCCAAAGTTCATGAAATCCTTAACTAAAGGATCACGTTCCAAATGCAACATTGTTATTGAAGCATTACTTTTTCGACTCAAAGCATCAACCACTTTATTTTCTTTTCCCAGATGGTAATAAATTGTTCAATCATAATCCTTGATTAATTTTAGCCATCTCCTCTGTCTCATGTTCAATTATTTCTGAGTGAATATATACTTTAAACTTTTGTGATTAGTATATTTTTCACACTTTACACCATACAAATGATGCCTCCAAATTTTTAAAGAGAAAACAACATCAGCTAATTCCAAATCATGTGTAGGGTAATTTACCTCATGAGTTTTGAACTGACGTGAAGAATAAGTAATTACCTGATCATTCTGCTTTAGGACACAACCAATTTCTTTCAATGAAGCATCACTGTAGACAACAAACTCCCCATTCCTGGAAGGTAGTTCCAAAACTGGAGCATTCACCAATCTTCTTTTTAGTTCCTGAAAATAATCATCACATTCTTTTGTCTAGATAAACATAACACCGTTCTGAGTTAGCTTAGTCATTGTACTAGATAACTGTGAAAAATTTCTAACAAACCTTCAGTAATAGCCTGCCAAACTGAGAAAACTACGAATCTCGGTTACATTTGTTGGTGTCGCCCATTCTTCAACAACCTTTGTTTTTGTAGGATCAACAGTTATCCCATCTTTAGAAACAATGTGACCAATGAAAGAAATTTTTTGAAACCAAAACTCGCACTTGCTGGAATTTCCCATACAATTTATTTTCTTTTAAGGTTTTCAAAATAACCCTTAAATGAATTTCATGCTCCTCTTTACTTTTAGAAAACACAAAAATATCATCAATGAAAACAACCAAAAACTTATCCAAGAACTCATTGAAAATTCTATTCATAAGGTCCATGAATAAATCAGGTGCATTGGTTACCCCAAAAGGAATAACTACAAATTCATAATGGTCATATCTTGTACGAAACACGGTCTTCAGAACATCAGCTTCCTCTACCTTCAACTGATGGTACCCTGATCTCAGGTCAATCTTTGAAAAAAACTGAGCTCCCTGGAGCTGATCAAACAAATCATCTATATGAGGCAAAGGATATTTGTTCTTAACAGTGATGTTATTCAAGGCTCTATAATCAATGCAATGTCTCATTGAACCATCTTTCTTTTTAACAAATAAAAAAGGAGCACCCCATGGTGATGTGCTAGGTCGAATGAAACCTTTCTCTAATAAATCTTGCAATTGCTTCTTTAAGTCTAATAGTTAAATTTGAGCCATTCGATAAGGGGGTTTTGAAATTGGCTTAGCATCGGGAACTAAGTCAACAGTTAATTCAACTTCCCGATCTGGTATTATTCCAGGAAACTCCTCAGGAAAAACATCAGGATACTCATTTACCACTGGCACATCATTAATCTGAACAGTTCCTTTGTTTTCAACAATATGTGCAAGGTAACATTCATTTCCATATTTTACAAGTTTCTCGGCCTCTTGATATGTTATCAACAGTAAGGGTTCATTCTTGTACACAAAATAAAAGTCTTTCTGAAAAGAAACTTCTTTAGCTCTACAGTCAATCTTAGAATGGTAAACAAAGAGCCAATTCATACCCAGGATAACATCAAACTCTACTAGAGGTAAAACAATAAGGTTTTCAAGTAGGTTCTTTCCACGTATAAGTATAGGAAGATTTTTATAAATTAGTTTTGCCTCAACATTTCCCCCAGGTGTTTTTACCACAAGTTCAAGAGTCATTTCTTGACATGGTATTCCCATTTTACTAGAAAAGTTTTCAGAGATGAAGGAATGTGTAGACCCCGAATCAAGAAACACACAGGCATAATCTGAAAAAACAAAAAAATTACCTGATACCACTTCATTTGATGGCCCAAAATCTACTGAAGTAGTTGCAAAGGATTTCACCACCTCTTTCTGCTTGTAGTCTAACTGCTTCCCATCACTCGAGCTCTTGGTTGGACACCCATTTGCATAATGACCCATCTCATTACACTTAAAACATTTCACTAACTGTAAATCAAATTTGGTCTTACCATCACCTTGATCTTTTTCAGTGCAATCACGAGCCTTATGTCCCATCTTACCACATCGGTAGCACTTTCTAGAATTTAGAAGACATTCCCCAGCATGCCTTTTACCACATTTATCACAAACTGGAAACTTAGTTTTCTTACCATCAGACCTTTTTGAAGAATTCTTCCCTTTCTCCCGCCACCTCAGTCTCTTATTCTGTTGGTTTTTATAGAACACTTTATCATTGGAAAACTCCATTTCTACATTCTCAGCAAATCGAACAAGCTTTTCATAACTCTTGAACCCGCAAGAAGATAAAGCCCTTTGATATTTTGGCTTTAATCCTGAGTAAAAATGATTGATTTTACTATCAAGGTCTCAGATAAAATTTGGAGCATACCTTGCCAAACGAGTGAACCTTTCTTCATAAACAGCCACTGAGTCTTCCTCTTTCCTCAATTCCAAGAATTGTTTTTCCATCCTAAGTTTAATAGCCTTAGGAAAATATTTCTCAAGAAACATACCTTTGAATTCATCCCAGTCGAGAGAATCAATCTCATCAGCGTCCCTGATATTTTTAACCATCGACCACCACTGATCTGCTTCACCCTCCAAACGGTAAATAGCAAGACTAACCTTTTGATTGTTTGAACACCCCATGACATCAGAAATCTTCTCCAGTGATTTAATCCACCCTTCAGCTAGCACAGGGTTAGATGATCCTCTGAAGGATGGGGGATGTCGCCTCATGAAATGTTCCACCACTGACATGTTCCTCTGTGGTTGATCTGGATGATCTCTTGCATGGATACCACCACCATTTATCGCTTGAGTCAACTGTGCCAATAGTGCAACAAACTATTCAGTTCCAATTCCGACCATCTCAGGATAATAATTCAGAAGGTTATTTCCTTCTGTATGCCTTTCTAGAACTGCTTCCCTGTTTCCTCTACGGAAAACCATTCTGAACAAACATGTCTTAGATGAAGCAACATGGTAATCTTCAGATGCTATATCATTTCAATTTGACCATAAAAAAAATATTTTTGGAAAATCATTTAATAGAATTATAACTCCAAATGTTATCTAAACCAACCTCTGATACCAACTATAAGGACCCAGCCTTAAACATTACTTAATCTTGAGATATTTCAAGAATACACATTGAGGAGCTTTTCAGGTTTAGAGTTTTAGAGAATTAGATCATAAAACATGCATTACATCCCACATTTAGACAAAGTGGTTACAATAAAAGATACTATTCATTTTTTCCATCAACGGAAACATATTTAAAATAAAACATGGATTCTTTCTTGACACTTCCTTGACACTATCATCATATCATGTACCTTTCCCTTGACCTGTGAAAAACATTTCAAAAACTTGGGATGAGCATAAAAAGCTCAGTAAGGGATATAAATATATAGAAAGGAAACATGAGTACATGTATACATAAGAATCAATGAAATCATACTTTACTCATAAAACATAAGCACATTAACATACCTCATCAAATCATGAATAAATCATAGAAATCATAAGATATAAAGGTAACTTGAGGCATTCATAACATCTTTATGTAGGGAGTAACCCTCTTGGTTACATTTGGAATACCCATCATAGTATATTCCCTAAATCTCTTCAGATAAACCTTAACATTTAACCCCTTCGCATTACCCAATGCATTGGAGAGCTATATCGGGCTCAGCCGCCCTTAGTTTATCATGGAACCACCCGTCTTCATAAACAATTCCGAAGAACCATAACATAATCGTATCATATAAAACATGCATAAAATAAACATAACATTTCCACATTTCAATCACAAGATATCAATACAACACATCGATATAAAAACATTATTAAAACCATTTTCAATACCAAAATAAATGAAAAGTAAAACATGGTATTTATTTTTCATTTTTTTAAAAAAGTTATGGCTTGTAGAGGAAGCCGAAACTCAAATAATGGTCACGGCGGCGGAGAAGTCGTTGTCACCGAATACGTACGAAAAAAACATTCCCTTTTGTCTTTTAGTAAACACTTCATATAAAAAAGATTCCTTTTGAGTAAACTTAAAAGTAAAAGGGGTTTATACACCGTATAAAAGAAAGTTGTGTATAAAATAAAATATGCCTCAATGAAAGGAGATTGAGACGAAGTCCCATACCTCAGGTCCGACTTGACTCGATCATTCTTTAACCTCCTGAATAATAAACTTGAGATAATTTATACTTTCTTAAGAACCATTTTCAAGTTCATTATTCCTTTTATATCACTTATTACCATGTTATGAACACTATGTAATTATTTATGTTAATAATGGTCGTTTTGTCGATCATTGGTACTTGAGTCAAAAATAAACTCTTTATAATTACAAGTTGTTCATGGGGTAAAATATCCATTATATACAGAATTATATTCATGATGTAGATATCATATATATCATATATATCCAGTATATTCATGAATTTATAATATTACATAACATTTAGAGGTAAGAAATGAAATGCACCGTTCATGGAGATGGTAAGCCGTACGTACGCATGAACGCTACTTCCATTTCTATTTCATATTTAATGGAATTAAAACATAATGATACATAATTTTATTATAACTTCAGTATGGTATCATATATAATATCATTAAATCTATCCTTTATACGTACCACATATGGTATCGACGAATCAAATCACTTTGAGGGGGCGGTAGTCCGCACTTCCTAAAATGAAGATATCGTGTTTACCCATAATGGAAACCATAAAGGTATGCCAAAAATGAAAAATACAGAAGATTAAGTAAAACATAAACATATTATATATCATATATAAATATAGTGACATATTAATGTCCACATTTTAAGGTGTTAAAAGAATATTGAACAATCATCATTTTGTGAGGCAGAAATTCACCATCCACAGAAACAGTATGTTCTTTTACCATTATATGTAGGTGTGGGTAAGTGTAGCTCGGATCCTTATTATAAAAATATCCTAGTATATTTAAGATACTGATGTTGTTACAAAAGAAATTAATAAAAAGAGTTTAGGGGGTTGGAGAAGCAAAATAAAACAAAAGAACACAAGTGAAGAAATTACCTTTAAATCGGGTAAATCCCTTTAGTTTGAACGAAAATGGTTTCTTGAAGAGCTTACTACCTAAGGTAAGGCTTCTAGGATGAGTAGAGGGATGTGTAGAGACAAAATGAGCAGAGATTGGCAAAGAAAAAGGCTTGAGATGTGTGGGTAAGGAGGTAGAGGTGGGGGCCTTTTATAAGAGGAGAGGAGGACACTCTTGGAATGATATAAAATGTTACTTTATATTAAAATGAGTTTCAGATTTTAAAGGTCCCACATTGATATATTTCTAGGATAAGGTGATAAGAGTTCGAAATATACTCATCCAATAGGTATTTGATAAGTGTAAGTCTTATATTTTACATTATCTTTTCATTTTATTTAAATCATTCATTAATGAGGTAATCACTGCATCATCACGATGTCATAAATAATATAATTTATTCAATGTATAAAAATTATAAAAAAATTACTATGATGTAGGAAATATTTTTATCTTTACAATGACTATTTATAGTCTAAGAGATCATTTATTTAGACAAAATTAAAATTGTTTTACTTAGGTGTTACATACTTTGTTATATTTAACTTTCTTTAAAAATAAAAAGATAAAAAGTCACTATCACACAAAAGTGATTCCATTGGGTCCCAAAGTTTGGCACAAGGAAACCCATGGTCGGACATGATACAAACAGTAGCATTAGGACACATTTTGGTGTCATTTTTTATTATTATGATATTATTTTATTATCCTTAAACTACCCAATTACTAATTAATCAAGATAATTAACGATAATTACCGTCGTTACTATTCACAAAGTCCAAAAACAAAAGAGTATTAATTACATAATTTGGACCTTTTGATTCCAAATATAGAATCCATTTTACCAAATTCCAAACACAGAAATTTCAATAATTAATTTAAAAATAATTCTCGTTGTCAAAACAAATAGCTGGTTTTTTTGAAACAATATCTATGAAAAGTTTGGCATTAGTTTATGCCCAATTCCAAATTGAAATTAATTATAATGACAAATATTGGATTAAATGGTAAAAATATATTCTAATTAAACTTTAAAACAAATTAAAAATATAATCTAACCATATAATTAAATTAGATGAAAAATCATTTTTGATGTAAAATGCAGTATTTTTTACTATTCATTAAAAAAAGAACACTGTCAGAAAAATACCAAAAATTTATCAAAAGTAAATTTCAATGTCCTAATAATAAATAATAAGTTTATTTTGACAAATAGATCTTATAAAATTGTCAAAATATATATTTAAAAATGGTTCGCCATCAAAAGGCGGTAAAACAATATTTTAAAAATATTAGAGAATTCTATGCTTAAGATTGGATTTATTCTCATTTTAAGCCTCTAAAACACTATCTAATTCATAAATAGACATAGATAAGAATATCTATTATTAATTACTTACTTGGGATGTTAAAATATTTGGGTGTGTATTATTGTGAAATGTATTGAATATTTATCTAAAATGATGGAATATTTATATATATTATAATCATGTCACCTCAGTTGGTATCAGAGATGATTTTAGTTATTTTTATAGATTAGGTTATGATGAAAATGAGGATAGAGATTAATGCAACCTATGATGAATTTAAATCGATCTAGAGTAAACATAAAAGTGTCATAGGTTGATAATAAGGTGTCATAATTTATCACATATTAGGAATGAATTTCATGATTATATGATTTGTCACTTTGATTATTGTGGCTTGATGCTTACAGTATGAATTTTTGTTTTGGTCAATGGTTGTAACCTTTAGGTGTCATATTAACAATGAATGTTGTGGATAATGTAATGGTATTACTCTTAAGAAACTTAACTTCATGGGAGTTGGAATGAAGAATATTACTGTTATTCTCAGGAAACTATATCAAGTCGTGAATCAATATAAGATTATAAATGAGAAAATGAGGGACCAACATACCACTGAGTCTTTCATGAGGTAATATCCACCTTATTTCAGTGGGTCCTCAGATACACTAGTGGTCGAGTAATAGATGGTAGACTTAAAAATAAATTTTCTACTCTCAAGTGGTCAAAAAATGAAAAATTTGAAATAATGGGGTATCATTTGGATGGTAAAGAAAATAAATAGTTGAATATAATTAATAATAATAGGCAAAAGTAATAAATTCAATCTATGGAATGGTATGAGTTCAAGAGAGTATTTTTTAGTAAATACCTTCCTATAAATCTTCACATGAAAAAGGAAATAGAATTCCTTGAGATTTAGAAGAAGGATGATGAATCTATTTGTACCTATGAGTAAAATTATACATGGAATGTGAGGTATGATTTTGGTTTTATCTTCGACCCTGAAAGAAAAATTTATTGGTTCTTCAATGAATTAAAACCAAGTCTATTAAAGGTTCCATACATAAGGAAATTTAGTAGTTATGAAGAAATAATTTGATGTGCTCTGAAGGTAGAAATTGAGAGTAGATATTCCCATCATTTTTATGGTTCTGATAAGAAGAGAAAGATAGACTTTTGAGGAAATAATAATAATAAAACTCATAAAGGAAAGAAAATTAATCTTTATTTATGCCAAAAGTGTTGAAAGAAGCATGAGAGAAATTGTAACTAAGGTACTAGTAAGTGTTTCATGTACGGAATGGAATTCCATAAAGAAAGTTAATGATGAAGAGATGTAAATAGAAAATCCAATGAATTTTTTTTGGACAATACTAGTTAAATCAACCACACAAACTCTAATCCTAAAACATTAAAGAGTATGGTCATTAAGAAAAACATTTATTGAATCTATGGGTTAACAATGATAGTCAAAATCAGAAACTTCTTATTCTAAGAGAAGCAGGTAAAGATCATGTGGTCACAACCACAAAAAGTGGGTCATAAGAATGAAGTGGTGAAAGGTAAACTTATCATCCACTCTATAACTAGAAATTTATTATCTGATTTTGGCTATGCCCACTCTTTTATTTATGAATAATTTTCTAAGGGTATTATATCACCACCGGAAGGATTACATATTAAATGATTTGCGAAAACTACAAATTTTATGATGATTGCATCTAAATTCTATAGCTCCTCTATAATAGAATTTTGTGGGAATATGATTCCTTTATATCGTTCTATTTTCCCTCTAGTTGAATTTTAAGTGATTTAAAGCATGGATTGGTTTTCTCTATATAGATCCCATATCAATTTCAAAGGAAGGGAAGTTACATTTTATTTTTTGAATCGACTAAATATTGTCTATAGTGAAAGGATGAATATGAATATCCAATGGAAACTACTACCATTTCATGGGTCTTATTAAATATGAATATGGGGTATCTATATTAGATATTTGGATATAAACACAATGTTGAAGATATACCTATTGTATGTGAATGTGTTGATGTATTTCCCAAAGGATTTTCTAGTCTTCTCTTGAACCAGGAAGTTGAGTTTTTAATAGAAATCATACTTGGAACTACACATATTTAAATGAATACTTATATATTGGACCATATTGAGTTACATGAATTGAATAAGAAATCCCAAGAGAATATTGATAAGGTATTCATTTGGCCTAGTGTGTCACCATAGGGTGAACTTATTCCTTTTTAGGAAGAAATACGGTTCAATGCATCTTTTCATTGATTATAGAGAACTTAAAAAGATTAATATCAAGAAAAAGTATCATATACCATGTATTGATGATTTATTTAATAAACTACAAGGAGATAAATACTTATGAAAGATTGACCTATGATCTGGATATCATCATTTGAGGATAAAAAAAGAGGACATATATAATACATCCTTCCATTAGAGGTATAGACACTATGAATTTATAGTGATTCTATTTAGAATTACTAATTCACTAGCAATCTTCATGGATATAATGAATTGAGTCTTTAGAGATTACCTTGATCAATTTATGGTAGTATTTATAGAAAATCTCACTATATATTACAAGATAAGGGGAGAGTATGAAGATAATTTGAATATTGTGTTGAAGACCTTGAGTAAAGTGAAGTTTCATGATAAATTTAGTAAATGTGGATTATTTCTATAAAAAGTATCATTCATGGGTTACAAAATTAAAAGATAGGGTATCAGTGGATCCCTCAAAGACGGAAGACATTTAATGTTTTTATGGACCAACCATTTCTACCAAAATTCATAGTTTTCTTAGTTTTTTTAGAATTATTTAAATTTTGTAGGAAATTTCTCATGGATATCAAATCCAATAACCAAGTTGACATGAAAGGGAGCCATGTTTCTTCCTATAAATCAATGTGAAGAAAATTTCAAGGAACTAAAGAGAATATAGGTAAGTGTACCTGTGATCAAAATACTCTACAGTGGATAAGGGATTTTTATCTATAATGATGTATCAAATAAGGTTTTAGTATGATTTATTATATAGAATGGCATGGTGGTAGGTTATGCCTCTCACCAATTGTAGTTTCATGAGAAAAATTATCTGAATTATTATTTGGAATTGGAAATAGTAATTTTTGGTTTGAAGATATAGAGGTAGTGTCTTTATGGTAAAATATGTGACATATATATTGATCATAGAAGCTTTAAGTATATATTCACATAGAAATACTTGAATTTGAGTCAGAGAAGATGGTTAGAACTGATTCAAGATTATGAATATTCAATACATTACCACACCAGGAAGGTGAAGAAGGTGACTGATTCTATAAGTCAGAAGGATTATGTTACTTTTTCTATGATGAGGATTTAAAGTGATCCTATACATATAGATTTACATGGGATAGACCTTGAAATCATAAGGAAAGGAGAATGATCCTATATTTCCCAAATGAATTTGCAACCATATATTCATGTGAATATTAAATAGGTATAGAAGGAAGATATTGAGCTGTAAAAGAAGGAAAGGATTGTTATAGATTTTAACTTTGACCATGATGGAACAATTTGATTCAGGAATAGATTATGTATCCTATTAATACCATAATTGAAGGAGGATTTTTTGGATGAATCTCATCATTTATCATTATCTATAAATCCTAGAAGTATGAAAATGTATATTGATATTAAAGATCATTTGTGGTGGGAAAAAATAATAAGAGATATTATAGAGTATATATCTCAGTGATTTATATGCTATAAAGTTAAGGATAAGAGATATAAGTATAATGGGATGTTACAACCATTACCTATACTCAATTAAAAGTGGGAAAACATCACCATAAATTTATTTATGGGACTTCCCAAGAAATTTAAAGAGAATAATTCTATTTGGATTTTATTTGATCGTACTATAGAATCATTACATGTCATTACTATCAAATAATATTTTTCATTTTATCATCTCACTATGTTATACATTAAGGAAGGGGGAAGATTTTTTAAATAACCACTCTCAACCATATCTAATTGAGATCCAAAGTTTACCTTGAAGTTCTAGATACGTATTTAGAAATAATTGAATATGAATTTGATCATTAGTACTTTATATCATCCTTAGATAGATGAAAATTATAAGAGGACCATTAGAAACCCAAAAGATATATTGATATCTTACTCTGTGGATTTTAAAAGAGGTTGGGATCAACACCTTCCTCTGGTTAATTTTTTTTACAATAATACATTTCACTCGAGCTTTCATATAGATCATTATAAATAAATTTGTGGAAAGAAGTACCAAACTCCAAAATTTTCAGATAAAGTTGGAGAATGAAATCTATTGGGACCTGAGCTAGCTGGGGAAATGAAAAAGAAACATGGATCCATTCAACATCGCATTATGGTAGAATATATCCAACAAAAAAAATTACATTTATAATCATTGACAAGATTTGTAATTTAAATTTGATGATATGGTATTCTTATTTATATATCCTTGGAAAAATGTTATAAAATTTAGAAATAGAGCGAATCTAATCCCTATAGATATTGGTCTCGATGAGATTCTTGATGGCATTGGGATGATATCTTATCACTTAGAACTTCAAACATATCTCATGTTCACTATGTGTTCCAAGTATCTCTTCTGAGAAAGTAAAAATATGATCCTTCACGTGTACTAAACTCAGATGTCATACCATTAAAACATGATCTTTCTTATGAATAACAAAAGGTAAAAATCTTGGATTGAAGAGATAAATTTATATGGAAAAAAACTACTAACTTGGTTAAGGTTCTCTAGAGAAATCATAAATTTAATAAATCTATATAGGAACCCGAGGATGTGAATATGAGGATTTATCCTTAGTTTTTTATATCATATTTATTGAAATTTGTGGGTGAAATTATTATAAGGGGGTAGAATCTAATGCCCTAATATTTTAGAATATCTTTTTATTTAATAAATTTGATGCATTCGAGAGATTATGAAGAATGAAACCCGGAAATTATGTTAATAATTTTTATTCATTATAAAATGAAGAACATTATATGGTATTTAAATGAAATATAATTATTGAAAATAATTTCTATTTCATTTAGGAAATACTATAAATCCTGAAGAACTATTTTGATTTATTTTGTTTTTGAGCATTATTTTTATCATATAAATTTTATTTTAAAATTAATTAAGAATATTGAAATTAAGAAAAATTATTTTTTACACATAAATAAAATCAATTCATTTATTTTCAATGATTTAGGAATGAAAATAAAATCATTTGAATGTAAAAAGAGATATCGATATAAAAAACTACTTTTATGTGTGTAATGTAATTTTTTCATAATAAATTAAATTAATAAATATTCATGAAATATTTAAATGAAATTTAAAGATAATAAATTCAATAAAATAATTTAACATTCATTTATTGGTTTTTACAATCCAAGGAATGAAAATAAATTCTTTTTTATGCATAAAAATGTATTTTTTCTAAAAACAGTTTTCATTGCATTTTGAGAACTTATTTTGAAAAAAGATTTCTATCACTTATAGGAATTTAATGTGATAAAATGGTTCCCATAATTATAATAAAAATTCACAAATTTTATAATGATTCATCTTTTATTTTTGTTCATAATGAATTGTAACTATAATAAATATTCATTACTACGATAAAGATCAAAAAGGGTTATAGTGAGGTTAAAGTAAAAGATAAGATTTAAAATATCTCGTAAAATCATATAAATTTGATTGATTGAAGGGATTTATACATTAAATTTTATTAAATTTCAAACTTTTTCTACTTGGTTCTACTTACACTTGAATATGACTTTATTATATTTTAATATTTTAAGTATTTATAAGTTTTCTACCCACCTCACTTATAAATGGGAACCTCCTCCCTTCATTTTTTCACTCACATTAAGAACCCTATTTCATCAAAAACCTACCCAAATATCATTATAACTTCCTTCCTCACATCTTAGAGCTACTTTAATTCCCAAAATACTAACCTTTGAAGTCCTAAGGTGTAATACAAATGAGGCTTCTCAAAGAAGAGTTAATTGTCTTTACCTATCTGTTTTGAGTTTCATTCTTCCTTAAACTCATATAAATATTATATAAACATATTAAATGATTAAATATGTGTCATTAATATGATATATTTTTTCTAAGTTAATGGTATACCAATTTTTTATCCCCCTTACATCCTATGATAATTGATAACACCATTCGTACGTACATGTGAACTACTACCTCCATGAAGTGATATAATTAGTTTCTCATGTTCTCCATGAATGGATGGTCAAATGAATGGGTTTTTTATGAATATATATGATATTTATAATAATATATTGATTTATTAAATATATATTTTTAATTATATTTCTATCATTACATTTTTTTTGAAAATGAAAACATTACTTGTGCGTATGCACAAACTGCTTTCTCCAAAAAGTGATGTAATTCATTTTTTATCACCACCTTAAATGAATGATTATAAAAATGTATATAATAAATGAATATTATACATATAAAATGATTAATATTTTTTATATTATGAAACTATAACCAAGGTGTAATGACCGGGACTGTCGAACTGAAACATGAATGGAAAACAGACCAGTTTTCACCAAAATGCTGATTTTAATTAAGAATTATTTATAAATGGGTAATTAGAAATTATAAGGGCATGATATGTTTTAATATAATAATTAATATGGTTCTCATATATATTCATAATAAATATAAATATATGATACATCAACGTAAGAGTGTATATGAATAAATTTAAGACCCAAGGTAAGGGTTTTTTTTACAATCTCGTTTTTTCAGGATTGTTTATGCTTGAATCTCAATTGGGGGAATTATATGATCTTTATATATTAAAACAAATTTATTTTATTATCCTATATTTATTTCCAGGTTTTTCATGTTTTCCTTTCATTATCCACTCTTTGTTACATAAAAAAAATCAAGAAAATTCTTTTAATAAAAGTTTACCTTATTTCCTATTTGGTTAATGAACCTTTTCTTCTATCTCCATGTTCTTTAAAATAATTTCATGAATTTTATTTTATATGATACAATGAAAATTTAAATTCATTTTTAAACATAATATATTTTATTAAAATTATTAAATGAAATCTTATTATTGTTTTATAGATGAGGTATTTTGGACTTTTTACCAAAAGTGTGAAAGTAATCTTTGTTTTAATATTTACTAAATGAATGAATTTTACTATCGTTATAACCATCATTTACTTTGAAAATTATTTTAAATTTTTCCAAATGTATTTTCAAATAAAATATTTTTCTCAATGTTTGGGAAATTCTTAGTTTTATATATATCGAAGGAAAATAATATTTTCCCTTATTTTTAATGAAATGTTCAAATAATATTTTAAAGGTATTTTAAATCTATGTAAACATCATTTTATGTTTATTTTTCTTCACTGGGGATATGATATTATGATATCTTCCATTTTATTTCTTTATATGGCCTATGATTATGTGATGATAAAATATTTATAAAATCCATTTCTTTTCCACTGGTAATGATATGGTTGATTGATGAATGTTTTATGATCTTCTGGAACACATATATATGGTTTTAATTATTTGAAAAATGGGTATGTTAAAACCTTCCAATTAATTGGGTAATAATTGATATCTAATACGATAATATGGACTAGAATGGGGAGGAACCCGATTTATTAAGAGACTTTTTCCACTATGATAGTCTTGGAGGTGATACTTGACTAATGAAATGATTTTCTATTCTTATGATTATGATAAAATTTATATTATATGTTCATATTATTATGATATTCTCCCATGGATCATGATTGATTAATGATGATTCCTCACTCTTACAACTCAGACCTTTTGAAACAAAAAATATTTATGACATGAATCATGATTTATGATCTATGACTAATTTGGTATGAACATTTTAAGATATGACCATTATTTTACACATTTATGATTATCTTAAGATTGAATAAGATCATCAGTTGATATATCCCATGTTTACCCTCTCTAATCATCTAAGATCACCATTTTTTTATGTTTTTATTTTACCTTGGTTATGAAGAAAGGTTTTAAGTATGATATGTTTAAGAAGGGTACTATAGGAGAATAACTTCATGGAATATATTGAAGAAATTTCATGAAATAATTTGATTATGTATCTAGTCTTAAAAGAAACTAAACCTTTGTATATCTGAGGTGTGTATTATTATAAAATTTATATAATATTCATTTAAAATGATGAAATATTTATGTATGTTATGATTGAATCACCTCATTTCTAGTTTATTTAGTTTATTCAATGTTTAGTATATATAGGTGGTGCCTAGGTTGGGTCCATACCATATGAAATCTAGTATAACCTATGTGAGTCTCTTTTGGTCTTGGGATATTGGCACATGACTTGTTCTCAGTTAATAGAAACTGTATGAGTGATTGTGAACCAATACTGTAATTTTTAGAAGATTTGTCTTTGCATGGTTAGAACATAGTTTGGTAAGCCATGTGAGTTCATTTTTCTTGTTAGGTATGAGCCACACAATTTACCAAAACACACAATATAACTACATGATATTCCAAGTTTTAATTAAAAAGGGATATTACCCATTTTCACTCATTAAATTTTAATGGGTTTTAACCCCTTTATTCTCCTCCTTGTTTAGTCAACCCTATGGGACATGAATGGATTAATTATCTATTTTTTGCCTTTATTTTTTTCTATTATACCTTTTATTTTCATCTAAGTATCATCCCATGAATCCTAAAGGTATATTGACCGAGAATAGGGTTTTGAGGTGGTTATAATTAGAGGGTTTAGGGTGTTTATGTCTTTTAGAGGATTTCTTTTTTTTATTGGTTGGGATTCTCCATCAAAGGTGATGTGTCTCAGCTTGGTTCCTTTTGATTAGTAGTATATTTTCAATTAAGTTTCATTAATTATAATTTCATTGAGTGGTTGGTGTTGAAAATAAATTTTTTTGGAAAATTAAACCTATATTTGATAGTTTTTATCGATTATATAAATGTTTTGTGTATTTTATCACATGGAATAAAGGGTGTTTAATTTTTTTTCTAATTTTTAAAGTGTTTTTTGAGTGCCCAGTTTTTGTAAAATCTATATGTAGATTCTTTCAAATGAACTTTCAACATAAAGGTACTTGACTATATTTGGGTAATTAAAAAGTGAAATACATGTTTTATGTGAAGTTTTTTGGAAGTAAGGAAATGGTTATATTTACTAAATGGTTTAAATAAAATGATATTTTGGTTTCAAATGGATTTTTATGTGGTTATCCATGATTTAAATTCAAATAAAGTCTTAAACTAAATTAAAGTGATGTTTTTAAATTATATTTTAAGTTGCGTGAAATAGATTGGAATTCTAATCTTGTTTTTGAAGTCCCATTTGGAACCTTTAAAAAAGTGTTTTTAAAACTTTTTAGACCCACAATTGAGCCCCTTGTTTGTATTGGATTGGTATAAATTATGGATCCCAAATGGTATATTTTTTATGCTTTTTAGATTTGTTTAAGAATATGCATATGAAAATGGGTTGTTTCGTGTGATTGTGTTGAAGGTGAGATGAGGGATTTACTTTTTATGCTTTATCAATAATCATTTGATCGTTCTTTG
This sequence comes from Viscum album, assembly GCA_963277665.1. Lineage (NCBI taxonomy): Eukaryota > Viridiplantae > Streptophyta > Magnoliopsida > Santalales > Viscaceae > Viscum > Viscum album. The sequence goes on from OY728159.1 coordinate 239,056,823, forward strand.
GATTGATTGTTACTCACCTCCATCATATAATTTCATGGGACACTAGGTAGATAATTGAAGACATACATTCATGTTATTCTAGCCTGATATGTACTCACTAGATAGTACCATAGGAGAGTAGCATCTTCCTGAGTGTATATATTGACTCAATTACTTAAAGGGGTTCCGAACGACGATGTTCTAGTTTTGCTAAAGGGGGGGGGGACACTAAATAAAGTGAAATGAGGAAACCATGACCAATATCATTCATGTTAGAGACTTGGAAGTTTCCTATGATACCTTAATACCTTTGAGAACTAGTTTAGGTGATTCCATATATGCCTTATTGGTATCCCATAGACTTTATTGATTTAATGGAACCATTTTGATTATTTTATAATGAGCTATTGATATCTTGGTTTATGGTCTTGTTCATTTTAATTTTTAGTTTAGTTTTTTTACCTTCCAAACTAATTTTTAAAATTATTGAAAAGGGATTATTTGAAAATGGAAAGTGGTGTAAATTTTGGGAAAGGTGTTTGATAAACATTTAAGGAACTATGAAAGTGGTTTGAACATGTTTTTATGAAATTCTCAAAGGATCCTCTTTTCATGATTTAAAATCATTTAAAAAGAAAATTTTTTCTAATCCAAACTTGGTTATTATAATAAGGGGAATGTTTTTATTAAAGTGACTTATGGAATTTTATTCTTTAAACTCACATATATAAAACCTATTTTATTTTTATTTTTTAAACTAGTTTTAATGAAATAGATTTTGAAAATAAATAGATTTCTTTAGTGATATACTATTGGGAGTATTTGGATCATACCCTGTGTACAAAACTTAGTGTATACATATCTCATGTATCCTCTCAGGTGACCAGGCTCTGGTATGTTCTAGGCATTGTTTGGATTTTCCAATAATGAATGATAGGGGATGTAGTGAGTGATCAGGGGTTTTATTGGTATGTTTTTAGTTCTTTGAGTTTTGGTTTTACTTTATGGGATGGTTATATATCAAATAGAACATCCAAGTGTTTTCTAGTTTCTCAATCCCATTATGTCCATATTTTTTTTGAACATGTTGTTTTATTTTATTGTGATATTAATTTGTACAGTTTATTATTTTTTCATACTTCCCAATTTGATAATTTCTTTTATGATTGGGACTGATTATTTATAATAATGGTCATCTAATATATGGATGGGTCATGTTGGATTCTTGATAGCTTATATGGTCTATTTATATTATCATATGAGTCTTAAATAATTGCCAAGTATATTTTCTTTATACTCAAACACTAGTTTCCAGCCCGTGGGTATTGGGAATACCCTTCGGGTTTGGTGGCGTGCTAGGTCAAGTTGAATATCAGGTCAACATGAGATGGGTCATTAAAAATGGAATAAAATTCTTGGTTCTTATGAGGTACTAGGTTATGGAATCAATATATTGGTATTTGGGACGTCAGTGAGTATAGGTATAGGGATGTTAAAACTTTAGAGGTATGTGAGGGGAGAGCCTCACAAGTTTTTTTGTCATTTAGATCCCCAAGTTTCCATGGGTAATTAGGATTTTAATCTTAAATTTGATTTTATTATTTCTTATTCTCAATGTTTTTGGTATGATATTGTATTATTTTGATCCCCATTGAGTTTATTCGTGATTTTGGGGGACACATGGATCATTCGAGGTGAAAATAGAGGAAGAACTTGAGCTAAATGGTTAGCTCACATAGACTCTAAAACAATGTCAGACCCATGTAGAGGGGTAGGACACTATTTAATTAAATCCCTGTGAACTATTAGTTTTGGATTGGATTTTACAAGGAGATATTTAATTATGTTTTAGAAATGAGTTCATGTTTTTGAGGTCTCATGTGCTTGTTTGGTGTTTTGTTATCACTTTTGAACTTCTTAATCTTTATTGGACCTCACACTATTAGTGTTGGAAATGTGGTTTTTGATTTTATTTTTATTTTATTATTACCATTCACTTTCTGGATAAAAAGAGTGGCAAATTTTTCGCCCACATGTCACTATTTCATTGAATTTTATATTATATTTGTGTAATTTTATTTTTAAATTTTTCGTGCTTAAATTATTAAAACACTAGAAAAATTCCTCCATTGTATAATTTGTGAACATGGTTTAGGAGAAACCTTGTGATGGCCCTTACACAAAGACTTTTTTAGTTCATTGTGTTCTTACTTAGTTTAGTTTTCACATATGGCATAAGGGTTGGGTCTAAAATATGTGAGATCAAGTAGAAACCATGCGAGTCAGCTTTAGGATTTGGATGTTTTCACACAACTTGCACATAGTTAGGATAAAATGTGTGAGTAACCATACATCAGTGCTATAGTTTTTAATAAAGGTGTTCTACATGGTTGGTGAAAATGTTTGTAAACTGTGTGAGTGAATTTTACTTATTTATCATGAGATACATAGTTTTCCTATTGTTTTCTAAACCATCTAGATTAACCATTTGAGATGCCCAATTTTGATTAAAAAGGGAAATTACCCTTGCCCAATGATTTTAAGCAGAAGCTACAAGTTAGGATCTTAATTTCTATTATTTTCCTTTCCTTCCCACCTTTCTCTCACTCCCCCTCATCTTAGTATCCTCCCATGAATACTAAGGGTTCATTTTCCAAGAATAACATTTCAGGGTGGTTATAATTTGTGGGTTTTGGGTGTTTAACACACATTTAGGGTTTCTATTTTCTTTTCTGAGATTCACTATCAAAGATGACATGATTTAGCCTTGTTATGCTTGATCAAAGGTAATTTTTTAGTACATTTCCTTTAATTGGAATGTCATTGACTGCTTGGTGTTTCAAATTCTATATTTTGTCAAAGTAAACCTATATTTGATAGTTTCTTTGGATTCTATAAAATTTTCAAGGGTTTTCTCACCTAAAATAAAGTTTGTTTAAATTATTTTCTAAAGTTTAAAGTGGTGTTTTATTTACATGTGTTTGTAAAATATTTATATGGATTTCCTCAAAAATTATATTTTGAAATAAAGGTAATTAACCTCATTTGGTTCATGCATAATGGAAATTTATGGTTTATGTAAAGTTTTTTGAAAGTAAGAAAATGGTTATATTTTCTAAATGTCTTGAATAAAATTATTTTTAAAATAGATTTTTATATAGTTCTCTATAGTTTAAATTCAAGAAAGTTTTAAATTGTTTTCTAGGGTTGTTTTGAAAATTAATTTCATTTTTTAACTCACTTGGAATTTTGAGATTTTTTTTCAATGTACCACATGAAAACTTTAAAAAGTGTTTTAAAAACTTGTTAGACACTTGATTGACCCCCATATTTGTATTATATTGATAAAAATTATGGACCTTAAAGGTTATTTTTAACCCTTGTTATATTTTTTGATGCTTAGTCATGTTAAATGGGGTTTATAATGTTATGGCGTTGGAGGTTATATTAGAGTTGTATTTCCTTTTGTTTATCATTAATCATGTGATGGAAATTTGGATTTCTTGTTTCTCACCTCTAATGTGTCATTCCTTGGGAACCTAGGTAGATAATATAATTTTTGGATGTGTGTTAATCTAGCATGGTATACACTCAATATCTAGTTCTGTAACACCGCAAGATTCCACAGTACGTTTTCCTTTGTATAATGCAATAGCCTGCATTGTACGCAACTTTGAGATTCTAACACATCGCGACCAATCAAACTAGCCGTTATGAATAGTATTACCCACTTTTTGAAATTTTATAAATTTTATTTTTCAAAATGGACTTCATTTTTGAATTCTGAATTTATAAATTAGCTTAGTTTGAATTTTTGGTATTTTTCTGAAAACTTTCAATTTTTGATGAACAGTGAAAAACACTGTGTTATTATCCGACTTTTTATTTAAATAAATAATTATTTTATTTAAATTTTTTTCAGGTAAAAATAGATACATAATACCTATATATGTTCAATTGAATTCATTGGAGTCATTTTGTAATAATATTAGATATATAATATTTTATTGAACTTTTCACCGTCTTTTACTCATCTCCTAGGAGAATTTGCAAATTCACATAAAACTTAATTTTACCACTTTTGTGAGTGGAATTTCAAAAATATTAGAGACACAGTTGATATCAGTAAGAAAAATGTGGTTTAATAAGATGAAAATAATTTTTGGTGAATAGTAATTTTTACTTTTATTTATCAAGGTTAAAAGTAAATAGGGTAATTAAGGGTAAAAATTATATTATTCTTACCATAACACATGTCCTAATTCTATTGGATAAGTTTAATTAGACAAAAAACTACCTTATGAATAAAATATGATCCTTTAGGTCCACTTGGATTAGATTAAGACATTTATTATTATATTATTTAAAGAAGAGTTAAAAGAATTAAAATCAAAGTTTAATAACTAAACCATTTTTAATATAGGGTTATACATAAGATAAATTCAACAATAAATATTCATTAGAAATAAAAAAATATTTCCTACATAATGTTATTTTATTTATAATTTTTAGACATTAAATAAATTAATTTATTTATGACATAATGATGATGCAGTAATTACCTTATTAATGAAAGATTAAAATAATTGATATTATCAATATCCAAATAAATCTAATTTTAGACTTTTAATGAGTTAAAATAATTTTCTAGGTTAATATGACATGTTATTATTGAACATATGAATTTATTTTGAAGTAATAAAGTTGTAATGACTTTAAAAAAATCATTTATTTAATAATGTCAAAATTGACATAAAAGAGTTTTTAAAACAAATGATATATTATTAATTGATATAGTATTCCTAAAAATACAAGGTTCATCCAAATGACTTATATAAGGATATATATATTAACAATTAACCACTTTGGGTTCTCTTGGCTTGTTAATTTAAGTTTATTAACCATATAATATAAAAATACAAAGAGGCGTGGTAAATGTCAAACTATTTAACTAAGAGTTAAATCTAAAAGATAAGGTTAAAATGGTAACCTAAACTTGTCTAAAACCTTTTTCATGAGAGTGGTTTGACCCATCCCCACCTTAGCTTTGAAATAAATCAATTTTGATCCATTATAAAACTAAAATTATTTTATTATAAAATAATATTTCAATCTTTCCCTAAGGTGCCCCTCACCCCTCTTATAAAATGGCACTTCCCCTTTTCTCAAATTCACATCTCCAAAACCATTTGGCTCGGCCAAAACCTTCTCAAATATCCTCCAAACTATCCTAAATTTATCCTAGAGGCCTTATTTTGATCAAAAATCCAACATAAGAAACCATTTTGATCAAATCAAAAGGAAGAACCAGAAGAAGAGGTAAATATCTCACCACATCTTTCAAGTTATTTTCTTCTTCCACTTCCTCTTTCTTTGTTGTTTCCATTATAAAATAATAAATCAAGTATCTTTTATATACTATGATGTTATTATAAAAATGGTACAACCATATTCATTATGTTATCCATCCTATGAATAACATGTCACCATACGTGCGTACGTACGGCTTACCGTCTCCACGTCATGGTGTAGTTGTTATTAAATACATTATAATTCAGATGGGTATAATAATGATGTAAAATTGATGTAAATAATGAATATAAAATGATTATGATTTTTTATATATGATATAACATCCAATTATATACTATTTTAATATCAAAATAATGATATTATCGCTCGTGCGTACGTACGGATTACCGTCTCCACGAATGCGATGAGATTCATTCCCCATCGGAATCATTCAAGAATAATTTTAATTTTATGAATAAAAAAAATGATTATTAACATAATATAATTCTTTATATGAATCAAATACATCCTATCCATAACAAACATGGCTTACGTAACCAAGCATATAAAGGAAAACGAATCAGTTAACACCCGAAATGATGATACTACTAAAATATCATTAACAAAGCTATATTAAGATCATATATGATATCATATTTATGTATATGGTTATTTTATAATTTAATAACAATTATTTCATCATTAAAAAAGATTTTAACCTACCCTCGGCCAAGGAAAAGTAAAAGGTAAGGGTTAAATTCACAATCTCTTTATTATTCGAGGATGTTTTTACTTAAGTATCTACTAGGACCTATTTATCATCCACATATATGTTTCCTTAAAAATGTATTTCAATTTTTTTTTACTATTTACTAGAAAATGATTTAAAGTCATTTATACCCTTATTTTACCTTATATGTTTTGAAATAAATCTTTCCATCATTTTCCAACAGGGTACTTTATGATCTTTTCGACAAAATTAAGGTAAGAATGTCTTTTTTTAACTTATACAGAGGGTGAAGATATTTTCCACCATTATAACATCATCAAATCTTCCCTTACAAGCTTATAAGAATATTTTCAAAAAAAAAATCTTCTATAATTATATGACTTTTAAATTATTTCAAAAGAAAGAGATATTTGTCTAAAAAAGTTTTGATTTAATCTATGTTAACATCCTTTGATTGATTTTAAGATTGTTTGAAGTTGATCTATTATGATAAAAAACATCCATATTGTATTAAAGGTTTTGTGATATGTTTGACTATGAATATGTTATTTTTACACCATTCATGGTTTATGGATAAAGTATTGACATTTCATATGCTATTTTTAATACGAATGTTTATGTTATGTTTAAACCTTTTCATATGAGTAATGAATTAGACTTAGTAAGTGACAGGTGGAGCCCGCTATAGCTCCTCGATGCATCAGTGGGTTCCATGAGACAAACTAGTGTCTTGGCACAAGGCCTTGACAAAATATTATTTGTAGTCTTGGCACAAGGCCAGGACTATGTGATTATGCAATCTGGAAATATGCATTCCGCTATTATGAAGGTGACTATTGATATTGCATGTGATTATTTGACTGGTAGAATATCCATGTGAATATGTAAATGGAATTATTTGATTTTATCTTTTCCATATTATGTTGAAGTTCAAGTTTAAAATTATTTCGTTTTAGTCTTATATTTCCTTAAATGTTTATGCTTATTTATGAAAGTTTCCGCTATATTGTTATCCTTACTGACCATATGAGCTCACCCCTTTATATGTTTTATTTTTCCCAGGATGCGAATTAGTATCTTATGACTGACCTACATGGATATTATAAGGGACATGATTGTGGCCTATGGATACTATGTTGTTGTAGTTTGTCATTTTATAATGTAATGTAATACTTATGAATGTGTCTAGTATTTCCAAGGTTACTAAACTAATCTGTCTTTTGAGACTTGATATTTTGTGATAATTCCAATGTTATGTAATAATGCACTAACTCTCTGTAACTAGGGTCGGTACGTTACAATTGGTATCAGAATAAGTTTAGTACAAACCTTGGAACCTAGATTTAGATAAACTTTGATTAGAGAACATTATCCTAAGATAGACTTTGAGGATTGGTATAGAAGAACTTCCTATAATTTTGGTAATGTAGAGATTTTGCGAGTTTTCCAAGCAATACATCCCTGTCTAGATACGAGCAGGTAGAGGCGGATCTGGCACATATGTAACTAGGGGTAAAACCTGAAAACATCGCTTTGAGCTAGACTGGAATGTGAACTGGTGCACCACAATGGGCCTTACTGCACTCTTGGTTACGACACTCCTGGGAGATATGCTTAGGTTAATTCTCATTGTCTTTACAAACCATTATGAAGAATTTATGAGTATATACTTCCTTAAAGAATTTTTTTTATGATTATGGATTATATCCATAAATTGTTCAATTTGTGTTAATTATTTTACAAGTTTGGAGGTATTTATTTTGATTCATAAACTAATCTAGTACATGTCATTGTTTAGAAATGACGCCTAGTGGAAGGAATGGAAACCATATCAATTCATCTAATCTATGTATGGATTTCCCTCCAACTCAAGATAATTATAGTGGAGCTGGTGAAGCAACTGGTGCTGATCAACTTATCACCATATTGGGACAACTCACTCAGGTAATGAATAACAACCTTACCTGAATGGAGCACCCTGATCTACAACGCAGAGGATCAATGTTAGACAACTTCATGAGGAAAAACCACCAACATTTAATGGGAGTAAAAATCCTTTAGTTGCTGAGCAATAGATAAATTACTTATAGAAAATATTTCATTCTTTGGGGAGTTGTGAAAGGGAAAAAATGGAATGGAAGTTTATCGCCTCATGGGAGATGAAGATCATTGGTGGTCATTGATTCAAAACACAAAGGAAGATGATGAAGTATCAAATACGGAATGGAGGGAGTTTAAAGAGATTTTCTTATAAAAATACTTTCCTCGTGATCATTTCTTTGATGGGTTGAAACCATTTATCCACCGAGCATTAGTCTCACAATCCTTCTCGCCGTACGAAGATATTATCTCATGTGCTATTAAGACAGAAAAGTAATTCTCTATGTCTTACGACTTTAAAGCAAAGCAGGAGAAGAAGAGATATACTGAACACTCTAGAAATGAAAATAAAGGTAAGAAGGGAAAGGTTGAATATCCATCCTGTAGTAAATGTGGGAAGAAACACCCCGATACTTGCCTGAAGGGAATGAGAGCCTGCTACAAGTGTGGTGAAAAAGTCCACCAAGCTCTTGATTGCTAGGGGAAGAAAGAGGCTGTCAATGTGGAAAGATACAATTGTAGAGAAAGGGGGAATTATGAAAATGAATGTCATAAGCGCCAAGGAAAATTACACCAGAAAAGGCCATGGGATCAAGACCAAGCTTATTCTATCACTATTTCTGTGGTTGAAGCTCCGAAAGATGTGGTGGAAGGTAATTTAATGGTTTCCTCAAGTTTAGCAAATGCTTTATTTGATTATGGATCATCGCATTGTTTCATATATTCCTAGTTTTCTAAGAAAATTAGATTTTTTCAATTTGACTTAACAAGGGAGTTTGCAGTCAAAACTCTTAAGGGAAGTGTCATCGCCACAAAGTTTTGTGAATCAGTTCCCATTAGGGAATATAAATTTTCTTCATCTGCTGATCTCATCATCATACCCATGATTGAATTTGATATAATCCTCAGTATGGATTATCTTTAGGACTATTATGTGAAAATTTTTTGTAAGAAGAAGGAGGTTACAATCTTTAATGATGATAAATAGTACCTTATCTTTATAGCAGAAACGTCACCACTTGATTCTTATCTTGATCCACCCCCAGTAGCTCTACTAAATTCAATTATTGGGGAGTACGAGAATGAAATAATTATGGGAGAGGAAAATAATGTCCAAATAGAGGACATGCCTTTTGTGCAATAATATTTTGATGTGTTTCTAGAGGATTTACCTGGACATCCTCCAGAGTGAGAAATTGAGTTTTCAATTGATTTAATCCCTGGTTTAAGGACCATATCGAATACCCCTTATAGAATGACCACTATGGAATTAGTGTAACTAAGGAAACAACTAGAGGAATTGAGTAATAAGGGATTTATTTTCCCTAGTGTTTCTCCACGGGGAGCCCCTGTCTTTTTTGTTAAGAAGAAAGACAGATCTATGAGGTTGTGCATTGACTATATGGAGATCAATGCTATAACAATAAATAAAAAGTATCCCCTACCTTGAATTGATGATTTATTCAACCAAATTCATGGAGCTCAATATTTTTCAAATATTTAACTTCGATCTGGATATCATTAGTTGTGTGTGAAGAAGGAAGAAATTCCAAAAACAGCATTTCGAACCAGGTACGGGCATTACGAGTTTACAGTAATTCCATTTGGGGTGACTAATGTACCCTCTGTTTTGATGGATCTAATGAACATAGTTTTCAAGGAATATCTTGATGAATTTGTAGTGATATTTTTGATGATATCCCAGTATACTTCAAAAGATATGAAGATTATGAAAATCACTTGCGCACTATTCTGAAAACCGTCAGAAGAAATAAATTATACGGGAAGTTTAGAAAGTGTGAATTATGGCTTTTAGAGATTTCTTTTCTTGGCCATATTGTCTCTAAGGATGGAATATCTATTGATCCTTAAAATACCAAGTCAATCCAAGAATGGCTAGCACCAACGAGTATAACTGAGGTACGCAGTTTTATTGGTTTATCAAGTTATTATCAGCGTTTTGTCCAGAATTTTTCCCGATTAGCTAACCCATTAACCAAGCTCACACGCAAATGGGTTAATTTTTTTAGAAAAAAGCATGTTAAGAATGTTTTGAAGAATTGAAGAGAAGATTAGTCAATACTTCTATCTTAACTCTACCATCAGGGAACGATTGGTTTGTTATTTATAGTGATGCTTCAAAGAAAGGACTTGGTGGTGTCCTTATGTAGAATGATAGAGTTATTAATTATGAATCACGAGAGCTAAAAATTCATGAGAAAAACTATCATAAACACGATCTTGAGTTATCCACTGTAATCTTTGCTCTGAAAATATAGAGACACTATCTCTATGGTGAAAAATGTGAAATTTATACGGATCACAAGAGTTTGAAGTATATATTCTCACAAAAATAACTCAACATGAGGCAAAGGAGATGGTTGAAACTACTCAAGGATTATGATTTCACAATACACTACCACCTGGGGAAGGCAAATAAGGTAGAATATGCTTTGAGAAGAAAAGATCATGGAGTTTTGAACAAGATGAGAGTTGAAATGGATCCTATTTTCATGGATCTAGTAAAAATGGACATGGGAATAATAATGGAAGGTGAAACATCAATAATTTTTCAAATGGTTGACAAACCATCTTTACTAGAAAGGATAAAAAGTTCTCAGGCTGATGACGAGTAGTTTCAAAAGAATATTAAAGCTGTGAATGATGGGAGATTGAGTGAATTCATATATAAAGATGGAATTTTGAAATTTTGGAGGAGAATTTGTGTTCCCGATATACCTGATCTAAAAAGGGAATTTTTAGATGATGCTCATTGCTCGAATTTCTCTATACACCCTGGTAGTTCCAAGATGTATATAGATTTGAAAGAACATTTTTGGTGGGACAACATGAAGAGGTAGATTGCTGATTTTGTGTCAAGATGTATGGTTTTTCAACAAATGAAAGCTGAAAGGCAACAGCCTGGAGGAGTCATTCAACCTCTTCCCATACCTGTGTGGGAATGGGATAATATTACCATGGAATTTGTCATGGGGCTACCAAAGACTCCTAGAAGGAATGATGCAATATGGGTCATTGTTGATAGTCTTACCAAGTCAACACATTTCCTTGCTATAAGAGAAGATTTACTACTTGAACGTCTAGAAAGACTATATATTAATGAAATTGTAAGACTTAATGGATTACCCTTATCGATTGTTTCTGATCATGATCCCCATTTCACATCAAGATTCTAGAAACTTCTTCAGAAATCCCTTGACACTGAACTTCGTTTGGGCATTTCCTACCACACTCAAACTAATGGACAATTAGAACAGACAATTCAAACCTTAGAAGTCATGTTGAGATATTGATCACTTGACTTTCAAGGTATGTGGGATCAATATTTACCTCTGGTATAATTTTCTTATAACAATAGCTTCCATTTAAGTATTCAGATGGCAGCATATGAAGCATTATATGGAAAGAGATGTCTCACACCAAATTGTTGGATGATGTTGGTGAAAGAAAACTCGTAGGCCCAGAACTTGTTGAGGAAACAATGGAAAATGTGAAGGTTATCCAAACCCATATCAAAGCTTCCCAAAGTAGGAAAACGAGCTATGTCGATAAGCAAATGAAGGATTTGGAATTTCAAGTAGGAGACCATGTGTTCTTGAAGTTATCTCTATGGAAGGGTGTTATACGTTTCGGTAATAAGGGTAAATTGAGTCCTAGGTACATTGGACCTTTCAAAATTCTAGAACAAATTGGGGCTGTAACTTACTATTTGTCAATGCCGCCAAGTCTCTCCAAAGTTCATGATGTGTTCCACATATCACTATTGAGAAAATACATGCCCGAGCCAACACATGTACTCACCTATGAGGAATTGGAAATGGAAATCGATCTGTCTTATTGTGAAGATCATGTCAAGATTCTTGATACAAGAGAACAAGTGCTGAGAAACTGGATGACTCGTCTGGTAAAATTTCTATGGAGAAATCATAAGACAGAAGAGGCAACGTGGAAACCAGAGAACTTATGATGAAGAACCACCCGAATTTTTTGTGTGGTAGTATTATAGAAATTTCGAGGATGAAATTATTTGAAGGAGGGGAGAATGTAACACCCCAAGCTTCCACACTACGTTTCACTTCGAATAATGCAATAGCTCGCATTGTACACAACTTTGAGATTCTAACACACCGCTACCAATAAAACTAGCCATTATGAATAGTAATACCCACTTTTTAAAATTTTATAAATTTTATTCTTCAAAATGGACTTCATTTTTTAATTCGGAATATCAAAATTATCTTAGGGTTATTTTTTGGTTTTGTTGAAAACTTTCAATTTTTGATGAAGAGTGAAAAACACTGTGTTATTATCTAACTTTTTATTTAAATAATTAATTATTTTATATAAATTTATTTTAGGTAAAAATAGATACATAATACCTATATATTTTCAATGTAATTCATTGGATTCATTTTGTAACAATATTAGATATATAAAATTTTATTGAACTTTTCAACGTCTTTTACCCACCTCCTAGGAGAATTTGCAAATTAACATAAAACTTAATTTTACCACTTCTATGAGTGGATTTTCAAAATTACAAGAGACACAATTGATATCAGAAAGAAAAATGGGATTCAATAAGATGAAAATAATTTTTGGTGAATAGTATCTTTTTACTTTTATTTACCACGATTAAAAGAAAATATGGTAATTAAGGGTAAAAATGATATTATTATTACCCTAACACATGTAATAATTCTATTGGATAAGTTTAATTCGACCAAAAAAACCTTAGGAATAAAATATGATCCTTTAGGTTCACTTGGATTATATTAAGACATTGATTATTATTTTATTTAAAGAAGAGTTAAAAGAGTTAAAATCAATGTTTAATAACTAAATCATTTCTAATATAAAGTTATACATAAGATAAATTAGACTATAAATATTCATTAGAAAGATAAAAATATTTACTACATAATATTATTTTATTTATAATTTTTATATATTAAATAATGTAATTTATTTATGACACAATGATGATTCATTAATTTTCTTATTAATGGAAGATTAAAATAATTGATATTATAAATATCCAAATAAATATAATTTTCAACTTTTAATGAATTACACTAATTTTATAGGTTAATATGACATGTTAGTATTGAAAAAATTAATTTATTTCGAAGCAATAAAATTTTAAGGACTTTAAAAAAATTATTTATTAAATAATGTCAAAATTGACATTAAAGAGTTTTTAAAACAAATATTATATTATTAATTGATATAGTATTTATAAAAATCTAAGGTTCGGCCAAATGACTTAGATAAGGATATATATATTAATAATGAACCAATTGGGGTTCTCTTGGATTGTTATAGTAAGTTTATTAACCATATAATATAAAAATACAAAGAGGCATGGTAAATGTCAAACTATTTAACTAAGAGTTAAATATAAAAGATAAGGTTAAAATGGTAACCTAAACTTGTTTAAAACATATTTTTTTGAGAGAAGTTAGACCCATCCCCACGTTATCTTTGAAATAAATCAATATTTATCCATTAGAAACCGAAAATGATTTTATTATAAAATAATATTTCAATCTTTCCCTAAGGTACCCCTCACCCCTCTTATAAAAGGGTACTTCCCCTTCTCTCAAATTCACACCTCCAAAGCCATTTGACTCGGACAAACCCTTCCCAAATATCCTCCCAACTATCCTACCTTCATCCTAGAGGCCATATTTTTATCAGAAATCCAATCTAATGAGCCCTTTTGATCAAATCAAAAGGAAGAACCTGAAGAGGATGTAAATATCTCACCACCTCTTTCAAGTTATTTTCTTCTTCCACTTCCCCGTTTTTTGTTGTTTCCATTATAAAATAATAACTCCTGTATCTTCTATATACTGTGATGTTATTATAAAAATGGTACAAACATATTCATTATGTTATCCATCCCATGAATAACATGTCACCATACGTGCGTACGTAGGGCTTACCGTCTCTACGTCGTGGGGTAGTTGTTATTCAATACATTATAATTTGAATGGGTATAATAATGATGTATAATTGATGTAAATAATGACTATAACATGATTATGATTCTATATATATGATACACTACTGGAAATTAAGCCTTTACCAATGGTTTCAAACCATTGGTAAAGGCTGCCATACTGTTGGTATATCATATACCAAAGGTTTGGAAAACCGTTGGCAAGTAAGGCATGGAAGTAACCCATTACCAACAGTTTTTGTATAAAAGTTGGGAAAGGAAGCGTAATTGGAGTATTCCCAACAGTTTGTAAAACCATTGGCAATACTGGCAGTGTAATCCTATTTTACCAATGGTTTAAATAACCATTGGTATATAGGATTATTTCCATGTTTTACCAACGATTTTAGTAAACCATTGGTAAAAATATCTACAGCACTATACCAACGGTTTTAGTAAACCGTTGGTATAGTGTATTACCAGAATTTCACAGCCCAACCACCTAAAATATCATTCACTACACACTTAACTAAACACCTACATACACTCTTAACAAAAACAAAAACACCTGCTATATCACACAAAAGCACATAAAAACATGATACTTGTAACACCCCTAGATTTCATAGTGTGTTATTTCTTCAAAATAATTCAATAATTTTCACTACACGCAACACTGAGTTCAAGCACACCATGACTTACCAAACAAGCCGTTCAAAAGAGGTTATGAATAATATTAACTAAATTTTAAATTTTATATAATCCTTATAATTTTAGAATCCATATTATGAGTTCCTTAGACATAATGTAAGAACAAATTCTTTTTTTGCACTTTCACCAATTTTAAAAGTGAACCCTTTTTAAATCCAATATTTTAAACTTTTATATATTCAATTTCACTAAATAAATTTACTTTTTAGAATGGGGACATAAAAAATTTACAATGAAACATCCCAAGCTTCCACGGTACGCTTTCCTTTGAATAATACAGTAGTGTGTGTTGTACGCAACTTCGAGTTCTAACACACACCACAACCAATCAAACTAGCCATTACGAATAGTAATACCTACTTTTTAAAATTTTAGAAATTTTATCTCTCAAAATGGATTTCATTTTTGGATTCAGAGTATCGAATTTAGCCTAAGGTAAAATTTTGGTACTTTTTGGATAACTTTAATATTTTGATGAATAGTGAAAATTACTAAATTTTTAATTAAAAGAAACTTTTTTAATCAAAATAATAAATAGTGATAAATTATTAATTTGAGTGGTTTTAAAGTATATTTAGAATATATTTTTACCATTTAATACAATTTTGGTCATTGGACATAATTTCACAATTAAACCGGACATAAACAAGTATTAATCTTTTGATAGTTATTATATCTTAAAAACACGCTTTTTTTTTTGTTTTGACAGCGGGAATTAATTTTAAATTAATTTCTACCACTTCTGTCTTTTGAATTTGAAAAAATGGATTCCATATTTGGAATCAGTATTTCCAAATTGTGTAAATAGATAACTTTTATTTTTAGACATTTTGAATAATTACTTCGGTAAATATTATATTTACCATGGTTAAAGGGTAAATCCAGTAAATAAGGGTTAAAAAATAATATTATAATAATACTAAATTACCCTAAAATATGTTCTAACCTTATTGTTGGATACATGTCCGACCATGGGAATATTTGGGTCGATTTCGGGACCCCATGGAGCCACTTGTAGGTGATAGGGACACTTTATTTTAATTAAGTTAAAATAAATACAAAAATGACATAAGCATATATCTTTTAGAAAAAAAATTTGTATATAGGGTTATATATGTTGGATTTTCTAATATAAATAGTAATTAGAAAGATAAAAATATTTCATACATAATTGTATTTTATTTATAATTTTTAGACATTATATAATTTAATTTATTTATGACACAATTGTGATGTAGTAATTACCTAATTAATAAAACATTAGAATAATTGATATTATAAATACCCAAATAAATGTAATTTGAGACTTTTTATAAATACCAATAATTTTATAGGATAATATGAAATTTTAGGATTGATTTAATTAATTTTTTTCTAATTAATAATTCTGTTATGATTTTTAAAAAAATCAATTATTGAATGTGTAAAAATTGACATAAAAGAGTTTTTAAAACAAATATTATATTATTAATTTATATTAAATTCCTAAAAATCTAATGTTAGGTCAAGAGACTTATATCATGATAGGTATATCATTAAGGGACCACTTGGGGGTCTCTTGGATGTATATAGTAAGTTTATTAACCATATAATATAAAAATACAAAGAGACATTGTAAAAGTGAAACTAATTAACTAAGAGTTAATACTTAAAGATAAGGTTAATATAATAAGCCAAACCTGTCTAAATTCTATTGGTTGAGTGGTTTTAGACCCATCCCCACTTTAACCTTTAAATAATACACTTTTTATCCATTAGAAACTGAATATGAATTTATTATAAATTAATACTTTATGTTTTTCCTAAAGAGCCCCTCCCCCCCCTTATAAAAGGACCCAACTTCTAACCAATTATTCACACCTTAAAAGCCTTTTGGTACATCCAAAACCTACCAAAATACTCTATCAAATTACCTCAATTCAACATAGAGGCCTTAGTTTGATCATAAATCCAACCTATGGAGCCCTTTTGATCAAATCAAAAGGAAGAACCCGAAGAAGAGGTAATGTTTTCACCACCCTCTTTCAAGTTCCTTTCTTCTTAAATTCTTCTTTCTTTGTTATTTCTATTCTAAAATAATAACTCCAGTATCTACTATATACTGTGATGTTATTATAAATATGGTACAACCATATTCAGTATTCTATCCATCCTTTGAATGACATGTCACCATACGTGCATACGTACGGCTTACCGTCTCCACGTCGTGGTGTAATTGTTATTCAATACATTATTATTTGGATGGGTATAATAATGATGTGTATTTGATGTAAATAATAAATATAACATTATAAGGACTCTTTATATATGATATACCATCCAATTATATATTATTTTAATATCAAAAGAATTATATTTTCGCTCGTGTGTACGTACGGATTACCGTCTCCACGACGCGATGAGATTCATTTCCAAGTTAACCATTCATCGACGATTATAAAAATATATATTACTAATAAGTATGTAATATATGACATAATAATGCTACTGGAGATATATATATTTATATATATAAGTATTTATTTACTTACATATATCTTATTCACTTACTTCCGTTCAATACTATATGAAAACAGAAACATCGTTTATGCGTACGTACGGACTACCGTCTCCATAAACGGTGTTTCCATTTCATATGTATGTATATTATACATATTTATATTCTAAATATATATGATATATTTATCATGTTTTATATTCTGAAAGTATTTAAATCATAATCTAAGTGATACAACCAAGAGTAACAAGTTAAAACACATACGATAAAGAAAGTGATTATTACCTGAAATGTTAAATTAACATGGAAATTATTATTAAATGGGTAATATAAAGTCATAAATGAATCATGTATGATATAATAAATATTAATATGGTTCTGGTATAATTTAATAACATACTATGATCTTCGTACATGAGGTTAAACGTACCCTCGACTAAAGGAAAGTGCAAGGTAAGGGGTTTTCATCTCACTCCTTATTCCCATGAGATTCATGCCATATTACCACTATTACCTTTTGTGTGGTATATGTACTACCCATAATTGTATTCTTTGTGTATTACACTTTAATTTATGTGTATTTACATATTCATTGTATGATACCTCTTTCATGGGTTGTATGTTTTGTAAGTTACCAAATTGGTAAGGGTTAATTCCTCAATCTCATCATTATCCGAGATTGTTTATGTGTAAGTATTTACTGGGACATTTTTATCATCCATGTCCATTTTTCATAAAAATGATTTCAAAATGAAGATTTTAAGGATTTTGAAAGGTACTTTTTATCAAGATCAGAATTTCAAATGTTTTAAAGATTTATCTTTCTAAATCTTTTTAATTAATGTCCATGTTTTCAAAATGATTTTAAGGATTTATTTATATGGATATGAATGTTTTGAAATGATAATTCTTTTAAAAAGTTTCAAAGTGGTATGGGACACTTTGATTCAAAAATCACTTTTAAAATTACTTCCTTTATAAATGTGTGACTTTTAAATGATTTTACAAAAATGATATTTCTCTCAAAAAATTTTACTCATCATTTTCATCTATGTCAACATCCTTTGATGGATTTTAAGATCATTTGAAGTTGATTTATTATACAAAACTTCCATTGAAGTTTTTGTGATATGTTTGACTATGGATGTGCTATTTTTATACCATTAATGGTTTATGGAGAAAGTATTTACGTTTCATATGATAGTTTAAATATGAATGTTTATGTTATGTTTAAACCTATTCATATGAGGAATGCATTGGACTTAGTAAGTGAAGGGTGGAGCCCGCTATAGCTCCTCGATGCATCGGTAGGTCTCATGAGACAAACTAGTGTCTTGGCACGAGGCCTTGACAAAATCTTATTTGTAGTCTTGGCACGAGGCCTTGGTTACGTGGTTATGATAGTATGGCATTATGCATTCCATCATTATGAAAGTGGTTAGTGATTTTGCATGTGATTATTCGATTAGTAGAATATCCATGTGAATAAGTAAATGGAATTATTTCATTTTATTTCTGCCATATTATGATGAACTTCAAGTTTAAAAGGATTTTGTTTTAGTTTTATACATTGCCTTAAATTTTTATGCTTATTTTTGAAAGTTTCCGCTGTATTTATTACCCTTACTGAGCACTTGAGCTCACCCCTTTCTATGTTTTATTTTTCCCAGGATTCCAAGAAGTGTAATGTGATTGATATGCAGGGTTAAGCCAAGGGAATAATGGCGTTCATAAAGATTATTTATGTTGTTTTGTACATCTTAAAGTGAAAATGTAACATTCATGTATGTGATCTATTTTTCCAAGACTGCTAAACTGATCGGTCCTTAGAGACTTGATTCCTTGTAATCATGCCAATGTATTAAAATAATGCACCGAATATGGTTAACTGGGGTCGGGGAGTTACAATACTATTATAACCATGGAATGTACCACAATTATAATCATGTGTATGAACCCAATTACCCTATGCCATACAGAATTCATAATTTAATTCTCAATTGAATACATGAAGAATGAATTATGTAATGAATTCTGAATTATGAATCAATAACACATAAAAAATTTATTATGTTGCATACAGAATTCTGAATTATACTTAACACATATAAAATATGACATACAAGGGGTTGGGGGTGTCCTAGGAGGTGGGGGTGTCCAGGGGTGAGGGGCTTTCCACGGGGGTGGGGGTGTCTAGGGGGGTGGGTTATACAGAATTAATAATACATACAAAATTTCATTTTATATAACACATACAGGATAGAAATTAGAAATTAGAAGATAATAACCCCAAAATAAAGTATCAAGAGAATTCGAATACATATGGTCGGGTTTCTGTATACTAGTTGTTTTTACTTAAAATGATGTCCATTTTAAACAAAAGACATACACTCAGAGTGATACCGGCCACACCATTCCTCAGATTGAGGCAGAGTTGACTTGTACACATCATAGATGACTCGTGGATTGTTTTCATAAGGTATCAATAGAATCTGAATGCGTTTGGTTGGTTTTTTGTCTGTCAGTTGTTGATTTCACTTAAAATGTTTTCCATTTCAAATAAAGGGGAGATAATTTGAGTGGTTTCAGCTACACCACGCCTCAGATTGAGGTAGAGTTGACTTATAAACATCACATATGACCCATGGATCGTTGTTCTAAAGTATCAACACAATCCGAATACGTTTGGTGAGTTTTCCATATGCAAGTTGTTGTTTTCACTTAAAATCTTGTCCATTTCAAATAAAAGTGAGAAAGTTTGAGTTTTTCCAGCCACATCAGCCCTCGGATTGAGATGGGTTTGACTCTTACACGTCACATATGACCCATGGATCATTTTCCTAAAGTTTCAATAGAATTCGAATGCATTTGGTTGGTATCCGTATGTCAGTTGTTGTTTTCACTTAAAATGATGTCAATTTTAAACAAAAGAGAGACACTTTGAGTGGTGCCAGCCACACCATGCCTCGGATTGAGGCGAGGTTGACTCGAACATGTCACCTATGACCCATGGATCATTTTCCTAAATTTTAAATAGAATCCGAACACATTTGGTCGGTTTTCCATATGTCAATTGTTGTTTTAACTTAAAATTATGTTCATTTTAAACAAAAGAGAGACTTTGAGTGGTGCTAGCCACACCATGTTTTGGATTAAGGTGGGGTTGACTCGTACACGTCATGTATGACCCATAGATCATTTTCCTAATGTTTCAACAGAATCCGAATGCGTTTGGTCGGTTTTTCGTATGTCAGTTGTTGTTTTCACTTAAAATGATGTCCATTTTAAACAAAAGAGAGACACTTTGAGTGGTGTCGGCTACACCGCACCTCGGATTGAGGTGGGGTTGATTTTTAAACGTCACAAATGACCCATGGATTGTTTTACTAAAGTATCAACACAATACGAATGCGGTTGGATTGCATTTGACTATTAAACACATGTTTTGTCCATTTATAACACGTAGAGTGCATTTTCGGCCACCACGGTCGTACAACACCTCCGATTGACGTGCTGTCTGCCTGAAAATTTTACAATTCAGCCATACTTTGTTTTCGTCTGATTTCATGTAATTATGAGGTCGTTCATCCGGTATCGACCACCCCACACACGTTTTTCAAGCGTGTCAAACACCTAAAAAACACATATTCAGTCGTGCCGCGCAAACTGCACGTCCGAATGATGTGTCATCACCTCTTACACCTCACGAATAAGAATTAGGGTGTTTTCATGTGATTTCAAGTCATTCTGATGTCGTTTGGCATGAATTTTACCGTTAAATGCATGTTTTGGCCATTTACGACACGCAGAGTGAGTTTACGGCCACCGTGGTCACACGACACCTCCGATTGATGTGCTGTCTAGCTAACCATTTCATAGTTCACCCAGCCTTTTTTTTCATCCGATTTCATGGCATTCTGAGGTCGTTCGGCCGGTATCGACCACCCCACACACGTTTTCAAGCGTTCCAAACACCTAAAAAACACATATTCAGTCGTGCCACACAAACCGCACATCTGAATGACATGTCGTCTCCTCGTACACCTCAAGAATAATAATTAGGGTGTTTTCATGTGATTTCAAGTCATTCTGATGTCTTTCGGCCTGCATTTGACCATTAAATGCATGTTTTGGCCATTTACGACATGCAGAGTGCGTTTTTGGCCACCGCGGTCACAAGAAACCTCCGATTGACGTGCCGTCTGGCTAACCATTTCAAAATTCAGCCACCCTTTGTTCTCGTCTAATTTCAGGCCATTCCGAGGTAGTTCGGCTGGTATCGACCACCCCACGCACGTTTTTCAAGCGTCCCAAACACCTAAAAAACACATATTCAGCTGTGCAGTGCAAACCGCACATCTGAATGACGTTTCATCTCATCCTACACCTCAAGAATAATAATTAGGGTGTTTTCGTGTGATTTCAAGTGATTCCGATGTCGTTCGGAATGCATTTGACCGTTAAACGCATGTTTTGTCCATTTACGACACACGGAGTGCATTTTCAGCCACTGCGGTCACACGACACCTCCGATTGACGTACCGTCTAGCCGACCATTTCACAATTCACCCACCCTTTGCTGTCGTCTGATTTCATGGCATTTTGAGGTCGTTCGGTCTGTATCGACGACCCCACACACGTTTTTCAAGCATGCCAAACACCTAAAAAACACATATTCAGTTGTTCTGCACAAATCGCACGTCCGAATGATGTGTCGTCTCCTCTTACACC
This sequence comes from Viscum album, assembly GCA_963277665.1. Lineage (NCBI taxonomy): Eukaryota > Viridiplantae > Streptophyta > Magnoliopsida > Santalales > Viscaceae > Viscum > Viscum album. The sequence continues at coordinate 239,078,828 of OY728159.1, forward strand.
TCATGAATAATAAGTAGGGTTTTTTTTGTGTGATTTCAAGTCATTCTGATGTAGTTTGGCATGCATTTGACCGTTAAACGCATGTTTTGGCCATTTACAACACGCAGAGTGCGTTTTCGGCCACCGCGGTCACACGAAACCTCCGATTGATGTGCCGTATGTCCGACCATTTCACAATTCATCCAACCTTTGTTTTGGTCCAATTTCACGACATTCCGATGTTGTTTGACTGGTATCGACCACCCCACGCACGTTTTTCAAGCGTGCCAAACACCTAAAAAACACATATTCAGTCGTGCCGTGCAAACCGCATGTCTGAATGACATGTTGTCTCCTTTTACACCTCACGAATAACAATTAGGGTGTTTTTGTATGATTTAAAGTCATTCTGATGTCGTTCGACATGCATTTGACCGTAAAACACATGTTTTGGCCATTTACGACACGCGGAGTGCGTTTTCGGCCAGCGCGGTCACACGACACCTCCGATTGACGTGTTGTCTCACCCACCATTTCACAATTCACCCACCCTTTGTTGTTGTCCGATTTCATGGCATTCTGAGGTCGTTCGGACGGTTTTGACCACCCCATGCATGCTTTTCAAGCACGCCAAACACCAAAAAACACATATTCAGCTGTTCCGTGCAAACCGTGAGTCCGAATGACGTGTCGTCTCCTTGTACACCTCATGAATAATAATTAGAGTGTTTTCGTGTGATTTAAAGTCATTAATATGTCGTTCGGCATGCATTTGATCGTAAAATGCATGTTTTGGCCATTTACGACACGCAGAGTGCGTTTTCGGCCAGCGTAGTCACACGATACCTCTGATTGATGTTCCGTCTAGCCAAACATTTTACAATTCACCCACTCTTTGTTGTCGACTGATTTCATGGCATTCCAAGCTCGTTCGTCCGATTTCAACCACCCCACACACACTTTTCAAGTGCACCAAACACCTAAAAAACACATATTCAGCCGTACCGTGAAAAACTCAGGTCCGAATGAGGTGTCGTCTCCTCTTACACATCAAAAATAATAATTAGGGTGTTTTTTCATGATTTCAAGCCATTCCGATGTTGTTCAACATGAATTTGACCGTAAAACCCGTGTTTTGGCCATTTACGACACGCGAAGTGCGTTTTTGGCCAGCGTGGTAAGAAAATAACTTTTATTGACGTGTCGTATGGCCAACCATTTCAAAATTAACCCACCCTTTGTTGTCGTCCGATTTCATGGCATTCCTAGTTCATTTGGCCACTTTCGACCACCCCACGCACGCTTTTCAAGCGCGCCAAACACCTAAAAAACACATATTTAGCTGTGTCGTGAAAACCACGAGTCCGAATGACATTCCGTCTCCTCCTAATCCTCACGAATAATAATTAGGGTGTTTTTGTGTGATTTCAAGTCATTCTGATGTCGTTCAGCATGTATTTGACCGTAAAATGCATGTTTTGGTCTTTTACGACATGCGAAGTGTGTTTTCAGCTCGCACAGTCACACGACACCTCCAGTTGACGTGCTGTCTGGCCAAATATTTCACAATTCACCCAAACTTTGTTTTCGTCCGATTTCATGGCATTCTGAGGTCTTCTAGCCGGTTTCGACCACCCCACGCACGCTTTTCAAGCACGCCAAACACCTAAAAAACACATATGTAGTCGTGCCGTGAAAACCGCGGGTCCGAATGACATTTCGTCTCCTCTTAAACCTCAAGAATAATAATTAGGGTGTTTTAGTGTGATTTCAAGTCATTCCAATGTCGTTTGTCATGCATTTGACCGTAAAACACATGTTTTGGCCATTTATGACATGCGGAGTGCATTTTTGACCAGCGCGGTCACACAACACCTCCGATTGATGTGTTATCTGAATGATCATTTCAAAATTCACCCACACTTTGTTTTCGTCCAATTTCATGGCATTCTGAGGTCGTTCGCCCAGTTTCGACCACCCCACACACGCTTTTCATGCACGCCAAACACGTAAAAACCACATATTCAGTCATGCTACGCAAACCGTGCGTCCGAATGATGTGTCGTCTCCTCATAGCCCTCAAAAATAATAATTAGGGTGTTTTCATGTGATTTCAAGTCATTCTGATATCGTTCGGCATGTATTTGGCCATAAAACCCATGTTTTAGCCATTTACAACATGTGGAGTAAGTTTTCAGCCAGCGCGGTCACACAACACCTCTGATTGACTTGTCATCTGGCCGACCATTTCACAATTCATCCAATCTTTGTTTTCGTCTAATTTCATGGCATTCCAAGGTCATTCGGCTGGTTTCAACCACACCACGCATGCTTTTCAAGCGCGCCAAATACCTAAAAAACACATATTCAACCGTTTTGTGCAAACCGTGTGTCTGAATGATGTGTCGTCTCGTCATACACCTCAAAAATAATAATTAGACCGTTTTACTAAATTATCTACACAATCAGAATGTTTTTGTTTTGTTTTCCATATGCCGGATGTTGTTTTCACTTAAAATGTTGTCCATTTCAAAAAAAAGTGAGACACTTTGAGTGGTGTCAGACACACCGCGCTTCATATTAAGGTGGGGTTAACTCGTACACGTCAAAAATGACTCATAGATCAATTTCATAAATTTTAAACAGAATCCGAATGCGTTTGGTCAGTTTTAAGTATGCCATTTGTTGTTTTCACTTAAAATCTTGTCCATTTCAAATAAAAGTGAGACACTTTGAGTGGTGCCGGCGACACCGCACCTCAGATTGAGGTGGGGTTGACTCATACATGTCAAGAAATGAACCATGGATCATTTTACTAAAGTATCAACACAATACGAATGTGTTTGGTCAGTTTTGCATATGCCAGTTGTTTTTACTTAATAGAGTATCCATTTAAAACAAAAGAAAGACACTTTGAGTGGTACCGGCCACACCGTGCCTCGGATTGAGGCGGGTGGGTGGCTGTTCATGGGGGCTATTAGAGGTCTAGGGAGGAGGGTGGGGGGCTGTCTGGGGTCTAGGAAGAAGGGTGGGTAATGTATCTAAAACTCTATCTAGGTATCTTACATCGAATTCCGATAGGACTGAGAACCACTACGGGGTGTCGTCCTGGATCAGGGCCAAATAACGGCATTACCGCGGTGTGACCACGGCGTGTTGGCCTGGTCCAGAGAAATCCGTGGGGAAACATCTTCCAGCCAAGATCCCAAATAAATCCTATGTAGTTGTCATTCACATTATTGAAATTGATCTTATGTTATAAAAAATAGACTCTTGATTCGAGATTGTGGTATGATAAAGATTATATTCATTGTTTTTAAAAGTGGTACTAGGTAGTTGAAACTACTAATTGATAGTCAAATTATCACACCCTAAACTATTACTGTGAGTTTTCATAGATAGCACACATCCGTTGGAGGGGTTTTATTATAAAAACATGACTTTATTTATCAAATGAAACAATTATATTAAAGAAAACTTATTCAAGATATGAAATTCAGTATAATTAAGTAGAATTAATAAATAAACTAAATTCAATTTAAATCATTCTTAAATTAAAGAGGCTTCCATATTTGGTAAAAAAATAAAGAGTTATATTGAATTCAAAAATATCCATACCAGAGTGAAAAACCAGGTTAAAAAATAAAGAGTTATACAGAATTCAAAAATGTAATGGATCAATATGCCCCTGATCACCATCACCATCACCACTGTCATCATTAGCATCATCCTAGCCTCCATCTCTATCCTCTTCATCCTCCTCATCATCGTCCTCATCCTCGCCCTCGACCCCATCCTCTCCCTCGGTCCCATCCTTGCCCTCGTCCCCATCCTCTCCCTTGGCCCCATCCTCGCCCTCGTCCTCATCCTTATCCTCACCCACATCCTCTTTAGCATCCTCGTCATCACTAGGAACATCATCATCTCAACTTACACTAGAACTGCTGCCTGGTGCATTGGATAATGCACCCATCGATGACATATATGTCTTACAAGCCGTGCTGGCCTCTGGTGGAAGTGATGAAGATAAAGCTTTGATCAGTTTCATAAATTCTTTCTCCCTCATTTGAACCTGTTCTTCCAACTCTGTGAACCTTTTATCAGACTGTATTGCATGATCCTTGACCTGTTCCAACTTGGTGGTACTATAATGGATACCTGGAGAGGACCAATACCTCATCGGGACTATATTCTTTCCAGGTCGGCACCATACTCGACCAGAGTGCTCATCTCCTAAAACCTGATATAAATGATCGTGTGGACCAAAATTGTCAGGATCCTGGTAATAAAGGGCCTCTAAAGTAGCATGTTAAAAATATTAATAGATTATTAAATTTCAAAATAGAAATTAAACTTTGAAATAAACAAATTAAAACTTACAATCTTTTCTTGCATCGGTTTATTAACCGCAGTTCTATCTTTTTTCCTTCTACTTGAGCAAAAAAAAATTGCTCGAGGGATACGTCATTCAATATTCAATTTGTGCTTCTATAATGACATTGAAATAATAAAAAGTTCAAGTATAATCATATATTCAATATTCAATAAATCACATAATTTAAGTAGGAAATAATAAAAAGGGCATGTCCTAAAGAAAAATTATAAATAACTATATTGTACCAGCTGCCTCTCATGATCTGACATAGTTTTTCACCCCAAAGTGTGGAGGTATTTCTTTGAATCAATGTTTTTTTTGTTTTTTTCCTAAGATTACTATTTAATGTTTAATAATAAATAATATAATATTAATTCAAAATATGAAAATTGTCATTTAAATACCTAAAATGGGATTAATACCTTAAATTTGGTAGTCTCCCAATGGGTAATCATTTGGCGATATTGCTCTATCAGGCAGTCATCCACAATAGGTAATATCTCCAACTCCGTACCCACTCTATCACACCATCCAACATACAACTCATGCTTATAAGCTCTCTAAAACTCTCCTAGCTCCTTTAAATGTGCTGGTCGTGCACCTTCACCATCGGGGAAGTTAAACTAATGCTGAAACCCAATAGATTAATTCATATAAATACAAAAAGAATACTAAATTAAATATAATATATCTTTTACCCATATTTGTGTCCACGCATTATCCTTGACTTCATGTGGCATATTTCTCCAAGAGAGAGGGCGGACCGAAATGATGTCGGAGTATTTGGCTAGCGTCGCCAAAAAACCCTGACATTCCTACCCAAATTTATCAATCATATGTCCATCATCATTGTATTCAACCATCAACTGTGTCTGGTGGTTCCATACTACAGGCAAGAAAGTACACACCCTCCCCCACCTCCTATCAATAGATGAATATGTTATTAATGAAAAAATATTAGTACAAGTTATAATAAAAATAAATTTTGGTATAAAAATTTGTTAGATTTATATAAATATACCTGTGGTAGTCGGATCAATGGGCATCACTAGATGTGCAGAAGCTGAAGGAATATCCTATACAGGTGGAGTGTCCCTCAGTGTACGCTCTTCATCCACATACTATTTCGGATCAGGAGTCGAAGAAGGTGGAATATAATAGCTCGGAGATAATGAACCAGAAGCAAAAGATGATGAAACAGACGTCTGACCAACTGGTAGTGTAAACATCAGAAGCCTAAATATCCCGTGTGTCCCTAAAGACACACTAGGATCAAAATGGGGCATAGAAGATATGTCTGTGGTAGGGGAATAATCCAATAGGGTACAACCAGTGGATCGTCTAACTCTCACACCACGAGCCCTCATACCACCGACCTCAGTACCAGGACCACCAGATGATCATCTAACTCTGACACCACCCCCCTCCTACCACCAGCCTCTGTACTGGGAGCAATATCAGGCTCCTCGTCGGATATCTCTCATCTAGGGGGTGGATCCTGAAAAAAAAAGTTTAACACAAAAGTAAACACATGATATTATAAGTTATTGAAATATTTATATTTGAAATAAAATACTCACAATAGGGATTAGTGGAAGAATTCCCATATCTATCATGCAACGATTATTTTCTGTCATCTTTTTCTATTGCCTCTCTTCAATGGGTGTCATTTCCTGCAATTAAAACACTTATGGAAGTAATTAGAAACAGATAACTAATGTGTAACCCAAAAAACAAAATATATAAAAACCATTCTGATAAAAAAACATAAATAAATAGAAGATTTATTAGGGATAGGACATGTATATTTACATGGCTATCCAAGTCATGTACTGTGTACATTCCCAGGACACTAGATTATCGTAGACACCATGTCAACCATTATACACACCACATGAACCCTTATACCATATCGTCATTATTAAAACCATTAATAAAAACTTATTAAACAACATCACTTGTCAAAGATAATCAAATTGAACATAAATAAATAATAATATTGGATATATCAAGTAAAATTAAGTAATACTATATTACATCCTAAATGACCACCCACAACCATGATTAATGACCACAAAGATCCTCTTTCGGCCAAATAAAAATTGAAAACAACTTCACTTGTCAAAGATAATCAAATTGAACATAAATCAATAATAATATTGAATATATCAAGTAAAATGAAATCGTACTATATTACATCCTAAATGACCACCCACAACCATGATTAATGATCACAAAGGTCCCCTTTCAGCCAAATAAAAAGTGAAAACAAAAACACATAATTTCAGAACAACAAAATCAAGGAATCACTTATAGATTTGATGTGTAGAAGAAAACAATTCCTTGATTGAAGATGGTTCGATATGTAGAATAAGTTTGGCTGGAGGAAGATTGGATTTAGGGCACGCCGAGCGGAACTGCAATCTGCAATCGAGCTGAGGGGGAATGGATGCTCGACTGTATTTAGGGTAATTTTTTCCCAACAGTTTTTAAAAACCATTGGGAATGTATGTCTTTACCAACAGTTTAAATAAACCATTGGTAAAAATGTTATATCGAAGGCATTTACCAACGGTTTTTCAAAATCGTTGGTAAAAGCTTGTATAAAATCATTTATACCAACAATTTACATAAACCGTTGGTATACATAGACATTCCCAATAGTTTACACAAACCATTGGGATGTAAGTGTTGGTAAAATTTCCATTTACAGTAGTGATATAACATCCAATTATATACGATTTTAATATCAAAATAATGATATCATCGCGCGTGCATTCGTACGGATTACCATCTCCACGAACGTGATGAGATTCATTCCCCATTGGAATCATTCAAGAATAATTTTCATTTTATGATTAAAAATAATGATTATGAACATAATATAATTCTGTATATAAATCAAATACATCCTATCCATAACAAACATGACTTACATAACCAAGTATATAAAGGAAAACGAATCAGTTAACACCCGAAACGATGATGATACTAAAATATCATTGACAAAGAAATATTAAGATCATATATGATATCATATTAATGTATATGGTTATTTTATAATTTAATAACAATTATTTCACCATTATACAAGAGGTTAACCTCCCCTCAACCAAGGAAAAGTACAAGGTAAGGGTTAATTTTACAATCTCTTTATTATCTGAGGTTGTTTTTACGTAAGTATCTATGGGACCTATTTATCATCCACATCTGTGTTTTCTTAAAAATGTATTTCAAAACATTTTTACTATTTACTAGATAATGAGTTAAATTCATTTATACCCTTATTTGACCTTATATGTTTTGAAAGGAATCTTTCCATCGTTTTCCAAACAGGGTACTTTAGGACCTTTTCGACAAAATTAAGGTAGAAATGTCTTTTTTTAACTTATACAGTGGGTGCGTCTATTTTCTGCTGTTATAACATCTGCGAAGCTTACATCACAAGATTATAAGAATATTTTGAAAATAATTTTTTTCTTCTATAATTATATGACTTTTAAATGATTTCATGAGAAATAGACATTTCTCTAAAAAAGTTTTGATTTCATCTATGTCAACATCCTTTGATGGATTTTAAGCTTGTTTGAAGTTGATTTATTATGATACAAAACATCCATATTGTATTGAAGGTTTTGTGATATGTTTGACTATGGATATGTTATTTTTACACCATTCATTGTTTATGGATAAAGTATTGACATTTCATATGCTAGTTTTAATACAAATGTTTATGTTATGTTTAAACCTTTTAATATGAGGAATGCATTGGACTTAGTAAGTGATGGGAGGAGCCCGCTATAGCTCCTCGTTTCATCGGTATATCTCATGTGAAAAATTAGTGTATTGTCACAAGGACTTGACAAAATCTTATTTGTAGTCTTGTAACAAGGTATTGACTTTGTGATTATGCAGTCTGGAATTATTCATTCCATCATTATGAAAGTGGCTATTGATATTGAATGTGATTATTCGACTAGTAGAATATCCATGCGAATAGGTAAATGGAATTATTTGATTTTTTTGTTTGTCATATTATGCTGAATTTCAAGTTTAAAAGGATTTTGTTTTAGTCTTACATTGCCTTAAATGTTTATGCTTATTTATAAAAGTTTTTTCTATATTGTTATACTTACTGAGCATCTAAGATCACCCCTTTCTATGTTTTATTTTTCCCAGGATGTGAAGAAGTATGTTATGACAGATCTACAGGGATAGTATAAGGGATATGAGTGTGGCCTATGGAGACTATGTTGTTTTCGTTTTTCATTTTATAATGTAATTTAAAACTTATGAATATATCTAGTATTTCCAAGGCTACTAAACTAATCGGTCTTTAGAGACTCGATCTTTTGTGATCATTCCAATGTTATGTAATAATGCATCGAATCTAGGTAACTAGGGTTGGGGAATTACAAGTTCCCTAGGGGAGAAGTGCATTCTTAGTGGTATATATTATCTTAGTGATACAAATGGGTGTTTAATTGTGATGTTTCAGTTTCACTTTGGTGGAACCTAGAGAGATTGAATTGAGATAACTAGGTATGGTATTATTAATTTTAAATCCTATGGAGTATCCCATGATACCTTGATCCCATTTAAGAGTTTCTTCAAGGAATCCTTATATTTATTTTTTATATCCCATATCCTTGATTAATTTCATAGCACCATTGTTTATTATTTATTTTATTATGCTCTATTGATATCTTCGATTATGATCTTCTTCATGTTTGTTTCTATTTTAGTTTTTTACCTTCCAAATTGATTTTTATAATGATTTAAAAAGGTTGATTTGGAAAGTGGATATGATTTTAATTTTGAGAAATGTTTTTGATAAATATTTTAGGAAAGGGGAAAGTGGTTTAAACTTGTTTTTATGAATTTCTCAAAGTTCCCTTTTTCAATTATTTAAAATCATTTTGAAGAAAATGGTTTTGGATCCACCATTTCTTACTCTAAGAAGTGGTATGTTTTTAATAAAAGGATTTATTGCATGTTGTTTGTTTTTTTTAAAATCACATATGGTAAGTGGTGTGGTTGGGACTTTGGATGTCATTTACTCCTATTTGGGGTCTATGGAAGGCAAGGGGAGTTGGTTGTTCTCAATACCCACCGAACAAATTCAACCAGATGAGGTGTTCCTAGAAGGGAAGTAAGTTATAGTGAGACCTTTGGTGGATACTTAGAATTGTTTCCACCTTCTTGGGGAGGAAATATATGAGGAAGTTTCTGGAAGATAAAACCCTCAAAGTAAGAAGCTTTGGATGAATTAGAAACAACTGGAAATATTCAACATTGGAATCAATCCTAGCCCTTTGTCCAAACATGAATTAATTGATGTTTATGTTAGAACTAGAACTCATTATGATAATATGTATTTTTAACTCAGGTTTGATGATTATAAACTTATTTTTAAGGTTTATGATATATATTTTTATCCAATTTATGATGACATTCATTTGTTTTAATATGTTATATTTTCCCACCACTACCACAAATGTTATGTCAGCTCCCTTTCAGATTATCGCTCAATAAAAAAGGGTTTTTATAGAAATAAAAATATTTATTATTCAATCTAAAATCATATGTAAAAAATGGTTTTATTTTTATGTTTCAAACGAAAATTATTGAAATGGATTTTGAAGATAAATGGTACAAACTCATTGGTGAAATCGCATTGGGTGTGTTTGCATCACATCCTATACACACCATTTGATGTATGCATCTTTCATGACTCCTTTTAGGTGCCTAGGATCTAGTATCTTTTGATTTTTTTTCATAATTTATGATGAAGTATAGTAGGGTATTTGGTTAGTGACCATGGGTCACATGGATATTTTTAGTAGTGCTTTTAGTTTTGGTTTTCCTTTTTGGATGGTTATATATTGGCCAATTCGGCTAGGTGTGCTTTGGTTTCTTGATTACATTATATATATATATTTATTTTGTATATTTTTTTAATATTATTGTGTTGTTTAGTTATTCATTTTATTATTTTTTTTGTAGTGATTTTTTTGATTATTTATTTTATTATTGGGACTTCTTATTTATATGAATGGGTGTCCATTATATGGGTGGATCATACAAGATTCTTAGTATCTTCTTATGTCTATTTATATTATCATATGAGGGTAAAATTATTTCCAAGTATAAGTTATTGATACTTAGGCACTAGTTTCTATCCCATGGGGATCCATAATACCCTTCAAACCCAGTGGCGGGCCGGGTTTGGTGATGTGTTGGATTAACCTAGGCCGATTCATTATAGATGTATAGTATTTTTATGGATATTCATAATAAAAAGTTTGAAACATAATTTGTGAAGTGTATATTTAAATGATTCTAATTATAAAAGTGTATATATAAAAAGGGATCAAATATATAAATGATATAATATGATAAATATTGACTTCAATGAAGTCAAGGATCAAGATACACAAGAGTTGGTATGAGAACATAAACCCTACAAGACTTAGTAGGATGAGATATTCCAAATATATAAACATAAAGTTAACTTTAATATATCCATTATATAATTTTTATCCACTACAAATGAAAGTATGTTATGTTAATTTTAAAGGTTAGAGTGAGTGAATTTTTTTTACCAGCAATATATGTCAAGGATACCATATTAATGTAAAATAAATGCCAATATCATAGTCAGTTAAGATTTGGTAAAATAGATGTTTCTCCACAAAATACCTATATAAATAAGATTATATTCTATGGATCAAGATATATAGATATAAATTCAAGGGTATTTACAAAATAGGTTAAAGTATATCTATCGAAAAGGTATTGGATGTCTCAAGATGGTTCAATCAAGAAAAGATTGTTGCCTATGCCACACGACATTAATACCAATTGGATTTCCTACCACTTTAAAAATCGAATCTATCATTTATACCATGTTATCTATAAGTAAGTATAAGAAAAATGTATTGGGAAGTAGATGAAACTATCCTAATGTACTAGATTTTTGTAGAGAATGGTTCTTAGTATATAGAGAAAACAATTAACTAGTTGTAAAGGGGAATATATATGCTATTTTTCATAAATATTTGTTTGATATAATAATATTAGTTATGAAAATAAAAGTGTAATAAGAAATAAAAGATCAAAGTTTCACTTGGTTATTGATTCCATATAATCCATATATATTTAAAATTTTTATGTAGCTAAAGAATAAATAAGAACAATCTCCTAAGAAATTTATCTCAAGGAGATGAATTCAAAGTAAATAGTAAAATCATATAGTGTAATATGATTTTTTTAGTAACTAGTGACATACCTTAGAATAATCATGGATATAATGTTATAAATAATGAGTTGAGAAATATTATCAGTTGTATCTAGTATATGTTGGAGTTTTTTTGGAATTGGTTCCCTAGAAAAAAAAAATCATCTTTTACTTTAAACTACGGTATCATATTTTTATCACATACTAAATTTACCTCAGTATGATTTATGTGATAATTTTATTAGAGTATTTATTGTATCAATAACACCTATAATGATATAGTAGAGATTTAATTATGATATTCTTAAAAACTATGCCCTATAGTCTAGATACATCATACTAATGAGGGGAGCATATGTTGTCTAAATATCTGGTGTTCGAGGATTATAATCATTGAGAGTTCTTATTATAGAATTCATTCTTGGTGACACAAAAAAGTGTGATTATGAGGATATAATATCTAATAGGAATTTCATATATTTTATGTGTCATTATAATTCCTATATATGATCTTGTGTATTGATCATTAGACTTGATACCATTGTTAATGTATATTATGAATTACATAATTTGATGTATAGATGTTAATTGATATCATATATGATCATAGTGAGGTAGAATATGTTATATAAATCACAATTGTTATGACATTAATTTTATGATCAATAGAGGGATCAACACTTCTGAGTTACGAAAGAAGATATCTCTTTCACTTTGGTTAATATGGAAGTGTCTAAATAAAATCCATGGCCATGGTATTATATGGAAAAGTTTGTTTCAAAAAGTCAAAATAAATAAAGGACAAACATATTGGATGATGATAGATGTATAAATCTTATTTGAAAAGATATTGGCTAAAGGATATTATATTATGTAGTATCATTCCTAAGAGGTTTTCATTGTGACGACTCATATTTTTTCTATGAGTCCATGATGTGATTCTAGATACCACTCTTGGTTTATAGGTTTTACTTACTATTATCAAGAAAAGAGTCTAGAGTGTCAAAAACTAACTATCTCAAAACTCTCATTAGATTCAATTTAATCAATGTTTATGAAAACATTCATTCTCTATTTTTGGAATAATATTTATTTATTTTTTATTGATCATAAATTCAATGTCATGATTAGTCAAGTCAATAATATGTTATTTGAATTTTGTTTCTTATTTATTAATAATATAAATATAATATAATATTTATTCAGGAGTTGAGTGAATATAATATTCTTTTATTTATATTTTATTTGAATAAAATTAAAATTTATTCACAATATATGTGAATATAATATTTATTTTATTAAATGAACATAATGATAATATTCAAGGTTCAGAAATATTCGTGGAGGGATTTAGATAATGTTAATGATAAAAAAATATCTTTTAATATCTTTTAAATAAATAAAAAAATATTTATTTAAGAAATTTTATTAGAATATTACATGTTACAAAAAAAATAATTTTATCATTATTTTAAGGGAGGTGACATGGGGGTTTTAAGGATTAAATTAAAAGAAAAGGAATTAAGTTAAATTATTTTAACTTCAACATTTATTTAAAAACTAAAATATGTCATTTTTTCAACATGCGAATCCAATATATATATAATTTTCCTCTTAATATCCAAAGATATAATTAGAGAGAATATCCCCTCTTCTATCATATTTGTAGAGAGAAAAATAACAGATTTATTTATATGATCCGGGGAGAATGACACAAGGAACATGATTGCTCACCCTAGATCCAAATATATCCATAATGAGGGTTAAATATTTATTGAACATGTGCGTATATCACTAGTTGAATTATAATTTTAATCTAGAAGTAATGAAAACATCAAGGTGATTGATAATTAGGTCGGTGATGTAAATGAAAAGCGAAAATCAAATCAAAAAATAAAACAATCTAGATATTTATTTTATTTTAAATAAAAAATATAAATTATGTGTGATGATCCTATTAAGGGTTTGAAGACCATTTCATCGAGTTTAAATGGAAATATCTTAAATGGGCATCACATTCCACTATGCAAAAATTGTTCAGAGTCTAGTGAGGCCATATATGATGTGGTGATTACATGTTCACCTCACTTAAAATATATCTTGTGATATTAAGTTCACCCATGTTGAAAATATAGAGAAATAATCCATTCACCTTTCTTATATTAGTTATGGCAACGAACTGTTCACCCATGTTGTATTTATGGAATTTACTTGTTCACCTATGTTGATTATTTATGGTGATATCATGTTCACCAATGTTTTGGTTCATGTATGGTGATAACTCATTAACTTAACCCTCTTATTATGAGTTGTGATATCTCATCCATACACACTCTCATTATTATGATAGGTGATAACCTATTCACCTATGCCTATTCTGATTAGAGGCGATATCTCATTCACCAATATCTTGTTCATTATAATGGTAATAACCCATTCAACCATAATTATAATGATTAGTGGTGATTAGGAATTAACTTATGTATTATTTATTATTATATTTAAAATTCATTCACCCAATCCTATTATGGTTAGGGGTGATAACCTATTCACCCTTATTGTTATTGTGATTGGTGATATTTCATTCACCCTATTGTTTTGTTCAGACTATGGGAGTTCCCACCCCTATTTTAACATTGGATGGATAAGGTATGTCCGCTCATTTAAGTAGCTCCTTATCACTTAATTATGAGATGATTTTTATGTTATCTTTTATTTTCTTCCATGTCATATTGTACATGCACCCATATATACAAGATTTATTTAAATATACCATTTATGGTTGCCTATTGAGTATATTGATCACACCCAAAATGTTCACTTTTGTTGGTGTGAGAAATTTACGTTTTATGATATAAATAAGGAAAAGATCCTTGTGATTGATAGTTGAGCTAGGTATGGGTTGTTGGGTTAGGAGAAAGAATTATACGATCCATTGGATCTAGTTTTTTTTATTTTCATTATTGTTTTATTTATTTTTAGAATACACATGGTTGATTATTTATCTGATGTATGATTTTTATGACATTTAAATGAGATCATATTTTTTATAGAATGTAATATTTTTTTATGGTAGTCTTATAATTGTATGTCTATATTATGTTATTATAATATTTATTTTTTTTAATATGACATTACCATTATTTATATTTTTTTATTGAGGTTGTTGTCTTTACAAATTATGGATAGACCCTTTTCGTTATTCTTCTACCTAAGGCATGCGAGGTGGTGCACATAAGGTTAAGTGAGGACCTGGATTAGGAACTATTCAGGTTAACCGGGCTAAGGATATCACAAAATTTCATAAGATCCTTGTTTTGTTTTTTTCTATTATATGGGGAATGGTAGATGGATATAGGTTTGGTTAGAATATAAGATAAACCTAATGTTTGTGTCTAGTTAACACTTTTATGGGGAAGTCTAAGTTTGTAGAGAGTGGGATTGATGTTCTTGGTTTTGAGTATTATGATCTTGTGATTTCATGGAATATGACATGTGATTTACCATTTATTATTCTTCTCATGCCCTAAGGTGGAAATATAGAATGCATTCATGCATTATATTTAACATGTAGGTTTATATAAAAATTTTATGACAATTTTTTATTGATAACTTGGTTAAAAAAATAGGTTTGGTCAATTTAAACATCAATAATAAGTTATATCTAGGTTTCCTATATATGTTATAAATGGATCATTAATTGACCAAACACCTGCTTATATATTTTCTTTTTTATTTCTATGTGAGGAATATTTATGTGAATCATATGTGTACTATATATCTAACCCTAAGAGGGAGTATGTTGAGCATGGAAATTACTAAGAGTTATATAGTGTGTATAGTGTATCTAGATAGATATCCTATTATTTATTTTTCCTAAATTTTATCAAAAAATCTAATAGAAATGTTTTGACTTATGTCTTTTTCATTTTATTGGAATTCCATAATGATATCTTCTATTTAATTCCATAGGATGGGGTTAATCATGCTCTTTCAGTATTAGTTTCCGAACCACCTATAGATTAGAAACTTCGAGGGTTATAGAGTTAATGGATCACTAGACTCTATGAGGTGATCCATCTTTGTACAATATTAATTACAAGTTTCAGATACAACACCCACCACTCTTAGAGGGCGAGGGTGGTCCACTAGGTATGTTGTTTTGGATTGAGTCTCTTTAGAGTATCATTGACTAGATTGAGACCCCCACTGATCAGTGGATAAATTTGTACATATATCTATTATATGAACTATTCAAGCACTAGTGTGATGGTAAGATCTAGGAGGGCCAACATGTGGGCCTATCGTAGAAGGATTTTTAGATTCATTTATTTTAGTATTGTTTTCATTATTCCCATGAAGTGGGAAAGATCTTCAGATTTTATGCATCTTACTTGGGGGATATGTCTGTTATGGATTATATATAATATTCTACCAAGTTACTTCATTTCTCTTAGATGTTGGTTGGTTATGATATGTACATGGTTAGAAATTACAAGGATGGTTTGATGAACCTGATACTGGTTTAGGTGAATATATTTTTCAAGAATTTTTTGAGAGGTGGTGAGACAGAACCTCCTCATTAAAAGGAACCGGGTGGAGGGTCGGGTTCTAGGGAAGACTTTCTCTCTTACTAGGTTAGTGAATGTACCTTATAGAATCTAGAAAAGGAAATTTTTTGATTCTTACCGGGGTGGTGATTGGTTGGGCGGTAAAGGTTGAGGTTTATCTCTTACCCATTGAGAGAGGATAAATCTTGATTTCTTTTAGTATGGCCATCCGTGACATATACAACTAGATTGTGATAGACTCCTGATGAAGTGTCATTCCTAAGGTAAAATTGGGCATTTTTAGAGGTTTTTAAGAGTAAAACTTAGCCAAGTAGTGGGTGATATTTTGGGAAGGCTTTGGGATTTAGAGCATGGCATAGAGTGTTTCCTCAAAGTGGTAGTCTTGTGAGAGTTATCTACACAGAAAAAACTAAAAAGTTTACTTATATATTTTCATCTCAAGTATATAGTGTGATATATTCATGACTTGTACTTATTGTTATGGTAATATAACTTTTACATAAACTAAAAATAATAATTTCCTTATATTATATGTTGTATAAAAAAGTTATTACAGTTCCCATGTACAATGAGAACCTCTTGATTCTATAAAAATAATATTAAACATATTTTCTATGGTATATATAAATTAATTTGAAGGTATAACAATGATGTTTAACTATCATATTCTAGGGAGTCATAATAATTGAGACTTTTCTCATAAAGTTTTCACTTTGTGATCTCAAGCATAATAGATCATAAGAACCGACCTACCAATTGGAATATAAATGTTTTAAGTGTCATTATATGTTACTATCAATGAGATTTTGTATTGGTCTCTCAACTTGTGATTATTGTTAATGTATATTATGAATCACTTACTTTGAAGAATGATGAAAACCATGAAATTTTATGTTTTTGGTGAGATATCTTATGTCAAGGGTGTCCTTAGTGATATGACATTAATTGAATGATTGAGATAAGATTTTTCACTTATGATTATAAGAAGATATATTTTTCCCTATGATTAGGATTTTAGTCACTTGAATAAATCCATTTTTATGGTAGATGAAGAAAATTACATCCAATATACTCAAATAAATATAAATAAATCTTGGAAGGATGGTGGAAAAAATTATACATCCATATTTGTGAGATATATTGAGATAAATAGATTATATTAAAAAAATAAGTGTTCATAGGAGGGTGTTGTAACAATAAATTATCTATATATCCTTAGGGTATATGATGTGTTGTTATATACTACCCTTTGTCTGTGAGTATGACTCACGACTATGGATATAAGTTTCTAGAGGGTCACACACAATGTGTATCAAGATGTTCCACTAATTTGGGTAAATTATATTTTAGATAAAGTAGACTCCATGTTTGTGGTATGGTGAATGTTTGAGTAAAAAGGATCATAATTAAAGTAATTAAATAAATTATATTATATTTTATTAAAGTTTATAACAATAATAAATGAATTTATATCTAAATTTATTTACAATTTATTTGATAATAAATTAGTGAATATGAGAAAATAATTTTTTCAAATGAATATTAATTATTTAGGGTTTGTTATATATATTCAAGAAGAATGAGTTGAGTTAGTTGTTTTTATTTCATCATGTGCCATGTTTTAATATCACAAGTGAGTGATAAAATATTCTTGATACTTAGGATATGTTAACAAATTCGTTCATGACATAACATGTTAGTTTTAAATGTTAATGTTATTTAAGGACAAAGATATAATTAAAAGATGTTTAACTTATGTATAAAACCATATTTAATACCATATATCAGTATTACATGACTATTGAGAGAATTTTATTCTCTATAATATTCCATCTCAATTCCAAGAGTGAGAAACTCCAAGAAATAATAAGAATGTGTCCATTTCAGTTCATGAATCGATCATGATTTCTCATCTTAATCAAATATATAAAGTAAATAACTTATTAATTCCATGATAGTTCATACGAAATGAATGATAAAAAGATGACCATCATGACGAACATATGGATAATCATGAGGTTTCCTAATTTTCTTCCTTCAATCCATGATTATTCAGCATTGAGAGAACTATATTGTGTCCACACAAATGAATGAGGCAATGTTTCATTTATATTATTTATACATAAATATATCGTAAAAGATTATTTGATGAAATTAAAATTTTTTATTCTTGATGTTTTTTTGTGACACATATCAAGTAAAAAATTATTGAAATACTAATACAAAACCCTTCTATGATGTCTAGTTTTCTTCAAGAAACTAGGCATCTATAGGTTAAGGTGGAGAAAATAGATCATAGGGGCAGACACAGAGCAAGGTTGTAAACCATAGGGTATCAATATGTCAATAGTTCAGAAATATGGTGAAGGTCTATTCAATTTTTTTCTATAAAATAGGCACCACTTGCTAGGGGAGAGGGGCTATAAAAAAATTTAATGTATGATTCTAATGGAATCTACCTTAGAATCCTTTTTATTTAACTTGGGTGTGATGAAAACTTTTCTTTATACAGAGATAGTTATCTATATGAGGATTATATTATAGTATCATGTGAATAACCATTAATATTACCTTGGGAAAGTAGTATAAGGGTATTTAGAGATATCTGGAATTTTCTGTGGATTTGAGTGGGTACAAGAATCCAAGGGGTTTTCTTATGATAAACTTGTATAACCTCATTGTATACCTATGAATCTATTGGATGAATTTTTATATAGAAACAATTTATTTAAACCTGTGATGAGTATCTTTCACATAACCTATATTAAATTTTCACATATTCATCAAGGATTGTGAATTTTAGATAGGCCTAGCTGGACCTGAAAAATTCAATCTAGGAATGATCACATCCAGGTTTGTGAGCATCACTCTTGGGGGTGTGGATCATATGGAATAACTATTATTTTGTCTTATAATAAATTTTTACTAGGAGATATTTCTTGAAGAATTATTAGGGTATTTGTCTAAGAGGGAGTTAGAGTTCAAGATCATCATGGTTCTAGGTACATTGCCTATTTTCGATACCACCATACATGATGACGCCAACTGAGTTGAAAGACCTAAAGGTATAATTGGGGGTCCTAGTGGTGATGGGATTTATTTTACTAAGAACTTCCCCTTAGGGTGATCTTATTATATTAACCAAGATGGAAAATTTAAGTTTATGGTTACGTATAGATTATTATAGATTGGAATGGGTTAAGATCAAGAATTAGTGTCCCCTGATTCACATTGATGACCTATTTGATCAGATTAAGGGAACTAGATGGTTCTACAAGATTAATTTGAGATCAAACTATCACCAGATGATTTTGTTAAGAAAATGATTTTTTATTAACCACTTTCCAAATTTGGTATAGACTGTATGAGTTTCTAGGGATGTCATACAAACTAAAGAATGCGTTTTATCTATTCATGGATATAACAAATAGGTTTTTACATCTTCATCTTTATTATTTTATGGTTGTGTTCATCAAATACATCTTGTCATACTCTCTGATGTTGGAGGATCACATATATCATTTTAGGGAACATGATGAGTACCTTGAGAGCGCATAAACATTATTAAAAGATCTCAAAGTGACACTTTTGGATATAGTATGTACACTTCTTAGGTCATGTGATATTAAAGTCAAGCATATAAGTAGATCCTTAGAAGGTTTACAACGTAATTTCTTAGGAGAGATAGAAAAACATATTTAAGATTCCTATATTTCTAGGATTTATAGGCTATTTAAATTGATTCATTTTATATTTATCATAATTATCATTACTAATAATAGCTCCTACTAAGAAGAAGGTGAGTTTATAGTGGTCTAATCAATGTGAGAGGGCCTAATATGAGTTGTAGGGAATATAAATGATTGATTTGATTCTATCATTACCTATTATGGTTAAGGAGTATTCAATTTATTAAAATGCAAAGAGAGTTAGTATTAGAGTAGTCTTAAGGAATCCTAGAAGGGTAGTCACTTATGAATCCTAGAAGTTGAGGCTACACAAGCTGAACTATCTGACTAATGATCTAGAATTAGTTGCAGTTGTTCATGAATTGAAGTGTTTATGCCATTTTCTCATGTATTTGAGGTTATTGGAGTATATATGACATAATATCCTACAATATATATTCTCTTATCATTACTTAAACCTTTATAAAAGGAGGTGGGTTGAGTACCTATAGTATTTTGAATTTGATATAGTGTGTATGCCTGAGAAGGGGAACATTGTAGAAGATGCAATCAATATGAAGATATAGACACATGTGGAGTGTAAAGACAGTACTGAGGATATTTTGGTGAGCATTTTTACTTTGTTTATAACACCTGAATATTTTATGATATATTTATCTTAAAATAAATTTAATTCTTTGGTAGCTTGTGATATATGCAACCCTCAGTCTAAATGAACTGCAATATAGTATGTTGTTATATAATAGCCATTAAATTGATTGTTTGAATAGAAATAACCACATTTTTGAAATTAAATATAATTATTTTAGATAAATCAAATATATTAATAAATAAATACTCAATATTTAGAAAATACA
This sequence comes from Viscum album, assembly GCA_963277665.1. Classification (NCBI taxonomy): domain Eukaryota; kingdom Viridiplantae; phylum Streptophyta; class Magnoliopsida; order Santalales; family Viscaceae; genus Viscum; species Viscum album. Next base: position 239,099,539 of record OY728159.1, read on the forward strand.
TTATATGATTTAAAAATATATTTTTTAATCAAAAATTGTTTTTATTGCTTTTGGGAGAAAAAAATATAATTAATTTCTACCAATTTTAGAAAATATATTTGAAAAAAAGAAATTAATTTTTTTCAATCAAATTTTTATAATTAGTTTAGAGTTATTTTTTTATAATTTTATGAAAATATTGATTTTTTGACAAATAGTGAAAAATACCATTTTTTATTAAAAATCGTGTTTTCTTTTAAAATATTGATAAAGTTATATTTTATTTTAAATGCTTCAAAAAGTAAAATATAACCATTTATAATATTAATAATATAATTAAGGCCATTGAAATTAATTTTATACTATATTTTTTTGTAATAACTTTTACACTTCAAAAAACATTTTTTTTGGAAAACTGATTTTCATTGCATTTTGAGGATTTAATTTTAAATTAAATTATGTAACTTGTGTGAATTGGATCTTCAAAAATGTATTCCATATTTTTAATCAAGAGGATCATTTTTTTAAAATAGTTCCACTTTATTTTTGTTCAATATAATTAGTAACCTTGGTGAATATTTATCACCTTGGCAAGGGTAAAATCGGTAAAACAAGGTTAAAACATTTGAATAAGGATTTAAAATTTCTATAACAATTTACTTTATCCTATTGGATGAATTTTTTATCCATTTCCGTCCATGTATCAAAAATATGACCACTTGGTAACATATATCTTTAATATTGACCTTTTTGTTACTTTAAGAAAAGAATAAAAACAAAATGTCACACTATTGACTTTAATAGCTCTAATATTTTTCTATATGGAAAAAAAGCTGTTATGTTATATTTTAAATGTTCATTTGAAAGAAGAATTGATTTTTTTCATGTTAATTTATTTTTAATTTTTAGATATATAATAATTAGCTTAATTCTTACCCAATGTTGATATAATATTTATTCAATTAATAAAAAAGATAATAACTGGTTTTTAAAATATTAAAAGTAATAAAAATTTAATTATTTATTGTGTTTCATGAATTTTATAGATAAATATAAAATTTTAGAGATATTTCAAAGGTTTTTATTTAAATTGCATATTTTTCTTGATGTCTTTAAGGTCAAATTAAATGAATAGTCTCATAAATGACATTAATGATATTTTATGAAACAAAATATTTTATTTAATTATTTAAAAATCATACAAAATTTGAAATAGGACACATAGGTTTAGTATTGGATTAAAATTTTATCCATTTTCCAATTATGATCTAATTTTTAACTTATAAGTAAAATTATAACCCTTTAATATTAAAAAATTTGTTATGACATTTAATGCTAAAATAGGTTTACCTGGGATTAATCTAAATATATAAGGGTTAAAATGAAATAAAAACTTTCTTAAAGCTTATTATTTGGTTTTATTTCAACCATAAACTTATCAAATTTTAATATGAGTCATTTTTTATACATTTTTCGGAGAAATTGACTCAATAATATTTTAAAACTTTCAAAAATTAAAAGAGTACCACTCAACTCAAAAATAAAAGGACACCTCATCCCCTCACTTATTATCACATTTTTATCAATTTAACTCAATAAAAACCTAATAATATCCATCCAAAACTTTATTTTTCATTTTCTATATGTTTTGGTCTTCCTAAAATATCATTCCTAGGGTCCTTAATAAGAGATCCCATGGTGTTCTTTTAAAGAACTGGTAATCACCTTTACCGATGACTTTCTTTTATAATTATTATTTTACCTCCTATAAATATAGTTCATTTATCATATAATAATAACTTAAATATATATAATATACCTAAATTTTATTATGGTTATGAAACATCCTTTATCCACCCTTTATCCATCAAATGTGATGCGAAAGTATCACTCAAGTGTACGTGTGGACTACTTCCTCAACACAACGATACAATTAAATTTATATCACCATATTTCATGGATTTTTATTATTATGTGTTTAATATAGAAATATTAAATTTATGAAATAATTATTATTTTTGAACAATAATATTATATCTTCCATCTTACCACCCCATCTGTTGAAAAATGAGAACATCGCTCGTGCATACATGTGGACTACCACCTCCATGAAGCAATGCGATTTGTTTTTCATTTCCAATTTAAATTTATGGTAATAAGTTTAGATTAAATATTTATATATAATATTTATTATTTAATCATGATTCTATAAATATGAATTATTATTTACCCTTCTTTCATTCCATCTCTCTAAAAGTGAAAACAACATTTATACGTATGTATGACCCACCATCTCCATGAACGATGTAATATATTTTTATATCTTTACCATTTATGGATAATTATTTATATATATATATAATGAATATATATCATATTTATATCATTATTAACATTATGGATATTATGGAACCATGATCAAGGTATAAGGACCAAAACTACTGAATTAAAACATACATGAAAAATGAAGTGGTTATCACCCAAAATAGTGATTTTAATAAAGAATTATTAATAAATGTGTGATAAAAGGTTATAAATAAATCATATATGGTGTGATATATATTATTATGGTTGTATAATAGATTTATAATAAATCCATATTTATTATATAGGGTATCCGAACATGTGAAAAGAATTACCAGACATGAGGTTAGGGGTTTCTAAACTCAATTTACATTCATTGGGTTATAATTATACTTTATTGACTAATTTATGACATGATTATGTGTGAAATGGCTTATAATTTTATTATGTTTTATTTCAATTTCTTTTGGATTTAAATTTTTTACAAAAAAATTACTTTTTTTGATTAATTCCGACTTTAATGATGTGATATTGGTAATGGATTTCATCTCGATTTCTACTCCATTGTGACATATTTAGTATTATGAACCTTTTTCTTTCATGTTGTGGATATAATTAACCTTTGATATGGTATTCAATTATTACCTTTATATTCATAGTATTTAAGAGTTTCAATTTAAATTATCTCTTTAATGGCGGTTATGATTAAGAAATCACCAAAGTGGTTAGGGTTTATTTCACTATATTATAATTATTTAGGATTGTTTGGGTTTAAGTATCTATTTGAGGAATTATATAATATTTCATTATTAAAACCAATATATTTTATTCTATTAAATTTATTACTTAAAATTAAAAGTTTTCATTGCATATTCCTCTTTTAATTACCCTAAGAGAACAAAAGAATGTTTTTAAGGAAAATCGACTTTATTTTCTATTTGGTTGGGAATATTTTTATTCCATGTACACATTTTCATTAAAATGATTTCAAGAATATTTTTACTATTTTTCTATGATTTTTTATCTTTTATTTTTAATCATTTTTTAATTTTTATGATTTTTTTAAAGAAATATTCTTGTCGTTTTCTAAATTAGGTACTCTTTGACTATTTACTAAAAATTTAAAAGGAATCTATATTTTAACAAACTCGGCATGAACACAATTTCCCAATGTCCTGAAAACCCAATTATTTGAAACTTAATTTACATGTTTCTATGATTCTTTTCAAATAAAATGGTTTTCATAATATTCTATATATTTTAGTTTTTAAAATTGAATTTATATGTGAAAATAGTATTTTACTCAAGAATGTTTTTGATGATATTCTTGTGGTATTTCGATTCATTAATGACAAAAATCACTATTTTAATTATTATATAATGAGGATATTTTATAATGATATATCCTTATTATTTATTTGAATGGTTTATGATTAGCTTGACTTGGGAAAGTATTGAAATTCAACATGCTAGTTCTTCTTATACAGACAGTTTTTAATTATTAAGGAATATTAATTAAGTTGTATAGTTTATTATTTATGATGAATGGATTGGAATTATCAAGTGATGGGTGGGAACCAAAATTATATATCCCCTTGATTCATTGGTAGGTATCATGAGACAAAACTGGTTGGGAATTTGGCTAATACCTTACTCATTTATGTTTATGTTTTGGTTCAAGGCCTCAATGGTATGTTTAAGATGTCCAAAATTATGAATTTCGTAATTATAAAGTCAATTATTGATGTCTACATGATTATTTTAGTAGTTTTGATATCCATGGATAAGTTTCAAGATCATGTGCTTATTTATATTGAATTATTTGATTATCATTTATTCATTCCATGTTATTCATGACTTATTTATTCCATGTTAGATTTTGCAGTACGCATAGTCTTAATAGACATATGAGGTCACCCCTTTATTATGTTTCATTTCCCTAAGATACTATTAAGTGTAATATGAATGATATAAAATGAAATTCTAGAGAGTGAATATTGATATTCTCAAAGAAAATATTATTTTGTATTTCATGTTTTCAAATATAATGCAAGTTTCAAATATGTATCTAGTTTACTATGACTACTAAACTATTCGGAACTTTAGGATGTGAATGCTTGTATCTAATGCCAACATAATAAAGTAGCCACCATATCTAGGCTACCAGGGTTGGGGTCTTTACAATTAGTATCCAATAAATTTTAATAGAAACCTTGGGAACTTGATTTGGGAAAGCATATATTAGGAAACATAACCCTATGAGTGAAACTAAGGATAAGTTAATTATAGGATAACATTATAAAGTTTGGATAAGGTATAGATTATGTGGTTTTCCTAACAATACATCCTTCTATAGATACTAAATGTGGTCATGTTTTTTTCATAGATTCATCTAGGGGTAATAACCTTGAAAATAGTTGGTTGAATGTATCTAATCCATAATTTTGGTTCATGGTGAGAATTACCTTACTGCGAACCCTTTTGACACTCCCAAGTGATATGCTTGGGTTAATTAACATTTTCTATATAAACCATTATGATGAATGAGAAAATATAATCTATAGAAACCTATGATATTCCACAGTGATATGAGATAAAATTAAAGTATCTTGGGTTGATATTTCTAATGTTTATCATACGTTTAAAGGCATAAATACACCTTTTGAGGTTGTATGTGATGTGAGTTTCACATGATTAAGGATATTTTTGGAGACATTTTTGGAATAAAACCCTTGGTTTTAGTATATATTATTGTGAGAAAGTTATTTGAGAAATAATTCTTTTATATTTTGTGGAAATAAGTATAAAAATATTGAAAACCTTTCAGGTTAATATGATCACTGATGTTAATGTAATAATAGTCAATTAGGATTAATTTATTTTATGGGAAAAATAAGTTTTATAAAAAACATTAGTGGTTAAAAAGTTATTTTATGATTAATTTTATTAGTGAGGATGTTCATTATATTTTTGGTAACATTATAGAAATTATATTAATATAGTTTTAGAAATAGGACAACCAATAGGTTGGGTGACAACCCATCACATCTAGCAAGGCCATGGGGCTTGATCCCATAACTGAAGGGAAACATGGGTTCAGTGCCTACCACTGGCCTACATGATATCCAAGTTAGTATAAAATTTCTTTGTTAAATGATTTTATAGAAAAATGATTCATTTTATTTTGGGAACGTATGTTTTATCATATAGATAACCATGTGATTTAAAAGAGATTTGGTGATTAAGTGATTAATGATAATTCAAAAGAAGATCACTACAATTTTGGGGAACATTGTATGATTAAGGTATACATAATATTATGGAAGTAAAGGTTGAATTATATTTTGGAATCATATATAATATTAAATAGGGTTCATGGTGATTCATGTTATTTATTTAAATGATTATTATATTTTGTATATTATATGATTAAGGAATATACATTTTGGATATATGAGTTTATGAGTGAATAATGTTGATTGGAGAAAAATGTTAATTAATATTATAAGAATATGTGATTAAATCCTTATGATGTTTGGGTTTCTAACATATTGAAGAATATTTTTAATAATTTCAAGGATATTTATTTATCAAATAATCTAAATTGAACATTGGGTGTTATTGTTGAGGCTTTGGAGATTAATTTTTTATTTATTCATATAAATGTAAATTAATTTTGAGAATTATCTTATGCTAACAATTTTTTTAATGTTTAAAAATAGTAGGAATACATTTTTATCCTTTTTTGATTTATGTGATCTATTAGAAGTTTATTTTAGTGCTTCAAACATGAAAAAATTATCTTGAATACTCATCATTTAAAGTAAAAGATAATATTATGGTGTTAATTGATTAAAATATGAAATTATACTAGTAAATTAATTATATTTAATTATTTTCTTCTTTTATATAGGTATAAGAATTCCACAACTCTAGGAAAATTATCTTGAAATAAAAAATTTATCCTATTATATTTATTTCTGATGAATTGATGGTCATTTTCACACCTATTTGGTTTACAATGTTTTGGTCATTAATTTTTTCCTAATCACTCCCAATCAATATTTTTATTTTCAAATAACAATATTAATGGGTAAGTGTGAACCAAAAAAACTCCACTAGGTTACAAATTCAACCATTTCAAGATCAAAACCATTGCAAATTCAAAAATCAAGACCACTAAAAAATTTCAAAGATTCAAAATTCAAAAGGATCAACATCACCAAACTCGAACCACAAGCCAAACCGCATCACGCTTCACCATCTGTCGCATCACTACCAACCACTATCATCTTCATTACTTGGATATTAAATTTAATTGATGTCCTTATTTTCAATCCCTAGTAATGTTATCCTATTTGGAAACCTAGTATGAGTCATTCCAGATAAAATTAGTATTTCTCTTTCCCTATTTTCAAGTGGAAGTGTTACTAACCTTTTTTACGATGTGGGATTTCAACAAAGGTTGAAAATTTTATGATCAAGATAAAATTTTTAGGGAATAATTTATTTAATGGGGTAGATTGTAACACCTTAATATTTTATGATATATTTCTCTTCAAATTAATTTAATTTCTTTGATATCTTATGATACATGCAACCCCAAGTCTAAATTAACCATAATATAGTATACCAGAATAACAGAGCTGTTAAATTGGTGGTATCAGTAGAAACAAAATAGATATTGAAAAGTCTTTATAAAAGTTTTAGATAAAGAAAATATATTGATAAATAAATACCCATTTTTAGTAAAGTCTTTATATGATTCAAAGATATATTTTCCCTAAAAACAATTTTTATTTAATTTTTTGTAATTTTTTTTTTAAAAAATAACACTATTTTTTAAATAATAATTTAATAATTATCTTAGAGTTTTTTCTTATAATTTTTGAAAAATATTGATTTTTTTGATGAATAGTAAAAAAATTAATATTTTTATTGAAAACTATCTTTTCGTTTAAAACCTTTACAAAGTCAAATCTTATTTTAAATAGTTTAAAAAGTAAAATTAGTTAATTTATTTTATTAAATATACTATTAATATCATTGAAATCAATTTAATGATATATTTTTGTGTAAAAACTTTTAAAATTCAGAAAAAAGATATTTCTAGAAAACTAATTTTTGTCACATTTTGTAGATATAATCTTAAATTAAATAATGAAACTTATATAAATTAAATATTGAGAAATTTATTCCATATTTGGAATCATGAGGATATATTTGTTTAAATATTTCCCTATTATTTTTTGGTATTATGAATAGTAATCATGGTGAATATTTATCACCTCAATGACGGTAAAATAGGTAAAACAGGGTTAAAACATTAAGTTAAGGATTTAAAATTTATGTAAAACTTTATTTTAACCTATTGGATTAATTTAGCTTAAAAATATCCATCCAAATCTTTCAAATATGGCTACTTGGTGGCATTGTTCTTTGATATTGTCCTTTATATTAATTTAAGAAAAGAATAAAAACAAAATGTCACACTCTTAAATTTAATATCTATAATATTTTTCCTTAAATATAAAAAGAAGCGGGGTTTGGTTTTAAATTTTAATTTTAAATATATATTTTTTAACATGGTAATTTATTTTATTTTTTTAGTGATTTAATAATTATCTTAAATTCTTTCACAACACCGACACAATATTTATTCAATTAATAGAAAAATAAAATAAATGATTTTTAAAATATTAAAAGTAATAAAAATTGGATGAATTATTGCGTTACATGAATTTTTTAGATTAATATAACATATTTTTTATGTTTTAAAAGTTTATATTCAGGTTCCATATTTTTCTTGATGTCTTTAAGATCAAATTAAATGAATTGTGTCAAAAATTATATTAGTGATATTTTGTGAAAAATAATATTTTATTAAATTATTAAATAAATAAATATATATATATATATATATATAAAGGGGAAAATTATCAATATATTTGGTGTAAAATTTCATCCCTTATTCTTTTATGAACAAATTCTTAGCTTATAAGTAAATTTTTTTTGCTTGAATATTGAAAGGTTTTTACCGTGGTTAATGCTTCAACATGTTTACTATGGTTAATCTAAAAAGACAAGGGTTAAAATGACCTAAAAAAATTTTAAACCACATTTTATGATTTTATTTATACCTTAATATTATTATGTTAGAATATGTGTAATTGTGGAGTCCTTTTTCCAAATAAAGTGACTTAATAATATTTTTAAGCTTTGAAAAATTACAAGTGTGCCACTCACCTCAATTATAAAAGGTTTGATCCTCCCCTAAATTCCTCTCACATTTAGAAAAATTTAGAATGAAAAAACCCTAAAAAATATCTCCAAAAAATTATTATATGGGTTCTAGAGGTTATTTTCTTCCTAAAAGACCGACCCTAGGGTCTTTAGGAGGAGATCTATAGGTGTTATTTCAAAGAAGAAGTAATTTCCTTAACCAATCAATTTATTTTTTACTTATTATTTTACCTAATATAAATCGGTTTATTTGTCATAAAATAATATATTTAATATAATGAATATAAAAAATGTTATTATTTATATGAAACCACCTTCATCCACCCTTATTTCCATCAAATGGGATGAGAAAGTATCGCTCATGTGTACATGTGGACTACCGCCTCCACGTTACAATACAATTCATTTTCAAATACCATATTTCAGGGATAATTATTAGAATTTATTTATTGTTTATATATCATATTTATGACATAATTAATATTTATTATGATAATATAATATCTACCTTCTTACCTTCTCATCCGTTTAAAAAACAATAACTTCGCTCATGCATATGTGTGGACTACCACCTCCATGAAGCAATGTGATTCATTTTTTGTTTTCAATTTAAATGTATGATAATAAGTATATATTTAATAAATATGTGTTATATATATATGATATAATCATTATTCTATAAAGGTGAATTATTATTTACTATTCTTTTATTCCATCAATTGAAATGTGAAACCAGTGTTCTTGCGTACTTACGACCTACTATCCCCATGAACAGTGTAATTAATTTTGATATATTTATATTTTATAGATTATTATATATATATAATGAATATATATGATATTTATATTTTGATTAAAATTATGGATATTATGTAACCATGATCAAATTACGAGGACTAAAACTATTGAATTACAACATATATGAAAAATGAAGTAGTTATTACCAATAATAGTGATTTTAATAAATAATTGTTAATAAAAAGGTGATAAAAAGTTATAATTAAATAATATATGGTATGATATATATGATTATGGTTCTGGGATAGATGTATAATAAATCTATATTTATCAAATAGAAGTTTTGAACATGTATGAAGAATGATGAGACTTAAGGTATGGGGTGTCTTAACTCAGTTTATATTCATTAGGTTACACTTATACTTCATTAACTATGTTATTCCATGATCATGTGTAAAATTACCTATGATTTTATTATTTTATATTTCCACTAGTTTTTTTTTGGATTTAATTTTTTCACACAAAATCACTTTGTCGATTAATTATCACTTCAATGATATGATATTTGTAAAGTATTTCATCTCAACTTACACTCTATCGAGACATATTTGGTATCATGAACCCTTTTCTTTCATGTGGTATGTATAATTACCATTTTATATGGTATATCATTATTCCTTTTCATTATTTTTAACTTTCTATAAAAAAATTTCAAATGAATATTCTTGTTTTTTTCTAAATGAGGTACTTTTTTAAATTTTACTAAAAATTCGAAAGGAATATTTGTTTTAACATACTCGACATGAACATAATTTCCCACCATCATAAACCCTAATAATTTGGAACTCAAATTACATGTTCCCATGATTATTTTAAAAGAAACGATTTTTCCTAATATTCTAGTTTTTTTTGTTTTTAAAAGTGAATTTTAATGTGAAAAATGTATTTTACTAAATAATTATTTTGATGATATTTTTATGGTATTTTTATTCATCAATGAAAAAAACTTTATTTTTAATATAATTCAGAAGGTATATGTTTTAATGATACCATCCTTATTCTTTATCTAGATGGTTTATGATCTGTTTTATAGGGGAATGTATTGACCTTCCTTATGCGAGTTATTCATATATGGATATTTTTTGATTAGTAGGTCATGTTGATTTAGTTTTATTAGTTATTCATAATATGAAGGAATTGGACTTATTAATTGATGGGTGGGTCTTGGAATCATATAGCCCCTCGATGCAGTCCTAGGTCTCATGAGATAAAATATGTTGGTTATTTGGATGAGGCCTTACCCATTTATATAGATGTCTTAGCACGAGGCCTCGATGGTAAATTTAAGATGTATAACATTATTCATTCCATCATTATGAAATTAGTTATTTATTCCCATGTGATTATTCATGTAGTTTTAATATCCATGGATATGTTTAAAGCTCATGTGATTATTCATATGGAATTATTTTATGATAATTTATTCTTTCCATATTATTCGTGACTTTTTTATTCCATGTTAACTTTCTCTGTACACATACCCTCACTGAGCATCTAATATCACCCCATTCTTATGTTTCTTTTTCTTAGAATACTATGAAGTGTACTATGAATGTTTTTTAATGAAATTATAGAGATTGAATAATTATTTTCTCAAAGAAAATATGATTTTTTATCTTATTTTTCAAAATGTAATGTGAGTTTTTATCCTAAACCATGGAGGGCTTCCATCCAACCCGAAACCTGACCTGGCCCGTGAAAAGGCCCAAGAGGTGTTACCAATAATCCTAGGTTGGAAACGAGCCCCTGAGAATAAAATATATCACCATGGGTATGATTTTTTCCCAATAAAAACCAGGATCACAATAATAAAAATAAAGCACACAGTATAAATAAAATCCATTAACCCAATAAATATAAAAAAATCCAACTACAACAATAAAAAAAACTACAAACTAAAATAAACCAAAACCAAAACTCATTGACATGATCACCTTGGGACCTCATGGTCACCACCATTCACAAGACCAACCTTCCCCATATGTAAACCCAAACCAGAAACCTGAACCTAAAAAAAACTCTGGTCTACTGATGTCGAGTGGCACAAGTAGGGTGTGAGCATAAATAGCTTAATAGGTAATAAACACAGATTCTATGCATTTAATTTCCCAAAAAATTTCATAAACACTAGTTTTATATACATTTATAAAAATAGTTTTTATAGTTTCATAGAAAAAACAAAACTTTCCCCTTTTTAAAACCACACACACTAATTTTCTTTTTAAAATGGTTTTCCATTTCCAAAATACATTTTATATAACCATAACCCAAGTGAGTAACCCAAAAAGAAAAGAGAAAGGCTACACTACCAAAAAGGGGAACAATGTATACACAAAAAGAAAGTACCAATAAATCAAGTAACCAAGTGAAACAAAAGTAAATAGAACATATATATAGATAATCAGGGGATCTTCCTAATCATATCTAGAAGCAATCTCTATGCGTACTCAGTTTGGACTCACCTACCAGAATATGGTGAGCTCCATAGTCAATAACCAACTAAACGCACTAAACTAGACAATCTAGTGGAACGCCCCACCCGAAATCTTAGAAAATCCATGGGGTACCAACTTATCTAATTAGGTTTGATAAGAAGCCATCAATTGAACCTATATATGATTTTCATGAATCCCATGATAATAGTACATGGTGAATGGGGTGGTCCTCACATGCATGGATCAAACTGAAATCCACAACCACTATGATTTCTTAGATCAAACACTGAAACCACCTATGATATTACCCTGTCCTTATAGGGTCCACCATAGAGGTTCCCATCACACAAAAAACCATTAAAAAGTTCTAATAGGTTCGTCATATCATATGAGTCTTAAAACATTTTCCAAAACATATCAGAGTGCTAATTGGGCCTTTACATCACATGAGTTTCAGAAAAAATCTCCAAAACATATCAAAGTTCAAATCAATCCTTACATTTTCTAATCATATTCCATTTCCAATACCATTTCAAAAAATGATATGAAAACATATAACATACACAAAATACTAATTAGGCCTTCATTATGTTTAGAAACCAACCATATTCCAAAGTACTAAATGAGCAATGATTTAAAACACCAATTTTAAACCACATTTGATTCATTTCAAACCAAGGGACCTTTAGTAAAACACCAAGTATTTGAAAGAACCATTTTAGAAAAAGGGGGTTGAAGAAGAAAGGAATGAGGAGGGATAAGCATTCTTAAATCTAGGTTTTAAGTTGAGAAATTTATCAAATACCATTATCGTATGTGTTCCCATCCATATGTTCACCTCATGCACATATGGATGTGCCCCATCTAATGGAACACTCATTTAAATCCAATAGATAACCCAATAACCTTTTTTAAATCCACCATATACACTACCACCAAATAGGAAAATTGCACACAATCACTAAAACAAAAATAGGCAATTACACTTAAACCCAAGGCTTATTTTCACAAGAAGAACCAAGTCACCAAAGATCTAGAACAGCTAAACACAACCTAAACACCCATTCCCATTTTCAAAGGCCAAACATCATTTTATCAAACACCTAATGTGCATATACATATTGTAATAATTGTATAATCCCTTTTAAAACCCACTTCTATCAAATTAACACTATGAAAACACTATAATAATTCAAAATAACAAACTAAAAATATTATTAGCATGTTTTAGAAACAATAAAAGAAATTTAAAGCATAAATGGAATACTCTAGAATGAAAAATAATGGAAACACCTACCTTAATGGTGTGTGGATATAGTGAAACTCCATGATAATGAAGAACATGCCCCAAAAGAAAATCCACACACCTTAGAATCAAATAAACCATCCCACATCAACCAACCCTCACCATATGGTTCAAAATAAGAGAAACCAAGATTATATAGAATTAAGAATCAAAGAAGAAGTATAAGAAGAGGATAAAATTTACTAAAAATCATGGAGAAATATCCTTAGGACCTTATAAAAGCATACATGGATGAGGGGGAATATAGGAGATGGGGTTTCCAGAGCCTCATGGTGCACTTAACTTGAGAAAGGGGAGGAAAGCCCAAAATGAGGTTAAAATAGGGGAGGGGTAGAAGGGGGATTTCCAATTTTTAATGACTTGTGAAACTCACATAATTTGGTTGCATAGTTTTCAAAACTGTATGCTAATCATGCACACCTTACTAGAGAAGAGGGACAACCTGCATGGGTTGGCCGCACAGTTTGGTAAACTATTCACCAACCGTTTGATTTGTCTCTGTCAAATTGTATAGCCTCCACACATTCTTCTCTCATGGTTTCTACTAACCACATGTAAGCCATTCTCCATGTTATAAACACTAAAATTAAGGTCGCACGATTACTCCTAGTACTCACATGATTTGGCCCAAACAATGCGCATGTCGTTAAAAGAAAACCACGCAAGATGAAATTGAGCTTGAAAGGACCTCTGCCTTAACAGGTTACATGATTTACCCCCAAACTGTGCATAAAAAACATGTACAAGCCAAAAATCCACCTAGAAACTCAAAAACTCAAAAATTCAACCGGGGACTCAACAAAAACATCATACAAAAGAACCAAATCCAATAAAATAATTGAATAAAGGAAAATTAAAGGCCGAGTTGTGACAATTATTCCCATCACAAAAACTTCATACCCCCAAAAATTTACCCAACTAAATGAGATACTAGACTTGAGCTCGAAATGGGATGAGGCCAAAAAAACCATGAACCTTAGGTGTTAAGTCAATAAGGTTTTCATTATGACTTTTCCATTCCTTCTTGTTTTGAAAATCACAAACACCTTATACTTAAGAAAATATATATTTTACTTCTATAAGGAAAATTTCCTTCCTTAAGGAAATTTACCCTAACCTAGATTTCCTTATATATAGCAATATTTGTATTAAGTATAAAAATTGGATTCATACCCAAAACCTTGGAATCAAATAATGATAAGATATGAAGAATTATGTTTTAGGATCCGAATTCTGGATATGAACTATAATGAAGTTCCACTATGAATTCTAGATATGAACTGTCATGAAGTTCCACTCCGAATTATGGATACGAACTCTGACAAAGTTCAACTCTGAATTCTAGACTCTGAACTTCTATGAGTTCGACTCCAAACTTTTATTTGTTCGACTCCAAACTTCTATAAGTTAGACTCTGAACTTTTACTAGTTCGACTCCGAACTTCTATAAGTTCGATTCCAAACTTTTACTAGTTAGACTCTGAACTTTTATGAGTTCCACTCATAACTTCTATAAGTTCGACTCCGAACTTTTACTAGTTCAACTCCAAACTTCTACAAGATCGACTCCGAACTATGTATGTTTCGATTCAGAACTCTGGTGAAACCGGACTCTGAATTTCCTTAGAAATTCAAACTCCCAATTTCTACAGAATTCATGTTCTGAATTCATATAAAGCAGAATATGAATATCCTTTTATTAGAGACTTCGAATTCCATTTTCGTTAGAATCCGAACTTTTGCTTTCTTACATTCAGAACTTCAGTTTTTCTTATGCTTACACATGTTTTGTTATAAAACAATGTCTTCCATTTTGTTTCTAACTAACTATTGGTTGAGTGACACGTGTGCTGGTCCCTCCAAAATTTAAGGAAAATATGACCGTTGGAGGAGGGATCCGACCATTTCAACCAAGCCTATAAATAGGAGCTCATTTAAAAGAGCTTCATACCGAAGATGATCAATCTAGAGACCACATGCTGTTAAGGTGATTTCTAGAGAGAGAAGCTTCTCATGCCTTGTGGGTATTGAAATGCTCATTCAGATTGCTTAGTGAGACTCCGAATGTTGGTGATTACATTTGAGGGCTTCCAGGGATAGGAAGACAGAGGTGTCTAACACCTTGAAGTTGAGGGATTCCTTGCTGATGAAGACAGAGGTTCCAACTACCTTGAAGTTGAGGGCTTGCGGGGATAGAAAGACAGAGACTCCGATCTTCGTATTGAGGGATTACCCTGGTGTGGGAAATACATACTTTCTTGAAAGTATAAATCATGGGACCTTTATCGAAGGTTGTTGGATGTCATTCTCTTTGGGTTAAAAGATCTATATCTTGTTACTTGTTTCTGTTACAAGTTTTTTTGCTGCATTTTGTATTGTAAGGAAAGTATAATCTTCTTATATTTCATTACACTTGTACTCTGATTCATTTAGATTCTATATGATTTAAGGTAGAATCTCATATTGTAAACTTTGGTTAAGTTTCAGTTTTCCAGAATCATATTTCTAGATCCATCTTTCCGGATCCATATTTCCGGAACCAATTTTCCAGAATCACTTTCCAGATTTAAGCAAGTGTGTAGAACTAGAAGTTTATAACTGCATACCTTATTCCCATTATCCAATTGGTGTTAGTGGTGTTGTGAATTTTCTTAGTTTAACATTGTTAAACTTAGATATTTCCTTGTTTAAGGAAATTTTTAAAGTGTACAATTCACCCTCACCTCTTGTATATTGAGCATCTACATCGTTATTTAGACCCTACAATTGGTATCAAAGGAGGTCTCTGAAATAATTATACTCACATATAAGTTTTTCCTTGCTCAGTTTTTTTATTGATCTATATTTTCCTTGCTTAGGAATATTCTCCTTGAATCTGAACATTTTTTATTAACAAGTTTCTGTGTTGAAATAATTCCTTAAGGATGACAAGAATCAATGTTGGTTCCATGGACAACCGGAATCCTACAAGACCACCAATTTTTTATGGCAATGATTATGAGTATTGGAGAGATCAAATGAATACTTTCGTTATCAATACTGGGGTAGATAACATTGATATGCTTACCGGAGGTTATAAAATTCCTGATAAGGAAGTAAGTGCTTTCACAAACCAAGAGAAGCATGATTATCAATTAAACTATAAGGTACACAATACTCTACTATGTTTAATGACTAGGAACATATATAGCCAAATTTCTTCTTGTGAAACAGCTAACTGTATAAGGAAGAAACTTGAATTCACACATTTTGGTACATCGAAAGTCATAGAGACAATAAGAGCCATGTTGAGAGCAGAATATCATGGGTTCAATTTTCCTTATGTAGAACCTATTTGTAAGGTGAAACAAAGGTTTATGACTATCGTGAATAGCTTACAATCTATGGGAGAGAATGGTCTGGATGATGAAGCTCTTGTAGATAAGATTATTTATATTATTCCTAATGAGTGGGAATCAAAGAGAACAACTATTGATGAAAATAGGAAAGTCACTCAAATTTCCTTAGATGAGCTATTTGGAACTCTTCTCCAACATGAAACAAGAATGAAGAGGGATGTTGACAATATAAAAAAGAAGAATGGGAATGGTACTGTTGCTTTTACTACAACATTGAATCACATGAAAGCAAAGACTCCTGAGAGAGTAACTAGATCCAAGTCCAAGAAAGTTACAATCCAATCCGAATCTAGTGAGAGTGAAGTCTCAGAGAATGATCTAGCAAATCTTTCTCAAAGGATGAACAAGATAGTTGGTCAAATAAATTTCCAATCCAGGTACAAAAATAAGGAAAGGAAAGATAAGAAAAATTCAGAGGTCACATGCTATGAATGCAAGAGAAGTGGACACATACGACCTGATTGCCCTATTCTTAAAAAGAAAGAAAGAAAAGAGAGGCATTCTGAAAGGAATAGGAAGGAGTTTTATAAAGATAAAGCTAAGAAAAGTATGAAAGCCAATACTACTTGGAGTGCTAGATGTGGAGACTCTTCAGAAAGAAAATCTTCAGAATATTATTCATCATCTCAGAAGAATATGGGATTTATTGCTAATACTTATTTTCCACATACATGACTTATGTCCAAGGTACGCTCTACTGAGGCTTTAACCAATTTATCTCTTGATAAGAATTACTATTCCGAAAATAGTACTTCTAATGAAGATACTTCATCCTCAGAAAATGAAGAACCTTCATATAAAGAAGTATCCAAATTTTCCAAGTTACTTGAAGCAAAAAATTTTAAAATTTCTAAGATATTAGACAAGGCAAATACTAGGGAAGAAATTCTTATGAAATAGATTTCAGATCTTTCTTCAGATCTTAAAGATAAAGAAGAGCTTATAGAAAAACATTCTAAAGATCTTGAGAAAGAAAATTTTTATAAGGAAGAACTTTCTAAAGATCTTAAGAATTATATTTCAAAAATAATTTTTTAGGAAAAATCTAACTCTAAGAAAATGATTCCTGAGGATAGTAATTTAGTCATGAGGCTAAAATCCAAATTTTTTTCTCTTAAGAAGCTCCTTGAAAAATTTACTTCTCGGAAGGAAAATTTTGACAAGATGTATTCTCAAATCAAACCTAAAGGAAACACTAAAGGAGTAGGTTATACTCACCAAAAACCAGTTTTCAAAAACAACTCTTTTGTTCCTTCTAAAGCCCCTTTTTCCACTAAGTGTAAAAGTGGTGGGCATTGGAAGAAAAACTGTTCTTTGAATAGAGTTCAATCTCTTGGGTTTCATAAATATTATTTCTATAAACAAATGTGGATACCCAAAATTTTGTTATCTGAAAATCTCGGATCTAAACAAGTTTGGATTCCGAAATTTATTTTCTTATTTTCAAGAAAATAGGGAGAGTGCCAACAATAACACTTGGTACATAGATAGTGGATGTTCCCAGAACATGAATGGTAACAAAAACTATTTCGAAAATATTATCAATACGAAAGGAGGGAAAGTAACTTTCGGAGATAATGCTCAGGGAGAAATTATTGGTATAGGTAATATTGTTATTCTTGGTAAAACTTTGATTTCAAATGTTTTGTTTGTAAAGGTTCTTAATCACAACCTCATTAGCATAAGTCAATTTTGTGATGAAGGGTAACTTGTGAATTTTAGGAATGATAAATGCTTAGTACACAATTCCAAGGAAGATTTTATTCTCTCTGCCAACAGGAAAGAGAATGTTTACACATTAAACTTAGAAGACCTTAAGATCCAAGATTTACCTTGCCTAAGTGCAATGGAAGATCATTCTTGGTTATGGAATAGAAGACTAGGTCACTGTAACCTTAGAAACTTATGTAAACTCTCTAAGAAGAAACTAGTTAAGGATCTACCGGAGCTTAGATTTGATTCTTCTAAAGTTTTTGATCCTTGTCAATATGGAAAGAAACATAAATATAGTTTTAAATCAATCAGTGAAGTCTCAACAATTGATGCATTATATTTGGTGCACATGGATCTTTTTGGTCCAACACAATCTGGAAGCATTGGAGGAAAATACTATGTGTTTGTTCTGGTTGATGATTACACTAGATTTACATGGGTCTATCTTCTAGCAAAGAAGTCTGAAGATTTTTCTTATTTCAAAAGTTTTAGTGCCCAAGTTAAAAATGAGAAAAACCTTCAACTGAAAACTATTCATAGTGATCTTGGAGGAGAATTCCAAAATTCTGATTTTGAAACTTTTTGTGAGAAAAAAGGTATTACTCACAACTTTTCAGCACCTAGAACTCCTCAACAAAATAGTGTAGTTGAAAGAAGGAATAGAATTATTCAAGAGATAACTAGAACCATGTTGAGTAAATATTCTATAGCTAGACATTTTTGGGATGAAGCTGTAAGTACTGCTTGTTATACTATAAATTGAGTTTTGATTTAAACTTTTCTTAATAAAACTCCTTATGAGTTATGGAATGGTAGAAAACCTAGACTTTCCTACTTCAAGGTTTTTGGTTGCAAGGTATTCATCCTGAATACTAAAGATAATCTACACAAATTCGCACCAAAATCTGATGAAGTAATTTTATTAGGCTACTCCACAACATCTAAGGCTTATAGAGTTTTCAACAAAAACACTTGTGATGTTGAAGAAACAGTGCATGTAAAATTTGATGAATCTAATCCTTTTGTTTTTAAACCATCCCAACCAACATCTTTGGATGTGTTTTCAAAAACTGATTATCAAACTTTGTTAGAATATCCTTTTGATAAGGAAAATGTTCAAGAAGATACTTCTGAAACATTTACCCCAGAAGAATTTCTACCTAATATTTATGAACAGGTTTTACAAAACCCAAACCAGTCATTTCTTAAGAATCATCCCAGTGATAGTATCATTGGTGATGTCAATAAACCTTTATGGACTAGAAGTTACTTGAGGAATGAAGTAGAACATCTATCATTCCTTTCCCAATTAGAACCAAAAATCCATGATGAAGCTTTAGGTGATGATGATTGGATCAAAGCCATGCAAGATGAACTAAATGAATTCAAAAGGAATAAATTCTGGACCTTGGTTGAAAGACCTAAGGAAACTTCTGTTATTGGAGTAAAATGGGTCTTCATAAAAAAGTGTGATGAAAATGGAGTTATTTTTAGAAATAAAGCTAGACTAGTTGCTAAAGGCTATAATCAGCAAGAGGGAATAGACTATGAAGAAACCTATGATCCAGTAACTAGACTTGAATCTATTCATATATTACTTGCCTTTGCATCATTATTTAATTTTAAACTTTTTCAAATGGATGTGAAATGTGATTTTCTTAATGGTTATGTTCAAGAGGAAGTTTTTGTTGAACAAACTCCTGGCTTTGAAGATACAAAACATCCTGATTATGTTTATAGACTTACTAAATCTTTTTATAGTCTTAAACAATCCCCATGAGCTTGGTATGATAGAATTATAGGTTTTTTGCTTCAAAATAACTATGTTAAGGGAAATGCAGATCCAACCCTTTTATAAATAAAGATAAGAAAAATGTTTTGATTGTTCAAATTTATGTTGATGACATTATATTTGGTTCAACTCAGCAATCATTAACTAATTCCTTTGCAAGTCTAATGAAATCTGAGTTTGAAATGAGTATGATGGGTGAGTTAACATTCTTCCTTGGTTTTCAAATTTCTCAAAAACCAAAAGGAACCTATATATCTCAACATAAGTATATTAAAGATCTTCTTAAAAAGTATGGATTTGACAACACTACAAGTATGAGTACTCCCATTGGTACCTCAAACACACTTGATCTTGATGATGCTGGGAAACTAGTAGATCAAATATCTTTTAGAGGTATGATAGGAAGTTTACTATAATTGATAGATAGTCATCCATACTTAATGTTTTCAGTATGATTATGTGCAAGATATAAATCCAATCCTAAGGAATCTCACTTAAAGGCAGTGAAAAGAATTTTTCGCTACTAAAGGCAACCATTGATTTAGGACTCTTTTATACTTATGGGAATGATTTTGTTTTAAAAATATTTTCGGATGCTGACTTTGGTGGATGTAGAATGGATAGAAAAATATCATCTATAACTTTTCATTTCTTAGGAGATTCATTAGTTTCTTGGTCCTACAAGAAGCAACACTCAGTATCACTCTCCACTGCTGAAGCTGAATATGTAGCAGTTGGAGGTTGTTGTGCTCAAGTGTTCCGGATGCAACACACACTGACAGACGATGGCTTGAGTTTTACTAAGACTCAAATTTTGTGTGATAACACAAGTGCCATTTCCCTTAGTAAAAACCCTACACATCACTCCCATGAAAAACACATAGATATTAGGCATCACTATCTTAGGGATCACACACTAAAAGGAGATATCATTCTTCAGTTTATCGGAACGCAAGATAAACTTGCTGATATTTTCACAAAATCATTACCTTCCGATAGATTTTAATTCATTAAAAAGAAGTTGGGAATGATAACCGTGAGGTAATCCTTCTTCATTAACTTCTTTTTGGATAATTCTCCTCACATTAATAAACTCCTTTTCATAGGGGGAGTACATTTTCTTGTTAGCATAATCAAATTTTCATAGTAAGTTTTTTTTCAAGTGTAATCAAAAGTTTCGTAGTCAGTTTTTCCAAACTTTTGTAACTAAAATTTTCGTAATGAAATGTTCAGAACTGAAATTTTCGTATTGAAATTTTCGGATCTGAAATTTTCATAATGAATTTTTCAGAACTGAAATTTTCGTAATGAATATTTTGGGAAATGGAATTTACATACAAAGATTTTTGTACTCATACTTTTCGTACTAAAACTTTCGGAATGAAAATTTTCATACTGAAACTTTCGTAATGGAAATTTCCGTACTAAGAATTTTCTTAATGAAGTTTTCATACTTTTTTTCCATAATGAATTTTTTTGTAGTGAGTTTTTCTTAGTCAAAATTTTCCTCAAGATGAATATTACCAATTATGAACAATATTTCTAGCCAATCTGAAAGGTATGACTTCCTTACTTAAGTCTTTGTAATTATATTTTACTTTCTGGTGTTTTCTAATGAGTTTTAAATTTTTTGGATTCTAGTTTTCTTAAATCCGAATGTTTTTCTTAAAACCTCAAAATACCGGAGTCAATTTTTCCTTGCGGTTTGTATCTCAACCGTCTGATCAAATCTCAATGTATCTCAACTGTTCGATCAACCGTGGAAACTAAACTGTCGTCACAAAGCCTATATAAAGGGGACCCCCGAGGGTTGTCCCACATCGGGTTTTCAAGCTCTTGCGTCGCGAAGCCCTGAATCTCTTCTTAAGGTCGTTCTGATCTTTGTCAAGCCATTCTGAATCCTTCAGAACTCTCAATTCCGAATGTCTGTTGAAGCTACTTCCCAAGATATGTCTACCACGAAGCCAATTTCAAAATGGAAAGTGTATAGAGAAAGATTGGTCCATCCGAATTTTTACATGTACGATTCCATCATCTCCAAGAATATCAAGTTGAATGGTTGGGAATATGCATGTATATCCGAGAGAAGTGATCAAGATCTTGTCGATCCGGAGTTACTTGTAGAATTCTATGAATCAGAAAGTTTTTATGAGGAAGATGGAAGAGAAAAGTTTTCCTTCAAGTCTTATGGAAAGACTTACCAACTTACTTATACCAAGGCGGCAAGCTTGGTAGGGCTAGCATATGAAGGAGAAGCTGAATTCTGTTCACAAAAACTCCTGGATGCTCAAGGTAGTTTGGTTAAGGTTATGGCCTTACAATGTCTTGGACTTGCTGATGTCAAGACATCAACGATAGCTCACCTATCTCCGAATAATCAGATTCTTCAGCTTTGGGTACAAGGTTTCTTGGTTCCGAGAAAGGGTGATAAAGATGCCCTGAAGAAAAGTGAAATATATTTCTTAGACTTCTTGGGGAATCTAAGAAAAATAAATCTAATGAGGCATGTCCTTGTAACGATCAAGAACATCAAGGAAGAAAACTTAAGAGATCAAAACATCATATACCCTGCCTTACTATCAATGCTGGTAGTTTGGTGTTTAGATACTTTAAAGATTGCATGTAAGTCCAAAGTTCGTAATTGCAAGATTATGCTTGTTAGTGATGAAACGCTGAAGAGAATGAATATGGCTTTTTAAAAAGAAACAGGAGAGTTTTATAATTTTCCAGAGGCAGAGGCTGAGACCATTCCGAAAGATGTGGAGAAGGCTGAACCAGTGAAGAAAGTTACAAAGAAAAGGAAGCTTAAGGAATTGGTTGCTGAAGACAAAACTCCCAAATATAAGGAAAACCAGTCCGCACCTCCCAAGCCGAAAAAACAGAAAGCATATCCAGATGCGGTGGCTGCTAAGTGGAGAGAAGACAAAGAGAAGAGGAAAGAAGGGGATCCACAGTTCGGATTGGACCCTGCTGAGGCTAAGACCTTAAAAGAGAGAGCTGCTGATGAGTTAAAAAAAAGCAAAAGAGAAAAAGATGCAGAAGAATATCTCAGAAGAAGATATTGTTCAATCTCTTTTGGAAGAAACAAAGATTTATTTTGAGCAAATTCCCATTCCGGAAACTTTTGATGTCCAACCATCTTTACCAGAAACTCCAGAAAAAAACTATATCACTCCGAAAAAGTATAAGGGTAAAGAGATTGTTGAAGAAGTATAGAAAACAGTTGGTAAATAAATAGAGGAATAGGTTGTTGAAGAAGAAGAAGAAGAAGAAGAAGGAAGTGATGATCTCGATGACTTGATCAAACAAGTAGAAGATTATCAAGAAAAGGCTGAATACGCAAAATGTGTCACTCTGGGAAAGGAAGTTGAGAAAGAAGGTAGGAAGGATGATGATAAGTAATAGGAAGACAAGGAAAATGTTTTGTATAATGAGGAAGAATCCTATGAGAAGAATTTTCTTGAGGAAGGAGTAGAAGAGGAAAAAATAGATGAAGACCAGATTGTTCAACTATCGGAAAGTGAGTAAGAGTCCCCAGATGATCAACCCATTCTGAAAACTGATAAGGGGAAGAAAGTGCTCATCGATACACCAATAAAATATATCATCAGGAAAATAGAAGTTGGTGGTTCTTCTAAAAGGAATTTGGTGCATATTGAATAAGAACAATCCCCAAGCAAGTTATCAGATTTAGAGTCATCAGCACATGGTCATGATTTTGTTGTTGAATCTTTGAAAAATTTGGTGGACACCCTTTCGATATTTCCCACCATAGACTCCAGATGTCAGATGTTGCAACATATCTTGAATCATAAATCAGAATCGTTATCCATGGTGATGGATAAGTGTGTGAAGATTGAATCTAACCATAAAAATTTCCTTATCAATTATGATGTTCACAGGAAATGCTGCAGCAAAATCACTTTGTGGTCTAAGAAAGTTGAAGAAGACATCGCTGTATTTGATCATTTTCAGAATGAGGTAAAATATGCCTTTGACACCGAAGATAACAAGATTAAGAATCTTTAGGATGATCTGATCATTGATAAAAGTTCTCGAAATCAACAGGTCAAAGATCTAAATGGGAAGCTTAACTCGGTTTCTCAGAACTGGAAAGGGGAAAGAGATTTCCGGATTGAGTTTATAGAGAAGCTAGAAAAGCAAGATGAGTTACTGAAGATGCAGGAAGAGGCCATGAAGGAACAGGCAGAAGCTTTGAATGCTTAATATGAAAGGATAAAATCTTTGGTGAGACAAGCTGATGAGGATCAAAGAGATTTAAAGAAGTTGAAAACCTTGTTGAAGAAGCTAATTCTGAAGTAAAAGGAAGACAAATAAACTCACTCTGATCTTTTGTTGCATTTGTCTTTCCTTGTAAAAATTATTTAAACTCTAATGAAATTTTGGTTGGTTGTATCTTGTGTTATTATGTACTAATTTTAGAGGTACTTTATTTTTTCCATTCCCACAATTTTTTTTGAAAATCACAAAGGGGGAGAATGAAAAAGAACTACTTAAAAGGGGACAAAGAAAAATTTAAAATGGAGAAGAAAAAATTTCTAAGAGAAGATATCCTTAAAGTAAGGGGGAGTTTCTCATTGCAAAGTTTTTCATTCCCATGATAATGAAAACTCCCCTCCGGAAATTCAGAATACAATCCTTAGAGTTTCAATGCTAAGGGGGAGTTAGTTGTATTCATTATCATCCATGAACAAAGGGAGATAAGTTTTAGTTTCATAGTCTAATGAAAATTTTCAAAGTCCAAATACTCTTTTTCATAAGGATGTTTGTGCTTTCCAAAAATGGAGATATTGTTAAGTAAATAAGGTTTTCCTTATGACTTTTCCATTCCTTCTTGTTTTGAAAATCACAAACACCTTATACTTAAGCAAATCTATATTTTACTTCTATAAGGAAAATTTCTTTCCTTAAGAAAATTTACCCTAACCTAGATTTGCTTATAAATAGTAATATTTTTCTTAAGTATAAAAATCTGATTCATACCCAAATCCTCATAATAATATAATGCTAAGATATGAAGCATTTTGTTTTAGGATCCGAATTTTGGATATGAATTGTAATGAAGTTCCACTCCGAATTCTGGATATGAACTGTAATGAAGTTCCACTCAAAATTCTGGATACGAACTCTAACAAAGTTCAACTCCGAATTCTGGACTCCAAACTTCTATGAGTTTGATTCCAAACTTTTATTAGTCCGACTCTGAGCTTCTATAAGTTGGACTTAGAACTTTTACTAGTTCGACTCCAAACTTCTATAAGTTTGATTCCGAACATTTACTAGTTCGACTCCAAACTTTTATGAGTTCGACTCAGAACTTCTATAAGTTCGACTCTGAACTTTTACTAGTTCGACTCTAAACTTATACAAGCTCGACTCCGAACTATGTGAGTTCAGATTCTGAACTCTAGAGAAACCAGACTCTGAATTTATTGAGAAATTCAGACTCCGAATTTGTACAGAATTCAGGTTCCGAATTCCTATAAATAAGAATCCGAATATCCTTTTTTATAGACTCCGAATTCCATTTTGGTTAGACTCAAAACTTTTGTTTTCTTACATTTTGAACTTCATTTTTAATTATGCTTACACATGTTTTGTTATAAAATGATGTCCTCCATTCTGTTTCTAACTAATTGTTGGTTGAGTGACACATGTGCAGGTCCCTCCGAAATTTAAGGAAAATATGACCGTTGGAGGAGGGAGCCGACTGTTTCAACCGAGACTATAAATAGGAGCTCATTTGAAAGAGCTCCATACTGAAGTTGATCAATCTAGAGACCACACGCTGTTAAGGTGATTTCTAGAGAGAGAAGATTTTCATGCCTTGTGCGTACTGAACTTCTCGTTCAGATTGCTTAGTGTGACTCCAAATGTTGGTGATTACATTCGAGGGCTTCCAGGGATAGGAAGACAGAGGTGTCAAACACCTTGAAGTTGAGGGTTTCCTTACTGAGGAAGACAGAGGTTCCAACAACCTTGAAGTTGAGGGCTTGCAAGGATAACAAGACAGAGACTCCGATCTTCATATCAAGGGATTACCCTGGTGTGGGTAAGACAGATTTTCATAAAAGTATAAATCAAGGGAACTTTATCCAAGGTTGTTGGATACCCTTCTCTTTGGGTTAAAAGATATATATCTTGTTACTAGTTTTTGTTACAAGTTTTTTTCTCCGCACAAGCTAAACAACACAACCACTAGAATTGAAAACTCCCAACACAGATCAACCAACATCACCATTAGAAACTCCAAAACTAAACCAAAAAACCTCTACATAAGGGTAAAACTATAGAAGTAACTCAAACTAAACCTCTAATCAACCCATGATCCCTCATTTCCTCAAGACACAAACACCTATAAATTGATCACAAACAAAAACAAAAACCAATTTACAAAAGAAAACCTTTTAGAGATACAAATACATAAAGAAAAACCCGAAAGTTACAAGACAACATAACCATAAAGCCTTTTCCAACAAAATAAACTTACAATATCAAAGGTAACTTCAAAAGAGAAATCAAACCTACTCCAGTTACATGTCAGAGAAAAAAAACTCAGCTAACGAACCCACACCCAAAAATTCTTAAATGTGGGAAAATATTAACTCTAGGGAATATGGATGGATCACTAATGGGTTGAAGCATATGCTTCCCTAAAGTCAAGATCTGCAATACTCTAATAAGAACTTCATTTCTTGGCCCCTCCACTTTCATAACTTCTCAATGTGACCCAAATGACCACATCAATAATAAGACTTTAGAGGATTACGCAAAGACAACTTTGAACTCATGAACCAGCCACACCGAAAGCACTTAAGAGAGAACTCAAATGAAAAATAAGACAAAACTGATGGAGTAAAATCTTCAGGAACAGGTTTCTCTAGTACACACCCTATTCTATAAGGAGAACCTTCACAAGCACCAAGAGATATTGGATTTCAAACTACCTGTGCTCTAGGAACCAACCTAACTAAGAATTTCTCTTCAACCAACATCTCAAACTAAATTTCACCATACTAAATGACTCTCTCCTTGATCCTTGGTCAAATACCCCAAATGAAGAGAGGAAATTTAAATTGATCCTATGATTCTACCTTTGTATAAAAGGGAACCAACTCCTTAAAGTGATCAATATAGGTATTCACTATCCACTAACCTTACTGATCACCCAATAGCTCTGGAACCTTACTCACCTTCACCTCCTATGGTATGAACCATCAGACATATGTGGTCTTAAATAATTACCATTTTATACCAACTTATAATAATGGTGAGACGATCACCCTCCACTGATCCGAAGTTGGACCTCCAATTGAACCCAGAAAAACTCTAACCCTCACAGCTTCAGGAGTTCCCAATAACCATAAAACACCTTTGAATTATTCAATTCACTATGTAGCCTCTAAAAAACCATGATCACCATAAAATATGGGAAAAAAGGTAATTAATACTTCCATCCCACTAGGTGTCTAGGATGGGATGACAATTGGAAAATACTCACTAGAAATCTCAGGGACCTTTCTAGGTGGTATACTCTAAACAAAAAAAGAACACAAAATCCAAAATCAACATCCAACTAGAGCACCAAGCTCAAAATTCAAAAACCACATATGAGATAAAGATCCTATTTCAAAAACCACCATTTCACACCTTGAAATCATTTTTGTTTTGAAAAAACCTTTTACCCAAAACCCAATTTCCTTTTAAAAATCCACTCACACTAACCAATACTGAACCAAACACACAAGTCACACTAAAATCCTAGGAAATGGAACTAGTATCTGTGCATTACCTGGTGACATGGTTAGTGGACCATGTCCTTGGAAAACATCAACCACTTGGAATATCTTAGCTATGCACTCAGGATCCACATGGGTCCCTACTCCATGTGAGACCCCTACACCACATTGGATCACTTCCATTATCATCCCCTATCTACACAAATTAAAGAAAAAACAAATAATAAATCATGAAATAACCTTAGAAGATCAAGGTTTATAATGATAAAGAGTTCATGATGCTCTTTACACACCTACGTACCAAGTCCTGATATTCATAATCTTTAAACTACATGACACCCCAAATAATAAAGTGTTGTTATGATACCATTTTTTCATGAACCAGGACAGGCTTGTTTCCAACCCAACACCCAACACAGTCCATGACAAGGTCTGAGAGGTGTTCTCAATCCTTCCAGGATGGTGACTAGCACCGAGAATCAAAGATATCATTGTGGGAACAATTTTTCCCAATAAAAACTAGGATAAAAATAATCAAAACAGAGAACACAACATAAATAGAATCCACTAATCTAATAAATACATAAAAAAATCCAACTAAAAGAATATAAAAAAAATGAAAACTAAAAACAAAACCAAAACCGAACCGCATAGACATGATCTCTATGAGGCCTCATTGGCACCACCATCCACAGGACAAACCTTCTATAGAGGTAAACCCAAACCAGAAACCTGAACCTACAAAATATCTCAGATCAACTGACACTGAGTGGCATAAGTAGGGTGTGGGAATAAATATATCAATAGGTAATCCCCACAGAGTCCAAACATTTCCTTTCCCAAAATAGTCCATAAATACTAGTATTAAATAATTTTATAATATAGGTTTTATCATTTCAAAGAAAAAACACAACTCCATCCTTTTTAAAACCACACACACTACTTTTATTTTTAAAATAGTTTTCCATTTCCAAAATACAATATATAGAATGAAAACCCAAGTGAGTAATCCAAAAATAAGATAAATAAGATACACTAAAAAGAATAGAAACAATGAAGATACAAGTATACAATATTAATAAACCAAGAAACCAAGTGCAACAAAAGTAAGTAGAATATACAAATAGATAATAATGGGTGCTTCCTAAACATATCTATAAGAAATTCTCAGACATACTCCGTTCGGACTCACCTTCCTATGTATAGTAAAACTCTACAGTAAATAACCAATTGGCCACTCTAAACTATCCAATCCAGTGGCATGTACCACCTAGCATATTAGAAAATCTAGGGGGTACCAACCCATCTAATTGGGGTCGATAAGAAACCATCACTCAACCCTCTAGAGGATTCATAGAAATCCCATGAATATAGTACACAATGAATGTGGAGGTCCTCAAATGTGTGGGTCAAATTGAAAACTACAACCACCATTATTTCCTAGACCAAACACTGACACCACCTATGTGATGAACCTCTCCTCAAAGAGTCCACCATAGATGTTACTATCATGTAATAAACCATTCCCAAGTTCCAATAAGGTCATAAAATCATATGATACTTAAACCATTTTACAAAACATCTTAATGTGAAAACCGAGCCTTCACATCACATGAGTTTCAGAAAAAATCTCCAAACCATCTAAAAGTTCCAACCATGCCATAAATTTCCAAATCCTATTCCATTTTCAGTACCATTTTAAAAACTGATATGAAAACATAAAATATACACAAAATGAAAAAAAATCCTTCATATCATTTAGAAACCAACCATATTTCAAAGTACCAAATAGGACATGATTTTGAAGAATAATTTGAAATCATATTTGAGACTTTTGAAACCAAGGGACCTTTATTAAAACACCAGGGGTTTTAAAAAACCATTTGAGAAAAATATGGTTGAAGAAGAAAGGGAGTTTCCAGGATACGCGTCTTGAAATCTGGGTTTTAATTTGAGAAGGTTTATCAACGACCATTATCATTTGTCTGCATATATATATATCCACCTCATACGCATATGGATGTGCCACATATAATAGAACACTCATGAAAAATAAGAGAGCACCCAAGTTCCATTTTTGAAAGCCACCATTTATCCCACCACCAAACACAGAAATTAAACATGAGCACTAAAACACTAATAGGTAATTAAAATTACACCCAAGTCTCAATTTCACAAGAAAATCCAAATAACTAAAGCTCTATAAAGGATAAACACATCACAAATACTCATTCCCATCTATAAAATCCAATTTTATTTTTATCAAACACCTAACATGAATATACATATTGACATTATTGTAGAAACCCTTTTAAAACCCATTTCCTTCAAATTAACACTATAAAAACACCATAATAAATTAAACTAATGCACCAAAAATATTATTCACATGTTTTAAAAAAAATAAAGGGAACTCAAGCATTAATGGAATGTACCAGAAATAAAAATAATAAAAACACATACCCTAATGCTGTGTGAATGCAATGAAGCTCTGGGAGATGGAAGAACATGCCCCAAAAGACAATCTGAACCCTATAGAATCAAATAAACCATTCCACACCAACCATATCCAACCCTAGGGATTATCTAAAGATAAACTAAGATAAAGGAGAAACAAGAATCAAGGGATAAGGAGAAGAAGAGGAGAAAAATGACTAAAATCCATAAAGAAGTCACCTTAGGACTTTAGAGAAGCATCCATAGAGGAGGGGAAACCAAAGAAAAGGGTTTTTGGGATCCCCTGGTGATCCTATGTTGAGAAAGGGGAGCAAAAACGAAATGGGGTTAAAAGTGGGGAGGGGTAGAAGAGGGATTTCAACTTTTTAATGACCTGGGAAACTCACACAGTTTTCCAAACTGTGTGCCAACTGTGCACACACAACCGGAGAAGAGGGACACTCTTCATGGGATGGCCACACAGTTTGATAGACCATGAAACAAATATGTGATTTGGATCTATGAAATTGAGGATCCTCCCCATACACTTTCCATATAGTTTATGCTAACCGTGCACAAGCTGTGAACCATGTCCCAGACACCCAAAAAAAATCCACACAATTACTCATAGTAATTTCATGGTTTGGACCAATCAATGCATAAACCATGAAAAGAAAACAATGAAAGATGAAATTGAACTTTAAAGGACCTATGACTCAAAAGACACATTGTTAACCCCCAAACATGGCATAGAAACTGTGAACAAGCTAAAAATCCACCTAGAAACTCCAAAACTCAAAAATTGAAATTGGGGACTCAACTCAAACCTCATCCAAAAGAACCAAAGCCAAGAAAAGAATAGAATAATAGAAAATACAAGGTCAGGGTGTGATATTTTTAAGTATGTATCTAGTTTACCAATAATACTAAAATATTTGGTACTTTAGGATGTGATCGCTTGTATCTACTTCCAATGTAATAATTTAACCACCGACTCTGGGCTAATAGGTAGAGGATATTTACAATGTTAGATATATATATTCAAGTGTATTGGGGGAGGTATATTCTCACAACTTTAATAATCACCTAATAAATTGTTGATATGGTAAAGGAAGATCCGTATGATAGATGTATATTATTGGGTTATGAGGGATAACATACATGGTGGGGACTTGCCTAGGGAATGGACCCCGGATGATGATAATATCTTTTATATTCTTGATAAAGTGGTGTTATTTATGTTTATATAGAAGGTTATAATAAATAATTCACATTCCTCATAATGGGTGGTTCAACTAAGGTTAATAAATATGTAAGAAAATATTTACTAATAGTTTTTTCAACCCTGGATAAAGAATAGAAGAAAAGCTTATGTACTACGATGCATCACCTATCAACAGGTGATGGATGAGAACCAAATGCCTATTTTAATTCTTTAAATATTTCCTAATACAATATAGAAGTGGTAGTAGGTAATTATGGAATTGATGATAGGGATTCTAAAGCTTCTATATTGTAGTGATACTATGTGGGTCATTGTTGATTAGTTAACCAAGGTAGTACACTTCCTACTTATCAGGGATTCCATGTTTATAGATGAGTTAGGATAATTGTATATACATGAGGTAGTATATATTAATAGAGTTTCACTAAGTATTGTTACATATTAGAACATTAGTTTGACATCTTGTTTCTAATAAGGTATTAAACAGGCCACAAAAACACAAGTTAATCTGAATAAAATGTACTATCCTTTTGCTGATGAGAAGACAGAGAACACAATTAAATTTTAGAAGACTTTGTTTGAGTGTGTGACCTAAATTTTAGAAGATCTTGAGAGAGTTATATTTCACTATAAAATTTATCCTATAATAGCAGTTATCAAACATGATTTAGATGATATCCTTTATGGCACTGTATGACAGGTTGTGAAAATATCCTCTATGCTAAATAGAGGTGGGAGTGTCATCCATGGTTTGACTGAGTCTCATAAATGATACTTCACATTATATTCAAGTTACCTAGAAGTTCTTGGACACTAGTTAGAGTTTGTGAGAGAGTTATAAAAACTAATCAGCTCAACCTATAGAGTTCTAGTTAGGCAATAATGTCCCTTGGTTGGGAAATCACTAGTTGTAGAGATAATGGATGTTGCCATGTTGGAGGCCTCTTTGAGATTTTTATAGGTTTTATATTGTGGGTTACCGGTTGGTGTTTTCTGAAAGATATAGTTTTATAGAAAATTTATTCCATGCACCTCATATTTGGAGATAACAACTAGTCCCCTCATGCATGATCTATGTTGATGACATTGAATTTGAGGTTGATTCTTATTTTGAATGACGTCGAATGTGTATAGTGTATTAGTGTGAGATGTAACTCTAGTGGAATATAGTAACACTTGTATGAATTAATTTTTGACATAAACTTATCTAGGAGGAGGTATTTGAATGTGGGGAAGATATGTGAGTTTTGTGGTTAGGGTTTTTTGTCAAAGAGTATTGATAACACATCTAAAGGATGGACAATTTTATAATGGAAACTTTTTAATAAATATTATACACTGAAGTATAAATTCAATTATATTTTTTTTCATTCTATGTGTATTGTGGTGGGTTTTAGCTGAAATAATAGTCTATAGAGTCTGGGAGTCCTAATTTAAGGAACTATCATCAGTGGTAGAATTCTATAAAAAATGATATCTACCAACAAGTACCTAGTTATTTGGTACCAGGTATTTGGTGGAAATAAAAAATTGGGGAAAAGTTTCTAAGTGGACTATTGGATAACTAGTGAACCCTGAATAAAAATTTTATGTCTACTGGGTACTTTGAGGGGGTTCAACGGGTACCTGGTGAACTCCATGCTACTTTTTTCTCCCTAAAATTTTTATTTAATTTTTTATTTTTTATAAGGATTTAAAAAAAATGTCTCCCCTCCTCTTAGAAAAACTCATTTACCATCTCCTCATTTGAATCTACTTTCTCTCTTAAATTCACTTGTCTTACATCCCATTTAATCACTTCTGGTTTTGTGATTTCTTTCGAATTGAGGTAGAATGAATCAATGATTTTACAAGAGGAATCTACCACAACTACGAAATAGGTGGTTCCTAAATATTTCCCCGTTTTATAAAAGTTTCTTTCACTATTTGATATAATTATATAGGTAATATGGTGGGTACAAACCAAAGTGGGAATGAATTAGGTTTCCTTTTTCATTGAGTAATGGGTTGGGACCATTTAACCCATAATAGGTCCTCCAATCCTTATTCTTTATTTACATGGATCTTGATGGACACGTCTTATAGGAAAAGTGTTTAACCACCATGGGATTTACAACCGTTAAGGTGTGACCTTTACTATGAAACAATTTGATTGACCTTGAGAGGTGTCCTTGAGAGTTCCTTGATGATGGGGAGATTCAATAAGTCACAAAAATTAGTGATTTGTGCTTAATATGTGATTTTGGAATGAATAGTGTAAAATATGTCTTTCATATTGTAATATGGGTGGTTATGTGGTATCTTGATCCATTCCCTGGGTGGTTGGTATTGAACTATAATATGACTAGGTATACAAAACATGGTGCATGGGTAGCCTAGTGAGTGAATTGGGTCTAGTGAGGTATTTTATTCATTGGTGATTACCAATTGAACTTATTTTTAATATGGTTGGTGATATTACACCCAGACAAGTTATTCATTTATCGTGATAAAACATTACCTTCATTATTTTATTTATGGTGATGACTCATTTACCCATGTAGCATTTATTGTAATTACCCATTCACCCATGTTTTTATCTATAGTGATAACCCATTCACCAATGTTTTGGTTTATATGTTGTGATAACTCATTCAATTAACCCATGCATATAACTGGTTATAAACCATTCTCTCATACTCACATTATTATATGAGGGGATAGTTTATTCACCCAGGTATATTATTTTAGAGGTGACGACCTATCCACCTATGTATTTTTTATTATCATAGAGAAAACATGTTCACCTATGATTATTAGGATTAGAGGCGATATCATATTAACCTATATATTTTTTATTATCATGGTATTTAACCTTTAACCCATTTCGGTTATTATTAGGGGTGAAACTCATTCACCCTTGTTATTGTGATTAGTGACATCCCATTCAACCTCTTGTAGTGATCATTCCATGGGTGTACCCATCCCATTTCAAAAATAGTTCAAACATGTATAGTCACTCATCCAAGTGGATGATTAGAACTTGATAATAAAATGATGTTTATGTTATATACGATTTGACCCTATATAATATTATGCTTGAAAACATATATTGTAGATTAATTTAGGGGAACCATTGGTGGTGGCCTACTGAGTATACTACTCAAACTCTATATATGAACATTGATGGGTGAGTAGGCTCTATAGTTCATGATGTAGGTAAAAGAAAGGGCCCTATAATTAATTTTTGAGATTGGGATGGATATTCGGGGTTGGTAAAAGGGGAAGTGTTAGGCCATTGACCTAAAATTTTTAATTTCTTCCTGATTTTGGATATTTTTTTACTATACTTGTATATGATCGACCCATCAGATGATCCTATATCTGACATGATTTGTATTAAATTTAAATGACTTTAAATATTATTATATAACATGTGACATGTGTTTTTTGTTATATGATCACTTTAATGACCAAATTATGTTGTTATATAATAGGTGATAGTTTAATATTATTTAATTATTATTTATGGTTTTCTAATAGAGGGTATATAATCCCCAAGTTATAGTTGAAAATTTTCCTATAGTCAGTAGAATTTGGAATATGAGGAGGGGATAATGACCTAGGATTCTCATAAATAGATATTACATCTTTTTAGATGAATACTCATTACATTATACAAACACAATAATACATATCATAAAGGTATTGTGACTTTGGAAACATAGACACATAAATAACTGGTGTATATGTAAACTATATCATCTACCACTAAGTACTTTATAACTAGAACCCTTATTATACATATCATACATAATACATTACCATATTTCCAAGGGAAAGGAAACATAATAAAGGGTGAGTTCAAATGCTCAGTAAGGTTAATAAATTTAGATATCAATGATCACATAATCATAACATGAACATAAGGGTATGAGAAAACGAGATTAACATATGAAAACCACAACCTACATACCAAAGATTAAATTATTGATTCATGGGAGAAATATTATAAATTCATAAGATATGAATCATAAGGAAATCAAAGAACATGAACCATGAGATCAAAACACAAGCATAAGACATGGAATATTGTCATACACATAAGCATAAAAAATCATTTCCATAGTAGTCAAGGATCAATACCAAGGCTATCAAAGTGGAGTGGGTTCACTCCCCAAACAATTATAGTAGTCAAGGTTCACTCCCAATAAAATTATTGTGGAAACATTATCTTACTTAATTGAGTTTGTTCCCCATTCTAGTAATTTCTATCTAATGAGATATAAATCTTTACCCAATGCATTGGTGTAAGATATAGGTCCTGACCGTCATATAATGAGAATTATATGATTGTGTGCCACAATATAATAAAACATTTATCATATCATAACCCATGAAATGTAATGAGTTTCATAAACATTTCCTTATATCATAAACTATGGAAAAGATACCAGTTTTATAATCACTTCACTATTTCATTATAGTATAACCTGTAAAAAGAAGTGGGCTTCATAATAATTTTATCATGGTATAACCCATGAATGAGAAATAAGTTTCATAAACATCCTTTCATTGAAATCATAAACTGTATAGAGAAATAACAATAATGGTATCCTTGGATCATATCCTAATAAAGTATAAGTTACATCAAAGGATGTCATATTAGATGAAAAATGATTTTGAAAGATCACTTGAAAGATTTCTTGAGGAAATTAAAGATTCTTTTAAAATAAAATTTCAAAACTAAAAATTAATATAATATTTTGGAAATCCTTTTCTTTGAAAATAACCTTGAAATCATATAAATAAATCCTTAAAAACATTTAACAAATTTCTTGAGGAAAATAAATTTTCTTTTGAAATCAATTTTTAAAACTAAAATTTCATATGTTTTTTGAAATAATTTTCAATAAAAATAAACTTTGAAACTTATTAAATAAGATTTAAAATAATTTAAATCTTTTCTTGAGAAAAATAACTTTTCTTGAGAAAAATAACTTTTCTTTGAAAATCACTTTTTAAAACTAAAAATTCAAAAAAAATTATAAATATTTTTATTTGAAAATAAAATTTGAAGACTTATAAATGAATCTTAGAATATAATAATAGACATGATAGAGGTAAATTTCATTCATGTATTACACATTAATAAAATATTCCTTTCACATGTTTGGTGAAATCTGAATGGAATTTTTTTAGAAAGAAATATGAGGATTCCTTTCAAAACATTTTATAAAAATTCAAACATGGATAAAAATGTATTTAAAAAAAAATTTCAGGAATCTTAAAAACATTTTTGAAAACATTTTTAGAAAACATGGTTTTGGATGAAAAAGGGTTTTCAACTGAAGATAGAAATAAAAATGATTTTTCCAAAAAACATTATTTTGATATCTTCAGTAAATAAAAGAAAAAATGAAGGGAAAACTTTTATTCTCTATAAATAACAATAATAGAAGAAAATATATTAGTTCTTTTTGATATATATCATATGATTTCATCATTTTTTCATAATGATAAGAAATCCCAATAAATGATGACATTGTAACAGAAAACCCTTACGACTTTGGTTACATTGAATTATTATCCCCATGAAAGAATAAAATTAAATGAAATATAGAATATCATGAGAATAAAAAAATTCGTTATATTAATTGTAAAATAATATATATATACACATTATAAAATAATATTTGTTCATAACACAATATATGTCTCAAAGAAGGAAAATTGAGAAAAAATCCCTTACCGCTTTGGTGTCTTTTGAACTGTAAAACTCATGATAGAGAGATCCCAAAATGAATATGTATATCCAAATAATTTTCATGATAATAATCATAAAATTAATTCATGAAAAGTATATAAACCCCATATAGGAAATAAGTGGTAAATTTTACATGTGCCTCATAGAAGTAAGAAGTGAGACCAAAATTCCTATCCAGTTGTCTTGAATTCCTTCGTACATGTTTGAACCTCATGTATAATAAATATAAGTTTATTATAAATATATTAAACAATGATACATATAAAAAAATATATATATATATATCATACCAAATATTATTTACTTATGATCTTTTATTACCCATTTATTAATAATTCGATGTTAAATTCACATTTTGGGAAATAACTGCTCTGTTTTTTGTATATGTTTTCATTTTTTAGTTTTGGTACTATTAATTTAATCATGGTAAAATAATCCCTATAATGCTAAAAATTATAGTAATATCATATATATTTCATATAAATTTATTTATGATGATCCAGTAAAGTTAGAGACAGAAAATGAAGTACACTGTTCATGGAGACGATAGATCATACGTACGCATGAAAGTTGTTTCCATTTTTCCAAAATATGGAAAGAAATAAAAATAATAAATATATTAGAATTAAAGAATAATTTTTATGTCATATATATAAATATATATCACATAGTTTAATTAAAACCACCCTTATTACCTTCCATGTAAAGCGTGAACGAATCACATCGCTTTACGAGGTGGTAATCCACCGTACACATGAATGATGTTATCGTATTCCCACAGAATGGAAGGTAAGAAGGAACATGTGATATCATGTTTCAAAAATAATAATAATATAAAAATATAATATATAAACAATAAATAAACCATTACATATCACCGTGAGAGGTGGGATGGAAAATGAATAACATCGGTTCGCAAGGCAGTAGTCTGCCGTACTAATAAATGATGATTTCACAACCCATTTGAGGAATGAAGAGTAGTATTCTGGTTATGAAATTAAAATAATAAAATATAAGTATATGTAAGATAATTAAATTATTATATCAATATAGTTTAATAATTATTGAAGGATTTGGAGGAAGATATATAATAAAACACTTGGTTGGGGACATTGCATTTTCTTCACATAACTTCATTTTGTTTTTATAAAAAAGGATTATTATTTTAGATTTATGATCCAAATAAGGATTATGTGATGAGAGTATTGAATTAATTAATTTATTTGGTTATTTATTGATCGAAACAATGGATTTTTTAAGTGTTAAGAGGGGAGGAGAGTGGGTGGTCTTTTATAAGTGAGGTGAGTGACACACTTGTAATTTTATAAAAGAAAGAGGCGTAACCGTGTTTTTCACATTAAAAAAGGATTAAAATGGTCTATTATCAAAACTATAAAATATAATGTTGAAATATTTCCAGAAAATTTGTGTTGTAAATATTTTTCCACATTTTAAACGCTTATCTTTTTAGTTTAACCCATGAAAACCCCATTTTTACCTTAACCGCGATAAATAATTTTTATTGTTTTTATATTTTCACTATGGTAAAAAATTAAGTTGAAATTAATATATAACATAAATTATCCCATATTAAAATATTTAATCCATTTTTTTCTAATTCCATTCATATAAGTGGAATTTTTTTTATAAAATCAATCCCACAAACATAATGAGAAAGCATGTTTTGAAAGAGAAAAATGTTCAAAAGTTTTAAAAGTTTTTTTCTCAAAATTTAGTATGAAAATGATTAAAATTAAAAACATTGGATTAATTAATATATAATTTAGTTAAATTTACTTTTAAATTAATTTTAATACAAAACAAAACCTTAGATATTCTTTAAATGAAAAGGTGGATTTCAATTAAAACCCTAATTTTTTTCTATTCATTGAAAAATTTATATATTTAGAAAATTCTCAAAAATTAACTTAAAGTTAAATTTTAAAATTATTATTTCAAAAATAGAGTTTATTTTTAAAATAAATATTATAAATGTGGAAAAATTAAATTAAAAAAACCGCAGACATGACGAAAAAAATGGGGTTTGAGGAAGTGTATTTTTCAAGCATTAGATGATTTTATATTAACTCTATGTCTAATAATATTCTTTGTATGAATATAGCTTAATATTTTTGATACATAATTTATAAATTTCATTTAAAAAATTCCCCATTATGAATTATTTTAATTAATTGAAATAGAGAAACACTATGCACTTTAAAATTGTTTTAAGAAAAACCCATTTTTTTAAACCCAAAATTAAACATATACTAAAATATAATATAAAGTTGACTAAAAAGTATTTTAGTGGATTAAATTTAACTAAATAATACTTATTATTCTTTAAATATTAATATATCATTTAAATTACTTAATTTATGTAAGAGAAATGATAGTTTTACTAAAATTGATATTTTTTTCATTATTCACTAAAAACTCAATATTTTCCAAAATATCCAAAAATTCAACCATAATTTGATATTGATATGATGAATTAAAAATTAAATCTAATTTTATCAGATAAATTTTATAAAATATTTATAAATTAATTATAATATTTTCTAATAAAAATAAATAAAAATCTTTTTTGAAGAAAAAATATTTTTGATTAATATAATTACTTCACTAAAAAAATAATTGATTATTTACCAAGAATTTATAATTAAACTTATATCTATTAGGTCATTTATATACATATTTCAAAAATTAGGTAATACTATTTTGACCCACCTAATTAACAGCTAAGATACAATAATTATATTTAAAATATTATAATTTCATAGTTCACTAATGTTCGGTGTTGTGTGTTATGCACGCCATCAAAGAAACTTATTATTGCGTGTAATAAAAGCTAAATTAGATGTTGTGTACAACATAATATATAAATTTTTTAAAATAATCTAAAAAATATATTTCATAAAATCTGTACATGTAAAATTATTCCCCCTTAAAATGAATTTCCCCATCAAAATTCATCTCAGTCATCAATGGTTTAACATTTGGAAATCACTTCATAGAAACCCACACATTAAAAATGGTTAATAAAATATCCTCTTAAAAGAGAGAGAGATGGATGTGTGAAATTCATCTATAATAAAAAATACTAGTTTTCTAAATAGGATAACATAGCTGGGAAGTGAAAATATGGAGAACGAATAGAAAACTAACACACAAATATTGATGGAGAGTGATAGAGATCATGGTCCGGATAAAGTTAATGACTAAAAATCTATAAACCAAAGATGTGTGAAAAAGATCATTGATGTCATAAAAAAATGATAATAATAAGAGAATATTTTATTTCAAGATCCTTTTTCTAATGTTGAATAATTTTCATGAGAAGACATAATTACTTTATTTCATTCCATTTCATAAGCACAATATCATCCTTTAGTTATGCTTTGATCAATTTTCACATCATCTCTTACTTTAAGAAATGAAGATGATTTTTCATACCTAAATATCTAGTGGATCATAATATCCATTAATAAGTGATAAATAATTCATTCTATATCTAGTTATTGTAAAAAAATGGTTAAAATATAATATCTTTTTTTCATAAATCTCTATATGGTGAAATAATACATTATTATCTCAAACGTCATCCAGAATTCAACATAAACAATTCCATAAATGGTTAACAAGATAAACCTTCCATAATTAAAAATTTATAGACACAATTATTAAATTTATTAATATCAATAACCCAAATTTCATAATGTTTCTCTTGATTGTAACTTACCAAATATGTGAATACCTTAGCAATATACTTTCTTAAATCATTGTAATAAAAGAAATTACCATAAATCCTTTAGGAAAACATGCGTACTTTCTCATTCCTTGAAAAAAAAACCATAGATTATTGAATATATTCCATAAATACAATAATGTTTTACACTCAATCAATTATTACATAAACCACTTTTTCTATAAATCATTAATCAGTTCCCAGGTCATCAATTCTATCAAATTTATTTTCATCATATCAATCATCCCTTTATCAAAAATAAAAACCATTTTATCAACTTCTAGAAAATATTAAGGGTTATATTCTCTTAATAAAAATATCACATTTCAATCAAATAACTTTTCAAGGTCTTTAACACCATTCAATATATTTTTGAAAATCCTTTTCAGAAATCATATATTGAACAATCCTTATATGTTTCAAGATTCATATAATAAAATTCTTGAATTACATCACATAAACACTAGAATAATACCACTTCCTTCTCAGACCACTGACTAGGCTTCATCATATTATTTCTTAATACCTATTTCCTACAATATGATATATAAATCATGTATTAACATTCATCAGCCTCAACTTAATCAGTTTTCTCATGTTTAATATAAACAATACTATTAAAAAACTCATATCTTTCATATTTCATTTGTAGTATCCTCATTATTAGTAGTATATCCATTACTCATACCTACTTTTTGATTATTTTAATTAACTCTTCCCTTAGGAAATAAATTTCTTAATTCCCATACTTTCCACATTTTAAGCATTCAATCATCAAAGATATCTTAAGGATTCCATTATTCTCATCCATTGCATTAACCAAAATTTTCTTTTTTTATTAATAATTACTTGATTTTTTCACTTATTTTCCACACTCAAAACATATTCTCGTTCTTATAAGACATCCACCTGGGATCTTCTTCTTACATTATCAACATATCGAAAACTGAATCTTCTTCCTCTATGTTCTCAACCACCCAAACTGTCAATGATCTCTATACTTATCTTCCCTGGTGAGTCCGAGAGTCGGTTAAGGCTCAAGTTGTTAATTATATATCATGATAAGTGATTATACATTAACATAATATCCTTCACTCTAGTTATCATCCCATTTGGGTTATCATAAACTCACTTTATTTAAAATTCAGTGTTGATCTAGTTCCTTCTAGTTCCTTCCATTGACTAAAGCCAAAAAGCAATGTGTGAGCCACAATAATCATAGTGGAGGACCAAATAATCATGAAAAATGACTTATAAGATGTCTAAATCGGGAATCCTTAATTTAAATATATGACACTTTAGGCTTATCCAAGGTTATTCATGGTCATTATTCAAATCGTTCATGATGGTTCTTAAAAAGTTGGTGAATTTTCAAAGAATTTCTCTCAGGAGTGTCAAACTTGGCATGCAGAAAGTCTTGTTGTTGTCCAACAAGTGAGGATCAAGTACAAATAAATGTTCCTTTTTATAGTTATTACTCTAGGTACCTATATGATTGAGACACATCCAATTATAGTATCTATATAGGGTAATTTATTATAAACTACTCACTCAATCATTTACCAAAATTCTATGACAATTTCCTATATTTTGAATCATACTTAGAATTACCCTTAGACGTGTCTTTAGGTATCTCACTAATATTTTATCATCATAGTTTCCAAATGTTAACTAAACATTTCTCTTAACACAAAATATAATGGCCAAAATTCTCATACATAGATATTACATCTTTTTAGATAAAAATTCATTACATTATACAAACACATGCCTAAGGATCATAAATGTATAGTGATTTTTTAAACATGGAAACATAAATAATTGGTTCATATTTGAAATATGTCATCTCCCACTATTTCCTTCATAACTATCAAATTATTATATATATCATTCATAATAAATTCCTTCTTAACATGGGTAAAGGAAACTTAAGAAAGGGTGAGTTCAGATGGTCAGTAAGGGAAGTAAAGTGAGATATTAATGATTACATAATCATGACATGTGCATAAGGTTATGATAGCATGATATTGACATTTAAAACCTTACCTTGTATATCATAGATCAAATTCTTGAGTAATAGAATAAATATTATAAGTTCATAAGACATGAATCATAGGGAGATTTAAGAACAAGATGAGATCATAACAATTTCATAATACATGTAATTGTGGAATAGACATATGTATTGAATATCATTTCCATAGTGGTCAAGGATAACTTCCAAGGATATCATAGTGGAATGATTTCACTACCCAAGCCATCATAGTAGTCAAGGTTCACTCTCAGAACCATCATAGATAATGAAGTCCCTTACTGATCTGGGTTCACTCCCTATTTCGGTTCTGTCTATCTAATGAGATATAAATCTTTACCCAATGAATTTTAGTGATTTATAGGTCCCACCCATCACAGAATGAAAATAATATTTATGTCTTTCGTAAGATCATAAAACATTCATCATATCATAACCCATGAAATAAAATGGGTTTCATAAAAATTTCATCATATCATAACCTATGGAAAAGTGATAGGTTTCTTAATCATTTCATTATTTCATCATAGTATAACCTATAAAAAGAAGCAGGTTTCATAAGAATTTTATAATGGTATAACCCATGGAATATAAATGGGTTTCGTAAATATATTTTCATCCTAAACATAAAACATCTAGAGAAATAATAATAATGGTATCCTTAGATAATATCCCTATTAAAGAATAAGTAACATCAATGGATTTCATATTTTATGGAAAATTA
Source organism: Viscum album (assembly GCA_963277665.1). Lineage (NCBI taxonomy): Eukaryota > Viridiplantae > Streptophyta > Magnoliopsida > Santalales > Viscaceae > Viscum > Viscum album. Next base: position 239,143,178 of record OY728159.1, read on the forward strand.
TTTTTAAATATCACTTGGAACATTTTTAAAAGAAAATAAATTTTATTTGAAAATAAATTTTTAAAACTAAAAATTATTAAAATATTTTGGAAATACTTTACCTTGAAAATAACCTTGAATATTTATAAAGTAATATTTAAAAATAACTTAAAAATTTTATTTTTAGAAATTTAGTTTCTTAGAAAATATGTTTTTAAAAGTAATAATTCCTAAAACATCTTGGAAATATCTTTCTTTGAAAAAAAAAACTTTGAAACCTATAAAAGAATATTTGAAAAACATTTCAAATATTTCTTGAGGAAAATAATTTTTAAAAAATAAATATTACTAATTTTTTGGAAATAATTTTCTTTGAAGATAAAATTTGAATACTTATATTGTAATATTCCAAGAAAATAATGTTCATGATGGTGGGAAATTCCGTTCATGCAGTACACGTTAAAACAAACATTCCTTTCAAATTTTCTATAAAATAAAAATGGGTATTGTTCGGAAAAAGATAATAAGATTTATTTAATTTTTTAAAAAGTAAAACAATTAAAAAAAATTATTTAAAAAATCATTTGAATTATGTTAAAAACATTTTTTAATTGTTTTTTAGAAAACCTAGTTTTGGATGAAAAGGGGTTTTCGACTGAAGAAAGAAAAAAATGATTTTTCTTAAAACAATTATTTTGAGATCATGAGTAAATAATGAGATGAAAATAAAGGTAAACCATTTATTCTATAGAAAGAACCATGGGAGAATAAATTACATGATTTTATTGTGAGATATATCATATTATTTCACCATTTTAAGGATAATCACGAGGAATCTCGAGAAACAACGAGATTTTAACATAAAACCCTTACCACTTTGGTTATATAGAATCATGAGAACCATAAATTAATTACATTAAATGAAACTTAAAATATAATTATAATAATTAAATTAAAGATATTAAATTTCAAATGGTATGTATATAAGATAGTTGCGTAACAAAACATATGTCTCAAAGAAGGAAAATGAAGATAAAATACCTTACTACTTTGGAATCTTTTGAATCGTAAACCCCATGAGATAGAGATAATAAAATAGATATTTAAATCCAAATAATTTCATTATAATAGCTATAAAATACATTAATGGTCTGTATATACACTACATAAAATAAATAAGTTGTGAATAGGGAAGGTGTCTCATAGAAGTAAAAAGTGTGATGGAAATCGATTACTACAAGTCTTGACTAACTTTTTCCACATTTTAACCTACTAAAAAATAAATATATGTTTATTGTAAATCTATTATAGACCAATATATATATATATATATCATACCATATATTATTTACTTATTACCTTTTATTAATCATTTATTAACAATTCAATGTTAAAGTCATGTTTCAGGCAATAATTGCTTTGTTTTTCATATATGTTATTATTTTTTAATTTTGTTCCAATTACTTTGATGATGGTTTAATCATATACATAATTTTAATAATTATTAAATATCATATATATTAAGTATACATGTATTTATAATTATTCATAAATGGTAGATATAGAAAATGATATACATTGTTCATGGAGACTGTAGGTTGTACATACGCATGAACGTTGTTTCCATTTTTCTAATAGAAATAAAGAATAAAAGGTAAATAATATATTAAAAATTAAAAAATATATTTTATTTAATATATATACCACATATTTTAATTAAAATCATCCTTATTACCTTCCAAGTAAAGTGTTAATGAATCACATTGCTTCTCAATGCGGTCATCTACCATACAAACGAATGAAATTATCGTATTCACACGTAATATAAAATTAGATGGTAAATGTGATATCATAATTATATAATAATAATAATATCATAAATATAATATATAAACAATAAATCTATCATTATATTCATCCCTGAGAGGTGGTGATGGAAAATGAATAACATTTGTTTGCGAGGTGGTAGTTTTTCGTACACAAGAATGATGATTTCACAACCCATTTGATAGAATAGGAGAAGGATTTTGGTTATTGAATTAAAATAATAACATATTATCATATGGAAGATACTTAGGTTATTATATAATCATGGTTTAATAATAATTTAAGGATTTGTAGGAAGAAATAAAATAAAACGTATTATTTGGGATGTTACCTCTTCTTCAGACAACTTTATTTGGTTTTCAACAAAAGGATTATTAAGATTGATTTATGAAAAAAATAAGGATTCTAGGATGATATTAGGTAATTAAGGAATTGATTTTAGAAGTCATTTTCTAAGTCTAATGGTTTTGGATTTATGAAGAGCAGAAGATAGGGGGTGGCCTTTTATAGTGAGGTGAGTGACACACTTCTAATTTTTGAAAACAAAAAGGTGCACCCATGTTATTCACATGAAAAAAGGCTAAAAAATGGTCCATTATAGAAAATATAAGATATAAGGGCGAAATATGGATAGAAAAAATGGGCGTTTGACATGTTTTGGATCATTTTTAACCTTTATCTATTTAGTTTAACCCCGGATAAACCCATTTTTACCTTAACCATGGTAAATAATTTTTAATATTTTTTCTATTTATTATGATAAACAATTAATTTTACCTTATTTGATAATTTAAATTTTTCTGATTATAATTATTGAATACATTTTTCCAAATACCAATCATATAAGTATCAAAATTTAATTTAAAATTAATCCCATAATCGGGATGGGAAAGCGGGTTTTCAAAGAGAAAAATGTTCAAAAGATTAAAATGTTTTATATAAAAATTATATATAAAAATGATTAAAATGAACTAAATTGGATTAATTGATATGTAATTGAGAAATTTTTTCTTTTTATCTCACTATAAAAAAAATTAAACTTATAAATTATTTAAAAGAAAAGACAGTTTTCAATAAAAACCTGTATTTTTTTCTATTCATCAAAAAATTTAACTTTTCAGATAATAATAAAAATTTTAATCCAATATAATTTTAAAATTATTATTTTATAAATTAATTCTATTTTTTAAAAATAAATTTTTCAAAACTGTAAAATTTAAAATTAAAATAAAATCCACAGACTCAACGAAAAAGAGGGTTTTCAAGAAGTGTATTTTTCAAGTGGAAGATGATTTTATATTAACTCTATGTCTAATAATAATCTTTTTATGAATATAAATTAAAATTTATTTATATATAATTTATAAATTTCTTTTAAAACATTCCAAATTAGGGGTTATTTTATATTAACTCTTTGTCTAATAGTTTAAGTAAAATCGGTATTTTTTCACTATTCACTGAAAAATCAATATTTTCTGAAAAGTCCAAAAAATTAACTCTATGTTAATTTAGATATAATGATTTAAAAAATTAAGTTCATTTTATCAAATAAAGTTTCTAAAATATTTAAATTATTTATTATATTTTCTGATAAAAAGCAATAGAAATTATTTTTGAAGAAAGAATATTTTTTATTATTATAATTAATTTACTAAAAATTAAATGATTATTTAGTAAGTATTTATAAATAAATTTATATTGAGTAGGGATTTTATATATATATATTTCATAAATTAGATAATACTTTTCATACCCTTCGATTTAATGGATAGGTTATAGAGGTCATATTTAAATTAATATTTTTTCACGGTTAACTGAAACTCGGTGTTGTGTGTTATGCATGCTATAGAAGAAACCAATTTTTCCATGTAATGTAATCTAAAATAAGTGTTCCATATAAGAAAATATATCAAAAAATATAAATTAATCTGAAAAAAATATTTCATTAAATATCATAATGCTACAAGGTGCCCATAAGAGAATGTGTTACCTGACTTAGGAACTATTTGGGTTGACCTGGATAGGGATATTGTAATATGGGTAGAGATTTGTTTATAGATTTATAATAGTGAATTATTTATATATGTTCCTAAATTAATTATTTTGATATATCCAAATATTACTATTATTTCTATCATGATAAAATATCTATTTGATTTCTACTATTTTTTGGTTCTAAGTCCTTTAAATAAAACTACCTAACCATCTATACCTTCTTCATCTATATTTAATCATTATTTGAGAACAAAACCACCATATCATCCACATAAAATAGGTTAATGAAAAAATAACTACTATTTGACCCTTAAATCGGCCATGGAGTGGGGAAACATAAATTTATTCCAAGGTTAAATATATATATTAGGTGCTTGGGGGTAAAATTACATTAAACACACACACTACAAACACAGGTAGTAAAGGGAGACTGTATCCCCCATAATGTATAACCCACCCATCATGCTTTATTTTATTCAGTACATGGCTTAAATGCCTAGTGGGAATTAAGACTTTTACATGGAACAAAGGCCCACAAACTGGCCTGAAGTCCAAGTGAAGCATCATGCCTGTATTATGCGTTCTTTACCATCATCCTACGTCTTGCCTCTATCATACCTGCATTATCATTTGTCAACTTCATGCATGCATCACCACCAGTTAGTAGAAATTTTCTCCCACTCGGATTTAAACTCGGGTCTAATGCCGGATTACGGGGAGCCTTTACCACATGGGTAATCCCCCAACAACATATGTTAAATATAGTTCTAGAGGCAACCATAATGTTGTATCCAAATAGGACTCTAAAAATCAACTTTCACATAAGTAAATAGGGTGTTTTTAAATTGTTTTGTTTTTAAAACTAAGTGATAAAAGAGATTGAAGAAAACATTACAAGAAGGGTGATTGGGTCAAGTCTGGTTTTCCAATTATAACTATTCAATGCCTTCAAATTATTCAAATTCTCTTCTGGTAAAATGAAAATTAAGAGGATTCATGTCCACTTCCCCTATCACCCTTGAATAAATGGTTTGACTAATAATATTCCTATCTAAAATCTCGAATTATTATACCCTTCTTCTTATATATGTAAGAGTTTCATTGAATCATCCCTAATCTATTTAAGAAATAATTGATCAAGAATTTTTCTTCCTAACTAGCGAAGAGTGACAACCACCCCTTCTACACATGATAAAATTTTTCAATAACATCACCACTCAACCCTAAAAAATTCAATCATATGCATAATAAAACTAAGTGACAGTAGATCATGGATTATTTACTATAGCAATAAAAAAATAATATAATTAAAATTAAATGTAATCACATCAAATTTTATAAAATCCTACTGAAAATTGAAACTAGTTTTCAAAAGAAAAAAAATTTATTCAAGGAAGTGTGAGGAATAAATCATTAAAAAGGGAAAATATTTCATTCCCAAATCACTCAAGAATTAACTGTAAATTCAAAGGTTATAAGGAATGAATGGGGAAGAAGAAAGAATTATAGTGTTAAGAACAAATGAAAATAAAATAAAACAATAAAAAACAAAGCATCAATTGTCACACAAGCCTCTCAGCCAAACTATATTCTTCTTTTGGACTCATCCCCTATTTTTAGACCCTGAAATTCCCTATTCTTTAACTATGGTCAAACTTCTAATATTCATTCCCATTTGAATCTTGAATATCCCCCTTTCATTTTGGTGATTAAGTTTCTCATGATCAATGTCTCTATCACTCTCCATAATTATTTATACATTTCCTTTTTCTTCAATGTTGATAGTTTCACTACCCACTAATGTACTCTAATTTGGAAATTTAGTTATTTGTTATTAAAGATGATATTTTTATTTCATTTACGCTCTTTTCATAAGGATTAATTATTAACACTTTTTAAGATGTGGAATTTCTAAAAAATGTATTTTTAAATTTAAAATCTTTGATTACTGATCTCAAGTTCAATTTGAGAAGTTTCAATTTATTAAAGGTGAAAGATTGTGACATCGTATGATTTTGAAAGAACTTTATCTTTGATACTGTATATAACATGAAACATCAACCTTAATAAAAACAATGATATTTATAAAATAGCCGTTAAATTGACAGTTATGAATATGATTAAAAAATTTTGAGATATATATATATATATATTTCTTAATTCAAATTTATAATTTAATGTATAATAAATACATACTCAATTTTTAGAAAATTCATTTTATTTTTCAAAAACATGTTTTCTTCAAAAATAATTTTTTTTTAATTTTGTGTGAGAAAATTATAATTAACTTCTAACACTTTTTGAAATTACATTTGATAAAAATGATATCATTTTTGAAATAATAATATCAAAAAAATAATAATGAAATTTTGGGATTTTTTTGAGAAGATTGATTTGTTAGTGAATCGGGAAAACTATCGTTTTTTTAAAAATATAATTTATTTTCATTGAAAGGTCACATTAAGTTTTTAATTTTATCTTAACGTAACATAGGTATCATTTAATTTTATATTATATAAATAATTACATAGGATTAAATGTTAAACTTGATTTTGGTATAAGTTTATTTCTGGGCTTAAAGACATATCTTATCTAAAAACTATTTTTATGCATGCAACAAGTTTTTATCTTAATAAATTATATTAACACTATTGGGTAATGATTTTAATGAAATATTTTTATTATATATTCAATCAAATTTTTCTATCATTCATCTAGTTTTTTTACTATAGAATATGAATTAATCGAATTTTGTGCTTAAAAATGTATTTTTTTTAAAAATGGGTTTCATTGCATTTTTCACACTTATTTTAAAATGAATTTTTGAAACTTATAGATATAAAATATTAAAAAAATAAATTATATATTTGGAATAATGAGGATAAAATTTGGTAAATATTCCCCTTTTACTTTTGGTCATTATGAATAGTAACCTTGGTAAATATTTGTCACCTCGATAAGCGTAAAACAGGTAAAGTGGGGTTAGAATTTTGGGATAAGGCTTAAATTGTTCTATAACTATTACCTTTATCCTATTTAATGAGATTATTTAATCTATTTACATCCATATTTCTTAAATAAGGAAACTTGGTTCCATTTTTATTTGATTGTGAGCTTTATATTATTTTAAGAAAATTATAAATACAAAATATCACTCTCTAGACTTTAATATATATAATATTTTTTCATAAGGATAAAAGAAGTTATGTTTGGTTTCAAATGATAATTTTAAATATGAGATAATTTTTATTATCATATTAATTTACTTTTATTTTTTAGGGAAATGAGAAATTACCTTAAATGCTTACGCAATGCTGATAAAATATTTATTCAATTAATATAAATATGAAAAAATAGTTTTAAAAATATTAAAATTTATAAAATTTAGTTAAATTATTATGTTCTATGAATTTTCTATATAAATACAACATATTATATATTTATTAAAGGATTATATTTCAAATCCATTACTATATTCCTATCTTTAAAGTCAAAGTAAATGGATAGTTCCAAAAATGATATTAATGATATTTTATAATAAAAAATATTTTATTAAATGATTTGAAATTCATAAAAATACTATCTTTAGTCATTTAAATTTTATTTTTTTGAAAATATCCACCACAATCCACTTAGAGATGAAAATTAATTAATAATTATTTAATATTTTATGTAATTCCAAGAGTGACCCTCCCCTAATTTATAAAAGCGGACCTCTTCTTCTATCTTTATCACACATTTTGAGAACTATATCTTAGAAAATTAGTTCCCTAATATCAATATAGTTCCCTTATACAATACTTAGAGCTTCTGGTATTTTACAAAGACTATCCTCGTAAGGATTAAGGTGTAAGTCAAAAGTAGTTTCTCAATAAAGAGGGATAACTCTTAACCGAATGTTTTCAATTTTATTTCTTTTTATAATTCCTATAAATATATTATTGGAATAATAAAATAATAATTACAGTATCATAAATATACTTAGATATTATTATTAATATAGTACTACAATTTTCCACTTATTTTCTATCATACAGAAATAAAAAACATCGATCGTGCGTATGTACGCCTTACTATCTCCACATAGCGACATCATTTGTTTTTCATTATAATTTTACTTGGATTTTTATAAATATGGAAATAACGAGTATATATGATATTTTAAATATAATTATGGTTGTATAAATATAATATATCATTTCTTTTCTCAACTTTCTGTCCATTGGAAAATGATAACGTTGATCATGTGTTTGTGTGGACTACCCCCTCCACAAAGCGATGCGATTCGTTTTTCATTTCTGATTTACATGGATAATAATAAGGATATATTTAATGAATATATATGATATATATGACATAATAATTATTTTATAAAAGTTAATTATTATTTACCTTTCTTTTCTTCCATCCTTTGAAAAGTAAAAACAACATTCATGTGTACGTACAACCTACTATCTCCATGAATGGTGTAATTAATTTTTCTATCTCTTCCATTCATGGATGAATCTAAAAATGTATATAATGAATATATACGATATTTATATCCTGATTATAATTATTTAAATAATTTAACCACAATCAAAGTACAATGACCAGAACTTCCAACCAAAAACTTCCATGAAAAACAAAACAGTTAGCATCCTAAAACATCGATTTTAATAAGAAATAATTAGTAAATGTGTGTTAAAATATTATAAGTGGATAATATAAGATTTTTTAATTTTTCACTTTATATTTTCATAGAATTATAAAAAAATTAATTTATAATAAATGTTCTTAAAATCATTTACGAAGCAAGTCAGACTTGAGGTTAGAGATTTTGTCTAAATTCTACTTCATTGAGGAATATTTTAATGTTATGTACATAATTTATTCTATAGAGTGTATATAATATCCCATGAAATTTTATATCCTGATTATATTTACTTTAATTATATTTAAAGTTAAATTTTAAGTTACTCCTTCATGGGTCTTATTATTCAAAAGTTACCAAAGTGGTGAGGGATTTATGTTTTAATCTGATTTTAATCGTGATTGTTTATGATTGAATTTATATTGAGTAAGTTTTATGATATCAATCTAATAAATAAATTTAATTTTCTTATAACCTTTTTATTCATGTATTTTTCAAGTAATATTTCCATTATCCTTTCTTTGGTAAATAACATGATCAAGATTGTTTTTGAGAAAAACTGACTTTATTTCCTCTTTGGTTGAGATTTTTTTATTCTATGTCTATATTTTATTTAAAATATTTTAATTAATGTATTAATATTATTTAATTAATTTTAAAAGTCATTTTTAGCCCTATTTAACTTTTATTAAAACATTTTAAAAATTACATTCTTGTCATTTTACAATTAAGGTACTTTTGAATTTTTACCAAAAATGTGAAAGGAACCATTATTTTAATGCACTCAACGTGAAAAACATTTACCATAACCATGACCACTGAATGATTTTAATCTTACTTTTAATTTTTCTTTTTTTATTTTAAAAAGATATTTTTCTTAATATTTTGAAAATTTTTTGTGTTTAAATAAGTAATTTCATAATAAAATGGGTATTTTCCTCAACAAATGTTCCAGTGATTTTTTTAAAATATTTTGGTATAATTTTACATACTTTGATAAATACTATTGTTTAATGGGGATATAATATAATTTTACCATCCAACATATTTATTTGTATAGATTATGATCAAGCTGTTATATTTATTGATTAGGGAAAATATTAACACTTCATATGTTAGTTTCTCAATACGAATGTTCAAGTTGGTGATGTATTGAATTATTATTCACCCCTTTCATATGATAAATACATAGTAATTCGTAAGTGATGAATGGGTATGGTTATATCTCCATGATACATCAGTAGGCCTCATGAGAAAAAATATTTTTGGTATTTAGTATATTACTTACCCATTTATTTATAATGTATTATCATGTGGCCTTGACGGTATGTTTATAATGTCTTAGATCAAGGACTCTACAATATGTTTAAGATTTATGGAATTATAAATTCTATCATTATGAAATTAGTTAGTAATGTAAATTTTATTATTTTAATAGTTATGATATCCATAGATAATTTTCAAGCATATTTGATTATTTATATGGAATTATTTGATCATCATTTATTCTTTCCATATTATTCTTCATTTTGAAGTAATTGATTAAATGAAATGTGTTTTTAGTTTTTTACCTTACCATATTGATTATTCCTTATTTAATTAAGATATTTTCTGATGTACATAACCCTTATTGAGCATTTGAAATCACCCTTATTTTGTTTCCTTTCTCCAAGATGTGAGTAAATGTACTATGATTGATATTGAAGGATATTATTGAGAGAATGATGATGTTATAAAAGAAGATAATTTTTTGTATTTTATGTTTTCAAATGTATGTGAGATTCAAGTATGTATCTAGTTTTCCAAGGCCACTAAAATATTCAGTCATTTGGGAAAATATCTCTTATGTCTAGTGCCAATGTAATAAAGTAACTACTAAATCTGGGATACTAAAGTTAGGGTGTTACACTCTATATTGAATAATAGATAACAATCCTCAGTTTTATTCAAGTATGGATTCATAATAATACCCTTATTCATTATTTCATCTCCACCCTCTTTATTTTATTATATGAAAACTCACACCCTTGTAATTTCAGCTATGAAAAACATACCTCTCTCGTTTTCTATCAATAGGTTTCATAATTTTTTACTTTTACTTAAATATTAAAGGAATATAGGGACTTTGAAATTTTATTATTATGGGTGTGAGTTCTACCAAGACCTAGATTAGGAAGTATTTCCCATCCTTTTTTTTTGTGTTCTATAGATTTTTATTCAAGAAACTTCAACAATTTTTGGAAAAATATTATCCAGAATACAATAGTAGGTTTCTGTATTTCCAAGAATATTTCCTCTCCCAAAAAATCTTCTCTATATTCTTAGTTGTTCCACCTTATAGTACTTAAATATATATGATATATGTCTTCCCTCTTTCTCCTTTGTGGCATTATTTTAGCTTCTTTTTAGATTTGATTCCATCATTCATGTTCTAGAATTCTTATTCAGATTTGATTTTTTAAGATTAAAAGAGATGTACTTTTTAGTTAAAATAGTGGTGGACAACTATACCCAACATACGATGATATCCAAGACATATCCCCATCCTTAATAGTATTATGATTCCCAAAACATAGTAACACACAAGCTACAACACTTGTCTATTCTTCTAAAACGGGTTTTATAAAAAAAACTTGTTCCATCTTACTCTCTCCCATACCCTACACTTCAATTCAAACATGATCATGAATCCGCTTCTCCAGAAATCTAGATATGGGTTTTTATCTTGTAATGTGAATACTTAAAAAGGTTATTCATGGATACTAATGTCTATAAGGGTCAAATTTCAAGTTATTCTAGAAATTAGAGTTTATCTTTTTTATTTATCGCCATACAGGTTATAAGAAAAAAACACACACCCTTAGGCCCACGAGGATAGACCAAAACTCTCCAAGGGTTAACCAAATTTATTGTAATACCATTACATTGATTGTCCCAAAGGCCCAATTTCCTAAAGGCCATTACATGGTTCTGCACTACTGCCTAAGTTACTCCTATGTCACTACCTTGTATCATTACCTACATCATAAATTCCCTCAAGGGGCTTCCAAGATTTTAACCCTAGTATCTTGGATATAGATGATAATGGTTAGTTCCACTCAACCACATCCCAGTAATAAAATTAATTTTTATTGAAAAAATCGTATTTAAATTCAAAATAATTCTTCAATCTTGTATAACATAAATTCCTTGAATGATCCTATGTTTTAACTAGATTACTCAGAAAGTTATAATTATCAAATATGACTTGGTTCCCTCTAGAAAAATACATTATAAATAATATCTCAAAATTGGTTCAAAATATTCTTGGGTAAGTGATTAAAATATAAGACAATATTTCCTAGAATGAAAATAAAAAATTAGTGGGTTTTACATGAATTCACCTCACATATAATTTTAAAAAAAAATTTAATTTAAGAAGTCATTTAAGGTGAGTATATGAATCAAATCAGTCTATTAACATTAGCATAGATTCAAATTTTGTAAGGGAATTTAAATTAATCTCAAAAACTTTAAAAAAAACTAAAAATAAAAAAATATAAATAAACAAATAATTGAAAAATAATTGAAAGTCCTATACTAAAAAGGTTACCTCCCCAAACATAAATTTTATAGTTTCCTCAATGAATTATAATAAATTAATCATGTAAATCATATTTAAAATATAATCAGAACATTTAAATAAATGTTAAAGATTATTATAACTAAATGGTTCTTCATTGATAAAAGGTTTGAGGTGTGTGATCTAATCCACTGGTTCTTGGGGAAAATTTATAAAAAAATTATTCAATCCATGACCATTAAAAGTGAATTTATTATTATCTAAAACTTTCAAAATCATAACAGTATAAAAGGAAATTCATATGTGACAATAAATTAACATTCCCATCTATAAATAATTTTACCTTCCCCTAACTTGATTATTGATTTATATAATATTAATTTACCCCTAGATGAAACTCATTCTACTAAACTATTTTTTATTGATCCACTTTTATTCTATATTTTTAAATTTTGGAGTTTTCAAAATCTTTTATTTTAATTTTCTTTAGTTATTTCACTTTCAATGTTTTATCTTTTCTATCTCTTTCTATTCCCATATTTACTTCTTTCACATCTTAGTGTCCCTTTTTTCCAACTCCACAGGTAGATGAAAACTATCCATTAATCGGTCTATATTGAATCATTCCAATGGGAGTTTTTTAGGATTTCATATAAGCCCATAAGGTTTCTTCCGACCTTTGGCTTCAAGTATTTACTATTTATTTTAAGAAATTTCTACAAAATTTAATTAAAATACCTATTGGAAACTTCACCTTTTTCATTGGTTTGTAGATGGTAGGGAGTTGATGTCTTATGATACACTATATAATTCTTTATTAAAGCCTTTATGCTCCTATTGTAAAAGTGGGTCCCTTGATCACTAAAAATGGATCTTGGAACTTCAAACCTATAAATAATTTTAGTCCTGAAAAATTAACACTCTGCATGATCATCATTTGTTTTTTTAGCCTTGACTTCTGCCCATTTTGAAAGTTAATTCACCAGAAACAATATATAGGAGTTCTAAAAAGTCATGGGAAAGGTTCCCATAAAATCTACTCACCATAATTCAAAAGTTTTATAAAATATGATTAGTTTCCATGGGCTATTTTTCTCTTTTATATGTTTCTGGTGAATTTATATTTCTATCATTTTTCAAAAAAATCATGAGTATATCTAAAAGAATTTGGCCAATAAATTCATGATTTTTATACATTTCTTGATATACTTTGAGATCTAAAGTAGCATTTAAAATATAGAGTGTTACACAATTAAAAAATAGATTGTATTTCACTTATAGGTAAACATCTCATTATAAGTTGGTCATTGTAAATTTTTCAAATATACGGATCATCTAAAACATTTTTTTTTTCATTTTTATGTTTTTGAATTTCTTGGAGGTTTAAATGAGATGGTACCTAGTAAGATACCAAATAGTTAACAATATCAATATACAAGGTTACATATCCTTAATTATATCATAAATACTATCTTAGAATGTGGTCATTTATTGCTTCTTGGTTTGGAGTATCTACTTATGTTATGTTGGGAAGCCTTATCAGGTGACAACTTCATGGTTCTTAATCCCTTTTTTATCCTTTAACTCAAGAATGAACTCTTGAAGTAACACCATCTATCTGAACAACATGGGTTTTTCTTTATCATTCTTCATAAAGTACTTAAGAACTATATGATCAAAGAAAACTATATATTTAGTTCTTTTAGATTAAAAAATTTAAGTAACAACATCTATCTAACCATCTTGGGTTTTGATTCAGTATTATTCATAATTTACCCAAGAGATTCATGCTTAGAGAAAACTATAACTTTAGTTTTAATTAAATAAGATCTAAATTTTTCTAAAGGAAATAAAACTGCTATAAAATTATTTTAGTGGGTCTTTAATTGTGTTAGACAATATATAAGGTCTTGTAAGTATAGGTAATGACTTTATATTTTCCCTACAATATTTTGGGATAGAATTTTTACAAAATCATTGTTTAAATCAATAAAAAGTAGCTCAAAAGGGTTCTACCAGTTTGGTAGCTGCATCACTAGTGGATTGATTGATCTCATTTTTAAATTATATAAATATTATATGAACTAAAAATTAAAATAAAATCCTTCATCCTTCAAAATTAACATGGAAATAGGGATAAAAATCTTAGTAAAATCCTCAATAATCCTTTTATAGAATCTTGCATGTCTTAAGAGAGATCTAACACATTTCACACAGGTTGGGTAAGTAAAAGATTTTAAAAGTTAATTTTTTATATACCTCTATTATTTAATATGAAATTATATTCCCTATCACTATTAAGCATTACATCATAATATAAAACTTTTCCAAATTCAAGACAATATATTTTTTAATGATTTCTTTTAAAAACAATTCTTAGTATAATAAGAAAAGATGAAATGAATTTATAAAAAACTATAAAATCATCCAAAAAAAATTATAGTAATTCCTCAACATGATCGGAAATTATAATTTCCAAGCACCTATAAAATATACCCAGGGCATTACACAATTCATATAGAATCTTTTTTTAGTAAAACTTTCAAAAGTTGCAGGTAAAGGAAATATTCTCCAAATCCTATAGAGTAATGAGAACCTAGAAGTAACCTAAAAATAATTTAGAAAATGTAATGTTTTTTTCCTACCAATAACTATAGCATATGATCAATAAAAGTAATGAGGAAATGATACTTACTAGTGACCTAATTCAACTTCTTATAGTATACAAAAACTCTCTAACTATTTTGAATTCTCAGAGGGATCAACTAATTATGATCATTTCTTACTATATCCATACATGTTTTCTTAGGAAATACATGAATAGGGATGACCCATTATGATTCACAAATGTGTTATATGATGTATTCTTGTAAATGATTCTCTACATCCTTCTTAATAACCTCTACCATGTTTGGATTCAACCATCTTTGGAGCTACCTAATAGGTCTATAATTTTTCTCATGTAAAGTCTTATGCATGGTAATTTTGATTCTTATTCATGGAATATCACCTAGAATATTGCCTATTTATTACGTATCTTCTTTCAAAAAACATCATTCAATTTATATTACTGGGTTTTAGACAAGTTCCTAAAAATGATCAATTATATTTTTTATTCTTCCATTAGGTACACATATTTTAAATCACTGGTAATGGGGATTAATTCCATATTTGGAGGTTGTTCTTAAGAGGAAATTAAAATTGGGATTCTTACTTATATTGATGAAATATCATGCCCAAAATGTTATATAATAGTTTCCTTTTCATGTAATAAATAATCATATCTATAAAAAAAATCCAAAGTTATCGTTTTATATAATATAAAAACAAAATTTTCAGATTTATGGATTCCTTCATTCTCTATGGGGCTTTCAAGAATTAGAGGTTTTCATAAATAAAATAACTCAAGTGACATACCCATCTATTCACTAATTTGACATATTTTATGTGTGAAAGTGTAAGAAGTCAATGGTCCAATTAATAGTGCCTCATAGATTAAAAAATATTGAAGTGGAGAGTTTTATCTCAAAACTCCATGGAGTGGGTTCCTTAATAGACAATGATGATTGTTTTAGTTTTTATAAGGAATGTTCTACCCAAAATAATGGGTGAGAAAATTGTTCTCTATCATCCTCCATGTTGAGTACATAAAAGTCGGAAGGGGAAATCAAATTTTGTACTCTTATTTTCACATCCTCCATGGATACTACTCGAAAAGTAGTGGAACTATTTTCTAGCTATACCATAGATCTTGTGGCCTTCAATTTATCCCTATGTAGGGAAGTAAAAACAATTTGAGGAATAACATTTATGGAATCAACTAAATTATAAAATCCATATGAAAATTTTAAAGGATCAATGGATAAAGGGATATACTATATCCCTTGATCTTGATATTTAATGGAAGATTTACGGTGTTATAAAATCTATGACACTTCTTCCTAGGTTTTTCCTTTAGTTCCAATGAATCCTATGATTTTTAGTGTAAATATCTCTGAAGGAAATAGCATACTTGGTTATTTATTTTTAGCTTCACGAAGGGTAATATCTACCTGAATTTTATATAAAGTTTCTAAGATTTTTTTAGTTGTTCTTCCTCTTGAATCCTTATATGCGAGATTATAATTGATGGGAATATAATTTAAAGGTCATTTTCTCCCTTTTTACCTTTTCTGGGGCACATTTTTTCTTTTTTTTGTTCCTAATATACTTCTCATCTTCCTTATTCTTCTCTTATTATTTGTCATTTTCCTCTTGTGTCTGGATTTAGGAAATCTCTACAGACATTCCATATTCTTTATCCGCATGTTCTGGTGTATTTATTCTAGGTTTAAATTTTACCGGTGAGGTAAATTCATTTCAACTTCTAGTTTTTATCATTCTTACATTTCCCTTTGGATACAAGACCGATTAGGTTGGTTTTTTTCATGATTTATAGATAGAATTTACACTAAAATTACAATCTAGTTCTTTAATTACACCACTACAGTCATTATATTATCAACTATAATCTCTTTATATGGATTTTTAGGAGGTTACACACTAGCTTTAGGTTGATCAAAAGATCAATATTTCTATAAAGGATATGGATGGTGGGAATATTAGGTGTAAGATTTATTATAATGTTGTTGTAAGGATGGTGGGTG
This sequence comes from Viscum album, assembly GCA_963277665.1. Classification (NCBI taxonomy): domain Eukaryota; kingdom Viridiplantae; phylum Streptophyta; class Magnoliopsida; order Santalales; family Viscaceae; genus Viscum; species Viscum album. The sequence continues at coordinate 239,159,820 of OY728159.1, forward strand.
CACTAACCAATCAAGCGAGTGACTTGAGTTCAATTTATGGTAATGATACAAATTGTTTAAAATTAAAACTTTAATGGGTTCCAAAAAGGAAATTTATTCCTAGTTTAAATGTATTTCTAGTGGTACCCATAGGGTTTCTTCTAGTGATGAGAGGTCAAAATTAGTTCTCAGTTAAGAAAAGAGGGTGTATTGAAATTCCTTTTTTAAGGTATTTCTTGTAACTGTAATGGAATCTGTTGTTGGTGAAGATTTTAAAAAAAAATTCTAGATTGGTTCTAATGATTTCCAAATCCATATTATATTTGGGATTTATCTCTCCATCCTTGATTTTATTATGGATATTTCTATATTGAAATATTGTTTTAAAACACTTCATTCCCTATAATTCATCACATTAGTCAGTAAAATGGGTACAACATAAAAATAAACCACATAGCCTGGCTGGTGTTTATTTTTTTACTTATTTAATTCCAATCAATTTATATCATGTGTATGGTTATCTCTTCAAGTCTTGGATCAAGCAATGAGGGTGATTCATATTTTCTTAACTCCTGAATACCTCTTGTGCTTATATCACTTGTGCCAAATTATTGTGATTTTAGGGAAATATTTTAAACGAGCACCTTAATATATTTGGGTTATTTTTCCATTATATATTCTCTAGATGATTCATGGAAAAAATTCATATATTTTTTCAGTAGGGTTTGGTAGAAGAAGACCAAAAAGTGGCACTCCTTTAAATCTTGATGTGGGAGACTAGAACATTACTTCTTAAACCTCTCACAATACTCATTGAGAGTCTCTACAAAATATTATCTAATGTTATAAATGTCCTTTGTAAAGGATGTGACTCTAGAAGTGGGGAAGAATTACTAAATAATTCTCCTATATAGATCATCCCAATCATGGATCTATCCCGATTGTATGTTTGATAATCACTCCTTAGCCATGCCTTCAAGTGAAAAGGGCATTGCCCTCTATTTGACTTGTTCCTTAGAAACTCTTTGAGTATTAAAAGATGAGTAGAAAGGTGTAAATTTTAAAAACCCTGATTTTTGTTGTTTTATTCATTATATATATATATATGTATGTGTGTGTGTGTTTCTTTCCTTTAATTTTGTGTTGTGTTTAGGTGTCGTCAGACCCTGAAATTAATATATTAAAAATATCAATATATATTAAATCACACATGCACATGTTTTTTGGAATAAAAGATTTTACTTTTGATCAGGATATCAGATGGGAAATATGAGGCCATAATTGTTTCTAGAATGAGAGGTTTACCCTAGGTGCGACCTAAAGTTGGTTGTCATTGGGAGTTCGATTGAAGGAAAATATTTTTGAGTGTGTTAAGTGAATTAATTAAATTTTTTAATTAATTTTTTTTATCGAGATAAACCATAACCTCTCTATATTTATATTCCTTTCGGGAAAATATCTAGGGTTAGCTACAAACCCTGAGATATTAGAGAGGAGTTGAAGAGTGTTCGAATTAGTGACTCGAGAACATAGATTAGTGACTAAGGAATAAGATATTTTATGAGACAATAGATAAACACAATGAGATCATCAAATTCACTACTAGAAGATGTTTTCTTCCCTAATGATCAATTTATTCTTGATGCAGGTAATGTTATTTCATGTATTTATACACTTGATTTCTTTTTCAAGCATATTTTATTTGATTTACATTAATGAATTGTTAATTGGATGGTTTCGATTTATCTTCTTGGAATTGGGAATGGATTTTTTTATTATAACCTTCATTAAAAGATTATATATCAATGTATTAAGGACAACCTAAACAATGGATAATGTTTTTTCCTCATGATTTTGTTTTGTGCCTTTATCACCATGTTATTTATGCATTCATCATTAGTTTTATTTTAGAAGCTACTCAAAAAATACCTAGAAACCGACTGCTGCTCAATTAGGATTTGAAATAATAGATAATTTCTACAGGTTCAGATTTGGGATTAGAAGAATAGTTGCAATATAATGTGGTAGGTGTGGATATTATACATAGATCAAATACTAGATCAAGTGTTCTTTATTAATAGCTTTGGTCATTCGGTGATGTGGTTCAATGGGGGTGATCTACACCCAAATCAAGTGGTTAGAATCTAGCCACCATTGATGATATGAATTCAATCAAACCAAGATCAGCGTTTTTGGGTTATTTTCATAGCTGTTTTGAAGGAGGAAGTATCATAGGTGTAAATGTGTAAAGACTATAGTATTCTAGAAAATCCCAAGTTACACAGTGTTTAGTTCAAATGAACACACACTGCATAGTCCCTTTCTCACCAGTGGAAAAAACGTTTACCATGTCGACATTTTTCACATCAGTTCTATATAACCGATGTGAAAATATGGAAAAATCAATTTATCACTTCAGTTATTTTATAACCGACTTGATAAATTGATGAGAATCAATTTTTTATGTCGGTTATAAAATAATCGACGTAAAAAATACTGAGATTAGATTTATCAGGTCGTTTATTTTATAACCGATGTGAAATATTGAGTCTAGGTGCTTTATCACGTCAGTTATTTTATAACCGATGTGATAAATCAAATCTCAGCAATTTAACACATTAGTTAAAAAATAACTGACGTGATAAATCTCCATTTATAACGTTGGTTATAAAATCACCGATGTGATAATAATTTTCTACGTCTGTTATTAAATAACCGATGTTATAAACATAAAAAAATAGTTTATCACGTCTGTTATTAAATAACCAATGTGATGAAGATTTTAAATGATTTATCATGCCCCGTATTCAGTCATTATATTTTCTTCGATTGGATGACCCGTGACTCGTCTCTCTCACGTGGAAAACCTAGAAAGGATTATTTGAAGTCGTGCCCTCTAGTCTCATTTTTTCAACATCATTCATCATCTTTATTATCACCAGATCTATCAGGTCGACTCACAACACTGAAGTAAGCCTCACATGGTTCAGTTTAATTTTTTATTTTTCGTGATGCCCAAAACTTATTTTTTGAGATGTTATTTTTCTATATTTGTTCTTGTTATAATGGTAAGTTTCACAGTATTGTTTTATACCATGCTAAATTCTTTTCTGGTAAAATAAACCATGGAAGTGATATCATGCAAGTTTACGATTTTTGTGTGTTCTATCATGGTTGTGTGCATGTACAAAGGGTGTCCAAGGGTGTGTGTGTGTTTGGGGGGGGGGGGGGGGTGGTTCTATCCAAGGGGGTGGGGGTGTCCAAGGGGGTGGGGGTGGTGTCTAGGGGGTGCGGGGGTGTCCAAGGGTATAGGGGGTGTCCAAGGGGGGGGGGGGGGGTGTTCAGGGGGGTGAGGGGCGGGGGGTGTCCAAGGGTGTAGGGTTATCTAGGGGGTGGGGGTGTCTAGGGGGTGAGTGGGGTGTCCAAGGAGGTAGGGGTATCTAGGTGGGTGGGGGTGTCCAGGGGGTGAGGGTATCCATAGTGGTGGGGCCTGTTTAGGGGGTGGGGGTGTCCAGGGGGTGAGTGGGATGTACAAGGAGGTAGGGGGTGTCCAGAGGGTGGGGGTCTCCAAGGGGGTGGTGGAGTCCAGGGGGTGTCCAAGGGGGTGGGGCTGTCGGGGGGGGGGGGTGAGGGGGCTTTCTAAGGGGGTAGGGGTGTCCAGGGGGTGGGGGGGAGGTTGGTGTCCAGGGTGCTCAGGGGGCTGTCCAGGGGTGGGGGTGTTCAGGGGTGGGGGTGTCTAGGGGGGTGGGGTGGTGTCTAGGGGGTGAGTGGGCTGTCCAAGGGGGTAGGGGGTGTCCAGGGGTGGGAGTCCAGGGGGTGGGGGGTGTCCAGCGGGGTTGGGGGGTTGCCCGGGGTGGGGGCTGTCCAAGGGGGTGGTGGTGTCCAGGGGGTGTCCAAGGGGGTGGGGTGGGGGTGTCCAGGTGGTGGGGGTGTCCAGGGGGTGGGGTGGTGCCTAGGGGGGGGTGAGTGGTCTTTTGAAGGGGGGTAGGGGGATTCTAGGGGGTGGGGGTGTCCAGGGGTGGGTGGGGGGCTATCCAAAGGGGTTGGGGGGATGTCTAGGGGGCGGGGGCTGTCCAAGGGGGTGGTGGTGTCTAGGGGGTGTCCAAGGGGGTGGGATGGTGGTGTCTAGGGGGGTGAGGGGGCTTTACAAGGGGGTAGGCATGTCTGGGGGTGGGGTGTCAAAGGGGGTGAGGGGGATGTCTAGGGTGTGGGGGTGTCCAGGGGGTGGGGGTGGGGGTGTCCAATGGGGTAGGGGTGGGGGTGGTGTCCAGAGGGGTGGGGGTGTCCAGGGGTGGGGGTGGTGTCTAGGGGGGTGAGTGGGTTGTCCAGGGGTGGTAGGGGGTATTTAGGGGGTGGGGAGTGTCCAGGGGGTGGGGGTGTCCAGAGGGGTGGGGGCTGTTTATGGGGTGGGGGTGGGGGGGGGGGATGTTTATGGGGTGGTGTTGTCCAGGGGGTTTCCAATGGGGTGGGGGTTGGACAACCCCCTCACCCCCTGGACACCACACCCCCACCCCATGGGCACCCCCACCCCTTGGGCACCCCCACCCCCATGGACACCGCACCCTCTGGACAGTCCCCCACTCCCTGGACATCCCCTACCCCCTTGGACACCCTGGACAGTTCCCTACCCCCTTGGATAGCCCTTACCCCCTTGGACAACCCCAACTATCCCCTTTGGACACCCTGTACAACCCCTACCCCATTGGATAGCCCCACCACCCCCCTGGACAGCCCCTACCCCCTTGTACACCACTTGGTATATATATATCCCAACCGTTTCATTGAAACCGTTGGCATATATTACCTTTAGATAGTCTATACCAACGCTTCTTATTGAACCGTTGGTATAAGGTTATTGCAACAACCATCATGCCAACAGTGTGTGAAATCGTTGGGATATTTTATCCCAATGGTTTTAGGTTTTATCCCAATGGTTTCAAACCCTTGGGATATGTGTAATTTTCAATAGTGAATGTATACATATTTTAATATTTATACTTCATATTTCTTATTTTCGGAAGGTTAAATTTGGTATGTAGTTTCACCAGGATGTATTCTTTGTATACATTAAGAAGAAATGATCCAAGATGAATTTAAAACTATTATATCTAACTATATTTTCTTTTTAAAATCATTTTCATACATATTTTTTTCAAATACGCATAGATTTGTTTTATTTTTCAAATTTTTTTATTTTCAAATTATGATATTTTTCATATAAATTTAAAATTGGTTTATATTAACGAGATGTATAATTTTGATATTTATTATAGGTAATAATGAGTCCAATTTGGATTAAAGCACATCAAATGAGTAATTAATATGAGTAAGGTGTTGATGCCTTTTTGGAATTTGCTAAACGAAATGTTCCAAGCAGTGACATGTTTTTCTATCCATGCCTGAAATGTTTGAATATGAAGAAGTTGAAAAGTACAGACATCAAATTTCATCTTATTTGTCATGGTTTTAATCCATGTTATAGCCCTTGGATTTGGAACGGTGAAACTAGAAAGAATATCAGATCTACTGAGGATGATGATTTGCAAGATGGTAACTCCAATGGAATTAAAGAAATGATTCGTGATATTATAGTAGAACAAATTATGATAGAACCGACAGTTGCATGTCTATATGGTGATGCTAAAAAACCATTATATCCTGGTTGTATGGATTTTGAGGTTTTGTAGGTGATGTGAAGATTGATTAACCAGAAGGCGAAACATGGATGGAGTGATAGAAGTTTTAGAGAGATGCTTCGATTGTTGAAAGACATTCTTGTAAAAGACAATGATCTTCTATATTCACATTATAAGGCCAAGAGAATATTATGACCGATTGGATTGGGATACAAGAAAATAAATGAATGTCTGAATGACTGTATGATATATATGACGGAATATGAATTTCTGTCAGAGTGTCCCAAATGTGGGACATCACGGTATAAGTTGAAAGAAAAATCACAGGCTAATGTAGAGATTACAAATATCTCTACCAAGGTATTTTGGTATATTCTTATAATTTATTTCTTGAAATGTATATTTTCTAATTAACATGATGCAAAAAGGTTAATATGGAATTCTTATGAGCATATATGTGACAGAAAAATATGACATCCAGCTGATTTTCCACAATGGATGAAAATTGATGAGTAGTATCCTACATTTGGAAATGAAATTATAAATCTCATACTTGGGTTGTGCACAAATGGAATGAATCCATACCGAACCCTCAGTAGCACACATAGTTCATGGCCTATTTTATTGGTGATTTAAAACCTCTCTCCTCAAGATTGTATGAAGCAGAAATATGTCATGTTGAGTATAATGATCTCTGGTCCAAAGCAACTCAGAAATGATATTGATGTTTTCTTGTCCCCATTGATTGATTATTTGAATCTTTTATGGGAGGATGGTATTAGAGTGTATGATTATTATAAAATGGAATATTTTCAACTGCATGTAGTCCTTATGTTCACTATAAATGACTTCATAGTGCATTGAAATTTGTCTGGATACAATGTTAAGGGGCATAAAGCATGTCCAATTTGCGAACAAAAGACTTCATATTGTCAATTTTATCATGGGAGTAAAATAGTATACATGGGTCATCGAAAGTTTTTGCATACGGATTACTCTTATAGAAGACTAAAAAATACATTCAATGGCTCACAAGAATTTGATATTGCTCCAAAACCTTTATCCCCTGATGTAAATTTTGAGAGGTTGAAAAACTTTGATGTGTAATTGGGAAAGACACATAAATCTATTAATGATAGATATATTTGGAAGAAAATATCAATATTTTTTTGAGCTACCATGTTGGAGATGTCACGAAGTGAAACATAATATTGATGTCATGCACGTGGAGAAAAATATTTGTGATAGTTTGATTGGAATATTGTAAGATATTAAAGGAAAGACTGAAGATGTGTTGAATGAAAGATTATAATTACTATCAATAAGAATACATTTGGAGTTAGATCTCACTCTTTATGGAAGACAAACATTTCTTCCCCTGGATTGTCACACATTATCTAAGATGGAGAAAATTAGCTTTTGTTAGTGTCTTCATGATATAAAAGTGCATCCAGGTTATTCTTGAAATGGTAAAAAAATTGTCTCTTTGAAGGATTTGAAGTTTATGCCACAACTTCTATCAATTTTATTGCATGGAATATTTCCCATCTGTGTCAAAAAGACTATAATGAAGTTGTATTATTTTTTCAATTCAATTTATATTAAGGTGATTGATATGGATGCATTGATTTTTTTTGAAAATGATGCAATTTCTATACTTTTTCAATTGTAAATGTATTTTCCTCCATCTTTTTTTGATATTATGGTGCATTTAATGGTTTATCTGGTTCGAGAAATAAAGCTTTGTGGACTAGTTTATCTTCGTTGGATGTATCCTTTAGAAAGGTATATGAAAATATTGAAGGGGTGTGTAAAGAATCTATATCGACTTGAAGCCTCTATTATTGAAAATTATATTTCTGAGGAGGTTTTGAAGTTTTTTACGAGATACTTGGTTGCGGCGGATCCCATAGGTTTGCCTCTGTCTCACCATGAATGAGTTAATAGTGAGGGTAGGGGGATTCATGGCTTGAAAGTCAAATCATTGTCAGCTGAACAGATGAAGAAGGTAGAATTATACATCTTGAATAACATAGTTGATGCTCAACTATATATCGCATTTCATATTAATGAGTTGAAACAATGACATCCAAAGAATAAGGAAATGTGGATTTTGAATGAACACAACAAAACTTTTTCCATGGTTTAAAAATACCTTTCTTGGTAGATCAGATGTATTAGAGACATTAAGATGGTTAGTGGGTGGTCAAAGTTTAATTGTGATAACATTGTATGAGTATGACATTAATGGCTATAAATTTGATACGAAATATTAGGACAACAGAAGTGCAGTTCTAAATAGTGGTGTATTGGTGTTTGCAGAAGCAATGCATTTTTTGAGTTTTAAAGACAAAAACATATTTTTTGCATCAAGTTCATATTATGGAGTCATTGAATAAATATGGAGGTTTATTATTTTAAAAGTAATTTTCATATTTTTAATAAAAAATGGTTTATTGGTAGCAACAATGTCAGACAAGATGAATTTGGAATAACAGTTTTTAATCTGAATAGATTGGAAGACACAATAGATTCTTTTATAATGGCAACACATGAAAAACATATTTTCTATGTTGTTGATCAATCAGATATGAAATGGTAATTTGTTTAAAAAAAATATGTTGGTGAGGATAAAATTGATGAATTTTCTTATTTATATGAGATCCCCACTTCCATGGAATGATTGATAGAAAATAATTATGAGCGTGTTGAAGACATAGTTTGTGCTATAAGGAACGATCATAAAGAAGGAATTTGGGAAAACAATCTATTTGTACATTCCTAATGTTACAGGTAACATATGTTTATTTCTTTTTTACACTTATTATTTTCATAAAATGTTAGATATTGTAATTTTTTTCTTTATTAAAACACGTATTAAAAAAAGAAGTTTAAATTTTTGTTTATTTTAATTTTGTTTATTTTAGTTTATCATGTTTACCATTAGGTAACTTCTATATCTATTAATTTTTTTGAATGAAAATTACATTATCATATTTAACATGTTTACCATGTTTACCATAGTTTACCATATTTTACCATAGTTTACCTTTACATAACTTATATATTTATTGATTTTTTTGAATGAAAATTACACTACCAGGTCTACAATGTTTTCCATCTTTACCATTTTTAGCATGCTTACCAAATTTACCATGTTTACTATTACGCAACTTAGTTTAGTTTTCCATTTTTTGTTTACATTAGTATTATAATATTTGAATTTTTTTATTTTTGAACTAATGTTTGATTTTTTGATTTGAAGGATAATGACAGATCAATCAGTTGATCAACCACATGATTCTGGAGATGAGAATCATGATCATACCACTAGGGAGGAATATTCACATGCTTCTCTTGATGTTCCCCAATCTTCCTCAAGTGCTCCCATAACAACAATGAAGAGTTCAAGAGTTGGTAAATGTGGCTACACATGTTTACCAAAATTATCACTTTCCCATATCTTGGACCAGAGGATACTAGTTGAGTTTGATGATAATTATATTCTTAGATGTCGAAATGAAAAATATTTTAAGAGTTTTGTATCAACCCAGGGTAAAAGCAAAGTAAGCATTTTGTATGATGATTGGAGAAGTGTAGAAAAATCGATAATATCTTAGTTGTGTGAGACAATTTTGGTAAGATATTTTTCTTTTGTTTGAATAATCTTTAAATGTTTCTAGTATAATATGTTTTACCCCTTCTTTATTAGATGAAAATTGATATTTTTGACACTGGAGGTGTTAGAAAGAAGTGTTTATTGATGGCTTCTAGGAGATGAAGGGATTTCAAATCAACCCTCACATATGATTTCATTTTTGGTCATCAGAATCATGAAAATCTATATCATATATATATATATATATCCTCTCATAGATGAAGACACATAGAGTAAATTTGTTGAAAATTGAAGAAATGATTCATTTTAGGTAAGGGAAATGTAAAATTTTATAAGCTTTCTTATAAAAATAAACTTATTAATATTTTTTTAATGATTTATTATTCTTAATTTAGAGAAAACAAGGACATCTCATCAGGAGATCCAATATAAAAATTTATACCCTCATAGTTTATCTTGGGGAGGGTATACATTATTGGAAGAACAAATGATTGCGGAAAAATTACAAAAACAGAGAGATGAGTCTTCAAGCTCTAGAGATGTTTCCCCTCCATCCCCTCCATCTAGACATGAAAAATGGAATAGAGACCAGATGATAAAAAAGTGACAATATATTTCGGAATAATCGAGAATCATAGATGAGAGGATTGAAAGATATTTATTTTATTTATTTAAGTTAATTATATTCTTTATGTAATTTGAATCATTACAGAAATGGTCAATTAATTAATACAGGATTCTCTTGAGGATCAGAGCTCACACAGGGTATTTACAGCTGTTATGAGGAAAGATATTTTATCTACAGCATTGGGAAATCCCGAACACCCCGGTCGTGTACGAGGATATCTGACGGGTGTATTGGTAAGAAATTTTTTTCCTTATTCTTCAACTTCTTTTTTGAGGGTGTTTATAAAAAAATAGAATTCTTGGAGGATGGACTTCATAATATTAATATTATGATGGAGGAAAATATTAGAGCATCAGTACAGTCTATGTTTACAAACATGCAAAGACAATTTCAAACTGCAGCTCCCACTCCTCCACCTCCCCCTACAGACCCCATTATTTATCCTCCACCTCCGCCTATAGCTCCCACTCCCCCACCTCAGCCTACAAACCCCATTTTTTATCCTACTCCTCCACCACAGGTTATTACTTATTGTGAGTTATATGTTGATGATCCTCACCATTATATAGTTTCATATGGGCTAGTATATTGTATAGGAGATATAGTTCATCATCAACAATTAGAGGTAGAGAATCATAGGGTCACTGTACAAGATATTATAGATATATCAACTCGATTACCATTACCTACAGATGAGGTGATAACAGTTGGACATAATATCGACCACTTTTTATTTTGGCCATCTATAATTCTACGCATCGTTACCATAGAGGTATGTATGTTATATCTTTTATTTTATTTTTTATTAAAGTTTTAACATTTGAAAAATAATATATTTTTCTATTTATTTTTATAGTAATACTTCAAAGGTAAAGGAATATTGTATAGACAATAACAAAGACAAATGGCTATGACATTAGATACATATTCTAGTAGTCTTGATAGAATGTCAAGTTATTTAAATTTATTGGAAGGTCATTATGAGTTTCCAATGGAAGATCATGTTTGTGGATGTGCAATCAATGTGGGGATTGTGAAAAATGATATCATGGAGCCTATTACTGGAGATATGTTGGGCATCCACATGGTGTAGATTTTTTCTAAGTAAGTCTTAACACCTTTCCCTATGTTATATTTGTTAAAAATGAATACTTATGTTTGTTTTGTATTAGGTATCTTTATAACATGTGTGAGAAGAATGGGTGGATAGATATATATGGATTCATGGACCCACAAATGATTTCCCCTAAAGGACATGTATTTGATGAGGAACAAAGAACCCTTTATATTTTTGAATGATTCGAAAAGAATATAATCACGCAGTTTTGGATGATGCCTTTTTGTGAGGGGTATGAAACATATATCTGGAAAAGTGTTCATTATATTTTAATATAAAAAAAACACTAACCATAAATTTTCTTTTATATCAGTGGTCATTGGATGTTAGGTTTTTTTTCCAAGGGAGAAAACACTTTATTGGATATGCTCTATCTATGGCGATGTGCGGTGATGTATTCAGAATATTTTGGAAATGTAAGTTTCAATTTTTTAATAGTTTTTTATATTATAATGAATTTTAAATTTATCATATTCATATTATTTTCTAATAGGGGATGGGTCTAATTTCTAAAAAAATAAAGAAAAAGAGTGCCAAGATCAAATATGTAAAAGTAAAGGTAAATATCCATTTATAATTTGTAATTTTGAATGTATTACATAATAATGATATTTTGAATTGATACTCATTTAAACAGATTTTTCATGAAAAACAAGGCTTCATCGAATGCGGAAAGTATATGTTAAGATTTACGTATGAAATAATTACAACTGGAACACTTGTGAAGATTGACCTGGTAAAATTTCCTTATAAACTTTTCCATAATATTTCATTTGATTTATTCATTATACAAGTTAAATAATATCCTTTTAATTTGTATTTAATTAATTAACCTCAACCCTATAGAGTTCAAGATGTCAAAAACTTACAAGAGGAATGGTCAAATTATTTTACGGGTTTGATTGTATTTTAGTTTTTTTGTAGTATAAAATGTAATTTTTAATATTGTAATTATAATTGTGTATTTGGTATTTGTTTTTGTTGGATTTATGGTTTTTTAGTTGACATTGTACATTTTGAATGTTATATATGTGAGTGTTTAATTTTTCTTTGGTTCTTTGGGTTTTGGTCTAGTTCTGATGTTTTTATGGTTTGGATTTTTGTCTGGTTTTGGTATGATTTTGGTCTAGTTTCTGATTGTTTCATACTTTGGAAGATCATAGAAATGGTTTCATGGGGGGTGTCTGGGTGTGTCTAATGGGTAGGGGTGTCCCGGGGGTGGGGGTGTGTCCAAGGGGGTAGGGGGCTGTCCATGGGGGGTGGGAGGGTCCAGGAGAATGGGGGACTGTCCTGGGGGTGGGGGTGTCTAGGGGGTTGTCCAAGGGGGTAGGGGTGTTTAGGGGGGTGGGGGATGTCCAGTGGGTGGGAGGGTGTCCAGGGGGTGGGGGGTTTCCAGGGGTGGGAGGGGCTTTCCAGGGGGTGGGGGTGTCTAGTGGGTGGGGTTGTCCATGGGGGTCGGGGGTGTCCTGATGGGGTGGGGGCTGTCCAGTGGGTGGGAGGGTGTCTCGGGGGGGGGGGGTCTGGGGGGGGGTGCTGTCTAGGGGGTGGGGGTGTCTAGGGGGTGGGATGATGTCTAGGTGGGTGGGCAGGTGTCCAGGGAGGTGAGGTGTTCGGGGGGGGGGGGGAGCTGTCTAAGGGGGTGTCTAGGGGGTGGGCAGGTGTCTAGGGGGTGGGGGTTAGCCAGTGGGGTGGGGTGGTTTCCAGTGGGTGGAAGGGTGTCCGGGGGGTTTCTAGTTGGTGGGAGGGTGTCCAGAGGGTAAGGGGTGTCTAGGGGGTGGGGGCTGTCCAGTGGGGTGGGTTGGTGCCCAGTGGGTGGGGGGTTGTCCAGGGGGTGGGGGGAGTCTAGGGGGGTGGGTGGGGGCTGTCCAGTGGGGTGGGGTGGTGTCTAGGGGTGGGGGGTTGTCCAAGGGGGTAGAGGGTGGGGGGGGGGGCTGTCTAGTGGGCCGGAGGGTGTCCAGGGGGTGGTGGGTCTAGAGGGGTGGGGGTGTCCAGGGGTGGAAGGGGATGTTTATTGGGTGGGGGTTCCAGGGGTGGGGGTGTCTAGGTGGTGGGGGGGCGGGGTTGTCCAATGGGTCGGGCTGTTTGGTGGGTGTCCAGGGGGTGGGGGTCCAGGGGGTGGGAGGGTTTCTAGGGGGTAGGGGGTGTCCAGGGGGTGGGGGTTGTCTAAGGGTGTAGGGAGTGACTTGGGGGGGGGTGTCCATCAGTTTTTGTCTGTTTTTGGTCTATTTTCTGCTTGTTTCAGGTCTTCTTTGGCAGCGCACTGTAATGGTTGAGCTGTATTATTAAAAAAAATTGGTTTTTATGTCAGTTATTTTATAACCGACATAATAAATGCATGGGAATGGTTTTTTATGTCAGTTATTAAAGAAACGATGTGAAAAACCGATTTGCATACGGGTTTATGACGTCAGTTATGAAAATAACTGACATGATAACCTTGTTTTTCACATTGGTTTTCTAATTACCGACGTGAAAAATGCTCCGGAGGGGTTTTTTAATATGTCGATTTTTTAATAACCAATGAAATAAACAACATATTACGTTGGTTATTTAAAAATAGATGTAATAAATCATGACTACAAACCATTTTCCACATCAGTTGTTTAGGAACCGGCGTCAAAATGGCTTTGAATTTATGTTTTTATGTCTATTTTAAAATAATAGATATAAAAAAAATATTTATAACATCCCCTACAATGATGTCGGCCAAAAACTGACGTAAAAAATGAAAAATAACCGATGTAAAAAACATTTTTTTCACTAGTGGCTGCAGTGGTTTGGGTTTTACAAAAATTAAATATTCCACATGGTGTGGTCTTATTAAACTCTATGTGACTCAGTGATAGTAGTTCAATGTTTAACCAAGGGTGACATGGGAATAGGCATAGACAGGTACACATACAAGACCTGTATACATGTGCACAACATAATACATGGGAACAAACATGGCTAGAGTACCGAAACATGACTAGGTACACATACATGAACAGAGTACTTGGGAACAGACAATAGTATATGGGCATAGGCTAGAGTACATGGAAATACCCAAGGTAGCCAATACATGCCATGTGACCCTATGTATACACTGTGTACTCTCTTCATACAATACTTTGTGCATACCCTTCTTCATGACTCAAATTTGGGCCCATGTTTAGCTTATCCTGAGTAGTTTTCCACATATAACATGAAGGTGGAATTTATTTTACCATTAAAGATATGAAACATGATTTAAAATAATGAAAATTCCTTTATAAATACTTGGTCATTGCAGTTGTCGAGTTTAATCATCAGTGATGTTGGGGTTAGTAATTCTCCATCACACTAGGGACCTGGTCTCCAACACTCTTTACATAGGTAGTTTCAGTACTCCCCCATACTATAGAGGGAATGGTTCCTCTAACTATGAAGTCATACACCCCCATCATCGAGCTTTGGGAGGGAGTCAGTCCTCTATTAGAGCTAGTTCTCCCTCAACTATAGAGAGCAGTGGTGAGGTGTAGGCCCTCCACCCAGATTCTTATGAGATTGTGTATGGTGATTATAATTAGAGATTGACCTTTGAGAGCTACAATCGACCTCATCATTCTTAGCTATTTTTGGAGATGGAGATTACTTTATCTCTTCACTTAGGTTTCTTCTGAGAATATTCAATGTTGTGTTTCTTTTATCCTATTGCTTATGGGTTGATATGAAATTTTTTATTTCTATTCCTTCCCCTTATTTATTTTCAAGGAATCCTAATGGGTTTGTATATACTCACCCCTACACGGGATTTGGCCACATTTTCTATGTCTTATTCAGATGATAGATAGATCAACGATGAATTGGTTTTGGTGGTGTCTAGTGGTTCATGGTGCTAACCATGTTTGGTGGTAGGCCATGGAGAGAGTGTACTGGGACCTCTTTAGTATTTTCTCTTTTTCCAGTTTTTGTTAGTTTGAGACATAATTCTTGGTTGGGCATGTATTTTTCCCATATTTATATCTTTTGTATTGTCCTTCTAAACTTTGATTTATTTTTCTAGAGGTTTTTTCATGCATTTTTGTTACTCTATATGTTTTAGTTATTCCTATATCTTTGCACTATTTTATGGAGGTGGTTGTGTGTATGTGTTTATGAACTTAATTTAAGGCATCCCATTTTAGTATTACGATTTCTCGACAATTGACGACAACCACTAGATTATTGGAGGAGGGATTGGGGTGTCACACTTGGCTTGCCACAGGCTAGGTGAGCCTCGATGGGTTGGTTCATGATAGAGTGGTGTCAGAGTTGTTTTGTGCTCATGTTGGTGTTTGGAGATTTAATTTTTGTGAGGATTGATTTGGGAATTTAGGGTGATGGTGTTTGAGTATATCGAGTTCAAATCTCAGGCCAAGAAAACCAGTTCTATTGTTGCAGCTGGTGCATCCATTCACCCGGACTCTTACTACTTTCTTGTTTACTCAATATGCTGAGAGATCATTTATAAGGAATCTTATGGCACATTCATAATATATTATTGGATATTTTGACTTTCATGTCCTTCCTGAGTCATCCACCCAGATATTCTCATATAACTGTGGTATGTATTATAACTTTTAGGATTCCACTATGATGAAATCTATATAGGATACTATTATAGTATCATAATTATGATCATTTGATCAATGAGGCTTGAGTTTAGGGACCTACTAATGAGGTGTTTCCTCTAGGATGTCATAGAGTAGTGCTACCGCTTATTGAGCAGTGAATGGATCCATATCAATTGTTTTTTTTCGGATGATTGACTATATGTTGTGTAGCTAATATATCGAGTATGTCAAGAAAATGATGCATACATGATTATCATATTATGAGATTTCTAGATTCTTATACCATTTTGGTTTCATGGAGATCTAGACCCTTAGGTTGTAAAGGATTGGATCGATTCCATGGTTCTAATTTTTAAGAAAGTTTAGACCATGATCAATTAAATGAATATAATTTTGAACAGTATTTTTCATATAGGAGTTGGGTGCTGGGAGAGGATAATCACATAGACTCACGATGAGGTGAATCTCTCATGGTTAGAGCTATATTAGTTGTTTTGTGAAGAGTATTACCCTTTGATCTTGCGATTTTTTATGGATTCAGAAGCTTCTCAAGCTACTGCAGGGTGATATTTCAGTTAATGGGTACACCATGGGGTTTACTTACCTCACGTGTTACTCTATAGATATAGTGTAAAATGGATACATTCAGGAATAGAAGTTTGAGCGGGTACTTTGTAGAGACATCTATGCAAGTGTAGTATCCTTATATATTCCCACTTATGCTGGAGTGATGGAGTAAGACTTAGTTATTGAGAGTTTCCTAGACATGGAACACTAAGTGGTTAGAGATGGTTGTGTAAGTCATGGGGATGAGTCATATACATTAGTTAACAAGAATTATCCTTCAGGTTCTTAGTATATGAGACATATCCCTACCCATAACATTACACACAGATCTGTAGCACATGGTTTGTGCGAGGGCCTAGTCATCCTGAAGATAGTGAATACTATTCTTGTGATGGGTGAGATCACATAGATCATGATTGATTGACCCAATGTGTTGAGGAATGTATAAATACAATGAATGGACTTCTATGGTGGAGGTAGTAGCGTGATCAAGGATCTCCCATGTGTGGTTTCGGTAGACCCTAGGGAGGTTGTGCTAATAGAGGACCTGGTGTAACTTCAAAGGGAGGAGCTTTTGGTAGAGCAAGATGTTACAATCTACTCTCAACACCACCACCACTTGGTATCACATGCCAGGCATAGAGGATTGGTGGTCAAGGGCATGGGTAGTTGTAATCTATGGAGGGATATGATCAGGTTTCTCCTGAGATGATTCAAGGTATGATCAATGTTTTTATACTCTATCACTAGTACTTGTAGACATATGTTCAAGTCACTCCTGTATCTAATATCTTATGTTTGAGAGAAATATATTCTAGCTAAGTCTATATGCCAATAGATATGGATAGAGGTTTCTATAAGGAGTGATTCTTCTTCATCAAACATCCGTTGATAGTGTGAATTGGCACTCGGTGGAGAGAGTTTCTCATGGGACCTCTTGGTTGATGTGATGAAACCTTCTGAAATTATCATGGTTATGGACTAGGTTTCCATAGTGCATACCCAGATATACTATCATCATGGGAGAGTAAGATACCTTTGTATAGGTGGAATGAGATTCTCCTTCTTGGGTGAGTGTGATCCTTTAACTGAGTGAGTGGGTCTCATGAGCAGGAAGCTACAACCTATCACCCATTAGTTGGAAAATTTATCACTTTGAGTAGCGATCTGTTAAGAAATATGAATTCTAGTGGTAGTAGTGTATTTTATGCAAATATTTCCAAAATATTTTGTGGGACCAACTCTATGGTGGAATATTGACATCTGCATCAACTTGCACTTTGGGATTGCATCGATATCTTCTATGGACTATCAGATGGCCCCACTGAGCTCTAGTAGTTGAGGGTATAATTAAAATACCTTTAAAATAAAGGATATATCATATCTATTTTGTCCCCCAAGGCGGATCTAGTTTTGTTCTTGAAAAAGTAATATAGGAGCTTGAGGTTTTGTGTTGACTATCATTGCCTCAATCAGGCAACGATCAAGAACAAGTACCCCTTACCAAAAATTTATGACATTTTTGAAAAGTTAAAATTTTATGTTGGTTACCCAAAATTGATATTAGGTCTGAAAACCAATAGTTGATTATTTATAATGATGTTATTATGAAGATGACATTATGATTTTTCTAGGGATATTATGAGTTCCTCGTGATACCTTTTCGTGTGACTAATTCCCATGTTGTGTTCACAACTCTTTTGAATATGATCTTCCATCCATACATGGACAGATTCATAGTTATATTCATTGATGAAATTTTCATATACTGTATTTAAAAGTAGAATCATTTATAACATTTGAGGATATTCTTATACTTACTCTGAGATCCCCAGCTATACAGTAAGCTCTATTAGTTTTGGATCCAAGAGATTTACTATTTGGGGAATGTTATCTCTGAACATGGTGTATGTTGAAAAAATCCCTCAAGGTTTCATTTTGGAGATTTTGGGATTTTTTTGTTGAAAAATATGGTTGAAAACATTCCATCATGGTTTTTTCTGAGAAGATGTTTTGAAGGTGGCATAATTTCCAAGTTTTTTCCATATTTTTGGGCCTCAAAATCAGGATTTATTTTATATAAAAGGAAGGATTTCAGAACAAAATTATTTGAAACATACATATAATCTAAAGTATTTTGTCGAATAGAAAACATCTAAAAAATTTTGTGGAACCACAAAGAAAAATTAGCATTCCATATAGCAGCCACACTATGCGAACTGCGAATCAAGTCTGTGGGGGAGTACATTGTTTATAGAGGAAGGCGGTGAATTAAATCCACCATAAAGGGTAATATGCTATGATAACTGAAAATCAAGATCATTTCATGGGAGGCTCATCATTTTCGGATGAGGATAGTGATTTAAAGGGTGTAAAAAGGAATAAATGCACCATTTGAACTGCATAACAAATTCTGTACATAGTGATGGGTAATCCAAAAAGGATATTTTGGTAATTGTGATTAGTGGGTTTTGTAGGATTTCTTTTCCTGTGTAAAGGACCCTAATAAAATCATTAAGAGAGTTAATTTCATTACATAGGATCATCACTATAATAATTTTTCTATTTCCTAAAGAGGTTCATGAATGAGAAATTCCAGGATGGAGGTGGCCCTCGATGTTTAAAGGAAAATCAATTTGTGGGCGTTTGTTTAAGGTGAACTATAACTCACAAATAATAAGGGGATCATGAAGTGAAGGTAGTCCGTGAAGCACTCACACTACACAGTGCAAGGAATCATGCAAAGGAATTTAGGAAGTTCTTAAAGGAGAAAAAATAGTTTGAGAAGGGTATCTTTATAAGAAAATAACCACATAATGAAGTATAGTTCATCTATCAGGTGATGATAGAGATACATGGCACACATATGTGTGAAACTATTTTGAGGTTCTCATGAAAGAAGATATATACTAGGGTTACTCAGAAAACAATATCATTTTCATATATGAATTCTGAAGATGAAGAAAAAGATAGTGGATCTACACTATTCACCAATATTTGTAGAAGAGGTTTATTCACTGGTAAATCCAAGCCAGTGAAAATAAGAATTGGAATCCATTGGAGATCCTTCCAAATCATGAGTTTTTAATTTCTATGTCTTTAGAAAAGTGAACATTTCTCTAGGTGTTTGGAAAGTAGAAATGCTACATCAAGGTGTTTTCATAGAAGTAAGGGAGTATCCCAGAAATTACTTCAATGGTGTATATGACTACAATAGAGGATGAATTTAGTATTACTGATAAATGGAACTACATTTCTATATACCATGTATGAATCCTTTCTGGAGTAGTGAGAAAAGAAAGAGGAAGAAGTTGATCCTTTCCACCTGCAGTGAGCTGTCAAAGGAAAGATCTAGGGAGTGAACCTTGGGAAGTAGTGATATATCCATAAATCTTTTAATATAGTGATCTTGGGTATATAAGTGATCTAGCCTAAACCATATATTGTTATTGATATTTATTGTACTTGTATGTTAGTAAATTTCTGTTGTATGCTCCTTAGATGTAGCCTAGTTTGGGTGAATAAGTAAAAATCTTTGTGTCTTTGTGCTTGCTTTCCAGTATTACTTTATATGCATCATAATCAGATAAAGTTGTAAAGGATAATATCAATATAAATAGTAAAGATCAAATTAAGTGGCCCTTATAATAAAGAGGTAAAGATCTAGCAAGGTGGGAAGAATTTTTAAAAAGATATCTATACTCTGATTCGCCCCCTCTCTCAGGGTATGTAATCAGTATTTGGGACTAATAGTGTATTTGTGCATCTGGTGAATATTAATATAGTTATTACTTAGGAACCATCCAAGAGTGTGCTGGAGGTGCGATGTTTTCTTATTTTGGTAAGGGTACTACCAAAGGTGTTTTGTAGAATTTTACAATATAACAACCATTTTGACTATCTTGACATGGAAAGGGATGTCGTTTACCTAGTTTGAGTAGTATCAGAGATCCTTCTAAAATATTAGGTAGATATTGACTAGTGCTCCTGTATTGAGACTACCAAAGGAGGGCATCGAGTACATAGTGTTTTTTAATTTCTCTAGAGATAGGATTAGATGCATGTTGATGCAGAGGTTGGTAGTAATCACTTATGGGTCTAAGAATTTAAGATAACATGAGAAAAATTACACAAACCATAACATAGAATTTGAAGCTGCAGTCTTCAACCTAAATATATAGTGGAATTATCTTCTGGATGAGAGTATAATTATTTACTTGGACTATATGAGTCATAGGTACATCTTCTCTCATAGTTACCTTAACTAAATATAGATGTGTCTCTTATATTTTTACACGACTATGAATTCAATATATTCTATACTTTAGGGAAGGTAAATGTAGTATAAGAATCCCTTAGTAGAAAATATCACCCTTTCTTGCTGGAGGTGGAATCTGAGCTATTGGTTTCATTATAGCTGGCCCTGATAAAAAAGGGGGGTGAAGCTTATCTTCAGTCAATGATAGTAACTCCACTATTTCTTCATCTTGTTAGAGATACTCATAAGATGTAAACTATGAGTTTTTTATAACTATAAATCCTCAGAAGATTCACCTGATGGATTTTATGAAGGAGGGGAAAATGTGATCCATTTCATGGGTTGGATGGTAGTTTCTGTTACGTTTCACGAGGAGGTGTTGATGGAGTTCCATACCTATCCCTTGGCTACGCAATTGAGTGTGGTGAATATGTACAAGGACCTTCATAGGGAGTTTTTTGATGGTATGAGATTTGTAATGACTAATTTTGTCTCTCGGTGTCTCACATGTTAGAAGGTAAAGGCTAAAAATCAAGTTCTTGTAGATTTAACTCAACCTCATAAGATCCTATAATGGAAGTGGGTTGAAATATCCATGTAATTTGTAAGGGGTATTCAAAAAATAGTGAGATTCTATGATTATATATGGGTGATTTTTGACCTACTTAATAACGAGAAAATTAAATTTCCATAGGAGAGTAAAGTTTGGTCGAGAGTTTGGGGTAGTTGTACATGCGGGAGATCCTGTAGATTCATATATTACCCGAAAAAATCATATCTAACTCTGATGTTCGATTCACATCATAGTTTTGGAGAGGCTTGTAGGAGGATTTTAGAACCTAAATATGGATGAGCATAATGTTTCACCCCCATATGGATGGATAGACCAAGCAGACCATCCAAGTGTTAGTGGATATGTTGAGATCCTATGTGCTAGATTTCTACTAGTGTTGGTAGGGTCACTTTCCATTGGTGGAGTTTTCCTATAATAATAATAATTACCACTATACTATTGGAATGGAACCTTTTTATTCTCTGTATGGGAGACCCTATAGGTCACCCTTGTGTTGGACAGATATTGGCATGACATCTCTTATTGGAATAGTGTTGGTGCAAGAAACGATGGAGAAATTTTAGGTGATATATGAGAATACAAGAACAGACCAGAGCCAATAGAAATATTATATATATTGGCATCATATGAATTTGGATTTTAAGAATAGAGACCATGTTTTCTTGAGAGTCTCCCCATGTTGAGGATTGAAGTGATTTTGAAGGGGAATCAAGCTATCCCTAAGTTCATCGATCTATTCTAGATTCTATAGAGGGTTGGGAAGGTTGCTTACTACCTAGACTTACCCCTGCAATTGGATTGAGTGTATGATGCCTTCTATGTTTCACAAACTAGGAGATATGTGCACGACCCAACACATGCCATTGATTGGGGGAAATCTGAACATCGAGGAAAGAGCCACATTTACAGAGTACCAAATGGAGATTCAGGACTGATAGGATAAGTTCATTTATAGAAGAATTATTCCTCTAGTTCAATTAATTTTGCAATATGAGATCATTTTGGAGATATCCTGGGAATGTGAGAGTCATATTCTATCATAGTACCCCCATATTTACACATAAATTTTTCTTTTTTTTGGAAAAATGCTTGAATGATGGGAGAATGTAATGGAACTAGTTATTATGGTTTGATCCTTTTAATATTTCTCTATATATCTCTATATTTTCCTTGGAGTCAGAATTGTGTTTGGTGATCATAAGACCTTAGAGTTAATATATTTAAAATATTAATATATATTAAAGCATGAATGTTGATATTTTTAGAATAAATGTTTTCCCATTTATTGGCATCTCATATGAGAAATTTGAAGTCACAATTGTTTCCAAAACATGGGTTTTACCCTAGGCATGATATAAAGTTGATCGACATCAACAATTCAGTTAAAGGCCACCGTTGGTGGTTACATTAAGTGAATTAATTAATTTATTATATTTATTTATTCAATGACCTAAACCATATTCCCAATCAATTTATATGATATTATGGAAAATCTCTAGATTTTTCCATATAAACCTAGTATACTAGAGAGGAGTAGGAGAGTGTTGTTGTTGGTGACATGGGAATATGGATTGATGATTAACAAATGGGAGAATTACTAAGACGGTCAATGAATTTAGTAGGATAATCAACTTCACTACTAAAGGATGTGTTCTTCACCGACGATCAATACATTTAGGAGGTTGTTCATTCTATTTCATGGATTTATTCCCTAGATTTATTTGTCTAACATGGTTTATATTATTTTCATTCGTCAATCATTGACCGTTGAGTTTTGATTTATCTTCCCAGAATTAAGAATAAATGATGTTTTATTATTACCTTCATTCAATGATTCTACATCAACTTATTGAAGAAAACCTGAAAAAAAAATTTAAGATTCATTCCTTACTTTTTTTTGTTCCATTCCCTCTATGTTCTTCATTCCTTCATCATCAGAATTTCTCTTGGCCGGTGGTTTGAAAAATACCCGAAAACTAATTATTGTGAAATCAGTCTTTATTGAACTAGATCATTTATGTGGGTTTAGAGTCATGCTCATAAGAATTATTAAGCCATGATATGGTATTATCATATATTGGTAATGAGTAAGAGGATATATTAGGTGTTCTTCATTCATAGGTTTCGGTGTTTGGTGATGTAGTGAGATGAGGATTATCCTCACACAAATCCGGTGGCTAGAGTCCAGCCACCGGCAAAGATTTCAGTTTTGTCAAACCTAGATCTAAATTTCAGAGATAGTTCCCTAGCTAGATCAAATGAATAAGTGAAATGTGTGGAAATATTTTAATACTATGTGATTCTAAAAAATCCCAAGTTATGCGGTGTGTGGTTTGGTAAAACACACATCGTGTAGTCTATTGTTGTGATGGCTAGGGCTTTGAAAAAATTAAATACCACACATTGTATAGTATTACCACACATTGTGTGACTTAGTGTTAGTTTTTAATCATGTATTTTAGGTGTACAGGGGAATAGGTAAAACTAGGTACATAAGTATGATCAATATATATAGGCACAACCTTGTATGTGGGTGCGGACATGGCCTGAGTCTTAGTAAATAATCATGGGACAAAGTAAAAAAGGAAGGCCTAGGGTATGCAAGACATGTTGTGTGACCCAATGTACACATCATTTAATTTATTCAAGAACTTATACCTTGTGTATCTCTTTCTAAGGGACTTGGATTTTTGCCCCTATGTAGCCTATAAAAAGTAGTTTTTCACATTAAACATAATGATGGCCTTTATTTTGGAATCAGAGATATAATAGGAGGATTAAAATCATTATTCTTCCTTTAGAGATTCTTGGTCTATGGTATCAATTGAGTTTGATCATAAGGGATGATAGTGTCAATACTTCCCTATCTCACCAGGGTGTGGGCCTCAATACTCTTCACACCGGTAGAGTCAGTACTCCCCCATACAACAGAGGGGTCTAGATCTCTATCTATGGATTGGTACTCCATAGTCATAAAGTTATGATGGGGAGTGGATGTAACATCCCAAGTAAGTAAAGAATTATGTATTTTCATATCTATGTCTATTTATTAATTTTATAGTGTTTTAGAGGCTTAAAATGAGAATAAATCCAATCTTAAGCATAGAATTCTCCAATATTTTTTAAAAGATTATTTTACCACCTTTTGATGGAGAACCATTTTTAAATATATCTTTTGAAACTTTTATAAGCTCTATTTGTCAAAATAAACTTATTCTTTAGTATTGGTACATTTAAATTTACTTTGGATAAATTTTTGGTATTTTTCTGACAATGTTCATTTTTTTAATGAATAGTGAAAAATACTGCATTCTACTTCAAAAATGGTTTTTCATCTAATTTCATTATATGGATATATTATCTTTTTAATTGGTTTTAAAGTGTAAATAGAATATATTTTTACCATTTAATAAAATGGTGGTCATTGTAATTAATTTCACTTTGAAATTGGACATAAACAATTGTCAAACTTATGATAGACATTGTTTCTAAAAACCCACTATTTGTTTTGACAACGGGAATTATTTTTAAATTAATTACTACAATTTTTGTGTTTGTAATTTGGTAAAATGGATTCCATATTTGGAATCATAAGGTCCAAATTATTTAATTAAGACACTTGTTTTTGGACATTATGAATAGTAACGATGGTAATTATCTTTAATTATCGTGATTAATTACTAATCAGGTAGTTCAGGCTAATAAAATAATATCATAATAATAAAAAATTACCCCAACATGTGTCCTAATGCTACTTTTTGTATCATGGATGACCATGGGATGCATTGTGCCAAACCTTTGGACCCCATGGAATCAATTTTGGGTGATAGTTACACTTTATCATTTTATGTTTTTAAAAAAGGAAAGTATAACCAAAGTATGTATCACCCAAGTAAAACAATTTTAGTTTTGTCTGTGTAAATTATCTCTTAGACTATAAATAGTCATTGGAAATATAAAAATATTTCCTACATCATATTATTTTTTTATTAATTTTTAGACATTAAATAAATTTATTTATTTATGACACCATGACGATGCAGCGATTACCTCATTAATGAACGATTTAAATAAAATGAAAAGATAGTGTAAAATATAAGACTTAAACTTGTAAAAAACCTATTGTATGGGTGGATTTAGAAACCTTATCACCTTAGCCTTGAAATATATAATTTTTGGACCTTTAAAATCCGAAACTCATTATATAATAAAGTAACATTTATTTACTTTCCAAGAGTACCCCTCCTCCCTCTTATAAAAGGCCCCCACATCTACCTCTTTACCCACACCTCTAAAGCCATTGGCTCGGACAAGATCTGCTCATTTTATCTCTCCACATCCCTCTCTTAATCCTAGAAGCCTTACCTTAGGCAGAAATCTCTTCAAGAAACCCTTTTGGTTCAAACCAAGAGGAGTTACCCGATTTAAAGGTAATGTCTTCACTTGTGTTATTTTGTTTTATTTTGCTTCTCCAACCCCCTAAACTCTTTTTATTCTTTTATTTTGAAAAAAAACAGTATATCCAATATACTAGGATGTTTTTATGAGAATTATTTGATTTACACTTACACACATCTCTGTCTAATGGTTAAAGAACATACTGTTTCTGTGGATGGTGAATTTCTGCCTCATGAAGTGATGATTGTTCAATCTTCTTTTAACACCTTTCATGGTGGACATTAAGATGTCACTATATTTATATATGATATATATTATGTCTATGTTTTCCATATTCTTCTGTATTTTTCTTTTATGGCATAACTTTATGGTTTCCATTATAGGTAAACACGATATCTTCATTTTAGGAAGTGCGGACTACCGCCCCCTCAAAGTGATTTGAATTGTTAATTCCATATGTGGGATGTATAAAGTATGGAGTTAATGATATTATATATTATATTATAATTTAATTATAATATACCTTTATATCATTATGATTTAACTCCATTAAATACGAAATAGAAATGAAAGTAGCGTTCATGCGTACGCACGGCTTACCGACTCCATGAACGGTGCATTTCTATTCTTACCTCTAAATGTTATGTAATATTATAGATGCATGTATATACTGGATATATATGATATATATGATATCTACATCATGAATATAATTCTGGATATAATGGATATCTTACCACTTGAACAACTTGTAATTATAAGAAATTTATTTTTGACTCAAGTACCAAAGATCGGAAAAACGACCGTTATTAACTTAAATAATTACATAATGTTCATAACATGGTAATAAGTGATATAAAAGGAATAATGAACTTGAAAAAGGTTATTAAGAAAGTATAAATTAACTCTAGTTTATTATTCAAGATATTAAATAACGATTGAGTCAAGTCGGACATGAGTTAAGGGACTTCGTCTCAATCTCCTTTCATTGAGGCATATTTTGTTTTATACACAACTTTCTTTTATACGGTGTATAAACCCCTTTCACTTTTACTTTTATTCAAAAGAGAATATTTTTATATGAATTGTTTTAATAAATGACAAAATGGAATGTTTTTTATCTTACGTATGCGGCAACAACCACTTCTCCATCGTCGTGACCATTATTTGAGTTTCAGCTTCCTCTATAAGCCATAACCTTTTTTTAAATGAAAAATAAATACCATGTTTTAATTTTCTTTATTTTGTTATTGAAAATGGTTTTGATAATTGTTTGACTATATCAATGTGTTGTATTGATATCTTGTGATTGAAATGTGGAAATATTATGTTTCCTTTATGGATGTTTTATGTGATACGATTATGTTATGGTTCTTGGGCATTGTTTTTGAATACGGGTGGTTCTGTGATAAACTAAGGGTGGGTGAGCCCGATATAGCTCTCCAATGCATTGGTTAACACGAAGGAGTTAAATGCTAAGGTTTCTCCGAATAGATTTAGGGAATATACTTTGATGGGTATTCCAAACAAAACCATGAGGGTTACTCCTTATGTAAGAATGTTATGAATGCCTCAAGTTACCTTTATGTCTTATGTTTTCTATGAGTTATTCATAAATCTTATTTTTTCATGAGGTATGATAAAGTGATCATGTTTTATGATTAAAGTATGATTTCATTAATTCTTATGTATACATGGACTAATGTTTTCATTCCGTACTTTTATATACCTTACTGAGATTTTTATACTCATCCCAGGTTTTTGAAATGTTTTTCACAGGTCAAGGGAAAAGTACATTATGTGATGATAGTGTCAAGGAAGTGTCAAGAAAGAATCCATGTTTTATTTTAAATCTGTTTCCTTTGATGGGAAAAATGAATATTGTCTTTTATGTAACCATATTGTTTATATGTGGATTGTAATGCATGATTTATGATCTAATTCTCTAAAACTCTATACCAGAAAAGATCCTCAATGTGTATTCTTGAAATATCTCATGATTAAGTAATGTTTAAGGCTTTGGCCTTATAGTTGGTATCAATGGTCGGTTTAGATAACTTTTGGAGTTAGAATTCTACTAAATTATTATCCAAAAATATTTTTTTATGGTCAAATTGAAATGATATAGCATTTGATGATTTCCGCGTTGCTTCATCTAAGACATATTTGTTCAGAATGGTTTTCCACAGAGGAAATAGGGAAGAAGTGCTAGGAAGGCATACATAAGGAAATGACCTTCTGAATCAGCATCCTGAGATGGTCGAAATTGGAACTGAACAGTTTGTAGCAGTAATGGTGTAGTTGACTCAAGTGATAAATGGTGGTGGTATCCATTCACGAGATCAGCCAGATCAACCGCATAGGAACATGTCAGTGGCGGAACATTTCATGAGGCAACATCCCCCATCATTCAGAGGATCACCTGACCCTGTGCTAGCTGAAGGGTGGATTAAAACATTGGAGAAGATTTTTGATGTCATGGGGTGTTTATACAATCAAAAGTTTAGTCTTGCAGCTTACCGTTTGGTGGGTGAAGTAGATCAGTGGCGGTCGATGGTTAAAAATATCAGGGACGCTGATGAGATTTATGCACTTGACTGGGAGGATTTCAAAGGTATTATTCTTGAGAAATATTTTCCTAAGGCTATTTGACTTAGTATGGAAAAATAATTCTTGGGATTGAGGCAAGAGGATGACTCAGTGGCTTCTTATGAAGAAAGGTTCACTCGATTGGAAAGGTATGCTCCAAATTTTATCCAAGACCTTGATAGTAAAATCAATCATTTTTAATCAGGATTAAAGCCAAAATATCGAAGGGATTTAGTTTCTCGTGAGTTCAAAAGTTATGAAAATCTTGTTCGGTGTGCTGAGAAGGTATAAATGGAGTTTTCTGATGATCAAGTGTTTTATAACAACCAACAAAAGAAGAGACCGAGCTGGCAGAAGAAAGGGAAGAATCCTTCAAAGAGGTTTGATGGTAAGAAAACTAAGTTTTCAGTTTGTGATAAATGTGGTAAAAGGCTTGCTGGGGAATGTCTTTTGAATTATATAAAGTGTTGCCGATGTGGTAAGATAGGACATAAGGCTCGTGATTGCACTGAAAAAGTTTAGGGTGATGGTAAGACCAAATTTGATTTACAGTTAGTGAAATGTTTCAAGTGCAATGAGATGGGTCATTATGCAAATGAGTGTTCGACAAAGAGATCAAATGGTGGGAAGCAGTCACACTACAATCAGAAAGGTGTGGTGAAATCCTTTGCAACTACTTCAGCGGATTTTGGGCCATCAAATGAAGTGGTATCAGGTAATTTGTTTTTTTTCAAGATTATTCCAATGCGTTGTTTGATTCGGGGTCTACACATTCTTTCATCTCTGAAAGATTTTCTAGTAAACTGGGAATTCCAACTCAAGAAATGACTCATAAACTTGTGGTAAAAACACCTGGGGGAAATGTTGAGGCAAAAAAAATTTATAAGAATCTTTTAATCCTTATCCATGGAAAGAACCTACTTGAAAACCTTATTGTTTTACCACTATTAGAGTTTGATGTTATCCTGGGTATAGATTGTCTCTCTGTTTACCATGCTAAGATTAATTGTAGAGCTAAAGAAGTTTCTTTTCAGAAAGAATTTCAATTTGTGTACAAGAATGAACCCTTACTATTGATAACAAATCAAGAGGCTGAGAAACTTGTAAAATATGGAAATGAATGTTACCTTCCACATATTGTTGAAAACAAACGAACCGTTCAGATTAATGATGTTCCAGTGGTAAATGAGTATCTTGATGTTTTTCCGGATGAGTTTCCTGGAATAATACCAGATTGGGAAGTTGAATTTACTGCGGACTTAGTTCCTGATGTTAAGCCAATTTCAAAACCCCATTATCAAATGGCTCAAATTGAACTTTTAGAATTGAAGGATCAATCACAAGATTTATTAGAGAAAGGTTTCATTCGACCTAGCACATCACCATGGGGTGCTCCTATCTTATTTGCTAAAAAAAGATGGTTCAATGAGACTTTTCATTGATTATAGAGCATTGAATAAAATCACTGTTAAGAACAAATATCCTTTTCCTCATATCGATTATTTGTTTGATCAGCTCCAGGGAGCTCAATATTTTTCAAAGATTGACTTGAGATCGGGGTACCATTAGTTGAAGTTAAAGGAACAAGATATTTAGAAGACTGTGTTTTGTATAAGATATGGCCATTATGAATTTTTATTAATGCCTTTTGGGTTAACCAATTCACCTACTGTATTCATGGACCTTATGAATAGAATTTTCCATGAGTTCCTGGATAAGTTTGTGGTTGTTTTCATTGATGATATTTTTGTGTTTTCTAAAATTAATGAGGAGCATGAAATTCATTTAAGTGTTATTTTGAAAACCTTAAAGGAAATGAAATTGTATGGGAAATTAATCAACTGTGAGTTTTGGTTGCAAAAAATTTCTTTCCTTGGTCACATTGTTTCTAAAGATGGAATAACTTTCGATCCTGCAAAAACAAAGGTTGTTGAAGAATGGACAAGACCCACAAATGTAACTAAGATTCGTAGTTTTCTTGGTTTGGTAGGAATTTACCGAAGGTATGTTAAAAAAAATCACATTTATCTAGTCAAATGACCAATCTAACTTGGAAGGGTGTTAAGTTTATCTGGAAAAAAGAATGTGATGATTATTTTCAGGAGTTGAAAAGAAGATTGGTGAATGCTCCAGTTTTGGAACTACCTTCCAGGAATGGTGAGTTTATTATCTACAGTGATGCTTCATTGAAAGGACTTGGTTTCATCCTAATGCATAATGATCAAGTAATTGCTTTTGCTTTATGTCAGTTGAAAACTCATGAGGTAAATTACCCTACACATGATTTGGAATTAGCTGCTATTATTTTCACTTTAAAAATTTGGAGGCATCATTTGTATGGTGTAAAGTGAAAAATATATAATGATCACAAAAGTTTAAAGTATATATTCACTTAGAAATAATTGAACATGAGACATAGGACATGGCTAGAATTAATCAAGGATTATGATTGTACAATTCATTACCATCCGAGAAAAGCAAATAAAGTGGCTGATGATTTGAGTCGAAAAAGTAATGCTTCATTAACCATGTTACGTTTGGAACATGATCCTTTGGTTAAGGATTTGATGAACTTTGGAATAGAAGTTGTTGGTGTAGGATGTTCTTCTGTTTTGCTTCAAGTATCAGTGAAAGCTTATCTATCATATAGAATTAAGCAAGAATAGAAGCAAGACAGTGAGTTGCAGAAAAAGGTAGAGCTGGTTCAGACGGGTAAGTTTCCTAAATTCAACATTGATAATGATTATTTTTTGAGGTTTGGGAAGAGATTGTGTGTGCCATGTGATTCACAGTTGAAGTGATAGTTGTTATGTGAAGCTCATAGTTCTCCGTTTTCAGTTCATCTAGGTAGTACTAAGATGTATAGAGATCTTCGGGAGTATTACTGGTGGGATGGAATGAAAATAGATATTTCTGATTTTACTATGAAGTATTTGACTTGTCAACAGGTTAAAGCAGAGCGGCAGTTACTGAAAGGGATGCTTCATCCATTACCAGTGCCAGAGTGGAAATGGGAGAATATATCCATGGACTTCGTTGTGGGGTTGCCGAAGACACCTCGAGGTAATAATGCAGTCTAGGTTATTGTTGATAGTTTGACTAAATCTGCTTATTTCCTTGCTATACGAGATAATTTTTCCCTAGATCAACTTTCTCATTTGTATATTAAAGAGATAGTCAGGTTACATGGAGTTCCCCTCTCCATTGTATCTGATCGTGATCCCAGGTTTACATCTAACTTTTGGAAAGGCCTTCAGAAGTCGTTGGGTACTTAATTAAATTTTAGTAGAGCTTTTCATGCTCAATCAAATGGGAAGTCAGAACGAACAATTCAGAATTTGGAGGATATGCTGCGTGCTTGTTCAATGGATTATCAGGGAATTTGGGTCCAATATCTTTCTTTGGTTGAGTTTTCTTATAATGACAGTTTTCATTCCAGTATACAGATAGCACCATTTGAGGCATTATATGGGAAGCGGTGTCAAACTTCAGATTTTTGGGATGAAGTGGGTTAAAGGAAGTTGATGGGACCAGAATTGGTAGAAGAGTTGGTAGAAAAAGTTCAGCTGATACAGAAACACATGAGAACAGCTTAGAGCAGACAGAAAAGTTCTGTGGATAATAGGAGGAAGGATCTCTCTTTTGAGGTAGGTGATCATGTCTTCCTCAAAGTTTTACCATGGAAAAGTGTAATGTGATTTGGTAAGAAAGGAAAGCTGAGTCCAAGGTTCATTAGACCATATAAAATTCTTGAGAGAGTTGGATCAGTTTCATACCGAATGGCTTTACCTCCGAGTTTATCTCAGGTACACATTGTTTTTCATGTTTCATTGTTATGGAAGTACATGCCATATCCATATCATGTTTTGAGTCCAGAGGTAGTTCAGATTGAAGAGAACCTATCTTATGAGGAAAAACTGGTCCAGATTCTTGACCACATGGAGCAAGTATTGTGGAATAAGGTGATTTATCATGTAAAGGTTTTGTGGAAAAACCACATGATTGAAGAGGAAACATGGGAATCGGAAAATGCAATGAGAGATAAATACCCCAACTTATTCTATAAGTAAATAAATTGCGGGGATGCAATTTACTAAAGGGGGGAAGGATGTAACATCCAAAGTAGGTAAAGAATTATGGATTTTCATATCTATGTCTATTTATGAATTAGATAGTGTTTTAGAGGCTTAAAATTAGAATAAATTCAATCTTAAGCCTAGAATTCTCCAATATTTTTAAATGATTATTTTACCGCCTTTTGAGGGAGAACCATTTTTAATTCTATCTTTTGACAATTTTATAAGCTCTATTTGTAAAAATAAACCTATTATTTAGGATTGTGACATTGAAATTTACTTTGGATAAATTTTTGGTATTTTTCTAACAATGTTCATTTTTTTAATGAATGGTGAAAAATACTGCATTTTACTTCAAAACTGTTTTTTCATCTAATTTAATTATATGGATAGATTATCTTTTTAATTGGTTTTAAAGTTTAAATAGAATATATTTTTACCATTTAATCCAATGGTGGTCATTGTAATTAATTTCACTTTGAAATTGGACATAAACAATTGTCAAACTTTTGATAGATATTGTTTCTAAAAACCTGCTATTTGTTTTGACAACGAGAATTATTTTTAAATTAATTATTACAATTTTTGTGTTTGGAATTTGTTAAAATAGATTCCATATTTGGAATCATAAGGTCCAAATTATGTAATTAAGACACTTTTTTTGGACATTATGAATAGTACCGATGGTAATTATCTTTAATTGTCGTGATTAATTACTAATCAGGTAGTTAAGGCTAATAAAATAATATCATAATAATAACAAATTACACCAACATGTATTCTAATGCTACTGGTTGTGTCATGCCCGACCATGGTATTCCTTGTTCCAAACTTTGGGACCCCATGGAATCACTTTTGGGTGATAGTGACACTTTATCATTTTATGTTTTTTTAAAGGAAAGTATAACCAAAGTATGTATCACCCAAGTAAAACAATTTTAGTTTTGTATGTGTAAATGATCTCTTAGACTATAAATAGTCATTGGAAATATAAAAATATTTCCTACATCATAGTATTTTTTTTTATAATTTTTAGACATTAAATAAATTAATTTATTTATGACACCATGATGATGCAGCGATTACCTCATTAATGAATGATTTAAATAAAATGAAAAATAATGTAAAATATAAGACTTAAACTTGTAAGAAACCTATTGTATGGGTGGATTTATAACCCTTATCACCTTATCCTTGAAACAAATAATTTTGGGAGCTTTAAAATCCTAAACTCATTATATAATAAAGTAACATTTCTTGACTTTCCAAGAGTACCCCTCCTCCCTCTTATAAAAGGCCCCCACCTCTACCTCTTTACCCACCCCTCTCAAGCCATTGGATCGGCCAAGATCTACTCATTTTATCTTTCCACGTCCCTCTATTAATCCTAGAAGCCTTACCTTAGGCAGAAATCTCTTCAAAAACCCCTTTTGGTTCAAATCAAGAGGAGTTACCCGATTTAATGGTAATGTCTTCACTTGTGTTCTTTTGTTTTATTTTGCTTCTCCAACCCCCAAAACTCTTTTTATTATTTTATTTGAAAAAAAACCAGTATATTCAATATAGTAGTATTTTTTTATGAGAAGTATTTGATTTACACTTACACACACCTCCGTCTAATGGTTAGAGAACATACTGTTTCTGTGGATGGTGAATTTCTGCCCCACGAAGCGATGATTGTTCAATCTTCTTTTAACACCTTTCATGGTGGCCATTAAGATGTAACTATATTTATATATGATATATATTATGTCTATGTTTTCCATATGCTTCTGTATTTTTCTTTTATGGAATACCTTTATGGTTTCCATTATGGGTAAACACGATATCTTTATTTTAGGAAGTGCGGACTACCGCCCCCTCAAAGTGATTTGAATCGTTAATGCCATATTTGGGATGTATAAAGGATGAAGTTAATGATATTATATATTATATTATTCTGTAATTATAATATACCTTTATTTCATTATGATTTTACTCCATTAAATACGAAATAGAAATGAAAGTAGCGTTCATGCGTACATACGGCTTATCGTCTCCATGAACGGTGCATTTAAATTCTTACCTCTAAATGTTATGTAATATTATAAATTCATGTATAATCTGGATATATATGATATATATGATATCTACATAATAAATATAATTCTATATATAATGTATATCTTACCACATGAACAACTTGTAATTATAAGAAGTTTATTTTTGACTCAAGTACCAAAGATCGACAGAACGACCATTATTAACTTAAATAATTACATAATGTTCATAACATGGTAATAAGTTATATAAAAGTAATAATGAACTTGAAAAATGTTATTAAGCAAGTATAAATTAACTCTATTTTATTATTCTAAAGATTAAAGAACGATCGAGTCAAGTCGGACACTAGGTAAGGGACTTCGTCTCAATCTCTTTTCATTGAGGCATATTTTGTTTTATACACAACTTTCTTTCATATGGTGTATAAACCCCTTTGAATTTTACTTTTATTCAAAATGGAATCTTTTTATACGAAGCTTTTTACTAAACGACAAAATGGAATGTTTTTGTCTTACGTATGCAGCGACAATAACTTCTCCGCTGCCGTGACCATTATTTGAGTTTTGGCTTCCTATACAAGACAAAACATTTTTTTAAATGAAAAATAAATACCATGTTTTAATTTTCTTTATTTTGGTATTGAAAATGGTTTTGATAATTTTTTGATTATATCAATGTGTTGTACTGATATCTTGTGATTGAAATGTGGAAATATTATGTTTCCTTTATGCATGTTTTATGTGATACGATTATGTTATGGTTCTTGGGAATTGTTTATGAAGACGGATGGTTCTGTGATAAACTAAAGGTGGGTGAGCCTGATATAGCTCTCTAATTCATTGGGTAACTCGAAGGAGTTAAACAC
This sequence comes from Viscum album, assembly GCA_963277665.1. Lineage (NCBI taxonomy): Eukaryota > Viridiplantae > Streptophyta > Magnoliopsida > Santalales > Viscaceae > Viscum > Viscum album. Next base: position 239,194,743 of record OY728159.1, read on the forward strand.
TAAGGTTTATCCGAAGAGATTTAGGGAATATACTGTGATGGGTATTCCAAACGTAACCATGAGGGTTACTCCCTACGTAAGAATGTTATGAATGCCTCAAGTTACCTTTATGTATTATGTTTTCTATGAGTTATTCATAAATCTTATGTTTTCATTAGGTATGATAAAGTGATTATGTTTTGTGAGTAAAATATGATTTCATTAATTCTTATGTATACATGGACTAATGTTTTCATTTCATACTTTTATATCACTTACTGAGCTTTTTATGCTCATCCCAAGTTTTTGAAATGTTTTTCACAGGTCAAGGGAAAATTACATGATGTGATGATAGTGTCGAGGAAGTGTTAAGAAAGAATCCATGTTTTATTTTAAATGTGTTTCCTTTGATGGGAAAAATGAATACTGTTTTTTATGTAACCACCTTGTTTAAATGTGGAATGTAATGCATGATTTATGATCTAATTCTCTAAAACTCTAAACCTAAAAAGATCCTCAATGTGTATTCTTGAAATAACTCAAGATTAAGTAATGTTTAAGGCTGGGGCCTTATAGTGGGTCTTCCATTGGATCTATTTATTCCTTGATTGTGGAGAGCAGTGGTAAGGTACAAGCCCTTAACCTAGATTGTTGTGAGATTTTTCATGGTGTTAAGAATTAGAGATAAAACATTGAGATCTATAGGATAAATCAATTTTATTATTTAGATGTGGAGATAGATATCCCCACTCTATGTTTTCTTGGGGTTCATCTAATAATATCATATGCTGGGTTTCCTTTACCCTTTTTCTTATGGGTTGAGTTTAATGTTTTTTATTTCTATTTTTTTTCCATCTTGGTCTTTAGGTTCTCATACTTGGTATGTATATACTCACCCCTAAATGGGATTTTACCACTTGTTTTGTGTCTTATACAGATTACATACATATCGATGGTGACATTTTTGGACATGGTTTCTGTGGAGCATAGTGGTTTAGGGTGCTAACCATGTTTGGTGGTCATTATTAGAGATAGCGAGTCAGGCTCTCTTAAATCTTTTCCATTTTCCATTTTTTGTCTGCTTGGGAAATCATACCTAGTTTGGAGTATATTTTCACACTTTTTTATATCAATTTTATTATCCATTTATTCACTTAGGTATTTCTTAAAGGTTTTTTCATGCATTTTTTGATACTCTATGTCTTTTAGTTGTTCCAATATCTCTACACTTTTTCATGGATCTAGTTGTGTGTGTGTATATATACGAGTAATTAGGATACAACCTAAAATTTTAGTATTATTCCTAATTATCACTTTTGTTTATCCCTTGGCCTATTATAGGCCATATTGTGTTGTCACACTTGGATTACCGCTAGCCAAGTGAGCGGGGGTGGGTCAAGTTGTGACATGAGTTTCTTTATGTTATTTTTTTGCATCTTCTCCTATGAATCCATAGAATTCAAAAAGTAATTGAATAAAATAAATTTTAAGTTCAAACTCATTATGTATACAAAAAATAGCCATCTTATTTTTTATTAATAAATTGTGGCGGAAAAAATTCTCTGAGTGTTTGATTTGGATTATCTTCCATGATGGTAGGATAAAAGTGAACACTAGAAGTTTCACTCGATTATGTCACGGAAACTTTCTCAAATTAATCTTATAAATTTAAATTTCTTATATTAGTTAAATATGTTCTTTCTGTTGCTATATCACAGTTAAAGATTCAGTAATTTTAAGATCTAGTCATACAACTTAACTATTAGATTTTAGTACTAACTCTCTAAAAAAGGCACCATGTTTTTATACATAAACCCATTGCAGCTTGTGGTAAAAACAATTATTCTTTGGTTAAAGGTAGTTCTTGTGGTAACCCTAGGGTTTTCTCTAGAGAGAAGTGCTCAAAATCAGTTTCCACTTAAGAAAATGGGGATATTTTGAACTTGTTTAGTTTTGAAAACCAAGTGAAAATAATATATTAAAGACAATATTATGAGAAGTGTTTTTTTTAAGTTTTATTTTCCAATTACAATGTTATCCTATGCCTTTAAATTACTCAACTCTTCTTCTGGTTAACTGATAAGTGAGAGTATTCTTGATATCTTCCCCTCTCACCCTTAGATAAATGGGTTGAGTGAGAATATTCCTAACTAATGTCTTTTCATAGTATACCCTCATTCCTATGTGTGTAATAGTTATAGTGAATCAACCCTAATCAAAATAGGCAGTACCAGATCAGGTTTTGTTCTTCCTAAATAGTCAATAGTTTCCACTACCCCTTCCACATGTACTGAAAATCATCAAGTAGTGCACTACTTAGCATTGAACAATTCCATCATATATAGACCAGAACTAAGAGGATAGATATTATGGTTCATTGACTATATAAATAAAAAAAATAACAAAATTATTACAAAATATTATTTCATTTGATGTTAAGAACTACTACTGAATGTTAAAACCAGTTATTATAAGAGAGAGAATTTTATTGAATGATGTGTGGGGACTCGAGAATTAGAAAAGGAAAATATCAACCTCCCTAATCACTCAAGAATTACCCCTCTATTTTAAGGGTAGAATACAAGTATGGGTAAGAATAAAGAATTATAGGACTAATAAAAATGGAAAATAAAACAACATAATAGAAAATAGGGAAGTAGCATTGGCTCGAGCCACCTAGCATAATTATTTTCTTCATTATTCCTTGTACACTTCTTATATATCCTAGAAATACCTCTTCTTAAGACATGGTCATACTTCATAGATTCTTTCCCTTTTGAATCTTGAATGTCATCCTATTTCATTGTGGTATTCTCCACGAAATATGAAGCTTCCTATTTCGAGTTTTCATATTTTAGATGAAAATATTAATTGAGTAATTTGGCTGATTTTATTTGATGGATAATTTCATGAAGGATGATTTTTCATCCCAAAGCTTCAGATTAACCATGAAGTTCAAAGCATCCACTTTCCTATATTTCTTCTCATTTTTAAAATTCTCAAAATTATGAAAATCAAATTATCCTATACACGGAAAAATTCTATTATGTGGAGGATAATTATCCGACCTGTAGATGAAATGTTATATAATTAGTGAAAATGTCATATCTGTACAAATTTTCCTTAAATATATTCTAAATTGATTAAATATTATACAACTCCTTAAATGTCATATGTATAGATGAAATCCCTTTGTATTTTTTTCTAAAATGTTTTAAATGTCTCAATTATCATTTATACTGACCAAAATCTCTTATATTTAAAATAAATGAATTTTTCATTTCAAAAAACTCAAATGTTTTTTGGGCCTAGAATATCCTACGTGTAACTGAATTAACTCATGAAACACTAATATATAAAATGGGGAGAGAAAATTTCCTATGCATATGATGATTCCATTTATTAATTTTTAAAGTCAATAAATTTCCTATGTGTAGATGAATTATTATACAGGCTCAAAAATATATCCCATGAAGGAATTTTAAGATAATTTCCTTATCCATCTTCTCTAATCCAGCATAACATTTCCATAATAAGTCATAATTTTCATTAAATAAATTTTAGTATTTCAAAATCACCTCTGGACACCATGTGATAACATCAAAGCATTAAATGTTAAGTGTAGGTTTTATTTAGTATTTCTAAATAAGAAAAATATAATAAAAAATATATTTTTAATCCATTTAACAATCAAATTCCAAATTATTCCAAATATTAATGAACATTGTATTTATTTAAGGTCCATTCAAAATGGTGGGATTAAAATTGTTAATATCAAAGTAAAATATATAAAAATATTTTCTATGTCACTAGTATAAACCTTGAAATATATATAATTATAAAAATAAAGTTTTTTTGTATCTCTATATTATGATATAAGAATCAAATCTCTTATACCAATATCGTGGAACCAACATGAGAATGTCATATGATTTGTTTGACCTGAAAACCAAGTTCTTTTTTTCTTCTTTTACAAAACCTTCTAGTTAGAGAATATAGATTTATTTTTCAAGGTAACCATGGAGAAAAATAAATTTCACATTTATTCAAAATTAATATAAACTATATATAACACACATCCCCAAAACTAGTCAAATATTTATGAGTCTAAAAACTATTGAAAATATTTTATTAAAATCAACAAATTATTTCTAAATATATCCTTTAATCACTAGTAATGAATGATATCATTTCACCAAGTCATTTACATTTTTATTGATATTAAAGACTCATTTTTTATCAATTAACTACCTTTTAAGTGGTAATATAATAAGATCCTCATACTTTTTCAAGTATAGATAAAAAAGGTCCTCACTTATCACCTTTATCCGTAAGGAAATCTCAAGACTTTAGATCACTTCCATAAAAGAAATAGATCATTATCATATATCAATAAAAAATAAACACTATTGACCTCATTAATATAATTTGAGTTCCATAATTATGTAATTTTGTTTCCAAGTTGACATTAGTAGTCCATACTCAACCAGTATTGATCATCGTGCTCTAAAATTACTTTAGATGAAATAAGTTCTTCCATCAATTCATCATCCAACATGGATTTTACTATTTCTATACTCCCTTTCTCATTGTATCCATTAGTATTAATTTTCACCTTAACCTTTACAAAAATGAGATCCCTAATAATGATAATATTGTAGGAAATGGGGTCCCCAGAATGAAAACCCTTCACACTATCATCATATTCCAAGATGATATATTTCCGAAATTCTGAATTCATATCTGATCTTTTATAGTCATTAAACAATGAATATACATGACTTACAACTATATGTAATTGAGGATAGTCTAACATTATACATCTTTAATAATTTTTTTGAATTAATCACCATATAAAATGTGGTGTTTTCTTATTTTATTAATAAAATTTTGGAAACTCCTTAAGTATAAAACATTGGCCGTATCTATCTAATAGGGTTCTATTCATCCAATATAACACTCTATTTTATCTATATGTGTACACAAATATAATCTATGTTTTCTTTCCTTCTCATTAAAATAAAGAATCGTAATTACTTCTTGTACATTTTACACTATTTTTAGTCCATGAACACTTGATTTTATCTATTGATTCAAGCTCTTTTTATGCTTTAAAATTTTTAATGAATTAAAAAAATATAAATTTTTATTGAATCGGTACACCTAAAATATCCTAAAAAAGACATAAATTAACAACAAAAAGTATATTTTTCTAGCTAGATATGCAACCAGTGCTTTCCAAAATTTAGAATTTATCAATTCTAGGATCTCCTTTCTCATTGATGTTGAGGTTCCAATCAATAAAAAATGTTTCATACTCAAAATAAATTTGATAAAAAATAGAAAGGATACCTTTATAAGCCTATAGAAAAATTTATGATTATAAGGAATATTCATTCCTCATTCAAACATATGGTTAATATTTTGATTCCATAACATCATCAGTGCTTCTATCAAGGTTGTTGATGAACTAACTATTATAGCTACGTTCTATGTTTTACCAAAAAGGATATATAGAATATTTAATATCTTTTATAACTTTATCATAATAAGTTTACCCTTAAAAATATTAATTATCCCTTTCTCTGTGTGATTCATATTCCATATTCCATAAAATTGTTTCAAATACTATACGTTCTTTAGATCCTTCACATGACATACTCTTTAGATGAAATATAACATACCATCATGGATCTTCAATTTGATGGCACTGATCATAATTATCTTTAATGTATTATCATTTAATATGTGCACTATTACTTTAGATATATTTCTATATAAATAAAACCATTCCTTTCGAGGTGTCATGTGCTAAATTTTTTCTTGAGTTGATTATCCATGCATCATTAATGTGTTTTCTAACATCAACATCTTTTGTTGCTTCACAGACTAGTATATCTTCACAATTATAAGTACTATGTAAATTTCCTTGAAAATTATTTCCACCACTCTTCCTTTTTGAATAATACTTCTTGATGTGACCCTTATTTCTCTAATTTTAACATATGACATTCTTCTTCTTACTTCTTAATTCGGACTAGATATGGTTATAACACACAAAGGTGGTACACTTCATCATTTTTACTTATTTTGTTTGAGTCTCTACTTAATGAAATTTTTTAACATATCCTCATTTTTATTTTCGGAGATTTATTATTCATGAATCACAAATACAATTTAATTTATGAGCAACACATCTATCAGGATATTGTTGTTGTTTTTGTTGTTGTTGTTGTTAATGATGAGTTGATCATATAAATTGAGAAATCCTTAGACGTGAATATTTCCTTGTTAGTTAGCCCCTAATTTGTAACCCACTATAGTTAATTAATTAAATAGGGTATTTAGGGTGTTTATTTGGTTATTAAATAATGATGCGACACCACCATGTCACTATAGTATATTATTTTATACTAATTTGGGGTAATTTAAATTTTAAAGAGTTTATGTTTAAAATAATTGTCTTTTTGAAATTTTATCATGTTTCATGGTTAATAAGAATAGATTATAGTAAATCATGTAGAGTATCTTATGAAGGAGTGTTTCAGTTTAATTTTTTCAGTGAGTGGATTGTATACATAGGTAGTAAAAAGTTTGGTCCAAACCATGTGAAATGTAGTGGAAAATGTGTGATTTTCCTGGCTAGGGGATTTGGAAAACAAAATTTACATGGTTTAATGAAATAGTGTGGGTGACTATATAGTGGTGCTATAGTTCAAATAGATTGGATTTTTAAGGTTTTCACATGGTCTACCAAACCATAAGGACCAATCTTCCAATTTTCCCTATTTTACTTAAAAGTGGAATTCTATTTTGTTCATTAATTGATTTTAAGGTTTTTAAACCTCGTCCGTACTCCTCCTAATTTGATCAATACTAGGTCTGACCCTAAAGATCTATCCATCACTTCTACCTCCATTTCGAGTTTCCTCCCTGTCAAGTTCTAGTGGTTTCTCTCAGGTATTCCCTTCTCTCTAATTCAGCCCCTTTCCTCCTTTTCTCCCATGGGTTAATTTCCTCTCATAAACCCTAGGGGATTCAATGGTCAGACTTGGGGTCTAAGCTACCTAATTATGAGAGCTTGTTGTACTAGATATTTATGGAAAAATATCTTAGTTTGTTTGAGTGCTTTATATAAAAGATGATAAATTTTATATTTATCACATCTGGATTAATGCATGTATTTTTTTTTGTTTCCTTTAAAGATATTTTCATTGAATACCTAATGGTTTATAATGATTTTTTGTTAATTTAAATATATATGTTCTAATATTACGGTTAATTCTGTTTTTTATAGGTTGTGTTCACATGGAATAAATTTATTTAATGGTTTCATAGTTTTTTAAGGGTGAATTTTAATTTGAAGTGGTTTTAAAAGACTCGTAAGAGGATTGTTTAAAAATAATTTTATCTTTTTATGTATTTGACCCTATTTGAGTCATGGAAAAGGGAAATACATGGTTCATATATAGTGGTTTAAATATAAGGAAATGTGTCTATTTATTAATTGTATGTAATTAGATGTTTTTTTGTTTTTAAATGGTTTTATATATGGTTCTCCCTACTTTAATTTCAAAGGAAGTTTCAAAGTGTTTTAAGGGAAGTTTTAAAATGATATTTCAAGTGGTGTGAAATGGATTGGAATATTGAGCTTGTTTTTAATGGAATGTAAGGAATTTTTATAGTTTTTTTAAATGTGTGAGACCCTTGATTAATCCCCTTGAAAATTCCTATTGTGGTTTATGACCCCTTAAGGAATGTTTTATATTTTCCTACCCATGATGAGGCTTATTCATGACTATGAGAGGGGTTATTTCTTATGAGTGTATATGATGTGAGATAAGAGTTGTTTCAAATGTTTTTATATTGTTTTATATGATTATTCTATGCTTCATTTTCTTGGAAACCTCCACTAAATCCTATCATGGGAATCCTAAGAGTTGGTAGATATACTGGATGAGTGCACCCCCTTAGATTAGATTAATTTTTGGCCAGTGATTTGTGGCCTAAGGATGATGAGAGATCCAGAATGGATGGTTACCCAAGAATAAAAAGAGATCATAGAATTGATTATATATAAAAACAAGTTATATGGGACTAATAATACATTGATAAATTCATTAGCATCATATTAGGGTTCATGTCACCAATTAAGGACTCTATTACTTAAAACTGAGTGATTTTCCAATGATACCTTGTTCCTCTTAAGGATTATTTAGTAAATTTCATTATATACCTAATTTTTATCCTCTATATCTTAAGTTGATTCCCTGAATCATCCCTTTGGTTTTTTATTTTGTCTTGATCAACTAATATCATGGTTACATGTGCGTTTATATTTCATTCCAGTTATTTTTGTGGTTTTATTTAAAAATTAATTTATAAAATGGTTTAGAAAGTGATTGAAATTGGAAAGTGGTTTATTTAAAAAAAAGTGTTTTGGAAATAATTTTGGAAAGTGGAATATAGATTTTCCTGGTCTCATAAAATTAATTAAGGATCCTATTGCTATTTTTAAAAACTATTTTGATTTTAAAGGTTTGATTCCTCCCTAAATTTCTCTAAGAATGGGATGTTTTTTTTAAATTAATTATGGAATATTATTTTGTATCATTTCACTTGTAAAACCTACTTTATAACTACAATTGAAACTAGAATTTGTGGAATAGGTTCTAAATTTTTTTTCACAAACTCTTTGGTGAAATTCTACTAGGCGTGTTTAGCTCACACCTTGCATACACCATTACATGTATTCATCTCTCATTTTTTCTTGTTTAGGTTCCCAGGATTATTTATCTTCAGTGTTTTTTTCATGTATTCTAATGATGGATGATTTTGGGATGTGGTGCGTGGATATGGGTCACAATGAGATAGTTAATATTGGTTCAACTATGGTTTTAGTTTTTTGGATAGTTCAATATAGGCATGTTCGGCCAAATGTTATCCTTGTTTTCTATTCCCATTGTATTTTTATTTATTAAGAATGATATTAGTTATTATGAAATGTGTAGTTGTCCATTTTATTATGTTTGTGTAATAATCTAAGTGGTTGTTTCATTTATATTGAACTAATTATTTAATGCATGGGTATCTGGCAGAAAGACAAGTCTTGCAAGATTCTCGTTGGCATCTTTATGTGGTTATTAGGATTTAGAGGGTGAAATTGTTCCCAAATATTATATTATTGATACTTAGGTACGATTTTCTAGCTCATGGGGATTGGTAATTCACTTTGGTACAAGTGGTCGACTAGGTTGGGTGATGTGCCATGCCATCCCATGACGATTAATTACAAATGATATCATAGCCTAGGTTTCTTAAGAGGGCCTAGCCTTATAGATCGCTCAATTTTTATTTGGAGAGTAACATAATATGGAGATAATAATTTTATGACTCTAGAGGTAGTGCAGAAAAAGACTAGCTAGCTCATTTTCACCCTAATCCTTGAATCACCATGAGTTTTTATGATTTTAATTTTATATTTGAGTCTATTTTAATTATTTTTAGTGGTATTTTAGTTATCATTGGAATTTTATGATTTTACAATGGGAATGATCTTATAATTTAGGGATTGAAATGAAAAAGAATCAGAGATGTGAGTTTGGATTCTATAGCTTGAAAAACAAAGAAATGACCAATTTTGTGATTTTTTGGAAAATATTTAATAACTACTACATGATTGGAACATGGTATATAAAACCATGAGGTAAATTAAATAATTTTTATAAATAATTTTTGGTTTCATTATTTAGACAACTTGATCCTTGTATTTCTTTATTTATTTGGTAATGGGAAAGGGATTGGAGATGGTATTGTGATATATTAAAGATGTTAGATTAGAATTTTTATTGAAGGTTGTGATGTGATTTTACTTATGTGACTACATTGAAATTTATTCTTGTGTGAAATGTATGTTTCATGAAAAATATTTTCAATTTGGGATAATTAATTCAGGCTTGTTTTCAAAATTAATTTTATTTTACTGAAATACTATTGGAAGTAGTTGTTTTTATCATAAAATCTGGAATGTTTTTCGGTGTTGAAACTAGTTGGTAATTTATTTGTAAATTAATTTGGTCATCTTAGAGAAGTTTTTCAAGAGTTGTCGATTTGAAAAAGAAATTTGGAACAATTGTTTTTTTAAAGGATATGTGTTTTAATATTTAATGGGATCTATAAAAAATTTAGGTGTATTTACTATGTTATAATAATCTAATGGTTCTTAAAATACAACTTTATGAGTTTATTAGTTCTTTCAACTTTTTTGGTGTTTAAAAGGTGTGTGATTATAAAAAATTTCAAAATAGAAAAATATTTAGAGATGAAAATTGAATTGTGTGAGTGTTTTGAATTGAGGATATGGAAATTTTAAATTATAATTAACATTTTTAGGAAACATCTACTTTGGTTTTCCAAATTAAGGAAAGATATTTAAAAGTTACATGTTTTCCAAAGGTTTTATTCCCTTAAAATGGGAATTTTTAAAGGTATATTTCTTATTTTGAAGAATTGTGGTTTTGGATTTGTCCCTCGATTGAGATGGGAACCATTAGATGTTGTTCAAGTGACATTATCAAGTCAAGTTCATGTATCATGTTATTAAATTTATGAACCCTAGAAAGGTATTAAGTGAATTTAGGATTATTATCATTTGGGGTGGTCCCTTCCCTATTTTCATATCAAAACCAAACTCCAATTGAAGTGGAAGGTATTGTCTTTCACCCTTAAAAGTGTAGTGGTGTGTTTTGGAATTATACATGGCAGTTTTATTTTTTGACTTTACTCAAGATCCATGTAATATGAGTTTATTATACTACGCTAGTGAGACTTTTTGGATAGTTAATTTGGTGATGATCAATTCTTTTTTGTGTTTGAGAGTCTCTATAGAGTAGGGTAGTATCATGTGTGAGTCTTAGTTTGGGTGATGATCTATTTTTGGACTTGATTAGAGCAAAAATTTACTAAAATTTTAACTACATTTTATTGATAATTAACCCCATTGATATAGATTAAACACATGTGGGACATTCATATTTTTAATTTTATAAATGTAGAATTTATTTTAAATTTTTCTTAAAACATGATTTTTAGTGATTTTATATATATTCAATTAATTTAAGAGTCCATACATTGGTTTGGTTATGAAATTAAATTGTTTAAAGGCTTTCAATTTTGTTTTAGAATGTTATGAATCAATTTAGAAATGCATGAATAAATACTGCACTGAATTTTAGTTTCACTGTGTGCACCTTGAAGATGAAAAAAATAGAAAATTCCACAAGAGACCATGCAAAGAGATCAATTGACCATGCTAAAAATTTGGAAAAGGGTTGATGTGACCACAAGAAGAAATGAAACTAAACATGGGAATACTATTTGAACATAAGAATTGATTCTAAATAACCAATCCTACATCAACCATAGGGGTTATTGAGCGAAGGATTTATTTTTTGTTAATAAGTCAATATTTGTTTGTGGATGAAGTGAAGATGCTTTTATATTTTTAGGGACTCACTTGATGGTATTTAAAATCATGCTTGATCAATTCTCTATATTGAATTATGAAATTTTATTTAACTGATGTTTAGTTTTAAGGCACATTTCATTAAGGAGGACACATTGTTTACAATAATTTTTGTAAGAAGAAGACCATGAATTTTTTAACGGGGAGTTGAATAAGGTTTAGAATTCTATTTTATACATATAAATCTTAATTATATTATATGAATGTGCCTTACATAATTATTTTTTTATTACCACACAACCCCAAGGGTTGATTTCTTGGGGTGTTGAGGAAGTCTTTGAATTTTATTTTATACTTATAAATCTTAAAAATATTATATCTATGGGAGTTATATAAAAGATTTGGGCTAATCAAACAATCCCAAGGGATCAAATCAATCCCAAGTATGGAAGGATAACTCTTCTACATGGATGAGACAACCCAAAAGGGCCCACTTCGTGATGAGAGTAATTATGTCATTTATAGGCCCTAAAGAGAACATGCACAGGAGAGAGAGAATGGTCTTGGGAAGGTGGGCCAACACATGGAGGTGTCACTTGTAAGAAAATTGTTTATTGAGTGTTGTGGCAATCAAACCTTGGTGATCACTCAAAGAGAAGATAACACAACTTATATTAAATATCGGAGGAAAATAGAAGTGTGGTATAATGTGGGACACAAAGTATTGTAGCATTTTTCATCCATCAATTAAAAATATATACATCACATGCACCAAACGATCAAATAGTTCTCAATCTTTTGATGGATCTCGCACATCACATAAATTAAGGGAGTCATCTTCAACCTCTAGAACATCAACCAAACTGCAAATGAACATGAGGCATTAAATAGTCACATGACCTTCCATATCCAGTAATGTGATTGAAAACACTTGATAAAACCAAGGCTATGCATGAAACATCATCTTGTATGCATGTCAATATTTGAAGAACTTGTTTCAACCAAAGAAAATCAAGGTTCACACGAGTTCATCATAAGAACCAGTGGAATCATGTGAAGCCATTACATGAAAAAATAATAATCCCAACTGAAATCACCTAAAAATAAAGAAATTGTGTAATTTCATCTTGTAAAAAAATAGTGTAACTTCCATTGAGATAATGTTCTATAATTTCCAGTCTTTCACTGAATGAGTCTACATCCCTTGTCAAGAGTTTTTTTATTGAGTGCCAAATGGTCAAGTGTATATTACACGAAGCACTGAGGTGTAACATGATCAATGAAGTTCTCATATGAAGATATCACACGATATTATAATCATTCTAGTGTCACATGAAGAATTTTATACTTTCATAATTTAAAATTCCAGTGATATCCTGAGATCTTTTAGAGATTTTAATGAGTCTTCAGCACGATATAAAATTAGGAGGAGAGGGGGTGGATCCATTATTATATATACCATACCAAGGATGAATAAATGTTCAGCTTCTATTTGATATATCAAGAGAGAGAGCACTCATTTCATAAAACAGAGTGGTGCACTCATTTTATCATAAAAAAATTTGAATACTTATTAACAATTTTGAAAGGATATTAGTTAATATTCCCATGTTATTAAATGTTTTATTAAAATGTTTTAAATTAAATTGAAGAAATAATATATATGAAAATGGATGAGAATACTGAATTATAGATGTTTGAGTTTAATTAATACTTACTAGAATTTTCCTAAGTGTTTTGAAATATTTTTAGGTAAAAATTTGGCCAACTATCCAAGATCTAAACTAAAGGGTTGTGAAAGACACTTAGCTAGCTTGTGAAGGGCCTTCCAGCCATGAGAGCTAAGAGGAAGGCCTACCAGTGATAAAAGTTTTGGGGGCACATATAGGTTAGTGCATGCCTAGGTTGGGCTAAGGATAACCTGGGCTCATATATTCCATCATAGTCACATGCGTGTGTGCATAGTGTGTGCAGGCATCAAACACCTTTTCCATTATGTAACCACCAATATATGTGGATTTTAATATAAGGAAGCGGCCAACTATTTTCATGTTTGATGTGGGGAATCCTCTTGTGCTGGTACTATTCCAACTAATCTAAATGATGTATTCCCTACTTGGTTGTGATCCCCCATGATAGGAAATTTCATTGACACTTCCTTTATCTCTCTAAATCCCTAAATTTCATCCTACACAATCTTCAACTCCCCGGAGACCTCCATTTCCACCACTATAAAATTAATACTCAAGTGAGATATCACTAATGAGGCCCAGGTTCACCAAAAATCACCTTGGGATGCTCAGGTGACCACTGTGAATTTTATTTAGAAGATGACCATGCTATAAAAGATGAAAAGGATCTCTATATGGAAATTATAAAGGATATATGGAAGAATGAGAGGTCCATATAATTTATATTTCATTCTTTTACCGTTTCAACCTCCTTGTGCCATGAACTCACAGAAACATAATCTTCTGCATGAGTTGAGGAAGTAAAATAATTATTTGGAGGACATTGGCTATATCGCACACTACCTACATCTAGAAAATGACTATATCACATATTGGGAAAATGAAATGGCATAGATAACATCTTATATGAGATACCTTGCAAAAATGGCTATGTGATCTCATGCATAAATGCCTACATGATCCTATGGGAGAAAACTACTACATCAGCCATGGTTACAAAATAGCTACAAGATCCCAAGGATATATAGTCAGCTACGTGATCCCGTGAGAGTAAATGACTATATAGAAGAAAAAATATGAATTCATTGGGATTTAAAAACATAAAATACATAGATATTTATTTTATTTTCAAAATATCGAAGGTAGTTCCACACAATATTGAACTGAGGTGAAGATACGGGAATCTAGGATAGATAATGCCTATTATTTCTCTCCAAAAATAATAAGAGATCTTTTCACAAAAAATGAATGGGAGTCTACACCAAATAAATATATAACCACAAATTAGTGCATCCATGCAACAAATTTGGAAAACATGGTTTATATGGACCACTTCGAGATAGACCCCAAAGTATTAGGAAACACTACTGGAAAATGTACCTATCCCCACGGTTTTCACCAAAACCGTGGGGATAGACCCCCCCTATACCCACGGTTTTGGAAAACCGTGGGTATAGGTGAATTTTCATGACCTATACCCACGGTTTTCAAAAACCGTGGGTATAGGGGGCTCTATCCCCACGGTTTTGGCAAACCGTGGGTATAGGGGGGGTCTATCCCTACGGTTTTGGGGAAAACCGTGGGGATAGGTCTGGGATAAAATACCTATACCCACGGTTTTGAAAAACCGTGGGTATAGGTCAATTTTGTGTGCACGGGAAATTTGTTTTTCTGCGAGAAGGAATTTTTTTGGCGGGAACCCTATACCCACGGTTCTTCCCTCTATACCCACGGTTTTTATAACTATATTTAACTAAATATATATATATATATACATATATGTGAAGTTAGGGTAGTGGTTAGACGTGGTTTTTGCAGCGAAGAGGTTTCGGGATCGAAACTCGGCGCCTGCATTATTTTAGGACCTATACCCACGGTTTTGAAACCGTGGGTAAAAGCCGTTGACACCGTGGAAATTCTCTATGTTTCGGTGACACGGTGGAAGGACACCTATACCCACGGTTTTCCAAAACCGTGGGTATAGGCTGGGGACCAATACCGACGGCGTTCCAGCCCACGGTTCCCAA
Source organism: Viscum album (assembly GCA_963277665.1). Taxonomy (NCBI): domain Eukaryota; kingdom Viridiplantae; phylum Streptophyta; class Magnoliopsida; order Santalales; family Viscaceae; genus Viscum; species Viscum album. Next base: position 239,209,904 of record OY728159.1, read on the forward strand.
AACCGTGGGTATAGGCTATACCCACGGTTTTGGGGGCTATACCCACGGTTTTGAACCGTGGGTATAGGCCGTTTTTCCAGTAGTGAAAAAATAAGGGAACAATTAAAGAGATAATTATTTTCATTTTAGGAGTTAAAATAACTCCAAAAAAATGAGATTAATCATTGACCAAGATATGAATGGAGGATAGAGAGATATATCTTTCATAGGGAATTAAATTTTGTAAAGGTGATACTGGATAAGCTGGAGGATTTTCTGTGCATATTAATTAATTGGGAAGGATGCTATGTGAGTGGGAGTCGACACTTGGAGATGAGGATAGACCATCAGTAACTTTGTAATTTTTTGATGCATTTTTATTTATCTATTTTTATACTAGAATTATTTATACCATTCATAATTCCATTATTTCATTAATGGAGGTGTATATGCCTCAAGTAATTAGGTGAAGGAAAGGTGACCCAATTGGACTACTTGAGTCCAGGAACTTTTATTAAATTTATAAAAGTATTTTATATAATAAATGGTTTTTGGTATTTAATTTCAAATTTTTTTTTGAATGTGATTGCTTTTATGATTAATTCTGAATTTTAATTATTTCCTTGTTTATAAAATCATTTCTCTATTTTTTTCATTTAAAATCATATCAATTGATTGGTTTTACATAAAGAAGGGAGTTTTTAGTGATTACAAAAGAGGTGAGGAATAAACACTAATCTAATTTGTATTCTTGGGAATTTCAATACCTAATTAGGTATTTTTGAGTTAATTCAAAGATAGATCATTTTGTATTTCACATATTAGAATAAGGATTATCCAAAACAACTAAATTATGAGGATAACACTAATTATCATCAATATTCAACTTGGGTGAAACCAAGGAAGCGATTATGGAACCATTCATTTAATCAATTAACAAATATTAGAGATTTATTTTTAAAAGAACATGATAGCATTAAAAAAGTTAATCTGTACCTAAACCATGAAAAATGATCTCATATATTTATTTTCTTCAAATTTATTATTCTTCATTTGATAATCTAAGAAATCTTGTTTAAATTTTTAATTTATTCACTCATGAAAACTAGATTTAAAAATTGTTCCTTGGAGATGAATTTTTTTACTACTATTACACATATAGGGGAAATCAAATAGTTTTTTACACCCTATGATAAGTGTGTGTCAAGACTTGGTAGTGTTTCCATGAATTAATAACTTATCTTAACCAAAATTACATGACTAGGACCTCCAATTAATAACTATTTAACTCTGATCATAATATAGAGTGGACTTTCCTAACTTGGAATAGGAATATTAATATAGAGAATAAATTTGAAAAAATAAATTTTGAGGGCTTTAGTTAACATTAAAGTGATCACTCCAAGACTAAATAATGAAAATAAATCTATAAAAAACATTAAGGGAACATTACACCCTACAATTTTCAAATAAAAAAACAGTTATCCATGCCTGCTCAAAAAAATTATTTTGAATTACATTTCAATATGATTATAGTGCTACCTAAATTCCATATCCTTGTAGGTGAATATCATAACTGAAGCAATCAAGGACTTGGATTTGTTTGTTAAATCTTTAACATGAGAGGAGAAGCTGAGGACAATTTCAAGTGGAGGAAATTATCATTTTTACTTAAGTGATCTAACAAGGAGTAGTTGTATAGTCTATACCCCATATAGATCCATGGATGGGATGATCGCCAAGGAAGTTTCATGAAAATATTCATCCCAACCTATTAGAGAATAAAAATAATGAATGAAATTTATACCATTTGATAATATACTGGTGAGACCCCCTATGAGTACTGAGGATGATTCAAGAATATTTATGTAAGATCCCCTCATCAAGTGTTTGAAGGGAACCAATACCTAGTATTATTGTACTAAGGATTACATGAAATGAGTGGAACCACTTTCATACATCCTTCAGATATTATTTGATTGAAAATCACCAATGGAAGCCATGATCTTGATTTAGAAAATAAAATAGAATTCTCAACTATTCAAAATAAGAGGTATGCCCACAAGAGGACTTCATGAGGTAAGAAATTCGGAATCATCACCTATAATTGAAACCAAGATTGAATAATTAACAAGTCTAGTGAGATAGATGGATGTGAAAAAAGTTATTGAACAACCTATAACACATCAAGTATATAGTTTTTTTATCAACCCATCATTTTATTGATCAATGTGATGAGATACAGGGTATAGGGAGCTATAGAGCCACATTCTAGCAAAAAAAATTCAACAAAATTAACCATGAAGAGAAGGGAAATCCAAAAAAGGATTTGGAGGTCAAAAAAACTAGGATAGACCTACCTTTTTCAACCAATTCTAAAATCAACCTATTTTCCCACAACAATTTTAAAACCCACATCCTTTTCCAAAAACCATAAAAGTAACCATACCAAAAAAATCTTATAAACCACCTCATTTTCAACAAAATTTCTACATAAATCCCTTCAATAGTGCAAGAACTGCTGAACAAAGAAAATGAATAGAGATTGATGAGCTAAAAAATACAATAAATTATGTTTTAAATAAATTTGAGAGACTCATAGGAATGTTTCCCACAAACCATGGAAAGATACTAGATTAGAAAATATCAAGCTCGAAGGTTAGTATAAGTATGATCATCATAAGGAGTAGCAAGGAGATTCATACAACTATGTCCAAGGAATTTTAGGATAAACATGAAGAAGGTTGGTCTAAAAATTTTGGAAATACTCTCGTTGAACAACCTACTCATCCAAAATAAAAATACAAAAAAGGGAATAATTTTTTATGAAAAGATTTAGAAAGGAAATAATTTAAAATCCATTATAAAGGAAAAAAGGAAGAAAAGGATATTCCCCTTCCATCCCATTACAGGTTTTCCAAATCATATAATATAGAGGAGGATAAAGTTTAAAAAGAGATTCAAGAGATATTTCAAAATGTTGAAATTAATATAACTCTCTTGTAATCGATCTGAAAAATTTCTAAATACACCAAATTTCTCAAGGATATTTACACAAAAAAGTGGCTTGATGGGAATGATATAATCAACCTAGGGAGGAGTGTATTATCCATGATCACACCACTATTTCCTAAAAAAATGTTAAGATCTAGGAAAATTTCTTCTTCCCTACACTATTAGTTATTTAAAATTTTATAATGAATTGTGTGATATTTGAGACTCTATAAATTTCATGTCTCATTATATTTTTTATTCTTTGAAAATATATTAATTAAATCCCATAAGATTTATTTTAAAATTGGTGAATAAGTCTGTTATTTTTTCAAAAATAGAGTTAGAAGCTGTTCTTATAAAAGTTGAAGGGTTTATTTTTCCAGAAAACTTTTATGTTCTCACCATGGAGGAAGATAAATCACGAATTAATTCACCCATTATATTGGTAAGGTCGTTCCTAAAAATTTATAATATAATTATCAATGTTAATGAAGGGAAACTTACCTTGGAACTTAGGGACAACAAGGTACACTTCAATATTTTTAAATCCAATAAGAATCCTTCGATCAACCACTCACTCTTTACAATCACTCATGAAGAAGGTATTGATCCCATTAGAGTCTCAGGTATTCTCCATGATTTCTTTGCCTTAGAATATTACTTTTTATTGAAAACACTAAGTAAAAATTGAATACTTATTAATTTATAAATTTTATTGGAAAATTTCAAGAATAAATCACCTATGATTTCTTTGATAATTTATTAGAAGAGGTTAACATGAATCCCTTTACACAGAAAAATTCATAATTTGGAAGTGGGTAATTTGAATTCAATCTTATTTCTAGGCCAACCCCCAAATTTGGAATTAAAACCTCTCACATGTGATTTAAAATATGTGTATCTTATTGAGGGAGAAAAATTGACAGTAATCCTGGATGAAAAGTTGTCCTAGGACAAAGAGAAGACATTATTTATCCATTTTAAAGGAAACATCTAAGACAAAGGGTGGAGATTTGGGGACATCCTTGTAATTAACCCAAAAATATTATCAAAAAATTATATTTTTTGTAGGGGATTATAGACCTATTAGGTATCCCCAAAAGAGGCCAAATCCCACCATCATGAAGGTAGTAAAAGAGAAGATAGAGAATTTGATTGCAACTGAAATCATTTACCTGATATTTTATTCACAGTGGTTCATCCTAATCCATGTTATACCAAATAAATATGGTCTAACCATTGTAAAAAATGAACATAATAAAATGATTCACATGAGAGTGAAAAACTGTTGGAGAGTGTCTATACATTTAAAAAATATAGACCAAGTTACCTTAAAATTCCAACTTCCCATACCATTACTCAATCAGATGCTAGAGATGTTAGTAAGGAAATCACACTACTATTTCTTTAATGGTTTTTAGGATACTTCAAGGTACCAGTTTCACTAGAAGACAAAGAGAAGAGGACCTTCACTTATCCTTTTATGAACTTTTCCAACAAAAAAATCTGTTTGGTCAATTAAATTCCCTTAGTATATTTCCTATATTCATGGTACAGATATTATCAAATCATATTGAAGACTACTTGGAGGTATTTATGGATTTTTAATTTTTTCAGAAATTATTTTGTTCACTTCTTAAGAAATCTATAAAAATTCTTAAAATCATGCATTGAAAAAAATATTGTTTTTAATTTTAAAAATATCATTTCATGGTAGAGAAAGAAGTATTGTTGGGGTACATAATTTTTGAGAAATTCATTGATGTGGGTAAATTAGTGGTTAAATAAAAAATTCTTTTATATATCCCACTTGTGTAAAAAATATTATATCATTCTTGGTCCATGCAGGAATCTATAGAAGATTCATCAAGGATTCAAGTAATATCTCCCTTCCTCTGTCTATATTGCTTTTAAATGATGATAAATTTAATTTTATAAATGACTACAAGAAGGCATTTGATGATCTGAAGAAAAAACATATCACCCCACTGATAATGTAACCCCCAAATTGGGAGCATCCATTTGAGATTCTTTGTGATGAAATGAACCAATATGTGAGAGTTTACCTTTATAAAAGGATTAATGTAAGACCAAAATTGATAACTTACACCTCAATAACATTAGATTCCACTCAGATCAATTACACAACTACTAAAAATGTGTTCCTTGATATTTTATTTTTATTGAATAAATTCAGATCTTATTAACTTGGAGAAAAAGTGGTTGTATTTTCCAATCATGAAACTCTTAGGTACATAATGAAGAAGGATAATTCCAATAAAATGTTGGTAATATGGATAATACTCTTAAAACCTAGAGATAAAGGGTAAGAAGGGAGCTGAAAATAAGGTGGTAGATCACCTTAATAGACTTCCAAACTATGTATAAATAAAAATTAAGGAATTGAACCCACATAATGATCACATACAAAGAGAACAAATATACATCATGGATAGTGAATTACCATGGTATGATGACATAGTAATATATTTTTCCACATATCAGATAGGATATCACCTTAACTCTCATTAAAATAACAAACTCAAGGTTAAATCTCAATTTTGTATTTGGGAGGATCCTTTCTTTGGAAGATTTTTATTGACAAATTCAAAATGATGTGCTTATCGCAAAGTGAAATAAAATTTGAATTTGAATTTTTTATACACTTTATTTTTTATTACACTTTTAACCTCAAATAATGATAAAAAATTCATTTAATCTAGAATATATTTCCTGCCCTTATTTAAAGATTCTAATGAATACTGTAAGAAGTGTTAAAAGTGTCAATTTTCTAGAAATATTTCAAAAAGGAAACAAATTCCTAAAAACCCATCATTTTTTGTGAAATATTTTAAGTGTGTGTAATTTATTTTATATAACCCTTTCACATTTATTTTGCGAATTATTATTCTCTATTTATTATTGATTATGTCTTTAAATGGGTGCAACCTAAGGCCACCAACACTGATGATGCCCGAGTTTTTTGTTATTTTGACAATTCAAACATATTTTGTTGGTTAAGAGTACCAAGAGATATCATAAGTGACCTAGGGACTCCTTTATGTAATATAATGATGAATTATATGAATAAGAAATAATAGGTGCATCACAAGACATCTACACCCTACCATCTTGAAAAAAATAGCCATGATGAAGTGTCTAACCGAGAGAATGAAGGTATTTTTGAAAAAAAAAGTTAAATAAAAACACAAGGATTAGAGAAAAATTATTTAAGTCATATTATAGGAATATAATACATCCTAAAATACACCAATATATATGATCCCCTACTTATTGATTTATGGGGAAATTTTTCATCTACTAGTGGAGCTGGAAAACCATGCCTATTGGGTAGTAAAAAAAAGGTTAAATTTGGATTTGGTGAGTGCTATAAAAGAGAGATAATTTCAGTTATAAGAGATAGAATAAATTACTAGAGATGATTTTGAAAATTAGAGAATTTAAAAATAGAGAGCTCGAGTGGCCCACAACAAACTAATTTTGCAAAAGACCATTCAACCAGGAGATCAAGTTACAATCTACAATTCAATAATACTGGGTGATATTCATTCGAAGTGGGAAGAAAATTTTATGGTTACTCATTTTTATCTCTTTAGTTCCATTAAGATCCAAAAATAATAAGTAAACCCACTCACTATTAATGGTAAAAGTCTTAAAAATTTTCTAGGAAGTCTACCTCAAGAACCAGTGGAAGAGTTCAAGCTTATCCAAATCATCTACTGATTAATTATAGTGAGGTTAGGTTGAGAAAATGATGTTAAAAAATGATATTCTAGGATTCAACCTTAGTTTTAATTATTTCTTATGATTTTAGAGTTTAGTATATAGTTTCATCCCTCTTTTCCCCTTTGAGAGTTAATTAAATGGTTCTTACACTTGTATGAGTTTTTTTTATAGGTCCATCATTGAAGGAAGTTATATGACATCCCAAATATGGAAACTAAGTGGAAAATAAATTCATGTTGAAAGTTTAGGTCATTATTACATTCTTTACTATTTAACTCCCTGTATTTTTTTATAATAATATGTTTTAAAATGGAAATTCTAGCAGCTGTGTCAAACTTGAAATTGTATGGCCATGGTTCGAATTATTTATTTACTTAACCAAATAATGATTCGGGATTTTATTAGTAACCCTATGAGTCCATGTTTTATATTTCAATGATAATAATATTTAACGAGTAAGATGGAGAAATTAATGATTATAGAGAATCATTGATGTCAATTTGATGAATCACGACTTGAAGGAATTAGTTTACTCATATATATAAAAAACTTACATTTTTAAATTTTTCTAAATTTGTATAAGTTTATTTGTTATTATTAGTCATATAATGAGTGATTATATAATATTTTATGTCCAATAACTGAGAGTATTTCTAGAGAAAATACTTTCTATTCTATATTGGGAATATTTCTTGAGTGATCTTAGGGTATACCACAATCTAGAACTTGTATTAGAACTTTTCAATGTAATAATTGTGAGAAAACAAATTTAATATGAATGAGGCATTTTTATTTATAAGACCTTGTGATTGAGACAAGCTTTTACATTAATCCTTGATTGGCCTATAGAGACCATGAATAAATTTGTTAGGAATGAGCAACATTTCATGCCATTTATATCCATTCTTACCCACCTCTTGGAATTTTTGTGATATTTTAAAGTTTAAGTGTGGGGGTAATAAGAATCATGGTGAAAGGGATTCAATAATTTGTAATAAAAATGTGTGTGGGTGTTATTTTGGGTATTGAATTTTTTTTATTCATACATTTTACTTTATGGTTTTCCCTTATTGAGAGAAAAAATTAGAGAAGGAATGAGTTCTCACTTGGGAAAATATAAAATCACCATTACTATATGTATAATTTTTATCATATGTGTTTATATGGTGGAAGTGAGGTTTTTCCTAGCATAAATTTTAAAAAAGTAAAAAAAAATATGAAAAATTAGTCTGAAAAAAACATTAAAAAATTAGATAAAATTCAAGAAGTTTCAATTCACTCATTATGCTTTCACTGAATATAACTTGGCTTTGAGTATTTATAAGTGGGTGCTTTCATTTTTAAATGGATAATTCCATTGAGATTTTATTTTTTTATATCATTATTTATACTTTAGATATAAACCTTCTCATCGATCCTTAAAAATTTTAACATAAAAACCTGCCAACCTTAAGCCTTAGATTCATTCGAGCCTTAATTGAAATGTCGTCATGATTTTAAGTGATTTTTTATTTTAAGAATTTGAGAAAGTAGTTCCTTTTCAAGCCTATGTAAAAGGATCATGTACTCATGATATGATCATAAATATTCTTGAATTTTATCATGAGTGTACAGAGATAAAATGATTCAAATTGAGGTGGATCATGACTTGGAATGTCTAATAATAATTAATTGAGAATCCTGAATGAATGAAAGGAGAAGATCCACCATTTTCAAGAGGGAAAATTTAAAATACTTGGATTGATTGTTTCTTTGGAAAATGATAAGTTGAATTTCTATTTATTATTGAACTTGAATTTTTAATTTAACATTAATTGTCATTGTATTTAATTTATATGAGATTTTAATATTAAAAACATGATGTTTCTATTTTATTCGACGATGATAATCAATTCTTAAGGATTAGCATATTTCAATCATAGGGGTATTTGATGCAATAATTTTATCATGAAAAATTTAAACATTTATTAAAAATTTTGAATGGATATTAATGAATATTCCGATGTGATTCAATGTCTAATGAAAATATTAGAAATTAAGATTTAAGTGATAATATAGATGAAAATGTATAAAATCACTAAATTCTAGAAGTTTGAGTTTAATTGGGACTTTTAGTAATGTTCTTAAGTGTTTTGAATTATTTTAGGTAAGGAATTTTCCTATTAGGATAGCCCTCATCTATTTGGATATGAAATCCACTTAGCCAACACGTGAATGGATGATCGACTATATGATCTAAGAGGAAGTACCGCCAGTGGTGGGAGAGTTTTGGATGCACATTGGTAAACATGATCATAGGTTGTTCCAAGGCCCATGGGGGTCCTTGCATGTCGACATAAGGCCATGTGTGTGTGCATAGTGTTTTTGGGTGTTGGTCCCCCACTACCATAGTGGAACCTCCAAGAGGAGTGGCTTGTAATATATGGGATTTGCCAACCATGTTTATTTTATATATGGGAAAACCTATTATTAATGTACAATTCCTACTAACCGAAACAATGTCGTCCCTCCTTAGAAATTTTTCCATGCACTATGACATTTCATTGACACTACCTCCACTCCTATTATACCCTAGACACCAACCACCACCATATTTAACTTACCAAAGACCTCCATGTCAACCAATATGAAACTCTATATTGAGTGAAACATAATTGATAAGGCTTGGGTTCACCACAGATCACATTGGTAACCTCAGGTGAAAACATTGAATATAATCTAGAATAGGACCATGCCATGCATGATGAAGAGGAGGTTCATCCAAATACTATGTAGGCTAGATGGAAGAAGGAGAAGGTTAGAATGTTTTTACAATATCCCTACACTGTTGAACCCAAATCATACAAAAAAATAGACTACATGAACTAAGGATGTGAAATGGGTACCTAGAGAACATCACCTCGATCCCACACAACCTACATCAAGAAAATGGAAATATCATATATTAGGTATGTGAAATAGAATTAATAACATTATATTCATCAGCCTGTGTAGTTATTGTTATGTGATCCCATGTAGAAATGAATATATGACACTCTGAGAGAAAAATGATACTTGAACTGTGGTTAAAAAAATGGCTATGATCCCGAGGATAGATAATCGGCTATGTGAACTCATGAGATGAAATTTAGATATGGAGAAAAAATATTAATTCACTAGATTGAAAATATGGAAAATATGTGGATTTTTATTTTATTTTGAAAAGATCAAAGGAATTTTTACACAAGATTAAACTAAGGTGAAGATACAAGAATGTGGGGGAGAGAACGTTTATTATTTATATATTCAAATAATATGATATCTTTGTGCCAATAATACTGAATAGGAGTCTACAAAAAAAGAAGGAGATAACCATTTTGTATCACATTTATGTAGAAAATTTGGAGAACCTGATTTCTATAGACCACTTCAAGATACATCCCAATGTCTTAAGAAAAAATAGAGGAACAATTAAAGAGGGACCCATTCAAATTTTAAGAGTTGAAATCACTCCTAAAAAAGGGGATCAATCGCTGAAAAAAATATGAATGGAAGATATATATTTATATATATTATGGGGAATCGAATTTTCAAAACGAGATATTAGAGAAGTCAGAGTATTTTCATTTCCTATTAATTAAAGTGGTCGGATGTTGTGTAATGGGGGTTTGACACTTGGATATTAGGACCAAACTATTGTAACTCTAGAGTTTTTCTATTACATTTTTCTTGCCTAGTTTTTATTCTGGAATTATTTCAACCTCTCATACTTTTATTATATCTTTAATGGAGTGGTAGAATCCTTGAGTGATTCGGTGAAGGGGAGGTGACCCAATTTTAATGATTAAGTCCATGAATATTATTGAATTTATGGAATTATTATTTTTTTGATAAATTATTTTTAAGTATTTAATTTAAGAAACAAATTTTAATTCGTCAGTGTTTATGATTAATTCTTAATTTTAATTATTTTATTTGTTAATATATCTTTTCTCCCTCTTATTTATTTTAAGTCACATCGATTCATTGGTATAGCCTCAAGCAAAAAAAATTTAGTGATAACTGAAAACATGAGAAAGAAACTTTTATCTAATTTTCACACTTGGTAATTTCAATACCCGATTAGGTATTTCCTTGATAATTCAAAGAAGTATCATTGTGTCTTCCACACATTGTAAGGAGGATTATCTAGAATATGGAAATTGTGAAGATAACTATCATCACCATTAAAAGTGAACAAGGGTAAAATCATGTAAGTGATTGTGGATCCATTCATTTAATCAAATGAAAAATATTAGAGATTTATTTATAGCAAAACATGACACAATTATAAAAGGGTAGCTTGTCCCAAACCCCAATCACTTATCTCTATTATTTATTTTATTCAAATTTATTGTTTCTTGTTTGATAATCCCAAAAATCTTGTTCAAATTAATAATTTTTATACTTTTGACAACAATATTTAAGCACTAATCCTTGTATATGACTTTTGTAACTAATAATACACCCTTAGGGGAAATTAAATAGTTTTTTCCATACCACACAATAGGTGAATGTAAAAGAGAATCTGCATGAACTCTTCATGTGAAGTCAGTGTGCATATGCATGATCTATTAATGTGAAGTAAGAGATGCTCATATGATTTATTCATGTGAAGGAATCATGTTTGTGTGAAATTCCTCACACAAACGACAACTTTCAAGCCTCCTAAGTCATGTGAGGAGAGGATGTGACTCCCATTGAAAACCCTTGTCCTTAAAATGGAGACTAAGAAGGTTCATGTGATCATTTGCATGAATTCCTTAAGTAAAGGAAATCAAAAGAAGAAAAATGCATCCATGCATATGTTAATTCATGCATATATGAGTATACATTCACTTAGGAAAATCACGAAAATAGAATAAATAGAAGTATTGAACAGTATCACAAGAGTTTATATCCGAGTTAAAAGTGTATTGAGATCATGAAAGGATTATTAATTCATAAAATATTGAATAAGTTATGTGCACTACTTACACATATTAAGTGTGGTCGGGACTTCATCAGATGAAGGAATAATTGCATGAGCATTGTTGCAATGAGGCAAATAATCTTACAAAGGTAATCAGATAAATTTGAGTAATACCAACAAGATGAAATGTTTTTTGAAGTGTACATAGGATAGTGTGATCTAAAATGATCATGGAGGAATACTAATAAATCATTCAATAGTGGATCATACCATTTGAAGAATAAGGTTTCCATTAGGTGGTCTTACCAGTTTTTGGAAGACTGTGATTGGGGGGTCTAACCTATCATTGGAGAAGAAGGTACAGTTGGGGTGTATAACCAATTGCTAAAGGATTATTAAAATGGATGGTATAATCAGTTTTTAATTTTGAGGCATTACCAATTACTATCTATAATCACCTTATAATATATCGGAGAACCCATGTTAGGGGACTAACCAATATGGTAAGGAGTGCGTCTTTGTACCAAACCTTATAAATCCATGTGTTCTATAACATTGAATTTATTTTATTATTCAAGGTGAGGTTAAGAGTCATAATAAGAGTGGATTGAGGCTTTATCTGGCCACAAAGGTTAAATTGAAAATAAATAGTTTATTTTAAGAAAAAGGATTAGTGATTCACTCCCACCCCTCTTAGTGATCTCACAATGATCTGGACTTTATTAGGGTTGGATCAACTTCATGAAGATATGATCAATTTCAATATCATTTCCAAGTTATTGTAAAAGTCAAAGAGATGAAAACTATAGATCTGATCGAACATTCCAATCAACCAACCATGCATGTCAAGTGCCTGTATGACTAATCATTACCCTAGATCGACCATATATTCAAATTTACCAATAATGAATCGACATTATATGGTCAATTTAAGACTTAGAAAAATTTATGGACATTGGGATCAAAATCCAAAATTTCCTAAAATCAGTAGACTCGATGACATGGGGATCAAAATCCAAAAAATCATAAAATGAATAGACTCAAACTAAAATCCAATGATACCCATTTACACTGGTTCAGTCAATTTATAATGAGCTCCAAAAGATGATCCATGTGGAGATCATATAAATAAATAAGAGGATGGAGATCTTGGAATAATATTGAGAAATTTTGGATGATTTAAGATGCCTTGCTCCATCAATGTGACCCCTGGTGTTGGAGATGAGTGGATCATCCAAAAAGAAGGATAATGAGAGCTTAAAAAATGAATATAAGGAGGATGAGGAGGAATAATAACATTGATTCTTATAAATATGATTACCCTTCCCAATATAGAAGGATTTGATTCTTGTTCCTTGGCCTGGCCTTGATTAGATTAGGGTATACTATATTTTTTTTAAATTTTAATTCATTTTGTTTGTTTCATTGTTCGTGTTTTTTCTTATCTTCCCCTTTATTCATGATTCTTTATCTGTGAAGAAATTTTGATTCTCAGGTTTTCAACCATGATATAAGGTTAAATCAAAAATCACCCATTGGATAAAAACTAGTGAACCAAAGTTCACACACTAGGATGGATTTTTGCTATTTTGTATTTAGGATCTCATGAGAGTGAGAGGATGAGGAGACGCTTTTACCTTATATCTCTTACCTTTTAATTTCCTTTCACACATCTAAACACCATTTAATCTCCCAATATTTGGAATTTTTTTATGATGGGAGTAGTGGTTTAGGGAGTGGATGGACTCATGATGTTGACCTATTAGAGAGAGACATGACTTGATCACATGGGGATTATTTCTGACTATGATATTAAACACACATTTTATGTTTTGAGTTTTATATGACCAATTTATATATAAATAGTGTGAGATAGAGGATTAAAGTAGTGGTACAATGAAATATCATAATGGTTGAATCTGGGGGTGTCTTATTTTCTCAAATTCGATTTTATTTGGATTGTTATTTTATTCCCTCTTCTCATTCATTAAACTACACCCGTGTTTCTTGATTTAAAAACCGTATATAAACAAACAAATATTAATAAAGTGAGAGGATAGTGAATTATTCTAGGCTTAGTTCCTTGATAGATGTCCTTGGTCATCCACCACACTTTATTCCAAGTTTCATAAATTCGTTTAAATGAGTCCCTACGATAGGACTTACATCACTTGCTCCATTGTTAGCTAGGAATTTGAGCCAAGGTATTGACTATTTGAACATAACTATAATTAGTGTTTATAGTTAACACATTAAAATTTAAAATAAAAATATTAATTATGTTTTGGACTCAACCCAAACAAATTTCACGTTTGTTACTACAATTTATAGATAGGTGAAGATATTCATTGATGAAATAAATATAGAGGCATTTAGGGTGATCTTCTTGGATCTCAAATAGGACCTTAAAACATCAATGATAGAATCCTTAGTAAAGCTGTTGATCAAGATAATAGAATATTTTCCAAAACTCTGTCAACATTCAATCGAGGAACACAATGGATATGCCCTTCCAAAATATGAAGAATACCATAAGGAAGAGGAAGGAAGCGAGATGAATTTAAAACTAGGAGAAGAAATGTCCATGGTAACTATTATACAAATACTTTGGATAGAGTTTGATCCAGTAAGAAGAATTCACTGAGAGTGAAATACAATATATGATAAATTAAATGGATTAGATCAATAAATAACCCCCCATGAAGGAATTAAATGATGTAAAATTAATCATAATAGATTAAATAAAGAACTTTTTTGACAAAGTAACATCAATTTTTCAATAGAAAAGAAGTAAATGGGAAAAATATGAATGTGTACCTATGGTATTTTATCAAGAAGGAATCCAAGAGGTGGAAGATATATAAAAGACCCCTCTATCCCTCATATTAATGAGATGATACCTAGGGCACTCAAGGAGAAACATGAGAAACTAGTTGAAGTCCTAAATGGGGATGATAAAACTATATACTCAATATTATTTACATTTTATCAAATTCAATTGAAATTAGAACTCTTTTTATTTAAAGATACAGAATCGCCACCCATGGAATATTCCTTTGATGAAGAAAAAAACATTCTAGGCTTAAAATAACACTGAGTGGATCTCCAACCCGCTCCAAAAGGAACTAGTTCAGAGGCCATCATTAAATATCAAGAACTCAAGGATGAGCCACTCAAGGGAGAAGAACTATCCATTGAATCTAATTTCATTGATTTTTCAAAATATTAAGAAAAATATAACACCCTTTATACTAAATTTATAGGTCTATATGAGTATCATTTTTCTTGGGATAGTGATGATGAATTTGCAGAAACCACCTTAGAGGAGAGAATGATGTCGGAAATAAAAAAGGGGAAACCCAAAATATTGAATATGATCTACCAATGGATGGAAAATCTAGAACAAAACTTGATGCTGATCATTTAAAAGAAGAATCCATACACCCACCCTTTAATTCCATTTTAAAAAATGAATAGATATTTATTTTCTATCATTTTGTGTGTGTTTATTTAAATATTTGTTGCAAAAAAAATTTGGGATACCTTTTTGAATATATTAATTCTTTTTATTTTCTAGGATTTAAATAGTGTAAGTGTGAGGGTGTGAAGAGAGAAAAAAATTACTAAATTCATAAGTAATTTTTATAGATAATTAACACCCTAATGTAGATAAAACTCTATTGAATCATTCAATTTGTTTTACTTTTGAAAATCTATACTTTATTTTAAAAATGTCTTAAAACATTATTTTAGTGGTTTTATATATTTTAGATTTATTCAATAATTCATACATGAATTTGATTTTAAAATTTCATTGTTTAATTTCTTTAAAATTGGTTTTTTAATTTTTTGAATCAATTTTGAATTTCTGGAATAAATCCTATAAAAAAAATTTCTCTCACTATATTTTGTTCAAATATAAAAAAATGGAAAAGTACTCAAGAAAACACATGGGGATATCAACTAACCATAATAAAAATTTGGAAAATGTATGATGCAACCAAAAAACGAAATCTAATTAATCTTTTGAATCCCAATTTATCATAAGAAGATATATTTATAGACTATTTTAGGAACAATGATAAGGGTATGATCAATTAAACAATGATCTGATTGACTACCTAATCATTTAAAAGTTTTCATAAGACTAGAATTGATTGCAAGTGAAGATATAATTGACCATACCACTAAACCAATCATTCCTATCTAGAAATCACATGATTTATTATTCACTTTAATCAACCACACATTTATACTGATATAATTTTACTTTCCTTCATGTGATTGATCCGATAATTGAGTAATTTTTGGGCCATGGGATTCAAAATCTAAAAATTCAAAAATTATTAGATTTGACCTAAGATCCAAAGAGACCACATTTACTCTAGTTTAAAAAATATAGATGATATCTAATTGGAGATTTACATAGATATCATTCAAATGAATAAAAGGATAAAGATCATTGGATAATTTTGATCAAGGCTAGAAAATTCGGGTTACCCTGCTCCATCAATGTGGCCCTTGAATCTATAGACATGATGGTCATCAAAATAAGAAGAGTATTGTGAGATCATGACACTGAATATAAGTATAAAGAGGGTGATGAACCCTGATGCTTATAAATATTATTACCCTCCTCACTATAGAAGGATTATATTCTCATATCTTATCCTACTATCGATTAAAATATGGTTTATTGTATTTTTTATGAAATTTTAGTTCATTATATTTTTTACTATTCATGTTATTATTCATTTACCTATTTTTTCAAGATTATTTCTCTATTTAGTATTGGTGATTGTAAAGATTCCATCCATGATAGAAGGCTATCCCAAGGATAACCAAATAAATAAAAACCTATGAACCGGGGTCCATATGTCTGGCTTGATTTTTTCTATTTTGTTTTGAGGATCTTGGGAGAGTGATAGCCTGATGAGGTGATCATATGTCATATATATTTCCTTCCTATTTCCTTTCAAACTTCTTAATATCCTTCACTATCCCACTATTTATATTATTGTTGTACAATGGTATTAGTGGTTTGGGGAGTGAATGGACTCACGATTTTGACCCATTAGAGAGAATGATGACCTAATCACTTGGGGATTTTCCCTTAGTGTGATGTTCAATAACACATTTTAGGTAGTGAGGTTTGTTCTAGAAAATTGTAATACATAGAGAGTGGGATAGATAATCAAAGTAGAGAGATAATGAAGGATGAAAATGGTTAAATCTAGGGTGTCTCACTTTCATGTATTATTTTTTCATATGAACTTTCATTTTGTTACCTGTTTGGATCAATCAAAATTCCTTAATGTTTCATTATTTCAAAATCATACAAAACATTAATAGAGTTCTTGGATAGTGAATTTTTCAAGGTCCAACTCCTTTATATATAACCCCATCTAGATATTTTACTACTTTTCATGGTTTATAAATTCTATTTGATGAGGCCCTATAATAGTCCTATCATCATGACTCTTTCTTAAAAATTCCTCATGATTTTATGTGATTTTTTGTTTTAAAAAATTGGAGAAATTAATTCCTTTTAAAGCCTATGGAAATGGATCATGTACTCATGATATAATCATAAATATTCTTGAATTTTTATCATGAGTGTAGAGAGATAAAATTATTCAAATCGAGGTGTATCATGACTTGGAATGTCTACTAATAATGAATTTAGAATCCTGAATAAATGAAAGGAGAAGATCCACCATTTTTAAAAGGGAAAAATTAAAATACTTGGATTGATTGTTTCTTTGGAAAATGATATGTTGAATTTCTAATTATTATTGAACTTGAAATTTTAATTTAACATTAATTATAATTTTATTTAATTTATATGATATTTTAATATTGGAAATATGGTGTATTTATTTTATTTGACGATGAGAATCAATTATTGAGGATAAGCATATTTCAAGCATGGGGGCATTTGATGCAATCATTTTATAATGAAGAAATTTAAACATTTATTAAAAAAAATTAATAGATATTAATGAATATTCCCATGTGATTCAATGTTTGATGAAAAGATTAGAAATTAAAATTTAAGTGCTAATATAGATGAAAATGGATAAAAGCAATAAATTCTAGAAATTTGAGTTTAATTGGGACTTTTAGTAATGTTCTTAAGTGTTTTGAATTATTTTAGGTAAGGAATTTTCCAATTATGATAGCCCTCATCTCTTGGGATATGAAATCCACTTATCCAACACATGAAGGGATGATCGACTATATGAGCCAATAAGAAGTACCGCCAGGGGTGGGAGAGTTTTGGATGTACACAGGTAAACATGATCATAGGTTGTTCCAAGGCCCATGTGGGTCCTTTAATGTCGACATAAGGCCATGTGTGTGTATATAGTGTTCTTGGGTGTTGATCCCCCACTTCCATAGTGGAACCTCCGAGAGGCATGGCTTGTAATATATGGGATTTTCCAACCATGTTTTTTTTCTATATGGGAAAACTTATTATGCATGTACAATTCCTACTAACTGAAACAATGTCGTCCCTCATTAGTAATGTTCCCCTCCACTATGACATTTCATTGACACTACCTCCACCGCTATGCTACCCTTAACACCAACCACCACCATCAATAACTTACCAAATACCTCCATGTCAGCCACTTTAGAACTCTAACTTGAGTGAAACATCATTGATAAGGCTTGGGTTCACCACAGATCACATCGGTAACCTCAGGTGACCACTTTTAATATCATTTAGAATAGGACCATGCCATTCATGATGAAGAGGGGGTCCATCCAAATACTGTGTTTGCCAGATGGAAGAAGGATAAGGTTAAAAAAATTTACTATATCGCTACACTATTGTAACCAATTCATAAAAAAATAGACTACATGAACTGAGGATGTGAAATGGGTACCTAGAGAACATCACCTCCATCCCACACAACCTATATCTAGAAAATGGAAATATCATATATTAGGTTTGTGAAACGGAATTTATAACACCAGATTCATCAGCCTGTGTAGTTATTGTTATGTGATCCCATGTAGAAATGGATATATGACCCTGTGAGAGAAAATGCTAATTGAATTGTGGTTAAAAAATGGATACATGATCCTAAGGATAGATAATCAGCTATGTGAACCCATGATATGAAATTTATATGTGGATAAAAAATAGTAATTCACTGGATTGAAAATATGGAAAATATGTGGATGCTGATTTTATTTTGAAAAGATCAAAGGATGTTTTACAGAAGATTAAACTAAGGTGAAGATACAAGAATATGGGGGAGAGAATGTTTATTATTTATATATTCAAATAATATGATATCTTTGTGCCAATAATATTGAATGAGAGTCTAAAAAAATAAGGATATAACCATGTTGTAGCATATCTATGTAGAAAATTTGGAGAACCTAATTTCTATAGACCACTTCAAGATACATACCAATGTCTTCGGAAAAAATAGAGGAAAAATTAAAGAGGGACCCATTCACATTTTAAGAGTTGAAATCACTCCTAAAAAAGGGGATCAATTGCTGAACAAAATAGGAATGGAAGATATATATATATATATATATATTGGGGAATTGAATTTTAAAAAGGAGATATTGGAGAAGTCAGAGGATTTTCTTTTCCTATTAATTATAGGGGAAGGATGTTATGTAATGGGGGTTTGACACTTAGAGATTAGGACCAACCTGTTGTAAATCTAGAGATTTTATATTACATTTTTCTTTCTCTATTTTTATTCTAGAATTATCTCTACCTCTAATACTTATATAATATCTTTAATGGAATGGTAAAATCCTTGAGTGATTCGGTGAAGGGGAGGTGACCCAATTGTAATGCTTGAGTCCCTAAATATTATTGAATTAATAGAATTATTATTTTTTTATAATTTTTTTTAAGTATTTAATTTTAGAAACTAATTTTAATTCGACCATGTTTATTATTAGCTCTGAATTTTAATTATTTTCTTTGTTGATAAATATTTTCTCCCTCTTATTGATTTTAAGTCACACAGATTCATTGGTATAGTCTCAAGTGGAAATTTTTTAGTGATAACTGAAAACATGATAAAGAAACTTTAATCTAATTTGGACACTTGGTAATTTCAATACCTGATTAGGTATTCCCTTAATAATACAAAGAAGGATCATTGTGTCTTACACACATTGGAAGGAGGATTATCTAGAATACATAAATTATGAAGATAACTATCGTCACTATTAAAAGTGAACAAGGGTAAAATCATGTAAGTGATTATGGATCCATACATTTAATCAAATAAAAAATATTAGAGATTTATTTTTAGAAGAACATTATACTATTATAAAAGGGAAGCTAGACCCAAAACCTGATCACTTAACTCTCATATTTATTTTCTTCAAATTTATTGTTTCTTGTTTGATAATCCCAAAAAACTTGTTCAAATTAATAATTTTTTCACTTGTGACAACTAGATTTAAAATATAATACTTGTATATGACTTTGGTTACTACTACTACACCCTTAGGGTAAATTAAATAGTTTTTTTCCAAACCCCCTAATAGGTGAATGTAAAATAGAATCTTCATGAACTCTTCATTTGAAGTCAATGTGCATATTCATGATCTATTCAAGTGAAGGAAGAGATGCTCATATGATTTATTCATGTGAAGGAATCAAGTTTGTATGAAATTCTTCACACAAAAGATAACTTGCAAGCCTCCTAGGTCATGTGATGAGAGGATGAGACTCCCATTGACAACCCTTGTCCTACGAAGGGAGACTAAGAAGGTTCATGTGATCATTCTCATGAATTCCTTAATCAAAGGAAAACACAAGAAGAAAAATGCATCCATTCATATGTGAATGCATGCATATATGAGTACACACTCACTTAGGAAAATCACCAAAATAGAATAAATACAATTATTTAATAATATCATAAGAGTTTATATCTACATTGAAAGTGTATTGAGATCATGAAATTATTATTATTTCATAAAATATTGAATAAGTTATGTGCACTAATTACACAAATTAAGTGAGGTTGGGACTTCATATGATGAAGGAATAATTTTATGAGCATTTTTTCACTGAGACAAATGATCTTACAAAGGTAATGAGATAAATTTGAGTAATACCAACAAGATGAAAAGTGTTTTGAAGTGTACATAGGATAGTGTGATCTAACGAGATCATGGAGGAATACCTAGAAATCATTCTATAGTGGATCATACCATTTGAATAATAAGGTTTCAATTAGGTTGTATTACCGGTTTCTGTAAGATTGTGACTGGGGGGTTTAATAGATCAATGGAGAATAAGGTACAGTTGGGGCGTATAACCAACTGTTAAAGGATGATTAGAATCAGTGGTATAATCAGTTTTTAATTTTGAGGCATTACTAATTACTATCTATAATCACCTTATGATATATTGGAAAACCCATGTTGGGGGACTAACCAACATGGTAAAAAGTGGGTCTTTGTACCAAACCTTATAAATCCTTGTGTTCTATGACATTGAATTTATATCATTATTCATGGTGAGGCTGAGAGACACAAGAAGAGTGGATTGAGGCTTTATCTGGACACAAAGGTTAAATTGAAAATAAATAATTTATTTAAAGAAAAGGGATTAGTGATTCACCCCTACCCCTCTCAGTGATCTCACAATGATCTGGACTCTATTAGGGTTGGATCAACTGCATGAATATTTGATCAATTTCATAATCATTTCCAAGTTATTGTAAAATTCCAAGAGATGAAAATTATAGATCTGATCAAACATTCCAATCAACCAACCATGCCTGTCAAGTGAACACATGACTAATCATTACCCTAGATCGACCACACATTCAAATTAACCAACCATGAATCGCCATTATATGTTCGATTTAATACATAGGAAAATTTATGGACATTGGGATCAAAATCCTAAAATTCTTAAAATGAGTCGAGTCGACAACATGGGGATCAAAATCCAAAAATTCATAAAATGAGTAGACTCGGCATAAAATCCAATGATAACCATTTATATTGGTTCACTAAAATCAATGAGCTCCAAATGATGATACATGAGGAGATCATATAAAGAATGAAGAGGATGGAGATCTTTGTAGAATATTGAGAATGTCTGGATGATTTAAGATGCCTAGCTCCATCAATGTGACCCTTGGTGTTGCAGATGAGATGATCATCTAAAAAGAAAGATAATGAGAGATTAAAAAATTGAATATAAGGAGGATGAGGAGGAATAATAACATTGATTATTATAAATATAATTACCCTTCCCAATGTAGAAGGATTCTATTCTTGGTCCTTGGCCCGACCTTGATTAGATTAGGGTTTACTGTATTTTTTTCCAATTTTAATTCATTTTTTTTTCATTTTACATGTTTTTTGTATCTTCCCCCTTTATTCATGATTCATTATCTGTGAATAAATATTGATTCTCAAGTTTTAAACCATGATAGAAGGCTAAATCAAGGATCACCCACTGGATGAAAACCAGTGAACCAAATTTCACACACTTGGATGGATTTTTTCTATTTTGTATTAAGGATCTTAAGAGATTGAGAGGATGAGGAGATTCTTTTACCTTGTATCCCTTACATTTTAATTTCCTTTTACACATCTAAACACCCTTTAAACTCCCACTATTTGGATTTTTCTTTTATGATGGGAGTAGTGTTTTCGGGGGTTGATGGACTCCTGATCTTGACCGATCAGAGAGAGTGTTGACTTGATCACATGGGGATTATTTATGACTATGATATTAAAAACAAATTTTATGTTTTGAGTTTTATGTGACTAGTTTATATATATATAGTGTGAGATAGAGGATCAAAGTAGTGGTACAATGAAAGATCATAATGGTTGAATCTGGGGGTGTCTTACTTTTTCAAATTCGTTTTTATTTTGATTGTTATTTTATTCCCTCTTATCATTCATTAAACTAAACCCATGTTTCTTGATTTAAAAACCATATAAAAACAAACAAATATTAATAAAGTGAGAGGGTAGTGAATTATTCTAGGCTCAGTTCCTTGATAGATGGCCTTGGTCATCCACCACACTTTATTCCAAGTTTCATAAATTCGTTTAGATGAGGCCCTACGATAGGACTTTCCTCACTTGCTCCATTGTTAGGAAGTTGAGCCAAGGTATTCTCTATTTGAACAGAACTATAATTAGTGTTTATAGTTAACACATTAAAATTTAAAATAAAAATATTGATTATGTTTTGGACTCACCCCAACCAAATTTCAAGATTGTTACTACAATTTATATATAGGTGAAGATATTCATCGATGAAATAAATATAGAGGCATTTAGGGTGATCTTCTTGGATCTCAAATAGGACCTTAAACCATCAATGATAGAATCCTTAGTGAAGGTGTTGATCAAGATAATATAATATTTTCTAAAACTCTATCAACATTCAATCGAGGAACACAATGGATCTGCCCTTCCAAAATATGAAGAATACCATCAGGAAGAGGAAGGAAGCGAGATGAATTTACAACTAGGAGAAGAAATGTCCATGCTAACTATTATACAAATACTTTGGATAGAGTTTAATCCAGTAAGAAGAATTCACTGAGAGTGAAATACAAGATATGAAAAATTAAATGTCTTAGATCAAAAATAACCCCCATGAAGGAATTAAATGATGTAAAATTACTCATAATAGATTAAATAAAGAAATTTTTTGACAAAGTAACATAAATTTTTCAATAGAAAAGGAGGAAATAGGAAAAATATGAATGTGTACCTATAGTATTTTATCAAGAAGGAATCCAAGAGGTGGAAGATATATAAAAGACCCCTCTATCCGTCATATTAATGAGATGATACCTAAGGCACTCAAGGAGAAACATGAGAAACTAGATGAAGCCTTAAATGGGGATGATAAAAGTATATACTCAATATTATTTACATTTTATCAAATACAATTGAAATTTGAACTCTTTTTCTTTAAAGATATAGAATCACCACTCATGGAATATTCCTTAGATGAAGAAAAAAACATTCTAGGATTAAAACAACACTGAGTAGATCTACAACCCACTCCAAAAGGAACTAGTTCATAGGCCTCCATTAAATATCAAGAACTCAAGGATGAGCCACTCAAGGGATTAGAACTATCCATTAAATCTTATTTCATTGATTTTTCAACATTTTAAGAAAAATATAACTCCCTTTCTATTAAATTTATAGGTCTATATAAGTATCGTTTTTCATGGGATAGTGATGATGAAGTTGTGGTAACCACCTTAGAAAAGAGAATGATTTCGGAAATAAAAAAAGGGTAACCCAAAATATTGAATATGATCTACCAATGGATGGAAAATCTAGAACAAAACTTGATGCTGATCATTTAAAAGAAGAATTCATACACCCACCCTTTTATATTGAGCACAAGTCCTCCCTAGAATAGGCTGATGATGAAGTAAAATCCTGACCTCAAAAATTTCTTAATAATAAACTGAAGGAGAAAATAATAAATTAGGATCCCCTCTACTCTATCTTACATCCCCCACTAAACTCTCACTTAATAAACTATTTTTCCATTATGGGGGTTGATAGTTTTCTTTTATTTTCTTATGGGTTTTTCCACGGTCGATGTGCATTCATGGATATTGGAAAAAATAAAATGTTTTAGTTTTTATTCAATAAAACATACCCACTATCATATTGGGGTTAATAATTAAAAAATCCCATTAGGGGATGTTAATACCTAGTACCCACTTGGGGGGTCATACCAAGTTGTCTTCGTTTTTCATTATTTTGTTATTTTAAATTAAATTTCTAATTTTATCTCTTCTATATAGGATTTCAAGTGGGAGACACCTAGTAGACTAGTTTAATGATATCCCCAAGCACCAAGATGAGAGGTAACTTGACATGTTGGATAAATAAAAACCAAATGGTTTCTATCCTACCATAACTATTTTTATCACTATAATTGTTTCTAATTTGATGGACATAAAGGGAAAGTGTTGAATAAGTGTGGGGGAGTCACAAATGTATTTAGGATTACTTTTAAATATCTTTATAATATGTCTCTGAGATTGTGTTATTATTTTTTTATGTTATTTTCCTTTCCTTTTTTCCTTTTAGTGTGTTTTTATGTTAGGAAAACATAACTTCAAATATATTATTACCTAGTGGTACAGGCTTCTGCTTGGCATCCAAAAGACCCAGTATCAAATCTGGGCAGGGGAGAATTTTTGGGCCACTGTAGTTGCACTGTAGTAGTGGCTTAGCTATAGCAGCAGCGACACTGTAGCGGCTGCTATACTGTAGCATGTTCTGTAGCTGTGCGGGTACTATAGCAGTACTGTTCACCAAGGGGTCCTTTGGGCCAAAAAATGTGCTTTCAAGCCTTGTATTCAGGAAACTTAGCCTTGGGTCTTCGAGCTATGTAATGGGTATCCCTCTACCCAATATAAATAAGTCTTTGATTTAATAATAATTGAGGCTTCGTCCCCAACCATTAAAAAAAATTCATACTAGTTTTGAAAGATTATCTAATTTAGAAATTAATGAATTTTCATTATTTTTGAGTGATTATTTCCTCTAATATCATGGGAATTCTGTTTTATATTTATGAAATGGTGTTTGAATTAAATTATTTTTTTTAGAATTTGAATTAGAACATGAGGAAACTATATTTTTGATGTCAAACCTTTGTTAGTTATCCTTTGTATAATAGAACACATCTCGAATTAAAATCAAATGATAGCCATATAAGTCCTTTGAAACTAGATGTAGGCAATTGGAAACCCATAATGAATCTTTGAGACATTAGACACCAGTTGTGTGAGTAAATAAAATCCCTATTTATATTACATAAGTTCTTTACACAAATATGGCTTAAAAAAATTCAATAAATTGCCTAATTTTAAAAAATGAATTTATTAAGTTGAGGGTGATATTGAACCCAAATGAAGAAGGGAACAGATAATGTAAAAGAATATTATTTGAGTTTTATCAATGAAGTTTGAAATGGATATTTTTTTAAAGTAAATAATGAGATTGATAAATGAAGGTGGTTCTTGTAAAATATTAAATTTTACTTCAGTCTAATTTGTCAACACTCATGAAATTGGTAATTTAGCTCAAATTGAAGTAAGGTAGTAGAATTAATTCACAAAATATTCATTCCATTTTAAAAAATGAATAGATATTTATTTTATATCATTTTTTATGTGTGTATTTAAATATTTGTTGAAAAAATGTTTTTTGGGGTACATTTTTGAATAAATGAATTCTTTTTATTTTCTAGGATTTAAATAGTGTAAGTGTGAGGGTGTGAAGAGGGGAAAATTACTAAATTCATAAGTAATTTTTATAGATAATTAACCCCCTTGTATAGATAAAACTCTATTAAATAATTCAATTTGTTTTACTTTTGAAAATATAGACTTTATTTGAAAATGTCTTAAAACATGATTTTAGTGGTTTTATATATTTTGGATTCATTGAATAATACATAAATGGATTTAATTTTAAAATTTAATTGTTTAATTTCTTTAAAATTGGTTTTAAAATTTTTTGAATCAATTTTGAATTTCAGGAATAAATCCTATAATAATTTTTTCTCTCACTATATGTTGTTCAAAGATGAAAAAATGGAATACTACTCAAGAATATACATGGGGATATCAACTGGACATGATAAAAATTTGGAAAATGTTTGATGCAACCAAAAAAAGAAATCTAATTAATCTTCTGAGTCCCAATTTACCATAATAAGATATTTTTATAGACTATTTTAGGAATAAATATAACAGTAGGATCAACTAAACATTGATCTGATTGACTGCCTAATCATTTAAGTGTTCATAAGACTGGAATCTATTGTAAGTGAAGATCTAATTAACCATCCACCTCAACCAATCATTACTATAAAGAAATCACATGTATTATTATTCCCTTTCATCAACCACACATTTATAGTAATATAATTTCAATTTCCTTCATGTGATTGATTTGAGAATTGAGTAATTTTTTGACCATGGGATTCAAAATCTAAAAATTCAAAAAATGATTAGATTTGACCTAAGATCCAAATAAACCACATTTAAACTAGTTTAAAAAATATAAATGATATCTAATTGGTGATTTACATAGATATCATTCAAATGAATAAGAGGATAAAGATCATCAGATAATTTTTGAGCAAGGCTAGAAGATTCGAGTTACCCTACTCCATCAATGTGACCCTTGACTCTATAGACATGCTGATCATCAAAATAAAAAGAAGATTGTGAGATCATGGAACTGAATATAAGGATTAATATGGAGACTAAACCTTATGCTTGTAAATATTATTCCCATCCTCACGATAGAAGGATTATATTCTCATATCTTATCCTTCTATCGATTAGAATAGGTTTTACTATATTTTTTATGGAATTTTAATTCATTATTTTTTTTACCATTAATGTTATTCTTCATTAACCAATTTCCTCAAGATTATTTCTCTATTTAGTATTAGTGATTATAAAGATTCCATCTGTGATGGAAGGCTATCCCAAGGATCACCAAATAAATAAAAACCTACAAACTGGGGTCCATATGCCTGGCTTGATTTTTTCAATTTTGTTCTGAGGATCTTCAGAGAGTGATAGTATAATGAGGTGATCATACCTCATATATATTTTCTTCCTATTTCCTTTCACACTTCTTAATATCCTTTACTATCCCAATATTTGGATTGTTGTTGTAGAATGGGAGTAGTGGTTTGGGGAGTGAATGGACTCACGATTTTGACCCATTAGAGAGAATGATAACCAAATCACTTGGGGATTTTCCCTTAGTGTGATGTTCAATAACACATTTTAGGTAGTGGGGTTGTTTCTAGAAAATTGTAATACATAGAGAGTGAGATAGATAATCAAAGTAGAGAGATAATGAAAGATGACAATTGTTAAATCTGGGGGTGTCTCCCTTTCGTGTATTAGTTTTTCATCTTCGCTTTCATTTTGTTCCCTGTTTGCATCAATCAAATTTCCCTAATGTTTCATTATTTCAAAATCATAAAAAACATTAATATAGTTCTTGGATAGTGAATTTTCCTAGGACTAACTCCTTGAGAGATAACCCCAGTTAGCTATTGGACTACTTTCCATGTTTTATAAATTCTATTTGATGAGGCCCTATGATAGTCCTATCATCCTCATTCTTTCTTGATGAGATTATAGATGTTGTGGATTTGAGGTGGATTTTTTTGGTGTGATATTTTAGGTGAATTTAATTCATTATCTTGAAAAAATATGGTTTTTAGAACATTAATTTCTATTTAAATCTTTTTGTTTCATGTGGTTTTAATGTGAGGTAAGATTTTTTGTTGAATTTAAGCCTTGATGTTTGGTTTGATGGTTTAAACATGGGTGGAATTGGGTGTGTGAGTAGGTAATTAGGGTGATTAATTATTTAGGATTGGAATTTATGGTTCCACCAGGTTGATTCTACCTATCTAGATCAACGTGAGGTAGCATACTGTGTAATTGGCCCCCAGTTACCTCTGTTATGTAGTTTAATGGCCTGATTTTAGAAACATGTTGTTTTGTTTTGATGATTTTTTTTATTCATTTTTTGTTATTTTATTAAGTAATGGTTTTGGTGACCCGACCTCGTGATCTTTTAGATGATCTTTCGGTGGTATGTTATTTTTTGAGTTAAAATTATCTCTTAGGTTTTGGTTACTATTGATGAATTTTGTGTCTTACTTTGATGATGTGTGAAATCATTGTTGTTTTGGTGATAATCATTCTATTGGGTGTGTTTATCCTTGATTTCTCCATTTTAAAGAAATTCAAAAAGACAAGAGACATATACTAGGTATATATCTCCTTATAGCTTCATGATTATTGAATGTGGTCTAAATATTGTTTGAGGTTATTGATGTCATTGAGGATTCATCTTTTTTGTTTTATGGTAGTCGCTCCAAGAAGACATTATTAGAATCTATTATAGTCATTTTTGAGGTATATCTTTTTATACCTCCTTCTACATTTAAATAATACTTTATTGAGTTATAAAGTTACATGTTAAGGAAAATTGTGACACCTCTCTTGTCACTGTTGTATATTATTTTATATTAATTTTGGGTAATTTATGTTTTGAGAAGTTTATGATTGAAATCATGGTTTTTCTAAAAATTTACTCATGTTGCACTATTAGTAAGAAAGGTTAAGGGGAAAACATGTTAGGTGACTCAGAGATGAGATTTTTAGTTTATCTTGTACATTTTTTGGTTAATATGCATGGGTAGCTCATGGTTTGGTCCAAACCAAGAGAAAACCAGAAGAAACCAGGCAAGTTTTTTTTAGATTGCATTTTGAAAAAAAATTAATCATTGTTGGAGGAAACCATGTGGGTGAACATGTAGTAGTGTTGTAATTTATAATATATTGGTTCTTCATGTATGTTTTGTATTTTTTTTAGATTTCGTTTTGTAGATATTTTTATCTATCGATTTCAAGTGGTTTCTCTTAGTTAATCCCCCATCCTCTCTCATTAATTCCCTTTACTACTGCTCTCCCTTGATTAACTTTACTTCAAAAAAACAATGGAATTTAATTTTCATATTTAAGGGTTTTAGAGGCCTAATATTGAGAGTTTTAGTTAATAGGGATTTATGGGTATAATTATTGGGTTTTTTGGTTGTTTGACATCAAGGGTGAAAACTTATGGCTTGAACACCACTTAATTGAGGGGTTTTTTTTTGTTTGTTTCCTTTAAATATAATATGATTGAATTCTTGATGGTTTATAATGCACTTTATATTGAATTGAATCTTTAAACGATATCATTTTAGTTTATATAAATGTTTTAAAGGTTTGGGTCACTTATCATAATGGTTTTTAATGATTTTAATAGTTTCTTGAAGGGTGGATTTCAATTCTAAGTTGTTTTAAAATATGAATGATAGTTTTGGTTAAAAATAATTTAAACATTTAATGTATTTTACCCAATTGGGCCATTAAAAAGAAAAATGAATGTTTTATATAAATTGGTTTGAAATTAAAAAAATATAAATATATTATAAATCGATTGACTCAAATGTGGATTTTGTTTTGAATTGTTTTATACATAGTTCTCCTGGATTTAAATTAAAATCAAGTTTTAAATTGTTTTTATGGAATTTTTTAAAATGATATTTTTAAGTGTTGTAAAATTGATTATCATCCTAATCTTATTTTCAATGGCCCATTTGTAATTCTTAAAGAATTTTTTTTTAAAATATGTGAGTACCACAATTGAGCTGTTTGAAATTGTTGTACACAATGTGTTTTTTGGACCCTTGGAGAATATTTTATATTGTTAAATTTTTTATTATTCTTATGTATGACTATGAAAAGGGATATTTCTTTTGAGGGTGTAGAAGGTGACATGAGCTATATTTAGAATTATTTGAAATTTTTTATGTGATGATTATATGATATTTTTTCATGATCTCCTCAATTGAGTCCAATGATGTGAATCCTAAGAGTTGGAAAATGGCCTGGATCAGTTCACCCCCTTAGTTTAGATTATGTTTTGACTAGGGGACTATGGAACTAATATGCTGATCACTCCAAAATTGATCAAGACTAATGGTTATAAAATTCTCCCTAAATATATTATAATGCATGAATATTTATTTTGGATTACTAGGAGTTTGAAAAATTCCTAAAGTTTTACTAGGTTTCCATTCACTAGCCCGAGTCTGTATTACTTAGGTCCATGGGAGTTTCTCATGATAGCTAGTTTCTCTTGAGGACTGTTTTGGGGATTTGATTCTATACATTGTTTATATCCCCTAAATATTGAGTTGATTGCATGGAACCATTACTTTGGTTGTTTATTTTGTTTTGATCCATTGATATCATGGTGCCTATGTGCATTTATATTTCATTCCAGTTATATTTGTGGGTTTCCCTGAAAATTGATTTATAAAATGGTTTTGAAAGTGATTAAAATAAGAAAGTTGTTTATTTTCTAAAAATATGTTTGGGAAGGGTTTTAGAAATAGGGAAAAAGTATTTGTCTGGTAAAATAAATTTTTTGAATAATCCTCTTTCTATGATTTAAACATTGTTTTGAATTCAAAGGTTTGATTCCCCCCTTGATTTCTCTAATAAAGGGGATGTTTTGTAAAAGTAATTATGGAATTTTATTTAGTTTCCTTTCACTTTAAATGATAATCAAAATTACTTGTTAAGTATAATTCAATTTATAATTTATTAAATTTATTTTGAAAGTAAAATTATACAAAATCTTTTGTGAAATCCTACTGATCATGTTTAACTCACACTCTGCATACACCATCGTTTTTATTCAACTCGTATGTTTTTTTAGGTGCCCTAGATTTGGTATCAACTGAGTTTTGTTCATATTTTCTAGTGATAAAATATGTCTAGATATAGTGCATGATAAAGGGTCATGAGGAGACAATTTATAGTGGTTTGATCATGGTTTTATGTTATTTATAGTTAGTTAGGTACATGTATGTTTGACCATATGATTTCTCTATTATCTACTTAAACTATATCTATATTTGTTTATCATATTTTATATTTCTATGTGATGTTTAGTTTCTCATTTTATTATTTATTTGTATTACTCATGCTGTTTTTTTGTTTATATTAAACTATTTATTTTATTCTAGGAAATTTAACAATAATATACGTCGTGTTGGATTCCTACGGGGGATATGTGAAGTGGATATTTGGATTTAGAGGGTGAAATAATTCCCAAATAAAAAATTTATGATACACATGTATTAATTTCCAACATGTGTGGTTCAATAATTACCTTAGAGCCAAGTGGTGGACCAGGTTAGATGATGTATCGAGTTATCCAAGGGCTAGTTTGTTATAGATGATGACTTTTCCACTTGAAAATTATATAATTTCCTTTTAAATAAATTTTTTAGGGGTGATTTAGCCTCATAAAGATTCGTCAAATCATCCTAAATTTTATTTTCCAATACTATTTTCATAATTATTGACAAGAACCATGTTCTCAACAACATTCCTATCAAGGTCATTGTATTTCTCCTCTATCACACCAGTAATATTTTTAACAATTATTGGTTTGAAATTAGACTTCCACTGAACCACTTACATCTTCATATTATATAATAAAAACTTATTTATATTAAAATTTTCAATCTTTAATTTCACTACTATATAGAAAATATAAATATTTAGAAACACCACCATTTCATAAGGGTAATTTTAATAGCCTCAATAATTTTTTTCTAATATGAAATCTAAAGTCACAATCATAATACTCAAATTATGATAATAATTAATACTAAATAAATGTGAACAACAACAAGTTAGAACCATTCTCTGATACCACTTTTTGAGACTGAAATTATTATACCACAATATAAAAAAGTATGAGATATTAATTGATGTGTAGAAATATACAGTAAATAAATAGCACTGAATGTGATGTAGAAAACTCCCAAATGATGCGAGGAAAAAAATAGAGGGAATATACTATTGTAAAATGTGTCTATAGGCTCTTACTATTACAAGTAGAATACCCTCATAAATTATTTCTTGAATAAATATATAAAATACCTCAAAGCGTGTACACTATAATTATTAATAAGAAGAAGACTGGATGATAATGATGTTAAAACCACAAATGAGAGAGCTCTTTTGATAGAAATTCTCCCATCCCCTATTTGTCTTCATTGGATCCACTATCATTGGGTTTTTCCACCCACTCATACTTAACTAAACCTAATAATTCCTATCCTCATTTAAAATTTAGCGGGAGAAGTTTCATCTATGAATGATTAAAGATAAAGGAGGTTAGAAAACTATTGAAAATGATTTTGTTGATAATATACAAAGAGCATTTTTTTTAAAATAAATATTTTTTATTTTATTAAATAATAATACATAATATTTGTGAAAACACATATATAAAAAAAATTATTAAACAAAAAAATTATATTCTTTAAAATAATTAGTATATAATAATTTTTTATTAAACATAAAACTTTTAAAAAAACAAGAGAAAATTTTAAACACATAAAAATTTTATATGATATTATTTTAAGGTCTTATGAGGACCCATAGGCCTTTTATATTAGAGGGAGAATCAAAAACCCCAGTATTAAAGGGGCAGTTTAAATATTTTACACTGAATGTGTGTCCAAGGACCTTATATTTATGAGGGACAACACTAGAGATCAAAAAATAGTGGGGAACTACTTAGATAACCCAACATTATTCTCTTAATATCAATTTCTCTTGAAGATTTCTTAGAGGCCCAATATAGTTAAAATACCCACTTGATAGTGATAAAAATATTTAGATGGTGGGTTAATTAAATTAGAAATGGGTAGAATGTTTTAGGTCTTGTAGTTCCATGAAAACACTATAACAGTTCTACAATAATTCTACCACAGTATTTCAAACAACGCAACCAAATAAAACGCAAATACAAAACATTTATTAAATTTTTATTATAAATATGTTTATTATAGAAAATTTTTAAATATAAAAGTATTATATAATATGTTTCTTTATAAAATATATAAAATTTATGTACATGTTTATTAAAAAAAATAAGTAGTAAAAAATGTAGTCAAGTTACGGGACATCCATCATATGAATTTTTTTACTACCTTTGAAAAAAAATTACATTCTTTTTTTTTCACCTAAAAATCCCCTCAAAGGGGTTTTATTAAAATAAATATTGATATATAATATAAATTTTATGTTTTGAGGCACTATTATTTTCAAAAATCAACAATTAAATTTTCTTGTTATTACTTTAAAAAAATGATTATCATTGATTCACTTGATACATATTTTATTGATTTCTTGCATGAAATCCATTATAATGGTAATGTTTCTATGTAGTTCACACATGAATATTGTTGATTTTTTTTTCTAAATTATACCTAAATAAGTTATAATCCCAATCCCCATTATTTTAACATTGTGAAAAAATATATTTTCTTCTAGACAATTTGTGTGTTGATGAAATTTTTTCGACCCTGAGATGAGAAAAAACCATTGAGGATGGTCTGGTTCCTACAATTTGAACCTATGGCCAAGAAAAACCAATTAACAACCATAATGATATATCTAAGTACATATAAATATGTATATTAATACACTACATAAAAATCCATTTCATTCACATTATGATATCATAAAATGGAATAAGAGTTTATTTATAGCATCCACGAGGCTATTTTTCATTCTCCAACTTTTTTTAATATTTTTATAGTTATAATTTTTTATTTTTTAGAATTTTTATATTCAAATATTATAATTTATAATTTATTTTTATTCTTTCATATTTTTTGTGGAATTCATGATAAAATTTTAAAATCAATTAGGTTGTTTTTCTTCCACTTTATTACACACAAAACACATACAAACATTCATATATATATATATACACACATTTTTATACATTTTTAGAAAAGGGTTCATTGATGATTAGAACACGTCCATATATATATATATTACGTTTATTTATATTTATATGAATGTTTATAATATAAAATAAGGAGTCCTTAGCTGAGATTATAATACTCTAAGATAAGGTTTAATCAGTGTATATGATTCAAAAAGTTAGATAATTTCACAAAAAAACATTTCAATCTTCATTTATTGACTAGATAAAAGAGACGGGTTTTTTTCTCCTTTTCCTTTCACATGGAATTGAAAACAATTAAGAAGTGAGGATAAGAGAATTTATAATATTTTTTATTGAATATGATTGATTAAATAATTTAAAATACCTTAACTAACCCATGCTTACATAGTATACTATAATAATCCTATGAATACAAATGAACAAGGATTTTTCTTGAGATTATATTACAATTTAAGTCTCTTGAAATTTTTTATAGTGTTCCTTCAATTTTGAAATATATCATTAAACTTTTTTAAGGAATAAAAAATTCTTTAATTATTTCTAAATCACCAATAGTAATATAATTTATTTATAAATTATAATACTTATACAAATAAAAAGATAAATTTTTATTCATAAAATAATTTATTTCATTGACCTAAACGTTTATTTTTAGAATTTAGTATACTTAATTTCAATATGACAACCCTAACTCTCCCATAAATAAAATTATGAGATTTATATAAGCACACTACTCTTACATGTCTTCAAAAAAAGTTGAAATAGGTGTAATAAATTTAATATCATCCACCCAATCACTACTGTATTATTTCACTTCCTTATAAGTCTTCAAACATCAATTGAGTCTTTACATATCAAAAAAATTGTGTTTATGATACTTGAAATAAGATTATTTTTTAGGATCCCATTAAATCCTACATTATCTATTTATTCTTACTTATTCAAAAAAAACATAATGAACTTAAATAAACACATCACACTTAAATTTTTAATTTCAAATTATAAGAGAGTAAATTTATTAAATTTTTATGAACACTCCTTTGAATTTCACTATTTGATCTTCATCCAAGACTTTAAAACATTTAGGATATTTATTTAAATCATGTTGGGTTGAATATAAATCAATCAAGGTAGAAAATTTTCATTTACATCATTGTTAAACATAAAATAGAAAATTTTTATATGTTATGTCTAAATTCCACTGGATCTCCATTGAACACCAATAAAATTACACTAGAAATAACTGATGTATAACTGAAATATTTTCTCATCTATCAAAACTCCACCAAAAGCCACCAAAACTCTAATTCTATAGAACTAGAATTATGGTAGGCATTGAATAGTTGGTTAATAAAAAAACATAAGTTCTTCACATATATTTTTCTTCTTACAACGTACATATTAAAAATTCATTTTTATCCTACACTTATTATCACTTCCAGAACACTTCAAACATGTCTAAAAACCTCTTCAATGTCCTCTAGATGAATTGTTTATAATAAAAGTCAACCAAAAGACAATATACTCATACTAAATGAAAATTATTGAATTCCAAACATTATCCTTCAAATACAGTCACATCTAATCATCACACCCTTTTTAATCCAACTAATTTAATATAGACTAAAAAGTATTACCATTTATATTATTTTGAAAACCAAATACTTTACAAAAAATACATCTCTTTCAACCATTAATATTTAAAAAAAATGATTCCAACTGGGAATGACTTATATAAACTCTCTCAAGAATAATAATATATTGATATTAATTATATATCTTTAAAAAAATGAGATAAACCATAATGAATCAAATTTATTAACTAATAATAATCAATTAATTAATTTTAATACTATGTGATACAACTTAGTTTAGGAAATAATAAAGACAAGTGACATGTCTAAAATATGTATATAAGTATATATCACTCATTTTTTACTCTTCCTTCACTAAAAATGGATTTTTTGTCTTTTTTTGAAAAATATCCATGTATATATTAAAGAAAATTCCTATACACATTATTCAACAAACACATAAAAATTTTCAAAATAAAACCAACACACATAGATTGAATTTATAGTTTACCCTTGTATTACTTCTCTTTAACATTTCCTCCCCCTTTGTAATAACATCAACATTGCTTTGTATTTATGCCATTATTATCATTTTAAAAAATTCAAAAGAATAAAGTAAAGGGGATAGAGTGACACATACCCCATCCTTGATTATATAAGAGTTTAAAATGAAAAATATTATACACATTAAACACATAATATTAAATGTGTTGATCATAACACTACATGCGATATAGAATGGGAATTCTTATGAGGTGTGTATCATTGAGAGTGATAAAAACATTTCATTCTCTATGATATATTTATATGTTTTACAAAACTAGGATGGATATATTCATATCATTTACCATGATATGTATTTGATGTTAGATATCACATAGTTTCATCTCAAACCTTTCACTTAAGTCTAATAAATTGTCATTTAATTGACCTTAAATGATATTTGTGGAATTTTAATAGATCGCAATGAATATATAAATGTTATTCATTCATGGAATTTTTTTGATTTAATTTTATACATTAAAATGTGTTATAATGTTAGGATAATTTGTGAAATTCTACAGGCATTCTTTTTACCAATTGGGGGGGATTAAAGTGTTTCTTAAATTAGGGAGGCTAGAAAAGTGGTGTTGTCATCCAAGTTTGATATATCTCATATCTAATGATATCTTCTTTCTATATCTACTTTTAATTAAGTTTATAGAATAATATGAAGAAAATAATAAATTTTTTCATTTAACCAATTAACATCTTTAAATGTCAAAATTTAGTTCTTATCATTAATAGATATTCCTTAAATATTGTGGTAAAGGTTCATCTTTGATATAAGGTATGTTCGTTTTTTATTTTATGTTTATTATTCTAAAATAATCATGATAGATCGTATTGAGTAGGTTTTATAAAGATTTCCTTCATGATTTGGGTATAGGGATGTCTTTCAAAACCATTCACTTGTATTATTTCCACTTCAATAAAATTTAGAAGAATATTATTTATTTTATAAAAATTATTAATTTTATAAAGTACATTAATATTAAAGGAAGTGATATGTATTATTTTCTATTAAATGTGGAATACATATGTTCCATAACCCCAAAAGTGAATTTTGATATCATAGGTGTTTCATATCATTTTTTTATATCTTTTGTTTATACTTATTGAAAATAAAGTGTTTTATCATGACTATGATATAGAGATATAATAATTTATGGTACATATAAAAACATGAGCTTTAAAGAATCCTGAATAATGACATGGGGATATCACTATCTTCAATTTAGTTTTAAGCCTGATTTTTGGTGATATTCAACAAGTGATATGAGGATATAAAAAGCTACAATTTGAAATATGAGAAACTATAAGGCCAATTACATAAGAATGTAATAGTTTTCGATTCTACCACAATAAGTGTTATTGTAGTACTTAGTATGCTATTTTCTTATAACCCATGAAATTGTAGGTTTATATACCAACTCACAATATAAATAAGTTTTTCTCATTAGTGAAATTATTATATAATTCAGAGAATGTTTAAAAAATATAATAATGGTATTAAAAAATTATTTATTTTTGAAAGGGTTCACAAATTAATCATTAATTATTCTTAATTAATTATTATATGTTAATGAAATATTTAATAATATAAATTTTTTGGTATTATATGACAATATTAAATTTCATGAATTTACATGATATTAAATTTATGGTTTTAATGCAAAGTGATTGCATTAAAATTTTAAAATAATTTATAAAGTATTTGTAAATTGAAAAATAAGACTGAATATAAAATATTTATATTGAATTTTTGAAATATTCAAAAATAATAATATGAAGTGTTCACATTAAACGTATTTTGAGAAATTTTTTATAACCATGTAAAAAAATTTGATGGATGATATCAAGGTTTAAATAAATACCTGCAAACCATTTTTTTTACCATTTTCAAATAGTCAGTTTTTGGGTGTCTGGTTCCAATAAATGTTTATATGGATTTAAAATTTAAAAAACTGATCATTTAATAAATCATATATTTTGATATGAAGATGTTCATATATATTCATATCGGATGGCTTTTTCTCCAATGGTTTTTTAAGTCGGTAAATATATGGTTTCTGAAGGCTGGTAGTGACTGTGACTTTACCAGCAACACTTTAGTTGTGCAGTGGTCAAGAGAATTAGAGGTTAGGATCATCTCACATTTTTTGTGAGGAATTATTACCTACCTTGAGACTCTATTATAGATATAATATATGTTCAATAATACTTTTCGGTAGAATTAGTAATAATACAGGTTACCCTTAAGACATTAATTGATTAAAAACATGCAATTAAGAGGACACTGCACATAGGGATTGTATTATCTCTAATTGAATCCAAGTATTTGGGAACTCTATAATTTAGATCTATATAGGAAGGAACTCTGGATTATATCACCATCCAAGGAGGGATTTGGATATTATAAAAAGAAGCAGATGGTTGTTTTGATTTGGGATTGATCCTTTGATAGTGGATTTCTATATATACCTATAAAGGGAATCATAACCCACCTAGGTTTTTTACACTTAATAGAACGCATCATAAAGTTTACATTTGAGTGAAAAGGGACAATGTGGTTCCTTTTAAGTTCATATATCCTGACCAGATGACTTTTAGGTTCACGCCTCCAAGAACTATTCTAAGTTGTTTAACATCATGCAGAATAGACTAATAGTTGAAAGGTTCCTGGTAATAACCAATGTAGGACATACACATGATCATCTCTTTATAGTTCTTCTTGTTTATTGGAAACTAAATATAAAGTTGCATGGTTATGTATTACACTTAGTAGGAGGATTATATATGGTTTTCTATTATCATGTCTATTGGTAACTAAATAAGGATGGAAGGCAATATGGTTAGGGATTAAAAAGTTGAAGGACCTCATATAATGCATGTGTCATAAAATGGGTGATAATAAGAAACTTATAAGGTCTTACACATGAGATGAAATTTTGATTTATCCTATCCATTGGTATCTAAACAAGTGAAGGTATGATTGTTTGTTATATTTAGCAGGAGGCCCATATAAGAATGTCTACCTCCTATCTATTAGTAACTAAACTAGGGAGTAATATCACAATGATTAGGGTTTAAACCTAGTAATAAGATTATATATAGTAAGTTTGAATCTTACACTTATTAGTATGCCCATATATGGTGAAATTGGGGATTACACCTTATAGGAGTCCTATATTTGGTTGTCTACCATCAAGTTTTTTGGTTACTAGAAGAGTATGAATGATGATATAGTTGGGGATTACACCCAATATGAGGCCTATATATGGTTTTATACCCTCCTCTATATTAGAAACTAGGTGAATATGGGCGAATTTATAGTTGTGTCTTACAAAAAATAGGAGACCCATAATTTATATTGGGGTGTTGGGGTTGAAACTCAATGAAGCATCTTGTGTATCATGGTTAACATTAATCAAATCCCATGTATTTATAGTTTAATTTTTTAAGTTTGTATATCAGAACCGGTCTTTATAGTTTAACATTGTATGGTAAGGATATATGCTATGTATTTGAAATTATTGTAGTTGGGGCTATTAGGTACCCCCTCATTTTTACTATGATAAGTCACAATCATTCTAACAAAATGATCAACTAAAACAACTAAGTTCATATGATTCACGAACAGTGTGAGAAATAAGAAATAATAAAAGATCAACCATATCTTATGAGAGCACACAATAGGGAATTGAGTGAGTAATAGTCATTAGGATAAACTTCTGAGTTTACTCTGGTGGATGTGCTAGGTAAAGGTACTTTTGGAAAACCAATAAGTGTATATCGACTCAAAGTGTTATGATAAAACCAAGAGGATTATCTCCACTCAATGAATTTATGTGGGCCTTACACATGAGATACTTATTATATTTCATCTTTACCTTTGATAAGAAAATAAGAGAAGTCATGATTGGTACTTACACCAAATAGGAGACCAATTTATATCTTGTTTTGGGATTACTGCTAGTAAGAGTTCCATATAGAGAGGTTAAGTATTATAAATAGTCATAGGACCATGTAATGATATGGTTTTTTAAAGGATTTAACCTTGTAGAAATGAAGTCGAGAAGGTTATTTAGATCAATTTGTCTCATATTGGTGAACTGGGTGGAAGAAATTATATAAAAGAGGCATGCTTCTCCGAAATCACTTATCTTAATCTAGTGGTCATCAACGATCCAAGTCCTTCATGGTCAATTTCCATTTTAAAGAATCCCAGAATCACCTTAGGAATAATCCAATTCATATATAGTTAAGGTTCTATGAAAGAAGGTCATGGTTTTTACTAGTGGAATTCCTTTCAATAGGGGGGATGTCTTGAGAAGGAGGCATTCCAATATCCCTGAACTACACTCCCAGATTTGGTGCTGAAATCATAAATATTATATTTCTGGATTTGATACCAATGAAGGTGACGCAATTTTTTCCATTCAAAATTGATAGTATGAGAATTAAATATTGGATCACTTATATTAGCAAGGACCATTTAGGTTTATATTTTTAGAGAATGAGGAAAAACTCTTAAAATCATGGATTCATGAACAACTGGTTCATAAAGATGAACATCATCTCCCACTATACCCAGATTTTCATATTCCACATTAGGCCATCATAATCATCATCCATTTGAAATCATTCTAAACATAATTCTTTCAACATAATTCTTTCCAACCTAGGGAAAATGAAACATTAGAAGGGTGATCTAAAATGATCAGTAAGGGTAAAAAATCATTAACAATTGAATTTCATCAATAAGAATAAGATCCTAATAAGGGTATGATGAAATTATCAGATTTAATGATAGAATAATATAAGATATCATTCCTATCAATACTTAAATCATCAATAATGAAACATTAAATAAGGCCTTTGTAAAGGAAGGAGTCCTAAAAAACCAATAACTGTGAGCTATGTGACATCAGTCTTGAAAAATGAAACATTTTAGAACCATGGAAAATTTGTTTGTTTCTTGGAACATCATCATCATAGAACTTTTATAGAGCCCTTATAATTAGAATTAATAGAATTATTAATTTCAATATAATTATCTAGAGGGAATAATCATTATCTAATGAATTAGAGTGTTATCTGGGAACTCCCATCATATAATTTGTACCAGGATCACCCAGTTCTATTTGTTTGAACTCATTATATAAGCTTTATAAGTCTCACCTCGGGCTATTTTGGCACACCCATTATATAAAAATGTCCAAGAACCATAAATAAAGTATATAGAGATTTTATTTCATCAAAAAACTCATCTAAAAAATCATTATTCCTTTTATAACTTGATTAACCCATATAAAATAATTGATTTTCATATCAATATCTTTGAAACATGTTTAAATCATAGAATCAAAATGTGTTTTTTCTACAATCTATTTGAAACATGATTAACCCCTGGAAAATAAATGAGTTCCATAGTAATCTATTTGAAACAATTTTAATCCATCTTGAGAAAGAATGAGGATTGTACCATTAAAAAATATACCCATTTAAGAAAAAGTAATAGAAAGGTTTTTTTATGTTAAAGAATGTAAATACCATTAAAATATCATTAAAAATATCTTTGAGGAAGATAACCTTTTCATTTTGAAAATAATTTTTAGAAACTAAAAATTCACAAAAATATTGATAAAATCCTTTTATTTGAAAAAAATAATATGAAAAATATAAAGGAAACATCAAGTAAAACAATATAAAAGATGTAAGGGAAATTTTTTCATGTTATAAGTGTTAAAAATAAACATTCTTTTTTGAAATATTTTGATAAAGGGAGTTAAAAGTGACCCATTTAGAAAACATTAAGAAATTTTCTTTTAATTGTTTTTGAAATAATGTAAAAGATCATTAAAAATGGATTTAGGAAATAATTTATTTTTATAAAAGAACAATTTTTAAGACATTTTAGAAAACATATATTTGTAAAAGAAAGATACCCAATCTAAAATAAAAATACAAGATCGATATCATTTTCAAACAACATTCTTGATGTTTTCTCAATAAATATCGGAGGAAATGGAAACAAAATATGTGAACCACATTCATAAACAATGGATAATAAAAAAATTAGATCAACAAAATAATATCACATTATTTCCTCTAAAATAAACTTGAACATAAACAATTCTGAAAGAAATGATATTTTAACATAAAGCCTTCTACACTTTAATAACTCTTCAATCGTAATCCCTAAGAAATAATAAAATTAAATTATACATTAAATATCATGAAAATATTT
The DNA here is from genome assembly GCA_963277665.1 of Viscum album. Classification (NCBI taxonomy): domain Eukaryota; kingdom Viridiplantae; phylum Streptophyta; class Magnoliopsida; order Santalales; family Viscaceae; genus Viscum; species Viscum album. The sequence goes on from OY728159.1 coordinate 239,252,307, forward strand.
TTTTAGGATATAATACATAAAATGGAAGTATATACACCATATAAAATAAATTAGGTGTATAAAAATATAATATTCCTCAATGAATGTGATTTGAGATGAAATCCCTTACGGCTTTGGTAAACTATAGATCAAAATCCCATGAAAGAGATAACCTAATATGGATTTTAAAATCAAAATAATTTTCATGAAAAAAATCATAAATCACATTAATGAAAAACATATACAACACACAACAAAATTAAGTGGTGAATATGACATATGTCTCAAAGAAATAAAAGTGAGACAAGAAAAGCCATTACCTCAAGCCCAGACTTTCCTTGTATGTCCTTTAAATCATATATAATAAGCTTAAATAAATTATTTGATTTATTAAGAATATTTTATATGTTTAAAACCTTGTAATTAAATAACTTATTTTATTTCTTTATAATTTAATACTTAATCAGTTAATTCCACATCAGGTGTTTTGAGGATGTATGGTTCATTATTTCAAAATGGATTTGGTGTATTAATCGTAATAAAAAAGGTAACTATATCAACATATAAAAAATAAAAAAAATTATCATAATTATTAATAAATTATACTTAAAAAACAATTCATAATTATTTATTGAAAAATGAACTATGTTATGATCATGGAGGCAGTTGGTCATACGTGTGCATGAGTAACGTTTCCATTTTTCAATGATCATTATGGAAAGAAGTTATATATTATTTTATCTTTAAAAAATTTTAATAATATAATAAATACTATATTATTTCATTAAGTTTAATTATATATACATCATTATTATGATTTGGTGACGAAAAAATTACATCGCTTTGTGGAGGTAGTAGTCTACACAAACATGAATGATGTCGTCATTTTTTAGTATACTAAATAAAATGATATATTATTTATTTGGAAAGATAAATATGTAAAAAATATTATTATAATTTCATTTATATCACATAAATTAATTAATATTATCCTTATTACCTTCCATGTAAAGAGTTATTAAAAAATGAATCACATCGCTTCGTGAGGCGGTAGTCTGTCGTACACACGATTAACATTATCGTATCCCATATAGAATGTAAAGTAAAAAAGTTATATGTGATACGATAACTATATAAGTATAAATATTTTATAAATATAATATATATATATATATTCTTTAAATCAATTCTTATAATAGGTTGTCAGAGGTGATGATGGTAAACGAATTACATCGGTTTGCAAGGCGGTAGTCTGCCACGCACATGAATGATGATTTCGTATAGCATTTGATTTAAGAAGAGATGGGTTCTGGTTATTAAATTAATATAATAACATATCTTTATATATTAGATACTGGTTTTATCATATTATTATAGTTTAAGAATATTTTAAGGGGGTGGAAGAATAAATAAATAAAAAATTCATAGAAATAAATTTTACCTCTTCTCGGACCACCACATTTGGATTATACCTAAGGTATTCATTGAAAGAATTTATGCACAAACAAAATGTTTCTAGGATGAGGGGATAGTAGTTTTAAATTTATTTTTTAAGGTATTGGCTGAACCAAAATGGTTTCAGGGTGTGAAATTTTAAGGGAAGGGGAGGCCTTATATAAGTGAGGTGAGTGGCACGCTTGTAACTTTTGAAAAGAAAAAGGTGTAGCCACATTTTTCAAACAGAATAGGTCTTATAAATGGATTATTATCCAGATTTATAAATTATAAGGTCTAAATATTTTCATTAAATAGTTTTTGATAAGTTTTTATGTCATTTTGACCCTTAACATTTTAGTTTATCCCTCGGTAAACCCGTTCTCACCTTAACCGTCATAATTTATTTTTATTGTTTTCACTATTCATTATAATAAAAAATTAACTTGAACTTATTAGATAATATAAATTATGATTATTAAAAAAATTTAATCCATTTTAAAAAAATCAATTCATATATGTGAAAAAATGTAATCTAAAATTAAGCTCGCAGACGTGATGAAAATACGGGTTTTCAAGAAGTGCATTTTCAAGGAAAAAATGATTTTATATTTACTCCTTGATCAATAATTATTATTGTATGAATTTAAATTAATATTTATTTATTTATAATATTAAAATTAAATTTAAAAAATTCCACATTATGGATTCTATAAATTAATAAAAATGGTGAAACATTATGCATTTTAAAATAGTTATCAGAAAATTTCTGTTTTTAAACCCAAAAAAAAATACTTATACTAATATCCAATATGAAGATGATTAAAATGGAATTTAGTGGATTAAATATAAATTAATAATAATTATATTAGTTTAAATCATATTCAAAACATAATGGAAATTTTGAATTTCTTTTTTTATTGAAAATAAATGACATTTTTACAAAATTGGTATTTTTCACTATTTACTGAAAAATCAATATTTTTTGAAAAATAAAAAAAAATTACACAAAGTAAATTTTGATATGAAAATATAAAAAATGAATTTAATTTTAACAATTAAATTTTATAAAAGTTTCAAAAATTAATTATAATATTTTTTCATGAAATGAAATAAAACTCATTTTTGAAGAAAACATATTTTTGAAGAAAACATATTTTTGAAGAATAAAATTACACTATTAAAACATTGATTGATTATTTACTAGACATTTGTAAATAATTTATATTAATTGGGATAAATTTATATATATATATATAAAAATTAATATTTAATACTATTCATACTCTCCAATTTAATGGTTAGGTTACAATAGTTATATATATCGTAGGTAGTTTATGTTTGGTGTTGCATGTAGCATAAACTATCGAACAAAGTTTTATTTTCTAAAATATTAGGGTGTTACATCCTCCACATTTTAAAAAATTAAATCCATGAAATTTTAAATTTATCTCAATAATCAAGGGTTGGATATTTGAAAATACGTTTTTTAGAAACCCTCATTGAAAAAATGGTTAATAAAACATTGTCTTGATAAGATAGAAAAGGATGTATGAAGGTGTGATGATTACCAAAATGATTAAACCATCATATAATGAAATAATAAATTAATCTCTAAAATTAAATAGTGACACCCAATGTTTAAACTAAATCATTCCTAAATAATATCAACATTAAAGGATGTTTTTACCTAAAATGTTTTCTCATACCTTTCGTATTTCAAGACCATAAACATGGTGACACTTTTTTGAGATTAAATTAACCACTTAGTCACCAAATAAATTTTTAATCCTGTGGTTATCTATATGATAAAACTTGTGTTCCCATAATTACCTTAGTATACAAGATAATATAAACCCTAAATTTTATCAATATGTTAAATCTTATTTCCACAAAATGTAAAGGTACACTTCATGTTTGACCAAAGTGACCTTAAAATGGGTGTCTAAGGCTTTAAACTCATGCTCATAATTAATCTAATAAACTCATTATTGTATCAAAAAATCATATGATAAACTCTTGTGAAAACATCATAATCTCAAAATCTATCTAAACCCTCCTATGATACTGTTTATAAAAGCCTTGATCCCACACTCCCAGATTCGGTGCTGAAATCATAAACATTACATATCTATATTAGATACTGCTGAAGAATACATGATTTTTCCATCTAAAAGTTATAATATCAAAAGGAAATTTTGGATCACTTAAATTATCAATGAAATTTTAGGTTTAAAGTTTTATATAATTAGGAAAAACTATTAACATCGTGGATTCATAAAAAAACAGGTTCATGAAGATAGACATCATCTCCCACTATACCAACCTTTTCATATTCCACATTAGGTTATAATCATCATCATCCATATGGAATCCTTGTAAACATAATTCATTCAACATAATTCTTGATAGCCCAGGGAAAAGGAAACATAAGAAGGGTGAGCTCAAATGCTCACTAAGGGTAAACATAAGCATTAACAATTGAATGTCATCAACAAGCATAAGAGGTTCATAAGGGTATAATGACATAATCAATGTGAATTAGTGGATCATATAATAACTCATATGCATCAATATCTGAACCCTAAATAAATAAAAATGAAATAAGTCTTTAACAAAATAAAATATTCATAATAATAAATAATCATGATCCATGTGATATCAATCTTGATCTAAGGGAAAATTATAAAACCATGGAAAGAATAAATAAAATGTGTAGGTATCTTATAACATCATAATCATAGAACACTTACAATTATAATAACCATAAAAAAATAATTCCAATATAAATCTTTAGAGAATATAATCATTACCCAATACATTAGGGCACTATCTAGGTGCACCTATTAGCGCATAAGTAACAATAAGGGTTATTGATGATAATGAATGTAAATACAATTAATAGATCATTTAAAACATTTTTTAGGAAAATAACCATTTCATTTTGAAAATAACTTTTAGAAACTAAAAAACAACAAAATATTATGATAATACTTTTCTTTGAAAAAAAACTTGGAATATTTAAAAGGAAACATTGAGGAAAATAATGGACATGATGGAAGGAAAAAAAATTCATATCATAAATGTTAAAAATAAAAAATCTTTTTAATACATTTTGAAAAAAGGATTCAAAAGTGACCTATTTGGAAAAAAGTTAAAAAATTTACTTTTAAAACCTTATAAAGTAAGGTAAAAGATTATTTAAAATGGAATTTGGAAATCATATATTTTTTGAAAACATTTTTTTGAAACATTTTAGAAAACATTGATAAGGAAAATAAAGATACCTGATCTAAAAAAGAAATATCATTATCATTATCATTTATAAAAGACTCTATTGATGTTTCTTCAGTAAATAAGGTAGGAAGTGGAAATTTAACATGGGAAAACATTCATAAAAATAGGAAAATAAAATATATTTGGTTCAAGAAAATAATATCACATTAATTCCTCTAAAAGAAAATTGAACATAAATAATCCTGAAATAAATGATATTTTTACATGAAGCCTTTTCCACTTCGGTAACTCTTCAATCAAAATCCCCATAAAATAATAATATAAAATGATACATTAAATATCATGAACGTAATTTTTTACATGATATAATTTTTAAAAGTTTATTTTATACACCATATAAAACAAATTAGGTGTATAAAAATATAATATTCCTCAATGAACATAATTTGAGATAAAATCACTTACAACTTCAGTAATATCTGGATAAAAACATCTTGAAATAGATAACCTCATTAGGATTTCTAAATAACAATAAATGTCATCAGAATAATCATAAATGATATTAATTCACAGTATATAAATCTCACAACAAAAATAAGTGGTGAATATGCCATATTCCTCAAAGAAATAAAAGTGAGATGAGAAAAACCATTACCTCGATTCTAGACTTTCCTTATATGTCCTCTAACTTTTTATAATAAGATAACATCAATTATTTTATTTATTAAGAAAATTTTATAGGTTTAACACCTGATACGTAAATCATTTATTTTATTTCTTTATAATGAAATATTTAAATTCTTAATAAATGAAGTCTACGTTAGGTGTTTTGAGGATGTTCGGTTTATTATTTCAAAATGGATTCAGTGTATTGAATATGGTCTAAGAGGTACTTATTTCAACATATCCCAAAATATAATCATGAAATAATTATCATATTTACTCATAAATTATACTTATAAAACTAATAATTAATTTTTTTATGAAAAATGAGCTACGTTACAATCATGGAGATGATAGGTCGTACACACACATGTGTAATGATTCTATTTTTCAATGATAATTTTGGAAAGAATATATGTATTATTAAATCTTTCAATAATGTTAATAATATCAAAAATACCATATTATTCCTTTAAACTTACTTATATATATCATTCTTTTGATATGGTGATGAAAAAATAATTGCATCGATTCGTGGAGGTGGTAGTCCACACATACACAAAAAACGTTATAATTTTTCACTATATGAATAAAATGATATATTATATTTTAATAACGATAAATATTTCATTTATTACATTATTATCTCATTTATATTGAATATATTCATTAAAATTATCCTTATTACCTTCCATGTAAAGAATTAGTGAAAAACAAATCACATCGCTTCACAGGGTAGTAGTCTGTTGTAAGCACGAGCGATGTTATTATATCCCACAAAGAATGGAAATTAAAAATGTAGATATGATATCATAGATAAATAAGTATAAATATGTTACAAATATCATATATATACTTTAAATCAATCTTTATAACTAGAACTGATAGGAAATGTTGGAAAACGAATGACATCAGTTCACAAGGCAGTAGTCCGCTACACAAGAATGATGATTTCTTATCCCATTTGATGGAAGAGGAGATGGATTTAGGTTGTTACATTAATATAATAATATTAAAGTATATATGATATAATTTTTTATCATATTATTATTTTTTAAGATTATTTTAAGGATGTGGAAGAGGAAATAAAATAAAAATGCATAGTAATGAATTTTACCTCTTCTCAGACAACCTCTTTATGATTATACCTCAAGTATTCCTAGAATGATTTTATTAAAAAATGATTCTAGTACAATGGGATATTGGTGTTCATATTTTTTGGGTAGGGTTTTTCTAAACCAAAAGGTTTTGAAGATATGAATAATAGATGAGAGGGGATGTCCTTTTATAAGTGACGTGAGTGACACACTAGTAGTTTTTGAAAAGAAAGATGTGTACCCACATTTTTCACATAAGAAAAGGGTATAAAATGGATTATTGTTGAGAATGATACATTATAAGGTCTAAATATGGTCATGAAATAGTTTTTTATAAAATTTTCAAGTCCTTTTGACCCTTATCGTTTTAGTTTAACCCCTGTTAAATCCCTTTTCACCTTAATCGTGGCAATTTATTTTTATTATTTTCATTATTAATTATTTTAAAAAATTAAGTTGAAATTATTATATAGTATAAATTATTATTATTAAAAATATTTATTCTAATATACCAAATAAAATTTACATATGTGTAAAAATTAAAATTAAACTCGTAGACTTGACGAAAAAGAGGGTTTTTAAGAAGTTTATTTTGTAAGGAAAAGATGATTTTATATCAACTCTATGGATAATAATTATTAATTTATTAATTTAAATTATTTTATATTGATGATTAATATATAAATTTAATTTAAAACATTCTTAAATATAGATTATATTAATTAGTTAAAAAATAAATATTGTGGATTTTAAAATAGTTTTCTGAAAAAACTATTTTTAAACCCAAAACGAACTTATAATGAAATCCAATATGAATTTGATTCAAAAGAAATTATATAGATTAAATATAACTATATATTAATTATATTAATTTAAAACATATTCAAAATATTATGGTACATTTACATTTCTTAATTTATTGAAAATAAATGACATTTCAAAAAAATCATTATTTTTAATATTCACTGAAAAAATCAATATTTTCAAAAAAATCACCAGATTTTAACCAATTTTTTTATATGATGATTTAAAAAATAAATTTAATTTTATCTAATAAATATTATAAAAGTTAAAAAAATTAATTAAAATATTTTTTCATGAAAATAAATAAAAATCATTTTTGTAGAAAATATATTTTTAAAGAATAAAATTACTTTGATAAAAAATTAAATGATTATTTACTAAAAAATTATAAATAATTAATATTGACTAGGAAATATATATATATATATATATATTATCAAATATTTTATAATATTTATACCTTTCAATTTAATGGTTATGTTATAAGATTCATATATATCGAGGGTTGTTTAAGCTTGGTGTTGCATGTTGAATAAGTTATCGAATATCGTTTTCTTTCTTAAAATATAGGGGTGATAAATGAATGGAATGAAATTAATAATTCCATATGAAAATGCATGGTTCACATGGTTCTTGGGATTAAAGTAATATTTCAAAGTAGTTGATTTGGGTGCCATCCATAAATGATGTTCATGGGGTTGCCTTGCAAACAGAATTTTAAGGGCCTCTTTGAAAATAATATTTAGGGGGTTTCATCATGAATAAACTTCACAAGTAATGATTAATGAAATTTATTTTTGGGGAAATTAGTTTATTGGACACCATGGGTAATTCTTTATGAATGAACTCTGTGGTTAATGATTCGGGAACTCCCTTCACAAGGAAAATTCAGGAATTGAATTTGCATATGATACTTCATGAATGGACTTTATAGGTGATTATTCATGAAGGGCCTTTGTTTAACATATTCTATAATGGATTATAAATGTTTGTTTTATATAAGTTCTTCATTAGTTTTATTATTTAATGGAATTTATAAAAGGGTCCTTCATGGACATTCTTCACTAGCATCCTTCACAGGTGTCCTTCGTGAGCTTACTTGAAAAAGAACCTCCCCTATCCCCATGTGAACTATAGAATTTATAAATTGGTATCCTGAAGGATTTTATTCCTTTATAGATTCATCTATGGGTCATCCTCCTTTTCTATACATTTTCTAGATATTTATAATTGTTTTAAAATAAATTCCTTTTTAATATACATGGTTTCATAGGAACCATACAATCTCTGGGAGTACATGAACACGAAGGATCAATGTCATTGGGCTGAAAAAGACTGATGACAACGAAGGAAGTTTACATGTGTAAAGGGATCATATACTTGTGATGTGATAATGTAACCATGAAGTGATTCCATGGGCATGTCTTAAATGACTACCTACTGTGATAAAAGTGTGTTTTCCATAAATGAAGCAGGTGACCGTAAAGAAAGCATGTGACCATTAGATGATTTTTTAGGAATGTCCCAAATGATTTTAAGCCAATAGGAAGGTATTTGGTCCTTGAAGGAGGTACACGGTCAATTAAAGAAGTGCATGATCCACCATATATTTCCATGATCTCCCTGCAAGCATCATCTGGTCTATCATAGTAATTTTACCTTTATTGATTTTACTTCAATCTAAAATGAATCCCAAATTAGAATGTCCATTACTATAAGTCTGTAAGTCTATTTTGACTCTATGAGTAGTCAAGTAGAAGCTTATGAAATGAAAAATTCCATGATATATGGGGTTCTACCATAGAAGGTGTTTTCAAAGTCCAAAAAGTGGACATAACACCTTAAAAATTCATATTCTAGTTTCGAAATCCTTTTTCATCAACAATTATTGAAATTCATGGCCTACTCTTAGTGGTGGGATCTCACCAACACATCACCAAACTGGGAATTTTTTAAGGCATATTTATCCCTTGATGATTGAGCAATCAGGTGGTGCATAGAGATCACATTTCCTTCTCCTTTAGAAATGGAGGTATTTTTATCTTGAAATGAAATATATCTCATCCAAAGGAGGAAAATATAATAAATTTCTTGGAAAGGTTTATGCCACACAATTTATAGTGCCAAACATATTCTATAGAAATAATAAATATAAAGAGTTATATTTTATGAGATAAATATAAATCGATTTTTTTATATTATATGAAAATTATATATTCTTTATTTATGAATTATAACTTATTTATAATAATTTCTAATGAAATTTTCATTATATTTCATTTCAAAATTTATAAATTGTTAATTAATTTATTTATTTTCTGATTCAGGAATATAAATTGTCTATATAATGAATGTTTGTATGTTTTGTTTAGATTGTTTAAATTTCAAATATAAAAAGTTTCTACTTTGAATTTAAAATGTTTTTGGTAAGGTATAACATAATATTTAATTTAATTCAGCCAATATTAGTGATTTTATGGTTATTATTTTAAAGTAAATATTTTATTATACATATTATTTTATATTTTTTTGTTACAATTTTGTTAAAAATATAAATAAATATTAAATATTTGTTAATGGATAATGTTTATTTAATTTATACTTCCATTAGATTATAGATTTTGGTTACATATAGAAACATCGAGTTGGATACCTATCTCACCATATATGATCTTGATTAGGATTTCTGTTTCTTCTGATTTTAACACATTACATAAAAGTGTTTCATATACCATTTTCATGAGATGTATGTGGATATTTGGGTTATATTATAACAAAAATTTTATTATGGATTCATAAATCAAAACTTTTATTGTGTAAATATATATACATTAACATGATTGGAATATTTTAATTTAGTTGATAAAACTAAGATGTATAATTTAAATTAAATAAAAGTATGTATATATATATATGTAAAACATGATGTGAAACAAAAATAAGATTTATATGGAACTAGGATGGTAAGACAAAGTAAAACCGCTTAAAAATACTAAGTGTTAGATTATTTCTAATCCTATCACCAGTCAAGACCTCAATCGTTCAGTATTGGTGGGTTTTTCCATAGTTAAGTGCTCATAGATTATCTTTTATAAGGAAATAAAAATATGGGTGACCATAAAAGTTAAGTGTCTATACCTGATGTGAGATTTGGGATGCACTTAGTTTGATAACATTAATGTTTATATTCCTATAGGAATGGATTTGGGATAATCTACATGATAAATTATGAAAATTAATTATTCACTCAGATATAAAAGAGTTGCATATGAGATAATGGACATGATGGTCTACCTAAATGGTTATGAATTGGGATAAATTCTAAATATCAACCAAATAATAGAAAAATATAGATATTATCCAATAAAGAATTAAAATATAAAAAACTATCATTATTTTACTGGGTTTTTATTCAATAAAAATATTTATTAAATATTTATAAAACTTGATACTCATGTGCCAAGTGTTTTTTTAGATAAATATGGAAATGAATACATCACCAAAATTATTACTATGGTAAATCTTATATGGTGAAAAGTTAAAGGATTGAAATTTTCTTGACTAGTATCATAATAAAATAATTGTTCTTAAACAAGAGGAAAAAATATATGACTTAGATAAATCGCTACCTTAAAAATCGGTTGAAGAGGATTAATAAATAGTAAAAGAATGAATATAGTAAGTAAAAAATGGATTCTTTTGACTTCTCTACATGGATTCTAGTTTCAATGGATACCAAACTACAAAAGAAACATGAGAATATTGATAATTTTAGAATGATATTTAACATAAAAATATATTATTAGAAAAATGATATTAATAAAATAAATAATGTTTACAATCCACTATTAAGGTTTAAGTTGATTTATGACACATTTTAATATACTCATATACTCAACATGACTTGGTATATGAATTCGAGTGACTAGGGTCACCACTCATACTAGATTTGGATATAAATTTTATCATGAAATAATAATCAAATATATTTAATCAATTCAATTTGAATTATAAAAAGAATGAATTTTAATGTGAATTTAGATGGTCTCTTAAATATGTTGAGATTGGTTGAGTATGGCATAGTAAGTAAAATATTATGTTCATTGAAGATGGTAGAAAATTCTAAGGGTAAAAGTCTTGTCTATAAGAAAAAAAGAAAGTTCATGGAGATTATACACCATCTTCTTTAAAACCAAAAGGATTTATAGACATGAGAAGAGAAATATTCCTACTATATGAAGCAGGGTAAGAAAAATTAAAATTATTCCACATTATTTATTAATGATATAGTATTTAATTATTTTATTTTATAGGATATATGATAGCAACTAAACAATAAGAATTATTTTGAAAATGTACAAGAGTTCAAAATTAAGGAAGAATTGATGAAGGAAACTAGGATTTGATGTCTAGAAAGAAATAAACGACTATTCTTCGAATGAAGATGCATTGATTTAGCTTATTGGATAATATTTTTGAATATATATTGTTTTATTTTATTCTATCACAGATGAAAATAGAATTATATTTGATTTAATTTAAATAAAATTTATTTTGTCAATGAAATAAAAGTGGTGTTAGAAACATGACTATTATTATTCAGTCTATAGAATATTATGATAAAGAATATATTTATTTAAATATTTTCATTGAGATTAAAATATAATGAATTATGATAAAATGTAAAAAAATATTTTAATATTATTTTTAATATTGTTTCTCTAAATAAAAAAATAAAATGTGTTATAATAAATTCATATGAGATATAGATTTAGTTTTTTTTGTTATCATGTAATGGACATCACATGAGATATCGTATTTGTGCACAAATTTTTTTTGTTCCCTAAAAATAATATATTCTTTCTATGAAGCTAGTTGGAGTTTATTACTAAGCTTATAGAAATTCAAATTCAAATAAATAAATATTATAGAATCATTGATTTTTGAGATACTAGTTAAATCCAAAGTGAAAGTCACTAAGAATATATCTGAAGTACTTAAGAAGTATTTGATATATATATATTGGTAAATTAAATAGATTAATATAAAAGTATATTAGTGTTTACTATAATTTATTATAAATAAAGTTTTAACAATTAGAGAAAATTCTTACTATTATGCATTTTAAAACAAGAATAGTTTTAATATATAATATTATCAAGTATTATTAAGTATAGTTATTTGGATTAAATGTTCAAAGTGTAAAATATAGGGATTGAGAAACCTAATCTCACTATTATCTAAATATTCCTTTTTAAAAGTTGTTGTCTAAAAAAAGAGTTTACAAGGAGGGTTAATTTTTTAGAAAGTTGTAATGTGGCACGGAAGGTGTTATATAGTGATATAGAAAGTGTATCATGGAGTAGAATACTATTTTGATGAAACTTATTAATGTAGTAAAACAAGATTGTTATGGTTTATATATATTAGGATGTAGTGAGATCGATTATTTTTTATATGGTTTTGTTAATATTTTCTTAAAATAGTTTTAATATTATAAAAATGTATCATTTTATAAAATGAAATTTCCATTTCATCATTCATTCATGCAGGTTTCTTATATAATGTGAGTGAAATAATAATTAACCCCATAGAGATAAATATTGAATATTCCAAAATCGATGATCATCATTGAAAGACATGGTTTGTGACAAGATGTTAATATCAATATTATTAGGGGATAGTATGAAGATAAAAAGTTTACTCATATAACACAAATGTGATTTGTGTTATATATAAACGTAGTGGCCTAGATTTTTCCTGGTCTAGACATATGTTCAATTTTGAGATTAAATGCCTTGGGACATTCCTAGGGGAATAATGGAAAATTTAACTAAGTATACAGCCTTGGAAAAAGTTTCTTATGGTTCTATTGATTTTGAAATTTAGTGTTTGACCCTAAGATTATTTTTGGTAAACTTTTGATCATGTTGAGTTTTATGAAATTTTTAATATTTAGTTCCTAAATAAATATTTATCCTAGATCAAAGATGGTGATGTAGTGACCCTAGTTTTTAGTGTTTTAATTTTGGGATATTTCTAAGTTATATTTCAAGATTAATTATTGAAAAGTAATTTAAATGTGATTATTTCATATACTCAAAAATAATTTATTAATTATAATATATTATTTTTAAACCATATGCATTTATATATATGATGAAATGGTTATATATCTTAAATTGGGAATCATATGAGAAACTTGTCACTATAGTTGCATCTAGAATGGGGGGTTAACCTTATGATGGTTTAAGTTTCGTTCAAACTAAGGGTTTCTGAGATAGCCCATCACAGGCATAGTTTATTTTATTATTTTCAATTTACTATGAATTTTGGATGGTAAATACCTAAAATTCACTAATAAATCCTTCTATATATATTACCTATAGTCATAGCTTTTAATTTACTTAGAATTGACCAAGATGGAGGGAGGGTGGGGAGTAAGGACCGATCATGAAATAATTAAGAAAATATTTTGATGGATGAATGGTTCCAGATTCACATCGACATAGGTGAAAAGATCGTGCGATGATGGTGAATGGAACCTTAGTGTCATCAATGGATTTATGTGAAGTTGATTCAACATCTAGTTGGGGAATTTTTATTTTTATTTTTCTCCTTTATTTATGATTTCAATCATGATTTTTCCATTATCGACTTAATTCCCTAAATCACATGTCCCTATCACCTTATGCTTTTTAATTTAGCCCATAAATTCGAGGTTGTTGTGTGGTATACCCCTTGTTCTATGAATCCCATGAAAATGATTGGTTTCTGCACCTCTTTATGACCATAATTTTTATCACATTTTTTAAGTGGTTTTATATCTCCTTTTCTTCATGTATTCATCATAATCCTATGTTTTGATCGGTGGTATAAAAACCATAGTTTAATTTAGCACGTGATTGAAATCCAAGATCATGAGTGATCTTTGGGTAATTAATAGAAAAGAACATTGAATGTGTGAAAGTTATCATGGGATGTAAAACTCTTGATGGTTTTTGGGTGTATATTATCCAAGGGAAGTAATTAACCGAGTTATGGTTCAACATGTGGGGTGATAAGGATTACTTTTTTCAAACAAAAGTGGATAGAAATTGGTCTTTGATGGTGAAACATCCACGATGAAGGCCTTTAGAGAGGATTTGGGATTGATAAGGGTAATAAAAATCAAAATAGGTCATTTTCAGTCATTCTACAGACTTGGTGTTTTTAATGACGAACACATGATGTGTGTTCTAGATTCGCACACTATGTAGTTCCCTATAAGCGATGACTAAGGTTTTGACTGGAGATAAATATCATTATCTATGTTCCATACTATATATGTCATGTAACCCAAGATATCAAGATTAATGATTATAAATCGTACACAACCAATGAGATTTTTGGAAACACACACATTATTCCCTCTCGTGCATGCTGTGTTTTAGACCACATAAGACACAGGTCACGGTGGTGCATCTTGAGTACCTTGGTGGTCCCATAAACTATGAACCCCATCGTAAACAGTAGGTCGGTGAACCATTACATGAAATGTGGCTTTGTATTACATTGATATATGATATTTTTGGGGCTACATGTTGTGTACCCCCATTTTATATATAATGTACCTTTCTATCCTTAGTGGATTTCTATGACCCATTGTTTGGGATTAGTTTTGAGTAAATAAATTCTCTATTATAAGTGTTTTTTCACATAGTTTTCAATATACCGGTCTATATTTTCATGTAATATCATTTTATATTGTAATAGTGGGTTCCCTAGACCCAACTTAAACAATACTTTTCAAATATCATAACATGTATACAGTGAGTTATGCATGATGTATTTTTACCATAATAGAGTTGATATTTCTATGTACACTATTTATAGTAATGTCATTAGATTACTTGTCATATAAAAAGGTTATAATAGTTCCCAGGATATAATGAGAACTACTAGATACTATAAAAATGATCTTAAACATATGTTGTATGGCTTAGATACATCATACTAAAAGGACACAGATGGTTTGTGACCATCAGGTGTTGGGGGATCATAATCATGGAGCCTTCTTCTTATGAAGTTAGAACTTGGTGATCTCAAGTAGATCAGATCATGAGTAATGACCCACCAATAGGAACAAAACATTTTTCTATGTCATTGTAAATTCTTACCTGTGAGTTTGTGTAATGGTATCCTGATTTGAGATTATTATCAATGTGTACAATTTGATTGCGTACATTGATGCAAGATGAAAAAAATGAATTGAAATTTATAGTGAGGTATCTTGTGTTTGGTGTGTCAATGGTGATATAGAATTGATTGAATAATCAAGATAGAATTTGTTTCTTCTAAAAGGAAATGATATATCAGGACTAGTTGATTAGGATGGAAATACCTTAACTAAATCCATGTCCATGGTAGAAGAAGTTAAGTATATCTAATTAGGTCAATGAATAATAAATCAATAAGGATGATGAAATGGTGTGTTCACATTAATTTATGAGATGTCAGAGAACAAAGAGATTATATTACACTGTGTATGTTCATAGGAAAGGATTTCATTTCTATTACTGGCCTATATGGATTGTTAGACTCCACTTTTGGTTTGTAAATAGTATACACTACTATCGAGATAAGGTATAAGAGGGTCACACACTAAGCATATTCAAAAGTTTTGCCTATTATAATGAATTAGAGTTTAAGACATAATGAGAACCACTACAGGGTTCAGGATATGTATGAGGATTTACGATCACTATGGAACAAATAAATTCATATTATTCGAGTTTAGAATAATTCGTATTTAATTTGTTTTTTAAATTTATCTACAAGTATTAAAGTAAATACATGGAAAAATATTATACAAACAAATTTCATTTTAATATTCATTGTTCATTTTATATTTTTGGAAATATCCAGTCAAGTTAATGGATCAATTTAATCGTGTAATATATTTATTATATTACAAGTAAGTGATAAAAATATAAATTATATTTATGACTCAGTAAGTCTGTCATAAAATGTTCTTTATAGATTATTTAGTGGGTAATTAATGTTTGGGTACTGGGGACCCTACTCCTAGCATTATTATTACTACACAGTTTATGTGAGGACAGGATCCCATTCCATGAACTATTCATCATGTGTTTTTCGATAGCCTGTCTCTCATATCTCTACTTCATAGAGAGAGAATATCTCAACCTAAGAAACTGAATCGATCTCTTCTTCACACATCAAAAGAATGTCAATGAGGTGGTCATCAGGTCATCAAAAGTATCATTGGATCATTTTTCTAGCACCTAAAATTTAGTTATTGAGGCCCCAAAACTTTCAAAGAATGTGTTGATGATCTTGAGGGATCTATCATGAGTTCCACTGAGAATCAACCACTAGCGATGAATAGATTTCAAACGCGTCTTTATAATTGATCAAGGTAATATTATATTTATTTTTGTGCTTAAAAATTATACACATGAGATCTTCAGGCTTCCTACCAGGTTGCGTTTCACCAGTAATGATATAGTTAAATAGATCACTAGTGAAAATGTTTAAATCCCAAACCCATCTATTCACTTTTTTCATCTCAGTACCTTCAATTGGTATCAGAGCGACCACGTGATAGTTTAAGACAATAAAAAAATAAATTTTTACTAAATTTATGTAGAGAGCTTCTATACGGTCATATCACGGTGGAAAATTATTCACTATCTGCATGGTTATTTTTAAAAAAAATTAAAAAATTTAAAAGGGGTATATTTCTGTGGAAGCCGCAGCCTTCCACCTAGCTAGAACCTAGGCATCTACCATGTTATGCCATAGTAGTACGCTACCGATGCTCTATCCAACCCATGGCCTGCCACTCCCGGTCACCACACCGATCTCATCTGAGCCCTACCACCAACACGCTTCCAGCTACGCTTTCCTACCGGTCCACCTGGCCTCCCCCCATCGTGTCATTGGCCACCCATAATGGCTCACCTTTTTTGAATCTTCACATGTTTCCACAAATAAATATGACATCTGGCCACCATGACCACCCGCCGACCCATTCAAATGATAATCGGTCATGTGCGCTACCCTCCGCCAGCTGCTACCCACTCTAGGGACCCACAACATGCTGCTCCCTCGTACTCGCCTCCTTGTATCCATGTGAAGTTTTCCTATCAGTGAGACCTCAAACCCAACTTAATTTTGGACCGTTCCCATTTTTAATTTGAATTAAAACTAACGGAAATTATTTTAATTCATTTAATGTACTCCATATATATTTAATAAAAATTGATTTTTATTATGAAATTTATTTTCATACTAACTGAAATTGAGAATTAAGTGACCAATGTATGTTTGAAATTTAATTTATTTGATTATTTATTACAACTACGTATGATGCATGTAATAATTAAATTTATCTTGGTGGTCTGCACATTGCCTTTATTCACTTAATATGTATAAGGTCCAACGTGTCCATCAATACAACTCTTTATGTATTTTGTGCTTCTTGACAACCCTTCACTTGTGTGCAAGTATTTATGTATTAATTCAATGACATTATCAATGCAGTCCACGTCGAGATGAGGTGGTATTCCAAATTAGACTTGGATACATTGCACCAAGGAGCGAACTGTGATATGAGTTAGAGAGGACTTAGGTATTTTATCCCTTGGGTCACAGTTGATCCATTTTGATTAAATGGATCAATCATTATCTAATGATCAATATCATTCATTCTTCTTATTTAATTTATGCATAATTTGTTAATGTTTTTTGAGTATGAAAGTTAGAGTGATCATACAAAATAATAAACAATTAATGAATAAATTTAAATAAATTAAGATGAGATTGATGTTTTCTATCCACTACATAGTCAGGTTATGAGTGGAATCACATGGTATATTCACATCAGATAGAAAATTAATTCATTCATCATGATATATATAAACCACTCAAAGAAATATTAATTTGAAACACCATCTTTCATTTGAATTTGAAAAAAAAACGGTCGTATGGGGTGATCTCTAGCCCTAGTTGAGAGTGCCTCCTACTACTTGAGATTTATTATGAAATCGATGAGTAAATTTTACTAAATATGGAAGCAAATAAGTATTCATAACTAGCTAACTGTTTTTATATAGGTAAAGTTTTGAGTAAATCAAGTTTATGATTTTTTTTAAGCTAGAATTTCAATCAACAATTCAAGGAGCCAAAATCTAATGTAGTTAGCCAATCAAATGCCTTACTTAAAACTCTTTTGAGCACTGGTGTAGACATATATTGAGATATTAGGAGAGGCTTCAAGGATTTTCACTACTATAATAACCAATAAACTAGGAATTTTCAATCTAATTGTGAGGACTACTAGTGTTCGATAAAATAGTGAGATACATTTAATGATTTAATTGTTAACTTCTAATCTATAATCATGATAAAATAACTAATCTTCTATCATTTTTTATATAAAATTGGAAAGTCACACAATAAGGTAAATACGATTAATTTTAGACAAAGAACATCTCATTTCCGATATGAGTTTCCAAATAGTACATGTGTCTATGTTAAGTACTACAACATAAGAAATTCAAGGTGCTAGAGTTTCTAATACCAGTTGGGAGACCTTAGGAAGTAAGGGTGTAAAAGATGGTTACCGGAGACTCATGTATGATGCATTTGATGTTTACATCATAATTTCATAATTAATTTCCAATTAGCTAAGTATACATCATCAGGACATGGATGATACCACATGTTGTCTCATTTCCGAGAAGTATGCAAGGAGGCAGTGAATCAAGATATGAATGTTGTGATGATTACACTAAAAACATCTAAATAAAAATATAGAACAATTTGTTTCAATACATCCTGCTATAATATTTTTATGACCAACTTTCTCTAGTTTCATTTAATATCACAAAATGAATAGTAAATGGAGAATATGCTTCACTACCCTTTGGGTAATGTTCGCAAAGTGGATAAAAAATTAAAAAAAGATTACTATTTAGTTATTATGGTGAACAAGTTGAAAGAAATGGTGACAAGTCCCAAAAAAAGTGTGACGTAAAAGGAACCTTCACAGCATTCTTTAAAAGAAAACTTCTAAATAATTATACAAGTGGTTATTTCCCTTACAAATCACGAGATAATTCTATGGAATTTCAAAAACTATGAATTGATTTAAAGAAGCAAGTAGTCACTTCTTCTTCAAGTATATTCATTAACTGTATGTAATTTTTAATTATAATTCTGCGGTATTAAATACAATATTCTTATCATATATGTCAATTGAAATTCAGTAACCAATAAAGAAAAGAATTTTTACTAGATAAATACGTATTCTCTAAGTGGTTGAGAAAAAACGATCCCTAAGTCAACTATTATAAGTACACAACTTCCAATTTCTAGGATTAATGATTATAGCTAAAATTTTATAGAGTATAACCAAATCATTTATCTCATGTGTGTTATAGACAAAAGGAGACATTATTCCTATTTTGGAATGAATATTGTTTGTGGTTTGTTATAAACAACCAATAGTTTATTAATGGTTGAATCGTTTGAAGTAACTGGGGAATATTAAATGTAACACTCATTTATACCCAATTGTAGAAAGATAATTCTTGGTCTAGTAAAAGATAGTATTTTTTTAGAATATACCTAGTATGTTTTTTACTATATGGACATAAGTACCTTATATATTATTGACACATATAGTTTTTGAAAAAGAAACCTGTATAAATAAAGTTAATCCACAAAGTTTTTTGGAATTTGTTTAACAAGAGAGTGAAAACATCCAAGGTTAATATTGTGGTAAATATACTTTTTAAAATTAATTTATGTGTTATTAAGGAATGTAAAATTGAAGTACGATATATTCCGAATATATGGGTTTCTTTGGGCATGTGTGCTGAAGAATGTCTTGACTAAGCATCCATTGATCATGAAATGCACCATTGAGTAATTTCTGAATGAATATTTCCTTATACACATCAAAGTTTTGATGTTAGTAAAGAAGTTCAATGATGAGTCTTACATAAAAACATTGATCAATAAAATTTAGCATGGAGTAACCACTAAATACAATTTCCTTATAGAAATCATAGTCATGATGAAAGTAAAAGGAGAATCAATGTTTACATTTATACGCATTATAGGAAATTCCATTATATTTCAAGTCATGCTTCATAAATAGAAGAATTATCCCATAAAAACATAACAACTATTTTTAAAAATGGAGATTATATGAGTTATAATACGATATAAAATCATCATGTCATAATAACATGTGCCTATATGAAAAGAGTTTATTAGGATATAAAAAACATACATGAAGAAAAACACAATGTGCATCTAAAGTAATTATCCTAAAAGGATTATAAGGATATTATAGAAATCCATGACATAGAAAAGAGATAGTCAAGTTATAGAAAATATTTCTATAAATAGGTTTGAATCTCTATTTGTGATAGTTGGATAAATATTGAATTGGGTTAAGTCAAGGATATAGATGCACAACAGGTTGTCATAGGAATAAGTTTCACAAGATCTTGTAGAAAATTATTGTTCCAGAGACACATCCTGCATGGGAAGGATCAAACCATGGTAATTAATTTTTAATCGTCGTGTTTGGTGATACATTATTCATTGAGAATAATGTATCCTACAAGTAATTAGTAAATGAAAACAAGTTATAACACAAATTTTCAATTAAAATTCAATAATGTATTCCATGAATGAAAGTATAGTTTCTTATTATTTTTAATGTTATGGTAGGTATTCAAGTGAAACTATACATGGGTGATACAAGTATAGTACCGATAAGGCTCTATTGGTAATATGAAGTTGTTATTACTAAATCCATTAGAATTATAATTATCATATATACTTTATGTGATAATTAAATTGGGAATTGGATATCAAGACCACAAATTTTGTAAGGCAATTATATGATGTAGGAAAAAAGGATTGGTGACACCGTAGAATGAAAATAAAGGGTGAAAGTGACTAAAAATAGTTTTGGATAGAAGTAAACTACAAGATAATATAATATTCATTTGGAATGAATTTTTTCTATATGTCTTTAAGATGTTAGTGGGAGCATCACATTTTTTACAAGTGAAATATATTGATAACATATGGAAAACATGTATTGGTCTTTTAGTTAGTGAATACTTGAATAAAATTAAAACTACTGAGATTGAATTAAAGTAGAAACTAGTGTTCTAAGTAATGAGAACAACTGAGGTAGATATAATGGGTCTCTTAAACCAAGTCAAAGTACACATGTTGAAAAGGTATTGAAAAATAAAAGTTGGAATAATTCAAGAGAGAATTGTTACCGGTATTACATGGCATAAATCCCTCCAAGAAGACATGAATGGGGAATTGAAGGAGATTAAAGGGGTTAGTAGAATTATATATAATTCTATGATGGATCAATCACAAATTCCATGATATGTAATAAAAATGATATTTCCAACATAAATTTTTTTAGGCTAATATCAGTTATTTCTTAGAGAATTTCATGGGAAGTAGTAATTTATAGCTTATTTAGTGGGTAATAAATGTTCAGGGGTTAAGGAGCCTATTTTGGGTATTTTTATAAATAAACAATATAAGTAAGGAAAGGCTCTCATTACATGAAAAATTCATCACATTTTTTTTGAGATTCTCTCTCTCTCCTCCCCACTTTTAAGAGAGATAAACTATTGACCCAAACAACCGTATCGAGCTCATCTTCATGCATCAAAGGAATATAGATGTAGTGATCATTGGGACATTGAAGGTATCATTGGATCATCATGATAACACCAAAAATTCAATGATTGGTGCTCCAATAAACCATCAATGAGTGTGTGGATGATCTAGAGGGATATTAATTTGGTTCTTTCAAGTAATGGTCACCGATGATGAATGGATGTCGAACGAGCCTATAGAACTGATTGAGGTAATATTCTATTTATTTTTGTTTTTAAAATTTTCAAATTAGATCCCTGGGATTTATACTAGATTTTGCTTCACCGGTGATGAAGTTGTTATGTCAATCGCCAGTGAAGTTTTTTAAACCCCTACCATGTTTACTTCCACCGTGTGCCCCAAAACCTTTAGTTTCAAGGTGAGTGAGGAAGATTTAAGATTTAGCTACATAGAACCAATGTTGAGGATTGAGGTGTGATATTTAGAGCATTCAAGGTGTTGATACACCGCTTAAAGGGTGTTTGTGATAGGGATTGGGTCCACCATATTTAACCTATATTTTGGTACTTTGTAATATACTTAAGGCATGAGTCCTTCTGAATGAATTGTGGTCGATACTCCCTCAATGAAAAAAAGGTTCAATTCCTACAAAAATTACTAAGAGAGTTTTTTATTCCCAAGTATACTCGAGGTATTAGTCCTCTGTATATGGAGTCGGTACTCCCTCATATGATGTGGTCTACTCAATAATTTTTGGGTCCTCACCTACAGTTCCATAGAGGTGACTTGGGATTTCACATACCTAAGTGGTAATGATATTCGGGGTAGGTACTCTCTTAATTCATATTTATCCTTGGTAAATGATAGGGGGCCCCTATAGGTTCAAGGAATTGTGAAATTACAATTATGAGAAATAATTTTTGCTACTATAAGAGATGATATGCATACCTTAGAGAGGATAAGGTTACCCTTAATGGTTTCTGGTGGTGGAATAATTGAGTAGATCAGATACTTTGAGTATTGTGATTCCCTAGAAACCCCATTTGTTTCCTTTGAGATGTGATGTGTAGCTAGGATACAATCTTTATAATTTTTAATTTTTTAGTTATCCAATAATTCCTAGACCCTCATGAGATACAACCTTTAAGGATTGGGTCTATGATGAATGGGACTTCTTATCATCCTCAAGACTTCTATTGATGGTGTATATATAGATATTTCCACGACTCAATTCCAGTTGTATTATTCTATATAGTCTTAGTTGGGTGTTTTCTTGTATTTACTTTTTTTGTTATTGTGGGATAATACTGGGTATGTTTATACTCACCCCTACATGGATCTTTATCCCACGCATATTGTTCATGTGTAGGTAACACTAGGTTTATAGATTCTCTTCGTGAATGTATAACTTAGGTGGATTTCTCAAAGATAATTCCCAGTGATATTTGGTGACACATGGTGGAGAATAGTGGATCATCATTATGGTGGTGAATGTGGTAGGTGGAGATTGGTCTCGGGGTACCTATAGAAAATAGGATCTTTCTGTAGTTTTGTAACAGTCAAATATGAGGGCTTGTTAGATGTATAAATCAATTGATATTGTCCTATGTGGTATTTCACTTATATTTTTTATCTCATCCATGTGTTTTATATTGTTAAATTATCTATATATATTATGCAAGTGTTTCTTCTTATGTTATGAATTAGTGATATGTGTCTATTTTAGGTTTGCATAAGATAAGGTCTCTAATACCGTGAGACATGACTACGAGGTACTAGTAACCGACCCTTGGATTATTATGGAGGGCCTGAGGTGGAAAATATTGCTTATCAATAACTCAGGTAGGCCCCCGATGTGTCAGGTTTCTTAGAGTGGTATAAAAATAGGTCCATTTTAGGGACATTTTTTTGAGATAAAAAACATATAATGACTAGTTTAGGAATTTGTGGGGATGTTATTAAGGGGGTATTGAGATAGGTTATCCAAATAGGGAGACCAAATGATGTGAGATATCCAACATAACCTTTTATCAGGAATTTGATAATCTTTTAGTCCACCTGTATTTTTGAAAATATCCTTTCAATGTACAATAAAATTGGTATTTGCATCATATAACATTCATTTATGACCTTTCATGTCCTTCTCATGTCATCTCATCATAATATTCTCTTACCCTTGTGGGTTAAACATATCAAATTAAGGATTCTACACACTTATAGACAAATTTTGGGTAGAGGAAGGGTCATAATATGCTAGTGCATGTAGCTGGGGCTCCAACCATCAGTTAGTGAGTGACGAGGCATTATTTTGAGGCTTGGGTTCGGTATAGTCTTTCCCTATGATTTGAGTAAATTTCTATTCCCTTTTCACTTAGTGTGAATCTTTTTTATAGCATATATGGTTGCTTCTTCATATTTGGATAAAAATACCTATAGGTTTCAGATTTAGTGTGATTTATGATGATGGAGTTTTCATGGGTTTGTGAGAAGAGACTGATACTCGACTGATAGAGGTTTTCATAGGGTATAAGGCTCACACATCTCAATTTGGTCCTAACATATACTGAATAGAATATTATTCTTACGTTGAGCTCCCTAAAAATAATAATAAACCATTATCAGATGATGAGTTTCTTGAAATCATGATAGGACTACTCTGATACAGTAAGAATTTGACCCCTTCTTCAGGATGAAGTTTTATCCAAGGATTTTGGACTCTTTGAAGAGAAGAGCATCCATATACAATGATGTGTATATGACCATGAACTTCTTGAGGTATTCCTTAGTCATATTTCATGGTGTAATTATTTGAGATCAATAGTTCAGGAAACGAATTATAAGTAAAATTATAGGGTTTTGGTTGTATATTCATGTAGCACTATCTATGATGGAGCCTTTGAGAAATCATTTACCATTGGATAATTCTTAGCAAGGATGCACCTTGGATTTAAGAGTGTTTTTGTTCTTCGCCTAAGGATGTCCAGATTGATGTTATAGATGGATATCCACAATAATGATAATTCTGGAATAAGGAATTATCCTATGGAAAGTAGTGTCCTAGAATGTAGGAGATTTATTTAGGGATATAGTGGTGTAGTAGAATATAGAGTTTGATGATTCTTGTATCCTCTCTCATAATCATCACTTTTGGTTAGTTCCTGTCAGGAACAAAGTGTTGATAGTTTGACCTGTGGGGATATGTGTGTAATGTATATTTATGTTCAGGTGCTAATACATGTAGTTTGTTGTATAATACATGTCCAATACTCATTGATACTCATAATGGGTAGCATAGGTTCATGTTATTCATTACGTATCATCTATTTTAGAGTTTTATATTCCATTAAAACTCCTATTAAAGACATTGTTAGGTAGTGATTTTCCATAGATAATGTCTATATTCCACTCAAAACTTCTGGTAAAGTTAGTTTACCCTTAGTAGAGGAAGAGGTGTTTCATGAGAATTCCTTCATGGTTGAGATGATATACAGTGGTACCTTCCTGGGAACAAATTATGCACCACCACTAGTACTACACTGTGATTTGTAGTTAAGTAAATGAGGTTAACTCTACCCCCAGCTGGAATTAATATCCCTATAGGTGTGGTGATAAAATACCACCCTCACAGATTCAAGGTCAGCTACCCATAATACTATACATCTGGATTTATGCACTATGTGTATGGATTAATATTCTCTTCTATAGAGTGTGGAATAATAAATGAATGATTTCTTAGGGTGGACTGTGAATGTATCTTGATAGGAGACTGACATATGTGTCACCATGCATTCTAGAGATTTCATTTAAAATTATATAAATGTGTAATATTAAATAACCTTTTGGTGTTTATGGATTTTATGGGTTGAATCCATCCTTTTTTTGGTTTGAGGAGGATCTTTTTAGGAACCCGAGGAGTTGATCTAGTCTTACCATTAGAGTATCAACTATATAGTGGGAGAGTCCCATAGTGGTGATATATATTAAGTGGTTATATGTGGACTTAAATTCTCAACCGATGGACCTAGAGGGTTTTCCTAAAGGTGGGGAGCATTTCACCCACTTTCCTAGGTGTGTAGTGTTCATCAATTCTTGTTCTTATTAAATAGTGGGATGGATATCTTGGGTGCAGACAATCCTAGTGGAGAATAGAACTTAATGTGTTATTTCCATTGGATCGTTATGGTTATAATAATAACATATCAATATTTTTTATGTGTCGGAGGTGTAGTATTTCTCAGGAGGTGGTGGTTTTTGATTTCTCTAGTATGGATAATGTTATCCTTGGGTTTTGAGCTGATAATTCAGGGTTATCAAAATGTTCAGCACCATCCACTTTTGGATTGTGATGGATTCTTCCGCCCATTGATTAGTGGTGTTATTCCAAGTATTCTGAATAGGAGGGTTATATTCTTGATTTTTCCATTAGAAGCTTTTGTGAATGATATACAACACAACCAAGTTATCTCCAATAGTTGTTTAGAAGCTATTGGAGATCATGATTTGGATCAGGGATTCCCACTGATGGTTTTCAAAAGGTTAAGTAACATGGAATATGACACCTTTTAACTGTGAGTTAGAAAAAATGGAGTCTATAACTTATGGGAATAACATGGGAGAAAAAAAAACAACAATCCAGGGGAGCATGTTACTTCACAACTCTTCTGGTATTAATTAGAATTTATTTGAAGTTCTCAATAGTGGAGTGTAGTTTATCTGTGTTTATCTCATATGAAAAAAATCATAAATTCTCTTTAAAGGTAGTGATAGAGGAACTCCCACTAGTGATAATATTTTCAAAGGAAAATTTTGATATAGGTGACGATGGTTTATGGTTTTTGTTCAGCGCATGTGGTGGGAAAGTAATTTGATGAAGAAAGTTTTAGGTTATAGAGGACTGGAAAGATTCATATAGAAATGATGCATGTTTATTCTCAGGTCAGGCTTCAAGATGGATTGGAGTTAAAAAAAATTATTTTTAATACAGTGTTTCTTTATTAGAAGGTGTTGTATCAAGTTTTTTTATATATCAAACCTCTGAGATGAAGGGATTTTAAGTGATGGAAGGTTGTTTTCTAATATTTATATTTCATGTATATAACTTTTTAATTATGATTTAAATTTTTTATTAATTATTAATTTATTTTTCTCAATTTTACATTGGTTTTATAAGTTCTTACCATATATTTTTCTTCTTACAACCTAGATCTTCAAAATTCATTTTTATCCTACACTTATTATCACTTCCAGAACACTTCTTACATGTCTAAAAATCTTCTCAATGTCCTCAAGATGAATTGTTTATAATAAAAGTCAACCAAAAGACCATATACTCATAATAAATGAAAATTATTTAATTCCAAACTTTATCCTTCAAATAGACTCACCCCTAATCATCACACCCTCTTTAATCTGACTAATTTAATATAGACTAAAAAATATTCCCATTTATATATTTTTTTTGAAAAACATATACTTCACTTAAAATACATATCTTTTGACCATTAATATTTAAAAAAATGACTCCAACTAGGAATGGCTTATATAGACTCTCTTTAGAATAATAATATAATGATATCAATTATATATCTTTAAAAATGAGATAAAATATAATGATTCAAATTTATTAACTAATAATAATCAATTAATTAATTTTAATCCTATGTGATAAAACTTACTTTAGGAAATTATAATGACAAGTAATATGTCTAAATGATGTATATAAGTATATATCACTCCTTTTTTACTCTTCCTTTACTAAAAATGTATTTTTTTGTCTTTTTGTTTAAAATTCTTCATGTATATATTCCATAAACATACTATACACATTATTCAACAAACACATAAAAATTTTCAAAATAAAACCAACATAGATATATTGAATTTATATTTTACCCTTGTCTTACTCCCCTTTAACAGTTCCTCCCCCTTTGGAATAACATCAACATTGCTTTGCATTTGTGACATTATTATCCTTGTAAAAAATTCAAAAGAATAAAGTAAAGGGGATAGAGTGAAACATACCCCATCCTTGATTATAGAGAAGTTGAAAATGAAAGATATTATATACATTAAACAAATAATATGAAATATGTGATGATCATCATTCTACATGCCATATAGAATGGGAATTATTATGAGGTGTTTATCATTGAGAATGATAAAAACATTTCATTCTCTATGATATATTTATATGGTTTAAATCATTGGGAGGGATATATTCATATCATTTCCCATGATATGTATATGATGTTAGATATCAAATAGTTTCATCTCAAACCTTTCACTTAAGTCTATTAAATGTTCATTTCATTGTCCTTAAATTATATTTGTGGAATTTTAATAGATCGCAATGAATATATAAATGTTATTCATTCATGGAAGTTTTTTGATTTAATTATATATATAAAAATGTGTTATAATGATAGGATAATTTGTGAAATTATACAAGCATTCTTTTTACCAATTGGGGGAGGGGGTTAAAGTGTTGCATAAATAAGGGAGGCTAGAAAAGTGGTGTTGTCATCTGAGTTTGATATATCTCATATCTAATGATATATTCTTTCTATATCTACTTTTAATTAAGTTTCTATAAGACTATGAAGAAAATAATAAATTTTTTCATTTAACCCATTGACACCTTTAAATGTTATAATTTAGTTCTTATCATTAATAGATCTTCCTTAAATATTGTGGTAAAGGTTCATCTTTGATATAAGGTATGTTCATTTTTTATTTTATGTTTATTATTCTAAAATAATCATGATAGATCGTATAGATTAGGTTTTATAAAGATTTCCACCATGATTTGGGTATAGGGATGTCTTTCAAAAGCATTCACTTGTATTATTTCCACTTTAATAAAATTTAGAAGAATATGATTTATTTTATAAAAATTCTTAATTTTATAAAGGCGATGAATATTGCAAGAAGTGATATGTATTATTTTTTATTTTATGTGGAATAAATATGTACCATAACCCAAAATTTGAATTTTGATATCATAGGTGTGTCATATCATTTTTGGTTATAAGTTTTGTTTATACTTATTTAGAATATAGTGTTTTATCATGACTATGATATAGAGATATTATAATTTATGGTACATATAAAAACACAAGTTTTAAAGAATCCTGAATAATGACATGGGGATATCACTATCTTCAATTTAGTTTTAAGCCTGATTTTTGGTGAAATTCAACAAGTGTTATGAGGATATAACAAGTTATGATTTTAAATATGAGAAACTATAAGGCCAATGACATAAGAATACAATAGTTTGCAATTCTCCTGCATTAAGTGTTATTGTAGTACATAGTATGTTAGTTTCTTATAACACATGAAATTGTAGGTTTACATCCTCACTCACAATATAAATAAGTTTTTCTCATTAGTGAAATTATTATATAATTCATATAATGTTTTAAAATTATAATAATGGTATTAAAAAAATTATATATTTTTGAAAGGGTTCACAAATTAATCATTAATTATTCACAATTAATTATTAAATGTTAATGAAATATTTAATAAAATAAATTTTTTGGTATTATATGACAATATTAAATTTCATTAATTTACATGATATTAAATTTATTTTTTTAATGCAAAGTGATTGCATTAAAATTTTAAAATAATTTATAAAGTGTTTGTAAATTGAAAAATAAGACTCAATATAAAATCTTTATATTGACTTTGTGAAATGTTCGAAAATAATTATATGAAGTGTTCATATTAAATGTATTTTGAGGAATTTTTTATAACCATGTAAAAAATTGATGGATGATATCAAGGTTAAATAAATACAAAATATACATTATTAACATTATGTGTTTAAATGGATTTAAAATTTAAAAAAACTTATCATTTAATAAATCATATATTTTGATATGAAGAAGTTTATTTATATTCATATCAGATGACTTTTTCTCCCATGATTTTTTAAGTCGGTAAATATATGATTTCCAAAGGGAGTCATTGTGACTTTACCAACAACACTTTAGTTGTGCAGTGGTCAAGAGAATTAGAGGTTAGGCTCATCTCACATTTTTTTCGAATTATTACCTACCTTGAGACTCTATTATAGATTTAATATATGTTTAATAATACTTTTTAGTATAATTATTAATTGTAGTGACCCGCCAGTCCTCATTGGCTTGAGAGCTCAACGAGTCATTACTAGGCCCTAAGTGACACCCCCAAGGCACCAAAGGTTGGCAATAAATTTCGAAGGGTTGCAAACCAAGTGGGGGATGATTTACCCTTTTTAGAACATACCATAGAGCCAATGACCATAACCAAACAAATAAACTAAATGCTGCTTGATAATAGCTAAGGCAACTCAACCATTTATATTACCATAACCAACCAAGAGTACCACAATGGAAACCAACACTAAATCAGAGTAAACAGGGGAAAGACAAACTCAAAGACTACAAGGCAACAACCCAACTCCATGATCTACAAACTCCAAGCTCCAACATCACGAACCATCCCAAGAATCACGAAACAGTATGAAACACTTTACCTTTGCCAACATCCTGGTACATGACATCTGCAAAAGAACTAACGTGCCAAAGCATGGGGTGAGTAATGAAACTCATTAGGTTTTCCCCGAGGACTTCCCAACCCATGCCTCTAGGATAAAACATGATAGCACATTTATATAAAACAATTTATATAAAACAATTCCAATATAACAAGTTCCATGTCAAAACCATTTTCCAACAAAAACCATCTTTCTGGAGAAAAGAAACCAAGCAAGTTTCCAATCAAATTCCCATTTCCATTATGGCATATTCATTCCATTTCACAAATCCACACACCCAACCATGCATGCAACCTGGACCTCCCTATACTCACGAGTGGTGAGTTATCCTTCCACTAAGTCATTACTTAGTGAAATACCTTGATGGGGGTACTTTATGACCTTATCCTTCCCAACCTTTTGATGGGGGTACTTCTCACCCTTATCCATCCCAACCTTTTGATGGGGGGACTTCTCGCCCTTATCCACCCCAATGCACATGAACACACACCACAACCCATGAAAATCTATGCCCAAAACCATGTGTGTTCAAAACCTTTCAATACATCATCACCCTTTTATTGAAAACCATTTCTTTCAAGCAACAAAACCATAGCCAATTTAAAATCACCATTTTAAATTTACTTCAACAACCACTTTCCAAAAACACATGTTTTCCATCACCCATTACTAAAAAGGGGTTTCAACCATTCTTTCAGAGAAGATAAATAAGCCATTTCAATCAAGGAAAACAATTTGAAACTAAGTCTTCAAGTTCTAAGAAATAGGAATCGAGAGTGAATCCACCTACCTCAAAGGTTTTGACGAAAACCCTAACAAATAGAGAACGCACAAGACAACTGGGACAATTCACCAAGGATCCTCCTTAGATCTCTTCTCCTAATACAACCAAGACCAAAAATCATCATGTTTGGCATCCACACACTTAGATCTACCCATAAAAGGCATAGATCTAAGAAACCAAGAGAAGAGGAGAAGTAGATCTAAGTAGATCTGAGAAACCAAACAAGAACGATCACATACCTCAAGAATATGGATTCGATTCAACAAGAGAAGCCTTCAGATCACCTCCAGAACGATGAGAGGAACTTCTTAGACCTTAGGAGAACCAAAATACCAAGTTAGGGCTGGTTAGGAGGAAAAATGAGCTACTTACAGGCAAAAACGCGTGATATCCACTTTTATAGGATCTCGTTTAAGTGGACGCATAGTTAGTTCATACGGTTTGACAAACCGTGCTCTAACCGTGCATTAGCTACTGCCTCGGCCACCCTTCTCGCATGGTTTGGCCACACTGTTAGCCAAACCGTGCACCGCCCGTGCAGAAGCTACTGCCTCCAATACCAACTCTGCACGGTTTGGCCGCACAGTTTAGAAAAACTGTGCGCTGCCCGTGAGGCTTCCCTTTTTCCCCCAAACTTTATTCTGAGTTTTCCCGAATCTCTCATACATCACCCTTAACTTTATAACCATTAACATCATCAAGAAAGGGTTACATACCAAAAATCAGTGGTACTACATTCTCCCCAACATTGGTATTTCCGTCCCCGGAAAGTAGATAACCATCACTTTCCTGAAAGAGTTCTGGACACTGCTCTTTCATTTCTTTCTCACATTCCCAAGTCTCTTCCTGAATCTGGCCATGCTGCCATAAAACCTGTACTAGACCGGTGATTTTTCCGCGAAAGACTTTCTCTTGACTATCCAAAATCCATACCAGGATATGTATCAATGAATCATCTGGATCTAGGTCAAAGTGATCCCATCTGATCACATGGTCAGGATCGGGATGATACTTATTCAACTGAGATACATGGAACACATTATGCTCTGCACTGAACCACGGTGGTAATGCCAACTGATACACCACCTCACCAACCCGTTCTAGTATCTCAAAAGGGCCTGTATATCGAGGAGATAATTTTCCCTGCTTCCCAAAATGACGTTGTCCAAGCCTTGGAGAGATTCTCAAAAAGACATGATCACTCATCGCAAACAACAACGGTCTTCGGCGATGATCTGCATAAGATTTCTGATGACTTTGAGCTGTCTCCATCCTCTTTCTAATCAACTGGATCTTCTATGTTGTTTCTTGGACAAGTCTCGGCCCAACTAGTTAAGTCTCACCTGTTTCCACCCAACAAAGTGGAGAACGACAAGGACACCCATACAATGCTTTAAACGGATCCATGCGTATCGAGGCTTGATAGCTGTTATTGTATGAGAACTCCACTAAGGGTATATGATCCTCCCATGAGCCCCCAAAATCCATTACACAAGACCACAACATATCTTCCAACATTTGTATCATCCGCTTGGATTGCCCATCCGTATGAGGATGATACGTCGTGCTCATCGTCAACCGAGTCCCAAGGGCTTGTTGTAATGATTTCTAGAAACGAGATGTGAACCTTGAATCTCTATCTAAGACTATGGATAATGGTTCACCATGCCTCTTTACCACTTCTCATATATAAAGTTTTGAAAGATCTTCCACTGTATGAGTTTCACGAATCAGGATGAAATGGGCCGACTTGGTTATACGATCCACTATCACCCAAATGGCATCGTGTTTCCAGACCATTCTTGGAAGACCTGTAACAAAATCCATTGCTATATGATCCCATTTCCACACTGGGATAGGTAAAGATTGTAACATACCAGCTGGCCGCTGATGTTCTGCTTTAACTTGCTGACAAGTTAAACAACTTGAAACAAATTCATCTACCTTTCGTTTCATGCTGCTCCACCAAAACTACGCCTTCAACGCCTTATACATATTCTGTGTACCTGGATGTACAGCCCATCTTGAATGGTGGTAATCATGAAGGAGTTGTTCCTGAGAAATTAAAGGTACAACCATCCGATCTCGAAACCGAAAAACTGAACTACCATCCAGCTTCCATCACTCAATGGTCTCCCCACCATCGAGTTTTGAACTCATCGCAACACAGTCTACAACAGATGCATGTGCCTCCATTACTATCTCCACCAAATCAAAAACAAGTTCAAATGGAAAGAAAACCGCAACAATGGTTCGGTCTTCACATTCTATACGCATGTCGGCTAGGACTGACATCAACTGCCACTAATCTGAAGCTTCTTTCACCAAATGAGTATATAACTTTATACTTAATGCATCATCCACTGAATTTCCCTTACTCGGTGTATACATCAAGTCAAAGTCGAACATTTGAAGATACTTCATCCATATCCTCTGCCTCAGATTCAAACATCGCTGTGAGAAAATGTGTTTCAAGCTTTTGTGATCCGTAAACACAGTAAATTTCTCACCGAAGAGATAATGTCTCCATGTTTTCAAAGCATGGACGACTACATCCAACTCCAAATCATGTGTTGGGTAATTTTTCTCATACACCCTCAACTGCCTTGAGCCATAAGCAACCACATGGTCTCCTTGCATGAGAACAAAACCCAACCCTATTCCCGAAGCATCACAATACACCACATAACCCTATCCTGATTCCGGAAAAATCAAGATGGGTGTTGATGTAAGGAAAACTTTCAACTCTTGAAAAGATCTCTGACATTATTCAGTCCATTGAAATGCATTGTTCTTCTTAGACAATACTATCATAGGCAAATCTAGTCATGAGAACTCACGGACAAAGCGTCGGTAATAACCAGCTAGACCAAGAAAAATTCATATTTCAAAGACATTCTTCAGCGGTTTCCAAGAAAGAATAGCTTCTATCTTTTCTGGATCCACTGAAACTCCTTTCTCAGAAACAACATGACCCAGAAAGCGTACCTCTTGTATCCAAATATCACACTTTGATAATATGGCATACAACTGATGGTCTCTCAATATTTCCAACACTATCGTCAAGTGTTGCTCATGCTCAGCTCTTGTCCTTGAATACACCAATATGTCGTCCACAAACACCACAATAAAAGAATCTAGATATTGCTGAAATATCTGGTTCATCAATGCCATAAAGACTGTTGGTGCATTCGTAAGACCAAAAGGCATGACTACATATTCGTAGTGGCCATATCTGCTTCTGAAGGATTTCTTTGGGATATCCTCCTTCCCAAATCGCAATTGGTGATATCCTGATTGCAATTAAATCTTAGAGAACCACTGATATCCCCTTAATTGATTGAATAGATCATCAATACGTGGTAGTGGATATCTATTCCTTATCATAACTTGGTTAATTTTATGATAATCCATACATAGCCTTAAAGTTCCATCTACTTTCTTTACAAACAAAACTGGTGCTGCCCACGGAGACACGCTTCGCCGGATGAAACCCTTGCTTTACATCTCCTCTAACTGCACTTTCAATTCCCATAACTCTATTGGTGTCATCCTATAAGATTGAAGTGAGATAGGACTGGTCCCCAGAATGAGATCAATCGAAAACTCCGCTTCTCTTGCAGGTGGTAACCCTGTGAAGTTCTTGGGAAAGACATCTGGAAATTGATCCACCATAGCAAGAAAACTATTTTCATCAATCTCTTACATTGATGCCAAATTCAACACTGTCAATTGGTTAGAGATCATTCCCACCATTGGTTCCAACAATCTCTTGGCGCCTTTCTTTACTATCCTTTCTCTTCTAAAGAGATTGTCGATGTCGTCCTCAGTCGTGAAACTAACTGTTCTCCTATAACAGTCGATGTGAGACTTAAACCTTTTCAACCAATCTATACCCAAGATTACATCATATAAATCCATATACAACATGGAGAAGTCCCATTTTAGCTCAGCTCCATCAAAAATTATAGCACATGCTCTACAGACGAAGCCATGACATTCCCTTTCACCCAGAGGATTTTGCAGTTTCAAGACAGAAGGCATCATTTCCAGTTTTAAACATAGAAAGTCAATAGAACAAGAA
The DNA here is from genome assembly GCA_963277665.1 of Viscum album. Lineage (NCBI taxonomy): Eukaryota > Viridiplantae > Streptophyta > Magnoliopsida > Santalales > Viscaceae > Viscum > Viscum album. The sequence goes on from OY728159.1 coordinate 239,287,610, forward strand.
CCAATGAAGTAATGTGATGCACTAGTATCAAACAACACTTTCATAAAGGTAGAATTCAAAAGAATCATACGTCTTACTATTGATGGTCCAGCCTAATCATCAACAATCATCTGCTCATATCCATACAATTGCTTCGTTGCTGCATTGTTCTCCTTGTTTCCTTGCTGAGATTCCCTGGTTGAGGAGTCATGGTATTTTGAGAATCACCATGGATAGCTCTGTTATGATGAAAAGACTGACTCTGATTTCCTTGTCCTGTCGAAGCATACGATGCTTGCAATGCCTGGGAAGTGTCACGTGCACCCGACCTCGGAGTATTTCTACAATAGCGTTGTAGATGCCCCATCTGCTTGCAATTGTGACATTGTCTAGGTTGTGCCGTACACTCTTGATTTATGTGATCAGTCAAGCCACATTGAAAACACTCAGATTTCATCATGGGTCATGGAGGAAGATTCACCGATCTAGTCGTCTGATTCTGATTCGCACTCCCACCTTGGAAGTAGGTGTGCCTCTTCCGCTTGTTCTCAGCATTAGAGTTCCCACCTGTTCCCATGGGTATCATCATACTTCCTCCTCCCATAACTCCCTAGATGTCTCTTTTAGCTACTGTTTATTTGTTTACCATTTCTGTATAATCCGTAATACAGAGCACAACTATCTTCGAGCGAATCTCATGTCGCAACCCTGATTTAAAGATGCGTGCCTTCAGCGATTCACTTGTAGAAAATTTCGGTGAAAAGCGCACTAAATTCATAAATTTAGCCACATAATCCGTGACAGAGATATTCTCCTGCTTCAGGATGAAAAATTCTGTCGTCCTCTGGATCTTGAACGTGTGAGGATAGAATTTTTTATTGAACAACTCCTCAAATTCCTCCCAGCCCAGGCGTTGATCCACCATATCCTACACCACTAGCTCCCACCACTGTCATGAAAGATCCTCCAGAATATACATCGCTGAATTTACATTTAATTCTGATGGTGTTCTAATGAAATCGAAGATACAATTCATCCTACTCAGCCACACCTCCACCCATTCTGGTTCAGAATCACCCTGAAAGATGGGTGGATTATGCTTCTAGAACTGGACGGAATGATCTACATGCCTTGACTCATCCCTCTGATTCCTAATGTCCACAGCTTGGAATGCTTGAATGATACTCTGAACCATCTCTTGGTTCACACGTGGTTCAAGTACAACCACATTCTTCACAGCGTTTTTTGTTTGGTTTCTACAACGCCTAACGGGTGCCATTTTCTATACAAACAACGCACACCGTTAGTCTCACTTCCTAGCAACTGAAGGATTAGCATTTAAAATTCTATCACATCAACTATCACCACATTGATTTCCAACCACCAAGCTTTTCCACATTCACCCATTTCTAAAAATAAATATTTTCTTTCATTTAAAAATCAATATATTTTCAAAATACATCAACCATTCTCTTTTCAAAATCTTTCATTTGAAAACAAGTTTAAAATTTTTAGAAATCACGCTTTCGCATCAAACCATAATCCATTTCTCAAAATGATATATGCAGTCCTAGTGGGAAGTCATTCCTCTAATGCATTTCATGCTCATCTCATTGGATAAACCCATGATAATGTGATTTGTTATCCTATAAGTGTCTCCAAAACACTTATGTACCTAACACCCTTGTAACTTGAAGTTCAGCATAAACAGGTTAGCTACGTCCTTTTATGCTATACATTTCTTGTTCCAACAATACTACTCCTATCTAATATTTCAACCCAAGGAATAGACAAAAATGAATTTCAACTTCATGACCGAGAACATCGATGACCACTTGTTAGGCAAGGACCGAACAAGCTGATACCATTTTTAGTGACCCACCAATCCTCATTGGCTTGAGAGCTCAACAAGTCATTACTAGGCCTTAAGTGACATCCCTAAGGAACCAAAGGCTGGCGATAAATGCCGAAGGGTTTAAAACCAAGTGAGGGATGATTTACCCTTTTTAGAACATACCACAGAGCCAACGACCATAACCAAACAAATCAACTAAATGATGCATGATAACAGCTAAGGAAACTCAACCATTTATATTACCATAACCAACCAAGATTACCAAAATGGAAAACAACACTAAATCAGAGCAAACAGTGGAAAGAAAAACTCAAAGAATACAAGAAAACAACCCAACTCCATGCTCTATAAGCTCCAAGCTCGAACATCACGAACCAACCCAAGCATCATGAAGTAGTATGCAACACTATACCTTTTCCAATATCCCGATACATGACATCTGCAAAAGCACCAACGTGCCAAAGCAGGGGGTGAGTAATGAAACTCAGTAGGTTTTCCCCGATGACTTCCCAACCCATGCCTCTAGGATAAAATATGTTAGCACATTTATATAAAAATATTTATATAAAACAATTCCAATATAACAAGTTCCATGTCAAAACCATTTTCTAATAAAAACCATCTTTCTCAAGAAAAAAACCAAGGAAGTTTCCAATCAAATTCCCATTTCCATTTTGGCACATTCATTCCATTTCCCAAATCCACACACCCAACCATTCATGCAACCTGGACCTCCCTATACTCACGAGTGGTGAGTTATCCTTCCACTAAGTCATCACTTAGTGAACTACCTTTACGAGGGTACTTCACGACCTTATCCATCCCAACCTTTTGATGGGGCTAATTCTCGCCCTTATCCACCCCAACCTTTTGATGGGGGGACTTTTCGCCCTTATCCATCCCAATGCACATGAACACACACCACAACCCATGCAAATCTATGCCCAAAACCATGTGTGTTCAAATACTTTCAATAAAGAATCACCCTTTTATTGAAAACCATTTCTTTCAAGCAACAAAACCATAGACAATTTAAAATCACCATTTTAAATTTACTTCAACAACCACTTTCTAAAAACACATGTTTTCCATCACCCGTTACTAAAAAGGGGTTTCAACCATTCTTTCATAGTAGATAAATAAGTCATTTCAATCAAGGAAAACAATTTGAAACTAAGCCTTAAAGTTCTAAGAAAGAGGAATTGAGAGTGAAGCCACCAACCTCAAAGGTTTTGACGAAAACCCTAACAAACGGAGAACGCACAAGACAACCGGGCCGATTCACCAAGGATCCTCCTTAGATCTCTTCTCCTAACACAACCATGACCAAAACTCAACATTATTTGCATCCAAACACTTATATCTACCCATAACGGATCTAAGAAACCGAGAGAAGAGGAGAAGTAGATCTAAGTAGATCTGAGAAACCAAACAAGAACGATCACATACCTCAAGAATATGGCTTCGATTCTACAAGAGAAGCCTTCGGATCTCCTCCGGAACGATGGGAGGAACCTCTTAGACCTTAGTAGAACCAAAATCTCGAGTTAGGGCCGCTTAGGAGGAAAAATTGAGCTACTTAGATGCAAAAACGCATGAGATCCACTTTTATAGGATCTCATTTAAGTGGTCGCACGGTTAGTTCGCACGGTTTGACAAACCGTGCGCTAACTGTGTTTTAGCTACCACCTCATCCACCCTTCTCGCACAGTTTTTCCACATGTTTAGACAACCCATGTGCCACCCGTGCGGAAGCTACTGCCTCCAATACCAACTCTGCATGCTTTGGCCGTACGGTTTAGACAAATCGTGCATCGCCCGTGTGGCTTCCCTTTTTGCCCCAAAACTTCATTACGAGCTCTCCCGACTCTCCCATACGTCACCCTTAACTTTATAACCATTAAAATTATCAGGAAAGGGTTACATACTAGAAACCGGGGGTACTACAGTAATTATAATGGTTACCCTTAAGACATTAATTGATTGAAAACATGAACTTAAGAGGACATTGCACATAGGGATTGTATTATCTCTAATTTAATACATTTATTTGGACGCTCTATAATTTAGATCTATATTGGAAAGAACTATGGATTTTATCACCATCCCAGGAGGCATTTGGATCTTATGAAAAGAAGCAGGTGGTGGTTTCGATTTGGGATCGATCATTTGATAGAGGCTTTCTATATATACCTATAAAGGGAATAAGAACCCACCAAGTTTTTTTACACTTAATAGGATGCATCATAAAGTTTACATTTGAGTGAAAAGGGACAATGTGGTTCCTTTTAAGTTCATAGACCCTAACCAGATGTAGTGAATTTTAGGGTCATGCCTCCAAGAACTAAACTAAGTTGTTTAATATCATGCAGAATGGACTAATAGGTGAAAGGTTCCGGGTAATAACCAATGTAGGACTTACACATGATCGTCTCTTTCTAGTTTTTCTTGTTTATTGGAAACTAAATAGAAATTTTCATGGTTATGGATTAAACTTAGTAGGAGGATCATATATGGCTGTCTATTATATTTTTTGTTGGTAACTAGATAAATATGGAAGGCAATATGGTTAGGGTTTCAACTAGTTGAAGGACCCCATATAATCCATGTGCCGTAAAATGGGTGACAATAAGAAACTTATAAGGTCTTACACATGAACTGCAATACTAGTTTATCTTATCCATTGGTATCTAAACTAGTGAAGTAATTATTGTATGTTATATTTAGTAGGAGGCCCATATAAGAATATCTACCTCCTATCTATTAGTACCTAAAATAGAGAGTAAGATTAGAAAGGTTAGGGTTTAAACCTATTAATAGGATCATATATAGTGATTTTAGATCTTACACTTATTAATATTCCCATATATGGTGAAATTAGGGATTGCACCTTGTGGGAGTCCTATATTTGGTTGTCTACCATCAATGTTTTTGGTAACTAGAAGAGTACGAATGATGATATAGTTAGGGATTACACCTAGTATGAGGCCCATATATTTTTGTATACCCTCATTCATATTATTAACTATGTGAGGAAGAAAGATGATATAGTTGGGGATTACACCTAGTAGGAGGACTATGTATGGTTGTCTACCCTCCTCTATATTAGTAACTAGGTTAAGATGGAAGAATTTATAGTTGGGTCTTATAGAAAATATGGGACCCATATTTTATATTGGGGTGTTGGGGTTGAAACTTAATGAATCATCTTGTGTATCATTGTTAACATTAATCAAAGCCCATGTATTTCAAGTTTCACTATTTAAGTTTGTATGTTAGAACTGGTCCTTATAGTTTAACATCATATGGTAAGGACATATTCTATGTATTTTAAATTCATGTAGCTGGGGATATTAGGTACCCCCTCCTTTTTACTATGATGTGTCACAATCATTCTAACAAAATGATCAACTAAAAAAACTAAGTTCATATGATTCATGATTGGTGTGAGAAATAAGAAATAATAAAAGATCAAACATATCTTATGAGAGCACACAATAGGGAATTGAGTGAGGAATAGTCATTAGGATAAACTTTTGAGTTTACTCTAGTGGATGAGCTAGGTAAAGGTACTTTTGGAAAACCAATAAGAGTATATCGACTCAAACTGTTACGATAAAACCAAGAGGAGTATCTCTACTCAAGGAATTGATGTGGGTCTTACACATGATATACTTATTATGGTTCATCTTTACCTTGATAGGAAAATAAGAGAATTCGTGATTGGTGTTTAAACCAAATAGGAGGCCAATTTAAATATAGTTTGGGGATTACCCCTAGTAGGAGTTCCATATAGAGAGAGGTTGGGGATTACAACTAGTGGTAGGACCATGTAATTAATGGATTTTTTAAGGATTAAACCTTGTAGAAATGAAGTCGAGAAGGTTATTTGGATCAATTTGTCTCGTATTGGTGACCTAGGTGGAAGAAATTACATAAAGAGACATGCTTCCCCAAAATAACTTATCTTTATGTAGTGGTAATCAATGATCCAAGTCCTTCATGGTCAATTTAAATTGTAAAGAATCCCAGAATCACCTTAAGAATACTCCACTTCATATATCATTAAGGTTATATAAAATAAGGTCATGGTTATTATAGGTGGAATGCTTTTCAATGTGGAGTGATTTCATGAGAAGGAGTCATTTCAATAGCCCCAAACCTACACTCCCATATTTGGTGGTGAAATCACAAATATTACATTTCGGGATTTGATACTAATGAAGGTGACCCAATTTTACCCATCCAAAATTGACAACATTAGAATGAAATATTGGATCACTTATATTCTCAAGGACCATTTAGGATTAGAGTTTAAGAGAATTAGGAAAAACTCTTAAAATCATGGATTCATGAACAACTGGTTCATAAAGATGAACATCATCTCCCACTATACCCATATTTTCATATTCCACATTAATCCATCATAATCATCATCCATTAGAAATCATTCTAAACATAATTCATTCAACATCGTTATTTCCAACCTAGGGAAAAGGAAACATTAGAAGGGTGATCTAAAGTGATCAGTAAGGGTAAAAAAGAATTAACAATTAAATTTCATCAATGATCATAAGAACTGAATAAGGGTATGATGACATAATCAAAGTTAATAATAGAATAATAAAAGATATCATTCCTATCAATACTTAAATCATCAATCATAAAACATTAAATTAGGCCTTAGTAAAGGAAGGAGTCCTAGGAACCAATAATCGTGAGCTATGTGACATCATTCTTGATTAAAAGAAATATTTTAGAACCATGGAAAATTTGTTTGTTGCTTGGAACATTATCATCATAGAACTCTTATATATCCCTTATAATTAGAATGAATAGAAGTATGAATATCAATATAATTATCTAGAGAGAATAATCACTACCCAATGCATTATAGTGTTATATGGGCACTCCCATCATATAATTTATATTAGAATCACCCAATTCTATTTGGTTGAACCCATTATATAAGCTTTATAAGTCTCACCTAGGGCTATTTGGGTGCACCCATTATATTAAAATGTCCGAGAACCATAAATAAAGTACATTGAGATTTTATTTCATCATAAAACTCATCTAAAAAATCATTATTACTTTTATAACTTGATTAAACCATAAAAAATAATTGATTTTCATATCAATATATTTGAAACATGTTTAACTTATATAATCTAAATGGGTTTTTTTACAATCTCTTTGAAAAATGATTAACCCGTGGAAAAGAAATGGGTTGTATAATAATCTATTTGAAACAATATTAATCCATCTTGAGAAAGAATGAGGATTGTATCATTACAAAATATACCAATTGGAGCATAATAAATATAAAGGTTTTTTTATATTAATTAATGGAAATACAATTAAAATATCATTAAAAATATTTTTGAGGAAGATAATCTTTTCATTTTGAAAATAACTTTTAGAAACTAAAAATTCACAAAAATATTGATAAAATACTTTTTTTTGAAAAAATATTTTGAAAAATATAAAGGAAACATCAAGTAAAAAATATACATGATGGAAGTAAAATCTGTTTATGCTACAAGTGTTAAAGTAAACATTCTTTTTTAAAACATTTTGATAAAGGGAGTCAAATGTGACCCATTTAAAAAACTTTAAGAAATTTTCTTTTATTTGTTTTTGAAATAATGTAAAAGATCATGTGAAATGGATTTAAGAAATAATTTATTTTTCTAAAAAACAATTGTTTAAAACATTTTAGAAAACATATATTTTTAAAAGATAAATACCAAATCTAAAATAAAAATACAAGATCAATATCATCTACAAACAACATTCTTGATGTTTCTTCAATAAATATGGGAGGAAATGAAAACAAAATATGTGAACCACATTCATAACCAATGGATAATAAAAAAATTTGGATCAATAAAATAATATCACATTATTTCCTCTAAAATAAACTTGAACATAAATAATTCTGAAAGAAAAGAGATTTTAACATAATGCCTTCTACACTTTGGTAACTCTTCAATCGTAATACCTAAGAAATAATAAAATTAAATTATACATTAAATATCATGAAAATAAATTTTTTAGGATATAATACTTAAAATGGAAGTATATATTCCATATAAAATAAATTAGGTGTATAAAAATATAATATTCCTCAATGAATGTGATTTGAGATGAAATCCCTTACGGCTTTGGTAAACTATGGATCAAAATCCCATGAAAGAGAGAACCTAATATGAATTTTAAAATCAAAATAAATTTCATGAAAAGAATCATAAATCACATTAATGGAAAACATATACCACACACAACAAAATTAAGTAGTGAATATGGCATATGTCTCGAAGAAATAAAAGTGAGACGAGAAAAGGCATTACCGCAAGTACAAACTTTCCTTATATATCCTTTAAATCCTACAAAATAATCTTAAATAAAATATATTATTTATTAAGAACATTTTATAGGTTTAAAACCTTGTAATTAAATATCTTATTTTATTTCCCGCTTTGGTGGCGGCATAGTGGTGCAGGGTCGAGGGCCATAAGAACGGTGTTCGGTGAGGTCTGGGGTTCGATTTCTGGGAGCCCGCTCTTGGGAGAATTTCCACCTCCCATGTACTACTCATCTTTCTGGGTCACCCAGTGTCACATCGGGTGGTAAGAATGGGCGCACTTCACCTGGCTGACAGATTTCCGTGTCGAATCATCGCTGATCGAGGTGTTACCTCGTGGGACGCACTGTCATCTCGGCTGGCAATGGCTCCTTCCCAGCTGGGGCTTCTCCGGAAGACCTCTTCATGGGGAGGGGGGTTCTCGAGTGTGGAGGGTTCGAAAAGGCCATTCTCGGGGATTCCCTTGAAAAAATATCTTATTTTATTTCTTTATAATTGAATACTAAATCAGTTAAGTCTGCGTCATGTGTTTTGAGGATGTTGGGTTCATTGTTTCAAAACAGATTTGGTGTGTTAACCATAATAAAAAAAGGTAACTATATCAACATATATATAATAATAATCAAAAAAATTGTCATATTTATTAACAAATTATACTTAAAAAACTAGTCATAATTATTTTGTGAAAAATGAACTACGTTACGATCATGGAGGCGGTAGGTCATACGTGTGCATGAATAACATTTCCAATTTTCAATGACCATTATGGAAAGAAGTTATATATTATTTTACCTTTCCAAAATGATAATAATATAATAAATAATATATTATTTCTATAAATATAATTATATATACATCATTTTTGTGATGTGGTGATGAAAAAAATCACATCACTTTGTGGAGGCAGTAGTCCACACGAGCACGAATGATGTTTTCATTTTTCAGTGTACGGAAGAAAATGATATATTATATTTTAGAAATGATAAATATGTAAAAAATATTATTATAATTTTATATATATCACATATATTAATTAATATTATCCTTATTACCTTCCATGTAAAGAGTTTTTAAAAAATGAATCACATCGCTTCGTGAGTCGGTAGTTTGTCGTACAAACGAGCAACATTATCGTATCCCATATAGAAAGTAAAGTAAAAAAGTTATATGTGATATGATAGCTATATAATTATAAATATTTTATAATTATAATATATATATATACTTTAAATAAATTATTATAACAGGTTGTCAGAGGTGATGATGGTAAAAGAATTACATCGGTTTGCGAGGTGGTAGTCCGCCACACACATGAATGATGATTTCTTTTCGCATTTTATTTAAGAGGAGATGTATTTTGGTTATTAAATTAATATAATAACATCTCAGTATATATAAGATACTAGTTTTATCATATTATCATATTTTAATAATATTTTATTGGTTTGGAAGAAGAAATAAATAAATAATGCATTGAAATGAATTTTACCTCTTCTCAGACCACCACATTAAGATTATACCTAAAGTATTCATTGAAAGATTTTATTCATAACAAAATGTTTCTAGGATGAGGGGATAGTAGTTTTAAATTTATTTTTTTAGGTATTGTATGAACCAAAATGGTTTTAAGGTTTAAAAATTTAAGATAAGGGGATGCCTTTTATAAGTGAGGTGAGTGGAACACTTGTAACTTTTGAAAAGAAAAAGGTGTAGCCACATTTTTTCTAATGACATAGGGCTTATAAATGGAGTATTATAAAAATTTAGAAATTTTAAGGTCTAAATATGTTCAATAAATAGTTTTTGATAACTTTTTATGTAATTTTGACACTTAAATTTTTGGTTTATCCCTTGGTAAACTCATTCTCACCTTAACTGTCATAATTTATTTTTATTGTTTTCACTATTCATTATAATAAAAAATTAACTTGAACTTATTAGATAATATAAATTATGATTATATAAAATATTTAATCCATTTTACCAAATTCAATTAATTTATGTGGAAAAATGTAATTTAGAATTAAGCTTGTAGTCGCGATCAAAATACGGGTTTTCAAGAAGTGCATTTTCAAGGAAAAGATGATTTTATATTTACTCCTTGACCAATAATAATTATTGTATGAATTTAAATTAATATTTATTTATTTATAATATAAAAATTAAATTTAAAAAATTCTACATTATATATTATATAAATTAATTAAAATGGTGAAACATTATGCATTTTAAAATAGTTATCAAAAAATTTATGTTTTTAAACCCAAAAACAAACTTATACTAATATCCAATATGATGTTCATTAAAATGAAATTTAGTGGATTAAATATAAATAAATAATAATTATATTAGTTTAAATCATATTCAAAACATAATGGAACTTTTTAATTTCTTTTTTTATTGAAAATAAATGACATTTTTACAAAATTGGTATTTTTTACTATTCACTGTAAAATCAAAAATTTTTGAAAAATCAAATTTTTTTACCCGAAGTAAATTTCGATATGAAAACTTAAAAAATGAAGTTAATTTTATCAAGTAAATTTTATAAAAGTTTCAAAAATTAATTATAATATTATTTCATGAAATTAAATAAAACTCATTTTCGAAGAAAACCTATTTTTGAAGAATAACATTACACTATTAAAACATTGATTTCTTATTTACTAAAAATTTGTAAATAATTTATATTAATTAGGATATATATATATATATATATCAATAAATAGTTAATACTATTCATACTCACTAATTTAATGTGTAGGTTATAATACTGTATATATCATAGGTAGTTTAAGTTTGGTGTTGCATGTAGCATAAACTATCAAACATAGTTTTATTTTCTAAAATATTAGGGTGTTACATCCTCCCCCAATTTAAGAAATTAAATCCATGAAATTTTAACTTTATATTGGTAATCAAGGGATGGATATTTGAAAATACTTTTTTAGAAACCCTCATTGAAAAAATGGTTAATAAAAAATCCTATTGATAAGAGAGAAAATGACGTATGAAGGTTTGATGATTACCAAAATGATTAAACCATCATATGATGAAATAATAAAATAATCTCTAAAATCAAATAGTGAAACCCAAAGTTTAATCCAAATAATTCCTAAATAATATAAACATTAAATGGTGTTTTTACCTAAAATGTTATCTCATACCTTTCGTATTTCAAGACCATAAACATGGTGACCCATTTTTTTAGATAAAATTAACCACTTAGTCACCAAATCACTTTTCAATCCTGTGGTTATCTATATATTAAAACTTGTGTTTCCATAATTACCTCAGTATTCAAGATAATATAAACCCTAAATTTTATCATTATGTTAAATATTATTTCCACAAAATATAAAGGTATACTTCACGTTTGACCAAAGTGACCTTAAAATGGGTGTCTAAGACTTTAAACTCATTCTCATCCTTAATATAATAAACTCATTGTTGTATCAACAAATCCTATGATAAACTCTCCTGAAAACATAATAATCTTAAAATATATCTAAACCTTCCTATGATACTAACTATAAGATCCCTGAACCATCACTCCCAGATCAGGTGCTGAAATCATAAACATTACATATCTATCTTAGATACCGATGAATGAAACCTGAATTTTTCCATCTAAAAGTTATAATATCAAAAGTAAATTTTGGATCACTTACATTCTCAATGAAATTTTAGGTTTAAAGATTTATAGATTTAGGAAAAACTATTAACATCATGGATTCATAAAAAATTGGTTCATGAAGATGGACATCATCTCTCACTATACCAACCTTTTCATATTCCACATTAGGTCATAATAATCATCATCTGTATGGAATCCTTGTAAAAATAATTCATTAAACAACATTCTTGATAGCCTAGGGAAAAGGAAACATAAGAAGGATGAGCTCAAATGCTCACTAAGGGTAAAAATAAGCATTAACTATTGGATGTCATCAACAAGCATAAGAGGTGCATAAGGGTATAATGACATAATCAAAGTGAATGAGTGGATCATAAAATAACTCATATGCATCATGTTGAACTCTTTGTGAGATGTCTATTTTAATAATCCCAAATAATTGTTTAGTCTTTTGTTCAAATTGTTCTAAATGTGTTTATATATGTTTAAATAATGTTTACATATGTTTATCTATTTTAATTTATGTTTTACTGTTGACCTGAATGTATTCTGGACTAAACAGACACCTTGTGAAAATTCCATGTTTTGACTCACTGTTAGTTATTTTCCTGAGTCACCGATGATGAACGGCCGCACCGATGATGAATGGTCACACAGATGATGAACAGTCGCACCTATGATGAATGGTCGCACCGATGATGAACGGTCGCACCGATGATGAACGGTCACACCCATGATGAACAGTAGCACCGATGATTAATGGTCGCACCGTTGATGCACGGTCGCACCGATGATCAAAGGACCTACCAATACCGATGATCAATGGACCTACCGATACAGATGATCAAAGGAACTACTGATACCGATGATCAAAGGACCTACTGATACCGATGATCAAAGGACCTACTGATACTGATGATCAAAGGACCTACCGATACTGATGATCAAAGGACCTACCGATACCGATGATCAAAGGACCTATCGATATCGATTATCAAAGGAGATACTGATATCGATGATCAAAGGACCTACCGATACCGATGATCAAAGGACCTACCAATAGTGATGATCAAAGGACCTACCGATACTGATGATCGAAGGAGCTACCTATACCGATGATCGAAGGACCTACCGATACCGATGATGAAAGGAGCTACCAATACCTATGATCATGTCCTACTGAAACCGATGCAGATTCAAAATGACTCACCGATCTCATGACTCACCGATAGTCATAAAAACAGTTTGAATTTCTATTAACTCTTGTTTAATTCCAACGGTCATATTTGATGTTTTTAATGCAATTAATGATATTTAATGTTAGTTGTTGGAATGTCAGGGAATCGGCCCTTGTACCTACAAAAAGTTAATCATTCCTATTGAAAAAGCTCATGGAATATAAGGATGATCGAGCTGCAGTTAAAATACACACAAGAAAGAGAGGAAAAAAGGGAATTCTTCCATGCATGCACATACATGAAAAGAAGAACACACGAAGAACTCTCATACTCATCATGAACAGAAATTCAAAGAAGAAGTTCAAGGGCTATAACGTTTACTCATACTCGAGCTGAACACTTACACTGGAAGTGAAAGAAGGAGAACCACGACACTCTGTGTTTCTACACAAAAACCAGAGAAGGACTCAGAAGCATTTCTGCTTAATCGAAGGAGTCCAGAGTTGCACTGCTTATCACTAGAGCATTCTAAACTCTCATATACTCTCTCTAAGTGATTCATTATTTACTTTTTCGAGTAGTGTGTGTACTATGTATAATTTACACACACACTGACTCGTGCGCTGAACTAGAGGATACTAAATCCTCACACCAATCTTTCTACACTTTCTTGTATCCCACTAAGGATAGTGGTAGAGGTCAAGTAGGACCTGGACAACCTGTGTGATGTTTCTATCATTTGTTTTCCAACGTATAACAGTGGTAGAGGTCTTAGGACTTGGATAGTCTCTTGTACTGTTTTTTACCCTGATCCAGGGTGTGGATCGAATTTATATAAATTGTTTGAGAGGACTAAGTCTCAGCTTGAGATTGAACCTCTTGTTTCAAAAACTATTTTGCTTATCAATTTTGGTTATAAACTATATTGAATATTCAGCTGCTAATTACTTTGAAATACTATTTGTTTTAAAGTTACTTTGATAGCTAAACTAGCAAGTGTTTATAATTATTGTGAACGAGTAAGTTAGTTTCAAAATTTAATTTAATTCCCTGATTAAATTAACTGAGACCTAATCAATATTTGTGAAACTAATTAAACATTTACAATCTGTATAAATTCACTACATTTTAACTTGTTTTTAAATTTGGGGGATTTTAATAGAAATATTTTTAATAGAAATTTAAATTGGAACTCAATTCACCCCCCCCCCCTTGAGTGTCCACTCCGACCAACACATCAATACCTGAACCCTAAATCTAGAAAAATGTAATAAGTCTTTAAAAAAATAAATAATAATAATAAATAATAATCATGAGCCCTGTGATATCAATCTTGATCAAAGGGAAAATTATAAACCCATGGAAATAATAAATAAAACATGTTGGTATCTTGTAACATCACCATCATACAACACATACAATTGGAATAACCATACCAATGAATTCCAATATAATTCTCTAGAGAATATAATCATTACCCAATACATTAGGGTGTTATCTAGGTGCACCCATCGTATAATAAATATAGGGCATGCCCGGATTTATCTCGGCCCACCCGTCCCAAAACAATGTCCAAGAATCATAAATAAAGTATATAGAGCTTAAATTTCATCATAAAACTCAAATAAAAAATAATTATTGATTTTAGAACTTGATTAACATGTGGAAAATAAATGGGTTTCATGTAAATCTCTTTGAAACATGATAAAATCATGGAAACTAAATGTGTTCCATAACAATATATTTGAAACATGATTAACCCATGGAAAAGAAATGGTTTCCATAATAATCTTTTTGAAAAAATCTTAGTCCATCCAGAGAAATAATGAGTATGGTATCATTAAAAAATATCCATATTGGCGCACAAGTAACAATAAGGGTTGTTGATGTTAATGAATGGAAATACCATTAATAGATCATTAAAAACATTTTTGAGGAAAATAATATTTTCATTTTGAAAATCAATTTTAGAAACTAAAAAATCACAAAATATTATGATAATAATTTTCTTTTAAAAAACATTTAATATTATAAAGGAAACATTAAGGAAAATAATGGACATGATGGAAAGAATTTTTTTTTCATATCATAAATGTTAAAAATAAAAATTCTTTTTTAAGACATTTTGAAAAAAGGAGTCAAATTTACCTGTTTGGAAAAAGTTAAAAAATTTCCTTTTAAAGCCTTATAAAGTAAGGTAAAGGATAATTTAAAATGGATTTTGGAAATCATATATTTTTTTAAAAATATTTTTTTGAAACATTTTATAAAACATTGATAAGGAAAATAAAGATACCTAATCTAAAAAAGAAATATCAGATCATTGTCATTTATAAAATACTTTTTTGATGTTTCTTCAGTAAATAAGGTAGGAAATGAAAATTTAACATGTGAAACACATTCATAAACATAGGAAAATAAAATATATTTTCTTCAAGAAAATAATATCACATTAATTCCACTAAAAGAAACTTGAAGATAAATAATCCTAAAATAAAGGATATTTTTACATGAAGCCTTTTCCACTTCGGTAACTCTTAAATCATAATACTCATGAAATAATAACATAAAATTATGCATTAAATATCATAAACATAAGTATTTTCATGATATATTTTTTTAAAGTGTATTTTATACACTATATAAAAGAAATTAGGTGTATAACAATATAATATTCCTTAATGAAAGTATTTGAGATAAAATCACTTACAGCTTCAGTAATCTCTGGATCAAAACCCCATGAAATGTAGAAGCTCATTAGGATTTCTAAATAACAATAAATTTCATTATAATAATAATAAATGATATTAATTCACAATATATAAACCACACAACAAAAAATAAGTGGTGAATATGGAATATTTTCAAAGAAATAAATGTGAGACAATAAAAACATTACCTCGAGTCTAGACATTCCTTATATGTCCTTTAACTTCTTGTAATAAGATAACATCAATTATTTTATTTATTAAGAAAATTTTATAGGTTTAACACCTGATACATAAATCATTTATTTTATTTCTTTATAATTAAATATTTGAATTCTTAATAAATTAAGTCCATGTCGGGTGTTTTGAGGATGTTTGGTTCATTATTTCAAAATGGATTTGGTGTATTGAATATGGTCTACGAGGTAATTATTTCAACATATAGAAAAAACTAATCATGAAATAATTATCATATTTACTCATAAATTATACTTATAAAACCAATAATTAATTTTTTTATGAAAAATGAGCGATGTTACAATCATAGAAACGATAGGCCGTACACACACATGTGTAATGATTCCATTTTTCAATGATCATTTGGTAAAGAGTGTATGTATTATTAAATATTTAAATAATGTTAATAATATCATAAATATCATACTATTTCTTTAAATTTACTTATATATATATATCAATTTTTTTGATTTGGTGATGAAAAAATAATCGCATCGCTTCGTGGAGGCGGAAGTCCACACATACACAAACAACGTTATCATTTTTCACTGTAAGAATAAAATGATATATTATATTTTAATAATGATAAATATTTTATTAATTTCATTATTACCTAATTTATATTGAATATATTCATTAAAATTATCCTTATTACCTTCCATATAAATCATTAGTGAAAAACAAATCACATCTCTTCACAGGGTGGTAGTTTGTTGTAAGCACGAGCAATGTTATTATATCCCACACAGAATGGAAATTAAAAAAGGTAGATATGAAATCATAGATATAGAAGTATAAATATGTTAAAAATATCATATATATACTTTAAATCAATCTTTATAACTATAACTGATAGGAAATGTTGGAAAACAAATGACATCAGTTCACGAGGCAGTAATCCGCTACATAATAATGATGATTTCTTATCCCATTTGATGGAAGAGGAGATGGATTTAGGTTGTTACATTAATATAAAAACATTTAAGTATATATGATATATTTTTTTATCATATAATTATATTTTATGATTATTTTAAGGATGTGGAAGAGGAAATAATATAAAAACGCATAGTAATGAATTTTACCTCTTCTTAGACCACCTCTTTCGGATTATAACTAAAGTATTTTTAGAATGATTTTATTACAAAAAAAATGCTTATAGTATGAGGGGATAGTGGTTTTTATATTTTTTGGTTAGGGTTTTTCTAAACCAAAAGGTTTTTAATATGTGAATAATAGATGAAAGGGGATGTCCTTTTATAAGTGAGGTGAGTGACACACTAGTAGTTTTTCAAAAGAAAGATGTGTACCCACATTTTTCACATGACCAAAGGGTCTAAAATGAATTATTATCAAGAATGATACATTATAAGGTCAAAATATGGTCATTAAATAGTTTTTATAAAAATTTTAAGTCCTTTTGACCCTTATCGTTTTAGTTTAACCCCTCAATAAAGCCCTTTTCACCTTAATCGTGGCAATTTATTTTTATTGTGTTCATTATTCATTGTGGTAAAAAATTAAGTTGAAACTATTAGATAGTATATATTATTATTATTCCAAATATTTATTTTAATCTCCCAAATACAATTCACATAAGTGGAAAATTTAAAATTAAACTCATTGACTTGACGAAAAATAGGGTTTTCAAGAAGATTATTTTGTGAGGAAAAAATGATTTTATATCAACTCTATGGATAATAATAATTATTTTATTAATTTAAATTATTTTTTATTAATGATTAATAATTAAATTTAATTTAAAACTTTCCTAAATATGGAGTATATTAATTATTTAAAAAATAAATATTATGGATTTTAAAATAGTTTTCAGAAAAAGCCATTTCAAAACCCAAAACGAACTTATAATAAAATCCAATAAGAATTTGATTCAAGAGAAATTATATAGATTAAATATAAATATATAATAAATATATTAATTTAAATCTTATTACAAATATTATGGTACATTTACATTTCTTAATTTATTGAAAATAAATGACATTTTAAATAAAATCAGTATTTTTACTATTCAATGAAAAAATCAATATTTTCAAAAAAATCACAAAATTTTAACCAATTTTTTTATATGATGATTTAAAAAATGAATTAAAATTTATATAATACATTTTATAAAAGTACCAAAAAATAATAAATATATTTTTTCATGAAAATAAATAAAAATCATTTTTGTAGAAAACATATTTTTAAAGAATAAAATTACTTTGCTAAAAAATTGAATGATTATTTACTAAAAATTTATAAATAATTTATATTGACTAGGAAATATATATATATATATATATATATGTATATATATATATATATAATTAGTTTATAATATTTATACCTTCCAATTTAATGGCTATGTTATAAGAGTCATATAAATCGAGGGTCGTTTAAGCTTGGTGTTGCATGTTGAATACGTTATCAAACATAATTTTCTTTCTTAAAATATGGGGGTGATAAATGAATGGTATGAGAGTAATAATTTCATATTAAAAGACATTTTTCACATGGTTCTTGGGATTAAAGTAATATTTAAAAGTAGTTTATGTGGGTGCCATCCAAAAATGATGTTCATGGGGTTGCCTCGTGAACAGACTTCTCAGGGCCTCTTTGCAAATAACATTTACGGGGTTTCATCATGAATGAACTTCACGAGTAATGCTTAATGAAATGTATTTTTGGGGAAAGTAGTTTAATGGACACCTTGGGTAAATCTTTATGAATAAACTCTATGGGTAATGATTCGGGAACTTCCTTCACAGGGAAAATTCATGAATTGAATTTGCATATGATACTTCATGAATGGCCTTTATAGGTGATTATTCATGAAGGGCCTTTGTTTAACATATTCACTAATGGATTATAAATGGATGCTGCTTAGATGGTCTTCATTAGTTTTTATTATTGAATGAACTTCATAAAAGGGTCCTTCATGGACATTCTTTATGGGCGCCCTTCATGGGTGTCCTTCATGAGCTTACTTGAAAAAGAACCTCTCATATCCCCATGTGAACTATAGAATTTCTAAATTGGTATCTTGAAGGATTTTCTTCCTTTGTGGATTCATCTAGGGGTCATCCTCCTTTCCTATACATTTTCTAGATATTTATAATTGGTTTAAAATAACTTCATTTCTAAAATACATGGTTTCATAGGAACCATACGGTCTCCAGGAGTACATGAACATGAAAGATCAATGTTGTTGGGATGAAAAAGATAGATGACAACGAATGAAGTTCACAAGTGTAAAGGGATCATATACTTGTGATGTGAGAATGTAACCATGAAGTGATTTTGTGGTCATGTCTTAAATTACTACCTACTGTTATAAAAGTTCATTTTTCATAAATGAAGCATGTGACCGTAAAGAAAGCATGTGACCATTAGATGATTTTTTATGAATGTCGCAAATTATTTTCAACCACGAGGAAGGTATTTGGTGCTTGAAGTAGGTACACGGTCCATGAATGAAGTGCCTGATCCACCATATATTTCCTTGACCTCCCTGCAAACATCTTCTGGTCTATTATAGTAATTTTACCTTTGTTGATTTCACTTCAATCTAAAATGAATCCCAAATTAAAATGTGCATTACTCTAAGTATGTAAGTCTATTTTGACTCTATAAGATGTCAAATATAAGCTTATGAAATGAAAAATTCCATGATATATGGGGTTCCACTATGGGAAAACGGGCTTTTGCGACAGAATTAATTCTCGTCGCAAATAGTCCATCCCAGAGGTTATTTGCGATGGGGGGTTATTCCCGTTGCAAATAACGTGTTATTTGCGATGAGTTTTGGGGTCCCATCACAAAAGGTAATGTGTGGTTTGGCATGGGATGCACGCCAAAGCGCGGGAAGGTTTTTTACGACGGGATCCGTCGTAAATACCAGCGGTAGTAAATGAGTTTTTGGGACGAGATGTTGTCTCGTCGCAAAAGGTGTGTCGGCATGTCACTTTTTGCGACGAGCCCCGTCCCAAATACCCTTTTAACCACCGATAGTAATTAATGTGGGAAAAGGTATTTGCGACAGTAATCCCATCGTAAATAGTCCTGTTGCAACTAATCTAACCTATATATACCGCCCTCTGTTTTTTTCTCTACCTCTCATTTCTCACTTGCTCTCCCTCTCTGAACTCTATTTTTAGAGTAAAAATTTCTATGAGTAAGTTTTTTTTATGGAGAAGTCGTGAAGTCGCTTAAATCAATGGGAGATCAAGTATAAAGATATTTATATTTTGTTTTATTTAGTATTTATTTTATTTTATTTTTTGTCAATTTAATTATTGTTGATTAGTTGTAATTAAATTAGATTTAAATTGTTTTGTTATCTGTATTTATTTGTAATAACAAATTGGATATATTAATATTAATTCTTAATAATTAATAATTAGTAATAATTAGTAATAAATATTGTAACACCCCAAGCTTCTACGGTACGCTTCTCTTTGAATAATTTGATAGCGTGTGTTGTACGCAACACCGAGTTCTAACACACCATAACTAATCAAACTAGCCGTTATGAATAATAATACCTACTTTTTGAAATTATATATATTTTATATTTCAAATTGGACTTCATTTTTGGATTCGGAATATCAAATTTAGCCTAAGGTAAAATTTTGGTACTTTTTGGATAACTTTAATATTTTGATGAATAGTGAAAATTACTAAATTTTAATTAAAAACAACTTTTTTAATCGAAATAATTTATATTGATAAATTATGAATTTGAGTGGTTTTAAAGTATATTTAGAATATATTTTTACCATTTAATATAATTTTGGTCATTGGACATAATTTCACAATTAAAACGAACATAAACAAGTATCAATCTTTTGATAGTTATTATATCTTAAAAACACGCTTTTTATTTTGACAGTGGGAATTAATTTTAAATTAATTTCTGCCACTTCTGTGTTTTGAATTTGAAAAAATGGATTCCATATTTGGAATCAGGATGTTCAAATTGTGTAAATAGGTAACTTTTATTTTTATACATTTTGAATAATTACTTCGGTAAATATTTTATTTACCACGGTTAAAGGGTAAATCCGGTAAATAAGGGTTAAAAAATAATATTATAATAATAACAAATTACCCTAAAACGTGTTCTAAACTTATTTTCTGATACATGTTCGACCATAGGAATCTTTGGGTCGATTTTGGGACCCCATGGTGCCACTTGTAAGTGATAGAGACACTTTATTTTAATTAAGTTAAAATAAATACAAAAATGACACAAGCATATATCTTTTAAAAACACAATTTTTAAATAGGGTTATATATGTTTTATTTTCGACTATAAATATTCATTAGAAAGGTAAAAATATTTCCTACATAATTATATTTTATTTATAATTTTTAGACATTAAATAATTTAATTTATTTATGACAAAATGATGATGCAGTAATTACCATAATAGTGAAAAATTAAATTAATTGATATTATAAATACCCAAATAAATATAATTTGAGACTTTTAATGAATTAAACTAATTTTATAGGATAATATGACATATTAGTATTGATTTAATTGAGTTTTTTTGAAGTAATCATTCTTTTATAAGTTTCAAAAAAATCAACTATTGAATAGTGTCAAAATTGACATAAAAGAGTTTTTAAAACTAATATTATATTATTAATTGATATTAAATTTCTAAAAATATAATGTTTGGACAAGATACTTATATCATGATAGGTGTATCATTAATAGACCACTTGGGGGTCTCTTGGATGTATATGGTAAGTTTATTAACCATATAATATAAAAATACAGAGTGACATGGTAAATGTCAAACTAATTAACTAAGAGTTAAAACTAAAAGATAAGGTTAATATAATGACCCAAACCTGTCTAAATTCTATTGGTTGAATTTTTTTCGACCTATACCCACCTTAAACTTTGAATAATCAACTTTGGAGCCATTAGAAACTGAATATGAATTTATTATAAATTAATATTTCTAGCTTTTCCAAAGGTGCCCCTCACCCCTCTTATAAAAGGGAACTCCTCCTTCTCATTAACTCACACCTTAAAAGCCTTTTGGTTCGGCCAAACTCTGCCGAAATACTCTCCCAAATTACCTCAATACAACCTAGAGGCCTTAGTTTGATCAGAAAGCCAACCTAAGGAGCCCTTTTGATCAAATCAAAAGGAAGAACCCGAAGCAGAGGTAATGATTTCACCACCCTTTTCCAAGTTCCTTTCTTCTTCCACTTCTTCTTCCTCTGTTGTTACCATTATAAAATAATAACTCCAGTATCATATATATAATTTGATGTTATTATAAATATGGTACAACCATATTCAGTATTCTATCCATCCTTTGAATAACATGTCACCATACGTGCGTACGTACGGCTTACCGTCTCCACGTCGTGGTGTAATTGTTATTCAATATATTATTATTTGGATGGGTATAATAATGATGTGTAACTCATTTAAATAATAAATATAACATGATAATGATTCTGTATATATGATATACTATCCAATTATATATTATTTTAATATCAAAAGAATGTTATTGTCGCTTGTGCGTACGTACAGACTACCGTCTCCACGAACGCGATGAGATTCATTCTCTATCGTATCCATTAAAGTATAATTCTAATTTGATGATTAATAATAGTATCTAAGGACTTGATATCATTCTGGATATGATTAAGATACAACCTATCCATTACAAACATGGCTTACGTAAGAAAACATATAAAAGAAAACGAGTAAGTTAACACCCAAAACAACGATAATACTGAGATATTATTAACAAATCAATGTTAAAAGATCATATATGATATAATATTAATATATATGATTATTTTATAATTTAATAAAAATTATTTCACCATTATACAGGAGGTTAACCTACCCTCAACCAAGGAAAAGTACAAGGTAAGGTTTATTTCACAATCTCTTCATTATCCGAGGTTGTTTATACGTAATAATCTACTGGGATCTCTTTATCATCCACATCCATGTTTCTTCAAAATGTATTTCAAAACATTTTTACTATTTAAAATAATATGGTTTAAAGTCATTTATACCCTTTTTTGACTTTTTATAAGTGGTTTATAAAGGAATCTTTCCGACATTTTCCAAACAAGGTGCTTTTTAACCTTTTCGACAGAATTAAGGTAAGAATGTTTTTTTGAACTTATACGGCGGGTGCGGTTATTTTCCGCCGTTATAAAATCGTCGAAGCTTCTCTT
The DNA here is from genome assembly GCA_963277665.1 of Viscum album. Lineage (NCBI taxonomy): Eukaryota > Viridiplantae > Streptophyta > Magnoliopsida > Santalales > Viscaceae > Viscum > Viscum album. The sequence continues at coordinate 239,310,798 of OY728159.1, forward strand.
ACAATCTTATAAGAATATTTTGAAAGAAAATTTTTTATTTCATAAATATATGACTCTTAAATGATTTCAAAATAGAAAGAGATATTTCTCTAAAAAGAGTTTTGATTTCATCTATGTCAACATCCTTTGATGGATTTTACGCTTATTTGAAGTTGATTTATTATGATACAAAACTTCTATATTGTATTGAAGGTTTTGTGATATGTTTGATTGTGGATGTGCTATTTTTATACCGTTCATAGTTTATGGTGAAAGTATTGACATTTCGTATGCTAGTTTTAATATGAATGTTTATGTTATGCTTAAACCTTCTCATATGGGAATGCATTGGACTTAATATGTGACGGGTGGAGCCCGCTATAGCTCCTCGATGCATCGGTAGGTCTCATGAGACAAACTAGTGTCTTGGAACAAGGCCTTGGCAAAATCTTATTTGTAGTCTTGGCACATGGCCTTGGCTATGTGGTTATGATAGTCTGGAATTATGCATTCCATCATTATGAAAGTGGTAATTGATATTGCATGTGATTATTCGATTTGTAGAATATCCATGTGAATAAGTAAATGACATTATTTCATTTTATTTTTGTCATACTATGTTGAAGTTAAAGTTTAAAAGGATTTTGTTTAAAGTTATACATTACCTTAAATGTTTATTCTTATTTATGAAAGTTTCCGCTATATTGTTATCCTTACTGGGCATTTGAGCTCACCCCTTTTCTATGTTTTATTTTTCCTAGGATGTGAAGAAGTAATTTATGAATAACCTGCAGGGATATTATGTGGGGATATGATTGTGGGATATGGAGACTATGTTGTTGTAGTAGTTTTTCACTTTATGATGTAATGTAAAACTTTATGAATATATCTAGTGTTTCCAAGGCTACTAAACCAATCGGTCTTTCGATATTTGATCTTTCTTGTGATCATGCCAATGTTATGTAATAATGCACCGACTCTAGGTAACTGGGGTCGGGGCGTTACAGTTGGTATCAGAGGAAGTTTAGTACAAACCTTGGAAGCTAGATTTAGATAAACTCTGATTAGAGCACGTAGACCTAAGATGAAATTTGAGGATTAGTATAGAAGAACTTCCTAGAATTTTGGTATTGTAGAGATTTTGTGATTTTTCCAAGCAATACATCCATGTCTGGATACGAGCGGGTAGAGGCGGCTCTGGCACAGATGTACCTAGGGGTAAAACCCGAAAACACCGCTTTGAGCTAGACTCGAACGGGAACTGGTGCATAACAACGGGCCTTGCTGCACTCTTGGTTACGACACTCTCAGGGTATATGCTTAGGATAACTCTCATTTTCTTTACAAATCATTATGAAGGGTTTATGAGTATATACTTCCTCAAATAAAACATTTTTATTATTATGGATTATATCCATAAATAGTTAAATTTATGTTAAGTGTTTTATAAGTATGGGATTATGTATTTTGATTCATAAACTGATCTAGTTTATGACATTGTTTAGAAATGGCACCTAGTGGAAGAAATGGAAACCATATCAATGCATGCACTCCATGTAGGGATTGCCCTCCTGCTCAAGATAATTATAGTGGAGCTGGTGATGCAATTGGTGTCGATCAGCTAATCACCATACTGGGACAACTTACTCAGGTTATGAATAATAACCTTACCCGTATGGAGCACCCTGATCCACAGTGTGGAGGATCAATGTTATATCGCTTCATGAGGCAACAACCACCAACATTCAATGGGAGTACAAATCCCTTAGTAGCTGAACAATGGATATTTTCCCTAGAGAAAATATTTCAGGCTTTGGGGAGTAGTGAAAGGGAAAAAGTTATCATGGCAGTTTACCGCCTCACTGGAGATGCTGATCAATGGTGGTCATTGATTCAAAATACGAAGGAAGATGATGAAGTATCAAATATGGAATGGAGGGAGTTCAAAGATCTGTTTTTAGAAAAATACTTTCCTCGCGACCATCAAGCAGATATGGAAAGGCAGTTTCTGAGTCTGAGACAAAAGGAGGATGAGAATGTCACAAAGTATCCGGATAACTTTACAAGTTTAGCAAGGTATGATGGAGATTATATACGTAACCCAAGAAATAATATTGATCGTTTCTTTGATGGGTTAAAACCATTTCTCCATCGAGCATTAGTATCACAATCCTTCTCGTCGTACGAAGACATTGTCTCATGTGCTATCAAGACCGAAAAGGAATTCTCTAAGTCTTATGAATTTAAAGAAAAGCAAGAGAACAGGAGACCTGCTGATCAATCTGGGAATGGAAATAAGCAGAAGAAGGGAAATGTTGAATATCCATCCTGTGGTAAATGTGGCAAGAAACAACCTGGTACTTGTTTGAAGGGAACAGGAGTCTGTTACAAGTGTGGTGAAAAAGTCCACCAAGCTCGTGATTGCAAAGGGAAGAAGGAAGCTACCAATGTTCAGTTCTACAATTGCAGGGAGATGGGGCATTATTCAAATGAATGTCCTAAGCATCAGAGGAACTTACCTCAGAAAATTCCAAGGGATCAAGGCCAAGCTTATGCTATCACTACTGCTGAGGTAGAAGCTCTGAAAGACGTGGTGGTAGGTAATTTAATGGTTTCCTCAAGTTTAGAAAATGAATTATTTGATTCTGGATCATCGTAGTGTTTCATATCTTCCCATTTTGCTAAGAAAATTAGATATTACCAATTTGATTTAACAAGGGAGCTCTCAGTTAAAACTCCTAAGGAATGTATCATTGCAACAATGTTTTGTGAATCAGTCCCCATTAGAGCACATAAATGTTCTTTATCCGCTGATCTCATCGTCATACCTATGATTGAGTTTGATATAATCCTCGGTATGGACTGGATTTCAGACTATGATGCGGAGATTTATTGTAAGAATAAAGAGGTTACGATTCTTGATGATGATGATAAGGAACACCTTATCTTTAGAACAGAATCGTCACCACCTAATTCTTATCTAGATCCACCCCCAGTAGCTCAACTAAATTCAATCATTGGGGAGGAAGAGAATTAAATGACTATGTGTGAGGAAAGGAATGTTCAAATAGAGTATGTACCCATTGTTAAAGAATATGTAGATGTGTTTCCGGATGATTTACCCGGACATCCTCCAGAACGAGAAGTTGAGTTTTCCATTGATTTAATTCCTGGATCAAGGCCTATATCGAAGACCCCTTATAGAATGGCCACTGTATAATTAGTCGAACTAAAGAAAAAACTAGAGGAATTGAGTAATAAAGGATTTATTCGCCCTAGTGTTTCTCCACGGGGAGCCCCTATTCTTTTCGTTAAAAAGAAAGATGGATCCATGAGGTTATGTATCGACTACAGGGATATCAATGCTATAACAATAAAGAACAAGTATCCCCTACCTCGCATTGATGATTTATTTGACCAACTTCATGGAGCTTAATACTTTTCAAAGATTGACCTTCGATCTGGATACCATCAGTTGTGTGTGAAGAAGGAAGACATTCCGAAGACAGCATTTCAAACCAGGTACGGGCATTATGAGTTTACTGTAATGCCTTTTGGATTGACTAATGCACCCTCTATATTCATGGATCTGATGAATAGAGTTTTCAAGGAGTATCTCTATGAATTTTTGGTGGTATTTATTGATGTTATCTTGGTATACTCCAAAAGCTACTAAGATCATGAAAATCACTTGCGCATTATCCTGAAGACTCTGAGAAGACATGAATTATATGGAAAGTTTAGCAAGTGTGAATTCTGGCTTCATGAGATTTCTTTTCTTGGCCATATTGTCTCTAAAGATGGAATCTCTATTGATCCTTCTAAGACCAAGGCAATCCAAGAATGGCCAGCACCAACGAATATAACTGAGGTACATAGTTTTATTGGTTTGGCGGGTTATTATCGACGTTTCTTCCAGAATTTTGCCCGATTGGCTAACCCATTAATGAAGCTCACACATAAAGGGGTTAAATTTGTTTGGAAGAAAGAGTGTGAAGAATGTTTCGAATTACTGAAGACAAGATTAGTCAATGCTCCTATATTGACTCTACCATCAGGGAATGATGGGTTCATTATTTATAGTGATGCATCGAAGAAAGGACTTGGTTGTGTCCTTATGCATAATGATAGGGTTATTGCCTATGCGTCACGAAAGTTGAAAATTCAAGAACAAAACTACCCTACTCATGATCTTGAGTTAGCATCTGTGATCTTTGCTTTGAAGATATGGAGGCACTACCTCTATGGTGAAAAATGTGAGATTTATACTGATCACAAGAGTTTGAAGTATATTTTCTCACAAAAAGAACTCAACATGAGGCAAAGGAGATGACTTGAATTACTAAAGGATTATGATTGTACGATACACTACCACCTGGGGAAGGCAAACAAGGTGGCAGATGCTTTGAGCAGAAAAGACCATGGAGTTTTGAACAATATGAGAATTGAAAGGGATCCGATTTTCATAAAAGATGGGCATGGGAATAACCAGGGAAGGTGAAACATCAATGCTTTTTCAAATAGTTGCCAAACCATCTTTACTAGAAAGAATTAAGAGTTCTCAAACCGATGATGAAGAATTACAAAAGAAGATTAAAGCTGTGAATGATGGGAGATTGAGAGACTTTGTGTATGAAGATGGAATTTTGAAATTCGAGAAGAGGTTTTGTGTTCTCGATATACCTGATCTAAAAAGGGAATTGCTGGATGATGCTCATAGTTCCAATTTCTCTATACACCCTGGGAGCACCAAAATGTATAGAGATTTGAAGGAACATTTTTGGTGGGACAACATGAAGAGGGAGATTGCCGATTTTGTGTCAAGATGTATGGTTTGTCAACAAGTGAAAGCTGGAAGGCAATAGCCTAGTGGAGTATTGCAACCTCTTCCCATACCGGAGTGGAAATGGGACAATATTACGATGGACTTTGTCATGGGGATACCAAAGAATCCTAGAAGGAACGATGTAATATGGGTTATTGTTGATCGTCTTACCAAGTCAGCACATTTTCTTGCTATAAAGGAAGACCTACCAATGGAACGTCTAGCAAGACTATATATTAATGAATTTGTGAGACTTCATGGAGTACCCCTATCGATTTTTTCTGATCGTGATCCCCGTTTTACTTCAAGATTCTGGAAGAGTCTTCAGAAATCCCTGGATACTGAACTTCATTTGAGCACTGCCTACCACCCTCAGACAGACGGACTATTCAAACCTTATAAGACATGTTGAGATCTTTCTCACTTGACTTTCAGGGTATGTGGGATCAATATTTACCTTTAGTAGAATTTTCCTATAACAATAGCTTCCATTCGAGTATTCAGATGGCACCATATGAAGCGTTATATGGAAAGAGATGTCGCACACCAACCTGTTGGGATGACGTTGGTGAAAGAAAACTTGTAGGTCTAGAACTGGTGGAGGAAACGATGGAAAAGGTGAAGGTAATCCAAAATCACATCAAAGTAGCTCAAAGTAGGCAGAAGAGCTATGCCGATAATCGAAGGAAGTATTTGGAATTTCAAGTCAGTGATCATGTTTTCCTAAAGGTATCTCCATGGAAGGGAGTCATACGTTTTGGTAAGAAAGGTAAATTGAGTCCCAGGTACATCGGACCTTTCAAAATTATAGAACGAATTGGGGCTGTAGCTTACCAATTGGCAATGTCGCCAACTCTCTCCAAAGTTCACGATGTGTTCCACGTATCTCTATTGAGGAAATACATGTCTGACCCAACCCATGTACTCAATTATGAAGAATTAGAACTGGAACCCGATCTGTCTTATTTTGAAGATCCCGTCAGGATTCTTTATACAAGATAAAAAGTACTGAGAAACCGGAAAACGCGTCTGGTAAAAGTTTTGTGAAGAAACCATAAGATATAAGAGGCAACGTGCGAACCCGAGGAACTTATGATGAAGAACCACCCGAGTATTTTCATTCGATAATGTTCTAGAAATTTCAAGGAAGAAATTATTTGAAGTAGGGGATAATGTAACACCCCAACCTTCTACGGTACGCTTCTCTTTGAATAATGTGATAGCGTGTGTTGTACGCAACACCGAGTTCTAACACACCATAACTAATCAAACTAGCCGTTATGAATAGTAATACCTACTTTTTGAAATTATATATATTTTATATTTCAAAATGGACTTCAATTTTGGATTCGGAATATCGAATTTATCCTAAGGTGAAATTTTGGTACTTTTCAGATAACTTTAATATTTTGATGAATAGTGAAAATTACTAAATTTTAATTAAAAACAACTTTTTTAATCGAAATAATTTATATTGATAAATTATGAATTTGAGTGGTTTTAAAGTATATTTAGAATATATTTTTACCATTTAATACAATGTTGGTCATTGGACATAATTTCAAAATTAAACCGAATATAAACAAGTATCAATCTTTTGACAGTTATTATATCTTAAAAACACGCTTTTTTGTTTTGACAGCGGAAATTAATTTTAAATTAATTTCTGCCACTTCTGTGTTTTGAATTTGGAGAAATGGATTCCATATTTGGAATCAGGATGTTCAAATTATGTAAATAGGTAACTTTTATTTTTAGACATTTTGAATAATTACTTCGGTAAATATTTTATTTACCATGGTTAAAGGGTAAATCCGGTAAATAAGGGTTAAAAAATAATATTATAATAATACAAAATTACCCTAAAACATGTCTTAACCTTATTTTATGATACATGTTTGACCATAGGAATCTTTGGGTCGATTTTGGGACCCCATGGTGCCACTTGTAAGTGATAGGGACACTTTATTTTAATTAAGTTAAAATGAATACAAAAATGACACAAGCATATATCTTTTAGAAAAACAATTTTTACATAGGGTTATATATGTTGGATTTTAGACTACAAATATTCATTAGAAAGATAAAAATATTTCCTACATAATGATATTTTATTTATAATTTTTATACATTAAATAATGTAATTTATTTATGACACAATGATGATGCAGTAATTACCATAATAGTGAAAAATTAAAATAATTGATATTATAAATACCCAAATAAATATAATTTGATACTTTTAATGAATTACACTAATTTTCTAGGATAATATGACATATTAGTATTTATTTAATTGACTTTTTTTGAAGTAATCATTCTTTTATAAGTTTCACAAAAATCAACTATTGAATAGTGTCAAAATTGACATAAAAGAGTTTTTAAAACAAATATTATATTATTAATTGATATTAAATTCTTAAAAATATGAGGTTCGTCCAAGAGACTTATATCATGATAGGTGTATCATTAACGGACCACTTGTGGGTCTCTTGGATGTATATGGTAAGTTTATTAACCATATAATATAAAAATACAAAGTGACATGGTAAATGTCAAACTAATTAACTAAGAGTTAAAACTAAAAGATAAGGTTAATATAATGACCCAAACCTGTATAAATTCTATTGGTTGAATGGTTTTAGACCTATAACCATCTTAACCTTTGAATAATCAACTTTGGAGCCATTAGAAACCGAATATGAATTTATTATAAATTAATATTTCTAGCTTTTCCAAAGGTGCCCCTCACCCCACTTTTAAAAGGGCACTCACCCTTCTCATTAACTCACACCTTAAAAGCCTTTTGGTTCGGCCAAACTCTGCCCCAATACTCTCCCAACTTCCCTAAATACAACCTAGAGGCCTTAGTTGGATCAGAAATCCAACCTAAGGAGCCCTTTTGATCAAATCAAAAGGAAGAACCCGAAGAAGAGGTAATGATTTCACCACCCTTTTCCAAGTTCCTTTCTTCTTCCACTTCTTCTTCCTCTATTGTTACCATTCTAAAATAATAACTCCAGTATCATATATATACTGTGATGTTATTATAAATATGGTACAACCATATTCAGTATTCTATCCATCCTTTGAATAACATGTCACCATACGTGCGTACGTACGGCTTACCGTCTCCACATCGTGGTGTAATTGTTATTCAATATATTATTATTTGGATGGGTATAATAATGATGTGTAACTCATGTAAATAATAAATATAACATAATAACGATTCTGTATATATGATATAATATCCAATTATATATTATTTTAATATCAAAAGAATGATATTGTCGCTCGTGCGTACGTACGGACTACCGTCTCCACGAAGGCGATGAGATTCATTCTCCATCGTATCCATTCAAGTATAATTCTCATTTGATGATTAATAATAGTATCTAAGGACTTGATATCATTCTGGATATGATTAAGATAAAACCTATCCATTACAAACATGTCTTACGTAACAAAACATATAAAATAAAACGAGTAAGTTAACACCCGAAACAACGATAATACTAAGATATTATTAACAAATCAATGTTAAAAGATCATATATGATATCATATTAATATATATGATTCTTGTATAATTTAATAACAATTATTTCACCATTATACAGGAGGTTAACCTACCCACAACCAAGGAAAAGTACAAAGTAAGGGTTATTTCACAATCTCTTCATTATCCGAGGTTGTTTATACGTAATAATCTACTGGGATCTCTTTATCATCCACATCCATGTTTCTTCAAAATATATTTCAAAACATTTTTACTATTTACAAGAATATGGGTTAAAGTCATTTATACCCTTGTTTGACTTTTTATAAGTGGTTTATAAAGGAATCTTTCTGTCGTTTTCCAAACAAGGTGCTTTTTAACCTTTTCGACTGAATTAAGGTAAGAATGTTTTTTTAACTTATACAGCGGGTGCGGTTATTTTCCGCCATTATAAAATCGTCGAAGCTTCCCTTACAATCTTATAAGAATATTTTCAAAGAAAATGTTTTATTTCATAAATATATGACTCTTAAATGATTTCAAAATAGAAAGAGATATTTCTCTAAAAAGAGTTTTGATTTCATCTATGTCAACATCCTTTGATGGATTTTACGCTTATTTGAAGTTGATTTATTATGATACAAAACTTCTATATTGTATTGAAGGTTTTGTGATATGTTTGACTGTGGATGTGCTATTTTTATACCGTTCATAGTTTATGGTGAAAGTATTGACATTTCGTATGCTAGTTTTAATACGAATGTTTATGTTATGTTAAAACCTTTTCATATGGGAATGCATTGGACTTAATATGTGACGGATGGAGCCCGCTATAGTTCCTCGATGCATCGGTAGGTCTCATGAGACAAACTAGTGTCTTGGCACAAGGCCTTGGCAAAATCTTATTTGTAGTCTTGGCACGAGGCCTTGGCTATGTGGTTATAATAGTCTGGCATTATGCATTCCATCATTATGAAAGTGGTAATTGATATTGCATGTGATTATTCGATTAGTAGAATATCCATGTGAATAAGTAAATGGCATTATTTCATTTTATTTTTGTCATACTATGTTGAAGTTCAAGTTTAAAAGGCTTTTGTTTAAAGTTATACATTGCCTTAAATGTTTATTCTTATTTATGAAAGTTTCCGCTATATTGTTATCCTTACTGGGCATTTGAGCTCACCCCTTTTCTATGTTTTATTTTTCCCAGGATGTGAAGAAGTAATTTATGAATGACCTGCAGGGATAGTATGTGGGGATATGAGTGTGAGATATGGAGACTATGTTGTTGTAGTAGTTTTTCACTTTATGATGTAATGTAAAACATTATGAATATATCTAGTGTTTCCAGGGCTACTAAACCAATCGGGCTTTCGAGATTTGATCTTTCTTGTGATCATGTCAATGTTATGTAATAATGCACCGACTCTAGGTAACTGGGGTCGGGGCGTTACAAATATGAATAATTAGTAATAATTAGGAATAATTAGGAATAAATAGTAATAATTAGTAATAATTAGAAATAATTAAGAATAATTAGGAATAATTAGGAATAATTAAGAATAATTAGGAATAAATAGGAATAAATAAGAATAAATATGCATAAATATGAATAATTAGGAATAAATATGAATAATTAGGAATAAATATGAATAATTAGAAATAAATATGAATAAATATGAATAATTAGTAATAATTAGGAATAAATATGAATAATTAGTAATAATTAGGAATAAATATGAATAATTAGTAATAATTAGTAAAAATTAGAAATAATTAGCAATAATTATGAATAATTACGAATAATTAGTAATAATTTGTAATAATTAGGAATAATTAGGAATAATTAGTAATAATTAAGAATAATTAGTAATAATTAGGAATAATTAGAAATAATTAGTAATAATTAGTAATAATTAGTAATAAATAGGAATAATTATTAATAAATAGGAATAAATAGGAATAAATAGGGATAGTTAGCAATAAATAAGAATAAATAGGAATAATTAGGAATAATTAGAAATAAATAGGAATAATTAAGAATAATTAGGAATAATTAGGAATAATTAGCAATAATTAGGAATAATTATGAATAAATAAGAATAAATATGAATAATTAGGAATCAATATGAATAATTAGTAATAATTAGGAATAATTAGTAATAATTAGTAATAATTAGTAATAATTAGAAATAATTAGTATTAATTAGTATTAATTAGGAATAAATATGAATAATTAGTAATAATTAGTAATTATTAAGGAATAAATAGTAATAATTAGTAATAATTGGTAATAATTAGGAATAAATAGGAATAATTAGTAATAATTGAGAATAAATGGGAATAATTAGTAATAATTTGGAATAATTAAGGAATAATTAGTAATAATTTGGAATAATTATGGAATACTTAGTAATAAATAGCAATAAATAGGAATAAATAGGAATAAATAGTAATAAAAAGCAATAAATAGGAATAATTAGGAATAAATAGTAATAAATAGGAATAAATAGGAACAATTAAAAATAATTAGGAATAAATAGGAATAATTAGAAATAAATAGGAATAAATATGAATAAATAGCGATAAATAGAAATAAATATGAATATTTAGTAATAATTAGGAATAAATATGAAAAATTGGAAATAAATATGAATAAATAGTAGTAATTAAGAATAATTAGTAATAATTAGCAATAATTAGGAATAAATAGAAATAATTTGGAATAATTAGTAATAATTAGGAATAATTAAGAATAATTAGTAATAATTAGGAATAATTAGAAATAATTAGGAATAATTAGGAATAATTAGTAATAATTAGGAATAATTAAGAATGATTAGTAATAATTAGGAATAATTAGTAATAATTAGAAATAAATATGAATAAATAGGAATAATTAGGAATAATTAGGAATAATTAGTAATAATTAGGAATAATTTCGAATAATTAGGAATAATTAGAAATAATTAGGAATAAATATGAATAAATAGGAATAAATATGAATAAACATGAATAATTAGTAATAATTAGGAATAAATATGAATAATTAGTAATAATTAAGAATAATTAGTAATAATTAGTAATAATTGGTAATAATTAGTGATAATTAGTAATAATTAGTAATAATTAGGAATAATTAGGAATAAATTGGAATAATTAGGAATAATTAGGAATAATTAGGAATAATTAGGAATAATTAGTAATAAATAGTAATAAATAAGAATAATTAGTAATAAATAGTAAGAAATATGGACAATTAAGAAGAAAATAAATTTTAATAAACTGTAATAACTTGTAATAAATTGGCACAATTTCCAGTGGATTGACAACACTCATTTTTCTCAATGAATCTTCTCCTTTCAACTTTCACCTACTCAAAACATTATGAAAAGTATGCTTCTACGTATGCATAACCAATCTCATATGCACGAGTTTGAATATGTATTTGTAGGACCACATTTTTCAAAATGTTTTCAGGCAGTGATAGTTGCAAGAAGATGATTCATCGACGAAAAGGGGGATCTTTTGTCTGATGGCTCATTTACTTGCAACTTTTTGACACAGAAATCACAATGAAGAATCTACTCGGAGGTACGTATATTCATTCTTGTGCATATGATAATGAATATGCATACCTTGGAGAAGATTCTTTATTTTGATTTCTGTGTGAGAAAGTTGCAAGTAAATGAGTCGTCGGACAAAAGAGTAGTCGTCAATCCACTGGAAATTGTGTCGCCTATAAGTAATGGTAATTATTAAGAAGTATTTGTAATTATTTATCTTTTTTTTTCAGATAGTGTTTTTATAATTTAAAATTATTCAAAAATAGTAATGATTTTATATTTTTTAGAAAAATATGGAACAAGGAATTTGACAACAATCATTATTAGATGATCGCTCTTGGATAAATCTACGTAGAAATCCAAACGTTTCTAGTTTAAATCTTGTATATATTGAGGGTGTTGAAGCTTTCTTATCATTTTCATCATCAAAACCAGAATATGTTTTAGAAGGCACAATAAAGTGTCCTTCTAAAAAATGTGTTCTGAGAACGTTTGACACATTTCACAAGGTTGGAGGACATCTCTTGTTGTTTGGTTTTCAACCAGATTATGTTTTTTGGTATCAACACGGTGAACGTAGTTTCAGATAAGATACTAATAACTTGGTTTTGGATCCATCACTATTTCAAAATTGAGTACATGATGTTGTAGGTCCATCTGTTCAACAAATTGAAACTCAAGATGATATTGATTTAACTCTTGAGTTGTCACCATCCAAATTTTATGATATGTTGAGGTTTGCTAAGGATATATTATATCTTGGTTGAAAGATAAGCAAATTAGAAGCGGTTGCAAAATTTATGGATATTAAATCAGATAATGCATTTTGTCAAACAACTATTTTGATCAGATATTTTCTTTGGTTAAAACACTGTTACCTGAAGGAAATGTGTTGCCTGCAATTTACTATGAGAGTAAGAGGATGGTTCGTAATATGGGCCTTAGTTATCATAAGATTCGTGCATGTCCAAATGATTTCATCTTGTATTATTGTGAAAATGATTCGTTGGATTGTTGTCCCACATGTGGACAATCGAGGTATAAAGAAGCTCAACTAGGGAAGTCTGGATCTATTCCAATAAAATAGTTGAGATATTTTCCCCTTACACCTAGGTTGTAGTGTTTATTTATGTCTTAGAACACAACGTCAATGATGTCATGGGAAAAACAAAGATTTCAACTAATAAAATCTTGAATCGTCCATTTGATGGTGATTCATGGAAACATTTTGACCGTCTTGATCCGTATTTTTCTTTAGAATCCTGAAACGTGTGATTGGGTCTTTCTAATGATGGTTTCTATCTGTTTGGTTCTTATGGTAGTTAGTATTCATGTTAGTCTATCTTTATAACTTCGTACAATTTATCTCCATGGATGTTGATAAAGGATACCTATATCTTTTTGACCTTATAAATCACAGGACATCCAAAAAAGAATATTGATGTTTTTTTGAAACCATTGATTGATGAGTTAAATGCATTATGGAGTGATAGTGTTAGTACATTTGATGTTGCTGCGAAACAAAATTTCATATTAAAAGCAGCATTGATGTGGACGATTAGTGACTTTCTGGTATATGGCATGTTATCTGGATGGAGTACACATGGTCTGAAATCATGTTCTTGCTTTATGAAAGACAACAAATCCTTTATGCTCATCAATAGAAAAAAAACCTTTCTATTTTAACTATCACCGCAGATTTCTTCCAACCGATCATCATTTTTAGAGGAACAAATCTCATTTCAGAAAAGGTATAATTGAAAGGGATGAACCTCCAAAAATGATCTTAGGTACAGAGTTAAAATCAGTTGTATTTTCACTACCTCCCATTACATTTGGGCCAACAGTAAACCAAAAAAAAATTCATGGCTCTGGGAAAGAACATAATTGGATAAAATGAAGAATTTTTTGGGATCTTCCATATTGGTATGATTTGATGGTCTGCCACATGTTGGATGTCATGCATATTGAGAAAAACGGTTTTGATAATTTATTTCATACAGTTTTGGATACACTTGGTAAGACCAAAGATACTATAAAGGTACGATTAGATCTTTCCCAAATTTGCAGGGGACTAGAACTTGAACTATTTGAAAATGTCAGATCACATAGGTTAATGAAGCCAAAAGCAGCTTATACACTGTCCAAAGATAGTCGCTTACTATTTTGTCAATGGATTGCATATTTGAAACTTTCAGATGGTTATGCTTCCAATTTGGGCAGATGTGTTAAGAATGGTTATATTACCAGATTAAAAAGTCATAATTGTCATGTTATAATGGAAAGAATTATGCCGATTGGATTCAGAGGTTTGTTGAATTATATGATTTTGGATTCGATAACAGACATATCATATTTTTTTCGAGACATTTGTGCAGGGATAACAGACTACGATGTGATAAGAAAACTAGAAGAAGATGTTGCTGTAATTATATGTAAACTGGAAAAAATCTTTCCGCCAGATTTCTTTAACTCAATAAAACATCTGATATTACATTTTCCATATGAAGATAAATGTGGAGTTCCAGTACAGTTTCTATGGATATACCCATTCGAGAGATGCATGCAGAAATTGAAGAAAAAAGTACATAACAAATCATCAGTTGAAGTCTCAATTGCTAAAGCTTATTTGCAAGGGGAAATTACTTTTTTCTGCTCTCATTATTTTGAATCTCAATATCCTTCAAAACAAAATCGTATGGGAAGAAATGAGGGGAATTCTAATGATGAAATGGACAATAAATTATTAGTTTTTAATCAGCCAAATCTTGGTTTCGGTGGAGTTCATGAATGATGGCTTTCAAATGATGAACATCACCGAGCTCATACATATGTTCTGCTCAACTGTGAAAAATGACATCATTTGTATTGTAAGTGCTTCTATCGCTTATTCTATAATTTATGTTACATTATGTAAACTTATTTTATTTATAGGTTATATGATAATCATATCAAGAAACAACTTCAACAAATTACACCAGTTTAATATCATTTTTTATTATTATTTATCATATCGATAATTGTTTTACAAATTTTTAGGTTTCTCTACATGTTGATAAAATTGATAAGCGACTGTGTATATTGATTAACCCACCATCCAAAATGGTTAAATCTTATAATGCATATGTGGTGAATGGTTTTCGATTTCATACACGTGCATATGGGGAATAAAAAAACAATGAACAATGGAGTTTTTTTGAGAGGATCGCATCATAGAGAAATTGAAGTTGGATTTAATGGAATTCTGGATGAAATTATTGAGCTGTGTTATCTAGGACCGAATTACATAACAATGTTTAAATGTCGGTGGCTGGATACTGAGAGAGGATTGTGTGTTCATCAGACTCATGGAATCGTCGATATTAAATATAAAAGTCTTCTTGCAATAAATGACCCATTTTTCCTAGCTCAACATGGACATCAAATTTATTATGCAAAGTACTATGCTTCTTCAAGAGACTTGAGTGATTGGTGGAGCATAATAAAAATGAAATCTCGAGAGAAAATCAGTTTACTCAAACTGAATGTGGTTCCGCTGAAGTGGAAGGAATTGAAATTTTTCAAGAGACTGCTCAAAATCCATGTTTTTTCACAAAGAGATGTGAATATCGATGATGACACTCCACAATTAAGGTTTGATGATGAAGAAGATGTTAATGTTGTTTCAAATGAATTTGAAATGACAAGAGATGATGAAATTAAAACTCATATAGATATTGATGATGCTGAGGAGGAAGATGAAGACATTTACATTGACATCTATGAGGATGAGGATGAAGATGGACATTGACATAGTTAAATACTGGTTATAATCATAAATAATATATATATATATATATAATAGTTATTTTCAACTATCTTCTAACAACAATTATTTTGTGTTTCAGATGGATCCTGATCTATTTCATGAGTTGCAGGAGGCTGATCTACCATTGGATGAGGGGGATTGTGGACCATCTGACCCTCAGCCTACTGACGGTTCAGGAGGTATGTGGAGGGGGCGCAGTCTTGCACGACTGATGATTCCTAATCCTGTCCACGAGCGATGTCCACATCTTAGCTTCGATCCATACACACGGAGGTATTGTAACCTGTATATTTAAGTTATCTTTCATTAATTTATTTATATATATACTAATTATTTGATTATTTATTATTTTTTAACAGTTTTTCACATGTATCTATTAGACAGGGGAGCGCTATCTTGCACAATTATTTTTCTCAGCCATGGATCACATGTGAACAAATTCTCGTTGATGTGCGGCGTAACATATTCGATGATTGTTTGGTACGTAAATAAAGAATATTTATTTTAAAATTTATTTTATTAATAACTTGATATTATAAATTATTTTCAGGGTTTATGGTATCTCATCGATGATAGCATGCGTGACGCTATCCACGCGGCATGACAGGTGTCTATGCATGACCGTTTCTGCCAGTTTTTGCACAATTTTAGAAGAACAACCATTAAGAAAGCAGGAGTGACAGAATTTGATGAGTCATGTAGAGATCATTGACCAGAGTACATTTCATCTCATGTTTGGGATGGATTATGTTTACACTGGTTGAGTGGTGGATTTCAGAGGAGATCTTCAGTGGGACGGCAGAACCGAGGGAGAGAGGTGGTGACGCAACGAGCTGGTAGTCGTACATTCAATACGCATAGAGAGCGTCCGGTAAGTATATTTTTTAAATATTTTATATAAATTTAAATATGAATAGTTTATTTTATATTTTTGTAGGCAGTCCGGCATCCTGATATTATAGAGTTCGATGTTTTATCGGAGGATGTACAGGGATCCAGCCACTGGAGAGATTAGAGGTGATCGCCAGCATCGAATTGTAGTTAGTATTATTTTTTCAGTTTAACAATTAACTGTATATAATATTTTCACCATTTTAATTTCAAATTGGAATTGAAGGAGTCATATGAGGCTGCGACCTCTCAGACACAGGCTGAGAGTCAGTACGAGATGACTGAGCAGACCAGTTCCCACCATTTCAATGAGGCGGCATGGATGCAGGCGACACAGTATGGCTTTGAGAAGGTCCCATTAGTTGGTATCATCTCTCATTTGACTCTTGGTACTTATTATGGTACTATTATGATGTCGGCGTCCAGATCGAGAGGAGCTCGTGGAGAGGCTTCATCATCTGCCTCACAATATCAAGAGAAGTTGTGAACTCAGCCTGAGCTTATAGAGAGTTTGCAGAAGCAGCATGAAGAGATGTGTCGGCGGTAGCAGCAGCACGAGGAGGAGATGCATCGATGGCAGTAGCAGCATCACGAGCAGATCGAGTACATGCGTCGTCTAACTCGTAGTTTAGGGATGAAGTTTCCTCCACCATCTCCTACAACTCCTCCACCTCCTCCAGAAGACGACCCCCTAGTGATTTGTTTTTCATGTTAAAAACATTTGAATTGAATATTTATTTTAATATTAACTATTTACAGTTTCTGTACTTATATTGGTGGAAATATTACATATTTTTTTATTTTTAATATTTTATCATTTATTATTAGTATTATATTTTTTAATATTTTTTTATTTTACTAATAATAATAACATTTTATGATTTTTTATATATTTTCCGTAAATATTAAGGATTGTAATAATTTTTTATTTTTTTATTATTTTAATAAAATTAATATTAATTTTTTATTATTCATAATTTTATTAAATATATATTTTTAGTATTATATTTTTTAATGTTTTTTTATTTTACTAATAAAAATATTTTTTATTTTTTTATTATTTTAATAATATTAATATATTTTTTCATTAATCATAATTTTATTAATTATTTTTTTATTATGGTTAGTATTTGTGACAGGACCTTTTGTGATGGGGTCCCATCGCAAATAATTTAAATATGATTTTTTATTAGTAGTATTTGCGACGAGAGGACGGACCCGTCGCAAATAGTATTTGCGACGGGAGGACGGGCCCGTCGCAAATAGTATTTGCGACGGGCTCTTCGTAAAAGATTTTTCATATATATAATATATATAATCAGAGACATATTTGTGGCGGGGTAGTTCTATGCCACAAAAGGTTTATTTATATATAATGTATATAATCAGAGACTTATTTGCGACGCCGATTTCTGCAACGAGCTATTTGTGATGGGGCCCCGTCGATAAAGACTATTTGCGATGGGATCCCGTCCCAAAGAGACCGTTGCAAATACATCTAATTTCATTAGTTTTTTACCATAGAAGGAGTTTTCAAAATCCAAAAAGTGGATAGAACACCTTAAAAATTCATTTTCTAGTTTCGATATCCTTTTTCATCAAAAATGAGTGAAATTCATAAGTTTATTTTCTTATTCAGGAATATAAATTTTCTATATAATGAATGCTTGTATGTTTTTTTATATTGTTAAATTTTATATATAAAAAGTTTCTACTTTGAATTTAATAAGTTTTATGGTAAGGTAAAACATAATATTTAATTTAATGCATCCAATATTAGTGATTTTATGTTTATTATTTTAAAGTAAATATTTTATTATACATATTCTTTTATATTTTCTGTTACAATTATGTTAAAAATATGAATAAATATTAAATATTTATTAATGGATAGTGGTTATTTAATTTATACTTCCATTAGATTATAGATTTTGGTTACATATAGAAACACCGAGTTAGATAACTATCTCACCATATATGATCTTGATTAGGATTTGTGTTTCTTATGATTTTAACACTTTACATAAAAGTGTTTCATATACCATTTTCAAGAGATGTATATGGATATTTGTGATATATTATAATTAAAATTTTATTATGGATTCATAAATCAAATCTTTTATTGTGTAAAAATTTATACATTAATATGATTGAAATATTTTAATTTAGTTGATAAACCTAAGATGTATAATTTAAATTAAATAAAAGTGTGTATATATATAGGTAAAACATGATATGAAACATAAATAAGATTTATATGGAATTAGTATGGTAAAAAAAAGTAAAACCCCTTAAAAATACTAAGTGTTTGATTATTTATGATCTTATCACTAGTCAAGACCTCGATCGTTCAGCATTAGTGGGTTTTTTCATAGCTAAGTGCTCATAGATTATCTTTTATAAGGAAATAAAAATATGGGTGACTATAAAATTTAAGTGTTTATACCTGATGTGAGATTTGGGATGCACTTAGTTTGATAAAATTAATGTTTATATTCCCGTTGGAATGGATTTGGGATAATCTATGTAATAAATTATGAAAATTAATTATTCACTTAGATATAAAGGAGTTTCATATAGGATAATGGACATAATGGTCTACCTAAATAGTTATGAATTGGGATAAATTCTAAATATCAACTAAATAATAGTAAAATATAGATATTATCCCATAAATAGTTATAATATAAAAGTTATCATTATTTTACTGGGAGTTTATTCAATAAAAGTATTTATTAAATATTTATTAAACTTGATACTCATGTGGAAAGTGTTTTTTTAGATAAATATGAAAATTAATACATCACCAAAATTATTTCTATGAGAAATATTGTATGATGAAAAGTTAAATGATTGAAATTTTCTTGACTAGTATCATAATCAAAGAATTGTTCTTAAATAAGAGGAAAAAATCTATGACTTAGAGAAATCACTACCTTAAAAACCGGTTGAAGATGATTGATAAATAGGAAAAGAATTATTATAGTAAGTAAAAAAAGGATTCTAGTTTCAATATATACATAACTACATAAGAAACATGAGAATATTTATTATTTTGTAATGATATATAACCTAAAAATATATTATTAGGAAAATGGTATTCATAAAATAAATAATGTTTACAATCCACTATAAAGGTTTAAGTTTATTTATGACACATTGTAATATACTCATATACTCAACATGATTGGGTATATGAATTCGAGTGACTTGGGTCACCACTCATACTAGATCTGGATATAAATTTTATCATGTAATAAATATCAAATATATTTCATCAATTCAATGTGAATTATAAAAAGAATAAATTTTAATGCAAATTTATCTGGTCTCCTTAATATGTTAAGATTGATTGATCAAGGCCTATTAAGTACAATATTAAGTTCCTTGAAGATGGTATAAAATTCCAAGGGTAAAATTTTTGTCTATAAGAAAAAAATAAAGTTCATGGAGAGTCCACACCATCTTCTTTAAAACCAAAAGGATTTATGGACATGAGAAAATAAATATTCCTACTATATGAAGCTGGAAAAGAAAAATTAAAATGAGTCCACAATATTTATTAATGATATAGTATTCAATTATTTTATTTTAGAGGATATATGATAGAAACTAAACTATAAGAATTATTGTGAAAATGTACAAGAGTTCAAAATTGAGGAATAATTGATGAAGGAAACTAGGATTTGATTTCTAGAAAGAAAGAAAGACAATTCTTCAAATGTAGATGCATTGATTTAGCTTATTGAATAATATTTTTGAATATATATTGTTTTATTTTATTCTATTACATATGAAAATAGAAAAATATTTGATTTAATTTAAATAAAAGTTATTTTATTAATGAAATAAAATTGGTGTTAAACACGTGATTATTCTTATCCAATCTATAATATATCATGATAAATAATATATTTATTTAAATATTTTCATTGATATTAAAATATAATGAATTATGATAAAATTTAAAAAAATAATTTAATATTATTTTTCATATTGTTTATCTAAATAAAAAATTACATGTGTTATAATAAATTCATATGAGATATGGATTTCATTTTTTTTGTTATCATGTAATGGAAATCACATGATATATCATATTTGTGCTCAAATTTTTTTTACTCCCAAAAAATAATATATTTTTGAGAAATAGATTTTTTCTTTGAATCTAGTGGGAGTTTATTACTAAGCTTATAGAAATTAAAATTCAAATAAATAAATATAATAGAATCATTGATTTTTGAGATACTAGTTAAATCCAAAGTAAAAGTCACTAAGAATATATCCGAAGTACTTAAGAAGTATTATAGATATATATATTGGTAAATTAAATAGATTAATATAAAAGTATATTAGTGTTTACTATAATTTATTATAAATAAATTTTTAATAATTAAAGAAAATTCTTAGTATTAAGCATTTTAAAACAAGAATAATTTTAATATATAATATTATCAAGTATTATTAAGTATAGTTATTTGGATAAAATGTTCAAAGTGTTAAATATTGGGATTGAGAAACCTAATCTCACTATTATCTAAATATTCCTTTTTAAAATTTGTAGTCTAAAAAAAAGTTTATAAGTAGGGTTAATTTTTTAGAAAGCTATAATGTGGTGCAGAAGGTGTTATATAGTGATATAGAAAGTGTCTCATGGAGTAGAGAACTATTTTGATGAAACTTATTAATGTAGTAAAATAAGATAATTATGGTTTCTATATTTTAGGATGTGGTGAGATCGATTATTGTGTATATGGTTTTGTTAACATTTTCTTAAAATAGTTTTTATATTATAAAAATGTATCATTTTATATAATGAAATTTCCAATTTATCATTCATTCATGCATGTTTCCTATATAATGTGAGTAAAATAATAATTTACCCCATAGATATAAATATTGAAGATTCCCAAATCGATGAACATCATGGAAAGACTTGGTTTGTGACATGATGTTAATATCAATATTATTAGGGGATCGTATAAAGATAAAAAGTTTATTCATGTGACACAAATGTGATTTGTGTTCTATATCAACGTAGTGGCCCATATTTTTCTGCGTCTAGACATAAGTTCAATTTTAATATAAAATGTCTTCGGACATTCCTAAGGGAATAATGGAAAATTTAACTAAGTAGACAACCTTGGAAAAAGTTTCTTTTGGTTCTATTGATTTTTGAAATTTGGTGTTTTCCCCTAAGATTATTGTTTTGTGAAATTTTGATCATGTTGAGTTTTATGAGATTTTTTATATTTAGTTCCTAAATAAATATTTATCCTAGAGAAAAGATGGTGATATAGTGACCCTAGTTTTTAGTGTTTTAATTTTGGAATATTTCTAAGTTATATTTCAAGATTAATTATTGAAAAGTAATGTAATTTTTATTAGTTCATTTCCTCCAAAATAATTTAGTAATTATAATATATTATTTTTTAACCATATGCATGTACATATATGATGAAATGGTTATATCTCTTAAAGTGGGTGTCATATGGGAAACTTGCCATTGTAGTTGCATCTAGATTGGGGGGGGCTAACCTTATAATGGTTTAAGTTTAGTTCAAACTAAGGGTTTTTGATATAGTCCATCACAGACATATTTTATTTTATTATTTTCAATTTACTGTGAATTTTGGATGGTAAATAACTAAAAATCCATGATAAATCCCTCCATATATATTACCTATAGTCATAGATTTTAATTTACTTCGAATTAACCAAGAGGGAGGGAGGGTGGGGAGTAAGGACCGACCATGATATAATTAAGAAAATATTTTGATGGATTAAGGGGTCTAGATTCACGTTGACATAGGTGAAAAGATCATTCAATGATGATGAATGGAATCTTAGTGTCATCAGTGTATTTATGTGAAGATGATTCAACATCTACTTTGGGATTTTTTTAATTGTTATTTTTCTCCTTTATTAGTGATTTAAATCATGATTTTTCCATTATTGAATTATTTCCCTAACTCACAAGTCCCTATCAACTTATGATTTCCAATTTAGCACATAAATTCAAGGTTTTTTGTGATCTACCTTTTTTCTATGAATCCTATGACAATGATTGGTGTTTGGGCCTCTTTATGACCATAATTGTTTATCACCTTTTTTAAGTGGTTTTATATCCCCTTATCTTCATGTATTCATCATTATCCTACATTTTGATCGGTGGTTTAAAAATACATATTTTAATTTTATACGTGATTGAAATCCAAGATCATGAGTGTTTTTTCGGTAATTAATAGAAAATAACATTGAATGTGTGAGGGTTGTCATTGGATGTAAAACTATTGATGTTGTGTGGGTGTATATTATCCAAGGGAAGTAATTAACCGAGTGATGGTGCAACATGTGGGGCATTAAGGATTACTGTTTTCGTCCAACAGTGAATAGAAATTTGTCTTTGATGGTGAAACATCCTTGAGAAAGGCCTTTAGAGATGATTTGTTCTTGATAAGGGTAATAAAAATGAAAATAGGTCATTTTCAATCATTTTACAGACTCGGGGTTTGTAATGATGAACACACGATGTGTGTTATAGATTCACACACTATGTAGTCCCTTATAAGAGATGACTATGGTTTTGACTGGAGATAAATATCATTATCTATGTTCTATAAAATATGTGTCATGTAACCCAAGATAACAAGATTAATGATTATAAATAGTACACACCCAATGAGATTTTTGGAAACACACACATTATTACCTCTCGTATATGCCATGTGTTTTAGACCTCATAAGACACAGGTCACGGTGGTGCATTTTGAGTACCATAGCGGTCCCAAAAACTATAAACCCCATTGTACATAGTAGGTTGGTGAACTATTACATGAAATGTGGCTTTATAGTACATGGATATATGATATTTTTGGGGCTACATGTTGTGTACCCCCATTTTATATATAATTTACTTTTCTATCCTTAGTGGATTTCTATGACCCATTGTTTGGGCTTAGTTTTGAGTAAATAAATTCCCTATTATAAGTGTCTTTTTGACATAGATTTCAATGGACCAGTCTATTTTTTCATGTAATATCATTTTATATTGTAATAGTGGGTGCCCTAGACCCAACTTAACAATACTTTTCAAATATCATACCATGTATACAGTGAGTTATGCATGATGTATTTTTACCATAATAGAGTTGATATTTCTATGTCCAATATTTATAGAAATGTCATAAGATTACTTGTCATATAAAAAGGTTATAATGGTTCCCATTATATAATGAGAACTTCTAGATACTATAAAAATGATCTTAAACATATGTATTATGGTTTAGATACATCATATTAATAGGACACAGATGGTGTGTGACCATCAGGTGTTTGGGGATCATAATCATTGAGTCTTCTTCTTTTGAAGTTAGAACTTTGTGATATCAAGTAGATGAGATCATGAGTAATGACCTGCCAATGGGAACAAAACATTTTTCTATGTCATTGGAAATTTCTACCTGTGAGTATGTGTAATGATATCCTGACTTGAGATTATTATCAATGTGTACCATTTGATTGCGTACTTTGATGCAAGATGAAAAAAATTAATTTGAATTTATAGTGAGGTATCTTGTGTTTGGTGTGTCATTGGTGGTATGAAACCGATTGAATAATCAAGATAGAATTTGTTTCTTCTGAAAGGAAGTGATATCTCAGGACTAGTTGATCAGGATGGAAATACCTTAACTAAATCCATTGCCATGATAGAAGAAGGTAAGTCTATATAATTAGTTCAAGGAATAATAAATCAATAAATAATGATGAAATGATGTGTTCATATTAATTTATGAGATGTCAGAGAACAAAGAGATTATATTACGTTGTGTATGTTCATAGGAAAGGCTTTCATTTCTATGACTGGCCTATATGGATTGTTAGACTCCACTTTTGGTTTGTAAATAGTATACACTACTATTGAAATAAGGTATAAGAGGGTCACACACTAAGAATATTCAAAAGTTTTTCCTATTATAATGAATTAGATTTTAAGACATAATGAGAACCACTACAGGGTTCAGGATATGTATGAGGATATACGATCGTTATGGAACAAATAAATTCATATTATTCAAGTTTAGAATAATTCGTATTTAATTTATTTTTTAAATTTATCTAAAAGTATTAAAGTAAATACATGGAAAAATATTATACAAACAAATGTCATTTTAATATTCATTGTTCATTTTATATTTTTGTAAATATCCAGTCAAGTTAATGGATCAATTTAATCATGTAATATATTTATTATATTACAAGTAAGTGATAAAAATATAAATGATATATATGACTTGATAAGTTAGTCATTAAATGTTCTTTATATCTTATTTAGTGGGTAATTAATGTTTGGGGTCTGGGGACCCTACTCCTAGCATTATTATTACTACACAGTTTATTTGAGGACAGGATCTCATTCCATGAACTATTCATCATGTGTATTTCGATAGCCTATCTTTCATCTCTCTACTTCATAAAGAGAGAATCTCTCAACCAAATAAACATAATCGGTATCTTCTTCACACATCAAAGGAATGTCAATGTGGTGGTCATCAAGTCATCGAAGGCATCATGGGATCATCATTGTAACACCCAAAATTCAGTTATTAAGGCCCCAAAAACTTTCCAAGAACGTGTTGATGATCTTGAGGGATCTAGCATGATTTACATTAAGAAACAACAGCTACCAATGAATAGATTTCAAACGCGCCTTTATAATTGATCAAGGTAATATTATATTTATTTTTGTGCTTAAAAATTATTCACATGAGATCTTCAGGATTCCTACCAGGTTTGGTTTCACCGGTAATGATGTAGTTAAATAGATCACATGTGAAAAATTTTAAATCTCAAACCCATCTGTTCCCTTTTTTCATCTCAGTACCTTCAATTGGTATCAAAGTGATCACGTGATGGTTTAAGACAATAAAAACTTGAATTTTTATTAAATTTATGTATAGGGCTTCAATACAGTCATATCGTCGTAGATAATTATTAATCTAACATCGGAAAACTAATTTTTTTCCATCTAAATCCTTGAATCATATTGAAATCCTTGTTTGAAAGTATTATTTTTTTAACACACATGTGTATATATATATATATTAGTTTTATTTCTTCAAGTTATGTTTTTCTAGAAATACACAATATGTTGTTAGGATTCAATGTCTCGAACAGGGTTTTTGTCCAATGAATGTTTCCTCTGGCCTGGACATATTTCCACCATTTGTGGAAAAGTTAAAAAAATTTATATAATGAAAAAAATAAAAACAATTTTTTTTAAGGAAAAGTTATAAGGAGCGGGATGCGACCCGCCTGAACCATCAGACCCATTTCGGGTACAGACCGGGTCCGAAACCCCTTTTAGGGGTTTTCTAAGCTAGGCGGGGATTGAGAATGTTTATATATATATATATATTTCAAAATTAAGTTTAAATATTTAAAATTTAATTAATTTAAAATTTATGGACCGTGCCCATTTTTAATTTTAATTAAAACTTAAGGAAATTATTTTTATTCATTTAATGTACTCCATATATATTTAATACAAATTTAATTTTTATTATGAAATTTATTTTCATACTAACTGATATTGAGAATTAACTGACCAATTTTAAGGACCCTGAAATTTCAAGGAATTTTTTTTTCTTAAATACTTTGTAATTTTATGAGTCTATGTCTTTTGACGGCACTTGATTTCGAGACCCGGTGTGTCCGGAATCAATTTCCGAAGTTTAGCTCGGGTACGTTCAGTAAACGAACGAGCGGGATTTTCTATCTTTTGAACCGGTGCTCGGAATTGAAATCTGAGGGCGCCGATGAACTCGCAATGTCGGTAATTACTTAAGGGGACCTTTACCGCATTTGAGTTTGCACAGGATGAGAAGTTAAAATTTGTGGATTAAATAAGAAGTGAATAAAAATTGTTGAACAATTTTTATTTTATATCAAGGGTGGTTATATCCTACATGGGAGAGTTGGGGTGGGACCCACAAGCACCTAACTACCCTTGTGAGGATATTAGTAAGGTGAGTCCCACACGAGCCCCAACCTTTCATTTTCCCTAAACTTCTTAAACCCCCCTCTTAAATTTGTAAACTCCTCATAACTTGTGAAACCTTTCCACTTCCTCTCTCTCTCCCTCTTAACTCTTGCCAACATACTTTAATCAATTAATTTAACCACTTCAATTAATTAATTTAGTTTTTGAAATTTAAATTTTGAATGCTTTTCAAGATTAAATAAAATAAGGATAAGACTTATTTTATTTGGGTTGGCAATTGTTGTGTGGGGAATAAATTGGAGAGAGCTCTTGAGTTTCGAAGAACGGTTCATCTCCTTTGTTGAAGAACGCCAACTCTCTGACGAAGAACATCGACTCGGCGAACCCGGTTTCTCCGTCCTCTTCTTCCTTCGCGACAAGGGAGGAGACACCGACGCGGGAACTCGCCAACGACGACTCGCCTTGTACTCTTCTCTCCATGATAAAAGAGGAGATGTCACTTCCTCGGGTGCACATCGACGACGACGGAAACGACGTCGTCATTCATGGCGCTTGAAAACCACAAACTTCTTTTTGAGGTAGGGTGAATTGTTCCAATTTTATTTGAATAAATTTGTTCGTTGTGCTTCGTGAAACCTTGTTCATCTTCGGCCGATTGTTACCGCCTAATGCGGAGGGCGCGGGCTGAACAAAAACGGCCCGACGACCCTCCGTCTTTTTTTGATCTTTTTGGAATTGGAAACCGGAGGTGGAGAATGAACGGTGTCGTCGCGCCATGCCGAACACATGGCGAAGAAAGCCGGCATCATCGTGTCGGTTGTGCGGGAAGAAACATGGCCCGCATCGCGGGCTGCTTCGGTGGAAGAACCGGCCGGCCCGTCGGCCTGTCGGGTGGAGGTGAAACGCGGTGCCAGGAGGGTGTCACGCTGAGGAACCGGTCGGCCCATCAGCCGGTCGGGCGGAGCTGGTCCACGGCGCCAGGAGGGCGTCACGCTGGAAGACCGGCAGACCGCCCATGCGGGCCACTTGCGCAGAAGACTGGCCAGTCTAGCCGGCCGATTTGGGGAAGGGCGGCGCCGCGTGGTGCCGCCAGTGCGAACAACCGGGGGGGCCGCCCCACCCCCCTGGAACCCGCTCGGCCTTCGGCATAGCCGGCCGGGCCGAGCCGGGCCGCGCCGCGCCGCGCCACTTCGGGTCAGACCATGCCCCTTTGGGCCGAATTGTGTATTCCTTCGGATCAGTCCGACAACCCTGCTGGGTCGGACCCATCAAATTGGGTTAACCCGACCCGTCGGCCCACTGGGCTAAACGGGTCAGGCCTGTTAATCACTTAAACGGGAATAACTTAAAGACCGCGAATCTGATCGATGCGCCGTCTATGGCACTATGACTCTTTCAATGAGACAGTTCTTTTGCATTACTCTAAGTGATTTTTTTGATGAATATGGATATCGGCCGGGTTAGAAACGAGCGTATTTATAACCGGGCCCCTGGAATGGAAAATCCAGTATCTCTCAGACCGGACGTCCGATTGACACGCCGTCTATCGCATTGAGTTCCTATTGACAAGACTGAACTTTGGGATACATCAAATCTGTACTTTGTGACAGTTTATGTATCGACCCTCTTGGCTCATGGAGCGGACCCTCTCGGAATCGAGTGTGCTGTGTGCGGGAACCCTAGAGCTGGTTGCGACTGCGACGCCGATGGCGACTGTACTTAGATCCTACGTGGGTTCGGCAGCGAGGGTTACTGTACTTGGATCCTACGTGGGTTTGGAAGCGACAACTTCTGTACTTGGATCCTACGTGGGTTTGGCAGAGAAGATGATTCAGAGGCTACATCTAATCATCTCCACCCCTCTTCGTGAGAAGTATACCTGTGTGAGATGATTCTTGACCTTCAATCATTAACTTTGGTATGATTGACTTTTTTCCTGTGTGGACTGGTTGTTCTTGGGCTTGGAAGTTGGAGTTGTACTGATATTGTTGACTTAGGTATATGTATGGGCATATACCTAAGTAGATTCGGTTGATACTTCATGATTGTATCCTTCCTTTGTGGTTTATCCTTTGTGGATTCTGGGAGACCTTCGGGGGTCTCGGGGTCCCTACCGAGTATCGTATACTCATCCCTGCATGGGCTATGCCCGCACTACGTTGTGTTGGTTGCAGATGGAAGACAACGCTGATCGTGGTTGAGGCTTGTGGAGAGGGATGGTATCCGGAGGTGGACTATCAGGCGGGACGTACACGGAGCGGACGGACAGACTCGAGGAGCTCAGGAGACCATCTATACCCACCCTTCAGGTGGGGTTTCTAGAGGACGACTCGGTGGTTGTTGCTTTACTTTTCAAATGTTGTACTTTAATTTTCTCAGTTGGACTGTACTTTCAGTTGGGTTTGTATACTGGCCCACTTACTTTCCAACACTTACTTTTGTACTCAGTTTACTTTGTGTTTACTCCAACTTGCGTACTCTATTGTGTTTGTTTACTTATATAAAGGCAATGTCTTTCCTTTTATCGGGAATTACACCTTTGGTGCTAGTCGCCAGCCCCTGGCCTATGGAAGGTGGGCTTGGGGTAGTCACGGCATGGGCTCTGAGGACGGGTCGTGACACCAATGTATGTTTGAAATTTAATTTATTTGATTATTTATTACAACTACTTATGATGCATGTAATAATTAAATTTATCTTGATGGTCTGCACATTGCCTTTATTCACTTAATATGTATAAGGGTCAATGTGTCCATCAATATAACTCTTTATGTATTTTTTGCTTCTTGATAACCCCTCACTTGTGTGCAAGTATTTATGTATTAATTTGATGACATTATCAGACGCAGTCCACGCCGAGATGAGGTGGTATTCCAAATGAGACTTGGATACATTGGACCGAGGAGCAAACTTTGATATGAGTTAGATAGGACTTAGGTATTTTATCCCTTGGGTCACAGTTGATCCATTTTGATTAAATGGATCAATCATTTTCAAATGATAAATATCATTCATTCTTCTTATTTAATTTATGAATCGTTTGTTAATGTTTTTTGAGTATGAAAGTGAGTGTGATCATATAAAATAATAAACAATTAATGAATAAATTGAAATAAATTAAGATGAGATTGATGTTTTCTATTCAATACATAGTCAGGTTATGAGTGGAATCACTTAGTATATTCACATCAAATAGAAAATGAATTCATTCATCATGATATATATAAAAAAACACTCAAAATAAATATTAATTGGCAACACCTTCCATCATTTGAATTTGAACAAAAGCGGTCCGGGGTGCTCTCTAGCCCTAGTTGAGAGTACCTCCTACTACTTGAGATTTATTATGAAAGCGATGGGTCAAATTTACTAAATATGGAGAAAATTAAGTATCATAACTAGCTAATTGTGTTTTTATAGGTAAAGTGTTGAGTAAATCAAGTTTATGATTTTTAAAAGCTAGGACTTCAATCAATAGTTCAAGGAGCCAAAATCTAATGCAATTAGCCAGTCAAATTCCT
The DNA here is from genome assembly GCA_963277665.1 of Viscum album. Lineage (NCBI taxonomy): Eukaryota > Viridiplantae > Streptophyta > Magnoliopsida > Santalales > Viscaceae > Viscum > Viscum album. Next base: position 239,340,895 of record OY728159.1, read on the forward strand.
TACTTAAAACTCTTTTAAGTAGTGGTGTAGACATAGATTGAGATATTAGGATAGGCATCAAGGATCCTCACTACTATAATACCCAATAAACTAGGTATTTTCAATCTAATTGTGAGGACTACTAGTGTTCAATAAAATAGTGAGATACATTTAATGATTTAATCGTTAACTTCTAATTTATAATCATGATAAAAGAACTAATCTGCTATTATTTTTTTATATAAAATTGGAAATTCACAACACAACGTAACTATGATTAATTTTAGATGAAGAACATCTCATTTCTGGTATGAGTTTCCAAATATTATAGGTGTCTGTGTTAAGTACTACAACATAATAAATTCAAGGTGATGGAGTTTCCAATACCTGTTGGGAGACCTTAGAAAGTAAGGGTGTAAAAGATGGTTACAGGAGACTCATGTATGATGCATTTTATGTTTAGATCATAATTTCATAATTAATTTCCAATGAGCTAAGGATACATCACCAGGACATGGATGATACCCCATGTTGTCTCATTTCTGAGAAGTATACAAGGAGACAATAAATCAAGATATGAATGTGGTGATGATTAAACTAAAGATATCTAAATAAAAATATAGAACAATTTGTTTCAATACATCCCTCTATAATATTTTTATGACCAACTTTCTCTAGTTTCATTTAATATCACAAAATGAATAGTAGATGGATAATATGCTTCACTACCCTTTGGGTAATGTTCACAAAGTGGATAAAAATTTAAAAAAAGATTATTCTTTAGTTATTATGGTGAAAAAGTTGAAAGAAATGGTGACAAGTCCAAAAAAAGTGTGACGTAAAAGGAACCATCACAACATTCTTCAAAAGAAAATTTCTGAAGAATTATACAAGTGGTTATTTCCCTTAAATATCACGAGATAATTCTATGGAATTCCAAAAAACTATGAATTGATTTAAAGAAGCAAGTAGTCACTTCTTCTTCAAGTATATTCATTAACTGTATGTAATTTTTAATTATAATTCTTGGGTATTAAATACAATATTCTTATCATATATGTTAATTGAAATTTAGTAACCAATTAATAAAAGAATTGTTACTAGATAAAGATGTATTCTCTAAGTGGTTGAGAAAAAGCGATCCCTAAGTCAACTGTTATAAGTACACAACTTCTAATTTCTAGGATTAATGATTCTAGCTAAAATTTTATAGAGTATAACCAAATCATTTATCTCATGTGTGTTTTAGACACAAGGAGACATTATTTCTATTTTGGAACAAATATTGTTTGTGGTTTGTTATAAACAACCAATAGTTTATTAATGGTTGAATCATTTGAAGTAACTGAGGAATATTAAATGTAACACTCATTTACCCAATTGTAGAAAGATAATTCTTGGTCTAGTAAAAAAGAGTAATTTTTAAGAACATACCTAGTATGGTTGTAACTATATGGAGGTAAGTACCTTATATATTATTGACACATATAGTTTTTGACAAAGAAACCTGTATAAATAAAGGTAATCCACAATGTTTTTTGGAATTTGTTTAACTAGAGAGTGAAAACTTCCAAGGTTAATATTGTGGTAAATATACTTTTTAAAATTAATTTATGTCTTATTAAGGAATGTAAAAGTGAAGTACGATATATGTATATTCAGAATATATGGGTTTCTTTGGGCATGTGTGCTGAAGAATGTCTTGACTAAGCATTCATTGATCATGAAATGCACCATTGAGTTATTTCTGAATGAATATTTCCTTATACACATTAAAGTTTTGATGTTAGTAAATAGGATAAATGATGAGTCTTACATAAAAACATTGATCAATAAAATTTAGCACGGAATAACCACTAAAGAAATTTTCCTTATAGACATCATAGTCATGATGAAAGTAAAAGGAGAATCAATGTTTACATTTATATGCATTATAGGAAATTCCATTATATTTCAAGTCATGCTTCATAAATAGAGGAATTATCCCATAAAAACATACCAAATATTTTTAAAAATGGATATTATATGATTTATAATATGATATAAATTCATCATGTTATAATAACATGTTTCTATTTGAAAAGAGTTTATTAGGATATAAAAAACATACATGAATAAAAACACAATGTGCATCTAAAGTAATTATCCTAAAAGGATTATAAGGATATTATAGAAATCTATGAGATAGAAAAGAGATAGTCAAGTTATAGAAAATATTTCTATAAATAGGTGTCCATATCTAGTTGTGATATTTGGATAAAGATTTAATTGGGTTAAGTCAAGGATATAGATGCACAACAGGTTGTCATAGGAATAAGTTTCACAAGATCTTGTAGAAAAGGAATGTTCCGGAGACACATCCTGCATGGGAAGGATCAAACCATGGTAATTATTTTTTAATCACCATGTTTGGTGATACATTATTCATTGATAATAATGTATCCTACAAGTAAGTAGTAAATGAAAATAAGATATGACTCAAATGTTCAATTAAAATTCAATAATGTATTCCATGAATGAAAGTATAGGTGCTTATTATTTTTAATGTTATGGTAGGTATTCAAGTGAAACTATACATGGGTGATACAAGTGTAGTACCGATAAGGCTCTATTGGTAATATGAAGTCATTATTACTAAATCCATTAGAATTATAATTATCATATATACTTTATGTGATAATTAAATTGGGAATTGGATGTCGAGACCACAAATTTTGGAAGGCATTTATATGATGCAGGAAAAAAGGATTGGTGACACCGTAGAATGAAAATAAGGGGTGAAAGTGACTAAAAATAGTTTTGGATAGAAGTAAACTACAAGATAATATAATATTCATTTGAAATTAATTTTTTATATATGTCTTCAAGATGTTAGTGGGAGAATCACATTTTTTACAAGTAAAATATATTGATAACATATGGAAAACATGTATTGGTCTTTTAGTTAGTGAAGACTTGAATAAGATTAAAACTACTGAGATTGAATTAAAGTAGCAACCAGTGTTCTAAGTAATGAGAACAACTGAGGTAGATATAATGGGTCTCTTAGACCAAGTCAAATTACACATGTTGAAAAGGTATTGAAAAATAAAATTTGGAATAATTCAAGAGATAATTGTCACCAGTATTACATGGCATAAATTCCTCCAAGAAGAAATGAATGGGGAATTGAAGGAGATTAAAGGGGTTAGTAGAATTATATATAATTCTATGATGGATCAATCACAAATTCCATGCTATGTAATAAAAATGATATTTCCAACATAAATTTTTTTCAGCTAATATCAGTTATTTCTTAGAGAATTTCATGGGAAGTAGTCATAACTATCCAATTGTACTTGAGAGAGTACAAAAGATGTTCTCTTAGTATTTAGGGAGGAAGGGATACTATTTTAAAGGGGGAAAACTAGTATTTATTTAGATAAATATGATCTAATATCACAATTAGGATAAAGTAACGAGTAAGACAAGATCATTTAATCCAATGGTATACATATTTACCAATACCGAGTGTATTATGTCTTTTGGTGTAGCTAAAGTAGCAGTGTAAAATGCACAATGATTTGTTACAGTTCTTAAAATCATACCTAGTATGTAAGGTTTTATCATAATATAAATTATGAAAATTCTAATACTAATACTAATCAAGATGTCATGTTTTGACAGTGGAAAAAAGCTTTATAATCAAGGATATCATCACTTGAAGAGTCCTACTCAAGGAGGTGAAGTCGTAGATAACATAGTAGCCACATAGTGGATATGTGGTTGTCCCAATGACTAAATCCATAACTAAGTAGAAGCATGGTCTTATCATTTTAGTGCAAACAAGTAATGTCAGTAAGTTGGATCTAGGGAGAGTGGGAGTGTTGTAATAGTAGGTTCCCTAGACCCAACTTAAATAGTACATTTCAATTACTATACCATGTATAGAATGATGTATGCATGATGCTTTCTTACCATAATAGTGTTGATATTTCTACGTCCACTATTTATGGTAATGTACTTAGATTAATTTTCATATCTAAAGGATATATTAGTTCCTAGTATATAATGATAACATCCAGATACCAAGAAAATAATCTTAAAAATATTACAGATGGTTTAGATACATCTTACTAATAGGGCACAGATGATGTGTGACCATCAGGTGTCGGGGGCTCATAATCACCGAGACTTCTTATCATTAAGTTCACACTTGGAGATATTGAGTATATGATATCATGAGAACTAAACCTCCAATAAGAACACCACATGTTTTTTGTTTCATTAATAGTTCCAATCTATGAGAATTTTTTATGGTATCCTAACTTGAGATTAGTATTGATGTGTACCATTTGATTGTGCATTTTTATGCAAGATAAAAATAATGGAATTGAATTCATAGCAAGGTAGTATGTGTTGGGTATGTCATTGGTAGCATGAAATTGATTGAATAATCAAGATCGTATTTGTCACTTATGAAAGGAATTGATATTTCAGGAATAGTTGATTAGGATATCAGTACCTTCACTAAATCCATTTTCAAGATAAAAAAAGGTAAGTTCATCTAGTTAGGTAAATAAATAATAAACCAAGAAAGGATGATGACACAATGTGTGCATCGTCTTTATGAAATATTGTGAGACAAAGAGATTTTATTATATGGTGTGTGTTCAAAAAAATGTTTTCATTTCTATGAATTTTTATTTTCTCTTTAGGGTCCTTTATGTCATGTTATACTTCTCTCATGATCTGTGAATAATATTTATTTCTATCAAGATAAGGGCATGTAGGGTCACACACAAAGTGTAATCTAAAGTCTAGTATATTCTAATGAATAGGAGTTTAGGACATAGTGGTCCCCACCATGGGGTATGGGATAGCCCCGAGGATATACAATTTCCTAGGTTTAAATAAATTCATATTATTATAGTTTATAATAATTAGTGTTGAATTTATTAATTAAATGTATTTATAAGTATTAAAGTAAATACATGGAATAATATTGTAAGAATGAATGTTATTTTAATATTCAAGATTTTTTTAACATTTTTGGGAATATAAAGTCCAGTTAATGGATCATTTTTATTACATAATATATAAATTATATTACAAGTAAGTTATAAAAATATAAATGTTATTTTTTACTTATTAATTAAGTCATAAAATTTCATTTATAGCTTATTTAGTGGGTAATAAATGTTCGGGGGTTAAGGAGCATATTTTGGGTATTTTTATAAATAAATAATATAAGTAAGGAAAGGCGCTCATTCCATGAAAAATTCATCACATTTTTTTGAGATCCTCTCTCTCTCCTTCCCACTTTTATGAGAGAGAAACTATTGACCCAAACAACAGTATCGATCTCATATTCACGCATCAAAGGAATATAGATGTAGTGATCATTGGTACATTGAAGGCATAATTGGATTACCATGATAACACAAAAAATTCAATGATCGGTGCTCCAAAAAACCATCAAAAAGTGTGTGGATGATCTAGATGGATCCTACTTTGGTTCTTTCAAGTAACGGTCATCGGTGATGAATGGATGTCGAACACGCCTTTAGAACTGATTGAGGTAATATTCTATTTATTTTTGTTTTTAAAATTTTCAAATTAGATCCCTGGGATTTATAATGGATTTTGCTTCACCGGTGATGAAGTTGTTATGTTGATCACCAGTGAAGTTTTTTAAACCCCTACCATGTTTACTTCCACCATGTGCCCCGAAACCTTTAGTTGCAAGGTGAGTGAGGAAGCTTTTAGATTTAGCTCCATATAACCAATATTGAGGATTGAGGTGTGATATTTAGAGCATTCAAGCTGTTGATACACCACTTAAAGGGGGTCTTTGATAGGGATTGGGTCCACCATATTTAACCTATATTTTGGTACTTTGTAATATACTTAAGGCATGAGTCCTACTGAACAAATTGTGGTCGGTAATCCCTCAATGAAAACAAGGTTCAATTCCTCCAAAAATTACTAAGAGAGTTTTTTATTCCCAAGTATACTCAAGGGATTAGTCCTCTATATATGGAGTCGGTACTCCCTCATATGATGTGGTCTACTCGACAATTTTTGGGTCCTCACCTACAGTTCCATAGAGGTGACTTGGGATTTCTCATACCTAAGTGGTAGTGATAGTCGGGGTAGGTACTCTCTTGATTCATATTTATCCTTGGTAAATGATAGGGTCCCCCTATAGGTTCAAGGAATTGTGAAATGAAAATTATGAGAAATAACTTATGCTACTCTAAGAGATGATATGCATACCTTAGAGAGGATAAGGTTCCCCTTAATGGTTTTTGGTGGTGGAATAATTGAGTAGATCAGATACTTCGAGTATTGTGATTCCCTAGGAACCCCATTGGTTTCCTTTGAGATGTGATGTGTAGCTAGGATAATTCTTAGCAAGGATGCACCTTGGATTTAAGAGTGTTTTAGTGCTTCACCTAAGGATGTCCAGATTGATGTTATAGATGGATCTCCACAATAATGATAATTCTGGAATAAGAAATTATCCTATGGAAATTAGTGTCCTGGAATGGAGGAGATTTATTTAGGGATATAGTGGTGTAGGAGAAGATATAGTTTGATGATTCTTTTATCCTCTCTCATAATCATCACTTTTGGTTTGTTCCTGTTAGGAACAAAGTGTTGATAGTTTGACCTGTGGGGATATGTGTGTAAAGTATATTTATGTTCAGGTGCTAATAGATGTAGTTTGTTGTATAATACATGTCCAATACTCATTGATCCTCATACTGGGTAGCATAGGTTCATGTTATTCATTATGTACCATCTATTTTAGATTTTTAGATTCCATTAAAACTCTTATAAAAGACATTGTTAGGTAGTGATTTTCCAAAGATATTTTCTATATTTTACTCACTACTTCTGGTAAAGTTGGTTTACCCTTAGTAGAGGAAGAGGTGTTTCATGATAATTTCTTTATGGTTGAGATGATATACAGTGGTACCTTCCTTAGAACAAATTATGCACCACCACAAGTAGTACACTTTGATTTGTAGTTAAGTAAATGAGGTTAAATCTACCCCCAGCTAGAAGTAATATCCCTACATATGTGGTGATAAAATACCACCCTCACATATTCATGGCCAACTACCCATAATACTATACGTCTGGATTTATGCACTATGTGCATGGATTAATATTCTCTTCTATAGAGTGTGGAATATTAAATGAATGATTTCTTAGGGTGTCCTGTGAATGTCTCTTGATAGGAAACTGACATATGTGTCACCATGAATTCTAGAGATGTAATTTAAAATTATAGAAATGTGGAATATTAAATAACCTTTTGGTGGTTATGGATTTTATAGGTTGAATCCATAATTTTGTTGGTTTGATCAGGATATTTTTAGGAACCCGAGGAGTTGATCTAGTCTTACCATGAGATTATTAGTATGTAGTGGGAGAGTCCCATAGTGGTGATATATATTAAGTGGTTCTATGTGGACTGAAATTCTCAACTGATGGACCTAAAGGGTTTTCCTGAAGGTGGGGAGCATTTCACCCACTTTCCTAGGTGTGTAGGGTTCATCAATTCTTGTTCTGATTAAATAGCGGGATGGATATCTTGGGATCAGACAATACTAGTAGAGAATAGAACTTAATGTGGTATTTCCATTACATCGTTACGGTTATAATAATAACATATCAATATTTTTTATGTTTCTGAGGTGTAGTATTTCTCATAAGGTGGTGGGTTTTGATTACTCTAGTATGGATAATGTTATCCTTGGGTTTTGAGCTGATAATTCAAGGTTATCTGAATGTTCAGCACCATCCACTTCGGATTGTGGTCGATTCTTCCACCCATTTAGTAGTGGTGTGATTCCAAGTAGTTTTAATAGGAGGTTTATATTCTTGATTTTTACATCATAAGCTTTTGTGAATGAGTTACAACACAACCATGTTATCTCCAATAGTTTTTTAGAAGCTATTGGAGATCAAAATTTGGATCAAGGATTCCCACTGATGGTTTTCAACAGGTTAAGGAACGTGGCCTATGTCACCTTTTAACTATGAGTTAGTAAAAATGGATCCTATATCTTATGGGAATAACATGGGACAGAAACTAACAACAATCTAGGGGAGCATGTTATTTCACAACTCTTCTGGTATTAATGTGAATTTATTTAAAGTTCTCAATAGTGGAATGTAGCTTATCTATGTTTATCTCATATGAAAAAAATCATAAATTATCTTTAAAGGTAGGGAGATAAGAACTCCCACTAGTGATAATATTTTCAAAGGAAAATTTTGATATAGGTGACGACGGTCTATGGTTTTTGTTCATCGCATGTGGTGGGACAATAATTTGATGAAGAAAGTTTTAGGTTATAGAGGACTGGAAAGATTCACATAGAAATGATGCATGTTTATTTATAGGTCAGGCTTCAATATGGGTTGGAGTTAAAAAAAAATTGTATTTTTAATACAGTGTTTATTTATTAGAAGGTGTTGCATCAAGTTTTTTTATATATCAAACCTCTAAGATGAAAGGATTTTAAGTGATGATGGGTTGTTTTCTAATATTTATATTTCATGTATATAACTTTTTAATTATGATTTATAATTTTTATTAATTATTAATTTATTTTTCTCAATTTTACATTGGTTTTATAAGTTATTACCATATATTTTTCTTCTTACAACCTAGAGATTTAGAATTCATTTTTATCCTACACTTATTATCAATTGCAGAATACTTCTTAGATGTCTAAAAACCTTATCAATGTCCTCAAGATGAATTGTTTATAATAAAAGTCAACAAAAATACTATATACTCATACTAAATGAAAATTATTGAATTCCAAACTTTATCCTTCAAATAGACTCACCTCTAATCATCACACCCTATTTAATCTGACTAATTTAATATAGACTAAAAAATATTCCCATTTATATTTTTTTTTTAAAAACATATACTTCACTTAAAATACATGTCTTTCAACCATTAATATTTAAAAAAAATTATTCCAACAGGTAATGACTTATATAAACTCTCTTTAGAATAATAATATAATTATATCAATTATATATCTTTAAAAAAATGCAATAAACCATAATGATTCAGATTTATTAACTAATAATAATCAATTAATTAATTTTAATCCTATGTGATACAACTTAGTTTAGGAAATTATAATGACAAGTGATATGTCTAAAAGATGTATATAAGTATATATCACTCCTTTTTTACTCTTCCTTTACTAAAAATGTATTTTTTTCGCCTTTTTGTTTAAAAATATTCATGTATATATTACATAAACTTACTATACACATTATTCAACAAACACATAAAATTTTTCAAAATAAAACCAACACAGATAGATTTAATTTGTAGTTTACCCTTGTCTTACTCCCCTTTAACTATTCCTCCCCCTTTGGAATAACATCAACATTGCTTTGCATTTATGTCATTATTCTCCTTGTAAAAAATTCAAAAGAATAAATTAAAGGGGATAGATTGAAACATACCCCATCCTTGATTATAGAGAAGTTGAAAATTAAAGATATTATATACATTAAACAAATAATATGAAATATGTGATGATCATAATTCTACATGCGATATAGAATGGGAATTATTATGCGGTGTGTATCATTGAGAGTGATAAAAACATTTCATTCTCTATGATATATTTATATGGTTTAAATAGCTGGGAGGGATATATTCATATCATTTCCCATGATATGTATATGATGTTAGATATCACATAGTTTCATCTCAAACCTTTCACTTGAGTCTATTAAATGTTCATTTCATTGTCCTTAAATTATATTTGTGGAATTTTAATATATCACAATGAATATATAAATTTTATTCATTCATGGAATTTTTTTAATTTAATTATATATATATATAAATGTGTTATAATTATATGATAATTTTTGAAATTATACAGGCATTCTTTTTACCAATTGGGGGAGGGGGTTAAAGTGTTTCCTAAATAAGGGAGGCTAGAAAAGTGGTGTTGTCATCTGAGTTTGATATATCTCATATCTAATGATATATTCTTTCTATATCTACTTTTAATTAAGTTTCAAGAAGACTATGAAGAAAATAATAAATTTTTCCATTTAACCCATTGACACCTTTAAATGTTATAATTCCGTTCTTATCGTTAATAGATCTTCCTTAAATATTGTGGTAAAGGTTCATCTTGGATATAAGGTTTGTTCATTGTTTTATTTTATGTTTATTATACTAAAATAATCATGATAGATCATATAACTTAGCTTTTATAAAGATTTCCATCATGATTTGGGTATAGGGATGTCTTTCAAAAGCATTCACTTGTATTATTTCCACTTTAATAAAATTCAGAAGAATATTATTTATTTTATAAAAAATATTAATTTTATAAAGGCCAGGAATATTGAAAGAAGTGATATGTATTATTTTCTATTTTATGTGGAATACATATGTACCATAACCCCAAATATGAATTTTGATATCATAGGTGTTCCATATCATTTTTTGTTATAATTTTTGTTTATACTTATTGATAATAGAGTGTTTTATCATGACTATGATATAGAGATATAATAATTTATGGTACATATAAAAACACGAGTTTTAAAGAATCCTGAATAATGACATGGGGATATCACTATCTTCAATTTAGTTTTAAGCCTTATTTTTGGTGATATTAAACAAGTGTTATGAGGATATAACAAGTTATGATTTGAAATATGAGAAACTATAAGGCCAAGGACATAAGAATACAATAGTTTGCAATTATACCGCATTAAGTGTTATTGTAGTATATAGTATGTTAGTTTCTTATAACACATGAAATTGTAGGTTTATATCCCCACTCACAATATAAATAAGTTTTTATCATTAGTGAAATTATTATATAATTTATATAATGTTTTAAAATTATAATAATGGTATTAAAAAAATTATTTATTTTTGAAATGGTTCAAAAATTAATAATTAATTATTCACAATTAATTATTAAATTTTAATGAAATATTTAATAAAATAAAATTTTTGGTATTATATGACAATATTAAATTTCATTAATTTACATGATATTAAATTTATGGTCTTAATGAAAAGTGATTGCATTACAATTTTAAAATAATCTATAGTGTTTATAAATTGAAAAATAATACTGAATATAAAATATTTATATTAACTTTGTGAAATGTTAAAAAATAATTATATGAAGTGTTCATATTAAATGTATTTTGAGAAATTTTTTATAACCATGTAAAAAATTATGGATGATATCAAGGTTAAATAAATACAAAATATACATTATTAACATTATGTGTTTATATGGATTTAAAATTAAAAAAACTTATCATTTAATAAATCATATATTTTCATATGAAGATGTTCATTTATATTCATATCGGATGACTTTTTCTCCCATGATTTTTTAAGTCGGTAAATATATGATTTCCAAAGTTAGTCAATGTGACTTTAACGACAACACTTTAGTTGTGCAGTGGTTAAGAGAATTAGAGGTCAGGCTCATATCACGTTTTTTTAGGAATTATTACCTACCTTGAGACTATATTTTAGATTTAATATATGTTCAACAATACTTTTTAGTAGAATTAGTAATTATAATGGTTACCCTTAAGACATTAATTGATTGAAAACATGCACTTAAGAGGACACTGCACATAGGGATTGTATTATCTTTAATTTAATACATTTATTTGGACACTCTATAATTTAGATCTATATTGGAAGGAACTCTAGATTTTATCACCATCCCAGGAGGCATTTGGATCTTATGAAAAGAAGCAGGTGGTGGTTTCGATTTGGGATCGATCATTTGATAGAGGCTTTATATATATACCTATAAAGGGAATCAGAACCCACCAAGTTTTTTTACACTTAATAGGACGCATCATAAAGTTTAAATTTGACTGACAAGGGACAATGTGGTTCCTTTTAAGTTCATAGACCCCGACCAGATGCAGTGAATTTTAAGGTCATGCCTCCAAGAACTAATCTAATTTGTTTAACATCATGCAGAATGGACTAATAGGTGAAAGGTTCCTGGTAATAACCAATGTAGGACTTACACATGATCATCTCTTTCTAGTTTTTCTTATTTATTGGCAACTAAATAGAAAGTTGCATGGTTATGGATTACACTTAGTAGGAGGATCATATATGGTTGTCTATTATCTTGTTTGTTGGTAACTAGATAAAGATGGAAGGCAATATGGTTAGGGCTTCAACTAGTTGAAGGACCCCATATAATGCATGTGTCGTAAAATGGGTGACAATAAGGAACTTATAAGGTCTTACACATGAACTGAAATAGTGATTTATCTTATCCATTGGTATCTAAACTAGTGAAGTAATGATTGTATGTTATATTTAGTAGGAAGCCCATATAAGAATGTATACCTTCTATCTATTAGTACCTAAACTAGAGAGGAAGATAATAAAGGTTAGGGTTTAAACCTAGTAATAGGATCATATATAGTGAGTTTGGATCTTACACTTATTAGTATGTCCATATATGGTGAAATTGGGTATTACACCTTGTGGGAGTCCTATATTTGGTTGTCTATCATCAATGTTTTTGGTAACTAGAAGAGTACGAATGATGATATAGTTAGGGATTACTCCTAGTAGGAGGCCCATATATTTTTGTATACCCTCATTCATATTATTAACTATATGAGGAAGAAAGATGATATAGTTGGGGATTACACCTAGTAGGACGAGTATGTATGGTTGTCTACCCTCCACTATATTAGTAACTAGGTGAAGATGGAAGAATTTATAGTTGGGTCTTATAGCAAATATGGGACCCATATTTTATATTAGGGTGTTGGGGTTGAAACTCAATGAAGCATCTTGTGTATCATGGTTAATATTAATCAAATCCAATTTATTTCAAGTTTCACTGTTTAAGTTTGTATGTTAGAACTGGTCCTTATAGTTTAACATCATATGGTAAGGACATATGCTATGTATTTGAAATTCATGTAGTTGGGGCTATTAGGTACCCCCTCCTTATTACTATGATGTGTCACAGTCATTCTAACAAAAAGATCAACTAAAAAAACTAAGTTCATACGATTCATGATTGGTGTGAGAAATAAGAAATAATAAAAGATCAAACATATCTTAAGAGAGCACAAAATAGGGAATTGAGTGAGGAATAGTCATTAGGATAAACTTCTGGGTTTACTCTAGTGTATGAGCTAGGTAAAGGTACTTTTGGAAAACCAATAACAGTATATCGACTCAAACTGTTACAATAAAACCAAGAGAAGTATCTCCACTCAAGGAATTGATGTGGGTCTTACACATGATATACTTATTATAGTTCATCTTTACCTTGATAGGAAAATAAGAGAAGTCGTGATTGGTGTTTACACCAAATAGGAGTCCAATTTAAATATAGTTTGGGGATTACCCCTAGTAGGAGTTCCATATAGATAGAGGTTGGGGATTACAACTAGTGGTAGGACCATGTAATGATATGGATTTTTTTAAGGATTAAACCTTGTAGAAATTAAGTTGAGAAGGTTATTTGGATCAATTTGTCTCGTATTGGTGACATAGGTGGAAGAAATGACATAAAGAGGCATGATTCCCCAAAATCACTAATCTTTATGTAGTGGTAATCAATGATCCAAGTCCTTCATGGTCAATTTCCATTGTAAAGAATCCCAGAATCACCTTAAGAATACTCCACTTCATATATCATTAAGGTTATATAAAAGAAGTTCATGGTTATTATAGGTGTAATGCTTTTCAATGTGGAGTGATGTCATTAGAAGGAGGCGTTTCAATAGCCCCAAATCTGCACTCCCAGATTTGGTGATGAAATCACAAATATTACATTTCTAGATTTGATAATAATGAAGGTGACCCAATTTTTGCCATCCAAAATTGACAGCATCAGAATGAAATATTGGATCACTTATATTCTCAAGGACTATTTAGGATTAGAGTTTAAGAGAATTAGGGAAAACTCTTAAAATCATTGATTCATGAACAACTGGTTCATAAAGATGAACATAATCTACCACTATACCCATATTTTCATATTCCACATTAATCCATCATAATCATTATCCATTAAAAATCATTCTAAACATAATTCATTCAACATCATTCTTTCCAACATGGGGAAAAGGAAACATTAGAAGGGTGATCTAAAGTGATCAGTGAGGGTAAAAAAGAATTAACAATTATATTTCATCAATGATCATAAGAACTAAATAAGGGTATGATGACATAATTAGAGTTAATGAGAGAATAATAAAAGATATCATTCCTATCAATACTTAAATCATCAATCATAAAACATTAAATAAGGCCTTAGTAAATGAAGGAGTCCTAGGAACCAATAATCGTGAGCTATGTGACATTAGTCTTGATTAAAAGAAATATTTTAGGCCCATGGAAATTGTGTTTGTTTCTTGGAACATCATCATCATAGAACTCTTAGAGATCACTTATAATTAGAATGAATAGAAGTATGAATTTCAATATAATTCTCTAGAGAGAATAATCACTACCCAATGCATTAGAGTGTTATCTGGGCACTCCCATCATATAATTTATATCAGGATCACCCAGTTCTATTTGGATGAACTAATTATATAAGCTTCATAAGTCTCACCTGGGGCTATTTGGGCGCACCCATTATATTAAAATGTCCAAGAACTATAAATAAAGTACATTGAGATTTTATTTCATCATAAAACTCATCTAAAAAATCATTATTCCTTTTATAACTTGATTAAACCATATAAAATAATTTATTTTCATATCAATATCTTTGAAACATGTTTAACTTATATAATCTATATGGGTTTTTTTACAATCTCTTTGAAAAATTATTAACCCGTGGAAAAGAAATGGGTTGTATAATAATCTATTTGAAACAATCTTAATCCATATTGAGAAAGAATGAGGATTGTATCATTAAAAAATGTACCAATTGGAAAATAAGAAATAGAAAGGTTTGTTTATATTAATTAATGGAAATACCATTAAAATATCATTAAAAATATTTTTGAGGAAGATAATCTTTTTATTTTGAAAATAACTTTTAGAAACTAAAAATTCACAAAAATATTGATAAAATCCTTTTTTTTGAAAAACTATTTTGAAAAATATAAAGGAAACATCAAGTAAAAAATATACATGATGGAAGGAAAATATGTTCATGCTACAAATGTTAAAATAAACATTCTTTTTTAAAACATTTTGATAAAGGGAGTCAAATGTGACCCATTTAAAAAACATTAAGAAATTTTCTTTTAATTGTTTTTGAAATAATGTAAAAGATCACGTGAAATGGATTTAAGAAATAATTTATTTTTATAAAAGAACAATTGTTAAAAAAATTAGAAAACATAGATTTGTAAAACATAGATACCAAATCTAAAATAAAAATACAAGATCAATATCATCTATAAACAACATTCTTGATGTTTCTTCAATAAATATGGGAGGAAATTGAAACAAAATAATTGAACCACATTCGTAAGCAATGGATAATAAAAAAAATTGGATCAATAAAATAATATCACATTAATTACTCTAAAATAAACTTGAACATAAATAATTCTTAAAGAAAGGATATTTTAACATAAAGCCTTCTACACTTTGGAAACTCTTCAATCATAATACCTAAGAAATAATAAAATTAAATTATATATTAAATATCATGAAAATAAATTTTTTAGGATATAATACTTAAAATGGAAGTATATATTCTATATAAAATAAATTAGGTGAATAAAAATATAATATTCCTCAATGAATGTGATTTGAGATGAAATCCCTTACGGCTTTGGTAAACTATGGATCAAAATCCCATGAAAGAGAGAACCTAATATGAATTTTAAAATCAAAATAAATTTCATGAAAAGAATAATAAATCACATTAATTGAAAACATATACAACACACAACAAAATTAAGTGGTGAATATGGCATATGTCTCAAAGAAATAAAAGTGAGATGAGAAAAGTCATTACCTCAAGTCTAGAATTTCCTTGTATATCCTTTAAATCATGTATAATAAGATTAAATAAACTATTTGATTTATTAAGAACATTTTGTAGCTTTAAAACCCTGTAATTAAATATCTTATTTTATTTCTTTATAATTGAATACTAAATCAGTTAAGTCCGCGTCATGTGTTTTGAGGATTTTCAGTTCATTGTTTCAAAACAGATTTAGAGTATTAACCGAAATAAAAAAGGTAACCATATCCACATCTATATAGTAATAATAAAAAAAATTGTCATATTTATTAACAAATTATACTTAAAAAACTAGTCATAATTATTTTGTGAAAAATGAACTACGTTAAGATCATGGAGGCGGTAGGTCATACGTGTGCATAAATAACGTTTCCATTTTTCAATGATCATTATGGAAAGAAGTTATATATTATTTTATCTTTCCAAAATGATAATAATATAATAAATACTATATTATTTCTATAAATATAATTATATATACATCATTTTTGTGATGTGGTGATGAAAAAAATCACATCGCTTTGTGGAGGCAGTAGTCCACACGAACACAAATGATGTTGTCATTTTTCAGTGTACGGAAGAAAATGATATATTATATTTTAGAAATGATAAATATGTAAAAAAATATTATTATAATTTTATATATATCACATATATTAATTAATATTATCCTTATTACCTTCCAGGTAAAGAGTTTTTAAAAAATTAATCACATCGCTTCGTGAGGCAGTAGTATGTCGTACAAACGAGAAACATTATCGTATCCCATATAGAATGTAAAGTAAAAAAGTTATATGTGATATGATAACTATATAAGTATAAATATTTTATAATTATAATATATATATACTTTAAATCAATTATTATAACAGGTTATGAGAGTTGATGATGGTAAATGAATAACATCGGTTTGCGAGGTGGTAGTCCGCCACACACATGAATGATGATTTCGTTTCGCATTTTATTTAAGAGGAGATGGATTTTGGTTATTAAATTAATATAATAACATCTCAGTATATATTAGATATTGTTTTTATCATATTATCATAGTTTAAGAATATTTTAATGGTGTGGAAGAAGAAATAAATAAAAAATGCATTGAAATGAATTTTACCTCTTCTCAGACCACCACATTAGGATTATACCTAAAGTTTTCATTGAAAGAATTTATGCATAAAAAAATGTTTCTAGGATGAGGGTATAGTAGTTTAAAATTTATTTTTTAGGTATTGTCTGAACCAAAATGGTTTTAAGCTGTAAAATGTTAAGATAAGGGGAGTCCTTATATAAGTGAGGTGAGTGGCACACTTGTAACTTTTGAAAGGAAAAAGGTGTAGCCACGTTTTTTCTAATGACATAGGGCTTATAAATGGAGTATTATCAAAATTTAGAAATTTTAAGGTCTAAATATGTTCAATAAATATTTTTTGATAACTTGTTATGTCATTTTGACACTTAACTTTTTAGTTTATCCCTCTGTAAACTCGTTCTCACCTTAACTGTCATAAATTATTTTTATTATTTTCGCTATTCATTATAATAAAAAATTAACTTGAAATTATTAGATAATATAAATTATTATTATATAAAATATTTAATTCATTTTACCAAATACAATTAATATATGTGAAAAAATTTAATTTAAAATTAAGCTTGCAGTCGCGATCAAAATACGGGTTTTCAAGAAGTGCATTTTCAAGGAAAAGATGATTTTATATTTACACCTTGACCAATAATAATTATTGTATGAATTTAAATTAATATTTATTTATTTATAATATAAAAATTAAATTTAAAAAATTCTACATTATAGATTATATAAATTAATTAAAATGGTGAAACATTATGCATTTTAAAATAATTATCAGAAAATTTCTATTTTTAAACCCAAAAACAAACTTATACTAATATCCAATATGAAGTTGATTAAAATTAAATTTAGTGGATTAAATATAAATAAATAATCATTATATTAGTTTAAATCATATTCAAAACATAATGGCACTTTTTAATTTCTTTTTTTATTGAAAATAAATGACATTTTTACGAAATTGGTATTTTTACTATTCACTGTAAAATCAATATTTTTTGAAAAATCCAAAAATTTTACCCGAAGTTAATTTGGATTTGAAAAATTAAAAAATGAATTTAATTTTATCAAGTAAATTTTATAAAAGTTTCAAAAATTAATTATAATATTTTTTTTCATGAAATTAAATAAAACTCATTTTCGAAGAAAACCTATTTTTGAAGAATAACATTACACTATTAAAACATTGATTTCTTATTTACTAAAAATTTGTAAATAATTTATATTAATTAGGATATATATATATATATATATATATAAATAAATAGTTAATACTATTCATACTTACTAATTTAATGTGTAGGTTATAATACTGTATATATCATAGGTAGTTTAAGTTTGGTGTTGCATGTAGAATAAACTATCAAACATAGTTTTATTTTCTAAAATATTAGGGTGTTACATCCTCCATACTTTAAGAAATTACATCCATGAAATTTTAACTTTATCTTGGTAATCAAGGGTTGGATATTTGAAAATACTTTTTTTAGAAACCCTCATTGAAAAAATGGTTAATAAAAATCCTCTTGATAAGAGAGAAAAGGACGTATAAAGGTTTGATGATTACCAAAATGATTAAACCATCATATGATGAAATAATAAAATAATATCTAAAATTAAATAGTGAAACCCAAAGTTTAATCCAAATCATTCCTAAATAATATAAACATTAAATGGTGTTTTTACCTAAAATTTTATCTCATACCTTTTGTATTTCAAGACCATAAACATGGTGACCCCTTTTTTGAGATAAAATTAAACACTTAGTCACCAAATCACTTTTCAATCATATGGTTATCTATATAGTAAAAATTGTGTTCCCATAATTACCTTAGTATACAAGATAATATAAACCCTAAATTTTATCATTACGTTAAATCTTATTTCCACAAAATGTAAAGGTATACTTCAAGTTTGACCAAAGTGACCTTAAAATGGGTGTCTAAGACTTTAAACTCATTCTCATCCTTAATATAATAAACTCATTATTGTATCAAAAAATCATATGATAAACTCTCATGAAAACATCATAATCTCAAAATCTATCTAAACCTTCCTATGATACTAACTATAAGATCCATGAACCCACACTCCCAGATCAGGTGCTGAAATCATAAACATTACATATCTATCTTAGATATTGATGAATGAAACATTATTTTTTCCATTTAAAAGTTATAATATCAAAAGGAAATTTTGGATCACTTACATTCTCAATGAAATTTGAGGTTTAAAGATTTATAAAATTAGGAAAAACTATTAACATCATGGATTCATAAAAAAAATTGGTACATTAAGATGGACATCATCTCCCACTATACCAACCTTTTCATATTCCACATTAGTTCATAATAATCATCATCTATATAGAATCCTTTTAAGCATAATTCTTTAAACATCATTCTTGATATCCTAGGGAAAAGGAAACATAAGAAGAGTGAGCTCAAATGCTCACTAATAGTAAACATAAGCATTAACTATTGGATGTCATCAACCAACATAAGAGGTGAATAAGGGTATAATGACATAATCAAAGTGAATGAGTGGATCATAAAATAACTCATATGCATCAATACCTGAACCATAAATCAAGAAAAATGCAATAAGTCTTTAAAAAAGAAATATTCATAATAATAAATAATCATTAGCCATGTGATATCAATCTTGGTCAAAGGGAAAATTATAAACCCATGGAAAGAATAAATAAAATGTGTTGGTATATTATAACATCATCATCATAGAACACATACAATTAGAATAACCATACAACTGAATTCCAATATAATTCTCTAGAGAGTATAATCATTACCCAATACATTAGGGTTTTATCTAGGTGCAACCATCATATAATAAATATAGGGCACACCCGGAGTTATCTGGGCCCACCCGTCCTATTACAATGTCCAAGAATCATAAATAAAGTATATAGAGCTTAAATTTCATCATAAAACTCAAATAAAAAATAATTATTGATTTCAGAACTTGATTAACATGTGTAAAATAAATGGGTTTCCTGTCAATCTCTTTGAAACATGATAAAATCATGGAAACTAAATGGGTTCCATAACAATCTATTTGAAACATGATTAACCCATGGAAAGGAAATGGTTTCCATAATAATCTTTTTGAAAAAATCGTAGTCCATATAGATAAATAATGATTATGGTATCATTAAAAAATATCCCTATTGGCTCACAAGTAACAATAAGGGTTGTTGATTTTAATGAATGGAAATACCATTAATAGATCTTTAAAAACATTTTCAAGGAAAATAAACTTTTCATTTTGAAAATTACTTTTAGAAACTAAAAAAATCACAAAAATAATATGATAATACTTTTCTTTGAAAAAAAACATTTAATGTTATAAAGGAAACATTAAAGAAAATAATAGACATGATGGAAGGAAAAATTTTTCATATCATAAATGTTAAAAATAAAAATTCTTTTTTAAGACATTTTGACAAAAGGAGTCAAAGTTTCCTATTTGGAAAAAGTTAAAAAATTTCCTTTTAAAACCTTATAAAGTAAGGTAAAGGATCAATTAAAATGGATTTTCAAAATCATATATTTCTTGAAAAATATTTTTTTTGAAACATTTTAGAAAACATTCATATGGAAAATAAAGATACCTAATCTAAAAAAGAAATATCAAATCATTATCATTTATAAAAGACTTTTTTGATGTTTCTTCAGTAAATAAGGTAGGAAATGAAAATTTAACATGTGAAACACATTCATAAACATAGGAAAATATAATATATTTTCTTCAAGAAAATAATATCACATTAATTCCACTAAAAGAAACTTGAACATAAATAATCCTAAAATAAAGGATATTTTTACATGAAGCCTTTTCCACTTCGGTAACTCTTCAATCAAAATACCTATGAAATAATAACATAAAATTATGCATTAAATATCATAAACATAAGTATTTTCATGATATATTTTTTAAAAGTGTATTTTATACACCATATAAAAGAAATTAGTTGTATAAAAATTTAATATTCCTTAATGAAAGTGATTTGAGATAAAATCACTTACAGCTTCAGTAATCTATGGATCAAAACCCCATGAAATGTAGAACCTCATTAGGATTTCTAAATAACAATAAATTTCATTATAATAATAATAAATTATATTAATGCACAATATATAAACCACACAACAAAAATAATTGGTGAATATGGAATATTCCTCAAAGAAATAAAAGTGAGTTAATAAAAACATTACCTCAAGTTTATACATTCCTTATGTGTCCTATAACTTCTTGTAATAAGATAACAACAATTATTTTATTTATTAAAAAAATTTATAGGTTTAACACATGATACATAAATCATTTATTTTATTTCTTTATAATGAAATATTTTAATTCTTAATAAATTAAGTCCACGTCGGGTGTTTTGAGGACGTTCGGTTCATTATTTCAAAATGGATTTGGTGTATTGAATATGGTATAAGAGGTAATTATTTAAATATATAGAAAAAACTAATCATGAAATAATTATCATATTTACTCATAAATTATACTTATAAAACCAATAATTTATTTTTTTATTAAAAATGAGCGATGTTACAATCATGGAGATGATAGGCTGTACACACACATGTGTAATGATTCCATTTTTCAATAATCATTTGGAAAGAGTGTATGTATTATTAAATATTTAAATAATGGTAATAATATCAAAAATATCATACTATTTCTTTAAATTTACTTATATATATATATATATATGTCAATTTTTTGATTTGGTGATGAAAAAAGAATCACATCGCTTCGTGGAGGCGGTAGTCCACACATACACAAACAACGTTATCACTTTTCACTGTAAGAATAAAATGATATATTATATTTTAATAATGATAAATATTTTATTAATTTCATTATTAACTCATTTATATTTAATATATTCATTAAAATTATCCTTATTACCTTTCATGTAAATCATTAGTGAAAAACAAACCACATCGCTTCACAGGGTGGTAGTCTATTGTAAGCACGAGCGATGTTATTATATCCCACACAGAATGGAAATTAAAAAAGGTAGATGTGATATCATAGATACATAAGTATAAATATGTTACAAATATCATATATATATACTTTAAATCTATCTTTATAACTATAACTGATAGGCAATGTTGGAAAAAAAATGACATCAGTTCACGAGGCGGTAATCCTCTATACATGAATGATGATTTCTTATCCCATTTGATGGAAGAGGAGATGGATTTAGGTTGTTACATTAATATAATAACATTTAAGTATATATGATATAATTTTTTATCATATAATTATATTTTAATATTATTTTAAGGATGTGGAAGAGGAAATAATATAAAAACGCATAGTAATGAATTTTACCTCTTCTTAGACCACCTCTTTCGGATTATACCAAAAGTATTCCTAGAATGATTTTATTACAAAAAAATGCTTATATTATGAGGGGATAGTGGTTTTTATATTTTTTGGGTAGGGTTTTTCTAAACCAAAAGGTTTTGAAGATGTGAATAATAGATGAGAGGGGATGTCCTTTTATAGGTGAGGTGAGTGACACACAGTAGTTTTTGAAAAGAAAGATGTGTACCCACATTTTTCACATGAAAAAAGGTTATAAAATGAATTATTTTCGAGAATGATACATTATAAGGTATAAATATGGTCATGACATAGTTTTTATAAAATTTTAAGTCCTTTTGACCCTTATCGTTTTAGTTTAACCCCTCATTAAAGCCCTTTTCACCTTAATCGTGGCAATTTATTTTTATTGTGTTCATTATTCATTGTGGTAAAAAATTGAGTTGAAACTATTAGATAGTATAAATTATTATTATTCCAAATATGTATTTTACTCTACCAAATACAATTCACATAAGTGGAAAAATTGAAATTAAACTCATCGACTTGACGAAAAAGAGGGTTTTCAAGAAGATTATTTTGCAAGGAAAATATGATTTTATATCAACTCTATGGATAATAATAATTATTTTGTTAATTAAAATTATTTTTTATTAATGATTAATATGTTAATTTAATTTAAAACTTTCCTAAATATGGATTATCCTAATTATTTAAAAAATAAATATTATGGATTTTAAAATAGTTTTCAGAAAAAGCCATTTTAAAACCCAAAACGAACTTATAATAAAATCCAATAAGAATTTGATTCAAAATAAATTATATAGATTAAATATAAATATATAATAAATATATTAATTTAAATATTATTCCAAATATTATGGTACATTTACATTTCTTAATATATTGAAAATAAATGGCATTTTAAATAAAATCATTATTTCTACTATTCAATGAAAAAATCAATATTTTTAAAAAAAACACAAAATTTTAACCAATTTTTTTATATAATGATATAAAAAATTACTTTAATTTTATATAATAAATTTTATAAAAGTTACAAATATTAATAAATATATTTTTTCATGAAAATAAATAAAAATCATTTTTGTAGAAAACATATTTTTAAAGAATAAAATTACTTTGCTAAAAAATTGAATGATTATTTAGTAAAAATTTATAAATAATTTATATTGACTAAGAAATATATATATATATATATATATATAATAAATTAGGTTATAATATTTATACCTTTCAATTTAATGGCTATGTTATAAGAGTCATATATATCGAGGGTCGTTTAAGCTTGGTGTTGCGTGTTCAATACATTATCGAACATGGTTTTCTTTCTTAAAATCTGGGGGTGATAAATGAATGGTATAAGAGTAAGAATTCCATATGAAAAGGCATGGTTCACATGGTTCTTCGGATTAAAGGAATATTTAAAAGTAGTTGATGTGGGTTCCATCCAAAAATGATGTTCATGGTGTTGCCTCGTGAACAGACTTCTCAGGGCCTCTTTGCAAATAACATTTAGGGGGTTTCATCATGAATGAACTTCACGGGTAATGCTTAATGAAATGTATTTTTGGGGAAAGTAGTTTAATGGACACCATGGGTAAATATTTATGAAAAAACTCTATGGGTAATGATTCGGGAATTGCCTTCATGTGGAAAATTCATGAATTGAATTTGCATATGATACTTCATGAATGGTCTTTATAGGTGATTATTCATGAAGGGCCTTTGTTTAACATATTCGCTAATGGATTATAAATGGTTGTTTCTTAGATGGTCTTAATTAGTTTTTATTATTGAATGCACTTCATAAAAGGGTCCTTCATGGACATTCTTCATGTTCGTCCTTCATGGGTGTCCTTCGTGAGCTTACTTGAAAAAGAACATCCCCTATCCCCATGTGAACAATAGAATTTCTAAATTGGTATCTTGAAGGACTTTTTCCTTTATGGATTCATCTAGGGGTCATCCTCCTTTCCTATACATTTTCTAGATGTTTATAATTGATTTAAAATAACTTCCTTTCTAAAATACATGGTTTCATAGGAACCATACGGTCTCCAGGAGTACATGAACATGAAGGATCAATGTTGTTGGGATGAAAAAGACTGATGACAATGAAGGAAGTTCACAAGTGTAAAGGGATCATATACTTGTGATGTGAGAATGTAACCATGAAGTGATTATGTGGTCATGTCTTAAATTACTACATACTATTATAAAAGTGTGTTTTTCATAAATGAAGCATGTGACCGTAAAGAAAGCTTGTGACCATTAGATGATTTTTTAGGAATGTCGCAAATGATTTTCAGCCACGAGGAAGGTATTTGGTGCTTGAAGGAGGTACACGGTCCATGAAGGAAGTGCCTGATCCACCATATATTTCCTTGACCTCCCTGCAAGCATCTTCTGGTCTATCATAGTAATTTTACCTTTGTTGATTTCACTTCAATCTAAAATGAATCCCAAATTAAAATGTGCATTACTCTAAGTATGTAAGTCTATTTTGACTCTATAAGATGTCAAATATAAGCTTATGAAATGAAAAATTCAATGATATATGGGGTTCAACTACGGGAAAAACAGGCTTTTGCGACAGGATTAATTCTCGTCACAAATAGTTCATCCCAGAGGTTATTTGCGATAGGGGGTTCTTCTCGTCGCAAATAACGTGTTATTTGCGACGAGTTTGGGGGTCCCATCGCAAAAGGTAATACGCGGTTTGGAACGGGATGTGCGCCAAAGCGCGGGAAGGTTTTTTGCGACAGGACCCGTCGCAAATACCGACGGCGATAAATGAGTTTTTGCGAAGGGATGTTGTCCTGTCGCAAAAGGTGTGTCGGCAGGTCACTTTTTGCGACGAGCCCCGTCGCAAATACCCTTTTAACCACCAACAGTAATTAATGCGGGCAAAGGTATTTGCGACGATAATCTCATCGCAAATAGTTTCGTTGCAACTAATCTAACCTATATATAACCCCCTCTGTTTTTTTCTCTATCTCTCATTTCTCACTTGCTCTCTCTCTCTAAACTCTATTTTTAGAGTAAAAATTTCTCTGAGTAAGTTTTTTTTATGGAGAAGTCGTGAAGTCGCTTACATCAATAGGAGATCAAGTAAAAAGATATTTATATTTTATTTAATTTAGTATTTATTTTATTTTTTTCTGTTAATTTTAATTATTGTTGATTAGTTGTAATTAAATTAGATTTAAATTGTTTTGTTATCTGTATTTATTTGTAATAACAAATTGAAATTATTAATATTAATTATTAATTATTAATAATTAGTAATAATTAGAAATAAAGATGAATAATTAGGAATAATTAGTAACAATTCGTAATAATTTTGAATAAATAGGAATAAATAGAAATAATTAGTAATAATTAGGAATAAATAGGAATAATTAGGAATAATTAGTAATAATTAGGAATAAATAGGAATAAATAAGAATAAATATATATAAATATGAACAATTAGGAATAAATATGAATAATTAGGAATAAATATGAATAATTGGAAATAAATATGAATAAATATGAATAATTAGTAATAATTAGGAATAAATATGAATAATTAGTAATAATTAGGAATAAATATGAATAATTAGTAATAATTAGTAATAATTAGGAATAATTAGCAATAATTAAGAATAATTAAGAATAATTAGTAATAATTTGTAATAATTAGGAATAAATGGGAATAATTAGTAATAGTTGGGAATAATTAGGAATAATTAGTAATAATTAGTAATAATTAGTAATAAATAGGAATAATTAGGAATAAATAGGAATAAATAGGGATAGTTAGCAATAAATAAAAATAAATAGGAATAATTAGCAATAATTAGTAATAAATATGAATAATTAGAAATAATTAGAATTAATTAGGAATAATTAGGAATAATTAGCAATAATTAGGAATAATTAGCAATAATTAGGAATAATTAGCAATAAATATGAATAAATATGAATAATTAGGAATAAATATGAATAATTAGGAATAATTAAGAATAATTAGTAATAATTAGTAATAATTGGTAATAATTAGTATTAATTAGTATTAATTAGTATTAATTAAGAATAAATATGAATAATTAGTAATAATTAGTAATAATTAAGAAATAAATAGTAATAATTAGCAATAATTAGTAATAATTAGGAATAAATAGGAATAATTAGTAATAATTAGGAATAAATATGAATAATTAGTAATGATTTGGAATAATTAAGGAATTATTAGTAATAATTTGGAATAATTATGGAATAATTAGTAATAAATAGCAATAAATAGGAATAATTAGGAATAAATAGTATTAAAAAGGAATAAATAGCAATAAATAGGAATAAATAGGAATAAATAAGAATAAATAAGAATAAATAGGAATAATTAGGAATAATTAGGAATAAATAGGAATAATTAGCAATAAATAGGAATAAATATGAATAATTAGCAATAAATAGGAATAAATATGAATATTTAGCAATAATTAAGAATAAATATGAATAATTAGAAAAAAATATGAATAATTAGTAGTAATTAGGAATAATTAGTAATAATTAGGGATAAATAGGAATAATTTGGAATAATTAGTAATAATTAGGAATAATTAGGAATAATTAGGAATAATTA
Organism: Viscum album; assembly: GCA_963277665.1. Lineage (NCBI taxonomy): Eukaryota > Viridiplantae > Streptophyta > Magnoliopsida > Santalales > Viscaceae > Viscum > Viscum album. Next base: position 239,367,989 of record OY728159.1, read on the forward strand.
GGAATAATTAGGAATAATTAGGAATAATTAGTAATAATTAAGAATAATTAGTAATAATTTGGAATAAATATGAATAATTAGGAATAATTAGTAATAATTAGGAATAATTAGGAATAATTAGTAATAATTAGGAATAATTAGGAATAATTAGTAATAATTAGGAATAATTAGGAATAATTGGGAATAATTAGAAATAATTTGGAATAAATATGAATAAATAGGAATAAATATGAAAAAACATGAATAATTAGTAATAATTATGAATAAATATGAATAATTAGTAATAATTAGGAATAATTAGTAATAATTATTAATAATTAGTAATAATTATTAATAACTAGTAATAATTAGGAATATTTAGGAATAAATAGGAATAATTATGAATAATTAGGAATAATTAGGAATAATTAGGAATAATTAAAAATAATTAGGAATAATTAGTAATAAATAGTAATAGATAGTAATAAATAGTAATAAATAGGAATAATTAGTAATAAATAGTAAGAAATATGAACAATTAAGAAGAAAATCAATTGTAATAAATTGTAATAACTTGGGACAATTTCCAGTGGATCGACGACACTCCTTTTTCACAATGACTCTTCTCCTTTCAACTTTCACCAACTCAAAACATTATGAAAAGTATGCTTCTACGTATGCATATCAAATATCATATGCACGAGTTTGAATATGCATTTGTAGGACCACATTTTTTATAATGTTTTTAGGTGGTGACAGTTGCAAGAAGATGATTCATCGACGAAAAGGGGGCTCTTTTGTCTGAAATATCATTTACTTGAAACTTTCTCACACAAAAATCACAATGAAGAATCTGCTCTGAGGTACGCATATTCATTCTTGTGTATATGAGAATGAATATGCGTACCTCGAAGCAGATTCTTTATTTTGATTTCTATGTGAGAAATTTGCAAGTAAATGAGTAGTCGGACAAAAGAGTAGTCGTCAATCCACTAGAAATTGTGTCGCCCGTAAGTAATGGTAATTATTAAGAATTATTTTTAATTATTTATCTTTTTTTCCAGATAGTGTTTTTATAATTTAAAATTATTCCAAAATAGTAATGATTTTATATTTTGTAGAAAAATATAGAACAAGGAAGTTGACAACAATCATTATTAGATGATCGCTCTTGGATAAATCAGCGTAGAAATCCAAACAGTTTTTGTTTAAATCCTGTATATATTGTGGCTGTTGAAGCTTTCTTATCATTTATATCATCAAAACCAGAATATGTTTCAGAAGGTGCAATAAAGTTTCCTTGTAAAAAATGTGCTCTGAGAACGTTTGACACATTTCACAAGGTTGAGGGACATGTCTTGTTGTTTGGTTTTCAACCAGATTATGGTTTTTGGTATCAACACGGTGAACGTGGTTCTAGAGAATATACTAATAACTTGATTTCGGATCCATCACGGTTTCAAAATTTAGTACATGATTTTGTAGGTCCATCTGTTCAACAAACTAAAACTCAAGATGATATTGATTTAACTCTTGAGTTGGCACCATCCAAATTTTATGATTTGTTGAGGTCTGCTGGGGATGCAATATATCCTGGTTGCAAGATAAGAAAATTAGAAGTGGTTGCAAAATTTATTGCTATTAAATCAGATAATGCATTGTCAAACAACTGTTTTGATTAGATATTTTCTTTTGTTAAAACATTGTTACCTGAATGAAATGTGTTTCCTACAAATTACTATGAGAGAAAGAGGATGGTTCGTAATCTAGGCCTTAGTTATTAGAAGATTCGTGCATGTCCAAATGATTTCATCTTATATTCTAGTGAAAATGATTCGTTGGATTGTTTTCCCACATGTAGACAATCGAGGTATAAAGAAGCTCAAATAGGGAAGTCTGGATCAATTCCAGTAAAATAGTTGAGATATTTCCCCTGTACACTCAAGTTGCAGCGTTTATTTATGTCTCAGAACACAAAGTCAATGATGTCATGGAAAAAAACCAAGATTTCAACTGATAAAATCTTGAATCATCCATCTGATGGTGATTCATGGAAACATTTTGACCGTCTTGATCCATATTTTTCTTTAAAAGCCCGAAAAGTGCAATTGGGTCTTTCTACTGACGGTTTTTATCTGTTTGGTTCTTATGGTAGTTAGTATTCATGTTAGTATGTCTTTATAACTTCGTACAATTTATCTCCATGGATGTTGATAAAGGATCCCTATATCTTTTTGACCTTATTAATCATAGGACATCTGAAAAAGAATATTGATGTTTATTTGAAACCATTGATTGATGAGTTAAATTCATTGTGGAGTGATAGTTTTAGTACATTTGATTTTACTGTGAAACAAAATTTCATATTAAAAGCTGCATTGATGTGGACGATTAGTGACTTTTCGGCATATGGCATGTTATCTGGCTGGAGTACACATGGTCTGAAATCATGCTATTACTTTATGAAAGACAACAAATCCTTTATGCTCATCAATGGAAAAAAAACCTTGCTATTTTGATTATCACCGCAGATTTCTTCCAACCGATCATCCTTTTCGGAGGAACAAATCTCATTTCAGAAAAGTTCAATTGAAAGGGATGAACCTCCAAAAATGATCTCAGGTACAAAGTTAAAATTAGTTGTATTTTCATTACCTCCCATCACATTTGGGCCAACAGTAAATCAACAAAAAATTCATGGCTTTGGGAAAGAACATAATTGGATAAAACGAAGAATTTTTTTGGGATCTTCCATATTGGTATGATTTGATGGTCCGCCACAGGTTGGATGTCATTCATATTGAGAAGAACGATTTTGATAATTTATTTCATATAGTTTTGGATACACCTAGTAAGACCAAAGATACTGTAAAGGCACGATTAGATCTTTCCCAAATTTGCAGGCGACTAGAGATTGAACTATTTGAAAATGTCATATCATAGATGTTAATGAAGCCAAAATCAGCTTATACACTATCCAAAGATAGTCGCTTACTATTTTGTCAGTGGATTGGACCTTTTGAAACTTCCAGATGGTTATGCTTCCAATTTGGGAAGATGTGTTAAGAATGGTTATATTACCGAATTAAAAAGTCATGATTGTCATGTTATAATGGAAAGAATTATGCCAATTGGATTCAGAGGTTTGTTGAATTATATGATTTGAGATTCTATAACAAACATATCATATTTTTTCGAGACATTTGTGCAGTGACAACAGACTATGGTGCGCTAAGAAAACTGGAAGAAGATGTTGCTGTAATTATATGTAAACTGGAAAAAATATTTCCGCCGGATTTCTTTGACTCAATGGAACATATGATATTACATTTGCCACATGAAGCTAAATGTGGAGGTCCAGTACAGTTTCTATGGATGTACCCATTAGATAGATGCATGCAGAAATTGAAGAAAAAAGTACGTAAAAAATCATTAGTTGAAGGCTCAATTGCTAATGTTTATTTGCAATAGAAAATTGCTTTTTTCTGCTCTCATTATTTGGAATCTCAATATCCTTAAAAACATAATCTTATGGTACGAAATGAGGGGAATGTTAATAAAGAAATGGAAAATCAATTATCAGTTTTTAATCATCCAAATATTGGTTTTGGTGGAGTTTATGAATGATGGATTTCAAATGATGAACATTGTAGAGCTCATACATATGTTCTGCTCAACTGTGAAGAAATGAAATCATTTGTACTGTAAGTGCTTCTATCACTTATAATATATTTTATGTTACAGTATGTAAAATTATTTTATTTTTAGGTTATATGATAATCATATCAAGAAACAACTTCCACAAATTACAGTAGTTGCTCTTGAAGAACGCAGACAAAATAAATTCTCAGTGGTTTCAAAATCTAGTAACATAAATTATTGATGGTTTAATATCATTTCTGTTTATTATTTATCATATTGATAATTATTTTACAAATTTTTAAGTGTCTCAACATGCTTATAAAATTGATAAGTTACTGTGTATATTGAGTAACCCACCATCCAAAATGGTTAAATCTTATAATGCATATGTGGTGAATGGTTTTTGATTTCATACACGTGCATATGGGGAATAAAAAAACAATGAACAATGGAGTTTTCTTGAGAGGATCGCATCACATAGAAATTGAAGTTGGGTTTTATGGTATTCTGGATGAAATTATTGAGTTGTGTTATCTAGGACAGAATTACATAACGATGTTTAAATGTTGGTGCTTGGATACTGAGAGAGGATTGCATGTTCATCTGACTCATGGAATCGTCGATATTAAATATAAATGTCTTCTTGAAATAAATGAACCATTTTTACTAGCTCAACAGGAACATCAATTTTATTATGCAAAGTAATGTGCTACTTCAAGAGACTTGAGTGATTGGTGGAGCATAATAAAAATGAAATCTTGAGAAAATCAGTTTACTCAAACTGAATGTGGTTCTGCTGAAGACATTGACATTGACAGATATGGGGTGAGTATGAAGATGGGAATTGACCTAGTTAAATAAAGGTTATAATCATAAATAATATATATATATATAATAGTTATTTTCAACTATCTGATAACAACAATCATTTTGTGTTGCAGATGGATCCTGATTTATTTCTCGAGTTGCAGGAGGCTGATCTACCATTGGATGAGGGGGATTGTGGACCATCTGACCATCAACCTATTGACAGTTCAAGGGGTACATGGAGGGGGCGCAGTCTTGCGTGACTGATGATTACTAACCCTATCCACGGGCGACGTCCACATCTTAGCTTTGATCCACGCACACGGAGGTATGGTAACCTGTATATTTAAGTTAGATTTCATTTATTTATTTTTATATATACTAATTGTTTGATTATTTATTCTTTTTTCATAGTTTTGTGCATGTAGCTATTGGACAGGGGAGTGCTATCTTGCGCAATTATTTTTCTCAGTCATGAATCACATGAGAACAGATTCTCGTTGATGTGTGGCGTGACATGTTCGATCTTTGGTTGGTACGTAAATAAAGAATGTTTATTTTAAAATTTATTTTATTAATAACTTGATATTATAAATTATTTTCAGTGTTTATGGTATCTCATCGATGATAGCATGCGTGGCACTATCCATGCGGCATGGCAGGTGTCTATGCGTGACCATTTCTGCCAGTTTTTTCACAACTTTAGAAGAACAACCATTAAGAAAGCATGAGTGACAGAATTTGATGAGTCATGTAGAGCTCACCGACCAGAGTACATATCATCTCATGTTTGGGATGGATTATGTTTACACTGGTTGAGTGGTGGATTTCAGAGGAGATATTTAGTGGGATGACAGAATCGAGGGAGACAGGTGATGACGCATCGAGCTGGTAGTCGTACATTCAATATGCATAGAGAGGATCTGGTAAGTATATTTTTTTAAATATTTTATATAACTTTAAATATGAACAGTTTATTTTATATTTTTGTAGGCAGTCGGGCATCCTGATATTATGGAGTTCGACGTTTATCAGAGGATGTACAGTGATCCAGCCACTGTAGAGATTATAGGTGATCGCCAGCATCAAATTATGGTCAGTATTATTTTTTTCAGTTTGAAAATTTACTGCATATAATATTTTCACCATTTTAATTTCAAATTGGAATTGAAGGAGTCATATGAGGCTGCGACCTCTTAGACAGAGGCTGAAAGTTAGGACGAGACGGCTGAGCAGACCAGTGCCCACCATTTCAATGAGGCAGCATGGATGCATGCGACTCAGTATGGCTTTGAGAAGGGCTGAGTAGTTGGTATCGTCTCTCATTTGACTCCTCGTACTTATTATGGTACTAATGTGATGTCAGGGTCCAGATCAAGAGGAGCTCGTGGAGGGGCATCATCTTCTACATCACAGTATCAGGAGCAGTTGTGAACTCAGCCTGAGCTTATAGAGAGTTTTCAGAAGTAGCATGAAGAGATGTGTCGGCGGCAGTAGCAGCACGAGAAGGAGATGCGTCGATGGCAGCAGTAGCATCACGAGTAGATGGAGTAAATGCGTCGTCTGACTCGTAGTTTAGGGATGGAGTTTCTTCCACCATCTTCTACAACTCCTCCACCTCTTCTAGAAGACGACCCCCATTGATTTGTTTTTCATGTTAAAACATTTAAATTGAAGATTTATTGTAATATGAAATATTTACAGTTTCTGTCTTTTATATTGGTGCAAATATTGCATATTTTTTTTAATATTTTATCATTTATTATGAGTATTATATTTTTTAATATTTGTTTGTTTTACTAATAATAATAACATTTTATGATTTTTTATATATTTTTTGTAAATATTAAGAATTGTAATAATTTTTTATTTTTTGATTATTTTAATAAAATAAATATTGATTTTTTATTAATCATAATTTTATTAAATATATTTTTTTAGTATTATATTTTTTATATTTTTTTATTTTACGAATAATAATATTTTTTATTTTTTTTATTATATTAACAATATTAATATATTTCTTTTATCAATCATAATTTTAATAAATATTTTTTTATTATGGTTAGTATTTGCGACGGGACCTTTTATAATGGGGTCCCATCGCAAATAATTTAAATATGATGTTTTATTAGTAATATTTGCGATGGGAGGACGGGCTTGTCGCAAATAGTATTTGTGATGGGCCCGTTGCAAATGATTTTTTATATATATAATGTATATAATCGGATACTTATTTGCGATGTCGTTTTCTACAACGGGCTATTTGCGATGGGGACCCCTCGCTAAAGACTATTTGTGATGGGATCCCATCGCAAATATCTCATTGCAAATACATCTAATTTCAGTAGTGTTCTATCATATAAGGTGTTTTCAAAATCCAAAAAGTGGACAGAACACCTTAAAAATTCATTTTCTAGTTTCGATATCCTTTTTCATGAGAAATGAGTGAAATTCATAAGTTTATTTTCTTATTCAGGAATATAAATTTTCTATATAATGAATGTTTGTATGTTTTTTAGATTGTTTAAATTTTATATATAAAAAGTTTCTAATTTGAATTTAATAAGTTTTCTGGTAAGGTAAAACATAATATTTAATTTAATTCATCTAATATTAGTGATTTTATGTTTATTATTTTAAAGTAAATATTTTATTATACATATTTTTTCATATTTTTTGTTACAATTATGTTAAAAATATGAATAAATATTAAATATTTATTAATGGATAGTGGTTATTTAATTTATACTTCCATTAGATTATAGATTTTGGTTACATATAGAAACATTGAGTTAGATAATTATCTCACCATATATGATCTTGTTTAGGATTTGTGTTTCTTATGATTTTAACACTTTACATAAAAGTGTTTCATATACCATTTTCAAGAGATGTATATGGATATTTGAAATATATTATAATTAAAATTTTATTATGGATTCATAAATGAAATCTTTTATTGTGTAAAGATTTATACATTAATATGATTGGAATATTTTAATTTAGTTGATAAACCTAAGATGTATAATTTAAATTAAATAAAAGTATGTATATATATAGGTAAAACATGATATGAAACATAAATAAGATTTATATGGAATTAGGATGGTAAGACAAAGTAAAACCCCTTAAAAATACTAAGTGTTAGATTATTTATGATCTTATCACCAGTCACGACCTCAATCATTCAGCATTGGTGGGTTTTTCCAGAGCTAAGTGCTCATAGATTATCTTTTATAAGGAAATAAAAATATGGGTGACTATAAAAGTTAAGTTTCTATACCTGATTTGAGATTTGGGATGCACTTAGTTTGATAAAATTAATGTTTATATTCCCGTTGGAATGGATTTGGGATAATCTATGTAATAAATTATGAAATTTAATTATTCACTGAGATATAAAGGAGTTTCATATGAGATAATGGACATGATGGTCTACCTAAATAGTTATGAATTGGGATAAATTCTAAATATCAACCAAATAATAGTAAAATATAGATATCATCCCATAAATAGTTATAATATAAAAAATTATCATTATTTTACTGGGAGTTTATTCAATAAAAGAATTTATTAAATATTTATAAAACTTGATACACATGCGGAAAGTGTTTTTTAGATAAATATGGAAATGAATACATCACCAAAATTATTTCTATGAGAAATATTGTATGATGAAAAGTTAAATGATTGAAATTTTCTTGACTGGTATCATAATCAAAGAATTGTTCTTAAATAAGAAGAAAAAATCTATAACTTAGAGAAATAACTACCTTAAAAACCGGTTGAAGATGATTAATAAATTGGAAAAGAATGATTATAGTAAGTAAAAGATGGATTCTAGTTTCAATATATACCAAACTACATAAGAAGCATGAGAATATTTATTATTTTGTAATGATATATAAACTAAAAATATATTATTAGGAAAATGATATTCATAAAATAAATAATGTTTAAAATCCACTATTAAGCTTTAAGTTTATTTATGACAAATTGTAATATACTCATATACTCAACATGATTGGGTATATGAATTTGAGTGACTAGGGTCACCACTCATACTAGATCTGGATATAAATTTTATCATGTAATAATTATCAAATATATTTCATTAATTCAATGTGAATTATAAAAAGAATAAATTTTTAATGCAAATTTATCTGGTCTCCTTAATATGTTGAGATTGGTTTATCAAGGCCTAGTAAGTACAATATTAAGTTCCTTGAATATGGTATAAAATTCTACGGGTAAAATTTTTGTCTATAAGAAAAAAAGAAAGTTTATGGAGAGTCCACACCATCTTCTTTAAAACCAAAAGGATTTATAGACATGAGAAAAGAAATATTCCTACTATATGAAGCTGGGAAAGAAAAATTAAAATGAGTCCACAATATTTATTAATGATATGGTATTCAATTATTTTATTTTAGAGGATATATGATAGCAACTAAACTATAATAATTATTTTGAAAATGTACGAGAGTTCAAAATTGAGGAATAATTGATGAAGGAAACTAGGATTTGATCTCTAGAAAGAAAGAAAAGACTTTTCTTCAAATGTAGATGCATTGATTTATCTTATTGAATAATATTTTTGAATATATATTGTTTTATTTTATTCTATTACATATGAAAATAGAAGAATATTTGATTTCATTTAAATAAAAGTTATTTTGTTAATGAAAAAAAAGTGGTTTTAAACACGTGTTTATTCTTATTCAGTCTATAAAATATCATGATAAAGAATATATTTATTTAAATATTTTCATTGATATTAAAATAGAATGAATTATGATAAAATGTAAAAAAATATTTTAATCTTCTTTTTTATATTGTTTCTATAAATAAAAAATTACATGTGTTATAATAAATTCATATGAGATATGGATTTCATTTTTTTTGTTATCATGTAATGGAAATCACATGATATATCATATTTTTGAACAAATTTTTTTTTCCCAAAAAAATAATAAATTTTTGAGAAATATATTTTTTCTTTGAAGCTAGTGGGAGTTTATTACTGAGCTTATAGAAATTAAAATTCAAATAAATAAATATAATAGAATCATTGATTTTTGAGATACTATTTAAATCCAAAGTAAAAGTCACTAAGAATATATCCGAAGTACTTAAGAAGTATTTTAGATATATATATTGGTAAATGAAATAGATTAATATAAAAGTATATTAGTTTTTACTATAATTTATTATAAATAAATTTTGAATAATTAGAGAAAATTCTTAGTATTACGCATTTTAAAACAAGAATAATTTTCATATATAATATTATCAAGTATCATGAAGTATAGTTATTTGGATAAAATGTTAAAAGTGTTAAATATAGGGATTGAGAAACCTAATCTCACTATTATCTAAATATTCCTTTTTAAAAGTTGTAGTCTAAAAAAAATTTATAAGTAGGGTTAATTTTTTAGAAAGTTATAATGTGGTGCAGAAGGTGTTATATAGTGATATAGAAAGTGTATCATGGAGTAGAAAACTATTTTTATGAAACTTATTAATGTAGTAAAATAATATAGTTATGGTTTCTATATTTTAGGATGTGGTGATATCGATTATTGTGTATATGGTTTTGTTAATATTTTCTTAAAATAGTTTTTATATTATAAAAATGTATCATTTTATATAATGAAATTTCCACTTTATCATCCATTCATGCATGTTTCCTATATAATGTGAGTAAAATAATAATTTACCCCATAGAGATAAATATTGAAGATTCCCAAATCGATGAACATCATGGAAAGACTTGGTTTGTGACATGATGTTAATATCAATATTATTAGGGGATCATATAAAGATAAAAAAGTTTACTCATGTAACACAAATGTGATTTGTGTTCTATATCAACGTAGTGGCCCATATTTTTCTGGGTCTAGACATAAGTTCAATTTTAATATAAAATGTCTTGGGACATTCTTAAGGGAATAATGGAAAAATTAACTAAAAAGAAAACCTTGGAAAAAGTTTCTTATGGTTCTATTGATTTTTAAATTTGGTGTTTTCCCCTAAGATTATTTTTGGTGAAATTTTGATCATGTTGAGTTTTATGAGATTTTTAATATTTAGTTCCTAAATAAATATTTATCCTAGAGAAAAGATGGTGATATAGTGACCCTAGTGTTTAGTGTTTTAATTTTGGAATATTTCTAAGTTATATTTCAAGATTAATTATTGAAAAGTAATGTAAATGTGATTATTTCATTTCCACCAAAATAATTTATTAATTATAATATATTATTTTTAAACCATATGCATGTACATATATGATGAAATGGTTATATCTCTTAAGTTGGGTGTCATATGGGAAACTTGTCACTGCAGTTGCATCTATAATGGGAGGGTAACCTTATAATGGTTTAAGTTTAGTTCAAACTAAGGGTTTCTGATATAGTCCAACACAGACATAGTTTATTTTATTATTTTCAATTTACTGTGAATTTTGGATGGTAAATACCTAAAATTCCATGATAAATCCCTCCATATATATTACCTATAGTCATAGATTTTAATTTACTTAGAATTAACCAATGGGGAGGGAGGGTGGAGAGTAAGGACCGATCATGATAGAATTAAGAATATATTTTGATGGATTAAGGGGTCTAGATTCACATTGACATAGGTGAAAAGATCATGCGATGATGATGAATGGAACCTTAATGTCATCAGTGGATTTATGTGAAGATGATTCAACATCTACTTTGGGATTTTTTATTGTTATTTTTATCCTTTATTAGTGATTTCAATCATGATTTTTCCATTATTGACTTATTTCCCTAACTCACAAATCCCTATCAACTTATGATTTCCAATTTAGCACATAAATTCAAGGTTTTTGTGTGATCTACCCTTTTTTCTATGAATCCTATGACAATGATTGGTGTTTGGGCCTCTTTATGACCATAATTTTTTATCACCTTTTTTTAAGTGGTTTTATATCCCCTTATCTTAATGTATTCATCATAATCCTACATTTTGATCGGTGGTTTAAAAATCCATAGTTTAATTTTATACGTGATTGAAATCCAAGATCATGAGTGTTTTTTCAGTAATTAACAGAAAAGAACATTGAATGTGTGAGGGTTATCATGGGATGTGAAACTATTGATGGTGTGTGGGTGTATATTATGCAAGGGAAGTAATTAACCGAGTGATTGTGAAACATTTGGGGCAATAAGGATTACTGTTTTCGTCCAACAGTGAATAGAAATTGGTCTTTGATGGTGAAACATCCTTGAGAAAGGCCTTTAGAGATGATTTGGTCTTGATAAGGGTAATAAAAATGAAAATAGTTCATTTTCAGTCATTCTACAGACTCAGGGTTTGTAATGACGAACACACGATGTGTGTTCTAGATTCACACACTATGTAGTCCCCTATAAGCGATGACTAAGGTTTTGACTGGAGATAAATATCATTATCTTTGTTCTATACTATATATGTCATGTAACCCAAGATAACAAGATTAATGATTATAAATAGTACACACCCAATGAGATTTTTTGGAAACACACACATTATTCCCTCTCGTACATGCCATGTGTTTTAGAACTCATAAGACACTGGTCACGGTGGTACATTTTGAGTACCTTGGTGGTCCCAAAAACTATAAACCCCATCGTACACAGTAGGTTAGTGAACCATTACATGAAATTTGGCTTTGTAGTACATGGATATATGATATTTTGGGGGCTACATGTTGTGTACCCCCATTTTATATATAATTTACTTTCTATCCTTAGTGGAATTCTAGGACCCATTGTTTGGGCTTAGTTTTGAGTGAATAAATTCCCTATTATAAGTTTTTTTTTTCACATAGATTTCAATGGAAGAGTCTATTTTTTCATGTAATATCATTTTATATTGTAATAGTGTGTGCCCTAGACCCAACTTAAACAATACATTTCAAATATCATACCATGTATACAATGAGTTATGTATGATGTATTTTTACCATAATAGAGTTGATATTTCTATGTCCACTATTTATAGTAATGTCATTAGATTACTTGTCATATAAAAAGGTTATAATGGTTCCCATTATATAATGAGAACTTCTAGATACTATAAAAATGATCTTAAACACATGTATTGTGGTTTAGATACATCATATTAATAGGACAGAGATGGTGTGTGACCATCAGGTGTTTGGGGATCATAATCATTGAGTCTTCTTCTTTTGAAGTTAGCACTTGCTGATCTCAAGTAGATGAGATCATGAGTAATGACCCACCAATAGGAACAAAAAAACTTCTATGTCATTGGAAATTCTTACATGTGAGTATGTGTAATGATATCCTGACTTGAGATTATTATCAATGTGTACCATTTGATTGCGTACTTTGATGCAAGATGAAAAAAATGAATTTAAATTTATAGTGAGGTATCTTGTGTTTGGTTTGTCATTGGTGGTATGAAACCGATTGAATAATCAAGATAGAATTTGTTTCTTCTGAAAGGAAGTGATATCTCAGGACTAGTTGATCAGGATGGAAATACCTTAACTAAATCCATTGCCACGATAGAAGAAAGTAAGTCTATCTAATTAGGTCAATGAATAATAAATCAATAAATAATGATGAAATAGTGTGTTCATATTAATTTATGAGATGTCAGAGGACAAAGAGATTGTATTACATTGTGTATGTTCATAGGAAAGGATGTCATTTCTATGACTGGCCTATATGGATTGTTAGACTCCACTTTTGGTTTGTAAATAGTATACACTAGTATCGAGATAAGGTATAAGAGGGTCACACACTAAGCATATTCAAAAGTCTTGCATATTCTAATGAATTATAGTTTAGGACATAATGAGAACCACTACAGGGTTCAGGATATGTATGAGGATATACGATCGCTAAGGAACAAATAAATTCATATTATTCAAGTTTAGAATCATTAGTATTGAATTTATTTTTTAAATTTATCTACAAGTGTTAAAGTAAATACATGGAAAAATATTATACAAACAAATTCCATTTTAATATTCATTGTTCATTTTATATTTTTGGAAATATCGAGTCAAGTTAATGGATCAATTTTATCATGTAATATATTTACTATATTACAAGTAAGTGATAAAAATATAAATGATATTTATGACTCAGTAAGTTGGTCATAAAATGTTCTTTATTTCTTATTTAGTGGGTAATTAATGTTTGGGGTATGGGGACCCTACTCCTAGCATTATTATAACTACACAATTTACGTGAGGACAGGATCTCATTCCCTAAACAATTCATCAGGTGTTTTTCGATAGCCTGTCTCTCATCTCCCTACTTCATAGAGAGAGAATCTCTCAACCTAAGAAACTGAACCAATCTCTTCTTCACACATCAAAGGAATGTCAACGAGGTGGTCATCAGGTCATCGAAGGCATCATTGGATCATCGTTCTAGCACCCAAAATTCAGTTATTGAGGCCCACAAACTTTCAAAGAATGTGTGGATGATCTTGAGGTATCTGGCATGAGTTCCATTGAGAAACAACCGCTAGAGATGAATAGATTTCAAACACACACAGGTGCGTGTGTGTATTTCTGTGGTAGCGGGAGCCTTCCGCCTATCTAGCACGTAGCCATCTACCATGTTAAGCCATAGTTGTACGCTCCCGATGCTCTATCCAACCCATGGCCTGTCACCACATCGATCTCATCTGAGCCCTACCACCAACACACTTCCAGCTGCGCTTGCCTACTGGTCCTCCTGGCCTCCCCCCCATCGTGTCATTGGCCGCCCATAATGGCTCACCTTTTTTGATTTCGCACATGGTTCCACAAATAAATATGATATCCGGCCACCACGGCCACCCGTCGGCCCAGTGATAGTCAAACGATGGTCGGTCATGTGCGCTTCCCTCTGTCAGCTGCTACCCATTTTAGAGACCCACAACGTGCTGCTCCCTCGTACTGACCTCCCTGTATCCATGTGTAGTTTTTCTATCAGTGAGACCTCGAACCCAACTTCCCCTCTCATCCACCGTCCCCGCATTGACCTCTCCACAACAGGGTCCCCTTGTAAACAAATCCACGACCAAGTCGGGTCGGCGCAACCCGAGCCGGAGCGGGACGCGACCTGCCTGAACTATCAGACCCATTTCGGGTAAAGACTGGGTCCGCAACCCCTTTTAAGGGTTTTATAACCTAGGCGGGGATTGCGAATGTTTATATATGGGTAATTTTTTTATCTGGGTTTTTAAAAAATTAAAATTTGATAAAAGGGTATAGGGTTCGAATATTTTTAAAAATGGGTCCGGGATGCGTGAACGGCGTTCACGCATCCCGGACCCGGGCGTGATGCGTGAACGCCGTTCACGCATCTTCCCGAGAGAAGGGATGCGTGAACGGCGTTCACTCATCTCACAGAATACCTAAATGATTCATTTTTTCTAATGGAAAGGTATTTCACTTAGATGAAAACATGCAAGGGTAAATAATCTATGTGGAGAAACTCTACTCATATGACTTACAAGGAATTTTTGTATCCTGAAAGAAGTCATATTAAGATAGAAAATAAGTTCAATGTTTTTAAAGATAAAAACGAGTATCAAAAAATGGTGTTTAAAGAACCAAAATCAAATCCCACGTAATAAGAATCTTGGAAGAGAAGATGAAAAATTTGGAAGAAAAATAATGAGGTTGTACCAGCTGTGGAGGAGGGGGAAAATGTATTCCAAATAAAGAGGAAATTAATGGGAAGAAAATATGTGCATAATCCATGAAGCATGTAATAAGAAATAAATCACATCCCATGCTTGGCTTAGAAATAAGAAGAAATAAAGGATGAGAGAAAACTCTCACATTGAATGTTTCCTCTATAGAATACAAGAGGTTCCTCCTTATTCCTTATTATTTTATGTGTTATGAGTTTACTTGAATGGAATTGAAGGAGAAGTATTGTTCATCATGGAGTACATAAATTCCCATGATGAAGAATGAGTTCATCTCTTAAGGAGGATCATATAAGAGATTTGAGGTATTCCAATCACATTATCTTACATTTTTTCTTAATTATATTCATTAAGGTTGAGTACTTATTTAATGAAAAAATGAGAAAAGGGGGATTTGTTCTTGCACTTGAACTTTCTAATGTGTTTTTTGAAGTGTGTGCAGGATCATGTATTTCTTATCTTAAAATTACTCATCCTGATAATTGAGAATATCTAATTTTAGTATCACATATGAGTATGTGTTATAGGTAGATTATATTATATTGGTTATTTAATTATTTCTTTCTACACTAGGATGGATCATATAGATATAGTGTTTATTAACTAAAGGCTTTGTTCCAAGTATCATGTCATATCATCCCCTTATTTAAAATATATGTGAAGATTTTTTGAGAAGAAATATGAGTTTAAAATTGTCCAATTATCCTTTTCATTTTATTTTAAATAAGGGGGAGAATAATTGATGTTACCACATATTAACTTTTATGATATGAATGGATATTAACAACAGAAGATAAAGGGGGAGATTGTTGGGAAAAATGGTTGTATGTTTTATCAATATGTCAATATGTGAAGTGGTGGTGCTTGGATAATTTTTATGGATTCATGTTATGTAATTTAATTTCATATTTGGATAATTATCCATGTTTTAAAAGTGAGAATTATTTAAGATTATCTTAAATAGAAAAAAAATGTGCAAAGGAGTTTTCAAAAATGTTCACTAAAGTATGAATGAAGAGATATATGAAAAAAGTATAAATATATTATTTATATTTTTCATGAAGAATAAGGATTGGTATTTGGAGTGAATATGGAATTTGGTGGAATATTTTATCTAACACATATTTTTAACTTTATTTAAAAAGGAATCCATCCAACTAGCTACATAAGGGAATTAGGTGCAGCCACTTTTGAGGTGGGAACTGGAGTTGACTATTGTATGGGAAGAAATGGTAGGCGAGCATGAATTCACATGAGGCACATGGTATTAGAGTGGTGGTTCAATCATGTGCAGTGGAATGGTGTTAGAGAAGACAACATGGGTCGATGCCAGTGAGGATTTGAGAGCGTACCCCAGTAATCACTTCTACCAAGCTGAAGGAATGATAAAATAAATAAGGAAGCACTCAACCGAGTGATATTATTATATGGGAAAATGGTGACACAATCATTGTCTCTCCACTAAAAACATGCAGACATTTACACAACAGTTTGATCTAACTTTTTCAAGTTGTCTAATTAGTGAGAACCTTCTTCCCTTTCTCAAGGGTTTTATAGAGCATTGGTTATCTACCATTGATGAGTCACAAAGATCATGGTTGGGAATCCTTGGATAAAACCAAGGACCCTTCCATATTAAGAAGTCCATGATGAACTTATAATATCCAAGCATGATCCAAGAACAAGTCATGTTCAATATTCATGCATTGTCGTGCATGAACTGAAGGATCCCAAGACTTTTGATGAAATAGAGTCTTCAAATGAAGTAAGATCTAGATTTAATGCCAAGGTACAATCATGATAATATATTCATGAAGTTACAATTTCATTAATATAATTTAAATAATAAAATGAATAGTTCATGTGATGAGAGTAAAAATTTATTCTAAAATGAATATCCTATGTGATGAAATGTGAAACATAAGTATTCGGGTGATTAGAAGATCATATTTTGATGAATCCACGTGAATCAGATTCTTACATGAGTTGTAACATTTATGTGAAGAATGGAGAAGACCCGAGCATTGGGTATTTTTGATGAGTTTTTGTATTTTATTATGTAATTAAATATGAGTTACATGTATGAATATAGATAATGATTCATAGAGATAGACACCACATTAAGAAGAAAGAGGGGAACCTTAATCCTTCTAGTATTCTTTATGAGTTGCATGAAACAAAATACCCACAGAAACTAATGGGGCATTCAATATGAGGAAAATATGATACCACTACTGATGAGTATTCATATATAAATGTGTAATTAAATGTGTTATTACGAAACAAATTTAAATAAGGATTTAAATGATTGATTTTAAATCATGTAATAATGATATATTACCCATGAACAATTATTGTTTGTTTTGTGAATAAAGTGTGTATGAAGGTGATGAAGACTCTGTGTTGAATTGAAATATTATTTCTGATAACTCGATACAATAATGTATCAGGTAAATACAGAAAGATGAATTGATGAGTTCTTGATTATTTGAATATTGAGGAGAATCTAGATTGCACAAAATCTGAAAAGAGTCTTAATATAATAATTTCTAAAATTGTTGATAAAGTACACAAGGTAGGAGTGACTAGATTTCTTATAGAGTAAGTCTATTTGAAGAAGAACTTCTTCCTAAATTTGTAAGTAGATGTATCTTTTGGATTATAGAGTAGAATGAATCTCCAATGTATTATGGAGAAAGAGAGTGTATAGTGGATTATTTTTTGTTATAGAGAGGAAAAATGGATTATATGTCATTGTATTAACTTGTGGAGATAGTGAATAATACATGTTGGGGGGTATAACCAATATAGAAATGAGTAGTATTTTCAAAATAACCCTGTAAATAACATGTGATTCTCCCTATTTCATTACAACTACACTTGAGGAATGATTGAGAGTTTATATTGAGTGGATCAAAAACCTAAACAAATTTCAATAGGTTGAATTTAGAAAAAGAATTAGTAAAATAAGGCTACCACTGATTCACCTCCCTCTCATTACCACCTAATTGATCCTTGGCCACTAAAAATATCTCTTCGTATCAATAGATCTTGGTGAAATAGGTTTACACACATCAATTTGCATTAGTTCAATCACTCTTATTGACCATTGATCTTTAACCTTTTATATATTTCAAATAATCTTCCCTTGTTAGAAAGAATCGCATGTATGAGTATGATCACATGATAAATTAGAGAGATCTTGAGCAGTGTCACATTTCAACAGATCTTCCATGTATGATTGGCTCATATAAACAATAAATTTATACCACAACCTATTTTCTTCTTCCTTGGATATAAAATACATATCTTCTTGTCCACTCACAAGATATATATTCCCCTTTGTGTGTTTTCCTTACAAAACAACTCCACTATATTTTCCCTTGATAATACACACCTTATTTGTAAATATTATAGTGTGTCCCAAGTCACATAGTGACCCTCAAGGCTATGGAATGAGAATTCTAAGAATTCCCCATATTTCCACAAAAATAATATTTGATAAATGGTTTATTCATGTGCATCACTAATACACCACTCATTATTCCTTAAGATCACTAAATATTCTGATTCTAATTCATACCAAAATAAATCTTTATCCACATAACAGGCTCTTGTGTTCTGACACCAATCATTACTGCTTTCTGTTTATGAACAATAACCATACCATTTGTGGCATTACGATGTATCATTTTCTTCCCTAAACATTTTTTAACTATTTTTTGGACCTATGAACCATAATTTCCCTTTTTTCCATCACTTGTGTGACCTAATTTCCTAATATCATATTAGGAGTCAAGAGTTTCTCTTGATCCTATATTTAATTGTAGGCCAACAAAATCCTCCTAAAGTTCTTCAAAACATTTTACTTGGTCTTTTAATATGTTATTCATAAAATAAATAGCCTTGGATTATTATTTAACCTTTATGTTGAACTTATTGAATTTATATGAGTATTATGGAATTTCTAATCATATTATTTATTATACACATATATATATATATATACATTGGTAGATAATTTGATAACAGTAAGACACTTATTAAAGGTATAATAGAAGTCTAGATAACAGTAATACACATACAAAACGTATCATAAATCAAATGTCAACCTAATCTACGCCTCCGGTGTGGATGCTCCTCTGTCCCACAGTCAGGCGTATACTGGATGCGTCCACGCCGTGTCTGTCTACGTCTGTGCTCTGGCGTACGCTGCGCATCCTCATCGACAACCACCTCCACATCCTCCTGTGTGACAGACGGTGGATGTACAGTCTCACCGCCTGTACCCTGGCCCGCATCTAAGGATAGTGGAAGCTGGCTGGAACTCTCACCAATATAGGAAGTAGATGGCTGCTCTGCTGTGGATGACTGCAATAAAACATCGAACTCAATCCAGTCAGCGTCTGTAAGTACCTGTGGCTGTGCCTGAGAAGCTGGAGGAGCATATGACTGGTCATGCTGAACACCCTCCTCCAGTGGAATAATATCATGTGGCTGAGCAAGATGAGCAGCCTCATCCTGTGGAACAACAGCAGGCTCCGCGGCCTCCGCAGCAGGCTCCGCGGCCTCCGCAGCAGGCTCCGCGGCCTCCACAGCAGGCTCCGCGGCCTCCGCAGTAGGTGGTGGATCAAAGAAAATGCCATGGTAAATCTCGTCCATCGACGGTAGCATCTGTCGTACAAGGCTGTGAAAATATGCTGGGTCAAAGGCAGCTCTCTCCACTGGATCAGACATATGCAGTAGATGACAAATACGAGCATCCTGCGAAAACAAATTCTGTTATTAACTAATTTGAATAAAAAATATGTTGAACTGTGAAAGAAAGAATGCATACCAAGCCATGGAAGCCCCGTCCGTGTCGTGTCAGAAATCTGACAGGAGACCTGATGTACCAGCCTGCATAATCCATCTGATCCATCAAATGAAAGCGTACTGTCCCTGCCCCTCGCAACTGGGACTCTCGTCGCCTGTCCCATAACGCAACATATCTCGCATGGTAGCTCCTCCAATCAAAATATCTCTTCCCTGACATCTTCAGGGAATGCAATTAATCCAACTGACTGGGCGGGTCAGGAACTGGCTGAAGGAATCCAAACTGTCTCATAACCCTATCCGTCTGATGCCACTCGACTATATGAAAATGAATCAGTGGAACCATGCAGGAGCCGATATCAAGCATCACTGTACAGTATGGGGGCAGACTCTGAAGGATAGCATCTGTATATGGCATCCATGTAATCTGAAAGAAAAAATGAATAATCAATTAATAAATGAATAGATTTACAGTAAAGAGTAAAGATTTAACAATATAAATAATAATCACTTACATCGTCTGGTCGAATGCTGTCTAGCATAAGTCTGTAGGCGTGAACATCATGTCTGGGAGAATCTGAATGTCGATGCGCCTGACTCCACCTGTAGATAACATTTTTTTTACATTTCATAAAAGAATTTTATACAAGTAAGTTAGATATTAGAAAGAATTAATAACATACCAACGTCCACGTGGAGCCTCTGCTACAATATCTACGGGTAATGGCGCACGAGCATGTGGAGCTAAACGAGGTATGTGCTCCCATACCCACATCTGTAGAAGAACCATGCATCCTGTGATCTGCATCTTCTCGATGCGACATGCGCTGCATAGGGCTCTGTATGTATATGCTAGGCAGGAAGACCCCCAACTATATCGACCTTCCTGGTCCAAATCCTCTAAAAAAGATAGATACATCAGGTGCACAAAAGTAGTAGAGTGGTCAACAAAATGCGTGCCACCGATCAGCCTCAAAATATATGCTCGTGCAAAGCGCAGCACGGTGACGTCATCATCATCATCTGGTAAATGTGTGAAGTGCTGGTCTAACCAAGGCATCTGCAATCTACCACCGACGATGGTCCTGCCATCATCCTGGACCTCTATGCCCAGAAGTCTATGAACAAGCTCAGGCAAATCTGATGGAACTCGGCCTGTCAAAGCATGTCCGTCGATAGGGAGGGCCAACATAATAGCCACATCCTGCAATGTAATAGTCATCTCTCCCTCAATGAAATGGAAAGTATGCGACTCTGGTCTCCATCTCTCGACAAGTGCGGCAATGAGCTGATGATCAAGAAACGTGAAGTCGCACATCGCTACGCCATAAAATCCAGCTCGACGAAGATGTGGGATGATAGCGGGAGGTGGTGCAGTATGATGGAAATGGTGAGATCTACGTACACTCAAGGGAGCCACAGGACGTCCCTCTAAAAGAAGTCGTGATACATGAGTAGCCTGAGATGTAAGCAATGGAAAACCTGCCATCTGCACACATGATATCATCGTTACTTATTAATAGTGGAATCAAGATATATTCATTTTTATTTGGTGTCACAATCAAGATTAGCCTAGTCTCACAATCAACATTAGTTAAGGATGCTAAGACACTCAGATGCCATTACTAAAACTAGACATCTTATAAGAAAACCATAATTTAAAAGTGAAAAATTAATTATTTCTTCTTATTTGTGAAATTACGTTTGTTAATTTATCAATTATCCATTAAATAACCATCAACATTATTCCACATTAAAAATTAACAGGAAAAAGTGAAAAATTAATAATTTCTTCTTATATGTGAAATTAGGTTTGTTAATTCATCCATTATCCATTAAATAACCATCAAAATTATTCCACATTAAAAATTAACAGGAAAAAGTGAAAAATTAATTATTTCTTCTTATTTGTGAAATTACGTTTGTTAATTTATCCATTATCCATTAAATAACCATTAACATTATTCCACATTAAAAATTAAGAGGAAAAAGTGAAAAATTAATTATTTCTTCTTATTTGTGAAATTACGTTTGTTAATTTATCCATTATCCATTAGATAACCATTAACATTATTCCAAATAGATCAAGTTCCTAAGTAACTATAGAAACTTCCACAATAGGTTATTCAACCACAACCTCTTCCTCTTAGTCTTCTACTTCTTCTCATCCTCATCCTCTATTTCTTATTCTTCTTCTTCATCATCGACACCAACCACAACCTCTTCCTCTTAGAGCAGGTACACAGACTCGATCATGGATGATGAGATTTGGAACTATGTCCTGCCACTTGGGGACATCTCTTACGAGTATGTCCTTCTGCGTGGGAGATACTGCATCGTATTCTCCCTCCTCGTTGCCGAGGCCAATCCATCTCATTTCTTATGCGAGTTGACTTCGGTCTTCCTCGAGGCCGCAACCTAGTAGCATGAAGCCAATAATTTTACAAATGACACACATTGAAAAAATTATAAATGATACCAAAACCGACTTATGAAAACCTGGAAATATCAGGGACAATGGTCAGTTGATCAGCAGGCAATGTGATAGAATGGAAGTCACCAACAGGCATCCAAGCAGCACTATAACAGTTAACCAAAGTGCTTATTTGATACACCGGGTCAACATATGGCTCCCACGATATATTTACCGAAGCGCAAGCTGTAATAACATGTACACATGGATATCTCAATGCCTGAAAGCTGCCACAATCACAGTACCTGTTATCCAACATCACGACAAACACTCCACCATTAGTGCATGCACCCTGGTCGTAGCACTTTCTTACCCGAAAACTCCTCTTTTCCCTGTCAAAGGCTATAACATTCCATCGTGAAGCCTCATTCCGTATCCGGTCAATATCAGTTTGAAAATGCTGAGTAAAAAGCATTCCATTTTCCATCCTCTGGTAGGCCTTTTGGGACCGGTCAACAAAGTAGTGAACACATCTAAAAAATGTCTCTTGCACTAACCCTGTGATTGGGAGTTTACGCACACCCTTGAGGACCCCATTTACGCACTCCACTATATTAGTGGTCATATGCCCATATCTCATGCCACCATCGTATGCTAATGACCATTTTTCCTTTGAAATTTGTACCATATATTCATATACCTCCTCATTAACTGTTCGGATCTCTTCAAGACGCCGATCAAACCTTTCTTGTTGGGGTTCATATGCTGAAAGCATAACATAATAATGTATTAAAATGGATAGTAAATTTTGTTAAAAAAAGAAAGTTTAGAAAACCATACCCAATTTGAGGATCGCCTTCTTTATGGCCTCATCTCTAAACTGCTTATGCACATTACTTGCAATATGTCTAATGCAATAACGGTGATAAGCATTCGGCTCAGTCCAAGAAACCCCATCACTACTCACGGCCTCTATAATAGCTCGATGACGATCAGATATCAGACACACGCCCTGTTTCTGTGTGACATGAACACGTACACATGCCAAGAACCAGCTCCAGCATTCAAAATTTTCTTTTTCAACAACAGCAAAAGCAAGTGGCAGAGGAGCACGATTACCATCCTGTGTGGCAGCAATGAGTAGAACACCTGTATAATTTCCATAAAGGAATGTGCCATCTACCTGAATAAATTGTTTACAAAAGGGAAATGCAGCAATGCACGGTCTGAATGCCCAAAAAATCCTCTTGAACTTCACCTTTGACCGATCAAATAGATGATTTTGGGATACATACTCAACAGTGTCCAACTGATAAACAATCTGATTATTGAGAGACAACAATTCCATAAGCTGTGGCAACAACGCATAAGACTCATCCCAATCACCATACACTTTTACAATGGCTTTCTGTTTTGCATTCCAAGCTTTGTTGTATGATACCTTATAGTTATACAACTGTTGAATTCTTTCCTGAATAAGGGCAACAGGAACATCCTGACTTGTTCGTATCATCTCACAAATAACAGTAGATATAAACTCTGCATCAAGAGAAGAGTGATCTTGTGCCAAGCTGGGATGCAGACAAGTGTGTGGGCCTTCTAATTTGGTTATCTTCCAACATCCATAACATTTATCAAATACTGCTCTTAATCGAAATTTACATTCTGACCCATATTTTTCACAACGAATGAGATATTTGGTCTTCTTTGACTCATAAACCACAAATGTGAAATGTCGCTCAATGTGGTATTGCTTTATCACATTTTTCATGACCTGTTTAGTTTCGAACTCCTGCCCAACATATATGGCATTATCATTTGATGCAGGCATATTCCCAATAATGCCAGGGAATTCAGAAGCTGGTGTAATGACATCCCAATCAAAAAGTTGTTCACGAGACATTCCTCCAACTAAGGAACTCAAAACTGAAGGCTGATTACCACTAACTGGTGGATGTAGTGGATGTCTGTCTCTCAAAGGAACCTCAGAAGGTTCATTTCCAACCACATCATCTCCTGCTGACTCCCCAGATTCTTCTTCCTCAGATAAACTTTCTTGCACTATATCAGCACAGAAAGGGATGTCATCTACATTTCCTTCCAAATTTTGATGATCTTCCTCATTACATTCTTCCACAGGAGTCGAATGAGAAGGAGGCAATAAAGAAGACTGTTGTGAAGGACCAACTTCTATAGCGGTCACAAAGCATGGTTCTGTAGTAATCGATTGCACCACATCAATATCAGAAATGACAATAAATAATTCCATCAAACCATTAATACACTGTTGCCTGAATAACTGAGAAGCCTCCATCCAATCCTCATCATCGACTATAGGGTAGTCGCTGTGCCACATACGCTCAGGATATTGAAGATGTCGGTATCTAATTGAAGTGATTGCTTGTCCTGCACTCAATTTTAACCGACTATGAATCTTATTACGAACTACATCCAATGTCATACAACCATGGAGATTTACCACTTTGACAGGTGGCACACTATAGCTAAAACCCTGCTCGGTACAAATTACCTCACCGTTGCAATATATTTGAGCAGACATAATTACCTATTAAAAAAAATTTAACAATATTATACACTACATTAAAATTTTAAATTATTTAATTTGGTTTTGAATAATTGATTATCTTGAGACTTTTTTATGTATTGATTTATCACTGTTAAGGTATAGTGATTGTGATTTTAGCACAAAAACAAATTTAATATAATGTTTCATAAAGTTTGATTACTTATGAATATATAATCATGACTTGATCTTGAGACTTGCGATTAGTTTATCATTATCTGATAAACTAACCACAATTTATATGAGTAAACTCCTATCTCTATTATCAAATATTGCAGCAACCGCCAATCTCCTGTCAAATAGCAACGCCACCTCTCGAACGAGTTCTCAAATGCCTCTTCGTCGACACCTCTTCGGGGATGCCTCTTCATCGACACCTCTTTGGGGCGTCAGTCTTTTATTTACAAATTTACTCACATGCATGTGAGAGGGTCTAGGGGTATGAAATACATAAATTAATTTAAACGGACACGCAGGTCCTTACACTTACTGAGAGATGACTCGTAGGTCATCAATACCGAAAAAATTCAATTATTACAAATTGAATAACAACATACACAAAATAAAACATGCAATTTCAATTATGCATGGTCGGTCATCTCAAGATCAGTCATCACTCATACCGTGTTTTTTGGTATATTTATTATATTATCCGTATTATATAAAATCTATATTAAATACTACACCTCTTTTACAAAAATTTAACTTCATGTGTATATATATATATATATTTATTAAAAACATTAAATAAATTTTATTATAACTGATCTAATTGAGATTTACATAATAAACACTTTTTTTATTTTAAATTTTATGAAATTGTAATGTTTTTTGGCCATTCTTCTACTTTTCAAAATATAAGTAAATATATTTTATACTTTATTGATTAAAAATATTATTACTAGTAAATAAAAGTAATTTAATTTACACTTACATCAAAACCATCCATTAAAATAAATTTCTCCAACATAAATTACTTTTTCTAAACATTAAAAAGTTTAGACATAACATAAAACATTCAATATTTAGACAACAGACATTCAAAAAATTAAATCATACGAACATTCAACATCAAGAAAATTAAATCATACAAAACATTTCATGCATAACATATGAAATAAATAAATCATACACACAATTAAACATACAAATGAAATAAATAAATACAATTAAACATACAAATGAAATAAATAAATACAATTAAACATACAAATGAAATAAATAAACACAAATAAACAATTAAATTATTAAATAGAAATTTTACCTCAATAAAAGCAGCAAATATTTGTTGAGAAAGAATTTCTGCAGAGCTTCGCAACGAAAATCAGAGGAGAACAATGGGTATTGGGGGGGGGGGACCCCTCCTTTTATAACTTTTCTCGGCCGGATGCGTGAACGCCGTTCACGCATCCTTCAGCTCGTCCACGAAGGATGCGTGAACGGCGTTCACGCATCCTTCGCCGCGGAGAGAAGCGTGAACGCCGTTCACGCATTTTTTCCCGCGCAAGGATGCGTGAACGGCGTTCACGCTTCCTTTAGCTGGTCAGCAAAGGACGCGTGAACGCCGTTCACGCATTACCGTCGGGGTCCGGGATGCGTGAACGGCATTCACGCATCCCGGACCCATTTTTAAAATTATTCGAACCCTATACCCTTCTTTCAAATTTTAATTTTTTAAAAACCCAGATAAAAAAATTACTCTTTATATATATATATATATATATTTCAAAAATAAGTTTAAATATTTAAAATATAATTAATTTAATTCTTTTTGGACCGTGCCCATTTTTAATTTGAATTAAAACTAAAGGAAATTGTTTTTATTCATTTAATGTACTCCATATATATTTAATACAAATTTAAATTTTATTATGAAATTTGTTTTCATACTAACTGATCTTGAGAATTAACTGACCAATGTATGATTGAAATTTAATTTATTTTATTATTTATTACAACTACTTATGATGCATGTAATAATTAAATTTATCTTGATGGTATGCACATTGCCTTTATTCACATAATCTGTATAAGGGCCACCGTGTCCATCAATATAAATCTTTATGTATTTTGTGCTTCTTGATAACCCCTCACTTGTTTTCAAGTATTTATGTATTAATTCGATGACATTATCAGACATGGTCCACACCGAGATGAGGTGGTATTCCAAATGAGACTCGGATACATTGGACCGAGGATCGAACTCTGATATGAGTTAGAGAGGACTTAGGTATTTTATCCCATGGGTCACAGTTGATCCATTTTTTCACGAACCAACTCGGGTCAACCCTGAACCGATCACCCGAGCCGGTCCGCGACATGACCCGAGAGGCGTTCCCGATCCCCCCGGGCTGGCGACAAGCGCCAGGACATCAATAGAGGACAAATGAGAACGATTTCGCCCAGTAAGAATAAATAAAGAAGCGGAAAAGTAGAATAGCGCAAAGTAAATAAATGACACTGAAAAGAAAGAACGATCAGCAACAACCAACTAACCTGACCACGACCAAAACTCCTCATGACTCCGAGAGTCGCTCACCAATCCACAACAAACTCTCGCCCATAGGCGTGCCCAACAAAAAATTCTCATTGCACTACCTTTAAATAAAGAAATTTACTAATTTCAGGTTTGAACTAAAGTATATAAAGTATTAGTTTCCACATAAAATTTCATTTCTAAAACAAGTAACGGTCCATTGCCCTTTTAATTTCAAAACCAGTTTAATATTTGAAAGGAATAGGTGCATCGTTTTTTAAAACATTTCTGTGAACAATTTAGAAATTCAATGTTTTGTTGTTAGTAAAAAGGAAAACCACACACAACACTCAACACACACTAAGGGAACTGAAAAAAGTGGCACACAGGGCCAGAAACCGAACTAGACCTCTCAATCGTCCGCCACGTACAAATAAACACTAAAGGAAACATGGGTCAAACCTAGGAGATCCTGAACAATACAGAACGTACTATACATGCGACTCATCCTTAAGGTATGCCCTAACTCGATGACGTCATAACGCCCTAACGCTCAGTATAGCCCTTCATGGCATAACCGAGGGGCCCAATCCCCATAGCAGCAATAACTCAGTATTCCCCTGCTATGGGGCCACTAACTAGTGTGTAATCTAAACTAGTGCAGTAATTGTTCTCAGAAGATTCATTCACTATTCCAGATTCTCATGTCAACACGCATAATAAAAGGGAAAGGGGTGAGTTAGCAAAGTCAATCAAGTAGCACATATATCACACACAACTCACGCAATCAACGTACACCAAAGATCACCCTTGAGTCACCCCAAAGAGAGTTTTCCATGATAATTTATTTTTATTAAAGTGTCAAACGGACCTTCACCAATTTTAAAGAAAACCCACATTTCTCAAGAAAACCCTAAAACACTCGTTCACGCTTCAAGAGAAATCATTTATCATTTAAACCAAAACTATATTTGAAATTATGTGAATTACGTTTAAAGGCCAAACGGGCATTCTTTCATGACTGAGTGTTCGTTCCTCAATAAAACATTTCAAGTGTTGTGTATAAAATAAACACCTCTTTTTTACATAAGATAATATTTTAAGAATTAATTATCTTATATCATTTCCCATTTATAAAAATTAATAAAAACATCAAGCAATTAATAAAATCTAAATTTAAAGATGAGTGCACTGGGGGACCTACCTCAACTCGCAACTCGGTTACGACGATGACGCAACACATCTCACACTCGCACACAAGTACGCGCAAGACGACGACTGCAGTACCATGAAATTACCTTGACAATGCACTGCAACACCTGCAAAAATAAATAATAACACAAACTCACAATAAACTAATGATGAAGCAGCACAAACTTCACCTCGGCGCGGAGCCACGCTTGACCAATAGGGTCGCACGAAAGGGTGAATGGTCGGGTGCGGTGCCGGGGTGCACTGGAATGGTCACCAACGTCGTCAACGGCAGTGCAAAGACTCACGCGGCTGACGGTAAACCTGGTTGAAGCAGCTGGTGGGGTTGCGATGCGCCTTGCGATGATCGAGGGGAGACAAAGGGGTCACGCGATGGTCGGAAGGCAACGACGAACACTAGAAAGGAGGGTCGCTGGCAGGGAAAACGTGCACGTCGCACCAGCGGGGGCTGGCCGAGTAGCGGGTGCAAACCGGGGGGTGCTTCGGAGGGTGCAGATGCAAGGGGGAGTCGTCTGCGAGGTAGCGGGGGTGCACCGGACAACGGGAGATCGCCTGAGAAGGGAAGCTGGAACCAGTTGGCAAGGTCGGCAAGAGGCGCGGGTAGAAGGCGGAGACTGCCACGAGCTAGCCGAAGGGTCGCCAGTCGAAGGAGGTCGGGGCCCCAGGTAGTGGTGGTGCAAGGTGGTCGGCGAGCAGGGTGCGGGTGAGCCGGATGGGAGAAGATGTGGTCGGGGCGGGGGGGGGGGGGGGCGCTGGACAGTGGGGCTGGGTGCGTGCAACGGCGGGACGAGGCGGAGCAGAGAATCGGGGCTGCAGGGGGTTGTCGGAGGCGCTAGAAGGCGGAGAATGGAGGTCGGGTGCATGCGGCGTTGCTGGGCGCGGGGTGGCATTGTGCGGCTGCTGGGAAGGAGCAGAGTGCACTGGAGCAGGCAAGGGGTTCTGCTGTTGGGCATACGATGTTGTAGGAGCTAGGCGGGCTGGGTTGCTGTCGGCTGGAGGGTGCAGGGGGCAAGGAGCCATGCTGTAGGAAAATCTGGGCAGGAGGCGGTTCGTGCGGGGGTGAGGCGGCGTAGTAGGGTGCTGCGCGGGCGGCTGGGCGGAGGCAGAACAGGAGAAGCGTGCGGGTGGCTAGGACGCGCGCAGGAAGCAGAGTCTAGTTGGGTGTCAAGCAGGCAGGGGGGGCACTGTGAGCAGGTGAATAGAGGAAGGAGATGGCATGCAGGAGAAGGAGGAAGGGGAGACGCGGGCAGGAAACCAGATCTGAAAAGGGGGGGAGAAGCCGCGTGGAAGACAAACTCAAAGAAAACAAAAGAAAAGAAAGAAGGAAAGAAGAAAGAGAAAGAGAGAAAATAAAAAAAATAAAAAAATAAAAAAGAATACGATAAAAATAAAAGGTAAATACATAATAATAATAATAATAATGATGATGATGATGATGATGATAATAACAATAATAATAATAATCATCATCATAATATTAATAAAATTAATAATACCCTTAATAATAAAATAAAAATAATAAATGAATTTATATCATTTTGATAATAATAAAATTAATGAAAGGTCCACGTAGTTGCAGGGGCGAAGTCGTGCGGCGTCACACTCCCCTCGTGCATCCAATGACGTCTAACCCAAAGCGCACACTTTTTATCAAAAACTCAAAAACTTCATCCGGGACTCACCCCAGACCCCTGGAAAAATATTTAAAAGTATAAAAATAATTAAATAAATTAAACACACAGGTCAGGGTGGGACAATTCTCCCCATCATAACGCTTCCCCTCCCCGGGAAGCCACAACAAGACCTAGACCCCGGAAGAAACTCTTTAAGTGTCACTCACCCCCAAAAGTTTAAGCACCTCCAGTTGATTGATCCAAGTAGACACCGAAAACTGATGACACACAACTTATCCTCAAAACATGAACACTTTAAACACCACCCAAAACGAAACCCAGGACGAAACTCTGATACTGACACGGGGAGGCCTGAATGGACTCCCTACTATAGAAACAAGCTAACTAAATTCGACGAGACCCGTGATGGGTCTCCCCACCAATAGGACTGAGGAGATTAACCACACTTGAAAAATTTCCACACGGTCCAAAACCCCTCCACCAAGAGGTGGAGGGGAAGGTCCCACCATCGTCATATCAACAACATCGTGCCCCTGGAAGAACATGAACCATGACACACTAAGTAGCGAGATTAGACCAAGGTCTTTTTAAACCGATGGGGTTCACCTGACTACACGTCAGCTTTACTCTGAGGCCTATGGGTGGAGCTCTGTTGATTGAAGCATCTCCTGCCTCGCAGTCAGGCTTCAAAAATTTCCAAACATGATACACGAACTAGAATTTGACCAAACACACATCCATTAGAACTAAAGGTTTAAAAAAAGATCAGCCACAACCATTCTTACAACTGAAAGAAAAGAAACACCACAAAATGGTATAGGTGACGACTACTACTCCAAGAAACACTATAAAGAGAAAACCTAAAACTGATCTCCAAACACCATCCTACTTCTGCTAACGGGCTGAGGTGACCTTCAAAGAGCCAGGTCTGGCTTCAATGCGCTTCTTGGAAACACCTCGACAGAATCACTGTAAGTGACCCAGATGTCCACAAGTGTGGCAGGGTTTCAGAGCATTCGGGCACATAGGCCTCTTGTGCCCCCGCTTACCGCACTGGTGACAGATCAAGGAATTTCACTGTGAGGAAGATGAATGAAGGTCTGAAGGCCTCTTGATTCCTCTACCAGTACCACCAGCATCAGGTCGCTTCTAATTTTTCTTATTGCTATCTTCTTCACTACTTACCAAGGCCAGAGGAGGATTTTCCACCTCAAGTCCTCCGACTAACTGAGCTTCGGAGAGGAAATCTTGTCTCACCGCGTCAGGGAAAGTGATTACGTTGAACTCTCCCACCTTCGACTGCAGATCAGGACATAATCTGAGCTCAAAATGCCAAGCTTTCACAGGATCATTCCCAACATACCCCGGTTCATACGGAACCAGGTCCAGGAAAGGATTGAAGAATTCCAACATCGATCCAACACCTTGATGGAGACCGCACAACTCCATCCTCTTCCTCAGCTTCATCAGCTCAGAGAAATATTGCAGGATGAACGATGACTTGAAGAACTCCCAAGTGAGATCTTCTCGAGGCTTGTTTCGAGACACAAACTTCCACCACTTCCAGGTTGGACCTTCAAGCATAAAGGTAGCCAACTTCACCTTCAACGACCCAGGTGGCGTGAGAGAACTGAAGTTCATCTCAATCTTCCACAACCACTCTTCTGACTCAAGAGGATCCGCTTGCCCATAAAAGAGAGGACGGTTCAACTTCCGAAACTCAAGGATGTAGTCTATGGACTGACCAACTTGAGTATTTGCTAAGTATGAACCACCCGAAGCTGCACCTTGGGCCTCCATAGAACCTTCGTGGGGGCGAACACTAAGGAACAAGAAAACAAGAAGATGGGTCAAACATGGTCATTGTCATTTCAAATACCACAATAACACTTTTCTCAATGATTTTCAGAAAGAAGGAAAACCCAAACGATTCACTAGAGGGAAGCTAGTGATGATGGGTGACTCAGCCATATGGTTGGCGGCCATACGCCAATCACACCACCGCCACTGAGAGCATTCTAGGGTAAAGTCTCCGGCTCCACATGGCTTTCCAGACCATGTGAGATCACAGAGGTCACTTGCCCGACTCTCATTTCATTTTCCAATACCAAACAAACCATAAGAATCAAAAGACATCGACAACCCAAACATCCCATGGTAACCCGAGGTTCGGAACGAGCAGGGGTTCATGACGTCCTTCTTGTCCGTACGCCTCGAGTCTCGACAATCCTACTCCTTCGACCATGAAAACCACAAATAATAATGGGCGCTCTGAAAAACAAGGTCCACTCAGGAGCCGACCTCCTTTGATACCATTTTGTTACGAACCAAACCAGGTCGACCCTGAACCGATCACCCGAGCCAGTCCATAACATGACCCGAGAGGCATTCCTGATCCTCACGGGCTGGCGACAAGTGCAAGGGGATCAATAGAGGACAAATGGGAACAATTTCGCCCAGTAAGAATAAATAAAGAAGTAGAAAAGTAGAATAGAACAAAGTAAATAAATGACACTGAAAAGAAAGAACGATCAGCAACAACCAACTAACCTGACCAAGACCAAAACTCCTCGCGACTTCGAGATTTTCTCACGAGTCCACAACAAAATCTTTCCCACGGCGGGCAATCTCGAGTAAAACCTGCAACAGAAACTAAAAACAGGAAAACACTATAGGCGTGAGTATTAAAACTCAGTAGGGGTGCCCAATAAACTATTCCCAATGCACTACCTTTAAATAAAGAAATTTACTAATTACAGGTTTGAACTAAATTATATAAAGTATTAGTTTCCACACATAATTTCATTTCTAAAACAAGTAACGGTCCATTGACCTTTTAACTTCAAAACCAGTTTAATATTAGAAAGGAACAAATACATCGCTTTTTAAAACATTTTTATGAAAAATTTAGAAATTCAAAGTTTTGTTGTTATTAAAAAGGAAAACCACACACAACACTCAACACACACTAAGGTTAATGAAAAAAATGACACATAGGGTCAAAAACCGAAGTAGACCTCTTAATCACCCGCCACGTACAAATAAACACTAAAGGAAACATGGGTCGAACCTAGGAGCTCGTGAACAATTCAGAATGTAATATACATGTGACTCATCCTGAAGGCATGCCCTAACTTGATGACATCATAACGCCCTAACACTCAGTATAGCCCTTCATGGCCTAACCGAGGGGCCCAATCCCCATAGCAGCGATAACTCAGTGTTCCCCTGCTATGGGGCCACTAGCCAGTACGTAATATAAACTAGTGCAACAATCGTTCTCAGAAGATTCACCCACTATTCCAGGTTCCCATGTCAACACGCATAATAAAAGGTAAATTGGTGAGTTAGCAAAGTCAATCAAGTAGCA
Organism: Viscum album; assembly: GCA_963277665.1. NCBI lineage: Eukaryota > Viridiplantae > Streptophyta > Magnoliopsida > Santalales > Viscaceae > Viscum > Viscum album. The sequence continues at coordinate 239,401,619 of OY728159.1, forward strand.
TAGTTATCACACACAACTCACGCAATCAACGTACACCAAAGATCACCCCTGAGTCACCCCAAAGAGAGTTTTCCAAGATTATTTATTTTTATTAAAGTTCCAAACGGGCCTTCATGAATTTTAAAGAAAACCCACATTTCTTAAGAAAACGCAAAACACTCGTTCACGCTTCAAGAGAAATCATTTATCAATTAAACCAAAACTACATTTGAAATTACGTGAATTATGTTTAAAGGCCAAACAGGTGTTCTTTCACAAATGAGTGTCCGTTCATCAATAAAACATTTCAAGTGTCGTGTATAAAATAAATGACTCTTTTTAAACCAAATAATAATTTAAGAATTAATTATCTTATATCATTTCCCATTTATAAAAATTAATAAAAACATAAATCAATTAATAAAACTATATTTAAAGATGAGTGCAGTGGGGGACCTACCTCGACTCGCAGCTCGGTTACGACGACGACGCGGCGCGTCTCACACTTGCGCACAAGTACGCGCAAGCCGACGACTGCAGTACTATGAAATTACCTTGCCGATGCACTGCAACACCCGCAAAAATAAATAAAAACACAAACTCACAAAAAACTAACAAAGAAGCAGCACAAACGTCACCTCAGCGCAGAGGTGCGCTTGACCAATAGGGTCTCATGAAAGGGTGAATGGTCGGGCACGGTGTCGCGGTGCACTAGAAAGGTCACCAACATCATCAACAGCGCCGCCAAGACTCGCGCGGCTGGCGGTAGACCTGGTCGAAGCAGCTGGGGGGTTGCAATGCATCCTGCGATGATCGAGGGGTGGCAAAGGGGTCGTGCAATGGTCGGAAGGCAGTGACAAACACTGGAAAGGAGGGTTTCTAGCCAGGAAAACGTGCACGTCGCACTGGCGGGGGCTGACCGGATAGCGGGTGCGAATTGGGGGTGCGTCGGAGGGTGTGGATGCAAGGGGGAGTCGGCCGCGAGGTAGCGGGGGTGCACCAGACAGCGGTAGATCGCCTAAGAAGGGAAGTTGGAACCGGTTGGTGAGGTCAGAAAGTGGCGCGAGTAGAAGGAGGAGACTGCCATGAGCCACCCAGAGGGTCGCCGGTCGAAGGAGGTCGGGGCACCAGGCAACAGTGGTGCAAGGCAGTCGGCGGGCAGGGTGCGGGTGAGCCGGACGGGAGAAGATGCGGTCAGGGGCGGCGCCAGACAGTGGGGCTGGGTGCGTGCGACGACGGGATAAGGCAGAGTAGAGAACTGAGGCTGAAGGGGTAGGCGGAGGCGCTGGAAGGCGGAGAAGGGAGGTCGGGTGCATGCGGCGCTGCTGGGCATGGGGTGGCGTTGTGTGGCTGCTGGGTAGGAGCAGATTGCATCGGAGCAGGCAGGGGGTTCCGGTGCTCAGTATGCGGCGTTGTAGGAGCTAGGAGGGCTGGGTTGCTGTAGGATGGAGGGTGCAGGGGGTAGGGAGCCACGCTGCAGGAAATTCTGGGCAGGAGGAGGTTCGTGCAGGGGTGAGGCGGCGCAGTAGGGTGCTGCGCTGGCTACTGGGTGGAGGCAGAACAGGAGTAGCATGCGGGTGGTTGGGACGCCCGAAGGATGTGGAGGCCAGCTGGGTGTCGAGTAGGCAGGGGGGAGCACTGTGAGCAGGCAGATAGAGGAAGGAGATGGCATGTGGGAGAAGGAGGAAGGGAAGACGCGGGCATGAGACTAGATCCGAAATGGGGGGGGGAGAAGCCGCGTGGAAGACAAACACAAAGAAAAAAAGAAAATAATGAAGGAAAGAAGAAAGAGAAATAGAGATAATAAATAAATAAATAAAATAAAATAGAATGAGATAAAAATAAAAGGTAAATAAATAATAATAATAATAATATTAATAATAATAATGATAATAATAAAAATAATAATAATAATCATAATAATATTAATAAAATTAATAGTACCCTTAATAATAAAATAAAAATAATAAATGAATTTATATCATTTTGATAATAATAAAATTAATGAAAGGGCCATGCAGTTTCATGGGAGAAGCCATGCGGCGTCGCGCTCCGCTCGTGTGTCCAATGACGTCAAACCCAAAGCGTGCACTTTTTATCGAAAACTCAAAAACTTCGTCCGGGACTCACCCTGGACCCTTGGAAAAATATTTAAAGGTATAAAAATAATTAAATAAATTAAACGCGTAGGTCGGGGTGTGACAATTCTCCCCACCATAACGCTTCCCATCCCCGGGAAGCCACAATAAGACCTAGACCTAGGAAGAAACTCTTTAAATGTCACTCACCCCCCAAAAGTTTAAGCACCTCTTGTTGATTGATCCAAGTAGACACCGAAAACCCATGACACACAACTTATCCTCAAAACATAAACACTTTAAACATCACCCAAAACAAAACCCGGGACGAAACTCTGATACTGACATGGGGAGGCCCTAATGGACTCCCCACCATAGAGAACAAGCCAACGAAATTCGAAGAGACCCGCAATGGGTCTCCCCACCATAAGGACTGAGGAGATTAACCACACTTGAAAGCTTTCCATAGGGTCCAAAAACCCTCCACCAAGAGGGGGAGGGGAAGGGCCCACCATCATCATATCAACAACGTCGTGCCCTCGGAAGAACATGAACCATGACACACTAAAAACCAAGATTAGACCATGGTCTTTTTAAACCACTGGGGTTCACCTGACTACGCTTCATCTTCACTCTGAGGGCTATGGCTGGAGCTCTGTTGATTGAAGCATCTTCTGCCTCGCAGTCAGGCTTCAAAAATTTCCAAACATGACACACGAACTAGAATTTTACCAAACGCACATCCATTAGAACAAAGGTTTCAACTAGGTTCAGCCACAACCATTCTTACAACTGAAAGAAAAGAAACACCACAAAATGGTACAGGTGATGACTACTACATCCAAGACACACTATAAAGAGAAAACCTCAAACTGGTCTCCAAACACCATCCTACTCGTGCTGACGGGCTGAGGTGACCTTCAATGAGCCAGGTCTGGCTTCAACGCGCTTCATGGAAACACCTCGACAGAATCGCTATAAGTGACCCATACGTCCACATGTGTGGCAGAGTTTCGAAGCATTCAGGCACATAGGCCTCTTGTGCCCCCACTTATCGCACTGGTGACAGATCAAGGAATTACACTATGTGGAAGATTACTGAAGGTCTGAACGCCTCTTGATTCATCTACCAGTACCACCAGCATCAGGTCACTTCCCATTTTTCTTATCGCTATCTTCTGCTCTGCTTTCCAAGGACAGAGGAGGATTCACCAACTCAAGTCCTCTTGCTAACTCAGCTTCGGCGAGGAAAGCTTGTCTCACCACATTAGGGAAAGTGATTACGTTGAACTCTCCCGCCTTCGACTGCAACTCAGGACGTAATCCGAGCTCAAAATGGAGAGCTTTCACAGGATCGTTCCCAACATACCCCGGTTCATATGGAGCCAGGTCCAGGAAACGATGAAAGAATTCCAACACCGATCCAACACCTTGCTGGAGATCGCACAACTCCATCCGCTTCCTCAGCTTCGTCAGCTCAGAGAAATATTGTTGGATGAACGATGACTTGAATAACTCCCAAGTGAGATCTTCTCGAGGCTTGTTTCGAGACATGAACTTCCACCACTTCCAGGTTAGACCTTTAAGCATAAAGGTATCCAACTTCTCCTTCAACGACCCAGGTGGTGTGAGAGAACAGAAGTTCCACTCAATCTTCCACAGCCACTCTTCTGCCTCAAGAGGATCCGCTTTCCCATAAAAGAGAGGAGGGTTAAACTTCCGAAACTCAAGGACGTAGTCCATGGACTGACCAACCAGAGGATTTGATAAGGATTCACCACCCGAAGCCGCACCTTGGGTATCCATCAAAACTTCGTGGGGCCGAACACTAAGGAACAATAAAACAAGAAGATGGGTCAAACATGGTCATTGTCATTTCAAATACCAAAATAACACTTTTCTCAACAATTTTTAGACAGAAGGAAAACCCAAACGATTCACTAGAGGGAAACTAGTGATGATGGGTGACTTGGCCATATCGTTGGCGGCCATACGCCAGTCACACCACCGTCACTGATATCATTCTAGGGTAAAGTCTCCATCTCCACATGGATTTCCAGACCACGCGAGCTCACATAGGTCACTTTCCTGACTCTCATTTCATTTCCCAATACCAAAAAATCCATAAGAATCAAAATACATTGATAACCCAAACATCCCATAGTAACTCGAGGTTTGAAACGAGAAAGGGTTCATGACGTCCTTCTCATCCATACGCCTCGAGTCCCGACAATCCTACTCCTTTGACCATGAAAACCCCAAATAACAATGGGCGCTCTGAAAAACAAGGTCCACTCAAGAGCCAACCTCCTTTGATACCATTTTGTCATGAACCAAACCAGGTCAACCCTGAACCGATCACCCGATCCGGTCCGCAACATGACCCGAGAGGCGTTCCCGATCCTCCCAGGCTGGCGACAAGTGCCAGGGCATCAATGGAGGAAAAATGGGAGCGATTTCGCCCAGTAAGAATAAATAAAGCAGTGGAAAAGTAGAATAACACAAAGTAAATAAATGAAACTGAAAAGAAAGAACAATAAAAAACAACCAACTAACCTGACCATGACAAAAAATCCCCGCAACTCCGAGATTCGCTCACCAGTCCACAACAAACTCTCACCCATGGTGAGAAAGCTCGAGTCAAACCTGCAACAAAAACTAAAAACAGGAAAACACTATAGGCTTGAGTATTAAAAATCAGTAGGCGTGCCCAAAAAACTATTCCCAATTCACCACCTTTAAATAAAGAAATTTACTAATTCCAAGTTTGAACTAAAGTATATAAAGTATTAGTTTCCACACACAATTTCATTTCTAAAATAAGTAACAGTCCATTTCCCTTTTAATTTCAAAACCAGTTTAATATTTGAAAGGAACAGGTGCATCGCTTTTTAAAACGTTTTTGTGAATAATTTAGAAATTCAAAGTTTTGTTGTTAGTGAAAATGAAAACCACACACGACACTCAACACACACTAAGTTAAATGGAAAAAGTGGCACACGGGGCCAGCAACCGAACCAGACCTCTCAATCATCCACCACGTAAAAATAAACACTAAAGGAAACATGGGTCGAACCTTGGAGCTCGTGAACAATCTAGAATGTACTATACATGTGCCTTGTCCTGAAGGCATGCCCTAACTTGAAGACTTCATAAATCCCTAACGCTCGGTATAGCCCTTCATGGCCTAACCGAGGGGCCCAATCCCCATACGAGCAATAACTCAGTATTCCCCTACTATGGGGCCACTAGACAGTGCGTAATCTAAAATAGTGCAACAATCATTCTCAGAAGATTCACTCACTATTACAGGTTTCCATGTCAACATGCATAATAAAATACAAAGGGGTGAGTTAGCAAAGTCAATAAAGTAGCACAAATATCACACACAACTCACGAAATCAACGTACACCAAAGATCACCCCTAAGTCACCCCAAAGAGAGATTTCCAAGATAACTTATTTTTATTAAATTGCCAAACAGGCCTTCACCAATTTTAAAGAAAAACCAAATTTCTCAAGAAAACCCAAAACAATCATTCACTCTTTAATAGAAATCATTTATCATTTAAACGAAAACTACATTTGAAATTCTTTGAATTATGTTTAAAGTCCAAACGTGAATTCTTTCACGACTGAGTGTCCATTCATCAATAAAACATTTCAAGTGTCGTGTATAAAATAAATGGATCTTTTTACACCAAATAATCATTTAAGAATTAATTATCTTATATCATTTCCCATTAATAAAAATTAATAAAAACATCAAGAAATTAATAAAATCTAAATTTAAAGATGAGTGCAGTGGGGGACCTACCTTGACTTGTAGCTCGGTTACGATGACGACACGGCATGTCTCACACTCGTGCACAATTACGCGCAAGTCGACGACTGCAGTACCACGAAATTACCTTGCCGACGCGCTGCAACACTCGCAAAAATAAATAAAAACACAAACTCAAAATAAACTAAAGAAGAATCAGCACAAACGTCACCTCGGTGCGGAGCCAAGCTTGACCAATAGGGTTGAACGAAAGGGTGAATGGTTGGGAGCGGTGCGGCGGTGCACTGGAAAGGTCACCACGTCATCAACGGCGGCGCAAAGACTCACGCGGCTGACGACAGACCTGGTCTAAGTAGCTGGGGGGTTGTGATGCTTCCTGCGATGATCGAGAGGAGGCAAAGGGGTCGCACGATGGTCGGAAGGCAGTGAAACACACTGGAAAGGAGGGTCGCTGGTCGGTAAAACGTGCATGTCGCACCGACGGGGGCTGGCCGGATAGCGGGTGCAAAGTGGGGGCACACCGGAGGGTGCAGATACAAGGGGGAGTCGGCCGTGAGGTAGCGGGGGCGCACCAGACAATGGGAGATCGCCTGAAAAGGGAAGCTAGAACCGGTTGGCGAGGTCGGTAAGAGGCGTGGGTAGATGGTGGAGACTTCCACAAGCCAGCCAGAGGGTCTCCAGTCGAAGGAGGTCGAGGCACTAGGCAGGGGCGGAGCAAGGCGGTCAGCGGACAAGGTGCGGGTGAGCCGGACGAGAGAAGATGCGGTCGGGAGGGGGGGGGGGGGGCGCCGGACAGTGGAGCTAGGTGCGTGCGGGGGAGGGACGAGGCGGAGCAGAGAACCAGGGCTACAGGGGGGTAGGCGGAGGCACTGGAAGGTGGAGAAGGGAGGTCGGGTGCATGCTACGCTGCTGGGTGCGGGGTGGCGTTGTGCGGCTGCTAGGCAGGAGCAGAGTGCGCTGGAGCAGGAAGGGGGTTCTGGTGCTGGGCATGTGGCACTGTAGGAGCCAGGCGGGCTGGGTTTCTGCTAGCTGGAGGGTGTAGGGGGCAGGGAGCCGCGCTGCAGGAAAATCTGGGCAGGAGGCGGTTCGTTCGGGGGTGAGGCGGCGCAGTAGGGTGCTGCGCGGGCTGCTGGGAAGAGGCAGAACAGGAGCAGCGTGCGGGTGGCTGGGACGCGCACAGGAAGCATAGGCCAGCTGGGTGTCAAGCAGGAAGGGGGGAACGCTGTGAGCAAGCAGATAGAGGAAGAAGATGGCATGAGGGAGAAGGAGGAAGGGGAGACGCGGGTAGGAAACCAGATCCAAAAAATGGTGGGGGGAGAAGCCGCGTGGAAGACAAACACAAAGGAAAAAAAATAAAAGAAAGATGGAAAGAAGAAAGAGAAAGAGAGAAAATAAATAAATAAATAAATAAAATAAAATAAGATAAAAATAAAAGGTAAATAAATAATAATAATAATAATAATAATAATGATAATAATAATAACAATAATAATAATAATCATAATAATATTAATAAAATTAATAATACCCTTAATAATAAAATAAAAATAATAATTGAATTTATATCATTTTGATAATAATAAAATTAATGAAAGGGCCACACATTTTCATGAGTGAAGCCACGCGGCGTCACGCTCCACTCGTGCGTCCAATGACGTCTAACCCAAAGCGCACACTTTTTATCGAAAACTCAAAAAATTCGTCTGGGACTCACCCTGGACCCCAGGAAAAATATTTAAAGGTTTAAAAATAATTAAATAAATTAAACGCACAGGTTAGGGTGTGACACATTTTGATAAAATGGATCAATCATTATCTAATGATCAATATCATTCATTATTCTTATTTAATTTATGCATTGTTTATTAATGTTTTTTGAGTATGTAAGTGAGAGCGATCATATAAAATAATAAACAATTAATGAATAAATTTAAATAAATTAAGATGAGATTGATGTTTTCTATTCACTACATAGTCGGGATATGAGTGGAATCACATGGTATATTCACATCAGATAGAAAATGAATTCATTCATCATTATATATATAAACAAACACTCAAAAAAATATTAATTTTCAACACCTTCTGTCATTTGAATTTGAACAAAAATGGTCGTATGGGGTGATCTCTAGCCCTAGTTGAGAGTGCCTCCTACTACTTAAGAGTTATTATGAAAGTGATGGGTCAAATTTACTAAATATGGAAGAAAATAAGTATTCAAAACTAGATAATTGTGTTTTTATAGGTAAAGTGTTGAGTAAATAAAGTTTATGATTTTTATAAGCTAGGACTTCAATCAACAGTTCAGGGAGCCGTAATATAATGTAGTTATCTAGTCAAATTCCTTACTCAAAACTCTTTTGAGTAGTGGTGTAGACATATATTGAGATATTAGTAGAGGCTTCAAGGATCATCACTAATATAATACCCAATAAACTAGGTATTTTCGATCTAAATGTGAGGACTACAAGTGTTTGATAAAATAGTGAGATACATTTAATGATTTAATCGTTAACTTCTAATATATAATCAAGATAAAATAACTAATATACTAATATTTTTTTATATAAAATTGGAATGTCACACAATAAGGTAATTACGATTAATTTTAGACAAAGAACATCTCATTTTCGGTATGAGTTTCCAAATAGTACATGTGTCTATGTTTAGTACTACAACATAATAAATTCAAGGTGCTGGAGTTTCCAATACCTATTGGGAGACCTTAAAAAGTAAGGGTGTAAAAGATGGTTACCGGAGACTCATGTATGATGCATTTTATGTTTACATCATAATTTCATAATTAATGTCTAATTCACAAAGGATACATCATCAGGACATGGATAATACCACATTTTGTATCATTTTCGAGAAGTATGCAAGGAGACAGTGAATCAAGATATGAATGTGGGGATGATTACACTAAAAACATCTAAATAGAAATATAGAACAATTTGTTTCAATACATCCCACTATTATATTTTTATGACCAACTTTCCCTAGTTTCATTTAATATTACAAAATGAATAGTAAATGGAGAATATGCTTCACTACCCTTTGGGTAATGTTCACAAAGTGGATAAAAAATTAAATAAGATTAATCTTTAGTTATTATGGTGAACAAGTTGAAAGAAATGGCGACAAGTCCAAAAAAAAAGTGTGATGAAAAATGAACCTTCACAACATTATTCAAATGAAAAGTTCCGAAGAATTATACAAGTGGTTATTTCCCTTTCATATCACAAGATAATTCTATGTAATTTCAAACACTATGAATTGATTTAAAGAAGAATGTAGTCACTTCTTCTTCAAGTATATTCATTAATTGTATGTAATTTTTAATTATAATTCTTGGGTATTAAATAAAATATTATTATCATATATGTGAATTGAAATTCAGTAACCAATTAAGAAAATAATTGTTACTAGAAGAAAGATGTATTCTCCAAGTGGTTGAGAAAAAGTGATCCCTAAGTCAACTATTATAAGTACACAACTTCTAATTTACATGATTAATGATTCTAGCTAAAATTTTATAGAGTATAACCAAATCATTTATCTCATGTGTGTTTTAGACACAAGGAGACATTATTCCTATTTTGGAACGAATATTGTTTGTGTTTTTTTATAAACAACCAATAGTTTATTAATGCTTGAATCATTAGAAGTAACCAAGGAATATTAAATGTAACACTCATTTATACCCAATTGTAGATAGATAATTCTTAGTCTAGTAAAAAAAATTAATTTTTAAGAATATACCTAGTATGGTTTTAACTATATGGAGATAAGTACCTTATATATTATTGACACATATAGTTTTTGACAAAGAAACCTCTATAAATAAAAGTAATCCACAATGTTTTTTGGAATTTTTTTAGCTAGAGAGTGAAAACTTCCAAGGTTAATATAGTGGTAAATATACCTTTTTAAATTAATTTATGCGTTATTAAGGAATGTAAAAGTGAAGTACGATATATTTATGTTCAGAATACATGGGTTTCTTTGGGCATGTGTGCTGAATAATGTCTTGACTAAGCATTCATTGATCATGAAATGAACCATTGAGGAATTTCTGAATGAATATTTCCTTAAACACATCAAAGTTTTGACGTTAGTAAAGAGGATCAGTGATGAGTCTTACATAAAATCATTGATCAATAAAATTTAGCATGGAGTAACCACTGAACATAATTTCCTTACAAACATCATAGTCATGATGAAAGTAAAAGGAGAATCAATGTTTACATTTATATGCATTATAGTAAATTCCATTATATTTCAAGTCTTTCTTCGTAAATAGAGGAATTATCCCATAAAAACATACCAACTATTTTTAAAAATGGAGATTATATGAGTTATTATATAATATAAATTCATCATGTTATAATAACATGTGTCTATATGAAAAGAGTTTGTTAGGATATAAAAAACATACATGAATAAAAACACAATGTGCATTTAAAGTAATTATCCTAAAATGTTTATAAGGATATTACAGAAATCCATGAGATAGAAAAAAGATAGTCAAGTTATATAAAATATTTCTATAAATAGGTGTACATATCTAGTTGTGATAGTTGGATAAAAATTGTATTGGGTTAACTCAAGGATACAGATGCACAACAAGTTTTCATAGGAATAAGTTTCACAAGATCTTGTATAATAGGATTGTTCCAGAGACACATCCTGCATGGGAAGGATCAAACCATGGTAATTATTTTTTAATCACCGTGTTTGGTGATACATTATTCATTGAGAATAATGTATCCTACAAGTAAGCAGTAAATGAAAACAAGATATGACTCAAATGTTCAATTAAAATTCAATAATTTATTCTATGAATGAAAGTATAGGTGCTTATTATTTTTAATGTTATGGTAGGTATTCAAGTGAAACTATACATGGGTGATACAAGTGTAGTACCAATAAGGCTCTATTTGCAATATGAAGTTGTTATTACTAAATCCATTAGAATTATAATTATCATATATCCTTTATGGGATAATTAAATGGGTAATTTGATGTCAAGACTACAAATTTTGGAAGGCATTTATATGATGTAGGAAAAAAGGATTGGTGACACCGTAGAATGACAATAAGTGGTGAAAGTGACTAAAACAGTTTTGGATATAAGTAAACTACAAGATAATATAATATTCATTTGGAATGAATTTTTTATATATGTCTACAATATTTTAGTGGGAGCATCACATTTTTTACAAGTAAAATATATTGATAACATATGGAAAACATGTATTGGTCTTATAGTTAGTGAAGACTTGAATAAAATTAAAACTACTGAGATTGAATTAAAGTACCAACTAGTGTTCTAAGTAACAAGAACAAATGAGGTAGATATAATGCGTCTCTTATAACAATTAAAAGTACACATGTTGAAAAGGTATTGAAAAATACAAGTTGGAATAATTCAAGAGATAATTGTTACTAATATTACATGGCATAAATCCCTCCAAGAAGAAATAAATGGGGAATTGAAGGAGATTAAAGAGGTTAGTAGAATTATATATAATTCTATGAAGGATCAATCACAAATTCTATTCTATGAAATAAAATTGATATTTCCAACATAATTTTTTTTAGGCTAATATAAGTTATTTCTTAGAGAATTTGATGGATAGTAGTCATAACTATCCAATTGTACTTGAGAGAGTAAAAAATATATTTTCTTAGTATTTAGAGAGAAAGGGATACTATTTTAAAGGAGGAAAACTAGTCTTTATTTAGATAAATATGATATAATATCACAATTAGGATAAAGTAATGAGCAAGACAAGATCATTTAAGCCAACGATATCTATATTTACCAATACCAAGTGTATTAAGGCTTATGGTGTAGATAAAAAAGCAGTGTAAAATTCACAATGATTTTTTCCTGTTCTTAAAATCATACCTAGTATGTAAGGTTTTATCATAATATGAATTATAAAAATTCTAGTACTAATACTAACCAAGATGTCATGTTTTGATAGTGAAAAAAATCTATATACTCAGGGATATCATCACTTAAGGAGTCCTGCTGAATGAGGTGAAGTCATAGATAACATAGTAGCCACATAGTGGAGATGTGGTTGTCCCAACGACTAAATCCATAACTAAGTAGTAGCATGTTATTATCATTTGAGTGAAAATAAGTAATTTTAGTAAGTTGGATCTAGGGAAAGTGGGAGTGTTGTAATAGTAGGTTCCCTAGACCCAACTTAAATAGTCAATTTCAATTACCATACCATGTATAGAATGATGTATTCATAATGTATTCTTACCAAAATAGTGTTGATATTTCTACATCCACTATTTATGGTAATTTACTTAGATTACTATTGATATCTAAAGGATATATTAGTTCCTAGGATACAATGATAACATTAAGATACTATGAAAATAATCTTAAAAATATTACATATGGTTTAGATACATCATACTAATAGGGCACAGATGATCCATGACAATCAGGTGTCGGGGGATCATAATCACTAAGACTTCTTCTCATTATGTTCAAACTTGGAGATCTTGAGTATATAATATTATGAGGACTAAACCTCCAATAAGAACACCACATGTTTTTGTTTCATTAATAGTTCCAATATATGATAATTTCTAAATGTATCCTAACTTGAGATTAGTATTGATGTGTACCATTTGATTGTGCATTTTTATTGAAGATAAAAATAATGGAATTGAATTCATAGTGAGGTAGCCTGTGTTGGGTGTGTCATTGGTAGCATGACATTGATTGAATAATCAAGATCGTATTTGTCACTTATTAAAGGAATTGATATCTCAGGAATAGTTTATTAGGACATTAAAACCTTCACTAAATCCATTTTCATGATAGTAGAAGGTATGTTCATCTAGTTAGGTCAATGAATAATAAACCAAGAAATGATGATGACAAAGTGTGTGCATCATGCTTTATGACATATCGTGAGACAAAGATATTATATTATATGGTGTGTGTTCAAAAAAAAGTTTTCATTTCTATGAATTTTAATTTTCTCTTTACGGTCCTTTATGTCATGTTAGAATCCACTCCTGATCTGTGAATAATATTTACTTCTATCAAGATAAGGGACTATAGGGTAACAAATAATGTGTAATCTAAAGTCTAGTATATTCTAATGAATAGAAGTTTAGGACATAGTGGTCCCCACCATGGGGTATGGGATAGTCCTGAGGATATAAAATTTCCAAGGTTTAAATAAATTCATATTATTATAGTTTATAATAATTAGTGTTGAATTTATTAATTAAATGTATTTATAAGTATTAAAGTAAATACATAGAATAATATTGTAAGAATGAATATTATTTTAATATTCAAGATTTTTTTAAATTTTTTTGTGAATATAAAGTCCAGTTAATGGATCATTTTTATTACATAATATATAAATTATATTACAATTAAGTTATAAAAATATAAATATTATTTTCTACTCAGTAATTCAGTCATAAAATTTCATTTATAGCTAATTTAGTGGGTAATAAATGTTCAGGGGTTAAGGAGCCTATTTTGGGTATTTTTATAAATGAACAAAATAAAAAAGGAAAGGTTCTCATTACATGAACAATTCATCACATTTTTTTGAGATACTTTCCCTCTCATCCCCACTTTTCAGAGAGAGAAACTATTATCCCAAGAAACTGTATCGAGCTTATCTTCACGCATCGAAGGAATATAGATGTAGTGATCATTGGGACATTGAAGGTGATTAGCCCCTAAAATAGGCTAATATTCATTGCTTATAATATAATATTCATTTTCATTATTAATCATAGACACTGTTATTAGTGAATTTTACACTTTGAACATTATTTCACATTATGATTGTAATTCCTTCTTAAAATGCACTATTACATGGTACCTCTTTGAGCTTCTCATAAAACCCATAATGTTATTGATTTTAAGTTTATATTTTATTTTCAGGTCTCCCATGATATAAGGAACAATTTATTCTTTTAGAGAACTTGGAGATTCAATTCGGAAGACCACCAAAGTGGGCTTTGAACCAACCACATTCTCAGCGAAGTGATTTGGACAACAGCCCAATAAAAGTACTGTATAGGATAGAATTAAATCCCAATGATTCTGAAAATCTAAATTAATATAGAGTATATTATTGGGAACATTTAAGTCTACTTCCCACTTCCATTGAAGACATGTAATCAACGGAGGGATAAATATTTTATGGGTTGATCCAATAGAGTATCAAGGGGCTGTATTGGATGTTATTTCTCACTCCATTAATGTCTAATCACTTTTTTTAAATGATATTTTTATTTTATCATTTTAAAACCTCTTCATCCTTATTGAATTTAAGGTCACACATTTCAAGTGCTAATACGAAACTTTACCTTAGAGTGCTCAAAACTTTGATCCTTAAAGTGTATAGGTGATTAGTATTAGGGGGTGTAGGCCTTAAACTAGTAAGTGATGATTCTGTTTGACCTTCTAAAATGAACTCATCTCAAATACAAGAAATTAAAATCATTAAAAAGGGAATTCATCCAATCCACCCGAGTGATAACCTAGGATCAACTCATTACCAGAATTTTAATTAAATTAAATCTATTAAAGATAATTTAAAACCATCTTAAATCAACCCATTTTGGTCACTTAATATCCAATAACAATTCATAGAATGTACGTGTCTGTAGGTACTTCTTAGGTCTCTGAGGATTCGACAACCCAAGCTAGACTACAAGGACGGTCCTACCTTCTTCTCTTGGGTAAATTTGAGCGTGAATCAAATTTTTGCATCGTTGATGGGGACCCAATTAAGTTACCTTAGACACAATCACTCTTTTCTCACCCCTCATTTTCTATTCTCACTCCCATCTCTCTTATCTTTACCCCTTTCTATTTGTGTGTGTGCTGAGAATCTAAAATCCAACTTTCTATCTTCTCCAATGGAGTATCTTCCAAATTATCATGTCACAAACTCATACTGGAATCAAATGGAAAATAAATATTGGGAACACCCTAAATTATAAAATTTCTCTGATCAACCATTGATTAATTACCACAAAATTGGTGAGATGTACAATCAGTGGGATGATGATTATTTAAAGGATCAATTTCCAGTCCTCTCGAGGATGATTGAAGAGATCAAACTTAATGAAGGTCATGATTTAAAAACTCTTATCCAGACTAATCCTCAAAAACTTATTGAAAAATTGTGTAATAAAATGGAGATAATGAGTTCTGAGGTATCTTCTTTGAGATTAGAACTACAACACATTAATACTTGTGACGAACTCATCCCTACAACAATTGTACCTTCCAAAACCTTTTGTCTAGTTTCCAAAAAACCTCTCATGAATTTATTGAAGAAAAAAAATTTGGATTTGGGGTAGGGGAAGTGAATCAAGAAATTGTTGAAGGGTCTTTAAATCAGGAGGAAATTGATTTCATGTATTCACAAGAGGGGAATTTGACATCGTGGATTGAGTCTCCTAATTGTAACTCTATTGATGATTTTTCAAAAACACCAATGACTGAACCATTGAAATAAATCAAAAAAATTGAGTCCATACCCATTCCTAACACGATTATTTCCAATTTTTGGTTTAATATTCTGTTCAAAATGAAAAAAATTTGTCGAGAAATTTGGAAAACGAAACTGAGTTGGATTCAAATTTCAAATCTGTGTCTAAATGTCCTATCCAATCTGAGATCAAAATCATTTTCCTTCCTTCCTCGCTCAAGTATCCCTTTATAGGGTGTAATAATTACCTTAAAATTAGAATTCATTCTTCTCTTGAAACAAAAAATGTTGGAATGATCATTGATGTCCTTGGCAAGACTGTAGTGGAAACTAGATCAACCATTTTCAACAATCCTTGGTTTTTCCAACTCATTGTAGAACATAGGTTTGTACATGAAAAAAATTCTAAACCAACAATCAATCTAAATAAAATAGTAGTGGAGAAATACGGGGTCCTAAAAATGTTGAAAGTTGGTATTGGTTAAGTTAGGGGTTCATGTCAAGCTAGTGACGTTAAACAAAAGCGCTGCACGGGAGGCAACCCATGGTTTTCATGTTTTCATTCATTTAATTACTACCTCAAACTGCTGACCTTTTCTTATTTTATGAGTAAGGCTGGGAATGAAAGGGGAGAATCATATTCATCTGTGTTATGTGGTGTGATCCCTGAGTAATACCTTACCCCGAAATTTAAGAGAAGACAATGTATCATCAGTTTATTTTATTTTTATGTTTTTGTAGGTTAAAAGAAAAATAAAAAAAATAATAATTTAGATTGTTGACATGTTATTATTTCATGAGTAAGGATGGGTATGAAAGGGGAGCACCATATTCATCCATGTCACGTGGTGTGATCCTTGAGTAATACCTTACCCAGAAATTTAAGAGAAGACAATGTATCGTTAGTTTATTTTATTTTTCTGTTTTTGTAGGTTAAAAGAAAAATAAGAAAAATAATAATAATTTAGATTGTTGACCTGTTCTTATTTCATTAGTAAGGATGGGTATGAAAGGGGTGAACCATATTCATCCGTGTCATGTGGTGTGATCCCTGAGTAATACCTTACCCAGAAATTTAAGAGAAGGAAATGTATCATTAGTTTATTTTATTTTTATGTTTTTTAAGGTTAAAACCAAAATATACAAAAAAAATATATAAAAAATAATTTAAAGAGATGTTATAGGTCATTGGGAAACTCTTGTCACAACCGTCCAAGCAGCTGGGACTCGAGCCAGAACTGAAGGGAGACTGGGGAATGCATTTTCAACATTAACCACCAGGTGACTTCATTACATAATTTTCATTTTCAATGTCTTCATTGAAATTCTCTCATACCCCATATAAGTTTTCATTTATTTAAACACTGGGGATGGTTTTATTCTATGTTGGGGGGAGATGAAATAAAAGAATTAATTTTGTTTTCATCATAAAATGTGTGGAAGTTAAATTTTCATAAACCTTGAACATGATAACACACATTGCAAAATCCAAAATTGGATATCAAATAATTTTTCATGCATTGATTCTGATTTTAATGCAAGTTTAAGTTCATGTTCATAGATTATAGAAATTGCGGCCATCCGATGTGATTTTTCATTGTTTATATTTTCATCCATTTATTAAAAAAAACACAACGCACATCCTCTAGATTGTGGGGTATTATTGTGAGTTCTTGGGGTCCATAATAGATTGCATAGGGTTGGTGATCATTTCAATTTTAACATGAGTATTAAAAAAAATCAATTGCACATAGAGTAATGGATTGACCTAATGTGTGGCTTTCGACACTTGGGGATCGTGACTCCATAGTTGTCTGGACCGGAGTTGGGTATTTTATCTCTATTTTTGGTAATTAGAATTTGTTTTTGATTGAGTTAACTCGAGATGATGCCTGAGTATGCGAGCTTCACTTGGTGTGCTAAGGTGTTTGAGCCGGGGAGTCATCGGCAAAGTCTTGCTACATGGGTTGACTCGATTGAGTTCAATTTCAATTACCATGGAAAAATTTCAAAAAAAAAGACAATTTTTTTTTGAAAAAAAATGAATAATCATCTTAATATTTAATTTTGATTCCTCATAGAGCTTCCATCTTTTCTCCCTCGAATGAAAATGAATCCTCATGTCTGTTGTGACACACGACACTTCATCATGCTTAATTGAAATTGGATGAAATATGGTGATGAATTTGAAAAAAGGAATGTGATTGGGCTTGGGATATTCCTATGGACCTATCTTGTTTTAAATTATTTTGATGGTTTTCATAATTTTTTTTGGGTATCAGATCTTTGGGTGAGAAATGTGTATTAAAATGTTTTTGGAAAAGGGAATTCAAATTTCATATTTTTGAGAAATATTTTTCTCAGGACTAGAAAAAGTCAAGTTGGGGGGGTGTAACTAGCCCCTAAAATAGGATAATATTCATTGATTATAATATAATATTTTTATTCATTATTAATCATACACACCATTATTAGTGCATTTTACACTTTGAACATTATTTCACATTATGATTGTAATTCCTTCTTAAAATGCACTATCACATGGTACCTCCTTGAGATTATCATAAAACACATAATATTATTTATTTTATATTTATATTTTATTTTCATGTCTCCCATGATATATGGAACAATTCATTGTTTTGGAGAACTTGTAGTTTCAATTTGGAAGACCACCAAAGTGGGCTTTGAACCAACCACATTCTGAGCGAAGTGATTTGGACAGCAGCCCAATAAAAGTACTGTAGAGGAAATAATTCAAGCCCAATGATTCTGAAAATTTAAATTAAGATAGAGGATATTATTTGGAACATTTAATTCAATAGTGGACGAAGCTAATTTGGATTTTTTAATGGTGTTCCAGGCAGCCCAAGTTGATGATGAAATTCTGGGCCAGATTCTGAGGCCCAGAAAAATATCCCACCATTTAAATTATATCTCTCGAAACGCATATTATTTTGGGCTGAAATTTTACATAAATTTAGAAGACATAAGGGGATACATTTAATCATTTTATGGAACACTCTAAGTCGTTCATCTAGAAGGTCCTTTCGGCGCGTCTTTCCGGTGGATGCAAGATGGATGCCATTTCGGGGGAAGAGTGGAAAAGTCACATCTCCATTAATTATACACCCACCTTTCCCTAACAAAATTAATTATAGGAACATGGGATGATTGGGGCTCGGAAAAAGGCTTAAAAAATTCCTATTTAAGGTAGTAGTGTTGGAGGATTTGTAGGATCTTTGGTGCTTGGTTTCATTGTAGTGTTATGCTGTCGCTTTGTGTTTGTAATCGCATTTCTTTCTCATGTAAGTTGTGTAATTCTCCTTAGTTTCTCAATAAAAGTTATTACTTTACTCTTATTCTGTTATTCTACATATCAAGTTGATACCATTGGTTCAGGGTATGAATTTATTCACACCATACTTTGTGATACTTATCACACAATAGTGGAGTGATCAATTTTTGTTATTGTTTTTACTTCTTCAATTGTACCCTCGTAAGTCTACTTCATGCTTCCATTGAAGACATGTAATAAATGGAGGGATAAATATTTTATGGTTTGATCCAATGGAGTATCAAGGGTATGTATTGGATGTTATTTCTCACTCCATTAATGGATAATCACTTCTTTTAAATGAGATTTTTATTTGATTATTTTAAAACCTCTTCATCCTTATTGAATTTAAGGTCACACATTTCAAGTGCTAATATGAAACTTTACCTTATAGTGATCAAAACATTGATCCTTAAAGTGTATAGGTGATTAGTATTAGGGTTTTTAGTCCTTAAACTAGTAAGTTATGATTCTGTTTGATTTTCTAAAATGAACTCATCTCAAATACAAGAAATTAAAATCATTAAAAAAGGAATTCATCCAATCCACCCCGAGTGATAACCTAGGATCAACTCATTACTTGAATTTTAATTAACTTAAATCTATTTGAGATAATTTAAAACCATCTTAAATCAACCCATGTTGGCCACTTCATAGCCAAAAAAAATTCATAGAATGTACATGTTTGTAGGTACTTCTTAAGTCTCTGAGGATTCGACAACCCAAGCTAGACTATAAGGACCGTCCTACCTTCTTCTCTTGGGTAAATTTGAGCGTGAATCAAATTTTTTCATCGTTTATGGGGACCCAAGTAAGTCACCTTAGACACAATCATTCTTTTCTCAACCCACATTTTCTATTCTCACTCCCATCTCGCTTATCTTTACCCCTTTCTATTTGTTTGTGTGCTGAGAATCTAGAATCCAACTTCATATCTTCTCCAATGGAGTATCTTCCAAATTATCATGTCACAAACTCATATTGGAATCAAATGGAAAATAAATATTGGGAAGCCCCTAAATTATAAAATTTCTTTGATCAACAATTGATTAATTACCACACAGCTGGTGAGATGTATAATCAGTGGGACGATTATTATTTAATGGATCAATTTCCAGCCCTCTCGAGGATGATTGAAGAGATAAAACTTAATGAAGGTCATTATTTAAAAACTCCAATCCAGACTAATCCTCAAAAACTTATTGAACAATTGTGTAATCAAATGGAGATAATGAGTTCCGAGGTATCATCTTTGAGATTAGAACTACAACACATTAATACTTGTGAGGAACTCATCCCTACACCAATTGTACCTTCCAAAACCTTATGTCTAGTTTCCCAAAAACCTCTCATGAATTTATTGAAGAACCAAAATTTGGATTTGGTGTAGGGGAAGTGAATCAAGAAATTGTTGAAGGGTATTTAAATCAGGAGGAAATTGATTTCATGTATTCACAAGAGGGGAATTTGACAACGTGGATTGAGACTCCTAAGTGTAACTCTATTGATGATTTTTCAAAAACATCAATGACTGAACCATTGAAAGAAATCAAAAACATTGAGTCCATACCCATTCCTAACACTATTATTTCCAATTTTTTGGTTTAATCTTCTGTTCAAAATGAAAAAAATTTGTTGAGAAATTTGGAAAATGAAACTGAGTTGGATTCAAATTTCCAATCTGTGTCTGAATGTCCTATCCAATCCGAGATCAAAGTCATTTTCCTTCCTTCCTCGCTCAAGTATCCCTTTATTGGGTGTAATCATTACCTTTAAATTAGAATTCATTCTTCCCTTGAAACAAAAAATGTTGGAATGGTCATTGATGTCCTTGGAAAGACTATAGTGGAAACTGGATCAAACATTTTCGATATTCCTTGGATTTTCCAACTCATTGTAGAACATAGGTTTGTACATGAAAAAAATTATAAACCAAGAATCAATATAAATAAAGTAGTAGTGTAGAAATATGGGGTCCTAAAAATGTTAAAAGTTGGTATTGGTTAAGTTAGGGGGTTCATGTCGAGCTAGTGACGTTAAACAAAAGCATTGCACGGGAGGCAACCCGTGGTTTTCATGTTTCCATTCATTTAATTACTACCTAAAACTGTTGACCTATTCTTATTTTATGAATAAGGATAGGTATGAAAGGGGAGAATCATATTCATCTATGTTATGTGGTGTGATCCCTGAGTAATACCTTACCCAGAAATTTAAGAGAAGACAATGTATCATCAGTTTATTTTATTTATATGTTTTTGTAGGTTAAAAAAAAATAATAAAATAATAATAATTTAGATTGTTGACATTTTCTTATTTCATGAGTAAGTATGGGTATGAAAGGGGAGAACCATATTCATCCGTGTCACGTGGTGTGATCCCTGAGTAATACTTTACCTAGAAATTTAAGAGAAGACAATGTATCATCAGTTTATTTTATTTTTATGTTTTTGTAGGTTAAAAGAAAAATAATAATAATAATAATAATTTATATTTTTGACTTGTTCTTATTTCATGAGTAAGGACAGGTGTGAAAGGGGTGAACCATATTCATCTGTGTCACATGGTGTGATCCCTAATTAATAACTTTCCAAGAAATTTAAGAGAAGACAATGTATCATTAGTTTAATTTAATTTATTTTTATAGTTTTTAGGTTAAAACAAAAATATATAAAAAAATATATAAAAAAATAATTTAAAGAGATGTTGTAGGTCATTGGGAAAATCTTGTCACAACCGTCCAAGCTGCAGGGACTCGAACCAGAACTGAAGGGAGACTGGGGAATGTATTTTCAAGATCAACCACCAGGTGACTTCATTCCATAATTTTCATTTTCAATGTCTTCATTGAAATTATCTCCTACCCATCTAAGTTTTCATTTATTTAAACACTGGGGATGGTGTTATTCTATGTTGGGGGGAGATTAAATAAAAGAATTGATTTTGTTTTCATCATAAAATGTGTGGAAGGTAAATTTTCATAAACCTTGAACATGATAACACACATTGCAAACTCAAAAATTGGATATCAAATAATTTTTCATGCATTGATTCGGATTTTAATGCAAGTTTAAGTTCATGTTCATAGATTTTGGAAATTGCGGTCATCTGATGTGATTTTTCACCATTTATATTTTCATCCATTTATTTAAAAAAACACAACGCACGTCCTCTAGATTATGGGGTATTATTTTGAGTTCTTGGGGTCCATAATAAATTGCATAGGGTTGGTGATCATTTCAATTCTAACATGAGTATTAAAAAAATCAATTGCGCATAGAGCAATGTATTGACCTAATGTGTGGCTTTCGACACTTGGGGATCGTGACTCCATAGTTGTCTGGACCAGAGTTGGGAATTTTATCTCTATTTGTGGTAATTAGAATTTGTTTTTGATTGAGTTAACTCGAGATGATGCCCGAGTATGTGAGCTTCACTTGGTGCCCTAAGGTGTTTGAGCCTGGGAGTCATCGGCAAAGTCTTGCTACATGGGTTGACTCGATTGAGTTCAATTTCAATTACCATGAAAAAATTTCAAAAAAAAAGACAAATTTTTTTTTGAAAAAAAAATGAATACTCATCTTAATATTTAATTTTGATTCCTCATAGAGCCTCCATCTTTTCTCCCTCGAATGAAAATGAACCCCCATGTCTATTGTGACACACGACACTTCATCATGCTTAATTGAAATTGGATGAAATATGGTGATGAATTTGAACAAAGGAATGTGATTGGGCTTGGGATATTCCTATGAAACTATCTTGTTTTAAATTATTTTTATGGGTTTTATAATTTTTTTTATCATATCTTTGGGTGAGAAATTTGTATTAAAATGTTTTTGGAAAAGGGAATTCAAATTTTATATTTTTGAGAAATATTTTTCTCAGGACTAGAAAAACTAAATTTGGGGGGGGGGGGGGTGTGATTAGCCTCTAAAAGAGGATAATATTCATTGATTATAATATAATATTAATTTTCATTATTAATCAAACACACCATTATTAGTGAATTTTACACTTTGAATATTATTTCACATTATGATTGTAATTCCCTCTTAAAATGCACTATTACATGGTACCTCCTTGAGCTTCTCATAAAACACATAATAGTATTTATTTTATGTTTATATTTTAATTTCAGGTCTCCCATGATATATGGAACAATTCATTCTTTTGGAGCACTTGGAGATTCAATTTTGAAGACCACCAAAGTGGGATTTGAACCAACCACATTCTGGGCGAAGTGATTTGGACAGTAGCCCAATAAAAGTACTGTAGAGGAAATAATTCAAGCCCAATGATTCTAAAAATTTAAATTAAGATAGAGGATATTATTTGTAACATTTAATTTAATAGTGTACGAAGCTAATTAGGATGTTTTAATGGTGTTCCAGGAAGCCCAAGTTGATGATGAAATTCTGGGCCAGATTCTGAGGCCCTGAAAAATATCCCACCATTTAAATTATATCTCTCGAAAAGGATATTATTTTTTGCTGAATTTTACATAACTTTAGAAGACATAAGGGGATAAATTTTATCCTTCTATGGAACACTCTAATTCATTCATCTATAAGGTCCTTTCGGGGCATCTTTCCGGTGGATGCAAGATGGATGCCATTTCGGGGGAAGAGTGGAAAAGTCACATATCCATTAATATTCCACCCACATTTACCCAACACAAATAATTAAAGGAACATAGGATGAATGGGGCTCTGAAAAAGGCTTAAAAATTCCTATTTAAGGTAGTAGTGTTGGAGGATTTGGAGGATCTTTGGTTCTTGGTTTCATTGTAGTGTTATGTTGTCGTTTTGTGTTTGTAATCACATTTCTTTCTCATGTAAGTTGTTTAATTAACCTTAGTTTCTGAATAAAAGTTCTTCCTTTACTCTTATTCTGTTATTCTACTTATCACTTTGATACCATTGGTTCAGGGTGTGAATTTATTCACACCATACTTTGTGATACTTATCACACAGCGGTGGATTGATCGGTTTTTGTTATTGTTTTTACTTCTTCAATTCTACCCTCGTATGTCTACTTCCCACTTCCATTGAAGACATGTAATCAATGGAGGGCTAAATATTTTATGGGTTGATCCAATTTAGTATCAAGGGGCTCTATTGGATGTTATTTCTCACTCCATTAATGGATAATCACTTCTTTTAAATGACATTTTTATTTGATGATTTTAAAACCTCTTCATCCTTATTGAATTTAAGTTCACACATTTCAAGTGCTAATAAGAAACTTTACCTTAGAGTGCTCTAAAATTTGATCCTTAAAGTGTATAGGTGATTAGTATTAGGGTGTGTAGGCCTTAAACTAGTAAGTGATGATTCTGTTTGATCTTCTAAAATGAACTCATCTCGAATACAAGAAATTAAAATCATTAAAAAAGGAATTCATCCAATCCACCCCGAGTGATAACCTAGGATCAACTCATTACCTCAATTTTAATTAACTTAAATCTATTATAGATAATTTAAAACCATCTTAAATCAACCCATGTTGGCCACTTCATAGACAAAAACAATTCATAGAATGTACGTGTCTGTAGGTACTTCTTAGATCTCTGAGGATTCGACAACCCAAGCTAGACTACAAGGACCGTCCTACCTTATTCTCTTGGGTAAATTTGAGTGTGAATCAAATTTTTGAATCGTTGATGGGGACCCAAGTAAGTTAACTTATACACAATAATTCTTTTCTCACCCCACATTTTCTATTCTCACTCATATCTCTCTTATCTTTACCCCTTTCTATTTGTGTGTGTGCAGAGAATCTAGAATCCAACTTTCTATCTTCTCCAATGGAGTATCTTCCAAATTATCATGTCACAAACTCTTATTAGAATCAAATGGAAATTAATTATTGGGAAGCCCCTAAATTATAATATTTCTTTGATCAACCATTGATTTATTACCACACAACTGGTGAGATGTACAATCAGTGGGATGATGATTATTTAAAGGATCAATTTCAAGCCCTCTCGAGGATGATTGAAGAGATCAAACTTAATGAAGGTCATGATTTAAAAACTCCTATATGGACTAATCCTAAAGAACTTATTGAACAATTGTGTAATAAAATGGAGATAATGAGTTCCGAGGTATCATCTTTGAGATTAGAACTACAACACATTAATACTTGTGAGGAACTCATCCCTACACCAATTGTACCTTCCAAAACCTTATGTCTAGTTTCCCAAAATCCTCTCATGAATTTATTGAAGAACCAAAATTTGGATTTGGGTTAGGGGAAGTGAATCAAGAAATTTTTGAAGGGTCTTTAAATCAGGAGGAAATTGATTTCATGTATTCACAAGAGGGGAATTTGACATCGTGGATTGAGTCTCCTAAGTGTAACTCTATTGATGATTTTTCAAAAACACCAATGACTGAACCATTGAAATAAATCAAAAACATTGAGTCCATACCCATTCCTAACACTATTATTTCCCATTTTTTGGTTTAATATTCTGTTCAAAATGAAAAAACATTGTCGAGAAATTTAGAAAATGAAACTGAGTTGGATTCAAATTTCCAATCTGTGTCTGAATGTCCTATCCAATCCGAGATCAAAATCATTTTCCTTCCTTCATCGCTCAAGTATCCCTTTATAGGGTGTAATAATTACCTTTAAATTATAATTCATTCTTCTCTTGAAACAAAAAATGTTGGAATGATCATTGATGTCCTTGGAAAGACTGTAGTGGAAACTGGATCAACCATTTTCGATATTCCTTGGATTTTCTAACTCATTGTAGAACATAGGTTTGTACATGAAAAAAATTCTATACCACGAATCAATCTAAATAAAGTAGTAGTGGAGAAATATGGGGTCCTAAAAGTGTTGAAAGTTGGTATTGGGTAAGTTAGGGGGTTCATGTCGAGCTAGTGACGTTAAACAAAAGTGCTGCACGGGAGGCAACCCATGGTTTTCATGTTTCCATTCATTTAATTACTACCTCAAACTGTTGACCTATTCTTATTTTATGAGTAAGGCTGGGTATGAAAGGGGAGAATCATATTCATCTGTGTTATGTGTTGTGATCCCTGAGTAATACCTTACCCAGAAATTTAAGAGAAGACAATTTATCATCAGTTTATTTTATTTTTATGTTTTTGTAGGTTAAAAGAAAAATAAAAAACTAATAATAATTTAGATTGTTTACATGTTCTTCTTTCATGAGTATGGATGGGTATGAAAGCATAGAACCATATTCATTGGTGTCACGTGGTGTGATCCCTGAGTAATACCTTACCCAGAAATTTAAGAGAAGAAAATGTATCATCAGTTTATTTTATTTTTATGTTTTTGTAGGTTAAAAGAAAAATAATAAAAATAATAATAATTTAGATTGTTGACATGTTCTTATTTCATGAGTAAGTATGGGTATGAAAGGGGTGCACCATATTCATCCGTGTCACGTGGTGTGATCCCTGAGTAATACCTTACCAAAAAATTTAAGGGAAGACAATGTATCATTAGTTTATTTTATTTTACATTTATGTTTTTTAGGTTAAAACAAAAATAAACAAAAAAATATATAAAAAAATAATTTAAAGAGATGTTGTAGGTCATTGAGAAAATCTTGTCACAATCGTCCAAGCTGCTGGGACTCGAACCAGAACTGAAGGGAGACTGGGGAATGCATTTTCAACATCAACCACCAGGTGACTTCATTCCATAATTTTCATTTTCAATGTCTTCATTGAAAATCTCTCCTACCCCATCTAATTTTTCATTTCTTTAAACACTGGGGATGGTGTTATTCTATGTTGGGGGGAGATGAAATAAAAGAATTGATTTTTCTTTCATCATAAAATGTGTGGAAGGTAAATTTTCATAAACCTTGAACATGATAACACACATTTCAAACTCCAAAATTGGATATCAAATAATTTTTCATGCCTTGATTCTGATTTTAATTCAAGTTTAAGTTCATGTTCATAGATTTTGGAAATTGCGGTCATCCGATGTGATTTTTCACCGTTTATATTTTCATCCATTTATTTTTTAAAAACACAACGCACGTCCTCTAGATTGTGGGATATTATTTTGAGTTCTTGGGGTCTATAATAAATTTCAAAGGGTTGGTGATCATATCAATTCTAACATGAGTTTTCAAAAAAATCAATTACGCATAGAGAAATAGATTGACATAATGTGTGGCTTTCGGCACTTGGGGATCATGACTCCATAGTTGTCTGGACTAGAGTTGGGAATTTTATCTCTATTTGTGCTAATTAGAATTTGTTTTTGATTTAGTTAACTCGAGATGATTCCTGAGTATGTGATCTTCACTTGGTTCACTAAGGTGTTTGAGCCTGGGAGTCATCGACAAAGTCTTGCTACATGGGTTGACTCGATTGAGTTCAATTTCAATTACCATAGAAAAATTTAAAAAAAAAATACCAATTTTTTTTTTGAAAAAAAATGAATATTCATCTTAATATTTAATTTTGATTCCTCATAGAGCTTCCATATTTTCTCCATCGAATGAAAATAAACCCCCATGTCTATTGTGACACACGAAACTTCATCATGCTTAGTTGAAATTGGGTGAAATATGGCGATTAATTTGAACAAAGGAACGTGATTGGGCTTGGGATATTCCTATTGACCTATCTTGTTTTAAATGATTTTTATGGGTTTCATAATTTTTTTTGGTATCAGATCTTTGGGTGAGAAATGTGCATTAAAATGTTTTTGGAAAAGGGAATTCAAATTTCATATTTTTGAGAAATATTTTTCTCGGGACTAGAAAAACTCAAGTTGGGGGGGTGTGATTAGCCCCTAAAAGAGGATAATATTCATTGATTATAATATAATATTCATTTTCATTATTAATCATACACACCATTATTAGTGCATTTTACACGTTGAACATTATTTCACATTATGATTGTAATTCCTTCTTAAAATGAACTATTACATGGTACCTCCTTGAGATTCTCATAAAACACATAATAGTCTTTATTTTATGTTTATATTTTACTTTCAGGTCTCCCATGATATATGGAACAATTCATTCTTTTGGAGCACTTGGAGATTCAATTTGGAAGACCACCAAAGTGGGATTTGAACCAACCACATTCTGGGCGAAGTGATTTGGACAGCATCCGAATAAAAGTACTTTAGAGGAAATAATTCAAGCCCAATGATTCTGAAAATTTAAATTAAGATAGAGGATATTATTGGGAACATTTAATATAGCAGTGGACGAAGATAATTCAGATTTTTTAATGGTTTTCCAGGCAGCCCAATTTGATGATGAAATTCTGGGCCAGATTCTGAGGCCCAGAAAAATAGCCTAACATTTCAATAATATCTCGCGAACCACAAATTAGATTGGGATGAAATTTTATAAGACTTTAAAGGACATAAGGGGATACATTTTATCCTTCTATGTCCCAATCTAATTCTTTCACCTAGAATGTCCTTTCGGCACATCTTTCCAGTGGATGCAAGCTGGATGCCATTTCGGGGGAAGAGTGGAAAAGTCACATCTCCATTAATTGTCCACCAACATTTCCCCAAAAAAATTAATTAAATACACATGAGATGATGGGGGATTGAAAAAATCCTTACACAATGGCTATTTAATGTAGAATTGGTGGAGTATTTGGAGGATCTTTGGTGTTTGGTTTCATTGTAGTGTTATGTTGCCGCTTTGTGTTTGTAATCACATTTCTTTCTCATGTAAGTTGATTAATTCACATTAGTTTCTCAATAAAAGTTCTTCCTTTAATCTTATTCTATTCTTACACATATCAAGTTTATACCTTTGGTTCAAGGTGTGAATTTATTTACACCATACTTTGTGATACTTATCACACAACGGTGGAGTGATCGATTTTTATTGTTGTTTTTATTTCTTCAATTCCACCCTCGTAAGTCTACTTTCCACTTCCGTTGAAGACATGTCATCAATGGAGGGAAAAATCTTTTATGGTTTGATACAAGTGAGTAGCAAGGGGCTAGATTGGATGTTATTTCTCACTCCATTAATGGCTAATCACTTCTTTTAAATGATATTTTTATTAGATGATTTTAAAACCTCTTCATCCTTATTGAATTTAAGGTCACACATTTCAAGTGCTAATACGAACCTTTAACTTGGAGTGCTCAAAACTTTGATCCTTCAAGTGTATATGTGATTAGTATTAGGGTGTGTAGGCATTAAACTAGTAAGTGATTATTCTATTTGATCTTATAAAATGAACCCATCTCAAATATAAGAAATTGAAATCATTAAAAAAGGAATTCATCCAATCCACCCCAAGCGATAACCAAGGATCAACTCATTACCTTAATTTGAATTAACTTAAATCTATTATTAATCCTTTAAAACCATATTAAATCAACCCAAGTTGGACACTTTATATCTGAAAACAATCCATATAATGTACGTGTCTGTAGGTACTTCTTAGGTCTCTGAGGATTCGATAACCTATGCTAGACTACAAGGACTGTCCTACCTTTTTCTCTTGGGTAAATTTGAGCGTAAATTAGAAATAATCATTGGATCACCATGATAGCACCAAAATTCAGTGATCGGTGCTCCAACAAACCATCATAGAGTGTGTGGATGATCTAGAGAGATCCTACTTTGGTTCTTTCAAGTAATGGTCACCAATGATGAATGAATGTCGAATGCGCCTTTAGAATTGATTGAGGTAATATTTTGTTTATTTTTGTTTTTAAAATTTTCACATTAGATCCTTGGGATTTATACTGGGTTTTGCTTCACCGGTGATGAAGTTATTATGTCGATCACCAGTGATGTTTTTTAAACCCCTACCATGTCTACTTCCACCATGTGCCCTGAAACCTTTATTTGCAAGGTGATTGAGGAAGATTTAAGATTTAGCTCCATAGAACCAATGTTGATGATTAAGGTGTTATATTTAGACATTCAAGGTGTTGATACACCGCTTAAAGGGTGTCTATGATAGTGATTGGTTCCACCATATTTAACCAATATTTTGGTACTCTGCAATATACTTAGGGCATTAGTCCTACTGAACAAATTGTGGTCGACACTCCCTCAATGAAAACGAGGTTCGATTCCTCCAAAAATTGCTGAGAGAATTTTGTATCCCCAAGTATACACGAGGGATTAAACCTCTATATATAGAGTTTTTACTCCCTCATATGATGTGGTATACTCAATAATTTTTGGTTCCTCGCCTATAGTTCCATAGAGGTGATTTGGGATTTATCATACCTATGTGGTAATGATAGCCGAGGTAGGTACTCTCTTGATTCATATTTATCCTTGGTAAATGATAGGTACCCCTATAGGTTCAAGGAATTATGAAATGAAAATTATGAGAAATAATTTCTGGTACTCCAAGGGATGATATGCATACCTTAGAGAGGATAAGGTTCCCCTTAATGGTTTCTAGTGGTGGAATAATTGAGTAGATCAGATACTTTGAGTATTGTGATTCCCTAGGAACCCCATTGGTTTCCTTTGAGATGTGTTGTGTATCTAGGATAAAATCATTATAATTTTTGATTTTTTTAGTTATCCAATAATACCTAGTCTCTCACGAGATACAACCTTTAAGGATTGGATCTCTGATGACTGGGACTTCTTATCATCCTCAAGACTTATAGTGGTGGAGTATATCTAGATATTTCCACGACTCAATTCCAGTTATCTTATTTTATATAGTCATAGTTGGGTGTTTTATTGTATTTACTTTATTGTTTTTGGGGGATCCTACTGGGTATGTTTATACTGAACCCTACATGGACCTTTATCCTACACATATTGTTCATGTGCATGTAACACTAGGTTTAGAGACGGTCTTTGTGAATGTATAGCTTAGGTGGATTTATCAAAGATAATTCCCAGTGATTTTTTGGGATACATGGTGGATCATAGTGGTTCATCATTATGGTGGTGAATGTGGTAGGTGGATATTGGTCTAGGGGTTTCAATATAAAATAAGATCTTTTCATAGTTTTGTAATAGTCAAATATGAGGGCTCGTTAGATGTATAAATCAATTGATATTGTCCTATGTTGTATTTAATTTATATTTTTTATCTCATTCATGTGTTTCATATTGTTAAATTATCTATATATATTATGAAAGTGTTTCTTCTTATGTTATGCATTGGTGATATGTGTCTATTTTAGGTTTTCATAGGCTAAGGCCTCTAATACCGTGAGACATGACTACTAGGTACTAGTAACCAACCCTTGGCTTATTAGGGAGGGCCTGAGGTGGAACATATTTCTTATCAGTAACCTAGGTAGGGCCTTGATGTGTCAGGGTTTTTAGAGTGGTATAAAAGTAGGTCCGTTTTAGGGACATTTTTTGAGATAAAAAACATGTTAGGACTAGTTTAGGAATTTGTGGGGATGATATTAAGGGGTTATTGAGATAGGTTATCAGAATAGGGAGACCAACTGATGTGCGGCAGCCAACATAAACTTTTATCAGGAATCTTATAATCTTTTAGTCCACCTATATTTATGAAAACATCATTTTAATGTACAATAAAATTGGTATTTGCATCATATAACATTCATTTATGACCTTTCACATCCTTCTCATGTCAACTCATCCTAATATTCTCTTACCCTTGTGGGTTCAACATATCAAATGAAGGGTGTTACACACTTATAGACAACTTTTGTGTAGAGGAAGGGTGTTAGGACCAAAAGGGGCCTAGATACCCTGAGAGGGGGGGTGAATCAGGGTATGGATATTCTATTTCAAAATTCTTCTTGCCCCACTAGATCTTGACCTATATATTATAAGGGTCATGTTGTTTGCCCTTATTTGTTTATGTTGATCACTTCTTTTTATCTTTATATGATGGTTATGCTTTATATGCAATGTAGGGAAGAAACCAGGCAGACACGGAGATTTTTACTTGGTTCACCCTCACTAGGCTACATCCAAGGAGAATACAATGACGATATGTCGTTGTACCAAATCCACTAAAGCTCACTGTCAATAATGTTCGGGCTAGATCACTTCTATTCCCAGGATCACTACCTTAACAATGTTTAGGGTCACCTCACTACTTTCCTAAGGGTCATACCCTATTTATTTCTCTCTGACTCACTACTAGTAGAAATAATAACCTTCTTCCTCTTCCTTTGCTCACTGCACTTGGAAGGGATCCACTCACAGTTTATAGACCTATAGGTCTCTTTATTTGTATGAATAAATATATCATCAACTATTGATAGATGGTCTATTGAAGTCTAACTTTAAT
Organism: Viscum album; assembly: GCA_963277665.1. Classification (NCBI taxonomy): domain Eukaryota; kingdom Viridiplantae; phylum Streptophyta; class Magnoliopsida; order Santalales; family Viscaceae; genus Viscum; species Viscum album. Next base: position 239,433,549 of record OY728159.1, read on the forward strand.
CCACATATGAATACCATTTTTCCTCTTAACACTAGGCAATTACTTTAGAAATACCTTCACAATTCACCCTACTTCACGAGGGTCCCAATTTCGCGAAGCTCAAACAAAGCCTTCACAAAGCTCCTGCAATTTAGCGAAGCACTCTCGCGAATAACTCTCGAAAAACACTCTCTCAAAGATCAATTCATTGTAAAGAGACTTTCGTCACATAACTCACTGAGCCAACGCAGAGCTCGCAAATTTCGCAGAGCTAGAATAGCCGCCACGAAGCTCCTTCTTTTCACGAAGCACACTGCCTTTGCGAACTACCTTCGCAAACTGAGAGCAAAATATTTTCTCCAAAAAACTCTCTCTACTTCTCCTGAGGGGGTAGAGGCCTATTTATAGGCGATTCCACCAACCCTCGAACCTTCCGCATGAAGTAAACGCCATGTCATCTTAAATCTCAAAGCTCCGAAGTTCCTGCCGAAATTCTCTCAAAATCGTGAAGCACCACAACAATTTTCCAATCACGGAGCTCGTCGTAATCGCGGAGCATCCTATAAATTCCTTCACACCTTCTCCGCGAAGCTCTCTCTAAAAAATGATACAATGTTACCTTTAGGTATTTTTTCCCAAAAAAGGGTCATAATATTCTAGTGCATATAGTTGGGGCTCCAACCATTAGTTAGTGGGTGATGAGGCATTATTTTGAGGATTGGTTTCAGTATAGTCTTTCCCTATGATTTGAGTAAATTTATATTCTCTTTTCACTTAGTGTGAATATTTATTGTAGCATATATTGCTGCTTCTTCATATTTGGATGAGAATATCTATAGGATTCAGATTTAGTGTGATTTATGATGAAAAAGTTTTCATGGCTTTGTGAGAAGAGACCGATACTCGAGTGATATAGGTTTTCCTAGGGTATAATACTCACACATCTTAATATGGTCCTAAATTATACTGAATATAATATTATTCTTACGTTGAGCTCCCTAAAAATCATAATAAACCATTATCATATGATGATTTTCTTGAAATCATGATAGGACTACTCTGACATAGTAAGAATTTGAACCCTTCTTCAGGATGAAGTTTTATCCAAGGATTTTGGACTCTTTGTAGAGAAGAACATCCATGTACAATGATGCGTATATGACCATAAACTTCTTGTGGTATTCCCTATTCATATTTCATGGTGTAATTTTTTGAGATCAACAGTTCCGGAAAAGACTTATAAGTAAGAGTATAGGGTTTTGGTTGTATATTCATGTAGCACTATCTATGCTGGAGACTTTGATAAATCATTTACCAATGGATAATTCTTAGCAAGGATGCACCTTGGATTTAAGAATGTTTTAACGCTTCGCCTAAGGATGTCCAAATTGATGTTATGGATGGATCTCCACATTAATGATAATTTTGGAGAAAGGAATTATCCTATGGAAAGTAGTGTCCTAGAATGGAAGATATTTTTTTAGGGATAAAGTGGTGTAGGAGAATATAGAGTTTGATGATTCTTGTATCCTCTCTCATAATCATCACTTTTGGTTAGTTCTTGTTAGGAAAAAAGTGTTGATAGTTTGACCTATGGGGATATGTGTGAAATGTATATTTATGTTCAGGTGCTAATACATGTAGTTTCTGTATAATACATGTCCAATACTCATTTATCCTCATACTGGGTAGCACAGGTTCATGTTATTCATTATGTATAATCTATTTTAGAGTTTTAGATTCCAGTAAAACTCCTATTAAATACATTGTTAGGTAGTGATTTTCCATAGATATTTTCTATCTTCCACTTAATACTTCTGGTAAAGTTGGTTTACCCATAGTAGAGGAAGACGTGTTTCAATAGAATTCCTTCATGGATGAGATGATATCCAGTGGTACCTTCCTTGGAACAAATTATGAACCAGCACTAGTATTGCACTGTGATTTGTAGTTAAGTAAATGAGGTTAAATCTACCCCCAGCTGGAAGTAATATCCCTACAGGTGTGGTGATTAGATACCACCCTCACAGATTCATGGCCAGCTACCTATAATACTATAGGTCTGGATTTATGCACTATGTGCATGGATTAATATTCTCTTCTATAGAGTGTGGAATAATAAATGAATGACTTCCTAGGGTGGCCTATGGATGCCTCTCGATAGGAGACCAACATATGTGTCACTATGCATTATAGAGATGTCATTTCAAATGATAGAAATATGGAATATTAAATAAACTTTTGGTGGTTATGGATTTTATGGGTTGAATCCTTCCTTGTGTTGGTTTGAGAGGATCTTTTTAAGAACCCGAGGAGTTGATCTAGTCTTACCATGAGAGTATTAGCTATGTAGCGGGAGAGTCCCATAGTGGTGATATATATTAAGTGGTTCTATGTGGCCTGAAATTCTCAACCGATGGACCTAGAGGGTTTTCCTGAAGGTGGGAAGCATTTCACCCACATTCTTAGGTTCATAGTGTTCATCAATTCTTATTCTAATTAAATAATGGGATGGATATCCTGGGTGTAGATGATCCTAGTGGAGAATATAACTTAATGTGGTATTTCCATTGGATAGTTATGGGTATAATAATAAAAAATCAATATTTTTTATGTGTCGGAGGTGTGGTATTTCTTGGGAGGTGGTGGTTTTTTATTACTCTAGTATGGATAATTTTATTCTTGGTCTTTGAGCTAATAATTCAGGGTTATCTAAATGTTCATAACTATCCACTTTGGATTTTGGTGGATTCTTCCACCCATTGAGTAGTGGTGTGATTCCAAGTATTTGAATAGGAGGGTTATATTCTTGATTTTTTCATCAGAATATTTTGTGAAAGAGTTAAAACACAACCATGTTATCTCCAATAGTTGTTTAAAAGCTACTGGAGATCAGTATTTGGATCAAGGATTACCACTGATGGTTTTAAACAGGTTAAGGAACATGGCCTATGTCACCTTTTAACTATGAGTTAGAAAAAATGAAGCCTATGACTTATGGTAATAACATGGAAGAGAAACTAACAACAATCCAGGGGATCATTTTATTTCACAACTCTTCTAGTATTCATGTGAATTTATTTTAAGTTCTCAGTAGTGTAGTGTAGCTTATCTGTGTTTATCTCATATGAAAAAAAATCAAAAATTCTTTTTAAAGTAATATAGAAAAGAACTCCTACTAGTGATAATATTTTCAAAGGAAAATTTTGATATGGGTGATGATGGTCTATGGTTTTTGTTCATCGCATATGGTGGGACAATAATTTGATGAATAAAGTTTTAGGTTACAGAGGACTGGAAAGATTCACATAGAAGGAATGCATGTTTATTCGCCAGTCAGGTTTCAAGATGGGTTAGAGCTATTTTTTTTTTGTATTTTTAATTTAGTGTTTCCTTATTAGAAAGTGGTGTATCAAGTTTTTTTATATATCAAACCTCTGAGATGAAGGGATTTTAAGTGATGGTGGGTTGTTTTCTAATATTTATGTTTCATGCATATAACTTTATAATTATGATTTATAATTTTTATTAAATATTAATTTATTTTTCTCAGTTTTCCATTGGTTTTATAAAAATTATGGTCATGAGATATTTAGAAATTAATTTTGATAAAAAATAAATATAAATATATAAGTTTTGAAGTGCTTTTTTCTTAAAGGGAAAAATATATTTTTGTGGTTGATAAAGGGGTGGCCTAACACTGCCCAGGGACACATAAATTCATATAGCTAGAGAGGAGCATAGATAATTATGGAATGGGCTAGGTATAGAAAATGTATTAAAGAGGTATTAAGAGGAGGTACCATTACATTTAAACATAGTTTCAGAGGGTTATGATGAGGAAGTTTTGAGATTCTCATCTGGACCACTAACCTTACACCCCGATAAATAAATTCACCCCTCTGCCACAAAACATTTTATGTTGGATGGGGAAAATATGGGAACTATTCCCATTTACAGATATGAAATCATAATGATATTGTGTTTTAATTATCTTCATCACACATATTCCTACAACCACCATGCACAGTATAAGGCCACCATAATTCACCATTAATATAACAACTCGAGACCCATACACCCAGATATGGTGCTAAAAACCCATTCTTTGCATACTATCTTGGATTCTAACAAAAAAACCCAATTTTAACCATCCATAATTGAAATATCCATTGATAACATTGATTAACTTATATACTCAGTACCTTTTAGTTTTAAAGTTTTAGAGAATTTAAAAAGAAATATTTATATAACATAACCCCTGTCTTTCTCCTGAAATGATAATTTTTCCATTGTACCTAGATTACCATGTTCTACAGTAAGACATCAACATCTCCAAAAAAAATCTAAACACATGGTACCCTTCTAGACGAATCTTACATAATATCATTCTTTATAACCCGAGGAAAATAGAAACATAAGAAAGGGCGAGTTCAAATAGTCAATAAGTGTAAATATGGTAGATATCAATCATAAATGAACATAAGATAATCATAAGGGTATGATTCTAAGATCTTGGACTTCTTAGAGGTACTCCCCTATTTAATTTTTGTTTTAAGTCTATTAAATTATGTTAATGGAATGTTTACTGAATGAATAAGGAAGCTCAGGGGTGTCCCATGGGTTCGGGAAACGAAAGAAAGAGAAAATGGACATCCAGTGCATGTTGCATAGTTTTTTCATGTGTAGTGGTAACTGTGTGCCCAAACCATTATAGATAGGGTAAAAGGGTGCACATATAGGTAAACTATGAAAGGGGGAAGGTACAATCATGTGGTATTGGATAGAGATGTTCAGCATGGTTGGAAGATGGTTTTTTTAAACTGTGTAGGATCCTCATGTAACTGTGTGACTTGGACACCTCTTGAACATAAGATAGTGTAAAGTTATCACATAGTTTTTCATACTTTGTGGGATCCCCAAAAAAATGTACGGATTGAATCATTCTTAAGCAGAAACTGGTGCATGGTTGGAACACGATTTGGAAAACCATGCGGTGAAACTGTGCGCCCCATTAAAAGTGGGATTTTACTTTTTTCCCACGAGATTTTAAGGTTTCTCACCTAATTTATTCCATAATTTATCCTCTATAAACCTTAGTGAAATTTTTTTTACCAATCATTCTAAAGGACTGGTATCCTTCGTTTCTATGCCATTTGGAGTTCCTTTAAGTGTGGATTGAAGATCTGGGTGAGTTTAATTCTTTTATTTATTCTCTTTTTCAAATTAGAGATTGTGGTTTCATTATTCTTCTTCTGAATCCCTAAAACCCTATTTTTCTAGTTTCTCATAGGTTGGGGATTTAAAGGCTAACTGAATCTGGATCTAGGGATAAGGGTACTAAGGCTCTGTTCCCCTAATGGTTGCATTTTACAAGACTACCTAGACTGAGGATCCAAGGTAAGTGTATTTTATATGTTGTAAAATGTTTATCCCTAGTGAAATAGGGAATTTGAATTACATTATTGTGCATAGTATTTGACTGGATTTGTCCATTGTGTAAATGATGTAAATGTATAACCCATGAAACAAGTGATGAAAATGGATTAAGTTATGAAAATGGTTAAAGTGAATATTGTTAACAAATGGAACTTGATTTGTCTTTATTTACCTTGTAATTTATTTAGTACTTATATGCACTGCCTGTTTAGACTAAATATTTTGTAAAAATCATTGGTGTTGGACTAATAATTTGTACTCACACCCTACTGGGGCCACCACTAGGTACTTGAGCAGATTTCATGGTCACAGGTCAAGACAAGGGAAAGGTCCCTATGTTAGGGAGTTTTTTGGGTCATGGGATGTGCATGGATATGGGATCCAGACATGGAGTTAGGACCATTTTTAGGTATTCTTCCATTGGTTATTATTTTGGGGTTTTTGGTTAGTTTTGACACTATTAGCATGGCATGTCATATTTAGTGTTTGGTTTTCTTCTGTACCCAGTTTTGGGAAATGGTTGGTAATATATGTTTATGGTTTATTGTTCATAGTTTCCTTTATTTATCATTGTTATCTATTGTGGATTACTCTATTAAAGAGGGTATAGTCTCCCCAAATGTTCTTTTTAGAACCCACTACCATTCAGTAGCCTTTGGTGTATGGGGATGTGCGTCTGAGGTCATATAGCCACCTTCCTGGGGCATTAGCTTAGTGGATTCTGAGTTGGGGGTGTTACAAATTGGTATCCGAGTAGTTATTTTATATGGAATTATTATTCAGGGATGGTAGATGGAATATTAAGATGTGTTAGGTCTCATCAATGATCTCATTATTGGGAGTAACTAACCCATGTATGGTGGGGAAACCTAGTTCCCAGGATGGGATTGTTTTTCTCAGTGTGTGTTTTTACATTGAATGATATTTCATAATTCGGTTATTCACTTGTTGTGTGATGTGACTATTTTATGATATTTTACTCATTGATAGAATGTCATGAGGTTGTGCATTCATGCATAATTTTAGGAACCTAGGGAAATAGGTGACATGCATCATGGTAGGAACACACAAGAAGGGTGTGTGGGACATTAAGGGCAGAATGAATTTCTTATTCCTTAAAATTATAAATAAAGTAATGTCTAATAAAGGTTATGTAAATGGGAAAATAGAAATAATTTTGAAGAATGGTTAAATAATTATGCTAAATGAAAATTTAATAATGAGTTAAAATGTTGGTTGTATCAATTTATAAAGAAAAAAAGGTTCCCAAATGAAGAAGGTTCATGTTTTGAAGGTAAAATGGATTTTAAATGGTGTAAAAGGAATACTCGTTACTATATATGTAAGTTTAACCCATGTTGGAAATGACCTATAATAGGGATGGTTAAAGGTAGAATTATATATTTGACGGTCTTTATTGGAATAGTGTATGAAGGAATAGTTTTTTTGGCTAGTAGGGAGACTTATTTTGTGAAAACTATGGATATTTTATATTAAGTGTTCTGAGATGTGTGTTTGGAATTATAGAAATATTCCACCATGAATACAGGTGCCGGTTGGACGAAAAGAGGATATCTTTAAGAATGTTCCTCCAGAGGTGAGGTAAGAAATCCTAGTGGTTTAGGGTAACATAGGAGAGGATATGTTCCATGATAACTTTTATCATTTTATTCAAACGATGGAATAAGACACAAGGCAGGTTGTGTAGAGTATGTTTGATCTGGCCAGGGAGTATTAGTTGCAACATCGTACACCATTTTTTAAAGATGATGGATCTGAGGAAATAGTGTTCTGGATAGATTCCATACCAACAATTTTGGATCATTTGGAGACTCCTAAAAAGAGATTCAATTTGGCAGCATATATGTTGTGGGGACCGGTGAATCACTGGGGGGATATTCTATTTTAGACACAGTAGGTTGATAGTATGCTATGGAAGCAATTTTTGGAATATTTTTGTATGACTTCTATCTAGAGACCTTAATACAGGAGAAGGATATAGAGTTTATGAGTTTCACCTAGGGGACCATGTCAGTGATGTATTATGTGGGTTGTTTCACAGACTTTCGATGCATTGTCCCACTATTGGCAACGGACAAGGCCGCTACGACAAGGCGATTTTAGGATGGTCTTATACATGAGATTAGGTATGAGGTTAATATATTCCATTTAAAGTGGTTTTTTAGGTGGTGGATTAGGCCCTTATTTCATATGGGAACCTGAGAGAGCCCTCTGGTGATGGTTATGTGATCCCAGTTGGATAATCCTATAGTGTGACTTCCAAGGGTAGGAAGCTTCTCTTTGAGAGTCTTCACCAGGGCGATGGTGTGAAAAGTATTCAAAAGAGAGGATCAACCTCTCAGGGTGGTGACTCAGTGTTTTGATATATGTGTGGAAGGCTAGGGAACATATGTGGACAGTTACCTTGGCCACCAATTGAATGCTAAGTGTAATGAATAATGGGTCATGTGTAGAGGTTATATTGGAACCCTCGACAGTTAGGCACTGATGGAGGTTTGAGGCTAGTGAATAGTGTAGGAAGGGGGTTGGGTACCCCATATCATGAAGTTAGTTGGAGTTCCACTGACCATACTGGTCAAGGATGTGGACATGGTATTCCGTGATGAGAGCGTCCATATCAGTAGAGTAGTGCAACACCATGGATTCAAACCGGAGCCTGGGGTAGAGGGAAAGGTTAGTTCCATGTAGTTCAGTCTACACATAGAGGTGTCTAGGTTGGACCAACGATGGTATGATGTACGATTCTTGTAGATTAAATGATTTCCAGTGCTTTATTTGATACATGTTCCCCACATTATTTTATGTCTGTATAGTTTGGGAGTGTGCCAGGCCTAGTGGTGGAGAATATACATGGGTTTATTTCAACTGACACACCATTTGGGGTGCAATCTAAAAATATCTGTCAATGTAAAGGGTGTGTCCTTGAGGTTGTTTGGTACCGTTTTCTTTGGGACTTGTGTGACGTCCCAACTCAGGTGCCACTATACAGTGCTCCGATCCAGTTGGCCACATGCCCCCAAGTGCACCTCCCCATACACTAGAGGGTGCCAACTAGCAGAGGGGGTCTGGTAAGTCATTCTTGGGGAGACTATACCCTCTTTTATCAGAATAAAACACCAAAAAAATAAAAAACAATAAACAAGTGTGGAATCATGTAAACAAATAGAATAAATCCATTTCATATGATAACCAAAACATGAAAATACAATACTCAACTGAAAGGTAAATCATACTATGACAATGAAACTATCAAGTGTCTACAATGAAACTGAAAGTAAAGACACAATAACTCCCAAGTAGGTCTTGAACCACATATGGTTCCCTATCCCATGCCCCAATCCCAAACTGCAACCTATACTAGGTAATTTCCCTTATCCTATCCTACAATAGAAAATTCTACTCAGGTTCCGATCAGGCGGCCCAAATAGGGTGTGAGTAAAACTCAGTAGACCGCCACCAATGGTGTCTAAAACTAGTCCAATCAAAAGATAGTGCATAAATTTTTATGAAGTAATAAATACAATGAAAAATTTAGATAGTTATCACATTATCATTTAATATTTAATCATGACATTAGGACTAGTTTAAATCTGTGTTTCCCATTTGAATCATCATTCAATATCATTAATCATTTAGTATAGGTCTTCGTGCCTAGAACTAAAAATATCAGTTGAATCATCATTCATTATTATCATTCATTCGGTGTAGGTAATTATGCATAGAACCGCAATTTCATTTAGTTTAGGTCATTATTCCTAGAACTCCTTTTCTCATTCAGTGTAAGTTGTTAGGTATTTCACCCCATAATCTCAAGCTTGGAAAACTATTGGGGAGGAATGCCATGTCCAAATCCGAACATCTAATTGGTCTAGAATTCCATGTCTAGAACCACAAAAATCTCATCCATTTAGTGATTCATTAATTCAAAATAATTTTCCACATTATTCCATTACTAATCCAATAATTAGTTAAACATTTCAAAAGTCCATTAGTTAACTCAACAATTAACTAAGCACAACACCCATTAATTAATTCATCAATTAATTAATCAGTCAACATAATTATCTTTCCATAATTAATTATTCATAATTAATTATCCATATTGAACCTAAACTTTTCATAATTAATTTTCAAAATTAATTATCTTTTATCATCATCATGGAACATAATTAATTATCACAATTAATTATCTTTGGTTAAAATCATGGCACATAATTAATTCTCACAATTAATTATCTTGCACATCCAAACATCATTTCATAATTAATTCCCCCAATTAATTATCTTATCACAATCAATTCAATATCCAAATTATAATATCTCAACTAATACCAAATTTCCAAAATATATATTTGGGAAACCCCTTCATTTGTTCCATGATTCAATTATCAATTAACCACCAAGGAAAACTCAATTCAATTCCACTTTCCAAATTACTCAAATTTAGGAAATCATATATCAAGGGAATATAAAAAATCAAAAACTCACATTCATATATCAAAATCAAGACTATGGGAGTTCTATTTAGACCACCTACCTCGGTTTATTCATAGAAGTTAGCCCAAAAAAAATCCCTAAAATCCGAGCAGCACAATGTTGTCGATCAAGCTTCAGATCTGAAACACTAAACCAAAATTAAGATCAAAGGCATCAACATCTTGCAAATGTAGATATAGATCCACAATACTAGATCTAGATCTAAACTCACAGGTTTAGATCCATGGAAACATTGGAGAAATTCCATGAAAGGATTAAGGAAATATAGAGGAAAGAATGGTAGATGTAACAGGATGAAATCCACTTTTTAGGAAGAGAGTGGATCTTTGATTTAGGATTTTGATCTTGATGAATGGAATTTGAATTGCCTTGGAATCCCTCCATAAGGCTTTGAGAACACCTAGAATTTTCCAAGCCCGAGTCAAGGTCGAAATATGGATGTTCTGGGGGTTCGGGTGGTTTTAAAATTTGATTTTAGGAATTAAAATACCGTGCTTATGATTTCCTAAGAAGAGGTTCACAATTAAGGAAAAATGTGCACCAACTGTGTAGCCTTTCACTTCCCAAATGGCTTGATGGTGCACAGTTAAGCAAACTGTGCACCAACCGTGCTGAACTCTCTATATTCCCAATTTTGTAAAAAATTCACCTAAACACATCCAAGGTCATACCCCAAACCAAAGGTTCTTAATAACAAAAAAAGTACTTATAAACACATTGTAGGTTGCTTCAAAAAAGGTAAGGATCTTACACTCTCCACCTTATAACAGCTCGTCCTCGAGCTGCACTCCCAAACTTCTCTAAGATTCCGAGCCAAAATGATTGGTCCATTGAGACATCATGTATGTTTCCTGTGCACAAGTTTCCCCCTGAACACTTTCATGTTTCCATAATACATGTACTAATGGCACAGTCTTTCCCCATAACACTTTCTCACTATGACCCAACACATGTATCAGATGCTCCTCAAAGGAAGCATCTATCTTGAGGTCCACCTCCACCACATAAATCACATGATAAGGGTTGGGGTGATACCACCATAGTTGTGACACATAGAAAACATCATGCATAGTGCTGAATTTCGGCAGAAGTGCTAATCGGCATGCCACCGGCCTGATTCTATCCAGCACCTCAAACGGTCCTAGAAACCTAGACGCCAACTTACCCTGCCTCTAAATCCTATGGTGATCCAATATAGGCAATACTTGAAGGAATAAATGATCACCCTTTACAATCTCTATGGGTTATCTCTGTCTATCAGTATATGACTTTTGTCTACTCTGAGCTGTAGCCATACATTTTTGAATCAACTGCACCTACTCCGATGTCTTCTGAATGAGACTCGGTCCAAACAGGTCTGACTCACCTACCTCTAACCAACATAGAGGTGATCTACAAGGTCTACCATAAAGTTCCTCATATGGTTCCATCTGTATAGTTTCTAGATAATTGTTTTTATAGGCGAACTCCACTGAATCCAAGTACTTATCCCAAGAACCACCAAATTCAAGCACACATGCTCATAGCATATCCTCTAACACATATATGGTACACTTAGACTACCCATCTATCTTTGGGTGAAAGGCCGTACCTAACAGAACCTGTGTACCAAGAACCTTCTATAATCTCTTCCATATGCATGATGTAAATCACGAATCCTGATATGAAACTATAGTCCATGACACCCTATGAAAACGAGCTATCTCTCTCACATACATTTCTACCAACTACTCTATTATTATGGTTTCCCTGATAGGAAAGAATTTTGATACCTTTGTTAGTCAATAAAAAATGACCCAAATAACATAATTCTTCCTAAGAGTCCTTGGATGTTCTACAACGAAATCCATAGTCACATCATCATACTTCTATTCCAAAATAGGTAATGACTGCAATAGGCCTCCAGGTCGTTGATGCTTTGTCTTCACCTGCTGATAGGTGAAACATCTTGTTATGAACCCTGTTATCTCATTTTTCATCCCTGGCCACCAAAACTGTCATCGTAGGTCACAGTAAATTTTTGTCACCCCAGGATGTACCTCCCATATTGAATCATGAAATTCTCCCATGAGTTACTCTCACATACTTGTAGGCACAACAACCCGATTTTTCACATAGATGGTCAAATCCTTATCTATTACCCAGTCTTAAGGTATCTCCCCGCGTTTAAGGATTTTTCTCAAAGCTAAAAACTCTAGATACTCATATTTCCTATCTATGATCCATCTCAAGAGTGTAGACTCCGCTGCTATAGAAACCATAGTCATCCTCTCCTAACTCTCTTGAACTACCACATGCATTTCCGACAACAAAGCCATCATCTTCCACTCTACACTTGACTCATGTTCCGACTGAGTCTGGGTTTTCCTTCTCAAGGAATCATCTACACTATTCCCCTTTTCAGGTGTATATGACAATTCAAAATAAAAGGACTTCGTATACTCTAGCCATATTTGCTACTGAATATTCAAGTTACACTGTGAAAAGATATAGTTCAAGCTTTTATGATCTATAAAAACTTTAAACTTTTCACCCAAAAGATAGTGTCTCCAACACTTAAGATAAAAAACCACTTCTTCCAACTCGAGGTCATGTGTAGGGTAATTAGATTCATGTTTCCTTAGCTACTAAGAACCATAAGCAATGACTCGATCCCCTTGCATCAACACAACTCCGAGTACGATCCTAGAAGCATCACAATACACAGTGTACTTCTCACCCGACTCAGGTAAGATCAAAATTGGTGCCAATGTCAAGCGCTTCTTCAACTCCTAGATATAATTCTCACATGCTCATGTCTAATTAAACTTTATCCCTTTCTTTGTCAAACCTGTTAGCAGTGCTTACAATCAGGAAAAGTTTTGCATGAACCTCCTGTAATAACAAACTAATCCGAAAAATCTTTAGATATCAAAAACATTCTTGGGATGCTCCCAAGAAATCATTGCCTACACTTTTTATGGGTCCACTTCCACACCTTCTTCCAAGATTATGTGCCCCAAAAAGTGTACCTTGTCAATCCAAAACTGACATTTATATATCTTGGCATATATCCAATGCTCTCTTAGTATACCAAGGGCGATGTAAAGATATTGGGCATGATCTCCATGAGTCTTAGATTACACCAATATTGCTTCCACAAATAACTCCCCAAAATGATCAAAATATGGATGAAATATCCTGTTCCTCAAGTCCATAAACACTAATGGATCATTTGTCAACCGAAATGGATTTACAACAAACTCATAAAGGCCATACCTACTTCAAAAAGAAGTTCTTTTTATATCAGAAGTCTGAACTCTCCCCAGATGATACCTTGATCTCATATCGATCTTTGAGAACACAGAAGCCCCCTTTTTTTGGTCAAACATATCATCGATATGCAGAAGAGGATATCGGTTCTTCACGATCATTTTATTCAACTTCCAGTAATCGATACACAAGCATAAAATCCCTTAATCCTTCTTTGAAAACAATACTAGTGATCCCCAAGGAGTCATACTTGGATGGATAAACCCTTTATCCTCTAAATCCTCTAACTACATTTGAGCTCTTGAAGCTCAGTTGGTTTCATCCTGTAAGGTGGAATAGATATTCACTTAGGGATTATTTTCACACTTATGTCTATCCTGAAATCATTTTTCCAAAGAAGCCTCATTTTCCACCAAAGCGGGAGAAAAATGCTATAAATCCATGAAATTTCCAGAATATTCCATTATAGACATGCTTCCTTGGGTTAGATTCATAATATATAAATCCTTCGTTTATATCAATGTCTCTGGATAGAAGTGTTCCAAGTAATTTTCCAGAAAGTACTTCCATAACGTGTCATGAGTCTATCCAGATTGTAGCTAAATGTCCCACCAACGCTTCGCTAAACCCCATAGAATATAAGTAGCCAACTTGACCCTCCTCCCAGATAGAGTCTCCAAATGGTAAAGTATCATCTCTATGGATTCAATCCAGAATTCATCTCCCTCGGGTCCACCCTCTCCAACAAAAGTAGGAGGGTGCTTCAGTTGAAACTCTCTTGTCAACTCTGTCATGCTTTTCTAAACCTGCTCTAGGTCTCTCTCCATGAATTTCATGAAATGAGAAAATTTATCTTGGAATTTTTCCCCTTCTTCCTCATCTTGCACCGATGGTGCCTCAAGATCCATGTCTGGAAGTTCATTCTGAGCCATACCCCTCAGTCTCTCCCTCAACAATCGTCATGTAGGCATATCTCTACAACACCAACCACACATCTTAGGTCTCATAACAAAACCTAATAAAATTTACATAAGAGGAGAAACTAACACAACAAGTTTCAACACGTCCTTTCCCTTTTCTCTCACCACACGGTCAACACCAATGACTTATCACTAACCTTAACCATCCTACTCATAGGTCTTGGTTAATAAGGGTACAACATTCTCATTAATTAATCCAACCATTAATTAATCACATTATCTAAAATTAATTAATTCAACAATTAATTAATTAATCATAATAAATTCATCAATCAAGATTCTCATTAGACACCAATTTATTCTCATTTTGCCTCACTATTCTAATCTCACTACAAGGAAAAATAGTTCAAGTTCAACAACTTACCCACAACACATTTTCCCGTGAATGCCTATAATGATGCAGTCACAGAAACCCTGAGTTCCTAGAATGATGCATGTAGACTCAACTATCATGTCGTTTTAGGACACAAATAAAAATTCAACAATTTTTTCAAAACAAATATCGCATCACACCATAATTTTGTCACCCAAGGTGAAATAATATCCAACTGTAACAACAAACAACAATAACAAAAATACCACCTTGAGTACTTGGATTTTCCCCTATACATGGGTTTGAAACTCCCATGCACAAACTCATTACCAAGCCTCTACTTTTCCTAGTATTCTGTCTACCTTTCCCAAAATAGTAAGACAAAAGAAGAAGAATGAAAAGAAAAATATTTTCATACCACTTTGTAACATTCTGACCTAGGTGCCACTAAATGGTGCCCCAAGCTGGTTGGCCATATTCCCTCAAGAGCTCCTCCCCATATTCTAGAGAGTGCTGACTAGCAATAAGGGTATTGTAAGTCAGTCTTGGGGAGACTATACCCTCTTTTATCAGATTAAAACACCAATGGAAGAAAACCAAAATAACCAAGTGTGAAAGAATATAAATAACCAGAAAAAATCCCTTTCCTATGATAACCAAAACATGAAAATACCATACTCAATTGAAAGGTAAAGAATTATATGACAATGAAAATGTCAAGTGTCTACAATGAAACTGAATGTAAAGACACAACAACTCCCAAGAAGGTCCCAAACCACATCTGGTTCTCTCTCCCATGCTTCAATTCCAAACTACAACGTATCCTAGGTCCTTTCCATTATCCTTTCCAGCAATAAAAAATTCTAATTGGGTTTTGATCAATTGGCCCAAATAGGGTGTGAGTACAACACAGTAGGCCACCACCAACTGTGTCAAAAATGAGTCCAGTCAAAATATAGTGCATGCAGTTTTATGATGAAATAAATACAATGCATAATTTAAAAAGTTATCACATTGTCATTTAATATTTAATCATCACATTAGTCCCGGTTTCAATCCATGATTACTATTTGAATCATCATTCAATATAATTAATCATTTGGTGTAGTTTGTCATGCCTAGAACCCTGAATCTCAGTTGAATCATCATTCATTTGATATAGGTAGTTATGCATTGCACCACAATCTTGTTGAGTGTAGGTCATCATGACTGGAACTCCTTTTATCATTCGGTGTAGGTCATCATTCATAGAACCCCATATTCTCAAGTTTGGATAACTATTGGGGAGGAATTCCATGTTCAAGTACCAACTTTGAATTGGTCTAGAACTCCATGTCTAGCACCCCAAAAATCTCATCCATTTAGTCATTCATTAATTCAGAAGAATTTTCCACATAATTCCATTAATAATCCAATGATTAGTTAAACATTTCAAATTCTATTAGTTAACTCAACAATTAACTAAGAACAAAACCCATTAATTAATTCATTAATTAATTAATCAATCAACACAATTATCTTTCCATAATTAATTCTTCATAATTAATTATCCATATCAAACCTCAAATTGTCATAATTAATTCTCAAAATTAATTATCTTTGATCATCATGAAACTTTATTAATTCTCAAAATTAATTATCTTTGGTCAAAATCATGGCACATAATTAATTCTCACAATTAATTATCTTACACAACCAAACATCATTACATAATTAATTACCACCAATTAATTATCTTATCACAATAAATTAAATATATCAATTAAAATATAACAACCAATACCAAATCTCCAAAATAACAATATTTGAAACCCCCTTCATTTGATCCATGATTCAATTATCAATTAACAACCAAAGAAAACTCAATTCAATTCCACTTTCCTAATTACTCCAATTTAAGAAATCATTTAACAAGGGAATCTAAAATATTATAAACTCTCATTGCCATATCAAAATCACAACTATGGGAGTTTTATTTATACCACATACCTCAGTTTATTGATGGAAGTTATCCCAATGTAAATCCGCAAAATATGAGCGGCACAATGTCGTCGATGAAGCTTCAGATATAAAACCCTAAACCAAAATTAAGATCAAAGGAATCAATATCATAAAAATATAGATCTAGATCCACAATCCTAGATCTTTATCTCAACTAATAGGTTTATATCCATGTAAAAAGTGGAGATATTCCATGAAAATATCAAGGAAAGATAGAAGAAATAAAGGGAAAAGCAATGGGATGAAATCCACTTACCGAGAAGAGAGTGAATCTTCGATCTAGGCTTTGGATCTCGATAAAAGGTGTTTATATTGATTTGGAATCCCTATGGAAGGATTTGGGAACACCTTAAATTTTTCAAGACTGATTCAAGGTTAAAATATGGAAGTCATTGGGGGGGGGGGGTCGGGTGGTTTTAAAATTGGATTTCTTGAATTAAAATCTTGCGTGCATGGTTTACTGGGTAGAGGAACATGGTTAGGAAAATCGTGCATCCTTCCACTACTTACACCACTCGATGCCGTTTGGTTAGGAAAACCGTGTGCCAACCGTGCTGACCTCCATTGTATGCACGATTATCTTTCACACGGTTTGTCCAAATCGTGTGCAAACAGTGCACAACTCCCTATATTTATGATTACTTAAAAACATCACCCAAACAAATACCAGTTCATACCCAAACCCAAAGGTAACTAATAACAACAAAAAGTACCTGTAAACATTCTCATTATTTCTCCAGAAAAGGATGAGATCTTACAACCTGTGTAGAGACCCGAAGCTTGACGTACATGGACATTACATTACATTTGTGGAATACTTAGTACATAATAAAAACACACACACAAGGATCGTAATAGTTTAGTGTCTTTGGAAACTCGAAATATAATCTTCTAATCCTGGTGAAAGATCTTCAACATCTCCCATAAAGATCTTCCTTTTTTTTATACCTAAAAGCTTTCTTTATATCCTGGGGAAAAGTAAACATAAAAGGGTGAGCTCAAATGCTCAGTAAGGGTAAACAAAAGAAATATCAATCACATCATATACATAAGCACATAACTTTTGGAAATCTTAACCTGTAAAAGAGATCATAATTTCATAACTTGGGATAACTCATGGCAGTGAAATGTAATCACAATAATCATAACTTAAAACATTAAACTTTGTGGCATACACACATAATCATAGATAATCATTTCTTGTTAGTCAAGACTCATTTACAAGACTATCTTAGTGGACAAAGTCCCTTTCTGAACCGAGTCACCCTCGTTTCAGTCCTGTTTCATTGAACCGGTATAACCTACCATTCCAGCCATGTCTATCTCATGAGATATAAAATCTTTACCCAATGCATTGGAGGGAGATATAGGTCCCACCCATCTCATAATGATACCATTCTTATGTGTGCCACAAAATCATAAATCATACATCATTGCATAACCCATGTAATAAAAATGGGAATCTTAAACCTCATGACATCATAAAACAATTCATATACGATAAAGGAATTCAAAAAAATAATTCCATCACAACATAATCAAATCAATGTAATAATAGGGATAAAAACAGAACCCTTTATTATCTTAGATGGAAAATAATTTTGATAAAACACTTGAACTTCATTCTTGAGGAAAATATCCTTTCTTCTTCAAAAACATTTTTCATTTCTTAACATGTCATACAAATTTAAACTAAAAGAAGTTGATTAAAAATAAACTTGAAAACTTGTAATGGAAGCTTCTTGGAAATAATGTTTTAAAAATCCATTGATGCCGTATAAGTTAAAAAAAACATTCTTCTCGTACTTTTGTCGGAAAAGTCAAAAAGTACCTCGTACGAAAAACGTCAAAAGATTTCATTCATATCTTTTACTAAAAACTGACAGAAGGTTAAAATTGGATTTAAACAATTTTAGGTGGATGGAAACAATATTACATATTGAGGAAACATGGATATGGATGATAAAATACACTCCAGTAAATTTCAAAGTATAAACAATCTCGGATAAAAATGAGATTGTGATATTTCCCTTACCTTAGGTCCGATTTTCTTCGTAAGTGTCCGAACCTCCTGTATAATGATTTAAATAATGTCATTGACTTATTCCAGAATCATACTAATTGTTATGATATCATATATGGTTCACTTATGACTTTATTTTACCCGTTCTTTTGTAAATTCCATGTTAAAGAGCGTTTTGGGTAAAATCGTTTCATTTGTCGTCCGTGTTTTGACTTGTAATTATTCATATGATTACTTAGATCATGATTACTTAATTATAGAATATAAAACATGATTTATATATAATATATATTCATAATATACATATATATAATAAATCAGTAAATGGAAAGAAATACACCGTTCATGGAGACGGTAGGCCGTATGTACGCATGAACGCTATTTTCGTTTCCTTATTGAGTTGAATGGAATTAAGTAGATGACATACATATATATACACATAAATACAGTATCATTATTATGTCATATATTTCATGATTACTTATTATATGTACTTTATAATCATTCATGAATGGTTAAAGTGGAGAATGAATCTCATCGCGTCGTGGAGACGATAGTCCGTACGTACGCACGAGCGATGATATCATTTTCATGATTATTGAATTGAATTGGAGTGGATGATACAATATAATCAGAATAATTATGATGTTATAATAACTATGTATAGTTATTATTTACACCATAATACGCATCCATGTAAGGTGTTGGTGGAAAAACAGATTACACCACGACGTGGAGACGGTATTCCGTACGTACGCACGCGCGATGATTTTGTTTTCCGTAGGATGGATAGAAGGTGAAATGGGGTTGTTTCATATTTATAATAACAAATCAGTATATTAGTGATACTTATGTTATTACTTTATAATGAGACAACTAAAGAAGAATAAGTTGAAGAAGAAAGAAGCTCGAAAGAATCGGGAGAAGAAATTACCTCTTCTTCGATACGCCTCTTTGAAACCTCCTCTTAGGGCACTAAGATTGGTCTTTAAAGAAGAACAGAACCTCTAGGATGTTTCTAGGGAAGTGGAGAAGATAATTTGGCAGGGGTTGGCCGAGCTTGAAGGCTCAAATTGGTGTGAGGAGGAGAGGGAGGAGGTGCCCTTTTATAAGGGAGGAGAGGGGCACCTTTGAAATTCTTAAAAATATTAATTTATAATAAATATAACCCCACTTAAAAACCTCCAAAAATGACTCATATTCGAATATTAGATGATATAGGGTTGTAATATCATCAACCAATCAAATTTAGACATGTTTGGATCTTATTTTAAACCTTATCATTTTCATTTATCCTTATTTAATCTATTTAAGTTTATTTGTGGTAATAAAATTCTAAATTTTAAATTATAACAAATAATTACTCATTTGTTGTGAATTTTCCATAATTGTTTAATTTATAACATTATAGACCATATAAATTTAAATTTATAATTTTTAAATATTTTTTTGATTTTTAAACAATTTTATAATATGTTATTTTTATAAAATAACAATAGTGTCAATTTTGACACTATTCATTTATTTAAATTTAAATAAAATATATACAGAGGATATGTTCGAAAAAAAAGCTTTAATAGAATCATAAGAGGTCATATGTATCTAGAAAATTAGTTTACCACATTAAATAGTTCATATAATATTTATTTTATTAATTTTGAAACCATTTATTTGGTTTATCTCTTAATAAAATAATTACTACATCATATTTGTATAATTATTTAGTATACTTATTTTTTGCATAACAATTTAAAATAAAATCCTATGATGAAGATAAATATATTACCTTTCACAATAATACTTTTACTCGAATTTATCATCTTAAAATCACAATATTTAAATTGTTATATTTATTAAATTATGAAGGTGACAACTTTGGCATCATTTAAAATAAAATAATATAAGTGTCATAATTGATTGTATAAGACTCCAAATGGTCACATATTCGACCATTGGATGATTATAGATTCAATTTACATGACCAATAAGTTTTGGTCAGGGTTTTGGGTCTTTTATGGTCACTATTAGTTTAATAAAAACTATATTCTTGATTTTTCACTAGATAAATAATTTCTGCATCACTATGGTGTCACAATTAATGATAACTATTTAATCCCAAAAAAATTATAAATAAATTCTCATGATGTATATAATTTTGTTAGATTTCTGGATACTATTCATGTTCGAAGTTTTATGATGTTTATCACTAAGTTAAAATTATTATACTTATAAGATTTAAGAAAGTGACATGTTTTCACTTTCTTTGGTTTTAATAATAATTAAATTATTTTCATGGTCAAAAGTCCATAAAATGAATCTAATCCGACCCTTAGTTGATATGGGTTTACTTTTATCCATCAAATAGAATTTTAGGCATGTGTTAGGGTAATTTTATAATTTTATATTTACCCTTAATTACCCGATTTACCTTTAACTATGGTAAATAAAATTTACCGTAGTTACTATTCATAATTCCCAAAAATAAAAAGTAGCCTATTAACATAATTTGGACCCACTGATTCCAAATATGGAATCCATTTTTTAAAATTAAATACACAGAAGTTGCAGAAATTAAATTAAAATTAATCCCGTTGTCGAATAAAAAACGGGTTTTTGTTTAAAACATTGCAAAAGATTGAATTGATTTAACCTACGAATTCAAGGTAAAATCAATGATAATGACATACATTATATTAAATGGTAAAAATATATTCTATTTATACTTTAAAACCATTCAATATTATAATTTAACCACATAAGATATTATGAGTAAAAAAGTTGTTTTTAATTAAAATATAGCGTGTTTTTACTATTCATTAAAATATGAAAGTTATCGGAAAAATATCAAAACTTTATCTAATGTAAATTTTTACATCCTGATTCAAAATAATAATTTTATTTTGTCAAATTGAACATATAAACATGTCAAAAACTAGATTTAAAGTGGGTGCGCCATCAAAAGGCGGCAAAACTGCATTTTTTGAAAAATACTTATTTTACCCGAAAAATTTATTTTGTTCTTATACCATGTTCTAGAAAATGTGTAAGATGAATAATAATGTTATAAAATTCAAAATTTAGTTAATACTATTCATAACGGCTAGTTCATGACAATATTATAATAATATATCATTGTTTATTAAAACCCGGTATTGCGTACAACACACGCTATCGATGAAGGTCGCGATTGCGTGTAATGCAAGCCAAGTCAGGGTTGCGTGTTGTGAAAGAATCCTTCGTTGTTTTTTATAACAGAATCCAACCATATTTCATTTATACATTTAATATATATATATATATATACTCAATGTTGCGTAGAATAACTATTATCAAAATTGTGTGTAACACGGTCCAAGAATAGTGTTGCGTATACTGCAAGCTAATACAGTGTTGCGTATAGCGCAAGGTAATCTTGGTGTAGAATACAACACAAGACATTAATGAAATTAAAATAATATTTTTCATAAAATCTCGGGGTGTTACATTCTACCCCCCTTAAAATGAATTTCGCCCTCGAAATTCGTCGGGGTTATAAATGGTTTACTATTTGAAAGTTTCTTTGATAGAAACCCACATCGTAAAAAGGAATACCAAAACTTATCTTTAAAAACTAAAGTATAAAACATAATGGTTACCCAAGTTAACTAATCACTGGGTATCCACATAGGAGAACATAGGTGAAAATATGGACATGGAAGAGAAATCTAACCGTCATGTTCTGATGGAGAGTGGTAGAGGACATGACTATGAAAAAGCCAACAATCACAAAGCCATAAATTTGTGATGATCTAGGGTACCATCTGATTCATCGGATATAAGATCACTAGGAAAACATTTTTGGTTTTCAGTATCATTTCCCTAAAGTTGAAAATTTTGAATTAGAAGAAATACTTACTTGATTTTGGTACAATCTCACTGTTGTTCCTGCTTTGAATAGTTTCCACTTCATCTCTTAAAGAAATGAAGTGTTAAAAGATCATGTGATAGAATGATGGGTCATTCCATCTGTTTCAAACAAAAGGTTAGAAATAGTTATCAAATATTCATAAGTCCGTCTTTTGTGAGGTTGAACTTATACTTCATATATCATACCTCTTAATAAAATAAAACTAGTTTCTACTAACCAGGGACTTCCTGTAGGCCAGTGGTAGGCGATAAAGGCCAGTCGCACTTCGGTCGTGGGTTCGATTCCCACAGCCTTGTCCGACGCGATGGGATGTCGCCCGTCCTGCAGGTTGTACTTTTTCTAAAACTACATTACTATAACATCCCATCAATAATATCGAAAAAAAGTTCTATCCTTAAACAATACTAACTTATGTCCAACATAATCTATTCCAATCTTTAGGCTTATCTAAAATACTTCGGTCCACTCTCATAACATAGTGAAAACGATTACCAGAGATTTAATACCATCGTTGATCCCCATATATCGTAATACTGCATTCCTATCTTGTTGGTCACATTCCAATCATTCGAAGGCCGTAATCATGTATTCTCTTGAATACCCATTGAACCTTAGTGAAAACATGAATGCAGTTAAAAGTTAACACCTTCCACATACCAAAATCCTCAAAATTCTATATACTCAAACCATGATATCACTTTGTCCTTAATTCAATCATTAGCTCATGAATACTGTCAAACATTTCATTTTCTCCTTATCCCTTCATTATGCACACATCATCTGCTTTCCAAAATATTTGAATCACTTTTCATGGTTACCGGTACCTTAAAATTATTGAAAACCACAATAATACAAAAATATTCTAATAAACAATAAAAGTACCTCAACAACATTATTCTTGAATACCAATACATAAACACTTCAATCCATCCTATTCAATTATTGTCCTGGAATAAGTCCTTCCATGATTTAGAAGTAACTTTTTAGGTCAGGGCATTGAGTTGGGTAATGCCCATGTTCTCCACAAATAATACATTGAACTCCATAATAGTATTTCACTCTATGACCCTTTTTTCCACACAAATAACATCAGTCCCTCCATTTGAGGTATTCTTCAAGGTTCTTATTCCCTTCTTTAGAAATCTCAATCTTCCTTTCTTTATGCTCCTCAACATGCGAACATGCATAATAGTCTATCTTCCTCTTCTTTGATGAATTAGGTATACCACTAAATTTCACCTTGTTAATCATATATCGCGATGACTGATTCAGCATAATCACAATATCTTTCTCTCTAGGCATTACGTAATTTTGTTGCTTATAGTCACCAATTTGTCCATTGGATTCAATGTTAACCGAATTCCGTCTGGTTCCCTCC
The DNA here is from genome assembly GCA_963277665.1 of Viscum album. Classification (NCBI taxonomy): domain Eukaryota; kingdom Viridiplantae; phylum Streptophyta; class Magnoliopsida; order Santalales; family Viscaceae; genus Viscum; species Viscum album. The sequence continues at coordinate 239,457,339 of OY728159.1, forward strand.
ATTAAATAAAACACAAAAAGAATTAGTTGAGAGGAAAAAATCATGCTAGAGAAAACAACATAGTAAAGGGGGAGTACCCTCAATATCTAACATCTTAGGTTAAATTCTAAGATCGTTACCATAGTTCTAGGACCATATCCTATACGTATACTTATCCTTAGGGACATCCCTAGACATACCTTAGAAATATCTCTAGGGATCTCACTAACGTTCTCACATCCTAGTTTCCAAAGGTTGACTAAAACTTTTCTCTGATACCAACTGTAGAGACCCGAAGCTTGACGTACATGGACATTACATTACATTTGAGGAATACTTAGTACATAACAAAAACACACACACAAGGATCGTAATAGTTTAGTGTCTTTGGAAACTCGGAATATAATCTTCTAATCCTGGTGAAAGATCTTCAACATCTCCCATAAAGATCTTCCTTTTATTTATACCTAAAACCTTTCTTTATATCCTGGGGAAAAGTAAACATAAAAGGGTGAGCTCAAATTCTCAGTAAGGGTAAACAAAAGGAATATCAATCACATCATATACATAAGCACATAACTTTTGGAAATCTTAACCTGTAAAAGAGATCATAATTTCATAACCTGGGATAACTCATGGCAGTGAAATGTAATCACAATAATCATAACTTAAAACATTAAACTTTGTGGAATACACACATAATCATAGATAATCATTTCTTGTTAGTCAAGACTCATTTCCAAGACTATCTTAGTGGACAAAGTCCCTTTCTGAACCGAGTCACCCTCGTTTCAGTCCTGTTTCATTGAACCGGTATAACCTACCATTCCAGCCATGTCTATCTCATGAGATATAAAATCTTTACCCAATTAATTGGAGGGAGATATAGGTCCCACCCATCTCATAATGATACCATTCTTATGTGTGCCACAAAATCATAAATCATACATCATTGCATAACCCATGTAATAAAAATGGGAATCTTAAACATCATGACATCATAAAACAATTCATATACGATAAAGGAATTCATAAAAATAATTCCATCACAACATAATCAAATCAATGTAATAATAGGGATAAAAACAGAACCCTTTATTATCTTAGATGGAAAATAATTTTGATAAAACACTTGAACTTCATTCTTGAGGAAAATATCCTTTCTTCTTCAAAAACATTTTTCCTTTCTTAACATGTCATACAAATTTAAACTAAAAGAAGTTGATTAAAAATAAACTTGAAAACTTGTAATGGAAGCTTCTTGGAAATAATGTTTTAAAAATCCATTCATTCCGTATAAGTTAAAAAAAACATTCTTCTCTTACTTTTGTCGGAAAAGTCAAAAAGTACCTCGTACGAAAAACATCAAAAGATTTCATTCATATATTTTACTAAAAACTCACCGAAGGTTAAAATTGGATTTAAACAATTGTAGGTGGATGGAAACAATATTACATATTGAGGAAACATGGATGTGGATGATAAAATACACCCCAGTAAATTTCAAAGTATAAACAATCTCGGATAAAAATGAGATTGTGATATTTCCCTTACCTTAGGTCCGATTTGCTTCGTAAGTGTCCGAACCTCCTGTATAATGATTTAAATAATGTCATTGACTTATTCCAGAATCATACTAATTGTTATGATATCATATATGGTTCACTTATGAATTTATTTTACCCGTTCTTTTGTAAATTCCATGTTAAAGAGCGTTTTGGGTAAAATCGTTTCATTTGTCGTCAGTGTTTTGACTTGTAATTATTCATATGATTACTTAGATTATGATTACTTAATTCCAGAATATAAAACATGATTTATATATAATAAATATTAAGAATATACATATATATAATAAATCAGTAAATGGAAGGAAATACACCGTTCATGGAGACGGTAGGCCGTACGTACGCATGAACGCTGTTTTCGTTTCCTTATTGAGTTGAATGGAATTAAGTAGATGACATACATATATATACACATAAATCTAGTATCATTATTATGTCATATATTTCATGATTACTTATTATATGTACTTTATAATCATTCATGAATGGTTAAAGTGGAGAATGAATCTCATCGCGTCGTGGAGACGGTAGTCCGTACGTACGCACGAGCGATGATATCATTTTCATGATTATTGAATTGAATTGGAGTGGATGATACAATATAATCAGAATCATTATGATGTTATAATAACTATGTATAGTTATTCTTTACACCATAATACCCATCCATGTAAGGTGTTGGTGGAAAAACAGATTACACCACGGCGTGGAGACGGTATTCCGTACGTACGCACGCGCGGTGATTTTGTTTTCCTTAGGATGGATAGAAGGTGAAATGGGTTTGTTTCATATTTATAATGACAAATTAGTATATTAGTGATACTGATGTTATTACTTTATAATGAAACAACTAAAGAAGAATAAGTTGAAGAAGAAAGAAGCTTGAAAGAATCGGGAGAAGAAATTACCTCTTCTTCGATACGCCGCTTTGAAACCTCCTCTTAGGGCACTAAGATTGGTCTTTAAAGAAGACCAGAACCTATAGGATGTTTCTAGGGAAGTGGAGAAGATAATTTGGCAGGGTTTGGCCGAGATTGAAGGCTCAAATTGGTGTGAGGAGGAGAGGGAGGAGGTGCCCTTTTATAAGGGAGGAGAGAGGCACCTTTGGAATTCTTAAAAATATTAATTTATAATAAATCTAACCCCACTTAAAAACCTCCAAAAATGACTCATATTCGAATATTAGATGAGATAGGGTTGTAATCTCATCAACCAATCAAATTTAGACATGTATGGATCTTATTTTAAACCTTATCATTTTCATTTATCCTTATTTAATATATTTAAGTTTATTTGTGGTAATAAAATTCTAAATTTTAAATTATAACAAATAATTACTTATTTGTTGTTAATTTTCAATTATTGTTTAATTTATAACATTATAGACCATATAAATATAAATTTATAATTTTTAAATATTTTTGTGATTTTTAAACAATTTTATAATTTGTTATTTTTATAAAATAAGAATAGTGTCAATTTTGAAACTATTCATTTATTTAAATTTAAATAAAATATATACAGAAGATATGTTCTAACAAAAAGCTTTAATAGAATCATAAGAGGTCATATGTATCTAGAAAATTAGTGTACCACATTAAATAGTTCATATAATATTTATTTTATTAATTTTAAAACCATTTATTTGGTTTATCTCTTAATAAAATAATTACTACATCATATTTGTATAATTATTTAATATACTTATTTGTTGCATAAAAATTTAAAATAAAATCCTATGATGAAGATAAATATATTAGCTTTCACAATAATACTTTTACTCGAATTTATCATCTTAAAATAACAATATTTAAATTGTTATATTTATTAAAGTATGAAGGTGACAACTTTGGCATCATTTAAAATAAAATAATATAAGTGTCATAATTGCTTGTATAAGACTCCAAATGGTCAAATATTCTACCATTGGATGATTATAGATTCAATTTAAATGACCAATAAGTTTTGGTCAGGGTTTTGTGCCTTTTATGGTCACTATTAGTTTAATAAAAACTATATTCTTGATTTTTCACTAGATAAATATTTTCTGCATCACTATTGTGTCACAATTAATGATAACTATTTAATCTCAAAAAAATTCTAAATAAATTCTAATGATGTAGATAATTTTTTTAGCTTTCTGGATACTATTCATGTTCGAAGTTTTATGATTCTTATCACTAAGTTAAAATTATTATACTTATAATATTTAAGAAAGTGACATGTTGTAACTTTCTTTGGTTTTAATAATAATTAAATTATTTTCATGGTCAAAAGTCCATAAAATGAATCTAATCCGACCCTTAGTTGATATGGGTTTACTTTTAGCCATAAAATAGAATTTTGGCATGTGTTAGGGTAATTTTATAATATTATATTTACCCTTAATTACCCGATTTACCTTTAACTATGGTAAATAAAATTTACCGTAGTTACTATTCATAATTCCCAAAAATAAAAAGTAGCCTATTAACATAATTTGGACCCACTGATTCCAAATATGGAATCCATTTTTTTAAAATTCAATACACAGAAGTTGCAGAAATTAAATTAAAATTAATCCCGTTGTCGAATAAAAAACGGGTTTTTGTTTAAAACATTGCAAAAGATTGAATTGATTTAACCTACGAATTCAAGGTAAAATCAATGCTAATGACATACATTATATTAAATGGTAAAAATATATTCTATTTATACTTTAAAACCATTCAATATTATAATTTAACCACATAATATATTATGAGGAAAAAAGTTGTTTTTAATTAAAATATAGCGTGTTTTTACTATTCATTAAAATATGAAAGTTGTCGGAAAAATATCAAAACTTTATATAATGTAAATTTTTACATCCTAATTCAAAAGAATAATTTTATTTTGTCAAATTGAACATATAAACATGTCAAAAACTAGATTTAATGTGGGTGCTCCATCAAAAGGCGGCAAAACTGCATTTTTTGAAAAATACTTATTTTACCCGAAAAATTTATTTTGTTCTTATACCATGTTCTAGAAAATGTGTAAGATGAATAATAATGTTACAAAATTCAAAATTTAGTTAATACTATTCATAACGGCTAGTTCATGACAATATTATAATAATATATCATTGTTTATTAAAACCCGGTATTGCGTACAACACACGCTATCGAGGAAGGTCACAATTGCGTGTAATGCAAGCCAAGTCAGGGTTGCGTGTTGTGAAAGAATCCTTCATTGTTTTGTATAACAGAATCCAAACATATTTCATTTATACATTTAATATATATATATATATATATACTCAATGTTGCGTAGAATAACTATTATCAAAATTGTGTGTAACACGGTCCAAAAATAGTGTTGTGTATACTGCAAGCTAATACGGTGTTGTGTATAACGCAAGGTAATCTTGGTGTAGAATACAACACAAGACATTAATGAAATTAAAATAATATTTTTCATAAAATCTCGGGGTGTTACAACCTGTTAGTGCTATAGATGTTTGGATTTGATACAATTTTTGGGATGGATTGGTTAATGTTGTTCCAGGACCAGATTGACAGTTACAACCATAGGGTAACATTCACTTATCTTTAGGGGAGAATTATGTCCACCATGGTGAATGGGATGTTTGGGAAGGCTATGGAGGTGCGGAAAATCTACAGTTAGGTGAACTCAGAGCCAAATTGAATTTTCTCTTGATTTATGATGGGGAAGTAGGGAATATTGTCTTCTCTCCTATATTAGATTAGTTTAAAGATGTTCTTCCTTAGGTATTCTTGGGGTTTCTACCTAATATAGAGGTTTATTTCATGATCGACTTACTATTGGGGGAAGAAGAAATTTCTATTACACCATATAGAATGGCACCAGATGAACTCTAGGAACATAAATCTTAGTTAGAGGAACTAGAACAAAGGGGTTTATTCTCCTGAGTACATCACCTTGGGGGTCACCAATGTTGTTTTCCAAGAATAAATATGGGTCCTTATGGTTGTTCATTGATTATAGGAAGCTGAATGAGATGACAAATAAGATTCAAAACCCTTTTCCTCGAATCAATGATCTTTTTTAACAGCTAAGAGGTGCTTCGATGTTCTCTAAGATAGATCTAAGATTGGGGTATCATCATATAAGGGTGAGACCTTTTGATATACTTTGGAATTCCTTTAGGAGAAGGCATGGTTTGTATGAGTTTTTTGCGATGTTATTCAAGTTGACCAATGTGTAAACAATTTTTATGGACATGAAGAACTAAATATTTTATCCTTATCTATATTAGTTCATAGTTCTCTTTTTTGATGAAATCTTGGTTTACTATAATACCAATGATGATCATGAAAAACATATTCACATCATACTAAGTACAGTAAGAAAGAAAATTATATACTCCAAGATATCGAAATTCTATTTATGGATTGACAGGGTGAATTTCTTGGGTCATATTATCCCTGAGGAATGTGTGTTAGCAGACCTGTAGAAAGTGTAGGCAGTTGCGTCTCCAGAGAATCCTAAAAATGATTCGTAAATCCAAAGTTTTCTAGGATTAACAGGATAGTATAGATGGTTCATCAAAGACTTATCCCATTTGGCTGCACCACATTTAGGATTAACCAAAAATGGCATCGAGTTTAAATGGTATGAGGCATGTGATAATTATTTCTTGGAGTTAAAGAAGTGGCTGACTATGATACTAGTTTTTATTCTTATTGAAATGGGTATAGAGTATACATTATTTTGTGATGAAGATGTTGTTGGTATTGGAAAAGTATTGATGCAGAAGGGGTGGATAATTGGGTATGGTTCATAAAAGTTGACGCCCAATGAATGAGATTACACTACACATGATCTTGAGTTGGCCACATTTTTTATTATTTAAATTCTTGGCATCACTACATGTTGGGAGGGTAGTTTAATGTGTATAACAATCAAAAAAGCCTTATGTATATATTCTCTAAGTGTTATTTGAATATTCAAAAGCAAATTTGGGTTGAGTATACATAATCTTTATAATTTGAGTTGATATACATCACATGAAAGTGAAATAGTTTTACTGATGCATTGAGATTAAAGACTCAAAATCAAGTAGTTCAGGAATGAATTTATGAGTAGAGGATGAGGGCGTGGTTTTTGGAAATTCACCTAGGGGTTCAGTAAGGGAAAATACTGATGAATCTTTCATCCTTGGTGGTTGATTCCACCCTTCTGAGCCTGATCAATGGAGAGGTAGTAAGAGGATCTAGAGTGTTCAGACCATAAGAAAAGTCTTGAAGGTGAGGAGTCACCTTCCAGCTAGACTGTTGGTAATGATGAGATAATTTTTGTGTGTGGCTATGTTTTCATGACTACATGTATTATGGAAGAGATGATATGTGATTTCCATTCCTCTAAGTGGGAAGGGAATCTTGGTTTGACCAAAATGTATCATAATCTATGTAGTCTATATTGGTGGCTGAGGATTAAGAAGAAAGCTGCAAGTTTCATAGTGAGATGCTATACATGTTAGTAAGTGAAGGTTAAACATCAGTGGTCAGGTCATTTATTACATCCCATTTCCCATTCCAAAATGGAAATGGGATTATGTGATGATATATTTTGTGGTAGGTCTTATGAGGATGCCTTTGAAGAATGATGTGACCTGGGTAGTCATGGATTGGCTGACTAAGGTGTCCCATTTCCTAATGACTAAAGAGACCTTCACCATTGATTAGATGGGTGAGTTTTATGTTTGGGAGATAGTACAATTTCATGGGGTTCCATGAATGATAGTTTCATATAATAATTTACATTTTAATTCCCAATTCTAGTAAGGGTTACAGAAGGCACTTGGTACCAAGGTGTTTTTGAGTACAATTTCCCACCCATAGACGGACGGGCAATCATAGTGTACTATTCAGGGGATGGAGGACTTATTGAGAGGTTGTGTACTAGAAATTGGTGGATCATGGTAGAAACACTTATCTCTTGATGAGTTTGACTATGAAAATAGTTACTTGGTGACGATTCAGATGGAACTATATGAGACACTCTACAGGAGGCCGTGTAGATTTCTGTTATGTTGGATAAAGGATCAAGAGTTACATTTTCTAGGTTGAATTCTCATGAAAGAGACATCAGATCATGTTTAGTTAATACATAAGCTAAAAGATATGGTGAATAGTAGCAAGAAGTCATATGAAGATTGGTGACGTCAACCTCTTGAGTTTATTGTGGGTGATCAAGTGTTTCTTCAGGTTTCACCAAGGTTAGGTTATCATCAGATTTTGAAATAGGGTAAGTTGACAGCCGTTATGTGGGTATGTTTGATATTATGTAGAGGATTATACTGATGACATACTAAATGGATCTTCCAAAATAGTATAGTAATATTCATGATGTTTTAATGTGTCACAACCTCGACAGTAACACCCTGGCCCATCTCACGTGATTGATGTAGAGAATTTTAATGAGGTTGATGCGTCCTTTGAGGAGCATTCAGTTCGTATTGTAGATCATAGTGAGAAAGACTTGTGGGTCAAAACTGTACCCTTGGTTTGAGTTTTGTGGTAGAATGTGAATGTTTGGGAGGAAACGTTGGAGAGAGAGATATAAATGTTGGCTCAGTGGCCCAATCTCTTTACTTTAGAAGCTTAATGATGCTTGGAAGTGTGGTTCGAGGAGGATCCATTATAAAGTGGGGGAGATTATAAGATCTCAGAAATCATGGTGGTTTTCCCCTATTTAAATTTTATTTTAAGTCTCTTAAATTTTGTTAATGGAATGTTTACTTAATTTATGAGGAGGCACAAAGGTTTCTCAGTGTTTGGAGACATAAAAAATAAAAAAATTGACATCTGGTACATGTTGTACAGTTCATGAATAGTTTGAGGTAACCATGCTCCCAAACCATGCAAGATAAGGTGAAATGGATCACTATTAGTTAAACCATGCAAGGGGGAAGACCAAACCACATGGTCTTTGATAGATCTGTTCCACACGGTTGGCACACATTTTTTCAAACAATGTGGGTTCCCTAGGTAACCATGCGAATTAGACCCCTCTTGGACAAAGGTTAGCACATGATTACTGCATGGTTTATCAAACTATGTTGGATCCAAAATAAATTGTGTGGCTTGAATTCCTGTTGGGAAGAATCTATAACACATTTGGCACATAGTTTATCAAACCGTACAACCAAAATGTGCACCACATTAAAAGTGAGATTTTTCTATTTTCCCCCCTTAGGATTTTAAGGTTTCTCACTTGATTTCTTCCATAATTTATCCTCTATCAACCCTAGTGATAAACCATTTTAACCAAGACTTACCAAAGATCAATCTAATTAATTTATAGACCATTTGGAGTGTTCTTGGGTACAGATTATAGCCCTGAGCGAGTCTAACATTCCTCTTTGTTCTCTTTTCCAAATTAGGGATTGTGGTTTTTTTCTTCTTATTCTAAATCCCTAAAACTCTTTTTTTTAGACGATCTCAGGTTGGGGATTCAAAGGGTTCTTGAATGTGTATCTAAGGATAAAAGTAAGAAAGCGTCCATTTACATATTCTAGGTAAGCGTTTTACAAGATATTTTATATAGTCTTGAAGTTGATTTGTGCATGTGTGTTTGTGTTGCTACTTATTTCTTATTGTGAAATGGATTACTTTAGTGAGGTTTGGTAAAATGATTTTCTAAATGATGAATTTAACCTCTCATGATCCCCCTGGGATGCATTGAAATTGATTAGACTTGTTTAGGGCCACCAATGGGGTGTTCTCATATTCATGAACATGAATTTTTTTAATGATAAGCATAAAATTGACTTGTGATAAAGTAGATCCCATGATTAACATGTTCATATGTTAGTTGAGTTTAAAAGGAAATATTTATGGTTTTTTTAGACATTGATAATGTCCTAATGGGTTGTTTGTATTAATATGAAATGGGTTGGATGAAATAAAGTGATTGTGTTAAATGACTTATGAATTGTACTTGAAATGAATAAGTGGGTAAATGAATGTGAAGTGATGAACATGTTAAACTATTAAATGATTGTGAATTAATGAATGTTTTAATTTGGTAAATTTATGAGAATTTATGACTATATTAAATGGGCCAAGGTATGAGAATTTTTTATTATTCTAATGGGTTAAGGAATGAGAGAGGAAAAAGGGTTAAATGTGCTATGGAATGTTATTGGTAAATTTACAAATGGGTTAAGGCTTGATTTTAATTCAGATGTTGAATAATTATGAAAATTTAATGTTATGTGTATTGATTGTGTATCAGTTGTGATAAGATATTTGTAGTAAATGGATAAATAAGAATGTTCACATGGCTTGATAGTTGTGGGGTATTGGACTTGAGGATATATACCCACAAGTTGGGTTAGATTGAGACTCTAAACCCCACCCTATAATGCACATGTTAAGGGGATTGAGGCTCTATTCCCCTAATGGTTTCATTTGATGAGACTACCTATAATGAGGCTCTAAGGTAAGAATATTGTATTTGTTATGAAATGTTTATCCCTAGTGAGATATGGAAATTGACTTACTCCCTTATGCATAGTAATTGATTAGTTAGGAAATTGTGTAAATGATGTAAATTCTTAACCCTTGGACCAATTGATGAAAATGGACTAAGTGATTAAAATTGTTAAATTTAATATTGTTAACTAATTAAACCTGAGTTTTATTTTATTACCTCATCATTGATTTAGTACTTTCATGCACTACCTTTTTAGACTAGATTTTTTGAATACACCACTGGTCATGGCCTACTGAGTTTTACTCGTACACTGCTTAGGTTGCCATTAGGTACCTGAGAAGATTTCATGGTTGTAGGTTAGGACATGGTAAAGGGCCCTATGCTAGGGATTTTATTGGGGCATGGGGTGTGTATAGATGAGGGATCTAGACTTGGAGTCAGGACCTGTTTTGGGGATGCTTCCATTGGTCTTTATTTCATGTTTTATTCACTTTTTACATTGTTAGCATGACATGACATATTTAGTGTTTGGTTTTGGTTTGTAATGAGTTTTGGGAAATGATTAGTAATGAATGTTTTTGGTTTATTGTTTATAGTTTTCTTTATTTATCATTATTATCTGCTATGTATTTCTCTAATAAAGAGGGAATAGTCTCTCCATGTATTCTTTCTAGACACTCACTACTAATTGGCAGCCTCTAATATAAGAGAAGGCGTGCCTGAGGTCATGTAACGACCGAGCCTGGGGAACCAGTTTAGTGGCTTCTAGGCTGGGTATGTTATAATGATATCCTAATAAAGTAATTTTTCTCAAAATAAAACATTCATACCTATAAAATCTTAGATAAAAACATTGAAATAAATTCATATCTGGAAACATGATTAATAATGGTGCCAAAGTAGTAATCATAATTCAAGAGTCAAAATATAGGAATGTCACATTATAAGAATATGAAATAATAATTTTGTGAACATATATATTTTCAATCATGTTCATACATAATATTGTGAGAATATCTAGAAGCAATCATACCCATTCATTAAAATGCGATCATAGCTATTTCCAATCACGTACACACCTAATATTTCGAGCATAACTAAAATAAATCACACTCATGCATAAAAATGTGAACATAGATATCAAAAATCTTTTCCATACATAATATTGTGAGAATATCTTTAACAATTCGTACTCAATCATCAAAATTTCACCATTGATATTTGCAATCATGTCTATGTATAATCTTGTGAGCATAACTATAAGCAATTATATCACTCATCTAAATGTGAACATTGTTATTTGATTTCATGTGAACACTTATCATTATCATCACATTATATTTATATATCACATCACAAACTTCATTAGAGGGATATAATATACCCAACCATCACGTAATAATAATCCATTCATATGTAATCTACAAGGTCATGAAAGCAATTATCATTTCATTATAGCCTAACCCATGAAAAAAAGGGTTTAAACAATATTTCATCATCATAATCAATATACATAAATAAAAATAATAAGGATGTTATTAATGGATCATGTCCCTAGTGAAGCATAAGTAACATCAAACGATGTTGTAATAGATGAAAATACCTTTAAAATATTACTAGAACATTTCTCTAGGAAAACACCCTTTTCATTTTGAAATCACTTATTCAAAATCTAAAAATTTATAAAATATTAGAAATAATATTTTCTTTGGAAATAAATGTGTAATATTTCAAATAATTATATAAAGTAAATATTATTCATGATTCTATGAAAATCCATTTGTGTGGTATTTGTTAAAACAAATATTTTGTTCACACCTTTGGAAAAAATACCTTATTCAGAAAATGTCAAGAAAACTAATATTAAAACGTTTTATATAAAGTAAAATATGGTTAAAATTTACTTTATTAAATAATTTTAATATATTAAAAACATTATTTAATTCATTCTAAATGGAATACAGACATAGAAGAAATATATTTCCAACCAGGGAGAAAACAAAGTCTATTTTTTATTTAAAATATTTTCTTGATCATTTTAACAAAAAAGAGAGTAAAATGTTAATATTACATGAAAATTCCATGAATAAATAGAGGATAATAAAATATATTTGTTTTAAAGGAAAAAATCCATATAATTTACTTTAATGGAAATTTAGCATATACCACTCTGAAAAGAAGTAAGATTGTAACGTACATCCATTACTGCATTGGTGATCTTGAAATTAAAACCACAAGAAAGAGATATCATTAGATGTATTTTTAAATCCCCATATTTTTCATTAGAGGAATCATAAAATAAAATTTTGGGTATTATATACACCCCACAAAATAAACAAGTTGTGAATATGGAATATTTCCCACCTAAATAAAAGTCAGATGAGAAATCCCCTTACCTAAAATCTCATATTGCCTCATATGAGTTTGAAATTCATACATAATAAATATATATTTATTCTAAAAATATATTTATTATAAATATATTAATAAACTATATTCATACATAAAATTCCATATATTATTTACTTATAACATCGTATCACCTTTTCTTGAATAATTCTTTACTAAAATCACGATTTTAGGTAATGATTGTTTTGTTTTTCATGCGCGTTTTGGTTCACTATTTCTGGTCATTGCACATTGATCATGGTTCCATCATATCAATAATGTTAATAATTTCATAAATAATAGATATAATCAATATATACACTTATAAAATCATCCATATAAGGTGGTTATGAAAAATGAATAACTTTACTTTGTGAAGATGATAGTCCATACATACACACGAGTGATTTTTCCACTTTTCACGGGATGGAGAAAAATAAAGGTAAAGTATAATTCAACATTAAAAAATAATTATTTTTTCACAATTATCATATATATTCATCAAATATATTATTATTTCTATCAATGTAAAGAAAAATGAAAAACGAATCACATCGCTCTGTGGAGGTGGTAGTCCACATGTACGTACGAGCGATATTATTATTTTCCAACAGATTGGAAGGTAAGAATATAGATAAGATAATATAATTATATAATAATAATTATTTCATAAATATAATATGTAAACATTAAATATATGATAATAACCATCCATTAAATATGGTTATGTAAAACGAATCAAATCGCTATGTGGATGTGATAGTCTACACGGATGCATGAGAAATACTTTCATTTCTAATTTGATGGAAAGGAGGTGAGAAATAGTTTTATTATAATAATTGTTTAATATTATTATATAAATGATTTTTTATTAATAATGCTTGGATATATTCCATAAATTTATAGGAAGTAGAAGAAGAAATAAACTTCGAAAGAGTCGAGTAAGACGATTACCTCTTCTTTAAGAGGCCTCCATTAACTTACACATTAAGCCTTATTAGTATGGTATTAGGGGAATAATAGAATATATATGTTAAATTTAAATAATTCATGAAGGTATTAGGTTAGGTATTTTATTATCTACTGTAAAACCTTAAGAATTTAAAATATTTCACTTTTAGAATAAATTTAATTTTTGTTCCTAGATTGCCTTATACGAAAAACCAATTTAATCATATGTTACAAAAAAAATAAATTTTATATTTATATATATGAAACATCGAGGTTACCTTTCATTACATTAGATACCGACTTTCCTCGTTGGATTAGGTAACACGTAAGACATAGTTTTACCAAAAAATAATATGATATTAATTTTTTTATTTTTTAATATAATAAGATATAACCTAAACATTAAATTAACTATTATAGAGTTAATTAAATTATAATATATATATATTTTAATTCACTAGTTACCTATTTACTAGAAATGAATATATAAACCAAGTTAATATGAAGTGAATGATTTTGTAAATGACTATTTTTATGTACAAAATGAAGTTTATATTAGTAAGTTAAATTAATTACTATTAGGGAATGATATTAATTAAATTTATATGTTATATATTTAATAAATTAGTTTTTATATTCATCCAATTGATTTTATAGGCATAAGATGAGAACAGACCCAATAGTACACATAAAAACCTATATTTTTATAAAAAAAAATTTATCACCTTTTAATGGAGAACCAATTTTAAATATAAATTTTTGAAATTTTATAAATTTTATATGTCAAAATAAACTTCATTTTTTAAATAAAGATATAAAAATTAGGTTTGGGTGAATTCTTGGTATTTTTTTGTGAAGTTTCTTTTTTAATGAATATTGAAAAATAACTCATTTTTCATCTAATTTATCTATAAGGTTAAATTATATTTTAAAATATTTTTAGTGTTTAAATAGATTATTTTTTATCAATTAATCCAATTTATGTCACTATAATCAATTTTAATTTGAAATTGAATATAAAAACTTAGAAAACTTTTGAATATTTTTACTTTAAAAACCTATATTATCATCCCATCTACGAGATTAAATTTAAATAAATTTATTCCAATTATATGATTATAATTTGAAAAAATGGATCCTATAATTGGAATCAAAATAATTTATAATTTATAATAAGGTTAACTTTGTTTTTTACCAAAACCATTAGTGAAAGTAATTAAAATTAGTTTCATTGATTAAGGTAAAACTAAGCTTAACAAGGAACTACACCTTAATATTACGGAAAATAGTAACCTATAAACTTTAAAAAAAATATTGGAAGGCCATATTTCGTCCCCTCCATCTCTAAGGTTCCATAATTGTCCGTTTGGATGCTTGGAGAGACCACAATTATTCTCTAAAATAACAAGTGTGTCCTTTCCCTCCATAATAAAAAGTCACTCACCCCTGTCACTTCATAACACTTCTCAAGCCCTTTTTCTTGACCAATATGTAACGTCCTGGGTCCGGGTTCCACTCAACGGGTGCCCCGAGCCCAGTTCACCACGTGACCTCAAGCGCATTTCCCCAAACGCCAGAGGCTACCGACTAGCAGCGAGGGCCCATGTCTGATAGTGGGGAAACTATGCCCTCATTTCAAAGTGTAGCGCAGTAGAATTCAAATAAAACATACAACAAACAGTGGAAGTAGTAAACCATACACAACTAAAATAAAATACAGTAGTGGAAATATCCAACAATAGATAACAATGATGCTACATGTCTCAAGTACTAAGAAAATAGCAAGAGAATGTTATACATCAATATAGTACAACAAAAAGCAGAGTACAACAAAACATAGCAAACAACTAGCAGTGGCATCGCGAGCCTAGGCTCGGTCCCATTCCCTCCTACTCCTCAGCAACAGTCAAGTACCTGTATAGGGACTCTTGACACTATCTACACCTGTAGAAACGTAATCTGTTTGGGCCGAAAAGCATGACCCAAACAGGGTGTGAGAAATATATCTTAGTAGGCACCCACCAAAGGCTCGTTCCCAACTACGTGTAAGCATGCAACAACAGTGTGCAATAGTAAAATGCAAAAAAGTAGGAAGTACTGAAAAGTACCTAACTTAACAATTAAATTTCCATTTTATTATTCATTTAATTCATTTAATTTAGTAAAATTTTTGTTCTCAACAGCACCAAGACCTCAGGCCCACCAGTACCGTGCCCTTAGGCTAAAATAGTAAACCACACCCTCAGGCTTGCCCTCAGGCTATACAGAATCCAACCCACATGTATTGACCTTAGGCGTAACAGAAATTTCCCTCAAGCGTAGGAAGTTTCGCCCTCAGGCACAGAAGTCAAGCCCTTAGGCACGAAAGGTTGCCATTAGGCGAAATAGTATGTTGCCCTCAGGCTAATACATTCACGCCCTCAGGATAACAGTGCAGTGCCTACAGGCTAATCACAACAACTCCCTTGAGCTAAACAGGTAACCGGGCCATGCCCAACATGTCAAAATGCAGTGAACAAGCAATTCCTCTCAAGGCAATTCTACGATTACTACTTTAAAGGCATACCCTCGGGTATCCTGGCCAAACGGTTAAACAGTGAAACACACCCCCAGGGTGGTTCCAGATCCAAGAAACGATCCCAACCAGAATTTATTTATCACAATTTAATCACCTATGCAATTTTAGGCATTAAACATAACAACGGCCTCAGCCACACGACACCCCAACATGGGTTCATGGCACGAAAACGCACAAAAACGCACGAAACTTGGATATTTACACCAAGCCACCTACCTTATACGCTAATGAACATTATACCCAAACACCGACTCTAGAAACGCCCAAGAACGATGTAGATCTGACGAAGAACAAAACCCATTCAAACGTAAATATCTTCCGTTAGGAGAAGAATTGGTAATAACCATACAAGGAGAGGAGAGGTCATACCCATGCGGTTCCAACAAGATCGTCCGAAGCCAAATCGGATTTTAGACGAACACTCGGCGGATCTTTAAAGGTTCGGCCTCCTCCTTTGGCTCCAAAACGGCTCAAATGCATCCTCTTCCAAATGAGGATGCTACTACCTATTTTAAGCCGAAAAAACAAAGTAAACGGCGTGTACTTCCTTCATTTAACTGTTCCTCTGGTGGCGCCACCACACTGTTCATCAATCGACATGAGTACACGACATGTACTCCTGAGTACATGGAGTGTACTGTTGCCCAACTGGTGGTTACTCCACCGCCTTACAGTTTAGGCCTGCCGACTGACTACACGGCATGTAAAAGACCACTACACGGTGTGTAGTCGTTTCCTACACCCCTCATCGCCAGCATAGCTACACGCCCTGTGTACTCATCCCAACACGGCCAAAAGTACACGGCGTGTGAAAAAAGTACATGGTGTGTAGTTCCAAAATTTAGGATTTTTACACATTTTCCATATTTTCTCAACAACACTTAAGGAAAAGAGAAAATAAGAAGCCCGTACCTCAAAACTAAGAACCGAGTTCTTACAAACTTCCCCCCTTATAGAAATTCGTCCCTGAATTGCCCTTCCAAGGGTGGAGAAGATATAGTCCTGAACAACTCCTGCCACTGAGCATGTACGTTGGTCTCCTACTCCCAGGTTTCGTCCTGCACTCGGCCATGCTACCATAGCACCCGTAAGAGAGGAACTGACCGGCCTCAGAGAACCTTTGTGCTCCTGTAAACGATACAAATCAAATGCTTCTCAAAGGACGCATCCATCTGAAGCTCAACCTCTTTAGTCTGAAAGGTGTGAGATGGGTCTGAATGATAGCGGTGCAACTGAGACACGTGGAAGACGTCGTGCATGGCTCGGTATCGCTGCGGTAACTACAACCGATAGGCAACCAGCCCGACTCTCTCCAGAATCTTGAATGGCCCCACATACCTCGGTGAAAGCTTACCCTGCCTCCTGATCCGTTTGTGACCCAACCTCGGCGAAACATGTAGAAAAACCTGATCCCTGACCATGAACTCCAAAGGTCGTCTATGGCGATCAGCACAAGACTTTTGGCGAGACTGTGCGGTAGCCATCAGCTTCCAAATCAACTGGACCTGCTCAGATGTCTCCTGCATGAGCTGTGGCCCCAGTAATGCTGCCTCACCTACCTCTAACCAGCACATGGTTGATCGGCATGGCCTAACATATAAAGCCTCGTATGGTACCATCTCTATAGTTTCCTGAAAACTATTGTTGTAAGCAAACTCGACTAAGGGTATATGCTTCTCTCAAGAGCCCCCAAAGTCTAGGACACATGCACGTAGCATGTCCTCTAGCACCTGTATAGTACGCTCTGACTGGCCATCGGTCTGAGGGTGGTATGCTATGCTCAGAAGCACCTGTATACCCAACACCCTCTAAAAACTCTTCCTGAAACGAGATGTAAAGCGGGCATCCCTATCTGAAACGATAGAACGAGGGACCCCATGGAGACAGACGATCTCTCGGATATATAGCCTTCTGAGCTTGTCAACTCTGAAGGTCTCCTTGATCGGAAAAAAGTGAGATACCTTCGTGAGTATATCCACAACGACCCACACGGCGTCATTGCCATGAGGTGACCTCTGCAATCCAGTTATGAAATCCATCGCGACATCATCCCATTTCCACTCTGGAATGGGTAACTGCTGTAACAGCCCGGCTAGCCTCTGGTGCTCCGCCTTCACCTGCTGACAGGTGGAACACCTCATAACAAAACCAGCTATCTCTCTCTTCATACCCGGCCACCAGTAATGACGCCTCAAGTCACGGTACATATTGGTAACCTCGTGATGAACTGCCCAAGCTGAAGCATGAAACTCCTGTTGGAACCACTTTGTGTATAGGATTGTATTTTTTGTCAATAGTTGTCAATGGAATATCAAAATGAAAGAGATCAAGAAGTACTCCAATAAAATGGAGGAATGGAAGCTCACAATGAGGGAGATCATGAAGTACTCCGATGAAGTAGAGGAGTAGTGATTCAGACGATTGTTGTGCTGATCGTAAGTTCAAAGAACATGTGTCAAAGGTGATACATTATTTCCAACAATGAATAATGTTAGGAGTAATCCATCCTAGGATGATTAAAGCAGGATGGTGTTTTTGGATGAAGACCATGCAATTCCTCCTTATTGCATAAGAACCATGGGATTTGATTAAGACCATGCAATTCATCATTATTGCATGAGAACAATGGGTTTCGATGAAGACCATGCAATTACTCATGATTGCATGAGAACCATGCTAGAGAATTCTTGATGGATTGAATCACATTGTTTGCATGAGGTTGATCATGACAGTTGATAAAGGAGGAAATGTGCCAATGAGTTGACTTATGAAATGGCCATGCACATCACATTGTCATAGAAGATGATGGTACTAAAGTTGTTCCTTCAAATAATACATATCACAATAGTGGAGTTTGTGATAAAAGCAAAAGAGTTGCAGAAGGATACAGATCACCAAGAAGAAGTGTTGTTGAGGTGATCGTGCTTGTCGACAAAGAAAACAAACGACATACAAATTTGTTGACAAAGGAGATTCCATGGTGACATGTCGAGTTCAAGAGTTGTGGTCAACGATCTATGTTTGGTTCATGAACATCGACAGAGGAATGGATGATCTGGAGGCGGTACAAAAAGAGCAGATACAAAGTGGCACCATTTTCCAGTGTTTGCCAAATTTCAGGGCCTCAAAATCAACAAATGAAGAATAGTGATTTTGGAAAAGGGACTTGCGCGCCATACTCTTGGAGGATAAAAGACTTGCGCACCAAATGTTTTTGAGGATAAGAACATCAAAATTTGGCTAAGGAAAGAAGGTCGCGCAAGTGTTGGTCGGGTCGCGCAAGTAAGTTGCGCGACATAGGTTACTGGAGACAAGACTTGCGCGCCGATGGATGACTTGCGCGTCGCCGCAAAGGGGGTCCAGTTTGCCTATAAATACTGGACCACCCCTCCTCATTTCCCATGGAGTTTAAGACTTTGATATTGTTTGAGCTCTCGTCGCGCAGGTGGTTGAACCGCGCAAGTGGTAGTTGGGTCGCGCAAGTAGAGGTTGCGCGCCGACTGATGGTTGAGCACCCCGGGTGATTTGGGCAAGGAAGGAAGTGAGTCGCGCAGGTTTGAAGTTCAAGAAGGCAGAGTCACGCAGGTGATTTGGAGACACTTGCGCACCAGGTTATACTTGCGCGCCTAATACTTGCGCGCCAGATGGAGACTTGCGCGCCGGGCTTGAAAAGGAGAGCCAAATATTGTTGAAGCACGCCCGCCTTTCTGGAGCTGCACAAGAGATGAAAAATAGCCTGATACTTCTGGTGCGAAGTGAGATTGAAGAAGAAATCTAAATGATACATACATGATCTCATGCATACATGGAGAACTGATTCTGACAACGTCGAGTAAGCTGAGCTTCACTAAGTAAGCAATCAAATCAGTGATTGTGATTCAGGAAAACAAATACAAGGGGATCTAGTGCATTCATTCATTGCACTAAAGAAGAAGGATTGAACTAAAAGGAGCATCCAATCTGAACCCTGATGCAAGCAATGTCTCATTCTGAACAGGAGACGAAGAACTTCAATGAACACCTATTGAAGAGACCTTCATGTATATAAACTGAGTGGGACTTCACCAACGGCAGTGAGCCAGGGGGAGTCAACGGGAGAGACCCGAGGGAAGCAGTGAGCTATCCCTGAACCTTTTTAAAGGTAGTGAGCCTGGGAAAAAGTGACTGTACCCGAACCTTTGTAATCTACAGCTAGTGAAGCATAGTGGATTTAGGTACGACCGACAATCTGTCGGAGTATGCTCCTTGGACGTATCCCTTAGTGGTGAACCAAGTAAAAATAGTTGTGTCATCTCTCTGCATGTGAATGTTTAATTGCTGTTCATATCCATCATACAGGCTTAAGTAGTTTCTACCAACGTGGGAACAAGATCCACAACTAAAAGAAGAAAAAGTTGCCACCCTGATTCACCCCTCCCCTCTCAGGGTGCCCCGGGGTCCTACAAGTGGTATCAGAGGGAAAGGTTGACGTATGTTGGATACTCTACAGTAATTCTATTGAGAAGAGGATTTGAGTTTATTTCCTAAAGTCAACAAGGAAGAGCAGTCTTGATGAAGTTTCTGAGCAGACGTCTACATCTAGCAAGACCATGACAAACAGGAAAAAGAAAGAGAAAAAGCAGCTAAAGAAGTCCCTCATATCCAAAGAAGATACAATGTCTTGTTCTCCATGCCATTACATAAATGAAGAAACATCAGGCATGGAAAGTATCGAGCAGGTGACTCAGAATTCTTCCAGAGGAAAGGATGACACCCCCAATTCACTCTTTCAAGGAAAACTCAAAACATATCTGCATGATATTCCAGAAGAAAGGGCTGTTATTATCTGTAGCCTATTTCAATCTATGCAGGTTGAGATCACTAGACTTGAAAGGGAAGCGGACAATATGGAAAAGGGGATGGAAGGGAAAATTATGGAAAGTATGAAGCTCACCAAACGGGTGAAAGCCCTTGAAGAAAAAGGTGAAGTCAGCAATACTCTGGAAGAACAGATCCATGCACTTGAAGTTGAGCTGAAGAAGAGCAATGAAGTCAAGAGTTTTTGTTTGGAAGAAACTTCCATTAAATTCAGGGAACTTGACTCTTTGTTACAAAACAAAGTTAAGATGCATGAAGATGAGGTTGAAAGATTGAAGAAGACTTGTGAAGAGAAGATGATCACAATTGAAGATCATAAGATCATCCTCAATATTGTGGGTCAAAAATTGGAAGCTCAGTTGACCAAGATTGAGAACACACATATTGAGACTTCACAAAAGAGTGAAATGAGTGATGCTTGCACTCAATGTTCGTTGGAGGAGTCTAAAGCTGAAATGCCTCCAACATGTGATAAGAAGATTATGACCACTCTTGATTATCCACATCAAGAATCAGTTGCTGCTGGTACTCAATGCTCACTAGAGGATTCTATTGTCAAAAGACCTCCAACATGTGATAAGAATATCATGACTTCACTCTTTGATCTATCACAAGAAACTGAGAAAGTGAAGGTACCATCCAAACCATCTTGTACTCATATTTCTAAATACACTCCTACAATCGGTGCGGGTGGGAAGAAAAGTTCTAAACAAGTATGGATGAGGAAAGGTGAGAAGAAGAAACCTACCACCATGACTAGGGTGGATAGGAAGAAAAAGGAGGAAGCTTCTTCCTCAAATAGAGCACAAACGATTAAGTAGATGGCCCAACAACTTAATACTGAAGAAAAAAAGAAGAAAAGATTTGTGGGCCAATGTTGGTGATGCAATAGATTTGGGCACTGTGCACTGGATTGTTTTTATAATCCCTTTCATGGAAAAGCACAGGGAAAGCCTATATCAAAGGGGAGGAAGCCAGAGAAAAAGAAGAAACATCAGCAGGTCCAGAAGCATCTGTTTACTGAAAACAGATATGGAATTCTTGATAACATCTGTGATGTATGCAATGACAACGGTCACAATGCAGACACATGTCCACATCAACATGCTTTCACTGTCGAAAAGAAAATAAGACCTCTGATGTCATCAAAGAATAAAGCAGCTACCTTGGGGAGAAATCAGAATAATGTTGTGAACATACACTTCCCCACAAAGATCTCAAGTAGGGAAGCTGAGAAGACCCAGGATTTTAGATCCATGAAATTCAAGGGTCATTCATCCAAAATAAACACTAAGTGGGATTAATCTCGGATAAACCCATGTGGAAGATCTAAACCAGCTGCAAAAGTTCCAAATGACATATTGGTCATCTAGCCAGAAGATTTGAAATGAATGAGGAAACTTGAAGATGAAAAGGCCAAGGATGGTGATAAAGGAAAAGGAAAACTTTCACATGATGAAGACACGGTGCTTGAGAGATTGCAAACAAAGAGAATCACTCATGTCAAAGAAGTTCTGTGTGAGAGATGCAAGAAGTCTGGTCACATTGCAAAAGGTTGTCTAACCTTAATACCAGAGCAAGAGGCAGTCCTTAAGAGGAGTAAGAATGTATCATTCATGATGGATGCTAAGCAGAACAATTCTCCACACAAAGCATAAGAGAATGAGAATAGAGCCATGCCACACCGAAAGATTTCAGAACATATATTCAAATGTACAGGCATGAATACTGGAGTGAATAGAGGAACTTGGTTGAGAAAAGAACCTCAACCAAGCAAGTCTTTGTGATGAAGCAAGAAGGAACCACCTTATTCCTGTAATCATTTGTGTATTGTATTTGTGCTAATAATGCAGGGAATTGAAGGTGAATCATGCTCTCAGGGGGAGAACCTGAGAAGTAGTGAATGATGTCAACTCTTGATAGCCAAACTGAAGAAGTTTCCATCCTTAGTAGATTCTTCAATTGATATTCAAAGATTATGATGATGAAGGATCACTCTTGATGAATATGATGAGGAGTTTTTCCCTTGAGGGGGATAAAAATGAAGAAGCGTCCATAATCACTGTTTCAATCAATATCAACTCCAGGTGGACTCAAAAGCAGTTATTCTGTGAATCTCTTGAAGAACACACCAATGGAGAAGGTCTGTCATTTCTCAATCTCTATCCCTTGGTTACTCAGATCAGAGATTATTTTACAAAGGGGGAGTAACTGAATTGATCAGTGACATAAAGAGAATGGAAGTGCCCTAAGGTCACTTATCCTGCCGATTTCACTTGAATGTTTTTGATCTATTTGCTGATGTGAGTGTAGGAGTTTCAGGTTGATTATTCTCTATCATAGTTGATCTTCTTCTACCTAGAATTAAAGTGGTAAACCCTTGAAGACAAGATACATGAGTTATCATCTCATGTTGGTATCATGATCTGTGGATAATGGACAGCCTTGTTGACTTAATCAAATCCTCTTGTTTTCTACATCGAGCATTGCTCAAGTAGACTTAGAGTGAAATGGTTAATGAAACATTGCTTAAGTGTGGATTGATAACCTCCCTACCATGTGATTTTTATTTCTTGTCAATAAGGGGGAGAGAAAGTGAAATGAACGTTTGAAAATAAAAGCTGATTGAATAGAAGATTCTCATTTTGACATTGACAAATTCATTTCAGAAGATGTATAAGGTATTGACAACAAAATAAAAAGGGGGATATTTTTGGAACCACTTTGTGTATAGGATTGTATTTGTTGTCAATAGTTGTAAATGGAATATCAAAATGAAAGAGATCAAGAAGTACTCCAATAAAATGGAGGAATGGAAGCTCACAATGAGGGAGATCATGAAGTACTCCGATGAAGTAGAGGAGTAGTGATTCAGACGATTGTTGTGCTGATCGTAAGTTCAAAGAACATGTGTCAAAGGTGATACATTGTTTCCAACAATGAAGAATGTGAGGAGTAATCCATCCTAGGATGATTAAAGCAGGATGGTGTTTTTGGATGAAGACCATGCAATTCCTCCTTATTCCATAAGAACCACGGGCTTTGATGAAGACCATGCAATTCCTCATTATTGCATGAGAACAATGGGTTTCGATGAAGACCATGCAATTACTCATGATTGCGTGAGAACCATGCTAGAGACTTCTTGATGGATTGAATCACATTGTTTGCATGAAGTTGATCATGACAGTTTATGAAGGAGGCAATGTGCCAATGAGTTGACTTATGAAATGGCCATGCACATCACATTGTCATAGAAGATGATGGTACTAAAGTTGTTCCTTCAAAGAATACATATCACAATAGTGGAATTTGTGATAAAAGCAAAAGAGTTGCTGAAGGATACAGATCACCAAGAAGAAGTGCTGTTGAGGTGATCATGCTTGTCGACAAAGAAAACAAACGACATACAAATTTGTTGACAAAGGAGATTCCATGGTGACATGTCGAGTTCAAGAGTTGTGGTCAACGATCTATGTTTGGTTCATGAACATCGAAAGAGGAATGGATGATCTGGAGGCCGTACAAAAAGAGCAGATACAAAGTGGCGCCGTTTTCCAGTGTTTGCCAAATTTCAGGGCCTCAAAATCAACAAATGAAGATTAGTGATTTTGGAAAAGGGACTTGCGCACCATACTCTTGGAGGATAAAAGACTTGCGCGCCATATTTTTTTGATGATAAGAACATCAAAATTTGGCTAAGGAAATAAGGTCGCGCAAGTGTTGGTTGGGTCGCGTAAGTAAGTTGCGCGATAGAGGTTACTGGAGACAAGACTTGCGCGCCGATGGATGACTTGTGCGCCGCCGTGAAGGGGGTCCAGTTTGCCTATAAATACTGGACCACCCCTCCTCATTTCCCACGGAGTTCAAGACATTGAGATTTTTCGAGCTCTCGTCGCGCAGGTGGTTGAACCGCGCAAGTGTTAGTTGGGTCGCGCAAGTAGAGGTTGCGTGCCGACTGATGGTTGAGCGCCCCAGGTGATTTGGGAAAGGAAGGAAGTGAGTCGCGCAGGTTTGAAGTTCAAGAAGGCAGAGTCGCGCAAGTGATTTGGAGACACTTGCGCGCCAGGTTATACTTGCGCGCCTAAGACTTGCGCACTAGATGGAGACTTGCGTGCCGGGCTTGAAAAGGAGAGCCAAATATTGTTGAAGCATGCCCGCCTTTCTGGAGCTGCACAAGAGCTGAAAAATAGCCTGAAACTTCTGGTGCGAAGTGAGATTGAAGAAGAAATCTAAATGATACATGCATGATCTCATGCATACATGGAGAACTGATTCTGAAAACGCCGAGTAAGCTGAGCTTCATTAAGTAAGCAATCACATCAGTGATTGTGATTCAGGCAAACGAAGACAAGGGGATCTAGTGCATTCATTTATTGAAATAAAGAAGAAGGATTGAACTAAAAGGAGCATCCAATCTGAACCCTGATGCAAGAAATGTCTCATGCTGAACAGGAGACGAAGAACTTCAATGCACACCTATTGAAGAGACCTTCATGTCTATAAACTGAGTGGGACTTCACCAACGGCAGTGAGCCAGGGGGAGTCAACGGGAGTGACCCGAGGGAAGCTGTGAGCTATCCCTGAACCTTTGTAAAGGAAGTGAGCCTGGGACAGAGTGACTGTACCCGAACCTTTGTAATCTACAGCTAGTGAAGCATAGTAGATTTAGGTATGACCGACAATCTGTCGGCGTATGCTCCTTGGACGTAGCCCTTAGTGGTGAACCAAGTAAAAATAGCTGTGTCATCTCTCTGCATGTGAATTTTTAATTGCTGTTCATATCCATCATATAGGCTTAAGTAGTTCCTACCAACGTGGGAACAAGATCCACAACTAAAAGAAGAAAAAGTTTCCACCCTGATTCACCCCTCCCCTCTCAGGGTGCCCCGGGGTCCTACAACTCCCGCATCAGCTCCTCGCGTATATCCCTTGGAACCCATACTTGTCCATGGAAACGCAGGACCTCATCTTCGCCAATCATCCAACCCGGAGGAGGGTCCTCCCTTGCCATTGACTCCTGTAGAACTAGGCCTTTTGAATCCGATAGCTGTCTCATCCTCACTCTGTCCAGGAGGGTAGAAGTCACAACTAACGAGGAAAGATAAGTCTGCCCCTGACTGTCGTACAGCTCCAGATGCATCTCAGAGAACAGGGCCATGAGTTCCCACTCACCACTGGCCTCCTGCACCACCTGTATCTGAGTCTTCTAGCTCAGTGCATCGGCTACTGCATTACCTTTACCAGGTGTATAGGCAAGCTCAAAATCGAAGGACTGTAGGTACTCGACCCACCTCCTCTGCCTCAGATTCAGGTCACGCTGAGTAAAGATATACTTGAGGATTTTGTGGTCGGTGAAAACCAAAAAATGCTCTCCCAACAGATAATGTCTCCAACAGTGCACCACATGCACAACTGCAGCCAACTCGAGATCATGCGTCAGGTAATTCCTCTCATGTGGCCTCAACTACCGAGACCCGTACACAACAACTCGGTCGCCCTGCATCAGCACTGCTCCCAGCCCAATACCTGATGCATCACAGTACACTATATAGCTCTTCCCCTGCTCTAGGAGTATCAGGATCAGTGCTGATGTCAATCTTCCTTTCGGGTCCTAAAAGGCTGTCTCGTAAACTTCTGACCAAACTAACTTCACACCCTTCTTAGTCAGACCTATCAACAGTGCTGCTAAGTGGGAGAAGTCTTGTATAAAGTGTCTGTAGTAACCAGACAGCCCTAAGAAACTCTGTATCTCAAAAAAGTTCTTAGGCTGCTCCCAGGAAACTACTGCTCTCACCTTCTCTGGGTCTACTGAAACTCCTGCCTATGAGATGACATGACCCAGGAAGTGAATATGGTCCATCCAAAAGTGGCACTTCGAGAGCTTAGCATATACCCAATGCTCTCTTAGTGTACTCAATACGATGTCAAGATGTGTGGCATGGTCGTGTTGAGTGTGAGAGTACACCAAGATGTCGTCCATGAATACAACCACAAAAGAATCAAGATACGGATGAAACACACGATTCATCAGATCCATGAAAACTACTAGCACGTTCGTCAGTCTGAACGACATAACCAAATACTTGTACAGACCATATCTAATCTGGAAATATGCAAGTGGTATATCCGATGGTCTCATGCGTAGCTGATGATATCCGGATCTCAAGTCAATCTTCGAGAACACTCGTGCTCCATGAAGATGATCAAACAGATCATCAATCCTCAGCAAGGGATATCAGTTCTTAACCATCAACTGGTTCACCCATGATGCTCTAGTCCAGCTCGACTCGCCTGAACATCCCATTCACCCTTGTATAGAAACTCTCCACCATCTGGTGACGTGAAACTCACCCTGCGACGATATCAGTCTACAAAGGCTCGAAAGGGAACCAACCAGTCCATCCCAAGAATGATGTCATAAGCTGTCATCTCTAAGACATAGAGGACCCATAGAAAGTGACACCCACCAACCTCAAGGGGGAACTCCTTGCACTGATGCACACCAGCCTTTCTAGTCCCCAACAGAGTGTTTAGAGTCATGATATCAGAAGAAGTAGAAAAATAGAGCCCAAGGCTCTTCACAACGGGCACAAATATAAAACTATGTGTAACACCCGTATCAAAAAGCACTGAAGATATGACAGAAGCTACTAGAATAGTACCTCTGACTGTAGAAGGTCCGGGATCCTGCTCCTACTGGGTCTGTTGTACTGCATATGCCTGCCTAGTGTCGCGGCCCTGTGGCATAACCTGGCTTCCCTGAGCTATCCCGCCCTGCTGCTTCTGCGATCCTGGTGTCTGGATACCACGGCCATGACCACCATCTCTGCCTGCACGCCCTAACGTATTCCAGTTCCCCGGCTGGTAAAAATCCACTGGTCCTGCTCCCACACAGGGAGTCTGCACAGAACCCCTCTCACTAGCCGATGGTGGAAACGCCCTGTAAAATCACTGCAGATGACCCATCTTGCCGCAAGCTCGGCACTCCACTGGCTCTCGTGGACACTGTGGTCTCTTATGCCCCTCTCTTCCACACTGGTAGCACCTGATCGGGCCACCTGAAGAAGCTGGTTCGCTGGTACTGCCACCCTGAGGGAAGTCCATTTGTCTCTTCCTCTTGCCTGTAGAAATGGTACCAGTCACTGGTGCTGAATCGCCCTAGCCCACAGCACTAGCTTCCCGCAGGTTCCTCTCTGTAATTAGTGCCTAGTTCACAATAGTGTGTACAGTAAGCAATCTGAAAACATTCAACAGCGCTCAGATGTCATACCGAAGACCATCCTCAAAACGTCTGTCTCTCAGCGTCTCATCACCCACCAGCACGGGTGCAAAAAGATGAAGCTCGATGAAGCGAGCAGAATAGTCCATCACCGACATAGCGCCCTACTGCAGATTCATGAACTCTCGTGCTCTATCTTCCCTCAGCGTCTCGAGAAAGAAGAATTCATAGAAGACTTCCTGAAAATCTTCCCATGCCATGTCTCTATGATGCTCTAATTGGGTGGTAACATCCCACCACCTCTTGGTGGAATCACATAGCATATAAGTCACGAGCTTGACCCTCCACCCTGGAGGCGTCTCAAGATGCTCAAAAATAGTCTACATCGACCCCAACCAAGACTCCACAGCCAGTGGTCCGCCATCCCCTGAAAACGTAGGTGGATGCTGCTTCTAGAAGATACGTGTCATCTCATCCATAGATGTGGCAGCCTGCGATGCTCCCTGAAAGGTCTGCATGAACCGCATAAAGCCTTCACGGAACTGCGCCTCCGTGCCTGTGTCCGGTATAACAGCTGGCACCGCCTCTGGCTCTGCTGTAGGATCAACTGGTAGCCCATGGACCACCATCTCCAGAGTATAATCGTCGCCACTGTCCTGGAGAACAACTCGCGGTCGTCTAGGCGACATGACACTACAAGGGCAAAAGCACGCCTCAGATTCAAGATTATCAAGACTGAAATCGAAGGAACCATAAAGGGAACAAGAGGAAGAAGGCATTTCAAGATTTGAAAAACAAGACTACACGGCGTGTATACTGACTACATGGTGTGTACCTAACTTCTCTTCCCCTGCCCGGGTCCTTCGACACGGCTAAGCCACACAGCTCCCGTTGAACAAAACTACACGACGTGAATAATATATACATGGCGTGTATGGTATAATTTTCCAACTGCCCATGTCGTTTGTGACACGACTGAATACTCGGCTTGACACTACACGGCATGTTACACCCACACACGGTGTGTTCACTACCCCGTTTCCCCAGCCACACGGCTAAAACCACACGGTTTGTCCTCGGACAAGACTACATGATGTGTCCCATAGGTACACGGTGTGTGCTAGACGAGCTCCGCTGACCCGTGTTGTTAGTTACAAGGCCGGAAACACGGCTCACACTACAAAATGTGTTCTATATACACACGGCGTGTACTCGAAAGGATTACACTGACCCGTGTTGTTAGTTACACGGCCGGGTCCCTCGGTCAACACCACATGGTGTGTACAAAAGCTACACGGCGTGTTTTACCCAACCCTTTCCCTACCCCGTGTCGCCGCCCACATGGTTTGTGACACAAGAAGAGACTACATGATGTCCACTCAGGGTACATGGAGTGTACTCAGGGTACACGGTGTGTACTCAAAAAGTTTATTTTTCTTCCCAAATAGAAGAACATGCACGACGTGTATGAGATCCTACATGGCGTGTATTCTGTTTTTCCAGAAAGTATGCCTCAGAAACTTCCCCAAAACCTATAAAATACTAAAAACCAACACCTAAGTGTCAAATTCTAATCCGCGAGGGCCCATACTCCCCACGAATCAAAGTTTGACATCTTATCTGTGTTATAAAAAAATAAGCAGCCAATGATCCACCAAATTCTGGTCAATGGGGGCCCATACTCCCTAAAAACCGAAGTTTGGCGTCCATTCTATAAATTGGATCACACAAGAAAATACCCTATCACAAAGCCGGTATTTATCAAGCAGTTATCACAGCAACATGATTTTATAGAACAACAACTATCACAAAAACATGCAATTTCTAATGCACCTACATGGCATGGAAACTATGCATGGCATGTGATACCTAACATGTGCCTATATGATGCATGAGACGGCATACCCTCATCTTATTGGGTTGCAACTAAATAGAACCCACAGATAAATTATAAACAACACAATCTCAAGTGCATTACCCAACGCTGAAATCATATCAAATGTAAAATTTGCAAAATCAAAAGAATTGAAAAAATATGAGGTAGACTGGCATTTACCTGTACATGGGTTAGGTACTCCCGGGCATAGCTTATTACCAACTACCGTTCGTCCTATCCCTGATTACGGCTCCAAATAGTAATTTGAAGAAAAGAACCCTCTGATACCACTTTGTAACGTCCCGGGTCCGGGTGCCACTCAACGGGTGCCCTGAGCCCTGTTCGCCACATGACCTCAAGCACATTTCCCCAACCGCCAGAGGCTACCGACTAGCAGCGAGGGCCCATGTCTGATAGTGGGGAAACTATACCCTCATTTCAAAGTGTAGCGCATCAGAATTCAAATAAAACATACAACAAATAGCGGAAGCAGTAAACCATAGACAACTTAAATAAAATACAGAAGTGGATATATCCAACAATAGATAACAATGATGATACATGTCTCAAGTACTAAGAAAACAGCCAGAGCATGTTATACATCAATACTATACTGCAAAAAGCAGAGTACAGCAAAATAAAGCAAATAGCTGGCAGCAACATCGCGAGCCTAGGCTCGGTCCCATGCCCTCCTACTCCTCAGCAACAGTCAAGCACCTATATAGGGACTCTTTCCCCTATCTACACCTGTAGAAACGTAATCTGTTTGGGTCGAAAAGCGTGACCCAAATAGGGTGTGAGAAATATATCTCAGTAGGCACCCACCAAAGGCCCATCCCCAACTACATGTAAGCATGCAACAACAGTGTGCAATAGTAAAATGAAATAAAGTAAGTAGTACTGAAAAGTAACTAACTTAACAATTAAATTTTCATTTTATTATTCATTTAATTTAGTAACATTTTTTTTCTCTACACCACCAAGCTCTCAGGCCCACCAGTACCGTGCCCTTAGGCTAAACTAGTAAACCACGCCCTCAGGCTTTCCCTCAGGCTATACATAATCCAACCCATAGGTATTGCCCTCAGGCGTAACAGACATTGCCCTCAGGCGTAGGAAGTGTCGCCCTCAGGCACAGAAGTCAAGCCCTCAGGCATGAAAGGTTGCCCTCAGGAGAAATAGTATGTTTCCCTCAGGCTAATACATTCACGCCCTCAGGCTAACAGTGTAGTGCCCACAGGCTAATCACAACAACGCCCTCGGGATAAACAGGTAACCGGGCCATTCCCAACATGTCAAAATGCAGTAAACAAGAAATTCCTCTGAAGGAAATTCTACGATTACTACTTTAAAGGTATACCCTCGGGTATCCTGGCCAAATGGCTAAACAGTAAAACACACCCCCGGGGTGGTTCCAGATCTAAGAAACAATCCCAACCAGCATTTATTTATCACAATTTAATCACCTATGCAATTATAGGTGTTAAACATAGCAACGACCTCAGCCACACGACACCCCAACATGGGTTCGTGGCATGAAAACGCACAAAAATGCACAAAAATTGGAAATTTACACCAAGCCACCTACCTTATACGCCAACGAATGTTATACCTGAACGCCGACTCCAGAAACTCCCAAGAATTTCATAGATCTGATGAAGAAAAAAACCCATTCAAATGTAAATAACTTCTTTTAGGGGAAGAATTGTTAAAAACCATACCAGGAGAAGAGAGGGATTACCCGTGCGGTTCCAACGAGATCGTCTGAAGCTGAATCAGATTCCAGATGAACACTCAGCAGATCTTCGAAGGTTCGACCTCCACCTTTGGCTCCAAAATGGCTCAAATGCCTGCTCTTCCAAATGAGGAGGCTACTGCCTGTTTTAAGCCAAAAAAACAAAGTACACGGCATGTACTTCCTTCATTTAACTGTTCCTCTGGCGGTGGCACCACACTGATCATCCGTCGACATGAGTACATGACATGTAATCCTGAGTACACGGCGTGTACTGTCGCCCAACTGGCCACTACTCCATCACCTTACTGTTTAGGCATGCCGGCTAACTACACGGCGTGTAAAGGACCACTACACGGCGTGTAGTCGGTTCCTACAACCCTCATCGCCGACACGGCTACACACCCTGTGTGCTCTTCCCAACACGGCCAAAATTACACGACGTGTGGAAAAATTACATGGCATGTAGTTCCAAAATTTAGGATTTTTCCCCATTTTCCATATTTTCTCAAAAACACTTAAGGAAAAGAGGAAAGAAAACGCCCGTACCTCAAAACTAAGAACCGGGTTCTTATACAATATCTTCCCAAATATCTCCTAAACATCCCTAAACTCAAACTATAATCCTCACCTTGAAAAAAATCCATCATATTAAGTCTTTTGGTTCAAACTAAAATGAGTTACACGAAGAAGAGGTAGCATCTTTTCTCAAGATCTTTAGTTTTATTTTTATTTTTTACCCCCTAAACTCTTCTTATTCAATTATTATATAATAAAAATAGTATACTAAATATACTGATATGTTTTTATTCTATTTTTTCAACTTTCAGTTATACAAACTTCCATCTAATGGGTAACGAACTTATCATTTATATGTATGGAGAACTAACGCTTTAGAAAACAATGTCGTTCGTTTTTCCTTTACCACATCTCATGGTCGAGAGTTATGATGGAAATGATGTTAATATATGATATATATGATTTTTATTATGTATTTATTCTTCTTTAATTCTTTTATAACAGATACCTTTATACTTTCCATTTTATGTAAATATGATAACATCGTTTGTGGCAGTGTGGACTACCGCCTCCTCAAAGCGATGTGATTCGTTCACACTATACATGGAACGTATAAAGGATGCTTTAAATTAATTATATTTAACATAAATGAAATATATATTATATTGATGACATAATAAAAAAAATTTAAAGCAAAATATATCATTATATTGTTTATCCTTTTCACACACTAAAAAGTGATAACGTCGGTTGTGGACGTGTGGACTACCACCTCCCCAAAAAGATGTGATTCCTTTTACATCAAAATAATTCTATATATAATTATATATGATTAAATAACATGTTATTTATGTTATAATTATCATTATGGAAATATAAAATGTTAATTACCTTCTTTCCATAGTGATCATTGGAAAATGGGAACGTTACTCATGTGTACGTATGACCTACCATCTCCAAGATTTTAACGTTGGTTAATTTTTCATAACCATATTTAATGATAGGTTTTAAAAGTATAATTGATTTATTAATATGATAATTATTTCATTATTATTATTCTATATATGTATATATAATTACCCTTCAACCATAGTTGGCCTACCAAAGTCGTTTTTTGACACCTGAACCGAATTAGGTCAAAAACACCCAATGTAAACTTAATTGTTTAAGTACATGTATAAAACATTGTAACAAGTGAAGTAAAAGTAATAATAAACTTGAAAAAGGTTCTAAATAAATAAAATAATTAACATAAGTTTACTATTTAGGGATATAAAGACACATGTAACAATTCAGACTCAAGGTAAGCGATTTTCTTCACAATTTACATTCCATTGAGGCTTATTTTTTATTATGAACTAATTTACTTTTATATGGTGTATATACTACCCTTTTACATGTTATATCGTGAATATAATTATTCTCATGATATTAAAAGTTTCATTTAATTTTATTCCTTCATGGGGATTATGATTAAAATATTTTAAATTGGTATACACTTTGGAATGTTTAAAGATTAGTTTTCTCAATAATATTTTTAATGATATTTTAATGGTATTTCCATTCATAAATATAAAAAACCCTTGTTTTTAATTGTCCTCCACTAGGTAATTATTTATATATATGTATCCTTTATTAAATAATAATATTTTATGATAATATAAACTATTAATTAATTAAATCAATTATTTGATATATGAAGAAATCTTTGGACTGGCAGACGCAGGCGGAGACCAGTTAAAGATAACCCCTCGATGCATCATTAGTCTCATGAGACAAATCAGTTGTTCAAATAAGAAAAGTTTAAAATTTATTGAGAAGAGATATTTATGGTACAAGGGTTCATGTTACAGATACATGATGTCTAATATTTAATCATTTCCTTCATTTTATTTATCATTTTTATCCATGAGATTTTGAGTCGACATATCTGTGGATGAATTTCATTATCAGATCATTGATTAAATGACATGTCTTTCAAATTTTTTATCTTGATATATTGATTTTTACTTGTCTATATATTTTAATGGAATGTTTTTTCAGTTATTTAACTTTCCAAATTTTTTATCCACTTCCTTCTCCGTTTATTTACTATAGGGAATGCCTCTTTAGTTGTTACCTTTCCACTTTGACTATTCTCTTTGTTTCATTATCGCTTCTACTGTACTTTTACCATACTGAGAATATGATCTCACTGTTATTTTATTTACTTTACCATGGCCATAAAGAATAAATATTTGAATAATATTTCAAATAATTTGTTCATTTAATTTTATTATGTACAATGTTCTATTTTCTACCTCCTATTTTAATATGGTTATCATTTATGTAATATGGTTTTCCAAAATAGGTAAATTATTCAGACCCATGGGATTTGAATCTTGTATTTTTACCAATGTAAAAAAATAATGAACCAAATTTGGGCTTCTAGGGTTGGGTAGTTACATCTAGAGTGCTCAAATATTGAAAATAAAGGATATGAGGTTCCTTTTATTAGTGAGGGAAAGGTTACACTTAGAATTGCATAATATATTTAAATGTAATATATACCATAATCATGTCAAGTGAAAAAAGAAAATAATTTAGAATTTAGGACATGATAAAGTATAAATTCATTCTCCCAATAAAATTTATACATTCTTATGTAACATTTAAAACCTTATCTTTTAGTTTAATCCCCTTGTAAACCATTTCTATCCTTAACCATGGTAAAACATTTTTTAGCATTTTTAGCACTGTATCAGGGTTAAGTAAGAATTTAAGGTAATTATATCATTAATAAAATTTATAAATAAATAAAAATAATAAAAATAAATTATTTATGTTCAAAAGTACTTTTTATATTCTTTCATAAATTTTTTTTATCCATATGATAACATATAAGAGAGATTAGAATCAAGAAATTGACATTTTGAATTTTTCATTTAAAAAAAATATATAATGTTATAATCAAAAAAAAGTATTATTAAATTTAAAAATTTTAAAATATTGGATGATATGATAAAAAACTTATCCAATTAAACAAATAAATTTTTTAGAGATATTTTTAGGTCATATCATATAGTTTTAACCCTGTTTTACCGTTACTGTGGTGGTAATATTTTTACCAAGGTTTTTATTCATAATGACGAAAAATAAAAGGGAAATATTTAATAAATTTAAACCTACTAAATTAAAATATGGAATAAATTTTCAAATACCCAATTTCTTGAATAGACATAAATAAATTTTAATGTAAATTCATAAAACACAACGAAAAATTATTTTTAGAGAAATGTGTTTTTAAACCAAAAAAATGCACTTAAACCAAAATTAAATGTGTTGAAAATTATTTTTCGATTAATTATATTATGTAAAATTAAATGATAATTATTTTAATTTAATACCAAATAAAAATCATAATTATACTTTCAAACTATTTTATTTAAAGTAAAAAATGACAATTTTATAAAAATCGGTATTTTTCACTATTCACTAAAAACATTAAACCTCTCAAAAATATTCCCAAAATTCATTATAATAATATTATAATATAATTATTTCAAAATTGAATTAAATTTTTTAAAATTTAGTATGTAATGGTGGAAAATTAATGATAATATCCACACGTAAAATGAAAAAAAACATTTTTGAATCATAAAATAGATTTTTTTCTAATTACTGGTTTAATAAAAATAATTAACTGATCATTAATTAATTCAATTGGAAATATAAATAAATTATTTTTTCATAATAATTTATCAATAGTGATTAAATTAATTTATTAAGATAAAAATACATTGCACACATTAAAATAGTTTTACGAAAAATACCTCTTTTACCTTGAAAACTTTTTATCTTCATTTACAACCAATAGATAATCAAAGTATGATTGAGTATTAATTTAATTAAGGGAATATATATATATATATATATATATATTTCATAATATGGCTATTATAATTGATACCCACCAAACCAACAGTGAGGTTATAATGGTGATAATTAAATAATAATATTTTTATAGTATTTTGTTGTTTGTTTAAGCTCGGTGTTGTGTTTATCATAAGATATGAAATGTATTAAATATATTAAATATAAATTTATTATAAAATATTTGGGTGTTACATTATACCCCCTTAAATAATTTATACCCTTATAATTTTTATCTCACGTTTGATGAAAAATAGTTTAAAACATTTTCAGACTCAATTCTAAAGAGTGGAAGTTAAATATACTTAAGTGTCAATAAATGACATTAAATCAACATTGATCACATTTAATTTTGAAAATATCTTTAATGTATAATTTAATACTATGAAACTTATTGTTTCCTAAATATTAATTAAATTATGTTTGTATTATAACACTCATACTTTTGAATAGGTTTCAAGAAGCATACCACGATAACTGAACTATACTTTTCACATATGAATTAATATATTTATCTTCCACTTTCTTGAGTTTGATGAATTATTTTATCATTGATATAAATAATGTGATAAAATATAATTACTTGATTTCTTTCCACAATTTCGTCCTTCGGTTGTGTTTCAGGCGGTTTTCTACCTACACTTCATGACAAATAACCATGATTCATTTTTGATTCCTAAATTAATAAATTAACTATTAATTTTCATAAGATCCATAAAAGAATAAAATTTATTCCTCCTATATCTATTTTTTTACTAAAATTAATTTTTTTTTCATAAGGTAAGATAATCTTAATTTTATTAAACCTTTATTTGAATAAATAATACATTATTCTTAAAAACCTCAATAATAACACAAAAAGTCTAACCTAATCCTTTCTATAAATAACTAACCTTAAAACTCTTTAAATTTCTGACTAGATTTAAATCCCCAAAGAAACAAAATGACCAATTCATGTATTTTATAAGACCAAATTAACATTTATCCCCAAATGAAAATAATCACTCATAGTGACAAATACCAAAAATTTATATACCGTAATCATATATTCTCTAATATTTACTATGTAATGACGTAGACTGTTGCATAATATTTATTTATTGAATTTGTGTATTATTTTATTTTATAATCAACAAAACGATATCCTTTAATTAATTTACTGATTATAATTAAAATAATACCATTGGGTTTTGACTGTTATAGGACCGTTGGTCAATATTACCATTGGAAACTAAATTCTTAACATTATGACTATTGTTTATAAATACAAGTGATCATGGTTAATTAATATAGAAAGAAGAGTCAATGGCCTCATCCAGTTGACTCGGGCCATATGAATCCCATCTATCAGAGCTCAGGATGGAGGTTACATCACTAGGCTTTGCTCTAGACCAATCCCAGGATGAGCTTCAACATGTGAAGCTTGAATGTAATCGCCTTCGAGAGAAGTTCAAGTTACTAGAAATCACAACTCGAGAATTGTTGTTTGTGCCGCCCGAAGATTCTATCACCATTTCACAACTTTCTCTTAGGTCCTATGTATGTTTTATAAGGGGATATGTAATAGGGCATTAGTTACTTTGTGTAATCCTTTGGTATAAATAAAATCATTATTTATTCTTATGGTAAATTTTGTATATTTCAAATGTTTGGATAAATATAAGATTAATTTATAGAAGTTATATATTATTGAAGAAATTTTGGAAAAAGGGTATTTTAAAATATTTTTTTAAACTTTAAATAATTAATATTGAAAAATGATTTTCAAAAAATGGTCTTCTACAGTTGTGATCAGTAAGAAATTTAGAGTCTAATAAGATCGACTAAACTTTTAGTGAATAGTAAATTATTAATATTAATATTACCCTTATGAATATTAATGTGACCAATGGAATATTAACCTCACCTAAAGAAAGTATAAATATAATTTAGGCATCTTGAATGGTGAAGTGATATAATAGCATAAGTAAATAACTGTTTTTGAATTTATTAGTTAAGTAATAATATTTTTTTCGGGTAAATAGGGTTTTTAATTAAAAATTAAATATATAATAATTAGAAAATTATTTTCATAAAATGGAGTTCATTTTTTAATTCAGATCATCAATATTAGGTTAGGGTGAATTTATTATATTTTTATAAAATGTTTTTTTAGTGAATAAGAAAAATATAGTTTTGAGTTTTAGTGTGATTAATGACATCATTAATGATTTAATAATGATGTAATAATTCTGTTCTACTTTTTAATATTAAGATATGTTAATAGGTGTCCCAAGTTTCCAATGCCATGGGAAAATACCAAGGTCAAGCCCATGGTTTTTCAAATACCACTGATGAGGTGTCCCTTGGAAATTAATAAAATATTCCTTCACTTTCGCTATAAATACCAAACCATTACTTCAATCCCTTAATTAAAAATTCATAATCAAGTAATATCTGGTATTTTTACCTCACAATGATTCTTCCCAAGGTTCCCTCAAGCCCCCAAAGGTCCCAACCTTCATGCTTTCAAAGTTACTCTTCAAGGTAAGGGATCCTTTCACCCTCCTCTTTTAAGTCATGACTTCCTCTATGTTATATCTTCTAGTTTCCATCTTCTAATGTTGGGGTATGTTCTTTTATAACTTTATTACTATCTATTTCATTTCCATTTGATGAGATACACTTTCCTCTCTCATCAACTAATTTTCTGAATTTTTAATTGACGTCGTAAGACTACCGAATTTTCATAAAATAAATCACATCTTCTCTTGTCTTTCAAGTTTTATTTTCATGTGGTATGTCATTCAAATATCCATACCATGATCTTATTTAAATTTTATTATATCCCTATACTATATTATGAGTTATTTATTTTTCATTGAACCTTTTCCCTCTCTTTTTAATGTTTTCTAAACCATGTTATATAGTCGTTATGCTATATAAATTTCGTCTCAAAACCTCTCCCTCTTTTCCTCAAGAAATTATATTATTATATTTATATGAATACACAAACACATTTAGTTTCTAGGAGTATTAATAAATAAATAAAAATTATATATTTTATTCTATAATTAACATACATGAAACCCTCGTTATTTTTCTATGTGTTATAAATGACATAACGATCATGTTTTTTAAGCACTTTTAAAACGTCATGATTTTGAAATGAAACCCATTTCTTCTATTATTTTTGGGTTATTTATGAAATTCTTGTTTATTATATATCTGGATATCATGAAAATAAATAAATATTAATGGTGTTCCCTAATAGTTCTCCAATGTATTGGGTAAAGAATTTAATCTCTAGAGATGACAAGTTTCATGATACCATGGTGAATAACCTTGGTAAATTTTATAACACCTTGGGGATGAACCTTGGTAATATGTTCTGGAATGTCTAAATTAAATATTTCAGTCACATATTAAAGTTGTTTTCATTATTATATTCCTCTACTTATTTTTCTCATGTCTTTATATTTTTCATCAAGTTATTATTAATATCACAAGTAAACTGATTCCCTTGCATTCCTTACTGGGCCTTCTTCTCACCCTTTCCTTTGATATATGTCTCCAGGTTATGAGATTTTGTAATTGTACTTAGGACGAACCTTTGATGAATCCTTGCAAATGTATTAGAATAATGTTTAATTTTTTCATTTATATTGTTCCTCATTTCCAAGACACTAGACTTTAATGATCATATGTTTGTAAAATGCATTGAAACGTTATGTAATTAAAGGCAGGATTCCATAGTTGGTATCAAAGGATATTTTAGTTATTTATGGAAATTAGGATATGAAAACTTTAAGAAGAAACATATAGAAATGTTAAATTATTTTAAAAAACCCTATTATTTTGGTGAAATATTAAGTAAGTGGGTTTCGAACAAATAAATCCCTATCTGGATATGAACAAGTGGATGTGGCTCTAGCACAGATGTACCTAGGAGTGAAAACTCTAACAAAGAGTTTCGGGCTTGACCCGGGGTATCCTAGTATACGACAAAGGGCCTTTCTTAACTCCTGGTTTGACACTCCCTAGGGATATGTTTTGTTAATAACAAGTTTTTTATGAATCATTATGAAGGATTTATAGAGAATTATAATTATTTAAGCATGAAGTTTTAAGATATAAAAAATCCTTTGTAGTTAAATAAGATTATCACTAAGGTTTTATTCTTTTAGAAAATGGCGGGAAATAGGAGGGACCGTTAAAATAGTGACCACAATGGACTATGCACTGATGACCCTCCGATGGTAGCCGTAATGGAAACTTTCGTGAGAATTATTAACCAACTAACTCAAGTTCTGGGAAATAACTTGAATCAAGATGAGAGACCAATCTCACTGTGAAGGGAACAACATTATGTTGAGTCCTTTATGCGTCAATGACCACCAAACTTTAGTGGATATACTAACCCATTGATTATTGAATAGTGTATCAACTCTATAGAGAATAACTTTTCTGTGCTCCACTGTTTAGAGCAAGAGAAGGTCACCCCTGACTATCTATCTCTTAGAGGGAGAAGCTGATCAGTGGTGAGAACTGATTGAAAACACGAGGAAAAGGGTTAAGGTTGAATATATGGAGTGGGAAGAGTTCATATATATCTTATTCAATAAGTATTTCCCTCATTTGATGAGAACAAAAATAGCGATGGATTTTATCGATCTGAAGTAGAATGAGAATTAATCTGTTGGAAGCTACGAGATGAACTTCAGAAAAAATTTACGTTACACCTCAAGCCTTTTCATGGATCCTAATGGGAAGGTTGATATATTCTTTGGTAGACTGAGACCTCATCTGTGGAAGAATCTAGCCAACCGAGACTATGACAGTTATAAGGAGATCGTGCAGAGTGTGATGAAAGTCAAACCGGAGTTTGGTGAGACACAATGATATTATAAATCCAATGACAAGAAAAGATCGATAAAGACAAGCTTCAAGAAGAC
The DNA here is from genome assembly GCA_963277665.1 of Viscum album. NCBI lineage: Eukaryota > Viridiplantae > Streptophyta > Magnoliopsida > Santalales > Viscaceae > Viscum > Viscum album. The sequence goes on from OY728159.1 coordinate 239,498,303, forward strand.
ATTTGATCTGGGAAGAGGAGGAAAGAAAGTACAATGTCCCAAGTGTAATAAATGTGGGAAGAAGAATTCGGGAAACTGCCTACTTGGGAGTGGGAAGTGCTACAAGTGTGGAAAAGATGGCCATATCGAATAGAACTATCATAGTGAGGTGAAGCCTCAACTCCAAAACACTAACAAAAAAGGGAAGATGGCACATACCCTACCTTATGTCCATTTCTATAAGTGTGTACAACTTGGGCACTTTTCCAATCACTTTCCAAATCCGAGGGCAGTGGAGTGGAATCACCATCAGCCTTAGCATCATCAAAGTGTGTCTCCTTGGGGAGCAACTGTTCTATTTGTGAAGAATAAGGATGGGTCAATGTGTCTATGCATTGATTATAGAGAACTAAACAGGATCATAGTGAAGAAAAAATACCATCTTCCAAGAATTGATGACTTATTTGACTAACTTCATGGGGCTCAATTATTCTCTAAGATTGATCTTTGATCTGGTTATCATCAATTGAGAGTGAAGAAATAAGATATTCCAAAAAATGCCTTCCAATCAAGATATGGGCATTATGAGTTTATTGTTATACCCTTCAGACTAAATAATGAACCTGCTATTTTTATGGATTTGATGAATATAGTCTTTAAGGACTACCTTGAAAACTTTTTGGTAGTTTTTATTGATGATATTATGATATATTACAAAAGTCGCAAGGATCATGGGGATCATATAAGGGATATTTTTCAAACTCTGCGAAATGAGAGTCTTTTTGGAAAGTTCAGAAAATGTGAATTTTGGTTACAACAAGTTTCTTTCTTGGGGTACATTATAACCAATGAAGGAATCACAGTTGACCCTGAAAAGACAAAGGTTTGATAGGAGTGGCCTTATCCTACAATAATAACTGAGATTCTTAGTTTCCTTGGATTAGAGAGATATTATAGGAGGTTTGTGAAAAACTTTTCACAAATTTCTAATCCATTAACCAAGTTAACTCGAAAAGGGTTCAAGTTCATCTGGACAATGGAGTGTGAGGAAATTTCATAAGAGATGGAGAAGAGATTGGCTACTACACCCGTGTTAAATCTTCCCTCAAGTGGAGAAGGATTCATTATTTTTTGTGATGCATCTCTGAAAGGGCTTGGGTATATCCTTAGGAAAAATTAAAAGGTTATTGCTTATGCATCTCGATAGTTTAAGACTCATGAGCAGAACTATCATACCAATGATCTAGAGCTGGCTGCGGTTATTTTTTCCCTAAAGATATGGAGGCACTATCTGTATAGGCAGAAATGTGATATATACACAGACCATCAAAGATTGAAGTATATTTTCACACAAAAGGAATTTAACATGAGACCAAGGAGATGGTTGGAACTTCTTAAATCCTATGATTGTTTAATTCATTATCATCCTGGAAGAGAAAACAAAGTCATTGATGCATTAAGCAGGAAAGACCCAACTGTAATGTCAATGATGAGGATTCAAATAGACCCTTTGATTAATGATCTAGTAAAGCTTAACATAGAAATTATAAGGGAAGGGACATCATCAACCCTAACCCAAATGATTTCTCAACCATCATTACTAGAGAAGATCAAGAAATCTCAGAAAGAAGATCCTTTGTTATAGAAGAAGATTGAGGCTGTAAATGATGGGAAGTTTCCTGAGTTCAATATTTATCCAGAAGGTGTACTGAAATTTCGTACAAGACTATGTCTTCCATCTATTCTGGAAATAAAGAATGAGCTGATGGATGAATCTTATAGCTCTACATTCTCTATACATCCTGGAAGAACAAAAATGTATAGATACCTTCATGATCGTTATTGGTAGGATAATATGAAAAGGCATATTACTGACTACACTTCAAGGTGCTTGGTATGTAAGTAAGTGAAGGAAGGCGACAACTTCCTAAAGGGGTATTGTAACCACTACCCATACCAGCATGGAAGTGGGATAATATCACTATGGACTTCGTCACTGGTCTTCCAAGAACATCAAAAGGAAACAATGTGATATGGGTTATTGTGAACAGTCTCACCAAGACTTCCCATTTTATCTCCATTCAAGAAGATTTATCTCTTGATCAACTTTTCAGGATTTACGTGAAGGAAGTGGTAAGGCTACATGGAGTTCCACTTTTTATCGTATCTGATCGTGATCCAAGGTTCACATCAAAATTCTGGAGAAGTCTTCAACATGCTTTGAGCACTGAATTGAATTTCAATACATCCTATCACCCCCAAACTAATTCCCATTATAAAAGGACTATTAAAACACTCAAGGGAATGCTGATAACATGCTCAATAAAATTTAAAGGTGGATGGGATCAACATCTTTCATTAGTTGAGTTCTCTTATAATAATAACTTCCACTCAAGCATTCAAATGGAACCCTATGAAGCTCTATATGGGAAGCGATGTAGAACTCTAACTTTTTGGGATAATGCTGATGAGAGAAAGATTCTTGGGCATGATCTTGTGCATGATATGACAGAAAATGACCATTCCATCTAGCATCACATTAAGGCTACTCAGAGTCTGAAAAAGAGATATGTCGACAACTGTCTAAGGGACTTAGAGTTTGATGTTGGTGACAAAGTATTTCTTCGGATTTCACCTTGAAAGAGAGTCATGTGGTTTGGGAAGAAAGGGAAGCTCATCCCTAGGTACATTGGCCCCTATGAAATCCTTGATCACATAGGAGGAGTGGCCTATTGGCTTGCACTTCCTCCAAATCTAGCACAAGTTCATGACGTCTTCCATGTATCCCTCTCGAGGAAGTACATATATGACCCTTCACATGTACTAAGTCCAGAGGTGGTACAACTAGAAAATGTCCTCTCTTATATTGAGTCGCCGATGGAGATCTTGGATATTTGAGACAAGGTTCTACGAAACAAGACTAACCACCTTGTTAAGGTGTTGTGGAAGAACCAAAAATATGAAGAAGCCATTTTCAAACCAGAGTATTCTATGAGGCAGAGGTACCCACACCTTTTATCTTCTGAGGGTACGAGTTGAAATTTTGGGGATGAAATTTCTTAAGGGGGAATAATGTAGTGACCCAAACATTTTAATGATATTTGTTTTTGAATTTTTGTATTATTTTATTTTATGATCAACAAAACTATATCCTTTAATTAATTAAGTGAGTATAATTAAAATAATACCGCTGAGTTTTGACTGTTATATGGTTGTTGGTCAATATGACCATTGGAAACTAAATTCTTAACATTATGATTATTGTTTATAAATACAAGTGATAATGGTTAATGAATATAGAAATAAGAGTTACTGGCCTCATCCAGTAGACTCAGGCCGTAAAAATCCCATCTATCAGAGCTTAGGAAGGAGGTTGCATCACATTCTTCGCTCTGGACCAAGACCAGGCTGAGCATCAACATGTGAAGCTTGAACGGAATCGCATTCAGGAGAAGTTCAAGATGATAGAAATCACCACTCGGGAAATGTTGTCTGAGCCACCCCAAGATTTGATCACTATTGTGCACCTTACTCTTAGGTCCTATGTAGGTGTTATAAGGGGAAATGTAACAAGGCCTTAGTTTATTTGTTTAATCCTTTTGTATAAATAAAATTGTTATTTATTCTTATGGTAAAATTTGTGTATTTTAAATGTCTAGATAAATATAGGATGAATTTATAGAAGTTCCATATTATTTATAAAATTTTGGAAAATGGGTATTTTAAAATATTTCTCTATACTTTAAATAATTAATAATGTAAAATTATTTTCAAAAAATGGTCTTCTACAGTTATGATCAGTAAGAAATTTAGAGTCTAATAAGATTAACTTAAATTTTAGTGAATTATAAAATATGAATAGTAATATTACCCTTTTGAATAGTAATGTGACCAATGGAATAGTAACCTCACTTAAGAAATTATAAATCTAATTTATACATATTGAATGGTGAAGTGATATAATAGCATAAATAAATAACTATTTCAGAATTTATTAGTTAAGTATTAGTATTTTTTCGAGTAAATAGTTTTTTTACTTAAAAATTAAATATATCATAATTAGAAAATTATTTTCATAAAATGGAGTTAATTTTTTAATTCAGAGCATCTATATTAAGTTAGTGTGAATTTATGAGATTTTTTATAAAATGTTTTGTTTTTCGGTGAATAGTAAAAATACAGTTTTGAGTTTTGGTGTGATTAATGACATAATTAATGATGTAATAATGATTTAATAATTATGGTAGACTTTTAAATAGTAAGATATGTTAATAGGTGTCCCAAGTGACCAATACCATGGGAAAATACCATGGGAAAGACAATGGTTTTTCAAATACCACCAATAAGGTGTCCCTTGGAAATTAATAAAATATTCCCTAACTTTTTCTATAAATAACAACCTATTCCTTCATTAATTTAATTAAAAATTCATCATAAATGAAGATATGTTCTATTTACCTCCAAAAGAGTCATCCCAGGGTTCCATAAATCCACCCAAGGTCCCAACCTTCAAGCATTCGAAGTTACTTTTCAAGGTAAGGGAACCTTTCACCCTCCTCTTTTAAATCATGTCTTCCTTTATGTTTTGTCTCTTAGTTTTTATATTATTATGTTCTTATATATCATTATTACTGTCCATTTAATGTAAAATTGATGATATACCATTTCCTCTCTCATAAACTGATTTTTGGAATTTTTAATTGACGTCGTTAGTCTGCCGAATTTTCTTAAAAGAAAAATCGCATCTTCTCTTCTTATTCAAGTTATTTTTCGAGGTGGTATGTCATTAAAATATCCATAACAAGATCTTATTTAAATTTTATTCGGTACCTATACTTTATTATGAGTTATTTATGAGTGGTTTACCCTTTTAACCTATCTTTTTAATGTTTTATAAAACCATGTTATATAGTCGTTATGCTGTAGAAATTTCGTCTCAAAATCTCTCTCTTTTTTCTCTTTAGAAATTCTTTTATTTTATTTATATGAATACCCAAAACCATTTATTTTATAAGGGTATTCATAAATACATAAAAATGATATATTTTATTCTATAATTGACATACATTAAACTCCCATTCCTTTTCCATGGGTTACAAATGATATAATGATCTAGTTTTTTTAAGCGCTTTTAAAACGTCACGATTTTGAAATGAAACCCATTTCTTCTATTCTTTTTGGGTTTTTTATGAAATGATTGTTTATGATATAGGTGGATAACATTAAAATAAAGACATATTAAGGGTTTACCCTAATAGATCTCCAATGTATTTGGTAAAGAATTTAATCTCTAGAGATGACAAGTTTCATAATACCATGGTGAATAACCTTGGTAATTTTTATGACACCTTGGGGTCGAACCCTGGTGATATGTTAATGAATGTATAAATTAAATGTTATATCCACATATTAAAATTATTATTCGATTTCTTTTCATTATAATATTCTTCTACTTTCTTTGCTCATGTATTTATGTCTTCGTCATGTTCTTATTGATATCACAAGTAAACTGATTCCCTTTCTTTCCTTGTTGGGCCTTATGCTTGCCCTTTCCTTTGATATGTGTCTCCAGGTTATGAGATGAAATAATTGTACATAGGATGAACCTTTTATGAATTATTACAACTGGATTAGAAGAATGTTTAATTCTTTCATGTATATTGGTCCGGATTCCCAAGACACTAGAATTTAAAGATATCATGTTTGTATAATGTAATGAAAAGTTATGTAATAAAAGGAGAGATTCCATACAATAATCATTTATCAAGAAAACCACAATCACTATAAAGTCATAATAAAACTGTATATTATTCTAAAATATTAAACAAATTTAATTCCTTAAATAATTTCACATACTAGCCTTAAATTTCTCTTCACCTTAATCATATAATGTTCCCAATAACATTTTTCCTAAATAACTTTTCATGAAATCACATGTTAAAAATGAATGTTGCATATATCTCACTAATCTATAAAAGCAGAATAAACATATCCTAAAATATCATTATAACCCATAAAATCCCATAATATAAATCATTAAAAGGGTATTTTTTTCCTTTAAAATTATGATCATCACTCAACTTATCAACCCAAAATGGTATCCTTAATTCTTACATTATCATAAAAAGTTATCTAAACACTAATATAATACCAACTATAATAACCCGAGACTCGTACACTAGGATCCAATTCCAGAACTATATTATTTACATACTAGCATGGATACCAAATGAAACAAAACAATTTTAACCATACATAATTAAAATATCAATATCTATTATTGAGTCACTTACATACCCAAAACCTTTTAGGTTTTAAAAAAATTGGGAAAACCTATTTCTATAACAAAACCCACCTAATTATTTTTACCCACAGGAAGACTTCAACATCACCCAAAAAATTAGGCACACATGATACCCTTCTAGACCAATCTAATATAATATCATTCATCATAACCTAAGAAAATTAGAAACATTATAAAGGATGATCTAATATTCTTAGTAAGTGTACACTTGGTAGATATATTAGGGTTTGATAAAATAATTTAGTGTATATTCTCAACATAAAAGATTCTTACCCCAAAAATATTAGATCATATACTCCAAAATCAAGTAATATCCAGAAACATGATTAATAATTGTGTTGAATAATTAATCATCATTTAAGAGTTGTAACACAGGAATGTGGAATTATAAGCATATGAAATCATAATCTTGTGAACATAGCTGTTTTCAATCAGGTACATGCCTAATATTATTGGAATAAATTATAGAATTCACACTCACACATCAAAATGTGAATATATAAATTTTCAATCGTTCTCATATATAATCTTGTGAGGATAGATAAAATCAAGCATATCATTCATAAAAAATTAAACATAGATATTAAAAATCATGTGATCATAGTTAGAAGTAATCATAATCACATATCAAAATGTTAACATAGTTATTTTCAATCATGTCCAAGTATAATCTTATTAGCATTGCTAGTATCAATCATGCTTACACATTCAAATGTGATCATGTCTATTCACAATATTGTATATGATTATCATCATGAAATCATGATATATATATATATTACATTTACCTACTAACTGATGGGATATAAGAGACCCAAGTACCTTATAATCATAATCCACTCATATATATGCCACAAGATCATGAAAACATTTATCATTTCTTAAAAGATTAACCCATGGGAAAGAAAATGGGTTTTATCAATATTTCATCGTCATAAAAAATAATAATCAAGATAAATAATATTAATAGAATCATTGGATCATGTTCTTATTGATTCATAACTAAAAAAAAGTATGTTTTAATATATGAAAATATATTTAAAAGATCACTGAAAAATTTCTTAAGGAAAATACCTTTTTCATTTTAAATTACCTTATTTGAAATATAAATTTTTTCCAGAATATTAAGAAATGAATTTCCTTTAAAAAGAATAATCTACTTCTATAAATTATGCCTAAAATAAAATATAATTCCTGATGATAGGAAAATTCATTTGCATGGTATATGTTAAAACAACGATTTTGTTCACACATTTGTTTAAAGTACCTTGTTTGGAAAATGATAGGAAAATTTCATTCAAAACTTTTGTAGAAATTGAAATATGTATAAAAATGAATTTAATCAATAATTTAAGAAACTAATTTTTTTAAAGAGAATATTAATGAGGAATAGAAATATTTCTTACTAATGAGGAAATAATGTCTGTTTTTTTCTTAAAAAATTGTCATGGTCATTTTAAGTTTCAAAGAGAGGAAAATGGTAAAAATATATTAAAATTATTGAATAACCATAAGATAAGAAAATATACTGGGCTTAAGGGATAGTATACATATAATTTCATTCAATATAAATTTATCAAGGACAATCTCGAAATAAACGACATTTATAACACTAATCCTTTACCACTTTTATAATCTCCATATCAAAACCATAGGAATGAGTGAACCTTAGATGAATTTGTAAGTAACTATAATATTAAAAATAATAATCATAAAATAAATTCCTGGTTTTATATACACCACACAAAATAAACAAATGGTGAATATAGAATATGTCTCACATAAATAAAAGTGAGACGAGAAATCACCTTGCCTCATGTATCATCATGCTTCATATAGGTTAAAACCTCATGTATAATAAATATAAATTCATTATATATATATATATATATATTAAATACCAATATTCATACAAATCATAATATATATTATTTTATTACAAATTCTTATCACATATTTATTTATATTTCTTTATTAAAATCATTGTTCTGGTTAATAACTATTTCATTTTTCATGCATGTTTTAGTTCTGCAGTTTTGGGCCTCTTACTTGGATCATGGTTCCATCATCTTTAGAATTTTAATAATTTAATAAGTGTCATATTTAATCATTATATAAACTTTTATAATCATCCATATAAGGTTTTGATGAAAAATGAATTACATCACATCGTGGAGACAATAGTCTGTATGTATGCACGAGTAAGGTTTTTACCTTTCGATGGATGGAACAAAAGAAAGGTGAATATTTAATCACCTTTTTAGAAATACAATTATATCACATATATTCATTAAATCTATTATTATTACCAACTATGTAAATTTGGAATGAAAAACTAATCACATCACTATGTGAAGGTGGTAGTCCACACGTCCAAACGAGCGACATAGTCATTTTCCAATAGATGGGAAAAAAAGAAGGTAGAGAAGATATTATAATTACATAAGAAAACTTATTTCATAAATATAATGTATAAAAAATAAATAAATCATAATAACCAACCATGATATTTAGTGATAGAAAATTAATCATGTCACTAGGTGGAGGTGGTAGTCCACGTGTATGCACGACCGATACTTTTAATTCGGATTTGATTGAAATGATATGAAAAATGATTATACCATAATAATAATAAAATATTATTATATTTATGGTACCATATTAATCATTTTGGGATATATACAATATATTTATAGGAAGTAGAAGAATAAATAAACTTTTAAAGAATTATATATTATGACTACCTCTTTTTTGAGAGACCTCCCATAGCTTACACCTTATGACTTATTAGGAAGGTATTAGGAAAAGAATATAATCTCTATGATGAAGGGAACAAATCTCTGAATTTATCAGGGTATGGATTATCTGAGCTGGAGTTCTCAAACATTGTTAATAAAGGAGAAGAGGAGGTTCCCTTTTATAGTCAAGGCAAAGAAAACACATGAAATTTCTTAAAATATTTAAATATAATATATATCATATTCCTGTAAAGTGAAAAAAATGGGCATAATTTCAAATTTAAGACATTATAAGGTCTAAATATCTTCAACCAATAAAATTTATACTTGTTTATGTAACATTTTAAAGCTTATGTTTTGGTTTAATCCCATTATTAACCATTTTTAACCATAAACATGGAAGAACATTTTTTATTCTTTAAGGGTCACAAATTTACTTATAAGGTGGTTCAAAAATGGTAAATGGTTGAAATTTGTAAACATTTTCCATCCCAATTTTCCTATTTACATATATTGTCTATTTATAAATCATTTAATAAAATCTTGTTTATCATAAATTGTCAATAATTTTTTTTGGGACTATTAATTTAATTTTAATTTAAAGGCATGAGGGAAGTAATGGAATTTGAATTTGAACACATTTAACATTATTTATACTTTATAAATACTTAATAAATTTATTGAATACCACATTTAATCCAAACCATATTAATTTTATTGTTTTTTAAATTCATTTACCTTGATTTTTATACTGCTCACACATGCGTTTTATCGGCATTTCATAAGTGTTAAATTTAATTATATCATTATTAAAAATCAAGAATAAATTACTATAATAAAAATATTTTAAAATGAGGAAATTAACATTTTGTATTTATCATTTTCTTAAAATAATAAAAAAGTTATCACTGATGGAAAGTGGTATGAAATTTCTAAATCATAGAATCTTGTGTAATTCTTATCGAAAAATAATCATCCAATAAAAAAAGACTGGTGTTACAGATTTTTTTGGCCTTATCTTATAATTTTAACCTTATTTTACCCATTTTACTCTTACCGTGGTGACACAATTTTTACCAAAGTCACTATACATAATGACAAAAAATAAAAGATACTTATTTACAAAATTTGAAACTATCTAATTCAAATATAGAATACATTTTTCATGATTCTATTTTATATAATTGGAAGAAATCAATTTTAATATAAATGAATTAAACGCTAAAAAACTTCCTTTGGAAAAATGTGTTTTTAAGCCTAAAAAATGAGTTTATGAAAAAATTAAATATGATTCTAATTATTTTTGAATTAATTAGATTATTTATAATTAAAGTATAATTATGTTACTTTAACATCAAATCCAAAACATATTGTGACTTTTAAATTACCTGTTTTAAAGGAAAAACTGGCACTTATGCAAAACTTCCCATTTTTACTATTCACTGAAAAATTAATCATTTTTGAATATTTCTAAAAATTAATCCTAATAATATTAAGAAACTATGTTTTAATAAATAATATAATTTTTTTGAAATATAATTTATAAAATTGGATGAAATTAATTATAATCTCCCCATAAAAATACAATAAAAATATTTTTGAATTTTAAAATAAATTTTATCTCACTACTTGTAAAATAAAAGAATTAAATTAATGTTAATTAATTAAATTGGATATATAATCTAATTTTTTAACTATAATTATGTATCAATAATAGTTTGATTAATTTATTAATATAAAATTAAATTTCACATATAAAAATTGTTTTATGAAAAATATCATTTTTACCTTCAAAATATTTTATCTTCATTTCCAACCAATTGGTAATCAATGTATCATTGAATATTAATTTTATAAATGAAAAATCTCTTTATATATTCCATAAGATAGTTATTCCTATTCATAAAATCCAAATGAATGACTATGTCATAACGATCATGATTAAATAATAATGTTTTTATAATATTTCATGGTTCATTTATTCCTAGTATTGAATGTATTACAATATATCAAATCTGTAAAATATAGTAAATATAAATATATTATAAAATAAATTAGGGTTACAATTATCACTATATGGGAGCTTATTTATAGTTCGATGATGTCACTCTAGTTACGAGAACTACCATGGAATGACCACTGGAGCTCAGACAAGCCACTGAAGAGCTGGAGCGACTAACACTGTGATCTAAACAATATACCAAATACCATGGGTTTTGAACAGACAGTGGCCTATACGAATATGAAAAAATACACCAATATGACAAGTTAAACACCATGAATGGGTTTGTTTCATATGGAATATTCAATCATGAAATGTATATCCTTTCGATGTGTCCACTGTCTTGGATGATGGATGGATAAATTCATTGTAAATGTCTAGTAAAACATTGATGAAAATAATGTTAGGCCGTGGAAACGAGCTCATTTGATGTTAATAAAGACTTAAAAACTTAGTGTTATGCTATAGAGTATAATGTAATGCCTTATAGGTATAGTCCATATGCAAAACATTTAGGGTTTTAGCGTGTATTTTATCATGGTGTTGCAATCAATGGAATACAAATGAGCTATATGAAATTCCCTCAATAAATATTGTATTCCATTTTTAAGAGGTTCAGTACCTACCTGAATTTGTTCTATAACATGGAGATAACGGTTTTTTCCATAGTGCAGAGAAATGATGATGGTAAAACGCTTAATGTTTTGGTTTGGCTATGTCATAGTGGTGGTAGCTATAGAAAAATTATCATTTGAATATATCTATCCATGAAAATATCTTTATCCTTGTGAAAATTTTAGAAATTTATTTTTTGGGGGATTCAAGTGATGTCGCATGAAATTTTTTCACACTATCTACACAAAGTTGAAGTTCAAATCAAAGTGATAAAAACATTCTAATGGTGACGAGATACAAGTAGAGATTTGAAGGAGACTTGATGCTTATAAATAGAGGGAATTGATGCATAAGGATCAGAGATTTGAAGAGGAAATGTTTCACCCTATGATTTAATTTTATATTACCATTTAAATAAATATAATTTCTTTAATATTTTTTGTTACATGCTACATCGAGTTTAATGAACTCTGATATATTATTTAAATATTATTATTTAAATGTGACCATTATAACCTAGCTCTTAAGATTGGTAGTATGAATATTAAAACCCATAATGTAAAAATAGTTATAATTTTTTATATTATTTTGAAAACATTGTTTAATGTATAATAAATAAGTACTCAATTTTTCAGTAAATTCATTTTAGGTTTCAAAAATATTTTTCTTTACAAATGGTTTTTATAGATTTTTTTGCGTGAAAATTATAATTAATTTCTAGGAATTTTATAAATTGGATTTGAATAAAGTGATATCATTTTTTAATTCATTATATAAAAATTAAATTAGGGTTAAATTTATTGATTTTTCTGGAATGATTAATTTTTCAGTGAATAGTACAAAATACTAATTTTTATTGAAAATTATCTTTCTATTTCAAGAATTTACAATGATTAATTTTATTTTAAAATAGTTAAATAGTTGAATTAGTTCTAGTATATTATTAATAATCAAACTAAGGTAATTTGAATCAATATTATTCTTGATTTTGGTTTAAAATGTTTTATACTTAAGAAGACATTTTTTTAGGAAAACCTCTTTTCGCCGTGTTTTTCTAATTTAATTTCAAAATAAATTCCACATTTTCTATGATTTTAAATTGATAAAATAGATAAAATATTTTAAATAATCACAATTAATATAATCTAATTGGACCAAATTAATTTCTGGTCATTATGAATAGTAACCTTGTTAAATATTTCTCACCTCGGTAAGCGAAAAGTGGGTAAAATAAGGTTAAAATTTTGGGATAAGGCTTTAGAATTTATCTAACAATTGACTTTATCCAATTTGATATGTTTAGTTCATATATTTCCATACAAGTACCAAATATATGGCCAGTTGGTGCTATCTTTCATTGATTATGACATTTATATTATTTTAAGAAAATAAAAATACAAAATGTCACTCTCTTGACTTTAATATATCTGAAAACTTTACATACGAATAAAAATAAGATTATTTAGGTTATAATTTATTGTTTAATAGAAAAATTATTTTTTTATAATGGTAATTTATTTTTAATATTTATTGGTTTAATAAGTACCTTAAATTAATACGAAGAACCGACATAGTAAATAATCAATTAATAGAAAAATAAAATAAATGATTTTAAATATATTAAAAGTAATAATAATTGAATGAATTATTATTTTTCCATGAATTTAATAGATAAATATAACATATTAGTGATTTTTAATGGTTTATATTCTAATTTTATAACTATATCAATGGCTTTAAAGTGAAAGTAAATGAATAGTTCAAAAAGTGATATTAATCATATTTTATAATAAACATTATTTTACTAAATGATTTAAAAATCATAAAATTATTATATTCGGACAATTCAATGGGATATGGTTTAAAATATCAACCATAATCCATTTTAGGGTCACTTTTTTTAATGGTAACATTCTTGACTCTTAAAGAGTAAACACTTTCTTATTGTGGTAATTATCAAAAGGGTATATGGGGGGTTAAAACTAAGAGATAAGGGTAAAAATATAACCAAAAATTATTTATATTTTTTAATGAGAGTATTTATACTTATAATCTAATTATATTTAATGTGTTTCTATATTTACCCATTTCCAATTTTTTTTATTTATATGAATTTAATACTTTAAGTAATTACAAGAGTGATACTATCATCACTTATAAAATGAAACTACTCTCTTTTATTTCACTACTTTGATCCATTTATCTCAACAAAAATCAATGAAATTATCTTCTCAACTTCACTATCCATGAATTATAGGTCATGGTTTTCTAAAAATACCATTCCAAGGAACCTTAATAAGGGATTTAAAGGAACTCTATCGAAAAGAGGTAATTGTCCTTATAGACTCTTTCAAATTTCATTCTTATTATAATCCCCCCAAATCATTTAAAATAATACTAAAATAATAATTATAGTATCATAAATAAAATTATATTTCACTATGATAATTGTAAAACCATTCTACACCTCCCTTCCATCCCACAAAAAGAGAAAACATCACTCGTTTGTACGTACAACTCACCACCTCCACATAGATGTGTAATTATTTTTTCATCACCATTTTAATTAAATGGTTAAAAATATTTAACTAAAAGAGTATATTTGATATTTATGAAAAAATTATTCTTATAGAATTATAATATCATATCTACCTTTTAACATTCAAATATGTTAAAAAATGATATCATCGCTCACTCGTACGTGTTGAGTACCACCTCCATGAAGTGATCTAATTTGTGTTTCATTTATTCTTTATATTGTTGGTAATAAGGATATATTTAATGAATATATATTATATATATAATATAAAAATTATTCAATAAATTTTAATTATTATTTACTATTTTTCAATCCATCCGTTAAAAAGTGAAAACAGTGTTCATGTGTATGTACGATCTACCGTCACCATAAACAGTGTAATTCATTTTACAATTTATAAATTTCATGGATTATAATAAATTTTAATATAACGAATATGTATGATATTTATATAATTATTAAAATTCTAAAAATTATGGAACCACGGTCAAGGTAGAGTGATTGAAACTACCAAACCGAAACTTATAAGAAAAATAAAATAGTTAAAAATTATAAATGATGATTTTAATATAGAACTATAAATAAAAAAGTGTTGAAATGGTATAAGTGGTTCATATATAATTTTGTAATTATTTATATGGTTATTTTATAGAATCATAATAAATTTTAATTTATTATACAAGAGGCTATAAGAACTCACAAAGAAACTCAGATCTAAAGTAAGATATTTTCATCTCACTTTTATTTCTATGAGACACATGCCATATTCACCACTTAATTATTTTATATACTGTATATAATAACCATAAATTTCTGTTATTATTATCCTTCCTCACTTTTCATCATAATTTGGACATTCTGAAAAGGGAAATAGAGTAAGAATGAATGGCTCTGTAAGAGGCATGTAATGAAGATTAGTTTATCTCCCTTAGGATCAAGAAAAATGACTCAATGAGTTACTTATGGAGTGGAAATGATGCCTTTGTGAAAATTCCCATGACACATGGCTCAAGGATGGATACCATAATACTTATATCTTCTATTATTTCTTGAAATAAAAACAATGTTATATTGCTCAAAACATCTACCACTCTGATTGAACTTTCACTAAGGATCCAGTTGTGATTGGAAGTATAGTGTCTCCTCATTTAAACTCCTTATTATGTGATCCTAACCTCTATATATAGGGTGGATACCCTCGTTTCCAATAATAATTCTTTATCTTGATTCCGTGAATGATCACCTCCCAGAAAAATATTCTTCTTGAGAGTACCCCAAACAGGGAGGTGGTTTGGGCGTCAATTAAATCGATTAAATAGGATAGTTCACTAGACCCGGACAGATTCTTAGTGTCCTTTTATATTATTTCTTGAGAAATTATTAAAGAGTATCTTCTTTATGTAATCCATAACTTCTTCTATGGTGGGCCTCTCCCCCAGGTCGCTTGTAGCACCACCATAGTCCTTATCTCCAAGTTGAAAGAACCATCCTCAATCTCCCAATATATGCCCATCACCATGTGCAATGTTTCTTACAAGGTCTTAGTTACCATCATCAACAAAAGGATCTACCAATTCCTTCACTCTTGGTTATTTGGGGAACAACATGTATTCATTTAAGGTTGGTCGATTCAAGGAGTAATGGTCATATTCAAAGAAATGGTTGGAAGAATTAACTAGAAGGAGATGGGATCAAACATTGAAGTTAAGAAGGATATGGACAAGGTATATGACCACCTTGAATGGAACATCATCCTTCGAGTTATGAGAAGCATGGAGTTCTTAGAATGTGTTATCTACCTCTTTTACTAATGTAACAGTTCACCTTAGTTCAATATTTTCTTCATAGGGAGGCAATGTGTATTCTTGAATACTTGTAGGGGTTTAAGACAAGGTGAACCCCTTTCACCCAGAATCTTCATCATAGCCCAAGATTCCCTCAGTAGACTTGTTAGATCCAATATTCAGCATGGAAAGATCAAACCTTAACTCTGTGCAGATCACTTGAATGGAGTGTCTCAACTCTTCTTCATGGATGACATTATCTTATTTATCAATGGATCCAAACATTATATCATAGACTTTAAGGAAACCATGTAATTTTATACCAAATGGTGTGGGAAAATTATTAATATTGATAAAAGTCATGTGTTCTTATAGACATCTTGCTTAGACAGAAGGGGGAGAAATATAAAATTAATGTTGGGTATCTATAGAAAGTCATTCCCTATGAAATATATTCAATCCCCTTTAGCTATGGTAATAATCCACATTATATATTGTGATGGTGTGGTTAGTAATATCAGAAAAATAATCACAAACTCCAAAAATTAGTTTCTTTATTTCAGAGGTAGAATCACCCTTGTCAAATAAATATTAGCCTCCATTCTCATGAACATCCTTTCGATGATCAAGGTCCCAAGGGAGGTTCTAAAGGAGATAAAAAATCAACTTAATGATTTTATATGGGATGAACAAGGAGGGAGAAAGTTTAATTGGGAATCTTTGAAGAAGCTTTCCAGGCTGATTGAAAATGGGGGAACAAACGTGAGGAATGTGGGGGAGGTGATGCACTTCTTCAAGGTAAGATAGTGTGTCAGGTCATCGAGGGGATCTCTCTATGGATCATATTAATCAAAGGAATTTATAAAAATGTATTTATATTGAGTATAGGGTTCTCTTCATACTTATAGAAAGCTCTGTAGGGTCACATTCCTGTGCTTCAACGGTAATCTCGGTGGATTCTTAGGTGCGATGACATTAGTTTTTGGGACTGAAACTAGGTAGGTGATGTTTTGGGATATCCAGGCTATCTTACTCCCAATATTAATTTCAATAAATCCAACACATTCCCCTTAATCCATGAAACCCTTGACCCCTTCCTATAAAATCAGTTTGACGACATTTGGCTAGATGAGACTGTTGATGCATGCATTTTTATGGGCTCGGCCTCCGATATCTTCTCCATAAAAGATTACAGGATCCTATTTCACCTACAACAAGGCTGTGATGAGTGGGGAGGCATTATTTGGTGCAATTATATGCCATATAAATTTATCTTATTGATTTGGATGATTCAAAATATGGCTCTTCCTATGGATTTGGCAGTGAAATGCAAGGGTATCCACTTTGATTCTAAATTCTCCTGTTTTAGTAACCATAAAGAGGAGACATTCATCCACTTATTTTTTTAATGTGAGTGGGCCAGGGGGATTTAGAGAATTCTGGTTGAATACATTGGGTTCAATGTGTCTGTGGATTCCCTTGATGAGTTTCTTTATTTGTGGTTCAGAGGCACCAACAATAATAAACTTGAGGAGAGGGCATGATCTATCTTTCTTATGGTGGACTACTTGAGTTTGTGGGAGGAAAAGAACAAATCTTGTAAAAATGACCCCCTTTAGATATGGATCTTACGATGAGGACCAAAATATTAACAGTGTATCTTGAAAGTCTTCTGGACCAATGGGAGAACGCTCCCTCTCTCAGGTTTCTTATAGTCAGAAGGCATCCCCACATCTTTCCTAGACCTCATCTGGTGGGTCATTGGGTGATATGGATTCCACCATAACATGGTATGAAATTGAATACATATGGTTTGTGCAATCAAGGATCCATGTGGGGAGGATGTGTGGTCCATGAATCTAGGGGCTCAGTGTTACTTTACACCAGTTCTTTCTACGGGACTAGTGATTTTCTTAGGGTGGAAGTGGAGTCTCTACTTAATGGTCTTGATATGTTCCACTTGAAAAAAATATCTTTGGCCTTTGTAGAGATGGATTCAATGATTATATGGAATTAATTGAAAGTTATTTCTTCCACTCCTTTTAATATCACTTACTTGATTCATAAATGTAAATCAATTCTTCTTAACGACATTGAACTTTCCCATACATGCTGATAATGTGATCATATGGATGAATTTATTGACTCAAAGGACTCCCAGGAGGTCCCCTCCAAAGAGTTTACCTGCATTGGTTCTCTTCCCCCAGGGGGTCTTGATGTTTTAATCAAAGTTTCACTGGGTATCTAATTATATAGGACCCCTTGATTTCTTTATACCCCCTTCACCTTTCTTTAAAAAAATTATTGTTATTGAGGTTGGATCTTACCATTTTCTCCTCTTTCCCCACACCAACTCATTTTTTAATACATAAATACACATAATTATATATAAAAGTTATATAATTAAATCATAATACTAACTTATAATATTTTTTTCTATTATAATGGAGATATATATGTATAAAAAGATCATATTAAATCCCTTTGTAGATTGATTATCACAACTATTTTTCTAGAAATCGCTCCTTGCTTATGATTATGAATTAGAGATTTAATAATTATTTTCAATGTTACAAAGGGCCAAAGGGTCACAAAAAAGTTTTGTGAGTGAGAATTAGTTTTGTTAGAGTTTTATCATTATATGTGATTTTCATTTGACATGTGATACAATGTGTTTTATACCAAATTATTTTACATAGAGCTATTAAAATTTCACTAATATCATTTGATGATATTTAATTAATTATAAATTCACCACAATAAGTGTTTAAACACCAAAAATTTATCTCAATTTATTCAGTGTACGATATAAGAAGTTGTAATGTTGGACCATTGGCACAACCCTTGGATATTAACTCAACCTTGTGGAGTAACTTAGGGGGATCAAATATAAGTAGTCTAGACCAATGGTGATGGTATGAAAGTATGAGACACCTCATATCCTACAATCTCTCTATTTATTTATCTTTGATAAAGATTCTATAAATTCATGGAGATTAATAATATCCTACCTAGAAGTGTTATAGTTTATTTTCCTTCAAATGGATACCTTAGTAGGTGGGTATTCATTGGATTCTCCTTAGGTATCTCTCTAAGCCACATGAGAAGAAAAGGTTTGAAATATTTAAAACAATGAGGCATGTTATTTTTTTTAATTAATATAATTCAAACACACCACAGTTGAATCTTGAGAAAATGTATTTGGATGTTTGTTTTGTAACAAATGTAAAAATTGTGTCCCCTCAGAAACTCAATAAACTATTGTATAAATAACTTACTATATCATCCATTAAAACTCTGATGGAGACCATCAAAACTTTGATGGACACATAACATGTTATATTCTCAATTTTAGGATACCGGGACTATGTTGGACATTAAATATGTGTTTCACGGTAAAAAAATAAGTTCTTACCATCTATTATCAATATTATAGCCTTCATATTCAAATATGTCTTTATCCTTCATTTCATATCACTTCTATAACATTTATAACATGTATTACAACCTTTTACAAATCTTATGGGTCAGTGGTTGAAAAAAAATATAATAAAAATATTGTATACTCTAGGTAAATACATACAATTGAATAAAAAATTTATACTTCAAGGAGAGTATCCCCTAATCCCCACACTAAGTAGTATTTTACTCATTTAACATGGCCACAACACAAAAAATTTGCAAAGATAAAAAATGTATGTTATGTGGAATTGAAAATATATACATATTTTCAAACAAATAATTTACTTTCTATAGATACTTATATGAATATTTTTATACATATTTATGAAATTTATATACATAAATATATACATATGTATGCAATTAAATACATATTTATTAAAAATAAAATTTTATAAATGCTCTGTTTTATTTATACTCATGATATTTACAAAAAAAACAAATATTTGAAAATACATAATCCATATTTTTTATATCCATATATTCATTATATTCAGTTCTCCTCTCATATGTATTTTTAAAACACAAAATATATGTTTTATAAAGTTTTTTTTTATTTTGTTAAATTTTTAAATATCCATATGATGATAAATTTTACAGTGATTGGATTTTTTTAGTTTTCTAATTTTTACATGATAAATATTATTATATTTAATCTTTTAATTTGAATAAAATTTTAGGGTTACTTGGTGGTTTCTTTACTAAAGAAGTGGTTTGTTCACTTTCTTTGGATTTTTGTTTTTTCCTAGTTAGTCATTTTGTTTTCAATTGAAATTCCATGCTAGCACTAAATAAATTATTTGAAGTGATTGGATTTTTGAATTCATATATCATAGTTATTTTATTTTATTTCAAAGATGATTTATAATATATATATTTTAATTTTTGGGGTTTCCTTATGTTATTTCATAGTTGGTGACTAGAATGGGAAGCATAGATTGATTCTTCATATTTATTAATTTGGGTCTATTTTTTTACTTTCTATTCACATTTCAAAGTGAAAGTTCTCATATATATTGTAAGATACATAAAAAGATATAAATTTTGGCGTCACCATGCTGATATTGGCTCATACATCTGTTGCAAAATTTTATGATGAATTAGTTGTGTTAAAAAATATACCTAAAAATATTTGGATCAAAAATGGGATATTAGTTTTCTTAGAGGAGATTCAACCGATTCCATTTTAGATACAGATGCCTATGATGATGATGAAACAAAAATAGTGTGGATCAACCTAGGTCTAGTGAACAAAACCCATGAAATAATTGTTATATAAAGGTTTGTGACCAAGATGACATCTTCTTATATAGATCCTTGATAGAATAATTCACCATACTTAGATGTGGAATCTTCGATGCCTAATGAATTAGAGGTTATAGCAATGGACATAATAGAAGCTAGTTGGGACTAATGTATCTTGGGTGATAAAGTGGATACCATTGTTCTTGTTTTAGATGTTTATTAAACCCATATCATAGTGTATGATATATAGTGTATTATAATGTATAGAATTCATGTATACAAGGTATATGTTATGAATTAGTGCTGGGAATATCATATAATCATAATATATGATATCATGTTACTGATAGTAGAATGTTAATAAGTTAACATTTGAATAAAAACCCATCTAAGATATCATTAAATAATGATTGTTTCATAAGATTAAATTCATGTAATTTGAATGATACATTCATGAGTGAATGCTATAAAGACTATAGAATAACTCATATGTTTTGTAATGCATGAGTTAATGAATGAATACTCCAGAATTTTCTTAGGGTTATATAAAGTACCACTACTGTTATGATGTGTATTTCTATATTATTGTTAGCCTCTAGATAAAATCTTCCTTCTTTCCCAATGTTCTATTTATTTTCCTCTATTTACACCTTGAGATGTTATCATATCATGAGAGTGAGAAGGATATTTCCCATACGATGGGTGATTCACTATATCCTATGGAAACACCTAAGAGGGAAGAGTTTGAAGGTTTTTATTTTTCATATTCACTATTAATCAATCGAATATAGCAGCAGCATCCTTAAAAGGTATATGGAACACACATATCCTTTATTTATAGTGAACTCAGTTTCGGTTTCAAAGCAATTTTTCTTGGGTTTTTTAATTTATAGTTGTTTTTTTCTACATTGGTTAGTAATTAGTCAGTTAAAACCTTTTAGTGGTATCAAATCAAAAATATGTATTTTGATTCCCAAAATACAGCTAAAAAAATAAATAAATATAGAGTGTCATAGCATTAAGGCAACATTGTTTCTTATTTTAAAACACAGAACTTAGATTCCTATATGCCATGTTAAGACTACATAGGACAATCATATAATGGCACATGAGCCTTGGCCTGGTTGGTGAAGACTCCTTAAGTATAACCAAGCGACCCGGGATCAAATTCAGGAAAAGGAATATTTTTCCTATACTGTAGCAGTATTATAGCAGTACTGTAGTAGGTACTATAGTGGGAACTATAGCAGGTACTATTTGACATTGTAGAAGCAGTAAATATTCCCCTGTTTGGGTCTTCGGGCCACTGATTTGTTCCCTGAGTCCTTTCAGGCCTTCGGGCCACCGAGGCCTTTGGGTTAGTAAGGATTTCAGGCCACCTTAAGGCCTTTAGGACACCTTAAATACAGATGCAAACCAGGCAACCTACAAGGAACAAGATCCGGAAAGAGGATGAACAAGGAGCTTTCACCGTAGTAGAAGCTAAATAGATAGAAAGAATGAGAGGGTATGACACCTGTCATCAAGACAAGCCTGTGCATGCATGGGAAAGCCTATCAGAATAGCCATGCGAAGGTGGAGAGCTGATTTCACAATGAAGATTCTAGGGAGGAGTAGTTCAAAGTAGTTAGTCTGGGTTATATGTAATGTTTGAAGCCTGCGGGCAATGAATTCCTCTAAGTCCTATGGGCTATGTAATACTTATGCCTACGGGCCTTGTAAGGGTTCCATATCACCCCTTGAAAGGTGGATTATCAAAAATCAATAAAAAAATCAAGGCCTTCAGGCCATTGGTGGAGGGCTATCATATAATGAATTTAGGTTGTTCCACTGAGTTAAAATTACTCATCCACTTAGAACTAGTTTAAAATATAGTTAGGTTCCCACATGTTGGGATACTCTTACACAATCCATGAGATTGTTGAGAAAATATCACGCAATAAAATATATTATATTGTGATAGCAATGAAATATAGTATTAACCCTAATTGAGCTACATAGTGTGAGTTTTAATATCACATTGTGTTTAATCTTAAGTCATTGTTTTCAAGTGCACTCATTCACCATACATTGGTCTCGCACACTAATTTTATTCATACATGGGTCAGTGTAAGATTAATCTTACATAGGTATATGGTTGGATGCCACATTATTTATTCTTACATAAGAGATTCAATCTTATACTTATAAAAGGATCGTGTATTTTTTTTACCTTCATAGTCTTATACTATCTATCATAGTGTACAATAGGTAGTGTGTGCCTATATCCTCCTCCAATGGCCCGAAGGCCTTTATTTTTTATTGATTTTTTGATTATCCACCTTTCAAGGGGTGAGGTGGGACACTTACAAGGCCCGTAGGTGTAAGTATTACATGGACCGTAGGCCTTAGAGGAATTAATTTCCCATAGGATACAAACATTACATACAACCCAGACTAACTACATGGAACTGATCCTCCAAATCATATTCATCATGAGATCAACTCTCCACCTTTGCATGGCTGTTCGGCTAGGCTTTACCATGCATGGATAGGCTTGTCCTGATGGCAGATGCATACCATATCATTCTTTCAATCTGTTTAGCTTTTACTATGGTGAAATCTACTTTCTCATCCTTTCTTCTGAAGCTTGTTCCTTGTAGGTTGTCTGGTTTTCATCTGGATTCAAGGTAGCCTGTAGGCCTTGAGGTGGCCTGAACACCTTACTGACCCGAAGGCCCGAGTGGCCCGAAGGCCCTAAAGGACTTGTGGATAAATTTTTGAGTTACACATTATGGAACAAATAAGCTAAAGAGAACCAAACATAGAATTCTACAAGCTAAATATCAAGACATCAAGATGGGTGAAGAAGAATCTGTTAATCAGTTATTTCACATATCCATGATTATTTTAGATGGAATGAGTTTTCTCTATGAATCCTTGGAAAACACTACTAGAAAGATGATCTTTCCCAACACTTATATACCAATAGTTTGTAAAAACCGTTGGTATAGCTACCATTTCCCAACAGTTCACCAAAACCGTTGGGAAAGCCATAGATTTCCCCACCTTTCCCAACGGTTTGGCAAACCATTGGGAAAGGGTCACTCTTTCCCAATGGTTTATGCTAAACCGTTGGGAAAGGGTGTGTTTTGAGCCTCTTTCCCAACGGTTCACCAAAACCGTTGGGAAAGGTCACTCTTTCCCAACGGTTCACCAAAACTGTTGGGAAAAAACACCCAGAAAATCAACCTTCGGCCTAAAATACTCAACCCACCCCTAACCTATCCCAACGGTTTTCAAAACCGTTGGGATATGTTCTTTAATTTTTTTCCAGCTCTACTAACCGATAACATTCTATAAATCAAAATTTTAAATAATTATGATAATACATATATATATTTATGAAATTATGTTTACAAAAGTGATATTAGCTTAGTGGTTAAGTCGTTCGATTATAAACGAGGGGTCGTGGGATCAAATCCCAGCGGATGTTTTATTTTTGGAATTTATATACCAACGGTTCCATTACCGTTGGTATAGATTTCATATTACCTATACCAACGGTTTTCAAAAACCGTTGGTATAGACCTATCCCAACGACTTACTTGGCTACGGTTGTCTAAACCATTGGTATAGGCTATACCAACGGTTTGGAGGCCTATACCAACGGTTCCAAACCGTTGGTGAAGGTTAGTTTTCCAGTAGTGCAACATAATTGTTGTTAATAGAGTATTAAGATTCCTACCAAATAAATTTCGTGGGAAGAAGGTTTCTATTAATGAAAGTAAAACCTTTAGAGAATACACACTTTATGAACTCATTAGTTCATTACTGCAATATAAACTGAAACAGACAAATTTTTATGATGTGTAAACTAGAAAAAAGGAAATATGTTTTTTTAAAATCAAATATAAATGCTTTATCTTACTCTTCTGAAACTAAAATTTAGGTAAGTTAAATAGATTAAGTTCCACAATAGGTGAAAGGTGTAAATAGGGGAATGAAAAGAAGAGAGGATTATAAATAAGGTTTAGAAAATTTTATCAAAATCATGATAAAAAATAAAATAAGAATGGTAATTATAATTCTTATAATTGATTCATCATAACTAACTTTTATAAATTCAGAAAGAAAGGTAATATAAAGTCTAACTACCTAAAATTGAAGCATGAAATAAAATATAAAAGTATAAAAAAAGGATAAAAGAGACTTAGTGGTCAAAAAGAGATACATTGAGGACTCAGATCCAAGAAATCGATCTGGTATGAAAATTTAGTCAGTTAAACTGTGATTTACGTATTAATTAAATGAGGTTAGAAATAATTATTATTTTTATTTAGATTATGATTTTAATATTAATTCTAATTTTGAGAAAACTAGTGTTTCTAAACTTAATGAAATAAAAAATAAAAAGATATCTCAAAATAATTAGTGAGTTATATATATATATCTTAGTGTAGATAATAATAAACATGTTGAGGAGAATAATATTATTTCTTAAAAAATTGAAAACTCCAAAATAAATATTTTAAAACTAATGAAAGTGTTTTTTTTTCACTTAGATATTACCCATAAGGAAAATGTAAATTTAAGAAAGGAAATTGAAAGATTAATGGAAAATCTTACTATTTTAATATATGCAAAATAAAAATATGGTATAATTATGTTTATAAATTAATAAAATAAAAATAAAAGTGTTCTTGGATATGATAGGTAATTACTTAAAATGTATAAAAATTAATTTGTAAAAAGTTATAAAAGAATTATTTAAACTGTTATATGTTTTAAATTAGAATGCAAGGTTACTATACTAGTGATACTTCATTAATATTTCCACAGTCTTTGGGATGCATAAAATAATTTATTTTTTAGTCTTAATCTTTTATATTATCCATTAATAAATGTTAATAATATCTTAGTGTTCCCCAAAAATATTTCACTAATCCAATTGGACCCAAAGTTTTATGAGTATGAAAATTGTATTCTAATTGATTTCAAAATAAAAAAACCTTAAAATTATGACGAAAGACATTTTGTACATGGACCGTGACTTCTCTTGGCACATGAATGGATATCCATAGAATTTATTATCATTTAATAAATGAGATGGAGGAACCGTGACATTTGGAAGAAAATATAAAGGAAAAGTTAATGGTTTTTATGAATCTGGAATTTATAACTATGTTATTCTTTCTAAAGATTTATATATTTATGGTTTCTTGCAAAATCTAGTTATTATTTCTCTACTAAGAGATAATTTAATGTTTTTAAAATTTCTAAATGATAAATTCACTATTTTTAAAAAATATATTATATAATATTTAATGTTAACCAAAAGGATAATATTTATTCTATTGATTTTTCTAGTCTAACAAAACAAAATGAGTGGTGTATCAATGTTGTATAGATAGATGATATTTTATGTCACAAGTGAATTAGTCATGAAATTCCCCTTTATAATACAAACTATCAAATCATCAATAAATTATATAGTTTTAGGAACTTAAAGTGAACAAAAATCATGTTTCTGATTCATACATGAATGGTATGAATCATAGAGAGAGTTTCTAATAAATAAAATATGTGAAAATCATTGGACCTCTAAAAATTGTTTGATTGATTTATTTTGAAATATGAAAACAATTAGAATTTTTAATAAAAAAATAAATATCACTGATGAGTTTAGTAGATTCAGTTGGATGTATTTTATATCTCATAAAAGTGACATTTTAACTAAGTTTACTATTTATTGAAAATTAATTCGTAATGATAATAGTTATTTGATTTTATATACTAGAAATTGTAGAAGAGTGGAATTTTAGAATTTTTAATTTGAAAAGTTTTGTGAATATAATAGTTATTTTCAAAATTTCTAATCCTCTAGATTACCTCAGCATAATAGAGTAGGAGAAAGGAAGAATATAATTATTCAAGAAATGGATTGAACTATATTGGATGAATTCATTTTACCCAATTTTTTAGGAATAATATGTGAACACTTGTTGTTATATTTCTAATAATAATATTATTAAATATATTCTTAAGAAAACCCCTTTTGAATTATGGAAAATGAAGAAACATAAAGCTGAATATTTTAATGTTTTTAAATGTAAAGTCTTTATCCTAAATACTATGGATTCTTTGGATAAATTTGTTGATAAATATGATGAAGGGATATTTTGGGCTATTCAAATATAATTAAGGATTATAAAGTTTATAATATTAGGCCTATCGTTATTGAATACTTTTTTCTTGTTATATTTCATGGGAATGATTTATTGGAAAATATTTTAAATAAAAACTAGATTGAAGAAGATTTTTAGAGAATTTAATTCTTGAAGTAGATAAACCATAATATTTGAGTCTCCCTATTTCATTTGATTACATCCCTAATCAAATATTTTGGAAAATTCATATAACCATTCTATAAATATAATTATTGGAGATGTTGATTCTAGAATTTAGACCAGAAATTCTTAAGGAATTGTTGTTCTCACCTAGTTTTTATTTCTTATTTTTTCTCAAATTATTTATCAAAATATTTAAAATATAGTAACTAGATTTTATCCAAGAATTATTAACATAATAACTTTTCTAGAAATAATGTCTGGAAATTAGTTAAATCACCTAAAGATTTCAATATTATTGGAACTAAGTGGGTTTTCATAAAGAATATAGATGAATCTGGAAAAATTCTAAGAAATAAAGATTGACTAGTTTCTCAAGGATTTTTTTAAAGAATAAGGAATTTATTTTGATAATAATTTTCACCTATTTATATAATATAATATATGTAACTTTTATTATATTATGTTTCATATCAAGCATTTAAGCCTTAAAAATGGATATTAAAAGTGAATTACAACACAGACTAATTTATAAAGATGTTTATATTAGATATCCCTCAGTTTTTAACATGATAAGTATCCTTTTCATGTTTTAAAATCTTTCACAAAAAATATATTGACTTAATCAAACCCAGAGCATGGTATGACATATTAACTTAGTATACATTAAAAAATGGTTTTGTGAAATGAAAATTTGACCATAAATTTTTTATTAAGAATAATTATAAAGGTATATTGATTATTTAGGTTTATGTAGATGATATAATTTTTGGATCATCTAGTGAAGCATTGTTTAAAGAATTTTCGGATTTAATGATTATTGAATTTGATTTGAGTCATATGGGAGAATTAAAATTCTTCTTAGGGATTCATATTTTTCAAAGAGATTATATAATTTTACTTAATTTGTGTAGATATGATAAATAATTGGTTAAGGAATTTGGACACGATTCAAGTAAGATTATGATTACCTATATGAGTAATACTTGTAAATTGTATGTTGATGTTTTTGTTAAATAAGTTGATGTTATTTTATGAGGAATGATTGGAATATTTCTTTATTTGATAACTAGTAGAATCAATCTTAATTTTAGTGTCTACATGTGTGCTAGATATCAAGATGACATAAATGAAATTCAATTGAAAGTTATTAAACAGATTATTAAGTATTATACATGTATAGTTAATCATGGTTTTTTTACCTTGATAGAAACCCTTTTTATTTAATGAGTTATTTGAATTCTGATTTTAGATGACATAGAATTCAAAAAAATAGTACTTCTAGTATGTGTCACTTTTAAATTAAGAGTTTTATTTATTAGAGTTCAAAGAAACCATAATAAGTTGATTTACCAACAGCTAAATAAGTATATTGTAACGACTCAATGTTTTATCAATGGAAATTCCATTATTATAATTATTTCATATAATCACATGAAATCACAACACAATGAATTACTAAGTACAATGTGACCTTTAAACATAATATTGCACTTCTGTGATATGAATTTCGAAAAACTGACATACATGGTTGCGATCAATAAGATTTTGGAATCTAATGGAATAATCTTAATTTTTGGTAAATAGTAACCTACCCTTATGAATAGTAACCTACCCTTATGAATAGTAATATGACCCTTGTTAATAGTAAATTGTACAAAATAATAGTAAACTCATCCATGAATGTATAAATAAAATGTAGGCATCTTATAAGTGATAATATGACTATTGTAAAAGTATTAGTATTTTTGTAAATACTAAATAATTTATTAAAATTAATTTTTTAATTTAAAATAAAATATATTTTCATAAAATGTGTTCATAAATTAAAATTTTTATGTCTTCTAGTTTTAAGATAATTTTATAAAACCTTATGTAATTTTTGAAATCATTATAAAATCTGTTATAGTATAAAAATATATATTTTTCAAGTAAATTTTGATTTTAATTAAAAATTAAATTAATTATATTTAGAAAATTATTTTTGAAATATGGATTTAATTTTTGGATTCTACACGTAGAAAATTTTTAGGGTGAATTTTTTGGATTTTTCAAAAATACTTGAATTTTTATGAATAGTAAAATACGATAATTCACAATAAATACTAAAACCTGAATTTCTACATTATGCTTGAGTCATGGATAATGTAAATGGACATAGGTTCAAACCCACATGCACAAATTACCATTTTCGGTCCCAAGAATCAATACCATTTCTTTTCTTATGGAAAAATAATAAACTAAAGATTATAATATTAAGAAAACCCTCCTCCCCTTCACTATAAAAACCACATACACTCCCTTCTTCTCTTCACTCCTCTCAAACCATATGCCTTCTCTAAATTATGCCCAAATTTTTTCCCAATATCTTCCCCCACGTCCATAAACCCTTGGTCTCCTCAAAAGACCAAATCCTCTTTTCTTAAGAGGCTCTCAAGGAAGATTAAATCAAGAGGTAAATTCCTCTTTTCTTTTCTTTCACTTTCTTTTCAAGTTCCTTTGTTTTTTTTCTATCCTTACCTCTCCTCATACAAATGTTATGACAAAAACAATACCATATATGTACTGTAATTTTTTTATGATAATGGGATATGTTTTTATCATCTCTTCTTTACCAATCTTTTATTTTAGTAGTAAAGACACCATCCGAGATGTGTTAATTTACCACATTC
This sequence comes from Viscum album, assembly GCA_963277665.1. Taxonomy (NCBI): domain Eukaryota; kingdom Viridiplantae; phylum Streptophyta; class Magnoliopsida; order Santalales; family Viscaceae; genus Viscum; species Viscum album. The sequence continues at coordinate 239,527,972 of OY728159.1, forward strand.
AAGGACGATAGGTTTTAAATTTTTGTTAGCATCTTTAATTCTCATAATTAAACCATTTTCATGGTTGACCCAGACCATAATATATGTATAATTTAACATCTATGGTTCTGTAATCCTTTTGTACACATGGTTTTCATTTATAAAACAAATCGTGTTCATTGTGGAAAAAAACGCCAATTAAACCAAAAGGTTATCACTAAAGTTTTACATAATTATTAATTTTCACTCCAAGTAAACAAATGAAATTTAAAACCATGTAAACTTATGGATGTTTAATAATAAAATATCACTCCAATTCCAGAAAACCATCCTCATTTTACATGATTATTCATTCATTTATATAAGTAAACTGAACATGAAATAAACGGACCCAGACAGTGAAATTGAACCTCATAACCAACCAAAAAGGTCATGAATGAACTTAAAAAGTTTATAATAAATAAATTACATGTAAAAAGGTTATATAATTATTAATTAATGAACCTAATTTGATTATTCAGGTCATTAATATCAAGTTTAGATCACCATCAGACTTAAGGTAAGGGATCACCATCAGACTTAAGGTAAGGGATCCTCTCCATTTCACTTTTATTTAAGAATGTCATGTATGTTATGACCTTTTGTGTGTAATACCAAATGATGTGGTATGGTTTATCACCTCCTACATACTTCTTTCAGGATGTATAAGTGACGAGAAACCCCTTTCACTACCATTAATCCCTCTTAAGTACACCTGATACCATGCTGATAATCCATAATAGATTCTACCCGAACCTCCTTTATTTCTTTCAGGTTGCTCTATATTTCTTTATACCCAAATGAAGTTATCTATTCTATTTATTTACATCTCTTAAATGTTTTTTACATGTACCAAATTCATTTTTAAATACCCTTTAATCATTATATTTCAGGGATATGCATGTTTTTAAGTGATTCCCTCCTCAATACTTCCCGATAAGCAAACCTGTGTTGAGGGAACTTCTCGAATTATTACCCAATTTCAAGTTCACTCTATATTCTATTTTAAGCCACCATTATTTTTATAAAATCATTATTTTATTATGAAAACCTTCTTGGTTCACTTATGATTTTATATAAAGGATTTTCCCTTCTTTTATTTTAAAGGCTCTATAGTATTTTCCTTAAAACCACACAAAAAAGTTTTAATGCTAAAATTTCTTAAATAATTTTCATATATGTTATAAAGTATACTTGAAATCACATACTATGATACATTAATATTTTCCCTTATTAATTTACTTGTATATTTCTGTTCCTTTCCTTCTTGGACACTTTTATGACACTCCCATTTGTTATGATTTATGACATGATTATGGTACCCAATTCTTTCCATGGGAAACCCTTATATTTATATATGATTGATTATGTATGATTATTTATGTGGAAAATATATTCATCAAAAGTTAAGATGGTTGTGCCTAGATATATCTCCAATGAATTGGGTAAAGTTGAGTCTCATGAGACATTATGTGTGACAGTCTTGGCGGCCAACTATGGCTTGTGTTACCATGTGAAACGGTCTTGGCGGTTAGCCTTGAATCGTGCTAAAGTCATGTTTTATGTTTTTACCACATTAATATGAATCCATTTTTATATGATTAAATGTTTATATTTTATGATTCAATATGTTACATGAATTTTTATATTATCATGTCATGCCTTCAATCTCATGTGCTAATGCTTTGTTCTTATGGTTATTCCATTACTATACTATTTTGCTCATCCCTTTGTTTCTATGTTCCCGAGGGTACCCTATATAGATGTTTGAGCATAATGGAAGTTAGGAACTAAATTTAAATATTAAATAATAAAATGTTTTATTTAGTTCCATGTTTTTAGTTTTATGTACCTAGTCTTCCAAGACACTACACTTTACAATCCTTGGCGTGTACTTTGATGTATAATTATACTAAAAATCATGTAATGTTATATGTATAAAGATAGGTTTTTTATAGATATATTGTCATTGGTATTAAGTGTTCTCATAATTTATAGATTATATAGAATTTATGTTACTTTTATAGTCATTTTAGTATAGTGTCCACTCTATGTGATTATTTCTCTATTATTTCTATTTTGAATAATCCTTTTACATCATTCTATAACTAAGAATATTAAAGTGAGATATCATTTTATATGAGATAATATATATAGTAGAGATATTGATTTGGAATATGATTCCACAGATGCTCAGTTGGAAGATATTTTTACTAAACCTTTGGATAAAGTAAAGTTTTAGAAGATTAAGTTTGATCTTGAAATGATGGAAGTTTATTTTTGAACATAAAAGGTATATAGGAGGATTTTTTATCAACTTTTTTTTATTACTTGATATTATTTATAACTATTTGGATGAATCCTTTGTATTGTTTTGTCATCTATTATACAGGAGTAGTTTGAAAGACTATACACTCACTGCTATAAAAATATTAAATTTCAGGGAAGTTATCATTATTTTTAATATTTATTTCCCAAATATTAATTTATTCTTTAATTATACATTAATATTTGGGGATCTATACTATTTATTTATTTCAATTAGAGAATATACTATTTTTATATTTAAATTGATCTATCTTATTTACATATTTCAATTTGGGCATGTTTAATTTATTTAACAATTTTATGAGGGGTTAAAAAATAAAATTTCATAGATTTTAATTAATATATTTCTTCATATTTTTTTATATGTTTAATTAATATAAAATGGGAAAAATTTCATGTATTATATTTTTAGTTTTTTTAGCCCAGTAGACCATCAAAACACACCTAAAAGTGGTGAATCAAGTATGGACTGATTTTACCAAATTCAAATTTTCTTAGTAGACCTTTTAACCCCTTTTAACTTGAACCTCCGATATTGGTTAATGGAAATTTATCTTTTATATTTTAACCTATAAAATATATAATTAAATGAAAATACTAAATGTAAATTGAAATAAGTATTTTTATAAGGTTTGGCCCCTTCTAAGAATCCCACTCTTTGTTGTGCTTAAGATTTCTAATACATCAATTATCCAATCAAATTGAACCACCAATATACAAGTGAATTTTTCCAAATATCATCCTAAAACTAGGAAAAACATTTTACAAAGGTGTTGATTTAATAATAATATATGTGTGAACTTATACTACATCCCAAAACACCTTTTGAAACTAGCATCCCACTAGCTTGGATTTCTTTGCTTCTCCTCCATCTAAAACTGATCAACATAGTATGACCAGGGATGTATCCATACCCTCTATAAAATTATTTGATTCCCCAAATTATAGAGTCTGAAACAACCTTCAAGTCTTTAAGTATAGCTCATAAAAATTGGCCTATTTAACTATCCATATCTACCAATTCATCATTGAATATATCACTCGAAACTCAACTCAAATATGTATTCTTCTTCGAGACCAAGCAGGTTTCACGTGATCGTTACACTCCATAATTCTTTTTATTGATAAATAAAGGTTTTAGTGGATATCTATTATTTTCTTCCCCAATACATGTTTTAGTAAAACCTTATTCTTCTTATTGATCTACAAGAGCTTCAGTTCTCTTGGATTACTCTCTAAGCACACAAACATTCACAGCTACAAATAGCTTTTTCTATTTTCATCTTTTCGATCTACTCATACAATAAAATACATGGGAATTTTCATTAAATGTATCCTTCCATTTCAAAAATCCATAAATGGAATATCATGTGGTCTTTTCATTTCCATCCCAAAAGCATGATAATTAAATATCTAGTTTGAGTTCTCTCCCTATTTTATGTGTTCTTTTTCCCCTTAAGGGTTTTCTCTATAATAACATCAATAAAAGATCCCCAATTCTATAACATGGATGAAAGTATCAGCTGATATTCTTTATCATTATTTGATTCAACTTCCTCAAAAATACCACTATTGAAAACAATATGTCAATCTACACAGTTGTGTATAAAAAGTACACAAAAAACTTATCTTGTGGCTTAGAACTCTCTTTTGAAATTTCATAGACTTACATATTATTTCATATTGAATGATTGTATTTACATGGATATATATAACGAAAATGATGGTCTATGGATCTAGTTTTGATTGGTTTTCTATCTTGCTTCATAATGACCAGTGAATCTTTTGTTGAATAGAGAATCTTCAATGGAACATTATCTGCATTATTCTTGAAAATCATATAAATTTATTTTCATCATAAATAAATAAATGTAGTGGAATTAATCCTTCAATATTATCCAAAAAAAGATTTTATCATGGCTTAAATAATTTTCATGATGTTCAAAACATAAAAACATAGCATAAGAATCATCAAATTTTATTTCTTCAGCATATCAAAATTCTGGAAGTAGAGAAAACCATTGGTTCTTAATATATTACCCTTATATAGGTCTATATGACCTTTGTGTATCTTAAATAAACTTGGGAATACCATTATAAAAGTCATAATGACATTTATACAAACTGTGATTACCTTTATTTAGGATCAGATGACCTTTACATAGACTTCAGAATTTCTGAGTCACTTTTACATAGTACATTGGTTACATTTACATAGCTAATCATCTTCATTTCTCATATTTATTTAATCATCCCTTTAGATGGATGAATATTACCTCCTTTATTTCATCTCAATATTGGATCATACATTGATTTAGGTGTTTTTTATGTTTATACCATTAACAAACATCTCTTGTATCATCCCAAAAAATTTCAACTTCATCATATTTGAGATCTTGAACTCAAATTTTTCATTCATCACAACTACCATTTTTTTAAGTTTTTAGGTCTTATACGGGGGTCTTCAAAGAATTATTTTTGACAAGTCTTTATTTTTAAGGACTTACGTTGATCGATAGAATTTCTACACTCATCTCCAGAAGACTTACATGAAATTCCATTTCCAAAAACTTACCTCAGCTCAAAGTCACACAACCTAGAAAAGTCTTATGATAAGCTCAAAGATTTATAGACCAGTCTTACTATCAAGCCTTGTCACTGTAAACAAAGTAAAGTAGCGGTGGGTTTTTCATGATCTAGCGGTGGTTTAAACTACATCCTTTAGGTTTAGCATCTGTTATAAAAATCGTCGTGTATTGCACAGTCACTAGTCATTGAGGGGAACTTTTTATTATTTCATGGAGGTTTTTTATGTATTGTTTTTAGAGAATTTAAAGGTGGTTAACTATTTATTTAGAAGTAGGTTTTTTATTTTAAAAAATATTTGTGGGAAATATAAAAAAAAAATCGTCGTAGAACATATTAGCGGCGGTTACATGTTACCGTCGCTAAACATTTTTTACTTAAGTATTTAGAAACAGTGACATAAAACCACCATAAATCAAATATATTTTAAAAATTTTTATCAAAAACTATAAATATATAATAAATGAAATATAATAAACTAAAACATAAATATATGACAACCCCATCATACATCTGTGGTGATACACAAACATCCAGTCATCATAACCTCAAACTAAGTCAACCCATACATCTGTCAATATACGAATAAAATATGTCCAACAAAAATTGAGGCCCAATATACATCCATTTACTGAACTCCACCATATCTATCTACCTTTAAGTTATGTCATCAACTGAAACCATCCATGTCATCTCATAAATTTTAACAAAAAAGTAAATAAAAATTGAAACTACACATAATAAATAAGAATTACAGTAGAATAATTTATAAAATTTTAACATTCCATGAAAATAAAGAACCATAAAAAATACCTTATAAATAATTTTATGGATTGGAATAGTCAAACTTCTGCCTACTGCTAGCATCCTCCACCTTCACTGAAAAAAATAACATTTAAAAAAATAAATGAGAAAGAGAAAAGGAAAAGAATATATTCAGAATACTGCACTTAAAATTTTTTTTTTTTAATTTAAAATAATAAATTTTAACATAAGACAAATAATATATAATTAAAAAAACTTTGAAAATAGAAACATGTCTATTTAAGATAAGATTAAACACAAGAAACTGAAAAGGGATAAGTAAATATTCTAATTTATTTTTAAAGTGATGTTCAATGTTCTTGAAACTTATTTAATAAAAAAATTTAAATATTTTGATATCATGGTATGTATTATATTTCAGAAACAACTAATAGGTGGTTTTCCAATTATTTCACATCAATATGATGTCATTTTCTATGGTTTTCACCGTTCTATGCATGTTTTAGTGTTTTAAAACACTAAAAATGTATTTATGACCATAACGAGTAAACAATAATTCAGAATGGCATGACATCACTTCTTACATTTCAAAATTAAATATACAGTGTTTCTTCACTGATTTCAGTAGAATATGATGCCGTTTAGCTGGTTTTGACCATTCCATGCACGTTTTAGTGTTTTAAAACACTAAAAATGTGTTTAAGGCCATACCAGTCATACCGTTATTTGGAATGACGTGTCATAGGTTATTATATTTAAAAATTAAATCTATGGTATTTGACCTCTTATTTAGGATAGTTCGGTAACTTTTTTCTAGTTTTGACCTTTTTGCACACATTTTAGTCTTTTAAAACACTAAAAACTCATTTATGGAATTAACGAGAAAAGCATCATTCAGAATGACATGTCATTAGTCCCTAAATTTCTCAATTAAATATATGGTGGTTTTCTCTATATTTAAGACCAATCTGACATCATTTTTATGGTTTTGATCATTGCATGCATGTTTTAGTTTTTTAAAACACTAAAAACACATTAACGTCCATGACGGTAAAACCATCATTCGAAATGATATGTCGTCAGTTCCCACATTTCCCAATTATATCTATAGTCATTTTCCTCAAATTTCAAGTAAATTCAATGTCGTTTTTCTACACATACATTTCAAAAACAACTAAGTAGTGGTTTCCCCCTGATTTCAGAATAATCTGACGTTGTTTGTCTAGTTTTGACCATTCTGTACACATTTTAGTGTTTTAAAACAATAAAAACATGTTTACAGACATAATAGGAAAACCACCATTTGGAATGATGATTAGTCAATTACTACATTTCAAAATTTAATCTAAGGTGGTTTTCCTGTTATTTCAGGACAATCTGATGTCTTTTATCGGGTTTGACCATTCCATGCATGTTTTAGTGTTTTAAAACACTAAAAATGCATTTATAGTCATAATGGGAAAACCATCATTCAGATTGATGTTCTGTTAGTTTCTAGATTTTAAAATTAAATATATGGTTGTGGTCCCATTATTCCAAGACAATATGACATCATTTTCATAGTTTGGACAGTTCCATACATGTTTTAGTGTTTTAAAACACTAAAAACACGTTTACAACCATAAAGGGAAAACCATCATTCATAATGACATGTCATCAGATCCTGCATTTTACAATTAAATCTATAGTGTTTGTACCCTAATTTCAAGATAATATGATTTCATTTATCTGGTTTTGACAGTTCCATGCACATTTTAGGGTTTTAAAACACTAAAAACACGTTTGCAGCCATAATAGGAAAATCGTCATTTATAATTATGAATCGTCAGTTCCTACATTTAAAAATTAAATATATAGTGGTTGTCCCCTTATTTTAGAACAATGAAGTGTCGTTTTTCTAGTTTTGACCATTATACGTATGTTTTAGTGTTTTAAAACACTAAAAACACATTTATGGAAAAAACAAGAAAACTGTCATTCAGAATGACATGTATTTAGTCCCTACATTTAAAAATTAAATCTATGGTCATTTTCCCATGATTTTAGGATAATATGACATGATTTTCATGGTGTGACCATTCTATGCACATTTGAGTGTTTTAAAACAATGAAAATGTGTTTACATCCATAATAGGAAAACCTTCATTCAGAATGATGTATTGTTGTTTCGTACATTTCAAAATTAAATCTACGGTGGTTTTGTACCAATTTCAATACAATCCCATGTCATTTGTCTAGTTTTGACCATTCTACACATGTATTAGTGTTTTAAAACACTAAAAATGTTTTAAAACCATAATGGGAAAACTACCATTCATAATGACATGCCATTAGTTCCAATATATCAAAATTAAATCTACGGTCATTGACCCCTGATTATAGGACAATCTGACATTTTTTTCTAGTTTTGATCATTCTATGTAGGTTTTATTGTTTTAGAACAACAAAAATATATTTAGGACATTACATCAAAACTGTCATTCAGAATGATTTTTTGTCAGTTCCTAAATTTCATAATTAAATCTATAGTATTTTTTGCATTATTTCAGGCCAATCTGACATCATCAGTCTAGTTTTGACCGTTGCACGCACATTTTAGTGTTTTAAAACACTAAAAACACATTTATGGAAACAATAGGAAAACCATCATTTGTAATGACATTCCATTAGTTCCTATATTTCAAATTTAATTCTATAATTATTGTCCCCTAATTTCAGGAAATTCCAATGTCGTTTTTCTAGTTTTAACCCCCCAACATTTGTTTTTAAAGGCTTTTGTATCTTTCATAAGTGCTTACCGACTAATCCTAACCACACCACACATCTTATTGATGTGTAGTTTGAACACACACATAAAAAAACTAATAAATGGTTTTCTTCTAATTTTCGGACAATCCAAATTCATTTTTATAGTTTTGTCTATTCCACGCACGTTTTAGTGTTTTAAAACACTAAAAATGCATTTACGACCACAATGGGAAAATCGTCATTCAGAATGACGAGAATTTAGTTCCTATATTTCACAATTAAATATATAGTTTTCCCTCTAATTTTAGGACAACCTGACATTATTTTTCTAGTTTTTACCATTCCACACATGTTTTAGTATTTTAAAAACTATAAAAACACATTTATGACCATAAAGGGAAAACCATCATTCAGAGTGATGTGTCGTTGTTCCAATATTTAAAAATTAATTATACAGTTGTTTCCCATGATTTAAGGACAATTTGACATCATTTTCTTGGTTTTTACTATTCAATTCATATTTTAGTGTTTTAAAACACTAAAAACACGTTTATAGCCAAAATGAGAAAATCATCATTTAGAATGATATTTATTTAGTTCCTGCATTTCTCAATTAAATCTATGATGATTTCCTGATAATTTCAAGATAATATGGTATTTTTTCCCTGGTTTTGATTGCTCCATACATGTTTTAGTGTTTTAAAACACTAAAAAACGTCTTGGGACAAAATGGGAAAACCGTACCTTAGAATGAGAAGCTGTCGGTTCCTACATTTCACATTTAAATATTCAGTAATTTTCTATTTATTTTTGGATAATATGGCATCATTTTCTAGTTTAGACCATTCCACGCATGTTTTAGTGTTTTAAAACACTAAAAATGTGTTTAGAGTGATAACAGGAAAGTCGTCATTCAGAATAATGTTATGTTTGTTCCTACATTTCAAAATTAAATCTACAATCATTATACCAAGATTTTAGGTTAATACGATATTGTTTTCATGGTTTTGATTGTTCCATGAACGTTTTAGTATTTTAAAACACTAAAAATGTGTTTACAGATATAACAGGAAAATATTCATTTGGAATGATGTTTCGTTAGTTCCTAAATTTAAAAAATAAATCTACACTGGTTTTACCTTGATTTCAAGACAATTCGACCCCATTTTTCTAGTTTTGACCTTTATACACACATTTTAGTGTCTTAAAATACTAAAAACACATTTATAAACATAATAGGAAAACTTTCATTGAGAATGAAATATCACCTGTTCCTACATTTAAAAATTAAATCTATATCTTTTACCTCTGATTTCAAGACAATCTCACATTTTTTTGTCTAGTTTTGATCCTTCTATTCATGTTTTAGCGTTTTAAAACACTAAAAACATGTTTATGTACATAATGAGAAAACCACCATTCAAAATAATGTGTTTTTGGTTCCTAATTTTCAAAATTAAATATATGGTCATTATACCTACTTTTAGGACAATATGAAATCATTTTTACGGTTTTGACCATTCCACGTGTGTTTTAGTGCTTTAAAACACTAAAAAGCCTTTACCTCCAAAATGGATAAATCGTCATTGAAAATAACATGTTGTCAGTCCCTATGTTTAAAAATTAAAATTATGGGGGGTTTCCCTTGATATCAAGATAATTTTACATTGTTTTTCTAGTTTTGACCATTCCACACACAAAAATGTGTTTACGTACATAATAAAGAAAACCGTAATTTGGAATGATGTAATGTCGGTTCCTATAATTCATGATTAAATATATAGTCTTTCCCCTTATTTCTGGATTATATGACATAATTTTGCTAGTTTTGACAATCCCACACATGTTTTAGTGGTTTAAAACACTAAAAATGTGGTTATGACCATAACAGGAAAACCAACATTCAGAATGACGTGTCGTCGGTACCTATACTTCACAATTAAATATATGGTCATTATCACATGATTTTAGGACAATATTTTGTATTTTAATTTGTTTTTACACCATAATGCATGTTTCTAAAATAATTCAATGGTTAATTTTTCACAATTTCTTTTCAATACAGTATTTTTTTTATTTTTTTGGTTGTTAAACGTTCATTTTAGTATTTCAAAACACTAAAAATGTACTTACAAGCATCACAAGTAAACCATAACTTGGATTGTTGAGGCGTCGACTCCTCCATGTCAAAAATTAATATGTGGTTGTTTTCCTATGATAACTTTTGTAATCATTAAGTATTTTTTTAAAATTATAATTATATAAATAATATATTATTAATAAAATTAATGATTTAGCACTATTTATAATATTAGTTTATTAATTACTAAAACGTATATTAGTTATTTTATAACTTTTGGGGCTCAAATTTGATTAAAGAAAGAGGGTTTTACTTTCTAAACAGCCATGTATTTCATGCTCAATAATAATTTTGTGGAGATTTTTATATTTGAGCAGTAGTTTTTATATGTTCTTTTTTTGGGTACTCAGTGGTGGGTTTTTATTCAGTTTGAGACAAATTTTTTTAAAAAAAATAACATGGGAAAAGTAAATATAACCATTACAAAACTATTTAGTAGCAGTTATTAGGAAGCATCACTAAAAAGATAAAAAAAATTTACTCTTATCAGAAATTACAGCTATAAAGATTATGGATATTGTATGTGTTCCTTGAAAATGTTTAAATGATCTATTTAATTTAGAATTTACCTCACTAGAATGTGCTATAAGGCTGGGAATTTCTTCAGCGATCGTGTCGATCATCCGATGAAATACATAAACTAAAGTATTTTCCATTTGCAACCACCACTAGGCTTGTGTTTTCCTATAAAAATTTTGTTCTTGCACTTTTTCTTTCAGCCTTGAAATTTATCTTTGCGATTCCTAGTCAATAGAACTATTGAGCCCCCACATAGTTTAGTAGTAATGGATGACGCTGCCCTACCAAAGACAGCTGAAGGAGTAGACCAAGAACCCATCCCCCTTACACGTATGAGATGATCCTTCCCTAAAAATATTCCAACTACATCGTTCTTGGAAACTGATGCTGATTGCGAAGGGTTCACATCCAACACTTCATGAATTTTATACTGTTAATACAAAAATATTAATAATGATTTTTAAAATATCTAAACATCATAATGTTATCTAATTAAAAAAATCATTAGTATTTATTGGTATTTCAGAACTAAAAAAAGGATAATATTTAAAATTATATTATAACAACAAACAAATATTAAACCTAATTAATTGGGGCCAGCTATATGTATCAAATAATTCTACGTTGAAATCATTTGATCCATGTAGTTGTCCCCATTTATTTGGGTTTAAGGATTGTTAGCTATTATAAAATATTTTATTATTATTATGTTTTAATGGTAATGAAATAATATGAAATGGTATTGTAAAGTACATAATCCAACATCTATGGTAGTTTCATTTACAAAACTGCCATTTGGTTTCCTTTGGACTTTAAACCACATATCTGTTTGGCCAAAAGAGTGGCCTAATTTTTTTTTAGGTTGGGGACGAAGCCTCATTAATTATTAAATAAAAGAAAAGTCCTCTTTAACTAGGTAGAGGGAGACCCATTACAAAGCCCGAAGGCCCAGTGGGCATTTAGACCATAAATGATTAGCCTTCATAAAAAATTTAAACAAGTTATAAAAACATTGAGTTATAATAAAATGATATAAATACTATTGAATAAAATAGAAACCAAAATTTTTATTTTTCTCAAAAATCTCTAAGACCTTACAATGTGGGTAATAACTAGCTTCTCACGATTCACCAATTGTTTTTGATAATTCCAATAAAAAATTGTAACATTAATAAAAATTATAATTTTATTGTCTTTATTTTAGTAAGATACTAAAAATTATTCAATTAACTCATGAGATACATATATGTTGATATCATTAAATAGATTCAATTTCTCATGACAAATGCCTTTAGGCACTTTCTCATACATTTATCATGAGCTCATAGAAGAGTCATTAAACACATGCCATAATCTCTATTTAAAATCTCTCCATTTCTTGCCCAATTTTTTTAAATTCCATGGGTGTTAAACAGAGTCTAGGACATCAAAATAGAAAAACATCTAGAAAAAAAAAACATAACACTTTATCAGTATATAAAAAAAATTACTCATGTATTTTGAATCAGTGTTCAGGGAATATTAAATTAACTAGTACCTGACCCATGTATTTTCACGGAATAATCATTTAATTACAAATCCAATTTTACATTATTTTGTACAATATGCATTAAGGCACTTATTTTAAATATATAATATAAAATATTCATATAGAAATAAATGAATAAAGAAATATACTTATTTTCTATATGGATTACTTATAAACATCATTAAATTAATAGCGAACTAATACAAACAGAAAAGAGTGCATATGAAAAAAGAATACATACAAAATATACATAAATAAGTGCCTACCGAAATATACATGTCTTCTTTATGAAATTAGTCATGTATGAACTATTTTTCGAAATTTGTATTGTAGTTTACTATAGTGAAAATTTAGCACATATATATACTTCTAGTGAATAATAAAAAAAAATTATTGTGTTGGAATATATAAATCAAAAATACAAAAATACAAAACATTACTCAAAAAATGTTTATACAACTGAAAGAGGATGCCTTGATGAGCACTTTAGTTGAGGGGTTGTCTGTATAACATATTTTTAGTTGGTGTGTATCCATACGTTTCCGACAGCTTCATTCCATGAAAAGTGTCGCACTAACAACAATGTCATGGTGATGTGCTTGATCTTATCCTACCTCAAAACATCAAAATGGATTTGGTGCACAAAATTTCAACTTCATAATGTATCAATAGCAAAATAGGAGAATATGTAAATTTGTTAAAATAGATTCAACTAATATAACAAAACAGAATAGAAGAGAATAGAAAATATAATTCATTTAGCATAGAAAACATGTTAAAACTGAAAACATAATATAAAATAAATGAATCAAAAAGAAGATGAAAATAGGAACTAATCAGTGGCTTGGCATATAGCGGGTTTCATAAGCCTAGTTGGACTGGGAATACTAAATTAAAAATTTAGGAGTATATGAAAAGGATGAAAACTCAAATAAATCAACTAAAAAAATATCTATATGTATTGAGATTTAGGATATATTCAAGGGGTTTTCATCTTGCAATAGTCATATCATGGTTTGGCAAAAAATATGCGCAAAAACCATTCTATGGATAATATACATAAGCCTATGAGCCATAAAACAAAGCATATGAAATCACCAAGAGAAGTGGCGTAAATTCCATAAGTAAAACATGGAAATGAAGTGAAACCTGTTTTTGGTCACCTAATAGAGTGACTATGGGGTCATCCAAAACAATATCCCATTCACACATTTTCACAGCCCTATGAAGCACTTTCGAGGGACCATACTTGGGTTGCCTAATCAAACCTATCAAGGTAACATTGTAAAACAATTATTGGAAATTAATAGTATAAATTTCCAACAAAAGATCATTTTTTACTATAATTAAAATCCTCTACAGAATACATCTTCACCATATTCATTGATAGGAGTGCCATAATCATAGCTGGTAGTTATCAATGGTGCTCTATTATGTCTGAAATTGGTCCCTCTATGATACTATTTGGAAAAGTAAAATTTAATTTTCAATGAGACTGGATTAAAAATACATTATTAAATTTATAAGAAGACTCACCAAGTAATAATTTACAAAATATACCCCCTTTTTAATGAACTGAGCCACTGAAAATGCCAAATCCTGAACATGCCTCTGGTGCATTGGACCACCGATCACACCAAACCTACATATTTTATGAGGACAAAGGAAAATTAGCATAAAATTAATTTTTTTATGAAGGTATCAAGGAAGGAAACCCAAAACATACCATTTGGTGCATGTCTCAGTCCAAACTATTGGCTTATAAGGCTTTTTTGGAGAGAATGTGTCACAATAAAAATCATTGCATGTGTTTAATTGTCGGAATCATCAAGTAGCAGTATAGGATATTTAGAATGATCGTTGTGAAAGGTATATATATATTTGAAGCAAACCTGATACAAAAATTAGATATTTAATCCTTAAAATTAGGTTTACCCACCATTATTAAATGACAGTTTAGGAGGGGTTAACATAAGGTCATAACCAACAATGATGAATATAACCTTCCCTCAACCCCATAACATAGATAAGGATGAAGTCAATTCTAATTCTTCCATGACACAAAGTAAAGTACTTTTTGTTCATCCACCTATCATTTCGTAATTGACACAACATGCCAACTATGAACAAATAGTGAATTTGATTGAAAATGAAATGAAATAGTCTAATCTATCACTACTATATGATATTGGAAACTTTATTAAAAATGAAACCCAGTGAGAAACCTCATATCCCACCCTTCAATCTATCCGATATAATTGTTTGAATCGGGAATATTAAATATTTCACATACCCAAAAAAATGTATAATTTTTTTAATATAATATTAAAATCAAACATAGATACTTGATTTAAATTATTTTTATTTATGATACCAACATATGCACCGTGTATGCATACTAAAAATACATCCAAGTCCTTTCAATAATGTCAAACCCTTTACATTCCCTTATCTAACCCATCATCGCGACTTTTTTTATTCAAAAAACTTATAATTTCTCAATATAACATTAACATATACACCCAAAATCATATAATAATAACCATTTTCATTAAAATAAAGTAATCATGATGTATTTCCATTTTTTAATGTGTTTTTGGAGATTTATTTCTGTAATCATTTATATGGTAACTCCCTTTCATGCTGCATTCATGGCCACAACCTATAGACATAAATAGTGGAAATAGATAATTAGAGCTAAACCATATATGATGAAATGATCAAAGCTAACTAAATAGTTGATTTGGTAAAAAATTATTATAATCAACACCAATATGAAAGTGATGTAAAATGTAGCATAAAACATCCTGAGTAATTTATTTATACATATCAAGTCATAGGCTAGGGTTCACTTAATGAGAGAGTTCAGTAATTAAGGCTAATTTTGAATTAATAGAAACTTAATTTAAATACATGAGATATCTGCTGATGGACGGGACATGAATGAATGATCAATTTCATCAACTTTTTATAAGGGGACATGTAATCTGACTCATGAAAGGATAAGGTGTTGAATCATCACCAAAATAGAGCATAGAAACTCTTGCTAAACAACAATCAGTAGAGACGACAAGAAACAAAGAGTAAAACAGAAGGTTGAGGAGAAGAAAAACTGATCTCATGGCGGGGCAAGATACCCCAGCAATGGATATATATAGTTTGTAATATATTCAACCAAAAATCATATCTATATAAACATTACTAACATAAAACCCCTAATGAAGAAAATATTCATTAGCATTAGAAGAAATAAAACATCATAATGGAGAAAACAATCAAATGATAATGGGAATTAAATAAAACTTATTTCAAAATAAAAATTTCATCTACAAGACTCTACAATGCAACAAAATTATTAAAGAAGAAATAGTTTATACCTGGTGAGGATAGAATTCTAAAGTGGAAAACCTGAATGCATAGTTCACAAAAAATAACATAAAATGTCAGTACAACAGAAGGGAAGACAGTAGTGTTAAGTTGAGTTATCATCGATGAATATATACCTGTGGACTATATGAAAAAACTGGGGGGAAGTGGGAAGAAATGTATGAAAAGGTAGAAAGGAGCCTGTGTCTGAGGTTGGATTCAGAGATTAGTGTAGTGCAGACATCGTGAAAAGATGTATTTTTTTCATGTCATCAATAATTTTTGCAAAGAAATTAGTTTTTGGTCATGAAATTTTTGTTATTAATCTTTAATTCTTGACCCATATAAGTCACAAAAATTATTCAGAACTAAATATTAACAGACCTGATACACACAAGTCATAGAAAAATATTCAAAATCACATATTTTCATACATGTACATTAGAATAAGGTTCTATTAAAAAAATACTATTAAAAAATATGGACATATATTTTTCACTTACTGATACATCAAAAAATATTAAAACTTGAATATTTAAAAATCTATACATTTGAAGAAATTATTGTTAAAAAATGATCAAATATTGTTATCAAAAATAAACATATATATTCCAGTTAAAAAACATGAATGTATATGAACAAATAAGTTGAATATGAATATCTTTATTAAAAAAATATGAACAAATATATCCCTATTTATAGACCTGGTAGATATAAATTAAAAAAATATGAAAACCGGTATATTTACAGACATGTGAATTAGAAGAAATAATGTTAAAAAATAGAACAAATATTTTTATGAAATATGAATCAATATATTTTAGTTCCTAGACCATATAAATTGCAAGAAATACTCAAAACTGATTTTTTACAAACCTGTACATTAGATTAAATTTTTGTTCAGAAATGAACAGATATTTTTTACAAAATATGAACCTATATATTCTAGTTAACAAATTCAAATAGGTACGAACATTGAAGTATAATATGACTTTGTATATTGAATAAATATTATCAAATAGATCCATGAAATAACTTCAAAAAAAATTTAGAATGACGTAACCACAACCATTTTAGTAATTCTCAAATAGATAGATTAAATAGTGCTTAAATGGCATGAGGAGAACATACCATAACCTGAGTCAACACCATTTTAGCATCTCTGAATAACTAACCTGCTACCTAAATTGACCGTGGTGAAGAATAAAACATTGAATGATTTCAAATCTAGAAAACTATGAAATTCAAGAACATACCTCTATGCATAGTATTATGACCTCATCCAAGAATTAACCTAGTCTGAATAACCATGAAGTTAGATGAAGGGTAGTGAAATAACATTCAACAAAAAACCAAATAGGAATCAATAATTTCTAAAAAAACAGTTATGATTTTAAAGATAGAATAGAAACCTGAATTAATAGTTGGTAGAAAATGTAACATAAAATTTCAACACAATAGAGGGGAAAATAGGAGTGCAGAGTCCAGTAATAATTTATTAATCTCTACATGTGGTCTGCGTGAATAAACTAAGGAGACGTGAGGGAGAATGGAGGGATAGAGAAAATAGAGGTTCAGGTTGGCAAAGACATTGTGTGTGTCAGGTGGGATTCAGGGAGTGGTACAAAGGGGATAACAGGAGCATAGGGATGATGAGTGATATGATGGGTAGATGGTGAGTCCTAGATATTTGGCCCGGAGGAGATGGAGAAGAAAGTTTTTAAAGGGTATAAGGTTTGCGTGGAAGCGGAGGAAGATATGGGAATTAACTTTATCAGGATTGAGTGGAGGTAGATGCATAGGGATGCTGAGTACCATCCGCGACAGCAAGATGGAAATACATGGAGAACTTTAGCGGTGTTAGGAAAGAGGAGGATAAAAATGGGGTAGGGTTTGTGGGGAATCGGTGGTTAGGGGAGAAAATGGTTTAGAGGGAGTGGAAATAGATGAGGGAAATGGATAATGGGGATGAGGACACGTGCGGGAGGAACTAAGAAAATTAGTATAGATATAGATATTACCTTTACCTGAGTATCAAAGAAATAATTTTTTAAGCTACGGGAATATAGATCCAATATTTACAATTAATATTAAAGCTCACCATCTTACAAGAAATCTACCAAAGAATATTTCTGTAGATTCTGGAAGCATCACCAGTAGTCACCTTAAACTCATCAAATGGAATGATAATATTGATGTCCTTTAGGTTATATACATCATTTGTGTTCATATTTTCATCCCTCTATGGTTTTATTTATCTTTTTTAAGAATTATTTAAACAATTCATAAAATATAATGTTTTTCTAAATGACATACATACCATTAAAGGTAACTCTCCAATAACCCCTATATGGAGGGGTGAAAAACTGCTCCATCAATGGAGGTGAATCTGGCAGTGGGATACCAACAACATCTAGGGAAATGGATGGGTTGTTAATAGTCTCAAGTATAAAAGAATCACTAACATCCATAGAATATGATGGTAGTGGTGGCGTACTCCGAGATGTTGATCGGCTAGAATTATATATTCTTTTCTTGAAATTATTCATTTCAAATGATTAAGGACCGTATTGATACAAAGTTAGGTTGTATAAAATTGATTAATTTTTTTTAAAAGTTTTTGTTCAAAAAAAGAATGTTTTTATAAACCATTTTTAATAGAGTTTTGAAAAATTCTCCTAGAATTGTGATATATAACAAAGAATCTTTAAAGGACTTTATTTCTCAAGTGAAACTGATAAATATTCAATAAATGTTTTGTATCATATAGTATGAATCACTATTATATTTTAATATATTATTTGAATACTATATATATCAAACACAACATTATAATCATAATTGAATCCTAGGGTATTTATCAAAGTTGTATATCATATCATACAGTGGATCTATGATATAGTTTATGTAATATAATTTTTGAATTCATATTTTCATATTGGTTGTTATTACAATATTAATCATTATAAAAATTCAAATAATCATTGACAATAAATATATAATCATAAGAATGTTCATAAATTATTATATAAAAACATCAATAAATTTCAGTATCTACAAATTAGATGTATATCTCAGGAAATTTTATTTAATGAAGTAATAAAAAATAAAGAATTTTTTTCTATATATTTTTATAGCTACCAAACCTATCTAGTGTAATTGGAATGAAACCCATCTCACTGGTTCCACTCCTGGGCTGGTGGTGTGCTAAGTGTTCTAGCCCAAGCCCACCTAAAATATGATAGAGGATGATGACTATAACCAATAATAAAAAAAAAATCAACAACAACAACAACAACCAAAATACACAATACACAATATAGTTGATAAGAAACCAAAATACACAATACATAATCAACAACAACCATCAATAAACAGGTAACCAACTATATAACAAATTTATGCATGAAAAAATAATTATTGAATACAATAACACATATACAACCACCCAAGGGAAATATATATATGGATAATAAAAAATTAATGGATATAATAGACACTAAAAATGTAATGATACAACTTAAGTAAAAATTTATCTCTGAGGAGGGGAACCAAGCTGGGGTGAGGGAGGTTGGAGGGTGGGTTCTCGTCGCTGATGAGCCGACTAGAGAGGAGGTCGGAGGGGAGTGGGGGAAGGTTTGGGGTTAGGGGGAAAGTGCGTTGGGGTCATGGAAATGGGTTAATGGTCTTAGGGTATTTTATAGGGAGAGGAGAAGAGTAGGGGTGGGGGAAAGGGGGTCATGGGCTCGAGGTCGTCTCCATAGAGAAGAGAGGAGGATTAGTGGGGAGAAAGGGGGTCGCAGGCTCGGGGTCACCATCGGGGAGAGGAGAGGAGGTCAGGGGAGGTGGGGGGATAGGATGGAGTTTCATAGAGGGAGCAAGGGGGTGGAGGAATTAGGGTTTTTTAAAATGATTAGATGTGGTTTATCTGAAACCAATGCTAATTGAAAACAAAAAAATTATCACATAGGTTTTCTGAAACCACCAAAATATTATATATTTTTTAACCAGATTTATTTTACGGTGGTTACTAGAACCTCCATGAATAAACCGCCGCTAACCATCTCTTTTCTTGTAGCGTGTTTAATGGGTGAAGTCTAATGGTCTTGAATTTTTCTATTTTTAGCAGACACTAAAGTCATATTATGGGAAGGGAAGTTATATGATGAAGTATTATGGTTTGAAGAAAACATATGGTCTGTACTAGAAGTCTTAAGATCATAGTGTAGTCATAAAATCTAGTGGGTAGGGTCTTATGTATATAACATAGCCATTTTTTAGTGCACTAAAAAATTCTAGATTCCTATAAATGGATTCTAGGGGACTTAAAACTACATTAAGGCATCTCGAACATATTTAAATCATCTCATAACTTCCAAAAATAATTATTATAATTATTAAAATAATTCCAAACCCCTTCAAGCACATATATAAGGTGTTATATAGTACAAAATACTCTAAATAGAGTATTCCAATAAAAACCTCTTCCAGCTCAGGTGAAACTCTTCTTCAATCAATCCTTATCCGTCTCTAATCACACAAACATTCCACAAGGTGTTGTATACCACTGATTACAGTGTCTGACATACCAGGTAACTCAAGGATGGGTTATTCTTATTTATATATATCTCCTCTAAGATTTTAAGCTCATTTATACTTGTTATCCATAGCCTTAGAATCTTTCTAACTGTAGGTTCATTGGATATCTCCACTTTATTTATCTTCTTTACCCACGTATTTTTGGGAATCCTTTTCACTTTATTTATATGGTGGATATATCAATACATCACCTGAGACATCTCCTTTACATTTTTACACTGAAAATACTAATTGATAATAAATACATCCAAACACCTTTGGTCATAACAAATTCCCCCTTTGTATATTTTGTCAATACCAAATGAACACCACCTGTAAATGTAATCCTTCTCCCTTAATTGATTATAAATGAAAATGGAGGAAAAATTATCTCCCCCTATTAACATGATTGGGTAGGATAAAAATTGGATTCTTACCCTTTCTTGATATAACACACTTCCAAAGGAAGGAAACTAACTCTTCTCTCCATATATGTTTTTCCACTTCCAAGGGAAGGTTGGAACCACACATTTTTCTTGGAAAAGTGCTATCAACTGACCAAATCTAATTATATTTGTGTTTTCCATTATAGAAAATAGGAGTTGTAAGTTTATAAAACAAAGCTATCCATTTACCCAATTCAATGCAGTAACAAATTTATACTTCCAAAACTTGGGGGCTTCTCATACATATGTTCATGAAGTCTTAAGAACCTTCATTCCCTTCAATAGAAACATCAAAACATTTCTAGTGTTGATACTTCCCCACTTAATTAGAAAATTACTCCCCAAAAGTAAACATAATATAAAGTTAAACAAAAAATGGGAGCATGAAAATCATACCTCACCCTAAATATTTTTAAGGGGATATCTAGATTTAAGAATAATATTATATATCTTTGGAAGCTATCATTTTTTAGAGATCCCCTCAAGGGATATTCACCATCCTTCATCAGCTTAAATTTTCATCATTTAATAATTAATAAATATATATGGTAATAGGTAGCTCTTAAAATATTATTTAGTTAGAGTATAAGGGATAATCTCCTTTGGAAAGCATGGATTTCTTTCCATTTTCAACCTTTCTCTTAGCTGGAATGGCCTTCTTCACCTTGGAAATAAGAGATATTTGATTCTTTTATACATTATATAATTTTCTAGACACTTAAAACTATCTTGGACATATGATAAATTTGTCAATAGGATCCTTCATAGTCATCTCTTTAAATGTAATTTTATTTCTATCTATATCACTTCTAGAACTATATCTATATTATGACTTTCCCTAGTCTTTCATTTGTCTAGGAAACATAATCACGCATCTCATTGCCTAGTGTCCTAACTGGTTGTATCTTCCACACACAAATTCATTTTATATTTTAGGACACCCTTTTTTATCATCCTCTCAACATCTTCACCAAGTGAATCAACTAGTAATCCAATTTGGCTATCTCTCACTTGGATGTACTCCCTTCTAGATTTCAGCTTGCTTCCATATGGTTTGAAATTCATATACAACATCCATGAGCCAATGATGTAGACTCTTTCTATAGTGGAAATAATTATTTATTATTGGTTTGACATGTTTGTTATATTTCTTCAATATCTTCTTATGATTATTTGTTTTAGATTTCGATTTTATATATTATTCTCCCAAGGTAGAAAAATGTTTCTTCTTTATCTACTTCCCATTCTATAATGGGTATTTTTTTTTATCAAAAAGTGGATAAAACCAAAAAGGTTTGTACTATAATTAATCATATTTGTTCCCCCAAATAATTCACATTTCATATAAGTTTTTAATGATATGAAAACGTTTTCTTATGGACAGACTTCTGCTTTTCTATATAGACTGTTTCACTCCAATGGTTTGTCATGTGTCTTCACCATTTCCTCCCATTTTAATATAGATTATATAATATTCATATACTAACACATTATTTTACAAACTAGTGTCAATGTGCTTGAATATCTAGTAGCACCAACATCTTCTAATTAGGATATTTATTTTATATGTATGTGGAATTTCTCTAGATATACATGCTTATTGATTTTGGGATGGAACACCAATATTTCAGGTTCCTTTTGGGGGTAAATTTTTATTGGGTATGATATAATCCTCACTTGATGTTATGGTGGATTTATTATCATTTTTAATCTTCTAAATTTTTATAGACTTTTTCTTTTATACTGTACTTCGAGAAAAAAAATATTCAAGAAAAATTTAATTTCCAAAGTTTTGGGATACTTTTTTTCTGATATGAAAGTGGTTGATACTCTATATAATTGCATGACTTTTTTCCTAGTACGAGTATTATTTTATACAGAACTCATCTCGAATACTTGGGTAGTAGTACTTTTTATCATAATTTTTTGGGATTATTATTCTTGTGTAGTATCCAAATAATTTAATTTAAATTACAACTCAAGGAACTTCATGTTAAGAGCATGATATTTATCCTCAAATGATTATATTATAGTCTCTGGTTATTTCTCCATATTAAAAAATTATTCCTCATGAATTTCACTTTCCTCAATAATATATTTTCCCATATCATTCACCCTTTTTTAATTAACTTCAAGCTAAATGTTTTTAATATCTAAGTAGACTTGATGTAAATTCTCCAATGCCTGGGTCACTTCTCTCACAACCATTTCAAACACTTCTTTATCACAAAGAATAATTTTCAATTATTTATCTACTGAATAGATTCATTCATTATAAAGTAGGATATATTATTCCTTTAATTTCACTAACTTTATGTGAGTCCTGAAGGAACTTATCTTCTTTACTAACGTGTCCTCCATAACATCATCCTCTTCTTCCACCTATGAGTTTTCATGAATTGGTCCCTTAATATAAGAAAATATATATGATATGAAAACAATGGTAACTTTATTAAAAAATTATATTACATCAAGATAGATGAATTCAAGAGTTTCAATGCAACTAGAATCATATCTTGAACTTGTTTCACTAGGAGAATAACAATTAATGGATTTATTAGGAAATTCCTTTCCATTATAATTAATTTATGATAATGGTGTTTCCACTAAATTTATTGTTATATTTATTTAATTTATTTCCTTTTAATTCTGTATGTTTTTCAATTTCTTAGAATATAGATCCATGTCATCCTTGGTAGGGATGGAATCTTAATTTTCTACCTAAGGCTCTTCTTTAACATCTGAGATCTGAACATCATATATATATATCAGATAAAAACAATTGGGAATTTTTTTAAAACTTATTAGAGGGAATTGTTTACTTTTGATTTCTATTTTAATGTTAATAAATATCTGATCAAAGGGAACCTAGATATGATATCAATTTTTTGTAGCCTAGTGGACCATGCAGACATGCCTGGGAGGGGGGTGAATCAAGTGTGGACCGGTTTTAGAAAATTTTTATTTTCTTCTTAAACCCTTTAAACCCATTGAACATAAACCTATAATGCTAGTTAAATTATATTTTTTTTATTTTAGACTAGAAAACACTTAATACATTGAAAATACTAAAATTAAAGAGGAACATGTAGTTTTACAATGTTTGGCCCCTACCAATAATCATACTCCATACTGTTTTTTGGATTTCCATGTCATTGACACTCTATTCAAATTGAATCACCAGTAAATAAGTGGAGTTATATAGAGATAATATTATAAACAAGAACACTATATTACATAAGTTTTGAGTTCAAAATATTACACATGTGAACTTGTATTTCATCCCATAACACCATTTCAAACTAGAAACCCCCAGATTGACTTTCTTTACTTCTCCTCCTTCTGAAGTAGGTAAACACAGTCTAAATAAGGATGTCTCTACACCCTCAAAAAAATGATCTACTTCCACATATTATAAATTGCTATACTTAAAACAAGTCTTTAAACATGGATCATATAAATTGGGCTCTCTAACTGTCCACACCTTCCGGTTCTTCACAAAATCTATCACTAGAAATTCATTTCAAATATTTCTTCTTATTTGATACCCAATAGGTTGCATAGGCTCAAAAATCACTATTCTTATTCTAATTCACTACATATTGTAGTTTATCTTTATTATTTTATTCCTCTCTCCAAGTTCCAGTGGATCCTTATTTTTTTTCTTCTTGATCTTCAAGAGATTCAGTTCTCTCAAATTACTCTGCAAACACATAAACAGACGTAGCTACTAATAGTGTTTTCTCTTTTCTTCTTCTCAATATACTCATACACTCAAATCCATGGGTAAATTAATTAAATTGATCCTTTCATTTACAATATCAGTAAATGGATTATCATGGGATCATTTTTATTTCTATCCAAAAAACATGATAATTAAATACCCAGTTTGGGTTCTCTTTTTATTTCATACACTCTTTTTCCACTTAAGGGTTATTCCTAGAATACCATCAATAAATTATTATCACTTTTAAAACATGGATAAAAATATATCTAAATATTATATAGTAGAATTAGATTCATCTTTCCCAAATATACCATTATTAAAAACCAAATATCAATCTAAACAATTGTATTTAAAAAGTACACAAAAAACATTTAATGAAGTGTGGAAATATCATGAGAGAATTACCAAAATTCTATCTCAGTTCCTCTCAAATGCTCGAATAACCTTAAATCAAGGTAATTCAAATATTGGTGTATGGTTAAATTTTTTATGGTTTTTCTAGATTTATTTATAAATGAAAAAACAAGCTTTTGTTGAATAGACAATCTTTAATGGATCGCCATATTCATTATTCTTGAAAACCAGATAAATTCATTTCAAGTAGAAGGAAATACATGCAGTGGAAGTACACCTTCAATATTCCTCAAAACAATCATGGATCATGTCTTGAATAAGATTCATTATGTTATAAACCAAAAATCATGACAAAAGTATCAACAAATTTTATTTCCTCAGAATACCAAAATTCGGTACACCGGATCAACCTTTACACAACCTATGGTTCTAATGGTATTACCCTTATGTAGGTCTATATGACCTTTATGAATCTCATAGAAACTAGGGAATATATTTACATAACTTAGGATAACCTTTACATAGATATTGGCCAGCTTCACATTGGTCTAGATGGCTTTTACATATCCCTTTAAATCTCTAAGCCACCTTTACGTAGGTTTCTAGTTACCTTTATATAGTTTCTCATATCCATTTCTCATCTTTATTTGATATTAACTTTTCATGGATAAATATAGGCACCTTTATTTCTTCTCAATATTAGATCACACACCAATTTAACTATTTGTGATGTTTATACCATAAATGAATAGCTCTAACTTCATCCTAAATAATTTGATCTTCATCAGATTAGAAATATTAAAGCTTGAATTTTTCATCTCGAAAAACTTCTTAATGTCTTTTAGTATTTAATTTTTATGTTGGGGACTTTAAAGAATTATTTTTGGTAGGTATTACCTTTCAAAGACTTATATTGATCAGAAGAAGTCTTACGCTTAGCTCTCGAAGGCTTACACTCAATCACTTTTCCAAAAATGTTCCTCAACACAAATTCATGTGATCTAGTGAAGTATTAAAATGAGCTCAAATAATTATGATGAAGTATTAATATAAAGATTTATAATTTGGTTGAAGTCTTATGGTCATTCATTTGTATATTTTAAGCAGACTTCAAAGATATACGATGAACATTGAAGTTATATGGTGAAGACTTACAGTCAACATAAGACTTATGTTCAAAACCTGAAGTCTTATGTTCATAGTGAACTCATACATTCTATTAGGTAGATTCTCACATTTAGGACTTATCAATTTTTTAGTGTACTTCAAAATTTTTGATTTCTAAAAATGGATTCCAATGGACTTCAAACTAATCCAGGGCTACTACAACTTCTTTAAATCATCTCAGAACTTTTGAAAATATTTTTTGTTATTAAAACAATTCCAAGATTCTTTAAGAACATATATGAGGTGTTGAAGCATATAAAATAATCAAAATATAGTATTCTAAAGAATTTCTCTCCCAGATTAGGTTAAACTCATCTTCAGTCAATCCTGAGCCATCGATAATCATACCAACCTTTACCAAGGTGTTTTGTAAAACTTATTTAAGCATCCAATATGGTAGGTAACTATATAATTTATTATTATTATTTATTTATATCTCCTCTAATATTTTGACCTCATTTATATGTTTTATCCATAGCCTTATAGGCTATGTATCCAAAGATTATGTATCCATCTCCTATTTATTTATTTGATTTACCCATGTATCAATGGTAATATTCTTCATTTCCTTCATAGTTTGGAAACATAAATACATCACCCAAGATATATTCTTTTCATTATTACGTTGATAAACCTAATTAACCAAAAATCTAACAAAAATCCTTTGAGTATAATAGTTTTGTAATTAGAAAAATTGGGAGATTGTTATAGTGGATCCTTGGGATATTTTTGGAGTATGTATTTGACCTCTTTTCTTTATGTTTTGATAATTATAAAATACTAAATTTTTTTCTTGTTTAATTGTGTTTTTAAAATGATTTTTTCACAAATAGATTTTTAATACTTAGTTTCTTTTATTTTTTCTAAATTTTGATGTTTATTTTAATTTCACGTTGAATTGTTTTTCTAAGTATAATAAATTACATATGTTTTTATTCTAATTAAAAAACTTCTGTATCTACAAAAATTTTACATATCTATTTTTTTGAAAAATTTAAAAATTATTTGGTATCAATTTTAAATTTCTTATCTACTAAAGTTCTTATATTTCTATCTAATTATAAAAATGTATTTATCTTAGAAATTTTTTACGTATCAAATATATTTCTTGCATATTGTTTTAAAAAGTAAAATATTTTATGTGTTATGTTTCTTTTATTTAGATTTATTATGTATAAATCTCTTTGTTAGAAATTTAAATTATGTAATCTATAGAGTTAATTTTTTTTATATTGAAGAATAAATCTTATGGTATGGGTGTTCATAATATTCAGTTAATTCATAAGTCTTACATTTTTTAAAGTAATCCTTTTTTATTGAAATTAGGTCTTATGTTTTTGAAAGAAACTTTCATGAAATAGAAGTTAGCCTTATGAAATTATTTAAATCCATACATATATTTTTGAATTCTTATGAAATTTTTTAATGTCTTGATAAAAAATATATAGATTTACAAGATTTTTTCAAACACTTAAAAAAAATTTAAAAGTCTTAAATTTTTTAAATCTATTACAAATTTTTTTAATGTCTTATGAAAATTTTGAAAGTCGTATGAAATATGTAAAGTCATATGAGATCAGTAAATACCTTTGAAAAATAATACTTACGATATTTCTAATGACCCTTATGTTTTATAAAATAACCATTATGATATTTCAAATGACTCTTATGAAATTTAACTATGACTCTTATGCATTCTAAATGAAGATATTTTTAATTAATTATTAATTACATCAGTATAATAAAAGTATAATTTTGTATATTACCAAAATATATTAATAGAATATTGGATATTTGAAAAAATACACATGAATTATTTTAAACATATGAATTATATTATCATATATGAGTGATATTTAAACTGATGTTAACAACCATGTTTCCAGGATTATATAATAACTAAGAATTGTAGGATGTGATGAAGATTTAGGAAACACCATTTTTATAGAGTATTGTTGATCTTATGATGATAGAATTGTCTATTGGAATGTGTCTATAAATAAAAGGAAACCACTCAACAAAGATGACATGAATGAGAAAAATTACATGTGTGGGAACTATGATCATAAATATCACACTAAAACAATCAACTATGACTATAATTTATAGAAAATTATGAAATGTGGGTCATGAATCCATAAAAAGGTATGAGTGTGTAGGTTATACCACCACTACAAAAGGTATGTGTTCTTTTGGTTGTGCCTCCACTTTAAAAGGTAGTTTGTGTGTGTGGTTGTGTTTCCACTTGTAAAAGGAAGGTTGTAACAGATTATGAATCACAAGAAAGTTTATAATGTAAGTTGAGTCATGACTCTCATAAAAAATGAGGTTCTAGTTAATAATTTTTCTCTCAAGGTTAGAGAGAACTGAAATGTAAATTTGGGATCCTTTTTATTTAAACTACTATAAAATTATTTATGGTATTTATTTTAATTTAAAATTCATTTAATTTTTATTTTTTGATTAAATAAAAATTATTTCTATTTATGTTTTAAATTGGTTAATTCACCCCCATCCATCTTGAACTTATCATCTATCTCAACCTAGGAAAACAAATTCCTTAAGGGTTCAGAGAAACAACATTGAGTGTCCATATCAAGTATTGATGTTTTAGAATTCAATTATTGAAAGGTATATGATACCAAATCTATGTTTTAAAAGTTTTGTTAATATAGAGGAGGTTAAAATAAAAGAACGAAGTGATTATTGGATATTTAATATATTTTTTATGTAATGGAGAAAAGGAGTTGTGGTATTAAGGACTTAGATTCATGATGTGGTGAATTTGAATAAAATATGTGTAATGTTTATCTTGAGTTTTATCTTTTGGGATTTTATAAAAAATCATTATTTAATAAATTTTATATATTTTATTATACACATGGTTAATTATTCATCCAAATATATATAATTATTGAAAATGATACAAGGATGCAATAGTTTTATTTAAGATAAAATATTTATCTTATAAGATGAAGGAATATGATTCCACTACAAATAATGGAATATTAAATTATTATTTTTAATAAGTTCTCCAAACACATAGAATACCATATACGATATTAAAATAATCGTATATTTGTTAAATTATTACCACTATAAGGAAATAAGTTTTATTTCCAAAAAAAGGATTTATTGTTTCTTAGAATGATATTATGAAAGGGATGTAGTTTCTAATATGATGGTGGAAGTTTGTTTAGACTTTAGAAGTTAAAATTTAAAAATAAAATATTACACTGCTCAAAGTTGAAAATGGTTTCCACTAAATTTTCCTAAAAGGGTTTTATGATATGACAGTAAAGATAAAATTTAAGCATTAAATTTAGTTACCATAACATATTGAAGCTCAATTAATATCTAAAAAATATTTAGAGTATGATAGTTATGAAAAAATGTAAAAGTTACACTAGTTTATATAACAAAGTGGACTTTATTAGATATTCTATAATTCTTAAGATATCATACAATGTAAAAATTTACATTGGTAATTAAAATATTTCACGGAGGAAGTTTAATAGAAATGGTTTCAATAATGATGATGCACTTAGAAAATAGTTCAGAGTTTACAATATATTTTATTAAAATCATAATAATAAATTTTATGGATTAAACACTATAGAAAATCATGAAAATAGAAAATGTTTTTTATGGTATATATGGAAGTTTAAACCTAAATTAACTAATTTTTTGTGGTTTTCTAAACTATAGTGTCTAGTGTTGTCTGTTACTTAAACACAAATGTTTTCTTATCATTTTTAGTTCATAAAAATCATTGAGTAAATTTTATTTAGTGGTGGTTTAAAATGATACTAAAAAATTTATTTTGTGATACCAGAAAACATTATGAATAAATGTAAAATATATTATATTTTTGACCATATTTAGTTGCTGGGAGAATGACTAAAAAATATTTTCAGAGTGGTTACTTGGATACTAGATCAATTTGTCATGGTTTTCATATTCTTAATGATGGTTTTAAATGTTATGTTTGATATACATAGTGGTTTACCAAAATTAGTGGTGTTTTAAACCATTTGCACCTATAAAAACTAAATAAAAATATGATCCTTAAATTGAATCTTCTATACTATAAAAATCCATAAAATACAGTTACAAAAATAGTATAATAAAAATAAAAATAACTATTATTATAAAAACGAATCAAACTAGATTACAACATTTAATGAATATACATAATGTAACACTAGTCATATGGGTATATAAGTGTCCTATCATTATAAAAACATCATACAAGTAAGGGATGCATAGGTGTAAAAACATGTAATTCATCATACTGCTTCAGGTATTGCATCTATGTCCCTGTGGTTCTCCCAAGATGATAGATTCTACTCATTATCCTAATAAATTCAAACTTATGGTGCTTGAAATTAAAAAATTTTAAAACACAAATTATATTATTGTAAATAATAATATAAAAAAATATAAACAAGAAGAGTTTTCACATGTTGATCTTGTTGTATCATCTATATAATCTCTTCCTAAATACTCCATGTTAGGTATTAAAATAAAGTTTTCAAATAATCCCCCACTGTATAAAACTTCTCATCCTGAACTCTTATGAATGAATCCTACTCCTGTAATTTGGTCTCCAATGACACAGCTTTTTGTTGAAATATTGGATCATGGGCACTACTAGGACCCCAGGTAGGATAAGGTGTTATAGTGAATGATGTTAGGGACCTCCAAAATCCTTGCGATGAGGATTTTCTATAACCCATCATCTACATATGACCTAGATTATCATTTCATAAAACCAGTGCAATAGCAATGCTCTAGAAAATCAATAATGATTGTGAGGGATTTACATCTCATGCCACCTTAATTTTATCTTAGAAATTGAATAATATAAGGTAATAAAGTTATTCAGTAAAGTCAAGTAATAATTAAACTAGTTTACCCTAATTGTATCATCTTGATTTTTTAAATAAAGGAAATACTATGTTTGAAGGCGTACAAGATACACCACATCAAGTTTAATAAAATAACTAAATATTATTATTTAAATATAACCATTTTAACCTAGATGTTAAAATGGAGGGTATGAATAGGATTAAAAAAACTATGAAAATTTGGTTTATATAATGAATTCTTTGGTGACCATTTAATTATAAATGAAAATAAAACACTTTTGAAAATAAAAGGAAATCATTTTCTAAAGAACTATTTAAATGTGGAAATTTGTGTTTATAAAATAATAAAAACACACTTGTTGGATTATATTAATGAAATATATATATATATAATATAATTTTTAACATTAATTTTTTTTATAAACATGATATAAGAACAAATTCAATTTTATTCATGAAAGATATATTTTTCTAAAAATGCAGTTTTGCTACCTTTTGATGGATCACTTGCTATACGCACACTTTTATAAATTTTATTTTATAAAATAAAATTATTATTTGAAATATTAATATCAAAATTCACTATGATTTAATTTTGGTTATTTTTTTGATAAGTTTCATGTTTTGATGAATAGTGACACATACTGAATTTTAATAAAAAACAAATTTTTCATATAAATAATTCATAGTGAGTTAATTTTTTTGATTAGTTTTAAAATATAATTAAATAAATTATATATAATTTAATACAATTTAGTTTATTGGAATCAATTTCACATTAAATTTGGATATTAAAACATTTTAATTTCTGAACGTTTTCACATTAAAAACACATTTTCTTATTTCGTCCACTGGATTAATTTTAAATTAATTTTAGCCACTTCTATGTTTTATATTTTGAAAAGTGTATTCAATATTTTGAATTATAATATCCAAATTTAGTAAATCATTCCCTTTTATTTTTGGCTAATATGAATAGTAATTTTAGTAATTTTTGTGATCACAGTTAAGGGTAAATCAGGTAATTATGGGTAAAATAATATTATAAATATTATCAAATTACCATAACACATGTAATAATTTTATAGGACAAGTAATTTTTGATAATATGCTTTATAAGACTAATTTTACGACCTCTTTGAGACACTTGGATAACTTTGAGCCCCTTGTAGTATTTTATTTTAAAGAAAAGTAAAAGATGACATACTTACGTTTTTAATAAATATAACATTTTCAATATAGGATTATTGAGAAGATTTATTTGACTATAAATATTATTTGGAAAGATAAAATTATTATATTCATCATTGTAATTTATTTTTCATTTTTAGGAATCAAATAATTAACTTAAAGTCTTACATAATGATAATTCAATAATTGTTTAAATAATGGAGATGTCAAGTAAATGATATTAAAAATATTAAAATAAAAATTAATTTGGGACAATTAATTTCATCCAAAAAATTTATAGGTGATTTTCAAATATTATTGATATGTTAAAAGATTTTTTTGAAAATATCATGTTGTTATTATATATTTAAAAAGTCAAGTAATGAATAGTGTCAGAAATGACATTAATGATATTTTAAAATAATTAACATTTTATTAAATGATTTAAAATTTATAAAAATATAAAATTAATCTAAATTATTGGGATAAGGATTAAAATTTCATCCATAACTCTTTTTTGGATCATTTTGAATTTTATAGTAGCTATATTAACCCTTAAGTAGTAAAAATTCATATTATCATGGTAAGAGTTAAAGATGTTAAATAAGGGTTAAAACCAAAATATACGGATTTAAAAAGAGTAAAAACTTATATAACTTTTATTATATGAATTTATTTATACCCAAATTCATCCTATATTAGAAATAAATTATTTTAGAAGCATTTTTTTATAAAATTAATTTATATTAATTTAATATTTTGAGAAATTTTAAGAGTGCCCCTATCCTCTATTATAAAACGGCACCACTTATTCTCTTTTATTCACACTTCAAAACATATTAAGATATGAAAACATATTCCCAAATACCTTCTTGTAATCCATACCCACATTATAGACATATTATTTTATCTATAACACTATCCATAGTGGTCTTAAGGTGTTAAGAAAATGAAATTGTCTGAAGAAAACGTATCACTTTTAATCAAGCGTTCCTATTTTATTTCTTCTTCTAATTACTTCATATAATAATTAACCATGATGAAAAAAATATACATTATAAACCATATACTTAGTTTTTATTATTTTAATATCATCACCTAAATCCATATCCACTTCCATCAGATTTTAAAAGAAGTTATCGTTCATGTGTTTGGCAGACTACAACCTCGCGAACCGAGGAAATTCATCTTACATCATCATCTCGCAAGACTAGTTATAATTATGAAATTAACTTTTATATATGGTATTTTTGACATATTTATCATTATGAAAATATAATATATCATTTTATTTGTTGACTTTCAATGAACATAAACATGATAACATCGTTCGTACGTACATGTTAACTATCACCTCCACGAAGCGATCTGATTCATCTTTCATCACCACATAATATTAATGATATATATAAGTATATTTAGATGAGTTATGTGATATTAAATATATTATTATCATTCTATAATTATTAAATGTAATTTCATAATTTCCATAATTATCATTGAAAAATGGAAATGTTACTCATGCGTACGTTTAGATTATCGTCTCCATCATTATAGCATAGTTCATTGTTCATATCCGTATTTAATGGATGGATTAAAAATTATAATTGATATATGAAATTAATTTTTATTTCAGTAATATTATTATATAGATTATGGACTAATGACCACTTTGCCAAGAGGCATCATACCGACGTTATTTTGTACTCATGTACCGAATGTCGTCAAAACGTCCTACATGAATAGAAATAATTAAGTAATTATTATCACATGATAATAAGTGAAATAAAAGGAATAATAAACTTGAAAAATGTTATCAATAAATTAAATAATTAACCTAAGTTTATTATTTAGGAATCTTAAGATTGTATGTGATTAGTTATACTTAATATAAGGGACTCTTTAATTAAAATATCATTTTAAATGTTTAAAATATTTATTATTATAATTCATTCTCTTTCATGTCCATATTTTCAAAATGGTCTTTATGAATGTATTTATATGAAAATTAATGTATTAAAATGGTAAACATATTAAGTTAATTTCTGATTATGTTTCTCACATTTTCAAATTTTTTTAATGATTATAAAAATATATTTTTAGAAAAAAGGACAAGTCATAGGATGGGGGAAAACCTATCGCATCTAGTAAGGACATGAGTTTGGAACCCACAAACAAAGGGAAAGAATGGTTCACCACCTTCCACTAGCCTAGGTGTATTACTAATTAGTATGAAATATTTTTTTATCTAAACTATTTTATGTATGAATAATAAGTTGGTTTTTGGAAACATATATGATACTATTGGATTTTATTTGAGGAATAAAGGTTGAAATAACTTTTGGAAGCATAAATAATTTTATGGATATTCAGGTTATTTATAGATATTGTTAACATATATTAGAGATTATATTATTGTTGAAATTACATTTTGGTGTAATAATTTGAGAGTAATTTATGTTATTAGAAGATAAATGTTAAAATTTATCATGGAAGACTATGTGATCAAATAATTTTAATTATTGGGTTTTAATATTAGGCTTGAATATTTTTGATGAATTTTAAGGATATTTATTTGTTTAATGGTAAATATTGAACTTTGGGAATTAGTGTTTAATGTTTGATATTAATGTAGTTTTTCATCATATAAATGTTAATTCTTTTTAGGGAATTATATTATGTTATCCTAACTATTTTTTTGGTTAATTTCTAAAGATAATAGGAATATGTAGTTAAACTTTTAGGGATTTTATGGCCCTTATAAGTTGATTCTAGTACTTCAGGGATGGAAAAAATCATCTCGAATACTCTTCATTTTGAGAAAAATATTAGATTATGGTGGAAATTGATTAAAATGTGAAATTATAATTTTCATTTAATTTTGTTTCCTTATTTTATTAGACTAAGAAGTAAATGAATTCCTAAACTCTTTGAAAAGGATCTTGAAACTAAAACATTATATGTATACTTTTCTTATTAACAAATCAATTTCCTTTTAACCCATCACAAATTTATAGTTTTGTGATATTTAAATTTAGAATTACCATGTTCTTTATCACTCTCCATAAAATCTTGATAGTTATCTTTCTCTTCAATGTCTGGATTTTCCTACATTGAGTCCTAGTATGTGTTATCTTATGTGACCTTTATACTTTCCTTTCTCTCTTTGCAAATAGAAGTTTTGTTGATAATTTTTTTAATCTGGGATTTCAATAAAGATATTTTAAATAGTAAAACCCCGGTTACTAAGCCTGATTTTAAATTGAAAGGATATATTTAATTAAATGGGGGGAGAATATAAGATCCTGAGTTTTTAAAAAATGAAATACAATTCTTGATAGCATACAAGATACGCAACATCGAGGTTAAGCGAACAACTAAATATTATTATATAAATGTTAATTATATTAACTAATTATTAAAATGGATTGTATGAATAACATTAACCAAATTAGGAAAATATGGTTTATTTAATTAATTATTTTTTTAACAATTAATTATAAATGAAAATAAAACCCTTTTGAAAATAAAAAGAAATCTTTCTCCAAAAAAAAATTTTATTGCCAAAAAAATTATATTTATAAAAAAATCACCCTTATGTATTATATTGATTAAATATATTTTAAATTTATTTTTTTATCATTCATCATATGTGTTTTCTGGACATGATATAAGAACAAATGCAATTTTATGCAAGAAAGATATATTTTTCTAAAAATGTAGTTTTTCCGCCTTTTGATGGGGCACTCATTCGAAATCTATTTTTCAACCATTTGTAATTATATTTGAAAAAAAACTTCTTATTTGAAATTTTAAAATCAAAATTTACTTTGGTTTAATTTTTTGTATTATTCTGATATGTTGTATGTTTTAATGAATAGTGATAAATACTGAATTTTAATTGAAAAAAACATTTTCTTATAAATAATTTATAGTGTTAAATTATATTTTTGACTGGTTCTAAAAAATAATTAGATAAATATTTTATCATTTAATATAATTTAAGTCATTTAAATAAATTTCACATTATATTTGGATATAAAAACATTTTAATCTTATGAATGTTTTCACTTTAAAAACCCGTTTTCTAATTCCGTCAATGGGATTAATTTTAAATTCATTTTATCAAATTTTGTGTTTTGAATTTTGAAAATGGATTCTATATTAATAAATAGAAGGTCAAAATTTATTAAATAGATCCCTTTTATTTTTTTCAATATGAAGAGTAATTTTTATTACCACGGTTAGGGGTAAATCTGGTAATTAAGAGTAAAAATAATATTATAAATATTATAAAATTGCCCTAAAACTTGTCTTAATTATATTGTATGATTTATTTTTGACCAAAATAATCCTTGGTCTTATTTTATTACCTCTCGGATCCACTTTTATGATGTTAAACCACTTATAGTATTTTATTTTAACGAAAAGTCAAAGATGTCATACTTTTGTTTTTAGTAACTATAACATTTCTAATATATTGTTATTTAGAAGATATATTCAACTATAAGTATTATTTGGAAATATAAAATGTTTATATTCATTATTGTAATTTATTTTCAATTTTGAGAAAACAAATAATTACTTTAAAGGCTTATATAATGATGATGTAGTAATTGTTTAACTGATTGAAATATCAAATAAATGATATTAAAAACATTAAAATAAATATAATTTGAGATAATTAATGTCATAAATGAGCTTTATAGATGAATTTTATATGTTGGTAATTTTTTAAAATATTTTTTTGAATATATCATGTTTTATGATATTTTTAAACTTTTATGTAATGAATAGTGTAAAATATGACATTATTGATATTTTAAAATAAATAATATTTTATTAAATAATATAAAATTTCTAAAAATTGAAAATTCGAAAAACTGATTGGTATAAGGTTTAAAATTTCATTCATACCTCATTTATGGGTCTTTTGGAATTTTTTAGTAACTATATTAACCCTTAAAGAGTTAAAATCCAAGTTGCCCTGATAAAAGGTAAATAGGTCAAATAAGGGTTAAAACAATATGAAAAGGATTTAAAAATACTCTAAGATTATATAATTTTTATTTTATGAATTTATTTAGATTCATAATGTAAGATCTCAAGATTTTATGGAGTCATCATGGGCATGTTTTTCAAGTACATTTTAAAGTTTCTAAGTACCTTTGTTTTGGAGTAGTGGCTTGGGGTGCGTTTGGGTGGATTTTTAAGAAAAAATAAAGGATAATTGGATATTCATGGTTTACACACTATTAGAAAAACCATGTGGCTAAACTGTACCAACCATGCAAACTTGGCTAAAGAGGTCTTCATAGTTTGTTCATGGTTTGACAAACCGTGCAACCAAACAATGTTAACTATGCAAACCTGGACAGAGAAGTCTACATAGTTGGACCATGATTTTCCCAAACCATGCACCCCTACCCAGGAAACTGTGTGTGCAGGATTAATTATCTGAAAATCCTTTTTAAAACCACCCGAATCCCCCGAGACTCCCATATTTTGACCTTGGCTCGGGCTTAACAAATTCTAAGTGATCCCAGAGCCTTCTGGACCGATTCCAAGGTGATATAAACATAGTTCTTTGAGTTATAAAGACCAGATTGAAGATCCTCTCTTTTCTTGGTAAGTGGATTTCATCCTATTTCTTCTCTCATTCTTTCCTCTATATTTTCTTTATCTTTTCATGGAATATATATACCGTTCCATGGATATAAACCTACGATTTGAGATCTAGATCTATGATTGTGGAGCTAGATCTATATTTTCAATATCTTTATGCCTTTGATCTTAATTTCGGTTTAGGGATTTAGATCAGAATCTTGATTGATGATGTTGTGCCCCTCGGATTTTGGTGATTTATGTTGGGATAACTTCTTTCAATAAACTGAGGTATGTGGTCTAAATCAAACTCACATAGATGTGGTTTTGAAATTTGAATGTGAGTTTATGAATTGCTATCTTCCATTGATAATTAATTTCCTAAATTGGAGTAATTAGGAATGTGGAATTGACTTGTGATTTCCTTGTTGATTAATTGATAATTGAATCATGGAATGAATAAAGGGGGGTTTCCAAAATGGATATTCTTTTGGAGTTTGGTCGTGGGTTGATATATTGTAATTGAGGTTTTGAATTGATTGTGATAAGATAATTAATTGGGGGAAATTAATTTTGAAATGATGTTGTCTATGAAATATAATTAAGTGTAAGAATTACTTATGTTCCATAATGTTGATCAATGATAATTAATTGTGAGAATTAATTATGAAAAGTTAATATTTGATATGGATAATTAATTGTGAAGTATTAATTATGGATAGAGAATTGTGTTGATTGATTAATTAACTGATGAATTAATTAATGGATTATGTGCTTAGTTAATTTTTGAGCTAACTAACGTCCTTTTAAATGTTTAGCTAATCGTTGGGTTAGTAAATGAATAATGTGGACAATTCTTGTGAATTAAAGAATTATTAAATGAAAGAGATTGTTTTGGTGTTAGACACGGCCTTCTAAACCAATTAGAAGTTGGGACATGGACATGACATTCCTCCCTAATAGTTATCCAAGCTTGAGATTATGGGGTGCTAGGCATGAGAACCTACACTAAATAAAATATGGAGTGACGGGCATGTA
Organism: Viscum album; assembly: GCA_963277665.1. NCBI lineage: Eukaryota > Viridiplantae > Streptophyta > Magnoliopsida > Santalales > Viscaceae > Viscum > Viscum album. The sequence goes on from OY728159.1 coordinate 239,566,925, forward strand.
GACCTATACTGAATGAGATTGGGGTTCTTGACATGAAGTTCAACACCAAATTAATGATAATAATGAATTATGATTGAAATGGAAATCATGAATTGAAACTAGTCCTAATATGATGATTAATGATTAAATGACATTGTTATAACTATTTAATTATGCATTATATTTATTTTTTCATAAAACTGCATACACTATCTATTGATTGGACTTTTTTTAGACACCATTGTTGGTGTCTTACTGAGTTGTACTAACACCCTATTCGGGCCGCCTAATCGGCACCCAAGTGGACTTTATTGTTGGAGGATAGGATAAGGGATAAGACCTAGGATATGTTTCTATTTGGGATTGAAGCATGGGAGAGGGAAACAGATGTAGTTCGGGACCTTCTTGGGAGTCAATGTGTCTTTAATTTTAGTTTAATTGTTGAAACTTGACATTCACATTGTCATAGAATGTTATACCTCTCAGTTGAGCATTGTATTTTCTTGTTTTAGATATTTTATGACATGGTATTGTTATGATTATTTAAACACTTCCGTACTTGGTTATTTTTTTCTTCTTTCATTGATGTTTTATTCTAATAAAAGAGGGTATAGTCTCCCCAAAACCGAATTAAATGACGTTTGCTGTTAGTCTATAACCTCTGGAATACAAGGTGGCACGCTTGAGGGCATATGGCCAACCGGCTCGGGGCACTGTTCAGTAGCACCCGGGTTGGTTTGTCATAAAGTGGTATCAAATGATTTTTCTTTTATGTCTTCTTATTTTTCTTAATATTTTGGGAAAGGTAGACAAGATTCTAGGAAGATTCAAGGCTTGGTAATGAGATCGTGAATGGGAGTTGCAAACCCAAATATGGGGAAAATCAAAGTACTCAGGGTGGGATTGTTTTGATTGATATTTGTCATTAAAGTTGAATATTAATTCACCTTGGGTGATGTACTTGTGGTGTGATGTGATAATTGTTTTGAAATTTGATGAATTTTAATTCATGGCTTAAAGATTCACGATACTTGAGTCTACATGCATCATTCTAGGCACTCATGGTTGTTATGACATGCATCATTCTAGGAACTCGCTAGAAAATGGGTTATGGGTAAGTTGTTGAACTTGAACTGTTTTTACTTACTGTGAGATTGAAATAATGATTCAAAATGAGAATAAATGGGTGTCTAATGAGAACCTTGATTGTTGAAATGAGTATAATTAATTAATTAATTGTTGAATTAATTAATTTGAGATAATGTGATTAATTAATAGTTTAATTTATTAATGAGAATGTTTGTACCCGTGTTAACCAAAACCTAGGAATAGGGTGGTTATGGGTAGTGATAAGGCCTCGATATTGACCGTGTGGTGAGAAAAAGGGGGAAAAGGACATGTTGAAACTTGTTATGTTAGTTTCACCTCTTATGTGAATGTTATAAATTTGTGGTGTGATACCTAAGACGTGTGTTTAGATTTTTAGAGATATCCCTCCATGATACTTGTTGAGGGAGATACTGAGGGGTATGGCCTAGAACGAAATTCCAGATAGGGATCTTGAGGCACCATTGGAGAAAGATGAGGAGAAAGGGGAAAAGTTCTGAGATAAATTTTCTCATTTCATGCAATTCATAGAGAGAAACCTAGGACAGGTTTAGAAAATCATGTCAGAGTTGACAAGGGAGTTTCCGCTGCCGTACCCTCCTACTTTTACTGGAGAGGGTGGACCTAAGAGAGTTGAATTATAGATTGAATCCATAGAGACAATACTTGAATATTTGGAGACTCCGGCTGGGAGGAGGTTCAAGTTGGATTCTTATATGCTATAGGGTTCAGCGAAGTGCTGGTGGGAAATTCATGTACGATCTCGACAGACTGATGATATGTTATGGAAGGAGTTTTAGGAGAAGTTCTTGGAGCACTACTATCAAGATATACTGAGATAAGAGAAGGATTCAGAGTTTATGAATGTGACTCAAGGAAGAATGTCCATCATGGATTACTGTTAATGTTTCAAATATTTATAAAATTTTGCTGCAGCTTTGGCAGAAGATGAAGGTTCTTCGGAAAAATGATTTCAGGATGGACTTAGGTGTGAAATTAAGTCCCTGGAAATTATCTTTAGGCTTAATAAATTCTCAGAAGTGGTTAATCTGACTCTCATTTCAGAGGGGAACCTAAAGGTGGATTCCATTATGGGATAGGTAGTAATCATTGGATGATCAGGGAGTGTGCCTTCCGAGATCAGGAAATGTTGTTATGAGAATCTTTGTCAGGACAGTGGAAAGCAAGGTGGACTGTCAGAAGGAACAGTTGCACTGAATCTTAATCATGTTCTTTTCCACTAGTGTGGTTGGCAGGGAAATTATGATACACATTGTCCTCAAACACCATCGAAGTGCTAGTTTTGTGGAAAGATAGGGCACTTATAGAATTCTTGCAGGAAGCAGAAATAGGATTGTACTAAGGGGGAAGTTGCTCAGAGTCAGAGTGTTGGAAGAGGGTCTTCTACACCATATAGGTCTAGAATTTGGAACCCTATGGGCAGAGGCAGTATAGGTGGTGGATTTGGTTCTTTACGGTATGAGAACTCGTATCACCAGGGTGGTGCTACTCAAGGTAGTCAGACGAAACCACATAGAATAGGGTAAGGACAGCTACATGTAGTGCAACCTACACCTATGGAGAGCAAGGATGGTCCATCAACAGTGAGAGGTACTATTCTATTTTCTTCTACTATAGCTACTTCCTTGTTTGGTACTGGTGCCTCTCATTCCTTTATATTTGAAAAACTTGATAATTAATTGATCTTAGAGGTGGACTCTGTAGGCGGGGTGATGAATATCAATACATTGTTGGGAACATGGTCTAGGGATATCTATTTATACAAGGAATTCCCATTAGAGATTGGAGAGTATTGTTTTATTTGGGATATCTATGTCCTTGATATAACGGTCTTTGACCTAATTATAGGTATGGACTGTCTAATCACCGTTGATGCTCTTTTCCATCACAGAGTCTAATTACTGAAAAAGGGGAATACCTTAGCATAAAGAGATTCATCCTTTGAAGAAATATCAAAAAATTGACAAAGGCATGAACAAGGATTTTTTTAAAGAAAGGCCGTCCAAGTTTCATCATGGTCGCACAAGTATACTTGCGCGAAACATATTGGGTGCGCATGTGACTTGCGTTCCCTATTTTATTTTCTCCCAAGGTCTTCAATGCCCAATAAATACCCCTTGTGGACCCCCCATTTCAAGGACGGAAAATTCCAAAAGTAAGATTTAAGCTCTCGGCTCCCTAGTCTCTATTTGAAGTCTTCCGAACACTTATAAGGTAATTTCTTACCTTGAATGGAAGATCTAAAGAGTGGGAACAAGGACTAAGTGTTGAAATTCATCAACAGTTGCACACCTAAGTGTCTAACCCTTAAGGGAAATTAAGACACTTATGCACCACCTTATCCCTTAAACAAAACTTTCACACCACACTTTTGGAAGCCTTTAGGGATAATACTAAGGGCTTGATCCAAGTATCACCCAAGTATTACCCTATGGGTTAACCTTCGCGCAAGTACACATGTGTCACACATGTATACTTGCACGACCAATACTTGTGCACCCCAACAGGACTTGCGCGCCTACCTCTTTTTGGGTGCCCCTCTTGCCTATTCAACTCATTCTTTCAAATCCACCTCTCCTTTTTAATATTTAGCCTTCAAAACCCTCTTCAAAGCCATTTTTTTGGCATGATTCCTTTGTTGGATTCCTTATCTGAAAGGAATTCTATGGAACATCTCTCAATACCTAGTGATTTACATATCTTTATGTCACTAAGGTTAGATATTTAATTCATTCAACCTAATCCTCTAAGATGAGAAGATCTTTAATCTGGGCATCCTCCTTAGGAGTAAGCCCCAAATTCCCTAACTTGGGCCTCCTTTTTAGGAGTAAGCCCCAGTCCAAGTTACCTTAATATGGGCATCCTCCTTAGAAGTAAGCCCCAATCATAATTTTCTTTAACTTAGGAATCCTCCTCAGGAGTAATCCCCAATCTCAAGTCCTCTTAACATGGGACACCTTTTCAGGAGTAATCCCCAGTCATAATTCCCCCTAACCTGGGCCTCCTTTTCAGGAGTAAGCCCCAGTCTTAATTTCTTTTGATTTGGGATTACTTATAAGGAATAAAACCCAGTCACAAGTCCTCTCTAATTTGGGCATCATTCTCAGGATTAAGTCCTAAGTTAAGTATCCAAATCTCCAAAAAGCACATATACCTTTATGGTCCTGGTTCCTGGGTTTCTTCCTTGAAGTAAAAATCCCAATATTAATCTATCTGGGTAGTCATACATACATTAGCCCCACATCATTCCTTATGATTGCATCTTTCGTGGCACAATCGTCAAGTTTTACTGATACCTCTTGTTTCTCACACCGAGCATGACTCACATGATCTTAGAGCGTAAAAGTAATTATGAAATATTTATTTGGCCCATCGATTATGCATAAACCTCATACTTCATTACTCAAACTATGTGGGTTCTGATTCCTTTTCTAACAGGGATACGTAGGTAGCTTATCTGTGGGTACGATCCCAACTCTGAAATAATCTATGTCCTTCTGAACGACAATAAACTTCAAGTTCCCCGCTGAGTGGCTTTAAAACTAGTGTGGTTATCATAATGACCAAGATATCTCTATATAATGTATTGAAGGATACCATTGAATAAGAATATCTAACAAGTACAGATGATTCTCTACTGATGAAGAACCTCAAATACATATAAAATATTCTCCAAATCCCATACATATCAATCATTGATTGTCAGATCTAAAGGAAAACTCATTTTCATACTTGGTAATTTAATAAGGATTCACGAACATAACTTAAATCTATAAAGAGAGTCCCGAAGTAAACAATAATTCCCCCTAAAAAGGTCTGATGAGTCTGACCTCCCATCCTCTTGACAAATGAAAATTCTCAAGCCTCATCGATCCACAACTAATGAGCACCTACCTTTGGAAAGTATGTCCAAATGGATATAGAATCATTGGATATTTCCAGTTCTACGAACAAACCCATTAAAAACCGATTGGAATGTTTGAACCTTAAACAAATGAGGTCATCCCCATTTCTAGAGGAAACAAAAATTGGTGAACCCGACATGAATCCTTAACCAAGTTAAATAATGTTTTACTTATTTGTTAGGCCCTTATTTAACTCAATGTGTGGGCCAACAAAACAATCAATAACATATGTGGTCATCCAAAAGATGTAGTGGCCGAACTTATCTTGATTATGTCTGTTATATCAAACATGCACTCATTTCCAAGATCTCTCTGCATTACAGAAATTGATTCTTTAAATTTCACACCTGTGAATGCATCTACCGCTACTCCTGTTGGATCTTCGTCCGCTCTGAGGATGACATCACCTACTCAGCATCTACAACATTGGATCTCAAATTCAATGGTTAAGGAATACCGTCAAAACGGTACCATTCTGACTCTGGAGGCCGTTCGACAAGCCCTCCAAGTCAATAATTCACCCTGGTGGTCCGGACACCGACAACGAGTGGTCAAGAAGCAGGCAGTGCTAACCACCGTCTCCAACCGTTTCAGGTCGTTATCCCCATAATGCAACAACTGGTCCCTCCCATATTATAGGGAGTTAAATTAAGAGGTCACTCAAGGCCTCGGTTCAAGGAATTAGGAGTCCTTACCAAGGGATCCCATTAACAATAGCCGCAGACTCGTGCGGCAGTACACCCTCAACATGATGAGGGTATCGCCTTTAGGGGTTCGACTCTGGTCCCTCAGACCCGAGTCCAAAAGACGAACCTCCAGAGGTGAAATCTTTCCAATAGGGAGCAGGTTCTTACCTCTGCCCCCTCCAGAGAAGTCCATCAACCTAACTTGATGGTAAGCAACGAGCGGGAACATACACCCATCCAATATAATCCCGCTGTCCAGCAGACTCATCTGGCAGGAACTCACCAATCCCATCATGATATTCTGGTGGAGTATTATAGGAAGGAATATACACCTATTTATAATTCATCAACTAGTCAGCAGGCTCGTCTGACTGCATCCAAATAAGCTCTCCAATCTAATATGGTGGCAACTGATAAGCATGCACATACACTTGTTTACAATCAACAATTCTGTCAGCAATCTCGTCTGCCAATATTGAAGGAAATTCGTCAACCATACTTGATGTGGAATACACAGCAGGCACATACACCTGCCAATGTTCATCAGGCTAACCAACAGTGTCGTTTGGTATCATCCGGAGAAGTTATTTGGAAAGTCCCGACGACAAATTTGGAGCAGACACAACTATCTACCCCTATGCATGAGTACTATCAGAATTCACTGATAGGAAAAGGAGGAAAAGAGCAGGCACATACACCTACTCCCAATACATAATGGACATATATTTCCGTTCTGGCAGCTGAAGTCACCAAGAACATTCTGAAAATGGTGAAAGAGCAGAAGCAAATCCTTACACATATTATGGATGCCTGTCAAAATATTATAACAGCTTCAACAAAATCACAAGGAAGGAAATACAAATCTATCTCTACCAGTGTAGTGACTCATCAACATGTCACTCCAGAGTAGATACACACCTCTGTTCCAGTCCAGGAGGGTTGTGGGGCATACTCCCCCATGTCACACGGACAATCAATTAAGGCTCGAACACTTGATTTGAATAGATATAATCAGCATAACTTGGCTATTTCTCCTAAGAATGCACATACACCTGCCCATAATAACCACTTTTGTCAAAAAGTGGTTTAAAAAATGAGTAAGAAGGTGTATAAGAAGAAGACTCATTCAGCACAGTCAAGAAATCAAGAGTCGATCTGTAATAAGGCCTTGATCGATGCTGGAGTTCTTGAAGCCCTCAGAAAATTGTCTATTGAAACTCAAGATTCTACTCTCTCATTTTCCAATAGTGGGAACATTAATTCCGAAGGTCTCTATCAGAAACTTACTCATGATGGCTTGCTTCATGACAGTTCGATCGATCTCGAAGTATCATCTTTAGACGAGAGCCATGATAACCCTCTGTGTGGCCAGAAGATTAAGGAGGAAAAGGTTTCATCTTTTACTGTAACCCACCATGGTGGTCCTTCCCATTATGATGAATTTATCTACAAAAGTCCTCTCTGTAGTAGTAATTCATGTTGCCTGGAAAATTCTTTAAAGGAAAATGCAGTAATGATAAATCCCTCTTATCTTGAGGCACATGCAAATGTGAAGCCAATCATGTCTGATGCTTTACCACTAGTAGGTGAAATACTTTCTCAATCAGAAGATATCCTGAGGTGTAGGTAATTATCTGAAAAACCCCTGATTCATTCATCTTCTAGTTTGATAAACGAATTCTCTACCAATCTTGTTGAATCTGATAAAGCAACAAAGAAGAACCAGCTTCGGTCTAATCAGGTAGAATAATCTTAATCAAATGATAAAGAGGAAATGCTGAATATGAGAAAAAAACTGGAAAAAGGTGAATTACCAGTCATGTTTTTTCCTTTGGCTGACTCTTAGTATGATATCCCAGAAATGTTGACAGAATATTGTATTCACGATATTCGTCTCAACATGTGGAAAAATCTTTGTCAATTGAAAAAGAAAATATTATCTTATGATGAATAGGAAAATCATGTCAATATAATACAAGGGTTACAATGCCAAATTGATTTGGCCTCTCTCTCGGTTTCCTAATATCCAAAGGCTGAAAAGCAGTAGAGAGCTCTTCAGCGTTCATGCCTTGGTTCACTAAAAAGATTGTTCGAGTTAATTGCCAATTCCCCATATGGTATTTATATCAGGGGATGGGGTGTTCATGGATCACTGCATTTCAATGTACTCTCCAGTCAACAAAGCCCGCCAAAAATGGTCTCACACAATGTTATTGCCCATGGATGGACACAACCAATTGGTTTTTTGTGTAATCAAAGGCTTTCTCAGGAACAAGCCTCAACTAGTTCTTCCCCAAGTCAGGTATACAAATAAAAAGTTGTCGAATTAATCTTGTATCAGGAAAATGAGAATATCTAACAGGCTTCTCATTTAGAGTGTGTGCATCATCAGGTGACAAAAGTGTCAGAAATCATATAGCGGTCATTTGAGCCAGGTGATTTGAGTGGATGTAGGTTGATGCATCTAGCCAATTTTTGGACTAAAGTCCGCAAGATCGGGAAATATTTTAAGAAAGTCTTAGATGTAGCAGCTTAAGAACCCCCCCCCCCCCCCCCAGCCTGCCAGACTAGGGACACTTTTAACCCAACCCTTGGAATCAAAAAATTGGATTCGAAGAGTTGAGCAGGAATAGGAGGAACATCCCTAGTCCACCGGATAAGGGACTTTTTAAAATCCTAAATCTCTTCCTCAGAGAAAGTCAGTCTTCTCTCGGTTAGGGAAGAATCCACAAGAGAAACGAAGAGACGAATTATCAGAAGATTCCCTTTAAATTAAGGTTCATCAAGAAGTTCTTGAGGGGTCAACTCAACAGAAGGCAGTGTCTCATTAGGGACATAGAAGAAGGTAGTATCACATAAATGCTAATAGAAAAGATGCAATGCATTATGCATCAATAAATTTCATCAATGATATTGTTGTTGATCCTCTAGAACATGAGGATCACTCAGAGGGATTAGATGAAGAAGTTCCTGCTCAATAAACTGTACACACAGAGGCAAATGAAGAAGGTGTGCGTACCCGGAATCAAAGGCTTACCCAGAATTTAGGTATTCCTTCCAATAACCAACTCCCCACTCTATTAAAGGTGTCCAAAAAGGGGAAAGGAAAATTTTAGGTTACCCCTACTTCTGGAGAAGTCCAATCACTCTCATTAGATGAAAGTTTCACACAATAAGAGGCGGAAATGAAGGAGTTAAGGAGGTTGAATATAGAACTACTTAAAGGTAGTCTTCCTCCTAAGCGTGCTAGAGTAAGTCATTTAAGGGAATTTGTTACAGCTACTGAGATGGATCAAGAATATCCTCCTTTATCAGCACACCCTCATAGGTCTAATCCTATGGGTTATGTACAACAACAATCGGAAATACTACCATCAGTGGTAGTCTTGGTCGCTACACCCATTCAAACTCCAGTTATTGCACCTGCACAGGTCCAAGTTCAATCAGATGTTTCTCAAAAATTAATGACTACCATTGAGTCATTAACAGATCAGTTGGAATCTATGGAAGGAAAGAGTGCACCAGTTCAACCAGAGAAGAGAGCCTTCCTTGAATGGGTGGATGCAATTCCTCCCCCATCACATTTTTCAAGTACCACATTCTGAATTTTTAATGGTTTGGGAGACCCAGAACAGCACTTAACACATTTTGTTTCTCATTTTCATCCTATGATGGGAACTCCGCAACAACAAGAAGCATTTAAGCTCAGGTGTTTTGTACAGTCATTGCAAGGGTCTTCTTTTGTCTGGTATACAAGCTTACAATCCCGGTCAATTACTGGGTGGGAGGATCTCTGTCAACAATTACTTCTTTAATTCAGCTCAACATTGCCAAAGACAACAGTTTTTGATCTTACAAATTGTAATAAAAGGGATAATGAAAGAGTTTCAGATTTCATTGCTCGCTGGAAGGGATTAACTTATTCCTTAATCTTAGCACTCCCACAAGAAGAATTGTTGCCAATCTATGTGGAAAATTTGTGTGATGAATTACGCACACCGTTGATCCCTGTGAAATACACAGGAGGGTTTTGAGACCTTACTTAGATCACTCAGTAGATCGAATATTATCTTACAAAGAATAAGGATAAAACTCATGTAAATCCATCAGCTCCAGGAAGGAGAATGGACAAAGAAGAGACTGCTACAGTTACGCTTAAACAAGCACCTGTACTTGCTTCTACTTCAAAACCTTCATCCTATCAAAGGGCTCAGCCTCCTGAGCATCAACAACAGAGGCCTTTTCGTCAAGATGATCAAAGAGATCAAATACGGAAACAATTTTAGGAGTTAAAGAGCAAAGTTTTTTTATTTCCGAAATGAACAAGTTCCTGGTTACTTCATTTCGGCTCTGGAAAATAATTTTGTTCAATTTCCAAGGCCTAAAAGGCTGAACAAGGAAGGAGATGAAGACCCTCCCAACTATTGACCATTTCATCAGATGTTGGGACATCCCATTCAAGAGTGTTTTGTCTTCAAATACCTCCTACAAAAAATGGTGGACTCGGGACAGGTCAAACTGAAAGGTTCTTCAGCCCAGGTAGCATGTGTTACTGCTACAAATCCAAAGGAAGAAGGCAAGTGGGAAGAAGTCAAAAGAAAAAATTCACAGAAATATGATGATTGGATGGTCAAGAAAATGATCAACCGAACTCATTCCATTTTAAAAATTTAATTGAAGAAACCAATTGTGTCTTCTGCTATGAATGCCACAACAAAACCCCTTTCATCAGAAGGAAAATCCTCAGAGAAGCGGAATAATTAAAAGAAGGAAGAGAAGTCATAAGAAGATGAGATCATGTCAAAGCCCAAGTTGTCTTTGACTCTGGAATATTTTATTCCATCTACTTCAAAGTTACGGGCATCGCCCCACCAAACAGAACAACCTAAATTGGCTAATCAAGAAGATTCTTCATCAGATGAAGAGTTGATCTTTGGTTCTGTTAACATGATTCACTTAACAAATCCTTATGACAGTCCCAGTTTTGATCTTGATGAGATTGAGTTCCATATATTAAACAGAGGAATTAGAGGGAGTTCCAGATGTCTAGGATACAGGGGAAGACATGGATATCCCAAAAGAAACTATTTTAATTCTACCCCTACTAGAACTATGTATGCAGCAAAAACTCGTGGAAAAACTCTTCAGAGGGCTCAAAAAGAACAAGAAAGTTCTTCCACACATGGAAGATTTAGTCCTGACATAGTTGTTTTGGAAGATCAGTTGAAAGTTACACCTTTTTCTTCTCAGCAAATAAATAGACCTAGTCGGTCTAATCTTCCAAATTCAAGAGTATTTCCAACTCCTACCCCGATGCAAGAAGCACCTACTTCCAAAGCATCAACTTCTAAGGCACCTACGAAACCACATGTTCCTGTTGGGAAACACAGACCTTTGGATCAAAAGTATGATGTCTTGAAACATTTGTCCCAATTACCATCCAAATTATCAATTATAGATTCCTCGAATCTATCAAAGGATCTTCAGGAGGCACTCATTTAGGCTTTGTCAAGTCCTCATGAGTTCGAAACAGAAATTGTTAAGCCTGAAGTATATCATGTAGAAAATAATCCTGCAGAATTCCATGCAGTGATATATTTTACAGATGAGGATGAAGATGATGTTGTTCATGGACATATTAGACCTTTGTATTTATCTAGAAAGGTAAATGATGTAGACATCCGACGAGCTTTCATTGATAATGGTTCAGGAGTCAACCTCATCCCTATTCGTACACTTCGTCTATTGGGCCTCACCGAATCTGATTTATCTTTTTCTAATTTTATGTTTCAAGGATATGATAAAAATGAACAAGAACCATTGGGCGAGATTACACTCAGAACTTAGTTTGGAGACCTTGTATCCAATTCATATTTCATGGTTGTTCGTCATGACATAGCCTTAAACATTTTTCTTGGAAGACCTTGGATACATCAACTTGCATTTGTACCATCGCCGTACCATCAGTGTCTCAAATATTGTTTCAATGGTCAAATTGGGACATTGTATGGTGATAAATCCCCATTAAAAATATGTGAATCTCAATACATTGAGGCATAATTCTATCACATATAAGGGAATGAGAAATCCACGACAAAGGAGGTCACCAAACATAATGCTCCATATAGTTTGGAAAAGATTCTAGTAAACCCATTCATACATGTGAGTACAGATTAAGTGTTTCCTATCAGTCAAATTGATAGGATAGACCCAAATCCAAATACTCTTATGGAAACTTCCATGATGTCAATTACGGAAATCAAGACAGACAACATGGTAGAAGTTGTGGATTCAACAAGCAATGATGAAAGCTCAAATGGAGATGTCTTCATTTCATCCGCTGAAATCCATCAATTCTATACTTCATCAAATAGGCCAGAAGAAGTTATATAAATGTTAGAGATGAACGATGATGTTGATCCTCAATCCATCATCTCCTCTTTATTACCCAAGGAAGACCCTTCATCATCAATAGGGTCAGAAATGGTAGCCTCTTCTTCAAGATGTTCAAATTTTAACATCTCTCTTGATTGTGTAAATTCTACTTCATCATCTACTATGAATGTTGAAATGAAAGAAATAACACGTGTTGAAGAAGAAGAGGAAGATCTCAGAGATGCTCCTCCAGCATTTGAAGAGTGTATCTCTACCACTGTGGATGAACTCAGAGAAATAAATCTGGGTACAAAAGAAGATCCACACCCCACTTTAATTAGTGCGGCCATGACTCTTGAAGAGCAAGAAATGTATATTTCATTTTTAAAGAAAAATTGAGACATATTTGATTGGAACTATACAGAAATTCCAGTGCTTGATTCTGATGTTTCTACTCATCATTTGGGTTTTCTAGAAGAACATCAAGGATTTAAGAAAGCTACAAGAAGAACAAACCCAACTTATGCTTCAAAAATTAAAGCTGAAGTGGATAAGCTTATCAAAGCTAACTTCATTAGAGAAGTTCAATATCCCAAATGGATGGCTAATATTTTCCCTGCAAAAAATAAGAATGGAAAAATTAGAGTTTGCATTGATTTGGGAGATCTTAATCGGCATTGTCCCAAGGATGATTCTCCAGTTCTGATCACAGAACTCTTAATTGATGCAATCGCTGGCTATAAAGAACTTTCCTTCATGGATGGATATTCTAGGTATAATCAAATTTGAATGGCTCCAGAAGATGAATAATCTATAGCCTTCAGAGCCCCTCAGGGTGTGTTTTTTTCTATCGGGTAATGCCTTTTGTCCTGAAAAATGCAGGTGCAACATATCAACGATCCATGCACCGTATCTTCAAACACATTTTAGGGAAGTTTGTTGAATTCTATGTGGACTATTTGGTGGTTAAATCCAAACAACATTCTAATCACTTGGATGATTTGGAAATCATATTCCACAAACTTTGACAACACAATTTGAAGATTAACCCCTTAAAATGTGATTTTGGGGTAACCTCAGGAAAATTTATCAGCTTTGCGGTACGCCATCGTGGTATCGAACTTGATCCTGAGAAGACAAAGTCAATCCTTGGTTTGTCACCTCCTCAAAATTTGAAATAATTAAGAGGACTTCAAGGACACTTGGCTAATATTTGGCATTTCATCGCCAATTTGGCAGACAAAAGTTTACCCTTCACCAAATTGATAAAGAAGGGAGTCACTTACCAGTGGACTGAAGAATGTCAAGAAGCATTCAATATTCTCAAGAAATATCTCTTGAGTCTATCGGTATTAATTCCACCTGTTGAAAGAAGGCCACTTATTCTTTATGTGACAACTTTAGAGCAATCATTGGGTGCCTTCCTTGCCCATAAGAATGATTCTGAGAATGAAAACAACTTTTACTATCTCATTCGGACTATGCTTGAAGCAGAAAACCGATATTCAAGTACTGAAAAGTGATGCCTAGAATTAATCTTTGCAGTTCAGAAATTGAGACACTACCTGCAACATCATGAGGTCCAATTGGTATCTCGCAATAACCCGCTCAAATTCATCCTTAGTTTTCCAATGCTTACAGGATGTCTGGAAAGGTGGGCAGTTATTTTGCATCAATTTAATATCCAGTATGTGTCTCAAAAGGAAATAAAGGGCCAAGATCTGGCTGATTTCCTTGCTGAACATCCTTTAGTAGAAGATACATCTTTAGATGTTGAACTCCCTAATGAGGAAATCTTCTCTATTCAAGATAATCTTCAAACATGGGAAATGTACTTTGATGGTGCTTCCAGAAGTCCAACAGGGAAGAAAGTGGAAGATCCTAAATTCAACAAAGTTGGGTTAGGAATTGTACTTATTTCCCAGGAAAAGGTAGTGCTACCCTATTCCTTCTTATTGTGGGAAGGCAGTACGAATAATGAAGCAGAATATCAAGCTTTTATCGTAGGATTAGAGTTAGCGCTTCAGGCACAAGTGAATCACTTAAAGGTGAAAGGTGATTCAGACATGGTAATCAAACAAGTCAATGGGGATTATGACATCAGAAAAGAAGAGTTAATCCCATTTTATGATTACGTTATAGAGTTAATGGTGGAATTTTCTTTGGAACTGACATTTTCTTATGTCCCACGATCAGAAAATGCCCAAGCTGATGCACTGGTTAATATAGCCACAGCTCTGGAAAATCCAAATCAGGATGAGACAATCATCAGTATTGCCCACCGTCGTACAATTTCACCTTATGTTCAAATCATAACATAGGAAATCAATGAAATTAGTCCCATTCCTAAACCATATGGTCATACTACAGTATGGATGACACCTATCAGGGAATACCTTCAAAATGGAACACTCCTACCTGATAGAGCCAGGAAAGAACAAATCCAGCGACGTGTGGTCAATTTTACTCTTTATGATAGCCCAGATCACCTCGAAAAAAATATCTACAAAAGAGGTTTTAATGGAATTCTCTTCAGATGCATTGATGGTGAAGAGATAATGACTGTCATGAAAGAAGTACATGCTGGAGTCTATGGTGCCCACCAGTCTGGACATAGACTGTCTGATCAAATTCAATGGCTTGGATACTTTTTGCCTTCAATGATACAAGATTGTGTTGATTTCACAAAAAAGTGTCATTCTTTCCAAGTATGTGCCAATTTCATTCATCAACCCCCAGAGTTTCTTCATACAGCTAAATACTCATGGCTATTTGCCACATGGGGAATGGATGTAGTGGGACCTTACCCTTCGGCTACATCCAAGAAGTTTAAGTATATTCTTACTACTACTGACTTCTTTTCCAAATGGGAAGAGGCAATACCTCTCAAAGAAGTTAGTTCTAAAAGCATTGTTATCTTCATCAAGTCTAACATCATTACCAGATTTGGTGTCCCTCATACCATATTAATGGACAATCGCACCAACTTCTGTTCATCTGAGGTAAGGAAGTTATATCAAGAATACAACATCAAATCCAACCATTCCTCTCGGTATCATGTAGCGTCCAATGGCCAAATAGAAGCTTTCAATAATAATCTTTCAAATATACTGCAAAAGATGGTGGATAAAGATAAGAAATCATGGAATGATAAAATTTTTCATGCTTTATGGGATTATCGAACCACCACCCGCACTGCTACATGGTCAACTCCATATTCATTGGTATATGGTACAGAAGCAGTCTTGCCCATTGAGGTTCAATTACCTTCGCTCAGAGTGGGAATTTTTTATCAGTCATCTATAGATGAACAATCTAAAAAGCGATTGGATGAATTGGAATGATTAGATGAAAAAAGATTGTGCACTCTGCACCATTTTGAAGTTTATCACAATCGAATAGCACGAGATTTCAACAAAATTTTTTGTCTTTGTTCATTCATTCAAGGAGAATTGGTATTGGTTCTCAAAAATCCAATGATACCAGGAAAGAAACCTCCCAAGCTTGAGCCAAAGTGGGAAGGACCTTACTCAATACATAATGTCTACTCCAATGGAGATTATTCTTTAATCTCAATAGATGGAGAACTCATCACGACTCCAACTAATGCCAGATTATTGAAAAGTATTTTGTGTAACATAGATACACACTCGTCCTGCATGATGTTAAACTATGTGTACGTCCTGCAAGACGTTGAACTGCATAACATACGTCCAACATGACGTTAAACTATGTTTTCCTAGATACATAATGCTAAACTGTGTAGAATTGGTCCATGCATATGACCTTAAACTATTCACACTTACATCCAGAAAGACATTAAACTGCATAACCATCGTCCTAGCTATATGACGTTAAACTATGCACCTCTTCATCCCACATGACGTTAAACTGTGCGCACGTCCTGCAAGATGTTAAACTACATAACATACATCCAAAATGATGTTAAACTGTGTTGTCATAGCTACATCAAGCTAAACAATGTAGCATCTGTTCTTACATATGACCTTAAACTATTCGCACTTACATCTAGGAAGACATTAAACTGCATAATCGTCATCCTAGCTATACGATGTTAAACTGTGCACCTCTTCATCCCACATGATTTTAAACTGTGAAAAATTCCTTAATACGTCCAACATGATGTTAAACTATGTCCCCAAAGTCCTTACTACATGACATTAAACTGCACAATCCCTCTTTCATCCAAAATGATTTTAAACTGTGTCATGTCCCTTATGTCCTACATGACATTAAACTATTCATCATTAAGGTTGTTTCTACCTCTTGTTTCTCACACCGAGTATGACTCATGTGAGCTTAGAGTAAACTTCAACCATAACACCCTCTTTGGAAAGATAATCAAGCGTAAGTCCCAACACCATCTTCGGGTTGTCCTCAAGTACAACTTTATCACTAATTCATTCTTAATCAAACTACGCGGACTTTGATCCTCTCCTTCTAAGCTGGGTATGTAGGCAACCACCCGAGGTTCAATCCAAAAACCAATCTTTTCCTCTTCACGTCATTTCACCTCCGTCTCATACGATGTTGATTTGTGAAGCCACCCCTAGAACCAATATTTTTACATTGATTCTCCATTGTCCTAGCTACATGACACTAAACTGTGCAGCACCGGTCCATTCATATGACCTTAAACTATTCACACTTTTGTCCTATATGACAATAAACTACAACATTATTTGACACACTCACCTGATAGGGAATCATTATTTACATTGATTTCAAATCATGTTATATTCCAAAGACTACGTGCATACATAGCAATGCATGAATCTTAATCTTGGGTCAAACCATCATTGTACTAAAGTCCCCATTCACCCTTCATATGTACGAACCAAATCTGTACAGAGGGTATTTTAAGAACTATGTGCGGCTTGATTCCCATCCTTATGGGATACGTAGAAACATTTGAGCATCCCTCGAATCCAGCCCCAAGTCTTTGGGCCTAACCCCAAATTCCACTTTCAATCCCTTGGTTGAAAAGAACCCCTTGGTCCGAGCTCTATGATACTAAACTAAGATCTCCTATACTCTCGTCCCACATGACGTTAAACTGTATTTCTAGAACTACATATGGATTGATTCCCATCCTTATGGGATACGTAGTGAAGTCTATCATTTCAATTAAAGACCCATCCAAAACATGATTATGGTCAAAATTGGTCTATGTATCACTTTCATGCTTTGGACAATACCCATTTTTTGTGTGCCATACTCCTAACCTTAAATATTTCCAGATCTCCATAACCCTTTTCTTGACTTCTGGTCAAAAAATGTCTGATACCCGAGAGTTATTTTGCTTGACCATGCAGAACGTGCCCTTAGGCAGCCTTCCATAAACAGTCTACATAACGGACTTGTCATCCAAAAGATGTTATTATTTGACTATGCAACCAATTCCCTTAGGTGGCCCTGAATAATTCAACCCCCTAACGGGTTTGTTAAATAGTGGTAACTTCATTCTTGGGAGGAAAACCTATTTTGGCCTTATTTTTCTTAATGAAAATATGTAGGGATCCGAAAAAATATCCATCCTTAACATATTTGTCCCATACTCTTTTTCATGATTTGAAAATATTCAAGTCTATGGTTTATATTCCCCTTCCCTATGTTTGGGTCAGACCTTCCCAGGAGTGACATTCATCCAATTCTTAGACGATCTTGATTGGAAATATCCTCTCCACATTCAAGTACCTCTCTCCATACAGTAGACTCTATGCTTTGGAAAATTTGATTCCCCGTAAACTTTCACTAGCTTTTTTGCAATAAAAAATTAAAATTTCTGAGAGTTATTTTTCCTAACTATGCTCCACATGCCCTTAGGTGGCCTTGCATAAGTAGTCTACATAACAGACCTGTCAGCCAAAAGATGCTATTATTTGACTATGCAGCCAATGCCCTTAGGTCGCCCTGCATAATTCAATCCCCTAACAGGTTTTTTTAAATTGTGGTAACTTCATTCTTGGGAAATACTTCTTCTAATTCCTTTTAGCCCTTTTTTTCATATCATTCCTCAAATTAAAAATTTCTTAAGTCACAATTTACATTTTTCCCCCATACTTGAATATGATAAGATGTTTTCAGATAAATTATCAAGGAATTGAGTCAATTTTAATCCATTCAGTCAAAGCTATTTAGACCTTAAACATTAGCCTTTTTATGTCTGACGTGCATGAATTTAAACTACCCACAAAAGACAAGGGAACTCTGAACAAAAGTCAAGTCCTAGTTCACTAAACATACATTTTGTATGATTTAGGTAATATTGAGCAATTAAAAGATTCAAAGTTTATAGGGCTATTTTTTTAATCCTAGCAAAAATCAAACTATGCTTACTAAACCCATTGGATTAAGTGAAAATTTAAAGTAGGAAGCAAAATAATGCAAGCATAAATGATTGAAGATGAAAGTGTTTTTCATCGATGCACAAGAGTTAGAAGGACATCCACAGATTAGAGTCTCTTCTCTTTTTCAATAATTACAAGAGGCTATCAACATAACTTTTAATTTGATTTATAGTATTTTTAGCTTCATCAACAGCCATCTAGAATTCATTCATTCAACTAGATACAATAGGAGACGCAATGATACCAGATCTTCTTGGAACAATCTTACAAGAATGTTCTTGAGTGCAGTTTCTTCTGATCAAATAGTGACTCTGTTTCTATCCAGGAGACTTGGAAGATAGATACATTAATTTTAGAATGGAGAATTGGAAGTAAAGAGCCATTTGGAAGGAGTAATCTTTTCAGATATTGTTCTAATGTCATGATAGTCTTCTCTCCACCAACCGGCAAGAGAAAACATATCATCCCATGGGTTTTCTATTTTCATGTCTGCAAGGAAATGGCATGGATAAAAGATTTGAAAGTTCACACCATTGTTGCTGCTCTTAACACATAGCATAACCGAAATAAAGGGGTAACAGTGTAGCTGCATCTCGGGCATATAGTTATTTGCATCTGGAATATTGACTCCTTGTAGATGACCATGGCCATATAAAGGAAAGTAAATGCTCTGTGGGAAATTGAAATGATATTTCTTGAAGTACTTGGCCAAATCTAGAAGAGTGTTGTCGCTGATATCATAGTAATCATGGACGATGACATTCATCATGTCATCAATACGCTTGCTGGCCAGCTCATCAGCTGTTCCAATTCTTTTGGGAGCCATTTAATCTGCACAAAGGTCAAATAATTAACTCTTAAGTAAGTTTATTTTTCATAAAATTTGTGAAGAAAAGTGAAAAAATGGATAAGGCATTAAGGAACACAATTCCGACGTTGGCACGCAATTATAATTGGGTCGTGAAAGTTTGGGCATGCAGGTATCACCGCGCAAGTAAAACTACCTCAGCAGAAGCGCGACACAAATTGAAACGTGAACCAGTGAAAAATAAGTCACTTGCGTGATGAGAGAAACCTGTGTTGTGAGAGAGGGTAGGTTTGAAATCCTGTTTCTTTTCCCGAGAATGGACGCATTTATAGGCCAAGGCTGTACCCAGCGCGTCTTACCCTGTGCGGCTCTCACCTGCGCGCCTCCACTTACACGCTCAGAACTTGAACACCACCATTCCTTGGTTTTCTCTTTTACCTCAGAGTCAAATCCTCCTTCCTTTTGGATCCAACTCTAGGGGGGACTTTTTTTTATGCTCCTTTCTATCACAGAGTCTAACGACTGAAAAAGGGGAATACCTTAGCATAAAGAGATTCATCCTTTGAAGAAATATCAAAAAATTGATAAAGTCATGAACACAGATTTGTTTAAAGATAGGTCGCGTAAGTTTCATCATGGTCGCTCCAGTATACTTGTGCGCCACATAATTAATTGTATGAATTACTTATGTGCCATAATGTTGATCAAATATAATTAATTGTGAGAATAAATTATGAAAAGTTGAGATTTGATATGGATAATTAATTGTAATGAATTAATTATGGATAGAGAATAATGTTGATTGATTAATTAACTGATTAATTAATTAGTGGATTATGTTCTTAGTTAATTTTTGAGTTAACTAACGGCCTTTTAAATGTTTAACTTATCATTGGGTTAGTAAATAAATAATGTGGACAATTATTGTGAATTAAAGAATGATTAAATGGCATAGATTGTTTTTGGGTTAGACATGGCATTCTAAACCAATTAGAAGTTGGTACTTGGACATGACATTCCTCCCCAATAGTTATCCAGGATTGAGATTATGGGGTGCTAGGCATGAAAACCTACACTAAATGAAATATGGAGTGACAGGAATGAAGACCTACACTAAATGATATTGGGGTGCTTGACATGAAGTTCAACACCAAATTAATAATAATAATGAATTATGATTCAAATGAAAATCATGAATTTAAACTAGTACTAATATGATGATTAATGATTAAATTAAATTGCTATAACTATTTAATTATGCATTATATCTATTTCTTTATAAAACTACATACACTATATTTTGATTGGACTTGTTTTAGACACCATTGGTGGTGTCCTATTGAGTTTTACTAACACCCTATTCGGGCTGCCTGATCGGCACCCAAGTGGACTTTATTATTGGAGAACAGGATAAGGGAAAGCCCCTAAGATAGGTTTCTATTTGGAATTGAAGCATGGGAGAGGGAACCAGATGTAGTTCGGGACCCTCTTGGGAGTCATTGTGTCTTTACTTTTAGTTTAATTATTGACACTTGACATTCACATTGTCATATAATGTTATACCTCTCAGTTGAGAATTGTATTTTCTTGTTTTAGATATTTTATGACATGGTATTGTTATGGTTATTTAAACGCTTACGTACTTGGTTATTGTTGTTTTCTTTAATTGGTGTTTTATTCTAATAAAAGAGGGTATAGCCTCCCCAAAACTTACTTAAATGACCTTCACTGCTAGTCGATACCCTCTGGCATACAAGGAGGCGCGCTTGAGGGCATGTGGCCAACCAGCTCGGGGCACCTTTTAGTAGCACCCGGGTTGGGTTGTCACAAAGTGGTATCAAAGGATTTTTATTTTAGGTCTTCTTATTTTTTATTACTATTTTGAGAAAGGTAGACAAGATACTAATAATATTCAAGGCTTCGTATTGAAATCGTGCATGGGAGTTGAAAATCCAAATATGGGGGAAAATCCAAGTACTCAAGGTGGGATTGTTTTGATTGATATTTGTTGTTACAGTTGGATACTAATTCACCTTGGGTGATGCACTTGTGGTGTGATGTGATAATTGTTTTTATTTTTTTTTAATTTTAATTCATGTCTTAAAGATTCACGATACTTGAGTCTACATGCATAATTCTAGGCACTCAGGTTGTTCTGACATGCATCATTCTAGGAACTCACTAGAAAATGGGTTATGGGTAAGTTGTTGATCTTGAACTATTTTTCCTTACTGTGAGATTGAAATAATGATTCAAAATGAGAATAAATAAGTTTATAATGAGAACCTTGATTGTTAAATGAGTATAATTAATTAATTAATTGTTGAATTAATTAATTTGAGATAATGTGATTAATTAATAGTTGAATTTATTAATGAGAATGTTTGTACCCATGTTAACCAAAACCTAGAAGTAGGGTGGTTATGGGTAGTGATAAGGCATCGATGTTGACCGTGTGGCGAGAAAAATGGGGGAAAGGACATGTTGAAACTTGTTATGTTAGTTTCACCTCTTATGTGAATGTTATAAATTTGTGTTATGAGAACTAAGATGTGTGTTTAGAGTTGTAGAGATATCCCTTCATGATGCTTGTTGAGGGAGAGACTGAGGGGTATTTCCTGGAACAAACTTCTAGATAAGAAGCTTGAGGAACCATTGGAGAAATCTGAGGAGGAAGGGGAAAATTTATGAGATAACTTTTCTCATTTCATGCAATTCATAGAGGGAACCCTAGGATAGGTTTAGAAAATCATGTCAGAGTTGACAAGGGAGTTTCAACTGCAGTACCCTCCTACTTTTACTGGAGAGGGTGTACCTAAGAGAGTTGAATTATAGATTGAATCCATAGATACAATACTTGACCATTTAGAGACTCCTGCTGGGAGGAGGTTCAAGTTGGATTCTTATATGATATAGGTTTCAGCGAAGTGCTGGTGGGACATTCATGTACAATCTCGACAGACTGATGATATGTTATGGAAGGACTTTCTAGAGAAGTTCTTGGAGCACTACTATCTAGATATACTAAGATAAGAGAAGGATTCAGAGTTTATGAATGTGACTCAAGGAAGCATGTCCATAATGGATTTCCATTAATGTTTCAAAGATTTATAGCATTTTTCTCTAGCTTTGGCAGTAGATGAGGGTTCTTCGGCAAAACGATTTCAGGATGAACTTAGGTGTGAAATTAAGTCCTTAGTAATTATCTTTAGGCTTAATAAATTCTCATAAGTGGTTAATCAGGCTCTCATTTCAGAGGGGAACCTGAAGGAGGATTCCATTATGGGATAGGTAGCTATCATTGGATGATCAGGGAGTGTGCCTTCTGAGATCAGGAAACGTTGTTACAAGAATCTTTGTCAGGACAGTGGAAAGAAAGGTGGACAGTCAGAAGGAACAGTCGCACTAAATCTTACTCATGTTCTTTTCCACCAGTGCAGTTGGAAGGGACATTATCATACACATTGTCCTCGAACACCATCGGAGTGTCGGTTTTTTTGTAAGATAGGTCACTTATAGAAGTTCTGAAGGAAGTAGCAACAAGCTAGTACTAAGGGGGCAGTTGCTCAGAGTCAGAGTGTGGGAAGGGGTTCTTCCACACCATATAGGCCTGGAAGTTGGAACCCTATGGGTAGAGTCAGTAGAGTTAGTGGATGTGGTTCTTTACTGTATGAGCACTTATATCACCAGGGTGGTGCTACTCAAGGGATTCAGACAAAACCACATGGAATAGGGGCAGGATAGTTATGTGTACTGCAACCTACACCTGTGCAGAGCAAGGTTGGTCCATCAATAGTGAGAGGTACTATTCTATTTGCTTCTACTATAGCTACTTCCTTGTTTGATACTGGTGCCTCTCATTCCTTTATATTTGCAAATCTTGATAATGAATTGATCCTAGAGGTGGAGTCTCTAGGTGGGGTGATGAATATCAATACACTATTGGGAACATGGTCTAAGGATATCTATTTATACAAGGAATGTTCATTAGAGATTAGAGAGTTTTGTTTTCTTTGGGATATCTATTTCCTTGATATAAAGGGCTTTGACATAATTATAGGTATGGACTGTCTAATCACTATTGGCACTCCTTTCTGTAACAGAGTCTAACGACTAAAAAAGGGGAATACATTAGCATAAAGATATTCATCCTTTGATGAAATATCAAAAAACTGACAAAGGCATGAATAAGGATTTGTTTAAAGATAGTCTACGCAAGTTTCATCATGGTCATGTAAGTATACTTGAGAGACACATATTGGGTATGTAGGGGACTTGCGCGCCCTATTTGATTTTCACCCAAGGTCTTCAATTCCCTATAAATACCCCTTGTGGGCCCTGCATTTCAAGGATGGAAAATTCCAAAAGTCAGATTTAAGCTCTCGGTGCCCTAGTCTCTACTTGAAGTCTTACAAACACTTATAAGGTAATTTCTTACCTAGAATAGAAGATCTAAAGAGAGGAAACAAGGCCTAAGTGTTGAAATTCATCAACACTTGCACGCCTAAGTGTCTAACCCTTAAGGGAAATGAAGACACTTGCGTGCCACCTTATCCATTCAACAAAACTTATGTGCCACACTTTTGGAAGCCTTTAGGGATAATACTAAGGGATTGAGCCAAGTCTCTCCCAAGTATTACCCTATGGGTTAACCATCGCTCAAGTACACATGTGTTGCGCAAGTATACTTGCATGACCAGCACTTGTGTTCCCCAACAGAACTTGTGCACCTACCTCGTTTTGGGTCACCCTCTTGCCTATTCAACTCCTTCTTTCAAATACACCTCTCCTTTTTAATATTTATCCTTCAAAACCCTCTTCAAAGCCATTTTTTGGCATTATTTCTTTGTTGGATTCCTTATCTGAAAGGAATTCTATGGAACATCTCTCAAAACCTAGTGATTTAAATATCTTTATGTCACTAAGGTTAGAGATTTAATTCATTCAACCTCATCCTCATAGATGAGAAGATATTTAATCTGGGCATCCTCCTTATGAGTAAGCCCCAAGTTCCCTAACCTGGGCCTGTTTTTCAAGAGTAAGCCCCAGTCCAGGTTCTTTTAATATGGGCATCCTCCTTAGGAGTAAGCCCCAATCATAATTTTCTTTAACTTAGGAATCCTCCTCAGGAGTAAGCCCAAATATCAATTCCTCTTAACCTAGGCCTACTTTTCAGAAGTAAGCCCCAGTCATAATTCCCCTTAACTTGGGCCTCTTTTTCAGGAGTAAGCCCGAGTCTTAATTTCTTTTGCTCTGGGATTCCTTCTCAGGAATAAAACCCAATCATAATTCCCATCTAATTTGGGCATTATTCTCAGGATTAAGTCCTAAGTTAAGTATCCAAATCTCCATAAAGAACATATAACTTTATGGACCTGGTTCTTGGTTTTATTCCTTAAATTAAAAATCCCCATCTTAATCTATCTGGGCAGTCATACATACATAAGCCCCACATCATTCCTTATGATTGCATATTTCGTGGCACAATCATCAGGTTTTACTGATACCTCTTTTTTCTCACACTGAGCATGAATCATGTGAGCTTAGAGCGTAAAAGTAATTATGACATTTTTCTTTGGGACATCAATTATGCATAAACCTCATACTTCTTTACTCAAACTATGTAGGTTTTGATTCCTTTTCTAACAAGGATACGTAGGTAGCCCATCTGCTGGTATGATCCTAACTCTGAAATAATTCATGTCCTTCTGAACAACAATAAACTTCAAGTGCCCCGATGATTGGCTTTAAAACCAGTATGGTTATCATAATGACTAAGATATATCTATATAATGTATTGAAGGATACCATTGACTAAGAATATCTAACAAGTACAGATGATTCTCTATCAATGAAGAACCTAAAATACATATAAAAGATTCTCTAAATCTCATACATATAAATCATTGATTTTCATATCCAAAGGAAAGCTCATTTTCATACTTGGTAATTTAATAAGGATTCACGAACATAACTTAAATCTACAAAAAGAGTCCCAGATTAGACACTAATTCCCCCCAAAAAGGTGTGATGAGTTCGACCTCCCATCCTCTCGACCAATGAAAATTCTTAAGCCTCATCAGTCCACAACTAATGAGCACCTAACTTTGGAAAGTAGGTCCAAATGGATATAGAATCATTGGATGTCTCTGGTTCTACGAAAAAACCAGTTAGAAACAGATTGGAATGTTTTAACCTTAAACAAATGAGGTCATCCCCATTTCTAGAGGAAATAATCACATACCGAGACCACATAGATTGTTACCATAGGAGAGTAACCTTTGTATCTCCTCAGGGTGACCAGTATGTTCATAATGAATAATGGGATATCCATGCAGGAAGAGCGGGCCAATTACTCACTAACTAGGAGAGCTCACAACCCAATTTTCTAGTCTTTTGTTGGATGATGGGAGTGGTGGCCAAGTGTACTTCCACTAGTGGTAGAACTATTTTAGGATGTATTTCTTGAAGAATTTTCAGGGTTTCCACCTGAGTGAGATGTGGAATTCACTATTGATCTCATACTGGGGGCTGAGCCGGTATCAATTCCACCTTACAGAATGGAACTGACTGTGCTTCAAGAGCTCAAAACACAGTTGTAGGAGTTGGAGGATAAAGGGTTTATCCATCCAAGTACGTCGCATTGGGGATCACCTGTATTGTTTTTAAAGAAGGTCGATGGGAGTTTACGCTGGTGTGTCGATTACCGGATGTTGAATAAAATTACTATGAAGAACCGATATCCTCTTCTGCGTATCGATGATCTGTTTGACCAGCTAAAGGGGGCTTGTGAGTTCTCAAATATTGATCTGAGATCAGGGCATCATCAGGTGAGAGTTTGAACCTCTGATATACCAAGAACTACTTTTAGAAGCAGTTATGGCCTTTTTGAGATTGTTGTAATGTTGTTTGGGTTGAAAAATGCTCCAACAGTATTTATGGCCTTAATGAATAGGATTTTTCATCTGTACTTAGATAAGTTTGTGGTGGTGTTTCTGGATTACATCTTGGTGTACTTTATGACTCAGGATGATCATGCCCAACATCTTGACATCATCTTGGGTACACTGAGAGAGCCTCAGTTATATTCTAAGCTATCTAAATGTCAGCTTTGAATTGACATGGTACACTTTTGGGGGAATATCATCTTAGAAGAAGGTGTGGAAGGGGACCTAGAAAAAGTGTAGGTGGTGATTTATTGGGATCATCCCAAGAATGTTTTTTATATCCAAAGATTTTTGGGATGAGATGGTTATTACAAGAGGTTCATCTAGGACTTTTTCTGATTGGTAGAACTGCTTTCAGGTTTGACAAAGAAATTGATAAAGTGGTATTGGATAGAATCATGCGATAATTCTTTCCAGTAGTTGAAGAAGTGCTTGACATCATCACCAATTTTGATCTTACCTAAGTTGGGTGTGGAGTAAACTGTTAATTGTGATGCTTTTGGGATCATACTCAAAGTTGTGTTGATGCAAGGGGGTCGATTTGTTGCTTATGGGTCTCAGCAATTGTGGTCATATGAACGGAATTACCCTACGCATAACCTCGAGTTGGCAGTAGTGGTTTATGCTCTTAATTGTTTGTGACACTATCTTTTGGATGAAAATTTTACAGTCCTTACAAATCAGAAAATCTAGAAATATATCTTTTTACAGTGAAACTTGAATCTTCAGTAGTGAAGATGGGTAGAATATATGGAGTCCTTTGATTTTGAACTGGCATATACAACCAAAAATGGGAATAGTGTGGTCGATGCCTTTGTCAAGAAAACTCATACTCAGTTGGTACATGAGTTGAGTGAAGAGTGGAAGATGATGGATTTGTTGGAGGAGACACATGTGGTAGTTCAAGAGGGTTAGGAGAGGATGACTATGGTTTCTATAGTTATGGTGTCTAAACTCTTGTGATGGATTAGGGATAGGAAGTATGATGACCTGGAGTATTTAGCCTCAAGGGAAAGCCTTGAAGGTGGGGAGACACCTTCAGACTAGATAATAGATGTGGATGAGATCATCTAAGTGAAAAATCAGGTTTTTGTGCCTATGAGTATGTGAGAGGAACTCATGAAATAATTGCATGACTCAAAGTGGGCGGTACATCCTGGGGTGGAAAAAATTTACTATGACCTACAATGATAGTTTTGGTGTCCAGGCATGAAAAAAGATATAACGGGGTTTGTGACTAGATGTTTCACCTATTAGTAGATAAAGGCAGAGCATCAATGACCAGGAGGCCTATTGCAGTCGTTGCCTATTCCGGAATGGAAGTGGGATGACGTGACTATGGATTTTGTGGTATGACTTCCAAATAATCTAAGTAATAATAATGCTATTTGGGTCGTTGTGGATCGACTAATGAAGGTAGCACACTTCTTGCTTATTAAGGAAACCTCTACAGTAGAACAGTTGGGAGAACTATATGTATGAGAGATAGTTCATTTACATGGGGTGCCACTAACTATAGTTTAATATTGTGATTTGTGATTTAGTTCACGCTTCTGTTAGGTCTTGTAGAAGGATCTTGGTACATAGATTTTTTTAAGTATGACCTTCCACCCAAATAAATATGGGCAGTCAAAGCATACCATATAGATGTTAGATGATATGTTGCGAGCTTATGTTCTTGACTTTGGTGGTTCTTGGGATAAGAACATGGATTTACTAGAGTTCACCTATAAAAATAGTAATCAGAAAACTATACAGATGGTACCATATGAGTCACTTTATGGCAGACCATGTAGATCACCTCTATGTTGGTTATAGGTGGGTGAGTCAGAGCTGTTGAGACCGAGTCTTGTTCAGGACACATCAAAGAAGGTGTAGTTGATTCAGAAATGTATGGATATAGCTCAGAGTAGGTAGAAGTCATATGTGAATAGAAGGATATGACCCCTAGAATTTATAGAGGGTGATAATGTATTCTTTATAGTGTATCCTAGATTGGGTCACTACAGGATACAGAGGCAGGGTAGGTTGGTACCTAGGTTTGTTGGACTGTTTGAGGTGATGGAGAGAATCGGGCCAGTGGCATACTGGTTTTCCCTTCCACAGAAATTCAGAGCTATACATGATGGTTTCAATGTGTCATAACTACAGAGGTATCTCCCTTACCCTTCTCATGTGATTGATGTGGAAGAGGTTGACCATGATTTAGATGCGTCCTTTGAGGAGATTCTGATATGTGTGATGGGTCTCAGTGAGAAAGTGTTACAGAGAAAGACCATGTTGTTAGTTCATGTGTTATAGAAACATGAAGGTGTTAAAGAGAAAAATTTGTAATGGGAAGTAGACATGAGGGCTAAATGGACCAATATTTTTTGGCTCAAAATATTAGATAACTTCGGGAGTGTAGCTCGATGATGAGCTGTTATAAAGTGGGGAGATTGTAAGATCCTAGTCTTTTCTGGAGTCATCTCGGGTGATTTTTCTGCTACTTTTTGAAGTTTTTAAGTACCTTTGTTTTCTATTAATGGATTGTTATGTGTTTGGGTGAATTTTTAAAAAAAACTAAAGGATAGTGGTTTCTTCACGTTTTGCTCATGGTTTGAAAAATTGTGCAGATAAACCATGCCAACCATGCAAACTTGGACAGAGAGGTCTGCACAATTTTTCATAGTTTGAAAAACCATACGACTAAACCAGGACAACTATGAAAACCTAGAGAGAGAGGTCCACATTATTGGCATAGGATTTTTTATAACCATGTGCCCCTGCCTAGGAAACTATGCACGCTGGATTATTTATCTGAAAATCCTATTTAAAACCACCTGAACCCTCCAAGACTCCCATATTTCGACCTTGGCTCATGATTGAAAAATTCTAGATGATCCTAGAGCCTTCTATTGGGATTCCAAGGTGATCCAAACATCACTATTCAAGATCAAAATCTTGGATTGAAGATATTATCTCTTCCCGTTAAGTGTATTTCATCTCGTTGCTTCTCCCATTCTTTCCACTATATTTCCTTGGTCTTTTCATGGAATATCTCCACCGTTCCATGGATATAAACCTATTATTTGAGATCTAGATCTAGGATTTTGGATCTAGATCTAGATTTTCAATATCTTGATGCCTTTGATCTTAATTTTGGTTTACGGATTTAGATCTAGATCATGATCAACGACATTGTGCCGCTCATATTTTAGGGATTTCTATTGGGATAACTTCTATAAATAAACCAAGGTAGGTGGTCTAAATCAAACTCTCATAGTTTTGTTTTTGATATGTGAATGTGAGTTTCTTAATTTATAGCTTCCCTTGATAATTTATTTTATAAATTAGAGTAGGAATGTGGAATTTACTTGTGATTTACTTGGTGATTATTTGATAATTGAATCAAAAAACGAACGAGGGGGGGGGTTCCCAAATAGATATTTGTTTTGGAGTTTGGTTTTGGGTTGAGATATTGTAATTGATATATTGAATTGATTGTGATAAGATAATTAATTGGGGAAATTAATTATGAAATGATGTTGGCTATGAAAGATAATTAATTGTAATAATTAAATATGAACCATAATGTTGATCAAAGATAATTAATTGTGAGAATTAATTATGAAAAGTTGAGATTTTATAGGGATAATTAATTGTGTAGAATTAATTATTCAAGGAGAATTGTGTTGATTGATTAATTAATTGATGACTTAATTAATGGATTTTGTGCTTAGTTAATTTTTGAGTTAACTAATGGCCTTTTAAATGTTTAACTAATCATTGGATTAGTAAAGTAATAATGTGGATAATTCTTGTGAATTAAGGAATGATTAAATGGATGAGTTTTTTTGTGGGACATGGTGTTCTAGACCAATTAGAAGTTGATACCTGGACATGGCGTTAATCCCCAATAGTTATTCAATCTTGAGATTATGGGGTGCTACGAATGATGACCTACACCAAATAAAATATGGAGTGATAGGAATGGAAACCTATACTGAATGAGATTGGGGTGCATGACATGACGTTCAACACCAAATGAATGATAATAATGAATGGCGATTCAAATGAAAACAAGAATTGAAACTAGGTATAATGTGATGATTAATGATTAAATGACAATGTGATAACTATTTAATTATTCTTTGAATTTATTATTTCATAAAACTGCATACACTATCTTTTGACTTGACTTGTTTTAGACATCATTGGTGGTGTCCTACTGAGTCACACTCACACCCTATTTGGCAAGCCTGATCAACACCTGAGTAAACTTTTTTATTAAATGATAGGATAAGGTCAAGGCCCTAGGATATTTTGTTTTTTGGGATTGAATAATGGGAGAGGGAACCATATGTAGTTCCGGACCCTCTTATGAGTTTTTGTGTCTTTACTTTTAGTTGCATTGTTGACACTTGGCATTCTCACTCTCACAACATGTTTTACCTTTCAGTTGAGAATTGTATTTTCTTGTTTTGGATATCGAATGACATGGTATTGTTTTGGTTATTTATAAACTTTAATATTTGGTTATTGTTTTTTTCTTTTGTTGGTGTTTTATTGTGATAAAAGATGGTATAGTCTCCATAAGACTAACTTACCAAACCCTCACTGTTAGTCGGTACCCTTTGGCATATGGGGAGGCGTGCTTGAGGGCATTTGGCCAACCATATTAGGGCATTGTTAAGTGGAACCCAGGTCTGAACGTCACACGTAATCATGATATGTTTGAAATAAATTACTTTTAAGATATTTGGGAATATAAAATTATTTTATATTAATTTAATATTTTGAGAAATTCTAAGAGTGTCAGTCTCCTCTCTTATAAAAGGTCACCTCTTATCCTCTTTTATTAACACTTATAAACCGATTTTTCATCAGTCAATACCTACCCAAATAGCTTCATATAATCCCTCTACACATTTTGGAGCTCTTATTTTAGTTCAAACACCATCCAAAGTGGTCTTAAGGTGTTAAGAAACGACGATTTTCTGAAGAAAAGGTATCGTTTTTAATAAATTGTTTTTGTTTTATTTCTTCTTTCACTTCCTTAAAATATTATTCCACCATGATGAAATAGTAACTCCATTTAAACCCATATAATGAGATTTTATTATTTTAATATCATCGCATAAATCCATATCCACTTCCACCAAAATGGAAAATAAGTTATTGTTCATGTGTACAGCGGACTACCGCCTCGCGAACCGATGAAATTCATTTCCCATCACCATATTTCAGGAATGGTTATTGAATTAATATTTAAATATTATATTTATGAAATATTTATCATTATAAAAATAAAATATATCATTTTATTTCTTACCTTTTCATGCAGATAAAAATGATAACATCGTTCGTGCGTAAGTGTGAATTATCACATCCACAAAGTGATGTGATTCGTTTTTCATCACTGCATAACATGGATGATATATATAAGTATATTTACATGATTAATATGATATTAAATATATTATTATAATTCTGAAATGATAAAATGGTACTTACCTCCTTTTTATAATGATCGATGAAAAATTGAAATGTTACTTATGACTACATATGGCTTACCATCTCCATGATTGTAACGTAGTTCATTTTTAATACCCCTATTTAATGGATGGATTTAAAAGTATAATTGATACATAAGAGTGATTATTATTTCATGAATATTATTTTTTATATGAATTACTAATTAAAAATTTGACTATATATATCATAACAAAGTAATTTTGGACTCATGTACCAAATATCGTCAAAACATCCTTCACGAACTTAAATAATTAAGTAATTGGTATAACACGATAATAAGAAATTTAAAATAGATAATAAACTTTAAAAAGGTTATAAAGGAAGTAAATAATTATCCTAAGTTTATTATTCAAGAATACAAAGATTTTATGTGATGATTCAAACTAAATGAAAGAGACTCTTTAACTAAAAGAGTGTTTTAAATGTTTTAACGATTTATTATTCTAAATATTTCTCTTTCATGCCCATGATTTCAAAATGTTTTTTATGAATTTATTTATATAAAAATGAATGTTTTAAAATGTTAATTCTTTAAGTTAATTCAAATGTTTAAAAGTGGTATGGGACACTTTGATTTAAAAATATCCTTTTAAATGTTTAAAATGGGTTTTGAAAATGGATTTATTATTTAAATAGCTTGAAATGTTTTATTTTGAGTTAAAATGAAATTTGAATAATAACATGTTGAAAATTGAAATATTTTATTTGTTATGACTATATAATGGTACTTGTACATTTTATGGGTGGTTGTGTGAAAAACCAATAACGGGTGGTTCTCTAATAAAATAACGATGGGTGAGTCCGTGATAACCCTCTAATTCATTGGTTTTGGAAGTCAACCGTATGATTCTTCCATTTGTAAGAGTGACATGTATGGAATTCATCCATATGGTTATTCCATTTGAGTATAATTATGTCCCAAGTTACCTATTTAACATTTATATTCTTGATTATGAGTTTTCATGAAAATTGTTTGATTTTTAAAAGGTAATATAATGATCATTTTGAAATGATGATTCCTTTTTCATGGTAAAATGTACATTTTAAAAAAATGTTTTTATGGGTTTTCACTAAAGTAAGAGTTTCCTTTATTTTATTTCCCTTACTGATATTTTTTTCTTACCCCAAGTTTTAAAATGTTTTTCACAGGATTTAAGGAAGAGTAGGGACAAGGATGAGGTCAATTTGAATTTCATAGAGTGTTATCAGGAAAAGATATCATGATTTATTTTAAATAGTTATTTATGGGTAAAAATGGATACTATATAGAAGTGTTCACTTATAACGTATGAGTTTACAACATAAGAGATTGTCATAATTCATTGAAACTATAAATCTAAAATATCCTTATGAAAGGAAAATGTTTTTTATTTTTAAAATAACTAGAATAAGTTATTTTAAAGGTCAGGTCCTTACACTAATGGCCTAAGAAAGTTCATTAACATAACTCAAGTATGAATTTTCATTCACATCAACCCACATCGTAGTCTTCCCAACCTAATGACCAACCTCCAAATATTATACCATTAAAGTATAAAATTAAAAATTATAAAATATTACTAATTTAAAATTGAACCCGTATATATGTTGTAAAAATTAAAATATTACCTTGACCAATATTATCTTTTTAAAACACTTAGAACCTGTTGTGTTTGGGATTATCTAATTCTTTCTATTCACTGCATTTTTTTTAGAAATTTCATGAAAAAATAAAGATATATTACTTTCATATATATTATGATTAAGAAAAAATATATATTATTAATAATTCATAGAAATCTAAAATCACATTATAAAATTACTTTTAAAAATTAGTAGACATGCTATCAAAATATTATTTCCACTAATCTCTAAGTATCTCTTCTCGTACCTTATCATACATATATTTAAGGCTTAATAATCCATCACTTAATTTTCACTGTATTATGTACTTGATATCTTTATAATTTTTTCCAAATATTTTCAAAGTCTACTAAAACCCAATGGCGTCATTCACCTAAAAATGGAAAACCGACTAAAAATAATAATTGTAAAATTTATTATAATAGTAATATTTATAGTAATTTTGAATTAATAAATAGTTTATCAATATTTATTTTAATTTTACTTTATTTTTTATTTGATATATCATTATTCCGGTTGATTGGAACATTCCTCCAATCATAATTTGTGATGGGGTGGGTCACTAGATCAGATACCAGTTGACCCAAAAACTGCCTATACATACTTCATTCATCATTCTTAGGCAGCACAAAACTGTCAAATAGAACAACAACCTTTATTTAATCTAACATCCAAACATACTTTTTTCAATGTTTTTATATTTTCTTTGATTATTTTATCTTTTAAAAAAAATATTTAATATTCAGTAAAACTAAATAAATCATCTATTCACAATGACATACATTACAATTACGGTCACCCACTAATACCCTAATGGTAGTATGGGCGACAAAATATGTATAGATAAATCATGATTATCTACTAAAATACCAGATGTCCCAACAATCACATACACTAGAAATCCATTTATTATTTGGAAACATACCTATAATAGTAGGAATCATAACTAATAGAGTAGGGATTATCACCAATTCTATCTAATTGACATCTAACTATGCCAGCTGACTACATTCTACAAAATATTTAGTACTTGTAGTTTTTACTAAAAATATAAACAACAATGAAAGTATTTTTAACATATGAAATGATATAAGATAAGTATAAAGTTAAAATTTGCCAATATAAAAATTTCCAATCATATGTGGGTATTTAAATAGTAAATTAAATTACTACTAATTTATTTCATCAATATATGAATATTATTATATATAATAAATAATCTAGACCTTTTTTTACCCTTGTAAAATTAATTTATACTTGTTAAAGGCATAAAATAATTTATTTACCCCCATACCATTTATAATCAATGTTGGATTCTGGATTTTTACAAGCATAACAATTGTTCACTATAAACAAAAATATCAATATTTTTGAAATAAAAGTGAACAAAATATATGATTTAACCTCTATTAAATAATTAATCAAAGTTTTTTTGAATTAAAAAAATTATATACTAAGTTAAAGGTGGATTGAACCTACAATGGTTTCATTCATAATTAATTTTCATCATCCACCAGTAACACGATATCCTCATCTTTACCCTCTCATACAAGGATGATAGTTTCAATGTCATCATTTAAAAATAAATCAATCAATTCTTATTGTCAAGGTTCACTATCAGTAAACAATTATTCAATGTCATCACCAACATTATATAAGTCTCTAAATTTTACATATACTACAACACTCCACCCTTTATCGAATCCATCATCAATATTATATACCATTTTAGCTTGTGAAGAAAAAATAAATGGATTTAATTCATCATGTTCACCAGTATCAATAAAATGATTTATGTTTTCATAATTAAACTATAAAAAACCATTGTTTTTACACCTATGAGTATCAAACCACAATATTTTGAATAACATAATAAAAACCTATCCATAATAATTTAATTTGATAATGTCAATCAACATTACATAATATCCCAACTATGTGAGTTTTATGAATATTCCATTGTTTTTTGTTTTCAAAACTTCTTCCTGATAATTTGTATGAATTTTAAAAACATTAATATTTTAGGCATATAATATTCTAATTATATTCCAATTCCCCATAGCTAAATATTTCAAATCATCATATAGTTCATCTTGATTATCAATGTTCATAATTTATACAAATGGATACAAAATATTTGTATTTATAAAAGATAATTATCATTATTTTATGAATATAAAATAAATTATGAACTTACATGATGTGAAATGTAACACCCCAAGCTTCCACAGTATGTTTCCCTTTGAATAATGTAATAGCTTGTGTTGTACGCAACTTCGAGATTCTAACACATCACGACCAATCAAACTAGCCGTTATGAATAGTAATACCCACTTTTTAAAATTTTATAAATTTTATTTTTCAAAATGGAATTAAATTTTGCATTCGAAATATCAAAATTATCTTAGGGTGAACTTTTAGTACTTTTCTGAAAACATTAATTTTTTGATGAATATGAAAAATACTAAATTTTAATTAAAAACAACTTTTTTAATCGAAATAATTTATAATGTTAAATTATAAATTTGAATGGGTTTTAAGTATCATTAGATTATATTTTTATCATTTAATATAATTTAGTTCATTGGATGTAATTTTACATTTAAACTGGACATAAACAAGTGTCAACCTTTTGATAGTTATTATTTTATAAAAACATGCTTTTTGTTTTGACAATAGGAATTAATTTTAAATTAATTTTGTCCACTTATGTGTTTTGAATTTGGAAAAATGGATTCCATATTTTCAATCAGGACTTCCAAATTGTGTAAATATGTAACTTTCATTTTTATACATATGAATAATTACTTAGGTAAATATTTTTTACCTTGGTTAAGGGGGTAAATTCGGTAAATAAGGGTAAAAAATAATATTATTATAATATTAAATTACCCTAACACATGTCCTAACACTATTTAATGATACACGTCCGACCATGGGAATCCTTGGGTCAATTTTGGGACCCCATGGATCCACTTGAGAGTGATAATGACACTTTATATTAATTAATTTAAAGTAAAGACAAAATGACATAAACATATATCTTTTATTAAAATAATTTTTACAAGGGGTAATATAAGTTATACTTTAAACTATAAATATAAATTTGAAAGCTAAAAATATTTATTACGTCATGGTATTTTTTTATAATTTTTGGACATCAAATAAATAAAATTATTTATGACACAATAATGATGTAGTGTTTAACACATTAAAGAATGATTTAAATAAATTAGATTATAAAAATTAAAACAATATCCAAAACCTATCCAATTCTTATTAGATGATTTTATTTATAACATGAGACATATTATATTCATGTTTAAAGAGTTTTGGACCTTTATAAACCAAATTTAATTATATAATAGAATAATATTTTCAAACATTCCTAAAGATCCCTCCTCCCCCTTATAAAAATCCCTCACCTCCAACCCATTTCTCACACCTCTCAAGACCCTTGTCTCATCCAAACTACGCCTTATTAATCTCCCTCCATCCCTATATTACTCCTAGAAGCATTAACTTAGAAAGAAGGCACTTCACGGAAGCCTTTTGGTTCAAACCAAAGGGAGTTACCCGATTTAAAGGTAACATCTCCTCTAAAGTTCATTTCTTTTGTTTTACTTATCCAACCCCCTAAAATCTCTTTATTACTTTATTTTATAACAAAACCAGTATAATAAATATAATAGGTTGTTTTTATGAGAATTATTTGAACTAAACTTACACACACCTCCATCTACTGGGTATAGAACATAATGTTTCTCTGGACGGCAAACTACTGCCTCACAAAACGATTATTGTTCAATATTCTACTACCATCTCTTATGATGGATATTATGATGCCACTATAATTATATATTATATTTATGATATTTATTTTATCAATAACGTCACAAATTATGAGGCTAACTTTACAAGGTTATAAAATCATGAAGTAGATTATATACATAACCCAAAGATCAAGATTGATCGATTCTTCGATGGGTTAAAACCATTTCTCCGTCGAGCATTAGTCTCATAATCCTTCTCATCATATGAATATATTGTTTCATGTGATATCAATAAAGAAAATAAATTCTATAAGTCTTATGACTTTAAAGCAAAGAAAGAGAAGAAGAGATCTGCTGAACACTCTAGAAATGGAAATAAGGGGAAGAAGGGAAAAGTTGAATATCCATCCTACAGTAAATGTGGGAAGAAACACAATGGTACTTTCCTGAAGGGAATGGGAGTATGTTAAAAGTGTGGTGAAAAAGTCCACCAAGATCTTGATTGTAAGGTAAAGAAAGAGGTTGTCAATTTTGAATGCTACAATTGTAAATAAATGGGTCATTATGCAAACAAATGTCCTAAGTACCAAGGAAACTTACCTCAAAAAAGGACATGGGAGAAAGGCCAAGCTTATGTGATCACTACTTCTGAGGTTGAAGACCCAAATATGTGGTGGTGGATAATTTAATGGTTTCATCAAGTTTATCCAATGCTTTATTTGATTCGGGATCATCTTATTGTTTCATATCTTCCCAGTTTTCTAAGAAAATTATATATTTCCAATTTAATTTAATAATGGAGTTATCAGTCAAAACTCCTAAGGGAAGTATCATTGTAACAAAGCTTTTGTGAATCAGTCCCCATTAGGGTATATAAATGTTCTTTATCCACTATTCTCATCGCCATACCCATTATTGAATTTGATATAATACTTGGTATGGATTGGCTTTCAGACCATGATGCAAAAATTTACTGTAAGAAGAAGGAGGTTACAATTTTTTATGATGATTAGGAATACCTTATCTTTAGAGAAGAAACATCACCATCTGATTATTATCTAGATCCACCCCTTGTATCTCTACAAAATTTAATTATTGGGGAGGAATAGAGTGACAATACTATGGGTGAGGAAAGGAATTTTCAAATAGAGGTTGTGCCTATTGTACAAGAATATGTTGATGTATTTCCAGAGGATTTACCTGGACATCCTCCCGAATGAGAAATTGAGTTTTCCATTGATTTAATTCCTGGTTCATGGCCCATATCAAATACCCCTTATAGAATGGACAATGTGGAATTAGTGGATCGAAAGAAACAACTAGAGGACTTGAGTAATAAAGGATTTATTTGCCCTATTGTTTCTCCATGGGGATCCCCTGTTCTTTTTGTTAAAGAAGAAAGATGGATCTATGAGGTTCTGCATTGACTACAGGGTGATCAATGCTATAACAATAAAGAACAAGTATCACATACCTTGCATTGATGATTTTTTTGTTCAACTTCATGGAGCCCAATATTTTTCAAATATTGACCTTAGATATGGATATCATAAGTTATGTGTGAAGAAGGAATACATTCCAAAGAAAAAAATTCGAACTAGGTATGGGAATTATGAGTTTACAGTAATGCCTTTTGGACTGACTAATGCACCATTTGTCTTCATGGATCTAATGAATAGAGTTCTCAAGGAATATCTTGATGAATTTGTAGTGGTATTTATTTATGATATCTTGGTATACTCCAAAATCTATGAAGATCATGAAATTCCCTTGCGCACTATTTTAAAGAGTCTTATAATAAATGAATTATATGGGAAGTTAAACAAGTGTGAATTCTGTCTTCTAGAAATTTCTTTTCTTAGCCATATTGTCTCTATGGATGGAATCTCTGTTGATCCTTCTAAGACAAGAGCAATATGAGAATGGCCAGAACCGACAAGTATAACTGAGGTATATAGTTTTATTGGTTTATCAGGTTATTATCATCATTTCATCCAAAATTTTGCCCGATTGGCTAACCCATTAAACAAGATCACACATAAAGTGGTTATTTTTTTTTGGACAAATGAGTGTGAAGAATGTTTTGAAGAACTGAATAGAAGATTAGTCAATGCTCTTATATTGACTCTACCATCAGGGAATTATGGGTTTGTTATTTATAGTGATGATTCAAAGAAAGGAATTGGTTGTGTCCTTATGAAAAATGATAGGGTTATTTCCTATGTACCATGGAAGCTAAAAATTCATGAACAAAACTATCCCATTCATGATCTTGAGTTAGTAGTTGTAATCTTAGATCTGAAGATATATAGATACTATCTCTATGGTGAAAAATGTTAGATTTATATTGATCACAATAGTTTGAAGTATATTTTCTCACAAAAATAATTCAACATGAGGAAAACACTACGGGAAAAATGAGCAATTGCGACGGGTTATTTGCGACGGGAATAAATCTCGTCGCAAATAGTCATGTTAAAAACTTATTTGCGACGGGGGTATTTCCCCGTCGCAAATAAGGAGGCTTTTGCGACGGGATTGCTTTCCCCGTCGCAAATAGTTTTCCCACGATGCGCGCCAAATCGCGGGAAACTTATTTGCGACGGGGGAATATTCCCGTCGCAAATAACCGGCGGCGGTAAAAGGTATTTGCGACGGGAATATTCCCCCGTCGCAAATACTATGTCGGCAGGGGTTATTTGCGACGGGACCCGTCGCAAATAACTATTTACCGGTTGACCGTAATAAATGTTGGCTAAGGTATTTGCGACGGGTACCGTCCCAAATAATACTATTTGCGACGGGAATCCCGTCGCAAATAATCTAACCTATAAATACCCCCATCCGTTTTTTTCATTTCATTCTCATTCCTTATCTTCTCCTTCTCTCAAAATTATATTTCTAGAGTTGAGTTTTTCTCCAGTTTAATTTTTTTCTCCGGAGCTGATATTAAAGTTTTGAAGAACGATCAGAACAGATCAATTTTCAAGGTATTTATCTTCATTTTAATTTTTTATTTGTTTTTAATTTTTTATTAGTTTCAATTATTATTAATTAGTTGTAATTTAATTATGTTTACATTGTTTTATTACTTAATAAATTTAAATTATTAGTATTGTTTATAGTTAATGGTAATTAGGAATAATTAGTAATAATTTTTAATAATTAAGAATAAATATTAATAATTAGTAATAAATACCAATAATTAGGAATAAGAACATTATTACATTATTAGTTTATTTTATTATTAATATTAAAATAATATAATTTTTTATATATATACAATTCTTTTTTCATCTGTGTGTTTGCTGTCTTCACATGTATTATTTGTATGTGGAGATAGAAAACGCACAGATGAAAGAAGAATTGTATATAAATTTGAAAATTATATTATTTTAATATTAATAATAAAATATATTAATAATGTTATTATTTGTAATTATTGGTAATTATTTCTAATTATTGATAATTATTCATTTAATTACTAATAATTAGGAACAATTATCAATAATTATCAATAATTAAGAATAATTAGTAATAATTAGTAATAATTACCAATAATTAGTATTAATTACCTATAATTAGTATTAATTACCAATAAATAGTATTAATTACCAATAATTAGTAATAATTAGGAATAATTAACAATAATTAGTAATAATTACCAATAATTAACAATAATTAGTAATAATTACCTATAATTAGTATTAATTACCAATAATTAGTAATAATTAGGAATAATTAACAATAATTAGTAATAATTAGTAATAATTAGGAATAATTAGTATTAATTAGGAATAATTAGTAATAATTACCAATAATTAGTAATAATTATTATTAATTACCAATAATTAGTATTAATTACCAATAATTAGTATTAATTATCAATAATTAGTATTAATTACCAATAATTAGTATTAATTACCAATAATTAGTATTAATTACCAATAATTAGTATTAATTACCAATAATTAGTATTAATTAACAATAATTAGTATTAATTATCAATAATTAGTATTAATTATTAATAATTACCAATAATAATCAATATTTAGTAATAATTAACAATAATTGCCAATAATTACCAATAATTAGTAATAATTACCAATAATTATCAATAATTACTAATAATTATCAATAATTAATAATAATTAGCAATAATTAGTAATAATTAGCAATAATTAGTAATAATTAGAAATAATTAGTAATAATTAGAAATAATTAGTAATAATTAGAAATAATTAGTAATAATTAGTAATAATTAACAATAATTAGTAATAATTAACAATAATTAGTAATAATTAAGAATAATTAGGAATAATTAGGATTAATTAGGAATAATTAGTATTAATTAGGAATAATTAGTAATAATTACCAATAATTAGTAATAATGATTATTAATTACCAATAATTAGTATTAATTACCAATAATTAGTATTAATTACCAATAATTAGTATTAATTACCAATAATTAGTATTAATTACCAATAATTAGTATTAATTACCAATAATTAGTATTAATTATCAATATTTAGTAATAATTACCAATATTTAGTAATAATTAACAATAATTGCCAATAATTAACAATAATTAGTAATAATTACCAATAATTATCAATAATTACCAATAATTATCAATAATTACTAATAATTATCAATAATTAATAATAATTAGCAATAATTAGTAATAATTAGCAATAATTAGTAATAATTAGCAATAATTACTAATAATTAGCAATAATTAGTAATAATTAGAAATAATTAGTAATAATTAGAAATAATTAGTAATAATTAGAAATAATTAGTAATAATTAGTAATAATTAGTAATAATTAGAAATAATTAGTAATAATTAACAATAATTAGTAATAATTAGGAATAATTAGGAATAATTAGTATTAATTAGGAATAATTAGTAATAATTACCAATAATTAGTAATAATGATTATTAATTACCAATAATTAGTATTAATTACCAATAATTAGTATTAATTACCAATAATTAGTATTAATTACAAATAATTAGTATTAATTATCAATAATTAGTATTAATTACCAATAATTAGTATTAATTACCAATATTTAGTAATAATTACCAATATTTAGTAATAATTAACAATAATTGCCAATAATTAACAATAATTAGTAATAATTACCAATAGTTATCAATAATTACTAATAATTATCAATAATTACTAATAATTATCAATAATTAATAATAATTAGCAATAATTAGTAATAATTAGCAATAATTACTAATAATTAGCAATAATTAGAAATAATTAGAAATAATTAGTAATAATTAGAAATAATTAGTAATAATTAGTAATAATTAGTAAAAATTAGTAATAATTAACAATAATTAGTAATAATTAGGAATAATTAGGAATAATTAGTATTAATTAGGAATAATTAGTAATAATTACCAATAATTAGTAATAATGATTATTAATTACCAATAATTAGTATTAATTACCAATAATTAGTATTAATTACCAATAATTAGTATTAATTACCAATAATTAGTATTAATTACCAATAATCACCAATAATTACCAATAATCACCAATAATTACCAATAATCACCAATAATTACCAATAATCACCAATAATTACCAATAATCACCAATAATTACCAATAATGACCAATATTTTCCAATATTTTCCAATAATTACCAATAATTACCAATATTTTCCAATAATTACCAATATTTACCAATAATTACCAATATTTACCAATAATTAGGAATAACTACCAAAAATTAAGAATAACTACCAATAATTTGGAATAATTACCAATAATTTGGAATAATTACCAATAATTTGGAATAATTACCAATAATTTGGAATAATTACCAATAATTTGAAATACTTACCAATAATTTGGAATAATTACCTTATTACATTATTTTTATATTTTATTATTAATATTAAAATAATATAATTTTCTATATTATATACAATTCTCTTTTCTTCTGTGTTTTTTCTGTCTCCACATGTAATATTGGCATTCTTTTTCAAAATTATCAACCTACTCGCCAATGGAGAGGTGAAAGTGAATGCCAATATTACATGTGGAGACAGAATGTGAAACACACAGATGAAAGGAGAATTGTATATAATATAGAAAATTATATTATTTTAATATTAATAATAAAATATACTAATAATGTAATGATGTTATTATTATATAATTAATATTTATGAAAAAAAAATTATTAGTATTATTAAAAAAATAAAAAATCAATATAATATTAAAATTATCAATATTTGTAACAGGTTTTGCTTTATTCTCAATATATTCAATCCTTACTTGTGTTTTTTCTAACAAATTATTCAAAACCAGTAATGCTTTTATATTTTATAGAAAAATATGGAACAACGAGGTCGTCAACAGTCATTATTAGATGACCGCATATGGATAAATCAACGTAGAAATCCAAATGGTTCTGGTTTAAATCCAGTATATATAGAGGGTGTGGAGAGTTTTTTATCATTTGCGGCATCAAATCCAGAATTTGTTTCAGAAGGAAAGATAAAATGCCCTTGTAGAAAATGTGCATTGAGAACGTTTGACACGTTTGACAAAGTGGGGGAACATCTCTTGCGTTTTGGTTTTCAAGCAGATTATGTTTTTTGGTATCAACACGGTGAACGCAGTTCCAGAGCAGGTGATACCAACTTGATTCCGGATCCATCCCAGTTTCAAGATTTAGTACATGATGTTGCAGGTTCATCTGTTCAACATACAGAAACTCCGGCTGATATAGCTTCAAATCCTGAGTTGGGACCGTCTGAATTTTATGAGTTGTTGAAGTCTACTGAGGATGCATTATATCCTGGCTGCAAGATGAGCAAATTAGAAGCAGTTGCAAAATTTATGGCTATCAAATCAGATAACGGAATGTCAAACACCTGTTTTGACCAGATATTTTCTTTGCTGAAAACACTGTTACCCGAAGGAAATGTTTTACCTGCAAATTACTATGAAAGTAAGAGGTTGGTTCGAAATTTGGGACTTACTTGTCAGAAGATTCATGCATGTTCAAATGACTGCATTTTATATTCAGGGGAAAATGAGTCGTTGGATAGTTGTCCCACATGTGGGCAACTGAGATATAAAGAAGGACAACACGGGAAGTCTGGTTTGATTCCTGTAAAACAGTTGAGATATTTTCCGCTTACATCCAGACTTCAGCGTTTATTCATGTCTAAGAATACAGCGACAATGATGTCATGGCATAAAGAGAATAGTTCAACCGATAAAAGCTTGAATCATCCAGCCGATGGTGATTCATGGAAACATTTTGATAGAGTGCATCCATCATTTGCTTTAGAAGCTAGAAATGTTCGACTGGGCCTTTCCACTGATGGTTTCTGTCCGTTTGGATCTTATGGTAGTCAATATTCATGTTGGCCTATTTTTTTAACTCCATATAATTTACCTCCATGGATGTTGATGAAGGAGCCATATATCTTTTTGACTTTACTAATTCCAGGACATCCGAAGAAAAATATTGATGTTTATTTGAAGCCATTGATTGATGAATTAAATTTATTGTGGAGTACTGGTGTCAGTACATATGATGTTGCAACGAAACAGAATTTCATACTGAGAGAAGCATTGATGTGGACAATAAGTGACTTCCCGGCTTATGGGATGTTATCTGGCTGGAGTACACATGGTCAGAAATCATGTCCTTACTGTATGGGAGAGAACAAAGCATTTATGCTCATTCATGGAAAGAAACCTTG
This sequence comes from Viscum album, assembly GCA_963277665.1. Classification (NCBI taxonomy): domain Eukaryota; kingdom Viridiplantae; phylum Streptophyta; class Magnoliopsida; order Santalales; family Viscaceae; genus Viscum; species Viscum album. The sequence goes on from OY728159.1 coordinate 239,611,791, forward strand.
TTATTTTGACTGTCATCGCAGATTTCTTCCAGCTGATCATCCTTTTCGCAGAAACAGATCTCATTTCAGAAAAGGAACAGCTGAAAGGGATGGACCTCCAAAAATGCTATCAGGTTCGGAGTTAAAATCGGTTGTATTTTCATTACCTCTCATCACTTTTGGTCCCACAATAAACCAACAGAAAATTTCTGGTTTTGGGAAAGAACACAATTGGATTAAACGTAGCATATTTTGGGATTTGCCATATTGGTCTGATTTGTTGGTCCGACACATGTTAGATGTCATGCATATTGAGAAGAACTGTTTTGATAATTTGTTTCATATAGTTTTGGATACGACAGGAAAGAGCAAAGACAATGTAAATGCACGTTTAGATCTTACCCAAATTTGCAGGCGTCCAGAATTGGAACTATTTGAGAATGTCAGAACAGAAAGGTTACTGAAACCAAAAGCAACTTATACACTGTCTAAAGAAAACCGTTTATTATTTTTTCAGTGGATTGCAGATTTGAGACTTCCAGATGGTTGTGCTTCCAATTTGGGTAGATGTGTAAAGAATGGTCATATTACTGGATTAAAAAGTCATGATTGTCATGTTATAATGGAGAGACTTCTACCCATTGGATTAAGAGGTCTGTTGAATTATGTGATTTGGGATTCCATAACAGACATGTCTCATTTTTTTCGGGAAATTTGTGCGGCTACGGCAGATTATGATGCTCTAGGCAAACTTGAAAAAGATGTTGTTGTAATTATATGTAAACTGGAAAAAATATTTCCGCCGTCTTTCTTCGACTCAATGGAACATTTGATGTTACATTTTCCATATGAAGCTAAATGTGGAGGTCCGGTACAGTTTTGATGGATGTACCCATTTGAAAGATGCATGCAAAAATTGAAAAGAAAAGTACGCAACAAAGCATCTGTTGAAGGATCTATTGCAGAAGCTTATTTGGAAGAGGAAATATCTTTTTTCTGCTCCCATTATTTTGAATCTGAGTATCCTTCAAAACACAACCGAATGGGACGGAATGAGAGGAATATTGATGAAATCGACAATCAATTATCTGTTTTCAACCAGTCAGAGCTTGGTTTTGGTGGAGTTTCTGAACGCTGGCTTTCAGATGATGAACATCATAGAGCTCATACGTATGTTCTGCTCAACTGTGAAGAGATGACATCAGTTGTACTGTAAGTGTTTATATCACTTATTCTATCATTTATGTTACAGTGAATAACTTTGGTTTTTATAGGTTGTATGATAATCATATCAAGAAACAAATTCCACAAATTACAGCAGCTGCTCTCGAAGAACGTCCACTGAAAAATTTCTCGCAGTGGTTTCAAAAACTGGTAACATAAATTCTTTATCTTTTAGAAACTCATTCAATGTATAGTTTACTATATTGATAATTATTTCACAAATCTTCAGGTGTCTCGACATGCTGATAAAATTGACAAATGGCTGTGTGTATTGAGTAACCCACCTTCCAAACTTGTTAAAACTTATAATGCATATGTGGTGAATGGATTTCGATTCCACACACATGCATATGGGGAATCGAAAAAAACAATGAACAGTGGAGTTAGCTTGAGAGGATCTCATCATCGAGAAAATGAAGTTGACTTTTATGGCATACTTGATGAAATCATTGAACTCTGTTATCTTGGACAACATTACATAACCATGTTCAAATGTCGGTGGTTGGATACAGAGAGAGGCGTGCGTGTTCATCCGACTCATGGAATCATCGATATTAAATGTAAAAGTGTTCTCGCAGTAAATGAACCATTCTTATTAATTGGCTCAACAGGCATATGAAGTTTATTATGCAAAGTACTGTGCAACATCAAGAGACTTGACTGATTGGTGGAGTGTAATAAAAATCAAAATTCGAGACAATCAGTTTAGTCAAAGTGAATGTGTTTTCACTGATGTGCAAAGAATTGAAGTTTTTCAAGAGAGTACTCAAAATCAATCTTTTTTACAAAGAGACATGAGTATCGATGACGACACCCCACATTTAAGAGTCGGCGATGATGATGATGTTAATGATGTCACATATGAATTTGAAACGGTAAGAGATGAAGCAACTGTAAATCGAATGGATATTGATGATGTTGAGGAGGAATATGAAGATGACATTGACATATATGAATATGATGATGAAGATGAACACTGATAGCATTTCATGGTATTTATATACAATCATAATATGTATATATGTATATATAATAGTAATTATCAATTATTTGCTAACATTAACATTTTCTGTTTCCGATGGACGACGCCACATTTCGTGCGTTGGCGGATGCTGACCTGACTTTTGATGCGGATGAGTTGCTGACAGATGACCCTCAGCCTACAGGCGCTCCAGGGAGTACGCGGAGGGGGCGCGGTCTTGCACGATTGATGATTCCTGACCCCGTCCCCGAGCGACGTCCACGTCTTGGGTTTGATCCACGCACATGGAGGTGTGATAACCTGTGTAATAACCTGTGGATTTGACTAAGATTTCATTAATCTATTCACATAATAAATGTTTATTATTTTTTCAGTTTTCCGCATATAGCCGTCGGAAAGGGTAGCGCTATTTTGCGCAACTATTTCTCTCAGCCGTGGACAACATGGGAGCAGATTCCCATTGATGTGCAGCAGGCCATGTTCGGCCATTGGTTGGTACGTACGTAAATAACTAATTTTTATTTTGAAAATTATTTCATTTCTAACTTGATATTTTGATTTATTTGTAGGGTTTATGGTATCCGATCGAGGATACCATGCGTGACGCCATCCACGAGGCATGGGAGGTGGCCATGCGTGATCGTCTTCATCAGTTTTTGCACAATTTAAGAAAAGCTGCGATGAAGAAAGCAGGAGTGTCAGATTTTGAGGAGTCATGTAGAGCACACCAACCAGAGTATATTTCATCCCATGTATGGGATGGATTATGTACGCACTGGTTGAGTGGTGCCTTTCAGAGGAGATCATCGGTGGGGAGGCAGAATCGGGGGAGACAGGAGGTGACTCATCGAGCTGGGAGTCGTTCTTTCAGTACTCATAGACAGCATCTGGTACGTACATTATTTATAAATATTTTATATAACTATAAATATTAACAGTTTTTTTTATTCTTATAGGCTGTCGAGCACCCCGATATTACAGAGTACGACGTATATCGGAGGATGTATAGTGATCCTACTACTGGGGAGCTCAGAGGTGATCGTCAGCATCACATCGTGGTCAGTATTATCTGTTTTCAAGTTTAAAAATTAACTGCATATAATATATTCACAATTTTAATTTTAAATTGCAACTATAGGAGTCATATGAGGCTGCAGCGGCACAGGCCCGGCCTGAGAGTCAGGCCGGGTCATCAGATCAGACCAATGCCCGTCAGTTTGATGAGGCGGCATGGATGCAGGCCACCCAGTATGCCTTCGAGAAGGGCCGGGTAGTTGGTATCGGCTCTCGACTGACTCCCGGAGATTATTATGGCAGTGCTGCGATGTCGGCGTCCAGCTCGAGAGGAGCTCGTGCATCTTCTTCTACACAGTATGAGGATCAGTTGCGATCTCAGACTGCACAGATAGAGAGTCTCCGACAGGAGCAGGAGCAGATGCGTCAGCAGCATGAGGAGGAGCGTCGACGCCAGCAGCAGCTGTACGAGGAGCAGACGAGTCGGTGGCAGCAGCAGCATCAGGAGCAGATGGAGTACATGCGCCGACTCACTCATGCTTTAGGGATGGAGTTTCCTCCACCACCATCTGCAGATCTCCCTCCTCCCCCCCTCCCCCCCCCCCCTCCTTCAGATTAGAGTTTGTATTTCTGTTATAAAATTTGTGAAATCAAAATATTTTTTTTTCTATTCGTAGTTTCTGTCTCATTATAAAATATTAATAATATTATATTTTTAAATAACAATATTAATATGAATAATAATATTATTTATATTTTATAATATTAAATTTTATATATATATTAAAATTTTATATATATATTAAAATTATATATATATATTAAAATTTTATAATATTATAATTTAATTATTTTTTTTGTAATACTTGAATTATTTTAATATTTGAATGTAAAATAATTCTATTATTTTTATATTTATTAAAATAACTTATTAATATTTTTTTTATTTATGAATTATAATTGTAATATTGTTATATTAATTAAATTATTTATTAATATTCTATTATTTTTATTTTTGAATTATAATTCTACTATTATTATAGTAATTAAAATAATTTATTATTTTCATTTGTAAATTATAATTCTTTTATTATATTAATTAAAATAATTTATTAATAATTTATTTTTTTTATTTTTTTTATAGTATTTGCGACGGGATACTATGCCCGTCGCAAATACTAGTATTATTAATTTTTTTTTATTTTTTTAAAAAAGAGTTTTTGCGACCGAACCGTCGCAAAAGGTATTTGCGACGGGTCCCGTCGCAAAAACTGTTTTAAAAGTTTTTTACAAAAATACGGAATACTATTTGCGACGGGGAGAATGCCCGTCGCAAAAAAAGGCTTTAGCGACGGGCCCGTCGCAAATAAGTGTAGTTGCGACGGGATCCCGTCGCAAATAGCCCATCGCAAATACCTGTTTTTCTAGTAGTGAAAGGAGGTGGATCGAACTACTCAAGGATTATGATTTCACCATAAACTACCACACATGGAAGGCAAATAAGGGAAAAAATGCTTTGAGAAGAAAGGATCATGGAGTTTTGAACAAGATAAAAGTTGGAAGGGATCCAATGTTCATGGATCTAGTAAAGATGTATATTGAAATATTCATGGAAGGTGAAATATCAATACTTTTTCAAATGGCTGTTAAACCATCTTTACTAGAAAGGATAAAAAGTTCTCAGACTGATGATGAGGTGTTTCAAAAGAAAATTAAATATGTGAACGATGAGAGATTAATCGACTTCGCATATGAAGATGGGATTTTGAAATTTGGGAAGAGACTTTATGTTCCTGATATACCTAATCTAGAAAGGGAATTTTTGGGTGATGCTCATAGATCTAATTTCTCTATACACCCTAGTAGCACTAAGATGTATAGATATTTGAAAGAACATTTTTGGTGGGACAACATGAGGAGAGAGATTGATGATTATGTGTCAAGATGTATGGTTTTTCAACAAGTGAAAGCTGGAAGAGAAAATCCTAGAGGATTCATGCAACCTCTTCCCATACCTGAGTGGAAATGGGATGATATTATGATGGACTTTGTCATGGGGATACAAAAGACTCCTAGAAGGAAGGATGCAATATGGGTCATTGTTGATCGTCTTACCAAGTCAGCTCATTTTCTTGCTATAAGAGAAGATTTACCACTTGAACGTATGGAAAGAATATATGTTAATGAAGTTTTAAGACTTCATGGAGTACCCCTATCGATTGTTTCTGACTGTGATCCCCATTTTACATTAAGATTATAGAAAAGTCTTCATAAGGCCTTGGATACTGAACTTCGTTTGAGTACTGCCTACAACCCTCAAACTGATGGACAGTCAAAACAGACTATTCAAACATTGTAAGACATTTTGAGATCTTGTTCACTTTACTTTAAAGGTATATGGGATCAATATTTAACTCTGGTATAATTTTCTTATAACAATAGTTTCCATTCAAGTATTCAGATGGAACCATATAAAGCATTATATGGAAAGAGATGTCTCACACCAACTTGTTGGGATGATCTGGTGAAAAAAACTCGTAGGCCCAGAAATTTTTGAGGAAATAATGGAAAAGGTGAAGGTTATCCAAACCCACATCAAAGTAGCTCAAAGTAGGCAAAAGAGTTATGACGATGACCAAAGGAACGATTTATAATTTCAAGTAGAAGATCATGTTTTTTTGAAAGTATCTCTATAGAAGGGTGTTATAAGATTCGGTAAGAAAGTAAAATTAAGTCACAGGTACATCAGACCTTTATAAATTATAGAATAAGTTTGAGTTGTAGATTATCATTAGGCAATGCCGCCAAGTCTCTCCAAAGTTCATGATGTCTTCCGCGTATCACTGTTGAGAAAATACATGCCTGACCCAATGCATGTACTCACCTATAAAGAAATAGAACTAGAACCCAATCTATCTTACTGTGAAGATCCTATCATAATTATTGATACTAGAGAACAAGTGTTGATAAACGGGACGACTCATCTAGTGAAAGTTCTATGGAGAAATCATAAGATGGAAGAGGCAACGTGAGAACCTGAGTAACTTATGACGAAGAACCACCTAAATCTTTTTATGTAGTATTATTTTAGAAATTTTGAGGAATAAATTACTTGAATGAGGGAAGAATGTAACACCCCAAGCTTTCACACTACAGTTGCCTTTGAATAATGCAATATCTTGCGTTGTACGCAACTTCAAGATTCTAACACACCACAACCAATCAAACTAGACGTTATGAAAAGTAATAAACACTTTTTGAAATTTTATAAATTTTGTTTTTTTAAAATAGACTTAATTTTTGGATTCGTAGTATCCAAATTAGCTTAGGGTTAATTTTTTGGTACTTTTATGAAAAGTTTCAGTTTTTTATGAATAGTAAAAATTCTAAATTTTAATTAAAAACAATTTTTTAATCTAAATAATTTATAGTGTTAAATTATACATTTGAATGGTTTTTAAGTATCATTAGATTATATTTTTATCATTTAATATAATTTAGGTCATTGTATGTAATTTCACATTTAAATTCATCATAAGCAAGTGTCAATCTTTTGATAGTTATTATTTCTTAAAAACACGCTTTTTGTTTTGACAATGCGAATTAATTCTAAATTAATGTCTGCCACTTCTGTGTTTTGAATTTTGAAAAATGGATTCCATATTTAGAATCTGGATGTCCAAATTTTATAAATAGGTAACTTATATTTTTAGTCATTATGAATAATTATTTTGGTAAATATTTTATTTACCATGGTTAAAGGGGTAAATCTGGTAAATAAGGGTAAAAAATAATATCATAATAATATCAAATTACCCTAACATGTGTCCTAACCCTATTAATCGATACATGTTCGACCATGGTCATCCTTGGGTTGATTTTAGGACCCCATGGAGCCACTTTAGAGTGACAATGATACTTTATATTAATTAATTTAAAGTAAAGACAAAATGACATAAACATATATCTTTTAGTAAAATAATTTTTAAAAGGGGTTATATAAGTTATCTTTTCGACTATAAATATTCATTTGAAATATAAAAATATTTCCTACATCATGTTATTTTTTTATAATTTTATACATCAAATAAATAAAATTATATATGACACAATAACGATGTAGTGTTTACCTCATTAAAGAATGATTTAAATAAATGAGATTATAAAAATTAAAACAATATCCAAAACCAGTTCAATTATTATTGAATTATTTTATTTCTAACATGATCCATATTATATTATATTTTAATGAGTTTTGGACCTTTATAAACTGAAAATAATTATATAATAAAATAATATTTTTAAGCATTTCTAAATAGCCCCTCCTCTCCCTTATAAAAAGCTCTCACCTCTAACCCATTTCTCACACCTCTCAAGCCCCTTGTCTCATCCAAACTCTACCCAAATAAGCTCCATACATACTTCTATTTATCCTAGAAGTATTACCTTAGGCATAAGTCACTTCAAGAAATCATTTTGGTTCAAACCAAAGGGAGTTACCCGATTTAAAGGTAACATCTCCTCTTAAGTTTTTTTCTTTTATTTTACTTCTCCAACCCCATAAAATCCCTTTATTCCTTTATTTTATAAAAAAACCAGTAACATAAATATACTAGGTTGTTTTTATGAGAATTATTTGAACTAAACATACACACAACTCCTTCTAATGGGTATAGACCTTAATGTTTCTGTGGAAGGTGAACTACTGCCTCACGAAACGATGATTGTTCAATCTTCTACTACCTCCTCGTATAGTGTCCATTATGACGGAACTATAATTATATATGATATTTATGATATTTATTTTATCTATAATATTATTAAATTATCTTTTATAGCTTAACTTTATTCTTTTCATGTTGTATATATACGATAATTTCATTTGAGCAAGTGCGAACTACCGCCCCCTCAAAGTGATATGACTCATTCATACCATACATGGAACGTATAAAGGATGGTGATAATGAACATAAGTAATGTATATAAAATATCATATTATACTAGAATAATAATATACTTATTTATCATTTGGTCTTCTTTCCTTTTAAAATAAAAAAATGAAATGGAAGTTGCGTTCGTGCGTAGGTACGAATTACCGTCTCCACGAACACGATGAGATTCATTACCCATCGTAACAATTCAAGAATAATTTTCATTTGATTATTAAAAATAATATTTAAGAACATTATATCATTCTGTATATGAATCAAATACATTCTATCCATAACAAACATGACTTACATAACAAAACATATAAAGTAAAATGAATCAGTTAACACCTGAAACAATGATAATACTAAAATTTTATTAACAAAGAAGTATTAGAAGATCATATATGATATCATATTTATGTATTTTATTCTTTTATAATATAATAAAAATTATTTAACTATTATAAAAAAGGTTAAAGTACCCTCGACCAAGTAAAAGTACAAGGTAAGGGTTAATTTTACAATCTCTTTATTATCCGAGGTTGTTTTTACGTAAGTGTCTACTGGGACCTATTTATCATCCACATCTGTGTTTCTTAAAAATGTATTTCAAAACATTTTTACTATTTAATATAGTACGGATTAAAGTCATTTATACCCTTGTTTGAATTTTTATAAAATGGTTTGAAAGGAATCTTTCTGTCATTTTCCAAATAAGGTACTTTATAACATTTTCAAAAATTAAGGTAAGAATTCTTTTTAACTTATATGGTGGGTACTGTTATTCTCCACCATTATAACACCTTATAGGATTCCCTTAAAAGATTATAATAATATTTTCAAAATAAATTTTTTCTTTTATAATTACATGACTTTTAAATGATTTCAAAATAAAAAGAGATATTTCTCTCAAATAGTTTTGATTTCATCTATGTCAACATCATTTAATGAATTTTATACTTGTTTGAAGTTGATTTATTATGATACAAATCTTCCATATTTTATTGAAGGTTTTGTGATTTGTTTGACTGTGGATGTGTTATTTTTATACCATTCTTGGTTTAGGGTTAATGTATTAACATTTCGTATGCTAGTTTTAATATGAATGTTTATGTTATGTTTCAACCTTTTCATATGAGGAATGTATTGGACTTAGTAAGTGATGGGTGAAGCCCGCTATAGCTCCTAGATGCATCGGTAGGTCTCATGAGACAAACTAGTTTCTTGTCACAAGGCCTTGACAAAATCTTATTTTTAGACTTGGCATGAGGTCTTGACTATGTGGGTATGATGTCTGGTATTATGAATTCCATCATTATGAAATTAGATATTGATATTAAATATGATTATTCAACTAGTAGAATATCTATGTGACTAAGTAAATGAAATTATTTTATTTCTCTTTTCTATATTATGCTGAAGTTTAATTTTAAAAGGCTTTTGTTTTAGTCTTATATAGTGCCTTAAATGTTTATTCTTATTTATAAAAGTTTCATCAATATTGTTATCCTTACTGAACATCAGAGCTCACCCCTTTCTATGTTTTATTTTTCCCAGGATGTGAAGAAGTATATTATGATAAACCTGCAGGGATAGGGCAAAGATATGAGTGTGTTCAAGGGTGACATAATGTTGTTTATATTTATTTCATGATGTAATGTAAAACTTATGTATGTATCTAGTACTTCCAAGGATACTAAACTGATCGGTCTTTCAGGACATGGTTCCTTGTATCATGCCAATGTTATGTAATAATGCACCAACTATGGGTAACTGGGTCAGGGTGTTGCATGAAAACTAATAAATAGTGTCTTCATTCACAGATTTTCTTATTTATTTCTCAATTCCACCTCGACTCTAAATTCATCTATTTGTTTGTTTCTTTAGTTCTTAAATGAAAGAATCTATGATATCACTATTTAGTATCATAAATATTTATGATTATATGAACTCTATATGAGGTAGTAAAAATGAGTATATCTTTCTAACCAGACGAACTAACATTGTATTTATTATTAATTTACTAAAGTAATATATATATATATATGATTTAAGTTATCATTAGCATGTCAAAATTGATTTAATTTTGTCCCAATCATATCTGAATACCAAAACCAGAATGTGATACACTCATCTTTCATGTAACCTTCAACAATAAATCCTTCTAGTTGATATTTTTTCTTCACATAAGACATCAAATGACCAAGGTACCTTATTAATCAAAACATAATAAACCTCATATGTTATGATTTGAAAAAACATAGTTCAATAGTGATGAAAATTCAAAAATACAATACCGATCTATAGGATACATCCATCGATGGTGTATGGGTCCTCTAACGTTAGATTCCTCGGCCAAAGGCATTGTCAAATAGATCAACATAAGGAAAAATAGTTAGGGAAATATCATCTCCAAGTAAAAAAATGTCCTTATAATTCCTTCTATTAATTATTTATTATCATTGGGGTTTGAATTTTTATCCCAAACTCATATGAATAACATGAAATACTCAATTATGATTGTTGTTATTTTATCGTGTAATAAGTTATGCAATGTCATGGTAGCAGTACTCCAAAAAAACGGTGATTTTTTACTTTTTACTCCACATACCTTATAATTTTTGAAGTTACCACATTATGAAATGTTAAAATAATATCCATTGTTTACTTTCATATTTTTAATTCTTTTAAGGAATATATTTCTTTAATGATTTTAAATGAAAAAATGTTACAAGATAATTCCCATTCTCATTTGGACATAGATCATTCTTTTTATTAATTTATTATATGTATTTACATGCATTAAGATGGCCCTTTTTCCCCTGCTCATTGGGTATGGTAAATAAAAAATTATCACCCACATTCATCTCAATGCGCATAATATCAATATCATGATGTAACGTCTATAGTTATAAATAATATAGTTTAAAAATATACATTTTTTACTTCTATTTTGTAAGAACCCAACATTTTCTGGTGATTTCTCAAGCTTGGTTCTAGGTATTATTTTTCCTTTTTTTGAGAATATTTTGTTTTGGATTTATCATGGGTGAGTTTTGGGGAAAATTGAGAAATTTAGAAGGCAGAAGGGCAGTGCACGGTTGCCACACGGTTCTCCCAAACCATGCACCCTAGCCCAGCAAACCATGAACCCCCTCACAGAGAGTTATTTCATAGCTAGCACGTGGTTTTTCAAACCATTTTCTCTCTTAGGAGAAACTGTTCCCCCTAGAAGAGGCACATGATTTTTAAAACTGTGCACCCCTACATGGGATATCGTGCACAAGTCCTTAATTAAATTGAAATTTGGTTTTAAAATTACCTGAACCCTGGTATTTACCCGTAATCGACCCCAACTCGACCCTAATCAAATTCTCTCATTTTTTGAGGCCCTCAGACAAATTACTAGGGATCCTGACCTCTGTTCTCTATGATTCAAATCTTAGATTGAAGATCTTTACCCCTCTTGGTAAGTGAATCTTATCCTGTGTGGTTTCCTTCTTCTCTCACATATCTACCATGTCTTTTGGAGGGATGTTATTCTATAGTTTTTTGGATCTATATCTAGTTTTATTAGATCTTGGTGTAGGTTTTATGGATCTATATCTAGGATCATAGGATCTTGATTCATTTTATTTTGGATCTAGGTTATGAATCTGGATCTAATTCATCGTTGCATCCTTGATTGTTCTGCTTCGATTGGGGATTTCCATTAGTGAGTGTTGGTCAATGATTTAGAGGTAGGTATTAATTATTAAAATACCAAAGTCTTGATGTCAATTACATGTATGTAATTGTAGAAATACTATTGCATGATTATCAAATGATTTTATTAAATTGAATTAATTAAATTGGTAATTAATTTATTAATTAATGGATTGTGAAATTGGAGATATTTATATTTTAAACTAAATAATTAGTTTTTGAATTAATTGTTGAATATTGGGATTTTTAATTGAATAACTAATTATTTAATTAATTATGGGATATTAATATTGTGAATTGAATAATTAATTGTTGAATTAATTATTGGATATTGGGTTTGCGAATTGATTAATTAATTCTCAAATTAGTTAATAGCGATTGTTGTGTTTATAATAAGAGAAAAATGGAGAGGTTGTTGAATTTATAAAATTGATTGAATGGGATTTATTAATTGTTGAATTAATTAAAGTGATAATGTGATTGTGGAAATGAATCAATTAATTGATAAAGGAATTAATTTATTATTGTGTTTAAGCAGTCGATTGAATTGGATTAATTAATTATTGAATTAATTAATGATAATTTTTGTGAATATTAAATTGGTTGAATTAGGTTATTTAATTTGTAAATTAATTAATGGAATGTTTTGATTATGATGCATGTGATAAAATTTTGATTGTGTGATGTTCATTTGTGGGAGATGCTCAAATTCTTTCAAAGCTCATAGTGATAAAATTGATTGATAAATGTGTGTGGGGCATGGTCTGATGCTTCCAAAGCCCATAGTGGTAAAATTGATTGATAAATGTGTGTGGGACATGCTCTGCTACTTAAAAAACCCATAGTGATAAATTATTTGATAAATTTGGGTGTGACAGGGACTCCTACTTCAAAATCCCATGGGGTCCTAGGCATTGAGACCTAGACCCAAAATGCTCACATTGGACCATGGTTTTAATTATCTGTTTTATAAATTGAAAGAGATGGATAATGAAAGAACATGTGTTATAATGAATTTTTAATTGATTATGTGATATGGTTCAGACTCCAGCACAGGCTAAAGTAGGTATTGATAGTTCGGGTGTCCTTAGGAACCTGAGGGTTATGTGGTTAAACAAAGAGAAATTGAATAAATGTAATTTTTTTAATTTATTGCTTTTAGTTATTCTTTTTATAATTTCATTTTCTACTTTTACTTGATATTGTTTTAGACACTATTGGTGGTGGCTTACTAAGTTTTACTCACACCCTGCTCAGGTTTACTGATGGGTACCCAAAAAAATTTCCATGGTTTCATGGCAGGTTAAGGGAAATGGCCCTATCTTAAATGGATGAGTCGGGATAGAGGATGGATGGGGGAACCAGACATGGTGTCGAGAACCTCTTTGGGGTTTTTAGTTTATTTATTTTTGATTTTACATATTGACACTTGATATGATCTTTAGTATAGCATATTTATTGTTCAATCTTGATATTGTATTTCCAGTTTTGGTTATCATGTAATAATGGTATTATTCTATTTATAGTTGTATCCTTGATTATTGTTTATCTATTTCCATTGGTGTCTTACTCTGATAAAATGAGGTATAGTCTCCCTATGAATGAAATTATACCCTTTCTGCTAGTCGGTGACATCTAGCCTATGGGAAGGAATTCAAGAGGTCATGTGACCAACTAGCCTGGGGCACCGATGTGTTGTACCTCTATTGGCACACTACAAAGTGGTATCTGAGTCTAGTTTTATTTTCTTTTATTTTGTATTACTATTTTAGAAAGGTAGATATGAGACTAAGAAGATTCTGGACTTGGAAAAGATCTCATGAATGGGAGTAGCTAACCCATGTATGAGGGAAAACACAAGTACCCAGGGTGGGATTGATGTTATTAATGTGTGTTTCTATAGTTGGATGTTATTTCACCTTTGCTAATTCACTTGTTGTGTCATTTGTTTTTTATTTTTTAGATTTTATGAGATTGAATCATGTCCTTTTATGGAATGATACTTGAGTATACATGCATCATTATAGGAACTCAGTATTATTTTTTGACATGCATAATTTTAGGCACGCATGGGAAAATGGGTTTTGGGTAAGTTCTCAAACTTGGAATGTTTTTCATTGATTGTGTGTTTTAAATGAAATAGGTTTTGAATATGAACTCGAAATCTATAATATGATGTAATATGTGAATAAATGGATTTATACTTACAAACTTGATAAATGAGACGAGTCTAACATTTTTAACCATGACATAGATGTAGGATGGTTAAGGGTAGTCATAGCGCCTCAGTTTTAATGGTGTGGTGGAGTTTGGGGGAATGACTTGTTATGGATCATTTTGAATCCCCCTAATGAAAATGTATTTATGTTGTTTTTTTTTCCTAAGATGTGTGTTTGGAATTTATGAGATATACCTCAATGACGATGTTATTTGAGAGTGTGATAGGAGGACATGGTTGGAAATGATCCTCCATCAGTAGAACCTGGGGAACCAATAGTGTTTGGTGAGGATGTTGGGGAACAGTTTAGAGAGAACATTGATCACTTCATGCAATTCATCAAAACAGGCCTAGGGTGGGTTGTGAAAATCATGTCTCATATGATGAGGGATTCCCGATTATAACACCCTCTAACTTTTACCAGAGAGGGTGGAATAGAGGTAGTAGAGTTCCCGATCGATTATATCTAGACTATAATTGACCACCTGGAGACTCCAAATAAGAAGAGAGTCAATTTATTTTCTTATATGTTACACATTAAAGCAAATAATTGGTGGGACATCAAGACACATGATGGAAAAATAAAGATCATGGAGTGTAAGGAATTCTTGGAAAAGTTATTGGAGCACTTTTATCTTGAGACACCCAGAAAATAGAGAGAATATGAGTTCAAGTGATTGAATCAGGGGAGTATGCCTATGATGGACTATGTTGGAGGATTTACTGATTTTTAGTGCTTTTTTTCAGCATTGGTGGGGGATGAGGCTATTTTAGAAAAGTGGTTTTAGGATGGGATTAAATATGAAATTAAGTCCCAGGTGAATATCTTCAGGCTGAAGAAGTTTTCAGAATTGGTGAATCAATATCTTATATTTAAGGGGAACCTTAAGGATGATTTCAATGGAGGATAGGTGGTTCCTACTGGACAGTAAAGAGGTATGACCTCTAATATAGGGAAGTGTCTCTATGAGAATGTTATCCAGGATGATATAAAAAAGTATATCCAGGGGTAAGGGTTGGTTACACAGGACCTTACTAATATGATCTATCATTAGTGTGGTAAGGAGGGACACATCTGGATATAGTTCCCCCAACAACTAGTAGAGTTACGATGCTACACTAGGATGGAACATATACATATTTTCTATAGGAACCCATGATATACAAGTAGTGATGGAGCATTTAGGAAGATCCAGAGTATGAAGGATTTTTTATACACCTTATCATTCTATAAGTTGGAGTTCTAATGACTGTGGTGGTAGAGGCAGTGGATGAGGTGCTTCTGGGAAAGAGTTACCATATCATGAGAGTGGTGTAGCTCAGGGGGCTCATCCTTCATCATAAAGAAAAGGGGTAGGACAGTTACATTCCATTCAGGATACACATGTGGATAACGAGGCTAGACCATTGATAGTAATAGGTATTATTCTTGTGGATAATACGCTAGATAGTTCCTTATTTCATATGGGTGTCCCTCATTAACTTATTTATGCACAAATTATGAATGGTTTGAGCCTAGAAATTAAGTTTGTACATGGGGTTATGATGATAGATACACCTTTGGGAGTATGTTTGAGAGACCTCTATTTGTGCAAGGGTTGTTCTCTCGTGGTTCAAGAGTATCTCTTCTTGTGGGATCTTTAAATCCTTGAAATTTTAGTATTTGGCCTAATTTTAGGTATGGTATGGTTAGTATCATACCGATCCCACAAATATTTTTACCGTAAGAGGGTGATTTTTACATCTCCTAAGGGTGACATCATTGAGAGTGGGATATCTAAGCAGGTTATTCTGAGCTAGTTCATCAGCAATAGGGGGAGATCACCACCTAGGTTTCTAGTATGTTACTAGATTATGGTGGTAAAAATAATGATATATTTCCACCTATAGTGTATCAGTTTCAGGATTCAATTCAAGAAGACTTATCGGGGCTTCCACCTGAGAGAGATATGAAGTTTACTATTGATCTCATCCCTAGAGTTGAGCCTTTTTTTATTCCACCTTATATAATAGAACTAATAGATCTTTATGAACTTAAGACTCAGCTGAAAGAATGGGGTTTATCTGTCTGAGTATGTCACCTTAGTGTTTTCTAGTCTTCTTTGAAAATAACAATGACGGGACCTTGCGCTTCTGTGTTGATTACCAGAAGTTGAATCATGTAAACCCTTCATGAGTTTGGTGTGATGTTGTTCAGGCTGACGAATGCACTAGCAGTGTTTATGGCCTTGATGAACATAATCTCCCAACTATTCCTAGATAAGTTTTTTTTTGTTTTTGGATGACATCTTGGTGTACTCCAAGAATAATGACGATCATGCCCAACTTCTTGACATCATCCTGAGTATACTGGGAGAGAACTAGCTATATGCCAAGATAACTAATTGTTAATTCCATATTGATCAGTTACACTTATTAGGTCACATCATCTTAGAGTAAGGTGTGTTAGTGGACTCATATAAGGTTCGGGTAGTTGTTTCTTGGGTGCATCCAAAGAATGTTTTTTATATCCTAATATTTTTCAGATTAGATGGATATTATCATAGGTACATTTAAAAAAATTTCCATTTAGAAGCTCCACTTTTGGGATTGAACAATAAGGGGTAAAGTTTGAATGGATGGAAACATGTAATAATTCCATCTAGGATTCGAAGAAGCACTTGAAATCAGCACCAATATTGATTCTACCCAATCCAGGTGAGGAATATATGGTGTTTTGTGACACTTTTGGGATTGTACCTGGAGTAGTGTTGATGCATGGAGATCGAGTTGTGGAGTATGGGTCTTGATAATTGAGGCCACATGAATGGAGATACCCTATGCATGACCTCATGTTAGAAGCAATTGTTTATGATTTGAAGTGTTGGTAACATTATCTATTGGGTGAGAATTCTATGGTGTATACTGATAACTATATATTAAAGTAAATATTTTCCCAATGGGATTTGAATCTGTAGCAGCATAGGTGGGTAGAGTATATGCAGCCCTTTGATTTTGAGCTTGCATATATTCCCGGAAAAGGGAACAGTGCTACTGAAAATTTAAGTAGGAAAACTATGACTTAGGCAGTTCAAGAGTCTAGTGTTGAGTGGAAGATGATGACATTACTAGCTGAGATTCATGTAGTGGTTCAGGGGAGTTAGGAGTAGATGAATCTTGTATCAGTTTCATTTGAGTCCACACTCTTGAGCCAGATCAAGGAAAGTTTGTATCATAATATAGAATTCTTATCCTTGAGGGAAACCATTGAAGGTGTGAAGACACCTTCAGTTTTGAAAATAGATGGGGATGAGATCATCTATGTTGGGAATTGGGTTGTTGTGCCAACAAGAATGTGGAAGGAGATTATACACGAGTTCCATGCCTCGAAGTGGGAGTTGAATCCAAGTGTGAACAAAATGTACTATGACCTATGATGAAATTTTTGGTGGTCAGGCATGAAAAAGGATATATCAGGGTTCTTGAAAAGATAATACACCTTCCAAAAGATGAAATCTAAGCATCAACGACTGGGTGGTTTGTTACATTTTTCTCTATTCCAAAATGGAAGTAGGATGATGTTACTATGTAATTTTTGGTGGGTCCTCTGAAAATACCTTGGAAGAATGGTGTTATTTGTGTGGCTGTATATATTTTGAAAAATTTTGTGCATTTATTAATAATACATGAGACTTTCTCAATAGAGAAGTTGGGATACTTAAACATTCAGAAGATGGTCCATCTGCATGGGGTTGCATGGACTATACTTCCAGATTGGGACTCATGTTTTACTTTTTTCTTATGATAGGTATTGGAGAAGGTTCTTAGTAGATAGGTTTTACTAAGTACACATTTTCTACCACAGACAGATGGGCAGTTGGAAGATACTATACAAGTTCTTTTGGATATTCCTTCGGATTATGTTCTTAACTTTGGTGGGTCTTGGAAGAAACACCTAGCTTTGGTGGAGTTTACCTATAAAAATAGTTATCAGGAAACTATACAGATTTCACCATACAAGGACATTTATAGTAGGCCATGCAGATCACCTCTATACTAGATGGAGGCAAATGAGTCTGAACTATTGGGACCGAGTCTTGTGGAGGAGACGTCGTAACAGGTTCAGTTGATTCAGAAGTGTATGGCTACAAATCATAGTCTTTAGAAGTCGTATACTAATAGATTTTGATGACTCCTATATTTTTTAGAGGGTGGTCATGTATTCCTTAAAGAGTCACCTAGATTAGGTCACCACAGGATATGGAGAAAGGGTAAGTTGGCACTCTAGTTTGTTAGACCATTTAAGGGTGTCGAGAGAATCGGGCCGATGGCGTACTGATTAGCTATTCCACAAAGATAGAGTTCTATGTATGACATTTTCTTGGTGTCGTAACTTCAATTATATCACCCAAAACCTACTCTTGCAATCGATGTGGATGAGGTTGAGGTTTAAATTGATGTGTCCTTTAAGGAGCATCTGATACGTGTGTTGGATTGTAGTGATAAATTCTTGTTAGGAAATACCATACTAATAGTTTGTGTATTGTAGAAACATGGATGTGTTCAAGAGGAAACATGAAAGAGGGAAGAAGATATGTGGGATCAGTGGCCTAATCTTTTTGACTCAAAATCTTAGAGATTCTTTGGGGCACAGCTCGAGGATGCACTACTACTAATATGTCCATTATCAATGCTAGAAAAGGGCATTAAAATCACTAAAAAAAGTGATGTTAATCAAGATGAAGATAAAAGGGGTACTATTTATCAGCACTCATAAAAGCATTGATAAAGGCCCCTTTTATCAGTGCTAAAAAAAGAACTGATAAAAGATTTCTTTTATCATCGCTAAAAAAATCGTTGATAAAAAGATCTTTTATCAGCGCTGATAAAAGTAAAAATAAATAAATTAAAAGTTAAAAAGAATATATAATGCGGGGGGGGAGCTTTTAACAGCGCTTGACACCCCCCACCGTTAGCACTAGGTGGACCCCCTCTCACTCTCCTGTGTGCTGACCTTGCCCATGCATTCCCCACATGTCTGTGCGCCCCTCCCTACTTCCACCCGAACTCGAACTCGAGACCTACCCCCCTCGCGCACTTGCACCTTTACCACTAAGCTATTTAGTTTTTTTCTTTATTTAATGATATATATATTTATTTATATATACATATAGTGATATTTATTCATATATTAATATAGATTCATATTAATATAAATATATTTAGTTATATTAATATATATATAGTGATTCTTATATTAATATATATATATATATATATTTTTTTCGTATATTAATTTATATTTATACTTATTTATATAAATATAGTTATATTTATTCGTATATTAATATAGATTCATATTAATATAAATATATTTAGTTCTATTAATACTTATATATTTATTCATATATTAGTATATATATTTATTTATTCGTATATTAATTTATATTTATATTTAATTATATATATATATATAGTTATAATTTTTTATCCGTATATTTATTTGTATATTAATATATATTTATAAGATTAGTTTTAAATAAATTTATAAAATATGTTTCTTATGTGTGTTTATAAATAAATAAATGCATACATACATACATATATACAACACACACACACAGACACACACACACATGCACACACACACACAAATATATATATTTACAAATAAATACATATATATGAGCATTTAAAAATCCATAGAATGTTAAAATGACCATAACTTATAATAAAAAAGTTTTTTTCAACTCCTCAACCAATAAAATTGAAGAAAATGAAACAATATTCGATATGATATGTGGTACAGGCCTAGAAGACATCCGGATCGGAAGTTATACTTGTTTGAATGTTAGAAATCAAAGTATTCCGACTAAAAAATCAGTTTTGGTGGCCTTCTGGGACTTTTGGGCCTTGAAAAATGTAACAAAAGGTTCCCTTGGGCCACTACTACATAGAGCTCATTGCAAGATTCTATTTGATATAATTTATAGCTCAAATGGACACCCGGATCAAAAGTTATGTTCCTTTGAATTTTGAGTTACATTTTTAACTTATTTAAGATCTTTTATTAATTTTTTTGATTTTTTGTGTCTTTAAATAGTTATTAAATGATTATTAATCAATGATAATTAGAAAATTATTAGTTAATAATATTTTTTAAACTATTTTAAATCCATTTTTCCTAAATTTCTTATATATTAAATGTAATTGTCTACTTATACATATCTAAAACATGTTTAAAAATATATATATTATTTATATCAATATAAATATACTTATATAACAATATATTATTTTTCATGATTTTTTTTGAAATATAAACTATATCAGTTCTAGGAAAAAGTGCTGATAATGCCCCCATTTATCAGTGCTACTAAAAAAGTGCTCATAAAGGGTGGTGCTGCAGAAACCCAATTTTGTGGTAGTGTATGAGTTTTTATAAGGGAGAAGATTATAAGATCTTGAACATCTATGGAGATCTCTCGAGCTTGGTTTCTAGTATTCTTTTTCCATTTTTTGAGTATAATTTGTTTGGGTTTTATCGTGGTTGTGTTTGGGTGAAAATTGATAAATTTGGAAGGAGGAAGTGTAGTGTAAGGTTGGTGCACAGTTTTCCCAAATTGTGCACCCTGGCCCAGAAAACCATGAATACCCTCGCAGAGAAGGATTTCATGAATAGAACCTAGTTTTTCAAACTTTACACCATCTTAGGATAAACCGTCCACCCCCCCTAGAATATGCACATGGTTTAGGTGCATTGTTCAGTAAACTGTTCTCCCCTTCCCAATAAATCATGCATAGGATTTTAATTAACCTCGAAATTGATTTTAAATTATAGAAACCCCATATTAACCCCATATTAATCCCAACTCAATCCTAATCAAATTATATTTTTTTTAGGCTCCCAGATGAATTCAAAGGGATATCAACCTATGTTATTCATGATTCAAATCTTGGATTGAAGATCTGCACCCTTCCCAGTAAGTGAATCTTATCACATGTGGTTTCCCTCTTCTCTCTCGTCTCTCCATCATCTTTTAAAAGGATGTTATTTTCTATTTTTTATATAGATATAGAATTTTAAGACCCAGTTCTATGTTGTTTTTATATAAATATAGGATTTTAGGACCTTGATTCATTTTATTTTTAAACCAGGTTTTAGATCTAGATCTCGTTCATCATCGTGTTCTTGATCGTTCCGCTTCAATTAGGGATTTCTATTGGCAGAAATTGGTTAACGATTTTGTGGTAGGTGGCCTATTATTCAAATCCCAAAGTTTTGATTTCAATTATGTGTATGTAATTTTATAATTTATATTAGATGATTAGAAATTGAGTTTCTTAAATTTAATTAATTAAATTTGTAATTAATTAAGGGATTATTAAATTGGGGATATTGAGATTGTAAATTGAATATTTAATTTTTGATTTAATTATGGGATATTGGGATTGTGAATTGAATAATTAACTATTGAATTACATATGGGATATTATGATTATGAATTGAATATGTAATTATTGAATCAATTATTGGATATTAGGTTTGTAAATTGATTAATTAGTTATTGAATTAATTAATTGAGATTGTTGTGTTTATAAAATTGATTGATTGGGATTAATTAATTATTCAATTAATTAATGGGTTATTATTATTGTAGAATTGAATCAATTAATTGATGAAGTAATTAATTTATTGTTGTTTTTATGAAAATTATTGAATTGGATTATTTAATTGTTGAATTAATTAATGGTAATTGTTGTGAATATTTAATTAGTTGAATTGGATTAATTAATTTGTTAATTAATTAATGTAATTTTGTGATAGTGATACATTTGATATTGTAATATCTGTTTTAGTGTGATATTCTTGTGTGGGACATGTTCTACTACTTCCAAAGCCCATAGTGATAAATTATTTTATAAATGAGTGTGGGACACAGACTGGTGCTTCAAAAGCCCATGTGGTCCTAGACATCATGACCTATACCCAAAATATCGGCATTGGACCACGGTTCCATTTATCCTTATTATAAATTTAAATGAAATGGATAATGAAATCCCATGTTCTAAAATTAATTGTGAATTGATTATGTGATATTTTTCAGACTCCGACATGGGCCGAAGTAGGTATTGATAGTTCGAGTGTCCTCAGGAACCATAGTGATATGTGGTTAAATAAAGAGTAATTGTATAAATGTAAAATATTTATTTATTTATTTTATTTATTATTTATACAACTAAATGCACTGTTTTTACTGGATATTGTTTTAGACGCCGTTGGTGGAGGCCAACTGAGTTGTACTCACATTCTACATTGGCTGCCTAATCAGTACCCGAATAGATTTCATGGTTGCCAGACAGGTTAAGGGAAAGGGGCCTATGTTAGATGTTTGGGTCAGGATGGAGCATGAATGGGGGAACCATACATAGTGTTTGGACCCTCTAAGAGGTTTCCAGTGTCTTTATTTATTTTGGGTTTTTCATATTGACACTAGACCACACTTTGGGATAGCATATCTACTATTCAGTTTTGATATTGTATTTCCTATTTTGGTTTTCATGTGATGCTGGTATTATTATGGTTATAGTTATATCCATGATAATTGTTTATTTATTTCTGTTCGTGTATTACTCTGACAAAAGGGGTTATTGTCTCCCCATGATCGATATTAGACCCTCTTTACTAGTCAGTAGCCTCTAGAATATGGGGAGGCATGCCTGAGGTTATGTGATCGACCGACCAAAGGCACCCATGTGTGGAACCCTAGTAGGGATGTTACATATTTATACATTCTAATTCTATATGATTTATTAAAAACTATTTTCCCAACATCAATAAATTGATAGTTTTTTCAAAATTATTCCACAAAAATGATAATTATTTCAAAATTTATGATCTAGAGAATAATTTTGGTTGGGTACTCAAATAATTTCTTCCTTCAAATACTGAATTTTTTAATTGAAATCTGTGAGATGCATCCAGGAATTGATTATGAAACAAAAAACACTATTTTCCTACTATATGTAAGTGATTGAGAGGTAAAATAAAATTTAAAAACTGAACATTTCAATCCAGTGTGAGTATTCTAACCAAAAAAAATCTCAGGTTCTAGAAATTCACTGATTGTCCATGTAAAGGAACCCAAAGACTAGTGTAAATCACTGCTATGGGGGTGAATTAGTTATTTACTTTTTTTATTTTCTCCTTAAAAACCATTTACACATATTAAATGAATTTATATCATTCCCAAACACATGTGAATGAAAGGAACATCAGATTTACCAAGTTCACCTTTCAAAGGGAAATGCTAGTCCTTGGTATCATCCAAATTTCACTGATATCATGTGAACCTCTAATATCAAAATGTAAGTACAAAAATAATTAAATATCCTTGTACTTTTGTTACAATCGGTCTCCCAACTGTGATGAGTATTTCCTACACTGTAACAAATATAAAAGATTTTTCTTTTAATAATAAGAAATTCATTAACATATATGGACTTTCATAGACTTATTATAGGGATAATTTTCTTTATTCTTATTCAACCTGTATTGTCAAGGGTTTCTTCCCTTCTCACTGTGAAACCTATACATCCCATTCTTCTCCTTCTTTCTCTCAAAAATATTCTTCATAATTTCTATAAAGAGTAATCTCTTCTTTACTCTAGTATTTTTTGTGTGCATGATATATTTTTAACGCAAACCGACATATACAAAAAAAATGTTTTTATTGGAAATTGAAATTAAAACCCAAACAAATAACTTCAACCAACAGTTTTCTCACCTCTCTTTATTCTTCCCACTTTATCTTATTCTATTTTGAAATTGGTTTCAGGGAACTGCAGTGTAGTAGTGGTGTCAACACCCTGAATGAGTGATTATATTGTAATTGTTAATATCTTTTTCATAGAAACTATTTTCTTATGTTGTGAACATTATTTTCTATTTACTTGAATCAAAAAAACCCATTTTTTAATTTTTAAACAACGATTGAAGAACATGATCATAGTTTGATGCAATTTCTTTCTTAAAAATATTAAATTTAAAAAATCATATTTTTGTCTAACAGAACTCATGAAATTCTCACCATTACCTAACTCTTATGAATTTAGGAAGTGAATCGTTTAAATTCATATTTACTTTTATAAAATGTTTTTTACTCTTCCAAAATAGGAATTTAATCTTCTAAAATCTAGGATGACTCTTCTTAATTCCCAATTTACTCTTCTAAACCCCTATTTTACTCATCTAAATTCATAATTAATATTCTAAATTAATTAAGTTACTCTTATAATGTGATGAACAACCCTTTTGGACTTATAATTCACTCTTCTAAATCAATTTCTCTTCCATTTTTCTATCCCTAATACACTAGATTAATATTCTGAACCTTTGATGATTTATAAAAATTTCATCTTCTAAATCAAAAATTTTAGAATAATTAGGAATAAATTACACTTATTCCAAACTACTTTAATATTCTAAAAATACTTTACCTAACATAATATGATTTATTTATTTATTTCAGAGTTTGAATATAATTTATGTATAAAAAAATTGACACAATAAACTTATCTGCTTAATCACATTTAATTATCCTTCTCTTTAAAAATACTAAATTATAGAGGAACCTTCTTGTATCAATATTCTCCCTAAGTACTTAATAAATTCTAAACGGATTTTGGGATAAACAATATTTCCACTTTAGGTTTTTTTGGACACAAAGGAACATAAATCACTTTAAAAATCAAATATCTTAGGAATAAATCATTATTCAATAATTTTAAGCTTATGTGAGAAAAATCAATGTAGGAAACAAGAATATTGAATAATAATATCATGTTTTTGGTAAAAATAGTGACTTAAATTCAAAATCTCCAAACATAATCTCTTGGTTCTCCTTGATGAAATGATACGACTTAAAAACTTATTATATAATGGATAACTTATTATTCCATCAATACTTAAACATTACATAAAATATACCCTCAACATGAAAAATATATCCATAGAATCTATAACATCTTGCCCCTCCTCATTGGCTTGAGATGAGGTGTAATTGCTACCTGGCCTTAGGTGACATCCCCAAGATTCCAAATGCAGGAAATAAATGTAAAGAAATTCATTAATAATTGGGGGATAATTTTCCATTTTAAAAGTAAAATAACCAACTAAGACAAGCATAAACAACAACTACTACATGATGCATATTAATAATGTAATACAAGTCCATGTAAAACAAATCAACCAAAATATATCAAAGTACCAAGAGGAAACCAAGATCAACATAAACTAAAAAGTGGAAGAAAAAATGAACAAAGATAAAAGACTCCAAAGACACCAATTCAGCAACTCCTCACAAGCACCAAGCTCCAAATCCACAACTCATGCCCAAGTATCATGAATCACTACTAAAAAAAGGTAATAGATTTCCATTACCTATGTCCTGAAAAATGAAATCTGCAAATGGACCAAAGTTCCCAAGTAGGTGGTGAGTAATGAAACTCAGTAGGCTTTCCCCAAATGACTTCCCTTGTCACTCCACTAGCATAGAACATGTTATCACATTTATATAAAACACTTTAAAAAAATTTAACCATTTTTATCAAAGTAAAGTTCTTTCCCACCAAAATAGTTTTCCAACCAAAACAATTTTCATGAAAATAAACCAAAAACCTATTTAAACCCATTTCTCAAATCTTATTTTGGCATAATTCATCGCAAACCAAATATCCACACCTTCAACCACGCATTCAACCATAGACCTTCATATACTCAAGAGTGAGGAGTCATCATTTCACAAAGAAGTTACTTGGTGAACCATTTTAATAGGGGAAATTTTGTACCCTTATCCATCCCACTTTTGATGGGAGAAACTACATACCCTTATCCATCCCGAATGCACATTAACACGCCCCAACCATTATTCTAAAAAATAATTCCAAATCAACAATTTCAATCTATTTAAATAAAAAATTTATTTCATTAAAAATATCACGATCAAAACATTTCCATGAATAAATCAAATCCATATTTTAAAATCATCATTATAAAATCCATAAACAAAGTACTTTGCACAACAACCAATTTTCACACATCCATTATCCATCACTAAAGAGGGTTTCTACCATGATTTTCACATCAACTTCATAATCAATTTCAATTAATTCAAACAATTTAAAACTAATCCTTTTATTTCTAATAAGAGTATTTGAGAGAGAAGAAGAATAAATCTAAGGAAAACCACCAAGAACAGAGACTTACCAAGTAACCCATCCTTCAACACAACAAGAAACACCAAAAAATCGCTCCTAGATCAAGATTAATGGTATCTATAGCCTTTGGGAAGAGATGAATTCATATTAGGGTAAATTTAGGGAAATATGAGACACTTAGAATCAAAACCGAGTTAGATAAAAAAAATTGAATCTAACTTTTAGTCGTACACGGTTAGGAAAACCATCTGAAAACCATATAAATTCCATTATCTCCAAAATCATAGTTTCTACTAGGTGACCACATAGTTTTTGAAAATCATGAACCAAACTGTGCACCAACCCAAAACTCACGACCAAACATTTTATGATTTTCTCTAGGAGTTTTGTGGTTTTTACTGACTATGCTTAAATTATTCCCCACCAGAAAATCCCTAAGAACATTACAAGATTACTCCAAAATCACCCAAAATTCACCCAAACACTTTACATACTTAAAATAAATAAATAAAGTGATAATTACTTGAGACTGAGAGTGCTATATATCTGTAAAAAAAATATTGAATTCACTTTAGAAAACTATTAGAACAATTCACACGTACACTTGTAAACCCATTTGTTGTCCCTCACAGCTTTCCCATTTTAATATATATCTATAAATAAATTAACCTCTGATAAGGCATCTCTATACCATGGGTAAATCATATATAACTGGATTCACATTAAAACATTTCACACCCCCATTATATGCACAAAGAAATAAACAGATTTATGTTTTCTTTTATTTTTCTCCCCCTTTAACAACAAGAATGCGAAGAAAAATATAAAATATGGGACTAAATCACCATACCATATCCTTGTAAAGAATTAGGTTAAAATCCCATAATCTACCTCAAACTATAAAAATCATCCTTCGGTAATGGTTTAATGAAAATATTAATCACTTTCTCGTTTTTATAAAAAAACTATAACTTCAACACATTATTTTCCACAATATCTTTGATAAAGTGATATTTAATATGAATTTTATTTAATATTAAATGTGGAATAATATTTTGTAAAATATTATTAACACTTTGGTTATCACAACCAATAAGAAGTGGTGACTTTAACTCTAACTTTAGATTTTCTAATGAAGTATTTATCAAAATAAATTGAGTTATGGCTTGAATAGTAGCCAAAAACTTATCTTCATCAGTTCTCAAGGTGATATAATTATTCTTATTTACAAGTTATAAAACAAATATTTCTATAAAGAAGAAAACTCCACCAGATGTAGACCTCATATCATCAAAAAAACTATCCCAATCCACATTTTTGTATCTAAATAGGTCAAGCTTCCCTTTCCTGTCATATTTAAAACTAAAACCTAATATATATTTTATGTACCTAAGAATAATTTATACAAAACTGAAATGGATCTCTTTTGTTGCACATTTATATATGGAATAAAGTTTAATAACATAAACTATATCCATCCTTGAAAATACTTCCAATCAGCTTCCAGAATTCCATTGTATCCACTTTCTTTCTTTTATCAGCATTATAAAGAAAGGTTTTCACTAATATTGGGATGAAAAATAGATTTTAATCTTATATTACAAACTATTTTAGATTTTTTCTAGCATACATCTCTTGAGAAAGAAAAATTTTATCCACCTCTTGATAAAAGTTTAAGTCAATAAAGTACCTCATCTCTCCAAGAATTGATATTTGAAATAGAATTTTCATATCCTTTGAAAAATATTTATAAAATTCCTCAACATTTCTAGAAGAAGTGATGTCATATACAAAAATAATAATAAGGAGAGATTATTTTTTATATTTAATGTATAGTTTTTTTCCTACTCTTCATTTTATGAATTTCAACTTCTTTAAGAAGGTTTCCATATTAAAATATTAGGATCTTGGGACCTATTTCTACCTATAAAAATATTTTTTAACCTATAAAAATAATTTATATCTTATTCAAGTAATAAACCACAAGTTTTCTCAATTTATAACTCCTCTTACAACTTACCATTAAGGGGGGAAACTTGATATCCATTTGAAAAATCCTATATTTATTTTAAGGTATAATAGTAAGAAATATTATAATAGTCAAAATCCATGAAACTGGTGTAAAGGTCTCACCAAATTATTCTCCTTCAACCTATAATTAAACTTTACACACAAGACTTATTTTTTCATACAATTTCACATTTTTTATTCAACTTGTTTCAGAACACCCACTTTGTCTTTATAACATCCGACTATTTGGGATTGAGGACTAAATCTAAAGTATCATTCTCCTCAATATAGTCTAATTATTCATTCATAGAATCAACCCACTCTTCAAGATACATAGATTCTTCGATATTTCTTTGAATAAGATGAGAAAATAGTGAGGTGTGTAATATTTTAATCAAAGTTATACCAGTTTGAACTTATTTTCCTCGATCTCTAATATTTTTTTATAATGTTCTATTTTTTTAATAGTTGAATTTGTTTTCAAAGGAGTTTGATTTTTACATTTAGTGGATGAACCAAATTAAAACCAAGATTTGGAATATAATTATGAGAGTTTTAACAGATAAAAGTTTTTTTTATTGCGTTTAAGGATATTGAGGTGTCTCAGATGTTCAGATGAGTTTCAAGAACATCGATTTAAGCTGTCATGTTTTAGAACTGGTTGTAATTCCCAAAGGTTTTTGAACTTTTCATTTTGTGGATGAGATAAATCTAAAATTGAACCTATAATTGAAATTTTGAGAGTTTCATCACTTAAATATGATGTTTTAAGATAGGATTTGAGGCCCTAGAGTTTAATTAGAAGTTTGGATGAGTTTTGGGAGTGTCTGGATCCAGACAATAACTTTCTAGGAGAGACATATAGGGTGCACAATTAGTTTAAAATCATGCATCCCTCTCGGAGAAATAGTACGACCTATTTTTCTATAGGGGCACTATATGATGAAACTGTGAGGCCGCTATAGAAATCCATGTGGCCTAATATAGGGAAAATGGGGGTGTCTCATGTTTTTTTCCAATCTTGTGAGAGTAAGAGTAGGGTTGTTTAATGGGCCTACAAAAAAAATGCAGAGGGGAATCGCATGGGCTGCATACACATTTCTAAATTGTGTACTAGCCATGAAAGGTGTGGGTGTCCTTATAATGTTCCATTGCATGGTTGATTTATGGTTTTCCAAACCTTTTGGATAATTAATCAGCTATAAATTACCCATTTTCACTTAGTTTCTTTTAACCTCTCTCCCACCTTTCTCCTATACACTCATGCAAAGCGGGGGGGGGGGGATCGAGCACCCTTCCTCCCCTCTTAAGCAAGGATCTATCTCCTCTATACAAGATCAAAATAAAGCACCTAATAGTGCCTTCAAATCATATATTTTAATAATTGATTCCATAATTTTATTTTCTTTAATTTACACATCATCTTTAGTGTTATCTTTATGTGAGATAATTAACCCTATTTTCAGTGTATTTGTCTAATCATTCAATTTATAACATTTCGACTCGAATTAAATATTATTACTGAATGAGTGGATATTAATAAGTATTAGGAAGGTGGTATAGATTATTTTACATAAATTATCATTCATTTATAAATAATTTTTGTTTTTCCACACGTTGGTGTAACCTGTGTTTTTCCCTTCAAACAAATTTTCCTAAAAATAGTTGTTTTTTCGGAATTTAAAATCCCCATTAGACCCTTTTATTATCAATAAAGGTAAATTATCTCAATGTGAGACACCACTTGGGTGTTCTATTCCTATTTTTATGTGTTACTTTACACCCTAATAACCAAAACACCCATTGGTGTGTGGGTACGACTTCCTCAAATTATTTAATTAATTTTAATGATTGAATTTCCACCTCCTTTGAAACTTGACATGTGTAAACATGAGGTAATGGATTAAATTAATAGAAATTACATGATAAATTGTATGAGGCCTTATATACACCTTTGTTTTTGTTAATTGAAAAGGTAGAGACTTAAATTAATAAAGTGAATGGATTGAAATAATTAATCAACATGAATTTTCCTTTTGACCCTTATCCCTTATTAACAAAAGGGTAATGGCTTAAATAAATGGAAATTAGACTTTATATGATTATTACATGGCCAAGAGTATTTCTAAATTGTGAGGTGACTAATATTATTATTATGGACCTTTTTCCTTTTTAGGAGTGGTCAAACATGAACCATCCTTGGACTCCCAAGGGAATGCCTTGAGCACTCAAAGCATGCCACCCAAATTTATTAGGTTAGTTATCAAGGGAGATACCCACCTTAAAACATTGTAAATTTCTTATATTTGAATGTCTTAGAGTGTCCCCATATATTTAGTAGCTATCCATATTTTGAATATTATAATTCCTTGGATACTCTCCATGGATTTATCTTGATTTCCTCAAACACGCGACGCCAAGGGCCACCTTCTTGGGATCCAAATAATTCTTATGCTTAGATTACTTGGGGCATAACTCCCCAGACTTGGTTAGAATTTTTTATAGTGGAATACCAAAGATTTATCCTTTGGATTACAATCATACCCCTATGGATAGACTTCATGGATTAATACTATGATTTGGATCGACCATCTATTTTCCTGGATACCATGATTTCACCTTGGATCTCTCATTATCATTATCCTTATATCATATAGTCCCTTGTTATATGTGATACATGAAAGAATGTCACCATTTTTTTAAATGTGAATCTTATTATATTATTCTCATGTGGATTCCTTGGGTACTAAACTTCAAGAACACACTCATGCATGTATATTTGTGTAAACTATTGCCTTACATATGTATATATATACATGATGGTAGGTGTGTAGAGCCATTCGAGCATAGGATGAAGCAGGTATGGACTAATGGGTGTCTTCAAGGAACCTGAGCCTGACATGTTATTATTTATTTTTTCCCCCTTAATTTTGATATACACTAACACTACTTATTTTGTATTCATAGACTATATAGCTTTAGACACTGTTGGTGGTGGCCTACTGAGTATATCTCACACCCTGTTTGGGATACCATTTCACTAGGTTACCCAAACATACATCATGGTTGCAGGTTTGGGTTCACAGTTTACACTTACATTGTTAGGCTTCTACATGGGAGCTTTGGAGTACATGGATAAGAAAGATATAAGGATTCTCCTAGAGATGTCCCTTGGGGTTTTTTTATCTTTTACTTGTATATTTTTTATTTGTACCTATTATATGTTTGTTGTTTCCCATTATGGAATATTCCTACATGATTACTCTTCTTTTATTATTGAAATCATTTTTTATTCCAAAACCTTTATTTATTATTGCTTATGATATATTTATTACTAATCAATAGGGTATAGTCTCTCCCTATACCTCTATTAGACACTCACTTCTAGTCGGCAGTCAATGTCATACGGGGAGGTGTGCTTGAGACCCAGTGTCCAACCAGCACGGAGCACAATTTTAGTTCCTTTTGGGTCAAGACTCTACAAGTTGTATCAGATCTTATTTACTTTAGTTTTACTATTTTGAGATAGTATATAGGAGACTAGGAATGTGTCAGGATTTGGTAAATATCTTGTGTCTAGGTCTGTCTAACCCATGCATGAGGGAAATATCAAGTTATCAGGGATGGGACTATTGTTCATGTCTTCTATATTATAGTTGGTTATTATTTCACCTTGGATGATTATTGTAATTCCGCTGGTTATTGATTTATGATTTAGGAAATTTACCATTGGCCCATTATAGTAAGGAAGTGTTGTTACAGGCATCATGATAGGGACGTAGAATTCACATGTCATGGATATTCCATTCCATATAGGTTTCTACGTAGATTTATTAGTGCATGAGGATTCATATACCCTTTTTAGGTAATTATTTTGTATAAATTCCTATGTATCCCTATTAGATGATTTTTTCATCATGCTTTCCTGTATACCATGATGTTTTATTTATCAGCGTGATTAATTTTATGTCATTCCTTATTTATTACCTATATTTTTTCCCTCTAATGTAATTCTTGGTTATAATTACAACATATGGTTGGTTAAATAAAGTGCTTGCATCAACTTAAATAGTTTTTCCCATGTATTTGATGGTTTTATTCCATTTAACCAACCGATTTGGATATGTTTAAGACATGACCATTAGTTTCATCAGTGGAAACATTAATGGATACGACTAAATTTGTTTCATATTTTCAATTTATAAATGGTATTGGCACTTTATAAATTGAGAAATGATGACCCACATAGTCAAACCATCTGGATGAAATTAAATGGGAACCAATGGTCCAATTTATAAAGTGTATGGGCCTTTATGAATTAGAAAATGGTGACCCATGTAATTGAACCATAATATATGGATTATTCTAATATGATACCATATACAAGATCCCTATTGAAATTATATGAATTTCAGTTGTACCTTATAAAGGAAATTAACTTTATAACTTGGTAATGGTAATTCATCGAACTGAACCATGATTCTTATGTGTATATGCTAAATAGAATTTCTTATAAAAATGGTTTCCTTTATGAAGGATAGTACCTATTTTTTGGGTTTAATGACCCATGTTACTAGAATACTAAATGTACAATTGGACCCAAGTAGGTTAGTTGGGACATGATCTTATGATATGAACTCACCAAGGGTGTGTTATTTATTTTATTTTAAAAAAAATATTGAATAACATGGTGGGACCCTCATAGGTTTTCTTATTCCTTTTATGCCCTAGTACTTAAACCCCATGGGGGTATGTTATTAAAAACTAAATGGTAATTTTTTAGATACTTTTATTGTGTAACATAGAATCATATGGTGGTGTGTTACAAGATCAGTTCCCTTAATTAATAAAAGTCTTGTTATCTAATTTTGTTATTTATTATCATGAGATTTGTTAATTAAAATTACAATTTCAACTAAAGTGTGCTTTCCTATTTTACTTGAAATTTACATTTTATTTAAACGAGCTAGTTGTAAAAAACTACTGAATTAAATAAATGGATAAATAGGAAATTATAACATAATTTTCTTGAAATTTTGTGTGATATAAGAAAAATAAATTTCTTAGTATAGTAGTTTTTAAAACCGGTACATGACATCCCTTATTTATTAGTTATTTAAATGTTGAAATAAATTAGTTAAAAATATTAAAAGGGAACATTTTAATAGTGTTTATAGCATGAAACCTTGTGTAAATTTTCACTTTAAATTGCTTTGAGTAGGAATTTGAGTGTTTCCCATAGGCCATAGTTACATTCTGACATGTTGTTACTTTAACCTAATGGATAGGCTGTAGATCCTGGTGATATTTTTAGTTGTGACTTTAGTTTAAAAGGTTGAATCCTTATGTTAAAATGAATGTTTATCCAAGTAGTGGCTCCCTTAGAGATGATAAATTGGTGGATTCCCGATTTTAACTTCTAATAATGGTATGTTCTACCTATTTGCTCTATTTGAGATGGGTAGGACTCTTAAATAGTGAAAAGACACCCTTGGGTAGATGGGTGGTTGCCTAGTAATTCAAAATCTGAGGGGGTAATATTGTATATAGATACCTTTGAGAACTATATCTTTATTATTTACATTGGTGTTGTGACCTTTCAATGATCACTCCCCTATTAGGATGCTCAGTGATGATCAAGTCCTGGTAGCCTGATGTTGGAAGTTGATGATGTTATGCCTATGATGATAGATGTTGACCCAAGTAGGTTGATTCTTCTTTACCTGCTTTAGTTTTACCACTTTAAAAGGGTGTTTACAGGTGTGCTAGATACCATGTAATGGATACCCTTGTGGTTTTTGGTTCTCATTCTAGATACCTTAGATCTTGGTGGGTGGACCTAAATTCCCTCCCCTTGAATCAGATCTTAGTAGGTCAATAATTTTGTTCTATTAAGGACATCCTAAAAAATAGGTTGGTATAGGACTACATTTTCCTTTTTGTGGTAATATTCATTTTAGACTCTTTTATTGACTGATTCATGGTAGGTTCTCAGGTATTTTGATTCAGAAATAGTGGTGCGTTGATTTTTAAAATCACCCTGAGTGTTTTTTTATTGAAACTAGTTTTAAATGGGAAGGACTTGTTCTGGTTCCTGGCCCTATTGACCAGTAGTGGTTGTGCGATTGGTGCTTACTTTTATGAAATGGTTCCATGAGGCTAGCGGTCATTTGGTAAATTTTGTAATAGGTAAGATATAAAATTTTGAAGAGGATTTCCATGGTAACTCCCGACTTAATGAAAAGTGGCATGTCGCGTAGCATGGTTAGTTTGACCATGTTAACTAAAAAATATTAGAATAATTAGTTGGATTTTTAAATTGAAAGGTACATGATGTGCACCTAATATGTGTGGTAAGTTTAGCTCATGAATGTTTCACAATGAAACTATTTATAATTGAACATCAATGAGTAACCGAGTAAGGGTCGAGGATCGACGGTTTCAAATGTGACGCTTTTGGACATGGGTGAAATGAAGATTTGGGAAAATTAAATGAAGTGAACATGATTAGAGATAAACTAGAATGGATATGGAAACACATGGTTTGGAGACATGGTGTAAGGTGTTGAAAAAGGAAGGTGTCGCATAGTTGATGTGCATGTGGCTCAGAGGAATCTATACACACTTATCGATAAAAATTCAATGTACACCTAGTTAAGAGGCGATCATGACCCTTATATTGACATTGCCTTAAGTATGATTAGAATGTGTTGGCTATACACTGAAATACCTATTTAAATAGTTGTTATGGATAATAAAAAGACTCCTTGGGAGTTTTACTCAAGGAGTAGTTTTTAGATAAGCCATATAGTGTGTAGTGCACCATTGGCCATTGGAAGGTAATGACCCTAGTTAAGATTAAAGTTTGTATTTTTCCATGACAACCATTATCTAGAAATGGGAACGGGTGACTGTTGACATTTACATTCATGCTTGGGAAGAATGAGATCCTAGCTATGCCATTTGTTACGTTTAGTGAGGGAAGGATGTGGGATGTGGTGAGCAATTTCTATATGGTTGATGTGATGAAAAATATTCTCCTAAGGTGGAGAGTAGGACATCGATCACTGGGGGTGTCCCTTAGGAGAGAAAGGTTGTGGGACCTTGAGACTATTCATGTGACTGTCATTTTGGCACATGTATACCAATTAATAGATTAAGCAGGGTATGGATGGAATCCTTGGTAGATTTCATGTACAGTTCAATGATGGATTTGGGTGAAATCTATATATAGGAGTTAATACTATTGTATCTTATGATGATACATGGGTGATGGATTGATATAGTGTCAATGATGGTGTTTTAGTATGATGATTATCTTTTTTGGGGGATGGTTTGGGCAATTGGAGTAACCACAAGTTGGGTATGGGCTTCGGTGAGTGTTCTCAAAACAATATCGGGATGCCTTGGTGTAAGGATTTGGAATTTGGTCGTGGTAACATGTAGGCCATGGGAGTCTCTAATTTTCAAAACAATCATCTAGAATCAGACCGGCTTGGTTTCTCTTGGGAAATTGTTTATAGATGATAGAAATTGTAGTTAAAATGGGACCCAAAAACTCATTTTCTAGGAGAGACAGATAGGGTGCATAGTTAGTTTAAAACTATACAGACCTCCAGGAGGAACCGTGTGGCCTATTTTTCTATAGGGTCATGGTTTGATGAAGCTGTGAATCCCCTAGATAAAATTTTGCATCATAATCCAAGGAATGTGGGGCTATCTCACAGCTTGGTCCAACCATGTGATAGTATCTTCACAACCATATGAGGTGTCTGCAGAAAGTTATAGAGGATAATCGCATGGGTTTCACAAGGTTTTTCATATTGTGAACTAGTTGTGTGGGGTGTGGGTGTCCCTAAATAGTGGAACCTCATGATTGGCATATGATTTTCCAAACTATGTGTCTAACACATGTGTCTCATTAATTGGTTGGAAGTTACCCTTTTTCCCCTAGTTTCTTTTAACCACTCTCTCTCCTTTCATCTCCTCACTCATGCACAGCAAGGGGGCCAATTGATGTCCCTTACTCCCCTCCTAGGCATAGATATATCTCCTCTATATGATCTCAAAATTAAGCATTTCTGGGTACATTGGAAGTGTATTAGTTAATCTTAAATTCATCTCCTTTATTTTCTTCGATTACCTTTCCATATTTAGTGTTATCTTCAAATGACCTAATTCACAAAATTTTTAGAGTGTTTGTCTAATATTATGATTTATCCCATTTCTAATCAAATTAATTCTCATTACTGGATGATTAAACCATCCTAAGTATGAGGTTTGTGGAACATTTTATTTTCCCTAAATTATCATTCATTTATAAATAATTGTCCATACTTCACGCATTGGTTTTACCCGTGCTTTTCCATAAGTAACAATTTTCTTTAATGTAGTTTGTTTTTTAATTAAAATTCCCTATTAGACCCACTTATTATAAATAAAAGGTCAATGATATTAATATGATCCACCCCTTAGGTTTTCCATGCTTATTTGTATCTTCCTCTTTACACCCTAGTAGCAAAAACACCAATTGGTGTGTTGGTTTGACTTCCTGAAATGATTTAATTAATTTAAATAGTTGAATTGACTCGTCCTTCAAAAATTTTAATGTGTAAATGTAAGGTAATCTATTTAATTAATTTAAATGATAGGATAAATGGTATGGAACCTTATATTTCCCTTTTTATTTGTTAACTGAAAATATAGATAATTGAATTTAATAAATTGAATTGATTGGTACAATTAATTGGCATAAATTTTCCTCATGACCCTTTTGACTTGTTAATCAAAGGGTAATAGATTAAATGTATTTAAATGATACTTTTTCATGATTATTACATGGATATTATTATTTATGAAATATGAGGTTCTGAAAATTATTATTATGCACCTTTTTCCAATGGATATACCCACCTTGGAACTTGGTTAATTTATTATATTTTAATTCCTCAATGTGTCCTAGAAGATTCACTAGATCTCTCTATTTCAAATATTATAATTCCTTAGATACTCTCCTTGGATTTATCCTGATGTCCTTGGAAATGAGAAGCTA
This sequence comes from Viscum album, assembly GCA_963277665.1. Lineage (NCBI taxonomy): Eukaryota > Viridiplantae > Streptophyta > Magnoliopsida > Santalales > Viscaceae > Viscum > Viscum album. The sequence continues at coordinate 239,649,104 of OY728159.1, forward strand.
AGGGTCACCTCCTTGGGCTCTAAATCTTTCTTAGCCTAAGAGTAATTGCACTACAAGAAAACTGCCGTTTAGTGGCGGTTTTTCCGCGGCGGTTTTTAAAACCGCCGCGAAACGCGTTTCGGGCCGCCATTTCACGGCGGTTTTAAAAACCGCCGCTAAACGGTAAAAGAAATTATTTTTTTTTATTTTTTTTTATTTTTTTTATTTTTTTTATTTTTTTTCAATTTTATTCGAGGATTAGCGGCGGTTTTTTAAAAAACCGCCGCGAAATGAAATGAAAAAATAAAAAAACACGAGAAACCCTGAAATCACTAAAATGACCATAACTTTTGATCTGGGTGTCCGTTGAAGCGCCACGACCAGTCAAATCAAATCTCATGAAGAGATATATAGGCACATATAATCAAAACCGTTAGACGGTCTAAGGTTCGGAAGATATTAGAGTAATAAGAAAATTGAAAAAAGTTCTCCAACTTCAAACGGCCATAACATTCGCTCCGGGTGTCCGTTTGGGCTCTACCACATATCAAATCGAAACCAGTGAATAAAGATATGCACCAATTCAACAAAAAAAATCTTTTGTCATGTTTTCCGACCCCAAAAACCCCTACGAAGGCCTCCAAAACCCTGTTTCCGTCACTGGTGTCCCGTCGAACTTGTCTTCAAACGGACCTAACTTTCGATCCACATGTCAGTTCGGCCTCCTCCACCTGCCAGATCAAAGCTCATTCGATGAGCTTTAGTTTGACCGGTCGCGGCGCCCACATGCACTCCTAGATCATATGTTATGGTCTTTTAGTGGGTATCGGGTTTGTTATGTAATTCAATGCCTCGTTTCTAGCACCCGTTCCCCGTCAGCTTTTTTTTAAATGGTCGTAACTTCTGATCCGCATGTCCATTCGGACACTTTCAGCTTTCAGGTCGAAGATCGTTTCAGGATCTTTGATTTGACAGGTTATGGATCTAAAACGGACTCTCGGATCATAAGTTATCTCTGTTAATGTGAGTCCAATTTTTTTGTCTCTTTATGATCGTTTTGACGGGTTTTAACGGTTGGTCTATTTATTACTGTTTATTTGGATTTCCATGACTTGTTATCTTTATCAATGGTTTTTTGTGGGTTATTATGATGATTATGTTGAATTATTAAGGAGTTTTCTAGAGTTGTCACGAGTTTTCATGCATTCTCATTCTTTCTAATGCCTCATTCTTCATATGCTTTTTCATCGTTTTTCATGCGTTTTCATGATTTTTAATCCCTTATCACATCTTTTCATACTTTTTCATGTGTTTCCTTTATTATTTATTATTTATTATTTATTATTTATAATATACTTTAATTTATTTATTATCTATTATTTGTAACTGGTTATTTATTATTTATTATTTATTATTTATTATTTATTATTTATTATTTATTATTTATATTTATTAATTATTTATGTTTATTTATTATTAATTATTTATTATTTATATTTATTTATTAGTTATTATTTATTAGCTATTATTTATTATTTATTATTTATTATTTATATTTTTTTATTATTTATATTTTTTTATTATTTATTATTTATTATTTATATTTATTTATTATTTATTATTTATATTTATTTATTATTTATTATTTATATTTATTTATTATTTATTATTTATATTTATTTATTATTTATTATTTTTATTTATTTATTATTTATTATTTATTATTTATTATTTATTATATATTTTTTATTATTTATATTTATTTATTATTTATTATTTATATTTATTTTTTATTTTTTATTTTTTATTTTTTATTTTTTATTTATTTTTTATATTTATTTATTTAATATTTAATATTTATTATTTAATATTTATTATTTAATATTTATTATTCATTATTGATTATTGATTATTTATTATTTATTATTTATTATTTATTATTTATATCTATTATTTATTATTTATTATTTATATCTATTATTTATTATTTATTATTTATATCTACTATGTATTTATTATTTATTATTTATTATTTATTATTTATTATTTATATTTATTTATTATTTATTTTTTATTTTTTATTTTTTATTTTTTATTTTTATTTTTTATTTTTTATTTTTTACTTTTTACTTACTATTTATATTTATTTATTAGTTATTATTTATTATTTATTATTTATATTTATTTATTATTTATATTTATTTATTATTTATATTTATTTAATATTTATTAATTATTAATTATTATTTATATTTATTTATTATTTATTATTTATTATTTATTTATTATTTATTATTTATATTTATTTATATTTATTATTTATTATTTATTATTTATTATTTATATTTATTTATTTATTATTTATTATTTATTATTTATTAATTATTAATTATTATTTATTATTTAATATTTATTATTCATTATTGATTATTGATTATTTATTATTTATTATTTATTATTTATTATTTATTATTTATTATTTATTATTTATTATATATTATTTATTGTTTATTGTTTATTATTTTTTATTTTTTATTTTTTATTTTTTATTTATTATTTATTATTTATTATTTATTATTTATTATTTATTATTTATTATTTATTATTTATTATTTATTATTTATTATTTATTATTTATTATTTATTATTTATATTTATTAATTATTTATGTTTATTTATTATTGATTATTGATTATTGATTATTGATTATTTATCTTTATTTATTATTTATTATTTATTATTTATTATTTATTATTTATATTTATTTATTATTTATATTTATTTATTATTTATATTTATTTATTATTTATATTTATTTATTATTTATTATTTATATTTATTTATTATTTGTATTTATATTTATTTATTATTTATATTTATATTTATTTATTATTTATTATTTATTATTTATTATTTATTATTTATTATTTATTATTTATTATTTATTATTTATTATTTATTCATTATTATTTATTATTTATTATTTATTATTTATTATTTATTATTTATTATTTATTTATATTTAATTATTATTTGTTATTTATATTTATTTATTATTTATTATTTATTATTTATTATTTATTATTTATTATTCCTTATTTATTATTTATTATTTATTATTTATTATTTGTTATTATCGAGTTTATATCTATTATTTATGTATTATTTTTTTCAATTAATATATATAAGTATATTAAATTCTGTTTATTAACCACATGGTGAGCTTGCTGGAGTGGTAAAGTTTTTGGAAAATATGCAAGAGGTTAGGGGTTCAGTTCTCACCAAACACAGAATTTCTTTATATTGCATGGGCATGCATGTGCATGTGCATGGGGTGTGCATGCATGGATAAATAAAGTAAATAAAATAATACGAAGTAAATAAATAAAATAAAATAAATACGAAATAAAATAAATAAATAAAATAAATACGAAATAAAATAAATACCAAATAAATACAAAATAAAATAAATAAAATAAATAAATACGAAAAATAAATAAATAAATACGAAAAATAAATAAATAAATAAATAAAATAAATAAATAAATAAATAAAATAAATATATAAAATAAATAGATAAAATAAATAAATAAATATGAAAAATAAATAAATAAATACGAAAAATAAATAAATAAATATGAAAAATAAATAAATAAAATAAATATGAAATAAATATATAAATAAATACGAAAAATAAATATCTAAATATATATATAAATATATATATAATTATATAAATAAATATATAAATAAATATATAAAAATAAAAATTAAAAAATTAAAAAAAATAACAAAAATAACAAAAATAAAAAAAAATAAAATAAAAAAATCGCCGCATTTGGGGGCGGTTTAAACCGCCGCGAAACGTTCTGCGATGGTTTTGAAAACCGTCGCGAATAGTTTCCCGACGCACGATTTAGCGGCGGTTTTTCAAAATCGCCGCCAATCGATTTAGCGGCGGTTTAAACCGCCGCGAAACAAAAAAAACCGTCGCTAAATGCCTTTTTTGCCGTAGTGTTGGGAAATGACTCCTTGGACTTGGGTAAAAAAAATGGAGTGACTAGTATTTATCCTCGGTGTTATACTCAGACTATTGTAGACAAAAAACATGAATTATTAAGATGAGTTGGCTCAACCCTTTGTGGTCAAGTATGCCTTTATAATACCTTGTATACCTTCTTATCATTATCCTTACATCATATGGTCCATTGTTATAAATGAAACTTATACGCATGTTACTCTTTTATTTAAATTTCAATCTTATTATATTATTCTCATATGGATGCCCTGGGTAATAATCCTCAAGTCCATTCTCATGCATGTATATTTGTGCAAGTGATTGTCTTATGTATATATACATAATTGTAGGTGTGCAGAGACATTACAGTTTAGGCCAAATTATGTATGGCCAGCCAGGTGTCTTCGAGGAACCTAATCCTGACATGTTATTATTTATTTTTTACCACTTCATTTTGATATAAATGCTCAGTACTTATTTTGTATTCATGGACTGGATAGTTGTAGACATCATTGGTGGTGGCCAACTGGGTATATCTCTTATCCTTTTCAGGCTTCCATTACACTAGGGTACCCGAACAGACCTCATGTTTGAAGGCTCATGTTTACTGTTTACCCTTGAGCTATTATGCTTGTACGTGAGAACATAGGAGCACAATATTGAGCCAGAAAATAGGATGCTCATATATATTTCCCTTGGGTTTTTTTCTTTTCCTTGTATACTTTTTATCTATACATGTTGTATTTTTTTACTGCACATTATGGAATATTCATGCATGATTACATTTATTTTATTATTATCAGTTTCTATTTATTCTTCCTAATTTATTTATTATTACTTATATTGTATTTATTACTGATCCAGAGGGTATATTCTTCCTAATGTACCTCAATTAGACCTCCACTTCAAGTCGAAAACCTCTGGCATACGGGGAGGTGTACTTGAGGCCCAATGCCCAATTTTTTTGGGGCACCATTTTAGTGGATCTCTAGTCGGGATGCAATATTTGATCTTTGAAAACTCAATTTCAAAAGAAAAAAATAGGGGTTCATAGTTGGTGCATGGTCAATGCTAATAATGTGGCCCAAACCATGTGGCCTATTTTTATAGGGGAATAGTTGTTTTAACAGTGTAACACCCTATGAGAAATATAAAAAGATACATAGGTCGAGTAGAGCGGCCACATGGGTGGCACATAGTTTTCCAAATCCATGAACCATCCATGCACGATTAGTTTCGCTTAGCTAGTGGGTGTGCATAATTAGGACATGGTTAGGTCAAACCATGTCTCCAAACCATGAGCCTCATTTAAAGTGGTGAAATTACCCTTTTCCCTTGCCTTCATTGACTTTTATTCTCCCTTTTTCTTCCCTCATGCCACAAAGTAGCCTCTTATGCATGGAACTCTCCCTTTCCTCCTAGGATTTGGTGGTTCTTCCTCATCTAGACTCTAAATAAAGTGATGTTGGTCATGTTTGATCCCTCTCAATTATTATATTATTCCACCTTTATCATTTCTTGATTTATCTTCCACAATAAATACTATTTCAATGTGATCTAATACACCCTATTTTCAAGAAGTTTGTCTATTAATTAAATTTCTCTCATTTCATATTGAATAAAAGCTTGATAATGAACATTTGGAGTGTATTAATAATTATATAGGTAGTCTATGTATTTTCTCTTAAGATTTCACTTTTTTAGAAAACGTGTTATTATGTCATGTGTCAGACATTCAGAGTGTCTCTCTTTAAACATGTGATTAATTAAGTAAATTCTAATTCCCTTAAAATTATTGAGCCTTTATGAACTAAATTTCACCATTGGAGGCTGCCTATCTCAAATTGAACCACCCTTGGGTGTGTCTCTTATATTTCATGAACCTTATACTTTATCTTTTAAATTAAAATCACCTTTTAGGCATGTTAACTTTCCTTTCATCAAATGAAATGGATAAAATAAATTAAATGGACTATAAGTGGTGTTAGTAACCCAATTATCTTTTGATCATAAATTATATTATCCTAGATACATCCTTAATAAGAGAAGTGTATAATTAGAATCAATTAGGATGTTTAAGCCAAGGATTTACCCTTGGCCATAACCAAATTTCTATATGAAATTTTTGACTCATCACACTTGGTAAGCCTATTAAGAGGAGTCATATAATGGCATGTATGATTACATGTCCATATTATTTTATAGGAATATAAATAAGAATTTCATAATCTTGATAAATTATATTTAAGTGTAATGATTAACTTCTCAAGGCCTATGTTTAATTAATAAATGTAAACTACCTACTTCTTGATATTATTCCTGGAACGATACTAAGTTCCTATTTCTGAAATACCATGGTTAAGGGATCATCGGTTAGATAGGATGAACTATGACTTGCTTGATATCAGGTTTCTATTTATAAAGTTCCTTGGTTAAGGTATCCTATAGAATGTGGGGTTACCTTATATATGATTATTTCTGAGATGCCTTGGTTAGGGTTATTAGAAATGATATCTCACATCCCCCTTGTCTGTGATGTTGGACATGATGTTTCGCATTTATTTGGGTGGTTGGACAAGATGTTTCACATCCATTATTGGGATGTTGAACATGACGTTTCATATAATTTATTAGTATTTTCAGGAATAGCTCTTTGTATCCCCTGTCAGATGCATGGGCTTGTACCCTTATTTATTATGATTAGACTCTTATATTATTATTCTTATTATATAAGGACACCTTGGTTACAACTTTCACCCTGGATAGTATAATGTATCAATATATATATGAATGTACATATATAGTTCATGTATATAAATAAATTTATATATATACACACACATATGGTGATACTTGTTCAGAGACATTATGGATTAGGCCTAAGAAGGTATAGTCGGTGAGGTCTCCTTTGAGGAACCCGATCCGAACTTGGTTATATGTATTTATTCAATACCTTGTTTTTTTATAACTTTACACTATTTTATTTCATTTTCATAGAATGGATTGCATTAGACATCATTGGTGGTGACCTACTAAGATTATCTCGTACCCAGTTTGGGTCTCTCTTTGGTACACTGACATGCCTCATGGTTGTAGGATCAGGATTATGGATTGTGCACTATGTTATACACTTGGATATGGGATCCTGGGTAAAAAGGACTAAGATGATCTGAGGATGATCATGGATATAGCCTTTTGTATTTTTTTCATTTAATTTTTATTATTTATGGATTACCTATTGGGTGTATTTAACTTTATATTTTATCTTCACAAGGACATGTATGGTTGTATTATTTGGAATTTCTAGAATATATGATTTATTTAAACTATATTTCCTTTATACTTATTCCATTATTGATTTATTTATTATGCTTCCACATTGTTTGTTACTAATCTAGAGAGCATAGTCTCCCCAACATACCATCGATGGACCCTTGTTGTTAACCAGAAAGCTACGACATACAAGGAGGCGCACTTCAGGTCATGCAGTTAACTATCTCAAGGCATCATTTAGTTTCTCCTCGGTTGGGACATTATAGTTTTAAACTTCAATATTCTTTCTCATCTTTGAATAATATTTTTAAGGTTTTTCTTCATCAATCAAATAGGTTTAATAAACATTCATAGACTACACTTCTTTTTAACTATCACTATTTTCTAAAAACTATTCAAACTATTTAATTAAAAACTTTTATCTTTAATTATGAAAGATTATTTATGATTTGTTACTTATTTCATGATCAAATAAAAAGAATTTTCATCATTTATAAACTAAAATAGATTCCCCCTTATTCATTTTCCTCATCTCAAAATACATCTATCATTGAATCTATTCACCAAAAACCCATCCTTTTAAAATATCACTTTATTTTCTTCATCACGTAAGTGATACACACTATATAGAATATATTTCAGTCCTTTAAAAAATAAAGTGTTTTTGTATTTCAGTGGATTTTCCCAATCAAAGTTGATCCAACACCCTTGATTTTGAGTGGCCCATAATTCCCAAAGATCATTGAGCTTTCCTTGAACTTTTAAACATTCTTTAGAAGTTATTAGTCCATTTTTATTTTATTTGAACACCAATTTCCTAGAATCCATAAATTATTCCATTTTAATTCTTTAAGTGCTACTTCCATAACCAAATATTTATCATATCCTTTGATATTATTCATGATTATTGTGAATAATATTTTTTGTGGGTTGTTATAAGTATTATATAATCATTTTTATGAAAAAATGGCTAGTCATATCTTCTATAAAGTTCTTTAAGAACTTTAAACATGTTCTGTGAGTTATGTCAAGAAATTAAAATCTTTTTTGAACTTTATTCAATAAAGGGTTATAAATCCCCTAAAAAAAGTTCCTATAAATCCTCATATACATTTTATGATATTTTTAGTTATACTGGAACATATTTTTAAATATTCAAAACCTCTATAGTACCCATAAAATCTATATAAGATATACCTAACTTTATAGGCATCATGTTGTTTATAATTTGAAACTTGTGTTCCTTATTTATTTGAGTAGAATATATGTCTTCCTTTTTGTAAACAAAAAATATTGAGAACATAAAAAATATTCTAATTAATATTATACTTATTCTCATCCTTTTTGGATTCCAAAATTGTAAATGTTTTTTACATCAAGTCAGTGTTCCTAGAATTTCCATATTTATGAGGATCACAAAATATGACTAAAAACTTGGTCTTATTGAAATAAATATTATTATCATGTTATATACCGACATTTTAAAGATATTTTATGACATGGGTATGTTATATTTTTTGTTCAAAATGTATATCATCAATCTTTGACACTTTATCAACCAATTTTTCTTTAAAGATTTCTCAAACTTATCGCATAAAATTTTTGGAGTTGAATCTGTAATTGTTCGCTTATTTTCAGCCTCTATAAACATTTATTGAATATTTTAAATATATTTATACTTATATTTAAAACTTTATTCTATATTTATTTTTAATAGCCTCTCGTCATCAATAAATCTCTTCAAAATATAAATTCCATTCAATGTTTTTTATTTTTTATCTATATAGGCATGATCAATATTAATAAAAAATTATTTTTTTTTATTTTGAATTATGATATCATTCTCTAAATTTGAGATATTTGAATGAAAATCCTTTAAGTATCTCTTCAAAATAAATTTCATCTTAGTTTCATCATCACTCCCATCATTATTTATTTTAACATAAGTGAATTATTCTTCATTCACCTTAGTAATTAGAATACTTTCATCAACATTATTGGAAGTATCAACTTCCTTATCTTTATAAATGATTTCTAAATATTTACACTTGGATAAGAAGTTTCTATTTTTTGTTTTTAGTGAAATTATTTCCCTTCCATTTAGAATAATACTTTAACTTATCAGCCATTTTCACCTTCTTCTTGAAAGTTATTCTTGGTCTATCTTCTTTATATTCACTAACTTCTTATTTTTATTTCAATATTAGACAATTTGAATCAAAATGTACAATTTTTTCACACTTAAAACATTTCAGTGGAATCGTTACCTTAAAAATTCCATTTTCACTTCTCACTTTTTTAGTGATAAGATACATCATTTTATCAAAATTTGAATCCACATTTGAATCAGAATCTGAATATAAAACTTCATCTTTATTAACCTTCTTCTTATACTTATCAGGTTTTAATGATTTAAAGGAAATATTATTTTTTATTCATTCCCTTGTAGTTGATAACATTAACTCTTCTTATCATATAAAACATTAAAATATTATGTAAGTAATAAATATGAATAATAATTAGATATTTATCTACAAAAATTGATACTTTAGCATCAAAAGTTTTTGGTAGGATATGAAAGAACTTATCTAAAACTATAGAGTTATCAATATTATCAAAAAATAATTTGATCATAATAAAAATATATTTCACCCTTATGAATTACCTATATACAATTTCATTATTTTCCATTATGAGGTCTTCATACATCAACCTTTAAATTTATACCTTTTCTTTATTTACTTAGGTATCACCTTCATAAATTTTCTTCAACTTATCCTAGATGCCTTTTTATATTTGGATTCCCTCTAATTTCTAAAATTCACTCTCTAAAAGGGAAGTCAGTATAGAATTTTCAACTTATCCATCATTCTATAAATTATTCTTTTCCACTACTATCATAGAATCACCTTTAGTACGGGGATTAAATCCATTATTCGAATATTACAAGTCATTATAACTAATAAATAGTATGTAATGAAACGTCATTTTTTCCACATATGATAACCCTTCCCATTAAACATGGTAATCTCCTTATGGTTAATTGAATTCAAATTATCCATTGTTGATCATAGAAATCAATGAATAAAACTTCAACTAGAGAGAAACTCAAATTATTTAAACTTTATATAGTATATCACAATCAAGGGGAACTGTATCACTCATAACATTCGTAAAAGGACCCACAAATTAGGGAGAATCACTGAGAGAGGGGGAATAGGTTATTTAAATTATTTTTGATTTTTATTCTTGAAACAACCCACACTACTTGTTAAAATGAATTTAAATAACTTCCCAATACACACACAAGAAAGGAATAATAGACTTATAAGTTTTTATTTTAAAAATAAAAGTATAATCCTTGGCATTATCTAAATTTCATTAAGACCATAAAAAACACTAGTATCAACATATAGGTACAATGATTAGGGAATATCCTTCTACTAATGTTACAACAAGTATCCATGTTGTGATAAGTTCTTCCCATAATGTTATAATGATAAAATATTTTTCTTTCAATAAAAAAAAATTATTAAATAGAATTATACTTCCATATAGTTACTATAATAATGCTTTTATTTATTCTTCTAAAACTTGTGCTATTATAGGTTTCTTCCTATATCACTTTGTGAACTACACATCTCATTCATTTTCTTTTTTCTCTCAAAAATGTTCTTGAAAATTTCTATATAGATTATTCACTTCTTTTTTACTAATTCATTTCATGAAAAATATATTTTTATCACACACAAGAAGTACTAAAAATAAGTTTGAATTTGAATTTGAAAAAAAAACTCAAACAAATAACTTTAGTCAATTATTTTCCAACCACTTATTTGTATTCCCAATTATTTTTCTTCTATTTCAAACATAGTTCCACGTCACTACAGCTTAGAAGGGTTTTCTAGAGCATGAATGAGTGATTATGATGCAAATAAAAAACATTTCTTCTAATAAACACTTTTATTAATGTTATTACATTTTTCTCTCTTGGATTGAATTACAAACCCCATATTGTAATTTTTAAATAATTATTGAACATCTTGAGCATCACCTGATATAAGTTATTTATTAAAAATATTAAATATGGAATTTTATATTTTTACCCATCATAAATGAAAAAAAAGTACCTAAATATTAAAAAGTTAGCTAGTGACTATTGTAAAGTCACATTTACTTTTCTTAAGTGGTTATTTACTCTTCCAAAGTTGGAAGTTTCTCTTATGAACTCCAAGATAACTCCTTTAAAGTTACACTTTAATCTTATAAACCCCCATTTTACACTTACAAAATCATAATGGCTCTTCCAAATTCATGAATTTTCTATTCTAAAGTGTTACATAAAAATTTTAAACTCATATTTTACTCATTTGAATTAATACCTTTACCATTTATATGTCTCCCCTGCACTGGACAACTGATCCAAACTTTTGATGACTTAGAAAAATTTAAGATTTTCATTCAAAAACTCTAGAATATTTAAGAATACTTAGATACTTATTCAAGACTTATTAAAACTTCCAAAAGTTAGTCACCTCATATAATATGACTTATTTTTATGATATTTTGACTATGATTTATGAATTGAAAATAACAACATAATAAACATATCCACTTCATCGCCTCCAATTATACTTCTCTTGAAAAACATAAAATTCTAGAGGAAAATATTGTCACAAAAATCTCCCCAACTACTGAACAAACACTAAACATATCTTAGAATCAACAATCTGCATATAAGAAGAATTCATTTAAAAAAATAATTGATACAACATATGAATCCATAAAATTTTCCTATAAAAATTGAAATCCATGTATAAGAGGATAAAGATACAACAAAATATCATTTCTAGGAATTTATTTTCCTGAAATAATCATCAAAATAATGAAAAAAATTGTTTCATACACATCTATAGAGGAGTATTGTAAGGGATCAAAATAATTTTCCATGTACTTGTACTTAAAGTCCCAAATTGATTAAATTCACCAATATTCAACCCAAAAATCACATTCCTAGGGTATGTAAAGAAGTTTTAATGTAAATAATCAGATAATTTCTAAGTTTTTGAATCCATTTAAAGAAACATAAACCCTTCAATATTATTTTACAAGGCATGCCACATCATCTGCTCTGTGATTTTAAGTGATGTTAATAATCATTCCAATTGAGGTTTCATAAGAAAGTAATATAAAACTTTTATGGGAGTTTTATTTCTTTACTTTTTCATAGTATAATGTTCATTTAGCCTTCTGTCAATATTCATTGAATTATATATAAAAGTATGGAACCACTTACACTCCTCTATATCTAAATATTCTCCCCAATATAACATACATTCGTTAGTACATGAATGTATCTTCATATAATTGACACTGAATTTGTTAATAACCTTATTCATCTCAAAAAATAATTCATGAAACATGGATTTACCAAAATAATCATGAAAAAACAATAATATCAAGGATGTTTATTTGTTTTAATTTCTCATAGACAATTTATATGATAAAATTTTACTTTGAATATTTTTAGACCCCTCATAAAAATCATTATTTCAAACTTCTATAAGTTCATAAAATGCTTTTGATTTCATATTTGGATTTTCCTATATATTAATATCTATAGAATTGACATGATAATATAATTACATGTTATGATCTTCATCTTGTTATGTTTTTGTGTCCAAAGAAATGATAATTATGTTCTGAATTTCATTCTATACTTCTAGGGTAGTAGCTTGAGGATTATGATGATGGTCAAAGATTTAACTTTATATAATGTTTGATACACCATACCAAATCAATCACACATATTTGATAGGAATCTTTTTCCATATTAATTGTTTATAAACCTCATATATTTTCAACCATCATCTCAAATTATAAGTAGCACATGGATATTTAATTCTTCGATTGAAAGATTCATTCTCAATTGATAAATTAAAAAAAATCAAACCCTTAAGATATTTTAATGTATTTAAAGGTAAAGTATTCAAACTTATATCAATTTATGTATTGTTGATAAATAATTTTAAAAATAGAATACAACATATTAGTGAAATTAAATCATATTTAAAATATAATATATGATTAATATAACTCCTTTATGAAACTAATAATAAAAGTATAAAAACATAATATATTGGAAAATATAAAAAAAATTATAGTTAAAGTATATAGGAAACTGAAAGAATATATGTGAGAGTAAATAAATATATTGAATCACTATATAATCACACCCAAAAAAATAATATTTTTCACACTTCGAAAATATTAATACAAATAGATGAAAAAAAGATAGAATAGAGTCGGCCCTCACAATATGAATGCCCACGAACCATATTGAAAATGTATCCTTTTATATAGATAAACACCCATAACAAAAATACACTTGATAAAAAACAATATTTTTCTAAAAAAGAACACAATAAATATAAAAAAATTAAATGAATTAGGATCACAAAAAAATGATAAATCTAGAAAAAAATAAAAATGGATGAAAAATTCTAAATTGGGTCATCCCTTTTAGAGAGGATAAAGAAAAACTGTTATTGGAGGTGATGTAAGGTCAGTGGGGGAGTGTGTCCTTAAAATGGAGGTGGGTGTGGGTATGGAGAAAGGAATATGGGAAAGTGAGTAGGTGGGGAATTAGTGTCAACAAGGAGGAGGTGATATAGGATGGTGGGTATTGGAAGGGATAAATAAGAAGTTAGTGTGGGATATTGATGAAATTAAGCTGTTATGGGATATTTTTTTAAAACCTTGTCCAAATACTAAATTATTGATGGTCTATTAAAAAAATAACCTCTAATAATTAATCATTGGTAGTTTTATTTTCATCACCACTCATAATTAAATGGAAATTTAGTTTTTTATAATTCATAGTGGTTATATAAAACCATAATGAATACCTCCAATTATATTTTTATTTTTATTATTAGATAATACCTCTTATTAACCGAGATGAGAGGGAACCCTTACATGACCGGAAATCCTATAGTCTTAAAGACCTTAGACTTAAATGGACCAAAGGAAAAGTGGTAAAGGGATTAAACTGAAAGATAACCTCCTATAAGTTTTTTTTATATCCCTATTAGATCTCCATGCCTGCATCACCTTCATTTCTTGAATCAACTTATTGGGTTCTCTTTGTAGGCATTCAAAACTACCAATGATTGGTTGCATTTTCATTTCACCCTAAATGAACTCTTCATATTCAAACTCAGCAAATCGCCTCTGATCGCACTCCACCTGAGCTGCTCCATTGCCTAGAGACCCAGTGGCTAGAAGTCCTCTGATGGCCGAGAGGCCCTATGGATTAAATCCTAATTGTTTTGGCATGATATCACCTTAAGTATGAATAATACCATTACTACATTACCTCACTACAATGAATTCTATAAAACTAATACTATATAAATATTGTTATAGTACCTATGGATATTTTTTCCAACTCGAGTTTCAAGCAAGATTATTTGGTGGCTTTACCATAATATTAATCCCCCAACTAAAACTATTATGAATAAACCACCATAAATATATAGTTTCATTATATTGAAATGAGTTTTAATACATAAATATATTTGAAAGTTACGGATAATATTCCTAAGTTTCACAAATATTCAAACTAACTTACATTATAGATGTTACTCACTAAAGAGTTTAGGAAGAGGATTTTATCTAATAGTAACATAGTGATGTGGTGGGAAAATAGAAACCCAAGTCTCATACACATTTTATTACATTATTTATAACATAAATTTTCATGAAAAAAACCTATAAATATAGAGTTGTACTATCTTTAAGATATTGGATACAAGATACAATAACTTTATAATAAACTAAAACATATTTATTTAAATATATAAAACATGCTCCTAAATTCCATTGATATTATATTACTTCATAGCATACCATGGGTAAATACATAGGGAAAAGGGTGAGCTATAAATCACATTAAGTGAATAATCAGAGTAAAGCATGAGGTTTAAGTAATATGTACGAGTCAAGAGACATATCATAATATCATAAAGAAAAGGATCATAATAATGGGGTCACAGATTAATGAAAATGTCATAAGATCATGGATTCATAAATATATGGAAAAAAATAAAACATGACAACATAATCATAATACAATTCTCATTTTAAAGACATCATAACATAGCATTCTAGGAAAACTACTCGTGCACCATATAAGGTATCACAAGTGATTAAAATATTACCCAATGAATTAGACGGGTGTATAATTCATGGACCACCCATTACATTCATAAAATGTACATGAATGTGTGTGCCACATAAGAAAATAATTCATAAGGAATAAAAATAAAAACCCCATGAAAATGATATGGGTTATATAATCTTTTCTTAAGGCATAAATGATGTGGCTCATTTTTAATAATATTTGCTGCATCCTTTTAATATTTTTATTGACTTTTTTATACCAAAATGTTTTTTATTTAATATTTGATAATTTTTTTTATTTTGTTCATAATTTGTAAAATAAAATTTTTTGTTTTAAATCATGTGTTTTAATGTACATTATTTTCATTTTAAAAAATTCTTAAATTAAATCATTTCTTGTGAATTTGAATCCTATTTTTATTCTTTTATTTTTACAGTTGTTCATTATTGTTAATTTTTAATTCATTAATTATATTAATTATTTATTTATCCTTAAATTGTAAATAAATAAACATTACATGTCATTTTTTAATTATTTTAATAATAATTTAACTATATTGAATAATTTAATTTTATTCAATTAATATTTTCTATTCTTTAATTAATTATTAATTTATTAATTGGTTACTTAATTCGTTCTTTAATTTAAGCAAGCAAATTTAGTTATTTTAGTTTCTTTTAAATTGATTTTGTTTATAATATTTAATCCAAATAAATTATTTCTTTTAAATAATTAATAAGTAATTTTATTCTTCAACTTTGTTTTATTTATTTATTTTAATTAGTTTCTAATTCATTTTGTTAATTCAATTGAGTAATTTATTAACCTATTTTTAGTTTTATCAAGGTTTTAATTAATTCAATTTTTTATTTGTTTCACAGGTGTTACGGTCCCTCCGGATCCCTCTGTTGCGCTGCTACTGTTTTCATGTTGTCACAGTGCCACTGGTTCCCCCACACGTCACTTCACTCCATGTTGTCTCATAGCGACTGTGAGCAGTACTCACGGTGCCACCATTCCTTCTCGAACCTGTCTCACCATTTCTACCAGTGTCACCGCGTCCACCTCATTCCTATCTCAAAGCCTCCCACCATTCCAAATTCTCTCTCACCGTTCCCCCAACCATCATTTTACAGCTTACGGTGGCACAAAAAACCCCTACCACCGTTTCTTTCTTCCTCATAGTGGCACGTGTCACCATTCCACCCCATCCATAGCTTCCTTATGGTATCACCTCCATCAATCACCCAGACCTCCCTCCTATCTTCTATTATTGATACCGATGCCACAAGTCAATGTTTCCATTCTCACCACTACCAGAGCACCATAAATCACCTGTAGAAACAAAAGAAATACAGACACTCCAACCAACAGTTCCAAATCACGAATTCACACCAGTAGTAAAAAAACACGCAGCAGCAGATCAAGCAAGGAAACCCTCAAAATCCTATGTTTCCTTTAGAATAGAGAATAAAAAAACAATGTTTACAGATTCAAACCAGATCTGGCACATCCACCTTCACCATCCCCTGCCTTCTTCCCTTCAGTCGACAGCCACTCTGCAACCCTCCTCACCTCGCACTGCCTCCAATCCAGCCACTCCCCATTTGAACCCCTGGCCTTGCCTTACACCTCTTCATTGTGCATTGAAACCCCACTCTTATGTGCCCCTATACCTCTACTCAAGCCCTACCTCCTTCCCTATTTCTCCCCTATTCTCTTGCACCGATACCCCCCATGCCACACTCCTCCATCCGTGATGCACCGAACCTAAGTTGCTTCCACCACCTGCTCCGGGCTCCCCTTATTACTTCGCACCACCGGCATCACTGCCATTCACCAATAGGTCGTTACCTCTTACCTCACTGCAAAATCAGAACCTGAGCTATACCTCTTCTCCCTAGGCCGACCCCCCCTTCTCTGTCTGCGCTGCACAAACCAGACCCCCCCTCCAATTCATCCTTTTATTTTATTTTCTTTAATATAATTATAATCTTATACTGATAATAATAATAATAATAATAATATATAATACACTATAAAATATACATAACATATGATAAACAGATTCATATATAAATAATATTAATTAATTTTGTTTTATAATAAGTAAATATTAATAAATATAATATTTATCAAAACATATATTAGTAATAATAATATTAGATATTATAAATATATATATATATATATATTAATAAGTATTATAATTAATTTTAAGTAGTAATATGATATATAGTATTTATATAATTGCTTAATTTTTTCCAACGGCACACATGCATTTTTTGCAGAGAGAGGGTTGTGGCCTGGCATGTGCAACCCATTCATTCAGTTAGGATAAACTGCTCCAGTGACCAGTACGGGAGATGTGGAACTGTGAAAGCTCCATGTGGAGGTTGGGGAACACTTCATATGAGATTCCAAAGACTTTGATTACTGGTTCATTAGCATTCATCACGGGAAGGAGATGAGGAATCCATTACATGGCAGGGAGCGATACATTCATTGATCAATTCTCAAATAGGGGGTGATCAAGCCTCGAGAGATAAAGCATTCAGTAGGACGTGATGGCACTTATCGAGAGGGACTTCATTCTTCCTAATCATCCATCTATAGGTCCTGATGATCCCGAGAGTTTTCACCATTTCTATCAAGAGAAGTTTGGTGGATTCAGAGCGGCAGATCAAACTTTCATACCTCGATTCCTAGGGCGGGAAATTGAGTGAACTCCAGCATCGCATCAACCATCAAGTAGCAAGAATTGGAGATTTTGGGAGATCAATCTGGGAGATGAACATCTTTATTTTCCTTATGATCTATTTTTATGAAACTCTTTTCAACATGAACTTCATTTATTTTAATTTTATTTTTGCACAGAATCCAAACATTATGTCCGGACAAACCCCTTGGGGGGGGAGTAAGCTGGTTGGTTATATTTGTTCACTCTTATTCATACACTACATCATCTTCTGGATCTTCTCTCTCACTGTTTGTGGAAAAAAATTATTTTCAAAACAACATGGTTGAGTGAAAACTGATTTTGATTGAATCTTAATGAAAAATTTTTTAATATGAGGGAATCCTTGACAAATGAGTCATGCTCAAATGAGAGAGACACGCTGAACTCAACTAACAAGTTGATCCTAGTGACATCTGACTTTTTGACACCATTGGATGGAATAACTTTTATAATCGAAAGACTTTAAGGGATATTTCATTATAAACTGACCAGAAGAAAAATCTGGCCAGTTACTTTAAGTCATATCTATATTCCTTAAACTTTAGTGCATGAACGAGGCTAAGAAATATCGAATCATCCAGTGGACTTCCCCCTTACTCATCTACTGGTTGTTTTCACCACAATATCTCTTGTTGTATTGTCTACCTCCTTACACTTACCAGTTCACCTTCACTTCCTCACACACTAATTTTCACTCACTTAACTTCACCACCACCAACTGATTTTGTTTGATTTTGTGTCTGTTTTTGTTTAGTTTATTTTTTTAGATCACCAAGCACAACATTAGGCCTCCTTGTGGTTCAAACCTGCCTTTACAATGTACTAAGTAGTATATTGGTTATAAATTTTAGTTTTTCGTCCATGAACAATGACGTGTGAGTGTGCAAATTTTGGTGCCATTGTCGGGGATGACGCACGAGCAATAAAAATGTAGTTGCAGATAACTTGTCTGGATTTCCCAATACCCCCAGTAAGGAACCAAGAGAGATCAACACTTCTTTAACTGATGAACAATTGTTTGCAGCATCAGTACATCAGTCTACTTGGTTTCCAGACTATGCCAACTTTTTGGCAGTTGGAGTCATGCCCAAGGATCTCTCACATAACCAGAGGAAGAGGTTTATATCTGATCTGAAATATTATATTTGGGATGACCCTATTCTCTTTAGGATATGTGCTGATGGGATTTTGAGAAGATGTATCATTGAGGATGAGATTTTTCCCATACTTTAGAGATGACATTCATCAACTTGGGGTGGCCACGATGGAGGAGAAAGGACTTCTCAAAAGGTCCTACATGCTGGTTTCTACAGGACAACATTGTTTAAAGATTCTAGGAGTCTGGTTAATGGCTGTGAGAAATGTCAAATGTTGGTAAATGTTGGAAGAAGGTATAAACTACCCCAAAAAGGTATTATGGAGGTTGAAATATTTTATGTGTTGGGCTTGAACTTCAAGGGACCATTCCCATCGTCTTATGGGAATGAGTACATTTTGATTGCTGTGGACTACGTGTTCAAGTGGTTTGAGGCATTATCTCTTCCCAAAAACTCAGTTTCTAGTGTTGTAAAATTCATCAAGAAAAAAATCTTTTCCAGGTTCAGTGTGCCTAGAGAATGCATCACTGATAATGGGACTCACTTCAAGAATTATAAGTTCAAAGATTTGATGGAGAAGTATGGGTGATCACATAGGACAAGCACCACTTACCACCCACAGTCCAGTGGGTAAGCATAAGTTTCAAATAGAGAGATTAGATAGATTTTAGATAAAACAGTGTCTAGATCTAGAAATGACTGATCAAGGAAGTTGAATGAGGCCCATTGGGACTATATAACTAATTATAACACTTCTATAGGGATATCACCATATAGGATACTCTTTGGTAAAACATGTCATGTACCTGTTGAGTTACAACAGAGATATTATTGATTGCTGAAGGCTCTTAATATTGATTTCAAGTCTGCTGGTGAGAGGAGACTGTTAGAACTGAGTGAGTTGGAGGAGATTCGAAGAGAGTCCAATGAAAATGATGAAATTTAAAAATAGAGAACAAAGTATTTTCATGACTCAATCATTCAAAATAGGAATTTCAAGGTTGGTGAGAGGTTCTGGGTTTTTAATTCAAGATTTAAGCTGTTTCCAGGAAAGATGAAGTCCAAGTGGTCATGAACCTTTACCATTGTTAGAGTCTTGGTTAATGGAGCTATTGAGCTAGTTGTAGAAGAGAATCAACCTTTCTTAGTCAATGGTCAAATAATAAAGCACTTATTTTAAGGGTAGCCAAAGGGCTGGGCTGCCATATCTTTGTTGAAAGAATGAACTAATTCAAGTCTAACTAAAGACTATAGACTTAGTGTTTCATGGGAACTAACCCATGGTTGCTTAGTTGTTTTCCTTTTATTTTTGTTCTTCAATAAAGTTAACCCCACCTGCTTGATCTCTAGTTTAAGCTCTTAGCTTCTTGATGGTGCCTCATGATCTGTTTTTGTTTTTGAGATAGATTGGTTGCTTCTAGAAACATGGAAAAGAAAACCCAAGGGAGCATTCCACTACATCATATGGATAACATTTCTTTTTACTCACTCCCTTGGGCTACTTATCTAGAACTTAAAACTCTACAATCTTATTTTACTTAATTGAACTTGTAGGTTAATGAAGAGGAGTAACCACCCAGTGCTGCTGATGAGGATCTATCTATTGAATCCAGTGTTAAAGCCCCAATAATTCATGGATGTGTTGTTTTTCCCTTTTTCACTTTTAATTACCTACCTAATATTCATTGTGAATTAAGTGTAGGGGAATTCCCTTTGACCTATGAAAAATTAATATGTTCTCTTTCATGAGTGTTTAGATTCTAGTATCTAGAGAGTTGAAAAATTATTTTGAGCTGATTTGTGAAAGAAGCTTGAACCCACTACTTTCAATTTTATTATATTGTTGTTGCACAACACCGCTAATCATACTGCTATTTGAAGTAAATTGATAAAATCTTTTGTCTACTATTTAAAAAATTCAAATAATGAACATTTTAGGAATAGAACTAAACTTGTTGTCGGCGATGGTTGGTGGTGTTGGTTTCTTCTATTTGTCTTTGTTTAAAGTTTTCTTTTCTTTCTCTTTTTGTGTGTAAAAGAAAAATTTTGAACCTCATTATTACCCCTCAATATCCTTTTTCAGATGAAATGTCCACCTATTTTGAACATAAACTACCTCCCACCATGAGAGTCAACATTAGGAACAATGTTTGGTTTTAAGTGTGGGGGAGAGGGGTCATTTTAGAGTCATTTCAGATTCTCCATTCCTAAACCTGAAGTTTATATTTGTTTTTTTTAATGGTATAATTTTTCAAAAAAAATTGTTCAAAATTCCTTAAAAAAAACTCAAATTATTCCATTACTTTATGGTCATTGGAGGTTCACAGGTACTTTAATTATATCCTGTTTAGTGGATAACTATTTTTTGGTTGTTGAGAGTGGTATTTAGTTAGAAACTATTAAGCATGAGTGACTGCTGAGTGGAATTATTCATTTTCTATATGAACCTTTCTGTTTAGGAACTGAGGATGGGAGTGTGACAAGATAGTTTTTTATGGTATAATGATCATGAGTGAGGGTAACTTGATGTTCTTAATGAAACCTAGGGGTCTCACATTTTTATTATATAATATTCAATCACTTTAGGAAGTCAACATAAATGATTATTAATTAAGTTCTTTTTAACTGGAGTAAAATGGGAAAAAAGGTTCCCACGGTGAGTATATAAGACAAGGTGCATTGGGTGTGTCTCAGTGAATAAATATAGCCAATTTTAACCTTAATAAGTGCTATAAACAGTGCTCTACACATGGAATTTGGCTGAAAAAGATTAAAATAAATTTCACTTTTCAAATATGAACTCATTAAGGGGAGGGGAATTTTAAACCCAAATGGAGAAGGGAGAAATTGACTTGGGTAATATTCATTTTAGTTGAGTCAATAAAGTGATTAAATTAATGGAATTTAATTTTTAGAACATGGTGGAAGGTGATAATGGAAGGTTCCCTTGGTTATGTTTTGAATTCCACTTCATCTAACCTGTCAACACTCCTTAAATTAGCTGTCGAATTGGAAGGTGAAGTAGGATCGTTAACGAGTACACATAGAAGGTATGACATACTTGACAGTGTATGAATTTATGATGCTTTTGACTTCCTGTGGGTTTTTGAAGCTAGGCAGGACATCATTTTTTAACACATTTGGATAGCCTAACCCACATTTTGGTCCTACTCCTCTGGGTACTAATGTTTAATTATGCACTCTTTTTGAAAAGAAACTCAAAAATTATCTTTTTGTTTTAAAGTCAAAGGCATGTACTTGTTTGAGGGCATAAAAAGTTTTAAGTGTGGGGGATTTAGATGTGGTACATCTTTAATACTCTTTTCCACATCTTTTTTATATTTTTATTGACTTTTTTATACCAATTTTTTTTAAATAATTGATAATTGTTTTGATTTTGTTCTTAATTTTTAAAATAATCAATTTTTGTTTAAATCATGTGTTTTAATGTACATTAATTTCATTTTAAATAATTCTTAAATTAAATCATTTCTTGGGAATTCAACTCTTATTTTTATTATTTTATTTTTACAACTGTTCATTCTTGTTAATTTTTAATTCTTTAATTAAATTAATTATTTATTTATCCTTAAATTGTAAACAAATAAAATTTACATGTCATTTTTCAATTCTTTTAATAATAATTTAATTAGTTTGAAAATTATAATTTTATTTAATTAATATTTTTTATTCTTTAATTAATTATTTAATTTAAGAATTGTTTACTTAATTGGTTGATTAATTTAAGAAAGCGACTTTAGTTCTTTTAGTTTGTTTTAAATTAATTTTGTTTAGAATATTTAATCCAAATAAATTCTTTCTTTTAAATAATGCATAAATAATTTTATTATTTAACTTTGTTTTCTTTATTTTTATTAATTAGTTTCTAATTATTATTTTTAATTCAATTGATTAATTTGTTAACCAATTTTTAATTTTATCAAGGTTTTAATTAATTCAATTTTTTTTCTTGTTTTACATGTGTTACGGTCGCTCTGGATCCCTCTGTCATGGTGCTACCATTTTCATGTTGTCATGGTGCCACCGGTTCCCCCACACACCACTTCACTCCTTACTATCTCACAGCAACCATGAGTAGTACTCACGGTGCCACTGCTTCTTCTCGAACCTATCTCACCGTTTCTAATGGTGTCACTGTGTCCACCTCATTCTTGTCTCACAGCCTCCCACCGTTCCAATAGATGTCTCACCGTTCTCCCAGCCACCATTTTACCACTTACGGTGGCACAAAAAACCCCTACCACTGTTTCTTTTTTCCTCATGGTGGCACCTCCCACCATTCCACCTCATCCACAACTTCCTTATGGTCTCACATCCATCCATCATGAAGACCTCCCTCCCATCTTCTACTATTGGTACTGATGATGCAAGTTGATGTTTCCATTATCACCACCACCATAGCACCATGAATCACTAATAGAAACACAAGAAATAGATACACTCCAACCAACAGTTCAAAATCATGAACTCGGTTCAAAATCATGAATTCACACCACCAGCAAGAAAACACGCAGCAACAGATCAAGCAAGAAAACCCTCAAAACCCTATATTTCATTTAGAATAGATAATACACAAACAATTTTTACATATTCAAACCAGATCTGGAACATCCACCTTCATCATCCCCTACTTTCTTCCCTTCGGTCGACCGCCACTCCACAACCCTCCTCACCTCACACAGCCGTCGGTCCAACCACTCCCCGTTCAAACCCCTGACCTCTCCTTCCACCACTTCACTGTGTTCTGAAACCTCACTCATCCGTACCCATATCTCTCTACTCGATCTATTCCTCCTTCCCTCTTTCTTCCCCTTTCTCCTATGTCGAGACCCCAATGTCGCACTCCTCCATCCACAACGCACCAAACCTGAGCCGCTACCCCCACCTATTACGGCCACTCCTTCCTGCTTCCCAAATTCGGAGTCATTTACATTCACCAATAGGCTATAACCTCTTGCCTCGCCGCATGAGAAAAACCCAAGCCACACCTATTCTCCATGCACCGACCCCCCCCCCCCCCCATTCTGTCTGCACCGCACGAACCAACCCCCCCCCCCCATAATTCATTCTTTTATTTTATTTTATTTAATATAATTATAATATTATATTGATTCTAATAATAATAATCATAATATATATAATACACTATATAATATACATAATAAATAATAAACATATTCATATATATATATAATATTAATTACTTTTGTTTTATAATAAGTAAATGTTAATAAATATAATAGTTATTAAAACATATATTAGTAATAATAATATTAGATATTATAAATATATATATATATATATATTAATAAGTACTCTCATTAATTTTAAGTAGGAATATAATATATAGTATTTATATAATTGTTCTATTTTTTCAACGGTTGACCTGCGTTTTTTGCAGAGAGAGGGTTGTGGCCTGACACACACAACCCATTCATTTAGTTAGGAAAAACTGCTCCAATGACCAGCACGGGAGATGTGGAACTGTGAAAGCTCCACATGGAGTTCAAGGAACAATTCAAATGAGATTCTAGAAACTTCAATTACTGGGTCATTAGAATTCATCATGGGTAGGAGATGAGGAATCCATTACAGGGCAGGATGCAGGACATTCATTGATCAATTCTCATACAGGGGGTGATCGAGCATCAGAAGATCAAGCATTCAACAGTAAGGGATGACACTTCTATATGGGGACTTCATTCTTCCTAATCATCCATCCATAGGTCTCAGCGATCCTGAGATTTTTCACTATTTTCATCAGGAGTAGATTGGATTCATCAGAGTAGAAGATCAACAATTCATAACTCAATTCCCAGGTTGGGACATCGAGTGACCTCCAGCATCGCATCCACCATCAAGTAGTAGGAATTAGAGCTTTTGGGAGATCAAGAAGGGAGACAAACATCTTTATTTTCCTTATGCTCTGTTTTTCTGAAACTCATTTCAACATGAAATTCAATGATTTTAATTCTAATTTTTCACTTAAGCCAACCATTATGTCAGGATAAACTCCTTTGGGGGTGTAAGCTAGCTGGTTAGATTTGTTTACTCTGATTCATGCACTGCATCATTTTCTAGATCGTCTCTCTCACTGTTTGCGGAACAGATTTATTTTCAAAAGAACAAGGTTGAGTGAAAACTGATTTTGATTTAATCTTAAAGGAAACTGTTTCTATCTGAGGGACTCACTAAAAAGTGAGTCATTCTCAAATGATAGAGACACACTGAACTCAATTGACAGGTTGAGCCCAGTGACATCTAACTTTTTTAAACCATTATATGGAATGATTTTTATAGTCGAAATAATTTAAGGTATATTTCATCGCAAACCAACCAGATGACAAATATGGATAGTTACATTAATTTAGATCCACATTCCTTAAACTTCAGTGCATGAATGAGGCTAAGAAATATCGAATCATCTAGTGGACTTCCACCCCTACACATCTATTGGTTATTTTCACCACAATATCTCTTGTTGTCTTTTCTACCTCCTTTCACTCACCAATTCATTTTCACTTCCTCACACACTAATTTTCACTCACTTCACTTCACCACCACCAACTGATTTTGTTTTCTTTTGTGTGTGTTTTTGTTTAGTTTATTTTTTTAGATCACCAAGCACAACATTAGGCCTACCTATGGTTTGATCCTATCTTTCCACTATACTAAGTAGTAAGTAGGTTATAAATTTTAGTTTGTCACTCGTGCCCAATGACGCACGAGCGTGCAAAAAAAAATGTCATATCATAAATATTCCCACAAGAATAAGGGTTTAAAATTTTTTTGGATGTTAATTACTGAATAAGAAATCATATATCAGGAAAATGAAATTTATGTGAATAATAGTCATAATAAATGAGTAGATAAGTAGTTTTGGAAATGATCCTCTTAAGAAATATTTTTAAGAAGAAGCATAAAGAATCTTTGAAAAATTAGACAACATGGTGTTTACTCTAAGAGCATAATTAAATCAGAAAGGTTTTACAGAAAATAATAAGTTCTTTTAGAAAATATATAACATTATAAACATTATATTAAGTGGTAAATTAAATGATACAATAAATTGACAAGTTTCCTTTAATCGTATTTTCCTAAATGAATAAATTTAGAAGGGAACTTTAAAATCTTATACATCACTTTAAAATAAAGGTAATTTAAACTAGGAATATACGTGATATAAATATATACTTAATATAAAATAAATACATGAGAATAATAGAAAGATAATTGTAGTTTATATATATAAATCATAACCTGAAATAGAAAAGGGTGATTCATAATTTTCCTTACCTTAGGTCCTGACTCGCTTGTCACATGCATCTATCTTACTAAATAATAAAATTAAGTTTATTAAAGAATTTATTCATATCCATCTTTAATTATATTTAATTTTTTAAATTTTATTTATTATTATATTTACTTTATTTATTATATTTATTATATATTTTTTCTCACATCAGCCACCTCGGGTTGTTTTGTCAACTTCCCCAAAACCACTTCAGTATTTTTATCATGATCTGAGGTATTTTCTAATAGTTCCATAATCTCAATAATTTTATAGTAATGTATTCTTTATCATTCCATTATTACAAAATTTATACAATTCTATGGGTTTTAAACAATATATTCAAACTAAGAAAGGTATCTTAGTATTCTTATTTTGGACGGTTAAAATTTCTATGGTTATTATTCTCTATTATCATTAATGTAAACCCCAATTTGTATTTATAAAATATTAATCATGATATAAATATTTTATTAATTAATTTAATATATTTTTAAATACATTCATATAATGATATAGTGTAAAATTAAATACATCATCCATGGAGGCGGTTATCAAAACATAATATGGGTGATGATTTTATTATAGAATTAAGGAGAGTGAGAGAGTATGATAACTGATATTCCATTGATATAATTACATTTCAGTATATATATGATACTAATTTCATTAAATAATAATGGATTTAAAAGATCTAGATGAGGTATAAGAAGAAAAAAATTAAAGAGCTAGGTTAATAAAATTACCTCTTCCTTGGATTTCAACCTTTAGTTCTCATCTTATGATTACTTTGATTGGTATTTTAGTCAGAATAGAACCTGTAAAACATGGGAAATAGAGTTGAGGAGAGATTTGGGAATGTTTTTTGTGAGCTAAGGGATATAAAATTTGTTAAAGGGTGGTGTAGTCAAAATTTTTCCTTAAATATAAGTTTTTATCCACTACTTCAAATCCACTTCAACCATCACTGATATCACCTAATGTTGTTTTGAAATCTTTAGATCTAGCTGAAGAACATGGATTCCCATCATCGCTCACTACGAATCATCATCATTCGTCAATGAGGTTTTGGCCGAACATTCTGTATGTTGTTTCCCCTCTCTTTATTATGATTTCAAAGTTTAATCAACAGATTGGTCATCCTCACTTCACAAGCATTCCAAATCGATGCTTGGATCACAAAATCATTGACAATTTGTTGATCCATAACAAATCTAAGCACCCGAATGAGGTTGGGACACCCGAAAACTATCGAGTTGGGAACCATGGGGTTCCAATGGTGAATAATGCAAATAATGGGGGAAGAAAAAACACCAATAACATAGGTTTTTATGATCGTTGTCCAATAGATCCAATCCAATGATCAATAATGTTCTCTAGGGTCAGAAACAATTTATTAAGAAAAAGAGATTATACAATTTCAATTATTTGGGATAAAAAAAGTGTACAGGGTGGTGCAAATCCATGAATGATTAACAATCTACTCAAAATTTTAATCTAAGGAATAAAAATCTCCAAATATGAGTCCTACCACTTGTTTGGATCGACCTCTAGTGAAGAACGTGTTTTCCAACAAGGTAGGAGGATCTATCTTATTCATTCTGCTTCGATCCCCCTTATATTAGAGTTGCATCATTATTTGAAATAATTCTTCAGAGGAATTCACCAAGGGAGGTGGGGAGGTGAGCTTCACCAATGAACAGTGAATTGTGATCCAAACCTGGATAAAACCATCTAATGACCTATTTATAAGATTTTAGTTAGGTAAAAGTTGATTAGTCAAATAATTAATTAATTAACTTAAACGCACCTCAAATGAGTGAGGCATCTTTTCATCCCGTG
The DNA here is from genome assembly GCA_963277665.1 of Viscum album. Classification (NCBI taxonomy): domain Eukaryota; kingdom Viridiplantae; phylum Streptophyta; class Magnoliopsida; order Santalales; family Viscaceae; genus Viscum; species Viscum album. Next base: position 239,677,550 of record OY728159.1, read on the forward strand.
TCGACCCATTTTATGTCACACCTAAGGGAAACTCCGTGTTCCAGACCCAACTATGGTCTCAGATTTTGGATTTGATCAACCATTTAAGAGTTATACCATTTTCTTTAATTAACCATGTGCAAGCAATATAAATATTTTTAATGTTTTTATAAAATTAATTCCAGGTACATCGTGCCTCATAATTGCACACCATCTTAGCTCCTAACTCTAAAAATATATTTATAAATATTTTAAAGTCTTACAAGGAAAAAATAAAGTCTCTACATAATTCCATCCTTCATGTGTTTTGTCCCCAAAAAGAAAAAATAAAAAAAATAACTTAGGTTATTGATCCTACATCTGGATCTCCCATTCCTAGGAACTATCCTACACGTTTTCGTATTGCCACAACATGTTAACCAAAGGTATGGTATGTCCTCACAAGGTCCACTTTTTTGGTCTTTGATCACCACTAGGTGCTCGGAAAAGGCAGCTCCATCCTCGATGTCTGGCTCTCCACGGTCAATGATGTGTGTTGAGTCATGCACATATTCCCTTAGATACAACACATGGAAGACGTCGTGGACCCACTCTAGCTGTTGGGGTAGGTCTAGGTGGTAGGAAACCTTTCCAACTCTCTGCATGACCTTGAATGGTATAATGAAACTTGGGGATATTTTATCTCCCCAGCCAAAACTCCACATTCATCTTCTTGGGGAGACTCTAAGGAATACATGGTCTCCCTGATCAAACTCCAAGGGCCTATAATAGCAATCTTCAGAGTATTTTTGTCTGCTATGGGCCCTTTTAATACTTTCATGGATGACCTGCACTTTCTCTTTTGTCTCCTACACCAACTTTGGGCCCACAAGAGATGACTCTCTAATATTTTTCCAGTGCAATGGCAGCCTGTAGGGTCTTCCATATATATCCTAAAAGGTTCCATGCCGATGGTAGAGTGATAATTATTTTTTTATGAAAACTCTACCAAAGGCAGGTGATCCTCCCAGCTCCAGCTAAAGTTCAACACACAATCCCTCAATATATCCTCTAACATCTATATAATGGACTTGTTCTACCCATCATTTTGAGGTTTAAAGGATACAATCATCTGAAAATGGGTTCCAAATTCCAATGGAAGTTCCATCCACAATCGTGATGTAAATCACACCTCACGATCGAAGAAAATCATTAAGGGTACCCCATGAAGGATGATGATCTCTCGTACATACAATTATCCAAAAATATCAACCGAACTCTATTCCATGACTGCAAAGAAGTGCTCTGACTTCATGAGTCGATCTACTACCACCCAAATTCCATCATAGACTTTCACTATGCACAAAAGTCCTGTGAAAATTTCCATGGATGATTCATCCCATTTCCACTCCGGGATCTTAAGAGGATGCAACAAACCCATCAAAATTATGTGCTCAACTTTCACCTACTGACATGTGAGGCACCGTGAGATAAACTTAGATACGATTCATCTCATTATAGACCACAAAAATTACCAGTGAATATCTCTATAAATATTCCCCACACCAAGATGTATATATAAGTGAGAAGTGTGAAACTCCCACATAAATCCTTCAGCATCATGATTGGAATCATTTTTTGTCACTAGAAACATATCTCATGATTCCCCCCATCATAATACCCATCAGGTGCATCACCTGTGGATATAGGATCAAGAAAAACCTCGTATTAAATATCTCATAGTAGGGAATCTTTCACATGCTCGAGGAGTGGAGAATTCAACACCATCAATAGTAGAAACTTTGTACCCTCTTTCTTCACTGGGTTCAACTGTAGGGAATCTAACTGCTCAGAAAATTCATGTACTAGGTGAACCTCAGACTTCCTACTAAGAGAATTTGATACAATATTTCCCCTACCTAGATTATAGACTACCTCTATGTTGTAGTCCTGCAGGAACTCCAACAAGTGTCGCTTCCTTATGTTCTTTTCTCTCTGACTGAATATGTAAATGACGCTCTGGTGGTATGAGTAAACCAAAAAATCACTCTCCCAGAAGGTAGTTCCTCTACATCTTCATGGAAAATATTACTATTTCTAGCTCTAGGGAATGAGTTGCATAGTTTTATTCATGGGGTCTCAACTACACTAATCTATATGTGATGACTGCATGTCTTTTCATCAACACATAACCTATCCCAACTCATGAGGCATCTCAATACACGATGATCTCAATGCCTTCCTCTGGTATCCTCAACATTGTATCACTCTTAATCCTCTACCTCAACTCCTTAAATGCCTTTTGGAACTTCTTAGACTAGGTAAAAGATTGTCGCTTCTACATTAGGGTGGTCAAAGGGGTCGCTATTCTGGAGAAGTCTACCACAAATCTCTTGTAGTACCCGGCCAAGAAAACAATGCTCTGCACCTCTGACACATTTTTCAGTGGATCCCAAGTAAGAACTACTTCGATCTTGGTTAGATACACAACTAAAACCTGTTTATAAACAACATTCACCAAAAAGTGAACCTCCTACATCCAAAACTATAACTTCGAGAGTTTTCTGTAAAGCAAGTTCTCTTGAAGTAAATCAAGAACCATTCTCAAGGGCGTTGCATGCTCCTCCTCTACTACAGAGTAGATGAGTATGTATTTAATGAAGAAAACACAAATATGAACAAAGTATGGATGGAATATCTAGTTCATCAATTCCATAAAGACATTATGGGCATTTGTCACACCAAAGGGCATCATTAGGAACTCGTAGTGTCTATAGCGACTTTAGAAATTCCACTTTGTAAAATCAACCTCATGAGCCTAAAACTGGTGGTATCCAGACCTGAGATCAATCTTGGAGAACCATATCACACCTCGAAACTGATAAAAAGGTTTTAAATACTTGGAAAGGGGAACTTGTTCTTTATCATGGCCTGGTTTAGGCAATGATAATCTATACAAAGCTTTATACTCCCATATTTTTTCTTCACTAACAGAATTGGATCTTCCCAGGGGGACACACTATGTATAATGAATCCTTTCTCATGAAGGTAATTTAATTGCAACCATAGCTCTCAGTGCTCGGTAGTTTCTATCCTATATACTGCAGAAGATATCAGGGCATCCACAAGATGAAAATCTATGAAAAACTCCATATCCTACCTCAGAGGTAGTCCCAAAACATCTTCAGGGAAGACTTCTATATATTCCTCCATAAATAAAGAAACCCAATTGAATGAAGATTATACTCCACCAAGGTTTATGATTGATAACAAAGGGGTGATAGTTTGAAATCTTCTGGTGACAACATCTTCTTGTTCGACTATGAGGTCTCTCTCTCTCTAGAAAAGGAGAACATCATCCCATTAGTGCATAGGCATCTAACTAGTCTATGGTGATAGTAAATCTGGGTTCAAACCATGGAAATCAAATTCATACCCAATATGACCTCATAAGGTTCCATCGTGATGACTAAGAGGTTCTATGTGAACATATCACCTCCAAGATATAACTCGCACTGCCGGAAGATGAAAGACACAGAAGAATCATTCCCTGTAGAAACCTCGAGACAAATCTTTTGGGTTGTCATCTCTAATAAGAGATCTAAATCTTGCTCCATGAGTTTAGAGATAAAATAATGGATATCAATTATGTCTACTAATTATAAGGAAAGAGTAGAATAAACACATATTGTGCCTTGAATCATCCCGTACACTGTTGGATCGTAGACATTCAAAGCCTGCAGTTGTCTATGGCCCCAACCACCTACTCCATAAACCTGATGTGGGCTGCCTAGTGGTTTTGGAAGAAAGACCTCATACCGTCATCTCCCACCTACAGCTCCTTCTGCTTCTCTACTAGCTCTTCCACCCTAGGGACCACCCTATCCCTACATGGGAGATCCATGATCACAGCGTTGTCTCTGCTATATAGGTCCATCTACAATCTTCTTAGGATGCTCAGATTATCTAGTCAAGTAGTCTCACACCATGTGACCTCACCCTTAATAATAATATCAATGTCCCTCCCTAGGATTCCCTTGTTCTCTATATTTTCCCTTCACTATACAACCACGTCCCTCATCCTACTCACGGAAGGGTCTCCTATTCTGAGATCTCTATCCCCTTCCTGCTATTGTAGATGTCTCAGCCCTATCATGCCCACTGTTAGATCTAGCTATCTAGAATCTCTCTGATATAGATATCTCTATCACAAGTTCTTTCTCCATCACCTCATCATAGGTGGGGATGCACATGGGCACTACATTGGATCAGATCTCTCTATGGAGTCCCAGCTCAAACTTTTGTGCTTGGAAGTCTCCATATCTAATCATGTTGAGAGATGAGTGTGTAAGTTTTGTGAACCTATCTGTATACTCATCCACTTTAATCCATCCCTATTAAAGCTCTATAATCTCATGAATCTGAATGGATCATAAGTAGGAAGGATAGTACTCTTCATGAAAAAGAGGCTCGAATTCAAACCATGAAAGTTTCTACTCATCGTGCATTTGGGTAACCAGGCTCTACCAATGCCCATCTTCTCCCTAGAAAAGAGTGGATACCAAATCCACCATCTGATACTTCAGTGTCCAGATAAGACTGAAGATATGGACCACTGACTCTAGACAATCCTCCACCGTCTGGGGATACAGCTCTCCGCGGAACTTCAGTAGTCTGTAATGCTGGAACTCATGGAGTGCGCTCAGCCTGCACATGTCATCGGCCTGCTCTGTTGGTAAAATATAATTCTCAAAACATGGAGGTGCTTCTACCTCCCACCTAGAGGAAGTGTATCATTATATGGATACTGAACTGAGGTCTCATCTCTCATGGGTCGTCGTCAAAAATCAGAGCTGGTATCCTAGTTAGCTGTCATCACGGAGGCATCCTGAAAGTAATCAAGGAGTACCATGGACAAATGACAATATAAAGATATATATAAACAAAAATGGGAATATGACTCTATAAGGATCTTCAAATACTCAATCTTATATGATGAATGTACCATTAATCCCTATAACAAATTTCTTGACATGCCGAATCAACAATATTGTAGTCAAGGTCTGGGTGAATGGCTATGTCGGCTAATGCACCATCACTAGACTCCATTGCCTGAGAGCTACACTCAAGACATGTTAACATTGTTTCCCTAAATCCAAAAAAAATCCTTTTTTAGGGAAACGTTCGAAAAACATCACAAGGGTTGAACCACCTTTAATACCAATCTATAATGACCAGACTCAAGATGGGGATCGAGCCGCAACTTCCCCTAGCCCACCTCTATAGGCCAGGGTGTGGTGACAAGTGTTGAAGGAATAAATAACTTGGGAAGGCCTTTTCCTAAGAACCTGTACACATGCACATATCCAACTCAATGAAAAAGTGCATAGGGGAAATAAATTAAGGATGAAACACTACTATAAATATACGAAATATGCCTGGACTACTAAATAGAAAGAAGTACGGTTGTGTATACTGAAAATTAAAATGAGAAAGAAACATTCCCAATCCATGAATATGAACCAACATGACAAAACTAGAAAATACTAAACAGTTGAGAGAGCCCAACTTCTATGTCCCAAGCTATGACCGCCATACGCAGTCCAAGCACCCTATACCCCTAAGCTCCTCTGAAGTCACTATCGACCAATACTCCATTTTCAAAAGACACGACATTTGTTGGAAAATCATATGTAGGGTTGAGTATATACATACCCATTAGAATACCTTGAGAAGGTGAAGGAAGAGCATTAAGAGATACAACTAAATATGGAATCAGTATATAGAACAAGGTATAGTAAGAGAGTACAGCTCAATCCAACAAGAGAGTGAAAGTGAACTTGTCCAAACAAAAGGGTCTTGAAATGGTGAGAAAATGAAATTCACATCGAGTGTTCACTACCTATAGAAGGAGAGTGGACTCATCCAACCAGAAGAAGCTAAACATGGAAAGCATGTCGCATACCCCATGTGTCTTTTCCTCTCCTGGAAGAAGAGTAACTATACACAAGGAGTGGGTAATGAAGTAAGATATATATATATATTCTCAGCCAAAGAAACCCAAACAAGAGATTAAGGGAATATCCATCTCACAGCTCATCCAAAGAATAGGACTATCCAATAGTTCCAAAAGAAATCACATTTGTGATGCCCAGCATCTCATGAATCTACCTAGTACACACAACTCTAAGGGACCCAATCACCACACCTTGATAATATACACTTTGGGTAGAACTGACTCATTCACATAGTTTTAAGTCGTATAAAAATAATGTGTCTCAGTGAGGAAAGTACCCCTTTTTCTTGGGAGTCCAAAGGTTCATATAACCATGCCTCATCATTGTGTCGTACAATCGATGGGTCACTAGTTTTAGGAAAGAATGACATGACTTGGTACGATAGGAGGGTCATACTCTGGTTATCACTGAGGAATTCCACTACCCAATCCTACAAGAGGGTAAGGTCACCAAGTAACACCACTGCCCAATCCTACTAGAGGGTAAGCCTGGTGAGTCATTTGGGAAATGAAACTACCTAGATCAGCTAAAGGGTTATGCCTGTAAGATGTCATCATGGAATTCCACTACCCATCCTAGCTAGAGGGTAACATCAGAACATTGAGGAACTCCAATTCCTGATACTATTGGAGGGTAACATAGAAATATCATCAGGGAATGCCACTGACTGATCCTATAGGAGGGTAAGCCTAAAACAGTCATCAGGGAATGCCACTACCCAGCCCAGCTAGAGGGTAATCCCAGTACTTCTCTGGTGATTCTGTATGATTATTTATGTCATCGTGTGTCTCCTCAATGTGTTCCAAACCTATAATATATCACATAGTATCTCAAAATATTATTTCGAGGTAACCATTGAATTCTATGAGGAAAAGTACTCAGGATAGGCATCACACTGTCCAAAATATGAGTTCAAATGAAGAAGATATCAAGGTTTAAATATCGTTCGAAAGAGCTCAAGTAGTACACAGTGTGTGAGGGGACCCACACGGCATGTGGTCCCTCTTCACTGCCTGTATGTGTCTATGGTTGGTACACAGGTCCCATCACATTTAGTATAATATACCATGTTGGTTAACTACACGTTGTGTACTAACTATCTGGGACCAGGGCCGTGTCATGTGTCCATGTCTGTTTACTCAAACCCCACGTCCATTTACAATGGTACACGGTGTGTGGGTTCACATGGGATGATTCTCATGTGGCCAACCTATGTATGTGTAATTTTTAAATGGCGTGTCTTTGTCTGTGTAGTCTCTCACATGGCTTATAAATAAGAGAATCCATTACATGGTGTTTAAAGGAAGTATACGTTGTGCCATCCTTTAGAGATCACAAACCCTAGCGTCTCTACTGGAAAGTGACTGCATGCCATGTGTTCTTCATTTTTCACAGTGTGTAGTCGTGATTTTTCATGAAATATCATATTCAACCTACCACTTCAACCATCATTGATATTGCCTAATGTCATTCTAAAATCTTTAGATCTAGCCAAAGAACACGGATTCCCATCGTCTCTTACTGAGAATCGGCCTTCTTCGTTGAATAGGTTTAGTATTAACATTACGCATGCCATCACAAATCTATTCATCATTATTTCAAAAGTTAATCACCAGATTAGTAATCCTCACTTCACCAGCTTTCTAGATCCGTTCTCGGATCACAAAAACATTGATGATTCTTCAATCTTCCAAAAATCTGGGCACCCGATCGAGTTCGGGATACCGAGCAATTATCGAACTAGGAACCACGGGGTTCGAATGGTAAAGAAGGAAAATAATGGGGGAATAAAAAACACTAAGAACAAAGGTTTCAATGATATTTGGAAAAGTGTTATTGGCCAATAATCAAGAACGTTCTCTAGGGTCAGAAACAATTGATTAAGAAAAAGAGATGATCCAATAGTTCCTTGGTATAAAAAAAGGTCACAGGTGGGGTTCAGATCAATGAATGATTAAAAATCTACCCAAACTGTTCATCTAAGGTGTAAAAATCACCAAAGATGATTCCATACTTTTTTTTGGATCCATCTCTATGAAGAATTTGTTTTCCAAATAGGGATTTGGATCTGTTGTGTTCATTGCACTTTGATCCGCCTTGAATCAGAGGTATGTCATTCTTTGAATTAATTCTCCAAAGGAATTCACCAACGAAGGGGGGATGAGATCTTTGTCAGAAAATGGTGAACTGTGATCCAACCCTAGAAAAAACCCTCTAATGACCTATTTATAAGATCTTAATTAGGTCAAAGTTGATTAGTAAAATAAATAATTAATTAATTAATTAATTAACTTAAATTCACCTACAATGAGTGATTCATCTAGTCATCCTACATCAACTCATTTTATGTCACACCTAAGGTAAATGGTGCATTCTAGACCCAACAGTGATCTTAAATTTCCTATCTGATCAACCATTTAAAAGTTATCCCATTTCTTTAATTAACCAGGTGAATGAAATATAAGTATTTTTAATATTTTGTAAAATTAATTATGGGCACATAGATCATCATAATTTCATTTTATCTAAGTTCCTAGATCTAAAAATATATTTAGAAATATTTCATAAGGAAAAAATGGGTCTCTACAATTCCTTCCTCCAAAATCATTGAAAAAAAAAGAAATATGTTTCCTTGTGTATGTGTGGACTAGAACCACCATATATCAACCCTGATCCCAGTATCCTAGAGCTGGTGTCTACTTTTTTACATTGGTATTATATATAAGGAATTTCATCTCAAAGGAATAAACCATTTAGTAGTCTTGGAAAACTAGATACATACTTGAAATTAAAATTACATTTTTAAACATAAAATACACAAAGAATTTTCTTTGATAATTCCATTATTCCCATTAGTGAAACCCTTCATATCAATCAAAAAATAATTCTTAGTATTTCTATGGAAAATAAAACATAAGAAAGGGGTGATATCAAATTCTCAATAAGTGTAAGTGTATAGAATAATCTATCAATAAATGAGGAATAATCAATATGAAGAGTTCAATAACAGAAACACATTCCATTTAATCATTAACTTGAGCATAATATAGTAGGAATAAATTATAATCAAACAATTACATATAAATAATCATATGATCTTGAAACTTAACCATGGATATTATAACTAATTGAATGATCGCATGGAATATAAATAAATGAATTCATAATGATGAAATGAAAAATTATAGACACATAAAACATACAATCAAGGCCTTTTTCCAAGACATCTAATAATGATGAGAAAATTTTCTAATACATCTAATATTGTCAAGGCCTTGTTTCAGGACTTCTATATAAATGGGTAAGGCCTCCACCAAAACCCAATCTAGTTTGTCTTATGAGACCTATATATGCATCAAGGGGATATAAACATCCCCTTCCATAACTTACTAAGTACAATTCATTACTCATTTTAAAGGTGTGAAAAAAATAAACATAAACATTAATATTGAAAAATTAACATATAAAATGTTAATACTTAACCCAATCAATAAACAGAATCATAAATCATCCGGAATAAAATGGTGAATGGTAATAAAATTTTACATCCCTAGTCAAACTGATCATAAACCATCCAAATAAATAATAAGGATTCTATAAATACAACATATCCTAAATGGGTCATAATTAAAATAGAGGTTTGATGCCATTGATGAATGTAAATACCATAAAAAGATCATTAATTTTTTTTAAATAACCTTTGCATTTTGAAAATCACATTTTAAAATAAAAAGTTCACAAAAAAAATTAAAAATACCTTTCATTAAAAATTAACTTTTATACTTGTAAAATAAGAATTAAAATATTTATTGTCATGATGGTGGAAAATTTCATTCATGTCGTACATGTTAAAACAAAGTTTCCTTTCACATTTTTAATAAAATCCAAACATGAATTGTTTTTAAAATGATATGAAGATTCCTTAAAAAAAATGTAAAAATAAAAAATGGAAAAAAAATTAATAAATATTTTTGAAAAGGTTAAAACATTTTATAAAATATTTTTATAAAACATTGGTTTTTATGAAAAAGTATTTCCTACCAAAAAGAGAAATAAAGTATGGTTTTTTTTAAATAGTTTCTTAATAATTTTAATTACCAAAGAGTGGAAAAATTGTACTATTACTTGAAAAAATAATTAGAAACTATATAAGAGTAAAATATATTGATTTTAATATATAAATTTAAAATAGTACCCCCAAGGGAGACTTAGAAAAAACAATCTGGAATAATGATGAGATTGTAAAATTAACTCTTAATACTTTGGTAAATTTTTTATCATGAGCCTCATGAAAGGAATAAATTTAACTAAAACATTAAATACCATGAAGATAAATGAATTCATGATATAATATAAAAAAATAACTATATACACCACAAAAAATAAATAACTGGTCAATATGGTGTATGTCTCACATAAGTAAAAGTGAGATAAGAAACCTTTACCTTGAGACTGACTTGTCACATATATTCTTTATCTTTATGAATAATAGAATTATGTTAATTATTAAATTTATTTATAAACCTGTTCAAAATTTTTATTCATTTTATTTCAATTATTACCATTTTATATATTACTAAATAATCAATTAAGTTTTTGTCAGATGTTTCAACGATATTTGGATTATATTTCAAAAATTAATTTGGTAGGTTGGATAGGGTCAAAGAGCTTATTATTTAAAAATATCTAGAATAATAATAAAGGAATAATTATAATATTTATACATAAATTAAAATTTTAATACAAATCATGTAATATTGTTATGGAAAATAAATTATGTTGCGATCATGGAGACGGTAGGTCCAACATATGTATGAGTAACATTTTCACTTTTCAACGACCATTATGGAAAAAAGTTAAGTAATATTTCACATTTCCAGAATGATAATAATATCATAAATCCATGTCATTTATTTAAATATACTTATATATATCATACATGTGGTGTGGTGATGAAAATAGAGTAGCATCACTTCGTAAAGGTGATAGTCCACACGTACACGAACGATGTTATCATCTTTCAGTGAGTGAAAATATAAGAAATAAAATGATATATAATATTTCGAGAAATATAAATATGACATTAATATCATAATTATTTCATTTATATCACATATATTCATTAACTTTTTCTTTATTATCTTCCATATAAAGAATTAGTGAAAAATGAATCACATCCCTTTACAAGGCGGTAGTCCATCATACACATGAGTGATGTTATTATATCCCCTATGGAATGGAAAGTAAAAAATTTTAAGTATTATATGTAACGCCCTGACCCTAGTTATCTAGAGTTGGTACATTATTACATAACATTGGCATGATATAAGGAATCATGTCCTGAATGACCGATTAGTTTAGTATCCTTGGAAGTACTAGATATATACATATGTTTTACATTACATCATGAAATAAAAAAACAACATTGTGTCCCCTTTGCACACTATTATATCTCTTAGTTTTTTTCCTTTAGGTTAATCATAATGTAATTCTTTTCATCCTGGAAAAAATAAAACATAATAAAGGGGTGAGATCAGATTCTCAGTAAGGATAACAATATAGTGGAAACTATCATAAATAAGCATAAACATTTAAGGCAATGTATAAGACTAAAACACAAGCCTTTTAAATTTAAATTTCATCATAATATGTCAAAGATAAATCAAATAATTACATTTACTTATTCACATGGATATTATACTAGTTGAATAATCACATGTAATATCAATAGCCAATTTCAAAATGATGGAATGAATAATGTTGTACATCATAACCACATAGTCAAGGCCGCGTGCCAAGAATACAAATAAAATTTCGTCAATGCCTTGTTCCAAGACACTAGTTTGTCTTGTGAGACCTACTGATGCATTTTGGAGCTATATTGGGCTCCACCCATCACTTAATAAGTCCAATTAATTCCTTATATGAAAATGGTGGAACATAATATAAACATTCATATTAAAACTAGCATAAGAAATGTTAATAATTTAACCATAAACCATGAATGGTATAAAAATAGCACATCCACAGTCAAACATAACTCATTAAATACAATATGGAAGATTTTATTATAATAAATCAACCACAATCAATAATAATGAAGGATATTCACATAGATGAAAATAATCAGTAAAACTATTTGAGAGAAATATCCCTTTTTTCTTGAAAACATTTTAAAGTCTCAATATTTATCAAGAAGCTGTTTAAAAGAGATTTTTGAATAAAAGTTTCTGATACCAATATGAATATTTTAAAATGAATTTTAATTTTAAAACATTTATGTCCATATAAATAAATCCTTAAAACCATTTTTAAAACATGAACATTAATGAGAAATATTTAGAAAAATAAATCTTGTAAAACATTTAAAATGATATTTTAGTTAGAGTTACTACCCAAATGAGAGACGCTTGAATACAAATAATTGAGGTAATAAAACCTTATAATATCATGATAATAGATGGATTCATGATATACTATGTCAAATTACAATATATACACTATATAAAAGTGAGTCGACACATAACAACAAATAAATATCAGTGGAATGTAAATTTAGATTAAATCACTTATAAAGACTGTATCCTTAGGATAATGATAAATCAATGAAATAATTATGTGTGAAAAATATAAATACACTCAATATGATTTTATATTCAGATTAAACCACTCAGAGTATATTCACACATATTCTTGTAAAAACAATACTGATGACTTGGATGTTTAACTCAATGAATAGAAATTGAGTTAAGATTATTATTATCAAGTTTATATCAATGAATTGATAATTTATCAATGGAGTGATTATGTATATAATAATTATATTCACACAAATAGTAGTGGACATTACTACATAAATAAATAAATAGTTATTTCACACATAATCTTGGAGTAAAATAATCAATGAAGTTGTGTAAAACCCAATGAGTTGAAATTGGAATTAGAATTTCCCTTACCGATTTTGTAACTTACGAAAAATACACTCCATGAAAAAAGGATCATAAAATGAAGATGTAAATAGCCATAAATTAAGGTATATTTCACAAATAATTCAACCATGGGCAGTATATACACCACACAAAAGGAAATAGTGTAAAATATAGCATGAATCTCACGGGAATAAAAGTGAGATAAAAAACCCCTTACCTTGTACTTTTCCATAGTTTAGGGTATGTTAACCTCATGTATAATGGTGAAATAATTGTTATTAAATTATAAAAGAACCATATACATAAATATGATATCATATATGATCTTTTAATATTGCTTTGTTAATAATATTTTAGTAGTATCATTGTTTTGGGTGTTAACAGATTCGTTTTTCTTTATATGTTTTGTTACATAAGTCATGTTTGTTATGGATAGGATGTATTTTATTTGTATCCAGAATTATATTATGTTCTTAAAAATTATTTTTAATCATAAAATAAAAATTATTCTTGATTGGTTACGATGGTGAATGATTCTCGTCACGTTCGTGGAGACGGTAATCCGTACATACGCACGAGCGACAATATCATTCAATTGAAGGGGAAATCGTATATAATTGGATGTTATATCATATATAAAAAGTCATTAACATGTTATATTTATTATTTACAATAATTACACATCATTATTATACCCATCCGAATAATGAAGTGTTGAATAACAACTACACAACGACGTGGAGACAGTAAGCCATATATACGTACGTATGGTGACTTTGTCATTAATAGGATTGATATAATAATTAATATGGTTGTATCATATTTATAATAACATAAAAATATGTAGAAGTTATGGAGTTATTATTTTTATGTGAAAAAAACAAAGAAAGAGGAAGTGGAAGAAGAAGATAATTTTGAAAGAGGTGATGAAATTATTACCTCTTCTTCGGGTGCTTCCTTTAGATTTGATCAAAAGGGATCATTAGGATGGCTTTCTGTTCAAAGGAAGTCCACTAGGATGAATTTATAGTAGTTGGGAGGATATTTGGGCAGGGTTTGGCTGTGCCAAATGGCTTTGGAGGTGTGAAATTAAGAGAAGGGGAAGTACCATTTTATAAGAGAGGTGGGGGACACTTTAGGAAAAGATTGAAATATTATTTTATTATAAATTAATTTTTGTTTTATAATGGATCCAAATGGATTTTTTCTATTATAATGTGTTTATGGGTTGGAAACATCTCAACTAATCGGTTTTAGGAAGGTTTAGGTCAGCATATTAACATTATCTTTTAGATTTAACTCCTAGTTAAATAGTTTGATATTTACAATGTCTCCTTGTATTTTTTGATTATATGGTTAATAAAATTACCATAAACTTCCAAGAGAACCCCAAGTGGTTCTTTAATCACATATATATCATTATATAAGTCCTTTGACAGAATATTATATTTTTATAACTATTACATAATTTAATAAAATAGTATTTGTTTTAAAAACTCAATTATGTCAATTTTGACACTATTTGGTATTTTGTTTTTTTGAAACTCATAAGAGCTTTATAACTTTGAAAAAAAAATATTTAATCCACCCTAACTTGTAATATTAACATATAAAATTATTTTAATTCATAAAAAATCTCAATTTATATTTATTTGGATATTTATAATATCAATTATTTTAATCTTTCATTAATAAGGTAATTAATCCATTATCATTGTATCATAAATAAATTAAATTATTTAATGTATAATTTTTTTTAAAAAAATAAAATTATGTAGGAAATATATTTATCTTTATAATTAATATTTATAACCAAATTTATCTTATGTATAACCCTATATTAAAAATGTTTTAGTTATTAAACTTTGAATTTAACGCTTTTAACTCTTCTTTAAATACAAAAATAATAAATATCCTAATCTAATCCAAGTGGACCAAAAGGATCATAATTTATTAATAAAGTTAATTTCTGTCTAAATAAACTTATTCAATAGAATTATGACATGTGTTAGGGTAATTATAATATCATTTTTACCTTTAATTACCCAATTTACTTGTAACCGTGGTAAATAAAAGTCCAAAGTTTCTATTTTCCAAAAATTATTTTAATCTTATTGAACCAAATTTTACTTAATTATGTCAACATTTTATCTCAAATTTTTTAAATTTAATTCACAGAAGTGGTAAAATTAAGTTTTATACAAATTTGCTAACGTGCCAAGAAGGTGGGTAAAAGACGTTAAAAAATTCAATAAAATTTTATACATATAATTTTATTATAAAATTACTCCAATGATTACATTGAAATAATATATTAATTATTTATCTATTTTGACTAAAAAAAATTAAATAAAATAAATAATTATTTAAATAAAAAGTCAGTTATTAAACAATAACGCAGTGTTTTTCACTATTTATCAAAAATTGAATGTTTTTAGAAAAATACCAAAAATTCACCCAAAGATAATTTTGATATTCCGAATAAAAAATGATATATATTTTACCAAATTAAAATCATATAAGTTTCATTAATTAATTTAAAATTAATTCCTGTTGTCAAAACTAAAAATCGGGTTTTTGAGAAGTAAAAACTATCAAAAGATTGATATGTGTTTATGTCCGGTTTAAAAGTGAAATTACTTACAATGAACAAAATTGGATTAAATGATAAAAATATAATCTAATTATACTTCAAAACCATTAAAATTTATAATTTAACGCTATAAATTATTTTGACTAAAAAAATTGTTTTCAATTAAAATTTAGTATCTTTCAATATTCATCAAAATATGAAAGTTATCAGAAAAACACCAAAAATTTATCCAAACTAAATTTTTATATCCCGATTTTAAAAAATAATTTAATTTCATAAAATTGAATATATAAAAGTTTCAAATATTTTATTTAGAAAGGGTTCACCATTAAAAGGTGGAAAACTGCATTTTTTGAAAAATACTTCTTTTATCTGAAAAATTGAATTTGTCCTTATATTTTGTCTAAGAAACACAAAATATTAATGTTAAAATTATATGGGATATATATAAAATTAAAAATTTGGTTATTAATATCCATAATGTTTTTCTAAATGGCTATTTTGACAGGTCATGGTGCACTTGAACTTGGTGTTGTGTACATTGCACGCTAATGTATTATTAAAAGATAAGCGTATCGTGGAAGCTTGGGGTATTAAATTATATAATTACTAAAGAGTTATAAATGTAACACCCCGATATTTTATGAAAAATATTATTTTTAATTTCATTAATGTCTTGTGTTGTACGCTACACCAAAAGGAGCTTTCACAACACGCATCCTTGACTTTCCTTGCATTACACGCAATCACGACCTTCCTGGATAGCGTGTGTAGTACGCAATAACGAGTTTCACTAAACAAAAATATGCTATTAAAATATTATTAAAACTAGCCGTTATGAATAGTAATAAGCACTTTTTGAAATTTTGTAAATTTTATTTTTCAAAATGGACTTCATTTTTGGATTCGGAATATTGAAATTAGCTTAGGGTGAAATTTTGGTACTTTTCGGATAACTTTCATTTTCTGATGAATAGTGAAAATTACTAAATTTTAATTAAAAACAACCTTTTTAATCGAAATAATTAATAGTGATAAATTATTAATTTGAGTGTTTTTAAAGTATATTTAGAATATATTTTTATAATTTAATACAATGTTGGTCATTGGATGTAATTTCACATTTAAACCAGACACAAACAAGTGTCAATCTTTTCATAGTTATTATCTCTTAAGAAAACGCTATTTGTTTTGACGACGAGAATTAATTTTTAAATTAAGTAATGAAACTGATATGTTTTGAATTTGGTAAAATAGACATCATTTTTCAGTTCATAATATCAAATATAGCTTAGGCCTAATTTTTGGTATTTTTCTGGAAACTTTCATTTTTTGATGAATAGTGAAACCACTAAGTGGTAGTTAAAAAAATGAATTTTTCATAAAACTTAATTTTACTGCTTCTGTGAGTGGAATTTCAAAAATCTGAGAGAAACAATTGATGTCAGTAAGTAAAATGTGATTCAATGAGATGAAAATAATTTTTGGTGAATAGTGACTTTTTACTTTTTTTTTTACCACGGTTAAAAGTAAATAGGGTAATTACGGGTAAAAATGATATTATTATTACCCTAACACATGTCCTAATTCTATTGGATAAGTTTAATTCGACCAAAAACAACCTTAGTAATAAAATATGACCATTTAGGCCCACTTGGATTAGATTAGGACATTTATTATTAATTTATTTAAAGAAGGGTTAAAATAGTTAAAATCAAAGTTTAATAAGTAAATCATTTTTAATATGGGGTTATACATAAGATAAATTCGACTATAAATATTCATTATAAATATAAAAATATTTCCTACATAATGGTATTTTATTTGTAATTTTTAGATATTAAATAATTTAATTTATTTATGACACAACGATGATGCAGTAATTATCTTTTTAATGAAATATTGACATAATTGATGTTAAAAATACCCAAATAAATGTAATTTGAGACTTTTTATAAATTACACTAATTTTCTAGGTTAATATGACATGTTAGTATTGATTTAATTAACGTTTTTTGAAGTAATAATTCTGTTATGATTTTAACAAAAATCAATTACTAAATAGTCTCAAAATTGACATAAATAGTTTTTAAAACAAATATTCTATTATTAATTGTTATTTTATTACTAAAAATATAAGGTTCGGCCAAATGACTTATATAAGGTTATATATATTAATAATAAACAACTTGGGGTTCGTTTGGCTTCTTATAGTAAATTTATTAACCTTATAGTGTAAGAACACAAAAAGACACGGTAAAAGTAAAATTATCTAACTTAATGTTAAATCTAAATGATAAGGTTAAAATAGGAACCTAAACTTGTCTAAATTCTATTGGATGAGAGGATTTCGACCCATCCCCACCTTAGCATCTAAATAAATCAATTTAGAGCTATTTAAAACCTAATTTGGCTTTATAATAAAATAATATTTTTAGTTATTCCAAAGGTGCCCCTCTCTTCCCTTATAAAAGGGAACCTCCTCCCTCTCTTCCTCACACCACTTTGAGCCTTCATGCTTGGCCAAACCCTTCCAAATTCTCTTCTCCACTTCCCTAGAAACATCCTAGAGGTCATGGTCTTCTTAAAAGGCCAATTTTAGTGCCCTAAGAGGAGTAATCAAAGAGGCGCTTCAAAGAAGAGGTAATGTCCGTTACCGATTCTTTCAACTTTATTTCTTCTTCCACTTCTTCTTCTTAGGTTGTTTCATTATGAAGTAATAACATCAGTATCACTCATATAATGATATGTTATTATAAGTATGAAACAACCCTATTTCACCATCTATCCATCCTATGGAAAATGAAATCATCGTGCATGCGTACGTACGGAATATCGTCTCCACGCCGTGGTGTAATCTATTTTCCACCACCACCTTACTTGGATGGGTATAATGGTGTACATAATAACTATATATGATTATTGTAAAGTGATATTGATTCTTAAATAGTATACATACACTCCAATACAATTCCACGATCATGAGAATGATATCATCGCTCGTGCGTACGTACGGACAACTGTCTCCACGACGCGATGAGATTCATTCTCCACATTAACCATTCATGAATGATTATAAAGTATATATAATAAGTAATAATGAAATATATGACATAATAATGATACTGGATTTATGTGTATATATATGTATGTTGTCTACTTAATTCCATTCAACTCAATAAGGAAACGAAAACAACGTTCATGCGTACGTACGACCTACCGTCTCCATGAACGGTGTATTTATTTCCATTTAATGATCTATTATATATATGTATATTCTGAATATATATTATATATAAATCATGTTTTATATTCTGGAATTAAGTAATCATGATCTAAGTAATCATATGAATAATTACAAGTCAAAACACGGATGATAAATGAAACGACTTTATCCAAAACGCTCTTTAACATGGAATTTACAAAAGAACGGGTAATATAAAGTCATAATTGAACCATATATGATATCATAACAATGAGTATGATTCTGAAATAAGTCAATGACATTATTTAAATCATTATAAAGGAGGTTTGGAAACTTATGAAGCAAATCTGACCTAAGGTAAGGGATAATTTTGAAAATCTCATTTTTATCTGAGATTTCTTATTCGTAATTATTTACTGGGGTCATTGTTACCATCCATGTCCATGTTTCCTAAAAATGGTTTCATGTATGTTTAAAGTCCTTTTTACCCAATTTTGACTTTTACTACATGGTATGTAAGGAATAGTTTTTTTGTTTACGTTATGAGGTACTTTTTGACTTTTCCGACAAAAGTACGATAAGAATGTTTTTTTAACGTATACGGTATGAAAGGATTTTTATGGTTTTATAAAGCCTTATTTTCATGAAGCTTCCTTAAAAATATTTCATGACTATTTTCAACAAAAACCTTTTCTTCTAAAATTGCATGACATTTTTGTGAAAAGAAAATGATTTTAAAGGAAAAAAAGGATATTTTCCTCAAGAATTCATTTAAAGTGTTTTATCAAAATCATTTTCATCTAAGATGACATTATTTCACATGTTTATGTTTCAAGTGTAATGTCTCTATGATTTACATGGTTTCACTTTTCTTATTATGAAATGATATCCATTTCTTTTATATGGATTATGTGATGATGGGATGATGTTTATGAAACCCATTTTATTTATTGGGTTATTATGAATGATGTATGTTTATTTTTTGGCACAAGTAAGAATTATTTCATTATGATATGGGTGGGACCCATATCTCCCTCCAATGCATTGGGTAAAGATTTATATCTCATAAGATAGACAAGGCTGGAACGGTAAGTAAATCTAGTTCAGTGTTACGGGACTGAAACGAGGAGTGAACTCGATTCAGAAAGAGACTTTGTCCACTAAGATGGTCTTGGCAACAATGCCTTGGCTACTATGGAAATCATTACATGTGCTTAATGGATTCCACAATTACATGTTTTATTCCCATGCTATTTTATCATTCTTAATGTTTCTTTATGATCTATGCCTTACTTACTTCCATGTTTTGTGTCATTTCTCAAGCTTCTGATGTTTAAACATTATGTTCATGTTTTTAAGTTCAAATGTATATGATATGTTTTATTTTATCCTTGCTTACCCTTACTGAGTATTTGAGATCACCCTTTTTATGTTTTCTTTTCCCCAGGATATAAATAAAGGTTTTAGGTAAGAAAAAAAAGGAAGATCTTTATGGGATATGTTGAAGATCTTTCACTACGATTAGAAGATTACGTTCCAAGTTTCCAAAGACACTAAACTATTACGATCCTTGTGTGTCTGCTTTTGTTATGTATTAAGTATTCCGCTAAAGTAATGTAATGTCCATGTACGTCATGCTTTGGGTCTCTACAGTTGGTATCAGAGGAAAAGTTTAGTCAACCTTTGGAAACTAGGATGCAAAAACGTTAGTGAGATCCCTAGAGATATTTCTAAGGTATGTCTAGGGATGTCCCTAAGGATAAGTATACATATAGGATATAGTCCTAGAACTATGGTAACGATATTAGATTAAACCAAAGAGGTTAGATATTGAAGTTACTCCCCCTTTATTATGATTTTTTCCTCTCACATTATTCTTTTTGGGTTTTAGAAAATGGCTGGAAACAAGATGATTCACGATAATGGAGGATATGATGGACAATGGAATGATATTCTTCATGAGAAACCAAATGAAATGGGATTTGGAAGTCCAAACATCATTATTATGTTGAATCATCAATCTCATAATATGATCGATAAAGTAAAATTTGGTAAGTTTCCTGACTCGACTAATAAGAGAAAGATGGAGTTTCATGATGATCATAGAGGAAAGAAAGTTCAATTTCCCCTATGTAAATCATGTGGGAAGAGGCATCAAGGAGAATGTTTCAAAGGAACTGGAAGATGCTTTGGGTGTGGAAAAGAAGGACACAAAGCCATTAAGTGCAAAGGAAAAGGTTTAGTTAACACCAGGGATGAGGATAATGGTATTACTATGACATCAACAATGGTTAAATGTTTTAAATGTGGAATGTACGGGCATTATGCAAACCAATGCCCTAAGGGAAATTCTCATGAAGAGAATCAATATGGTCGTATGGGTAGTATTTATGTTGATGATGATGAAGAGACTACAAATGATATGTGAGATGAAAGAATTGTTGAAGCTCGGTCAATGGTTTAAGAATGTAGTGGAATGATTACATGTTTATCATGTGTAATGTTGTATAAGTAATCTCATGGTACTATGGAATAAAGAGACATATAAGGATTGTTACAATGTTGTCTTTCCTTGAGTTTTGAAAGTGTATGATTAATGGTACCAGTATCCATGAATGGTTATTCAGATATTTTTAGAATGTAGATGATATGCACATAATGAAGGGATAAGGAGAAAATTAAATGTTTGATAGTATTCATGAGCTCATGACTGATATAAGGAGAAGGTTATATCATGGTCTGAGTATATAGAATTTTTGGATTTTGGTATGTGGAAAGAGTTAAATTTTGACAGCATTCATGTTTTCACTAAGTTTTAATGGGTATTCATTTTTCAAGAGAATACATGATTAAGGTATTCACATGATTAGAATGTGACCAACAAGATATATGGGGGATAAATGATGGTATTCACATGCTTGGTTGATGACATTTCAAGTAATCGTTTTCTTTATACTATGAGCTTGGACCGAAGTATTTTAAATAAGCCTAAAGATTGGAATGGATTATGTTGGACATAAGTTAGTATTGTTTAAGGATAGAACATTTTTTTTATATTATTTATGGGATGTTATAGTAATGTAGTTTTAGAAAAAGGGCAACCTGCAGGACGGGCGACAACCCATCGCGTCGGACAAGGTTGTGGGGATCGAACCAACAACCGAAGTGCGACTGGCATTTATCCCCTACCACTGGCCTACAGGAAGTCCATGTTTAGTAGAAACTAGTTTTATTATATTAAGCAGTATGATATATGAAGTATAAGTCCATTTTAGGAACCATATATGATTAATCTCACTATAGATGGACTTATGTATTTTTGATAACTTTTATAACCTTTTGTTTGAGATAGATGGAATGACCCATCATTCTATCACATGATCTGTTAACACATCACGAATGAAAAATTCAACTTCATTTCTTTAAGAGATGAAGTGGAAATTGTCCAAAGAATGACCAATGGTGAGACTGTACCAAAATCATGAAAGTATTTCTTCTAATTCCAATTTCATCAACTTTAGGGAAATGATCTTGAAAACCAAAAATGTTGTCCTAGTGCTCTTATATCCGATGAATCAGATGGTACCTTAGATCATCAAAAATTTATGTCTTTGTTATTGATGGCTTTTTCATAGCCATGTTCTCTACAACTCTCCATCAGAACTTGATGGTTAGATTTTTCTTCCATATCCATATTTTCACCTATGTTCTTCTATGTGGAAACCCAGTGATGAGTTAATTTGGGTAACCGTTACATTTCAGACTTTAGTTTTTAAAGCCAAGTATTGGTATTCCTTTTTATGATGTGGGTTTCTATTAAAGAAACTTTCGAGTAGTAAACCATTTATAACCCCGACGAATTTCGAGGGCGAAATTCATTTTAAGGGGGGTAGAATGTAACACCCTGAGATTTTATGAAAAGTATTATTTTTAATTAATGTCTTGTGTTGTACGCTACACCAAAAGGAGCTTGAACAACACGCATCTCTAACTTTCCTTGCATTACACGCAATCACGACCTTCATTGATAGCGTGTGTAGTACGCAATACCGAGTTTCACTAAACGAGATATTATTATAATATTATTATGAACTAGCCGTTATGAATAGTAATACCCACTTTTTGAAATTTTATAAATTTAATCTTTCAAAATGGACTTAATTTTTGGATTCGTAATATCGAAATTAGCTTAGGGTGAAATTTTGGTACTTTTCGGATAACTTTCATATTCTGATGAATAGTGAAAATTACTAAATTTTAATTAAAAACAACTTTTTTTAATCGAAATGATTAATAGTGATAAATTATTAATTTGAGTGGTTTTAATGTATATTTAGAATATATTTTTACAATTTAATACAATGTTGGTCATTGGATGTAATTTCACATTTAAACCAGACATAAACAAGTGTCAATATTTTGATAGTTATTATCTTTTAAAAACACGCTATTTGTTTTGACGACGGGAATTAATTTTTAAATTAGTTAATGTAACTGATATGTTTTGAATTTTTTAAAATAGACATAATTTTTGAATTCATAATATCAAATATAGCTTAGGCCTAATTTTTGGTATTTTTCTGGAAACTTTCATTTTTTGATGAATAGTGAAACCA
The DNA here is from genome assembly GCA_963277665.1 of Viscum album. Classification (NCBI taxonomy): domain Eukaryota; kingdom Viridiplantae; phylum Streptophyta; class Magnoliopsida; order Santalales; family Viscaceae; genus Viscum; species Viscum album. The sequence goes on from OY728159.1 coordinate 239,700,868, forward strand.
CTAAGTGGTAGTTAAAAAAACTGAATTTTTCATAAAACCTAATTTTACCTCTTCTGTGAGTGGAATTTCAAAAATCCGAGAGACACGGTTAATATCAAGGACTAAAATGTGGTTCAATGAGATGAAAATAATTTTTGGTGAATAGTAACTTTTTACTTTTTTTTACCACGGTTAAAAGTAAATAGGGTAATTAAGGGTAAAATTGTTATTATTATTACCCTAAAACATGTCCTAATTCTATTGGATAAGTGTAATTCGACCAAAAACAAACTTAGGAATAAAATATGACCATTTAGGCCCACTTGGATTAGATTAGGACATTTATTATTAATTTATTTAAAGAAGGGTTAAAATAGTTAAAATCAAAGTTTAATAAGTAAATAATTTTTAATATGGGGTTATACATAAGATAAATTCGACTATAAATATTCATTATAAATCTAAAAATATTTCCTATATAATTGTATTTTATTTTTAATTTTTAGATATTAAATAATTTAATTTATTTATGACACAACGATGATGCAGTAATTATCTTTTTAATGAAATATTGACATAATTGATGTTAAAATTACCCAAATAAATGTAATTTGAGACTTTTTATAAATTCCACTAATTTTCTATGTTAATATGACATGTTAGTATTGATTTAATTAACGTTTTTCGAACTAATAATTCTCTTATGATTTTCACAAAAATCAATTACTAAATAGTCTTAAAATTGACATAAAATAGTTTTTAAAACAAATATTATATTATTAATTGTTATTTTATTACTAAAAATATAAGGTTTGAAAAAATGACTTAGATAAGGTTATATATATTAATAATAAACAACTTGGGGTTCTTTTGGCTTCTTATAGTAAATTTATTAACCTTATAGTGTAAGAACACAAAAAGACACGGTAAAAGTAAAATTATCTAACTTAATGTTAAATCTAAATGATAAGGTTAAAATAGGAACCTAAACTTGTCTAAATTATATTGGATGAGAGCATTTCGACCCATCCCCACCTTAACTTCGAACTATATCAATTTGGAGCTATTTAAAATCGAATTTGGCTTTATAATAAAATAATATTTTTCGTTATTCCAAAGGTGCCCCTCTCTTCCCTTATAAAAGGGCACCTCCTCCATCTCTTCCTCACACCACTTTGAGCCTTGAATATCGGCCAACCCCTGAAAAATTCTCTTCTCCACTTCCCTAGAAACATCCTAGAGGTCCCTGTTTTCTTCAAAGACCAATTTTAGTGCCCTAAGAGGAGGACTCAAAGAGGCACTTCAAAGAAGAGGTAATGTCTGTTACCGATTCTTTCAAATTTATTTCTTCTTCCACTTCTTCTTCTTAGGTTGTTTCATTATGAAGTAATAAAATCAGTATCAATAATATACTGATATGTTATTATAAGTATGAAACAACCATATTTCACCATCTATCCATCCTACGGAAAACGAAATCACTGCGCGTGCGTACGTACAGAATACTGTCTCCACGCCGTGGTGTAATCTATTTTCCACCACCACCTTACTTGGATGGGTATAATGGTGTAAATAATAACTATATATGATTATTGTAAAGTGATATTGATTCTGAAATAGTATACAAACACTCCAATACAATTCCACGATCATGAGAACGATATCATCGCTCGTGCGTACGTACGGACTACCATCTCCACGACGCGATGAGATTCATTCTCCACATTAACCATTAATGAATGATTATAAAGTATATATAATAAGTAATAATGAAATATATGAAATAATAATGATACTAGATTTATGTGTATATATATGTATGTCGTCTACTTAATTCCATTCATCTCAATAAGGAAACGAAAACAACGTTCATGCGTACGTACGACCTACCGTCTCAATGAACGGTGTATTTATTTCCATTTACTGATCTATTATATATATCTATATTCTGAATATATATTATATATAAATCATGTTTTATATTCTGTAATTAAGTAATCATGATCTAATTAATCATATGAATAATTACAAGTCAAAACACGGACGACAAATGAAACGATTTATCCAAAACGCTGTTTAACATGGAATTTACAAAAGAACGGGTAATATAAAGTCATAAGTGAACCATATATGATATCATAACAATTAGTATGATTCTGGAATAAGTAAATGATATTATTTAAATCATTATACAGGAGGTTCGGACACTTACGAAGAAAATCGGACCTAAGGTAAGGGATAATTTTGCAAATCTCATTTTTATCCGAGATTGCTTATTGGTAATTATTTATTGGGGTTATTGTTGTCATCCATGTCCATGTTTCCTAAAAATGGTTTCATGTATGTTTAAATTCCTTTTTACCCACTTTTGACTTTTACTACATGGTATGTAAGGAATGTTTCTTTTGTTTACGTTACGAGGTACTTTTTGACTTTTCCGACAAAAGTACGATAAGAATGTTTTTTTAATGTATATGGCATGAAAGGATTTTTATGGTTTTATAAAGCCTTATTTTCATGAAGCTTCCTTCAAAAGATTTCATGACTATTTTCAACAAAAACCTTTTCTTCTAAAATTTCATGACATTTTTGTGAAAAGAAAATGATTTTAAAGGAAAAAGGATATTTTCCTCAAGAATTCATTTAAAGTGTTTTATCAAAATCATTTTCATCTAAGATGACATTATTTCACATGTTTATGTTTCAAGTGTAATGTCTCTATGATTTAAATGGTTTCACTTTTCTTATTATGAAATGATATCCATTTCTTTTATATGGATTATGTGATGATGGGATGATGTTTATGAAACCCATTTTATTTATTGGGTTATTATGAATGATGTATGTTTATTTTGTGGCACAAGTAAGAATGATTTCATTATGAGATAGGTGGGACCTATATCTCCTTCCAATGCATTGGGTAAAGATTTATATCTCATGATATAGGCATGGCTGGAATGGTAAGTTAATCTGGTTCAGTGTTACAGGACTGAAATGAGGAGTGAACTCAATTCAGAAATAGACTTTTTCCACTAAGATGGTCTTGGTAGCAATGCCTTGGCTACTATGGAAATCATTACATGTGATTAATGGATTCCAAAATTACATGTTTTATTCCCATGCTATTTTATCATTCTTAATGTTTCTTTATGATCTATTCCTTACATACTTCCATGTTTTGTGTCATTTCTCAAGATTCTGATGTTTAAACATTATGTTCATGTTTTTAAGTTCAAATGTATATGGTATGTTTTATTTTATCCTTGCTTACCCTTACTGAGCATTTGAGCTCACCCTTTTTATGTTTTCTTTTCCCCAGGATATAAAGAAAGGTTTTAGGTAAGAAAAAAAAGGGTAAGATTTTTATGGGAGATGTTGAAGATCTTTTACCACGATTAGAAGATTACGTTCCATGTTTCCAAAGACACTAAACTATTACGGTCCTTGTGTGTCTGTTTTTTGTTATGTATTAAGTATTCCGCTAAAGTAATGTAATGTACATGTACGTCATGCTTTGTATCTCTATAATAAATATGTTATAAATATCATATATATACTTTATATCCATCATCATACCCAATCATGAGAGTTGGTAATGGAAAAATGAATGGCATCAATTCACAAGGCAGTAGTTCGTCTTACACATGAATAACGATTCCATAACCCATTTTTTGGAAGTGGGGATGGTTATAAGTAATTATATTATTATAAAAATATCAAATTATATGTAATATAGTGTGTTTATTATACCATAATTTTTTAATAATGATTTAAGGAGGTGGAGGAGTAAATAAAATAAAAATGCTCGTTGAATAACGTTGCTACTTCTTCAGGTAACCAACTTAGGTTTGCACCAAACCCTTAAAAGGTTGGATTTATTCCCAAAATAATGATTATAGTATGAGGATAATGAATTTGTTCAGTTATTTTGTCAGGTATTTTCCAAACCAGAAGTGTTTTAATTTGTGAAGAAGAGAGTAGGGGGTTGTCCTTTTAAAAGTGAGGTGAGTGGCATACTTATAATTTTTCAAAAGAAAATGGTGCGCCCAGGTTTATTACATACCAAAGGGGTCCAAAATAGAGTATTATAAGGACTTAGACATTATAGGGTCTAAATATGGACATAAAATAGATTTTATACGAATTTTTATGTTATATTAACACTTATATTTTTATTTTAACAACTAGTAAATTCATTTTTACCTTAACTGTAGAAATTAATTTTCACTGTTTTCTCTATTCATTTTGGTAAAAAATTCAGTTTTACTTATTTGAAAATATAAATTATTATTATTGAAAATATGGAATCTATTTTTCAAAATTAAATGCACATAAGTCGAAAATTTTAATTTAAAATTAACCCTGCATACGTGATGAGAAATTTTTCTTCCAAAGATAAAATGTTCAAAAGTTTTCAAAGTTTTATATAAATTTCTAATATGAAAATTATTAAAATGAACTAAATTGGATTAATATATCTATATATATAATTTAACTTATTTTACATTAAAAACAATAAAAACTATAATTTAACTTTGTAAATAATTTAAACAAAAATGAAATTTTTAATTAAAATTCAGTATTTTTCACTATTAATCGAAAAATGAAACATTTCAAAAAAAATCCCAAAAATTCATCCTACGATAATTTTTATATTATTATTTCAAAAATAAAGTTTATTTTATCAAATAAATTTTATAAATTTGGTAAAAAATAATTTTAAATTATGTGAGCAAAGCATGCCTAAACCGCCCTATAGAAAAAATACAATTTTTTAAAAAACATTAAGTTTTTTAAAATAATTATTATTTTAGTTCTAATAAATATATAAACATAACCTTAATAATTTATTTAGTAATATTCACACCCTCCAACTTAATAACTAGGTTATAATACTATATTATATTATGGTTCATTTCGAATCAGGGTTTCATGTTCGGAAAATTATCAAAGAGACTAAATTTATTTAAAAAATAAATATATCATAAAGTATCAGGTGTTATATTTTATTTTAAGCATATTTTTTTGTTTAATATGAACTATCAAAAAAATTCTTCTTTTAAAATCTCAAGGTGTTACATTTTCCCCACCATAAATAAATTTCATCTCCACAACTTAAACTTGGTCTCAGTAATCAAGGGTTTGAAATCTTAAAATACTATTGTTAAAAACCCTGCATAGTAAAATGGTTAACAAAAAATCCTCTTAATAAGAGATAAGAGGAAGTACAAGGTTAATCTGGGATAGCACATTACTATTTTTCTGATTAGGAGAACATAGGTGGGAAATTAAAACATGGACATGGAAGAAAAGTGTAAATAATTTTATCGAGTGATAGAGGCCATTGATCATAGGAAAGTGAAAGATCAATAGAAATTGAAGGACCTAAAAAACATAAATATATGATGATTTGGAAGACCATATGACTCATCAGATATGATGGTAGTAAGAAAACATTTTTATTTCAAGGTCCTTTTCCAAAATTTGATGAATTATTTTATTGTCTAAGATTATAAGGAGGTATAATTACTTGATAAGTTCCTATTTCATAAGAATAATTTCATCCTTTTGTTGTGCTTCGATCAATTTCCAATTCATCACTTACTCTAAGAAATGAATATCCACGTCACAACCCGTCCCACAGTACCCATGTTGTGACTCCCCCAAGCCCACCTCATAAAGGCCAGGGGTTGGCGACTAGCGCTGAAGGCGTCAACCTGCAAGTCGGAAGCATTTTCCTGAGTACCTGTACACACGCACACACAACCACGTCCCCAAAAAGGCAGGAAAAGAACAAATTCATGCCACTAAAAACAACCACTAAGTAAAGGTACAAGCTGTAAGTCAGATGGTCCAGAATACAGACCCAACAAAAACATAAACTGAAAAAAGGAAAGTATGAAGGAGATCTGAAAATCCGTCCACTGAAAACCCCACCTAAAGGGTAAGATAGGATTGTTTGCCAATTACTATAGAACAACGTCATGTATGTCGTATCTCACTGGGCACCACCTGGTCCCAGGCCACTAAGGTCGCTATTGAAGTGACTCTCATCTGCATGAGACAAAACATTTGCGGCCGGATCCCGTGCAGGGGTGAGTAACACAGTACTCACTACGGATCCAGAAACATGAGGGAAAGACCACAAAGGAAAGAATACACAAGGTCACGCAGGTAAAATCCAAAGTATAGAAAGAAATACTATCAGTCGTAACACTGAACACTTTTGACTACTTTGTTACTCATCCTTGATTAGCAATGTGGGTATGTTGGGTCACACATAGCTACCCCCCATCGTGGGCCCGTCAATTCACACAGAGCCACTTCCCACTTAGGCCATCATATTTAGGTATTCATCCCTAACAAGAATCGTGGTTCTGATGGGTCACACAGAGCCGCTACCCAATGTAGGCCTCCCAAGTCACACATAGTTGTTTTCTACTTAAGGCATCTTAGCTGACCCACACAGGGTCCCTTGTAGCTGATCCACACAGGGTCGCTTGTCAGCAGTCTTTGAGTCTTATCTAGCTGTAGGATTCCCACACATAGTGAACTTGATTCTGAGAGAATCCAATCCTCAAGTAATTCGTCAAATTTCAACATCCATTAAATACTTCTTAGATAAAACCAAATGAACTGCCTCATCACGAGGGTCTCAATTTGGAAAACGGCTCATCAATCGAACACTCAATCTAAAAGATATTGGTGTTTTAGTAAACAAGGTCCGGTTGTGTCCGGACCCAGTCCGACCTGGTCAGACTGCCCCAACCAACCTGGCCCGGGGACCCCACTTGCCCTGGCCCGGTTTGACCGAACCAACCAGACCGGCTTCGGGTCTGGCCCGACCCGGTCCAGCCTGGCCAGTGGGCCAAGCCCATTGGGTCTTGCTAGACCCTGCTCAGTTCAGCCGTGGGTCCAGCCCATCAGGTCGCCCAGTGACCCGATTCCACCCATCCTAGCCTGAAAAACTTGGTCGGATTACTCCAACCTGGCCTACAATAGCAGGCCGGCTTACTCCATCCCGGGCTGCTCAGCGGCCAGGTTCGCACCCCGCCAACCTGGCCCGCAACCAGCGGGCCAACCTTCTCTAGCCCAGACCCCACCTGGTGTCCAGTTCAGCACCCCACAGTTAGCTAAGCTAGTTGCGGCTTGGATTTACATGCAGTCCCTACTAGACTATGTGCAAGTGGTATGTCGTGGCCCACATGGCGTAGGTCATCGTGGACCGCACGACGCAGACCGTCCACCGATGTGTCTGACTTGCCACATCCCTATCTGCCAGCCATCATCCCACTGTCGGTGGCTCCTCTTGCACCACCGCTGCCTGATCCGTCCACAGCTGTCACCTCTGCACGTCATTGTGGAACGCTGCCACCCACCTGACAGCCACTGTGGGCCACCACCGCTTCCATCAGTGCATCGTCCGTGCCTTCCATGGACCACCAGGTCTACTTTGGTGGTCTGTTCTTCGAACAGTCTGCACCCCTGGCTTTCTTGGGGCGTTGTCTTTCCAGCTACATCCTCGGTTCCACGTTGTAATCACGTCATAAGTTCAGTCATGAACATCACAATAACACCCAAATATGGAAGAATCAGGGCCTTATTCATGTTAGTCTAATTACTCTGCATTAGATGTTTTGAGACACTAGAAGGGGAAATTTAGTTTCTATCAACAAAAATAAATGATCCTGAAGAAAAACCCTGATGCAAGAAATCATCCTAAAATATTAATGACCCACGAATCAAACTATTTTTGGGTTGGTCTGCATTCTTTTGTTTTATAAATAAGAACAAGCAATCAAAACAAAAGGTTACCCATACTTGGAGAAGTTTCTATTAGAGGGAAGCTTATTGTTGATGGTGATCCATCCGTAGGGGTTGGCATTCCTCACTCTCTGGTCCCATACCCATTCTTTAAGGGGGTTGTTGTCACTAGAGATTCACTAGCATTCTTCATTGGAAAGGATTACTTATCTTCAATTCGTAACATGAATTCCCATATTTCCCTCTATTTCTCAAACCCATTATTCCATTAAAAGATAAATGCATCATAGCAATTATGTTACGTTGTTTCGTCATGTTGTCACACTATTTCATTTATGAAATAATGTTTCTATTACATTTTAAATTTATGATTCATTACGCTACACATTTATGAGCCTAATTAATTGGATTCGTCGTTGCCTCATCACTGCATCGTAGTGCTGATGTGTCACTGCTCAACTATGAATAAAAACAAATAAAATAACTTTATAAGTTATTTTATTTTTCTTCCGAAAAGTTCAAAAATTATATTTTCCTGTTGACCCTCATTGGTTTAATTTAGGTCCTTTTTAGGTGAATCCTGATGTTCTGAGTTCAATGTTTCCCTTGGATTTTTTATCCGAGAATTGGTTTAAAAGTTATAATAACTTTCTTGCATGTTTGTTTAAACAAACTTAAAAAGGTTCTAAATTCTATTCTAGGATCACAGGGCCTCAGAATCAGGTGATATCAAAGATTATGGTCTCAAAATAATTCCATATAATTAAAAAAATACATGGAATTTCTGGGACATTACATTACCCCCACATTTAAGGATTCACATCTTTGAAAGCCAAAATAAGGCTAAACAAAAAAATCGGGGTATGAAGCACGAATATGATCCTCCTTCTCCCATGTGATCTCTTAGAGATTCCCGTGCTTCCACTGAACGCACACCAAAGGAATTAAACGTTCATGAAGAACCCACTCTTGTCGATCCTTTATCTTGGCTGGGAACTCCGCAAACATCACCCCATCATGAATATCCATCTTTCCCCAGTCAATGACGTGTAACGGATCATGCATGTACCTCCTCAGCTACGACACATGAAAAACATCTTTCACTTGATGAATCTATGGGGGGAGAACTAGGAAGTACACCACCTCACCAACTCTAATTAGAATCTGGAAAGGGTTGATGAACCTTGGATATGACATGTCGCCCCGACCAAGTCTCCACAATCCCCATCGGGGTGATATCTGAAGGAAAAGATGGTCTCCCTCCTCGAACTCCAAGGGCTTATGTCTCCTGTCATGATAATATTTTTTCCTACTCTATGCAATCTTCATCTGCTCCTAGATAATTGACACCTTCCCATTTGTAGCCTGTACCAATTCTGGACCCATGAGTGCTGACTCCCCTGGGTTCGTCCTACATATAGGTTATCTATAAGGCTGCCTGTATAGAGCCTTGAATGGTGCTATGCTAATGGTGGATTTACAGTTGTTATTGTATCAACATTCTACCAGTGGTAGGTGGTCCATCCAACTACAACCAAAACCAAGACCGCAAGCACAAAACATGTCCTCTATGGTCTATATGGTCTAGTCCATCTCACCATCATTCTGTGGGTGAAAGGCTATGCTCAAGAACAGCTGGGTCCCGAACGTCTCCTGTAATCTCGTCCACAGCTGGGATATGAAGCGAGAATCACGGTATGAGATGATCATCGAAGGCTCCATATATAGGTGCACTATCTCCTGGATGTAGAGTCGCCCCAAGACCTCTACCAATCCCTACTCCTGGATGGGTAGGAAGTGAGACGACTAGGTGATTGAGTCAACAATCACCCAGAAAGAATCATGTTCCTTGGATCTATGTGTTAATCCTATCACGAAGCCTATCGAGATACCATCCCACTTCAACTCTGATACCTCAAATGGTTGGGTCAACCCTGCGGGAACTTGATCCTCAGCCTTCACTTGCGAATAATTAGGGTAGCGTGAAACAAACTTGGCCACAACTTTCTTCAACCCTAGCCACATGTACTGATGTCGGAGATCCTAGTACATATTCGCTACTCTAGGACGTACCTCCAAGGGGGAGGCAAGGAACTCCCTAAAAATATCCTCTTGCAATGCCACTGGTACTAATGTGTGTTCTCTAAAAGGACGACATGCTCCCTACCTATCAAAAATCCATTAAGATCCCGTCCTAAGGATAAAAAAGCATATCGGGCCTCACAGTCAATATCCACCAGCTGTGCCTCCCTAACTTTCTATAAGAGTAGGGGAGTGACATTCATCGACTGAAGCTAAGTTACTCCATAATCATCCATGAAGGATATCTACATTGAGGCTAGCTACTTCATCGCCTCACTCAGTTGCTGCAAATCGGATCCCCTACTGAGTACATATTCTACCATGTTCTCCTTCCCATGAGTATAGACTATATCGAAGTCATAGTCCTATAGGAACTCCATCCATTGTTATTGCCTCAAGTTCAGGTCCTTATGGTAGAAGATATACCTACGAATCTTGTGGATGGAGTAGACGGTAAATCGTTCAACCATCAAGTAGTGTCATCACATCTTCAAATCAATGACCCCTGATTTTAAATTCAGGTCATGGATCATGTAGTTATACTCATACTACCTCAACTTCCGTGAACCATAGGTGATCACTGCTCACTCCTACATCAGAAAACAACCCAGTCTTGTCCCTGATGTGTCTCATAAAACTACATACCCAATGCCCTCCTCTAGTAGTCTCATTATGGGGGCACTCGTCAGTCTCTTCCTTAGCTCTTGTAAACTCTTCTGGAACTTCTCTATCTATATGAAGGGTTTTCCATTCCATTTCAAAGACGATAAAGGTGCTACTACTCTAGAAAATTCAGGCATGAACTTACGGTAGTATCCAACCAACCCTAAGAAACTCTCCTCCTTAGCCACACTCCTGGGTGGATCCTAAGAAAGCACTACCTATATATTTCCTAGATCCACTGCAACTCCGACCTCTGAGATGACATGTCCCAGAAAGTGGACCTCCCAAATCTAGAACTGGTACTTCCAGAGCTTCCTGTAAAGCTGGTGCTCTCATAGTGTATCCAAGACTATCCGTAGGTGTGTAGCATGCTCCACTTACGCCAAGTACCCCAAGTTTCCATCAATTAAGACCACCATGAAACTATAGAGGTAAGGCTGGAACATCCTATTCATGAGTCCCATGAACACTATTGGGGAATTTTTCATGCTGAAGGGCATCACCAAGAACTCGTAGTGTCCATAATGGCATCTAAAGTTTGTCTTCAATACATCCTCATCCCATATCCAAATATGATGATAGCAAGACCTTAGGTCTATCTTCAAGAACCACTTCGCTTCATTTAGCTGGTCGAAGAGGTAATCAATTCTTGGCAGTGGATGTGTTTTTTTCACGGTCACATGTTTCAGGGTCCGAAAGTCCACACATAGCCTCAAGATTCTGTCTGCCTTCTTGAAAAACAACACTATGACTACCAATGGTGAAAATTTGGGCCTCACAAATCCCTTATCCTGCAATTCCTCCAGTGGTACCCTCAACTCAAAAATATCCATGGGATCCATCCAATATCCTATTTTGGATATCGGTGTCATCCCAGGGTACAGGCCGATGAAGAAGTCTACCTACCTACGAGGAGGTAGTCTCATAACATCCTCAGAAAATACTTCTTAATAATCATCCACCGCTATAGGAAATCTTGGACTCCTCTCTTCCACTACACCAAGGGTGAGGCTAGCCAACTGGTGAGTGATCTGCTGCACCATCCTTTGAGAAATTATGTCCTGTGATTCAAGAGTTCCCTTCTCACCGGTGAAGGAAAACTTGGTCTCATCCTCGGGGACACACCATACTCTACGCCTAAGACATTCGATCTAAGAATAAACTATGGATAACCATTCCATGCCCAAGATGACATTGTAAGACCTCGAAGCCGCTACTAGGAGATCCCAACTGAAGATCTCAACTCCAAGAGTAATCTCACAATGTTTACACCAATGTGTAATCGTTGAATCCCCTCCCATAGAAGTCTCTAAACGTGAGGATCAATCCAATGGATCCACCGGAATCTCCGAGCCTCGAACGGGGTCCGTGGAAACGAAAGAGTGGCTGGAACATATGTCTATAAGAACAGCATATAAGGTAGAGAAGACACATATCATACCTCTAATCATCTCTGGAGCATCGTGGTCTTAAGCCTCTACTACTTGAAGTTGATCCCACCCATATCCACCTGATCCCTCAGGTCAGGGTGGACATCCTAGGGGCGGTGGTGGTAGTACCTCGAACCATCATCCATGGCCTGATGCTTAGACTACTTGTAACACCCTGAGATTTTATGAGAAATATTTTTTTATGTCTTATGTTATACTCAACACCAAAGGAATCTTTCACAGCACACAATACTGACTTGGCTTGAATTACATGCAATCGCGACCTTCCTCGATAGCGTGTGTAGTACGCAATACCATGTTTCACTAAACAATGATATATTATTATGGACTAGCCATTATGAATAGTATTAACTAAATTTTTAATTTTATAACATTATTATTCATCTTAAGCATTTTCTATAACATGGTAAGAGAACAAAATAAATTTTTCGGGTAAAATATGTATTTTTCAAAAAATGCAGTTTTGCCGCCTTTTGATGGCGCACCCACATTAAATATAGTTTTGAAATGTTTATAAGTTAAATTTGAAAAAATAAAATTCTTCTTTGGAATCAGGATATAAAAATTTACTTTGGAGAAATTTTTTATATTTTTCTGATAACTTTCATATTTTGATGAATAGTAAAAATACGCTAATTTTTAATTAAAAACAACTTTTTTCATTGAGATAATTTATATGATTAAATTATAATATTGAATGATTTTAAAGTATAAATACAATATATTTTTACCATTTAATATAATATATGTCATTACCATTAATTTTACATTGAATTCACAGGTAAAAACATTTCAATCTTTGACAATGTTTTAACTTCTAAAACTCGTTTTCTTAACAACGGGATTAATTTTAAATTAATTAATGCAACCTATGTGTTTTGAATTTTGAAAAATGTATTCCATATTTGGAATCAGTGAGTCCAAATTATGTTAATAGGCTAATTTTTATTTTTGGGCATTATGAATAGTAACTACGGTAAATTTTATTTACCATAGTTAAAGGTAAATCGGGTAATTAAGGGTAAATATAAGATTATAAAATTACCCTAACACCTTCCAAAATCCTATTTAATGACTAAAAGTCGACCCATATTACCTAAGGGTCAGATTAGATTCATTTAATGGACTTTGTTCTATGAAAATAATTTAATTTTTATTAAAACCAAAGAAAGTGACAACATGTCAATTTCTTAAATTTTATAAGTATAATAATTTTAATTTAGTGATAAAATTAATGAAACTTAGAACATGAATAGTCTACAGATATCTAATACAATTATCTACATCATATGAATTTATTTAGAATTTTTAGGGATTAAATAATTATCATTAATTATGACACAATAGTGATGTTGAAATTATTTTATTAATTAAAATATCAAATAAATGGTTTTAAAAATATTAAAATAAATATTATATGAAATATTTAATGTGATCCACTATATTTTTAGATACATATGACATTTTATGAATCTATTAAGGCTTTTAGTTTGAACATATCTTCTGTATATATTTTATTTAAATACATTTAAATGAATAGTGTCAAAATTGACACTATTGTTATTTTATAAAAATAACATATTATAAAATTTTTTAAAAATCACAAAAATATTTAAAAAATATAAATTAAAATTTATATGGTCGACAATTTCATAAAGTGTCAAATTATAGAAAATTCACAACACATATGTAATTATTTATAATAATTTAAAATTTAGAATATTATTACCACAAATAAAATTAAATTGATAAATAAGGATAAATCAAGATGATAATGTTTAAAATAAATTCCTAACATGTATAAATTTTATTGGTTGAAGATATTACAACCCTATCTCATCTAATATTAGGATATGAGTCATTTTGGATGTTTTTAATTGGGGTTGGGATTTAATATAAACTAATATTTCTTATATTTCTAAAGGTGCCCCTCTCCTCCCTTATAAAAGGGCACCTCCTTCCTCTCCTCCTCACACCAATTTGAGACTTCAATCTCGGCCAACCCATTCCTATTTAACTTCCCCACTTCCCTAGAAACATCCTAGAGGTCTTGGTCTTCTTCAAAGACCAATTTTAGTGCCCTAAGAGGAGGTCTCAAAGAAGCGCTTCAAACAAGAGGTAATGTCCGTTGCCGATTCTTTCAACTTTATTTCTTCTTCCACTTCTTCTTATTTAGTTGTTTCATTATGAAGTAAAAACATCAGTATCACTCATATACTGATATTTTATTATAAGTATGAAACAACCCTATTTCACCATCTATCCATCCTACGGAAAACGAAATCACCGCGTGTGCGTACGTACGGAATACCGTCTTCACGCCGTGGTGTAATCTATTTTCCACCACCACCTTACTTGGATGGGTATAATGGTGTAAATAATGACTGTATATGATTATTTTAAAGTGATATTTATTCTGAAATAGTATACATACACTCCAATACAATTCCACAATCATGGGAATGATATCATCGCCCGTGCGTACGTACGGAATACCGTCTCCACGATGTGATGCGACTCATTCTACGTGATTTCATTGCTTAATGATTATATAAATGAATTGAATGAATAAATAAGATATATATTACAGTAATACCATTCTGGAAATGATGTTTCTATAACCTAAAAAGAGGAATAAGAATTTATTCGACAAAACACACATATGAACATAAAGCAATAAACACCTGAATAACAAGTAGCAATGAGATATTACTAATAACGAGCTAAGAATATGACCATATATGATATCATAAAAATAATTATGATTCTAGAATAAGTCAATGACATTATTTAAATCATTATACAGGAGTTTCGGACACTTACGAAGCAAATTGGACCTAAGGTAAGGGACAATCTCGCAATCTCAATTTTTATCCGAGATTGTTTATACTTCAGAATTTACTGGGGAATATTTATCATCCACATCCATGTTTCCTCAATATGTAATATTATTTATATCGTCCTACAATTTTTTAAATCCAATTTTACCCTTTGGTGAGTTTTTAGTAAAAGATATGAAAGGAATCTTTTGTCGTTTTTCGTATGAGGTACTTTTTGACTTTTTCCGACATAAGTACAAGAAGAATGTTTTTGTTTAAATTATATGACATGAATGTATTTTTAAAACATTATTTCCAAGAAGATTACTTTAAAAGTTTTCATTTTTATTTTTAATTAACTTCTTTTAGTTTAAAATTGTATGACATGTTAAGAAAGGAAAAATGTTTTTGAAGTAGAAATGATATTTTCCTCAAGAATGGAGTTCGAGTGTTTTATCAAAATTATTTTCCATATAAGATAATGTAGGGTTCTGCTCCTATCCCTATTATTAAATTGATTTGATTATGTTGTGATGGAATTATTTTTATGAATTCCTTTATCTTATATGAATTGTTTTATGATGTCACGATGTTTAAGATCCCCATTTTTATTACATGGGTTATGCAATGATGTATGATTTTTGATTTTGTGGAACACATAAGAATGGTATCATTATGAGATGGGTGGGACCTATATCTCCCTCCAATGCATTGGGAAAAGATTTATATCTCATGATATAGACATGTATGGAACGACAGGTTAAACCGGTTCAGTGAAACAGGACTTAAACGAGGAGTGAACTCGGTTCAGAAATGGACTTTGTCCACTAAGATAATCTTCGAAATGAGTCTTGACTACTAAGAAATGATTTTCTATTATTATGTGTGTATGCCACAAATATTCATGTTTTAAGTTATGATTATTGGTATTACATTTCACTTCTATGATTTATCCCATGTTATGATCTCTTTTGCAGGATAAGATTTTTTTCAAAATGTTATGTTCTTATGAATATGATATGTTTGATATTTATTTTGTTTACCCTTACTGAGCATTTGAGATCACCCTTTTGTATGTTTTCTTTTCCCCAGGTCAGGAAGAAGGATATTAAGTTGGATAAGCCGAAAAGGAACTCTAGATATGAAGAAATAAATGGGAGACAACGTATATGATTTATGAACCAATTGTTTATGTTTCCCAGTTTCTAAAGACACTATACTTATACGGTCATTTCATGGTTTTGTTATATGTTGTAATAATTATGCTTCAATTTTGAAGTAATAACCATGTATGTAAAGTATGGGTCATTATAGATAGTATCAGAGGAAAGGTATAGTAAACCTTTGGAAACTAGGATGTGAAAGCCTTAGTAAGAAACCTAAGGATATGTCTAAGCATAGAACACAATCTTATTATTTTAGAAATGTCCATGAACAACCTATGATAAGACCTTAAGTGTGAAATTTTATTCTTGATTGTGTGGTTTTCCTATTATAATTAGTGTTGCTTACACTACTCTTCTTGTTTTTAGTCGATGGCTAGAACCCTAAGGAACCGTGTTAATGCGGAATGTGATGGGCAATGCAATGATTGTCCCCCTAAGAAACCGAACGTTATGGGATCTGGAATGAAAAATCTGGTAGTCATGCTCACACAACTTTCTCAAGCTATGAATCATGCAGGACTTCCAAACGAGCAAATTAAGGAGCAACATTCTGTTTAATCCTTCATGAGGCAGCGCCCACCTTCATTCAGCGAGTCTTCTGATCCATTAGTGGCTGAACAATGGATCAGTACCACTGAAAAGTTATTTTAAATTATTCAATGTTCTGAACATGATAAAGTCATCTTACCAGTATATCGTTTGGAAGGTGATGCTGATCAATGGCGTAATCTTATTAAGAATACGAGGCAAAGGGATGAAATTGAGTCCATGGAATGGGACGAGTTCAAGAACTTATTTTTCAATAATTATTTCACTCGTATTCTTTGAACAAAGATGGAGAAGTAGTTTCTTGAACTGAATCCAAAGGATGATGAATCTGTTTGTACCTACGAAGCAAATTTTACAAGACTTTCAAGGTACGCTTCCGGAATTATTATCCAACCTGAGAGTAAGATCGATCGATTCTTTAGTGGCTTAAAACCAAGTCTTTGAAGGGCGTTAGCCATAAGGGACTTCAATAGCTACAAGGAAATTGTTCGATGTGCTCTCAAGGTCGAGATGGAGATTAGTGTAACCCATCAGTCACATGGGTTTGATAAGAAGAGGAAAATGGAATTCAAAAGAAAATCTAAAGACCACACTAAAAAGAAGATGAGTTTTCCATTATGCTCAAAGTGTGGAAAGAAACATGGAGGAAATTTTCTTAAGGGGACAAGAAAATGTTATAAGTGTGGAAAAGAGGGTCATCGGGCAATTAAATGTCAAAATAATGGGAAGAAGATGTCTAATGATGCAAACAAAGAAAGCGATACACGGAATGAACCTACTACACTTCAATGTTTCAAGTGAAAGGAGATGGGGTATTATTCCAATCAATGCCCAAATCCCAGGGTTGATGATGAGGATCAACGTCAATAAAATCTTAAGGCCAAAGACAAAGGAAAGTCACATGAAATTACTATCAGCGATGTGGAGTACGAAAACGAAGTGGTGAGAGGTACAGTTACCATCCACTCTAAAGTAGAAAATGTTTTATTTGATTCTGGATCCACCCACTCTTTTATTTCTAAATAATTTTCTAAGGGTATCACCGTATTACCTCAACAATTAGATGTTGAGTTGGATGTGACAACTCATAATGGCACAACAGTCGCATCAAAAGTTTACAATTCTTCTCCGATTGAAGTTTCTGGGAAAGTGCTTCCTGAAAATCTTGTGATCCTTCCTATAGTGGAATTTGATGTGATTATTGGCATGGATTGGATTTCTTTATATGGAGCTCATATCAATTTACAAAGAAGGGAAGTCACATTTCATATTCCAGATCAATCTATGATCGTCTATCAATGCAAGGATGAACATAACCTTCCAGTGGAAATTTCATCCATATTATGGGTCTTGATTCCACTAAATGAAGGTTATTTATCTCAAATGGTTGGAGAGAAACTTACGATTAATAATATTCCCATTGTATGGGAATTTGATGATGTCTTTTCGGAGGAATTTCCAGGTCTTCCACCAAATCGTGAAGTTGAGTTTTCAATAGAACTCGTACCGGGTGCTTTGCCTATTTCAAAGACACCTTATAGAATGGCCCCAATTGAGTTGTAGGAATTGAATAAGCAACTCCAAGAGAATCTTGATAAAGGATTCATACGCCCTAGTACGTCACCTTGGGTAGAACCTGTTCTATTTGTTAAGAAGAAAAATGGATCAATGAGACTTTCCATTGATTATCAAGAACTTAACAAGATCACTATCAAGAAAAAATATCATCTCCCATGCATTGATGACCTATTTGACCAACTACGCGGAGCTCAATACTTTTCCAAGATTGATCTTCGTTCAGGGTATCATCAATTAAGGGTCAAAAGGGAGGATATACCAAAGACGGCTTTCCGTACAAGGTATGGACACTATGAATTTATAGTGATGCCATTTGGTCTTACTAATTCTCCTGTTATCTTCATGGATCTGATGAATAGGGTCTTTAGAGACTATCTTGATCAGTTTTTGGTAGTCTTTATAGATGATATTCTTGTCTATTCAATGAGCAAGGAAGAACATTAAGATCACTTGAGAATTGTATTAAAGACCCTGAGAAAGGAGAAGATTTATGCCAAATTTACCAAGTGTGAATTTTGGCTTCAAAAAGTTGCATTCTTGGGTCACATAATCTCAAAATAGGGGATATCAGTGGATCCAACAAAAACAGAGGTTATCGAAAGATGGTCGAGACCAACAACAGTAACTGAGATCCGAAGTTTTCTTGGTTTGGCTGGATATTACCGATGTTTTGTGAAAGATTTTTCAAGCTTATCTAACCCACTCACCAAGATGACTCGGAAAGGAGTTAAGTTTGTTTTGATGGAGGAATGTGAAGAGAATTTCAAAGAGATAAAAAGAAGGTTAGCCAGTGCACCTATGCTCACACTACCCTGCAGTGGAGAAAGGTTTTTGATCTACAGTGATACATCCAATAAGGGACTGGGGTGCGTTCTCATGAAAAATGATATGGTGATAGCTTATGCCTCACGACAATTGAAAATCCATGAGCAAAATTACCCAACTCATGATTTGGAGTTAGCAGCGGTAATCTTTGCATTAAAGATTTGAAGGCATTACCTTTATGGTGAAAGGTGTGATATTTATACTGATCATAAAAGTTTAAAGTATATTTTCACACAAAAGGATCTGAATATGCGTCAAAGAAGATGGTTGGAGATGATTAAGGATTACGACTGCTTAATTCATTACCACCCTGGGAAAGCAAACAAGGTAGAAGATGCATTAAGTCGATAAGGCCATGATAGCTTATCCATGATGAGGATCACAAAAGATACAATATTTATGGATTTACAAAGGATGGATCTTGGAATTATAATGGAAAGGGAAAAATCTTATCTTTCTAAAATGAATGTTCAACCATCTATACACGTGAAGAATAAAGAGGCACAAAAAGAAGATGTAGAGTTACAAAAGAAGGTGAGAAATGTTCCTGAATTCAACCTTGATTGTGATGGGATAATAAAGTTCAGGAATCAGGTTTGTGTTCCTCCCATACCAGAATTAAAGAAGGAGCTACTGGATGAGGCTCATAGTTCTTCATTCTCTATTCATCCTGGAAGCACGAAGATGTATAGGGACCTGAAAGAGTACTTTTGGTGGGATGGAATGAAAAGAGATGTTGGGGAATATGTCTCTTGATGCTTGGTTTGTCAGCAAGTTAAAGCTGAGAGACAAAAGTCTAAGGGGATGTTAAAACCATTACCCATAACAGAATGGAAATGGGAAAACATCACTATAGACTTTGTCATTGGACTTCCTAAAACATCCAAAGGCAATAATGCTATCTGGGTTATAGTTGATCGCCTTACGAAGTCGGCACACTTCATTGCTATTAGAGAAGATTTTTCTCTTGATTAGCTTGCCATGATATATGTAAAGGAAGTGGTAAGATTTCATGGAGTACCACTTTCCATTATATCTGATTGGGATCTGAAGTTTACCTTGAAATTATGGCGAAGTCTTCAGCATGCTCTAGATACAGAGCTGATTTTCAGCACTGCTTACCATCCTCAGAAAGACGGTCAGTCTGAGAGGACAATTCAAACTCTAGAAAACATGTTGAGAGCTTGCTCTATGGATTTAAAAGGTGGTTGGGATCAACACCTATTTCGGTGGAATTTTCTTATAATAATAGATTTCACTCCAGTATTCAGATGGCTCCTTATGAATCCCTCTATGGAAAGAAATGCAGAACTCCAACTTGCTGGGATGAAGTTGGGGAAAGAAATATATTAGGACCTAATCTTGTTGATGAGATGGCAGAAAAGGTCAGATCTATTCAACAAGACAAAAGAGCAGCTCAAAGTCGATAGAAAAGTTATGCCGACAACCGAAGAAGATACCTAGAGTTTGAAGTGGGTGATAAAGTGTTCTTACGAATATCTCCCTGGAAGAGGGTCATGATATTTGGAAAGAAGGGAAAGTTGATCCCTAGATATATCGCTCCTTTCGAAATAATGGATCGTGTTGGGAAGGTAGCTTACCGATTGGAACTTCCACCGAATCTCTCTCAAGTTCACGATGTGTTCCATGTATCTCTCCTGAGAAAGTACATACCTGATCCTTCACATGTACTCAGCTCAGTAGTTGTACCGCTGGAGCAAGATCTTTCTTATGAAGAACAGTCGATAGAGATTCTAGATCGTAGCGAAAAAGTCCTATGAAACAAGACCACTCGCTTGGTGAAAGTTTTATGGAGGAACCACCAATTATAAGAAGGTACATAGGAACTTGAGGATATGATGAGGGATAGGTATCCTCATTTGTTTGTAATGAAGTGAAGAATTTCGAGGGCGAAATCCATTTTAAGGGGGGGTAGAATGTAACACCCTGAGATTTTATGAGAAATATTTTTTTATGTCTTATGTTATATGCAACACCAAAGAAATCTTTCACAGCACACAATACTGACTTGGCTTGCATTACACGTAATCACAACCTTCCTTGATAGCCTGTGTATTACGCAATACCAGGTTTCACTAAACAACGATATATTATTATGGACTAGCTGTTATGAATAGTATTAACTACATTTTGAATTTTATTACATTATTATTCATCTTACGCATTTTTTAGAACATGGTAAGAGAACAAAATAATTTTTTCAGGTAAAATAAGTATTTTTCAAAAAATGTAGTTTTGTCACCTTTTGATGGAACACCCACATTAAATCTAGTTTCGACATGTTTATAAGTTCAATTTGACAAAATAAAATTCTTCTTTGGAATAAGGATATAAAAATTTACTTTGGAGAAATTTTTGATATTTTTCTGATAACTTTCATATTTTGATGAATAGTAAAAATACGCTAATTTTTAATTAAAAACAACTTTTTTCATTGAGATAATTTATTTGGTTAAATTATAATATTGAATGATTTTAAAGTATAAATAGAATATATTTTTACCATTTAATATAATTTATGTCATTAGCATTAATTTCACATTGAATTCATAGGTAAAAACATTTCAATCTTTGGCAATGTTTTAACTTCTAAAACATGTTTTCTTAACAACGGGATTAATTTTAAATTAATTACTGAAACCTATGTGTTTTGAATTTTGAAAAATGGATTCCATATTTGGAATAAGTGGGTCCAAATTATGTTAATAGGCTACTTTTTATTTTTGGGCATTATGAATAGTAACTACTGTAAATTTTATTTACCATAGTTAAAGGTAAATCGGATAATTAAGGGTAAATATAAGATTATAAAATTACCCTAACACCTGCCAAAATCCTATTGGATGACTAAAAGTCGACCCATATCACCTAAGGGTCAGATTAGATTAATTTAATGGACTTTTTTCCATGAAAATAATTTAATTATTATTAAAACCAAAGAAAGTGACAACATGTCACTTTCTTAAATATTTTAAGTATAATAATTTTAATTTAGTGATAAACTTAATGAAACTTCGAACATTAATAGTATCCAGAAAGATAATACAATTATCTACATCATATGAATTTATTTAGAATTTTTAGGGATTAAATAATTATTATTAATTATGACACAATAGTGATGTTGAAATTATTTTATTAATTAATATATCAAATAAATGGTCTTAAAAATATTAAAATAAATATTATATGAACTATTTAATGTGCTCCACTAATATTATATATACATATGAAATTTTATTAATCTATTAAAGCTTTTAGTTCGAACATATATTCTGTATATATTTTATTTCAATACAAATAAATGAATAGTGTCAAAATTGACACTATTGTTATTTTATAAAAATAACATATTATAAAATTGTTTAAAAATCACAAAAATATTTAAAAATTATAAATTAAAATTTATATGGTCTAAAATGTCATAAAGTTTCAAATTTTGGAAAATTCACAACACATATGTAATTATTTATAATAATTAAAAATTTAGAATATTATTACCACAAATAAAATTAAATTGATAAATAAGGATAAATCAAGATGATAATGTTTAAAATAAATTCCTAACATGTCTAAATTTTATTGGTTTATAAGATTAAAACCCTATATCATCTAATATTCTGATATGAGTCATTTTTGAAGTTTTTAAGTGGGGTTGGGATTTAATATAAACTAATATTTCTTATATTTCCAAAGGTGCCCCTCTCCTCCCTTATAAAAGGGAACCTCCTCCCTCTACTCCCCACACCAATTTTATCCTTCAAGCTCGTCCAACCCCTGCCCATTTAACTTTCCCACTTCCATAGAAACATCCTAGAGGTCCTGGTCTTCTTCAAAGACCAATTTTAGTGCCCTAAGAGGAGATCTCAAAGAGGCGCTTCAAAGAAGAGGTAATGTCCGTTACCGATTCTTTCAACTTTATTTCTTCTTCCACTTATTCTTATTTAGTTGTTTCATTATGAAGTAATAACATCATTATCACTCATATACTGATATTTTATTATAAGTATGAAACAACACTCTTTCACCATCTATCCATCCTACGGAAAAAGAAATCACCGCGCGCGCGTACGTACGGAATACCCTCTCCACGCCGTGGTGTAATCTATTTTCCACCACCACCTTACTTAGATTGGTATAATGGTGTAAATAATGAATATATATGATTATTATAAAGTGATATTGATTCTGAAATAGTATACATACACTCTAATACAATTTTACAATCATGGGAATGATATCATCGATCGTGCGTACGTACGGAATACCGTCTCCACGATGTGATGCGACTCGTTCTACATGATATTCATTGATTAATTATTATATAAATGAATTGAATGAATAAATATGATATATATTACACTAATACCATTCTGGAAATGAGGTTTCTATAACCTAAAAATAGGAATAAGAATTTATTCGACAAAACACACATACGAACATAAAGCAATAAACACCCGAATAACAAGTAGCAATGAAATATTACTAATAAGAAGCTAATAATATGACCATATATGATATAATAAAAATAAGTATGATTCTGTAATAAGTCAATTACATTATTTAAATCATTATACAGGAGTTTCGGACACTTATGAAGCAAATCGGACCTAAGGTAAGGGACAATCTCGCAATCTCAATTTTTATCTGAGATTGTTTATACTTCAGAATTTACTGGGGAATATTTATCATCCACATCCATGTTTCCTTAATATTTAATATTATTTATATCCTCCTACAATTTTTTAAATCCAATTTTACCCTTTTGTGAGTTTTTAGTAAAAGATATGAAAGGATTCTTTTGTCGTTTTTCGTACGAGGTAGTTTTTGACTTTTCCGACATAAGTACGAGAAGAATTTTTTTGTTTAACTTATACGGCATGAATGGATTTTTAAAACATTATTTCCAAGAATCATCCTTTAAAATTTTTCATGTTTATTTTTAATCAACTTCTTTTAGTTTAAAATTGTATGACATGTTAATAAAGGAAAAATTATTTTGAAGTAGAAAGGATATTTTCCTCAAGAATGGAGTTCGAGCATTTTATCAAAATTATTTTCCATCTAAGATAATGTAGGGTTATGTTTCTATCCCTATTATTAAATTGATTTGATTATGTTGTGATGGAATTATTTTAATGAATTCATTTATCTTATATGAATTCTTTTATGATGTCATGATGTTTAAGATTCCCATTTTTATTACATGGGTTATGAAATGATGTATGATTTTTTATTTTGTGGCACACATAAGAATGGTATCATTATGAGATGGGTGGGACATATATCTCCCTCCAATGAATTGGGTAAAGATTTATATCTCATGAGGTAGACATGGATGGAACGACAGGTTAAACCGGTTCAGTGAAACAGGACTGAAACGAGGAGTGAACTCAGTTCAGAAATGGACTTTGTCCACTAAGATAGTATTGGAAATGAGTCTTGACTACTAAGAAATGATTTTCTTTGATTATGTGTGTATTCCATAAAGCTTCATGTATTAAGTTATGATTATTGGGATTACATTTCACTTCTATGATTTATCCCATGTTATGATCTCTTTTGCAGGATAAGATTTTTTTCAAAATGTTATGTTCTTATGAATATGATATGTTTGATATTTCTTTTGTTTACCCTTACTGAGAATTTGAGCTCACCCTTTTGTATGTTTTCTTTTCCCCAGGTCAGGAAGAAGGATATTAAGTAGGGTATGCCAAAAAGGAACTCTAGATATGATGAAATAAATGGGAGACAACGTAGATGATTTATGAACTAGTTGTTTATGTTTCCCAGTTTCTAAAGACACTATACCTATATGGTCCTTTCATGGTTTTGTTATATGTTGTAATAATTATGCTTCAATTTTGAAGTAATAACCATGTATGTAAATTATGTGTCGTTATACTACTCCTCTACCACATCTGTCACCCTGTGGACCTCCATGCTTGAATCGCTGTCTCTACCTCAGTGGTACCTCAACCGTCTTCTGATCGTCAATGCAGTGGGTTAGGCAGTCACGGTCCATGTGCCACTCTTGTCGCATCTGAAGCACAACCAAGACCCATGTTGACTACCTCTGCTCTGGAAGCCCCGCACTACGGACCCTGAGTTTTGAGGTCATACCCTGAAAGGCCTGAATCTCTTGGGTCCCTTCATCTGCTATCTGTTTCTCAACAATAAAGACTCTACTGCCCAGTGTCTACTAGTGGCTCTTGCCATCAGCGCCTGCTCTACCAATAAACACTCTACAAGTAGGGCTCGCTCCATCACCCCATCCTGAGTAGGTATGTTGAGCGATACCATGGACGTCCTGATCTCCCAGAGCAGCCACTACTCAAAGGCTTAAGCCCTAAATAATGGATCACATACCATGTCTGTAGAGTAGCAAGAAAGCTCGATGAATCTCATTGAGTAATCTTCTATTGTCATGATACCTTGTTGTAGGTGCAGTAGCTCATGTATCTACATAGAGCACAATGTCTCTAGGAAGAAATCCTCCTACAAGAGGTGCTCAATGTCTATATAGGTTAGGGTAACCTCATAATGAGTCTGAATCATCGAGCTCCACCATATCCCTACCGATCCCTAGAGAAGGCTCATGGATAAGATCATCATCTGTCAAGTGGCATCCTCACTAAGCGGAAGACGCAAGTCACTGCCTCCAAAAAGTCCTCAATGACCTGAAGATCTATCTCTCCCATGAATCTAAGAAATCTTTATGTCTGAAACTTGTGCAAGGCACTGAGTCTATGTGCTTACTCCACCGATAGTGCCAGTAGTAATTGTTGATCAATGGGTGGTAAAAATGGCGCACCACCCAGCGGGACCATCTCTAGCACATGTACCTGAAATGATGCCTCATCTCTAGGAGGGTTATCCTCGTGATCTCATATCAGAATCCTAGCTAGCTGTCCACATAGAGGCATCCTAAAATAGATCAAGATGTATCACATCCAGTAGATTATACCTGGTGAGATAACTCTGATTCAAGAAGAACATGGGGAACACTCAATTTCTCTATGATTCATGCAACCAATGGTTTCCTATAACGAGTCAAAAATCATAATTCAAGGTCTGGTGTATTGATACATCAGGCACAAAACCAACACTAGGTTCCCCGATCCTGAAAATTGAACTTGAAACGTTCAACACTATTTCCCCAAAAAACCATAGAATCAAGATCTTTGAGGTAGAACCAACCACCTTTTATACCAATTTTTTACAACCCGTCCCCTGGGGCTCATGTTGTGACTCCCCCAAGATCGCCTCCCCAAGTCAAAGGGTTGGAGACTAGTGCCGAAGGCATCAACCTACAAGTGGGAGTCATTTTCCTGAGTACCTTTACGCACACACACAAAACCACATCCCCAAAAAGGCTGGAAATGAAAACATGCATACCACTAAAAACAAACACTGAGTAAAGGTATAAGTTTTATGTAAAATGGTCTAGAATAAAAACCCAACAAAAAGATAAACTGAAAAAATGAAAGTACAAAGGAGATATAAAATATCTTCTACTGGAAACTCCACCTGAAGTGTAGGCAAGGAGTGGCTACTAGTAGTTGTATAAGTACATCCTACCTATTGTATTTCACTGGGTACCACCTGATCCTGGGCAACCAAGGTCTATGTCAAAGCACCTGTCATCTACACCAGCCACAACATGTGCAGGTGGATCCCATGCAGGGTTGAGTAACACAATAATCAGTAGGGATCCTAAAACATAAGGGAAAGAGAACAAAGTAAATAATACACAAGGTATTGTCAACTCATGTTTGTATAATCTAGAGTATAGAAATCAAGACTATTAGTCGTAACACTGAAAACCTTGAAATATTGAGGTACTCGTCCCAGATAAGTACTATGGGTGTGCTTGGTCACACAGATTCAATCCCCACCATGGGCCTACTAGGTCACACAGTGCTACTTCCCACTTAGGCCATCATACTGACATACCCATCCCTGATGAGTACCGTGGGTCTGCCGGGTCACACAGACCCTCTCCCCACCATGGGCCAGTAGGGTCACATAGAGCCTCTTCTCACCTAGGCCATTGTAGCTGATCCACACAGGGTCACTTGTAGCTGATCCACACAGGGTCGTTAGTCAGCAGTCTTCGAGTCTCATCCAGCCTCAGGATTCCCGCACGTAGTGCACTTGATTCCAGGAGAATCCACTCCTCAATCCATTCTTCATATTTCAACTTCCATTAAATCATCCTTAGAGCATGCAAAAAAATCCCACCTTTTCATGGGGGTCTGAATGCTAAAAATGGATCATCAATCGGAAACCTTGTCTAAAAGATATTGGGGTTTTAGTAAATAAGGGATGGTTGTGTCTGGGCCCAATCTGACCTGGTCGGACCGACCCGACCAACCGGGACCGGGGGCCCCACATGCCCTAGCCCGGTTTGACCAACTCGACCCAACCCGGTTTGACCAACTCGACCCAACCCGGTTTGGGTCTGGGATGGCTTGGCTAGTGGGCCATGCCCATTGGGCCTTACTGGACCTGGCCTAGTTCGACCGTGGGTCCAGCCCGTCAGGTCGCCCAGTGACCCAGTTCCATCCGGCCCAGCCCGTAATAGGTGGGCCAGTTCTCTTCCACCCCAGGACACCCAGTGGCCTAGTTTTATCCCACTGAATCGGCCCACAAAAGCAGGAAAGATTACTCCAGCCTGAGTCATTCAGTATCTCGGTTCGGGCTTCGCCAGCCCGACCCACAAACGGCGGACTGGTCTCCTCTAACCTGGATACCACCCGACGTCTGGTTCAGCACCACGTGGCTGGCTAAGTGGGCCACACCTTGGTCCCGCCTACGGTCCCCACTGGACTATGTTTTAGTGGTTCATTGCGGCCCGCACAGCGTGGTTCGTCCACCGACACGGTCGGGTGGTAATGTCCCTATCTTCCAGCCACCCGCCCACTACCGGTGGCTCTTGCCGCACCGTCGTGGCCTGATCCAGCTACAGATTCCACCTCAGCGCAATGTAATGGTGCGCTACCACCTGCCCGCGGCCATCACCGCGGACCACCGAGCTCGTTCTAGTGGTTCGTTCTGTGAACTGTTTCCACCCTTGGGTTCCTTGGGGAATCCTCTTTCCTACTATGGCCTCGATGCCACCTTGTCATCAAATCGGAAGTGTGGTCATTAACATCACAAGAACACCCAAAGATGGAGGAATTGGGGCCTTGTTTTTGTCATCCTGATTCCCCCGTGTTATATTTTTGAAACATGGGAATGAAAAATTTAGTTTCTATCAACAAAAAAAATAATCCCAAAGAAAACTCCCAATGAAAGCAATCCTCCCCCAAGATTAACGACCCACGAATCAACATATTCGTGGGTTGCTCCATGTTCATTGGTTTTAGAAATAATAATGAGTAATAAAAAAAAATTAACCCCTACCTAGAGAAGTTTTGATTAGAGGGAAGCTCATTTTTTATAGAGATTCGTCTGTGGAAGAACTGAACCCATTCTTTGAGGTAGTCATTATCTCTAGTGATTCATTGGCGTTCATTGATGGAAAGGATACCTCATCATAAATTTGTCATAGGAATTACTAGATTTCTCCTTGTTTCTCTAACCCATTATTCCATTTAAAGAGAAACGTGTCACAGTGTTTCTGTTATGCTACGTCGTCACATCATTATGTTGTCTAATTTATGATACAACGTTTCTGTTACACTTCAAATTAATGAGTCATTGCACTGCAGATTTACAAGCCTCATTTTTTGGATTCTTCATTGCCTCATCACTGCACCGCAGTGCAGATGTGCCACCGCTCAACAAGGAAGAAAAACAAATAAAATAAATTTTTAAGTTATTTTATTTTTCTTCTGAAAATTACAAAAACTATCTTTTCTGGTCAACCCTCACCGATCAAAGTTAGGTCCTTTTTAGGCGAATCCCAATTTTATGAGTTCAACGGTGTGCTCAAATTTTTGATCCAAGCACCGGTTTAAAAGTCACAAAAAACTCACTCGCACGTTTATTTAAACAAACATAAAAGTTCAAAATTCTATTCTGGGATCCCTGGGCCTTGGAATCAAGTGTCTTCAAAGCTTCTGGTCTCAAAATAATTCTATATAATTAAAAAACTACATGAAATTTTTGGGACATTACAAACCAAAAATGATTTTTTTCATTCCCAAAGAACAAAAAATCACTTTTAATGGATCATAATATCCATAATATAATGATAATTCATTCCTTCAATATCAAGTTATTATTATGAAAAAAATGGTTAGAATAGGTTATCCAATATGCAAGAATATTTATATGATGAACTAATACATTAATCTCTATAAACTCATCCAAAGTTCAACTTAAAACATTTTATAAATAGTTAACCTTATGAACCTTTAAAAAGATTTTGATCCATAACTTTAGAAAGAAGGTCACTAAATCCCCAAAATGAATTTATCATTAATCAATTTCAATGTAGTTAGCACTATACAATTTACTTTTTCCATATCAGTCATCTATTTATCCCAAAATCATTATCTAAACATTAGGAATATATTAAGGGTTATCTTTCCCTCAATCATGTTTTTTACACGAAGTCTAACCTCTCGTTGAATCATTTTCTTTTTTATCAGTACCATTCAATATATACTATCAAATCCTTAATGAAGAATTACTACAATTCAATACTTATACATTTCAATAATGTAATTAATAAAATACTTTTATAACATATTTATTAGATCCCAAAGCACATGAATAGTAATAATTCCACTTCTTCTATAGTAATATAATAAACTTAACCTTGAACCCTTAGTTCCTTTTGAGGTATTTTTCCTTGACACTTGGGGAATTCATTTTCATAGTGTCTCATCACCTTAATTTGGAATCATTACACACTGGAAGATTATTTCTTTCAATTTAAATCACAAGCATGGTAGGATTTTTCTCTACACTTCAAGAAAAATCCATTTAATTATAAGAATGTATAAAGGTTTTTCCTTACACAAGTATAACATGTTGGAAACTCTTTATTTCCCTTCTTCCCTTTATATGTATTTTTATCTATCATCTTCTTCTTCTATTTCTTCCCTTTGAATCCATAATACTTGGAGATTTATATCTCTATTATGATAAAACATGATATTATGTCCTTATTTGATGAGAATTTTTAAGAGACTAGTTCCCTTTGGAAGATTGGATTAATCCCATCAATGAAATAGTCAATATTTCCCTTTAAATTACATTTGTAGTTTGTATCATGAATTTATAACCTTTTAAAGTTGGATTCATTATTAGAAACATTTTCCACTTGTTTCTAGCTTATACTCAAAATATTTCATTCCATATCTTCTCATTTCTCATGAGGAAAATAATTCCATGAATGTGACCTTTAAATCATACCACTCCGTGCTTGATATTTACTCATCATCCTTAGTTTTTTTAATAAATTACCACCATTTATGTGTATCTCCTAATATATGATAAAATACCATGAAAACATTCTCCCTTTCACTGCTTCCCAGAGTAAAAAAATGTATTCCCTAAGGAACTTATCTATTTCTCAGATAAAAATGGGTTTTTAGTACCATTAAATGATGGTGGTTGTTGATTCATGAAGTTTTATAACATTGTAACACCACATAGTGTATTAGTAGGATAATACATACAAGAAAGGTTATTAATCATAACCTAATTTAGATACCCTAATAAGATTATAATTTTATTATTTTTGGTTGCAGCTTCAGTTCCAACTTCATTTTCTTTCCCCGTGAGGGAAATCCTTATATGGAGTAAATACATTGATATAATTCTCATTCCTTTCATTATTCTTTGTTTCTAAATAACGGAATACACTATATTATATCATAATACTATGAAACATAATGTATAATCCCAAAAAAAGTGAAACACTAGATATAAATTGAAAAATTTATGCATATCTAATCTCATAATCAAAAACATGGTTTCTTTGGGAATATCTTTATTTTAAAATACTTCATGACAACTTGTAAAGAAAATTTTAATTATCCTAAGAATATCACCTGGGATTGTCAAACTAGGTGTACAGTAAGGCTCATTTTCATTCACCAAGTGATGTTCGAGCCAATCCTATTACACACTTTTTGAAGTTATTACCCCTAGGTACCTTTGTGCTAGAACCATGTCCACTTGTAGTATCCAGACATAGATGTATTTCTTGGAAAAACCACATAATCTATTCCTTACTAAAACATTAGTATGTTCTTATACTTATCTTAAAATTCTATCATAGGGTTATGATGTATAATCTATGTCTTCCAAAATATAGTTCTCAAGGTATCTACTAAATGTCATTTTATACCAACTATAGAGACCCCAACCTCAGTAGACTAGAGTTGGTGTCTACTTTATTACATTGGAATAAGATACAAGTAATTTTATCCTGGAAGACTGAATAGTTTAATAGTCTTGGAAAAACTATATACATACTTGAAATTCACATTAAGTTTTAAACCATAAAATTAATATATAATTTTTTTTACAATTTCACTATTCCACTTAGTGTATCCCTACATATCAATCACAAAATACTTCTTGGTATCTTGGGGAAAATAAAACATAATAAATTGATAATGTCAAGGGCTTAGTAAGGGTAAGTTTATAGTGGAAACTATGAATAAATGAGACTTAATAAAAATTTCATGGTAAATAACTGAAACACATTCCATTTAATCAATAACTTGAGAATAATATGGAAGGAATAAATGATAATCAAATAATTTCATATAAATAATCACATGAGCATCAAATATAACCATGGATATTCTAAATAATCGAATAATCCCATGAAATATCAATAAATAAATTCATAATTATGGACATCTAAAATATACCATCAAGGCCTTGTTCTAATACATCTAATATTGTAAAGGCCTTATACCAAGACATCATATATCATGGATACCATATGTTAATGCATCTATATAAATGGGTAAGTACTCAGC
Organism: Viscum album; assembly: GCA_963277665.1. Classification (NCBI taxonomy): domain Eukaryota; kingdom Viridiplantae; phylum Streptophyta; class Magnoliopsida; order Santalales; family Viscaceae; genus Viscum; species Viscum album. Next base: position 239,732,718 of record OY728159.1, read on the forward strand.
TAACACCCAATCTAGTTTTTCTCATGAGACCTATTGACGCATTGAGAAGATATAGAGGGCCCCTCCCATCAATTACTAAGTACAATGAATTCCTCATATTAATGGGGTGAAACTTAATTAACATAAACATTCGTATTAAAAAATATCATAATAAATTTTAATACTTTCCCTAATCAATAAACATAATCATTAACCAGATAGTAAAATGGTGAATGCTAATAAAATTATACATCCCCAGTAAAAATAATCATAAATCATCCAGTTAAATAATAAGGGTGGAATAAATATGACATATCCTCATTGAATCATTATTAAAATATAGGTTTGATGTTTTTGATGAGTATAAATACAATAAAAGGATCCTTAAAAACATTTTTGAAAAAAAACATTGCATTTTAAAAATCACCATTCAAAACAAAAAGTTCACAAAAAAATTTGAAAATAATTTTAATTTAAAATAACCTTTTAAAATTTAAAAATAATCATTAAAACATTTATTTGACAAGAATTTGGAAAATTCCATTCATTCCACACATGTTGAAAAAAGACACCTTTTACATTTTCGGTAAAATCAAAATGGGCATTGTTTTGAAAACGAAATAAATATTCCATTCAAAAAAATATGTAATAAAGTACAAATGGGTAAAAATTTATCTAATAAATATTTTTTTTAAAGTATAAAACTTTTTTTAAAACCTTTTTATAAAACATGGGTTTTGATAAAAAAAAATCTGACTAAAGAGATAAATTTATGTCAAGTTTTCTTAAAAAAAATCTTAATCGTTTAAAGTATTGAAGAGTGGTAAAACGGTACTATTAATTTAAAACATAAAAAACAATATATGAAAATAAAATATATTGGTTTTAATATATAAATATCAAATAATTCCCCCAAGGGATACTTAAAAAATCTCAAATAATGATGAGATGGTAAAATAAACCCTTACCACTTTGGTAACTTTTGTATCATAAGAACCATGAATAGAATAACTTTAAATGAAACATTAAATATCATGAATATAAATTAATTCAAGATATAACATAAAAAATTTCATTATATACACCACATAAAAGAAATAAGTGGTGAATATGGAATATGTCTCATGGAAGTAAAAGTGGGACGAGAAACCCTTACCTTGAGTCTGAATTGGCACGTATGTTTCTATATTCCTGATTAAAAAAAATATGTTAGTTTTTTAGTTCCTTTATAAACTTTTTAAAATTTATTATTCCTTTAATTTGACTTATCTCCATGTTATATATTATTATTTAATGAATTAAGGTAACGTTATATGTTTCGATGATATTTGGATTACGTGTCAAAAATGAATTTGGTAGATTGACTATGGTCAAAGAGGTAATTATTTAAACATATATAAAATAATAATAATGTAATGATTATAATATTTATATATAAATTATTCTATTAAAACTAATCATGAAATACTGTTATGAAAATTTAAGTACATTGCGATCATGAAGACAGTAGGTTGTACGTATGCATGAGTAACGTTTTCATTAAATGATCATTATAGAAGGGAGGTGAGTAATATATTATCTTTAAAAGATGATAATAATATCATAAATTCTATATTATTACTTTAAATATACTTATACACATTATCCATATATTGTGGTGATGAAAAGAGAGTCACATCGCTTCGTGAAGGCGGTAGTCCACACGTACACGAACGATGTTATCGTCTTTTAATGATTGAAAAGGTGAGAAGTAAAATGATATATTATCCATTCATAATAATTGATATGTAATGAATAAAATAATTATTTAATTTATATCACATATATTCAATAACTTTATATTTATTATCTTCCATGTCAAGCGTTAGTGAATAATGGTTCATATTTCTTCATGATACAGTAGTTCGTCATACACACGAGTGACGTTATTATATCCCCTACAGAATGAAAATTTAAAAGTTATATATAATATAATGACTCTAGAGGTGTAATTATTTCATAAATATAATATATATACTTTATATTCATCATCATACCCAACCATGATAACTGGTAATAGAAAACCGAATGACATCAGTTCAGGAGGCGGTAGTTTGTCATAGACACGAATGATGATTTCATAACCCATTTGATGGAAGTGGGGATGGTTTTGGGACATGGAATTATCATAACAACATATTAGTATATTAAAGTTACTAATTTTATTATATAATAATGGTTTAATAATAATTTAAGGAGGTGGATGAATAAATAAAATAAAAACGCTCGTTGAAGAAAGTTACCTCTTCATTAAGAAACCTCCTTAGGTTTGCAACAAATCCTTACAAGTTTGGATTTATACCCAAAATTAGGATTCTAGGATTAGGGGATAGATTTTGGTAGGTTATTTTCATAGTTATTGGCTTAAAAAAGGTTTTGAATTTGGGAATAAGAGAATATGGGGGTGGTCTTTTATAAGTGTTGTGAGTGGAACACTTATAATATTTGAAACAAAAAAGGTGTACTGATGTTTTTCACATAAAAAGGTCAAAATTGAGTATTATTTATAATTTGAAATTATAATTTATAAAAAAGTCATTAAATATATTTTAGAAAAGTTTTTAGGTTATTTTAACCTATATATTTTTAGTTTAATCTCTCGGTAAATCCTTTTTTACCTTAACCACGGTTATTAAATTTCACTTTTTCACTATTAATTTTGGATAAAAATTAAGTTAACCTTATTAGAAAATATAAATTATGATTATTCCAAATATGGATTCCATTTTTCCTAATTCCATTCAGATAATTGGAAAATTTTAGTTTGAAATTAATCTCATGGACGTGATGAGAAAATGAGTTTTTAAATAGAAAATGTACAAAAGTTTACAAATTTTTTATATCAAAATTCAATATGAAAATTATTCCAATGAAATAAATTGTATTAAAAACTAATTTTATTTAAAATAAACTCAAAGTATATTTTAACTTTTAAAATAATTTAAAAAAAGGCATTTTCAATTAAAATTCATTATTTTTCATTATTCATTTAAAAATGAATCCTTTCAAAAAAATACCAAAAAATGAAAATAATCTAAATATGGTATTACGATTTAAAAAAAAAGTTTAATTTTTCAAATAAATTTTATGAATTTGGTAAGAATTAATTTCAAATTATGTGAGCAAAACGTGACTAAACCGTCTTTAAGAAAAAAAAATAGTTTTTCAAAAATAATTTCTTCCTTTTTTAAATTATTATTAATTTTTTCTAATCAATAAATAACTATAATTTTTATAATTTAGTTTGTACTATTTATATCCACCAAATTAAAGTCTATGTTATGATGGTATACTATATTATGGTTTATTTTGACTTGGTGTTTCGTGTTCTGTAAGATATCAAAGAGATTAAATTTATTTAAAAATAAACGTTTCATAAATTATTGGGTGTTATATTTTCTTATAATCTTTGTTTTTTGAGTCATACATACAATCAAAGACAATTTTCTTCTTTTAAAATCTCACGGTGTTACACTCCAGAAATGACCTGTTCAATTTTTCATCACCAACTTAAATAGAAGGTTCAAAGAGGTTATTTAATTGAATAATATGGTATTTATAACATGATAATAATTCTGAAATTATAATTATTTCATTTCCTACCCCTCTCATTCCATATAAAATTAAAGTTTCATATGTGAATACGTTTGGACTAAAACCTTCACAAAGTGACATTATTGATTTTCCATGTCCACCAGACATAGATGACTTTAAAATTTTATTTAACATTAAAAAATGATATTTTTGAAACCATTGATATTATATAAGAAAAAAATTTGGAATTATATATATTTTATTAATAAAAATATGGTCATAGTAACTTTAACCACCTTAAAATGAACTATCAAGGAACCTTTCTTAATTTGAGTCTATTTTGATATAACCTCTGAAACTATATAAGTATTGTTATAATTGATTAATAAAGTACATAAACCTGCACATTTTTTAATATAATGATTTTATTTTACAATATCATTCAACACAGTCAACAAACAGAAAATTTTATAGAGTAATTAAACGAACAACCACTGGTAAACGATGCAGGTAGAAACTACATTAAAAATAAAACAAATAAAAGATAATAAATCAAACTTATAAAATTAAATATAAATGGATAAGGCTATTGGTTATGTATTTAATTAAATTAATTTAATTATTTAGTAATTTAAGTTAAATTACAGAACGAATTCAAACATGAGGTAAGGGATCTTCTGTATCACCCTCAATACTTGTCTATTACATATTCTCCTTATTTTCTCACTTTTATGAAATATTACAATCATGAAATTATTATATTTTTTTAAATATGTCCCTTAAATATATACATAATAAAATATCATTTTCATTTATAGGGTTATACATCTTTTTAGATCCCATTAAAATTCACAATTTAAAGTAAACTCGGTTTAAGTAAAATTTCCCATTTCTAGTCTCATGTAAAGTATCACCCCATAAAATGTTTTTATACCATAATTATATTGTATATAAACCTCTTGATTAAATTATTTTTTTATGTAAAACAATAATCTCTTTCCTTCTTTGAAAATATCCTTTGATTATTTTAAAAATCATCACCCAAGTAGTTCATTTTTAATTTTTATTCTTATACATCCTTCTGATGAATTTTATACACTGGAACTCCTTTTCCAAGACCTATGTGTATTTTTCAATTATGAAAGTTCAAAAATGATTTAATTATTTATTATATTGGGAATTTTTATGATTTAACCTTTGGTTATTCTTTGAATCTGAATTATGTAACCCACTCCCTTATCATGGGTTTGATCATCCTTATTGTTTATATATGATTTCATTTACTCATGTGGCACACATACGTATGATTTTAAGTGTGTGATGGGTGGGTTAGGAATTATATATCCTTAAAATTATTTTTTTAAAGCTTTTTATCTCATGATATTCTATGTAAAGGATTAGAGAGGTAACATAATTCAATATGGGACTTTTCCCACTTTATAATGATGGTCTTGGGAGTAACACTTGATTTATGTTTATGAATTCATGTATTGTTTTCCTTCCAAATATTCCATGATTCCATGATATTATGATTAAATTTTTGTGTTCCATGTTTCCATTTTTATGATAATTCTCTTAATGATGTCATTTTATGCCTGTTGACTCTCCTGTTATGCTTTAATTCCATGTTTATTCCCATACTTGGATTTCTAGCTCACCCTTTTCCTTATGTATTTTCCCTTGGGTACCCTATACAGTTTTAGAAAATATTTTAGAGTTAGAAGAAATATCTATAGTTTTAAATAATTATTATTATTTTATGTTTAAGATTATGTATTTATGTGTCTAGTCTTCTAAAGACACTAAACCTCTAATTCCTTAGTTTTTACATATTGAAAATCTATGTAAAAATTTATGAAATAAAGTGTTTTTAAGGAATGGATTATTATAATATTTATAATATAAATGTTATTTTAAAATTAATAAAATAAATTTTTAGTGATTTTCATTATGTGGTGCATGTGTCTTATAATGTACTACATTATTAAATATGACAAACAGATTTTTATTCATAAGATAATACCCATATTTAAAATTTTGGGTTATTACATTCTTCCACCCTTAATAAATTTAAAACCAGAAATATCATTTCAAAAACTATGATGAAAAAATGATGGTAATTATATTTCATTACTTATTTAGGTTCCATGTTTCCTTTCTATAATTATGGTTTTTCCAAAGAACTTTGACCGGGTGAGTTGCCTTGTTGCATGGAACTTTATCTCTATAGTCCAAGGTCTTCACTAGTTTCTATTCATAAGAGATATCATTCTCCAACTATAGAACATGTGGATTTAGAAAATTTTAGGTATATAATATATACTTCTTCAATAGAGATTCATGTAATAAGTTATACACATGAGATAGGTTTGGTGGGAGTGCCAGTCAACAGGCCACAACTCTGATGTAGTCAAGAATCTAAAATGAGATAATATATATTGGAATTTAATTTCCCTTATTCCTAAAACTCATGAATATATTAAATGGATTTATATGAAGGAACACTTTATCTATAACCTCAAACTTCATATCTCATTGAAAATTTTTAGTATAACTCTTTCCTCGACTCCATGGTTCTCTGATGTGTTATTGAATAGTTGTGACCTTTTCTTCCATTTCTTCAACCAGTTTAGGTCCCAATGTCTTGTGTTCACCAAATTCAACCCATTACGTAAGTGTTCTAAAATTATTCAAATAGAGGTATTTATAACGGGATATATAAATTCCCAAGTGTAATTTGTTGTTATATTAGGCTAGAGGAATATATTGATCTTGGCCTCCTTTAAAGTCCATTGAGTAAGATCTCAGCATACCCTCAAGTGTCATGATAGTTCATTCAAACTGTTCATCGGTCTGAGGGTGATAGGTTTTATTGATGTTCAAATTTTATTCAAATCATGTTAAATAGACTTCCAATAATTTGAGGTAAACCTTATATCTCGATTAGATACAATCGATATCATTGTTCCGTGTAACCTTGCAACTTATTTAATGTATATATTTACAAGAAGATTAAATGACAGGTCCCCTCAAATTATGATGAAGTGAGTTTTCTTGGTAATAAGGAATAATAAAACCCATGTTTCATTACTTAATTTTTATTTATTTAAAAGGACTATGACAAAATCCATAGGTATTTCTCCCATTTCCATGAATGTATGGGTAATGGTTGTATCATCCCCTTGGATTTAATTATTTATTCCTTCACCTTATGACATGCATTTCATTTTCATATATATTCATAAATATTATTCTTCGTATTTTCCAACTATTAGTGTTATTTAAGATATCTATACATCTTTTTATTCCCTAGGTGGATAGAGAATATTAAGAAATTAGAATCCCTTAATAGATCCTTCTTTATCTCAGGTTCAAATGGTGTGCATAACCATGTCATAAATCTAACAATTGTTTATTTTTCAAGGATGAACTCAAAATATTTTCCATATCTTATAGAATCTTACATCTTCTGTATCTTTACATAATCCCTTTGGGATTCGTTAATATTCAATAGAATGGATGGTTGAGTAATCATTTGAGAATGGTAGGATTTGGTTCCTTCCTTTATAATTCTGATGTCCATCCTTTGCATGTTTAAGAATATCTCATCATTCTCAATACTCATCACGGATAAGATTATAGGATCTTTTCTACTTAGATCATATCCTATTTTATTTACCTTCTTAGGATGGTTGTGTATTGATAAATCATATCCCATGATCAACTCTAACCTTCTTCATTATCACACATTGAGCACATTCTTTGTGAATACATACTTCAATATCTAATGATATATATATTTTTTATACATTAATCCATAGAGTTCATTCCTCCATATCTTCAATGAAAAGATTATTGAAGCCTGCCCAAATAATGGGTTGGATAATTCTTCTCATGTACCTTTAACTTTCTTGAGTCATAGGCTATTAATTTATCAATTTTCATGAGAATACAACCTAATACCTTTTTTGAAGAATCGCCATATATCTCAAATCATTCCCCACTTGTGTGTAGTTTAATTATAGGTACAACGATTAGAATTATAGTGAATCATACTTTTCATACATAGATATAACATCTTAAAAGATAAATATTCATTTCATTTTAAAAAAACATGCATGAGGACCATAAAGGTTTAGTGTATTTGGAAACTGGGATATATAAACAACTGGTTCATCAGTGAACTACATCATCTCACACTAGATTATCCATAACTATCACCCTTCATAGACATATCATATTTAATAACTTTCTTCCTAACTTGAGGAAAGGAATCATAAGAAAGGATGAGCTCGTATACTTAGTAAGGGAAAACAATAGAGATATCAATCATCATTTAAACATAACATTAACATAATGGTGTGGTAAAATGAGTATAACATTTGAAAACCATACCCTGTATAACATAGATCATAATATTGAGTCATGGAATAAATTTTGGTAGTTCATAATATATGAATCAGAAAGGAATCAAATAACATGATTCATGAGGGCATGAAATTTTCATAAGGCATGTGTCTATGGCATACACATAAGAATAGAAAATATTTTTCTAAATGTTCATGGATCATTTCCAAGAATATCAAAGTGGATTTTTTTTCACTCCCCAACCACTACAATAAAACTAGGTTTATCCAACGTTGGGGCTTTAACAGTACTAGCTAAAAACATTGTTAAAGATCCCCTTTGTCAGTGATAAAAAAGCACTATCAAAGGGAGTCTTTAATAGCGCTAAAAAAAGTGCAGTTAAAGGGGGCTTTTATCGGCGCTTTTTTACAAGTGCTGAAAAATGGGGGCTTTTATCAATGACTATAAAAAATTGCTGATAAAAGGGGGTTTATCAGCACTTTTTTAGAAGTGTTGATAAAGACCTCCCTTTATCAACGCTTTTTTACACGCACTGATAAACATATACTTAAAAAAATCATTAATATATATATATATATATTAATATATAAATATATTAATATTGATATAAATATAATATATATTTTTTGAAATATTTTTTATATAAGGTAAAAAGGTATTTACACTTAAAATATAAGATATTTAGTAAAAATGGCTTATAAAATAACTAAAAAATATTTTTAATTACTAATTTTCTTATTATTTTAGTGTAATAGTCATTTAATATCAATTTCAATATAAAAAATGAAAAAAATAATAAAATATCTCAAATAAGTTGAAAATGTAACTCAAACTTCAAACGACCACAACTTTTGATCCGAGTATCCTCTTGGGATCTACCACATATCAAATCGAATCTTGTGATGAGTTCTATGCCCTGGAGATTGGGGATTAACCCTCTATCTCATTTTTCAAGTCCAAAAAAGTCCAATAAGGCCTCAAAAACTCGGTTTTTATTCTGGGTACCCCAATTGTTTTAACTTTTTATGTATTTTAAGCCTTGTTTATGGGGGTAAATTTTCCCTTTTTCAATGGAGACTGAATTTATTATCAGGTCATGCATTTATATTGATATTATGGATTTTAAATTTTATCATTTTTCATAATTTATTTTCATTTTTAATCAAATATATAACAATATATATATTTTATATATTCACACAAAAAAATTTAATTTTGTAAATAAATAAACTAAACATGTTTAAATATAAAATATATTTATTAACATATAAAGATACATATAAATATATGGATAAAAAATGTGATGAAATATATATAAATATATTTATATCATAAAACGTAAAATGAAGCAGTATAGGGTAGTGGTAAAGGCACTGGGTGTATAAGCAGGAGGTCTTAGGTTTGAAACTCGTTGGAGGCAGGGGTGTGCGCAGGAGTCTAGGATTATCTAAAGAGATGATAAAAAGGTGGGGGAAGTGATGATAAAGGTTTTGGAGGGTGGGAAGCACTGATAAAGGGGGGTGGGTGGGGGTGGGAAAAATATACCCTTTATCAGCGGAACCTTTATCATTGTTGTTAAAGGCCCCCTTTAACAGCCCTAAAAAGCACTGATAAAGGGGGCCTTTAACTGTTCTAAAAAATCATTTTTAAATAACCCTTTTAACATTTATTTATTTAGCTCTGTTAAAGGGTAACTTTAATAGCTCTTTTTTAGCACTAATAAAAGTTTCAATCTTTTAATTACGCTTTGATTATCAATGAAATTTTAGCGCTAATAATATCATTTTCTAGCGCTATTAAAGACTGGTTTTTTAGTATTGAACGCATCATAATAGTAAAGGTCCACACCCAAAATTATCATAGTAGATTGGGTTCACTCCCCAAACCATTTTATCATTAAATTTTCACTCCCACTACTATTTTAGTGGATATATCCCCTTACTAAATTTGATTTACTCCCCATTCCATTCCTACTTATCACATGAGATACCAATCTTTACCCAATGTATTGGATGGTTATATAGTTATGGTCCCACCCATCACATAATGAAAATAATAGATATGTATGCCAAAAGATCATAAAACATTCATCATATCAGATCCCATGAAAAGAAATGGTATTCATAGAAATTTCATCATAACATAACCCATGGAGAAGAAAATGGTTCCATAAACATTTCATTATATTATCACAACATAAAACATGACAAATAAATGAGTTTTATAAAAAAAAATAATCATAATTATAAAAATACAAATAAATAATAAGGATGGTATACTTGGATCATATCCCCATAAAAGAATAATTGAAATCAAGGGCTTTTTTCTTTGTTGAATATAAATATCATTCAAATATCATTAAAATTTTATTATGAAAAATACAATTTCCTCTTTGAAAATTACTTCTCAAAAACTAAAAATTTCTATGATATTAGAGAAAATGTTTCTTCGAAAAGAAACTTCTAAAGAAGTAAATTAATCTTACAATAATTTTTTGGTCATGATGGTGGGAAATTCTATTTATATCATATAAGTTAGAAGAAAACATTCCCTTCACATTTTTTAAAAAAGTCAAAAATTACCTCATTTATAAAATAAAAAGAAGGTTCCATTAAAACCATTTTTAAAAAATTAAAACATGGGTAAAATCTAATTTTAAAAAACATAATTTTTTAATAAAAACTATATTTAAAACATTCTTAGAAAACATGGACATATAAGAAGAAAAAAATCAACCAAACAGAGAAATAAAATTTATTTTCCTTAAAAATGTATTTTTAGTATCTTGAGTGATTAAGGTGAGAAAAATGAAAGGAAAATTTTTATTTTAAGGAAATAACCATATGATAATAAAATTAATCAGTTTATTACAAGTTTTATTTTAATATTTCATCATTTTAAACTTAATCATAAAAAATTCATGATGAACAACGAGACTAAGACATAAAATCCTTTCTACTTTGGTAACATTTCAATCCTTGTCCCCATGAAAAAATGAGACTTGGATGGATATTTGAAACCACATAAATTTAAAATGAATAATAATAAAATACATTTATTTTCACTAACTGAATCCGTTCACCATCAAAACCAGCTCCAAACTCAGCTAGTGACAAGACCCGAAGGGCATTCCCGATCCCCATGGGCAAGAACAAGTGCTCGGGTATCACATAATAAAATTTAGAAACAATTTACCCGAGTTTATAAACATAAAACAACTAACTAATCCAATAAAAAAATTGGATTTTTCAAACAAACCCATCTTTTACAAAATTTCAGAATTGAATTACATAACTTAAAACAATTCTTAAAGACTATAACAAATGAATAAACCCAAAACGGACAGCCCAAGAACCTCCTCATTTCATAAGGCACCGCCCTCATGCCATCTCCACAACACTGCATCACGAAGGACCGCTAAAAAACCCAAACCATTGGCACAAAAAGTTGTATCCAAACCTATGACAAAAATAACCAAATTTACTTACACCCAAAGGTGTAAGTAGGGTGTGATCCAAATCCCATTAGGATTCCACCACTAAAGGATTCCATGTTATAATCATTGAAAGACGAAAATCTTGAAATTTTTCATAAACATGAGATGCTATTAAGAATTTTAAAGAGATGAAACTTTAAATAAAAATAGTTTTCAAGTGGAATATTTTAAAGAATAAACACTTTTAAAATAAAATGCCAAAGATGCTTAATTTTCCAGCCAGACATACCATATGCGGACGGTAAGCATTAAGTATCTAATGAGCACAATCAATGGGAAATTACCCCTAGGCACTAGCTCGTTGTGGGTCTCAGGTACCTTGTATCTCGGTGAAAGTAACCAAACATATATTGTTTCTCATGCACACAATACACTAGTAGGGATTATACCCATAACCTAGTGTTCCCCCAACATCATCATCATAATCATCATAGTTTACTTAGTGAGGTCATCGTCAAACTTGCTACGTGAAATTGAATCCAAACCCCATGTGGTCACTAGCATACTAATACACGTCCACCCACCTAGATACCTAGGTTTTCTCTCCCATTCTCAAAAAAGTTCCACAATCCATGAAATATAATTTTCACATGAAAATACCACTTCTAAGTCACACATACACCAAACAGCCCACACATGTCACATAGTACTCCTTTCAAAAAAAAAATTTTCACATCATACTCACACAAAACAGATCACAAAATTTTTTTGCGCCTTTCTTGCAATTTAATAAAACACATCAGCAATTTAAAAAACATTATAAATTTTTTTGAACTCTTAAATCACCACTTTACCTTTCAGAAACCCATCTTCGGTTAACACACTCAACAAAATAGCCCGCACCATGTTTCATATATCATTCACAATTCTATAAATCCTTTAAGAAATTTTATAAAGAGTTTCTAAGATGGTAAACATCACATAACATCCCTTTAACAACAAAGTGGAACATTTTAAAAATGTACACCCACCCAAACAGCACATAAACTTCCTTTTCACACTTTGTGTAACTCAATAACCCATTTAAAATTTTCATAAAACACTTTCAAGAAGTACAACAAGGTTTTGCAAATAAAATCCATTCAAAAACCCCCTTTTGAGGCCAAAATCACACTAAATAATTACCTAACCAAAATTAACAGCCCCTTTCAATAACTAATAAATCAGTTTCATATTTTATAAAACTAACACAAAAGATATCACATGAGTTAAATTTGAAAAATACACTACTTCAAGAAAAAAAAAGTAACTTTAATACTAAATGCTTAAACAAATCTTCCAAAAATGGTTTTTTCACCACACACAACATATGAAGAACATGATAAATTATTAAATCAAGCAATATAACTATCAATAATTGTTTACACATAGAATCACCTACCTTTTGTGTCAAAACCCCCAAATATTGGTGTGAAACTTCAACCGCACCACCGCCGCACCAAAAGGAAGATAAATCCAACCTAAAACCAAAATATTTGACAAAAAATACTCACAATTAAACCCTAGGTATGAACCCTATCTTATGGACATTTTATAGCTTCATGAATGAGGAAATAAAACTAAAGTAAGATGGACGAAACCAAGAAGGAATTAACTTACTTGAAAGATCTTGAGGTTTCTCCACCAAATACTCCGTCAAAAATGAGTTAAATGGGAGGTTTGAAGATATTGGGGGCCTCCCATGGATTATAGGGTCAAATGGGAGAAGAATTGGGTGGTTGGGTTTATTTTTGGGAGGGTAAAATTGGAATTTTAAAAGTATTTTTAATGACCGGGACGCCTTTCACGGTTTGGAGGCATGATTTAGTAAACTGTGTGGCCAAACCCTGCAGCCTATTCTGGCCACCTAAAATTTGATGTTTTGCCTTTAATTTCAAGGGGTTCCAAGGGGGAAATGAAGGGGGAAAGATAGGCCAAGGATAGTGAAGAGAAAAATTTGCAAAACAAATCACTCTCTTCACCCCAAAACTCACCCAACTCATGGGTACAAACCACCTCAACAACATACCCCACAAGTGGTGCCACTAAGAGTGCCACTAATCTAAATCCAAAACACCACAACCTCATACCATACATTTGAAAAAAGAGGAGTCTAAGTACCATACAATACCCCCAAGAACATGGTCATAGATCAAGAACACAGGAGACACCAAAATTTCAAACCCGAAACACCTGAAAACCAAGATAAATCTAAGAATCAAAAGAGGATTGAAACCAATAATGGAATTGAAAATCCAGGTGTGAAAATTCTCCCCATAATAAATATTTATGCCCCCAAAAATCCACATCAAGGTCAAAATCAAAAACCAAACCCAATATATAGACTAAAATAGACTCCCTTTCCAAGTTTCATCCACCCCCAATGAACAAAACACCTCCAGTGATCAATTAAGGAAGGAATACTCTCACAAACCAAAACGTACACCACTTTCCTAAAATTATCAAGAACATTTAGACTTTATCCCAAAAGAAAACTCCTAAAACACTATCTGAACAAGACTCAATCAATTTACCCAAATGATCAACAACATCAAACAAGGTTACACTTACCTTACTTTAACTAAACTGTTGGGCGCTCTCCAATCCCAACGTTTACCCAAGGAAGATGTTGGTAGTTAGATAGCTCTGAATGAGACTACCTATCTCTAAACCAAGACCAAGGTCAAATATGATTTAATAGTACAAGGATACACTAATGAGATCCCCACCATAAGAGACAACTTAAATATTCCCAAAATAGAATCAGGACACTAATGGGGGGAGGCCTGAACGGACTCCCTAGTACATGGGGTAGACTTCCATTATACCTTTATAAAAGAACATACATAAGACCCATAATGGGTCTCCCCACCATAATAACCAACCATTTTAACTGACTATCACGGGATGGCATAAAAAGACCCCAAAATTTAAAGAGTTGGTATGACCACATGTTTAGTCCACATGATTTGGGAAACCGTGTGCTAACCATGGGGATCCTTCTATCTAAGTGGTTTTATAGGGCAGGGTTACTACTAACCATGAGCTCAACCAATCTAGCCAAATTTCAAAAAAATCTCCAAAAAATCAATGGAAACCAAAGGGGGAAGGAATGAAATTGGGAAATAACATGGACACGAGGTCCTCCCACCTCTTTCCACGAAATAGGAACAACAAAAGTAAGATGATGAAACCATAGGTTTAAACTATTCCCATATTTTATAATAAGGATAGGAAATTGTAAAAGGGTATGAACGGCCCTGGGATTTCCCTTGACTATGCACCAGCTTCTCTTTGAGACCTATGGATGGTTCTCAAATGATTGAAGCATTTTTGTCCTCACAGTTAGGATTTGGACGCCCCCTAAACAAAACTTCTCCTTTTGGTGCCAAGAAAACTATAATCTGATCCCATTTGGGTTCACCAATACATAACATATTCCAAACTCACTTTACCTTAACCCAAAATTTCACTGAAACAAGTGATTAGGAGATGTACACACGTCACTCCTTGTTTCTTCAGATGATAAATAGGAGGAAAGGATATATAGAAACAATTTCCTCTAAATAAAGGATGTTGATATCTCAAAAAATGAGAAACACTTCTGACAAAAGAAAGACTCACAAAAGATTGTACAATTTCACCTTTACAGTCAAACAAGAACATGACATCACAAAGAATCCCTAAACATGACCATTGTGACTGATAGAAACAATACATTTATAGGGACCTTATGAAATGTTCCCAAACATCACAAAATTATAGAAAGTGGCCATAACAGTCTCTTGTGAACATATTTCCTATATTGGTGGTTTAAAATGAACCCCTACTTTGAAGAGACTATAAAGGACCCAGAGGCCCTCTTATACATAATCCATACTCACAACCCCAGACCACTTCTACCTTTTATGAATTAGGTAACTTAAGAAAATAAAGTCACTTTTAACCTTCCACGAGCACTCCCCCGTTACCAGAGGATCCAAAAAACCAAGAAAGTAAAGGGTGTAGACTCAATCTACAAATACCAGGAAAAGATTCCTTATATTGATCAACTAGAGGATCTTCCAATGGCGAAACAACCTGGTATACACTTCATTTGTGCACTAACCCTTAATGGGGGTGTACCTTATCCAATGAGGGAACCCAAGGACCCAACCAAGCTCTTCCAATAGTCAAAATTCCACAAACCAGAACTGAATAGATGAGGGGAACCACCATAAAGGCTTCCCAAATCTTTCTAATAAGAGACCACTAGCCATCCCTTCAACCCAACTTACCAAACAAATACAAAATCAAAACACTATTCAAACAAGAGGTATTCTTGGACTCAAAACATACCACAACAACAACATTTCCAAAAATACATAAGACACACCATCCCAAATGAGTCATCAAGACATCACGTTTTCCTTCAAAATCATCGCTTTCAAAATAAACGGTTCAGCGGTTATCATATCCTCCAATGGTACCCCATGGGCCTCACACATGCATTTTTCTGTGCTACATCAAGCACCCTCCTAATATATATCCCATAATTGATCTAGTCATTCCATTTACCATAAATTATCCTATATAACCGCATGGATGTGGTTTCTCATGGAAATACAAAAGGTCAAAACAAAATAATATTTCCACTTTTCAAAACCAAAAACAGTCAACCAATACTACTTTTTCTCAAGGCCTCTAACCACAAAATAAAAATTCCAATTTATATCTTACAAAAAAAAAATTAAAGGCCCAATAATTCAAATAAGAACTCGCTTTCAAGCCATACGCATTAATTTCAAAACATCGCATCCCATTTCAAAACACTCCTAGTTTTATAAAAACTTGCTTTCATTAACCTCCATTCCTTTGAAAACTCATCTCTTGTTATTTAAAATAAGGTTCCAATGATTCATAAAACTTTTCAAAATATCATCAATAATTCAGTAAAAACTCACATTCAATTCATCTCTGTAGACGCCGAAAAAAGTCCGCAACTCCTAGAGGAAGTTCTGAAATGGAAAAGCGAAGTCATATTCGGAATCAGAGGGTCGGACCGAAGTCCTGGGAAGTGGTGCGAAAAATAAAGGAGGGCTTGTGCGAAATAAAGATTTGTGCACGAAGCATGTCCGGGATTCGCGTAATCAATCTGCTAGTGCGTGTAATTTTGCGCGCCCCGGTTCCGTGCGGTGAGGATTTGTGCGCCGACAGTTCCCATCGTGGAAACTTTCGCGCACCGCCTGGATTCCGCGCCGGCTGGTGCCTATAAATAGAAGGCGACCCCAGACGGTTTTGGAGTTAAGGAATTCGGATTGGCTCTTGGGCGCGCAATTTGATGCCCCCCGCGCGCAATATGACTTCCAGGTAATCCCCCTTTTTGCGAAACCTTGCCCCGGGGTACGCCTTTGCGCGCAACTCCACCAACTTCAGTGAATTTTTCTACTCCTCCCGGTACTTCCATTGCGCACGATCATTGTCCCTTGCGCGCAATCCCCTTCTACGCGCACAATATCTTGCGCGCAATCCCCTTTCCGCACACAATTCTCTGGCCCTATTGTGCGCCATCCCGGTGTTTTGCGCGCAAAACTTATTTTTGCGCACAACACTCAGGACCCCTTTACCATGACGCCACTTGGCTGCCTTTCCACATCGGCACGTGATGTCTTCCCTGCCGAGCATGCACGCCATGCGTTGTTTTCCCGTACGACCATCTAGGCTCGTACGAAGTAACCTCAAGGTCCCTTGGGTGGTGCTTCCCATTGCATTGCTTTGTCTTATGCTTCTCCGCATTGGCACGCTAACGGATATTTCTTCTTCGCATAGCCACACTAATGTGGACTCCCCAATGGTTCTCCCTGCGGCCCCCCTTCATTACGGCCTTGCTGATGCCTTCCCTCCCACAAGGGGTAGAGGGAATTGGGCATGTAAGCCCTAGGGGTGTGGAGCGAACCCACCTCGTCCAAGATGCAGGACGTTAAACTGTTAAGCACCTCGTCCTTAACACATGACGTTAAACTATGGTCTGACCCCGTGCTTCGCACGTAGGGTCCCCCCAGCTCGGAAATTTTTTACGCCTCTCGCCTCCACAGGAATGGACTCTTCCTCGCATGGAATGAGATCCTCCTTGTCGGAATGGCATTTGTCCACGGGGGAAGGTCTGCCTCAGAGCGTAATCCCCTAGCCTCTCTTAAGGACGGTTTCACCCACGCATCTTCGTACTTCCCCCCCTTCCAAGGCCAGTGGAGTCCCTTTCCCACTGTGCTTTGTCGCACCACGGGCCTCCACTCTCGAGTAAGCCTCGGTACCTAGGGCCGCTAACCACACGTAAGCCCCTCTTTCCTCTTTGGGCCGCTAACCACACGTAAACCCATATTTCCTCTTTGGGTCGCTCAACGCGTAAGCCCTATTCCGCTTCTCACGAATGCACCCTTCGCGAGGTGATCATCTGGTACCTACTGCCTCTTGTTTCCCACACCGAGTATGGATCACGTGGGCTTAGAGTGCACATCGACCATGACATCCTCCTATGGGCCGCCTCAAAGCGTAAGCCCCATGCTAGCGAACTACGTGGACTTTGATCTGTGGTAACGCATGGTACTTAGGAAGCCTCCATGAGGTTCAATCCCACCACCTGGTCGTTTCGACCTCTCCACATCGGTTCCTTGACCACCATGGGCCGCCTCAGAGCGTAAGCCCCGTGTCCAACATGGGCCGCCTTAGAGTGTAAGCCCCATCTCCACCATGGGCCGCCTCAGAGCGTAAGCCCCATATTCACCACGGGCCGCCTCAGAGCATAAGCCCCATATCCCTTGTCCCGCATGACGTTAAACTGTATGACCTTGTCCCGCATGATGTTAAACTGTATTCCCTTGTCTTGCATGACATTAAACTGTATTCCCCCTCTTGGTCCGTCTCAGAGCATAATCCCCATGCGTCACTCAATCATCCATCCTGATCCTTACCCGGGCTGCCACATCCCGGTGAGATCATGCCACTCCACCCCACTCCATAGCATCTGGGAAGCCGCCCACGTGCTGGCCCCAACATCAGTGTTCCCTCTAGGGGGTACTTCAATCTGATCCTCTCTCAGTGTTTTGATCAGTACGATCCATCTCCGCAAGATGTTAAACTCGCGTCATACCCCGTGTTAAACATGGGAAGCTGAGGAAAACCTCAGATGGTACACATTCCCCGCGTTCGATGTGGGATGCCTCGAGTTTCCGTGCCCTCAAAAAGCCCTGTGATAAGGGACAGAAGACAGAAATGTTGATCCCCAGCGTCAAGACATTCCAACGACATCCCAATGTGACCATTCCCCTCACTGAAGGTTGCTGCCCCGACGAGACCCCTTGGAGAGTCTCGACGGAAGCAGCGTAATTAACTGGTATCCATGCAGATATGGCGCTAGGAATGAGCTTCATGGACCTGTCTTAAATCTATGAGGGAGACCCAGATTAGTTGACGAGCTCTGAGGAGGAATCCACGGAAGGAAGAACCAACATCCCATCATCCCAGTTTCGATCAAGGAGCAGAGGTCCCTGAATAAGGGACGGATGCCGCCCGCCTTTGGAAAGCGGGAATGCGGGGCTGCGAGCCGCGCGTCCTCCCATGCGTGATGGACACACGCACGCGCCCTAGCCTAAAAGCGTCAGAAACAGAAAATGGTGAACCCGACGTGAAGCTCTTCTCCTCAATATGGGGATAGGTAGCGTTCGGTATGTTGGAAGATCAGCATGTCACCAGGCCCGGGTACCTATCACCGGGACGTGAAACCTTCCAGGGGTCGAGGTAGTCAAGATGTTGTGCACTCCGTTCTGCGACGTCGTCAGCATGGATCCCTCTCGCCGACCACGGAAGACGGAACGACGCTGGGCTATTGGTTTTTGATTTCTTTTCCTGTTAGTACCAATGGGTTCATCTCCCTGCTTCCAGGAATCAGATCACTGCATCCGGAGCTTGTTTGCCACCTACCCACCGGCGCAAGGGCAGGGGCAGTACCGACGCGGCTACCTCGTCTGGTCCCGTCTTTTCCACAGTCACTCCGGATCCGATTGCCACGACTATAAGGTGCTCACACCCCCTCTCCCCATCAGAAATCATCCAGCGAAGGGTGATCAATGACCTGGTTCGCAGGTACGATGAGGAAGGGATCATCCCCACCAGGGGCCTGGACCATTTGGATCTAGAGGCGATTGCGCCCCACTATCGTTGCCGCCCCCGAGGGCCGCGCAGGGAGCCACCACTCCCCACTCCGATGTCCAACCGCTTTGGGAGCCTATCCCCGGAGTGCCTTGACACATACATCCCCTACGCCAACGAGGTGGGGGATGTCTGGGTCCGCCCGATCGGAGACCCGTCCCAGGGGTTAACAGCAAGAACCCCCACCAGGCTGCGTCGACATCATCGCCCGGTTCCCCAAGCCAAGGACCAGGAAATCATTGTGCCCGCACCACCGGCTCTAACCCATCTGACCCGACACCAGCGTTGGGCGCGAGCGGAAGAGAATGCTTGTCCTGAGGCACCAACGTCAGCAACCACTGTGGCCCGAGCCGCTGCTGACTCCTGCTACAAGACCCCCGCACACGTTGAGAAGGGGCAGTCACATGCCTGACTGGGATCGAGGCCCCGACCGCCCTACAGGCAGGTTGGGTCGACTCTCTCGGTCACGGGCATAGACAATGGCCACCGCGGACCAACCCGTGGTAGTGCCACCCATCATGAAGGCTCGTTCCGTGCAACTAGTCTGGAAAGTCAAAGGCTTCTTCGCGATAGCTACGCTTTGGGTATGACTCCTTCCAGAGCCCACTACACTGGGTATGAGGTCACTCCCCCTACAGCTGGCCACGATTATGGATTTGTTGCGTATCCAGTCGCTCACTCACATGGAGGTCTTCCCCATGTCCCTTTTGACATCTGTCCCGGTGCTGCCCGCACCCCGGCCTTTAGTCCCCTCTTCCCCAGCACTATTGTGGATAGGGGACTCCTTGATGGAAATCATCCTTACCTTGAGCAGTCACCTAGGGGCAGGAAGGCAGGGCGTCGTCACCATAGGAGGAATGTCAGGGGAGTCCAGACGGAAATTAGACCGGTCTGTTTCTCAGACTCTGAGGCGGAGTATGACTCGACGGTGGAACCTTCCCCCTGACCTTCTGAGTCGAGGGTAGGAATGGGGACGCGGAACGTCAGTCTCGTACTCCCCGAATACGAGATCCATATGATTCCCTCCTCCCTCCGAAGGTACATCCAGGAGGATGAGGACTTGGCGTACCCCCAGGGGTCAAACCCGCAGTTATTGCTGGCCTCCCCGGAAGAGCCTTCCACCTCAGTCAGGGAGGGTGGGGAACATTTCTGGGGACCGAAAGAAGTGTCACGAGACGACACACCATCGGCGAGCACCGATGCTGTGACAAGAAGCCCATTTGCTGGCCCATCCTATCGCGACGTGGCATCCAGGGCACTGAAGCCCTTGGAGGACGACTCAGGGATCGGCGGCCAATCGGCATGTTCTCCGTATTCCCCATCGGCCAGATCACCGGCCTGGTGACTTACCTCGGCGCCATTGCCATCTCCCCGGCCATTCTCGGTTGACGAGAAGGGGTAGCAAGGTCCGGACCCCGAACCAAATTCATGGAGCTTCTGGACCATCCTCACAGCGGGCCACTTCCCCGAGAAGTTTTGGCGGGTCGTAGGGTCAAATTTTGAAATGCCAGAGGCTCTCACCACGGGAGAGTTTGAATGTTTCCGCCAAACTCTTCAGTTGAATCACTCTTGTCATCGCCATCATCTAGCGCCTTATCCCGGGAGTCAAGCACATCTCGAGGATATTGGTGAGCAGTGCCGTCGGGTCTACCTGGCAGCGCTCCCTGCGGTTTGGCACTCCGAGTCGCCTGGCCAGCGCAGGGTCCTCCAACAACAATGCGTTCAGAGTTTTCAAGTACTCAGCAAGGTTATCGAGGAAGCCACCCCCACGCGCACATACGCGGATGGGGGAAGTACGCTGCCCTTCTTTTCTGTGCGATCTGATGACAACCTGGTTCAACAGGCGGCCTTGAGGGAATGTCGCCAAAGGCAGTGGCGGTCAACATGGTCGGCCCTTCAGATGAGGGAAACGGTGTGGAGATCCTCGATGGGGACTCACCCCCTGAGGACAAGCCACCACTGGACCCGTCTGGGAGGATCACTCGCCACCAGAGGAGCCTCCTAGGTCTCCCCACGCCCACTGAGGCACTGACACTGAGCCGAAACATCGGCAAGGGTAAAGAGCATGTCAGTGCTGTCAAGCTCGCCGACCCATCTGCCTCTGTGAAAAAGGAAGAGGAAGACTATGAGATGGCCACGCTACTCCAGCAGCTTGCTAAGTAAAAGAGGCTGGTTGATGAGCTCTTGGCCGAACGCATTGTAGAGCGGCGGCCTGACTACGGTAATCCCAGGTCAGGACAGTAGGGGCAGTAGCACCTACCCCTTGTCAAGATTCCCCCGGGAAACCACAACCATGTCGTGTTCGCCGACAGGGGGGAGGACGGAGCCCATGGAAAGAGGGCGCGATACGTCTCGCCGAATCCTCCCGAGCGGCGGAATCACCTGGGGGACCATGCTCGGTTTCCTCCCGCTGCCCCAAGAGTCGCTCCGCCAGCCGCCCCGCGAGCTGTTGAGCTCGACTACCAGATTGGAGAGCTCGACAATGCACTTGTGGTTAGAGATCCCCTTCAAGACAGGCATCCGTGTTCGGACGATATGATGGAAGTACTCATCGCCCGCTTGGAGGCCATGGAAACTCGGCAGGTGGAAATTCCACCGGACGGCAAGCCATACCCATCATGGGTGGATGATATGCCAGCCCCGCCGGGATTTGGGAACCCCAATTTCACTCCCTTTAACAGGAAAGGAGACCCTCCACAACACCTAGCCCACTTCAACTCAAGGTTCGGGCCTATGTTAGTGACTCCGGCACAGTAGGAGGATGCCAAGCTCTGTTGCTTCGTCCAGACGCTAGAAGGACCAGCCTTCGTCTGGTACAACCAGCTCCCTATTGGATATGTGGCTAGCTGGGAGGACCTTCTCCGGAAATTCCTCTACTAGTTCAGCTCCACAACCCGGAAGACGAACATTGCAGACCTCTTCAGGTGAAAATAGAGGCCCGATGAGCGGGTCGCGGACTTTGTCGCCCGGTGGAAGGGGCTCACGTACTCCTTTGATATGACACTAACTCAGGAGAAATTACTGACAATGTGTGTATGGGATGTCAAGGAAGATTTGTTTCCTTCTCTGATCACTCAGAATTACCCTGGAGGGTTCCGGGATTTCTCAGATAAGGCTCAACGCCTCGAAGAAGCCCTGCAACAGGCCAGTCAGGCATGCCCGCTGCCTCCTGTAATCCCTACAAGGAGAGCCGCCAGAGCTGAGCCCACTGTTGTAGCCTAGATAGAGGCTCCCAGACAGCTGGAGTTGCTACCAATAAGTCCAGCTCAGCAGCCCCATAGGGGTCCACCCCCACGGGCACAGCCTCCGGCCCAGCAGCGACCGCCTCAAAATCGGCAAGCGCCTCCACGTAACACGCCACCACCACCTAGGCGAGATAATCAGGCTCCGCCTCCTCTTCATGTTCCTCCAGCCCCTGGCCATGGTCAGCCTCTAAGATCCCCCTTTTCAGACAAAAGGAATTGGACTTACTTGTTTGATGAGGCCCAGGTCCCCGGCTATTTCCGTAGCGCCTTGGAGCAGAGGATCGTGCGGCTTCCTGAGTACCGGAAGCCAGAAGAGGTGTGTCTCACTGATCACCCTAACTATTGACCTTATCACAGGATCCTGGGGAACATCATCCAGTGATGCTATGTGTTCAAGGACTGGCTCCAAGACCAGATTGACAACAACATAGTCAGGTTGGGCCCAGCCTCGGCACAGGTAGCAGGTGTCTTCGTGAGATCAGATGGAAGTAGTGGTAACGAGGATGAGTGGCAGCAGGTTTCCGATCATGGGTCCCGGAAGTATAACGACTGGATGGCCCGTAGGACGGCTTCCCGTTCCCATGGCATCATCCGTGCCCACCTAAGTCAGCCAGAGCCCTCAGAATCTTCCAGCGCCGCTTTGGCATCATCGTCCCAGCCTACCTCTTCCCAGAAGAGCAAGAGGCGACGCAAGAAGAAAGAACGCCCCATGCCAGTGCCGTCATATTCTCGCATGCTTGGCGATTTTATGCCCCCATAGATGGGGATCCCTCCAAGACTTCGTCCGGTAGCGGATGACTCCTCGAGTGAAAGCCTGGGGTACGCTTCGGTTAACACCGTAGAGTTGGTAAATACCTTTTTGGATCCCGACGATGAGGAACACCAGGTGGACTTCCCCAATGTCCCCAGTCATCACCAACGTCAGTAGAGTCGTGGCTACGTGAATCGCCGGGGCACGGCGGTCATCACCTCCATCCAGGCCATGCACGCTACTGAGACCAGGAAGTAGTCCCGATATAGAGATCAGCGCACGTGGTCCCCTCACCCGGTGTCGACAGGTTCGCCTCCACCATCGTTTGTGTTGCTGGATCAGATGGGACCACCTCGTCTGTGTCGCAACCAGCCCTGCCCTACCACCGGCCGACTATAGCCTTCTGGTCCTAACGCGACAGCCACCTCTCGGGCTTCGACTAGTGAACAGCGAGACGTGCCTAGTACCAGTCAGTCACCGGTCCCGCCGGTAGGGCCCGTCATGCCTCCAATCGCAGAGCGGCCTCCCGTAAGCATAAGCTCGCGTTTGGCTTGAAATTATGATGTTCTGAAGCACTTGGCCAGAATTCTGTAAAGGATTTCTATCCTTGAGGCCCTTCGCCTGTCATTGGAAATGCATGAGGCGCTCGCCGAGGCTCTAAGGAGCCCCCTCCAGTTTGAGACGGAGGTGGTGGTTGCAGAAGCCTTCCACACCGAGGTTATTAAAGACACTGAATGTCAGGTGGTCATCTCGTTTTCCGGTGAGGATGAAGACCCTCCCATACAGGGGCACATTCGCCCACTGTACGTCACCGGCTAGTTCAATGGCATGGAAGTTCACCGCTGTCTTCTTGACACGGGTTCCGGGATTAACCTCATCCCAACTCAGACGTTGCGGAAACTGGGGTTGTCTAAGGATGATTTAACTCCCTCCGACCTCAAGATCCAGGGGTATGACAGGACCAATAAAACTCCACTTGGAAAGATTCGTCTGAATACCTAGTTCGGCGGCCTAATTACCAATACTGAATTCATGGTTGTCTCTCAGGACACTGCCTAAAACACATTGATGGGCATGTCGTGGCTCCACCTTCACGCAGTGGTCCCCTCCTCATATCACCAGTTCCTCAAATACTCCCTTAAGGGTCGAGTGGGCGTGCTCCAAGGAGATGCGTCTCCTTTTGCCTCTTGTGAAGCCCGTTATCTGGACGCTAGTTACTACAAGAGCAAGGACATGCAGATCCTGGCAGGTGAGTTCGAGCCCACCACTATCGCGAGTGGTCCCTGGACAGGTTTGGATGACGCATATGTCTTCCCAATCCATCGTTCGGAGGCCACGGCCCCCAACATGGGGCAGTGCTTTGCCGTTTCGGGTACCAGAGGAAGGCATATTTCTGGGTCCAAGCGATGGCGGTAAATCACCTTGTACTCTTACCCAAGCCAGGCTCAGGTGATCCCCGAGCCTCCTACCGTTGTATGATATTGGGATGTTGGGCTTATCGCAACAGCAGCACGTCATACGTGTCTGTTTCGCCGGTCCGGAATCAATCGGCTCAAGCCAACGCGCCACCACTGCTTTGATGTCATAAAGCGTGGCCCCTTGGGCCGAAGGCTAGATGGGATTGGATCAACCGCCTTTTTCGCCATGATCTCCACAGTGCATTGGTCCCCTGATGTGGCAACCTCCACCGCCCAAGCCGGCACCAGCTTCCCATCAAGGTCTGACAGCCCTGAAACGGCTCCCCCCGTGGACGACCCTTCCACAAGCAGAGAGGAGGACCTGGAAGATGCTCCTCCCGCCTTTGAGGAGGGCGTCTCTGCCACAGTCGACGAGTTAGTACAGGTGAACCTCGGTAGCGAGGCAGACCCAAGACCCACATTGGTTCGCGTCGTTATGCCCCCCGAGGAACGGCAACAGTACGTGGACTTCCTCAGACAGCATCGTGATGTGTTCTCCTAGAGTTATGATGAGATTCCAGGGCTAGATCCCCAGGTAGTCATCCACCGCCTTGGCCTTATAGAAAACCATCGCGGGTTCAAGCATCCTCCCAGAAAGTTTCACCCCTCTCACGGTGCCATGGTTGAGGCCGTAGTTGATAAGCTCATCAAGGCCAACTTCGTCAAAGAAGTCCAGTACCCCAGGTGGCTAGCCCACATTGTGTCGGTCAGGAAGAAGAACGGGAAGATCAGGGTCTGTATCAACTTCCGTGATCTCAATCGCCACTGTCCGAAGGATGAATTTCCCCTTCCCGTGACAGAGTTGTTGATTGATGCCACGGCTGGGTTTCAAGTCCTTTCCTTCATGGATGGGTACTCCGGGTACAACCAGATCTGGATGGCCCCCGAAGATGAAGAGTCCACTGCCTTCAGGGCCCTCCAGGGTACTTTCTGCTACCAAGTTATTCCCTTCGGCCTGAAGAATGTAGGTTCCACCTATCAACGGGCCATGCACCACATATTCAATCCAATTCTTGGGATGCTGGTGGAGTGTTACGTGGATGATCTGGTGGTTAAATCTCGTCAGCGCCAGGACCATCTCAAAGACCTTGATAAAGTGTTCGTCTTCCTCCGTTCTCTCCACTTGAAGATGAACCCGTTGAAGTGTGCCTTCGGGGTCACCTCCGGAAAGTTTCTTGGCTTTATTGTTAGGTATCGAGGCATCGAGATCGACCTGAACAAGATCAAGGCCATCAGTCAGATGCCTCTCCTGAGTAATATTCGGGAGCTGAGAGGCCTTCAAGGCCACATAGCCTATATACTCCGATTCATTGCGAATATGGTCGGAAAGTGTAAGCCCTTTTTCACGGATCATGAAGAAGGGAGCCACCTACGAATGGGACGAAGAGTGTTAGATCGCTCATGAGGAAATCAAGCAGTATCTGATTCACCCTCTGGTCTTCATGCCACCCGTTTCCGGAAAGCCACTGGTTCTTTACGTGACCACCCTGGAGCAATCCCTCGGCACACTTCTCACCCATAAGAACAACGAGGGAACAGATAATAGCCTCTACTACCTCAGCCTCATGCTCCTCGATGCGGAAATTAAATATTCCTCCATCGAGAATAGTTGTCTGGCGCTTGTATTTTCCATGAAGAAATTGCGGCACTACTTGCAGCACCACAAGGTACAGCTGGTCTCTCGAGTAGACCCGTTGAAATACATCTAGAACTGACCTATGTTGACCGGATGATTGGCGCATTGGGCGGTGATCCTCCAGCAGTTCAACATCAGGTTCGTACCTTAGAAGGCCGTCAAAGGATAGGCGTTGGCAGACTTCTTAGCTTCCCACCCAACCTCCGCCAACCAGCCACTGGATCTAGGCTTTCCTGATGAGGCAATCCTCTCAGTTGATCACGCCATCCCATGCTGGCAGATGCACTTTGACAGTGCCTCCTAGAGCCCCACCGGTAGAAGTCTCAATGATCCAGGGCTTAACAGAGTGGGCCTGGGTATCTTCTTCATCACCCTGAAGCAAGTCGTTCTGCCACATTTGTTTCTGTTGTCAGAAGGCTGCACCAACAATGAGGCAGAGTATCATGCCCTCATTACTGGCCTCGATTTGGCTCTCGATATTGACGTACCCCATATGTATGTAAAGGGGGACTCTGAGCTAGTCATCAAGCAGGTCAATGGTGGCTATGCTGTCAGGAAGCTGGAACTCGTGCCATTGCTGGAGTGAACCCTCCGTCTAATGGCTAAGTTCCCCTCCCGGCCAGAGGTCGTTCACATTCCCTGGTCGCAGAATAGTCGAGCAGATGCTTTGGCCATCCTGGCCGCATCACTTGCGGAGCCTAAACAAGATGACCTAATCGTCCACGTGGCACACCGGAGCGTCATTGCTCCTGTTATTCCGGAGGGAGATCATGGCCCACGAGGGAACCATCTCACCCCTGGTGCCCCTATGTCAGAGTCCCCGGGGGCTTCAGGCACGGTAATCAGGATAGTTCCTGACTGGAGGACGCCCTTGGTTGAGTATCTCTAGCACGACAATCTTCCGCCGGACCGAGCCGAGCAAGAACGAATCTGACGTCGCGCGCCGCAGTTCACCCTTCAGAGTGTTCCCAGCCTTGAGCAGCTCTTTTATAGGCACGGATTTGATGGTGTTCTCCTCTGTTGTCTTCAAGGAGATGATATCCCACAGGTCATGTAAGAAGTGAACGCTGGTTCCTGTGGAGCCCACCAGGCCGGGTCGAAGTTGTCCCACCAGATTCGGAGGCTGGGATACTTCTGGACCTCCATGATCCACGATTGCATTGAGTATTCCAAGAGGTGTCATGCGTGACAAGTTCATGCTAACTTTGTGCATCGGCCACCAGAGCCTCTCCATACTACCAAGTATTCTTGGTCCTTTGCAGTCTGGGGGTTGGATGTCGTGGGGCCTTACCCGCCGGCTATGGCCCACCAGTGCCGGTTCATCTTAACTGCTACAGATTTCTTCTCGAAGTCGGCGGAGGCAATCCGACTGAGGGAAGTCAAGGCCCATTATATCTCTGAATTCGTGAGCTCCAATATCATCTATCGGTTTAGAGTACCTCACGCTATCCTCACGGATCATAGAACCAACTTTCAAGCATCCAAGATAAAGAAATTGTACGCCAAGTACAACATTCTCTCTAACCACACCTCCCGCTATCATGCATAGGTTAATGGATAGATCAAGGCGTTTAACAAAACCCTCTCTAACATTCTGCAAAAGATGGTTGGTCATAACAAGAAAATTTGGTCGGAGAAGCTCCCCAATGCCCTCTGGGATTATAGGACAATGAATCGTAACTCCACCCAGGTGACTCTGTATTCCCTGGTGTACGGAGCTGAGGCTGTCCTGCCCATCGAGATCCATTTTCCCTCATTGCGCACGGTGATCTATGACCAGCAAGCGCCGGATAGAGTTGCCAAAATCTGTCTAGCCGAATTGGAAGCACTGGACGAAAGTAGGCTTCGTGCTTCACATAACTTGGAAAGGCATCAGAGAAGGATGGCTCGAGCTTTCAATAAGAAGGTTCGCCTCTGATCCTTCCTGCAAGGTGACCTGGTGATGGCTCTCAGAGCACCAATGATTCCGGGCAGGAAACCACCCAAGTTGGTGCCTAAATGGGAGGGGCCTTTTATTTTCCACAAGGTCTACCCCAATGGCGTGTATTCCCTGGTGACTATGGATGGTGAGGGTATAACTCCTCCCACCAACGCCAGGTTCCTCAAGCAGTACTTTGCCTAATCCTACCATGGGTCCAGCATGACCTTAAACTGTATGGTCCAGCATGACCTTAAACTGTTGGTCCTTCATGACCTTAAACTGTGCGGTCCCACAAGACCTTAAACTGCACCCGGTCCAGCACGACCTTAAACTACACTCTTTCCTACATCTGGGCTCCTTGGTCCGAGTTCTAAGACATAAAACTAAGATCTGTATTTCGTCCAACATGATGTTAAACTATGCTTCTAGAACTATGTATGGCTTGATTCTCATCCTAATGAGATACGTAGGAACTCCCAGACATTTCGTCTCGGGTCCAGCCCCAGGAGCACCCGGACCTTCCTCCTCTGGGACCTTGACCACAGGATCACGTGGCGTAGTATAGGATTATGTCCTCATTCACGTCAGGTCTGCAATATCTACACCACACGCACCCTGTTCTCAGGATTATCCCTCCTGTGTCAGGTTCCCCATGACATTAA
Organism: Viscum album; assembly: GCA_963277665.1. Lineage (NCBI taxonomy): Eukaryota > Viridiplantae > Streptophyta > Magnoliopsida > Santalales > Viscaceae > Viscum > Viscum album. The sequence goes on from OY728159.1 coordinate 239,761,969, forward strand.
AAGGCGTCGTCTAGAACTATGTGTGGCTTGATTCCCATCTTTATGGGATACTTAGGATTGCCTGAACACTTAGATTTCAAGTCCAGCCCCGTTTCTTAGGAGATCCCACGATCTCCTGGTTGCCTCGGTCTTTTGGCCTTCCTTTCCTTCGGGAATCCACCATCTTTTGTCCGCTCTCAAACTGAGACCTTAGACCCTTTCCAGTGGTCTTCTAATGTGTTCAAAGTACTATGGTCTAGGACATGGAGTGTCATATTCAACTTAGACAAGTTTTCTTCCACTTGTCAAGCTTTGGGTTCCCCTTCATTTAGGCCCCACCATCCTTCACAGCTGGAGGGACCCCCAAGAACGACCTGGATACAACGCCTAAGGGCTCTCCTACTGTCACAGGACAATTCCCCCAAGGGTTTTGGGTGAAAAATTGATACAAATCTTGTGTTGCGAATATGGTCAGTGGTTGATACTCATTTGTTTTCCCCTACTTCTATGCTAACGCGACAGGATGCTGTGTTGCGAACATGGTCAGCAGTAATCCTCAGTCGCCACGCTGGCTTCCACGGGCCTTGAATGTTGGTTGCATGGTTCACACTATGTTCCTCCCCCACCATGTCAAAGTAGAATCTCGACACTCCTTGTACTAACCCTCAGTACACCCTCGCACATCAGACAGACCGAGCTGTGTAACAGTGTCTCTCGGGGCTCCCGCAATCTGAGCACTAGAGTATGTGCTTGGGTTTTTTCTCTATAGTTTGTGTGTAGCTTAACCCTCATCCCCATGGGGAACGAGGAGTCGCCCATACATTGCATTTCGGGCCCAGCATAGCTGGGAGCTAGCATCTCCTGCCCCTCCCTGATTGTTGAACCCTCGTAGGCCCCTTTGGCCCGAGGCTCCTCTCTCAGAACCACGCGCAGTGATGGTGTGGGATTACGCCCTCACCCGCATCAGGTATGTTGTATCGCATCGTGCGTTTTCCTGATGGTCCAAACCATACGACCTTAAACTGTGATGTTGGTCCAAACCATACGACCTTAAATTGTGCTGTTGGTCCAAACCATATGTCCTTAAACTGTGATGTTGGTCCAAACCATATGACCTTAAACTGTGTTGTTGGTCCAAACCTTACGACCTTAAATTGTGTTGTCGGTCCAAACCTTACAACCTTAAACTGTGTTTTCAGTCCAAACCTTACGACCTTAAACTGTGTTGATGGTCCAAACCTTACGACCTTAAACTGTTTTGTTGGTCCAAACCTTACGACCTTAAACTATGTTGACGGTCCAAACCATACGACCTTAAACTGTGCTGACGGTCCGAACCTTACGACCTTAAACTGTGCTGACAGTCCAAACCATATGACGTTAAACTGTGTTGTTGGTCCAAACCATACGACCTTAAATTGTGTTGTTGGTCCAAACCATACGACCTGAAACTGTGTTGTTTGTCCAAACCATACGACCTTAAACTGTGTTGTTGGTCCAAACCATACGACCTTAAACTGTGTTGTTGGTCCAAACCATACGACCTTAAACTGTGGTGTTGGTCCAAACCATATGACCTTAAACTGTGATGTTGGTCCAAATCATATGACCTTAAACTGTGTTGCTGGTCCAAACCATACGACCATAAACTGTGATGATATCGTCCTGGCCGCACGATGAAAAATGGCACCGCATTGTGATGACCTCCCCATGGGGGACATCACACAAGGTATTGGTTGATTACCATGCCACTTTTCAACGCCTGCTATGGCTTGATTATTGTGGAGATACCAGAAATTTCTACCCTAGGTCAGTCTCCCCACAAAAGAAAAACCATTTACCTTCAAGAAAAAACAAGATATATCAAATGCCGCTTCTTTTAGTGCGAGGTCTAGACTCGCACGACTCCTTCACACATGCACCATATCGCACCATGTTTCCGTTCAAGAACTATGTATGGCTTGATTCTCATCCTTATGAGATACATAGGAGCGCCTGGGAACATCCCCATAGGCCGAGCCTAACCTTTGCTGTTCGGTCTCTCGGCCTAAACGCGTCCCCAGGAGCACATAGTAAGCAGGGATTTTCCCCACACTCATGTTGGTTCTGAAGCCGATTTGTCATGTGTCTCCCATTCCCCTTCTCCTTTGGTATGAGTTCTAAGACCTAAAACTAAGATCCTTTGCTTGGATTTCCGCGACTCAGTCTCTCTTGTGGGATTGCACGGTGTGGTGTGGGATTATGTCCTCATTCACGTCGGGTTACTCGTCGTGTCGTGCCCGTCCCCAGATGAGATGTATCCCCCATCCCACACGACGTTAAACTGTATTTCATCCAGCATGACGTTAAACTGTCTTTCAAGAACTACGTGTGGCTTGATTCTCATCCTAATGAGATACATAGAAACACCCAGACATTTCATCTTGGGTCCGGCCCTAGGGATTATCAAACCTTGTCCCTCCTTATTGTCGGCCCCACAGCCTGACTTTGTGGGAAGTGGTGTAATCGTGACATCCACCCCGAATAAGTTCGGGATGCCCCATAGTAGTAATGGGAAGCGGTAGTTCTCTCAGCAGAGAGGTCCTACCTGAAAATTTGGATGACCCATGACCAGGTTGGTACGTCCGCCTGATGCGCCTCCGCCACGGTGGCGCAATTTTGGGAGTGTTGGACTCTGTTCAAACAAACCGGTACTCCACCTTTCACGCTTTGCGTGCCCCTTTATTCGGATCCTCATTCTATTTCATGTCTGACGGGACCCCCTAACAGTATGGATGACAGACCTACGGTCCGCCTACTATCCTGGGCCAACGTTCCGGAGGACTGGTCATGTTTGACGGGACCCCCTAACAGTATGGGTGATAGACTCTAGTCCGCCTACTTCCACAATATGGATGATAGACCTTTGGTCCGCCTATTTTAGCAACATGGATGATATACCTATAGTTCGCCTTCTGTCCTGGGCCAACGTTCTGAAAAACTGACCGGTGATTTTTGAGTTAGGCCCCATGTTGCGAACATGGTCAGTGGTCAGCCCTCATTTATTATCCCCACTCCAGGCCAACACGATATGGATGTTGTGTTTCCATCATGGTTAACAGTTATCATCCATCGTCGTGCCCCATAATGTTCCAAATTCGGGTAGCATGATTCACCTTTTCTTTCCATCTCCCTTTGTTCGGATGGATTTCAATGCCCTCGGAATTGCCCCGCTAGTGTGTCTGAGCACATTGAGAAGGTGATATATCAATTGTTCTAAGGTCTCCTCCTCAGAAATCCAGGCCCAATTCCGGATGCCTGAAGCTTGGTCAATGCCCTGTAGTTGGACGAAATGACAGCACGAGCGTCCTTTGCTTCTCGCGTTGGGCGTGACTCGCAGGAGCTTAGAGATGAGTTGTTATTAGTTTCGGAATTATGGGTGATCATATTAAACCAAGGGTACAAATGAACGATTTTGTCCATGTGTTTGATTGAGATGATGAGCAGTACAAGAAAGAAGTTCATGAGATGGCCAAAACAAAGCCCTTAAGGATCGGCGTGCTGAATCGACCTTTCCAGCGCTGCTACCCTTTGGCTGGTAGCCTCTAGGACCGCTTCTCGCTCCTCGAAGACTCTCTCCTCATCGTCCACCACAGAGCGCAGCTCGCCAACCCTAGCTTGTGCATGTGCCCGCTCGGTTCGAAGTACGTTCATCTGGTGACTCGCCTCCATCATTTTTTCTGCACGTCAGCCAGCTGGGCCGTCAGTTGCTCCACAACCTCAGAGCATGTTGCGATGAAGGCCTCCTTATCTGCCTCCTACCCTTAGAGGTTCTGGACCCCCTGATCTGCCCTCAGTAACACTTGGGTGCTCGTCGATCTTTCCTGACACTGGGCAACGTCGGCGCGCCGGCTTCTCTCGTGTATCTTCTCGGCCATGTAATCACGGACCATCAGATGAAGGCGCTGAGTGTCAGCCCCTCCGGTGCTCAGGAAGCGTAGCCAGGTCAGGAGTGATCCCATCCGCCTCAGCCAATCCGACTGGGGCTGTCTGAGGAAGCGTCGGATACACTTCCACCCTTTGTGACGTGTCATCCGGCTCTCCTCGACTGCCTCTGAGTCCGATTCATCTACCTCCTTAGGGTCAGCGGGTCGGTATGTAGGGAAGGCAGCCAGCAGATCGGCAGCAGAATCTTCCCCAGGGATGTCTTCATGAGGAATAGGATCCTCGATATCCGGGCGACCTTCCTCTCTCGCCCCAGTAGCGATGATGCCCCCGACAGCTTCCGGCCTCACCTCAAGAATAGCGTCGCCGATGTCCACTGCCCCCTGATCAACAGTTGTCGGGGTTGACTCACTGAGGGGATCATGTTATAAATGAGGTGGTATGTCCGCCACTGGTCCGCTCACGGACAGCCCGGGCTCCGCAGCCTGACAAGCCTCCAATGTTGAGATCACTTCATAAGGCGTACACTAATTAGTTGGGATCTTTTGATAACAAGCGCCAGTAGTGAAGCGTGAGACTTACAGGAGTCCAAAGCATCGGTCTCCAGTGTTCCAGCCGCTGCAGGAGCTGCCATGATGGGAGACCCCTCTGTGGTTGTTAATTCAATGATGGGTTTCAGACCCCCATCATGTCCCACCGGTTCCTCTCCTCCCTCCTCTAGTGGGGACACCCGCCCAACACTCAGCCGCTCCTGAGTAATGCAGAGAGACGGTTTAGAAATTGGAAAGGAGAATGTATGAATAAGGAAAGTGAATCAAGATAGAGAAAAACCTCAAGTATCTCGGTTATGTCGAGATCAGAGCCGACAATCTCGCCGCTCTCTCAGAGACTCCCTTGGTAGGTCACCCCTTGAGACCCCTCATCTTCGATTTCTCCTTCTTCTTCGTCTTCTCCTTCACCTTCGTCTTCTCCGGTCTCCTCCTCCCCCTCCGACTCCTCGTCGTTGTCGCCTTCTCCCGGCGGCATCGCTTCCGGATCATGCTCCTGGCCGAGCATCACTTTCACTAAGAAAGGTGCATCCGCACGCTGACCCCTTTGGAGTGCGTATGTGTCCATGTCCGTAAAATAAGAATGTCGCCGATGGAAGTTCACCTGGTCGGTGATTCGAACGAGCCCGACCTCTGGTAGCTGGATCCCATTTTGCATGATCTTCTTCCAGACGACTTCAACGCTCAGCGATTACCGTAGGGTCATCCAGGCCGACCACAGTGCCAGGAAAATTGCATCTTGGGAAGGTTCGAGCAGGTATCTTATCTGATTCCCGGGCAGTTCCCTAGCTGCCTCATGTGACCCCCCCCCCCCCCCCCATGGGCAACGAGGTCACAGCGGAGCTGCGTGATGTTCCCACTGCTGAAGTCCCGGCTTGCGCAGGCTTTGCTGCCTGACGCACCCCTGGTTCCCCTCATTTGGCATCCGCTTTCCTTCTCCCCTGTCACCCAGTTTCCGTGCGAGTAACCTCGAGTTGCCAGACTCGCTTGCATAAAAGCCCCTCAGGGTACGTGATGGTCCAGTGTTCAGCATACTCGGTTGACAGGCCGGCATCAACCCCTGTGGGAGGAAGATTAATGACTTCTCCAGAGCTAAAAGTGGTAAACATCAACCACATCTGGCATAAAACGCAGGGATTATTCTCCTTCTAGACAGACGTGAATACCTTCTTCGGCATTCGTTGGAGGCACCTGAACTGCCTGGAAAATTGGGATGGCACGTAAGGCTTGCAGATCACCTTCCCATCGATCCGAGCCACAAGCACCCCGCCCCGAATTCTCTGGAAATATTCCTGTTGTTCCAGAGAGCCTTTCCCATTGTCCACCATCTGGACGACTGGGGCGGGGAACGGGCTGAATTGGAAGTTGTTGTGGTTGCTGATGCGGATTCTCACGCCCTACTCATTGAGCGTCATCAGCACCACCCCTGCGATGTTCAGCAAGGATGGTCACAGGCCATTGCCCGGAGGACTGATGGCATTTGGGAAAGTGTACCCGCCGAGGTGAGCCTCCACCCAGCCATGGAAGATCTGGAAGGGGCCACATACTCTCCAAGGCAACCCCCCTCGTGAGATGCATCCCAGGATGACATACATCTTAGCCAGTATGGGGAAACCCAAGTTGAACCGTTTGTTGGCGGCCATGGTGCCCTTCATCACCAGTGTTGCTGGATGGACGCACATCCTTGCATCCTGCACCGGTAGTAGCCACCTGCTCAGGAAGGCGGCAAGGAACCCGGCATACCAGATATTCGGGTCCCAGGCCTCGGTGACGCGATAGCCCCATGATTGTTATTGCCCCGCCTACAGGGTCCTCCAGTATGACCCATCCCTACTCCTCTAAGCCGTAGTTGGGCACCGTTTACCCCGTCCCGGCATCTTGACGGCCGGATCCTTCTCAAGGAACAGGCTGAACCAGCCCTTGTAGGCGATGTCCTTCAGGAAGTCCTTGACCCCCAGCCTCTCTTTGGCCAGCTCTAGTAGGTGCCACGTCAGAATGGGCATTCGTGACCTATCTTTCCAGGTGTTCTTTGGTGGAACGAACTCGTCGTATTGGTAGCCCTCCAGTGGGATACTCCTGATGTAGTGAACATCCCAGAGGTAGATTTCGACTTCCCGATGATGAAGGTGGAATTTATTGGTGTCAGGAGACCACCGGGTGAAGAGATCCGGCCCGAGCTCAGGTTGACGGTGGAAGTGGAACTGCGACGTCCATACCGCCAAGAACAGGCCAATATACCGCAGTTCATCCCCGAACTGGTTGCAGGTATGGCGAACCCAGAACACCCAGGCCCACTCACTGGTAAAGTTTCCCCCAGACCGCAGGTCCCAATCCTTCATCCAGCCCTTAGCGTCATCTGTGATGCTCTGACGGAACGTGCTCGCGTAGAGGGCTGGAGAATTCTCTACGACAGGCTCGTCTCCGGTAATGGTCCTGGTCCTCGGGTTCAGAACGTAGACATCCATATGTCTCGTCCCCGGTAATGGTCCCGGTCCGGAGGCCCGGGAAGTGGTACGCGAAATAAAGGAGGGCTTGCGAGAAATAAAGATGTGCGCGCGAAGCATGTCTGGGATTCGCGTAATCGAGTCGCTGGTGCGCGCAATTTTGTGCCCCCCGGTTCCACGCGGTGAGGCTTTGCACGCCGACAGTTCCCATCGCGGAAACTTTCACGCGCCGCCTGGATTCCGCGCCGACTGGTACCTATAAATAGAAGGCGACCCCGGACGGTTTAGGGGTTGAGGAATTCGAATCGGCTCTCGAGTGCGCAATTCGACGCCCCCGCGCACAATATGACTTCCAGGTAATCCCCCTTTTCGTGCAACCTTGCCCCAGGGTTCGCCTTTGCGCATAACTCCACTGGCTTCAGTGAATTTACCTCCTCCGCCCGGTACTTCCATTGCGCGCGATCGTTGTCCCTTGCGCGCAATCCCCTTCTACGCGGGCAATACCTTGCGTACAATCCCCTTTCCGTGCACAATTCTCTTTCCATATTGTGCGCCATCCCGGTGTTTTGCACACAAACCTTCTTTTTGCGTGCAACACCTAGGACCCCTTTACCTTGACACCCCTTGGATGCCTTTCCATGCCAGCACGTGATGTCTTCCCTTCCAAGAAAGCGCGCCATGCATTGTTTTCCTGTATGGCCTTCCAGGCTCGTACGAAGTAACCTCAAGGTCCCTTGGGAGGTGCTTCCCGTTACATTGCTTTTCCTTATGCTTCTCCCCATATTAACGCTAACGGCTATTGCTTCTTCGCATAGCCACGCTAATGTGGACCCCCCAATGGTTCGCCCTGCGGCCCCCTTCATTACGGCCTTGCCGATGCCTTTCCTCCCACAAGGGGTAGAGGGCATTGGGCATGTAAGCCCTAGGGGTGTGGAGTGAACCCACCTCGTCCAAGCTGCAAGACGTTAAACTGCTAAGCACCTCGTCCTTAACACAAGACGTTAAACTGTGGTCTGACCCCGTGCTTCGCACGCAGGGTCCCCCCAGCTCGAACATTTTTTATGCCTCTCGTCTCCATAGGAATGGACTCTTCCTCGCATGGAATGATATCCTCCTTGTCGGAGTGGCGTTTGTCCATGGGGGAAGGGCTGCCTCAGAGCGTAAGCCCCTAGCCTCTCTTACGGATGGTTGCACCCATGCATCTCTGTACTTCCCCCCTGCTAAGGCCAGTGGAGTCCCTTTCCCACTATGCTTTGTCGCACCACGGGCCTCCACTCTGGAGTAAGCCTCGGAACCCAGGGCCTCTAACCACGCGTAAGCCCCTGTTTCCTCTTCGGGCTGCTAACCACGCGTAATCCCATGTTTCCTCTTTGGACCGCTCAACGCGTAAGCCCCATTCCGCTTCTCACGGACGCACCCTTCGCGACGTGATTGTCTTGTCCCTGCTTCCTCTTGTTTCCCACACCGAGAATGACTCACGTGGGCTTAGAGTGCGCATCAACCATGAAATCATCCTATGGGCCGCCTCAGAGCGCAAGCCCCTTTCCAGTAAACTACGTGGACTTTGATCTGTGCTAACGCATGGTACATAGGAAGCCTCCACGAGGTTCAAGCCCACCACCCGGTCGTTCCGACCTCTCCACGTCGGTTCCCCAACCACCATGGGCCGCCTCAGAGCATAAGCCCCATGTCCAACATGGGCCGCCTCAGAGCGTAAGCCCCATATCCACCACGGGCCGCCTCAGAGCGTAAGCCCCATATTCACCACAGGTCGCCTCAGAGCATAATCCCCATATCCCTCGTCCCGCATGACATTAAACTGTATTCCCTTGTCCCGCATGACGTTAAACTGTATGCCCTTATCCCACATGACGTTAAACTGTATTCCCCCTCTTGGGTCGTCTCAGAGCATAATCCCCATGCATCACTCCATCATCCATCCTGATCCTTACCTGGGCCGCCACATCCCAGTGAGATCATGCCACTCCACCCCACTCCATAGCATCCGGGAAGTCACCCACGTGCTGGCCCCAACATCGGCATTCCCCCTAGGAGGTCCTTCAATCTAATCCACTCTCAGTGTTTCGATCAGTCCGATTCATCTCTTCAAGACGTTAAACTCACGGCATACCCCGTGTTAAACATGGGAAGCTCAGGAAAACCTCATATGGTACACATTCCCCGCGTTCGATGTGGGATGCCTTGGGATTACGCGCCCTCGAGAAGCCCTGTGATAAGGTACAGAAGACATACATGCTGATCCCCAATGTCAAGACATGCCAACGACACCCCAACGTGACCATTCCCCTCACTGAAGTTTGCTTCCCCGACGAGACCCCTTGGAGCGTCTCGACAGAAGCAGCGTAATTAACTGGCATCCATGCAGATATGGTGCCAAGAATGAGCTTCACGAACCCGTCTTAAATCTGTGAGGGAGACCCAGATTAGGTGACGAGCTCCAAGGAGGAATCCATGGAAGGAAGAACCAACATCCCACCATCTCGGTTTCGATCAAGGAGCAGACGTCCCTGAATAAGGAACGGATGTCGCCCGCCTTTGGAAAGAAGGAATGCGGGGTTGCGAGCCGCGCGTCCTCCCATGCATGATGGACACGCGCGCGCACTCTGGCATAAAAGCGTCAGAAACAATTTCCATTAATTTCAAAACATTCCAGCCCATTTCAAAACACTTCTAATTTCATGGCAAACTCCATTTCGTAAATAACTATTAAATTGGGAACTCAACTCTTCTCATTTTAAAAAAATATTCCAAAATTTCAAAAAAAACTTTTCAAATGATATCTAGTTACGAAGTCAAAATCCATTTAAAAAGTCCGTACATGACCTCCAAAAACATTCCATCCCTTTAAAACACGTTTCAATATTTTATAGAACTCTATTAGAAACACTTTTTTCAAAACCAACTTTAAAATAGTTCCTACTTTAAAAAGAGGTGTAAAAACACCATTTTCCATTTCAAAACAATTCTAAAAATTCAGTTCCACCATTTTACAAATCAAACCATTCCCTCTTTATAAGAAAATAATTTCACAAAAACTTTATTCTTCTTAAAACCAAGTCATTTTTTCTTTAAAACCAAACTTCCAAGATTCAAAAACTAAAGGACACAAGACAATGTGAGAGGAAACTAGTTTCGGTGGGTGGCTTGGACATATGGTTGGCGGCCATATTCCAATCACTTCACCTTCACGGAGAGTGTTATAGGGAAATATCCGCGACTCCACATGTATTTCTAGGCCCTATGAGCTCACTGAGACCATTAGCCCAACTCTCTTTTCATTTCCCCTAAATGTCATCAAACCAAGAAAACCAAAGGACTCAGATAAAACCCAACTTCCCCGGGTGACTTAAATCACGTCACGGGGTGTGATAACCAGGAATACTACCCATAATCGAAATGTTAAGTCCTGACAATCCTAGCTCTAGACTATCCTAAATCATCCCCAAATAACATAATCTAAAGAGAGATAACCTCCTTTAATAACATTTTGTTATGAACTGAATCTGGTTGCCATCAAAACTGGCTCCAAATCCAGATCGTGACAAGGCCCGAAGGGAGTTCCCAATTCCCATGGGCTGGAACAAGTTCCCGGGTATCACATAATAAAATTTGGGAATTATTTACCCAAGTTTATAAACATAAAACAACTAATGAATCCAATAAAACAAATCTATATTTTTCAAGAAAAACATATTTTAAAAAAAATAAGAATTAAATTACATAAATTAAAACAATTTTTAAAATACTACAACAAAGGAAGAAACCCAAAATGGACATCCCAAAAAAACCTCCTAATGGTAAGCGGCACCGCCCTTAAGCCATCTCTACAACACTTCATCACGAAGGACCGCTAAAAAATCCAAACCATTGGCACAAAAAGTTGTACCCAAACCTATGACAAAAATAACCAAGTCTACTTACACCCAAAGGTTTAAGTAGGGTGTGAGCCAAAGCCCAGTAGGATTCCACCACTAAATTATTCCATGTGATAAACATTCAAAGACTAAAAGCTTGCAAGTTTTCATAAACATGAGATGCTATTAAGAATATAAAGGAGATGCAACTTTAAATAAAAATAGTTTTCAAGTTGGCTAATTTAAAGAATCAACACTTAAAATAAAATGCCAAAGCTACTGAATTTTTCATCCAAACATACCGTATGTCTATGGTAAGCATTAAGTATCTAATGAGAACAAGCAATGGGAAATAACCACTAGGCACTAGCTCGATGTGGGTCACAGGTACCTCATATCTTAGAGAAAGTAACCAAACATATATTTTTTATCGTGCACATGAGCCACTAGTAAGGATCATACCCATAACCTTTTGGTCCCCCAACATCATCATCATCATCATATTTTAGTTAGTGTAGTCATCATCGAACTTGCTACATGAAACTGGGGCCAAACCCCACAGGATAACTAGAAAACTAGTACACGTCCACCCGCCTAGATATCTGGGTTTTCCCTCATGTGCTCAAACAAGTTCCACAAGCCATGAAATATAATTTTTACATGAAAATACCACTTCCAAGTCACACGTACACCAAAAAGCCCACACATGTCACATAGTACTCCTTTCATAAACAAAATTCATTTTTCACATCATACTCACACAAAACAACTCACAAACATGTTTCGTGTGTTTCTTGAGATTTAATAAAACACTTCATCAATTTACAAAACATTATAAAAAAATTAGACATCTTAAATCACAACTTTACCTTTCAAAAACCCATATTAGGTGAACACACTCACCAAAACATCCCACAACATGTTTCATATATCTTTCACAATTTGATAAATCTTTTAAGCAATTTTATAATGAGTTTCCAAGATGGTAAACATCATATAACATCTCTTTCACAACAAATTGGACCATTTTAAATATTTACACCCACCCAAACAGTACATAAAATTCCTTTTCACACTTTGTAACACAATAACCCATTTAAAATTTTTATAAAACACTTTCAAGAAGTACAATAAGGTTTTGCACATAAAACCCATTCAGAAGCCCCCTTTGAGGCCAAAATAACACAAAATCATTACCTAAAAATAATTGAATGCCCCTTTTAAAAACTAACAAATCAATTTCATATTTTATAAAACAACCACAAAAGATATAAAATGAGTTACATTTGAAAAATACACTACTTCAAGAAAAAATGTAACTTTAATACTAAATTCTTAACCAATTCTACCAAAAATGGTTTTCGCACCATACAAAACATATGAGGAATATTATAAATTAATATATAAAGCAATATAACTCGTTAAAAATTGTTTACACATGGAATCGGCAATCCTTTATGTCAAAACCCCCAAATCTTGGTGCGAAACTTCAACGACCCCACCGCCGAACCACAAGGAAGATAAATCCAACCTAAAACCCAAATATTTAACCAAAAAGACTCAACGTTAAACCCTAGGTACTAACCCTATCTTCTCGACATTTTATAACTTCATGAATGAGGAATCAAAACTAAAGGAAGATGGAAGAAACCAAGAATGAATTCACTTAATTGAAAGATCTTGTGGTTTCTCCACCAAATCCTCCATCAAAAATCAGTTCAATGGGTGGTTTGAAGATCTTGGAGGCCTCACATGGATTATAGGGTCAAATGGGGGAAGAATTTGGAGGATTAGATTTATTTTTGGGAGGGTAAAATTGGAATTTAAAAATATTTTTAACGACCTAGACACCTTTCACGATTTGGCGGTACAGTTTAGTAAATTGTGTGGCTTGTTATGGCCATCCAAAATGTGATGTTTTGCCTCTAGTTTTAGGGGGTACAAGGGGTAAACCAATGGGGAAATATAGTCCAAGGATAGGGAAAATAATAATTCCAAAAATAAAGCACTCTCTTCACCCCAAAACTCATTGAACTCATGGGTACAAACCACCTCAACAACATACCCCACAAGTGGTGCCACTAAGGGTGCCACTAATCCAACTCCAAAACACCAAAACCTCATACTATACCTTTGAAAAACGATGAGTCCAAGTACCATAAAATACCCCCAAGACCAGGGTTATAGATCAATAACACAGGAGAACCCAAAATTTCAAACCCAGATCACCTGAAAACCAAGTGAAAGATAAGAACAAAAATAGGATTGAAACAAAGCATAGAATTGAAACTTCAGGTGTGAAATTTAAGGGTATTATGTACACCACATAAAATAAATAAGTTTTGAATATGAAAGGTGTCTCACCTAGATAAAAGTGACACACAAATCCATTACCTTGAGTCCCACTTACTTCTAAGGTACTCTAACATTATGTATAATAAATTTAATTGTATTATAATTCTATATCAGAATAATTTAAATAATTATAATATAATATTTTTATTCATTATATACATATTTATATCATTAATCAAATATAGAGATAGAAAAATTAATTACACCATTCCTGGAGATATTAGGTCTTACGTACGCAAGAATATCATTTTAACTTTTCAACAGATAGAAAAAATGATAAAGAAGAATCAACACATATATAACCATTATTATATCATATACATCATATATGTTCATTATATCTGTCCTCATTACCTTACTTGTAAAGTGGAAATGAAAAATGAATCACATCGCTTCATGGAGACGGTAGTCCACACATACTCACGAACGGTGTTATTGTTTTAACGGATTGAAAGGTAAGAAGGTAGACATGATATTATAATTAAATAAGTATTATTATATAATAATTATTATATATAAAAATTAAACCCATAATAATAACCATCCATTAAATGTGGTGATGGGAAATAAAATGTATCGTTATATACAGACGGTAAGTCATATGTACACACGATCAATACTTTCATTTCACATTTGATGGGAAATAGGGTGGATAATCTTGATTTAATAATCATAATAACATTAAAGTATATTTATAATATATAATTTACTATTTTATGATAAATACCATATATTTGTAAGATCTAAATAAAAAATAAAAAAACAAAGTGATTAGTTAAGGTGATTACATCTTCTTTGAAAGAACTCCTTTAGATATCTTCTTGAGGATCCTAGGGTTGGCCTTTTTTAGAAGAAATGAACATATAGAATGTGAATAATTAATTTTATAAGGGTTTTTAGGGTAATTTAGAGTTATAAGGCTCAAGGTTGTGTGAAGAAAATAAAGTGGGATACATTTTATAATTGAGGGGAGGGAACTCTTGGAATTTCTTAAAATATTAAAATATAATAAAATAATTCTTGATCCCAAATGCATCCAAGTGGATAAGTATTAGAATTAAATTTATTATGTGGTTTAAATCCCATCAACCAATAAAATTTGTTGTTTTTATGTCTTTTTTACCTTAACTTTTGGTTTTACTCCTTAGTTAACCTATTTTAACGTACCATGGTAACGTATTTTCACACTTAAAGGGTTTTAATTTTACATATAATTTAAAAATTGGTTCATAAATTTAAAATTTATAATATTTTAGACCATATATTATACACCTTTTCCTATTTCAATATTTTTATGATTTTAAAAATTTTAATTAAATATTATTTTGATAAAATATCATCAATGTCAATTTTGTCACTATTTATTTAAATTGACTTAAAAGGCATAAATAAGAAGTTATAATTACGATATAATAATATTACACATCACTAATATGTTATATTTTTTTATAAAATTCATGGAACACTATAACTCACACAAATTTTATTGCTTTTAATATTTTTAAAAACCATTATTTATTGTTTTCTATTAATTGAATAAAAATTGTATTAGTGTTGTCAAATCATTTAAGATAATTGTTTAATCACAAAAAAATATAAATAAATTACCATAATTAATCTAATTTAATTATTCACAAAATAGATATTTTTATTCAGTTATAACTATTTTTTCCATAATGTTAACACATAAGATGTATTTAAAACTAAAATAGTGAAATTTTGTAACTTTCTTTGCTTTAAATATTATATAGGTATTTTTCAGGAAAAAGTGTCCATGAAAAATATATTTAAAGAATAAGGTGATAAGGTTTCTTTTAAATTCATCCAATAATAATTCTGATTAAAAATTATAGCCTTATCACATAGTTTCAACCTAGATTAACCAGATTTACCCTTTACCAAGTTGATAAATTTTACCACAGCTACTATTCATATTGAACAAAAATAAAATTGATCTATTGACCAAATTTCAACCTCCTAAATAAAAATATGGAATCCATTTTATTATAATCAGTACCAATAAGTGGAAAAAATAAATTTTAAAATAAGTGTGAAAAATGCGATGAAAACCGATTTTTAGGAAAATACATTTTTAAGCATAAAAATTGGTTTATTCTTATCTCGTGCTTAGAAAACTCTATTAAATGAAAGATAAATTTTTTATTGAATATATAATATATATAAATTTCACTAAAATAATTAAAAAATAGTGATCAATTTAAGTTATTAATATAAAAACATATTGTGTGCATAAAAATCGGTTTTCATTAAAAAATATCATTTTACGTATAAAATTTTTTTTATAACAAATTCAAACATAAAATTGATTCCAATGAAAATTATTAGATTATTTAAAATTTAAGAGAAATAATTTAATTTGAAACTATTTTAAAACAAAATTAATCATTATACATGTAAGAACCCAGATCTTCTTTTCAGGTATGTTTTTATTTTTTCTGGAGTTTTTGAGAAAATAGGAGTTTCTGGAAATTTTTGAAGTACACGTTGTGTACTTTATGAGTACACACCGTATACTCGGTTACCATAGTAGCCATGTGATGGTCGTGTAATGGCCTTGCACATGGCCATGTGGGGTGACCTGGAGGCCGTTTAATGCAGAGTACAGAAACAGCAAGTACATGCCATGTACTCCAAAAGTACATGTCGTGTATTTTGTTTTTCTCATTAAATGCACCGGGGTCACGTCTGATAGACAGAACTGACTTCTTCTAGGTCTAGTTCATCTGAGAGCGAGGGTACAGCTATGGATCTTTGATGAGCCCCCGAGCCTCTGTTTGTCCTCCGAATCGAACACTGTCGGTTGCGTTGGAATCATATCGATGATTCCTCTCTTCTGTTATAGCCTCGTTTCATGATTCCTCTTCTTTTCTAAATTATCATGGGTTGAAAGTTATAGAAATTTTTTTAGATCTTTGATGTTCTAAGGTGATTCAAGATTCTAGGTTCACTTATAGCGATATCCTAACCCCGAGGTAGGTTGTTTATGTCTTTCCGCTGAAAGTCTTTGAGTTTCATGTGCAAATTTTCCCAATACCCATGAACACGGTATTTCGCGTTTATCGTTTCAGCCCTATTGTTTCTCTGCTATGCTGGTATGCCTAAGTAGATGTTTATTGTTGTGAATAGAGTTAATTTTTGTGCTTTGGATGTATTTCCCAGGCATGTTTTTCATGTTTGAACCTTTTGGTCTTGATTGCCTATTAGGATGCTATTTACTTTTCCATGAATAGTATTATAGGATGGTGTGACTATAGTTCTATTATGTTGTTGTGCTGTATAATGCTATCCAAGTAGTTCTTGAGGTTTACCTTGGCCGATACGCGCTGCTACACTTTCTTGACGTACACGGGGTCATGAGAACCTCGTGTATAGACCATAGCAATAATGGTCATTGAGGGCTTCTCCAGAGTGTCTTTATAATTTTACGATGTGATACCACAAGTTGAATTGACATTGAGTGATTCCTCATAGTGTCTATAGTTCCTCGACGCAGGCCACAAAGGGAATGTGACGTAATTGCTTCCCTAGAGCGCCTTTAGTTCTGATATGATACTTTAGGGGGAATTTATGGTGAGTGCTTCCTCAGAGAGTCTATACTTTATCTGAACCAGAGGGGATAGACTGATTGTAATGCCCAGAGGATTTCTTGTACTTGTTATGTAGGACTAGAGGGGTTAGACTGAGAGTGCTTCTCATAGGGTTACCTATTTGTTTACCTTCTTGTTAGTTGTTGATTGATACTGTACTGTGGATTTTTTTACTGTTGAGTGCCTTCCTTTTTACTGCTTCCTGTACTTTTGCCTGCCATATACTCATTGACTGTTATGAATAGATCTCTTGGTGGTTTCCTACTTGGATTATTCTCACACCCTGTTTGGGCCATGCTTTTGGGCCCAAACAGATTATATTGTTGCAGTTCTAGACAAGGGAAAGCGCCCTTCTACTTCAGGTACTTGACATCCTGTGGAGCTGGAGAGCATGGGACCAAGATATTCTTGCGATGTTGAGGATTTTTTTCTATTTTATTTTGCATTATGGTTTAGTACTATTGTATTCCATCATTACAACTTGTTTGGATATTTTCCTGGACATATGTATCATGCATCATTTATATATATGTGCTCAAGTTGTTTCATTATTTCAGTATTCCGCTATTTACTATTGTTGGATATTTCCTGCTTCTGATATTGTATATATTTGTTTACTTCTATTGTGTACTCTACCAATGAGGTCATAGTTTCCCCCACTATCACACCTAAGGCCCTCACTGCTAGTCTGCAGCCTCTGACATTCGGGGAAATGCGCTTGTGGCCATGTGACCAACCGGGTATGGGGCGCCTCTCGGTGGATTACGAAACTGGGATGTTACAAAGTGGTATCAGATGAATTATTTTCTCTTGAATTACTGTTTGGAGCCTTTAGCAAGGGATAGGAAGTAATCGGTACTTGTTAATAAGCTGTTCCCGGGAGTAGCTAACCCATGTACAGGGAAAAGCCAACCTACCTTTTTTATTTCAATTTTTCTAGTTTTGAAATATTACAGTTGATTTGATTTCACCTTGAGTGATTCCCATGATTTTTGTTGTTACTGTTGATGTTATTGACATTCTATTTCTGTCATAACCCGCTGAGATGAGTGTATGCCATCTCATGCATCATATAGGCACTTCTTATAAATCACATGTCATGCATTCTTGCCTTTCCATTTAGGGTGCATTATCAATTTCATGTTGTTGTGATAGATGTTATATAGAATATACATGCTGATGTGATAGATGCCTTGATTAGAATACCTGTTGTTTGATAGGGTATCTTTTTTTGTTAAGTTTTGCTTAAATGAATGCCAAAATTTGGTTCTTTAGGTGTTATGGGCCCTCATGGACCAAAAATTGGTGGATCATTGACTTTTTACATTGTTATAACATGTTTAAGATGCTAAGATTTGATTTTCAGGGAGTATGGGCCCTCATGGATTGGAATTTGGCACTTTCAGTGTTTGTTTCAATGTTTTTCTGGGTTCTGGAGTAGTTTATGAGCCTTAATATCTAGAAAAATCTAGAATACATGTCATGTAGTGTCAATTACATGCCATGTGTTCTTCTGTTCGGGAAGAAACTGTTTTTATTAAGTACATTCCGTGTACTTTATGTACACGCCGTGTAGTCTCTAACCGTGTCATAGGCCGTCTGGGCAGATACACGGGATGGGGAAGATCTGGTGGGAACATGCCATGTGCCAGCTGAACACGTCGTGTCTTGTCAACCCTGTTTCCTCCCATGTAACCAACAACACGGATGGATAAGACCTTAAGCTATACACGTCGTGACTGCGTCGAACACGTCGTGTAGTCTGACCCAGGTACCCGGCCGTGTCATGAACAACACGGGTCGGTGTTATCCCTTTTTATACACGCCGTGTACGTTTGGAACACGTTGTGTAGTGTCAGCCGTGTAGTCGGTCGTGTAACCAACAACACGGGCAAGGTGAATCTTGTATAGTACATTTCGTGTGTATCTTGAACACGCCGCGTAGTCTTGCCTTAGGAGAGCCGTGTGGCTTGACTGTGTAGAAGGACTTGGGTAGGGGAAGAGGATTCAAGTACACGTCGTTTGTTAAGACAACACATCCTGCGTTTGGGGTGTTACACGACCAGTTTAGGTAGGAGTACATGCCCATGTGAATGACTTAAGGGAACACACCGTGTAGGAAATGTACACATCGTGTAGTCATGTTTTATAAAACTTGAATGATTTATTTCTCTTGTTCCCTTATTACACCCCTTGTTTTCAATTTTTTACAACCTTTATATAAGGTGTGAATTTGACCTTGCAAAGTCATTCCATCGAGACGTCCTACGGTTGTGCGCCAGTTGTCAGACAGCGATCAGACACCGGACATGGCTGATCAGGAATTACCTTCAGATCCTTCAGTTGTGCCAGCCTTGGCATCGGCCATTATACCTAACATAGGTGTGGACCCACAGTTCAGGGAGGGATTTATGAGGATGATGTAGACCTTTTAGGGAGTGTCACCTCCTATCCTGTCGATGGCTGATTTGACGTGGGTTTTCCAGCAGCAGCATCCTCTTACTTTCTCTACGGATGGAGGACCCCAGGCTGTAAAGTCATGGCTAGAAGCCATGCTGACAATCTTTGATCATCTGGAGACACCTCCAGAGTGCAGGGTCAAGCTCACTACCGATATACTATGAGACTCCGCCAAGAGGTGGTGGGATGTGATATCATAGGTGGGACGCCAGCAGGTTATGGCGTGGGATGAGTTTCAGCGCATCTTCTATGACTACTTTTGTCTAGAGACCTTAAGGGATGATCGAGCCTGATATTTTATGAGTCTGGAGAAGGGTAATCTTTCTGTTATGGAGTATTCCTCCACCTTTATCGATCTACAGTGATTAATGCCTATTTTAGGAGGTGATCATTTATTCATGGCAAGGAAGTTTGAGGATGGTGTAAGGCACGAAATCCGATCGCAAGTGAACATCTTCCGGTTGACTTCTATCACTTCTATCATCAACTAGGTGTTGATCATAGAGCGCAATCTGAGGGATTCCATATTTGTGAGCTAGGGCGGCTCGGCATCTGGAGTTAGAATCCCTCCTACTGACAGTAGGAAGTGCCGTAGGGAGTCTTCGCGCGGTGATTCAAGGTGGGGAGACACTTTTTATGGTAGCCAGGTGGTGTGATACCAATGTGGGAAGAGCGGGCATACCAGGACACACTGCCCGAGAGACCCAGTGGAGTGCCGATCATGCGGCAAGTTGGGTCACCTTTAGCGCTTCTATCAGATCTTCTCACCAACAACTGGTGATAGGGGTTCTTCTATGACTCCTCGTTTGGGAGCAGCACCACCAATTTCTCAGCAGTCAGGGAACTGGAGATCTTCTGGTTTTTCAGGCCGAGGTGGAGGACGTGGCCGTGGTGGTCATTCGTCGTTCTTTCAGCGACAGCAGAGTGGATCAGCTCAGAGTGGTCAGGCAGGGTCACAGGGCCACAGTGTAGGCTAGACTTTTGTAGTGGAGCAGATCCAGTAGGAGCAGGATCCTGGACCTTCTACAGTTCGAGGTACGATCTTAGTTTCCTCAGTTTTAGCTTCTGCACTTTTCGATATAGGGGATTCCCATATATTTATATCTGTTGTGGTTTTGGATAGCCTTGGTCTCTACATCTTTTCTTCTGCTGATATCTTGACACTAGACACTTCGTTGGGGACTAGAACAGCTAGTGTACGTCAGTAAAAGGAGTTCCCTCTAGAGGTTGGTGGGTGTCACTTTTTATGGGACCTCTATGTCCTAGAGATGATAGGATATGATGTCATTCTCAGGATGGACTGGCTAGTTCCCTTTCAGGCATTCATCGACTGTTATCACCACAGGGTGAGTTTCACAACACCAGAGGGTGTACTGTTTCTTCATAAGGGTGAGTGGGATGTCCAGGAAATCAGAGTGGGTCCAGAGCATCATGGGTTAGGAGAAGTTACAGCCCAAATTGCTAGTCTATATCTGGATGGCTTGGGGACTTCACAGTTATACTTTCCTCTAGTGGTAGATCGTTTCAGATATCTCTTTCCATAGGACTTTTCTGGTTTGCCTCTGGAGCGTGAGGTAGAATTTTCTATTGAGCTTGTTCCAGGAGCGACACTGGTGTGTATTACTCCTTATAGGATGGCTACACCAGAGTTTCAGGACCTCAAGAAGCAGTTAGAGGAGTTGAAGGAAAAGGGTTTCATCCGACCCAGTACTTCTCCTTGGGGTTTGCCTGTCCTGTTTGCAAAGAAGGAAGATGGTACCCTTAGGATTTGTGTGGATTATCAGAAGTTGAACCTGTTTATGGTCAAGAACTGATATCAATTTCCGAGGATTGATGATCTCTTTGATCAGCTTTGAGGATTCTGGGTGTTCTCAAAGATTGACTTGAGGTCCGGTTATCATCAGTTGCACGTCAGACCATCTGATATACCTCTTATGGCCTTCTGGAGTAGGTATGGTCTATATGAGTACATGGTTATGTCGTTCGGTCTCAAAAATGCGCCTGTAGTTTTCATGGCACTGATGAACCAAGTGTTCCATCCATACTTGGATTCCTTCATCATGGTCTTCATGGATGATATCTTGGTGTACAATCACACTCTACATGACCATTCTACTCATCTTGAGATCATTTTGAGTACACTGAGGGAGCATCAGTTATATGTTAAGATCTCAAAATTACACTTTTTGATGGTTCAGATTCACTTCCTGGGTCATGTTATCTCAAAGGCAGGAGTATCAACAGACCTAGAGAAAGTGAGAGTTGTAGTTTCCTGGGATCATTCGAAGAACTTCTTTGAGGTTTATAGTTTTCTAGGGCTGGCTGGATACTATAGATGTTTCATAAAAGACTTTTCACGCTTAGCAGCACCACAAACAGGTCTGACTAAGAAGGGTGCGAAGTTCTTATGGTCAGATTCTTGTGATTCATCCTTTCAAGAGTTGAAAGGGAGGCTGACTTCAGCACCGATACAAGTCTTTCCAGAGCCGGTCAAGAGCTATACTATTTTCTGTGATGCTTCAGGTATCAGGATGGGAGATGTGCTTATGTAGGGAGATGGAGTCGTTGCATACGGGTCTCGATAGTTAAGGCCACATTGGAGGAACTACCCGACACACGATCTTCAGTTGGAAGTTGTTGTTCATGCCTTATGATTTTGGAGACATTATATTCTGGGAGAGCAATTTGTGGTCTTCACCAACCACAAGAGTATCAAGTAAATCTTCACTCAGCGTGATCTTAATTTGAGATAGCACAGGTGGGTTGAGTACCTATAGTCCTTTGACTTTGAGCTTTCTTATACTCTTGGGAAGGGCAATACAGTGGCTGATATATTGAGCAGGAGGACTCAAATACAGGCAGTTCAGGAGGACAATAGTGATTGGAAGCTTATGGATCTGTTCTCTGAGATGCATTTGGAGGTGCACGACAGACAAGGGCAGACTTTTCTATCTTTGTAGTTTTTACCTCTACCCTTCTTGATCAAGTACGAATAAGGCAGCTATTAGATTCTAAAGTCCCAGTCCTATGGAAGAATGTGTTAGGAGAGGACCCTATTCTTGGATAGACCGTAGGCGAGGATGAGATCTTGCTTTTCCAGGGGTGCGTATGGGTGCCAACAGACATACGTGAGGAGATGATGTGGGACTTCCATTCCTCAGTTTGGGCAGTTCATCCTAGCATCACTAAGATTTATCATGATCTACACCATCAGTATTGGTGGCCAGGTTTGAAGAGGTACATTTCGGGTTTCGTCATGAGGTGTTCCACTTGTCAGGAGGTGAAGGCGGAACATCAGCGACCAGTAGGGCTTTTGCAGTAGCTACCCATTCCAGAGTGGAAGTGGAATGACGTCGCGATGGACTTCGTGACCAGTTTGCCGAGGTCGCCTCAAGGGAATGACACAGTTTGGGTTTTCATTGACAGAATCACAAAGTTCACTCACTTCTTTCCAATTAAAGAGACCTTTAGTGTTGATGAGCTGAGACAATTGTATATCCGAGAGATTTAATGTCTACATGGAGTTCCACACTCCATTGTTTCAAACAGGGATGCACGTTTTACTTCTCGGGTCTGGCAGGGGCCTGAGAAGGTGTTGGGTACACAAGTATTTTGAGTACTCCCTACCATCCCTAGCTTGATGGCCAGTCCGAGCATACGATTCAGGTGCTTAAAGAAATACTTTGAGCATGCATTCTGGATTTTGGAGGTTCATGGGAAAAGCATATATCTCTTATGGAGTTTTCCTATAACAATAGTTTTCTAGAAACTATTCAGATGGAACCTTATGATGCTTTGTACGGTAGGCCATGCCGGTCACCCTTATGTTGGTCGGAGGCAGGAGAGGTAGCTTTGCTGGGACCTCCTCTTGTCCAGGAGACCACGGAGTAGATAGAGTTGATTAAAAAGAGGATGGATACTACATAGTCTCATCAGAAGTCTTATGTTGATCAGCAGAGACGACCTCTGGAGTTTGAGGTTGGGGATCAGGTTTTCCTACATGTCACACCAAGGTTGGGACACAAGAGGATTAGGAGACAGGGTAAGCTTTCACCAAGGTACGTTGGGCCGTTTGAGGTGTTGGAGAGAGTTGGGTAAGTGGCCTATCGATTGTAGTTACCTCATAGGTACCGGTCTATGCATGACGTTTTCTATGTTTCTCAGCTTCAACGTTACTTCTTAGACCCATCTCACGTCTTCCAACCCGAGGGGGTTGAGTTGGAAGTGGATGCACCATTTGAGGAGCATTCTATCCGGATCTTCGATCGTAGTAAAAAGGTTCTACGTGGCTAGTTTGTTCCTCTGGTATGGGTGCTATGGCAGCATGGGCGAGTGCAGGATGAGACTTGGGAGAGGGAGGCCGATGTACAATCGGAATGGCTGGAGTTGTTCAGGGTTTCTTCTTCTACGCCGCCTTGCTAGGGAAATTTGGGGAAGAATTTCTGTAAGGGGGGGAAGTTTTTAAGAACCCGGATCTTCTTTTCAGGTATGTTTTTCTTTTTTCTAGAGTTTTTTAGAAAAGAAGAGTTTCAGGAAATTTTTGAAGTACACGCCATGTACTCCAAAAGTACACACCGTGTATTTTATTTTTAGTTTTTTCATTAAACACACAGGGGTCGCGTTTGACGAATAGAACTGACTTCTTCTAGATCTGGTTCATCCGAGAATGAGGGTACAACCATAGATCTTCAACGATCCTCTAAGCCTCTGTTCGTCCTCCAAATCAAACACCGTCGGTTGCGTTGGAATCACATCGGTGAGTTCTCTCTTCTGCTGGAGCCTCGTTTCATGATTCCTATTATTTTCTAAGTTATTGTGGGTAGAATGCTTTAGACATTTTTGTATATATTCGATGTTCTAAGGATATTAAATCTTATAGATTCACTTGTAGAGATCTCCTAACCCCGAGGTAGGTGGTTTGTGCCTTTCCATTGAAATTCTTTGAGTTTCATGTGCAAATTTTCCCAATACCCATGAACGGGGTATTGTGCGTTTACTGTTTAAGCCCTATTGTATCTATACTATGTTGGTATGCCTGAGTAGATGTTTATTTCTATGAATAGGGTGAAATGTTGTGCTTTGGATGTATTTCCCATGCATTTTTTCCTATTTGGACCTTTTGGTCTTGATTTCTTGTTAGGCTGTTGTTTACTTTCCCATGCCTAGTATTGTAGGATGGTGCGACTGTAGTTCTGTTATATTGTTGTGTTGTTGAATGATAGCCAAGTAGTTCTTGAGGTTAACCATGGCCAATAAAAATTTCTACGCTTGCTTGACTTACACGGGGTCGTGGGAACCTGGTGTATAGACCATAGCGAGAGTCGATTTTGAGGGCTTCTCCAGAGTGTCTTTATAATTTTACGATGCGAGACCACATGGGGAATAAATGTTGAGTGCTTCCTCAGAGTGTCTGTAGTTACTCGATGCGGGCCACAGAGGGAATGTAATGTATGTGATTCCCAAGAGCGCCTTTAGTACCGATACGAGACTATAGGAGGAATTGACAGTGAGTGATTCCTTAGAGAGTCTATACTTTAGCTGAACCAGAGGGGCTAGACTGAGTGTACTACCCAGAGGGTTTCTTGAACCTGTTAGGTAGGACTAGAGGGGTTAGACTGAGAGTGATTCCCATAGGGTTACGAGTTTTTTTACCTTCTTGTTAGTTGTTTCTTGATATTATATTATGGATTGTTTACTGTTGAGTACCTTCCTTTTTATTGCTTCCTATACTTTTGCCTGTCATATACTCATTGATTGTTAGGCACAGATCTCGTGGTGGTTGCCTACTGGGATTAGTCTCACACCCTGTTTGGGAAATGATTTTGGTCCCAAACTAATTATATTGTTGAAGGTCTATACAAGGGCAAGCGCACTTCTACTTCAGGTAATTGACATGCTGTGGAGCTGGAGAGCATGAGACCAATCTATGCTTGCGATGCTGAGGAGCTTTTTCTCTTTTATTTTTCACTTTGGTTTAGTACTATTGTATTCTAGCATTGAGACTTGTTTGGTTGATTTCCTATACATATGTATCATGCATCATTTATATATAAGTGCTCTAGTTGTTTCATTATTTCAGTCTTCCATTGTTTACTATTGTTGGATATTTTCTACTTCCGCTATTGTATGTATTTGTTTACTTCCGTTGTGTACTCCGCCAATGAGGGCATAGTTTCCCCACTATCACACCCAAGGCCCTCGTTGCTAGTCGGCAGCCTAGGGCATTCGGGGAAATGTCCTTGAGGCCATGTGACCAACAGGGTATGGGTCACCTCTTGGTGGATTCTAGAATAGGGATGTTACAATACATTCTTGAAAGAAAATACAAATTCTAATAAAAAATATTATTTTTCACTATCCAGTGGGAAATCATTATTTTTGGAAAAATCCTAGAAATTCACCCTAAGATAATTTAAATATTATTACATAAAACATTTGGTTAATTTTATGAAATATAATTTTTAAAAGTGTAAAAAATATAATATTTTTTCACAAAATCAATAAAAATCATTTTTGAAGGAAATTTAGTTTTTAAGTATAATATAACTTTGGTAGGAAAATTATGTGCTTATTTAATGATCATTAGTAAATACAATTATGTTGAGTATTATATTTATATATATTACAAAAATAATCTAATCCAATTCATACTCACTAATTTAATAGCTAGGTTATAAAGGTCAAGTTTAAATAATAATATTTTGTGGTTCGTTTTAGTTTGGTGTTGTGTGTTGTGTCTATTATAAGAAATCAAACATAATTTTTTCTTTTTAAAATGTTAGGGTGTTATATCCCCCCCCCCATTTCCTTAATAAATTTCTTCTTCACAATTTTAACTTGTTGTCGATAATCAAGAGTTTGATATTAGAAAATTCTTTTATTGAATACCCACATTATAAAAAGGGTTAATAGACCTTACTCTTAAAAAGATTGAAAGAGAAATTTGAAGGATGTATGGAATAAAACATATCTAGGTTTCTAGATAAAATAAAATTTGTGGAAATTGAAAATATGTACATGGAGGAGAAAAAAACTTCCCAAAGACTAATAGAGAGTGATAAATAACATGATCATGATAAATTTAATGATAAAAAATCCTTAAATATATGTTGGGTGAAAAGACTATTGATTCATTCTAAATGAAGGTAGAAATATAAAATTTTATTTTAAGATTATTTTACTAAATTTTAAGGATTATTTTACTATAAATATAGTGAATATAATAAAATGTACTCAATTGATTTCTTTTATATCATAAGCACAATTTCATTATTTGGTTGTGCTTTATTCAATTTCAACTTCATTTATTACTCCAATAAGTGAATATCCAAGATACATTTTTATATATATAAATCACTAAAATTAACTTTTATCATATCATAAGATCCATGAAATACTAATAAGTCCTTTTGTATGTCTCTAAATATATACCAGAACCAAGATGGTTGGAAAAAGTTATCCAATATAATACATCAACCTATAAACCTCAATGGTAAAACCTAATGTTCAACATAATATTTATCTATCAAATCATTTAAGTTAAAGTAGTTTAATATTAAACAGTACATCATGTAGGCTAGTGGTAGGCATTTCACCTGTTTCACCCTTCGGTTATGGGTTTAAGCCCCACAACCTTTTTAGATGAGATGGGTTGTCTCCTGGTATATCAGTTGTCCTTTTTTCTAAAATGATATTAATGTAACACCTATAACATTAAAAAAATACTATAAACATCCTCAAAAATAAAATTTATCATCAAATCACTTTTTAACCACTATGGTTTTCAATACAAGTTATTTTCCCCACTAAATTAAATAGTCTTAATTACTAATTACAACCTTAACATGAGTGATCATATTAACCTTAACGTTTATCAAAACCTTTAAACTCATAAAACATTCATTCTTCCAAAAATGATACTTCGTATTGAACCTAAGGGTTTCATATACCTCAAACTAATAAAACTTATCCAAAAATATCATTAATCACATGATAATCCCATCACTTAAAACCTAAAAATGGGTGTCTAAGACATTGAACATACGATCAAAATTAAACTTATAAACCCAAGATGGTATCCATAAATCTTAAGTTAATATTAGATGAAGATATATATGCTTACAAAAATAAACAAAATCATAATATGTTTCATTATTCTTATAACCAAAATATCATTGATATAACACTTTTACAACATAATTATCAAATCTTAATACATAAAAACTTCAATCATTGTACTTCATTCTTGAATAATTAACCATGATTCATCATCTTATTCCTTAATACTTATTTTTGACAATCTAAAATATGAATCATGTATTAAGATTTATCAGCCTCAATTTAATCAAGTTTCTTACTTTTAACATAAAAAATACTATTAAAACATCCTATACCTTTCATATTCCTTTCAAAGTATCTTCATTATCATAGTAAAACCTTTACCCATACAACCTTTCTGATTCTATTCTTAGGGTTTCCCCCTAGGACATCGATTTTCATAATTTTCATACTTACTGTTTTTAAAAATTCAACTGTCGATGAAACATTAGGGAAAATAGTATTCTCATTAATTTCATTAACTTAAATTTTCATTTTCCCTTGGAAATTACTTTCTTTGTGTCCTTCTTTTCTACACTCAAAACACTTTCTTGTTCTTATAATATATTATCTTAAGTGTTTCTTCCCAAATTCTAGAAAATTTGGAAGCTGAATCTAGTTTCCTCTATGGTTTTTATGATACTCTATATTTCTCTTATTAGGTGTGTTAGAAAACTCACCAAAGTTTAGGTTGTAAATTATATAACAAGATTTATGGTTGCGTATAATCACAAGGTTTCATATTATAACTCTCATTTCACTTAGTTTATCCTAAGGAAAATCAATCCATTGATAATCGTGTTCAAAATTAACATGATTCCTTTGGGTTCCATCCATTGAATAAAATCAAAAAAAAACATAGTGTGAGAAATAATGATCATAATGGGAAACCATGTAATCCTAAAAAATATTTTATAGGCCTTATTTTCGATCCATGACACCATATATTTTACCTACGTCATTCATGGTCGTTATTAAAATCTTTCATGATGGTTCATAAAGAGTTTGTGAATTTCAAAAACATATACCCCAAGAGTTTCAAACCTGGTGTCCAGCTAGGCCTGTTTCCATGCACTTGATGAAAATCGATTCAAATCCCAATGAACACTTTTTGGAATTATTACCACTCGGTACAACTATCCCATATCCATATCCACTTATAGTATCTATATAGGGATGTAATTTCATGGAAACCACTTACTCTATCCTTCACCAAAATTCCTGGATATTTTGATATACTTAGACTTATCCTTAGAATTATCCCTAGGGTTATCAATAAATTTTTCTCATCCTAGTACCAAGGTTAACTAAACCTATACTCTAATACCAAATATATATACCCATGCATTTCATATATACATATCACATCTTAATAGATAAATATTTATTTCATTTTACAAAAACATTCTTGAGGACCATAAAAGTTTTGTGTCGTTGGAAAATAGGATATATATAAACAACTGGTTCATAGGTGAACTAAATCATCTACCACCAAGTACTTCATAACTATAACCCTTCTTAAAAATATAATACTTAATACCTTTATTCATAACCTAAGGAAATGAAATAAAATAAAAGGTTAGATTATATTCTTAGTAAGGGTAAACAAGGGAGATATCAATGATCACTTAAAGATAACATGAACATAAGGGTATAGGAACGTGAGTATAACAATTGAAAATCATACACTATATATAATAGATCATAATATTGAGTCATGTCATAAATCATGGTATTTCAAAATACATGAATCATAAAGGAATAATAGAACATAATCCATGATGGCATAACATAGGCATAAGGCATAAGTTTTTGGCATATACATAAGCATAAAAAATCATTTTCTTAGTAGTAAAGTATAATTTCCAGGACTATAATAGTGTATTGGGTTCACTAACCAAACTGTCATAGTATTCAAGGTTACATAAAAATATTATCATAGTGGATTGGGTTCACTCCCCAAACCAGTATATTAGTCAAGGTTCACTCCTAAGACTATGATAGTGGACAGAGTCCCATACTGAACAGGGTTCACTCCCTATTCTAGTCTTGTTTATCTCATTAGATACCAATATTTTCCCAATTCATTGTAGGTATATATAATTCATGGTCTACCAGTTTCATAAAAAAAATCATATATATTTTTTTTGTAACACCCAGAAATTCTAAAATAAGAACATTGTATTTGATATCGTATATAACACGCAACACCAATATTAAAATAAAATATAACACCTAGATAATTTATGATAAATTTAATTTAAAATAAATTAAATATCTTCAATATATTTTATTTCATGAAACCGGGATTTTATTTTGTGTTACACGCAAAAATGAGTTTCTTCGATAGCTTGCATTACACCCACGACCGAATTTTACTGAACAACAATATACTATTAACATTATTATTTAATATATCACCTAGACGTTGGAATAGAGGGTAGTAATAGGATTAAATAAATTATTAAAATATATATTTTATAGATGTTTATTATTTATCTATTGACTAACAATAAAATATGATTCATTTAAAAGAAAAAGAAATGTTTTCTGAAAAAACTATATTTTTCTAAAAGGCGGATTAGTCATGGTTTGCGTACACGATTTAAAATTATTTTTTACCAAATTTAAAAAAATTATTTAATAAAATGAAATTAATTTTTTAAATAATCATTCCAAAATTATCTTAGGGGGAATTTTTGGTATTTTTCTGAAATGTTTCATTTTTTGATGAATAATGAAAAATAATGATTTTTTGTTGAAAGTTACCTTTTCGTTTAAATTATTTATAATGTTAAATTATATTTTAAATTTGTTTTAAATTAAAATTAGTTCAATTATATATCAATTAATCCAATTTAGGTCTTTGTAATCATTTTCATGTTTAATTTTGATATTAAAACATTGTAAAATTTTGAATATTTTCTCTTTGAAAACCCGCTTTCTCATAACGTCTTTGGGATTAATTTGAAATTAAAATTTTCTAATTAAATGAATGGAATTTTGAGAAATTTATTAAATAATTTTAATCAGAATAATTTAAATTTTATAATAATTCCAACTTAGATTTTGACCAAAATTAATAGTGAAAAGAGTACAAATTAATTAACTAGGTTAATGTATAAATGAATTTACCAGGGGTTAAACTAAGAAGATAAGGGTTAAAATGACCTACCAACTTGTAAAAAATTTATTATTGGGACATATTATGACCTTATATCTTCTAGGTTCTATAATTTCCCATTTTGAGGCTTTTTTCATGATAAAAACGTGTGTATTATTGAATCTTTTCAACAAATAACTAGTGTACCACTCTCCTCACTTATAAATGGTCACCCCATATTATCTCTTATTAACACATTAAAACCATTTTATTTTGACTAATAACTACCCAAATAAGTTCAAAACTTACATAACATCATACTAGAAGCCTTTTTTTGTATAAATCCAACATAGGAAGGCTTGGTTAAAACCTAAGGAAGATACCCGAAGAAGAGGTAACATTCTTTAGTGAGTCTTTATTTTAAAATTTGAAGCCTAATCCTAATTTTATTCAGGTAAAGGTGATAAATTACATATAAAATCAAGAAACACACAATTAATGTAATTACTTAGTGATACTCGATACTCCACTGAGACCCTGCAGAGGCTGCTAACAACTAAGCTACACCCTAGGGCATGAGAGTTTTATTTTATTTATTCCTCCAACTCCTTTAATTATTATTAAAAAATGATGATATAATAAAATAAATATATTCCTTATAATTAGATTTTTTTAATAATAATTTAATTACCTACAACCATACCCACTTCCATCAAATGGGTTACGAAATCATCATCCGTGTGTACGGAAGAGTACCATCTCAAGAACCGATGCCATTTGTTTTTTCATTACCACCTCTCAAGGTTTAGTATGATGATGGATATAAAGTATATATATTATATTTATAAAATAATTATACATTTATGATTATTATATCATATATAAATTTTTAAATTTCCATTTCTTAGGAGATATGATAACATTGTTCGTGTATACAACGGACAACCGCCTCGCAAAGTGTTGTGATTCATATTTCACTAATGCTTTGCATGGAAGGTGATAAGGATAAAATTAATGATTATAAGTGATATAAATTACATAATTATTAAATTTATTAAATATTTATCATTATTATAAGAAAATATATATCATTTTATTTCCTACCTTTTCAATTAATGAAATATGATAATGTTGTTCATATACCTGTGGATTGCCGCCTTCATGAAATGATGTGACTCTATTTTCATCACCACACCACATAGATGATATATATAAGTATATTTAAAGAAATAATATGTTATATATTATATTATTATCATTATGTAAATATAATATATTACTAACCTTATTTCCATAACAATCATTGGAAAATGGGAATGTTACTCATGTGTACGTACGACCTACCGTATCCATGATCATAACATTCTTAATTTCCCAGAACCATTATTAATTATTGGTATTAAAATTTTAATTGATGTGTAAATATTATAATTATGTCATTATTATTATTATGGGGTTTATGAAACTATTTAATATGTTCAAGAACCAAAACTTTAATGAAAAAATGTGCATGAGAAAACAAGAAAATTAACACCCGAAACAAAGAAAGTAATGAAAGATTATTAATGAATGGGTGATAAGATTTTATAAAAGGATAATATATGATATTATAAATATTAATATGGCTTTTTTTAGGTTAATAACTTATTTAAAACCATTGTGTTAAATAATGTTCATTCAAAATCAAGCATGAGGTAAGGGATTTCATCTCAATTTACATTCCATTGAGACTTATTTGATATTATGAAACAACTCACTTTTATGTGGTGTGTATACTTACCCTTGAAATTTAATATCATTATTCATTCATACTTCATGTTATTTTAAGTTTCTCTTTAAATCATTTCATTCAAGTGGATTTGACTTGAAATTTACCAAGTGGTAAAATTTATTGTACAATCTCACTTTCTTTTGTGATTGTTAACTTTCTATTGAAACAGTCACTTTATTGTAATAATTTTTCATTGAAAATTACATTTATATTAAATATATATATTTATTTTTTATGAATATGATCATTTTATAAACTGTATACCATTTTTAAATAAATTTTTACTTTGAAAATTATTTGATTAACTGGGGAAATATTAATAAATATGTATCCTTTACTAAATAAAGATATTTTATGATAAGGCATATTGATTCATGATTTAAATTTATTATTAAATATATGAGTAATTATTTTTACCTATAGTGATGGGTGGTTCCTGGTATAATATAGCACCTCAATACATTGATTGGTCTCATAATACAAATAAGTTGGCCAAATTAAATGGGTTTCTACCTATAGTATTTAAAGTATCTTATGAAATTTCTTTAAAGTATTGGTATCATGATGTCTGATATCATGGTATCCA
Source organism: Viscum album (assembly GCA_963277665.1). NCBI lineage: Eukaryota > Viridiplantae > Streptophyta > Magnoliopsida > Santalales > Viscaceae > Viscum > Viscum album. Next base: position 239,794,719 of record OY728159.1, read on the forward strand.
ATAATTAAGAATTTACTTTATTAAGAATTCAGTTATTATTATCATCCATGACATTTTCACAATGATATTCTCTCTGGATTCATTTCATTTACAAATTATTGATTAAATGTAATGTTTGTTAAATTATTTACCATGACATATTGATTATTCTTATTGATTAATTATAACTTCCAATGTACTTATCCCTTACTGAGAATTTTATGTCACCATTATTTTGTTTCATTTCTCTTCTTGGAATGAGTTTTCAAGGGTGAAATTCATTTTTTTTGTGTATTATGTTTTATTTTATATTCACAATGTAAAGAAGGTATCATGTATGTATTTTTTTCTCTAAAAATACTAAGTTGGTCGGTCCTTTAGGATTTGATTCTTTTTCTATGTCATTTTAATAAAACAGACATCAACTTTGGGCTTCTAGGGTCGGGGTCATTACATGTTCCAATAGATCATAAAATATTAATCATATCAGATCCCATGAAAAGAAATGGGTTTCATAAAAATTTCATCATAGAATAACCCATAGAAAAGAAAATGTTTTCATAAATATTTTATCATTTCATCACAACAAAACCTATGGAAAATAAATAGGTTCTATAAACACTTTTTCATTATACTCATAAACCATATAGAGAAAGAATAAGTATGGTATCCTTATATCACATACCTAGTAAAATATAAGTTAAATCAAGGGATTTACTTTGATAAATATAAATACCATTACATGATCATTCAAACATTCTCGAAGAAAATATCCTTTCCCCTTTGAAAATGACTTTTCAAAAAATAAAATTTTCCAGAATATTAAGGAAAATGTTTTATTTTAAAAAAAGTTGTAAACTTATAAAGTAATATTTATATAATTCTTTGTTTATTATGTCAATAAATTTTTTCCATGCCATATAAGTTAAAATAAAAAATTTCCTTCACATTTTTGTAAAAATTTAAAAAGTACCTCATTTAAAAAATGAAGAGAATATTCATTTAAGGCATTTTGTAAAAAGTAAAAAATGTGTAAAAATGAATTTAAAAATAATATTATAGTAGTAAAAAACATAATTAAAATATTTTTATAAAACATAGATATATAAGAAAAAGTTTTTTTATCGAAGAGATAAATAAATTAAATTTTTTTAAAAAACATATTTTTGGTCTCTTGAGTACTTAAGGTGATAAAAAAATTAAAACATAAATTTTTGAGAAATAACAAGAGTATAAGAAAATTCATGAGTTTCTTGAGAGGTATATCACAATAATTCATCATCATAAACTTAATCATAAACAATTTCAATAAATAATGATATTGTGATATAAAACCCTTTCGACTTTATAATATTTTAATTATAAGATCTATTAAAGAGAAACCCTTATATGGATATGTGAATACCAATAAATTTCATAATAATAATCATAAAATTAATTCATGGGTATCATTTACACCACATAAGAAATGACTTGTGAATATGGCATGTGTCTCACAGAGATAAAAGTGGGAAAAAAATCTCTTACATTGAGTTCCACTTAGTTTGAAGGCACTCTAACCTCCTATATAATAAATTTAAATTTATTATAATTCTATATAATAATCATTTAAATACTTATATTATCATATATATCCATTATATACATATTTACAATCATTAATAAAATATAGAGACACAAAAATGAATCACGATGTTCGTGGGAACGGTAGGTCGTACGTACGCATGAATATCACTTTAACTTTTCAAAAAATGGAATGAAAGAAAATTAAATAGTAATTCACCTTTAAATAATCATTAAAATATCATATAAATCATATATAATCATTACATATTTTCTTATTACCATCTATGTAAAGTGGAATTGAAAAATGAATCACATCGCTTCATGAAGGCAGTAGTCTACACGTACGCACGAGCAACGTTATCATTTTAATGAATTGAAAGGTAATAATTTTGACATAATATTATAATTAAATAATATTAATTATATCATAAGTATAATATATAAACATTAAACCCATAGTAATAACCATCCATGAAATATGGTGGTGGAAAATGAATTTTATCGCTGTGTGGAGACGGTAAGTCGTATGTATGTATGAGCAATAATTTCACATCTCATTTGATGGTAAATAGGGTGTATAATGGTGATTTAATATTCATAATAAAATTTTATTATACTTATTATAATGAATTTATTATTTTATGATAAATACTATAAATTTATAGGATGTAAAGAATAAGTAAAAAAGAAAGTGATCGGTTTAGGTGATTACCTCTTCTTTGAAATAACTCCTTTAGATATCCTCTTAAGGATCATAGGGTTGGTAATTTGGAATAAAATAACTACTATAATGTGTAAAAGAATATTTTTTTGGTATTATCGATATATAAGGTTCAAGGTCATGTGAATAACAGAAAGAAGGGGTTCTATTTTATAATTGAGGGGAGGGGAACTCTTGGGATTTCTTCAATGATTAAAATATCCCAAATTCCTCCAAAATTCAAGGGATTCGATGATTATATATTGTGATGTTGAAATAAAATTAAAAAATTAAAAAATTTAGTTTTATGTGGTGTTTTATATTTATCTTTTTTTTTAACCCCTTAGTTAACTTATTTTAACATTAACTGTGGTAATGTCTTTTTCACTCTTAAAGAGTTATAATTTTATATATAAGAAACAAATTGGTCCATAAATGTAAAAGGGATAAAATTTTCAACCATATATAATCCACCTTGTCCTATTTCAATATTTCTATTATTTTTAAAAAATAACAAAATATTATTTTGATAAAATATCATTAATGCCAATTTTGACACTATTTATTTAATTTGAATTAAAAGACATAAATATAAAAATTGAATTGGAATATATTCCTATTAAACATCACTAATATGTTATATTTATGTGTAAATTTTTTTGAATATTATAACTCACACAAATTATATTACTTTTAATATTTTTAAAATCATTTATTTTATTTTTCTATTAATTGAATAAATATTTTATTAATGTTGCACAAGAATTTAATATCATTATTTAATCATAAAAAAATAAATAAATTACCATAATAAATATAAATTAATTATTCAAAAAATATACAATTTTATTCATTCATAACATGTTTTCCCTAAGTGAACACCTAAAAGATATTTAAAAATAAGAGAGTGGTGTTTTGAAACATTCTTTAGTTTAAATGTTATATAGGTCATTTTCATGGACAATTATCCATTAAACAAATAAATCTTGATCCTAAGGTGATAAGTGTTGATTTTTCTTCATAAAATAAGAATTATGATGAAAAATCATGGCCTTATTGCTTAGTTTTAACCTGGATTAACCCAATTTTCCCTTTACTCTAGTGAGATATTTTAACGCAATTACTATTCATATTAACCAAAAATAAAAGGGGTCTATTTACAAAATTTGAAACTTTTGATTCCAAATATGGAATATGTTTTATCAAATTCAATAAATATAATTTGGGTAAATTAATTTTAAAATAATCATGGAAAACACGATGAAAATCGTTTTTTAGAAAAAATGCATTTTAAGCTTAAAAAATGGTTTATTCTTATCTCAAGATTAGAAAAAAAAATATTAAATTAATTTTAAAAAATATATTTAATATATAATATATAAATTTCAATAAATTAAATCACTAATAATTATTAATTTCATTTATTAAAATAAAAACACATTGCGCGCATAAAAAGTGTTTTTCAGAAAAATTCCTTTTACATATAAAAAAATGTTTTAATAAAGAATTAAAACATAAAATTAAATCCAATGGTAATAATTGGATTATTTGAAATATAGGAGAAATGATTTACTTCGAAACCATTTTTTTAAAAAATATTTATACATTATTGAAATAAAATATATTTTTTAATAAAATATAGTATTTTTCACTATCCACTAGAAAATAAATCTGTTTAGAAAAATCATAGAACTTCACCCAAAAATAATTTTGATATGATTAATTCAAAAATGTAGTTGATTTTATGAAATAAAATTTTTAATTGGGTCAAAAATATAATATTTCGTCACAAAAGTAATAAAAAAATGAAGCAAACCTATTTTTTAAGTATAATATAATTTTTCTGATATTATAGAATAATTATTTTCTAATTGTTAATAAATAAATTTATATTTATTAAGATATTTATATATATTTCATAAAGAAGTTAAACCTATTAATACCTTCCAATTTAATAGCTAGGTTATAATGGTCATATTTAAATAATAATATTTCATGGTTTGTTTAAGTTCAGTGTTGTGTGTCTTTTAAGATATCAAAAATAATATTTTTCTTTTAAAATATTAGTGTATTACAAGACATTTCTATCATTACTTAAATTTATCTTTACATTCATCAGTCCTTGCAAAATTTACTCACTTTCTAGTTAACTTGGTTAGTTGGTCTGACAATCATTAAAATTTCTACACAGATCATTGGTAATACCTTTCTAATCCTATAAAACTATAGATATATATTAAACATGTTGGTTTGAGACATTATTCAATCACCTTTATCTTTTAAGGATCCACATATATCCCCTTACTTGTGATAACATTCCCCAAGAATGTTTCTTTCTCCATCCAAAACTCACATTTACAATAATTTTTATATAACTTCTCTTTTATCAAAGTCTTTAGCATAGTACTCAAATAATCCTCTTGTTCCTCCTATATTTTTAAATATACAACAATGTCATCTATAAAAACTATTGTGAATTTTTTGAGGTAATCTCTAAATACTCTATTCATCATGTTAATGAAAATTATAGGAGCATTAGCGAGTCTGAATGGAATCACTATGAACTCATAGTGTTCATGCATTATTTGAAAGGTGGTCTTGGGAATATCCACCTTCTTCACCTTCAATTAATGATATCCCAACCAAAGGTAAACTTTATAGAAGTACTAATCACCATGTAGTTGATCAAACAAGTCATCAATCTATATTAATGGATACTTTTTATTTATCAATATTTTATTGAGGTCATGATAATAAATGAAGTGACACGTTGAACTATCCTTATTATTGATAAAGATGATTGGAACACCCCATTGTGATACACAAGGGTGTATAAAACCCTTGTCTTGATTGTCTTGTAATTTCTTATTTAGATATTCCAATTCAATGGGGATATTCTATATAGATTCTGTGATATGGGTAGAGCTCCAATTATAAGTGTAATTGAGAAATCAACCTCTTAGTCAGAAGGAAGATCAAGAAACTATTTAGGTAATACATCACCATATTCCCTCACAATAGTCATGTATTCAAGGATAATCCTCTCTTTTTATCAATCATTATAGCTAAATATTTTTGATCCCATGGTAACAATATCCATTTTTGAGAATAATTTTCTAAAGTAGATTTATCCTCCTAGTTACACTTTTATAGAATCAAAGGAAGATTTGGTATATAAAAATTGATTTTATTCACTTGATAGTTGATGTTGGCTCTATATAAATATAGTCAATATATTCCTAGAATAGCATAAAATTCCACTAAATGAAGTATAACAATGTTTTTTGTGATATTCATCCCACCAATTATAACTGAGTAAGGGTTATATACTTGAGATGAAAAAATTATAACACTTGGTTTTTTTCATTAATAATTCAACCTTCATGTCTTTAGGAGGTGTTAGAATAGTTATACAGAACTTCAATGACATGAATGAATGCCCAAAACTAGAATCAAATAAGACATTTGTTATTCTTGAATGAATAACAAGTTTACTTGTCACCACTTCGTTTTTATAATCCACCTTAGTAGAGTGATAGTATAATAACATTCTTACGCTCTTGGCCTTAGATTTTATGGTATTTAGTTATGCTCGATGACCCTTGGCTTAGAGAAATGACTAAAATTCTATAAGGTTTCCTTGTATTTGAAACCATGAACCATATATTGAGGATTAATGGGACCCTTATTTTCTTCCATCATATTAGTAGGCTTCTACATCTCCCATAGATGATTGTTATTTTAATTCCTCTCTTTTACACACTTAAAACATCTTCTTATTCCCTTAAGATGGATTTTGAGATGCTTCTTATAATTCCCCTGACCCATAATCCAATATCTAGTTCCATAATCAAATAATTTACATACTTGATTTGATAAAAACTTTATATTATCAAACATAACTATCCTATAGTTACGTGACTTTTAGAAAATATCTCATTACATACATCCCCAAAAACTTTTAGGTTTAGATATTTAAATAATTAGGATAAAACATAAACTAAAAATTCTCATGTTATTTATATCAAACATGTATTTTTTCAGTATATATGAAACTACATAATTCATGATGAGTCTTCAAAATCAATAGCAAATTTTTCCATTCATTTTAACCTCCTAAACATGTCATGTGCACTACTTTACTTCATAACATGGGTAACTGAAACATAAGAAAGGGGTGAGATCAAATGATCAGCAAGGAAAACATATAACTAAAGTTGTCAAAAACATAAGCATGCAATACATAATATAGTGGGAGTATAAAATAAGAATAATCCCATAATCAACTTAAACTGGGAGTATGTTATATCCATGATAATAAATTAAAAAATGAATAACAATAATTTCTGATATTATACTGATGGAATGTATAATTTTAGACATCAAAATCAAGATTCTGAGACCTTATGTCATTAAATTATATTGATATGGTTATAGGTATACAGAAAAACCCAATTTTTTTGTCTCATGACAAATGTTGATGCATCGAGGTTATATAAAACTTTGGACCTCACCTGTCACATGTTTAAGTCCAATGCATTCACCATAAGATTCAAAAAATACATTTAATGCCATTTTCTAAGGAACCTGTAGATGAATAAAAACGTGTTTATATATATAATGATTAATATATAATTTTAATACAAAATTAACCTATGTTAGCAATAAATAATCATCCAGAATTCTAAAAAATTTCCTCATATCAATAAAAGGGATAACATGAACATAACACATCCAAATAAAGAAGGTGGATGGTCAAACAATACACAGTCAACATCCAATAATCATTTTTATTGGAATAAAGATATAAAAAATATTAATACTTTTCCCCATGTTAATAAAAGGGATAACATGATCCTAACCCATCTATAGAAAGAAGTTGGATGTTTAAGCAGTACATAGTCAACTTTCCCATAATCATATGCATTGGAATAACAACATATGTAATTTCAATACATTTACTCATATTAATAAAAGGGATAACATAATCATAACTCATCTAAATAAACAAGTCGGGTGGTTACAAAAGGACATAACCCCAATGTAACAAATGAAACCTATAAGGATGTTTACATAGATGAAAAACATCCTTGAAAAAGAATGTTTGAATGATATCATCCAAGAACGGATTAGGAATTTTATTTTTTGGTTCCATGAGTTCATTCCCCCAAAATATAAAAAATATATTTGATTATAAATAGTGAAAAATAAACCCTATTATGGTAAATTATTTTGAAAATTAAAATGTAACTGTAAGTGAAAACATAAAAGAGTTTTTAGAAAACATTTCTAACATTTATATAAAAGATGATGTTGTCTTCCATTTTAAAAGTATTTTTTTTAGAAATTGAAGTGAAAACTAATTGAAAATCATTAATTTTAGAAATTATATTAAAAAATAAGGCCTTTAAAATACATAAGTTTTATCTTGGAGAAATGTGGATAGGAAGACAAAACATATGAATGTGAAAGGAAAAAAACCTTCTTAATATCTTGAAATTTTCCTTTCTTTAAAACATACATTGTAAAAATAGTAAAAAAACATGATTTTATATCAAAATATATATCCCCCTAAATATATAGTGAAATTACCATATAATATAATATTGTTTTTAGAGAACCCAATCATGGAAGAAATAATTCCATGATGAAACAACATAGTTCAATGAAAGGAGGCTTGGGTTATCAATATTCCTTATGAGAAAAATACTTCTTGAAGTAAGAAATATTTTGAAAAGGTGTATTATGTGGTAGAAATGTAAATTCATAGAAAAAAATAAAATACCCCATTATATAATCAATTTGTATAATGTACCCAAATGTTTTATCCCAGAGGATGCTTATACTCAATGGATAAAAATTGGGTTACCAAAAGCTTTACAACTAGGGTAACAATTGAGTAAAAGTCATTTGATGAAAAGGAACTCATTTGGATTAGTATTTAACCGGAATAAAAAATATATATAATAGAGATAAATCCATGATTATTTAATACACCATTCAAATTAAAACATGGTTTATAACATAAACATGTCTTAAGGGATTAAAGTTTGAGGCAAAGAACCCTTGTGGCTTGATAAACATTTAAATCAAAACACCTTGAAAAAGTTGGATTTTGATTGAAATTAAAATAAAATTACTAGAATATAAATCATGATATGATATCTCAAATATTTATCATATACACCATATAAATTAAATTATGTGCAAAATACTAATTATGTTTCAAAGAGAAGAATTTGAGATGAAAACTCTTACTTTGTTCTAGATTCGTTCTACGCTTGCACCTAACTTCTAGAATTGTCAAATTATGTTTATTAAATACCTTATTAGGAAAATTATTATTATATATTTATATTAATCTGGACCATTTTTTATTATATTCTATTTATTAATATATATTTTTCTTTTCTACATGAGTTATATGATGTTGTTTGGTCAATTTTTTCATAAATCCTTATGTTTGTTAACCATGGTAGAAAGCATCATAAAATAGTTTCATAGTATCTTGAATATTAATAGTGTTCTAGATATAATTTTTATATATATAATATATTTTTAAATACATCCATGATGGGTTTTGTTGATAAATGGAACTCATTGCTTGTGGAGGCAATAGTTCACAAATATGCATGATTAATGTTTCTATTTCTCAACTCATGAGAGGGAAATAAAATATATGATAATTTAGCATTTCAAAATCATATTTATATTTTATATGTAATATTTCCTCATAAACCCCATCATTAAAACTAACCATAATAAGTGGTAATGAAAAATTTAATATGTCACTTCATTAAGGTAATAGTCTTCACACACACACCAACGACACTTTTATTTTCCATAGTGGATGGAGAGGGATAAATAATGGTTTCTCCATTTATCTAAGAACATATCATTATAATATTAATATTAATTTTATTATATTTTTATTGATATAAGAGGTTTAGAAGAGGAAAATTAAGGATAAAATATTACAAATAGTGAAAACTTACATTGGAGGCTTGATCTTCTAGTAGAGATATCCTCATAAGTGTTATCCTTAAGATAACTTCTAGAGATAAGGGACTTAAGGATGAGAGAGTTACTTCTAGGAGAGCGAGTTTGGGTATAAGTTCAAGGAAAATTCTAATGGGAAGTTGTTGGCACTAAAAATGAATCTCAAGTTCTAGAACATTAGTTTTTTTTCAAAGGAGGGAATGACTCAGCTCAAGGGACCTTTTTGGAGCAAAGTGAATGATTGCATGCAACATTGGCACATTATGTGCAACTCCCCATTTTGGTGCACAAGTCACTTGTGTGTGGAAGGTGAAGTCAACAAAAAAACTTGTTAAAATGATGTAAAATCCCTAAATAAAAATATTAAAGCTATGATCAATGTCACATATGTGCACACAACACCAATATTGGCGTGAAAAACATTTTACGAGAGGATTGAAACATCAAATCATTGTCTTATGCAACCCACACCCAATGATAAAGGAATTATAAGCACATAAACACTGTCTTGTAGGAACCAATTCCTCTTTTCATAACACATCCAAAGTTTCACACCCAAAGCACCTAGATTCATATTTCAGCTATAAATAGAGCATACCTCTCTCTATTTTGGGGGTGGACCTATGGAAGTTGAAGCATCAAATCTTATTTACACAACCCATCTTATCATGACATCGTGAGACTAAAAGTCTCTATGGATACCCAAAGGTAGATAACATGCATAATTGACCTCACATGGGTCCTAGATCATATCGGCTCATATTTTAGATAAACTCTCACAACTTTCCCAAATGTATAGGTAGTTTCTCATAGTATGAATCCACTACATGCAACCCCAAGCTTTGCATGACCCAAAAATTTACGTGCACCTATTTCCTTGATATCAATGTAATGTCCTTATACTAAATCCAACGGCTCAAGAAACTCCACTTGTGAGGGATACACCAAAGTTGTGTGCAACAACCTCCACCTTCTTCAAAACATAATTTCATGCAATTTGAGTGCTTATTTATCCCACACCTACACTGACCAGTTTTACTCATGCCCCGACCTCCCGCATGATTGGTATCATCGACACTCATGTCTGGACCCTTTCTCCAAGAATAGATTGTATAGTTGTATCACCTCTTTCTCCTAAGCATAGGAACCCTAATATCAGGATCCCCATGTGCCACCTCACCATGACAGTGATTATTCTTTTTTCCATAAAAAAGAACCTATGCAGTAGACATGTAAGCCCCGAATGGGGTGATATCTCACCTCCTAGGAAGGCCCTGTGCATAAGAACTTTACTTTACATTATTGTATCTCTTTCCATGACACGAGTTTCCTAACCACATGATGTTAAACTGCATGGAATGATTCTGCCATATGACCTTAAACTGTGACCTCAAACTACATTGGTTCTGATCCCTATCTTCTATAAGGGTATATAGGATACCTCCTTGAGTTTCAATCTTGACACACCTATGATACCTCCCTAAGGTTCAATATCAATCCCTTAACAACACTATTTAATATTTGGGCATTTTTCCTTAAAGGAGGAAATTCTAAAGTGTAATCATATCCCCCTGTGAAACACTCAACCTTAATAACCTCTCCCCATAAGATGTTAAACCTATGACCAACCTATCCCCACAAGACATTAAATTGGTGACCAAATTTTTCCCACAAGATGTTAAAGTTGGAACAAACCTTTTTATATAAGAATTTAAACATATAACCAAACTATCCCCAAAAAATTTTAAACTTTTGACCAAATTTTCCCCATAATACATTAACCCTGTGACCAAATTTTCCCCATGAGACATTAAACATTTGACCAACCTGTCCCCACAATATGTTAAACTTGTGACCAACCAATCACCACAAGACATTAAACATGTGACCAACCTATCTCTATAAGACTTTAAACCTATGAATATCATGTCCCCATAAGACCCTAAACCTTTGACACACCCCACAATATGCATCATAATCTCTAACTCATGCAATTAACATAAGATACCTAAGGTAATGATACTCAGATGTCATATTCCCCTGGTGAAAACTACCATTAATGGATATAAAATTCCTTGGGTTCTATACATAAGATTCCCCACACATGATATTCCCTCAACTTTGAAAGAGGAATACTTTATAGTTTCCTAACAAACCCATTGTCCACAGATGTTTATATGTGTCCAACATCACCATCAACTCTAACCACAAGTAACTTCCCTAACGTGATAGAAGTAGTGTAATTAAATGGAATCCACCTTGAGATGGTTTCGAGAAATAACTTCATGAGCATGATTCAAATCTTTTAGGGAGACCCAGACTATGCAATGAGATCCAAGGAGGAATCCATGGATGGAGAAACCAATATCTCATCATTCCATTTCAATCAAAGAGATGAAATCACAAATCCTAGTGATAGAGGGCCCTCACATATATAAAGTGGGAATGTGGGGTAAATAAAAGTACATCCCCATTCTCGATTCATGCCCTGGCCTGAGAGAATCAGAAAAAAATGTGATCCTGACGTGAATATATTCTCCTTTGACCGTGATTATATCAATATCATTGGACACCACCAGATTTAGAAATCATCGGATCCAAACATTTAACCTTATGTCTCACCAAACCAACATGGTGGACCCAACATGAGACTATTATCCTTAAACTGGGGTAAAATAAATAAAATTGGGAATCCTTATTCTGATACATCATTTACATGGATCCTTCATCCACCTTTGATAGAATGGATAATGTTGGGAATATTGGGCATCGCCTTCATCATACCTATACTAATGGTTGAATTCATTCATCCTAAAGGAATGAAGCTGAAAAAAATGTTTAATCCCCACTATCAATAGGCATAGGGTTAAGAGAACTGGTGTTGTGGAATTCCTGCAAAACTATGCTCCTTCCATGACAGCCACTACTGCCATGGATACCGGGTGCCCTAGCCCCATCCCCCCCTCTGAGCTTATCAATTGGAGAGTCGTCACCAACCCAATTTTCCAATAAGAATATGAAGGTATCGTCTAAACCAAGGACATGTCTAGATAGTACCTGGAAGCATCAGCACCTCACCAATGTTGCTTCCCCCAAGGGCTGTGTGGAGATAAAACCTCTTATCACCATGGAAAATCCTTTTGGGATCCTCTCCTCAAAGTGTTATGATGGATTTCTCCCCTACACTAAGTAGGTAGGGGACATTCAAGTCATGAAATTAAAAACCAAAAAACAGGTTCCACCAAGTAGTTCTCCCACATAGCCACGATGAAAACTTCAACTGGCCCCACAAGCTAGAGAGTAGGTTGACCCCATCACTACTACACCAACCCTAGTCCAGAACACTTGGTGCAGATAATGGGGGAAAACTTCCAACCTTTCCTGATATGAGGCTTCTCCCTCAGCTCAATTTTCCCCTTTCACTATCAATTCACCTCATCCCTCCCGATAAAATACCACATGAAGGTACTTCTTTTCCAGATTAGGATCGTGACCCCAGCCGCCCACCTGGAAGGTTGGGTTGACTCTCCCCATCATGGGCACCACTATAAACTATCATGGGAAAATCCATGATAAATAATTTCAATGCAGAGGTCCTCCCCACAACACTATAAATCTATACATAGGTCCACTATATTTCAAATACTTTCACTACCCCTATGATCCATCCCATGGAAGTAGTATATGAAATCGTCGTGGGGGCCCTACCCACAGTATCAGTCATGGCGCATAGGGAAGGGATCCTCATAACACCCAGGGACTCACGCTTGTGGATATCCTTCCCTACATGAGGAAATAACTATGGAATTTTTACATCACCATCAACCTCTTAGATTTGAGGGTGACTAATAACTCAATCAAATCACTTATTCCCCCACCACGAAAACTAGGGGGAAAACCCCATCAACTAGGGTTGAAAATCCCATGGAAGAGTTGTATAAGTTCTCTAAATCCATCCATAGGTATATTCATGTGGAGGATGTTTTAAAATCATTATAAGGACTCATTTTGAAAATATCCCTACCATCGTCAGCTTCCCTCTGTTCAAACTCCACTTTGGAAGTGGGAGATACATCAAGATCTGGATTAGCACCCTCAAATGATGGTGAGCACTCCGTAGATCCATAGAGGGATAATTTCATTATCAATAATAAGGAGGTCATATATACCCCATCCTTTATGGATATGGTCATGAAGTTGGACTTGACTCTAAAATACACACCAACATTCCAGGGATGGTTGGCATGTGTGATTCCCCCTCTACCATAAAGTCAGCAGTAGAGTAGGTATGCACCGCTGCCACCTTTGGTTTCCCAAACAATGTCAATTGGGGAATGGGGTGATGAAGAATCATATTCCATTATAGATAATGATAAAGGGGAAACAATTTATGATATCTTGACAACCAATCATCTTCTATTCAATTTTTGGATACCTATAACCCTATGCTTTACCATTCTAGAATCCTTCACCGAGAACCAGGACTCATGTCTCTACAAAAATATTTAGGAATCATCTAACTACCTTTAGGATCTCCATTTGGTTTATCTAGAAAGACTTTATCACATTGAGTCCATCCACTAGTAGTGTCGAAGGTTTTACATCACACTGCTCCTGGTGGATCATCACCATGACTCATATGGATACCACCAAACTTTTTAGGGGAACTTCATTAGGAGCCTCACTATGCTCTAGTAAATCATGCATGAGGCATATCCCCACATGAAAATTAGGGGTTGGGGTAGTACATTTCCCTCCACTTCATTCACCTTCCTCAACAATAACATGACCATCAGACTGGCCCGTTCGCTGACAGGGAAGGATCCCCTCTGACAATCACCACCACGAACATCATCATAATCAATTCTCTAGATGATTAGAGAAACCAGCCCAATAAAATAGGATGTTATGTGGATAACCCTTCCCAAGGTGAGACACAATACACTTTAGTGGGTGTCCACACCTACCAGCAGAGACAAACATTGGGTCTAGGGAGTCCCATTGAGGATTCACTACCGCCTGCATGATGACATATCAAAAAATGAAAGGGAGTTTCTGAACTCATCAACACATAAGAGGACATTATAGAGACTGAGTAAGATACTAGGTTGGCCATTCTACCATAATATAATGAGTTCTACAAGAGTATCACTACCTATCTCTATTCCAAAAAAACATCTAGGGTGAGACAATGTCAGAGGGGACCCTCTCCCTCCTCTGGCAGGGCCACTAGTTCTCCTTGTTCAAGTTCCCATGGTTATATAGGTGCTATTAAGAATTATATTAGGGTATAGTTTTGTGGATCTAGAAAAATGGAAAGTTATGAGCCACCAAATCTGCTCAAGCAATGCAACTTCCCACCTTGGTACAATAATAGCCTCGCCTCTAGAGCCAGTAGACTAGTAAAATCATTAGCTACCTCCATACCTCTCTAGGATGAGATGATATACACTCTAATCACCTATCTTGAGGATTTAGAAACCCAGAAAACTATGTTATCCCCTAAATTAAAATCTTTTACAGTATGGGTGGACCACATCTGTCTACCTCCAAAATTCAAAATTCCTAGTTTCACACCATTTAATGACATGGGTGATCCGCTGCAGCACATGACTCGCTTTTTTCTCATGGTGTTTTTCTTAATGATAGGGAATCTAGTGTATAATGAGTCTATAAAACTCTAGGGTTTAATCTAGACTTTGTAAGGTATTTCCTTTGTTTGGAATAGCTAGTTGGCCTTGGGATCTATCACTAGTTGGGAGGATCTCTATAGAAAATTCCTTTACTAGTTTAGCTTCACCATGTACAAAAATAGTATCGTTGAACACTCCAAATAAAATTAGAGGGATGATGAGTGATTTTATGACTTAATTTCTCAATATAATGGGATCATGTACTCCCTTGAAATGAATCTTTCCTAGAAAAATTGTTAACGATGTGCATGGAGAATGTCAAAGATGATTTGGTCCCTACCCTCATCACCCTAAAGTATCTGGATGGGTTTTGAGAGTTATTATATGAGGATTTTTGTTTGGTATAATACTTGTAGTGGAAAAATCAATGGTCATTCCCATTACCTATTCTAACTTTGGTGAAAAAATATTTGATGGTATAAATAGTCATTGTTGTCCAGACAAAGGCCTCACGGCTTGTCTACCATTAGGTACCTATGTCAGACAATACTCTCCAACCACCACCTTGTAAATAATATCCTCACCATGGAAATTATTCCCACCCTCCCCCCCTCCCCTCCTATCAGGTCTTGAAACCCAGGATTCTCTTTGCAAAGTGGAATAATAAGAATTACTCCTTCAAGGATGTATAGGTCCTATTTTACTTCATCTATGCCTTAGAGAAGAACATCCTAATACTTAAAGGATATAGAAGTCCTGAGAAATCCAACCGCACAGATCATTCCAACTGTTTATCATACTATAAGGTCCTCCAACATACCATCAAGGAGTTTTTTTCTTTTGATATTGGATCTAAGACCAGATATATCATGTCCTAGTTACATTGGGTGATATCCCAACATAGTTATCACATGTCTCTATTGACCCTGATATTAGTGATGAAGACTCAAAAAAATGGAAACAGGCTCTAGGATAGTGTACACATAACTAAAATGATAAGATGGGCCATAAGTTGGTTGTTAAAACCCATGGAATTATCCATTCCTACTTGAGAAAATTGACACCCCTTTCGGTTTTCGGGTCCACATTGGCCATATCATTGGTATCAAAGCCTTCTATGTCTCAGAAAAATAGGCACCAATGATGTTAGGGAAATTAGAGTCTCCCACCAGTGCTGAAACCAGACTACGCTCTTAGTGAATTCATCCCTCAAAAATTGGGAGATACCTCAATAATTATTCTTATCCTATAATATTCCACCAACTAAGAACTGGAACATACTTCCATGAATGTTTTTATGATGGTAGATTATAGCATGGTAATCAGTGATGATGAATGTCACAGTCTTCCCTCAAGTAACTACAGTGGATGCCATTAGAGGAAAGGAAATCACTGCGCTAATTGGTAGGGTGTTTGAGTCTATTATCTAGAAGAGAAAATTCATGCTTCTGAGAATAGATAGTAATACACACATAAGTCTCAGTAGGGACAACCCTCTCAAGTTTCTCCATCGTGGATGCCTCCAAATCAAACCATATTGGATGATCATGAAACCCAACCATAGTAGCAGCATTCTCAACTGTGGATAGTGAGGGGATGACCTTAGTAATTTAGTGATCATCTTAAATTATCCATTCAGTAGAGGAATATGGCTAGCACTTTCCAGGCCCCAGATCTTCATCTGATGGAACCCACTATGTTCCCAATTAAATAGAATCCATGGGAAAGTATGAATATTCCCCTTTCTTGGAAATATGATATGTTGAAACACCAAGCTAGATTAATTGAAATACTCTCATTCCTTGACAAAATATTCCAATCAAAGAGATCCATGAGGCCCTCATTAAGGCCCTGGAGATCCCTCTCCAGTTCAATATTGAGGTTGATACCATTGATGCCTACCATGAAAAGGAAACCCAGCAGTAGGAATGTCCATCCATTATTTCATTATCTAAAGAGGATGAGGGTTCCACTATCCAAGGGAACATTTTTCTCATTGTATATCATAGGCTAGTTCAAGAGTGTGGAAATTTTCCACTACCTAGTGGATACTGGTTCCATGATCAATCTTATGCTAACCCAAATGCTTTAAAATTTTGGGATTATTCAATCCGATATGAGTCCCTCTAACCTAAAAAATTAAAGGGTATTACAAGATTGAGTATAAACCGTGTGATGAGATTTAGCTGAAGACCCAATTTAGTGGTCTAGTAGTAATCATTGAGTTTGTGGTTTTCTCTTAGGACACCACCTACAATACCCTGTTAGGAATTCCCTGGCTCTATCTATATATGGTGATCCCCTCTTAATACCATTAGTGCCTCAAATACTCTCTAGAAGGTCGATTTGGTGTCTCCAAGGTGATTCTTCTCCCTTAACCCCTTGTGAAACCCACTATTGGGACACTAGGTACAAAAAAGGGGGGGAAACCTCTCTAGACTGATGAGGTCAAGCGCATCAACACCCCCAATGATCTGACAGCCACTTCAGTGGATCCTTAAGTGAACTTGAAATATAGATTCATTCTACCAATCCATTTACTAGATCCCACAACCTCATATCAGGGGAGATTCTTCATAATCTACAATAAGAATGATTCATCACATATCACATCATATTACTATATGGGACAAGCTCGATCGATGCGAGAAATCCCTACTCCTATAGAATAATAAGGGGTCCTCCCCATGGACACTAATTCGTGACACCTACACATGTTTCAAAAGGTAGGGTTAACTCAGTGGAAGTCAACTAGACATCATTTCTTCAATATCAAAGGTGTGTCTTGCAGTTAGAAACCGCATAGTATTATCTCAAAAAACCTTGTATCCATGGTCTCTATAGAGAAATAATCCCCTATTCAGGATCCCGTTAGCATCCAGGAAGATGCTAGTTCCAATCCTGAGTCTACCACTCCAGTGGGGTCACCTCCTTTCTTTGTTCCATGTATTTCATATAGAGAATAGGATCTAGATAACACCCCTCTAGCATTTAAATAGGGTGCCTCCAACATGATGAATGAGTCGACCTAAGAAAATATTGGCATAGAGGAAGACCTGAGGAAAAAACTAATTATGGAATTCATGCCTCTAGGGGAGGACAAATAGTATGTTTCTTTCTTGAAATGGGATCGAATTATGTTCACCTGAATAGATAAGTAAATTTCAAGGCTAGACCTCTAGGTTGTCATCCATCACCTTGGCCTCTTAGTGGGCCACTGTGGGTTTAAAAAGTCTCCCAGGAAGATGAATCCTTCCCATGGTGCTATGGTTGAGACTGATTTCAACAAGTAGATCGAGTCCAGCTTTATTAAGGAGGTTTAGTACCAAAAGTGGATCACCAACATTGTCCTAGTTAGTAAAAAGAATAGATAGATCATATTCTTCATCGACTTCTAGGACCTCAACTACCATTTCTTGATGGATGATTTTCCCCTTATGGTAATAGATCTACTAATTGATGTGAGATCTAGATTCTAATCCCTCTCCTTCATGGATGTGTACTTTGAGTATAAATAGATCTGAACTTCCCCCAAGGATGAAGAATCCACCACTTTCAGATCCCCATAGGGAACTTTCTACTATCAAGTAATTCCATTTGGTTTAAAGAATGTTGGAGCCACCTACAAGCGTTACATGAAATTCATATTCAACCTACTTATAAATACATTGGTGGAGATCTATGTGGATGATATTTTTTTCAAATAATACCAATTCTAGGACCATCTCGAGGACAATTAGAATTTTTTTTACTACCTATGCTCCCACCACCTAAAGATGAAACCCTAGAAATTCACATTTGGGGTTACCTATGGAAAATTACTTGGATTATTTTTCAGATATAGAGGCATTAATATTGATCCATATAAGATCAAAGATATCAAAAATATTCCCCTTCACGCAACCTTCAAGAGTTGTGAGGCCTCTAAAATCACTTGGCCTATATCCAACGATTTATTATGAATCTGGACAAAAATTTTAAACCCTTTTCAAGAATCATGAAGAAAGGAAGGGTCTATGAGTGGGATGAAGACTAACAAACTCCATTTGAGGATATTATGTCATATCTATAACACCCCCCTGTATTGATTCCACCCATACCATTGAAGCCACCGATCCTTTACGTGATAGTTTTACAGTGGTCCCATAGTACACTTATAGCTTAGAAGAAAAATAAAGGAAAGAAAATTAGTATGTATTATCTTATTTTTATGCTCCTAGACATGGAGACCAAATATTTTCCCATCGAAAAGAGTTTCCTCACCTTGGTATTTTCTATTTATAAGTTGTAGCACCATTAGATATAGTTTATATCTCACATAGATCCACTGAAGTACATTATCAATGGACTCGTGTTGATAGGCCAACTAGCATGATGGGAAATAATTATATATTAATTCGACATCAGGTTTGTCCTCTAGAAATTCATCAAGGTCCAGATTTTCTAGCTGTGCATATAACTCTTAAGGGGATACCCCTAGATGTTAGATTTTGAGACAAGGCCATCCTCTTCATGGATTAGCTTCTTCCATGTTGAAAGATTCATTTTGATGGTGCCTCTCGCATCTCGATCAAGAGAAGTATTAATAACCCCAACATCAATAAGGTGGGTCTCAGGATTATCTTCATCACACCTGTATAGGCTATCTTTCCATAAACCTTACTATTATCAGAAGGTTGCACCAATAACAAGGATGAATACTAGTATCTTATCACCAGCCTTGAGATCGCCCTCAAGATTGATGTCTCTTATTTTCATGTGATGGGAGACTTCGATCTAGTCATCAAATATATCAATGGGGATTATATCATCGAGGTGAAAGTGATCCTCCCCCTACTAGAGTATACCTGTGAGTTAATGGATTAGTTCCCTTCTCAGCCAAAGTTAACTCATGTTCCTCACTCACAAAATGACTAAGATAATGATTTGGGAATCCTGACTAAATATCTTGAAGAGCCTTGTCAAGATGACTTATTCATTCATGTAAAACACTAGAGGATCATCTCCCATGACACTTCTAATGATGATGACTGACACATAAATTAGCTGGTCATTGGAAGTTCAAAATAAGGGACCTCAAATACCTCAATAGTCGAGCATGAGAGATTTTATCAATATGAAACACAATTTACCCTCCAAGATAGCCTCGATCGTAGTCAGATCCTCTACAGGAACAGATTTTAGAGAATCATATTTTATAACTTATGGAAGGAGGTCCCTCAAGTCATGCAAGAGGTCCATGTTGGGCCATGTTGGGCCCATAAAGAGGGGTTGAAGCTTTCTCAATAAATTCAAAGTCTGTTTAATTTGGCCACCATGGTCCATGACTAAATCAAATTCCCTAAGAGGTTTCATTCATTCCAGATGCATTCCAACTTCATGCCCTAGCCATCGAAGATTCTCTATGCTACGAAGTACTTCTAACCCTTTGTCGTATGGTGACTTGATGTTGTGGGCCCCTACCCACCAATAATAGATCAACGATATAGGTTTATTTTGAATTCCATTGATTTTGTTTCAAAGTAGAATGAGTTTATCCCCCTCAAAGAGGTCAAAACCCAGTTCGTGATGGAATTTTTGAAGTCCCACATTATCCATAGATTTGGGATTACTCACACCATTCTCACAGACAAAGGTACCAACTTTTGATCTTTTGATATGAAGAAGTTTTATGCCAAGTACAAAATATGGTCCAACCACACTTGTCGCTACCATGCATAGTTGAATGAGAAGATAAATGTATTCAAAAAACACTCTATAAAATACTACAGAGGATAGTGGGCCATAATAAAAGGAGTTTTACTAATAAGATTCCTAATGTCCTCTAGGAATACCGGATGATGACACATAATTCAACTCAAGTGACCCCATACTCCCTAATATATGGTATGGAAATGGTTTTACCTATAGAGGTTAATCTATCATCACTCTGGATGGTTTTTTTATGATCAAAAGACACCATAAAGGATAATGGAGGTATGTTTGGATAAGTTATAGGCCCTTGAGGAAAATAGGATCTAGGTGTTTCACAACCTAGAAACACATCAGAACTGGGTGGCACAGGCATTCAATAAAAAGGTCCACCTGCTCATTCCTGCAAGGGGATATGGTACTGGATCTCAGGATTCCAATGATACCTAGAAATAAGCCACCAAAACTAGAACCCAAATAGGTTGGACCATACTTCATTAATAATTTTTATGTCAATGGTGCCTACTCATTGATCACTAGGGATGGAGAGCACATCACACCTCCCACCAATTCTAGGTTTCTCAAGTAATACTTCTCATGAATTGCCTGGTTTGAGTTGTATTACTTTAAGCTGCAATGTATATTGTTCTAGTCATAAGAAATCAAAATATATGACATTTTCATTAGTTAATGATGTTAAACTATAGCCTTACCCTATGTGATAATCATGGGTTGCCTCATAAAAAAAATATGAGATGATCAGTAGTCTGAGCTATATGTATTTAAACTAAAAATCCTATGGTTTTAGTAATATGATGTTAAACTATACAATAACATCTTTAGAACATTATGTTAAAATACAGCCTTACCATATGTGATAAAAATGGGATTCCTTATATAAAAAATATTTGATGATCCATAGTCTAAGATATAAGACTTTAAACTACAAAGTTTGGTGTCCTAGTTACATGACATAAAACTGTACAACATAGTCTTAGCTACATGGCATTGAACTGTAGTATACCCTATGTGAAGAGCATTGGATTCCTCATGTGTCAATCATGAGATGCCTATGTGTTTAGTGTAAGCTTACTTGTTGTGAGACAATCACTAAGTATTTCCCATGGTCCTCATCCTCATGTGTAACCCCCAACCATATACCTCGACCCTTCAGTGGGTTGGGGTTCTCTCATAACCTAACATGAGGGGGAAATAATGGGAATCCCAAACTTTAAAGCCCTAGGTATTTCTATGTTGATCCCAAATAGCACCCATGGTCCTCCTCATTAGGGTTAATCCTAAATCTTATTCCTAAACCCATCTATGGGTTAAGATTACCCCATGTCCTACCTAAAGAAGAAATAATGAGTATCTCAATGTGCCTTGCACACATCATCATTGAACATGACGTTAAACTTTGGTATACCCTATTAAATGAGCATAGTATTCCTCACATGATGAGCATTATATGAATTATGGTTAACAAGAGATGATACCTCCATCCTCAGGAAGCTTACATGTGTAGGATCCAATCACACCATCTTTTCTCCTCGATGGAAATGGATGGCCCCTAGTACATCCCACCATGGTCAAATATATACAACCTTAATTCGTAGAAACCACAAATCCTCACTGTATGATGTTAAGATTCATGTTAAAAAATCCTTTTTTGGAAGACTTTAAACTACATGGTCCACATCCCTGTCACACAATATGAAACTACATGATTACATGAACCCCCACTTGAGAAGGTACCCACTTTTCTAGAGCTGATCATATAACATACCATGTTTAATAACTATGTGTGGATTGATTCCCAATTCAATGGGATACTTAGAGGATCCAAAATCTCATATATTAGACCTATCTTGACCACCAACCTTTTCTGAGGACTTCCCCCTTGGGAATATACTCAATCCTCACTTACTGATACACTGATCCAATGAATTCAAGCATATGGTAGAATAGATTCCATAGTATTTAACCCCCCCCCCCCCACAAGAATACCTATATTTCCACTTCCAAACTTCATTAATTCCATAATTTGTATCCGTATCACCCTCCCAGTACGAATAGACCTCCTAAAAGTAATGGTGTATGGCCAAACATGCTCACCTTCCATCTTAGGCACACACCTCAAAGGATCCCCAATGACAGATGACAGTTCCTATGTTTTGAACATGGTCAACAGTCAAACCTTCATTTTTTACCCAATCCTTGACTAGTGAGGTTGCGTAACCTATGTTTAAAACATGTTCAATAGCCCTTACCTACCTATAAATCATCCCTTTTTTGGTCTATATCTTTGAATCCATGATTTACCTACCTTCCACCTACCTTTTTTCTGGTGGAGTTTTAACACCCTCAGTGTTATTTCCCCATGTGTACATGAATGATGACCAATAAAATTAGCATCATTGGAACCTTCCAAATCCAACTTATTCTACTACCATTTGTTCTTCCCCCTTATGACAAGGAGAATTACTCGTTGCTCTTTATTTATCATATCAAGCATAGATAATGTGGCCTTAGGAGTTGTAGTGGAATCTTCCCCAAGCACAGTTGAGGAATGAAGGCATTCCCCAAATGGGATTCCAACCATCTCTATGGTCTGAACTCTACAAATTTAAACTAGGAGCCTCAATCTAGGCATCATGAGATTAAAATATGTGTATTTTTCTTCAAGTATGTTTCATGTAGCACCGGGCTTCCTTGGATGTTTCTTCATATCGAGTTACTACTCTTTCATTCCACACAAAAATCTTTGAGGCACAAACCCATTTGGTAAAAGTATCATGACCTTAAACTATTTACAAACCCATAGTCTAAACTCTAGGAATTTAAACTGGTAGTAAACCCTTTTGGTATTGGCTTCATGACCTTAAATTGTATAGAAAGCGTCTTTTTGTTTGACACTTTAAACTAGATAGTCAACTTATCATTAAATCCTGAGAGGATATCTCTAAATTCTAGTGTTATTATACCACCATTCTACATTCTAGAACTACGTGTGTCTTGATTCCCCATTTAGTGGGATGCGTAATAATTCCTGAACCCCATATCTTTGTACCTTCTATGAATACCCCTATCAGATGAGACCATTTTCACTAGAATTCATCCCGTCGTCCCTCTATTTATGATAGGTTTGGTAGTGACTTTCTAACAAAACTTTCTCACCATCCCCTATATGTTCTAATCATCTTGACCTCAAATTTTAAGTGAATTTTCTTAGAGTTTTTCATTTCATGGAACTCGCCTCCTTCACCCTCTCTTAACATTGGGTTTTTTCTCTCTCATGTTGCAAAAACACCCCCAAGACACAAACCTCTTTAGTCCAAGTATCATGACCTTAAAATGTTTACAAGCCTATGGTCCATGCTCCATGACTCTAAACTGGTATCATCCCCCATAGTCAAATCTACACAACCATAAACTACAGCAACCCTTGGTCCAACTAGCATGACCTTAAAATATTTGGAAACTCTCAATCCAAGTATCACAACCTTAAACTATATGAAACCTACTTTGGGGCCATCTTTTAGGAACATAGCCTCTATGGCCCCAATTCATGTCAGGTTTTAAAATCTCAGGTGCTATATGAATCCTCCTGGAGAACCGCTATTTGGCCCAAGATATAAAACCTTAAACTGTTATAATCCTTGAACCAAGCATTAAGACCTTAAACTATGTGAAGTTTTCCTCCTTTGGCCTTCAATATACATTATTTTGTGTTTATCAAACTAATACCCCCATTCTTTGTTGCGTACTCACTCAAAACGAAATCCCTCTTTCGATGTTGGTCTCCTACCATGCCATGTTCTAGAACTATGTGTGGCTTTATTTCTCATTCAATGGGATATATAGTGACATATACTCCTCCTATATCAGTCCCAGCTAAAAATTATTTCATTACCCACACATTTCTTTGGTTCCCCTTATTCCCCAATGGACCTTAGTTCCTCCACACATAACTAAGAATGTCTGACACTTAGACTGATGGTGTCCAAACTCTACAACCTTGAACTAAGTTCCTCGGTCCAAGAATCCTAACCTTAAAACTATGTGTGTTCAATCGCACATATGAACTAAAATTTGTACCTATTCAATATGATTGGTGTGAACCTAAATTTCCCAAGATATGTGTTAGATAATTATTTCAGGTAGAAAACTCATAGGAGAAATCTGAGAAAAATTGGGACTTTCACCCACCAGGTCACCCATGAAACTTGGGAAAAATGAGGGCATGAATGAAAGAGGTAAAAATATAGTGGGACTCATTAACGAGCCTCAACAAAAACCTAGATATTCTCACTGGCCCCACTGGTTTAGGAAAAAATTAAGGTCAAACCTCAACACCCTATACTTCACAAGGTTCTATATGAGGTACCACTCTCTATGTTTCATTTTCATTCATCCAGCTACCTCGACGGGGTGGATTTTCATTCACAATGGTTCACATGTCATGTTCATAAGATGTTAAACTATTCTACACACATCCTGGCCATATTATGTTAAATTTTATAGATTTATGTTCAAATAAACATGAATTTAAACAATAAAAAATAACACATCCTCGCCATATGATGTTAAATTGTGTGTTCATCGTCCTTGCTTCATGATGTAAAATTTTACACCTTCAGCTCACATGGAACGACATAAAACTACAAAAAAAAATTAGGCCCTCTTCTCAGAGGAACATTTTCCACTTTTCCATCTATCACCTACTACACAACTCATGTTCCCTAGATATTACTCAGAAACTAAGAACATTACACCTTTATAGGCGATTCTATATCTTTATTAGATTGATATTCTCACCCAGAGTGCTTAGAACCATGGTTTATTAATCCTAAGAGTGTTTAGATCCATCTAAAAAATCCCTCAAGTTCACCACCATTCTTCATGTCTTCCTTGGTTTGGATCCCCACCACTTTCCACATCCAAATGGGCCCCCTAACGGTGATAGTTCTTCGCCAAAATGACTCACCACCCATCCTGGGCACACACCCTGAAGGGATCTCGATGAGAATTTGGAAGGTCTCATGTTTCAAACATGGTCAATAGTTGAATTTTGCTGGTATGTCCCCAATCTTGGAAGTACGATAGTGGAATCTTCATTTTGAAAATGGTCAGTAGTCATCCTCTATTGGCTTATTGCTCCTCCTTATGTTCCAATTCCTGGGTATCTTAATTAACATCCTCTATCTTCCCCTTTGTTCAGGTATAATTCAATGTTTGCAGCATTACTCCACTCATTCACCTACGCACGTTGGGAAAGAAATTTAGTTGTACAAAGGCCCACTCTCCAACCAAGGATTTCTTAATTATGACACTTCCGATTGTCAATGGGTAATTCTGACCCTAATTATTCATTATGTGTTCGGAACTCTCATGTAAGAAGGTGATATTATATTTATCTATTGTTTCTCATAGTGATCATGACCCACATGGGATTAGAGGTTTATATTTTGTTGTCTTTTGAATAGGATTGAGCCACAATGAAGAAAAATTGCATGTAGGGAATTGAAAATGAATGAATTTTTATTTCCATCAGCAAGGAGGTTCATCTGTAGGAAAGAGCCTATCCTTTTTTATAAAAAAAATATAGAATAAGAAAAATAAAATTAGTAGTCCCTCCCCTCTACCCCTATGGATTAACCTTGAAAATCAAGTGCTCTAGCTCAACCAGCCTCTCTCAGGAAGCCTCTAAAATCTATTTTTTCCAAGCAAGATCAGTTTCCTCCTTGTCATCCATAGGTTGAACCACGTCAACCCATATCTACACCCTCTACAATTTAAACCTGAATTAGACCTCCAAGGATGATAACTCTACTACCTCATCTGGAATTCCACCAACTGCACCCTCAATTGGCTGATGATCTATCATTTAGAATTTGTGGAGGCCTCGTGTTGCTACAGTTACCCTTCCAACCAAGAAATATCTTATTTTAAAACATGAAGTACTTTGGTACCCTCATATTTATCCTTATACCAAGTTTCATCTAGCCCTATTATTCTGTGTACACCTTCTCAGCATTGTATTCATGGGACAACATGTGGAGAGAACGAATTTCCACACCACCAGTCCCCAAGTTCAATAGCCAATGATGGAGGGACCCCATCCAAATCACTAGTTGTTCTTATGAGGTGTGTGTGATCAAGTTTCTCATGATTCTCCATGCCATTCACCATAAAATTTGATTCTATTTAGTGATGTCAAACCCTAAATATTCTAAGTCCCTGAGTGTCATAGTTTGGTACTCGAGGAAAGCCACAAGGACTTCGGAAGTGGGGTCCTCCTTAGGGATCCTCTCAGATAGACTTGGATCTGTGTTGAGAGGAGGACCGCCTTCATCTAAATCTTCACCAGTGGTAGAAACTCAATCATACTCATACTCTACCACCCTCACAACCACATCTTCATATATAAAATATTTCTCTCTTCGGATTAGGTTTGTCTCACCCCGAATGGTTGGCACCCCAAGGGACAGATCGACTGTTGGAGCAAGAATATGAACTACATTAGTTGCGCCCAATTGGTGAGGATGCATTTCCTTAAACACTATTGTATAAAAAAAGTGTAATAGTTATTTAAACCCATGGTTCAAAACATGATAAGTATATATTAT
This sequence comes from Viscum album, assembly GCA_963277665.1. Taxonomy (NCBI): domain Eukaryota; kingdom Viridiplantae; phylum Streptophyta; class Magnoliopsida; order Santalales; family Viscaceae; genus Viscum; species Viscum album. Next base: position 239,821,916 of record OY728159.1, read on the forward strand.
GTAAAAAAATAAACTTACATGAGGCAAGGGCATGGGAAAAATCCACATCCAGGGCCTTAAAATGGAATTCCACCATTGCAGACCCTTCTAAACTGATCAGAACTTCAATGGATCCTATAGAACCCCTCAGTATAGTGTTCTAGGATGTTTTAAAAGTAATAAAAGTGTTCTAGTAAAGAAATCATGGTAAACCATAAAATTCCTTAAAATAATTACGACAGATATGATTCAGAGTCTTAACTTGAGGAAGCACGGTGATCTAAATTATGAGTCCCCCTAAGAGGCCTTTTCCACTAATAAAGGTAACCTCCACCAAGATTTCAGGGTTAGTCCCCCATAGATGATCGGAAGTTCTATATGGTCTAAATTCTCATCATCAATATCCTAGTTGGATTCCTCTTTCGTCAGAGATTTATGAGCAAGATCTAAGGTAGACTACCCAGTGCCTATCAAAAAACCATCATCACCCTCAACAGAGGCCCCTTGAACCTCCTCTATTTATTCCTACACAAGTACAAAAAATTGGTTAGGGTATCAAAGGAAATAAAATTTGAAACATGCCGACAAGATAATGAGTCTAATACTTTCCTCATCTAAGAGGATATTGGTCAAGTCATCTTCCCTAGGAGTCACCTCCCCACTCTCCTGAGAGATTACCCACTTAGCATCAGAGACTTAGGAATCCTTGTAATGACTTAGATTTTTCATGTATTATTTTTTGGACTTTTATTGATTATTTATGAGACCAATGGTGTATGATTCTAATACCATGTGTTCCTGGAATAAATGTTTGAAATATATTAAATATATTTATTATCGTGCAAGAAAAGTTTTCTTGAAAAATTGGAATAACTCATAAACAGGGGCTCGGATAAAAGTTCCAAGGGAACTGTTGAGTTTAGAATGTTTTTTACCCTAATCACGACATAAACTTGGTCAATATGAGGAATTTGTAGAAAAGTCATCACAGGTGTGAAATGAATAAAATAATTAATTGAATTATTTTATTTTATTTCATTGATGCAGAAACATAGAATCTTTTATAAATACATGGTTATGGGGAATTCCTTGGTTTAGCTCCTAAAATCTAGAGATCTTGAGGACCGTTGGAGAGTATCAAATGAGATTCCATTTTTGGATGACGATTGAATCGTATATCGATGACTATTGAGAGACGAAATTAAATTATATCACCAATGATCATGACATAGATTCGGTCTTCATCAGAAATCAATCCAAATAAAGTTAGTATGTTTATTTGATTGGATTCTTTACCCATTCTTAATTTCTATGATGAATGCGAATCAATTGACTAATGGATTGATTTTCATATTGTACTTATTATGGGATGGGTTTTATTATGGTTATTTTATCAGGATAATTACATTGTGATTATTTATTCTTTATTGTTATTCTAATGGTAAAGGATTGATGCCAACAAAAACCTTGGACAAGGTTAATTCTTCATGTTTTTGGTTGTTCACTTCTCCCATGATTCTTCATTCATCAGGAGCATTCTTCGTTTGGCCCACGGTTCGACATATCCTGATGAATCGGTCATTGCACACCTGTTTCTTGGTGTAATGATATGATATCGTAGATCTGGGATCATTACGACATGATGGTGGTGTGACGATAGAAGTGACAGAAAATTAGATATTTTTGGATACCCAATTTCATGTTCCTCATAATGCAATGAAGAACGATGTATAAATACATTTTCCAAATGGATCAAAGGGTTTTAAGTTGTTGATCGAAGATGGAGATACTCATTGGGATGTGATACTATATTTTTTGGGTGATGCATTGCCAGAACGGTGGTCAGAGCATCAAAAAAGTTGTGCAGAACCAAATATGGGATTCTTGAAATTTATGCCCCACACAGCATGTAATATGGAGCCACACGCTATGTGGTCACCACTATTTGGAAGATATAGTTTCAGGAGAATTTAAGGATCACATGACGTATGACCCTATCACGCAGTGTGTTATCTCTCCCTAGTGACTCAGCATATACCTCGGAGGGTACACAGACACGGGTTGGAGTACATGGGTTGGATCATGTCGTGTACTCTTCTATAGGGACATGGCATGGACAAGTACATGGGATAAGATATGTAATACTACATGGGAAGAGTACATGATCAGGAAACATTTCTTGTACTATTACACAAACATAGGCATGAAACATGGCCTATTTACATGGGAAGGACCCAGGGTTAAGGGGCACAGCGTGTAATTCTTCTACACACCATGTAATTTCTAAAAGATAGATTGGAAACCTTATCCTTTGTATCTTGGAAAAAAATTTAGGGTTCATTTTCCATATCCTTTCCCTAAAGGTTATTTTGGAATCACCTCCTACAAAAAAGACAGTGGTCCCTTCAGTAGGACTTCTTGGATAGAGTTTTTGGAATCCCTCCATGAGGCCCGAAGTGAGATCCTTTATTCATCTTCATTCCCTAGATGGATTTCTTAGTATCGTTGTGACCAACACTAAGTGGGAACTGATCCTCTACTTAGTGGGTTAATCAAAATTGAGTTGTTGGAATACCCCATGGACTTGGGTGTGATCCTCTTATTTGTATCATATCCCTTTATAACTTCAACATGTAATTCTAATGGTGAGACACATTACCTCTCTGAAGGATGTCATCAGTGTTATCAAACTCAGGAGTTTGTTCTACCAGATGAGTGTTATGTAAAATCTTTGAGATGGAATCTTAGGCTGGAAAATTGTGGTTATGGATTACCTTTAGACTATGTATCTTTGTTGAGTATGTTTGGATATTCTTGTTATATGTGTTGTAGAAATATACCAATATTGATCTGACTGTATTTTCCTTTATTGTATGTTTTTTGGTTTTGGAGTGTCCTACTGGGTTTTATTATACTCACCCATGCATGGGCTTTTCTCACACGTGTCATGTCTTTTGAAGATGATCAACCTTTTGGTAGATTCCTTGAGAGACCAGGACCATATGGTGCTTAGTGAAACTAGACAGACTGAGGTATGTTCCTGTAGTATCCTAACAGCAGACCCAGTTTTACTTTTAGGTTAGACTTGTTTTCCAAATCTTTTTGGTGGGATTGTATTAGTCCTTGTTTATTATCCATTACTTCCTATCATACTCTGTTTGTGGGATTTAGATGTATGCATTCTTGGTTGTTTATTACTTTTTACATGTTATCATTTTATCAGCCTAGATTTGTGTTTATGTGTATAGGTACTTAGTCTAAGGCCACCCTTGTTAGTGATATGCCTACTCAGTGCTGGTCTCCATCCCCTGGTATATTGCAGGTGGTCTTGGGTAGTTGTGGAATGGTCCCCACTCAGATGGGTCATGATAGAGTGGTATCAGATCAGGTCATTTCTACCTTAGGATTAGAGTCTATGATATTGGTTTGGGGGATCATTGTTAACTGTTTTGAGTTCATCTTTTAGGCCAAGGACTCCAGTGTTGGTGTGACGGTCGATTTATCCATACACCAGGACTCTGTTCCCATTTTTTTGACACAGTACATGAGAACATTAGTTTTCGAGAAAACAATGGTACATGCATCAATAGGAGTGAGTCGTTGTTTCCATGTCCTTATTAAGTCATCTCTCCAGATATACTCATTTACCATGCTACATATTGTTTATTTCAAGATGCCTCTACAGTGTATGATAGCTAGGATTTAGCATCATGATCATGAATATGATCCCCTCAGTGATGAGGTATCGATATAGGGACTAGTTCCCAATATGTTACCTCCTGGTGGGGGCACCAGCTATACCACATTTTGAGCAACACACGGTACCAACATTATAAGTGGATGAGGTTCATAGACTGAGCGCACTTCATGATTTTCAATGATAGATACCCCTCATGTTTTGAGGTGAGCCCAACCCACAAGCAGATGAGGACTGGATTGAGTTAGTGATATGTATTTTCTATTTGTTCAGGACAGAATTAGATTAGATGGTGGTCCTAGTGGCGAGCCTTCTTCATGGACCAATAGGACAATGGTGGGGTTTAGTGACCCAGTCTTATGACAAGGTGAGTCTAGCATGGCCAGATTTTGAGTGCCTTTTTAGAAAGGAGTTCTCACTAGATATGTTGAGGGTTGTATGTATCTAGGAGATTTTGCAGCTACATCATGGAAACATGATAGTATCTGAGTATTCATCGATCTTTACAAACCTCCCAAGGTACTTGATGGATATGGTTTGTGATAGTTCTTCATGGATCAGGCCTTTGAGTGAGGGATTTGTAGAGACATTATGGATAGTGTTACCCTATTTTAATTCCTACCTATGATGGTGTGCTAGATCAAGCTTTATTGGTTGAGAATTTTTTGGCTGAGCAGATACTGTTATTGGTTATCGGTAGCAGGCATACAAGAGCATAGACTTTGGTAGTAGGGAGTTGATGTTAGTCTTAGTGACCTGAACATATGATACATTTCAGGAGGAGGTCTTTAGATAGAGGGTATGCAGTTCAAGGCTCTCGGGATGGGTCCATTTAGCACAGGGAGAGGCGGTGCTACTCATGATATGGAAAGGGACATCTTTCCCAAGATTCCCTGACTCACTGAACAGCTGATAGAGAGACCATGGATGGGATGCCAAGGTAGATATAGTGGTAGGATTAAGTAGGATCGCAAGGTGGTGGACATATAATAGGATCTAGAAGATAATTGGGAGGTGGTAGACATTTTTACCTATTACCAACACCACCCCCCAGGTGGTCCATTCTAAGCTCAGGGAGTTGGATGATAGGGGTGGGAACAACTATAGGATGTCAAATCTTATGACACAGAGGCTACATGGATGATTCGAGGTACAATTTGTGTCTTTTATACTATAGATGAAATACTAATAGATATAGGTTCTAGTCAATTATTTCTTGGCACATACCTTGTACGAGACTTACAGATTTCAATTGAGCCCTTGGATCAACCCTTACACTTGGAGACTTCTACTGTAGAAGAATCAATGATCACACACTTATGCCGAAATTTTGAACTGACTCTTAGAGGTGAGAGTTTCTTTTGGGATATCTTTGTAGTAGTGATGGGGTCTTACAACTTCATCTTATATTGAATTGGTTATCCATAGTTCATGCCCATATTAACTATTTTAGGCAGAGGATTTGGTGTGTCCATAGTGACAGGACCAGGTTCTCCTTTTTCGGTGAAAATAAAACCCTGGTAGTGTTAGTTGGACTCATGCATAGGAGGGTGTATCTTATTACACATTAGTTGCGAGATGAGGGTGCAGTTGGAGGAATTGAAGAGGAATGTATTTTTTTTTTGACCCAGTCTTTAACCATGGGAATCCCCAGTTTTGTTTGCTAAGAAGGAAAACAAGAGATTGAGGTTATGTGTGGACTACTGATGCTTGATCTAGATGATCATGAAGAATAAGTATTCATTACTGAGGTTCAATGACCTCTTTGATCATTTTATAGGGGAACAATGGTTTTCAAAGTTCAAGCTCAAGTCAGGCTATCACCAGTTGCGAGAACAGGATGAGGATATACCAAAGACGACATTTCAATGTCGTTATTGTCGCTTTGAGTACTTGGTAATTCCTTTCAACATAAAAAAATTCCATAGTATTGTTCATGGGACTAATGAACCGGATCTTTTATCCTTTCTTATACCGGTTCAAGGTAGTCTCTATTGATGATATCCTTGTATACTCAACGTCTAAGGAGGAGAATGTGAGACACTTGAGAATGGTTTTGGAAGTGCACTGAGAGCACCAACCTTCTGGAAATATCTCTAAGTGCGAGTTATAAAATCATATAGTCCACTATCTAGGACATTTTATCTCAACAGATGGAGTGGCAGTGGACCTAGAAAAGGTCGAGGCAGTGTTAGCTTGGGATCCACCCAATAGTGTGAAGGAGGTGCGGAGATTCCTTAGGTTGGTAAGAAATTACTAGAGATTCATTCCTGATTTATCTAGGATATTAACATCCATGATATCTTTGACCCAAAATGAGTAGCCTTTTGTGTGGACAGATAGGTGACTATGGTATTTTCAGTAGTTTAGGTAGAGTTTGACAAGTGCTCCCATCTTGAGATTGCTAGAGGAGGGTGTCGAGTATGTAGTGTTAAATGATGCATCAGGAACTGTTCTTGGTTGTGTTATGATGGAGAGTTGGTAGGTTATTTCCTATGGTTCACATAAATTGATACAACATGAGTATAACTATGTGACCCACAATCTCATGTTAGAATTAGTAATCTTCATGTTGAAGATATAGCGACACTACCTGATGGACGAGCGGTTATCATATATTCTGATTACAAGAGTCTCAAGTATATCTTCTCTCATAAGTATCTTAACTTGAAATAGAGGTTTTGGATGGAGTTCCTATGGTATTATGAATTATAGAGTGTCTATAATCTTGGGAAGGGGGTGTGGTAGCAGATTCTCTCAGTAGGATATCTTGTTCGTAGTTGCTGAACAAGGTGTTGAAGCAGTTGTCCTCAATAAATTTATCCTTTTTTGGTGGAGATAGAGAAACTTACCTCCAATATATGCCCCCCCCCCCCATTTTATAGTGAGTTTAGGAGGAACAACTTGTGGATTTCGACTTTTATACCCTATGTAAACAAATATCCACTAAATATGCTCCAGATGGATTTTCTAAAGATGGGGAACATGTTATTCTTTTCATAGGATGCACGATGGTACTAGTGATGTTGTGAGAGGAGGTTCTAAGAGAGTTTCATACATCTATTTTAGTAGTACATCCAAGTGTGTAAAATATGTACCAGGACCTTTGATTTCATTTTTGGTGGCCAAGGATGAATAAAGGAGTCGCGGAGTTTGTCTCTCGAGGCCTTACATATGAGCAAGTGAAGGTTGGCCACCAAGTTCCATCGGGTTTATATCTACCTCTTTAGGTTCTAGATTGGAATTGGGATGGGATATATATGGACTTCATGAAAGTATTACCACATACTTCTATGGGATGTGATGTCATCTGGGTGATTATAGACTAACTCACCTAGTCAGCCCGCTACTTATCTGTTCAGGAGCAGATTTTAGTAGAGATCTTTGGACACCTCTATATTCAAGAGATGATCTGACTCCATGGAGTTCCATCGATGATCATTTCTGATCGTTATGCTCAATTCACATCCTGGTTTTGGAATGGATTGTAGGAGGTTTTTGGAACTCAGTTACGCTTGATCACTGTGTTTCACCCTCAAAATAAAGTCCAGATAAAGCGGACCATTCAGGTTCTAGAGGACATGTTACAAGATTGCATATAGGACTTTTTCTACATTTGGGAGGATCACCTACCACTTTTGATGTTTGTGTACAACAATAGATACCATTCCACCATCATTATGTAATCATTCAAGGATTTCTACAGGAAACCCTATAGGTCACCACTTTGCTAGAATGATTGATGAGAGTCAGCACTCATATACCCAGAGTTGGTGTGAACAACTACCAAAAATATGTAGATCATCTAGGAGACGATGAGGATTGAAAAGAGTCATCAAAAGTATTATATGAATAGAAGGAAATGGAATTTAGAGTTCAAGTAGGGAGACCATATATATGTTCCTATGGGTTTCACCTCAACATGGATTATGGATATTTGTCCGTATCATGAACCAACCCGGGTCGACCCTGAACCGGTCACCTGAGTCAACCCACAACAAGGCCCAAATGGAATTTACAATACCCACGGGCTAACAACTAGTGTCGAGAATCAAAATAAATCACTTCAGAACAATTTGTTCCATAAAAAATGACAAATAAATAAACATAAATTAAATAATAAAAATGAACATGAGCAGCAGAAATAAATAAAAATGTAAATACCTCCATGTGACCCTATAGGTCACCTCCGACCACTAAACCAATGTCGCCCCATTGAGATCAAGACTAAGCAGGAATTAGAATCCAAACTAAAAATAGAAATAAAAATTTAGGCATGAGTATTAAAAATTAGTAGTCATGCCTGAACAATCTATTCCTTATGCCTTACCTTTAAAAATAAAAACCAAGTCATGATAGTTTGAAAATGCAACTATATAAAAATAAGTATTTATGTTCTTGTCAAACTCAAATCACAAGCTTTCATTTTTCAAGAAAACCATTACTCTTCCATAAAATTTTCAAAATAGTTTCCAATGATGAATATAATTTTCAAAATTAAAGTAAATCAATTTAGATTTATACCTAGTTTTCACAAAATATAAAACAAGTGTGAAGAAATTGAAATGAAAATCACATCATAAGAACCATGGGAAATACCTAACTAGCTAGGGTTAGTGGGGACCTAGGATCCTCATAACTCAGTGACATGGTATAGAAACCATAACCAATGTATTCCTCATGAACAATCCACTAGAGAGGAGTCAAAACAAAGTTATAGTGGTCTCTAATTATCATCATATGTTTAGTTAGGATTGTAGCATCAATCCTCCTAGGGGGAATCGAGCCTCGGCTCTATCGATCTGCCTAGTGTACTAGATCTAGTCTTCCCACATAATTACCAAGGTTTCCCATGTTCTCTATTTTAAATGGTGGTGAGTTTTTATCAATCTAACATATATGTACATGTAATTTTATTTACCAAAAAACTCATCCAACTCCTCACCATTGATCTCCCTCCTTGAGTGAATCCAGCTTTTTACTTCACACAACATTTCACAAGCCTCATCACTAGGAACATGTCACAAATCACACATTTAACATACACATTATATTTCTAAAATAAGGGGGCATGCCTTAAGAGGGGTTTTCCACTCCCATAAAACATTCTCAAAGTGCCAAACGAGCCTCATTATTTTAAAAGGAGTACTTTCACTTTAGAAAACACTATTTTCTGACACTTTTAAAATCTAAAACCATTTAAAAGGATAACTGAACAACTAAATCGCTACATAATTAAAAGAAAGCTTGAATCCATGCTTAATTCAAAAAACCCATTGTAAAATTTTAAGAGAAGGTATAGAAACCAAGTGTGAATCCATTTTTAAAGGACCATGACCAATTATATATATAGCATATTCATGTCATATAAAAATAGAAAGCACATTTTAAAAACAATCATGCAATCATGGAGTCTAAATTAAAGGCCTAGGCATAGGGGCCAACCTCAAACATGCCTCTTTTTTATGATGACCACTTGAGCCTACCCTTACCACTTACATGAACATGAATTTATACAAATATATAAAAATAACCCTATATGAATTGAACATAATCCTCTATCCATGAGGGAATAAGGACAAAGAGGGCATATATATATATATATGCCTTACCTATATGTGTACATGTAAGATCTCTCGACTCCCACAACTTGAAACCACATCAAAGTGATCCAACACACTATAAAATTTACGAGAATCTCAAAAACCACAAAACCCTTAATTTAAAATTAATAAAAAAATGAATGAATCAAAATACCTTACCTGAAATTGAAGATAAACCCACTAAGATTGACAACTGCGGAAAGAATGATCCTCAACGAGGACATGGAACACTAATAATTAAGAATCAATAACGGAGAAACCCAAAATCGGTTTAGGTTTAGACCTAGGAACACACAACAAACAAAACAGGATTAAAATCACCAAAATAGTGGGAGGATAAGGGAGAAGAGGCTTACTAGAGAGAATCTCACACCAAAATCGGATGGAGAGGTCATTGGAGGGAGGGAGGTGGCACGCTGGAGGGCTTCGGCCGAGGGGGAACACACGAGAAGGGAGAGGGAAGGGAGGGAGGGGTGCGCCATGCAAAAGGAGAGGGGAAGGGGGAGATTCCTTTGGGGTTTAATTAAACTTAAATTAACAATAACAATATTAATCTTAATGATAATAATAATATTACTATTATTATTATTAAAAAGTTTTCTTTAAATTTTATTTTATTTTTTCCTATTTTATTTTCATTTAATTTTATTTTTTTGAAAAATAGTCAGGTCGCATGGTTTGGCTGCATGATCTGCCAGACCATGAAACAATCGTGTACAACCTATTGGAGAGAAGGGACCCTCGTACGTGTTGGCTGCACAATTTGGGAAATTGTGCACCAACCATGCAAATCAACTCGGTCATTTAAGAGAACCATTTCTCATGCTTATCGCATTGTTTGTCTCACTACGTGCAAGCCACGTGCCTTGTCCCTAACACCAAAAGAAGGTTTCCTAGTCACTGCTTGTCCCGGAATAGTTTGATCCAAACCATGCTCAAACCATACATAGGGCCAAAAAACCACCCAAAGACACCTAAACTCAAAACAAATCACTAGGAACTCAACCCGAACTTCAACAAAAGGATATGACATAAATAAAAGAATAAAATTGAATATTTTCCAAGTTCAGGGTGTGATAATTATCCCCACCACAAATACTTTCTACCCCCAAAACTTCACCCAATCGATCGATAAACAAATCTCAACCTGAAATGGAATGAAACCAGATAAGACTATAAACCTTAGGGTGACCTTTCAACTCCACAAGTCACACCCAACTACCCCTAAGAACAACTTCAATGAGAGGAATCTTAGGGAAAACAGGAGGGTTCTCTCCACCATAAGAACCTGACTATCACTATGGAACCACTATGGAAAAGACCAACATGGAAACTCACAACAAAAACCAACCCCAAGCTTCTCTTTCTGAGCTAAAAAACACCACCACTAGAACCAAGAACTCCCAACCCAAACCAAAATCCCAAATATAAGGGAAAACCATGGAGAAAATCGAACCGAATAGCAGATCAAAACAAGACTCATTATTTCCACAGATCCTGAACATCCCCAAAGTAAGCACAACAGAGAGCCCAAAACCAAAATTGATCCATCAAAGATAAGAACACACAAGAAAGAACCATTAATCAAAGACTCACATTCCAAAAACAACATAATCCCTAGAACTTATAGAGAACAAGTCCACCAAATTTTCACAATAAGTAAGAACCTACAACAATTAAGGAAACCACAAAAGAGAAAATCAAACTACTCTTTCTCTAAGGTTTCCCACATCCTTGGAAGTTATTAACTACGTTCAAGATCTACTCTGAGACCTATGGATGGAGCCCTGATGCCTGAATCATCCATTTCCTCATATTCATAAGCTGATATCCTCTGATCGAGACTCCTTATGATGACGTCGCTTGCATAAATTCTCCAAGTGACCCAAACAACCACAGTAATGGAAATCAATCAGAGGATGATGATAATATGACTTAAAGTACCCAAACTGACTACACTAGAAGCAAAAAAGAGAGCAGATTGACTAATGAAAAGATGGAAATGACAAAAAGACTTGTCCAAAATAGGTTTATCTAGTTCATTATCCTCACCAGATGGGAAACCTTTCCAAACACCAAAAGGAACCTATCCTTGAACCTTAGACAGAGACCCCACACAAGAGGATATTTCAATTAATTCTATGATGCTACCTCTCGAGAAAAAGGAACCAACTCCTTGAAATTATCTATGTAGGCCTTAAATATCCATTGGCCTTACTAAACACTCACAAGCTCTACCACTTTCCCTATCTTCACCTCCTCAAGTATAAACCATCGGACGAAAGCAGCACTACTACAAAACCCGTATTTAATAGAATTTGTATTTATCAGTGCTAGAAAAAAGGGTTGATAAATGGAATCTTTGTCAGCACTAAAGAAAGAACTAATAAATTTAACCATTTATCAGTTCTTTTTTTTTAGTGCTGATAAAGGTTACCATTTATCAAGGCTTTATTTTTATCACGGGTAAAGGATACCCTTTATCAGTGCTTTATTTTTTACGCTGAAAAAGGGCACCCTTTATCATCACCATATTTTTATCACTCATAAAGGAGTCATTTATCAGTGTTTTTTAGCACTAATAAAGGACTGAATAAATAAAATTAAATAATTAAATAAATAAAAAATAAAAATGAGTTTATTAAAAAAATATTATAAATTTTATTAATTAAATAATTATTGATAAACATGAATTATTTTATTATACGATATCTAAATTATAAATAATAATAAATAGTATGTATTAAATATATAGATGTGTAAAATAAAAAATTAAACAAATTAAAATTAAAAATAAGTAAATTGAGAAAAATATTAAACATTTTATTAATTAGATGATTATTGATAATGTTAACAAATAGTATATATTAAATATATAGATATATATTAATGTATATAAATATGATTCATATATTACAAAATATTTATGCGCTATATTTATTGAATAATGTTTTATAATTAAAAATTAATATTAATTAAAAATACTGACTAATTGCATAAAGTAATCAACTTATAGTTGAATGTCGTTTGATTTTTCAATTTAACATAGATCAAATGTGTGTTTTATTGATTTCACAAATACATAATTAATGAATTTTTATATACAATGTACACACACAAAACTTTTCCATTTTTTCAATATTATTAAAGTGTACTTATTTTTAATTTATTCAATTTCACTCATTTTTAGCATCCATGCACTTAAAATTAGATATTTATTGGTAATGTTAAAAAAATAAGTAAAAAATACTTATAAATAAATATATTTAAAAATGTGCATACGATATTTATAAAATTATATATTTAAAATTATAAATAAATAAATATTTTTTTAAAAATTATTTATATAATTATTAATAAATAATTATATATATTTAAATAATTATTAAATTTATAAAAAATTTACTTAAATAATGAATATATTTATTATATTTATATTTATATATATTTATTATACATATATATAATTATATAAATATATATGATGATATAAATATTCTTTTTTTAAAATATTTTTATATTATAAATAAATAATTATATATTTAGATAATTATAAAATTATAATAAATATATTTAAATAACAAATATATTTACTATATTTATATTTATATATATTGATTAAGTATCTATATATTTAAAAAAAAATTATTTATAATTATAATTAAAAATCCTTTATCAGTGCTTAAGTACTAAGTTCTTATAAAAGAAATCTTTATCAGCATTTTTTTAGCACTAATAAAGATGAGGCTTTTTTAGCGCTAAAAAAGTGTTGATAAAAGTAATATTTATCAATATTTTTTAACACTAATAAATACCTACCTTTATCAGTGCTAAAAAAACACTGATAAATATGCCTTTTACTAGTGCTCAAATAATAAGTGTTGATAAAGAACTACCTTTATAAGTGCTAAAAAGCACAGATAAATATGTCTTTTATCAGTGCTTAAATAATGAGCGATGATAAAAGTGTCCCGATCTAATTAAAAAAACCTAACCTATTGCAAAACGGTCACAATATCAAAAAAGAAACCTGTTGTAAACCCTTCGAGGGTGCTTCTCATTCATTGTCCCCTTTCTCCAACCCCGATTTTCTCCCACCATTCCCTCAATAACTTCACCCTAAGGTCCTATATCTGTATAATAGTCTTTTGAATCTTTTCATATTGAACTTAGAGTATAATGCAACATCAAATCTTCTTGATAGGTTAATATTTGAGTCTTGGGGGTTGTATGATCGAGCAATGGTAGGTATACTCGATAAAAAGAATATCATGATTTGGTTTGCTTCAGAGGAAAATCTAGTCAGGGCTTGGTCCAGTGCCCCCCCCCCCCCACCCCCCCCCCCCCCCACCCCACCGTAGTTGCAACGGCTTTTAGTTCTATCTCTTCAGGTGGTCATATGACTTCCTTATGAAGCGCGACATTCCAACATCAGCAATTTTGGGTTAGTTCCCCCAAGTTCCATTTACTATTTCAACATCCAGTGAGTATACGCATGCTAGAGAATTTCGTTGGTAGATATTTATGTTCAGATAGTAGAACCTGGTTAGTTTCTCACCCTTTTTCTCCTCATATTTGTGTGGAATTTGATGTCTCGAGAGTGACTACAGATTATATTTGGATTATAGTGGGGGAAGAATTTTGATGCAAGCAGGTTGTGTGGTTTGAATTGTGGGTCGATTTCTTTGGTTCCTGTAAGAAATTAGGTCATTCTACATCTCCTTGTAGGTGAAGGACCAATAACCTCAAACAACAGTAGGTTTCGGTTTCTCGAGATAATAGAAAGGGCATCAATCCTGGTGTTGGTGAAGGGTCGATGGGGTAGAGTCAATTTGACATTTCTATTGACCCATGCAATGCAACAGCTATTCAATGCGAGTCTCAGGGGGGTGCATCTCCTCAGCGAATGGAAGTTATCAAATTCTATATATTAGAAATTATTTTTAGGTATTCATCATTTTAGGTCTATATATACTATTTAGGTCTATATATACATTTAATTAATTATAATATAATTTATACTTAAATAACAAATAAAATATTTTAAACTCGTGTTACTTTCAAAATAATAAAATTAGGTAACAATATATACATTTTTCTGAAATAATTAAACTTTATAAAATTTAAATAATTATATTTTATACACAATTACCTAGAATAATAATTATTTAAAATTAATATAATTTAAAAATTATTATTATTAGTATTTTTTTTAGTTTCATTAGAAAAAATAGCATCATATATATATATATATATCTTAAATAATATATTATATATTTAAATAAATTTAAATATAATAAATAATATACATATATATATAATAATATTAAAATAAAGTTAATAATATAATAAATATATATATATATATAATATTTAGGTAGATTCACTTTATTTATCTATGTATCGAATGAGGAGTGACCTCTATTTTATAGTTTTTGATAGTGGAGGTGTGAACCCCATTCAGGTTTATTGCCTATTGAGGTAAGTGTGAACGAAGTACACACCTCCATCGAACTCTTTTTCCAATCATATAAAACACTATAATTTTTTTAAAAAAATAAAACTTATTAAAAAGGCCATGTTTTATCGAAAAAAATGTTAAAAAATCCTCAACCAATTATTTTATTAAGGTTTTATTTGGATCCCTATTGATAATTTTGAGGACAAAAATGAAATTAATTCATCATTAACTCTGCCTTAAAATCAAATCAAATAAATTAATTTTAGTATAATACACTTGTTAGCTGAAATTATGTCGTAGCAACCCAAGACCCCCAAGCTAAGAAGCACTACAGTTGCGTAATTTGATTCTTCAGTCTCTACCCTCTCCATTTCTTTCCTTCCATTCACTCTATCATTTCAATGGTTGTATTGACCTTTGATCTATAAGGAGTAGGTGATAATGGAGGTGTTGAGTTAATAACTAGTTTCAATGGTTTAATTCTCACAAATGGGAGGCATTTCCCCTTTTATAGAACACAATGAAGTACATTTTTCATCCTCATAAGTTTCATCTCCCAAAAAGTTATTATTTTAGTTTTTCCTTGAGACTCATCCCCCATCTCTTATGGACATAAACCTATGTTGTTCGTACTACTCTGAGCATTATTCATCCCATGGATGACTACTTCTTAGATTATTTAAATAAATATAGGTGCATGTCCACAAGAGATGGAGAATGTGTGTCAAATAACAAAATGCAATGATAACTATTCATGAGATGAGATGATGATGATGAAAATTATACATTATTATATTCTCTAAAAGGGGAAATGTCTCCCATTTGTGAGAATTACACCATTGTCACTAGTCATTAACTAAATGACCCCATTTACACTAACTCCTTCTATAGCAAATCTCCACACAATTAGAGAAACAATAGAGTGAAGGGTGGGAAAGAAATGTAGAGGGTAGAGACTAAAGAATTAGAATACATAACTACAGTGTTGCGCAGCCCAGGGGTCTTAGGTTGTTACAGTGTAATTCCAGCGGATGATTGTTTGTTACTCAAATTATTTTATTTTATTTGACATGGAGGTAGAGTTAATGATGTATTACTTACATTTTTATCCTTGAAATTATCCATAAGGATCCGAATAAAACTTTAATAAAAAATTGGTTAAAAAAATTTCAAAAAAACTTGGCATTTTTAAATAGGTTTTATTTTATTAAAAAATGATAGTGTTTTATATGATTGGAAAAATAGGTCAATGGAGGTGTGTACTTCATTCACACTTACCTCGATAGGAAATAAACATGAACAGGGTTCATGCCTTCCACCGTTAAAAACTATAAAATAGAGGTTAATCCTCATTTGATATGTACATAAATATAGTGAATCAACCTAAATATTATATATATATATATATGTTATATATATGTATGTATGTATTATATTAGTAACTTTATTTGAATATAATTATATATATATGTATATTATTTATCATATTTAAATTTATTTAAATATATAATATATTATTCGATATATATATATATATATATAATACTATTTTTTCTAATGAAACTAAAAAAATACTATAAATAAGAGCCTCCTATGAATCCTTTCAGTACCTTCCTATCGAGTCTCAAAAGTCCTAATCTTCAAGATACATGACACCACAAATAACAAGATCCTCCTCTGATACCATTTTGTCATGAACCAACCCTGGTCAACACTAAACCGGACACCCGAACCGGCCCGCAATAAGGCCCGAAGGGTGTTACCGATCCCAACGGATTGAAAACTAGTGTCGGGCATCAAAATAAATTAGTTGGGAACAATTTTTTCCATAAAAAATGACAAATAAATAAACATAAACTGAACAATAAAAATGAACATGAGCAGTGGAAATAAATAAAATTGCACATTCCTCCATGTGACCCTGTGGGTCACCTCCAACCACTAAACCAACATCACCCCATGGAGATTGAGATAGGGAAGGAAGAAGCATCCAAACTAAAAACAGAAAGAAAACTATAGGCATGAGTATTAAAACTTAGTAGGTATGCCTGAACAAACTATTCCATATTCCTTGACTTTTAAAAGAAAAACCAATCCATGCTAGTTTGAAAATACAACCATAAAAAAATAAGGTTTTTTGTACTTTTAAAACTCAAATCACAAGATTCCATTTTCAAAAAAAAACCATTTCACTTCCATAACATTTTAAAAATAGTTTCCAATCATGAATATACATTTAAAAATGAAAGGAAAACAATTTAGATTAAAACTTAGTTTTTGAAAAATAGAAAACAAGCATGAAGCAACTGAAATGAAAATCACATCGCAAACACCATGAGAAAAATCTAAGTTTCTAGGGTTAGTGGGGACCTAGGATCCTCGTACCTCAATGACATGTTATAGAAACCATAACACATGGCATCCTCCTATATGAACCACTTGAGAGGAGTTAATCCAAATTTATAGTGGTCTCCAGTCATTATCATATGTTTATTTAGTGTTGTAGTGTCAATCCTGTAAGAGGGAGCTGAGCCTCGGCCTTGTCGATCCACCTAGAGTACTAGATCTTCTCTTCCCACCTAGTTACCCAGGTTTCCCATGTTCTCTATTTCAAATGGTGATGTTTTTTTATCAAGATATCATATATGTACATGTCATTTTCTTTACCCAAAAACTCATAAAAATCCTCACCTCCAATATCCCTCATTGATTGAATCCCTCTTTTTATGTCACACAATAATTCAAAAGCCTCTTTCATTAGGAACATATCACAAATCAAACATTTAACACACACATCATATTTCTAAAATAAGGGGGCATTCCTTAAGAGGGTTTTTTAACTCCCATAAAACATTCTCAAAGTGACAAAAGTTCCTCATTATTTTAAAAGGAATAATTTTACTTTAGAAAACACTATTTATAAACACTTTTAAATTAAAAAACCATTTAAAAGGATAATTTAACAAACAAATCACCACACAATTAAAATAAATCTTGAAACCATGCTTAATCCAAACAACCCATCGTGGACCATGCTTAGGCTCTCAGTGGCGACTCCCGATGGCGTGGCGGCAACTCTTGATGGCACAAAGGCTTCAGCAATGGTGCATTGCCTTTGTCGGTGGCTTCGGGCTTGTTGGTGTCTCAGGCGGTGGTGAATCCTTTGGATATGGAATCTTGCTTCCAAATCTGTTCTTGATCTGATGATGGCGTCATCTTTCTATTTTTTTTATTTTGGGCTCTCGGCTTCGGCCGAGAGCTCCTTGCGATTCCATAGGGTTTCATCCACATCGGTCCACGATGGACTCTTCAGGGATTCTAGTGCTACCTCTGTAACCCCTTGGTAGCTTTGGTTGTAGGATATGGATTTTGTTCATCTGGAGAAGTTGCGCGTGTTCTGATGGGAGCTGATGGCCTTGCGTCTACGCTTTGTGCACAGATCTGTTTCAGATCTGGATTTTTTATCTTGTTGAGATGGGTTGTGATGGTTCGTTTCATTGGGATCTTGCGGCGGTGGAGGATCCTTTTGTTTCATGATGGTGGTTGGTTATCCTGATGTTCCTTGGTGGATTTTTGGGCGGCCTCGGCGTGTGGTTTTGATGACGGATCTGTCTACAGTGGCTAGATTCGGAGATTGGCGCGTCTGTTGGCGATCTGGTGCTCAAACCGGCGTGGTTCACTGGTCAGCTAGCGGCGTGACATGGGAATCACTGTGTTGTGATAGGTTTTGGCCTATTTGGTCTAGTTCTCTAGAATTGATACAGAATTTCTGTGAGGAAATTTGCAGTAACTTCGTGCTCCTCCATAGATCCAGTGATGGTCTTTGGTGTGGATGGCTAGGGTTTGCAAGGTTATTTTGTTTTGAACTGTGTATTTCTATACTTTTGTATCTTGAACCTATGGTTGTTTGCCTATGGCCTTCGGGCATGTAATGGGTTACTCTACCCTTCGGGCATGTAATGGGTTACCCCGTCCCAGTTAAAAAGGGTTTTTTTATTTTCTTTTAAAAAATAGGGCTCTGCCCATAGCTTTTTGTAAATATAAAAATGGAAAACACATTTTAAAAACAATCAAGCAATCATGGATTTTAAATTAAAGGCCTAGATATAGGGTATTTACCTCAAACATGCCACTTTTTGATAACGACCACTTGAATTGACCCTTCAAACTTACATGCATGTGCATTTATACATATATATCTATATATATAAATACCCTTATCTATATTTCACATATTCCCCTCTCCATGAGGGAATATGTACAAAGAGAGAATATGTGTGTGTGTGTGTGTGTGTGTGTTTTACCTATGCTAGAACATGTAAGCACTATTGACTACTACAACTCAAAAACATATCAAATACACTCAAGAAAATTTACCAGAATTTCAAAAACCACAAAACCCTTAATTTAAAATTAATCTAAAATGAAGGAATCTAAATCCCTTACCGAAAATTGAAGAAAAATATGATGCCTTTAACAACCATAGAAAGTATGGTCCTCAATGGGTCCAAGGAACCCTAATCATCAAGAAACAATAAGGGAGAAACCCAAAATTAGGTTAGGGTTTGACCTAGGTGCATGCACTACACAAAAGAGGAGGAAAACCACCAAAATAGAGGGAGGAGAAGGAAGAAAAGGCTTACTGGAGAATATCTCACACCAAAATCGGAATGAGGAGTGGTCATCGGAGGGAGGGAGGTGGTGCGTTAGAGGGCTTCATCCGAGGCGGTCACACGAGTAGAGATAAGGAATGTGGGGAGGGGTGTGTCGTGAAAAAGGGGAGGGGAAGGGGGAGACCCCCTTGGGGTTTAATTAAACCTAACTTAGTAATAATAATAATAATAATAATAATTTTAATTTTAATTTTAATAATAAATAATAATAATACTATTATTATTATTATCATCATCATTATTATTATTATTAAAAAGTTTTCTTTATATTTTATTTTATTTTTCCTATTTTATTTTCATTTAATTTTATTTTTTGACTACAAGACAAGACGCACAGTTTGGTCACACGGAAATCTAGGTTGTGTGCCAACCATATGCATCCTATTGGAGATAAGGGACCCTCGCACGTTCTGGATGTGTGGTTTGAGAAACTATATGCCAATCATGCAACTTAGCTCTGTCATTTGACAGAACAATTTTTCCTATTTGTTGCATGGTTTTCCTGACCATGAACAAGTCATGTGCCTTGTCTTTGATGCCAAAATAAGGTCACACGGTCATTTTTGGGCCTTGTATGATTTGATCCAAACCATTCTCAAACCATTCACAGGGCCAAAAACCACCCAAAGACTCTGAAACTCAAAACCTTTCACCAGGAACTTGACCTAAACTTCAACCAAAGGATATAATATAAAGAAAATAATAAAATATAAGTGTTTCCAAGGATGGGGTGTGATATTCCGGGTCATAAAGCTATCTATGATATTCTTTGGACCTTTCTAGATACTGTGTAGAGTTGGAAAGGTGGTGCACCTCTTAGCTCTACCTCTGAAGTTAGACCGGGTACATGAAATCTTTTGTATGACACAACTGAGGAGGTATGTGTGTGACCCATCACATGTTATCGGCTGGGTGAACTGTAAATCAGGGATGGAGCTACCTTTTCTGAGTACTCTATAGAGATCAAGGATCAGAATGAGGGGATCCTTCATGTGTGATTTATTCCTTTAGTTTGTATATGGTGGTAGCACAGGAATCTCTAGGAGAGAACATGGGAGTGGGAGGCTCAAATACATGCTCAGTACTCACATCACTTTGTATATCCCTTGTTTTGGATTTTTGAGGACATAAATCCCCAAAGTGGGAAGAATTTAATGACTTGGACTTTCCATGTATATTTTTTAGATTTTTTATGGATAATTTTTGAGACCAGACACTCAGACGGCATGCAATTATGAGACCGGTTGTGCCCAGAATAAATGCTTAAAATATATTAAACATATTTATTATCACATGCATGAAATTTTACTAAAAAAAGTAGAATAAATCCTAAAAAGGGTCCCATATCATAAATCTGAGGGCACTATTAAGTTCAAAACATGGTTTTTACCCTAGGTGTGACATAACCTTAGTCGGTGTGGGGAGTTTGTAGAAAATTTATCAGAGGCATCAAATGAATAAAATAATTAATTGAATTATTTTCTTTTATTTTGTTTAATCAAAGAACTAGACTATTTTATAAATACATGGCTATGGGGAATTCCTAGGTTTATCCACTAAAACCTAGAGATCCATAGGACCGTTGGAGAGTGTTGAATGAGATTCTGTTGGTGGACGGCGATTGAATCGAATATCGACGACCGGTGTGAGATGTAATCAAAGGATCTCACCAAATATCATGATGTATATTATTTATTCATCAAATATCAATCCAAAATGGGGTAGTATGTTTTTTTTATTGGATTATTTCCCTGGTCTTAATTTCTATGATGAATGAGAATCAATCGACTAAAGGATTGATTCATATATCGTGTGTGTTACGGGATGGGTTTTATTAAGGGGGTTTTATCAAGAGAATTACTTTGTGATTATTGATTCTTCATTGTTATTATAATGGTTATTAATCAACACTAACATGAACATTGGATGAGGTTAGTTTTTCTTGTTTATGGTTGTGCATTTATCCTATGATTCTTCATTCATCGCAGGCATTCCTCATTTGGCCCTCAATTCAACATATCCTGATGAATCGATTTTTGCACACCAATTTCTTATCACAACAATTTAATATCATAGATTTGGTATCAAAATGATATGATAGTGGTGCGATGATGGAATCTGTGGTGAATCATATGGTTTTGGATACCTGATTTTGTGTTCTTCATATCGCAATGAAGAAAGATATATAAATTCATTTTATGAATGGATTGAAGGGTTGGAAGTTATTGATAGACAATGAAAAGACTCATCAGGATGTGATACTCAATTTTTTGGGTGAGACACATCTAGAAAGGTGGCCAAAGAGACGAAAAAGATGCACGAAACCAGGTCTGGGATTCTGGAAATTTCCAAACTACACTGCGTGTAATGCGAAGCAACGTGTCGATTGGTCCCCCCTATGTGATGGATAGGGTTTCAAGAGAAAGTTAAGTATCACACATCATATGACCCTATCACAAGACGTGTGACCTATCCTCAATGACTCGGCATGTACCTCAGATGGTACACAGACACAGGTTGGAGTACACAAGTTGGAGCATGTCATGTACTCCCTTATAGGGACATATCCTAGATAAGTACACTAGATAAGATGTGTGCTAGTACATATGAAGAGTACATGATAAGCCGACATACCATGTACTATTAGAGGGACATGGGCATGATACACTATTCATTTATATGGGCAGGACCTGGGGTCAAGGGACACGATGTATAACCCTTCTAAATGTCATGTACTTTATGAAATATGTCGTGGAGCCATTTTCCTCTATATCCTAGACAAGTTTCAATAGGGAGTGTTCTTTATATCCTTTCCCTAAGGGTTAATATGGAATCATATTCTATAAAAAGGATAGTGATCCCTTTAGCTGAACTTCTTGGATGGAGTTTTTGAAATCCCTCCCTATGTCCCGAAGTGAGATCATCTATTAATATTCATATCCTAGGAGGAGTTATTGGTATCATCATGATAAATACTATTTGATTGTCAATCCTTTACTTAGTGGGTTAATCTAGATTGAGTTTTTAGAATAACCCATGGCCTTGGGTGTGATCCTTATCTATGTATCGTATATCTTCAGACCTTCAATGTGTAATTATAATAGTGAGACCCAATGAGAATTACCTCTCAGACAGACGGAATCAGTGTTATTAGACTCAGGAGTGTGTTCTCCCATATAAGAGCTATGTGGAATCTTTGAGCAAGAATCCTTGGCTAGCATATTACGATTGTGTCCTAACTTTGGATTGTGTTTCTCTATTGAGTATATCTGGATATTCTTGTTATATGTGTTGTAGACATATACCTATGTAGAGATGACTATATTTTCATTTGTTGTATGCTTTGTGGTTTTGAGGTTTCCTATTGGGTATTGTAATACTCACCCCTACATGGGATTTTCCTTCATTTGTCGTGTCTTGTGCAGATGATTGACCTTTTGACTGATTCCTTGATGGACCATGACCAGATGGTTTTTAGTAAGACCACACATGTGTGGTGTGTTCCTCTAGTATCCTGATATCAGTCTCAGTTTAACTTTCATTTTGGACTTGTTTTCAGACTCTTTGTGGTGGAATTGTATTTGACCATGTTTACTTTCCTTTACTTCCTGTTGTACTCTGGTTGTGAGGTTTAGATGTATGCATGCATATTTGTTCAGTAGTTTTTACATTTCACCATTTCATAGGCTTGGAGATATGTGTGTGTATGTGTGTGTGTGTGTATAGGTACTTAGACTAAGGCCTCTCATGTTAGTGATATGCCTACTCGGAGCAAGTCACTAGCTCTTAGACTATTGGAGGAGAGCTTGGGGAGTTGCATCATGGGCTCCACTGGGATGGTTTATGACACTCCTCACCACTGGAGCCCTATGTGTCACTATTGAGAGATAATTCTTCCTGGGTTGAATTTAAGTAGATGTCATTTCTTTAAGATATACACTGAACATCACTTGTACTGGGGAAGTAGTAGTGTAACGCCCCGACCCCAGTTACCCAGAGTCGGTGCATTATTGCGTAACATTGGCATGATCACTAAAGATCAAGTCTCGAAAGACCGATTAGTTTAGTATCCTTGGAAACACTAGATACATTCATAAGTCTTACATTACATCATAAAGTAAAACAAAACTACAACAACATCTTGTCTTCATATCCCCTCATACTGTCCCTGTAGGTCATTCATAATATACTTCTTCACATACTGGAAAAAATAAAACATTGGAAGGGGTGAGCTCACATGCTCAGTAAGGATAACAATATAGCGGAAGATTTCATAAATAAACATTAACATTTAAGGAAATGTATAACTAAAACAAAATCCTTTTAAACTTGAACTTCAGCATAATATGGAAAAAATAAAATGAAATAATTCCATTTACTTATTCACATGGATATTCTACTAGTCGAATAATCACATTCAATATCAATAACCACTTTCATAATGATGGAATGCATAATTCCAAACTATCATAACCATGTATCCAAGGCCTCGTGCCAAGACTAAAAATAAGATTTTGTCAAGGCCTCATACCAAGACACTAGTTTGTCTCATGAGACCCACCGATGCATCGAGGAGCTATAGCGGGCTCCACCTGTCATTTATTAAGTCCAATGCATTCCTCATATGAACAGGTTTAAACATATCATAAACTATAACATAATCGTATCACATAAAACATGCATAAATGAAACATAAAATTTTCACATTTAAATCATAATATATCAATACAACACATTTATATAATAAAAAAACACTTTCAAACCCATTTTCAATACCAAAATAAAAGAAAATTAAAAATTTGTATTTATTTTTCATTTAAAAAAAGTTGTGGCTTGTAGAGGAAGCCGAAACTCAAATAATGGTCATGGCGCTGGAGAAGTCGTTGTTGCTGCATACGTAATACAAAACATTCTTTTTGTTGTTTAGTAAAAATGCTTCGTATAAAAATATTCCTTTTTAATAAAAGTAAAAGTAAAAGGGGTTTATACACCGTATAAAAGAAAGTTGTGTATAAAACAAAATATACCTCAATGAAAGAAGATTGAGAGAAGTCCCTTACAAATATTATTTTTAAATAAAATAGATCTATTATGTGTATTAACTATATGTACACATAAATAAAGTATAAATACAAGATAGGACATAATAATATCATGACATAATTTGAAAGTAGGAAATTAACCCAAAGAACGAAAATTGGGTTAAGAAGTTCCCTTACCTCGTGTTAACTCGACCGTTGTTTAACCTCCTGAATAATAAACTAGGAGTTAATTTATAATTACTTAAGAACGTTTTTCAAGTTTATTATTCCTTTTATATCACTTATTACCATTTTATGAACATTATGTAATTATTTATGTAAAAAACGGTCGTTTTGTCGATCTTTGGTACTTGAGTCAAAAATTAACTTCTTATAATTGCAAGTTGTTCATATGGTAAAATATCCATTATATCCAGAATTATTTTCATGATTTAGATATCATATATATCATATATATCCAGTATATACATTCATTCATAATATTACGTAACATTTAGAGTTAATAAATGAAATGCACCATTCATGGAGACGGTAAGTCGTACATACACATGAACGCTACTTTCATTTCTATTTCGTATTTAATGGAATAAAATCATAATGATATAAAGGTGTATTATAATTCCATTATAATATCATATATAATCTCATTTACACCATCCTTTATACGTCCCACATATGGCATTAACGATTCAAATCACTTTGAGGGGGCGGTAGTCCGCACTTCCTAAAATGAAATTATCGCGTTTACCCATAATTGAAAACATAAAGGTATGCCATAAATGAGAAATACAGAATCATAAGGAAAACATAAAAATAATATATATATATATATATATCATATATAAAAATATTTCCATCAAAATGGCCACCATGAGAGGTGTTAAAAGAGGATTTAACAATCATCGTTTCGTGAGGCAGTAATTTTCCACCCACAGAAACAGTGTGTTCTTTAACCATTAGACGAAGGTATGTGTAAGTATAAATAAAATAATTCTCATTAAAACATCCTAGTATATTTTAGATACTGGTTTTGTTACAAAAGAAAGGAATAAAAACAGTTTAAGGGGTTGGAGAAGCAAAATAAAACAAAAGAACATAAGAGAAGACAATACCTTAAAATCGGGTAACTCTTTTTGATTTGAGACAAAGGCTTCATTGGGAAGACTTCTGCCCAAACTTAGGATTCTAGGAGTAAGAGAGGGAATTTGAGAGAGTATTTGGGCAGAGGTTGGCCGAGAAAAATGGATTTGATGGTGTGAATAAGGTGGTAGAGGTGGGGGCCTCTTATAAGAGGAGAGGAGGGGCACTCTTGGAAAGTCATGAAATGTTACATTATTATGAAATGATTTTCGGATTCCAAAGGTACCACAATTATATATTTCGAGTATAAGGTGATAAGGGTTATAAATATACTCATCCAATAGGTTTTTGACAAGTGTAAGTATTAGATTCTACATTATCCTTCCATTTTATTAAAATCGTTAATTAATGGGGTAATCGCTGCATCATCATGGTGTCATAAAAAATTTAATTTATTTAATGTCTAAAAATTATAAAAAAATTACCATGATGTAGGAAATATTATTATATTTCCAATTAATATTTATAGTCAAAACTTTAACTTATATAACCCCATGTAATAATTGTTTTAGTAAAACAACACATGTTTGTGACAATTTTATTTTTACTTTAAATAAAAAGTTATTAATGTCATTTTCTTACCCAAGTGGCTCCATGGGATCCCCAAGTTGACCCATGGATTGTCTTGGTCGGCCATGACTCACCCAATAAGGGTAGGACAAGTGTAAAGGTAATTTCATATTATTATAACATTATATTTACCTTAAGTTACACTAATTACCTTTAATCGCGATTAATAGAACTTAAAAGGTACTATTCACCAAAAATTATTTTCATCCCATTGAACCACATTTTACTTACTAATGACAACAATGTATATCGGATTTTTTAAATTCAATTCACATAAGTGGTAAAGATTCATTTAAACGAAAAATTAGTTTTTTAACTACCACTTAGTGGTTTCACTATTCATCAAAAATTGAAGTTTTTCAGAAAAATACCAAAAATTAACCCTAAGATATATTTGATATTCCTAATTCAAAAATGATGTCTATTTTACAAAATTCAAATCATATAAGTTTAATTAATTAATTTAATAATTAATTCTCATTGTCACAACAAATAGCGTGTTTTTAAGAAACAATATATATCAAAAGATTGACAATTGTTTATGTCCAATTTCAAAGTAAAATTAATTCTAATGACCATCATTGGATAAAATGGTAAAATTATGTTCTAATTATACCTTAAAACCACTCAATATTATAATTCATCACTATTAATTATTTTGATTAAAAAAGTTGTTTTTAATTAAAATTTAGTAATTTTCACTATTCATCAAAATATAAAAGTTATCCGAAAAGTTCCAAAATTTCTCCCTAGGCTAAATTCAATATTCCGAATCCAAAAATGAAGTCCGTTTTGAAAGATAAAATTTATAAAATTTCAAAAAGTAGGTATTACTATTCATAACGGCAAGTTTGATTGGTTGTGGTGTGTGTTAGAACTCGAAGTTGCGTACAACACACATTACTGTATTTATTCAAAGAGAAGCATACCGTGGAAGCTTGGGGTGTTACATTCTCCCCTCCTTCAATAAATTGCGTCCTCGCAATTTGAAATTGTTCTTCTAAAATAAAAGGTTGAAAGTAGAAAATACCTTTGTGGAAAACCCACATCAGAAATAAGGTTAATAAATATATAACTTTAAAAGAAAGAAAGAGAAGTACAAAGGTCTCTCGAGATATCCTGTACTAGGATTATATGAAAATATGGATATGGAGGGAAAAAACCATCAATGTCTGAAGGAGAGTTGTAGAAAATAGGGTTAGGAGAAAGATAACTACAAGAAAATCACAAACTTGTGATTGGTTAAATGATCATTGATTCCCCAGTAGGAAAAGTTAACCGACAACGTTTTTGTTTTAAGTTACCTTTGATAAAGTTGAGGAATTTATTTAGGAGATTTACTAAGAATACTTGTCATGTAGACTTTCATTCTTTAATAAATTTTTACCACAAACCCATCTTTCACCCAAAAAGATAATAGAACTCAAAAATATTCTATTTATCATAATTGTATAAGGTTACAAATATTAACACATACCATTTAGATTAGGAATACTTTTTTTTAATAACCAGGGACTTATTGTAGGCTAGTGGTAGGTAATAAAGGCCTGTCACACTATGGTTGTGGGTTCGATTCCTACAGCTTTGTCTGACGCGGCGGTTTATCCCCAGACTTGCAGGTTTTCCTTTTCCTAAAACTATAGTATTATAATATTCCAAAAATAATATTCAAAAATGTTTTAACCTTAAACAATACTATCCAAAGTTCAACTTAATCCATTCCAACCTTTATAGCTATCCAAAATACCTTCGTCCAGACTTTCTCTAAAAGGTCTCTAAATTCCAAAAATCAATTGTATCATCAGATTCCTCAAACAAAGTAAAGTTTCTCTTATTGTCACATATAAAAATATGATTACCTTCATCATATTAAAACCTTAATGAAAACAACAAGTACTGTAGTACAATAATTATATATATCACATTATTCTTATAACCAGAATATAATCCTTGAGTCCAAAAGCACCAATACATTAATTATTCCACTTCAACTGTAGTAACAGCATAAGATTTCCCTTGATCCCTTGGCCTTTTCTGAGCTAAATTTCCCTGACGATTAGGATATTAATTTTCATAATGCCCCATTTCCCTACAATCGTAGCATTCAACATTGATAGCCTCTTTCTTTACCTTGAAATCACGAGCCTTGTGACCTTTTTCTCTACATTTATAACAAACTCCTATTCCTTTTAGGCAAGTAATGGGGTGATTCTTCCCATAATTATCGCATAATGGAAAATCATTCTTTAACTTTTTCCCTTTATCTATCTCTTGTTCCACCGTTCTCTTCTTCTCTTGCTTTACTTTATTGTCATAAGACTTAGAGAATTCATTTTCTGTCTTGATAGCACACGAGACTATATCTTCGTATGTTGAGAAAGATTGTGATACTAAAGCTCGATGGAGAAATGGTTTTAACCCATCAAAGAAATGATAAATCTTACTTCTTGGGTTACGTATATAATTTGTAGCATGTCATGCTAACCTTGTAAAGTTAGCCTCATACTTTGCGACATTCTCATCCTCCTTCTGCCTCAGACTCAGAAATTGCCTTTCCATATCTGCTCGATGGTCATGTGGAAAGTATTTTTCTAAGAAAATTTCATTAAAATACATCCATTCCATACTTGATAATTCTTAATATTCCTTTGTGTTTTGAATCAGCGACCACCATTGATCCGCATCTCCAGTGAGGCGGAAAACTCCATGACAACCTTCTCCCTTTCGCTACTCCCCAAGGCGTGGAATATTTTCTCTAAGGATTTTATCCATTGCTCAGCTACTAATGGATTTTAACCCCCATTAAATGTTGGTGGTTGTTGCCTCATGAAGCAGTCTAACATTGATCCTCCACATTGTGGATCAGGGTGCTCCATACGAGTAAGGTTATTATTCATAACCTGAGTGAGTTGTCCCAGTATGGTGATAAGTTGATCAGCACCAGTTGTATCTCCATCTCCAATATAATTATCTTGAGCAGGAGGTAAATCCCTACATGGAGTGCATGCATTAATACGGTTTCCATTCCTTCCACTAGGAGCCATTTCTAAACAATGGCATAAAATAGATTAGTTTATGAGTCAAAATACATAATTACAAACTTGAAAAACACTTAACATAAATTGAACTATTTATGGATATAATCCATAATCACAAAAATGTTTTCTTTGAGGAAGTATATACTCATAACCCTTTATAGTGTTTTGTAAAGAAAATGAGAATTATCCTAAGCATATCCCCTGGGAGTGTCGTAACCAAGAGTGAAGCAAGGCCCGTTGTCGTGCACCGGTTCCCATTCGAGTCTAGCTCAAAGCAGTGTTTTCGGGTTTTACTTCTAGGTACATCTATTCCAGAGCCGCCTCTACCTGCTCGTATCCAGACAGGGATGTATTTCTCGGAAAACTCACAAAATCTCTATAATACCAAAATTCTAGGAAGTTCTTATATACTAATCCTCAAGGTCTATCTTAGGGCTATGTGCTCTAATCAGAGTTTATCTAAATCTAGCTTCCAAGGTTAGTATTAAACTGCCTATGATACCAATTATAACACACCGACCCTAGTTACCCAGAGTCGGTGCATTATTGTGTAACATTGGCATAATCACTAAAGATCAAGTCTCTAAAGAACGATTAGTTTAGTAGCCTTGGAAACACTAGATACATTCATAAGTCTTACATTACATCATAAAGTAAAACAAAACTACAACAACATCTTGTCTTCATATCCCCTAATACTATCCCTGCAGGTCATTTATAATATATTTCTTCACATCCTGGAAAAATTAAAACATTGGAAGGGGTGAGCTCACATGCTCAATAAGGATAACAATATAGCGGAAGCTTTCATAAATAAACATTAACATTTAAGACAATGTATAACTAAAACAAAAGCCTTTTAAACTTTAACTTCAGCATAATATGGAAAAAATAAAATGAAATAATTCCATTTACTTATTCACATGGATATACTACTAGTTGAATAATTACATGCAATATCAATAACCACTTTCATAATGATGGAATGCATAATGCCAGACTATCATAACCATGTAACCAAGGCCTTGTTCCAAGACTACAAATAAGATTTTGTCAAGTCCTCATGCCAAGACACTAGTTTGTCTCATGAGACCTACCGATGCATCGAGGAGCTATAGCGGGATCCACCCGTCACTTATTAAGTCCAATTAATTCCTCATATGAACAGGTTTAAACATATCATAAACCACAACATAATCTTATCACATAAAACATGCAAAAAGGAAACATAACATTTCCACATTTCAATCAAAATATATCAATACAACACATTTATATAATAAAAAAACACTTTAAAAACCATTTTCAATACCAAAATAAAATAAAATTAAAACTTTGTATTTATTTTTCATTTAAAAAAAGTTGTGGCTTGTAGAGGAAGCCGAAACTCAAATAATGGTCATGGCAGCGGAGAAGTCGTTGTCCCCGCATACGTAAGACAAAACATTCCTTTTTTCATTTAGTAAAAACGCTTCGTATAAAAATATTCCTTTTGAATAAAAGTAAAAGTGAAAGGGGTTTATACACCCTATAAAATAAATTTGTGTATAAAACAAAATATGCCTCAATGAAATAAGATTGAGACGAAGTCCCTTACAAAGATCATTTTTAAATAAAATAGATCTATTATGTGTATTCACTATATGTACACATAAAGAAAGTATAAATACAAGATAGGACATAATAATATCATGACATAATTTTAAAGTAGGAGATTAACCCAAAGAACAGAAATTGGGTTAAGAAGTTCCCTTACCTCGTGTCCGACTTGACTCGACCATTCTTTAACCTCCTAAATAATAAACTATAGTTAATTTATAATTGCTTAAGAACTTTTTTCAAGTTTATTATTCCTTTTATATCACTTATTACCATGTTATGAACATTATGTAATTATTTATGTAAATAACGGTCGTTTTGTCGATCTTTGGTACTTGAGTCAAAAATAAACTTCTTATAATTACAAGTTGTTCATGTGGTAAAATATCCATTATATCCAGAATTATATTCATGATTTAGATATCATATATATCATATATATCCATTATATACATTCATTCATAATATTACGTAACATTTAGAGGTGAGAAATGAAATGCACCATTCATGGAGACGGTAAGTTGTACGTACGCATGAACGCTACTTTCATTTTTATTTCGTATTTAATGGAATGAAATAATAATGATATAAAGGTGTATTATAATTCTAGTATAATATCATATATATTATCATTTACTCCATCCTTTATATGTCCCACATATGTCATTAACGATTCAAATCACTTTGAGGGGGCGGTAGTCCGCACTTCCTAAAATGAAATTATCGTGTTTACCCATAATGGAAATCATAAAGGTATGCCATAAATGAGAAATATAGAAGCATAAGGAAAACATAAAAATAATATATATATATCATATATGAAAATATTGTCATCAAAATGGCCACCATGAGAGGTGTTAAAAGAGGATTGAACAATCATCGTTTCGTGAGGCAGTAATTCACCACCAACAGAAACAGTATGTTCTTTAACCATTAGATGAAGGTATGTGAAAGTGTAAATAAAATCATTATCATGGAAACATCCTAGTATATTTTAGATACTGGTGTTTTTACAAAATAAAGGAATAAAAGGAGTTTAAGGGGTTGGAGAAGCAAAATAAAACAAAAGAACATAAGAGAAGACATTACCTTAAAATCGGGTAACTCTTTTTTATTTGAGCCAAAGGCTTCCTTGGGAAGACTTCTGCCCAAAGTGAGGCTTCTAGGAGTAAGAGAGGAATATTGAGAGATTATTTGGCCAGATTTTGTCCGAGTCAAATGGTTTTGATGGTGTGAATAAGGTGGTAGAGGTGGGGGCCTTTTATATGAGGAGAGGAGGGGCACTCTTGGAAAGTCATGAAATGTTACATTATTATGAAATGATTTTCGGATTCCAAAGGTCCCACAATTATATATTTCAAGGATAAGGTGATAAGGGTTATAAATATACTCATCCAATAGGTTTTTTACAAGTTTATGTATTATATTTTACATTATCCTTCCATTTTATTAAAATCGTTAATTAATGATGTAATCGTTGCATCATCATGGTGTCATAAACAAATTTAATTTATTTAATGTCTAAAAATTATAAAAAAATAACCATGATGTAGGAAATATTTTTAGATTTAAAATGAATATTTATAGTCAAAAATTTAACTTATATAACCCCATGTAATAATTTTTTAGTAAAACAACACATGTTTGTGACAATTTTATTTTTACTTTAAATAAAAAGTTATTAATGTCATTTTCTTACCCAAGTGGCTCCATGGGGTCCCCAAGTTGACCCATGGATTGTCTTGGTCGGCCATGACTCACCTAATAAGGGTAGTAAAAGTGTAAAGGTAATTTCATATTATTATAACATTATATTTACCTTAAGTTACACTAATTACCTTTAATCGCGATTAATAGAACTTAAAAGTTACTATTCACCAAAAATTATTTTCATCCCATTGAACCACATTTTACTTACTAATGAAAACCATGTATGTCGGATTTTTGAAATTCAATTCACAGAAGTGGTAAAGATTCATTTAAACGAAAAATTATTTTTTTAACTACCACTTAGTGGTTTCACTATTCATAAAAAATTGAAGTTTTTCAGAAAAATACCAAAAATTAACCCTAAGATATATTTGATATTCCTAATTCAAAAATGATGTCTATTTTACCAAATTCAAAACATATAAGTTGATTTAATTAATTTAATAATTAATTCCCGTTGTCACAACATATATCGTGTTTTTAAGAAACAATATATATCAAAAGATTGACAATTGTTTATGTCCAATTTCAAAGTAAAATTAATTCTAATGACCACCATTGGATAAAATGGTAAAATTATGTTCTAATTATACCTTAAAACCACTAAATAGTTTAATTTATCACTATTAATTATTTTTATTAAAAAAGTTGTTTTTAATTAAAATTTAGTAATTTTCACTATTCATCAAAATATAAAAGTTATCCGAAAAGTTCCAAAATTTATCCCTAGGCTAAATTTGATATTCCGAATCCAAAAATGAAGTCCATTTTGAAAGATAAAATTTATAAAATTTTAAAAAGTAGGTATTACTATTCATAACGGCAAGTTTGATTGGTTGTGGTGTGTGTTAGAACTCGAAGTTGCGTACAACACACGCTGCTGTATTTATTCAAAGAGAAGTGTATCGTGGAAGATTGGGGTGTAACAAGTAGGCTCTCCCACCTAATGATAACGTGTGAAAGCATATATGTCTTCTATATAGGTAAACATTTCCTGTAAACTCACTCGGACCATGATCCATGTAATACCAACCTCTAGAAACTCAATTCCCTCCCAAGTAAGCCTTATCCATAGTTGTTCCACCATTTGAGATAGTCACAACAACCCCCATTACACCTAGAGCTTAGGGTAAAAGGAATCATCAGCCGACTACCCCCAAAAAATGTAGCTTATTTTCTAAGTCCTCCATGGACTAGATCTTCCCAACGTGGGATCTCTCCACCTGCCCCTACAGTTACGTTTGAGAGAGCCCCGCCCTTCTAGAGAGTGGAGGCACGACAGTCCCTTGGGCTCCTATATCCACTTGTTTATATTTATACCTTGACTAATGTTTTGTGTCTCAAAGAGAATCCCACCTACTACCTTGTTCTTCTTGTTGATTATATAAAGGTTTAACCTTCCTCACCTGCTAGCATAATATCATTCCTAGGTACACAATTATCCAGTTTCCAAAATATTTCTGGGTGAGTCCAGTGTTGAGGTTGGCTAGAAGAAACTTGATGATATCCCTAGTACCTTTAGCTTCAAACATTCATCGTAGTTGATGAAGGATGTAGGGATGCCTCTCTTCTGGAACCCTCATGTACACTCTCATCATTGGCTGTTGGACACACCCAAACTTCTGGGCGAACCAAGATGGAGTGTATGGTTTGAAGTAGGTGTTTTAATTGATCCTAATAACTAAAAATTCACCTCTAAATCCCTAAAGGTACTACCTTTTCTCTTGAATCCCCTAAAATTTGTCAACCATGTCACCAATGGGGGTCGGTAATGGGTGGAATTTAAAGTTATCATCATTTTTTATTCTCATCATCACCCAATCTGCATTGAGAATTTCTATTAAAACCCCAAAAATGATGAGGAGTGAAGGAAACATACCTGTATTCAGGGGAGTGATATAATTGGGAAACTGATACCCCTTGAAATATTCTGTGATCTGTCAATGAAGAAACTATAATAGACTACATATGCTTGTGGAAATGTCCCCCCTCACAACATGTTCTAGTTGATTGTAGAGTCAGGCCAGCACTAGGACTCCTGAGTTCACCTAATTTCTAGACACCAAGATTGTTTCCATCACCAACATCCCTAGTCTTAGTCTTATGCAAGTTTCTCTGATTGGTAGCATCTAACTACTCAGGAAAGTGTCCAGAAACATTGCGTAACAAACCTCTGTAAGCTTATCCTTCATGATCTTTCCACATTCTAGGTAGTGGTCCTCCTACAATATCATCCAGTAAGAACCTAGCCTCCTCCTATATTGTACCCATGGGAATTTCTTCAGCCACCTTGGCATCTTCTCAATAGTAATGTTCAAGAACAGGCCCATCCATGTCTTTAATGTGGTGTCTCATTGGAAGGGGTGATGTTTCAACACCAAGGTCTGATGGTATAGGAGGATCTTTTCTACTATTGGTGTCTGATCTACATTTCCCCAAAATTAGGCACGTAGAGGAATTCATAATAATAATATATCATCAATGGAATCCCTATGATGTGATGTAAATCCCACAATATGGTTCCCACCTCCCCATAATGGGGGTGGAAAGTGTTCGTGTCTGATAATCACCCGTTGAGGAGTTCTGGAAACAACTCTGGCTACTAATAAACCTGGAATTGGGATATCCACACTACTTCATATAAACCAATATGACACAGAACATCCCAGTAATTTTCACTTTTGAAGTGTACCTAGTACACCTACACCCACTCATCGGTGAAGTTCCCCCTGGCTCAAAGATCCCAGTCATCATACCATCCCATATAGTTGTTCTAAATGCTATTCTAGATGATGATCGTATAGTGGGTGGGGAATTATTCATTCATTATTTATTTCCCCATCATCATACTTTATTTTACATTCAAGGTATAGAAAATAGTTGCTTCATTTTCTCTAGGAGGGTGCCTATTAGTGTTAATATTCAATCGGTTGAGATTATCAAGACAGAAGAACCAAAACCTTGATGGGTTAGCCTCCATGGTCGAGAAATCCACTTTATCCAACAACATGAAGTTATCTAGTGGTTTTTTGTTTCTTAGTGGATACTCCCTTTTATTTTTCTTATCAGGCCCATAAAATTTTTGAATTTTTAGTGGGTTAAATAATAATGACAATTTCCAAAGGGAATGATTCATCATGTTCCTATACCAGAGTGTAAATGGGAAAATATATCCATGGATTTTTTGGTGGTATTACCAAATACTTATTGAGGTAATAATAAAATTTGGGTTATTACTGGTGAATTTACTAAATCTACACATCCCCTTACCATTTGAGATACTATATCTTTATATTAGATTTATTGACTATATATTAAGGATATATTCAATTTACATGGATTTTATATCTCCATTATATCTGACTGTGATCTTAGTTTCACTTCAAATTTTTTAAAAGGACTTCAGAATTCATTGCGTACTGAATTGAATTTTAGTACAGATTTTTATCCTCAATATGATGGAAAATATGAGTGAAAATTTCATAATATGGAAGACATGCTTCTTGATTTTTCAATAGATTACCAGGGAAGTTGGAATCAGTATCTTTCTTTAGTTAAGTTCTCTTATAATAACATTTTTCATTCTAGTATACAGATGGAACCTTTTGAGTCATTTTATGGAAATATTTGTCAAAATCTAGCTTATTAGGATTAAGTAGGTGAAATTAAGTTTATGGACCATAATTGATATAGGAAATTATTGATAAAGTGAAGTTAATTCAAAAACATATGATGACATCTCAAATCAGGCTGAAATGTTATGCAGATAATTGGAGGAAAGATCTTTCTTTAGAGGTAGGCGGTCATATTTTTTTAAAGTGTCACAATGGAGAAATGTGATTACTTTTGGTAAAAATAGGAATCTAACCCCATGATTCATTGGACCATATGAAATCCTGGAGAAAATAAAATTAGTTAGTTACTACATGTCCTTGCCTCCAAGTTTATCTCAGGTACGTGACGTTTTTCATGTCTCGATGTTAAGAAATTATGTGCCAGATTCATATCATGTTTTGATCCTTGAGGTACTTAGGTTGGAATAGAACCTTTCTTATGAGTAATATCTTATTCATATTCTTTATCATAGAGATAAATTATTATTAAATGAGTTAATTCACCAGGTTATGTTTTTTTCAAAATACCATATGGTTGAAGAAGCAATATGTAAGTTTAGAAATGCTCTAAGAGAAAGGTACCATAAATTTTTTAATAATTGAATAAAATTGTAAGGATGTAATTTCAAAAATTGGAAAGTATATAAAATCCGAATTAATTTTTATATAAAAAATTTTTATATATTCATTATAAAAATATGAGAAAATTTTTTTGTTCAAAAAGAAAAAAGGCATTATTTCTAACAAAATTGGATTTTTATGTATAATATGTTGTTATTTAAAATTTTAATTTTAAAATTATAGAATTTTAATTTGAAAAAATGATAATTATTTCTAAATTCATCATGTCAAAATTATCATAATATGATTTTTTGATAATTTTCTAAAATTTTTTATTTTTCAATAAATAGTGAAAAATAGAAATTTCTACTAAAAACTTTATTTTATTTTAAAGTATTAATAAAGTCAAACTATATTTTTATTTAGTTATAAAATTTGATTAGTTTTTTTTTAATTTAAAATAATCCAATTATGGTTTTTTAAGGAATTTTATACTTGAATCTAGTATTAAAACTTTTTATATTTAAAAAATACATTTTTCTGAAAAACTATTTTTCATTGCACCTTATCAATTTAATTTTAAATTAAATTTTAAAACTTCTATTCTTTGAATTTTTGAAAATGGATTCCATATTTTCAATTAATGGACCCAAATTTGATAAATATTTCCCCTTTATTTTTTTCAACATGAACAGTAACCTTAATAATTTTTGTTGCCACGGTTAAGGGTAAATCAGGTAATTGAAGTTAAAAATAAAATGATAAGGACTATAAAATGAACCTAACACTTTATTTAATTTTATTTTATGATTCTATTTCATTCATACTCATCTAATATTCTATTATATATAATTCTTGACCATTTGGATGAGATTATGACTTTTATAATATTTTATTTAAATAAAAATTCAAAAATGTCACACTCTTGATTTTAAAAGAAATAGTATTTTTTACATGGGAATAACTATAGGATTTGTTTGATTATAAATAATAATTTTAAATATAAAATATTTATATTCATCATGGAAATTTATTTTTAATTTTTAGTGAATAAATAATTGCCTTCAATGCTTACATAATACTAACACATTAATTATTCAATTAATGGAAAAATCAAATAAATGATATTAAAAATGTCAAAAGAAAAATAATTTTAGTTAATTAATGTGATAAAAAATTATATAGATTAAAATTAAATTCTAGGGATATAATTAAATATTTGGTTCTAATTTTAATTCTTGACTTGATGTTATTAAAATTAAAATAATGAATAGTTCTAAAAGTTGACATTAATGAGATATTATAATAAATAAGATTTTATTAAATTATAAAAAATTAATAAAAATATTATATTAGTATAAGTGATTAGTATATTATTTATAATATCCACCATGCTCCATTTATTGTCATTTTTTTCATTTATTGTAACTATATTGACCCTCAAAGAGTAAAAATCATTGTTGTCATGGTAAGTTTAAAAAAGGGTTAAAGAGGGGTGGTTAAAACCAAATGATATGGGTAAAATGTCACATAAACTTATACAAAAAATATTTTATGACATTATTTAGACCCATACGCATCTTATATTTAAATTAAATTAATTTTTAGCAATTTTTAATTAAAAAATAATTTATATTAATTAAATATTTTGATAAATTTTAATAGTACCACTCCCCTATCTTATAAAAGGGAACCACTTATTCTCGTTATTTCACACTTAAAACCCATTTGGTTCATCCAATAACTTCCCAAATACCTTATTATAATTCCTCCATTCATTATTAAGTCCTTATTTATTTTACAATACCAACCTTAAGAGTCTTAAGTTGTTAAGTAAAAGATATTTTCCAAAGAAGAGGTATAGTTTTTAGCCGTATGTTTTAGTTTTATTTATTATTACACCTCCTTAAAGTTTTCTTCAATCATGATAAAATAATAATAACATTATATTACATATACTTAGGTGTTTTTATGTAAATGTCACAAACTATATCTAACTCTTGTTCCATGAACTGGGAAACAAAGACGTTGTTCGTGTATACGAAAAACTACTGCCTCATGAACCGATATGATTTGTTTTCTATCACCACCTCTTCTGACTTATTATAATGATGTAATTAATTTTTATATATTATATTAATCGCATATTTATAAATCTAAAATGATAATATATCATTTAATTTCTTACATTTCCATTCACTGAAAAATGATAACATCATCCGTACTTATGTCTGGACTACCACCTCCATGAAGCGATGTGATCAATCTTTCATCACTGCATTACAAGGATGATATATATATATATATATATTTAAAGAACTAATGTGATATTTAATATATTATTATCATTATGTAACTATAAATTTAGATTTACCTTTTCCGTATTTATCGTTGAAAAATGGAAATGTTACTCATTCGTACGTACGCCCTACAGTCTCTAGGATTGCAAAGCAGTTCATTTTTCATAACCATATTTCATGATTTTTTTTAATTATAATTGATGTAAAAAATGATAATTATTTCATAAATATTATTTTGGATATTATGAAATTATTAACCCACTAACCTTGTTCAACCTACCGAAGTCATTTTGGACTTATATAGAGAATATAGTCAAAATGTTTAACATGAACTTAAATGATTGTGTAATTGTATATAACATGTAAGTAAGTTATATAAAAGGAATAATAAAATTTAAAATGTTATTAAGAAAGTAAATAATTAACCTAATTTTATTATTTAGTAATATAAAGAACGTATGAATCTAACTCAAGGTAGGGGACTTTCTTTTAAAAAATATTTTTTACAGATTCCCTTAAAACTATTTTTCTTACATATCCATATGATTGTTTTCTAAAAATGATTTAAATAAGGTTTTTAATACTATTATATGATTTTTAAAGTGGTTTTTACCCATGTTTTAATTTTTTAAAAATTATTTGAAAGGAATCTTTTTTTCATTTTCCAACGAGTTACTTTGTGACTTTTCTGAAAAAAATATAGAAGGAGTATTTTTTTAACTTATAGAGCATGAATGGATTTTCCCCCATTCATCGATATTTTTTACTCTGAATATTAATTTTAAAATTTTACAAGGATATTTTAAAATAAAATTTTTTCTTTAATATGTGTGCAGTTTTTAGATTTTAAGAAGTGACTTCAAAATGGAAAGTTTATTTTCTTCAAAGAATGTTTTTATGATGAAAGATTTTATGTATTATCTTATGGTTCTTGGGAATTTTTTATGATGACGGATGGTTCTATTATAAACCAAATATGTGTGGTTCCTTGATATACCTCCAATTCATTGGGTATTTTTATGTTTGATGTTATTGTAATGGTTATTCTAAGTGTAACTGTGATGGTTACTCCAAGTATAACCGCGAGGGGTATTTCAAGTATAACCATGAGGTATATTTCATGTGTAATCATGAGCATTACTTCATAAGTAATTATAATAATAAAATTATTCCCCAAGTTACCAACATGATTTATCTATTCTTGTTATGGGTTTTTATGGAAATCTTATGATTTCACGAGGTAAAGGAAAGTATATGGTACTTCATATGGTTGAAAAGTATAAATTTGTGAGAAAGTTATTATGAGTCTTACATGATTTTGAAGAAACTTTATGGGTTTTATTTTGACTTTAATATTTCTTATAAATTGTTTAAGGAGAATATTTGAGAAGATAAGATGAATTTTTTAGTAAGAAAATGTTTATTTTGAGCTCAAAGTTTATTTTGAGAAAGGAATTTTTTTATAAGTATTCATGGACTAATGGTTTCTTTATTTTTTTATATACCTTACTAATATTTTTTTGGCTCATTAAAAATTTAAAAAAATAATAGGGCTTAAGGATGGGTAAGGTAAAGGAATAATTCAAGTTAAAATTCATGAATATTTTTCATGAAAAAAAAACATGTTTTATTTTAAAAGTTTTATATTATGGAAAAATGGATACTAATTAGAAGTGTCCAATTTGTATATATATATGGGTTTTTTATGTAAAATTTATTACCAAACTCACTAAAAATCTAAACCAAAAATATCATTAGGATTATAATAAAGTGAAATATAGTCTAAATACACAAGAAAATGTAATATTAAAGGTCAGGTATTTATATTATCCTCCCAAAATACATCTATGTCAGAGCCTACATCCACTTTTATTATCTAGATAGGGATGTAATTTCAAGGACAACCATACAACCTCTACTTTACATAAACTTCAGGATGTTATCCTAGACTTATAATTCTCAATTGGACTTATCCCTAGTGTTTTTACTCGAGTTCTTTTATCTTAATCCACAAATAAAAAGTTCATTATTACCTTGATGTTAAATCATATACTATTGCAAAGGATTATCTATACCTTTTATATTATGATAAACCATAACTTATAAAACCTTAAATTATCCTCAAAACATTTTCTAATCTCTAAGGTTATTTAACACCTGCTCTAATACCAATTATGACACCCCGGGCCTGTACTCCCAGATCTGGTGCCATAATAACATATGTTACATACCATATTTTCTACCAACTATAGATTCTTTAACATAACTATCCAATAGTCACATGAATTTTATAAAATATTTCATTTAATATATTATCAATGACATTTTAGGTTTATATATTTAGAGAATTAATAAAAAACATAAACTAATAATTCCCATGTTCTTTGTATTAAACAAACACTTTTTCTAATTATATATGAAAAAACTTAATTCATGATGAGTCTTTAACATCTCCAAAAAATTATTCCACACATTCTATCCTTGAAAATATGTCATGTGTACTTCATTACTTTATAACCTATGGAATTGAAACATAATAAATTAGTGATCTCAAATGCTCAGTAAGGGAAAGATATAAATAAAGATTCCAAAATCGTAAGCATGGAATATATAAATGGTGGGAGTAAATAATCTAAATAATGTCATAATCAACTTAAGATGAAAGTATTCTATGTTCATGAAAATAAATTAAAACATGTATAATAATAATTTTTTATCTCATATTTATGGAATTCATACTGAAAAACATCAAAAAAATGTTAAGTTCTTGTGCCAAGAAATTATACTAATAAGGGTAGAGGTATAAAACAAAACCCAATATTCTTTGTATCATGAGACCTATCAATGCATCAACGGGCTATATAATTTCAGGCCCCAGTGGTCACTTGTTTAAGTCCAATTCATTTTCCATAAGAGTCAATAATTCATTTCATATCATTCCCTAAGGAACCGATGGAAGAATAAAAACATGGATATCTATATAATGAAGAATATATAATATCAATACATAATCAACCTTTGTTTGTGGTCAATAATCATTAATAATGTTAATAGTTTTCCATATGTTAATAAAAGGGATAACATGATCATACCATAGAATAAAGGTGAATGGTCAAACAATACATATTCAACATTAAAATAATCATATATATT
This sequence comes from Viscum album, assembly GCA_963277665.1. Taxonomy (NCBI): domain Eukaryota; kingdom Viridiplantae; phylum Streptophyta; class Magnoliopsida; order Santalales; family Viscaceae; genus Viscum; species Viscum album. Next base: position 239,864,056 of record OY728159.1, read on the forward strand.
GGAATAATGATATATGGTATTCCAATAGTTTTCCCTATGTTAATAAAATGGACAATATCATCATAACACATCTAAAGGAAGAATGTGTATGGTTAAACAATACATAGTCAACTTACCCATAATCATTTGTACTGGAATAAAAACATATGAAACGCAAATACTTTTCACCATGTTAATTAAAGGGATAACATGATCATAACCCATCTAGTGGAATAAGGTGTATGGTTACAAAATACATAACCCTGATGTAATAAAGGAAACCTATAAGAAAGTTGATATATATGAAAAACATCGTTCCAAAAAAATGCTTAAATGATACCACCCAAGTAAGGTGGGAATTAGATTATTTGGTATAAATTTCCCCCAAAAGATAAATATATATTTGAGTAAAAAAAGTGAAACATAAACCCTATTAGGTTAAATCATTTTGAAAATGAAAATGGAAATATAAGTGAAAACTTAAAAGAGATTTTAGAAAACATTTTTAACATTGTTGTAAATGATGATGTTATGGGTCACTTCCAAAAATATTTTTTCAAAAATTAAAGTGAAAGTACCTTGAAACCCATTACTTTTAAAAAGGGTATTTAATAATAGGTCCTTTAAAATACATAAATTTTATCTTGTAGAAATTTGGCTAGGAATACAAAACATTTGGAAGTAAAAGAAAAAACCATTTTTAATATCTTGAAAAATACCTTTTTTCAAATATCACATTGTAAAAAGTGTAGAAAAATATTATATTATATCAAAATATATTTTTCCCCATATAGGTATTGAAATTACCATACAATAAAATATTAGGTTGGGAGATCCCAAGCATAAAATAAATAATTTCATGATGAAATGATATAACTCAGTGAAAATGAGGCATGAGTTATCAATATTCCTTACGAGAAACATACTCCTTGAAGTAAGAAATATTTCAAAGAGGTGTATTATGAGGTGTAAAATAAAATTCTTAGAAAAAAAATAGAATACCACTTGATATAATCAATTGGTATTATGTACCCAACTTTTATTTCCAAGAGGACATCATACTCATTGAATACAAATTGAGTTACCAAAGCTTTATAGATGGGTTAAAAATTGAGTAAAATGAATTTGGTGAAAAGGAATCAAGTTTACTTAGTATTTACCCTGAATAAAAAATATATATATTACAAAGAAAAATAAATGGGAATTGGATACACCATTCAAATTACATCTAGTGTATAACATAAACATGTCCTAAGGAATTAATGTTGGAGGCAAAGAACCCTTATGACTTGAGAATCATTTTAATAAAAACCCCTTAAAATATTATGATTTTAATTGAACTTAAAATACCATAATTAGAATCTAAATCATAATATGATATCTCAAATAGTCACTATATATACCATATAAATTAAATTAGGTGCATAATACCAAACATGTCTTAAATAGAGGAATTTGAGACAAAAACACTTACATTGATCTAGATTCGTTCTACGCATGCACCTCAATTCCGGAATAATAAAATTAATTTTATTATATACCTTATTAGGAAAATTATTATTTTATATTTATTTTAATATGGACCATTTATTATATTAAGCTATTCATTTATTATAGAGTTTTTTTTCCTATGTCAGTCATATTGAGGTTGTTTGGTCAATTTTTCTATAAATCCTTATGTATATTGAACATTGTATAAAGAATCATAAAATAGTTTTATAATATAAATTATATTAATATTTTTGTAGAAATATTTTTTATACATTAAATATTTTTTTAAATCTACCCATGATGGGTCATGATGATAAATGAAACTCATCACTCATTGAGGTGGTAGTCCGCATGTACACATGATTAATGTTTCCATTTCTCACTGCATGAGATAGAAATAAATTATATGATAATTTAACATTTTATAATCATATTTTTATTTTATATATCATATTTATTCATCAATGTCATCATTAAAACCAACCATGATAGGTGATTATGAAAAACAGAAGAGTTTGCTTTGTGGAGGTTGCAGTTCGCGCACACGCACTAATAATGCTTTTAGTTTCCTTAGTGGATGGGGAGGAATAAATAATGGTTATTCTATTTATATAATAAAATTTTAGTAAAATAATTATATTTATTTAATTATATTTTTCTAGATATAATATATTTTATAGAGGAATCTTAAGGATAAAAGATTACAAAGAGGTAATACTTGCTTTAAGGGATTAAGGAAGATAAATTTACTTATATTAGAGGTATTTTGGGCATGGTTTCAAGGTAATTTCTAATATAAAGTTTAAAATTTAAGTTTAGGGAGTGATCCCCATTTATAAATGAAGAAAAGGGAAGTTTGGGGAATACTATTTACACTTCCATATTATCATTACACTATTCCTCGGTCAATGACTCCAAAATTTAATAATAATGGATTTTGGGTTGGTATTGGGTTAATAAAACCTCAAAAAGGACTTCCCACAGTTGTTTTTCACATGTTTCAAGTCCTTTACCATAGGTTTTTAAATTTCAATATTTTGATTTTTACCTTGGTAACTAAATTTTAACTAAGTAATGTATATTTTATTTTAAAATATAAGGTAAACCTTATTAATATATTTTTATGTTTTGAACTGAAATTTAATCTCCATTTAATCTAATTAAATTTCTAAACATGTGTAAGTTAACTTTTAAATTAAAATATATAATATAAAAACAGTTTTTGTAGAAAAATGATTCTTAATTATTATGTGTTCTTGATCTTATTTAGTATTGATTACCAATTGAATGAGAGCTAATATAATTATATTTATGTTTCAAAATCATATTAGAGTCATAATTTAAAAAATGTTAATTTAACTAATTAGATAAAATTACACAATATTAATAAAACAATTCTTTGAAAATAACAATTTTACCATCATCATTAACTTTAATCATAGCAATCGTACTTTTAGGCCCAAAATTGAAATTTAACTTATTAAATAATATTATCATGATAATATAAAATATGAAATCCATTTTTATATATTTAATTTCTATAACTGATGAAAATTAATTTTTAATATAAGGGAATGAAAATATTTTTAAAAGAAATATTGACAATATTTTCTAAATGATACGTAGGGGTTTTATAAAAACAACATAGTAATTTTAAATTTTTTATTTCACTTATAAATATATATATTATATAAAAATGTTTTAAAAACATTTAAGTCGTTATTTTATTATGATAATGTCATGAGAGTGATAGTTTTTAGTAAAATATGTATTTTTCACTATTCACCTAAAAACCAATTATTTCTGAAAAATATCCAAAGTTCATATTAATATAATATTTTTATTATTATTCCCAAAATGATTCTCATTTTTTTGAATCCAAATTATAAAAATTAAAAATTTTATTTTTTAATAAAATCATAAAATATTATGAAAACTATTTTTATTGGAAAATGAAATTTTCAAATATTAACTTTTATTATTCTTATTTAATATCATTTACCAACTAAATTGGTGTTCAAAATTTATTAATATAAATCATAATTTTTCATCATTAATCATATGTTTCTTCAAATAGAAATACTTATCGCATAAAAAGGGGATATTTGGAAAAATACTTTTATAAACAATAAATGATCTTATTAATCATTTTAGGTAAACTAATTGAATTTCATTCATATTAAAATTAGAATTTATTTTCTTTATACATATATTTCATAATTTGTTTACTATTATTCATTATTTATAATTAAACAACTAGGTTTTAATGATCATACGTAAATATTTATATTTTATCTAAATATATCATAGTTTCGTTTAAGTTTGGTGTTGCATGTAAAGAAATATATTGAACACATTTGTATCACTTAAAGGAAGTCATAGACTAAAATCTCAGGGTGTTTTATTATCCCCCCTTAAATAAATTACATCCTCACAATTTTACTCTTAAGATTATATTAATTTATATAGGGACCACATAATTAACCATACACTTCTAGATGATTAGTGGTATATTTTTTATGTGGAATAAGATTTGTCTATATAAAAAATTATTAAAATTTATTTATAAATAGATCTAACCCATTCCTAATTTCACTTATAATTATATTAAGGGTATAAGGTCTAAATATATGAGGAATAACTTCACAAAAACCTTAAAATTGATTTATATGATAACCATACCACTATGGGTTTTTATTTATAAATCAATATCTAGTAGTTGGTGAAAACTTACATAACATAGGACACTATAAAATCAAGAGTGAAAACTCACTATCTATTGAATTAGTATTGGTTTATAGGATTTTACTTATTCACATGGTCGTTGGTTACTATTTCTCTCATCGGGCCTTCGATTGGGAGATTGAGTCATATAATTCCAACTCTCATGAAAGTGAAGAAACAAATTTTTGTATATTCTCTCTTTACCTTACAATTTTGATTCAGATGACATTTATTTCTACACTTATATCATATACATGTCCCTTTAAGGAAATTTTCCCCATGTTTCTTCCCACATTTTTGACATGTATGAAATTCAATATTCTTTCCTTCGTCATCTTTGTTTCCTAAATTTCAATGAGATTTAATCCTTATATTATTTAGTGTGTTGGGGATTTCAACTATGTTCAAATTGTTAATCATAATTATTTATAGATGGTTTGGAATAATCATAATATTTCTCTCTCCATCCCCAATCCCATTAGGTTATTCATTGGGACAGTTTCTGCATTATCCATGGAATCTATTGTTAACTTTGTTCCTTCATGACTCACACATTACTAAAACCAAAAGAGTTAACATGAGTAACAATTATTAGAATAGAATTATCATAAATATCCACAGGAAAATTTAACCTCAAGATGTCTTACCTTATAACACTATCATTTTATCCTATAGTTCTTAACTCTTAACTTGCATTAGACTTGGACCAACCCATATCACCCTCAGTTTAAACTATATCATTCTTGGTTCAACCAAGGTTTCCTTGAGTTGGGTTCTCTCTTAATTCTTAACTTAATACTCAATAAATATATTCCAAATTACCATAAACTTTCTTAAAATATTCTAAACCCAATATAATTTAAATCTATGCTCTCAAAATCCAATTTATCCCTTATTAAGGAGAGCGTATATCAATTGATATGTACCTTAATTTTTGAATCTCTATATTTTATACTATATTATCTATGTTCACCTTCTTATTTGGTTCCCTACCATAAACATATTCAAATATCTCACAATAGTTTATAAAAAGGATGTGTATAAATAAAAAATGTATCCCCTTAAAGTTTCAAACTAGGTGTGAAGTTTGTCCTCTTTGTCATGTACCAGGTGACGGTCTAGTTAATACCCAATATTCCATTTTTGGGGTTATTACCCCTAGGTATATCTATGTCAGATCCTAAATCCACTTATAATATTCTGACAGGTTTTTGATTTCTAGGATAACCACATAAACTCTACTGTACCAAAGCTTCAGGATGGTATCCTATATTTAGAATTCTCTCTTAGACTTATCCCTATGGTTTTCACTAAATTTATCTTATCCTAATCCCAAAATAAAAAGTGCATTATTACCTTAACATTAAATCATATACTATCCCAATGGGTTATCTATATATTTGAAATTTTTATCAACCCTAACTTATCAACCCTTAAATTATCTTCAACAAACATCCTAATATCCAAATTTATCTAAACTCTACTCTGATACCAACTATGATTCCCCAGACATTCACTCTCAAATATGGTGTCATAATCTCATACTTTGCATACTAGATTCGATACCAACCATAGATTCCCATACATAACTATCAAAAAGTTACATTAATTTTATAAAATATTGAATTGCATACATTCCCCATGACCTTTCAGGTTTAAAGATTTAAATAATTTAGGAAAAACCATAAAATAACAATGACCATGTTCATTGTATCAAATTAAAATTTTTCCCATTATATATGAAACTACTTAATTCATGATTAGTATTCAACATCTTCTAAAAATTGTTCCACAAATGTTATAAATCTAAACATGTCATGTGTAGTACTTTACTTCATAACCTGGTGAATAGAAACATAATAAAGGGGTGATCTCAAACACTCGGTAATGGAAACATATAATTGAACCTATCAAAAACATAAGCATCAAATAAAAATTATAGCTATAGTAAATAATCTAATTAATTCCATAATAAAATTAAACTGAGAGTATATTATATCCATGACTATAATTTAAAACATGGATAATAATAATTTTTATATCATATTGATGGAATGTATAATGTTGGAATTAAAAAAAAATGTTTTCAAGGCCTTGTTCCATGACATTATACTGATATGGCAAGAGGTATACACCAAAAAAACAAGTTTTTTGTCTCATGAGACGTACTGATGCATCAAGGGGATATATAATTGTGGGGCCCACCTGTCACTTGTTTAAGTACATTGCATTCACCGTAAGAGTCAAGAAGAAATTTAATGTCATTATCTAAGGATCCTATGGTCAAATGAAAACATGTCTATCTATATAATGAATAATGTGAAATTTTAATATATAATAAACCTATGTTAATACTCAATAATCATTAAGAATTTCAATACTTTTCCCCATATCAATAAAATGGATAACGTAATCATAACCCATCTAGAGAAAAAAGGTGGATATTCAAAAAATATATAGTCAAAATTACAATAATCATATATATTAGAATAATGATATATAGGATTCCAATAATTTTCCCAGTGTTAATAAAAGGGATAACATGATCATAACTTATCTTAAGGAAGAAGTTGGATGGTTAAACAATACATAGTCAACTTGCCTATAATCATTTATATTGGAATAACAATATATGTAATGCCAATACTTTTCCCCATGTCAATAAAAGGGAAAATAAGGTCATAACACATCTAAAGGAAGAAGGTGGATAGTTACCAAATAAAATAACCTTGTTGAAATAAAATAAACTTATAAGGACATTAACATAGATGAAAAACATATTTGAAAAGGAATGCTTGAACGATACCACCCAATAAGGGATCAGGAATTGGATTGTTTGGTTTTGTGAGTCCATTCCCCAAAAATAAATATATATATATATATTAGACTATAAATAGTGAAGCATAAAAAAATTAGGGTAAATACATTTGAAAATTAAAATGTAAATGAAAGTGAAAACTTAAAAGATCTTTTAGAAAACAAAATAACATTGATGTAAAAGAGGATGTTACGGATCACTTCCAAAAGTCTTTTTTCAAAAGGTGAAGTGAAAACTCTTAGAAAATCATTAATTTTAAAAAGGATATTCTGTAATATTACCCTGAAAATACATGATTTTTATCTTGTATAAATGTGGATATGGATACAAAACATATTAAAGTGAAAGGTAAAACCCCATTTTAATATCTAGAAAAATATCTTTGTTCAAAACTCGTTTTGTAAAAAGAGTAACAAAACATTCTATTATATCAAAATATTGTTTTCACCGTATAGGTAGTGAAATTACTATACAATAAAATATTAGGTTTGGAGAACTCTAGAATGGAAGAAATAAGTTTATGATGAAACAATATAACTCATGGAAAGGAGACTTGAGTTATCAATATTCCATAACATCAACATACTCTTTAAAGTAAGAAATGTTTTTAAAAAAAATATTTTTTAGTATTAATGAAAATTAATAGAAAAAATATAATACTACATAATATAATAAATTGGTAGAATGTACCAAACTTTTATGTCCAATAGGATGGTTATACACAATTAATGAAAATTGGGTTTCCAAAAGCTTTATAATTAGGGTAACAATTTTGTAAAATCCTATTGATGAAAAGGAACATGTTTGGATTAATATTTCCTGTGAATAAAAAATATATATGACAAAGATATATTCATGGGTTTTGAATAAACCATTCAAAGTAAAACATGGTCTATAACATAAACATGTCTCGAGGGATTAAAGTTTGAGACAAATAAACCTTGTGGCTTAAGAAGCAGTTTAATCAAAACCCTTAAAAGAGTGGACCTGTTATTGAACTTAAAATATTTTTATTCTAATATAAACCATAATATTATATCTAAAATAGAAATTATATACACCATATAAATTAAATTAGGTGCATAATACCAAACATGTCTCAAAGAGATGAATTTGGGACGAAAACCTTTACCTTGTTCCAGATTCGTTCTGCACATGTGCCTAATATACTAAATAATCAAATTAAGTGTCATATATAACTTATTAAGAACACTATTATTAAATATTTATTTTAATATGAACCATTAATTATTATATTATTTTTATTTATTATATAGTTTTCTTTCCTGCATCGGTTGCATGAGGTTGTTCGATCAATTTTTCTATAACTCCTTTTGTATGTTGACCATGGTGTAAAGAATCATAAAATAGTTTAATAGAATAAAAATTATTAATATTGATATTAAAATAATTATTATATATTAAATATATGTTTAAATCCTTCCAGAATTTTTTCTGATGACAAATGAAACTCATTCCTTATGGAGGTGGTAGTCCGCATATAAGAATAATTAATTTTTTCAATTCTCAACGCATGAGTGGGAAATAAATTATATTATAATTTGAGATTTTGGAATCATATTTATATTTTATATATAATATTTATTTATAAATATCATCATTAAAATGAACCATTATAGGCGGTTATGAAAAACAGAAGATATCATTTCGTGGAGGCGGTAGTCTAGACACCAGTGCTAAAGACGCTTTTATTTTACTTAGTGGATGGAGAGGAATAAATAATTATTATTAAATTAAAATAATAACATATCATTGTAAAAATTATACTGATGTAATTGTATTTTTAGGTTTATAAGATATTTGGAAGAGGAAGATTAAGTGTAATAGATTACAAAGAATATAATACTTATATTCGAGACTTGATCTTCTATTATAGATCTCCTTAGAAGTGAAGGGATTGACTTCTATAGATAATGGGATTAAGGATGAGAAATTGAATTATATGGGAATTATTTTAGTTATATTTTCAATTTAAATAAAACTGAAAAGTGTGACATTTAAGGGGTGGGAGTGATCCCCTTTTATAATTGAAAAAAGGGTGCATTTGGGAAAACCCTTTACACTTACATTATATCATTACACTATTACATGGTCAATGAATCCAAAATTTTTGTAATAATGGAGTTTTTATGGGATTGGGTCGATAAATCCTAAAATAATACTTTCCACACATGTTTTAAATATGTTTCAATTCTTTTACCATAGGTTTTTACATTTTTATATTTTTATTTTTACCTTGGTAACTAGTTTTTAAGAAAGTAATTTATATTTTATTTAAAAATATATGGAAATGCCTATTAGAAAATTTTGATTTTTTGAACCAAAATTTAATCTTAATATAGTATAATTAAATTTCTAACTATTAGTATATCAAATTTAAAATTAAAATATATAATATAAAAAAATAGTTTGTGTAGAAAAATGACTTTTAACCATTATATGTTTTTAATCTTATTTAGTATTGATTTCCAATTGAATGAGTATTAATATAATTTTATATAGGTTAAAAATCATATTATATTCATAATTTAAAATATACTGGTTTAATTTATGATATAAAAATTACACAATATTAATAAAATAATTCTTTGAAAGTGACAATTTTACCATTATCGTGGTTTTTAACTTAAATCATAGTAGTCATAATTTTATACCCAAAATTGAAATTGAAATTATTAAATAATAAGATTATATTGATATAAAATATTAAATCCATTTATATATATTTAATTTCTACAAATTATGAAAATAAATTTTTAATATAAGCAAATCAAAATAGTTTTTAGAATAAAATGTAACTTATTTTTCCAAAATGATATACATGGGTTTTATAAAAACAATATAGTAATTTTTAATGATTTATTTTTATTATAAATATATAGTTTTTATATAAAAATGTTTCAAAAACATTTAATCCATTATTTTATTATGAAAATGTCATGAGAGTGGCATTTTTTAGAAAAATCAGTATTTTTCACTATTCACCTAAAATGCAATTATTTTAGAAAAATCCCAAACTTTTATATTAAAATAATGTTGTTATTAATATTCCAAAAATTATTTTTATTTATTAAAATTCATATTTTAAAATTTACAAATTCAATTTTTGAATAAAATCATAAAATATAATGAAAACTCGCTTTTATTAGAAAATGACATTTTCAAATATTAAGTATTATTATTCTTATTTCATATCATTTACCAACTAAATTGGTGTTAAAAAATTATTAATATCAAAAATAATTTATATAATTAAGCGTGTTTTTCTTAAAATTTAAATTCATATTTCATAAAAATGTAATTTTTGGAAAATTGTTTTTCTAGACAATAAATGATCTTATTAGTCATTTTAGGAAAACTAATTCAATTTAATTCATATTAAAAGTTGAATTTATTTTATTTATACATATATTAGTTCAATTAATCTTATTAATTCTCACTAATTCAATGGCTAAGTACTAATAGTCATAATTAAATATTTATATTTTATTTAAATATATCACAGTTTCATTTAAGTTCGGTGTTGCATGTTGGTTAAGAAAGAAGACACATTTTTCTCATTTAAAGGAACTCATATATTAAAATCATGGGGTGTTACACCTATTCCCACACATATGATAAGTGGTAAGTTGAATTTTCTTCCCTCTATGATATTTATCCATTGATCCTCTAGAATTGAAATTTATTCTTATCTTTTTATCTTTAGCACCGCGTGACCATTGAGAATCATTAATATTCATCTCAGATTTATTTTCACATTGGATTATTTCCTCATAACTATTAAAATATAAAATCATAAAATCTTTTCAAAGACACATCCTTATAAAACTAAATAATAGGTCAACCTTACTTTCAGGGTCAGTGATAAAGTCGAGGTCATATCGTACAAGCCTAAAAAAAATTCTTATAAGACATGATTGATTCATCCTCCATTTTCTTAAGTATAAGGAATTCCATCTCTATTTTAAGATGGAGAATGTGATTAAAATATTTATTGAAAAATATTTTCTTAAATCTTTACCACTACATTGATTCAATTTTTCCTTGGGATTCTTATTCTTGATTAGTGTACACCATTAATCGTCTTCTACCTCTAAGTGATAGATAAACAGTGTGACTTTCTCTTGATGAGAGCATTGGAGGATATAGAAAATATTGTTGGAACCAAGGCTGGTATTTTCTATAAATAGAGCATGGTTTCTGTTTATTGTCAATCCTCACATGTAAGATCAAGGAGTTTTCAAGGAAAGGGATCTTACAGTTCAAGTAGACAACAGTATTAAAGGTGGTATTGTTTCTGAGTGTCTTCCAAATTTTGGGTCCAAAAATTGGAGAATGGAGAAAAGTTTTTTGGCAAAGGGAGTTATGTGCCAGTGTTAAAGAAGATTGGAAATTTGTGTTCCAAACATCTTTCAATATCAGTTCATCAAAATATAGAAAAGGAATGAAGGGTGCACAAGTTATGGTTTGGAATGCAAAGTGAATTGCGTTAAAGAGGCTAAGGTGTCTGAGACTTTCATGATCAGGGGAAAGTTGTGTGACTCATGCGCAGGGTCACAAAAATGCATATAAATAGGTGAGTACCCCCACTCAATAGTTAAGAAGTTTTTTCAAAAAAGATCTGTTGTCTCAACACACAAGGGAGATTCACGTGAATGACTTTAGTGGAGTAAAAATTGCACGTAAGTGTTCTTTTTGTCTCTAAAAGACAAAGTGAAACTTATGGTGTAGCTGCGTGATAGATAAGGTGTGCACGATAGATAAGGATTTCAGGATAGATAAGCCTTGTGTGACATATAAGGCTTTCACGACAGAGAAGGGTTGCATGAAAAGTAAGGGTTTCATGCATGTTAGCTTGCATGAAAATCCCCATACTTGCACGCCAGAAGTGGTATTCCATGTAAGTGCAGTGTTGAGTTTCTAACAGGATTTGTTTATTCGGTTTGGTTTTTCAGTGATTTCAAGTGAATCTATTCATGACTTTGATGCAAATAGAGTCTCATGCTGAACAGAGACAAAGACTTCAATACAAATCTATTGAAGAGACCTTCAAGTCGTTAAACTAAGTAAGACTTCTACCAGTGTAGTGAGCTAGGTGGAGTTGACGAAAGTGCTCTGAGGGATGCAGTGTGTTGTCCCTGAAATCTGGTAATGGGAGTGTGTCTGGCACATAGTGACTATGTCTAAACTTTTTTACTCCATAACTAGTGAAGATTAGTGGATTTTGGTATGACCGACATACTATCAGCGTATGCTCCTTGGACAAGCCCTTAGTGGTGAACCAAGTAAAATCGTTTTGTTGTATCTTTTTAATGTGAATGTTTTATTACTGCACAATTCAAACAAAAAAATTTAACACTTTACTACCAACATGGGAACAAGATCCATTTATTTAAAAGAAAATGTTGACACCTATATTCACCCCTCCCATCTCAGGGTTCTTTTAGGTCCTACATATATTATCTATGAAATTAGTCCATTATTATGTGATTAGAGGATTAGAAGACTCGGTAAAAGTAGGAGGGATTCTTCACCTAAAGGAACCAACCACAAATTTTTCTCTCTTAGGAGAAATAGGGTGGTCCAAATGATTCAGGTTATTATTTATAACCTGATTTAGTTGTTCAAGTACCTCCATTAAGTTCTTGACTCATGCTCTCATAATATTAGGAATTTATTAGGTTAATAATTACATTTACTTCCATATAGTTTTTTGGAAGGATTCCTCCCATTTCCATCCATTTCCTAAAATAAATTAAAGTTAATGATGATAATTCTTAAATTAATAAGCATATAAAAACAAAAACTATGGATTTAGAAGTAATAACTCATAAATGACATGTATTCCTTAACTTATAAATGTATAGGTTGTAATCTAGGTTATTTGTGGCCATTTTATTATTAGGATCTCTAACCTAACTAGTTATATATTACATTATCAAAATATATAATACCATAACAATATATATTTAAATTCTTCATAATAGTCTATAAAAATCATGTAAATTAACCAAAGAATATCCCTTAAGAGTTTAAAAATAGTGTGTAGTTATTCCCACTTATTGTGCATTAAGTGAAGATTGAGTTAATACCTAACCAACATTTTTCATGGTTATTACCCCTAGGTTCATATGACCTAGATCCTACATCCACTTTTAGTAGTTAGACAGTGATTTCATTTCTAGGAAACAAGACACTCTTTACTTTACCAAAATTTTAGGATGTTTTCCTATACTTAGATTTATCACTAGGTTTTCTACTAATGTTTTATCATATTAATCCCCAAAAATAACTGGTCCTTTATTTGATACTAACTATAGAAACCCAAGTCTCATACACATTTTATTATATGATTTTTAATATAAATTACCTTAAAATACAACTCAAAAATCTAGAGTTCTAGTGTCATTGGGAGATTGGATACAAGATACATTAAATTCAAAATAAACTAAAAGATATTTATTTAAATATGTGTAATTTTATCTTAAATCCCATTAGTATTATTTTAATGTATAGGGTACCCTTATAAAATACATATAGGGAAAGGGTGATTTATAAAGCCCAGTAAGACAAAAATTAAATCATGATGGTGAAATAATACATACGAGTCAAGAGAAATATCATGATATCATAACAAAATGGATCATAAAAATGGGACCATGGAATATTGGAAATAATATCATAAGATCATGGCATAATAAATATATTAAAATAACATAAAACATGAAATTATAAGCATAATTCAAGGCTTGGTTACAAGACATCATATCATAGTGTGTTATGCTAACTGCTCATGCACTATACATGGTATCTCATGAGATGAACACATTACACAATAATTTTGGGGTTCTATAATTCTAGTCCAACAAATAACATTCATAAAAATTACATGCATATTTTTTATATATAATAAAACCATACAAAATGCATAAGAAAAATAAAAATCCATGAAAAGGATATGAGTTACATAATCATGTCTTAAGGAATAAAAAAATGTTATATCATAAATACTTCCTTGAGAAAAAGGGATTAAAGAATTTATTGGATGTTCATAACTGAATAAGGAAGTATAGGTCATTAAAATAAATTTTAATTGAATAATGGTCATAAGAAAGGAGTGGAGAAATAGGTTTGGAAATGACCCTCTTAAGTGAGGTTTTTAATAAAAGAGTAAAGAATATTTAAAGAAGGTGAGCACAAGGAACTTTCTTTAAAACCAAAATTTAATAGGAATGGATTTACATAAAATAATGAGTGATTTTAGAAACCATATAATATTAATAAACCTTATATAGAGTGGTACATGAAATGAGATATGAAATAAATAGGTTTACTTTAATTGATTTTTCCAAAAAGGAAAAAAATAGAAGAGAAATTTAAAATATTTTATATCCTCAGAAAAGAAAGGTAAGTTAAACTAAGTATATATTTAAAATATATATATATATATAAAATAAATTATATACATAATAATAATAAAAAAATAAAATAGGATTTAGATAGGGAAATCATAACCTGAAATAAAAGAGGGTGGTTTAGAAGTTTTCTTACCCTAGGTCCCAAGTCGCTTGGTATGTGCATCTGAATTCATGAGTAATAAAATTAAGTTTATTAAATAATTTATTTAGAAACTTTATCAAGAATATTTAATTTTTTAAGTTTCATTTATTATTATATTTCCTTTATTTATTACATATTTTGTTCTCACATTAACCACTTGATGTTGTTTGGTCAAATTCTAAAAAACTTATTTTGTATTTTAATCATGGTTAAAGGTATTATAAAATTGTTCCATGATATATAGAATTTTATAATTATATATAATTTATAATTCCATTAGTAAAAAATTTATACAGTTAAATAGGTTGTAATAAATAGATTCAAACAAATAAAGGTATCCCAGTATTCTTATTTTGAATGGTTAAAATTACCATGGAAATTATTAATTATTATCCTTAATATAAATCTCAATTTGAATTTATAGAATATTAATAATTTTATAAATATTTTATTTATTCATTGAATACATTTTTAAATCCATTCATGGAAGGATTTAATAGAAAATAAAACACTTCATCCATGGAAGCGATGTGTAGTACCCCATGTTTCTAGTACGCAACCCTTATGTCTTGATTTTTATGTTTACAAAGTGTAAGGGTGAAGGTTGGGAGAGTTTGGGATGCATTGAATGGGTTTTGGGGATAAAAGGTGGGTTGAACGGTCTGTTCACAGTTTTTCCAAACTGTGGAGAACACCTTGTTGAAACCATGCAAGTTTTAAATCATTTGACAGTGGCCCACTCATGGCCTGTGCATGGTTTTTCTAATCGTGCATTCAAACCATGTGCAGAGTCAAAAACTAGATCCTATTTTTTAGGAAGTTGCTCGTTTTTGTTCTAATTCACCCATTTTGCTTTCAAAACGGCCGTAACTCTATATTTCTCTCCATATAAGTCTGGATAACCTTTCCCACGTGCATTGGATTCAATTTGGATACCCCACTTGGTGATTTGAAGCCCGATTCTTGCGGTAAGTGCCCGATCTTCTTGGGTTTTGTCTCGTTTTCTTAGATCTCCTTCCCCTATCTTCTATTTTTCTTATATATACACCTGTTGTGTGTAGATATAATATTTTTAACATCAAATAAAGTTAGATCTAGTGTTTTTCTTGAGATAGGAGGATATCTAGGCTATTTTCTTTGAATCTTAACCCTGGTTCTTGAGGTACATCTTCGTTCTTTGTTGTTCCTCTTATGCTTTCTTAGATCTACTTAGATATTCTTCTCTGATCCTATTTATTTTTTTAGATATATACCTATTATGGGTAGATATATATTGTGTGATTCCAAATAAGTTTATTTTTTTCCATGATCTTTCTAGGAGAATAGATCTAAGGTCGTTTCTTGGAGAATCAACCCGGCTTCTTGTGCGTTCTTCATCCGTTGTTGAGTTTCGTCAAAACATTTGAGGTAGGTGGATTAAATATCATATCCACTTGCTATAATTTATTTTATTAGTTTTAAATTTATTAAATTTAATGAAATTGATTTTTGAAATATCGGATTGACACATGGAATAAATCTCTTTAGTGATGATTTATCGTTTTTGGTGAAATAGCGAAATCTTGATGAATTATTGTGCAAGTTGCTTTAGTTTCTTTAATTTAACATGGTTATTTTAAATTATGGATTTGATAGAATCTATAAATGGTTTTTGGGAATGTGTTTTTAAATAAAAAGGGTTTTTTATTGAAATTTATTGGTTTTGGAACAGTTTTTATGGAAATAGTTTTCAATAAAAAGGTAATTTTATTGAAAAGATTTTTTTGGAAAGATCCTTGGGAATATTTGTGTGTGAGTTCATATTGAATATACAGGTATTGGTTGAAATATTAACTTGTTCTTAGTTCCAAATGGTTACTATCACATGGGATATAATTACTTTGTGACGACTTGGAAGATTGACTAGAAACTGCTCATGAGTATAGAACTGTCATAACGAAGCATGCATGTTTGATAATATGAATGTGTGGAATGGTTCGGGTATGCCAAAATGGATATTTTGAAATGGTTTTAAAGATTTATTAGTATTTTTATGGAATTATAAATTTCTGGAAAATTATTTTTAATAGCACTTGTGTACTTTTGGTTACAATGGTTTTTGGAACTTGTTTATATTTATTTATAAACTATTTTGGGAAATTGTTTTATATAAATTGTTTTATATAAATTTTTCTAACTATTATATCCTAGTGGAATGAGTTGGGAATTCATTAGGGAAATAATATTGAGTTTTATACTCACCTCATATTTGTCACTTTGGTGTTTTTGCAGATGTTATCTTCTATAATAGGGGTAAAGGAAACGTTTCACATGTTTTTAGCACCACTTCATGATACTCGGGTTGTTGGGTGATCTTGGAGCATAGACCTTGGGAAGCATGGAGTCGTGTAGTCTTATTGGAGTATTTATTTGTCCTTACTATGTTTACTTTTATATTTTCTTTATCTTCCACTCTGTTACTCTTTGATGTGGTTTTGATATGAATAAAATAGTTGAGTTGTCTTTCTTTTGTTCATGTATCATATAGTGAGATGTTTGGTTATGGGTTATTGAGTTTATGGTTTTATTCATAAAGAGTAAATCATCCCCAATTAAATTTGAAACTCTTTATCACTTATTTCTAGCCTTTTTCATCTTGGGGATGTCACTTAAGGCCTATTAATGATGCATTGTATTCTCAATCCAATGGAAATAAGTGGGCCATTACATGGTGAATCGACCATAATATGGGAAACGATTTAATTTAAATATTTAATAGAGGGAGAGAGTAAGAGAATTTATATTCCATTGATATAATAATATTTTATTATATATATGATATTTATTTTATTATATCATTATGTATTGAATATATTTAAAAGAGGTATAAGAAGAAAGAAACTTGAATGAACTCGGTTAAGACAATTACATATTCTTTGGAAATACTCCTTTAGATCACACTTTAATCCTTCATTGATTGGTCTTTTGGTGAGACCATAATCTCTAGAATGTGGTAAAGAGTGTTAGGGAAATATTTGGGTATATTTTGGGTGAGATAAGTGGCTTATAATGTGTAGATAAAAGGGGTGGTTAAGGGTAATATTTATAAGTGGAGGAGAGGGGTGTTTTAGAATAAAATATTATATATTCAAATAATAACCCAATATGTTATTCAATATTAAGGGTATTGTAAATAAATAGTAAAGGGGAAAATAAAATATTCATATAAATTTTGATAACCTCAAATATTCATTCATATATTCTATTAAAAAATGTGGTACTTATACGGTATTTATATGGTATTTCACTATTAACCTATGTATTTTATTTTTTATAAAAAATATAAAAACTTCATCGTAAAAATTTTTCAACATGATAAATCTGAAAATAACATCCATTTTATCAAAATAATTTTCTAAATATGAGAATTTTAATTTTTAAATAAAATCTTTATGTATTGAAAAATATTAATTTTTTATGACATAATCAACTTTCTAACTGTTAGAAAATTCTACTTTGGGCTTCATAAAATTACATTATCAGTTTTATAAAAATAATTAGAGCTTTATAAATTCATTTTCTTGAAATAAATTTTATTTCATAATTTTAAATTCATCATAAAAATATATTTTAACAAAATAATATATATATATATATATATGTGAGTGTTTTCCCAGAATTATAATTATGTTTTCTTTGTGTCAAACATTTATTTTATCATTTTTGAAACTTTTATTTAATTTTTATATGATATAAATTTATTATATTTTATTTCATATGATTCTAAAATATCATTTTACTATTCCATTGGTCTGGCTATTATTCTAATGACTAAGTCACAATTCCTAATGATCGGGTTACTATTCATAATAGACATATCATTATTCCAACAGTCATATTGGTTTTCTACTTCCTATAAATACATCTAACTTACATCATTAATTTTTCAATACAATACCTCTTAAGGTTATATATTATTTATTTTAAAAAAATCAATTGGATTATTAACATTTTGTTTCATTTTTACAATATTTTTCATGAGTTTGATTATTCTAGGAGACCAAGATGATCCAAATTTCACTATTCTAGTTATTTTAATTTTTTGTACTCAATTTTTATAAATATAATTATTCTATAAATGTAATGTTCAAATTTATTTAATAAATTGTTGTTGATTTTAATTATTTGTTGCATGTGTTTTATATTATACTATGTTACTAAATGTGACACACACATGTTTTTCAGAAGGAAATTCCCATATATAAAAGTTTAGTTCATTATAAGGAATTACATATAGATATATTCAGTTTAGAAAATTCTAGAAAGTGTTGAAAAAATAATGTTGATATGACAGTCTATCATATATAATATGATCGATATGTTCGTATATAGGGTTTTGTTAAGTATTCTTAAAATATTTTAAGAATTTAAAATTTATTATACAAAAGGAAATATTCGCATTACCATACCTTCACATTGGATACATAAATGTATATATAGATATACATTTCATGAAATGTAATGATAATTGACCTCTAAAAGTAAAAATTTGAGTTATCCCTGTTTTATTTTAATCATAGATTATTATAGTTTATGATTAAATGTTTTAGTTAGCATGAGTATAGTTATTATATCGAGATATGAAATATGATCATGAGGCACAAAATTGGTTTTGTGAGCTATATATCCCATGATGTATACCACATGGGGGGTCATATGTTGTCTTTAGTATACTAGGGGTGTATCTTTCATATTAGAGTCCCCACTACCTAAATTGTTTTTGATACCTAGCATGAGAACCGTCATACATTGATACATTTCTTATGAAATCGTTTAGGAATATCTAATAAGGGGTGGTTGGGTGTGTTGTTGATCATATCATCGGTTGGAGTTTAAAAGAGATGGGATTTTTTCTCTCATATGATGAGTATGACATCAAGGACCTATATTAAAATTAACTTAGGAAATGTAAGGTCGTACTTAGAAAGGTACATATGATGTGTTTTTCTACTTAGATGAGGGGAATGTGATGTACTCGTCTTCTAGATGAATGACATGTGATGTATTCATCGATCTATTATTTCTATACTTGGATATTAAACAATGTATGAGGTGGATATATGGGATTTACATTCTCTATTTCCCATGCTCACTCGATGTCTTGGAAAAAGGTAACGTGTGAAAAATCATGTTGGCATGTGATGCGGCTAGTAGACATGGGTATAGAGATACATGTGCTTGATGGAGATCACATCTAATCCCTTTTTAGTTTGAGTATAATTTATTATTTACTAGAGGTTATACTTTTCTTATATTTATGGATTCATTGATTGCTATTTGTTTTCAATGCTACAAAGTCCCATGAGGTCAAACATTGTGGTTGATCGGATAGGGATTGAGTTTGACTCATAGAACTGCTCTTAAAGTGTTTTATAGTTTTATCTAAAATAATTTGTGATGGTATTTTCATGTGTTATTACATATGATGTAATATAAGGTAAAGTTAATGGTTTCTTTTAGAAATTTTTTTGGTAGATATCCAAAATATTTTTGGATATGATTTCATGAGTTATCGTATATAATATGGTATAAGGTGAAATAAAATGAAAGTATTTTAAGTTTTTTTATAAGTGGGAGATTTAAAGAAATATTCATTAAATTCATAGATATGTATCTTATGATTTGGGTTTTATTATAGTACGATACACATACATAAAAAAGACATATTTATGTCTTTGGGCATATCTTATTTTACGATATAGTGATGTCATATATCAGTTGATAGAGAATATCATATTATATGATATGATCAAGTTGTAATGATAAGTATCAAATGGTTCGATACTCTCAACACTACCATTACTAATGTTATTCATTCAAACAATAAATAGTTAATGTTTAAAGATCCATACACATCAGCTATCATTAATAAGGCATGGGAGAGTTATAGTCAATATTTTCATATGATGTAACTGAATTCATTACTCATACATTTAGGAAATGTATAAGTAATTTTATGGTGAAAATGTATGTCTTAGATAGTTTCCTTGTAACCTATATAAAGGAGTCTCATCCATGAGAATTTTGTGTGATCTTCTCAAGCAACCTCTAATTGATTTACTCTCCTTTCACAACAAAAAGAAACAACATATTAATGGTGGTTATTTAGAGGAGGTTATAAATAACCCCATCTAAATTCATTTTCTATATAAATTAGAGGGGGTTATGCACAACTCCTACTAATCATAAAATTTATGGGGGGTTCACAACCCCCACTAAATTTTTTATCATTATTTTTTAAAATATTTTCCTGGATTTTAGAGGTGATTATTCCAAAACCAACACTAATTTAATAATTAGTGGGGTTATATATTTAGTTGGATTTTAGAGTCATTGTATGTGTATGTATATATATGTGTTATATATATATATTTATTTATTATATTCGATTGGATTTTAGAGGCTATATATATATTATGGAATTTCTTTTTTTAAGAAAATAGTGGGGGTTCAAAACAGCTGCTAATCATTAAGATTAAAGGGAGTTGTGAATCCCCACTATTTTCCTAAAAAACATATAATATAATATATATATATATATAATTAAAACACAATATAGAATATATTTAGATATATTATATGGATATAATATAAAAATATATATGATTGTATTTAATCGTATTTATATGTATACATGAATATAATTGTATGATGTGTACATTAATTTATATTTATTTGTATGAAATTGTATTTCATATAATATTAATTATAATATAAAATCATAAATATATTATATTAATATATACATAAATATAATTCACTTAAAAAAATGTATCATATAAAAACCCTTGTAGTTTTTATAATCTATATAATAATAATAATATATTATAAAGATACTTACAGACACATGCATATAATTAGAGGGGGTTCATAACCGCCTCTAATTTTTAAGATTAGATAGGGTTTTAACCCCTTCTAATATTTTTTATTCTTTTTAAAATATATCAAATTATATAATGTGTGTGCATGTGTCTTATAAAGGCGTTATATAATTGTATTTAAATACATTATAAACATATTATATAAAGACATTATATAAACACATTAAATAAATACTAATATATATATAAACTTAAATGTAAGTGTATACAAATAATTATATAAATATATATGTATTATATAATTATATTATGTATATATTATATTATATATATATCCTATTATTAAATATATAAAACATTATATATATATATATATATTTACAAATAAATAAATCAATTTTTATTAATATATAGATAATTATTCAAATTAATATATTAAATATATATGTATATACATAATATAACTATATATATAAATATAAATATATGTATAGGTATATTTATATATGTAAAATATATTTAGATATAAATATCCATAAAATTTCATCCATATATAAATATTATATTACATTATATGTATATATATTATATAAATATTATATGTATATATATTATATGAATATTATATATATGTGATATATATTTACATACATATAAATGTATTTATAAAATATATAATATATATTTTTATCCAGATAATATATATATATATATATATATTATCTATATATAAACATGTATATAATATATAAATATGTATTTAATTATATAAATAATTTATATACTTATATATGTGTATATATAACATGAATAGGATTATAAATATGTGTAAAATAACCACCTCTAATATCCACCTCACCTTACCAATGCTTCGTGAAAACCACCCCTAATAAGATAAGTTGGCCACTTTAGCAGTGGTTTCTCATAACTTCCACTAATATGTTTAGAGGGGGTTATAACCCCCTCTGATTGCAAAAATAACCCCATCTAACAACTGTATTTTTTATAGTGTTCTTAAAGATCTATTCTTCCCTTCTTTATTTCAGAGATACTAGCATATCATGAAGGATATGAAGGTCCTTCCAAAAAAATTTGGGTGATTCGATGCTTCTCATGGATACACTTTAGAGGGAAGAACTATTTGGTTTTTCCCTAGTGATTTTCATTAATCACAGATAGAAAAAGGCTATGCCAATTTCATTCAATGGTCAAAGGTATACACATTCATCATTTTCAGTTTCATATGATTCATGTTTCAATTGAATAGTGATCCTGGTTCATTTTTTCTTAATTTATTCTTCTACTTGGATTAAATGTTAATTTATGCTAAGAAAACTTTCAAATTTCATATGATTCTAAGCCTTTACATGAAAGGTTTTCAAGTAACTTTTTCATGGAATGAATTTTGATGTGTATGAATATAGTTAACTTTTGATTTGGGTTAAGAGCACAATATATGAGTTTTGTAATAGGTTACACATCAATATGGTTTTTTCATATTAATTTGGTGTAATAAATAAGATTCCAAACTAAATATTTATAAGTATGCATAAATGTAAAGGTAATAACATGAGATATGATGGTGATATTAAATTCCATTAAAAATACTAAGTGTTAGTTTCCTTCTAAAGTGAACACTGTCAAGACCTCAATCATTCAGTATGGGTGACCCTAATCATTAGGTGACCATGAATTATATTTTGTAAGGAAAACAAGTAACGAGGTGACCCTAGCTATTAGGAGTCTTTTTATTAGAAAATGTTCTAGGTTACATTTAGTTGGGAAACCCTAGCATTAGGATACCAAAAAAATTGAGTTGAGATAATCTATCTAAGTTGTCCAGTCAACTATCCAAGTTTCATATATGATATTATTGACAATATTATCTACAAGATATGGTCATGTATTATTTATGTGATTAGGCACTGTAAGTAATGATGAAATATGGATCTTATCCCGCTGATGGATATGAATAGTTCAGAGGGGGGCTTCATTTTAGTAGGAGTACATTTAATAAAAGTCCTTTTTAAATGCATGTAGGACATGATATTCATTTGATAAAATATTATGTTGTAGATATAATAGTGTCATCATCATTCAAACTTTACTTGAGATAAATAGAGAAAATGATCATCTTAATATAAGAAACATCTTAGATTGGTATAGAAACTTAAGAATTGTTCTTACGAAAGAAAATTTATGTGTTGGAGAAATAACTTCCTGAGTTAAAAATAGTTGAAGTAACTCAACAAGTGTATATAGATGCTTATATAAAGCATAAAATAATTCACTTAAGGTTTCTTTAATAAGTATTCTAGCTATAAAATTCATTATATAGTCATCATTTTAAATTTTTTGAAAATGTAAATGAGTTCAAGAAATGTTTACCCTATTTCCTCAAATTGTTGAGGAAAGAAGAAATGGGCATTTGATGTTTATATTATGGTCCCGTATTGATAGTACAAGTGGGTAAAAGTTCAAAATGGAAAAAGAAAAGTTAGTTGGAGATTCAAATTATGTTTATAAAAATATAAAACCAAGGAAATTGAAATATAAAGGTAGTTTCATGAAGTAATTACATTTTTTACATGTGATGGAGTCATCTTGTATACCTAAAGGAGTTTAGGAAACCCTAAAAAATTTCTATTTTAGGTATCAGTTTTATAAAACATGATTCTTAGGTTTTTAAAGGTATTCAATACCAACTATATATTTTATGAAATTTTGTAAATATATGGAGTTAAAAATAAAGAAAAGAATTATTGGATCTTGTAGTTTGTATTCGAATGATAACGCAAAGGGTTTTTGAATCATGGTTTGAATATAAAGGAGTATATCAATATCAAATGGATCCTAGTAAAGGATGTGTATAGTTATCTCATTTCTATTATATGATAAGAGAAGCTATTTTTTAATTAAGATTATTTATGAATAATATGGAATGGTGGATACAATACACATGGTTTATGATATATCTAATTATATACCATGTTTTGAAAGGAAGTAAAGTATAAAAAATGTTTTATCCAGGATAAAAGTGGTTATCTTTATTTTCATTAAAATATAATTTATTTGATCTAACCATTATCAATGACATATTTTAAAGAATAAAGTCCCATTTTCATAGTAATTCTCCAAACACATAGAATGCCATATGTTATATGGATATGATAGTTTATTTATTAAATATTCCTAAAAATAGGAAATAAATATTATTTCTTATACATAAAGAAGATTATAAAGCTTAACAAGATATTCTAAAAAGAATATGGTGTGTAATATGAAAGGATTAGTCAGGATCTGTGTGATCACTGAAAGGGGGAGGGGTGAATCAGTGATATTTTCTTTTTATATCTTCCTTTGTACAAAATAAACTTCACCTTATATTAAATATATATAAATTTACTGATAAAAAAATCACACAAGTAAATCCATAAGAACATATGAATTCACAAGGTTCACTACTCAATAATAGGAGCTAGTCCTTGGCATGGTTTAGAAATGATCTAAACCACATGAACTAATGGAAATAAATCCTTTAATTTTGGTTACAGAAAGTAGGAAATACCCTTCCACTTAGGATGTATTTTAATCAATTAACAGTGCATGTGCTCCTCACACAAGTAAATGATGTAACAAATATTTTCTCAAAAACTCTAGAATCTTCACAACAAAATTCAGTAAGTTTTCACCATGTTTCTTGTATTTATTCACATTTAATTTTTAAGAAAGTTATTATTTTATCTTCACTTTATTTCCTAGCATTAGGCAAGAACTTTCTTCTATATGATGTCTTTATAAACTCCATCACATAAGAATTTATTAATCTATTATTTTATGTGCTTTTTATCCATATTTTCATGTTAATCTCATTTCTTTCTCAACCCCATGTATATAAGTGAATAAACGAGCTCTTCTATATCCTTAAAAGTGATTTATACATATTCATGTTCATGATTTCATTCACATATTCATATTTATGTTCATGTGACTATGTGCAAATCGTATTGGGAATTTGGTTCACTTCATGCAAGTATGTTCAACACTGAATTTCAAGTGCATGAGCTACTTTTATATAGAAATATCACAAACATCCAAAAAACTTCACATAAGGGTTTTCACCTTTATGTTATAGCCTCACTCAAACATGAAGGGATTCATGTAACTAGTTATTCACATTGTTCTTTGAGTGTGAAACACAATTAAAAGTCTTGTGAAACTTCTCCTTCAATATATAAGAGGCTCGCAGAAACTCCTCTTCACAAAACACGATTTTCGAACTACTCTATTTTTCTCTGAAAAAATAAGATCTCTTCACAGAATATCGAAAACATCTCTCATCCTCTATACTTCAGTATTTATAGGTGAGCACTGATTATTTTCACTGACTCGTTATTTCTCTTTCCATACTGCATCGGAGCTCCAGAAATAATGTCGTGTCACGGAATTTTAAAAACACTCGAAGATTTTATCATTTCTCAAACATATGCTGAAAAAAATGATATGTTTTCTTTCATGTTGAACTCTTAGTTTCCATGCTATTATGATCTAATGCTTTTCACCTTTTAAATTATCATACTAGTATTTATATTAATAGTACATTATACCTTTATAATACCCTAGTCTAAAGCATATCTTTATTTTATCACATGCATGAAAGACACTGATTGCATTCATGTACTCAGACCAAACCTGAAAACCTAATCCCTTTAGAATAATTTTAGAATATTTCAAGTGTATTATTTTTCAAACACTAGATTCGTCATCGACCACTAGATACGATTGGTGAATAAAACCTTTGATGAGAGGTAGAAGACAATACGCTGGGATTTTCCGATGATCTCAACTGATCAAATTGAATGGCGTGTGTTATGTCCATGTTAATGATGAGGGAATAGTTACTGAGTCTTGTTCATCCCAAATTGTTTTCTCCATTCATCTATGTCGCACTTTATTAACAATCATGTATCAACACCACTTCTTGTTGGTGATGGGGGGTTATCACCTGTAACATCCTTCACACACACTACGATCTTCGGCCCACTAACATAGATAGTGCATCTTTACACCCTCACACGGTTATGTGATTTGTGATCCTTATACATGATCATACCCTCTCCATGCAGGCACTATGTTTTCACCCTCACCTATACCTCCCATGGGATGGTCCAGGCGGCACCCTTATGTGTGGTTGTCCTCCAGGTCCCATAATGTAAAGTTTGATCCTCGGTCTAACTAGATAGTGGGTTGGCACTATATTTTTAAGTAAGGAATATTTTAAAATACTTAGAATATATTATAAGTATAGAATAGATATTCTAAACCCAATTATCATTAAATGAAAAAAAATACTTAACCTTCTTCCAATATTATTCATAAAAATATATAATTCCCCTTCATTTAATTACAATTATTTTTCATAGAAACCTTCAAATCATCAGGTAATAATATTTTTAATTTCATAGTCATCTTATTCTTTATGAAAATCAATATTTCCATGCTCTTAAAATCTTATTCTCCTCTAAACATTGTAATAAATAATGTGTCCTCCTTGATACTTGTCTTTGACATTAAGATTAGTCCAACAATTGTCAGAGTTAGTGAATTGATTTATGTACTTAACAAAGTTAAGTAAATAATGTTGATAAATAAAATTCAACACCTATTGAAAACTTTATTACAACCAACATCTTTAACAAACTTAGTCCCAACAATCTCCCCCTTTAGATTTTGTTTTCAACCAAGTAAAATAAATTGTTGGACCTTTATAACTCAATAAATGGATTATTTATCCAACATTTCTAATCCTACATGAGAAAAATTGATGTAGAAAACAAGAATTAGTGGAAAACAATACCATGTTGTCCATAAGAAGCTATTTAAGAACCCATCTATAAGAAACCTTCTTCTTATACTTTAAACTTTCACACCATCTTAATTAAAGAACAAAACTTTTCCTACATCCACTACAATAAACTATTAAAATAGTTCACATGATGGAATCACATATTACCCCTTTTAAGAACTCACCCTAAATACATTCTCTCCATCAAAAGGTAAAACACATACTAATGGATAGATTTATGTTACAACATCATTATAACCCTTGAAAAACTATCCAAATAAAAAATAAGAGATAGGGAAATCGCATACCATAGCCTTGAAGAGAGAAAAGTTGAACACCCATGATCAACCTTAGTATTTGAAATGGATCCTTCAGAAATGGTTTTTTGAAAATATCATAAAATTTATCCATTATAGGAACATACTCCAAATTTATTTCATTATTCTCCATATTCTCTTGGATGAAGTGATATTTGATATCAATATACTTAGAATGAGTGTGTTGCACTATATTTTTAGTGAGATTTATAGCAATTTGATTATCACATCCCAATATAAGGGGAAACTTCACATAAAAAAATGAATCTTCCAATTATGACTTCATCTATATAAGTCATTTTGTAGCTTGAGAAGTGGAAACATACTCATATTTTGTTATACTAAGAGTCACTAGATTTTTTTTCTTTGTATTCAAACCAACACATCTTTCTCCCAAGAAAATCACTCCACCATATGTGTGTTCTTGATCATCAACACTGCCTATCCAATCAACATTTGTATAACCAAATAGATCAATCTTGCATGTGTTTCCATATTTCAACCCAAAATTAGTTGTTCCTTTTATATATCTGAGAATTATTTTTCTAGCCATGATATGATATTACTTTGGATTAATTTAATAATTGGAACAGAGAGTAACATCAAGAAACATATCTAGAATTGAATCTGTTATATGTATAAAAAATCCTAACCAATTTTCTAAACTCTTTAGGATCAACCTCTTTTCCTTCTCCATCTTTGGATAACTTTTTTCCCATTGAAATAGGTGTGGAAACTGGCTTTGAATCTTCCATGCCAAAATTCTTTAATAGTTCCTTAGCATTATTTTCTTGAGATAGTAAAATGTATTTCTTCTTTTGATAGATTTGTAATCCAATAAATTATTTCAGTTCTCCTAGCATAGACAACTCAAAATTCTTTTTCATATCCTCAGCGAACTTCTCAAAAGATACTTTATCATTCCATAAAAAAGTGGTATCAACAACATAAATAATAAAAATGATAGAAAACACTTGATGTTTCTTTATGTAGAGGTTATTATTAACTTTAGTTTCTTGAAGTTTAGATTCCTCAAGAAAGTATCTAATTTAGAATACCAGGATCTCGGTGTTTACTTTGAACCATACAAATCCTTCTTCAATTTTTACACATGGACTTCATCTTTTCCAAGTATGAAGTAATGTAATTGTTCAATATAAACTTATTACTTGAGTTCTCTATTAATAAAATATGACTTGAAATCCATCTATAAAATATTATATCTCCATTATGAAGTGATAGAAAGAAATATTCTGATAGTTTCTAATATTTCCACTAGATAAAATGTCTCATTAAATTAAATACCTTTAATTTGTAAGTAAACATTATAAAAGAGTTGTGCCTTGTTTCTTATAAATTCACATTCCTCATTCAACTTGTTTTGGAACACCAACTTTGTAACAATAACATTCGTATTGTTTGGCTTGGGTAAAAGTTCTCAAGTATCATTCTTTTCAATCTGATCAAGATATTTATCCAAAGCATCAACCCATTCTTGATTCTCAAAATATTCATCAATATATTTTGGATCACTTTTGAATATAAGGAATTATGAAAATTTAAACTTGAAGATTTTTTGTTTTGAACCTATTGACGGGGATCACTAATGATGTTTTGAACTTCCACTTAATTCCTTAGCCTATGATGGTTTAAATGTAATTATTCCCCATCAATTGAGATTTCTGAGTCAGAATCCTCTTCTCGAGCAAATTCATCATTAATAACTTTGTCATATTTTTAATATAAAACCACCTCATATTCCCTTTCTTCTACATTAGAACCCATCTGTGAAACTTTCTTATCAAATTATTCAAGAAATTTTACATCTTTTGAGTAAAAAAGATTTCTATTTTATTTATTATAACACTTTTATCCTCTAACATTATGGGTAGCCAAGAAATATCACATCAACTTATCTAAATTCTCCACTTGTATATTCACCACCATTATTAGTTTGAATCTTCTTCACAGAGTATCTACATTCATTTTTGTACTTCTCCTGAAACTCTTAAAAATTTTAAGATCCATTGATTTATGTTTCAAAAAAATAATGCATGTAATGAGAGTAAAGTCTTCAATTCAATAAATAAATTACTTGTATCCATGTGTTGACTACTTACTCATGGGCCAAAAAATGTTTGAATGAATAAGCTCCAAGGGATTAGTGAAATGTATTTCAACTTTCTTATGTGTTGAGTTTGTGATCTTACCTTTAAAACATATAGAACAACATCAATCTATTCTTATTTTCAAGTTTGGAATATCATAAATATTTTTTCTATTTATAAGATTTCACATATTACTCTGACACATATGCCTCAACCTTTTATGCCATAGCTTATTTTCTTCCTTCATGCTCAGATAGCATGAACTTTGTGCATCACCAACTTAAAACAAGTTTCCTTTGGTCTGTTGTTATTTCATAACAACTTTACCAAATTTAATTCATATAACAATGAAACCATCACTTATAAATATGACTTTGTTACCGTCATTCCAAAGTGTTTAACCACTCAATAAATTGTGTTTCAATATATCAACAAACAAGGCCTTTTTGGATTTTAACTTCTCTTACCTAATGATAGTAGAACCAATGACTTTTATTCTAATAGATTTATCATTTCCAAAAGTTAATGTAGATTTTTTATAATATTTTACATTATTAAATAGCTTTAAATATCCTATAATGTGTAAAGAACACCTATTATCCAATATTCAAGGTCATTGTCCATTTATACCTTTGAGATAGGTTTCAACAACTAAGGCCTTTTATTTTCCTTTTCCTTTATTCTCATGAGTCTTATAGGATTTGTTATAAAAAAATTATTATGCCAGAATCATGATAAGACATTATTTTTCAAGGTGTAGAAGCTGAAAACATATTTGAAAATTAGTTTATAAGGGTTGGAATCTATTTTCAATATTGAAACTGGCTTTATTTGGTTGTCTCCTTTGATCAGGTTGACTCCCCCTCAAACTTTGCCTCTAGTTTTTCCTAAAATCATAATAACATTGATTATTAAACCATAACATATTTTCTGTGTGCTCAAATACTTCACAATTCTATAATTATACATAGAAATACTATTTCCATTTGTGACTTATACATTTCATAGAATTGTGTACTTACTATAAATTTCCTTACCTTCCACTTTGGTGCTTTGTGGCACACCAAAGTTTTTGTTATCACCTGGAATTTTCTTCTTCAATTTAGATTTATTCTCCACCCTAATAGAATTTTCAGCTGTATCAAACTTTCTATTTTCATCACTAATTATTTTGGCTACATATGTTGTCTTATTATCCAACTTTTTAATCTGAACATCTACATATTTATTAGTTTTACACTTCTCAAAAGTTTCACCAAATTATATAACTGAATTTTGGAACATTTTTATCCCATGTTTAGATATAGAAATTTTTTTTTGATGAATCTTTAACTCTTCCCCCTTTACCTTGAACTTGTATTCAATATTGATATTGAAGTTTTTCTTACCATCAACCAACTTTTTTATATCATCAATCCATCTCAAAAACTTGTATTTTTCATCAATAATTAGTTCTTGATTGTTTGAAAAAATATTTTATTCCTTTAACTTCTTTTTTATCTTTCAAGTCTTACAATATTTGTATGACATTCTTTTAACTTTTACTTCAAAATAAACTCCATTTTTGTTTCTTCTTATTCTAAACTACTACTTTTTTCACTGGAGAATTTTTCATTGTTGACTAATTTTAGAATAATTTTCTCATTAGTGTCATCACTGAAGTTATCATCCTATTATTTACTATAAGAATATTTATCACATTTAAAAAAATAGTTTCACATTTTATATTTATATAACTTTTTATTCTTTCTACTAAAACAAGACTTGTATTTTGTTACCTTCTTCTTGATAGATCTTCTTGACTTTCTATCATCACAATCACTTTCTTCATCTTCCTTTTATTGAGGAAAATTTAATTTAAAATTTACAAAAACTCCACAACTGAAACAATTCAGAGGTAACTTTCCTTTATAATTTCATGTACCTCTTTAAACATTTTTACAAAACAAAGAAATAGTTTCATCAACATTTTTTCAAACCTCACCTTTGGTATTAAAGTCACTAGATTTTTCCTTAAAAACTTTCTTAGACTTTCCTTTCTTGTCATGTTTGAAATAAATTTCTTGATCAGCATTTTATTTTTTCTTTATCACCTTTTCCCTTCTCATCTCATAAGTTGAAAGAGTATTGAGCCAAGAATACATAGATAAAGTCTTAAGATCTCTATCTTCTAGGGATGGAACTTTGGCATCAAATTTATTCAGAATAATTTATAGGATCTTTTCAACTACATTTGTGTAACACCCCGAGCTTCCACGATACGCCTCTCTTTCAATAATGCAATAGCTTGCATTGTACGCATGTTCGAGTTCTAAAACACCGCGACTAATCAAAGTAGCCGTTATGAATAGTAATAACCACTTTTTAAAATTATAGAAATTTTATATTTCAAAATGGACTTCATTTTTGTATTCCTAATATTGAAATTAGCCTATGTTGAATTTTTTGTAATTTTCCGAGAACTTCCAAATTTTTATGAATAGTGAAAAATACTTAAAACAACTTTTTTAATCAAAATAATTTATAGTGATAAGTTATACTATTTAGTTTTTTTAAGGTATAATTAGAATATATTTTTACCATTTTATCCAATGGTGGTCATTAGAATTAATTTAACATTGAAATTGGACATAAACAATTGCCAATCTTTTGATATAAATTGTTTCTTAAAAACACGCTATTTGTTGTGACAGCGGGAATTAATTATAAAATTAATTAATGCAACTAATATGTTTGGAATTTTGTAAAATAGACATCATTTTTCAATTCGGAATATCAATTATAGCTTAGGGTGAAATTTTGGCCTTATTCTGAAAAACTTCAATTTTTGATGAATAGTGAAACCACTAAGTGGTTGTTAAATAACTGATTTTTCGTTTAAATGAAATATTACCACTTCTGTGATTTGATTTTCAAAAATCCGACATACATGGTTGTCATTAAGAAGTAAAATGTGGTTCAATGGGATAAAAATAATTTTTTGGTGAATAGTAACTTATTAAATTCTTAATCGCGATTAGTGGTAATTAGGGTAGTTTAAGGTATAAATAATACTTTAATAATATTAAATGACCTAGACACATGTCCCAACCTCATTGGTTGTGTCATGGCCGACCAAGACAAGCCATGGCCTAACTTGGGGACCCCATGGATCCACTTTTGTTGGGAAATAACATAAATTACTTTTTATTTAATGTTAAAGTGAAAATGACACTAACATAAAGTGTTTTACTAAAACAATTTTTAAGTAGGGTTACACAAGTCCAAATTTTGATTATAAATAGTCATTGGAAAGATAAAAAGATTTCCTATATCATAGTATTTTTTTTATAATTTTTAGACATTAAATAAATTAAATTATTTATGACATAATTATGATGTGGCGATGACATCATTATTTGACGATTTAAATAAAATGGAAAGATAATATAAAATCTATGAACTACACATGGCCAAAACCAATTGGATGAGTGGATTTCGATGCCTTATCACCTTATCCACTAATTCTATCAATGTGGGACCTTTTAAAACCGAAACACATTTTCAAATAATGTAATGTTCCTTTACTTTCCAAAAGTGCCCCTCCTCTCCTCTTATAAAAGGCCCCCACCTCTACCTCATTTCACACACTCTTCAAGCCATTGGCTCGGCCAACCCCTGCCCATTTGCTCTCTCCACATCCCTCTCCTCATCCTAGAGGATTCCCTTTGGGCAGAATCCTTTCAAAGGAATCCTTTAGGCTCAACTCAAAAGGAGTTACACTTTTTAAGGTAATTCATTCTCTCATGTTCTTTTGTTTTATTTTGCTTCTCCAACCCCCTAAACTCTTTTTATTTACTTCTTTTGTAACAACACCAGTATCTTAAATATACTAGGATGTTGTTATAAGATTTATTTGAGCTACACTTCCACACAACTACATTAAATGGTTAAAGAACATAAGGTTTCCGTGGATGGCGAAATTCTGCCTCCCGAAACGATGATTGTTCAACACTCATTTAACACCTTCAAAGGTGGCCATTATGATGTCACTATTTTTATATATGATATATAATATGTTTATGTTTTCCTTAAGCTTCTGTTTTTTTCATTTTGGGCATACCTTTATGGTTTCCATTATGGGTAAAACACGATATCTTCATTTTAGGAAGCGCGGACTACCGCCCCCTGAAAGTGATTTGATTCGTTAATACCATATGTGGGATGTGTGAAGGATAAAGTTAATGATATTATATATGTTATTATACTGGAATTATAATATACTCTCATATCATTATGATTCCATTCCAGAAAATATGAAATAGAAATGGAAGTAGCGTTCATGCGTACGTACGGCTTACCGTCTCCATGAACGGTGCATTTCATTTCTTACCTCTAAATGTGATGTAATATTATAAATGAATGTATGTACTGGATATATATGACATATATGATATCTACATCATGAATACCATTCTGGATATAATGAACCTTTGACCAAATTAACAACATGTAAGTGTAAGAAGCCTATTTTTGACTTAAGAACCAAATACCGACAAAATGAACATTATTAACTTAAATAATTACATAATGTTCATATCATTGTAATAAGTGATATAATAAGGATAATGAAGTTGAAAATGGTTCTTAATAAGGTATATATTAACTCTAGTTTATTATTCAGGAGATTAAAGAACGGTTGAGTCAAGTCAGACACGAGGTAAGGGAACTTCTTAACCCAACTTCCATTCTTTGGGTTAATCTCCTACTTTCAAATTATGTCATGATATTGTTATGTATTATTTTGTATTTGTACTTTCTTTATGTGTACTTATAGTTAATACACATAATAGATCTATTTTATTTATAAATGATCTTTGTAAGGGAACTTCTTAACCCAATTTCCATTCTTTGGGTTAATCTCCTACTTTCAAATTATGTCATGATATTATTATGTCCTATTTTGTATTTTTATGTTATTTATGTGTACCTATAGTGAATACACATAATATATCTATTTTATTTTAAAAATGATCTTTGTATGGGACTTCGTCTCAATCTCCTTTCGTTGAGGCATATTTTATTTTATACACAACTTTCTTTTATACGGTGTATAAACCCCTTTGACTTTTACATTTATTCAAAAGGAATCTTTTTACACGAAGCGTTTTACTAAACGACAAAAAGGGAATGTTTTTCTTTCCGTACTTATGCGGCGACAACGACTTCTCCGCCGCCGTGACCATTATTTGAGTTTCGGCTTCCTCTACAAGCCATCACTTTTTTTAATGAAAAATAAATACAAAGTTTTAACTTACTTTTATTTTGGTATTGAAAATGGTTTTGAAAGCGTTTTTATTATATCAATGTGTTGTATTGATATCTTGTGATTGGAATGTGGAAATGTTATGTTTCCTTTATGCATGTTTTATGTGATATGATTATGTTATGGTTTATGATATGTTTAAACCTATTCATATGAGGAATGTATTGGACTTAATAAGTGACGGGTGGGGCCCGCTATAGCTCCTCGATGCATCGGTAGGTCTCATGAGACAACTAGACGTGGAATTGGCCGAGGCCCTTTCCCAATTTGATTTATGGTTTTGGCCGAGGCCTTAATCATTTTAGACGTCCGGGCCGAGGCCTTGACAAAGTGTTTCAGAATGTCTGGCATTATACATTCCCTCATTATGAAAGTGGTTATTGATATTACATGTGATTATTCGACCAGTAGAATATCCATGTGAAGAAGTAAATGGCATTATCTCATTTTACTTTTGCCATATTATGTTGAAGTTCATGTTTAAGAGGCTTTTGTTTTAGTTATACATTGCCTTAAATGTTAATGTTTATTTATGAAAGCTTCCGCATTATTGTTATCCTTACTGAGCATTTGAGCTCACCCCTTTCAATGTTTAAAAATTTTCCAGGTTGTGAAGAAGTATTTTATGACTGACTTGCAAGAATAATCAGTGAAGATATGAGTGTGGACTATGAAGACCATGTTTTTTTTGTAGTTTGTGTAATTTTGATGTAATGAAAGACTTATGAATGTATCTAGTGTTTCCAAGGCTACTAAACTAATCGGTCTTTCGAGACTTGATCTTTTGGGATCATGCCAATGTTACGAAGTAATGCACCGGCTCTGGGTAGCTGGGGTCGGGGCGTTACAGTTGGTATCAGAGGCAGTTTAGTACTAACCTTGGAAGCTAGATTTAGATAAACTCTGATTAGAGCACATAGCCCAAAGATAGACTTTGAGGATTAGTATAGAAGAACTTCCTAGAATTTTAGTATTGTAGAGATGTTGTGAGTTTTCCGAGCAATACATCCCTGTCTGGATACGAGCAGGTAGAGGTGGCTCTGGCACAGATGTACCTAGGGGTAAAACCCGAAAACACCGCTTTGAGCTAGACTCAAACGGGAACTGGTGCACGACAACGGGCCTTGCTGCACTCTTGGTTATGACACTCCCGGGGGATATGCTTAGGATAATTCTCATTTTCTTTACAAACCACTATGAACGGTTATGAGTATATACTTCCTCAAATAAAACCTTTTTATGATTATGGATTATATCCATAAATAGTTCAATTTATGTTAAGTATTATACAAGTATGGAATTATGTATTTTGATTCATAAACTAATCTGGTTTATGCCATTGTTTAGAAATGGCGCCTAGTAGAAGGAATGGAAACTGTATCAATGCACGAACTCCGTGTAGGGATTGCCCTCCTGCTCAAGATAATTATTGTGGACCTGGAGATACAACTGGTGCTGATCAACTTATTACCATACTGGGACAACTCACGCAGGTTATGAATAACAACCTTACTCGTATGGAGCACCCTGATCCGCAACGTGGAGGATCAATGCTAGACCGTTTCATGAGGCAACAACCGCCAACCTTCAATGGGAGTACAAATCCTACAGTAGCTGAGCAATGGATAAATTCCTTAGAGAAAATATTCCATGCCTTGGGGAGTAGTGAAAGGGAGAAGGTTGTCATGGCAGTTTACCGCCTCACTGGAGATGCCGATCAATGGTGGTCACTAATTCAAAACACAAAGGAAGATGATGAATTAACAAACATGGAATGGCAGGAGTTCAAAGAGCTTTTCTTAGAAAAATACTTTCCTCGTGACCATCGAGCAGATATGGAAAGGCAATTTCTGAGTCTGAGGCAGAAGGAGGATGAGAATGTCGCAAAGTATGAGGCTAACTTTACAAGGTTAGCGAGGCATGCTGCCGATTATATACGTAACCCAAGGAGTAAGATTGATCGTTTCTTTGATGGGTTAAAACCATTTCTCCGACGAGCTTTAGTATCACAATCCTTCTCATCATACGAAGATATAGTCTCATGTGCTATCAAGACAGAAAAGGAATTCTCTAAGTCTTATGACAACAAAGTAAAGCAAGAGAAGAAGAGAACGGTGGAACAAGAGACAGATAAAGGGAAAAAGGGAAAGAAGGATTTTCCATTATGTGATAATTGTGGGAAGAATCACCCTGGTACTTGCCTAAAAGGAATGGGAGTCTGTTATAAATGTGGAGAAAAAGGTCACCAGGCACGTGATTGCAAGGGAAAGAAAGAGGCTGTCAAAGTTGAATGCTACAATTGTAGAGAAATGGGTCATTATGCAAATGAATGTCCTAAGCGTCAAGGAAACTTACCTCAGAAAAGGACAAGGGATCAAGGACAATCTTATGCTATTACTACAGTTGAAGCAGAATAACTAATGTATTGGTGCTTTTGGACTCATGGATTATATTCTGGTTATTAGAATAATGTGATATATATATAAGGATTGTACTGCAGTACTTTTTGATTTCAGTAAGGCTTTAATATGATTAAGGTAATCATATTTTTAGTATGTGACAATAAGAGAAACTTTTCTTTGTTTTGGGAATCTGATGTTACAATTGATTTTGGAATTTAGAGACCTTTTAGAGAAAGTCTGGACGGAGGTATTTTGGATAACTATTAAGGTTGGAATGGATTAAGTTGAACTTTGGATAGTATTGTTTAAGGCTAAAAAATTTATGAAGATTATTTTTGGAATATTATGATACTATAGGACAACCTGCAGGGTGGGGCATAACCCGTCGCGTCGGACAAAGCTGTAGGAATCGAACCCACAATCAAAGTGCGACATGCCTTTATTTCCTACCACTAGCCTACAGGAAGTCCCTGGTTATTACAAAATAGTTTTACTAATCTAAATGGTATGTGTTAACATTTTGAACCTTATACAATTAGGATAAGTATAATATTTTTGAGTTCTATTACCTTTTTGAGTAAAAGATGAGTTGAAGGTTGAAACTCTAATTGTCAAGCATAAATATATATATATATATACCTATCTCTTATTCAATGAATAAATTAATTCTTAAACTTTAGTAAAGGGATATTAAAACAAAAAAAATGTGTTATCCTAATAACTTATGTTTTGTTGAACTGATGATATTTTAAATCAACATAGATTGAAGGCTTTGAGGCCCTCAATTTGACAGTTGATTGTGATTGATGACCTCAATCAATCCCTACAAATATTTACGTTTTTCCTCAAATTATATGTCTCTAATTGCCACCAATGTTCTCCTTATCGAGATCATGATTTGGTGGTGACTTTCTTATTTCCATTTCCCTCTTATTAAGGCTAAATTTTATTTGCCTTATTTCCGATATGGGTTTTCCTCAAAGGTATTTTCTCTTTTCAACCTTTTATTTTCAAAGAAGAATTTCAAATTGCGAGGACGCAATTTATTGAAGGAGGGGAGAATGTAACACCCCGAGCTTCCACGATACGCCTCTCTTTCAATAATGCAATAGCTTGCATTGTACGCATGTTCGAGTTCTAAAACACCGCGACTAATCAAAGTAGCCGTTATGAATAGTAATAACCACTTTTTAAAATTATAGAAATTTTATATTTCAAAATGGACTTCATTTTTGTATTCCTAATATTGAAATTAGCCTATGTTGAATTTTTTGTAATTTTCCGAGAACTTCCAAATTTTTATGAATAGTGAAAAATACTTAAAACAACTTTTTTAATCAAAATAATTTATAGTGATAAGTTATACTATTTAGTTTTTTTAAGGTATAATTAGAATATATTTTTACCATTTTATCCAATGGTGGTCATTAGAATTAATTTAACATTGAAATTGGACATAAACAATTGCCAATCTTTTGATATAAATTGTTTCTTAAAAACACGCTATTTGTTGTGACAGCGGGAATTAATTATAAAATTAATTAATGCAACTAATATGTTTGGAATTTTGTAAAATAGACATCATTTTTCAATTCGGAATATCAATTATAGCTTAGGGTGAAATTTTGGCCTTATTCTGAAAAACTTCAATTTTTGATGAATAGTGAAACCACTAAGTGGTTGTTAAATAACTGATTTTTCGTTTAAATGAAATATTACCACTTCTGTGATTTGATTTTCAAAAATCCGACATACATGGTTGTCATTAAGAAGTAAAATGTGGTTCAATGGGATAAAAATAATTTTTTGGTGAATAGTAACTTATTAAGTTCTTAATCGCGATTAGTGGTAATTAGGGTAGTTTAAGGTATAAATAATACTTTAATAATATTAAATGACCTAGACACATGTCCCAACATCATTGGTTGTGTCATGGCCGACCAAGACAAGCCATGGCCTAACTTGGGTACCCCATGGATCCACTTTTGTTGGGAAATAACATAAATTACTTTTTATTTAATGTTAAAGTGAAAATGACACTAACATAAAGTGTTTTACTAAAACAATTTTTAAGTAGGGTTACACAAGTCCAAATTTTGATTATAAATAGTCATTGGAAAGATAAAAAGATTTCCTATATCATAGTATTTTTTTTATAATTTTTAGACATTAAATAAATTAAATTATTTATGACATAATTATGATGTGGCGATGACATCATTATTTGACGATTTAAATAAAATGGAAAGATAATATAAAATCTATGAACTACACATGGCCAAAACCAATTGGATGAGTGGATTTCGATGCCTTATCACCTTATCCACGAATTCTATCAATGTGGGACCTTTTAAAACCGAAACACATTTTCAAATAATGTAATGTTCCTTTACTTTCCAAAAGTGCCCCTCCTCTCCTCTTATAAAAGGCCCCCACCTCTACCTCATTTCACACACTCTTCAAGCCATTGGCTCGGCCAACCCCTGCCCATTTGCTCTCTCCACATCCCTCTCCTCATCCTAGAGGATTCCCTTTGGGCAGAATCCTTTCAAAGGAATCCTTTAGGCTCAACTCAAAAGGAGTTACACTTTTTAAGGTAATTCATTCTCTCATGTTCTTTTGTTTTATTTTGCTTCTCCAACCCCCTAAACTCTTTTTATTTACTTCTTTTGTAACAACACCAGTATCTTAAATATACTAGGATGTTGTTATAAGATTTATTTGAGCTACACTTCCACACAACTACATCAAATGGTTAAAGAACATAAGGTTTCCGTGGATGGCGAAATTCTGCCTCCCGAAACGATGATTGTTCAACACTCATTTAACACCTTCAAAGGTGGCCATTATGATGTCACTATTTTTATATATGATATATAATATGTTTATGTTTTCCTTAAGCTTCTGTTTTTTTCATTTTGGGCATACCTTTATGGTTTCCATTATGGGTAAAACACGATATCTTCATTTTAGGAAGCGCGGACTACCGCCCCCTGAAAGTGATTTGATTCGTTAATACCATATGTGGGATGTGTGAAGGATAAAGTTAATGATATTATATATGTTATTATACTGGAATTATAATATACTCTCATATCATTATGATTCCATTCCAGAAAATATGAAATAGAAATGGAAGTAGCGTTCATGCGTACGTACGGCTTACCGTCTCCATGAACGGTGCATTTCATTTCTTACCTCTAAATGTGATGTAATATTATAAATGAATGTATGTACTGGATATATATGACATATATGATATCTACATCATGAATACCATTCTGGATATAATGAACCTTTGACCAAATTAACAACATGTAAGTGTAAGAAGCCTATTTTTGACTTAAGAACCAAATACCGACAAAATGAACATTATTAACTTAAATAATTACATAATGTTCATATCATTGTAATAAGTGATATAATAAGGATAATGAAGTTGAAAATGGTTCTTAATAAGGTATATATTAACTCTAGTTTATTATTCAGGAGATTAAAGAACGGTTGAGTCAAGTCAGACACGAGGTAAGGGAACTTCTTAACCCAACTTCCATTCTTTGGGTTAATCTCCTACTTTCAAATTATGTCATGATATTGTTATGTATTATTTTGTATTTGTACTTTCTTTATGTGTACTTATAGTTAATACACATAATAGATCTATTTTATTTATAAATGATCTTTGTAAGGGAACTTCTTAACCCAATTTCCATTCTTTGGGTTAATCTCCTACTTTCAAATTATGTCATGATATTATTATGTCCTATTTTGTATTTTTATGTTATTTATGTGTACCTATAGTGAATACACATAATATATCTATTTTATTTTAAAAATGATCTTTGTATGGGACTTCGTCTCAATCTCCTTTCGTTGAGGCATATTTTATTTTATACACAACTTTCTTTTATACGGTGTATAAACCCCTTTGACTTTTACATTTATTCAAAAGGAATCTTTTTACACGAAGCGTTTTACTAAACGACAAAAAGGGAATGTTTTTCTTTCCGTACTTATGCGGCGACAACGACTTCTCCGCCGCCGTGACCATTATTTGAGTTTCGGCTTCCTCTACAAGCCATCACTTTTTTTAATGAAAAATAAATACAAAGTTTTAACTTACTTTTATTTTGGTATTGAAAATGGTTTTGAAAGCGTTTTTATTATATCAATGTGTTGTATTGATATCTTGTGATTGGAATGTGGAAATGTTATGTTTCCTTTATGCATGTTTTATGTGATATGATTATGTTATGGTTTATGATATGTTTAAACCTATTCATATGAGGAATGTATTGGACTTAATAAGTGACGGGTGGGGCCCGCTATAGCTCCTCGATGCATCGGTAGGTCTCATGAGACAACTAGACGTGGAATTGGCCGAGGCCCTTTCCCAATTTGATTTATGGTTTTGGCCAAGGCCTTAATCATTTTAGACGTCCGGGCCGAGGCCTTGACAAAGTGTTTCAGAATGTCTGGCATTATACATTCCCTCATTATGAAAGTGGTTATTGATATTACATGTGATTATTCGACCAGTAGAATATCCATGTGAAGAAGTAAATGGCATTATCTCATTTTACTTTTGCCATATTATGTTGAAGTTCATGTTTAAGAGGCTTTTGTTTTAGTTATACATTGCCTTAAATGTTAATGTTTATTTATGAAAGCTTCCGCATTATTGTTATCCTTACTGAGCATTTGAGCTCACCCCTTTCAATGTTTAAAAATTTTCCAGGTTGTGAAGAAGTATTTTATGACTGACTTGCAAGAATAATCAGTGAAGATATGAGTGTGGACTATGAAGACCATGTTTTTTTTGTAGTTTGTTTAATTTTGATGTAATGAAAGACTTATGAATGTATCTAGTGTTTCCAAGGCTACTAAACTAATCGGTCTTTCGAGACTTGATCTTTTGGGATCATGCCAATGTTACGAAGTAATGCACCGGCTCTGGGTAGCTGGGGTCGGGGCGTTACAATTTGTATCTTCCAACTTCTCACTGAGACATCTAATGGTTCATAAAATGTCATTCACCCTTTTAAAGAAGTCACTAATAGATTAATTATCACTCATATTAATATATTCATACTTAAACCTTGAGATTTGTAAATTTTCTTTCTCAACCATTTTACTTCCTTCATAGATGTTCTTAAATTTATCCCATATGCTTTTAACTGTTGAAATTATTTTGAATCTAAGAAACTCACATTAAGAGAGTGAGGAAATTATGGCATTTTTGGATCACCCATCATTCTCCAAATTCTTCTTATCAGTAGGTGTTAATGGAACACCTTCAACATAATGTGGGAAGACATCTATAACAGCTTCAATAACTTCATACCAGTGGAAAAAAGATAAGACAACATTCTATCTTTCTAGATATGATAGTTATTCCCATCATATACATGAATCCCCTTACTGTTCACATATTTTTGAGCATTCATAGTAGCAATTATTTTCAACAACCTTCAAAAAAGAGTCGGTGAAGGGTATGTTTGCTTTGATACCACTTCAAAGTCCCAGTTATGATCTGTGTGATGACTGAGAGTGGGTGAATTAGTGATCTTTTCTTTTTATATTTTCTTCCATATAAAACAAATTATGCCTTCTATTAAAGATATATGACTTCACTGATCAAACAATAACAAAATAACAACCATAGGAACCTAGGAATTTATAAGGTTCACTATTCAATAAGAGTATCTAGTCCTTAGCATGGTTTAAAAATGATCCAAACCACACATACCACTAGAAAGAAATCCTTTACGTTTGGTTATAGCAAGTAGGAAATACATTTTCACTTGCAATACACTTTTATCAATTAATAGTTCAAGTGTTCCTCCTATAGGTAAATTATGTAACAAAGATTTTCGCAACAACTGTATAATCTTAAACAATATAATTAATTAAGTTTTCACTGTTCTAATTGTATTTATTCACACTTGATTTTTAAGAAAGTCCTTTATTATTCACTTTCTTTCCCAGTACTGGGCAAGAAATTTATTTTGTATGATTTCTTTGTAAGATCTAGAACATAAAAATTTATTGACCTATTTTTTTATGTGATTTTATTATCTATACTGCCTTTTTAGTCTCATTGCCTTCACCAAATCTTGTATTTAAGTGAATATACGAGTTCTTATATATCCTTAAAAGTGTTTCAAATATATTATTACGCATGATATCATGAATGTATTCTTACTCATGTTCATGTGACTATGCACAAGTCTTATTGGGAATTTGATTCTCTTCATGCAAGTATGTACAAAACCGGATCTCAAGTGCAAGAGCTACTTTTG
The DNA here is from genome assembly GCA_963277665.1 of Viscum album. NCBI lineage: Eukaryota > Viridiplantae > Streptophyta > Magnoliopsida > Santalales > Viscaceae > Viscum > Viscum album. Next base: position 239,907,788 of record OY728159.1, read on the forward strand.
TGTAGGAGTATCACACGCATCCAAAAGGATTCTCATAAGGGTTTTCACCTTCATGTACGAGCCTCATACAAACTAGAAGGGCTTCAAAAAACGGGTTCTTCATATTACTCTTCGAGCATTAAACACATGTCGAAGGCCCACAGAACTTCTCCTTTATGGCCTAAGTGGCTCATGGCAACTCCTCTTCATGAAACACACTTTTTTCACTACTTTGTTTTTCTATGATAAAATGATATCTCCTCACAAAATATCGAAAACATACCTTAGCTTATATACTTTGATATTTATAGGTGAGAAACGATGATTTTCACTAACTCATTCTTCCAATTTTCATGCCACATCAATGTTCTACAAATAATGTCATGCCATGGCCTTTTAAAAATTCCTAAAGATTTCATCATTTCTCAAACATATGCTGAAAAACATGACATGTTTTCTTTTGTGATAAACTTCTCATTTCTATGCTATTATGATCACATGCTTCGCACCTTTTAAATGCTTGGACTCGTGTCTATATGAATAGAACATTGTACCTTTATAATTACCTTGAATGAAGAATATCTTTATATTATCACATGCATGAAAGACATCGATTGAATGTGTGGACTCGGATGAACCCCGAACACATCATCCCTTTGGTATTATCATGGAATATGGATAGAGTATTGTTCATCGAACACTAGAGTCATCATAGACCACTAGATATGAGTGGTGAATCAAAACTTCAACAAGAGGTGGAAGATGATACGTTGGTCTAATTGAACGGCCTTGATTGATCAAATCGGAAAGTGTGTGTTTTGTCCATCTTTTTAATGACAGAATAATAATGATTATGGCTCATGCATCCCACGTCATTTTCTCCATTCATCTACACCACGATTTATTAACAATCTCATATTAACACCTCTGTGAGATGGTGATGAGGGTCAGTACCCATAACATCCTTCACACACACTATGTGATTTGTCCCATTGGTATAGTTATCCCATCTTTACGCCCTCACACAGGCATGTGATTTATGGGCCTTATATATGGGCCCACCCTAACCATGCAGGCACTATGTCTTCATGATCACCTATGCCACCCATGGACTGGTGTGTGATGGATCCCTTATGTGTATACTACCACAAAACTGGGTCTCTACAGTTCCACCCTTTAACAGCGCTAAAAAAATCACTGATAAAGGCACCCCGTTTATCAGTTCTTTTTTTAGTAGCGTTGATAAAGGGGGGCTTTATCAACACTTTTTTTCCTAGCTCTGATAAAGTGTATATTTTAAAAAAACAGTTTATTTCATAAAAAAAATAATATATTGATATATAAGTATATTTATATTGATATAAATATAATATATATTTCTTAAATATGTTTTAGATCGATTAGATATGTGGTAGATGAAAAACGGACACTCGAAGAAAAAGTTATGGCAAAACAGACACCTAGAGAAGAACCTATGACCATTGGGAGAAATTATGGGCCTTTTTTGGCCTTAAAGAATGTGATAAGGGGTTCCAGTGGTCACGAGAGTGTAGATATTTTCATAAAATTCGATTTGATAGGTCGTAGTGCTTAAACAGACACCCAGAGTAGAAGTCGTGATTTTTCGAAATTGAGCAATCCTTCTAGTGCCTAAAAACCTAAGAAACTTGTAACTAACTAAAACATCATTAACATATGCTTCGGGTGTTCGTTTGAGCACAGTGACCAGTCAAATAGAGGCTCGTGATATGAGTGAGGACCAAATCCAATTGAAACCATGAGATGATCAAAGAAACATGTTGACCTCGCCTATTTTGATAATCCCAATTATGCTTTAATATGTTTTGATAATCTCAATTATGTTTTAATATATGTTTATAATCCTATATATATGTTAAATTATGTTGAAAAAAATATCAAAATAATCATTGTAATATGTTAATCAATGTTTATCTATGTTTATACATGATTTGAAATAATTCTAACTCAATCTGGATATGATTTTCATAGAACAGATAAGTGTTAAGCTTGTGAGTCACTGATACAGAGCTATCGATAGAATAAGTCTACCCGTATGCACAAGTCAACTGATACAGACATATGGATACCGGTACATAGTATACCGATAGTTAAAGGTCACTGATAGACCAAGATTCCTATGACACAAGGTCAATGGTACACAGCTACCGATATGAAGTCCACCGATACAAATACACAGCCACCGATATAGACAGATACTGACAGAAAGCTACTGATACAAGTCTGGTGATACAGACAAAAAGCCACCACTACAAAGTCTACCGATACGAGAATTCCACAAGTACAAAAGAGCTACCGATAAAAGGAGTTACTGATGGAAAGAGCTACCGATACATAGACCTACTGTTATAAAGAGTAACAGCTACCGGCACATGACATACTGACTCAAGTCCACCGTTACAAGCTCACTGATGGAGAGAGATACCGATGTAAACTAGTCACCATTTATCTAAACCCTACTTATGTTTGTTTATTAATAATGGTCATATTTGGTGATTTTAATGCAACTGATATTAATTAAATAATGTGTGTTGAATGTTAGGGAATCGTACCTCGTATCTACAGAAGCAATCATGCTTTTTTTCTGACCACTTGAGCTATAAAAGGAAATACAAAAGCCACACATAAAAGTTTTTGTTAGAAAGAAGTGTAAAAGCTGCTAGGTGTGGTGATATACGAAGATACGCATCTGATACAAAAATAACATATAAACCAGAGCTTAAAGAAGAGAATAACTTTTGATGAAATCTAAGGGACATTGATGTGCTGTGAAGCCTACCTGCAACCTCGAGTAAAACTTAAATACAAGGAAGTCAAGGAACAGAACTACGACACTCTGTTTCTTATAAAAATTTAGAGAAGGACACAAACAACATATACTCAATCCAAATGGAGTCCAGATCTGAATTTCCATCACATAGAGCCTTCTAAACCCATCTCATATCTTTTTAGCTCTGTTGTAATTTGCTTATTTACTTTTAGAATAATCTGTGTGATTCTGTTCATCTTAGACACACACGGACTCCTGAGCATAACTAGAGGATATCTAAAATCCTCACTCAAAACTTCTGAGTCCTTTTAGCTCCCACTGTGAATTGTGGTAGAGGTCAAGTGTGACCTAGATAGCCTGTGTGCTATTGTTTTTTTTTCCCATGAAGAACTGTGGTAGAGGACTCAGTATCTAGACAGTCTGTGTACTATTGTCTACCCTGATCCAAGGTGTGGATCAAAGTTTATATAAACTATTTGAGAGGACTAAGTCTCAACTTAAGACTGAACCTCTTGGTTAAACCTGTTGTGCTTGTTTATTTTGATTTAAACTGTATCTTAAATTCCACTGCTAAGTACTTTAAATACAAATCTATTTTAGAGTTACTCAGATAGCTAAACTAGCAAGTGTTTTTATTTATTATAAAGCATTAGGTTAGTTTCAAAAGCTAATATAATCCTCAGATTAGATTAACTGAGAACTAATCAATCTCTTAAGAACCTAACTGACACTTTACTGTATTACAAATTCACTACAGCTTATCTTTTTATTTAAATTGGGGTATTTTAATAGAAATCTTTTTAACAAAAAAATTTAATTGGAACTCAATTCACCCCCCTCTTCAGTATCCACTCTGACCAACATTTTTTTTAACCAAGAAATACATATGATCTTATTCTCTTTGTTTTCTACTTTTTTCTAATCACAAAGGGGGAGAAATATGAGCATAATATATATGAGAAATATGAGCATAATAAAGGGGGAGAAATATAAGAAATCAGAGAAATATGAGCATAATATATATGAGAAATATGAGCATAAGAAAGGGGAGAAATCTGAGAAATCTGAGAAATATGAGCATAATTTACTTTTACCATAATATAATTATACCTATGGTACTTTTGTTTTATATCTCTGATACAGTTGTTTCATACCTCTGATACATTTGCATATAATACTCTATTCTCTGATACATTTGAAAATTCCATTACTCACACTGAGAAGTGAGACTCAAAGTATTTTATACTGATATCTTAATGATTATTTGGGATTATAATACCATAATTTGTGATTATCAAAAAAGGGGAGATTGTTGACCTCACCTGTTTTGATAATCCCAATTATGTTTTAATATGTCTTGATAATCTCAATTATGTTTTAATATGTGTTTATAATCTTATATATATGTTAAATTATGTTGAAAAAAATATCAAAATAATCATTGGAATATGTTAATCAATGTTTATCTATGTTTATACATGAATTGAAATAATTCTCACTCAATCTGGATATGATTTGAATAGAATAGATAAGTGTTAAGCTTGTGAGTCACTGATATAGAGCTACCAATAGAATAAGTCTACCGGTATGCACAAGTCGACTGATATAGACAGACGGATAATGATACATAGTCTACCAATAGGTAAAGGTCACTGATAGAGCAAGCTTCCTATAACACAAGGTCACTGGTACACAGCTACCGATATGAAGTCCACTGATACAAATACATATCCACCGATATAGACAGATACTGACAGACAGTGTAACGACCCAATCTTTTTGAGTAGTATATTAACTTACTCTTATTGATTTAATAAGATGTTAATGGTTAATGCAGAAAGAGGAGTCGATGGCTTCATCCAGTAGACTCAACCCTTACGAAGCCCACTTATCAGAGCTTGGGAAGGAGGTAGCATCTGTGGGCTTCGCTTTGGACCAAGCCCAAGCCGAGCTCCAGCGTGTCAATCTTGAACGAAAACGCTTGCAGGAGAAGTTCAAGTTAGTGGAGATTGCTACTAGGGCAATGTTATCTGAGCCTCCCTCAGATTCTCTCACCATAGCACACCTTACACTTAGGTCTTATGCCAGTGTTATAAGGGGCTATGTGATGAGACCCTAGTTTCCTTGTGTAATCCTTTTGGGTGAATAAATTGAGATTTCTTCCTTTACTAATGTTTGTGAAATTTCAAATGTCTAGATAATTTTAGAATGTATTTTATTGATGAATTTTGAAAAAGGGATATTTTGAAATATTTATGTAAACCCTAAATAACTAATGATGTGTAATGATTTTCAAAAAATGGTCTTCTACAAAAGTGTTCATTAAGGAATTTGGAGTCTAATGAGATCAACTTAATTTTTGATGAATAGTAAATTATGAATAGTGATTTTACGCTTAGGATTAGTAATGTGACCAAATGGATTAGTAATTTCACTCAAAGAAAGTTTTAATATAATCTAGACACCTAGATTAAGTAATGTGATTCAATAAAATGGGTAAATAGCGGTTTCATAAATTATTAATCAAGTATTAGTTTTTTCGGATGAATAGTGTTTTTTAATTAAAAATTTAATTAAAAATAATTAGAAAATTATTTTTATAAAAAGGACTTTATTTTTGAACTCAGAGCATCGATATTATGTTAAGGTAATTTTTGGGGATTTTTCTGAAAAAAATGAATTTTCGATGAATAGTGTTTTTATTTAAAAATTAAATTAAAAATATTTAGAAAAATATTTTTATAAAATGAATTTCATTTTTGAAATCAGAGCATTGATATTTGGTTAAGGTGAAATTTTGGGGTTATTCTGAGAAAGTTGAATTTTCAGTGAATAGTAAAAATACCGTTTTAGGGTTTCGGTATGTTTAATGAAATCATAATGGTGTCATGATGATGTCATGAGATCTTTTGAGGGTTGGCCGGCCAAGGGTGATGAATTATTGTTTTGGGGGCCCCATGTGGCCTAACTCCATGATAAATGCCAAGGGAGAGCACATGGGTTTGAGAAAAGCACATGTGAGGTGTCCTTTGGCCATTAATGCTTTGTCCCCTCACTTTCCCTATAAATAACCACCCTTTCCTCCTTTGGTTTTCACTCCCAACTCTTCCCCAACGAAGTTCTGGTCTTCTTACCTTCCAAGGAGTCCTCCCAAGTTGCCCCCAAGCCCTCAAGTTCCAATCTTTTGAGTTTCAAGAGTCACGTTTTAAGGTAAGGGATCCGACCCCTCTCTTTCTTTTCATGTAACCTCTTTTATGTCATTCCTTTTGTGCTCCATGTTTTTATGTGATAGGATGTTCTTTTATATTCCTCTTACTTCCCTTTCATGTTTATATGATGATAGATCCCCTCTTACTCTCATCTTTTCGTTTTATGAATGTTTAAGTGACGTCGTTAGGCTGCCGAATGTTTAAGTGATTCTTTCACCCTTCTCATTTTTCAAGTTCGATTTTCATGTCAAATCTTTCAAGTTCCTTTTTATTATGTTGGGGTATGATCTCTATATATATCATACTGATCTCTTATGATCATATTATGAGAGACCCTATTTGATTTGTTCAATTCATTTTTGTTGAAGTTTAAGTGACGCCGTTAGGCTGCCGAATTTTCATAAGAGAAATCAAATTTTTGTCCTCCTTCCATGTTTTTCATTTCAAATGGTATTTCCTTGAAATTTCATCACCATGTCCATATATCCTTCTTATTCTGTCCCTCTATTTTTTTTATGGTTCAATTATGATTGTTCAACCCATGTTCCCTCTCTTTTCAAAGTTTTCTAAAACCTTGTAACATAGCCGTTATGCTGCAGAATTTTCGTCTCAAAATGCCTCTCTTTTCTCAAAATTATTTTATGTTATAAAGTGAATACTCAAAGCTCCTATTTCTAAAGGGGTATTCACATATATATAAAAAAATTTCTATTTTAAATTCTGGGATTTACATACATGATACCCGCTTTCCCTTTCCGTGGGTTTAAAGTAACGTGAAGATCATGTCTTTAAAGCAGTTTTTAAAACGTTATGATTATGAAATGAAACCCATTTATTTTATGCTATATGGGTTATTTATGAAATGTTTGATGATGATATATGTGGCTCACATGAAAATAAAGGCAAATTTAAGGGTGCGCCCTGATATCACTCCAATGCATTGGGTAAAGACTTAATCTCTAGAGATGACCATTTTAACGACGCCTTGGTGAATAACCTTGGTAATTTTTAACGACACCTTGGGGATGGACCTTGGTGAAACGAAATGATTTTCAATATTAAATGTTGTAGCCACATCTTCAAGTTATGAAAAATGTTATTTTTATTATGATGTATCTCATGATTTCTTTCTCATGCCTTAAAGTTCTTTTCATGTCCTTATGGAAGTATCTCAAGTTCACTTGTAAAATGTTTCTCTTGTTTCCCTTACTGGGCCTTCTGCTCACCCTTTCTTTTGATGTATGTCCCCAGGTTATGAGATGCATAATGAACATAGGATGAACTAAAGGAGAAGCCTTTCAAGTGTTTAAGAAGAATGTTTTTATGTTTTTTTTTATGTATTATGATCCTTGTTTCCAAGACACTAAACCTTAACGATCCTCAGTTCCGTGTAATGAAATGAAAGTTTATGTTATAAAATGGCGGGATGCTATAGTTGGTATCAAAGGATGGTTTAGTTATTTGTGGAAATTAGGATATAAAAACTTTAGGAAGAACCCTATAGAAAAGTTTAAATATAGGAAAACTTCCTGGTATTTTGGTAAGTATTGAGTAAGTGGTTTATCAAACAAATACATCCATGTCTGGATACGAGCAGGTAGAGGTAGCTCTGGCACAGATGTACGTAGGGGTAAAACCCGAAAACACCGCTTTGAGCTAGACTCGAACGGGAACTGGTGCACGATAACGGGCCTTGCTGCACTCTTGGTTACGACACTCCCGGGGGATATGTTTGGTTAATCACAAGCTTTTTATGAATCATTTTGAAGGAATTATAGAAAAGTGTAATTGTCTAAGCATTAAGTCTTAGTTAAAAGATTCATAAATGAAATAAGTTTCTTACTAAGGTTTTATTCTTTTAGAAAATGGCGGGCAATAGGAGGAACCGTGCCGATGGTGACCGCAATGCACCATGTGCTGACGGCCCTCCGATGGAAGCCGGAATGGAAACATTCATGCGAATGATGAACCAACTGACTCAAGTTATGAGTAATAACTTGAATCAAGCTGAGAGGCCGACCTCACCACGAAGGGAACAACACTCTGTTGAGTCCTTCATGCGTCAACGACCGCCAACATTCAGTGGATCTACTGACCCATTGGTTGCGGAACAATGGATAAGCTCCATTGAAAAGATCTTTTATGTACTTCATTGTTCGGAACAAGAAAAAGTCACCCTTGCTGTTTACCGCCTAGAGGGAGAAGCTGATCAGTGGTGGTCACTGATCAAAAACACGAAGCCACGAGGAGAGATGGAAGCTATGGAGTGGGAATAATTTCGGGGGATTTTCTTTAACAAGTATTTCCCTCATTCCATGAGAACGAAAATGGAGAAAGAGTTTCTCGAGCTGAAGCAGAAGGAGAACGAATCTGTCGGAAGCTACGAGATAAACTTCACAAGGCTTTCCCGTTATACCTCAAGCTTTGTCATGGACCCTAATGGGAAGGTTGATAGATTCTTTGGCGGACTACGACCTCATCTGCAGAAAAATCTAGCCAACAGGGACTATGATAGCTATGAAGAAATAGTTCGAAGTGCTATGAAAGTCGAGCTGGAGTTTGGTGAGACACAGTGGTCTCATAAGCCAAATGAAAAGAAGAGATCGTTGGAGCCCAGTTTAGGGAAGTCTTTTGATCAGGGAAGAGGTGGAAAGCAAATTCAACTTACCACATGCAATAAATGTGGGAAGAATCATCTGGGGAACTGCTTGAACGGAAGTGGCAAGTGCTACAAGTGTGGAAGAGGAGGCCATATTGCTCGGAATTGTCATAGTGAGGTGAAGCCTCAGCTTCCCAACACTAACGACAGAGGAAAGATGGTTCTGGCCCTACCCGAAGTCACATGCTTCAAGTGTGGACAGCTTGGGCACTTTGCTAACCAATGTCCCAATCCGAGGGCGGTGGAGGGGAATCACCACCAACCTCAGCAGAGGCCAAGGGAGCAAGGTCGTGCTTTCGCTATCACAACAACTGAAGTTTAAGTTCCGAACAATGTGGTAGCAGGTACTCTTGTTGTCCTCTTAAAACTAGCAAGTGCTTTATTTGATTCTGGTTCTACGCATTCCTTTATTTCTTCCAAGTTTGCAAAGAATATAGAATCAATCCCTGAATTGCTTGAGGTAGAGTTGTCAGTCAAGACTCCAAGTGGGATTATCCATGCATCAACAGTGTTTAGAGACTCTAGTGTTTACTTTGGTGAGCACAATCTTATCGCAAATCTAGTAGTCATTCCCATGATGGAATTCGACGTTATACTAGGGATGGACTGGCTCTCAAAGTATAATGCTAAGATCAAATGCAGAAGTAAGGAAATCTCAGTAGTCTTGAATGAACGACCTACAGTTATCTTCCGTGGAGAGATATCCCGAACTGATCCCTATCTAGAAGCACCTCCTATAGCTTTCTTTATGGAGTTAATCGGTGATGAGGAAGAAGGGAAAGGGAGCATACAAATTGAAGATGTTCCAATTGTTCAGGAATACATGGATGTATTTCCTGAGGAGTTACCTGGACCTCCCCCAGAAAGAGAGGTAGAGTTCTCCATTGAACTCGTACCTGGGTCTCAACCGATATCAAAGACTCCGTACAGAATGGAAAATGTGGAGCTAGAGGAGCTAAAGAAACAACTCCAAGACTTGTTGGAGAAGGGGTTTATCCGACCGAGTGTGTCTCCTTGGGGAGCACCAGTTCTCTTTGTGAAGAAGAAGGATGGATCAATGCGGCTATGCATTGATTATAGAGAACTGAATGGGATCACAGTGAAGAACAGATATCCTCTTCCTAGAATTGATGATTTATTTGACCAACTTCGTGGGTCTCAATTCTTCTCTAAGATTGACCTTCGATCTGGTTATCATCAACTGAGGGTGAAGAAGGAAGATATTCCAAAGACTGCCTTCCGATCAAGATATGGGCATTATGAGTTTACTGTTATGCCCTTCAGCTTGACTAATGCTCCTGCTATTTTCATGGATTTGATGAATAGAGTCTTTAAGGACTACCTTGATAACTTTGTGGTAGTTTTTATTGATGATATTTTGATATATTCAAAAAGTCGTGAGGAGCATGAAGATCATCTGAGGGTTATTTTGAAAACTCTACAGAAGGAGAGGCTCTTTGGGAAGTTCAGAAAGTGTAAGTTTTGGTTACAACAGGTGGCTTTCTTGGGGCACATCGTAACCAATGAAGGAATCTCGGTTGACCCTGCAAAGACAATGGTTGTGGAGGAGTGGTCTCAACCCACAACAGTAACTGAGATTCGTAGTTTCCTTGGTTTAGCGGGATATTATAGGAGGTTTGTGAAAAACTTTTCACGGATTTCTAATCCACTAACCAAGTTGACTCGAAAAGGGGTTAAGTTCATCTAGACAAGGGAATGCGAGGAAAGTTTCCAAGAGCTGAAGAAGAGATTGGTTACTGCACCGGTGTTAACACTACCCTCTATCGGAGAAGGATTCATTATTTTTAGCGATGCATCTCTGAAAGGGCTTGGGTGCGTCCTCATGCAAAATGACAAAGTAATTGCTTATGCATCTCGACAGTTGAAGATTCATGAGCAGAATTATCCTACGCATGATCTAGAGCTGGCGGCAGTTGTTTTTGCTCTAAAGATATGGAGGCACTATCTTTATGGGGAGAAATGTGATATATACACTGACCACCAAAGTCTAAAGTATATTTTCACTCAGAAAGAATTGAACATGAGACAAAGGAGATGGTTGGAGCTTATTAAAGACTATGATTGTTCAATTCATTATCACCCTGGAAGAGCAAACAAAGTCGCGGATGCGTTAAGCAGGAAAGATCCTGTTGTTCTGGCAACAATGAGGATCCTGGGAGATCCCTTGATTAAAGATCTAGTAAAACTGGACATGGGAATTATAAGGAAAGGGACATCATCAACCCTATCCCAAATGATTTCTCAACCTTCATTACTAGAGAAGATCAAGAAGGCTCAAAAAGAAGATCCTTTGCTGCAGGAGAAGTTCGAGGCTGTAAAGGATGGGAAGTTCCCTGATTTCAATATTGATCAAGAAGGTGTATTGAAATTTCGTACAAGACTATGTGTTCCATCTATTCCGGAGATAAAGAAAGAACTAATGGATGAAGCTCATAGCTCTACTTTCTCTATACATCCGGGAAGCACTAAGATGTATAGAGACCTTCGTGATCATTATTGGTGGGATAACATGAAGAGGGAGATTGCTGATTACACTACAAGGTGCCTGGTGTGTCAGCAAGTAAAGGCAGAAAGACAACTTCCTAAGGGGGTATTACAACCGCTACCCATACCAGTATGGAAGTGGGATAATATCACCATAGACTTTGTAACTGGTCTCCCAAAAACGTCCAAAGGAAACAATGCGATATGGGTTATTGTGGACCGTCTCACCAAGACAGCCCATTTTATCTCTATTCGGGAAGATTTCTCTCTAGATCAGCTTGCCAAGATATACGTGAAGGAAGTGGTAAGGCTGCATGGGGTACCACTATCCATCGTATCTGATCGTGACCCAAGATTCACATCAAAATTCTGGAGAAGTCTTCAGCATGCTCTGAACACTGAATTGAATTTTAGTACGGCCTATCATCCTCAAATTGATGGCCAATCTGAAAGGACTATTCAGACACTCGAAGACATGTTGAGATTATGCTCAATGGAATTTAAAGGTGGATGGGATCAACACCTCCCATTAGTTGAGTTCTCCTATAACAATAGCTTCCATGCGAGTATTCAGATGGCACCCTATGAAGCTCTGTATGGAAAGCGGTGTAGAACTCATACTTGTTGGGATGAAACTGGTGAGAGGAATCTTCTTGGGCCTGATCTCGTGCAAGAGATGACGGAACAGGTTCATGCCATCCAACAACACATAAGGGCTGCTCAGAGTCGGCAGAAGAGCTATGCTGACAATCGTCGAAGAGACTTGGAGTTTGGTGTTGGTGACAAAGTCTTCCTTCGAATTTCTCCATGGAAGAGAGTCATGCGGTTTGGGAAGAAAGGGAAGCTCAGCCCTAGGTACATTGGCCCCTATGAAATCCTTGATCGCATAGGATCAGTGGCCTATCGTCTAGCACTTCCACCGAACCTAGCTCAAGTTCATGATGTCTTCCATGTATCTCTCTTGAGGAAGTACATACCCGACCCTTCGCATGTACTGAACCCAGAGGTGGTACAACTTGAACATGACCTCTCTTATGAAGAGCAGCCAGTGGAGATCTTAGACCGTAGAGACAAAGTTCTACGAAACAAGACTACCCACCTTGTGAAAGTGTTGTGGAGGAATCATAAATATGAAGAGGCGACTTGGGAGCCGGAGGAAACAATGAAGCAAAAGTACCCTCACCTTTTCGACTAGGCCTTAAGAATAAATTTCGGGGACGAAATTTCTAAAGGGGGGAAGAATGTAACGACCCAATCTTTTTTAGTAGTATATTAACTTACTCTTATTGATTTAATAAGATGTTAATGGTTAATGCAGAAAGAGGAGTCGATGGCTTCATCCAGTAGACTCAACCCTTACGAAGCCCACTTATCAGAGCTTGGGAAGGAGGTAGCATCTGTGGGCTTCGCTTTGGACCAAGTCCAAGCCGAGCTCCAGCGTGTCAATCTTGAACGAAAATGCTTGCAGGAGAAGTTCAAGTTAGTGGAGATTGCTACTAGGGCAATGTTATCTGAGCCTCCCTCAGATTCTCTCACCATAGCACACCTTACACTTAGGTCTTATGCCAGTGTTATAAGGGGCTATGTGATGAGACCCTAGTTTCCTTGTGTAATCCTTTCGGGTGAATAAATTGAGATTTCTTCCTTTAGTAATGTTTGTGAAATTTCAAATGTCTAGATAATTTTAGAATGTATTTTATTGATGAATTTTGAAAAAGGGATATTTTGAAATATTTATGTAAACCCTAAATAACTAATGATGTGTAATGATTTTCAAAAAATGGTCTTCTACAAAAGTGTTCATTAAGGAATTTGGAGTCTAATAAGATCAACTTAATTTTTGATGAATAGTAAATTATGAATAGTGATTTTACGCTTAGGATTAGTAATGTGACCAAATGGATTAGTAATTTCACTCAAAGAAAGTTTTAATATAATCTAGACACCTAGATTAAGTAATGTGATTCAATAAAATGGGTAAATAACGGTTTCATAAATTATTAATCAAGTATTAGTTTTTTCGGATGAATAGTGTTTTTTAATTAAAAATTTAATTAAAAATAATTAGAAAATTATTTTTATAAAAAGGACATTATTTTTGAACTCAGAGCATCGATATTATGTTAAGGTAATTTTTGGGGATTTTTCTGAAAAAAAATGAATTTTCGATGAATAGTGTTTTTATTTAAAAATTAAATTAAAAATATTTAGAAAAATATTTTTATAAAATGAATTTCATTTTTGAAATCAGAGCATTGATATTTGGTTAAGGTGAAATTTTGGGGTTATTCTGAGAAAGTTGAATTTTCAGTGAATAGTAAAAATACCGTTTTAGGGTTTCGGTATGTTTAATGAAATCATAATGGTGTCATGATGATGTCATGAGATCTTTTGAGGGTTGGCCGGCCAAGGGTGATGAATTATTGTTTTGGGGGGCCCATGTGGCCTAACTCCATGATAAATGCCAAGGGAGAGCACATGGGTTTGAGAAAAGCACATGTGAGGTGTCCTTTGGCCATTAATGTTTTGTCCCCTCACTTTCCCTATAAATAACCACCCTTTCCTCCTTTGGTTTTCACTCCCAACTCTTCCCCAATGAAGTTCTGGTCTTCTTACCTTCCAAGGAGTCCTCCCAAGTTTCCCCCAAGCCCTCAAGGTCCAATCCTTTGAGTTTCAAGAGTCACGTTTTAAGGTAAGGGATCCGACCCCTCTCTTTCTTTTCATGTAACCTCTTTTATGTCATTCCTTTTGTGCTCCATGTTTTTATGTGAGAGGATGTTCTTTTATATTCCTATTACTTCCCTTTCATGTTTATATGATGAGAGATCCCCTCTTACTCTCATCTTTTCGTTTTATGAATGTTTAAGTGACGTCGTTAGGCTGCCGAATGTTTAAGTGATTCTTTCACCCTTCTCATTTTTCAAGTTCGATTTTCATGTCAAATATTTCAAGTTCCTTTTTATTATGTTGGGGTATGATCTCTATATATATCATACTGATCTCTTATGATCATATGATGAGAGACCCTATTTGATTTGATCAATTCATTTTTGTTGAAGTTTAAGTGACGCCGTTAGGCTGCCGAATTTTCATAAGAGAAATCAAATTTTTGTCCTCCTTCCATGTTTTTCATTTCAAATGGTATTTCCTTGAAATTTCATCACCATGTCCATATATCCTTCTTATTATGTCCCTCTATTTTTTTTATGGGTCAATTATGATTGTTCAACCCATGTTCCCTCTCTTTTCAAAGTTTTCTAAAACCTTGTAACATAGCCGTTATGCTGCAGAATTTTCGTCTCAAAATGCCTCTCTTTTCTCAAAATTATTTTATGTTATAAAGTGAATACTCAAATCTCCTATTTCTAAAGGGGTATTCACATATATATAAAAAAATGTTCTATTTTAAATTCTGGGATTTACATACATGATACCCGCTTTCCCTTTCCGTGGGTTTAAAGTAACGTGAAGATCATGTCTTTAAAGCAGTTTTTAAAACGTTATGATTATGAAATGAAACCCATTTATTTTATGCTATATGGGTTATTTATGAAATGTTTGATGATGATATATGTGGCTCACATGAAAATAAAGACAAATTTAAGGGTGCGCCCTGATAGCGCTCCAATGCATTGGGTAAAGACTTAATCTCTAGAGATGACCATTTTAACGACGCCTTGGTGAATAACCTTGGTAATTTTTAACGACACCTTGGGGATGGGCCTTGGTGAAACGAAACGATTGTCAATATTAAATGTTGTAGCCACATATTCAAGTTATGAAAAATGTTATTTTTATTATGATGTATCTCATGATTTCTTTCTCATGCCTTAAAGTTCTTTTCATGTCCTTATTGAAGTATCTCAAGTTCACTTGTAAAATGTTTCTCTTGTTTCCCTTACTGGGCCTTCTGCTCACCCTTTCTTTTGATGTATGTCCCCAGGTTATGAGATGCATAATGAACATAGGATGAACTAAAGGAGAATCCTTTCAAGTGTTTAAGAAGAATGTTTTTATGTTTTTTTTTTATGTATTATGATCCTTGTTTCCAAGACACTAAACCTTAACGATCCTCAGTTCCGTGTAATGAAATGAAAGTTTATGTTATAAAATGGCGGGATGCTATAGACAGCTACCGAAACAAGTCTGCTGATACAGATAGACAACTACCGCTACAAAGTCTACCAATACAAGAATTCCACCAGTACAAAAGAGCTACCGATAAAAGGATATACCGATGGCAAAAGCTACTGATACATAGAGCTATTGTTATAAAGGGTAACAGCTACCAACACATGACATACTGACTCAAGTCCACCATTACAAGCTCATTGATGGAGAGAGCTACTAATGGAAACTAGTCACCATTTCTCTAAACCCTACTTATGTTTGTTTATGAATAACGGTCATATTTGGTGATTTTAATGCAACTTCTATTAATTAACTAATGTGTGTTGAATCTCAGAGAACCGTACCTCATACCTACAGAAGCAATCATGATTTTTGTCATACCACTTGAGCTATAAAAGGAAAGACAAAAGTCGCACATAAAAGTGTGTGTTAGAAAGAAGTGTAAAAGCTACTGGGTGTGGTGATATACAAAGATGCGCATCTGATACAAAAAGAACATATGCATTAGATCTTAAAGAAGAGTAGATATTTTGCTGAAAGCTGAGGGACATTGTTGTGCTATGAAGCCTACCTGCAACCTCGAGTAAAACTTCAATACAAGGAATTCAAGGAATAGAACTACGACACTCTGTTTCTCAGAAAAATTCAGAGAAGGATTCAAACAACATCTACTCAATCCAAAAGGAGTCCAGAGCTGCATTGCCATCACAGAGATCCTTCTAAACCCATATCATATCTTTTTAGCTCTGTTTTGATTTGCTAATTTACTTTTCGAGTACTCTATGTCATTCTGTTCATCTTAGACACACACTGACTCCTAAGCATAACTGTGGGATATCTAAAATACTCACTTAAACCTTCTTAATCCTTTTAGTTCCCATTGTCAACTGTGGTAGAGGTCAAGTGTGACCTGGATAGCATGTGTTCTATTTTTCCCCCATAAAGAAATGTGGTAGAGGTCTTAGTACCTAGATAGTATGTGTACTGTTTTTTACCCCAATCCAGGGTTTGGATCAAAGTTTATATAAACTATTTGAGAGGAATAAGTCTCATCTTGATACTGAACCTCTTGGTTAAACCTAATGTGCTTGTTTATTTTTATTTAAACTATATCTTACATTCTGCTGATAAGTACATTAAATACAAATCTATTTTAGAGTTACTCTGATAGCTAAACTAGAAAGTGTTTGTATTTATTATAAAGCATTAGGTTAGTTTCAAAATCTAATCTAATCTTCATATTAGATTAACTGAGAACTAATAAATCTCTTGAGAACCTAACTGACCCTTTACTGTATTACAAATTCACTACATCTTAGTTTGTTATTTAAATTGGGGGATTTTAATAGAAATATTTTTAACAGAAATTTTTAATTGGAACTCAATTCACCCCACTCTTGCGTATCCACTCTGACCAACATTTTTTTTAACCAAGAAATATATATGATCTTATTCTCTTTGTTTACTCCTTTTTTATAATCACAAATGGGGAGAAATATGAGCATAATATATATGATAAATATAAGCATAAGAAAGGGGGAGAAATATGAGAAATTGGAGAAATATGAGCATAATATATATGAGAAATATGAGCATAAGAAAGGGGGATAAATATGAGAAATCTAAGAAATATAAGCATAATTTAATTTTACCATAATATAATTCTACCTCTGGTCCTTTTGTTTTATATCTCTGATATAGTTGTTTCATACCTCTGATACATTTTCATATAATACTCTATTCTCTGATACATTTGAAAATGTCATTAATCACACTGAGAAGTGAGACTCAATGTATTTTATACTGATATCTTAATGATTATTTTGGATTATAATACCATAATTTGTGATTATAAAAAAGGGGGAGATTGTTGACCTCACCTGTTTTGATAATCCCAATTATGCTTTAATATGTTTTGATAATCTCAATTATGTTTTAATATGTGTTTATAATCCTAAATATATGTTAAATTATGTTGAAAAAAATATCAAAATAATCATTGGAATAAGTTAATAAATGATTATCTATGTTTATATATGATTTGAAATAATTCTAACTCAATCTGGATATGATTTGCATAGAACAGATAAGTGTTAAGATTGTGAGTCATTGATACAGAGCTACCTATAGAATAATTCTATAAGTATGCACAAGTCAACTGATACAGACAGACAGATACCGATACATAGTCTACCGATAGGTAAAGGTCACTAATAGATCAAGCTTCCTATGACATAAGGTCACTGGTACACAACTACTGATATGAAGTTCACCGATACAAATACACAGCCATCGATACAGACAGATACCGACAGACAGCTACTAATACAAGTCTGCTGATACAGACAGACAGTTACCGCTACAAAGTCTACCAATACAAGAATGCCACCAGTACAAAAGAGCTACCGATAAAAGGAGATACCGATGGAAAGAGATACTGATACATAGAGCTACTTTTATAAAGAGTAATAGATACCGACACACGACATACTGACTCAAGTCCACCGTTACAAACTCACTGATGGAGAGAGCTACTGATGGAAACCAGTCACCATTTCTCTAAACCCTACTTATGTTTGTTTATTAATAACTGTCATATTTTGTGATTTTAATGCAACTGCTATTAATTAAATAATGTGTGCTGAATGTCAGGGAATTGTACCTCGTACCTGCAGAAGCAATCATACTTTTTGTCGGACCACTTGAGCTATAAAAGGAAAAAAATCCACACATAAAAGTGTGTGTTAGAAACAAGTGTAAAAGCTACTGGGTGTGGTGATATATTAAGATACGCATCTGATACAAAAAGAACATATGCACCATAGCTTAAAGAATATAAGAACTTTTTCTGAAAGCTGAGGGACAGTGTTGTGCTGCGAAGCCTACCTAAAACCTTGTGTAAACTTCAATACAAGGAAGTCAAGGAACAGAACTATGATACTCTGTTTCTCAGAAAAAATCATAGAAGGACTCAAACAACATCTACCCAATCCAAAAGGAGTCCAGAGCTGTATTTCCATCACACAAATCCTTCTAAACCCATCTCATGTCTTTTTAGCTCTCTTGTGATTTGCTTATTTACTTTTCAAGTACTCTATGTGATTTTGTTCATCTTAGACACACACTAACTCCTGATCATAACTGGAGGATATCTAAAATCCTCACTCAAACCTTATGAATCCTTTTAGTTTCCACTGTGAATTGTGGTAAAGTTCAAGTGTGACCTAGATAGCCTGTGTACTATTGTTTTGTTTTTCCCACGAAGAACTGTGGTAGAGGTCTTAGTACCTGGATAGTCTGTGTACTATTTTTTACCCCAATCCAAGTTGTGGATCAAAGTTTATATAAACTATTTGAGAGGACTAAGTCTCAGCTTGAGACTGAACCTCTTAGTTAAACCTATTGTGCTTGTTTATTTTGATTTAAACTATATCTTACATTCTGCTGCTAAGTAATTTAAATACAAATCTATTTTAGAGTTACTCTAATAGCTAAACTAGCAAGTGTTTGTATTTATTTTAAAGAATTAGGTTAGTTTCAAAGGCTAATCTAATCTTTAGATTAGATTAAATAAGAACTAATCTATCTCTTGAGAACCTAGCTGACCCTTTACTGTATTACAAATTAACAACAACTTAACTTGTTATTTAAATTGGGGGATTTTAATAGAAATATTTTTAACAGAAATTTTTAATTGTAACTAAATTCACCCCCCTATTGATTATCCACTCTGACCAACATTTTTTTTAACCAAGAAATACATATGATCTTATTCTCTTTGTTTCCTACTTCTTTCTAATAAAAAAGGGGGAGAAATATGAGCATAATATATATGATAAATATGAGCATAAGAAAGGAGGAGAAATATGAGAAATTGGAGAAATATGAGCATAATATATATGAAAAATATGAGCATAATAAAGGGGAAGAAATATGAGAAATATGAGAAATATGGTTATAATTTAATTTTACCATAATATAATTCTACCTCTGGTACTTTTGTTTTATATATCTGATACAGTTGTTTCATAACTCTAATACATTTTCATATAATAATATATTATCTGATACATTTGAAAATGTCATCACTCACACTGAGAAGTGAGACTCAATGTATTTTATACTGATATCTTAATGATTATTTTGGATTATAATACCATAATTTGTGATTATCAAAAAGGGGGAGATTGTTGACCTCACCTATTTTGATAATCCCAATTATGCTTTAATATGTTTTGATAATCTCAATTATGTTTTAATATATGTTTATAATCCTATATATATGTTAAATTATGTTGAAAAAAATATCAAAATAATCATTGGAATATGTTAATCAATGTTTATATATGTTTATACATGCTTTGAAATAATTCTAACTCAATCTGGATATGATTTGCATAGAATAGATAAGTGTTAAGCTTGTGAGTCACTGATACAGAGCTACCGATAGAATAAGTCTACCAGTTTACACAAGTCGAGTGATACAGACAGATGGCTACTGGTACATAGTCTACTGATAGGTAAAGGTCACTGATAGACCAAGATTCCTGTGACACAAGGTCACTGGTACACAGCTACCGATATTAAGTCCACCGATACAAATACACAGCCACCGATACAGATAGATACTGATAGATAACTATCGATACAAGTCTGTTGATACAGATAGAATATATATTAGATATACCTCCTCAAAAAAACAACAACTTCAAATGGCCATAACTTTCACTTCAGGTGTCTATTTGGGCCCAATCACATATCAAATCAAAGGAAGCGAGGATGCCCTGTTAAATTTTTCTTAAAATAGTAATAACTCCCAATACGTGTGTTTGTTCAGATTATGTCACCTTTTAGATCATAGTTAGTTCCATGATATTCATTTTTACTAGTCACAAAGCTAAAATAGACACTCGGAACAAAATTTATGCTCTTTTTAGTGACTATTATTTGTTAGGTTTTTCAAGCCTCCATTTCTCGCACTTTTGTCCTGTCTGCTGTTTTTTCAAAAAGTTGTAACTTATGATCTGTATGTCCATTCGGCCTCCACTACCTATCATATCAAATCTCGTTTGATGATATTCAATTTGACTTCTCATAAAGATATAACGGAATCTTGTATCAGAAGTTCTCATCGTTACCCTAAGTTTAGGATTTATTTGACTTTCTGACTGTATTTACAGGTTTTTAGGGTTTCCCCATTTTTCACCTATTTTTCAGGTTTTTCAAGGATTGTTATTATTTTTCATAATGTACTATTATTTATAATCAAATATATAATAATATATACATATTTTTTATATATTCACACATAAAAATTTAATTTTATAAATAATTAATTAAACATATTTCATACAATGGCCCGAAGGCCTTCATTTTTTATTGATTTTTGATAATCCACCTTTCAAGGGGTGAGGTGGAACCCTTACAAGGCATGTAGGCTTAAGTATTACATGGACCGTAGGCCTTAGAGGAAATAATTGCCCGTAGACTTAAAACATTACATACAACCCAGACTAACTACTTGGAACTGCTCATCCCCAGCATCTTCATCGTGAAATCAGCTCCCCACCTTCGCATGGTTGTTCGGCAAGCTTTCATGTGCATGCATAGGCTTCAAACATTACATAAAACCCAGACTGACTACTTGGAAATACTCCTCCCCAGCATCTTCATCGTGAAATCATCTCACCACCTTCACATGGTTGTTCGACAGGCTTTCCTATGCATGCATAGGCTTGTCCCGATGGCAGGTGCCATACCCTCTCATTCTTGCAATCCATTTAGCTTTTTCTATGGTGAAAGCTCCTTGATCCTCCTCCTTCTGAAGCTTTTTCCTTGTAGTTTTTTTGGTTTGCATCTACACTAAAGGTGGCCTGAAGGCCTTAAAGGACTCGGGGACCAAATCGATGGCCCGAAGGCCCAAACGGGGGAATATTCCTGAATGTTATAGTTCCAAATAGTGTCTTCTACAGTACCTGCTACAATATATGCTATAGTTTACTATAGTTCTGCATAGTACTTTTTATAGTACCCCCCCGGAAATTAGCCTCCGCCTGGATTTGATCCCGGGTCTCCTGGATGCACTTAAGGAGTCCTCACCAACTGGGATGAGGCTCATGTGCTAAAAATATTTACATATAAAATATATTTCTCAATATATAAGCCTTATCTAAATAAAAAACTAATATCCATTTTATTTAAAATAAAAATATATGAATATTTATATACCTATATAATGTGTACTTGTATATATATGTGTGTGTGTGCATCTGTATTGACAAACTTATATATATTATCTACATATTCTAAACATATGTATATACATATGTATATGAATATTAATATATAATATTTGTAAATATATATATAAATATGTATAATTATACTTACATATACATATATAATATATGTGTGTGTGTGTTTTATATATGTATTTATTTATTTATAAACACGCGCAAAAAATATTTTTTAAATGTATTTAAAACTGATCTTATAAATATATATTAATATATATAAATAAATATATTAATATATAAATATAACTATAAATATATATTAATATAATAATAATATATTAATATATAAATATAACTATATATATATAAATACACGGATATATATATATATATTAATATAACTATATATATATATATGTTAATATAAATATATATATTAATATACGAGTAAATATAACTATATATATATATAAATAAATAGATATGTTAATAAATGAAGAGAAAAGAAATATAGTGTAGTGGTAAAGGCTTAGGTGCGTAAGCACTAGGTCCCGAGTTCGAATCCAAGGGGAGGCAGGTCGTATGCGTGGGTGGAATAAAGGCTAGCATTGTTAAAGGGTGGGTGGGGTGCTGTTAAAGGCTGGGGGTGTGCGGGCTGGGGCGTGTAGGCTGGGGGTGGGGAAGCTGTTAAAGGGGGATTCAAGCACTGATGAATCCCCTCCCGAATTGCAAAAAAAAATTATTATTTTTTAATGTTTTTTAACTTTTATCAGTGCTTTTAAAAAATTGCTGATAAAGGTCCCATTTATCAGTACTTTTTTTTGCACTGATAAAATACCTATTTTATCATCACTTTTTTTAGCGCTAATAAAAGACCCCTTTTATCAATTATTTTTTTATCACTAATAAAAGGGGCCTTTATCAGCACTTTTCTGAGCGTTGATAAAAGATACCCCCCCCCCTTTATCTTCACTGAGATTAACATCACTTTTTTAGCACTGTAAATGGACTTTTCTAGTGCTGATAAAGGCTATATTTGTAGTAGTGGTGGTTGACCACTGAGTCCCACAATGTAAAGGTTGAGCCTTGGCCTGGATGGCTAGTGGGTTGGCCCTACTTTTTAAAGTAAGAAATATTATAAAATAATTAGAATATATTCTCAAGCCAATTGTCATTAAATTCCAAATAAAATACTCAAACTTTTTCCAATATTATTCCTACAAAATATATAATTTCCCCTCATGAAATTACTGGTATTTTAAATAGAAACCTTCAAATCATCATGATATAATATTTTTAACTGAAAATTCATCTTTTTCTTCATGAAAATCAATATTTTTATGGTCTTCAAATTTTCATCTTTTCTGAATATTGTAATAAAAAAATATTCCTTGGCACATGTCTTTGAAATTAATATCAATACAAAAATCATCAAAGTTAGTGAAGTTATTTATGTACATAACAAAGTTAATTAAATAACATTCATCAAAAAAAGACAACACCTCTAGCAAAACTTCTTGAAACTCTTATCTTCAAAAAACTTGGTCCCAACATCAAAGGCATGTACGAGTATGTTTCTACATTGAGTAGTTCAAAATTAAAAAGTAAAATATTATTCAAATCAAAATACCAAGCGAATTTCACTTTATCCTAAATGAGATTATGATGTGTTGGTGAAGTAATAATGTAAATTGTTACATAAGTTTCCAAATGATTTCAAGGGAAATTTTTGATGGAATAGGTGTCATAATAATTATAGTGAACCTAAAAAGGGTTCTAGGTAGATGATAGAAGTTATTAACATCATAACATTTTATTTTGTGAAGTAAATAAGTTTAAATACTCATTCAAAGTGTTGAACGTTATGAATATGATTCCTAAGTCTCAC
The DNA here is from genome assembly GCA_963277665.1 of Viscum album. Lineage (NCBI taxonomy): Eukaryota > Viridiplantae > Streptophyta > Magnoliopsida > Santalales > Viscaceae > Viscum > Viscum album. Next base: position 239,931,204 of record OY728159.1, read on the forward strand.
CATTATTCAAGCTTTCTTTCTTCATAGATATCACCCACTAAAGAATTCAATGAGAGAGTTCGTTTAGATGATTATATAGAGATGTGGAAGAAGTTACATATATATGTAATGAGTTTATAAAAAACTCTAAAAGTGCAGAATACATAAGGCTAATCTGGAAGTCTATCATATGTGATATGATGAGATGGGTGTTTATGTATGGTTTTTTTAGTGTTCTTATAGAAGTTTTAGAATATAAGATGTATCATGTTATAAAAAATGAAATATACATGTTATCATTATTTCACATTGGTTATATATATATATATATATATTGTTAAGTGAAATTATAATTGACTTCTCTAAGTAAAACTTTGAGTTATCCCTAATCGATGTTCATTATGGAGTATTATAGGTTATGATGAGATGTTAAGTCTAGCATGAGTAATATTCTTGTATCAAAATACAGAATATGTTCATGAGTCACAAAATGAGTTTTGTCCATTGGATGACCCATAAAGTATACCACATGAAGTGACATACATTATGTATTTGGTAAACTAGGGTTTCATGTTTAATATTTGTATTTACCCATAATTAAGGTTGGAGATATACCTAACATGAGAACCTTCATACTTTTATACCTTTATTACATAATCTTTTAGGCTTAGTTAATCAAGTGGTGGTTGGGTATATTTTTTATCATGTTGTCATCTTTATATTAACCAAGATAGGATTTTTCCTCTTGTATAAAAAATATGACATCTAGGCCCTCAATTGAGATATATTGGGGAGTGTGCAACCATACCTAGATAAGAATGTGATGTTCTTATCTATCAGTTGATGAGTATGTGATGTGATCATCCATATAGGTGAATGAAATGTGATGTATATTGAGAATCTTTCACTAACTACACACACTGAAAGCTAAGTCATTGGATGATCACAATAGCAAAAATCATCAGAAGTGGATCCTCACAGTATCAATATATTTGAACTAGGAAGAATTGAATTCACCCTAATCACTCACTGAATTTAACTTACTCAAGTATATTTACTCTAACTCTGTAGCGTCCCATGTTTTTGGACCGGATGAAATTCCAATGGATTTTGAATTCTACTGTTTGGTGGATGGTTTATTTTGTAAACTGAGCTTCATAGTGTAAATATGAGTTTTGGAACACTTAAATTTTTTTTTAGATGTGGTTGAGAGCCCAAGAGGTGGTTCGTTGAGTTTTGGGAGTGTTATCCCCTAAAAACTCAAGCTTGGGTGGACTGGTAAGGGTGCATGTTTTGTTTGAAACCATACAGCCCACCAGTGTAAATTGTGCACCTTATGCAGGTGATCATAGGTTACCTGCATGGGCTGCTACGCATGGTTTTCCAAAATCGTGCACCTAGCCCACATATTGGTGCCACTTAAGTGGTATGTGTGCACTGGTCGGCGCATGGTTGGACAAACCATGCAAGGAAACCATGTAGGGTGTGGTTATTATATAGTGGGCACCACACAGTTGGTGTATGGTTTGGCCAAACCGTGTGACCCCAGTCTTGAGGGTGAAATTAAAATTTTACCCTTAATGAATTAAAAAACATAATTCCTCTTTCCTTTTTCCCATTTTCCAGCAGTTGATTCCCTCTCCCTCTCACGTGAGGATCCTCCTAAGCCTAACCTAGGCCTTTAATGATCTTCTTCATCCATTGTTGGAATCAAGAGACTTCAGTCCCTATGGATTCCTCTTAGTAATATCTTCATTCTTCTAACTCCTTTCTTAGTTTATCTTCTCCTTGGTTGTTCTATCTTTGTGTGATATAATTCACCCTATTTTCAGGGTGTGCATATATTTCTTCTATTTATATTGAACTAGACCAAATCAAGCCTCGATATTAGATGAGTGGGTTATCCTAAGAATGAGGTAGGTGGTCCATTGTTTTTTCCTCAAGTTCTGTTATTTTTATAAAATGTTTTTGTTTGTCGCATGTCGGACATACCCGGTGTCACTCCTAGTTTATATATTTTGGCTTAAAATAATTTTATTAGATTGCCTTATTATGTGTCTGGACCCTTCTTAGTATGGTTGGAGGTTATGACCACAACTAAAACCACCCCTTTAGGGTGGGTTCATTAAATAGCTCATGTTAAACTTCTTTTGCCTTATGTATGATCCACCCCTTTGAGTGTTCCATTTATATACATATAATTTTATTAAATTGAGTCACTGACTTCTTTAAACCACTATTGTAGTGGGGTTATTTAATCCTTGTGATGAAATTTATTTTTTAAAATTAAACAAATTCAATTGTTTGATAACAATGTCATGTTTTCTAATAAAACCCCTCTATTGAGGTATACTGTCTTCAAATCCAAAAATGTTATGATTATTGGTTCAATGTTTGGATTGGTGGCAATATTGATACCTGTGAATCATGTTTTTTCATTGAAGTGATTAATGGGCTTGGACCTATCCTTTAGTATTCATGACTTTTGATGTGGCCTCCTTAGGAATGTGGCCCTTTCCTTCAAAAATAAAATGGAAAATGGGTGAGTACCTCTTAATTTATTTTTTCTCCTATTATGGAATGCTTTCCTTCTTGGATTATGTATTTTTTAATTTAATTAATTAAATTAATTGTGAATTCCATGGTTTATACTCGGATTTCCTTCCATGGAATGCTTAGGATGGGCTCATCATTCTTATGATCTGTTTCATTGATAGATTGTGTATACTCTAGGGGTGATACTGGTATTCTAGTATAGGCTCACCATGTGTTACTCTCACCTCATTATGAGAGATACTGGTTCCCTAGGGGAGACACCTTGGAAAGGATTGTTGGAGAGATGGTTGCACCAGACCAAGAGTGAGACTTGGTCCCCTATGTAGGATACCATGTACATGCTCAGAGGTTGTTGTCTCACATTATTCCGGGAGTGACACTTGTGAGACCATTCATGGATCACATTGGATGGACTCTAATGGTAGTGATAATTTAAGGAGCTCCTAGTGCGATGCATGGGTTCCTTGTAAAGTTTCACTTAACACAAGCCCAAGATGTTTCTTATTTAGTTTTTGTAATTAATTTTATAATAAAAGTTGACAATTCATATTGGTTATCCTAGGGATGCGTCTGCCAAACCAAATTACATGCTTGGGTTCGGTCCATCCCATGACACCCACTTTAAGATATTTTATTACAATTTCTATCATATCTCATTTTTACAGGTTTCATGTGGTTTAGAAATTTTTGGATTAGACCAAAGTAGGTATGGTCAGTCCATGTGTCCTTGAGGAACCTGAGCTGACTTGGTTATTTATTTGTTTCACATTGTTTCTTTACTTAGATATCCTACACACTACTTATTTTAAATGAACGAACTAGGTTATGCTATAAACATCATTGGTGGTGTCCTACTGAGTATATCTCGCACCCTGCTCAGGATTCCATTGCACTAGGGTACCAGATCGGATCTTCATGTTCATAGGACTAGGGTTTATTTCTTATGTTGTGCATAGTATGTGGGAGTTAGAAACATAGGACTAAGCTATTACTTAGGATGCTCATGGATCTAGTCATTGGTATTTTGTTCTTTTATTTCATTATACTACTTATTATATTTCTTTCTACCTGTACTTTTAGAATCATCTATACATGCATGATTTTATGTATTTAGTATTGGCCACTCTTATCTAGTTTAATCAATTTTTTTCATTTTCATAAGCCAGTTTATGGGTTCCCAGGACCCCGCTACATGAGACCAAAACAACCACATTCACCAGAACAAAAGTACACCAAAACCACAAACCATGACAAAGAAACCACGAACCAGGGCGCAAGAACATCAGAAAGGCTGGCCAAATCCACCAAGGATTACCTTGGGCGTCCCCCAACGCGACCATCAACACCGACCCAAATCCTCCCGTTGGAAAACTCTAGAGGAACTCACCCATCCTTAAAGCGGTGGAATGGACCTCCAGGATCCACCCCCAAGGATGTCAAAGAAAACCAGAATGGAGATGACCATATCCTGACGTCATTAGCACCCTGACACGCAGACAACCCAAAAGCCCCACCAAAACATTTTAAAAGCAACGTGATAAATGAGCCCAATCAGTCTGGAGTTGAATCCTCATAAGAAAATGAAAAGTTACCAAAACATAGTCTTAGCCTATTAGTGATTTCCTCCCTATACATATTCCACTTCATTATCTATACCTTAGCATCAGGATATTCCCCAATAACGTCTTCAAATCAGTCCGCCATTTTGTCCCATGTTCGAATATATTCTTCTTTGCTGATTTTTCGATCATTGAAGCCTCTCATTAGGATCAAATCCTATTTTTCAATCCACTTATCCTGCTTGCTATTGACCTCCACTTTGATAGGTCTTCCCATCATATCATCCTCTTCCTGTGGGATGTTAACATACAGAAATTCCTCTATCATGTCCTCCTCGGAGCAAATGATAGGTTATTTTATGTTCTTTTCCATTTTAGTAGCTCTTCCAATTTCATTATTATTCTCCTTGGCCAAAACCTGAGAATCCTCCTGCATGACAACTATGGTAGATGACATTTCCTTCTCACCTGGTTTTGATTTTTTACCTGACCGTGTTTCCATCGGCTTCGGTAAAAATGAGTAGTCCTTGCGCTCTCTCCCTTTATTCTTCTTAAGTAACTTCCCCTCCTCATGGACCTTGTCAACTACCGAACCTCCCTCAATCTGTCCATCCCCTCCAACCTGAGCAGATTCATTGGTGTCCAAACACCCAAAGGGGTTATATGTCATAACACCATCCTGGATTAAACTCTTCCCTGTTGGTGTTTGGTGCCCCCTGAAGAAGCAGCACACTTATCAATAGCGGGTTGAGACACCTCCACCCCTCCAGTCCAAACCATTATTTTCTTCTGCAACTGCGAAGTAGACTCCTCAACTAGCTTGACCACATATTTCCCCTTTTCCGTAGCCCTCAGATCATCCTTGGTCCGAGCAAACACCTTCTCCACAGAAGGTTCAGCCGCCTGCATTGAGACTTTATTACTCTTCTACACCTCCCTGCTCACAGCCTGCAGACCAGCATCAACCTTCCCCGTCTGCATTGAGACCTTTACTTGTTGAGCACCTCGTCTGCAATCTGGAGCCGCGTGACCCAGTCAGCAACAAGCTGAACAGAACTCCACCCAGTGTTCGAAAACCACCATTTGCTTCCACCGAACCTCTTCCCCGGCTTCAATCCATACCGACTCAACCAGATCCTTCGACACATCAACCTCCATGCACATACATGGATTGATCGGGTGACCCATGCTAGGTGTTTTTAGTAACATGCTTAGCTTTTACCTACATAGGTATTTCATTGCATGCTTGTATATAACATGTTTTAGTGTTTAATTACTATGCTTGACTTCAGTGTTATTCTATGCTTCCATGATTTTCGTGTTATTATTAATATTTTGTTGTGATCCCCTATTTATGTAGTAGCCTTCCATGGTTAAGTTTTAATGCTTACCAATTTTCTTTCCATGTGAAACCATACGTAATGGTTATGTTTAGCATGTCTAGTTATAAATTTTAAAATTTATAATTGGTTATTATGGCGAAAAAATCACCCTAAATGGTTTTTCCCACATAGAATTATGGTGACACATTACTAACCAATCATGTAATGTTTGAGTCATAAAAAATTGGTTTCATGGGTTGAAACATTTCTGGTTATGGTTAGATGGGAACCAATTTACAATTTGTAAAGTATATGGGTGCTTTATGAATTGGAAAAAGGGTAACTCATATAATCAAACCATTGTATATGTTCTTTATATACTTAAATTATATTTTATAAATGATAAAAATGTTAAATTCTCTTCTTAATCCTAGATAAAATGGTTACAGTTAGATGGGAGCCTCCTGTAATTTGTAAATTGTATGGGTGATTTATAAATTGAGAAGTGGTAACCCATATAAATGATCCATCTATTGTGAGCCTTATATATATTTAGAAACTATTTAAAATATAAATTTTGTTAAATGTTGAATTTACAATGGTTGGTTTCCTTATAAAGGATTGTAATTCTATCACTTGGAAATGAAGACCTGTATGACTAATTTTCTAAATGCACAACTAGACCCAAGTAGGTTAGTTGGGGCATGTCGATTATGAAATGAACTAGCTAAGGGTGTTTTTTTAATCTAAATGCTTAAAATGTTCAGGTTGTTTTAGATTAACCCTAGATGGATTAGTGATACCGTCATTGGTCTCCTTTTCTTTTGGTATACCTTAGTGCTTAACTCATGGGGGTGTGTGTGTGCTATGTAGAGATGGTCATTTAAAGTGTCCACAAACATTTATAATATTTTACATATAAACATGTGGTGACATATTATTTGACCAATCTCCCCCTTTAATTAATAAAATACCTTTTAATCTACTTCAAGTTGAAATGGTATTAGGCCTTGGTTGATTAAAATGCCAATTGCAACCTTAGGGGTGTTTTCCTCTATAAATTGCAATTGAAATTTTCTTTAACTAAACCAACTGTGAGGCCTTATAAATAAATGAATGGTGTTTAAAATGTGAGTTTATGTAACCAGTATCTTAATTAATATGGGATTTCAGTAAAATAATTAATTTTTAAAAATAATTTTAACATAAATTTCTTGATTTTCTTTGTGACCTTAGCCAAACAAAGTACTAGATGATTTTTACTTATGACTGGTACTAGTTTTTCTTTAAAACTAAACCTTGAAATGCTTAAATAATTGATTGAGTTTTGGTTTAATGCCTTAAAATGTAACCTTAAGAATCTTTTTTAGTCTAACCCTCATGTAAGGGTAGTTTTATGTTCCTTGGGTAGTTTACTTAAAATGGGAACGTGATCATTTCCCATAGTCCCTTTTCTTTTTATAAATTGAACCTAAATGATATGACCTTAAGCCTAGTGATCTTTTCAGGTGTGAATCCCTTGTATATTTTCCACATTTTGTTTTAGTAAGGGGATGGACTGTTGTAGGTATCACCCTCATATCTTAAAGGCCTTTTCTATTCACATGTGACCTCTTTTCTAATGTATGGTGTTGTTCAGGTGTCATTGTCTGTTTATGACTCTTCGTTTACAAAACAAAACCCTTTTTTTAACTGGTGGTCATGTCTTTTTTTACCTTTACTACAAGTGTGATCATTATGAAATACTCAGTTCTAGATGGATAAACATGCTAAGGGCATGGTCGGGTACTTATTAAATCGTGTGGCCCTTATTTTCCTTCTTTTTTAGTGATAGGTGACTTGGGATGTCATTGGTTGTTTTGATTATTATTTCATGTAGTGAGACTCTGAGTTAGTTATTTTTTATGGGACATCAGATACTTGAATGTATATGGCTGATAATATTATGGTTAGTATCAAGGATGTTCTATTTCTCGTGTAATCTTGGGGTAATATTTGTTTGTATGCACGATACCCATCGGGTTGCTGAAATGGGATAGCAAGATGTGTGTGTTTGTTGGTACTCATGTAAGTCATGATATGTGATGCATTGATCACGGGTCATCTTTGGAGTAGGGTGACTTGAGTGTATGATGAATTCAAACTCATCCCAGTGCTCGAGATGACATTCTAATAGGATCAGGTTCTTGACACATTGGTCAATTGTTTTGTCTTTTACAACTAGCACTATGGCGCACGCACTACAAAATATTTAACTTTTTCCAACAGGGACATATATGTTGGTAAAAGTACATTTTCTGTTGGTAAAACGTTTTACCAACACATATGGATCTATCACTAAACTGTTGGTAAAAACTTTGTCGCTAAATTTTTTTACGACAGATAAAATAATTATGTTGAAATAATAATAATACCAATAGATAATATATATGTTGGTTAAAGTGTTTAGAAAAATATTCTTATGACAAATTTCTCTGTTGGTAATAATATTATCAATATATAATATCTATTTATAAATTACATTTGAATAAAAATTATAAATTTTTATTTCTAGTAAATTTACATATTATATTTATTAATTTATTATATATAATTCATCTGTTTTAATTATTAAATCAACGAAAATTTACACGAATATTCAAACTTAGAAAAAAAATAATTATATTAATACTGAAATGTAATACAAAATTAATCAATAAAAAAAACATAGGATTCATCACCCTACAGGATCCACCCCCCAGTGACCCATCCATGTGCAGGACCCATCCATGCCTCAATACTAGCGAGTGAGATCCAGCACCAATGACACAGCCATGCCTCAGAATTAGAAATCCATCTCCAACTATACCATAACCTTCAGCGCACCAGCACCAGTGACCCATCCATGCCTCAGGACCAGCGAGACAGCTCCAACGCCAATAAGAAACCTCAAGTAGATACTATACTAGCAGCTTCATCTCTAAGATCTTCACCCCACACAACCAAATAGCATACAAAAAATGAGCCATCTCGAGAAACAAATTGAGTCATCTCCTATACTAGCTAGAAAACTCAAGTCGCTGCTATGTCATGCCCTTCATCACTAATATCTACATCACAAACAACCAAAAATCATACACACAAATTAGTGTAAACTATCTGCATGAATTGAAATAAAAATATAAATAAATGAAAATATAAAAAATAATTTTCATAGTGAGAATTATTCATGAAGATAGTGAATTAGGTAGATCCAATACATGTTGTTCAATGAAACAAGAAACCAAACAAGTGGAAGATCATAACAACTAAGATTTACAAAAATAACTAGAAAGGTTGAATTTTTTCACTATTATTTAGGCTGAGAATATACATAAGGGAATATAGATAAGAAACAATGCATCACACACAAATTACCTCACAAAGAAACTGAGATAGGAAGGTTCAGTGAGTGCTGGGAAGTGTGGGCGAGCAAGGAAGGGACCCGATGGGTCTGCGCCTACACCACACATGCACAATGCACTGATGTCAGGTTCAGGTAGCTGCTTATAATGATGGAGTGGAGATCCGGGTAGGTTTGGAGAGCCAGGAAGGAGTTTCACATCGCCTGTATAGCTGACGGGTTGAGGGCATGCACTGGTTGATGTTAAGGTTAATGAGTCCCTCCTCTTTGTGGCACCCGGGTGACTCCCACACCTCATTCTTCCTGTTGGTGTTATTCATGAGGCTAGGGGACAGCACATACATGGATATATCAGTTATTTTCTAGCATTAGTACAACCCCAGGGACCGCAGGTGTGGGCACCATGTTGAAAAATACAACACACTCACGTTTGCAGCTTGTTGCAGTTATTCCCTATGGATTGCAATGACCTGTCGGTTGCAGCTCTTATGAACCCACAAAGGCTCTGGTGGTTCAATTGTGTGTATAACCCAAAGAGATATGGAAGGAAAGCATCACTAAATGCTGAGAAACCACTAATGTTTAGCTTTATGAGATTAGGAGAACCATGATCCAGCCCACAGAGAGCACGATCTGAGAGCTTGAAGCTCTTGCTAAGGTTTAGCTCCTAGATATCAGTCCAAAACCTCATTAGTGTCTCCTTGACATCATCCTCGAGCTGTATCTTTTCTTAGTTCAAGGTCAGTGCTTGAAGATTTTTGGATATGGGAGCGAGAGACAGGATCAAGATGTTCATGTTGTTCTTTCACCAGGATAGAGAGAGACGAGTAAGGCCCATGGACAGAGCATCCCTCCACCCACTGTAAATGCCTGATGACGTGATCGCAGACCAAACATCCACATGAGAGACCAACCATCCACAAGAGAGACGATTCGCAGCAACAGCTCCATGGGAATATCTTTCCACCCAGTGAAGGTCCCGCGCTGCATCTCCCCACCTTCTTCTCTATTCTTGAGGCCCTGCATCTCCCTGCCTTCTTCTCTATTCCTGATGCCACCAAATACTATCAGCTCCTGGAAGCTGCGATCTAGGTCCCCGTCATTCTACTCTTTTGATAAAGCATGTAGGGAACCAAATCATGCTCCTTTTTGGAAGGCATGGGATTTCCTCCAATGATGAAAACCAAAATGGAGAATCCATAACTAAGATTAAAACATAAAACTCACCTTTTTCCCATAATTGAATACATCATGTAATGAGAATTTCCATCTCTTGGAAGCCTTCAATAATGGCCTTTAATCTCATCTCTAGAGGGGTGAAGGTGATGCCCAAACTTATAGCTTTCTCATTGAACACCTGGTATGTAGGGTAAAAAGGTTTATCGTCCATGCACCTTTGAAGAATGGTATGGAAGCTACTGAATATCATAATACATGTATGGTTAATATTTTTTATGAATTGGTGATATTAGAACAAGTAAAGATTCTATGACTCTAAACCAATAAACATAAACTAATTCCAAAATGAATTTCTAACTTCTAGTAATTCCAAATGATTGTAACAAGAGTGATCAAATCACAAAACAGTGGAAAATTCAAGTAAGGAATGCTTTCATAATTCTCATAAAAACATAAACAATAATCTGCATAGACTGATTCACTGAAAATAAGGGTCAAAATGATGAGAATACAATTTCAAAACATAGGAATTTACCAAGTTTGTAAGAAATATAAACCAATAAATGTGAACTAATTCAGAAATATATTCCTAAATTCCAAGAATTCCAAATGATTATAATGAAACCAGTGAACAGATAGCAAAACAGTGTCAAATACATGTAACAAGTGATTTCATAATTCTCATATAAATATAAATAAGAATATTTAAATATTGATTTATCTAAATCTAGGATAAAAAATTGAGAATACGATTCTAAAACATTCAAATTAACACAACAGATTTACACATCTCATTTTCAGAACCAATAAGCAAGTTCTTGACACAAATAATCATCTATAACAATAAAGAAATGAGGGCAACAGCAAATAGGGATTAAAAGAATCAGAATAGAATTTATTTGTAACAATAAACAGAAAATGGGTTTTAGAATACAAAAAAAATTGAGATATTCAATATGGTTAGAAATAGAAAACAATTTCCATACAACCAAAGGAAATCAAAACATAACCAGAAACAAAACATTTAGTGATTTTCAAGTCAAAGTAAACAAAACATGGAAAGTAGTAATATACTATAGGATTTACGTTCTTTGGAAAATTTTCCTATTTTCACATGGTAGGATCATCAGAGGCTTTAGTATGAAAGAAGAAAAGTACAAGCAGTGTGAAGGAAAAATATAATCATAACAGAACCACACAAAGTATCCATAGGCCACATTCTCACTGAACAAAGAGCCCATAATAAACCCAGTATCGAGGGGACAATGTAAATAATCAATTTGGATGAACTTAGTCATTCCACATGACAAACATCAAGAAAATGAAGCAGGTAAAAAACTCAACAAGTGATGAAGAAGAATAAATAACTGATCAAGACCCCTTTAAATTAGAGACTTGGAGGTTAAAACCATTTTTTCTCCCACCAGAGTTTTGTGGATGGCTAAAACATCAGGTGGGAGCCAACTGTAACCCACCAATTTTAGTCAGCCTCCCTACATCCATTTTTCTCTTCTAAACACCTATTAATTCATGACCATAGTTAAATTATATAAAAATACACATGAAAAACTTGTTTGGTCATTAAAATCATATTTTATAATACATAGGCAATCACAAAATAAATTTCACACTTGAACTACATCTTAAAAATGTTGGTATACTCATGAGTTAGAAATCAACTAACAGATAAAAACTTCATTATTTTTTTATGATTTTAAATGAATATGGAATTATGAAGTTGTTTTCTCTATTAAAAGAAAATATAGAACACTGAATATGGACTAATACGCATCTTCAATAAGAAATACAGTGCTTTATATCAAGATATTTGAATGAGTGAAGAAAATCATTTTATCAGTAAGTAAAAGAATAAGCATTAATGGAAAATTAAAAGTAGAAATTGTAGGTATCCCCATGAGTAAGATAATATTCTTAAATATTGACCTGGATTTTAAATCACAATAAAATTGTGACTTTTATTTGATAAATCTCATTTCAATTATATTAATACAAAATAACTTGAAATTACTAACAAGTATTACATGTATCCCTGATATTAAACCAAACAATCATTTAATATGTGAAGTACAAACATTAAATGTGTAAGTCAAACAAAATAGGCATTACTAAATCAATATTTTCATACACAGGTGCTATGATGACTAAACCATGGTCCCCCAGATTCCATGTAAAGTGTTTCTAAGTATCTAAGATAACTTTTAAATATGAACTATAAAATCACCCCAAACATTGCAGCACTAAGAATTGAAAAAACAATGGAAACTTTGCCTGAGGCAATACAACGAACACCTAAAGTGCAGCTATGCCAAATCAAAGCATCAAAATAAATAAACCTAAACTACCATTCCTAATACAGAGTACCAAAATGGAGAAAAAAACATGGTAAGGAGGAAAAATACCAGATCAATATAGAATGTATTCCTAACATGAACATGATATAAATTTATAAACATGAAGAACCAAAATGAAATCAGATACTGAAAATGATACTGGAGGGTGATTGGGAACCAAAGTAGAGAAGTGAGAAGCTAGACAGAACCGATGAACAACCGATGTTGACATGAAGAAATTGGTTATACTACTGGAGGGTGATTCTGAAAAGGGGACTGCGTGCGAGGATGTCAGTTGGAAACATGTAGGGGGTTTTCATGATGATGTCTGAGGGTGACGCTAGCCAGGAACAGGGAGGGGGTGCTCTTGCGACTATGTCAATGATAAACACTGGTGGGGAACAATGAAGGGTTTCCTATGAGGAGGTCTGTGAGGAAGGTTGGCCACAAGGAACACTGGCGGGGAACGGTTGGGGAAGGGGGTCACGGGGAATAGTGAGGAGGGTGTTTTGGGTCACATCACAGTTTTTATCTTCTTTTTTTCTTATATTTATATATATATATATAATGAAAAAAGTTATGAATTTATATAAAAAATTATATTGTATAAGGATTATGGATATTTTAATTAATTACAAAATTATGGATACTTTAATTAATTATATATTTTTATTATCAAAATGAAATGCTTGTAATGGGTAATATATATATCAATATATTTAGTTTTTGGTAAAATATTTGATATTATTGAATAATTTATTGGAACATATTTTTTAATGGTAAAAGATTTGTTGATAACAATAACTATTAACAATATATTCATGTATCGGTAAATCAGTTGATGGTATTATTATGATAATACAACAGATTTAAATTTTGGTAAAAGATTTGTTTTGAAATTTCACAGTTTTAGGCTCAAAATGATTTTTTAACATCATACACAAATTAATTCATATTCAAAGAACATAAGAACTAATAAAAAAGAAAGAAAAATATCATGTTAACTACTGTTATCCTATGAATTGAATTGAAAAAATCATCCACCTTATCAAAAATCACGACCATGTTGCTATCATCAAAACAACTATTCATAAAAGATAACAGAAAATATTAATTGCAACATTAGAGTTCAATGAAAATAATGAAACCTAATGAAAAATTAAATAAGTGGATCTAATGAGATCCAAGTCGAGAAAGGTGATCCATATAAAATCCATTGATCTTCAAAAGAAATAGTATCACACTTGTTGTCATTGATGTCCAAGTGGATTATTCCTATGACATTACTTACAAAACAAAATGATTAAACATGAGATTGTAACATTTAAGTTAAACAGGAAATATAAGTAGGCTAAAAATTAAGGGATGAGTGATGCAATAAATTCACAAGGCCAAATTTTATTTTTTGTATGAATTTCATTGACACCTCACACTGATTCAAAAGGAAACACAAAAAACATCATGTAAAACTAAAATTCCAAAGAAAGAGCATCCCACTCTCATGACCAAATACTAAACAGACAAACATGAAATTAAATTATAGTTTCTTAAACCAAAAAATTTATTTACGAAACAAAAAAACTAAAAAACAAAATTCTCCATAAGTAAATCACATTAGAAATTCAAGGTAGTGTCCATGAGCAGAAATACTAAATCTAGGAAAAGAACAAATAACCACTCACCATTGAGATTCAGATTTCTCTTCCTCCTTCACGATGAAATTCTGGTTACGGAAGGGATTCAAGATAGAGGGAGGACCTAAAACACGAGGCTATTCCCTACGCATATTCTTGGTTTCCCCCTTCTAATCCTTGTCTAGATTCCTCGGGCGAATCCCTCCAAATATCATCTTCTCATGTAGAAAGTTTCGACATGCGTGAGCGATCCCAAAGGAGGCCAGCATGCCACCAACAAAAAAATCCACGTTGCTCATGTTATATGGAGTGGGAGATCTCCTAGAGCTTTATTGGGAGTATGATGCCTGGAGATAGGAATTTAGGGTTTTCTAATCACCCACGAGAAGCTCAGAACAAGTATAAATTGGATGGGCGTTCCTCTAATAGACAAAAATTATATATTTATAAAAGAAATTAATTATTATAAATACATCCACTTCTCTATAATTTATTTATAAGATTATAATTTATTTGGTAAGAGAAAGCAAAAATTTGAATCATTTATTAATAATTTTAAATTATATATATTAATTTTATCAAACATTATTAAATTATCAATATTTTAATTCACTATATAAGCATATATTTTTATTAACAGATGACTTTTTATACAAAAAAATTAATAAAAATATATTAAATTGTTAGTAAAATATTTTTTGATAATGAATAATTTATTGTAATGTATGTGTTTAATGGGAAAATACTTGTAATTAATAATAAATAATAATAATATATTCATTTGTTTATAAGACAATTATCAGTGTTGGTATGATATAGAGACAAATTTAATCGATGTTAAATCATTTGTTGGTATAAAATAGTTAATAATAACAGATGTATATGTTGGTAAAAATAATTGTCACTACTGATAATTAATATCAAAAAATAATATATATGTTGGAATTACTCTTTTTTACCAACATATATATTATCCGACACAAAATTTCTGTTGATATAAGTCTTTTTTTTAGTGACGTGGACATAACTAGGGAGGAGAGTCACATGTATGTATAAATGTGAATCTAATCTAGTTCTCTTAAACATCTAGTTATCTACCTCTTTGGTTTAACGCATGCTAAATCATGTTAACCATGCTTAGTAACCATAGTCAGCGGTCAATGTGCATATACCATGAGATGAGTTCTTTTTCAATAAATCAGATAGTAAGGGCACTCATAAGGTGGGGATAATCACATCAATTCTGGTTAAATGTGTTCTTCCAAGTAGAATGAACGCAACCAAGAAAGGCCTTTTAAATTGTTCAATCCTAATTTTGAATGCCCTTGAGGCCGATAAGCTGGGATCATGTTTGTGATTGCAAGGTAGATCGAAGATGATAGGGTTGGTTGTGTACACAACCCTTGAAAACACTATTAGTTAGGTATGGACATCGGTGGTTTTTCCTGAAAGATCATGAGATGTCTTGAGTGGTAAAGGAATTATGTTTAGGTTGGTGATAGGTGAGGTTGACCTCTTCTAAAATAAGTTGACCTGTAGTGGTTTAATTGCTTTTATTTTTGGTAGTTGGTGATGGTTGGATCAAGGACCATACTGAACGCTTTATCTTTAATGTGGCGAGAGTTCCTCAGGATCATTTTGGGAATCTTCCTTATCCTATTAGTATACTCTTCTTTTATAAATGAGCATGTCTCATATCTTAACATCCTCTGGGTACACTGAGAGAGAAATGGTTATACGCCACACTAAGTGTTAAATTTCATTGGGCTTAGTGGGTGAACTCCATCAAAGTTGTTCTCTGAAATCATGGTTTTCCTTAGAGGCCTGGTTAGTCCTAAGTGATACCTAGTTTCCCAAGTAGGAATGATGTGGACGGACTCATGGACACCAGTTTTCCCTCTTTGACTTGAGCACCAGGTAGATGCTGCTGAGGGAATGGTGAGTGTTCTCATGATGTGGATGTTCATCCTTGTATTGATGTATCCCTTGTAAATGTTGTTTAACATTTACCTTGTATGAGCCCTTTAATTCTAGTTGATGATTCTGAGGTTAACCTGGTTTTCAATCAGGATTAGATGGGGATGTTTTAGGTGTGGAGATCCTAGTGTGTTGGGTTGGGAGTGCACCCTCATTTGTGTTGAGGCATGGAATATTAATGGATTTTTGACTAGAGACATCACTGAAGTACGGTTACAAGCTTCAGTGAGCGTGTTCAGAGAAAATATCAAAGTTCTTTCATCCTAGGGCATCAGTCCTAGATTTTAAATTTTCTAAATGTCTAATCTAATTATCTTTAGGGTATTCGACCTGTGATGGTTCAACATGATCTCCCTCTCTCTTATCGTGGTCAGTGAGGAACTGCTCAACAGCACATCATCCGGTTGTGGCAAGTGTATTGGGTGTCATCTAAGGTTTTTCATGAAAGATGGATCGACCGGGATTTAAGGTCAATTTGGAGTTTACCATTCATTAAAGTTAAGAATAACTCCAAGAGAATTGTTATAATTCTAAGGGTGTGCTTAAATAAAACTTTTGATGGTGGGTGTACTATGATTCGAAGTTTGGCCCTTAAAATGGAAGAACCTATGGTGGGGAGTGCTATAGGTTGGATGTTTAAAAATATAATGATGTGATAATGTCTTTGTTCATGCAAGATTGAGTAAGAATCATCTTGGTGTTCTAGTTTGGGGAATGATCTTGGGATCGAGTCTTGATGTAACTTGCAGCATACTCTTAAAATAATTCTTGAAAAGTGAATTGGGTGTTCGAAAAGCAATGACGCCATTTGGACGAAGCTTCACAACCTGAGTATGTCGAGTGTTGATTTTATTGTTTTCCCTGATTATTTTTGAGGATGATAAGTTGTAATTTGGGGAGGTTATAGCATCCTGTGTTTTTCAACCAGATGAAATTCCATGGTATTTTAAAATTTATCATTTGTTGGATGGTATGTTTTTGTAAACTAAACTTCAGAGTGTAAATCCAAGTTTTAGAACACTTAAAGTGTTGTTTTTAGACGTGGTTGAGAGCCTGAGAGGTTTCTTAGGTGGTTATTTGATTTTTTAGATTTTTGGCCCCAGGAAACTTAATCTTGGGTGTAATGGTAAGGGAAAATTGTTTTTCTGAAACCGTGCAACCCACTAGTGTAAATTTTGTGCCTTGTGCAAGTGAGTAGAGGTTACTCGCACGGGCTACGAATGATTTTCCCAAACCATGCACATATCTTGCATTATTAGTGCCACTTAGGTAGTATGTGTGCACTGTTTGGAACATGGTTGGTGCACAGTTGGACAAATAGAGTTGGAAAACCATGTGGGGTGTGGTTCTTATGTAGCAGGTTCTGCATGATTGGCACACAGTTTGGCCAAACCATGAGGCCAAATGGTGCAACCCTAGTCTTGAGGGTAAAATTAAAATTTTACCCTAAATTAATTAAGAAACCTAATTCATACTTCCTTTATTTGATTTTCTAGTAGGTGATTCCCTCTCCCTATCATGTGAGACTCCTCCCAAGACTAACCTAGGCTTTGATCGACCTCCTTCATCCATTGTCAGAATTTAGCATCATCGGTCCCTATGGATTCCTCTCGGTAAGCTCTTCATTATTCTAACTCCTTTCTTAGTTTCTCTTCTCCTTGAATACACTATCTTCATGCAAGCTAATTCACCCTATTTTTAGGGTGTTCATTCGTTTATTTGATTTCTCTTGAACCATACTGAATCAAGCCTCGATATTGGATGAGTGGGTCCTCCTAAGCATGAGGTGGGTGGTCTATTAATTTTACATCAAGTTTTGTCATTTTTATAAAATGTTGTCATTTTCTGTGTGCCAGACTTACCTGGTGTTGCTCCTAGTTTATATATTTTGGCTTAAATTGATTTTCTTAGACCACCTTATGACGTGTTTATACCCTCTTTAGTATGGTTGGTGGTTACGACATCGTTCCAAACCACCCCTTTAGGGTGGATTTGTTAAATATATCATGTTAAACTTTGTATACATTTTGTATAATCCACCACTTTGGATGTGTTGTGTATATACATATAATTTTACTGAATTGAGTCATTGCCAACTTTAAAACACCATTGTAGTGGGATGATTTAAGCCTTATAATGAAATTTAATTGTTTAAATTAAATTTATTGAATTTTTTGATGATAATTGTAATGGCCCGGACCTCTCCGGTCCATTACTTTGTGAAAATGTGGTGTTGGAGGTGTTCCGTGAGGTCAAGGTGACTTATCCCCAACACTTTTCCAATTTTTCCAGTTCTGTGAATAGTGTTTCCAGTTTTATGAACAGTGACAGATCGGTTTCATGGATCGGTCTGACAGATCAATTTCACATATCAGTCTCACAGATTGGTCTCAGAGATCGGTCTCACAGATCGGTCTCACAGATCAGTCTCACAGATCGGTCTGACAGATCGGTTTCACAGATCGGTCCGACAGATCGGTTTTATAGATCGGTCTCACAGATCGGTCTCACAGATCGGTTTCATAGATAGGTCTCACAGATCGGTCTGACAGATCGGTCTCACAAATCGGTCTCACAGATCGGTGTCATAGATCGGTCTCACAGATCGGTCTCACAGATCGGTCTCACAGATCGGTCTGACAGATCGATTTCACAGATCGGTCTGACAGATCGGTTTCACAGATCGGTCTCACAGATCGGTCTGACAGATCGGTTTCACAGATCGGTCTGACAGATCGGTTTCACAGATCGGTCTCACAAATCGGTCTCACAGATCGGTCTGACAAATCGGTTTCACAGATTGGTCTGACAGATCGATTTCACAGATCGGTCTGACAGATCGGTCACACAGATCGGTCTGACAGATCGGTTTCACAGATCGGTCTGATAGATCGGCTTCATGTACAGTAACGGTGGGTGAACAGTGTTTCCAGATTCCTATAGTTTTGACCCTTTTGACGTTTCTTTTGACGTAAAATACATTTAAAGCCTTATTTTAAGGGCTCTTAAGGCCGTTTCAAAGGCCATAAATCCTATATTAATTATTCTTAAGGCCGGGATGTATTTACTTGGTCAAACCGCATGGGTTAATGCGATCCGTTTTTAATGAAGAATTAACCGGATCTTAAACTGTCGCCCCAGTAAATCTTAAAAAGGGACGAGATATCATTCTCCCTTGTTCTTTCCCTTTGTTCTCAGCTAAGAGACGCTAGAACCTTTCAATCATTCCCGTAGGAGTTGCACAATCAATCTTTACTCCTAGGATTGGTTCTGCTCTGTTTTGGATGCAACCGAACTGTGTCGGTCAATCTTCCCAATAAGGTATGTTTTATCGTCGTTCCTTTTGGGATCATCTTCTCTTGTTTCTCCCTTCCATATTATACCATGTAATTTCCAATATTCTAATGGGTTTTCTTGGGGTTGGTTGGTATTATCGTACCGTGGCATCCTCCGGTGGATGCAGTTGACGTGAGAGGAGGATTGTGACCCGTTGTGTGGATAAAAGACATCAAGAACTCTTCCAGGTAGGGGATTCATGGCTTCTCTAATTGTATATGTGAAATCATAGAATTAGCATGATTTAGTCCTTTGGATCACAATGAAATTGACCTAATTAAATACTTGAACCGGATTAAAATAATTGGTTGATCGCATGTTGTTGTTTTATACTGTGATAACGGTTTGCCTCATGTTTTTCTAGATAGAGTGATATCTATTTTTTATTTGATTTTTTGTTCGTTCATGATATAAATTGATAATGAACGTAAAGACGGAATTAATTGTTAATTAATCGGATAAAGATAAAGAGTCATGTAAATTAATCTGTTTATTGCCATTGTTGTAGTTGTTCTAATTTGAGGATAATCAAATTAGGGAAGTAATCATGGTTATTTAATTGTGATAGCTTACTGATTAGGTATCCCGTAATTGGAACCTACGAATAACAAATCTGCTAATTCAATATGTATTAAAGAACAGATTATGTGGGAATTTCTAAAAGTGTTCTGAGTTACCCTCTTGTTTGTTAAAGGGTCAAGAGCCCATGGTTTTGACTGTTGTTTTCATGCTGCTTGTGTTGTGATGTGAGCCTGGATGGCTATTGTGATATGTGGAGGCATGGTGGCCTTGTGGTTGTGGCAGCAGATGACGCCTAGAGTGGCGAGATACATCAGTTTATGCATGTGGGTGTCGGGGAGGACACCAGGGGTGATGGAATGGGATGGATGTGGTTACTGGATGCTTGTGGTTTTCTTTGAATGTTAATCTTCTTTTCTTTTCCCCACTTCTCAAGGCAGCTGGTCTTTCTACCCTTCTTCTGAAGGAGGCAAAGACACGCGGGGTATGCCACGTGCTTTCCATGTTTAGCCTCTCGAGGGAGAATGGGTCTATGCTCTTTCTATAGGCGGAAAAGACTCGACGGGTAGTATATCTACTCACCGTGTTGAGCCTCCTTTGTGTTTAGAAGCATAGGATGCTTTTCTAGAATGCCTGGGAATATAGAAAAGTAATTATGTAATGAATGTTTGATTAAATGGTGAAAATCCACGGGGATGGAGATACTAGAATTTAAAGGTGATGTGAATCTTAAAAAGAGCAGTTGATTTTTGGGTGTGATGCTAATGAAGTTTAATGTTAAATTATTCATGGTTAATTAATGTTTAAATAATTAATTAATGTACAGTGGAACTGATAAAATTAGAATGGAGTTATCTAATAAAGCTCTTCAAATGTTTGTGTGCTTATAGGACACCTAGTCTTAGAAGTAACAGCCTGGAGTCTGAGAGACGTTAGCTGCAGTTGTATCTAAGACTAGGTAATGCCCATAGTGTGGATGTGAGTTATATATATATTCTATACTTTTTGTGTTTCTATATGCTACTCCACCCTGTCGGTAAGGGCAACTGACACCCCGGGGATTCTGATCCCTGGGGGGGTGTTTTCCCCAACATTCTGATGGGAGGTTGAATGGTTGACTACCCCCTTTGGCCCTGCTCTCTTCTCTTGGTAGATACTTGTGCCATGAGGCACAGTGGTTAGTTACCCCATATATGTGTGTAGAGGGCTGTAATGGATTGTGGTTATTCACACACATATATTCTGGATAGAGTATCCTATGGACTACTATAGGTGTAACGTGTATAGGCTATGATGGCTTGAGGATCCTTACTCGGAGTATGGGCTGTAATGGCTTGAGGTATTATACCTGACGTATGATACACGTTATGCGAGCTATGGTGGATCCCGGGAACTACCTGGTTACTTTTGGTTGTGAGGACGGTGTGGTGATTTTCCCAGGTGTCTGCGGGCAAGCCTTTGTGGTGCACGAGGTGCAGATTTTGGAGCTTAGCCCAAGTGTCTGCGGGCAAGCCTTTGGAGAGAGATGCACAGGACGTATGTCTTTGGGGAAAAGCTGCAAACCAGTGGGGAAGTATTAGCGGGGTACCCTTGATATTCTTTATTATATGATATATTATTGTATGCGTTACTTGGTGAGAGTATCCATGGTGAGGTTGGGAACTTAGTATACCTGTTTAGGTGACGAGTTAGTTTCACTTGTTGTTCACTGGGCTTTAGCATGCTTTCTTTACTTTTGCACGAGAGTCTTGGGGAGGATCCTACTGAGTATACTGTTATACTCACCCTATGTATATATAAACTGTTTTTCAGGTCACTTGGAGCAGGTTGGAGATCAAGCTGGTTACTACTAGCTTGTGGTTGGAGGAGGAGCTATTCGGGCTTGTGGTCGTTGCCGTTTTACTTTATTTTGGGTACATTTAGTTTCCCCTTTCAGTTGTAGTACTTTTGCATGAAATTTCATATATGTACTTGGATTTATTTTATATTTCAATTCTGAGTTGGAGTTGATTGGAGTCTATTTTATCTCTCTCTTCTGCATGTGTTCTCTTAGAGGGTAATTCCTCCCATTTGTATGTTTATTATACCCTCGGTGCTAGTCGCCAACCCGGGGACTACTAGAGGAAGGACTCGGGGGGTCATTATCTCTCTTCTCACATTGTCGGCCCAGGAGGGGTACACTTTGTGGGGAGGGGGTCGTGACAGAGTGGTATCAGATGTCTGGTTGAGGGATAGGATGGAGTTTGGAGTTAGGCACAGGTGAGGTTGCATGGGATGGTAGGGAAACAGTGTCATTCATGTTTAGCAAGTGGGGTAAACACTGGATACCGGCAGAGACATAGGCTTTTATGGCCCCCTATGATATGTTGCACGGACCTTTAAGTTTACGATGGCTACTAAACAAAGTGATACTGGTTGCAGGGTAGAGACCTAGGAAAGGATCATGCATCATTCTTCTTTGCGCATGTGTTTGAATGGGTAGACCTTGGGATAGGTAACCTAAAATTAATAAAACAAAACAATTAATTAATTAATGTTGAGTCTTCCATATTCCAGGCCTAGGAGCTCTAACAGTTGTTATTTTACAGGTATGGCTCCAAGTCGACGTCCTCGTCAGGTTTGCGCAGAAGATGCCCAGTAAGCTGTTCTAGCAGATCGCCACCGGGTAGAGGTTGACGATGATGACACTTGGAGGAAGACACTCCGAGAGTTTCAGCGCTAGAGTCTACAGAAGTATGAGGGCTCCATTTCAGATGCAGTCACAGAAGACTGGTTGGAGGAAGTCGAGATAGGCTTTAGTTTGATTCGTGCTCGGAAGGAACACTGGGTGTCCTTCGTTGTGATGATGTTGCGTGGAGCAGCGAGGCAGTGGTGGTTCTTGTTCCTTGGGGATCGTGAGGAGTCAGCGATCTCATGGGAGGAGTTTTGAGACAGGTTTAGAGTTGAGTTTCTTTCATCAAATTTGAAGGCATCCAGTCTCCAGGAGCTTCTTACCCTTAGACAAGGGACCTCTAGTGTTCGGGAGTTTGGAATCCATTTCAGGAACCTTCTATGATATGCTTCAGACCTGTTACCAGATGAGGCGGCCAGGGCGAGGCATTTCGAGGAGTCTTTGCTTCCAGAGATCCAGCGCCAGGTCACCCCATTTATGCTGAAGACATATCTCGAGGTGCTGGAGAGGGCAGAGGTTATTGAGAGGACTTTGTCCAGGACCGGATCGTCACGAGAGGGGAATCGTCATGATTCCTCACGAAGCAGATTTGTGGTCCGGGGTTCCTGGTTTTCAGGTCAGAAGAGTTTCCGTTCACCTGGGGGTAGGTCCCATCCCTTTCCATCTCGTTTCTCCAGAGGCAGAAACTCTCAGACCTATGCCAAGGGATCAGGAGCTTGTTTTTATTATGGTGGTCGTGGTCATCAGTAGTGGGAGTGTCCAACTTTTTAGAGCAGTCATCGTGCAATGGGCGCTCCGCTCCAGGTTCCTCCGTTGAGGTAGTTCCAGCCGAGGTAGCAGTAGCAGGTTGCACCAGCTTTAGATCACCAGAGGGTAGATGGAGCAGGCATAGTACAGCCCCATGACGCTCCCCGTCCTCAGAGAGCAGAGCGCGGCCGTGGTGGTGGTCATCATCAGGGTCAGAGAGGCCGTGGAGGAGGTCGTGGTCAACTTCAGGCTCTAGCGTTTCCAGCCCCAGGCGAGCCAGATGTTGTTCGAGGTACCCTTTGCTTGTTTTCTACCTTGGTGTATGCCTTGTTTGATTCAGGAGCAACACACTCCTTCATATCACCTACCCTTGTCCATGCTTTGGGACTTGAGGTAGAGAGGCTTCCAGTGCCCTTGGCATTGACTACGCCAGTTGGAGGTTGAGCTGACTTGTTTGAAGTATGTAGAAACTGTGAGCTAGTGTTGGGGAAACACCGCTCTTGGGGAGATTTCCTATGTTTACGAATACAACCATATGATTTCATACTCGGCATGGATTGGTTGTATTCGGTGCAGGATATTGTGGATTGCTATAGGAAGAAGGTCGTTTTCTTTGATGCAGATGGAGAGAAAGTGGTGTTTGTTGGTGAGAGAGATCCTCGGATGAGTCATAGACGAGTTTCATCCTTATCATCCATGATGGCTGGGATGATGCTGAGTTATTCAGAGGTTCAACAGTTGGAGTTTCCTAGGGTCATAGAGGAGTACCCTGAAGTCTTTCTAGAAGAGGTTGTATCCTTACCCCCTTGACGAGAGATCGAGTTTGGGATCGAGCTACAGTCAGGAGCATCTCCTATCTCTATGTCTCCGTATAGGATGGCCCCTTCTGAGTTACGAGAGCTACGTATACAGCTTGATGGTCTGTTGCAGTGCGGTTTTGTTCGGCCAAGTGTGTCACCGTGGGGTGCACCAATTTTGTTTGTGAAAAAGGGTGATGGAAGTTTGCGGTTGTGTGTCGATTATCGTTGATTAAACAAAGTGACAATAAAGAACCACTATCCTCTCCCGCGAATTGATGACTTATTCGATCAACTGAAGGGTTCAAGTTGGTTCTCAAAGATCGACTTACGGTCAGGATATCATCAGATGTGTGTAAAGGATGAGGATATCCTGAAGACTGCTTTCCGTTGTCGTCATGGGCATTATGAGTTTGTTGTAATGCCATTTGGCGCGACGAATGCTCCAGATATTTTCATGGGGTTGATGAATGCTATGTTTCGTGAATTCCTGGACAAGTTTGTTGTGGTTTTCATCGATGACATCCTTGTGTACTCCACATCTGAAGAGGAGCATGCAGAGCATCTACGAGCCGTTTTTTGAGTTCTTCGCCATCATCAGTTGTTTGGGAAGTTGTCCAAGTGTGAGTTTTGGGCTCGATAAGTTCGTTTCTTGGGGCATGTTGTGTCCCAACAGGGAGTAGCTGTGGATCCGTCGAAGATAGAAGCAGTGGTGTCTTGGGAAGCCCCAAAGACTGTGTCAGAGGTGAGAAGTTTCCTTGGACTCGCAGGCTATTATAGTAGGTTTGTAGCCAATTTTTATCGAGTTGCGACTCCTCTGACCGCTTTGACCAGGAAGGATCAAGCGTTCATATGGACTGATCAGTGTCAGGCAGATTTCGAGTATCTAAAGGAGAAGTTGGTAAGTGCCCCAGTCCTTTGTCTTCCAGCGGAGGGAGTCCAGTTTGATGTTTTCTGTGATGCTTCACATCTGGGGCTAGGTTGTGTTCTCATGCAGTAGAGGTCAGTTGTTTCTTATGGGTCTCGGCAGTTGCGTCCCCATGAATGAAACTATGCCACCCATGATCTTGAGTTGGCAGCCGTGGTGTTTTCTCTAAAGTTGTGGAGACATTACCTCATTGGTGAGCACTTTTTGGTTTTCACCGATCATAAGAGTTTGAGGTATGTTTTCTCCCAACGTGACTTGAACTTGCGGCAGCGTCGGTGGATGGAGTTCTTGCAAGAATACGACTTTGAAATATCGTATAATCCTGGAAAATGGAATGTTGTAGCTGATGCACTAAGCCGAAAGTCACGTAATGATGTTGTGCGTGAATCTGGTGATTCCTAGAGAGTGATGGAAGAGTTGTCAGCTTTGCATCTTGATATGGGAGAAGTTAGGGGTAGAGGTTGTCTTTTCCAAATGACGGTGTAGTCATCCCTGATGTAGAAGGTGGAAGAGTCTCAGTTGAGTGATCTAGAGGTGGAAGTCTGGAGAGACAGAGTTGTTTCTGGTGAGGCCCCTGATGGTTGGTCGGAGGATGAACAACACCGAGTGATGTATCATGGCAGGCTTTTTGTTCCCTTGGCGATGCGCGAGACGGTTCTCCGAGAGTTCCATAGTTCACCCTTGGAAGTACATCCTGGTGTGACGAAGATGTACCGATCCTTGAGGAGTCAGTTTTGGTGTCCTGGGCTGAAACGTACGGTTGCAGAGTGTGTGTCTCGATGTTTAGTCTTCCAGAAGGTGAAGGCCGAACACCGTGTTCCTGGTGGTCTTCTCCAGCAATTAGAGATTCCTCAGTGGAAGTGGGAGGACATCTCAATGGACTTTGTTATAGGTTTACCTCGAGCTCCGGGAGGACATGATGGTATATGGGTGGTAGTGGATCGTTTAACAAAGTCTTCCCACTTCATAGCGATCAAGGAGTCGAGATCAGTGGAGGTTTTGTCGAGGCAGTATCTAGAGGAGGTGGTGAGACTTCATGGAGTACCTAGGACGATCATTTCTGATTGAGAACCTCGTTTTACCTCCAGGGTGTGGAGAGGTTTCCATCATGCTTTTGGCTCTCAACTGTGCCTTAGCACTGCTTTTCATCCTCAAATGGATGGTCAGACAGAGCAAACCATCCAGACTCTTGAAGACATGCTGCGCTCTTGTGTTCTTGATTTTGGAGGTTCATGGATGAAGAACTTACCCTTGGTAGAGTTCGCTTACAATAATAGTTTTCACTCTACCATTGGTATGGCGCCGTTTGAAGCCTTGTATGGCCGGCCATGTCGTTCTCCATTGTGCTGGACTAGGGTCGGAGAGTTAGCAATTCTCATACCAGAACTAGTGCAGAATACAACAGAGATGGTTCAGGTAATTCGTGAGAGGATGAAGACAGCACAGGATCGTCAGAAATCATATGCTGATTAAAGAAGGAGACCCTTAGAGTTTAATGTTGGGGATCATGTGTTTCTGAAGGTGACTCCCCGTCGTGGGCAGCGAAGGTTTGGTCGTGGAAGTAAGCTTTCTCCCCGGTTTGTTGGGCCTTTCGAGGTGTTAGCTCGTGTTGGAGCTGTGGTGTATCGAGTATCACTTCCTCCTCAGATGAGTCGGATACATGATGTTTTCCATGTATCACAGCTCCGTCGTTATCTTCATGATGAATCTCATGTTATCGATTGGGGAGAGATCGATATTGATGATGATGCAACCTTCGAGGAGCGACCTGTGGAGATCCAAGACCACAAGGAGAAGGTGTTGCGTGGTAATTCTATCCCCTTATTTTCTGTCTTGTGGCAACACGGTGGCATGGAGGAGAGTACATGGGAGCGTGAGTCACAGATACGTGCTCAGTATCCAGAGTTGTTTAATGTTTAACTCCTTTCATGTAATTATGTTTTCTTTGTGGTTGGACCTTTCATGTTTTATTTATGTACTTTTCATGTGATGTTATGTTTGAATGGTATGGATATGGATTGTTTGTTCCCTTACTCTTGGATGTCGTAGTTTTGTTCCAGCTTTCGAACAACTCATGGTGGTTTTCCCCTGAGAGGTATCTTACGGGGTGGTTGTTCGGACCCCTCTTTTCTTTAGGTTGGTTTTAGATTCTCGAGGACGAGAATGTTTTGAGAGGTATCTGATGTAATGGACCAGACCTCTCTGGTCCATTACTTTGTGAAAATGTGGTGTTGGAGGTGTTCTGGGAGGTCAAGGTGACTTATCCCCAACACTTTGCCAATTTTTTCAGTTCTGTGAACAGTGTTTCCAGTTTTATGAACAGTGACAGATCGGTTTCACGGATCAGTCTGACAGATCGGTTTCACAGATCAGTCTCACAAATCGGTCTCATAGATCGGTCTCATAGATCGGTATCACAAATCGGTCTCACAGATCGGTCTGACAGATCGGTTTCACATATCGGTCTGACAGATCGGTTTCACAGATCGGTTTCACAGATCGGTCTCACAGATCGGTCTCACAGATCGGTTTCACAGATCGGTCTCACAGATCGGTCTGACAGATCGGTTTCACAAATCAGTCTCACAGATCGGTCTCATAAATCGGTCTCACAGATCGGTCTCACAGATCAGTCTCACAGATCGGTCTGACAGATCGGTTTCACAGATCGGTCTGACAGATCGGTTTCACAGATCGGTCTCACAGATCGGTCTGACAGATCGGTTTCACAGATCGGTCTGATAGATTGGTTTCACAGATCGGTCTCACAGATCGGTCTCATAGATCATTCTGACAGATCGGTTTCACATATCGGTCTGACAGATCGGTTTCACAGATCGGTTTGACAGATCGGTCTAACAGATCGGTCTGACAGATCGGTTTCACAGATCGGTCTGACAGATCGGTTTCATGTACAGTAATGGTGGGTGAACAGTGTTTCCAGATTCCTATAGTTTTTCCCCTTTTGAAGTTTCTTTTGATGTAAAATACATTTAAAGAATTATTTTAAGGGCTTTTAAGGCCATTTCAAAGGCCATAAATCCTATATTAATTATTCCTAAGGCTGGGATGTATTTACTTGGTCAAACCACGTGGGTTAATGTGATCCGTTTTTAATGGAGAATTAACAGGATCTTAAACCGTCTCCCCAGTAAATCTTAAAAGGGATGAGATATAATTCTCCCTTGTTCTTTCCCTTTTTTCTCAGCTAAGAGACGCTAGAACCTTTCAATCATTCCCGTAGGAGTTGCACAATCAATCTTTACTCCTAGGATTGGTTCTGCTCTATTTTGGATGCAACTGAACTGTGTCGGTCAATCTTCCCAATAAGGTATGTTTTATCGTCGTTCCTTTGGGGATCATCTTCTCTTGTTTCTCCCTTCCATATTATACCATGTAATTTCCAAGATTCTAATGGGTTTTCTTGGGGTTGGTTGGTACTGTCGTACTGTGGCATCCTCTGGTGGATGCAGTTGACGTGAGAGGATGATTGTGACCCATTGTGTGGATAAAGGACGTCAAGAACTCTTCCAGGTAGGGGATTCATGGCTTCTCTAATTGTATATGTGCAATCATAGAATTAGCATGATTTAGTCCTTTGGATCACAATGAAATTGACCTAATTAAATACTTGAACCGGATTAAAAGAATTTGTTGATCGCATGTTGTTACTTTATACCGTGATAACGGTTTGCCTCATGTTTTTCTAGATAGAGTGATGTCTATGTTTTCTTTGATTTTTTGTTCGTTCATGATAGAAATTGATAATGAACGTAAATCCGGAATTAATTTTTAATTAATTGGCTAAAGATAAAGAGGCATGTAAATTAATATGGTTATTACCGTTGTTGTAGTTGTTCTAATTTGAGGATAATCAAATTAGGGAAGTAAGCATGGTTATTTAATTGTGATAGCTTACTGATTAGGTATCCCATAATTGGAACCTACGAATAACAAATCTGATAATTCAATATGGATTAAAGAACAGATTATGTGGGAATTTCTAAAAGGGTTCTGAGTTACCCTCTTGTTTGTTAAAGGGTCAAGAGCCCATGGTTGTGACTGTTGTTTTCATGTTGCTTGTGCTGTGATGTGAGCCTGGATGGCTGTTGTGATCTGTGGAGGCATGGATGCCTTGTGGTTGTGGCACCAGATGACGCCTAGAATGGCGAGATGCATCAGTTTATGCATGTGGGTGTCGGGGAGGACACCAGGGGTGATGGAATGGGATGGATGTGGTTGCTGGATGCTTGTGGTTTTCTTTGAATGTTAATCTTCTTTTCTTTTCCCCACTGCTCAAGGCAGCTGGTCTTGCTACCCTTCTTCCGAAGGAGATGAAGACGCGCGGGGTATGCCACGTGCTTTCCGTGTTTAGCCTCCCAAGGGAGAATGTGTCTATACTCTTTCTATAGGAGGCAAAGACTCGACGGGTAGTATATATACTCACCATGTTGAGCCTCCTTTGTGTTTAGAAGCATAGGATGCTTTTCTAGAATGCTTGGGAATATGGAAAAGTAATTCTGTAATGAATGTTTTATTAAATGGTGAAAATCCACGGGGATGGAGATACTAGAATTTAAAGGTGATGTGAATCTTAAAAGGAGCAGTTGATTTTTGGGTGTGATGCTAATGAAGTTTAATGTTAAATTATTCATGGTTAATTAATGTTTAAAGAATTAATTAATGTACAGTGGAAATGATAAAATGAGAATGGAGTAATCTAATAAAGCTCTTCAAATGTTTGTGTGCTTATAGGACACCTAGTCTTAAAAGTAGCAGCCTGGAGTCTGAGAGACGTTAGCTGCAGTTGTATCTAAGACTAGGTAATGCCCATAGTGTGGATGTGAGTTATATATATATATTCTGTACTTTTTGTGTTTCTATATGCTACTCCACCCTGTCGGTAAGAGCAACTAACACCCCGGGGATTCTGATCCCTGGGGGGGGTGTTTTCCCCAACATTCTGATGGGAGGTCGAATGGCTGACTACCCACTTTGGCCCCGCTCTCTTCTCTTGGTAGATACTTGTTCCATGAGGCACAGCAGTTAGTTACCCCATATATGTGTGTAGAGGGCTGTAATGGCTTGTGGTTATTCACACACATATATTCTGGATATAGTATCCTATGGACTACTATAGGTTTAGCATTTATAGGCTATGATGGCTTGAGGATCCTTACTTGGATTATGGGCTGTAATGGCTTGAGGTATTATACCCAACGTATGATACACGTTATGCGAGCTTTGGTGGCTCCCGGGAACTACCTGGTTACTTTTGGTTGTGAGGACGGTGTGGTGCTTCGCCCAAGTGTATGCGGGCAAGCCTTTGTGGTGCACGAGGTGCAGATTGTGGAGCTTAGCCTAGGTGTCTGCGGGCAAGCCTTTGGAGAGAGATGCACAGGACGTATGTCGTTGGGGCAAAGTGGCAAACCAGTGGGTAAGTAGTAGAGGGGTACCCTTGATATTCTTTATTATATGCTATATTCTTGTATGCGTTACTTGGTGAGAGTAGCCATGGTGAGGTTGGGAACTTAGTATACCTGTTTAGGTGATGAGTTAGTTTCACTTGTTGTTCACTGGGCTTTAGCATGCTTTCTTTACTTTTGCACGAGATGCTTGGGGAGGATCCTACTGAGTATACTGTTATACTCACCCTATGTATATATAAACTGTTTTTCAGGTCACTTGGAGCAGGTTGGAGATCAAGCTGGTTACTACTAGCTTGTGGTTGGAGGAGGAGCTATTCGGGCTTATGGTCGCTACCGTTTTACTTTCTTTTGGGTACATTTAGTTTCCCCTTTCAGTTGTAGTACTTTTGCATGAAATTTCATATATGTACTTGGATTTCTTTTATATTTCAGTTCTGAGTTGGAGTTGATTGGAGTCTATTCTATCTCTCTCTTCTTCATGTGTTCTATTAGAGGGTAATGCCTCCCATTTGTATGTTTATTATACCCTCGGTGCTAGTCGCCAACTTGGGGCCTACTGGAGGCGGGACTCGGGGGTCATTATCTCTCTTCTCACATTGTCGGCCCAGGAGGGGTACACTTTGTGGGGAGGGGTCGTGACAAGAATGTTATGTTTTCTAATAAAACCCCTATGTTGAGGTGTGTTGTCTTTGAAGAAAAAATTGTTATGTTTATTGGTTCTTTGTTTGGATTAGTGGCATGCCTAGTACTTGAGACTCTTGTTTTGTTGTTTAAGTGATTAATGGGATTGGACCTCTCCTTTAGTATTCATGACTTATTATGTGTCCCCCTTATGAATGTGGATCTTTCCTTTAAAAATAAAATGAAAAGTGGGAGATTCCCTCTTAAGGCATTTTTCTCCTATTATGTCATGCTTTCTTTCTTGGATTCTATATTGTTTAATTTAATTAATTAAATGAAATATGAATGTTATGAGTGATACTTGAGTTTCCTTCCATGAAACACTGAGGATGGGATCATCTTTATTGTGATTAGTTTCACTGATAGATTGTGTATATTCTATGGGCGATATTGGTATGCCAGGATGGGATCACCGTGCGTTCCTCTCACCTCATTATGAGTGATACCAGTTCCCTAGGGGAGACACCTTGGACAGGATCATTGGAAATATGGTTGTACTAGTACATGAGTGATACTTAGTCTCCTACGTGAGATACCATGTATAGGGTTAGAGGTCGTTGTATCACATTAGGTTGGGAGTGACACTTGTTAGACCATTCGTGGATCACATTGGATGGACTCTAACAATAGTGAGTGTTTATGGCACTCCTGGTAATATTCATGGGTTCCTTATAAATTTTAACTTCACATGGTCCCAGGATACTACTTATTTAGTTTTGGTAATTACTTTTATAATAAAAGTTGGCGATGTGTATTAGTTATTCTAGGTATGTGTCTGCAAATCCAAATCACATGATTAGGTTTGGATCATCCCATGACACCTATTTTAAGATCTTTTATTATCATTCCTCACATATCTAATTTGTATAGGTTGGATATGGTTCATACATTTCTAGATTAGGTCGAAGCAGGTATGGTCGGTTCAAGTGTCTTTGAGGAACCTGATCCAACTTGGTTATTTATTTGTTTCACATTTCTACTTTACTTAGATATCTTGCACATTGTTTTTTTTATATGCATGAATTGGTTTATGATATAGACACCATTGGTGGTGGCCTACTGAGTATATATCACACCCTGATCAGTCTTCCATGTAAAGACCTGGAAATTTCAAGGAAATTTTTTTCTAAATTTCTTTGGAATTTTACGAGTGCGCAGTTTCTGACGGCACCTAATTCTGAGCCCCAGTGTGCCCGAAATCAATTTCTGAAGTTTAGCTCAGGTACGTTTAGTGAACGAACGAGCGGGTTTTTTCTATCTTTTGAACCGGTGCTCGGAATTGAAATCCGAGGGCACCGATGAGCTCGTAGCGCTGAGATTCGCTTAGGCAAAGCTTAACTTCGGTTGGCAGGAGTCGGACGAAAAAGGTAAATCTTGGACTCTTCGGAAAAATAATAAAATAAATAAATGAGTTATTTTATTATTCCTTCAACCGTTGAACGATAGTTGGTAGAACCACCGTGTAACTATGGTCATTAAATAAGGAATTTAAATGATCTATTTCTTTTTTTTTTGAAACCGTAACGCTCACCTAAGTAATGGTGCTTTTATTATGGTTCATTAATAAGCCATATTAATGAGCTAAATGTTGAGTTTGTTTCCCTTTTTATTTAATCAATCCGTTAGCGAAAGATTGCGTGAACGTGGGGAAACCTCTGTAAAAGCGCTGACAATGTCATCCTTCAACGAAGAACGGAGAACGCGACAACCGTTGGGGGAAACGATCCAGAGGCCGACGAGCGGGGACAAACGTCGAACGAAGTCGAATGCGGAATTCCTTCCTTCGTCTGCTTTGGATTCCACCGAATTCAGGTAGGGGTTTATTTTCTTTAAGTATGTTAATTTCCCATGATTCATCCCTTTTAAAACAAAGAATGTGGGTCAACTCATTATCAAGTTGATCCGCGAATGAATTCTTTTGCGGGTTGGGAATAGCTGTTTTCGGGGAAAATGTTGGATGGATTGTTTCATTGTTTTCGGGTTAATTTGTTTTTCGTATAACTTGAAACCTTGTTTATCCTTGGAAAATGGTTATCAGCTAATGCATAGGGCATGGTCCGAACAAACACGGCACGACGACCCTCCGCAGATTGTTTGTTTGTTGTGCGCGTATGTATGGGCGACGATGAAATGGGACTGAAACGGCGTTTGGAAGTCGTAGCAGTGAAGAGTGGGTCCCGGGAGAGCCATAGGCGTAGGAGGTGGGAAAATCAGACCACCGGAGTGCGTCTGGTGGTTCGCAGAGGACACTGTCGGTGCGCCGCGACGGCGAGGGCGGATCCCACGGCCGCGCGGGATCCAGGGGAACCGCGGCGCCAGCATGGCGCCGCGTTCGTGGAAGGTGGGGGTCGTGCCCCCCGTTCGGCTCGCTAGCCGCACCAGCGTGCCCCCCTCAGCCAGGCCGGGGTGGGTCACACGGACCGGGCCGCACCGGCCGGGCCGGGCTCCGCCCTCCCGGGCCAGACCCAGACCCGGGGGGGTTGGGCCGGGTCGGGCTGGGCCCAGACCCCCCACACCGGACCATTTTCGGTCATTTGTCCATAACTTGAGCTATGGACCTTCGATCGACGCACCGTCAGTTGAGTAGGAATCCTTGGATCAAGACGGTCATTTTGGTATATTACACTTGAGGTTTTGGAAAGTTTTTGTATGGCCGGGTTGGTTCGAACCCGAAAGCAACTCGGCCCTTGGAGCGGAAACACTTATATCTTAAGGACCGGACATCCGATTGATGTGTAGTCAATTGCGTTGGGATACTTTGGTTGAGAAGGTACTTTTGGATTACTCCACTTGAGGTTTGGACGCAGCTGCAGTAAGGTCAGGTTGGTTTTAGCATAAAAACCAATCGGGCCCTTGGGACGGAAAAGCCAATAACTCTCAGACCGGGCGTCCGATTGACGCACCGTCTGTCGCGTTGGGTTTCTTTTGAAGAGAAGGAACTTTAGGATACATCAAATCTGGAATTAGTGACAGTTGATGTATCGACTCTCTCTTGCTCGAAGAGAAGACCCTCCCGGAATCGAGCATGCTGTGTGCGGGAACCCTAGAGTTGGCTGCGACTGCGATGATGATGACTGCACTTGGATCCTCCGTGGGTTCGGCAACGAGGAAGACTTTACTTGGATCCTCCGTGGGTTCGGCAGCGATAACGACTGTACTTGGATCCTCCGTGGGTTCGGCAGCGACGATGACCGTACTGGGATCCTTTGTGGGTTCGATGACGATGACTACTGTTCTTGTATCCTATGTGGGTCCGGTAGTATTTGAATCTGTACTTGTATCCTGAGTGGGTATGGCAGAGTAGCTAGTCGTGTATCCTTTGTGGGTCCGACAGCTTAGCTGGTCTTGTATCCTATGTGGGTCCGACAACTTAGATGAATCAGTGGCTACATCTGATCATCTCTATCGCCTTACGAAGTGTATACCTGTGTGAGCTGAGTCTTGTTTCTCAATCATTATCATTGATGTAATTAACTTGCTTTCCTGTGTGGATTAGGTTGTGCTTTCCTATGTGGATTGGGTTGTGTTTTTCTGTGTGGACTGGGTTGTTCTTGGTATCGAGAGTTGGATATGAACTATAACTGATGACTTGGGTATATGTATGGGCATATACCTAAGTAGTGTTTTTGATACTTCGTGATTGTATCTTTCCTTTGTGGTTTATCCTTCGTGGATTCTGAGAGACCTTCGGGGGTCTCGGGGTCCCTACTGAGTATCGTATACTCACCCCTACACGGGCTATGCCCGCACTACGTTGTGTTGGATGTAGAAGATGGACAACACTGATCGAGGTGGAGGCTTGTGGAGCTGGACAGTACCTGGAGGTGGACCACTTGGCGGGACGTACACGGAGCGGACAGCCGGACCCGAGGAGCTGAGGAGGCTATCTGTACCCACCCTTCAGGTGGGATTTCCATATGATGACTCGGTGTTGATGTTTTACTTACTACTGTTGTACTTTACTTTCAGTTGTACTGTACTTTCAGTTGGGTTTGTATACTGGCCCATTTACTTTTCAGCACTTACCTTGTACCCAGTTTTACTTAGTGCATACTTCACTTGCGTACTCTGTTGTGTGTGTTCTTCATAAAGGAAATTCCTTCCCTTCTTTTGGGATTTATGCCTTTGGTGCAAGTTACTAGACCCTAGCCTATGGAAGGTGGGCTTGGGGTAGTCACAGCACGGGCCCCGAGGACGGGTCGTGACAAATTGGTATCAGAGGAGTCGGTTCTACCGCAAAACTCAGGACTCTGATCTTTCCTTTCTGTGAAGCAATAGTGTTAAGAGTATTGAGTGTGGTTTTAAGTCCAGGGATTCCAGTGTTGGTGCGGTGGCCGACGTATCCATACACCAGGACCCTGACCCCTGATTTCCAACTCAGTGCACAAAGACACTGATTGCATGTGTGTTTCCTTTCAAAAGTTTTCGTTGTGATTACTTTGATTCAGCTCACCAGGTATACTGTTTGACCATGGCACACCTATTTCTTTTCAGGATGTCCCCATGAAGGCAGCCAGATAGGGTTCCTAGTTACATGTGGGATGGCAGCCCACCGAGCGACGAGGCCTCGGTGCAGGCCCCCATTACAGCGGAGGCACCAGCGGTACCACTACCAGCTGAGCCACCGATGCTACCAGCCTCAGCGGCGGAGAGTGCACGCCACCTGAGTGCATTGCACGAGTTTTAGAGGTAGAGTCCACCCAGGTTCCGCGGAGAGATGGATCCTCAGGTAGAAGAGGATTGGATAGAGGCTATCATCAGAGTCTTCATATTGGTAGGAACACCAGCAGACCTTATGGTGATCCTTGCTGCGAGTCTACTGCACACAGCAGTAGGTAGATGGTGGAGCCTAGTTCTCTAGGTGCACAATGAGTCATTTATACCTTGGATATACTTTGAGAGATTCTTCCACTCAGATTTTGTTCCAGCCACTCTCTATGCGGTGTGCATTCGGGAGTTACTACATCTGCAGCAGGGAAGCATGACAGTAGTTCAGTACTCAGCGAGGTTTACTGACCTCTCGCGCTACTCCATGGACATGGTACGAGACCCATTCTTCAGGGCTTGGACCTTTGAGCAGGGACTCAGACATGATATCAGGGATTCTATGATCTCCCTCAACATCCTGACGCAGGCGGGGGTGCTGGATAGAGCCCTTCTAGTAGAGATTTTTCTCGCTGAGCAGTCACCAGCGGCGAGACCCTCTGCAGGACGACACATAGTAGAGTCTTCTATAGCCGGCAGTAGACAGCAGACGCAGGGGTCCAAACAGACCAGGCCATCAGGTGGGCGACCTCAGGATATAGGTTTGGATGTGTGGGGCACACGAGATAGAGCCAGCCATACGAGGAGCAGGCAGTGCTATGTATGCAGTGGGTAGGGTCACATGGCTCAAGATTACCCAAACTGCCCTACAGATGAGAAGCAGATGGTAGAGGGACCTCCTAGGTAGAGGTTCGACCGTGGTGGTCCGCCGGGAGCAGGAGGACGCGGCAGAGGGGATGGCCAAGTAGTAGGTGGTGGACGACGTCTTGAGGCCCTACCACCACCACCACCAGGAAGACCACCCCGACCACAGGGAACGGCTATACATGGGAGAGCTCAGATTTAGGCAGCTAAGGCCTACGACTATAGAGCTCTGGGAGCAGACGGGCAGCAGCGGGACTAGCTCCAGGAATGGAGAACTTGTTCATGATGCTTCTATATTTATTAATGTCATTGTTTGTAGATGATTTGTGTCTTTGTACTTTGAGTTATAGTAATAAAATACACTTGTTCTTGTGATTTTTACTTCCTTGTCCTTTTTATGAGGTTGATGCTAAGAGGTTTCGGTTAAAACTGTTGACTTGACCCTCACTTTCGAGATTTATACTGGAGGAGACCTAGTAACCACACATTGCTATCGACAGTGTGACTCGACCCTTGGAGGTGAGAGTAACGGTTGGATCTCTTGGTAGTAGCGTCGAGGCCTTACGACATTGTCCATGGCATGAAATAGTACCGTTCATGTTAGGATTGAATGTATTAGGAAAATAACGTGTTTCATCCAGGGGATGAGATCAGATTTATCTTTTTGGCAAAGGAGAAATCTTAGCAGCTCTTGTAGGATGTAAGTGAAAGAGGGTGTAGTCGAGTTCTTTACAAATGGCTAGTCACACCCATGGTTCGTTGAGCGAACGGTTTATGGTCTAATCTAATCTCAAAAGTCTCAAGTGTGTCTTCTCATAAAATGACCAGGACCTGAGACGGTGTCGTTGGCTTGAGTTCCATGGGGACTATGACTTTGATATAGTCTATACTCTTGAAAATGGGAACGCTGTATCAGAATTCGTTTCACGATGCCTCTCTTGTCAGTAAGTGATGGTGGATCACCAGGTGCCAGCAGACGTGGTACAGCCGTTAGAGGTCCCAGAATGGAAGTGGGGTGTAATTTCTATGGATTTCATGATGGGGCTTCCACGTACTTCCAGAGGACACGACACCATCTGGGTGATCGTAGACAGAATCACCAAGTCGGCCCACTTCCTACCGATCAGAGAGAAGGGCTCAGTAGAGAGCTTGATACGCCTCTACAATTAGGAGATCATACGGCTTCATGGTGTGTCATTGTCTATCATCTCCGATAGAGATTCTCTCTTTACTTCCTGGATTTGGAAGGGGTTGCAGGAGGCTTTTGGGACATAGCTACGCCTGAGCACTTCCTTTCACCCTCAGACAGATGGCTAGACATAGAGGACCATTCAGACACTCGAGGACATGCTTCGTGCATGTGTCCTTGACTTTGGTCACAGCTGGGAGGGTCACCTACCCTTGGTGGAGTTTGTGTACAACAACAGTTACCACTCCACCATCGGGATGGCACCATATGAGGCACTATACGGCCAAACTTGCAGATCACCTCTGTGCTGAACTGACCCTGGGGAGTCAGCACTCGTGGGACCAGAGATGGTTCTGGCTACAACAGAGAAGGTGCAGATCATCCAGGAGTGGATGAGGACTGCACAGAGCAGACAGAAGTCCTATACTGATAGGAGGCGGAGACCACTGGAGTTCTAGGGTGACGACCGCGTCTTCATACGAGTCTCATCTTGACTAGGTCAATGGAGATTTGGTTGGGGTGGAAAGTTATCTCCATGTTTCATCGGGCCTTTCCAGGTCCTCAGCAGAGTAGGAAAGGTGGCTTACCTCCTGGCCTTTTCACCTTAGATGCACCGGGTGCACGACGTCATCCATATATCTCAGCTGAGGAGATGTGTTCACGACCTATTTGTCATCATCGACCATGGGGAGCTAGGCATCGATGACGGGGTGACCTGCACGGGGTTCTAATAGAAGTTAAGGATCGACAGGAACAGGTCTTACGAGGATGGTCGATTTTTCTTGTGTGCTTTTATTGGCAGCACAGGAACCTCCAGGAGAGCACATGGGAGCGGGAGGCTCAGATGCGTTCTCGGAACCTCTTTTAGTTTCCCTAGTTTGTGTTGTAGCTTTATGGGGACATAAATCCCTGAGGTGGGAGTAATGTAAAGACCTATAAATTTCAAGGAAATTTTTTTCTAAATTTCTTTGGAATTTTATGAGTGCACAGTTTCTGACAGCACCTGATTCTGAGGCCCGGTGTGCCCGGAATCAATTTGCGAAGTTTATCTCGGGTACGTTTAGTGAACAATCAAGCAGGTTTTTTATATCTTTTGAACCGGTTCTCAGAATTGAAATTCCAGGGCACCTATGAGCTCGTAGCCCTAAGATTCACTTAGGTGAAGCTTAACTTTGGTTGGAAGGAGTCGGACGAAAAAGTTAAATCTTGGACTTTTTGGAAAAATAATAAAATAACTAAATGAGATATTTTATTCTTCCTTCGACTGTTGAGCGACAGTTGGCAGAACCGCGGTGTAACGATGGTCATTAAATAAGGCATTTAAATGATCTGTTTCTTTTTTTTTTGAAACTACAACGCTTGCCTAATTAATGGTTCTTTTATTATGGTTCATTAATATGACATATTAATGAGCTAAATGTGGAGTTTGTTTCCCTTTTTATTTAATCAATCCATTAGCGAAAGATTGGGCGAACGTGGGGAAACCTCTGGAAAAGCGCTGACAATGTCATCCTTCAACGATGAACGAAGAATGCGACAACCGTTGGGGTAAACGATCTGTAGGTCGACGAGCGGCGACAAACGTCGAACGAAGTTGAACTCAGAATTCCTTCCTTCGTCTGCTTTGGATTCCACCGAATTCAGGTAGGGGTTTATTTTCTTTGAGTATGTTAATTTCCCATGATTCATCCCTTCTAAAACAAAGAACGTGGGTCAACTCATTATCAAGTTGATCTGCGAATGAATTCTTTTGCGGGTTGGGAATAGTTGTTTACGAGAAAAATGTTGGATGGATTGTTTCGTTGTTTTCGGGTTAATTTGTTTTTCGTACAACGTGAAACCTTGTTTATCCTTGGAAAATGGTTATCAGCTAACGCGGAGGGCGCGGGCCGAACAAACACGGCCCGACGAACCTCTGCAGATTGTTTGTTTGTTGTGCGCGTATGGATGGGCGACGATGAAACGGGACCGCAACGGAATTTGGAAGTCGTCGCAATGAAGAGCGGGTACCGGGAGAGCCATAGGTGTAGACGGCGGGCAAATCGGACCACCGGATCACATCTGGTGGTCCTCGGAAGACACTGTCGGCGCGCCATGCCAGCGCGGTGGCGCCGGCACCGGCCTGCCGCCCAGAGCTGGGGTGCTGCCAGCAGAAGCCCATCACGGCTGAATCCGTGGTGGCGAGGGTGAATCTCGCGGCCGCATGGGATCCAGGGGAACCACGGCGCCAGCCTGGCGCCGCGTCCGCGGAAGGTTGGGGTCGCGCCCCCCGCTCGGCTCGCTGGCCGAGCCAGCGTGCCCCCCCCCCCCCGGTCGGGCCGGGGAGGGTCACGCGGACCAGGCTGCGCCCAACCAGGCCAGATCCGAACCCGGGTCGGGTCGACCCGGTTCGGGCCAACCCAGGGGGGTTGGGTCGGGTCGGGTCGGGCCCAGACCCCCCACACCGGACCATTTTCGGTTATTTGGCTATAACTTGAGCTACAAAACTCCGATCGATGTACAGTCAGTTGAATAGGAATACTTGGATCGAGACGGTCGTTTTGGTATATTACACTCAAGGTTTTGGCAAAGTTTGGGTACGGCTGGGTTGGTTCAAACCCGAAACCAACTGGACCCTTGGAGTGGAAACGCTTATATCTTAAGGACCAGACATCCGATTGACGTGTCGTAAATTGTGTTGGGATCCTTTTGTTGAGATGGTCCTTTTGGATTACTCCTATTGAGGTTTGGATGCATCTATAGTATGGTAAGGTTGGTTTTAGCTTAAAAACCAATCGGGCCTCTGGGATGGAAAAGCCAATAACCCTCAGACCGAGCGTCCGATTGACGCACCGTCTGTCGCGTTGGGTTTCTTTTGACAAGACAGAACTTTTTGATACATCAACTCTGGACTTCGTGACAGTTGATGTATCGACTCTCTCTTACTCAATTATTGGACCCTCCTGGAATCGAGCATGCTGTGTGCAGGAACCCTAGAGCTGGCTGCGACTGCGACGATGACGACTACACTTGGATCCTTCGTGGGTTCGGCAGCGAGGACGACTGTACTTGGATCCTCTGTGGGTTCCGCAGTGACGACGACTGTACTTGGATCCTCCATGGGTTCGGCGGCGACGATGATCGTACTGGGATCCTTTGTGGGTTCAACGGCGATAACAACTGTTCTTGTATCCTATATGGGTCCGGCAGTATTTGACTCTATACTTGTATCCTGAGTGGGTCCAGTAGAGTAGCTGGTCTTGTATCCTTTGTGGGTCCGACAGCTTAGTTGGTCTTGTATCCTTTGTGGGTCCGACAGCTTAGATGAATCAGTGGCTACATCTGATCATCTCTATCGCCTTATGAAGTATATACTTGTGTGATCTGAGTCTTGTTTCTCAATCATTATCATTGATGTAATTGACTTGCTTTCCTGTGTGGATTGGGTTGTGCTTTCCTGTGTGGATTGGGTTGTGTTTTCCTGTGTGGACTGGGTTGTGCTTGGGCTCGAGAGTTGGAGATGAACTGTAACTGATGACTTAGGTATATGTATGGGAATATACCTAAGTAGTGTTGTTGATACTTCGTGATTGTATCTTTCCTTTTTGGTTTATCCTTTGTGGATTCTGAGAGACCTTCGGGGGTCTCGGGGTCCCTACTGAGTATCGTATACTCACCCCTGCACGGGCTATGCCCGCACTACGTTGTGTTGGATGCAGATGACGGACAACACTGATCGAGGTGGAGGCTTGTGGAGCTGGATAGTACCCGGAGGTGGACCACTTGGTGGGACGTACACGGAGTGGACAGCTGGACCCGAGGAGCTGAGGAGGCTATCTGTACCCACCCTTCAGGTGGGATTTCCGGAGGACGACTCGGTGTTGCTGTTTTACTTACTTCTGTTGTACTTTCCTTTTAGTTGTACTGTACTTTCATTTGGGTTTGTATACTGACCCATTTACTTTTCATCACTTACCTTGTACCCAGTTTTACTTAGTGCATACTTCACTTGCGTACTCTGTTGTGTGTGTTCTTCATAAAGGAAATGCCTTACCTTCTTTTGGGATGTACGCCTTTGGTGCTAGTCTCCAGCCCCTGGCCTATGGAAGGTGGGCTTGGTGTAGTCACAGCACGGTCCCTGAGGACGGGTTGTGACATGCCATTTCACTGGGGTACCCAAGAAGATCTTCATGTTCACAAGACCAGGTTTTATTGCTTATGTTGTGCATAGTACATGAGAGTTAGAATCACATGACTGAGCTGGTACCGAGGATGATTATAAAGCTAGTCATTGGTATTTTATTCTATTATTTCATTAATACTTACTATATTTCTTTTTTCTTATACTTGTAGCATCATATAGACATGAATGATTTTATAAATTTGGAATTGTCCACTCTTATCCAGTTATTACATTTATCTTTCTATATTCGTCTTGTCATTTATTATTGTTTTCGCTACTATCTGTTGATTTCATTATTATTATACTACTATTCCACTCTGATCTCAAGGTTATAGTCTCTCCACCATACCACCATTATACTCTCGTTTCTAGTCTACAACCTCTGGTGTATGGGGAGGCACGCTTGAGGATATGTGACAACCAGTCCGGCTACTATTTCCATAGTCATTTGACCCGGGATGTTACAAATTCACAAAAATATTCAACTGGAAATGTGAAAGGGAAATGAAAGAATTTAAAAGGACACAATAAGTTTTTTACATGGTTTATACATTCATCCTACATCCATGGAGTGAAGCACC
This sequence comes from Viscum album, assembly GCA_963277665.1. Classification (NCBI taxonomy): domain Eukaryota; kingdom Viridiplantae; phylum Streptophyta; class Magnoliopsida; order Santalales; family Viscaceae; genus Viscum; species Viscum album. Next base: position 239,973,592 of record OY728159.1, read on the forward strand.
ACAATTCTTCAATTTATTAGAATTACACAGTTACAATCACTATGACAAAACAACCACATTGTTCACTAACTCATATCAAAGATCAACACCTCAACAATGTAGCTCCACCCCATTTTATAAATGGTTTTACTTGGTCATTCGATCACCCCAAATTCTTACATTTGTGAGATCTCATATATTGAATTGTGTAACCGCTGATCCCCTTTAACGTTTCTCAGTCTGACCACCAATCACTAGTTGAAGAATAGTGCTACCAAGCGTCTCACTCCTTTACTGCAAAACCATGTTGGAATTGATTCAAACACTGACACTTCCTTCTTTTGATGAATAAAACACCTAATGAACTTCTTATGGATCTTATTTCCATTCTAAATAACCATTGGAAGTTTATAAACTTCTGATAACCTCATTATCATCCATTGAAACCTGCTACCACTGAACTGATAAAGTCAAAGGGTCTGCCGGTTTATTATTTATATGAACTTACTTCAACACTTGAAATAATATTCACAATACTAACAATATATTAATCAATCTATTCAATATATACTTGGAGAATCAAGGATGTAATTTTTGGTTATATGGGATTGACGTAATTTGTGTCTCATGGTCACTTGATGTCTTGGATAAAGGAATCATATGAAAACATATGATAGCATCGGATTAGATAGTGGACATGATTATTGAGATACATTTATTTGATGGGGATCACATTATATCCCTATGTAGTTTGAGTATCAATGATGCTTTTCTAGAGGCTATTCTTTTCTTAAATTTATGAATTTAGAAATTCATATTTGATGTCAATGCTATAAAGGACCATGGGGTTGTACTAAGTGTTTGGATGAATGAGGATTGAGTTTAACTTAGATAGATACTCTAAAAGAGCTTTAAAGTTTATCCAAAAGGAGTTTTGTATGGGTATTCACAAGTTATTACATATAATGTGATACAAGGTGAAGTTGGTGATGACTTTCCAAAAGTGTTTGGGAAGATATCAAAAAGGATTTTTGGATATGGTTTCACATGTTATTTTATATGATATAATATAAGGTAAAATGACACAAAGACTATGATACTTTTGTGAAAGTGGGATATTGTTAGATATGTTCCCCAGAGCTGCATCATAGTGCATGATATATGGGGTATCATATTTTATGTCATACATGTATACATTCTATATCTTTTGCCTTGGTGTTGGCCATATTATAGAAGCATGATATACGATATCATACAGTGAATGCATGAAAAACCATGACATAACTCATATATTTTGTAATTTATGTGTTAATTCATGAATATTATGGGATTTCTTGAGGGCTATGTAAGGATACATTGTCATTGTGAGGGGTGGTTAGATATTTATAAAATCATCTAGTCGAAATCCTCTCTCTTTCCTAAAGTTATTTTCCTTATCCTTTCTTTACACCTTAAGATACTAGCATGTCATTAGAGTGAGAATGATCCTAATCATACGATGGGTGATTCAGTACAACCCATGGATGCACATTGGAGGGAAGAGTCTAAAGGTTGTTCCTTGTGATCTTCACTTACAACACACACATTTTCTGTTTCAAATCATAGTGTTGTTGGGATTTTTGTTTTCTAGTTGTTTCTGCTACATTGATTAATCATTAATTGATCATTAGAAACATTTCAATTTGATCCCAAATTAGATGCCCTTGATAAGGATATTGTGGCATCTCTAAGACTTACAAAAACTCTTAACAATCAAGCTTCTTCTAGCCAGCCTATTGGGGAGGCACATTGTCGCGACCGCCTCCCTTTAAAGATACCCCTCCTAGGATGGAAATGAATAAAGGGATATAATGACCCCCAAGTCCCACCTCCAGTAGTCCTCATGTTGAAAACTACACCAATGGTGTATAGATTTCACAATATGGGAGGCATTACCTTTTATAAGAAACAAGATCGGGAAATAAGATGAATCATCCACAACAAATCCAAGACATATATAAAATAGAAATCCAAAAACCATACCACATCCATGGAAAAAGTATAACTAATACAAAAATAGTAAATTCTCCAAATTAAATACCCAAAGTAAGCTAAAGTAGTGACACATCAACCATCCCAAGGCCCGAGCTAGTAACGTCCAGCATGGTCCACATAATCCTCCTGGAAACCTGAAAATAGTTTTATATACGTAGGATCAGCATACAAGTATACTCAGTAGGAAATCCAAAGTCTCTCGTGAACATGTGAAAAGAGCATACTAATGCATCCATCAAAAAACAACAGAACCAGAAAACACCTATACGAGTATACTAACCAAACCCAACTTGGCTAAGGCACACTCACCAAGTAATTCAAGTAAAGTAATATAATATTTTATAAAGTACATTGATGATTGGGTACCCACACTACTTTCCCACCGGTATACTGCTCTCACCCAATTTCATGCATCCTGGTGCTCCCATACCTTCCATATACCACATCACATCCTTCTCGCACACACCTAGTCCTCATAACACATCTCGCCCACACACACCCGTACCTCACAGCACATCCTGCCTACACAAACCTGGGCCTCACAGCATATCCCACCTGCACACACCTAGGCATCACATCACATCATATATCATCCCAAAGAAACTTGGGAAAGCACATTGCAACTCATCCTGAAGACAACTAGGAAACAACCACCTCACCCGCAAACACCTAGGCCATCACATCTCGTCCAAAGACACCTGGTCCACAAACCACCTCGCCTGAAAATACTTGGTCCATCACAACCACCATCTAAATCACTAAAATACATGTGTCCATCATTGTATATTCCATACCTACCTCGGCTGGAAGAGAGAGCGGAAAAGATCAGGTACCTGGCCATCCATACTCCTCACTAGATGTTGGAAAATCACCCCCCATGTGACTATGCAGTTGTTGGCACTTAGTTATCAACATAGGTGGGGTACGTATAGAAATCACAAGAATATACAAATATATGTATCGTATCAAACACTCTAGGCCAACCTCTAGGTTCACAAACAAAAAAACTATCTCAGAACATTGTTACTTTTTTTGCAACCTATAAATGCATTTATTAGTATCTGCAACTATCATTACAGAAGGTGAAGAGCCTTGATGAATTAAGGTAGCTTCATATTCCCTCTAAATTCAACACCCATTCATTTCATTATTTAGTATCAACCGCATTAATCACACCACCATCATTTAATACTTCATTAACCACTTCCATATCCCTAACCAAACCAACCCAAGTCACTCCAAACTTTATTAAATGATTATTCATTTATTTCATCACTACCTGGGAAACTATCAGGAAATACACATATCAAGAAACACAGTAGCAGTTATTCAGGAGCTGAAAACCCATAGTAAATTAACACACTTCACATTAATGACACATCATACCACAACCTCTAGATATGGAATGAAGCTTTCTGAATGTTATTAATGGAGAAACTTCAGGTGAATTACCCATACAAATCACTATTGTCCTTTTTCAAAATCATCCAATTCAAACCACCATACTAACTAAAACAAACCCCCAACTCACAACCACATCCAGCAACTTATTATAGAATAACCAAATTCCACAGCCCTACTATATAATCACACCACAATAATCACACCCCCACTGTACAACCACATATCATCCAATTCCCCCATACACACAAGCCACAGCAATTCCACACATCACTTCCCCTTACGTATCGAGGAAAAACACATTTTCAAATTTCATAAGGCATCCCATATTTAATTCCACTTGTTAATTTTGGGCTTATCACATAAACTGTATGATCCTGGGGCATCCATTTATTAGTTCAATATACATAGTTAACCAACTTTTATATATAAGGATTCAATAAATATCCAAAAAACATGCATTCCACTACCATCCAGTGTGCAAACAAGGACCCCCAATGGTCATGATTTTCAGTGGGTTGTTATCCCATACAAATCACAAAAAATAACGAAATCAAACATACAGCAAGATCATGCATCACTTTTTACCAACCCCTACATATTGATTCTTAAGACAATTTGATTATCATTATTAATCAAGAAACAATTACCTTTTTTGTCATGAACCATCCCCTGGGGCCCATGCCCTGACTACCCCAAGCCCACCTTCCATAGGCCAAGGGATGGCGACTAGCACCGAAAGGCGTATTCCCTGTAACTGGGAAGGCATTGCCTTTATAAACTGTAAACACATGCAACCAAGCACACAGAAAGATATGAACACAAGTCAACTATATAGAAAAAATATTGTTGAAAGTAAAAAGGGGTTGGAATACAAGAACAGCAGTAATAGTACAAGTACAACTGAAATACAATACAACTGAAGAAGAAGAAAGGCAGCTACTGGGTTGTCCTCTGAGGTTCCTACCTGAAGGGTAGGTACAGATCGCCTCCTCAGCACCCCACGTCCTCCCATATCCTCTGCATATTTTCACGCCATATGGTCCACCTCTGGGCCTCGTCTAGCCCTGGTACCCTCAGCCTTGATCAGCATTGTCCGTCGTCTGCACCAAACATAATAAGGTGCGGGTATATCTTGTGCAGGGGTGAGTATAACAATACTCAGTAGGGACCCCAAGACCCTCAAGGTCTCACAAAATCCACCAAGGATAAACCACAAGACATGGAATCAACTGACAACCCTACTTAGGTATATTCCCATACATATACCTAAGTTATCAAGTATACTCATCTCAATCATGAGGAAAACACAGAGTCCAACTCAAAGCCCAAAGCTCAACTGTTCCACAAAGGAAGAAATACCAAGAAGGTAAGTACCACAAAGTTACACCACACATAATAATACCACCAAGGTATTACCACAAAGGAAATTACCACATAGGTATGGACTCAGCTCACACCAGGTATTACTTAAGTACAGTAGTAGAGATGATTAGATGTAACTACTAAATCATCTTACTCTGTTATGAGGCACTGCTGCTGACCCACACAGGATAGCTCAGTGCTGACCCACATAGGATTGCTAGGTTCTGACCCACATAGGATCACTTAGTGTTGACCCACATAGGATCACTCGGTACTATCCCAGAAAGGATCACTATTCATTCTTCACGTCACAGGCAGCTACTGGGTTCCCGCACTAGTTTTGCTCGTCTTCGGGAGGGTCTGCTCCTCAAGCCACTGGTCGATACTCCAACTTCCATTAAGTCCCATGAATAAGTATCCCAAAGTACCTCCACGTCATAGGAGTCTCAATGCAACATACGGTGTGTCAATCGGATGCTCGGTTTGTAAGTTATTAGCCTTTTAGTCCTGAGGGCCCGATTGGATTCGTGTTCGATTCAACCAGACTGTATCCCAACTCAATCCAAATCTCAAGTGGGTTATACAAAAAATAATTTCTCTCTCTAGGGTTTCTAACACCGCAGACAGTTCGTCAAACGGACTTCTGGTGCCAAAGTTATGGCCAAAAGAGCGTAAATGGGTCGAAGGGGGTCTGGGTCCGGTTTGACCCGGTTGGACTGACCCAGCCCAACCCGACCTGGATCAACCTAGTTTGGCTCAACCCAGCCCAACCCGCTAGTTCCGGCCTGACCCGCACTGGGTGGCTCGGCCTGGGCGGCGCGGGGTGGTGCGGAGGCCGCAAGGGGGCCGTAGAGGCCGCGGAGGGTTGTGAGGCCGCGGGGTGGTGTGGAAGATCGTGAGGTGGAATGGCAAGGCCACAGGGTGGCACGGTGAAGCCACGGGGAGGTGGTGGCTGCAGGACAGCACGGTGAGGTTTTGGGGCTGCGGTGGCTGCAGGCAGTGAGGCCGCGGGGTGGCGATCCGTCGTGGCGGGCCATGCGGTGCGGTTGCACGCCGTACCTTCACTGGCGGCCGACTTGACCGTCCGCCCTCTGTTTTTCTCCTTCGTCGCTATCGGTGGTGGTGTCGTCCATCGTTCTCATGCTCCACTAAGGTTTATTTCCATCCTTTTCCATCGCGAAGAACACAACAATTTATCACGAGAATTGCAGAGAGGTCGGTCCATGTTTGTTTGGCCCGCACCCTCTGCGTTAGAGCGGTAGGAAGCAGCTATAATATCTTCCTGATTTACGATGAATCATCAAGAACATGAAAGGGGAAGAAATTCAAACAACCACTATACCTTGATTGTTTGTTGATGTTGGAAGGGGTGAAGTCAGTGACGTCGGCATTTCCCTGATCGTCGGTTCGTTCATCATTGGAGATCCTTCGACGGTGTTCTTCGTTAGAGAAATATTCGTTGAAGGAGAATAGTTCTTCGTTGGAGAATGTTTCTCAAAAGTTCTCCCCAAGATTATACCTTTTCCAATGAATTCTCTCAAAATAATAGCCAACCAAAATAAAAAATGTTTGTCCAATTTTAAATTTTTGGCACAAAACAAGTTGGCAAAATTAATCAATTGACGAGGCATAATTAATTAATGGGAGGAAGTCCATGGGTTAACTCTTCATTAATGAGGGAGTTCAAGGGGTTTCTCCCATTAAGAGGGGAGTTCAAGTGGTTTCTCCCATTAAGAGGGGAGTTCAAGGGGGTTTTAGTCTTGGGTGGTCCCCACCACCATAACCCTTGTGGGAGGTTTTAGTTCAGGTGGTCCCCACCTTTAAACCATCCACATGGGAGGTTTCAAAAAAAAAGAAAAATAAAATAAAAGTTTACTTTAATTTATTTCTATTTCCATAAAAAACCCAAATTCTATCTTTCACCCTCAACCTACTGTGGTCGAGGTGAAGGTTCCCTTAAGCGAATATTGGCGTTGTGTGTTCAACAGTGCCCTCGGATTTCAATTATGAGCACCGGTTCAAAAGTTACAAAAACCCGCTCGCACGTTTATTGAACGTACCCGAAAAAAGTTCAGAAATTGATTTTGGGCACACCGAGCCTCAGAATCACACACCATAAATTTTCTTGGACTCATAAAATTCCCATTTAATTAAAAAAATTACATGGAAATTTAGGGTCTTTACATTCTCCCCACCTCAGGGCTTTGCGTCCCCGTAAACCACAACACAAACTAAGGGAACAAGTGGTGGTACTGAGCACAAATCTGAGCATCCTGCTCCAATGTGCTCTCCTAGAGGTTCCCATGCTGCCAATGAACATGCACCAGAGGTATCGACTGCCCACTAAGGACCCGCTCCTGCCAATCCTCATTCTCTACTGGAACCTCTGTAAAAGTCGCCCCATCATCGACGTCTAGCTCGCTATGGTCGATGATGTGAGAAGGGTCATGCACGTATCTCCTCAGCTGGGATACGTGGAAGACTTCATGCACTCGGTGCAACTGAGGTGGAAGAGCTAAGTGGTAATACACCTCGCCAACTCTACTGAGGATCTGAAAGGGTCCAATGAACCTCAAAGATAACTTTCCACCTCGGCCAAATATCCGCAAACCTCGTCGAGGTGAGACCCGTAGAAAGATGTGGTCACCATCCTAGAACTCCAGAGGTCTCTGTCTCCTGTCAATATATGACTTATGCCTACTCTGTATAGACGTCATCCACTTCTGGATGATCTGCATCTTCTCTGTGGTAGCTTGTACCATCTCTGGTCCCACTAGTGCTAACTCCCCTGGGTCAGTCCAGCACAAAGGTGATCTGCAAGGTCGCTCATACAACGCCTAAAAAGGTGTCATCCCAATGGTGGAGTGATAGTTGTTGTTTTATGAAAACCCCACCAAAGGCAATTGATCCTCCTAACTGCGACCAACGTCGAGGACGCAAGAATGCAGCATATGCTTAAGGGTATGAATGGTCTGCTCAGTCTGGCCATCCGTATGAGGATGGATGGAAGTGCTCAAATGAAGTTGTGTCCCGAAATCCTCCTACAACCCCTTCCATAGACGGGAAGTAAAACTTGTATCACGATAAGAGACAATCATTGAGGGTACTCCATGTAGCCTCACAATCTCCTGCACATAGAGGCATCCTAAGCTCTCTACTGAACCCTACCCTCTAATCGGTAGGAAGTGGGCCGACTTGGTGAGTTGGTCGACGATCACCCAGATAGAGTCATGACCTTTGGATGTATGTGGAAGTCCTGTCATGAAGTCCATGTATATCCCATCCCAATTCCACTCTGGGACCTCTAAAGACTGAACTAAGCCTTCACGTACCTGATTCTCTGCCTTCAATTGCTGGCAAGTGAGGCACCGAGAGACAAACTCTACTATTTCTTTCTTAATTCCCGGCTACCAGTGTTGTTGTTGGAGGTCCTGGTATATCTTCTCCACTCTTGGATGTACCTCTAGAAGGGATGTGTGGAACTCCCTCAATACTTCCTCCTGAAGTGATATTGGTACCATGGTACATCCTCAGAAGAGAATGACATGCTCCCCACCTTCAGAAAATCCATCAGGTGGTTATCCTGTGGATATCTGAGCACATCGTGTCTCGCAGTCAGTGTCCCCACGCTGTGCCTCCCTGACTCACTGAAGAAGTGGGAGAGTGACTATAAGAGACTAAATAAAAGTTGCTCCATCCTGATCCACAAAGGATATCTGAAAAGCGGCTAGCTAATCCGTCACCTTGCCTGGCATCTGTATACCAGATCTCCAGCTGAGTGCATCTGCTACAACGTTCCCTTTCCCATGAGTATAGACTATCTCGAAGTCATATACTTGGAGGAACTCAAGCCAACGTCGTTGTCTCAGGTTCAGGTCCTTCTAATAGAAGATATACCTGATACTATTGTGATCAGAGTACACTGTAAAACAATCGCCCATCAAGTAATGTCACCATATCTTCAAGGAGAAGACCACTGCTGCTAACTCTAGGTAATGGGTAGCGTATTTCTGCTCATGTTTTCTCAACTGTCGAGAACTATAAGTGATCACTACTCGCTCCTACATCAGGACACATCTGAGCCCAGTCCCTGATGTGTCGCAGTAGACTACGTACCCTACTCCCTCCTACGGTAGCCTCAAGATGGGTGCACTAGTCAGCCTCTACCTCAGCTCCTGAAAACTCTACTAGCATCTCTCTGACCACACGAAGGGTTGCCCCTTCTTCTTCAACACTGATAGAGGTGACGTAACTCTGGATAAATCTAACACAGATCTTCGGTAGTATCCGGCCAAACCTAGGAAACTTTGTATCTCTGTCACACTCCTGGGTGACTCCCAAGAAAGTACTACCTCAATCTTCACTGGATCCACTGGAACTCCATCCTCTGAGATGATGTGTCCCAGAAAGTGAACCTCTTGGATCCAAAACTAGCACTTCGAGAGCTTACCATAAATCTAGTGCTCTTGGAGTGTGTCCAATACTACCTGAAAATGATAGGCATACTCCTCCTCAGTAGCCGAGTATATCAGAATGTCGTCGATGAAGACTACTACAAAGTGATCAAGGTATGGCTGAAAAATCATGTTCATGAGTCCCATGAACACTGCTGGAGCATTGGTCATGCTGAATGGCATAACCAAGAACTAGTAGTGGTTGTACCAACATCTAAAAGTCGTCTCCTGCACATCCTCATCTCGTACTCTGAGCTGGTGATAGCCTGATCTGAGGTCTATCTTCGAGAACCACCATGCTCCTTTCAGCTAATCAAAGAGGTTTTCAATCCTTGGAAGTGGGTACTTGTTCTTCACGGTCACCTGTTTCAGGCGCCGATAGTCAACACAAAGCCTCATGCTCCCATCCTCCTTCTTGGAGAACAAAATTGGGGCTACCCAAGTAGAAACACTGGGCCAAATGAACCCTTTCCCCTGTAAGTCCTCCAGCTGTACCTGCTTCTCATGAAGCTCCAAAGGATCCATCCGATACACTGGTGTAGATATTGGTGTTGTCTCGGGGTACAAGTCAATGTAAAAGTCCACCTGTATGTGAGGAGGTAGACCTAGAACATCATCAGGGAAGACATCCGCGTACTGGTCCACCACTACAGGATAACTCGGACTCTCAACATCAACTGCTTTTAGGGTAAGGCTAGCCAACTGATGAGTGATCGGCTACACTCTCCTCTGGGTAAGTCCATCATGTGCTGCAAATGCTCCCTTCTTTCCAGTGAAGGTAAACCTAGTCTCATCCGTGTGGACACACCGCACTTTGATCCTAATACAGTCAATCTGATAATGGACTGTAGATAACTAGTCCATACCCAAGATGATGTCGTAAGGTCACGATGCCGCTACTAGGAGATCCCAGCCAAAGCTCTCACCTCCTTGAGTGATCTCACACTGCCGGCACCAGTGTGTAATCATCGAATCCACTCCTGTAGAGGTCTCTAGCCATAAGGATCAAGCCAACGGCTCCGTCAGAATCTCCAAGCTCCGAACGAGGGTAGTGGCAATAAAAGAATGACTAGAACCTATGTCTATAAGTACTAAATCTAAGGTAGAGTAGACACAGATCATACCTCATATCATCTCCAGAGCACCATGATCGTAGGCCTCAGCTTCCTGAAGCTGAGCTCGCCCATGTCCTCCTACTCCTTGTGGTCGGGGTGGACCACCTGGTGGTGGTGGTGGTGGTAACATCTTGAATCGTCGCCCACCGCCAGCTGCACGGCCAGTTCCTCTGCCACGTCCTCCTACTCCCTGCGGACCTCCTCGGTCGAATCTTTGTCTCTTCCTGGGCGGTCCTTCGACCGTATGTTGATCATCTGTACGGCGGGTCATACAGTTACAAGCCATGTGACCCTGCCCGCCGCATGCATAACACTGCTTGATCCTAGATTGATTGGCTCTGCCTCGGGTGCCCCGTACAACTAACCCTGAATCCTATAGTTTTCCACCTCTAGGTATAGTCCTTTTGTACCTCTGTGTCATTTGTCTGCTGCTAGATGCAGAAGACTCCTCTACGTGATGACTAGTAATGGGTCTCGCTACTAGTGATTGATCAGCAAGGAAACTCTCCACTAAAATGCCTTTCTCTAACACCCCCGCTTGCGTTGGGATGCTGAGTGAGATCATTGAAGCCCTGATCTCCTGACTGAGTCCCTGCTCAAAATTTCGGGCCCTAAAGAATGGGTCCCTCACCATATCTATGGAGTAGTGTGAGAGGTCAGTGAACCTTGCTGAGTACTAAGCCACAGTCATGCTTCCCTGCTGCATATGAAGTAGCTCCTGTATGCGCACTACGCGAAGAGTCACTGGGACAAAATCTACCCGAAACAGGATCTCGAAGTCTGCCCAGAGAAGCGTCACCTCTTCATGAACCTAGAGCATCAAGCTCAACCATCTATCTATCACTTCCTATAGAAGGCTAGCGGTAAGGATCACCATGAGATCGGCTGGTGTCCCTACCAGTTGAAAGACTCTCACCACAGCCTCCAGCCAATCCTCAGTCGCCTATGGGTATGTGTCTCCCCTGAACCTAGGTGGCCTCTAGCACTGGAACTCATGAAACATGCTCAAGCGGCGTGCACCCTCTGCTTCTAGGGTTGGTGGTATCTGTGGCCCAATAGGTAATGTTACCGCTGGTGCCTCTACTGGAAGAGGGCCCTACACTGAGGTCCCGTCGCTCAGTGGGATATCAGTGTGTACTACTCTCGAAACCCTAGCTGGTTGTCTTCGTGGAGGCATCCTAAAAACTAACAGGCGTTCTACGGTCAAAAAGTTATACCTAGTGAGCTAACTCAAAGAGATCACAAAGAAAACTATTCAAAACACACATGCAATCTGTGTTTTTGTGCACTAGTCAGAAATCGGAAGTCAGGGTCCTAGTGTATGGATATGTAGGCCGCCGCACTAACACTGGATTCCCTAAACTAATGACCACACTCACTGTACTTAACACTATTTATGTTAAAAATAAATATCAGATTCCTATGTTCTATGGTAGAACTGACTCCTCTGATACCAATTTGTCACGACCCGTCCCCCGGGGCCCGTGCCCTGACTACCCCAAGCCCGCCTTCTATAGGCCAGGGGTTGGTGACTAGCACTGAAAGGTGTATTCCCAATAACCGGGAAGGCATTTCCTTTATAACCTATAAACACACGCAACCAAGAACATGGCAAGATATGAACACAAGTCACTATATAGAAAAAAGAGTGCTGAAAGTAAAAAGGGACTGGAATACATGCCCAACAGTAATAGTACAAGTACAACTGAAATACAATACAACTAAAGAAGAATAAAGGCAGCTATTGGGTCATCCTCTGAGGTTCCTACCTGAAGGGTAGGTACATATCGCCTCCTCAACACCCTACGTCCACCCATCTCCTCTGCGTACCGTCGCGCCATATGGTCCACCTCCGGGCCTCATCTAGCCCTAGTACCTTCAGCCTCGATCAGCACTGTCCATCGTCTACACCAAACACAATAAGGTGCGGGCATAGGACATGCAGGGGTGAGTATAACGATACTCAGTAGGTACCCCAAGACCATCAAGGTCTCACAAAATCCACCAAGGATAAACCACAAGGCATGAAATCAACTGACAACCCTACTTAGGTATATGCCCATACATATACCTAAGTTATCAAGTATACCCATCTCAATCATGAGGAAAACACAGAGTTCAACTCAAAGCCCAAAGCTCAAATATTCCACAAAAGAAGTAATAACACGAAGGTAAGTACCACACAGGTACTCCACACAGAAGAATACCACCAAGGTATTACCACAAAGGAAAGTACCACATAGGTACGTACTCAGCTCACACCAGGTATAACTTAAGTATAGTAGTAGGGATGATTAGATGTAACTACTGAATCATCTTACTCTGTTATGAGGCACTGATGTTGACCCACAACAGATCGCTCGGTGCTGACCCACATAGGATCTCTAGGTGCTGACCCACATAGGATCGTTCGGTGCTGACCCACACAGGATCACTCAGTGCTAACCCACACAAGATCACTTAGTGCTGACCCACACAAGATCTCTAGGTTTTGACCTGCACAGGATCGGTCGGTACTATCCCAGATAGGATCACTATTCATTCTTCACGTCACAGCCGGCTGCTGGGTTCTCGCACTAGGCTTGCTCATCTTCGGGAGGGTCTGTTCCTCAAACCACCGTTCGATACTCCAACTTCCATAAAGTCCCATTAAGAAGTATCCCAAAGGACCACCACATCATAGGAGTCTCAACGCAATAGAAGGTGCGTCAATCGGACGCTCGGTCTGTAAGTTATTAGCCTTTTAGTCCCGAGGGCCCGGTTGGATTCTTGCTCGATACAACCTGACCATATCCCAACTATATCCAAATCTCAATTGGGTTATACCAAAGGTATCATCTCACTCCAGGGTTTCCAACACCATAGACAGTTCATCAAACAGACATCTGGTGCCAAAGTTATGGCCAAAAGAGCGTAAATGGGTCGAAGTGGGTCTAGGTCAGGTCTGACCCGGTTGGACTGACCCGGCATGACCCGACCTGGGCAGAACTAGTTTGGGTCAAACTAGCCCGACCCGTTGGGTCCGGCCTGGCCCAGCCTGGGCGATGCGGGGTGGTGCGGAGGTGTGAGGGGGCCGCAGAGGTCGCGGGTGGCCGCGAGGCCGTAGAAGTCCATGAGGTCGTGGTATGGCATAGAAGGTCGTGGGGAGGGGCGGCGAGGCCACGGGGTGGCGATCTGCTGTGGCGGGCCGTGCGGCGCAGTCGCGTGCCGTACCTTCACTGGCGTCTGGCTTGACCATCCTCCCTCCATTTTTTGCCTTCACCGCGGCCGGCGGTGGTGTCGGCCGCCATTCTTGTGCCCCACCGAGGTTGGTTGTCGTCCTCCTCCATCGTAAAGAACACAAAAAAAATATCACGATAATTGTGGAGAGGTTGGGCCATGTTTGTTTGGCCCGCACCCTCTATGTTGTAGCGGTACCAAGCGGCTATAATCTCTTCCTAATTTATGATGAATCGTCAAGAACGGGAAAGGGAAATAAAGTTAAACAACCACCCTACCTTGATTGCTTGTTGACATTATAAGGGGTGAATTTGGTGACGTCGGAGTTTCCCTGATCATTGGTTCGTTCATCGTTGGAGATCCTTTGACGGTGTTCTTCGTTGGAGAAATATTCATCAAAGGAGAAGAGTTCTTCATTGGAGAATGTTTCTCCAAAGTTCTCCCCAAGCTTCTACCTTTGCCAACGAATGCTCTCAAAAGAATAGCCAACCAAAATAAAAAGTGTTTGTCCAATTTTAAATTGTTGTCACAAAACAAGTTGTCAACATTAATCAATTGACGAGGCATAATTAATTAATGGGAGGAAGTCCATGGGTTAACTCTTCATTAATGAGGGAGTTCAAGGGGTTTCTCCCCTTAAGAAATGATTTCAATGGGTTTCTCCCATTAAGAGGGGAGTTCAAGGGGTTTTTAGTATCGGGTCGTCCCCACCACCATAATCCATGTGGGAGGTTTTAGTTCAGGTGGTCCCCACCTTTAAACCATCCACATGGGAGGTTTCAACAAAAATAAAAATAAAATAAAAGTTTGTTTTATTTTATTTCTATTTCCATGAAAAACCCAAATTCTATCATTCACCCTCGACCTACTGAGGTTGAGGTGAAGGTCCCCTTAAGTGAATACTGATGTTGTGAGTTCAACGATGCCCTCGGATTTCAATTCTGGTCACTGGTTCAAAAGTTATAAAAACACGCTCATACGTTTACTGAACGTACCTAAAAAAAAGTTCAGAAATTCATTCCAGGCACATCGGGCCTTAGAATCATGCGCCATCAATTTTCGTGGACTCGTAAAATTTCCATTTAATTAAAAAAAATTACATGGAAATTTTGGGTCTTTACATTTGTAAGGGAAAACATCTATATACCCATCCCGCATGATGCACAATTTAGAAAGAAGAAGGAAAACCTACTTGGAAGAAGAACGATCGACACTTCCTGGTTTCACCAAAAATAAGGGTGTGCCTATAGTAGGTAAATCTCCATGGAATCACAAACCAAAACCAAGAAAAATCTCCAAGGAATAAGCTTTGGGGATTCCCAGACTCAAGAGAAAGGAAGGAGGAATGAACAAGAGGAAAGATATTTTGGCTTGAGGAAGATTTGATCTGAGTCACAAATTAGATACAGTTTTAATTTTCCATTAAAGGAGGATCTGACTAAGACCACACAATTTGACCATTTCAAAGAATCTGGACCATTAGGGAAATAAAGATATTATTTTTGTTCCTTGAATTGGTTTAAAATCCTTTTAAATTTGGCCTTAAATCCATTTTACGTCAAAGAAAGACATCAAAAGGGAAAAACTTGAAGAACTGGAAACACTACTCATGGGGAACCACCATCAAGACACCGTTAGAAGAGGAATTGTCGGATGAGGCACCATTAGTGAGACAATTCTAGATGAGGCACCATTAGGATGAACCACCTTCCACTATTAGTGAGACACCATCGGGCGAGACACCATCAGGATGAACTGCCTGCCACCTTCAGTGAGACACCGCCAGGCAAGACATATCTAGGTGAGAAACCGCCCGATGAGACATGCTAGGTCAGCCTACCTCTAGGAATGAGGCACCTCTAGTGGAGACACCACCAGTTGAGCTACCACTAGGGTAAAATGCCGCTAGGGTGAGAGACCTCCAGGGTGAGACACCACAAGGGTTAGACACTACCAGGGTGAGACATCATTGGTGCGAGACACCGCCAGCGTGAGACATCCTTGGCGCGAGACATCGTTGGAAAACTTTAAAAACAAAAAAAATTTGAAAAATGCTGAAATGAGTCACCTTAACTTCCCAGGACACCCCAAACACCAAATTTTCCGCAAATTAATGGACTAGAAAAGTCTGGGCCATTACATCAGATACCTCTCAAACTATTCTCGCCCTTGAGAATTCAAAACCAACCCAAAGAGGGTCCTGACAAACATCCCCTGAGATACCTCTCAAGGATCTCGTCACACTTGACTCACTTCCATTAACTAAACATGTCAAAGTTGGAGTGGAAACCTTTACACCCAATAACACTTTCTCCGACATCCGCTAACTTGGAATTATCATCATGGTTATCAACACATCAACCCAAAAGACCACAAAACACACCACACAACCACAACTTTCTCATCTCACATAGCCACAATACCACACAACCATTTCATAACCATAACAAACCGCACCATCCTAAATACACGAATCGGGGTATTTTTTTCCATGTCAAGATACTATCTTCTCTGGGTAGAACTGACTTGATCGTATGGGTTTAATCGCATCATATTTAATGCATATTAATTGGGAATCAGGTCCTCCCCTTTTCATATGTCATGACTTTATCACACATCACAAACCAATGGAAAACAGCTCATCTTATAATCAACAAGGTTCAAACATCACATCACAAGGAAAAACAGAACAAGGAAAACCCTCAAAACAACTTTGGGTACTGGGAACTCATATGTATATCTCACTCCCAAGTACTCTCCTCCTGACCATCATGCCTCCACAACACACGAATCAAAGGAATGGTCCATCCATGCATCACCTTATCTCGATGATCCTGGATCTCAACTAACTGCTCCACAAACGTCATGTCATCCTCAATATCTAACTCTCACCAGTCAATGACATGGGATTCGTCATGAAGATATCGACGAATTTGAGAGACGTGAAAGGTGTCGTGGATCCTCTCCAACTATGGTGGTAACGCCAACCGATACACCACCTCACCAACTCACCCCAACACCTCAAAGTGCCCAAAAAAACTTGGGAGAAAGCTTACTCCCCCTACCAAACCTCCATTGTCCACGTCGAGGGGAAACATTAAAAAACACGTGATACCCAACCTCAAACTTCAAGGTCCTCCTTCTACGATCGACATAATAATTTTTTTGGTCATGTGCGGTTTTAATCCTCTTGTGAACAAGCTGAACTTTCTATGTCGTGTTATGCATCACACCGGGACCAAGAATAGTTGTCTCCCCAACCTTTGTCTAGTATAATGGAGAATGACACGGTCTCCCATACAAAGCCTCAAACAGATCCATGCCAATGTAATAGTGATAGATATTAGTATAAGAAAACTCTACCAAGGGAATATGTTGTACCCAAGATCCACCAAAATACAATACACACACTCACAGTATATCCTTCAACGTCTGGATTGTCCATTTCATTTTCCCATCTGTCTGAGAGTAGAAAGCAGTGTTGAGGTGTAACTAAGTTCCAAAATAATGTTGTAATCCCCTATAGAATCATGAGGTAAAATTTTCATCCTGGTCTAATATAATAGACCTTGGAACTTCATGAAACTACGCCACCTCATCCACATACTTCTTAGCCAAAGCATCCATTATGCCCGACTACTTGATCACTAAGAAGTGGGATGATTTCATCAACTGATCCATAGTCACCCAGATAGCATCACAGCCTCCCTGATCTCTGGGAAACCCTGTGATGAAATCCATTGATATTTCATCCCATTTCCACTCAGGGAAATCCAAGGGCTGCAACAATCCACCAGGAACACAGTGCTCGGCCCTTACCAGAAGGAAAACCAAGCACTTTTCCACAAACTCTGCCACTTCCCATTTCATCCCAAGCCACCAAAATTGAAGTCTCAAGCCACTATATATCTTAGAAATTCTTGAGTGTACCACCAAAAGTGAGTTATGAAACTCACGAAGGACTACATCGCACATCACCACCGGAACAAACAACTTTCCATGAAACAACATCTGGTTTCGTACATCCTATGACAATCCTTCTGGAGCATCACCATGGCCAACATGATCACACATCACCTCTTCCTTTGAGTCTTCCCACTAAGACTCCTCCACCTAGTGCATTAGAGAAGATTCAACCGTCATCTGAAATAAATAACATCTACCTTTATCTACCCCTAAATCTAAGTGAAAGGCTACCAACTCCTCCATTACTCTCCAAGCATCCACAGAATCTCAAACAACATTATTATGTGACATTATGCTTAAATCATTGGCCACAACATTCCCCTTTCCTGAGGTTTGGGATATCTTAAAATCATAATCCTAAAGAAAATTCATCCACCCCTATTGTCGCAAGTTCAAATCACACTATGAAAAGATATACCTAAAGCTATTATGATCTTTGAAAACCATAAAGCACTCCCTTATGAGGTAATTTCTCCACAACTTCAGTGAAAGAACAAATGTTTCTAGCTCCAGATCATGGGTGGAATTGTTACATTTGTGAGGTAGTAACTACCTAGACCCATAAGATATCATTTCCTTCTACTACATCATCATGCATCCTAAGCTTGGATGGGAAGCATCACAAAACACCTCAAACATTACCCATTCCTTAGGAAATCGGAGCACTGGATCACTGACTAGCTTCCCCTTCAGGTAATCGAACGCTACCTGGAACAAATCACTCCACACAAAATCTTGGTCCTTCTTAGTTAAAGTTGTCAATAGGGATGAAACTCGAGATAAATCAAGTACAAACTTCTGATAATATCCTGTGAGACCAAGGAAACTGCGAACCTATGTCGTGTTCATGGATACTTCACAAGAAACAACTACTTCAACCTTCGACGGGTCTACTGACACACCCTTCTGAGACACCAAATGCCTAATTAAATGAACATATCATGTCCAGAATCTACACTTGGACAACTTTACATAGATCTGATGGTGTTGAAGAACATAAAAGATAGTTCTGAGATATTTGGTATGCTCTTCCTCTGACTCCAAGCAGATTAATATATCATCGATGAATACGATGACGAACCGATCTAGAAAATGAAACATAGAGTTCATAATCCCCATGAACACAGCTGGTGCATTTGTAACAACAAATGGCATGACTACAAACTCAAAGTTCTCATACCTACATTTGAAGGCAGTCTTCGGGGTATCTCCCTCCTTCACCATCAACTGGTGATATCCAAATTGTAGATTGATCTTAGAAAACAAACTCTCCCCTCACAGTTGGTTGAAAAGATCATCTATCCTTGGAAGAGGGTAATGGTTCTTGATCATCACCTGATTCAACATTCAGTAGTCTATACACAACCTCATGCCATCATCCTTCTTCTGTGAGAACAACACTGGAGCACCCCACGATGACACACTAGGCTAGATAAAACCCTTTTGCATTAGATTATCTATCTAAATCCTCAAATCCCACAACTCAGAAGGTTCCATTCAATAATAATCCATCGAAATTGGAGAAGCATCGAGCTGCAAGTCAATCCCAAACTCAACATCACACTGAGGGGGTAGCGTCACACCCTCCTTGGGGAAAACATACAGGAACTCCCCAATGACCCTGGGGACCTCTACCATTTCAGATTCCACTGATTCAACTGACAACTCAGCCAACAAGGAAAGAAGGGGCTCCATACACTGACTACCCACCTGAAAATTTTTTATGCCAATGAAAACCACGTGTAGGCCATCCACATATGAAAACATGACTATCCTTCAGAAGTAGTTGATAACATCACATACATAATATAGTCATTTGATGTCGAGGATGGAATTGTATGGTTACATATGTGGCAAGAAAAGATCCCCATGGGACTGATGTGGTATCATTATCACTCTACACCCCCGAGACACATCAAATAAGCTGGTCTGGCCACTGATTGGCATACTCAACACCAGGGGAATAGGAATCCTCTCTATTCCTAGTTACATAGCATGGGATAGAGAATGTGAAACAAAGAAATATTAATCTCTTGAATCAAAAATGGAAAAAATGAGGGTACTAAACAAACTGATCGTACCTTTGACGATCTTTGGCCCCGTTGGAGATTTTGCCTATATTGTGTGCAACTGACCACGCCCAAATCCTCTACCTCTCTGCTGACAACCACCTCCATGTACACACTTGGGTCATGGTCCCTAAACACGAGGAACATCCTAATGTTGGACTCTACCTGCTCCATCTCCCCTAGGTGGAGCAAATGCCTATTTCCCCTGCTATTGAAACGGTCTCACTAGAAACTAATGCTTAGGCTAGCGCTGAACCTGTCCACCTCTACCAAACTGAGCTTAGAGAACTACTGGGAACTGACTCTAGTGATGACCATGAACCCCACAACCAAAACACAATGATGAAAATATCCTAGGAAAATCACTAAAACCGCTAGCACTAAAATGCTGGAAAAGAATCTATTAAGGCCGACTCCCTGCTGATCAAAACCTCAAAGTCTCTAGTGCCTTAGATATACCATTGAAAACTCTTCCTCTTGAAGAACTATGTTGGATAACCTTTCACAGTAGACCTCCTCATGAGTCCATCTACTCAATCACATATTCCTTCTTATGAACCTTCAAATATGTTGGCAACGTAAAAGGAGTAACAACATACTTGATAGAAGGATGGATTACATCCTCAAGACGTTTTACATGAGACTCCTCATCTATAAAAAGTTTTGGGGAAAAATATAAAAGTTACTTGAACTTGATTCCCAACTCCTGCACTGACATAATCTCATATTGAAGGGAGAGTAGCTCCTGCATCTTCTCAGCCTTCATGGTCGATGAAAGGAACTCTTCCCAGAACTCTATCTAGAAGTCAACCCACAAAAACATCTACCTCCTTCCGCTCTCCCATGTACATCATCCACCACTTACGCATAGTACCCCGCATCTCACTGACTACCAAAAGGAAATAGTACTCTGTTGGGGCCCAGATCAAACTGAAAGTGATCTCAAGATCCTTCAGCCATCTCTCTATATCCACATCTAAAACACCACCCTCGTACTTCCCCAAATCCTATCACTAGAAATCATGCAACATCTTCTGCCACTGATCATCCTCTTCAATGGTATCAACCTTACGATGATCAACCAGATCGGTCTGTTGAACCTAAAATACCTGAGCTACACGTGAACGATGACTAGGATCCATAGTTAAAATTAAAACAAGGATTTATTAAGCATGAGTATTATAGAATTATTATTAATGTTTATTTTAATTCATTTTAACTTTCCCAAAACAACCCAATTTAAATGAGAACACAAGTCATTATGATGCATGTACCTTTCTTAGGTCTCTACCCTACAAACAGGTCCATCTCACTTGGTCGTTCAATCAGCTCAGATTTCATGCACTGGATCACGGGGGGTCCCTAAAATACCATGTCCTAGCCAGTCTCCCTAGCCTATTTCATGAACCAAGGTCAAATAGAACTATTTACATACCATCCCATGCAATCTTAACTATGCCTAACTCCAAAATCCATCCTATATTTCAACCATCACCTTTGATACCACTCTTTCATGACCCCCTCCCTCTAAAAATACCCCTACTGGGCTGGTAATGAATAAAGGGAGATAATAACCCCCTAAGTCCCGCCTATAGTAGGCCCCAGGATGGCGATTAGAACCAAGGGTGTACAAATCTCACAATATAGGAGGCATTACCCTTTATAAGAAACAAGATTGGGATATAATATGAATGATCCACAACAACTCCAAGACATATATAAATGAGAAAGACAAAAACTATCCCACATGCATGCAAAAATTAGAACTGATTCAAAAATAGTAAAGTCTCCAAAGTAAATACCCAAACTAATCCAAACCAGAAACACATCAAGCATCCCAAGGCATGAGCTAGTAACTTCTAGCACGGTCCATGTAATCCTCCTGAAGATCTGAAAACAGTTTTATATACATAGGGTGAGCATACAAGTATACCTAGTAGGAAATACAAAGTCTCTCATGCACATGTGAAAAGAGCATACTAATGCAACTATGAGAAAACAGAAAAACTAAACAGCACCTATACAGGTATACTAACTGAACCCAACCTCACCAAGGCATGCTCACCAAGTAACGCAAGTCAAGTAATATAATATGTTATAAATCACATCGATGATAGGGTGCCCCACACCACTTTACCACTAGTATGTTGATCTCACCCAATGTCGTACGTCTTGGTGCTCCCATCCCTTCCGTATACCTCATCACATCCTACCCGCACATACCTGGTCCTCACAACACATATCACCCGCACACACCTAGGCCTCTCAGAACATCCTGCCTATACACACCTGGTCCTCACAGAACATCCCGACCACACACAATTGGGCCTCACAGTACATCACATCTCATCCCGAAGACACCTGGGAAAGCACATCGCAACTCATCCTAAAGACACTTAGGAAACAGTCACCTCATCCGCAAACACTTGGGTTGTCACATCTCACCCAAAGACACCTAGGCCACAAACCACCTTGCCTGAAAACACCTAGGCCATCACAACCACTATCTAAAGCACTAACAAACCTCCAGCCATCACAACCACCATCTAAAGCACTAACAAACTTCCAGCCATCACAACATGTGTCATACCTACCTCACATGGAAGAGATAGAGAAAAAGAGTGGGTACCCATCCATCCGTACTCCTCATCGGATATTAGGAAAAACACCCATGTGTGACTATGCAGGTGTTCGGTACATAGTTCTCAACATGGGTGGGACACGTATAGAAATAATAAGAATATACAAATATATTTATAGTATCAAACACTCCAACCCAGCCTGTGGGTTCACAAACAAACAAACCATCTCACAACATCATCACTTTTTCTGCAACCTCTAAATACATTTATTAGTATCTGCAACAATCATTACAGAAGGTGAAGAGACTTGATGAATTAAGGTGACTTCAAATTCCCTCTACATTAAACACCCATTCATTTCATTATTTATAATCAACTGCATTAATCACACCACCATCATTTAATATTTCATTACCCACTTCTATATCATTAACCAAACCAATCCAAGTCACTTCAAACTTTTTTAAACGGTTATTAATTTATTCCATCACTACCTAGGAAATTATCAGGAACTACACATATCAAGAAACATAGTAACAGGCATTTAGGAGTTGAAGAACCATGGTAAATTAATGCACTTCACATTAATGACACATCGTAACACAACCTCTAGATATGGGGTGAACCTTTCTGAATGTTATTAATGGATAAACTTCAGTAAAATTACCCATAAAATCACTATTGTCCTTATTCATACTCATCCTTCCCAAACCACCATAATAACCAAAACAAACCCCCAACTCACAACTACTTCTGAAAACTTATCACAACACAACCAAATTATGAAGCCCTACTACATAATCATAGAACACCCATCAAACCCCCACTGTACAACCACATATCATCCACTTCCCCCATACATAAAATCCACAGAAATTACACACATCACTTCCCTTCATGTACTGAGGCAAAACACATTTTCATTTTTCATAAGGTATCCATTATTTAATTCCAATTATTAATTTTGTGATTATTAAAGAAATGGTATGATCCTGGGGAATCCATTTACTAACTGAATATACATTCTTAACCAACTTTTATATATATGCCTTCAACAAGGATCCAAACAACATGCATTCCACAACCATACAGTGCGAAACAAGGACCCCCAATGGCCATGATTTTCAATAAGTTATTAGCCCATGCAAATCACAAGAAATAAAGAAATAAAACATATATCAAGATCATGCATCACTTTTCCCTAGTCCTTGTATATTGATTCTTAACCCAATTCGATTGTATTTATTAATCTAGAAACAAATAGATTTTCAAGGGAAAACATCTATATACCCATCCTGCATGATGCATAATTTATAAAGATGAAGAAAAACCTACTTATAAAAATAACGATTGGCACTTCCTGGTTGCGCCAAAAATAGGGGCGTGCCTACAGAAGGTGACTCTCCAGGGAATCACAAACCAAACCCAGGAAAACTCTCCAAGGAGGAAGCTTTGGAGAAATATGGTCTCAAGAGAAAGGAAGGAGGAATGAACAAGTGGAAAGATATTTTGGCTTGAAGAAGATCTGATCTGAGTCATGGATTATATACAGTTTTAATTTTCCATTAAAAGAAGATCTAACCAAGTCCATGTTGTTTGACCATTTAAAAGCCTATGGACCCTTAGGGAGATAAATATATAATTTATAGCCCTTGAATTGGTCTCAAATCCTTTTAAATTTGGCCTTAAATCCATTTTATGTTAAAGAAATATGTCAAAAGGGAAAAACTGGAAGAACTAGAAACACTTATCACAAGGCACTGCCAGATGAGGCACCATCAGTGAGACACCACCAAACAAGGCACCGGTAGAAAAGGAACTGTCAGGATGAACTACCTGTCACCGTCAGTAAGACACCACTAGGCAAGACACCATTAGGATGAACCACCTACCACTGTCAGTGAGACACTGCTAGGTGAGACGCTGCTAGGAAAGACGCCGCCAAACGAGACCCCACTAGGGTGACCTACCGTTAGGTACGAGGCACCACTAGTTGAGACACCACCAGTTGAGAGACTGCTAGGGTGAGACACTACCAGGATGAGACACAACCAACGAGCCACCTCCAGGGTGAGACACCACCAGCGAGCTACCGCCAGGGTGAGACACCACCAGGGTGAGACACCTCCAGAGTGAGACACCATCAGAGTGCGACACTTTTGGTGCGAGACACCGCCAGTGTGAGATACTGTTGGTGCAAGACACTGTTAGAAAACTTGAAAAACTAGGAATTTTTGAAAAGTTTTGAAATAAGTCACCT
Source organism: Viscum album (assembly GCA_963277665.1). Taxonomy (NCBI): domain Eukaryota; kingdom Viridiplantae; phylum Streptophyta; class Magnoliopsida; order Santalales; family Viscaceae; genus Viscum; species Viscum album. The sequence continues at coordinate 239,998,036 of OY728159.1, forward strand.
TAACTTATAAGGACACCCCAAACACCATATTTCCCACAAAGTAATGGACTAGAAAGGTCTGGTCCATTACACACATTGTGCTTCTTCACAATCATAAAATTTATTTGAAAGGTGATATTAGGTGTGGATGGTTGATGTTGTGACCCATGTTCTAGTCTCTAAACACCCCTCTATTCTTACCTACTCAAAGCCTTAAGGTTTTTGTTGCATGATAGGGGTATCAATACATTGATCTATGAAAAAAACAATTCTACACAAGTCAACCAATGATTGTAATTATGGCTGGAGATGGTGGTGTTGTTATTGTAAATACAATTTTCATAGATATTGATAACTCCCTTCCCTCGAGAAAACCTTGTTTTCCACTTCTACTCTCTAAAAATTTAAAAACAAGAATCCTGTCATTGAAGATGAGGGATTTGGTATCATCTTATAAAAGAAACATAAACAAAAAAAAAGACTACTCCATAATGAAAAGATTCATGATCACGTGAATAGTTGAGAAAAATTTGTCGCCTCTTATTATGAATGGTAATGACCCCATTGTACAAGGTCATTGTAAAGACCTAGTTTTTACCTTGTAAGACTTTGAAATATTTCTATACATATTTTCAGAGCTAGGCACTGATATGGCGTGTGATTCCAAATCCTGGTATTCCCAAAATTAATTTTATAAAAATATGAAATATATTTTATATTAAATGTGCACATATCCTTAAAGAAAATGGAAAAACTCTTAAACAGTTGACCAGATTGGAAATCGAATACCACAGTTGGGTTTAGAACGCGGTGTTTACCCTAGGCACGGCATAAAATGGGTTGGAACGGTATGTTCAGACCCCTCGCTCGTTAGCATTGCGTTAAGTGGATATATTTAATTATTTGATTTATTAAATAATTCATTTAACCTAAACTAAAATGTTTATAAATATGTCATTATAGCGATTTTTCTAGGGTTGGCCTCACAATCATGTGAATGCTAGCATAGCTCTCTCTTCCTCCTCTATCTGACAAATTAAGATCGATCAATGATGAATCCTTGGATCGACGTGAATCGAAGCACGATTAATGCAACGGATCTCCCTTCTATTTTTGCACACACATTCTTCATTAGTGAGTGATCCAATCCGAAGTAGGACTTGTTATATGTGGTTTTCTACACTTATAATAATATTAATGATTATATTTCTCTTTTTTCTTCAATTTGTGTCCTACATTGTCCTTTTCATGATCCTATATATCAGATTTCAATTTTTTATCAATTTTTTATCTAACCTTGGTGATTATTCTTAGTTTTCATCCAAGAACGCTTGGCTGGCGATATTTAAAACTCTTTTTTTATTCTTTTCTCCCTTTCTACTTCACATTTTTACCAGTGGAATCCCCATGGTTCCTAGTTCGATGATTTTCGGGCAGCACCGAGCTCAATCAAGCCCCCATATCTGCAACAGGTCTATGAAAAGACAATGGTTTGTCAAGAAAAGCATAGATATGGGATCTTTGTGAGGTGAGGATGACTGATATATTGATTAAACATCAAGATCGTGATGAATGGAGGTTTGGTTGCATGTGGAATGAATGGTGTTTCGCTGAATCTTCATCAAAGTCTTTTTCTAGTGAGCAACGGCTGTAAAATGAAATCTACGTCTAAATACATGTTTTTTGAACAGATTCAAGGTAGAATTTACAGTATTTTGACCAGATTTAAGGTGAAACTTAGGGTCTGAAGTTTATGTAAAAATACTAACTACATGTTGTGTTCAGGATGAACAACATGGCATGTAGCCTCCCTCAGTAGCGGTGATAGGGTTTGAGGGAAGATAGGGATGACATGGCATGTAAGCTTCCTTCACACACCGTGTATTCTCTTCCCAATTGGCCATACCATGTGTCCGACCATAGGGACATGGTTTCTGGTATATGGACACAGATTCTGGTACACGAACACATCCACTGAGACTCATCCTAGTCCTGTGTTTCATGGACAAGTTGTGTGGTCCGCTAGCACGATATGTACTAACACATGGAAAGGGATTCGTGTACCGGCCAGGGATAAAGGTAGGCAGTGAAACGGGACCACAAGTTGTGTGGGTCCTCTCACACATTATGTTCCCCTTGAGATCCCTTTCAGGATACTTTAAACATTCATATCTCCTTCATTTGAACTCATATTTTGGCATGTGAGTAGCCTATATTGATTTTTTCTACATATAATTTGATCGTACCCTCATTAGTTGTTTTCGAGATGTGGTGTGGAATCTTCTAGGCGTTACCCTATAGTAGTGATGGGCATTGGAGTTCCCTAATAGCTTTTTACAGGCATTACCCTTCAGTAGGGATGGGCAGTGGAGTTCCTCGATGGCTTCTTCCAGGCGTTACCCTCCAACAGGGCTGGGTAGTAGAGTTCCCTAATGACCTTTCTCAGGAGTTACCCTCCAGAAGGGTTGGCCAGTAGAGTTTCTCGATGACCATTTCTGAGTGTTTCCCTCTGTCAGTTCTATGCAGTGGAGTTCCTCGGTGACTAGCAGAGTAGGACCCTCCTATCATACCAAGTCATGGGATCCTTACCTAGAGATTGTGGACCCTCGACTGTGTGGCATAGTGATGATATTTGGTTTGACATAGCCTTGGACTCACGAGGAAGAGGAATGCTTTCCCCGCCAATACGTGTTCTTGTGACACAACCTAAAACTATTTGGGCGAGTCAGTGTCACCCAAAGAGATAGTATCAAGGTATGGTGATTGAGTTCCTTAGACTTGTGTGTTCAAGGTGAACGCATGTGATGCTGGGATTTATTGATGGTCTTTTGAAACTGTTGGAGACTCTTCTTCTTGGGATGAGGTGTGAGGTGGAGATCCCCTTACTCTCTTATTTGGTATACTTTGAGTGGGAATATATATATATATATATATATATTCTTTCTTCTAGATTCACACCTTGGATTTGGATACTCTCCTTCCAAGTATGGTGTAAGACGTGTGGGTTATGCCATGTTCTTTCCGTGTTTAGATTCTCATGGTTAGATGAGTATTATCTATTGCTATAGGTGGCGAAGGCTCAATGGGTATTTTATCTACTCACTGTGTTTAGCCCCTTATGATTGGATGAGCTTACTTTCACTCTCTTGTTTGGTTGAGATATACTATTTCATTGTACCTTGTTATATCTACTATTTTCATCTTCAGTTGTATCTCTTACTACTCCCCCTTCACCCTTCTGGGGTGTTCTACTGGGTATGTATATACTCACCCCTACATAGGCTTCACCCACACACATCATGTATTTTGAAAATGATGGATAGGTTGACCGTGAATTCAGAGGATCTTAGAGGTACTAGGTTCTTGGACTGCGTGCGATGGTCATAGCTTGGGATACAAGAGTTTGTATCTCTTAGCTATTTACTTTTTTTCAATTTTTTCATGTTGGGACATAGTTCCGATTGGGAATGTATTTTTTCCCTTCACTTTTTAGCATACACTACCTTACTTTTGTATTGTCTAGAGGTTCATGATTGTTTGGTTTACTTTATAGTATTTTTTTATCTTTTCTTCTTTCCATCTACACTTTTTCATTGAGTTGGTTGTGTGTGTGTGAATGTGCAGGTTTTTAGGTAAAGGCCTTCCCAAGTTAGTTATACCTTTGGCACTAGTCGTCACCCCCCTGGCCTATGGAGGCGAGCTTGGGGTAGTTGCGTCTCGAGCCTCGGCTTGGGTTGGGTCGTGACAGATTAGTATCAGAGAAAGTTCATTCCTTGGTATGTTGTTTGGACATTTCCCCTTAAGAGGATTTGGTTGGGTTTAGGGATAGTGTCAAAGTGTCTCAAGTGAGGATCTCAAGCCAAGGAGTCTAGTGATGGTACAGGCGGCCAACGTATCTATTTACCAGGACCTTGACTACCTACTTGTCAACTCGTCATGCCAAGATATTTGTTTCAGGGATCAATGGTACATGCATCATCTAGGATTGAGTCTTTGATTGTCCTTATTGATTCATCTCCCCTTTGTTTTTGATGTGTGTGTGTGTGTGTGTGATCATCTTACCATGGTACTCCTTGATAACTTTCAAGATGCCTCTGTGACATCAGTTATCCAGAATACCAGCTTCAGTTCATGACGATGACCCTGTGAGCAGTGAGGCCTCAGTTCAGGGTTTATCCTACGACCTCCTCCCTCCATATGGGTAGGTAGCGGCACATCTAACTATTGAGTAGCATATCTTTCTGATATAGTAGGCTAAGGATGAGTGCATGCTTAGCGCACTCCATGAGTTCCAACGTCAAAGACCACTAAGGTTCCATGGAAATCTAGATCCTTGGGAATCAAAGGATTTTCGATGGTCTGTATATTCAGTATCATCTAGACAATAATGTATCAGGTAGTTACAATGGCAGATAGCCTTTTCCATAGAGCAATTGGGTGTTGTTGGAGCCTAGTTATGTTGATGCACGATGAGTTGACACTCTTGTGGGACGACTTCTAACAGTTATTCCATGAAGAGTACTGCCCCTCCTACTTACACTCAGTCTAGATCTAGGAGCTTTTAGAGTTAAATTAGAGAGGGATGATGGTGGATTAGTACATGGTGAGGTTCATAGACCTTACACGCTGCTCCCTTGACATGATCCGGAACAGCTACTTCTGATCACGAAAGTTTGTGATGGGACTCCGCAAAGGGATTCGGGTCAGCGTTGTGACCTTGTGCACCCCCACCTATGACAGGGTGATAGAGAAGGCACAGGTGAAATAGATATTTCTATCAAGGGGATGCCAGGTAGTTGGGACTGGTAGTGGGAATCCCATAGTTGAGTCATCTATGGAAGCTAGAAAGCGCCATTCGATGGGATCTTGGAGTAGGAGACCCTTTTGCGAGCAGGCTCAGGCATGTATTCATATGGGGATGAGGTAGTGAAGAGCATCAGGGAAGCCTAGAAAGGGGAATTATTTTACTTGTTATGGGTGAGATCACATGGCATGGGACTACCTGACCAGACGTGCTAAGAAACTAAGGCAGATAACTGATGGATCATCATGGCATAGGCAGCGCCGTGATTAGGGATCTCCCAGCCAGGGATAGGGTGGTCCTTAGAGAGGCAGGGTGGGTGGAGGAGTAGGAGAATATTTATATGGAGTATGACTCTACAAGATCCTTCCCCCACCACCACTAGCCATCCCGCATCAAGCTCAGGGAGCTGGCGGTCGGGGCCGTGGATAACTGCAGGTTTTTGAGGCTTATAACCCCGCAGCACACGAGATAATTGGAGGCACAATCTGTTTTTATTCCACTATTTCCTTAGTGTTAGTAAACATGTATTCCATTCATTATTTTATCTCAATACTCCTGATTTAAGAGCTAAAGATACCAGTTGAGGTGCTAGCACAACAGCTTCATCTTGAGGTTCCTATAAGGAACGCTTCTTCTGTATCTGTCATCTGCCAGCAATGCAAGCTATCACTTGGTGGATAATGGTTCACATGGGACCTTTTGGTCATCACGATGGAACCTTATGGAATCATCTTAGGTATGGATTGTCTATCCATGGTCTGATCCTAGATCGATTTTCACTGCAAACAAATCAGAAGCCTACACACCGATAGGACGGGATTCTATTTTTCTAGCGAGAGAGATATCATGGTAGGGTAAGTGGGTTATGTGAGAAAGTGGTTGCATCCCATCACCAATCAGTTAGTGATTGTATCCCTTGGTTTATAAAGATCTTTAGGCATCTAGGTTCCTTCAGTTGTGGAGGATTATATAGACGTATTCCTCGAGGACATTCTAGGTTTACCTCCAAGATAGGAGATGGAATTTTTCATCAATTTTCATCCAGGAATAGACCTGATATCTTCTTTGGAATATCGTATGGAACCTACAGAGCTCTAGGAGATATGTTTTCAGTTGGAGGACCTTCAAGAGAAAGGTTTCATCAGACCCAGTGTGTCCTTCTAGGCATCTCCAGTCCCATTTGAGAAAAAGTCAGACAGGAGCTTACGGCTTTGTGTGGATTATCATCGGCTAAACCAAGCCATGATAAAGAAAAAAGTACCCCTTACCAATTATTGACGGCCTCTTTGAAAAGTTGTGAGGTTCGAGATGGTTCTCGAAGATCGATCTCAGGTCTGGATACCACCAGTTAAGGGTTCACAAAGATAATATTCCAAATTTTGCATTTCAATGTCGCTATGGACACTATGAGTTCCTAGTGATGCCCTTTGGTGTGACGAATTCCCTCTCAGTTTTCATGGATTTGATGAACTGTGTTTTATAACCATACTTGGACCATTTTTCTTTTGTCTTAATCAATTATATACTTGTATACTCTGTATCATAGGAGGAGTATGTAGATCACTTGAGAATGGTTCTTTATGTGGTTTGAGAGCACCAGCTTTACATAAATCTCTCTAAGTGCTAGTTTTGGATACATGAGGTTAACTTTCTAGGTCATGTCATTTATGAATAAGTTTTATTCATGGATCCAGCAAAGATCGATGCAGTTATTACTTGGGAGCCACCTAAGAACATGTCAAAGGTGTGGAGATTTCTTGGCTTGGTGGGGCACAATAGAATATTTTTGGTAAACTTATCCAATATCACAGCCCCTTTGACCACCCTAACATATAAAGGGTATTCGTTTACCTGGTATGAGTAGTTCTAGAGGGCCTTTGAAGATTTTAGTTAGAGGCTGAAAAGTGATTCTGTGTTGATACTACCAGAGGAAGGTGTCGAGTTCCTAGTGTATTGGGATGCCTTAGGAGATGGGCTTAGTTGCGTATTGATGCAGCAATATACAGTCATCGCATACGGGTCAAGGCAGTTGAAACCCCATGGGAAGAACTATATGACTTGTGACCTAGATCTAGCAGTGGTAATCTTTTCCTTGAGTATGTGGAGACACAATCTTCTAGGAGAGCACTTTGTGGTTTACTCGGACCACCAGAGTCTCAGGTGCGTCTTCACTCGGAGAGACTTAAACCTGAGACAGCGATGTTGGTTAGAGTTCCTACAGAAATATGACTTCAAGATAGTCTACACTCCAAAGAAGGGAAATGTTATAGAAGATTCCCTTAGTAGGAAGTCCTAGGATCGCTTAGTGTAGGAAGCTTCTGAGCAGTTAGCTTCCCTACAGCTGACCCTGATGGAGCAGAAGGGTATAACCTTTCTTTAGTCGATGGTGTTGACTTCTTCACTCCTCGAGTGTGTGAGAGAGTCCTATCTAGGAGAAATTTACTGTAATGTCTTTTGTGATCAGATATCCACAGGTGACTCACCATATGGATATTTTGAAGGAGGGAATCATGTCATCTTATTCTAGGGTTGAACGGTGGTTCCAGTCACAATGTGAGAGGAGGTGATGTAGTAGATTCACACTTCTCCCCTAGTTGCAAATCCCAGTGTGGGGAAGATTTACAGAGACCTCTGATGGTAGTTTTAGTTATCCGGCATGAAATGGAGCATAGCTGAGTTTGTCTCTCGGTGCCTCACCTGTCAGCAGGTGAAGGCTTAGCATCAAGTTATAGCGGGTCTGTTACAGCCACTTGAGATCCTGGAGTAGAAGTGAGATGAAATATCCATAGACTTTATCATAGGGATTCTGTGCACAATGAAAGTCAACGATTCCATTTGGTTGATAGTAGACCGACTCATGAAATCGGAGCACTTCCTTACTATCAGGGAGCAGAGTTCGGTGGGGAGTCTAGGGCAGCTATATGTACAGAAGATCGTTCACCTTCATAGAGTACCCTCAATGGTTGTCTCCGATCGTGACGTAGGGTTTATGTCACGATTGTGGAAGGCCTGTAGGAGGATTTCGGGACTCAATTACGAATGAGTACAACCTTTAACCCCCATACCGATGGGCAGATCGAGCACACTATCCAGGTGCTATAGGATATGCTGAGGGCCTGCATGTTGGACTTCGGATGAAGCTAGGAGGATCACTATCCCTTGGTAAAATTTTCATGGAACAATAGCTTCCACTGTACCATCAGCATGGAACCTATTGATACCTTATTCAGGAGACCCTGTAGGTAACCCTTATGCTAGAAAAAGGTCTGCAGGTCATCTATGGTGTCATGACCCATCCCCTGGGGCCCATGTCGTGACTACCCAAAGCCTGCCTCCCAAAGACTAGGGTTTGGCGACTAGCGCCAAAGGCGTCAACCTACAAGTGGGAGGCATTTTCCTGGGTACTTGTACACACACACACATCCCACAGACTAAAAAGGGAAACAATTGTACCACTAAACAAGTGCTGAGTACAAGTACAGTTGGAAAACAAATGGGCCAGAATATAAACCCAATAAGGACTAACTGGAAAATAGGAAATTACATAAGAAACTCTGGATAGCCACCTTCTGAGAACCCCACCTGGTAGTAAGAGTATAATAGCTACTAGATGTTGTAATAGTATTCCCCGCCTACCAGATCTCACTGGGCCCCACCTGGTTCTAGGACACCAAGTCCTTTGTCGAAACATTTGTCGTCTACACAAGACACAACACGTGTGAGCGAAGCCCGTGCAGGGATGAGTAACACAGTACTCAGTAGGGGACCCCAATCCACTAAGGAGAAATACCACAAAGCAACCACAAAGCAAAGCCACAAAGCAAGGCCACAAATCAAGGAAATCTCACACTAGGTATAATCTGAATCTTAAGGAAATGGTTCATCGGTTATAGTGAATAACGTTTCGTACTGTTGAGGGACTCATCCTTGATGAGTCGCTGAAGTCTGTCGGGCCATTGAGGTCCACATGGTTGTTGCTCATCTTCCAGGACACTAAGGTCCACACAGATCTGTCAGGACATTGAGTTCTACATGGCTGTTAGTCTATCGGGCCACTAAGGTCCACGCGGCTGCTCGTCTGCCAGGCCACTGAGCTTCAAACGGCTGCTGGTCATTTGCATGCTTAATCTTGGGAGAACCACTCCCCCCATCCATACATTGAAATTAAAATTCCTTTAAAGTATCCTTAGAGCATACCAAAAGATCTTCCTCGTCGAGAGGGTCCCAACGCTGCAAATTGATCGTTAATCGGATGCCCGGTTTGTAAGTTATTAGCGTTTTGGTAATCAGGGGTCGGTTGCGTCTGGGCCCGGTCCGACCCGATCAGACTGACCTGACCAGCCCAACCTGGGGGTCCCACATACCCCGATTTGATTCAAATGACCCGACCTGACCTAGTTCTGGTCAGGGTACGTCTGGTCTGGCCTGGCTAGTGGGCTAGGCCCAATGGACCTCACTGGACCCGATCAAGTTTGGACGAGGGTCCAACCTGTCGGGTCGCCCGGCAACCCAATCTCATCCAACCCAACCTGAATGGAGTGGGTTCAGCCTGCCGATGTAGGTCTAGCCTACCAGTGTGGGTCCGGCCTGGCCCGCTGGTTGGGGGTGTAGCCCGCCAGCAGAAGCCCGATCCGCCAGGGGCAAACCGGTGGAGTGCGCCCAGGACGCGGCCGCCGCCACCACATCCCATCCCTACCCTGCAGCACATCAACAGGGCCTCTGTCTATGGTGGTCAAGCGACTGGGGCTTGCCAGGGTGGCCCAGACGCAGGCTTCCGCCTCCACGCGACGCTAGGCTGGTGTCGCCTCTACCACGGCTGACGGGCCGCGGCCTCCTCCACCGCGGAGCGCATAGCCACGCCGCCTCCTCTAGTGCGGCCGGCGAGGGTTGGTCATCAACGACACCTTTTACAGGCCACCGAGTCCACTCTGGTGGTCCAATCTCCGATCCGTCTGCGCCTTCGGGCCTCTCAGGTCTTCATCATCACTGTCTTGGCCCCAGATTCCTCTTGTCACCGCTGGAGGATACGGCCACGAAAAACGCATGTGCGGAGGGACCTGGGCCTTATTCGTGTTGGCCCACACCCTTCGCATTAGAGGTTTAAAACATGGGGAGGCTCAGGTATTGTAGTTTAATCAAACAAGTGATAGTTTAACCTGGATAAAGAGGTCCCAAAATGTCACCCTTCCCATAAGAACGCACAATTCGGGGATCAACCTGTTCATTGGTTGATCCGCGTTTGTCATTTAGAAAAAAAAAATAGGGAAGAACCTTAAATAATTTAAATCACCTACCTGGATTGAGGATTTATCGTTGAAGAGGGGCGAAGCTCAAAGTTGTCATTGATCCTCGATCTATTAGCATTCATCATTGTTCGTCGATGGCACTCATTGTTCTTCGTTGGAGAGAAAATCTTCCAGTGGTTCATCAGAGAATCATCCGCCGATTAATTTTCATCTCTCCCACGCGTCAAACAAATAAAAAAATGTCGCAGTGTTTTAGTTACGTTGTTTCATTTATGAAACATCGTAGCTGTTACATGTCATTTAATGTGTCGTTACGCTGTGGGTTTATGATCCATTAATGAGTTCCATTAATGCACCTCGTCATCGCATCGCAGTGCCGTCAAGTCGCTGCTTGTTGGTTGAGGAAAAGAAATAAAATATCTTTTTAAAGTTATATTTTCTTTTCGAAAGGTCCGAAAAGAAACTTTTCTGTTCAGCCCTTGTTGACAAAAGTTAAGTCTTTTCTTGGTGAATCCTGGTGTTCTTAGTTCAACAGCACCCTCGGATTTTCAATCCAAGCACTGGTTCAAAATTTAAAAAAACCTGCTCACACGTTTACTTAAGTGGACTAAAAAAAGTTCAAAATTTTGTTCCGGGCTCACCGGGACTCGAAATCACATTCCGTCAGAGCGTTTAGTTTTGAAATAATTCTATATTATTTAAAAAAAATACATGTAAATTCAGAGACATTACATATGGTGATCCCATAGTTGGTGCAAATGATAACATTGAAAGTTCAAGTCATTCGTGAGCAGATGAGGACGACCTAGAGCAAAAATGAAATCTTACGCAAACTGCTGTCATGGGCCTTTGGAATTAGAGTAGGGAGACCACATCTTCTTAAGAGTCTCCCCATGATGAGGATTGTAGAGGTTTTTCCAGGGAGGAAAGTTATCCCCGAGGTTCATCAGGCCGTTCAAGATTGTGCAGCGGGTTGGTGAGGTTGCTTACCGGCTCACCCTACCCTCATAGATAGAGAGGATACACAACATCTTCCACATGTCACAGATGAGGAGATATTTGCATGATCCCACACACGTCATCGATTGGGGCGATCTAGATATTGAGGATGGAACCACCTTTATAAAAAAATTGATGGCGATCGAGGATCGACAGAAGTGGACCTGCGTGAATGGACCATCCCTTTGGTTTGCATATTGTGGCAGCACGGAAACATGCAAGAAATTTCCTAAGATTGGGAGATCCAAGTGAGGGCTCAGTATCCCTAGTTTTTTTCCTATTTTTTATTTTCAAGGATGAAAATCTTGAAGGTGGGAATGATGTGGAGACTCGGTTTTTTCCCTTATAATACTTTAAAATATTTATATACATATTTCCAGAGCTAAATGCTAAGACGACGTGCGATTCTGAGACCCAGTGTGCCCAAAATTAATTTTATAAAAATATTAAATATATTTTATATTGTGAACACATGGATCATTAAAGAAAACATGATAACTCTTTAACAGTTGATCGGATTAGAAATTTGAGACCACGGTTGGGTCCGAAATGTGGTGTTTACCCTAGACACGATATAAAATGGGTCAAAGCGGGATGTTCGGACCCCTCGCTCATCGTCAGTGCGTTAAGTGGATTTATTTAATTATTTGATTTATTAAATAATTAATTTAACCTAAACTAAAATGTTTATAAATATATCATTATAGCGATTTGTCTAGGGTTGGCCTCACAATCCTATGAACACCAGTGGAGTTATCTCTTCCTCCTTCCTCTGATGAATCGAGATCGATCGATGAAGAATCCTTGAATCAATGTGAATTGAAGCACGAAGAATGCAACGGATCTCCCTTCTACATTGGTGCATGCGTTATTTATCAGTGAGCGATCCAAACCAAAGTAGGACTCGTTATATGTGGTTTTCTACACTTATAATAAGATGATTGAGTAGATCTCTCTTGTTTCTTTGATATGCACCCTGCATTGGCCTTTTCATGAGTCTATGTACCAGATTTCAATTTGTTATCAATTGTTTATCTAACCTCGGTGCCCATTATTGATCGTAGACCAATAATGCTTGGATAACAATATTTAAAGCTATATTTTTTATTCTTTTATCCCTCGTTGCTTTGAATTTTTCATTGGTGGAATCCACATGGTTCTCAGTTCAACGATTGTCGAGTGGCACCGAGCTCGATCAGGCCCCCAGATCCATAGCAGATCTATGAAACGACAACGGTTTGGTGATAAAATCATAGATTTGGGATCATTGCAAGGAGATGATTATCGATATGTTTATTAAACATCAAGATCATGACAAACAGAGGCGCGGTGGCGCGCGGAATGAACGATGATTTGCCAAATCTTCACCAGAGTCGTTTTCCGATGAGCAACGGCTGACAAACGCAACCTACAGCCAGATCCATGTTTTTTAGATAGATTCAAGGAGGAATCTACAACAGTTTGACCATATTCAAGGCACAACTCTGGATCTGAAGGTTCTGTGAAAATCCCGACTATACGTCATGTTCTGGATGAACAACACAACGTGTGGCCTCTCTCAGTGGCAATGCTAAGGTTTCAGGGAAGATAAGGATGACACGACGTGTAAGCTTCCCTCACATGTCATGTATTCTCTACCCATTTGGTAAGACCGTGTGTCCTACCACATATACACAGTGTCTGGTACATGGACACGGGGTCTGGTACACGGACACGGGGTCTAGTACACGGACACGTCCACTGAGACATGACCAAGTCTCGTGTTGCATGGACACGCTGTGTAGTCCACCTGCACGGCGTGTACTGACACACGAACATGGTGTCGTGTATCGGACAGAGACACGGTCAGGTGGTTAAGTGGGACCACACACTGTGTGGGTCCCCTCACATGTCGTGTTCCCCTTGATCTCCTTTCAGGAGACTTTGAATGTCTGTATCTCCTTCGTTTGAACTCGGATTTTGGTCTGTGAGTAGCATATCTGAGTGTTTTTTCACATAGAACGTGATGGTTCCCTCAGTAGTGGATTTCAAGATATGATGTAGAATCTTTCGGGCATTACCCTCTAGTGGGTCTGAGCAATGGAGTTCCCCGGTGGCTTCTTTTGGGCATTACCCTCCACCAGGGCTAGGTAGTGGAGTTCCCCGACAGCTTCTTGCGGGCGTTATCCTCTAGCAGGGGCTGGGAGGTGGAGTTACCTGATGGCTTCTTATGGGATTTACACTCCAACAGGTCTGGACAGTGGAGTTCCCCGACAGCTTCTTACAGGTGTTACCCTCCATCAGGGCTGGGCAGTGGAGTTTCTCGATGACCTTTTCTGAGCGTTACCCTCTAGTAGGGTTGGGCAGTGGAATTCCTCAGTGACTAGCAGAGTAGCACCCTCTTGTCGTACCATGGTATGGGATCCTTACCTAGATATTGTGACCCCTCGATTGTGAAACACAATGACGAGACGTTGTTTGATGTAGCCTTGGACTCATGAGGAAGAGGAACGTTTTCCCCACCAAGACGTGTTATTATGACGCTAACTAAAACCGTGCATGCGAGTCAGTGTCGTCTAAGGTGGATAGTATCAAGGTGTGGTGATTGAGTTCCTTACACTTGTGTCTTCAGGGCGGACGCATGGGATACTGGGCTTTATTGATGAGCTTTTGGAACTGTTTGTGACTCTTCTTCTTAGGATGAGTTGTGAGATATAGATCCCCTTACTCTCTCATTTGAGATTCTTTGACTAATAATATATATATATATATATATTCTTTCTTCTAGATTCACACCTTGGATTTGGATACTCTCCTTTCAGGAGAGGTGAAGATGTGTGGGGTATGACACGTGCATTCCATGTTTAGGTTGTTGTGGTTGGATGATTGTACTCTCCTACTATAAGTGGCAAAGGCTCGATGGGTAGTTCATCTACTTATCATGTTTAGCCCTTTGTGCTTGGATGAGCTTACTTTCACTCTTTTTTTGGGTTGAGTTGTACTCTTTCACTGTATCTTGTTCTATCTACTATGTTTCCTCTTCAGTTGTATCACTTACTGCTCATTTTTTCACACTTTTGGGGCGTTCTACTGGGTATGTATATACTCACTCATGCATGAACTTCACCCACATGCATCATGTCTTTTGAAGACAACGGACAGGTTGATTTTGACTTCAGATGAGCTTGGAGATACTTGGTGCTTGGACCGCGTACAGTGGTCGCAGCTTGGGATACAGGAGTTGAGCACTCTCAGTTGTTTACTCTTTTCCATTTTTGTCAGGTTGGGACATATTTCTATTTGGGTGTGTATTTTTCCCATTTAGTTTTCAGTATACACTACCGTAATTTTTTATTGTCTAGAGGTTCATGCATGCTTGGTTTACTTTATAGAAGTGTTGATATTTTCTTCTTTCTTTCTACACTTTTTCATTAATTTGGTTGTGTGTATGTGTGTGGGTTTTTATGAAAATGTTTCGTCGAGTTAGTTATGCCTTCGGCGGTATTCGCCACAGTTGAAAGTGGGTTCCCCAAACCCAACTTTTTTTGTACTTTGATTACCGCTACATGTATTCATTTTGTTATAATACATGTGTTTATCTTGCCATAATAGTGTAGATACTTCTACATCCACTTTTTTTATGGAAATGTCCTTAGATTACCTATCGCATCAAAGGGTTATAGTAGATCCCAGGATATAATGAGAACCCTGAGATTCCATGACAGTAATCTTAAAGTAACGTCCTATGGTCCAGTTATATCATTTTGAAAGGACACAGATGATGTGTGACCATCAGGTGTTGGAAGCTCATAAGCATTGAGACTTCTTCTTATGAAGTACGCACTTGATGATCTATAGTAGTTGAGATCATGAGGACATACCCGAATAATTGGAACACAACGTGTTTTAGGTGTCATTGGTCGTTCCTATCTACGAACATGTGTAATGGTCTTTAGACTTGAGATCATTGTCAATGGATTTCATTTAATTACGTACATTTGATGCAAGGTGAAAACCATAGAGACAAAGTCATGGCGAGGTAGTTTGTATCAGGTACGTCATTAATGGCATGGAATTGATTGAATGATCGAGAAAGGATTTTTCACTTTCGAGTTCAGGAATAGATATCTCAGGCCTGGTTGATTAGGATGGTATCACCTTCATTAAATCCATGGCCATGGTAGTGGAAGGTAAGACCGTCTGAACAAATCAACAAATAAAATAAAGAAAGACAAAGAATGATGACACTAGTGTGCATTCAGCTTTATTGAGACATTAATGACGAAGAGATTGTATTACACGGACCATGTTCGTAGAAAGGCAGTCATTGCTTTGACTTTGCCTTATCTCTATAGGGGCCCTGATGGGTTGTTATACCCCACTCTAGGTCAGTGGATATTATTCACTACTATTGAGGCAAGGGCCTAGAGCGTCACACACAATAGCGCCTTGAGAATCTTCCCTATTCTGGGAATAGGAATATAGAACTTTGTGGGGCCCGCCAAAGGGTCCGAGCATTATCCAAGTTCTATGGATCCCCAAAGAATAAATAAATTCATTAATTATTCACATTTAGAATAATTCATTGAATTTTTTTATAACATTTATTTAAAATTTATATAGTAAATACAAGTATTAATATTATTCGGATGGATTTTAATATCCTAAGGTTCGTTTAATATTAGCAGGAGGTATGAGTCGAGTTAAAGACTCAATTTTATCATGTAATATATTTATATATATTACGATTAAGTGATAAATTATAAATATTATTTATGGAATAATTTTATTTGTCATAAATAATTATTTAAAACACTTATATAGTGTACGTTTATTACACGGGGTCAAGAATCCATACCACATGTTTTAAACATTCCCTATATAAGTGAGAGAGAGGATCACCCATGGAACTATTCATGTGTTGGATTTGAGAGCTTCTCTATCCTCCTAGAATCTAGAGAGAGAGTCTCTCAAGCGAAGGAATATCTTCAAGTTTATCCATCTCAAATTGAAGGATCTTTCCTTGCGGTGATTGTCATTGTGCTGAAGTGAGCATTGAAGATTCGTGCTAGCACCCGGATCTCGACGAATGGCACACGAGCAGATTCGAGAGGCATGTTTGGATGATCTAGAGGGCTTCGATGTTGGAGTCTTCGAGCAACGATCATCGGCGTCTTGCGGTAGACTTGCACATGTCAAATCCGAACTAGGTACATGTTTAATTTATTTCTGCTCTGTTTAAACCTTGCGTAATCCTCGGACCGAACCGGGATAAGATCACTAGAGTTGACACGGTTATGTCACTCCGGTGATGCAGAAAACTTTAAATTCCCGGCCCACCGGCTTCCGCTGCGCCATCCCAGTACCTTACAGTGGTATCAAAGGGAATGCGTGATTTTTCAAAGTCAAAAGAAAAATTGAATTGCATAAAATTTAAGTACGGGGAATTAAATTGGTTCCAATGCAACTAACTGTGTGTCGATCCGTTTTTGAATGGCCAAGTTATGGCCATTTGAAAAATAATAATTGGATCGACTCTTCGGTTTAAATTTTCTTCGGATTAAGGTTTGAGAAGAATGCGTTTTAATTTTATTAATACGTTCTTTAAAAATTACCAAAATCCGGCCACGCTTTGGCCAGAATCCGGTAGCCGGATATAATCTGGTAAGATTAATTTTTAGGAGATAAAATAAAATAATATTTTATTTTTTTATTTTTTTATTTTTCTCAAATAAAATATTATGTAAATAATTAGGGTCAAGTCAAGTCTTTCCTTTTAGTTTTATAAATAAAAAAGACGGAGGGGACTGAGACTTATTTTGGGGACAAGTCATCCTCCTTTAGTTTTATAAAAAAAGAGACTAAGACCCCATTTTGGGGTCTTCTACCTTTTATTTAAAAAAAGGGGGAGGGGACATGGAGGTGGCCTTTTTTGTAAGGACAAATTTAAAAAAAAATATAGAAGACCCAATGGGGTCTTCTTCTTCACGTGGGGTGTGGCTCCCCCTTGTGAACGCTAGTCGCACCCCACCCCGCTCCAGGCCGCCGGACAGCCTCCCTGCCACCTCGCCGCCGGTAGGACGTCATCGACTCGGTCCGCCTCCCCTCTGCCTGCCGGACCGACGCCCCGAGCCCCACCGGACCGTCGTGTCGTGCCGCTCCCGAACCCCGGCCACCGGACCTCCCCCTCGCACCACCTCGAACCGAGCCCCACTGGACCGTCGTGTCGTGCCGCTCCCGAACCTTGGCCATCGGACCTCCGCCTCGCGCCACCTCGGACCAAACCGCGTCTGGCCACCGCCCTACCGGTTGGCTGGAGTAGCAGGTTTTCGGCCATGCGGTTGGCCGGAATGTTGCCCGGCCTCCTCTCGCTCCCTTCGAACCTTGCACGGAAGCTGCTGTCGCCGTAGGAGTCACTAGACCAAGCGGTCACGCCGCGGTCACGCCACGGTCACGCCGCGGTCAAGCCGCGGTAATGTCGTGATTTGGCCCTACTCCAGGACGACACCTCGCGGCGGTTCGCAGTCCTGCCGGACTCCTCCCTAGCTAGAGGTAACCCCGTCTTAAATCAATTTTAATTAATTTAGTTTTTTAAATTAAATTAGTTAGAATTAATTTTGGGGTTTAAATTTTTTTTAATCTGAAATATTAATTTAATTTAAGATTAAGATTAAATTAATAGTTTAATTTAATTTTAGAATTAAAATTAAATTAAACAAATGGAACCGATAAATGAATTATTTTAATTTAATCAAATACATTTAATTTATTAGAACACTCTCACACTATTTGAATTTATTTCAATTTAATTTTCTTGCACATATTTTACCTCGACTGGTCTTGAGCAAGCGATCGAACTGTGTATGTCTGGTGTTTATTTATTTATTTAATTATTTATTCAATGTGTGCGATGATTGTAATAATTAATTAGATAAATGACGGCCTGCGAATCATCCTTTAAATTTCAAATATGTATAAGGGCTTGCGTGTCCAATGCACAAGATGTATTTTGTACCCCTAGACCCCCTCGCCTGCATACGAGTATATTTTTAATTAAATGATGATCCGAGACGCAGACTCCGCCAAGATGAGGCAGCAAACCAGACGGGATCCAAGCGCATTACACTAGGCTAGCTGTGACGTGATTCAAGTCACGACTCAGGTATGGATTCCCCTAGGTCAAGATTGATCCGTTATGGATTGATCTTTATAGAATGCTCAAGACCAGTCGAATTGCATGATTTACTTTATGCGTAGTTTATTATTTTATGCGTCTGCATGATTATTGTGTGATCACATAGAATAGTAAACAAGATAAAATACATAAATATGTGACGAATTATATTCTATTGAATGTTTAGTTGTGAGCGCAGCAACCCAGTTTGAACATAATAAATAGAAAAGGATTATATTCGTCAATAAATATTAAAAATCCCTCAAATATATATTAAGTCCAATAAATGCCTTCCATTTCTCATATCTAAACAAACTGGTTGTTTGGGGTTCTCATTAGCCATAGTTGATAGTGCCTCTTACTACCAGGGAATTTTCATGGGAGAACTGGGTTGACTTAACTAAAGTGAGTAGTTAAGGATTAGCTTTAGCTAACTTTCTATTAATTTAGAGGCAAGATGTTAAGGGAATAAAGTTCAGATTCCAAAAGCTGGGACTTTACTCAACAACACAAGGAACCACATGAACAAGTGGTTGGCCAACCTAGAGCCTACCTTGAAACCCTCCAAGTAGTGGCATAGCCCTAGCTTGTAGACTACAAGGGAGGTTTCGAGGATCCTTGCCACTAGAATACTCAAGTGATAAATTATTCTGAATTTAATAGTGAGGGCTATTAAGGTTTGCTAAAATAGTGGGAGACATTAAAATGATGTAATAATTTATTAATTATAAATGTCAAAAGGTAATCAAGTCAAAATACTAACTGCTAAATGTTTATCTGATGTAGATTCAAAATGGAAATCACCAACACCACAAATACTTTATCACTGCGATCGATTTTGGATAAAGAAAATATCCTGACCAGCAATAACTTCCAGGAGTGGTATAGGCGCTTGCGCATAGTATTACGCCAAGAAAGGAAGTTATATGTGCTGTAATCCCCAATTTATGTTGAGCCTCCTCAGGGAGAAAGTAAGGAGGAAAAAGATAAATGGAGAAAGCATGTAGATGATGCGTTTGATGTACAATTCATCATGTTGTCATCCATGTCCATCCAATTGCAAAAAATTCATGAGGATGAGGATCCCTACAAGATGCTTTCACATATCCAAGAACTATATGAGGAGAGGGTCAGGAAATAAAGGTATGAGATCTCAAGTGCGCTTTACAAGTGCAGGCTAGAAGAAGGGCACCAAGCCGATCCTCACGTACTCAAGATGATTGGGTATATTGAGAGGCTTGAAGCCCTTGGGTTCAAACTGAACCAATAACTAGCAGTGGATCTCATTCTTACCTCTTTACCGTCAAGCTTCTCAACTTTTATTTTCAATTGTAATATGAATGATATGACAAAGTCGCTTCCGGACCTTTTGGCTTTAGTTCTCCAAACTGATAAGGATATGAAAAATACCAATTCATCTATCTTTATAGTGAACAAGAAAAACAAGGGAAAGGCAAAGGAGTCTAAGGCCAAGTCAAGGCCTAAGGCACTAATGCATCGTCCTGTAAAGAAGCCAAAGATTCAGAGGCAATGTAATGAGCAGGAAGTTGTCTGCTTTGTATATGGAAAGAAATGCCACTGGAAGAAGAATTTCAGAGTTGGGAAGAAGAAGCAAACTAATGCTTCTACTTCAGGTATTTTTGTCATTGAATGCAATCTATCTTTATCTACAAGTTGGGTACTGGATACAACATGTGGCTCACACATTTGTATTCATATACAGGAACCAAGTAGGTTCAAGAAGATTGCAAACGGTCAAGTGGATATCTGAGCTACAAATGGTGCAAGTCTGGCAGCCTTGGCAGTGGGAGACTATCACTTAACCTTGCCAACTGGTTTGGTTCTAGTTTTAAACAATTGCTATTATGTACCTTCTGTTACCAAAAACATTATCTCTGTGTCAAGTCTAGACACTATGGGTTTTTATTTCAAGTTTGGAAATAAATGTTGTCTCTTTTATAGGGATAACATATGTTATGGTATGGAAAATCTTAACAATGGTTTATATATGCTGGAACTAGATAACTCAGTGATGGAAATCAATGAAAAAAACAATCAACATGACTCAAATAACACCCGCCTATGGCACTTCAGGCTTGGTCATGTAAATGATAAGTGATTATGAAGATTGCATCAAGAAGGGTATCTAGACTTGGTATAGTTAGAACCCTTATATTTATATCAAGCTTGTTTACAAAGAAATATGACCAAATCACCTTTCTCAAGAAAGGGATAAATATCCAATGTAGTGCTGTAATTAATACATACTAATGTATGAGGTTCATTTCCAGTAGAGGCAAGGGGTGGTTTTCTATACTTTATTACTTTTACCGATGACTATAGTAGGTATGGCTATATCTAATTAATGCGGTATAAGTCAGATTCCTTTCAGATATTTAAGGAATACCAAAATGAAATAGAAAACCAACTTGGTAAGAATATAAAAGCGCTCCACTCAGACCGAGGTGAAGAATATCTTAACCAAGCTTTCATTGATCACTTGAAGGAGTGTGGGATAGTATCCCAACTCACTCATCCTTATAAACCAAAATGGAATGTTGTTAGTGAAAGGAGGAATATGACCTTTCTTGACACAGTCAAATCAATGATGAGTCATGAAACCCTTCCATTATCCTTTTGGGGATACGCTTTATAGACAGAAGCATATACCCTTAACCGAGTACCAACTAAAGCTGCAAATGGGATTCCATATCAGTTATGGTATGAAAAGAAACCCAACCTGACACACATACGTGTATGGGGGTGCGAGGCATTTGTCAAGACTTTACCGAGTGACAAATTAGCATCCAGAAGCACTAAGTGCATATTTATAGGTTATCCTAAGGAAACTAGAGGATACTACCTATATAACCCTTTAGATAAAAAATCATTGTGGTAAGATATGCCACATTTCTAGAAAGGGAACACATTTCTATTAGAAATAGTGGGATCAAGATTGACTTCGATGAAGTTAATGCTTCATATGCACAAGAGTTAGTAGAGGAATAATCTCCACAAGAACAAGGGGAAGAAGAAGTTGTTCCTGAGACACAGATATTATATAGGTCTACATGAGAGGTTAGAGAACTAGAGTGTTATGGTTTTCTTGTCACCAAGTCAGGTGACACATTAGTCCTTGAGGATGAGGAACCACTAACCTACAAGGAAGCATTAGAAGGCAAATAAGCTACTAAATGGAAAGAAGCCATGAATTCTGAGATCGATTCCATGTACTAAAATCAAGTTTAGATTTTGGTAGACCCTCCAGCTGATGTAAATCCCATCGGATGCAAATGGGTATTCAAGAAGAATCTGGACATGGATGGTGAGGTTAATACCTTTAAAGAAAGACTGGTTGCAAAGGGGTTCAGGAAACGTCAAGGCATTGCCTATGATGGAACCTTCTCACTAATAGCAATGCTTAAATCCATCAGAATATTGCTTGAAATAGCAGCCTTTCATGATTATGAAATTTGGAAAATGGATGTCAAAATAGCCTTTCTAAATGGGAAGTTGGTTGAAGACGTCTATATGACTCAACTCGAAGGATTTGTTAAGTCAAAGAATGACAATAAAGTATTCAAGTTGCAGAGATCAATTTATGGATTAAAACAGGCATCAAGATCATGGAATGTTCATTTTGATGAGGCCATAAGAGATTTTGGTTTCGTCAAAAATGAAAGCGAGCCTTGTGTCTATAAAAAGGTTGAAGGGAATGCCATCGTTTTCCTAGTAATATATGTTTATGACATATTAATTATGGGAAACGAGGTTTAATTCTTGTAGTCAGTTAAGAATTGGTAAAATGAATACTTCTCCATGAAAGACTTAGGTGAATAAGCCTACATTCTAGGGATCAAGATCTATTGAGATAGATCTCAAAGGCTTCTTGGGCTAAGTCAAAGTACATATATTGACAAGTTACTCAAAAGGTACAGTATGGAACAATCCAAGATAGGAGTGTTACCTGTGTCACATGGTGTAAATCTCTCTAGAAAATGTGTCCACAAAGATAGAAGGAGATTGACAGAATGAGTAGAGTCCCTTATGATTCAGAAGTGGGTTATATCGTGTATGTCATGCTATGTGCTAAATTTTATGTCGCCTTTTCTTTAAACATGGTGGGTAGATATCAAGCCAATCTAGGAGAGCTGCATTGGACAACTGTTAAAACTATCTTAAAGTACTTGAGGCGTACTAAGGATATGTTCTTAGTGTATGGAGGAGAAGAGGAACTATTTGTGAGGGGATACACTGATGCTAGTTTCCATATAGATCATGATGATATGAAATCGCAATCAGGCTACATCTTTTTCCTGAATGGTGGTACAGTGAGATGGAGCAGTTCGAAGTAAGATGAGGTTGCTGATTCTACAGGAGAGTCTGAATATATTGCAGCTTCTGATGCAGCAAAGAAAGCAGTCTGGATACGTAGATTTATCTCAGACATTGGTGTTGTACCCAGCAGTGCAGACCCTATTCCAGTATATTGTGATAATACTGCTGCAGTGGTGCTTTCCAAGGAGCCCAAGTATCACCAGAGGACATAGCATATTCTTCAGAAGTTTCATCTCTTGAGGGATTTTACTCAAAGAGGTGAAGTGACCATTAGCAGAGTAGCCATAGAGGACAATGTGGTAGACCCCCTGACTAAATCCATTTCTCATCACAATCATGATTCACATGTGAGAGCTAGCTGATTGAAACATGTTAGCAGTTGGCTCTAGTGCAAGTGGGAGTGTTGAAAGTGGGTGCCCAAGTCCCAACATGTTTTGTACTTTGATTACCGATACATGTATTCAGTTTGTTATAATAAATGTGTTTATCTTTCCATAATAGTGTAGATACTTTTGTATCTATTTTGTTTATGGAAATGTCCTTAGATTACCTGTCGCATCAAAGGTTTATAGTAGATCTCAGGCTATAATGAGAACCCTGAGATTCCATGACAGTGATCTTAAAGTAATGTCCTATGGTCTGGTTACATCATTTTGAAAGGAAACAGATAATGTGTGACCATCAGGTGTTGAAGGCTCATAAGCATTGAGACTTCTTCTCATGAAGTTCGCACTTGATGATCTCTAGTAGTTGAGATCATGAGGACAGACCTGCATAATAGGAACACCACATGTTTTAGGTGTCATTGGTCATTCCTATCTACAGACATGTGTAATGGTCTTTAGACTTGAGATCATTATCAATGGATGTCATTTAATTACATACATTTTATGCAAGGTGAAAACCATGGCAACAAAGTTGTGGCGAGGTAGTTTGTATCTGGTACGTCATTAATGGCATGGAATTGATTGAATGATCAAGAAAGGATTTATCGCTTTTGAGTTCAGGAAGAGATATCTCAGGCCTAGTTGATTAGGATGGTAGCACCTTCATTAAATCCATGTCCATGGTAGTGGAAGGTAAGACCGTCCGGACAAATTAACAAATAAAATAAAGCAAGATAAATAATGATGACACTAGTGTGCATTCTGCTTTATTGAGACATTGATGATGAAGAGATTGTATTACACGGACCGTGTTCGTAGGAAGGCAGTCGTTGCTTTGAATTTGCCTTATCTCTATAGGGGTCTCGATGGGTTTCTAGACCCCACTCTAGGTCAGTGGATATTATTCACTGCTATTGAGGTAAGGTCCTAGAGGGTCACACACAATAGCGCCTTGAAAATCTGCCTTATTTTGGGAATAGGAATATAAACTTAGGGGTCCCCGCCAAAGGGTACGAGCACTATCCAAGTTCTATAAATCACCAAAGAATAAATAAATTCATTAATTATTCAAATTTTGAACAATTCATTGAATTTATTTATAACATGTATTTACAAGTTATATAGTAAATACAAGTATTAATATTATTCGAATGGATTTTTATATCCTATGGTTCGTTTAATATTAGCAGGAGGTATGAGTCGAGTTAAAGACTCAATTTTATCATGTAATATATTTATATATATTACAAGTAAGTGATAAATTATAGATATTATTTATGGAATAATTTTATTTGTCATAAATAATTATTTATAACACTTATATAGTTGATGTTTATTACACGGGGCCGAGAATCCATACTGCATGCTTTAAACATTCCCTATATAAGTGAGAGAGAGGCTCTCCCATGGAACTATTCATGTGTTGAATTTGAGAGATTCTCTCTCCTCCTGGAATCTAGAGAGAGAGTCTCTCAAGCGAAGGAAGATCTTCTATTTTATCCATCTCGGATTGAAGGATCTTACCTTGCGATGATCGTCACTGTGCTGAAGTGAGCATTGAAGATCCGTTCTAGCACCCAGATCTCGACGAATGGCACGTGAGTAGATTTGAGAGGCATGTGTGGATGATCTATAGGGTTTCGACGTCGGAGTCTTCGAGCAACAATCGCCAGCGTCCTGCAGCGGACTTGCACACGTCAAATTCGAACTAGGTACATGTTTAATTTATTTGTGCTCTATTTAAACCTTGCATGATCCTCGGACCGAACCAGGACAAGATCACCGGAGTTGACAGGGTTATGTCACTCCGGTGATGTAGAAAATTTTAAATTCCCGGCCCACCGGATTCTGCTGCGCCATCCCAGTACCTTATAGTGGTATCAGAGGGAACACGTGATTTTTCAGATTTAATAGAAAAATTGAATTGCTTAAAATTTATGTACGGGGGATTAAATCGGTTCCAACGCAATTGACCGCATGTCAGTCCGTTTTTGAATGGCCAAGTTATGGCCATTTGAAAAAAATTAATTGGATTGACTCGTCGGTTTAAATTTTCTTCAGATTAAGTTTTGAGAAGAACATGTTTTAATTTTATTAATACGTTCTTTCAAAATTACCGAAATTCGGCCACGCTTTGGCCAGAATCTGGTAGCCGGATATAATCAGGTAAGATTAATTTTTAGGAGATAAAATAATATAATATTATAATATAATATATTTTTTTATTTCTCTCGAATAAAATATTATTTAAAGACTTGGGGTCAAGTCAATTCTTTCCTTTTAGTTTTATAAATAAAAAAAGTGGGAGGGGACCAAGACTTATTTTGGGGTCAAGTCATCCTCTTTTAGTTTTATAAAAAAAAGGAGACTAAGATCCCATTTTGGGGTCTTTTACCTTTTATTTAAAAAAAGGCGGGGACGTGGAGGCTTTTTGTGTAAGGAAAAAATTAAAAAAAAAAAGAAGACCCAATGGGGTTTTCTTCTTCACGCGGGGTGCAGCTCCCCCTTATGAACCCTAGCCACACCCCACCCCGCTCCAGGCCGCCGGATAGCCTGCCCGTCGCCTCACCGCCGGCCGGACGCCGCTGATCCGGTCCGCCTCCCCTCTGCCCGCCGAACCGACGCCCCAAGCCCCACCGGACCGCCGTGTCGCGCCACTCCCAGACCCCGGCCGCCGGACCTCCCCCTTGCGCCGCCTCAGACCGAGCCCCGCTGGACTGTCGCGCTGCGCCGCCCCCGAAGCCCGGCCGCCGGACCTTCACCTCGCGCCGCCTCGGATCGAACTGCGCTGAGCCGCCGCCCTGTCGGCTGGCCGAAGTAGCGGGCTACCGGCCATGCAGCTGGCCGGAATGTTGCTCGGCCTCCTCCCGCTCCCTTCGAACCTCTTCAGAAGCTTCTGCCGCTGCGGGAGTCGTTGGACCGAGCGGTCACGCCGCGGTCACGCCGCGGTCACGTCGCGGTCAAGCCGCGGTAATGTCGTGATTTGGCCCTGCTCCAGGATGACATCTTGTGGTGGTTTGTTGTCCTGCCACACTCCTCCCCGACTAGAGGTAACCCCGTCTTAAATCAATTTTAATCAATTTAGTTTTTTAAATTAAATTAATTAGAATTAATTTGGGGGTTTAAATTTATTTTTAATCTGAAATATTAATTTAATTTAAGATTAAAATTAAATTAATGGTTTAATTTAATTTTAGAATTAAAATTAAATCAATGGTTTAATTTAATTATAGAATTAAAATTAAATTAAACAAATGGAACCAATAAATAAATTATTTGAATTTAATCAAATTCATTTAATTTATTAGAACACCCTCGCACTATTTAAATTTATTGCAATTTAATTTTCTAGTACATATCTTACCCCGACTGGTCTTGAGCAAACGATCAAACTGTGTATGTCTAGTGTTTATTTATTTATTTAATTATTTGTTCAATGTGTGTGATGATTGTAATAATTAATTAGATAAATGACGGTCTACGAATCGTCCTTTTAATTTCCAATATGTATAAGGGCTTGTGTCCAATGCACAAGATGTATTTTGTACCCCTATACCCCCTTGCATGCGTGTGAGTATATTTGTAATTAAATGATGATCCGAGACACAGACCCCACCAAGACGAGGCGGTAAACCAGACGGGAGCCAAGTGCATTACACTGGGCTAGCTGCAACGTGAGTCAAGTCACGACTCCGGTATGGATGCCCCTAGGTCAAGATTGATCTGTTATGGATCGATCTTTATAGAATGCTCAAGACCAGTCGGATTGCATGATTTACTTTATTCGTAGTTTATTATTTTAGGCGTCTGCATGATTATTACGTGATCACATAGAATAGTAAACAGGATAAAATGCATAAAGATGTGACGAATTATATTCTATTGCATGTTCAGTTGTGAGCGCAACAATCCAGTTTGAACATAGTAAATAAAAAAGGATTATATTCGTCAATAAATATTAAAAATCCCTCAAAGATATATTAAGTCCAATAAATGCCTTTCATTTCTCACATCTAAACAAAACTGGCTATTTGGGGTGCTCGTCAGCCATAGTTGAGAGTGCCTCTTACTACCGGGGCATTTTCATGGGAGAACTGAGTTGACTTAACTAAATTCAGTAGTTAAGGATTAGCCTTATCTAACTTGTTATTACTTTAGAGGCAAGATGTTGAGGGAACCAAGTTCAGATTCCAAAAGTTGGGACTTTACTCAGTAACACAAGGAACCACAAGAACAAGTGGTTGGCCAGCCTAGAACCTACCTTGAAACCCTCCAAGTAGTGGCGTAGCCCTAGATTTTAGACTAAGAGGGTGGTTTTGAGGATCCTTGCCACTAGAATACTCAAGCGACAAAGTATTCCAAATCTAATATTGAGGGATATTAAGGTTCACTAAAATAGTGGGAGGCATTAAAATGATATAATAATTTATTAATCATAAATGTCAAAAGGTAATCAAGACGAAATACTAACTGCTAAATGTTTATCTAATGTAGATTCAGAATGGAAATCATCAACACCACAAGTACTTTATCACTACGATCGATTTTGGATAAAGAAAATATCCTGACCGGCAATAACTTCCATGAGTGGTACAGGCGCTTGCGCATAGTACTACGCCAAGAAAGGAAGTTATATGTGCTGGAATCCCTAATTCTTGTTGAGCCTACTCAGGGAGCAAGTAAGGCGGAAAAAGATAAATGGAGAAAGCATGTAGACGATGCGCTTGATGTACAATGCATCATGTTGTCATCCATGTCCATCCAATTGCAAAAAATGCATGAGGATGAGGACGCCTACAAGATGCTTTCACATCTCCAAGAACTATATGAGGAGAGGACCAAGAAAGAAATGTATGATATCTCAAGTGCGCTTCACAAGTGAAGGCTAGCAGAAGGGCACCAAGCCGGTCCTCGCGTACTCAAGATGATTGGGTATATTGGGAGGCTTGAAGCCATTGGGTTCAAACTGAACCAAGAACTAGTAGTGGATCTCATTCTCACCTCTTTACCATCAAGCTTCTTGAGTTTTATTGTCAATTATAATATGAATGATATGACAAAGTCGCTCGTGGACCTTTTGGCTTTAGTTCACCAAGCTGATAAGGATATGAAAAATACAATTTCATCTGTCCTTATGGTGAACAAGAAAAACAAGGTCAAGGCAAAGTGGTCTAAGTCCAAGTCAAGGCCTAAGACACCAATGCATCATCCTGCAAAGAATCCAAAGATTCAGAGGCAAAGTAATGAGCATGAAGCTGTCTGCTTTGGATGTGGCAAGAAAGGCCATTGGAATAAGAATTGCAGAGCTGGGAAGAAGAAGCAAACTCATGCTTCTACTTTAGGTATTTTTGTCATTGAATGCAATCTATCTTTATCTACAAGTTGGGTATTGGATATGGCATGTGGCTCAAACATTTTTATTTATATACAGGAACCAAGTAGGTTCAAGAAGATTGAAAACGGTCATGTGGATCTCCGAGCTACAAATGGTGCAAGTCTGGCAGCCTTGGCAGTGGGAGACTATCACTTAACCTTGCCAACTGGTTTGGTTCTAGTTTTAAACAATTGCTATTATGTACCATCTATTACCGGAAACATTATCTATGTGTCAAGTCTAGACACTATGGGTTTTTATTTCAAGTTTGGAAATAAATGTTGTCTCTTTTATAGGGATAACATATGTTATAGTATGGCACATCTTAACAATGGTTTATATATGCTGGAGCTAGAGAATGCTGTAATGGAAATCAATGACAAAAACAACCAACATGACTCAAATAACACCCACCTATGGCACTTCAGACTTGGTCATGTAAACGAGAAGCGATTACGAAGATTACATCAAGAAGGGTATCTAGACTCGGTACAGTTAGAACCCTTAGATGTATATCAAGATTGTTTACAAAGAAAGATGACCAAAGCACCTTTCTCAGGAAAGGGAGAAAGAGCCAATGCAGTGCTGGAATCAATACATACTGATGTATGTGGTCCATTTCCAGTAGAGGCAAGGGATGGTTTTCTATACTTCATTACTTTTACTGATGACTATAGTAGGTATGTCTATATCTACTTAATGCGGTATAAGTCATATTCCTTTCGGATATTTAAGGAATACCAAAATGAAGTAGAAAACCAACTTGGTAAGAAGATAAAATTACTTCACTCAGACCGAGGTGAAGAATATCTTAACCAAGCTTTCATTGATCACTTTAAGGAGTGTGGGATAGTATCCCAACTCACTCTTCCTTATACAACACAATGAAATGTTGTTAGTGAAAGGAGGAATAGGACCTTGCTTGACATGGTCATATCAATGATGAGTCGTGCAACCCTTCCATTATCCTTTTGAGGATACGCTTTGCCGACAACAGCATATACCCTTAACCGAGTACCAACTAAAGCTGCAGATGGGATTCCATATCAGTTATGGTATGGAAAGAAACCCAACCTGACACACATACGTGTATGGGGATGCGAGGCATTTGTCAAGACTTTACCAAGTGACAAATTAGCATCCATAAGCACTAAGTGCGTCTTTATAGGTTATCCTAAGGAAACTAGAGGATACTACCTATATAACCCTTTAGATATAAAAATCATTGTGGAAAGATACACCACATTTATAGAAAGGGAATACATTTCTATTGGAAATAGTGGGAGAAAGATTGACTTTGATGAAGTTAATGCTCCAGATGCACAAGAGTTGGTAGAGGAACAATATCCACAAGAACAAGTGGAAGAAGAAGTTGTTCCTGAGACACAGATACTGCGTAGGTCTACATGAGAGGTTAAAGAACCAGAGCGTTATGGTTTTCTTGTCACCGAGTTAGGTGACACATTAGTCCTTGAGGATGACGAACCTCTAACCTACAAGGAAGCAGTAGAAGGAAAACAAGCTGCTAAATGGCAAGAAGCCATGAATTCTGAGATCGAGTCCATGTACCAAAATCAAGTTTGGATTTTGGTAGACCCTCCAGCTGATGTAAATCCCATTGGATGCAAATGGGTATTCAAGAAGAAGTTGGACATGGATGGTGAGGTTAATACCTTTAAAGCAAGACTCATTGCAAAGGGTTTCAGGCAACGTCAAGGCATTGACTATGATGAAACATTCTCACCAGTAACAATGCTTAAATCCATCAGAATATTGCTTGTAATAACATCCTTTCATGATTATGAAATTTGGAAAATGGATGTCAAAACCGCTTTTCTAAATGGGAAGTTGGTTGAAGACGTCTATATGACTCAACTCGAATGATTTGTTAAGTCAAAGAATTCCAATAAAGTATGCAAGATGTAGAGATCCATTTATGGATTGAAGCAGGCATCAAGATCATGGAATGTTCATTTTGATGAGGCCAAAGAGATTTTGGTTTCGTCAAAAATGAAAGTGAGCCTTGTGTATATAAAAAGGTTGAAGTGAATGCCATTGTTTACCTAATATTATATGTTGATGACATATTAATTATGAGAAACGTGGTGCAAGTCTTACAGTCAGTTAAGACTTGGTTAAATTAATGCTTCTCCATGAAAGACTTAGGTGAAGAAACCTACATTCTAGGGATCAAGATCTATCGAGATAGATCTCAAAGGCTACTTGGGCTAAGTCAAAGTACATATATTGACAAGGTACTCATAAGGTACAGTATGGAACAATCCAAGAGAGGATTGTTACCTGTGTCACATGGTGTAAATCTCTCCAAGAAAACGTGTCCACAAACACAGGAGGAGATTGACAGAATGAGTAGAGTCCCTTATGCTTCGGTAGTGGGTTCTATCATGTATGTCATGTTATGTACTAGGTTTGATGTCGCATTTTCTTTAATCATGGTGGGTAGATATCAAGTCAATCCAGGAGAGCTGCATTGGACAACTGTTAAAACTATCCTAAAGTACTTGAGGCGTACTAAGGATATGTTCTTGGTGTATGGAGGAGAAGAGGAACTAATTGTGAGGGGATACACTGATGCTAGTTTCTAGACAGATCATGACGATATGAAATCGCAGTCAGGCAACATCTTTTTCCTGAATTGTGGTACAGTGAGCTGGAGAAGCTCGAAGCAAGTTTTGGTTGCTGATTCTACAGCAAAGTCTAAATATATTACAGCTTTCGATGCAGCAAAGGAAGCAGTCTGGATACGTGGCTTTATCTCAGACATTGGTGTTGTACCTAGCAGTGCAGACCCTATTCCAGTATATTGTGATAATACTGTTACAGTGGTGCTTGCCAAGGAGCCGAGGTCTCACTAGAGGACAAAGCATATTCTTCGGAAGTTTCATCTCTTGATGGATTTTACTCAAAGAGGTGAAGTGACAGTTAACAGAGTAGCCACAGAGGACAACGTGGTAGACCCCTTGACTAAAGCTATTTCTCAGCAGAAGCATGATTCACATGTGAGAGCTAGCGGATTGAAACCTGTTAGCAGTTGGCTCTAGTGCAAGTGGGAGTGTTGAAAGTGGGTGCCCTAGACCCAACTTGTTTTGTACTTTGATTACCGCTACATGTATTTAGTTTGTTATAATACATGTGTTTATCTTGCCATAATAGTGTAGATACTTTTGCATCCACTCTGTTTATGGCAATGTCCTTAGATTACTTGTCGCATCAAAGGGTTATAGTAGATCACATGCTATAATAAGAACCCTGAGATGCCATGACAGTAATCTTAAAGTAACGTTCTATGGTCAAGTTACATCATTCTGAAAGGACACAGATGATGTGTGGCCATCAGGTGCTGGGGGCTCATAATCATTGAGACTTCTTCTCATGAAGTTTGCACTTGATGATCTCTAGTAGTTAAGATCATGATGACAGACCTGCATAATAGGAACACCACATGTTGTAGGTGTCATTGGTCGTTTCTATCTACGGACATGTGTAATGGTCTTTAGACTTGAGATCATTGTCAATGGATGTCATTTAATTACGTACATTTGATGCAAGACGAAAACCATGGCGACAAAGTCGTGGCAAGGTAGTTTGTATCGCGTACGTCATTAATGGCATGGCATTAACTGAATGATCGAGAAAGGATTTGTCGCTTCTGAGTTCAGGAAGAGATATCTCGAGCCTGGTTGATTTGGATGGTAGCACCTTCATTAAATCCATGACCATGGTAGTGGAATGTAAGACCGTCCGGACAAATTAACAAATAAAATAAAGAAAGATAAAGAATGGTGACACTATTTATTCAAGTTTAAAATAATTCATTGAATTTGTTTATAACATGTATTTACAAGTTATATAGTAAATACAAGTATTAATATTATTCGAATAGATTTTAATATCCTAAGGTTCGTTTAATATTAGCAGGAGATATGAGTCGAGTTAAAGACTCAAGTTTATCATGTAATATATTTATATATATTACAAGTAAGTGATAAATTATAGATATTATTTATGGCATAATTGTATTTGTCATAAATAATTATTTATAACACTTATATAGCGGACGTTTATTACACAGGGTCGAGAATTCATACTGCGTGTTTTAAACATTCCCTATATAAGTGAGAGAGAGGCTCTGCCATGGAACTATTCATGTGTTGGATTTGAGAGCTTCTCTCTCCTCCTGGAATCTAGAGAGAGAGTTTCTCAAGCGAAGGAAGATCTTCAAGTTTATCCATCTCGGATTAAAGGATCTTGTCTTGCGGTGATCGTCGGTGCGCTGAAGTGAGCGTTGAAGATTCGCGCTAGCACCCGGATCTCGATGAACGACACGTGAGCAGATTTGAGAGGCGTGTGTGGACGATCTAGAGGGCTCCGACGTTGGAGTCTTCGAGCAACGATCGTCGGCGTCCTATGACGGACTTGCACACGTCAAATCCGAAATAGGTAAATGTTTCATTTATTTGTGCTCTGTTTAAACCTTGCGTGATACTCGGACCAAACCGGGACAAGATCACCCGAGTTGACAGGGTTATGTCAATCCGGTGATGCAGAAAATTTTAAATTCACGGCCCACCATCTTCCGCTGCGTCGTCCCGGTACCTTACAGCCACCTCCTGGCCTATGGAGGCAGGATTAGGATAGTTGCGGCTTGAGCCTCGACTTGGATCGGATCGTGACCGTTACCTTGTCCACTATCAGTTGAATGAAATAGATTTGGACAAGATTGGTAATTCTAACAAATTTCAAATGTCGTTAACCGGTTAGCAATCTTCATAATTTCATGAACAATATGGTATGTTGTATCATGACATGTGTGAAGGTAGAATCTCTAAGAATGGGAACTTGCAGTTCAGTGGTTCATTTGTTACTTGCCTTAAAGGTATTTTGTTCAAATACTCTAATATCGATTTCTCCTCCATGGTTTGATACATTAATAGAGATTAATCTTCCTTTTAAAGTTGCATCTTGTGGTTGTTTTGTTTTTTCTATTTAATGATGTCTGGTTTTATGTTTTTGAGGATTCTCTATGCTCTTAGAACTTTATATATATATATATATATTAATTTAACCTTATAGTTTTTAAATAAAAAAAATATTGGAGTAGTGTTGGTAAAAAGAAAATAATGTAACGTGGTTATAGTTTTTAATTGATATATATATATTTGAAATTACCGGTGGCAAGTTCTCGTACCAAAAGGCTTATATAAGCATTAAAGCAGCAGCCAAAATCCTAACAAAGCCACTGCGGGCGCACCCATTCCCGTGGACACCTAGCCTTCTTAGCCGACGAAGGGCAGTACGATGCACAGTGTAATCGTCGACGACCCATGGCGGAATGATCCCTCTCAACCCGATTTCAGGCCACCGGAAACTCCGTCGCAGCCCATGGCGTTCCTGTCTCGCTCTTGGAGCCTCTCCGCCCTTGAGCTCTCCCGGGCTCTTGCACAGCCCCAGATGATTCCCCGGAGCATGCTCGACCGCGGCGGCACCATAATGGAAGACGCCGGCGACGAGTTGGAGGAGGCCTCCGCCGTGTCTGGGAACCCCTTCTCCTTCGCTTCCACCGAGACCTCTCAGCTGGTCATGGAACGCATAATGTCCCACTCTGTGAGTCTTTCTGAGGACAAATCGTATGAACAGAGCTTTGATTTGCCCATCCTTGACTCCATTCTTCTCGAAACCCTAAAATCGGCTCCCGCCGTCGCGGCCTCGGCGCCTTTCTGTTTCTGCATAATCTCGCATTTTTCAATCTAATTAGTTAAAGTAATCATTGTCCCCGTGATTGTTTTGAAATTTCCGAAGCAATAATTTCCAATGTTGATCTCTTAACAGTTATTTATTGTGCAATTATTACCATGGAGATGATGATGATCCGATTATCTTATTGTGCCTTCGCAGCAGGAGGTATCCCCGCGCACTTCGGGAAGACTGTCGCACAGCAGCGGTACTCTCAACGGTTCCATGACTGATAGCCCTCCGGTATCTCCACCTGAACCCGATGACTCCAAGGTTCGTTCTCATCTCTCCCTCTTCGCCGGCCGGTACCGGCGATTTTGTCGCCGGAATAAAATGGCGCGCCGTTAGGATGATTTTGTCCGGATGTTTCTTGTCTTCCCCGCCACTCAGCTTTCTCTGCAATAAATCGATGCTTTAAATGATACTCAGATTGGAACAAATCGCAGCGAATTTACTGTTACTTTTCGTTTGATTGAATTCGTAAGACAATGAGCATCGTCATTAATCAGTCAGTCGGAATCGAAGAGAAGAGTATCTGTCTTTTGCACTTTAATTTACGGTGTGCTCAGTGTTTCCACAATTTAGAATCAAATGAATCTAAAGGGAGCAATGCTTGTTCATCTATGTATGGGATTACAGCTGTCTTAAATAGTAATTTATTTTACGAACTTCAAAGATGTATTAACTATTATGAACAAGGACATCTCAACGATGGCATTGTCGTCTTGATATTCACATTGCCTTTAGGGTTTCGATTCTCTCTGCGAATTTGGTTCTACCCATCATCTTCAAATCAATGTCGCTAACCCAGACTTCGTCTCTGCAGTACGGCCGTCCGAACAGCTCTGCAAACACCCAATACAGAACCGGAGGTGTACCCGGCGGCGGCGGAGGGAAGACCGTCGGGAGATGGCTGAAGGACCGGAAGGAGAAGAGGAAGGAAGAAACTCGAGCCCACAATGCCCAGCTTCATGCCGCTACATCAGTCGCCGGCCTGGCAGCGGCGGTGGCCGCCATGGCTACGGCCACGGCCGCCTCGTCCGGATCAGGCAGGGACGAGCAGATGGCCAAGACGGACATGGCCGTGGCCACCGCAGCCACCCTGGTCGCCGCCCAGTGCGTGGAAGCGGCCGAGGTAATGGGAGCCGAGCGGGAGCTCCTGGCTTTTACGGTCAGCTCCGCCGTGAATGTTAGATCCGCCGGAGACATCATTACACTGACCGCCGCCGCGGCAACAGCTCTGCGCGGAGCGGCAACGCTGAAAGCGAGAGCGTTGAAGGATGTTTGGAACGTGGCGGCGGTGATTCCGGTGGAGAAAGGGGCGGCGGCGAATGGCCACGGCGGCGGGAATGGGTCGAACGGAAGCAACAGCGACGATCTCATCGTCGAAGACAGTTTTCTGAACATTTGCAGCCGGGAACTCCTCGCCAAAGGCGGAGAATTACTCAAGCGGACTCGCAAAGGTTCCAAATTTCATGCCCAGAGATTTTATCTTTTTGGACGATTTCCCGTTCATTGCCAATGATTCGATCGAATTCATCGTTTCTGCGCGCGTTTCTGTGTTTTTTAAGGTGGTGTTTTGGTTTGCAGGTGATCTTCACACGAAGAGTGTGTCCGTGTACATCAACAGAATGGGTCAGGTGATCGTGAAGATGAAGAGCAGGCACGTTGCAGGGACCATCACCAAAAAGAAGAAGAGTAGGCCTGCTTGCTTCCCTCTCTCTATTCTGCGACCTGGGGATTTGGGAAAGCGGCCTGCTTTAACTTGTGGTCTGTTTTCAGATGTAGTGGTGGAAGTGTGCAAGGACCTGACGTCATGGCCGGGGCGACACCTGCTGGAGGGCGGCGGCGAGCGGCGGTACTTCGGGTTGAAGACGGTGGTGCGGGGGGTGGTGGAGTTTGAGTGCCGGAACCAGAGGGAGCACGACAGCTGGACGCAGGGCGTGGAACGGTTGCTGGCCATTGCGTCTGAGAAGAGCCATGGAAATGGACGGTGAAACGTGATGAAGCTTGCAATTCTGATGGAAGATCTTGTCTTGTGATGGAGAATGTTTTTCTTTTTGACTCGAGGGTGGGGTATATGGGATGGGGATGGAGATGTGGATGTTTTATTGGGGCAATCAAGTGTTTTTTGTTTTTGTCAGGGCTTTGGTATAATATAGGGTTTTGATGAGTTTGTTTTCTTTGTGTCGTTTCTATTGCATTTTGTTCAATTGGATTGATATTTAAAGTGATTTTTTTTTTAATCCTTTACTTAATCATCATTAAAATGCGCTTGATAAAACAATTAGTAATTTTAAAAAAATAACTTGCCGACTCATAAGATAAAAGATAATAATATAAAGTACTGTAATTTTCTCTCATTTTATTTGAAGAAAATGTTTTATTCCATTAAATAATCATTGTTGGGTCATCATATTTCCAACTAGAAAACCAAAAAAAATAATACTAAAATGATCCATGTAGGAAAACATTGCGGTAAAAGGAAAGCTTGATAGCCAATTGATTTTGTTTGTATTGGAAGAATAAAAGTTATGTGAATAAAGTGGGTCCACATATAGTGTTCCTTGTACAGTTGTGGGGAACAGGAGGGGGTGATCCCGGGCCGACGCAGTCAAAAGGTAAGGAAAAGAAGGAGAAACAAACTTCAATGATCCAAAAAGAAAAAGGAATGTCTCTCATCCGTTAATGCATGCCTTTATTTATATTTTAGATTGGGGTGGGGTGCCTTTACTGTTCTTATAGGGGTTGCAGGCATTCAAAATGAGTGCCTCAATAATTGTCCTTCCCATGTGTACTTTTTATTTTATAATATATATAATTATTTTTACATTAAATTGAAATTTAAAATGAAATTTTAATTTAAACAACAAGTTTGTGTACATGTGTGTATGTATATACAAATGATTCCTTTCTTGACATTTGTTTTTAGTGGTTAGAAAAGTATGTTTACTAAAAAAATCACACACAGATTATATTTGTATAAATATAAATCTTATAAATGTTTATGTTTGTATGTGTGTAAATCAGATTTATGTGGGTGTGTGTATATATATTATTTATGTCAATACTATATATAAATCAAATTAAATATGTGTGTGTTTTATAATACATACATACATATAGATCAAATGTAATATGTGTGTTATTTATAACATACACAATAAATTGTTCCTATATTAAATCAAAATATAAAATGAAAATTTAATTTAAATAATAATTCAATGTATATATGTTTGTATATAATATATCATTTTATGATTAAATTTAAAATATTAACATAAATATTTCAAACAAATATAATTCAATTTTTAAATATAAAATCTAAATAAAAAATGAAAATGAAATTGAAATAATATAAAATTTCAAATACACATTAATTAAATTTGAAATCCAAATTGAATGATTTAAATTGAAATATAACTTACAACAAATAAAATTTAAAATTTAAAAAATTATATACAAATATGATTTATATATTTAAATGTAGTTTATAATATATTTATATATGTAAATATACGTAAATATATTTATTTATGTAAATATAAATTATATTTATTTGATGTATATAGATATATAGATAAAGTAAAATATAGAAAGATTATATAGTGTGTGTGTGTGTGTGTTTATCAATATTAAAATACAATTTGAATTCTAATTACAATTTTTTTTTATGAAATGAAATCTAAAAAACAATTTAAGACACAAATATATGAATATATCAGTTTATAAATATATATTTCATGATCTTTCCACTCATGCAGAATATGCAATCACTAATGGAAAATTGGGCTATAGCCATGGCCCTGACTTTGGAACTCAATCTCCTTTACCACTCCGCTAACACGCTCATCTTAAACTATGGAACTCCGACTATTTTACCACTCCACTAACACACTCATCTTAAATATATATGTAACACACACATCAAATAATTTATTAACATATTTTTTAATATTTTGAATTTGACCGTGGCTATAGAGTATCATATTGCCACGATCAAGTTCAACCGTGGGTGTAGGGGATTTCCTATGCCCTTCCCGCGACTATAGGTTGTTTCATGCCTTCCATGGCCACAATCGGGTTTGACTATGGCTATAGTTGGCCTATAGCCACCCATAGCCACGATCAAACTCGACTATGGCTATAGCCCCGTGGCTATAGCTCAAAATTCCAATAGTGAACACATGAATAAATGATAAATTGGGATAATTTTTTTTATAAAACCACGATACATTTACATTGACAAAATTCCATTACACCCAATCTCCAATGTATTTAATATCCAAATACTTAACATGACCCTTATGCTTTTGCGATGACAATGGACTTGTTAATGGATCTGATACATTCTCCTCTGTAGCCACCTTACAAATCTCTACATTGAAGGTTCTGGGCGCAACAGAAGCGCGTGAGTGGATGTGCCCACTTGGCTTTTTGTCATTAGCAACGATCAATTCGGGATCAATACGACGATAAACGTCAGTCTCCACGGATCGAATCACAGAAATAGACAAAAGAAATAGAAAGTCTCGGAACCACAAAGTAGGATCGTTACAAGTTGATTATAATTAATTTAATTAATTGAAAAGAAGTACCTTTTGGTGTTCTTTCTTCGTTGATATTCTTGATCACGTTCCGATGTGATTCGTCGTTGCGTCGTAGAAGCCAAGTGTAGACTTCCTCTAGCGGTGATCCACACGTGCACCTCGTATCTCTGGACGTCGCCAAAGGAGTCTCCAGGTGCTAGCGTGGAAAAACCTTTGATTGCGTTGTCCGCCTTAGATCGTCTTGATCCGATGGAAGATGAACTCTCTCGGTCTTGAGAGCGTTCTTGGAGGAAGTGGTTCTTTCGGTCTTGAAAGAATTCTCCAGAATTGTTGTGCACAACGATTCTCTTGTCTTAGGAAAAGAGTTGGAGTTGTGAGGATATTTATAATCGGGTTTGAGGTTGTAGAGTTATGACAATAAATAAACGCGTTACGCGTCTTATTTATTTCATTAACTCTTTTGAAAACCCAATGTCGAGTCATTAATTCATTGACATGCGCCCACACTGATTATAATAAAAATCATTTAATAAAACGATACTTCATCAAAATTCCGACTGGAAAAACTACACGGCGTGTAATTATAATTACACGACGTATACTTGTTTTTCATTGAAAACTACACGGCGTGTACATTCAATGTTCACGGCGTGTATATCTTGTTTTCATTTATTCATTTCCTTTCCAAAAATGAAAACTACACGGCGTGTAATCATTGATACACGATGTGTACTTGTTTTATTTTATTCTTCCTCCATCATTAAAACGATTTAGGCTTCCTTGAATAATTATTAAACCACGTACGAGAATAATCTTTATTCTACCTGAGATACTTGAATACACTTAGTGTGTGACCCTCTAGGCACCTTTCTCGCTGGCATTAGACGGACTTGCCTAAGGTCCAAGATTACTGTCTAGCAATAGGTCAAGGCATCCAAGAGAAAGAAGTTGACGCCGCATTGACGTATCACCTCATACGAACGCTTACTGTGTAATTTAATCCTTTTGTCTCAATATCTCATCAAGCAGGTTTTATGGCAGTGTCATAAACCTATATGCTTGATCCGTCATTCTTTGACTACCTGAAATAAACTCGTCGTTTACACCATGACCATGAAATTTCATGCGATAATTCTATTTCAATCAAAGGGCCGAGATATCAACTTCCATAAATGGAAGGGACAAATCCTTCATCGACTTATCCATTAACATGTCACTCGTGACGCACCCAATGTACCATACTTCCTGCCAACCGTCTGCGTGACGGTTTTCGTTAGTAAATCTAAGTGCGTGAGTCATGACATGAGTTAATGATAATCTTCCAGTCTAAGGACCATTACACACGCTTGTAGATAGCAATGTCCGATGACACCAAGACATGCAGAATTGCTACTGGCGGGTCTGTTCTCATAATCTCTCATCTTGGAGATTACCAAGTGCGAACTCCATGAGAGAGTCTCGTCTTCTTACGAATACTCGCACATGACGGCCTGTATACTATGTGTCCTATCATAGTATGTCATCCAACCGTAAAACTTTATTTAAGAATATTGTTATAGCATTTCAAGGTTCTCATCATAGCGGAGATCTGCCATGACCTTATTAATGCAACATATATTCCAGGACATTATTATATTATTGTCATGCAGAACAATGAACAATATATAATAAGTGAACATTCATGTAATCAAAGTACAAAAAAGTTGGTTCTCAGGACACCAACCCTTACAAACTCCCACTTGGACTAGAGGCAACTGCCTACGACTTTTAGTCCGCTAAACCTCACATGATGATCATGTTTCTGCTGAGTCAAGGCTTTAGTCAAGGGGTCCGCCACGTTGTCTTCCGTGGAAATACTGCTCACTGCAACTTCACCTCTCTGAGAAAAATCCCTCAAGAGATGATACTTTTGAAGTATGTGCTTTGTCCGCTGATGTGACCTTGACTCTTTTGCAAGTGCCACCCGCTGCAGTATTATCACAATAGAGTGTGATAGGATCTTTACTGCTCGGTACTACATCCAGCTCTTGGACGAAGCTTCGCATCCATACTGCTTCTTTAGCTGCCTCATAAGCTGCGATTTACTCGGACTCCGCTGTAGAATCTTCCACCACACTTTGCTTTGAGCTCTTCCAGCTCACTACACCTCCATTCAAACTGAAGATGTATCTAGTCTGTGACTTCATGTCATCTTGATCAGTCTGGAAACTAGCATCTACATGTCCTTTGATGACTAGTTCCCCATCTCCTTCATAAACCAGGAACATATCCTTATTACGCCTCAGATACTTAAGGATGGTCTTGACTGCCATCCAATGACGGTCTCCTGGATCAGCTTGATATCTGCCTACCGCACTTAATGCATAAGCAACATCTAGCCTCGCATATAGCATAACATACATGACTGACCCAATTGCGGATGCGTAAGGGA
The DNA here is from genome assembly GCA_963277665.1 of Viscum album. Taxonomy (NCBI): domain Eukaryota; kingdom Viridiplantae; phylum Streptophyta; class Magnoliopsida; order Santalales; family Viscaceae; genus Viscum; species Viscum album. The sequence continues at coordinate 240,039,050 of OY728159.1, forward strand.
TCCTTGCTATTCTCTTTCTTTCCTCATGTGTCTAAGGACACATTTTCTTGGAAAGATGAATGCCATGTGACACTGGCAACAATCCCCTCTTGGATTGTTCCATACTGAATATCTTCAGTATCTTGTCAATGTATGTACTTTGACTCAGGCCCAGCATTCTCTTGGATCTATCACGATGGATTTTGATCCCAAGAATATATGCTGCCTTGCCCAAGTCTTTCATGGAGAAACATTTATGCAACCATGCCTTAACTAACTGTAAGACAGGTACTTTGTTTCCAATTAGTAATATGTCATCAATATATACAATTAGGAAAACGACTGCACTTCCACTAAACCTTTTGTAGACACAAAGCTCACATTCGTTCTTAACAAAGCCAAATTCCTTTACAGCTTCATCAAAACGAATGTTCCATGATCTTGATGCTTGCTTTAATCCATAAACGGATTTCTGCAACTTGCATACCTTGTTGGCATCCTTTGGAGTCACAAACCCTTCAGGTTGTGACATGTAGACATCTTCCTGGAGGTTCCCGTTAAGGAAAACTGTTTTGACATCCATTTTCCAAATTTCATAGTCATGGTAAGCGACAATGACCAATTGGATTCTGATGGATTTCAGCATCGCAACCGGTGAAAAGGTTTCATCATAGTCAATTCCTTGACGATGTCTAAAACCTTTTGCAACCAGTCGTGCCTTATAGGTGCTGACTTGCCCCTCCATGTCCAGTTTCTTTTTGAATACCCATTTATTACCAATAGGCTTTACATAAACTGGAGGATCTACCAAAATCCAGACTTGGTTTTGGTACATGGGATCCATTTCTGAATTCATGGCTTCTTGCCACTTGGCAACGTCTGTGCCTTCAACTGCTTCCTTGTAGGTAAGAGGATCATCATTGTCAACCAATAATGAGTCACCATCCTCGGTGACAAGAAAATCATATCGTTCTGGTTCTCTCACCTCTCTCGTGCTCCTACGCAGTTCTTGTGTCTCTGGAACAAATTGTTTTTCCACAGGGCTTTGTGGAATCTGTTCTTGTACCAACTCCTGTGTATCTTCAGCCTCGACTTCATCGAAGTCTATGTCGCTCCAACTATCTCTTTTGGAGATGTGCTCCCTCTCAAGGAATATGGCGTGTCTTGCCACTGTAACCTTTTTGTCTGAGGGGTTGTATATGTAATATCCCCTTGTTTCCTTGGGATATCCTATAAAGATACACTTTGTGCCTCAGGGTGAAAGTTTGTTACCTGAAGAGGCCTTAACAAATGCTTCACTACCCCACACATGTAAATTCGATAATATGGCTTTGCGTCCACTCCATAACTCGTATGGAATACCATTTATCGATTTAGTTGGTACTTGGTTTAGTATGTGTGCTGCTGTTTGTAATGCATATCCCCAAAAGGATAATGGAAGACTCGCATGACTCATCATTGATCTCACCATGTCCAACAAGGTTCAGTTCCTCCTTTCACTTACACCATTCCACTGAGGTGTGTACGAAGGAGTGAGTTGAGATAGAATCCCAAACTCCCATAAGAAATCAATGAAGTCCTGATTAAGATATTCTCCTCCTCTGTCTGAGCGGACTTCCTTAATATTCTTACCAAGCTGGTTCTCAACTTCATTCTTGTATTCTTTGAACTGATCAAAAGAATCTGACTTATACCTCATTAAGTAAATATATCCATATCTACTAAAATCATCAGTAAAAGTTATGAAGTACGAGAACCCACCCCTTGCTTCAACTAGAAATGGCCCACACACATCTGTGTGAAGTAATTCTAGAAGCTCTTTAGCCCTTTCACCTTTCCCACTAAATGAGGCTTTGGTCATTTTGCCTTGTAGACACACATGACATACACCAAGTGGTTTTAGTTCAGAAGAATCTAAATACCCATCTTGATGTAATTTTGTCAAACGTTTCTCATTGACACGACCTAACTGGTGATGCCAAAGTTGGGTGTGGTATGATTCATATGAATTGATTTTTTCATCGATTTCCATTACTTGGTTTGTGTAGTCTAACACATAAAGGCCGTTATATAAATGTGCCATACTAAAACAAATGCTATCTTTATAAAAGTAGCAACATCCACTTCCAAACTTGAAGATGAATCCATCAGTATCTAATCTGGATACTGAAATAATGTTTTTGGTTACAGAGGGTACATAATAACATCCTTTCAAAACCAAGACCATCCCAGTAGGCAATATAAGGTGGTAGTCTCCGACAGCTACAACAACGAGTCTGGCTCCGTTGGATGCTCATAGATCCACCTCACCTCGGTCAATCTTTCTGAATCTACTTGGTTCCCGTATTTGGATACAAATGTGAGCACCACAAGCATTATCTAATACTCAATTGGTAGAAACAGATAGATTGCATTCGATAACAAACGCACCTGAAGCTTCCCCTTGCTTCCTTGGGTGGGTGCATTTTTTCTTCCAGTGGCCCTTCTTGCCACATGCGAAACAAACATCCTCCTGTTCTATTGCCTTCCCTTTGATCTTCCTTTTCTTGAAAGGCCTTGAAGAAGCTTTGGGATTAAATCTCTTCACCTTCCATTTCCTTTTATTCACCATGAGGACATAAGGCTTTTCACGCTTCATGTCATTGTCCACTTGGCGAATGAGGATAAGGAGATCAGACAGGGACTTCTCAATGTTGTTCATGTTGAAGTTCACAACAAAGTTTGAGAAGCTATGGGGGAGTGATGCAAGAATGAGATCGGTACCCAGTTCTTTGGAGAGTTTAAACCCTAGAACCTCCAAGCGCTCAATGTAGCCAATGAGCTTCACTACATGAGGCCCGACTGGGGCACCCTCTTCAAGATTGCTCTGAAATAGAGCCTTGGAGATCTCAAACCTTTCCTGTCTTGCTCTCTCCTGGTATAGACCATAGAAGTGCTCGAGCATGCTGTAGGCATCCATGTCTTCATGAGACTTCATGAGCTCACTAGACATTGATGATAGCATCAAACATTGAACGTCGATTGCATCGCTCAAATGTTGATCATAGACCAGGAAATCTTCATCACTCGCCCCTTGGGCAGGCAGATCAGGAAGTGACACTACTACAAAATAAAGCTATAGCCACGATTTGGAACCGTGGCTATAGGCCCAAAAACCGTGGCTATAGGTTATAGCCACGGTTTCATAAACCGTGGCTGGTATTGGCGTGGCTATAGGGTAAAACCTATATCCACTATTTAAAACCGTGGCTATAGCCCTATAGCCATGGTTTGAACTGTGGCCATATCCCTATAACCACGGTTTGAACTGTGGCAACAACCTATAGCCACAGTTTTCAAACCGTGACAGAATCCTAAGTCTGACAATATATATAGCTGTAGTTTAAAACCGTGGCTATATGCCTTTTGCCACAATTTTAAACCGTGGCTATAGGCCTTTTGCCACGATTTTAAACCGTGGCTATAGGCCTGTTGCCACGGTTTTAAACCGTGGCTATATGTCCCCCCATTCCATAAAAAAATAGCCCCCTGCCCCCTTTCTCAGCACTGCCCCCTGCACTCCCCCCTTCCCACTGCACTTCCCCCACAACCCACTACACACACCCTTGCCCCCTGCCCACTGCACACACCCCTGCCCCCTTCCCACTACACCCCCCCTGCACACACACCCTGCCCCCATCACACCCCCTGCCCCCTGCACTTCCCCCCTGCCCACTGCACTTCCCCCCAGCCCACTGCAAACCCCCCCTGTAAAGTTGACCCCGAAGTCAGCTCCGCTACAGTACCAAAAAATTGGGCCGGGGGGCCTTCGGCCCCCGAACCCCCGGAGCAAGGGCGCGTTGCCCCTTGCAACCCCCAACGAGCTCACTGCAGAGCTCAACCCGTGATAGTTGCGGGCCACAAGCATTCAGCCCAACCAGATCGGGCAACACCAACCAACATCATAGATACCCCTCCTCATTGGTGGATAATTCAATGAAATTATTTACAACTCATCGAAAAAATGGGGTGCTCACCAACAATCGCTGGTGGTGTTGGATTTCGTTAAAGAAACCCATAATGCAGATCTAAGGGACTTGGGTTACTCATGCTACCCCTTTATCTAATTTAGGGGATTATATGTGGTGACCCACATTAAAGAATGCCTTGAAAAATTTCTGGGATCATATGAGTGGATCAACATCTTTAAATCCATTCAGGATTCTCATCTCCCTTTTACCACTTTTGACCATACCCCAATCCTCATTGATTTCTCACACGGGGATGGGGGACCCATATTTGAATGATCCTTTAGATTTGAATTCTTCTTGGCGAGGGAGGATGACTGTGTAGATGTGGTCTACTTGGGGTGGTCGAGAGAAGACAATGATGTTAAAAATAATATTTATTAGGGGGCTGCTGAACATAAACAATATAGTTACACAAAATATCTCCATCCAGATATTCAATGTGATTAGATTGATAAAAGAATAAATTCTCTTATTTCACAAGCCCCCATGAATGCTGGAGTTTCATGTATTTATAAAATGAAAGCAGAACTCGATGTTACCCTCAAAAGAATGGAGATTTTCTGGTCTTCGAGAGCGAGGGATGCTCATATGAAGGATGTTGATGCAACCACCCTCTATTTCCACAAAAAGGCCTATGAACATTACAGAAATAACCACATCTTTTTCCTTACTGATTCTGATGGAAGTTCTGTATCAAATCATAATGATATGTGTAATAATATTTTTCTCTTTTTCCATGACCTTTGTACAGTGGGGTAGTCTCCCATTTATCCTAATACAAAGAACGACTCAGACTGGTTGTTTTAGAGGAGTTTAATAAGTCGATTATGTGTGATATTACAGATGATGAGATCCTAATGAACTTAACCAGAACCATTCAATGGAAGCACTAGTCTATGATGGTTTCCATTCCTTTTTTTCAAGAAGTTCAAGAAAATTATTGGAAGGAATGTTTCGGGTCTCATATATGTTCTTTGGGTGGGAAATGACTACTTTCACTCAATCAATGAAACTCTTATAACCCTTATTCAAAAAAAAAACATCATTGGTCACTAATTTTAGACTCATCGGCCTCTATAATTTTACTTATATTCTCCTAAATTCCAGTGAATCAGATACGACCATTGCTTCCCTCTATTGTTTCTAAAAATCAAATTTCCATTGTTCCTAAGAGACTCATATATGATAATACCATATTGGCTCATGAAAATTTTCAATATATGAAAACATAGAATAAATATTAATAATGAATTATTCCATGGAAACATGACTTGAAAAAGGCTAATAATAGAGTTGAATGGTCTTTCCTAATGTTTGTGTTGACTAAGATTGGATTCTTCTATCATGGAAGAAGGAGAAAAACTTAGATTCATGCAAACAAGCCTTGCTTGTATGTGAAAATAGAGGCAAGAAATAGCATAATGGAAGATTTGTCCAAGGAGAATACAAATGTAGGTGGAAGGGGGCTGGTGTGGGCTAGATGTGGCTGGAGCAGGGCTAAATCACGGCATTACCGCGGCGTGACTGCAGCGTGACGGCGGCGTGACCGCGGCGTGACCGCGGCATGACCGCGGCATGACCGCCCGGTCCGGTGACATCCGCAGAGCAACATCTTCCGGCCAGGAGCGAAGGGAGCGGGAGAAGGCTGGAATGCTGGTGGAAGGGGGCTGGTTGCAGGTGCTGGGGGATGGTGCGGGCTGATTCGAAGGTGGCAGGGGGGCTGTTGCGGGCTGGAATGTTGGTGGCAGCGGGCTGAAATGAAGGTGGAAGGGGGGTGGTGTGGGCTGGATGTGGCTGGAGTAGGGCCAAATCATGGCTTTACTGCAGCGTGACCGCGGTGTGACCGCAGTGTGTTGGCCCGGTCCAACGACATCCGTGGGGCAGCATCTTCCGGCCAGGAGCGAAGGGAGCGGGAGAAGGCTAGAATGCTGGTGGAAGGGGGCTGGTTGCAGGTGCTGGGGGGATTTTGCGGGTTGATTCAAAGGTGGAAGGGGGGGCTGCTGTGGTCTGGAATGTTGGTGGCAGTGAGCTGAAATGAAGGTGGAAGGGGGTGGTGTGGGCTGGATGTGGCTGGAGCAGGGCCAAATCACGACATTACCGCGGCGTGACCACGGCGTGACCGCGACGTGACTGTGACGTGTTGGCCCGGTCCAGTTTCATTATGTTATTTTATGGGCCTTTTGATGAGTTATAGGGTTTAATAACATTGTTCAGGAATGTTCCTTTTTATGGTTTTCTTGAGTGGTTCACTTGTATTCTTAAATGAATTTTCATGTAGAACATGGATAAACATACAGAAATGATATTTCAAGTTATTAATGATATTCTAGAAGTTTAAATGATCTTATAATAAATTATATGATATTCCATGTGAATGAATCATTAGATAAGAATTAAATGATGATTGTTTGGGTTAATTTGGGCAGTTTTTCGACCACAACGAAATTGTTTTGATTAATTATTTAGTAATATGTACATAAGATAGTTAAAGAACATTAAATAGGTCACCCCCTGCCAGTCCCCCCTGCCCTCCTCCCCACTGCCCTGCAGACCCCTGCAGACCTCCCTCCTGAACCCCCGTCACTCCTAATGCAGCCCCCTTTCCACCCTTTACAAACACTCGGATAGACCCCTGTAGACCCCCCCGGACAGACCCCATGTAGCCCCCCTTCCCCCCTGCACAGAACCCCGGACAGCCCCCCTGCACCCCCAGACACCCACCCTGCACCCCCGGACAACCCCCCCGTGCACCCCCAGACAGCCCCCCCAGACAGCCACCCGAGAGCCCCCCATGCCCCCCTGGACAGCCCCCGGACAACCCCCCTGTGCAACCCCATACATCCCCCCCGGACAGCCCCCCGTGCCCCCCCCGGACAGCCCCCCGACACCCCCCCGTGCCCCCCCAGACAGCCCCCGTGCACCCCCGGACAGCCCCCCGTGCACCCCCGGACAGCCCCTGTGCACCCCTGGACAGCCCCCCATGCACCCCCGGACAGCCCCTGACAGCCCCCGTGCACCCCCGGATAGCCCCCCGTGCACCCCCGGATAGCCCCCCGTGCACCCGCGGACAACCCCCCGTGCACCCCCGGACAGCCTCCCGTGCACCCCCGGACAGCCCCCCATGCACCCCCGGATAACCCCCACGTGCAACCCCAGACAAACCCCATGCAGCCCCCCTTCCCCCCTACACAGAACCCCAAACAACCCCCCGTGCCCCCCGGACAGCCCCCCGTGCCCCCCCTGACAGCCCCCTATGCACCCCCGGACAGCCCCCCATGCACCCTCGGACAACCCCCCGTGCACCCCCGGACAGCCCCCACGTGCACCCCCGGACATCCCCCATACAGCCCCCCTTCCCCCTGCACAGAACCCCGGACATCCCTCCCTGCACCCCCGGACAACCCCCCCTTGCACCACCAGACAGCCCCCCGTGCACCCCCGGACACCCCCCCATGCCCCCGGACAGCCCCCCATTCCGGGCAGCCCCCCGTGCACCCCCAGACAACCCCCCGTGCACCCTCGGACAGCCCCCCGTGCACCCCCGGACACCCCCCGTGCCCCCCCGGACAGCACCCCATGCACCCCCGGACAGCCCCCCCTGCACCCCCAGACAATCCCCACGTGCACCCCCGGGCAGACCCCATGCAGCCCCCCTTCCCCCCTGCACCAAACCCCGGACAACCCCCCCTTGCGCCCCCGGACAGCCCCCCGTGCACCCCCGGACAGCCCCCCGTGCACCCCGGGACAGCCCTCCGTGCACCCCCGGACAGCCCCCCCCGGACAAGCATTGTTAAGGATTGGAGGCCACCTCACCTGAACACATTGGAATTGACAAAAAAAAAACTACAATGTGTATATCTCATAGAAAATATCCATGCCAATCTGGGAAACAATGAAGAACTCTCTCAATGATAAAATGTATAATCTTTTGACAAAATTCTCAGATTAATCATTTAAAAAAATAAAGGAAAGGGAAGAGTAAGGATCATAGGTGTGGCAGTCATGACAGTTGAGCAAGCCCATCAATTCCTGCTCATTCTTCTTGTCCCATTCTAATGGAATGACCCTAATTATGTTTCAAAGGTGTGGATGGATGGTAGCACTAGGAATCAACTAAGGGTTTAGGAATATATATCCATGCATATGAGTTGTAACCTGACCGCAGATAATTTGGAAATTATCAATCAACTAGTATTGTGGCTTCCCCTCGCTGATTTGTCCCAACAAACGATATATTTTCAGTAATAATGGGATGGACAAGTTGATACATATAAAATGGCCAGTTGACCATCCATGATAACAAATTTGACTCTAAATCCAGTACCAGAATCATGCACGGGTAGTAGCCAACCACTCATGAACATTGCAAGGAATGCCTCTAATCGTAACAATTGGTCGTCATCTAGTTTAATCAACCACCCCCATTCATTAAGGCGACCCTCCCCTAAAATGTACCAGTTGGTACCTATTCTCCTTCGAGTTTGAGTGGTTGGGTAGGTCCTCGTTCTCCATTTACGGTGATCTTAGACACATCATGTGGAAAAGGCATTAATCCAATCTGAAAATGGCGTGTCTTGCTTTGGGATAGGATCCTCCTTAAATAGGGCCTTTTTTCCATTGAAATGAGTTTCTTTTCAAGATGAGGAGTCCTCTTTATATCAGCCCCGGCCGAAGAGGGATATAGAAATTGGTCATACATGTAACTAATGATGGGAACCCTTGAAATCATCTAGAAATATCAATGGTCGATGTCGACCTCCACATTAACCAAATTGAAGGTGTTGTTGTCCCGGATCCACCTAAAAAAATGAAGAGCTATGAGAGATTGGATTTCAGGGGAATAATATTGAGATAACAAAACCACCTCATATTTCCCTATGGCCTGCAACTCGGCTCTGAATTACTCACAGCTTTGGAGAACCATGAATGGACACCCCTGTTCCATGCTTAAAGAGCCCAAGGTTGGAATCCTCATTTTGAAAACCACCTATGATGTTCATTTGTTGTAGCCTTGTGCACAATGTTGTTGTAGTAATGAACCCTATCATCTTGATCCCAGATAGTGTCCTCTGGTGACTAAGGGGTGAAATTAAAAATATACCCAGTGGTATGTATTTTTTGGACAAATATTACCTTTTGTAAGATGATGGACCAAGGGATGTTACTATTGTCAATTATCCAAAATGTCGGCCGGTTGGACCGATGAGGTGACGAAATTTTTCCATCTCATGGTAGATTGACTCCGTAAAAAATCAACTTAAGCTATATTTTTTGGCTATAACTAAGTGGTTTCACTAATAATTGATGAACTGAGATGATGGGGATATTGTTTTCAATATATTATATCATATCCATCCTTCCATTAGTTGTGATGAGGTTCATAGTGACAGAAGCAGCAGAATAAGAAGACAATGGAGGGTTTATACCATTTCCTATATCAAAATTCCAAAACAAAGGAGTTAGTGTCTACAAAATTTGAAAAGGAATGAAGTCCCATGAACTAAATATATATACATGTGTATATATGTTTATATAAATACATATAGTATATTTTATCACAATGGTAAAGTCTTGGAAGGATTCTGTAAGTGGTATCAAGAACAAAACCCGGTGGGATTTTTAAATTTTTAAAAGGATACAACCATGGATTTGTAAACTATGAGAACACGTGACATTAACATATGGTGTGTAGCCTATGGACATGGTCCATTTGGACCTTGTCCTTTGAGAACCTAAGGCCATATTATAGAATTGTGGTTATATCCTAGAGCCCATTGCAATGGTGATAAGGCCCATGGTCCATGTAAACCATGTCTATAAGTTAAAAACATAGTTTTTTGAACTATTTACATAGTTCTGAACTGTGGAAATATGACCATTTTCTAGTTGTGTATATCGACTTAAGGATTTTTTATTTCCATGAAAAGGATATAGACTCAATGATTCTAACATCCCTAAGAGTAATAATATACTTGATTTATTTTATGTCATATCATGTGGTTAATGGTGGGGAATCCAATATGAATTAGTGGTCCAAATTATATGATGGTAGGGAGATAGAATTAAATTTTAATTTGTAGCTAGTTTGAGATATGAGATATATATTTAACTACACATCCTATTAGAACATGAATCAATCCATACTGAGTTCGTAATAGGGGAATTTTATTCTAATATTGGATAATAACCAAAAAATATCCATGGTTTTGTTTAGGATATGAGATTTGGGTTTATTCAAAGTGTCCTAGTGTATGAACAATATTTAAAACCTGGAATGAATTGGTAAAAGTATCAATGCCAAATATAGGGTGAAAATGAGGTACTATGGATGGGACCAAGATAGGTGGTCCATAATTCACTATGTATCCAATATGAATTGAAATAATGACACATATAATTATAAATAATGAAGTCTCTATGCATATTAGTATTGTTCACTGGAGGAAATAAAATGGTTCTTTCCTAGTGAATAGTTAATGGGGAAGACCCAACATGAACTGGTAAACTCATATACTAGGAACTCTTATGAAGATATGAATCATACATAAGGGAACTAGGTCATATAGAACAAACCACTCTAAGTAGTTTAAGTCCATATAGGATGAACCATTGTGTTATATAGTTTAATTTAATACATGGGGACCAAGTATCCAAGGGGAATTGTCCAAGAGAAGAATCTCAACTCAAGGCTTTTAATTTTCTAGGAGAAATATATCAAATCAAAGGATTTAGGCATCAAACAGAGCATATCAACTCAAGGCATTTAGGATAGCAAGAAGAGTATCTCAACTCATGATTTTTTTTCTCCACTGATAATTAATTCCTAGATGAGAAATGGTTCAATATTAAGATGAAATAATCTTTCTTTGAAAATGGGTATGATGAACAAATTTGTGACATATAGGTTATTTTAATCCACCTAAATAGTTGGGTTAAAAATGTGTAAATCACAACCTAATAACATCTTAGTCAATTTATACTAGTTTGAATAAGTTAACCATTGGTAATAAGGATACCACTACCACAATGTTAGGAAATGGTGCATGGGATTATAGTATCTTCTCCTCAATACAAAAACATGCCACCAGTTTGTATGATGGATATGTGGCATGGATGTCATTACCAATTAGAGGAGTCATTTTTGGAATTGTATACACTTTCTACTAATTTCTATGAAAGGGGAAAATAAAAGGGTATAATTATGGTTTTTGGAATTCCAAGGGGATAATCTTGATTGAATGATTTAGGTTACTAATGATTTAGATATCAAAGGTTTTAATTATGTTAATATAGAAAAGGATATTAAATAAGGTTTTGATCACCCTAAAGTTGACACCACCATTTCTTGGACACATTCTTCTAGTGAAGGGATATAACATGAAATTTATTGAGTGTAAGATCATAATAATGGACTATAAATCCATAATTCTTCCATCTTCATGTTCGACTTTTTTCTAATTGTTGTTCTAGAGCAACATTATTTTTATCATTAGTAACTTTGAAATTCTTTTTATAAATCTAACTTCAATTAAATAAAACTTGTTTACATTTCTCATCATAGAATTCACCTACCTGCAATTAAGTTTACAAATGTTTTAATCCTATAAACTAATGTTTAATCTATTTTAGGATTTTTATTTTCTCAAAAAAAAAAAAAATTCAGGTTAACCAAAATCCAAATCAAGACACACTACGACCCCATTATATGAAACTTCATAGGGGTATCTATTGATTCCCTAATTATTCATTTGTTCAATTTCTATTTCATTTTTATGAGATTTATTTTCCCACAACACTCCCCATCACCCCCTTCACACCCCCCTCATACTCTTTGAATCTTTGTCAAATTGTGGCCAATGAGTGGGCTCAGAAAGGCTAAGTGAAATTGAACTAAACATGTAAATCCAAAAGGCATGGGTGGTTCAATGGTAGTATTTCGGCATGACTCATCCGTACGTCGGATGTCCACGCCGAAGGAAAAGAAAACAAAAAAAAAAAACAAAAAAAAAAACATAGTATAAAGACAAAAAAAATGAAACACACAAAATAATCTCTCCACTACCCCGATATCCCTCCCCTACAAAGAAAACCGTGTAGCCACCTCCAGTGCCCTTCTGTCCCCCCTCACAAAATATAACTACCCTCTATCTGTAGAAAGCAGTAAAAGCCTAAGTGGCCAATGCGATAAAGAAAATAAAATAAAAATTAAACAACAACATACCTGTTTCCTGTGAATAATTATATCTCTAGTTTATTGCATTTTGCTATAGAAACTTAATGCTCTTGTGGTAACCCACTTTGATTGATACAAGTCAGGATAAAGATTGACAACAATTAATACCTTTCAAAGTAAAAAAAGAAAGAGAGGATAATCAGACCTTTTTTAATGATTGCTATATTCAGTATGATGTTCTGAAAAGTCTAGCCTCTTGCATTTTGAAAACGGGAAGACCACCTGTTTCAAGTGTAATCAATGTGGTAAAAGGAGTGATAAATGGTTTTATAATTCAATTACGTATGCTTAAAATCCAAAACAAGAATAAAACCATGAATTTTTTATCAAACGAAACAATTATCTTAACACTTACTCAAGAATTGAATTTAAATATAAACAGGCAGAATTAAAAAGTCAGCTAAATGCAATTTAAAACATTCTTGAATTAAAGAGGATGGGAGAGGGAATTAATAAATGTTTTAAATTATAAAAATTCACTAATATTCAGACATAAGTTCCAAGAATGAGGATTGATTATAGTAAAAAGTGTTTATATGAAATCTACGAGATAATAATGATCAATTCCCAAAAGTGTTTGGGTTAATTCATAACGAGTTGTGATGTTTTGTATTAATTCTACAAAGATTTATTGAAATTTAGAGACATTTTGAAAATATAAACCATCTCATATACCAAGCATTAATATTAAATATTTGTCTGAGAATTACAATGGTAAGAAGATGAGAATAATAACTAGAAGAAATAATATATTTTTACATTATTGTTAGAATATTAAGATTATATAATTGGAAGGAATAATAATTATATGAAGACGAGATACAACAATGGACTATCTTAACTTGTGTGTGTTCCCCTTGGTCATCCCCATGAGGGTAAATTTTGGTATTACATCCTAATAATAGTATTGTGATCTCTTCTGTGGGATTAGTTTCAGATAGTGTTTGGGAATCCCTCTGTGTGGCCCGGGGTGTGATCCTCTATAATTTTTTCTATTTCCCTAGGTGGGGTTTGTGGAATCATTATTACCAAATAATTTGTGTGTACAATCCCATACTTAGTGGGATATTCTAGGTATGGTATGGTATACCCCAGATGCCCTTGGAGAGATCCCCTATCTATGTATCGAGATCTTCGGAGTTACATTGAGTATATCTTTGGTGAGGTCTGATGAGCATGACCTCTTAGGCATGCACCATCAGTGAAAGCATAGATCATGTTGTGAGTGCAACCAGAAGAGTGTTAAATTGTATCCTTGAGTATAATCATATGGATAAAATAATGGTTAATAAGCCATTGAGGCCAGTTTTATGTTAGGGGTATATCTAGTTTATTGTTCCAATTGCTATGTCTCATATTTTTAATGATGTGTCTATGTGATGATGAGATAACTACTCTCCAAATTCCTATTGTTTAGTGATTTTGGGGTGTCCTATTGAGCATTGTTATACTAAACACTGCATGGGATCTGCCCATACTTTTCATGTCTTATGTAGACAATATTCCTTTTGAAGGAATCCCAGGAGGACCAAGAGTAGATAGAAGATAGTGATCTAGATAGACCATGGTTCATGCTAGGTTGTTTCATCTGTCAGTAGACCCATCCCTCATAACAAGTTAGTATCTTTTATCTATTTTTGTAGGATTTTATTTTCCCCTTTTATTCTTTTCATGTGTACAGGTACCTTAGGCTAAGGACAACCTTGTGTGTGTTATGCCTACTTAGGTATGGTCACTAACCCCTAACCAATTAGAGGTGGTCTTGTGGTGTCATTAATGTAAATGACCTGAGAACCAAACCCAATACAATTTAACACAATTTCCCTAAATATAAAACCAATTCTCACAACTATAATATCTCTAAAATCTATCCTAGAAAAAATTAGGCTCTGATACCACTCTGAAATGACATGAAACTCTAGGACCCACTTGGCTGATGGTAAATTGAGTGTGCCACCTAAAAACCACATGTAATTGGCCAGGTACTGGTGACTATCACTGAGTAGGCATATTAAATATATGGTAGAACTTAAACTAATGAACCTATATATTTTCACACATATTTCCAAGCACAGTAGAGTAATTTGGAAGAGTAAAAAACTGAAAATTTTAAATGCACGCAAAACCTATAAATCCCACAACAAAGTATAAAGCACTTAATCAATGTAAAGAGGAAAAAATATAGGCCCAATAACTAGTAGGTAGGTCTAATCTAACCAAAATAGATAATACGGTCTAATCATGAGGCCTCCATTCTAAAAACAGTCTAAACACCACATCCACCAAGCACCAATACACACCATCTACACTATGTCTGCCTAAATCTCCATAAAAAACAACCATTTTCATAATACATTATATGTTCAAGATGAACCCATGTAAGGGTGAGTATAAATATAACCATTAGCACACCCCAAAATCAAGAATTAAAGCACCAATAAGTAGTTATATTGAAACAAAATAATAGAGGGTAAAGAATGGTGGATGGGGATGAAGACATGGGATTACCTCTGGTTGTGGGGGAGAACCGTTAGGAATGGAGGAGGAGGGGAGGTAGCTCGGATCAGCTTTGCTGGAGGAGGGTTGGGGTGAGGAAGGTCGTGGCGAGGAGGGGTCGAGGGTTTTCAGGGTTGCTGGGGGTGTCGACCTTGGCGTCAGAAGAGAGGCGTCGGGGAGGAGGGTCGCGGCGAGGAGGAGGGTCGCGACGAGGAGGCTTCGGGGAGGAGGGTCGCGACGAGGAGGCGTCGGAAGAGCGGTGTCAATGAGGAGGGTCGCGGTGAGGAGGTGTCAGGGAGGAGGGTCGTGACGATGAGGAGGGTGCGGCGAGGAGGCATCAGGGAGGAGTGTTGTAGCGATGAGGAGGGCATGGTGAGGAGGCGTCGGGGAGGAGGGTCGCGGCGAGGAGGAGGGCGCGGTGAGGAGGAGATCGCGGGGAGGAAGAATCTCGAGGAGGAGGAATCACGAGGCAGTATGGGGCCGTGGGATAAGAGGGTTTGAGAAGGAAACCTATAGCCATGACCATCCCATTAAACCGTGGCTATAAACAAGCTATAGCCACAGACTGATAAAACCGTGGCTATAGATCCGTGGCTATAGCCTAAATTTCTAGTAGTGTGAGGAATCCAGCACGTAAAACTTTTGTTCATGGAATAGGATAACCCGAAGGGGCCTAAACCATTCTTGAAAGTTACTGCCGGTGGGGATATTGTTTTTATCCATAATTGATCGCAGAGAAAATGTGGTTGACGAGTTTGTCATTTCGATTCTACAAATTAAAAGAGTAGATTTATCAGTACTTTTTGATTACATTTTATGAAAAATAATAAATGAATTTATTAATTCTACCACTATTTTATCAATTCCCAATGGCCCTCACCATTGAACTCGGAATGTCCAGTTGCTTTGACATTCTAGTGGAAAGGATCCATATTTCCCTTTGCATAACCCCAACAAGGGTTGGTCAAGCTATTTGAAGGTATTTAGGTAGGTAGGTCTTTGCCAACTGCGAGCTTACATTTCCTTGATCTGTTGAGTGGACTCCCCAATCCTGAAATCCTGACTTGGATTTCCTCAACTCTTGCCTCCAATATTACATCAAGTCTAGCAAGGGTTACTCCTCTTGATGTAATATGGTTAAGTCAACCCAAAACCTTTCATAAGGGATTCCTTTATAAAAGTAAGTGTCCCAAAAAGGGTTGGTCAAACACATAGTTTTATTGAGTCTTTCCCTTAATCAAGTAACGAAAGGCTTGGTCTGTCTTAATATGGTATTTGAGGGATTTTATTCTTTATGCGTAGTTTTTCATTATCACATGATTGTTAATATTAAGTGATGCTTACTTAAGTGATTAACCATGTTCTGATAATGTTTACGCATATTCCAGTTTTTATTTTATTCCATCTTTTCATGCTTGTTTATTAATTATGTGATCGCGACAACACATATATAATAAATAAACCATGCAATCAGACAGAATTAAAATAATATGGCATGATCATGAGATTCTATTGGTTAGCTTATCTAGCGGTTTTGATAAGCTAACCCTGACCTAGGGAAAACACCTTGAACCTGATGGTTCGTGTTTTGAAGCTCCCACCTGTCCACCTTTGTATCTTCTTGGGTTGATTTCTCCTTAGCTTCAGATTTCGAACCATCTCCTATGGCTTGGGAGATCCTCCATTACATGGGGTTTACATTAAAGAAACCATGAGCACACATGCCCTACATTTTATTGGAAGAAGGATCACAGGCCAACGAATTTAAATTAAACAAATTTAAACGAAACCATACACACATAAAAATGGTCTTTGGTCTATGTCATGATCATCCATATCATGAAACGACATTTACGCATATTTAGAATTCAAATTCTTTTAATCATTCTTTCATTTAAGATAAGTCACGCTCAAATTCAATTAATTATGATCTTATAATTAATTAATTCTTTATCTTAAATTCCTTTATGAATTTCCTTGAGATTATTCTCATCCATATTCCTTGTATAGGTCTTTGTACTTTTGGAGGAAACCTGGTGAAATTTCTGGAAAGTACACGACGTGTAGTTTATATTTACACGGTGTGTATTTCTTTTCACCCTTTATCCAAAGTACACGCCGGGGGCTTTGGTGTGTTTTCTGTACTTTGGAAATTTTAGAGTACACAACGTGTAGATAAATCATACACGATGTGTACTTCCTTGTTACGTGGTAACCGGCTTGACAATCCCGTGTATGCGGTACGCGGATTCTCCTTTGTACACGGTTTCACTTGGGATGGATCAGACTACACGGCATGTTTCTCCAACATACACGCCGTGTATTCTTGTTCCCACATGCCGTTCATTTCTGGTCAACACGGGGTGTTAAATGCTTAGGTGTAATCAATTCACACGGCATGGTTTGGCGGACCAGTACCGGTTCGTTGAACCAAAGTACACAGCGTGTAGTTTTCATTACACGCCGTGTATTTCTGTGTTGTATAGATAGAAAGATCGGCTCCTTTGGATGAGTTCCTCGGTTTTATTTTAATCAAAAATTAAAATTAAAATGTCCTTTCTGTGATATGAATTGAGAAACTAAGGAGGAAGAACATATCTCATTTATTCAAATTTATAGAACGATTTATTTCGAATTGAATTAAATATAAATGCGTAAATTATCAACGAAAATTAAATAACTATAATCAATGTTGTAACCTTGCTCTGATACCATTTAAAGGTTCCGGGCGCAGCAGAAGCGCATGGGTGGATGTGTCCACTTGTCTTTTTTTCATTAACAATGATCAATTCGGGATCAATACGACGATAAACGCCAGTCTCCACGGATAGAATCACAGAAATAGACAAAATAAATAGAATGTTTCGAAACCACAAAGTAGGATCGTTACAGGTTGATTACAATTAGTTTAATTAATTGAAAAGAAGTACCTTTTGGTGTTCTTTATTCGTTGATATTCTTGATCACGTTCCGATGTGATTCATCGCTATATCGTAGAAGCCAAGTGTAGACTTCCTCTAGCGGTGATCCACACGTGCACCTCGTATCTCTGGACGTCGCCAAAGGAGTCTCTGGGTGCTAGCGTGGAGAAACCTTTTCTTGCGTTGTCCGCCTTAGATCGTCTTGATCCGATGGAAGAGGATCTCTCTCGGTATTGAGAGCATTCTTGGAGGAAGAGGTTCTTTTGGTCTTGAAAGAATTCTCCAGAATTGTTGTGCACAATGATTCTCTTATCTTAGGAAAAGAGTTGGGGTTGTGAGGATATTTATAATCGGGTTTGAGGTTGTAGAGTTATGACAATAAATAAACGCGTTACGCGTTTTATTTATTTCATTAACTCTTTTAAAAACCCCATGTCGAGTCATTAACTCTTTTGAAAACCCCACGTCGTGTATATCTTGTTTTCATTTATTCATTTCCTTTCCAAAAATGAAAACTACATGGCATGTAAATTTAATAATACACGGTGTGTACTTGTTTTCAAAATAAAACTACACGCCATGTAATCATTGATACACTGCATGTACTTGTTTTATTTTATTCTTCCTCCACCATTAAAATGATTTAGGCTTCCTTGAATAATTATTAAACCACATACGAGAATAATCTTTATTCTACTTGAGATACTTGAATACACTTAGTGTGTGACCCTCTAGGACCCTTTCTCGTTGGCATTAGGTGGGATTGCCTAAATTCCAAGATTACCGTCTAGCAATGGGTCAAGGCACCCAAGAGAAAGAATTTGACACCGCATTGACGTATCACCTCATATGAACACTTAATGTGTAATTTAATCCCTTTGTCTCAATATCTCATCAAGCAGGTTTCATGGTAGTGTCATAAACCTATATGCTTGATCCGTCATTCTTTGACTACCTAAAATAAACTCGTCGTTTACACCATGGCCATGGAATTTCATGCGACAATTCTATTTCAATCAAAGGGCCGAGATATCAACTTCCATAAATGGAAGGGACAAATCCTTCCTTGACTTATCCATTAACAACATGTCACTCGTGACGCACCCAACGTACCCTACTTCCCGCCAACTGTCTGCATGACGGTTTTTGTCAGTAAATCTAAGTGCGCGAGTCATGACATGAGTTAATGATAATTTTCCAGTCTAAGGACCATTACACACACTCATAGATAGAAATGTCCGATGACACCAAGACATGCAGAATTGCTACTGGTAGGTCTGTTCTCATAACCTCCCATCTTGGAGATTACCAAGTGCGAACTCCATGAGAGAGAGTCTCGTCTTCTTACGAGTACTCTCACATGACGGTCTGTATACTATGTATCCTATCATAGTATGTCATCCAACCACATAACTTTATTTAAGAATATTTTTATAGCATTTCAAGGTTCTCATCATAGCGGGGATCTTCCATGACCTTATTAATGCAACAAATATTCCAGGACATTATTATATTATAGTCATGTAGAACAATGAACAATATATAATAAGTGAACATTCATGTAATTAAAGTACAAAAAAGTTGGTTCTCAGGACACCAACCCTTACAAACATCACCCCTCTCAACAATTTCTCAAATGAGATGGTATTCATGAATGATGTGTTAAGTCTTTCAGTGAGACCAAAGTTCTTTGGATTGAGAAATTTCTCCATTATTATTACAATAGAGTTCCATTACTCCCAATATGCTTGAAATTAACCCAAGTTCAGTGATATACTTATCAATCCATACAATTTACTTGGTATCACCTGATGTAGCAACGTGCTATGGCTTTGTTGTTGAGCCTACCATGGGGGGTTTGTGATAACACAAAATTATGCATGCCATTTTCCCATGATTTTAATGCTTGACTAGATCAAATACAACCTAACTTTTATGCTTTTAATGGATCTTTAGAATAAAGGAGATATCATAGAACTTCAGAAAAGTTGTGGGTAAATTCAAGGAATTACATAATGTTGTGGTTGAGGGGTCTCAATGCAGTGGACACAAAAAACCAGGGAACAACAAAATGAAAGCAGAATGGTGCTGGCAATGTGCAGGCGAACCAAGAACCAATAACAGGAAAGAAAAGTGCAAAATAATAAAGGGACAAGAGGATTTACGTGCTTCGGATCCTTATGGATCCTACTGCATGACAAGAACACCACCCACATGCTTTTTTTAAGTTTCAAAAGAAAGAACTAGGATCTACAAACTTGCAATGAATAAATCCTAAATCATGAAAAAAACAGATGCAGAAAGAGGTGCTTACTACGTCGTACTCACAGGTCCGACCATCCGAATATCTTGGTGTTTCTAGTCAAGACAGATCGTGGTTCTCTCCAGGATTGCACTGAGGAGGAGTGTCTTCGGGTCTGGTTCTTGTAGACTTATGGTCGGAATGTGTCCTCACTTCTTTCCGATGGAAGGACGCTGAGAGAAGCTCCACCGTGAGCTGCGCACGAGCCGTATGCAGGGAGTCTGGTAGGCCAATCGGACCGATTCCTCTGATGAGGACAAAGGCACAAGATCTCCAATGAAGTTGGAGCAGACCAGCGATGATGAAGACACATAGATTCTGAACTGCAGAACCACTTCACTTCCCCAAACCCTAGCCAGAGAAGGAAGATAATCCCTACAACCTCTAACACCACACCCAACCATACACTTCCACGAAGCACACCAAGAAACAACCAAACAAAAAATGCGGTGCAAGGTAAACAACCAGGACAAGTTGGGCAGCCACAAGGATCAAAGACCAAGTAGATTTGGGCTGCCATGTCAGGATTGCCAGCATGGCCAGTGGGTAAAAGAAATAAATCCCATAATAAAATGAAAAAAGGGCCAGGTCCAGCGTTAATAGAAAAAATAAAAGCATGGTGACAAATAAATGGCAGATTAAAAGAAACATAATTAAGAATGAATTTAATATAAAAACAAACCAAGAATTAAAGTATCTTAATTCACAAATATCCACCATTTTTAATTAAATTTAGTGATGTTCTTTCACCTATGGGTCATGGAATCTGAACCAAGTTTAATCTATTTAGAAAAAATTTAAACTTTGACAAGACCACAACTTTAGTCAAACTATCAGCTGAGTTTATGTCAGTGTGTATCTTATTGATACACATGGTCCTAGATTCTACAACATCTCTAATAAAGTGTAACCTAATATCTATATGTTTTGAATTACCATGGAAAACAAGGTTTTTAGATAAATGAATAGCTAATTGATTATCTGAATAAACATTAATAGCATAATTGTAAATACAAAGTTCAGAGGCCATACCTTTGATCCACAATGCTTCATTGATTGCCTCAGTCAAGGCTATGTACTCAGATTCTGTAGTCGAAAGTGCAACAACAGATTGCATGTTTCACTTCCAGGAAATGGCACCACCAAATGTACTAAACACATAACTAGTTAGCAATTTACAGGTATCCACATTTCTAGCATAATTAGCATCCACATAACCACAGATAAGATCAACAGAATTTATATTTCTACCATAACATAAGCAAATACTAGGTGAACTAGATAGGTATCTAAGAAGCCAATTAAGGGCATGCCAATGTGGCCTCCCTGGTGTGTCCATGAACTTGCTAAGGGTTCATACAACAAAGGAAATATCAGGGTGAGTACAAATCATGGCATACATTATGCTTCCAACCATGTCAACATAAGGGATTTTGGACATAAATTCAATATCTTCTTTAGTTACAGGGGATTGTGTCAAAGACAATTTAAAATGCCAAGAAAGATTTATATTAACAGGTTTTAAAGTTTCAAACATGTACCTCTTGAGAACCTTTAAAATATAACCATGCTGAGAAAGATAGAGTAATTTATTGGGTCTGTCCCTAATGATTTCAACGCCAAGAATTTTCTTGGACGCACCCAAGTCCTTCATTTCAAAAGTGTTTTTCAACTGGGTTTTGACAGAAGAGATAAGATTTATATCCTTGCATATGATGAGCATATCATCAAAATACACCAAGAGGTAAATGATGCAAGTCCTGGTTTCTTTGAAATAAACGCATGCATCATATTGAATTCCAGTGAATTTATTACCTAGCATGAAAGAGTCAAATTTCAAGTACCATTGTCTTGAGACTTGCTTTAATCCGTATAAAGACTTGTTCATGAGGCACACTTGATGTGGTTTGAATTCACTAGGATAGCCTTCAGGAGGCTGCATATAAATCTTTTCTTTCAAGTCACCATGTAAGAAAGCAGTCTTAACATCTAATTTCTCAATGTGGAAGTCATTATAGGCAACATAGGATAATAGGAGCCTAATATAAGAGTGGTTCACAACTGGAGAGAATATTTCATAATAATCAATTACCTCCCTTCAGAGGAAACCCTTATCTACTAACCTAGCTTTGAAATTGATTTTGTTTCCCTTAGTATTGTCCTCTTTCCTTTTGAAAATCCATTTGGAACCAATTACCTTAGAATTAAATGGTTTTTTCACAACACTCCATGTATGGTTTTTTCTTTAAAGAATGCATCTCTTCATTCATATCAAAGACCCATTTCTTGGAGTCTTTGTCTTTCAAGGCTTGCCTATATGACTGAGGATCATCGTCGATGAGATCCTGGGCCACATGAAAAGCATAGGAAGCCATGTCATACTGGATGAACCTAGCAGGAGGTCTAGGAACCCTCCTTTTTCTGTCCCGAGTCAATTGATAGTCCCTGTAAGTATCAGGGGGTTCAAAGTCTGAATCTGAATTGGAACTGCTTTCTGCATCAGCCACTACGGTAGGCTAAGAATCAGGCTGATCAGGCTGAAGATTAGTCTCAAAATGAGTCAAAGGCTCGGGTTTATCAGACTTGGATAAGTCTGGTTCACTGTTGTTTTGATGGGTAGGATTGGTCTTGGTAGAGGATGAATCATGGAAGACCACGTCCCTACTAATAATGCATTTTAGGTACCCGAGTTTATAAACCCAGAGTTTATACCCTTTTACCCCTTCGGGATAACCAATGAAAATGCATTTCAGGGCTCTTGGTTCCAATTTCTCAGTCCTAACATGTGCATAGGCTGTGGAATCAAAAACCCTAAGGTAGGAGTAAGAGGGAGGCCTCCCAGTCCAAACCACTTCAGGAGTCTTGAACTGGTTAGCAGAAGAGGGACACCTATTGATGAGGTAAACGGCAGTGCTGGTAGCCTCAGCCTAGAAAGACTTGGGGAGGCCTGAGCATACAAGCATGCTTCAGACACGTTCTAATATGGTCATATTCATCCTCTCTTCTAGCCCATTATTTTGGGGAGTTTACCTAATAGTTCTATGTCTTTTAATCCCTTCTTTTTCACAAAAGTCAACAAACTCTGTGGATAGATACTCTAAACCATTGTCTGTCCTCGTGGTCTTTATTTTCTTTCTGGTCTGATTTTTGACTGAAGATTTCCAGGTTTTAAAGGTCTGAAAGACATTTGATTTATGTTTCAGGATATACACCCAGACCTTCCTAGATAAGTCGTCAATGAAAGTGATGAAATAAGATCCTCCACCATGAGAGGTAGTCCTCGCTGGACCCCATAAATCGGAATGGATGTATTCAAGTGGGGTAGCGATTTTGTAGGTGGATCTATTGAAACTAACTCTCTTAGCTTTTCCCATTATACAGTCTTCAAAAAACGACAGGTTTATTGGAATTATTTCATTCAGCAGCCCCTACTTGCTGAGCTCTTCTAATCCCTTGGAGCTTACATGCCCCAACCATCTATGCCAAAGCATAGTATTGTCAGTGTTTGTATTGTAAACACTACCCGACTGCCTTGAATGGGTCTTACCATCCAAGACATACAACCCATTTGTGAGAGAACCTCTAATAATGGTCCTAGATCCTTTAGAGATCTTAATTGATCCCAATTCTCATCTAAAGGTATATCCTTTTTGATCAGGGAATCCTAAGGAAATTAAGTTGCGTTGGAGGTTGGGAACCCACCTTACATTAAGTAAGGTAATCAAAGATTGACTGTCAAGTTCTAACAGAACAAATCCTCTACTCTCCACTTTACACTTCTTATTATTCCCTAACAGGACATCCCCTTCCACTCTCTCCACCAGCTTTGAAAACGACTCTTTGTAGGGACACATATGGAAGGAACAACCAGAGTCAAGGAACCACTCTCTATTGAGTGTATGGATGGAAACATTTAATACTTCAGTGGTGTCATAACCAGAGTCAACAATAAGAGACTGGTCAGTGGGTTGTGTACATTCTTGGTTACGTTTGATCTTCCTACATTCGGGCTTAATACGCCCAGGCTTGCCACAATGGAATTAGGTGACTTTTCTTTCTTTATTATTATTACTCTTTGGTTTTGGTTCTTACTTAGGTTCTTTACTACTTCTACTTTTATCTCTATTAAATTGTTTCTTTTTGCCTTTAACCCGGGTTCTACCCCTAGTGAACAAACTCTCAGCCTCACCTTTCACCTTAGGTTTAGTGCGAAGTTCCTTGGACAGAAGGGCAGTCTTGACTTCTTCTAGAGTCAAGGAGTCTCGACCATACATCATGGTCTCTACCAAGGTACTATAACTACGGTTAAGGGAGATCTGGAGAATGATCACCTGATCTTCATCATCTACCGAGACATCTATATTGGCTAGATCTAACATGATTTTGTTGAACTCATCAAGATGAGATTTCAAAGTAATGCCGGGTCTCATCCTAAAGGTGAACATACAGTGCTTCTTATATAACCTACCTACAAGGGAGGCAGTCATGTAGAGTTTTTCTAACTTAATCCAGATACTGGAAGCGGTAGACTGAAAGGCCACTTCCCTAAGGACTTTATCTCCTAAGGAAAACAAAAGAGAACTATGGGATTTAACAAGAATGTTGGGGGGCACAGGTTGGTATTCAGTAATAGTTTGACCAGTTTCATTTACAGTTGTTATGGGTTTAGTAGGCCCAGAGAGGGCATCAATCAGACCTTGCTGGACAAGTAATGCCCTCATTTTTATTCTCCATAAATTGAAGTCGTTGTCTCCATCGAACTTTTCAATTTCATATTGCATTGTAGACATGTTTATCCAGATGAGTAGATGCCGAGTGATTGGGGACAATGATAAGCGTATGCCCCCAAAAATTGAACGATCTCACTGGGTAAACGTGTACTGTGAGATATGAAGGTGAAATGATTCAGTGAATACAATGATTTCACCCAAAAAGGAAATAGAAAAACAACAACAAAAACAATATACAGGCTGAATTAAACAGGTACAAAATTGCGGAAAATAGAAACCCAAATGCAAAGAATTGAAAACTAAAACACTATCCAATGATCAAAAAATAACTAGACAGATTCAAAACAAAGCTGTAAAATAGTGCAAAGGGGCTGCCAATAAGGCGTTGACAACGACTATGTTCAGCAGGACCAAGAAACAAATTTTCAAAGGCCTGCAAATAAATTTTACTGGCAAGAAGGCAAAGGAATTACAACAATATGCAATTTTATAAGTAACAGGCAGTAGGCAGGTTGTAGTACAAAGAACAACCTTATAAAAAAAATACAGCAAATCAATTACTATGACTGTTAATTGAAATTACAACAAAACAGAATACAAAGAACTAACGACAATGTAAACAGTAGGTCAGATTAAATCAGCACAACAACCAAAGGTGGCTCTGATACCACTTGTTGTGGTTGAGGGGTCTCAATGCAGTGGATACAAACAACTAGGGAGCAACAAAATAAAAGCAGAATGGTGCTGGTGACATGCAGGCAAACCAAGAACCAATAACAGGAAATAAAAGTGCAAAATAATAAAGGTACAAGAGGATTTACGTGCTTCAGATCCTTATGGATCCTACTGCACGACAAGAACACCACACACACACTTTTATTAAGTTTCAAAAGAAAGAACTAGGATCTACAAGAAACGAATAACTCCTAAATCATGAAAAAAAACAGATGTAGAAATAGGTGCTTACTACACCGGACTCATAGGTCCGGCCGTCCGGATCGCTTGGCGTTTCTAGTCAAGATGGATCACGGTTCTCTCCAGGATCGCACTAAGGAGGAGCGTCTTAGGGTCTAGTTCTTGCAGACTTCTGGTCGGAATGTGGCCACACTTCTTCCCAATGGAAGGATGCCGAGAGAAGCTCCACCGCGATCTACGCACGAGCCGTATATAGGGAGTCCGACAGGCCAATCAGACCGATTCCTCTGATGAGGATGAAGGCACAAGATCTCCGAAGAAGCTGTAGCAGACCAGCAGCGATGAAGACATGTAGATTCTGAACTACAAAACCACTTCACTTCCCCAAACCCTATCCAGTTAAGGAAGATAATTCCTACAACCTCTAACAGCACACCCAACCATACACTTCCATGAAGCACACCGAGAAACAACCAAACAGAAAACACAGTGCAAGGTGGATGACCAGGATGAGTTGGGCAACCACAAGGATCAACGGCCAGGCAGATTTGGGTGGCCAGGTCAGGATTGCCAGCATGGCCAGCGGGTAAAAGAAATAAATCCCATAATAAAATGAAAAAATGGTCGGGTCCAGCGTTAATAGAAAAAATAAAATCATGGTGAAAAATAAATGGAAGATTAAAATAAAAAAATTAAGAATGAATTTAATATAAAAACAAACGAAGAATTAAAGTATCTTAATTCACACAAAAGAAATCACACCGTAGCCATTGAAATCACGACGTGATTGAGTTCAAGTGAAACAAAAATTACAACCTTAGAATATACCACGATGCAACCTGCTACATTACACTACAAAGACCATGCATATGAATAACTTGGCATGTTTAAGGAAAAAATTTGTTGCGCCATGATGTTATTAATCACACCATAATGGAGCAGCGTATGAGTAAATTACTTTGTGAAAATTATGCGAAGTGAAGGTTGCTTTGTGATTCTCCCCTTCTTGCCATAATATGGGAAGCAAGTGCTAAGTAGTGAAGCACTAAAATTCTATGTTGCATCCATAATTCCATTTAATGGCGTATCTAACCCACGGTAGAGATTTGAAAATAAAACTTTGACTGTAATCTTTTGAGAGATGCACTGTGATCCTTGAGGATTCGAAGCCCTAAAGATCCGAAGATATGCCTTTCAGGCCATTGTTGGATGTGCACTAAAATTGGACATATCATATTATATGATATACTCTAATTTGTAGTTTGAGATATGCATGTGATGCATGCCATAGATTATGATATATCCATATCATAAGAGGCATGAGGATGCCATTTTCAACCTCTATCATAGTGTACGTTGGGCTTATGATATGGGATGTGAGTGCATGACTACTACCATGTCTTCCAATTGGAATATATTCAATCATGAATCAAAGGGTTGATTCATTTATGGCATGAAAATTCATTTGAAATGTTCAAAGGATATAAACTCCAATGGGTGTGTGTTATCGTAATGAATGTGGCCTGCCATGCAATGGTAGCCGATGGTTGACTCCCTTCATTAAATGAAGGGAGCCTATAAAAAGGGATATGATCCCCTGTTGGATGTTCAAAATACTATCTAGCCCAAGTCATTTTGGAGTTGGTTCCCTACCTGAATGCCCTGAAGGCCTTCATTTTTATTGATTTTTGATAACCCCCCTTTCAAGGGATAATGGGAAACCCTTACAAGGTCTGTAGGCTCAGAGATTACATGGCCCGTAGGCTTAGGAGATTACATGACCCGAAGGTCTTAGGGAATTCAACCAAACTATCTACAAGGAACTACCCCTCCCCAGCATCTTCATCCTGATAGTAGCTCTCCACCTTTTCATGACCATCTGGCTAGGCTTCCCGTGTAAGCACATGCTGGTACCGATGGCATAGCCATACCCTCTCATTCTGAAAATCCATTTGGATCTGCTCTGGTGAGTGCACCTGCTCTGAAACCTCTTCTAGGACTGCTCCTTTTTTTGTAGTGTGTTTGGGGCCTGTATTCATGTGGACCGAAGGCCTTGGGGTGGCCCTAAGTCCTTAAGGTGGCCCTAAGGCCTTGATAATCAACTGGCTTGAAGGCCTTGGTTGGCCCGAAAGCCTTGCAGGACCCGAGGACGAAACCGATGGCCCGAAGGCCCAGATGGATGAATAGTTCTAGCTACTACAGTACTGAACAGTGCTTGCTACAGTACTGCACAGTGCCTGCTACAATGCCTACTACATTACTGCTACATTACTGCTACAGTACCTCGGAAATAAGCCTCCACCCGGATTTGATCTCGGGTCTCTTGGATGCACCTAGTGAGTCCTCACCAACTGGGCTGACGCTCTTGTGCATTGGAGTTGGTTCCCCAAAACCAACTTTTATGTACTTTATGATTACTTGTATTTATTGTTATAAATATTAATAAACTTCTTATCACACCATAATTATTCTTCTATAAAATGTAGTATGTGATAATGTACTAAGAGTAACTGTCACATTGAAGGGTCATAACAATTTCTCGCTATAATGAGAACCTAGAAGTTCCATGAAAATATTCTTAAAATATATGTTCCATAGCCATATGATATCATTTAACAGGACATAAATGATATAGACTATCAGGGGTGTAGACTCATAGGATATCGAGGCAGTTTCTCATGGTGTACGCCCTTGAAAATTTCAAGTGTAGGAGATAATGAGAACACGACGCAGCAATAGAAAATATACATTTATATGTTTCATTTGATGTTCCTATATACACATGTGTGAATTGGTCCTTAGATTTTAAAAGTATTCTTAATAAAAATTATTAGTTGTATACTTTGATGTATTAACAAAAATCATGACGATATATGTTCGCGGTGAAGTAGGATACGTTGGGTGCGTCCTGAGTGATATCACATTAATGAATAATGAGAGAAAGGATTTGTACCTTCAGTTCTTTAATGAAAGTTGATATCTCAGGCCATTTGATGGGAATGTAACAACTTAAATAAATCCATGACCATGATGTTCTATTGTCATGCTCATTTTTAAAAAGTCAAAGAAAGAGAGATTGAGCACACAGGTTGATGACACCAGCATATAAACTTCTTGATTATAGATATTGTGATAAAGAGATTATATTACATAATAAGTATTCATATGAGGTTGTATACCATTGAAACATGAACTTATTTCTCTATGAATGTCTTGACATGTTGCTATATGCTAACCTTGGATATTGGGCGGCTTCACCTAGTGCTGCAATGAAAGAGACTTAGAGGGCCATACAATAAGTGTATCCAGAATCTCAGTTAATTATTATTATTATTATTATTATTATTATTATCATTATATAACATAATGAATAAATATTATTTCCATATATGGTTTAATAATTATTCATGTTTTCCTGCTCATATATATCTAGTCATTGGTTATTCGAGAAAATATTTATGAACATAGTATTTAATAAATATTTATTTTCTATTTAGTATATTTAATATTTATTTATTTATTGATGAATAATCTTGTGATTTTTATTTATTAAATAAGTAGTCATTATTCAAGGACTAAGAAATATTTTGGAGAAATTAAAGACATAATTTAATAGGTTCGGGGATAAATAATATATATATTAAATATTATTTGAATACATTTTTAAACAATTTATTTAAGAAATAATATTTAATTAATTCGTGAGTTTTGCGCATGTCCAACAAAATAATAATAATAATAATAATAATATTATTATCTGGACATGGGTTTTTCCAGAGATTAAGAAAATAATAAGGGCATATGTGTAATTATTATTTTCTAACCCTACACTATTTAAACCCAATTATATTATTTTCAACCCCAAGGATAACAATTTGTTTTTTTTGCACACAATGACATCTGAAAAATCCTCTCAAGCCCTAGAGAGCTCCTCTTGAAGAATGCTATCAAGAATAGAGAGAGATCCTCCACCACCCTCTTGAATCTAGAGAGAACAAAGAGAGTCCTTCGAATTGATTATCAGGGTGATAAAAAAATAATGATGCAAATGTTAGGTTCTTCCATGCTAGCACTCAAAGATTCCAACGACGTCACTCATTGGTTCGTGGTGCACGTATGGATCATCGCTATAGGAAATATACACTTGATTCCTGTGACACAACAGTGGTATAATGTAGAGACATTTTCAGATTTATCAATGAAGAAAGAATTCATCGTAAGGTAATTTTTTAATTGTTTAAATTAATTAGAAATAATTATGCGATGATCCTATATTTTGGTTCTGACATTATTTCATAAATTAATCCTTGAATTAATTTCTTTTTTCACAATACTCTATATCATGTATATCTCGAAATAGTCACCGATTATGATAAAAAGACATATTAGGCATGCACTACCAGTGCTTTTGCTATGCCCGAAACCTACAAGTGGTTTTAGAGAGATCACATAATAATTTATAATTATTTAAAGTCTGTTGACTAATTTTTTTCATTTATCATTAGTTTTTAATCATGGTTTAATTATTATTTATATCTGAATAAGGATATCTCTTCATTTTCCTCTTCATTCTTACAAATATAATAAAAAAAAGATTAATTACAAACGAGGAACATTTGAAGAACTCATCCTGAGGTGCCAAAGATTTTTTCCTGATAACATAAAAATAGATGGCGTGTAGCCCATAGGTACACACCGTGTACCCATATTCAATGCACCGGGATGACACATGAATTATTTTGGAGCATCATGCATTTCATTCATGTGAGTGTAATCAATACACATCACATGTTGATCAATCCAGCTTGTCACACAATTAGCCAGACTACATAACATGTAACTTCCATATATGATGTGTAGTCCATTAGTCAAAGATGAGTTGTGTGTTTTCATAGGATATGTGTGATTGGTAACTAAGTAACTCAGAGACCACATGACTTGTGGTCTAAGCACACGTTGTGTAATCCATTAATGTCCATGACAGGCTAACACACCCATTACTTAGGTGCATGTTGTAGATATATGTTAAATAATTATACATGATGTGTAGATGGATAATACATTCCATTTATATTACCTATTTATATAAAATTTAAAATTAATTTATTATACTATTTAAACCTTATTAAAATATGTTCTGTGAGTCATTTATTTGGATCATACATGACATGTGATTGATTATATATATATATATATTAAATGTTTAATTAATTTTTGTATAATATTTGGAACTACATATCATGCATGTAGAACCCTTTGGTTTGAGGTACATCCTTGTTTTATGATGTTTTTTATGTTTTCAGTCCTTGGGTTGAATTGTAGGAAGTGGTCAGAGAAGGTAGTAGCTCGGAAGATGGAATCTGGATATAGAAGATAATTCATGTAGGAATGGTTATTCACAAGATAAATGGTTTCTAGGTAGATGTCATGAATTTCATTCAGGGTGTGAATAGATTTCAGGGCATATTCATGGGGATGCTGTTTGAGTCCATTCATGGTGTGAACAAATTTTTGGGATTTTAAAGATAAGGTGACTTGAATTCCAGAGTATGTGTCATCTCAATGATTCATGATGTTAATCTCTTCATCATTCCATGAATGATTTCATGCCCAACCAATTTATTATTCTTGGCACCCTTTGATCCTAATTAGCTTCTCTCTTTTTTCTCTCAGACTCAAGGCCTTCTTTAGGTGTATTTGGAGATTCTCTTTGACATGGAGGATGAATTCATTGTATATTCAATCATCAAGCCTAGGGAATCAAAGGATTAATTGAAGGGATTCTAAGGGAAGTCCAAATTGGCTAGATCGTGTCTTGATTCATCATGTTGAATGAGATCTGTTTTGAGGCAGGTGGATTATCTCTTTTCTCTACTTAATCTATAACTTGAAGGAATAAATTTTCTTTAATTATTTTTATAGATTTTTAAAGGAAACTTTGGTTGATTTATTCATGGAAAACCCTTTTGGTTTATGAATTATAAATGTTGTATTTTGAGTAGTTTTTGAAAAAAAACTCCTTTTGTTACAAGGTTTTAAATTGTGGTTTAGTTTAATGCATGAAATAAGTTTGATTAAATGTTTTAAAAGATTAATTGATTTGAATAAATGAATTGATGTGAGACCTTATCACACACATGGAATTGTGTGAGTTCATATTACATTGGAAGAAACCTTGGTTGGTTCAGACAAGGGGTCGCTGTTGTCAGGGTACCTTAGATTAATGACCAAGTAATGACTTAACTGATAGGAAAATATTATAATTATGAGTCAGGACTACTCCTAGTTGGATGCATTCATGCATGTGTGTGTGATGTGGAATGGGGAACACCAAGGAGATGGGATTAATGGACCGTCTCCTTAAATTAATTCAATTTATTTAGTAAACTACTTCTGTTTTGATTTCACTTGTTTTATATATATATTAAACTGTGATCTAACTTGTTCATATCCCAAAGGCATGTGTTGGGATGTATTTGGTGGTATTATACTATGGTGTATTCTCACCCCCTACATATTCACTCTGGTGCATAATCAGATGTTTTTTTACCATGATATAGGAAAAGGGAAGGTCTTTCATTTCTCCAATGGATCATCATGATGATATATTCTTAGGATGGTGGTTATAGCTTAAAGATGTTCACATAGAGTGGTTAGAGTGATTCCACATCAATGTTGTTGCATCATGATGTCTTTTAGTTTTTGGTCATGTGTCATGTTCTGATTTTTGTTGTTACTTTGATATTGTTAGTTATTGGTAATTTTGAGTTGTATTATATACATTTAGTGAATCATATAGTTTTGTTTGATTATTTTTATTATTATCTTGATAGGATGTGTTTGTTTAAAAGGGTAAATCATCCCCCAATTATTTAGTAAGTCCTTGGAATTTATTTTTAGCTTTTAGTGTTTAAGAGATGTCACCTAAGGTTAGTGGCACCTTGACTCTTCTCAAGCTAATGGCTGGGTAAAGATTGCTACATATTAGCTGGTCGTTGATCCCTAGACTTTACCAATTGACAAGTGAGGCATTTGGTAACATAATTAGCCACATTTTGTTTCTTATTTGACCATAAAAAATGGTCCCTCAGGGCCTTGTACATCTTTTGGATTCCTGGATGAATCATCCACTTAGAATGGTGACAAGAAAAAATAATTTGTTCATGAAAAGATAACAGAAACAATATTCAATCACGAAAAAACATGCTCAAATCTTATGATATAGATTTTAGTGGATCATGGGAGGATAATTTTACCATAGTGAAGTTTTCATATAACAATAATTATCAGGACATGATACAAATGAATTTTTTCAAGGAATTGTATGATCTTCCATGTTGATCTCCTCTTTTTTGGGTAGGAACTGGAGAAACATCACTATTGGGACCTAACATTGTTCATGATATGATTGAGAAAATTCAAATGATTAGGAAATGAATTGTTTCAGACCAAAGGCATTAGAAATACTATGCAGATCACTATCATCACCCATTATCCTTTATAGTGGGAGCTCATGTATTTTTGAAATTCTTTCCAAGGTTAGGTCATCATCAATTGGGTAAGCAAGGAAAGTTGTATACTTTGTATGTTAGACCTTTTAATTCACTTTAATGAATTGGTTATGTTTCTTATCAATTGGATTTACCACCATAGTGCAGTTTGGTTCATAATTTTTTTTATCTCAATTTAGGAAGTACCTGGACGATCCTATTCATGTAAATCGATGGGATCATATTGATCTTAAACCAGATTCTATATTTTTTCATGCGCTAATTCATATTTTGGATTGAAAATATAAAGTAATGTGTGAAAAATTTATTCTTTTAGTTTAGGTATTATGGAAACATGGTAAAATTCTAGAGGATACATGGGAACACAAGAAGGAGATGATGGAGAAATGGTCTAAACTCTTCCAAATCACTATTGATCTCTAGAATTATAAGGATGGAAAGACTAATGGTGGGGAGAATATATCACCCTTAGTTTGAGGAATGTCCTTATTTTACACTTTTTCTTTTATGTTTTGAGTGATTGGGTTGAATTGTCAAAAGTATTTGAAGAGGGAAGTATCTCAAAAGCTAGAGTCTGGCTGAAGGAGCTGGTTCACCACATGAATGGTTATTCATAATGTGAATGGTTTCTAGCTGTAATATCTGATTCACACCATATTTTACCATGAATTTCATTCAATGAATGAATGGTTTTCTAGGAAAATTTGCTACGATGTTGTCTGAGGCCATTCACATCATCAAATGTTATTTATGGAATGAACATGTTTTTAGGATTTGAAAGCTAAGATGAATTGAATTTAAATGTATGAGGAATATAGATGATTCACAACATGAATCTCTCTATCATGCCATGAATGATGTCAAGCCTATCCAATTTATTATTTCTAGTTCCCTTAGATCCTAATTATATTCTCTCTTTTCTCTCTCAAACTCACACCCTCCTTTAGGTTTTTTTGAGGTTCTCTTCGATTGAGAGGCCATATTCATTAGATATTCAAGCATTGAGCCTAGGGAATCAAATAATTCATTGAAGGGACAATAAGGGAAGTTCAGACCGACTATATTGTGTCTTGATTCATTACATTGAATGAGATCCATTGTGAGGTTGGTGATTTATCTCTTTTATCCACTTGTTCTAGAACATGAAGGTTTATTTTTAATAATCTTTCTATATTTTCAAAGGAAAATTTGGATGATTTTTTCTTGGAATATCCTTTCATATTATGAATTGGAAATGTTAGATTTTGAGAAGCTTTTAAAAAAAAACTCTGTTTTTTACATGGTTTTAAATTATGGTTTAGTTTAATGCTTGAAAGATGTTTGATTAAATGATTTAATAAATGAATGAGTGTGAGACCTTGGAATACACATGGAATTGTGTGAGTTCATATTTCACTGGAAGATGGTTTTTTTGGGTTCGAACAAGGGGTCGGTGTCGTCAAGGTACCTTTGATTCACAGAGAAGTGGAGAATTGATTGATAGGAAAGGATTATGATTGTGAGTTATGAATTCTCATAGTTAGATGTATGAATGTGTGTATGTGTGTGGGATGAGGAATTGAGCATTCCAGTTTTATATAATTAATGGTTTGACTAGTTAAATTAATTGAATTAATTTGAAAAAATTCCTCGGTTTTTATCTCATCTGTTTTACATGTATATTGAACAGTGTGATAACTTATTATTATCCTAGTGGAATGTGTTGGGAAGTATTTGGGGATATTATACTGAGTTGTATAATCACCCTATATATTCACATTGATTTATATGCATATGTTGTTTACCATGATATAGGAAATATGAATTCCTCTCCTTTCTCCAGTGGAGCATCATGATGCTATATTCTCGAGATGGTAGTTGGAGCTCAGAGATGTTCACATGGATTGTTTAGAGTGATGCCACATCGATGTTTCTATGTAAGGATGTATTTTAGTTTTTTGTAATGTTTCTTTTTTCACTTTTTTTTGCAACTCAGATATTGATGGTTATTGGTAATTTTTAGTTGTTTACATTTCATGCATCATATTTTTTGGTTTGGTTGTTTTTATTATTGTCATGATAGGTTGTGTTTTTTAAAAGAGAAAATAATCTACCAATGATTTAGTAAGCCCTTGGAATTTATTTCCATACTTTGGTGTCTAAGGGATGTGACCTAAGGTTAGTGGAACCTCATCTTGTTCCCAACTAATGGTTAGGTAAAGATTTCATTATACTAGCTGGTTGTTGATGTTCATCTTTAAATTGTTTATAGGTGAGGAATTTGGTTATATAATTAACCACACTTTGTTTCATATTTGATCACCAAAAATGGGTCCTCAGAGCCTTTTTCATCTTTTGGATTCCCAGGTGAATCTCCCACATAGAATGGTGATAATTAGAAAGAAGATGTTCCTGAAAAGGTGGTAGAATAACTATTTGATTAGAAAAAGACATGACCAGATCTTGTGTTATGGATTTCTATGTCTCATGGGAGTAACATTTTCCCTTAGTGGAGTTTTCATATAAAAAAATTTATCATTCCATGATAAAAATGGATCTGTTCAAGGCATTGTACAACCGTCCATTTCGATCTACATTTTATTGGGTAGAGACCAGAGAAAATCCACTATTGGGAGCTAGCATTGTTCATGAGACGATTGATAAAATTCAAATGATTAGTAAATGAATGGTTTCATCCCAAAGTAATTATAAATATTATGCAGATCAGTGTCGTCACCCATTATCCTTTGCAGTGGGAGATAATATATTCTTAAAAGTCTCTCCAAGGCTATGGAATCATTGATCGGGTAAGCAAGGAAAGTTTTCTCCTTGTTATGTTAGTCCTTTTAAGATAATAGAATGAATTGGTTATGTTTATTATCAGTTAGATTTACCACCACATTTTCAGTTTTGTTCATAATTGTTTTCA
Source organism: Viscum album (assembly GCA_963277665.1). NCBI lineage: Eukaryota > Viridiplantae > Streptophyta > Magnoliopsida > Santalales > Viscaceae > Viscum > Viscum album. The sequence continues at coordinate 240,075,055 of OY728159.1, forward strand.
TGTATCTCAATTGAGGAGGTACCAGAATGATCATAGTTATATAATTCGATGGGATCATGTTGATCTTGAATTAGATGCTGAATTTTTCATGCATCAATTCATATCTTGGGAATAAAAGATAAATTCTTGCATGGAAAATGTATTCCTTTGGATCAAGTATTGTGAAAAAATAATGAACTTAAAGAGGAGGCATGAGAACAAAATAAGAAGATACTGAATCAATGAATATAACTCTTCTAAATCACCAATGATCTTTATATTTCTAAGGATATAAATCCTAATGGAAGGGAGAATATAACACCCCTGATTTGAGGTACGTCCTTATTTTATTTTGTTTCTTTTATGTTTGGAGTGATTTGGTTGAATTTTCGGAAGTGTTTGGAGAAGGAAGTAGCTCAAAATCTATAATCTTGGTTTAGGAGTTGGTTCACATCATGAATGGTTATTCATGATGTGAATGGTTTCTAGCTGTAGGATCCAGTTCACACTGTATATTTCCATGAATTTCATTTCAATTATGAATGATTTTCTGGGTAGATTCATTGATATGGTGTCTAAAGTCATTCACGACATGAAATGTTATTGATTATGTGAATATGTTTTAAGGATTTTAAAGCTAAGGTGACTTGGATTTCAATATATGTTTCATGTTGGTGATTCATTATGTGAATACCTTTGTTATGCCCTGAATGATTTCAGTCCCGACCAATTTATTATTTTCATTGCCCTTCAATCCTAATTAGATTCTCTCTTTTTTCTCTTGAACTCAAACCCTAATTTAGGTGTTCTGGTGGTTCTCTTTGATATAGAGGCTAACTTCATCAGATATTAAAGTATTGAGCCTAGTGAATCAAAGGATTCATTGAAGGGAAGATAAGGGAAGTCTAAACCAGATAGATCATGTCTTGTTTCATGATGTTGAATGAGATCCGTTGTGAGGTAGGTGGATTCTCTCTTTCCTCCACTTGTAATAAAACTTGAAGCCTTAGGTTTTCTTTAATGATTTTATAGAATTTTGATGATTTATTCATGGAAAACCATTCTAGTTTATGAATAAAAAATGTTGTATTTTGAGTGTTTTTTTTCAAAAAAACACCTTTTGTTACATGGTTTTAAATTATGGTTTTGTTTAATGCATGCATGATGTTTGACTAAATGTTTTAAAATATTAATTTATTTTAATAAATGAATGGGTGTGATACCTTGGAATACACATGGAATTACATGATTTTATATTGCATTAGAATACTCCTTGTTGGGTTCATACAAGGGGTCAATGACTTTAGGGTACCTTGGATTCATGACCAAGTGACAAACTGAATAGTAAGAAAAGATTCTACTCACAAGTTACGACTGCTCCTAGTTGGATGCATGTGTGTGTGTGTGTGTGATGTAGAATTAAGTATACTAGGTGGATGGAATTAATGGATCGATGACTTAAATTAATTTAATTTATTTGGTAAATGTTTTTTATTTTTATCTCATCTATTATACAAGTATATTGAACTATGAGCTAACTTGTTCTTGTAACAGTGGAATGTATTTTGAATTATTTTGGGATATCCTACTATGTTTTATATTCACACCATGTATTTTTAATAATATTAATTCATATATATAGTTTTGATTCAATTCACCATGCTTTATTCATGTTTTGTACAGTTTTGATTTGATTTCTGGTTGTTTTTTGCAGAAATTGGAGTTGATTTTAGAAAAGGGGTGTTGTTGATAAAAATTATAGTTTTAGTCATTTTACACAATAAAAATTCATTTAAATATTAAATACATTGAGACAGATTAATTTTATAATAGGACGTTAAACCAGTTACAGCTGTAAAAAGTTCCAAATGAAGAAATACTTATGATGTAAGATCTCCACTTACGACATAAAATCATTGAGGCTCAAAGATCCCATGAATCTCACTCAGGCCACATATCATGGAATATATAAAATACTAAATTCCACAAAGATATCCTTTACGGCACAAATAAGACACTTAAGATGTAAAATTTTGAGCAAAGATAAATTAATAATTATTTTTGGCGTAAAACCTATTTACACCATAAGGTGATGTGGCCTATTTATGTTTCAACAGCTGAAATTTTTCAAAGAGGGTGATTAGCCATTATTTATTCAAGGTGTTATTGAGAGATATCTTTAAAAGTTTCTTTTCTCTTCATTCATTCTTTATTTTTTTTCCATTTTCCATTATTTTAGTTTCATTTCCATTCAAGAGTGTTTCTATGATTGATTTTAATTATGTGGTTCTCAATACTTTTACTGTTCAATGTGTCTACCATTCTTATTTGACTGTCATTTGAGTGTTTTTATCCTTCATAGTCATGATGTAATATTCTTCTTAATTATGATTTTGTGATTTGATTGATTTCATTGAATTAAACTGCAACTTCATGTTTTAAATTCCATTGTGATGAATCTTGTTTCAATTGTGTGAATTTTTTACATGTTTCATGTTGCCTTTGCTATGTGTGGATAACCTACCTAGGATTAGGGGTTGAGAGTAAGGGTAGCATGAACTTAATAAATTCTCAAATCAAAACTCAGGTAATCTATTGGTTAATAATCATGGTTGAAAGTAAATTACAATCCCATTCCCTTGTATGATCCAGACCAGGTGATTGTAAGGGAAGAAACCTGGCCAAATGGGAATGAACCAAACTAGGACCAATAGTTTGATCCTTTTACCACTTTTTTAATTTCACTTAATGCATCTTGGTTTTCAACCACATCTAGACTAAAGAGTGGTTTCCAATCTGGGTAGATTCAATTTTTCTAACCAGAGCTAAATTGGTGTCTCTTGAACAGCTACACAGTCTAATCCAATAGACCCGCCCTTATTATATTTAAGATTATCCTATGTGTAGGCTCCCTGAAATTTAACCTGATACCTTCTATCAATTATGAATAAAATCAATCTATTTAGTCTTTAAAACCAACCTCTAAGAATGACATATGGAATCCACCTATCAAGTTCTAATTACCAGGTCACCAGCCTTTCCATCTCTTCCTTGTGGGTTTGAACCTGGTCTCCAACTTCCCTACATTTCTATGCAATAATTATTTTGGTTAATATAAATTTATAATATGATCACACCCTTTTATAGTCAATGATACTACACAGACACATCAAATTTTGGTGCCATTGTTGGGGAGAAATGCTATTTATTAAGTACAATGACTTTTGGTGTGAACCTGAGATTACCTCACACCTTCTTTCACTCTTCCCTTTTATTTTCTTTCTTTTTACAACCTTCATGAATGGACTAGAACTTACACCATCTTTGTCAACTATTTCATGATCCAGGTCCCTATAATTCATTCAAGGAGCTTGTAAACTCAAGAAATTCTCTATTTCATCCCTGAAATCGAAAGATAAATTTCCGCATGCCAACATTCAAACATGACTGATCTCAAAAACCTTATGTCGCCCAATCTTAAAAATGTTCAATATGTGCCACCTGAACCACAGGGGGAGAAACCACTAATATAGGAGCACACCATTATGGATTATGGACTACTATCCATTAGTGGTGCTGTTTCCAACATCATTCATCCTCCTATTCAGGTGCATACTTTTGAAATCAAACCTAGACCCATTCATATGATATAAAACATGGGATAATTTAGTGGACTTCAGAGAAAAGATCCAGATGAGAATATATACAATTTTCTTAAGTTTATGACACTTTTCATAACCAAGGAGTCTCGTCAGATGCTATCAGACATAGATTATTTTCCTTCTCCTTGCATGACAAATCTAAGGATTTACTTAAAATCTAAGCTCCTAATTTGATTACCACATGGGACAACATAGTGAAAAAATTTATTAACAAGTACTTTCTGGACATACGTACATGGAATCTATGAAATGACATCTAAAACTTTATCATGGAAGATGGTGAACTAATCTAGGAATCTTGGGATCATTTTAAAGTAATGACCTGAAAGTTTCCACATCACAGACTTGATGTGTGGATACAACTTCATACATTTTACTAGGTCTTACAACCTACAACATAGACTATGGTAGATGTCACCACTAATGAAAAGCTTGTGCTCAAGACATCAGAAGCTGATCAAGCACTTTTGGATGAGGTATCACACAATGAAAGTATTTGGAAGAGAGAACAAGGGCTTCCTCATCACAGAATTCACCAAGTAGAAGAGAACAACCTCCTTGTAGCCCAAGTTGAAGCCCTCCTGAAATAGCTTGAAACTTTTCAACTATCTTCTCTACCGATACCACCCCCTACTCTTTCTATGGAGGTTCAGGCATGTGAAATATGTGGAGGCCCACATTCATACTAGGACTATAGAAAAGGAATGGAAAAAACTCAAAGTTAGGATTGTAATTACATAAATTAAAATAAAAAAAACCAACAGTTTCAATAACCAAAATAATACTAGTAGTCGTGCTACCAAAAAAGACCATTTCAACTATAGAAACAACAAACTCAAGGTCACTATCAATAGAGGAGTGGACAAGATCCACCATGAAATCCGAGACCACCTAGGTACCCACCTCAGAATCCGTCTCTTTGACCTCAACAACCCTTCCCCATAAAAATTTTTTTCCCCTAGGGCTCAACATTTTCTACCCTTTAATCAGTAAAAATTTCAACAAGATCCACCGAGGTAGCTACAAAAATCCCCACCTCAATTAAATATAAAAAACATGCTTACCACATCCCTTAAAAAAGTGTAACATTGTATGAATACTCAATAGACAGAGATGAAAAATAAAAGACCTATTCTCTACAACCTCAATCACTAAGTATGACAGACTTCCAATATTTTATCAGATCGACTACTGGGTACATTGACTAGTAATACTGAGACACACCCAAGATAGGAGGATAAGGATAAAGTCCTTAGTAGTGTAAAATAATTGAATTTTCAGCATCCATGAATAGGTGAGGAAAATAATATAGAAGAACCTTAATCACATGCGGAAATAATCAGTAAAAACAAAAATGATAGAAAACATAAGGCTGATAAAGAACAAAATCTAGAATCTGAGAAAATTGAAAAAGCTCCTATATAAGAGAAACAAGTAAAATAAGATGTCTTCATGGCACTGACACCGTACAGACCCCCTCTTCCCTTTCTCGAGATAATGAGACAAGTAAAAATAGTAGGAAAATATAATAATTTTTTGGAAATGTTCAAGCCACTCCATATAAATATCCCCTTTACAGAAGACATTGATTATATGCATGCTTACACAAAATTATTAAAGGAGATTATCTACAAAAAAAATAAAAATAGAAGACCTAATATTCATTTCATTGAATTAAGAATGATCTGTAGTTTTTCAGTGGAAGCTCCCACAAAAAATGAGTGACCCTGTTAGTTTCTCAATTCCCTACACCATAAGGATGTGCAATTTCAGAAAATCCTTGTGAGATCTTAGAACAAGTATAAATCTCATGATAATGAGTGTATTTTGAAAATTAGGGATTGAATATTTGAAGCTGGATTGAGTAGCACTTTAGCTGGATAACTGATCGATCAAGTATCCTCAAGGAATTCTTGAGGATGTTTTAGTCAAAGTGATAAAGTTTATATTCTCTACTGATTTTCTTATCTTGAATATGGAGGAAGAAGGAGATATACCCATAATTTCAAGAACACCATTTCTCACCATTGGTAATACATTGATGATGTAAATCAAGGAAGGATGATATTCAGAGTTGGTGAAGAACAAATAGTGTTAAATTTAGTGAAATCTGCCAATAAAAGTGGAGACTCTTTTGATTATCAAGATATCTTTCTGAAAAATGAAAAGGATGATTTCATGGCTATTGAGGATGATAGTAAGAACCTATCTCCTAAATAATATGAGTGAAGTGAATATGATGAGTTGAATTACATTGAACCTTTGACAAGAGATACCATTCCATAGTTCATGCCCTCATTTATCAAGTCACAAACTTTAGAGTTAAATCCTATACTGAGCACATTGAAGTACTTTTTCTTAGTAACTAAATATGAACTTCTAGTTATAATTATCTTAGAGATGAATCAAGTGAAATAAGAGTAACTAATAGAAGTCCTGAAAAGGAATAAAAACTCAATTTCTTGGGGGGGGGGGTGGTTGATATTGAATGGATAAGCATCATAATTTTAAATTTCAAGATTCTATTAGAATAAAGTGATAAACCAATATGTCAACCCCAGAGGAAACTCACCCCACAAATAAAATAAGTCATTAGAAAAGAAGTTCTGAAACTTCTCAATGCTGGTATAATATTTTCTACCTCTGATTGTGAATGGGTGAGCCTGCTATAAGTCATCCTAAGGAAATGTGACTTAACTATTATTAAAAACATTGAAGATGATTTAATCCCAAATCAAACCATTACTAAAAGGTGAGTATGTGTTGACTACATGAATCTCAACTCAACAACTCAAAAGTGAATTTTATGCTCCCATTCATGGATCGGATGCCAGAGAGATTAGCTGGGAATGAATTCTATTATTTTTTGGATAGATATTCCAGATATAATCAAATCACTATTAAACTAGATGATTATTCAAAGACCACATTCACATGTCCTTTCATAACCTTCACCTATTAAAGGATGTCATTTGGAAGGTGTAATACACTACCAAACATTTCAAAGGTGTACGAAACATATATTTCATGATATGATAGACAATTTTACAGAGATCATCATAGATGATTTTCTTATATATGGATAATCCTTTGAATTATTCCCAAGCAATTTATAACTGGTTCTTCAATGTGAAGTGAAATTCTTAGTGATAAATTAGGAGAAATGTCATTTCATGGTCCAATGAGGCATCATCCTCAGACATAAAATTTAAAATAATGACATGGAATTCAACCCTATAAAAATTAAAGTCATCAATGATTTTCCTGAACCTATAATAATTAAAGGCATAAGAAGATTTTTGGGTCACACGGGATTCTATCGCCGCTTCATTAAAAACTTTTCACAAATAGATCGACCACCGGAACATATATTGTTTAAGGAAATTCTATTTGATTTCAGTGAAGAATGTCAATGAGACTTTAATATTTTTAAGAATATCCCAGTGGCCACTCCCATCATTGTCTCACCTGATTAGGATAAGGACTTCAAATTGATGCATAACACCAATGATTTTTCTATAGGCACTATCTTAGGAAAACAAGTTGGGCACACCTTTTATCCCATTTATTATGATAGAAAAACTTTGAATGAAGCTCAAATCAACTATATAAATATAGATAAATTACTTCTATAAGTGGTCTTCACTTTTGTTAAATTTTGATCATATCTTATGCTTCCCAAAGTTGTGGTTTACATAGACCATGCAACATTGAAATACCAGTTGAATAAAAAGGATTCAAAAACCTTGATTAATATGATGGATCTTGTTATTACAAGAATTTAATAAAATAATCAAGGATACGAAAGGAAATTATAATGTAATTTCTGACCATCTCTCCATAATTCCTCTTCCCAAGTTTACGGATGATGAAGAACTGAACATTGAATATTATTTCCCTAATGAAACAATTTTCAATATGGATATGCAAGAACAACAATGGTTTTTTGATACTAAAAAATATCTTTCCACAAGATCAATCTACCCACACTTCTCCTATAAATAGAGGAATAATTTCTTTTTAAATGCTTCATGCCATTATTGGGATGAGCCTCTATTATTAAAATGCTTTGCTATGGATTAATGTTATGTTTCATTACAAAGGATGAAATTCAAAGCATGTTAGAATTTTATTATATGTCGCTGACTGGAGGTCATCATGGGATTGAATGTACCATAGATAAAATCCTGAAAAGTGAACTCTTCTGACCTACACTCCATTAGGATGCAAGGAGTTTTGTACAAAGCTGTGATCAGTGCCAGCGAACTGCACCATTGGGAAACATCATGAAATTCCCCATAACCCTATTTTGGAAGTTTAAATATTCTATGTGTGTGGAATTTATTTTAAAAGACCATTTAAAAATTCTCATGGAAAGTTTTACACCCTAGAAAAAATATATTATGTCTCAAAGTGGGTAGAATCTGAGGCTACCACTCTTGACATAAACAAAGTGGTCATGCGGTTTTTAAAGAATTTTTTTCCTCACGATTTGTATTTCCCTAATTATTCATTATTGATCATGGAAAAAATTTCAATAATAGTTCCATAAATGGGATTCTTGTAAAATATTTGATCTGTTACAATACTAGAACTCCTCACCACCGAAAACTAGCAGGAAGGATGAATTTTCCAATTAGGAGATCAAGAAAATTATCGAAAGGATAGTCAATACTAGTAGGAAGACTGGAGCCTCAAGATAGATGATGCACTATGGGAATACCATATAACTTTTAAAATCACTATAGGAACAAAACCTTCCCGACTTGTCTATGAGAATCCCTGCCACTTTCCAGAAGAATTAGAGCACCGCTCGTAGTGGACAATTAAAAAATTAAAATTGGATGCTCACAAATCCGGGAAGCAAAGATTATTGAAAATGGATGATCTAGAGGAGATTATAATAGATGCTTATGAAAATGACCAAATTTATAAGGAAAGAACAAATAATTGGCATGACTGACACATCTCGTGATGGATTTTCACACCAGGGGACAAAGTTCTGTTGTTTAAATACTGCTAATTATATTTCTTGAAAAGCTAGAATCTCGATGGTCGAGTCCTTTCAACATTGTTAAAGTATCCCCCTATGGAACTATCGAAATTAAAAAAGGAAATGGACCACCATTTAAAGTCAATGGAGAATGATTGAGGATTTACCAAGATCCATTTCAAGAAGAGTGCATTATATTTATCAAATTTAAATAACTATGGGGTTTTCTAGCTCTAGACTTAAAAAGATGAACTGATTGGAAGGAAACCCATGTTTTGTTCCCTTCAAGAAAATTTTGATCATTTAAAATAAAGGGTATAACCTTGAGTTTCCCATGTTAAATTTTTTTCATGGCATAAGAAAAACCAACCACATAGTAAAAAAATCATGGTTAAAAACAAAAATCTCATGAAACTTACACCACAACTTCCAAATTCACGTCATAAATTTCATGATTGTGGTTTTAAAACCTAACCCTAGGGCTTGTGGAGTGTGACACCCCCTAACCTTTTCTTATTTGGTTCCCCATCATCCATTCCTCCCTTATTCCTTCCACCCATCATCCTAATTATTCCCATCATATTACTATGGTTTGAAAAAGAGGTGGTGTCCATTCTAAACATGAAAGTAAAGATTCATGGCCTCCCTTGACCAAACACACAAACCAGGCACCCACCCAACTTCTCCGACACACCTACCTTTACTAGATTACACCCCACCAACCTCCCTAAAAATTTTGGGTTCAGGATACAAATACCATCATTCGTAGGGTGCAGGCTTACCTACCTGTATCCATCCATGACTTTATTTCATAGATCCCGAGCATCAGGTTTTCTTAGATCATTTACAGGATAAACCGATGTGCATAAACAAGAACCTAGATCAAGATATGATATATAATATCCTCATCGATGAGGATGATCTGATATCCCTCTAATGGATGCTCCTAAATATTATTACTGAGGTGCATGAGGAGACTTTTTAGGAGCTCTTTCTAGAGTTCCTAATTGCCTTTGAGTTGGAAGTCATCCATGTCACCATCTAGTTAGGAAATTGGGATTTCGAGTTGATGTTGGGAGTGTTCGGAGTTGGTTTGGGGGTATATTTTTCATATTTTTATGTCTATCCCACATATTAAACCTTTCAAATTGATCCAAACAAGAAATATAATCCCCATAGATAGGTACAAATATTTTGTAACCCCACAAAACTTTATGATCTGCCAATGGTGTAGAGAACCCAACTGAAGGGTGCTAATCTCAAGATTATTCACCATGAATTAGACCATGAATAGATCACACAGGGAGACTCCCATAGATCCATCATTTAGATAGAGGTGGAAATTCTCACAACCACCATGGAATCTCTTGCACTCAACACAGTCTGGCAATTTTCACACTACTGTGAGAGTCAGTCTAGGAGGCATCATGACACTTTTATGGGTGAATCCTTCATCACCCACCTAGCCTGACATCTGGGAGTCTTCAAAATATCCCAATATCTCTAATAACTTGGTCTCATGTAGTATATGGACCTCCCAATACTCTATAAGAAGGGTATTCTTTAGAAGGTGGGTGACCATTACACAATTGGACACTAGAGTACGTCGATTCCACTGACGAGGCCTCTACTCCTACTGATTCTGTCACCCCTTCCATTCCAGTTGATCTGACCACTACTTCCACCCATGATATCTGTTTCTTATCATCCCTATACTCCATCATATATATGGGAGGTCTTATTTGGCCATGATCACCTTCTTTAGTGCATTATAGAGAACCACAAGTGGATTTTACACTATTTGTTATCCTGTTCACTAATCCATCCTATGCCCTATCCCTATACACTAAAAACACACACTTTCACATGTTATCCATCAAAATATATTCCACCTCCATTCACACCCCATCCACCTTAGCACCAGTGATCACCACAGATGAGTTTCCTCTAAAACTTACAAACTCTACCGACCAAAAAGCCTTTCTAGCAGAGCTTACTCGATGGGGCAAGGGCCATGCTTCTCTATCTAATTTAGAGGTGCCTTTCATAGATCCAACTGCTAGATATTTGTCCCCAGTATGGATTGGAACCTCCCCTCCACTAGTGATGACTGAACCCACTACCATCACCACAACACCTTCTATGGGGGACGATCCACCTGAATCTGCCTCTATTTCATCCATTGACATGGTGGGGTAGCTTCATACACCCACCATTTGGGAGGGGACCACTGATGTTTATAGTAAAGATTCCTCCCACTCTTCTTAGTTTTTTCCTAGGTACCCCTCCCCAGTTTTACTATGTTTTTGGGTGTATTTTTTTGTATCCAATGTATTTAGTTCCCTTGGTTGTATTTCTTTTATTATCTAATAGAAGGGATACATTTTTCAACTATAAATGATTTCCTTACTTTATGCTTCATAATTATGCTTTCAGATCGACATTTCTTGATATTCTACTTATTCTATGGTTATTGATGCATATTATAGGCTACCATATGACCTCCCACATGAGGTATTTCATCATGTGGCAGACATACAGATATAGTTTTAGAAGCTCCATCTATGACCAGAACAACCTAAATGGATGCTCTAGCTATCACATGAGATTTTTGGTCATCCCATTGCTGAGGTGGTGAACCCCACTAACCGACCACTGGAGATTGAGGACACTACTTCCGTTTCTTGAAAGGGGAAGAGGATAGCTGAGTTGATGGACAAAACTGACTGATTTTTTCTATCCGTCTGGCTGATGATATCATTTTTAGCGATTTATGGGGGACAACCCATATTTTGTTATTTTGAGTTTTTTATTAAGTATGTTAGGTCATTTATTTTCTCTTTTTTTTCTAGGTTTTCTTTTTAGGAATTTTTTAATAACTTAGATTGTAATTTACTTTATGCAAGACTATCTGAGTTTTTATCCATTTTTGGCTATTGTGTGAACCTTCTCATTTTTCTACTTACATATTGGTTATATGACATGTGCTGATTGTTTATCTAATGTAGGTATTTTTATCTATAACATTTTTTTGTAGGTATCCTAGTTTCACATCAACATCTATAAATTTCCCCTATGACATGACATTTATTACAGGGAGATCCCGGTTCCCTACACTAATTTCACACTTTCCATTTCAAAATTGCCATGCTTTCATTGATTTCTCTCCCATGTCACTTTCCAAAACACTATAAACAATATGTCATTTTAAGTGTGTGTGTGTGAGGGGGGGATTATTGAGTTTTATTGAATTTACACCTAGATTGTTTCTTGTTCTTATTAGTCAAGGAGACATTTTTCATTGAAATCACGCTTTAACATGAAATATCATTTCACCCATGTAAATAAAAGATTTTTTTGGATGGAAAATGTCAAAATATATTATTTATTCTTATAATTTTTGCATGATTGCTGAGTTGAGAAATTTACTTATGATTTTAAATTCTTATAATTTCATTTGATTGACTTATTTTTTATCACTATTCCCTAAGTGATTTTCCTTTTATACGTATTCCCATTCCTAAGAGGATCTTAAACCTACTTTTTCCTATTCTTTTATGAGAATATTTCTTGAGAGATACTTGGGGAATGTAAACCTCATATAACTTGCATTGGAAACTTATCAAGTCTATGAATAAACAAATAAACTGTTGAAATGATTGAGGCATTTTTTTGATCCATTTTTCTTGAGACCCAATTGTACATTTATCCCTTTTAAGATTATAGAAGGCATGAATGAACTTTCTAGGATTGAGCTATGTTAAAATCCCATATTATCCCTTCCTACCATACTCTTGGTATGATTGCATGATTTTCACTTGAATAAGTGTGGGGGATATGGTCATTTCTGATAGAAATGAGATGTTTTCTACTGAGGAGATGTATGAAAACTTTTTCACATGATCCATGAGATATGTTACATGTTTCATCTAATATACCATTCATGATTATCCTATCTCTAAAAAATAATAATGATAAAAAATTGGGTTTTTTATTAGGAATGTCAAAAATCACCATTACCAGACCGATGAATCTCATGGTTGATCATATGTGGTTAGGTAGTGGATGTGAGATCTATCATAGACATGAATTTCAAAAAAATAGAAACATGGTACTTTCATTACTCTTTCATGACACATGCATGGACCTATCCTGAGCTTTTGGTAGTATGGAGATGCTCCTTTCCAAAGGAGGTTCTTCATTTCCTATTCTTGATTACCATTCATTTTACTTAAAACTGTAACCTACTTTTTGAGATTTATTTTTTATCATCTACCCACATGACCTTAGCCTCAGATTCATTTAAACCTTATTAAAAATCCCCCATGATTAATTGTGTATTTTTCTCTATAGGGGTGATTTTGGAGGGATAACATTTTTTATAACTCTTTGTTTCATTTTATTGATTGTGATGCATGTTTATTGTTAAAATTTGTTCCATTTGGAATCCTTATTGAGATGCTTTTTGCTTGATGATAAGAAATTATTCAAGTGTGGGGTAATTTGATAAGATTAATATATATATATAATTTGTTTTCAAATCAAAATGATTTATACATGTTTTGTACTATTTTGATTTGAATTATGGTTGTTTTTAAATAAAATGGAGTTGAGGTTGGAAAATGAGAGTTGCTACTAAAAATTGAAGTTTCAGTCATTTTACACCGCAAAAAGTCATTTACGACATATATCTATTAAGACAAACCAATTTTATACCGAGATGTAAAACTATTTCAACCTGTAAAAAGTTTAAAATGAATAAATACTTATGATGAATGATATCCACTTATGACATAAAATCATTGGGGATTGAAGACCCTAGGAATCTTGCTCAGGCCAAAAATCATGGAAGGTATGAAATCCCAAAGACTGAAAGGTTTTACTTTATGATGAAAATATGAAACTTAATATATAAAATTTTGAGCAGAGTTAAATTAATAAATAATTATGGTGTAAAACTAGTTTACGCTATAAGGTGATGCATCCTATTTAGGTTTCACTAGCCAATATTTTTCAAAGAGGGTGATTAGTCATCCATTCATCAAGGGGTTCTAGAGATTCATATTTCAAAGTTTATTTTCACTTTGTTATTTCTTTATTTTTCCATTATTTCCTTTGTTTTAGTTTTGTTTCCATTTAATAATTTTTCTATGATTTATTTTAATTAAGAATTTATCAATCCTTTTAATTTTCAACATGCCTACAATTATGATTCAACTATCATTCGAGTGTTTCAATCCTTCATAGTCATGACACAATCTTATTCTTCATTACACTATAGTGATTTGATTGATTTAATTAAATTAAACTACAACTACATGTTTTAAATTCCATTATGATGAATCTCGATTCAACTATGTTAATTGTTTTCATTCTTTATATTATCTTTGCTATGCGTGGATAACTCGCCTAGGGTAATAGGTTGAGTGTAGGGGTAATGTGAACTTAATGAATTCTTAAATTAAACCTAGATAATATTTTGGTTAAAAATTTAGGTTGAAAATAAATTCCAATCCCATTACCTTACATGATCCATACCAGGAGATTGTAAGGAAGAAACCCGATATAAGGGGAATGAACCAAACTCAGACCAATAGTTTGATCCATTTCCCACTTCTGTAGTTTCACTTAATACATATGTGTTGTCAACCACATATAGAACAAAGATTGGTTTCCAATTTGGGTATATCCAAATTATTGGACCAATGTTAAATTGGGTTATCTTGAACATATATACAGTTTAATCTAATAGACCTTCCCTTGTTAGATTTAGGATTATTCTATATACAGGATCCCTAAAATTGGATCTGATCCCTTCACTTTCTTCTGAAGTAAATCAATTTGTTCAGTCTTTAAATACAACCTATAAGTATCACATGAGGAATCCACCTATCGGGTTCCAATTTCTAGGTCACCAGACTTGTTAGATCTTCCCTATGGGTTTAACCTCGGTCTTCCACTATCCTACATTTATATGTAGTAGATCTAGGTGAGTTAATATAAATTTCTAATCTGATCATGCCCATGAGGAATCGACGATGCTTCATGAATGCATAAAATTTTGGTACCATTTTTGGTGAGTAGTGCTATTTCTTAGGCACAATAAACTTTGATGTAAAACTAGGATTGTCTCACACATTCTTTTCTCCTTCCCTTTTCTTTTATTTTATAACCTTCACACATGGACTAGAACATGCATCCACTTTTTCAAATAGTGCATGAGCTAGGGCCTCTAACTCATTCAAGGAGCATTCAAAATCAAGAACAACTATCATTTAACCCTAAAATCTAAAGATACATTTTTTATGTAGACATTCAATCATGGATTATCACAATAACCCTACACTGCCTAATCTTCAAAATTTTCAATATCTGCCACCTGAACCAAAGGGGGAGTGACCATTACTGCATGATCACCCCATAATGGGATAAGATTTCCATCCATTAGTGGTGATGCACCCATCATATTTAGTCCTACTATTCTGATGCATACTTTTGAAATAATACCTAGACCCATTCAAATGATCCAAAACATGGGACAATTCAATGGACTTTGAAGAGAAGATCCACATGAGAATATATCTAATTTCCTTGAAGTATGTGACACTTTTTGGAACCATGGTGTCTCATCAGACACTATAATAATTAGATTATTTCCATTATACTTGTGTGATAGAGCCAAATATTTTCTTAAAATTCAAGCTTCTGAGTCGATTACCACAAGGGATGACCTAGTGAAAAAATTTATTGACAAGTACTTTCTACCCATACATACCTGGAAGCCATAGAATGACATCCATAACTTCACCCAGGAAGATGGTGAATCAATACAAGAAGCTTGAGATCACTTCAAATAATTGAAATTAAAGTTCCCACATCATAGACTCGATGTGTGGTTCTAGATTCAGAAATTTTACTGGGGATTAAAACCAGCACCACAAACTATGGTAGATTCCACCACTGATGGGAGACTTATTCTCAATACACCAGAAGTTGGTTAAGAACTTTTGGATGATATATCACACAATAAAAGTATTTGGTAGAGTGACTGGGGACCTCCTCATCATAGAATTTACTAAGAATAAGAGAAAACTTGCCTTACAGCTCAAGTTGATGCCCTGATGAAAAATCTTGAAAATTTTCATCTGTCTTCTCCACCACTACCACCTTCTACTTATACTATGGTGGTTTAAGCATGTGAAATGTGTGGAGGCCTATATCCATACTAGGACTGCAGAGTAGGAATGAAAGAAAATCAAAGTCAAGATTATAATTACATAAATTAAAATCAACAAAACCAATCGTTTAAACAATATCAAAATACCAGTAGCCATACTACCAACAAAGGCCTGTTCGACAACATCAACAACAAACTCAGAGTTATTATCAATAGAGGATTGGAAAATCTCCCCCAAAAAATCTGGTACCATTTGGGTAGCCACCTTAGAATCTAGATCTTCTACATCAAAAACCTTTCCTACAACAAACTTTTTTTCATTTGGGCTCAGTAATTTCCTCCTGCAAATCAAAAACAATTTTAGAAGACTCTGCCGAGGTACCACAACAAGACCCACCATGACAATCAAATCTCAAAAATATGCTTACCATGTTGATTAAAAAATTTAACTAGCATATGACTACTAAAGAGATGAAAATGAAAAATAAAAAAGCCACTCTTTGTAACCTTGAGCACCAAGTAGGGAAGATTTACAAGACTTTATTGGATCGACTACCATGTACACTTCCCAATAATATTGAGAAACACCCAATAGAGGTGAAAAAATTTGTATCCCTCTATAGTGGAAAAGAGCTGAATTTTTAATAGCCATGCATAGGTGAGGAAAAGAAGCTTGAAGAACCAAAATCACATGCAACAATCATCATCAAAGATAATAATGATAACACATGTAAGGTTGATAAAGAATAAAATATGGAATTCAAGAAAACTAAAAAACCTTATGTATAAGAGAAATAAGTAAAATAAGATGTCTATGTGGAGCCACCACTATACAGACTCCCTCTTCCCTTTCCATAAAGAACGAGACAAGGTAAAATAGAGGGGAAACACAATAATTTTTTGGAAATGTTCAAGAAACTCTACATAAATACCCCCTTTGAAGAATACACTACTCAGATGCCAGCTTATGAAAAATTCTTAAAGGAGTTTCTCTATAATAAAAGGAAAATGGAAGACCTAGGAGTCATTTCTTCGAATGAAGAATAATACATAGTTTTTTAGCAGAATATCCCACAAAAAATGAGATAACTTGGTAGTTTCTCAATTCCATACACTACAGGGACATGTAATTTAGAAAGATCCTTGTGTGATATTAGAGAAAGTATAAATATCATGCCAATGAGTGAATTTTTAAAATTAGGGCTCAAAGATTTGAAGTCAACTTGAATAACGCTTCAGCTAGATAACTGATTAGTCAAGTATCCTCAAGGACTTCTTGAGGACATTTTAGTCAAAGTGGGAAAGTTTATATTCCCTATATATTTTCTTATCATGTATATAGAGAACGAAGGAGATGTACCCATAATTATCGGGAGAACATTTCTCACCACTAGTAAGGCATTGATCCATGTGAATCAAGGTAGGATGATATTAAAAGTTGGAAAAGAACAAGTAGTGTTCAATTTAGTGAAAGCCGCCAAGAAAAATGGTGACTCATTGGATTGTCAAGACCTTAATTACTAGGGGTGGTTGATATCAAAGAACATTTATTAATGCTAGAGGACATCACGTTTTTGAACATATCATGGCTAAAATCCTAAAAATAAGAATATTTTGGCCTACAATCCATCAAGATGCAAGTATTTTTTTAGAAAGCTGTGATCAGTGCTGGAAGATAGGAACCATCAAAAAATGTCATGAAATGCCCCAAAACTCTATTCAAGAATTTGAAATATTTAACATGCATTGAATTGATTTTACGTGCCCATTTCCCAATTCTCATGAATTTTTTTACATCCCGATCAGTGTGGATTATATATCAAAGTGGTTAGAAGCTAAGGAAACCACTCTCAACACAACCAAGGTGGTCGTTCAATTTTTAAATATAAATATTTTCTCTTGATTTGGATTTTTCTGATTACTCACTAGTGATTGAGGAACACATTTCAATAATAGTGCCATAAAAGGGGTTCTTGAAAAATAAGGAATTCTGTTACACCCCGAGTTTTTAAGATTTTATTTTTGAATACATTAATTTTATTTGATGTTTTACGTTGCACACCACACCAAGTTAATATTTTGTTATATGATACACCAAGATAAGCTTATGCTACATGCAACACTGACTTGGCTTGTGTTACACGCAACACTGAGTTTCTACAAAATAATATTTTATTATTATAATTATTTAAACAAGATAGTTGTAACATAGATGTTAAACTTAGTAATATGAATAGTAATAACTATTTTTTAAATATTATTTATGATGGTTTTATAAAAAAACATATTGATAATAAAACATATAATTTTTTATAAAGCCTTTATATATTTGAAAATACTATTTTCTCTAATGAAATACTTTTATATCTTTCTATGAACAATAATAAAATTAGTTTTATACACTTTTAGAAATTTAATTTGATAAAATAAAATTAATTTATGAATTAATAATTTCAAAATTATCTTAGGGTGAATTTTTTGGATTTTTCTGAAAAATTTCATTTTTGAATGAATAGTGAAAAATAATGAATTTTAATTCAAAAACACTTTTTCATAAATTTTATTTATATTATTTAATTATATTTTAATTTGGTTTTAAAGTTTAATTAGATAAATTATACATCACTTAATCTAATGTAGGTCATTATAACTCTAACACCCCAAGGTTTTACAAATAAATTTAATATAAAATGTAATTCATGCAATAATGAGTCTCTACGAAACAACACTTTGTTATTATAACCTAGCTGTTAAACATAATTTTTCTACCTATGTGTTTTTAATTTCAAAAAACAGACATACATAGTTGCGATTAGTAAGATATTTGGAGTCTGATAGGATCAACTCACATTTTTAGTGAATAGTAATTTGACCCTTATGAATAGTAATGTACCCTTATGAATAGTAATATGACCCTTATTAATAGTAACCTCACCCATTTAAGTATAAATAAAATCTAGGCACCTTATAAATGAGAGTGAATATTTTAAAAATTAATAATTAAGTGTTGGTATTTTTGTGAATAGTAAATATTTAATTACAATTTTAAATTAATAAATTGATTTAAAATAAAATTAATTTTTATAAAATGTATTCCTAAATAAATATGATGTTTTCCTATGATTTGATGATAATTTTATGAGACCTTAGTTAATTTGTGAAAGTGTTATAATATTAGTTTTAAAATAAAAATCTGTATTTTTCAAGTAAATAATGATTTTATTTAACAATAAAATTTCACATATTTTGAAAATTATTTTGATAAAAAGGAGTCCATTTTTGAATTCTATATGTCTAAAAATAGTTATGGTTAATTTTTGGAATTTTTCTAAAATACTTAAAATTTTCATGAATAGTAAAATATGGTGATTTACATTATAAAGACATTAAGAGCTAAATACACCATTCCTTTAGTCATCACCAATGTAAGAACACTTGTTTTGAATTCACATGAACTTATTACTATTTCTGGTCCCAAGAATCAACACTATTTCTTGTATTGAAAAAAATAATAAAATAATGAATAAGATATTCATAAATCACCCCTCTCCTCCACTATAAAACCCACCCTCACCCCCTCTTCTCCTCAATCTTCTAAGCCTTAAATATTTTAAAAGTTCTACCAAGATCATCTTCCCTAGTCTCTCCCAACATCTAATAGATATTGGTCTTTCCAAAATATCAAAACCCTTTCCCTTAAGGAGGTTCTCAAGGAGGACATTTCAAGAGGTAAACCCTCTTCCTTTTTATTTTAATTTGATTTTCAATTTATTTTATTTTCTTTTCATCTCCTCACCTCCTATGTCCAAATGATCATGATAACTCCAGTATCATCTACATATTAAAATGATATCATGTTAATGGAATATCCTTCCTCAAACTACTATATCTCTCTCTTTTATTTTAAAAATAAAATCATCATTCGGGAGGCGCCGATTTACAACCTTCATGGACGACGAACCTTCATTATTCAATTTATCGTTAAAGGCTGGTCATGAAACCATTTTAATGGTTTAAAAAAATTATAAAATATGTATTATGTCTTATGTAGTGTTCTAAAACCATTATATATACATAATACTAATTCATATGACAAAACTAGTTCGTAATAATCAAAATATCGCCAAAATAATCTAAATGATTATCGCTAACGTTCTATCTAATAACTCATCCTCATACCATATAAACAAATGAATTATATCACAATTTAAACTTATTTGTGTTCATTTTTATAATATAAATTTAATTATGGATAATTATAGAAATTCCACATGAAATTCCATAACCATATATAAGTATACCGATCATGAAAACCAAGGAACCGAACACTCCCAAGTGATAAAATTTTATCTTATAACTCATCCAAAATGAGATAAATGAACTTAATAAAATTATAATAAATAAAATACATGTATATAAGGTTCTTATTTAATTAGTTAATGTATTTAATTTTATTATCCAGGATGTTAAGGTCAAGTGCAGAACTTATTCAGACATAAGGTAAGGGTTTTCTACCCGAACCTCCATTTTCTTTCATGCTACTCTTTGTATCTCTTAATAAAAATTAAATTATTAATTATTATTATATAATCATCATAAATTTCCATAGTTAATTTCTAGTTTTATGCAAACATTTTTCCAAAAATACTCTTCTTTTCAAAGTAAAAGTGTATTTTTCTCAAAAAATCCTCAATGATTTTATTAGATAATTTTTGTCTATTTCAACACCTCTGTTGAATTTTATGTATTATTAAGGTTAATATATTATGTTTATCATCTACCATATTCTATTAAATGGTTTATAATCAGTTTTACTATAGATGTACTATCTTGATACCATTCACCATACTTCTCAGAATGGTTAGTGTTTATGTGTAAAGATTGTGTAAAGTTATTTCATATGTTCATCTTGTTTATGTTTAGCCCCTTTCATATTAGGAATGAATTGGACTTATCAAGTGATGGTTGGGGCCCTCTATATCCCCTATATGCATCGGTAGGTTTTATAAGACAAACCATAATTGGGTTTTGGCTGAGGCCTTGCCCTAATATTTTCAGATGTCTTGGCCGAGGCCTTGACAATATATTTCAGATGCCCGACATTATGCAGTCCCTCATTATGATATTAGTAATTGTTAAACCATGTGATTATTTAACTAGTATAATATCAATGGTTATGTTTCATTCTCTTATGATCATTTATATGGATTTATTTAATCATCTTTTATTCCCGCCATATTATACTGAAGTATATTTTTAAAGGAATGCGTTTTTAGTTTTTCACCATGCCTAGTGATTATTTTTATGAAAAATTTCATTGTATTACTTACCATTACTTTATGTTTTATTTTCCCCAGGCTGTGAAGATAAATATTATGAATGAATTGCAGGGAAAATCTAGGATTCATAGATGTTTCCAATGAAATTTCTATTATGTATTTCATTTCAAGTTGTAATGTTGAACTTATATTTGTATCTTGTTTTCTAAAACTAATAAACTATTCATTTTTTCAGAATAATACTTTCTTATAATCTTTCCAATGTATTAATATTAGACACTGACTCTGGGAAATTGGGGTCTGGGTCCTTACAGTTGGTATTAGAGGAAGTTTAGTAGAATCCTTGGAAACTAGATTTAGAAAACACAGATTAGGAAACAAAACCCTAAGATAGACTTTGAGGATAAGCATACAAGGAACATCATATAATTTTGGTAAGGTATATATTATGTTAATATTCATATAAAATAAATCC
The DNA here is from genome assembly GCA_963277665.1 of Viscum album. Classification (NCBI taxonomy): domain Eukaryota; kingdom Viridiplantae; phylum Streptophyta; class Magnoliopsida; order Santalales; family Viscaceae; genus Viscum; species Viscum album. The sequence continues at coordinate 240,096,620 of OY728159.1, forward strand.
CTTTCTATATACTACAAGCAGACATGGTTCTGGCATAAATATACCTAGGAGTGACAACTTTGACAAGGTGTTCCGGGTCTGACTCATGGTAACCTAGTACACGACAACATGCCTTACTGCACAACTAGTTTGACACTCCCAGGGGATATTCTTAGTATAATTCAAATTTTATTTATAAACTATTATGAAGGATTTAAATGTAAATATGTCCTAAAAGAAACCATGCTTATAATTATGAAATTAGACATGCATAAAATTTCAATTTATGTTAAGTTTTTTTTAGTTTGACATTATACATTATGATTTATAACCTAATTTAGTGTATTACATTATTTATAAATGGTGCCTAGTGGAAGGAATGAAAACTACATGAATTCACGTATCCCATATAGGGATTTCCTTCCTATTAAAAATAATGATATTAGTTCTAAAGCTGTGATTGGTACTGAGAAACTTATAACTATACTAGGATAACTGACTCAGGTTATGAACAATAACCTTAACCGTATGTAGCATCATAATCCAAAATGCAGAGGAGAAATTTTAGGATGCTTTATGCAAAAAAAGACTCCATCATTCAATGGGACTACAAATCCATTCATAGTGGAGTAGTGGATAAGTTCCTTAGAGAAGATATTTCTCGATTAGGGATGTATTGAAAGATAAAAGGTTATCATGGTAGTTTATCTTCTATCAAGTGATAAAGATTAGTGGTGGCCATTAATTCAAAACACGAAGGAGGATAAAGAAATAGAAAAAAATGCAATGTAGGGACTTTAAGGAAATATTATTAGAAAAATATTTTCCTTGAGAACAATGAGTAGATATGGAGAGGAAATACTTGGTTTGAAATAAAAAAAGGATGAAAAAGTTGCGAAGTATGAAGCCAATTTTACAAGGTTTACAAGACATTCTGTGGACTACATAGGTAATCCGAGGAGCAAGATTGATCAATTATTTTATGGTTTAAAACCATTCATCCAATGGGAACTAGTTTCCCAAACATTCTCTTCATACGAAGATATAGACTCACATGCAATCAAGACAAAGAAAAATTCTATAAGTATTATGAATTTAAAGGAAAGAAAGAGAAGAATAGGGTGGTAGAAGAAAGAATGGATAAATGGAAGAATAAAAAGGGAAGTTTTCCAACATGTGATACTTGTGGAAAGAAACACCTCATAGCCTACTTAAAAGGAAAAGGAGTCTGTTACAAATGTGGAGAAAGAGGTCAATAATCTTGAGATTTCAAGGGAAAGAAAGAATCTACAAATGTTTAATGATACAATTGTAAAGAGATGGGACATTATGCCAATTATTTTCCTAAGCATCAAGGAAACATTCCCCAGAGAAGGCCAAGGGAGCAAGACCAATCTTATGCGATCAAAACAGCTAAAGTTGAAGTTCCTAATGATGTGATGGTAGGTACTTTAATCATTTCCTCAAACTTATCCAATGATTTATTTGATTCTGGATCATCACATTATTTTATATCTTCCCAGTTTTACAAGAAAATTATATATTTACAATTTTATTTAATAAAGGAGTTGTTAGTCAAAACTCCTAAGGGAAGTATCGTTACAAAAAAGATGTGTCGATTGTCCCCCCTTATGACGCATAAATGTGATTTAGTTGCTAATCTTATCATCATACTCATGATTGAATTTGAATTAATTCTTGTTCTAAATTGGATTTCATGTTATGATGAGAAAATATATTATAAGAAGAAGGAAGTTAGAATTTTTGAGAATGATGTAGAATCCTTTATCTTTAGAGAAGAAACCTCATTATTTGATTCTTATCTAGATCCAACCCCAGTAGCTCTACTGAATTCAATTGTTTGGGAGAAAGATAAAACAACATCTATGGGCGAGGAAAGAAATATTCAAATTGAGGATGTACCTATTGTAAAAGAATACATTGATGTATTTTCATAGGATTTACCTGGACTTCCTCTAGAGTGAGAAATTGAGCTTTCTATTGATTTAATTCTTAGTGTAATGCCTATATCAAAGAATCCCTATAGAATGGACATAGTAGAATTAGTAGAACTGAAGATACAAATATATTAATTTAGTGATAAAGTATTTATCCACCCTAGTGTTTCTCTATGGGGATCGCCTATTCTCTTTGTCAAGAAGAAAGATGGATTCATGTGGCTGTGCATTGATTATAGAGAAATAAATGCTATTACAATAAATAACAGGTATCCCCTACCTCAGATTGATGATTTATTTGATAAAATTCAAGATTCCCAATACTTTTCTAAGATTGACCTTTGATCTAGATGTCATCAGTTATGTGTGAGGAAGAAAGATATTCCAAAAACAGTATTTCAAACTAGGTATGGGCATTATGAGTTTACAGTAATCCCTTTTGGACTGACTAATGAACCCTCTATTTTCATGGATCTAATGAATAGAGTTTTCAAGGAATATATTGCTAACTTTATTATGGTATTTATTGGTGATATCTTGGTATAGTCCAAAATCTATGAATATCATGAGAATCACTTGCGCATTATTTTGAAGACTCTTAGAAGAAACGGATTATATGGGAAGTTTAGAAAGTGTGAATTTTGGATTCAAATAGTTTTTTTATTTGTAATATTGTCTCTAAATATGGAATCTTAGTTGACCCTACAAAGAAAAAGGAAGTTCAAGAATGACCTACTCCAACGAACATAACCAAGGTACATAGTTTTATTGGGTTAGCAGGTTATTATCAGCATTTCATTCAGAACTTCACCCGATTAACTAACTCGTTACCCAAGCTTACTCATAAAGGGGTTAAGTTTATATAGAAAAAATAACGTGAATAATGTTTTGAAGAATTGAAGAGGAGATTAGTGAATGCTCCAATCTTGACTCTATGATCAGGAAATGTTGGATTTGTGATTTATAGTGATGCATCAAAGAAAGGACCTAGCTATGTTCTTATGTATAATGATAGAGTTATTGCCTATGCATCAAATTATTTAAAAATTCATGAACAAAACTATCCAACTAATGATCTTGAGTTAGCAACTATAGTCTTTGATATGAAGATATGGAGACATTATCTCTATGGTGAAAGATGTGATATATAACGATCACAAGAGCTTGGATTATATATTCTCATAGAAGAAACTCAATATGAGGTAAAGGTGATGGATCAAGCTACTCAAGGATTATGATTATTTCATACAATACCATCCAAGGAAGGAAAATAAGGTGATAGGTGCATTGAGAAGGAAGGATCATGGAGTTTTGAACAAAATGAGGATTTCCAAGGATCCTATATACATGGATCTAATGAGGTTGTATATGGGAATTATCAAATAAGGTGAAGTATCATTACTTTTTCAGTTGGTTTCCCAACCATATTTATTGGAAATAATTAAAAGTTCTCAATCTAATGATGATAATATTCAAAAGAAAATTAAATATTTGAATGATGGGAAGTTTTCAAATTTCATTTGTGAGGATGGAATTATAAAATTTGGGAGAAGGCTATGTGTTCCCTCTATACCCGAGCTAAAAATGGAGTTATTGGATGATGCAAATAGTTCAAATTTATCTATATACCCCAGTAGCATTAAGATGTATAGATATTTGAAAGAAAATTTTTGGTGGGACAACAAAAAGTGTGAAATTGCTAATTATGTATCAAGATATTTAGTAATTTAATAGGTGAAGGATGAAAGAAAACATCCTAGAGGAGTCATGCAACCTCTACCTATTCCTACATGTAAATGGGATGACATCACCATGTATTTTTTCACTGGATTACGAAAAAATCCAAGAAGGAATGATGTAATATGGTTAATTATTGATCGACTTACCAAATCTGCACATTTCCTCACAATAAGGGAGGATTTTCCTCTGTAGTACCTCACAAGACTCTATATAAATGAATTTGTTAGAATTCATGGAGAACCTCTCTGAATTGTTCCTGACCATGATCCATGATTTACATCAAAATTCTAGAAAAGTATTTAGAAAGATTTGGATACTGAGCTTTATTTGAGTACTACTTATCACCATCAAACTAATGGGTATTCATAAAGGATGATCCAAACTTTAGAAGACATGTTGATATCGTGATCACTTGATTTCAAGGTGCATGGGATTAGTATTTTCCTTTGGTAGAGTTTTCCTACAATAATGATTTCCATTCAAGTATTCAACTAAAGCATCGTATGAAAAGAGATGTCGTACACTAACATGTTGGGATGAAGTTGGTGAAAGGAAGCTTGTAGGCCCAAAGCTTACGGAGGAAACAACAACGAAGGTAAAGAATATTCAAACACATATCAAAGAAGATCAATGTATGAAAAAGAGTTATGCTGATAATCAAAGGAAGGATTTTGAATTTCAAGTGAGAGATCTGGTTTTCTTAACAGTATATCCATAGAAAGGTGTTGTAAGATTTGGGAAGAAAGGGAAACTGAGCCCCAGGTACATTGGTCCTTTTGAAAATTTAGAGAGAATTGGAGCTGTAGATTATCGTTTAGAAATGCCACCTAGCCTCTTTAAGGTACATAATGTGTTCCATGTCTCTTTGTTAACGAAGTACAAGCTTGACCCAACACATATAATCACTTTTGAAGGTATAGAATTGGAATATGACTTATCTTACTGTGAAGAGCCTATATAGATTCTGGACACTAAATAAAAGGTGTTGAGGAATCAAAGACTCATCAGGTAAAGGTACTTTGGAAAAATTATAAAATTGAAAAATCAACATGGGATCTTGAGGAACTTATGTTGATGACCTACCCAAATATTTTTATGAGGTAACATTTTGAAAATTTTGAGGATGAAATTTTGTAAGGGGGAAGAATGTAACACTATAAGGTTTTACAAATAAATTTATTATATAATTTAATGCATAAAACACCGAGTCTCTGAAAAACAACAATTTGTTATTATAACCTACCAGTTAAATATAATTTTTCCACCTCTGTGTTTTGAATTTTGAAAAATGGACATACACAGTTGCAATCTGTAAGATATTTAGAGTCTTATAGGATCAACTTACATTTTTGGTGAATAGTAATTTCACCATTATAAATAGTAATATACCCTTACAAATAGTAATATGACCCTTATGAATAGTAAACTCACCCATGTAAGTATAAATAAAATTTAGAAACCTTATAAATGAGAGTGAATATTTTAAAAATTAATTATTAAGTGTTGGTATTCTTGTGAATAATAAATATTTAATTAAAATTTTAAATTAATAAATTAATTTAAAATAAAATTCATTTTCATAAAATGTATTCCTTAATAAATATGTTGTTTTCCTATGATTTTAGGATAATTTTATGAGGCCTTAGTTAATTTATGAAAGTGTTATAATATTAGTTTTAAAATTAAAATCTGTATTTTTCAAGTAAATAATGATTTTATTTAAAAATTAAATTTCACATATTTAAAAAAATATTTAGATAAAATGAAGTCCATTTTTTAATTCCACATTTTAAAAAATGGTTATGGTGAATTTTTGGCTTTTTTCTAAAATAATTGAATTTTTGGTGAATAGTAAAATATGGTAATTTACGGTATAAATACATTAGAAGCTAAATGAACCATTACTTGAGTCATATCTGATGTATGCACACTTGGTTAAAATTCACATGCACTTATTACTATTTTTGATTAGAAGAATCAACTCTATTTCTCATCTTTAGAAAAATAATAAAATAATGAATAAGATATTCCAAAATCACTCCTCTCCCCCACTATAAAACCCACCTCTCACTCCCTCCTATATTCACTCCTATAAGCCTTAAAGCTTCTCAAAGTTCTATCCAAATCCTCTTCTATATTATATACCCACATCCAGGAGCTCTTGGTCTTTCCAAAAGACCAAAACCCATTCCCTTAAGGAGGTTCTCAAGGAGGATATTTCAAGAGGTAAACCCTCTTCCTTTTTCTTTTAATTTCATTTTCAATTTATTTTCTTTTATTATCATCTCCTCACCTCATCTGTCCAAATAATCATGATAACTCCAGTATCATCTATATACTATAATTATATCATTTTAATGTAATATAATTCCTCAAACTACTATATATCTCTGTTTTTATTTTAAAAACGAAATCATCATTTGGGAGGTGCCGATTTACAACATTCATAGATGACAAACCTTCATTCTTCAATTTATCATTAAAAGATGGTCATGAAACCATTTTAATGGTTGAACCAAATTATAAAATATGTATTATGTCTTATATAATTTTCTGAAACCAATATATATACATACTACTAATTCATACGACAAAACTAGTTCGTAATAATCAAAATGTCACCAAAATAATCTAAATGATTATCACTAATATTATATCTAATAAATCATCCACATACCATATAACCAAATGAATCATATCAATATTTAATCTTATTTATGTTCATTAGTATCATATAAATTAAATTCTGGATAATTATACCAATTCCATACTTCCATAATCATATACAAGTATACCTATCATGAAAACCAAAGAATCAAACACTCCTGAGTGATAAAATAATATCTTATACCTCATCCAAAATGCCATAAATGAACTTAATAAAATTATAATAAATACAATAAATGTATATAAGGTTCTTAATTAATTAATTAAGGGATTTAATTTTATTATCTATGATGTTAAGTTCAAGTGCAGAACTCATTTGGACTTAAGGTAAGGATTTTCTACCCAAACCTCCATTTTCTTTTGGGTTACTCTTTGTCTCTATTAATCCCAATTAAATTATTAATTATTATTACTTTATCCTAATAAATTATGTTTTAATGTTCTATATATTTGTACCAATCATAATCCTTATTTATTTTATGTGTAGTTAAATTTTTTAAAAATATATTTCTCAATTCTTACTAATAAACAAGCCCGATTCAAGGAAACTTCTCAAATTCTTACCTATTTTAAAGTGCACTATATAATATGTTTTAAGCCACCATTATTTTTATAAAACCACTAATTTTATCATGAAAAAATTAACTTAGTCCATTTATGGTTTTATGGAAGTATTTTTCTAAAAGTAGTATTCTTTTCAAAGTAAAAGTGTATTTCTCTAAAAAATTCTTCTATGATTTTATTAGAGTATTTTTGTCTATTTCAACACTTCTATTGAATTTTATATCTTATTGAGGTTAATATATTATTTTTATTATCTAAAATATTTTATTAAATGGTTTATGATCAGTTTTACTGTGTATGTGCTATCTTGATACCATTCACCGTACTACTCAGAATGGTTAGTGTTTATGTGTACATATTGGAAAAAGTTATTTCATATGTTCATCTTGTTTATGTTTATCCCCTTTAATTTGAGGAATGAATTGGACTTATAAAGTGATGGGTGGGGACCACTATATCCCCTCTATACATTGGTATGTCGCATGAGACAAAAAATAATTGCGTTTTGGCTGAGGCCTTACCCTATTATTTTCAGACGTCTTGGCCAAGGCCATGAAAATATGTTTGAGATATCCAACATTATGAATTCCCTAATTATGATATTAGTAATTGTTAAAACATGTGAATATTAAACTATTAGAATATAAATGGTTATGTTTTAGTAAATTATGATAATTTATATGGCTTTATTTAATTATATTTCACTCTTTCAATATTATGCTCAAGTATATTTTTAAAGGCATGCGTTTTTAGCTGTTCACCATGCCTAGTGTTTATTTTTATGATAACTTCCACTATATTACTTACCCTTACTAAGAATATGAGCTCACCTATTTCTTATGTTTTATTTTCACTTGATTGTGAAGATAAATATTATTAATGCATTTTAGGGATAATTTAGGAGTCATAGATGTTTCAAATGGAATAGTTATTATGTATTTCATTTCAAGTTGTAATGTTGAAATTCTGTTTGTATCTTGTTTTCCAAAACTACAAAACTATTCTTTACTTTGGGATAGGGATTTCTTGTAATCATACTAATTTATTAATATAACACACTATCTCTAGGAAACTGGGGTCTAGGTCCTTACATATCCAATTTAACATTGAAATTGGATATAAAAACATTTCAAACTTTTAAACATTTTCACTTTAAAAACACAATGTCGCGACACATCTGTGAGATTGATTTTAAATTAAATTTTGACACTTTTGGAATTAAAATTTGTAAAAATATATTCCATATTTTGAATAAGAATAGTTTATAATTTCTAATAAGGTCAACTTAGTTTTTTACTAATAATATTATCAAAATTAATTAAAATTAATTACAGCGGTTAAGGTAACATGAGTTTACTTAGTGGTTAAACTTTAATTTTAAGGTTCCAAATAACCTACACACATGTAAAAAATCCATTTTATATAAATATATCTACCATATCCTTCATTTTATCAAATATTTACCATTATTGGAGGAACATGATGTAAGGGAGACCTATCAATAGTGTTTTCATTTTTATATTTACAATAATACCACTCCTTCTCCACTATAAAAAGGGCACCCACCCCCTCACTTCTTCACACATATAATTCCATTTGGATTAGAAAACCCATGAAAAAATATACTCCAAAATTTCCTACCTCAATCCTATAATCATACCTTTTGGAATAAATCCAACTAATGAAGCCCTTTTGTACATACCAAAAGTAGTTACCCAAAGAAGAGGTAACATCCTTCCACAAGTTCTTTTGTTTTATTTTCATTATCAACCCATCAAATATTATTATTCCATGATTATATAATAAACTCAATATCCTAAATATACTTATATTTTTTTTTATGTTAAGGGTTCAAAATACACTCACACTCACTTCCATCAAAAGGGATCCACAAACATCGTTCGTGTGTACAGAGGACTACCATCATGCGATCCAATGTCGCTCATTCTTCCATTTAAACCTTTCAAGGTTGGAAATAATGATTTAATTTATTTTTTATATTATATATATGATATTTATGATTTATTTATGCTTTCATAATTATTATAAAATACATAACTTTTTGCTTTCCATTTTTTGGAAATACGATAACTTCATTTGTGGATGTGTGGACTACCGCCACTTCAAAGCGATGAGATTCATTCACACTTTACAAAGAATGTATTAAAGACATGTTTAGTAAATTTATAGGATATATATTACATAATAATTTTACCATAATTATAATATATGTATCATTTAATTTCTTTCTTTCAATATGATAAGAAAATGGAAGCAACATTAATGCCTTTGTACGACCTACCATCTCCATGAATGATGTATTTCATTTTCTATTTCTATATTTTATAGATTATTATAAATATATTTATACTAAATATATATGATATTTATTTCATGTTTATTATTATTGATATGACTAAATCATGATATGAGTAAGAGGACCAAAAACATAAAAAATCAAATCACATGAGAAAAATAAAGTGGTTATTACCCGAAACATAACTTTAACTTGGAAGTGTTAATAAACAGATAATAAAATGTTATAATAAAATAATATATAGTATTATATAAATGAATATTATTCTATGATAAATTTATAATAAACCTATATTTATTATACATGAGGTTTTAATGAGTATGAAGAGATTCAAGACATAAGGTAAGGGGATTTATTGGCTCACTTTTATTTCTACAAGACTTATGCCATATTCACCACTATTTCTTTTGTGTGGTGTATACAATAACAATGAATGTATGATTCTAGCTCAAATTTACCCAAGAGAAGAATGTAGGACGGTCCTTGTAGTCTAGCTTGGGTTGTCGAATCCCCAGAGACCTAAGAAGTACCTACAGACACGTATATTCTAGGGATTGTTTTTGGCTATTAAGTGGCCAACTTGGGTTTATTTTAGATGGGTTTAAGGTATAACTAATAGTTTTAAGTTAATTAAAATTAAGGTAATGAGTTGATCCTAGGTTATCGCTCGGGGTGGATTGGATGAATTCCATTTTTAATGATTTCAATTTCTTATAATTGAGATGGGCTCATTTAAGAAGATCAAACATAATCATCACTTACTGGTTTAATGAATACACAACCTAATACTAATTAACCATAAACTTTAAGGATAAAATAATTGAGCAATCCAAGGTAAAGGTTTGTATTATCACTTGAAATGTGTGACCTTAAATTCAATAAGGATGAAGATGTTTTAAAATCATCATATAAAAATCTCATTTAAAAGAAGTGATTAGCCATTAATGGAGTGATAAATAACATCCAATATATACCCTTTATACTACCTTGGATCAAACCATAAAAAATTTAGCCTTCCATTGATGACAAGTCTTCAAAGGAAGTGGGAAGTAGACTTACGAGGGTGGAATTGAAGAAGTAAAAAAAAACAACAAAAATTGATCACTCCACCATTGTGTGATAAATATCACAAAGTATGGTGTGAATAAATTCAAACCTTGAACAAAAAGTATCAACATGATATGTATAACAACATAATAAGAGTATAAGAAGAACTTTTATAAAGAAACTAGGATGAATTAAAACAACTTACATGTGAAGGAAGAACGTTACAAAGAGAAATTGGCAGCATAACATTAAGATGAAAAACAAAGCTCAAAGATGAAAAACTCCTTCACCACCACTGACTTAAATAGGAATTTTGGGAGCCTTGGGTTGAGTCTCCAATAGTACAAAATATCCCACTTGAGTGTGGTAGGCTTAGGGTGGTGGAAAGTAAGGGAGAGGAGACTTTTCCACCCTTGACCCAAGGTGACATCCAGCTTGCTTCCACCGAACGGACTCACTTGTAAGTCCTTCTAGATGGCCGAATCAGAGTGAGCCATAGAGGAATATAATGGATCCCCGGATGTCTACTACCCGACTGTAAAATGTTGGCCCATTTGGAGGTGTGTATTGGGATATAAGATTATATCAGTGGACTGTTTTTCTGGGACGCAGAATCTGGCACATAATTTTATCTCTAAATTGGGCCGCCTAAATGGACACCATGGTGGAAGAATTAGAATTTAATCCTGAAGAGTGATTTGTTTCTCTACATGTATTCTAGAATCCCACGAAATTTGGGATTTATTGGGCCTGTATTTGGGGCCCCACAGTCTCATCAGTGATTTGGTGTCCAATATGACTGCTCCAGAATTGTTTCCTTTCATCACAAAATATCCCCATCTTCTTCCATGAATTCTCCATTTATCACTGAATCAAACATGTTAATATTGAAGTGTATATCAAGTTAAAAAAATATCAAATTAAAATATGTATAATTATATTCCTTAAAATCAGATGAATCATTGGGTACTTCAAATGATGTTAAAAAATGTACCACATAATAGTGCATTTTAAGAAGGTATTACAATCATAATGTGAAATGATGTTCAAAGTGTAAAATGAACTAAAATGGTGTTTATGAATAATAAAGAACATGAATATTATATATATTAACAATGAATATTATCCTCATTTAGTGGCTAATCACACCCCCAACTTGAGTTTTGCTAGTCCCGAGCAAAATATATCTCAACAATATGAAATTTGAATTCCCTTTTCCAAAAACCTTTTAATACACAATGATCACCAAAACCCTTATACCAAAAAATCATGAAACCCATCAAAATATTTTAATACAAGATAGTTTCATAAGCAGATCCCAATCCCAAGCCCATTCCTTTTGTTCAAATTCATTGCCATATTTCATCCAATATCAATTAAGTATGAGGATGTGTTGTGCATCACAATTGACATGGGGGTTCATCTTTATTTAATGGAGAAATGACGGAAGTGCTAGGTGGAATAAAATTTCAATATTAAGATGAGTATTCAATTTTTTTATTGTATTATTTTTTTTTTGTTTTTTTTGTTTTTTTTGCAATTTTTCCATGGTAATTGAAGTTGCACTCAAAAGAGTCAAACCCTGTAGCGAGACTTTGCCGATGAATCCCAGGATCAAAGACCTTAGGGAACCAAGTGAATCCCACATACTCGGGCATCATCTCGAGTTAACTCAGTCAAAAATAAATTCAAATTACAAAAAATAGAGATAAAATTACTAACTCTGGGCCAGACAACTATGGAGTCCCGGTCCCCAAGTGCCGAAAGCCACTCATTAGGTGATTTCATTGCTCTATGTACAAATTTATTGTTTTTTTTTATTTTTTTATTGAATACTCATATTAAAACTAAAATTATCACCAAACCTATTCTATTTATTTGTTAGACCCCATGTACTTAAACTAATACCCCACTATCCAAAGGACGTGCATTGTGATCTTATTTTTTTTGGATGAAAATATAAACGATGAAATATCACATTAGACAGCCACACTTTCCAAAATCTATGCTCATGAAATTATACAAGGATTAAAATCAGAATCAGGACTTGCTAAATTATTTGACATTTAGTTTCAAAGTGTGCAATGTGTATTACCATGTTCAAAGTTAAAGGAATTTTTCCTTCCATTTACAATTTTTTTTTCAAATCATTTTTTTTCAAAAAATCAATTTTTTTTTATTTCATATCCCCCCAACTTAAAACAAAACTATCCCCAGTGTTTAAAGAAAAGAAAATTAAAAGTGGGTAGAGGTAGAGAATGAAAGTTCAAAAAGGAAATTGAAAATGAGGATCATGGAATGAAGTCACCTGGTGGTTGAAGTTGAAATTCTTACTGCTCTCTTTTAATCCTTTGATATCCATGTCATTTGCAGAGTTCCCTAGTAGAAAAAGGAAAAACAAACAAACAAAACAAAACAGTATATATATATATATAAGTAAAATATAAGTATATATATAAAATAAAATAAACTGATGATACATTGTCTTCTTTTTAAATTTCTGGGTAAGGTATTACTCAAGGATCACACCACGTGACACAGATGAATATGGTTCTCCCCTTTCGTATCCATCCATACTCATAATAGAAGAACAAGTCAAAAATCTATTTTTTTTAAATATAAAAATGATTAATTAATCCTATTTAAAATATATATTTTATTAAAACAACAAAATGATAGGAAACTTGAAAACCATGGGTTGCCTCCCAGGCAACGCTTTGTTTAACATCATTAGCTCGACTTAAACCCCCCAACTTACCCAATACCAACTTCCAGCATTTTAAGGACCACATGTTTTACCACTTCTACTAGGTTGAGATTTATTATATTTTTAGAATTTATTTCATGCACAATCCTATGTTCTAAAATGAGTGGTAAAATCCATGAAATATCAGAAATGGTTGATCTGGTTTCCTCTATAGTCTTTCCTAAGACATAAATGATCATTCCAAATTTTTTGGTTTCAAGAGAAAAATGAATTCCAATTGAAAGGTCATGATTATACCTTATGAAGGGATTCTTTAGCAGAGAGGGAAGGACAATAATTTTGAGCACGGGTTGGATAGGACATTTAGACACAAGTTGATATTTTGAATCCAACTCAATTTCATTTTCCAAATTTCTCATCAAAATTGGTTCCTTTTGAATAGAAGATTTAACCACCAAATTGGAAAGATCAGTTTCAAGAATGGGTATGGACTCAAAGTTTGTGATTTCTCTTAATGGTTCAGTGATTTGTGTTTTTTAAAAATCATCAATAGAGTTATATTCATGAGACTCCATCCATGATGTCAAATTTCCCTCTTGTGAATAAAAAAATCAGTTTCCTCTTGATTTAAAAAATCATCAACAATTCCTTGATCCTATTAATCTTCTCCAAATCCAAAGGTTTTCTCTTCAGAAAATTCATGAGATGTTTGTGGGAAAATAGACACTTCACATAAGGTTATGGAAGGGACAGTTTGTGTAGGGATGGGTTCCTCACAATTTTTTATGATTTGTAGTTCTAAACTCAATGATGAAACCTCAAAATTCATTATCTTCATTTTTTGACACAATTTTTCAAGTAATGGATGTGGATTAGGATGGATAAGGGGTTGAGATAGATGGTCTATTCCAGGAGGATAATTATGTTGTTGGAATTCCATAGGAGGATGTTCAAATTGGATTTGTGGGGATTGAAACTCATTATATTTTGGAATGTTTTGTGGATAATATGAGTTAAAACATTGAGTCTCAATTGGTTGTTGGTTATCACACCAGTATAAACTAGGATGGTCATTGTACATCACACTTGGTATGGAGTGATCAAAGTAATGAGAGGTTCCCCATGTTTGGATTTGTTCAAAAGGGTTTTCCATAGGAATGAAATTAGGGATGAGATAAGAGAATTGGGATAAAAAAAGGATGATAGTGTCTAAGATAACTTAATTAGGTCCCCGGAAACAGCGCCAAAATTTGATTCTCGCTCAAATTTACCCAAGAGAAGAAGGTAGGACGGTCCTTGTAGTCTAGATTGGGTTGTCGAATCCTCAGAGACCTAAGAAGTACCTATAGACACGTACATTCTATGGATTGTTTTTGGCTATGAAGTGGCCAACTTGAGTTTATTTTAGATGGGTTTAAGGTATCACTAATAGTTTTAAGTTAATTCAAATTAAGGTAATGAGTTTATCCTAGGTTATCACTTGAGGTGGATTGGATGAATTCCTTTTTTAATGATTTCAATTTATTATAATTGAGATGGGTTCATTTAAGAAGATCAAACATAATCATCACTTACTGGTTTAATGAATATAAACCCTAATACTAATTACCCATACACTTGAAGGATCAAATCATTGATCACTCCAAGGTAAAGGTTCGTATTAGCACTTGAAATGTGTGACCTTAAATTCAATAAGGATGAAGATGTTTTAAAATCATCAAATAAAAATATCATTTAAAAGAAGTGATTAGCCATTAATGGAGTGATAAATAACATCCAATCCATCCCCTTTATACTACCTTGGATCAAACCATAAAATAGTTAGCCCTCCATTGATGACATGTCTTCAAAGGAATCGGGAAGTAGACTTACGAGGGTGGAATTGAAGAAGTAAAAAAAAAAACAACAACAAAAATCAATCACTCCACCCTTGTGTGATAAATATAAAAAAGTATGGTGTGAATAAATTCACACCTTGAACCAAAAGTATCAACATGATATGTATAACAACAAAATAATAGTACAAGAAGAACTTTTATTAAGAAACTAGGATGAATTAAAACAACTTACATGTGAAGGAAGAACGTTACAAAGAGAAATTGGCAGCATAACATTAAGATGAAAACAAAGCTCAAAGATGAAGAAATCCTTCACCAACCCTGCCTTAAATAATAATTTTGGGAGCCTTGGGTAGATCCTCCAACAGTACAAAAGATCCCACTTGAGTATGGTAGGCTTAGGGTGGTGGAAATTAAGGGAGAGGAGACTTTTCCACCCTTGACCCAAGGTGACATCCAGCTTGCTTCCACCGAACGTACTCACTTGTAAGTCCTTCTAGATGGCCGAATCAGAGTGAGCCATAGAGGAATATAATGGATCCCCGGATGTCTACTACCCGCCTGTAAAATTTTGGCCCATTTGGAGGTGTGTATTGGGATATAAGATTATATTAGTGGACTGTTTTTCTGGGATGCAGAATCTGGCACATAATTTTATCTCTAAATTGGGCCGCCTAAATGGACACCATGGAGGCATAATTAGCATTGAATCATGAATAGTGAGTTGTTCCCCTACATGTCTTATAGAATCACACGAAATTTGGGATTCATTGGGCCTGTATATTGGGCCCCACAATCTAATCCGTGATCTGGTGTCCAATATGACTTCTCCAGAATTGTTTCCTTTCATCACAAAATATCCCCATCTTCTTCCATGAATTCTCCATTGATCCCTGAATCAAACATGTTCATATTGAAGTGTATATAAATTTACAGAAATATAAAATTAAAATATGTATAATTATATTCCTTAAAATCATATGAATCATTGGGTACTTCAAATGATGTTAAAAAATGTACCACATAATAGTGCATTTTAAGAAGGTATTACAATCATAATGTGAAATGACGTTCAGAGTGTAAAATGAACTAAAATGGTGTTTATGAATAATAAATAAAATGAATATTATATATATTAACAATGAATATTAGCCTCATTTAGTGGCTAATCACACCCCCCAACTTGAGTTTTGCTAGTCCCGAGCAAAATATATCTCAACAATATGAAATTTGAATTCCCTTTTCCAAAAACATTTTAATACCCAATGATCACCAAAAACCTTATACCAAAAAATCATGAAACCCATCAAAATATTTTAATACAAGATAGTTTCATAAGCATATCCCAATCCCAAGCCCATTCCTTTGTTCAAATTCATTGCCATATTTCATCCAATATCAATTAAGTATAAGGATGTGTTGTGCATCACAATAGACATGGGGATTCATATTTATTCAAAGGACAAATGACGGAAGCACTGGGTGGAATCAAATTTCAATATTAAGATGAGTATTCAATTTTTTTATTGTATTATTTTTTTTGTTTTTTTTTGGTTTTTTTGTTTTTTTTGCAATTTTTCCATGGTAATTGAAGTTGCACTCAAAAGAGTCAACCCCTGTAGCGAGACTTTGCCGATGACTCCCAGGCTCAAAGACCTTAGGGAACCAAGTGAATCCCACATACTCGGGCATCATATCGAGTTAACTCAGTCAAAAACAAATTCAAATTACCAAAAATAGAGATAAAATTACCAACTCTGGGCCAAACAACTATGGAGTCACGATCCCCAAGTGCCGAAAGCCACTCATTTGGTGATTTCATTGCTCTATGTGCAAATTTATTGTTTTTTTTATTTTTTTTATTGAATACTCATATTAAAACTAAAATGATCACCAAACCTATGCTATTTATTTGTTAGACCCCATCAACTTAAACTAATACCCCACTATCCAAAGGACATGCATTGTGATCTTATTTTTTTTGGATGAAAATATAAAAGAGGAAATATCACATTGGACAACTACACTTTCCAAAATCCATGCTCATGAAATTATACAAGGATTAAAATCAGAATCAGGGCATGATAAATTATTTGATATTTAGTTTCAAAGTGTGCAATGTGTATTACCATGTTCAAAGTTAAAAGAATTTTTCATTCCATTTACATTTTTTTTTCAAATCATTTTTTTTCACTAAATCAATTTTTTTTATTTCATCTCCCCCCCAAATTAAAACAACACTATCCCCAGTGTTTAGATAAAATAAAATTTAGAAGGGGGTAGAGGTAGATAATGAAAGTTCAAAAATGAAATTGAAAATGAGGATCATGGAATGAAGTCACCTGGTGGTTGAAGTTGAAATTCTTGCTGCTCTCTTTCAATCCTTTGATATCCATGTCCCTTGCAGAGTTCCCTAGTAGAAAAAGGAAAAACAAACAAACAAAACAAAATAGTATATATATATAAGTAAAATATAAGTATATATATAAAATAAAATAAACTGATCATACATTGTCTTCTTTTTAAATTTCTGGGTAAGGTATCACACCACGTGACACAGATGAATATGGTGATCCCCTTTCATATCCATCCATGCTCATAATAGAAGAACAGGTCAACAATCTATTTTTTTAAAATATAAAAATGATTAATTAATCCTATTTAAAATATAAATTTTATTAAAACAACAAAATGATAGGAAACTTGAAAACCATGGGTTGCCTCCCATGAAACGCTTTGTTTAACATCATTAGCTCGACTTGAACCTCCCAACTTACCCAATACCAACTTTCAACATTTTAAAGACCACATGTTTCACCACTTCTACTAGGTTGAGATTTATTCTATTTTTAGAATTTATTTCACACACAATCCTATGTTCTAAAATAAGTGGTAAAATCCATGAAATATCAGAAATGGTTGATCCGGTTTCCTCTATAGTCTTTCCTAAGACATCAATGATCATTCCAAATTTTTTGGTTTCAAGAGAAAAATTAATTCCAATTGAAAGGTCATGATTATACCTTATGAAGGGATTCTTTAGCAGGGAGGGAAGGACAATAATTTTGAGCTCGGGTTGGATAGGACATTTAGACACAAGTTGATATTTTGAATCCAAATCAATTTCATTTTCCAAATTTCTCATCAAAATTGGTTCCTTTTGAATAGAAGATTTAACCAGCAAATTGGAAAGATCAGTTTCAATAATGGGTATGGACTCAAAGTTTTTGATTTCTCTTAATGGTTCAGTGATTTGTGTTTTTAAAAAATCATCAATGGAGTTATATTCATGAGACTCCTTCCATGATGTCAAATTTCACTCTTGTGAATAAAAAAAATCAGTTTCCTCTTGATTTAAAAACCCATAAACAATTCCTTGATCCTCTTAATCTTCCCCAAATCCAAAGGTTTTCTCTTCAGCAAATTTATGAGAGGTTTGTGGGAAACTAGACACTTCACATAAGGTTATGGAAGGGACAGTTTGTGTAGGGATGGGTTCCTCACAATTTTTTATGATTTGTAGTTATAACCTCAATGATGAAACCTCAAAATTCATTATCTACATTTGTTGAAACAATTTATCAAGTAATGGATGTGTATTAGGATGGATAAGGGGTTGAGATAGATGGTCTATTCTAGGAGGATAACTATGTTGTTGGAATTCCATAGGAGGATGTTCAAATTGGATTTGTGGGGATTGAAACTCATTATATTTTGGAATGTTTTGTGGATAATATGAGTTAAAACATTGTGTCTCAATTGGTTATTGGTTATCACACTAGTATAAACTAGGATGGTCATTGTACATCACACTTGGTGTGGAGTGATCAAAGTAATGATAGGTTCCCCATGTTTGGATTTGTTCAAAAGGGTTTTCCATAGGAATAAAATTAGGGATGAGATAAGAGAAGTGGGATAAAAAAATGATGATAGTGTCTAAGATAACTTAATTAGGTCCCCCAAAACAGTTCCAAAATTTGATTCTCACTCAAATTTACCCAAGAGAAGAAGGTAGGACGATCCTTGTAGTCTAGCTTGGGTTGTCAAATCCTCAGAGACCTAAGAAGTACCTACAGACACGTACATTCTATGGATTATTTTTGGTTATGAAGTGGCCAACTTGGGTTTATTTTAGATGGGTTTAAGGTATCACTAATAGTTTTAAGTTAATTCAAATTAAGGTAATGAGTTGATCCTAGGTTATCGCTCGAGGTGGATTGGATGAATTCCTTTTTTAATGATTTCAATTTCTTATAATTGAGATGAGTTCATTTAAGAAGATCAAACATAATCATCACTTACTGGTTTAATGACTAAACACCCTAATACTAATTACCCATACACTTGAAGGATAAAAGCATTGATCAATCCAAGGTAAAGGTTCGTATTAGCACTTGAAATGTGTGACCTTAAATTCAATAAGGATGAAGATATTTGAAAATCATAAAATAAAAATATCATTTAAAAGAATTGATTAGCCATTAATGGAGTGATAAATAACATCCAATCTAACCCCTTTATACTCCCTTAGATCAAACCATAAAATAGTTAGCCCTCCATTTATGACATGTCTTCAAAGGAAGCAGGAAGTAGACTTATGAGGGTGGAATTGAAGAAGTAAAAAAAAACAACAAAAATCGATCAATCCACCGTTGTGTGATAAATATCACAAAGTATGGTGTGAATAAATTCACACCTTGAACCAAAAGTATCAACATGATATGTATAAAAACACAATAAGAGTATAAGAAGAACTTTTATTAATAAACTAGGATGAATTAAAACAACTTACATGTGAAGGAAGAACGTTACAAAGAGAAATTGGCAGCATAACATTAAGATGAAAACAAAGCTCAAAGATGAAAAAATCCTTCACCAACAATGACTTAAATAGGAATTTTTGGAGCCTTGGGTCGAGCCTCCAACAGTACAAAAGATCCCACTTGAGTATGGCAGGCTTAGGGTGGTGGAAAGTAAGGGAGAGTAGACTTTTCCACCCTTGACCCGAGGTGGCATCCAGCTTGCTTCCACCGAACGGACTCACTTGTAAGTCCTTATAGATGGCCGAATCAGAGTGGACCAGAGAAGAATAAAATGATTCGTGGATGTCTCCTACCCGACTGTAAATTTTTTCCCATTTTGAGTTGTGGATTAGGAGATCAGATTAGATTAGTGGACTGTTTTTCTAGGCCGCAGAATCTGGCCTAGAATTTTATCTCAAACTTGGGCCGCCTAAATGGACACCATGGAGGCCGAATTAGCATTGGATCCTAAAAATTGATTTATTAATATACATTTATTCTATCATACCACTAAATTTGGGATTCATTAGGCCTGTATGTTGGGCCCCACAGTCTCATCAGTGATCTGGTGTCCAATCTGACTTCTCGAGAATTGTTTCCTTTCATCACAAAATATCCCCATCTTATTCCATGAATTCTCCATTGATCCCTGAATCAAACATGTTAATATTGAAGTTTAGATCAATTTCCAAAAATATCAAATTAAAATATGTATAATTAGATTCATTAAAATTATATGAATCATTGGTTACTTCAAATGATGTTAAAAAATGTACCACATAATAGTGCATTTTAAGAAGGTATTACAATCATAATGTGAAATGATGTTCAAAGTGTAAAATGCACTAAAATGGTGTTTATGAATAATAAATAACATGAATATTATATATATTAATAATGAATATTAGCCTCATTTAGTGGCTAATCAATCTATTATGAGATACTTTTAATTAAATTTATGGGTATTTACATACCCATTTGATGATACCTATTTCATGGGGTTTTACGATTCAAAACTTACCAAATCGGTAAGATAGTTTTGTTTCAATTTTCCTTCTTTGAGACAAATGTTTAGTTATGCATATATATTATTTTATGAGGTGTATATACTAACATTTGAAATGTTATATCATTAATATAATCCTTTTCATGATATTTTATGCTTCATCAGTGTCATTTTCTTACATGGGGAGTTTTATTCAAAGTTACCAAAGTGGTAAGAGTTTATTGCAACAATATCATCATTTATTAGGATTGTTTATGATTATTATTTCATTGATGAAATATTATGATAAATATCTCAATAACACTCATGAATTTTATTATACTCTAGTTATTCAATATATCTTCATTTATTAGTATCATTTTCCACTCTTTGGTACTTAAGATAATTAATAATTTTTTTAATAAAATACGACCTTATTTCACTCTTTGGTTGGAAATATATTTTATTAAAAAGAATCATGTTTTCAAAAATGTTTTTTAAATGATATATTATGATCAATTTCAAGGAAATTAATTTTAAAAATGTTTTATTCTTTTCAAATATTCCTTTATAAGTTTTCAAATATATTTTCAAAGAAAAAGGTTTTCAAAAAGGTTTTATGTTTTAAAAAGTATTTTTAAAGTAGAAAGGATATTTTCATCCAGAAATGTTTTTATAAGATATTTCCAATTTTTTTTCTATATAATATGACATCCATTGGTGTTAATCTTGCCTTTATGTGAAATCATCCGAAGGTTCCATTCATATTCTTTCTCTGAATGGTTTATGTTTTGATTGAATGATGTTTATGAAACCTGTTTCTCTTTCATGGGTTATATACTTATGAAACCTGCTTCTTTTCATGGGATATGATTTTATGAAATGATTATGAAACCTATCTATTTTCCATACTTTATGATATGATTACATGTTTATGAAACCCATTTCATTTCATGGGTTATGATATGATGAATGTTTAAGATCTAGTGGCACACATATGTATTATTTCATTATGAGATGGGTGAGACCTATATATCCCTCCAATGCATTGGGTAAAGACTTATATCTCATGATATGGATATGGTTGGAATGGGGAGTGAAATCATTTTATTAAAGGGATATGTCTGCTAAGATGGTATTGGGAGTGAACCTTGACTACTAAGATGGTTTGAGGAGTGAACCCATTCCAATAAGATGTCCTTGGAAGTAATTAATCGAATATTATGGAAGTCATTTTATATGTTTATGTTTCTACCAAAATTCCATGTATTATTCCTATTTTATTATTTCATGGATTATTCTCTTTATTCCCTTATGATTCATGTATTATGAACTGCCAATATTTATGCCATGATTCATGTTTATGATCTTTGATATACAGGGTATGATATTCTAATTGCATGATAATGTTATCATACCCTTATTATCATGTTTATGCTTACATATCTACCTTTTTTAACTTTACTAAGCATCTAAGATCACCCATTTTTATGTTTCCTTTCCCAATGTTATGAAGATTTGTATCATGTATGATGTTTCTAAGAAGGGTTCTAGTTACGAAGAACCTTGTGAGAGATAACATAGCTCAATTATGTACCAATGTTTATGTTTCCATGTTTCCAAAGACACTAAAGTGATATGGTATTTGGGAATATATTTGTGTAATGTATTAAGTATGACATAAAAATGATGCAATGTTAATGTATGTTAAGTGAGGGTCTCTATAAATTTAGTACAATATTGGAACTATTTACCACCCATAGACTAGAGGGTAGGTTGAGTTGTCTAACTGAGAGATCAAGTAAATTCTTAAAAAGATATTAAATACCAAAAGTAAAGATAAGAGCCTCAATATTTATGATTCACCATGGGCATACCACATTATTTTTAAAATGCTTATAGAAACTACACCTTTCCAAATTGTCTATAGGAATCCCCATCACATTCTAATAGAATTAAAGCACCGCTCATAATGGGTGATTGGAAAGTTAAACTTGGAAGCTCATAAGTCCTAGAAACAAATATTATTGAAAATGGATGAGATAAATTATATTAGAATGGATTCTTAAAAAAATTACCATATTTATAAGGAAATAACAAATAAATGACATGACTGATGCATTGTGTGATAAATTTTCACACAAGGGGACAAAGTTTTATTGTTCACTTTCCACCTAAATCTATTCCCCATAAAACTGTAGTCCCAATGGTCAGGTCCCTTCAACATTGTTAAAGTATTTGCCTATGGAACTATCAAAATTAAAAAAGGAAATGGACTACCCTTTAAAGTCAATGGACAATGATTGAATATTTAACAAGATCTATTTCTAGAAGAGTGTGTTCAATTTATCAAATTTAAGTAACTTGGGGGGATGTCTAGATCTAGATTTAAAATGTGGCACTGACTGGGATGAAACCCAAGTTTTGTTACTATTAGGAAAATTAGGATTGTTGAAAATTAGGGAACTAACATTGAGTTTCCCCAATTAAAAAAAATTATATTTACAATGTAAAAAAATTCAACTACACCACAAAAAATTTGCAGTTAAAACAAAAAATATCACAAAACTTATTCTATAACTTCAAAATTTATTGCATAAATTTCATGATTGTGGTTTTAAAACTATAACCCTTGGGATTGCAGTGTGTGACACCCCCTCACCACTTTGGCTCCCCATCCTCTGCTCCTCCCTTCTTCCTTCCACCCATCATCCTCCTAAGAGTCCTGGTTCAGATATATCATTGAGAGGGGGGGGGGGTGAATTAGAGATGTAATTTTATAATTTATTCTTATCAAATCAACCTATGTGACTAGTTAAAATATTGATCCCTCATTCTTTAGAGTATCACTTATTCTATATACAAATAACTAAAAACAATGAAAAAGAACAGGAATATTTTTACAAGGTTCTCCCCCGATGTGGGTGACTATGTCCTTGCTGTGTTTGGGACAATTTGTGACATAGAATCTTCACTATTAATAAGAAATTTGATTACAAGTACATAATATCTCCCAGAATTTCTGATAGAAAAACTGCTATAATTCCTGATCACAACTGATTACTATAGAATGTCTCCCGACATGATCTTTAGACTGATATCCCATTGGTGTTCTTTATACCAAATCCCACCAATTGAGATATCTCCTAAAAATATCCTGTTATTTATACCAACATCCTACCAGTTATTTAAAGAATATCTCTTTTGATCCGGTCTTCAACTTCCACTGACTTCTAATGTAGTGATCTATTGGCATTATTCTATTTCAAGTCCACTTAGTATAATATTCTGATTAACTATCGGCCTTGATCACAACTAAAAAAACTCAATTGTTCTCATTCATGTATATTCTTGGTCAAAATGGCCCAAAGGCCTTTTTTTGATAATCCACCTTTCAAGGGGTGAGGTGGAACCCTTACAAGGCCTGAAGTCTTAGAGACAATTACATGACCCATAGGTCTTAGAGGGAATCACCCAGAAAAGACAACTTAGAACTAATCCTCCCCAGAATATATCATGATATTAGCACTCCACCTTTATAGGGATGGTCAGATAGTTGTCCTATGAAAAGCTGCACAGGCCCGGTACCGATGACAAATCCATACACTCTCATTCTTCCAATTCCAGTTAGTTTTGCTCTAGTGAATGTGCCTGCCCTTGAATGCTCCTCTAAAGCCTTGTCCCTTGTAGTATGACTGGTACATCTACATTTCATGTGGCCCAAAGGCCTTGGGGTGGCCCAAATGCCTTAAGGTAGCCCGAAGTCCTTGAGAATCAACTAGCCTGAAGGCCTTAGGTGGCCCGAAATCCTTGCAGGACCCGAGGACCAAACCGGTGGCCCAAAGGCCCAGATGGATGAATAGTTCTAGATGCTAAAGTATCGAACAATACCTGCTATAATACCTGCTACAATACTACTACAGTTCCGATCACACACACTTCCTTTCACACAGTTTCACTTGAAAGAGATCATGCATGTATTCTAAAATACTTATGCACCCACGCATGTATCCACACATGCACTGAATTCTTCTTAGCATATTCACTTTCTGTTTATCAATGCATGCATATAACAAATTATGCAAGCACTCACATACTACCTCACTCTATTATCACCGCATGTATAATTTTTACAAGAATATCACACACAATCTAGATACAATAAGAACACTCACTATGTAATGATTTTCTACAAACAACACTACTCCTCTTCGCACAATATTACCATGTATTCACACAACATAGGAATTCACATGATACTGTTCTTCCTCAAATCATACATATGGTACTATTTTGATTTTTTTAATGTGTGTATCGCATGACCTATATATACGATATCACTTCCTTTCACCATGTTGTGTGTAATCAACATAGGTTCATGGAAAATTTCCTTCTCCACAGATTCAAATTTTTCTTGGAAAAATAGTATGTGGTATCTCAATATACTTTTTATAAGACACAACAGACACTTGTAGTACTATTCCATGTGCTTCAGGGATAAGATCATCATGAAAGAAATGATTCGTGTTAATTTCCTTCTCCCTTGCAGTGCTTCCCAAATGGTTTTGAGGAACCAAGTTCTTCACAAAACAAACAAGTGTGCAAAGCATAGATCATCTACCCATGACCTTCTTCGCAATACTGAAGATTTTTAGAATATTCTCCTTAAAAACCACCAGTTTTATGATCCCCTATTTCTCCCACAAGCTCCGACAGATTCTCTTAGATCTGAGATAAAATCATATAGAAAATAAGCCCAACCTTGAGTATTTATAGGCAATGTTTATTATCTCAGAAAATTTGAGAATTATGGATTCCACTCATTTCATTCACTACCTGATTTGCAAGTGATCACCATCATCATATAATACTTATTTTCTCAACGCATTATCTTAGTGGTTTGATCTTCATTTTATCATTAGAATGATGTAATAAAGAACTGATTTATCAACTAGAATTTTTATCGACATTGCATGGAGGAGATCTCGATGCACTGGACTCCTAGAGAGTTCAAGGCAGGGGATGAAAAACAAAATAGAATAGACATCTCAGATAAAAAATTGGATTTTTATAATGATGATACAATGATGAGAAGTCTTGAATCAAGATTATGTCGACATAGTATAGACATCCCCCGATGAACAGGTTCTCTTAGACGCAAGATGAGGTTGATGACATCGCTGTTGAATTGATATGATGACTTAGATGATCAATGGATAAATCACATTGATGTGGTTCTATTAGAGCTAAAATAATGCAGTAAAAAGTGTTCCCACATCAAAACAACTTCAATATTTTCACTACCTTATAATACAAGCCATAGAATGTAGGATCTAGAAATCAATTACCAGTCTTGCATACATAACACCCTGGCACCAGCCCATACCAACACCTACCTCTACCACCATACCTCCCCGCATGGTGTCTTGCTACCACTCCCTTGTGCCTATATTGGACACTCCCATTCATGCCATGCCATTTTCTATCTTGGACGAGGTAGCACCTGCCCACCTAATCTATGTTGCTAGTCCCTAATTACTGGATGAAATTGTCTAATTTTTAATATACTCTTCATAAAAAAAGTTCATTAATTTCCAAATAGAGAATAGCCAACTCAACATTAAATCAAAAACAACTTCAAAACCTCCTTATGAAAATTAAATCATTTTTCATGGGGTATCCTCTTAAAATGATGTAAACAGTGTGTCAACTCAAATAACCAATGAAACATGTCTTTGGAAATTTATATCAGCTCTAAAATAATCACATTTAAAACTCATTGAATTTTTATCTTATTAAATAATTGAAAACAATTTAAACTTAAAAAAACCACTTGGATTATTCAATCTTTCAATTTGGATTCGTTTTTAATACTCACTTTATTTAAAATTCAATGACATCTTCTCCCCATTATTGAATATAAAACCAAAGATAATATCACATAGTTTTCTTATCAAAGACCCTTTATTTAATCAACTATAAGTCTATGTGATCTAAAAAGGTGTATAAAACAAGAGAGATATAACCAGAGATGTCTAATATGTCCATAAAAATCCATGTATGTGAAATCATGCTCAGAATATCTCAACTCTCATTCAAGGGATTTGAAATAATCATATTTATCAATAAAATATTAAATCCTACACATACTTAGACAAACACATTAGAAAGTTCAAGTGCAAAGTATAAAACCCCCCTATGTTTTATTTTGTAACCAACCACTCACTCCACCTTAATTGATAAGATAATTCAATTAAGAATAAGAGATCAAAGTATGATCAGCATATCTTGACCTTTAATTTTTGAATATGTCTAGAATTTTCAGGTTGATTCTCAAGATTGATCCTCATTAAAGGATACACACTTTCTTTCAATTCATGAATGTTATTTGACTTCATGAAGAACAATATCATCAAGCTATCCAAAAGTGATAGACTCAAAAATCTCCTTAAATTCCCTACATTGTTAATTCAAAACACATAAAAATTAGGGAATAAGGAGGGTCATCTTGGTTTCTAAAAAATAACTTTTAGATTGAGAGTTTCCTCTCAATCTGAGCCTTTATTTTTCTACCAATCTTAGTATGGGGATATTTATTATAACTTTTTTTAATCTCATTGATTTGACCATCATTTTTCTTCCCTTCTTTTTCTCTGTGTTGAATAACTTTTTGAACCTCATTTTATGAGACCACTTTCTTTCCTTTAGACTTGGAATGTTTCTTAGATTCCTCTAATTGTTTATATAGTTTCAACTGATATGTCTAAAAAACCAGGAAACCTTTCTTGACATTTTCAGTATTCACATAATTTCCCTTCTGACAAGAATTTCTTTGAATAAAATGGCCAAATATCTCTTCTTTTCTTTGATCTTTCTTTGCTTTAGCAGCCTTTAGTGACTGTCCTGGAAGTATTTTCATGAAATATTTAGCACAATTACCTTTTTGGTCACATCTTTTTCAAATTTTCTTCAGACAATCAAGATTATTTTGAGTAGACAGATTCATTGATTTCTCAGTGACAAACTTCTGCATTCTAAGATTGTTCCTTCTTCTCATAGAGTTGCTTCTTTTCTTTTCAGAATTGACCCCTTGATATATTCCAATTCTGTGGAAGTGACATATTGAACTAGTATTTGTAAGGTTTTTCCTAAATTTACCAAAACACCAATATTAACCTATGAAACTTTTTCTTCCAAAATCCTGAAAACTTTGTTAGTTATAAACTACTTGCTGTATAGATACAATCCTACCATTATTTTTCCTAAGTCTTGGAGAAAATTCTTTTCCCAACTTACTTAAGTCCGCACTATCATCCTCATTCCATATTATTCCAGTTTTCATATCATAATTTTTACCACTAGATGAAACAGATTTAGTATCACTGATAAAATAAAAAATAACCCATACCTTATTCTTTGGATTGGTCTTCATAGTAGCTTTGAATGATTCAAATTGAAAATAAACTACTTTATCAAAATCATATTTCATCATTTCAAGGTATTTTTTACTTTAAGACACTTAGACCATGTCTCACCCAGTTATTCCTCTTTTAAAACTAGTTTTGAATTAAGATCTTTCAACATTTTCTCTTATTCTACAATTTTCACCTTGGAAGTTTTGATCTATTCAAAAAGATCATTCTCCTTATTTTTTTCCTTTATTTTCTATTTCTCTATTAGTTTGATTCTTTTCTCAAGTAGAGTGTTTTGATCAAGACATGTTATAAGTTCAGATATTAGCATGTACTCATGATAGCTATCTTCTTATTTATCATAACTACTTGAAGAATCAACTTTCCTATTAACTTGTGATATGAAGGTTTTATATTTTTTATTTTAACCTTCATCTTCTGATTCAGTCCATGCTAAAGAGTCCTCATCTACTCTCCTACTCATCATATTCTATAATACTTCCTTGATTACTTTCTCTTCTTTCCATTGTCACCCTTTATAGATTTTTTTGATCTTATTTCAATGTTGTCTTCTTCACCATCACTCTCAGCATCATAAAAATATTTATTCAGACAATCAATTGAAAAATGTACAATTTGATCACAATTAATGCACTATAAAGTAATCACACCTTTAAATTTTCCTCTTCCTCTTTTGAAGTTTTGAGAAATAAATTCCATTAATCTTTTATAATCAGTATCATCGACATCATACTTATCTGAATCTAAGAATGATTCATCATTATTTTCCTTCAGTTTGAGACTTTTCATTGCTTTGAAATCCATTTCATCCTTAGTATTATTTTTGAACATAGGAGATTTTATCATCTCATAATTGAGAAGTGCATTATTTAATTCATCAATAGATAAGTCTCTAACTTTGTCCAAGGCAAAAATATTTGGATCAAATCTGTTAGTAAAATTGTTCATCAATCCTTTTGAAAACAAATTAATCTTCCAAAGTATCTCCAAAACCCCTGATATAACTTACAATCTCATTCACCCTAGTAAATTATTCATTAAAAATATATTCATTATCCATTCTAATATCTTTATACTTATCTCTCCAGATTTGTAATTTGAATTCTTTGATCTTTATATTCCCTTCATACATATTCTCGAGTTGATCCCACATATCCTTTGATATTTTTAATCCCATCACTTATGTGAACACTTTATCAAATAGGGATGAAAAAATAGAATTTTTGTATTTTCCATCCACTTTAATATTTTTCTTATCAACATGTTTTATGGGAGAATCTACTCATGGAAGGATAAAACCAACTGTTATAGTATCACTAACATTAAGGCCTTGCGAAATAAGATATGGAAGCATTTAATTCTTCCATTCATAGTAGTTCTTTCCATCAAATAAATGATAACATCTATTATAAATTAATTCAAACTCTCCATTATTAGATCTCCAGTAAATATTGGATCCTTATGGAGGGAACCATGATCTCTAATACCACTTGAAGAGTCCAGGTTTGGATATATCACTAGGAGGGGGAGGGGGTGAATCAATGAGGTACTTTTACAATTTATTCTTATAAAATCATATCTATGAATAGTTAAGAACTCAATCCCTCATTCTTTAGAGTCTCAATTCTCCCATAGGAAAACAATTGAAAACACTAAAAAAGCACACATGGATTATTACAAGGTCCCCCCCGATGTGGGTGACTACTTCCTTTCTGTGTTCAGGATAATCCATGACATATAATCTTCACTAGTAATAAGAAATATGACTACAAGTATAGAAAATATCCCTATAATCCTAATATAAAAACTCCCATAATGATTGATCACAACTGATTACTGTGGACCGTCTCCTGATAGGATCTTTAGACCGACATCCCATCAGTGTTCTTTATAATGACTCCCACTAGTTGAGCTATCTCCTAAAAATATCTTATTATTTATACTGGCATACTACTAGTTATTTTAAGAATATCTATTATGAATAGGTTTTCAACTTCCACTTACTTTTGATACAGTGATCTGTTGTCCTTATTCTTTTTCAAGTCCACTCAGTTTAATCTCATGATTAACTACCATCCTTTATCACAAATTACACAACTCAATTATTCTCATGAATGTGTATTCTCACAAGAATGTGTATTATATACATGTACCATGAAAATTCTTCACACACACATATATGAAATACACCAATTACTTTGTATACACACACACTCACTGTCCAAACTTCTTGCATGAAAACCCAATCACACACCCTGCCTTTTCATACTGTTTCACTTAGAAGAGATCATGCATGTATTCTAAAATACTCATGCATCCACACAAGTATCCAAACATGCAATGAATTCTTCCTAGAACATTCACTTTCTATTTCTCAATGCATGAAAATTAAAAATTATGAAAGTACTCACATACTGACTCACTCTATTCTCACCGCATGTGTAATTTGCACAAGAATACCACACATAGTCTAGGGACAGTAAGCACACTCACTGTGTAATGATTGTTCGCAAACAAAACTTCTCCTCTTCACACAATCTTACCATGTATTCACACAACATAGGAATTTGTGTGATACTATTCTTCCTCAAATCATACACATGGCACTTTTTTGATTTTTGTAATGCATGTATCAAATAAATTGTATATGAAATATCAGTTCCTTTCACCACATTGTGTGTATATCAACACAGGTTTGTGAAAACTCTCCTACTCTAAGAATTAGACTTTTTCTTGAAAAAACAGTATGTGGTATCTCAATATACTTTGTAAAAGAAACAATAATCACTTGTAGTTCTATTCCATGTGCTTCACGAATAATATCATCATGAAAGAAATGCTTCATGGTAACTTTCCTTATCCCTTGTGATGCTTACCAAATGGTTTTAGGGAACCAAGATATTCAAAAAACAAATGAGTGTGAAATGCACATATTGTATTCCCGCTACCTTCTTCACAAAAGCTAAAGATTCATGGAATCTTCTCCTTATGAAACACTTGTTTTTCGATCATCTATTTCTCCCAAAAGATCCTGCAGATTCTATCATATGTGAGATAAAATCATACAACAAATAATCCCAGTCTTGAGTATTTATAGTTAGTGTTCATTATCTTAGAATGTTCAAGAATCATAGTGACCACTCATTTCATTTAATGTCTTTTTCACAAGAGATCACCATCATCAGATAATCTTTATTTTATCCATGCATTATATTAGCATTTTGATCTTCATTTTATCATGTAAAACAGATCGACAAATGTTTTTGATCATGTTTGAGTTATCAAAATGAATTAATGGAGATCAGATGTATTGGTTGGAATTTCTGTTGATGTTGCATGGAGGAGATCTCGACACACTGGACTCCCGGAGAGGTTGAGGTAGGAGATGACATGAAGAATAAAATGAATGGATCAAATAAACTGATCATGTTTTTCAGAATGACGAGACGATGGTGAGAAGTCTCGAATCAAGATTTGGCCGACATAGTATGGAGATCCAATGATGAATAGGTTCTCTCAGGTGTGGGATGAGGTTGAAGAAAATGCCACTGAATTGATCAGATAACTTAGATGATCAACAGATAGATTGCATGTTTATGGTTCTATTGGAGATACATTAAGGCAGTAAAAATCATTCCCACATCAAAACAACTTCAATATTTTCACTCCCTTATAATAAAAGACATGAAATGAAGGATCCATAAATTAGTTACCAGTCCCGTATATATAACACCATGTCACTGGCCCATGCCACCGCCTGCCATTTCCATCATGCTGCCCCGCATGGTGGCTTGATTCCACTCCCTTGTGCCTCTATTGGGAACTCCCATGCATGCCATGCCACCCACTAGCTGGTCTGAGGTAGCACCTACCCACCTAAGTAGTGGAACAACTCCCTCACTACTGGTTGACATTAGATACTTTTTAATATACCCTCTATTTAAAATGTTCATCAAATTACACCTAGAGAATAACCAACTAAATTATAAATCACAAACAAATTCAAAACCTCCTTATGAAAAATAAAACATTTTTAATGGGGAATCCTCTTAAAATGATGTATATAATGTTTCAAACTTAAATAACCAATGAAACATGTCTTTGGAACTTCATACTAGCTCTACAATCATCATATTTAAAACTAATTGAATTTTCATTTTATTAAATAATTTTAAAAAATAAACTTCAACAAAACACTTGAATTCTTCAGTCCCCCCCTTTGAATTTTTTGTTAATACTATATTTAAAATCCATTGATATATTCTCCCCCTTATTTGAAATAAAACCAATGATAATCTCACATAGTTTTCTTAGCATAAAACCTTTTTTAATCATATCTAAGTCTACATGAGCTAAACCAGTGTAGAAAACAAGAGAGATATAAACAAAGATGTCTAAGCTATCCATAAAATTCCATGTACATGAAATCATGATCAAAATATCTCAAATCTCATTCAAGTGATTAGAAATAATCCGATTTATCAATAAAATATTAAATCATACACATACTTAAAAAACATCAAAAATTTCAAGTAATAAGGATAAAACTCCCCTATGTTTTATTTTTCATCAACTAGTCACCCCCTAATTGATAAGATAATATAAATAAAATTAAGGGATAAAAGTATGATCGGCATATCTTGACCTTTATTTTTTGAATCTATCCAGAATTTTCATGTTGATTATCAAGATTGATCCCCCTTAAGGGATACACACATTTCTTTCATTTCATGAAAGTCATTTGACTTCATGAAGAACAATCTATCAAGCTATCTAGAAGTGACAACCTCAAACATCTCCCTTAATTACCTACATTGTTAATTCATCCAATGGCCCAAAGACCTTCATTTTTTATTGAATTTTGATAATCCACCTTTCAAGGGGTGAGGTGGAACCCTTACAAGGCCCATAGGTGTAAGAATTACATGAACCATAGGGATTAGAGGAATTCAATGCCTGTAGGCTTTAAACATTACATACAAATAAGACTAACTACTTGGAACAACTCCTCCCCAGCATCTTCATCGTGAAATCAGATCTCCACCTTCGCATGGATATTCAAATAGGATTTCTTGTACATGCACATGCATGTACCGATGGCAGGTGCCATACCCTCTCATTCATGAAATCCATTTATCTTCTGCTATGGTTAAAGCTCCTTGCTCATCCTCCTTCTGAAGCTTGTTCCTTGTAGGTTGTCTGGTTTGCATCTGCACTTAAGGTGGACCGAAGGCATTGAGGTGGCTCAAAGGTATTAAAGGACTCGGGGACCAAATCGGTGGCCTGAAGGCCCAAATAGGGGAATATTCCCAGCTGCTATAGTTCCAAACAGTGCCTGCTACAATTACCGCTACAATAACTGCTACAGTACCGAATAGTTACTACTACAGTACTGAACATTTCCTGCTATAGTACCGAACAGTCCCTACTACAGAACCAAAAAAGTCCTACTATACTACCGAACAGTTCCTGCTATAGTCCTTGCTACAGTCTGCTACAACCCCGGAAAATTAGCCTCCACCTGGGTTTGATCCCAGGTCTCCTGGATACACTTAAGAAGTCCTCACCAACTGGGCTGAGGCTCATGTTCCCTACATTGTTAATTCAAAACACATATAAATTAAGTAATAAGTGGGGACCTATTGGTTTCTCAAAAATAACATTCAAATAGAGAGTTTCATCTCAATATGAGACTTTATTTTTCTTTGAATCTTAGTATGGTAAGATTTATTAGAACTTTTTTTTTGTTTTGAATCTCATTGATTTGATCAACATTTTTATTCCCTTCTTATTACATGTGTTGAATAAATTTTTCAAACTCATTTTCTAAGACCACTTAATTTCCTTTATATTTGTAATGCTTCTCAGCTTCCTCTAACTATTTAGATAGTTTCAATTGATGTGGAAAAACAATCAGGAAACCTTTCTAGACGTTCTCAGTATTCATGGAATTTCTATTCTGACAAGAATTACTTTGAATAAAATGGTCAGAGATCATTCCTTTTATTTGATATTTATTTTCTTTAGCAGCCTGTAGTGACTATCCTAGAAGTGTTTCCATGAAAGCTTTAGCACAATGAACTTGTTGGTCACATCTTTTATAGATTTCATTTCGAAAATCAAGATTATTTTGAGTAGATAGATTCATTGATTTTTCAGTGATAAATATTTTCATTCTAATATTTTTATTTCTTCTCATAGATCCACTTATTTTATTTTTAGAATTACTCTCCCTTGATATATGCCAATTTTGAGGAAGTGGAATATTAAACCAACATTTGTAGGCTTTGTGCCCAAATTTACCACAACACCAATAGTAACTTATGAAACTTCATCTTCCAAAATCCTAAAAACTTTATTGGTTATAAAGTACTTGCTGTCTAGATACACTATTACCATTATTTTGCCTTAGTCTTGGAGAAAATTATTTTCCCAACTTACTTAAGTCCTCAATATCACTATCAATCCATATTCTTCCAGTTTTTGTGTCAGAACCTACACTACTATATGAAACCGATTTAGTATCACTGGTTAAATCAGAAATAACATATTCCTTCTTCTTTGGAATGGTCTTCACAATAGATTTAAATGATTAATCTTAAACATAAACCACTTTATCAAAATAATCTTTCATTACTTCCAATGTGTTTTCTACTTTAAGAAACCTAGAATGTGTCTCACCCAGTTATTCTTCTTTTTTATCTAGTTTTTCATTAAGATCATTCAACATTTTCTCCTATTCTTTAATTTTCACCTTAGAAGTTTTGATATATTCAATAAGATCATTCTCCTTATTGTTTTCATTTATTTTCTATTTATCCATTAGTTTGATTATTTTCTTGAGTAGAGTGTTTTGAACAAGAAATTTTAGAATTTCATATCTCATCATGTACTCATGATAGCTCTCTTCTTCTTTCTCATCACTACTTGAAGAATCAACTTTTCCTTTTAACTTGTAATATAAAGGTTTTATAATTTTTAGTTGAAACACCATCTTCTAATTCAATCCATGATAAAGAGTATTCATCTACTCTCCTACTCATAGTATTTTTCTTATACTTCCTTGAGGACTTTTTCTTCTTTCCACTATCACCCTTTCTATATTTGTTTTTGATATTCTTTTAATGTAGTCTTTATCATCATCACTCTCAGAATCATCTGAATATTTCTTTGAAAAACCAATTACAAAATGTCTAATTTGACCATAATTAAAGAACTTTAAAGGAACCACAACTTTAAATTTTACTCTTCATTTTATGACATTTTTAGAAATAAAGGCCATGAATCTTTTATAACCAGTATCACTGACCATATCCTCATCAAAATATGAGAATGATTCATCATTATTTTTCTTCAGATTGAGACTTTTCATTTCTTTGAAATCTATTTCATCCTTACCTTTATTTTTGAACGTAGGATATTTTATCATCTCATAATTGAGAAGTATTTTATATAATTCATCAAG
This sequence comes from Viscum album, assembly GCA_963277665.1. Classification (NCBI taxonomy): domain Eukaryota; kingdom Viridiplantae; phylum Streptophyta; class Magnoliopsida; order Santalales; family Viscaceae; genus Viscum; species Viscum album. Next base: position 240,132,122 of record OY728159.1, read on the forward strand.
ATATAAGTCTACAACTTATTCCAAGGTAGAAATATTTGGATTAAATCTGTCAGGAAATTTACGCATCAAAATTTTGACAATAGATGAATCTTCCAATATATCTTCAAAACCCCAGATATAACTTATAATCTCATTCACCATGGTAAAGTAGTCATCAAAAATCTCATCATCATCCATTAAAATATATTCAAGCTTAGCTCTCCATATTTTTAGTTTGGATTCTTTTATCTTCACATTCTCTTCATAAATATTATTGAGTTTTCCCACATCTCCTTGGCTGTTTTTAATCCCATCACTTTAGTGAATGCTTTATCAGACATGGATGAAAAAATAGAATTTTTATCTTCCCCATATACTTAAATATTTCACTTATCATCATGTCTAATGGGAGCATCTATTCCTGGTAGGATAAAACTAATTATTATAACATCACTAACTTCAAGGCCTTTTGAAAGAAGATATAACAACATTCGATTATTCCATCCATAATAGTTCTTTTCATCAAAGAAATGAGATCATATATTGTTCACTGAATTCAAACTCTTCATTATTAGATCTTTAGTAAATATTGGATCCTTATAAATGGAACCTTGTGCTCTAATACCACTTGAAGAGTCCAGGTTCAAATATATCACTGAGAGGGGGATGGGTGAATAAATGATGTACTTTTACAATTTATTCTTATCAAATAAACCTCTATGACCAGTTAAGATCTATATCCATCATTCTTTAGAGTATCCCTTATCCTGTATGCAAACAAATGAAAAAACTAAAAAATCACACATGTAATTTTACAAGGTTCGCCCCCGATGTGGGTGACTGCATCCTTAAAGTGTTCGGGATAGTCTGAGACATAGAATCTACACTTGTAATAAGTAATGTGATTAAGATTATAGATAATCTACCAAATTACCTGATAGGAACAATCCCATAATGACTGATCACAAATGATTACTATGGACTATCTCTTGATAGGATCTTTAGACTGGCATCCCACTAGTGTTCTTTATACTGACTCCCTCCAGTTAACATATCTCACAAAAAGCTCTTGTTATTTATACTAGAATCCCACCAGTTCTTCAAAGAATATCTCTTGTGAACAAGTATTCAGCTTCCACTAACTTCTGATGAAGTAATTTGTTGGACCCGTTCTATTTCAAGTCCACTCATTATAATCTTCTAATTAACTATCAACCTTGCTCACAAATTACACAACTCAATTATTATCATGCATGAATATTCTCACAAGCATGTGTATTCTATACATGTAACATGAAAATTATTCACACACAGATGTATTAAACACACTACCCATATTTTTATTCACACTTACTTTGTACACACACACACTCACTGTCCACACTTCTTTCATGCAAACCCAATCACACACACTGCCTTTTCATGCAGTTTCACTTGCAAGAGATCATGCTTGTATTCTCAAATACTTATGAATCCATACATGTATCCAAACTTGTATTGCCTTCTTATTAGAACATTCATTTTCTATTTATCAATGCATGCAAATAAAAAATTATGTGAGCACTCACATACTACCTCACCCTATTCTCACTGTATGTGTAATTTGTATAAGAATATCACACACAGTATATAGACAGTAAAGACACTCACTATGTAGTGCTCATCTACAAACAACACTGCTCCTCTTCGCACAATCTTACCATGTCTTCATACAACATAGGAATTTTCATGATACTGTTCTTCCTCAAATCATACACATGGTGAGGCAAATTCAGCCTCCAACTACCTCCCCATCCATTTTAGTTCCAGTCTCCGAATCCCAGCATTCATAGGGTGCATGCCTACCTAATGACATGGTAAGGAAACTTTAGCCTCCAAATACCTCTACCTCTATTATATCCATTGACATGGTGAGAAAACTTTATCCTCCAACTATTCAAGAGGGGACCACTGATGCTACTAGTGGATATTCCACCCACACTTCCTAGTTTTTCCCCATGTACCCTTCCCTAATTTTAATCTATTTTTGGTTGTATTTTTTTTATCCACTGTATTCCCTATTGTTGGTTGTATTTATTTTATTATATAATGAAAGGGATAATTTTTTTTATTTTAAATGATTTCCATAGTTTATGATTCACACTTGGGCATTTAGTGAGATATGTCTCGATCTTCTTCCACTTCTACGGTTATCAATGCATATGCTAGGCTACTGCATGGCCTCCCACATGAGGTATTTACCCATATAGTATACATACTAGGATAACTCTAGGAGCTCCATCTATGACCTGTATGAACTTCATGGATTCTCTAGCTACTGTATGACATTTTTGGTTAGCCAATTATTGAGGCAGTGAACCCCACCAAGTGACCATTTGAGCTTGAGGACACCTGCTTTTAGTTTCTACAAGAGGTAGAGGATAAATAACTCGATAGATGACACTGACTTATTTTTTTTTCCATTTATCTGTATGAAGACATCATTGTTAGCAATTTATGAGAGGTGAACCATATTTTTTTACTTTTTAGTTTTTGATTTAGTATGTTAGGTATTTTATTTTCTTTTTTCTAGGTTTCCATTTCAGGTATTTTTAGTAACATAGATTATATTTTGATTCATTCAAGCCTATCTAAGTTGTTATCAATTTATGGATATTGTGTGAACCCACTCATTTTTCTACGTATATTTTGGTTATATTTTGTGTGCTGATTGTTTATCTAGTGCATGAATTTTTATCTCTAATTTTTTTGAAGGTATCCCAGTTTAACATCAAAACCCAAAAATTTTCCCCATGGAATGAAATTAATTATAGGGACCTCCTGATTCCCAACTATAGAGTCCTGAGTTTTCTAGATTTTGAAATTTGAGCAGAAATTTAATTTTTTTCTTAGGTGCTCATGAGAGGTAAAATGGTCATTTTAACCAATAAGATGGTCTCAGATAATTTTTATGGCCACTCCATTGGTCCAGAAATAGGGTGTTAAATATGGGACAAGAGTTTGGCAGAGTTCCAAGCAGTTGGATTTTTGGTTGAATATTTAACATTTAATTAATTAAATATTAAATTAGTCAGGTGGTTTCAGGTGGTTGTATCTTTTAAATGGAGCAATGGATTGAGATTCTTAATATGCGGTTGATTCTGGAATAGGGGGGCTATTACCTAGGTGAGGTATAAAATCTCTTCGGGTTCTGGGACTCAAGATGGGTGTTAAATGGGTAATTAATTAATTAATTAAATTAAATTAATTAAAAAGAGTCCCCCTACCCATTTTGGCTCCCACACATGTCAAGGAAGGGGTATAGGGTTCTCTATCATGTGCGACACCCAAACCAAGAGGGGTAGAAGAGGGATATGCCACCAGGATTCATCCTTGGCATAGATCGACACTAGATCAAGGTGCAACACCTTCCAGGAGTGGATTTAAACCTGAAGATTCAACCTTTACACCACGAGGTAGGGTGGTTTTTGAGTTTTATTCCCCAATACCCATATATTACTTTTTTTATGTTTTACTACCATATTATGGTTTCTAGAGACCCCATGGGGCTCAATCTGTGCTTATTTGGGAAGAAATGGGGGTTTTGGGAGGGCTTGGAGGGGTTTCCTATCGGAAACTCCATCTACAAGGTGTGTGGTTCTATGAAAACACACCATGTGATCTTCCCATTCTTGGAAGATATACTTTTTAGAAGTACATGCCATGTACTCTGAGTACACGTCATGTAGTAGTACATGGTCATGTGTCCGACCGTGTGAAAAATAACATGGGAAATGATTTTTGGAAAGTACACACCTCGTACTTTGGGTACACACCATGTAGTATTACACAAATAGACCCCATGTTTCTCTATCCATATAAAAGTACATGTACAAGAGTATATATGAGAGTAAATTTCGTGTACTCTAAATTACACGCCATATACTTTTTCCATCTTTGAGGTTTTGGGTGTTTTGTTCCATATAAGTTAGATTTGGGAATGCAAGTTGTCCATTCTGAGTGTTTTTCCACATAGATCATAAAAGTGGGATCCTTTTTAAATATAGAGTTCATATAAATGGTGTTATGTACAAATTAGGTTCATAGGGTGGATTTACTTGAGATTTTGATTCAGAATCCTTTAGTGGGTTGGGTTTTGAGCTGGGAGACTCGGGTGAGGGGTGTGATCTCAGTGTTTGATCTAGAATGAGAATACCATGGATTTTTTCATGAGGTTTCTTGGATTCATCTCATAATATGGTATTTTAGTAGTATCTTTGGGATGATCTTGTTTGTCCTTGCAAATCCATACTAGTGAGTCAAGGTTAGAGTAGTTTAGGTTTAGATCCTAAATTTGAGGATCAGGGTGGATGGAGCCTTGGGGCTTGGTTTTCACCAAGTATTATGGTTATGACAGAGTGTTTTTGTGGTGTTGAGTTGAGTTTGAGGGAATCTTAATGATGACCATAGTGGGAAGGTTTCTGGATAAGTGATCATTGTATGTCATGGTTGATGGTTGAGAATCCCTTTGTGGCATGGGATTGATTTTGGATACCTAGGTGGAATGTAATTGATCAAGGATTGGTTGGAGGCCATTGAGGGTTGCTTGAGGATTTTCTTTTATTAGGGATTGTCCTGAGGGTTTGGTAGTTACTAGGTTTTAGAGATGATTCCTTTTATTGAGTGCTAGTTCTGAGGATCCAAGAATGGATGCCTCAGTTTATGTGTGGATCTAGAGGGTCATGTGTGGGATTAATTGATAGGAAGAACCTGATTGGGTGCGTGTGATTATGTGGTTCAGTTATGGGTGTTCCTTGGAACCTAGGATATTGTATGAGCTGATGGGGCTAAGATTTTAGTGGCTGAGATGGAAATATATCCAACCATTTTTCATGTTTTAGTTCATTTATATTGAGACCGAGATTACCCCCACAAGGAAATTTGATATGGTTGGGTTGCCATGTTTTTGGAAATTGGTTTTTTGGTAAGGGCTGTGATGGAAGAGAGATCTGGACAAATGATCCACAAGTATGGTTTTGGATATTTATGATTTAGATTGTTGGTATGAGGTACTGTATTAGTACTGATAATTTGTTTTTGGTTTGAGTGCTGGACTGAGGTTCTAGGCATACAATGTTTTACAGTTGAGTATAGTGAATGTGACGTCACATATATGTGGTTTGGTGATGGAATGAGGTTCTAGTAATAGGAAGTATACTACTGAGAGGGTGTTAGACTGAGGCTCTAGAGACTGATTGTATACTTCATGAATAGTACGCCAGACTGAGGCTCTGGGAATTAATGAGATTCCATGTGATAAAGGATGTTGGACTAAGGCTTATTCTCCTTGGGTTTGGGATAGACTTATTCTATGGGAACCATTGATGTTATGGGTGATGGACTAAGGTCATGGGAATAGAAATTATACTACTGAGAGGGTTTTAGGATAAGGCTCTAGACACTGATAGTATACTTCGGGGATAGTGATCTAGATTGAGGCTCTAGGCATTGATGGTTTACCAGTTGGGATGGATGGTGGACTGATGCTCTACATCCATGGTTAAGATTCCAGACTAATGCTCCATGCATAGTTTATTTTATATATATGGTTTATGGGTTGGACTTATTCTTTATGCACTATGGTTATGATACATGAGATAGATGGCAGACTGAAGGTTTGGGTTTGGTAGTACTCTTGTGTGGTAATGAGAATAGATGTGTCGAGGTTCCAAGTATGAGACAATGTCTAGTTTTGAGGTCTTGGTATTTGATGAGTTAGATTAGTATCCGGGGTGAAAGAACTATTGTAGGATGGGTTCCTGGTATTGTTAGGTTAGTTGTGGCTACCATGGGTATGGAGCCTGTAGATTGTTTAGGATGCATGGTCCTTGAGACATACTTATAGATATTATGGCATTGGCTGAAGTAGGTATGGTCGATCAATGTCTTTTACTTATAGATCAATGATTTTTTATTTATATTTTGGTTTCCTATTTCATATCATATAGGATGAGAATATTTCATGAGAATGCACTTATGGTAGTAGTTTATAGGTTCACCATTGGGGGTGGCCAACTGGGATTTATTTCTCACCCATGTACGTGCACCACAGTGTGTCTACAGACCTTCTATCTTCTTTCAAGTTTATCATAGATGCACAGTGGATCGGGCTTAGGACCTAGGTTTCATGGTTGAGTAGGATTCTCTTGTGGAGTCTACTGGTCAGGATGAAGTAGCTTGGTAAGGTACTGGAGACTAGGTATGTGTTATGGCCCATAGTTGGTAGTAGGGCCTGTTGTATTTAGTTTTAAATTTTTTATTTTTGTATATATGATCACCCTAGTGGGAAATCATGTTTTTATGTATTACATGGCTATTCATGCCTTTACTTCATTTTCATTTTATTACAACACCTTTCAGTTTTAGTTTATTTATTCTTATACATTACTATGATGCGTATGATATTTGCTTATTTAATTCTTATTGTGCAATCTGATATGAGTTTATATTCCCCTCATAGATCCACCTTAGACCCCTTCTGCTAGTCGATAGCCTCTAGCATACGAGGAGGTGTGCTTGAGGTCTTGTGAATAACCCGCTCAGAGCACCTGTTTAATGGCTTCTGGGTTAGGACATTACACCCACACAAATTTCATACTTTCTATTTCAAATATTTCCCACTTTCATTTATATCTCTCCTATGTAACTTTCCAAAATAATGAAAACATTGTTTCATTTTAAGTGTGGGGGGTCTTTATTGAGATTTAATACATTTACACCTAGATTTTTGATTTTTCTCATTATTCTAGGATATATTTTTATCTGAAAGCATGATTTAACTTGAAATCTCATTGTAACCTTATAAATAAAAGAAAATTTTTAGTTAGAAAATGTTAAAATCCATTATTTTTTCTTTCTTAGAATTTTAGAATGATTGTTGAGTTGAGTAATTTACTTCTGATTCGAAATTCTTGAAATTTATTTTGATTGACTTATTTTTTGTTACTATACCCAAAGTGATTTCCCTTTTATATGTATTACCATTACTAATAGGATTATGAACCTACCTTTTCCTATTATTTTATGAGAATATTTATTAAGAGATACTTGGGGCATGTAATTATATCATATCATTCACTATAATCTTTTTGTGGTTATGAATTAATGAATACACTGTTAAAATGATTGAGGCATTTTTGATCCATTTTTCCTAATACCCACCTATATATTTATCCTTCTTAAGATCATATATTCCATGTATGAACTTATTAGGATTGATACATGTTACAAGCCCATTATATCCCTTCCTACCCTGCTCTTGGAATGATTTCATGGTTTTCACTTGAATAATTTTGGGGGAGATGGTTATTTCTAATGGATATGGGATGTTCGCTATTGAGGAGATGCACAATGACTTTTTCACATGATCTATGGGATGTGGTCCATGGTTTATTTGATATACCATTCATAATTATACTATCTATAAATAATAATAATATTAAAATAATTTGTTTATGTATTAGGAAGGTCAAAAATTACCATTACCATATCGATGAATCTCATGGTAGATTATATGTGGTTAGGCAGTGGATGTGAGATCTGGAACATGCATGAATTTATAAAAAAAGAGAAATAAGATACTTTCATTACTCTTTCATTACACATCAATGGACCTAACCTGAGATTTTGGGTGTATGCAGATACTAATTTATGGAAGAGGTTCTTTATTATACTATTACTAATTATTATGCACTGTACTTGAGAGTTTACCCTCCTTTTGAGCTTTATTTTTATCATTCACCCACTTTACCTCATCCCCAAAGTCATTTGAACCTTATTAAAAATCCCTCATAATTAATTGTGTATTTTTCTTTATAGAGTTAATATTTTAGAACCAATGCAACTATATGGTTAGGAACATTCACCAGTGGAAATAAAGGCTATACGAACACTTTTATACCAACAGATTTATAAAACCGTTGGTATAGGAGGACTACACCAACAGTTTGTTCAAACCACTGGTATACTATTTTCACAATCAACATTTCCCAATGGTTTGAGTAAACCATTGGGATAACATTCATTTTTCTAATTTATACCAATAGTTTTAAAAAATAATTGTAAAGACTATATTTCCCAATGGTTTTTTAAAACTGTTGGGAAAGTTTTCTCCCAAATACACAACAGATCTAGTTCTCTATCCGCGTGATTGCAGCCCTAAACTGAAGATCTCTCTTTACCCTAGGCTATAAAAGTTCTTCCACCCGATAGATCCATATTCAATCAGGAAATTTTTTAGTTCTACACTTCAAATCTGTAAGTTCTACCTTAGTTTTAATGTTCTGCATCTATTTTTTTTTTTGTTTTTTTTTTATTTGGCCTAAACCAGAGGACTGTGCGGTCTGTGGCATGGTATACCTAATAAGTGCACTCTGATTTGTTTTATATTTTTGTTCTACACTTCAAGTGTCATGATTGTTTGAATCACCTTTATTTGAATCATTTATATCCACTCCTTATGTGTAGATTTAATGAACCATATGAACTAATGGAGGTGATGGTGAGATGTATCCCCACTCAAATATAGTAAAGGGTTTTTTATTCATATTGTCTCGAGGTGGGTAATGGATATAAGGATGGTCTATGTGAAGGGATTGGGGATGGTTGGGGTAGTGGTTTAGGTAGTTTTCCATTTTTAATGGGGTGATATGGTATTTTTTATAGACTTTAGTTTAGTTGAAAATTGGATTTGGATTTTGTATTTATAGTTTTTGTTCAAGAAATAATGGGAAGGGTAGTGATATTGAGGATGAATTGGGTGGTGGTTGGGTGATGGATTGGAATTGTGATGTTGTTTGGATTGGGTATAGGTAATTTTAAAGGTATTATATGGGTATTTTCTCCCCTGATCACTACTCCTCTTATTCTGATTTTTTTATATCTATAGCATTGGTATGGGAGAGTGGGAGATTATAATAGATCATATACCCTATTAATTCATATATAATTACTAACCTAAAAAAAATTGAATAATGTTTTTATAGTAATCCTATTTAGTTCCCCATTTAATATTAATATATAGACATACCATTGTATCCTTAGTTATATTTAAGAGGGAGAATGAATCACTCTTATAATTTCTTCATTTAGAGCTTTAGCTGTTTTCCATTCACCTTGAACAAAGTTTCATGTCCTCTTTGGATCATAATAGATTTATGTGAAAAAGTGTTTACTCCAATGAAAGGTATCATCCAATGTGGGTGAAATATACTTGTAATAAATACCAGACACAATTTAATCAAAAGTATATTTTCCATGGGTGTGAATTTTCAAAAATTGATTCATTACTCATGCCACTTCTTGGATTTATATTTTTAATTTTTTTTCATTCTCATATAAGTCTCTATAGATCTCTTCTAATTCATCCAATTACAAGAACCAATTTTCCACCTTGTTCTAAATCCATATCTACTTTCCTCATAGACCAATACGAATAATGTTTCAGATCCACTAATAACTAACTTGGATTTACATCAATAATCCTAAATGGGGTCATACCAATTAGTTTTTTAAATTATTATATGTAGGAATATAATAAATCATCAAAATTCTTTCTATAATCCAATGATGCTAAACTCATGTTTTTTCTAAAATTTTATTGATCTTTTAGTTGAATAATGTCACTTACCTAATTTTTTTGGTTAATAAGGTGTTAGGGTGTTGTATTGAGCTTAATATTTATCATGTAGTACTAAAACAAAGTGATTATTGAAGTGAATTACATGATCACTAATAAGTACACAATGAATTCCAAACTAGGAAAATACATTCCTCATCAAAAGTTTGATCACAAATGTAGTTGTTTTCTTCAAAGTGGCCCAAGATTCTACCCATTTTGACATGTAATTCACAAGTACACAATATAAAGTATTTGATATCAAATGATGCATGGAATCTTACTATTTAATCAATTCCCCACACAATGAATACTTTGACTATGGGTATTGGGTGTTATGAAATCTCACAACTTTTCAAAATATTTCCATTTTTTAGCATCAATAACTTATTAAAAAAACTCTCTTTACAGAATGATGGCGAATAAATGAAAAAAATTCCAAAACACATTTCACCTAAAATTTAGCCACACATAACTGAATTAGTATATCTTCACATTGTTTTAATAATAAGGTATCAACCCAGGAATAGTTCACTACATCAACTAGAAACCCCCTCCTTTATGGATAAAATGGGGATAGATTATCCCATTTGGAAAATAAATTTCAATATCATCATTCAAAATCTCAATGTACATGGAATCATGCTTCTTTTCCCCGCGGAACCTTCATCTTATGAAATAAAACTTCTCTTAGTTCCATTTAATATTTCTTAGATCATGATCCACATGTATGACCATGATGTTTAAATCCCTGAGGAACTTTTTACCATCATTTTCAGATTATATTTCCCATTTATTCAGAATATATATTATGAATGTCACTCAAGTAATCTACTAAAATTTAAAATTTCTTTGATCTAAAATTTACTAAACTCCTGAATAATTCTCCTCCACAGGTGTTCATGATCTTGTACACTCATGTATAGTTGTTCAAAGATATTAAAAGATTTCCTTGAACATTGTTTTTCTCTCAAAACACTCTTCAGATCTCACATGATCAATTTATTACTTAGTTCATTTACTACTTGAGAATAATGAGATTCTTCTCCTTCAAAGGATTAAGGATTCAAAATCTCTCCTTATCTTTGACAGAAGATGTATATGACTCTCAAAATTATCTCCTAGATTATATATATTCTCTCGATATGCAAAAATCTAATGGTATTATATTTATAATTGAATTCAATATCATGGATTTATATTAATTTATAGTATTTTGTTATAAATGTAGTATTTTTTTGTCTTTTATATTATGATTCTCATATAGAGCAGTGTGTCAGTTATGGTTTCATATAAAGTGGACAATTTTCATTTACATAAATATATATTCAATTAAACTTAAATCTTATTGAATTTCTTTTAATGAAACTACTTCTAACAATTTTTTTTACAAAATGGATAGAAGTTGGATGTATGAAACTGATCGGATCTGAAGAGATTTTTAAAAAAATTTGAAGAGATTTTTAAATTTTTCATTTCACAATGCTTCAGATAGTGGTCACATACACTTCCCATGTTACAAGTGTGTTGGAAGACCTTGGTTGAGCTATAAAGAAGTCAAATACCACATAACCTAATATGGTTTTCAAGAAAACTACTATTTGTGGTATCAAAATGGGGATAAAATGAAATCTCAAAATGCTGATGATCCAAATGAGAGGATTGGATTGGAGAATTTGTTATATGAACGATTTCCATTTATTCGCCATCATGAAAAGGAAAGGATTCCAACCCAAGAAGACTTCTATATGAGCACACATGATAAGTCTAATGAAAATGATGATGTTGTCAGGGTGAAAAAATTTAATGATGCTACCACGACTCTAGTATATTGATAATGTGGTAAAATTAAAAATCTAGAGTTTTTAATCCAATTATTTTATAGGAAAACTATGTATGATATTTATAATAATTCCATCAATTACATTCTTACCTTCTTGAAGGAATTACTTCTAGATGATGTAGATATTCCCTCAATCCACTATATGGCATGGAAGTTAGTTGAAGAACTTGGATTTTCAAGAAACAAAATTCACGCTTCCCTGAAAGATTGCAGTTTATTCTGGGAGGAAACTACTGAACAAAATTATTGTATAAAATGTGGCACATCCCATTGGAAGCCAAAAGATGATGGAACACCATCTCGTATGCCATATAAATTAATGTGGAAATTTACATTGATCCCTAGACTCCAAAATATTTTTATATCTAATGAAATATCAATAAAAATTAGATGACATGATACTAAGATAAAGAAGATGAATGGTGAGTTGGTTCAACCTACAGATGGATTTTCATGGTAGAGATTTGATGCTTGATATCCTAATTTTTTAGCTAACGTGCGTAATATGAGGCTTGGTCTTTCATGTGATGGTTTTAATCCGTTTGGGAAGATTCTTACTTCGCACAACACACGACTAATTTTTATACACATTTATAACCTTCCCCCATGATTGTGTATGAAAAAAAACTTTCAATTTCACGTGTATAATAATGTCTGGGCCTTCTGATCCCAGCAATGATATAGACGTATACATGAAACCTTTAATAAAATAGTTGAATCTTATTTGGTATATTGTTGTACGCACATACAATTCATGTTCAAAAGAAATATTACATATGCGTGCTGTGCTTATGTAGACAATCAATGATTTTACTGCTTATGCAATGATGTATGGATGGAGCACAAAGGGAAAACTATAATTTCATGTTTGTATAAAGAATACTCGATCCAGAAGACTGAAACATCACTGTAGTTTTAGTTTTATGGGACATCGAGGATTCTTGCCAGTGGACCATCCATATAGAAATAATCGTTGAAGATTTCACAATACTATGAAGACCGATGATCCACCTCAACATATTTTTTTAAATTAAGTGCTTAATGAATTGAAAGATTTCAGTTTTTCATTCGGGAAGGTTCAAATAAAATCTATAAATAGAAAGAATGTTTCCACTAAAACATATTACAATTGGAAGAAGATGAGTATATTCTTTGATTTTCCTTATTGGTCAACCAATTTATTACATCATTGATTAGACGTAATGCACATTGAAAAGAATATATGTGAAATGTTGCTTTTGATTTTTCTAAATCTTAAGGGAAATAAAAAAGATGATTTACAGTATCGGCGTGACTTATTGGATTGGGGAATCAGACTAGAATTACATCCTGTGCATATCAAGAAAAATAAATGGTAAGTTCCATGTGCTTCTTATGTGATGAAACCTATAATTTTTTTTTTGAAAGTACTAGAGACTATTAAAGTTCTTGATGGCTATTCAAGAAACATATCTAAACGGGTCAACATAAGAGAGTTGAAGATAAAATATTTGAAGATTGATGATTATTACGCCCTTCTACATGAGTTGATTATAATAGAAATCTGTCATATTTTGTCCAATAATCTATAAGTGGATGTTATTCAGTTGTGCCATTTTTTAGTGATCTTTGTGCTAAGAAGTTGTCCAAGTATTTCTTGAAAAAAATGTTGGTAGATTCCCCATTAATTTTGTGTGAGTTAGAGAAAATATTTCTTCCATCATTTTTCACATGCATGCTACATCTGACTGTCCATATTCCAACTGAAATACTTCTCGGAGGACCTATTTCTTTTCGTTGGATGTATCCAACTAAAATAAATATGTACACATTAAAGTATTATGTCTAAAATAAGAATCATCTCGAAGGTTCTATCATGAATGGTTACTTGGATCAAGAATGTATGGATTTCTTCTCTATGTATTTGTCTGATCATACTACAAGAATGAATAGAACAATGAGAAATGAAGAAGAATAGTATGAGAAAATTGAACCTAGTTTTCCATCACTTCTTCAAACAGGAGGAATTATTGGATCATATACATTGACGACATTAAGCCTTAAATAGCGGGAGATGAAACATCGCACAGTTTAGTTCAACTGTGATTTGTTCGATGACTAAATCAGGTAAGTAAGTTGAATATGTATGTCTTAAAAATCTGTTAAAATATTCCTATTTTTATCTATAGGGAACATAATGCAATGATAAATAGAAAGCATCGTTCTTTATCTTTGAGAAGAAGAGAAACTTTTCATATCAAAGAGTTTTCTGCTTTATTAAAATTGAAGGTAAAAATATTACAATTTAAAATAATTGAATCAATATTTAATTAAGTTTAATATTAATTTATATTTAAAGTATTGAGTTTTCCTGCTGACTCTGTCTCTGAGGAAATAAGAGCTTTGTATTTTGTTCCTAATACCATGGTTTATCATTGTAAATAAATTATTATCAATGGGTACATATTTATTATCACTGAATGAGCAAATAACATGAGAACACAACATGATGATGTTATAGTTACTTCCACAACACACTGTTATGCCAGTGCATCAGATAGTAGACCACAATTTGAAAATGTAGGTTATTATGGAGTCATTTAAAAAATAATAATTTTGGATTATTACTCTCATGAATGAGTCACGATGATGAAATGCGAGTTGTTTGATTCGATGATGATGCAAATCACATTTATTGATGATTTTGGATTTTGAGTAATTGATATGACTCTCACTCTTACTACCGATGATCCATATGTACTGGAATCAATAGAGAAACAAGTTTTTTATGTCAAAGACCATCTTTGACCTAAATTTGGTGTCATTATTGAAGTAATTCCAAGAAATATTTTTGATGATGGTGATGATGGAACTGACACCATCCCTACTACCATTGGAACTGATCCATTTATTACATTTGATGAATCTAATAGCTAACTTTTTAGAGTTCACTGTGAATATGATATTGTGGTTGGAAATATATAGAATCATCTATCTATGTTCTCAATTCTTTTGGTTTAGCTCGACTTGGGTTGTTAAGGTTGGTACTATTCAAATTGATTTAATATTGATTACAAAAATGTTGGATCTGACTTGACCTTAATGTGAATTTTCAATTTTTATTTGTTGCAATTTTATTTGAATTGTATTTTCTAATTTGGAATTGAATTGTATTCAAACCTATGAAACCAAAATTTCTAACTTGGTGAACATTTCAATGCTTTATTGACCATGTATAAAATTAATATAACTCTAAGAACTCCCTTTTACATTTCACCAGATAATGAAAATGATGGTTTGTCTTCTTCTACAAAACATGTATAGAAACCTGCATCATCTACCTGGGATAAAGAAATTAAATTTTTCCTTAATTTCAACAAGTACTTTACCCCTTATGAATCTGGTAGATATCTTATCCTTGTTTATTTGTTTATATCATCATTTACAACTATATTAAGGGTTTAATCATTCATAATATATACCTTACTGAATTTTCTAGAGGTATAATTCTGTATGCTCTCTTTCTTGGTTGTTGAGTGAAATAAAGCCTCAGAATCAATTTTCCAGGATTTTAATAGACTGGTGAAACTTAGTAAATAACCATCCTACTCAAAATTAAATTTCTTTATAACATATTTTATGATTTATTGAATTTATTATATATCCATTCAAGCTAAAAAAATAATGGATAGTTAAATTATCCATGAATCCCTCTATTCCCTCTCATATATTTTGTTTTTTGGGTTACATATTTGTTATCATTTTTTAATTATGTCCAAATTTGTTTTGAAATGCAGGAAATGAAATCAATTTAATAGAGGCAACATAAAAAGATGATGGAAAATAATCATCGCATGACTGAGATGGGCGTTCCACCACTAGTGCCTGTAGTGAGTATTTTATTTCAAATATATATATTTAAATAATATATAATGTCATGTGATTAATTTTTTTTAATTTTTTTGTAGGATCCACCTCTTAGAAGACAATTATTTGATGAGAAGCCTAGTATTGGTCCCAGTACTCAGGCTGGTGGTATGAGGGGGGTGGTACAAGAGCTAGGTGATCTGGTCGGCACACCCGATTAGACCATTCCCCTGCCACTAACAAACCATATATGCCACATTTCTGATCCTAGTGTGTCATTAGGGACACACAACGTATTTAGGGATCCCCTTTTTTCACCACCCTTTACATCTGAGTCTCCTCACCCATTTTTATCATATCCAATGATGATTCCCAATCCCCATCTAGTATTCGACCAGCCATCCGTTCCATATTCTTTTACTTCCACTTCCTTCTCTCTGAGCTTCTACATTCCATCTTCTTCAACTCCTACTCCACCACAGTCTATCTCTGCAGAGCATACACTAGGACCCAATCCACCTGTACAGGGTGTTCCTTCTGTTTCTGTTGATCCAGCGGTTCCCATTGATTATAATGCCGTAGGTATATTTATAGATCCCTAAAAAATTTTTATACCATTATTTATTTTCATTATAACATATATTGATAAAATATTTGTTTTTATTTCATAACAGATACATCTACTGATATGATACATGGGCGGGGGCATACACGCATGAGTGCAGTGTGGAACCGTTATAGGTAGTTGATGGTGTACTACAATGAAGACAATCAAATGATTGAAAAAACTGGGCAGTATTGTCGGAGTTTTTTGGTGACACTTTCCAAATACTATGACATCATTCCCGTTAGCCCGCTCTCATGGAGACAGTTGCCAAATGAAGTCAAGGATAATACTTGGGCAAAAATATGGGTAAAAAATATGTTGTATTTAATGAAATATATTATTTTTGTATTTATATGAATTAATATTTTGGTGTCAGCTTCAGTTTAATTTTCCCGATGGTGAAGGTGCACAGCAAGTATGTCTAAAGGATTTAGGTGAGATATGGAGAGCCTATAAGCACGAGTTGTATATTGGCCGGAATTTTATAGTTGGCATAAATTTATAGGTGGTACCTTTCGTAGATGATTGTTAAATAGAACAGTATCGATAGATGATTACTCATTGGATGACTATCCAGTTTAAGGTATTAATCACATTTGAGGTATTTTAATGAAAATTTTCATGTTTTTCATTAATATTATCTTTTGTATTATCGAATATTATTCAGGAATCATCTGGAATAAATAAAAAACATTGATGCTAAAAAATACCTCCACACATTGGGACATACTACGAGTCAGATCATGAGAGGAAGCAGGTATGACAGTTCTTTATAATTTTTCTTTATGACTTGCACTTTCTATTATTTCCTCCATAATTTATTTGATTGATAAAGTTTTCATATAATTTTATTTATGAAATTAATTATTGGTAACCTATTTTTAATTACGGTTTCCTATATTCAATGTCATTGTATAGGTAAAAATTGAATATTGAAGGATGTGTGCCTCGAGTAAAACTGTTTTTCTCGAGTAGAAAGAAAAAAGATGGAATTGCGGTTAATAAACCGACTCAGCAGCAGATTGTAAGTTTTACTATGTTGATTTCAAATTTTAATATCTATTTTAACTTAATAATCTATTTATATTTGTAACAGAATACTTTAGAGGCCCTTGATGCCTAGGAACCTGAAAAGTTTGGGCCAAATGATCACTTACATCAGGTGTTGGGAGATGAGAAACCTGGAAGAGTACACTGCCAACCTGGGAAGAGTATAGTCCCGACAAGATATTGGTCCTATTAAGGTATGATTTGTAGTGAAACCAAGTTTTAGAAGGTTAAGGAACAAGAAGGACATGCTGAAAAAAGGGTCACATAGATGGGAAAACAGTTTTCTAGGGCAAACACTGCATTTATGAAACTGATGGATGTTTTATGTCCAAAACTTCCACCAGAGGCCATCATAGATTGTGATGAATATATGTCGTCAATGCGTTCTATATATGGTGCAATAGGTGGAAGTTCTAGTGGTGGTCGAGATTATGTCGTTCCTGGTGATGACAATGGAGAGGAGGAGGCCGAGGCTGAGGAGGAGGCCAAGGTAGAGGAGGAGGGAAAGGAGGAGACCGAATCAGAGGAGGAGGTCGAGGAGGAGTTCAAGGCAGAGGAGGAGGGTGAGGAGAAGGGCGAGGAAGAGGCTGAGGCAGAGTATGAGGGAGAGGAGGAGGGCGTTGAGGAGGGCAGGGACGATGATGGGGACAACGATGAGGACGAGGATTTGGCTGATGATGATAGTGATGATAGTGAGGGTGATGAGGGACAGATTGATCTATTTCATTTTTGACTGATATTACTAACATGTGATGTTTGATGATTTGTTTTTCCTGAATATATGTGTGATTAGGTAGGTCACATTATCTTTATTTCTTTATCTATAAATAATAAAACTCGACTTGATGATTTTCTGTGACTGAATATATGTGTGATTGATTCACCCCTCCCCTAGACACCTCCCACCCCCTTGGACAGCACCCCACCCCCTAGACAACCCCCACCCCTGGACACCCCACCCCCCTGAACACCCCCACCCCCTTGGATAGCCACCCACACCCTGGAAGCCCCACCCCCTTGGAAACCCCCCACCCTTTGGACACCCCCACCTCCTAGACACCCCCACCCTCTGGACTGCCCCCTGGACACCCCCACCCTTTGGATAATTCTCTAGACAGCCCCTCCACTCCATGGACACCCCCGCTCCATGGACAACCCCCCAACCCCCGGGACACCCCCACCCCTGGAAACCCCCCACCCCATGGACCCCCAACCCCATGGACATCCCCCACCACCCTAGACACACCCTGGACACCCCCCCATTGGACAACCCCCACCCCCTAGACACCCCTACCCCCTGCACACCCCCACCCCCTGGACACCCCCACCCCCTTGGATAGCCCGCCACCCCCTGGACACCCCCACCACCTTGGATATCCCCCCACCCCCTGGGCACCCCTCACCCCCTGGGACACCCCCACCCCCACCCCCACCCCCACCCCCTGGACACCCCTCACCCCCATGGACAACCCCCCCAGAACACCCCCACCCCATGGACACCCCCATCCCCCTGAACACCTCCACCCCCTGGACACCCCCACTCCCTAGACACCCCACCCCTGGACTCCCCCACCCCCTGGACACCCCCACCCCATGGAAACCCCCAACCCACCCCCTTGGACACTCCCACCCCCCTGGAAAACCCCCCTAGACACCACCCCGCCCCCTGGACACCCACACCCCCTTGGATAGCCCCCCCACCCGCACCCCCTTGGACAACCCCCACCCCCGAACACCCCCACCCCTTGGAAAACCCTTCCACCCCCATGGACAGCCCCCACCTCCTGTAAAATGAAAATTTTGAATTCATTTGTCCATTTTCATATCTAATTTACATGTGAAAAGTATTAGTCAATCTTCAATCACACTGATTTCATCTAAAATCAACCATGCCTATGAATTCAATTCTGAATTCATATTCTGTATGCCATATTCTCTATGCCATATTATTCATATTTTGTATGCCATATTAGTTATATTTTATTATGTATGCCATATTATTCATTTATCCATATTTTGTATGCCATATTCTGAATTCAATTTTGTATGCCATATTCTCTATGTGTTATACATAATTAAATTCTGTATGCATTGAATTCTGAATTGAATACACTGTACATAATTCAGAATTCTTTATGTAATTGATAATTCATTTTTTATGTGTTATTAATTCATAATTCAGAATTCAGTACATAATTCATTATGTATGTATTTAATTGAGAATTCAATTTTGAATTCTATATTGCATAGGGTAATTAGGTTTGGAATTTAATTCTAAATTCAATTAAATTCTAAATTCTGTATTCAGTTCTGCATATATATGCTTATAATTTCAGGTTCATAGGGGATTGTAGAGGGGAAGGTAGGCCGACCTACTATTGTAATTGCATCAAGTCTATACCAACGGTTGTAAACCATTGGTATATGTGTGAAAAGTAACTTTATACCAACGGTTTACATAAAAACATTGGTAAAACTATATACCAAAGGTTAGTAAACTATTGGTAAAACTATATACCAAAGTTTAGTAAACCATTGGTATATAAATTGTAATCAATCTTTACAAATAGTTTTATGTAAAACGTTGGTAAAAGATTATTCCAACAGTTTCAGAACCATTGGAATATATTAGAAATTCATTAATTTACAATGGTTATCAACCGTTGGTATAAAGTTATACCAATGGTTAGCTGAAACTGCTGGTATAATGTGAAATCCAGAGCCATATACCATCAGTTATACTATAACTATTGGTATATGTATATCCTGATGGAAAACTAGCCAACAGTTTGAAAAACTATTGGTATAGTTTATACTAACAGTTTGCAGGCCTTTTCACAATGTTTTGAAACTGTTGGTATAAGTCAAGTTTCCAGCAGTGATTTATCCGAGGCATGAGCATAACTCCTATTTTATTTTACCTTCAGTGATATGTCAAAATTCATGGTGAGGTAAATTGAAAAAATGGGTATTGATTCTAAGAAATAGTTGAAAATTTAAATGAAAGGAAAATGAATTTGATTTAAGAATTTAACTACGAGGAATAACTAGTTTTCTCTATAGGGGTGATTTTGAAGGACTATCATTTTCTTTTAACACTTTGTTTCATTTGATTGGTTGTGATGTGCATATCCTATTAAAAATTATTTCATTTGGAATCCTTATTGAGAATCTCTTTTCCTAAGGAAAAGAAATTGTTCAAGTACTGGGGAATTTTGTAAGATTAATTCATATATATAATTTGGATTCAATTCACTATTATTCATACATATTTTGTACTATTTTGATTTGATTTGAGGTTGGAAAAGGGGAGTTACTGCTAAAAATTGTAGTTTAGTCATTTTAAACTGTATGAAGTAATTTATGGTATAGTTACATTAAGATAGACTAATTGCATACCAGACTATAAAACTAGTTCAAGCTATAAAAAGTTCCAAATGAATAAATACTTATGATGTAAGATCTCTACTTACAATGTAAAATCATCGAGGCTTGAAGAACCCACAAAAATTTCTCATGATGAAAATCATAGAAGATATAAAATATTAGATACTAGAAATATGTCCTTTATAGTGAAAATATAACACTTAAAATGTAAAATTTTGAGCAGATATAAATTAATTAAGACTTACAGTGTAAAACCCATTTACATTGTAAGGTGATGTGGCCTATTTAGGTGTCAATGGCCAGAAGTTTTCAAAGTGGGTGATTATTTATTCATTATTCAAGGGGTTTTGGATAGTCATATTTCAAAGTTTCTTTTTTATTCATTATTTATTTATTTTACTATTATTTCCCTTATTTTAGTTTTGTTTCCATTTGAGAGCGTTTCTATGATTGATTTTAATTAAGGATTTCTCAATCCTTTTGCTATCTAACATGAATTCTATTCTACTTTGACTTTCATTTGAGTGTTTTGATTCTTCAAAATCATGGTGAAATATTATTCTTCATTATACTGATGTGATTTAATTTTTTTCATTAAATTAAACTGCAATTGTATGTTTTTAATTCCATTTTAATGAATTCTGATTTAACTGTGTTAATTTTTTGCATGTTTTATATTGATTTTTCTATGCATGGATAATCTGCCTAGGGTTAGGGGTTGAGAGTAGGGGTAGCATGAACTTATCGAATTATTGAATCAAAACTTGGGTAATCTATTGGTTAATATGTTGAAAATAAATTATAATCCCATTCCATAGTATGATCCAGACCCAGATATTGCTTGGGAAGGAACCCGACCATAGTGTAATGAATGAAACTAGGACCAATAGTTTGAACCATTTCTCACTTTTGTAGTTGAACTTAATGCATTTGGGTTATCAACCACATCTGGACCAAATAGTAGTTTCTGATATGGATAAATCCAATTTTCCAGACTAAAGCTAATTTGGTGTCTCTTGAACAACTATGAGGTCTTATCCAATAGACCTACC
Organism: Viscum album; assembly: GCA_963277665.1. Classification (NCBI taxonomy): domain Eukaryota; kingdom Viridiplantae; phylum Streptophyta; class Magnoliopsida; order Santalales; family Viscaceae; genus Viscum; species Viscum album. Next base: position 240,153,541 of record OY728159.1, read on the forward strand.
CATGTTATATTTAGGATTATACTACATATAGGATCCAATAAATTAATCTCAATTCCTTGTATTTCTTATGAGGAAAATAAATCTTTTTATTCTTTAAACCCAACGTCTAAGAATCAAATAAATAATCCACCTATCAGGTTCTAATTTCTAGGTCACCAGCCTTGCCTACTGTTCTCTATGGGTTCAACCATAGTCTCCCACTGTCATAAGTTTCTATATAGTAGTTATAGTTGGTTAATATAAATTTATAATTTGATCATTCATATGTAGAATCAACAATGTTGTGTGGATGCATAAATATGCACCTTGGTGTGTATGCATATGTTTTTTTTACCGTGATACCGTAAGAGGATGGTCTCTTATTTATCTACTAGAGCATCATGATGCTATATTCTTGGGATGGTTATTGATGATTAAATATGTCCACATAGAGTGTTTGGAGTGATTCCACATTAGTTTTGGTGTGTTAGGATGTCTTAAGTTTTAGTTATGAGTATTTTTTAGTTTTTTTCTACTACTCTGATATTGTTGGTTATTGGTAACTTTGATTTATATTGTTTAAATTTCATTCATCATATATTTTGGTTTGTTTTTTTATTATTGTATCAACTTGCTGTGTTTATTTAAAAGGGAAAACCATCCCTGAATGATTTATTAATCTCTTGGAATTTATGTCTATCCATTTGTGTCCAGGGGATATCACCTAAGTTTAGTGGTACTTTGGAACTTTCCAAGCCATTGGTTAGGGCTGGGATGTAATAGTTTATATATCACAATATAGTGATTACTCTATATGCATTGTAACATAACAAGATATGTAAATAACACGTATCAGTGTGTCATTTATTTGATAGTATATTCTATGAAATTATGTGAAAAAATGTGTATGCTACATGATTTATGAGTAAATAGTATAAATCCATCATACATTTAGGGTAGTTTGGATGAGTACTCATCATGTTACCTCTAAAGTTCCATACTTTATACTTACTCAATTTTAAATAAATTTATTTAATTTGTTTAAAATTATGATGGATAAGAATTTCAAGAATGTTTATATAATAATTAATATAAAATAATTGATTAATTAAATAAGATAATTTATTGATTAGATCACTATTTATCTTAAATAAGAACGATTTGGATTGAATAATAGTTTATTAAATGTGTAATTCATTGCATGTGTGTGGATGATCAGGAGAATAGACCAGAAATTTGTATGTGATTGGTTTAATTTTAATTTATTATTATTAAATTAAATTAATGTCATGAACATAATCCCTTTTCTCATTATTTAAGGTCCTGCATGGCAAGAATTTTTTTATAAACTCCTTAAACCAATAATTTAGTTCCCCTCACTTGAGTAAGAGTAAAAGCTTATGTAATGGATGGAGCTCCTAGGAGAGCGAAGGTGGTTCAAGTTTGGAGCTAAGGAAAAACCAATATAGGATATACATGGGAGGATAGATGGAAAGCTACAACATGAACCAAGTTAGAGTGCAAGGATTTCCCCCCTTGGTCAAAGGTTAGTTTATCACCCATTAGATAAACTAACTATTAGGAATGTCTCATGATCATACCACCTATTATTATTTTATTTCCATTAATTTTCCTGGTTGATTTCATTTTGGATGTTTTATCATAATCACATAAATTAATGAATTAATAAGAATGCAATATTGAGCTAAAATAATTTGGATTATGTGTAAACTTTATCTAAGACATAATTAATCACCTAGTAAAACTCACTTAATATTAAAAAGCATGTAAAAAAGATAAAATGAGAAATTTACACATAAAGATAAAAAATACCTCAATTATATATATTAAGTTTCTATTTCCTTCCACTACTTAAGTTAAAATTGAACCATAGTTGAAAGTGCTTGACTGAGAAAAATTGGGGTACTTTCAATTATCGCGGAATTCTAACATGAGTTTTGGGCCGACTTAACTTAATTAAAATAAAGGGTTGATATCCAAATTAGGACTTAATGTAATTGAGATGTAAGGGTTGAGGAAATACTTATTTAGGATTTCGAGATTGAGGTGTCTACTCAAGATATCACAAATATGTGAATTAATGCAGTTGGTAAAATTATGCCTACCTAAAACTCTTCAAATAACTTTTTATGCCAAATTTTGAGTTATAAGAAGGGGAATATAGGTCCGTAACACTATATTATCCACGCAATGAGATATTTTGAAACCAACGGTCAGGGTTATTGGGTTTATATAAAACAATGGGAGATTAATAAATTTAATATTTATTATGTAATTTTATAAATAAAATAAAGAAATAAAATTCCACTATTCTGAATTGTAAAAATGGAAACTCACATGACTTAAACTATATCACTACGTTCTATACTTGAGAAGGATAACCTTATCATCGACACAAATTTATAATAATGGAAAATGTTATTTTTCATCATTCTATGCCATGAGAGGAAATTATATGTTTTAGAAGACTCTATTCCTGAAGTTTCTAGACAGGAGGATAGTAAGGAAGAATTTTTTCTCTATATGAAACATTTGGATGATGCAAAAAATTTCCAATATTTCATGATATCATCCATGTACAATTATCTTCTAAAGAAACATGAGGACATGGACATATATAGCATGATGTCTCACCTTCATGATCTATATTAAGAGAAGAAGATACAAGAGATATATGTTATCTCCAATGAATTATTCATGTGAAATATTGGTGAGTAGATTCCAACTAGGTCTCATGTAGTCAATATGATTAGATACATAGAGTTCTTATACATATTGGGTATTGAATTCCCTAATGAGCTATGCATGGATTTCATTCTATCCTCACTGCCTAAATACTTTTCTATTTTCATTGTTAATTACAACATGAGGAATAATGAAAAGACTATTTTATAACTTCTTAATCTAATTAACCTAGGACTATTACTTTTTTAGGACCATGGGGCGTCAGAGTAGTTTCTCTCCATCCCTCTCTCACCATTAGGGTTTTCTGGTGTGGTGTCTTGGAGGGGGAGCTCTTCTTTGGCCTACTTTGACATTGTCTCCCACCTCCATCTCTTCTAAGACCCTCCTCTATGATCCTTATCTTATTCTATAACATGTTCCCTTTTGGATAGAGTGGTGAATGTTCCCACATATGGCACATATCTTCATAGTTTCATCCCACCATCCTCCCTACTCCAACTCCCTTTGGTTTTTTGGCTACGAATCCCCAGTTTTTGTGTCCCCTAGTTCTTGTGTCTCTATAGATCCCAACCCTAAACAGAATTTCTATTTCTAGATCAAACCATGTACCTTATTTGGTGATGTATTCTGGTGTCCTTGGAGGGTTTTACAGCCTAGTGTGGCATCGAATCATCATTAAAGGCCTCACGACATCTAGCTCATTGTCTAGGGTTTCTCTTTTGGTGGGTTGTGGGTTTCAGAGGATTCATAGGAGCTACTCCGGTGATGGTGGGATTGGAATAAGGTTCTTCTATTGCATCTTATTTCTTTTCATTGTTCATCCTTATCCTAGGTGGTGTTCTGGAGGTTCCTATAGATATGGTTCATGTAAGTTACAATAGTTGTTGGTATGATGGTCTTTCTGAAGGAGTTGGTTCATGTTTCCTTTTGTCTCTACAATAGTGTTGTCTTCCTGGTATCTAGTTTTGATTTTTGGTGTTGAAATGTGTTGGTTATTAGTGATGGTGATGTTGGTGGTTGGTATATACTACCATCAGTGAGGCATTGGATTTCTATTGTTAAGGTTTTCGATGGTTTGGTGCTCCGACATGAGGGTTCCAGTAGTTCTTGATTATTGTATTTGATGAGGTGGTCTTGGATGGTGTGTGGCCTTAAGTGGTGCATCGAATCAGGCTCAATGCATCGCTAGATGATTAAGAGTACATGGATCAAGGTTTATTTTATATGGTTCAAGGTTTTTCAGAGTGTATAAGGTTCAATTGTTTGAAATTTAAAATTTAATTGTAGGGGGTGGAATTTAGTTCTCTGTTTGGTTCCCACTAAACCATAAAGTGGATATAAAAAAAGGATTTGAAGGAATCTTATTCTCCTAACTGAAAAGGACACGAGGTGTGAAAAACCTACAGTCCTTTTGGTGAACGAAAAATTGAAGAATATGGAAAAGGGTCCCAATACTCATACTAAGTCTAAGTCTCCATAGTACCGTCCTTCCAAGAAGAAGAAGATTCAAATGCTAGAGAAGGAAAAAATATAGTATCTTTTTCATGTGGAAAGCCAGGACACTACAATAATAAATACACCTAGAATAAATGGGAAGCTAAAGGTGAGTTCATTATCAAGTGTAATATTTCTATATCTACACATTCGGTATTAGATATAGCTTGTGGTTATCACACACACACACACACATATCCAAATATAGGAACTAAATAGATTCTAAAATATTGATAGAGGGGAGGTGGATCTTTGAGAAGGCAATGGATAATGACTTGATAGTTTATTTATATGAGAATACCACCTTACATTGCTAACTTGAATGATTTTAGATTTAAAGAAATGCTATTTTGTGCCAAGTGTTACTCAGAACATCATCATTGTTTCTTTCCTTGACATGGATGGATTTATTTTCAAATTTGGCGATATAGAATGAATATTTTATGAAGACAAACTTTTTATGGAATGGAACAACTAGATAATAATATTTATGTATTAAATTATGAAAACCAAGTATTATCAATAGATAAAGAATCATGTTTACAAGAATTATATAACACTAGCTGCGAAAACACCATATTGGTCACATAAATGAGAATCATTTGACAAATCTCTATCAATATGGTTATTTATAATCCTTTTAGATAAGTATACTTGAAATATGTCATTCTTTTTTACAAGCTAAAATGGCTAAACCACTATTTGGTGAATAGGGTGAAGGGGTCACCGAGCTTCTTGGATCAGTACACACTGATGTATGTGGAACATTTTTAGTAGAAACTAGAGGTGAATATTATTACTTTATAACCTTTACTGATGACTTGAGTAGATATGGATATGTATAATTTATTAGGTATAAGTCTGAGTCCTTTTATAAATTCAAATAATTTAAAATGAAGTAGAAAATCAACTTGGTAAGAAGATAAAAAAGCTTCAATTTGATCGAGGTGGTGGATATCTTAACCAAGAGTTTATCAAATTTCTTTGAGAGTTTTAGATTTTATCTCAATTCACTCCACCTTATACACCAAAGTTGAATAGTGTTAGTGAAAGGAAGAACCAAACATTTATAGACATGTTTAGGCTGATGAAGATTCATACAGATCTTCCATTATCCTTTTGGGGGTATTAATTATAAACTATGGAATACACACTAAACCAAGTACCAACTAAATCATAAAATAATATTATGTTCGAGTTATGGGCTATAAAGTAACCCATTTTTTTTCATACTCATGCATGGGGATGGGAGGAATTTGTTAAGTCCCACTTAGGAAACAAACTAGAACCTTGAGGCACAAATTGAATATTTATAGGGCATCTCAAGGGATCAAAGGGGTACTATATATACAAACCCTCATACAATAAGGTGAACATCACAAGATAATCCATTTTTCATGAGAAATAGAACATCTTTAAGAAGGATAGTGGGAGTGATATTGAATTTGATGAAGTTGATGTTCAAGATAAACAAGAGTTGGTACATTAAAAAATTTCATAGGTCCCCATGGAAGAAGTTTTTATTAAAAAACAAGTACTGTGTCTAAGCACTAGAGTGGTAAGAGAGATAAAAAGATATGATTTTCTAGTAAAAAAAATGGAAACTCATTATTTATTGATAATAATGAACCTCTTTACTATAAATAGGTAATGGAGATCTCAGAATACACAAGATGGAAATAATCTATTATTTATGAGATAGATTCCATATATCAGAACCAAGTGTGGGTTTTGGTTGATCCTCAAGTTGATATAAAACCTATTCGGTGTAAATGATTATTCAAGAAATAAATGGATATAGAAGGTAATGTAAATACCTAAAAATAAATATTATTAGCTAAAGAGTTTAAACAAAATCAAGGTATTGACTACTATAAAACATTTGAAGGACCCTAGACCACCCTGAGAGGGGGCGGGGGTGAATCAGGGTGTCAACTTTTTCTCTTCTTTATTGGATCTTGTTTCCATATTGGTAGGAACTTGTTTAAACTTGTATGATGGATATTTGTAGTAATTAAAACATTTACATTCAGAATAACATCACAACATATTTTACTTGGTTCACTACTAAGGGCTTTGTCTAAGGAGCATACACCGACAGGTTGCTGGTTGTACCAAATTCCACCAATCTTTACTAGCTGTGGATTACAAAGGTTCGGGCATAGTTGCTCTGTCCCAGGAACACTACCTTTACAATGGTTCATGGATAGCCCACTGCTTCCCTTAGATCACTTCTATTGACTCCCTTGTCTCACTACCTTGGCAAAGGTCTCACTCAGTTTATTGACTTGAAGTTTGCTTCAACAGATTGGCATTAAAAGTATTTATATCTATTCATAACGAGAAACTGATTTCATTGAAGTCCTGAATTTATGCTCTTTTATATTCAGATCCTTTAGTGAAATTACTGAATGCACTATAACTTATTTCCTTTTTTTCCCTCTAGAATCACAAACTCCCTTTATGATGTTTTCATTTCTGAAAACTGTCCCTAATTCTGCGGACTGTCTCTGATTTTTGTATCATGCCCGCTCTGTGTACCATGCCTGGACTGCATACTGCACCTACACCATGTACCGCACCTGCTCTGCGTACCTCACCTGCTCTGTGCACCATCCCTGCTCTGCACATCGCCTTCATGTACCGTCTCCATGTACAACCTCTGCATACCGCCTCTGTGTACCATCTTCATGTACCGCCTTTACGTACCGCCTCTGCGTACCGCATGGGCATACCATTACCTCCTTTTGTAGACTTCTTCAAATTCTGTGAATTATTTCATATCCTATATACCAATTTTTCTTTTGAAAAATCTCTTCTTCGGACTAATCCTTCCAATTTAAAAAACTATTTTTTCTTTCACATACCACTTCATCCTACACAGAATCTCTCCTACGTACCACTTTCGGACTTAGCCGAAATATTCCACTGTGATGATATTTTCTTATTGAATTATCTCTATATTAATGATGGGATTATCACTCCTTATATAGGAAAATAAATCCAAAAATTTCACTAATACATTTTACCAAATTTTTTAATGTTGGATGATTTTCACTATAGATTATGCTCCTTTCGTGTACTATGAGCCTCTACTGCGTACTGTGACCCTCTGGAGAATTGTGACCCTTCACCACATACCGTGTGTCTGCCAGTCCGTGTAATGAATCTCTTCTACCAACAAAGATCCATTTTGCGTACCAAAACTCCTTCCTCAGTGAACCATTTTCGATACTGCAACCCGTTCTGTGAATCGTTCCACATACATTTCCCACTACATGGTACGCGGCTGCGAACCATTCCCAGAAATGGTATACATTCTATGCTATGAGGTATGTGGTTTTCTTCCTTTGCCGATTTCCTTCTCTATTCTGCATCTCGTTCAATCCTATGCAGAAATCCTTCAATTGATAATAAAAAATCCCGATTTTGAGCTCCAACAATTTGGATAACACTGGGAAATAGAACCACCTTAAATATGTACTTCAGAAAGAACATCCATGCTTCTTCACTGTCATCTAGATTCTTCAATAATCAGTAGCTTTCATCTTGAACTCCTTCCACCATGATATATAATAGTTGAACAATCAGTTCTAGAATTGTTAGATTTTCCAGGGAAAGTACTGTAACTTCCCTGTCTTCCAGCAACATCAGTCTTTCCAGTCAACACTAAATATGAATGGAATCATCTTCTCATCTTTGCATGATCATTCTTAAATCTTCAAAGCTCCACATGATCCCTCATGAAATAATGCATGTCTCTTCAAGTAGGCTCTTGAATTGTCTCTTTTAAAAGTGATATGTTGTATGATCACTTTATAACTTCAATCCATTAAACACTCTCTGATATGGTTTCATTGTTGTATACAATGTATCACCTTTGATACATGTAATTTGAACTTAAGATCAGTTCATCAATCATCTTAATTACCACTCTCAATAAATTTGGAGTTCTTCTTCATCTCCTTCTTCATTTTGATCTTCATTGACAAATGTTGACAACAAATAAAACCTTATACATGAAGTGGTCTCAACAATATCCCCCTTTGTATTTTGTTTTTAATACCTCAAATTTCACCTCAAATGAATGTGTCAGTATCAAAATTGGAATATTCTCTTTCTACCCTTACTTTAATTTCACTTGTCTCCCCCTTATTGATAATAAATACAAAGTTCATGGGGAAAGGATATCAATCCATACTTAAGAAATGTGCCATCAATCATTTCACTCTATTTATACTTGAGCAATGCTCGGTTTAGAAAACAAGAAGATTTTATTTAGACAACAAGACTGTCCATTATTCACAGATCATGATACCACATGAAATGAGAAATCATGTACTTTGTCTTTAAGGGTTTTCCACTTTCATTCCAGGATAAAGAAATTGAATGTGATAGGGAATAATCAACCTGAAACTCCTATACTCACTTCAACAAATAGATCAAAAACATTCAAGTGCATTTGGTAGGATAAGTGGCCTTAGGTCACTTCCATTATTCTTATGTCACTAACTGATTTAGTTACTCCCCCTTTATAAAATGATCTTCATTATGAGTAACCAAGGATGAGAGATTGATAAATGACATACCTTTTCCAATAAAATTTTCTTCAAGAAATTTCTATAGTAATTGTATTTAATACCAACAAATGTTCATACTAATTGAAATAATTATTCTGGTAGCTTCTTTATCTTTCTCCCCATCAAGGGAAACAATCCTCATCATCTTTATCAAGGGTGATCCTTCATCATCTTAATTTTTTAATATCAATTGAATAATTTTCCAAGGATGGAAAATCCTTCATCTTAGCTATCAAGATTTGACAGCATTCCCTACTTCTCAGGTTCTCCCCCTAAGAGCATACTTTACCTTTAATTCCTCGTATTATTAGCACCAATACAATACACAAATGATTAAGGGAATAAGGTGGTTACTCCTTACTTCTTCAATGGGAGCAGGAAGGATGAGATGATTTTCTCAACCAAGATGATATATTTGCTTTAGTCTTCATGCTCACACATCTGAGCATATTTTCTGATCCATGATGTTGTGGCATGGATCTCTTCACATCATATTCTTCTTTTCATGGAGAATTGTTCTTCTTAACAGCCATCATGAATGATAATTTTTTACTCCTTTTAAGGGATGCTTCTTAATTTGGTATTAAGGTTAGAAAACCTTTTGCAATGTGATCAGATTTTATAAATCTCTCACACAAAACTTATTTAACACGTGTGTATCCTTTGGTTTGAACTCTCTCATGCACTTTATATTCATCATGTGAAAGTTTTTATTTTCCTTTAGCATGAGCCTTGGCCTTTTCATCTTTAATTTTCTTCATTATTTCTGAATATTCTAACCAGATGACCAATATGTCATTTGGAACTATTACAGAAGGTTTGGATCTTCGACACGGGTTCATCTGAGTGTCATCCCTCTTAATTTCTCATTTGGATGAATTTCCCTTCAATTTCATGGATTTAAAATCTAGGTTCTTCTTAGCTTCCCTACTTGAGATCTTATTGGGAAAATTTTTATTCACACTATTATTCTGATTTCTTCCCAAGGTTATGTTTTCATTCTTAGTCAGCTTCAATGGTCTTCTCTTCTTGTCAACTTTTTATGCACTTTGATATGAGCACATACCAACCTTATAACCACTGCCATTGCATATATCATAGATGTTGTCAAGCATTCAAAATCTATTTGCAGTATACAAATGATTCTGAATATGTGGATGTGGATTTTTATTCTCCAGCTTTCTCCCCCTTGTGATGGGATTCCTTTGTGATTTTTCATTTTGAGGATTGTACCAACAATCTAATGCACAATGCCCAAATCTATTGTAGCACCAACATTGGTCCACAAATTTTGACTTCTTGATATATTATGGATAAGGTTTTTGGGTCTTCTTCTTGATTTTTTGTGCTATCTGTGGGGAACTATCTTCCAACATTTTGTTCTTCTTATCCACCCTAGCCATGGTGGTAGGCAACTCATCACCTTTACTTATCCATACTTGTTTTGAATTTCTCTTCCATCTTGCACTTCTTGTGAAAACATATTTAGAAAAATGAGTACATGATGGTTTGGATGGTACCTTATTACTCTCAGCTTCTTGTGGTATATCACCGAAAGATGTCATGATCTTCTTATAGCATGTTGGAGCTCTTTTAATTTTAGGTTCCTTTGGTGAGAATTGAGTAGCAACAGACACTATTTCTTGAGATAGACCGTTAATAGAAGTCACGATCTTCTTGTCACACATTGAAGGTCTTTTAGCTTTAGAATACTATAATAGACACCGAGTACCAGTAGTAACTATTTTATTCTTTTGTAAAGGATCAATATGTGTCTTCTCATGATTGGTCAACTAATCTTCCAATTTTAGACTTTCAATATTGAGGATGATCTTCTGATCTTCAATCATGATCATATCCTCTTCAAAAGTCTTATTCAATATTTCAACCTCATCTTCATGCATCTTAACTTTTTTTTGAAAAGAATATTTGAGTTCCTTGATCTTCTTGGAAGTTTCTTTCAAATATAAAACTTTGTCTTCATTGCTCTTATTCAGCTCATCTTCAAGTACATGGATCCTTTCTTCCAGAGTCTTATTGACTCATTTTTTCTTTTCAAAGGCTTCAATATTTTTGGAGATCTTATAAAATTCTTAAAATTTTCATAATAAGAGATTTCCATATTGTCAGCTTCTCTTTCACGTCCAATGATCTCAACTTGTATGAATTGAAATATTCTATAAACAACAAAAACTATTTCTTTAGGAATATAATGTAGATAAGTTCTTAATTTCTCCTGATCACTTGCAAGATCATGTGAGGTAATAATTTGATCAACATCACCACTTGTGATGGAATCCATATGTTTGGTAGAAACCTGAGCCACCTACACTTTAATTTCCAAGCCTAATATTTCTTTATTATTGGAAAGGAATGGAGAACCAGAAACATCATCTTCTTTAGAAATGAGGGACTTCCTCAACCGTCTCTTCTCTTTCTTTTTCCTGTTTGTCATGGTCTTACTAGATATAAACTTCTTCTCAAGAATAACTGTATCTTCGTAAACACTTCACTTCATTGTTGACTTAGGAAAGAAAAAACCAAATCCTCTTATGAATAAAATTACTATAGTGTATCCAACATATGTGAACCTTTGTGCTTTGATACCAATCGATGGACCCTAGACCACCCTGAGAGGGGGGGGGGTGAATTAGGGTGTCAACTTTTTCTACTCTTTACTGGATCTTGTTCCCATGTTGGTAGGAACTTGTTTAAACCTGTATGGTGGATATGTACAGTAATTAAAACATTCACATGAAGAAGGAAAAAACAACACTTTTTTACTTGTTTCACCACTAAGGTCTATGTCCAAGGAGTATACACCAAAAGGTATCCGATCTTACCGAATTACACTAATCTTTATTAGCTATAGATTATAAAGGTTTGGGCACAATATATATATACTAGACACACTGCCTTTAAAAAGGTTCATGGATATCCCACTACTTCCATCAGATCAATTCCATTGACTCCCCCTGAATCACTACCTTAGGAGAGGTGTCACTCAGTTTATTGACTTGAAGGTCACTTCAACAGATTGGAATAAAAAGTCTTTGTCTCTATTAATCATGAGACACTGTTTGCATCGAAGTCCCGAATTGATGATCTTTTATATTTAGTTTTCTCCTTCAGTGCAATTACTGAATGCACTAGAACTTATTCCTTTTTTTTCTACTAGAATCACAAAATCTCTTTATGATGTTTTTTGTTTCTGTAAACTGTCCCTGATTCTGCGGGCTGTCTCTGATCTACATACCACACCTGCTCTACGTACTGTTCCTAGACCACGTACCACGCCTACACTGCGTACCATGCCTACTCAGCATACCACACCTGCTTCGCATACCATGCCTACTCCGCACCTGCTCTGCGCACCCCATTCATGTACCGCCTCCACGTACGGCCTCTGCATACCACCTTTATGTACCGACTTCGTGTACCGCCTCTACGTACCACCTTGGCGTACCTTTTCTTCCTTCTATATAATTCTTCTTCAAATTATATGAATTATTTAATCTCCTACACACCACTTTTTCCTATGAAAAATATCTTCTGCGGACCACTCCTTCCAATTTCACGAACTATTTTTTCTTTCACATACCACTTCATCCTACGCAGAATATCTCATGTGTACCACTTTCAGACTTAGTTGAGATCTTCCAAAATGATGATATTTTATTATTGAATTCTCTCTATTTTAATGATGGGATTAACACTCCTTTTATAGGAAAATAACTCTGAATTTTTTTTAATCTGTTTTTCCCAAATTTTCAATGTGGGATAATCTTCACCACGAACTATGATCCTTCGGCGTACTATGAGACTCACTACATACAGCGACCCTCTGACAAACTGCGAACTTTCACCACGTACCATGTGTCTACTGGTCCATGTAATGCATCTCTTCCTCTAATGACGAGCCATTCCACGTACTGCAACTCCTTCCTTGAAGAACCATTTTCGGTACCGCAACCCGTTCTATGAACCGTTCCACGTACCTTTCCCGCTACATGGTACACGACCAAAAACCATTCCCAGACATGGTATGCGGTCCATTATTCGAGATACATAGTTTTCTTCCTTTGTGGATTTACTCTGCCATTCCACATCTCGTTCACTCCTATGCAGAAATCCTTTAATTTCCAAAAACAAAATCCTGATTTTGAGGTCCAACAATTTAGAAAACACTGGGAAATGACACCACCTTAAATATCTGCTTCGGAAAGAACACCCATGCTTCTTCACTGTCATCTAGATTCTTCAACAGTCAAAAAATTTCATCACAAAATCCTTCCACTATGATATATACTCTTTGAATGATCAGTTCTAGCATCATCAGATTCTCTAGGGAAAGCACAACAACTTCCCTATCTTTCAGAAACATTAGTCTTTCTAGTCAACATTGAATATGACTGGAATTATATTCTCAACTATGTATGATCATTCTTAAATCTTCAAAGCTTCACATGATCCCTCATGCAATAATTCATGTCTCTTCAAGTAGGCTCTTGCATGGTATGTTTGAACATCGAGATGTTTCATGATCACTTTATATCTTCAAGCCCTTAAACACTCTCTGAGATGGTTTCATTATTGTAGAAAATGTATCTCCTTTGATACATATACTTTGAACTTAGGATCAGTTCATCAATCGTCTGAATTAACACTCTCAATAACTTTGGAGTTCTTCTTTATCTCCTTATTCATTTTGATCTTCATTGAAAACTATTGACAACAAGTACAACCTTATACACGAAGTGGTCCCAACAACCTTTTCTATTGTTTCTATGTTTAAATCTCTCATAATTATACTTTATGTAACATCTTAACATAACTATGAGATTTGGATGATGGATTTTTAAACAACCATACTTAATAGGAACCTTTAAAAAGATGTATATATGATACAACCAAAAGGGTTTGTGACTATAGGAAATTCCAAAAAGGTTTACAAGTTATAGAGATCCATTTATGGATTATAGTAAGTATCCATGTCATGGAACATTTGGTTGGATAAAACTATAAAGGAATTTGGTTTTATTAAGAATTAATGTGATCCAAGTGTTTACAAGTGGTTCATTGAGAGTACCGTCATTATCCTTGTTGTATATATAGATGCCATATTACTTATTAGAAAATACATACCAGTCTTACAGTAAGTTAAAGTTCAGTTAAATAAGTGATTCTCCATGAAGGACATAGGTGAAGCAACTTACATTATAGGGATCAAAATTATTCATGGGAAATCTAAGAGGATACTTGGATTAAGTTAAGGTACATAAATTGACAAGATACAAAAGATATTAAATATGAAATAATCCTAAAGAGGATTGGTACCAGTGTCACATGGTATACGTCTTTCCAAGAAAATGTATCCTCAAACATAAGAGTAGAAAAATAGAATGAGTGATATTCCATACACTTATACTATTGGATTAATGATATATGACATAATATGTACTAGGCCAAACACTGCCTTTTCCTTGATCATGGTATAAATATATCAAGTTGTTTGAGATGAAAAATATTGGTCTATTTTTAAAGCTATCCTCAAGTATCTGAGAAGAACAAAGGATATGTTCCTAGTGTATAGAGGATATGGGGATCTAGTAATTGGGGTTTATATTTATTTTATCTTTTAATCATATCAAAATAATATAAATTCAAATATAGGATATGTTTTCAGTATCAACGGAGGAGTTGTGTGTAGAAAGAGTTCAATTTTCATCTATTATATAATAAAGTTCAAGTATATAGTGTCTTCTGAAGTAGCCAAAGAATATTTTTATATATGTAAATTTTTCCAAGATCTTGATGTGGTACCTAGTAGTAAAAACTCTATCACATTATATATGAAAACCCTTGTCTTTATTACACATTAATTCATGATTTGTTACATAAGAACACACTTAATGCATCCCATAAGTTCGGAAATCCTAATGTATTTGGGTAATTAGGTAAATAACAAAAAAACTTGATACATGGATACAAAAACATTATTGAATACTTATGTAACAAGCATCTAAAATTACATAGCTTTTTAAAATTGTATGGGATAACCCGAGGACATACATAAGAAAGGGGTGAGATATAAAGCCCAGTAAGGGAATAAACAAAGAATAACATGAAGAAATTATTATATGTAAGACAATAGGAATTTCAATTGAACATAAAAGGGGTGATAATCATAAAAATTAAAATAAAGCATGATATAGGATGGTAACGTAAAGGAAACATAGAAAATGTTAGAACAAATTTAAACATGACATTATAAACATAGGTCAAGGTTAAACCCTAAGAAATCATAACATAATTTTTTTAGGATAACCTCCCATACATTATATGTGGAATATACTGAGGCTAATAAATTATCCAATGCATTGGATCTATATCTCGGTGCATCCATCATAATCATATAATGTACATGTATAAGTGTTCCACATAGATTATATAACATAAGAACACATTTCATCATATTTTAATTCCATGATTAAGGATTGTGGGTTATATGCATGGAATTACCCAATCAATTAAGTATAGTTACAAATAGGTGAAAAAAATTGAGTGGAAATGGTTACGGGTATACACCACACAAATGTTCAGTATGAAAAATTGCAGTGACATTTCAGCAGCGTAACGACAATACATAAAGATTCATAAAATAGATCAATGAGAGAGAAAGTGGTCTCCCATAAATTTCAAGTAAAAATAAAATTATAATTTATATTTAAGAACATAATATGACATTAAAATTTTGGAATTAATAGGCATGAGACTAGGAGAATGTTTAAATAAAAACCTGGCATGAAAAAATCGTAGGATAATTCCAGCAGCATAACGGGGGTACATTATGAATCATAGAAGGGATTAATGAGTGTGAAAGGGATAAATAATAACTTTTAAATCCTAAGGTAAGTAATAGGTATTTGTAAAATCATACCCCATTAATAGTAATTGGATGAAAAAGTGCATTACATAAATAAGGTGCTTTAATAAAGAAGAGAAATGAAGGATTTCTTATTAAATTTCACTATAGTAACGACTTCAGTAAATGCTATAATAAGATGGGATAAATGATATATCATTATTATTACATAAATTTTAATTTATAGGGAACATTTATAAAGGTATTAAAACATAAAAAATTGAGAATCAAAAGGATAAATACAAATAAGGTGCTTGAATGGAAAAGAAGAGAGAGAGAGGTCCCTTATGAAATTTCGGCATAGTAACAGCTTAGGTAAATTCTATAATGAGGGGGGATAAATGATATCACATTATTAGGAAATAAATTAGAAAGTATAGGGATAATTTATAAAGTCATGACAATATAACCAATTGAGAATCAAAAGGCCAAATACAAATAAGGTGCTTGAATGGAAAATAAGAGAGAGAGGTCCCTTACTAAATTTCAACATAGTAATGACTTCGATAAATGATATAATGAGAGGGTATAAATGATATATAATTATTATTAAATAAATTGGATATTATAGGGATCATTTATAATGGCATGACAGTATAAAAAATTGATAATCAAAAGGATAAATACAAATAAGGTGCTTGAATGGAAAAGAAGAGAGAGAGAGAGGTCCCTTACCTTGAGAGGGTGATTCCAAAATCTTTGGAGAATCATATTGAAAGATTAAGGGAACCTTGATAGGAATATAGATAGGGGTGGTCAGATTAATTATGTGATCCAAGGTTTTTTAGTGAAGAGTAATGGGATCTTGGGTGGGCTTA
The DNA here is from genome assembly GCA_963277665.1 of Viscum album. Classification (NCBI taxonomy): domain Eukaryota; kingdom Viridiplantae; phylum Streptophyta; class Magnoliopsida; order Santalales; family Viscaceae; genus Viscum; species Viscum album. The sequence continues at coordinate 240,170,043 of OY728159.1, forward strand.
TTTAGGAAAAAAGAGGGCAGTTCTTTATTATTTCCAAAACTTAACTTTTGGACTCTATAAAATAGAAAAAAAAACCTTACCTTCGGTTTCACCATGTTTTTTGAAAAATAGGAGTGGTTTTAATTATTTTATAAGGCCAAGGGATGAACACATTAAAATATTATCCTTGGCGATGTGTAAGTGAGTCATGTTTATAAAGAATTGATTTTAAAACCACAAAATATAATATAGGTTTTGAAGGATTCGTAAAATTAATAAAAAAACAAAAAAACAAATTATTTTAAAGTTGAAACATATATTTGGTCATTTTTACTATTTATATCATTTATTACATCACTTTTGAGTCACTATGATGTCATAATACATACTGTATATTTATAATGTATTACTTGAAAATTCGCCTCACTCAAAAAACTATGAAAAAATCACCGTTGGATAATTTAGATGTGATGATTAATAAAATTATGTTTATTTTATCAAAATAATTCTATAAATATGTGAATTTTAACTTTTGAAAAAAAACAGACATTTATTGAGAAATATTGGTTTTTTGACGATAACAGTTTTTGAAACCTTATAACAATTATATTTGACTACATAAAAATTATATTATCATTTATAATTAATAAAAATTACTTAATAATATTATTTTTTTAAAATTTAATTTATTTTAAAATTTATGAATTCATCCAAAGAAATTTAGTAATTTAAATTTCATATTACACAAAAATACAATTTGAGTTTTGTCATATTAAAAACTAATTTTTATCAAACTCATTACTTAATCATTTATAAAGTAAAAAAATAAGGAATAAATATAATAATTATAATATTGAAAAGGATATATAAATATTCATACTATTACGGCTACCCTTTTTTTCCTTGTTAAATTATTATTATTATCTTTTTACCCATAATTATCTTATTCTACTTTTACTATGGTAATAAATATTTACTACATTTGAAATTCATATTTTTCAAAACTTAAGTTGAAATTATTACCTAATATTAATTATTATGATTTTAAATATGGAATAAATTTTATAAAATTCAATTCATGTAATTGGAATAATTTAAAATAAAACATGCAAGCGTGATAAAAAACGATTTTCTGAAAAATCCATTTTTTCTAGGAAAGGATGATTTTACTTTAACTCTATAACTAATAATATTCATTATATGAATTTAAATTAATATTTATAGATATATATTATATAAATATAATTTAAATCATTCCCCATTATGGGTTATTTTTAATTAATTAAAATGAAAAAGAATTATGCATTTTAAAATAATTTTCAGAAAAATGTGTTTTTTTGCCTATAAATATGCTTTTTCTAAAATCCAATATAAATATGATTTAAATTTAATTAATTGGATTAAATATAACATAAGAATAATTATTTTACTTTTAAATTAAATTAAAAGAATAATGTAAATTTTAAATTATTTAATTTATCAAAATAAATGATAGTTTTAAACAAACGAGTATTTTTAACTATTCACTGAAAAATCAATATTTTATGAAAAATACCAAAATTTCATCCTAAGTTAATTTTTATATGATGATTTAAAAAATATATTTAATCTTATCAAATAAATTTTATAAATTTTCTATAAATTAATTATAACATTTTTTTCACAAAGGGATATAAAAATAATTTTTAAAGAAAAAATAATTTTTGAAGAATAAAATAATATTACTAAAAATTAAGTGATTAATTAATAATAATTTAGAAATATATTTATTCTGATTAGGAAATTTTTATATATATTTCATAATTTAGTTAATTTTATTCAAATAAAAAAATTTAATGGCTAGGTTAAAATGATTATATTTAAATAATCATTATTTTTTTGATTTTAGTATTGCGTATCACATATGATATCAAACGTAGTATTATATTTTAAAGACTAAAGGAATTAAATTATTCTCCATTTAATAAATTGTATCCTCATAATTTTAACTTTATATTGGTAAGAAATGTTTTAACACTTGAAAATATCTTTATTTAAAACCTACACTGTAAAAAGGGTTAATAAGACATCTATTTGATGATCATCACATAACTAGGTTTCCAAGTAGGTGAATATTAGTGGGAAGTGAAAATATAGACATTGAATAAAAACAACTAACACCCAATAACTAATAAATATTGATAGATAACATGGTTAGTAGAAATTTAAAAACCAAAAAACCATAAATATGTGATGGGTGAAAATACTATTAATTCATAAGAAATGATCATAATATGACAATATTTTTGTTTCATGTTTATTTTCGTAGATTTAAAGAATTTTTTTCTAACTAGACTAGAAACATAAGGAAATATACTTTCTTTAAAAGTATAATTTCATCCTTTAATCAATTTCCCCTAGAATCTCATCTTTTTCTCCAACGATGAATGCTCAAGATGATTTTTAATGCTTAAATCACTAAAATAAGTTTCTAATGAATCACATAATCCACCATAGAATTAAAAGATATTCCTCATGTCTTTACTAAATCCAAAATGGTTATCATAAATTTATATAATTTTTAAAATGAATAAACCTTAATGCATTAATCTCTAAAATTGATCAAAAAATCCAAAAGTTTTAACATAGATCATTCCTTAAATAAATACCCATATATCCCAAATAAACCCAATAAACTTAACATTATAGAATGTTTTAACATTTAAGGTTGTCTTATACCCTTCATATTTTACCTCAAAAAACATAATATAATTCTTCTAAAATAATCCTTTATATTAAACCTAATGGGTATATATACCTCAAACTAATAAAAATTTCCCTAAAATATCATTTTTTTGGTAGAATGAGATCTTTACCAAAAGTCATGACTCATTTATTACATAAAAAAGATAGAATTATAGAAGTCTGAAAAATCATTTTTTTTCAGAAGTTCCTTTTCTAAAAATATAAAATCTCATTAGGGACATCATCGATCCAAGTTAATTTAGGAGCAATGATTCCTTTATTTGAAAGTACATCAACTAAGTAATTTATCTCACTATATGAATGAGTGATGATGTAGTTCATTGATGAGAGATAATACATACAATTACTCTATCTGGTATCCTTCTTCCATGATAAGTGAATGACTCCATTTCTAGTATCATGCACAAAATTAGTAGAATCACATTCATGCCAAAAATTAGGGTAGCCTAGTTGGTTTTCAAATTCCACGACACTTACAATACAAATCATTTCCACATTTATGGATGTAGTGATGCTGTAAGGACCAAAGAAGCAACCCATTAGTTCACTTTTCTCATTTATGAAAATCACACTATATCTATAGGGACCCAGATTGTCTCTTGATGCACCATTCGTTTTTCATTTGATCCAGCATGGAGGTGAATGGATCCACATAACTTCCAAGGTTCCAAAAAGGATGTAAATTTAATGTAATATAAAAATGATTTTTCAAATAAAGATCATGAATTTAATTATCACAGACACCAATTTGGATCTGATTTTCCTACTTCATAGCAGCCATGACACCCGCTAATGTCGACTAAAGGTAGAACACAAACCTTCCATGAAGAAGATTATTTATGAAAGTACATAAGGCATGGATTAACTCAAATTATGATACAATAAAGATATTTAGAAACTATTTTGAGAGGGTTATCTTGAAATAAGCCTGCATGTGGTCTTGGATGATTGTTGTACAAGGCATGTAGATTTCGAAAAAATTTGCAAGTGTTGTCTATAGGGAAGTAGTTGTTACACAAATTAAGAAAAAATGATCTTTGTACTCATGGTTATAGTTATAAAGAACACATATAGATCATATATTAATACCGAAACCCTGCAAAAGATCATCAGTGGGAAGGTTGCAGTACATAATTCTCAAATCAAGAGAGACTATAGAAAGAAAGATTCATCTCCTATTTAACACATTGAACCATATGGAAACATATCCTTGAAAAAATTCATGGTAGAGGTCCTTATAGGATATTATACCATCTGTATTAGGTTACTAAACTAGCATGTCATCACCATTAAAGAAATTATAATTCATAATGAGTTTCTTATTTTCAATAGGCATCACATCCAAGGAGTTTTCCAATTTCTCTTTGATTGAGAAATATGTATCAGAAGAGGTATTAGAATAGTTGAGAGTATTTAAAAGAGGAATATATATCCATTTCTCTAACCAAAAGTTTAAGGATGAGTTGAAACTTTCCAACCAGTGTGAATTCACTGAAATGATTGAGAAAGAACTATTTAGGTTGAGCCAAATAGAGGAGTCAACTTAATTTAAATTCCCAGATTTGAGCCTGTCTAGAAATATGTATCTATTAATATAATAAGTATCTGAATTATTTTTAATAATCCTCCACATGAAATTATCTTTAAAATATTCATTTAATTTATAGATATTTTTAATTCCAAGCCCACTATAATTGTTTAGAATAAAACATTGATTCCAAGGTATAGTTGAAAGTTTTCTCTAAAGAATACTTCCACTCTATACAAAGTTTTTAATGGAGGTATTGATAATGATATTGAGGGAAGCTGTACATTTATAAACCATGAAATAGTATACAAATTTTGAGACAATCATATATTTAACAAGGATAAACCTTCCTTCTTTTGAGAGAGTCTTTCCTTTCTTGGAAGCTAATTTATTTCTCGACTGAATCACAATTTTTGAAAAGTAACTAACCTGTGGTTTTTCCAAAACATAGTGACACCCAAAAAAATTAAGGGAACCCCACCTTATTTAATTCTTAACTCACCAATGATATCAAATTTTCTAGATACAATACTGTTTTTTCCAAAAAAATAAGAATGATTCATTCCAACTGATCTTCTTCCGTAAGACTCTATCATAATGAAGGAGATCTTACTTAATGTTCCTGATGTTTATTTTTCTACTTGAGTAAAAATAATAATGTCATAATTATATAATAAATGGGTCAGAGAAAAAAGGCCTTTTTAAGCTCCAATGGACCTAATTTTATTAGTATTGTTCTTATTGATAAGGAGTCGACTTGAGTAATCTTCAGTAATTGATAAGATGATGGTTGAGAGAGGATGAAATTTTTGACACCACTAGTACAACAATTTACATGTCATAAATCCTTATTATAGGATTTAACCCTTGTATTTGGGTATTGAATCATATAATTCCGACATTCTCCATACATAAGACATTGAACAACAAAGGGTTTCATAGGATGAAATCATGCTCTTAATTTTTTATGGAAGCTAGCTACTTTATGACCTATTTTTTCACACTTTCAATACCTTATAGTTCCTTTTTGAAATTTCTCTTGGTGCCTATTGTAAGAACCCGGATCTTCTTTTCAGGTACGTTTTTCCTTTTTCTAGAGTTTTTGAGAAAAATTAACTTTCTGGAAATTTTTGAAGTACACGCCGTGTACTTTCTGGGTACACGCTGTGTACTCCCTTTTCCGCTCGAAGCCGTGTGCTGACCGTGTCTGGGCCACACACACGGTGTGTAAGGGTGAGGTGGAGGCTGGTTAATTCGGAGTACGGAAAACTGAATTACACACCATGTACTCAAGAAGTACACGCCGTGTAATTTTTTTTCATTAAATGGACCGGGGTCGTGCCTCATCGCGATATTTGTCTTCTTCTAGGTCTGTTTTGACCGAGAGCGACCCGTACGACTGAATCTTCCCCGAGATTCTGCCTCTCCATCTGACCTCCATTCCGGCCAACGTCGATTGTGTTGGAATCACAGCGGTGAGTTCTTCCTTCTGCTTGAGCCTTGTTTCTTGATTCCTCCTCGTTTCCAAGTTATTGAAGGTTGATCATTTTGTGCATTTTCTCACATATTTGTCGTTCTAAGAGGAATCTATCATCGAGGTTCACGTATATCGATCTCCTAGGATTGAGGTAGGTGGTTTGTGCCTTTCCGTAGGAAGTTAATGAGTATTATGTGCAAATTCCACCAATACTCGTGAACGGGGTATTGCGTGTTCCTATTTTTCCCTTGTTGTACTGCCTGCTTTGCTTGATTACTATAGTAGAGGTTTATGCTTGTGATTAGAGTAATTTATTTTGTTCTCAGGTTGCTTTGCTGTGCTTGTTTTTACTATTGGGAGTTTTTCCAGTTGCCATACCTTGTTGTAGGATAGTGGAACTATCTCTTTGATATGATGTTGAGCCTTAGTTGATAGCCAAGTAGTTCTTGAGGTTTACTTGTACAATGCACGTGAGCTGAGCATGTTTTACTTTTCCACACAAGACTGTGGGAGCCTAGTTTAATAGACCATAGGGAGAATCGATGTAAGGGCTTCTCCAGAGTGTCTTCTAATACGATACGAGACCACAGGGGGAATTGACGTTGAGTGCTTCCTCAGAGAGTCTGTAGTACCTCGATGCTAGCCACAGGGGGAATGAGACATTGAGTGCTTCCCCATAGAGCCTTTAGTATGATACGATAGGGGGAATTGACGGTGAGTGCTTCTCCAGAGAGTCTACTTTTTAGCTGAACCAGAGGGGTGAGACTGTGTGTGCCTCCCTGAGGGTTTCTAGTGCTTTGTAGGTTGAACCATAGGGGTTAGTCTGTGAGAGTTATCTAGAGGGTTACATGTTGACTTCTTGTTTTGGCTATTACTTGTGTACTTTACATGTTAGAACTGTGGATTGTAGCTGCTTGTGATATCTTGTTTACTGCTTCTTGTTTTATTACTGCCATGTATTCATTGATTGTTAGACACAGATCTTTGGGTGATTGCCTACTTGGATTGTATCTCACACCCTGTTTGGGTCATGATTTTGGGCCTAAGTAGACTATGTTTCTGCAGGTATAGATAAGGGAAAGCACCCTTCTACTTCACGTTCTTGACTGCACTGGAGCTGGGGAGCATGGGACCGAGCCATGGCTCGCGATGCTGAGGAATCTAATTTGTCTTCTTTTGCACTTGGTTTCAGTTGTATTTCAGAACGTTGTTGTGTTTGCTGCTTTCCTTAGACACTTGTACCTGCTGCATCATTATCATCATTACTATATGTGTTCATTACTTCCGCTGTTGGTTTTAGTTGTTGTGTATGTTGTTATTGCTTTCGCTCTTGATTGTTGTCTTCCTTACACTGTATACTTTACCGAATGAGGGCATAATTTTCCCACCAACTCACCAAGGCCCTCACTGCTAGTCGGCAGCCTCTGGCATTTGGGGAAATGCGCTTGAGGTCATGTGGCGCACTGGGTACGGGGCACCAGTGGAGGGGCTCCGGCTTCAGGTCGTTACAAAGTGGTATCAGAGGAGTTCCTTTCTCTTGCTTTACTATTTAGAGACTTATCCAGGGATAGGATGGATTCGGTACGTGGTATTAAGCTGTGATCGGTAGTATCTAACCCTTGTATAGGGAAAATCTATACTACCTCATTAATTGCAGTTTGCTGGTTTTGAGATTTTATAGTTGATCTGATTTCACCTAGAGTGATTCACATGACTTGTGCTATTACTGTTTTGATATTGCAGTTCTATTTCTGTCGCAACCCGATGAGATGAGGGTATTCCATCTCATGAATCATATAGGTACTTGTAGAATTCACATTCCATGCATTCTTGCTATGACATCTAGGATGCATTAGCGATTTCATGCTGTTGTGATAGATTTTGTGTAGATTATGCATGCTGTTGTGATAGATGCTTGATAGATTCTCTTCTTTCATGTTAGAAAAACTGTTTTTTTGTTCTTTGCTTAAAGTGAATGCCAAATTTTGGTTCTTAAGTTGTTATGGGACTTCACGGATCGAAACTTGGTACCTCTTTCCCTTGTTTTTAGTGTTCTGGAATTCTGTGCAGTTTCTACGCTACTGACCAGAAAAAAACCCAGAATACATGGCGTGTACTTTTTGGGAACACGCTGTGTAGTTTTCAGGCCATGTCACTGACCGTGTGAGAAGAAAACGGTGTCGTGAAAGTAACTTTGGGAACACGCCGTGTACGGTAGCTACACACCATGTAAGTTCGTAGCCGTGTACCCGGCCGTGTCACCAACAACACGGGTCAGGGAAGCTTGGGTAGAACATGCCCTGTTCATAGGGAACACGCTGTGTAGTCTTGTCCAAGTACCCGACCATGTCACGAACAACCTAGGCCGTCGTTACCTTCCTTTCCACATGCCGTGTTTGTGCGGAACACGCCGTGTAGTCTTGACCAGGTACCCGACCGTGTCACGAACAACACGGGACAGTGTCACCTTCACCTATACACGCCGTGTTGGCTCAGAAAACACCGTGTAAGGTCTAGCCGTGTAGACGGCCGTGTGCTCAACAACACGGGCCACCAAATCCTTTTCTAGTACACGCCGTGTTTGTTTAGAACACGCCATGTAGTCTCGGGTTAAGTCGGACCGTGTGGGTTAGCCGTGTAAAGAGACTCAGGCATGGGATTAGTTTTCTTGTACACGCCATGTGTTGAGGTCAACACGCCGTGTAGTTTGAGGTGTTACACGACTTATAGGGCAGGAGTACACGCCCATGTTAGTGGATTAAGAAGACACGCCGTGTAGTTTCTATACACGCAGTGTATTCATGTTTTGCAATCTTTTGTGTTTTTCTTCCCCTATTCCCGTTTTATACTCTTGTGTTCTCTGTCCTTTTTTTTCTGATCTAAGGTGTACTTTTAATCTTTCAGAGCTATGCCTCCGAGAGGTCCTCCGGTCGTACGTCTGTCGTTAGGCAGTGATCAGACACTAGATATGGATGATCAAGGACTTCCTGCCGATCCTCCAGTCGAGCCAGCCTTGGCACCGACTGTCATACCAGTTGCGGGCGCTGATGCGTAGTTTAGGGAGGGCTTCTAGAGGATGATGCAGACCTTCTAGGGAGCACCGCCTCCTGCCTCATCTATGGAAGACCTGATGCGGGTTTTCCAGCAGGAGCATCCTCCCACGTTCTCGGGGGAGGTAGGACCTCAGGCTGCAGAGTCATGGCTGGAAGCCATTCTGACTATCTTCAAGCATCTGGAGACGCCTCCAGACAGGCGGGTCAATCTCGCCACCTATATGCTACGAGACTCCACCAAGAGGTGGTGGGACGTGATCTCACAGTCTGGTCAACAACAGGCTATGACTTGGGAGGAGTTCCAGCGCATGTTCTATGACTACTTCTACCTAGAGACCCTGAGGGCCAATCGAGCCCGGGAGTTCATGATCTTAGAGTAGGGTACTCTATCTGTCATGGAGTATTCCTCTCGTTTTACCGAGCTGCAGCATTTTACACCCCTTTGGGATGAGAGTGGAGTGTTCTTGGCGAGGAAGTTTGAGGAGTGACTCAGGAGAGAGATCCGCTCGCAGGTGAACATCTTCCAATTGACTTCCATCACTTCCATCATCGACCAGGCACTGATTGCAGAGCGCAATCTGAGAGACTTCGGAGCTGCGAGCCAGGGCGGTTCTGCTTCCAGAGTTAGCTTTCCTTCAGATGATATCAAGAAGTGCCGTATGGAGTCTACGCGCGGTGATTCGAGGAAGAAAGACGCATCGTCAGGTAGCCAGGTGACATGCTACCAGTGTGGCCGGACATGGCACACGAGGACGCAGTTCCAGAGAGACCTATGGAGTGTGGATCTTGCGGCAAGATGGGTCACCGTCAGCGTTTCTGTCAGGTTTTCTCACCAGCAGCTGGTGACTGGGGTTCTTCCATGACTCCTCGTTTAGGAGCAGCCCCACCAGTTTCTCACCAGTCGGGAAACTGGAGTTCTTCCGGCCATTCGGGCCGAGGTGGAGGTCAAGGCCATGGCGGTCATCCACCAGTTCCTCAGCACCAGCAGGGCGGTTCAGCTCAGAGTGGTTAGCCAGGGGTGCAGGGCCGCGGTATATACCAGTCTTTTGCCGTGGAGCAGACTTATCAGGAGCAGGATCTCAACCCTTCTACTGTTCGAGGTACGATTTTAGTAGCCTCAGTTTTCTCATCATCCCTTTTTGATACTGGTGCTACGCATAGATTTATATCTGTTACTATTGTGGAGATCCTTGGACTCTGTATCTTTTCTTCTGCCGACTCGTTGACACTAGACACACCTTTGGGAACGAGGACATCTAGTATCCGCCAATGTAGAGAGTTCCCTCTCGAGGTTGTAGGGTATCGTTTCTTATGGGATCTCTATGTCCTAGAGATGACAGGCTATGATGTCATCCTCAGCATGGACTGGTTGATTCCCTTCTAGACAGTCGTTGACTGTTATCACTACAGAGTCAGTTTCATTTCACTAGAGGGTGAATCTTTCCTTCATAGAGGCGAATGGTACGTTCGGGCGAGTCGGGTGGGACTCGAGCATCTTGGGCTAGGAGGAGTGACGACCTAGATTGTTAGTCTTTATCTGGATGATCAGGGTACTCCACAGTTGGACTTTCCTCCAGTGGTGGATTGCTTTAGGGATGTCTTTCCAGAGGAATTTTCGGGTTTACCTCCGGAGCGTGAGGTAGACTTCTCTATTGAGCTCATGCCAGGAGCGGCACTGGTGTCCATTCCTCCCTATAGGATGGACACACCTGAGTTGCAGGAGCTGAAGAAGAATTTGGAGGAGCTATAGGCTAAGGGTTTCATCCAACCCAGTGCTTCTCCTTGGGGTTCGCCTGTTCTGTTTGCGAAGAAGGCAGACGGTACCCTTCAGCTTTGTGTGGATTATCAGAAGCTAAACCAGTTGATAGTCAAGAACCGATATCCCTTTCCGTGGATTGATGACCTTTTCGATCAGCTTCGAGGAGCCTGGGTGTTCTCGAAGATCTACTTGAGGTTCGGTTATCATCAGTTGCGTGTTAGACCATCAGATATACCTCTGAAAGCCTTCAGGAGCAGGTACAGTCTTTACGAGTATACAGTCATGCCGTTCGGTCTCACAAACACGCCTGCAGTTTTCATGGCACTGATGAACCAAGTGTTCCATCCTTACTTGGACTCCTTCGTCGTGGTCTTCATGGATGATATCTCTGTGTACTCTCACACTCGACACGACCATGCCACACATTTTGAGATCGTTCTGAGTACACTGAGAGAGCATTGGATTTAAGCTAAACTCTTGAAGTGCCAATTCTGGATGGATTAGATTCACTTCTTGGGTCACATCATCTCAGAGGCAGGAGTATTAGTGGACGCAGAGAAAGTGAGATCTCTAGTTTCCTGGGAGCATCCTAAGAACGTCTTTGAGGTATGGAGCTTCCTAGGGATGGTTGGATACTACAGACGCTTCATTCGAGACTTTTCTTTCCTACCAAAACCTTTGACAGGTCTAACCAAGAAGGTGGCAAAGTTCTTATGGTCAGATTCTTGTGAGTCAGCCTTTCAGGATCTGAAATGGAGGTTGACGTCAGCACCGATACTAGTCTTGCCGGAGCCAAGCAAGAGATACACTGTTTATTGTGATGCTTCAGGTATCGGGCTTGGAGCTGTGATTATACAGGGAGATGGAGTCATTATGTACGGGTCTCGGCAGTTGAGGCCACATGAGAGGAACTACCCTACGCACGATCTGGAGTTGTCAGCTATTGTTCATGCCTTGCGCTGTTGGAGACACAATATTCTGGGAGAGCACTTTGTGGTCTTCACTGACCACAAGAGTCTCAAGTATATCTTCACTCAGCGTGATCTAAATCTGAGGCAGTGCAGGTGGGTCGAGTATCTTCAGTCTTTTGATTTCGAGATTTTTTATACACCGGGAAAGGGCAACGCCGTGGTAGATGCGTTGAGCAGGAGAACTCAGATTCAGGTAGTTCCGGAGGCCAGCAGTGAGTGGCAGCTGATGGCTCTATTCTATGAGATGCATCTGGAGGTGCACGACAGACAGGGACATACTTTTATATCTTCTATAGATATTACCTCCATGCTAGTTGATCGGGTACTGATGAGGCAGCTATCAGACTCAGAAGGCTTAGTCCTGTGGGAAAGTGTGTCAGGAGAGGACCCTCTTCCTGGATGGACAGTGGGCGAGGATGAGATCTTTCATTTCCAGGGACGCGTATGGGTGCCAACAAACATACGCGAGGAGCTGATGCAGGATTTTCATTCCTCAGTTTGGGAAGTTCATCCTGGCATCACCAAGATGTATCAGGATCTTCATCGCTAGTACTGGTGGCCAGGTATGAAGAAAGATGTTGCTAGTTTCGTCATGCGATGTTCTACTTGTCATCAAGTGAAAGCAGAGCATCAGTGACCAGTGGGGATTTTACAAAAGTTACCCATTCTGGAGTGGAAGTGGAACGATGTTGCAATGGACTTCGTGACCAGGTTGCCGAGATCGCCTCAGGGAAACGATGTTGTTTGGCTTGTCGTCGATAGGCTCACGAAGGTTGCCCACTTCTTGCTAATCAAGGAGACCTTCAATGTCAATGATCTGGGACGAATTTACATCAGGAATATTGTGCGTCTTCATGGAGTTCCACACTCCATTGTTTCAGACAGAGATGCGCGCTTTACCTCTCGCTTCTGGCAGGGACTTCAGAAGGCCATGGGTACATAGGTACTTTTTGAGTACAACATACCATCCCCAGACTGATGGCCAGTACGAGCGAACGATCCAGGTGCTTAAGGATATGCTCCGTGCTTGAATTCTAGACTTTGGAAGTTCTTGGGAGAAGCATATTCCTCTGGTGGAGTTCGCTTACAATAACAGTTTTCAGGTGACCATTCAGATGGCACCATACGAGGCTTTGTACGGTAGGCCATGCCGATCACCCTTATGCTGGCTGGAGGCAGGAGAGGCAGCTTTGTTGAGACCTCATCTTGTACAGGAGACTTCAGAGTAGATAGAGCTGATTCGGAAGATGATGGCTACAGCACAGTCTCGACAGAAGTCTTATGCTGATCAGCGGAGACGACCTCTGGAGTTCAAGGTCGGAGATCAGGTTTTCCTACGTGTCGCACTGAGGCTGGGACACAAAAGGATTTAGAGACAGTGTAAGCTTTCATCGCGGTACGTCAGGCCGTTTGAGGTCTTGGAGAGAGTTGGGCCGGTCGCCTATCGGTTGCAGCTACCTCAGCAGTATCGGGCCATGCACGACGTCTTCCACGTCTCTCAGCTTTGACGTTACTTTTCAGACCCGTCTCACGTCTTTCAGCCTGAGGAAGTTGAGCTTGAAGTGGATGCGTCGTTTAAGGAGCATCCTATCCAAATTGTCGATCGTAGTATGAAGGTCCTCCGCGGGTGGTCTGTTCCTCTGGTACGAGTGATATGGAATCACGAGCGAGTACAAGACGAGACTTGGGAGAGGGATACCGATATACGATCGCAGTGGCCGAATCTGTTTGGGATTTCTCCTTCTCTGCCTTGTTAGGGAAATCCGAGGATGAATTTCTTTAAGGGGGGATGTTTGTAAGAACCCGGTTCTTCTTTTCAGGTATGTTTTTCCTTTTTCTGGAGTTTTTGAGAAAAATGAACTTTCTGGAAATTTTTGAAGTACATGCCGTGTACTTTCTGGGTACACGCTGTGTGCTCCCTTTTCCGCTCAAAGCCGTGTGCTGACCATGTCCGGGCCACACACACGGTGTGTAAGGGTGAGGTGGAGGCCGGTTAATTCGGAGTACGGAAAACTGAAGTACACACCGTGTACTCAAGAAGTACACCCCATGTACTTTTTTTTCATTAAATGGACCAGGGTCGTGCCTCATCATGATATTTGTCTTCTTCTAGATCTGGTTCGACCGAGAGCGACCCATATAACCGAATCTTCCCCGAGCTTCCACCTCTCCATCCGACCTCCGTTCCAGCCGCCGTCGATTGTACTGGAATCACAGCGGTGAGTTCTTCCTTCTGCTTGAGCCTTGTTTCTTGATTCCTCCTCATTTCCAAGTTATTAAAGGTTGAGAATTTTGTGCGTTTTCTCAGATCTTCATCATTCTAAGAGGAATCTATCATCGAAGTTCACCTATATCGATCTCCTAGGATCGAGGTAGGTGGTTTGTTCCATTCCGTAGGAAGTGAATGAGTATTATGTGAAAATTCCACCAATACCCATGAACGGGGTATTGCGTGTTCCTGTTTTTCCCTTGTTGTACTGCCTTCTTTGCTTGATTACTATAGTAGAGGTTTATGCTTGTGATTAGAGTAATTTATTTTGTGCTCAGGTTGCTTTTCCATGTTTGTTTTGCCTGTTGGGTGTTTTTCCAGTTGCCATACCTTGTTGTCGGATAGTGGAACTATCTCTTTGATATGCTGTTGAGCCTTAGTTGATAGCCAAGTCGTTCTTGAGGTTTACTTGGACGATGCACGCGCGATGAGCATGTTTTACTTTTCCACACAGGACTATGAGAGCTTAGTAGACCATAGGGAGAATCAATGTAAGGGCTTCTCCAGAGTGTCTTTTAATACGATTCAAGACCACATGGGGAATTGACAATGAGAGATTCCTCAGAGAGTCTGTAGTACCTCGACGCGGGCCACAGGGGGAATGAGACGTTGAGTGCTTCCCCAGAGAGCCTTTAGTATGACACGAGACTATAAGGTGAATTGACGGTGAGTGCTTCCTCAGAGAGTCTACTTTTTAGCTGAACTAGAGGGGTGAGACTGTGTGTGCCTCCCTGAGGGTTGCTAGTGTAACACCCCGAGATTTTATGAAAAATATTCTTTTTAATTTCATTAAAGTCTTGTGTTGTACGCTACACCAAAAGGATCTTGCACAACACGCATCCCTGACTTACCTTGCATTACAGGCAATCACGACCTTCCTCGATAGCATGTGTAGTACGCAATACCGACTTTCACTAAACGGGATATTATTATAATATTATTATGAACTATCCGTTATGAATAGTAATACCCACTTTTTAAAATTTCATCTTTTAAAATGGACTTCGTTTTTGGATTCGGAATATAGAAATTAGCTTAGGGTGAAATTTTGGTACTTTTCGGATAACTTTCATTTTCTGATGAATAGTGAAAATTACTAAATTTTAATTAAAAACAACCTTTTTAATCGAAATAATTAATAGTGATAAATTATTAATCTGAGTGGTTTTAAAGTATATTTAGAATATATTTTTACAATTTAATACAATTTTGTTCATTTGATGTAATTTCACATTTAAACCAGACATAAACAAGTGTCAATCTTTTGATAGTTATTATCTTTTAAAAACACGCTATTTGTTTTGACGGCGGGAATTAATTTTTAAATTAGTTAATGTAACTAATATGTTTTTAATTTGGTAAAATAAACATCATTTTTGAATTCATAATATCAAATATATCTTAGGCCTAATTTTTGGTATTTTTCTGGAAACTTTCATTTTTTGATGAATAGTGAAACCACTAAGTGGTAGTTAAAAAAATGAATTTTTCATAAAACTTAATTTTACCACTTCTGTAAGTAGAATTTCGAAAATCCTAAAGACACGGTTAATATCAAGGACTAAAATGTGGTTCAATGGGACGAAAATAATTTTTCGTGAATAGTAACTTTTTACTTTTTTTTACCACGATTAAAAGTAAATAGGGTAATTAAGGGTAAAAATGATATTATTATTACCCTAACACATGTCCTAATTCTATTGGATAAGTGTAATTCGACCAAAAACAACCTTAGGAATAAGATATGACCATTTAGGCCCATTTGGATTAGATTAGGACATTTAATATTAATTTATTTAAAGAAGGGTTAAAATAGTTAAAATCAAAGTTTAATAAGTAAATAATTTTTAATATAGGGTTATACATAAGATAAATTCAACTATAAATATTCATTATAAATATAAAAATATTTCCTACATAATGTTATTTTATTTGTAATTTTTAGACATTAAATAGTTTAATTTATTTATGACACAATGATGATGCAGTAATTATCTTATTAATGAAATATTGACATAATTGATGTTATAAATACCCAAATAAATGTAATTTGAGACTTTTTATGAATTACACTAATTTTATAGGTTAATATGACATGTTATTATTGATTTAAGTAACTTTTTTTGAATTAATAATTCTGTTATGATTTTCACAAAAATCAATTACTAAATAGTGTCAAAATTGACATAAAATAGTTTTTAAAACAAATATTATATTATTAATTGTTATTTTATTCCTAAAAATATAAGGTTCAGGAAAATGAATTAGATAAGGTTATATATATTTATAATAAACAACTTGGGTTCGTTTGAATTGTTATAGTAAGTTTATTAACCTTATAGTGTAAGAACACAAAAAGACACGGTAAAAGTAAAATTATCTAACTTAAAGTTAAAACTAAATGATAAGGTTAAAATAGTAAACTAAACTTGTCCAAATTCTATTGGATGAGAGGATTTAGACCCATCCCCACCTTAGCTTCTAAATAAATCAATTTAGAGCTATTTAAAACCGAATATGGCTTTATAATAAATTAATATTTTTAGTTTTTCCAAAGGTGCCCCTCTCCTCCCTTATAAAAGGGCACCTCCTCCCTCCCTTCCTCACACCACTTTGAGCCTTCAAGCTCGGCCAAACCCTGCCAAATTATCTTCTCGACTTCCCTAGAAACATCCTAGAGGTCCTGGTCTTCTTCAAAGACCAATTTTAGTTCCCTAAGAGGAGGACTTAAAGAGGCGCTTCAAAGAAGAGGTAATGTCCGTTACCGATTCTTTCAACTTTATTTCTTCTTACACTTCTTCTTCTTAGGTTGTTTCATTATGAAGTAATAACATCAGTATCAATAATATACTGATATGTTATTATAAGTATGAAACAACCCTATTTCACCATCTATCCATCCTACGGAAAACGAAATCACCACACGTGCGTACGTACGGAATACCGTCTCCACACCGTGGTGTAATCTATTTTCCACCACCACCTTACTTGGATGGGTATAATGGTTAAAGTAATGGATATATATGATTATTGTAAATTGATATTTATTCTATAATATTATACATACACTTTAATACAATTCGACGATCATGGGAATGATATCATCGCTCGTGCGTACGTACGGAATACCGTCTCCACGACGCGATGAGATTCACTCTCCATGATAACCATTCATGAATGATTATAAAGTATATATAATAATTAATCATGAAATATATGACATAATAATGATACTGGATTGATGTGTATATATATGTATGTCATCTACTTAATTCCATTCAACTCAATAAGGAAACGAAAACAGCGTTCATGCGTACGTACGGCCTACCGTCTCCATGAACAGTGTATTTCTTTCCATTTACTGATCTATTATATATATGTATATTATAAATATATATTATATTTAAATCATGTTTTATATTCTGGAATTAATTAATCATTATTTAAGTAATCATATGAATAATTACAAGTCAAAACACGGACGACAAATGAAACGATTTTACCCAAAACACTCTTTAACATGGAATTTACAAAAGAATAGGTAATATAAAGTCATAAGTGAACCATATATGATATCATAACAATGAGTATGATTCTGGAATAAGTCAATGACATTATTTAAATCATTATACAAAAGGTTCGGACACTTTCGAAGCAAATCGTACCTAAGGTAAGGGAAACATCACAATCTCATTTTTATCCGAGATTGTTTATACTTTGGAATTTACTGGGGTGTATTTTATCATCCACATACATGTTTCCTAAATATGTAATATTATTTCCATCCACCTACAATTGTTAAATCCATTTTTACCCTTTGGTGAGTTTATAGTAAAAGATATGAAAGGAATCTTTTTTCATTTTTTGTACGAGGTACTTTTTGACTTTTCCGACAAAAGTATGAGAAGAATGTTTTTTTAACTTATACGACATGAATGGATTTTTAAAGCATTATTTCCAAGAAGATTACTTTACAAGTTTTCAAGTTTATTTTTTTAATAAACTTCTTTTAGTTTAAAACTGTATGACATGTTAATAAAGGAAAATGTTTTTGAAGTAGAAAGGATATTTTCCTCAAGAATGGAGTTCAAGTGTTTTATCAGAATTATTTTCCATCTAAGATATTATAGGGTTCTGGTTCTATCACTATTATTACATTGATTTGATTATTTTGTGATGGAATTATTTTTATGAACTCCTTTATCTTATATGAATTGTTTTATGATGTCATGTTATTTAAGAATCCCATTTTTATTACATGGGTTATGCAATGATGTATGATTTATGATTTTATGGCACACATATGAATGGTATAATTATGAGATGGGTGGGTCCTATATCTCCCTCCAATGCATTGGGTAAAGATTTTATATCTCATGAGATAGACATGGCTGGAACGACAGGTTAAACCAGTTCAGTGAAACAGGATTGAAACGAGGAGTGAACTCGATTCAGAAATGGACTTTGTCCACTAAGATAGTCTTGGCAATGAGTCTTGACTAATAAGAAATGATTCACTATGATTATGTGTGTATGCCATAAAGTTTCATGTTTTAAGTTATGATTATTGGGATTACATTTCAATACTATGATTTATCCCATGTTATGATATTATGATCTCTTTTGCAGGTTAAGATTTCCAAAATGTTATGTTCTTATGAATATGATGTGATTGATATTTCTTTTGTTTAACCTTACTGAGCATTTGAGCTCACCCTTTTATGTTTTCTTTTCCCCAGGATATAAAGAAAGGTTTTAGTTTAAAAAAAAGAAGATCTTTATGGGAGATGTTGAAGATCTTTCACCACGATTAGAAGATTATATTCAGAGTTTCCAAAGACACTAAACTATTATAGTCCTTGTGTGTGTGTTTTTGTTATGTACTAAGTATTCCGCAAAAGTAATGTAATGTCCATGTACGTTAAGCTTAGGGTCTCTATAGCTAGTGATTTTTAGGTTGAACCATAGGGGTTAGACTGTGAGAGCTACCCAGAGGGTTACCTGTTTACTTCTTGTTTTGGCTGTTAATTGTGTACTTTACATGTTAGAAGTGTGGATTGTAGCTGCTTGTGCTATCTTGTTTACTGCTTCTTGTTTTATTACTGCCATTTATTCATTGACTGTTAGGCACAAATCTTTGGGTGATTGCTTACTGGGATTGTATCTCACACCCTGTTTGGGTCATGCTTTTGGGCCCAAGTAGACTATATTGCTGCAAGTATAGATAAGGGCAAGCACCCTTCTACTTAAGATTCTTGACTGCACTGGAGCTGGGGATCATGGGACCGAGCCATGGCTCGTGATGATGAGGAGTCTACTTTGTCTTCTTTTACTCTTGGTTTTAGTTGTATTTCAGCACGTTGTTGTGTTTGCTGCTTTCCTTAGACACTTGTACCTGCTGCATCAATATCATTATTACTATATGTGTTCATTGCTTCCGCTGTTGGTTTCAGTTGTTGTGTATGTTTTTATTGCTTTTTCTCTTGATTGTTGTCTTCATTACCTTGTATACTTTACCGAATGAGGGCATAGTTTCCCCACCGACTCACCAAGTCCCTCACTGCTAGTCGGCAGTCTCTAGCATTTGGGGAAACGTGCTTGAGTTCATGTGGCACACCAGTTATGGGGCACCAGTGGAGGGGCTCCAGCTTCGGGTCGTTACACCTATTTCCTCATTTTTGAAACATAGGAAATTTAATCTTCTTTCCTTTATCACCTTTATTATATGAAATTACTTGAGACGTTTTCCTCCTTTTCTTTGATGTCTTTAGACATTCAGCTATGTGCCAGTTTTTACTGTGATTTTTGATAACTGGTTTGGCATAATCACAATATGTCTTACTTGATATCCCATTATGTTAGGAATCTCATTAGAGAAGTCATAAAATTTCCCATCACATTGGTTGTTGAGTCGGTTCTTATTTCCATCCATTGACCCTAATAAATGTAAAATTAGGGATGAGTAAGTTTAAACTATTGAAAACATAACCAGGAAGCAAATAATATTTAAGGGATTACTTATAAATGACATGTATTTTCTTAACTTATGAATTTCAAGGCTTCAATATAATTTATCCATGATCTATTTCCTAACATAGACTCTTATGGGAATTTTATTCACTTAATATTGGTTCATAATGATTTTGTGAATTGACCGAAGCATATCCCTCAGGAGTCTCAAACCTGGTGTATAATAAGGACTGTTATCATGCACCAGTTCCCAATCGAGTATTGCTCAATATGGTATTTTCGAGGTTGTCACCCTTAGGTACATCTATACTAGATCCACATCCACTTATATTATCTAGATAGGGGTGTATTTCCTTAGAAACCACTTACTCTATACTTTACCAAAACTTAGGGATGTTTTCCTATACTTAGTGTTATCCCTAAGTCTTTCACTAGTGTTTTTAGTCCTAATCCAAAAAATTACAAGACTTTCCTTTGATACCAACTATGGAAACCCTTATCTTTATTACTCATTAATTCATTATTTTTTACATAAGAATACACTTAATACAACCCAAAAGATCAAGAATCCTAGTGTATTTGGGTAATTAGGTACATAACACAACAACTTGATACATGGATACAAAAACATTATTGAAGACTTACTTAAAATGATTCTAAAATTCTATAGCTTTTAAAACTACACAGGATAACATGGGAACATACATAATAAAGGGGTGAGATATAAATCCCAGTAAGGGAATAAACAATGAAAAATATGAAGACATTATTACATGTTAGAAACCAGGAATTTAAATTGAACACAAAATGGGTGAGAATCATAAACATGAACAATAAGTCATGCTATAGCATGGTGACATAAAGGGAACATAGGAAATGTGTCAAAAAATTTAAACATGACATTATAAACATTGGTCAAGGTTAACCCCCAAGACATCATAACATAACATTCTTAGGATAACCTCCCCTACACTATATATGAAATCTCATGAGGCTAAAACTTTATCCAATGCATTGAAGCAATATCTAGGTGCCACCATCATAACCATTCATGTACATGCCTAAGTTGTCCACATAGATCATATAACCACAATCCATTTTTTTTATCAAGAGTCCACTTTTTGGAAAAGTGAGAACCATAGAAAAACCACCACCTATCACCCGCACATACCCCACCTAGATGATCCCCATACAACATGAAAATTAAAAATTCAAAAAACTACTGTAGGAAAACCCAACTTCCACTTCGTCCTAACTAAAATCATAAAATACTAAATTAAAAAATTAATATAACATTAAACAACTTGATAAATGGGTCCTCTAGATTCTAGCGTCACCTCGAGCCTCACACCCTGCCTCGATTCACACACCTTACGCGATGTCTACCCTATCTGCATCAAACCAGACTTCTGACGAGATTCACCTGCGTCCGTCGTTGCCATCACCATCAACATAAAAAGATTCATCATCTCCACCATACTCGAAACATGAAACGTCATGCCGCCATCCATGGGTTTATCCGATTCCTGACATAGGACCATCATCGACTTAACACCACCACAATCATCCTTGACCGAACACCACACCGTCATCGAGGCATGACAAAGCTAGAACAAAACCTTACCAGTAGAAGAAGTCAAAAATAACACCGAAAAAACCTCATATGAAGCCACCACCATATAAGGAACACAAAAAACTTCATCAAAACCAGGAGAAACATGTCACGTGATAAGCATTAGTTGCAGCCAAATCCCACCTCCCAATACCTTTGAGGAACCACCGCTCCAGCACCAACTAGGAGAGGAGAATAGGAACATGGGGTCAGGGTAGGGATAAGAGTAGTCGACGCCTACAAATGAAACCATCTCTCTTAAAATGAAATCTGAAGCCGAAACCGAGAACATACCGACATAGGAGCACCTGGAAATACCTCGACCACCATTCTGCTTTTCCCAAAACCACGAAGTAACCATATCTCCAGATACGACCTGGATAGAAGTACTAGAACATGAGGTCAGAGAGGGGACAAAGTGGATGGGGGATGCAAAAGAAAACCATCGTTGGGAGCAACAACCAACCTGTGAAAAAAGACCAAAAAACCAAACCTCTAGAGAGAAACAATGACACGAAGAAGGAAATAGGGAGGTTGCAAAAAGTGAGAGGAAGGAATTAAGAAAGGAAGAGAGGGAGAGGATATGAAACAATGTTCATACACGCTGCCAACCCCAAATATAATGGTTTCAAGAGAAACCCTATACGAGGCCTAGAGCAGGATGGGGGATCTGGGGGAGAAGGGAGACATTCTCGAAGTCTCTTAGATTTTAGATCATATAACATAAGAAAAAATTTCATCACATTTTAATCCCACGATTAAGGATTTTGGGTAATATACATAGAATTAAAAAATCAAGGAAGTATAGACACAACTAGGTGAATACCCTTGAGTGTAAATGGGTATGGGTATACACCACACAAATGTTCAGTATGGAAAATCACAATGACATTTTGGAAGCACAATGACAGTACGCAAAGATTCATAAAATGGATCAATGAGAGAGAAAGGGGTCTCACATAAATTGGAAGTAAAATGGATAGTATGAGGGATATTTAATAACATAATCAAAGATTAAAATTTGGGAATTAATTGCTATAATACAAGGAGAGGTTTGAATAAAAACTTGTCATTGAAAAATCGCAGGATAAATTCGGAAGCATAATCGGGGTACATTATGAATCAAGGATGGGATTAATGGGTGTGAAAGGTATCACACATAAATTGGAAATAATAATTTAATTAACAGGTATGTGTAAATTCATACCCCATAAATATTAATTGGAAGACAAAGTGCATTATATAAATAACGTGATTGAATAAAGAGGAGAAAAAGTGGATCAATTACTATATTTCAACATAGTAACAACTTAGGTAAATTCTATAATGAGAGTAAATGAATGATATATAATTATTAGGACATAAATTTTACATTAGAGGGATAATTTATAAATTCATTAAAACATAAAAAATTTATAATCAAAAGTTTAAATACAAATAAGGTGCTTGAATGGAAAAAAAAGGTTATAGGCCCCTTAATAAATTTTGGCATAGTTACCTAGGTAAATTCTATAATGAGAGTGGATAAATGATATCTAATTATTAAGAAATTAATTGGAAAATAGAGGTATAATTTATAAAATCATGATAAAACAACCCATTTAGAATCAAAAGGCTAAATACAAATAAGGTGCTTGAATGGAAAAGAAGAGAGAGAGAGGTCCCTTACTAAATTTCAACATAGTAACAGCTTAGGTAAATGCTATAATGAGAGGGGATAAATGATATCTAATATTTAGGAAATAAATTGGAAAGTAGATGAATCATTTATAAATTCATTAAAATATAACCAATTGAGAATCAAATGGATAAATACAAATAAGGTTCTTGAATGGAAAAGAAGAGAGAGAGGTCCCTTACCTTGAGAAGGTGATTCTGAAAGCTTGGGAGGAGCTTCTTGAGAGTTTGGGAGAACCTTAGGAGGACTCTAGAGTGGGGAGGGAATATTAAGGGAATGATACAAGATTTTTTAAAGAATAGGAATGAGATATTGGGTGGATTTATATAGGAAAAGAGAGGGGGGGGGGGGTTCTTTATTATTTCCCAAACTTAGGTTTTGGACTCTATACAAAAAATATTTAGAAAAAACCATACCATGATTTTTGGCCATGGTTTATTCTAAATAGGATTTATTTTAATTATTTTATAATTCCAATTTCCCAAATCATTAAAATTTTACCCTTGGTGATGTGTAAGTGAGTCATGTTTATAAAAAATTGATTTTAAAACCTTAAAATATAATATAGATTTTGGAGGATCAGAAAGGCTTTATAAAATTAATAAAATAACCTTCAAAAAACATTATTTTTAAGTGGAAACATATATTTGGTCTTTTATACCCTTTATATTATTTATTACGTCAATTTTGGGTTATTATGATGTCATAATACACACCGTATATTTATACTATATTTTTTTAACTGAAAATTTTACTATCTCAAAAAATTGTGAAAAATTAACCATTGGATAATTTCAATGTGATAATTATAAAAATTAAATTTATTTTATCAAAATAATTCTATAAATATTTTAATTTTCACTTTTAAAAGAGAAATCAATATTTATTAAGAAATGCTGGTTTTTTGACAACAAAAGTTGCCGAACCCTTATAACAATGACATTTGACTTCATAAAAATTATATTATCATTTTTAATTAATAATAATTAATAAATAGTATTATTTTATTAAAATATAATTGATTTTAAAATTCATCAATTCATAAAAAGTAATGCATTAATTTAAATTTTATATTAAACAAAAATAGAATATTAGTTTTTCCATATGAAAAACTAATTTTTATTAAACTCAATACTTAATCATTTATAAGGTAAAAATAAAAAGGAATAAGTATAATAAATATTTAATTGAAAATAAAATATACATATTAATACTTTTAGGGTTACAATTTTTTTCTTGTTAAATTATTGTTATTATCTTTTTACCCATGAATAACCTATTTTACTTTTACTGTGGTAATAGATATTCAATATGGTTACTATTCATGTAGTCCAAAAAATTAAGCCAAAATTATAACCTAATATTAATTATGATAATTATAAATATGGAATCCATTTAAAAAAAATTCAATTTTTCGAAGTTAAAAAATTTAAAATAAAATATGCAAGCGTGATGGAAAGTGGTTTTCTGAAAAATGCATTTTTTCAAGGAAAGCATGATTTTACATTAACTATATAACTTGTATTATTAATTATATGAATTTAAATTAATAATTATAATTATATATATATAATAAAAATATAATTCAAATAATTCCCCATTAGGTGTTATTTTTAATTAATTAAAATTGAGAAACATTATTCATTTTAAAGAGTTTTTTGAAAAATGTGTTTTCAAGCCTAAAAATAAACTTATTATAAAATACACTATAATGGTGATTTAAATTTAATTAATTAGATTAAATATAACTCAAGGATAATTATTTTAATTTTGAATCAAATTAAAATAATAATGGTACTTTTAAATTACTTAATTTACAAAAAAATGATAGTTTTAAACAAATGAGTATTTTCACTATTCACTAAATCTCAAAATTTTACCCAAAGTTAATTTTGATATGATGATATACAAAATGGATTTCATTTTATCAAATATAGTTTCTAAATTTTCTATAAATTAATTATAATATTTTTTTCATAAAAATAAATAAAAATCATTTTTGAATAAAACGTATTTTTTAAAGAATAAAATGATATTGATAAAAAATTAAATGATTATTTAATAATAATTTATAAATATATTTATGTTTACTAGGAAATTTATATATATATATATATATTTCATAATTTATTAAATCCTATTCATATCCAAAAATTTAATGGTTCGGTTAAAAGTGTCATATTTAAATAATCACTGTTTGTTTGGGTTTGGTGTTGCATATAACTTATGCTATTGAACATGTTTTATCTTTTAAAAACTTGTGGAATTACTTAATATTGTGATAATACTTCTATTGTGATTTTTAAAGGATCCAGGGTCACACAAATGGTCAAAAATCATACTCCAAAAGTATCACCTCTTTATTAGTGTTTGAAATTAGTTTTAATACTTTAACAAGTTTTCTTTGTTTTAATAAATTACTATTTTATCACACTTAATTAAATTATTTTTTTAAATAATATTTTTCATTTAAATTTTTTAAGTTTGTTAAATTTTTAATGATTTTTGAATTTTTAACTTTACTTAATGTTTATTAATTAATTTTGGTGTTGGAATTGAGTAAGATTTTTTCCATCCTTGCAAACCTCATAGGCCAGCCCTACTACCACTCCTAGGGGACCAATGGTCTACCCTGTGGGAGGACTATCCCTTAAAGATTTCACAACGACATGTTAGTATGCGAATGGGCCCATGTATAAGTCCTATTGTATTTCATGTGAAGGAACACATAAATTGGGCCTAGTAAGCCCTATGGGCCAAAGACCGTGTACAATGTTTGATGAGGTGTGGGTGATAAACCACAATAATAGATCGGTGGTGGATTAGTGTGACTTGTCTTTTATACTGGAGGTAAGTTCATATGCTTCTCCAATGTGGGTTTCCTGAGCTACTACACTGTTTATCCATTTAAAACAATATAGATATAACCTTAGCTGACTGATCTCTTCCATCTGAGATGTCTGATCACCTATTTTATTTTCTTCTTCCTTTAGTTCCTCCTAAAGCCTCATCTGAGTTCTTCAGTACACTATAGTTGATATAATTTAATTTAAGGATACAAAAGATCTACTTCATTCATGACAAGTTCTTAGGATTGTTTCATTTTCGTCTCAACATCATATATGCTTTTAATTTTTTGATTCATTTGATTTTTTGAAGATATAGAGACCAAGGATATTAGCATTTCACTTGAATTATTCATCATATTCAAGATTCAGTGCACCTAACTCTCTGAGCTCTTTTCCAACACAATTTCAACCTCTCTGTTATATCAATGGTTGTTCAATCTTCCTTGAAAAATGGTTGATGTGTCTTGAACCAAAATAGTAGAATCTTCATATTGCACCTATTGTTTGAAATCAGTTGACCATGATCCACCATTAGATATCTCTAATGGTCAAACATTTGACCACTGAAAGATCACTCTTCACCGATAGATCAACTTCCACTGGTTGATCTCTTCCACAATAGAATGATATATCTCCTACTAATCAACAATGATGCTGGAAACAACTATATTTACTATAGATTTTGAATGCACAATGGTAGATAAATCTACCATTATATATCCACTAATATATCTCCTTTAAACCACTAGTATATCCTTTGTTCTTCACACTGTCAGTATATCTCTCTTTTTACAATGGTGGTATAATCCTTCTTTAATAGTTGCATCACTTTTCCCCAACACAAGACCAATGTACCATTGGACACCACCAGTAGACATGACACCAATGGTACCATTGGTGTTAGATCTACTAGTGGTGTCCAATGATAGATTGATCTACCATTGGTACAAAGCAATGACACTGTTGAAGAATCCTACTTTCACCATTGTGAAAATAGATATCTACCAACAGTATGAAGAATAGAGGATCTACTGGTGGTTTAAAGAAGATCTATCGATGGATATCCAATGGTAGATTGATCTACCATTGTGTATGAAAAATATATAATAAATATATCTTCTTCCAGCATCACTTTCTTATAGTAGGAGATCTAAAGTTCTATGGTGGAAGATATCAACCGATGGAAGCTGATATATCGATGAGGAATGATCTAATGGTGGTCAAACGGTCAACTGTTGGAGAGATATACCCATGATCAATGATCAACCAGTGTACAATGGTAGATGAAACATGAAGATACTAATGTTGTGGTTTATCCACAGAAACCACTTTTCAAGGAGGATTGAACAACCTTTGATAAAATAGATAGTTTGAACCACTAGAGAAGAACTCAGAGAGGTAAGTGCACTGAAGCTTGAGGTTGATGAATAGTTTTGGTACAATACAAATCTCCTCCATCTCACTAACTTCAAAAATAAAAATTGAATGCATGAAAAAAGTAAAATCACATATGATGCAAAGACTAAACTAAAACAATCCCAAAAACTTGGAATGAATTAATTAGCACTGTTGTATCTATTGGGTCCTGAAAAATTTACAAAGGGAAAGTAAATATTCCCACAAATTTGATAAAGGGAAAAAATATATATTCGGCTGAATTTTTGAAGAATAATATTGAAGAAGCCAAATTTGGCCAAGGTAAAGAGAGGCACTGTGAAATGAAAATACTTCACGGAACACCATTCCGAATAGTGGTCCCTAACCTTGCAAAGCTGCCACGAACCAAATAGTTTTTAGAGCAGAGATTCCAGCACCGACTCCTGTAAACTGTGTCATTAGTGAAATGGGGGTGGAAAAATCCACTCTGCGTATAGCCCCCATGAATGGAGTCATTGGTGGAATAGAGATGGTGAAATTCTCCCCCTCACACCATCCCCGCAAACTAAATAGTTTACATGTGAATATAATATGGAGGTGTCCCATGAAAAATAAAAAGTCGTTCGTGGAATTGAGACAGTGATTTCCTCCATCACGAACCAAAACCCTGTGGGCCTCTGTTGACCGGGTCATCCATGGGCCGGGTGAATTCCCTATGGTCTGGCATAAAAGGTGTCATGCGGCCCATAGGTCCAGATTCCCTGATACTCTATAAAAGGAGACCAAGAAGAAAAAGAAGAGGGGATCAGAAGAGATATCTAAGGAAAAAGATGAGGAGGGACAAAAAGAGAATGAATTTAAGAGATTCGAAGGCATGGAAGAAGAAAGATGGAATTTCCTGGATTGACGATCTTACTGCAGATCTTCTCCATATTCATGATAAATATTGTAATATGATACCATCCTTTAGACTCATGTAATATTCTTCTTTTAATTAAATTATTCTGTCCTTTGTTAAAGAAATGGACTTTACAAGCGATTTCTTGTAGGTACAACTCACCGTATACCATAAAAAGAAGAAACATAATGTTAATTGGAAGACCAAAAACCTAATTGGTGAATTGCGAACCATATCCCTGTGGCAAATGAACTCCGTTTGAACCAAAAGATCAATTACCATTCTTCAATCTAGTGCCCCGCACATGACCTTGTATGAGGATGAAACCCTATCCCGCTTAGCATCCTACTATGCAGATGGAATCCAGCACTGTATAGCACCACACTATGCAGACAGAACCTGGGGCCACGTACCACCATGGTACGTAGAACACATCCTTGTCCGTGTATCACTTCGGTACACAAAAAGCCTATCCACTCTCATAGAAATGCTCTATGCGAGGGATACCCCATCCTGTATGAACAAATGGTATACAGAATGGGGTAACTTCAGGCCTTCCACCATTCGACTTCAATCATTTCCTTCCATCTCTTTCACCTTGTTTGCAGTCCCTCTATAAACCATTCTAATGGAATTAGGACAAATCCCCTTCTAAAGCCACCAAATCCATATTATAGAATCATTGGGCACATCATCACACCCTTTTGAGTTTACATACCCATGGTAAGTGGAGTCACGTGGGTAATCCCCGTAATATTGTGGACCCCCATAATATCCATAAGTTTATATTCCCATGGTAACCTAGGGTCCAACCTTGGGATACTAATATAAAACTCATCATTCTAGGGTTTAAGGGTAATCACTAGTCTTTCCCTTCAACAAGGGTCAGTGATAGAAGAGGAAAATCACACTTGGTTTTCCTTTTGACGAGATGCAACACTACTTTCCCTTCCCAGTACAAATTTCAGGGCACTCCCATGGTTGTATGCCCCTAGATTTTCTTACCAGAGGTTGTATTAATGCTTCTATCTGCCTCCGCCTAGGATGTACCTATGTAGGTTAATCTGATTATACAGGGTACAAAAACAAAGAAGAGATGGGTATGTTCAAATCCTCCCCCCTCTCCATTTGGGTTCAAGTACCATCTATCAACAGATGATGTGGGACGTGCGATCTTCATATCCACCACCTCTTCTTGTTTCTCACACCGATCTTGACTCACATGGGCTTAGAGGCTGATGAAAATCATGAAATCCACATGACCCTAAATAATGGGGATCCTCCTAGGTGTAATCCTCAAATGCATTGTACTACAAGAACTCTAATTCATTCCACAAACAGGATATTTAGGACATCTGTCTATGGCCTGAGCTCAAAGGGGATCCTTTTTAAAAGGTTAACCCCAATCATGCCCCCTTTATGGGTCTCCTCCTAGGTGCAAGTCCTGACTCAAACTGGACTACAAGGGAATTGATTCCCAACCAACCAGGATATGTAGGAATCCTCCTCGAGGTCCAAAACCCGCATTGAAACTCACCCTATTTTTTTGAGCCATATTCCCAGTAGGGTCACTCTTTACAACAAATACTAAATTGTTTCTAGGTACCTTAGGATGACTTGGCATAATTCTCACATCAAATCTTGACTTGGAACCTTCTTCCTAGACATCCTCGCCACATGATGTTAAACTGAATGGATGGGTCTTTGTCATACAACCTTAAAAGGTGATGTGTCCAGTTAAGTGGTATCGAACTACATGGGATTTTATTACTCTCATGAGGATACATAGGAATCCAATATTATGGGTTTAAACCCAACATTGGAAAAATTCTCATCTCCCCTGGATGACGATAAATCTGAAGTGCCTCATCATACAACTTAAACTTGTGTTGTCTCAGTAAATAGTAAAGGAATTCCCGATCTATCCACAAAAGGATATCCTCATCTATGGAGAACCTCAGATACATAAAAATTATTCAAGGCCCTCATGTATTTATTACTAATCTTGTAACACCGAAGTAATCCACTGAAACATACTTGGGAAATAACCAAGGATTCATGATCATATAAACATTTCTTAAATCTATAAGAGAGTCCTGGAGTAGGCAATAATTTCCCCCAAAAGGGTGTGATGAGCCTGAACACCCATCCTATCGACCAATGGTGTCCTTAAGTGTCATTGGACAAATCATTCAGTGAGAATCTGCCTTTGGAATGTAGGTCTATGAATCATCGATAAAAGGGCCCTTGGGTGTTTTTGGCTCTGAAAATAAACCCACTGTGAACCATATGAGGACATCGTACCCAACATGGTTAAATTGTACAAAAATTAATCCCATTAAATCTCCCTCCAGGACCATTCAACCATGGAACCTCTTTCACAACACAAAAAGAAGGATATAGTACCCGATCCCAGTGGGACCATCTAATATCACCCACCAAAAAGGGTATGAAGTGAATTGGTATGAAACAAAAATTGTGAACCTGACGTGATTCCTCTACCAAGGTGGCGGGTTACCCCACCTCAACCCCCTTTTGCATTCAAAAGTAAGAGGGACAAGAAATATCATCAATTATACACATGATCTTGAGATGCTACTTTTATAGGTTTTTTTTGTTTGTAATTGTCATATATATTGTAGGTGATTCATAGAGCTACCTTCAATCTAATGAAACCCTAATAGATTTCTCAAACATTCATGTCAGTGACCACACAGGTGGCTGGGTCCCCAATGAAGAACATGCCTCCATCACCTACCCAGTGTCTTCAATGTTGTATTTCAAACATACTGATCAAGGAGTACCATAAAACTAGTACTCTCCCCATGGTGGAGGCTGAAAGATATGCCCTTCAATTGGTGAAAGCTCTACAGACACCTCTTCAACCGTGGATGGAACTCCAGAACCAAGAGGTGACACTTTCCGTCTATAATTGTTTCAGGAGCCTTTCCTCAGAATACGACAACAAGTACATACCTTATCTTAGACAGATAGATGAGTTTGATATTAACAACTCCATCTCAGCTGTACAGAGGTCTTTCCCATAGAACCCTACTGGAATAAACCATCTCCAATGCCGAACAACCCAATATCATCGTTCTAAGGAGGATACTGCACCAATGACTGCTTCTAAAGTTCGATGTACATGGTCACATTAGGATATCTATCGAGGGTAGAAAACATATAATCAAGAGTGGGTTATTAAACTAGTTCCTGAGTAGGAGATCCTCCATACAAACACAGAGGCATACCACAAACAGACATACAACTATTCCTCCTCTCCCGAAGCCCTCCACAAAAATATGGTGGCAATATATGAGTGGATGTATATTCCCGTTCATTCTTATGAATCCCACCATGGGTATACAGTGGCACAATATGAGCCATCATAAATTCCTACCAATGATCGCTGATCCCTCCACGCAGAAAGGGAGACAAATTATAGGTGGATGAAAATCTCCACCGATGTGCAAGAATCCCATCATCAAAATGGGGTGGAAACCAGCTATAAGTAGGCACAAATTTCTATTGACGCACACCATGCCCGCCATCAAAATAAGGAAGAAAACTATGGGCAGTCATACAATAATACCAATGAATATGAATCCCACCAGTCAAGTACGATGGAAATCAATGGGCAGATGCAAATTACTACCTACTACAATAAATCCCATGAGTCAAATATAGTGGCAAGAAAATATAATAAGAGTCAAATCCCTGCAGATTCATATCAAGTCCCTGATAAAAATATTGCATAAAACGAGCTGACAAAAATTCCTACTTGAAAATATAAATCCCAACCATCAAATATGGTAGAAACTGGAGAAAGTAGCTAGAATATCCCAGCTACAAGTCAAGAGAAGACTCATTCCTCTACCCTAACACAGGAGAACTACCAGTACGTAATGGAAAAACATGGAGGACTAGAGCAGGCATAAAACTTTTCTCTGACATCGGAACATGTATTTATACCCATTATAGACAAATATATATCTCAACAAATCATAACAATGATGTAGTATTAGAAATCAATTCTAGATCATATCCTAGAGACCTATCAAAATGTAATTGTGTCTGTAGAAAAGTTGAGGAGTCAGGCCCATAACCTGGTCTTCCTAAGTGGTGTGACTCATCAAC
Organism: Viscum album; assembly: GCA_963277665.1. NCBI lineage: Eukaryota > Viridiplantae > Streptophyta > Magnoliopsida > Santalales > Viscaceae > Viscum > Viscum album. The sequence goes on from OY728159.1 coordinate 240,202,345, forward strand.
AAAATCAGATAGTCACTCCATAGTAGACCTGCATCTGTGCTCTAGTTATGGAGGGTCGATGACCATATTCTGCAATACAAGGACAACCAGATTGGGAAAAAATACCCATTTCAACTGAGGGACACCAGGACAATGTGGTGGACACTCCAAGACATGAATATACCCCTAATAGAACTCAATATGTTCATAGGAATATCTCGATGACATCGTGGAAACCAATAAAATAGGGAGACACATATGAACTCCATTACCAACAACAGACGACCCAATTGCCCGCAAGAGAGTGCCCAAAAATGAAATGCACCAATGGCAATTGGAAAATGAAGAGCATACTCATGATTATACTCTGCTAGAAGTTAGAGTTCTTGATTCTATAAGACATCTATCAATAGAGGCTCAAGATCCTATCGATCCATTACAAAATTATGGAAGTGGTAGTAGCAGTTGCGAAGGTCCTCCCTACAATGTTTCTACTATCATTTCTGAAGTTCCTCCCTAGATCACCCAAGGGGGATCACCCCGTGGGGTAGAAATGATTGATCATGAGAGCCTATCTCCTGATGCGTGTTAGGGTAGCCCTCCCCTTAAACATATGATCAAAAAACAAGATATTCCACCCCTTTCTGTCACCCTCCCTAATAGTCCTCCCCAAGGTTTACATTGTAGATATTATTCTCCCTATAGTCATTCATCAAGCCATGATGGTAGTCCCCACCATAATGGCAGTCGCTGTGAAGTCCCTCCCTGTAGTGACATCAAGCTATGATAAGGACTTCCCCTCATTGGAATACATCCTAAAGGTTCTCCCTAGAATGTACATTGTACATATTCTACCTATAACATGATATCAAGCCATGATGGTAGTCCTCGCCATAATGAAAGTCAATGAAAAGACCCTCCCCATAACGACATCAAGCAGCAAGAAGGCCCTCCTTTTTTTGTGGTCCAAACTGAAGGTCCTCTTTTAGGTATACACCGTAGGGATACTCCCCACGGTTGGACAATAAGTTGTAATGGTAGACCTCACCATTGTAACACCAACTGGAAAGGTCCTCCCTGCAGTAAAAAATCCACACTATTAAGAAGGTCCTTCCCTCACTGAACCAAATACGAGGAAGCCATCATATGCTGAGGCACTTGGAAATGAGTCAGACATATTAGACACTCTATTTATGATGAGAGACATCCTTTATAAACCAAAGGATGGTCTGGGGCTAGGATCATCCTTTGAGAAACCCCTGTGCCACTCACACATCAATGAATCTCCTACTAGCCTCACTACTTGGAACGAAATCGCTAAGAAGTAGTCAAACTGGGAAGATTAAGTAGAGGATTTCCAGGAGAAACAACAACATGATACGTTGTTTGTGAGAGGAAAACTAGATAGGGATGACATACCAGTGATGTATTGGTCTACGACCACTTTTTAGTTCAGCATACCAAGATATTTTTTAGAAGAATGCATGCATAACATTCACCTCAATATCCGAAAAACTTTCCACTAGTTGAAAGAAAAGTTTTTCTCTATGATGGGTATGAAAACCATATCAATATATTGGGGGAGCTTTGCCATCAGATCAACTAGATGCTCTTCCGTCTGTACGATATTCGCAGTCAGTGTGGCTGAAGAAAGACCTTGAACTAGAATGTCTCCATGCGCTATACAAGTTGCATCATCTTATCAGTGACGCACCGTCTAGTATCCATATTTGGGGATGGGGAGAACATGGATCTTGAAACTTCATCCCACACCCCATCCAGTAGAGACCACATGGTATGGAATCTTATTATTTAATTATCCCAAGATTAAAATCAAATAAAATATTTGTTTAGGAAATAAGACATGCTTAGCAAGAACCCATATTGAGTAAGTCTCAAAAGCATTAGGCCCGATGAGAGAAACCCATATAGAAGCTCATGAACCAGGACTCTAAGAACATTCAACAAGATTCTCACCTAAGGGAAACCAATCAATGAGTACTGATCATGTCATCAGAAGAAATAATTTCACATGTAGAACCACCACTATATCTAGATCACCCTCAAATGGGAATACACGAGATCAAGAAAGATGAAATAGCAGTAGCAACTTCTATAGTATGGGATCAACCCCAACCCACAAAGTTGGGACCATTTTTAACACAAAATGCCCTTGTAAGAATAGAAAATCTGGGCTGAGGTATAATAAAAAAGGAACTGGAGAAACCCCAACACGTAGGGCTAGGTTCATTTTCACCTCAACAACATGACAAGAAGATATCAATCTTTTTCTACTTAGGGAGAAAAATGAATATAGGATTTACCCATTCCGTCCTACATCATGATTCCTATACCATGGAAAGGAGACACACAACCAGGACATGTCAAGGTTCTCTTTGAGTTACCCTTCATTAAGAAACTCAAAGAGGACCCTATAATGGAAGGAGAAGATCCAATAAAGAATGCAAGAAGATCTCCAACCATTCGGCACCTGGTGCGCCACCCCCAATGCGGTATGTATTGATAAATGTCATACAAACCAATACAATGGATATCATTGAAGATAATACAAATGAAGAGGATGAATGGGAATATGGTTCCCTACCAGAGGCAGTCCACACTGAGCATGAATGTGTGTATACCTAGAACCAATGGGCAGCCCTAAATTTGGGTGCTCCCCCAGTCAGTCCCTCACTACCTCCCCTACGAATCCCAAAAAACTAGAAGAATAAGAGAATGGTTGCATACCAACCACCACCTCCTCCTCCTAATGCAAGTATGTATCTGATGCTCAAGGATAGATTTAATTAGAAATAAGAGGAAATGAAAGAGATAAGGTGAATCATCTGTAAGATTTTGGAAGCGATCCATTCTATCAGATATGTTCCTCAGGTAGAATGTCAGCATACAATTCCAACATAAGTGCTTGATTTAATGTTTTTTCTTCTGATATGTAATTCATGAGGCTTGGGGGCCCAAGAGAAACATTCCTTTATTACCTCTAAAACTAGGAAACATCATTCATCCCTTGTGGATATTATTGAACCCAAACAAAACCCAAGAAAACTCCCATGGATGGATAAGAAAATGGTTTTCTCAAAGTCTTTTCATGTATATCTATAAAATTATCATATATGGATCTATTAAAAAAACCATGTTTTTGTTTAGGTGGTGAGTCTAATGTCGTATTTTATCAATACTAAGATCTCCTTTAATGGGATGGAGGTTCTTTTCACATTTGTTTACGCATGTACTGACCCACATGGGAGGTTGGACCTATGGTTCCATCTAGAGTCTTTTAATCTAGGATCTCTTTCATGGGTTGTTAGTGGTGATTTCAAATCGATCATGTATCTTTCAAATAAAAGAGGTGGTTCAGCCAGGAGCTAAGGTGGAATGTAGGATTTTCAGTGTTTTATGTCGTCTACATGTCCTCTGGATTTGGGTTTCACTAGCTCCAAATATACATGGTGAAACAACTGTAGGGGTCCTAACCGCATATGGAGCTATCTGAACAGATGTCTTGTGAATATCCAGGTTTTGGACTCCTTCTCTTGGGCATCGGTCACCCACCTTACTTTCCCCTCTCAGACCATGCTTTGTTCCTTATATATCTGAAGTGAGAAATCTCAAAAAGTCAATATTTCCTCTATTCTAGCACATGGAACCTAAACTACTCATTCATGTAGTTTCTAAAAGATTCACGGGAACAAGGGGAGGTGGGATGGTATTGGTGTGTCTCGGTGAACCACCTTAAACATATCAAAAAGGACATTAAAATATGGTTAGATAATATACTTAATGATGTTTTTGGGGTGGATGGTATCCAGATCGAGGTTGATAGGATAGAGGAGGCTCTTTTGAATGAATTGGATGAAAAAACCTTCATATCCCTTTGAGATAAGTGTGCTGCTCTTGTTGAGAAGATTTTGGAGATTAATAGGATCTACATGAAATGTTCTTGTGTGATATGGTTAAGAAAATTATATCATAACAACACTTTCTTTCATGCATGTATGAAGGAGAAGAGAAACATGAAGATCAATCAGACCCTTGACAATGGGGTATTCACGTCAGACGTGGTTATTGTAGGTAGATTGGATTTGGATCACTTTGAAGGTCTATTAGAGAGGGTGGTTTTCCCTAACTAAAATTACTCAAGGGATGAATTGGTTGACGAGGACTTCCTGGGTTACCTCCCTCACCTAGTGGGGATGTCCGACAATGCCTTCCTCACAAACTTACCTAAAGAGTGTGAGATCAAAGATTTGATTTTGAGAATCCCACTTGATAGTGCACCCATTATAGATGGATTTATAGTCTCATTTTACGTGGAATCTTGGTATTTGGTTGGTCCCTAGGTTGTAGAATCCGTTCAATACTTCTTTTGTGGTGGAGTCTTGAATAAGAGAATCTGTTCTTCAAGGGTTGTTATTATTCCAAAGATCAAGGATCCCACTAATATTAGTAATTATCGTCCTATCTATATTTGCAACAATTCCTATAAGATCTTGGAAACTATTATTTCAAGGAGGCTAATTGGGATCATTCCAAGGTTTGTTTTGAGGGAGAAACACGAGTTTATATAGGGGCGGAACATCCAAGGGGTGGTAGGCATTGCTAATGAACTTATGAATGATATACATAAACGTTTAGTGGGATCAAATATCATTTTCCAAGTTAATATGGATAATTATTATGTTAAAATAGAATGGAGTTTCATTATTCATGTTATGAGGAAGTTTGGGTTTTATGAGTGGTTTTATGATCTCTGTTTTAGGTGTTATTATTCACCTTGGATTTCTATTTCATTTATGGAGAGGTGCTTTGATTTTTTTAAATCGGTTCAGGGTGTCCATTAGGGAGACCCCTTTTCCCCAATTCTCTTCATCTTAGCACAATATGCCTTGTCTTGGAACCTGAATAGAGGTTTAGAAGAATGAAGTATGAGGTTGTATCATTGTTGGTGGGGTATGGAATGCATTTCCCATTTAATGTTTTCAGATGATGTTTATATTTTTATTAATGGAAGGAGTAGGTCATTACTAAAACTCATGGAGATCATGTCTGTGTATGGTCTATTGAGTGTTAAAAGTATCAAATCCACAAAATCTATGTTTTTATTTAAGATAAGTGCTCTGGTAGGTGATGTAGGGACATCTAAGATATCCTCGGTTTCCATCAGAAACATCTACCACTGCTCTACCTCGATGTACCAATCTCATATGGCCACATAAAGAATCAAAACTTTGAGGATATCATCCACCATCTGATAGGAAGGACCCTAAAATGGAAAAACAAGTTTCTATCATTTGCAGGGTGGGTTACATTGATCAATAGCGTACTCACATCTATCCCAATGCATGTCTTCTCGATTATCAAACCCCTAGAGGAGTCATGGAGAAGATGGAGATAATTATTACCACCTTCTTTTGGGATTCCAATCAGATCAGGCATAATCACTGTACCTCTTGGAACTGCATGTCAAAACCAGTTGTTGAAGGGGCTGTGGGCCTTCATGATATCAATGAATCCATATAGGGAATGCACGACCGGTTGTCCTGGGACATTATTGTCAGGGATTCTTTATGGGAGAAGTTATTTAGAGTGTGGTATGGTGTCCAAGGGGAGGTGTCTGATCATGGTGCAACCCCTTATGAACTAGAGTGATGTTTGTTTTCCCACCTTGAGACTCTCTGTGGTTATTCATGTTGGATCATTGGGAAAGGTGATGTCAAATTCTGGGAAGCCAACTAGTCTGGTGGAAGGATGGTCTATCCAGGTTTCCCTCATCTAGACATTTCTTTCAGCGAGGCAAGTGGGAAATATGATCTCATTCAGGTGACCCTTAATCCTAGTCTGATGAAGTTCTTTGAAGGTATCGTTATGAATGGTGAACCAGACAGATACTGCTTCATCAGTTCAAGATTGGGTAGGTTTAACACTCAGGATTATAGGAGGTTGCTCCATGTTGAGAACGTTTCAGATTAGTGGTCACCAAAGGTGTGGTGTATTCAGATTCCTAAAAAAAATTATTTTTTTTAGTTTGGTGTATCATAAATAAGGCTATCCCAATGGATGAAAACATCCAAAGGAAGGGCATTGCCTTGGCTTCCCACTACTTCTGTTGTGCAGACCCGAAGGTGGAATCTACGCTGCACTTGTTTTTTCAGAGTAGCTGGGCCACTTATCCATGGTATATATTTACATCCCATCCCTACATTGATATTTATCAGCTATCTTTATAGGGATTCTTGGATTCTTGGTTTAATAGATTTGATAACTGACCCATGGAATGTAAAGTGCGGGCTGGTATCCTCTATTCCATATGCTGGACTATTTGGGAGGCTCCTAATCACATCTATCTGGGATCTAGTCACTCAATTTTGTTCATATAGATGAGGTTAAGATATATTATTTTTGATTTGGCTCCATTTTTCAAGGGGGGAAAAACTTCTTTTACGATATTTAATCTCCTCACTAAGCCCTATATACAGGGCATGATGAATGGATGTAGGGTTAGATGGGAACGTCCTCATGGTGGTCTAAAGTTCAATGTTGATGGATCTTTTAGGGATGGGGTCATGAGAGGTGGTGAGGTTATTCGGGACTCATAGGGCTCGATTCACGTGGGGTTCAATGCTTTTTATGGTCTGGGAAGGTCCTTGGGTGTGGAAGTGTTGGCTCTGCTTTCAAGTCTGATAGTTTGTAGGAGACATGGATTTCAGGTGGCTGAGATTGAATCTGATTCAGAAACCCTAGTAAGGGCTATATAGGGACATCATATGGTGTGATGGGAGTTGATCTATTTGATCCTCCAATGCATGGTAGAGACCAATCAAGGGTGGATGCTCCATCATATTTGGAGGGAGGCTAATTATTCGTTGGACTCATTAGCTTGCATGGGTAGAAAGGAAGAGTAATTGAAAATTTATGATAGTTTGGACTCTCTTCCTAATGAGTGTAAGGGTGTAGTTCATGGGGATTCCCTTGATCTGCATCATTTTATCCCTCCTTGAGGGGTTTTTGGATCTATTTTTCTTTTTCAAAATTCAATTAAAATTCAATTTCTAGTCAGTATGGTATACCATCTTTCCATCTAATTCAATAATAGGTTTGGAGGAACTCCGAAAGTAGTTCCTATTCTAGTTCAGTTCAACGTTGCTGAAAATAAAAATCAGTGAACCCATGAACTACAAAAAAGTGGTAGAAAAAAGAGTTTTAGACTTCATTTCTAGATGGAAAGGTCTGACTTAGTCCCTAAACCCGCCTCTTCCCCAATACGAGATAATTTCCGTGTGTATCGATAATATCGGTGATGATCTATGAACACCCCTTATCCTGGTAAAGTATACAAGTGGGTTCCATGATTTCTCTACCATTTCTCATAGAATAGATGATTCCTTCTAATGGACTAATCTCAAGTCCTGAGCGTCAACATCATACCCCGGTAAAAGGTTGGGAAGAGCTAAAGCAACATCCATTATTCTTAAGCTCCCCCTTACACTAGGTCCAACTCGACGACCCACACCATACCATGCAGGACACCTTAAATTTCAATAGCCACCCTGGCCTTGACAATATGATCTAATGGGGGATAAAAGAAATAAATTCTAGGAGAAAAGTAATAAAGTGTATTCATTCCGGTATGATCAAGTTTGTAGATAATTTGTAGGGGACAAGAATTGAAACTTTCTTTGGATACCAGATCCAAAGAGGGAGGATGAAGTAGGTCTCACTAATAGGCCATATTATTTTCCCAACCACCAAATACTAGGATGCACTATCTAGGAGTGTTTTTTCTTCAAGGAACTCCTATAAAAAAAGATAGATTATGGAAAAGTCAAATTGATTACACCACTAGTACAAGTGTCATATGTATCCACCACAACCCTGACGAAGAAGGAGAATAAAAAAAAGTCTTAAAAAATGGGTATATGTTCTATGGTTGGATGACTAGGAAAATAGTCAAACAAGTCCGTGGTATACTCTAAATGCAATTGAAGAAATCAACCATGCCTTCAAAACCTCCTGATGTGCAATAGATAACATCTTGAGCCTTACAATCCTTCAATGGTCAAGACAGTCAAGTGAAAGAAGATGAATCTGAAGAAGGAAAAATTTGGATTTGATACTCTCAGATTTCATGCCAACAGATATGAAGATATGGGCACTGCCCCACCAAAATCCACAATGGGAAACACCCCACCAAATGACACCAATGGGGGAAGTTTGTTAGAAAAATTCATCAATAAATGATGAATTGATCTTAGGATTTGTCAATGTCATTCACTTAGTGGATCCATTCCCCGATGAAGAATTTGGACATGAACATGAATTCCTCATTCCCAATTGGGGATACAGAGGAAGAGGATATTGAAGCCAAAGATACCCATGTAGATGTAGCTGTGGTAGAAACCAAATTCCTAGCCATAGTTCAACTCAAACTGTTAATATTGAAAAAACTTGTGGAAGATCCCTTTATCAGACCCAAAAAAAACATGAATGTTTCTTTTCCCACATCGGAAGAAACTCATGCCCGATTTTCTTAGAGTATCCATCGAAATACGAACAAACGTCTAACCCCCCGCAGCATGTCTGAGGACCTACTTGGCCAAATACACAAAATGTAAAAGCAGCACCAACTCTTATCTCAGGAGGTGGTCCCTCTTCACCCAATGCCTTGGCCCCTAAATTGACTATGAAAGATCATCCATGAGCTAGGAAGCATTGAAATTTTGATAAGAAATATGAAATCCTGAAACAGTTTGCCTTGGTACCAGCCAAAATGTCAATCCTAGATGTACTGAATCTGTCAACAGACCTCAGGGAAGCACTCATCAAATCTCTGTTGAGCTCCCAGGAGTTTGAAGCTGAGGTAGCCGCCACTGAAGTCTTTCAGATAGAAAATGGTTCTATAGAATTCCATGTTTTCATCTCATTTATGGATCAAGATGAAGATGTCATTATGAAAGGGATCATAAAGACCCTATATGTTTCTGGAAAGATAAATGGTGTCGATCTTTGAAAAGTATCCATTGATAATGGATCTAGAGTTAATATCATTACACTACAGACACTTCGTCGGTTAGGCTGCAATGAGGACAATCTGAAACCCTACACCATGACTTTGTTGGGCTATGAAAAAAGAGAGAAGAATCTGTTAGAAAAAATTGATCTTGAAACCTAATTTGGTGATCTCATAGCTCACTTAGAATTTTTTGTGGACCTAAATAATACAGCCTTCAATGCATTACTAGGAAGGACCTGGCTATATCAACATGCAACAATTCCCTCCTCTTACCATAAGTGCCTCAAATATATAATTAATGGAAAAAGTGGGACACTGCATACTGATAAGGCCCCAATCTAGTTCTGCGAGTCACACTATATTGATGCAGGGTTCTAAGATTCTAAGGGAAAGTGACCTCTCGTTGATGGTGTTGATTGGATTACCAAACCAAATGGCTTGGAAATGGTTCCCTCCAACCCCTTCAAACTACTCGAAAAGGAGTACATACTACCCATCAATAAAATTGAGTGCACAGGCCCAAATTTGGACGTGTACTTAGCAATACTGATGATTTTGGTCATGGATACTAAGCTTGGAAATGTTTAAAATCTCACTGATTGCCAAGATAATGGTGGGGGTTCAGATAAAAATGCCCTCTAACCATCATTAAAACTCCATAAATTCCATGTATAACCCACTGATGATTGCCAAGATAATGGTGGGGGTTCAGATAAAAATTCCCTCTAACCATCATTAAAACTCCATAAATTCCATGTATAACCCACTGAGGTCGGAGGTAGCGTCTCCTCACTCAAAAAATATGAGGAAAATATCTTACCCCTCACTGCATATTCTCTGGAGAAACCCCCACTGATAGATGAGGCAGAAGAGGCGACTTCACCTCCCAGACACCAAAATTACGACTTTTCTCTCAACTCTAGAGAAATCATCTCAAGAATTGTTTCTCCATCAGAAGAAGAAGAAGATGAGGAAAAGGATGAAGAAAAATAAGATGAATAATAAGACCTTAGGGATGCGCCTCCAGCATTTTAAGAGGGTGTATCTACCACCATTATTGAACTCCAGGAAATAAACCTGGGTATTGAAGAAAACCCACGACCCACTCTGATTAGTGTGGCCATGCCTTCTGAAGAGAAAGAGGTCTAAAATTACTTTCTAAAGAATAATTGATATGTTTTCACCTCCAATTATACAGAAATTCTAGGCCTCAATCTAGAGGTGTCCACTCACCACTTGGGCCTTCCAGAAGACCACCATGGTTACAAGCAAGCTGCCAGAAGGACGCACCCGACACTTGCTGCCAAAATAGAGGTTGAAGTCGACAATCTCATCAGATCCAACTTTATTCAGGAAGTCCAATACCCCAAATTTATAGAAAATATTTTACCCATAAGAATGATAAGTGGTTAGATTAGAGTCTTCATTGATTTCAGGGATCTAATTCGGCATTGCTCGAAGGACAATTTCCTAGTCCTGATCATAGAATTGATGATTGATGAAACTGCCGAATGTGTGGCTCTCTATTTCATGGATGGTTATTTAGATTATAATAAAATCCAAATTTCCTAAGAATATGAAGAATAAACCACATTTAGAGATCCACAAGGAGTGTTTTTCTATAAAGTAATTCCTTTCAATGTGAAAATTTTTGGCACCACATATCAGTGCGCCATGCATCGCATTTTCAAAACCTTCCTCGGCAACTTCATAGAATTCTATGTTGATGATATGGTGGTTAAATAATGAAAATTTTTGGACCACCTAGAATATCTTGAAATCGTCTTCAATACAATTTAACAACACATTCTGAAAATAAAATCCAGAAAATGTGATTTTAGCGTCACCTCAGGGAAATTCCTCAGCTTCGTCATATGCCACCGTGACATTGAATTCGACCATGAGAAGATAAATTCCATCCTTGGCATGTCACCTCCTGAAAAACTCACTAATTTTAGAAGAATTAAAGGAAAATTTTCCTACATTCAGTGCTTCATAGAAAACCTTATAGCAAGTGTTTTCATTTCACTAGGTTGATGAAAAACGGGATCACGTATCAATTGATGCAATATTGTCATGAAGCGTTCGACAAACTAAAGAAATACCTCTTGATCCCACTAGTGCTAATGACACCTATCGAAGGAAGAAAAATAATTCTATATGTGACCATATTAGAGCAATCACTGGATACCTTATTTTCACAAAATAATTATGTCGACTGTGATAATAACCTCTATTATTTTTTCCAAACCATGATTGATGGTGATACTTTTTATTCAAACATCTACAAGAGCTAGATGTCCCTGTTATTTAAAATCTAGAAGTTGAGACACTATCTACAACACCATGAGGTTTATTTAATCTCTTTTAGTAACCCACTCAAGTACATTCTCAGCCGTCCAATGCTGACTGGATGCTTGTCATGACGGGTGGTCATTCTGGAGCAATTTGACATTACCTTATAAATCCATCAAAGGGTTGGTATTAATTGAATTTCTAGAAGATAACCCCTTGTAAGAAATGAATTTTTTGGATGTTGAACTACCCAATTAAGAGGTATTCTCTGTTCAAGAGGGTTCCCAGATATGGGAGATATATTTTGACGGTGCATCCAGAAGTCTGGCAGGGTAAATGATGGACGACCCCAAGTTCAACAAAGTGGGGCTGAGAGTCATACTCATATCCATAGAAAAGGAAGTCATACCATATTCCTTCCTACTGTCATAGGGGTAAAAAAACAATGAAATAGAATATCAGTCCCTTATTGCAGGCCTGAAGCTGGCACTTCAAGTACAATTCGAGCACCTGAAGATAAAAGGAGATTTGGAACTAGTGATCAAGAAAGTCAATGGTGACTATGATATCAAGAAAGAGGATATGATCCCTTTAATGAAACATGTTCGAGAACTGATGGAAGAGTTCCTATCAGATATGACATTGACTTATGTCCCCTGGTCACAAAATGTGCATGCTAATGCATTTGAAAATACAGCCACAGCTTTGGTCAATCCAGATTGAGATGAAATTGTTATCAGCATTTCCCATCATTGTTCAGTCCAAGATAAAGGAAATCAATGAGATTAGTCCTATCACTGATCTTTACTGCCATACCACCAGTTGGATGACTTGAATTGAAAATTACATTCAAAGGGGATAAATCCCACTAGATAGGTTGGGAAGGGAGAAAATCCAGATACGGGCAATTAAATTCATGATGTACGATGACATGAACCGAAAAAGGTCCTTTATAAGAGAGGCCTTTATGAGATCCTTCTTAGGTGTATCGATGGGGAAGAGACCTCTACCATCATTAAATAAGTACACACCAAAAATTTTGGAGCACATTAGTTGGAATCAAAGATCTCTCATCAAATCCAAAGGCCCAGATACTATTAGCCCACTATGACATAGGATTGTACCAAATTCTCAAAAAAGTTCCATTCCTATCAAGTTCGTGTTAATTTCATCCAACAACCCCCCAAGTTACTTCACATAGACAAGTAATCCAGGACATTTTCCATATGGGGAATGGACATCATGGGACCATATCCTCCTGCTACAACCAAAAAATTCATGTATATTATCACAGTGACCAATTTCTTTTCCAAATGGGAAGAAGACGCACCCCTAAAAGAATTCAGAGAAAGAATCGTTGTTAGCTTTGTGAAAGCCAACATTATCACCATATTTTGTGTACCTTATACAATACTGATGGGAAATGGAACCAATTTCAACTCTCTATAATTGGATAAGTTATATCAGGTGTATTACATCAAGGCCAACCATTCATCTCGCTATCATGCAGTAGCCAATGAGCAGATAGTGGCCTTCAACAGGACCCTATCCAATATACAGCAAAAGATGGTAGACAATGACAAGAAATAATGTCTGGATAAGCTCCTCCATGCTCTATGAGATTAAAGGACCATGATCCACACCGCCACACAAGCAAACCTGTACTCATTAGTATACATGACAGAGGAGATTCTACCCATTGAAGTTCAACTACCTTCACTCCATATTGCCTTCTGCGATCAACTATCCATAGACGAGCAGTCTCAAGAAAGACTTGATAAGTTGGAGCGATTAGATGAGAAAATATTGCAAACTATGCACCATTTGGAAATATACCAAAACCAGATTGTACGAGACTTCAACAAAATGGTTCACCACAGGTCTTTCCTCATATGAGAAATGGTGTTGGTCCTCAGAAATATGATGATAATTAGAAAGAAACCTCTGAAATTTGATCCAAAATGGGAATGACAGTACTATATATCATACAAAAGTTCTACGCCAATTGAGAATATTCCTTAATTTCAATGGATAGACAGCTCACCACATCTCCCACCACTTCGAGGCTCCTGAACAAATACTTTGTGTAATTATTCAATCTTTGTCTTAGGTGCACGACGTTAAACTGTATTGCACCATGTATGTCCATGCCGCATGATGTTAAACTGATCAACACCTTCATCCTGATCACATGACATTAAACTGCATGATGCGGTTTCCTAACTACGTTACATTAAACTGTATGGATACAACATGCCTTTCCACTCACGTCAGGTTAACTTCATCCCGACCGCATGATATAAAACTATATGATAAAATTTCCTAACCATAAGATGTAAAACTTCATGGAATCTATCATACCAACTATAATACATTAAACTATATAGATTCCATTCTATTCTAGACAATGATTCTCCAAACAGAAGTCTTTTCTATGTCGAAGAAAGGTAAAATTCCCCCAGATTCTATGTAATTATCCCCTGTAAGTGCCAGATCCACATGGGAGACCATTTATTTAAAACTACATGTGGCTTGATTCCTAATCCATAAGATACATAGTAATTCCTAGATCTTATATCCCAGACCATCCACCCAACAGAGGGAGAGAGAGAGATAATTCACATTCTCCCTACGTACAGACAAGACCTATGTAGGGAAGTTTCTTCAAGAACTACGGGTAGCTTGATTCCTATCTATATAGGATACGTAGTTACCCCTATACCAGGATCATCCACCACCCACCACCAAAAAAAGATTCTCCCCTACTTTTTTATGGACCGGACCCACATGAGGAGGTATCTTCACAAAACTATGTACAACTTGATTCCCATATGCCAATTGGATACACAGAGATAACTTGATTCGAGGTCTCGGTCCAGCCACCACATGTTACACAATGCTTCCGTAGTACTTCCATCTACCTCTGTATTGTGATAGGGAAACCTTTCTATTCACTATTTCTCACACTGAGTATTGATCACATGAGCTTTGGAATGGTGATAAAGGATCCCCACCACATAAACAAAGGGTACTGGTATGCTATAAGCTCATAAAAAAGATAAAATTTCCACCCCTGTGCATTGGGTCGACCAGTACAGGGAGCCTTATAACTATGTGAGGATTGATTCCTACCCTCTCAGGATATGTAGTGATGCCCGAATCGCACCACCTAGCCTAGCCACCACCAAAATAAAAATTCCCCATTCCCCTATATATGGATCAAACCTATGCAGGAAAGTTAGTTCTAGAACTATATATGGATTGATTCCTACCCTTGAAAGATATATAGTGACACCTGGATCTTATATCCTAGCCCGAACACTTCCTAAAACAAGATATTCCCCTCTCTACACATGGGTCAGACCAGTACAAAGAATATCCATTTTAAAACTACATGTGGCTTTATTCATGTCATCATAGTATACATAGTGACGCATGAATTCAACATCCTTGGACCCAATCGCCACCAAATCAAAATTACATTCCCCTGCATACGGGTCTGACTTGTGCAAGGAAATCCATAAAACTTCATTTGGGTTTATTTCCATCCACACTGGGTATGTAAGAGTCACTCGGGTCTTCAAACTTGTGTTTGGTTGAGATAGAATATTCAAGGCAAAAAATTCCCCCGTCCTTCACCATGCAACCCTCGTGTGGCAGAATAATCCTTTATAGTACCTTTCTTCTCACCGAGTGCCACTCATGTAGGCTTAAGAGTTTCAGCAGAAAGTTCCCCACATACATATTAATTCACTACATGGCCCAAGTCCATACCACAAGACAAAAAAATATATGGCATGAGTCCAAACCGTATGAAATTAAACTACAAGTTACCCCAAGAACTATGTATGGCTTGATTCTCAGTATAATGAGATATGTAGTGTCACCTAGAAATACAAACCTAGGTCCAGCCACACAAAACAGGAAAATACAAAAGTCCCCACATCTTACATGAAAATGTAAAGTCGAGAAGGATATTCCAAACCTTGATTCCCATAGTAAGGGTTGTCAAAGGATCATGCTCCCTTCATGAATAATTCAGATCTATGTAGTGGATCCCATTATTCACAACTAATCATGCTTTAGATAGTCCTTGTGTACCCAGAAGTTCCCTTTTCATCCATAATACTCCATAACTCGGAGAATTTTGGATCCCCAAAAACATCCATGACAATCGGAAATGGAAGGTTAGTTTCCTTCAGACACCTTTATTTGATTATTCACACAATACCCTAATTGCTCTACATAAGTTGCCTACAAAAAAGGCCTATAAACCATAGGACAATTTTTCCTTAAGAGAAAATTTTCCTACCTCAATACTTCCAACAAATTCCAATCCTCATATCATTCCTCATGTTTCGAGGGTCCCCAAGATCATGTTTTACAGATTCTATCCCCCCTCACATTTAGGAAATGCTAGAATATCCTAGACCAATTATCCCATACTTATTCATGAACCTTTCTCTAAAATTCAGTCCCTGCAACATGATGTTAAACTGTGCTGCCGATGTCCTATCTATAAGACTTAAAACTACATGGACCCACTACATCTATCTCGTTCATGTCGATACATCAACGTCCTCACTACATGACATTAAACTGCATGGCCTAACAATGTTCACACCTGAGAGGGAATTTCCTCTAGCATTGGTCACCTACCCTACCATATATTATAACTACATTCGGATTGATTCATTCCCTCTCATGATACATTGAGATGCTTGAAATATCATCTTGGACCAGCCACCCCGAATTAAAAATAACACCCTCTCCCTACATATGGGTCAGACCTACATAGAGTACTTTCTATAAGAACTACGTATGGTGTGATTCTTATTGTCCCATGGGATACTTATTGATACTTGTTTCCTATGACCTGGATCTGGCCATGGAACGTGGACAAAAGAAATGTGTCCCTTCTTTATACAGACTAGGTCAAAGTAGAAGGTTCTCAAATAGACCCTATTCACAGGACTGTCTCAAGAATAATCACATATTTTGCTTTCAGGTCGGTTCATCTACATCCTTTCCACATGATTTTAAACTATAAAATATCATCCTGAGTGTAAAATAATCCTTCCTTTGATTATTCCATCCCTAGTGGGTAAAGTGAAACCCTTGTCACCCCTTGTCTCACACTAGGCATGACCCACTTGAGCTTAGGGAGTTCGGTGGGGGATCCCCTAGGGAGCCACGAAAAATCAATCCCTAGTGATTGGTCCTGGTTGAATGACCTTAAAAGGAACTTTAGAGTTATTTTCACCATGATAGAGAACCCAAAGTCCAAACCCTACGAAATTAAACTCTAAGGTAACCCAAATATAATTTAAATTCCCCACTACCACCCCACATGTAGGTTAGATCTATGTGGAGAGATTCTAGATTCCACAGATAATAACTACCTGAGTGTTTCTAATATGTCCAAACTAATCCTCTCCATTCGTCAAACTTCATGCTTTGAGTGGTTTTATATCCTCATATACCTCCTAGGACATCATAAATATAAGGCCAGTGTTCTTTATACACCTTTGTTTGACTATGCACACAATTCCCCAAAAACTCTGCATAAATGGCCTACAAAAATGACATTTCAACCAAAGGAAAATTCATTCTCAGGAGAGGTTTTTTCCATTTCATGTATGTCCAATGGATTCCAAGCCCTGTATCATTTCTCCCGATACAAAATACCTTGAAACTAAAGCTTAAACTTTCATTCTTACTCACGTCTTGGACATGTCAGGATGTCTCGGTCCAATTATCCTCCAGATAATAATTATATGAATTTACTAATCATATGACATTTAAACTGCATGATAATTGATTCCCAAGGTCCACCCATGGGACTAGACATGTTAAACAATATTTTCCCTTATGTTCATATTCATGAAGTGAATCTATGCAAGGAAATCCAATATTGGTCCCACCTTATTGGTGAGATTTCCACCAAAACAAAAATTCCCCCACCCATATGTGTGAATCAGATTTTTATATGAGAAAAATTTAAAAGAACAATGCTTAGATTGATTCCTATCATCACGAGGATATTTCATGACACCTAATTTTAATATCTTGGTCCCAATCATACAAAAAAATCATCCCATCCTTTCTTGCATAAGGGTCAGACCTACGTAAGGAAACCCCCCTCACCTATGTGAGGTGAATTTATTTACCTATGCCTAGGATATTTAGGCTTAAAATACCCCCTTTCATGTTCAGGAACCCCCTTTTCATGACCCACACTCTGTGTAAAGATGGGTCTGATTACCCATAATCCTTTATTGCTATCAGATATGGAAGGTCAGTGTCATGCAGGCACCTTTGTTTGACTATTCACACAATGCCTCGGTGGATCTGCATAAATCACATACAAAATGAAATTTCAACTAAAGAAAAATTCATCCTCAGGAGAGGATTTTATTTCTTTAGTAATCCCTATAATGTTTACATCTCATTTCCTTTGTTGCTTTTAAAAATCCCTCAGATTACATTTTATACACTTTCACCCCTCTCAAGTCTAAAGCTGATGGAGATTTCTGGTCGAACTGTTACAGAATGGATGAATCGTTTACCAATCTTCTTGGTCAGGGTAAGGTGACTTTAAGTCATGAGTATCAAATGTCCCAATTGCATGTCCTTAAAATACACCATGATTTATCCCCTTCTTTACACCAATAAAATTTGTATGGGAGTGGAATTATCATTTAAAGCAGATACAAGTGCCCTCATACTTTCTGACATTGTCCCCTCAATAGACCACCTACTATGGTCTTCGACAACAACATAAATCAGAACTTACATAAAATTTCATGAACATCAGAAATAGAAGGCCAGTGTCTTGGGGACACCTTTGTTTAACTTTGTGCATAATGCCCCGACGACTCTGCATAAGCTGTGTATAAAATGACCTTTCAACCAGAGGAAAATTCATCCTCAGTAGAGGCCTTCCCTACTTCCGTATGCCTAATTGATTCCATTACCCACATCATGTTCTATTTCTAAGAACCAAAAAATAGGGTTAATAAAAATCCATTATCCACATTTTAAATTTATTGGTATATTCTCTGTTAATAAGTCCTAAATTGGGGCCCTTTCCCTATAAATCATAGTCCATACTATTTGACTGAAAACATTAGTCTTTGTCAAATCTATTTAACCTAAAACATCCGTAATGAAAGTTTATTTTTCAAGACTTTAAACTAACCATGAAAAAGAGACAACACTCTCCAAGATGAAAATCTGAAAAGGGAACCCTGGATAAAAGTCGAGTGCTAACTCGCTAAAACTACGACTCGTATGGTTTAGGAAAAATGTTGAGAAATCAAACAATCAAATGAGATACAAATCTTGTTAGGTCGAAAAACCACAAAGGGAGGCCTAAGAAAAATTCAAGTTATACCCTCTAAGTCCACACCCTAATGGGATTAGGCAAAAATTAGGGTTATAATAGAAATGATGCAAAGTTTTTAGAGTTTTCTATATAACCTTAGAAATAGTAAAACTATGCTCGTTGAGTCCCTCGGCTTAGGAAAAAATTAGAGCATGACTTAAATATTTCAAATTAGTTATCCTAGATTGGAATTGAAATTAAAATTTGATTGAAATTACTATTTAAATATGGTTGATTATAAATGATTGACATTTAAGGAAAAGATGAAGGAGAAGCACCAGAGAGTAAAATGTTTCTATTCTATTAAATGAAATGAGAATGGGGGAATATCCTCAATCTGGAGTCTCTACCAAACATCAAAAAAAGGTATTACAGGGTGACCCAATGGGTTACAATGAAGCCCGAATTTCTCTTTCCAGTAGATTGATTATTACCTAATATTGGCCCTCAGGGGACTATTCCAAATCATTCCTCTATTCAGTTTCAACTTCAACCATTGGATGTACTCATTTCATGAAATCCCTAAGGCCTTGCCATTTCTATTTTACAGCCTCATAATTGGAACTAGATAATACCAATTGCACCTTCAACATAGCCATACGAGCCTCACACTCCTACAATTAATCTATTTGGGTAATCACCTGATCATGAGTATCTATTTCCTCAGCCTCTAGATGGCGAAAATTTTCAGTAACATCTCAAAAGATCTTCGTTTTATGGTGTGAAGATTTGAACTTAGAAATGTTGTCTTCACAAGTACCGAGATCCTCTTGAGCTATGGAAATTTGGTACACAAGGATATGCAGATGTCAGTAGTCAAATACACCCAAAACCAAGTCAATGAATAGTCTTTAAAAAGTCTCTCCATCATTAGAAAAATCTTTTAGGGTAGTTTCTGTAGAAAGAGTACATATTTGATTCCATGCCTATCTCTGCATGGATCGATGCCTCTTAATAGCACTAGTATATTGGATTTTTTCCTCCACCGTAATTGGAATATAGTCCGGAAGTGCCATCATAGTATACGGGAGATCCCTGAGTTGAGTCACCAATGTGGGAGGGCTTTCCCTCCTACTAGATAGTTTGGTTTCTGGAACTAGGCGTAGGGGGATTACCATGACTTCAGGAATTCCTGGTGACATCCCACTTGGACCAGATTTAGTCAGACCATTGAACGTATCAGTTGAAGGTATGAGGTCTGAGTCACCATCCATAGGGATAGGCTGAGCAGATGAATCCCCCTTCGAATGTGTATGATGATGAATGGAATACCTTCTTACGACTGGAATGGAGGGAGATGGCATAACCGACCCAGTGGGGACGGGATTAAAGAGAGTCAACGACTTCTGAACTCACCGAACTAGCCTCGCCTGTACCCTATCAAGGTAAAAATCCACCCAAAATCGAGCATATTCTAGTGATAAGTAAGTTTAAGCCACTATGGGAGGAATAAGGACTTCCAAATTAGCATCCTCCCATATCATTATCAACCATAGTTAGTGAAGGATTATGGGATGAGATTCCCTATTAACTAGGGTTGTGGGGAGATATGTGATCTGCTGAAGGCATTCAAATTGTCTAGAGAACCTATAAGGGAAACATGGTTCACAAATAGACACTTTGTCTATACGAGTGTTCATTATTCGATTTCAAAGTGCAGTGATGTAAGAGAGTTCTTATGGGAATCCCCTCTCATTGTCTATTACTATTCCATGGGGTGAAAAAATAGGGTGCAAAGGATAACTGAGTGACATCACTCAGTAGTTCGACCACACTAGCAATGCTCAGAGAACAAGTATGAACTAAGACGATGTTGAGAAGAGATCGATGAAATTTAAAATGTAGAACCCTTGTAGTATGATGATACTAATAACAAGGGAAGTGCTCCTCCATCCAGCTATAAAATAATTAAAAAGACCCACTAAGGAGATGCAGAGGCCTTCCCTCCTATATCTACACCAATAGTTTGAAATATGAACAAGGGTAGGGATATCCAGGTTGATTTATTTTCCCTCCACTAATGTAGCTTCCATCATTAATGTGCAAGCTCTGACACCAGTATATACATCGCAGGAAGGAAAAATCCATCAACATAGGAACATGGATAAGAAACCAACTAATTTGAGCTTGGGTGATATGTCTAACTGAATCTCGTAACCCAAGGTGGTGTATCGACCCACCTCAAGGGTATCAAAACATGATCCAGGAATATACCACAACTATTGGTTTGGATGTGTTCGGCTGCCATGAACTCCTGGTTTTAGTCCATTCACTTTAAAGAACATCCCTATCCAGTCCTCGAATGAAATTAGAAAGCGAGAATGGAGAGGCCAATCAAGAAATTCCTCTACCATAACCAATAAATCCCTCACTAGAGGAGAAACTTGTTCAATATTCTCCCAAGTATTGGCCGTAGGTAAGAATTCATCTTACATGTCACCAAGAATTGAAATTCCCCTGACCTCGTAAATATACAACATACTTATTCCCACTTCAAAATGTAATAAGTGGAAGGTATTGGTGCTCGAACACCAGTGGCTGAGTAGTTCGAGGATCATTTCACCTGGTGAATAGATGGAAGATTAGGAGGCCCATATAGATTGATACAAACTAATATCTTCTAGCTGATTAGGGAACTCTAAGTAGTTAAGTGAAACCAAAATGTCCAAGACCATTCATAAGAGAAGAACCCTCAAGATCATAGATAACATTTAGAGCTCCATCCACCATTGGGATTGCCTCATGAAAGGTTTATAATATAAGAATAATCTCGAATGATTGATTCTGATGATATTTTATAGATTTATAGACTACTCTACATCCTCATAAATCCATTAAAAATAAATGTTTCTTCCTCGATTGAATGAGATATGATCTCCACCATGATAGAGATATTTTTGTAATCATGCCTCTGAGATGCCTCAAGGTGAATGATAAGGCTGTTCCGGTCAAGTGATGGTAAAGGATCATCATCTTGGAGACCAAATCCAAAAACTAGAAACAAACTAGATAACAGATAGGCTATAAGATCTAGTGAAAAGAGATCTCTAAGAATACCCTATTGAGGAGTAATGCAATAATGAAGGTTCTCCTCAATATTCTTGATCATAGACACCCTTTTCTTGGTTGCTTCCATTAAGATAAGAAAAAGGTCCATTATCATCCCTGTATCAGAATACCATACAAAAAGGTCAATCCAACAAAATTTGGAAAAGGACCTAAAATGGACAATGTACTGAATTTTGGAAATGGTGTAATGAAGGCACTGTCCATGAACCAATAGTTCACGGTAACTCATGAGTCGCTAGACAACGGGGCTTTGTCCAGTGAACTGAACAGTTTTTGGAACCAACAAGTTGCACATTGACCCATGCTAGGTGGAAATATGAACTCACCATTCGAAGATTCAAAGGCCCAGTCATGGATTTAAAATTTAGTTTTCATATGAAGGTGACCGTGAAGCGTTCTCAGTTCATGGGATACAAGGATTAGTTTTTAGATGAAGGAAACAATAAAGGATGATGGTTCACAGAAGCAGGCGAGAAAGAAAAAATCGAGAGCATAGAGTTCATTGAGAAAAGTAGTAAATGAAAAATGAATTACCACCCCATATATTGGAATGGTCCCCCTATGGGTCCACCTTTATACTGCAAAATAGTTCAAGTTAGGACAAATTTCTACATCGGAATAGCCTCCTCTTTATCCCGATTAGAACCCATTTTGATGGGAGGAATTTGTTAGGTCCTAAAAACTTTGTAAAGGGAAAGTAAATACTCTCACAAATTTGATAAAGTAAAAAATATATGTTCGACTGAAGGTTTGAAAAATAATATCAACGAATAAAAATTCAACAAAGGGAAGGGGAGGTGATATGAAATGAAAGTTCTTTGTGGGCCACTACTTTGAATAGTGGTCCCCAAACTCGCAAAGCAGCCGCTAACCAAATAGTTTACAGAGCATAGATTCCGGTTCTGGCTCCCATAAACCGTGTCGTTGGCAAAATGGAGGTTAAAAAATCTTATCTGCATATATCACCTACAAAAAAAATTTCTAGAGGAATAGAGGTAGAGAAATTTTCTCCTGCATACTATCCCCACGAACTAAATAGTTTTTGGGTCAATAGAAGCTGACGGTGTCCCGCAAATGGGAAAAAGTCATTTGCGGAATTGAGATGGTGATTTCTGCCACTGCAAACTACAACCTCAAAGGCCTCTGTTAACCAAGTCGTCTGCGGGCTGGGTGACTTCCTAGTGGGTTTCCACAAAATGTGTCATGCGACCCATAGATCCATCTTCCTGATACTCTATAAAAGGAGATCAAGAAAAAAAAATAAGAGGGGATCAGAAGAGAGAGCTGAGGAAGGAGATGAGGAGGGACCCGAAGAGAATGGATTTTTGAGATTCAAAGGCACAAAAGAAGAAATATGGAATTTTCTAATGATTTATTGTAGGTACAAATCCCTGCATACCACAAAAAAGAAACATAATGTTAATTGGTAGACTGAAAACCAAATTGGTGAACTAAAAACCATATCTCGATGGTGGATGAACTCCCCATGAACCAAAGGATCAATGCCCCTTCTTTAATCCATTGGCCCTCACAACACCTTGCTATGAGGATAAACCCTACCCCATGTATTATCCCTCTACGCAGACAGAATTTAGTTCCGCATAGCACCATACTATGCATACGAAACCTGGGGCTGCATACCACCATGGTACACGGACCACATGCAGGTTCGCATACCACTTCGGTACACAGAAAACCTCTCCACCCGCATCGCAACACGCTATGCGAGGGATACCTCATATCATATGAATAAATGGTACACGGAATGGGGAAACTTCAGGCATTCCACCCTCTGGATTCATTCATTTCCTTATATTTCCTTCACCTCGTATGCAATCCCTCCACAAACCAGTCCAATGAAATTAGGCTAAAGCCCCTTTCAAAGCCACTAGATCCATATGATAGAACCATAGGGTGTATCAATGCATATCAATGGATCCTCTTGAGTTTAATTACCCATGGTAAGTGAAGTCATGTGATTAATCCCCTTAACAGTATGAATCCCCAGAATTTCTATAGGTTTACATTCTCATGGTAACCCAGGGTCCAACCTTGGGATACTAATGTAAACCTCCCTATTCTAGGGATCAAGGGTAATCACTGGTCTTTCCATTCGATTAGGGTTAGTGATATTAGGGGGAAATCACACTTGATTTTCCTTTTGATGAGTAGAAGCACTCCTTTCACTTCCTAGATCCAATTTTAGGGCACTCCCATAGAGGTAAGGCCCAATATTTTCTTGCAGGAGGTTGCATTAGTTCTCCTCTATGCCTCCTCCCAAGGCGTACCTTTATAGATTAATCTGATTATCCAGGGTATGAAAACAAAGAGGATATGGGTACTTTAAAATCCCTCTCTCTCTATCTCTCCCCCTTTGGGCTCCAGTATCATTTATCAACAAATTATGTGTGGCATGCGATCTTCAGATCCACCACCTCCACTAGTTTCTCACACCTAGATTGACTCATTTGGGCATAGAGGTTGATGAAGATCATGAAATCTTCATTACCCTAAAGAATAGGCCTACTCCCAGGTGTAAGCCCAAAATTCATTGAACTACAAGAACTTTGATTCCTTCCCCAAACAGGATATGTAGGGTGCCTGTCTAAGGCCTGAGATCAAAGGGTGTCATTTTTAAAAGTTTAACCACAATCATTCCCCCTTTATGGGTCTCCTCCTAGGTGTAAGTCCTGACTAAAACTGAACTATGAATGATTTGATTCCCAACCAACTAGGATATATAGGAATCCTACTTGAGGTCCAAACCTGACATTGAAACTCACCCTAATGTTTTTCGGGCCATATTCTCAGTAGGGTCAGTCTTTACCCTAAAGACTACAATGCTTCTTGGTACCTTAGGTCGCCTCAACATAAGTCCCACATTAAATATTGACTAGGCACCTTCCACCTAGATGTCATTGCCACATGATTTTAAACTGCATGGACGGGCCCTTCATCATATGACCTTAGAAGGTGACATGTCTAATTAAGTGGCACCGAACTACATGGGAGCTAATTCCTCACACAAGGATATGTTGGGATCCCATATTATGGGTTAGAACCCAACATTAGAACAATTACCGTCTCCCCTGGATGACGATAAATCTATAGTGCCTCATCATATGGAT
Organism: Viscum album; assembly: GCA_963277665.1. Taxonomy (NCBI): domain Eukaryota; kingdom Viridiplantae; phylum Streptophyta; class Magnoliopsida; order Santalales; family Viscaceae; genus Viscum; species Viscum album. The sequence continues at coordinate 240,227,234 of OY728159.1, forward strand.
TAAACTCGCATTGTCTCAATAAACAGTAATAAAATTCTTGACCTATCCCCAAAGGATACCCCAATATATGGAGAACCTCAGATACTTAAAGATGATTCCATAACCTCATGTATTTGTGACTGATCTTGTAACCCAGGAGTAATCCATATACACATGTTTAGGAAAGAACCAGCGATTCATGAACATATGAACATTGATTCAATCTATAAGAGAGTCTAAATGTAGGCCATAATTTCCCCTAAAAGGGTGTGATGAGACCGACCTCCCATCCTCTTGACCAATGGAGTCCTTAAGTGTCATTGGACAAATCATTCAACGAGCACCTGAATTTGGAAAGTAGGTCCATGAATCATGGATAACAGGTCTATTTGGTTTTTCTAGATCTATGAATAAACCCGTTTGATACCATCCGGGGACATTGTACCCAAAATGTGCCAATTTCACAAACACTTAACCCCTGCAATCTGTCTCTAGGAATATTCAACTATGGAACCTATTTTGAAAAATAATAAGAAGGATATGCTAGCCAGTCATGGTGGGAACATCTAATCTCACCCACCAAAAAGGGTATGATGTGAATCAGGATGAAATCATATCCTTCAAAGAAACTATGTCAACCCCGTAGAACTGAATAACTCAAACGAGGCTTCAGGAGACGCTGCAGTAAAAAATACATTTGAAGAGGCGATCAGATGGCTCAGATGGAAGACACCGATCAACTGAGGTTATATCCGTATTGTTTTAAATAGATGAACAGTTTAGTGGATTGGGTGTCCCATATCAAATAAGTATAATCACTTACATCAAGTATAACATATAATCCATACCAATATACCGTCAAGATTTCAGTGGGGTTTAGCACCTACACCCCACCACACACTGTACATGAGATTTTTCCCATTGGGCTACTAGGCCCAATCCATGTGATCCTCTAGGAAAGATATATCATGACTTATACATGGGCCTAGTCTCATACTAACTTACCTCTATGCAGGCTTCAAGGGCCGGTCCTCCCATGGGTTAGACCATTGGTCCCCTATGAGTGGTAGTAGGACTGGTCTAAGAGGATTTCATTGATGGATACATTTTTACTCAAATCCAACACCAAAATTCATTAGAAAACATTAAGTAAATTTAAAAATTCAATAATCGTTAAAAAATTAACATACTTAAAAGAAGTAAATGAAAAATATTAATTTATTAAAAAATTGAATTTAATTAAATGTGATAAAATAGTAATTTATCAAAACAAAAAAAACTTCTTAAAGTATTAAAACCAATTTTAAACACTACCAATCTATCCCTTTTTTAAAATTAAAAAAATAAAACCTTTATTAAATTTTCAAAAATAATTTCCGCCATTTTTAAATTTATCAAAAAGTAATTATAATTCAATCTTAAAAAATGGCCTCATTTTTAATTCGAATAAAATACTTGATAGTAAGAGAGTAGTATATTGTCATAATTGTTAACAAATAGTTATAGTATTCTAGAAATTTAAATAGAGTAGTAGTTTAAAAAAATTAGTAGTTTTATAAAAAAAATAAATATACTAAATTTTTTTTTAACCTTCCAGCATTCCTAATCCAAATTTTATTTTCTCAAATTTAATAGAATCAAATGGTTTATTGAAAATTTCAGCAAATTTATTTCTAGTCATAACAAATTCTAAACATATATCACTTTCATTTATATGATCCATAAGAAAATGAAATCTTAAATCTATGTGTTTTGTTCTAGAGTGTTGAAGTGGGTTTTTATAAATTTAAATAGCACTATAATTATCACATAAAATTGGAATTTTATCAAAATTAATATTAAAATCAAACAATGTTTATTCTATCCAAATACCCTCTAAATAAAAACTTGCAGAAACATCATATTCAGCCTCAACTGTTGATAAATATACGAAAAGGTTTTTCTTAGAAATATATGAAATTAAAATTTTACCAATAAAATGAAACATACCTATAATTATTTTCCATCCAAGTCTACAACCCCAAAAATTAGATCAAAGTAATATAGTAAATTAAAATACTTCTCATTAGAATAAAATAATCTAGTATAAACAGTACCCTTGATATATCTAATTACTCTTTTTATATATTTAATATGACATTGTTTAGGTTTATACTAGAATCTAGCACAAAAACAGACTGAGAACATTATTTTCGATCTAGATGTTGTGACATAGAGTAAACAACCTATCATGCCTCTATACAATTTAATATCAACTAACTTTCTAGATTCATCTAAATAAAATTTGGAATTAGTGATTATTGGTGTTTTCATAGATTTAATAGAATCAATACCAAACCTTTTTACAAGTTCTTTGGAAAACTTATCTTGATTTAAGAAAATGCCATCTTTCCTTTGATTAATTTGTAAACAAAGAAAAAAATAGTTCTCCCATTAAGATCATATTAGATTCACTTCTAATTAACTTAGTGAAAGCATTACACATTAAATAATTTGTTGATCCAAATATTATATCATCAACATAAATCTATATAATTAGTATTTCATTTGAAACTCTTTTTATAAATAAGGTTTGATAATCATTACCACTAACAAAATAATTTTAGAATAAAAACTATATTAGTATTTCATACCAAGATCTTGGAGATAACATAAGACCATATAAAGCTTTATCAAGTTAAAAAAAATATATTTAAAATTATAAATTTCAAATTCAGGTGGTTGTTTATATAAGGACCTGACCTTAAAAAATTACATAATCTTGAATTAAATGAATAGTTCACATTGAGGATCTTTTTAGGTTTATATTTTTAGAGAATTAGGCCATAACTATTACATTACATCTCAAAAATTACAAATCAGACAATTCTACTCAGTTTCCAATTTTTTCATAAAATAAAAACTCTTGAAAAAAAGTGTCATGCCTAGTTCCATGTTTTAGACAACATGACTTTTCCTTGATCCCATCCTTGACCCTATTCATCTTTAAGTTGTGTAAAAAACATTCAAAAACTTAGGATGAGCATAAAAATCCCAGTAAGGGTTATAAGATAAAGAAAGATAACATTAGTCCATAAATACATACCAAGCATAAGCTCATACCTCATGAAATCACGAGATTTATGAAATATACATAGGAATCATAAATCATAAAGGTAACTTGTGGAATCCATATCATACTTACATTGTATCAATCACAGCTACATAGGGAGTTACATTTGAAATACCCATCATAGTATATTCCCTAAATCTCTTAGGAGAAATATTCACATTTACCTCTGTCACATTACCCAATGAATTGGAGAGCTATCTCAGGGTCACCCGACCTAGGTATATCATAGAACCATCCATATACGTAAACAACGCCCAAGAAAAACAACATATTCATAACACATAAAACAAACATAAAGGAAAGAGAACATTTCCACATTTCAATCACAATATGTCATTTAAATACATTAACATAAAAAATCCATTATCAAAACCATTTTCGATACCAAAATACGTAAAAGAGTATATGGTATTTATTTTCCTTCTAAAAACATTACGGATTTTTAAGTAATCCATAGATCAAATAATACTCACGGTGGTGAAAAAGTCATTGTCACCGCTTATGTTAATAAGAAACATTCCTTTTTTTCATTTAGTAAAACACCTCATAGAAAAATATTCCTTTTGAATGAAATGAAAATTCAAAGGTGTTTATACAGCATAAAAAAGAAATTCGTGTATAAAACTAAATATGCCTCAATGAAAGAAGATTGAGACGAAGTCCCTTACCTCATGTCCGACTTGACCCAGTTGTTATTTAGACTCCTGAATAATAAAATAAAGTTAATTTCTATGTTCTAAAGAAAACTTTTTAAGTTTATTATTTCTTTTATATCAATTATTATCTTTCTATAACAATTAGTTAATTATTTGAGTTCATATCGGATATTTTGTCGATGTTCAGAACTTGAGTTAAAAATGAACTTGTTATAATTATAAATTATCCATGTGGTCAAAATTCCAATATCTCCATAATTATATTCATTATTTAGATATTATATATATCATATATATCCAGTATATACATGTATTTATAATAGTACATAACATTTGGAAATAAGAAATGAAATGCACCGTTCATGGAGATAGTAAGCTGTACGTACACATGAACACTAATTTCATTTCTGTTTCAAATTTAATGGAATAAAAAAATAATAATACATAGGTATATTATAATTCCAGTATAATTTCATATAAAATTTCATCAACTCCATCTTTCATACATTCCACGTATGGAATGAATGAGTCATATCACTTTCAGGGGGCGGTAGTCTGCAATTCCTCAAATGAAATTATCGTATTTACCCACTATGGAAACCATAAAGGTAATCTATAAATGAAAAATACACGAGTATAGAAAAAATATAAATATAATATATATCACATATAAATATAGTTCCATCTTAATGGCCACCATAATAGGTTGTAAGAGATAATTGAACAATCATCATTTCGTGAGGCGTTAGTTTTCCGTCCATAGAAACAATATGTTCTTTACCCATTATGTAACACCCGAGACTTTTATGAGAAATGTTTTGTTTTTATGTTATATAAATCATCAAAGGAATATTTCACTACACACAACACTAGCTTGTCTTGCTTTAAACACAACCGCGGCCTTCCTCAATAGCTTGCGTCATACGCAATACTGAGTTTCACTAAACAATGATATGCTATTAAAATATTATTAAAACTAACCGTTATGAATAGTGATAACCACTTTTTGAAATTTTGTAAATTTTATTTTTCAAAATGGACTTCATTTTTGGATTCCGAATATCGAAATTAGCTTAGGGTGAAATTTTGGTACTTTTTGGATAACTTTCATATTCTGATGAATAGTGAAAATTATTAAATTTTAATTAAAAACAACTTTTTTAATCGAAATATTTAATAGTGATAAATTATTAATTTGAGTGGTTTTAAAGAATATTTAGAATATATTTTTACAATTTAATACAATTTTGTTCATTGGATGTAATTTCACATTTAAACCAGACATAAACACGTGTCAATCTTTTGATAGTTATTATCTCTTAAAAACACGCTATTTGTCTTGACGACGGGAATTAATTTTTAAATGAGTTAATGTAACTGATATGTTTTGAATTTTGTAAAATAAATATAATTTTTGAATTCATAATATCAAATATAGCTTAGGCCTAATTTTTGGTATTTTTCTGGAAACTTTAATTTTTTGATGAATAGTGAAACCACTAAGTGGTAGTTAAAAAAACTGATTTTTTCACAAAACTTAATTTTACCGCTTTTGTGAGTAGAATTTCAAAAATCCGAGAGACACGGTTAATATCAAGGACTAAAATGTGGTTCAATGAGATGAAAATAATTTTTTGTGAACAATAACTTTTTACTTTTTTTACCGCGGTTAAAAGTAAATAGGGTAGTTAAGGGTAAAAATGATATTATTATCACCCTAACACATGTACTAATTATATTGGATAACTGTAATTCGACAAAAAACAACCTTAGGAATAAAATATGACCATTTACGCCCACTTGGATTAGATTAGGACATTTATTATCAATTTATTTAAAGAAGGGTTAAAATAGTTAAAATCAAAGTTTAATAACTAAATAATTTTTAATATAGGGTTATACATAAGATAAATTCGACTATAAATATTTATTAGAAAGATAAAAAACTTTCCAACATAATGGTATTTTATTTGTAATTTTTAGACTTAAAATAATTTAATTTATTTATGATACAATGATGATGCAGTAATTATCTTATTAATGAAATATTGACATAATTGATATTATAAATACCCTAATAAATGTAATTTGAGACTTTTTATGAATTACAATAATTTTATTTGTTAATATGACATGTTAGTATTTATTTAATTAAATTTTCTCTAACTAATCATTCTGTAATGAGTTTCACAAAAATCAATTACCAAATAGTGTCAAAATTGACATAAAATAGATTTTAAAACAAATATTATATTATTAATTGTTATTTTATTCCTAAAAATCTAAGGTTCGGCCAAATGACTTAGATAAGGTTATATATATTAATAATAAACAACTTGGGGTTCTTTTGTCTTGTTATAGTAAGTTTATTAACCTTATAGTGTAAGAAAACAAGAAGACACGGTAAAAGTTAAATTATCTAACTTAAAGTTAAATCTAAATGATAAGGTTAAAATTGATACCTAAACTTGTCTAAATTATATTGGATGAGAGGATTTAGACCCATACCCACCTTAGATTCTAAATATATCAATTTTGAGCTATTAAAAACCGAATTTGACTTTATAATAAAATAATATTTTTAGTTATTCCAAAGGTGCCCCTCTCCTCCCTTATAAAAGGGCACCTCCTCCCTATTTTCCTCACACCACTTTGAGCCTTCAAGCTCGGAAAAACCCTCAAAATATCTCCTCTCCACTTCTCTATAAACATCCTAGAGGTCATGGTTATCTTTAAAGACCAATTTTAGTTCCCTAAGAGTAGGTCTCAAAGAAGCGCTTCAAAGAAAAGGTAATGTCCGTTACCGATTTTTTCAACCTTATTTGTTCTTCAACTTCTTCTTCTTTAGTTGTTTCATTATGAAGTAATAACATCAGTATCACTCATATACGGATATGTTATTATAAGTATGAAACAACCCTATTTCACCATCTATCCATCCTACGGAAAACGAAATCACCGCGCGTGCGTACGTACATAATACCGTCTCCACGCCGTGGTGTAATCTATTTTCCACCACCACCTTACTTGGATGGGTATAATGGTGAAAATAAATAACTATATATGATTATTGTAAATTGTTATTGATTCTGAAATAGTATACATACACTCCAATACAATTCCACGATCATGGGAACGATATCATCGCTCGTGCGTACGTACGAAATACCGTCTCCACGATGTGATGCGACTCGTTATACATGATCTTCATTGCATAATGATTATATAAATGAATTGAGTGAATGAATATGATATATATTACACTAATAACAATCTGGAAATGAGGTATCTATAACCTAAAAAGAAGAATAAGAATTTATTCGACAAAACACGCATAAGAACAAAAAGTAATAAACACCCGAATAACAAGTAGTAATGAAATATTACTAATAAGAAGATAAGAATTTGACCATATATGATATCATAAAAATAATTATGATTCTGGAATAAGTCAATAACATTATTTAAATCATTATACAGGAGGTTCAGACACTTACAAAGCAAATCAGACCTAAGGTAAGGTAAAATATCACAATCTCATTTTATCCGAGATTGTTTATACTTTGGTATTTACTGGGGTGTATTTTATCATCCACATCCATGTTTCCTCAATATGTAATATTGTTTCCATCCACCTACAATTGTTTAAATCCAATTTTACACTTTGGTGAGTTTTTAGTAAAAGTTATGAAAGGAATCTTTTGTCGTTTTTCGTACGAGGTACTTTTTGACTTTTCCGAGAAAAGTACAAGAAGAATGTTTTTTTACTTATACGACATGAATGGATTTTTAAAACATTATTTCTAAGAAGATTCCTTTACAAGTTTTCAAGTTTATTTCTAATCAACTTATTTTTGTTTAAAATTGTATGACATGTTAAGTAGGAAAATGTTTTTGAAGTATAAAGGATATTTTCCTCAAGAATGGAGTTCAAGTGTTTTATCAAAATTATTTTCCATCTAAGATAATATGGGGTTCTGTTTCTATCCCTATTATTACATTGATTTGATTATGTTGTGATGGAATTATTTTTATGAATTCCTTTATCTTATATGAATTGTTTTATGATTTCATGTTGTTTATGAATCCCATTTTTATTACCTGTGTTATGCAATAATGTATGATTTATGATTTTGTGGCACACATAAGAATGGTATCATTATGAGATGGGTGGGACCTATATATCCCTCCAATGCATTGGGTAAAGATTTTATATCTCTGAGATAGACATGGCTGGAATGGCAGGTTAAACCGGTTCAGTGAAACAGGACTGAAACGAGGAATGAACTCGGTTCAGAAATGGACTTTGTCCACTAAGATAGTCTTGGAAATGAGTTTTGACTAATAAGAAATGATTATCTATGATTATGTGTGTATGCCACAAAGTTTCATGTTTTAAGTTATGATTATTGGGATTACATTTCACTACTATGATTTATCCCATGTTATGAAATTATGATCTCTTTTGCAGGTTAAGATTTCCAAAAGATATGTTCTTATGAATATGATGTGATTGATATTTCTTTTGTTTACCCTTACTGAGAATTTGAGCTCACCATTTTGTATGTTTTCTTTCCCCAGGTCAGGAAGAAGGTTATTAAGTAGGACATGCCCAAAAGGGACTCTAGATATGATGAAATAAATGGGAGGCAAAGTAGATGCTTTATGAACCAGTTGTTTATGTTTCCCAGTTTCTAAAGACTCTATACCTATACAGTCCTTTCCTGGTTTTTTTATATGTTGTAATAAGTGTGCTTCAATTTTGAAGTATTAACCATGTATGTAAAGTATGGGTCGTTATAGTTGGTATCAGAGAAAAGGTATAGTCAACCTGTGGAAACTAGGATGTGAAAGCCTTAGTAAGAACCCTAAGGATAATTTTAAGCATAGAACACAATCTTAGTGTTTTAGAAATGGCCATGAATAACCTAGGATAAGACCTTAATTGTGAAATTTTATTCTTGATTATGTGATCTTCTTATTATAATTAGTGTTGTTCACACTATTCTTCATGGTTTTAGTTAATGACTGGAACCCGAAGGAACCATGTTAATGCAGAATGCGACGGGAAATGCAATGATTGTCCCCCTGAGCAGCCAAACGTTATGGGAGATGGAATGAAAAATCTTGTATCCATGCTCACACAACTTTCTCAAGATATGAATCATGCAGGACTTACAAACGAGCAAAGGAAGGAGCAACATTCTGTTGAATCCTTCATGAGGCAGTGCCCAACTTCATTCAGTGGGTCTACTGATCCATTAGTTGCTGAACAATGGATTAGTACTACTGAAAAGATATTTTCAGTTCTTCAATGTTCTGAACATGATAAAGTCATCTTAGAAGTGTATCGTTTGGAAGGTGATGCTGATCAATGGTGGAATATTATCAAGAATACGAGGCAAAGAGATGAAATTGAGTCCATGGAATGGGACAAGTTCAAGAACTTATTTTTCAATAAGTACTTCCCTCATATTATCGGAACAAAGATGGAGAAAGAGTTTCTTGAACTGAAGCAATAGGATGATGAATCTGTTGGTACCTATGAAGCAAATTTTACAAGACTTGCAAGGTACGTTTCTGGTATTATTATCCAACCTGAGAGTAAGATCGATCGATTTTTTAGTGGCTTAAAACCAAGTCTTTGAAGGGCCTTAGCCATAAGGGACTTCAATAGCTACGAGGAAATCGTTCAATGTGCTCTCAAAGTTGAGATGGAGATTGGAGTAACCCATCAGTCATATGGGTTTGATAAGAAGAGGAAAATGGAATTCAAAGGAAAATCTAAAGAGCACACTGAAAAGAAGATGAGCTTTCCCTTATGCTCAAAGTGTGGAAAGAAACATGGAGGGAGTTATCTTAAAGGGACAAGTAAATGTTTCAAATGTGGAAAGGAAGGTCATCGGGCTTTTGAATGCCGCAATGATGGGAAGAAGATGTCTAACGATGAAAAGAAAGGAAGGGACAAACAGAATGAACCTACTACACTTCAATGTTTCAAGTGCAAGAAGATGGGGAATTATGGCAATAAATGCCCTAATCCAAGGGTTGTTGATGATGATCAACATCAACAAAATCTTAAGGCTAAAGACAAAGGAAAGTCACATGCAATTTCTATCAGCGATGTGGAGTACGATAACGATGTGATGAAAGGTACACTTACCATCCACTCTAAAGTAGCAAATGTTTTATTTGATTCTGGATCCACTCACTCTTTTATTTCTGAATATTTTTCTAAGGGTATCACTGTATTACCTCAACAATTATATGTTGAGTTAGCTGTGACAACACCTAATGGAACAGCAGTCGCATCAAAAGTTTATAATTCTTCCCCGATTGATGTTTGTGGGAAAGGGATTCCTGTAAATCTTGTGATACTTCCTATAGTGGAATTTGATATGATTCTTGGCATGGATTGGCTTTCTTTATACGGAGCTCATATCAATTTCCAAAGAAGGGAAGTCACATTTCATATTCCAGATCAATCTATGATCGTCTATCGATACCAGGATGTACATAACCTTCCAGTGGAAATTTCTTCCATCTTATGGGTCTTGATTCCACTGAATGAAGGTTATTTATCTCAAATGGTTGGTGAGAAACTCACAATTAAGAATATTCCCATTTTACGGGAGTTTGATGATGCCTTTCCAGAGGAATTGCCGGGTCTTCCACCAAATCGTGAAGTTGAGTTTTCAATAGAACTCGTACCAGGTGCTTTACCTATTTCAAAGACACCTCATAGAATGACCCCAATTGAGTTGCAGGAATTGAAGAAGCAACTCCAAGAGAATCTTGATAAGGTATTCATACGCCCTAGTTCATCACTTTGGGGAGCACCTGTTCTATTTGTTAAGAAGAAAGATAGATCAATGAGACTCTGCATTGATTATCAAGAACTTAACAAGATCACTATCAAGAACAAATATCCTCTCCCACGCATTGATGACTTATTTGACCAACTATGCAGAGCTCAATACTTTTCAAAGATTGATCTTCATTCAGGGTATCATCAATTAAGGGTCAAAAGGGAGGATATACCAAAGACAGATTTCCGTACAAGGTATGGACACTATGAATTTATAGTGATGACATTTGGTCTTACTAATGCCCCTGCTATCTTCATGGATTTGATGAATAGAGTCTTTAGAGACTATCTTGATCAATTTGTGGTAGTCTTTATAGACAATATTATTGTCTATTCAAAGAGCAAGGAAGAACATGAAGAGCACTTGAGAATTATATTGAATACCCTGAGAAAGGAGAAGCTTTATGCCAAATTTACCAAGTGTGAATTTTGGCTTCAAAGAGTTTCATTTTTGGGTCACAAAATCTCAAAATAGGTGATATCTATGGATCCATAAAAAACAGAGGTTATCGAAAGATGGTCGAGACCAACAACAGTAACTGAGATCCTAAGTTTTCTTGGTTTGGCTGGATATTATCGACATTTTGTGAAAGATTTTTCACGATTATCTAATCCACTAACCAAGTTGACTCGGAAAGGAGTTAAGTTTGTCTGGACAGAGGAATGTGAAGAGAATTTCAAGGAGTTGAAAAGAAGGTTATACAGTGCACCTGTGCTCACACTGCCTTGTAGTGGGGAAAGGTTGGTGATCTACAGTGATGCATCCAAGAAGGTATTGGGGTGTGTTCTTATGCAAAATGATATGGTGATAGCTTATGCCTCACAACAGTTGAAAATCCATGAGCAAAATTACCCAAATCATGATTTGGAGTTAGCTGCGGTAATCTTTGCATTAAAGATTTGGAGGCATTATCTTTATGGAGAAAGGTGTGATATTTATACTGATCATAAAATTTTAAAGTATATTTTCACACAAAAGGAGCGGAATATGCGCCAAAGAAGATGGTTGGAGCTGATTAAGGATTACGACTGCTCAATTAATTACCACCCTGGGAAAGCAAACAAGGTGGAAGATGCATTAAGTCGACAAGACCATGCCAATTTATCCATGATAAGGATCATAAAAGATCCAATATTTATGGATTTACAAAGGATGGATCTTGGAATTATAATGGAAGGGGGAAAATCATATCTTTCTCAAATGAATGTTCAACCATATATACATGTGAAGATTAAAGAGGTGCAAAAAGAAGATGTAGAGTTACAAAATAAGGTGAGAAATATTCCTGAATTCAACCTTGATTGTGATGGGATAATAAAGTTCAGGAATCGGGTTTGTATTCCTCCCATCCCCGAATTAAAGAAGGAGCTGCTGGATGAGGCTCATAGTTCTTCATTCTCTATTCATCCTGGAAGCATGAAGATGTATAGGGACCTGAAAGAGTACTTCTGGTGGGATGGCATGAAAAGAGATGTTGCTGAATATGTCTCTCGATGCTTGGTTTGTCAGCAAGTTAAACCTGAGAGACAGAAGTCTAAGGGGATGTTACAAACATTACCCATACCCGAATGGAAATGGGAAAACGTCACTATGGACTTTGTCACAGGACTTCCTAAAACATCCAAAGGTAATAATGCTATCTGGGTCATAGTTGATCGTCTTACAAAGTCTGCAAACTTCATTTCTATTAGAGAGGATTTCTCTCTGGATCAGCTTGCTAGGATATATGTAAAGTAACTGGTAAGATTGCATGGAGTACCACTTTCTATTATATCTAATCGGGATCCGAGATTTACCTCAAAGTTCTGGCGAAGTCTTCAGCATACTCTAGATACAGAGTTGAGTTTCAGCACTGCTTATCATCCTCAGACAGACGGTCAGTCTGAGAGGACAATTCAAACTCTAGAAGATATGTTAAGATCTTGCTCTATAGATTTCAAAGGTGGTTGGGATCAACACCTACCTTTGGTGGAATTTTCTTATAATAATAGCTTTCACTCCAGTATTCAGATGTCTCCTTATGAAGCTCTCTAGGGAAAGAAATGCAGGACTCCAACTTGGTGGGATGAAGTTGGGGAAAGAAAGCTATTAGGACCTGATCTTGTTGATGATATGGCAGAAAAGGTCCGATCTATTCAACAACACATAAGAGCAGCTCAGAGTCGACAGAAAAGTTATGTCGACAACTGAAGAAAAGACCTAGAGTTTGAAGTGGGTGATAAAGTGTTCTTACGAATATCTCCCTGGAAGAGGGTCATGAGATTTGGAAAGAAGGGGAAGTTGAGCCCTAGATATATCGGTCCTTTCGAAATAATGGATCGTGTTGGAAAGGTAGCTTACCGATTGGTGATTCCACCGAATCTCTCTCAAGTTCACGATGTGTTCCATGTATCTCTCCTGAGAAAGTACATACCTGATCCTTCACATGTACTTAGCTCAGAAGTTGTACCGCTGGATCAAGATCTTTCTTATGAAGAACAGCCGATAGAGATTCTGGATCGTAGTGAAAAAGTCCTACGAAACAAGACCACTCGATTGGTGAAAGTTTTATGGAGGAACCACCAATTAGAAGAAGCTACAGGGGAGCTTGAGGATATGATGAGGGAGAGGTATCCTCATCTTTTTGTTACAAAGTGACGAATTTCGAGGGCGAAATTCATTTTAAGGGGGGTAGAATGTAACACCCGAGACTTTTATGAGAAATATTTTTTTTATGTTATATAAATCATCAAAGGAATCTTTCACTACACACAACACTCACTTGGCTTGCTTTACACGCAACTGCGGCCTTCCTTGATAGCTTTCATCGTACGCAATACTGAGTTTCACTAAACAATGATATGCTATTAAAATATTATTAAAACTAGCAGTTATGAATAGTGATAACCACTTTTTGAAATTTTGTAAATTTTATTTTTCAAAATGGACTTCATTTTTGGATTTTGAATATCAAAATTAGCTTAGGGTGAAATTTTGGTACTTTTCGGATAACTTTCATATTCTAATGAATAGTGAAAATTATTAAATTTTAATTAAAAACAACTTCTTTAATCGAAATAATTAATAGTGATAAATTATTAATTTGAGTGGTTTTAAAGTATATTTAGAATATATTTTTACAATTTAATACAATTTTGTTCATTGGATGTAATTTCACATTTAAACCAGATATAAACATGTGTCAATCTTTTGATAGTTATTATCTCTTAAAAACACGCTATTTGTCTTGACGACGGGAATTAATTTTTAAATGAGTTAATGTAACTGATATGTTTTGAATTTGGTAAAATAAATATCATTTTTGAATTCATAATATCAAATATATCTTAGGCCTAATTTTTGGTATTTTTCTGGAAACTTTCATTTTTTGATGAATAGTGAAACCACTAAGTGGTAGTTAAAAAAACTGAATTTTTCATAAAACTTAATTTTACCGCTTCTGTGAGTAGAATTTTGAAAATCCGAGAGACATGGTTAATATCAAGGAATAAAATGTGGTTCAATGAGATGAAAATAATTTTTGGTGAATAGTACCTTTTTACTTTTTTTACCACGATTAAAAGTAAATAGGGTAGTTAAGGGTATAAATGATATTATTATTACCCTAACACATGTCCTAATTCTATTGGATAAGTGTAAATCGACCAAAAACTACCTTAGGAATAAAATATGACAATTTAGGCCCACTTGGATTAGATTAGGACATTTATTATCAATTTATTTAAAGAAGGGTTAAAATAGTTAAAATCAAAGTTTAATAACTAAATCATTTTTAATATAGGGTTATACATAAGATAAATTCGACTATAAATATTCATTAGAAAGATAAAAATATTTTCAACATAATGGTATTTTATTTGTAATTTTTAGTCTTAAAATAATTTAAATTATTTATGATACAATGATGATGCAGTAATTATCTTATTAATGAAATATTGACATAATTGATGTTATAAATACCCAAATAAATGTAATTTGAGACTTTTTATGAATTCCAATAATTTTATATGTTAATATGACATGTTAGTATTTATTTAATTAAATTTTCTCGAACTAATCATTCTGTAATGATTTTTACAAAAATCAATTACCAAATATTGTCAAAATTGACATAAAATAGTTTTTAAAAAAAATATTATATTATTAATTGTTATTTTATTCCTAAAAATCTAAGGTTCAGCCAAATGACTTAGATAAGGTTATATATATTAATAATAAACAACTTGGGGTTCGTTTGGCTTGTTATAGTAAGTTTATTAACCTTATAGTGTAAGAAAACAAGAAGACACAGTAAAAGTTAAATTATCTAACTTAAAGTTAAATCTAGATGATAAGGTTAAAATTGATACCTAAACCTGTCTAAATTATATTGGATGAGAGGATTTCGACCCATCCCCACATTAGCTTCTAAATATATCAATTTGGATCTATTAAAAACCGAATTTGACTTTATAATAAAATAATATTTTTAATTATTCCAAAGGTGCCCCTCTCCTCCCTTATAAAAGGGCACCTCCTCCCTCTTTTCCTCACACCACTTTGAGCCTTCAAGCTTGGACAACCCCTGCCAATATCTCCTCTACACTTACCTAGAAACATCCTAGAGGTCCTGGTCTTCTTCAAAGACCAATTTTAGTTCCCTAAGAGGAGGTCTCAAAGAGGCGCTTCAAAGAAAAGGTAATGTCCGTTACCGATTCTTTCAACCTTATTTCTTCTTCCAATTTTTATTATTTAGTTGTTTTATTATGAAGTAATAACATCAGTATCACTCATATACTGATATTTTATTATAAGTATGAAACAACCCTATTTCACCATCTATCCATCCTACGGAAAATGAAATCACCGCACGTGCGTACGTACGGAATACCGTCTCCACGCCATGGTGTAATCTATTTTCCACCACCACCTTACCTGGATGGGTATAATGGTGAAAATAAATAACTATATATGATTATTCTAAATTGTTATTGATTCTGAAATAGTATACATACACTCCAATACAGTTCCACGATCATGGGAACGATATCATCGCTCGTGCGTACGTACGGAATACCATCTCCACGATGTGATGCGACTCGTTATACATGATCTTCATTGCATAATGATTATATAAATGAATTGAGTGAATGAATATGATATATATTACACTAATACCAATCTGGAAATGAGGTATCTATAACCTAAAAAGAAGAATAAGAATTTATTCGACAAAACACGCATAAGAACAAAAAGTAATAAACACCCGAATAACAAGTAGTAATGAAATATTACTAATAAGAAGCTAAGAATATGACCATATATGATATCATAAAAAATTTTATGATTCTGGAATAAGTCAATAACATTATTTAAATCATTATACAGGAGTTTCAGACACTTACGAAGCAAATCGGACCTAAGGTAAGGGAGAATTTCACAATCTCATTTTATCTGAGATTGTTTATACTTTGGTATTTACTGGGGTGTATTTTATCATCCACATCCATGTTTCCTCAATATGTAATATTGCTTCCATCCACCTAAAATTGTTTAAATCCAATTTTACCCTTCGGCGAGTTTTTAGTTAAAGATATGAAAGAAATATTTTGTCATTTTTCGTTCGAGGTACTTTTTGACTTTTCTGACAAAAGTACGGGAAGAATATTTTTTTAACTTATACGACATGAAAGGATTTTTAAAAAATTATTTCCAAGAAGATTCCTTTACAAGTTTTCAAGTTTATTTTTAATCAACTTCTTTTGGTTTAAAATTGTATCACATGTTTAGAAAGGAAAATGTTTTTGAAGTAGAAAGGATATTTTCCTCAAGAATGGAGTTCAAGTGTTTTATCAAAATTATTTTCCATATAATATAATATAGGGTTCTATTTCTATCCCTATTATTATATTGATTTGATTATGTTGTGATGGAATTATTTTTATGAATTCCTTTATCTTATATGAATTGTTTTATGATGTCATGTTGTTTATGAATCCCATTTTTATTACATGGGTTATGCAATGGTGTATGATTTATGATTTTGTGGCACACATAAGAATGGTATCATTATGAGATGGGTGGGACCTATATCTCCCTCCAATTCATTGGTTAAAGATTTTATATCTCATTAGATATACATGGCTGGAACGGCAGGTTAAACCGATTCAGTGAAACAGGACTGAAACGAGGAATGAACTCGGTTCAGAAATGGACTTTTTCCACTAAGATAGTCTTGGTAATGAGTCTTGACTAATAAGAAATGATTATCTATTATTATGTGTGTATGCCACAAAGTTTCATGTTTCCAGTTATGATTATTGGGATTACATTTCACTACTATGATTTATCCCATGTTATGAAATTATGATCTCTTTTGCAGGTTAATATTTCCAAAAGATATGTTCTTATGAATATGATGTGATTGATATTTCTTTTGCTTACCCTTACTGAGCATTTGAGCTCACCCTTTTGTATGTTTTCTTTCCCCAGGTCAGGAAGAAGGTTATTAAGTAGGATATGCCAAAAAGGGACTCTAGATATGATGAAATAAATGGTAGGAAATGTAGATGCTTTATGAACCAGTTGTTTATGTTTCCCATTTTCTAAAGACTCTATACATATATGGTCCTTTCCTAGTTTTGTTATATGTTGTAATAAGTGTGCTTCAATTTTGAAGTATTAACCATGTATGTAAAGTATGGGTCATTATATATTAGATGGAGGTGTGTGTAAGTGTATTTCTAATAATTCTCATAAAAAAACCTAGTATATTGAGGATACTGGTTTTTTTATAAAATAAAGGAATAAAAAGAGTTTATGGGGTTGGATAAGTAAAATAAAGCAAAAGAACTTAAGAGAAGATGTTACCTTTAAATCGGGTATCTCCCGTTGGTTTGAACCAAAAGGTTTAATTGAATTGCCCTATGCCTAAGGGAATGATTATAGGAGGAGGATAGGGATGTTGGGAGATTAATTGGGCAAAGTTTGGTTGAGAAAAGGGGATTTAGAAGTGTGTGTAATGGGTTAGAAGTGAGGAATTTTTATAAGGGGGAGGAGCTCTTTAGGAATGTTTAAAAATATTATTTTATTATATAATTATTTTCGGTTTCTAAAAGTCCAAAACTCATTATAGTAGAAGATAAGATGACTCAATTTAGAAATAAAATCATCCAATAAGAACTGTACAGGTTTTGGATATTGTTTTAATCTTTATAATCTTATTTATTTAAATCATTCATTAATAAGGTAAACACTGCATCATTATTGTGTCACAAATATTTTTATTTATTTGATGTCTAAAAAATATAAAAAAATATCATGATGTAGGATATGTTTTTAGATTTCAAATTAATATTTATAGTCGAAAATATAACTTATATAACCCCATGTAAAAATTGATTTAATAAAAGGTATGTATTTATGTCATTTTATTCTTTACTTTAGATTAATTAATATAAAGTGTCATTATCACTATCAAGTGGCTCCATGGGGTCCCAAAATAGACCCAAGGATGCCTATGGTCGGAAATGTATCAACCAATAGGATTAGGACACATGTTAGGATAATTTAATATTATTATAATATTATTTTTTACCCTTATTTACCAGATATACCGTTTAACAATGGTAAATAATTTTTTTACTGAAGTAAATATTCATAATGTCTAAAAGTAAAAGTTACCTATTTACAAAATTTAGACCTCTTAATTCCAAATATTGAATCCACTTTTCCAAATTCAAAATATAGAAGTGGAAGAAATTAATTTAAAATTAATTTTAGCTGTCAAAATAAAAAGCGTGTTTTTAAGAAATAATAACTATCAAAAGATTGACACTTATTTATATCAAATTTCAAAGTGAAATTACTTCCAATGAACAAAATTGGATTAAATAGTAAAAAAATAATATAATTACACTTTAAAAACAATTAAAAATATAATATATCCTTATAATAAATTAGATCAAATGACAGTTTTGAATTAAAATACAGTATTTTTCACTATTCATTAAAAAATGAATTTTATCTGAAAAATACAAAAAATTTACCCAAAGTAAATTTTGATATCTCAATTATAAATAAGAATTTTATTTTATAAAATAGAACATATAAAAGTGACCAAAACTATATTTAAAGAGGGTTCACCATCAAAAGGTGCTAAATCGACCTTTTAATGAATATTAGAGTATTTATGCTTATAATTGGATTCTTTCTTATTTTAAGCTTCTAAAATTTATTGGATAAAAGTAAAAACATTTAACAAACATGTATATCCATATTTTAGTTAGTTATTTCCATTCCCTTCAATACAATGTCTAGATGTTAACTACTATTTAAAATAATATAATATTATTATTTTTCAGTATGACCTAACGTTGTGTGCAATGTAAGATTTCAAAGAACCTCGTTGTTGCGTATCGGGTACGCTATCGAACATAGAATCCCTTCTAAATTAAAATTAATATTTAAATCATAAATATTAATAAATATGAAAATTTCATGTTCTTTATTTACCCGGGATGTTACATCCTTCCCCCCTTTTGTGAATTGTGTCCTCGCAATTTTATTCACTTATCAAATAAATGGGGGTATTTATCCCTCCTAGCATTTTCAGATTCCCATGTTGCCTCTTCAACCATATGGGTTTTCTACAAAACATTTAACTAATGAATTACCTTATTCCATAACACTTTCTCTCTTCGGTCAGGAATCTGGGATGATTGTTCCTCATAAGATAGATTCTCTTCCAACTGAACTACCTCTAGGCTTAAAAAATGAGATTAATCTGGAATATAATTTCTCAACATTGAAACATGAAAAACATTGTGTACCTGGGATAAACTTGGAGGTAAATCGACTCTTTACGCAACTGATCCAACTTTCTCTTGAATTTTATAAGGTCCAATGAACCTCAGACTCAACTTTCCCTTCTTACCAAAATGCATCACATTTTTCCATAGAGAAACTTTGAGAAAGACATGATCACCTACCAAAAAATAAAGATCCTTCCTCCGGTTATCCGCATAACTTTTTTGCCTGCTCTGAGCTGTTCTCATGTGCTTCTGAATCAACTAAAATTTTTCTGCAATCTCTTCTACCAATTCTGGTCCCATCAGCTTCATTTCACCTACTTCATCCAAAAAAGATGGAGTTTAAAACCGCTTCCCATATAATGCCTCAAATGGATCCTTCTATATAATAGAATGAAAACTATTATTATAAGAAAATTCAACTAAAGAAATATGTTAGTCCCAACTTCCCTGGTAATCCATGTTGCAAGCACGTAACATATCCTCCAAGGTCTAAATTGTTCGTTCTGACTACCCATCTGATTGAGGATGAAAAGCTGTACTAAAATTTAATTCAGTACCCAACGAATTCTGAAGGCCTTTACAAAAGTTAGAAGTAAACTTGAGATCATGATAAGATACAATGGAGTGGGAAACACCATGAAACCTGACTATCTATTTAAAATGCAACTGAGAAATTTGATCTAGAGAAAAAGTATCTCAAATAGGAAGGAAATGAGAATATTTAGTCAATCGATCAACAATAACCTAGATTGCATTATTACCTCAAGATGTATTTGGTAATCCCACAATAAAGTCCATGGATATATTTTCCCATTTCCACTCTGGCACTGGTAAAGACCGAAGCATCCCTTTCAGTAACTGCCGCTTTGCTTTAACCTGTTGAAAAGTTAAACACTTCACAGTAAAATCAGTAATATATCTTTTCATTCCATCCCACTAGTAATACTCTCATAGATCTCTATACATTTTAGTACTACCAGGATGAACTGAAAACGGAGAATTGTGATCTTTACATAACAACTCATTCTTCAACTGTGAATCACAAAGCTCACATAATCTCTTCCCAAACCTAAAAACATAATCATTATCAATGTTAAAATCAAACAACTTACCCTTCTGAAACAACTCTACTTTTTTCTACAACTCATTGTATTCTTTCTGCACTTTCTTAATTCTGTCTGATATAGATGATTTCACTGACACCTAAAACAAAAAAGAGGAATTTTGTTGCACCAAAAACTTCTATTCGAAAGTTCATAAAATCAAAAACCAAAGGATCTCATTCCAAACATATCATGGTTAATGAAGCATTACTTATTTTGGCTCAAAGAATCAGCCACTTTATTTTCCTTTCTTGGATGGTAATGAATTGCACAACCATAATTTTTAATTAATTCCAACCATCTCCTCTGTTTCATGTTCAATTATTTCTGAGTTAATATATACTTCTAACTTTTGTGGTCAGTATATATTTTATATTTTAATCCATACAGATGATGACTCCAAATTTTAAAATAAAAAACTATAGCAGCTAATTTCAAATCATGTGTAGGGTAATTTAACTCACGTGGTTTCAAAAGACGTGAAGCATAAGCAATTTCCTGATCATTATTCATAAGGACACATCCAAGTCCTTTCAATGAAGCATCACTATAGATAAAAAACTCACCATTTCTGGAAGGCAGGTCCAAAACTGGAGCATTCACCAATCTTCTTTTCAATTCCTAAAAACAATCATCACATTATTTTGTCCCAATGAACTTAACAACTTTTTGAGTTAACTTAGTAATTGGGATAGATAAAAGTGAAAAATTTTCAACAAACCTCTGGGAATAACCCGTTAATACAAGAAAACTATGTATCTTGGTTATATTTTTGGGTCTTGGCCATTCTTCAACAACTTTTTTTAGCAAGATCAATAGTTATGCCATTTTTTTGAAACAATGTGACCAAAGAAAGAAATTTTTTGTAACCAAAACTCACACTTGATAAAGTTCCTATACAGTTTTTTTCTTTTAAGGTTTGCAAGACAACCCTTAAATGACTTTCATAATCCTATTTACTTTTAGAATAAACCCAAATATCATAAATGAACACAATCACAAACTTATCCAAGAACTCACAGAAAATTATATTCATAAGATCCATGAATAAAGAAGGTGCATTGGTTAACCCAAAAGGCATAACTACAAATTCATAATGGTCATATCTAGTACAAAACACAATCTTTAAAATGTCTGCTTTCTTTACTTTCAACTCATGGTACCCCGACCTCAAATCAATCTTCGAAAAATACTGATCTCTTTGGTGCTGATCAAACAAATCATTGATAGGAGGAAAAGGATACTTGTTCTTAACAGTGATGTTATTCAATGCTCTATAATCAATGTAAAGTCTCATTTAACCATCTTTCTTTGTAACAAACAAGACATGAGCACCCCAGGGTGATGTTTTTTTTAAAGTTTGGGGCCGAAGACTCATTTATTATTAAAGCAAAGCAAAGAACTCTTTAATTGGGTAGAGGGAGACCCATTACATAGCCCGAAGGCCCAGTGGGCATTTATCCCATTACATGGCCCGTAGGCCCATTTTTTTGGCCCAAAACCCATTATGTAAATAGTACTACAACAGTAACCGCGCTGCTACAGTGCTGCACAATACCCGCCGCTACTACAGTACTCTACCGCCGCTACAGTGACCTGCCACCGCTATAGTTCCAGCCGTTGCTACAGTACCGCCACTGCTACAGTACTGCTACAATACCTGCTCCCAATGGGTTTTGAACCCCCATTCTTCATGTATAATTAAGGGGTGTTTACCACTAATCCAAAACCCAACTACGCCCCAGGGTGATGTGCTAGGTCGAATGAAACCTTTATATAATAACTTTTGTAATTTCTTCTTTAACTCTAGAAGTTCAATTTGAGCCATTGGATAAGGGGGTTTTGAAATTGGCTTAGTATCAAGAACTTATTCAATAATAAATTCAAATTACCGATATGGTATAATACCAGGAAACTCATCCGGAAAAACATCAAGATATTCATTTACCACTGGCACATCATAAATATGAACATTTCCTTTTTTTTTCAACAATATGTGCACGGTATCATTCATTTACATCTTTTAATAGTTTCTCAGCTTCCTGATATGTTATCAAAAGTAATGGTTAATTATTTTACACAAACCTAAAATATTTCTAAAAAGAATCTTCTTTAGCTATGAAGTCATTCTTAGCATGATAAACGGAAAGCCAATCCATGCCCAAAATAACATCAAACTCTACTAGAGACAAAACAATAAGGTTTGCTGGTAGATTATTTCTAGAAACAAGTATAGGAAGGTTCTTATGTTTTCTTTTTGTCTTATAATTCCTCCCTGTGTTTTTAACATAAGTTCCAGATTCATATCTTGAGATGAAATTCCCAATTTACTAGAAAAATTCTCAGAAATGAAAGAGTGTGTAGACCCTGAATCGAACAACAAATTGGCACAATCTAAACAAACAAACAGTGTACCTGATATTACTTCATTTGATGGAACAACATCTGCTGAAGTAGTTGCAAAGGATTTCACCACCCCTTTTTTACTTGTAGTATGGATTCTTTCCTTCAGTTGAGTTCATCATTGTACACTCATTTTCATATGGACCCATTTCATTTCACTTAAAAAAATTTACTGACTGTAAATCAGATTTTGTCTTACCGTTACCCTGATATTTTTCAGTGCAATTACGAGCCTTATGTCCTATCTTATCACATTAGTAGCACTTACTAGAATTCAAAAGACATTCCCCAGCATGATTTTTACACCAATTTTCACAAACAATAAATTTAATTTTATTACCATTAGACTTTTTTAAAGAGTTCTTCCATTTCATCTGCCACCTCGACCTCTTTTTTTGTTGTTTTTCAAAGAACACATGATCATAGGAAAACTCCATTTCCACCTTCCCTGCACATTGAACAAGTTTTTCATAACTTTTGAACTAACAAGAATCTAAATCACTTCGATACTTTGGCTTTAATCCTGAGTAAAAAAGGTTGATTTTAATATCAATATATCGTATGAAATTTGGAGCATACCTTGCCAGTCGAGTGAATTTTTATTCATAAGAAGCCACTGAGTCATCCTCCTACCTCAATTCCAGAAATTTATTTTCCATCCTAAGACGTACCACCTTAGGAAAATATTTCTCAAGAAGCATTCCTTTGAATTCATCCCAATAAAGAGCATCAATCTCCTCACTATCCTTGATATTTTTCACCATTAACCACCATAGATCAGCTTCACCTTCAAAATGGTAAACAAAGAGACTAACCTTTTGATGTTTTGAACACCCCATGACATAAAAAACCTTCTCCATTGATTTAATCCACCCTTCAACTAGACCATTGTCAGATGATCCTCTAAATGATGGGGGATGCTGCCTTATGAAATGATGCACTACTGACAAGTTCCTTTGTGGTTATTTGGGCCGATTCTGACCATCTCAGGATACTGATTTTGAAGGTTGTATTCCTCCTGATGTTGTCCCATCATAGTTGCTCTATTTCCTCTGTAGGAAACCATTCTGAAAACAGAAATATCTTAAGAGAGGTGACATGATAATCTGTAAATGCTATTTCATTTCAATAATAAATTAAACTAAAAATAATTTATGGATATTAATTTAAAAATATCCTAACTCATCAAGTTGTCTAAACCGACCTTTGATACCAAGTATAAGGACCCAACTTTAAAACATTACATAATCTTGAATTAAATGAATAATTCACATTGAGGATTTTTCAGGTCTAGAGTTTTAGAGAATTAGGCCATAACTATTACATTACATCTCAAAAATTACAAAGTAGACAATTATACTCAGTTTCCATTTTTTAATAAAATAAAGACTCTTGAAAAAAAGCGTCATGCCTAGTTCTGCCTTTTAGACAACATGAATTTTACTTGATCCCATCATTTACCCTATTTATCTTTGAGTCCTGTGAAAAACATTTCAAAAACTTGGGATGAGCATAAAAAGCTCAATAAGGGTTATAACATAAAGAAAGATAACATTAGTCTATAAATATATACCAAGCATAAGCTCATACCTCATGAAATCACAAAATTTATGAAATATACATAGGAATCATAAATCATAAAGGTAACTTGTGGCATCCATATCATACTTACATTGTAGTTATCATAGATATATAGGAAGTTACATTTGAAATACCCATCATAGTATATTTCCTAAATCTATTAGGATAAATATTCACATTTACCTCCATCACATTACCCAATGCATTGAAGAGCTATCTCAGGTTCACCCACCCTAGGTTTATCACAGAACCATTCGTATACGTAAACAATGCCCAAGAACCACAACATATTCATAACACATAAAACAAACATAAAGGAAAGAGAACATTTCCAAATTTCAATCACAATATGTCATTTAAATAAATTAAAATAAAAAAATACATTATCAAAACCATTTTTAACACCAAAATATGTAAAAGAGTATATGGTATTTATTTTCCTTTTAAAAACATTATGAATTGTTAAGGAATCCATAGATCAAATAATACTCACTGCAACGAAAAGGTCATTGTCACCGCTTATGTTAATAAGAAACATTCCTTTTTGTCATTTAGTAAAAATCCTCGTAGAAAAATATTCATTTTGAATAAAATTAAAATTCAAATGTGTTTATACACCATAAAAAATAAAGTCGTGTATAAAACTAAATATGCCTCAATGAAAGAATATTGAGACGAAGTCCCTTACCTCGTGTCCGACTTGACCCAATTGTTATTTAATCTCCTGAATAATAAAATAAAGTTAATTCATATGTGATTAATAAAACTTTTCAATTTTATTATACATTTTATATCAGTTATTACCTTGCTATAACAATTAGTTAATTATTTGAGTTCATATCGGATATTTTGTCGATGTTCGGAACTTGAGTTAAAAATGAACTTGTTATAATTATAAATTGTCCATGTGGTCGAAATTTCATTATCTCCAAAATTATATTCATTATTTAGATATCATATATATCATATATATCTAGTATATACTTGTATTTATAATAGTACATAACATTTGGATATAAAAAATGAAATGCACCGTTCATGGAGATAGTAAGCTGTACGCACGCATGCACGCTACTTTCATTTCTGTTTCATATTTAATGGAATAAAAACATAATGATACTTAGGTATATTATAATTCTAGTATAATATAATATATAATCTCATTAACTCCTTCCTTTATACATTCCATGTATGGCATGAATGAGTCATATCACTTTCCGGAGGCGGTAGTCCGCAGTTCCTCAAATGAAATTATCGTATTTACCCACTATAGAAACCATAAAGGTATTCTATAAATGAAAAATACATAAGTATAGAAACAATATAAATATAATATATATCACATATAAATATAGTGTCATCTTAATGACCACCATAAGAGGTGGTAGGAGATAATTGAACAATCATCATTTCGTGAGGAGTTAGTTTGCCGTCCATAGAAACAATATGTTCTTTAACCCTTATATGGAGGTGTGTGTAAGTGTAGTTCTAATACTTCTCATAACAAAAACCTAGTATATTAAGGATAATAGTGTTTTTATAAAATAAAGCAATAAAAAGAGTTTATGGGGTTGGAGAAGTAAAATAAAACAAAATAACTTAAGAGAAGACATTACCTTTAAATCGGGTATCTCCCTTTGGTTTGAACCAACAGGTTTATTTGAATTGCCTTCTGCCTAAGGGAATGCTTCTAGGATAAGGGGAGGGATGTAGAAAGATTAATTGGGCAGAATTTGGATGAGTAAAGGGGATTTAGAAGTGTGTGTAATGGGTTATAAGTGAGGGATTTTTATAAGGGGTAGGAGCTCTTTAGGAATGTTTAAAAATATTATTTATTATATAATTATTTTCGGTTTCTAAAGGTCCAAAACTCATTAAAGTCGAATATAAGATGACTCAAGTTCGAAATAAATTCATCCAATAAGAATTTTACAGGTTTTTGATACTGTTTTAATCTTTATAATCTTATTTATTTAAATCATTTATTAATGAGGTAAACACTGCATCGTTATTGTGTCATAAATTTTTTTATTTATTTGATGTCTAAAAAATATAAAAAAAATATCCTGATGTAGTAAATATTTTTAAATTTCAAATTAATATTTACAGTAAAAAATATAACTTATATATCCCCATTTAAAAATTGATTTACTAAAAGATATATGTTTAAGTCATTTTTGTCTTTACTTTAAATTAATTAATATAAAGTGTCATTATCACTCTCATGTGGCTCAATGGGGTCCCAAAATCGACCCAAGGATTCCCATGGTCTGAAATGTATCAACCAATAGGATTATGACACATGTTAGGATAATTTAATATTGTTATAATATTATTTTTTACCCTTATTTACCAGATTTACCCTTTAACAATGGTAAATAATTTTTTAACTGAAGTAAATATTCATAATGTCTAAAAATAAAAGTTACCTATTTAAAAAATTTAGACCTCCTGATTCCAAATATGTAACCCACTTTTCCAAATTCAAAAAACAAAAGTGGAAGAAATTAATTTAAAATTTATTCCAGTGGTCAAAACAAAACGTGTGTTTTTAATAAATAATAACTATCAAAAGATTAACACTTATTTATGTCCAATTTCAAAGTGAAATTACTTCCAATGACCAAAATTGGATCAAATAGTAAAAATATAAAATAATTACACTTTAAAACCAATTAAAAGGACAATATAACCTTATAAATAAATTATATTAAAAGGCAGTTTTGAACTAAAATACAATATTTTTCATTATTCATTAAAAAATGAATTTTATTTGAAAAATACCAAAAATTTACCCAAAGTAAATTTTGATATCCCAATTATAAATAAGAATTTTATTTTTTCAATTAAAACAGATAAAAGTGACCAAAACTATATTTAAAGAGGGTTCACCATCAAAAGGCAGTAAATCGACCTTTTAATGAATATAAGAGTATTTATGCTTAAAATTGGATTCTTTCTTATTTTAAGCTTATAAAATTTATTGGATAAATGTAAAAACATTTAACAAACCTGAAAATTCATATTGTAGTTAGTTCTGTCCATTCCTGCCAATATAATGCCTAGATGTTAACTACCATTTAAAATAATATTATATTATTATTTTTCAGTATGACCCAATGTTGTGTGCAACGTAAGATTTCAAATAACCCCATTGTTACGTATCAGGTAAGCTATCGAACATAAAATCCCTTTTAATTTAAAACTAATATTTAAATCACAAATATTAATAAATAGGAAAATTTCATATTCATTATTTACCTGAGATGTTACACCCTTCCCCCATTTTTGGAATTGCTTCCTCGCAATTTTATTCACTTATCAAATAAATGGGGGTATTTATCCCTCCTAGAATTTTCAGATTCTCACATTGCCTCTTCAACCCTGTGTTTTTTCCACAAAACCTTTACCTGATGAATTACCTTATTCTGCAACACTTTCTCTCTTTGGTCAAGAATCTGGACTGGTTGTTCCTCATAAGAGAGATTCTATTCCAACTGAACTACCTCTGGGCTCAAAAAATGAGATGGATCTGGCATATACTTTCTCAATATTGAAACATTAAAAACATTGTGTACCTCGGATAAACTTATAGGTAAATCTACTATGTACACATCTGATCCAACTTTCTACAGGATTTCATAATGTCCAATGAACCTCAGACTCAACTTTCCCTTCTTACCAAAAGAAATCACATTTTCCATAAAGAAGCTTTGAGAAAGACATGATCACCTACCACAAAATAAAGATCCTTCCTCTGGTTATTCACATAACTTTTCTGCCTACTCTGAGCTATTCTCATGTGCTTCTAAATCAAATGAACTTTTTCTGCCATCTCTTCTACCAATTCTGGTCCCATCAGCTTCATTTCACCTACTTCATCCCAAAAATCTAGAGTTTGAAACCACTTCCCATATAATGCCTCAAATGGAGCCATCTGTATATTGGAATGAAAAATATTATTATAAGAAAATTCAACTAAAGAAATATGTTAGTCCCAAGTTCCCTGGTAATCCGTGGAGCAAGAACGTAACATATCCTCCATGGTATAAATTTGTCATTCTGAATACCCATTTGATTGAGGATGAAAAGCTATACTAAAACTTAATTCAATACCCAACAACTTCTGAAGGCCTTTCTAAAAGTTATAAGTAAAACAGAGATCATGATCAGATACAATGGAGAGGGGAACACCATGCAACCTAACTATTTCTTTAACATATAACTGAGAAAGTTGATCTAGAGAAAAATTATCTCGAATAGGAAGGAAATGAGCAGATTTAGTCAATCAATCAACAATAACCTAGATTGCATTATTACCTCGATATGTCTTCGGTAATCCCACAACGAAGTCCATGGATATATTTTCCCATTTCCACTCTGGCACCAGTAAAGACTGAAGGATCCCTTTAGGTAACTGCCGCTTTACTTTAACCTGTTGACAAGTTAAACACTTCATAGTAAAATCAGTAATATCTCTTTTCATTCCATCCCACAGTAATAATCCCAAAGATATATGTAAATCTTAGTAATACCATGATGAACTGAAAATGGAGAACTATGAGCTTTACATAACAACTCATTCTTCAACTACTAATCACAAGGCACACATAATCTCTTCCCAAACCTAAAAACACAATCATTATCAATGTTAAAATCAAAAAACTTACCCTTATGAACCTACTCCAATTTTTTCTACAACTCATTGTCTTCCTTATCTACTTTCTTAATTATGTATAATAGAGATGATTTCACTGACAACTGAAACAAAACAGAGGAATTTCTTGCACTAAAAACTTCTATGCCAAATTTCATCGAATCAAAAACCAAAGGATCTCGTTCTAAATATAGCATGGTTAATGAAGCATTACTTTTTTTGGATCAAAGCATCAACCACTTTATTTTCCTTCCATGGATGGTAATGAATTGTGAAATCATAATCCTTGATTAATTCCAACCATATCCTATGTATCATGTTCAATTATTTCTAAGTTAATATATACTTATAACTTTTGTGGTCAGTATATATTTCACATTTTAATCCATACAGATGATGCCTCCAAATTTTAAAATAAATAACTATAGCAAATAATTCCAAATCATGTGTAGGGTAATTAAACTCATGTGGTTTCAACAGACATGAAGCATAAGTAATTACCTGATTATTCTGAATAAGGAATCATCTAAGTCCTTTCAAAGAAGCATCACTATAGATGACAAACTCACCATTTCTAGAAGGCGGGGCCAAAACTGGAGCATTCCCCAATCTTCTTTTCAATTCCTAAAAACAATCATCACATTCTTTTATCCAAATGATCCTAACACCTTTTTGAGTTAACATAGTCATTGGGATAGATAAAAGTGAAAAAGTTTCAACAAATCTCTGGTAATAACCCACTAATCCAAGAAAACTATGAATATCGGTTATATTTTTGGGTCTTGGCCATTCTTCAACAACTTCTGTTTTAGAAGGACCAATAGTTATGCCATTTTTTGAAACAATGTGACCAAAGAAATAAATTTTTTGTAACCAAAACTCACACTTGCTGAAGTTATGATACATTTTTTTTCTTTTAAGGTTTGCAAGACAACCCTTAAATGACTTTCATACTTTTTTTTAGAATAAACCCAAATATAATCAATGAACACAACCAAAAACTTATCCAAGAACTCACGAAATATTCTATTCATAAGATACATGAATAAAGATGGTGCATTGGTTAACCCAAAATGCATAACTACAAATTCATAATGGCCATATCTAGTATGAAACTTGGTCTTCGAAATTTCAGCTTCCTTTACTTTCAACTGATGGTACCCCGACCTCAAATAAATCTTCAAAAAATACTGAGCTCCCTAGAGATGATCAAAAAAATCATTGATATGAGGAAAAGGATACTTGTTCTTAATAGTGATGTTATTCAATGCTCTATAATCAATGAAAAGTCTCATTGAACCATCTTTCTTTGTAACAAAAAAGACAGGAGCACCCCATGGTGATGTGCTAGGTCGAATGAAACCTTTATCTAATAACTTCTGTAATTGCTTCTTTAACTCTAAAAATTCAATTTGAGCCATTCGATAAGGGGGTTTTGAAATTGTCTTAGCATTAAGAAGTAAGTTAACAGTAAATTAAACTTATTGATATGGTATAATACTAGGAAACTGATCCGGAAAAATATCAAGATACTCATTTACCACTGGCACATCTTTAATATGAACAGTTCCTTTTTTTTCAACAATATGTGCAAGGTATCATTCATTTACATCTTTTAATAGTTTCTAAGCTTCCTGATATGTCATCAAAAGTAAGGGTTCATTATTGTACACATACTGAAAATATTTCTGAAAAGAAACCTCTTTAGATATGCATCCAATCTTATCATAATAAACATAAATCCAATCCATGCTCAATATAACATCAAACTCTACTAGAGGCAAAACAATAAGGTTTGATGGTAGATTATTTCTGCACACAAGTATCGGAATTTTCTTATGTTTTATTTTTGTATCAACATTTCCCCTTGGTGGTTTTGCCATAACTTCGGGATTCATATCCTGAGATGAAATTCCAAATTTACTAGAAAAATTCTCAAAAAGGAAAGAGTGTGTAGACTGTGAATCGGACAACAAATTGGCATAATCTGAACAAACAAACAGTGTACCTGATACTACTTCATTTGATGGCCCAACATCTGCTGAAGTAGTTGCAAAGGATTTCACCCCCCCATTCTACTTGTAGTTTGTCTTCTTTCCTTCAGTTGAGTTCATCGTTGGACACTCATTTTCATAAGGACCCATTTCACTGCACTTAAATTTTTTTACTGATTGTAAATCATATTTTGTCTTACCATTACCCTGATCTTTTTTAGTGAAATTATGAGACTTATGTCCCATTTTACCACATCAGTATCAATTACTAGAATACAAACCCATTACCCAACATGATTTTTACCACAATTTTCACAAAGTTTCAACTTAAGTTTCTTACCATCAAACTTTTTTGAAGAGTTATTCCCTTTTGTCTTCCATATTGACCTCTTATTCTGTTGCTTTTCAAAGAACACCTGATCATCGGAAAACTCTATTTACACCTTTACTACACATCGAACAAGTTTTTCATAAAATTTGAACTAACAAGAATCTAAATCACATTGATACTTTGGCTTTAATCTTGGGTAAAAAATGTTGATTTTAATATCAAGATCTCGTCTGATATTTGGAGCATTCCTTGCCAGTCGAGTGAATTTTTCTTCATAAACAGCCACTAAGTCATCCTCCTACCTCAATTCTAGGAATTGTTTTTCCATCCTAAGATGTACCAACTTAGGAAAATATTTCTCAAGAAACATACCTTTGAATTCATCCCAATCAAGAGCATCAATCTCCTTACTATCCCTGATATTTTTCACCATTAACCACCACTGATCAGCTTTACCTTCAAAATGGTAAACAACAAGACTAACCTTTTGATGTTTTGAACACCCCATGACATCAAAAATATTCTCCATTGATTTAATCCAACCTTCAACTAGCGCATTATTAGATGATCCTCTGAATGATGGGGGACGATGCCTCATGAAATGATCCACTACTAATATGTTCCTATGTGGTTATTTGGGCTAATTCTGACCATCTCTGGTTGCTGATTTGGAAGGTTGTATTCCTTATGATGTTGTCCCATTATAGCTGCTCTGTTTCCTCTATGAGAATCAATCTGAAAATAGAAATATCTTAGGTGAAGCGACATGGTAATCTGTTAATGCTATTTTATTTCAATCATAAATTAAACTAAAAACAATTTATGGACATTAATTTAACAATATCCTAAGTCCTAAAGTTGTCTAAACAGACTTATGATACCAACTATATGGACCCAGCCATAAAACATTACATTATCTTGAATTAAATGTATAATTCACATTGAGGATATTTTCAGGTTTAGAGTTTTAGAGAATTATGCCATAAATATTACATTACATCTCAAAAATTACAAAGGAGACAATTCTACTCAGTTTCCATTTTTTTTCATAAAATAAAAACTCTCAAAAAAAGTGTCATGTCTAGTTCTATGTTTTAGACATCATGACTTTTCCGTGATCCCATCCTTGACCCTATTCATCTTTATGTTCTTTGAAAAACATTTTAAAAACTTGGGATGAGCATAAAAAGCTCAGTAAGGTTTATAAGATATTGAAAGATAACATTAGTCCATAAATACTTACCAAGAATAAGCTCGCACCTCATGAAATCATAAAATTTATGAAATATACATAGGAATCATAAATCATAAAGGTAACTTGTGGCATCCATATCATAATTAAATTATATATATCGTAGTTACACATGGAGTTACATTTGGAATACCCATCAGAGTATATTCCCAAAATATCTTAGGAGAAACATTCAAGTTTACCTCTGTCACATTACCCAATGCATTGGAGATCTATCTTGGGCTCACCCACCCTAGGTTTATCATAGAACAACCCCTATACGTAAACAATTCCCAAGAACCATAACATATTCATAACACATAAAACAAACATAAAGGAAAGATAATATTTCCACATTTCAATCATAATATATCATTTAAATATATTGAAATAACAAATACATTATCAAAACCATTTTGAATACCAAAATATGTAAAAGATTATTTGGAATTTATATTCCATTTAAAAACATTACAGCTTGTTAAGGAAGCCATAAATCAAATAATACTCACAGTGGCGGAAAGGTCATTGTCACCGCTTACGTTAAAAAGAAACATTATTTTTTGTCATTTAGTAAAATGACTCATAGAAAAAGATTCCTCTTGAATGAAATGAAAATTTAAAGGTGTTTATACATTGTAAAAAATAAAATTGTGTTTAAAACTAATTATGCTTCAATGAAAGGAGATTGATATGAAGTCCCTTACCTCGTGTCCGACTTGACTCGATCGTTATTTAATCTCATGAATAATAAACTAAAGTTAATTTCTACTTGATTAAGAACCTTTTTCAAGTTTATTATTCCTTTTATATCAATTATTACCCTACTATAACAATTAGTTAATTATTTGAGTTCATATCGGACATTTTGTCGATGTTCAGAACTTGAGTTAAAAATGAACTTGTTATAATTATAAATTGTCCATGTGGTCGAAATTACATTATATCAAGAATGATATTCATGATTTAGATATCATATATATCATATATACCCAGTATATATATGTATTTATAATAGTACATAACATTTTGAGATAAGAAATGAAAAGCACTGTTCGTGGAGACGGTAAGCCGTACGTACACATGAACGCTACTTTCATATCTATTTTATATTTAATGGAATAAAAACATAATGATACATAGGTATATTATAATTATAGTATAATATTATATATAATTTCATCAACTCTATCCTTTATATGTTCCATGTATGGCATGAATGAGTCATATCACTTTGAGGGGGCAGTAGTCTGCACTTCCTCAAATAAAATTATCGTATTTACCCACTATAGAAACCATAAAGGTATTCTATAAATGAAAAATACTGAAGTATAGAAACAATATAAATATAATATCTATCACATATAAATATAGTTTCATCTTAATGGCCACCATAAGAGGTGGTAGGAGATAATTGAACAATCATCGTTTCGTGAGGCCTTAGTTTGCCGTCCACAGAAACAATATGTTCTTTACCCATTAGATTGAGGTGTGAATAAGTGTAGTTCGAATAATTCTCATAAAAACAACATATTATATTGATGATATTGGTGTTGTTATAAAATAAAGTAATAAAAAGAGTTTATGGGGTTGGAGAAGTAAAATAAAACAAAAGAACTTAAGAGAATTTGTTACCTTTAAATCGGGTATCTCTATTTGGTTTGAACCAAATGGTTTAATTGAATTGTCTTCTGCCTTGGGGAAAGCTTCTAGGATGAGGATAGGGATGTAGGAAGATTAATTTGGTAGAGTTTGGATGATCCAAGGGGCTTGATAAGTGTGTGGAATGGGTTAGAAGTGAGGTCTTTTTATAAGGGCGAGGAGGGGATCTTTAGGAATGTTTAAAAATATTATTTTATTATATAATTATTTTAGGTTTATAAAGGTCCAAAACTCATTAAAGTTGAATATAAGATGACTAATGTTTGAAATAAAATCATCCAATAATAATTGGACAGGTTTTGGATAGTGTTTTAATCTTTATAATCTTATTTATTTAAATCATTCATTAACGAGGTAAACATTGCATCATTATTGTGTCATAAATATTTTTATTTATTTGATGTCTAAAAAATATAAAAAAATACCATGATGTAGGAATTTTTTTTAGATTTAAAATTAATTAATATAGTATAAGATATAACTTATATAACCCCATTTAAAAATTGATTTACTAAAATATATGTGTTTATGTCATTTTTGTCTTTACTTTAAATTAATTAATATAATGTGTCATTATCACTCCCAAGTGGATCCATGGGGTCCCAAAATCGACCCAAGGATGACTATGGTTGGAAATATATCAACCAATATTATTAGAACACATTCCAGGGTAATTTAATATTGTTATAATATTATTTTTGTACCCTTATTTACCAGATTTACCCTTTAACAATGATAAATAATATTTTTACTCATGTAAATATTTATAATGTATAAAAATAAAAGTTACCTATTTACACAATTTAGACCTCATGATTAAAAATATGGAATCAATTTTTCTAAATTCAAAACACATAAGTGGCAGAGATTAATTTAAAATTAATTTCCGCTATTAAAACAAAAAGTGTGTTTAAAAAAAATAATAACTATCAAAAGATTGATACTTATTTATGTCCAATTTCAATGTGAAATTAATTCTAATGACCAAAATTGGATTAAATAGTAAAAACATAATATAATTAAACATTAAAACAAATTAAAAAGATAATCTAAGCTTATAAATAAATTATATTAAAAGATAGTTTTGAATTAAAATACAGTATTTTTCACTATTCATGAAAAAAATGAATTTTATCAAAAAAATACCAAAAGTTTTCCCAAAGTAGATTTTGATGTCATAATTCTCAATAATACTTTTATTTTTTTAAATAGAACATATAAAAGTGACTAAAATTATACTTAAAGTGGGTTCTCTATCAAAAGGCGTTAAATCGACCTTTTAATGAATATTAGAGTATTTATGCTTAAAATCAGATTCTTTCTTAGTTTAAGACTCTAAAATTTATTGGATAAATTTAAAAACATTTAAAAAACATGTATATTCATATTTTAGTTAGTTATTTCCATTCTCGTCAATACAACGGCTAGATGTTAACTACCTTTTAAAATAATATTATATTATTATTTTTCAGTATGACCCAACGTTGTGTGCAACGTAAGATTTCAAAGAACCCCATTGTTGCGTATTGGATATGCTATTAAACATAGCATCCCTTTTAAATTAAAATTAATATTTAAATCACAAATATTAATAAATATGAAAACTTCATATTCTTTATTTACCCGGGATGTTATAGTTTAACATAGAATTCCTATGAAATTTTTCCATTTTAAAAAGAAATTTTTACATCCATTTTAAGTAATTTAATATTTTGAAAATGACCATAAGCTAATAAAATTATAATTTATTCCCTCCTAGAAAAAATATAAAAAAATATTCAAAACAAATCCCATATTCTTGAGAATAACCTTGAGTTACTAGTCTTTCTTTATTTTTAACCATATTTCCAGCTTCATTAATTTTATTATGAAAAATCTATTTATTTACCATTACAGGTTTATCTTTGGGTAATTCAACTAAATCCCAAAATTTATTTCTTTAAATTTATTTATCTCATAATTCATAGAATTAATACAATTTTAACCAATTGAATCATTTTCAATATTCACCGGAATAAAATCAGCAAAAAAGTAGAGTTTTCACAATAAAGGATAATATATTTTTTGGTTTTTGTTCTAGATTCTACATTACCAATTAATGTTTCAATTGGATGAAATTTATGAGTTTTCCATTCCTTATGATTAGTTTGAGAAGATATATGCTTCCCCTAAAGTGATACCTTAACATTATCTTGGTCATTATCTTCACCAAAATTAAATCCCCTGAATTCATCATTATCTTAACTTGAATTAGAATCTTGCGTATTAGAATTGATTTCATTGAAAATAACATGCTTAGATTCTTCAACAATTAAAGTTTTCTTATTTAATACTCTATAATATTTTCTATTGTTGAAATATCCTAAAAATATCCCTTAATTACTTTTAGAATCGAATTTTCTGAAGTTATCTTTTGTATTTAAGATATACACTTTACAACCAAATATACTAAAATATAAAAATTTAGGTATAGTCCCTTTAAACCATTTAAAAGGGTACTGATTTAAACATGGTCTAATAGAAAATCTATTTAAAACATGGAAATATTTATTAGTAGATTCTTCCCAAAAGAATTTGTGTATACTAAATTCCATTAGAATTGTTCTATCCATTTATTGAATAGATTTGTTCATTATTTCTACCACACAATTATGTTGTGGTGTCCTAATGGATGAGAAAAAATGTTTATATCCATTTGTTTCAAAAAAATTATCAAATTATAAATTTAAAAATTTACCACCTGTATAACTTCTAAAAGATATGATTAATATAATTTTGAATTTTTGAATAAGCTTATAGAAATCACAAAATTTGGTTAAAGTTTCATTTTTATAGGATAAGAAATAAATCCATAAGAATATACTGTAATCATCTATAATTACAAATTCATTCTTCTTACCACAAAAACTAATTAGTTTTATAGGTCCAAACAAATAAAGATATAATTTATCTAAACAAATAGTAGTAATGGAACCATTTATATATTAAAATATTTCTTTATGATGCTTACCCTTTAAAGAGGAATCATACATAAAGTAATTACTCGTATGTAACTTGTGAAATTGTATAATTTTTTCTTGCTTTGATAGTTTGTGTAAAAGTATAAAATTTTCATACCAAAGGATTCTATGTCACAGAATGTCACATTATTCTACAAGAATCAAACACTTAACCTTTTATTTGGTTATATGAGAGAAATCAATAGTGTATATATTTTCTTTTCTATATTCATAAAATAAAACTGATTTATTTTTCATAATAGAACATTTATCATTTTCAAAAATAACATTCCGTCCATCATCACACAACTATGGTATACTTATAAAATTTTGTTTCAATCAAATTATATATAATGGTTTAGAAATAAGTACTATTTTTGAAAAACCAAATTCAATAATACCTTTAATATAACCTTTAGATTTTTCTCCAAATGCGACAAGGAAACCATCCCATGAATTAAATGATATAAATTTTAAAACATCATATATCATGTGTGTGGAGTAGACACTATATAAATATCATGAGTCTTTGATACTTCTAAGTAAGTTTTACTAAAATTAAATAATCAAATATACTATTTTGGTAACCATGCTAACTTGGGTCCAACTAGATTAGTATTAGAAAATTTTGGCACCCAAATTGATTTGAAGCATTTATTAGTGGGGTTATTAGAAGAAAAATATATAGCAATGAATTTTTAGTATACCCAAATTATTGTGAAAATATCAGTGAAAACTCATTGTCATAATGTCCATTCATTCTACATTTAAAATTGGTTGCACTAGAAATACATCCTTTTGAGATTTTAACAAAGTTAGTTTTATTCAAACTTAGTGATAAACTATTATATCAAAAATCATTATTATTGGTTTTTTGTTTCATTAAAGACACCATATTATAATATTGTTATTTACCTTTAACCAAATTAGATAAATTATTTTTATTGTAGACAACTTCATTTTTCAAATTCATATTCTCCTTTTAAATAGTCTGTAAGTCTGTATAAACTTTAAAATTAGATATAAAAGTTGTTTTTCTTAATTTTTTATTTTCTTTCTTGAGATTATTACATTCATTTTATATATTAGTTAATTTATCCAGAACTAAATTAAATATTTTTTCATGATCTTTATCATTCACTACCATAAATTTTTTAACTTTCCAATTTTCCTATTTTAGTTTTATCAACTTTGAATCATAATTATCTTTATATTTATCAATATAGGAAACACATATTTTCAGATTATCGAATTCTATTTTTATTTTCTCATTTTATTTAATCAAGTTTTTATTCTTAATTATTATGTTAGTCTACTTTTCAATTATTCTAACTCTATTATTTCTTAATTCTTCATTTTCTTTAATAATTTGTTTAACTTTGGAATTCAAAGAAGCATAATTAGAATATGAATCAAATAAAAATTCATTTTAATTTTCAGATAAATCAATATGATCAAAATTTATATGAGTTATTAATTGAGTGAAGGGTAAATAATTTACATCACACCGTATACCCATTAGGTCATGATTCCCTATCACCTTTTCACTTCCAAAATCACTTCTCGAGTTAGAACCATTCGAGTAGTCCCAACCTATAAACAAATATTTCTATCCTTTTATCCATGTCTTTCTTTGTATGTTTGAGTTTTTGGAATTCATTCCTTATGTGACCTTTCTTCTTTCACTCATAGCATGTAAATACTGAGACATCATTATTATTACTGGTATTACCTTTCTTATTTTCCTTTGTGGAATTCCTATTGAATTGGTTGTTTTCACCTTTGTTTTTCATGAACCTTAAAAAATTATTACAAAACTGAGAAATCTACTTGTCACTTTCATGGAACTTATATTTAAATGCATTGTAGGAACCAATAACATTATATTTAAATGAAATAACTTTTATTTTCATAGATTCCTCATCAATAATATTTTTAGCTCCAATTCATAATGAAATAGAGATTCTATTAGTTCATCTAAGGTATACTCTTTAAAGTTCTTAATCTCATTGATGACCACCTTATTTGCACGAAATCCTTTTGGAAGAGATCTCATTACTCTTTACACTTGATTTGTGTTGTCCAAAAATTCTCCAAAAGAACTCTTACCATTTGTAATACTAGTACGCCAATAGATCATATGTTTTAATAATTATTCATCTTATATCTTGAAGTGTCAGTATTCTGATCAGAGTATTCATAACTTGGTTCTCTTGAGATTTTAAGTCCCATAGTGAGTCAATTTAAGTATTCTCCATATATAATGGAATTTCTTATAAGATGAGACATGAATATGGAAACTTCTACTTATAACATAGTAAAAAATATTTTTAAATTTATAATTGAAAATATATTTTATAATGTTCTTACCTATAAGTTTCCCTTTATCAACTATGGGTATCTCATATTTCTTATCCATGGTTTTCTAGTGATCAAAACTTAACTGTTTTAAGTAGGCCTCTATTCTATCTTTACAGTATCTATAGTCACTTCCATCGAATAATGTGGGGTTTTGTAGAATCCATCCATCATTATCATTTACATCTTCCATCCTAAAATAATCCTTTTATTTTATTCCTTAGACTATTTTTTCTGGGATATTAAGTTAGAATAGAGTTAAAAAGAAACAATAGAAACAAAAATAGACTTGAAATTTCCTTTAAGAAAAATATAATTTAATTCGAGTTATATATATTTGTTATACTTAAATTTTTATATGATTTAAATTTTTATTTCATGAAGAAATAAAGATCATGATTTTTCTTCA
This sequence comes from Viscum album, assembly GCA_963277665.1. Classification (NCBI taxonomy): domain Eukaryota; kingdom Viridiplantae; phylum Streptophyta; class Magnoliopsida; order Santalales; family Viscaceae; genus Viscum; species Viscum album. The sequence goes on from OY728159.1 coordinate 240,267,370, forward strand.
TTATTCAACGTGACATTTTCATTGGAAAATAACAGTAATATTATTTAATTGTTATATGATAAAAAGTGGCATGAAAATATTGGTTTTTAAGATGATATTAGGAGATATTTGTTTTAATGATGCAAGAGTAATTCGTTAAAGACATATTTAAGGTTTAAAAACAATTCTTGTATAGATTATTCGACATATTTTTTTGGTGATACAATGGTGAAACAATTATTGATGCTCTCATAAAATCAATAAAAAACCATGACTTATATTCCTTGGATATGATCATAGAATCACTTCAATATTCATCCTTATTCTATTCAAGTGATCAAAGACCATCAATCTTCATCATCTTAGACATCTTTGTTTATCTTCTAGTTTGTTTACTTTTGTTTTTATTCATATAATCTTTTATTTATTATATTTTTAATTCCTTGATTCTAATTTATGATTTTAATAATCAAAATAAATTATTACATTGTTTGGTTATTCCAGCACAAAAAATAAAGTCTGGGTTGTGACTCTCGATCAAAATTCTAGTCACATACTAGGTTTGGAATCCTATAAAAAGATTGGTTTGCACCTCTAGGTATTTGTAAAAGGAAAATTATTTAACTGGTTCTCACACATTTAAAAGTGAGGTTGTTAGTGGGCACTAATCTTCTCAAGGAGTAGAAAAGGTTGAGGGTTGGACTAGGATCATTATGATTATAATCCTTAAAAATATTTATGTTATTTCATTTTATTTATAATACAATTTATTTCAAGAACACAATAATAACTATAGATCATTATTTTATAAACTATGATTGTTTTATAACAAAATTTTTAAAGTAATATTCACCCCATCTAGTTATTATTTCCATAACTATATATCCAACACTCTTGTGGGGTTTTCTTATCAACATGAAGTTGCGGTGAGAAGAGTTTCCATAAAATGAAACATGGTGTAATAATTGACTAGGACCTTATCTCAGTATAAGTATGAGTATTATGTGAGAGAAAGTGAACTAAAGGTTGTTAGTAGGTTTCTTTAGTAAAAGTGGGAGCCTATTAGGGATGTTTTCATAGAACTAACATATATTATTATTACCTATGTTAATTATTTTTAATATTAATAAAATTATCATCACCCCATGACTATTCTTATGTATAACATAGTATGTGATAATGTCTTAAGAGTAACTGTCACACTGAAATCTCATAGTAGTTCCCCATTATGATGAGTAATTAGAAGTTCCATGATAGTATTACTAAAATATATGTTCTATATCTGGATGATATCATTTGATTGGACAAAAATGATATAGTCTATCAAGGGTGAAGACTCATAGGTCTTTTATGCACTTTCTCATAGTGTACACCCTTGTTAATTTCTAGTATAGGAGATTATGATAACACGACCTTCTTGTAAGAAATACAGATTTATACAAGTTATTGAATGTTCCTATCTATAGAAAAATGTATCAATATTTATAATTTAACATTATTATTAATGGATAATATTAGGTTCATACTTTTTTGTATTAATGAAAATCACAATAACATATGTTCATGGAAAAGTATGATACGTTGGGTGTGTCATTAGTGATATTTAATTAACGAATAATGTGAGAAAGGATTTATCTATTATATTATTTAACAAAATATGATATCTTAGTCCCTTTTATGGGAATGGAGAAAACTAAATAAATCCATGGCCATGGTGTTCTGTGGGTAGTTTCATTTCAAGAATGTTAAAGAAAAATACATCAAACACATAGGTTGATGATACTAGCATGCAACCTTCTTAATTAGAGATATTATGATAAAGTCATTTTATTATACAGTAAGTATTAATATGTGGTTTTATGTCATTACAAAATTAAATACTTTATTTATGGGGGTATTTTAAATGTTTCTAGAAGATAACCTTTGAATTTGGGTGGCTCCGCCTAATGCCACAGAGAAAAAGACCTAAATGGTCACACAATTTTTTTTATCCAAAACCACAGTTAAATATTATTATTATTTAACACGATGAATAAATATTCATTTACTATTTAGTAAATATAATATTTATTTATTTATTAGTGAATAATACAATGATATTTATTTATTAAATAAATATTTATTATTCAAGTACTGATAAAAAAGTAGAGAAATATCAGAATGAGTTTAATAGGCTCATGGAGAAAAAATTTATATATTAAATATTATTTGAATAAATTTTAAAATATTTTTTCTGGAAATAATATTTAATTAATCCATGAGTTTTTTCACATTTTAGAAAAAATAATAATAATATTATTATTATCAGGACATGGAGTTTTTTGGGGATTTATAAAATAATAAGGGTCTATTTGCAATTATTATTTTCTTATCCTAATATTATTTAAACCTAATTATATTATTTCAAAACCCAAGGCCAGAATGTTTGTTTTTGTGCACGAAAACATCCAGAGAATACTTTATTTCCCTAGAGGGATCCTCTCTAAGAACTATCTCAAGAAAAAAGTGTGATCGTTTTCCACCAATCCTCATGATTATTGGGAGAATATGGATAATCCTTCTTCAAAGCAATTATCATGGAGATCAAAGATAAACAATGCAAGCATTAGGATCATCCATGCTAGAACTCAGAGATTCCTATAATATCACTCGAAGGTTCATGGTTCACCTCTGGATATCCGTTGAATGGAATTTATACTTGATTACTATGAAGTAACAATGGTATGATTTAGATATTTTGTTAGATTCATCTATATAAAAATAATTCCTCACAAGGTAATTCCTTAACTACCTAAATTAATTATAAATCATTAGGTGATGATCATGAATTTTTGTTCTGCTATTCTTTCATCAGTTAATCATTGAATAAATTCCATTGTTCATGATGTTCTTTGTCCTTTAAATATATAAATAATCATAAATTATAAAAAAATCCGAGTTGGGTATGCCCCACTAACACTTCTGTTGCACCCAAAACCTACGAATTAGTACTCTCTCCTCATCCTGGTTCTCCTTTTGCCTTTGCAGAGAATTTACTAGAATAACAGTGGTCGATGGTATCCTTATGGAGGAAATAGTTCAATTCTTATCGCTATGTGATCACAATTAAGAAAAATCCATCACGTTTGATAGAGATGGAGCTTTCCATGATAAAGTTATGCATGTATTATGTTTATATTATTCACTTCATGTGGTTTTATTGATAATAGGTATGATATATATATGGGTTTATTCCATTGTATTGATCATGTGATAATACTAAAAAACCCATCAGTATTATTAAATCAAAACATTTCAATATTTTCTTTACTTAATTTATAAAGAACATTCATATCACAATATACTCAAGGCTTTATGATATAGGATATCATAATTCTATTTTTTTCAAGACCTATGGTATGGATGATGTATATCATAGGGAATAATACACTAAAAAACTATGATTTGTTTCTATGTTGTAAGCTACAATATAGTGACCCATACTTATCATACTTATATATTAAACCATTTTTGAGAAATATTCATTATATTTCACAAAAACATGCATGAGAGTTGTAATAGATTAGTATCTTTGGAAACTTAGAAACATAAAAAACTTTTCCATAGGTGAAATACATCATCTATCACTACATTCATCATAAATATAACCCTTCTTAGACATATCATATGTAATACAATTCTTCGTAACCTCAGGTAAGGAAACATAAGAAAGGGTGATCTCAGTTTCTCAATAAGGGTAAACAAGAGAGATACATAAGCATAACATGAACACACGGGAATGATAACATGAGAATAAAACTTTAAAACCATACCCTTCATATCAAAGATCATAATATTTAGTCATGGAATAAATATTGGAAGTTTATAAAATGTAAATTATAAAATAATAAATGAACCTGATCTATGAGAGCATAACATTGGCATACGACATAGATTTTTGGCATACACAAAAACATAGAAAATCATTTACATGTTAGTTAGGGATCATTTCTAAGGATATCATAGTAGAATGAATTCACTCCCCAAACCATCATATTAGTTAAGGTTCACTCCCAAGACTATCATAGCAGAAAAAGTCCCTTACTAAACTAGGTCCACTCCCCATTTTATCCTGATTTGTCTCATGAGATATAAATCTTTACCCAATGCATTGGAGGGAGATATAGGTCCCACTCATATCATAATGAAAAACTATATTTATATGTTCCAAAAGATCATAAAACATTCACCATATCATAACCCATGAAATGAAATGGGTTTCAGAAACATTTTATCATATCATAACCTATATAAAAGAGATAGGTTTCATAATCATTTCATTATTTCATCATAGTAAAACCCATGGAAGAAGAAGCGAGTTTCATATGAATTTTATCATGGTATAACCAGTAAAAGAGAAATGAGTTTTATAAAAATGATGTTATCATAAACATAAAACATTCAAATAAATAATAAGAGTGGTATCCTTGGATCATATCCCCATTAATGCATAGGTAACATCAACAGAATTCATCTTAGATGTAAAATGATCTTAATCGATCATTTTAAACATTTCTTGAGGAAAATATGATTTTACACTTTGAAAAACATTTTTTAAGACATATTTTTTCAATATTATTTTTGAAAATAACATTGAAAACTAATAAAGGAATATTAAAGGAAAATATTTTTCATGACAATGGGAAGTTTTGTTCATGTCGTACATGTTAAAACAAAGATTCCTTTAACATTTTCAGTAAAATCCTAATGAGAATTATTTGTAAAATGAAATGAATATTCATTTAAATTTTCTTTATAAAAATTCAAAAAAGGATAACAATGTCTTTTAAAAATAATTGAAGAATAATAAAACGTTTTTAGAAAACATGGTTTTGGAAGAAAATAGATTTATGACTGAAGAGAGAAATAAAGTCAAATTTTCTTAAAAAACATTTTCACAATTATTTTAAGTAAAAAAGAGCGGGAAATGGTAATATTACTTGAAAATATCATTAATAACTATAGGATAATAATATTCATGAGTTTCTGGAGATATAGATCATAAGATTTTATTATTGGAAAGATAATCATAAGCAATCCCGATAATCAATGATATTGTAACATAAAATCATTACCACTTTGGTAAATTTGATTCATAAGAATCATGAAGAAATTAAAAAAAATGGAACTTAAAATATCATGAGGATAAATAAATTCACGATATTTCATGTCAAAGGGGTAGTATATACACCTCATAAAATAATATGGGTGCATAACATAACGTATGTCTTAAAGAAGGGAAATTGAGACAAAAATCCATTACCTTAAGTCTTGACTTAAATTGTACATGTTAAAACCTCATATATAATAAATATAAGTTTATTATACACCTATTATAGAACAGTATTTATATATACAATACCATATATGATTTTCTTTTGACCATTTATTACCTGTTTATTTATAATTCCGTGTTAAAGTTACGTTTTGGGAAATAATCACTTTGTTTTTTGTATATGTTTTGATTTGTTATTTTTTTTCTTATTACTTTGATCACAATTTAATCATCTGAAGAATTTTAACCATTATATAAATATCATATATATTCAGTATATATGTATATATAGTAATTTATAAAATTTTTTGATAGAAAATGAAATACACCATTCATGGTGACAATAGGTCTTACGTACACATAAACATTATTTCCATTTTTTTATTAGATTGAAAGAAATAATGGTAAATGATATATTATAATTATATAATAATTTTTATTTCATATATATAATTTATTTTTATTTAACCTATCCTTATTACCTTCCATCTAAAGCATGAAAGAATCACATCACTTCATGATGCTGTAGTCTGCCGTACACATGAGCGACGTTATCGTATTCCCACAATATAGAGAGTATGAAAGTATATGTGACATAATAATTATAGAAGTATAATAATATAATAAATATAATATATAAATAATAAATCCATTATTGTTTCCATCCTTGATAGGTGTTAATGGAAAAACAGTTGACATCTGTTCATGAGATGGTAGTCCGCCGTACACACAAACGATGATTTTGTAACCTAGTTGATGGAAGTGGAGATGGTTATAGGTAATGAAAATAAGATAAAAATATAATTAAAATAACATAAAAATATCTCAATATATGAAATATATTGATTTTATTATATCATCATGGTTTAATAATAATTTAATGAAGCAGAAAAAGAAATAAATTAAAAACACCTATTGAATAACGTTACCTCTTCTTCGGGTATCCTCCTTAGGTTTTCACCAAAAAACTTTCTTGGTTTGATTTCTATCCAAAATAAGTTTTATAGGATGAGAATAGAAAATTTGGGAAGTTATTTTGTTAGTTATTGGCAAAAAAGGTTTGATGGTGTTAATAGAAGAAGAGAGGGGGTTTACTTTTCTAAGTGTGGGAGATGACACACTTGGTATTTTTGAAAGAAATCGAGTGGTCCTATTTTTTCATATGTACAAAAGGGTCCAAAATGGTCCATTATTGAACCTTATAGGTTTAATGGTATAAATATGGCCATACAATAGTTTTTATAAAAGTTTATAGGCCATTTTAACCCTTATGTTTTTAGTTTAACCACTGGTAAACCAATTTTACCTTAACCACAATAATTATTTTTTAATGTTTTCACCATTAATTTTGGTCAAAAATTAAGTTGAACTTATTATATAATATAAATTATTATGATTTTAATTATAGAATCCATTTATCTAAATTCCAATTATATAAGTGAAAAATTTTAATTTAAAATTAATCCTCCAAGCATAACGAGAAAGTGGGTTTTTAAAGAGAAAAATGTTCAAGAGTTTACAAAATTTTTATGTCAACATTCAGTGTAAAATTGATTAAAATGACCTAAATTAGATTAATGGATGTATAATTTAACTAATTTTTCTATAAAACCAAATTAGAATACAATTTAAATTTATGAATAAATTTAATGAAAAAGCTGTTTTCAATTAAAATTCAGCATTGTTCACTATTCATAAAAAAAAAGAAGTTTTCAGAAAAAATACCAAAAAATCACCCTAATATAATTTTTACAAGATGATTTAAAAACTGAATTTTATTTTATGAAATAAATTTTTTAAAATTGCAAGCAATTAATTTTATTAGTCTTCACAATAATCATTTTTTTGAGAAAATAGTATTTTCAAAACATATGAAGTCTTTACCAAAAGTTAAGTACTTTTTTTATCAATATGTTTTATTTATATAAAAAAATTATAAATAATATTTCAAAATAATTTATTACTATTCATCTGACTAATTTTAACACATAGGTTATAATAGTCACATTTGAATAACTATATTAATAATATATCACGGTTTTGTTAAAACTCAGTGTCATGTGCAACAGAAGATAACCTAGTGTTGCATGTAGTGTAAGATTAGGTTGGTATATTTTGCAACACAAGATTAAATTGATTTTTTGTATAATTTAATCTATCAAATAAATTTAATTTATTCGAAAAAATCACAAAAAAGTCTTTTATTACATTCTACCCCCCTTAAAATGAATTTGGCCCTTGAAATTTATCCCTCTGATACAAAAAAATACAGACAATTTTGCGTCATTATATCATCAAGTTACCACATAGCTTCTTCAAGCTAGTGGTTTCTCAATAAATGTTTGACCAGGTGAGTGGTCTTGTTTCACAGAACTTTATTTGAACAATCCAAATTCTCGATCGGTTGTTCTTCAATAGAAATATCATGCTCCAGGGGTACAACCAATGAGTTCAGTACATGTGAAGGGTAAAGTATGTAATTCCATAGGATAGATACATGGGACACATGGTGGACTTGAGATAGGTTTGGTGGAAGTACTAGCCAATAGTATGTCATCCCGTTATGATCAATAATTTTAAAGGGATAGATATAGATAGGGATTAATTTCCCTTTCTTCTTGAATCTCATAACCTTCTTCCATGGAGAAATTTTTATAAACACCATGTTACCAACTTCAAATTCTAGATCACGATAGTGATTATCAATATAAATTTTCTACCAAATTTGATCTGCCTTGATGTGTTGCTGAATGACTTTAAACTTCTCTTCCAATTCTTCAACTATCTTAGGTACCAATAAATTTCTTTCTCCAACTTCATTCCAACATGTTGAAGATCTACATTTATCTCCATAGAGAGATTCATATGGATCCATCTAAATTCTCTATTAAAATATATTATTGTAAGAAAACTCAACTAAATGAATGAGTTTATCCCAACAACCTTTTAAATCCCATGAAAAAGATCTCAACATATCCTCTAGGTTTTTAATTATTTGATCATACTGAACATATTTATGATGATGATACGTAATAGTGGAACTCAAATCCGTATCAAGATATTTCTGAAGAATTCACCAGAATAGGGAAACCTAAAATCCTGATCAAATACACACTAGTATAAAAATATCCTTTAATATAGAAAATTTGACATCAGTTTCTTATAAACTGACGTAAAATATGTTTGTGGAGACCTTTTGAGTTCGGTTTTTTTCAAAAAATGACACCAAAAATTAATAAAAACTTATTTTTTGCGTTGGTTTTTAGAAAAACCGATACCAAAAATTACAAATTTTTACTATATTTTATATTATATCCTAAGCTTTGATTTGACTTGTCGTGGATCTAAAATGGAGTTATGAATTAAAATTTATGGATGTAGGAAGTTTATCTTCTCTAAGAGAAGTCTTAAAGAAGTCCAACTTTCAAAGGCCATAACTTTTAATTTGTAACTCCATTTTAGATCCACGACCATTCAAATCTAAGCCTAATAAATTATATAAAACATTATAGAGGAAATTTAATTTTTGATGTCGTTTTTTATGAAAATCAACGCCAAAAATATATATTTTTTGTTTTTGGCGTTAGTTTTTAAAAAAACCGATGAGAAAAATAATGTTTTATTACTTTTTAGTGTTGGTTTATTTAATAACCAATGCCAATTTTTTTTTATACCTTTTGGCATCGGTTTTTAAAAAAACCGATGCAAAAAATATTTTTTCTAACTCTTTAGCTTTGTTTTTTAAAAAACCGATGCCAAAAATGATATCGATTTTCATTTTTTGCATCGATTTTGTAAAAAACCAACGTCAAAAAACCCATGAGATCGAGTATTTGCAAATATATGGGATAAATATTTCAATTTTTTCCACAATGCGTATTTAACTTTTTAAAATCCCACCAAAATTTTCATACAACTCTATTGAAAATATTTTTGTTTATTATATATAAATCCATTTTCTCTTTCGTTCATCATTTTAGTCATCTTTAATTTAATCAAGTTTTCAACACTGATTCAATCGATAATTTGAACAGGATATCTATTCTAATCATTTATTTTCTTTATTATTATTTTCCTTCATTCTTAAATAACTTGATTAGATTGCTTATAAATATGATTTAATCTTATGATCGAGTTACAAATATAAAACATCTAGATGTCATTTACCAACCGAGGTGGAAATTTTATTATCGATCACTTTTTTCATTGTTATATGAGTTCTACCCTAAATATAAAAGATATAATGATAAAAAACATATAATTTCTATGGAAACTCCTAAAAAATTGAAATATGTTGAAAATATTATGTTTATTTTATTACATTTGGTGTATGTGTTTTTTATTCATTTGTCTCATGTTTTCTTTGAAATGAGTTGTATTAATCGTAACTTTGATAAGTTCTACTTCCAAAATCCATAACTGTTGATCTGTAACTCTATTTTAGCTCTACAACCAATCAAATGGAAGCAAAAGAAATTATCTAAAACATAGAAGAAAAATAAATACTTATTGGAATCTGTTTCTATAAATACCAATGCAAAAAAAATATATTTTTTCATTTATGGTGTCAGTTTTTTTAAAAATCGATGCCAAGACTATTTTTTTACCTTTTTGATGTTGGTTTTTAAGGAAACCGACACCAAAAATGATATCGATGGGTATTTTTGGTGTTGATATTTTTACAAAACTGACAACCAATTATAAATGTAATTCATTTTTTTCATCGATTTATAAAAATTGACATCAAAATTCATATTTTTTAAGTTGGTACCTTCAACGTCGGTTAAAAATAGATGTCAAAATAAAAAAAACGGATGTTAAAGACTATTTTTCCCTAGTTAAAATGGAATGTGGTACCAATAAAACCTTAACACTTCATTAATGTATATCCTAACAAGATGATCTAGATAGAAGACTTCTATAATAGTGATAAAGTGTGGTATATTTTTATGATGATCGATTATAATCCATTTAGTATTATTCCCTTTAATTTTTTTGGGGACTCTAATGAAAAAAATTCATAGTGATGTTTTCCCATTTCCTTTCTAATATGGGTTATGAATGAAACATCCCCTTAGAATTTTGTCTTTCAGCCTTAACTTACTAACATACCTAGCACCAAGATATAAAATTTGAAATATTTATCTTCACGAGATCCCACTAGAAACAATTTTTCAAATCTCTATACATCTTCATAGTTCCCATATGAATAGAGAATGAAGAACTATGTGATTACTTTAACAAATCCTTCTTAAAATCTGATATGGAAACAACACAAACACAGTTCTCAAACCTTATCATTCTATCATGATCAAGGTTAAACTTGTTGGATTTGGTGCCCTAGAACCAAATTATTTATACTTTATGATAAGCTTGTATTCATGGTTTTTAATATTAATAAATTACTTATCACATTATTATTGTTCTTCTACGTAATATAGTATGTGATAATTTACTAAGAGTATCCATCACACTAAAAGGTCATAGCAGTTCCCCATCAAGATGAGAACCCAGAAGTTCTAAGACACTATTCTTGAATATATGTTCTATAGTTGAATGATATCATTTTAGGGACACAAATGGTACAAGTTATGAGGGGTGGATACTCATAGGACTTTGAGGAACCTTCTCATGGTGTATGCCCTTGGTAATTCCCAATATAGATATTATAAGAACGAGACCCGCTAGTAGAAAATACTTATTTCTGTGTGTCATTGGATGTTCCAAGTTTTGGACATGTGTATTGGTCCTTAGACATTAAAATTATTGTTAATGTGTATTATGAGTCACACACTTAGATGTATTGATGAAGACCATGATGATTGATGTTCACAGTGAAGTAGGATATGTTGGTTGCATCATGAGTAATATTGTATTATTGAATAATGAAAGAAAGTATTTATCCCTTCTATTCATTAACATAATGTAATATCTTAGACCCTTTAATGGAAATGATATATCATAAATAAATCCATGGAAATGGTGTTTCATTGTCAAGTTCTATTTTTATAAATTTAAATAAAGAGATATCAAGCACCTAGGTTGATGGCATTGGCATGAAACCTGTTATATTAGAGATATTCTAATAAATGGATTATATTTTAGGGTAATAATTTGTATGAGGTGAAATGTCATTACGACATTAAATTCTTTCTATATGGGTGGATTGGTGTGTTGATAAACGCCAAACTTAGAATTTTGGTTGTTTCGCTTAATTCCATTGAGAAAGAGGCCTAGAGGGTCATACACTAAGTGTATCCAAAATCTCAGTTAAATAATATATTATTATTTATTATTTAATAAGTTGAATAAATATTATTCCCATACATGGTTAAATATTCATGTATTCTTGATCACATTTATTCTGTCACTAGTTATTCAAGATAATATATTGTGAGAGAAATATTTAATAAATATTTATTTTCTCTTTAGAGAATATTATATTTATTTATTTATTGGAGAATAATGTAGTGAAATTTATTTAATAAATAAATAGAAATTATTCAAGGCCCAATTAATATTTTTGAGGAATAAAGGACTGAGATTAATAGTCTGTTGAGAAATGATAACATTGAATATTATTTAATTTTAATTCGCAATTTTAGCACATGTCGAGAAATAATAATATTACTATTATTATTTAACATGGGTTTCTTCTAGGATTAAATAAATAATAAGGGAACTTGTGTAATTATTTTATTTTAACGATAGAAACACAAATACCCATTTATGTTATTTTCTCATGAGCCTATTTGGTTGTGCATAAGGGATTTGGAGAAAAACATCTCACGCCTAGAGAACTCTATTCTCCAAGAATGCTCTCAAGAATGGAGATAAATCCTTATCCATAAGATCAAGGAGAATTCATTGGAAGTGGTTCTCAAGGCAATCAAAGGCGGATGATGCGAGCATAAGGATTTTCCATACTAGAACCTAGAAACTCCTTCAGCAATGTTTGGAGATTCCTAGAACACATGTGGATCACCTCCAGAGGAAATATACACTTGGTTTCTAAAATGAAACAATGGTGAACCATAGATCTATCACTAGAATCATCAAGAATAATGAATTCCTTAGAGGTAATTCATTATCTAGTTAAATTAATTATAAATAATATGTGTTGATCCTTATCTCCTGGTTCCAACAAAATTCTTCTTTGTCGATTTATTTGAATCAATTCCATGGATCACTAAATTTATCATCATATAGATCCCATATTGATTATTGATTATGGACAAAATTAAAGTTGGACATTTCCCATTGCACACTTCTGCTGTGCCCAAAACCTACAAGTGGTATTAATGAGGGAACATAATTGTTTATAATTATTTAAGATCATTGGTGATTTACAAATTTATAATTTAATTTTTCAATTCAAGTTTAATCATTATTTTAATATGGATTGTGAGATCTATTTCTTCCTTATTTGTTTCTTATAGATCTAATCTATAATTTTATTTATTTGATTAAAATAAAATCGAGGAACTCATCCGGAGGATCCAAGGATTTTCCCAGATAACATAGTAGTACACACCGTGTAACTGATATTACATGTTGTGTAGTTGCGTTCAATGCACTAGGGGTTAATTTAGTAATTACTCAACCCGTGTAAATTAATTACACGCGGTGTAGTTAATCCTTACACCGTGTGTTGACCGGGATAGACAGATGCACGATCAATAGGACTACCTCTATGTGGCCCATTAGACACGGCATGTGGTCCCCCTATGTCAAATATGGGCCATGTATTCAATATATGACTTCCCTGATGGGTGACCATGTAACACAGAGTCAACACGACATGTGGACCATTGGACACGCCATGTACTCTAAATTTTTAGAGGCACTGACTACACGTAGAGTCCCTAGGCATGTGTCTCAGATATACAATGAAAGGTTTAGGCGCCATGTAGATTAGATCTACACATCGTGTACTTATACCAAATTACGTAGATTTAAAATTTATTTATTTTACTATGAAAACCTTCAGACATGTACTTGCGTGTGTTCATAAAGACAAGACACTTTATGAAATAGGTTTTAATATACATAAATATTTAAATGTTTAATTAATATCTACGTAATGTTTAAGATCTGCATATCATGTACGAGTTGAATTAAAAGTTATTACTCTATGTACATTGAAGCATAACACATGACCGAAAAATCATTTAATTCATGTAGTCATCCATGAAGTACATTTCATAAATGTACATGATAAGTCTTTTATTCCATATGTCACAAGAGTAAATTGGTATATGAGTATAATACATGTTGGGTAGATTTGGACAGGTATTCACCGTTTTCCCTCCAAGGTACATCTATTTACAAGGTTAATTTTAAATGATTTTTTTTTTTAAAATTACAATGAATGATAATATTAAAGAAATTCAGATAATAATTAAGATAAAAGTATTGATTAATTAAATATAATAATTAATCGATTCAAGCACAATTTATCTTAAATAAGAATGATTAAATAATTGAATTCTAGTTTTTTTTAAATTCATAATATGTTGCATGCATGTGGATGATCATGAGATTGACTAGACCTTTTGTATGTTATCAATTTACTTTAATTTATTATTAAATTAAATTGTTGACCTATATGACTTCTTTCCTCATTATTATGTAGAGCCTGCATGCCCATGGTTTATTTTATGCAAACCCCCTTTTCCCATTTCCTCCATTTGAGAAAATGGAATATGTAATAGATGAAGATCCCAAGCTAGTGGAGGTGGTTCAAGTTTTGAGCCAAGGTAAAACCAATTCAAGGAGATACAATAGTGGACAATGGAAAGTTGTAAACACAGACCTTAATTAGTTTAAGGTGTTTCTCCCCTAGGTCAATGATTAGTTTATCAACTGCTAGATGAACTAACCTTTAGTATAATCTCACGATCATACCCTTTATTTTATTTCTGCTAGTTTCATTGTTATTTCATTATGGATATATTGTCACAATCACATAAGTAATTAATTAAAAAGCATGAAAGATGGAACTAAAATAAATTGTCTTATGCATAATTATTTTTTAAGACATGGTTAATCACTTATGTAATCCCACTTAATATTAACAAAGCATGTAATAAAGATAATAATCAGAAATTTATGCATAAAGGATAAAATACTTCAATAAAATATTAATTCAGTATATCCTTCCATTACTTAGGTTATAATCAAACCATAGTTCAAAGTGATTGACCATCCAAAGTTAGGGTGCATTCAATTATTGGGGAATTTTGACATGAGGTTTTGGGTTGACTTAACTTGGTTCATATCAATGGTTGACTACCAAAGTAGGACTTGGTGTAACTGAGAGGTAAAGTTTGAGGAAATCTAAATTAATGATTTTAGGATTGGGGAGTCCCCCCAACAGATCAAGGAACTACGAGTTAATGCAGTTGGAATTCGGAATGTCTATCTAAAACCATTCAAGTTGCTTAACCAACCAAAGTTGGGGTATTAAGAAGGGAGATATGGATCATTTCCACTTGAATGTACAAGAAACACGATATTTCAAAGCCAATGGTGTGGGCTATTGGTTTTCAAAAAAATATAGGGAGACTAATAAATATAATATTTATTTATTTGTCTAAATTTTATCAAATAAAGTACGAAAGTCCTGCTTATAAATTTTGTAATAATAGAAATAAAATGACATCAAACATATAATTTAAATCCGTACTTGAATGGAAAAACTTCTCACTATCACCAATTTATAGAAGTGGAAAAGGCACCTATTGGTCATCCTTCTCCATGAAAGGAAATTGTATGTGCTTGAAGAATCTTTATCAGTTGCACTTGGAAATGAGGCTAGCGATGAAGAACTATATCTCTACAAGAAACATCTGAATTTTGCTACAAATGTTTAGTGATTCATTCCATCATCCATTTCTAGTGATCTTTTAAAGAAACACGAGAAAATGGATTCATATAGCATGATGTCTCACCTTCAGGTCAAGATAAGGCGAGACCAGAGAGGTATGAGATCTCGAATGCTTTGTTTACCACTATGCTTAGAGATTTTGTACCATCTAGGACTCATGTAGTCAATCTTTTTTGATAAATTGAATGCCTGGACATCTTAGGGATTAAATTCCTAGATGATTTGCGTACAAATATCATAATTTCATCACAGCCCAAGACCTTATCCAACTTTATTATGAATTATAATATGAGTAATAATGAGAAGAGTCTATTAGAACTTCTGACCTTGATTCTTCAAGTGGATAAGGACATGGGGCATGAAAAACCTATAGTAATTATAGTGAATAAGAATTGGAAGGACAATGAAAAAGATCCCAATAATTATAAATAATCTAAAGCTCCCAAGCACCATGCTACCAAGAAGAAGAAGAACTAGGGGTATGGAAAGGAAAGGGAGGCAGTGTGTTTTTAATGTGGTAAGCCTGGAAATTGGAAGTGGGAATTCACCCAAAATCATGGGGAGGATAAAAGTGAAATCATTATCAAGTGAAATATTTCCATATCTACACATTTTGTATTAGATGCAACTTGTGGTTCTCACATATGTATCCAAATGAAGGAATCAAGTAGATTTTTGAAAATTTCTAGAGGATAGATGGATTTGTGAGATGCTAATTTTGAGAGTTTGGATGCTCTTGTTATTGGTGAATAGCACCTTTAATTTCCAATGGTAACAATTTTTGTTTTATGTGATTGTTATTATGTACCTACTATTACCAAAAACATAATTTCTATATCAAGTTTAGATACAGATGGGTTTATTATCTAGTTTAGAAATAAAAGTTGTTTCTTTTATAAGGACACCATATTTTACGGTATAGAACATTTAAATAATGGTCTATATGTATTAAATTATGATTTTTTTGGCAATTTATACTGAATCAAATTCACACGACTCATATAAAAACCATCTTTGTAATAACCTTCTTTGTCATGTTAATGAGAAGCATTTGAAAAATCTTAGTCAAGATGGTTAGTTAGACTCTTCCGAGCTAAAAACACTTGATAGATTTCATAATTGTTTACAAGGAAAAATTACCAAAACACCATTTGTTGGATAGGGTGAAAGGGCCTCAGAGCTTCTAGGAATGTTACAAACTAATGTGTGTGGACCATTTCTAATAGAATCTAGAGGTTGATATTCTTACTTCATAACTTTTACTGATGACTTGAGTAGATATGGATATATCTACTTGATGAGGTATAATTCCAATTCATTTGTGAAATTCAAGGAATTCAAGAATAAAGTAGATAATTATCTTATTAATAAGATAAAGAATCTTAAATCAAATTGAGTTTGTGGATACCTTAACCAAGAGTTCATAGAATTTCTATGGGAGTTTGAAATTCCATCACAACTCATTCCACCTTATACACCACAATGGAATGGTGTTAGTGAAAGGAGGAACCATACCTTGTTGGATATGGTAAGGTCAATGATGATTCATGTATATCTTCCATTATACTTTTGGGGATATGCATTACAAACTACACCATACACATTAAACCAAGTACCAACTAGAGAAAAATGGAATTCCCTTCGAGTTATGGAGTGGAAAGAAACACATTTTACCGCATAAAATTGTATGGGGATGCGAGGTGTTTGTTAAGGACTTCTCAGATAGCAAACTTGCACCTCGGGGCACAAAGTGTATCTTTATAGGGTATCTCAAGGAAACAAAGGTATACTACTTATACAAACCCTCATACAAGAAAGTGACTGCCACTTGATAAGATGTATTTCTTGAGAGGTAGCACATCCTAAAAAGAATAGTGGGAGAAAGATTGAATCTGATGAATATGACACTCAATATACATAGGAGTTGGTACATGAATAGGTTATACAGGTCCCCATGGAAGAAGTAGTTCCTAAAAAACAAGTACTATATAAGAGCTTAAGAGAGGTAAGAGAACCGGAGAGATATGGTTTTCCTATCACCAAGGATGGTCACTCATTATTGGTTGACAATGATGAACCTCTCTTCTACAAGGAGGTAGTAGAGAGCTCTGAAGCTTCAAGATGGCTAGAATAAATGAATAAAAAATGGATTCCATATATCAAAACTAATTTTGGATTCTGGTCGATGTTCCAGTTGATATAAATCATATTGGATTCAAATGGGTATTCAAGAGGAAACTGGACATGGAAGGTAAAATAAGTTCCTATAAAGCAAGTCTAGTGTCTAAAGGGTTAAAAAAACATCAAGGAATTGACTACAATGAACCGTTTTTTCTAGTTTCAATATTTAAATCCATCAGAATCATACTTGCTATAACAGTTTACCGTGAATACGATATTTGGCATATGGATGTTAAAACTGCATTACTTAATGGTAACCTTCAATAATATGTCTATATAACACATCTAGAAGGGTTTGTAACTCTAGTTGATGCTAACAACATTTAAAAGTTGCAAAGATCCATTTATGGATTGAAGAAAGCATCTAGGTCATGGAACATTAGATTCAATGAATCGAAAAAAAAATTTGGTTTCATTAAGAATAAATGTGAGCAATGTGTTTACAAAAGGTTTAATGGGAATGTAGTCATTATCTTAGTTTTATATGTTGATGACATATTACTTATTGAAAATGAAATACTAGTCTTACAATCTGTTAAAGACTGGTTAAACAAGTGTTTCTCCATGAAGGAAATTCGCGAAGAAACCTATATTCTAGTGATCAAGATCATTTTTGATAGACCTAAGATGCTGCTTGGACTAAGTCAAAGTACATATATTGACTAGATACTAAATATATTTAGTATGGAACAATCCAAGAGGTTATTGGTTCCAATGTTACAAGGTTTATATATTTCTAATAAAATGTGTCCTCAGACACTACACGAGGAATAGAGAATGCGTAAGATTCCATATGCTTTAGAGAAAGGATAAATCATGTATTCCATGTTATGTACAAGAATTAATATTTCCTATGAATTAAACATGGTAGATAGATATCAAGAAAATCCAAGAGAACAACATTGGAATGCTTTTAAATATATCTTTAAGTATCTAAGAAGAACTAAAGACATGTTCCTGGTGTATGAAGCAGATGAGTCACTGGTCATCAGGGGTTATACTAATGCTAGTTTTTAGACATATCAAAATGATCTGAAGTCATAATCAGGGTATGTTTTTTGTCTCATTAGAGGAGCTGTGAGCTGTAAGAGTTGAAAGCAACCTGTTGTCACTGATTCTACAGCAGAGTCCGAGTATATAGCGGCTTATGATGCAGCCAAGGAATCCATTTAGATTCCTAACTTTTTCTAGAAGCTTGATGTGATACCTAGAAGTAAAGACCCCATCACATTTTATTGTGATAATACTACAATGGTGGATCTTGAAAAATATCCAAGGTTAGAACAATGAACAAAGAATATACTATGAAAGTATCACCTCTTGAAATATTTCTATCAGAGGGTTGTAGCTTTAGTGAGCATAGTACCAATGGAATAGAATATAGTGGACCCCTTGACTAAAGTCCTATCTCTACAGAAGTATGAGTATCATGTGAGAGCTAGAGGACTGATGGTTGTTAGGAGTTGGCTCTAGTGCAAGTGGGAGTCAGTTGAAGTTGGTTCCCTAGTGACAAATTCTGTGTACTTTATGATAAAATTGAATTCAATATTTTGAATAGAAATTAACTAATTATCACATTATGACTATTCTTTTGCATAACATAGTATGTGATAATGTCCTAAGAGTAGCTGCTGCACTAAAAGTTCATAGCAGTTCCCCACTATGATGAGAACCCAAAAGTGCCACAACACTATTCTTGAATATATGTTCAATAGCCAGAGGATATCATTTTAGGAACCCAAATGATACAAGATATCATGGGTGGGGACTCATAGGACTTTGAGGCACCTTCTTATGGTGTATGACCTTGGTAATGTCTAGTATGGATATTATGAGAATGAGACCCGCTAGTAGGAAATCAACATTTTTGTGTGTCATTAGATGTTCCTATCTACAGATCTATGTATTGGTCCTTAGACTTTAATATTGTTATTAATGAGTATTATGATTCATGCACTTATATGTATTGAAAAAAACCATGACGATAGATGTTCGCGTCAAAGTAGGATAAGTTGGGTGTGTCATGAGTAATATTGTAATAATGAATAATACGAGAAAGGATTTATCCCTTTTGTTCATTAATGGAAGTTAATATCTTAGTAACTTTTATGGATATGATATAGCTTAAATAAATTCATTTTTATAGTTTCCCATAGGCAATATCTATATCTAAAAAGTCAAAGAAAGAGATATTGAGCACATAGATTGATAGTACTAGCATGAAACTTACTCGATTATAGATATTGTGATAATGGGATTATATTACATGGTAAGAATTTGTATGAGGTGACATGTCATTGAGCCATTAACTTCTTTCTCTAGGGCGGCCTTTACATGTTTCTAGATGCCAACCTTCAACTTTAGGCTGCTTCACCTAATGCCACTGAGAAAGAGGCCTAGAGGGTCACATACTAAGTGTATCATGAATCTTAGTTAAATAATAATTTATTATTTATTATTTAATAGGTTGAATAAATATTATTCCCATACATGGTTTAATAAATATTCATGTATGTTTGACCACATTTATTCTTCCACTAGTTATTCGAGAGAGTATATTGTGAGCAGAATATTTATTAATTATTTATTTTCAATTTAGTGAATATAATATGTTTTTATTTATTGGTGACTAATTAAATGGTAGTTATTTAATAAATAAATAGAAATTATTCAGTGCCTGATAAATATTTTTGAGGAATGGAGTAACGAGTTTAATGGTCTCGTAAGAAATGATAATATTAAATATTATTTAATTAAATGATATTAAATTTTAATTCACAATTTTAGTGCATGTAGAGAAATAATAATATTACTATTATTATTTGAAATGGGGTATTACTATTATTAAATAAATAATTAGGGAACTAGTGAAATTATTTTATTTTAACCCTAGAAATACCAATACCCAATTATGTTATTTTCTCATGAGCCTATTCTGTTGTGCGCAACAGATTTGGAGGAAAACCTCTCACGCATAGATATCTCTATTCTAAAATAATTATTTCAATAAGAAAGAGAAATTATCCTCCACTTGATCAAGTATAATGCTTTGGAAGCGGTTCTCAAGGCGATCCAAAGCGAATGATGCAAGCACAAGGATCTTCCATGCTAGCACCCAGAGAATGCTTCACCCGATGTCTAGAGATTTCTGAAACACGTGTGGATCACCACTAGAGGGAATCTACACTTTTTTTCTATAACACAATAATGGTACACTGTATATCTATCTCTGGATTCATCAATTAAGAAATAATTCATTAGGGGTAATTATTTATCTAATTAAATTAATTATAAACAATATGTGTTGATCCTTCTATTTCGACTCTGAAATAATTCTTCTTTGTCTATTTCTTTGACTCAATTCCATGGATCACAATGTTCATCATCATATAGATCTCAGATTGATCATTTATTATGGAAAAAATTAAAGTTGGGAAACTCCCATCTCATCCTTCTACTATTCCTAAATCCTACAAAACTCTGGAACATTTTTAATCTTCTTTTTTAGCTCTACATATTCCTTCCATGCATCTTTAATCTTTACTTGGATATATGGTTGAACATTTAAATGATAAAGATAAGATTTTACCCTTTCAGGATTTCCATATCCATCCTTTAAAAATATAGAAATATTAGATCTTTTGTAATCCTCGTCATGGATATGTTAGCCTGATCCTTTCAACTCAAACCATTTACTACCTTGTTCACTTTCCTAGGGAAATGTATTGAGAAATAATAATATTTAAGCAGATCGAACCATCTTATTTGGATCATATTCAACTCCTTTTTTGTGAATATATAGTTTAAAATTTTATTATTTGTATATATATCACACTTTTATCCATAAATATAATACCTGTATATCTTTATTTTTAAAATATGACAACTAATTCCAAATCATAGTTAGGTAATTTTGCTCATAAATCTTTAATTTTCTTGATGCATAAGATATAACCATGATATTATATATAAGAACACATCCCAATACCTTCTTGGATGCATCACTATAGATTATAAACCATTCTATTCTACAAGGTAATGTAATAAAAGGTGCCCTAACTAATCTTCTCTTCAGTTCCTTGAAATTTTCCTCACATTCCTCTATATAGAGAAACTTTTCTACATTTCAAGTTAAATTTGTCAAAGGATTAGATAGTCATGAGAAATTATCCAAAAATTATCAATAATATACAACTAAAACTAGAAAACTGTGTATCTCAGTCTCCGTGGTTGTTCTAGGCCAATATTTAATAGCCTCAATATTTGATGGATCTATCGATATACCATCTATTGAGATTATATGACCCAAAAAAGAAACCTTTTTCCGCCAAAATTCATACTTTGTAAATTTTTCATATATTTTTTCCTTTATTAAGGTCTTTAGTACAATTCTCAATTGATCTTCATGCTCTTCCTTGATCTTTGAGTAGATAAGAATATCTTCTATAAAGACTATCATAAACTGATCAAGGTAATTTATAAAGACTTTATTCATTTAATACATGAAGATAATAGGAGAATTTTTAAGACCTAATGAAATAATTATATATTTATAATATCCATACCTTGTATAGAATTCAATATTGGGTATATAATCTTTCTTGAACCTCAATTGATGATATCCAGAATGAAGGTCGATCTTGGAAAAGTATTGAGCTTCTCACATTTGATCAAACAATTCATCAATACCAGGAAGAGGATACTTTTTCTTTATTGTGATCTTGTTCAAATCCTAATAATCAATCTAGGGGTCTCATTCATCCATCTTTCTATTTAAAAATAATAATAGGTTCACCCTAAGGTGACACACTTGTGTGAATGAATCTATTTTCAAGGTTTTCCTCGATTTACTTCTTCAAATTCTTATAAGTCAATATGGGAAATTATTTAGGGAGTCTTTGAAATTGGTGTGGCACAAAGTATGAGTTCTATTGAGGACTCAACTTCATATTTTGGTGGAAGGCTAGAAAAATATTCCATAAATACTTCAACAAATTCCTACACAATAGGTATATCATCGATGTTGAGTCTCTCCCTAACCATTTGAGATAAACACCCCTTATGAATGGGAATTAAGACCCATAAAATGGATTTGATCTCTATCAAAAGTTCAAACTTATTTTCACATTGATATATGATCATAGCTTAGTTTATTAGATCAAATGTGAATTCTCTTCATTGAAAATTGATGTGGGATTCATGTAGTGAAAGAAAATCTATTCCCCAGATAATATCAAATTCAACTAGAGGAAGAATGATAAGATTTGTATGAAGCAAATTTTCACCAACTTAAATGGGAGAGGAATCATATACTTGAGATGCGATCATTATAAAATTTAGGGTTTTCATTAATAATTCTATATCTAATCATTTGGGTGGAATATTTATACCCTAATATAATTCTTTATATATGAAAGAATGAGTAGATCCAAAGTCAAATAATACATTAATAGTTTTGGAGTGAATGGTAAGTGTACCTTTCACCACATAATTTTCTCAACCCTCATTAGAAATAGTGATCATAAGATATTTATCTTTATCTATTGGATTAGGAGGTTTCTAACGTCGATCATCATCATTAAACTTCAGATTTGGGCATTGGTTATCATAATGCCAGAACTCCTTGCATTTGAAACACTGGAGTGTGGGTGGTGCATTTTGTGTAGATTTATCTCTTTTCTCATTGTTAGGTAACTTCTTCCCGTCACTTTGACAATAAATTTCCCGATGAACTTACCTTACACACATAAAAAACATTTAATAGTCCCCTTAATATAATTTCCTCCATGATTTTTACCAAAACAATTGAGTATAAATGGAATCACATCTTCTTCTCTTCATGGTTCTTATATTTTCCTTTGAATTCCATTTTTATGTTCCTATCAAAACAATGAGATTTATATGTAACACCAACCTACATTTACACCTTGATAGTACACAGAACAATCTTTTCATAGCTACTAAATTCTCTTATAAAGAACACCCTCTGGATACTTGGTTTTAAGACACTAAAGAATCAACCAACCTTACTTTTTGGTTGGATGAAAATACCATAAGTGTACCTCAAAATTCATGTAAAATTTGTTTTGTAGGTACCAAAAGATTCATCGTACTTTTTATTTAGTTCAAGGAACTCCATCTTTATCTTCTTATGAAAAATACTAGGAAAATACATATTGAAAAATAAGTTCTTGATCTCATCCTAATCCATGGATTCAACTTCATCCTATTGCCTCGTATTATTGATTAGAGTCTACCATTGATCCAATTCACCTTCTAATTGTTAGATAGAAAAATTTAATTTTTCATCTTCTGAACATTGTAGAATGGAAAATATCATTTCACTAGTGTTGATCCATTTTTTAAAAACTTATGGATCGTAATTTCCACTGAAATAAAGTTGATTTTTCCTCATAAAGGACTCAAAAATACTATTTAATATTTTTTGTTTGGAAGTACAACATGATTCATAGCTTGATAATTTTTTTGTGATCATAACAACAAGATTTTTTATTTTATCTCTTTCAAAATTTAGATTCTCATGATGAAAATCATTACATTTTCCACCACACTTAGAATTAACACGGTTCCTTCATGTTCTATATATTGACTAAAACCAAAAAGTATAGTGTAAGAAACAATAATCATGATGGGAAACCACATAATCATGAGAAATCACTTATAATATGTCTAAATTAGGACACCTTTTTTAATATATAAAACCTTTGGTTTTTCGTTGGAAATTCATAGTCATCATTTATTTAAATACTTTGTGATGATTCATAAATATTTTGTAAATTTCCAAATTGTATCCCCCTGAGAGTGTCAAACCAAGTGTGCAACAAGTCCTATTGTCATGCACCAAGTGATGATCGAGTCCATCTCAATGCACCCTTTTCAAAGTTACTACCACTAGGTACCTTTATTCTATATCCACATCCACTTGTAGTGTCTAAAGTAGGAAATAATTTATTGGAAACCTATCAATCTATCCTTTTACAAAATTTCAAGGCATATTCGTATAGTTTATGTCACACCCAGAGTTTTAATTCCATGATATGTTTCAAATCCTTTTTTGGTTCTTAGCTTTCTCTCAGTTTCTGGGTGTTCCGGATTTAAATTTTTGGTGTCTCTTTTGTTTTGATCTATGGACTTATTATTGGGGGTCTTTTATGGTACATGGAATCCTATTTTTTCAAAGGTATGGTATGATTTTGTGGTGGTTTGGAGTTAGATTTGTGACACTCCTAATGGAACCCCTTGAGGGGTAAGTTGTTAGGGTGGTTTATACCCTTGAGTTGGATGAGTCATGGGGTGGAAAGGTGGTTTTATTTTGGGTATTATTTCCCCTATCCTTGGTCATATTTACTCCTAGGTTTACCCCCTTGTATCCCCTTGGAATTGGAGGTAAAACAATACTTTTTGGGTGGCCAGAATAGGCTATACGGTTTACTAAACTGTGGAGCCAAACTGTGCAAGGTGTCCAGGTCATTAAAAATATTTTTGACATTCAAAGTTTTCCCTCTAGGGATTTATCCAAACTCGCCCCTTTATTCCCCCATTCAACCATTTCATCCATGGTAGGTCTCCAAGATCCCAAAACCTTACTTGGATCACATTTTTTGATGGGATTTTGATGTGGAAACTTTATTCTCTTTTCAAGTAAGTGCCTCTATATTTGATTTCTCTATATTATTTCGATTTTCTTCACCTTTTTTTGATGTTACTCTTTCCCAACAACTAAGGATTCGTACCTTGGGGTTTTATTGGATTTTATTGGTCTAATATTTGGGTTTTAGGTTGTATTTCACCCCTTGTGGTGTGGCGGTGGTGTGGTTGGATTTTCGCACAGAGATTTACGGGTTTTAAAAATTTTGGTAGGTGATTACATTTTGTATGGAATGTTTGTGACTTATCTTGATATGTTTATAATATTTTTATGTTTATCTCATATTATTATTTGTTAAAAAAATGGTTTTATTTTTATTTATTAATAAAATTAATTTTAAGTTCCATTTTATGGAAAATTGGGGGTTTTCATAGAAATCCTTTATTGGTTCATTTTGGGATTCCCTATGACTACTTAGTTTATTTTATTGAGATGTATTAGGTATTGAAATCATGTTTTTAATGTTCACTCCCTTTGGTTTTTTCTGTGAAATTTGGTTCTGGTGACATTTTATAAGTAATTGATTTTTGGGTACCAATTTGGTGCTTAATCAGGTGTTTTACATGACTATTTTATATAATGCCTGCTGGGGTTGTTTTATAACTCATGTATTGGATTTATAGAAATGTTTTGGGTGATGAAAATTCTGTTTTTATGAATTCCATTATTCACATGGTGTTTAAAGTGGGGTTTTAAAGGGATTTTTGTGTGCAAAACATTGTTAACTTTTGTGGTGTTGTTTTATTGAAAATTAAAATGTTTTGTTGTGTATTTTAAGTGGGATAAAGTGTGTATAGATACTTTATTGGTTTAATGTTACCTCTAGTGGTGTTTTTATATGAAAAGTGATGTATTTTTCATGATGAAATTATTTGAGAAGAAAGGGGGGAAGCCCGGGTACCTAGGG
Organism: Viscum album; assembly: GCA_963277665.1. Taxonomy (NCBI): domain Eukaryota; kingdom Viridiplantae; phylum Streptophyta; class Magnoliopsida; order Santalales; family Viscaceae; genus Viscum; species Viscum album. The sequence continues at coordinate 240,293,309 of OY728159.1, forward strand.
TGGTGGATATGTACTAGTACAACTAGTGATCTGAATGGGTATTTTCCCTATTTCACTGAGAAAATGGATAACTAAAACTCTAACTAAACTATATGTATGATGTTTGGGGAACAATAGGTTGTGGGTATATTACCTAATAGTGGCTCGTGCATTGTAAATGATTTGTGACATGGATATTTTACACTGAGGTACGGGGTACATGGGGCCCGAGACTATCTAGTGCCTAGGGGTGTTCCCAGTTTTGGTACTCATTGTATTTGTGTTATTTAAACTTGTATTAGGATGATTTTGGACGTAAATTACATTAGATAACATGTATTATTCAAATGTGTTAACATTTTGATAGTTTTATTTTGAAAACTATTTATAATTGAAAGTTGCATTTCTTGAAATTTGTAGTTTTTTTCCATACATCTTAAAACTGCATGATTTTTCACCTTGTATTGAATACTATATGGAATAATTGGGTGGTATCCTATTGGGATTAGGATCAAACCCTAATTACACCCCTTGGGTGTAAGTATAATTGGTCATGTTTGACACAGGTAAAGGAAAGGATTTGGGTGATGGCGATTCGGGGTGTTAGTTCCCTTCCATGGTGCAATGTTGTGGAGACGGCTTGTGGGTGATGAAACATTGTAATGTAGAGTTATTGGAGATGTTTTGATGATATTTCCTTGTGTATATGGACCTATTGTATTGAATTTAAACCTATGTATTCAGTTCTGGTTTTTTCTTAAGTCTTGTTTGGCATGAATTTTACATATTTAGTTTATCGAATGTTTTTGTTGTTTTATTTATAAGTATTTGGGTAAATCATTCCTAAACCAAAATATATGATACCTAGGCACTTTTTCCAGACCATGGGGATATGGTACTCCCCTTGGGCCTATCACGGGCTGGTTTTTGCACCAGTTTTGGTGGCAACTAGATTCAGTTTGTGACACTTTGACTCATCTGTAGACTTATCCTTAAACATGTACTTAGAGATATCACTAAGTTTTTATCATCCTTGTTTGAAAAGGTTAACTAAAACTATCCTTTTATACCAACTATAACAACATAGAGTTATCATATAAATACATTCTATCATTTTGATGAATATTAATTATATTACACAAACACATGCTTGGGGACCGTAATAGTTTTGTGTCTTTGGAAACTTGGAAACATAAACAACTGGTCCATAGGTAAACTTTATAATCTCACACTATGTAATTAATAACTAGAACCATTATTATGAATATCATATATAATACATTTATTCACAACCCGATGAAAGGAAATATAATAAAGGGTGAAATTAGATTCTTAGTAAGGGTGAAAAGGGGAGATACATAATCATAACATGAACATATGGGTATGAGAACATGTGAATAACATTTGACAACCATACCCTGCATATCAAAGATCATTATCTCGAGTCATGTAATAAATATTGGTAGTTTATAAGGCATTAATCATCAGAGAATCAAAGAACATGAGCTATTAGAGCATAACATTCGAATAATACATAGATTTGTGGTATAAAAATAAGCATGGAAAATCATTTCCATATTAGTAAAGGATCATTTACAAGGCTATCATAGTGGAATGGATTCACTCCCCAAACCAACATAGAAATCAAGGTTCACTCCCAAGACCATAATAGTGTACAAAGTACCTTACTAAACTAGGTTCATTCCTCTTTCCAACCCTATCTATCTCATGAGTTATAAATATTTTCCCAATTAATTGGAGGGATATATATTTCCCACCCATATCATAATGAAAAACCATATTTTTGTGTTCTAAAAGATCATAGAACATTCATCATATCATAACCCATGAAATGAAATGGGTTTTAGAAATATTTCATTATATCATTGCCTTTATAAAATAGAAAGGTTTCATAATCATTTCATCATTTCATCATAGAATAACCCATGAAGAAAGAAGTGAGATTTGTAATAATTTCATCATGGTATAACCCTTGGAAGAGAAATGGGTTTCATAAACATCATTCTTTTATAGATAAAAAACATTCAGAGAAAGAATAAGAATGATATCATTGGATTATATCTCTAGTAAGGCATATGTAACATCAATGATTTTCATCTTAAATGTAAAATGTTTTTAATTTATCATTTAAAACATTTATTGAGGAAAATATTTTTTCCACTTTGAAAAAAACATTTTAAAACAAAATTTTTTTTAAATATTTTTCTCTGAAATAAACTTGAAAACTTATAAATGTAGTTTCAAATAAAATAATTAACTTAATGACATGATGTTTTGTTTCATGTTGTACATAATAAAACAAATATTCCTTTCACATTTTTGGAAAATACAAACAAGCACTGTTTGGAAAAATACATGAAGACTCATTTCAATTTTTTTTCTTCTAAAAATTAAAAATTGGATAAAAATTTATTTTAAAAATCATAGGGTAATAATAAAGTATGTTTTATTTTTTTTAGAAAACTAGGTTTTGGAATAAATCAAAATTTCAACCGAAGAAAGATATAAAGTTAAAATTTATTAAATAATTTTTATCAATTATTTTAAGTACAGAAGAGTGAAAAAATGATACTATTACTTCAAAATATCATGAATAATTAGAGGATAAAAAAATTCATGAGTTTCTTGAGAGAGGTATCATAAAATTTTATCATTAGAAACATAATCATAAACAATCTCAATAATTGATGAGATTATAACATAAAACCTTTACCACTTCAGTAACTTTGAATCATAATACCCATGAGGAAATTAAAAAAATGGAAACTAAAATATCATGAGGATAAATATATTCATGATATTACATGTTAAAGGGGCTGTATATACACCTCTTGAATGAATATATGTGTGTAACATATTGTATATCTCAAAGAAGGCAAATTGAGACAAAAATCCCTTACCTTAAGTTTTGACATCCATCGTACATATTAAAAAATACTATATAACAAATATATGTTTATTATAAACCTATTATAGAATAATATTTATAAATACCATACCATATTTGATATTCTTATGACCTTTTATTGCCCGTTTATGAACAATTCCATGTTAAAGTTACATTTCTGGTAATAATATATTTTCTTTTCTTATATGTTTTGATTTTTTTAGAATTATTACTTTTATTATGGTTTAATAATATTTATAATATTAAACATGATATAAATGTCATATATATTCAGTATATATGTAGTTAGAGTAATCCATAAAATTTAGTGATAGAAAATGAAATACACTGTTCATGGAGACGGTATGCCATACACAAGCACGAATGCTGTTTTCATTTTTTCTATTGGATTGAAATAAATAAATTTAAATGATATATCATCATTACATAATAATTTTTATTTCATATATATCATATATTTTCATTAAACTCATCCTTATTAACTTCAATGTAAAGTGTGAAGGATATGTGTGGACAATAATCCTGATCAGTATTCCTGGGTTGAAAAGATAGATTGTATACTGATAAGAGGATTCAATGAAGGGAAGATAAAAAAATATCAATACCTAAAATCTTGGGAAAAACTGGCATATCACCTTGAAGACCTTATAAAGGATGATCCAGATATACATGTAACCTCTATTTCCTAGAAGTTATTTAGGGAAAACATTTCTAATAGGATGAAGTTATTATTTAATGATTATGTGGTTAATTTTAGTGTTTTGATAGGTGAACCTTGAGGTTTATCACCTTCCTTTAAAAGTGATTTTATAATAAAAAAATTTAATTTTCACTCAATAACATCACTTCATGAGGCGGTAGTCTGCCATACACACGAATGACATTATCGTATTCACACAACATGGAGAGTATGAAGGTATGAGTGATATAATAATTAAAAAATTATAATAATATAATAAATATAATATATAAAAAATAAATCCATTCTTATGTCCATCTTTGATAGGTGGTAATGTAAAAACGAATGATATCAATTTGCGAAGCAGTTGTCCGCCGTACACATTAACGATGATTTTTAACCCAACTGATAGAAGTGGAGATGATTGTTGGTCATTACACTAACATAAAAACATATAATTATATGGAAGATAGAGAGGTTATTATATTAATATTTTTTAATAATAATTGAAGTACATGGTGGAAGAAATAAAATAAAAATGCTCATTGTAGAACATTACCTCTTCTTTGGGTGTCTTGATTAGGTTCACAACAAAATCCTTACATGATTATATTTATAAAAAAATAAGGATTCTAGGATGAGATGAGGATAAATTTTGAATTTATTTTATTAGGTATAATATTAACCAAAATGTTTTTATGGTGTGCATAAGAGAGGACATGTGCGTCCTTTTATAGCTGGGGGAGAGGACACAGTTGGTATTTTTGAAAATAATTAAGTGATCCCACATTTTTATTATGTCACAAGGATAAAATATGCCTTATTATCTAAAATTAGATGTGTATCGGTTTAAATTTATCCATAAAATAGTTTTTAGATAAGGGTATAGGCTATTTTAACCGTTATATTTTTAGTTCAACACCTCAGTAAACCCATTTTTACCTTAACCACAGTAACTAATTTTTACATTTTTCACTATTAATTTTGATCAAAATTTAAGTTAACATTATTATATAATATATATAATTATGACTAAAAATATTTAATCCATTTTTCAAAATTCCATTCACATAATTGGAAAATTTTAATTTAAAATTAATCCTACAGACAAGACAAAAAAGCATATTTTTAAAGAGAAAAATGTTCAAACGTTTACAATGGTTTATATCAAAATTCATTATGAAACTGATTAAAATGATATAAATTGGATTAATGGATTTATAATTGAACAAATTTTACTCTAAAACTAATTTGAAATATAATTTAATTTTATTAATAAATTAAATGAATAGACATTTTTCAATTAAAATTCAGTATTTTTCAATATTAATCAAAAAATGTAACTTTTTAGAAATATCCAAAAAATTCACCCAAAGATAATTTTTACATAATTATTTTAAAAATTAATTTCATATTAAAAAATTAATTTTCTAAATTTTTCAAAAATTAATTTTATTAATGTTCACAAAAGTATTTTTTTTGAGAAAATAGTATTTTCGAAACATATAGTTTTTAAAAAAAACTAAGCACCTTTTTATGAATATATTTATTTATATAAAACCATTATACATATTATTTAAAAATTATTTATTACTATTAATATCATTAAGTTTAATGGATATTTTATAATGTTTACATTTATATAAGTATATTAATAATATATAATGGTTTCGTTAAAACTCAGTTTCGTGTGTAACAAAAGCCAACCCAGTGTTGTGTGTAGCACGAGATTAACTTGGTGTTGTGTGTAGAAAAATATTGACATGGTGTTTTATGTAATTCAATCAAAGATATTTAATTTATATGAAAAAAATCACAAAAACTGTGGGTGTTACATAAAATATGCAATATCATAGGCTATCATTGAAATACAGGTTACACAAAAACATAATATCATGTTAAAATGAATATATTTCCTATATCATCAAATATAATAGGTTCTTTATGATTTGATGCATAAGGTTTACACTTTTGGTAACCTCTACATATTATTTTTTCCACTAGAGCAACATTCACATATTTCTGCTAAGTAATCTTTATATACCCCTCTATTTAATTTCCTCTTATATATAAATTATACATAGGGGTTAATATCCCATATATGGGTAAATATTACCATACATAAAATTCAGTTACTCTATGCTTAAGGGTTACATTGTTGAAACTGTTTGATATGTAAGTTTTCATGCATAAGGGCCCTATATGTAAGGGTTACTCCATGTGTAATGGTTATAAAAACAGAACTCTTGAATTTCTAACAGAACTCTTGACTTTCTAATAGAACTGATATATATGAGTATCAGCCAATTCTTATCAAAAATTACAACTGATAATTTTCCCCATCAATTATAAAATATAATTCAATATAAAATAATTAAATTCAATATTTTGGATTAAAATAATTATAGTTTACAATTTTTTTATAAATGATAAGTGTCAGGGATTATAAATAGGATATTTTTCATGCCAAAATTAAATATCCAATGTCCATATTAATATATCATGTTTGGAAAATAAATAAAATGATTATTTATTTGTTTATTAATTTTAAATATTCATGTTTATAAATTGTTTAGGAAATGTGAATATAGTGTTTTCTTAAATTTATGTAATAAATATATTCTTATAAAATTATCAATCCAGGAATTATATTCTAAGAACGCTAACATATGGGTTAAATTTCATCTCCCTTGACCTCAATTTTTAATTAAAATTATTAACTTGAATTTAGTTGTCGAATATAGTATTTACATATTAGGTATTGGAGTTATAATTAATTAGAATCTCTCTTGAGTAAATATCCCTAGGTAGAGGGACATAGGGTCAGACTTCCCACTGTCTTGGAGGCTTATGCCATGTTCTAGAAAGATGGGGTTTGATTATCCACAGCTCCAGGATTACTCATGTGAATATTATCAGTTTTATATAATTCTAAACCTTTATTGTAAATGTTCATATAACTTATGTATAAGATGAATTTGGATATGTGTAGATAATTTTGACTTTTCTTTTTGTGTGTGTAATGCAAAATGTGGATTTTGTAAAGAGTTACACATTACTATGGTTTGAAAATTTAAATTTGGTGTATGAAATAGAGATTCCAAAACTAAATCTTTAGAATCATGCATACATACAGGAATAAAATATGTGATAGTAAGATTACATGATATGAAATAATTATGAATTTAATGGGAATATGTTGTATATTAAATTATATGGGAATTTTAATAGAAAAATCCTCAAAAAATATGTGTGATATTCCTTCCAAAGGCGACGTGATCATGGATTGTATTTTATAAGGCATGGTTGAAATAATTAACCCTCAGAGTTAGTTAACTAAATATCATTGTCATATTTGGATGAAACTTAGTTAAGAATCCCAAATAGTTATGATACCAGAGTAATAGAGTGAAGTTTATATCCATATGATTGATTCAGGCAAAGCATTTTACAATCAACAATCCAAGAGTAATATATGATATTATTAGAAATTTGGCCTCCTTAAATAAATAAAGTGACAAGATTCATTCCAAAGTAGGGTATTTGTTTACTGAAATATAGATATTGTCTCACTAAATGGATTTGATGCATGGCGTCATCAATTTTAGTTAGATAAATTACATTAAAAATCCCTAATGAAAAGATATAAAACCTGATAATCACCCATAAAATATGTATTTGTTATTGATTATGTACTACATAATGTTTATCATTTTGAGATATCTTATGGGTAAGACCTATAAAACTATTCTAGATCGGTATATAAGGCTTAGAACTATTATCAAAGAGAATAATTCTGATCATTTGAATAAAAATTTATAGAGAAAAATTTCTACAAGCATTATTCATGGGTATTAGATATCGAGTGTGCATCAAAATTTTGTGGAAATAAACATCAAATCAGAGATAGGAACTACTAGAAAAATGGATTATTGTGATGGGATCCCATCACAAATAGTATTTTTCTATGGTTCCCGTCGCAAATATCCCATCACGGAAAACAACATCGTAAATATTAGTTTTTGCGACGGTCCATCGCAAAAACAGTCGACATCTTTTTATGAAGCTATTTGTGATAGGCCAGTGACCTGTCGCAAATTGCCTCTATCTTTTTTACTCTGTTGCGACGGACTATCACAAAACTAATAGCGATGATCCATAGCAATTATTCCTCGAAATATAAAAAAACCCTTTTGTGATGGATCGTTGCAATTAGTATTTACGACGGACCGTCACAAATAGTTAAAAAAAATAAAAAAATAAAAAAATATTATTAATAATATAATCATAATATAAATAAATCCATAATATTAATATTAATAGAATAAAATTATTTATAAAATAATAAATATAATATAATATTAATATAATAATATTAAAATTCATAAAATAAAATTAATTTTAAAATAATTAATTAATATAATAATATTATTATTAATATTAACAAAATAATAATGTTAGTAATATAAGAAAAACCTAAGTATTCGCAAATATATAAAAGTGTATTAGTTAATAAAATAATAAATATAATAAAAAAATTTAATTAATAAAAAAACTATAATTTTTGATATAATATATAACACACACTATTTAAGACTTTAAATCGTTAATATTTCAAAAAAAATTCAAATGTTTCCTCAAAAAATAAAAAACACATCACTGATTAGGGGAAGGGTCGTTTGGAGGAGCTTAAGGAGATGGTGGAGGGAACTCTATCCCTAAACTGCATGTTAGACACCGCATGTAGTCTATCTGCTCATGCACCTACTCCTTCCGCCATCAACACATCTCATCCTGTATCTGCTGCTGTTGCTGCTGCTGTCGGAGGAACTCTTCCTGCTATTGCAGCTGCCACTGATGCATCTTCTCCTACTCCCTACGCATAGGCTCTATAAGCTAACTATGAGCTCGCAGCTACTCCTTATACTGTGCATGAGGTGATGATAACTCTATGTGAGCACCTCTCGAGATAGACACCGACATCGCAGAGGGTCCATAAAACCCCTAGGGGTCACTAGAAAGTTGATACCAACAACTCAGCCTTTCTCAAACCCATATTAGGTTGCCTGTATCCATCCCGCCTCATCAAATTAGGGGGCACTAGTCTGACCATCGGTCTCGACCTAACTCTCAACATATGTCTGATACGTCTCAACCTCATATGACTCCTTCAATTTCAATTTAAAATTTAAATAGTTAAAATATTATATTTAGTTAAATAAATACTCAAGAAAAACTTATACTGGCCACAATCTGATGCTGGAGAGCACCTCTAATCTTCCTAGTAGCTAGATCACTGTACATCCTCCTAAACATCGTACTCCGTAATATTGCGATGTGTGGCTGTCTATATGAATATAAAATAAATTTTTTACATTTAAAGTTATATACAATTTTTAAAAAAATGTACTTACCATATTCTCTCTATGCGTACTGAACGTATGACTACCAACTCAATGTATCACCTCCTGTCTCCCCTGATTTTTTTGACCTACTGATGATCTACTCTGAAACCGCCTACTCAACTATTGTGTACATAATCCATCCCAAACCTGAGATGAAATATTATCAGGTCAGTGGACATGAAATGTATCATCAAACTCCTAGAATCATGATTTATCCATTGGTTTCTTTTTCAAATTGTTCAAAACCTGAGTGTAACGCGTCCGCATAGATCCCGTCCATGCCTTCCAAATAGGATCACACATTCTCTCCTCAATGGGATACCGTAAAACCTAAAAATAATTTATTATATCAAGTTATTAATTAAATTAATTTCAAAATAAATTTTATTTCATTACATACCAACCAATGCTGAAACATGCGTTATAGAACATCGATTGGAATATGATCCCATGATACCCATGCATCAGAAAAATAATTGTGCAATATAGCGCTCCCCTTTCCAACTACTATATGTGTAAAGCTGTGAAAAAAAGAATAGTTAATCAAACAATTATAATATAAATAATTTGATAATGACTAAGTAAAATTCATAGGTAAACATACCTCTGCGTGCATGGATGAAACCCAAGATGTGGACGTTGCTCAGGTATAGGGTCGGGAATCATCAGTTGGGCAAGACCACGCCCCCTTTGGGTGCACCTTGAATTGCCAACAATATAAGGGTTAGCTGATCTGACCTTCTACTCATCCAATGGTAGATCACTCTCTTGCAATATACAAAATAGATTGTCATCCATCTGAAACATGAAATCATTTTTGTTAGAAAAAAATTGAAAATAAATATTATATAAATATTATTTGATTATAACTATCATTAAACTATGTCAATTTTCATCTTCATCCTCACCGTTTTAGCAGTTGAGGTCAATATCTTCATCTTCCACCTCAACATCATTAATTTCCATATTATTCTCAGTTTCATCATCTCTTTTCATTTGAAATTCAGTTATAACATCATTAACATCATCGTCACCATTGGCCCTTAACTATGGGGTGTCATCAATGATATTCGTGTCTCTTCATTTAAAAGATGGATTCAGAATAGTATCTTGAAAAATTTCAATTCCTCGCCCTTCAGTGGAACAACATTCAATTTCAATAAATTTATTCTCTCGAGATTTAATTTTTATTATGCTCCACCAATCACCCAACTCCCATAAAGTAGCATAGTAATTTTGATAATAAATATGGTGTTCCTGATGATATAATAAAAATGGGTCATTTACTACAAGAAAACTTTTATATTTAATATCAATGATTCTATAGATCTGATGAACACATAATCCTCTCACAGCATCCAACCACTGACATTTAAACATCATTATGTAATGTTGTCCCAGATAAAAACTTCAATGATTTCTTCCAACATGCTGTAAAAGTCAACTTCAGTTTATATATGATGAGATCCTATCAATCAAATATCAATTTTCATTGTTTTTTTATTCCTCATATGCATGTGTATGAAATCGATAACCATTCACCGCATATGCATTATAATATTTAACCATTTTGGATGGTGGGTTACTCAATACAGACAATCTATTATCAATTTTATCACCACATTGAGATACTTGAAAAGTTGTAAAACAATTATCACCATAAAAAGTATTAAATTTATTTTTTATGTGAAATAAAAAAAATTACGTTATTAGTTTTTGAAACCAGTATGAATATTTTTTTATGACGTTCTTGAAGAGAAGCTACTGTAATTTGTGAAAAATGTTTCTTGATATGATTATCATATAAACTAAAAATAAAATAAGATTAATGTACTGTTTTTAAAATTATAGAATAAGTGATAGGATCACTCATAGTACGAATGATTTCATTTCTTCACAGTTCAACAGAATATATGATTGAGCTTTGTGATGTTAATCATATGAAATCCATTGTTCATAAACTCCACTGAATCCATGTTTTGGTTGATTGAAAACTGAAAATTTATTTCTCATTTCTTCATCAACATTTCCCTCATTACGGCTCATGCAGTTGTGTTTTGAGGGATATACATATTGAAATTAATGAGAGCAAAAAAAAGAAATTATCTCTTACAAATAAGCTTCTGCAATTGAGCCTTCAACTGATGCTTTGTTATGTACCTTTTTTTTTCAATTTCTGCATGCATCTCTCAAATGGGTACATACATCATAACTACACCAGACCACCACATTTTGTTTCATGTGACAAATGTAATATCAAATTTTCCATTTAATCAAATAAACCTAGTGGGAAGATTTTTTCCAGTTTACATAAAATTAAAATAACATGTTCTTGCAGTTTTCTTATGGAATCATAGTCTATTTTCGATGCACAAATGTCTCAAAAAAATATTACATATATGTTAGTGTATCCAAATGCATTTTATTTAACAAAACTCTTAATCAAATTGGTAGAAATCTTTCCATTAATACATGACAATCATGACTTTTCAATCTGGTAATATAACTATTTTTGACACATATTCCCAAATTGGAAGCATAACCATCTGGAAGTATCAAATTTGAAATCCAATAACAAAATAATAAATGACTCTCTTTGGACAATGTATAATCTGATTTTTGTTTCATTAACTTTTGTGATATGATATTTTCAAACAGTTCAAGTTTTGTTCGCTTAAAAATTTGGGCAAGGTCAAATCGTGACTTCACATTGTTTGTGGTCTTACCTCGTTCATCCAAAACTGTATGAAATAAATTATCAAAACATTTCTTCTCAATATGAATCACATCCAACATGTTACGGACCAAAAAATTAGAACAATATAGAAAATCCTAAAAAATGTTCCGTTTTATCCAATTGTTCTCTTTTCCAAACCCATCAATTTTCTACTAGTTTATTGTTGGTCCAAAAGTGATGGGAGGTAATGAAGAGACAATTTATTTTCACTCGGTACCAGAGATCATTATTGGAGGTATATCTTTTTCAACTATTCCTTTTATGAAATGATATTTGTTTCTTCGATAAGGATGATCAGCTGGAAGAAATCTGTGATGTACTACTAAAAATGGAGGATATACCAATGAAAATTTTCCAATGGTTTTCATAAACCATTAGAGTAAGGATGTTGAGAGGTCCTTACCCAATGGTTTCACTAAACTATTGGAATAGAAATTTTTAGATGAGTTTTACCCAACGGTTTTGTCAAACTGTTGGGATATGTGAGTTTTAGATGACTTTTACCCAATCGCTTC